>CM073736.1:87794300-92794300 GCA_037113605.1 Calophaca sinica
ATTCGATCAATGATTAACATAACAATTAGACAAGCAGAAAAAAATATTCATATGCTCTCTTCATTTTATTTTAATAAGCCTCTAAAGTAATTTATGAATAAATAATCACTTAAGTTTCTAAAAATAGCTCATTAAATAAATATTTTATTATGTCATATCAGATTTTGTGCTGAACGTTAAATATTATATGTCACTTTTTAATATATAATTTTATAATTTTATTTATTTCACCCGCTATTTAGCTTACGCTATCTTCCTGCTATTTTACGCTATCCTGCCAATTTTGCGCTATTTTTCGCGATCCTAGATTAACAACACTGGAATTAGAAAATCGACTTGGTCATTTAAAGAGGATAGAATTAGACAAGCCCAGTAAGGCAAGGGAAAGAAATGCAGAGAGAGATGTGCAAAGCAAATTGCAGCCAAGCAACATCACCAATATCCATATCCATGAATGAAATGGCAAGCATAAATTAAAATTGCACTCTTTACTCACAAGCATTGTGGTGATGAGTGATAAGCGAATCGGAGACAATTACACAGTACATATCATTTAGACAATTACACAATACACTTCAAAATCCCCTCTGTGGAGAGAACTATGAACGAAAACAAATAAATATGTCGGTGTGGGGGTCAACAGACAACCCTTTTTCCACCCAATGAGTTAACCGACATTTCGTTAGAGTGCATACCTAGTGGTACAAGTGGCGAACTGGTGGAGGTGGCGAACTCAGACGCCTATGAAACAGAGATTTTTGTGTTAGCAGAAACTAATAAGATATAAACAAGAATATCAAAACCACACCAGAATCTAAATAAGGATAGAATTCAAACAAGTTCGAATGCAACATACCTAAAAAAAGCAGCTCTGAAGGCTGAAGCTGCAGAACTGAAAAAAATCGAGAAAGAAAAGCAAAAGTGGGAATATTAGAAAATAATTTTAAGCGTGCTATACTTCAAATATTATATTTTTTTACAAATAAAAAATATTACAACTATAGAAAATAACCTAGCATTTATCACCTTTCTATTATATTTTTTTTATGAATTTTTATATGTATGATAAAAAAAATTATTTATCCTTATCTGTGGATTATTTTAAAGAATTTACCTTTTGGTTTATATACATTTCATTCACTAGTAATAAATTGTTTGCAATTAGGTATTCTTCAAATAAGTACTTTTATGAAAATATTCTACCAAACAACTTATAACTTAAAAGTAGCTTTTAAAATAAACAAAATATGAAACTTACCAAACGACTTTTACTTTATTTTTAAAGCTCATATTTTAAACTTTAATTTTAAAGTAGCTTTGAAGCTAAAAAAAACTGGGCCAAGCGCTACCTAAGTATAGAACAAGAAAAAGAATCCCCACTCCACCCCGTCAAACAAATTAAGGCACCCAAAAATTTAATAAAACAATAAAAAAAATTCTCTAAGCCATTATTCTTATATACTATCCACCAGGGTACCAATCAAGAAATACTAGCCAAAAGTGAGAAAAAACAGAAGGGAGACTCAAACTATATATGCAGCACAAAAATCTATAGCTTGTTTTATGACTAAGAAATACTACTCCCACCACTTATGCTTAAACCTTTACAACTTCAAAAGCATACTTTAGTCAATTATGAATTTTCTGATATGAATAATTAGAAAGACTTGAGAAACTTTGAAGGGCTGTGATACACATGAAGATGGAAGAGATAGAGTAGGACCCTAAAAACTTCACCAATCATAATAACTCTAGAACCCATTAACATAGCATCACGGTTCAGTCCTGAATCCATTTGGCTCAGTTCTATTCAACAAGCGAACATATTCATGATTAGTATAGATATGGGGATCATATAAGCAGTACAAAGCACCTGATATGGGGATCATGATCATCAACATTGTTTCGATCGGTGATGTGGTAAAGGAAATATATACAAATCGATTACAATCATTCCAACATCAAAATTACAACTTTTCGAAAGTGCATGTTATGCACAATTAAGATCCTGCAACCAAGAATGAACACGGCACACAAAGCGAGAATAGAAGAATCGAAATACGTGAGAAACTTAACAAGCAAATGTAAATAGAATTGAGACAAGCAACAATCTAGAAGAGATTAAAGGGAAGACTAAGAACTATCCATGTCTGTGATGGGATAGCATACACCATTCATTCGATATTGGGAAGACTAAGAACTATCCATATATGGGACGGGATAGCGTACACATTTCCTTCGAGATTGGGAAGATTAAGAACTATCCCCATATGGAACGGGATAACATACACCTTTCCTTTGGGATTGGGATGATTGAGAACCACCCAAGCGATAACGAATATCAAATTGTCACAACAATCACTTAACTCTTATTCAAAATAAACAAAATGGTAAACTTGGCTCAAAACGACCTTACAATCCTTTCCAAAATGAAACACAAGTGATAAAAGGGACTTCAGAAACACTAGAGCATATCTAAATAATAAAAATAAGATTCCCAATCGATGTCATATTGATTAGATCCATACAACCCAAAAAAAAAAAAGTAATTACAACGGTATAAAACTAAAGAAAACAGTAACAGAGAAATGAGAAATGTGTTTGTACTCCATCCTTTTGGACGAAGCATCCAATACTACTCATTGACATCCTTCTGAGGAACATTTGCATTCAAAAGCATAGGAGACAAACACACATAAAAGTAAGGGGATGAGTATGTCTCATCTCATGTTTTAAAATGGTACAACGATCGCATTAGATAAAAAGCACACAATCAACAAACATAACATCATCCACATCAAGCACACGATACCTCACCTTCCACACATGTCAATATAATGTTCCTTATACTCTACTCATATATCCATGTATCATACAGTACACCCAGAATGTGCTCTCTCTTTTCCCTGCAAGGTTTATTAACAAACACTAGGGGCATACAGCCTGGATTATCATAAAATTGTAAAAAAACATGTATGTGTGTTTGAAGGAATCAAATTGAGCTTTTTAGCACCGATCTTGGTAGTCATATTATAAAGCAAGCACTGCAAGAAATGTTTTTATTGTATTGTAAGTTTAACTTTTAAAAGCAGGGATATATATGTAACTACAAACGATACTCTAAGCAGGTTTCAAATGGATCTAAACATGTGAATAACTATTCTAAAAATTATTTGTGCCTCTACATTCTATTATTCTAATGTCATGTCCTAACTATAAAATTTCTACATTTAATGTTTGTGTTTTATTGGATCTTTTAACTAAATTTAGGGATAGTATTCTTGTTCTTATTTTCCTGGGCAATATTTTTCTTTGACAAAGTTTGTTTATATAGTTCACATGCATCTTAACTGACTTTTGAAATTAGACTATATCAACAACATCAGCATAATTAAGGAGATATGAATGATGACTGAATTTATTTATCTGTTTTCTTTTGAATGGGAAACCACAATGTTCAGCAGGTTCTCCCAACTGAATTCCAAATCATCTTCCAGAATGAAAGTGAAAAAATGGTTCCCAAAAAAATGGCATCAATTATCAATTATTTCAGATGGAAATGAACACAGAATACAATTGGATGACTCTAAATAAAATATGAACTCAATATGTCATAAGCAGGGGAAATGAAAAGAAGTTATGTAACTAAAATATACACCTGTCACCGTGCTTGGGTTTGGCCGGCAGTGCGGCGGAGGGAGGTGGCGGCGATGAAGGGCGAACGACGGAGATGAAGCGGCGAAACGGAGATGAAGCGGCAACGGCGAACGAAGATGAAGCGGCTTAACGAGGAGTCTGTGCGAAGTGAACCCCGCCACCGTGCTTGGGTTTGGCCGGCATCTGCGCCGGAGGCGGCGGCGATGAAGGGTGAACTACGGAGATGAAGGGCGAACGGAGATTAAGCGAGCAACGGCGAATCCGAGATGAAGCGGCGAACGAGGAGTCGCTGCGCGAGTGAACTCACACCGCAGCTGGTTTGGCCGCAATGCGCGGAGGAGGCGCGCGATGAAGGGCGAATGACGGAGATGAAGGGCGAATGGCGAACGGAGATGAAGGGCGAACGAGGGAGCTGCTGCGCGAGTGAATGAAGAAGAAGGGTTCTGTTCTGGCCAAATAAAGAGCTTACCGACGGCCATTTTAAACTTACCGACGGTTAAACCCGTCGGTAAACGACACGGGATTAGCGACGGGCTAACCTGTCGGTAAAGACGGTCAATGGGCGTCGGTCTTCAAAAAAAGCGGGAATTACCGACGGACATTTACTGACGGCTTGAGTCCGTCGCTAAAAAAGCGGGATTTCCGACGGCTTAACCCGTCGGTAATACCCAGATTACGGCGGGTCACATATTCCGACGGGTAACACCGTCGGAAATCCCGCTTTTTTAGCGACGACCTCAAGCCGTCGGTAAATGTCCGTCGGTATCTAACCTATTTCTTGTAGTGGTCGTGTCCTAAATGTGAAGCCTCACGATATAAGAAGGAAAATTCGGCTCCAGAGAAGGTTTTGCGGTATTTTCCCATAATTCCCAGATTCAGGCGTATGTACCGTAGTTCAGAAGATGCAAAAAACCTGACATGGCATGAGGATGAAAGCATTCAAGATGGCAAGTTACGGCACCCGGCAGATTCTCCTCAATGGAAAAAAATTGATATTGATTATCCTGATTTTGGAAATGAACCAAGAAACTTGCAACTTGCATTGTCTACTGTTGGATTTAACCCGCATGGTGTTCAGAGTAACTCTCACAATACATGGCCTGTGATTTTGGTGATTTATAACCTACCTCCATGGCTATGCATGAAGCAAAAATATATGATGTTGTCTTTGTTAATTTCTGGGCCGAAACAACCAGGAATTGATATCGATATGTATTTGGCTCCTTTAATTGAAGACTTGAAGCAAATGTGGGAGACAGGTGTAGTGGTGTATGATAGGTATAGAGAAGAAAGTTTCACCTTGAGAGCTATGATTTTTGGCACAATTAATGATTTTTCAGCATATGGTAATCTGTCGGGATATAGTACCAAAGGTCAGTGTGCATGCCCTAATCATCATGGTAAGAAGAATGTCTTCCTTGGGCATCGTAGATTTTTGCATCCAAATCATCATTATCGGTTGTGGAGAAAGGCATTCAATGGGAATACAGAAGAACGTAGAGCTCCATTGCCTCTGATGGGTGTACCACTGTTTGAAAAAGTAAAAGATTTGAATATTAAATTCGGTAAACCTTTTGCGGGAGACCTTGCCACACGAGGGTGGAAGAAAAGGTCGATTTTCTTTGAGTTGCCACATTGGAAGTCATTATACATAAGACATTTCATTAATGTGATGCATGTTGAAAAAAATATCTTTGATAGTCTCAGTGGTACCTTACTTAATGTGACCGGGAATACTAAAGATGGCATCAAGGCAAGGCTGGACTTGGTTAGTATGGGATTGAGACGAGAGTTGGGATAGGTAAAGAAAGGGAAACGTCGTACATATCTACCTCTGGCCGCTCATATTTATCTAGAGGGGTACTCTTCAAACATCAAGAATCTCGTATCATGAAAGATCTCAAGTTAAAGGGTCTAAAGTCTCATAATTGTCATGTTCTCATGGAGAATTTGCTACCCATAGCTATACGATCCATTTTTCCCAACAAAGTGCAGAATACCTTAACTAAACTTTGTTTCTTCTTTAAGGCAATTTGTAGTATAGTGATTGACCCTGGAAAGTTGCCAGCCTTGTAAAAAAAAATTATTCTGACTTTATGTGAGCTTGAGATGTATTTCCCGCCTTCATTCTTTGACATAATGAGTCATCTGACAGTTCATCTGGTTAGGGAGACACAATTGTGTGGGCCAACTTACATGAGATGGATGTACCCGTTTGAGCGTTGCACGAAGATATTAAAAGGGTACGTGAAAAACCGATCACGACTAGAGGGTTGTATTATTGAACGGTATATAGTTGAAGAAGCTGTTGAATTCTATACCGAGTATCTATCTGATGTTGAACATTCTATAGGGCTGCCACAGTCTCGTCACACAGGAAGAACTATAGGGGAGGGGATTACTGGACTTGAAATATTGACTATATCAAGGAAATAATGGGAACAAGCACACTTATATGTTCTACGCAACGCCGATGAAGTTGAGTTATATGTTATAAAACACTAGGACATACTCAAGAGCTTGCACCCAAATAAGAGTCAAAATTGGTTAACATTTCTGCAGAGTTTATTGCAAATCCTAGCTCGGTTTCAGAAAGATTCAGATGGTTAGCTAAAGGTCCAGATATACATGTTAGTTCTTACACCGGTTATCTGATGAACGGGTACACTTTCTATGCAAAAGAACACTATGATCGGAGGAGAATGCAAAATAGTGGGGTGACTCTTGTAGCTGAAGCTATATATCAAGTGCCAAAGACAGAAACTCCATATATGCAAATATGTCATACTTCGGGGTCACTGAAGGCGTATGGTAGTTGGATTACAGGATGTTTCGAGTGCCTGTGTTCCAATGCAAGTTGGTTAAGAATAACAACGGTGTACAAATGGATGAATTGGGGTTCATGTGGGTGAACTTTAATAAGTTGGGATATCAAGATGAGCCCTTTATTTTAGCATCGCAAGCTCAACAAGTGTTCAATGTCACCGATCCAACTGATATGAATTAGTCCATTGTTCTATTGACTAACAAAAAAATTGTTAATGAGATTGATGATGAAGCACATGAATATGCTGATATTGAGGATGACCCATTCTTCGGGACATCACAATCATTGTTTGGGGCAAGTACACCTATAGAGGATGATGTGTATATTAGAAATGATCATAATGAAGGGTTTTGGATCAATCCATTATTTCATAAGGGATGCGCAAATCTCAATAAAACGAGAAAAAGGAAAAGAGCTGCTTAAATGTACATGATGTAGCGAATGCTATTTAATTTTTATTAATTTGTTGATCAATTAAATGTGTAGACATTGATTTCTCTATTAAACCTATGTGATTATAAACTGGCATTTTTTAATTACTTGTGTCTCTATTATTTTTATTTTTTTTGCAGGTAAATGGCATCAGAAGGTGATGATAGTGCTCCCGAGGCCCCCCAAAAGGGGACGTCTCGTGGACCAACTTTTAAGAAGAAACTCATCCGCGAGAGGAGTAAAGGAGTTGCAAAACGTGTGGTAAGATACTTATCAATTAATCTAATTAATTGTTTCATTTTTTTTGGTTCAGTATCTAAATTTGTAAACTTATGCTATTTTTTTTACAGGTTAAATGGAATACTAGGGGTCAACTAATTGGTGAAAATGTTAATGACTTTACTCAATTCATTGGGGCCACAGTGCGGAAGATGGTCCCAATTACATGCGATAATTGGAAGGATAATGATCCATCTTTGAAGGAGCTAAAAGATGAGATCTGGAGTGAGATACAAGTATATAAAAATGGGATTAATTAACATTGGTTAATTGTATTGTTTCTGAATTAATCTAAACATACTTATAGTCTACCATTTTGTTTATAATGTTTTTGCAGAAACATTTTGATGTTGATGAGACTTGAAAGGATATTACACTTAAGATAGCTGGAAGATCGCATCAGAATTTCCGAACTTCCTTGGCGAACAAGTGATTGAGAGACGAAAACGAGAACATCAGACATCAGCCTCCAACAAAATATGCGTCGTTCATAGAACATGATGATTGGAGCGCTTTTGTAAGAAGACGCACAGAAGATGAAGAATACATAGTATGTTCAATAATATTTATAACTTGTATATATGACGTTAAACCATGCATTAATATATTCTTATATTTTTATGTAGAGAATAAGTAACGAAAATCGGCGAAGAGCGTCAAATCCTCCATACCCTTAAAGAGGAGGGGTTAAGGGGTATCCCCGCATTGAGGAAGAAATGGTATGTACAATCTCTTTAATTATAACTTGTTTTAACACATCTCTTGGTTTCTTTCTTAGTAAATGTGAATTTCAATTTGTTTGTTCATATGTACAGCTGTTGAAGTCAGGAGAAGATGCAACTTCTCAATCCCTTGATCGATCTTGTTTGTGGATAGAAGCCCGACAAAACAAGGAGGGTGAGATTGAACATCTTCTCACTAGAGAAGTGGCTGACAAAATTATAAGTATGATAGCATTAATTAATGTTTAAATTTGTGATAATGATAATATTTAATAATCTTTGTTAATAATATTTGTGTGTCGCAGGATGAACTGTCAATGTCTATCTCAGATTTGTCTGGCCAAGACATCCTTTCCCGAGCCATACCCACCAAGGAGTATCCTGGTCGGGTAAAGGGCGTGGGATTTGGTGTCTCTCAGGGCTCTATCTTTGGATCACAGAAGCGCGTAAGACGCCATGCTGATGCTAGTAAAACAGAAGACTTGAGGAGAATGATAGCTCAGCTATACAAAAAAGTTCAGGAATTGGAAGATAGCAAGAAGGATAAGGATGAAGTGGAGAGGGACGAGCATCAGTCACCTATCCCAAACCCAAATAGTGTTAGAGATAGTTGCAGTATTGTGTGTCCCGAGGTAATAATCGTTAGATTTCTTTGTATACTTTGTCACCTAAGTATTCAATGGTTTAACATATTAATATTTTGTTTATCATTGTTTTAGGGCATTCATGAGTACAACCTATATTTGACAAGCCCAAGGCAACGAATAGTCGGTAAGGGAATGTCGTATAACGAACTAGGTGAGTTACTACACAACCTACCCTTACCTCGCAATCATGTGAAGGTTAGAGTTGATGTTGCATTTGAGGGGGATGCACCATTGCCTGTACCACTGGAGGCAGCAAATGTGATGACAGTGGAATAGGCAATAGGTACCTATGTGGCATGGCCAAACCACCTCGTAGTTACATGTGATATGGTACGTATATGTTAATAAATATGATTCATTATCATATACTGCATATATGTATTAAATTATGTGATCACTAACTAATCAATATATTGGAATGAAAAATATGTAGGTATCCCCAACATCCAAAGCCAAGGGCAAGGGCAAGATGCCTATATCTACCAAGAATGTTGGCAAGCAGCTAACAAATGGGTCATTCACATCTCCAGTGAAGAAGGCCATGGTATCTCAGCCTCGTACAGCTCCTGCTACATATTTTACAATTTATCTTAGAGTCCATGTGGCAACAAAGATGGAGGAGGCAGATACCATTAAAGTACCAATTGTGGAATCAATTTTGGGTGGGTTATGAGCACGCACTAAGTGCTGGTGCTAATGGTGCAGTTCAAGAAATTCTTAATGACCACCTATGGTTAAGTGAAACTGTTATTAGCGTATATCTCAGGTACTGCATTAAACTTTAAAGTATCCAATTTTTTTTTATTCTTTGCACTAAATATTTATGTTATTGTTAATGCATTAATTTGTATGCATGTTTTAATTTAAGGTACTTATATCAAGAGATATTGATCCCACAAGAACAGACTCAAAGGTTTGTGTTTTTGTGCCCACAATGAACACATATGCAATCATGGAATGCTGACATGTCTGAATAAATAGTTCAGCGCTTGGCATTAGCAAATCCAAAGTCTGAGACTCTATTTTTGTCACCTTGCAACGTAGTGTAAGTCATTTAATTTAATCATATATATATATATATATATATATATATTACTTCATCAATGATACTAAATTTATTGAAATGTGTTTACCTGCTTATGATTTTTTTCTCCAACATTTTTGTAGGGATCATTGGTTATTGTTAGCGATTAACCTGAATCAAAACACCGTGTACTATCTAGATCCATTGCATGTACAAATCAACCTGCGCAAAAAAATGAAAGAGAAGTACAATCAGTAAGTGTGTGTATATTATATTGGATATTGGTTATGAATGTATTGGAAAAAGACTAAGGTTTTTGTATCAGGTTGTGGTGCTGCTGGTGACCTAATTATCCATTGATTTGTGTGATCAATGCTTAATTTCTATAGTTTCAGACATCTATATTCTCTATACTTGTTACTCATAATCAAATAATTAGTTTGATACCAGATCATAGTATACAGTACATTCATTCCATTTGTATTTGTTGTGAATTGGAGATATGTGATGATTGTTAATTGAGTCATGGTATTTAAGATTAAGATTAAGTTAAGGCGTAATAAAAAATGTCTAGTTCCAAAACTTTGCTAGCAAACTTGCAATTCTTAGAGAATTTGTTTACTCATAATAAAGGGTGATTGATTGATTTAACCTGATTCTCATTTTTTGCTTCTGGTTTTGTTGTTACTGAAAATTTTGGAAAAATGTTGAAGTGTTTATTTGTTTATGTTTGGCCTATGTGATCCCTTGTTCTGGCTGGTATGGTATTTTTGTTGTTACAGGTATTTTATAAATTTTGGAATGTCCATATTTTAGGGGAAACTCTGCCAAAATTTTGTTAAAAATTTGATATAGTCAGTGTGTTGATGTTAAGAGCAGTGATTATGAATGTATTGGAATGGTGTTTTTGGTTTGTAGAAATGATTATGAGAGTAAAATTGGATATTGAATGATTTTTACTTGATTTTGCACTTAGGGCTATCCTAATTTATCGAAGAAACAAGTCTCGGTTTTCTAAACCGACTCCACCTAAATGGATACCGATAAAGGTATTTATACCAAATTTTTTACGCAATTATTCAAATTACCAAAATAAAAGCAATTAATTTCATATTTTTTGCTTTATAGTGTCATCGCCAACCAAACTCTGATGATTGTGGCCGATATGTTTTGAAATTTCTCAAGGATATTGTCGTTCATAACTAAACACAAATTCCAACAGAGGTATGTATTTAATAATTTCAAAGTTTATATAATTTTTTTACTTTTACACATACCATTTGAATGCATATGTTCAATTCTAACTTGATTTAATTTTCATTTTGCAGTATTTTCCTGATTGTCAATTCGACACATACCCTAATCATACCGAACTCAAAGAAGAGTGGTGTCGATATTTTGCTACGAATTTTATCATTTATAAATTTGGTTTTTGTGAGTTTGGTGTTGATGTATGTAACATGCTTATGTGGTTAAAAATTTCCTGCACATTTATTGAAGTTTAGCATACTTGAAATGGAATAGGTTCACATGAATTTGGGAGTAAAATTCTGCACTATTTAGCACATTTTTTGAACATTAGTATACTAGGTAGACTTGTATTAGATTTTATTATGTCTCCTATTTGTTTTCTTCCACATTTTTTCAATGTTGCATGACAAAGATTTTCTTTTTATGTTGGCTGGTATTGTATATATTTTACGTTGGCTGGCTGGTATGGTATTTTATGTTGTTATAGGTATTGTATATATTTTGGAATGTCCATATTTTAGGGGAGACTCTGCCAAAATTTTGTTAGAATTTTGATCAAGTCTGTGTGTTGATTAGCAGTGGCAGAAGAAAGAAGAAGAATAAGAAGAAGAAGATATTAGTGTTTAGGTACTATTTGTAGCATGACATGTGTAATGTTTAGTTAATGCATTTTAATGTTTTAGCGATGATAATTTTGTTAATTGTGAATTTGACTGAGAATTATATTGTAATTTATTCATGTTAATGCAATGGATCTATACTGTTTCTATGAAAAAAATTATATTGTAGTGTTAAATTTGGTTTTAGTGAAGTTTGATGTTGATACAATTGAGTGTTGATGACAATTTTGATGTACATTTTGTGTTATCACAATACTGGATATCATGTGAATATGAGGGAATAAAAATAAAAGGAGAATAAACAGCGCTTCATTAAAGGAAGCGCTGTTTATTGCATTTGAAAATAGACAGTAAACAGCGCTTCAATATGGAAGTGCTGCTTATTGGTATACAATAAACAGTGCTTCCTTATTGAAGCGCTGTTTATTGTATATTTTCAAATGCAATAAACAACGCTTCCTAAATGAAGCGCTGTTTAATGTCAATTTTCAGCAGCGCTTCTTAAATGCCGTTTTTTTGAAATACATTCAGCAGCGGCTTAATTTTCAGCGCCTTTAAACGATGTTTAAGGCAAAAAATAAGCGCTGTTTATTGCCAAAACTGTTGTAGTGAATCCTCTTCTAAGTAGAACCTACTTCTGCATAAGGAGGCTAACCTTAGTTTCCTTCTCCTATGTTGTGGAAATCCTAAGCCTAAAACAAAGCCTAATTACAAAAATGACTAATTTTCGTCAAGAATCTCGTCTCCAACTTACAACCCATTTTTCTCCTTGATAAAAGCCAAATCTGATCCTGAGGATATAAATACGACGTGTAGATAATTATCTCAGCTTTCAAAATCATCAAAGAACATTTCAATCAGATATTCAAAGCTCAAGATACAGTTAAAAAAAGGAAGAGAGATCATCACCTACGAAAATAAAAGCACTACAACAGTTTTAGCAATAAACATTGCTTATTTTTTTGCCTTAAACAGCGCTTAAAGGCGCTGAAAATTAAGCCGCTGCTGAATGTATTTAAAAAAAAAGCGTTTATGAAGCGCAGCTGAAAAGTGACATTAAACAGCGCTTTATTTAGGAAGCGCTGCTTATTGCATATGAATAAGGACAATAAACATTGCTTCAATAAGAAAGCACTGCTTATTCATATACAATAAACAACACTTCATTATTGAAGCGCTGTTTATTGTATATGAATAAGCAGCGCTTTCATATTGAAGCGCTGTTTATTGTGCTTATTCATATACAATAAACAGCGCTTCCTTTAATAAAGCGTTATTTTTTTTTTTAATTCTCTCATATTCACATGATATCCAGTGTTGTGATAATACAAAATGTACACCAAAATTGTCATCAACACTCAATTATATCAACATCGAACTTCACTAAAACCAAATTTAACTTAACATTACAATATAATTTTTTTCATAGAAACAGTACAGATCCATTGCATTAACATGAATAAATTACAATATAATTTTCAATCAAATTCACAATTAACAAAATTATCATCGCTAAAACATTAAAATGCATTAACTAAACATTACACATGTCATGCTACAAATAGTACCTAAACATTAATATCTTCTTCTTCTTCTTCTTCTTCTTTCTTTTGCCACTGCTAATGAACACACAGACTAGATCAAAATTCTAACAAAATTTTGGCAGAGTCTTCCCTAAAATATAGACATTACAAAATATATACAATACTTGTAACAACATAAAATACCATACCTGCCAGCTAACATAAAATATATACAATACCAGCCAACATAAAAAGGAAATCCTTGTCATGCAATATTGAAAAAATGTGGAAGAAAACACATAGGTCAAACATAATAAAATCTAATAAAAGTCTACCTAGTATGCTAATCTTCAACAAATGTGCTAAATAGTGCAAAATTTTACTCCCAAATTCATGTGACCCTATTCCAATTCAAGTATGCTAAACTTCAACAAATGTGTAGGAATTTTTCAACCACATAAGCATGTTACTTACATCAATACTAAACTCACAAAAATCAAATTTAACAAACTCACCTAAACATTAAATATTAATCTTCTTCTTCTACCTGCCTATAAATAATAAAATTCGTAACAAAATATCGACACCACTCTTCTTTGAGTTCGATATGATCAGCGTATGTGTCAAATTGACAATTAGGAAAGTACTGCGAAATGAAAATTAAATCAAGTTAGAATTGAACATAAGCATTCAAATGGTATGTGTAAAAGTAAAAAAATTATATAAACTTTGAAATTATTACATATATACCTCTGTTGGAATTTGTGTTTGGTTATGAACGACCATATCCTTGAGAAACTTCAAAACATATCGGCCACAATCATCAGAGTTAGGTTGGCGAGGACACTATAAAGCATAAAATATGAAATTAATTGTTTTTATTTTGATAATTTGAATAGTTACAAAAAAAAATTTGGTATACCTTTATCGGTATCCATTTAGGCGGAATCGATTTAGAAAACCGAGACTTGTTTCTTCGATAAATTAGGATAGCCCTAAGTGCAAAATCAAACAAAATCATTCAATATCCAATTTTACAATCCTAATCATTTCTACCAGCCAAAAAACACCATTCCAATACATTCATAACCACTGCTCTTAACATCAACACACAAGCTATATTAAATTTCTAACAAAATTTTGGCAAAGTCTCCCCTAAAATATGGACATTCCAAAATTTATAAAATACCTGTAACAACATAAAATATCATACCAGCCAGCACAACTGGTCACATATGCCAAACATTTTTTTGATAAGCAGAGTAACTTTATTAAGGGAGTACAAGGAGTACTCCAATAGGATGGAAGTGCCTCATTAAAATCCTCCCAAAGCCAAAACCCATTAGGAAAAAGACTAGGGGAGAAAAAAGAGTACACAACCACCAAAGTACATAGATACATCCAATAGGTAGATCCAGAACCAAATAAACGCTATGCCAGTAACTAGGCTTTAAGCCCCACCCATCAAAACAACAAAATATTCCACAGGCCTAGACATAAAAACTGAGAGCCACAACATAAAATCCCACCGTCCCTATAAGCAATGCAGACACCAAACTACACATGCAACAAACTAGTGACTTGACCCTATAATCCACCCAACAATCAACAAAATACAACTCGATTAAGATAAGAGGCCACCACGCCAATAACCAACCACCAACACTCAATTGCAATGCCGAGCGCTATTAGCAGAAAATGCAGCCACACTCCATTTAAACAAACCTTCTTATAAGCACTCCAATGGGTTCAAACACCAGTCCGAAAATTTCCAGGGACAGCCCCTACCTTTTCTAGCCAAGAACCAATTCCATGTAATTTGTTTAATTTGAGCCACAATACTAGAAAATTCAGCCAAACCATCTTTAAACAAAATGCTATTTCTCAACCCCCACAAGCACCAAATCACCGCACACCATATCAAATGTGTAGTCTTCTTAGACCCTTTACCACGCAATACGTAGGCAAAATGTAAAAGATGATCAACCTGGTGCCAGTGCCACACACCACAACAACCAAGCCACGAAAAAATAGCAGACCATACATTATGAGCAAAGGAGCAAGTAAAAAATAAATGGCATAATGTTTCATCCTCCCTGAAGCACATAACACAACAAGAGTTATGGTTACCTGTGAGAATCCCTCTGCGTATTAATGTATCTCTCATTGCAACTCTATCACACATAATTCTCCAAACCAGAAAAATTACTTTAGAAGGGATAGCAGTCCTCCACAACCATTTGAAAGTATTTGCTAATTTTACCTCTAACGGTGGAGCATGTAATCCACCGGCAGCCATTAACGAAAAGTAAGCATTTCTCATAGAAAACCCATTTACTGAATCATGCAGCCACCACCATCTATCGTGCAAAACACTCGAAGGAGCCCAATCACTCAGTAAGGAATAAAATTCCACTGCTAGTTCCTCTTCCAAGTCAACAATCGCCTATGCCACTCCGCCCTCCACACCCACACATCATTAGTCCAATTTCCAGTAGAAGCCACGGTAGCCTCTTTTTGCATAGACAATAAGTATAATCTTGGATACAAATCCATCAATCTACTCGAATCCGCCCACCTATCTTCCCAAAATCTAGCTATATTACCATCACCCTCCTTCATTGAAACCGCATTTCGAAACCAATCTTGTTCAGACAACACAATATCCCTCCACCAAATAGAATGATGTTGCGGTGGTAATCCATCATCCAAAAAGGCTTTCGAAAACTTACCATACGTCTGGGAAAGGAACTCAAACCATACTGCACCAGTGTCCTGAAGGCACCACGATTTCCACTTAGACAATAAGCTCCTATTGAAGATCTCTAAATTTTTTATCCCTAGACCACCTTGTTCTCTAGGTTTGCAAGCATCAGACCAGCTTACCCAACACATCTTTCTGGAGTCTTGACTCCCCCCCCCCACAGAAAATTTCTCTGAATTGAACATAAAGTATGTAGAACCTTTTTTGGAGCCTTGTAAAAGGAGAAAAAGTACAGGGGTAAGCTTGTCAACACCGAGTTAATCAACGTCAACCTACCACCAAAAGAGAGTTAAGATCTCTTCCAAGAATTGAGCTTTTTACGTATACTGTTTATCACCGGATCCCAAGTGGAACATTTCCTCGAGTTTGCACCTATTGGAATTCCTAGAAATTTGAAAGGGAGGGAACTCTCCGAGCAATGAAGGAAACAGGATGTAGCCCTCAAGAATTGGTCATCCACATTTATACTGAACAAATTGCTCTTTACAAAATTTACCTTGAGTCCCGAGCATAATTCAAAACCTCTCAAAATACCTTTGATACACCACAGATTATCCCAGTTAGGCTCGCAAATGATAATGGTGTCATCCGCGTATTGTAGAATAGGAAAGGCTACATCCAGGAAGGCCTTATAAGGGACAAGCTCGCTAATATTCACCGCTCTGTTAACCAAACCAGTTAAGCCTTCAGCAACAATTAGAAAGAGAAAAGGTGCAAGAGGATCACCTTGTCTCAAACCACGTCTCATAGGAAACTCTTCTGTTAGGTTGTCGTTAACAATAACCGACATGTGACTTGAAGAAATGCAAGATTTATCCACCTCCTTCAATTAAAGCAAAACCACATTCTAGACATGACATAATCCAAATACGACCAATCCACCGAATCATAGTCCTTCTCGAAATCCACCATCAGCAGCAAACACTTATCTTTTCTCCTCTTGACCGGATCAATAGTTTCATTAGCAATAAGAATTCCATCCAAAATTTGTCTCCCTGGGAGAAAAGCTGATTGACACCGGGAAATAATACGACCCAAGACCAAATTTAATCTTGAGGCCAGAAGCTTGGAAATGATTTTATACAGGCAACCAATCAAGCAAATAGGCCTGTAATCCTGAAGGGAATATGGATTGCTTGTTTTTGGAATGACAGCCAGGAATGAGGAGGTTATAGCTCTAGGCACACTTGCATTCACCTGAAATTCCTTCACAAATTATAAGAGATCCTCCTTTAGTAAATCCCAGTTAGCCTTGATAAAATTGAAATTGAAACCAACCGGCCCCGAACACTTATTTTCCCCACAACTCCACACAACTTCTTTTAATTCCTCCACTATTACTGCAGCAGTAAGAGCAGAATTATCCTCATTTGATACCTGCTTGAAGTTCACCCCATCTAAGGTTGGACGCTGGAAGTCCACACTTGAAGCAAAATGTTCACCAAAAAAGCGTTTAACCTCACCTTTCACCTTCGCTACCGATTCCAGCCAAACCTCACCAGATTGTAATGCAACCATTTGATTTTTCCGCCTTCAACCATGGATGAATGAGTGAAAGAATCTAGTGTTAGCATCCCCTTCACTGATCCATTATTCTCTTGATTTTTGAAGCAACAAACTCTCTTTGGTATTCAATTGTTGCTAGAAATCTTTAGATAGAGTTCTCAATTGGTTTGAGTCAATGATTGACCCACCAGCAGCCGCTTCTTCTAACAAGTTCATCTCAGCCACAACTTGTTCAATTAGCAAATCCACAAAGCCAAACACTTCTTTATTCCAAGTTCTAAGCTTTTCTTTGAGAGCTTTGAATTTTTCCTTTAGGACAAAACCTTTCCAACTAGAAAATTGACACTCAGCCCAACATTTGGTAACCACTTCGTTGAAGTCTTTATGCTCCAGCCAACAGTTATTAAATTGGAATGGTTTTGGGCCCCAATCCAATTCATAAACTTTGAGCCATACGGCACAATGATCTGATATATCCCTAAGGCCAATCCACTGTGCAACAACATTCCACAATCTAATAGCCCTATCTGACAGAAGCACCCTATCAATTCTGCTCATCGCATTACCATCGAAACTAAACCAAGAAAACTGCTTACCCAAAACTGGCAAATCTATAACACCCATATGATCAATGAAGTCCCTAAATTCCACAGATTTGGCCCGATTATGTTGAACATTACTGCCTTTTCTTTCACTACTAATTAGTACAGCATTAAAATCACCTCCTAGGCACCAATCCCCCTCCACAAAATCATCTTATAGCTTACACAAATCACACCAAAGTTTCCTCTTACCAACCATTGAGTAGGGAGAATAGACATTGACCACGTACACTGGTTTATGCGCATTTTGCATATTTACACTCAGTCCAAGAAACTCATCCCCAGAAAACTAAAAATTAAACGCAAAAATACCGCATTTCCACATAATAATTAGACCACCAAACCTCCCAAATGAACTTTTTGCAGACCAAACGATATCAACAGAGTTCCAAAGACTATTCACAAAATTATTATCCACTACTTCACATTTTGTTTCCTGTAGTAAACAAACATCGAAATTACCTGCATTTAGGAATGAACGTACCCTCCGCCTCTTAGCACGATCACCCAGCCCCTTGATGTTGAAGGTTATAATCTTCATTTAGTACCATTTTTGTCCTCCCTCAAGACCTGATCCTCACGGTCCCTAATTTCAGCCTCTGAAATCTAATTCTCGTAGACAGCATGTTCCTCTTTTCCAGAGATACCCGCAGATTTTGCTTTATCCCAATTTTTTGTAGCTTGTCAGTATCGAACCTTCTCCAGAATTGGCCATTGACCCATGCAATTTCAGAGGTGGTTTTTGAAGTTCCACCAACACCAGCCCCACCACTTGAGTAAGAAACAAGCTCAGCTGGCTCCCTGTAAACTTCTTCTTCCACTTTGTAATTAGGGGAATTGCAACCCCAGAATCACCCACTGGGTTCGGGCTCACATGAGTAGCAGATGTGAGACAGATATTTTCTCTATATGGACTAGCGTGAGACGGCCCAGAAGAGCATCCCTCAGAGACCCAAGTGTGTTGAACAATCGAATTGCTACATGAACCCCCAGTATCTGCCACAACAGACCCAGCCATCCCAACCTCTCTAGATGGGCATGCTTGAGACGGCCCAGGAGATCGGGCCGCGGAGACAGTAGTATGTTGAACTTGTGAATTATAACCTGCACCCCTAGTATTCGCAACAAAGGACCCAGCTACCCCAACCTCTCTCAATGGGCTTGCATGAATCGAACCAAGAGAGAGGCCCATAAAGATAATAATGTCTTGAACTTGCGAATTGCTATTTACACCCCCAGTTTTCGCCACAAAGGACCCAGCCACCCCATCCTCATGAAATGAGTCCATGTCAGGCCCACACACCCAATTCTCATCATTTTCCAACCTAGCATTTTGGGGCCCGTCCACTCCCATAGGGCAGGAATGTGTAACATTCAAACCAACTAGGTCCGGACCCAAACATCTCACACCACCCGAATTAAACTCTTCATTTACTGCCTCCAATACATGTGACTGAGCCACTCCAACGAAGCCACTATTCGCTGCATCCAGACCAGTGGTGAGACTCACCAAATTCAGTTGCCTAGGGAGGCTTACCCCACTATTGGCATGTGCATCGCCCCCAACCAAATCCTCATTAATTACATTATGCATGCAATTATTTGGACATCAATAGCCTCGAGCCCATCACCCACCACTGAGTCAGCCGGAAAGTCACTATCACCACCACATAAATCCTCATCGGAGTCCTGACCGGCCGGAATATGCACACTTGGAGCATACCAATGCATTGGACCATACCAATCTTCCACAAGCTTAATGGAGAACACCATATCATTGATCTTAACCGAGCACACCATGTTCACAATGGAATGCGTCTTGGAGTGATATAGGATCCTAGCAACATCTATATTCTTCTTTTCCCTGGTATTTTCATCAACATCCACGAAAGTACCAATAGGAAGAATGAGGCTTTCAAAGAAATCCTGGTTCCAAGCATGAGCCGGAACCCCAAAGCATCTAACCCAAGTGAGCCGTTCATCATCCACCTCACAAGGACTCCATGGCCTGAGCTCAACAAACCATTGTTCCAACCACTCGCGACCCTCAATGATTAACGGCTGCATGTCAGTATTACTATCGGCCTATAGAAGCACCAAATTCACACCTAAAGGAACCACCTTAATGGAGAACAATCCTTGTCAATTAAATTCATCTTGTAGATCATAAGTAGTTCCGGAATTGCACACCTCACCAACATATTTGTTCCCCATTTGTTTCATCCTCTCCGCTTCAACAGTGTATTCAAGATTGGCATGTTGAACCTTCTTCATGAATTTTTGTTTCAAGTGTTTTCTCTGCATGTATGATCTTCCAATTTTTCTTTCTTCCTTGCTGATTTTTCTCCCAGTATGTTGTGCCCTCCTAACCTGCACCGCCTGAGCATAGCTCGTGCCAGCCTTCCTTGTTGCTTCCTTTAAAGGACGTTGGTTTTATTCCCTCTTCTGCAATGTTTGATTCCTTAAAATAGTCGAGCCTTTCTTAGGCAAATCGAGACGTTGAAACCTTGGCAAATTCACATGCATTTTCCTATTGCCAATAAAAATATTATCCAATTTTGTCGCCAAGAAACCCGTATCTGTCACATTTTGGAACCTTGCGAAGCCAAATCTACGACCAGTTTTGTCCCTTTAGAAGGGATAATGACCTCCACTGTGTCACCATGCTTTTGGAATATTCTGTGGATGTCTTTGGCTCCATAATCCAAAGGAAATTCCGTGAAGAAGAAAGAAACCTGGCCCCTTGCATTCTGTTTATCCCCGTTCAGATTAGTTATGCCACTCCTACCAGCACCCCACCTAGCCTCCAACCTCTTCCTCTTCCTGCTCCTAACCTCTGACCACCCCTGCTCACCCTTTCTCTCTCTACCCTCTCTCTCATTTTGATTGCCCAATTAGACCAATCATAGGCTAATAAACACTTTAATTTAACAATATCTGTAAACGTTTAAGTTCATAGCATAACCATTCCAATACATTCATAACCAATATCCAATTTCAGATTCATAAACCATAACCATTCCAATACATGCATAAGAGTGCATATATGTATATTAAGAAAATGCATACATATATATATAATAGATACACACTTACTGATTGTACTTCTCTTTCATTTTTTTGCGCATGTTGATTTGTACATGCAATGGATCTAGATAGTACATAGTGTTTTGAGTCAGGTTAATCGCTAAGAGTAACCAATGATCCCTACAAAAATGCTGGAGAAAAAAATCATAAGCAGGAAAACACATTTCAAAAAAATTAGTATCATTGATGAAGTGATATATATATATATATATATATATATATATATATATATATATATGATTAAATTAAATGACTTACACTACGTTGCAAGGTGACAAAAACAGAGTCTCAGACTCAGGATTTGCTAGCGCTGAACTATATATTCAGACATGTCAGCATTCCATGATCCCATATGTGTTCGTTGTGGGTACATAAACACAAACCTTTGAGTCTGTTCTTGTGGGATCAATATCTCTTGATACAAGAACCTTAAATTAAAACATGCATACAAATTAATGCATTAACAATAACATAAATATTTAGTTGAAAGAATAAAAAAAATTGGATACTTTAAAGTTTAATGTAGTACCTGAGATATACGCTAATAACAGTTTCACTTAACCATAGTTGGTCATTAAGAATTTCTTGAATTGCATCATTAGCACCAGTTCTTAGTGTGTGCTCACCCAAAATTGATTCCACCATTGGTACTTTAATGGTATCTTCCCCCTCCATCTTTGCTGCCACATGGACTCTAAGATAAATTGTAAAATCTGTAGCAGGAGCTGTAGGAGGCTGAGATACCATGGCCTTCTTCACTGGAGATGTGAATATGACAATCATGAGACTTTAGACCCTTTAACTATGTTAGGCAAAATGGATCGTATAGCTATGGGTAGCAAATTCTCCATGAGAACCTGACAATCATGAGACTTTAGACCCTTTAACTTGAGATTTTCATCGATACGAGGTTCTTAATGTTTGAGGAGTACCCCTCTGGAACCTTAACTCCATCAAGAAACTTACAAAAATTTCTTTTCTCTTTTCTATATAGAGTATGAGCGGCCGGAGGTAGATATGTACGATGTTTCCCTTTCTTCACCGGTCCTAACTCTCATCTCAATCCCATACTAACTAAGTCCAGCCTTGCCTTGATGCCATCTTTAGTTTTCCCGGGCACATTAAGTAAGGTACCACTGAGACTATCCAAGATATTTTTTTAACATGCATCACATCAATGAAATGTCTTACGTATAATGGCTTCCAATATGGCAACTCAAAGAAAATCGACCTTTTCTTCCACCCTCGTGTGGCAAGGTCTCTCGCAAAAGGTTTACCGAATTTAATATTCAAATCTTTTATTTTTTCAAACAGTTGTACACCCGTCAATTGCAAAGGAGCTCTACATTCTTCTGTATTCCCATTGAATGCCTTTTTCCACGATCGATAAGGATGATTTGGATGCAAAAATCTACGTTGCCCAAGGAAGACATTCTTCTTATCATGTTCTAACCGAATCCAATTTGTACTATCTTTACATATAGGGCATGCACACTGACCTTTGGTACTATATCCTGATAGATTACCATATACTGGAAAATCATTAATTGTGCTGAAAATCATAGCCCTCAAGGTGAAACATTCTTCTCTATACCCATCATACACCACTACATCTGTCTCTCACATTTGCTTCAAGTCTTCAATTAAAGGAGCCAAGTATACATCGATATCATTTCCTGGTTGTTTTGGCCCAGAAATTAACAAAGACAACATCATATATTTGTGCTTCATGCATAGCCATGGAGGTAGGTTATAAATCACCAAAATCACAGGCCATGTACTGTGAGAGCTACTCTGAACACCATGCGGGTAAAATCCATCACTAGACAATGCAAGTCGTAAGTTTCTTGGTTCATTCCCAAAATCACGATAATCAATATCAATTTTTTTTCATTGAGGAGAATCTGTCAGGTGCTGTAGCATGCTATCTTGAATCATTTCATCCTCATGCCATGTCAGGTTTTTTGCATCTTCTGAACTATAGTACATACGTCTGAATCTGGGAATTATGGGAAAATACCACAAAACCTTCTCTGGAGTCAAATTTTCCTTCTTATACCGTGAGGCTTCACATTTAGGACACGACTTTAACGATGCATATTCATTATGAAATAAAATGCAATCGTTACGACAAACGTGTATCTTCTCATAGCTCATGCCAATAGAGCGTAACATTTGTTTAGCCTCATATGTCCTACTAGGAAGCACATTATCATTTGGCAACATATCTTTCAATAGTGTGAGTAAGTCCATAAAGCTCTTATCAGTCCATCAATTGCCCGACTTCAAGTTACACAACTTTAACATTGCCGACAATCTTGTGAATTTAGTACAACACTCATATAACGGCTTCTTCGCATCACTTATCAACTTCTCAAATATTTGAGGACAATCACGAAAATCTTCTTCAACCGCATTTGCCATCTCTTCAAAGCGGTCGCCATCATATGTATTTGTAGCGGTGTTCTCTGACGCATATCTCCCATTATTCCCCCTATATTAGAAGATTAACCTCTTGTCTCACCGTGCTTTGTCCAACAGGTATAAGTTTGATCAATCCCATTGCTCACTAAATGCCATTCCAATTCCTTAACACTAACTTTGTTTGTATAACAACAACTTAAACACGGACATACGATTCTACTATGGTCTGTTGTATGCCCAACTATAAACCCAATAAAATCTTTCACTCCATCCTTATATTCCTTCGACAAACGATTGGTAGACATCCACTTTCGATCCATATTTACTTATGGATTGAGAGCTAAAACAACATAGAAAGCCCAATTAGATAAAACAAGACTAAAACTACCACTGCTCTTAAAATCAGCACACAGACTAGATCAAATTTCTAACAAAATTTTGACAGAGTCTCCCCTAAAATATGGACATTCCAAAATATATACAATACCAGTAACATTCCAAAATTCATTGTTCAAATCAATAAGAGCATACTATCACTAATAATTCAAGGACTTTCACAAGTATAATGTGGCCAACGGTTTTGTAGCAAAGCATTAGTGCAATCAAATCTCCAAACAATTTACATGATAGCAATCAAGTTTATCTAAATGTGAAATGCACAAGTTTTTTATTTAAAAATAATACAACATTGAACACACAAAATTCGAGTTTATATTGATTTAATAACATTGTTTAAAAATGAAATGAACTTCAAAGCTCAAACTTAAACTCATAAACATTAAGCTTTGGTGTTTCCCCAAAAATCACAATAGGGGAAATGGTTATCATATTCATAACACAAAAGCTTAACTAACATGAGAAGCCTTCTGAGAAATAAGCAACAAAAAAAAACCCTAAATTTGCTCAGTCCCCAAAATCCCTAAATTTGCTAAGTGTTTATTATATATGAAATTCCATTATATAATCAAAAAAATCATAAAAGGAAAAGAAACAAAATTAATTTGCACCTAATAGATCTGAAGAAGAATGCCAGGAGCAGGAGCAGGAGCAGTGGTTGTGTTGGAGGACTGAGGAAGCAAACTTTGCTTGTTCCTTTTGAGTGTTCTCTCAGTTTGCTGGCGTGCGTTTACCTGCAAAATTAATTACAATGAAGGCATAATGACACTTAGCAAATTTAGGTTGATTCCATTTCCACAGTCCCCAAAATCCCAACTTCAAAATACACAGATTCAAAAGAAGAAAAGGAAGGAGTAATGACCTGAGAGTTCGAAGGATCTTTCCTAATGGCGTGAAATCACAGAACACACAGAGGAATCACAAATGAAGTTGACTGGGAGCGTTCACTGGATCTTGCGGTGGTTGGGAACCGGGAGGTTCCACCTACTCCGGTGGCGGAGTGAGTGACGGAGAAAGTGGCGGAGGGAGTCACGGAGAGAGTGGCAGACGTTTGCGAGAGAGAGTTGCGAGACAGAGAGTGTGGCCGCAAAAGAGGAGTAGGTCGCGAGAGAGGGAGAAATGGCGGTCGAAGTACACTGTGCGAGAGAGGGAGAAATGGGAGGTGGGAGCTGTGCGAGAGAGGGAGAAATGAGAGGTGAGCGCTGTGTGAGAGAGAGTAGGTCGCGCGAATGAAACAGAGAGAGGGAACTGAAATTTATTTTTTTAAATGACAATAAGCAGCGCTTTATGGTATAAGCGTTGTTTATTGTGTGCCCTAAATCAGCGCTTCCCAGTGCCAAGCGCTGTTTAATGTTTGTGTAGTTCTTTAAACAGTGTTTCCCCATACGAGCATTGTTTATTTCTATTGCCCTAAATCAACGTATCACATAAAGCATCGTTTTTAATAGGAAGCGTTGTTTGTTCCTTTGTCCTTCAACAACACTTGTTTAATAAAACGTTTTTAAAGGTTTTCTTCCTAATTTTAAACAACACTTCAATGGATAAGCGCTGATTTATGTGGCGCAATCTTTTAAATAATTTGTTGTAGTGGAGGTTTCAACAAGACCAATTTGGTTCTTCATGTTCCATAATTGGCTTGCTTCTTCTGGTCAAAGTTGACCAACCTTGGTTCGTATCAATGAATTGCATGATTTTTCTAATATAGGGATTTTGTTGTCTAACCGTTTTTATTCTCATAATTTTGCAAGTTTATCATCCATCATATTATTTTTCCATATTTTATTATTTTTCGAATTTTACTTTATGTATTGTCACAACACAACACGTTACTAGAGATTTGCGCAGGGTAAGTGTAGCATCGAGGATATATATTTTAAATTTTCACGTCCCAAAACATCTTCAAAAAGAGGCTTTAAGAGCAGGTTGTGAGATGTTTACATGTGCATGTTGACAACCATAAGGGAGTCCATCTAAAAAATAATGGCTAATGAGGGAAAGTTCTGAACCGTCTTGAATACAAACCCTAGTTCTGCCTAAAGAACCAGAGTTGTTCTGGACCAGCCTATCAACATTCACCTTAAAGGTGTTTATTGGAGGAAGAGATCAAGAGATTTGTGCATCATGAGAACTATCCTCAATGGATACATGAAGAGGTCGAAGCAGCTCCTATGAAATCATCTTAACATGGCATAAGATAATAATCATTAAGTTCTTAGGGAGGTTGGACCTTTGTTGGAAAACTAATTTGTTTCTGTCACACAACAAATCCCAAATCACTACACCAAACAGAGTGGGCCAAGGGCATTCTACTTTTCCTACCTCCTTAGATGATAGATTCACTTTGAGCCACATGTTAAGCCCTAAGCTGAAAATAGACACAGGCCCGTAGTCTCTCAGAGTGTGCATGGGAGTTTCAGGGTAAATGTGGCATCGAGGATACATATTTCAAATTTTCATCCCCTTTGAAATATGATCATCATTAGTGAGGAGACACTTATGAACTTCCTTTATGAGATGGATCTTCATGCACTGCGGTCCCTGCTAGTCCCAAATAAGTCTAAAAGGAAACATGGAGTGAAAAGATTACTCATGTTGCTCCCAAAGATAGTGTAGGCAAATTTTATTGAAATGTTTTCATTAGGGGAATAGGACCAGCTATGGAGATAATTGCGTCCTGCCATAGGATGCCTTATATTAGCAATTCTATGAAAGACTTGAGGGAGGAGATACTCCTTGAGCAGGTCTCATCTTCATCCTACATCATAAGGATAACAAGGTACTGTAAAGTTTACTTCATCTGCTGGTATAGGCTACGTGATATATACCCCAAGGGTATCGAAGCCGAGAACCTTGCTATCTATCTAGCCAGAACCTTCCATTTTTGTCATTTCCATTATAATAACCCTTTTTTTCCCACATTCGGCTAGGCATAACAAATACCTTGTCACACATGAGAGGTGCGAAGGGCGGCTGCTAACAACCGAAACAGTAATGTTACTTTCTCTATACTTTGATTGTAACACATGATCCCATAAGTTCTCCAGGTTACGGATGCCAAAGCAGGGCTGAAATTAATCGATTGGCTAACCTACCTAACCCGCCAAAAATAGCACGTGGGTTAGGGTGACTTAACCCATCAACCCGCCTAACTCACCAAGAAAAGTAGGCTGAGGGTAGGTCAACTCGTCAACCTGTTTTTAAGAAAAATCAAAAATATATATATATAAATATTATATTTGTTCTCTTACTCTTACGACTTGTGTTAATGACTTAGTATTAGGGTTTTGACTATATTTGATTGCTTAAATGAAATTATGTATTATTTTAATAGGTTAAATATTTTTAGTTTTTTGTATTTTTAGGGCGGGTTTTGTCGGGCCAACTCGCCAATTTTATCAATCAGCTTTTTTTCTTCTACTTTTTGGGGGCCCAACCTACCAACCCACTTTTAACCCAAGTGGGGTGAAATTTTTAAGTCTAGTCAGGGTGATCCAATGTATGAACGGGACGCCCCAGAAATGTCTCGCCTTTACGTAAGACCTCCCTACTGACAGCTATACGCAAGGCCGAGCAGTGCTCCTTGTGGCCATCTCTGAACTGTTCCCCATAAAGTCGTTAGCTTACCACCCAGCGACACTCCATCTTTGATACGCGGCAACTGGCCTAAGTGTCTAACATTTATGCTTAACTCGAACCTTGGAGTTACTATCAAATCAGTCATGCGTAACTCAAACCTTGGAGTTACTATCAAATCAGTCGTGTGTACCTCAAACCTTGGAGTTACTATCGAACCAGTCGTGCATAACTCAAACGTTGGAGTTACTATCAAATCAGTCACTCATCACACATTGGTCACAAGTCCATGACCAATAAACAAGCAAGGAGGATAAATAGTGGTTATCCTCGTAAAACAAGCCAAACATTAAGTACATACCAATTCTAGGGATTACTACCATTAACCAAACCTTACAAGTCTTTTAAACAAGTTATTAAACAAACATCAGCGGTATGAATCCATTCATATCCCCTCTGGATTGATTCAGGGTCAAAAACTCATTATGTGAATTAAATTGTACAGTCATGAATCGATTAATGACTCTAATTCATCAATTTTTCAAGTAGCAGGTGAATCGATTCACTAGACCTGCAGAAGTGCAGTAAAGCTATTTTCTGCACTTTCGCGAGTTGAGGACCTCCCCTAAGTGGTCCCACATCCAGTCCAGTATTTAAGGCAATTATTAAATTGTCCCTAAGGTCTTTAATCACTTGTTTCACCTCAAAACCTTAAGTAACCACTTGTTTTTTGATTCTTACCATTAACTCCATGATCATCCATGATTCTGCTCTTTTAACCCCATTAATTCTTAACTCATCCAAATTAACTAAATTAATTCCAACCACTTCTAGACCCTAATACCAATCTTTATTAAAGGTTTCTCCTCCAATCACTAATTCTATTATTCCTATTTATTACGACTTTTACACATATTAACTCCTTAGATAATTCTAAGTCACACAACACATAACCAATCCTATTATAAGTCAATAGTAAAATCTCCACATCAAGTCTAAACGTAAAATCATACAACAAATTTCCAAAACAGTGAATATAAACCTTGGATCATGCTCATATAATTTCAATTTACTCAAATATTATAGACGGCTCATGAATCATGCACTAAGCTAACTATTCATATTAAATATTATCAAAACATCACTAATCATGCATCAAATTAACTAATCACATTAAATAACAACACTTAGAGCTCCTTGCTCCTACAAGGGCCTTAGAAACCATTAAAACAGAAGCTAAACACAACCAAACCATTGCTCATGCAATGATTAAAGAGAATTAACTTGCCCCGCAAGATATAGGGGTCAGGGGACACCCCTAATATGCTAATTGACACTACAAGAAATAGTTAACATACCGACGGACATTCACCGACGGCCTTAGTCCGTCGCTAAAAAACCGGGATTTCCGACGGTCTTACCCGTCGGAAAACGCGACCCGTCGTATTCTGTATATTACCGACGGGTTAAGCCGTCGGAAAACCGCTTTTTAGAGACGGACACATACCGTCGGTTAATGTCCGTCGGTAAACCGTGAATTTTGGAAAATTCCCGCTTGTTTTTGAATACCGACGGTTGTTGACCGTCGGTAATGGGGAGTTTTTCCGACGGGTTGGTCCGTCGGTAATCCCGTGTCGTTTACCGACGGTCATACCCGTCGGTAATTTTAAAATGGCCGTCGGTAAGCTCTTTATTTGGCCAGAACAGAATCCTTCTTCTTCATTCATCTCCGCCGCGTAGATCGCTTCTTCATCCTTCTACCCTTCTTCTTCATCTCCGCCGCAGCCCCCCTCCGCCTCCCTTCTTCATCTTCAGTCGTCGCATTTCTCCTCTCTTGTCACGGCTTCGCAAGACATTCGAGAAGCTTGGAGCCACAAGCTTGGAGCCACCGTCGGTTGCAAGAACCACGTGATTGGAGCTTGAAGCTGAAGCTTGGAAATTGAAGCTTGAAGATTCGAGAAGCTTCAGCTTGGAGCTTGAAGCTTGGAGCTACCGCAGACTTCTCCATCGCAGACTTCATCTTCAGTCGTCGTATTCTAGATTCGAGAAGGGAGATTCGAGAAGCTTCCTCCGTCGCATCTTCTCCATCTTCTCCATCTTCGATTATTGCTTGGAGCCACCGCAGCCACTGTTCGTCGATTTGATTATCAAGTAAGTAGCAGCTACTGAACTCTGTTTCTTCTGTTCATATTTTGATTATCACCGCACCCATCTCCATATTTTGTTTCTTCATTTCTGTATTGTTCTTGTATTTCGCATCGTAGGGATTGTTCTGTATCTTTGTAATTTGGAGTTTGGGGATTCAATTTGGTGTTATTGGGGATTGTTCTGTATCTTTGTAATTTGGAGTTTGGATTTTCAATTTCGATGTTATTGAACTGCCGATGCTCGAGAATAAGAATTAAGAAATTCTGTTCATTATGCGTTATGGTATTTGGACCGGATTTATTCATGCAGAACTACTTAATTTCCAGATAGTTATGCCTGGAAAAATTTTCATACAATTAAAAAATAAAATAAAAATTCTAGACATGTTTTTAGGAGGAAGGGAGAGGTGGAAATTTCGTTTTTCTAGAAAATTTGTTTTTCGCAGTGTGTGTGAGACAAAGGGAGCGTAATAGAGAGTTATCATTCAACTGAAGAGCCTTGCTAGATTAAGATGAGTTTTTGTTGTTCAGTTCATGTACATCTTTAAAAGCTTAAGTAGCTACAAACCTTGCCTATAGCGCGAAAGATGTTTCCGCCAGTGTCGATAAACTTGCCTGATGCTGTCGACAATTTGATCAGGGTAACACGTCATTGGTGAAATAGTTGAAGTGGTGAGTCATTGAGTGAACTAGTTAAATCATACACACACAATACAAACAAACAACCAAGGTTTATGATACAATGTCACAATTAGAATTACAAGTATACACTACAATAGATAATAATACATAGTTGGGATGAAAGCCATTATTGTGATGCCTGTGCATGTCAAGCTTTGTTCTTTCTTTTTAGGCGGGTGTCTCTTTCTTGCGGTTTTCCATTTTGTTTCTGCTCATGGGTTTTGGTCTAGTCCCCCCATGTTTGTTTGTTTTTCCTTTTTTTTATTAAATTTTAGGCGGGGGTACTCTTTTTTCTTCTTGGTGTTTTTTTCCTAAGGAGGGTTTTGCATCAGAAGGTTTTAACGAGGCCTCTCTCCTCTCTTTTGCCAAAAAAAAAAAAATAGATAATAATACAATTATGTTCAAAAAGTCAAATTTGAACTCGTTTACTTTATTAAATAAACTTAAAAATTATCCCTTTTGTTTCTTTTGTCATTTTATTATTTTGCTTGTCCTTTACCTTCGTGAGATTTGTGCCTTTTCCCTTCCCTTTCATTATAGCAAAACAAGTTTTTTTAATCTTGCTTGGTGATATTTTTATTCGAGTCAACCATCCTCTTTCGCATCATCTCCATGACTTTCTTCTTGCACTGAAACTTCTCCAAGTTCAGTTGTATCTTCAGAAGCCAGACCCGTAGCTTTCTCCTGAACATCTTCTACTTCAGCTATTGGATGCATTTGATTTTCCATGTTTATGTCACTTGCATGACTATCTCCTTCCAATGAATCATTTTCAAGCATGCTTGTTGTGTTGTTGGAAACTAACCATGTATATTTCTCCTCAGTATCTTTGGCTTCAGCTGTTTGAATTTTCCCTTTTACATCATTTGCATGACCTTCATCCCGTGGTGTATGGATGATTTTGATCATCCATGTAAAATTATTTTATTGATTCTATCCTATATGTTTAATCCACATTGAAAAGCCAGGCATAATTGTTAAAATTCGTTGCCTATGTATATGCTATTTCCTGTTCAAACAACGTTACTCTTAGAGATTTTGTACGGTAGCTACTGAACTCCGTTAGTAATTCATCTATATGTGCTGCGTTTCATATTTGTCATTCTAGACATTGTGTTGCTATTTGTCTTAATGAAGTTCTCTAATGAAACTTCAAGTATTTTGGTTATGTAGATATTAAAGTTTTGCAAGAAAATTTAGACAAAATTGATTTGTTTCTGTGAGGAAAAAACTACATCAACAAATGCAACTTCAGTTTGTAAAACATTGAGAAGCCACAGTAAATAATTAGGAGCTACTTTATCAATGTTATTAACCAAAAGCTGCATTAATTCTTGCTTCAATTCTGTGGTGACTTAATTTTTATGATATATGATATTTTATCAATTCTGTGTCCTTTCACCTTTTCCTTCTTTCTCGACTTCGCTTACCACAAAGTGGTTGGTACATTTATTCATGTATATGTATACTATATATTATTACAATATAAGAAATCTAAGGCCATTCATTTTGTGACACTTCTTGCGTAACCAAAAGCGTAATTTGATTCAAGTTAAGAAGCAAGCCTTTGGAGAACTTCTACAACATATCCGTGCAAGAAGTAAGTCCTAATCAATATTTACAAGTTCATGTACCTCATTCTCCATATTATATGAACATACAAAACATTTGAAAATTGAAAGAGGGACTGAGCGGTAAAAATAAATGTGCCAGGAGAGTAAGTGTTAGTTATTTGAGAGATATATACTGAGTTACTGTTAGTTATTTGACATGGATCATGCTCAAAATAAAACAAAATTACAAACCTTCACCACCAATGGCTACTGGCACTGCATGACTGGTGTGTTTTTCATCATTTATTTGTTCTAGGTCTGAAATTTATTTGCATACATTTTCAGTTTATTGGAGTCTCATTCCAATATAGTGGTTGCATTTGAATATATGTTGAGCCAACATAATAGTTTTCTGTCAGTGCAGCTAGTTTGAGTCTTAAGACTCATCACTCTATATAAGATTATAAGTACGCGATGTAGCCCTGAGCAAGCTCATGTGCCAATAAGATGTTATCAGTAATACCTCTCCCCAGAACAAAGGCACTTTGATTGGGGTCTATGATATCGAGCAGATAAGTTTTAACGTGTTGGCAATAATTTTAGTAACACATTTGTAGACCACGGCAATAATTTTAGTATTTTTTATCTTTACAAGCAATTAAACATGTACAATTTTTTAACACAACAAAGGAAAATGTAGACTCAAAACAGCCATATCAACTAGTTAGCTAACCCAAAAATCTATAGTCAAACTTCCGGTTTGAGAATAGAGAAGTCTTTATATACTATTATCTTCGTTGTAGCCGCAAATAAAGGAAGTGGGTACCTTGCAACTTAGGGTAGAAAAACCAATGCCAACTAATAGCGTGCCACATTCTATGACCAGGTAACACTTTCTAAATGAATCCTTTGATAATTTGCTCAAGTTTGGAACAAATAGATTTTGGAATCAAATCAGCTTGATATGAAACATTAGGAATATCCAAATGTAATATTCAGAAATGTTATTTGTATTGAGAAGAAAGATCCAAGCTATAAGAACATATAAATTTGACCATGATAAGAACAATCACTAATATTAACAAGAATTTCATGATCTTGGACAGTCAAAAAGTAATACCCGAATGCTTATCTTCAAAATGATAGTTTGCCGCATAATGTTGTTGTTTGGGGAAGATTTCACTATGAGAATTTATAACAAGCTTGAGTTGAAATTTTAGAGTTTGCCTCCAAAAGTGGCTGATTGTATTCGAAGGTGTGGACTTAAATCAGGTTATTATTTATATATGTTCTTAATATGATTGTTGTTAGTTTTTCATTTTATTGGTGTGGTTTTGATATTCTTGTTTATATTTTATTAGTTTCTGCTAACACAAAAAGCTCTGTTTCATAGGCCTCTCGAAGTTTGCCACCTCCACCAGTTCGTCACTTGTACCACTAGGTATGCACTCTAACTCATGTCGGTTAACTCATTGGGTGGAAAAAGGGTTGTCTGTTGACCCCCACACCGACATGTTTATTTGTTTTCGCTCATAGTTCTCTCCACAGAGGGATTTTAAAGTGTATTGTGTAATTGTCTAAATGATATGTACTTGTGTAATTGTTCCGCGATTCTGCTTATCACTCATCACCACAATGCTTGTGAGTAAAGAGTGCAATTTTAATTTATGCTTGCCATTTCATTCATGGATATGGATATTGGTGATGTTGCTTGGCTGCAATTTGCTTTGCACATCTCTGTACTTCTTTCCTTTGCCACTTACCTTGTCTAATTCTATCCTCTTTAAATGACCAAGTCGATTTTCTAATTCAGTGTTGTTAATCGAGGATCGCGAAAAATAGCGTAAAATTGGTAGGATAGCGTAAAATAGCGAGGCAGATAGCGTAAGCTAAATAGCGAGTGAAATAAATAAAATTATAAAATTATATATTAAAAAGTGACATATAATATTTAACGTTCAAAGACAAAATCTGAAATGACATAATAAAATATTTATTTAATGAGCTATTTTTAGAAACTTAAGTGATTATTTATTCATAAATTACTTTAGAGGCTTATTAAAATAAAATGAAGAGAGCATATGAATATGTTTTATGTTGATATATTTGAATATTAATATCAACATTTATTTTAAGTGATGTAAAATAAAATTAAATAAACCTTGAATGAATAAGTAGCTCTTCCGCTTTAAGAAAATAAAATATATAAATTAAAATTGCAATATTGATTGAATTGTTAATAATTATTATTTATTGAAAAATAAAATATTTTATTTTATATATGGCGGATGGCGTAGTGGCAACTAAATGATTAACAAAACTACACACACAAAGAAATGGACCATTGCTCAAAGAAACAAGACAGATTTGAATTGGAAAGGACAAATAATAATAGAATTAAAAAATAGATTTAAAGATAAAAAATAATTAAAAAGCAGAATTTTTAAGAACAATAGAATAAAAAGCAGATTTTAAAAAGAAAGAAGAGAATAACAAAAGCGAAATTAGATAGAATTGAAAAATAACATAATTAAAAAATTAGAAGGATTCAAAAAACAGAATTGAAAAAATAATTAAGAGATGAGCAGAATTAAAAAGAGAAACAAGGGAAACAATCGTTAAAAATATGATATAACAAAAATGAAAAAAGATCTCAAGAAGAGAAGAATTAAAAAATTTCAATAAAAAGAAATAAAAAATAACAACATTAAAAATTATCATATAAGAAATTAAATGAAAAAGGAAAATAAAATATTTTTATTATATATATATATATATATATATATATATATATAATAAAACTAATTCTACCCTTGTCACTTCTGCTTGTCTAATTGTTATGTTAATCATTGATCGAATGGAGGTTTGATATTTGTTATTAGTATCGAGAGAAGCCTTAGCTTCCCGCTTGAGGTTTAATATATTATTGAGTTCATATACTCTTTTAGGGTACCATGTGCTCATTGTATATTGAACCTTGAATTGTCCAAGTCGGACAGTTTGGGAAAAAACTTTTTCTTTACTCGTATAATAGTTGTTGCTTAATTCTCGTATCTTTATATTTGATGAAATTTCGGTTCGATTCATTTCCTTTTGTTCTCTGGGTGCATACTTGATTGCGGTGTTCATAACTGCGTTCATTTTGTGTACTCAGAGACCAATGGGAAATGCTGCCGAAATTTTGTCAAGTATAAGATACGAGAATTAAGGAATGATTATTATACGAGTTCTAAAAAAGTTTTTTCTCGAATGGGATAGGGTCATACCATTTAAAGAAAGAGAGCGGTTGTAAGAACGTCGTGCTGCTGAAATTGTCATTTTTTTTGACATGCAGAAGATGGAATATTTTCTTTCGAGTCGTAGTTGGATGTACGATAGGTTGTATCCGGGGAGAGGGGGTTTGAAACCAGATTTTTGCGCTGGGGTTGCGTACTTTGTCCAAGTCGCAATGGCACATAAAGATTTCAAAACTAATGGAGGGATTAGATGTCCGTGCTTTAATTGCGATTGCAGAAGGATTAAGAGCCCAAGTGAGGTCATGCACCACCTGTATTCAGTTGGATTTAGGCTTAATTACTGGATTTGGACTACACATGGTGAAAAGTTGCCTCACGTTGATTTAGGGGTTGGTGATAATTGCGAAGGTGCTTCAAGCGATTCACGTGGGTCGGGATGTGGTGAGCAGATTGAATTGATGCAAGATATGGTTTGTGATGCCTTGGGGGTGAACGTGTTATTCGAGGAGCAACAGTATGATGACACAGATGAACTTCCAAATGAGACAAAGACAAAAATTTTATAATCTATTGTTAGAAACAAATAAGCCGTTGTTTGAAGGGTCTACAGACTCTAAGTTATCAATGTGTGTGAGGCTCTTAGCTCTTCAAGACAACCGTGGTGCTACCGGTGTGCTTGGATCTCGTAACGAAAATGATGTTGGACTCGTCACCTATCAGAGATGATTTGCCAAAAAGTTATTACGAGGCTAAAAGCTTAGTGTCCAAGTTGGGGCTGGAATCTAAAAGGATTGATTGTTGTGTGAGAGGGTGTATGTTGTATTACGACAATGAGTTTGGTAAAAACGATGGTGCGCTAGTTGAATGCAAATTTTGTGGTGAGCCTAGGTATATGTCACATACTAATAATCGGACGGGTAGACAAAAACTAGTTCCAGTGAAGGCAATGTTTTATTTGCCAATTATTCCAAGGCTGCAGAGAATGTTTGCATCACCACAGACTGCAGACAAAATGACTTGGTAAAAACGATGGTGCGCTAGTTGAATGCAAATTTTGTGGTGAGCCTAGGTATATGTCACATACTAATAATCGGACGGGTAGACAAAAACTAGTTCCAGTGAAGGCAATGTTTTATTTGCCAATTATTCCAAGGCTGCAGAGAATGTTTGCATCACCACAGACTGCAGACAAAATGACATGGCACTATGAGAATAGAAGCACTTCAGGTATGTTGCGCCACCCTTCTGATGGTGAAGCTTGGAAGCACTTTGATCGTGTGCATCCTGATTTTGTAGCAGATCCACGTAATGTACGACTTGGCTTATGCTCTGATGGTTTTACCCCTTATGTTCAATCCACGGCGAAACCTTATTCTTGTTGGCCAGTTATCGTTACCCCATACAATCTTCCTCCCGAAATGTGCATGTCTAAGCCTTATATGTTCTTGACTCGTGTTATACGGGTCCGAGATAATCCGACAGATGGTATTGACTTCTATTTAGAGCCTCTTATTGACGATCTCAAAAGGTTGTGGAATGGTGTTGTGGCGTGCGATATTGCACGAAGAGGAATTTTACAATGAGGCGCACCGATGTGGACCATTAATGACTTCCCTGCATATGGCATGTTGTCCGTTGGGGTACTCATGGTAAAATGGCATGTCCGCATTGCATGGAGCATACAAAGGCCTTTACCTTGAAATTTGGGGGGAAGAGTTCTTGGTTTGACTCACATCGCATGTTTTTACCCGATGATCATGCATTTAGATGGAATAAGAACGCTTTCAAGAAGGGGGAATTTGAATTAGATGGCCCGCCCCCAAGGTTGACACCAGAACAGATCTGGGAAAGGGTTATGGAACTGCCCAAAATCACAGATTTTGGCAAATTGGATCGATTTGAAGGATATGGACAATGGCATAATTGGACAAAAAGAAGTATTTTTGGGATCCGCCATCGAGAGATAATTTATTGAGACACAACCTTGATGTTATGCACATTGAGAAGAACTTTTTTGACAATGTTTTTCTCACAGTGATGAACGTCAGAGGAAAAACAAAAGACAATGAGAAGGCCAGACTAGACTTACCACTTTACTGTAGGCGAAAGGACTTGCATTTGACGAATCGGTCGGATGGGAAGACCCTGAAACCCAAAGCCTGTTACTCTTTAACTGTTGAGGAAGCCAAGTCGATGCAGCCGGTGGATAAAAGAACTTCGAATGCGAGATGGTTATTCTTCTAATTTGGCAAGATGTGCCGATGTGAACAAAGGAACCATGATTGGGATGAAAAGCCATGATTGTCATGTATTCATGGAGTGTTTACTTCCTATTGCATTTAGTTCCTTGCCGTCAAATGTTTTAAATCCACTGACTGAACTCAGCCAATTCTTTAAAGATTTGTGTTCTGTGACATTGAGAGAGGATGATCTCATAAGGATGGAACAGAACATACCAGTCATTCTTTGTAAGTTGGAGAGAATATTTCCCCTGCTTTCTTTGATTCTATGGAGCATCTAGCGAGGCATCTTGCACATGAAGCTAGGCTTGGTGGACCTGTTCAATACGTATGGATGTATCCATTCGAAAGGTACTATAATAAAGTATTCTGTAAAATAAATATTTATTTGAAGAGTTAAATGTATCAATTTTTATCATCAACGTTGTTATTTTGTAGATTTATGGGTGACTCAAAGCGGTCGCTGAACAATAAGGCCAGGGTTGAAGGATCTATTTGTGCACCTTACTTCCACCGTGAGACCATCCATTTCTGTTCCCATTATTTTACGAACTTCATGTTGACACCAACAAATAGTAGGAACGAAGTAGAAATTGAAAGTGAAAGACACCCGCTTACCTTATCGATTATTTTGCCTTTCCTACGTCATGGTGGAAAGGAGGTGGATAATCGGATAACGGGCAAAGTGTGGAAGTCACCACGTTCACGTGTTGATCAACCGTGCGTAGTATCACCGTATCTAACGTATGTATCATTTTGACCACTTTCAATTTCTTTAATCCACAATTGCTCTTGATCATTTGTTTGATAATGACTTGATCAGGGCATTCTTGTTAACTAAGCCCACAAGCGTATAAGACTCTTCTGCCTATATTCATGAATATTTTCCAACGTGGTTTAGGAACTAGGTATGTTTTTTGAGTCGTCATATATATTATTATTATTATTTATTGTTTGAAAATACAAAAATATTGTTTGAAAATAGGAACCATAATTTGTTTGCACATGGTGTGTACACAGGTGTATAGCGAGGCAGAATCCCCTAAAATCCAACACTTGAGAAATTTATCTCATGGTCCTAAATCACGTGTAAAAGAATGGCACACATTCTTTGTAAATGGATACAAATTCCAAACCAGTCAAAAGCAGAGGAAAAAAGCGATTAACGGCGGGGTTTATGTAAAAGGTGCCACAGATGGAGGTGAAGATGACTTTTTGGCGTGATTCAACATATATATGAATTGACGTACAATACTTTAGACTATACTAAAAAATAGTGCTATTTTATTGTAATTGGTTTGATCCACAAATAGAGGCACAAGAGTGGATCGAAAATATAATCTTGTTGACATACACATGAGCGTAAGATACCAAATGTTTGATCCGCTTATCATGGCACAACATGTAAGACAAGTGTATTATGTCCCTTATCCATCAACTCGAAGGGACAAACAAGGTTGGTGTGTCGCAATAAAGATAAAACCACGTGGTCGCATTGAAGCGAGATGATACACGTGAAGAAGTGGCTTATCAAGTGGATGAGATATCTCATGTCAATGTAGTAAATGAAGTGGAACCCATTACTCGACTACGTGACAATCCAATCACATATGAAGATGTAGATGGGGATGAGGAATTAAATGAAGAAGTGGCGTAACCATCAAGATCTCAAGACGATGCCGAAATTGAGTGGGCGAGAATGGGCGATTGAAATTGTTTAACTTTTTACAATTTGAGAAATTAATGTGTAACAATATATTTTAATTTGTCGATTATTTTCATAACTTGTTTATTTTTATGGAATTCATTTGTAATATTGTTATGTTTAAATATAATATTTCATGACTCATATTATTCAATTGCTCTATAGACATATATGGCATCGGGAGGTTCAGGAGCAGATCCCCAGACCACCCGGTGGTGGTAAATGGAAGGGAAGGGATCGCCTCGACCCCTCATCGCCGAGGCCGACCATCATTAGGCGTGATCTCATCGGGTTTTCGGCGTTGTCATCTACACGTCGTCCTAGTACATCTACGCCGAGACACTGATACACCTCATGCACCTAGACAGCCTATGCACCACCTACACGCACTCGGGCACATTCGACACCAGCTACACGGACTTGGCACGTTCGGCACCTTTGCCTCACATTGACATGATCCCCACCCCGGGGTTCCAGCAGCTACATGGCGCTTCGAGTTCCCATGTTGTGCCTGATCCGGTGGCCGATGCTCATCAGTCCGACCATGATTATAGTACGGGCCATACACCTGATGACACTGATGTTGGGCAGGACGGGGAGGAGCAGGAGGTTCAGCAGGAGGAGGTTCTTGAGCAGGGGGAGGGCCAGGAGCCTAACACTCTTGAGATGTTGTATGATGGCCGAGTTCTTATCAGGCCATCTGGTAAAGGGTAAGTATTTGCAATTTCTTCGAGTTATTAGTAATTTACATGTGTATATATATATATATATATATATATATATATATATTCTTTTTATTTAACATGTTTTTATTGTTCAGGTTTCTTCCCTCAAAGCCAGCTGCGTTAGCTATCACAACAACAATTGAGGAGAATTACCAGGAGTTTTGGCCCACCTGGGGGACACTGAAGGAGTTTGAGCGGGACCATATGTTTAATTCTTTCAGAGTAAGCTGCAATTTTTATTTTATTGCATATTATTTTATTTTCGTAAATTTCAATTATGTTTAATAATGTCTTATATTGATACAGACGAGGGTTGCTTGGGAGGAAAAAGATGAGGAGCTGATGGAGAAGAATTTTCATATGAAGGCCTCCCACCGCCTTTCTGACATGCTTCGAGATGCCCGATCGAGGATCGCCAGCCAGTTGGATAGGGACGAGCTCTGGCAGCGGTGGTAGCGCCTCGAACACCCCCGAGTTCCAGCGACGATCTGAAGGCCAAGAAGAATAGGGCCTCCGAGAAGGGTGGCAACTTGCACACTTTGGAGGCAAGTGTCGATCGGTAGACGCAGCTAGACTTATGCGTGTTATAAAATTGTTATTATTATTATTTTATTATTATTATTATTATTATTTATTTAAATTTTTTTATTAATACAATCTCGATCGAGGAGGTTGGGAGAGAAGTTCATTACACGAGCTCCATCTTGCAACTCATACGAAGAGAATCTTGGTGATTTCGTTGATGAGCGTTCGAGGCGACTCAGGTAATTATAAAATATAATAAATATTTTTTAATAATGTTTATATTGTTTTGTTAAAAAAAGATTTGACTTATTTGTTTGTTTAACAGAGGAGTTTGAGGCGAGGATGTCTCGGCTTAGATCTCGAGCTCATCATGTTCTCCATCTCGAGCCCTGACGATCTATCTACACCGCCGAGGTTTGGCGGAAGTGGTTGGCGGAAAGAAGAAGGGTCGCCTATATGGTCTTTGGTGACCTTGCCAAAGAACTACAAAAAAGGGGCCCGCCGCCTACACACTGGAGAGTCGTCGAGTAGTAGTGCTGCCACTGGTCGCTCTGCCGCGGATGACCAGGAGATAGCCGAGTTGAAGCGGACCGTGGCCCAGCAGCAGGAGCTTTTGACTCAGGTGCTGCAGCGACAGGAGCAGATGTACCAGTTGCTAGCTCGCCAGCAGCCTACTCCGCCTCAGCCTCAGCCTCCGCCTCCGCCTTCGCCTCCGCGTACTCATGGTCATGTCGATGATGCAGATGATGTAGAGCATCTCGATCATGATCAGGAGTACCAGGACTATTAGTTCTGTTTGTACTTATATTTTTTCATATTTTTGGATATCATTTTTATTTATTATGTTTTCTTTTTTTAATTTGCTTTTTAGTTTACGTTATCACATTTTTATATATGGAAATCAATTAATAATTAAATTAAATTAAATTACAAGTAATTTTTAATTAAATTAATAAATAAATATTTTTAATATGAGATTAAATTATTTTTATAATTAAACAAATAAATAATTAAATTAATTAATTAATTAAAGAATAAAATTAATTTGTTTATTAATTAATAGTTTTATTAATAAAATTATTTTTATAATTAAACAAATAAATAATTAAATTAATTAATTAATTAAAGAATAAAATTAATTTGGTTATTAATTAATAATTTTATTAATTTTATTAATAAAATTAATTAAAGTAAATATTTTATTAATCAATAAAAAAAAAATTTCCGATTACCGACGGCCTATGCCGTCGGAAACTTTTCAGATTGACCGACGGTCACGTCCGTCAGAAATCTAACGACAGCTTTGCCCGTCGGAATACACCGTCATTTACCGACGGGTATAACCGTCGGTAATACTGATGGCAAAGAAGAGTCCGTCGGTAATCCTTTGCGACGACCATATTTCCGACGGGTTTTAGGCCGTCGGTTATCCGTCGGTAAATATGGTCTACCGACGGCTTTTATGGATTACCGACGGCTTTAGACCGTCGGTAATCCCGTGTTTTCTGGTAGTGTGAAGTCCTATGCCTCTTTTCATAGGATCATCCAACCCCATATCTTAGAATAATTCGGGGCCACAAAAAAATCCCTAGAGATCTCCAAATTCGAGTTCCTTCCCGGTTCCAAGCATAACGACAACAAGGAACTCCAATTCCTTAATTAGAATAAGAGTTTCAAAGGAATTAAAAAAAATGAATTGAAAGGTTCAGAGATACCAACAAAATTTGTTTTCTTAGAATTATAAATATTAAGAAGAAAAAGAACAAGCTTCTCGGGTTGTAGCCTTGAAGACGGCGTCCAATTCGGTGGAGAAACGAGAGAGAACGGCTTGAAACAGTGAGAACGGCAACGAGAGAGCTCTTGGAGTTTTAGGACTCTTGAGTGCTCTTAAGGAATGATTAGAGTTTAGGTTTTGAGTCCTTTTAGGGTTATATTTAGGTTTAGGTCGTGATCCAAGAATCTTATCACGTTTAGAAATGAAACAGGGCGACCCGCTAATTAAAAAAAAAAAGTTTGTAAGCTGATGTAAAACGATTCATCCACGGGTGTGAATCGATTCACAGACTCATAATTGCCTAAAAAGTGATTTTTCCCTGTTTTAAGGCTATGTAGTCCCTCTTAAGGTTCTCCCTTCTCAACTAAATCATAAAACACTTCATAAAACAAGCAATTAACAAATAATAACCCTATAATTTCTAACATTTAAATATCATACAAATTCGGGGTGTTACAGTTCCACCCCCGTATAAAAAAAATTCCTTCCTCGAAATTTCTACTAACTTATGGTAATTATAGTTGCGAATACAACTCCTTCATCTTCTTTCAAGCTCCCACGTAGCGCTTTCTTCTGTTGCTCCGCCCCAGATAACTTTCACTAGTGGAATCTCTTTTCTGCGTACCTGCTTCACCTTTCGGTCCTCAATGCACTTTGACAGTGCTTCAAAGGTTAGGTTATCCTTCAATTATACCGTATCAAGTTCTATCACATGACTATGGTCATGAATGTACTTCTGAAGCTGATATACATGGAACACATTGTGAAGATTTGCCAAGAATAGCGGCAACATAATCTGGTAAGCCACTTCACCAATCCTCTTCAGGACCTAGTAAGGACAAATGAATCTAGGCGTCAACTTCCTAGCCTTCATCACTCAGCCAACTCCTTTAGTAGGCGTGACTCGTAGGAATACGTCGTCTCCTTCCTCGAACACTAAGTCCTTCATCCTCTTATCATGATAGCTCTTATGCCTACTCTATGTTGTCTTCATCTTGTCCTGAATTAAATTCACATTCTTAGTAGTCTCTTGCGCCAGTTCTGGTCCAAGAATGAGATTCTCCCCAGTTTCATACCAGACAGAGCGGGGGTTCTACACCTCTTCCCATAAAGAAGTTTGTACTGAGCCATCCAAAGCTAGAGTGAAAACTGTTATTGTACGTGAACTCTATAAGGGGTAACAACTTCTCTTAACTATCAGTCTCTTCCAAAACACAAGCCCACTGTAAATACTCTAAGGATTGAATCGTACTTTTTATCTGACCATCTGTATGTGGATGATATGGTGAACATAGTCTGACCGTAACCCCTCAAGCGTCATTAAAAATTTCCCAAAATCCAGAAGTGAATCAAGGATCTCGGTCTGACACTATGCTCGAGGGCACACCCTACAATCTGAAAATCTCCTTAATGGACAACCTCGTCAGCTTCTCCATGAAATACTCCATGTTAATTCCAATGAAATGAGCTGATTTAGTCAGCCGTTCAACAATCACCCAAATAGCATCACAGCCCATCGAAGTCTTTGGTAATCCTGAGACAAAGTTCATAGAAATGCAATCCCACTTCCACTCCGAAATATGTAGTGGTTGTAGCTTCCTGACGACTTCTGGTGATCGATCTTTGACTTTTAACAAGTCAAGCATACGTACACAAATTCAACTATCTCTTTCTTCATTCCTGGCTACCAAAACATCCTCTTTAGGTCTTGGTACATCTTGGTAGCTCTAGGGTCGATACCCAAACTGCTCTTGTGACCTTCCTCAAGAATCATCTTCCTGAGTTCCGGCATCTTAGGCATACATACGTGATCCTTAAACCTCAGGATTCCATCTGCGCCTTCTAGACAATATCTTTACCTTGGGTGAGCAACTCCCTCAGATCCTTCAGATGTTGAACCTCCTTCTGACTTTCTCAGATCTGCTCCATCAAATTACTGGTGATCTTCGACATATCCAGTTTCACGCTAGTCGAAGTCTCCTCACAGATGAAGTTCGGATTTCAGAATTCCTCCAGTAGTTGCATCTGTTTAAACATTATAACAGAGCAATGCAAAGTCTTCCTACTCAGTGCATCTGCTACCATGTTGGCTTCCCTGGGTGATAGCTCAACTCGAAATCATAATCCTTCAAGAAATCCATCCATCTCCGCTTCCTCATATTCAACTCCTTATGGTCGAATAAGTACTTCAAACTCTTGTGGTCACTGAAGACTTCAAACCATGCTCCATACAAGTAGTGCCTCCAGATCTTCAGTGTAAACACCACAGCTTCGAGTTCTAAATCGCGAGTCGGGTAATTTTGCTCATGTACCTTCAATTGTCGCGAAGCATAAGCAACTACCTTACTATAATACATCAACACTCCTCCCAGTCCTTGCTTCGAAGCGTCACAATCACCACAAAGGGTTCGGTTGGTTCTAGTAAGACTAACACCAATGCAGTCATCAACCTTTCCTTTAGCTTCTGAAAGCTCTCTTCGCACTTAGAGTCCCATAAGAAAACCTGACCTTTCTTAGTGAGTCGAGTCATCAGCAGGGCTATCTTCGAAAAACCTTCGATGAACCTCATGTAGTAACATGCCAATCCCAAGAAGCTCTTAATCTCGGTCACCGTCTTGGGTGCTTCCCATTGTTGTACAGCTTCAACCTTTGAAGGGTTATATGCTATACCTTCTTTAGAGATTACATGACCAAGGAAACTTACTTCTTCCAACCAGAGTTCTCACTTGGATAGCTTTGCATACAGCTGCCAGAGTTCTCACTTGGATAGCTTCGCATACAGCTGCTTCTCTTTCAATACCTGCATCACGACCCTAAGATGCTCCCTATGCTCCTTGCGGGACTTCGAATATATCAGGATATCATCAATGAAGACGACTACAAACTTGTCCAAGTAAGGGTAGAAGATCGTGTTCATATAGTCCATGAACACTGTCGATGTGTTAGCTACGCCGAAGTGCATAGCCATTGTAACACCCCGATTTTCAGAGCGCTACTGATCTAATATAACCTTTAAATGTTGAAATGCTTTTGGAAATATAATACTCCTCTTGCATGGTTTTCGCAAAATTGTGGGTCTATTATTTTATTTTTTTCTTTTCAAACTTCTTTTCAAAATGGCAATCAGAGTATTGTAGCGTTTTCAAAACATGATGTGCAACTCATAACTCAATAACCATGCAAATGAATATTTATATAAACATAAACATTCTCACGGAGGTGGTCTAGGTTTTTGAAATACCAAATGCATAATACAACTTAAAAAGAGTACATTTTAAGACACCTATAGCTGGTCAGCCCTGTAGCACCCTCAAAAAATAAAGGTGTCATATGGAAATAATAATATTTAAACTGAAAACAATGAAAGACTTTAAAAACGTGCAACACACAAAATTTTATTTCATCAGAGTAATGAGGAAGAAAATACCAAGTTTAGTTATTACAAAATGAAATCCACTGGTCGTGGTACTAAGAACAAAATCTAAGAGGACTAAACCATAACCTAAGAACTCCTGACTGAGAACCCACTCCTCACATCCCATTTACACCTGTCCATAAATAAAAACAGGATAACAACAAAACAATGCAAGGGTGAAAATCTCACTTAACGAGTTTTATCGCGATACTCGCATAAGTAAAATAAAAATAATAATAAATATTATACACGGACATAATAATTATAATATCATGTAAACAAACAAGCCAAACCGAAAATCATCTCCAAATATGTTTACGTCAATCCTAACTACAGGTAATCCTTCTTACAGCTGTCTTGTCCCATACCAGCACAATCTCATGATTTCTAAATGCAGGTTGTCTATTCTATTCTGATCAGTTTGCTACTTCGTAACAATGGCTACACTTGACCCTTAGTCGGCTTACCACTTTGTATCGACAGGCTATAAGTGATCTTTAGTCAATTTACCACTTCATAACAACAGGCCACGTGTGACATTCAGTTAACTTACCACTTCGTCATGACAAACTATACTTAACCACTTAATCAGCTTACCGCTTCATAACGACAGGCTATGCTTGACCTCCAGTCAGCTTACCGCTTCGTCATGACAGGCTATGCTTGACCTTCAGTTAGCTTACCACTTCATTATGACTGGCTATGCTGGACCACATTCTGTTATGCAACATACCATGGAATTCCTTTCTAGCTGGGGCTATGTTCTAATATAAGAGCATGATAACTCAAACTCGTCTCACCAAAAATAGTGAGAAGTATACCTTTTCAGGCATAACCCGACTATCATCACGATTTGAGTATCAGCAATCGTCGACCAGTCAAGCCCTTCATAATTCAATACCAACACATAATCAATGCATTAGGTTCTAGTCTAACTATGTCGTCAAACCAACTAACAATCAGTATAATAAGTTCACATACAAAATCATATGTCAAGTAAATCACACATAACCAAACATACACCAAATCCAATCCCAAAATAATTATGTATCAATGTTTAACACCCATTTCCAAAACAAAAGTTACGAAACTCTCAAGGAGTTTTCATCCCAACATTATTCCATAACAAACAAACATACAAACACACAAACACACAACAACTTATTTTTCTCAAAACTCCAAGAGACATTCCCCTTACCTTAGGTCTTTAGGGTTCCACTTTCTTACCAAAATTCCTTATAGCCAAAGTCACCACAAGCTCATAAATCACCTTGGTGATGAAGATGGTGTAGTTAGAATTGAAATTGGATGAATTTTGATTCCAAAACCTTTGATTTCTCTCTCTAAAATTTTATGGAAGAAAGAAGAAATGAAGATGAAGTGGGGGAGAGAGGAGAGGCGGCGTGAAAATGGGAGACGAGAGAAGCGAAGAGAAGATGTTAAAATTTCATATAAATACACATTGGATTTGCAATAGGAATTAAATATAATTATGTAATCCAAAAATACATTAAACTTGGTTTTGTAACTCAAATAATTATGCAATATGCCTTTGTAACTCAAATAATAATCAAATATAATTTATTTATAATTTTCATAATTTTCCAAAATAATAAATAGGAATTATCCTAATTATACCGCTTAAAAACTCATCACGCAATTAAAAACGTTATGCAATTAAACTGACGTCTGTAAAAACAACAAAGCAGTAATAAAATTAATATCTTCTCATAGATCGTCATCTATTGATGGGCAGTAAAAATTTCAAAATATGAATATGTTGGAGTCCAAACAGACTTTTCTATCGGTAAAAATGTTAACCGGGTAGTCAAAATGACATCCAGTTTCCATCAGAATTAAAATCTGAGAATATCACCAGTCACCACTAGCTAAATAAAATATTTGGAATTCAACCGTGAAGTTTGTTTCTCAAAATTACTCACTTTTCAAAATGACCAAAATATCCCTGTATATAAAAATATACAGAAAATACGTTTTTGAAAAACTGAAAAATCAGGGATGTTACAAACCCTACAATGCTTACTGTTCCCCACAGTAAGTCTACTCAACCATGACTTCAAAGAAAGTAGTCGGATGGGGTCCTCCTCTGCATCACTTGCCGACCTCGAGTGAATACTATTCTCCAGCTTTCACCATTATCTGGGATGACATCCATGAGAATGCCCAAATAGAAAAGGTCATCTTCCCAAAACAATCATATAGCAGCAACAACATATATGCAAATAATATTATACTAACAGAGTATAATTCAACACAGAGCAACATGGCATAAGAACACTCAAATAATGAACACAATAAGGATGCACCCCAAATCCCTATTGGTTAGTCTATATGCTAATGCACATGATTCCGAAATATCGCCATACCACCCTAGCAAGGGTATCAATGACCAGGTCCCACAGGATTGCTTCAAGTCATGATTTAAGAATGACCAGGTCCCACAGGATTGCTTTAGGTCGACTTTAATTTGAGAGCGACCAGGTCCCACAGGATAGCTTCAAGCCGAAACTCATTAATTTCCCCATAGGGATACATGTTCAGTACCACACAAGGATTAACCTAAGACATGCCGCTTGTTTCTCCTTGACTGTCAATACATACCCGTACCTAGTTCTGGGCTTACTGCACGATAGCTCGACCAGGTCCCAAAGGATTGCTTCAGGTCGGCATCGATGTATGCATGGAAATTCGCTACCACTATTAGTCACCGCAACTAGATCACTCACACAGAGTGTCCGAGATATTCAACTTATGTTCTAAACTTCCTTCGTTTAGAACCCCACACCATTGTCTCGGAACCTCACTTGATATCCCTAAAGTCCCCTTTCTTTTAGAATCCATATTAGTTGCGAAAATCTCGATAGCTGGAAAATCTACTATTAGTTCGAAAATAGTTATTTTTAATTATTGTAACACTCACTTTATTCTTTTTAAGAAAAAGTGGTTAATCCATTACTAATTTAGGGTTTTGAGAAAAATCCACCTTAGTGTCTCATTGATTTTAAATAAAAATCCCCGTAGATTTTTATTCGAAAATACTTAACCATCTCAACAATGTAGTTCACCACCCACTTATTCTCGGTAGTCTCTTATTACCCACCGTTTATTGAACATACACACATAATATATTCAATAATCACACCATAACAACAACATCAAATCAAACAATCATAGCATAACCACATAGAAGTCATAATTCAAAACCACCATCTCAACTTTGCAAGAAAACATCATCACAAATCAACCATCCACACTAACACAAACACATATAAACAATAAATTGCAAGATGCCCTGACCTTAGGCGTTTTTGCTCACAAGCTTGTCTACCGGTATTGTCAACAAACAAATCACGGTCCCACCTACAACATGATTACTAGAACCTTAATCAATAAACATTAAAGTTTAGAAACAACTCTAAGACACTAATACCACTTACTAGGGCCACGACTCTTAAGCCAAAACTAGTAATCCTAAACCCTAGTTTGGCCACGGGTTTTCGGCTCTAAAACATAAGAACAAATCAATTTTCTTCTCTTACTCAACACATCACACAAAAACATCACTTAGAGTACTCAATCACATAGGTTAGTATGTAAAGAATTGAAACTTGTCAATCACAACTTAATCTTTTTGGACAAGTCTTTGTTTCAAATTCTTTTTAACATATACTAGGCTCATCCATTAAGGAATTCATAGCCCAAGACCTTAAGCCACTAAGTTATAAAAATAAACCTTGAATCTCACATAAAAATGCTAACTTTATTTCTAACCTTCAAAGATTATAAACTCTAGGTTTATATCTCATCATCAAGCACAAGAACACAAGTAAAGAAATGAAGTTTTGGCTTCCCACAACACATAGGCCTCACGGCCGAGTCCTACAAAAGGGAAAAGCTTTTCATTTTTCTTTCATTTGGATCTAGCTTTCTAATGGATCAAATACAAAGAATCACTGAGATTTCTCTTAGTTCACTTCCAAAATAACAATCAAGTTTCAAAACAAAGTTTTAGAATCTCAACACCTTTCTCAAAAATCTTCACTACTTTAACTCAAGAAAACTTTTAAACTTTAATCAACCAAAATCATCTCTTTTACTACCAAACTTATGGATCTAATTTTCAAAACTTGTAGTTCTTAAACAACTAACACTTTGATCAAATAAAAGTTGCAAAATCATCATCAAGACATACACACACCTCACGGTTTTGAATGGAAGATTAAGACCCAAAAAGCTTTACATCATCTAAATCTTTTAAGAACAAAAGTAAAGCAATGAAAAATATTTGATCATAAAAATTTCTCAAGACTCCAGCTTCTTTAGAAATACAAAGACTCCATCAAGATCTAGGTGTTCATTGTCTTAAAACATCAAAACATACTTTGAACTAAAGATCAAAACTTAGATCTACACTAAATCAACCAAAATGACTTCTTCTTGGAAAATATTTTGAATCAAAACTTTTACCACAACTTCTCCAACAACAAAAGCAACAACAAAACCATCAAGGATCTAAGTTAGCAAGTTGAATCATTTTCCTCCCTTTTCACATACAATTTGGTTTTGTCAAGGATTTTTGGAGGAGAAATCTTTCCAAACTTTCTCACTTGATCTAGCTAACATATTAAGAAGGAAATGGAAAGAAACAAGTTAGAAAACCTTACCCTAAGAACACTACCAAGTCAAGGCTACAAAGAAGAGGAAAGAAAGGAAAAATAACTTCAATCACCAATACCTTTTTCTTACCAAAAACTAGAATACCTTACTCTTGATTTTGGAAGAAAAGCAAACAAATGAAGATGGAGGCAAAGGGAGGTGGTGGTCGTGGCTTGTATGGAGAAGGAAGGGAAGAATTTCGCTCACAAAAAGTCATATGACAAGGCTAGTCTAACATGACTCACCATGTCTAATTAACAACACACCTAGTCTAATACCATTACTCACCACACCTACACTATGAATTACCACCCTAAACCATACCCCCCAAACCACTCTCCCACCAACTAGATCCACTTTTTGACTCTTGGTCAAATGGGTCTCAACGTCACAAAATTGCGGCGTTGGGTGATCGCGTTAACGATTATTCGTTCGACAATTAATCGCATAAATTAATTTAACGATAAATTAATTAAACGCGTGACTAAGAAATTATTCTCGTATAATTTCTTTGTCAACAAATCATAAACTCGCTCTAATAAAATCACACATAGTCACACCAAGCTATGATTCGATTTTTGTCAAAATCGAAATTCGTAAGAATTTTCTCTTGGGTAAAAATTACCCGGCAGCTCAAAATGCGACAAACTTCGGTAGAATTTTTCGGCGAGATTTGAACCACGAATTAATAATAAATATTAATTCTCAATTATAATTTCATCTTGATAAATTTCGTTCACTTGATTAATGACAAAAGTACGCGTCACCGCGTCAAACCGAAAACTCACAGAAAAATCTGTCGGTGATTTCACATTAAAAGCAGCATACGTCTACACTGTCTGTTAATCCGAATTGTCACCGAAAAAAGAATCGTTTAAAATAAATCTACACAGTTCTTCGTACTCTCAAAAAGTCATCGAGGTAATCAGCCTCTACGACTTTCCTTCAAGTATTCAGGACTTTATTGATAAAACAATTTTCATAAAAATTGGGTTGTTACAACCATGTACCCATAGTGACCATAACCCGTCCTAAAAGCTGTCTTCGGAATATTTTATGCTTTCACGCGAATCTGATGATAACCCAACCTTAGATCGATCTTGGAAAAGATAGCAGCTCCAATTAGTTGGTCCATAAAGTTGTTTATCCTAGGAAGTGGATATCGGTTCTTGATAGTAACCTTGTTGAGTTAACAGAAATCCACGCACAATCTCATAGAGCCATATTTCTTCTTGACGAGTAGTACCGGCGCTCCCCAAAGCGATACACTAGGTCGGATAATCTGCTTCTGTAGCATATCTTCTAATTGCTTCTTTAATTCGGCGAGCTCCAATGGTGACATCCGGTAGAGTGCCATGGAAATAGGCCCTGTAACAGGGATGAGATCAATGGGGAATTCGACCTCTCTCTCCAGCAGTAAGCTGTCAACATCTAGGAACACTTCCGGGAACTTGCTTACTATGGGCACATACTTCACTTCCAACTCCTTCTCCATTACCACAGAGAAAAGCGTCATGTAAACTAGCACTCTTTCCTTCAGTGATGATCTAACTCGCTTGGTAGTCATGATGGGAGAATCTCAGGGTTCGACCATTCCTAAGATGGCAGTCTTATCAAAATAGTTCAGAAGAATGTGGTTTGCAGTCAACCAATCCATGTCGAGAATGACGTCGATTTCTTCGAGAGGTAGACAAATCGACTACGAAACTCCGATCTTCAATAATGACTGTACATCCCTTGAGTCAGAGCTAGGAACTCCATCTCCTTCTTGTCACGCAAGTCAGCAGGGAAGTGCTTCTCCAGAAACCTTTCCTTGAACACAATTTAAGTGATAGCCGCACATCCAAATTCTAGGCGCTGACACATATTCTGGTCGCGTCTTAAATAAATCCAGTCTTAATTTGACCAGCAGTGCACCGAGTTTGCTCAAGGCTAGGGACAAGTTAGAGTCTTAAAAATTATTCCGGTCAAAATTTAGGATCGGGTTAGGGACATGTATAACATGTCCCAACCCGTCCATTGGTCACCCTTAGGTGGGTGTGTCATAAGACTCCAAGCTAGCTTCATCATGTAACATTGATTAACTATTCTTTATGAAGCCTAGCCCACTTTTAGACTTTGGTTTGCAGTTTTTCTCTCGTGACATAGGGGGCACTTGCGAGAATAAGATGAGCTTTCTCATATGAAGCCCCAATATCTCAATTTCGTCACATTGCGTCACACATAAAAACAGGGATATAGAGTACTGCATGACATAACTAGGGATACATATTCAGGATAGAAGACTGAGCAAGGGTCACTCGACCGGTAAGTCTTCTCCGGATATGGTCCACCATATAGTTGTATCGTCCGTTCACCAGGGACTCCAAGGTAATTCCCCAGGTTGGTGGTCCACATGACTTATGTTTTGTCGAGAAACCAACACCGGGTCTGGACTTGGCTCTATTAATAGATTCACCATAATGGGTACGGAAGAGGGAGAGAGTTTTATCTCTTCAACGTTGTGACCACAAGATGACGATCATTTTCAAAGTGACAAAATTGAACAATTAGAATTAGAAAAATTACAAAGTCCAAAAAAAATCAATTGACATTAGATAACTGACAATTCCAGAATTATTTATCTAAAGTTTGAACATTCAGCTTTGATACTTGATCACAATTATTGATTGGACCACTAGTTTGTGATATTATAATGTCAAGATTTGTAACATGTATAAAAAAATTTGTATGGTTATAGTTATAGCATCACAAACGTTGTCATGACATTAGACAAAAAGGAAAAAGGAAGGTAAAAGTCTCTCCTACACACCAGTCAAAAAAAAAAAAAAAACTCCCCTACACAAAATAGTCCGATTACAACTTTAGAAGGATAATAAATGACAACCGGATCAACTTGTATATACAGAATGTTTTGAAGACTAAATCAATATCAATCAATATTTCAAAAGCAAAATAAATATTTACTCTTTACCGCAATCGATTCAACCACTCATGATTTGCAATTACAAAGTTTTTTTTTTATTTTTTTTAACTAAAAAATATGGGTCATAATAGGGATGTCAACGGAGTAGAGTGGGGGCGCAGAGTACTCTCCATCCTGTCCCCCATAATTCCCTTTGTCCCCATCCTGATCCCCGCCATGGGATCTTTTATCCCTCGTCTCCATCCCCACAGATCCCCAAGGATTTCTGGAAGACCACATTAGCATTAAATTTAGCAAATAAGCCTGAAGTTTATACAATTTTATTATTTTCGAAATTTATTATTTAATTTATGAAAACAGAACCAGTATATTTTTTATAAGCTAAGTTAGTTTTCTTTCAAATTTTGTTTTAAAAAAAAAAAAGACAAAAAATGGTGTTAATATTGATAGTATAATTTATACACATTAAGGTTATTTTTGTAATTTTGTAGGGAGTGGAGACCCCGTGGGGTGAGGAGTATGATCCTCATCCCAATCCCTTAAATACCTTTAGGGGATTTTCCTCCCCATTCGCGTCTCCACAAAAGAAAAAAAGATTCTCCAACTCAACCCCAGCAAAGATCCCATTTAGAAGTGGAAATTGAAATCTCTAACTCAACTTGTGGATAAGGGTGAGAATAGGCTAGGTCGAGCTAGGTTTTGCATGGCCCAAGCTTGGCCTGATCAAATAATTCAAGGCCTAAGTCTGGCCTGTTATTTGTCATAGGCTTTTTTTTAGGCCTGACCTGGCCTTTTTGAAAGTCTGGTATAGCCTGTTAGCCTACTTAAAAGCATTTTGAATAAGTCATTCTATCTTTATATAGACTAATAGGCTAATAGACCAATGAGATTAAGTTCTACTTATAATAAACTATGAGAAAACTAAAACCATTGCTGCTAAAAGACATGGAACATAGTGGTGGAAATAAATAAGACGAGTTGAGTTTTATAAGGTCTGACTCTGATTTGTTCGTATGATATAAATCTTTTTCAAGGTCTAATCTAACCTTTTAGAGAATCTAACCTTATATGATAGCTTATTTAAATTCTATTTTGCAATAAAGTTTTTAAATATGTCAAAAATTTATACTTAAATTGTTGAAAATGTCGTATATAATTTAGCACAATGTACAAAATCTAATATAATAATAATAGCAATATATAATAATAGCAATATATAATTATTTATTATATTTTACTTAAATAGGCCGGCTTGTTAGGCCTAAAAGGCTTTTTGAGTGGCCTAGAGCTTGGACTTTTTAGCTAAATAGGCTTCTCAAAAAGCCTTGGTCTTGTCTATTTAAAAAAAAAAAAGAGTCTGGTTTTGCCTAGGCCTGATATAGGCTAGGTTGTAGGCCTCTGTCGAGCTGTCTGGCATATTCCCAACCCTACTTGTGGATAAGGAGGTAATAGCCTGCACTCCTTCAACCTGTTTCCCCATGATAATGGCAATGTTTGAAATCTCAATAAATTTTGCATTAATTGTTATATTAAATAAATAAACCCAACCTCGATCATAACATTAGATATTATAAAAAAGGAATATGGTCAAAAATACCTTGATCATGACATTAGAAAAAAAAAAGAGCAATTCTCTAAAGTTCTCTAAAATGAAAAACCCTACACATCTATTAGACAATCTCCAATGTTAGTTCTTATGTGGGTTCTTTAAATAAGATCTTGTTCTTGCCCATTGCACTATTGGAGAGTGCTGACATGGACACCACATATAGGAACCACTATTATATAAGAACTAACTCTTAAATCTTAAGAACTCAATTGTGTATCCGTTTTAAGTTATTAAAAATTCATTATAGGTGTTAGAATGAAAACAGAGAAAGAAAATTGTAACTAACTGTAACTGCCATTCTATTTGTATTGAACTGAATGAGGATCAATTGAATATAAAGAGAGACTAGATCAGTATTTGTACACTGATCTTAGCCTAACAGACTAAGGCAAACAGCCAATAAGCAAGTGACAAGTGTCACTGCTGTAACTAACTGTAAATGGAGGCAATATCCTACAACAGAAACACAATAAGGAAAGTATATCCTCTCATGCCCCCCCCCCCCAAAAAAAAGCTCAAGGAGGGTGAGAGATGGGAGGCTCATTCACATTGAGCTTGTCCCTCAATAAGCAGAATTTGTTGGCTGATAAAGGCTTGGTGAGGCAGTCAGCAAGTTGATATAAACTAGGAATATGATGCACAAGAAGCTGCTTCTTCAGAACCTTTTCTCTAACAAAAAACAGATCTAACTCAATATGTTTGGTTCTGGCATGGAATACTGGATTGTGAGCCAGCGCTACTGTACTCTGATTATCACAAAACACCTTGAGAGTCTGCACTGGAATATTCAACTCAGTGAGTAAGAACTGAAGCGAGATGATTTTTGAAGTAACCAGGGCAAGACTTCGGTACTCTGCTTCTGCACTAGACCCGGCTACCACAGTTTCTTTCTGGACCACCATAACACCAGATTTGGCCTAAAAAAGATAGCAGCACCCAAAGTAGACCTCATATCATTTGGATTTGCATCCCAGTCTGCATCACAGAAGGCCGTGAGGGAAAAGGGCTGATTAGGAATAGCAGGACACAGAAGCAAACCATGATGAAGTGTCCCTCTGAGATACTGAAGAATTCTTTTAATAGCAGCCCAATGTGGCTCTTGAGGAGCAGCCATAAACTGACAAACCTTGTTGACAGCAAAACTAATTTCAGGTCTTGTTATAGTGCCATATTGCAATGCCCCAACTATAGATTTGTAGAAAGAAGCATCTGCAACAAACTCAGTCCCTTCCTTGGTTAATATGGAGCCTGAAACCATAGGTGTAGAAATAGCATTGGTTTCTAACATGTTGGTCTTAGCCAACAAATCTTTCAAATATTTAGTTTGGGTCAGAATCAAGGAACCTGAGACCTGTTTCCTGACCTCCAAACCCAGAAAACAATCCAATTCTCCCAACTGTTTTAGGGAGAAAACAGAATTTAACTGAGAAATAAGCTTCTGCACTAAGGCTGGGTTGCTGCCAGTGATGATGATGTCATCTACATAAACAATCAAGTAGACAATAGAGGACTGATGATTGTAGACAAATAGAGAAGAATCACACTTGCTGTCTTTAAAACCAAACTACAGTAGAGCAGATTTGAGCTGTTGAAACCATGCCCTAGGTGCCTGTTTAAGGCCATAAATTGCCTTGTTTAACTTGCAAACTAGAGTCTTATCATTGGATTTAAACCCTTGAGGTTGCACCATATACACTTCTTCATCCAACAAGCCATTGAGAAAAGCATTATTTACATCTAACTGATGTAAAGTCCACTGCCTTGCGATAGCTAAAGTCAAAATAACCCGAATTATAATAGGTTTGATAACAGGGGAGAAGGTCTCATTAAAATCAAATCCTTGTTGTTGATGGAAACTTTTGGTAACTAGCCTTGTCTTGTTGAGAGAACCATCAGGATTCTCTTTGACCCGAAACACCCATTTACAACCAATGGGAATTATGTTGGGTGGTAAAGAAACTAGAGTCCAAGTATTATTCCTTATCAAGGCAGAATATTCTTCCTACATAGCCTTGCACCAATTAGGATCTTGCAAGGCCAATTTCACATGTCTAGGTTCAATATGTGCTTGTAAAAGTCATGAGTGGAGTCTTGGCTTGACAATGCCATACTTGGATCTGGTTTGCATGGGATGAATACTAGATGATTTTGATGAATACTATAGGTGAGGGTGCAGAAGTAGGAATAGGAACAGAAATGGAGGAAGAGGAGTGTGAGTCAGATGCAGTAGGACAAACTGAGACAGGTGAGGAAGAAGTTAGAGTAAGAGAGGGATTGATGGTTGGATGGGAAGCAAGAAAGGGAATAGGAATTGGTTGAGACACAAGTGTAGGTGTGATATTAGTAGAGACAGATGGTGGTTGGAGGAAGTTAGAAAGAAGGGGAATGGAGGTAGAGAATGAGTCAATGTTAGGTTGAATTGTGGGACTGGTTGAGGTAGGAAAAAGATCTGAATATGGAAATCGATGTTCATTGAACAACACATCTTTGGAGATGTATAACCTGCCAGAAGCAGAAAGACATTTATAACCTTTGTGAGTTGTTGAATATCCTAAGAAAAGACACTTTTGAGACCTAAAATCAAACTTATGGAACTTGTAGGGTCTTAGCAATGGAAAGCAAGCACAGCCAAAAACTTTTAGAAAAGTATAATCGAGTAAATGATGAAACAACATGAAATAGGGAGAGATGACGTTAAGGGAAGCTGAAAGTAGTCTGTTAATGAGAAACACAGCTGTGAGGAATGCATGATCCTAGAATTTTAAGGGAAGAGTAGCTTGACTAAGCAAAGTAAGACCTAAAGTCAACAATATATCTGTGTTTCCTTTCAATCACTCTATTTTGATGATGTGTATGGGGATAAATAAGCCGATGGATAATACCTAGATCAGACAGATATTTTGTGAAGGGTCTAAATTCTCCTCCCCAATCAGTTTGAACTGATTTAATTTTGGTATTAAATTGAACTTCAACCATAGCTTTGAATTGTTTGAAAATATTAAGAGTTTCATATTTGTTTCTGAGAAGATAAATCCAATATTTGTTTCTGAGAAGATAAATCCAAGTGAATTTGGAATAAGCATCAACAAAGGTAACATAATATAGATAACTATTTGAGGAAGTAACAGGGGCAGGTCCCCAAAGGTCACTGAAAATTAACTCTAATGGTGAGGTATAAGATGTAGTGGAGAGTGTAGATGGCAATCTATGAGCTTTGCCAATACAACAAGAGGAACAAAAGAAAGTGGTATCTTTATTTGATAAAGGAATATTACAATGTTGTAAAACAATGCGCATAGCATTATGATTGGGATAACCTAGTCTAAGATGCCACTTGTAGCATGAACTAGGGGATACAAGAGTGGATTTATTACAATGGGACGGAGAATTCACAGTGACATCAGCAAAATTACAAACATATGCAGAATTAACAAAAGTTGAAGTGTTATTGGTTTTCACAGGAGAGACCAGCTGAACATTTGAAAAGGAGTAGAGCCCATCAGGCCCAAGATGTCCTTGCAGTAGAACTTTATTGGAACCCTAAGATTTAACAAGACAATGATTAGGATGAAACTCAAAGAAAACATAATTGTCCTTTGCAAACTGACTTACAGTAATTAAGTTTTTGGTTATTTGAGGAACATGTAAGAGTTTATGCAAGATAAATTGATAATTAGGATTGAAAACAGAACAAAATTTAGAAGAACCAGAAGTGTGAATTTTAAGACCTTGGGCATTGCCTATATAGATCTGGTCAGGACCTTCAAAAGGCTGCACTTATTGAATATTCTGACCACTGCCAGTAACATGAAATGATGCTCCAGAATCAGGTATCCAACTTTGAATTGGTTGCACAAAAGAGCTTGCAATCATAGCCTGTGGAGGTCGATTCTGTGCTATAGTAGGTGCAAATGGTGGTTGCACAGGCCACGCAGATAGAAGCGAGGATCTTTGCACCATAGGAGACATTGCATGACCTTGACCAAAAATTGGAGGAGTATATCGTGGAGGCAGTGGTTGATAAGGATTGTGGAATTCAGGAGCAGAAGGTTGATACATCTTATCAAACATGTGATAGCAGATCGAAGCAGTGTGGCCAATCTTGAAACACACTTGACACCGATTGAAGATCCACCACAACGTCCTCTTCCACACTGACTTACAGTAATTAAGTTTGCAAACTGACTTACAGTAATTAAATTTTGGTTATTTTAGGAACATGTAAGAGTTTATGCAAGATAAATTGATAATTAGGATTGAAAACAAAAAAATTTAGAAGAACCAGAAGTGTGAATTTTAAGACCTTGGGCATTGCCTATATAGATCTGGTCAGGACCTTCAAAAGGCTGCACTTGTTGAATATTCTGACCACTGCCAGTAACATGAAATGATGCTCCAGAATCAGGTATCCAACTTTGAATTGGTTGCACAAAAGAGCTTGCAATCATAGCCTGTGGAGGTCGATTCTGTGCTATAGTAGGTGCAAATGGTGGTTGCACAGGCCACGGTATAGAAGCAGGATGCTGCACCATAGGAGACATTGCATGACCTTGACCAAAAATTGGAGGAGTATATCGTGGAGGCAGTGGTTGATAAGGATTGTGGAATTCAGGAGCAGAAGGTTGATACATCTTATCAAACATGTGATAGCAGATCGAAGTAGTGTGGCCAATCTTGAAACACACTTGACACCGATTGAAGATCCACCACAACGTCCTCTTCCACGAAAGGCTCTTCCACCACGACCTCTGTTAGAGAAACCACCACGAGCGTCAGAGTACTGAGGTGTCGGATTCTGATTCGGCATGTAGTTTAGTTGCAGTGACTATTGCGATGAATCAGATGTGGTGTCATGTGAAGAATCAACACTAGGAGGTAGAGATTTAGCTTGAGTAATGTTGACAGGGGCATTCTCAGCCATTATTTTCTTGCAATACTTCAATAACCGAAGTTCTTGCGCAAGAATCATAGCTTGCGCTTCCTCAATAGAAATTAGGTCAGCGCGGCTTTCAATCAACGAGATTACAGGATAATACTCTTGAGGAAGACCTTCAAGAAGTATATCAATGTGTTCTTGTGCAAAGACTGTGTCAGCAATAGTAGCAAGAGAATCATTTTTTTCATAGGCAAACGTTAGTTGTTAGTAATTGTTAGAATTGTTAGTTTCCTGGGTTTGAACCAGGGACCTCCAGCTTACAGCGTCCCTTAGCTCACCAACCGAGCTACCTACTTAGGACCAACAAGAGAATCAATTAAACCTTTAACGGCATTAAGAAATTCAGATACCTTGCGATTGTCCAAAGAAGAATTGCAAAGTTCAAATCTGAGTTGACGAGACCTTGTGCGCATCAAATGGTGAAAATATGCATGAATTTTGTCCCAAACTTCGAACGCATGAACAGATCCGAGAACTTTGGACAAAATTGAACCTGAAAGAGTCGATTACAGCATCTGATCCTGCGATTCCCATGCAAGATATGCAGGATTGACTCAACCGACATCGCGATCGGCTTCCGAAAGGAAACAGAGAGGCATTGAAGGTGAAATTAGAAGTTCCTGAAGATGATGTGCTTTAACAATCGGTTCAACTTGTTGACGCCAAATGAGAAAGTTATCTTCATCAAGTTTTACAAAGACCTTGTGTTTCGAATAGGTAAACACAACATTAGAGGAAGAATCGGCTGCCGGAAAAGAGTTCACCGGCGAGGCGTTAGTAGCAGTGAAGTCACCACCATTTGGTGGTGGAGGAGGCGGAGGAGTAATTTAAGTGGAGGCCATGGATCAATAGGCTCTGGATACCATGTTAGAATGAAAACAGAGAAAGAAAATTAAAACTAACTGTAACTACCATTCTATTTATATTGAACTGAATGAGAATCAATTGAATACAAAGGGAGACTAGATCAGTATTTATACACTGATCTTAGCCTAACAGACTAGGGCAAACAGCCAATAAGCAAGTGACAAGAGTCACTGCTGTAATTAACTGAAAAGGGAGGTAATCCCCTACAACAGAAACACAAAAAGGAAAATATATCCTCTCACAATAGGAATGAAAATTTATTGGGATTCTTAAATATTATGTGACATTGTAAGACCTACTAAAAGTAAACTAAGAATGCAAAATGGGTACTACAACTAGAAATGCTCTTAATAGATTGACCCAAATGGGTAAAGAAGAGGGAAAAAATTCTGTTTATGTCTTCAGCGTTGTGACCCAAAATAACGATCATTTTCAAAATGACAAAATTGAACTATCAAAATGGATACAAAATTAGGTGGCTTCTAGGGTGGAGATGTGTGACATATGGTCTACTGGTGAACTAGTGCAATAACTGTTTATAATAGGTAAACTCGGGGTCGAGATCGTAATACACTATTTTTATAAGGACAAAATTATAAAGTTTGTTAAATTGCAAAAGTCCCTCCTTCGTCATCTGCCCTGCATCGTCATCTGGTGGCTTTGTCATCTGCACTGAACCTCCATCGCATCTTAGCGTCGCCGCAACAACACAACAGGTGGCAATTAATCACAAGAAGAAAGTTTCATATCTGGGAAGATGCTCTGTATCTAAAATTCCAGATCGAAAAGTCAATCCATTTCGAATAAATTATACATATCCAAGTTACTGGGAAACAAATCCTTGAGCTTTTTTTTTTTTTGCTCGTTAATATTTGAAGAACCGGTTTTTGTTTGTGATTTTTTGTTAATTTATGTGTCGTTTTATGTTTATTGAGCGATATGATAGAGAAAGGGGAAAACGGAAACATGGGGCACGATCCAACGGAAGCATCGGGTAATGCAGTTGCAAAAATCATATATTTTCATCTGATTTAAGGTCTTTGTTTTTCAGTTTCGGGTATGTTTAGATTGTAATCTCATACGAAAATTAATCAAGAAAACAAAAAGGGTTCTGTGGTTTTGGGTTTGTGTTGGGATGAGGAACATGAATCGGCACTGTTTGTCAAGGCTTGGCTATGGGGATGAGAGGCAGAAGCTTGTTTCAAAGGTGCGCCTTTCCATTCCTTCCCTTTTGATCTGTGAAAGTGTCATTCGCTAAATCCCACAATTATCCAAAATTATTCTTATGAATTGGTGTTTTCTTTCAGGGTGCTACAGGGAAGTTTTGGTGAGTAAGCAACACCTGTTGTGATTGCTGCTGGAAAAGGTGTGCCTTCGTCACTTCCAATTCCGACCCTGTACGAGTAAAACACCGAGATGTAGAAACTACAATATACAAAGTTCTCATGGGATAAAACTATAATTTTCTATTACAGATTACCTGTGCATCAGGTTATTGATCCAGACCGCTAGTTTATTTATATTATATCCAACGGTTATATAGCAATGGATCACCGGTGAACTACCTATTTGATGATTCACTTTAGACGCCAACACAAAATTAATACAGCATTAGAAAAATGACAAGTTCAAAAAAATCAATTGACATTAGATAAATGACAAGTCCACAATTATTATTTATTTAAAAATTGAACAATCAGCTTTTATACTTTTTTTGACAAAATCAGCTTTTATACTTGATCACAATTAATTTATTGGACCACAATAATGTAAAAATTTGTAACATGTATAAATAAATTTGCATAGTTAGCATCACAATTCACAAACGTCTTCATGACATTAGAGTTTAGACAAAAACAAAAAAGGAAAGGAAAACAAAACCCCCTGCTACACAAAACAGTCCGGTTACAACTATAGGAGGATAAATGACAACCGCATCAATATGTATAAACAGAAAGTTTTAAAGACTAAATCAATATCATCATCAATATTTCAAAAGCAAAATCAATATTTACTCATTATCGCAATCGATTCAACTGTTGGATTATTTTAATAATCTATAAATGTGGCCCATGTAACTTATGGGCTGGTTTTAAATAAAGGATAGCCTAATGTGATAGTTGTTAGGCATAATGGTAATTAAAACTAGTGGGGGTTTTATTTTGAAATTCAAAATAAATTAATCCCTCCCATTTCCCTTCAGGAGATAGTGGGTAGTTACAAAATAAGAGAAGGTAACTACTTAAAAAGGCACAAGTGAAAAGAGAAGTACGTGCTTTTATTTTTTCTGAAAGGAAATGCAGAGTATTCTCACCATCAAGAATACAAGAAAAGGAAGGCAGAGAGGGGAGAAAAACTTGAAGGAAAGAACCAAGAAGACTTAAAGAATTGGCATCATGGATCCGGGTGAGTTCTTTGTACTCTCTAATAGAAATTCAGAAAAAGTGAGACTCATGATATCCAAGATCCTATTATAGATTTATGCTTACAATTGGTATCAGAGCCTAGTTAGGGATATTATGATTCTCCTTGAATGGTTATTTTCCCAATTTCTATGAACCTGTTTCTGGGAATTATAAAAGCGCTGAATTTCCGAATTTTCGGAACCGAAAGTCCAAAACGTGTTTTCGCTTTGATTGATAATTTGTTTCACTGTGTGTGAATCAGCCGAGAATTGTTTTGTAAAATAAATGAACACATGTCTTTTGATTGAAACGTGTCATTAGTTAATTAAGAATGGTTGCATGTGATTTTAATTTTATATAGATGGCTTATAGAATATTATGGCCAATTCGTTTGCTGTACGTGTATTGATGTGAACCATGGAAAACTTCTGAATAGTCAAAAACATGTCTTTTGTGAAAAGTAAATTTATGTATCTTTTGTTCCTCAAAGACGTGAAGCGAAGCATCGTTGGGCGAACAGATTTTATCAAAACGAACACGTCCAGTCCGTGTATAAGTAAAACGGTTGTGGCTTGTAAACTTTATTTTGGAATTATTTATTAAAGTGGGATTTGTTAATCACTAAAGTGGTCAAATCCTTTAAAGTTTATGATTCCAAGTTATGAAATTGTTTTGTGACTGTGATGCTATGTGAATAACATGTTTGGGTTGATTTAGATTCATCATTATAAGGCACATATGGATCACCCAAAGGTGGATCGTTGCTTGTAAATAATGATATTAAAGTTTTTGTTAACATACTTGGTGCTTGTATATCCAAAGATAGACTTGCATGTCATTTTTAGTATGTTGCTTTGCCCATTAAAATATGTTTATTTAGCATCATTATTGTTTAAATTTAAGTATCACCCAAAGGTGAACTTAGATGAATATTAAAGTTGATATTAGTTTGAATCCATTAAATTTACTCAAAGCATTAATGTGTGAGCTTGTTTTAAATGTTTGCAGTTACCCCTAACTTGTTTGCTTTGGGCAATGTAATGATCAAGTTCATAAGGTTGAATTGTGCTGACTGGTCCGAAATGATCCAGTTTCAACTGGGTGTATTGGATTTGGACTTGGCATTAGTAATGGATGAGAAGCCCGCAGCCATTACACAGACCAGTACTGAAGCCGACATGTCTCTTTATGAGGCTTGGGAGCGATCTAATAGGCTGTGCTTGAACTTGATGAGACTGACGATGGCTGAAAATATTAAGCCATCAATGCCCAAAACAGATGATGCTAAGGAATTCATGAAAAAGTGAAAGAGTATTCTCAATCTGACATAACTGACAAGTCTGTTGTGAGTACTCTAATGACTGAGCTGACGAACAAAAAGTTTAATTGGTCTCAGCCCATTCATGATCATGTGACTGAAATGGCAAATCTGGCAGCAAAGTTGAAGGCCACGGGCATGGATGTGAGTGATTCCTTTCTAGTAACGTTTCTCATGAACTCACTTCCTCCTGAATTTGGCCAGTTCCAGGTGAACTACAACACCCTTAAGGAAAAATGGAACTTTCAGGAAATTAAGGCTATGTTAATTCAGGAAGAAGGGAGATTAAAGAAGATCAAAGATCACTCCATTCATTTCGTGGCTCATGATGGAGCCAGTAGCAGTAAAGCCAAGCCTGGTAAGAAGGACAAGAACAAGGGCAAAGCCCCCATGAGGGTTAATGAGGGTGGAGTCCGAAAGGAAAAGAAGTGCTACTTTTGCAAGGAAAGTGGACACTTCAAAAAGGATTGTCCTAAAAGGAAGAGTTGGTTCGAAAAGAAAGGTACATATTATGTTTCTATGCATTTCGAATCAAATCTTATTGAGGTACCTTATAATACTTGGTGGCTTGATTCTGGTGCAACTACTCATGTGTCACATATTATGCAGGGATTCCTTTCGATCCAAACCATAAAAGGAACTGAAAAGTTTCTTTATATGGGCAACAGGATGAAGGCACGAATAGAGGGAATCGGGACGTATAGATTGGTCTTGGACACTGGGTGTCATTTAGATCTAGAAGGTTGTCTCTATGTACTTGGATGTGCCAGGAATTTAGTTTCTGTTGCAAAGTTGGATGTATTAGGATTTAATTTTAAGATTGAAAACGGTGTATTTTATTTGTTCAAGCATATGTACTATTATGGTTCTGGTACTTTAATGGATAGTTTGTATCGTTTCAATCTTGATGTTAAATTTGCAGAATCATTGTTTAATGTTGAACATGTTGTTGGTAGTAAGCGTAGTGCTCATAGTGCGAGTTCTGCTTATTTGTGGCATCAAAGGTTAGGTCACATATCCAAGGAAAGGATAATGAGGCTAATGAAAAGTGAAATATTACCTCATTTGGATTTTGATGATTGGGATATATGTTTGGATTGCATTAAAGGAAAGCAAACTAAACAAATATCAAAATATCCGGCCACAAGAAGTAGTGAACTCTTAGAATTGATACACACTGATATTTGTGGTCCCTTCGACGTCCCATCTTGGGGCGGTGAAAAGTATTTTATCACCTTCATTGATGATTTCTCACGTTATTGTTACTTATATCTGTTGCATGAAAAGTCTCAATCAGTGGACGTCCTTAAGATGTTCATTGATGAGGTAGAAAGGCAGCAAGATAGAAAAGTGAAAGTTGTGAGGTCTGATAGGGGTGGTGAATATTATGGAAAATATAATGAGAATGGACAATGTCCAGGTCCATTTGCAAAGTTTCTTGAAAGTCGCGACATATGTGCACGATACTATGCCTGGTACACCGCAAATGTAATGGTGTAAGTGAAAGGCGGAATCGTACTCTTATGGATATGGTTATGTCAATGTTAAATCATAGTAATGTACCTTTATCTTTGTGGATGCACGCATTAAAGACATTGCATATCTGCTAAACAGGGTTCCTAGTAAGGCGCTTTCTAAGACTCCTTATGAAATTTGTGGGACAGAAGGAAACCCGTTTAAGGCATCTTCATGTTTGGGGTTGCCCTGAAGTAAAGGTGTATAATCCACATGAAAAGAAGCTTGATCACGAGAACCGTTTGTGGTTTTTTCATTGGCTATCCCGAAAAGTCAAAAGGGTACAAATTTTATTGTCCTAATCACAGTACAAGAATAGTTGAGTCTGGTAATGCTCGGTTCATTGAGAATGACCAGTTCAGTGAGAGTGATAAATCACGAAAGGTGGATATTATGGAGACTTATGGTGAATCTTCTTCACCTAAAGTCTCTTCTCAGGTTGTTGTTCCTCTTGTTGTATTACCGTCACACAACATAGGAAGACAACAAAATAATATTCAAAATCCACAGAATGAACATATGGTTAATGAACCAGCTGACAATGTGCAAGTCACAAATGAGCAAGTGATAGAAGAAGCGTCTGAAATAGCAATAAGAAGGTCTGAAAGACAGAAAAGGTCAGCTATTTCAAACGATTATGTTATTTATTCACTTGAACATGAATGTGACTTAAGCATTGATGAAGATCCGGTCTCATTCAAAAAAGCCATGGATTGTAACAATTCTGAAAAGTGGTTCAATGCTATGAAAGAAGAGTTGAAATCAATGGATGACAATAAGGTATGGGATCTAGTTGAGTTGCCTGAAGGTTCTAAACAAGTCGGTTGTAAATGGGTCTTTAAGACTAAACATGACTCGAAAGGCAACATCGAAAGGTATAAAGCTAGACTCGTCGCCAAAGGTTTCACTCAAAAAGATGGTGTTGACTACAAAGAGACCTTCTCTCCAGTTTCAAAGAAGGACTCTTTGAGGATTGTTTTGGCCTTGGTAGCTCATTATGACTTAGAACTTCACCAAATGGATGTAAAGACCGCCTTTCTGAATGGTGACTTAGAGGAAGAAGTTTATATGGATCAACCTGAAGGGTTTGTGACTACAGGAAAGGAAAATCTGGTGTGTAAATTAAAGAAGTCAATATATGGACTAAAACAGGCTTCCAGACAATGGTATCTTAAGTTCAATGATACCATTACGTCGTATGGCTTTGTAGAGAACACTGTTGATCGGTGTATCTATATGAAGGTTAGTGGGAGCAAATTCATAATTTTGGTCTTGTATATTGACGATATACTGCTTGCTGCCAATGATGTTGTTTTGTTACATGATGTAAAGAAATTCCTCTCTAATAACTTTGAAATGAAAGATATGGGTGAGGCATCCTATGTGATAGGAATAGAAATATTCCGTCATAGATCACAAGGATTATTAGGATTGTCTCAGAAAGGATATATCAATAAGGTATTAGAGAGATTCAGAATGGAAAAATGCTCCGCAGGAATTGTTCCAATTCAGAAAGGGGACAAATTTAGTCAAATGCAATGTCCCAAGAATGACTTGGAAAGAAAGGAAATGGAGTCTGCTCCTTATGCATCGGTGGTTGGGAGTTTGATGTATGCCCAAACATGTACTCGACCGGATATCAGTTTTGCCGTTGGAATGTTGGGCCGATATCAAAGTAATCCCGGAATGGATCACTGGAAAGCTGCAAAGAAGGTTCTTAGGTACTTACAAGGCACCAAAGATTACATGCTCACGTACAGAAGGTCAGATCACCTTGAAGTAGTTGGCTACTCGGATTCAGACTTTGCTGGCTGTGTGGATTCAAGGAAGTCCACATTTGGATATGTTTTTCTAATGGCTGGAGGAGCGGTATCATGGAAGAGTGGAAAACAAATCAGTGATTGCCACTTCTACCATGGAGGCAGAATTTGTGGCGTGCTTTGAGGCCACAATTCAAGCATTGTGGTTGCGGAACTTTACCTTGCGGCTTAGTATTGTCGACAGTATAGCTAGGCCGCTAAGGATGTATTGTGATAATTCTGCAGTTGTCTTCTTCTCTAAGAATGATAAGTACTCAAAGGGTGCAAAACACATGGATCTGAAGTACTTGTCAATTAAAGAAGAAGTGCAGAAACGGAAAGTGTCATTTGAGCATATTGGTACAGATTTAATGATAGCGGATCCGTTAACCAAAGGGTCACGCCAAGACATTTATTGGCCATGTTGAAAGGATGGGCATTATGGATAATTCCTTGTTAACATTATAGTGTGATGTATGTATATACATGTATGGTTGTAATGCTCGTATTGTATGACACTTGTGAATTCAATTAAAGTTATGTTTCTGCTTTATTTCTTGTTATGCACATTATAGGGTATACCTTCATTGTTTTAGTGTAATGACAAGACCTGTCTTTAGAAAAGCATTAAAGACACAAATTACAGTATCCCTTAAAGTTGTTTGAGTTGAGTTGGTTTGTGATACATGGAAGGAATCAAGTTGATAGATAACTTGTGACCGCCATGATCCAATCATTTTAATTCAATTAAAGTTGATGACTTGATTGTTTCAACGTATGGTGCGCAATTATAGTTTAATGTTGAATCTTCAAGTCGTCACATGGGTCAAGTGGGAGATTGTTGGATTATTTTAATAATCTATAAATGTGGCCCATGTAACTTAAGGGCTGGTTTTAAATAAAGGATAGCCTAATGTGATGGTTGTTAGGCATAATGGTAATTAAAACTAGTGGGGGTTTTATTTTGAAATTCAAAATAAATTAATCCCTCCCATCTCCCTTCAGGAGATAGTGGGTAGTTACAAAATAAGAGAAGATAACTACTTAAAAAGGCACAAGTGAAAAGAGAAGTACGTGCTTTTATTTTTTCTGAAAGGAAGTGCAGAGTATTCTCACCATCAAGAATACAAGAAAAGGAAGGCAGAGAGGGGAGAAAAACTTGAAGGAAAGAACCAAGAAGACTTAAAGAATTGGCATCATAAATCCGGGTGAGTTCTTTGTACTCTCTAATAAAAATTCAGAAAAAGTGAGACTCATGATATCCAATATCCTATTATAGATTTATGCTTACGTCAACCACTCGTGATTTGCAATTAGAGTTTTGTTTCTTTTTTTTTTACTAACAAAAAATATGGGTCACAACTTTGCAGATAAGGAGGTAACAGTTCGCAATTTCGCATTCCTTCAACTTGTTTTACCCCATGATAATGATAAAATTTGAAATCTCAATAAAGATTTTGCATTAAACAAAATTTTGTAGTAATAAATAAACCAAACCTCGATCATAACATTAAACATTAAAAAAAAGGAAAATGGTCAAAAATACCTTGATCATGACACTTTAGAACAGAACAAAAAGAAGAGTGCAATTCTCTAAAATGAAAAACCCTACACTTCTAGCTGCCTATTAGCTATGAATTGTATGTTACAACCGTACACAATCTCTGATAAAAGACTACAATTTATTTCTGTCCCTTGAACAACAGTTTTTTTTCCCCCAACAGTTGTCACGATAAATAGTTAAACACTATACACTAAACAAACATTTGAACTGATTAAATCATAAATCAGCCCCTTCCAAGCCATCTTCCTCAGCCTCTTTAATCTCAAACTTGACCCAATTCTTTGTCTTGCAGAGTTTAATGAAGAAAAAGAAACCAATCCCACCAACAGTCATAACACCACTAACCAAAAAAACAGTCTTGGTAGCAATAGCCATTATGAATATCAGAAAACCAGAAGGTACCAAACACATCACCACCAACAAAGGCAACTTCATTGGAACCTTATAAGGCCTCACCAACATTGGTGACTTCCATCTCAACCAAAGAAAAGAAGCAAATTCCAACAACATACCCAAACTATACAAAAAATTAGCAGAGGAAATAATGTCTGTAAAGTCCATGTAAGAAACCCCAATTGTTATCAAAGTAGAAACCAAAATACCCAACCAAGGTGTGTTAAACCACTTAGACCTAACCCCACAAAACTTGGGCAAAATCCCAATCTCAGCCATACCCAAAATTTGATAAGCACTGCTACTTAACTGTGCTTCAAAAAGTCCAATTGCTGACAACACAGCACCAATTTCAATCCAAATTTTCAACCACTTCCCAGCAATGATTTCAGCAGCTTGAGCATGGAACCCATTTTCCCATTCACTCTGGTCCACATTAACAGCTCCAGTGACAGCAAAGAGTGGAATCAAGTAAGACACGCAAGTGAAAATAACAGCAATTAAAAGAGCCAAAGGGAAAGTTTTCTTTGGTCTATCAACTTCACCAGCTAAAGTACTCACGTTGTCCCAAAAATTCAAGTTCCAAAAAAGGGTATTAAAAAACAAGTTCCAATCTTTCTTAACACCCTTTTGTCCCAAACTAACCCACCTATGAGGACGAATCTTAGGGATTGCAATAAGAGACATTAGTATAAAAGGTGAAAGAGAAATTACAGCGAGAACAACTGCGACATAACCAACAATTGTTAAACCAGTGTAATTGAGAAAAGAAAGAGAAAGAGTTGAACCTAGAATCGCGATATAACGAGGCCAACCAGAATCAAAAGCGGGGAATATTTTTTTAACGTAATCGATGCAGAGAACAGGGAAAGCTGCGATATTGATGACACCACTGAGGAACTTCCAGGTTCCCATAAGAGAGCCAGAGAATGGGCCGAAAGCCCGTTCGGCCCAAATGACGAAACCGCCGTTACCGGGAAAGACGGTTGTTAATTCGGCGGTTACGAGAGCTTCGGGGATGCTCCAAATGAAAGGGAATAAGAGGAAGCCGAGAATGGCGAAAAGGGGACCCGCTGCTTGAACTGCGGGTTCTTCGCCGTATGGACCACCTGCTACTTCGAAGTAGATGAGGAATATTAGAGGGATGAGAGTGAGTTTCTTTGCGGTTTTGGTGGTTGTTGTGGTTGTGGCCGTGGCGGTAGAAAGGTCTTCTTCTCCCATTGGTAGGTGGAGAAGTAGAGAGAGCGACGGAGATCGATATAGCGGGACTTTGACGCCTGAAGGAATAGAATAGGGTCACGATCTTATTTTATAAGCTCACCAAAAAAAATATCTAATTTTATAATCCTCCAATTATTTTTTAAATTAATTAAATAGTCACTTTGTTCCCGAGATCTGTGAGCCACTCCTGTGGGGACTCAACAGTGTCTTATTAGTCTAAACTATAGTGGTCAATCTGAACAAACTAAGACACAATTGAGTACTAAATTAACTAAATATTTGAAGATCAAATTGACTAATAAAAAACACATTTAGAAATGTTTTTATGTTTTTATAATTTTGATATATTAAGAGACAATAATAATAATATCTCAAAATAATTTTTTAATCTTTTGTGTTTTGTAATTTTGTTTCCATCCTCCAGGGCATAATCTCACTTTTTAAAACTACTTTGTAGTTTATACTCTCTCTATCTCTTTTTAGTTGTCCACTTTAAAATATTTTATTGTCTTAAATTATTTATTTTTTTAGAAAATTAAAAAATATTAATTACTTTTTTTTTTACAAAAATACATTTTTATCTCAATCAACTATGTTAATGAGTTTTTCTACCTACCTACTCCACTACTTCAATTAATAAGAAATATTTTAGTAAAATAGTATAATTTTATTATAGAAATTAATAAATTTAATTATTTTTTAAGATGTGTGCATAATAAAAAAGGACAAGTAAAATGAGATGGAAAAAATAAATTATTTTTTGGAGCATCCCCGAAGCATTCGCCGTTTGCAGGGTAATAAAACTAGGGTAATTTTTTTTTTTCAAATGGTACCTGGACAAAAATAATATTATAATAATGCGACGGAAAATGAATTTTGATTAACAAAAAAAAATCTACACAACAAAGTTTTTTGTATAAAAAGGGTTTTTAAACATAATGATGCAATTTTTGAATAAAAAGATTAAATCAAGTTTTAACTTTATGCGAGTTAAATGAAACCCGACACAAACTGACGTACACATATTTATTTGTAGTAAGTTATAAAGAAAACGTATCTATTTAATAAGTTTAGACTTTCTTTCCTGAGTGGAGATATGAGTATGAAGCTATTGATAGCGCCACCTAAGATACACCACAAAAAAAGAAACATTTAGGTACCAATACACAACTAGTTGTTGTTTTTTTTTTTTTTTATTGTCACACTGCACTTTTTTTTTTTATTGTCACACTGCACTTTTTTTTTTTTTATAATCAATGTCACACTGCGCTTTGTATGTCGTTTTTATCGGTTTAGTTCCAATGCCACCTCGCCTTGTCCTTACACCCACTGGGGGAGCTTGGTTGAAACTTGAAATATTGGAGGGAGCCAAATAATCATTCAATTATATATACTTAAATTTCACAAGTGTTACATCCATTCTTATCTGGTACAGTGGCTTGGTTTGTTTATTTTTAACCACAAATATGTGGTTTGAATCCCACATAGATAATTCATTTTGGTCATTTTTGCGCACATAAATATATTAAGCATGCAAAAAGATAAAATGTACTAACACATGACTCGATCGCAGCTCCTGCGAGTCACAAAAATCACATTTACTTCAAACACATGTTGCAAGATGTGTATATATATCAATAAAATTTAAAATGTTTGAGGGATCCACGGCTCCTTTATATCATAAAGAAGCTCTGTCCTTGCTTACACCAATCTGTTGCCCTGTGCCGTCACCCAAGGGCGGATTTATGTTATGACAAGGGGAGCATTCGTTCCCCCAAACTTTTTTAGAAAATCGTATATATACATATAATAGGCAATATTAATTCAATGATCCAAAGTGGCGTAGTTGTAAGTTGTGTCTTTGCAACTAGTGACACCAGGGTTCGACTCCTCTGTGAGTACTTTTTGCATTTATTAATTCAGGGTAGATTGGAAACGCTACCCAAGTGCAAAATACCAAGTAAACAAACCGCTAAACCAATCAAAATTATTCTTCAAGCTCTGCCACTGTCGTCACCGCATTTCCTTCCTCCACCATTCCTCACTCGTTCTGTTAAACTCTCTTCTGACCACCCTCCTCTGACTAGCCCACGCCTCAGCCAAGACCAGCCATGATTGTCCCACCTCATGGTTGACTAAATAGACTTATTTTTTGCCCTCTTTTCTTAGCCTCTGTTTCTGCTAGCTGTGCATCGATACACAAGGCACACTCTGTGTACCTTAAAAGCATTTATTAATTCAGGATAGATTCGAAACGCTACCCAAGTGCAAAATACCAAGTAAACAAACCGCTAAACCAATCAAAGTTATTCTTCAAGCTCCGCCATTGCCGTCACCGCATTTCCTTCCTCCACCATTCCTCAGTCATTCTCCTAAACTCTCTTTTGACCACCCTCCTCTAACTAGCCCATGCCTCGGCCAAGACCAGCCATGGTTGTCCCACCTCATGGATGACTAAATAGACTTGTTTTCTGCCCTCCTGTCTTAGCCTCTGTTTTTTGCTAGTTGTGCATCGATATACAAGACACACTCTGTGTACCCTAAAAGGTATGTAATGGATTTTTAAAGGCAAAATTATTCTATAGGCTTTTTATCTTAATTTATAGTTGCACTTCGGTCTTCTATCTTTTGTTTTCTTCAAGTTAATCCCTTAAGTATTCATACATTAATGTTTTGGACTTTTTAGTCATTTTCCATGTACTCCCGGTGTTAACTTTTTAATACTTAAAGGGACTAGCACAAAAAAGTCTAACTGTGTTAACGTTTTAATACTTAAGGGACTAATTTGAAAAAAAATCAAAAGATAAATGATCAAATTGCAACTTTAATTTGAAATAAAGGATATCTGAAATTAATTTTGCCATTTTTAAACTTAATAATTTTATGGGTTGCTACCTCTTATAAAAAATAATGAAAATAAATTAATGTGAACTGATCAAAATGAAATAAATAAGTTAAATATTATATTACATGTGTTCTTAAAGAGTGTAAAAATTACGATAAAAAATTGAAGAAAGGATCGCAATTATTATAAATAAAAGAAGGAATTGCTTTAAACTTTTGAGTATAATAATATTAAACCAGAATATCAAGAATAGTTACCAACATCGTATTGCGAGAGCATGATAATGTTGTTCTACCACCAGAAAAAGAACTCGAATTTGATTCCTGAAATCGTTCATTTGAAAAGCAGCCCAACCTGGTGTGTAAAAACCTGAGTCTCGCTGTCAACTCAAAGATTAGTCTCATAATTTTAAACCTAAGATTGTGGCAATACCTTTTAACACCCACCGGAGAGTCAAAGACATAATTACAGCGAGATAGAAAAATACTAATAACAGATAACAAATATTCGACTAGAAAAATGTTAAAGTTTTTAAAGATAATCAATCAATATTTTTCTTTGTCTAAAGGGGGCCGATGGCCCAAACAAGAGACAACTAACGCATAAACAAATTCCTAGCCAAATCAGCTAGAAAAGGAATGGAACAAAAGTCAGGGGCCATTGCAAAAAACTTAAGGACACATTAATAGCCATCCTTTGCTTAGGGAATGCATCAACAAAACAACCTCATTCTTATTAAAAAAAAAAAAACCTCATTCCCTTCTCTAAAGACATGGAACCATCTCCTGAGACTTATTCTATGAAGGAAACTAGTTGGTGGCATGGATGCTCAGGAGAATTTGCATTTATTAATATAGTTACTCATATCATCATATGCAAACATTTCAAGGGACTCTCCGTCATGTACAAGAAAATACCCAAATATGTTAACGAATGTTAGTCTAGTTGGTAAGGATTTGACTCATATTCCACAAGGTCAACGTGGATTTGAATTTCGTTGCTGATGTGAGGACTCGTTAATAGGTAATATGTAAGTACATCTGTAAGCGTTTAAAGAGTCTTGATGCTTTCCGTGATCCCGGTGTGAATTTATCATTATTTAATATTTTTTACAAAACTTTTAAATTATTCATAACTTTGAATTTTCTTACATTAATTTTGTTCCTCAAAATTCACTACATTTAAATTTTTATATTAAAATTTTATTTTTCATCCAGAGTCTTAACTATTTTTATATTCAAATCAAAATTTTCAAATTTCTTATGTTTGTATTTATTATTTATTATTCTCAGCTCAATTGCTTTTATTTCTTATATTTTCACTTATATTTTTTTAAATTTTCTCAATTTTAAAATATTCATAGAACACAAAATTTTGTAACTTGTTGGTTTTAAAATCCCATTTCTTTTTCTCTGCATTGAATTTGGTAATGGAAATGTGATACAAATAGCTAGAAAAAGAATCTGAAATTGAGACGTACAAAAATTGTCAAATATTTCATAGATCATAATTTAATGTTCATACGGAAACTTCGAGTTAGCTATGGTATTAAATTATTTTGATCCAAAAATATACATGTTCACCCCTCATCATCCTTCTATATAAACCATTCTCCAATTATGTTGTTGTCATTGCAATTCTCCATCCTACTATTGACCAACGAGTTTATTTTGGATTTGAGAAAAGGTGGTTGAGACAGTAATCACCATGGCAATTAGATGCTTTGGTTTTGCAATGTTGGTGCTTGCCGTGGGTATCCTAGTGTTGGAGATCTCTGCTCAATTTGAATGTAAAGGTGACTTGGGAGCCATTAGTCGCAAATGTAGTAAGTTTGTCGATAAAGATGGGCCACAACTTCCACCATCAGAACCTTGTTGTGTAGCCTTGAAAGGTGCTGATATCCCCTGCATCTGCAAACATATAACCGATGATGTTGAGCGCAGAATTAGCATCGGAAAATTCATATATATAGCAAACACATGTGGATGTGAAATTCCTCCACCAGGAGATACGTGTGGAAGTAAGCTAGCTTTCTATGACACATTTTCATCGTTATTTTTTATTTTATTTTATTTTTTGGTGCTGGAAGAGGGCCAAAGGCCCTTCATCGTTATTTTTTTTCTATCCTCTTGTTTAATACATGCCCCGTATAATATTTGTCCAGTCTAATATTTTTTTCATTCATGAAATTATGATATTTTTATTTGTTTTATTTAAATTTTATTAGTGTTCAGCTTTCACATTTAACAAAATAGTTTGTTTTCAGATCTTAAAAACAAACAAAATTGAAATAAAAATCAATTAAAAAAATAATATTTTCAAGAAGTAATAACAGATTTAATTAATCTTTGATTGCTTAATGGCCCGAGGGAGTAAAATAACATTTACAATTGTATGTTATATTAATTGTTGTTTAATTTTTTTGTCTTTTTTTGGATACTAAGAGTGCTAATACTATAAAGTACGCCTCTATTTCAGGTTGTATTATTTCTACTCCTCTTGAGCCTACTCCTCCTCCAAAGGCATGAATGACAACATTCAGAGCGCATGCAACTCCTATACCTTGGCATTTTTTTTATTATAATAAAATCATACACGACATGCGTCTTTTTGATGATTTATGTTTTTACCTCCTTTGGGGCTTTGGTTTGTAATTACCTGATTTGAGTTCAGTGATTGATCTCAGTGTCGTTGATTGAGAAAAGTTGCATGTTTTATTTGGGTTTTTTTTTTTTTGACAAAATGTTTTATTTAGTGTTGATCTCACAGATTTTCTTTTATATGTTTTTCTTCCCTTGGATACAACTAGTTTATTTTGTTGAGGTGCAACCAAAGTCCCACATAGACTAAACAAGAGGAAGAACAATGGTTTATAAGAAAGAAAATGTCTCATTAGTATGAGGCCTTTTGGGGAATATCCAAAAGCAAAACCATGAGGGCTTAAAGCCCAAAGTGGACAATATCATACCAATGTGGAGACATGTAAGACCCCTCGGTACCCCAACAAAGTGGTATCAGAGCCGATGATGTTGGCTTGGGCGAGTATTGGAATAGCTGTTGGGATCTGAGTCAAAGATCCTTGTGTCGAAAGTCTTCCTGGCGGCGTGGTGATCAGGCGGCGTGTCCCTGGTGTGGTGGCGCGGTGTGTCTGTTAGTGGTCGGCGACAAGTATAAAGCAGACTAAATACTCGGAGGCTTCCATTTGGAGGGGAGGATGAACTATGGTCCTTTGTTTGAGGAGGATTGTTGAGGTGCAACCAAAGTCCCACATAGACTAAACAAGAGGAAGAACAATGGTTTCTGAGAAAGAAAATGTCGTTGGTATGATTCCTTTGGGAATATCCAAAAAGAAACCATGAGAACTTAAAGCGCAAAGTGGACAATATCATACTGCGATGTGGAGCATGTAGACCGCCGATCTTGCAACATATTTCATGTTAAATTTTTCCATGGAAAAATATCACCATAGCTTAAAATATTTGATTAAATTTCCACTTACAATACTAGAAATTTCTGATTACTTGCGAATTTGCGTGAATATTTTTGTGAAAAATCCGTAGGAATCAAGTTTTACGTAGATTTTTCTGTAGATTTTTGTTCTCGGATAATACCTTTGTCGATAATTCCTTTTCTACAGATTTTAAAATTCACAAGAAATTTCTTATGAATGTTTTCTCTCCTCAAATGTAGAAATTTCTTGTGGATTTTCCTATATAAAATTACGTCGGTAAGCCGACACCTTCAAAGAAACATGACACTTCCATAAATGCTTAAAGACCCCATCATCCAAATTATTAGAGCCCCAGTGAACCAATTGAGTTTGCAAAAAGGATAAGTTTATTTAATAAAAAAGATCCTAGAGGTGTCTTCCTTCCATACCTACTCACCACTCACATCTTTATATAAATTGACAAAACTTGCCAAATTGGATGGTTCAGACAAAATATCTTTCTACTATACAAACAAATTTTGTCTCCTACTCCACTTCCAACACCATGCGTCATAATTGATTCGCTCCCACCATATGAGCAACAAAGACATTTTAAACAACAAAAATGTTATATAGTCTAGGAAAAAAGTCCTTAAGTCTAGAATTATCAATACAAGGATCGTGCCAAAATTTAACCTATGCTTCATTCCATACCTTTCATTTTGGCGGGGTAGTGGAGGAGATCGAAGCAAAGGAATTAAGTGGCTTTCTTGGGACAAACTCGCCATAAGTAAGGTAAATGGCGGCATTTTAGGAATCTCTATGCTTTTAATATTGTACTACTTGGGAATCAAGGATGAAAGCTTATGACACATCCAAATGCTCTTGTTTCCAGACTCTTCAAGGCAAAATATTATCCTTAGTGTGACTTTTAAGAAGCAACTTGTAACAGTAGCGCAAGTTATGTGTGGAAAACCTTATGTCAGGTGAAAGTGACATTGAATGGAGGCACTCATTGGCAAATCGGTTTAGGGAAAGAAGTTGGTGTGTGGTATGACATCTAGACTAAAGACAACAGGGCGGCGACTCCTACTGCTAATGTTGTTGTTGACCCAAATTTGTGAGTCTGTGATTTATTGTTGCAAGGAACAAAAAGCTAGAACCATGAGTTGGTCCTTGAAGTGATAAATTTTGTTGTTAATGCCCATTTAGTCCTTAATACTCCTCTATTTGATGTGTTGAAGAAAGACAAAAAAGTGTGGTGGCTAGATCGAAAAGGAGAGTATATGGTGTGGTCTGCATACAAATCATGTATGGAAAGGATTTTAGATGCCTCTCATTTAATGGTAAAAGGTGATTGGAAAATTATATGGCAACTCAAAATACCACCTAATGTCAAGAACTATCTATGGAGGTTCCATAGAAATTGCATTCCAAAAAGATCACGTCTTCAGGAGTGAGAGGTACCATGTTCTGTTGTCTCCCTAGTGTGTGAGTTCTCGGTGGAGAATATTTGGCATCTTCTTTTAACTTTTCCCAAGAGCAAAAGTTGTTGGAGGAAGCTGAATTTATGGGGGATCATTGAGACCAATATGCAGAGAGTGGACAATTTCAAGGACTTGTTTTTTCTTGTTATACATCGGCTAACTGAGGAAGAAAAGAAGGTTTGGGCGACGACCTTATGGAGCTTATGGTACAATAAAAACCAAAGAGTATGGGAGGAGCTTGATGAGAGGCCTTATGCTATAGTGTATAGAGGTCATGCTTTGCTGGAAGAGTGGAATAAGGCAAGACAAGATGATGTAGGGCAACACAACAATAACGCATGTACCATGCAACATCATTGGAGAAGCCCCCCTTTGGGGTTCTTGAAGTGCAACATATATGCGTTTTTTACTGTCCATCATAACTGACTGGGAATAGGAATGTTCCTTAGGAATGAGTTCAGAATATTTATGGGTGCCATGACACGAATAAGTTTAGAATATATTTTTTTTTATTGCAAAAGGGAGGAAAAATAACAACTACAAGGCAGCAAGAGGGGAACAAGCTCCCCTCTTATCTCTATCAATAAGCAAACTTAGACTATGAATTGGAAAATCTAAAATATGCAAGGAAAAGTCCGACTGATGGCCTTGGGTGGCAATAGCATCAGCACATAAATTTACTTCTCGCAGAACATGGTTGATCATGACAGTCCATCCTGGGAGGTGAAGAAAATGAAAGACCTCATCAAGGAGAGGTTTAAGAAAATGGTTGGGAGCATGTCTCTGTTGAATCATAGTGACAATACAAAGGGAATTTGTCTCTAGAATAATGTGACTAAAGGCCATATCCCTTGTGTTGACAAGTGACTCCAAACACAAGAGGGGGGTGAATTGTGTGTGAACGGTGCTTTCAAAAACTTTTGGAGAAATAAGTGCTAATTATGAGTTGCGGAAATATTAATGTGAAATAGATAAATCACTTGAAGAATAAATTGCAAACGAGTTAAAAATAAAGTAAATAGTAAGATATAAATAACAATAAAATAAAGTACAGAAATTTAATTGACTGAAAAGTAGAGAGATAAGGAGTAAAAAAGCACACAACAAATTATCCAGGTTCGCCACCTAACACCCCTGTGCCTACGCCCCGTCTCCCAAAGCAAACCACTATGGGATTTTCACTAAGACACTAGCTTTTAAATCGGGTTCACTAGAAACCTTTACAACTCTAAACTGAGCAATACGTTCAAGAGATATCACCTCTCTATGAACACCTTGGGATTCCTACCCAAAAATAAATGATTTTCACAAATAAAATGAGACGAGAAAGATACACTCAATAGTGCGGATATAACAAATTGAAGCTCAGATAATACAACTCAAATTATGCAGAATAAAAAAAGTCTCAAAAAATGTGCTCAAATAAGTGTGAGTGATGAAAAATATTTGTGAGTTTTAGCACAAAGAATTAAGCCTTTGCGTTGTATTGTCGTGTTGTAAGAAAGAGCACAAATGGCGTTGTTTATTTATAGACCGGCGAGGAGCGTCTCACGCACTTAAAAAAAAATGTCCGTTGAGGATTTGCCCGTTGAAGATTTGCCGCTATGCTGATTATTAAAAGGATTTGTCGTTGCAGAAAATCTGCCGTTGCGTTTTGAAATAAAGAAATTGAAAACACGAAGGCGGCTCGGCATACGACCTCTGAAGCGGCTCGGCCAGGCGACCTCGCCCACGGCCGACCAGGCGACCTCGACCGCACTCGGCATCGACCTCACGAGCGGCTCGGCAAAGACCTCGACACCGCGACCTCGGAACCACGGCTCGGCATATGACCTCCTCATCATTTCGGTTCTCATAGCTCGACGCGACCTCATCACTCGACCACGCGACCTAGGTACGCGACCTCATCACTCGACACGCGACTTCCTCCTCAGTTCGACATACGACTTCCTCAGAGCTCAACATCCGACTTCCTCAGCTCGACATCCGACTTCCTCAGCTCGACATCCGACACGAGATATGCATGTTTAACTGCAAACAATTATGCTTCATTGAACCCTTGATACTCTATTATTTTTCGCCATCTAGTTACACGTATATGCATACGTTTTACATGCCTTTCCCTTTATCTTTTCCACTTTTTGGTGTTGCCAAAAGGGGAGAGTTATATGATTCAGGGGAGTGGTTTATTCCATGCATATTGTGAGGGAGTTCTTCACCAAAATGCCAAAATGCGCCTAAACTCGATATCTTTTTTAATATTGTGAGGGAGTTTTTCTAAAATACGTGCTTAAACTCGATATCTTTATTGAAAAACCTTGCTTATATCTCATTGCTATATCATGATTATATTTTTACTAAAAACCCTCCATGAGATGTTTGTCATCATCAAAAAGGGAGAGTCTGAGAATACATGCCTTGACAGGATGATTTTGATGATTGACAAAAGGGAGTCTTGCAAATAGTCAACCATGCAAAAAGTGGAAAAGAATACCAAGACGCGTATCAAGAATGATTGTTTCTCAAGTCTTTGGGTTCTGGGTATTTATTTATCTTTATTAAGACAATTTGTAAGTAGTAATAAAAAGCTCTCAATTAAAATTAAATCACACACGCACAAAATACACCTGCACAAACTTTTATTTTAGCGATTACAGGAAGGACGGTTGCATTTCTCCACTTTTAGTCTTGGTAACGGAACCTGCATAAAAATGTTAGCACACTCCAACGCCCAAGTTAGAACTTATTCATAATAAAATGCACTCACACGCAGTCATTCAATGCATGATTGATCTAAAATTCCTAACTCGGTTCTTATAAAAAAGAAGCTTTCTTTAGGCAAAGGTTTAGTAAAAATATCTGCAAGTTGTTTAGATGTTTCCACAAACTCAATCACACAATCTCCTTTTTGAACATGATCTCTAATAAAATGGTGCCTAAATTTTTATGTGTTTGGTCCGGGAGTGATAAACCGGGTTTTTCGTGAGGTTTATGGCACTAGTATTGTCGCACTTAATTGGAACAGTTTTCAGATTAATCCCATAATCATTCAACTGCTGTTTCATCCAAATAATTTGTGCACAACAACTGCCTGCTGCAACGTATTCCGCTTCAGCAGTGGACAAAGCCACACTGGCTTGTTTCTTACTATGCCATGAGACCAAGGCATTCCCAAGTAAGTGACATGTCCCACTAGTGTTTTTTCGGTCCATTTTGCAACCCGCAAAATCAGAATCCGAGTACCCAATCAAAGTGCATTCGGCACCTTTGGGGTACCATAAACCCATAGTTTGTGTGCCAGTGAGATATCTCATGATGCGTTTTACCGCTAAGAGATGTGATTCCTTGGGATTTGCTTGAAAACGTGCACACATACAAACACTAGACATAATATCCGAACGACTAGCAGTGAGATAGAGAAGAGATCATATCATACCTCGATACTTACTTACTTCGACCGACTTACCACCTTCATCTTTGTCAAGATAGCATGATGTGCTCATGGGAGTTGAGATTTCTTTGGCGTTGCTCATTCCAAATCTTTTAAGCAACTCCTTGCAATATTTGGATTGATTTATAAAAATTCCTTCTTTTGTTTGTTTGATTTGAAGACCAAGGAAGTAGTTGAGCTCTCCCATCATGGACATTTCAAACTCACTTTGCATGATTTTGGAAAAATCTTCACACAAAGACTCATTAGTAGCACCAAAGATGATATCGTCAACATAAATTTGAACAAGTAAAATGTCACGATTTTTGTGTTTAATGAAAAGAGTGGTATCAACTTTTCCTCTTTCAAAACCTTTTTCAAGTAAATATTTGCTCAACCTCTCGTACCAAGCTCTCGGAGCTTGTTTTAAACCATATAAAGCCTTTTTCAATTTGAAAACATGATTTGGAAATTCAAAATTTTCAAAACCGGGGGGTTGATCAACATATACTTCTTCTTGAATAAAACCATTTAGAAATGCACTCTTAACATCCATTTGAAAAAGTTTAAAATCCATGATGCATGCAAATGCGAGAAGCATGCGAATAGCTTCTAATCTAGCCACGGGTGCATAGGTTTCATCGAAATCTATGCCCTCTTGTTGATTATAGCCTTTTGCAACAAGTCTAGCTTTATTTCTAACAATGATACCGTTTTCATCAAGCTTGTTGCGAAAGACCCATTTGGTCCCAATGACTAGGTGATCTTTAGGCCTAGGGACAAGTTCTCAAACATCATTTCTCTCAAATTGATTTAATTCCTCTTGCATAGCAAAGGTCCAATGCTCATCAAAGATGGCTTCATTGACATCATTTGGTTCAATTTGAGAGACAAAGGCCATATGATGACATGCATGATTAAGAGAGTTTCGAGTCGTTACCCCTTTTGAGATATCACCTATTATGTTGTCAAGAGGATGGTTCTTTGAGACTCTCCATTCCTTTGGAAGATTTGAGTGAGAGAGTTTTTGAGAGGGTTGAGGCAAGGACTCTTGATCCTCCTTTTGAACTTTGATCTCTCTTGTTCCTCTAAATAGGTATCTCCAAATACTTCGCAAGATCATCAACACTTTCTTCTCTGAAGATTTGGGGTTAGATTCATCAAAAGAAACATGCACAGATTCTTCAACAGTTAAAAATGCGTTTATTAAAAATTCGAAAGGCTTTACTAGAAGTGGAATATCCAAGAAATAAACCTTCATCAGCTTTAGCATCAAATTTACCAAGGTTATCTTTACCGTTATTTAGAACAAAGCACTTACATCCAAATACGTGAAGGTGGGAAATGTTGGGCTTCCTCCCCTTGTAAAGTTCATAGGGCGTATGTTTTAGAATAGGTCTTATGAGGACTCTATTCATTACATAACATCTTGATTGCTTACCGTCTGCTTGAAAATACTTAGGAAGGTTGGTCTCTTTGAGCATCGTCCTCGCAAGCTCTTCAAGAGACCGATTTTTCCTTTCCACCACTCTATTCTGCTGTGGTGTTCTAGGTGCGGAAAAATTATGCTCAATTCCATTTTCAGTACAAAGGCCTCAAATGCCTCATTTTGGAATTCCCACCGTGATCACTTCGGGATGGATACTATGTTCATTCCTTTTTCATTTTGGCTACCTTTAGCAAGTTTTCGAAAGGCAGCAAAAGTGTCATTTTTATGAGAAATAAATAAGGTCCATGTATAGCGAGAATAGTCGTCCACAATAACAAGAGCATAGTAATTGCCACCAAAGCTTTTAGTTCTAGAAGGGCCAAATAAATCCATATGTAAAAGTTGTAAAGGCCGATTTGTTGAAACAATATTTTTAGATTTGAAAGAAGCCTTTACTTGTTTTCCTTTTGACATGCATCGCAAAGTTTATCTTTTTCAAAGCGGAGCTTTGGTAAGCCAATTACTAAGTCCTTTCGAACCAATTTATTAAGATGATCCATGTGAATATGAGCCATTCTTCTATGCCATAGCCAAGATTCATCCTCTTTACTAATAAGACAACATGCATCATTTGAAGGTATTTTATCTAAATCAAGCATATAGATATTTCCAATTCTAGGTCCAATAACAATAACATTTTCATTTATAGAATCCATGACCATGCATTTTGAAGAATCGAAAACCACTTTGTTTCCTTTATCACAAAGTTGACTAATGCTTAGCAAATTATGCTTCAAACCATCCACATACAAAACATTTTTAATAGTGGGATTAGGACTCTTACCAATAGAACCAATCCCAAGAATTTTACCTTTGTTGTTGTCACCATACCTACATAACCACTATTTTTAGGTACTAATGAGGAGAACTTGCTTTTGTCTCTGTCATGTGCTTTGAACAGTAGCTATCAAGATACCAATTTAAGTCCTTGGCTTTCAAGCACACCTACAACAACAGTTAATTTTTAATCTTTGGTACCCAAACTAAGTTGAGTCCAGATGAGTTAGTTTTTGGCAAAGTACCCTTTTGAATCCATATCTTTTTGCCAACCACATTCCCTGCTTTTTCCTAATATTGCAAATGGAAGCAGTGTGACCTTTTCTACCACAGTGAAAACATTTAATGAAAGGACTACTTGAGGGTTTGTTGTGATTGAAGAGTTTAAAAGATTTTTCATGAATTTTTGGATGATAACCTAAACCAGCTTTTCCAAAAGTACCTTTTTGGTTTCCTAAAATAATGTTTAGATTATCTCTTCCCATCGTAAATTTTGCAAGAGTGTTATTTAAATCCTCAACCTTATTTTTCAAAACACTACACTCATTGCATTTTAAAACTTCATCTTTTTATTTTCACAAGATATGGGAGGAGAAGTTTCAATCACAAAGAACTTGTTTTTCTTTAAGAATCACTATCTCTTTGTTTAAAATTTCAATTTTTGATTCAAGAGAAGAGATGGTTTTCTTAGAAGAACGAACAATTTTTCCAAGTTTAATCGTTTCATTATTGAATTCTTCACAAGCAGCAAGTAATTCATCATAAGTTAAAGGAGAGTCAGGATCATAAAAATTACCTCATCTTCATCATGATTTGCCATTAGACTAAGGTGAGCCTCTTCATTTTCAGATTCATCAGAAGAATCCATATCATTATCATCCCAGGCAATGTAAGCTCTTTCTTCCCTTCAATCCTTTGGTGGTTTCTTTTCAAATTTCTCATTCCTCGTTTGGTTTTGAGGACAATCGGGTTTTATGTGACCTTTCTTTCCACACTTGTAGCAGTAGGATTAAAAAGTTGTTTCATCACTTTTCTTTTGAGAGCTTGGGAACTTACCTTTGTTTCGAGTCTCATGAACCTCTTGAATTTGCGAACCATTAGACTCATGTTTTCCTCATTATTTTCATCTTCGAGGAAATCACATTCGCCATCGTCAGTTTCCTCAATGCTTGCTTTGAGGGCGAGCCCTTTCTTTTTCTTATCAGCTTCTTCGCTTTCCATGAGACGATTTAGTTCAAGTTCATGTTCCTGCAATTTTCCAAATAAAGTAGCCAAGGTCATACAAGATAAGGCTCTAGATTCAGCTATAGCAGGGACCTTGGGGTGCCAGTTTCTATTTAAACATCTAAGAACTTTATTAATTAACTCTTCATTCCTGAAGACTTTCCCAAGAGCTCTGAGATGGTTTATTATATGGATGAACCTTTTTTCCATATCTTGTGTGTTTTCACTTGGTTTCATCCTAAATAACTCATACTCATGGATTAATGTGTTCATTCGAGCCCTCTTGACCTCGGTAGTACCTTCATGGGTCAATAGAAGGGTGTCCCACATTTCTTTAGCGCCTTGCAATTTGAGACCCTATAGAACTCATCGTAGCTTAAAGCGTAAGTGATGATGTTCTTAGCTTTCAAATTGTATTGGACCTTTTGTTATCATCTTCGGTCCAAAGTGATCTTGGTTTGTCTACCACTGCATCATTAATTGATTGAGTGGGGACAAATGGACCATTTTCTACAAAGATCCCAAATATCAAGATCAACACTCTCAAGAAAGATTTGCATTCTATCCTTCCAATAACCATACCCTCACCATTGAAAAATGGGGGTGCATTCATGGAAGTTCCTCGTAATTGTTTGAAGTCATTCTCTTGAGACGGTTAAGTCCTTTATACAAGAGTCTAGCTCGATGCCACTAGTTGACAAGTGACTCCAAACACAAGAGGGGGTGAATTGTGTGTGAGCGGTGCTTTCAAAAACTTTTGGAGAAATAAGTGCTAATTATGAGTCATGGAAATATTAATGTGAAATAGATAAATCACTTGAAGAATAAATTGCAAAGCGAGTTAAAAATAAAGTAAATAGTAAGATATAAATAACAATAAAATAAAGTACAGAAATTTAATTGGTGAAAAGTAGAGAGATAAGGAGTAAAAAGCACACAACAAATTATCCAGGTTCGCCACCTAACACCCCCCCTGTGGCCTACGCCCCGTCCCAAAGCAAACCACTATGGGATTTTCACTAAGACACTAGCTTTTAAATCAGGTTCAGCTAGAAACCTTTACAACTCTAAACCAGAGCAATATGTTCAAGAGATATCACCTCTCTATGAACACCTTGGGATTCCTACCCAAAAATAAATGATTTTCACAAATAAAATGAGACGAGAAAGATACACTCAATAGTGCAGATATAACAAATTGAAGCTCAAATAATACAACTCAAATTATGTAGAATAAAAAGACTCTCAAAAAATTGTGCTCAAATAAGTGTGAGTGATGAAAAATATTTGACAGAGTTTTAGCACAAAGAATTAAGCACTGTGTTGTATTGTCGTGTTGTAAGAAAGAGCACAGCGTTGTTTATTTATAGACCGACCGAGGAGCGTCTCACGCACTTAAAAAAAAAATGTCCGTTGAGGATTTGCCCGTTGAAGATTTGCCCGTTTGCGTTGATTATTAAAAGGATTTGTCGTTGCAGAAAATCTCGCCTGCTATGCTTTGAAATAAAGAAATTGAAAACACGGAGACGGCTCGGCATACGACCTCTGAAGACACTCGGCATCGACCTCGCCACAAACCGACAGACGACCTCGACAGGGCTCGATACGACCTCCGAACAATCGGCAAAGACTCCTCGGCACACGACCTCGGAACACAGCTCGGCATACGACCTCCTCATCAGCTCGGTTCTCATAGCTCGGCACGCGACCTCATCAGCTCGACACACGACCTAGGTACGCGACCTCATCAGCTCGACACCCGACTTCCTCCTCAGTTCGACATACGACTTCGTCAGAGCTCAACATCCGACTTCCTCAGAGCTCGACATCCGACACGAGATATGCATGTCAAAATATTTTGTGCGTGTGTGATTTAATTTTAATTGAGAGCTTTTTATTACTACTTACAAATTGTCTTAATAAAGATAAATAAATACCCAGAACCCAAAGACTTGAGAAACAATCATTCTTGATACGCGTCTTGGTATTCTTTTCCACTTTTTGCATGGTTGACTATTTGCAAGACTCCCTTTTGTCAATCATCAAAATCATCCTGTCAAGGCATGTATTCACACCTTGCTATCTTCAAGCCTGAGATTATTCCCCAAAATTCCGCAATGAGAGCATTACTAGGCGTTAACTTGCACATGAAACCTTTAATAAAATCCCCATTTGAATTTCTGATAATGACTCCACATGAGGATTTTCCTCTTGCAAAAGAGCCATCCGTATTGAGTTTAACCTAACCTTCTGGTGGGTACCTCCACTAGGCATTCATAATAGAACCATGAGTAGCTTGAGAGGCAAGATGATGCTCATCTTCTTTTTGAATTTGATGAACTTGGCTCATGACAGAATGTAACAGTTTTGAACCTAGGTCTGTGGATTGAGAAAAATAAGAGAATTGTGATCCTTCCATATAGCCCAAGCTTATACTCCAAACACAGTTGGTCATTTCCAAGGCACCGATCCAATACTATTGGAAGTAATATTCCATTTTGTCCAAGCTTGCAATCCTAGGCTAAAAAACTTAGCCTAATTATCATTATCCATAGGAATGAATTGAGTCCAAAAATCTTTTACCTCTTCACAATCACGAAGCATGCATAATGGTCTCAGGATATGAATTGCATCTGGGGCATAAATCACAAGCAGCCATACCCCTATGAGTTCTCACTTCATTTGTAAGTAAAGAGCCATGAGCCACTTTCCACATGAAAGCTCTCATCCTGGATGGGCCCTTCCAATTCCAAATCTGCTAAAAAAGAGGATGGTTGTTGCACTGACTAAGAGGATCTCTGATCAATTCATAAGCTGTCTTTAGGCAAAATTGTCCATCTTGGGATGGAATCCAATTAGGAACATCACTCTTATCACTAATAGGAGGGTGCACTACATAATCCGGTCACAAATGGTACCTGTTAAAATAGTTCTAAGCTTGTTCCAGTCCCAATCTTCTCCACTGCAATAATTGAAGACTGGAAGCTCCTTCTCTGCTGGAGGAATTGAAGCAGCATAATTTTCCTCAAGACAACCAGTGTTTGGGATCCAATTATCCCTCAAGAACCGAGTGTCCTTACCATCATTTATCACCCAACCTATTTGATGTCTTCCTTCTTCCCAGGCATTGACTACAGCTCTCCAAATATTAGAAGAGCTGCTACGGCCAACAACAATAGGGGTTGCTAGAGAACCACAATTATACTTTGTCCTCATCACTTGAACTCACAGCTTATCAGTATTAGAGACTAGCTACCATGCAAGTTTGTACATGTAAGCCTTATTCAACATTCTAAGAGATCAAAAGCCAAGGCCCCCCTCTGATTTTGGTAAACAAATTTTCTCTCAAGCAATGAGATGACACTTCCTTTGCTCCTCTGAAGAACCCCAAACAAAATTTCTACATATTCTTTTTGCTTCTTCACACACTGAAATTGGAATATTAGAGGTTTGCATAACATAACCCGGTATGCAAGATAATGAAGACTGAGCAAGTGTGACCCGACCAGTAAAGGACAAATTATTAGCTTTCCAATTAGTGAGTTTCTTGCGCATCTTGTCAAGAATAAATCTATAAGAATCCTTAGAGATTCTCTGGTGAAGCATTTGGGCTCCAAGATACACACCTAGGTCATTGGTTTGGTCAATCCCAAGTTCCTGGCTCAATAAGTCTGCCTTCTCGGCACTGATATTTCTAGAAAAATAAACTTTTGATTTATTAAAGTTTATCTTTTGACCAAATTTATCACAGAAGGTATCTATAGAATTTCTAATCACTCCCACTTGATCACTGCTAGCCTCAGTAACTAGGATTAAATCATTTGCAAACACAAATATGGGATAATTTGGGGCCTCCTCTGCCAAAGCTCAAGGGCTTCCAACTTCCATCTTCCACTCTGTCTTTAATAAAATGCCCTAGTCTTTCAAGTGCAAGGAAAAAGAGATAGGGAGAGAGCGGGTCAGACACTCTATCTTTAATATTTTGGATGTTCATTTAGGTGAAGCCTATGGTCACCTTCTCGCTATTAAATGGATGAGTGAATTTCAATTTAAGAATGTCATTTTTGAGTTGGACTTAAAGTTGGTTGTTGATAGTATACAATCCTCTATTAAAGATAAGGATAAAACTTACATTAAGTTTCCTAGGTCAAGTTCAACCATTTTCTCTCACAAAAAGTTAGTTAATTTTTTATGAAAAGATGCAAGAGCAATTACACAATATACATTTTAAAAAAATAACCAACTTTTTGTGAGAAAAAACAGTTGAACTTGACCTATGAAACTTGATATAAGTTTTATCCTAAAGATAATACCGAGTTTAGGTCTGTTATTAACAAATGTAGTGAAGTACTTTCATCTATTTGTAAAATATCTTATGTGGAGTTTACTAGGAGGCAATCTAATATAGTTGTTCATAGTTTAGCTAAAGTGGCCATATGCTAAGCTAGTCCTCAACCTTTTTTTTGATATTGCAAAAAAAAAAAAAAAGAATCTTAAAGCAACTAGAATTTATTTTCATTTAAGCATTTCACTTCATTTTGCTTTTCATCGGATGTTAAGTTTATTAAAATAGAAATGTAGATAATATAGAATAGCAAACTGTTCATAGAAATGCCAATAGAAATGCTCTTCATAGGAAGGCTAGAGAGAAATTTGCATGATTTTATAACTTCATTGTTAGAAGTGTTCAAGAAAACCGAAAAGGAGCTCATATAGCTATTCCTACAAGCAAAGATTAACTAACCCCCCTGCAAATCTTAATCTCTATCATGACTTTGTATTGAAGAAACCATCACACGCCTGTTACTGACATTAGTCATTCTACTTCTTATACATGCGACAGTCGGGAGAGTTATTTCGTAAGGGTGACAATGGTTGTCTAGCTAAAGCTGAATCTACATCATCAAAATCAATCTTCTTCGCCATTGGGCTACTACTTGTCTTGGGACTAGACTTTCTCTTGTTTGACTGCAAAAGTCAAATTAATTAAATAAAAAATATGCACATATTAAAAGAGATACAAGCAGAAGATGCTTATGACACCTGCTGAGCACCAAGTCGTTTAGATGAGAACTAACATAAGCACGAAGGTAAGAAATGAAATGAGATGAAACAGAACATGCAATGCAAATTCAGCATGCACGCATGCTAAAAAAGAACATCAGACATGACTCTCACCTTGGGAGATGTACTGCTGGTAAGTTTCCCACTAGAACCGGGATGATTCCTTTCCTTGCATTTCCTCACCAGCCTTTTGTTCTCTTTTTCCAATAAGCTATTTTCATTAAACAGTAGCTTGACCTATGGTATACCAAGCCAAGTTAGTTGTTACATTATAATCCAAAAACTGGAAAGTCTACAATAGAAGGGGGGTAATCAATCCTCACCTCCTCTTCAGCTCTGTCAAGGTTAATCCTTAGATGCTCTTTATCTTTTTCTAGAGACATGACTTCAGCAACAAGAGACAAAACTTTCCGAGTTGATTGCTTTAAGCTACAAAATCCAAATGATAAATCAGGTGTCTAAAAATTAATTTGATAATACGAACAAAAATTGGCCAAAGGCTAAAGAATAATGGAACAAAAAGGAAACTTGACAAGAGAATAGGAGGAGGAAAGAGTTACAAAGCTCACCAGTCCCACATTGACAGCAACTTCTTGCAGTCCTCATTTTCACTATTTGCTTCCAAGAATTCACGTGTAGACGACTCATCTTTACTGGTAATAACGCTTGCCAAAAGGGCGTCAAGCAAATCCTCCTCCCAAAGTGTGCTTGCAGAAGATGAATCAACCTTAATTAAAAAAAAAAAAAAGTATATATCAGCAGCTAACAATGATGACTTGTGAAAGCCATTACCATTTCAGGATTAAAAGAGAAAGGGGGAAAATATGAAACTATAAACAAAAATTTCATGTTTTAATAGTAGTCGAAGTTTCATATGGTTCTTGACTTAGCAGCACCACAACTTTTTATAGTTATATGCAGAGTATGCCGAATTATTTCAATGTTTCGTGTTACTGATGGAAATCAAAATTAGATTATGGAGCTGTAGATGAAATGCATTGCAGGCTTCTTTCATATAGCTTAATAGCCAAGAGAGAATAAAATACTGCCAAATCCAAATTTAAATGAAGGCTTTACTTAAAAGAAAAGTTGTAAACAATTTGGCTATTGCATAACAAATTCAGTGAATTAAATGTCCATCCTTTCAGATCTTACACTTTTGTGTATTGAAGTACTTCCTATCAGAGTTCACTCAATTATGCACTCCAATAGTTCACATAGCTTTTGCATAATTGGTTCAAATAAGGGGAGGGGAGGGGAGGGGAGGGATTTTAATGGAGGGGAGGGGAGGGAAGGGGAAGGGAGGGGAGGGATTTACTTTGATTTTGTGTTTGGTTGAGAGGAGGGGAGGGGAGGGGAGGGAAGCCTTTGCTTGTTTGGTTCAGGAGGGAAGGGGAGGGATTTTAATGGAGGGAAGGGATTAATTTCTTTGGTATATCCTTATAGTGTTTTATATTATTTTATTTATAGGGATATTTCAGTATTTTTTTTTTAAATAATTTAGTCTCCCCTCCCCTCCCCCCCAAAACCCCCACTTTGGGAGGAGAGCCAAAATTGGCTTAGGAGGGATTTTGCTCCCCTCCCTTCCCCTTCCATTAAAAAACTTGAACCAAACAAACATAATTTAAAATATCCCTTCCCCTCCCCTCCCCTCCCCTCCCCTCCAAAACCTCTCAACCAAACACACCCTAAGAAATCCACTCTCTCTCTCTCTCTCTCTCTCTCTCTCTCACACACACACAAGGGATCAGGTTCCTCTGCAGTTTTTCTTGACCTGCGTAGGATCTCATCCCTTAAAACAACTTATTTTTGTACTAAAATACAAAATAAAAATTGATGAAAACATTTTCTTTAATCATAAGATGGATAAACTGCACATGGTCCATTTGTTCAAAACTCTATAGGACTGAATCTCACACAAAATATAGGGTTTTCAAATTTCAACACATAATGCATGATTCAAAGAACTATGCCAATGCATATGAGTATTCTCACAATAACTAAATCTGTATAAAAAAGAAATCATTTCACATAAACCGTTTTAAAACCCCCCATTCTATCATGCGTCCCCTTAGAAAGCAATACAATTGTTTGTGCAAATTATAGAATCTAATATTATTTAATACCTAAAAATTAGGACTTAAAAAAAGATAAAGCAATTCAAGAAAACAAAAAGGATGAAAATAGCGATACCGATTCGTTCTCTTTCTGTTCCTGCAATTTTTTCAACTCAATCTCATACTTGATGACATCGCGTTCCAACTCTTGAACATGCATGAAAGCCTCCGTCGCCCGTTGATCAGCTTCGTTCTCAAACTCCATCAACGCCTCCCTATCGTGTTCGTAGAGCGCACATTCGTGTTCCAATTTCTGACACTGCGCCATCAGATTCTCACACTCAGACGCCAATTTCTGGTTCTCCTCAACGAACTTCTTCATCGTTTGGGCGCTCACAGACGCTTCATACTATTCAAAAATAAAAAGGAAAATAGATAAAAAAAAATTGAAAAACAATAACAGTAGTAATTATTGAAAAGAATGAAAATTGAACGATGGCAAACCCTAGCGTTTTCGATGAGTTCGTCTTTTTCCTTTAATTTTTTGAGAAGTGAAAGGTTCTGGTCGAGGAGTTGCTGTTCTGACTCTTGGGAAGCGCGAAGCTTGACTTCGAGGGTTTGGGAAGAGATGGGAAGGCCTAAGCAGTGATCAATGGATTCCTTGATGTAATCGTCGATTTCGGGAGGAAGAGACATTGTAGTGTGGTTGATGAAAATCAAAGGTGGAGGTTAAAAGACAGGGGTTGCGATTAGGGAAGAAGCTGAAGGGGTAAAACAGTAATCGGCGAGAATGGTAGAGTGAAGTTTGAAGGGATGCGATGGTCGGAAACGGAAATCGACTTTTGGTTGTCAAGTAGTATCATAATAACACTGGCGTTCTCTCTCACGCTCTGTATTCAAATTGAAATCTGACGAGCCGTTGGGACGACAGTTTTAATTTCAATTTCAAAAATATATATATAGATATTCGTAAATACGAATGAAAGCTTGTATATTATACGGAAAGTTTAGTAGTTTACGGGTGTTATTGATTTGAGAAATGATCGTTGAACACAAGATTGAACATAAATACCGGACACAGTATTTTCGTACTGTATGGATATACGGTCCGTATAGTACGGACATAGTTTTTTTATTTTTCAAAATTTTGTTTTAATTTTGTTTAGATATTTTTTAACTGGTTAAAAAAATAGTTGTTATTCACCAGATAATGTGAACCATTAACTAGATAAGTGAACTTCGTTAACCAAAAAAATAAATGGAACGTGAGTTTGGCATTCACTAGATAATGTGATCCATTGACCAGATAAGTGAACTTCGTTAACCAGAAAAATAAATGGAATGTGTTAAGTTTCAGGGTTGACATTCACCAGATAATGAGAACCATTAACCAGATAAATGAACTTCGTTAACCAAATAAAAAAAATTGAAATTTTTTTTTCAAAAAAAAAAAGTGGGGTCTGTACTGTACGGACACGTGTCCCTACAGTACGGATATACGGTGTCCGTGTCCCGTTTTGTGTCCAAATAACGGGACCCTATTGATTTATGGTCGCACGATTTGGACACGGCAACGCAACAACAATACGCGACATGTCCGTACATGTACGGACTTTTTTTTTTTAAAAAAAATATTTAAAAAAAAAATTCTTTTCAAAAAAATATTACAGATTTTTTTAACTTGGACATTTCATTTTCTTATCTGGTTAATCAAGTTCAAATATCTAGTTAATGTTATTCATTATCTGATTAATGTGAAATCTGCGTTAACCAGTTAAAAAAAATCTGGAGAAAAAAACCGTACGGATTCCGTACATATCCGTACATGTCTGTACCGTACGGACATACGGTGTCCATACAAAAGTGTGTTCAAATGTCATTTTTCTTGATTTAATGGCTTCTACTATACTCCTCTCAATCATTCGTGGAAAATTTTGAATCATTAAATTAAATTATTAAATTATGGAAAATGTTAACAAGTGCTCTTGGAGTACTCCCTTCAGACTTATTTATAAGCAAAAAGGTACCATATTCCGGTGTAGTATAAGCAAAAGTCACCCAATTTAACTATATTTATTATTCTTGTTCCAAAAATACCCTTTATTAATTCCTTTTCTATTTTCAATATTAGCGGTCAGTCCCGAGAAAATGCATTAAAGGAGAATAGCACACTTAACTTTTGGGTGCCAGCATAAAAAGACCTTTTCTTTCCCTCTCCTGCACACCTTCTGCCTTCGCCTTCTACTTCCTTTCTTTATACTTTTAGTACCTACTTTTGACTTGGGTATCAGTGATGATGAGGATATCCCACTGTTAGGTGCCAGATTTCAAATTTGGGTTTCTCGACGGAACTTCAAATATTCGACAAGTGAAGGCACAAGGAGCCAGAATAAGTGATAAAAATTGGCTAAGTTTAAAAGACCAAGTGATGTGGCGGTTGTTCGACGGAGTGCATGAAGCGTCGAAGATGTCAATATGAGCATGGTCGAATTAGACTTAGGCTTTAGGCAATACATGAACAAACTTGACAGGAAGTGCTACTGTCGAGATTGAGTAGTTTTAGTGAAATCAACTACCGACCCTGTGTTCGTACATGTGTCAGGTTGGATAATAGGTAGTTTTTTATATTTTTTTGTCTATAAATAGTAGTTCTTACGATGTAACTTGGGTTGGATACATGATCTAAATTCCTAACATCTCGATGGCGAAGTAGATTAAAGGAAAACGATCACTGTATGTCTTCCACCCCTTACTTTCAGTAATTTGCAATTCAATTCAATTACATTTTCAGTTATCGCCTTGTTCTTAATCTAATTTATCTGCGAATTTATCTTTTGTTTATGCATTTTACTTTGAACTTTACTGTATTTTCCAAACCATTTTGAAATATTATTCTTTCATACTTTCTGTATTTATTTCTTGTAGAGTTTCAATTTGCTTACTGCATTTGGCTTGTTTCTATTTCTATTTCAATTTCAATATTTTATTTCATGTCTATTACTACACAGTCATTTAAGTTTCATGTTGTTACTTAAGTTTTCTTTTGTATTTTGGCAATTTCTCCTTTTGTCAATTTTGCTTTCAAAGTCATTTATAAACCTTCTTTAATTCATGTTCTTTAAATGCTTTCATTTATTTTCCTATGTCTTAAAAGCTTTTCCCTTGATTTCTAGTCATTTAAGTGCTTCATTTACGTTCCTGTGTCAATTTCAAATTGTATGTCTTACTCTGTGAATGCATGTTCAAATACTGCATTGTTTACTTTGATTTTATTTTCTGTTTAAGTTACTTGTCAATCAAGTCATTGGCTGCTAACGACCAATCTTGTCTATTTACACTTTCAATGCCATTTCGACAACAATTAACTTGTTGTTCGAGATTATTAAGTACAAATTGGCAAAAAACCTCAATGATTAATGGCTTAGTAGCCAAGAAAATTGAAAATTGATATCTGGTCGAACTTTTGACCGTTATTTCACTAAAACCGTTGTTTTCAAAACTAGATTACCGCATAACTCGTCAATCTCGTAATCGTTTGAAACTAATTATTTGTTACTTTGACGAATTTGGTAGAAATACACTACAAACCAAATTTCTCAGTTAACACCCACTCATTGTTGAAGACTCATTAGATAAGGATGAGGATGGGGAGACTGACACAGGTGATGGGGACGAGAATATCTCACGTTTGATTGTCGAGGACTCGTTGGATAACGATGCGGTGAGGTAAGTTTGAATAGGAAAATAATGTATTTATTACATCGAAAAGTGTTTAACTTGTATTCTCAAGACAAAACTACCTTTTATGGATATCTTAACCAATGTCATTAAGGCACTTGTTAACGAGACTCTTAAATTATTTGCCCCTAATTGTTAATTACGAGTACTAGTCAATTTAATTTGGATTGAAGAGTGTCCTCAATTATCTTGCCAGCTTTGGCTCTTGTTTCTTACTATTACTTATCAATATATTTGCAATCTTTCATCTTTTGTACCAAAAAAAAATATTTGCAATCTTTCACGTCAAAAAAAATATTATATTTGGACAAAAGTTAGGTGCTTTTTTTATTCATCTTTGCCTATGAAGTCCCGATACCCAAAACAGGAAATGTATTTGTGTCGTACCCATATGAATATCGATATTTTTCATATACTTCCTGATACGTGTCCCAAAAGTATCGCTATTTTTTTGTTTTTTTTAATTTATATTGTTGAGGATACTTTCTCATACTTCTTAGATACTTTCCAAGTCCCGTATCCCGATGACAGTTTCGTTTCTTTAAATCCCGACGACGCTTCTGATCTCTCTTTTTCGTCAACGATTTTGGGTCTCTCTGTCTCTGGTTCTCTTCTTCCGGCGGAAGTAGTGCTGAGGGGTCTTTCTTCACTCTCGCGAAAAAAAAAGAGTCTAAAATAGTAAGGAAAAGGGTTCAAGTGTTGGGTCTAATACTACTGGCCCAACGTCTCTTTCTTAACAAGTATTCTGCATCTATATAAGTTTTTATAGAAAATTTTATTATCGTTTCCAGACTGTATCATATCCTGAATTTCAAAAAATTCATGTATCCCTGTATCTGTGTCATATCGTACCCGTATCGTACTACATATCCAAACTTCATAGCTCTTTACCAATGTGGATTAATTTTGGAATTAAATTCAAATTTAAAATAGTTCCTTTTTTCAATAACAAATGTTAGTTGTTAATTATTATATTAGAGGAGAGGGGGTAACGAACTTATGCACCCCAAGTGGAGACTTCTTGGTGTCCTTTAGCTTATCAACTAATCTACCTTCGTGGGACTTAACATGGTTCTATTTACATCATATAAAAAAATGGTCTTATTTATCAATGTTTTAAAAATCGGACGGAACCAGCTGATTCATCTAGTTGAACCGAAAACTGGCCAGTTTGATGGTTGGTTCAACCGGGTTGGACCGTCCAGAGACGGATTGAACCACTTTGAACTGTCAATCAAACCGGGTTGAACCATTTAAAATGATTTTTTATTTACTTCCCCCCAAACTTAATACCTTTTTTATTGATTGATTGATTTATTAATCATCCGGTTCCACCATGGTTGAACTGAATGAACCAATTGAATCATGACCCAGAGGTCTCGTTGGTTCGACCTCCGGTTTGGTTTTAAAAACATTGCTATTTATATTCTTGGGTACATAATTCATGGATTGAATTTGTAAGTCTGGTATACAACCTAAGAGGGGGGTGAATTAGGTTGAACGATTTTCGAGTAACTTTTAGAGATTTTTCGTTCTTTTGTTTTATGGATAGATAGATGGAGTTTGATTGATAAACAAAAGTAAAAGGATAAGGAAGAAGATTGAGACACAAGAATTTATACTGGTTCCCCTAACCACTTAGGTACATCCAGTTCTTCTGACACCTGCAGAGCAATTCACTATGATAGAAATTCTTGTTACAAGCAAGCCTCACCCCAAGGCTCCCTAACAATCTCTATACAACAAGATAGCACCCCACTATCTTTTCAAACCAAAACCCAACACAAGGATGAGTTTAATAATTGTGAAGAATGGTAAAGCATATGGCTGTATCAGATCAATATCACTTTGTAACTATACAACTTAGTGCTCAAGAACTTTTTCAGAATATGAAAATAGTATCTAAGTTCTAGGCAAGAAAGTTTTGAAGGTTTAGAACTTGTAAAATGATATTGAACTCTTATGGTTGAAAGAATGAAAGTTGTTTTTTTTGTTCTGATGTAAAAGAAAGGTATATATATATACATCAGATTATTATGCAAGCAAGGTGATCGTTTGGCAACTCTCCAGGGCCCAAAACACACCATTTGAAATCATAACGTTTCAGAAAATTTGATTTTGAAGCAGTGGTAATCGATTACGTCGTTGTGGTAATCGATTACATGTGTACGTTGAAAATCAGCTATTCAAAAATTTAGTTGCTGTAATCGATTACACCTTTTAGGTAATCGATTACATCCACATCACCGAGACTTTAGGTAATCGATTACAGCTTTGAGGTAATCGATTCCTTCAATGAAAAAAGTTTTCTCTTGAGATTTCAAAAGGATTGCTTCAACACTTAACTTTGAAAATAACTTAGATTAAGTTTTAAACTTAAGGAAGAAGTTGTTTGAGCACATCTAAGTTATATAATCACAGCTTGTAATATGTCAAAGATACAAACCATACTTACAGAGAGTTGACAATACATAATTAAAGTCTCTGTAGAATCTTTGACTTGATCTATCGGAGGCTTTTCTTCTTTTTGATTAGTAATCTTGTCATCATCTAAACCCAGCCAAGTTTAAGAAGGAAATCTTCTTCACAATCTCCCCCTTTTTGATGATGACAAACACCAATCTTGTTAACGGTTTGCGAACGGAAAAGCTCCCCCTGTCTTGTATATCTCCCCCTTTGTATTGGAGTTGGGAAACCTGAAAAGTTAGTAAAATACAAGATATACAGATAATATCTGCTTTCTCCCCCTTTTGACATCATCAAAAAGAAGAAAAAGTAGCATAAATACAATATAGCGCATATATTGACCAAGCTCAGTCAAACACAAACTAAATACTTAATATTAAACATCCATACAAACTTTGCAAAGGTCTTACTTAGTAAAGTCCAAAGAAAAAAAATAGAAATCAGAGAAAAATTAAAGGAAGAATTACATAACTAGAAATCCAACATAAACAAGTATGACATAATGATAATATGATGCATGCATGATGAAGCAAATCAGGCTACTCTTCATCCTCCTCATTGTCATTTCCAAAAGCTTCAAGGCGGTCCATGCGGCGAGCAGTTGATCAAACCTCTCACCATGTAACCACGGACACTCCTAAGCTCATCCAAAATCATTTGATTGGTGACCACACCATCTTGAGGTTCTTCATCTTCTTGTGCGAGGAGGTGTAGCGGATCGCCGATGCACTGTAGACTCGTTCAAAGAAGATCCCGATTTATACCCATTTTTGGTAAGATATCCATATAGATTTCATTTTCAGCAGGTGTCATTTCCAGAGAAACCTCATTGTTGGTGTCTACATTGCAGCACTCCAACAATCGGGAGATTTGTCTAGCATAAGGCAAACTTGTAGTTCATTTCGGACAACATGTGATTCACAACCAAATAGGCCCAGTTGATAGGTTTGTTATTCTTGATAGCATACATGATTTGCATTTCAAAATCATTGATTTGAGAGTAGTTTGAGGCCTTAGGTACTAAGACATAGCAGAGAACATAATGAAGAAGTCTATCATCAACGTTCAAGTGTCCTACAGAGAGAATATTTCTAGCAGAGGAGGCTGCACCAGACCGTTGTCTTTTGTGGGCAATTTCAGTCTCATCATATCGACACATGGATAAATAGAAGTCTCTCTTGTCATACTCCTCCCAATCACATAAGAAATCAGTATGAATCCTTTCTCCCTCAAATGGAATATCAAGAAACTCTCCAATTTGCTTCAAGGATAATTTAATTGGAACCCCTTTTACCCAAGAAACCAGACCACTACCCTTAGCCTCTAAATTGCAATAGAACACTCTAACAAGATCAGGGTAATAGTTTCCAAAATCAATAGCAAGTGGTGTCACTTCCTGACTTTCGAGTAATGAAGGAAAATTGAATCTAGCAAAAGCAATAAGACTCACATACTTTGGAGTGATGAGTTTCCTATCAATGAACTGTTGGAAGCGAGTTCTTTGATCAGTGTTAGCCAACAAATTGATAAGACCAGAGGATTGGGATTCGCTCTCCTTGCATCGATCCACGAAGGATTCTTGCTTGAACTTCCTTGAATGTTCCATGGTGATGATAGTGTGGAAAGTAGACTTAGGGTTCAAATTTTGGGGAAAAAATAGAGGAGCGCCACCAATGGGAAGAGGATTATAGATTAGAAGTGAAGGATTTGAGCAACAATGGTAGAAATGAGGATTGGAAGGTGGGTGGTTGAGAAAGGATGAGAGGTAACCGATTGCAAGAATGAAAGAAATGATTTTGGAAACTGATTTTATGCAGAAAAAGCTGGGTTTTGAAAATTTTTACGATGTAATCGATTACACCCAAGTGGTAACCGATTACGCGTCGGGTCAGTGGTGCGAAAAACTGAACTTTTTGAACATGTAATCGATTACCCTGATACTGTAATCGATTACACATGGTAAAAAAAAAATTTGTTTTTTTTTGTTTTTTTTTTAAAAAAATTATTGATAAAACATGCAATGTATGAGTATCTATTCTATGTATAACATACATATCACATAGATTTATGAATAAAAACACATACATACACTAGAATGACACAATAAAAACATATAGGTTAAATGAAAGAACCTGTCACCAAATGTGTTGGTCTCATATATCCTTTTCATCCAAAATGCCAAGTTCTCTTCTTATTTTGAAGAAGGGTTCTTTGGCTAATGGCTTTGTGAAGATGTCTGCTAATTGAGCATGAGTATCAACAAATGTAATCTCCACGTCTCCTTTTAGAACATGATCTCGTAGAAAATGATGTCGAATGTCTATATGCTTGGTACGAGAGTGCATAACAGGATTCTTTGAAATATTTATAGCACTTGTATTGTCACACCTTAAAGGAATGCATCCATGATTGATTCCATAATCACATAGTTGTTGTTTTAGCCAAAGGCTTTGAGCACAACAACTTCCAGCTGCAATATATTCTGCTTCAGCGGTGCTGAGAGCAACACTTGCTTGTTTCTTGCAAGACCAGGATATCAAAGCATTTCCAAGGATATGGCATGTGCCACTAGTACTTTTTCGATCAGTTTTGCATCCTGCATAATCAGAATCTGAGTAGCCAACTAAAGAACAGATACTACCTTTGGGATACCATAGGCCAACATTTGTTGTCCCTTTTAGATACTTCATGATCCTCTTTACAGAAGAAAGATGAGATTCTTTTGGATTGACTTGAAATCGAGCACAGAGACATACGCTAAACATAATGTCAGGACGACTGGCAGTTAAGTATAATAATGAACCAATCAAACCTCGATATTTCTTGATGTCTACTGATAAACCTGACTCATCTTGATCAATATAAGTACCAGATCCCATAGGAGTTGCAATCTCTTTGCAGTTATCCATGTCAAACCTTTTTAATAGTTCTTTACAGTATTTTGATTGATTTAGGAAGATACCATTCTTAGTTTGCTTGATTTGAAGTCCAAGAAAGTAATTCAGCTTTCCCATCATGGACATTTCAAATTCTCCTTGCATTACCATTGAGAACTCTTCACACAAATCTTTATTGGTTGATCCGAAAATGATGTCATCAACATAAATTTGGACTAATAGAGTGTGATCCTTAATTCTCTTGATGAACAGAGTAGTATCTACCTTACCCTTTTCAAATCCTTTTTCACTTAAGAATTGACTAAGTCTGTCATACCAAGCCCTAGGGGCTTGTTTTAAGCCATAAAGAGCTTTCTTCAATTTGAATACATGTGAGGGGTTTTTGAAATCTACAAACCCATGAGGTTGTTTGACATAAACTTCCTCATTTATGTATCCATTCAAGAAGGCACTTTTGACATCCATTTGAAATAATTGAAAATCTAAAGAGCAAGCATAACCAAGTAATAAACGTATAGCTTCTAACCTTGCAACAGGAGCGAATGTCTCTTCAAAATCAATTCCTTCCTCTTGATTATAGCCTTGAGCAACCAACCTTGCCTTGTTTCGAATAATTATCCCATTTTCATCAAGTTTGTTCTTAAACACCCATTTTGTACCAATGATGTGTTTGTCTTGTGGTCTAGGGACAAGTTCCCAAACTTGATTCCTTTCAAATTGGTTTAACTCTTCTTGCATGGCAAGAATCCATTGATCGTCTTCAAGAGCTTCATTTATCTTTGAAGGTTCTATTTGAGAGACAAAAGCCATGTATTGGCAAGCTTCCTTCAGATTTAATCTTGTTTTTACTCCTGATTCAATATCACCAAATACTTTGTCAAGAGGATGATCCCGATGAGTTCTCCATTCACGAGGTAGATCAGGATGATTCTGCTCTTGTTGAAGATTGTCGTCTTGGTGATTGATTGAATTAATTTGTTTTTCTTTGACAGAGTCTTCCTTAAGTAATTCTGACTCAGCATCCTTAGTAGTGTCTTTTGTAGATGCTTCCATTATATCATCATCATCATCGTCACAAGAAACTTTCTCTACAGTTGGGTTAGTTTCATCAAAGGAAACATGCATAGATTCTTCTATAACTAAGGTTCTTTTATTATAAATTCTATAGGCTTTACTTGAAAGAGAATAGCCAAGAAATATACCTTCGTCAGATTTCTCATCGAACTTACCTAGGTTGTCTTTGTCATTGTTGAGTACAAAGCATTTGCATCCAAAGACATGAAGATGTGAGATGTTTGGCTTTCTTCCTTTATATAGTTCATAAGGAGTCTTCTTCAAGATCGGCCTTATATTGACTCGATTTGTAACATAGCAAGCTGTACTTACTGCATCTGCCCAGAAGTACTTTGGTAGACTTGAATCATGAGCATTGTTCTAGCCAGTTCAATTAGAGATCGATTCTTTCTTTCTCGCCACGCCATTTTGTTGAGGAGTCCTTGGGTGAGAAGTAGTGAGTGATACCATGTTCTTCACAGAATTCATCAATAAGAGCATTTTCTACCTCCCCACCATGATCTCTTCTAATTGACACAATCTTCATAGATTTTTCATTTTGCACTTGTTTTGCATATTTCTTGAAAGCCTTAAATGCATCACCTTTTTGTGCTAAAAATAGAGTCCAAGAATATCTAGAGAAATCATCAACAATAACTAAAGCATAAACATTACCTCCAAAGCTTCTAGTTCTTGAGGGACCAAAGATCCATGTGAATCAAGCAAGTGGTCTTGTAGTTGATACCACATTCTTTGGTTTGAAAGAGGATTTTGTTTGTTTCCCCTTTTGGCATGCGTCACATAATCTATCTTTGACAAATTTCATTTTGGGTAATCCAATAACAAGATCATGTTTGACAAGCTTATTCAAATGTTCCATGTGAATATGTGCTATTCTTTTGTGCCAAAGCCATGCATCATTATTGTTTACCACTAGACATTTAATCTTCAAAGATAAATCATCTAGACATACCTTATAGGAGTTGTCGATTCTATTTCCCACTAACTTCTCTTCAGGAGAGGCTTCATTTTCAATGATACATTTTTCTTTGATGAAGTTTACTGAGACCGCTTTATCCTAGAGTTGACTTATGCTAATCAAATTGTGCTTCAAACCTTCGACATATAGGACATCATCAATAGTTGTGAAGGGAGAAGCTCCAATCTTTCCAATCCCAAGAATCTTTCCTCTATTGTTATCTCCATATGTGACATATCCTTTAGATTTCAGCTTGGAGATGTAAACTTTGTACAATCACCAGTCATGTGCCTAGAAACACCACTATCAAGATACCATGTGTTCTTTGGTCTTTGTTCAGCATTTCTACAAAACAGATTTAATGTACGTTAGGTACCCAAAGTGATTTGGGTCCTGATGGGTTAATGCCTTTCCTTACCCATATGAATTCTCCATAAGGAACTCCAAAGTTTCTTATGTAGCAAGCATTGGGGGTATGGCCTTTTGACATATAGTAATCACAATTCTTATAAATATGACTAGTGATAGAACTACTAGGCTTGTCTCTTTTTACATTTCTAGAAATTGAATGATTTCCATTCTTAACCTCATTTCTAGAGTTTGCTTTAGAAGAGTTTCCAATATGCAATTTAGATGATTCTGAGTTGTTGGTAGTTGTGCTTGCTTTGACAAATATAGTTTTGTTAGGACTTGGTGTTTGAAAATTTGAAAAACCAAGACCATGTTTGTTGTTTGAATACCTTTGTCTACTAAGCACTTCTTCTAAACCAATTTGACCTTTTTCATATCTTTTGATCACTTGGTTTAGACCAACAATCTTAGATTCATATCTTAAACATTTATTACATACAAATTTTTGACATTTTCCTGACTCCACACATGTGTCATTAGAACTTCTTTCTAGTTCTAAAATTAATTTCTTTTGTTTCGAAATTGTTCTAGAAAGTATCAAACATTCTTCATGTAACTCATGAAATGCATTCTGTAATTCTATATAAGATGGTTTTTCATTAGACATAGAAGAACTAACCTCTTGTTCATCATCTGAGTGATGTGATGCCATTAGTGCTTTGACTTCAGATTCTCCACTTTCTGAATCGGAGGATGTACTTACTTCATTGTCATTCCATGCAATGTAGGCCTTTTTGGATTTGAATTCCTTTTTCCCTTTGAAGTACTTCTTCTTTGTCAGATTAGGACATTCTGCTTTCATATGTCCTTCCTTACCGCATTCAAAACATGTGAAGTTCTGATTTGAAGTGGATGTATCCCTTTTCTTGAAAAATTTCTTTTTGTTATCAAATTTAATATTTTGGTCTTTTTAAGAAATTTTCCAAACCTTTTACCAGGAGGGTGATGTCCTCCTCTCCAAAACTCCTTTCTTCTTCATGTTGTTTTCTGGTGCCAACCTTTAAGGCAATGCTTTTGTTCTTTTTCTCTTTGACTTGATCTCTTCCAATCTTCCAAGTTCCAATTCATGTTCTTGGAGTTTTCCAAATAATGCCGCAGGTCATTTTTGATGGACTTTTCTTCTCGTAAATTGTCATAACCTTTGGTTGCCATTGCCGAGTCAATGATCGAAGAATCTTAAGATTCAACTCATCATTGGTAAAGGTCTTTCCAAGAGCCATTAAGTGATTTGTCAAATGAGAGAATCTCTTTTGCAAATCAAGTATTGATTCACCGGGCTGCATTCTAAACATTTCATACTCTTGTGATAAAGTATTCAGTTTAGATCTCTTTACTTCTACTGTTCCTTCATGGGTTACTTCTAGAGTATCCCAAATCTCTTTAGCAGTTTTACAATGTGAGATACGAAAGAATTCATCCATACCTAATGCTGACTGTAGAATGTTCTTGGCCTTTTTGTCGTAGAGCACTCTCTTCTTGTCATCATCCGTCCATGAGGTTTTGACTTTATCTTGCACTTCATTGTTGATGACTGTTGTAGGCACATAAGGACCATTCTCTACAAAGATCCCATATTTCTTCTCCTTGTGCTTCAAGATAGGATTGCATGCGAATCTTCCGAAGTCATAGTGTTCTCCAACGAAACATGGAGGCTTGTTATTCTGCCACCATATCTAAAAGTAGGATTGTTGCTTGCGGAAGCCATGGATCGAAGGAGCGGGTTACCTTAACTCGCCTCGATACCAAATGTAAGTCCGTATACAACCTAAGAGGGGGTGAATTAGGTTGAGCGATTTTCGAGTAACTTTTAGAGATTTTTCGTTCTTTTGTTTTATGGATAGATAGATGGAGTTTGATTGATAAACAAAAGTAAAAGGATAAGGAAGAAGATTGAGACACAAGAATTTATCTTTGGTTCCCTAACCACTTGGGTACATCCAGCTTCTTCCGACACTGGCAGAGCAATTCACTATGATAGAAATTCTTGTTACAAGCAAGCCTCACCCCAAGGCTCCCTAACAATCTCTATACAACAAGATAGCACCCACTATCTTTTTCAAACCAAAACCCAACACAAGGATGAGTTTAATAATTGTGAAGAATGGTAAAGCATATGGTATGTATCGGATCAATATCACTTTGTAACTATACAACTTAGTGCTCAAGAACTTTTTCGAATATGAAAATAGTATCTAAGTTCTAGGCAAGAAAGTTTTGAAGGTTTAGAACTTGTAAAATGATATTGAACTCTTATGGTTGAAAGAATGAAAGTTGTTTTTTTTGTTCTGATGTAAAAGAAAGGTATATATATATACATCAGTTATTAATGCGAAGCAAGGTGATCGTTTGGCAACTTTCCAGGACCAAAACACACCATTTGAAATCATAACGTTTCAGAAAATTTGATTTTGAAGCGGTGGTGTCGATTACGTCGTTGTGGTAATCGATTACATGTGTACGTTGAAAATCAGCTATTCAAAAATTTAGTTGCTGTAATCGATTACACCTTTTAGGTAATCGATTACATCCACATCACCGAGACTTTAGGTAATCGATTACAGCTTTGAGGTAATCGATTCCTTCAATGAAAAAAGTTTTCTCTTGAGATTTCAAAAGGATTGCTTCAACACTTAACTTTGAAAATAACTTAGATTAAGTTTTAAACTTAAGGAAGAAGTTGTTTGAGCACATCTAAGTTATATAATCACAGCTTGTAATATGTCAAAGATACAAACCATACTTACAGAGAGTTGACAATACATAATTAAAGTCTCTGTAGAATCTTTGACTTGATCTATCGGAGGCTTTTCTTCTTTTTGATTAGTAATCTTGTCATCATCTAAACCCAGCCAAGTTTAAGAAGGAAATCTTCTTCACAGAATTGTGATTGAAAAATCATAACACCCAAAGAACTACACCTAAGTCTTGTCCATATTATTCCCAAGGACTTTTCCTTTCTTCAATATGCTTCTTATTTTAATAAATATTAAATATTAATATAAATTTTTAAATTAAAATTATTATCTATCAGTCTATATATATATATACACACAACATTTCATAACCATCTTCGAGTGTTTTTTACGTCTATAGTGCACTTTGACTATTAAATTACGGTCTTAGTGCACTTTTTTTTAATTACACAAAAGGGGTAAGTCAAGGGTGACACCTACGACTTCTCCTTAATTCTTTTTTTAATAAAATTTATATCAAAGCCATGGGTGCCATCCACGACTTGTAATTTTATTTTATTTTTTTAAATTTAGGGCAAAGTTGGGGCTAGCACCCACGACTTCACCCTTATTATTTTTTTTTTAACATGTAATTATTCCCAATTATATCCCCAGAAATCCTAATTTATCCCTCAAATCCTAATTGCATCCAAAAACTCAAATTCCAAACGCAACACACCACTTGTCACATTGGAATGAAATCCTGAATTATGAATGCAACAGAACCCGATGTAACTCGCTCGAAACCTAGTTATGTAACTGTACTAGGGTGAACTCACTAGGTGACATCGTTGCAACTGTACTAGGGTAAAAAATTAATTAAGGACCAAAACCAAAACAACTAGTAAGTTCAGCTCTAAAACCGTGATCACTTAAGTAACTAGTTAAATTGCGTTTTATTGAGCTCAGAATTTAGGATTTCATCCCAATGTGACTAGGGTGTGTTGTGTTTGTAATTAGGGTTTGTGGGATAAAATTAGGATTTCTGGAGAATAAAATTAGGATTTGTGGGATAAAATTAGGGTTTATGGGGAGTAAAATAAGGAATTACATGTTAAAAAAATTTAAAAAATAGCGGTGAAGTCGTGTGTGCCATGCACGACCACTAGTGCAGAAAGAAGATTTTACAGCAGTTAAAATCAACATTTTACACCGGTTTTGTTACTGGTGTAGATGCTCCCGATGTAGTTTGTTGGGGGTTTTTACACCGGTTATATATCCGGTGTAAAATTTTAATTTCCGTTTGTTTTTTATTTTTTAAAAGACCTTTTACACCGGTTATTAAAGATAACCGGTGTAAGAAACCAACATTCTATACCGGTTTTTTTCAATAACCAGTGTTAAATATCTGTATTTTACACCAGTTTCTTGTATAATCAGCGTAAAAGGTACACTTTTTTTTCATTTTCTGTTTATTTTTATCCTTTCTTGACCGGAGGCAATCTAAAATGACAATAAATAGGCAATAAATTTGACAACAATCAGTAGCAGAATTGGCACCAAATGTGCCCAAAATTCAAACCATCAAAAGCTATCAAATGTAATCCATAAACATATCAAATCAAATATACACATAAACAAAGTTAAGCTACATATATATATATATATATATATATATATGTAAACAATATATAAACAATATACAAAGAAGGTAGTGCTACAAATATCTACATATGCATCCAATCCTAGACCTCGTAGGAGAGTAGGCTGAAGAATCATCCATGATGCCTGCAGTATAGACAAAAAAATAATATATCAGTCAGACTATAAATAATGAACAAATAACAAACATGCATGTATTAACAAAAATATTATAATGTTACAAATAACAAACTTACTTGATCACTTCTCCTTTAATATCCCTTCTTGATGATCATCACGAGTGGCATATACACCGTCCACTTCATTTTCATCAGTGAAAGAAGGTCTTTGTGTTGAGAAAGAAGGAGTGTCATAAATATCTATAGATGCATCCTCATTTTCATCACTCTAATCATGCATGTTTCTTCTTTGGAGCACTACAGACCACCTATTGCTAGGGGGATCCTTCACATAAAATACTTGTTTGGCATGGAATGCCATGATGAAAGGCTCGTCCATATAACCCATCTTGTCAAGGTCTACCAATGTAAATCCTAGTTCATCGGTTTGTACACCACTGTTACTGTTAACCCACTTACATTTAAAAACAAGCACTTTAAATTTACAATAATCTAGCTCCCAAATCTCTTCAATGACCCCAAAGTAAGTTATGGATGCCATAACAGGGTTCTTATCTTTTAAACTAGAGAAGTGCATTGCAGAAGCTATGACCATAACCCCACTGTTTTACACAGTACTCCTGTCATCCTGTGACTTTGTATAAAAGGAAAATTTATTTATATCGTACCCACTCCAACATAAGACATTAAAGCTAGGGTCATTTGCTAGCCATTTTAAGTCATCAGAAACAGTATCATCATTCAAAATATGTGGTTTAAACCAACTTAGGAATGTTTTGTTATGCTCTTTCAACACCCATTGTTCGTTTTTGTGGGGGTTTTTGGCCTTGACAATGGATTTGTGAGTAGATAAGTATGGTTCAACTTCATCAGTGTTATTCAATATGTACAGATGTGCCTGCATCACTTCCGCATGACCCATGTTCTTAACCATTAGACCTCGTGTTCCCTTACCGTCACATCTTCCCTCGTGACGAGACTTGGGAATCCCTACAGGTTCTGCTTCTGACAAGTAGTCTGTACAAAACTCAATGGATTCTTCTATGATGTACCTTTCAACAATAGATGCTTCGGGACGGTATGGATTCTTCACATACCCTTTCAAGATCTTCATGTATCGTTCGACAAGGTACATCCACCTTAGATAAACGAGGCCACGCACTCTAATCTCCTTCACCAAATGAACAATTAAGTGAACCATGATGTCAAAAAATGAGGGAGGAAAGAACATCTCCAACTGACACAAGATAATAACAGCCTCATTTTCCAATTCATCTAACTCCTGCGGGTCAATCACTTTACTACATACAACATTGAAGAATAAGCACAATCTAGTTATGGCATGTCGAACCTTTTTTGGCAAGATGCCACGAATCGCCACTGGTAGTAGTTGTTGTATCAAGACGTAGCAATCATGAGACTTTAAGCCAAGTAGTTTGAGATCTTTCATTGACACAAGACTCTTGACATTTGAAGAGTAGCCTTGTGGAACTTTCACGCCCAGTAGACACTCGTAAAAGCTTCTTCTCTCTTGTTTTGATAAGGTATGACATGCTGGTGGCAAATATGTCGTGTTACCTCTTTCCTCTGGAGCTAATTGTTCTCTTATGCCCATCTCAACCAGATCTAGACGAGCATTCACACTGTCCTTTGTCTTACCCTTGATGTTGATAAGCGTACCGATTACACTATCACAAACATTTTTCTCCACGTGCATCACATCAATATAGTGCCTCACATCAAGACTAGACCAGTATGGAAGATCAAAGAAAATTGACCTTTTCTTCCATATATTTTTTCAGTAGACTTCATTTGTTTCTTTCCAAAACTAATATTGATGTTCTTCACCCGTTCATAAACTTCTTCCCTAGTTAAGGCGTTTGGAGCAACTCCATTCTCCTGGCGACCATTAAAAGCCTTTTTCAACCTCCGATACGGGTGATTACGTCTGAGAAATCTATGATGTCGAAGATTAACAGTCTTTCTTCCATGTTGCAATTGATGGTAGTATGTGCCTTCTTCACATATACGACAAGCTTTATGCCCCTTAACACTATACCCAGACAAGTTCCCGTAAGCTGGAAAGTCATTTATGGTGCAAAATAACATGGCACGCATCTTGAAATTTTCATTGGAATACCAGTAAAAACATCAATGCCTTCATCCCACAATATTTTCAAGTCTTCAATCAAGGGACTTAGATAAACATCTATGTCATTTCCTGGCTGTGTTGGTCCAGATATCATCATAGATAACATAATATATTTACGCTTCATGCACAACCAAGGAGAAAGGTTAAAAATAACTAAGAGAACAGGCCATGGTTACTACTTAAACTACCATATGGATTCATTCCATCCGTAGAAAGTCCAAGCCTCAGATTTCTTGGGTCATCGCTGAAATCTGGAAACAAAGAATCAACTCTCTTCCATGGCAAAGAATTAGCCGGATGACGAAGCTTCCCATCACATTTCCTGTCATCTGCATGCCATCTAATACTCTTTGCATCTTTTGCATTCGCGAACAGTCGTTTAAACCTTGGAATAATTGGAAGATACCATAACACCTTCGCATGAGGACCTTTTGAGGTGACATCACAACCATCATCACCATCCTACTTTTTGTATTGTGATTTCATACATTTAGGGCTTATTTATTTGTCTTCATTCTCCTTCCAGTATAATATACAGTCATTGGGATAAACGTGTATTTTCTTATACTCCACACCCATCAGACATAATATCTTCTTCGCCTCGTAGTTACGGTTCGGCAATGTGTTGCCTTCTGGAAGCATGTCCTTCAACAACCCCAGCAACTCAGTGAAGCTTTTATCAGTCCACCCATTTATTACCTTAAGATTAAACAGCCTTAAAACTGCTGACAACCGTGTGAAATTTGTGAAACCCGGATACAATGGTTGATCCTTGTCACTACATAGAGTATCATGCACATGTGCTCGCTTAAAAGAATCTGGTCCAATATCACGAATCATGTCCTCTAGTCGATCGCCCATATCTACCTCAACATACCCACTTTTGGACATACTTGGCGTGTCTAACACTTCACCATGTCATGTTTATGTTGTATAACTCTGGCTAATCCCAAAGACATCAAGGTGCTCACGTATGTCTTTAACTTTTAGAGATGCCTGATTCCCACACTTAACACAAGGACAATAAAATTCTCCATTACTATTAGGAAGCTTTGTTTCAGTAAATTTCAGAAACTTTGACACTCCATTCTGATACTCATCGGTCAATCGATTTTTTTGCATCCAACTACGATCCATAGCTACGTTCTGAAAAAGTAAACACACGCTTATTTAATAAACACAATCACCACTTTAGGACACTTCAACCACAAGTATCCAACAAATCTCTATATATTTGGTATGAACCTATCCCATTCATGAAGAAACTTTTTCTTTATTTGGTTAATAGTTAGTCGTTAAATCCTCATATCTTATACCTGACGAAATTTCGGCAGCATTTTCCATTGGTTTCCAAGTACACATCCTAAACGTGGTGACATCCACTACGATCAAGCATGCACCTAGAGACAATAAGAAATGTAGCAATCTGAAATTTCATCATGTATTAGATAAAAGATTTCAAGACTAACATTAACCAAATAAAAGAAAAAGTTTCTTCGCAAACTGTCCTACTTAGACAATTCAAGATTCAATAAAAAGAGCGGTACCATCCCCGGTACACATGCAAACATTTTATTGAATCTCAAACGGGAAACTAAGGCTTAACACAAATTAAATAGAGAAGGTCAAATATAAAAGCATACATCATACATCATAATCATAATTATCCATCTAAATAGTCAGCATATTCATAAAAAGCAATGAAAAATACATTAATATATTATCCTGATACATTTATCCAATTAAAATATTAAAACAATCAAATACATTAATAGATAACATGCGTAATATAAAAGCAAGGCTAGTGGTGGCTCCTTGAGGGGTCCTCTAGACAAAATCGGGCTGTAGATTCCTCCGAAGGAGTCGATGGAGTGTAATCCTCTACGATGGGAGAATACTCCGGTGTGGATGGAGTATATTCCAATATCTCGGTGTGGATGGAGTATACTCCGAGATCTCATCGTCATCACTGGGGATCTGAACGATGTCCGTCCCTCGATGAACATCCCAGGCAGCTACGGGCCTCATGGGAGTGGGTGGTCTCCTTTGAAGCATGTGCATACGAAGGCTTGCGCCCCAACGGTCAGCGTCGGCATGGGGATCACCATACTGGTTCATCAAATCACGATCCTCATCACGATAAGGATCGCGATGACGAGCATCGCGATCCTCAATCCTCACAAAGCTATCTCGATACTCCGTTGCAGTCATCATCGGCCTGCTAATAGAGGGACGTGACCTCCTGGAAGCCATGCGAGTACGACGCCCCCCACGACCACGGTTTTTATCTAAAGACATTGTCTATTGTCAACAGTGGTCAGTCATGAGCAACGAAACTGAAATTTAATTGAATGACAACAAAAAGCATAATATACCTCAACAGTTTAATTATTATTTGTATGTAAGTGCAGAGAAATACCTTTTTGTAAAGGATATAAACTTGAATGAAAATCAAAAACCCAGTATACCTTATAAATTTCAAACATTTGGCCATAAATTGAAAACAACAATCCATATTATCTTTGTAGCTAAACTTATATACACATTACAGACAATATTACTTGGCATTCTTTGTCATGTGTTAAATGTCAAAAATCATGTACCAAATGTTTCCATAAAACTTAACAGTAACACAAGTGGCAGGGAATTAAGGACTTTAACCTGAAACAGTGGCACAACCCGAGTGGCACAAAGTACATAGAAACTAAACATAGTACATAGCTCGCCAATGATGAATACCCATGAAGCTAGCTAATGCTCAGCATTGGACCAAAGCTAGATTAGATGCTAAGGTGAATAGATTATCAAACAGATCAAAACCAAAAAGGAAAAAAAGCTATAAGGTAAAGGAAAAAACCTATAAGCATGAGAAAGAACAAGTGGGTGTGGTCGCTTCTGGTTTTCCTTTGAGACAGGGCTTCAAAGGTGAAAGGCAGCGGGAACCACAAGAATGAGAACGGCGGCGAGAACCACGTGAAGTAGAGATTCAAACGGTGGCAAAAGAGGATGAGAACGATGATAGTGCCGCAGCGAGATAGAGGACTCGAATGGCGGAGAGAACAAGGAGAGTGCAAGGGCAAGAGAGAAAGAGTAGGGTTATCTCAGAGAAATGCTTCCCGCGTATCTGAGAATGAGAGGGAGAAAGTAATTTTAATAAAAGAGAAAGACTTTTAACACCGGTTATTTAAATAATCGGTGTAATAAGTTCTCTTTTAACACTGGTTATATAAAACTCCGGTATAAATTGTTTTCAGTTTTTAAATCTGAAACCCTTGACACCGGTTGGACAGATAACCGGTGTAAAACGTTACACGATAATTTTAAAATTGCCACTACATCACTTTTTACACAAGTTAAACTCAAAACCGGTATAAAAAACCTAATTTTTTTCCGTTTCGTGCACTAGTGGACTTTGCCCTAAAACTTTAAAAAAGTATACATTTAAAATTGCAAGTCGTGGTTGACATTCACGACTTTGCTGTACACTTAAATAAAAAAAGATTGAAGGGGAAGTCGTAGGTGACAGCCTCGACTTACCCCTTTTGTGTAATTAAAAAAAAAAAGTGCACTAACACCGTAATTTAATTGTCAAAGTGCACTACAAGGTGCCTTAATATTTTCTCACACCTCATTATCTATCTATTTCTCTCTCCTGTGTACACACAAAGGCAATGGTGCCTTTCCCGGTTTGAAGGTAGAGAATCTGTTTCTTTACTATCCCCAATCTTCTCCCTTTATTTTACTTGATAACACCATTTACAGTCACATAATCTATAATTAATTCTCCAGATATATTCTTCAATTCTTAAAAGAAGGTATTCAATCTCAGTCAAAAAAAAAAAAGTTGGTATTCAATCAGCATATTAGTCTTGCCGATACGGTAATCACCAATTTTGTTAGCCCATCAACGAAAATGGAAGGTACAGTATTCAATTAGGATAATAGTCGTGCCAATGCATTAATTATCAATTCTGTTTTTTTGACAAGATTTATCAATTCTTTTATTCCATATTAGTTATGTATTCGATAAATATTTATTTCATTCTTCCATCTCTATGTACCATATGCCTTTGTTTGTCGTTTAGCTTGGACACATGATACCGTAGTCATCAATCGGGCCAGTCGTTAATTAAAATTTATGAAAGTTCTATGAAAATTGATTTGAAATCGGAAGAGATTTCAATCCGAATTAGCGGTGAAATTAGGCCAGTCGTCCTGACAGAGACTTGTAGCTCGGCATACATTAGGCTCATGCCCGATCAAACTTATTTTTAAACAGATAAGACTAAAGTTTCTTGGAAAAGTCTATTTAGTTAAAAAGACTAAACTTTAGGCCATTTAAAAAGTATTTTAGACTTGATAAGCCGATCTATTTAAATAATAATAAATATAAATAATATAACATATTTTCTATTGTTACTACTATAAAAATAATTTTTATAACGTGTTAAAAACTTAAAAATTATATATTTATTTACACTTTTAAATATTTGAGCATATTGATAAAATATTTGAATAAACAAGACAATCTCAATCTTCGAAAACTTATCCTAGCCTAGTCTCTTCTCACTCTTATGTTTCATGCTCTCAGGTAGTAATGATTTAGTTTTTTTTTATAATTTATAGTTTATAAAGTTTATCATTGCTAGCCTACTAATCTTTTAACTTATTTAGGCATAAGCCAGATGACATACTTTAAACAGGCTAACAGTCCAGATCAGACTTTCAAATAGGTGCCTAAAAGAAACTATGACAGGTAACAGGCCAGACTTAAACTTTGAATTTTTGAAACAGATCAAGCTTAAGTCTTACAAAGCCTAGCTTAACCCAGCCTACTTCCACTCTTAATAAGAATCCATTTCTTTCTTCAGTCTCGCTATAATAATCAAATAAAATTGTGTGATGATGACAACAACTTGAAGTATGGTTCTAAAATTATATTCTCATAGCGTTATGACATTTCACAAAGTACATGTGTGGCAAGTATAGTCATATCCGCACCTACAAAGACAATTTTTTCATTTACTACCTTCCTCCCTTTATATAAGCCCATTTTGACCAAATTCACATAAATTAAGAAAATTAGTTGATATATTAAATTTATCAAAAATATGTACTCCCTCCGGTTCTTAATGTAAGAGAAAAAATGTGTTTTTTAGGGTTTTAAAATATAAGAGATATGTGAGATAAAAAGGTGTTTTTCATTGAAAAAAAGAGTGTTTTTCTTGGTTTTGATGAATTAGGGTTTTGTCTCTTATATTTAGGACCGGAGGGAGTATTATTTTTCCAAAATATCCCTCAATTATTGAGATTCATCTCTCCAAGATTATTAAGAGAAAGAAATAGACTTTTTTTTTAAAGAGGGATTATACATATGGATGGAGGTTGTAAAAATTTCATTTTCAATAGTTGAAATGAAGTTTCAAGCTAAGTTAGTATTAAAATAATTTATAACTTATTTTTATTGATAATTCATGTATGTATTTTTTTTATAATTCATTTTTATCTTATATTCTTTTTGTCGTTTATAAGATCATATTAGAAATACTTACCAGTTCGTATTATGTAAGCAACAAATAAAAATAATCTATTTTTAAATTTACATTTGTCATGTCTATCAAACAAAATTACATTTGTCATTTCATTTTTTTATATTTTGAGGGATGAAATAAATATTTTTTTAATTTATTATGTGTCTAATTGAGTGTTTAATTCTTTTTGAATTATTGACTGTATATTTTACATTTTTATTCTCTTATCACATCTTGTTTTTATTCAAGAGTATTTATGTCATTTTACAAATAAATTTTTTGTTTCCTCTGACTTTCTACCAAATCAAATAATGGAAGATAAAACTTTTATCTTTCTTTCCTCCTACTTTCTCTCCTACCAAATAATAAAAAATCATCACTTTTACTCTTTTTTTCCTTTCACTTTCTTTTGTTAACCAAACAGAGTGTAATTGTATTCATACAAAAAGGCTCACATAGATATTATGAGTCAATTATTTTTTTTTCTTGTATTCTAGCTCTTAATTTCTTGTGCAGAGGGGTCGATAGCACAAGTGTAAGAATGCAGCTCCCCGAGAGAGAATGGTTGAAAAAGAACAAGCCAGGAAAAAAAACATAAATATGGGGAGACCTGAAGATGGATACAAAGGGTCGACAAACAAACAGGGGAATAGGATAATGGGAACAAGACCGCTATTCTATGAGGGAATAGAATAAGAGCATGCTTATCCACACATAGCTGCTAGTACCGAGAGGTTTTCAAACCACCAGAACTGTGAGTCCTTTTTATAAGAAACAAAATAGTGTATATTTTGTGTCTAAATATAAGAAACATAACTCTATTTTTAACAATATTTATTGTTCATTTTCTTTTACACCCTTATTTATTGTGAGAAGAAACCCATTTTTTTTCAATGCAAGAAGAGATGAAAGGTGACTTTTACCATTTAATAAAAAGAAAATTTTTGGAATAAATTTTAAAATTATACCATAATTAATTAAAGTTAAATTATTTCAATGCATTTTCTTTGTCTTGATCATTTAGTCTTTTGACTTTTATAATATTCATGATAGTGTATTATTGAATTTATTGTTATTGATTGTAATTGCCATTTTTATGGAATGCTGGATTCGAATTATTCTGATTTATTTACAATGATCAGTAATTCCCAATTTTATACAAAATTTGGAATTCGAATTGTTTGTAGTACACGTTATAACTTTCCACGAGAAGAATCATGAGCAATTAATTATTAATTCGACACGTAAGCAAATTTTGAAGAGATGACTTAATGCGATGCCACCTGAGATAAATTTGTTTGATTAAAAGCATGTGAAGATGTCATTTGGAACTTTCCTCTTTTATGTTATTCACAATTGCATATAGTATATATATAGATAGATAATATACATGTTGAAATTTCGTATTGTTTTTAGCACAAGAATGTCATCCTAGTCTGGAAACCGTCTTTTCTTTCCCTAGATCTTTCGATTCTGTAGGCGTGATAATATTTTCGTGATGATGAATGGTTGATTCAATGAAGGATTTCAACACATTTTCTATGTTTTCTACCTGCAAGTTGGTCAAAATAATTGGTCACCATATGTCTTACCCAATCGAAATTCATCATCACTTATCAAAGAATAAACCTTTGCATTTATCTCTTCAAAAGGAAATTCCATCATAATTCAACATGTAATTTTTTTAAGCAAAATGACATACAAAAGCAGCACAACAAAGGGGAAAATCTCAACTATGTTGGCACCTCAAACCCTACAAATTATTTATAGCATACCATAGTTTTATTAAAATAAAAGAATACAAACAAAAAATATGGAAAGACTAAAGCCAAAACCCATGAGGAAAGAAAATCTATCTATACCTATAATTAGGAAGACCAAACCTATTACAGATAAAGTCACCACTAATAAAGCTAGGGATCAAGTCCCACCATGTGAAACACTGGAAAGTAACCCCGAAAGAAGCTAATTTGTCTGCACAATAGTTCCTTTCTCTATAAATATGAGAGACCAAAAAGAACATGCTTTTAGTAAGGTTAATACAATTTCTCCACCTAGTTCTTAATTTCTAAGGAACTAGCTCATTTGAATTGGAAGAAGCAACCACAAGCTTTGGATCACACTCCAGCCAAAGTTTACGCCATCCCTTTGGATGGCAACTTCAATTGAAATGATAGCAACCATAATCTCAGCATGGAGAGAATAAGTAGAACTGAAAATGAGGCAAAACAACCTAAGACAACAACATTGATATCTCTAAAAATGTCACCAGCTATAGTAAGACCAGGGGATCCTGTGGCTGAGCCGTTTGATTTACACTTGACCCAACCACAATTTGGAGGAAACCAATTTATCTGCTTAATGAAAGAGGCTTTGAAAACATGTACTGTGTCTTTGAGAGTCTTGAAAATAGAGAGTTGAGCAACAAAGGAGGATATATGACCCTTAAATAAATTCCTTGAAATAGAAATGAAAGCAATAGCCATATTTATTGCAGATTTCAAAGGGGTGTTGCGGTTATCAAACTTGTTTTTATTTCTGCAGAACCATATGATACAAACAACATTAATGATGCTAGACAAAATTACATCCTTCATCTGAGAGCTTCAGCTTCAGTAAAAAATTGAGAAGATGGATTGAAAAGAAGTTAAGTCAATGGCACATTTGATAATTGAAATGATCCAATTCCAAACCTGCAGGGCAAAAGTGCACTCCAGGAAGAGGTGAGTAGAAGACTCATCTGACAAACCACATTGGTTGCATATTGAAACTGTAATGCAACCTCTCCTTCTCAAGTTGTCATTTGCAGGCATCTTGTTGTGTATCAACCTCCAAGTAATGAAAGATTTAGAAGGTGGAATTAGAAGAATTCCGAATCAACTTACCCAAGCAATATCAAGCTTAGGAGGATTAAGATAAAGATAAGCATCTTTAAAAGTCAAGGTTCCCGAGTATGTGCTATGCCAAAATTTTGTCTTTATTATAAGTAGGGACAGGAACCTGGGCACTCATTCACTAAGGCAGGAAATTTGACAGCAATGGCTTGCGGAATAAACCAGGAATTGTCTCTTATAAAGTCAAAAATTGAGGCATGTAGAGAATTATGAAAAGCAGTAGGTATTTGCATTGAATCAACAATGGGGCTTACCCAACCATTTGTCCTTCCAGAAGTTAATGGACTTACCATCTCCAATTTGCCAAGAGCTATTATAAATAATAGATTGAAGACGACCCCTTAGTGCCAATCAAATTGAAGACTTCACATAATAAGCTATTGTGACTTTTTTTCCAAAGAAATCTTACTCTAATTAGTCTTGCCCATTGGTTATTAGATGACAACAATTCCCAAGTCAATTTAAGCATAAAAGCTTTATTGATAGACCTAAGAAACCTAAGACCTAGTCCACCTTTATTGAAAGGAGAGCAACCATTGTTCCAAGCTACATTAACAATCGTTATAACCAATACATCTCTAGACCAAATAAAGTTTCTAATACATTGATCAAGCTTTTTCAACATTTCAAATGGACAAGCATACACTTGAAAGTCATAAGCAACATACCATGAATAATGGACTTAGCAAGTTGAACCTTGCCCATCATTGACTAGAGAGATCCCTTCTAAGAAGCTAATTTGGCAATGATCTTGTCTGCAATAAGTTGAAGGTATATTTTTTGGGCTTCCCTTTTAGAAAGAGGCACACCAAGATAATTAAAAGGCAACTGTCCAGCTGAAAAGCCAAGGATGCTAGATATAGAAACAATTATGTTTGACAGAAGCGCACTGACATAGAATTTACATTTGTCATAGCTTAAGAATTGGCCAGAGGCTTGTCTATAAGAATAAAATAATGACATTAAATTCCTCAGATTTGTTTTAGATCCATTGCAAAAAAACCAAAATATCATCAACATAGAAAATATGAGTAGGAGAAGGATAACCTCTAGGGCCAGACATGGGATCCAATTGACCATAATTGACCAAATATGTAATGCTTCTACTAAGCCCATCCTTAACAAGACAAAAAAGAAGAGGTGGTAATGGATCACGTTGTCTCATCCCCTTGTGCAAGAGATGAAACCAACAAACTTACCATTTACTGAAAATGATAATTTGCCAAAATGAAGGATGGTTCTAGCCCAACTGTAAAAAAATTTCATCAAATTTAAAAGAAGCTAGACCTTTGAGCAAGAAAGTTCAATCTATGGTATCAAAAACTTTTAATATCAAATTTAAGGGCAACATTACCACCATGGAATCTAGCATATTAATTTCTTCTGAGGCAGTACAAATGTAATTTCAAATATGCATTCCCTTGATAAAATCTCTTTGTTGATAAGAGATTACCTTTGGAGCAACAATTGTCAACTTGACAGCTAGGATTTTAGTAATAACTTAAACTGGACGTTGGCAAAGGCAATGAGCTTGAAGTTTTCAATACTATCAGCATTAGGATACTGTGGAATAAAAACACCTAGATTAGAATTAAGGTTTGGAAGAAGCCAATTTTGAGCAAAAAAATGAAGAACTGAATTGTAAACATCAGAACCAACTATTTCCCAGAATTTCTAAAAGAAGCAACCTCCATATCCATCAGGACCAAGAGCACTACTACCACACATTGAAAAAACAATACTTTTGATATCATCAATAAAAGGCAAGTTGGTAAGCATGAGACTATCTTGATGAGAAACTGAAGAAGGTATTTATCAATAAGGTCATTGGAAACACAATTATTTTCTGAAGTAAACAAAGATTTGTAAAATTGAAGAACATGCTGCTCAATAGCAATGTCATCATCTAAAACAGAATCACCAATCTTGAGAACTGTCAACCTTTTAGAAGCATTTCTAATCTTAGCAACCCTATGAAAATAGGTTGTATTCATATCTCCAATGTGTGCTAGTTGATCCAAGCCTTTTCTTCAGCGTTGCTCTTAAAAGGACAAGGCTTCTGTAGGTCGGTTTGAGCTCTCTGCTCCTGGGCTTACTAATCATTAGTGAAGCCATGAATACCAATTTGTTCATGTATATTATCCACTTCTGCTAGAGCATTTTCAACCTTAATGTGAACACCTCCAAAAGTGGTCTTATTCCAAATCTTAAATTCTGATTTAAGAGCTTTGAGCTTCTAAAGAAAGAATAAACATTGGACATCCAACAAAATCTCTACTCCCAACTTCAACAACTAATCTATGACAATCCGGGTTATCGAACCACATTTGAAAAAAAAATTAAAAGAAGAGGAATAAGATTTAGCATCTCTTTTAAGAATTAATAGTAACAAGTGATGGTCTGAATGGATTTCGGTCAATGTACGCAAGATGAAGAAGACCAAACACATAGCCAAGCATCATTGCAAATGGCTCTATCCAGCCTTTTTTGTTTAAGAATGAGCCTCAACTTTCCTACCATTAGTCCAAGTAAATTCTGCACCGCTAGTGAGAAGGTGAGTTAAATGATAGCTATCAGTCCAAGTCTTAAACTCATCAGAAGAAACCTGCAAAGGAATGCCTCCTCCCCCTTTTAATGATCACCAAGACTACCATTAAAGTCACCAATGAAGCACCAGGGCCATGGATACTCTTCATGCAAAGTAGATAACTCAAACCAAAGTTTTCTCCGGGTCACATAAGTTGTACCACCAAAAATGGCAGCAACGTAAATAACTTGATTATCCCACCTTGTTGATAGAGAAATCTGTTGAGATGAGACAAAAATCACATTTGGATTCAAAGATTCATCACACACTCCCCAAAGATTAGGGAACAAATTGTTTCTGCAATTGACAATAAAAGATTTTAGATGAAGTTGTCTCCAAAAGGACGAAAGAACCTGAGTTGGTGCAATCCAAGGCTCTTAACTAAACAAAAACATTGGTTAATGAGATAAACATTTTTTTCAAAACAAGTCTAGTGTCATCATTTCCCAGACCATGAGCATTCTAGAAAAGAATCTTCATTATGCATAGTTTTTAAGACATGCCTGCAACCGAGTGTTATTACCATGCTTAGGCATATTCTTTTGACTTATCTTCAGTTTTTTTTTTTCCTTTGAGATTTTGAAAGAACAACTGTGAACTTCTCTGCTACTTTAGTCTTATTAATTTCCAAATTTGCAAAAGATGGATTTTCAATATTATCATCCTCGGCATCTCCTCAAAGTGGTGACAAAATCCTTGGGTCATTAACAACATTCTGAGGAATATTAATTGTTTGCAATGCTAGAGCACTAACCTTTAAGCCACTCATAGCTGCAACAACCTTTCTAGTGCCTTGCAAAGAGTTTAGGATAAATCTGCATCAGCAGGAATTGTGGCAATGTCTTAATCGAAGGTAAATTAACATTATTAACATGCCTAACAGGATTAAAAATTTCAGGAGACTCATCTTAAATGGTTTCCACTTAGGCATCATCATCATTATTCTCTAAGACTAGACTAATCTCATGATCCCCTACAATAACTTCTTGAATCACAAATTCCCTATCCCTATCCTAATCTCCCCTATCATAAATAATGTCGATAGAGGATCCCCAATCACATCATCATAATTTGTTAAGACGCCATTATTCTGAGCAATAGCTTGAGCATCAACCACCTTGTTCAAATTAAAATAAGTCAAATTAGCATCTACGGCTCCATAATCAATTCCTTTTCCTTGATCAACCCTTTAGCCTTGTTAGCCTATTTTGGGATGTAAGTTCTCTTTCCTTTTTGCATGAGGATGATCATTATGAATCTTGATTTGTCTGTTGCCATTCTTTGACTTACAATTAAACATTGTATGACCAATTGGATGACAATAGTTGCAAAAATTTGGGAGTTTTTCATAACCTATCCCAACAAAGAACACAAAGCCTACCCTTTCCACCATGATTTGGCTCGATAGATTACCAGAGGGATCAATATCAACAAGAACCCTGGCAAAGCGACCAAAAGCTTTGTCTTTTGTCGGTTTGTCTAGAGATATTGGAGTTCTAACACCACTGGCAATTTCAAATAATATTTTTGGTCTCTAATATTCCTGAGGCAGATCAAAAATGTGAATCTGACACTGCACATGAGTTTGCTTCTAGTGTTCAAATTGAAATCTTGACTCCATTACAAAAGCCGCAAAAAACCTGTCTCTAGATTCCAAGAACCAATTGCCCAAACACTCGATAGGTCTTCAGGAGATGAAAAAGTAAACTTATAATATCCTTTTTCAAGTGAAGTCATGTGCCATTACCCAATAGGTTTCCACAGTTTTGATAACTTGGCACACAAGTCAATGAACTTAACCAGTTCATTGCCTTTTATAAGGAGAAGGCAACCATGTAGGTTATTCTTGCTACTATCAAATCCTTTCTGATACTCATCCTCAAAAATGGTAATGGAGACATAATCTCCTTTTACATATGGCCTAGGTAGTTGACTGATGGGTATGTCGTAGGAGTTATTCAATGCTTGAGCAAAAGTCCGATGTTGGAAAGCAGCATTTGAAGGAGAGTGCGATGAAGGCGAAATAAAAGAACACAAATCCAGAAACGTCTATGAGCAGATGAGGGTACGTGCCTCCATGATGGAGCATGCAAACCCTAGGTGAGGATGCACTAGGAAACCCTAGCAGAGCTAAACATAACTTCTACACCTTGTTAGCAGCAACATGTAATTTTTTTTTGACAATGAAACCTAAATTTCATTCATAAAACCAGATAACATTACATAAAGGGTGTTTAGAAAACAAAGGGACAAACTCCAACCAAGATCTAGAACCTACTTTCCAACCAAACAGTTTTTCCCACACACGGTCAAAGACTAAAGAGACGAAAGCTTTATATTGAGACTCCACCGTCTTTGTCTCTATCCTGTTGCGAATCATTTCTTCAGCTTCTGCAAGCACATGCCGACTAGAGTTAGTCTCATAATCATCCAAATAGACCACGTGACCGGGAGTCATATGTTGGGTGAAAAAGTGCTTATAATGGAGGTGAGCCGCCAATGGCTCTACGCACAAAAAAATGTTCCAAAATGCCCAACTCCTCTGAGGTTTTTCATCAAGCATCATGGGGCATATTGGAAACAATATAACTAAAAATATCAAAAGGACAAAAAGGGAATCACAAAATATACACTGCTACTAGAACTAGTACCAAACAACAATAATAAAAATAAAACACGGTACAACCATGGTGGCTTTAGAAGAGGACAAGTGGGTGCTGAATTTGATGTTGGGGGAGCAGGCATGGAGGTGGGTGATGGTTCCGACGGGGGCGTGTTGGCTCTGAGTCTGCCGCGAGCATGAGTGAATCCTCCTCGTGTTTGAAGATGGCGGAGGACAAAAAACCACCTCCCTAGCAGAGCTGGATCCCTCCGCATCCTTTCACAGATCTGATGGGCCATAGGGATGGCAAAGTGGGCCAGCCCGCCCCAACCCGCCCTTGGCCGGCCAAAAACGGAGAGGGACGGGCTGGCCCGCCATTGGGTAGAGGGTTTAGAATGCTAGCCCAGCCCACCCCGCGACGGGTTGGCGGCCGGCGGGTTGGCCCGCCTTTAACATAAAAAATTAAAAAAAAAAAATTGGCCTAAAAAATGGTGGGCTGGCGGGTTGGCCCGCCTAAGCCTGTCCAAAATACAAAACAAAAACTATAAAAATTGGTAAAAAAATTTAAAAAAAAATATATAGGCCAGGCAGGCTGGCCCGCCCACCTCGCCCGTGGCCCGGCGGGCTGATGGTCCAAGCGGGGCGAGTTATGTGGGTGGGCGAGTTGAGTACCCAGCTCAGCCCGCCCCATTTTGGCGGGCCAACGGGCCATGCTCACTTTGCCATCCCTAATGGGCCAGGGAGAAGAGAATGTAGTGTGAGGGGGAAAGGGGAAATCTTTTGGCTAAAGATGCAGGCTTTTTATTAAAAATGAGAAGCAGGAACTCTCTACCTTAGCACGATAAGCGAGACCAGCAAGGAGGTGGGGGTTCATACTTCCAGAGGAGAAGAGCCGACTCCTAAAGGCGTAGGGAAAGAACTTACAAAGAGGTGGAGGGAAGCTAAGAAGGACCTGAGAAAGAAGCCACCACCAGGGCTGGTCCTTAGTTTTTGGGTGCCTTGGGCGAACCAAAAAATGGTACCCTCATAATTATTTACATATTATTCTCCTTGCATTTTTTGTTGCAAAATCATCAATAATACATTCATAATCAAGATTTTCAAAAAAAATCATTTTCAATAGAAATCAAAGTAAGACTATTTAATCTATCTTGTGACATAGTAGATCGTAAATAAGATTTTAACAATTTCAACTTAGAAAAGCTTATTTCAGCAGATGCAATAGTAATAAGGATAATGAATATTATTTTATAAGGCGTGCATGCATTAGGGAAACAATTAAATGTCATCAAAGAACTCAATATCATAAAGCTTGATTTTGCTTCAACTGTTAAAACTTCTATAATGACTTTTAATTCTTCAAATAGAATCTCACCATCAAGATCATAAAAATTATCATGTTTTAGAAAAGTTTTAAGACGTTTGCAATATAATTTCAAGTCATTATCAGATAATGATTTTAGTCTTTCAATACTAAAGAAAAATCCAAAAATCTCTTCATATGTACTATATTGCTCAAACCTACTACTTAGTAAAAAAAAAAAAATTGGTGTCCCTCTAAAATCGGGGCCCTGGGCGGTCGCCCCTCAAGACCAACCTTAGGGCCACCGCAAAACCTTAGGGGGTTGGGGCAAAAGCTAGCTATTAGGATAACTTACAGTACTGAACTCGTTTTTTCAGCAGCAACATGTAATTACATGTAGCATGTTTTGAAATTCTATGGTGGCATTTACGGTGGTCCAACTTAAATATGGACTACCAATGGACAATGGCATCTTCCAAAATAAAGAGAACATTAGAAATATTTTAAAATGAAAATTATTTCAAATTAAAAAGTACAAAAATCGAAATTCACAAAAGTTTGTCATCAAAAGAAAAAGAAATTCCCCAAAACCCATGAAAGTGCAAAATCTGTTGGGCTTAAATTTTTTAATGAAATTTCTGCAAATTTTTTAATTAAAGTATAATATTTATGCAAATTTTATTAGCTAATACTTTTTTAATAAGTATCAGTTATAAAACATTTTTCAAAAGAATGTAAAAGTCAAGCAGAAATTCTGGTTTCATTCACATAAAAGTAAAAAAATGGTCTATTGTTGTATTTTTTCCCCCCCTTACAAATGTAAGAGCAAAGGCGATTAGGAACAGAACAACGGGAACAATGGAAGCAACAAACTGGCAGGAGGAGAGTCTCAAACAAATTCCTTAGCATAGTTGAGGAGGAAATCAGAAAAACGGAGAAAGGGAGATGAGGAGGAAGCACTGAGATGCAAGAAAACCAAGAGAGCAAGAAGTTAATAAAGTATTTTAAAATATTCTTTCATTTTTTAAGATTCTATTAAATTTATTTATTTATTTTTTGGTATAGATTCTATTAAATTTAGAAGATATCAATAGTCCAAGTTCTATTAGCACCAAAGAAATCAGTATGAACATGTTACCAGAACCAAAAAAAAATCAGTATGAACAAGAGGGAAACGGATTGTTGACTTTGTAAACAAGCAAGTGGTTCAATTATCTTTTTCTTGTCAGTACGTACAACCATGATTCACACAAGTTTTTTTTGTGTTAAACGTGTGCTTTTTTTTTTTTGTCTTATAGCGTGACTACTTCGCATTCCAAAGAAGCCGAAAGGCGTAGCGGAGTTCGAACCCAGCGTCAGCGGCAAATACTTTGGGTTGTCTTGCTAAGCACCACGGACAAAACGTGTGCTTTAAAATAAATGGTTTTAAAAAAAATAAAAAAATAAATGGTTTTTTGTTACATTTTAAAATAGGAGTTTAATTTTTATACATGGCTGGTGTAAAAATATTTTACACAGTTATTCAATAATATGTTGTTATCTTATTTAATGAATTTAAAACATTGTCATATGCATTAATTGACGTTGCAACACATCATTGAATATATGTATAAAATATGTTTGTACCAACCGTACATCAAAATTAAATTCTTAAACTAAACGGTTAAAATAAACGTTTAAAATAAAAAAACAGTTTTCATCAAAACATTCAAACAACTAATTAAAAACAAAAAGTTTCTACGAAAATGCAAACTTTCTTAACTAAGAACATTTAGTTCTTCTTTACTACTTACTCACTTTATACTTAACACATCTTTGCTTTTCTTTATGCTATTGGATTTGATCTTATGCTTTAGTCTATAGACTCCAATCAACTTAGCTTGCTTGCTTTCTTAAGAGATCTTAACACAACTCTTACTACTTCTATGCATCATTACCATTAAGTAATTTAGCATCTAAGGATTTACAATCCATCATAACATTTACTTAACTAAGCTAATTCCGAATATATATATATATATATATATATAAGGAATTCATTAACATTCTTAGACTTGAACATTATTAAGTTCATAGTCAACTTTGCTTTGCTACTAAGCACGTTCTAGCTCTTCCCACCGGTTGAATCGATATTCAACAGGGAATTTCTGTTACCGGGTTTTGTCAAGGCTTAGGTCCCGAGACCCCGAGTAACGTCTAGGATATGGTGGTCAGACGTCTTAACCCTTCAAGTGGCGTCCCACAAGGCTAACCATATCGTGCTTCTCCTATAAATAAAGGAGTCTTGCCATGAACTTTATGCTTATGCTTTTGCTCATGCTTTTGCTCATGCTTTTGCTTATGCTTTTATGCATGTTTATAGAAATGCAACTTAGCTAACTAGGATTTATTAACATCATCCTCATTACTTAAGTATTCAAATAAATTACAATCATTTCAATGAATCTAGCTTAATATTAACAACATTCATTTCTAGCTAACTACTCACTTAGAGGCTTACACATGCTATACTCATAATAAGACTTATACCAAATTATGAATATCTACTTCAATTATTTATTTATCACATACTTTCATAGGGTCTTTTCTTTGACACCATGGACATACACTTAGGGCTCATTGACAAGCTTCACAATTGACCAAATTAATGGACAACACATACATTAAACATATACCTTAAAACTCTATGGGGCTAACATAGGAGCTAACATCAAACATACATAATCTCATTGAAGCTCTTTGGAGCATTCAAGGATTCAAGCATCACATAATAATTAGGGGGGTTGGGGACAAAATCCAACTCTATTTCAGTCAAACCCCATATAATTTCATAATAATAACTTTAACATTAAACTTAAAATCAAAGGGGTTAACAAACCCTGGGGTACAAAGACTTCTTTGAGGAAAATTCCTATATGAGGGACTTATGGTTGCCCATCACCTAAGGGATGAAGAACTCACCATGATTCTTCAAGAATTTGAGCTAGAAGGGTTGAACTTAGGCCTCCTTGCTCTCCATCAAGCTTTTCCCTCTTTGCTCAACTTAGGGCTTCTTCAAATCTTCCCAATCTTGAGCCACAACATTCAATCTTCTTCTTCAAATCCAAGGACTTGAGCTATCTTGGAATGAGATTGGTCTTCTTCCTCTCTTCTTCTTCTTCTTCAAATTCGGTTTCCTCTTCTTCTTCTCTAGGGTTCAAACCCAAATCTTCAAAATACTCAAATCTCAACTCACCAACTTGGATTCAAGCTAAGATTTGAGGAAAATCTAGCATGAATCCATGAATCCCCTTTAGGATTAATGAAACCCTAGGTGTTTCTCCCCTTTCTCTCCTCCCAAATCGCCCATCTCTTCCCTTTTTCCTTCCCATTTCGAGTTCTCCTAAAAAATCTGTGTTTTCCAGCTTTTATACAGGTGTGAATCGATTCATCCACTTAAAAATTGCTGCATTCGATTCACAGAAACAGTGAATCAATTCACTGCATCCTGCATTCGATTCACAGCATCATTTGGGGGCCTGAAACACAGTTGTGAATCGATTTAGGCTTGTGTGAATTGATTCATACTGTACTAAAATGTGAAAAATCATCTTTTAACATCAAATCTTCATCAATTAACTCCTAATTAAAACTCCCAATCATCTTAGGATTAAATTCAACTTATTTCTCAACTCAAAATCAATAACTTACCCCTTAAAACTTTGTATAATCATATTCGTTCAATTTGAAACCAAATTAAGCTTGAATACAATCACACAACTCCTCATAACTTACTCTCAACTTAGCTTAGAGAATTTGGGGTGTTGCAACCAACCTGAGGGTCGACCGCTCTCGAAAAAGGAGATCTTATAGCCTGTGAGCACTTAAGAAGCACTCGCGATCCCCACAATGAGGAAGGTTCTAAAAAAGGAAAGGTTATGAGCATAAAGTGGGGAGCCCTCCAGCTATTGAGAATGACCATGCTCGAGTACTAATAAAAGACATCATGGGTGAACGAGAGAGCTAGCTTGAATCCAGCCTAAAGAATGCTAATTTTGTGCCCAATTACTATACAACCCCCATGTTTCTTTTTTTTTTTCCCCTTTCAATTTTAACCCTGTCGGGAAGGACGCATCCAGACAGGAATTATCCCAAAGAACCAATCTGGATGGGATTTGTCCAGAACGACACATCTGAACAAAGTTCGTTTCAGAATTTAAACAAAAACCATTTTCCTCTTCTTTTCCCTCATTTCTCCCTCAACTCTGTCACTTTTCTGTCACTCAAATCATCACTTCTCCCTCTCAAATACTCATTTCACATCACTTCTCACCAAAATCACAAGGTAATTTCTTCTCTTCACCCTTTTTTCAATTTCGTTTTCATTTACATCATTTTTTTTTGTTTTCATAGTTTGGTATTGTTCGGAATGGTGCATCCGAACAACGTGGATGCCTACGTTTGGATGCACGCATCCAGATTATGCCAGAAACCCACGTCCGGATGCACACATTAGGATTATGCCAATATTTCTATTTTTGGCTTATGAAATCTCAATTTGTGTTTTGCAGCTATTGTGCACGATGAGGGTGTTGGTCACAGAGGTAGGGGAGGCTTAGGCGAGCTACTGCATCAGCCCGCAAGGAGAGGTAGCAGGTGCAAGGGCAGAAACAGAGGCACATGCATGGGCAGAGGAAGAGGTAGAGGCACAAGCTGAAGCACCACCTGCATCATGGCTGGGGGCGCTCAGGATATATCACTTTTGGCGTTCTTTGTGGACCACATGGCAGTCCCCATATGGCTTGGAGATGTAAGTATATATACTTTACTTTAATTTTTGATACCTATGATGAATATACTTTAATATGATGAATGTATATTTTAATTTAATTTTTAGTACAAATTTGTGTTTTGTAAGGGTATAAGGCGCTGAAGTGTATTAGCCACGGCTGGAATGTACCAGATATTCTGGGGGGTGTCGAGTATGAGTGGTTGAGGCAGACGATCGTGGAGTCTGGGCTGGAGCCCCTCTCATCGGGGGTGTCTGGATCGTTTGACGATGGCTAACATGACGTTTTCCCCATAAGGAACCACTGCGAGCACCGTCCCCTTCAGGAGATTTGCAAATACTCTGGTTGGATCAGGCGTGACAATAAGGCTAGGCACTAACACCTACCTGAGTGGGTCCCATGTCAGTTTGGGTTTGTACAGACCATTCCACGAGATCCTAACATATCGGCCCCACCGCAGATGCCCCCGCCAGGGATAGATGTTGCGTACCTCGTATACCAGCAGCATTTGGTTCCCGAGGAGCTCCAAGGTGTTCGCGTGACCCACTCTTGGGATTGTGCTTTGGACTACATGGCATAGTTTAGGCAGATGTCGCATCCATACTTGATACCTCCGACTGAGGGAGACCCACTTATGCTGGCTACCGCAGAGGTACCCACTATTGAGGGTCCAGCGACTGTCGATGACATGATGGAGGCCAGCTCCAGCATAGATCGTCATGCGATGGTAAAACATTAACTTATACTATTTTAAATAGTAAATTACATTATTTATAATTTTTACGTTGATCTTTGCAGGCGAGGTTGGGGAGTATTAGAGACATCATACATGGCATCATAGTTAGAGGGGAGATATAGGAGGGGACCTCAGTCTAGCAGAGTATATAACATACGCTCGAGGTGATCAACAAACCGCGGACCTACCAGAGGAAGAGGTCACAGTCGATGCAATGACCTCTTTTGACAGTGTTGCTTTTTTTGTAGATATATATTTATTTTTATTTATTTTGTAACTATTTTAAATGATTTTGTAATTATATACACATTATAATTTATTTAGCAATATATAATTTATTTAGCATTATAATTTATTTAGTGCGATAATTTAGTTAGTCATTTTCAATTGAAAATTGTGAATATTTAAAAAAAACTTAGTAATTAAAAAAAAAGTAATTCTAATAAGGTGAAAATAAAAAAAAATAAGTAATTCTAATGAGGTGAAAATTAAAAAAAAAAAACTAAATAAGCAAAAGCTGGATGCGTACATCAGACCACACCACTCACAACCGGATGCACACATCTGGACGCTACTAAACCCCCTATTACGTCTTACTAACGTCCGGTCAGGAGTATTTAAGGAAAAAAATGTGTGGGGGTTTTGTAGCAATTAGGGAGCTATCTTGGGCCATTAAACATCAACATGTTAAGCTAAGCTTGCTTCTTGGAAAGGCTCTCTTTTATCGATTATGGGCAGAGTTCAGCTGGTACAGTCTATTGTTCAAAGCATGCTTTTGTATAGCTTTCATGTTTATTATTGGCCTATTTCTATGTTAAAGCATATGGATAATTGTATCTAAAACTTCATTTGGGCTGGCAATGTTAATGTCCGCAAAGTAGTAATTGTTGCTTGGAACTATTAAAGTGGGTGGTCTTGACAATAAATCTTTGCGATCTTTGAGTGAGGCTGCTTTACTAAAGCTTAGTTGGGAGATGTTTTCTTCTAATACGCTGGTCCTTTTGGAGTTCTTCAAGCTCTAGCAGATGGAACAAAACTACTTTTCAAAGAGAATCTTATTCCATCTAGGGGAGATATTCGTTTAGTGGGCTTTATTTTTTAGAGCAAGATTTATGCGAAATGGCATTCCTGTTGTGAGTTATGTAAAATTCTCCATATGGCTAGGGATTAAGACCCATATTAACTCTGTTATGCATAACTCTTGTTGGCAAATTAGGGATGGCAAAAGCATTAACTTTTGGAGACATAAGTGGATAGTTGAGGCTATTGTTGATATATTGCATATTCCAAACCATGTTTAGCCTCGACTTTGCTCGGTTGTTGCGGATTTTATTCAGAACCGCAGGTGGTTGGTTCCTTCCTTCTTGGCCAACATATTTCCTACTATTGTTCAAGATATTAGGCCAATTATCTTTAAAGGATGCATTTAATTTTCTCAATCCTTCTCAGTCCTCTTTTTTTAGGTGGTAAATGCAGCCATTCCTCCTTCAAAATCTTTTATTGCTTGGTGGCTTTGGCATAACAGGATGCCTACTGTTAATCAGTTGCGGGCTAGAGGTTGTGTTACGGTTTCTATGTGTAGCCTTTGTTGTCAAGAGGATGAAACGACTACTCATATATTTTTGAATTGCTCCTTTGCTCGTACTCTTTGGCATTGGCTTGGTGCCTTACTTCAACATCATCTAGATCTCTCTTCAATCCAAACTATCTTTGATATCTGCAAGCTCGGCTGGAGTACTCAAGTGCGGGATATTGTTTTGGCTACTTTCATTCATATTCTTTCTACCATTTGGCATTGCAGGAATAGCCTTTGCTTTGATAATAAGGCTGTTTCTGATAGATATGCTCTTAACATGGTTATTGGTTCCACTTCTCTCTCGTAATCTTTCTAAAATTTTCATGTCTTCATCTATTAAGGAATTTTCTCATTTGAAATATTTTGTTGTTGTGGGGTGGCCTTAAAAAGCTCAAATTACACGGGTTGATTGGATCCCTCCCTCTTGTGGTTGGATCAAAGTTAATATTGATGGTGCTGCTAAGCGATCGCCAGGTCATGTTGCTACTGGTGGTATTTTCCGTGATAAGAGTGGTGTAGTTTTAGACCGTTTTGCCTCTTATTTTGGTATCTTCCATACCCTTAACGTTGAGCTTATGGCTACTATGATTGCCACTGAGACAACTTACTAGATAGGTTGGCATCATCTTTAGTTGGAATGTGACTCGCAGCTGGTTGTTCTGGCTTTCTCCTATATCAATATTATTCGTTGGCGATTGAGAAATAGATGGCGTAATTGTTTTCTCATATCTTCAAGAATGCAATTTAAAGTATCTCATTTACTATGAGGGTAACGTCTGTGTAGACAAATTGGCTTCTTTTGCTACGATTTCTCTTTGTTTTACTTGGTGGGATTCGATCCTAGATTTTATTAGGAAAGACTTTTACTATGTGAAAATCAATGATGAAAGAGAAGAACAACCGATTGAAATATAGAAATTTCATGTGTCATGAAATTTCTATATTCAGTAGGAAGAAAGCAAAGTTAATTTTTCAGTTTTTTTTTGTCAAGGTTAATTTTTCGGTTATGCCCATGAAAATTGTACTAGTTTTTAATATATAAAAAATAACTTGTTCCTTGCACACAAAAAATAAAAAACTTGTTCCTCCAAGCCCAACAGGGCTCATTTCATATTCAAGAGGTCAGCCCGACAGATCCTGCTAGGGCTATGTTAAAAGCTCCTCCACCAATTTATTTTGGCACCTCCCGTTTTAATAGTAAAATGAAAAAAACACCCATCAATCATGTTAAAATACCAATATACCCCTTATCTCCCCCTTCATCTTTCTTTGCACACCCTCTCTCTTACTCACTCTTACTCCCACTCACACCGAACTCTCTCTACCATATTCTTCTTCTCTCCCACACCCATTCACTCCTCCCCCACCACACATTCCATGCTTGGTGACCGGAGAGCAAGTTAGGGTCGTTCCGCCGCCATCTGCAACTCCTCAGCCATTCTAGTCGAGATATTTTTTCTTGTGATTTTGCATTTTTTGGATACTAACTTTCAGAAATTTATTTTCGGATGTTATGTATGCACCCTCATCACATAGTTCACCCAGAAACTAATTTCAAGAAGCTCCCGGATGTTTTGCAATTTTGGCCTGTAATTCGTGCACCCCCAAGTACACACACATACCCGTATTCTAGATTCTAGGAGTTTATGATTTCCAGTTTCCAGAAACCCCCAGATCCTTGTTTCTGAAAGTTTTATAGTTTCCGAAAGTTTGCTGCAGTTTGCAATTTGATAAATTGACTTTATGGTGCGGGATGGAAGACAACTATGTTGACACCATAAGTTCTGGTGAAATGCCAATGACAGAGGTCATGCCATGGATTGTACCCGTGTATTCACTACCATGAAGGTACTTACTTAGTAAACTTGTTTTGCTAATTTATGACTTTCGATCTTTTGGTAAATCATTTGATTTCATGTGTTCATGTATTTCCTACCTGATATAACCTATTGGCTTGGGCAGACAGTGTTGAGAGATCGATTGGATCTGTGGTTGTTATTTTAAGATCATACAACAGGTAAGAAGGCAGGAAGACATTTGTAATATTGGACTGTGAAATGGGTAGTAAGTATAAACCTTACAAGCCTACAAGATTGAAGGCTACTAGTACGAGAAAATGTCAGTGCCCATTCATATTAAGATGAAGGCCACTGAAAGGTGGTAAAGGATGGGCTTTGAAGGTAATGTGTGGTACTCACAACTTTGAGTTAGCTGAAAACTTGGAAGGTTATCCATATATTGGTTGGCTAACAATGAAAGAGATGTCTTTTGTTAATGACATAACCAAGAACATGGTCAAATCGAGAAGTGTTTTTCTAACATTGAAAGAGAACAACCTTGACAACGACACTACAATTAGGAAGATCTACAATATACGCCAAAAAAAATTTGGTCCCCTCAAAGTCAGGGCAGAACTGAGTTGCAATATTTGATGCATCGTGATCATTATGTGCAGTGGCACATAAGGGTGGATGATTCTGGTGTTATCACAACTGAGATGACATTCATTGTGGCATTTTCTTATGTGGAGTCTGAGCGAGCATATAACTTCATATGGGTGTACAGAAGCTGAAGGGTATGTTTCTAAGACAAGATGCATTACCATAAGTAATATTGATTGACAGAGACATTGCTTTGTTGAATGTAGTGACATTTATTTTTCCTATGTCATATAATATGTTGTGCCAATTCCACATCCGTAAGAATGTGAGGGCCAAATGCAAGACTTTTGTATATTCGAAAGAGAAGCTTGAGTTGCTAATGAGTGTGTTAGATGCAGTTATGAGTTCCCCTACTAAGGATGAGTATTAGTAGCGAATGCAACATTTAGAGGATGTATCCACACCTTGTGTTTATTGTCATTGACTATGTAAAACACACATGGTTGATTCATCACAAGGAAAAATGTGTTTGAGCACGGATAGATAGAGTTATGCATATAGGAAACACAACAACTAATATGTATGCAAATACTTGTATATTTATGATTAATGATGATTCTTATATCTATTGGTGTTACTAATCAATCTGTTGGTGTTTTTTAGCAAGGTTGAGTCTGTAAACTGTAGGTTGAAGTTGTTACAAGATAGTAGAGAAGACCTATATAATTGTTGGGATGTAATAAACAATATGATTAAGCTGCAGTACATGGAGATTAAGACTTCATTTGAGTAGATCACTAGCAGATAATAACATTCTTATAACCTTCCAGACTACAAGCGCTTAAATGGAATTGTCTTAAGGAGTGCATTAGACCACATTGGCAAGGAACTTCTTCCATTTAACACTGTTGGTATTGATAGTTATGTGTCTAGTAGCATGCTTAGATACACTCATGGTCTACCTTGCACATGTGAGCTTGCTAGGCTCATTTAAAATTACATCCCAATTCCATTAGATGTAGTTCATGCACACTGAAGGAGGTTAAGCTTTAAGAGCAACAATGACATCGACGACAACTCTGGTTTAGAATTAAGTGTGCGGGTTGAGCTAGGTGCATTGGCACGTAGGTTTCAAGAGTCTGACGTTGCAGGAAAAGTTATAATGATGGCTAAATTACGAGAGTTAGCATTTCTAGACACCACTTCCATGTGTCCACCTCTTGATGAGGTGAACATAAAGGGAGCACCAAAGAAAGGTAAAGGTAAGGGGTCCACAGTAGATACTTCAACTAAATGTGATCCATCACTTTGGGATGCGTTGATGAGGCATATGGCTCCTTACATGACAACATATTAGCTCTTCAGTCCTTACTGTGTTCCTCCAAAAGGCCAGCTCCAGCTTCTTCCAAAAGATCAGCTCTGTTTCCACCCAAGAGGCTTTCTCCCACTCCACCCAATATGTCAGCTCCCACTTCATCCATAAGGTGAACTCCTACTTCATCTCACAATGAACCCAAAGGAGATTCATCAATACATCGAAAACATTATTGATGTAGAGGCTATTGAGAATTGTCGGCATCACAGTATTCCTACTTTACTTGGTTTTGGTAAGGACACTTGGTCTCTAACTCTTCAGGATTTGATTACCGATCTTAGGAAGTAATGTGATACCTACGCTAATGTACTTGGTGGTGACAACCAAGCGACTAAACTAACCAAATCACTATATATTGATCGAGTGGTCACATATGATAAGTATATGACCATGTCAGATGCAATGTATGTGATTGCTAACAAGCATAAGGTGGTATTGGTATACTTATCCCCAAAGGGAGGTTCAAATATTTTCCCTCTCACAAAATCACCACTGGGATCTCATTTCAGTCATCGTGTCCTATGCTTTGGATATATCTAGCTAATGAAACACTTTGCACGGGTATGGGACTGATTTCACTTTGTACAAGTATAACATTTAAATGTCTATTATAGATTATGATATTAATTTTGTTTAAATCTTATATGTTTATAGGTCTATTTAAAAGATGGAGCTCAAATGCCTCCCTCAGATCCTTAATGGAAAAGTTTTAGCAGCACTGAAGCTCGTGCATGGGAGAATCCATACTAATGTCACACTGCATTTGACGAAAACGGGATGGGCCCAATAAGGAAGGGAAATGCAAGCAGGAAACCTGAAACCCCAACACTGTGAGATAAGATGAGGCACAATGTCTGGAAGAAACACGAGACACAAAACGATACCAAGACGCGAGAAAATGAAAAACGAGTAAACAATGCATATGCGAAACCATGAGATGCTGTGACGTAACCAAGAGACAGAAACGCAGAAATCTGTAGATCTTCTAGAACTTTCGAAACGATAAGCGAACCTAGCCCGCGGAGTATGGAGAGCTCTGAGAGATGGTGCACGGTGAGATCAATGGCCAACAACGGCGATTCCCGCCTAGATCTAATACTAAAGATGAGTGTTGTGAAGGTTTTGCAGAGACGAGATAAACACACTCAACAATCTCTCCCGGGTTGACACAACAATTTTCGGTATAAGCTTACTGAGCTCGAACCATCTATGATGAACCAAATTTGATGCGGTGAAGTTTAAATCGAAGCATAATCTTGAAACAGAAATCTAATGATGAAGACGGCGTGTAGGAATGATTGCGCAAAGTCGTCTTCGATGACGAAGACATGATGACTGAGGCCAGAATCCAACGCCGGATATGGCTCTGTTGATTGTTTCGATTTTCGATTTTCTAATCACAACCTCTCTGTTCTGATCTGTGCTTCTTGAGGAGATTGGTAACGAGCTCTTTTGGTTCAAGATCCGTTGCCTTAGTTGTTTCCAACGAACCTTCTGTGATTTCGATGTTCCTTGCTCAACAGTCAAGATCAGCAGTGGCATAGGAGTTGCAAGATTAGCTGTGACAAACTTTGACTTTTGTGATTTCACTGTTTCTTCAATCTTGGCGGAACCTCCGTCAATGCTTGGATGTGCATTTTCAGATATGTTGACAGTGATGAGAGAGCAATTAATATTCCCAATCTTGATGGTGGAGCCATCGGCCAGTGGCTTGATTGGAGTTACCGAAGTCAAATGCTTCGTATCAAGATATGGATTTGAAAAACCACAAAAAATGAAGTTGTGATGATTATTCGCAGTTGCAAATTCAAGAACAAAGATCAGAAAGGCCGAAATTTCTTCCCCGGTGTCAGAATCATCTTCTTCCTCCTCTGTGTCACTATAGCAATCTTCATCACACTCTAAATCTTCATCACTATCTGAATCTTCATCTTCGAAAATATCTGAATCATCAGTGTTAGCATCTAAAGAAATCAGTGGTGGCTTCTCCATCTTTGCTCTTCTCTATAGATGACAGATGATGGAGCATGTCATGAGGAACGATGGTGGATCAAAGGGCACAACGAAAAGGCTTTTGTGTTTGGTGGCAGAAGCGGCAGCAATACCAGAAGGCGAAAGGTATCGTTTTGATACCATATTTGGAATCAAAGGATGACGAGAGGAAGTGAATATGATATACAAGTACGGTATTTATAGAGCCTAACACCCTAACAAATTAACAAACTCTAACTAACCAACCCATATCCTAACTAAAATATTTGTCTGTAACACATTACAGACTAAATTTAAACTCGTACGAGTATATTACATATAGTGTTAACACACCAAAAAAAAAAAAAAATGCAAAGGAAGCGAGTTACCGTGTTACGTAAAGATGAAGGCAAATGGCTATAGGCTGCACTTAGTTGAATTTGATTAGTGCGTTAGACAATTTCTGAATTAATTAAACTTTAAGATGGAATATGGTCATCCTGATAAGGACTTTATACCAATAACATTGGCCGGTAAAAAAAAGAAAACCAATAACATTTGGGCTACTAATAAATCATTTAGCGGAGGACTTTTAAAATATGTCATGATTGTTTTCAAACTTAAATGACTACATTTAAATTAAATTATTGTAAGGCAACAAAGTTCAGATAAATTTTTCTTTAAATTGGTGTAAATTTTTCTTAACATATGCATTAATTCTCCCTAACATTGATAGCGATCGCTCATGCTTTTAATTCATGCTTAAATCTTAATCAACGAGGTATCCTTACTAATACCACAAATTAAATTATTGTGACATTTTGTGACAACACATTATTTGATGCACGTATAAAATATTTTTACATTGACACATGACAGTGCATATAAATTAAATTAATTAATTAATTAATTAAAATATAGTGAAAATATCAATCATCAGAATTTTTTTTCAGCAACGATGGGAGAGGGTATAGAATAATTATCTAAGTGATTTAATTAAATGTGTAATTGATTAATTTAAAAAATAGCAATTAACTAATTAAAAATTGTAAACAAAAATAAAATTATATATTAGTTTTTTTAGATTAGTTTAAGCACATTTCTGTCCTTTTAGAAGATAATATCATTTCTTTTATCTTTGTTTCTGTCAAACCAAACAAAGTCAGTGAGACAAATACATTCATTTCTCTTATAGTCATTTCTTCTTTTTATTATTTTTGGCATGCTGCAGATCATTATGTCTGAGGAACCAACATAGTTGGAATTTTTCTTGCATCACAATGATGTCTTTGCATGCCATTTTGCTCAAAAAAATGTATTCGATGTTCCATACCTTTCTACATCCTCATGCATCAATCACAATGGCATGCAAAGGAATCCATGTCTTTATACATCCTCGCAATCTTTTATCACCTCTATTTGTATTCTCACTTTCTTCTTACAACCAATGTCCTAAAAACATTTTTAACACAAATTTTAATTTGTTCAATAAAAATATTTAAGAATCATTTTGAATAGAGAGAACAATGATTTTTTAAGTATTTTTAGATGCAACTGTATACTCGTACAAGGCACGGGGTAGATACACTAGTTTGTGACATTTTGAAAGAGTTTTTCTGGGTACATGATTTAAGGCTTAAATATAGTTTTGCTCACTGCAAATATAAGGGTTTCCACTTTGAGTCCCTGCAAAATTATTTTTCCCTTATTGATCCTTAATATTTCTAAAATGACTTTTTTTGGTCTGTTGTTGCGTCAAAATCGTAAGTATACAATCTCGTCAAGTTATAGTATAAAAAATTATCGTCTCCACAGGGAATTGGAATAATTACTGCTCTACTTAGATCAATTTGTTATTTAGACAAATGGTTCGAGGTGAACTTTAAACAAAGAGTGCATAAAAATAAGTAGAAAATGATTATAAAATATTTAAGAAAGGAATTAGATAATAAAAGCACTAAGGTAATGGGTTCACTAATACTTATATCTGTGTATTTGATTAATTTATAACATGAGTAACAATTCTTACTGATTACCAATCATCTATTCAAAAAGCTATTAACACCCAATGATCATGCAATGTTAACAGTCTTCCTCGCTCCTAATTTATTACTTTGTTTGATCATTCAAAGCAAGTAAATAGAAAGAGCATAAAGCATCAATAAATTTACCAACTCAATGACTGACTGGAAATGAACACGCAATCATTGATCCGGCAGAGCATGTAGATTCAATTATCCCTAGAGTTCCGTTAACTAATTGAAGGTACGATCGCCACACACTTAACTGTGTAAAGAGTAGCTAATTCTTTTATTAAAGAAATATCACCAGGAAGAATTTAATCAAAAGGATTTAAACACTCATATTATTAATCATAAAGATACCACAGATAAAGTAAAAGATCTCCCATCACCTCAGTGATGGGATTAGTTACACAACATAATATAAGAAAACAACAAAATAGGACTAGAAGATTACAAGAGAAGAAGAGAATTGAGAGAGAATCAATCCCCGGGAACCTTCAAATGTTCTGCTGAGAGTTCCTTTTATAGGCAAAAATTTGGGTTCAGCACGGCCTAAGCACGGCTGTGCTCCAAGGCTGTGCTCCCTTTACAACCTGTTTACGCGTCACCGACCTTGTCGACATGATTTTCAGATATTTTTGGTTGAGCATGGCCGTGCTCCGTGATGAAGAGGTCGTGCTTCATGTTAGAGCCCATCCAATTTGTGACGAAGTTGTAGGAAATTCTCTTAGCTTTCCAACGCCACCAAGAACGCCTTAATCCGATAACTACAACTCCAGATATGATTAAAATACTAACCAGCTATCCGGGGAGCGCGTGAGGCGCGCTCGTGGCTAATTGCTGCTTTAGGTAAGCATGGACATGCTTCATTATATTATGCGAAGTCCGTGCTTAGCATTCTAGGCCTATTTCAAGCCCAAATTTGTATTTGATCACCATGTTGCCTAATTTTCCATTTCTGTACAATTTAGATTAAAAGAGAGTGAATTTCAATTAATAATATTCAATAATTATTCAAATCACATTCTAATATCTTTATAAAAATGATGCACTATTGGTGTTATCATCTGTATCATCAACCACTGTTTATTTGGTCTTGACGTGCCTAAAAGAAATATAAGTCACTATTGTCATGTAGGATTAAAAAATGTCATGTAGACACCAACTCATCTCCATCTTCTATCCTGCCTCTCCAACACCATAATAGGGGGGTCACCGATACGATTAGTGAGAGTAGGCATGTACACGAGTCGGTTTTGACCAAACCCGATATACAAACCAATTAATTTTTCTCGGTTTGGGTTAAATCAAAAACCCATAGCTTTTTTGTAAAATCTGACCCAAACCAATCCGGTGATGAGTGGATTGGATTGGATTGGGCTCGCGGGTCAAATGAAAAAAAACCAATTTTTAAAATTCCAAAACAAAAAAAGGGGTCAAATATGTTTTTAGTCCCTATTAAATTACGACTTTTTCAAATTTAGTCCCTATAAAAAGTTTATCCATTTTTTGTCCTCACCTTTTACAAAACTGCATGTTTTTTGCCTCACATAAAAAAAAGATAAGAAAATGAGAAAAAGTATTGAAAAAGCAAAAAAGAGAGTAGGAATAAAAATTGTTTTGTTGAGTAACCAAGTGACTTCACCACTAGTGTTGTCCTTCGCATCAAAAGAAAAAACAGCCAAAAAAAAAAAAGAAAAGAGAATTTTTTTAGAAAAAGGCATAAAAATAGAAAAAATAAATAGTTGGAAACAAAAGTGTGCATAGGTGAGGCAAGTTTATGTTTTGATATGTATGTTCCCTCTCCCATGATCCTATAATTGTGTAATGCTCTCTTGTTTAACAAAAGAGAAGTAAAGTGAGGAATGCTTTGAGGTGACGGGTTGAACTTAAATTTTAGGGTATCTTAGCTTTTAAGCATAAGCAGGTCAGCACACACACAATCTTAGTGAGTAGGGATAAGCAGAAATCTTTAGGGTCAAAGGGGATTTTGATTGGAAAGCGTAAGTCTGAGATCTTACTGTAAAGTCCAAAAGCCTTGTATGATGAGTTATATTTTTCTTGGTTTTGAGTCAAGTGATGTTAATGTCAATGTGTTGTTCATTTGTTGCTTAATGTGTTTTGAATTCCAAGTTGTGTTTGTTTGTTATGTCATCACTCAAGGACGAACAATTATTGAAGCTTTGGGGTGTGATAACTATTAGAAATAAGAGTTATTTAACCTTTATAAGCTTGAAATTGTAAATCCAAAGAGTGTTTTCAATATCTTAAGCTTCCTTTAGGATTAGATTATAGAATAGATTGATTAAATTCATGAAAGTTGTTGTTTATGGCACATTAAGTGCAATTTTGGTGTGATTAATATGTTGTTCCAGTGTGCAGAATTTAAAAATCAAGTGCAGGACAAATAGCATATGTGCATGGCAAAGGCAGCAAAGTTGAAGTTGTGCAGTATCAAATTGTGTGCCAGAAAAAGACAAATAAAAGGGTTCTTATGCAGGAATTTAAAGGACTGTTGTCGTTTGAGATGGGTCATTTACCTTTTGGACAATGACCATTTTGGGCCCATGGAAGAGATAGAAAAGAGTCTTTGTATAAATAGGATCTAAGAGGGAAAAATTGGTCAGCTGGACACATTACCCTAGGTCACAATTTTCTGCATATTCTTTGTCCCTCCACTGTTCACTCGCCACTCACACTTCATCTTCCACCATCATCTACATTTTCTCCACCTTTCATTAAAGCATCATTTTGAAGCTGATTTGAAGCAGAAAAACTGTGAAGAGAATAAGGAAGTTGAGGCAAGAAAGAAAACAATACTTAGAAGAGTCACTAGCTAACTTTCTCCTCTTCATCTTTAGCTTTCTTTCTTTATTGTTGAACTGAAATCATGGATGTACTTATTCAGTTTTTGATGCCCAAATTATGTTTTGTTTGCCTAAGCTAACCATGAACTAATTTCTTTTAGTTAGGATACCATGATTTTGTAAGGTACGTTTATGGGGAATGGAATGCTATTTGATGTTTAGCTCTTTAAACAAGCTGTTTAAATGTTGATTTATTTTGGGTAAGGCCGATCATTTTAGCCAAAATGCAAGTTCACTAACTTGGGAAAGTTAGTGAGTGGACTTGCTTGTTAAATGTGGATTATGTGGTTAATTGGGAAATTAATCATGTTGAATGAATAGGAATATCATTCAAGTCCATAGAGTAATTGAATCATGCATAAAAGAAGGGGGAGTAACTAATGTGAAATTAGGAATAATGCAAACTTAGTGAACCCCACCTTAAAATGATTGGAAAATCACAACACAAATTCTGGAAATCACAACACAAATCCTACACCTGTAAAATAAACTGCTTCACCTAGCTGAATTTTACCTTGTTTAATTAATCTATTTTACTGTTATTAACATTTAACTTCATTGTTTTAAACACCCAAATTGAGAGGAAATATTAATTAACCGTGTTCAATCTTCGTGGGCACAATCTTTTATCACTTTATTACTTGTTTTGACTCTGTATACTTGCACGTTGCACACGCAATAGGTTGTAAGGTGGACCACCCTTACATGTAGTTCATATGGGCTGATACTTGAAAAATCATCTGAAACTCTTAAATGAATAATGCCACCCTTGAAGCCAAAAGTAGATGCTCATGGTGCTCCTAGTCATCACGAATGAGACGATGACTTGATCGGTATCTGTTTGACAAAAACATGAGAAAAAATATATATAAGTTCCTTAAAACATCGTTTTCTCATGTTTTTGTCAAACAGATACCGATCAAGTCATCGTCTCAACTATGATGACTAGGAGGACCATGAGATTTTGCTTTAGGGAGGCGGCGTCAACCATAGTTAGAGTTTAGGATGATTTTTCAAGTACAGGTCCACATGAACTGTGTAAGGGTGATCCACCCTAGAACCCACCTATCATGTCAACATATCTTTGATGTTGTGTCGTATATTTTTAGCAATGTTTTGAAAACTGGATAGGTCATCGGACGGTAAAGGTACTGGTTCAAGGTTTAATGGTTTAATAGTGGTTAGACCGCAGTTGAGCCGACATTAATTAAATAGTAATTTTTAATATAAATATATGTATAATATAAATTTTTAGTATTTATGTAACACCTCATTTTTCTTGCATTTAATGTGTGTTTGTGTGCCATGCATGTTAGGAAGGCTTTAGGACCATAAAGGGACCTTAGAAAGGACCATTCTTAGCATTTTCCGCAAAATAATCGGTTAGAGCAAGCCTTTAATCGATTAGGAACCACCAAACTTAAACCATCATTTTTCTTGCATTTAATGTGTGTTTGTGTGCCATGCATGTTAGGAAGGCTTTAGGACCATAAAGGGACCTTAGAAAGGACCATTCTTAGCATTTTCCGCAAAATAATCGGTTAGAGCAAGCCTTTAATCGATTAGGAACCACCAAACTTAAACCATCATTTTTCTTGCATTTAATGTGTGTTTGTGTGCCATGCATGTTAGGAAGGCTTTAGGACCATAAAGGGACCTTAGAAAGGACCATTCTTAGCATTTTCCGCAAAATAATCGGTTAGAGCAAGCCTTTAATCGATTAGGAACCACCAAACTTAATATTTTTGGAATTCAGACCATTCTAATTGATTAAATCATAGATGTTAATTGTTGAGGATTTCGACAAGTGTACCGAATCGCACAAGTAATAAAGTGATAAGTAAGATTGTCTCCACAGGGATTGCGATTGATTATTCAACTAAACAAAGTTCGTAACTATTTTGAACGTGAACAAATTCTTTGTATTGGAATTGATGCTATTTGTAACAACTAAAATAAATAAAAAGTAATTGAAATCGAATAATTAAAAACGATTAGGGGTTAAATCCTTTTGTTTCCACCTTTATGCAATTGAATTCAAAACCAATGCAATCGATACTTATGAACAATTGAAGATTAAATCCTCTAAATTAGATTAACGAAAATTCATTTCCTCTTAATCCCTTTGATTTAACTAATAAGCCCTAATCCCTTAGGTTCAAATTAATTAAATCAAGTATAAAGAATAAAGATTCATACAAACTCATACCAAATAGAATTATATTCCTATAACCCTATAGATATGTCCAACAATCTCAATGGTAGTTAAAAACCTCAATTTTTCAATCATGAGCATAACCCAAATTCAATTTAGTAATTATCAATTACCAAAAGGCATTAAGAACAGAGATAAATGATCAATTAACATGAATAAACTTGCATAGAAATAATAGAATCCAATTACATAAGGGTTTCCACAAAATTCATCTAACCCTAGCCTAAAAGAGTTTAGTTACTCATAGAGAACGAGAAACCAAACCAAAAAATAGAAACAATGGTAGAGAACCACTCCATTGAAGACTCAAATCCTTGTTCCCAAGCTTGAATCCTCCTTGGAGATGGTGGAGAATGAATCCCTAGCATCCCTTGACAAGCCTCCAGCGTTTTTAGGTCTTTGGAATGGTAAAGAATTATTAAAACCTCAAAAATTCGTGTTTTTAACGCTAACAGCGCGACCAGAGCACTTCGGGTGCGCTCCGCGCGCAAACTGTGCGCTAAGAAACAGAGTGGCATCAGATTTGGCGCTCCAGGAGCGCTCAAGCGTGCTTTACGCGCACGGGGTGCCCTCCTGCACCCGTTTTTCCACGTTGTTTTGCATTTTTCACCTCTGTAAAGACCGAGTTAGCTCAAGGTGTCTTCATGAAACTTGAAGCTATGAACTTTAGCTTTCCAATGGAACTGGTTTCATCTCATTTGGACACCTACAACTCCAGATATGATTAAAACATTGAACATGTGTCAGGCTGAGACAGCATCACCTTATCAACTTGTAGCACAAATTATCCCAACTTAGAGATTGATCTAGGTCTCGATTCTTTCATCAAAGTTGTATATAATTCTTCTATCTTTCCAACAAGACCAAGATCATCTCATTTGGATTAGTGTGGCTCAAGATATAGCTTTTAGAATCTTCTTTGTCTAGGCGAGCTATCGGGCCAATCCTTTGGCTATGCTACCATTCCTGTGCTTAGAGACAAAAACAATCATAGAAAACACTAATGTGCAAACGTTAGAACCGGATCAAGTGAATACATTAAACCATACAATTTAAGAAAATAATTACTTTGAATTCGCTTCAATCACAACACAAATATTCAGTTAAGCACTATAAATCTACATGTGATGAAGACTTATCACAACCCCAAACTTAGCACTTTGCTTGTCCTCAAGCAAACTCAATCAAAAAACATGGGCTGGATTTCAAATAATTCCATTTCACCTAGGCGAACTTCTTATAAATTTTTTTGACAATCCATGCACAATCAATTCACCTACTCCCTTGAATTCATGACTTTCGATTATCACAACTCAAGTAACCAAAATGAATTTATTTACTCAGAGCAACAAATCAATTCCCATTACACCTTTCCAGATAATGTGTTTCACTCCACTCAAGTGTCTAAAGGGTACTGTATACACTCAATTCACACCAAATGCAATCATTTACCATAGGCTTGACAAAATTCTAGGAAAGCAAATACACACAAATGCCACACACATTATGAGATCTTTTCAAAGGGTGAAATGGGGCTTAGGTAAGGGAGGATATTTCTTTGGATCTAGGCTAACTTAATTGGAGTCAAGAGATGTCTCTATTATTTCTTATCCATGCCTTGCATCACTTCACAACTTCCCCTAAATTCCTTCAACTTTGTATACCAACAAGCCACAAGAGAACTTATTCTTTGCTTTCTCACTTTGATTTTTATTTTCTTTTCTGCTTTGTTTTTCTCTATTTTTTTTGAATTATTGTTGTTCTCCTCTGGCCTGTTCATTTTTTTTCCTGAAATAACTACATGAACATGCTTTGTGTAGCCACCCCAAACTTAAGATTGTTGCTTGCCCTCAAGCAATCCCAAACTTAATTCACAACCAAATAACCAATTTTATAGAAAATAATCTCTCAACTCCAATTTAAAGGGACAATTGGTTTTTCCAGTTATTGGCTTGTATTGAGCTTAAAATTCAACAAACAGGCTTAAGGCTCAAAAGGGCTAGCAAAGGATAATATCACAAGAGTAGGCAATCAAAGGCTCTAGCTGTTCAAATAAAAATAAAGATATCAATCATCTGTGTGTGTGTTCACATGCAATGCAAAAGCAATCAAGAACTGAGTCAAGTTCTGAAGAATTCATACAAATGGTGGAGCACTCAAGAATAAATAAATTTCTGTTTAGGCTCAAACACTCACAAATTTTGCTTTTGTAAGGGGAAAAAATTCATGACCACTGAAATTCTCAAAAGTTACAGTTACAAGAAGTTGCTTAAAAAAGTTCAAGTTAACAAAAGTTTCAGTTCCTTGATTATACACATCATGCACACAATAAGAGTACAGTTCACAAACAAATTCTCAGATGAAAAGGAATTCCATAGGGGAACAAGAGCTCAGTCATAGGGTGCATGGTATCAACTTCACACACGAACGAAAATAAATTCAACATAAAAAAAATAAAAAAAGTAAATAGCAAAAGAAGGGAAAAAAAGGTAGAACTCGTGAGTTGAGCCGCTCGAGTCAACCGCTAACTTGAAATGAGAAAGGTGGGCCGCCTGACGCCACCACCAATGGGTTGCCTCCCATGAAGCGCTTCTTTAACGTCACTAGCTTGACGCTTGAAGGAGTCGATCAAGGCTCCTTAAAGGAGGAAAAGAAGATTGAAGCACCACCTTCCTTGGGAAGATGCACACCCATAGCCTTGAGTGCTTGCATAGAAATCATTTCCCTTTTTCGCATTTGTCTCCTTTTTCTCCTCTTAAATTTATGTGGGTGGACATTGTCACCTCTCGCCTGTTTGGTACACTTTTCATAAGAATGAGTAGGTTCTACTTGTGCCTTCTTTGGAATTTTGCAATTTGGGAATTGTTTCCCATGGCCCATATACAGACTACTCTTTCCTTTTCTTCCTTTTTCCTGCACTAAAATTTTTTCCATCCCATCATCCAGCTCTTCAGACATCTCCTCAATAGAATTCATTGTCACATTTTCTAAGGGTTTAGAAGGTCGATCTTGATCAAGATTCTCTCCAACCGGCTGCCCAACCACATCAATTCTAGAGCACTTTTCGGTGTCATCAGGATGCCTCATAGCCTCAAACACATTGAAAGTCTATTTCTCATCTTGGAACCTCAACATTAATTTACCTTGTTGGACATCAATCAGGGATCTTCCTGTAGCTAGGAAAGGTCTTCCAAGAAGAAGAGGGACCTCCTTGTCTTCCTCCATGTCAAGGATCACAAAGTCTGCCAGAAAAAAGAATTTGCCAACCCTTACCAATACATCTTCCATAACTCCATAAGGGTATTTGATTGACCTATCTGTCAGCCGCAGTGTCATTTTTGTAGGCTTGACTTCACCTCCTCCCAGCCTCTTCAACATAGATAACGACATCAAATTGATGCTAGCTCCCAAATCACAAAGGGCTTTGTCAATATTTAAATTCCCAATAGTGCAGGGAATTATGAAGCTTCCAGGATCTTTCATCTTTGGAGGGAGCTTTCATTGAATGATGGCACTACACTCTTCTGTCAAAGCTACAGTCTCATCTTCTTTGAATTTTTCCTTCTTAGTCAACAATTCCTTTATGAATTTGGCATATAAAGGCATTTGCTCAAGAGCTTCTGCGAAAGGAGTGTTCATCTGGAGGCGTTTGAAGACGTCCATGAACTTAGAGAATTGTTCATCCTTCTCCTTTTTCTTGCTCATAGAAGGATATGGCAGCTTCTTATATGGAGGAACCACTTTGGGCTTATTTCCCACCTGCACTTGTTCAGTTATAACTATGCCTCCTTCTTCTAAGTTGGACTTCTTCTCAACCTCTTTTTTTCTTCTTTTTCTTTATTTTTACTGCTCTCATTTTCAACTCCGTCCACCTCACTTTTTTCACTTTTTTTCTTCCCTCAACTTCAGACATTATTTTTCCACTTCTCAAAGTAATTGCACTACAGTTCCCATTTTTAGGATTATCAACTGTGCTAGCAGAAAACTTACCTTTGGTTTGCTCCGCAAGTTGCTTTGAGAGTTACCCAATTTGACTCTCCGGATTTTTGATAGAGGCCTCTTGGTTCTTGAAATAAGACTCATGAGTCTGATAGTTGGAATGGATATTTTGGAAGTTGGATTGAGTCATCTTCATGAATTGAGTGAGAGCTTCTTCTAATTGATTTGGCTTCTCTTGCTTTTGAGGTTGTGGAGGGTTGCTTGATGATGGGCTATCTTGTTGTTTTCAAGAAAAGTTAAGATGATTCCTCCACCCAGGATTATAGGTGTCAGAATAAGGATTCCCTCCTTGCTTTTGAAAATTTTCCATGTAGTTAGCTTGCTCATTCGAAAATCCCTTAGCATCACAACCTCCATTCTCATGAGGTCCTTAACAAAAGTCACATCTCAAGTTCCTGTTCAACTAGTTCACCTGAGCGGGAATAGGGGCTCCCGTTTTTGGCGCTTTAAGCTCCTTAATGATAGCTTCCAATTGTTGAGAGACCAATTTATTTTGAGCCAAGAGTGCATCTTGTGTTTCTAGCTCAAGGAGTCCTCTTCTACCCTGTGTTCCTCTATCATTTTGACACAACTGCTCAGTGGAAGCCATTTGCTCTACTAAAGTTCTTGCTTCTTCAGCTGTTTTACTGTTAATTGTACCTCCAGCTGAGGCATCCAACATCATTCTTGTATTTGGCCTCAACCCATTGCAAAACATCTGCATCTGATTAAACTCATCATACCCATGGTCGGGACATCTTTTCAGAAGAAGCTTGAATCTCTCCCAAGCCTCATACAGATTTTCGATATGGTTCTGCTGGAACCCATGAATTTCACCTCTTCTTTTGATGAACTTGGAGGGTGGAAAAAATTTGTTCATAAATTTATCCTCCAAATCATCCCAAGTAGTGATGCTTCCTGTAGGCAAAGTGTGCAGCCAATCTCTTGCTCTATCTCGTAGGGTAAAAGGAAAAACCCTTAGTTTCTTGGCCCCTTCGGTCACTCCATTCAGCATGAATGTGCCACAGATTTCATAGAAATTTACCAAGTGCTGATTTGGGTCTTCAATTTCATCCCCAACGAATTAGTTTTGCTTGAGAGTGTTCAATAGGGATGGTTTGATCTCAAAAGCATTTGCTTCCTCCAGTTGGTAGGCCATGACAGCCCTTGGATTGTTCCTTCTCCCAAAATCGCCCAAGGTGCGCGGTGGTGGTGGTACGTCCCCCATTACTACTAGAGTTGTAAGGAGAGAAGTAGAAGCAGAGGCTTGATTATGTTGTTGTCTTGATTTCCATGCCTTCTTCCTATTAGCCTTTGTTGTCTTTTCTATTTCTGGGTCAAACAACAGCTCCTCGGTTTGTTTACCTCGCGTGCACAACACTAAAGGAAAAGGTAAGTAGCACCGCAACAATTATAACAATATATTTTTTTATAAACAGAAAATAAAAACAATAAAAAAAATAAATTGTTCAAAAAGTACTCGTTTGCCGTGTTAAAAATCAACTCAACAATCCCCGACAACGGCACAAAAAACTTGTTGAGGATTTTGGCAAGTGTACCGAACCGCACAAGTAATAAAGTGATAAGTAAGATCGTCTCCATAGGGATTGCGATTGATTATTCAACTAAACAAAGTTCGTAACTATTTTGAACGTGAACAAATTCTTTGTATTGGAATTGATGCTATTTATAACAACTAAAATTAATAAAAAGTAATTGAATTCGAATAATTAAAAACGACTAGGGGTTGAATCCTTTTGTTTCCACCTTTATGCAATTGAATTCAAAACCAATGCAAGTGATACTCATGAATAATTGAAGTTTAAATCCTCTAAATTAGATTAACGAAAATTCCTTTCCTCTTAATCCCTTTGATTTAACTAATAAGCCCTAATCCCTTAGGTTCAAATTAATTAAATCAAGCATAAAGAATAAAGATTCATACAAACTCATACCAAATATAATTATATTCCTATAACCCTATAGATATGTCCAACAATCTCAATGCTAGTTAAAAACCCCAATTTTCCAATCATGAGCATAACCCAAATTCAATTTAGTAATTATCAATTATCAAAAGGCATTAAGAACAGAGATAAATGATCAATTAACATGAATAAACTTGCATAGAAATAATAGAATCCAATTACATAAGGGTTTCCACAAAATTCATTTAACCCTAGCCTAAAAGAGTTTAGTTACTCATAGAGAAAGAGAAACCAAACCAAAAAATAGAAATAATGGTAGAGAACCACTCCATTGAAGACTCAAATCCTTATTCCTAAGCTTGAATCCTCCTTGGAGATGGTGGAGAATGAATCCCTAGCACCCCTTGACAAGCCTCCAGCGTTTTTAGGTCTTTGGAATGGTAAAGAATTATTAAAACCTCAAAAATTCGTGTTTTTAATGCTAACAGCGCGACCAGAGCACTCCTGGTGCGCTCCGCGCGCAACCTGCGCGCTAAGAAACAGAATGGCGTCAGATTTGGTGCTCCAGGAGCGCTCAAGCGTGCTCTGCGCGCACGGGGTGCCCTCCTGCACCTGTTTTCCACGTTGTTTTGCATTTTTCACCTCTGTAAAGTCCGAGTTAGCTCAAGGTGTCTTCATGAAAGTTGAAGCTATGGATTTTAGCTTTCCAATGGAACTGGTTTCATCTCATTTGGACACCTACAACTCCAGATATGATTAAAACATTGAACATGTGTCAGGCTGAGACAGCATCACCTTATCAACTTGTAGCACAATTACCCTAACTTATAGATTGATCTAGGTCTTGATTCTTTCATCAAAGTTGTAGATAATTCTTCTATCTTTCCAACAAGACCAAGATCATCTCATTTGGATTAGTGTGGCTCAAGATATAGCTTTTAGAATCTTCTTTGTCTAGGCGAGCTATCGGGCCAATCCTTTGGCTATGCTACCATTTCTGTGCTTAGAGACAAAAACAATCATAGAAAACACTAATGCACAAACGTTAGAACCGGATCAAGTGAATACATTAAATCATACAATTTAAGAAAATAATTACTTTGAATTCGCTTCAATCACAATACAAATATTCAATTAAGCAATATAAATCTACATGTGATGAAGACTTATCATTAATCGACTAAGTCACGACAGATTGCCATTTCCCCAAATTTTTTGAATGTTATCGATTAACTGACTATTGAGTTAATCGATTAATTGCGTGAAATCTGCAGAATCATAAAAATCTTTCCATATCTGTTCCATGGCCTTCAATGGCTATAAATTCAGCTTTTGGACGACTTGATGGAACCCTAGCCGCAGAAAACACTCTGAGCAAGACCCTAAATTCATTTTCTTCAATCCCTTGGTCAAATTCTTGTATTCTTCGTGGGTGGAGGGAGCTTTGGCCAACTTTTGCTCAAGGACTTGGAGGGCTTGGTTAGGAGCAATTATCCTTACTATTCGCAAGCTAGAATTACACGAATTTTCATGAATGTGGGGTATTAGACTGGTCTTGTATGAACTAATGGGAGAAAGGGTAGCCATGATCATGTTTGCATGCTTGTTTGATAAAAAATGATTGATTTTTATGGTAGGTTATATTAATGTTTACCCTCTGTGATGCTATATAACTCTGTGCGTAAATAATATATGTTTGGATGTATGTCTTCTCAAAGAATTTAGTGGTAGAACCCGTAGCCACTCTGTTGCTACCATTTCTGTTGAAATTCAAAGGTAAATCGATTAAGTTAAAAATTTGTAACCGATTAAGCATTGGAATAATGGACTTAACCGATTAAGGATAAGCTCTAACCGATTAGGAGTAGTGTTTTAACCGATTAAGTCTAGTAACTTAACCGATTAGGAGTTGAATAATGGCCTAACCGATTAATCCATAGGGGTCAATCAATTAAATGGAATGAAAACAGAACCAGGAGAAACGCGGATGCGATTTGGACAGCAGGATAGTATCAATGGAAACACTAGGATGGACTAAATAAGATCTAATCCAAACCTTGCCATGGCATACTAGACACCTAATTGTTTGAAAATAGGGCCAAACTATAAGTTAGGAAGGCCTAGATGACCTGAACCAACCTTGTGGAAAATCATGTAAGTATAGTTAACCGATTAGGAAGTTAGCTATTAACCGGTTAGGAGATCAGATAGGAGCTTAACCGATTAAAGACGAGGGATAATCGAGTAGAGTCTTTGCATAACCGATTACATTGAACTTAAAACTCCATTCAAGGACTACTAATCAATTAAGAGGTAGTGGTTAACCGATTAGAGGGAGCTTTATGACTAACCCAATTATCACAAGTATGTTAACTGATTAATCTCTTAAGTTAACTGATTAGAGAATGGTTTAATTGATTAGAACCCATAAACGAATCTAGACTACACTATGTTCATGTGTTCTGTGTTATGCGATTCGCTCGGATGAAGGCGATTGTATGCAGTTGGAAGCGGCGATGATGCATCGTGAGGTTGATCTAGCTGATGGGGGAAAGCAACGTTGGAACGTCATAGTGGTGGCCATGATGGGCTCGAACCTAGCCACGGGGATCATGATCGGGTGACGGGGGCCTTATACAAGGCAAGAGCTAGCTACTCACTGCTAGAGACTCGTTGACAGGGTCATCCTGAAGAGCCACTTCGCGTTCTCATGAGTGATGAGTGTATTTTGGTGGAGGTCACCTACGTGGTGTACTCTCGGGGCAAGCCAGATATATACTCTCATTCGTCTTTCCTTAAAAGTAGTTGAGTTATGGATCCACATTGCATACGATGTAGTTTGGAGTTAGCGTGCATTGGCATATTCATGCGTTCATCCATGACTTGATACTTGAGTTGTATTTATGTTGTTGATTGGATTGCTGCATGTTTTATGTTTGATCTTATTTCCTTTATTTCATATATTACTGGTCTTGTACTCACCCAAACTTACTCACATGGTTTCGTGTAGAGGAGGAGATGATAGTTAGTGAGACTGTGATGGAGGAGTCCGTAGTCGAGGAGTCATGACTTAGGTCCTCCAACCGCTTTTATGATGCTGCTGTTATTTATCGATGTCTTAGTTAGGGTTCATGCTCTGATTAGACGTGACGTCAGGGATTTTGTTATTCACGTTTTTATGGATTTTCTTCCACGCATTTTGTCACTTGAGGATGTATTTTGCCTCACAGATTTTCTTGCATTTTTTATCATGTGATGCACACTACCTTTTATATATGATATTATTCAGTCATTATTATTTTATTTGCTAAATGTTTTTCTTTTACGTATTTTCTTCCGCATGCTAAGTGTTAATTATGTATGGGGGTATGGGTGTAACAATTTATTTTAAACTTATATTCATAAAATAGATAGTAAAAACTCTGACATATATAATTTTTAATATAAATAAATATATATATATATATATATGATATAAATTTTTAGTATTTATTTTAAATTTATATTCATAATATAAATAGTAATTAAAAAATTTAATATATATAATTTCTAACACAAATATATCTATAATATATATTTTTTTGTTTTTACTTTAAATTTATATACATAATATAAATAGTAAAAATTTTAATGTATATTATATATTATTTTGACAAATAATATATATTAAATAGTCATGTAATATAACTTTTTTTTGGTAAATGATATACAAAATATATTAGATAATCACGTAATTTGTACAAAAAAGGATAATCACGTAGTTTGAATGAACTTTTTATATAATGGTAAAAAAAATAATGGTAAAAAAAGAATGAACTTTATATGTGACAACTTTTTGCAAGAGGTGTATTGCAAGCAATAATAAGCTTACTATATATGCAATACGTGATAGATTTGGAGAAATGATTTTTGTACACACAAATTGACACAAAAGTGGACACAGCATATTTTCGTACGTGTACAGACTGTATGTCCGTACATGTACGGACACATTTTTTTTTCAATTTTTTTTTATTTTTTTAGATTTTTTTAAACTGGTTAAATTTTTTTTGTCATTAACCAGATAATGAACTGCATTAACCAGATATTTGAACTTGATTAACCAGATAAAAAAAGTTTCAGGATTTGGCATTAACCAGATAATGAATAGCATTAACCAGATAAATGAACTTCGTTAACCAGATAAATAAAATGTTGGCATTCACCAGATAATGTGAACTATTTATTTATCTGGTTAACGAAGTTCACTTATCTGGTTAATGGTTCATATTATTTGGTGAATGCTAACCCTGAAGTTCATTATTTATCTGGTTAACGAAGTTCATTTATCTGGTTAATGCAGTTCATTATCTGGTTAATGATAAATATTTTTTTAAATAGCTAAAAAAAACTAAAAAAAATTGAAAAAAAAATAATGTGTCTGTACCGTACGGACCGTATGTCCGTACCGTACGGACTGTGTGTCCAAAATTTGTGTCCCTTTTGTGTACAAATAACGGGACCCTAGATTTGTATTCAAAATTGGTTGCGACCAAGTGGCAGCGGCTTGTGCACTGCATATTCAGCGACGAGGTTTGAATCTCTCTTTACGTAGTTTTCAATTTTTTCTGTGTAAATGACATTTCATGATTCGAACCAGTTCGAACTGAAAATCGACGGTTTTCACCGGCTTAAGGCCGGTTTGTCCAATTTTCGGCCGGTTTCATGTGTGAGCGGTTCTATGATGTGTTTGGACCGGAGACCAGACCGAATCCCGGTTCAACAGGTTGAACCGGCCAGTTCGGTCTAGTTTTCAAAACCTTGATTTTTAGACCTTTAGTCTTTGCTATATATACAATGGAGAACAATAGCTTGTCCAATGTACTTTGCTTGAAGATCACTCAAACACTGAGGCTCTGTTTAGTAAAAATAAACTATAAGCTATCTTATAGATGAAAAGCTAGTTGATAGCTTATAGCTGAAAAACTGGCTAATTAAAATTGAAGTGGTGCCCCTAGGCCTTCGGGGTGTGGTGGTATCTTTAGAGACCATAGTGCTACTATGTAACAATTTTGCTCTCTTTGCGGAGCTAGTGAGAGCTATGACTGCTATTGAGATAGCTTACCAGCGTGGTTGGTGGAATTTCTGGTTAGAATGTGATTCCCAGTTGGTTATTGACGCTTTGAAATCTGTCTCTACTGTTCCTTGGAAGCTGCATACTAGATGGCAGAATTGTTTGTTGTTGACTAAAAACATGAATTTTCATATTTCTCATATCTTTAGAGAAGGGAATAATTGTGCTGATAAGCTGGCTTCACATGGCTCCTCTATTCAAAATTTTGTTTGGTGGGACAACATTCCTAGTTTTATTAGCGAGGATTTCTTCAGGAATAGATGGGGTCTTCCCAGCTATAGATTCAAATAAGTCTTTTTATTTGATTCCTGTTTTTGGCGTGTTGTAAATGATTGATAATGTCTTTGGTGCCAACATAATTGGGATGAGAATCTTTATAGTGATACTTTTGCATGCCATTATTGATTTTCTTAGCCCTAGTTTCTTTATTATAGGTTTGATTTTCATTCCTATTGGTTTCATTGTTGTTTTGTTTCATGGGTCTTGGCCTAGTCCCCCCATGTTTGTTTGTTTATCTTTTTTTCCCTTTTCTTTTAATAAATTTTAGGGAGGAGTACTCTTTTTCCTCCTAGATTTTTTTTCCTAAGGAGGGTTTTGTATCAAAAGGTTTTAACGAGACTCCTTTCCTTTCTTTTGCAAAAAAAAAAAATTGAAGTGTTTGGTAAAATTAGTTATTTAACTAAATAATAAATATAAAATAACATAAAAAGGATAAGAATTTATCTTTATTTTAAATTTGGAAAATGATAGGGGTGAGAATAGGATGAGCCGAAATAGGCTTTGCAGGCCCAAGGCTACCTGATCAAAAAAATTCAAGGCCTCAAGTCTAGTCTGATACCTGTCATAGGCTTTTTTTTATGTCTGGTCTGGTCTTTATGAAAACCTAATTGGCCTGGTAGCCTGCTTAATAGTCTATTTCATATTAACGTCTTTAAATAAATCATCTGACCTATATCTAAATAGACTAACATGGTGATAGACCAATGAAGATAAGTTAAATTTATAATAAAATATAAAAAATGAAAATTATAATCACTACTAATAAAAGACATGAGACATAGAGTTAGAAAGATAAAAGACGAGGTGAGTTCTATAAGGTTTGATTCTAATTATTTGTATGATATAAATCTTTTTAAAGGTCTAACCTGACTTTTTAAAGAGTTTGACCTTATATGATAGTCTATTTAAATTCTATTTTGCAATAAGACCTTTAAATATGTCAAAAACTTATGTAGATCAATATGCTTAAATTGTAGTCAGCAAGTGTATGATTTAAAACAATGTATAAAATATAATATAATAAAAATAGCAATAAAAAATATTATTTATGTTTACTTAAATAGGCCGACCTGTTAGGCTCAAAAGATTTTTTGGATGGTCTGAAGCCTGACCTTTTTAGTTAAATAGACTTTTCAAAAAGCCTTGACCTTGTCTATTTAAAAAATGACTGATCTGGCCTGGGCCTGACGTAAGCTAGGCCATAGACCCCTGTCGAGCGGCCTGGCCTATTCCAACTCCTAGAAAAGGATAAAGAATAAACTAATGAGGATAAAAATGAGAAAAAAGATAAAAAAAAATACTGTAAGCTATAAACTCGGACGCTACTTCAAGTAGTATCTAACAAAATTATAAGCTAGTGTGAAGTTTGTTTACTAAACACATTTTCTTCAGTTAAACAAACTTATAAGCTAGTCTAATAAGTTATAAGCTACTATTTTTGCCTTAACAAACTGAGCCTTAACTTCTTGGCATCTACAATGGAAGAACCAACATTGGGTTCTTAATTATCTTTTGTGGGTCCAAATCACTCCAATGGTAGAACCCAAGTTGGGTTGTTAACTTATTTTAAGTGGGTCCAACAATTTGATCCAACATTGAATATATTGTTGTTCACAAACCAATAAGTACAAAAAAAAAATTATTCTTAAGAACACGTTCTTGTGGGAGAACTGTTCTCCACTGTGACTTCCATGTCATTGTGCTCTAATGGTGGAAAAAAAATAAAAACATGTTCTTACACTCAAGAAAAAACTAAAGAACAACCGTTGGATTACGGGTTCCTAAGTTTCTAGCGCAGCATAATAAAATGCGACTCTCACAACCAAAGTTGTTTCTCTTTCTGGTTTTGGTCTTCATTGTGACATATGTTGTTACAATGAATTAATGCACGAGTTGCGGGTGGTGGCTTTAGGAGATTTGTCACTTTGAAGGTGATCTAAGTGTCTCGATGATCTCTGACATTTCTGTTGGCGTGTTTTTAATTTCTGGGTTTTCGACATTGTGATTATATAAGCTTGTGCATTTTGCAGCTCAAAACAAGAAACGAATTAAAAACGTTTAAGAATGGGGAATCTGTGCAAAAAGTAATTACACATCAAAGTGAGAGGTGGTGTCGAGACAAACCAAGGTAATTAAAACCAGACCGGATATTAAATCGGAAAGGGCTAGGGTTCGGAGTTTTTGGGTCAGACAGGGGTCAGACCGGGGTCGAATAAAATATTATTTTTAAGTATATATATATATCAAATATATAATATATATACATAATATTTCAATTTATACACAAAATAACATGTCCCGGAACTAATAAAATGTTATTTTTTAAATATATATATATATATATATATATACCAAATATATAATATATATACATAACATCAATTTATATTTGTAGTTATTTTATTATTAATGTTTTATATATAATAATTATTGTTACTATTATTATTATTATTATTATGAAAAGAGAAAAATTTATCAAGGCTTTTTATTTTTTTGGTCAGAGAAAATTTTATCAAGGCTGAGCCCTGAAAGTCTGAAACGACTAACCCATTGGCCCAACAAGCCTGGGACCAATTAAGGCACGTGTTACCAAGCACAAAGGCTTTTAGGGTTCAGAATGAACTTTCAAAGCAAACACACAGAGCCAACAGCGCTGCAAGCTCACCTCCTCTCCCAAGCTCGCCTCCTCTCTCAAGCTATCAGGGGTCTGTAGATACAACAGCGCCGCAACAGAGCTCATCAGATCTTCTATTTTTTCTTCCCCTTCTCTCATCTCTGTAGTTCTTCTTCATTTCGACCAGAAAATGCAACTGCTTCTTCAGTTCTTCTTCTCTCATCTCTCATCACGGCAGAGACAACGCAGAGCACGCCGGAGACGAAGCAAAGTACGCAGAGCACGTCGTTTTGCCCTTTTTTTAAAAAAAAAAATTGGCCTGTTTTTTGAACCGCCCGATTCCGGCAAAAACCCGGTTTTTACCGGATTTCCCAATTTTTAAGCCAGTTTCCGGTCCTTTCTTCCGGTTCTCTGCCAAGCGGTCCAATGGGGTGATCTGGACCGGACTGGTGCCCGGTTTCCGGTCCGACCGGTTCGACAGGCCGGTCCGGTCCGGTTTTTGTTACCTTGAGGCAAACAGGAGAATAGTAACAGGCCTCTTTTCAAGATTTTATCCCGTTTTTTCCCCTATAAAATCACAATTGTCTAACTTTATTTCTTATAAAAATTTTATTTATTTTAAGTCTTATAAAATACGAAAACCAAGCGTTTTTACTTTTTAGTCTTTATCAAGAACTTAAAAATACAGCTCTTATTAAATATAAAGACTTAAAAATAAGTTAAAATTTGTCAAAAAAATAAAAATAAAAATAAGTTAAAACATTGAAATAAGTTAAACCTGTTAACATACATAAAAACATAGTGGATAAAGAAGATGAAGAATGGGAAGGCTAAGAGAGAAAGTGCCCTTGCTAGGGTTTCATAAGGCAACAAAAAGCAAAGCATGATAGTGTTGGCTTACAAAAGGAATAAATACTAGAGACTGAGAAAGACTAAAATACCCTTACTACTAACTAATAATAATAATACTTAACATCTCCCCTCAAACTCACGATGCATTAACAGGGAGCATCGAGAGTTTGTCAACCAGAAAACGAAAACGTTTAATGGAATGCATCTTCGTGAACAAGTCCGCAATCTGCAAGGAGGAGGAGATAAACGGTAGAGTAATTGTTCCATGCTGAAGATGATGACGAGTAAAATGACAATCGATCTCAATGTGCTTGGTGCGTTCATGGAAGACCGAGTTATGTGCAATTTGAATAGCACTCTTATTATCACAGTGCATCGGAGTTGGCTCAGAAAGAGAGATACCCATATCAGATAAAAGCCAACGCAACCAAACTATCTCAGCAGTGGTGGATGCCATAGCACGGTACTTAACTTCTGTAGAAGAGCGAGAAACAATGTCTTGTTTCTTACTCTTCCAAGAAATAAGAGAGTCTCCAAGAAAGATACAAAATCCAGTGGTGGACTTACGATCCAGAGGGATCACCAAACCAATCAAAGATCAGAATAAGCACATAGCTCCAATGAGGACGATGAGGGAAAGAGAAGGCTCTGAAATTGAGTTCCCCGAAGATAACGAAGAATACGAAGAACAGCTGCCCAATGAACAGTAGTGGGAGAGACAACAAACTGACTGACAACATGAACAACATAAGCAATGTCAGGTCTGGTAATTGTAAGGTACACCAGGCTGCCAACCAAAGTACGGTATAAAGTAGGATCTGGTAGAGGCACACCATCAGAGGGAGCATATTTCACATTCAACTCAAGTGGAGTATCTGCTGCTCTAGTATCAGAGAGACGAGCCTGTTCAAGAATGTTGGCTATGTACTTGGATTGAGAGAGAAGATAGCCTTTAGGAGAGTATGCAACTTCAATCCCCAAGAAGTAGCGAAGAGTGCCTAAATCCTTCATCTCAAACTGCTTGGCTAACTGAGCTTTCAACTTATTGATTCCACTAACATCATCACCTGTAATTATCATATCATCAACATACAAGGAAAGTATAATGCGACCGTGAGTGGTGGACCTGATAAACAATGCAGAATCATGGTCACTAGAACGAAAACCAAGAGATGTGATCACGATGAGAATTTCACAAACCAAGCTCGAGGAGCCTGTTTAAGACCATAGAGAGCCTTTTTTAGCTTACACACTTCCCCCTGATTATGAGAAACACCCTGTGGAGGTACCATATAGACTTCTTCATGAAGCTCACCATTTAGAAAGGCATTTTTGACATCCATTTGAGAAACATCCCACCGATTTAATAGATGCAACTGCAATAAGAGTACGAATAGTTGTCATCTTAGCCACAGGAGCAAAAGTTTCTTCATAATCCATACCATACTGCTGAGAGAATCCCTTAGCAATAAGACGAGCTTTGTAGCGCTCAACTGACCCATCAGACTTAGTTTTGATCTTGTATACCCAACGAGACCCAATAGCACGTTTTCCAGGAGGAAGAGGTACTATATCCCAAGTATCTGTTTTGCGCAATGCAAAAAGTTCTTCTACCATAGCATGCTGCCAAAGAGGATTAAGGATAGCCTCTTTATAGGAAGAGGGCTCAGACAAACTGTGAATAGAGCTTAAGAAAGAAGCAAATGAAGCAGAGTAAGTGGAATAGACAAAATTAGGCAATTGAGTAGACTTACGGTGACGAGAGGGTTAACGAGGAGGCGAAGGAGGAGGCGAAGGATCAACAATCGCAGGAGGTGGTTGGGCAGTCGGGGGGGCAAGAGTGATGTCATCATCTGGAGTAGTAGTATTTGTCCTGCAATTCTCAACATTACAATCACTGGAAGTACTATCATTAGGACCAAATGGATCAATATGGGTTAGTTCTGAACTGTTAGTAATCGAAGACTCGGAAGAAAAGGAGTAGAATGGAATATGCTCAAGAAAAACAACATGACGAGAGACATAAAGTTTTCTTGCATGAGGATCATAACAACGATAGCCCTTTTGACCATCCCCATAACCAAGGAAAACACACATGGCAGAACGAGAAGACAACTTACTACGTTCTACTTGTGGACGGAGAACAAAACAAGTAGAGCCAAAGACTTTTAAAGAAGAGTAATCAAGGATAGAAGCATACAATTTTTCAAAGGGAGACAAACCTGATATGACAGACGACGGGATTATGTTAATAGCATGGACAGCAGTGAGAACAGCCTCACCCCAAAATTCACTGGGAACCGAAGCCGACAACAAAAGAGAACGAGCAGTCTCAATAATATGACGGTGTTTCCTTTTAGCAACTCCATTCTGTTGAGGAGTATCAGTACAAGATGTCTGGTGGAGGGTGCCATCATAAGCAAGTAATTCAGAAAATTTATTAGAGGTATATTCACCACCTAAATCACAACGAAAACACTTTATAACAGCGTTGTGTTGAGTCTTTACCATAGTACGAAACATATGATAAATATCAAGAAATTGAGCGGTGTTTCATAAGATAAACCCAACAATAACGAGTGTAATCATCAATAAATGAAACATAATGTCTAGATCCACCTTTGGTAGGAGCAGGTGATGGACCCCAAACATCGAGTGAACTAAATCAAAAGGTGCATATGAAAGGAAACACTTTTACTAAAGCGGTAAAGCTGAAAATTTAGCAAGTTTACAACTACAACAATCTGAAATATCACGGTTTGTAACTTTCCTAAAGCTCCGGTAGAAGCCAAATACTTTAATCTAGAAGCGAAACATGTCCAAGCGGGAATGCCATAAATAAAAACTAGAAGACGAAGAATTCAAACGAAAACTAGATAGTAAATCGGTGGATGTTGATCTTTGCAATATCTGGGACTCTCAGATCATCCAACACATAAAGTCCCCCCCGTCTATGGCTTGTCCCAATCAGCCTCCCGGAATGGTGATCCTGCACACAACAAGAAGAGAAAGAAAACTTAATCAATAACCTAATCGCACAATTGACCAACTGAAGCAAGACTCAAAGTGAGGTTAGGAATATAATAAACATCAGAAAAAGACAAGTTAGGCGTGGAGACAGAACCAATGCCTGCTAATGGCGTAGGAGTGCCATCAGCAGTCATAACTGACATAGACGAGGTAGGACTCACAGACACAAAAGATTTATTATCATATGACATATGGTGCGATGCTCCCGAATCAAGAATCCATATGGAAGGAGATATACCTGACAGAATAGAGGACTTCAAACCTGTAGTAGAAGAGGCAGACATGGCATGTGGCTGAGTAGCAAGAAGCTTTTGAAGTTGTTCCACAATATCATGTATTTGAGAAGCAGTCTCATGTGGGTATACAGAACCAGTACTAGAGCCAACGAGAGGAGGAGCAGCAGCAGCTGCAGCAGCATTGGATGATGGACCCCTAAAGTTCTTCTTATTTGCTCTCCCCAATTTTGAACACTGCTTTCCAATGACCTTTTTCTTTGCAGAAAGCACATTTATCATTACCAATCCCAATCCTCCCTTGAGGTTTCCTTTTTGAGCAGGAGCAGCAAAAACAGATGGAGGATTAGGGAGAATTCCCTTATCCGACACAGTGGAGTGGGTCTTAAGTCTGGTTTCTTCAGCCAACAATTCACTTACTACTGATTCAACATTAGGAAGAGGAGTACGATGAAGAATACCACCACGAAGGCCCTCAAAATCATCACGAAGAGCCATCAGAAACCAAACCAGACGCTGCTCTTCTCGCTGATCAATGTATGCTTTGACAGCTTTCAATTCAGTCGATTCCATAAGAGCCAATTGATCCCACAAATTAGTCATGGCCGAATAAAATGTCTGAATGGTCATATTGTTCTGTTTAAGGGCCCTAATGTCACTTTCCAGCTGATACCGTCTTGCAAAATTAGACTGAACATATAGGCGTTGCAAATGATCCCAAACCTCTTTAGCCGTATCATACTTGGCTAGTTGCACACCAATAGACATTTCAACAGAATTGTTAATCCAAGTAATGATTTTCGAATTATTAACCATCCAAGTATTCAAATCAGCAGTGTATTTAGCTATATCCGTTTTATTTGTGGGCTTAATAGAAGTTCCATCAACATGACTCCATACATTTTTTCCAATCAAAAATTTTTTCATCACATAACTCCAATAAGAGTAATTCAGTCCATTGAGTTGGACACTAACAGCTTGCAAAGAATCATCCTTAACACCAGCCATAGCAAACAATCACAAAATACGATGAACACAATCACTGAGAACAGAAGAAATTAGGGATAACCTGCATCGAAACAAGAAGCGGTGTGTCGAGAATCCCACCAAGGCGAGAGGAGAGGAGAACTTAGGAAGCGAAGCGGAGGAGCACGCCGGAATCAGAAACGGATGAGGAAAACCGAACGCCGAAATCGGTACCGGATCGCAAAACGGCCAGAATTTTTTTTTTTTTTTCGGGGCAATGCCCCGAACCCCACTAGTTGTGGACCACTTTACAGTAGATCCCTGAATCAACCAAAGCTCTTTGATACCATGTTAACATACATAAAAACATAGTGGATAAAGAAGATGAAGAATGGGAAGAATTTAAGAGAAAGAGCGCTTCTTCAGTGCTTCATAAAAAAGCAAAGCATGATAGTGTTGGCTTACAAAAGGAATAAATAGTAGAGACTGAGAAAGACTAAAATACCCTTACTACTAACTAATAATAATAATACTTAACAAAACCATCGTGATTTTACGGAACTAGAAACATGTTTTTCCTATTTCGATTGTTAGAATCTAATAATGAGAACACGACGCTTGGTTTGTATTCCGTAATGCGAAATAGATAAATAAGGACAAATGGCCTAAACTATTTACAAATTTTCTTCTAGTGAAACCTGAACTACTATAATTTGTTGCTTGTTCAATAAAATAATCAACCAAAAACCAAGGGAGATAAGGAGGTTCTTTCAAACTCATTGTCAATTACCAAACACAACTACTACTAAACCTTCGAAAGAGACGTCAAAACAAAAACAAAAAAACTATTCCTTCTCTTCTAATTCAAACAAACTCCACCTCACAAGCTTCTCATCAACAATCCAATTCTTCATTTCCTTTCACTTCAATTGTGTCTCCAATGGCCAGGAGCCACAGAAAGCTCTTCCCCTCAGAAACAACAACAAACCAAACCTTAGATTGTTATGGCTTTTGTGAACCATCATGCCCCTCAAACTGCTTCACTAACCCAAACTACTACTACTTCTCTCCACCACCACCACCAACCCAAGTTAATCACGTCTCCTCCTACTTAATCATCCTGATTTCATTATTCACGTTAATTTTCGTTATTGTTGGCTTCTATGTAATCAAAGTGAAGTGCTATGCTGAAATGTGTGGCCGGAGAGGTAACCGCTCTGGCTCCGCTCTCTCTCAAACTGAAGAGTTTCTCGACGAGGACCAAGTCGATCACCCGGTATGGCTAATCTCCACCGTTGGTTTGCAACAATCAATCATAAATTCAATTACGGTGTGTAAGTATAGAAAGGATGAGGGTTTAATTGAAGGAACTGGGTGTTCTGTTTGTTTGAACGAGTTTCGCGAAGGCGAAGCGTTAAGACTATTGCCAAAGTGTAGCCATGCTTTTCATATCTCTTGTATTGATACTTGGTTGAGATCTCATACTAATTGTCCTCTTTGTCGCGCCGGTATTGTCTCTAACAATGGTTCTCCCGAAGAAGCCGCGTCGAATTTGGAGCAAGAAAATAACAATTTGGGAAGAAATCAAGAGATCCTTGTAGAGAATCATGGGAATGAAGGTGGGTTAAGCAACAATATTGCTTTGGAAAACAGGGCTGGAACAGGGGAATCAAGTGTTGAATCAAATTCCAAGGAGCAAGTGTTGAATGATCCAATTCAGAATCATGGGGTTTTAAATAATGAGATGAAAACTTGTAAAACAATGCGTCGTTCTTCAATTGAAGAGTGTTTGCACATAAGGCCAGTACCTATGAAAAGGTCATTCTACTGGAATGGAAGGATTCTATCTATGAGAGGTTACATGAATCTAAACTCAACTCTTTCCTGTTAGAACTTTCAATATATTAGAAGGAGTAAACAGTCATTTTGGTTATTGAATGTATGAGGCGTTGTCACTATAGTCCCTTATTATATCAAATTTACAAAAATATTCTCGAATGTGTCTTTTGTTAGTCAGTTTGGTACTCGAATGTGTCTTTTTTTAGTCAATTTATTTGTTAAATGTGTCTTCCGTTAGTCGGTTTGGTTCTGAAATTACTAACAAAAGACACACTCAATGATGTTTTTGAAATTTTAGATACTTTCAGACACTATAGTGACAGTGTCTCACATATTGATCAACCAAAATGACTATTTACCCATGTTAGAGGTCAACATAGCGTGCTTTGTGAGATATCAGAATTTAGGAGAAGAAAAAAAACAAAAAACAAAAAAAGATGCCTTTTGGGTGCAGATTGTGAACATTGACAAGGTATTATAAATAGCAAAGGTTTGATTCCACGGAGATTAAGCACACTTGAAAGAGTTCAGTACTCATCTTTTGTTTCTACATTATGTATTTTTAAAAGGTTTTTTCTATTGGGGGTCATGACATCATTGACATGAATGCAAGATTTTCGATCCTAAACTTTCCTTTCATCCCAACATTGATATCGTGGTTTGATAAAATACCATGCCTTTTCGTAACAACACACTTGATATGCTTCAATACAATCTGCTGCATCCGTAATTGAATTCGAACAAAATAAATTTTGTTGATAGAGTTACCCTTTGTTTGTGACTTTTGTGTTAACTGTTAGCCAGAAGTAGTTGAAGTCTTGGATTATGAATATGATTGAGGTCATATAACTCCCTTAATAGCTGATGCCGAGTGTCACGACCACGGTGATAGTTGAGAGGTGGAACAAAAAGTTTGAAATTCATATAGAAAACCCAATCGGGCTCAGTTGACGATACACATTGAGTTTGTGGGTGAGAGGGTTAAGTTTCGATCCCACAAAAAAATAGATGCTTGGAATCGGAGCTGAGCGATGAGCTTTAAGTGTGACTATGTCCTAAATAGGGGATTAGTCTCATAAACAGCCTGAATGATCGAGTCCGTCGGATACCCAGAGTGCCACTAGGGCTAAATGCCCAATTTACAATGGCTTTACAAGAAAAAAAATCTTATAGAAAAATGATTGGTTAATAATTTTATTAAAAACTATAAGTAAATTGAAAAAATAAAATTTATTTTAAAAAATATGATATATGCTCTAGAATGGCTTACATGAAGAGATCGTGGAAAACATAATTTGAAATTACCCTTAATATACCTTTACTAGAGCGTAAGCTAGGATTTCCGTTTACTTAAAAGAAAGTGGAATCATATATTCTTCGACACATTCTTTCAAGAAAACATTACCTTTATTGGCAGATAAAAATCCATGAATCTTAGGAAACTCTAAGGTTTTATTAGCACAATCTAAGACTATATGGTTAGCGAAAAGTCAATCCACGCCTATAATAACATCAAGTTAATGCATAAGAAGACAGATAAGGTCTACAACAAAAGACCCATTTTCAATTATGTAGAACATTTTAAACAAACAGAGACAATAATTAATGAGTCATTTGTGGGAGTGAAAACTACTAAATCAAATGGTAACACGGACACAAACAAGTAAAAGTGTTTCACTCATTCATTTGATATGAAGGAGTGCATCACACCCGAATTAAACAATACAAGACTTTACACAACACATACCCCAGTTTAGATCATGAGATTGAGAGGATTCAATCCCTCTCACGGTATCCACACGTTTCGTTGTCTAACTTGCACTACTAGATCTGGTTTTTACTACTTGAATGCAATCATGAAGGAGATGACTTGACTTCCCACATTTGAAGCAAACCAAATCATTTCACTTGCATATTCTAGTTTGATGTGTTTTCCCACACGTGGTCATACTTCAGCTGATGCTGAAATGCCCCCCACTTTCATAAGCTGGTTATACAACACGATTGTAAATTCTTCTGATTCTGTCCTACAGATATCTCTTACTTTATCGATGCCCTCGAGCACACTGCATTTATCAAGTAATTCTAAAAACCTTTCAATTCTTAGTGATGCTTTTGCTTGACAGAGATCAAATCTCAAATGTATCTTCAAACTTTCAATGTTTTCAATTCTCTTCTAGGTTCAGTTGGTGGTTCCTCAAAAAATTTGAACGATATTCAATAAAGGTCGCATATTCCCCTACTGTCATGTTGTTTGCCTTGGATTCAAGAATTCAGTTTTCTTCTCTTAATGAACACTCTTAGGAAATAATTTCTCCTTGAATGCTTTCCAGGTGATTGTTGTGTATTTTTCCTCCGTCATCCTATTCGTCCCTTTCCCCCATTATTCAACATCCCCTACCAACATCAAAATTGCATATGTCGCCTCTTTATCCTTCGTATAGTACATGGCCTCAAACACCTTCTCTAGTTCTTGAATCCACAACCTTGCTCCTTCTGGATCATATTCTCCTCGAAACTGTGGCAGTTTGCACTTTCAAAACTCTTATAGTCTTTCATCAAAAATAATACCTCCTTCTCTCTAAGTCTGGTGCATTAGTATTACAGTTTATTAAGACTAGTACATCATTGTCATCACCGTGTCTCTCATTGCTAGACATCTTTTTTTTTTTTTGTAACAAACTGACCACCCCTGTGCTGCCAATCTATTGCTTATAGGATTATCTATCACCCCCATGTGGTATTTCTTTTACCTCCTACAAAGGTTCAAACTCATGACCTGGGCTTAAGTACATGGAAGCATCCTTGTGTATAACTCAAGGGGTGAGACACAATGATGCTTCGATGTACTTAAGCCCCAGGTCATGGATTTGAATCCTTGTGGGAGGCGAAAGAAATACTATATGGGGTGGTAGATATTCCTATGAGTGATAAATTAGTAGCACGAGAGGGTGGCCTATCTGTTACATTTCTCTTTTTCTTAGTAGAAGAAAAGGCTTTCTTTAATCGTATATTAAAACACTTTATTTGTTTATGAGAAGGTATTGCAGTACTTTATGAAAAGCAAAATTTGCTTCCGACAATGTAAAAATATTTGAAAATAAAAATTTACCTTCTGACAACTCAATTGTTGGAAGCATTTTTTTTTTACATTTTTTACCTTTTGGTAATTTAACTTTCGAAAGCAACATTTGCTTTTGACAACTGAATTGCCAGGAGGTAAATCGAGGGGTAGGGTAAGGGATATAGAAAGAGAGGGGTGGGGTATATTGGGAAAATTCAGGGTGGGGATACTATTAGGAAAAAGGGATATTGGAAGCAGCCCCATAAAAAGTTCTCGAAGCCCATTTGAGAGTTGCAATTTTCTTTTATTGTTTATTAATTGGGTGTTATTATTAACACCCTTATATTCATTAGTGACACCCCCATATATTTTATTTTGGTGAAAAATACCCCTATTATATATCATAAATACCATCTTTACGACAGTTGTTTTTTGACAAAATTGCTACTGTAAAGATAATTTTTATGGTATAATTTTTTAAACAAAAATATGTCTTTAAGGTATACAATTTTTTTTTAAAAATGACTATCGTAAAGATAATCTTTACGGTAGTCTTTACGATAGTCATTTTAAAAATAATTGGTAGCGTAAAGAGCATCTTTACGATATAATTTTTTCAGAAAATGATTATCGTAAAGTTAAAATGATCTTTACGATAGACTTAAAATGTGGGGTGTGGGTCTTTTGGATTTTTAAGGTAAGGAGGGAGAGGGAAGACAAAAAAAGGGAATTATAAGGTGGTAGGGGTATTTTTGTCACTCTCGACTTTTGTGGGGGTGCCACTAATGAATGTAGGGGTGTTTATAATAACACCCTCATTAACACTAGACATTCTTTTGGCCCAGAATGATAGTGATACTTTTTGCACAGATTTCCGAGGCACCAAGGCCGAGCCAGAAGTCCTTTGCCTTTTTTTTTTTTTCTTCCCTTTTTTATCAACGTCTTTGCCGGCTTCAAAAGATGACATTATTTTACACACATATTTTGAACGTATGGTCTAAATTTTTTTGACATATAATTCAATTAATAATTTTTCTTTCAGTTACATAACAATAAAATAAAGAGTTTAATAAAATTTCTCTCGGTACGTACATGTGATTCATTTCTAAAATTAAACTCATTAACACTAGTAAAAGGGACATTATTCATTTAATTAAATATGAAAAACTATATTGGCGAAATAAGTTAAGGCGTTTTTATTTTAAAATTAAACCACGGTACGGTAGAAGTCACCTATTGATCGACATGTAATTTTTGGTTCACGGTTGTGGTTAAGTCAATATATTTGTCAGTTTATCCTTTAAATGATTAATGCTGTCTCTTTTAAGTTTTGTCTGTACTGAGCAAGTGTGCTGTGCAAAACTTGCTGCATTTCCAAAAATTTTCACCTTTATGAACTTTAATTAAACTAGTTCGGAGAAACTTTTGCTTTATATGCCTAAAACAAAATCGTTGGTATATTATATTAGGGAAAATCCGGCTAGAACATTCTGTTCTTGGAATTTTACTTTTGGATCATATCATTTGCCGTAGGCCTCTTCAAATATCAAATCCTGATGATTTTGAATTCCATTTTTTTTTGCCGAACTTTGTCCAGATTAACTGAACACCTATACCGACAATCACGTTAAAGGATTGATGTGCCTTTATCTCTAGAAAGACAGAGTATCTATATAATCTATATAATGCCGACTTCCCGGGTGACAAGTGTCCTGCGTACACGTAATTTATAATGGAACGATACTTGAAAATTTTTCCAAACTCAACAATGACCAACACCGTTCTTTATAGGTAGAAGCTTATGATATTTTCTCGTCCTTAAGAATGAGACAATGACCTAATTTTGTTGAGAAAAAAAAGGAAAAATAAATATAGTATCTCAAAACTCAATTTATATTCGGTTTTTTTTTTTGTTGAATCAACACCGATCAGGTCACTATCTTAATGGGACGGTGTTAGTCATTGTTGGAGTTTTGAGTAATTTTCAAATATCGTTCCACTATAAATTATATGAGACACTTTCCCACCCAATCAATCGCCATGAAATAACAATTTTTTTTTTTGATTCAATTTTATTATGATGTTTTTCATCTCATTCTATCATGCTCCTCACTAAACAGCCTAAAATCTACTATCTCTGGTCCTATATATAAGAAATATAGGACAAAATCACAAGGACTAAGGTGATGTATTGGAATGGGTAAATCTCAAGTAATGATGCCATATTTTTAAATTTTTTCCTAAATTACCCGTTGTAATAAATGAGAGAGAGATAATTAATGACAAGTTGATAAATATTATAAATTAGTCTCACAGTAAATAATGACAAATATAAAAAAGTACAATTAATAAGGTTGAAAATGTGAGTTTATTTCTTATATTTGAACTCTTTTTATTATTATAAATAGGATAAGAGGTAGCAATAATTATCCCCTCCAATCCTATATCAAATTAATCACATCACTTATTTTCACAACGATAGCTCGAGCCAGTTCACATAAAGGAATGAAGGAAACAGCAAATTCAATTTCACATAGGACCCTCAAAACGAGCATTTGGAAATAGACCAACATTATTAGCCGTACATAATTATTGAATGAGATGGAACATGTCTCGGATAATTGATGAACTGTGAACTATACGTTGATCGGCTAATTCACGAATATAAAAGATTTCTCGTATACCCCGGAATGAATTATAAACAAATTTTTATATTTTTTGGATTGAAATATAAGTAAATATTAACTATTTTTTCTCTTATTTAATGAGAATATCTCTAAAATATCCCTTATTTAATTTAATTTTTTATATTTCTAATAAACTAATTTATTAGTCAAAAAAGATAATTTAAATAATAGAGTTAATTTTTAATTAAAATTATATAAATAACTAACTACTTTAATAATCATGAATTAATTAACATTTGCTTATAAATATTTCCTGTGGGAGTATATATTACTGAATGGATAAGAGAGATAATTAGAACCGCCCTAGTAAAACTTCTTAATAGCACAATACCAAATAAAAAAAAACTTCTTAATAGCAAGGTAGCTAGGTGCGCCTTTATAGCCCTTTCCTTTTTCCCTAAAGTTGCAGCAAAATCTAATGGATCTTCTGTGACTTTGATGTGAAAATTTATTTAAATTGGTTTTCTAGACATTAACTCGTTCGGATTTTGTGGATGAACACACTGGACGAAAAGAACAAGTATATAGATAACCAAGTTTTCTATACCATTTAATTATATATTATATACGTATATGCATTGTATCAAAAAATATATGGTCCTACTCAATCTTTCTTTGTGTGATTTGTCTATAACATTCCCAAATTGTCCATAGCTAGCAGTACGTAATCGAGGACATTCTCTGTATATCGTGTAGCTGTACATACCATGACATATGCACAGTATTTCTGGCAAGCAATATCATTTTTTTTTTGGAATATATGGCAATATCTTTTTTTCACATAGGTATATAGCACATTGTATTTACACTGAAAATGAAAGAAAACGATCCAAATCTTTATTGAAACGGACGTATAACGAAATATTCTTTCCGTAGAAAGACATGCAAATTAGTTCCAATGGACCAAATTAATTAATTAAAGAAAAACCGATGGACCAATGGCACCTTCATGCAATGGTCAACATTTTGTTTTTGAATGAAACAGTCATCGCCATTTTAAAACCCCATCAACCGTTGCATACAGTTTATAACACTAATAAAATTAACTGACTTGATGAGCTATGTACCATAGCATATAACTTTAATTTGGATTCCCAATCTGGAATGGTTCTTAATTAATTGCAAGCAAAAGCTCTGGCAATGGCATGCGGAGGCTGAAGATAGAGACGCAACCTACAAGATTACTGCACAGACCTAACTTTTGTGCCAATCCCGGCCCGGTGTCAAAGCTTAATTTATTCTTATGAATTTTTTCGCGATGGCAAAATTAAGAAATGTACAACCGCTATTAATTTTATTTAATTAGAGTTTTTAATTTTTTTTTTATAAATTTCACATTCACAATTTGTCATGTCTCATATTATCTTTTGTTGGTTGTGTAGCATTGTTGATTTAAAAAAGGATCATATTTTAGTCTAAGGACACTGGTATTTTTTTGTCGGTAAAAAAAGTTTATTATGGAAGTATAATCTACACTCTAATCTTTCGTAAATAAATTTCCCAAAATTCAATTTGATAAGCATTCAAATAATTGATGCACCAATTTGTAACAAAGGTGTTGTCTTCTCTCTTTCGAGTTTAATTTCCTCTGAAAAGACACCACTTATATATCACTCCATTCTCTATTTTGTAAACTTTAACCGGGTCATCACTAGATATTTTGCGCAACAGCAAAGCAGACAGAGAGGAAAGTGTTCAAGAATATTCACACGTCGTAGACAATTAAGGTATGTTATATATATATATATATATATATAATTTAACAATGCTTTTAGGGTGTGATTGGTTGTGAGACGAAATTAAGAATAGAGAAAAAGGTAAGAAATAGAATAGATTTAACGTATATAGTTTGGTTTAAGAGAAAAGGAGAAGAAATTCTTCGGCCATTGCCGATTTGGTCTATGATGCCACTGAGAAGCCAATTGAGCTTGTCATCGAGGTCTTTAGAAAAGTTGATCTAGTGGATCTAGATCCGGTGAATCGGGTAGGAAATAGTCCAGTGTTTTCCAAAAAATGTTTCTGGCATCCACAATCATGTCGATGTCATCTTTGCATCACTATTCTTGGATGTCGTCTCCACTGTCAAATTCTCTGGTTTGAGGATTTGCACATGATTTTATCTTCCTCACACACGATTCGATTTCTTTTCTTGGTTCGAATACAAGAAGTTCCTTTACTGGATTACTTCTTTCGGCCTTTGATACCAAATTGAAACAAAAATCTTCCTGGATTGGATAACTTTGGTTTCAGATTGTATATTGTTTCTAATTTATTGTCAACGTTTATATAGACCGAAATATGTATGGGTTGAAGTATTCCTTATACTCTCAATAATAAAATTTTTGGCTTAGAAAAAAAATGGTTGTGTCGTCACCGAAGAAGACGAATGAGTGCACTGTCTCCGTAATATAATGTTCAACTTTTGTCTTCAACCCCGCGAAAATCACCGTCGTTTAGTAATATCACTGCGTGTTACCATGTCTTCGAGCTCTCCATACTCATGTTTATATTTTTGTCACCTACAATAGTGCCACCCAACTTCATAAGCTACTCCGTTGACCTCATCTCTACCTTGGGTGTCTATAACTTATAAGAGCAACTTTAGCGGCAGAGTTAAAGTTGCGTTCACTCAAAATAAAAAACGAATAAAGTTGTTTTGGTCAAACAAAAGCTTGGTTCGGTCATTTTCTGACACAGCAAAATAAAAGAACGCTAAAGTTGCATTTTCATTTTCATGGGTCTGGGCTGTTTTGGTAATAAAAGAATAGAAGAATCAAAGGCAGACTGTAAAAGCATTTTCCTTGTTCACTATTGAGCTTATCCTGTTGAATTTTTAAGCCTCAAACCTTTCTTTTCTGATGGGTCACACTCCCAACAACAGTTCATTAGCCTTGGCCTTGATGGATATAAGTATTCCTACTCAATACAAACTTACATCTTAGTCTTTCTTTTGGTCCTTCTCAAGCTTAGTTGTAATAAACACACATACACTCAAACACACACACACATAGATATTTGTATACATTTATGTTTTCTTTTGTCCTTTGTGATTCAAGTTGGTTGTGGTGATTCCACTTGTCAACTTTTGGGGGCCGAGTGGGGTGTTTAGAATCGCACAAATCACAGTATTCATCAACAGACGATATTGTTTAGGGAGTAATCAAGGGTTATGATTAGCTATGCAATTAGCTAGTTATCATTATGTTATAGTTAGTTAGGGTAAGTTAGTTATTGATGTTTAGTATCCAATAAGCTCTATAAATAAGAGCTCGATATATCTAACTTACTCATCTTTTCAATATAATTCTAAGAGCTCTATGTATTTGATTTACTCATCTTTTAAATATGATTCCTTATGAGACTTTCTCTCAATCTTCAAGCTTTCGGTCGTACATTTTTTCCTCTCCTCGACGTCCTCTTATTTCTAACAACTTTTAGTCAAGTAATAGGTATTTAACGTATGACTTTAAACACAAAATAATCCAAACAAAAACCACAAACCGATAAAAAAAATAAAAAACCAAACAAAACCAGTTTTTATTAGATATTTTTGGACGTCTTTTTGTGAAAACTGATCAGGTCGAATTAGATTTTGGTTTCTTTTTTTGGAATCGAACCAGTTAGCATATTAAAATTTTAATAGTTATTTATTTTATTAGTAGTATGAGACTGTATTAATCTATTATTTGTTGGTTTTTTGTTTTTTTAATAATATTTATTAATTTAATGTGATCTAGTTTTTTTGCTATTTCACATGTTTCCAACATAAAATTGGTACTTGTTATTTCGTAATGTTTTAATATATTATATGTTATATATGTCGATATTATTTAGATTTGCATTTTAGTTATTGTGTTGTAAGCAACGAATCATCTAATCCAATCCAATTCAATTCACCTTTAATTAGATTAGAGTTCAAAGTTAATACACGAATCATATATATGTACTTTTGATATGTTTATTGAAAGAAAAAATTAAGTGTGTATTAGGTTTAATATTTTGTTCAGTGTAGCTTGTAATATGTTATTTGACGTAATATAAATATGTAATGATATGTCAGTAAAACCGAATAATCTAATCATTCCAAACCACACTTAATTGGATCAAATAGGATGAATTTTTTAAGAAAGCATTTCAAACTGAACCAAACCACATACTATTTGCTCCGGTCTCGTATACGATCAACAAAAAATTTAGAATTGATGATTCAAAATATAAGCAATTTTTAACTACTTTTACTCTATTAAATGATATTATTCCAAAAGTACTATTGAATTAAATTTAAATTGACTTTTCCAATAAATATCATTAAATACTCCCTCAGTCCCTTAATATAAGGCACACATGACCAGATATATCAGTTATTCAATTAACCTAGAAAATATATGTGTGCCTTATATTAAGAGACGGAAGGAGTACAATTTAGAGATTACAATAATATTTATGATTACTTTAAAACTATTAAATGAGAAGAATTATTTTTCTTTTGAGATGTAAGTTATTTTGATTATATATGAGAACGAAAAAAGTAATTTAATATTTGTATCAAACAACTTTTTATCTCAAAACCGATCCAAAATGATCCTCTCTTGAATACCCCTGCTCATTGTTATCATCTCAAAATATGCAAAAACATGATCGATCTTTGCATAACACCGATACCATGCCTCTTGTCAACGGTAGAGTCAAATAAGCCATGGAATGGTCAATTTTTTGACTAATTATCAGTATCGAGTTTCGTGAAAAAGGTCAAAGATGATCATGACGTACAATTATACACAAGCGCGTATAATAATGTTAGAAGCCAATTAAATCAAATGTAGTAGTAGTTTTTTATAAAATAAATGCAATTTACTCCCTTTGGTCCTTTTTATAAGAGATAAAAGGGCATTTTTTTTATCTTAATTATAAGAAATAAACATAAAATTTTAAATCTATTATAGAGTGAATTTCGTTTATACCCTTATTAATAGTGACCTACTATACCTATTCCCCATGCAATTCACTTGGTTTCATTAATTATAGCCACCATTTTATGAAAGGGTATTTTTGGGAAAAATATAAATTTTTAGAAGTATTAATTGAAAAAAAAAATGATTTCAAAGCCTCTCCTTGGTATGTTAGAATGCCCTAATTGTCTTTTATAAAAAAGACCGGAGGTAGTATTTGTTATAAAAAAAATGCAATGTATTTAGATTGAATTCCGCCATATCTTGGCTTTTTTTTAACAGTACTTCGAATTCATTTATATTAGATAAAAACAACAGCGATAAAACCTGATTAAAGCAAATATGTTGGGCATTCCCATCCACAAATTAGAGAAACTCTAAGAGTCAAGCATAATAAGAAGTGAGTATCAATTAATACACAAAGATTGTTTATGAGCCATATGGGGCACAATCAAGCCAAAGTCTATATCCTAATTGCCGGTTTAACAAAGTCTTCCGCCACGGTAAAAAATGACAAAGAAAAGAGAATCCATAGTCTTTTTTCCTATCCGGATACGGATCAAATATTTGGCTACTGCAAGCAGGTTTCGACTACACGTGGTCTCAATGGAGTCCATATTGATATGTTGGTTAGAGGATGAATGAAAGTAGGATGCAAAAATTGATATCAGTCCGGTACGGTCCTGTACACACCATGTATACCAAAAATACCCATCTCTTTTGGGGCATTCCTGCAAACACCAAAAGTGTAAACTTTTATTTGAAAATCCAGAAACCCATTATATAAAAACTAGGGCTCATAGAGGCACCCACAACAACAACAAGAAGATCTAATTCCAGTTTTATACCTACGTCCGGTGGCTTATAGGGAGGGCGATCGGGACTGAGATCCAAAGGTGGAGGAACAAACATTATTTGCCTCAGCCAGGAGGGTGGTAGAGGTCCCGGAGATCCTATCCGAATGTGCATATGGCTTTGAGGCGGTGGCTCAGGTGGTGTGCACTCCACCGTGGTAGAAATCTGATGGTTGAGAAGGCCGCGAGAGTGAGAGGGAAGGTAACCATGGGGGTTGTTCGTGGAGACATGAGGAGATGAGTTGGTGGAGGAGTGACATCTGGCCAAGGTGGAGTTGCAGCGGCCGTTATATATGCCTCGGCGATGAGGGGGATGAGAATGGCACCGGCGATGGTAACAAACAGCAAGCCCCAACTGGCGGGGGAGGAGAAGAGTACGAGGGGATGAACCTCCAACTAGGGAGGGGAGGACCACTAAGTCACAGCTGGTGAGGGGAGACCCTAATGGGGCTCGCATGCCGGCCCATAAGGAGAGAGCAGCACAGGGGCCGCCGCCGCCGCCGCCACTAGCGCCGCAAGGAGAGAGTGAAGGGTTTTGAAACCCTAGCGCATACCATGAGAGAGCCAATGTGTATTGATCTGTTTCTGCCATATCGTTGCTTATATACTATCTCTAGTCCTTAATATAAGAAGAAATTACAAAAATCACAAGGACCAATGAATCCTATTTAATGTTATAAAATTGAACTCTTATTCCAAATATACCCCTAATAGTTGATGCATAGGAAAAAGATGAACTTCTAATATATATACATATCTCATTAAAATATGGGGTATAAAATGTATTTTAGCAATTAATACATCTTGAAATAAGTCAATTTTTTAGACAAAAAAATACTCTAAAAATTCTTTTATAATAGGGACCAGAGGTAGTATCATGTATCGTATGTTTTTAACTAGTAACTTTTAATTTGTCTTCCTTTTCAAGTGTGTGTTCATGAGCGAATTTTTGAGATAAAAGAAGGTAGGCTAAATTATATTTTTAGTTTCTTAAGAGCATTTTAAGTTTCGGTTTGGTCTTTTTTATTTCGATTTGATCCTTTACGTGTTAATGTTACACCAATGTGGTCCTTTTGTTTCAAAGTTGTCCCTTATGCTACAAAAATTATACCAATGTTGTCCTTTTTTTGCAAATTAAAGGGCAAAAAGGGGACCACATTGATATAATTTTGTAACACAAGAGACCATTTCGGAACAAAAAAAATGGACCACATTGGTATAACCTTTACGCATAAGAGACCAATTCAGAACTTTTAATACATAAAAGACCAAACCAAAACCTAAAATAAGGGACTAAAAATATAATTTAGCCAAAAAGATATTAATCAGAGGAGGTCGGCAAACATTCCAAGGATGCTAACGATCACAAGTGGATACAGACTTCGAGTGGGGGGGCCTCCACAACATAATTAAATTGGTTGTCCCTTCCATCTTTTTTCCTCAGGTTAATTTCTAGCAGCAGGGAGAAAAGCAAAATAATGGAGAAAAATAAAATAAAGGAAAAGAAAATCTATAATTAAGCATCTCCTACTAGCAGTTTATTGAAATGCAGATGCATCATGCATGTACATATAAGCTTCTCCCATGGTGTATAGTATGACTCAACGGGCCACACCCTGCAGACTTCAATGAATTTGAACTGGGATATATAATAAAGTAGCTTTAATTTGCATAATTGTAGATATTAGGGTGCATGTGCAAAGCTTATAAAATTTCAAAGTTGATTCAGCTAAAAGCAGCAGCTTTCTCCTGAACCGTGCGCGATAATTGATTCACAGCTGCTGCAATTTCATCCACCGTGTTCAGCTGACACCCTTCCTCTACCTATTCCAATTAAAAAATACAAAAAACAGGAAGAAAAAAAAAACAGTTATTAACTTTTCATATATACACTTTAAAATTGGTTTATATATATGTTTTTCGTCCCACAAATACTGATGATTAATGTTTTCCATCTTTACAAAAGAAAATTTTGTTTTTGATCCTTGTACTTTTTTTTTTTCGGTTCCTACATTTTTTTTTGTTGCTTTTCATCCACAATATATATGACCATATAGTCCTTATATAGTTCCTATTTTAGGGACTAAAATTAAAATAGTCTTTAATGTTAGGGACTAGAATTGATAAAATATTTCATAGACTAAAAACGAAAAAACAAAGATAAAAAACAAAAACTTATATAATCGGGATGAAAAACAATTTTTTTTTATAAGAATGGAAAACAAAAATTCCTATATTTGTATGGAAAAAAAAAACACATTTGTGCATTTAAAATTTAAAGAAGAAAGGGAATTTAAGAAAAATCAGCTAAAACAGGCAAACAAACCTTTACACTAACTGTGGCAAGGACCAAATCGTCAACACTGGTAACATTAAGGTGGAGAATGTTAAATCCAAGACTTTGAAGCCCAACAACCATCTTCGTAAGCTGTCCGCGTCGTTTCTTTAACAGTATCTTTATATTCGCATGGTTATCCACCAAGGTCACTTCTATATCTGCCACGGCACGTGACTGATTCTTGTTCAACTCGCCCGTGCCAGGGTAGCACGTGCTGCTCTGAGTCGCACGCGTTGAGTACTGTGGGAACATGAAGAACTCAGCAAAGGGTGACGATGATGAACCAGAAATGGAGTCATTTTCCTGCGCTTGTTCCTTTGTTTTCTTTTTGCCCTTCATGCATTGTAGAAGCTGCTCTAACTCCTTCACAAAGTTAATTGCTCCTCCAATTATTGACGCTTGATCACCCTGTTTTAGAATCACACGTTGACTTTTAGTATTGACATTTTTGTCAATTAACATAACTTAAGGTCAACGAGAAAACAAAATCGAGATCCAAAAGCATGGCTTTAAATTGAAGTTGTAATCGCGTAGCAATCATTGATATTTAGGAGAATTCAGGCCTAAATAGTAATCACATAGACCCAAAAACCTTATCATTGCAACCTAGATTGCGGCCGTCGACCTTGATTTAAAATCTTGGTTGAGAGTTCTAAAATATAAGTCAGTGACCATGATATTGGCTGCGACATCTTGTTTTTTAATGTTTTCACAAACTACTAGAAAAATTAGACAATTTTGTTTTTTGAAATCCAGTCTCCATATTGAACAATTTCTGTCTCTAAATTCCGTTGGTATTTCAGATGACTGCATCAGCCACGTTTAACTGTGATTCTTTGCTATCTTAACACAACAATAATTCTAAACCTTGGTCATGTTGTGTCATGCTTTTCAGGATTTTTTTTTTCCTTCTAATAATTAAACCAATTTAGGTACGAAAAACTGACCCTTTGTACATAAGAAGGAGGCATCAAGGATCGAAGCACAGCGAGGTACTCATTCATCTGTTTCCTTCGATTGCGCTCAACTGCAATGTGAGTCATCCTCTGGTTCTCAATTTCCTCCTCGTTCTTGGGGCTCTTGGTGCGACGGCGTTTGCGTCTACCGATGGTGGTCGTGGTGGCTTTAACGTTTGAAGTTTCCGGGGAAGAGTGTGAATCCCAGTTGTCTTTGACATTTTGCAACGCTGAAGGAGAAGAAGAATCCCAATTTGCATGGAGAATATTGGAATCTATATTGTTGTTATTATTGTTGACGATTCCAGAAAGGTCTTTTTCTTCTGCTGTTTGGGAACCGTAGTCGTGGCTCCATGATCCTTCACTTGCACCGCTTCCTCCTTCAATTAACGAGTATAAGTAGTCCTCGCAAAATGGATCTTGTGAGAAAACCACAGCCTCTAAGGCCATTATTCGTCCTTTTTAGTCCTTGAATAGGATGAAAGGAGAGAAAGCTGAAAAGCAGAAAAGTTTGAGAGAGAAAAAGTTTGAGAGAGAAAAAGTGAGAGAGAGAGGTAGGAGGGTGTAAAGGAAAGTGGAGATTGAGATCAAGGTTAATGATTAGAAGCTATAAGAACAGTTTTGGCTAAGAAAGGAAGATGAAGGTTAATGATTAGATGCTAGTTTTTTTTTGGGAAAGAAAGGAAGAAACTAAATTGGCCAAAAGCCAAGGCAAGGCACTAAAGTTCCTAAGAGAGAAAACAAAGTAACCTTTTTATTATCACCTTATGAACAAAACCTTCAAATCTACAGCACTTTGCACGTGAGGTTTCTAATTGTAGAACACTTCCTTGAACGCACAAACAAAACCACACACAGCCCGCAGGGAAATTAAACACGCAGCAAGATTCTCCTGTACTTCGTTAATTCCCCAAATTTATACTAATAGTATTAGCATTATGTATGGTATTCGTAATCGTTTGTAAAGACAAACAAAACGTCTGTATAATGGATCAACAGTTGTAATGCTTTTGTAGGACGAAAATGATTTTTATATTTTAGTTACACCTTTCTCTTTTTTTTCATCTTTTAACATGACATTAATTTGCATTCTTTATTTTATGCCTAATAATGTTCTTCTATAAATACAAAAATTTGCAACGCATAAATAATATAACATAAAAACATATGAAAAAATAAAATATAATATATACCAATAGTGTGAAACAAACGGTTGGTCGGTAAGGGGACAAAATCATATTGAAAAACTATATACAAAATGAACTGTGCTAAAGTTAGCTTTCACTAAATATAAACTTTTTTTCCATAGTTGATCAAAATATATATATATATATATATATATATATATATATATATATATATATATATATACTTTTTTGCTTTCAAATGCACAATGAACTGTACAGATGCCTATTTTGTCAATAGGGAGAGGGCCTCCACTGTGATGACAGTAATCTCCCTCGTGGATTTCTTTTGGATGCATTGTCGACATCTATTTAGGGTCTGTTTGTTTTAGATTGAAATAGAATTGATTTAGAAAAATTGAGTTTAAAAAAATTGATTTGTGTTTGGTAATGATATTATAAAAATGGGTTTAAAAGAATTGATTTTGTTTGAATGATAAATGTAGAATCACTTTTGATGTGTAAATGTAAAGAATTTTATGGGTCCCAAACCAGAATCGAATTTATCTAACGCAAAAGCTAGGAATTCTTGCTTCCATCAGAATCAATTCTATCCACTCCAGAATCAATTTTATCCATGCGATTATGAAACTCAAACGCATGAATAGTGCTTTTCAATTATATTCGCATATGAAGACAAACTAAAGGACTTTTTTGCGAGCTAACCTTTATATGTCTATTATCCTATCAAAATCCAAAGACTTGTGAGAGAAAATACAACCATTCCTCACCTCTTCAAAGCATCCACAATACAGAGTGTCGAATCATATCTAAACATTTTTTAGCTCGTCGTCCCTTTCCCCTACAGAAAATAGAATACAAGTGAAATTATATGTCTTGGGGCATAGTAGTCACCACCCCAACCACCTAAAATATGCCAAGCAAAAAAAAAAAAAGATCACAGGTACAGAACAAATGGGATATCATCTCATTCACCACCCATAGAAAACACAAGTAGTCGCCCTAATGTCAGATATTACCTTTATTTAAAATAGGTTCCACGTGTTGCAATACTATATAAAGCAACACCTACCAAGCAAAGGAAACCACCTTGAATGAAGCATAACTCTTCCATTTCTTATTAAGCACGAAGAGTTTCAAATCTGAAAAAGATTGCAGTAGTAAGCAAGAGGAAGACAATAAGGAATAAAAAGACTTCACTGAGAAAAGGCCTTTGTTTTGTAGTCTCTAAACCCATCTATCATTCTCCACAGAATCTTGAGAATAACAAAGCATAAAGATCAGCCTCTAGTGCTTCTACCCAGACAAACAGCGCCCTTCGCCCACACCCAAACTCCCCCGTCGCAAAAGCCAAAATCAGATACCCGACCATCCTTCCCATCACTAATTGAGTATAGTGGCGGGAAGGCCTAAAGCAAAGACATATCTCCCAATAGCACAACGTAGGGTACAAATCGCTAAATTTTGTTTGGATGACTATATTGATGCCTTTGGAGGCCGTCCTACACGGTAAAAACCTAAAAACAAGTTTTAAATAAAATGTAAAATACAGTATATAGGCATAAATATAAGGAAGTGATGGGTTAATATGAATTACGTACTCTTGGCCATTCAGACGTATGTATGGCCTCCCATCAGGTGTCATGTCACTGTCTGTAACACCCCGCCCCGAATTTCTTAGCCTTATGCATTACAGATTTTAGGATCATTAGGTGTTAATAGTGTGATTGAATAAGTGTTTTGGGGCTTAGATGGGAAGGGAGACCCTTAGGAGAGACTACATGGCCTTAGAATGGAGGAAAAACCCATTTTTAGGCAAATTCTGAGTCTGTGAATCGATTCACCCTTACATGAATCGATTCATTTCATTAAACAATGTTTTTAGGAAAAACATAACATGTGAATCGATTCACCCCGTGCATGAATCGATTCACAGCAGTTGACAGTGTTTTTTAGTTAGCAGGTCATATCGTTTTGGCCCGTTTCGTCTCCAAACATGATAAGACTCCTAAGCACGACCTAAAACCTAACCCTAGGCATATTAAGGCTCTAAATCCTCTGTTTGAATCTTGGTTAAGAGCTCTCAAGGGATTTGAAGCCTCCAAGTACCGTTCTTGCTCAGTTCTCCACCGTTTCAACTATCGTCTGTGGGGCTGTGACTGTAAGAGCATTCTATTCATTCCCATTGGTATTTTTTCTATTTTATGAATTAAAATTTTGTGGTCCTCACTATCCTATGAATGTGGCAAAAACACAAGAAAGGGGGGTTTGAATTGGGTTTTATAAATCTTTTTGAAATACTTATGTGTCTTTTCAAAACCTTTTCAAAACAACTATTTAACAAAATACCAGTGTAAGATAAGTAAAGAGAAGAGAGAAGTAGGACACAATGATTTATACTAGTTCTCTATCACCTGATAGCTACGTCTAGTCCCTTCAACACACTTGAAGGATTTCTCCACTATAATCAACCGATTACACTTGAGAGTACACTACTGCCAAACTGGCTACACTCACAACTTCTTAGAACGACTTAGTGCAGTCAAGCCTCTAAGGAACACAGCCACTACTGGGCAAAATACAAGAGTTCAAAAATATTTTTAAACAATAACAATAACTCTCAAGAGAGAGGATTTACAATAAGATGCTTAAGCACAAAGAATAACTTTCTAAGGAAAGGATAAAAACGATTAAGTGCTTGTTCACTTGGTCTTAGAGACTTAGAATAATTTCTTGGTTGCTCATTGTCTCGCAAGTATGATTCAGTTTTGTTAACCTACTTTAGTGAATGAAGTAAGATATATATAGCCAGGGTTGTGAATAGTGTCATTGTGACCTAACAGCTCTTTGCACTAGTGGACACAACTTCAGATCCGCTTTTCATGGCTTTTAGCAAGCCCTGTCACTTTCAACTCTACTCCTGTACACTGACACATCAAACAGTTGCAGGATCTTATCCCTTGTGAACTTTTTGAATATGAGACACTTCCAGAGCAAGTTATTTCTGATGATTATATCCATTGACATTCTCTTTGGCCTTTGATTCCTTGTATCTTAAACTACTCATCAATGAAGTCTCTTTAATACTTGAAGTAGCCTTTAATGTATTACCCAGTCTGATTTCCAATCAGAGGCATCTTCCAAACAGACGATTGTTGTCACTGAGATACATTGCTTATCGGAGCAAGCTTGGATCGGAGGCAAGTTCTTCAGTACAGTATTTGTTGGCCTTTCATGTAACAGAGTCTTGGAGTACTGGACAAATGGTTTCCATAGTGTAGTCTTATCAAAGCATGGTCATGTCAGAGCATGGTCTATCAGAGTGTTGACTAACATCAGAGCGTTGACTACTATCAGAGCGTTGACTGTCATCAGAGCATGATCTTGGGAGTGAGGCTATAAGACGATGACGTCATCAACACTTTCCGGACGATCACTACCAGACTCGGAGAAATGGATCGGAGGGTGAAATACACACATAGGCATAGTCTTCTGAGATATTTACCTCTGATGAATAGTGACTTACTCACTAAGTTCTGCACACTAACACACACATCAGAGAATAAATTGTTCTATTAATTATTTGCTATCATCAAAAGAATTAAGGGTCATTGTTTCTGAATCCACTTGATTCCAACAATCTCCCGCTTTTGATGATGACAAACCCATAGACTGATGAACAATTTTCCATTAGAAAAATATTTACTTAAAAGAATTTCAGAGGCTCCCCCTAAATTAAGCACATATAAATATTTTCTAAGTGACATGTCATATCAGATGAATGTATTATGTCAGAGCATTTCATGAAATGCATTAGAGCATTCATTTAAAAAAATTCTTTAGAACATATTATATCAGAGCATATACTGAAGCAGTATCAGATCATACTAATATCAGCGCATACTAATTTTAAACATATCAGAGCATATATTCCAATTTACTGTATCAGAGTAAGTAATGCATAATATAATGCAATGTATCAGAGCAAAGAACAATTATAATGCAATGCATGATAACATTTGGTTGATACATAAGGTTCATCAATTACTCTATACTTCTCTATTTTTCTTCTGCCCCTTTTGTCATCAGACAAAAAGGTGTAGGAGTATAAAGAACATAATAGTCAAAACAAAGTAGAGAAAGATAAAGCTCAAAACAAATAAAGTTTAAAACAGAGTAGGTACCAAAAAGATATTGATTTCATTGATAAAAAAGAAGTACAAGGCTAAAAAATGCAAAAGGTGAAAAAGAAAAAAAATCCTAAAGACTATCTAAGGTTTCTTCAGCTGTTCCAAAATTAACTTAAGCATATCAGCAATAGCATCATGTTTCTAATTTGAAGTGGCCATGAATTCCTTAAACGCTTTGTTGTCTTCAACTAATTTGTCCAAGACATCTTTTGGGACACATAATGTAACGACCTGTTTCCGGACTGCTACTCAACTAGAATTAAACCTATATGCGACACATTTTTAAAACGGTACTCTTGTGTCCTTCAGAAAATGCGGTACATTTTTTTTTAAAACAATATCATCCGCAAGCACGCACAGAGTAGCTACAACGTTTCGAAACATGGTGCAATATAGGACACAAGACACATGCACTGGGAATACATACATGCATACATATACATGTCATCATATACAGTACATGCAAAATGAAACAGTGCAGAAATGTACAGTGAATACACCTATGGTATGAAGACCCTCGTAAGAGTAATCATACCCCGGGGTACTCCCGGCAGACACCCACGCAGGGGGATGCTCCAAAAGTAAACCGCCAGTCTACCCTGTAGTACAAAAAAAAAATCCCGAGCCCGACTGGTCACCAAACTAACTGTACACCAAAAGCAAATACTACAATCATCCAAAATAACATAAACAACAGTCAGACAACATGACGACTGTAGATAACTACCCGCATCCTCAGATGGAGCCTCCTCCTCATCCATCGAGTCCTCTCCAATCAAGTCGATAAAAGGTGTCGCAGCAGGCACATCCTCGGGTACATCATTAGGCACATACTCTCTGGCCATATCGTCCTCATCAGGTCTCGCCCCAAGACAATCAGCCTCGCCGCACAAACTACAGATGGGAGGTGGATCCGCTGGTCGAGTGGAGGTCCTAACAACAGGAGGGGAAGCCGACTCTACTGGAGAAGTCAGGATAGCCGCAGCTCTGGAAGTAGATGCTCCTGCAGTCCCGCGTCGAATCGCGCTCTTGCGAGCGGTCACTCTAATCCTCGGCCCTCGTCCTCGACCTCGGGAAGTAAAATAGGAAGTAGTATGCCTCGGGACCTCGGGAGGTCCCTCTGGTGAGGAAGACGAAGCTGGTACAGTCCTCTCTCTCTCTCCATAGTACGCCAGGCGTCCACTATCTGTAACATCCGGATCGAAAAGCTCATCGTACGTCGTGAAGTCTCCTGTCTCACCACGACACCATCCTCTCTGAAACTCTGAACAACATCCCCAGTATATACAATGCGACGTGAGATGGGGTCGAACTCCATCGCCGCGGGTAGCTCCAAGTCTGGGAAATCAAAGAAGATCTCCGGCGACGTCCTCATCGCCGGTATCGGTACACTCTTCGCCATCACCTGGGTAACCATCATGGATCAAAGGTACCACGGGAAAGGGTCCACTTGTCAATAAATCAAGAAATAACGAAACATAAACAATGGGCAAAACAAACATATGCACAGTTCTCAAGATGCAACATAAGACTCCGCTTAAGACTCAACGCTCACGACACTTTTGACAATTTTCCGGAATGTAACGCCGATCCATCCACTAAACGTCAACCGTAGCCTTGGGCTCTCTGCTCACCCTAGAACATTCAGCTCAGGTTCCTTGACGCTACGACGCCTAGCTAATCTGCCGAAAAACCAGCCGGAGCCGTTTGGGAGATCCTAGCACCCTAGGTTAATCGGATCAAAGCTCAAAAACGTCACGACACTCGACGACTCGACTAAACTCTCGCACTTCATTGAATAAATTGCCGCATACGCTAATTCAGGAAACAATTGAATAATTATTAGACCGCATATCAAATAATATTCACGCCAAGCTCAAAACAGTGTGAACAGTTCAGCAGTATAAGCAATTCATCTTAACAATCATAACTCAGCAAACAACGACAGTCAAACAACTCAGTTCATCCTTCTGCAACTCAATGGAGTTAGCAGAGAGGCAAGCAAACAAGTGTGGGGGGTTGGGGACAACTACCAACCACTTGCAGACAAACCCACTAAATAATCAGTATATCAAAAAGCAGTAAAACGAAGGGGTACAAGATTCTCACTTCGAACCCTGAGGTTCTCAGACTTCTTCGCTTAAATACTTGAAATTAAATTCCTATCAATATCTAAGGTTGCCCTTACCACAAATGCTAGCTAGCGTAGCACCGCAAGCTTCACGTCCACGCTACACGATCTCCGGGTTCGGAACTCCTATCACCACATGTGAACTTAGCACAATTCTATAATTCCAACTTAGGAACCTATGCTCTCAAACATAATCCTTTCTAACCAAACATCATATAACCACTAGCACACATAAGGAATTTTAAATCAAACATCAAAACTATTTTCTCAATACTTATAACCAAAAGATTTTCAACAACTTCTAAACTAACACTTAAATCCCAATTTCTTCACCAAATCAACTTCAACACAATAACAATTACTAACATCAATTAAAAGAAAGACACAAAATAATTTTTCTGTTCCAAATCCACTCCTAGGGCTCACGGCCCCAACCTCCTTTTTTCCAAAATTTTGCAACTCATCCCCCAAAATCAATAACACCAATTTTATCAATTCTTTTACTTCATCAAACCACATTTAAAACACTCAAACAAATCATCATCCAACTTAAGCATGTTATTCAACAATCAAGAGTCTCACATAAAGATCAAATTCAATCCAAGAATAGGTTTTTCATCAAAATTTACCCAAACAAAGTTTTAGTTCCAAAACTTTAACTAAGACAACAACAACTACATCAAAGAGACTCATTCAACCAATTTATTACATGCTTCAACAATTAAATCCCACAAATCCTCTTTGCCAAGAATAGTTGTTCATCTAAAAAATAACCCAACAACATGTTAATTCTAAAACTACCACTCCAACCAACAACAACAACACAAATTAAACTCAATCAAACCATTAATTGCATGATTGAACCTCAAGATCACTTTGCCCCTCTTTTTCCCCTTGACTCACGCCTAGGGCTTCCAAGATTGGGGACTTACATGCTCATCTCTTTTATTCAATAATCAACAACACAAAACAACACTTAAACAAGTATGAAAATCAAGAAAGGAAAGCAAGAAAATCAAGAAGCAAAAAGGGGGTAAGGAGCGCTGTTTTGTGCAGAAAATGGGGTAGGAAAAATTGATTTTTTTCCCCTTACTTGAATGGTTAGAAGATGAAGAATCAAGTGGAGGATGAGCTTGGGTGCAAGAATGATGAAGTTTGGAGGTTGAAATCTCAAGAAAATGGAGGTCGGAAGTGATGGAGCTTCAAGGTTTCTTTCTTTCTCTAAAATGGAAGAAGAAGAAGATGAGAGGGTGTTTTGAGGGAGGGGCCACGATGGGGCTGCATAAAAGGGGCTCCCTCCTTTTATTTGTTTATTTTCTAAAAATAAACTAAGCATAGTTAGTATAAAATAGTTTAGTAAAAAAAGAATTTTTTTCAAATAAATCACACACGTAATGACACCTAGCAATAAAGTAAAGATGCTAATCACATCAATAAGTCCTACCCATCTAATCTCACACCTCTCATGATTAACCTCTAATTCTAGAGTCTAAGGGTTGTTAAAACACGGCGTCGAAAAACCGCGTTACCGATAAATTCGTGAAAATTAATTTAACGAGAAATTAATTCATCGCGTGATAATATTTAATTATAGATAATAAAAATCATGCCAAACACTCAAAAATAGTCTCAACAAGTTACGTTTCGATTTTCTTCGAAATCGGAGTTCGTTTAGAATTTTATCTGCATGAATCGCCTACGATCCGAAACGCAACGAAACTTCGTTAGAAATTTCCGACGATATTCGAACCGTGAATTAATATAAAATATTAACTCTCAAATATACTTTGATCTTGATTTAATTAATTCACTTACTTAGAGAACAAGAAATTGCTTATTATAGCATAAATACGACAAAATACACTAAATAACACCAAATAACGCATCGAAAAATTTACGAGTGTTACACATAACATTATGAGAGTGACTTGAAGACGCAGAGGCAAAAGGCTGAGCAACCATTGCAGTTGATGCGGGAGGAGGAGTGACAGGTTCAGGTTCAGGTGTAGGTTTAGGTTCCCAAACTGCGGGAGTATTTTCCCTTTGGGGTTCTTTCCAAATAGGGGCAAATAGAAGTCTTCTATTTCTCTTAAGTTGATCCTGCTTGTGACTCTCAAACTAGTGAATCACAAAGTACCAATTTGCATAGAAGTCCTCTTGAGCCAGCAAAGTACCAATAGCATTCATTCTATCCTCTTCAATGTATTTTTCTATGTCAAGCTCATGCTGTCTCAGAGCTATAAAACTCTCAAATCCAGCAAAAAGGCAACGATTTGGATGTGGCAAAAAGGTAGGGCCATAGTATATGGGTGGACGTTTTGGTTGGCTTGAAGAAGTTATGGTTTAGGTTAGGGTGAGGTCAGCAGAGGGTGTTTGGGTTTGTGATTCAATGATGACTAGATCATCATCAGGTTCAAGGCTTTGGACAACTTCAGAGGCAATTGTAGCAGTGATGACAATGTCATCATCTAAAATTGATTCTGTAGTATGTGCGGGTTCAGGGTTGGTTGGTGAAGGTGGTGAAACAGGTTTGAAAGTGGCTAAGGGTTGAATCTCAAGTATAGTATCAGAGCCAGGTATAGAAGTTTGGGTTTCCTGGTGATAGGATCATATTCATCTTGTGTGGGCAGGTTAAGATCAGGTTGAAATAGTGGAGGGGATTGAGGTCTAGGTGGACTGATAGGTTTAGGTTGTGATGGAGGGGTAGGTGTAGTTTGTGGTTGTGGTGGTGGAATAGGTTCAGAATTTGTTGGGGGAACACCAACAAGTAGCTCAATGTATGGAATTGAGACACAGGTTCTCTGTCTCAAAGGTGCATGATCTTCTTCATCATCATCAGATAAAGATGAGTTAGAGGGTAAAGGGGTTAGGTTAGAAGAAATTGGTTTAGAAGATTTGGGAGGAGGAATATGATTAGAAGTTAATGGTTGAGAGGATTGAGGGGTTTGGATTGCAGCAGAACTAGTACCATAAACAGAATCATATAGTCTAACAGCATCATCCAGTGCCTTGGTTTTCTTGGCAAGCATGTCACCATGCTTTGTGATCCTCTTCCTCTTAGGAGCAGTTTCAGCAGTAGCAGTGTCGGAGGCAACAACAGAGGGAATAGAGGAGGTGGCAGAGGCACCTTGAAGCCTTTGGGTTTTCAACTCAGCATGAAACTGAGTTGTTTGTTCCTGAGTCTTGTCCAAGAAAGCTTGAATGTTAGCTTTCTTTTCTTCGTGCTCTTCCGGTAGCAAGGATGGCATGAAAGAAGGTCTTGCTGGAGGAACTAGTGAAGGAACCTGAGAAGAAATAGTGATTCCAGTACTTCTTGTAATCCTCTTTGTAACCTGAGAGGGGCCATCATCAGCAATCCTTGCCCTTTTTCCCTTCCTAGTTGGTTTGTTCACAGCTTCTTCTTCCTTTTGAATCTCAGCAATTATCTCAGAAGATAAAAGCTTCATCTTCTTCAAATTATCACTGTTGAATATTGGAGCACTGCAAGTTTGGAGCGCAACTCCAGCTTCTTCAGTGTTCAAGGCTTGAAGATGCTTGATTAATCCTTGTTGTACCAGTATAGCAGAAATAACCCTTCCATAGTGTATATTTAGGTTTTTCCCTTTCTGGAGAACGCGACGGCTCTTCGCAAGTAGATGATACTGGGAAGGTTGATTTTTGACTTGAGTTCGTAATGTCACATTACAAATTTGTGGTCTATGCTCACCGAATCCACTGACCCAGACTTGGGCATGATGTAGTTCTTGATAATCTTGAAGAGCACCCAAAAGCGATTGTGCATGTCCACAGCCTTTACAAAATCAGTCTTCTCGAAAATAGAAGCATTGATGTCAGACAATCCACCGCACTCATTCTCCTAGTTATTCGTGATTTCTCTTCCAGAGTTTGGACACTTGATAACCTCAGAAATCAAGTCTTGTGTTATCACTATGTGTCTTCCTTGCACATAGCTGTAGATGGTGTTGTCTTAAGGCTTAGCAAACCTCCAGAATTCTCTGACAAGTTTTGGGTAAATGGGTTTATCTTCCATGTAGAAGAAATCAATTATGCCCATCTCAGCGAAGGTTGTTCTGAAGTTGTACTCGTTCTTCGTTAAATCTTGAAAATCAACTCGTGATTCACACATCACATTCAGAAGATGTTGCTCGATGATCAGAGTAGGTTGAGGAGTGTTCTCAGGACCAAACACTTGTTGTTGTTAAGCCGCCATTTCAGAAGAATGCAGAGAGAGGGTAGTAATAGAGAGTACAAAATGAAAGGGGTTTAGGGTTCTAGAGTGAGACATCTCAGAGAGTAAGCGTGGGAAATGGGTGAGTGAAGTAAGTAATTGGGTTTAAAACGTGTTGAAGAAGGCAAACCGCCTTTATCAGTTTTCAAAATAAAAGCAATATTTAAAACTATCGTTTCATAAATGAAACATGTCAAATACTGTTTTAAAGAGGCACAGTAAAACTGTCCTCGGGCAGTAAAAACAATTATGACTTAGTGAGAGCAATTCTCATCCACTAATGTGTCAACCAGTCTCAGAGAGACACGTGTACACAAAGATTCTCAGAGGTAACTTGTAATGAATGCATCAGACTCACATGAATATGAACAATTAACATACACATGCAACGACAAATGATATAAATAATGAATATAATATAAATAGAGACAACCTAAAAATAGAGGCATACATGCTATCATCGGATGCAGTACCAAAAACAGAGGCACATGTGAATAACAGACGAGCACATGAGATAAGACGCATATATGCTATCAAACGCAGACATTTCAGAGGCACACAAATCAGAGGCAAATATATTCAAATTAAACACTCATTCCTTTATAAGATGAAAATTCAAGTTCTTTTTTATAAAGTTGAATCTATCTTCAGCAAGGGGTTTTGTAAAGATATCTACCCATTGATGGTCAGTATTGATAAATTTAATTTCAAGTATCCCTTTCTGAACATAGTCTCTAATGAAATGATGTTTAATTTCAATATGTTTAAATGCAAAATAGGATTCTTAGTCAAACATATTACAGAGGTATTATCACAGTATATAGGAATGTTACTCTCTTTAATCTGATAGTCCTTAAGCTGATACTTCATCCATAGAAGTTGTGAGCTACAGCTTGCTGCAGATATGTACTCAGCTTCTACTGTTGATAATGCAATTGTGCTTTGCCTTTTGCTGGACCAAGAGATAAGGTTTGCTCCAAGAAATTGGCAGCTACCACTTGTGCTCTTTCTTTCAATTCTATCTTCAGCAAAGTCCGTATCACAGAAACCTACTAACTTGTAATTATCTGATTTCTTATAAAGCAAACCAAGGTTAGTAGTTCCTTTGAGATACCTAAAGATTCTCTAAACCGCGGTTAGATGACATTCTCTAGGATCCGATTGGAATCTTGCACATAAGCATACACTAAACATTATATCTGGCCTTGAGGCAGTAAGATAAAAGAGTGAACTTATCATACCTCTATGTACCTTTTGGTCTACCTTTTTACTAGATTCATCTTTGCTTAAAGCACATATAGGATGCATTGGTGTGCTCATTGGTTTGGTTTCCTCAAGCTTGAACTTCTTCAAAAGTTCTTTCACATATTTTGTCTGGTGAATATAAGTTCCATCTTGACATTGTTTGATTTGAATACCAAGAAAAAACTTTAGTTCTCCCATTATACTCATTTCAAACTCATTCTGCATAAGCTTAGAGAATTCCTCACAAAGAGATTCATTAGTAGCACCAAAGATAATATCATCAACATATATTTGAACTACTATGAAATGCTTTTTAGATGATTTTCTAAAGAGGGTAGTGTCCACCTGTCCTCTTTCAAAACCATTTGACATTAAAAAGGTACCGAGTCTATCATACCAAGCTCTTGGAGCCTGTTTAAGACCATAGAGAGCCTTTTTAAGTTTGAAGACATGCTCTGGATGGGCAATATCTTCAAAACCAGGTGGTTGTTTTACAAACACTTCCTCACTTATGAAACCATTTAAAAATGCACTCTTTACATCCATCTGATCTAAAGTAATTCGATGATGTGCAACAAATGATAATAAAATTCGAATTGCTTCTAGTCAAGCTATAGGTGCAAAAGTTTCAGTATAATCTATACCTTCCTCTTGTGAATACCCTTGAGCATCTATTCTTGCTTTATTTCTTACCACTTTGCCATCTTCATCAAGTTTGTTTCTGAAAACCCACTTAGTTCCAATGGCTTGCTTATCCTCTGTTGGAGGCACAAGTTTCCAAACATCATTCTTCTGGAATTCATTATCTTGCATAGCAAGTATCCATCTATCGTCTGTTAGTGCTTCATCAATCGTCTTAGGTTCTATTTTTGACAATAGTGCAAAGTCAGAGTGTTCCTTAAAAGATGATCTTGTTCAAACTCTATCACTTGGTTCACCAATGATCTGGTCCTTTGGGTGATGAGTTTTGAACTTCCAGTCTCTTATAGTCTCTTCTTGAGTCTTGTCACCAGATGCAGAATCAAAGGCAGCCCCCCTATGTCACCATCATCTGTTCTTTTGCTTATCTACATATTTGCAAAGATCTCATCTAGCTCTGATGTTTCATTGTCAGGCTTCTTACCATCAAATCTCATATGCATTGATTCATTAACAGTTAATGTTTCTTTGTTGTATACTTTGTAGGCTTTAGAGCGTTTAGAATATCCCAAAACGACACCTTTGTGTGATTTTGAATCAAATTTTCCAAGACTATCCTTTGTATTCAGAACAAAGCAATCACACCCAAATTGGTGAAAATAAGAAATGTTGGGTTTTCTTCCTTTCCACAATTCATATGGAGTCTTATTCAAAATAGGTCTTATATAAATTCTTTTTTGAATATAACAAGCAGTGTTTACTACTTCTTCCCAAAAGTGCTTTGTAACATTAGTTTCATGAATCATGGTTCTGGCCATCTTTTGAAGAGATCTATTTTTCCTTTCTACAACACCATTTTGTTGTGGTGTTCTAGGAGAATAAAAATTGTGAGAGATGTCATGCTCTTCACAAAAGTTTTGAAATTGTTCATTTTCAAATTCTCCACCATGATCACTTCTAATTGTTGTAATACAAAAACCTTTTTCATTTTGCACTTGTTTGCAGAAAACAGAAAACATTATGAATGACTCATCCTTGTGAGCTAGGAATTTTACCCATGTCCATCTAGTATTGTCATCAACAATAACAAGACCATATTTCTTTCCAGACAAAGATGCAGCTCTGGTTGGACCAAATAAATCTAAATGTAAAAGCTCAAGTGGCCTTGAAGTGGAAATAACATTTTTAGATTCAAATGAATATTTTGTTTGTTTCCCTTTTTGGCATGCTTCACAAAGAGCATCAGACTGATTCTTAAGATTTAGTAAGCCTCTAACAAGTTCCTTCTTGTTAAGCTTTGAGATTAACCTTAAGCTGGCCTGATCCAATCTTTTGTGCCAAGTCCATTGTTCTTCAACAAGTGACAAAAAGCACTTGACATTTTGATTTGCTAACTCAGAAAGTTTTATTTTATAAATATTGTTCTTTCTCTTTGCTGTAAGGAAAATGGAGCCATTTTTCTTGTTTTTGACTATACATGCATTATCTCTGAAGCCAACATCATAACCACTATCACATAATTGACTTACGCTTAGTAGGTTATGCTTAAGGCCATCAACAAGTAAAACATTATCAATAGAAGGTAAAAATTTCTCACAAACTTTTCCACTGCCATGGTTTCCACTGAAACCAACAGTTCCACTCTCTTTAAGTTGAAGCTCTTGGAACATATGCCTTTCTTCCGTCATGTGACGTGAGCACCCACTGTCCAAGTACTAGGACTGGTGTTTCAACTCTATTGCTAAGCAGATCTGCAACATAGACAATCGTGTCCTTAGGTACCCAAATCTTTTTGGGTCCTCTTTTGTTAGTCCTAGAAGGAAACTTGTCCTTCTTATTTTTCAATTCATAACAAGTACTTCTTATGTGACCTTTCTTATTACAGAAAGTACATAGCAAATAGGCACTATGATCATTGGTATCTTTGGGTTTCAAATTTGCGTTTTGAAAAGTGGGTTCCTCTGATTTGTAACCAAGACCATTTTTTGCCGTTTTGGCTTACACCCCAAATCATAGATGCTTGTTTGCTTCGTGTCACACACTCAATAAGAAATCTTCGGAATCCCTCTTCATATTTTGAAGAGTTGCATTTAATCTTTTCTTCAGTCTTAGAGCTGTCACTCACCAGACAGTAATTCTCAACTTTGAGTTTCTCATTCTCCGCATTGAGTGTTAAAAATTCTTTTGAAAGTTTTGAGAATTTCTTTTTCAAAGCTTTATACTCAATGGAGAGCTTAGAAGACTCATCTAAGAGTTCATCAAAAGCTTTTTGAATATTAGAGGATGGGTTAGAATTTACCTCTTCTTCCTTATCTTCACTGTCTAATCCTATAGTAGCCATCAGAGTGATGTTTGCTTGTTCCTGATCATCATCAGACAATGATGAATCAGAGTCATCCCATGTTGCCATGAGACCCTTATTCTTCTTACCTTTGAAACCACTTCTCTTTGGTTTCTCCTTCTCGAGTTGTCGAAATTCAGACTTGAAATGTCCTGGCTTCTTGCACTCATAGCAAACCACTTAGCTCTTGTCTTTGTAGTCCTTCTTTTCCCTTGAGTCCTTCTTGTGGAATTGCTTCCTGAACCTTCATTTCTTCTTCCACATACGTTGAATCTTCCTTGAAATAAAGGAAAGTTCATCGTCTGTTCCATCGCTACTATCACCCGACGTTCCTTCGTCTGTTTCTTGTTTAGCTTGCAGAGCTTTAGAGGTGGAAGCCTTGCTAGTATACTTCAAAGCAATAGACTTTGACTTCTTTAGAGGTTTTTCTTCAATCAGCTCAATCCCATGAGCTCTCAGGGAACTAAGAAGATCTTCAAGACGCAATCTGTTGAGGTCCTTGGCTTCTTGAATAGCCATGACCTTAGGTCTCCATTGCCTAGAGAGGCTTCTTAGTATCTTCTTCACTTGATCAGCAGTGGTGTAGCTCTTTTCAACAACTTTTAGACCGTGAACCAATGTTTTAAATCTTCCAAACATGGTTTCAATATCTTCTCCCTCTTCCATCTTGAAGAGTTCATATTGTCTAATAAGAATGTTAGCCTTAGTTTCTCTCACTTGAGCAGTACCCTCGTAGACCAAGGCCAATGAGTCCCAAATTTCCTTGGCAGTACCATTTTTCCCACATTTCTCGTACTCTTACTCATAAATAGCACAGATAAGAAAGTATCTTGCTTTTTGATTTAGTTGATAAGCTTTCTTTTGCTCATCATCCCACTTATCTCTAGGAATGAGATTTTTTTTGGAATCAACTGGTTCGGTATATTGTCTATGAACCATATCCCACAACTCAAGTTGTTGTGACTCAAAAAAGGTTTTGACTTTATCTTTCCAGTAGTCATAGTTTGTTCTAGTGAACAAAGGAGGACGATTAACATGACCACCAGCCTCATTGCTTGCCATAGATAAAGTATAAGATCTTTTCCTTTCACACGGTTAAGTGCTCAACTAAGAGGTCGAGCTCTGATACCAATTGAACGTGGCAAAAACACAAGAAAAGGGGGTTTGAATTGGGTTTTATAAACCTTTTCGAAACACTTGGGTGTTTTTTCAAAACCTTTTCAAAATAACTCTTTAACAAAATACCAGTGTAAGATAAGTAAAGAGAAGAGAGAAGTAGGACACAGTGATTTATACTAGTTCACTATCACCTGATAGCTACGTCTAGTCCCTTCAACACACTTGAAGGATTTCTCCACTATAATCAATTGATTACACTTGAGAGTACACTACTGCCAAACTGCCTATACTCATAACTTCTTAGGACGACTTAGTGCAGTCAAGCTTCTAAGGAACACAACCACTACTGGGCTAAATACAAGAGTTCAAAAACATTTTGAAACAATAACAATAACTCTTAGCAGAGAGGATTTATAACAAGATGCTTAAGCACAAAGAATAACTTTCTAAGGAAAGGATAAAAACGATTAAGTGCTTATTCACTTGGTCTTAGAGACTTAGAATAATTTCTTGGTTGCTCACTATCTTCCAAGTATGATTCAGTTTTGTTAACCTACTTCAGTGAATGAAGTAAGGTATATATAGCCAGGGTTGTAAATAGTGCCGTTGTGACCTAACAGCTCGTTGCACTAGTGGTCAAAACTTCAGATCCGCTTTTCATGGCTTTTAGCAAGCCCTGTCACTTTCAACTCTGCTCTTGTACACTGACACAACAGACAATTGCAGGATTTTGTCCTTTGTGAACTTTTTGAATACGAGACACTTCCAGAACAAGTTATTTCTGATGATTATATCTGTTGACATTCTCTTTGGCCTTTGATTCCCCGTACATTAAAATACTCATCAATGAGGTCTCTTTAATACTTGAAGTAGCCTTTAATGTATTACCCAGTCTGATTTCCAATCAGAGGCATCTTCCAAACAGATAATGCTTATCACTGAGATACATTTCTTATCAGAGCAAGCTTGGATCGGAGGCAAGTTCTTCAGTACAGTATTTGTTGGCCTTTCATGTAACAGAGTCTTGGAGTACCGGACGAATGGTTTCCATAGTGTAGTCTTATTAGAGCATGGTCATATCAGAGCATGGTCTATCAGAGCGTTGACTACTATCAGAGCATTGACTGTCATCAGAGCATAACCTTTGGAGTGGGGCTATAACACAATGACGTCATCAGCACTTTCCGGAAGATCACTACCATACTCAGAGAAATGGATCAAAGGGTGAAATGCACACATAGACATAGTCTTCTGAGATATTTCCATCTGATGAATAGTGACTTACACATAGGCATAGTTTTCAGAGAATAAATTGTTCTATTAGTTATTTGTTATCATCAAAACAATTAAGGGTCATTGTTTATGAATCCACTTGATTCCAACATCCTATGTTTTCTTTTCCATTTTAGAGTATAGTTCTCTCAATCCTAATTCTAAAACTTAGTGTTTTTGGTACCACAAGGCTTGGACCAGTGAAGAACCCAATCCTAGACTCTCTAGGACATTTTTGGAGGGCTGCAATTTCTGTCTAAGGTTTGGGGATTGGTTGATTATGTGGGAAGAGGCATTGTGCTTCAAATTTTCATGTTAGGGATGTGTCATGATCCCTTTGGAATGTTTGATTATATTGTTATTTTATTTAATTCTAAGACCCTTGTATGAGCAAGGAGTAATAAGGATTGCCTATGAGTATTTTTAAGAAGGTTATTGTGTGTTTAGTCTTAAAAAGTTGGTGTTAATGCGTATATGTTAGAAAAAACATGATTAGGACAAATTAATATTATTTGAATGGTTAAATAATATGAATTGGAATGTGTAGTTACTGAGATGACCCTTGTCCCCTTCATAATATCATTAATCTTAACACATAATTTAAACTGTAACATAATCATATCAGAGTGAAATAGAGAAGCATGAATGCTAACATCCATATATATCACAGAGTTTATATATACAGTAAAGGGTTCCCTACAAGGAACCTCCAAAAATAATGATATACATGCTGTCTGGAAATATATACAACTGCACCGCTTTGGGTATACAAAATACAAGGGTCAAAAGTATCATCACCTATGAGAGTCCTCCTCTAACAAAACCCTAACACTGGCCATCTATTGTCGTCGGAAACTAAAGCGCGGTCGTGGAGGTAATCGGAAACCAGCAGAAGAAAGGTGTCCATAGAGTCTAGGTTGGTAAATCCCCAATGGCTCTACCATAGGTATCACGAAAGAAGAGAGAATATAAGTCTCGGACCGACAAAGGAATACTCACATCTCACTATGTTATCCTTCCCCATGCTGTAGCGGAATAGCGATCACGATACCTTGGCCTAGACTCACGCAACAAGTTGTGGAAAGGTAACCGCTGCGCAATCCTATATTCATCTATAAAGGAGGCTCCCGAGGATCCTAATAGACGAAAGAAGACACTAACTAGCCCGATATAGATCACGATATGAAGCGCATAGTTGATCTCCCAACAGTCACCGTCCATGTTCTGGTAGTAAACCTCGAAGTCACCCACTACCGAGATGCTCGGCTCCTGAAGCATCGACAGATGGAAGTAGTACAACATCTTCAATATCTATATCTCTGGCCTCCTCGGAATCTAATCATGTTAAATGATTAGTGCTAAGTGGCCATATAACAATAATCAACACAATCGGCCCCATCTTAAACATAATAGCAAACAAACAGCAACCTCCCATCAGCCTGTGAAGGGCAGGTCAAGTCAGTTGTCCATCTACATATCTCCCTCATCGTACCCTTAAGAGTGCATCCCTGTTCCCCAACTTCAGCGATAGGAACAGTTCGGGGCGGCACTCGAGGTCACTATGGACGGTGAATACATCAGTACCCTGTTAGGATAACCAGGCACCCCGACGTCCCAACGCAATGGCGGCCAAACCATTGGTCACTTGTAGGCTTATAGAACCCAGACTAACCTCAAGGTCCAGTGTGTCCTATACTGACTGTACTCGTACCCAAACTCAGGTACTTGACCTCGTACGCTAACCTATGTGTACGGCGGTGGATTAAAACTATGCACATGAAATCTCACCACGTAAGTCCCCCATGTCGTAACATAATCATCATTTCGTATTAGCTCAGATTAATCAGCTATAAATTCACTAATCAACTCAACCATACCAGCAATCATCTCACTTTCCCACATGACAACAGCAGTCAGTAATCATACACAGATAGGCACACTCAACCACCAACACGTATAGATCAGTCCTATCGTCGCTAGGAACGACCTTTAGCTATGCACATCATCATTCACAATCAACAACAAACATATCATTCATCCTAGCATTCATCACACAACAACCAGTATTCCTATTGGTTGATAGACTAACGACGACAATCCTTAGCAATCATAGTCACAACACCTCTCTTATCCTTAGCAATCATAGTCACAACACCTCTCTTGAGGTGTTGGCGTTATCAACCCATAGTAGGGCTATTGTCTCCCTACTTCTTACTCCCTATTATACACTTAACCTAGTCCTACTGTCCCTAGTGGATAGGGTTCAGATCTCCCCATACTTATCTGGAAGACTACTGTCGCCCGCATCCCTGAGAGAAGGAAGGAAGGCGTGAAGTTGTGATTTGGGGGAGGGGAGGGGCGCTATTTATAGTTGAGCTTTAGGTCCATTGCATCGCGAAGGTACCTCTCATAGGTACCGTTGCATCGCGACCGTACCTTTTCCCTTTACACGCGTCAGCTGATTTACGGTGATGGTGGCAGGTACCATCGCATCGCGAGGGTACTCTCTCACAGTCCGATCGCATCGTGATGCGGCCTATAAGAAAAATATCTAGTTTTTCCACTTTCTAGAAGCTTCTAGGGTCTTCCATGCCTCCTTAGGGGAATTTTTGTCCCTTTAAGGCCATTTTTATCCAAATTGGGGCTTTCTAAATATTTCTTGGCTTATTTTTATCCCTAAAATCACTGGTTTAAATTTTTTAGGTCGTCACATTACTACCCCGTTAAATTAATTTTTGTCTCGAAAATTTTGATTACATACATGGGAAAAGATGTGGATACTGTTTTCTGATGTTGACTTCTCATTCCTAGTTAGTATCTCTCGTTCTTTCATCCTACACAACTCAGACCAAAGGGATTTGTCTACCTCGAAGGTCATTAATCCTTCGATCTGCAATTCTGAAAGGAAATGCTTCATATTCTAAGTTATCTCTGAGTCGTACTGACTTAAGATCAATGATATGGAATGGATCGGGATGATACTTCTGAAGTTGAGATACATGAAACATGTCATGGAGATTGGACAGATTTGGGGTAGTGCAACGTGATAAGCAACTGGTCCAACTTTACGAAGAATTTGGAAGCGTTCCATGAATCGAGGAGTCAGTTCGTAGATTTGATTGTTGTGCCAATGCCAGTCCTAGGAGAGACTCTTAGAAATACACGGTCTCCTACTTCGAATCCTAAGGGTCTGGTCCTTCTATAGTGGTAGCTCTTTTGTCTGTCATGAGCCACCTTCATTTTTTCCCTAATCATCTTGACTTGTTCTGAAGTTTGTTGAATTATTTCAGGACCTAAGAGCAAATTTTCTCCTGTTTCGAACCAACAAAGGGGTGTTTGGGACTTCCGACCATATAGCGCCTCATAGGGTGCCATCCCTATACTTGAATGAAAGCTATTATTATAGGTGAATTCTATTAATGGTAATAATTAATCCCAATTTCCCAGCTTCTCGAGAGTGCATCCTCTCAAGAGATCCTCAAGGGATTGAATGGTTCTTTCAGATTGTCTATCAGTTTGGGATGATAAGCCGAACTCATACTTAGCTTTGTACCCATGGCTTGGTGCACCTTCCTCCAAAGTCTTGTCGCAAACCTTGGATCTCAGTTAGAAATAATACTAGTGGGTACTCCGTGTAATCTTTCTATTTCTTTAATATAGAGCCGGGTTAGCTTTTCCGGGAAGAACTCTCGCCGATAGGTAGGACGTGGGCACATTTTGTGAGTCTATCTATGATGATGCAGATAGTATCATATTTTCTTAGGGTCCTGGTTAATCCAGCTACAAAATTCATATCTATACTATCCCACTTCCATTCTGGTATTATAGTGGTTGAAGATTTCTTACTGGTTTTCGGTGTTTGTTCTCTGCCTTTTGGCATGCTAAGCATGAAAGCACAAATGCGTCGATTTCCTTTTTCATACCAGGTTACCAAAATAGCTTTTAGGTCTTGATACATTTTGGTTCCTCCTGGATGAATACATAATTTACTCTTGTGTCCTTCATCTAATATCATTCGCCTTATCTCTGGGTCTTCGGGGATACACATTCTATTCGTAAATCTTATTATCCCATCTGATCCTATCACAAATTCTGAACTCTTTCCTTCCTCTACTAGTGTCCTCACCTTTTTGAGATATCTGTTTGTTTTCTGTCTTACCCTTATGATTCCAAGGAAATTGTTGGTGATTGTGACTTTTCCTAGGTATAACTTCTCTTTTTGCACTTCCACTTCTAGACTCATATCCCTAAATTGTTCGTTCAGCTCTAGCTCTTTCACCATCATTGCAGACACATGTAAAGATTTCATACTTAATGCGTCTGCTACTACATTGGCTTTCCTGAATGATAATGTAGGTCGAACTCATAGTCCTTTATAAATTCCATCCACCTTCGTTGCCTCATGTTTAACTCCTTTTGATCAAATAAATATTTTAGACTCTTATGGTCACTAAAGACATTAAATTTAGCCCCATATAAATAGTGTCTCGATATTTTCAGGGCAAACACTGTGGCTGCTAGTTCTAAGTCACGGGTAGGATAATTCCTCTCGTGGAAGTAGGGCAAACCTCGAAGTCACCCACTAACGAGATGCTCGGCTCCTGAAGCATCGATAGATGGAAGTAGTGTGACATCTTCAGTATCTATATTTCTGGCCTCCTCAGAATCTAATCATGTTAAATGATTTGTGCTAAGTGGCCATATAGCAATAATCAACACAATCGGCCCCATCTTAGTCATAATAGCAAATAAACAGCAACCCCCCATTAGCCTGTGAAGGGCAGGTCAAATTAGTTGTCCATCTACATATCTCCCTCATCGTACCCTTAAGAGTGCATCCCTGTTCCCCAACTTCAGCGATAGAAATGGGCAAGCACTCGAGGTCACTATGGACGTGAATACATCAAGATTCTCGTTAGGATAACCAGGCACCCCGACGTCCCAACGCAATGGCGGCCAAACCATTGGTCACTTGTAGGCTTATAGAACCCAGACTAACCTCAAGGTCCAGTGTGTCCTATACTGACTGTACTCGTACCCAAACTCAGGTACTTGACCTCGTACGCTAACCTATGTGTACGGCGGTGGATTACAACTATGCACATGGAATCTCACCACGTAAGTCCCCCATGTCGTAACATAATCATATTTCGTATCAGCTCAGATTAATCAGCTATAAATTCACTAATCAACTCAACCATACCAGCAATCATCTCACTTTCCCACATGACAACAGCAGTCAGTAATCATACACAGATAGGCACACTCAACCACCAACACGTATATATCAGTCCTATAATCGCTAGGAACGACCTTTAGCTATGCACATCATCAATCACAATCAACAACAAACATATCATTCATCCTAGCATTCATCACACAACAACCAGTATTCCTACTGGTTGATAGAGTAACGACGACTATCCTTAGCAATCGTAGTCACAACACCTCTCTTGAGGTGTTGGGATTATCAACCCATAGTAGGACTATTGTCTCCTTACTTCTTATACCTATTATACACTTATCCTAGTCCTACTGTCCCTAGTGGATAGGGTTCAGATCTCCCCATACCTGTCTGGAAGACTGCTGTCGCCCGCATCCCTGAGAAAAGGAAGGAAGGCGTGAAGTTGTGATTTGGGGGAAGGGAGGGGCGCTATTTATAGTTGAGCTTTAGGTCCATTGCATCGCGAAGGTACCTCTCGTAGGTACCGTCGCATCGCGACCGTACCTTTTCCCTTTACACGCGTCAGCTGATTTACAGTGATGGTGGCAGGTACCATCGCGTTGCGAGGGTACTCTCTCACAGTCCGATCGCATCGTGATGTAGCCTATAAGAAAAATATATTGTTTTTCCACTTTCTAGAAGCTTCTAGGGTCTTCCATGCCTCCTTATGGGAATTTTTGTCCCTTTAAGGCCTTTTTTATCCAAATTGGGGGTTTCCAAATATTTCTTGGCTTATTTTTATCCCTAAAATCACTGTTTTAAATTTTTTAGGTCGTCACATTACTACCCCCTTAAATTAATTTTTGTCCTCGAAAATTTTCTCTTACATACATGGGAAAAGATGTGGATACTATTTTCTAACGTCGACTTCTCGTTCCTAGTTAGTATATCTCGTTCTTTCATCCTACACAACTCAGACCAAAGGGATTTGTCTACCTCGAAGGTCTTTAATCCTTCGATCTACAATTCTCAAAGGCAATGCTTCATATTCTAAGTTATCTCTGAGTTGTACTGACTTAAGATCAATGATATGGCATGGATCAGGATGATACTTCTGAAGTTGAGATACATGAAACATGTCATGGAGATTGGACAGATTTGGGGTAGTGCAACGTGATAAGCAACTGGTCCAAATTTACGAAGAATTTGGAAGCGTTCCATGAATCAAGGAGTCAGTTCGTAGATTTGATTGTTGTGCCAATGCCAGTCCTAGGAGAGACTCTTAGAAATACACGGTCTCCTACTTCGAATCCTAAGGGTCTGGCCCTTCTATAGTGGTAGCTCTTTTGTCTGTCATGAGCCACCTTCATTTTTTCCCTAATCATCTTGACTTGTTCTGAAGTTTGTTGAATTATTTCAGGACCTAAGAGGAAATTTTCTCCTGTTTCGAACCAACAAAGGGGTGTTTGGGACTTCCGACCATATAGCGCCTCATAGGGTGCCATCCCTATACTTGAATGAAAGCTATTATTATAGGTGAATTCTATTAATGGTAATAATTAATCCCAATTTCCCAGCTTCTCGAGAGTGCATCCTCTCAAGAGATCCTCAAGGGATTGAATGGTTCTTTCATATTGTCTATCAGTTTGGGATGATAAGCCGAACTCATACTTAGCTTTGTACCCATGGCTTGATGCACCTTCCTCCAAAGTCTTGTCGCAAACCTTGGATCTCGGTTAGAAATAATACTAGTGGGTACTCCGTGTAATCTTTCTATTTCTTTAATATCGAGCTGGGTTAGCTTTTCTAGGGAATAACTCTCTCCGATAGGTAGGAAGTGGGCACATTTTGTGAGTCTATCTATGGTGACCCAGATAGTATCATATTTTCTTAGGGTCCTGGGTAATCCAGCTACAAAATTCATATCTATACTATCCCACTTCCATTCTGGTATTGTAGTGGTTGAAGATTTCGTACTGGTTTTTGGTGTTCGTTCTCTGCCTTTTGGCAAACTAAGCATGAAAGCACAAATGCCTTGATTTCCTTTTTCATACCAGGTTGCGAAAATAGCTTTTAGGTCTTGATACATTTTGGTTTCTCCTGGATGAATACTTAATTTACTCTTGTGTCCTTCATCTAATATCATTCGTCTTATCTCTGGGTCTTCAGGGATACACATTCCGTTCCTAAATCTTATTATCCCATCTGATCCTATCACAAATTCTGAACTCTTTCCTTCCTCTGCTAGTGTCCTCACCTTTTTGTGATATCCGTTTGTTTTCTGTCTTACCCTTATGATTCCAAGGAAATTGTTGGAGATTGTGACTTTTCCTAGGTATAACTTCTCTTTTTGCACTTCCACTTCTAGACTCATATCCCTAAATTGTTCGTTCAGCTCTAGCTCTTTCACCATCATTGCAGACACATGTAAAGATTTCATACTTAATGCGTCTGCTACTACATTGGCTTTCCCGAATGATAATGTAGGTCGAACTCATAGTCCTTTATAAATTCCATCCACCTTCGTTGCCTCATGTTTAACTCCTTTTGATCAAATAATATTTCAGACTCTTATGGTCACTAAAGACATTAAATTTAGCCCCATATAAATAGTGTCTCCATATTTTCAGGGCAAACACTGTGGCTGCTAGTTCTAAGTCATAGGTGGGATAATTCCCAAACCTTGGTGAGAGACATCACAATATACTTCAAATTCTTTAAAAGGGTCCGGTAAGACTAACACGGGGGAGGTGGTCAATCGATTCTTCAATTCTTGGAAACTCTTCTCACACTTATCCGACCACTCAAAAGAAGAGCCTTTCCTAGTCAATTGGGTAAGGGTAATGCAATCTTAGAAAATCCTTCAATAAACCTTAGGTAATATCCTGCTAACTCAAGAAAACTTCTTACCTCACTGACTGCAGTGGGCCTTTCCCATTACAACACGACCTCTACTTTTGTAGGGTCTATTGCAATCTCGCCTCTATTTATGATGTGTCCTAGAAATCAAACTCCTTCCAACCAAAACTCGCGTTTAGATAGTTTTACATTGAGTTGCCTGTCTTTGAGAATCTGCAATACCTCGCGTAGGTGTTTTACGTGCTCTTCCTTGGTACGTGAATAGATTAGGATGTCGTTAATAAAGACAACGACAAACTTATCCAGGAATGGGCGGAATATCCTATTCATGTAGTCTATGAATACAACATTGGTCACACCAAAAGGCATGACTTAGTATTCATAGTGTCCATATCGAGTTCGGAAAGCAGTTTTAGGTACTTCTTCTTTCTTGACCCTAGGGGTGTAAACGAGTCGAGTCGAGCTGAGCACTTAAAGCTTGAGCTTTGCTTGTGAAGAAAATATAAAGGTTAGGCTTGACTCATTTATTTAATCGAGCCAAACTAAAAGCTTGAGCTTGGCTTGCTAGAAAAAAGTAGATCTTCTCTTGGCTTGTTAAGCTCATTTATAACTTAACTATTTTTGTATTTATGAAAAAATTCTCAAATTATTTTTAAAGTTTATTTAGTTACTAAATACTTTATTTAGTTACTAAAGACTTTAATATTATATGACAATCTATAAATAAAAATATGTATTTAACATGTGGTATGTGAAATTCAAAAATATTAATCACCTATCAACTAAAAGGTATAAAATATAAAAAAAATATTTAATTTTGATTTCCTAAAATAGTGCTCTCATTACTAGAGAATATTGAATTTTTTTTTTTACTAAACACTCAAACATTACATTTTAATTGAACGTGTTTAAAATTCTTTTAAAAAATACATTTTCTTACCAATGTGGTGTTGGTCGAGTGGAGGTCACATACGTATTAGGTAGGGAGATGGAAACATTGAGAAACAAATATGCAAACACTGTTGACAATTTACAAATGAGGGGCGAGAGATATGAAGAAGGAAGAGACATACCTATTCTCAATCAGCATATATATAGTTAACAAAATTTATTTGAACCATGGTGACAGTAAAAATTCTAAAATGATGTACAATATACACAGACGAAAGTCGAAATGTGCTTCTTCACACGACACCTAAGAAAATGGTTTGAACTAAATGCAACAACCCACTATAGCATCTTTTCAAAATTCAATGAATTACATAATAAAAATAACATGAAAAATAATATATAAATTGAAAATGACAGTTATACCCTCAAACGAGCTATTCATGAGTCGTTAACGTCGAATCTGTAAGGCTTGACCTTAGCTCATTTAAATAATCGAGCTCAATCTCAAGTTTGGGTTTGTTTATTTAATTAAACAAACGAGCTTGACCGAGCATTTAATGAGCGGAGCTCGAATAGTTCACGAATAGCTCGACTCATTTACAAACCCTAATTGTAATTACCTTATTGAATTACCGATATTCTACACACAGTCTAAGCACACCGTCTTTTTTCTTGACAAATAGTACTGGTGCACCCCACGGTGAGACACTAGGCCAGATAAACCCCTTACCTAACATATTGTCTAATTGTTTCTTTAACTCAACTAATTCTAATAGTGACAATCAATAGGGAGTTATTGAGATGGGTCTCATTCCAAGTACTAAGACTACGAGAACTCTATCTCTCTATCGGGTGGTAGTCCTGGAATGTCATCAGGAAAGACTTTGGGAATTTGTTGACTATTGGTATGTTACTCAAGTTTGGAGAGTCTTTGGCTTCCAACAAATATAAAATCATGCATATCTGAGACTTTATCTTCTCTACCTTTGTCTCAGCACTAGCAGGTTTGACTTCAGAGTGTTCAAAGAAGGTTAAGGTTTTTTGGGCACAGTCTAATATTACATGGTTAGCTAAAAGCCAATCCATGCCTAAGATGATGTCTAATTGTTGTAAAGGTAAGCAACCTAGATCAAAAAGAAATTTACAGTTTTCAATCTCTATAGGGCATTGATGGCAAACTGAGGTAGTGGGAAAACAATCATTTGTAGGAGTTGAAACAATTAAGGTACGTGATAAAGAAGACACATGAAGTTTCAGATGATCCACACAATCATTTGCGATAAAAGAATGTCTAACACCTGAATTGAAAGGTACGGACATAAGATAACCAGAAATGAGGCACATACCTTGGATCATGTCAGGTGACTGAGAGGACTCAGCTCCTCTCACGGTAAACACTATACCAGTAGCCGCAGGTTCAGGCTGTCCAATTGAGGGTTTTAATCCTCCTGCTCTACCACTTCCGGCCTCATATCCTCTGCCAGCTACAAACCTTTCCTTGTTATGGGCCAGGCCTCTACTAGCTCCAGTTTCATTCCTTTTTTCTTCGTTCATCATCCTTCCAAGAGTTTAGACTGGGTTCATTCGACATTCCCTGACGAGATGCATCGGCTTCCCACATCTAAAGCAAACCCGCTGACCCGCATGCGGATAATCTCTTACAAAGTCATTTCCTCTGCATCTAAAGCACGATTGAATGCCTTTTGATCGTTGTTATGGTTGATGGGGAGTGTAACCCCTGAATTCTACTTTATATGGTTTACCCTAATTCCCATTGGTTCCACGACCCTTCTGTATTGGTCCATGGTTTTTGAGAGGTCCTCCAATATATATATATATATATATATATATATATATATATATATATATATATATATATATATAGGGCTTAGCCTTCACGCTGATGCCCTTGTTTTTAAACAATTTTGCTTGCTGTACCCCTCCTTTTCACGCATACTCCCCCCAGTCCACTTAAAGGAGCACTATTCATCATCTCCTAACTTACGCATGTGACAAAAAGAACAGTGAAGGAAAAAAATACGAAACCCTTGCTCCAAATTTCTCTCTTCTCGTTCTCTCACTCTAGACTGCGGCTTGGCACCAAATTTCACCTTCCCACTCGAAATCAACCATAGAATTTGTTTATGGCCTCCGTTTGATCAACCATCATACCATTTCTTCACATTCTCTCCCCTGGGCGGACTATATTTGTCATTTTCTAGCCAGCACGGTCGTCGTTTGGGAAAACAGACATCGTTTTTGGATTCGTCGCGTTGAAACATTTGGAAACCACTACTCATTCTCTCGTTTCAGTGAGGCTGACATCAGACCCCTCGTAACCCGGTTGTCTCGGTAAGGAGTTTTCCATCAATCTTTTTACTTCCTTTTGATTTCATTTCAGCCTAAAAAAAATTCGAAAAAAATATGTTATACTAATTGTTATATTTTCCAGCCACATTTCGCTCTCCGTACGACCCATAAATTTTACTATGTGCTCGTTCAGTGTCCAAATTTGTCGCTATAGGCAAATTTTCTTCGCCTTTATTGATACCGCAAACTTCTTTACCGATATAAGGGGTAGATTGATTCATGGATGGTGTGTATTTTGGAATTAATTGGGGCAATTGGGATGTCCCATTATCCATATGCTTTGCGCGGCTTAGCATGCATGAGTACCATTGCAATTGTGATTGGAAAATTACCCTTAAGCATGGTTATGTATTTTCATGTTATTATGATTGTTATAGACACATGGTTATTGTTGCTATTATGACTTGATTGAACGAGAATGGTGAACGTATGATCCGATCATTATGTTAACTAATATGTTTGAGTAAATGTTCTGTGCCTGTGATGGACTTGAAATGTATGTCTATTACCTTCTTGTGGTTGTGTCTCAATGATGCCTTGTCACTTGTGATGTTACATTCTGTATATGAGTTATTGCCTTGGAGTCCAATAAGTGTGTAGCGAGAATTATGCTAAAAATTCCAATGATGAAAAGAGGATTAAATGGCTAAGTTAAAGGCTAGCATTAGATTTAATTAACCATGTGAGATTAGTTGTGATTAGAGCAATGATTTAGATTAATAAAACGATGTAACAAGTGAAGTAGGAGTGCCTACATGCCTTTGTGTAGAAAATAGTGTTAAGAAAAATACTAAGTTTTAGAAACTTAGTTAAAAGACTCACTAATTGAATTCTATAAATTCATAGGAGTTAGGTAATGACCCAAACCCTTTAGATTATTGATCACTAATAATTTAGTAGTAGTTAGGTACGTCTAGCCGTCCCCGAAGGTATGGGGACCACTATTTATAATTTTTGAAATAGAAGCAGGGCACCAAGCGCCCACAGCCCAGCGCCACGTACCTACTGGGCAGCCTGTTGACGCGTGTTTCGTCGTGTTCTGTTGTCATCAGTTACGATTAATTGAGATTCTGCAAATGGTTTAATGAGTTGGTTTAACATGATGAGCTTAGGTGAGATTAATCTTAAGTTTAAGAAGTAGAATTAATGAAGAGATGGCTTAAAATTTGATGTTGTTAAATAGGATAATTAATTGGTTATTCTATAGTAAAGGGAGGCTTGTCGACGTACTGATAAGCGACACAAATATGATGTTGTTGTTACCAATCACTTGGTGAGTTGATTGGCGTTGCTGATGTTAATTGATAGACACCTTGTCAGATTATATGTTCAACATCATGGGATGTCGTCGTTGTTGTTAATGGCAGTGAGCAACGTGGACACGAATTAGTGACGACAATGATGGGCATGGTACCCGGCCTTGCGGGTCGATTCGGTATAGGGGTCTTATATAAAAGTGGGGAACTGCTGGGGCGTCTCAGGTATAAAATGGGTCACCCCTGCTAGTTACTATTTATCATCATGAGTGGCGGGGGTACCCTCACTCATTTACCTGAGTTTAGTTGGATCCAAATGCATTCGGGAGTAGACATCAGTCTTAGAATTGCATATGTATACCTGGAGTCATGCATACCTGTGACTAGTGATATGTGCTATTGATAGTTGTTGATGATTATGTGCATTGCTTAGTTGATTACTATACTGTTAATAATTCGTGTATGTGGTTTCTAACCCCTTTTGATGCGGCTATGCAAACACCATCATGTATGTGTAGACGATGAGCTTGCAGGTGCCGATGAAACCGAAGACATCGTCATGTTTCCTTGCACTAAAGAACTAAATTCTCTTTCTTTTTGTTGCCGAGTCGTGCTAGGGAAGTATTTTTCCAGAAAGCATTCCTGAAATAATTCCCAGGTAATAGCCTTGCCTTCTACTTCCAATACTCTCTTTCTACCACGCCACATACTTTCAGCTTCACCAACCAACAGAAATGTGGCATAATCCTCTTTCCGTTCTTCTCTGCAATGCATAGCCGCAAAGATCTTTTCCAACTCCTGAATCCATTTCTTTGCCCCTCGGGATCATATTCCCCCTTGAATTTGGGCAGATTCCCTTTTAGAAAAGTTACTAATCCTTGATCGCCCACTTAATTTTCTCGTTGCTGTCTTATGGTTGCTCGTTCTTCCCGGGATAATTGGATAAGCTCCAAATTTTGTTGCGTTTGTTGCAACATAGTCGTTGGCAACTCCCAAAGAGCTATAGCATCCAGACTATCTTGGTTTCTCCTTGAGTTTCTCATACTTGATGTTCCTGCTCCAGAGCTAGCACAATTCCCGTCCGGGTTGATAGTTTCCCCGTTTCGGTTTTTGGTTCAAACCATTGTTTTCCTGCAATCAACAATTCATTATTCATAAGATATGTCGTATCTTATGAATAGTTAGTAGCAATCATCTATATCTACTCCCCCGATAAGTAAATTGCTAATCATACCCTCTACCCTTTCAAAGCATAGTTGGCAGTCGATGGGAACCCAACTAGGAAATGGCCAAATTTTAACACCCTAATGACTCACAGTTCGGTTAAGACAGAACTGCTCTGATACCACCCAAATGAGAAACCCCTTGTCCTATTTATAATATCATTAATCTTAACGCATAACTTAAACGGTAATATAATCATATCAGAGTACAACAGAGAAGCATGAATGCTAACATCCATATATATCACAGAGTTTATATATACAGTAGAGGGTTCCCTCCAAGGAACCTCAAAAAATAATGATATACATGTTGTATGGAAATATATACAATTGCACCGCTCTAGGTATACAAAATACAAGAGTCAAAAGTATTATCACCAATGAGAGTCCTCCTCTAACAAAACCTTAACACTAGCCATCTACTGCCGTCGTAAACTAACGCCGGTCATGGAGGTAATCAGGAATCACCGGAAGAAGGGTGTCCCTAGAGTTTAGGGTGGTAAATCCTCAGTGGCTCTACCATAGGTATCACGAGAGAACGATAGAACTCCTATCTCCCTACGCTATCCCTCCCCATGCTGTATGATCTTGAAGAAAGGGTAGCATAATAGCGATCGTTGTACCTAGACCTAGACTCACTCCCACTACAAAAATGTTTGGCATTTCTTAGGGCTAAAAGCCCTAGGTAATGCCAAAAAATAGTAGGAAAGGGCTAAATTTCTGAGGGCCCACCGAGGGCCACGTGGCTGTAGGTAAATCGCTAGTAGGAAACGGAAACTGAGATTTTTTTTATTTTGGAAAACTGTAGGTAATTTCCTAGGGTCTGAAGCCCTAGGTAATTACCTAGGGCTCTGAGGCCGTAGGTAATTTTCTAGGGCCAGAAACCCTAGGTAATTTTCGAGCGGCAAAAGCCTAGGAAATGCCAATGAGTAATTAAGAAAAATAATATTTCGTAACTGAAACGATACTGATTTTTTGTTTTAATTTGCAAAAATGCTCGTGGAACAAAATCTATCACAACAAGAAAGCAAAACCATCCGACCATGAAAGCAAAATCTAAATTAAATTCTAAAAAGGATTGTTTTAATTAAAATGAAGCTAGACCTAGCATAAAAAGGAAACCAACTAGTAAAAAAAATCAACGTAACAAATGGGCTAAAGCCCAAGGAACCATAAACAGCAGATAAACAAGACAATCAAACAAAACAAAAATGATAAATAAAATAAAAAGAAAGAACGTGAGAGATGCTTCAAGAAACAGAGAGATGAGGAAGTCAAAGAGGGAAAAACCATGGATCCCTTTGGTTGCAGTAGCAGCAAATTCATAGATTATGGATTATGTGCACTTTTATGAGTTCATTTAAGAAAAAGGCAATAACAAAACAACACAAAAGATGAAAGCACAAAAAGGATCAAACCATGATTTTAAGCGCAAACATAAACAAGACAAATTAGTGTATTAATGTTCCTTTAAGAAAAGGAAAAAATGGATACAAGGACTGGCATCTAAACTTTGGCAGAACAAGCATTTGATATCCAACTAACATTTTTACCTATTATATCAAATAAAATGAAATGAACCAAATTACTACTAATTAACAACATTGAACAATACTAAGAGTGGAAAAACAACAACACCGAAGCATTAGGAGACATCATAACATTATTATCATTTTCTCAAATTGTTGACTAAATTAATTCAAAATTAAAAGGAAAAGGTAAAATTTACCACATGGAGGCACACTCAAAATGGCTCAGCACATCAACAAGATTCTTTCCCACAAAAAAATGAAAACAAAATCCTCTTGAAATTTTACACGGAAGAAAGAAAAAAAGGGAAAATTAATTTATGCTCTCATTTTCTCTAGCACTTCTGGATCTTCTTCCTCCTGAAATGAAACTCTTTGCAGATCTCCTTTTCTCCATCAAACCCGTCAAATGCAGAACAGAGCCGACGAGAGGGAGACATGCGCCGAGGAGCAGTGGCGAGCAGACAGAGACGCGCAGTAAGGAGCAGCGGCGAGGAGAGGGAGACGCGCATCGAGGAGTTACAGCGACAGAAAGGGGAGATGTTCAAAGATGATGAGACGGAGAAGCGGCGGTGAGGCGGTGAGGAGAAGGAGAAGCAGTAACGAGCCGGTGAGGAGAAGGAGAAGCAGCGGCGAGGCGGTGAGGAGAAGGAGAAGCGGTGGCGAGCTGAGAGAGTGGAAGGATTCGTAGCGGTGAGAAGAGAGAGAGAAAGGAGAAGCAGCAGACGAGACGAGAGAGACGAGAGAGAGGGAGTCTTAATAAAAAAATTTAAGTAAACAAAGTATAACCGAGGGCCCAGCCCTTCGGTTAGTCCAAATTTAACAAAAAAAAGTGGGCTTTAGAGCTTCCAAGGGCCCGCCCCTCGGTACTGCTCAAATTTTTTTTTATTTTAAAAAAGTCAGTACTGGTGGTTTTTCTTAAAAAACCTTAGGAAACTCTAATATAGGTATTTTCCTAGGGCTGTGACCCTAGGTAATTTCCTAGGGTTACAGGCCCTAGGTAATTTTTGTAGCTAATAAGTATAATTCTTGTAGTGGCCACATGCGGTGGAAAGGGAATCGCTGCGCAATCTTAAAGTCACCTATAAAGGAGGCTCTCGGGGATCATAATAGACGAAAAAAGACATTAACTAGCCTGGTATAGATCACGATATGGCACCCGTAGTCGATCTCGCAGCAGTCACCGTCTATGTCGTGGTAGTAAACCTCGAAGTCACCCCATACCGGGATGCTTGGCTCCTGAAGCATCGACGGGTGGAAGTAGTGCAACATCTTCAATAGTTGTATCTATATCTGTGGCCTCCTCGCAATCTAATCATGTGAAATGGCTAACATAGAAGACAAAACACAAGGGAGATAAGAACACACTATACACCATATGAACAGAAAAGTAGGAAAATAGAAAACAGAATGTGTGTTTGAATAGGTGATCACGCATCTCCCATCAATTGTTGGATCATTGCCTAGCTACCCACGACACTCAGGCACTAAGGACTATATGCCTAAGTGGCCACACAACAATAATCAGCACAATTGGCCCCACCTTATAACAACAAATAAACAGCAACCTCCCATCAGCCAGTGAAGGGCAGGTCAAGTAGTTTTCCATCCACATATCCCGCTCATCGTACCCCTAAAAGTGTAACCCTGTTTCCCAAAGTGATAGGAACAGGTGTCAGGCAGCACTCGGGATCGTCACTATGGACAGTGAATACATCAGTACCCTGTCAGAATAACCAGGCACCCCGACGTCCTGACGCAATGGCGGCCAAACCATTGGTCACTTGTAGACTTGTTGAGCCCACACTATCCTCAAGTACCATCATGTCTTATACTGACTGTACTAGTACCCGCACTCAGGTACCTGACCTCGTACGCCAGCCTATGCGTATGGCGGTGGATTACCGCTATGCACATGAAACCTCACCATGTAAATCCTCCATTTCATAACATAATCATGGTTTTGTATCAGCTCATATTAATTGGCTCTAAATCCACTAACCAACTCAACCATACCAACAATCATTTCACTTTCCCACATGACAATAGCAGTCAGCAATCATACACAAATAGCATAGTCAACCACCATATAGATCAGTCCTATTGTCGCTAAGAGCGACCGTCAGCTATGCACATCATCAATCATAATCGACAACAAACATATAATTCATCTTAGCATTCATCACACAATAGCCCGTATTCCCACCGGTTGATAGACTAACGATGACTATCCTTAGCAATCGTAGTCATAACACCTCTCTTGAGGTGTTGGGGTTATCAAACCCTACTTCCTACTCCCTATTCTACACCTATCATAATCCTACGGTCCCTAGTGGATAGGGTTCAGATCTCCCCATACCTGCCTAGAACACCGCTGTCGCTCGCCCCCCCACCTCGCCTCTGGAGGTGCTCCCCGCGTCCCCGAGAGAAGGAAGGAGTGAAGTTGTGATTTGGGGGAGGGGAGGCGAAAGGGTACTTCCATGTACTTAAGCCCCAAGTCATGGGTTCGAATCCTTGTGGGAGGCGAAAGAAATACCACATGGGGAGTGGTAAATATTCCTATGAGTGACAGATTGGTAGCACGAGAGGGTGGCCAGTCTGTTACAAAAAAAAGGTGCCTTTTTTGTAACACCCAACCTAGATCTTTGTACTGGTTTTGGGTATGTCACCCGTAGGACTATCTACCACCCTATGTGGTATTTTTTTTCCCCTCCCATAAGGATTTGAACCCAAGACTTGGGGGCTTAAGTACATGGAAGCATCCTTGTGTCTCACCACTTGAAGCTCAAGTGGTGATGAGACACAAAGATGCTTCCATGTACTTAAGCCCCAGGTCATGGGTTCGAATTCTTATGGGAGGTGAAAGAAATAACACATGGGGGTGATAGATAGTCATATGAGTGACGCACCCAAAACTAGTACACAGAGCTAGGGAGGGTGTTACAGCAGGGATGAAAAAAAATATAAGGACCAAAAACAAAAATTTCAATATTTGCATGGACGAAAAACATATTTAAGTCTATTTTGATATAAGAATAACATTAGTGATATAATAAATGAGATAAAAATGTGTATTTTTTTATAGATCCAAATCACTTGGGTACTAATACCCAACAAAACTTTCGTGTGCCGGATTCGTCACCTTATAAGTAAGCAAACAATAGAATAGTATATTATGGAGTTAATGACCAATTTGGTCCCTGTATTTTGAAAAAAATCAGTTTGGCCCCCTGCTTTATCAATATTCCAAATTAGTCCCTGTGTTTTGAAAACGTGTATCAGTTAGGTCCCTCCATCAGTCTCTATCTGTTAACAGAGTTAGGGACGCTGATGTGTCACTTTAAGTGCCTTGCTGTCACACATGTCACTTTTCGCGTAGGTGCCACCTCATGTGGCTGAGTAGATGTAAATGTCAGAGACCAATTAATACACAGTTCTAAAAAAACTCTTCCTTGACACGTTATTCATTCACGCTACCTTTTCATTTCTCTTCCCCCCACCCTGCTGTTGTCGGTTCTGCTTCTTCTTCGTTCACGACGTTTCAGGATGTGGCGATCATCAACTCTGGTTGCATCTTCATCTCTATCATCAAAGGTTAGTTCTTCGTCTTTCGTACTCGACTTTTCACTTCATGTTGTTTGCGAATGTTGACTTTCGTACACAGACCTTGTTTAAGCCTATTCCCTTTTTTTCATGCGAAACAGAGGCAGGCCCTTTATGGGTAAATATTGTGTTATAAATTTTTTAATAATGTTGGTTGATTTAAAGTTTGTTTGTTTCTGTAACCACTAGTTCCTATTTGTTGTTTTTTGTAATTTTTTGTGTGATTTTGGAATGTGCAGGATGAGTACTGTTATTACGTTAATAGTGCACCATAGAGGCAGGTTTATGAGGAATAATGAAGGTATTATGGAGTATGTGAATGGTGAAATGGATGTTTGGGAAGATTTGGATTCAGTCACTCTTAGTTTGTTTGATCTTCGCGAGATTGTCAAAGTGTGTAAAAGCTATCATAGAATTCAACAATTGCTATGGAGGGTACCAATCTTACACATTGAGTTTGGATTGAGAGAATTAAGCACTAATAGGGATGTAATGGAAATGGCGAGGGGTGCAATGTGTGATGGAAAGGAGATTGAACTTTATTATGAGCAACCTATATTGGAGGTTGATCAGCGGTCATACGCGGGTCAAAATAATTAAAAGATTTGATATAGTATTCAAGGGAAGAGACCTTGGTCGTCTCACGAGGACCTCTAAAAACCAAAATTACCAAAATCAGGAAGTACAAAAATCAACAATAACAAAGGGGGGGTTTTTTTTGTGAAGACAGTTTCTGTTTGAGGTTTTATCAAATTAGAGAGACAATTGATTCACCGGTTTCCGGGTGCGCGTCTTGGATTTATCACAGGTTCTAAAAACAACAATTCATTTAATTTCAAATTTGCAGTTGACATAAACTAACTAAACAAGCATTAATCAATTTATATGAATTCACACCATTTAGAGCAAGCGCCGAAACAGCGGGTTCAATCGGTCACGGGAGCGGACAAGCGCTGTTTAAAAGGCAACCAATATCATAACAGAATTCTAATCAACCCTCTATCAATTTCTACTCGAATCAATTAATCTAAGCAATCAAGTAATTCGAAATATTAAAAATTACGAAACAGAATTGCATACAATCAAGCGTCATACACAACTGAATCGCGTTTTGCAACGAAGACAGAACGATTAACTAAGCAAAAAATGAACTGGATAGATTGCATACATTCAAAACCAAATTCAAAATTGATAGAGACAAAATTAAAGAAATAAAAATGAATTTGTATTAAAACATTAGGTACCGAACCTCAAAATCCGTAAACGGCAGCCTTTCAACGATGAATCAACTTAGAAGCTTAGGCTTCCATCGAGGCTAGGGCATACAAGTTTTGTAAAATAAAACGTAAGATACTGATAAATGGCTGGTCCTGGTGTATTTAATCTCAGCTCAACAAAAAACCTAAATCCCTAAATGGGTTCTATGATAAAAGCCCGATGATGAACTAAAGTTAGGCCCAAAACCCGTTTTACACTGTACTGCTTCAGTAATTCGCCGTTTTGACATACAAGACATCAGAATTGGGTTTCGAGCTTAATAGAAGAATTGTAGCTCTGTTCCTTAGCTTTCCAACGCATGTTCACACGCCTCAATCGGATAACCGCAGTTAAAGTTATGGCCTGCAGAGTAGACAGGGGTCAATATGCAGTAAAAACAAAGGTTAATCAATAAATTACTATACTGCTCAAGTAAGACCCAAAGTTTAGAAATGTGCTAAGACTTAGATATTAGGTACAAAAAACAATAAAAAACACTAAGTGCAAAGCTATAAAGAGTGCATTAAAATACACTGATCAGAGGTTGACCCTATATTTCCACTGCCATGTAGTCAAAAGGATCAAGTGGCTGCTGAAGATAATGTGGCTGGTGAAGAGCAAGTGGCTGCTGAAGAGGATGAAGGGGCTGATGAAGATAAAGGGAGTGATGAAGATAAAAGGGGCTGATGAGGAGAGCCATTCATCCGTTGATGAAGCGCAGAAGATAGTCATTACAGGCCTCCACCAATAATTAGTTCAGATAATGAAGAAGAAGTGCAACAAAGGAAGAGGAAAGTTAAAACTCCAACTAAGCCTAAGAAGACTATGACTCCTAAGAGAAAGAAGGCCGTGAATTCATCCAAAGGAAAGAAGGTTGGAACAATTGCTAATGGTAAGAAGCCCATGAATTCATCTAAAGGAAAGAAGGTGCAAGTGAAAGGAAAGGGTAAGAGATCACCATCACCCATCATTGATAATTCAAGTAATGATGACTCATTTGATAGGGCTGGGTATTATGGAGGACAAAGCAGTCAACATAGGGATGAGTATTATGGTGGACAAAGCAGTCAAAACATACCAGAGGGTATTAGTGATGACAAGTCTGAAGAAATAAGGGATCCAATCAGCACTGATGAAGAAGATGGTGATAGGGATGAGAAGCTTAATTTCCCTCAATTCAATGAACAAGCGAAGTTTGGTGATGTCAGTTTGGAATTGGGGATGGAGTTTAGCAACTTAGCATCATTTAAGGCAGCAGTGAAGGAGTACACCATTCATTTAGGGAGACCTACCAAATGGGTAAAAAATGATTCACTTAGGGCAATGGCCAAGTGCAAAGAAGAGTGTGAACGGGAGATTTTTTGTGTTAAGAACATGCTTAGGGCAAGCTTCCAAATCAAGACCTTTAAAGATTACCACAAATTCTCAAGACATTTCATGTGTAATGAAGCCAACAGAGTGGGTGGTGTAGAAACTAGTGGACAAGCTTTGGTCTCAACCCAAAATTACACATGTTGAGGATTTTGACTTTGTGAAAAAGGAATTTAAGGTTAGGATTTTTAGGGCACTTAAGGAGGCAAGAGAGTTAGGGTAGTGAGGGAGAGTAGTATGGTAAGGTGTGGGATTATGCTAATGAGTTGATAAGGAGCAACCCTGAGTCACTTATAAAGGATTATACTATACCACAACAAGAATCAACACCACAATTTCATAGGTTTTTCATTTACTTGGATGCTTATAAGAGAGGTTTTAAGGCTGGTTGTAGACCTTTCATAGGTTTGGATGAGATTTTTTAAAAGGTTACTTTGGGGGACAATTGGTATCTGTTGTGGCAACAGATGCAAATGGCCAAGTATTTTTCTTAGCTTATACAATTGTTGATGTGGAAAGCAAAGACAACTGGAAGTGGTTTTTGACACTCTTAGTTGAAGAGATTGGTGACTACGTGCAACATGGCTGGAACTTCATGTCTGACATGCAGAAGGTATAGTTTACATGATTTATTTTATGGTTTGATTTGATGTTTATTGATGTATTTAAGGTCTGACTTTTTTATGGTTTGATTTGAGGTTTATTGATGTATTTGAAGGTATGACTTGACTATAAGTGAAAAATGTCCGGGGCCAATTTGATACATGTTTTTGGGTTTCTTGCAGGGACTGATTCCAGCAGTGCAGGAAGTCATGCCAGGTTTGCCACGTAGATACTTTGTAATGCATTTATGGAGGAAATTTACAAAATAATGGAAAGAGAAGGAATTGAGCGGTGTAGTTTAGGAGGGTTCCAGGTCAACCATAGTTTCAGAGTTCAATCAACAAATGGAGAAGGTGAAGAGACTGAATAATAAGGCATGGGAGTATCTGAACAAATGGCCCAAGGAGGCTTGGGCAAAAGCATATTTCAAAGATAACTCTAAAGTGGACAACATCACTAACAAAAACTATGAGATTTTTAACTCATCGATTGTCATTTATCGTGGTAAGCCTATTCTCACCATGGTTGAGGAGATTAGGTGTTATGTGATGAGAACTATGAGTTTAAATAAGCTAAAACTTAATGGGAGACCAGGACCTTTATGTCCTATGCAACAAAGTAGACTGGACAATCAGAAGACTGAGAGCAATCACTGGAACCCTGCGTGGTCACGTGATGAACCTGGTATACGGTTTAAGGTTCAAAATCCTCCTGCTAAGGTGGATGTGGATCTGAGTGCACATACCTGCACCTGTAGATTCTGGCAGTTAACAGGCATTACACAAAATGCACACATATTTGTCTTAGCTAAACATATAACTTCTTACTTTTAAATTAATGATTTTTTGTTAGTGATGCCATGTCAACATGCTTGTGCTGCAATAGCATACATGGCCCATAAACCAGAAGACTACTGCCATGGTTGGTTACCATAGGAGCATATAAAACAATCTACAATTACTTTGTTCAGCCTACACAATCAGAGCATTACTAGACACCTACTGAGTATGAGAAACCTCGTCCACCTAAGGTCAAGGAAGTGCAGGAAGGCCAAAAAAGCAAAGAAAGAAAGATGGAAATGAAGAACCAGTTAGTGGCACCAAGCTAAAGAGGACATGTCCTATTTAGACATGCCAGAGATGTGGCTTGGAGGGTCATAACAGTAGGGGGTGCATGAACCAAGGGGTAGCTAGGAAACCTAAGACAAACAAATCATGTGAAGAAACAACTACAGTGGAAGAAACTAAAACTGAGGTTGACTTGTCTATGGATCTTGTACAATCTCAAGATACAGCTACAGTGGTAAGCCTCTTCACTAGTATTGTGTATTGTATGTTTTTTAGTCATATGATCGAGAATGTATAAAAACTTTGATAACATACATGTAGGGTCAACAATCAACACAAGGAAACACAACAAAGATGCAACCTACAATGCAACCAATCCAGAGGATATGAATTGGTTTGATCTGATCTGTAATTCTGGTTATTCTGGTTTGATCTGAATTGGTTTTTGATCTGTAAATTCTTTGTTTGGAAAATTTTGCTTTGATATGAACTGGCTTTTGGTAAACTCTGATATGAATTGATAAATTATGGTTTTTGGTAAATTCTGGTAATATGGTAGGTAGTGTTTTGGTAGCTTTGATATTGTTTTGGTAATTCTGGTTTATGGTAATGGTAAATTCTGTAATTGGTAATTCTGATATGGTATGCAGTTTAATATTGGTTTTGGTAATTCTGGTGTGGTATGGAGTTTGATATTGGTTTTGGTAATTCTGATATGGTATGCAGTTTGCAATTTTGATATGGTAATTCTGATACGGTAACACCTGATATAGTTATTACTTGTGCCTAGAATTGGTATTCGCAGGGACTAAATTGACATTAAGTTATAAATCACAGGGATTTGTTTGCTAATAAATGACTAAATTGAAGGACTATTTTGGAATTGTTTTAATTATGTTTCCATACATGCAGGGAAAGAGATATGGTGTTAGAGGTCCTCTTATACCACCCAATGCAGGTGTCAAAGAAACTCTAGTGAGAGCACCAACTCCAGTGAATCCAACACCACCACCAATCATGGTCCCAATTCCACCACCACTAGAAGCTACACAATCTATTAGGGGAGAACAATTCATGTAGTTCATTCCAACTCCGGGACTTCACCAGAATTGTTCAACACAACCTTGGAAAGCAGACATATGGTCATTTATGTTGTCTTTATTGATGTACATGAACATTATGGTGCACTTTTTTGGATGTAACTTCTTTTAGTTGTAGTTGCACATCATACATGCTCAATTTACTTTGGATGTATTTGCACAATTTACCCATTTTGGGGCTACTAGTTTTGGTACTAAATGCACTTTGGATGTGCTACTTTTGTACTTTGACACCTTTTTGGGTGCTTTATTTATTTAAATTAAGTCACTTGAGTTATCTTTGGATGTGTTACTGCATGTACTATTATCATTAAATTGAAAATGAAGCTGAACTTGAAACTCAAATTTAATACAATAATTAAAATAAAACAAATTTAACCTTACAAGATATCCATTACATTAAGGTAAACAACTACATGAACACACACAATTATGCTAAATATAAAATCTAATACTTAGGAAGTGAGCCTACCAATCCATAATGCAATAAACAAAATCATAAAGAAACACATCACAACAAGACAAAGTTTTTGTTGTTTTTGTTTTATCACAATTGCATCAATCTTTCCCATAAGCTTGGCCATAACTTCTTCCTTCTTCTTTTGTTCTACCATCATAACATCAACCTTGGCCATAAGCTCTAACTTCCATAATTGATCACAATTCCTAGCATCAAACACACCACCTCCCATCACACTAGAACCATACCCACCAATTCTATTAGGCACAAATATATCAGGGGTTTCATCAAACCAATTGCAATTTTCTTCTTCCTGCAAGAAATCAGGTTCAAATTATCCATTCTTATTATCTTTATGCTAATGTTGGTGACTTGAGATAACTCTCAAACCCAAATCAATCCCTACACGGAAGACACACATACGTTCAAAATCGGACATGTAAAGAAAGGGTGATTTGGGTTGGCATCAGTTCTTGAAATTCGGATGGCACACATCCTCTCACAGTTACAAAAGGGAACTGGGAAATTTCTGATTTCTCCCACAGAAGAAGAGGTTGCGGACGAACAAAATTTGGTGGATTTTTTAAGTTGCCTTGATAGCATAAAAGAGCCACCACCCATCTTCTTCATCCCAGCATTACTTCTTCAAGTGGATATGGATTTTTAGGGTTTCAGTAGAAAGAGAAAAAAAGGGAAGTAGAAGACATGACTGATTTAGGGAAAGAAATGGTTGCAGTTGAGAGGGAAAGAAGAAGACATTGTTGATTTAAGTAAAACCTAATGTGTATCAATTTAGTCCCCAAAATTTTCGTACAACAAAATAGACATTAGTAAATAAAATATTTTACTGCGTATCAATTTAGTCCCTGAAATTTTCGCCCAAAAAAATAGACGTTGGTGATTTAAATTAGATATTTTACTGTGTATCAATTTGGTCTATGATATTCATGTCTACTCAGTCACATGTGGTGGCGTCTACATGGACAGTGACGCGTATGACAACGAGACACTTAACGTGATGCATCAGCGTCCTTAACTCTGTTAATAGACAGAGACTGATGGAGGGGCCTAATTGATACACGTTTTCAAAACACAGGGACTAATTTGAAATATTAATAAAGTAGGGGACCAAACAGATTTTTTTTTCAAAATACAGGAACCAAATTGGTCATTAACTCGTATATTATGTCACTCATTTTATTACAGCTTAGGTACATGTGATCAGGGGAGAAGGGTAGTGTATCTATGGGAGAGCCATGGCTGCCCCAAAAATTTTCAAACTTTTTATTATACTACTTCAGGTACTAAAGAAACAAATATCACTGAGACTAAAGAAGTTTATTTAATGTTATAAAATTGAAATCTTATCCCAAATATATCTCTAGTATTAAATGTTTTATACCCACCATGTGAGTTTCTAGAAACATATATCTCACATTAAATAGGATATAAAAGAAATTTTAGCAATCAATGCACCTTGAAATGAATTTAACTTTCTTATTATTAGAAAAAAAAAAATACACCAAAAATTTTGTTCTAAGTCAGTGTTCCAACAAAATGAAAGAAGAGTTGGTTGTGAGAAAGAATGAGTGAGCAGAGCAATTTAGAGAAAGACAAATACTATACAATGACCCACAAATTCGCACAGTTTCTTGTATGTGCATTTCCGGTATGTGTTTCCTGTATGTGTGTTTTAGCTTTTGAAATCATTTTTTGACAACCGTAAAAAAAGGATATCATTTTTGTCTCCTGAAAGCATTTATTCCCGTAACTTTTGTAGCATTTCTCAACTATGCTTGTTATATTAACGGTTTTGTATATAGATAGATTTGTTATATATATGTCATCAATAGATTTATTTTTTTTAGCAGAACCATCAATATAAAATAAATATGATATACATTAATCATATTTTAATCATGTATACAAAGAAATGTTTTAATTATAAATGTATTAAAACATATTTTAAAACTATTATACATCATCTAACATATGCCACATATAAACATATTAATCATTTATACGAATTTAAAATTAATTGTATTCAGAATAATAAATAATTTAGTATTCTTTTAAATATTCTTAATAAATATTTTTTATAAATAAGATTATACTAATATTCTTAAAATTTTATATTTTAGTGCAACTTTGCCACAAAATAAATTATCACAATTATGTCTAATTTATATCACTTAAATATTTTGACTCTCTCACAAATATTTGTCTAGCTCCACCACTGCATGTGATTAATTTTATTGAAGATTAACTGTAAAAAAAAACTTTTCAAAAGATAAACTATATATCATTAAATATTTTTAAAACAGCATAAAATTACACTTTTATTTCCATTAAACCAGTTTGAAAGGGAAACAAGTCATAATTCCTATCATAAATGTAAATCATAATCACATCAGTTGACTCAAAATTGTTTTTTTTTTTTTTTGGGTACGTAGTTGACTCAAAAGTTTAATAACCATTCCCGCGAATCATGCAGAGGAATCATGTAATCCTTTTCAGGTGGTAGGACTGCCCTACTATGTCCATATCATGGTTACAACTTTTTTTTTTTTATTTATCAGATTAAGGTCTGTTTGGGGTTTTATCAGAACAGGGAACGGTCACCAAATGCTGGTGATAGATTCATAGGTGGATCCATAGAACAACAATTGAGGGAGGAATGAATTTTATTTTAAAATTAAAAATAAAAATAAAAGAAAAAGAGCATATCAGCCAAACAACTTTAGTTCAGGCGTTGGGACAATTAAATTCAGAGTAATTCAGAGGAGTCCATGTGACCCCACAAAGGGACACTGTATAATCATCTGCGATGAACACGATGCTTACTTCTTTCTCCGAGGTTCCTGTGTCATGTGCTCTTTTTGCACCCTTCTCGATTACAGTATTTAGGAGTACGTACGTGTTTTTACTCTATGTTTCCTGTAAACAAAATATTTTACTTTCACCGATGGCTGAATTTCCCTCATAAAAATAGGTAGTTTTTATATACTAAGCAACAAAATCGTTGCTATAAAATATAAACAATAATTACCTATTTTTAATTTATTAAATGGTGTTAACTTAAAATTATTTTTAATTAATTTTAATCTTATTTTTATTTTCTTGTAATTCTTTGGTACTTATGTCTTTAATTAATAAGAATAATTTAAGAATTATAAATTTTTTTTTAGATTTCAGGACTACCAAGCGTGTGTTTGTTTGGCGAGAGTTTCATGGGAGAGAGTCAGGCGCGAGAGAGTCATGTGAGAAATGGTCTCCCTCTCCTTATTGATGTGCCACGAAATTGGGACGAAAGAAAACAAAAGGGTGGGTCCTATATACTTTTCATTTCTTCCCAACAATGCGAATAAATGAGCCTTCAGATGGTTTTTTTTTTCTCTTTTCACTTTTATCCCTATTCTCTCATTATATCTCAAATTATTTAAATTTTTAGTCAAAAATATTGATGTCTTTTCAAAAATAATCAACACTTCTCTTTTCTCTTTTTCTCTTCTCTTTCTCTTATTCCAATAAATACCCAAAATCTATCATATTTCTCACCTTTTTTTCTCTCTTTTTATATTATCTCTTAATAATTTCTCTGTTTACGATTTCTCTCCTTAATCAATCACAAGGTTAATGAAAATGAGTACTTTACTTGAGAGGTCTTGTATACCATATGAAAACGGGGGGATTACTAATTAACCAACTGACCACATCTCGATAAGACATTCTGTACGTTTCTTCCCTTTTTTCGCGGGTCTTCCCGCTTCACAACATTGCTAACACGATAAGTATTAGTTTATGATGATGACCATATATTCTAATCAAATTTTGAGTTGTTCTATTAATCTTAACTTTTTATATTCTTTATTTATATATTTTTTCCAATCATATCCCTTATTATATCCTTTTTTTACTTTTTTTTCCCCTTCCACCTTCCACACTCGAATCTCAATCCAACTTATATATTACTACGGCAATCTTTGATATTCGAGTACAAAGTGATTAATCTAATATACAAAAATCCAAAACCAACTGGCACTCCATTGAATGTGTCAGAAAAAGTTATACATTATGGGATTCTATGATGAATACTCATACTCAAGTCTTGACTACATGGCAACTTGCTAACAGGATCTGCTGCAGCTAAAACATATACGCGTACGGCGTACCACAACAATACCTCTTAAACAGTTTTAAATTTTAATACTAATATTTTTATTAATTCAACTAATATTGTTTGAGAAAATGATCGGTTACTGTGTCCCGTGTCATACTATGCAAGCTAGCATGTCTGCCATGTCAGGTTGCGGCTGTTCCTGATATCAAAACATGCCACTCCTTTCGTACCAAAGCCAAAGGGGTTGACAGATTGGTCCAGTGGCCACCGAGTCTAGTACCTGACATGCCGTAGTTCTGAACTCTCACTAGTCCTTGTGAAGCTTCATTTGTATGTGTTCTTAAAGCTGTGAAGTATTCCCTTGCCTGCCTTGTACTATGATATCAATCCTCACTGTGCGAATTTAAGTTTATAACGCAGTGCGTGTATAAAATTTTAAAAGTATTAAAATTATATAAAAGATTTCAGCACATGTTTTTTTTTTAAAATAACAAAGGCATATATTTATTTTTCTCGTAAAATAATAAGAGCATGATTTTTGATACTATAAAATAGGTTTTCAGACTTAAAAAATAAAAATATTATGGAATTAAAAAAAATTACAAAAGAAAATAACAAAACAACGTTGACCCAATTAACAGAAACTCAATTACAACAAAAAAATTACAAAACAAAATTAACAGAAGGATCAGATTAAGGTTTTAGTCTAATTACAAAATCTAAACCTAGTGAAAGGGAGAAATAGAGATTGACAATGACACTCACAACAGAAGGAAGAGTGGGTCAAGGTGTGAGACAATGAGAAGATTGTGTTTTTGAGTTTTGAGAGAGAGATGACTGTATCTGATTGAATGAGATAAAAGAGGTGACTACGTGAGAGCGCTGGGTGCAAATTATTATATTGAGAGGGGTCAAAATATAAATTTTATAGGAAATAAGTCGTATTTTTAATTTTTCAAAAGTTGCAAGTGTACACCTAGACAACAAGCAGGTTCGCCTTTGGTTGAGATGAAAGTGATATGGGTCTAGGTACAAATTTTTAAATTGAAAAGGGTCAAAATAAAAATTATATAAAGTGATAAGTGAAAATTTTTAAATCTCAAGGTATCCACTTGCACACCCTCTCTATAACTTAGGTCCGCATCTTCTCACCCTAAATTTTGTCTCATAAAAAAAAGTATAATTTTGTTTAAAAGCCAAATTATATTAAATTATGATAATGCTAAGAAGGCACAGGCTAAGTTATAAAAAAAAAATTATAAGATGTACTATTACTTATTATTTCCTAAATTAGTTAAGGTGTAACTTTACATCAAGCTAATTAGTTATGGCCAATGGGTTTTATAATCAGAATTTTTTTTTTTTGACAAATGGTTTTATTTTTTTTCTTGGTACATGACAAATGGTTTTATAATCAGTTGATAACTGTTTTTTATCACTCTGTCCACACCAACAGAATAGCTCCGCAAATAAAGCTTTATCTTCCGTTCCGTACGTGTGACTTTGCTCTTATAAAATATATATATTTAACGATATTGAAATTTTTATAATTATTATTTATTTCAGTCCTTCAAAATAATACTCCTTCCGAAATAAATTATATACAAAAAAAAATACATGTATCTGGTTAGATCAGATTGATGTTTTGCTTATAATTCATTTCGGATAGAGTACATTATAATAAGTCAAAGCCTTGTCACTGATAAAAAAAGTCAAAGCCTTGAAATTTGAAGTTTATGATGTACCAACAAAAGAAATTGTTGGAATTTTTGTCAATAAAGTGGTAACGTAAATTTATATTAGGCTAAAATACTATTTTAGTCTCTTATATTTATTTTAAGTTTTATTTTGGTCCCTTATATTTTATTTGTTCCGAATTGGTCTCTTACATCACAAAAGTTATACCAAAATGGTCTACCGTTAATAATACCGTCCAAATGCTGAGTTGGCAGCTGAGTTGACACGTTGGGGGACCAAATTGAAACAAAAAAACATAAGGGACCAAATTGACACCAAATTCGTCATTCTCTTATGTTTTATTTGGTGCCAATTTGGTCCCTTATGTTTGTTTTTGGTTTCAATTTGGTCCCCCAACGTGTCAACTCAGCTGCCAACTCAGCATTTTGACGGTGTTACTAACGGTAAGACTATTTTGGTATAACTTTTGTAACGTATGGAACCAATTCGAAACAAATAAAATATAAGGGACCAAAATAAAACCTCAAATAAACATAAGAGACTAAAACAGTATTTTAGCCTTTATATTATGTTCACACTTTGTTGAAAATATTATCTGATCTACCGAATTTATGTACTTTTTTGTTTATAATTCATTTTGGAGGGAGTACATTATAATAAGTCAAAGCCTTGTCACTGATAAAAAAAGTCAAAGCCTTGAAATTTGAAGTTTATGATGTACCAACAAAAGAAATTGTTGGAATTTTTGTCAATGAAGTGATGACGTAAATTTATATTATGTTCACACTTTGTTGAAAATATGCCAGCAACTGAATTTGTATTTAAACAACAATATTTAAAGCTATTATCAAAAAAATAAACAATATTTAAAGCTTAAAAAAATAATTATATCTATTTCAAGTGAATAAGAATTACTTGGATTAGCATAAAGATATATCTATAATTTAGATTTAAAAATTCGCTTGTCATGTAAATAAAAATGAAGCTTTTTTTAATTTCATTAAATATATGGGATGTACTCATGTACATGTATACTAAATAAGCTTGTTAATTTTCACATGTCTTTCATTATAAATTATAAATATGAACTTATTCACTGGCTAAATAGCTAAGTTGGTAGTATATAAAGTATGCGTGTGATCGATTATACTTACTATAACTATTTTATTAGTCTAAAAAAAATTATTTCAGCAAATTTGAACGTTAAGTTATACATAATTAGGATCATATAGATTTTGAAAAAAGAAATTAATAATAAAAAAAAATACAATGTGCAATGAGATAGGTTATAATTGTTTCCCTTAGCTTGAAGATCGTGTTATATGTTTAATTTATTTAATATTAGTACAAGCAATGTCAAATTAAAATAAAAATGTTGCCCTATATCTTCATTTTGATTTCTTTTTCTTAAGATATCTATTAGTCTACTATCCCTTATATAGAAGATGACACACGTCTTTGTGAACTTGGGGATTTTTTTAAGTTTTAAATTTAAATTTTTTATAATTATAATTATTCTTAATTGTTATTTCTAAAAATATTTGAATTAATTACACATGTTTTTTTAATAATTTAAGTATTTGTAGTTTTTTTAATAGCATAAGTATTTGTAGTTTATTTTTTTTTATTTCATCAAAATTTAAAAATGTTCTTACAATGCATGTAGGACTTGTTAATGTATATCATTTCCGAGTTTTTTAAAAGAGGCATTCAGATCGTGGTGATGCATGCTGGCCTATAATGGTAGATTAATTGACGTGGGACATATTTGAGATTTGTTCTTTTTTTACAAGTCATATTTGAGATTTGTATGAGTTGAATTATGTAACCATTGATTGACGTAGAAAATTAAAATCGTCGTCCCTAATCTATCACATCTAACACATCTTAATCAAGACACACGACTGCACCTAATGAAAACAAGATTTTTGAGCTATTAACAAGTCAATATATTCTCAGTTGCTTAATTGCATGTGCTTTCAGCATAAAACACGCTACTAGCAACTCTAACCGAGGCATCCGGGTACAAGGCACTCATAATTTATACAATAATGTGGTGATTGAACTGAAATTTCTCAGGGATTTGATTTTATTAATCAGCTAAAAGCTTTGTTGGCCTATAGCTAGGCTTGTTGACTTGTTCAAGAAAACCATGCATGCACTGGAAGCGACTCCATCAAATGCTGGGAACCTGAGTGTTGTCTTATACGGTGGCGTTTTCTTGTAGAGAGATTCTCGAATCTGAAGAGGTTTCTTCTACTTCGTTCTCGCTGCTCCCAGCTTAGCCGATTCAACTTGTTCTTTGTCTGCTAATTAATTAGTTAAAGGTTATTAAAATTTCATTATGTAACAACCAACAGGTGAGAAATAGTTTTGTCTAGTTGTTTCGTACTCCATCCGTCTCATTTTACTTGTATTTTTAGGTTATGCACAAAGATTGAGTTTTCAAATTTTCGTGATAAAATGACATTCTTCGACTAATGGGTATTAATACAGAACAAGCAATCATTATGCACAATTAATAATTATTAATTGGAGTAGTTAGTTAGATAGAAAAACCTATTAGTATAATTGGTTGAAATACAAATGGTATTGTTAGAAAAGAAGTAACTAACACTTCTTGATTTTCTAAAGGGATAAGTAATTTGAGACAATGAAATATTTTAAAAAAGACAACTAAAATGAGACATAGGGAGTAAATCGGTATTATCCGTTAAGCAGTTTAGTGAAATAAAAAGGGTAGATCCAATAGTGGTTAGGAATTGTTGTGTCGTGTTTGGTTCCAAAGAGAAAATTTTGAAGAGAGAAATAAGTGTGAGAGAGTGTGACAAGAGAGAAAAATGCGATAAATAAGGTATATTTTTTATAAATAAGAGAAAGCGAAGAGACATAGAGAAGAGAGAACTGTTTGATTATTTTTTTAAAAACATTAATATCGTTAACTGAAAAACTAATATACAATTATTTTAAATTAATTAATCTATACAATCAAATACTTTAAGAGAGCTGGATCTGTGACTTTGCACAAGAATTTTTAGGTGTTGAAATCCAAATTTGCAAAAAGGGTTAAAACCCTTGAGATGGAGAGAGAAGGATCCATATGTGTTTTCCTCTCTACAACAAGTCTTGTAATATTTCAAAGGCCACATCAGATAACAAATAGTCATTTAACGGACACGTAGACAATTAAGTAACAGAATTGGATGGGAAATCACGGTTTAGCCAACGTCGTTAACTTTTGTAAATTTAAAGGACTAACTTGAAACAAAACAAAAAAGATAAATGACTAAAGTGGAATTTAAAATTAAGATAAAGGACATATGAAGCAATTTTGCCAAAATGTATGTCAAATTTGAAGTTCTATACTCTGCCTCATGTGATGTATCACGAATGCAAACTAACCAATGAATTACCTAAAATAAAAACAATTCTCTAAGCGCATCTTTAACGTCAGTACCCCTTAACACCATTGAAGGAAGCATACATGTAAAGTTGAGTCGCTTAAATTTAAGGGATGTTGCTTGTAGAAGGGATGACCCCTTATGCTTAAAAACATTTTTGAATCGATCATTAAAAAAGAGGGAAGAAAATTGATTGTTCCAAAGAGATTGTTGTCTGGAATGCCAATTAGCCGCAGATCGGCTAAATTCCAAAACAGTGATTCCCTTTTCTTCAAGCGATTACGCCAAGGAAGGAACTCTGTTCCTTAGCTATGGGTTCCTTAACTCACTCCAGAAAGATTTAAGTCGATGAACTAAGATAAAAACTGGGACATAAAGGTAAACATAAATGCGACTGAATAAAAGCTTGAGCGAAAAATAAGTTGTTTGATTGATTGTCTTCTTCAACATGTATACAACTTGGGTATTTATAATAACAGCTAAGAACTACCCCTATCTGCCACGTTTGGTTGGCTAACAATGATATATTCCTAGTTAGCGGTTACTCGGCTGAGTGGTGTCATGCTCCACTAACCACGATCCTAAAAACTAGGCGCACTAGTACATTATGGCTGCGCCACTTCAACCAACGGTCCTCTCCATGTAAACCTCTCCTCAGATTTCTTCGCCCATCTCCTAAAACTATGGAGAACAATTTTGACCGGTTTTACCTTAGATATTTAATTAATTCAAAATTATTTCCACGTCATTCGGCTCGTGGAGCAAGAATCTGATCCAATATGTGACTTCATGCTAACCCAATGGACCCAAATATCTTCCTTGAAGCCCAGTAAACCCAAGGCCCATTTTTCACTTCTGATTTCCTGCTGGCTCACACCGCAAGATCGACTATCATGCGATTCGGACGCCTTGATCGGCTATTTGATCCATTTGGTTGTGGCTGGCTTTGGCTAATTCTAAGGAATATTTTTAGGTGTAAACACATGCCCCCTACGCTGTCTTTAGCCGGTAACTTTAAATTTAGGCTGAAGCGGCATAATGATTCAAGTCAAATCACTCCGTTTCATCATAAATGCAAGGTAATCCATTTGCAACAAACTTTTAAACAGTGCAACGGTTCGCCTCATCCTTCCGATTTAAGTGCCTTTAAATCCCACTATCAGTGATTCTTCCATCTCTTTAAATACTCACTAGCCGAATTACCTCTCACGTTTACTACCAGCCCTAAATCCTGTAGCTTTCACCATCCTCCAACTTTTCGTCTTTCACCTACAAACCAGGCCCACCATGTCTTCTGCTTCTGATTCTCAAAACCAATCCTACGCACACGATGGCGAACAGTCTTCTTCCTCCTCTGTGAACCTTGACCGCTCCCTTAGCCCCCCTGAGGCTCTTGGTTCTGGCCTTCAATCTCCCCTGTTCGAGATTCAAGACTCTTTTTCTTTGGCTCCTTCCACTTCAGATATGGGTGAAGGAGCGGTCTTTCTGAAGGAGTACATGGCCCCCTCTCTACGCATTACCAATCTCCGTGATTGGTTCACCACGAGTCCAAACCCACCGACCTTCGTTCATGGCCTCGTTCGCCTCAACCCTACCTTGATTGGGTGGATCGGTGAAGGTCGCCAACCGATAAATGGAAACAGTGGGGTCTTTACGACATGATTATGCTGTCGACTCAAGATATTCCCCTTAACCTGGAGTTGCTTTATGGCTTCTTCGACTATTGGAGTATTGCTACCAACACCTTTACCTTTCCATGGGGCATCGTTTCCCCTACTCTCCTGGATGTGGCGGCTATTTTGGGGCTTCCGATGACAGGCGATGATGTCCTCTCTCACTATTCCTTCCAAATTCCAGAACTGGGATTCCACTTCTCAAAACACACTTCCGGGTATTCCAATTTCCTTGCCAATAATGCCAAGTCCAGAGGATCTGTGTCAGATGTTGAACACAACGCATTTCTTCTGTACTGGTTCAACAAGTACTTTCTCTGCTCCAGCTCTATTACCGTGGTTCAAGAGTTACAGCTTTATGTGGCCCTTGTCAACTCTGATGGCAACTTCTCCTGGGGAACCCTTTTCATTTCATACCTCTACCGCTGCCTGTTTACCATTATGGATCGGCTGTAAAGAGGCGAAGACATTAGGAACGTTCAGGGACCACTCTGGTTCTTGCAGCTCTGGATAGTGCTCTACTTTCCAGAGTTCATCGACTCACGTTTCAACCCTAGCGTTCTTCCTCGGGGTGCAAGCGTTTTGGGTACCCACTTGGTACTCACTCCCTGTGAGCCCTCTTATGCTTTCACCGTAGCCTCCAAACTCTTCGGTCTGACCCGAATAGCCACTGACTGGCGTCCTGTCTTGGAGAAAGGTATTGGGCCTTTCTGGATTTTCTCTACAATTGAACCTCTCCCAGTCGAACAACAAAACCAATTAGAGCTCAACTGGAGCTCAGTTTTGACTTTTCGTGACTTGCTCTGTGGCCTCAAACCCACCTCACAAAATAACAAGTCTTCGGCTGAATTCTAATCCCCCAACTGCGTAGCGAGGCAGTTTGGGTTGTTACAGCATATACCTCTGCCGTACAACTCTATGGTAGGGAGCCTGGGTCGGCTGCCCTTTGGTGTCAATGATGTAATGGAGGTGGTCTCTACCAACTTCAAAAGAACTCAGGCTTTCCGTTTCATCCCTTTCACTCCACTATCTGGTGAAACTTCCGCTTTCGCCAATTGGTGGCCATCAGTGAAGGACAGACTGTTCCCCGATCGGCTGGACAGCTATGCAACCCGATTAGTACTTACTGAGTAGCCGAAGCAATGAAGCCACCGACCCAACCAAAAAACACTCCCGTTAAAACCAAGCCTCAGGTACAATCTCAAATCTAGAAACGGACTTCCACCAGGATGAGAACCTCGGTATTCCAACCAAGTAAGTGCCTTTACATTCGGCTCTTTGCGGTTCTTGCTTTTTAATTCAACGTAGTCTCTTACTTTTCTTGTCTTATGGCAGCCACCACCACTACTCCGCAATTTATTGTCGTTGAAGACGACCCTGTTAATCCTCCCTCCAAGAAAAGAACAAGGGCCCCTGGCGTTGTAATAGAAGAACCTGCCCAGGTTCAGGCCAAGCCCAAAGAAAAAGCACATTCGGCTAGTAAAGGAAAACAGCCGAAGGTGAAGGTAAATATCTTATCCTTATCCCACTTTTCTTAATATTCTTTGTTAGCCTGAACCTAACCACCTTGTTTTCAGAAACCACGTGTGGAAATTCCCTTTCCGTATGTCCAAGAATTTGTTGAAGGCGCTAGCTCTCAATTTCCCCTAATGGTACAGTCGATTTCTTATTCCTTTCAACATATATTGTTTGCTTACTCAATCGGCTAACCATCATTTGTCACAGGATCCCCACTCACAACCCGAAGAGGCCATCTATGAGGCTCCCCGGGTGCCTTCACCTCCCACAGCTCCTGCAGTGGCTATCTCAGAAGAAGAATTGACAAAATATTTTACCTCTGCTGACCCCTACTCAATGGCTTCCTCTCCCATCTCCAACCACTTGGAGAGAGTCAATGCCGCATTGATGGGGGAAATACCAACCAACAGGAAACATGTTGCTACTTTAAGAACTTCTTTGTTCAAACTAGCCAATTCGGCTGATATCCCTGCAGCTATCCAAGAGGTGTACAATACTTTGGCCCTCCAACTGAGCAGTTTATCTCACCAATACGGGCGTTCCCGGGAAGTTCATGACATGACGTCTCATGACCTCCAAAGATTGAGGGACCTCCAGGCGCAAAAAACTCATTTCCAAACCTCCTTCATGACCTTGGAGAAGGACCGCCAGGAAACTCTAACCCAACTTAAGGACACGGATGAAAGGTTATCCGTTTTGTCGGCTGAATTAGAGAGGGTTAAGAAGGAAATAGCGGAGTTGACCGCTCAATCGACTGCCTTAACTGAGAAACTCCGTTCTAACTCTCAGCAACGTTATGGTCTCTTCAAGTAATCTTCCTCTTTAGACCATGACTTAGCAGTATTAGGCGCTCAGAGGATGTGCCTAGAAAAAGATCTTGAAACTAGCAGCTCTGGGTTAGCTGAGGCCACTCAAGCCTGGAACTCCTTTAAGCATCAGCTGGATGAGATTAGGAGACAGAAGTCATTGTGGCGGCCACCCTCCAGCCACCCAACAAGACGATTCTGAAGGTGCTACTGTCCCACCAGTGGAGGCATTAGTTGACGCACCAGCACCTGAGCCCACCCTAGATGTAGCTGCGGCTTCGGCTACGACTAATGCTCCTGCATCGTCAGCCGATCCAGGTCCTGCCCCAATTGAAGAAAATCAAGTGATGATCCTGAGGCTGCAGCTCCCTAGCTTTTATATCTTGGGCTAAACTTTTGTAATTTTGGCTAGGTGGCCAGCCTGTGGTCACCAAAAACAATTGCACTTTTATGTTAATACAACTACTTTTAATTCTCCAATATGCCTTCCCACATAGTGGAATAGTATCTCTTAAGATGTTTTCCATTGATGCTTCTATTTAGTTCTTCGCCTTGCATGTTAACTAGCCGATAAGCACCACCATGATAAGCTTTGCTAACAACAAATGGTCATTCCCAATTTGGAGACCATTTCCCAAACTTGGGATCCTTGATCCCAATAGGTAGTATGGTTTTCCAAACGAGGTCTCCTTCAACAAACCTTTTTGGCTTCACATGTTTGTTATAAGCCCTAGCCATTTTTTGCTTGCTATGCTCAATTTGGTCTAAAGCCATGAGTCGATCTTCGTTAACCGAATCTAACTCCATTAACATGGCCTGTTGATATTCATCCAGACTTAGCAGGTTTTGCTTTGCTACCCTTAATGAAGTCACATTTATCTCTAAGGGTAACACTGCATCTTGACCATATGTCAGCCGATACGGGGTAAAACCAGTTGCACTGCACTTGGAATTCCTCACGGCCCACAATGCCTCATTCAGTGTTTCATGCCACTTCCTTGGCTTGTCCTCAATGTTCTTCTTGATTATATCAATAAGAACTTTGTTGGTTGCCTCTGCTTGCCCATTGGCTTGAGCATAATAAGGGGATGAGTGAATTAACTTAATCCCAAATTGTTGCGCGAAGGCCACCACTTTCTCCCCAGTGAACATAGTACCTTGATCTGTGGTGATGGTTTCAGGTATCCCAAATCTATAGATGATTTGGCATTGTATGAACCTAATCACCTCATCCTGAGTCACATTCACCATTAGCTGGGCCTCTACCCATTTGGTAAAGTAGTCAGTCGCAACTATGATAAATGCATGCCTCTTGGACGAAGGTGGATAGATTTTGCCTATTAAATCCATGGCCCATCCCCTGAATGGCCAAGGCTTTATCACTGGGTGGAGGTTTTCGGCTGGAACCCTTTGAATTGGACCATGCAGCTGACATGCCTCACATCCCTTGGCATATTGATAACAATCAGCTGTAATGGTAGGCCAATAATATCCATGTCTGTATATTAGCCATTTCATTGTGGGCCCAGCCCTGTGAGATCCACAGATTCCTTCATGTACTTCTCCCATGACCTTCATGGACTCTTCTTTGTCAATACACTTAAGTAATACCCCGTTGATGGTTCTCCTGTAGACTTTATTGTCTACCAATACGTATTTAAGTGCCTTCTGCTTAAGCTTGAAATCAGTACTGTTTGAAGGATCTTTAAGATAGTCGATTAACTCTTGTTTCCAGGAGTCGATCGTTCCTATAGGTGCACACTCCCAGATTGGGTATCCTTCCTATTTTACTTCGACTATCATGTCTTTGTACCCTGAAGCTTGTTGAGCCAAATCATTAGCCTCTTCATTCTCTTCCCTAGGAATGTGATGTACTACTGCATCAGCAAACAAGCGCAATAGCCTGCTAGCCGTTTCATAGCACTCTTTCAAGTTAGGGTTATTACATCTATATTCCCGATTATGTTTTATCACCAACTGTGAATCTCCCATGACTTGAACATAATTCGCTTTCATGGCTGCCAGGATCTTAAGCCCCAAAATCAGAGCTTCGTATTCTGCCTGATTATTAGAATTCCCAAGATCCAGCTGACACATGAATTTCCAACTTTTCCCAGCCGGGTCCGTAATGGTGATGCCAGCACCTACCCCTCTTTGCGTTCTTGACCTGTCAGACGTCAGCACCCAAGGTTTCAAGTTAATACACGCAACGTGTTCGGCTAACGGGTCATTGACTTCAACACAAGGGTGTTGAGCCAAGAAATCGGCTACTGCCTGACCTTTCATTGCTCTCAATGGAACGTATTTCAACGCAAAAACATTTAACTTAATGGCCCACTTCATTAATCGACCTTGTAAGACAGGCCTATTAAGTAAATACCTAATAATATCAATTTTGCACAAAACCAATACTTCCTTAGGCAACAAATAATATTCAAGTTTTGTACAAGCATAGAACAATGATAAACATAATTTCTCAATAGGGGTATATCTGGTTTCGGCATCATTCAAGATGGTGAGATAGTATATGACTCTTTCAGTCCCATCATCAAGATCTCCTGCGAGCAAATGATTGACTCTTCCTGCAGCCTATATACAATTTGAGTGGCCTTCCGACACCTGAGGTGTTAGCACAGAGGTCCGCCAACCCTTGCTTAATTTGATCAAAGGCCTGTTGTTGCTCTTTCCCCATACCATATCCTCCGTATCCTTTAATTTCAAAGAAAGGGAAAAAACCTTCATTTTCCCAAATTAATTAGCTATGAACCTCCTTAGGAAATTGATCTTGCCAATCAAACTTTGCAGTTCCTTCTTGTTCCTAGGAGGTCCGCCTCCGTGATAGCTTTCACCTTGTTCTTGTCTACTTCTACTCCTTGATGATGGACCAAAAATCCTAGGAAATTGCCAGCTGCCACTCCAAAAGTACATTTGGTAGGATTTATTTTCAGCCCATGGGCTCGCATCCTCTTTAGGGCCTGCTCTAGATCTACTAGGTGGCTTTCAAAACCCTCAGACTTGACAACCACGTCATCTATGTACACTTCCATGGTCTTGCCGATCAAGTCATAAAAAATGGAGTTCATGGCCCTTTGATAAGTGGCTCCTGCGTTCTTGAGCCCAAAAGGCATGACCACCCATTCATAGATCCCCAATGCTCCTGGACACCTGAAGGCTGTCTTGTGAGTATCTTCTTTCGCTAGAAAGATCTGGTTATACCCTGAGTATCCATCCATAAAGGTGAGAATACCATGTGTGGTCAGCATCGACTAACATGTCAGCCACAGGCATAGCGTACTCATCCTTTGGAGTGGCCAAGTTCAAGTTTCTGTAGTCAATACATACTCTTATCTGGCCATTCTTCTTGATGACAGGGACTATATTAGATAGCCATTCAACATATCTGGCTGTTCTTATAAAGCCTGCCTTCAGTAGTCTTTCAATTTCAGCTTTAATTTGAGGCATCAGCTGGGGATTGAACCTGCGAGGCGCTTGCTTGAAAGGTTTGTATCCTGCTTTGATAGGCAACCTGTGTTCCACCAATTTCCTCGTCAAACCAGGCATTTCGAAGTAATTCCAGGCAAAGCAATCTTTGTACCGCTGGATTAATTCGACTATCTTATCCCGTTTGTCTTCCTCAAGCAACCCACTCACCTTCACGATTCTGGGTTGTTCTGGCGTACCCAAATTGATCTCAATTAAAGGATCCTTTGCCTCAAAAGCAGGAGCCGTCTTGTGAAGAGGGGAGTCCAATTCCATAGGCTCCGCTGCACACGCCTTATCAAGCTCAGCTGCCGCACCTTCCTCCTTGGAGAATAGGACCTCCTCTTCCTCTTCAGTATCATAGTCTTCCATCATGGCATCCATCACTTTGGACTCGGCCTTAAAGATTTTTAGCCGACCCAAAAGGTCTTCGAGTACCTGTGGTGCCCTATTCATTAGTCACCTGTGCATTAGGCCGTGGCTCGGCCTGAGATCTTAGCTTGAATCCCTCATTAGTAAGGTTGCATGCTTTCCAGGCGCCTTCTTCATAATCCTCTGGGATGGCAATAGGACCTAGGTGTGGGGAATAGAATAAGGCTTCTAGCATCTTTACTTCAGCCGAAAAAGGATTCTTGTCTGCTTCGACTGTCTCAACATTGTCTCCAACCCAAAACATAAGCTTCTGATGAAGTGTGGAAGGGACACACTGACTTGTATGAATCCAATCCCTTCCCAGGATTACGCTATAGGAGGGTTTGCCATCAACCACAAAGAAAGCTGCTTTGATGGTTTTGGGGCCTACCGTGACTTCGGCTATCAAGACTCCAAGTGCTCTGGAAGGTTCCCCCAGGAAATTGGACATTTTCATGTTGGTAGGGACTAGGTCCTCAAGACTTTTTCCAAGTTTCCTCATGGTCGTCACAGGCATGACATTTAGCACAGCCCCTCCGTCCACGAAGACTCTTCCAAAGATCTTCCCGTTGATATAGGCCTTGATATAAAGGGGCTTCAGATGTTTCACCATTTCTTCTGTAGGTTTCTCAAACACTACCTTGGTAACCTCATCAGCCGGTGTATCGGCTAACGTGGCCCATTCTGTCTCCTCAGCAAACACGTCTCCCTCCAAACCTCCTGGTTGTGAGTTGTTTGCCTAAAACTCTTCTGGGAATAAGCTAATAGCCTCTATCTCAGCCAGTAGGCCATCAGCTTCTTCATTGAACAGGAGATCCAACAAGGAATCTTCCATGATATCGTCCTGCTCCCAATACCTCTCTGGGATCACTGAACCTTCTATAGTGATTGCCTCTTCGACTATATCGACTGAGGCGATAAGACCTCTCGCTTCAGAATAGGTTCTGTTCGATGTCGGCTCTATACTTTCGGCACTTCCTCTTTCCCACTTCCTCGGCCTCCACTTTAGGAAAGCCTTATCCAAAGGCTTCATTCACGCTTTTAAGGGGATCTCGCTCTTTTCATCGTTTCTTACATCGGCTATCATCTGCAGAGTTTGTTTCATCTTCCGACAGACCTCATTCTCTCAGATCCTTCTCTTTTGGGTTCTTGATAGCACTACGGTATCGCTTTTTGTCTTTGGCATACTTATTCAAGAACCAGTGCCCTTCTTTGACGTTAGTCGGGGGTTTTAACATTCTCTGAGTCCTCAACTTCTCATCATTCCTTACTGTTATCTTCAAGAAAGACATGCCCCCTTCTACCGTGAACTCGGCTACCCTTCTTTTATCCTTGGGGACAGGTTCCTCATCCATCTTGGGCAAAGATAGCCTACCATTTTCTCTGAGGGTTAGCCGATCTTGCCCCCCAGTTTTAGCAATGGGTGCCTTACTCTTCTCCTTGTCAGGCTTCCCTGTTAGGGCCTGGCCATGTGTAATGTACTGTTTTACTAATTCCTGGGTGAACCTACCTGGTTTAGGTGGCTCGCCCCCCTGCCTATGTCTTACCTCTGGTTGGGGTTTTCCCAATCTCTCAAAGACAGAAACCCTGGCAGCCTGAGGTTTCAGTCGATCAATATGGGTTGAATCAGCTGATCCCTTTTTTGGCCTCCAGACTTGTTGTACAGATACCCTGTGCTTGTGGCTGGGTCCTTCGTCATCGAATCCTGAGAATGAGACCATGCTTATCCCAAGGGCAGGGAATGGATCAAGATTCACCGCTATTTCAGCGATTCCTTTGTCCGCAAGCTTGAACCTCCTCTTTATCCCGTTCTGAATGGCCTTCCCGAACACCATGCAATTTAGAGTCGCATGATTATAAGAGTTGTGCCACTTGCAGTATTTCTTATCTTTTAACTCCTCAGCAGGTGGGATCTTGTGCCCATCCAGCAGCCGAATCTGCTTATCTTTAAGCAAGTAGTCAAAGATCTGGTCTGCCTTGGAGATATCAAAGGAGTATTCTGTCTTGCCGTTTCCTGAACTTGGCTCCTTTCCTTTGGCAGCTCTTAGGCGTAAGGTGTATAACCTTTACCCTTTACTATTTCAGCTGCCATGATGTCTGCCGTGGAATCGGCTGAATCATCATCGGAGTCTTCAGCTTCTACAATGGACACCAACTGAGGGCCTCTCCCTCTACTGGCTCGCCTCTTTTCTTTCTCTTGGATAAACTGCTCAATGCGTATAGCCCTTGAGACCAACTGGTTTAGGTCAGTGCAAGCTTGGCCTACTAGTTTTTCCTTGAGTTGAGGATGCATGCTGCTAATGGCCATGGCTGCATATTCTGTCTTAGGGAATTGCACTGAACATTTCCCAGCCATTTTTCTGAACCTTTCCACAAAATCAGCAGCCGATTCATCTACCCGTTGTCTCAGGTTCATGAGGTCAGCCGTAGTGACTTCGGGTTGGGGCCAGTAGAATCTGTCATGAAAGCACCTCTCCATATCTGACCATGTTTGTATGAAATTAGGTGGTAAAGAGGAATACCATGTAAATGCTGTCCCGGTAAGTGACAAGGGGAACAGCTGCAACTTGTGATATTCATTCTGGTTCCCTTCACCACATTGGGCAAGAACTCCGCCTACATGCTCCATAGTCGATTTGCCATCCTCTCCGGAGAAAGTAGCGAAATCTGGAGTCTTATACCCTCTGGGCAGAGGTACCAATCTATCTTCCCACTCAGGGTATGGTTTCCTATAGATTGGACGATCCAAAGGCTTCAGCTGCACACCAAAGTATTTATTGATGGTGTCTGCAATGATGGCTGGGTCTAGCAGCTGTGAACCCCCTGGCCTCACTTCTCCCAAGTTAGGAGCAGCCGTTTGTGGTTGTTGTCTCCAAGTTGGGGGATGTGCCTAGGATACTTGTTCTGGAGGATTGGGGCAGCCTGGTTGATTAAACGATGGAGGTGGGTAAACCCCATGGTCGCCTCCATCTTCCCTTCACCGCCGCCCTCAGACAGTTCCAGGAACGCTTGTGTTAAATGGTAGAGGTGGGATCTGTCCCCATGACTGCCCCGCCATCAAACCAGGTGCCCTTGGAGGAGTTGACCCTATTTGAGCACCTGCATACCCTTCAGGATAGGATGGATAGAATGGAAGGTTAGCCGGTACAGGTGGAACATTGTTCCATGACTGCTGACCTGCATATCCCCCAGGTAGTCTTGTACCACCCATTCCTGGGCCAAGAGTTTGCCCCCCAGTATACTGTGGGTTAGTCGCCTGCACAGCAGAGCCATAAGGCTGAGCACATGGCATAGCGTGCGACATACCAATTGGTCCCACTGCATCCGGTGGCCTCCTAGCCATCTGCACCTGTCCAAAATGAAGATTAGCCTGGTTAGTCATGTCATTCGCCGCCTGTTGACCTCCAGTGTTCAACGTGGCAAAAGCACCATGCTGGAAATTACTTGGATTAAAAGGTACCTGTACTATATTCGGCTAAACCTGAGTAGGTCCTGCCTGAATGTAGGTAGACTGAACTTGCTGTGCACCTGCCTGAGTCATGTTCGGCTAAACCTGAATTGGTCCTGCCTGAGCTGCACTTGGCTGGATGACGAGTGCTGCATGGGTAGGGTACCCCACTTGCGTTGGGATAGTAGAATTGATAGAGCTTTCACTTGGGTGAGCCCTCTTAGCCTCTATCTCCCTGGCTTGCTGCACTTCGTTATGTACCATGGGTTTCACAATATCGGCCAATTGTTGTGACACTTGGTACATGATATCATTGATTCCCAAATCGAGTTGTTGGCGTATAAACGAAGTGGTCATCACCACCGGGGTCTCATTGGGCTCGTTGGGTTGAGTTTCAGCTCCTATCTCCACTTGTATCTGTCCTGCTGGTGGAACATGGCTTCCATGGGATGGGCTTCCTTCAATCGGTTTCCTGGGATTGCTTTTTGCAGTCATATTGCTCAAACTTTTGCCCGAACGCAAGTGCATACGCCAATGGTAATCCTGACCTGGGGATTCGAACGTGTTGATTCGTTCACCTTTGGTCCCATCGGGCGTGCCAATTTTGTTGTCTGGAATGCCAATTAGCCGCAGATCGGCTAAATTCCAAAACAGTGATTCCCTTTTCTTCAAGCGATTACACCAAGGAAGGAACTCTGTTCCTTAGCTATGGGTTCCTTAACTCACTCCAGAAAGGTTTAAGTCGATGAACTAAGATAAAAACTGGGACATAAAGGTAAACATAAATGCGACTGAATAAAAGCTTGAGCGAAAAATAAGTTGTTTGTGTTGGTGTAAGCCCTAGAGGCCAATGTTTTTCCTTTGGACTTATATTTTGTATCATGTAGTTTATTTATTATATGAGGCATTTTCAATTATTATGTTTGTTTCAACGTAATAAAGTCCTTGAGTAAAAGTTCGTTTTCAATAGAACATCGAGTAGACGACTCGGTTGTGAGATACTAAAGAACTTACTCTAAATATCCGTAGTCGAGTATTATTATTATTAAGGACAATAATAATGCATCAAGACTATTATGTGGATGGACTGATAACCTCATCTCACAGGTTATAGATATGAGATATCAAGTCACCACATAGGTACACGTTAGGGTAATTGTGTCTGGATTGACCCGCCATGAGAATACTACATAGTGTGTTATGTAAGTGTCATGAGTTATTCTCATAGTGATAGTGGTGTATGCCACCCTCGGACTGAAACCACTATGGTCCCTACATGAGGAGTTGAGTGTTTTATTGCCGCCAAACATTGTCTGTAACAGACAATTATAAAGTCGGTCAACCTGGGTACTCAACGAGTCATGCAAAGAGACATGAGTGACCTAGATGGGATTTGCCCTCCTACATAACAGAGTAATATCTGTGGGCCCCTTGATAGAGTATGACTGTAAAATGCATGGCCGTCTTTGAAATAAGTCAATATAAGATATTGATCTTATTTGTTGTTACTAAGTCTACTCGGGCATCAAGGAATATAATATTGAACTATACAAGGGTGACACATACTATGCCTTGTGTTCAATATAGATATAAGGGCAAAAGGGTAATTATACACATGATCATTATCACTGAAAGGTTACGTCACAACACTGACATTCTCGTTACTTGGGTAGCAGTGATGTATTGCTAGACACCGCTCATCGCTTATAATATTAAATAGTGATTTAATATTATTGCCAACGTTACGAGGAACCTGAGGTCACACACATGAGAACAAAGCTAATGGGAGATTAAATAAATGAGTGAGACTCATTTTATTCGGTGGTGCATTCTTACGATGCACCGGCGAAGTCAAGAAAGACGCAGAACACGATAAGTTACGGTCTTGGCCGAGAGCACACGGTAAGCTCTACGGTGCGCTAGGTCGGGTCTTAAGTGAAGTCTATAAATAGACTCGTTAAGATCAAGTCGAACACTGAAAAACCCTAGCCGCTCCAAAGATCGTGACTTGCATCGTGGATCGTTCCGCACGTCGCCTAGCACTGTGATCGAGACCGCTCCCATTCGAAGGTCGTTCGTGTGGACTACGTAGGCGTTGTTTTTACGTGCGACGCCGTGCTCGATTCCAATTTTCGTCGCAAACGATCTGCGCTACAAGAGGTAATTCATATAACCCCGAGTCATGACCATTCGCAAGGATCCATGGAAGGGAAAGTTTAAATTTTCGCCATGCTTTTAAACTCGTTATTGCGCTATTTCCCTACAAAGTGGTATCAGAGCCACTTGCGAAACCATGATTCGGTTTACTATGGTTACATGTGTGTATGACATGCATTCTTGTATGCTAGATTACGAATCTGTTGGTTTTATGGTAGATTATGAATCTGTTCGCTTTAAAAATTATACCTTGTATGATTGCGAAAACCCGGTTGAATATATATGTGATATATATGTCGCTTCGAATAATCTATACATATATGAGATATATATATATATATACATTGTGATTCTGTATATTTGTTTGATTCGGTTTTTGTGTCAAGTGTTGATGCAACATGTTTTACTGCGGGTTTAAGGATAGGCATCGATGGGTCCAAGTGTTGGTACCCAGAACCGTGTTGGTAACAACGTGAAACGGCGATGTTATTACTGTGGCATGAAGCGTTTTTGAAAGTTTTTGAAACGGCGATGCAACACCCCCGTGCTGAATCTGCGAAGCGAGTTTTTGAAAGTTTTAATTTTTAATTAATTGCTTTTAATCACTATTAATGACAAAATTAATAAGTAATAAATGTGTATTATTATTATTGATTGTCATTAATGTTTTTGTGATGCATGGTGAGTGGTTATGGCCTTAGTCCTTTTTATTTATTTTGGAATTTTAAAATACAGCCTGCGTGCCATGCCTTTTGTTTGGATTAAAAATACGGCCTGCGTGTCGTGCCTCTCTTTTAATTCTGAATGTAAATTCTCTTCTCATCTCACTCCCTCGTATGTAAAACGAGTACTCTCATTAATGTAATGAAGGAGACAAGAATACAAAATCATAAGAGGGCTACATTGAAGGTCACACTTGGAGAAGTATGATCGTTCCTAGGTTTAGCTTAGATTCTCTCATTGGCTTGTGAGAATCAATGCGTTAGGGGCCATAACCACATCACATTTATTTACTATATATGTATGAGATGCATGTATAAATATAGTAGGTTAAATAGTTTAACAAATTTTGTATGAGATGCATGTATAAATATTATAGGTTAAATAGTTTAACAAATGGTGAGATCAACTTTAATAAAAATCCCTCAAAAGAAATATTAAGATTAAATGCCTTCCAAAGTCGGGCACCCATCAAGGCTAATATCGAAAATGTGGGTTCGCCAAAGCGGAGTGCATTTTCCATACTAGTAAGATGCGATGGGATAAATGTAATATCCAACTGCTATCTTTGGGTCTAACTTAACTAAACCGAGTATAATAGGATTGAAAGGTTTAGAGGCAAGTGAGTTCTAACCATCCATATGATGGATTAGAATAAATAGTTATTCACCCAACTATCCGAGAATTGTATAAGATACAATTGGAAGGAGTTCCTACCTAAATAACTGAATTTTAAGTGATCACCAAAGTGACTTAAAATAAAGTGAAATATGGATCTCGGCCTTTGGAAAATCTTCCAACGGGATTTTCCGAATCAATGATGAGGTCATTGGTTTGAGTAAAATAGTGGGAGGCGTATTTAATTAAAGACCTAATTAAATATGTTTATTGCATGATACTTATATTCTCGCATATTTTCTTAATGTAGATTACCATGGCATCAAACACTCACAATAACCTCATCGCGATCAATCCTTGAGAAGGAAAAGTTGTCTGGAACAAACTTTCTGGACTGGCACCGAAACTTGAGGATTGTCCTCAAGCAAGAGAAAAAGTTGTATGTTCTTGAAGAGCCAATACCCCAAGAGCCACCTGCTGCTAATGCCCCTAGGGCTGAAAAAGATACTTATAAGAAGCATCAAGATGATGCCCTAGAAGTTGCCTGCCTCATGCTAGCCACCATGAACTCTGAGCTTCAGAAGCAACATGAGCTCGTGGAAGCGTTCGATATGATCGAACACCTCAAGATGCTCTATCAAGAGCAAGCAAGGCATGAGCGGTATGAAGTTTCCAAAGCCCTTTTCCAAAGCAACCGCGTAAGGATGCCCAGAGGTCCTTATGTACTCAAAATGATTGGGTATATTGAGAACCTCGATCGATTGGGTTTTTCCTCAGCGTGAGCTTGCAATTGATCTGATCCCTGCAATCGTTGTCGGAGAGTTTCAATCAGTTTGTCATGAATTTCACTATGAATGACATGGACAAAACTCTGCCCAGAAAGCTGTTAAGCATGTTGAGAATCACGAACATAACATCAACAAAGGGAAAGTGGAAGGCCATTTTGATGGTCAATGGTGGAAAGGGCAAGAAGCGATTCAAGAAGCCCATGAACAAGTATAAGGGCAAGGGCAAGGGAATTAACAAGCCCAAACCTGCGACTTATGCTTTGAAACCTAAGGGCGGTGTGGCTAAAGAAGGCAATTGCTTCCAACTGCGGTGTATTTGGACATTGGAAGAGGAACCGCCCAAAGTACCTGGAAGAAAAGAAGAAGGAAGTGAGACTTCCACCTCAGGTATTTTTGTTATAGAAGTCAATTTATCTACTGCATCATGGGTATTAGATCTTTGGATGTGGGTCTCACATTTGTACTAATGTGCGTGAGCTCAAAAGGAGTAGACCGCTGGCAAAGCGGCGAAGTTGATCTACGAGTTGGCAATGGAGCAAAAGTTCTTTGCTTTAGCTGTCGGAACTTATGTATTAACTTTGCCTAGTGGGCTTATTTTTCAGTTAGAGAACTGTTATTTTGTGCCTGCAATTAGCAGGAATATTATTTCCGTTTCTTGTTTGGACAAGTCTGGTTTTTCATTTATAATAAAGGACAAATGTTGCTCTATTTATTTAAATGATGTTTTCTATGCTAGCGCACAAATGAGTAATGGACTTTATGTCCTTAATCTCGAAATGCCCATTTATAACATCGATACCAAAAGGATAAAACCAAATGAGTTGAATCCGACTTATCTTTGGCATTGTCGCTTAGGCCATATAAATGAGAAGCGCATTTCCAAACTTCATAAAGATGGATTCTTGGACTCTTTTGATTATGAATCATTTGAGACATGTGAGTCTTGTTTATTAGGAAAGATGACAAAAACCCCATTCACAGGAAAAGGTGAAAGGGCTAGTGATCTTTTGGGCCTCATACATACTGATGTATGTGGACCACTAAACACATTAGCCAGAGGGGGTTTTCAGTACTTCATTACATTTACTGATGATTATAGTAGGTATGGATTTGTGTATCTCATGAAACACAAATCGGAATCTTTTGAAAAGTTCAAAGAATTCAAGAATGAAGTACAAAACCAACTAGGTAAGAATATTAAGATCCTTCGATCAGATCGAGGTGGTGAATATTTGAGCCTTGAATTTGATGATCATCTGAAAGAGTGTGGGATCCTATCCCAACTTACTCCTCCCGAACACCGCAATGGAATGGTGTTTACTGAAAGGAGAAACCGAACCTTGTTGGACATGGTCCTGGTCTATGATGAGTCATGCAGATCTTCCAAATTCCTTCCGGGACATGCTCTATTAATCGCAGCCTTTCACACTTAACCGTGTTCCATCCAAAATCAGAAAAGACACCATATGAGATATGGAATGGCAAGAAACCCAAGATGTCTTTCATGAAGATTTGGGGTCGTGAAGTGTATGTGAAAAGACAAATTTCCACTAAGCTTGAGCCCAAATCGATAAATGCTTCTTTGTGGGGTATCCTAAAGAAACCAAGGGATACTACTTTTACAATCCTTCCGAGGGCAAAGTGTTTGTCGCTCGAATCGTGTATTCCTAGAAAGTGGAATTCGTTTCCAAAGGAATTAGTGGGAGGAAAGTAGAACTTGAAGAAATTCAAGTATCACAGAGTAGTGACACATCTATGGAGGAACAAGAGCAACAGCACAAGATGTTGTGACAGAACAACTCGCTCAAGTAACACAAGACCAGCGTAGGTCTAGCAGATACGCCACCAACCCGAGAGATATGGATTTCTCATGACTCACAGGTGATGTATTTCTCATGGATCAAGATGAGCCTGTGACTTACCAGAGGCCACATCGCCCCGACCGAGAAGTGGCTTGAGGCCATGAAATCTGAAATGGATTCCATGTACACTAACCAGGTATGGACCTTGGTAGAGCCACCTGAAGGGGTTACTCCCATAGGGTGCAAGTGGGTCTTCAAGAAGAAGAATGACATGGATGGTAAAGTTGATACCTATAAGGCACGATCGTTGCTAAGGGTTTCAAGCAAATTCATGGTGTAGACTATGATGAAACCTTTCTCGCCAGCCATGATGCTAAAATCTGTTCGGATTTTACTTGCCATCGCTGCATACCATGACTATGAACTATGGCAAATGGATGTGAAGACTGCTTTCCTTAATGGAAATCTCCTTGAGGACGTGTACATGACACAACCTGAGGGCTTTGACACTTCGTGATGATGCCAAGAAAGTATGCAAGTTGCAATGATCAATTTATGGATTGAAGCAAGCTTCCGTAAGTTGGAATCTTCGTTTTGATGAAAGCGTGAGAGGCAGTTTGGATTCATTAAAAATGAAGATGAACCTTGTGTTTACAAGAAGGTTAGTGGGAGCATAGTTGTATTCCCTGTTGTTATATGTAGATGACATATTACTCATCGGAAACGACGTCCCTACTTTGCAACAAGTTAAGACTTGGTTAGGGAATTGCTTTTCTATGAAAGATTTGGGTGAAGCTACCTACATATTAGGAATCAGGATCTATAGAGATAGATCGCAAAGATTTCTTGGCCTAAGTCAGAGTACATACATAGATAAAGTGTTGAGACGCTTTAATATGCATGATTCCAAGAAAGGGTTCTTGCCCATGACACATGGCGTATGCCTATCAAAGGCACAATCCCCTTCAACTCAGGAAGAGAGGGATCGCATGAATAAGATTCGATATGCATCTGCAATTGGATCTATCATGTATGCCATGTTATGTACTCGACCAGATGTCTCGTATGCCTTGAGCACAACGAGCGGTGTACCACCGATCCCTGATGGTCATTGGGTTCTTTGTCAAGAATATCCTTAAGTACTTGAGAAGAACTAAGGATTCTTTCTTGGTATATGGAGGTCGTGAAGAGCTCATTGTAATAGGTTACACCGATGCTAGCTTCCAGACAGATAAAGATGATTCTAAATCGCAATCTGGTTATGTGTTTTGCCTAAATGGTGGCGCGTGAGTGGAAGAGTTCAAAGCAGAAACATGATTCTACTACAGAGGCCGAGTATATTGTCGCTTCCAATGCAAAGAAAGGAGGTCAAGCTTGATCAAGAAGTTCATTCTTGAACTTGGTACGCTTTCTAGCATTGTGAACCCCATTGATCTCTTTTTGTAATAACAATGGTGCCATTGCACAAGCTAAGGAACCTAGATCTCACCAACGATCCAAACACATACTTAGGCGCTTCCATCTCATTCGAGAGATTATCGATAGAGGAGATGTCAAAATATGCAGGTACCAACACTTGACAATGTTGTCGACCCACTTACAAAGCCTCTTACCCACAGGCATGATGGTCATACTAGATCTATGGGTATTAGGTACATGCCTAATTGGCTCTAGTGCTAGTGGGAGATTGTTGGTGTAAGCCACTGAGGCCAATGTTTTTCCTTTGGACTTATATTTTGTATCATGTAGTTTATTTATTATATGAGGCATTTTCAATTATTATGTTTGTTTCAACGTAATAAAGTCCTTGAGTAAAAGTTCGCTTTCAATAGAACATCGAGTAGACGACTCGGTTGTGAGATACTAAAGAACTTACTCTAAATATCCGTAGTCGAGTATTATTATTATTAAGGACAATAATAATGCATCAAGACTATTATGTGGATGGACTGATAACCTCATCTCACAGGTTATAGATATGAGATATCAAGTCACCACATAGGTACACGTTAGGGTAATTGTGTACTGGATTGACCCGCCATGAGAATACTACATAGTGTGTTATGTAAGTGTCATGAGTTATTCTCATAGTGATAGTGGTGTATGCCACCCTCAGACCTGAAACCACTATGGTCCCTACATGAGGAGTTGAGTGTTTTATTGCCGTCAAACATTGTCTGTAACAGGACAATTATAAAGTCGGTCAACTGGGTACTCAACGAGTCATGCAAAGAGACATGAGTGACCTAGATGGGATTTGCCCCTCCTACATAACAGGAGTAATATCTGTGGGCCCCTTGATAGAGTATGATCAGAATGCATGGCCATGCTGAAATAAGTCAATATGAGATATTGATCTTATTTGTTGTTACTAAGTCTACTCGGGCATCAAGGAATATAATATTGAACTATACAAGGGTGACACATACTATGCCTTGTGTTCAATATAGATATAAGGGCAAAAGGGTAATTATACACATGATCATTATCACTGAAAGGTTACATCACAATAAAGACATTCTCGTTACTTGGGTAGCAGTGATGTATTGCTAGACACCGCTCACTGTTTATAATATTAAATAGTGATTTAATATTATTGCCAACGCATGAACCCACAGGTCACACACATGAGAACAAAGCTAATGGGAGATTAAATAAATGAGTGAGACTCATTTTATTCGGTGGTGCATTCTTACGATGCACCGCGAAGTCAAGAAAGACGCAGAACACGATAAGTTACGGTGCGCCGAGAGCACACGGTAAGTTACGGTGCGCTAGGTCGGTCTTAAGTGAAGTCTATAAATAGACTCGTTAAGATCAAGTCGAACACCTGAAAAACCCTAGCCGTTCCAAAGATCGTGACTTGCATCGTGGATCGTTCCGTGACGTCACCTAGCACCGTGATTTGAGACCGCTCCCATTCGCGTCGCTCGTGTGGACTACGAGAGGCGTTGTTTTCTGTGCGGCGCCGTGCTCGATTCCAATTTTCGTCTGCAAACGATCTGCGCTACAAGAGGTAATTCATATAACCCTGAGTCATGACCATTCGCAAGGATCCATGGAAGGGAAAGTTTAAATTTCCGCTGCGTTTTTAAACTCTGTTATTGCGCTATTTCCCTACAGTTTGATTGATTGTCTTCTTCAACACGTATACAACTTGGGTATTTATAATAACAGCTAAGAACTACCCCTATCTGCCACGTTTGGTTGGCTAACAACGATATATTCCTAGTTGGCGGTTACTCGGCTGAGTGGTGCCATGCTCCACTAACCACGATCCTAAAAACTAGGCGCACTAGTACATTATGGCTGCGCCACTTCAACCAACGGTCCTCTCCATGTAAACCTCTCCTCAGATTTCTTCGCCCAGCTCCTAAAACTATGGAGAACAATTTTGACCGGTTTTACCTTAGATATTTAATTAATTCAAAATTATTTCCACGTCATTCGGCTAGTGGAGCAAGAATCTGATCCAATATGTGACTTCATGCTAACCCAATGGACCCAAATATCTTCCTTGAAGCCCAGTAAACCCAAGGCCCATTTTTCACTTCGATTTCTGCTGCAGCTCACCGTGTAAGATCGACTATCATGCGAGTGGCCTTGATCGGCTATTTGATCCATTCGGCTGTGGCTGGCTTTGGCTAATTCTAAGGAATATTTTTAGGTGTAAACAGAGATTAAAAACTAAACTTATACAAACAAGAGATACAACAAAAATATAGTTATTAGTTATTAGAACAAAAATATAGTTGTTCATTGTATAAAAAAATATAGCTTACAGGTGTAGAACATTTCCGCAATTATCAAACGTTTTTATTAGTTATTAACAGGAACTTTTATTTTATTTGAAAAAAAAATATAGACTGATTTTCTAAGAACAAACGAGTTAATGCCTTGAAAATTTGGGGCGTTACATTGTGGTATCAGAGCTTAGGATGAGTTTTTGGACTTTTGGGTGAGGCGATCCTGTTTGGCGTATGCATCTGATTATTTTCTTGCATTAATTAATTGAGTTCCTAATTATGAAATGCTTATTGAAAATTTGCTGATTTATTGATTTGGTTTTATTGTTGTTAATGACATGCTCGGTTTTCCTTGATTTATTAATTTGTTGATTTGTTAATTTGATTTTATTGCTAATTAATATCATTCATGATTTGTATTAATTACCTTAATGACATGACTTCATTACCTATCATAAAAAGGATGCCTTAATTGTTTGACTTTTGAATATTTGTGATTAAATATATACCTTAATTATTTGGCCTTAATGGTGTGAAATTATTGTCGAGTCAATTTCAAATTATTTGTAATTAATAGTAGGATACTATTTATGGACCCCAGAGTTACGATCAGATCATGAAAATCTTTTCTGACTCAATAAAACTGTAGGAATTAAGATGGTTCGTCATGCATCCTCAAGTCAACCCGCCCCATCTGAAGGAAACAAAATGGTCGGAGCAATCCGAGCCATGACTGCTATGGCCGCTGCAATGAACCAACAAGTAGCTGCGGTTGCTCAACAGGATGAAGCCCAAACTCAACGCGACATTCTAAGACAACAGAGAGAGGAAGCTGCTGCTGCATCCAAAGGTCTGGTGGACTTTCGTCGTCACGACCTGTCTAAGTTCAAGGGAGAGCATGACCCAGACGAGGTTGATCTGTGGATGCAGGAGATCGAAAAGATCTTTGACATTCTCCACTACCCTGAGAATGTGAAAGTGGAGTATGCTACTTATCTGCTGTCAGGAGAGGCTGGATATTGGTGGAGAGGCGCCAAACAGATGATGGAGGCCAGTCACGAGGAATTGACTTGGGAAACATTCAAGAAGAAGTTTCTAGAAAAATACTTCCCAAAGAGTGCCAGAGTTGAGAAGGAGGCCCAATTTCTGAGACTATATCAAGGGAACCTAACCATTGTTGAGTATGCTGCCAGATTTAAATCACTGGCCAAACACTTCCGCTATTTCCAGAGCCAGATGGACGAGGAGTACATGTGTGAGATGTTTGAATATGGACTTAGGTATGAGATCAAGGAGTCGGTGGAGCCACTTGACATCCGTGAGTATCAGAAGCTGGTGGAAAAGTGTAAGAAGGTAGAGATTATGAAGAGAGGCAAGATGAACAGGGCAGCAACAGGTGGACTAGTTAGGTCCCAGGGGCAAAATGACAACCATCAGGGAAGAGGAAGACAGTTTTTCCAGTCGAAGCCCTATGTCGTCCTCAGGGGACTGCCAAAGATCAACCCTGACCACGACCACCTTTTGGAGGAGGTCAGAGAACACAGAACCAGGTGCAGAATAGGCCACCAGGGCTAAACCAGACACAGACTGTTCGTTGTATAACATTTTCTCAAAAATAGAAACAATCACCAAGAATGTGAAATAATCACCAATAGAAATCACCAACTTAAAAAGAAGAGAAAAAAGTGGGAACTGGCAGATCCTTTGACAGCCTTGGGTGATCTGGAGGTTGTGGAGAAAATGGTGATTCCTGAAGGTTAGGTCTGCTGGAGGTGGAGCAATGCAGAACCGATAAATCCCGGGAGACCCTGGCGATCTGGAGGCGATGGAGATAACAGTGGTTCCTAAAAGTCAGATCCGGTGGAGATCTTGCTTGGTGGAAGTGATCTTGAGAGACTGAGGGAGAGGGCGAGATGAATAGTGTGGGAGAGGTTGAGCCGTTGATAGAGACTGAGAGACCAATGGATATAGAGGGTAGGTTGAGCTGTGAAGGTGAGGGGTTCGAGATCGAGGGAGAAAGTGAGGGGTTGAGGATTGAAATGTGCAATGAGGGAGAAGGTGAGAGGTTGTGATATATTGAGTGGTTAAAATGAAGCCTCTAGAGGAACAAATAGATTAGTTTGACACATTTTTTTAAGTTGAGATATTGAGTTACCGTTGTTATACATTAAGTGAGTGGGAGTGTCATTAATTTTTTTTACCGTTGAGCTCCAACGGATATAACAATGAGACTCTATAAATAATGGTCTAAGTCACACCATTTTGCACACAATTTCTCATTCCACAATTTGATTCTTTTGTTGTTATCAAGCCCTAATCTTGTTTGTTTTCTATCAAATGGATCCCAATCATTTTAGTTACCAAGCCTACCTTTTTTTTTTTTTTTTGCAAAACAAACCACCCTCTACTAGTGACAATTATCAAAATCCTCAGTATATATACTCATGCCACCACCACCAACCAATCCCACCATGTGGTATAGGCCTCCAATAAGAGTCGTGGAGTCCCCTAAAAATGTACCCGTAATACAATTCTAGCCCATGTTTGAGTCTCAAGTGCCACAGTTCTCCACCCAAGTCTCAAGTAACCCTTCGGTAAAGTGAAAAACTGATCAACCTGGATCTCAGATGTTACCAACGGTTTTCTAAGAGCTATGTCGCCGGTAGTTAACATATTTCTTATAGTGTTTGCTTCCTTGGGGTGATGTCCTACGTGTGTCACTACCCACAATCATCCAAGCTCTATATTTCTTCCCTTTCGCGTCATCAACCTCCTTGGTCATTGGACTCTTCTTTGGCTGAGCATCACCATTTTCTGTAGCATTCGCAACACTAGTATCAAGACATGAATCCTTGTAATGACCATACTTACCACAATTAAAATAAAACAAGTGTAAACCTTCGTATACTACTCGATAAACTTGATGCTCAGCTCAAATTTGGAGATTATATAAAACATTGCAGAGATATACTTCAACACATAATCTAGCAAATTTTGCATGCTCTGTAAGCTGTGAATCTTGCATCTCCTCCATACGCTTCAGAGTATTGCCGTCAATCTTCAATGTCTTCCCGATGGCTCACCAATTCTCCATAGTATGTGACGACCATAGTATTCAATGGGCAGTTGAGGGACTTTGATCCATACAGAAACTTGAAACTCATTCTTCTACCCAACAATTTCACAATAATGCTGATCACTTCTATGGTTGTTGTGCTACCTCAATCTCCTTCTTGCTTCCTTTTGCATCCCAGTTGATCTATCTACATTAGTGAATTCCTCCTCCAACTCCTCATCCTCCATCATATTCTCCCGCTTCTCTGCCTCCATCCAGTCCTCCTCATTGGAGTGGACTTACTTGCCGCTGTTGAATCTAAAGCACTAGTCCTTGTATGAGACATGTTTCTTTGTAAACTCATCCTTGTAGCTGTAGGGAATATTTGTCGTTGAATCATCGACTCTTGTTGAATCTTCAGCTGAGAGGTCTCCATGCTTCGCTTTTCTCCTCTCGGCACCTATACCGCTATCGTTTCCTGCACATTGGATGACATCTTTGGCTTCTTTGTGCTTCGCGTCAATTTATCTACCTCTTCATCGGAAAAGTCGTTTGTTAGCTCTCTCAGGGCGTTCCATTTCGTTGCTCACAATCTAGCTAGGCTGTTGTTTCGTGTATCAATCCAGAAAGCTAAAATATATTCTTACTAAATCATATGCTATGGGGAAAATATATTTAAGAAATCTTGTTGTCCCATTTTTCTTCGTGAAACTTTTACTATTATCTGCGGTTAACTTATTTTTTTTTCCTTCACACACTCTTTAATTTATTTGGCAATTAGTGGGATATTTTTAATTTCAAAATAATTATTTATTGATTGATTTGGAAAATAATTAAAAGACACGCGTATATTTTAGAAAGTGTAAAATATATTAAACAATTTAATTGATATGCATTGCATGTATAAAGAATTTATATCGAGTGAAACATATAGAATGAATTAGTTGACATAGTTTGAAAATTAATAAGTTAAATTCAATATAACAAAAAAAATAATAAGTTAAATTCAAATAATTAAAATTGCACTTTTTTTTTTTTTTTAAAATCGCAAATCTATAACATATAATAAAGGGAATACAAGAGTTTTGGTGTGGACTTTTTCTTCCCGAAAATACCCTTCATATTAACCACTCTTAAACCACAACAAAGAGTCGGTTAATCTTTTTCCCCAGTTTTACCCATAACTCCCGTCCAATATTATACGGTTACTGAAAAAAAAACTGCATAGAGTGGTTTTGAATTTACAAAAGAAAAAAATGTCTCATCTATTCTTCTCTGGGTGGGTTGTTTCAATTTTAACTTTCAATGAAGTCAGAGGAAGAGGACCATCACATTTTACAACTGCGGAAAGACGGGGACTAGTTAAACATAATGAAAATACCGAATGAGTGGATTGGATTGGACAAAATATATTTCGGCCAAACTTGACATTTTTATTCGGCACTCTTGATTGATGAAGTGGGCTTGCGCGCCAGTATGGAATATATTATTAGCTTTTATATTTATTTTACTAAAATATCATTTTAAAATAAAAATTCTTCTTGATTTAGCAAAAATTAATTGAAATCTTTTAATATAGTTTAACTCCAATGCAAGTTAATCGAACAAATAATTTTAAATCGAGGCATGTAAATTTTAATAAAATAGATAATGAAACACAAGCTAAGCGTGTCCACTTGATCAAATAGCTTGAAGCCCGTCTGTGATCAACAACAATTTTGCTAGTCCCGCTAAAAAAAAAAAATTTGTTTGTCCAAATTAAATTTGACCGAATTTGCCCAATCCGCTTGAATTATAATCTTACCAATAGACCCTAATTAAAATATATGACACGTCCAAGTGTTATTATGATGTAATGTTTTAAAAAAAGGGGAGTTAATGTAGGCACCCCTGTTTTTTTCTAATACACCCTCTATAGAATCTTTTCATTTTTTTCCCAAAATGCCCCTATCTGGTAGTTAATTTCTAGAAGCTATTGACCCATTGGGCAGTTTGCCTTCTGGATGTTAATTTTTGGATACTTTAATACGTCCGAAAATTTACATCCGAACAAATTGTTAAGTGTTTTATGGATGTAAACATCTGGATGTCATCAGGAAATTTATATCTAGAAGTAAAAAACATCATACTTCAATGGTTTGGTTTGGTTCTAATACAAGTGGGATGGTGTGGGTCTTTTTTGTTAATAAAGGCCATCTGATAATGATTTTTTCAAACAACATCTCTCTTATAGTTATTTTTGATAATTATGATCCAGTTTATTACTTGAAATCAAATAATTTCATAATCAAAAGATTATTTAGTTAATCTAAAATAATTATAGTGTGGATGGCCATGAAAGAAAAACAGCCAGAGAGGGAGGCTTCGAAGGAGGAAGATGATCTCAAAGACAGGAGTTCTAAAGCGTTAAAGGAGGAGATCATTAGTTTATGGATGCTTCTTCCTTACTAGTTTCTTATGTTAATATTCATCATGTTCCTAATGAGGAACATGTTAGTTCTCCAAAGATGTCCTATAACGAGAAGGTTGTAGGATCGAAGGACTCATTTTTAGTTTATTCATCTTAGCTAGTATTTCCTTTAATCAATTGGAGCAGTGGTATTTTACTGTTGTCAACACTTGTCCAATTGAAGAAAAGCGTGGTGAGCTTTGGAGTGAGTTGAGGAGGCTATCAAGCTTCTATTAATAGTCAGTGGTTACTTGCTGGGGATCTTAATGACATAGCTGGAGTTGCTGAGAAGAAAGAGGGTGCTGATATCAACCATCGCAAATGTCGTACGTTCAAAGAAAGAATGGATGCTTGTAACCTTATCGATCTTGGTGCAATTGGTTCTAAATTCACTTGGCGTGGTCCAAAAGTTTCTGCCTATGAGCAAAATTTTTCAAACATTGGATAGGGCTCTCCGCAATGATAATTGGAGAATGGCCCATCCAGAAGCTATTGTGAAGGTTTTTCCTCGAGTCAAATTTTCAAACCATCATCCTATAATCATCTTCACGAATGGTTCTAGTAGCAGTCCTTTTAATATTCTATTCCGCTTTGAGAGTTCTTGGTTGACCCATCCTACCTTTTAGGAGTCGCTTAAGGAGCGGTGGGGTAATAGGGATAGGATTCCGAAGAAGCTTGCCCAGCTAGAGGGACAACTCCTGACTTGGAAGGGGAGCACTTTTGAAGACATAATGAAGGAGAAACAGAAGTTGTAATCAACATGAAGGATTGTCAAACTCGTATCTTTATCAGTTAGAGATGAAGCTCCACAAGGAATTGGATGTGGTTCTTGCACTCGAGGAACTTGCTTGGTTCCAACGTTCAAGGACAAAATGGTTGAGTGATGGAGATAGAAACACCCATTTTTATCATTTGAAGGCAACTAATAGGCACAAGAAAAAGAATTTCTATGCTCAAGGACTCTAATGATGATTGGATTGAGGAGGATTCTCATTTAAAGGATTTGGCAAACATGTATTATGTCAATTTGTTCAAAGATGGTACTAATGTTGGTGCAGGTCTCTCTCCTAGGTATTCTTTTGTGAACCATGATCCTAATGCGTTACTTACTTTGGGTCCTGACATTAGTTTTAAGGAAATCAAGTCTGCACTTTTCGGCATTGATGCTTGGAAGGCACTGGCCCTGATGGTTACCCGCTGGGTTTTTTTAACTGAACTGGGAAATTATTGGCAAGCATATTTGCAAATTTGTTCAGCATGTATGGATACATCCTAAGGAACTTGCTAAGATTAATGAAACTTTTTGTGTTTAATTCCCAAAATTACTAAACGGGAATTCATATATCAATTTAAGCCAATCTCTTTATGTAATGTTGATTACAAGATGGCTAAATTACAAAATTAGTCTTCTATGTTTATTTTAGGTTTTAATTTGGTCCTCTATATTTTATTTGTTTCGTTTTGGTCCCTTACGTTTTAAAAGTTACAACAGGTTGGTCCTTTCCGTCACTAAAAGCCAAATAATATTTTGGAAAATGGACTTCTAGCTACGGACAATTGACTTTTAGTGACGGAAAGAACCAAATTGAAAATTAAAATAAAACGTAGAGGACCAAAACGAAACAAATAAAATATAGAGGACCAAATTGAAATCTAAAATAAACTTAGAGGACCAATTTTATAATTTAACCTTACAAGATCATGACCATGGTTATTGTGAGTAGACTTAAGCCTCTAATGCCTCTAATGCCTGAACAGAAAACAACCAACCATAGATAGACTTTAATTATTTGATTGATAAAGTGAAGTCCAAGCTCTCTCTGGGTGGAAGGCCAAACAATTATTTTTTGTAGGAAGAGTGATGTTGTCCAAGTTAGTAATACAAGCAATTCCAGTTTATCCCATGATGACTACCCCAATCCCTCTTGGTTGTTTGTGTTTGGATAAGAGATTTTAGTGAGGTAATGTAATTTTAGAGGGTAATTCAAATGCATCAAAACAAATTATCTTGCTTGGATAATAAATGTGGAGAGTTTTCAAAATAAATGGATTTTTTGGAGGTATTTTTTTAGGAAGGGGATATATTATTATTTTAGTGGCACTAATGGTCATGTTATAACTGTCCTGCGATTTGAACCATGTCTCTTGGGATTACAACGTCAATCTTCTACCATTGAGCTAGCACCCCAAGGACTTTGGAGGTATTTTACTAAGACTAAATTTAGGGAATTTGAAATACTACTTAAAAGTTAAGAATTTGAAATTCCCTCCTTACTCTCTCTCCTAATTTTTTATTTCAAAAAATATTTTTCAAAAAATTTATTTTCAAATATTATATTTTTCAAAAAAAAAATTCAAATACTTTTTTTTTGAAATATTTTTTCGAAAAATAATTTTTCAGAATATTTTTTTCCAAAAAAAAAATTATTCCAAAAAATGTTTTCCAAAAATTTAATTTTTTCAAAAAAAATATTTATTCCTCTGCCAAATTTTGTTTTGGGAAAAAATAATTTACAAAAAAAAAAAAGAAAAATGATTTTGAAAAATATTCATAAAAAATATGAAATTTATACATTACCTTTATTTAATTAATAATTACTATAGCCGAACAAAGAATTTTAAGAAAGAATAAATATAGTACTCTATCCAAACAACAAATTTTATAAATGGAAGAAATTCAATTGAAGTAATTTAATACTCTATAATTTCAAATTTCTTAAAATTTTGAATTACCCCGTCTAAATATAAAGAGAAATTCAAAGACCGCAAAGGGGGTTTATTGGGGGTGATGATGTTGATCAGCATAAGTGACATTTGACATGATGCTTCCCAAGCCCATTTGGGTGTTGGCTTTGCAAGTTGGCCCATATGAATATGGCTTGCATAATGAAGTTGAGCTAGGACCCGAGAAATGAAAATTATAGTCTGTTGTGTAAAGTGCTCAGTAGCAAATATGCTCGTCAAGGATTTGATAGTGATCATCTTTTGATTTAATGTTCGGATTCCTATTTCTGGAAGGCTATTGCGGGATCCCGGCCTTATCATTGTTTCCTTTGAGGCTTATGTGATTGGTGATGGGAGGACTACGAGTTTTTGGTTTGATAAGTGATTTGACATGACCACTAGGCTTTGATACATAGCGGAGGTTGTCCTTGATAGTTTGGTTAATATGTGTGTAAGTGACTTTGTGGGCCAAAGTGATGGCTGGAAAGTGGAAATTAGAGAGGAGTTGTAGGGTGTTCTTCCTGATGGTAGAGCTGTAGGGTGTTCTTCCTGATGGTATTCTTACTAGATGATTCCAACTCCGAACGAAACCCACTAATCTTTTCCAAATGAACGACACCCATCAGAAGGGGCCCCCAATAAGGCATGTCTTCTCCAAATGAATACAACTCAGAATGACACCCCATAATCTCCTCCAACACCACACCGGTTGAAAGAAAATAGATATTACTTTGCCTCTACCCTCCATGGCCATAGAAAAACATAGCCACAAGCAAATCAGTAATCACGATAGGCCTCAGCGATGTAATACACTCTAACATCCTCTTCTAACAGAATTTAAGAGGGCAACCATCTGTCACCTCAGAATTCACTACTAGAAAAGTTGAAAGAACAACAGAAAGTTTGAGACGGAGAAATGCAAAATTCATCTCAAATTTTGTCGCTAAGTGTTAGCGATGCCAAATTTAGAAACCAATTTAATTTTTCTGTCTCTAATTACCGTTGCTATTTCAACTTTTTCTAGTAGTAATTCGATTATCTTATCATTGCCAATTATCCGTTGAATAGCACTATAGCAAGATCCTCCCACATAGTCACAATGTCCTTCCAAATATTAGAAATCCTTCCCTTGAGCTACATGTCGGGTGCACTCGGGCGCAGTCATTTTTTAATCTTGTGGATTTTGTTTCTTGAACATGAACACAAGAAGGGTGGTTGAATTGTGTTAAAATTTTTTCGTAAACTTTAAGTTAAAAACAACTTGAAAACAAGTTCTTTTGAAAACGTTAGTAACCGGATGCTAAAAGGGTACCAGATGCTGAATTGAAAACTATGAAAACTCTTTTTTTTTTGCAAGACAGAAGTAAAGATAAAATAATAGAGAAAGAGACACAGAGATTTATACTAGTTTACCACCAACCTGGTAGCTACGTCTAGTCCCTTTCGTTCCTGAAGGATTTTCTACTATAATCACACTGGTTACAATTTTCCTTAAGAGTATTCTACTGTCACAAACTTGACAATACTCTTAACTTCTCAAAATGACTTAGTACGTTCGAGCCTTTGAGGAACAAGCCTATTACAAGGCAAAACAAGTGTTACAAAGAAGATTTGAGTACAATCAAATAACTCTCAACAAGAGAGGATGAAAAACTTTAAGCACAAAGTAAATAACCTTCTAAAAGAAAGAATAAGACGCTGGGGTTCACTTTCTAGTTCATGGAGTTCTTGGTACATAATTGTAGGTTGATCACTTGTATTAAATTTTTTAACCTTCTTCAATGGAGAGCTCAGAGTATTTATAGACTTCTTCAAGAATATTACCGTTGCAGAAATAATCATCTCAAAATCATTGAGTGAGGTAATTTGAAAATATCCTTTATGCCTTTTTCAGAGAATATCCGAATAGTACACTTTATGACTGTTTGTACTATTTACTTTTCAACCATTGGCAGCATGGCACAATTTGAAAACGTATGAACTTTTGTCTTTTTCCCAAAGGTGTCACCTTTGATTTCTCGTACCATAGAATTGAGCGCACAAATTGAATTTGAAACAAATTCTGGAAGAGCAACACAAGAACGTGACTAGCACGTGATTTACTAAAGGACCAGATGCTCGCTTGAGTATAAGACGCTCGTTAGCTTTAATAGAGTTACACGTGTACCAGGATGTGATAGCCGAACGCTCACTAGAGTGTATGTACTATATGCTTAGAGCGAACCGGATGCAGACACAACATTAATGTGCTCATCTTCTTGTAAGCTTTTTCTTCTTGCTTGAGTGATGATATAAATATGAGTGATTTTATTTCCTACACACTTTAAGTCTTATCAGAAGGTAAATTGTTCTCACATAGATACTTTGTTATTATCAAAATTATTGAGGGTCTAAACTTGTCAATCATTTCGGTTACAACAATCTCCCTCGTTTTGATGATGACAAATATCCAAAGTTGGTAAACAATTTTTCTTAGAAAATAACTACAAGGGTCTCCCCCCGTGTTCCACAGCCAAGTATAAACATGTATTTCAACAATATATCCATGTATCAAAGCATTTCCATGTATTCAGAGCATCAATATGTTATGTGAGTATTAGAGAGCAGATGCTTAGCATAGTAAAATATATCAGATGCTTAAAAATATACAATTTGTCAGAGCATGGTTAATGATGCGATGTTATGCATGATACGTGATACTATGGTGTTCATCAATCCTTATCTTTTACTCACCCTTTTGTCGTCAGACAAAAAGAGTGTAAAAATATCATAGTCAAAACAAAAGCAATAGGTGAGAAAAATTTGAGGTTAAAATCAACTGATTTATATATAAAAATTGAATTATCAGAGCCAAAAGAAATATAGAATAGTTTTAAAAGAAAAGAAAACTAAGGAGGTGGTAGGGCTTAGTTAAGTCGCTCCAAAAGGGTTTGAACAACATTTTCAAGATGCTCAGCAGGAGGAGAAGGTGGTGCAGGTCTAGGCCAAGAGATAGCCCTTTGCCATCCCTGAGTAGACTTTTTTATATGCTCTAGGAGAACTTCTTGAGCCAATTTTAGCCTTCTTTGCTTCTTCTCTTGAGCCTTTAGGTAAAACTCATCATTTGGTACACACCATTTGATTAGTCTTCCTAGTTTCTTCTTTTCAAACTCAATCTCCATTTTCCTTCTATAAACTAGCTCTTCAGGGTCAATCATTCCCAATAAGTTCACTTCCCTTGCCTTGAAAAAGGCATCAATAGTTTTATCAAATAACAACAGCTGAACTTCTGTTGCATTGACCATTATGCCAGCTTCTGCTTCATTGAGGTAGATGCTGAGGATCTCGTCTTCCAGTTTGAAACGCCTTCTCCAATCCTCCTCCTTTTCTTCAACTGTGAGAATGGGATTTAAGCCATCAGCATAGGCCTTCTCAATCCATTTGAAGATCATAAGTTCTCTTCTAAACTCAGCTTCTTGTTCATAGAAAATGCTGCTTGTTAAGCTTCAATCTTCAGTACGGAGGGAGGTCTTACAACAGCACATTGCAACATATCATCAAAGTGCTGAATGGCTAGATTAGTGTCCCCAACTCTCTTTATTGAACCCGCTTGTTCAATTTCTGCTTTCTCGACATCTGAAAGACCAGAAGATCCAGTATCCTTGGAATCTACACTGAGCTTGTTTAAATAGACTTCAATTGCATGATTTTCTGTTCTCTCTTCAACAGGTGCAAGATGAAAGTATTTGGTCTGATATCTTCAAGGTGCATTCTCAAAATCTTCCAGGGTGAACATTCTGGGAAGCCTCTGAGGAATTTTGGCTTTTCTCTTCTCAGGAATTGACCAAGGCAGCCATATCTGCCTATCTGGTACAATCTTCACAGAGACCAAGGAAGGGTCCCTATGAAGCAGAGCCATTTCATAACGCTTCGTCTCCAAGCATTGAAGCAGAAATGCTCTTTCATCGTTGTTATCCACCTTCTACACTCTTCAAGAGGTAAAGGTTCATTCTGTGAAAGTGATAGAGGTAGGTCAAATGAAAAGGGGAGAATTGCACGGTTTGGAGGAGGCCTTAGTCTTCCAACAAAGGTCCTCTTGATGATGTCATTGTAGCTAAAGGGAGGAATCTCCAACCTTGCAACTCCAGAAGTAAATGTCTTGAGATGCCACAATGAGGGGTGTTATATACAGAATGATACTCCTCTTCTCTAATAGGAACAGGTCGTTCAGGCCGTAGTCTAATCCTTGAAGCACCAAAGTAGGTAGTCTCTGTTGTGCAGGGTGTTAATATTGATGTTAATGTGGAAATGAGGGTAGTAGTGATTGTGGTGGTTCTATGAATGGTGTGGAATTTGTAAAGTTGATTGAAAGGGTGAGAAAGGGATGAGGCAATTTCTAAGGTGAGGGAGGTGATGGGAGAGGATGTAGATTGAGGTTTGTATATGATTAGGGATTGAGATGTGGAGAAGGTAATGTTGGGTTTTGGTGTTTTGTTTGCTAAATACAAGGAAATTCCTGATGAGGTAGCAGCAGGTTTCATGGGTTGAGGATGAAATGGTGATGGAGTTTGTTGTGATGGAGTGAGTTATTGTGGAGTGGCAGCGGGAGTGGACTATGTTTTGGACTTTGATACAGTCAAAGCACCAGAAAGTGGTTATGGTTTCTTGGTCTTGATGGTAATGCGTGGAGGTTGTGATGTTGGTGTTTTGGTAGGTGGAATTTGTGATGATGAAATAGATAAAGGGTGTACAGTGATAGGGTCATCTATATCATAGGCAACAACAGTATCATCAGAACTAAAGTCAAGTACCTTTCCCTTCTCAGAGGTCTTGACTAACCTCCTACGCTTAGATTGTCTCTATGGAATCACAGCAGGAGGTTCAGCAGGAGCTTGCTTTGATGGACCAGATGCAGAAGTTGGTTAGTCAGTTTTGCTTTCCTTTTCTCAAGAAGTCTCCTAATAGGAGCCTTGTCTTCATCATCATCATCATCTTCAGGTATAGGCACGCGGGTAGCTTCTTCTGTACCATGCTTCTGGTCATCTTGACCAGAGGCTCAGCAGGCCTTTTCACACCAGAAACAGAGCTTTTTGGTGAGCTTCTGGTGGGTTTCCCTTGAGTCTCAGCAACTTGAACAAGTGCCTGGGTATCACCAACAGCACCTGCTTCATCTTCTTCCTTGATTTTGCGAATCAATTGGGAAGAACACAAACCCATTCTGACTAGGTTTTGTTTCCTAAACACATCAGCAACAACTATTTTCTTCTTTCCAAAATACTTTTCCAGGAGAATCCCAGATTTCCTTTGCAGTCTCAAATTTACCACATTTGTCATATTCTTTTTCCGCCGTAGCACAGATAAGAATATATCTAGCTTTTTGATTCAACTGATATCTCTTTTTCTGATCATCATTCCATTCTTCTCTAGATAAGATAGCACAAGTAGCAGTAGTTGGAATAATGTACCAATTTTCAACCATGTCCCACAACTCTAGTTGTTCAGATTCAAAGAATGATTTTATCTTGTCATTCCAGTAATCAAATTTTTCTCCAGTAAATAGAGGAGGACGATTCATGTGGCCACCTTCTGCAGACATGTTTGTAAAGATAGGATCTTTTCCTCTCATACTGTTAAGTGCTCAACTAAGAGGCCGAGCTCTGGAACCAATTGGTGTGAACACAAGAAGGGGGTTGAATTGTGTTGAAAACGTTTCGCAAACTTTAAGTTAAAAACAACTTGAAAACAAGTTCTTTTGAAAACGTAAGTAACCGGATGCTGAAAGGGTACCGGATGCAGAAATGAAAAATGTGAAAATTTGTTTTTCTTTGTAAGATAGAAATAAAGATAAAGCAATAGAAAAAGAGACACATAGATTTATACTAGTTCACCACCAACCTGGTAGCTACATCTAGTCCCTTCGTTCTTGAAAGATTTTCCACTATAATCACACTAATTACAATTTTCCTTACAAGTATTCTACTGTCACAAACTTGACGATACTGTTAACTTCTCAAAATGACTCAGTATGTTCGAGCCGTTAAGGAACAAGCCTATTGTAAGGCAAAACAAGTGTTACAAAGAAGATTTGAGTACAATCAAATAACTCTCAACAAGAGAGGATGAAAAACTTTAAGCACAAAGTAAATAACTTTCTAAAAGAAAGAATAAGACGCTGATGTTCACTTTCTGGTTCACAGAGTTCTTGGCACAGAATTGTAGGTTGATCACCTGTAGTAAATTCTATAACCTTCTTCAATGGAGAGCTCAGATTATTTATAGACTTCTTCAAGAATATTACTGCTGTAGAAATAATCAGCTCCTAATCATTGAGTGAGGTAATTTGAAAATATCCTTTATGCCTTTTCCAGAGAATATCAGAATAGTACACTTTATGACCGTTTATACTATTTTCTTTTCAATCATTAGCAGCCTGGCATAATTTGAAAACCTACGAACTTTTGTTTTTTTCCTAAATGTGTCACCTTTGGTTCCTCGTACAATAGAATTGAGCGCACAAATTGAATTTGAAACAAATTCAGGAAGAGCAACACAAGAACATGACTAGCACGTGATTTACTAAAGCACCAGATGCTCGCTTGAGTATAAGACGCTCGTTGGCTTTAATAGAGTTACACGTGTACTAGTAAGTGATAGCTGGACGCTCACTAGAGTGTATGTACCATATGCTTAGATTGAACCAGATGCAGACACAACATTAATGTGCTCATCTTCTTGTAAACTTTTTCTTCTTACTTGAGTGATGACATAACTATGTGTGATTTTATTTCCTACACACTTCAAGTCTTATCAGACGGTAAATTGTTCTCACATAGATACTTTGTTATCATCAAAATTATTGAGGGTCTAAACTTGTCAATCGTTTAGGTTCCAACATTTCTCTTCGTCCTTTCCTTTTTCTTTCTTTGGTTCTTCCGTGCAAGGCGACCTAGAGTACTTCTGAGGTGCCTACAAACTATAAGACTGTTTACTTCCATATCTTGTATCGATCAGCCTTTGAACAGACATATCTATGTCAGGGTTTGTAATGTTGCCTTCCCTTAGGTCTGTGCTTTACATATTGCGCCATCTTTCCTTCCCATATCATCTTCTCAACGACGTCTTTGAGGTGGGTTCACTTTTCATTTATGTGGCTGTAACTATTATTGATTGCACAGTATTTCGTCCAATCATGTTCCCTCACGAGGGGTGGGCGTCGGACTGTTACAAATCTAACGAACAATACTTCTCTGTAGATCTTTTTATCTCAGTATTCAAAGGGAATTTGGCGTTGAATCTTTTATTTGACTTTTTGCTGTATCCCTCGTAGATCCAACAATCTTCCCAATGGTAAACAAGTTTTTCTTGTTGTATCCTCTTATCTAGGAGCTTCCCAGTGTTCAATCCTAATTAATCCTCCACATTCAATGATATAGCGGCCCGTAGCATGAATTCAGCCATTAAACACGACATTTGGTTGGGCAATTAGGACTAGTGCAACTTCTTTATAGAAAACGTGTGAGGAAGTTTCTCAGAGATTCATCTATTTCCTGCCTGATTTTAGCAAGTGTGTGGGAGGATTTGAGGAGTTCTTTGTTGGTGACAAAGTGGTGCACAAATTATGTGGCTAGGTCATCCCAATTGGTGGCGAATTTAGGTGGAAGGGCTCTGAACCATTTTAGGGCCACTTTCCTGAAGGTTAAGGAGAAGGTCTGGCACATGATGACATCCCCTATAGGATAGGTAGAGATTCAAAGAGGTTGAAGCAGAGGGATCCATTAGCTTCATCCCTCTTCTTATTGGTCGCAGAAGGCCTAAGAGCCCTTATGTGAAATGTAGTATCCTGTAGCTAGTTTAGGGGTTTTTCAATGCATAATTCTGACTTGGTAGTGTCTCATTTGTAGTATGTGGATGGCACTCTTCTTATTGGGGAGGAGATTAACAAGAATCTATGAACCTTGAAGTCGGTGTTAAGGTATTTTGAGTTGATAGATGGGATAAAGGTTAACTTCCTCAATAGTAGTCTGTTGGGGGTTATTGTGGTAGGTTCTTTCATGGAAATGGCGTTGGGATTCCTAATTTGTTAGTGTGGGCCAGTTTTTTTCAGGTATTTAGGGTTACTAATGGGTGCTAACCCACAAAAGGTAGCTACTTGACAGCTTATGTTGGATGTGCTTTACATGAAGTTAGGATCTTGGTGTAACAGTTATGTTAGCTTTGGGGGTAGGATTGTCCATATTAATTCAGTGTTGAGTAGCATTCCTATTTGCTATCTGCCATTCATGAAAATGCTAGCCAGAGTGTGGAAGCAAGTGGTACAGATGCAAAGGAGATTTCTATGGGGTGGTTCAAAGAGGGATAAGAAAATTGCTTGTCTTAAGTTGCCAGAAGTTTTTAAATCCATAAATGAAGGTGGTTAGGGCATGAGGGGTCTGAGGATTCTTAACCTTTGTCCATTGGCAAAGTGGAAGTGGTGCCTTATGGTGGATACAAATGCTTTAAAGAGGAAGGTTTTGGTGGCAAAATACAAGACCTCAATGGCTTCTAAATCGGAGTTAGGGGCCCTCAGACTTCCTTATTTTGCCTCAGCATAGTGGAAGGTCATTTTGTAGGGTGGATCTGTGTCAGGGTGTGGCCTCATATTAGTTCACTTCTAGTGTAGGGAAGAACATTGTGAATATGGCAATTACTTCTTTCTTGCAGGATGTGTAGTTGTGTGGCATCCTATTAAGCCAGGTATTCCCTAGATTTTGCACTATCTCCAACCAGGGCGACTTTGTATGTGACTATGGAAGGTGAGTGGATTGGGTAGGTTTGGGATCATAGATGGAGAAGGCAGTTGTTTACATAGGAGGAGGAGCTGTGTAGGGAGCTACCCAGGATGTAGGATGAGGTCCGCAATTCAAAGGGGAAGGATAGATGGTATTGGTTGGGGTTATAGGGGGTGTTCACGGTCGAATCTGCATATACCCACTTGTATGATATGCTTCTCCACTAGTTTGGCCTCTTAGATGATGTTCTCTTCATCTTAGAGCAAGACTGGAAGAGTTTTGCGTTCTCCAAGGTTAGCGCTTTCTTCTTGCAATTATTCTTGGATAGACTACCCATTAGAGCTAATTTTCTATGACGTACGGTGATTCCTGATTTGTTTGCTTTCCTTTTATGTGTTATATGCGACCATTAGGGTAGTTTGGACTTTTTACATCGGTTAAAAAGAGCTTTTTACATCGGCTATTGAGGTGATGTAGAATAAGTCGTTATTGAATGTAGTGACTTTTTACATCGGTTGTACAACCGATGTAAAAAAAATGTTTTTTACATTGGTTAAAATGCAACCGTTCTAATAGGGTCAAAATCAAATGGTCAAACGAGACATTTTACATCGGTTACATTAACAATCGATGTAAAAAGTGGCTTTTTACATCGGTTATTCTGCATAACCGATGGTTATTAATGTAACCGATGTAAAAACATGTAATTGTTTTTTAAAATAGAGTTGTACATTTTGTACAGCCCCTGGACATGAAACAACTAGTTCTATAACAGACCACAACCACATTCATAATAGAGGCAATATATATATATATATATATATATATATATATATAACAAATTTTAACAAATTTTATCTACATCTATAGTAAAAGTTCTATTTTGAATATACAATTTACAACAAATTAAAATCGGCTAAATTAAACTTTTAGTCTCTTATGTTTATTTTAGGTTTTAGTTTGGTCCCTTATGTATTAAAAATTTCGAATTGGTCTCTTACGTTAAAAGTTATATCAATGTGGTCTCTCTTGTTTTTTTCGTTCTGAAGAGGTCCCTTATGTTACAAAAATTATACACATATGGTCATTTTTTTTGCAAAAAAAGGGGACAAATAAGGACTACATTAATATAATTTTTGTAACATAAGAGATCAGTTCGAAACAAAAAAAATAAAAGGGACCACATTGGTATAACTTTTACTCATAAGGGACCATTTCTAAACTTTTAAAAAGTATGGGACCAAATTGAAACCTAAAATAAATTTAAAGGACCAAAAGTATAATTTAACCATTAAAATCCCCAAGATACAAAAGAGGAAGTACATGATCACCAACTTCACCAGCCTCAAAATCGTTCACATAATTAGCCAAAAGACAACCAAAACATAAGTTACCAAATTAAAAATGGAACCTCACTGGCTAGTTACCATAAGTTACCGAATGTAACACAAAATCTTTCACGTCATTTACCTTATTTTCTCTTCATAATAACTCAAAAACAAGCTTGCAAAGCGTTGCCACATGTTAGAAATATCTTCGTCAATGAATGGTGAGTTGTCAGAGAATAAATACAAGTGAAGATAAAATTAATTCAATGTTAAACCATCGCCATCTAAAGGTCGTAAATATCAAAAGTCCTGATCAATTCAAAAGGTTAAAAAATTTATTACATTCTCCCATGAATCAACAATATCCTCGGAGACAATGGTCAACATAATCTTTATTACATAATATCCACACTCCCAGCCTCCTTTTTGTTGTGTCTTTTACAAATTAATAAAAATCATAATTCAATATATTGTTTAACACAATATTAACTACTTATTAAAACCAAATTTTAATAACAACTTACATCGGGGAAAACCCATGTAACCTTTGTAGGCTTGCTATAGCTTTCTAGCTTCGAATATCCTTGCAAATCCCTTTGATAAAAGAGTATTCATGAAAAGTAAGTTATCTATTTGAGAGCATAAATAATATATATATATATATATATATATATATATATATATATCACAAGGCCAATGTTTAACAAATAAAAGCTTACAATTCAACTTTGCCCTTGATGTCTGCATCCGGCTTTCTATTCAATGAACACATACAGACTACATAACGATCTCGTGGACAAATGATCATCAATTGAAAATGATTGTTGTATTGTGGAACAATAAGTGGTGTACAAATTAATGATCATCAATTCATGTGCAGACAAAAGGAAACTAGGCAAGTATATGTACTTATGCCTGAAGTACTGATGCTAGATAACACACTTTCTTCGTATTGTGTAGCTGGTTCTGGATGTAGGCCTGTGCAACCTCTACTTTTCGGCTGCTTGATAACTAATCATGTACGGATCCAAGAATCCATACAAATGGTTGTTGCCTTTCATTAGGCAGAAGCGATGCAGATACCTAAAATATTGAAACAAATCATGATTATATATAATTGATACTTAAGTAACTGACCACCATAACAAATCATTAATTGATACAAATAATCAATAATTACGTGTCCCATAACTGTAAGACAATTATTGAAAGCCAGTGGCCACCAATACACAGGTCTGTGAGCTACCTCGACTCAATGTAAAATAAATATGAGGGATCATACTCCAATGGTAGTTTTATAGATCCATCGATTTCTACCTCCAATAAAATCAATTTTCTGACATCATCCAGCTGAGGCTGCTCCTCCTCCTCCTCAATGGATGGTGCAGCTGAACAACTTCCCTTGGTGCTCACACGGGCAGTGGCTTTAGGAGAAGGTTAGTCAGTTGGGCTATGTTGGGAGTAGCCCATCGATGTCAGCCTCTGCATCAACTTTCGTAAATATTAATTACATTCTTATAACAAACAATTTTATTTTCATTGTGTCAGGTATACTTACCTTTGTGATCGCCTTCTCTACTCGCTAATCGATACTATCGGTGATCTATTGTTGCATTGCTTGCAACATCTCCCTGGGTAGTCCTCTTGAAGGTGGCACAAAGTATTTCCTTATGCCCACACCACCTCCAGTAGTGTGAACATGACCAGGATGCTCAGGTGTTCCAATGGCAGCAGTCAAGATATCTTGACATCGATGTGGAATAAAAGTTCCTTGTGTGCTTTGCTCAACCAGAGTATCCTACAATAAACAATTGACAATAATGTGTGAAGCAATATTGTGTAAGCGTGTTACAATTAGAATTAGATATGAATATTTACTTACAATCTTCTCAGCAACCTCGCGTGAGGACTCAGATGTATAATCTCCCGAATTCTTTTGTTGAGCTCTCTTCCATAGTTCATGGCGCGGTGGAGATGGAGGATCGATATTAGCAATTGTGAGAGGATCACTGGATTCTTGCTCAATTTGTTTCAGTTTCTTTTCCTTCATGGTGGCCTTAAGCTTTTGATAATCCCCACAAGAAAATCTGTGGGGCAACGATTATTTGCCTATTTTTTTGCGCTTTTGTCTTTTCTCTTGTTATAAATAACACAACAAAAAATTCAGTAAAAATCTACATTTTCAATTAACCAAGTAAAAAAAAAAACCATAATTCTAACTTACCTGAAACACAGGATCCTCTCGGCTCTCAACAATGTATCCTTAGAAATGAAACAATATGTCTCACAAGGATGTGTTTTGTTGGGATTTTTGGAATATATGTACTTCGTAAGTTGTGTCTTAAATCCCTTCCGTGCTCAGCCACGTATGAAATCCTTCTCTTCTTCAGTTTCTCATCAATGGGAACATCAAAGGTTTGCTGCAGCACACAAAAATATGATGGTGTTAGTATGTGATAATATAGAAACAAATTAACATAGAGGGTAAATTTTAAATACAAACATATATTGTCAAATCAAATTCTTCACGCCATCATTTACGTGATCCCAATTTGGGGCCGAAAGACTAGGCTTTATTCGAGCAAGCATCCTCTCATAACTATTGAACTTCGTGGCGTTCTCACCATAAGGTTGGCCAGTATGTTCATCAAAGTGAACGACAGCCCTATCGTCAACTTGACGTCTAGCAGTCAAGTCTTTTAATAACATGGCACGTCTAGTCATTTTTCTAGTAGTCTAACTATTAGTAGGGCCATCTGGAGGAGGGTTGCTCAATGTATGATCCATGTCCCTGTTTAGACAAACGAAGAATAAATGTCAAAAACAATAAATTAAATATTAATTAATATTAACTATAAATAATGTACAAATAACAAACATGTATTAACTCAAATTTAACTTAAAATAAAAAAAAAATAAGAGCAAATATAAAAACATACTTCAAAAGATTGTTTCTTTCGTGGTCAAATAGGAATGTTCTCCCGTATCCCTTCTTTGTGATCATCACGAGTGGCATGAACATCGTCTACTTCATTTTTCTCAATGAATGTAGACCTTTATGTTGAGAAAGAAGGAGTTTCAGAATGTAAATCCTACCTTGTCAAGGTCCACCAATGTAAATCCTAATTAATCTATTTGTACACCACTGTTACTGTTAACCCACTTACATTTAAAAACAGAGATTCTAAATTTAATGTAATCGATCTCCCATATCTCTTCAATAACCCCGAAGTAAGATATGGATGCTATAATAGGATTTTTATCTTTTGAACTAGAGAAGTGCATGGAAGAAGCCATGACTATAACTCCATTGTTTTGTATTATACTCTTGTCATCCTGTGACTTTGTATAGAAGACTTTGTATAGAAGGTATATTTATTGATATCATATCCACACCAACAGATGACATTGAAGTCAGGCCCATTTACTGACCATTTTAACGTATCAGAAGCAGTATTATCATTCACAATTTGTCCTTTAAACCAGTCTAAGAAAGTCTTGTTATGCTCGTTCAAAACCCATATTTCGTTCATTCGAGTGTTTTTTTTCCCTTGACAATGATTTTGTACGCAGATAATTAAGGTTGAACCTTAGAAGTGTTTTTAACATATACAAATATGCTTGAAGCACTTCTTCCCGACCTTTGCCCTTAATTTTTAGACCTCGTGTACCCTTACCTTGACATCTTCCTTCATGACGAGACTTAGGAAGCCCTATAGCTTCCACTTCTGACATGTAGTTTGAACAAAACTCAACAGCTTCTTCTGTTATGTACCTTTCAATAATAAATGCTTCGGAATGGGATGGATCATTCACATACCTTTTCAATATCATCGTGTATCGTTTAACTGGGTACGTCCACCTTAAATAAACGGGGCCACACAATCTAATCACCCTCCCTAGATGAATAATTAAGTGAACCATGATGTCAAAAAATGAAGGAGAAAAATCGTTAACACACCAATTTGTCTACTTTTAGAGGACATTTTTAGTACTTAAACATATCATTTTGCACTATTCAAAGCACAAAGGTACTCATTTATGTCTTATTTTGCAGAATTATCATAAAGACACCACTCAGAGCAAAATATGCGAGAATGGACTAAAAACTGGCAAGTTTTGGAGAGTTTTAGTACTACTGGACGAGCAGTACGGCCTGACAGTCATTCAATATGGCCGTAATTATGTTAAAATTTCAGTAGGGGCGTACCCCCTTGGTCAGTACCACCTGGCACCAATGAAAAAGTCCAGTACGACCGTGCCTAAGGCAGTACGGCCGTACACATATCATGTCAGGGAGTGTAACACGCATAAGTACGGGCCAACGTCGCAAGCAAAGTTTGGTACGACCGTGTATATATCTGGTACGGCCGTACCCCATCCCATAATGTGCAGATTTGAGAGCTAGATGACCTAATCCGCATCCCACTCTTTAAATAGGCCCTCTTAGCCTATGTTAGAGACCTTTTGACGAATTCTTAAGTCAAGAGCCCCTTTTGGAGAGTTTTACATCAATTCCTTTGCCTTCCTATGGATTTGTGTTTCCTTAGAGCTTGGTGCCAATCCCGATTCGCTACCAGAGCTTTTGAGGACATGAACAACATGCTTAACGACTGTCGTCATACCGAAAGGGTGTCCCGGTTTAGATTTATTCTCTTTGTTATGGATTTATATGGTTTTATGATTGCATTTATGTTATTATCATTGATTATGAGTAGCTAAACCCATCACTAGGGGTGATGAGAGATTCTTTACAATACTTTTATTAGTTATCTAATTAATTCTTTGTGTTTTTGTTAATTGATTGATTGTTTTATCCTTAGCATGCTTAATCCTATAATGTCTGATCAACTTTTAATTAGTTAGCTTAATTGGCGGTAACAGGACCACCATTAGTTAATGGATCTTTAGGAATAAAAGAACTCATTTTATATGCCAGATAGGTTATTGCTTGTTTCTAATCATTTATTAGATTAACAAAACCACCTGTTCTTAATGCTCTTTCCTTTAATTACCTTTTTGGACAAAACGGAGTAATTAGTTAGGAAGAAGGCTATTACAAACTAAGTAGTTCTTAGTAATTTAGAGTGAGTGATCAGCCTTCAATCATAATAGAGAACTCGTAGTAATTAATTAGTGAATTTAAGAGTAGAGTATTGGTGAACCCAGTTCCCCTAGACCTCCCATAACACAGGTAATCCGTTCGTGCATTTAGTTCAGTTATTGCTTCAATTACGTGACAGCTTTTGCTATTTTCGAATTACAACTTTCGTTAGCCTAATAGAATAGAATTCTTTAAGTCATTGATACTCACACATTCCCTGTGGGTTCGACATTCGGAGTCTTAAATATACTCCACTATTATTACGAGTTACGATCAGGTGCACTTGCCTAAGCCACAACAAGTTTTTGGCGCCGTTGCCGGGGATTGTTTGGCGATATTAATTGAATAAGAATTTTATTTTCATTAGGCATTTATTTTATTTGGTTATTTATTTTCTGTTTGTTTTGAAGGGCATTCTAATTTGGTTTCCTTTGGTGTATGCAGACAAGGTCTCAACATCCTGAATTGATATTCGACCCTGAAATTGAAAGAACACTTAGATTATTGAGAAGACATCAACTAGCAATGGATAATGAATTCACATTGAACGAGTACTTAACTCCAACTACGGATATTGTAACAGCCCAGATTTTTTTTCATCCTTCAAGATTAGGATATGTCTTAGGGTATTAGAACATGCTTATAGTTGCTTGGGATGGGTTTCATATGTTTTACCATTCCTTCAGCCGATTGAGTATCTAGATGTACCTTTATTCCTATGTTTAGTTATTTCAGTCACTGTATTCCCCATTTTCGAACCTCTTAACAACTCAATTAGATTTAAGTCCCTTCAATAAAGTTGTAGCTTTATCTTTTATCTTTTAGTTGGCTTTAGTTCGACTCGATTTTGATACCTACAACTCTAGATATGCTCTCTGGAGTCAATACAACGCAAGCGTAACACCTAGGAATATTATAGTATATTTCAACTGTATGTTTTATCCTGTTAGAGTCCGAATTTGGGTAAGCCTATTAGAGAGAAAATTGTAGAAAATTCTCTTAGCTTTCCAACAACACTAAGAACGCCTCAATCAGACATCTGTAGCTCCAGATACGGCCAAAACAGTGAAACAGTGGCGCAGAGCGCCCAGACTCAAGCGCAGGCGCCCGGGATCACCGAGAGCCGGCGCCAGCGCCATTCCAGCGCCAGCGCCATCGCACCATGCTATCACACGATTTTTTATGTTTTGACGCGTTTTGGCACGTGGAATCTGACCCATTGGACCCAAACTCGACCCAATTCACTAAGATTACATGTTAGGGTTATGAACCACCAACTAAGCCTCAGTTTTTACTCTAACCACGTTCTCTAAACTGCCCACAAAGGTTCTCACCAGAAAAACCACTTTCTTCTTCTTCTCTTTGCTTTTTCTGCTCTAGGGTGTTCTTGGATAGAGCTTGTGCATAGAAACTCGAATTGAAGACTAGTATCACTGTCATTCTCTTATGTCCATTGAGGAGATTAGTTTAAGGTAATCCTTCTTGACCGAGGATAAGTTCTTAATCATCATTAGGGTTCCAAAATTCTGGTTTATCATTCTTATATCCTTTGCTCTTGTGTTTTTGATTAAGAAAGTCGCTAAGGAAGAATCTTGGAGTTCTCTCAACCTACTCTAGGAGCACGAAATTCTCTTAAGGTAAGGGGTAGTTGTTTCTCATCTAGTGAGTGTATGGAACATGAGTGAGCAATAGGGGTATCCCAAGACCCCTACGCCTCGCGCGGTAACAGTTAATGAGTACTATCACCACCGTGATAGGAAAATACTTGAACCCTTGGATAATAATCTTCGATTTGTGATACCTACCGTAATGTAATGTGATAAATTCATTTGATAGATGGTTTTGGTGTGGTGATTGAGCCTTGACTGTTTATATGATTGTTACTCTTGATGACCTATTTGATGTTCATGGATTGATGAGTTTTTGGTTGTTGTTGCAAATTGCTATGGAATGAATCCTACAAACTTTGAAGATATACTATATGATTTGTGATGTTGTGCCTTGGTATTGACATTGATATCATGTGCAAGTTAATGAATTGCCTAACTCAACTAGTTGTTATTGTAGGGAATTAGAAGGTAATGTTATACTTTAAAAACAGAATTCTTATGAGGCTAAAAATGGAGTTAAAATCGACTAAGTTACGATTAATCATCTAGAATAATTGATACATGAGTTGGTTATGTTTTGATAATGAATTTTCGTGGTGTCAAGATGACGTTTGAGTACTAATAGTAATGGCTAAGTAGATTATGCAGAATTTTCTATCGAAAATTATTAGGTGTTGAACTTAAATAGTTAAAGAACCACTTTTCGAATTTTATAAATTTGTAGGGACTAAGTAGGGATCAAAGGACTCTAGATTATGCTTAATTATGTATTATGGGACATAATGGTGCGGAGTTTGGTCCCCGAACGAGTAGGGACTACCATTTTACTATTTGTAAGACAGTGGCAGGGCGCCAGGCACCCACTCTGCCAGCGCCAGGCTCCCAATGACAGCCTGCGCTCTTGTTGTTTCGTCGTGTTTCCTCAGATTTATAAAGCCTACTCGTTCAATTCTAAAGCCTACTCGTTCAATTCTAATTTTACTATTTGTAAGACAGTGGCAGGGCGCCAGGCTCCCAATTCTAAAGCCTAAGTAGGATGTCTAAAGTTCATTTATGATGCCTACGGATTTATTAATGTGATAAATTTGAGAGAACTAATCTTTCTATTCCAAAGCTTCACTTGGATATTATGTGCTTAATCGAAGTTGCTAAGAACATTGAATGTTTCTGTTATTGGTTGAAGGCACTGGCTGACTTATGAACTTGTGTCCTGTTGCTGTTGTTGTTGTTGTTGTTAGTAGGGCGTATTGGGCATGGTATCCCGTTACGGGCAAGGTTTCCCGGTCCTACGGTTAAAAGGGCGAATCGGGCAAGGTATCCCGTGACGGGCGAGGTTCCCGGTCCTACGGTTAATGGGGCGAATCGGGCAAGGTATCCCGTGACGGGCGTGGTACCCCGGTCCTGTTGTTATTGGGGCATTACGGACATGGCATTCCGAAACGGGCAAGGTATCCCGGCCTCGTTATAAATGGATCCACATGCATATAGTTATGGTCCTAGAAATACATCATTTCGCATGATAATATGCCTGGTTGCTTGGTTTTTGTGGGTTACCTTAATGCCGTGGTTGATGTTGTGGCGTGTGATACTTAGTTGTTGTGGTAACATGTTTATGTTGTGACCGGTGCTGTAGCATGTGGTGTTTAGATGCTGCTGTTAGAATTGTTGTTATATTGCGCATTGTTCACTGATTTCCTTCACTGTATGTACTATTTGAGGTTATGATGACTAACCCCTTTTGTGGCTATGCATATCCCATTGGGTATGTATAGATGATGAGACTGCAGGTGTTGAGGATGTTAATGCCGATGAGTGATCGTGATGGCTCGTTGGAATAGATAGAAGACTTATTTTTGTTTTGAACAAGTTATTGTATTTTTTTGTTGTATTAATTAGGGAGAAGCTCTGAATTAATGTGAAATCGGGGAACCTTGGGTTTATCTCCTTTTGATGTTTTCCTCTTGTACTATGTTTGATTTCCTCAAGTTGAGAGTGACAGCCCTACCTTTTTTGAAATGAAAAGCTTTTACTTGGATCAAAATTTTATTTCTTGTTCTTTTCTTCTTACATTGCTAAAATGCCATGACGGGGTAGAGGGTGTCACAGATATGACGAACAGCGTCAACTGTAACACGCGTTTTTTTTTATGCGTTAATTAACGTTATTTAGTGTATTTTGTCGTATTTACGCTATAATAAAGCAATTTCTTGTTCTCTAAGAAAGTGTATTAATTAAAGCATGATCAAATTAAATTTGAGAATTAATATTTTATATTAATCCACGGTTTGAAAATCGTCGAAAAATTCAAACGAAGTTTTAACGCGTTTCGAATCGCCGGGCGGTTTCGCCGCAGATAAAATTCTAAATGAACTCCGATTTCGATGAAAATCGAATCGTAACTTTTTGAGACTATTTTTGAGTGATTGTAGTTATTTTTATTATTTATAATCAAATATTATCACGTGATGAATTAATTTCTCGTTAAATTAATTTTCGCGAGTTTATCGGTAACGCGGTTTCTCGTCGCCGTGTTTTTAAATCTTAAGACTTTAGATTAGAGGGTAATCATGAGAGATGTGAGATTAGATAAGTAAGATTAGATGATATGTTTAACATCTCATAAAATTACTAGGTGTCATTAGTTGTGTGATTTTTTTTTTTTAAAAAAAAGTCTTTTATTCAACTACTCCTACTAACTATGCTTATTTTTATTATTATATAAGTGAGGAACCAAGGCTATATGCAGCCCATTTTCCAGCCCTCATTCACGCCACCATCTCTCTCTCAAACCCTCATCTTCTTTCTCTTTTTCCCTTCTTGAAAAGCAAGCTTCCATGGATGCTTTCCTCCATTTTTCTTGAGTTTTTCAACTTGCAATCTTCACCAAAGTTGCTCCAAACCTTCATCTCTACCTAGTTCTTCTACATCCTCATCATCTAAGTAAGAGAAAAATTAATTTTTCCTCCCCTTGTTACTGTTGAAAACCGTGCCCCCTCCCCTTTGTTGCTTCTTGTAATTTTTCTTTTCAATCTTGTTTCTTATGCTTGTTGGATGTTGTTTGATGGGTTGATGATGATCAAGAGGAAAGGAGACATTCTTTTTCCCTTTCTTGAGTTCTAGGGTGAGAACCCTAAGAGGAGAAAAAGGGGAAAATGGTGTGATCCTCATTGAATCACCTAATTAGTGGTTTAATTGAGTTAATGGAAGTTGTATGATGATTGTTTAAATTATAGTTTTGTTTTTGCATGCCTAACTTGTTAGTTTATGATTGAGACCTATTCTTTAATTATGGAAAATGTGGGTTTAGGTGATTGAATCATGTATCTAAGTGTTGAAGGTTATGTTTTAGGTAGTTTTAAGGCTATTGGAATTGATATGCATGAGTTAGTATAAGAGTTAGCTCATGTTTTGTGAAAAAGTGATCTTGGAGGGACTGAAATGGCATAAAAAAAGTGATTAGGTTGTTCTTATTTTTAATTTGGCATGAACATATTTTTTTAGCATGATATTGGCAATGTATTTAATGCCTTAGGATTCTTGAAATTGGGATTTTGTTGATTGGAAGTATTTTTGGGAAAACAATGAATCTTGAAAAAGTTGGAAATAAGTTTTGAGAACTTTGTATTTTAGTTTAAATTGGTTGGCCATGCATTGTATGATATATAGCATGTTGATGGATTTAATGGTTGTAAGTATTGAGTTTTTGAAATGAAAAATTGATTTGAGAAATGTTTTACAACTTGTTTCAAATATGGGTGTGAATGATGCTTAGACAAGAATTGATGTGAGTTACCTTAAATATGGTTGTTTGGTTTGAAAAATGTTAGTAGTAATGAAAAGGAGTTTTTGCAAAAATTTTTTTAAGGAGAAAAGGGTCATGACCGAGAGGCCTAGAAGATTTTTGGAAGGAAAATTTTAATTGTGAACTTGTACGTAATGCTTGAATGTGTTATGTTTAAGCTTTAGAAACTTTGTGCAAAATGATTAATTGATGATGTGTTATGCTTAAGATTTCAAGAAAAAGGATTCTTTAAAAATTAGCATTTTTTTTAGTTAAAGTGTTATGTGTTAGTTAATTTTCAAGAAAAGTGATTTTTGGTTCAAAATCTTTAAATGTTTTCTAGTAGTTAGAAGTAAATTTTTGTGGATGTTTGGTTAGAAAAGGGATAAGTTGAGAGCATAAGTTTAACTAGAATTCCTAGATTGTACTAAGTTGTATATGGTAATAGGAATCGAAGTACCGGAGATTGAGCGAAGCGGACCCGAAGACGTAGGAGCGACGTTAACGACAGCTCGTGATAAGGGCACTTCTAGACACTTTTAGGATTTTATTTTTATGTCCCTGTGTAAGGACAAATTTTAGAGATGTTTAAGTTCTTGTTTTGTTATTCAAATGCTTATTTAAATACGAAGAAGTCTGAGAACTCTACGAGTTCGAAGTTAGGGTCTTTGAACCCCTTCGTTTATTTTATTGTCGTGCGGTCGCCCATTTTCCGAGTCATTCGTGGGTGAAAACTTTGTGGTTGGTCTCCTGAACCCAACCCCCTCACTTGTTTGTACCTCTCTGTTAATTCCATCGAGTTGCAGAGGGATGGATTCCTTGATTTGCGTGTCAAGCATGTGATGTTGTAATATGATTGAGTTATGCAATATTTAATATGTGATTGAATAATGCTGTTAATTGCTTATGCTGTTTGTATCGTTGAATTGCGTTTCTTCATGCAAACTGCTTTTATTGCTTAAGTTGTTGAATTGCGTTTCTTCATATTAAGCATGCTTTTATTATTTGATATGCGGTCGAATAATCTTGCGTATAACTCTTTGAATATATTATCCGACGAATTGTTCATCGAGTCTGAGAGCATTGTCGAGTCGTCGCGACGTTTTTGAGCTGTGAGCCGAACAACTGAGGGTGCTAGGTCCCCTTCGTTCACGGTGGATTAGCTAGGCGTCGCAGCGTAGGAACTGGGACTGCTTACCTAGGTTTAGCTAGGCGTCGCAGCGTAGGAACCGGGACTGCTTACCTAGGGAGAAGCGAAAGATCCCAAGGCTACGGCTGGTATGTCAGTTGATGGATCTGCGTCTGCTTTCCGGAATAATTGTCGAGTCGAGAGAAAATGAGTAGTGAGTCGAGTCGAGTCTAGAGTGAGAGAGTTGAGTCACGTTCTGTGAATGATATACATTGTTGTTTGCTTATTGCTTTATACATTGATTATCCTGATCTGTTGAGAAGTTGACCCTTTCCCGTGGTGCCTTCAATTCATGACGGTTACCCAGGCGATGGCGAAGGGCGTTGGATTCCGGCGATGAGGACGTCGCCAGAGATTTTCTTTGACTTCCCTGATGGGGACGTAGTGCAGACACTACGAGGGGATGGTGTAGCTGTGGGACAAGATGTGACACGACGTATGGTCAGTTTCCCGATCCGGATGAGACAGGTGGTAGAGGCGTGGCGTGCCAGCGAGCGCGAGAGGGCCATGAGAGCCTCTTCTTCTTCACCAGAGGGACCTCATGACATTCCTAGGAGCACTGCTACCAGAGTTGCAGGCCGAGGCAGAGGGCGTGGACCCAGAGTGAGATGGACCGCTCGCAAGAGCGTGATACGCCGAGGATCCGCAGGAGCTTCAACTTCGAGGGCGGCTGATGTTCCGAGATCCCCTGTAGTACCAGGTTCCCCTACTGTCACTGGGACCCCTACACCGCCTGTGGCTTCCCCTCCCGTTTGTGCTGTGTGCCACGAGGCGGATTGCATTGGAGCGAGATCGACTGAGGAGGGACAGACAGGTGAGTATACTCCGAGTGATGTGCCTGTGGACGTGCCAGCTACGGCCCCCTTCATTGACTTGACAGGCAAGGACCTGATGGAGGAGGAGGAGGAGGACCCATCAGAGGATTTGGGTAGCTACCTGTAGCTGTGGTGTTAGTTGACTACTGCATTATGCTTTCTTTTGTCGGTAGACTGTTGTATATATTTGGGATGACTGTATTTATGACTTTATGTTCTGTGTGTCGTGACCAACAAAGCCAGTGTTATTTTGGTTACTGTGGTAGATCAAGCGGTCTCACTTTTGGAGCAGCCCCCTGCGTGGGTGTCTGCCAGAAGTACCCCCAGGGTATGATTACTCTCTTAAGGGTCGTCATACCATAGGTGTATTTCTTTGTACATTTCCTACTCTGTATTTTGTGTACACTGTTAGTACGACTTGTGTATATATATGGGTATTATGCATGTATGTCTTATTCTTATTTGAGTTTTGTGTCCTAGTTGCACCATGTTTCGAAACGCTGTAAGTACTCTGTGTGTGCCTTACGGGCACTATTGTTTTAAAAAAAATACCGCATTTTTCTAAAGGACACTAGAGTACCATTTTAAAAGCATCGCATATAGGTTTAGTTTAGTTCTGTAGCGGTCCGGAAACGGGTCGTTACAATGGTGGTATCAGAGCAGTTCGGTCTAACCGGACTGTGCATAGGAAAATTGGAACTGGTCACAGTGTCGGGTTGTGCTTGTTGGTGTGATTAGCTGTTTCGTATTGTTATTGTTTGATAAGTGTAGTAGTTGTTTGTCAATTGTTTGAATTGTTTCTTGACTGAAGCAATGTGTGTTAACACACCCCTTTGTTTGTGAGTTCTGGCAGGTTTTGGGTTTTTCGAAATCTAATGCCACCTCACAGTGACCCTGCAACCGGATCCGATAACTCCAACATGGAACGAGCGATTCAGGCTATGACGGAAATGGCGGCAGCCATGGCCCAACAATCACCGCAGAACCCAAATAGCCTAATGCAATGGCCCAAAGAAACAATGCAATGGCCCAGTAGAATTTGCAACAACAATAGAGAGCTGAGCGGAATGCTGAAGCAAGAGGATTGGCAGACTTTCGGAAGCATGACCCACCGAAGTTCTATGGTGAGCCAAATCCAGACAAGGCTGACCTATGGATGCAAGAGATTGAGAAGATTTTCGAAGCACTTCACTGCCCAAACAATGTGAAGGTGGACTATGCCACCTACCTGCTACTGGGAGATGCAGAATATTGGTGGAAGGGAGTGAAGCAGGCACTGATAGTAGAACGTCGAGAGATAACCTGGGAGCTTTTCCGTGAAAGGTTCTTAGACAAGTACTTCCCAGATACTGCACGGGCTGAGAAGGAGCAAGAGTTTCTTTGACTACAGCAAGGCAGTTTGACAGTATCAGAGTATGCAGCGAAGTTTGAGTCACTGGCTAGGTATTTCAGTCCGTTCCGCGACAGAGTCGATCAGAGCTGGCTAAGCGAAAGATTTCAAAGAGGTCTGAGGTTTGATATCCAGAAGTCGGTGGTGTCACTGAGGATCAGGAACCTCCAAGAGTTGATCGATCGTTGTGTCGAGGTAGAGGGAATGAGGAACCACAAGAAGAAGACTGGCACAGGTGGACCAAGGAGACCTCAGAGCACGGGACAGAGATTTGCGCAGAAAGGAAAGCAACTTAAGAAACCTTACAGCCGACCCCAGGGGAACAACAACAGGGGACAATATCGTCCGATGTCCCAGGGCGCGAGGAGCAGAAGTCCGACTGGCGTTGAGGTGATTTGCTTTCGTTGTGGAAGGTCAGGACATTATGCAAATAATTGTACTCAGAAGGAGGATATATGCTTCAACTGTAAGAAGCCGGGGCACTTCGCCAAGGATTGTCCGACACCTAAGGCTGAACTGGCAATGCATGCGGCAAAGGCAAAAGGGAAACGCCCTATGGCTAAAGGCAGAGTTTTCTATATGAGCGGAGAAGAAGCAGAGCAAGCTGATGGCCTCATCCAAGAAGATTGTGAGATTGAGGGTAAACCCCTAACCGTTCTTTTTTATTCGGGCGGAACCCATTCATTTATTTCTTCAGATTGCGTAGACCGTTTGAAATTGACTGTGACTGCCTTACCATTCAAGCTGGTAGTTACTACCCCAACTGCAAAAACCTTAGTTACCAACACTGCATGCCTTAATTGTGTAGTGGTCATTCAGAGTAGAAAATTTGTGGTTAATTTGGTCTGTCTACCACTTAATGGTCTAGATGTCATTCTCGGGATAGATTGGTTATCCCACCACCATGTCCTTGATCGTGTCTAAAACCGTGGTTTTTCCCGACCTCGGAATTTCCAACTACCTATCTGTTAATCACATTGGTGTTTCATTGAAAGAAGGGACCCAGGAATACATGTACTTAGCTAGTTCGAAAGTTTCTCAGGAGATCGAAGTGAAGAATGTTCCTGTTGTTTGCAATTTTGTCGATGTTTTTCCGGAATGTGCCAGGACTACCGCCAGGCAGGGAAATCGAATTTTCCATTGATTTACTTCTAGGAACAGGACCAATTTTGATAGCGCCCTATCGAACGTCACCAGCTAAGATGAAGGAGCTGAAGTCTCAGATTGAGCACTTGGAATCGAAGCAGTTCATACGACCAAGCGTGTCGCCATGGGGAGCCCCAGTATTGTTAGTAAAGAAGAAGGATGGACGATCAAGATTGTGCGTGGATTATCGCCAACTCAACATGGTTACGGTCAAGAATCGGTATCCGCTACCGCGCATCGATGATTTGATGGATCAACTAAGGGGAGCTGCCATATTTTCCAAGATTGACTTAAAGTCAGGTTATCACCAGATTCGAGTGAAGGAAGAGGATATTCCCAAGACCGCTTTCAGGACAAGATACGGCCACTACGAGTATTTAGTGATGCCTTTTGGGGTGACGAACGCACCAGCAGTGTTCATGGACTACATGAACAGGATCTTTCATCCATTTCTGGATCAGTTCGTGGTAGTGTTCATCGACGACATTTTGATTTACTCGAGGAGTAGAGAGGAGCACGAAGAGCACCTGCATCAGGTACTGCAAATACTCCGAGAAAAGCAACTTTATGCTAACCCTGCTAAGTGTGAATTTTGGCTTGAAAATGTGAACTTTCTCGGGCATGTGATAACTAAAGAAGGAATAGCTGTGGATCCAGCCAAGATAGAAGCTGCGTTAGCTTGGGAGCAACCGAAGACCGTGACAGATATCAGAAGCTTCCTAGGCTTAGCAGGCTATTACCGAAGGTTTATCGAAGGTTTCTCGAAGATTGTCGCACCACTCACACGGCTTACAAGGAAGGATCAACCGTTTGCTTGGACAGAAGAGTGCGAATCCAGTTTCCGGAGACTGAAGGAGCTTTTGACAACTGCACCTGTGTTGATTCTACCCCAACCAGAAGAACCTTACGAGGTCTATTGTGATGCGTCACACCAAGGACTCGGATGCGTGTTGATGCAACATAGGAAGGTTGTGGCTTACGCTTCGCGACAGCTTAAGATTCACGAGAGGAATTACCCTACGCACGATTTGGAGCTTGCTGCAGTGGTTTTTGCACTAAAGATTTGGAGGCACTATCTCTATGGGAGCACATTCACCGTTTACAGCGACCACAAGAGCTTGAAGTACTTATTTGATCAGAAGGAGCTCAACATGCGACAGCGAAGATGGACAGAATTTTTGAAAGATTACGACTTCACGTTGGAATACCATCCAGGTAAGGCTAACGTAGTAGCAGATGCATTGAGCAGAAAGAGCGTTTTAGCTTCAGCATTGATGATCAAGGAGTTGGAGATGCTGGAGAAGTTTTGAGATTTGAAGTTGAGCGTGGAAGTTTCACCGGGGAAGATGAAGTTCGGTATGCTCACCATTTCTAACGGATTGTTGGACGAGATTAGAGACCAGCAGGTTCATGAAAAGCAACTGCAAGAGAAGGTAGAGCTGATAGCGCAAGGGAAGGCAACAGAATTCAAGATCGGAGCAGACAACATTTTGAGATGTAATGGATGGGTGTGTGTGCCTAGCGTAGCGGAGCTGAAGAAGTTGATACTTGACGAAGCGCATAAGAGCAAATTGAGTATTCATCTGGGAGTTACGAAGATGTATCAGGACTTGAAGAAGCATTTTTGGTGGCTTGGAATGAAGAAACAAGTGGCAGAGTATGTAGCTTCGTGTTTGACGTGTCAGAAAGCGAAAGTGGAGCACCAGCGACCGGCAGGGATGCTACAACCGCTCGATGTACCAGTATGGAAGTGGGACAGCATTTCCATGGATTTTGTTGTAGGATTGCCGAAGACGCAGAAGAAGAATGATTCGATTTGGGTAGTCATTGATCGATTGACCAAATCCGCTCAATTCTTGCCAGTAAGATCGACATACAACGTGGAAAGGCTAACGGAGATCTACATCGCAGAGATTGTACGACTTCACGGCGTGCCTTCTTCCATTGTTTCAGACAGAGATCCGAAGTTCACGTCTCACTTTTGGGGAGAACTACAAGAAGCGATGGGAACCAAACTCAAGCTTAGCTCAGCATATCACCCCCAGACCGACGGTCAGACTGAGAGAACGATACAATCAGTGGAAGATTTGTTACGAGCGTGCACCTTGGATCACAGAGGGAGTTGGGACGATGTCTTACCGCTGGTAGAGTTTACCTATAACAACAGTTTCCACGCGAGTACCGGCATGGCACCATATGAAGCATTATATGGACGTAAGTGTCAGACGCCTCTTTGTTGGTACCAGAATGGCGAGAGTTCTGTCGTAGGACCAGATACGATTCAACAGACTACTGAGAAGATCCGACTAATCAAAGAAAGGATGCGAGCATCTCAGAGCTGACAGAAGAGCTATGCAGACCAAAGACACCGACCGCTGGAGTTTGAAGAAGGAGAACATGTATTTCTCCGAGTTACCCCTATCACTGGAGTTGGTCGAGCGATCAAATCCAAGAAACTTACCCCAAAATTCATTGGACCCTATCAGATTCTCCGTCGTATCGGCCCAGTGGCCTATCAAATTGCCTTGCCACCTTTCTTATCAAACATTCATGACGTCTTTCACGTCTCGCAATTGCGGAAATATGTCTCCGACCCTTCTCATGTCATCGAACCGGATGTGATCCAACTGAAGGATGATCTATCTTTCGATGCGTCACTTGCAAGGATTGTAGACCGAAAGACTAAGCAGTTAAGGAACAAGGAGATACAACTGGTTAAGGTCGTGTGGGACCCGAAGACCGGAGACACCACCTGGGAACTGGAAGAGAAGATGAAGACTCAGTATCCAAAGCTTTTTCACGGTACGTGACTCACCTGTAGTTTCGAGGACGAAACTATTTTTAGAGGGGGAGTATTGTAACACGCGTTTTTTTTTATGCGTTAATTAACGTTATTTAGTGTAATTTGTCGTATTTACGCTATAATAAAGCAATTTCTTGTTCTCTAAGAAAGTGTATTAATTAAAGCAAGACCAAACTAAATTTGAGAATTAATATTTTATATTAATCCACGATTTGAAAATCGTCGAAAAATTCTAACGAAGTTTCGACGCGTTTCGAATCGCCCGGCGGTTTCGCCGCAGATAAAATTCTAAATGAACTCTGATTTCGATGAAAATCGAATCGTAACTTGTTGAGACTATTTTTGAGTGATTGTTGTTATTTTTATTATTTATAATTAAATATTATCACGTGATGAATTAATTTCTCGTTAATTTAATTTTCGCGAGTTTATCGGTAACGCGGTTTCTCGTCGCCGTGTTTTTAAATCTTAAGACTTTAGATTAGAGGGTAATCATGAAAGATGTGAGATTAGATGAGTAAGATTAGATGATATGTTTAACATCTCATAAAATTACTAGGTGTCATTAGTTGTGTGATTTTTTTTTTTAAAAAGTCTTTTATTCAACTACTCCTACTAACTATGCTTATTTTTATTATTATATAAGTGAGGAACCAAGGCTATATGCAGCCCATTTTCCAGCCCTCATTCACGCCACCATTTCTCTCTCTCAAACCCTCATCTTCTTTCTCTTTTTCCCCTCTTGAAAAGCAAGCTTCCATGGATGCTTTCCTCCATTTTTCTTGAGTTTTTCAACTTGCAGTCTTCACCAAAGTTGCTCCAAACCTTCATCTCTACCTAGTTCTTCTTCATCCTCATCATCTAAGTAAGAGAAAAATTAATTTTTCCTCCCCTTGTTACTATTGAAAACCGCGCCCCCTCCCCTTTGTTGCTTCTTGTAATTTTGCTTTTCAATCTTGTTTCTTATGCTTGTTGGATGTTGTTTGATGGGTTGATGATGATCAAGAGGAAATGAGACATTATTTTTCCCTTTCTTGAGTTCTAGGGTGAGAACCCTAAGAGGAGAAAAAGGGGAAAATGGTGTGATCCTCATTGAATCACCTAATTAGTGGTTTAATTGAGTTAATGGAAGTTGTATGATGATTGTTTAAATTATAGTTTTGTTTTTGCATGCCTAACTTGTTAGTTTATGATTGAGACCTATTCTTTAATTATGGAAAATGTGGGTTTAGGTGATTGAATCATGTATCTAAGTGTTGAAGGTTATGTTTTAGGTAGTTTTAAGGCTATTGGAATTGATATGCATGAGTTAGTATAAGAGTTAGTTCATGTTTTGTGAAAAAGTGATCTTGGAGGGACTAAAATGGCATAAAAAAAGTGACTAGGTTGCTCTTATTTTTAATTTGGCATGGACATATTTTTTTAGCATGATATTGGCAATGTATTTAATGCCTTAGGATTCTTGAAATTGGGATTTTGTTGATTGGAAGTATTTTTGGGAAAACAATGAATCTTGAAAAAGTTGGAAATAAGTTTTGAGAACTTTGTATTTTAATTTAAATTGGTTGGCCATGCATTGTATGATATATAGCATGTTGATGGATTTAATGGTTGTAAGTATTGAGTTTTTGAAATGAAAAATTGATTTGAGAAATGTTTTACAACTTGTTTCAAATATGGGTGTGAATGATGCTTAGACAAGAATTGATGTGAGTTACCTTAAATATGGTTGTTTGGTTTGAAAAATGTTAGTAGTAATGAAAAGGAGTTTTTGCAAAAAAAAATTTAAGGAGAAAAGGGTCATGGCCGAGAGGCCTAGAAGATTTTGGGAAGGAAAATTTTAATTGTGAACTTGTATGTAATGCTTGAATGTGTCATGTTTAAGCTTTAGAAACTTTGTGCAAAATGATTAATTGATGATGTGTTATGCTTAAGATTTCAAGAAAAAGGATTCTTTAAAAATTAGCATTTTTTTTTAGTTAAAGTGTTATGTGTTAGTTAATTTTCAAGAAAAGTGATTTTTGGTTCAAAATCTTTAAATGTTTTCTAGTAGTTAGAAGTAAATTTTTGTGGATGTTTGGTTAGAAAAGGGATAAGTTGAGAGCATAAGTTTAACTAGAATTTCTAGATTGTACTAAGTTGTATGTGGTAATAGGAATCGAAGTACCGGAGATTGAGCGAAGCGGACCCGAAGACGTAGGAGCGACGTTAACGACAGCTCGTGGTAAGGGCACTTCTAGACACTTTTAGGATTTTATTTTTATGTCCCTGTGTGAGGACAAATTTTAGAGATGTTTAAGTTCTTGTTTTGTTATTCAAATGCTTATTTAAATACGAAGAAGTCTGAGAACTCTACGAGTTCGAAGTTAGGGTCTTTGAACCCCTTCGTTTATTTTATTGTCGTGCGGTCGCCCATTTTTCGAGTCATTCGTGGGTGAAAACTTTGTGGTTAGTCTCCTGAACCCAACCCCCCCCACTTGTTTGTACCTCTCTGTTAATTCCATCGAGTTGCAGAGGGATGGATTCCTTGATTTACGTGTCAAGCATGTGATGTTGTAATATGATTGAGTTATGCAATATTTAATATGCGATTGAATAATGCTGTGAATTGCTTATGCTGTTTGTATCGTTGAATTGCGTTTCTTCATGCAAACTGCTTTTGTTGCTTAAGTTGTTGAATTGCATTTCTTCATATTAAGCATGCTCTTATTATTTGATATGCGGTCGAATAATCTTGCGTATAACTCTTTGAATATCGTATGCGGCGAATTGTTCATCGAGTCTGAGAGCATTGTCGAGTCGTCGAGACGTTTTTGAGCTGTGAGCCGGACAACTGAGGGTGCTAGGTCCCCTTCGTTCACGGTGGATTAGCTAGGCGTCGCAGCGTAGGAACCGGGGCTGCTTACCTAGGGAGAAGCGAAAGATCCCAAGGCTACGGCTGGTATGTCAGTTGATGGATCTGCGTCTGCTTTTCGGAATAATTGTCGAGTCGAGAGAAAATGAGTAGTGAGTCGAGTCGAGTCTAGAGTGAGAGAGTTGAGTCACGTTCTGTGAATGATATACATTGTTGTTTGCTTATTGCTTTATACATTGATTATCTTGATCTGTTGAGAAATTGACCCTTTCCCGTGGTGCCTTCAATTCATGACGGTTACCCAGGCGATGACGAAGGGCGTTGGATTCCGGCGATGAGGACGTAGCCGGAGATTTTCTTTGACTTCCCTGATATGGAGCAACCCGCGGCAATGGAGTTCGACCCCATCTCCTGTCGTGTGGTATACACTGGGGACGTAGTGCAGACACTACGAGAGGATGGCGTAGCTGTGGGATAGGATGTGACACGACGTACGGTCAGTTTCCCGATCCGGATGAGACAGGTGGTAGAGGCGTGGCGTGCCGGCGAGCGCGAGAGGGCCATGAGAGCCTCTTCTTCTTCACCAGAGGGACCTCATGACATTCCTAGGAGCACTTCTACCAGAGTTGCAGGCCGAGGCAGAGTGCGTGGTCCCAGAGTGAGATGGACCGCTCGCAAGAGCGTGATACGCCGAGGATCCGCAGGAGCTTCAACTTCGAGGGCGGCTGATGTTCCGAGATCCCCTGTAGTACCTGTTTCCCCTACTGTCGCTAGGACCCCTACACCACCTGTGGCTTCCCCTCCCGTTTGTGCTGTGTGCCACGAGGCGGATTGCATTGGAGCGAGATCGACTGAGGAGGGACGGGCAGGTGAGTATACTCCGAGTGATGTGCCTGTGGACGGGCAGGTGAGTATACACTGTTAGTACGACTTGTGTATATATATGGGTATTATGCATGTATGTCTTATTCGTATTTGAGTTTTGTGTCCTAGTTGCACCATGTTTCGAAACGCTGTAAGTACTCTGTGTGTGCCTTATGGGTACTATTGTTTAAAAAAAAAATACCGCATTTTTCTAAAAGGCACAAGAGTACCGTTTTAAAACGCATCGCATATAGGTTTAGTTTAGTCTGTAGCGGTCCAGAAACGCGTCGTTACATCAACTGTCCGGTAATTGAGGCCACAAATTTCGAATTGAAGCCAACATTGATTTTTATGGTATCTGTGGTGCAATTCTATTATCTGGCTTACCTTCTGAAGACCCAAATGCTCATCTCAAGAGATTTCAGAAAGTTGCTAATACTGTTAAGTGTCATGGTGTGACCCCGGAGGCCATCAAGTTAAGACTGTTCTCATTCTCACTACGAGGAAAGGCACAATTATGGTTGGATTCACTTCCCCCAAATTCTATTATCACTTGGGAGGACCTGAAAACTAAGTTCTTAAATAAGTACTTTCCTCCCGCAAAATCTGCAAAACTGAGAGCTGACATATCTGGGTTTGCTCAGAATGAAGGAGAATCAATGCATGAGGCGTGGGAGCGATTCTAGGATTTAATTAGAAGCTGCCTTCATCATGGTTTCACCAAGTGGCAGCTAGTCCAGATTTTATGCAATGGTTTTACCATGCAAACTAGAGGTGCTGTTGATGCTGCTTGTGGAGGATCTTTCGAAAAGAAGACACCCAGTGAGGCTTATGATATAATGACTAAAATGGCTCAGAATAATGCTCAGCGGTCAGCAAGTGACAGACAAACCGGAAGAAAGAACCATCAAGTAGGAATTTATAAAGTGGAAACTAACACCGCTCTTGAAGCAAAATTGGAGGTAATGACTAAGAAGATAGAGACTTTAATGACAGCGAAAACTCAGTCCAATGCAACTTCAACTAATAATGACTGGGGATGTTTGGCAACTGAAGGCCAATTGGAAGACGTCAATGTTGTGGGACAAAAGGATTTTAACCCAAAGGCAGGGATGCAAGAAGCTATGTTAAAATTTATGCAAAGGCACGGACATCCGTGTATAGGAGTTTTAGCCGGTTCCATGGAGAAGTCTGAAGAAAGACTTAAAGCTATAGAAACCTAGGCAACCAAGGCATCTTGTAATTTCTGTGGAGTAACAAGTCATGATTCTAAGGATTGCACTGAGGAGGTGAATTTTATTGGAAATAAGCAACATAATGACCCTTACTCAAGCACCTATAATCCCGGATGGAGGAACCACCCTAATTTCTCATGGAGAGTTCAACAGAGACCACAAGGTCAGAATCAGAATACTTACAAACCTCTGCATTTACAGAATCGTGCTCAAAATGATAGAAGTCCCGGTGAGAACGACATCAACAACTTTATGGGACAAATGACCGAAAAATTCAGTAACTTAGAAAAGTTAGTAACTACTAACATAGAAGATTAGAAATTGTTGAGAGAACAAATGGAAACCTTATTAAATGTGGTGACTCAAAGAGAAAAAGGAACACTTCCAAGTCAAGTGGAACCAAATCCAAATGAGAAGTGCAATGCAGTCTTTATGGCAAAGGAGGAACCAAAAGAGGAGAAGGCTCAAACTGAGCCTCAGCAGGTAAATAACTATTCTCCGCAAGGTTCTAAAATTTTTTATAAAGATAGGCAAGCAAGGAAATTGCATGTCAATATTCTCTTTGCTGAATTGTCTCTGAAGTACCTGAGTATGTTAAGTTCTTAAAGGAAATAGTTTTTAATAAAAATAAATTGGAAGATGTTGAGACAGTAAAATTAAATGGAGATTGCTCTGCCACATTATTAAATTAATTACTACCTAAGCTTAAAGATCCAGGAACCTTTGTTATTTCTTGCTCAATTTGTAATAACTCTTTTAAAGTACTATGTGGTTTGGGTTCAAGTGTTAATCTAATGCCTCTGTCTATTTTTAGAAAATTAAATTTGCAGGAACCACAACCTTCTAACATGTCCTTGCAGTTAGCTGACAGAACTCTTGTTTACCCAAGAGGGATAATAGAGGATATGCTAGTTAAGGTGGGAAAATTTAATTTCCCTTTATAGTTCTGGACATGGAGAAAGACAGAGATGTCCTTATTATTTTGGGAAGACCATTTTTGGCAACTGGAGATGCTACCATTCAAGTGAAAAAGGAAACCATGACTTTAAGAATTGAGGATGAAAAGGAAAATTTTAATATTTATAATGCTAAAAAAACTTCTTCCTCTAGTGCTTCTTATTGTTTCTTACAGGATGTGGAACTTAAACAGGGAAAAAAAAAGAAGAGCAACTTGAGAAACAAGATAGAAAGTCTTTTGAGCAGGATAAAGACATAACCCCTTCCTTGATAGTGGAAACACTCTGTTTTCCTAAATTCAAAGGACCGTATGGGGAGGATCCTATTCCTCATATATTAAATTTTTATGACTTGGTCAAGACTAACAATTTTGCAGGAACCACTACTGGAAGAATAAGACTTAAGTTATTCCCCCTTTCTCTTGGAGGATTAGCTAAACAATGGTTCTCAATATACCCAAAATTTCACTTTTCAACTTAGGAAGAATTGATGGAAGAATTTGCAAGAATTTTCCAACCTACAGTGGAGGAAAAAGTGGATCATATCCAAGGATTCCGTCAATTAAAGGATGATACTCATGACGAATTCACTAGTTTTGAATTAGATCCATCTATTATCTCGGAGGTGTCACAGCTACAATTCAAGGGAACAACAGGATAAGATCCTATTAAGCACATGATGCAGTTCTGCAAGAAGATGAGAAAAACAAAATATGAGAACTTGTCTCCAAATGAAGCAAAATTGATGATTTTCCCATTCTTATTAGATGAGGAAGTCAAGTTATGGCTATATCTCCTACCAGTTGAAGAAATAGAGACGTGGAATGACTTGGTAAAGAAATTTTTTAGGACATTTTCACCTATCAAGCCAATTTACATCTGTGAAGACTATGGGTACACAATAAACCCACCAAAAAAGTGCTCAGGCCCTGCTTCGATGGACCACTCTGAGGAAGGTAATTACATTGCAGTCTTTCCCAATGGTAAGAAAACGAAAGGTAATGTCAAAGAAGGGCCATTGAACCTGAGGACTAGTTCTAAGTCCTCTGAACCGTCATGCTCGGGATGTTAAACAAGCGCTTACCAGGAGGCAACCTGTGTCCACTAACTATTTTCTTCTTATTGTTATTTTATCATATTTGTTTATTTTGTTTTATTGTTGATTTTATCTTTATTTTTATTTTTATGAATTATTAAAAATACAAAAAATAAAATATTCTGAAAAACCAAATATTTTCTGGAAGAGTAATGATATTTGAACACCACTTTTGGTGACACCTCGTATGGACATCGTATGTTCGTACGGTACGGACATGTATGGACATGTACGGAACCGTACAGAATCCGTATGAATTTTTTTTTTTGCAGTTTTTTTTTAACTTGTTAACGTAGTTCGTGTAAGTGGTTAACGCAGTTCATGTAAGTGGTTAACGCAGTCGACTAACTGGTTAATACAGACACATATTTTTTTAACTGGTTAACGCAATTCATGTAAGTGGTTAACGCAGTCCACTATCTAGTTAATAGACAGAGTAATCGTTAACCAGTTAGTGAACTACGTTAACCACTTACATGAACTGCGTTAATCACTTACATGAAATGCGTTAACCAGTTAAAAAAAATCTATCTATACTAACCAATTAGTGGATTACGTTAATCACTTACATGAACTACGTTAACCAGTTAAAAAAATCTGCTAAAAAAAACGTACAGATTTCGTACGTGTTCGTACATGTCCGTACCGTACGGACATACGGTGTCCATATAGGGTGTCGCGAGAAGTGGTGTTTAAATATCATTTTTCTTTCTGGAAAACCAGTACGTATGGGCGTACCTTTCATTAGGCACGGCTGTACCACATAGCTTCATCCTGAGAAATGCAGAGAGAAGAGTAGTACGGCCGCACATATAACCAGGTATGGTCGTATCTCGTGTCCAGAGGCTGAATATTTAAGGTAAACAGTGACAGGTAAGGGCATACCATTCCCTCGTACGCCCAAATCCTCTCCACTCAAGCACCCTCTACTCTCAATTTCTTCGCATGTTTCATCACAAGATTATCCAGGTACTGATTCTAAACTTATTTCTTGGATTGATTGCCTGTTTTACTGGTTGTTTTGAGTTTTTAGTTAGTTTAGGTTTTCAATTTCGTTTAATTCTAACTTTAGCAATTTAGGATTAGTTTTGGCTTGGTTTTGCATGCTTAGGCCTAGGAATGATTAGAGACTTAAAATCTAGGCTTAAAATTGAGAAAATCTGATCATGGGGTAGATTTTTCACAAAATCGTAGCGCAGTACGACCGTACCTATCAAGAACAGGCCGTACTGAAGGCCGTACTGGCGGCCTTACGGTTGAAGACTGACCATAGGTACGGGCGTACCTATGGCAATGTACGGCCGTACATGTTCATTAAGTCAGGTCGTACTGACCTTTTAAATTAGGGCGTACATAGAGATACAGTATGGTCGTACCACACGAAGCACGGCCGTATTTAACACAGTTTCTACTTAAAAATCCTAATTTTTCCTATTTTTATTTTTGTAGGAAAATGTCTAAGTGCCAGAGAGGCGATGGTTCCTCATCTGCAGTAGCACGCGCCTCTAAGGTCGTGCCTAACTATATCCCACCGCAGCACAAGGAGCGATACAAACAGCTGCGGGATTTCCATGCCCACACACAGAGATTTTTGGACTTTGATGCCCTCAAGCAGGTTGGTCTACGAGAGGAGGTGGAGGCATTGCTGCAGAAAATTGGATGGCTCCAGATAGCCTCTGTTAGACAGCCCACTCATGTGGAGGCTGTCTTAGCCTTTCTAACCACCTGCGGCTATCAAATGAGGGACGGGGAGGCCCAGCACCCAGACATGGAGGATGAGCCAGAGCAAGAGCTGGTAGTTACTTTTTGGCTCCGTGGGACTCACCACGAGATGACCTTGGCCGAGTTTAACATGGGGCTAGGATTTGAGACAGCAGAGACAGTTCAGATGCCAGAGTATTTGGGGGTACTTCTGGAGATCCCAGAGGGGTGGCAGGACTCAGAGAGGAGGAGAGCTCTCACAGGGGATGCACATTACATTCCCAGCCGCGCCAAGGCCAGCAAAATTAGAGACCCAGCTGTGCGGACAGTGCACATATGGATTGCCTGTTCCTTTAACGGGAGACCATGAGCGACGACACAGTCACAGAGCCGGACTTATTTCTGCTTTGGGCCATGACCTAGGGGCACCGCTGTGACTCCGGTATGTTTTTCTTGCGCATGTGCACCTAGCTGGGCATTCATCTTTAGACCCAGAACACCGGACACATAGTCTTGGCTTCTTTCATTTCATGTCTGGTAGCTCACCTCGGAGTTCACATCGGAGTGGGGGCCACATGCATTTAGATGGAGCCCATTGGACTTGTGACTCTCTACAACATTGGTGTTCTGTGGAGACTGGGGCATGGAGAGTATGAGGTCGTCAGACTGGAGGAGCAGTAGAAGCAGCAGAAGGATCAGGCTGCAGATTTTGTGCCTTTGGCAGAGGAGCATCCATCACCACCACCACAGCCAGCAGCACAAGGCCACTCCTACCAGGACGTCATGATGGGACTGGATGAGATGCAGACTAGCTTTTAGATGATAGGATGTGGGTGCAGTCTAGCTTTCAGGAGCACAGGACCCACGTAGACCAGCAGCTGGCAGCTATTTTGAAGCACCTTCAGCGTCTCCAGCCTTATCCTCCTGCCGAGTGACGCAGGATTATTTTTCTTTCTCTTTCAGTGCTTAGGCTCTAGCTTGTGTATTAAAAAGAGATGTATATATTTTTGGCATGCTTGCAGGATACATTTTATTATTATTGCTTTTAATTTTATTTTGTTGTTTTAATTTTACTGTTATTTCTTTTTATTTTATTTTTAAATTTTTGAGTTTTGTGATGCACAGTCTTCCGCCCGCTTACAAGCTTCATCATTATTGCGAGAGGAAACAACATACCTTGCCCATATCCCAATTCATTTTGCTCGTGATATTTTTAGAGGGGAGTCTCTTTCCAACTTCTTTTCCTTTTGCACTTATTTCATTTTCTTTTATCTTCTTGTGCTTGTTTTAACTTAGTTGCAGTGAGGGCACTGTGAGAAATAAGTGTGGGGAGAGATTTTATATTGTGCCTATTACTTGGCTGTGTTTACTCCTTATAATTATAGAAAAACTTTAAATTTTTGCTGATTTAGGGGCTAAGTTTTTTTTTGACAACTTGCGATTGAATTAATTCTATTGCTGGTATTGGAATTTGCTGAAAATTAGCATTGAAGTTCTGTGAGTTTTAACATTCTGTGTAAACTACTAAATGTGTGAGAATTGAGCCTGAAACAAGAGGCCACATCATCCTTTTGCCTTTTTTCTTTGTTTGAGTGATATTTTTCTATGAATGTACATTCTAGAACTTGTGCTGAGACCATTACAAAGCGAATATGAGTTTATTAATTTGGAAAGGGCAATTTTTAGGAATTTTTTAGGCCACTTCAATTTTGAATACATTGTACCACTAGTTGCCCACTTCTGTGCCTAAAAGTACTTTATTTAATTTCTTTGGTACCCTTCTTGTTATTGTTGATTATACTCTGTGAAGACAACCTTAGAAAATATTCTTTAAGAGAAATTAGTGGTAAAATCAAAATAATAATGTTTTGAATCCCTTATTTGTGCTTACAAAAAGAAGGCTTAGTATCTATTTCCCTTCCTAGTTCTTAAAAATTATTTAATTGATGCATAAATGCATGAAAAGAGGAAAGGAAATGAAAAGAAAAAGCATTGAAAAGAAAAAAATTATAATTATTTATCATGCTAATGCCTTCAGAAATTGCAAAAAAAAAATATTGATCGAAAATTAGGGATTTTTGCCTGCTCTTTAAAGAGAAAAAGAAATAGGATGCTCGTTTTGGTTGATTTGTTTCTGACCATTTGTATGATCTTTTATTTCTTTTATCATAACTGAAATTATTGCCTTGGCCCCATTACAACCAATGAAAGACCCTCATTCCTTTTTTGCGTGAAAAATAGACCCTAATAGTAGAGTTTCGCTCAACATACAAGCCTATGGTAATGTCACTTCATTTGAAAAATCTGAGCGTTAATGAGTATGCCTATAAACATTTTGACATTGGTGAGAGTGTGACTTAAAAAACATAGACTATTGACTTATTTGAACTTACACCTCTAATTGGGCATTCTATTTATTGACATGTTTTATGATACCACTTTGTTGTCATACTTATGTTTTTGTCCCTATCCAGTCAAAATAGTTTCTCTGCAAGCAAAGCTCAAGTGTAGGGATGTGTTAACACACCAATTTGTCAATTTTTATAAGGCATTTTTAGTACTTAAACATATCATTTTGTACTATTCAAAGCACAAAGGTACTCATTTATGTCCTATTTTACAGAATTATCATAAAGACACCACTCAGAGCAAAAGATGCGAGAATGGACTAAAAAGTGGCAAGTTATGGAGAGTTTTAGCACTACTAGACGAGCAGTACAGCCTGACAATCATTCAGTACAGCCGTACCTAAGTCAGAATTTCAGTAGGGGCGTACCCTCTTGGTCAGTACCACCTGGCCGTGCCAAAGGCAGTAAGGCCACACAAAGTACGGGCCAACGTTGGAAGCAAAGTTTGGTAAAGCCGTGTATATATCCGGTACGGCCGTACCCATCCCAGAATGTGCAAATTTGAGAGCCATATGACCTAATCTGCATCCCACTCTATAAATAGGCCCTCTTAGCCTATGTTAGTGACTTTTTGACGAATTCTCAAGTCAAGAGCCCTTTTTTGGTAGTTTTATATCTATTCCTTTGCCTTCCTATTGATTTGTGTTTCCTTGGAGTTTGGTGCCAATCCCGATTTGCTACCGGAGCTTTTGAAAATGTGAAAAACGTGCTTAAGGACTATTGTCATACCGAAAGGGTGTCCTAGTTTAGATTTATTCTCTTTGTTATGGATTTATATGATTTTATGATTGTGTTTATGTTATTATCATTGATTATGAGTAGCTAGACTCATCACTTCCTTTACAATACTTTTGTTATTTATCTAATTAATTCTATGTGGCCACTGCAATTGCTTGAGGACAAGCAAAATTATAAGCTTGGGGTAATTTGATGCATTCAATATAGCATATAGTTTAGTGTTAGTTTTGCATGCATCTTAGTCATTTTAGTAGCTTTTAACCCATGTTTTTCATGCATTCTGTTTGATTTAGATGATGCACTTGGTTTTGGTTCAATTGTACAGAAAGGAAGGTTATTGGCCTAGGAAAATGGAGCTAAATCGCTTAGACGGATGATGGTACCAACTCGGAGGCCAAAATACCAAAATAGGGCAACAATTGAAGAAACACGGCACCTTGCGCCTGGTGGCACTAGTGCCTTGGTTGATGATGAGAAAGATCAATTTGGAGAAACAGTGTATTCCACGGCCAAACCGTGCCCTCTCCCACGGCCGTGTCGGGGCCTCCCTCATGCGCTTGTGTGTTTTAGCGCAGCACGGCCAGGCCGTGCCAGGCTCCACGGTCGTGCTGCGTCTCGCTCAGACTATGTATTTCTGCGCTTTTTGATTTGTTTTGAGGGGTTTTTCAGTCTTTTTTGATTCTAAACTATAAATAGGCTTTCAAAACATTGGCCCAGGGTTCTGAACTTTTGGAGATTGAAACAAAACACGTTTGACGTTTAAAGAAATTGAGGAATCAATGGAGTCTCTTCCAACTCTCTCATCTCCTTGGATTAGTTTATCTTCTTCCATGAGGAACTAAACCTCTTAGACTAGGGTAAGATGAATTTTGTGGATATTTTTATGTAATCGAATTCAGAATTTCAATGCAAGTCTAATCTATGTTATTTGATCATTTATCTCTTTTCTTAATGCAATTCGATAATTGATCACTATTGAGTGGAACTAGGGTCTTAGCATCAATTGGAAAATTGAGGTTTTAGACTAGCTTTGGGATCATTGGACATGCTTAATAGGGTTATAGGAATATAATTCTTGTGGTATGAGTTTGTATGAATCTTTAATCTTTATGCTTGATTTAACTAATTTGTACCTAAGGAATTAGGGCTGGTTAATTTAATCAAAGGGGTTAATAGGAAAGGGATTTTCATTAATCTAAACTTGTGGATTTAAACTTCTAATATATCATAATTGCTTGCATTGGAATTGGATTCAAGAACATAAAGTTAGAAACAAAAGGGTTGAGCCCTAGTCACTTTTATACCATTTAATTACAAATAGTTGTTATTGTTATTTTCAGTTGTTACAAATCTACTTATTTCCAAATACCACTATTCGGTTCTCGTTCAAAATAGTTACGAACTTTGTTTAGTTGAATAATCAATCGCAATCCCTATGGAGACGATCTTACTTATGACTTTATTACTTGTGCGATTTGGTACACTGCTGAAATCATCAACAGGTATGTCTAACACTTCACCATGCCATGTCCATTTTGTATAACTACTATAAATCCCATCAACAAGAAGATGATCTCGTATTTCCTCATCTTTTTGTGTTTTTTGATTCACACAATTATCACAAGGACAAGAAAATGTTCCATTACTAGCAGGAAGATTTCTTTGAGCAAATTTTAGAAACTCTTCCACTCCATTCTCATACTCATCACTCATGCGACTTTTTTGTAGCTAACTACGATTCATAACTACGTTCTGAAATAATATACACACACTTTGGTATGGCCCTATCCAATTCGAGAAGAAATTGTTTCTTTATTTTGTTAATAGTTAGTACTTAAATCTTATATTTTATACTGGACAAAATTTTGGCAGTATTTCCCATTGGTCTCCAAGTACAAAACTCGAACGTGGTGACATCCACCATGCTCAAGCATGCACACAGAGACAATAGGAAATGTGGAAAACCGAAATTTCCTCAAGTATTAGATATAAGACTCAAAGATAACTATTAACCAAATAAAAGGAAAAGTTTCTTCCCAAATTGTCCCACTTGGACAATTTAAGATTCAATACATTGAGCGATACCTACCATGGTACACATGCTTCATTATATTGAATCTTAAACGGGAAACTAAGCTTCACTCGAATTTACCTTAAATTAAAAATAATAAGCGCGAATATAAAGAAACATAACAATAATGCATAGATAAACAATAATTTTCCAAGTACAATAATTATCCAAGTACAACCACAATTATCCAAAAGTCAAATACAAAAAGATGTAAAAGTCCTAAAATATCTCTACGGGTGCCTGTTAGAGGGATCCGCTGGACGAAAGTGAGTTATAGAATCCTGGAAAGGAGTTGCAGAAGGGCTCTCTGAACTCTTGGTCAAGCTACTATATTATCCAGTATACACTAATTCCTCCCACTCCTTATCAGTGATGGAATTGTACTTCGGTGTCGGGGGAGTGTACTCTGGTATCTCCTCGTCATTGCTCGAAATATGAACAATGTCCAACACAAGACTAACCTCCCTGGAAGCCATGGGCCTCCTCAACTACGACGAAGAGGGTCCTCTCCTCGAAGCCATGTCGCGGCCCTCCCTATCATCCATGGGATTCCTCAAAGAGGGCAGAGGAGTCGGTGTCTCTCTAATGGCACGAGTGAGCTCACTGCTGTCATTAACGCGGGTGGCCTCCTCAGAGCCATGCACGTACGACTGGCCTGTGTCAAAGGACACCAAATCAAGTAAAAGAAAAAAAAAAGTGATACTAAATATTAGTCAAGACACAATTGAAATGAATCTAATCCTTTTCACGCATAAGTCAAAAAGAAAAACTAATTACTAACAATTGATTTAAAAGTTGATCTAATTACTAAATGCAAAGCATACACACATAACCAATAGCCATTTATATATTAAATCTAAACAACTACAATAAAAAATCCTATATATGTATATTAAATCTAAACAACATACACACATAACCACTAACCATTGCTGCCAAATGTTCATGGAAAGGGTTTCTGAGCACTAGGCATAAACATCACATATGTACTTACACTAGGATACATGTGTTGATTTATCAAACTTGTTTCCTTCATAACATAGGTGGGAAGGACAAGAGGCTTATAATAGATCAAGATGAAACAGAAGGAATTGGTAATAAGCAGACCATTAGACAGTTAGCATCGATTTAGACAATTAACAGACCATAGCCCTCATTGCTGAGGTGTTAAAATATGTTTGGTACCGAAAGGAGTCCAACCAAGTGAACTCTTTCCGCGAGAATAAAACAAAACAAAAGGCAAAACCCTTAATTTTTTTATTTAAATAAAAACCTTGTCCAGAAAAATACAATAAAAATCAAGTTCCTGAACCCCTAAAGATCGAGGCAAACCGAAGCAAATGGGAACCAAATTTCACATGCTCCAAATAAAATAAAAAAGATACAAACCAATAATTCAAACAGTAAATTTATATGAGAAAATAAAACGAAGAATCTGGGAGAAATAGAGAGCAAGAGATAGATTAAGCAAATAATATGGCAGAAATTAAAACCTGAAAGAATCAAATAGTGAAACGGCGCGGAGAAAGCATAGCCTACAATGAGGGAGTCGACTAAAAAGATCAGCAATGTGAGAATCGAATAGTGAGAATCGTACAGTGAGAAGAAAAATACGGATTCTAGGAAGAAGAAAAATACAAGTTGTGGGAGGGAGATATTACCTGGGTCGCAGTGTGAGGTGTGGGGGATAGAGTTGCAGTGTGAGGCATAGGTGAAGAACGGTGGACAATGAGGCAAAGATTCGTGGTGGTGGAGGTGAGGCAACAGTCGGAGAAAGAGAATAAGAGGAAGCAGCTACAATGGAGAAAGAGAATGAGATGAAGGAGGAATGAGAGAGAGGTCAATTTGCGTCTACAATGGAGCTTCGCGTCAACAATGGAGCTTCACATGAAGGAGGAAGGTGAACCACGGTAGCCAGAGGCTACGATTCGTGGTAGTGGAGGTGCAACTTCGCAGGGATTTGAAAGAGATGAAGGTTCATTCTCGTGCAGTGAAGAGAGTATGGGGGTTTTTGGCATTTAATTAGAAGGTTTTTACATCTGTTGTAGGGAAAACTGATTTAAAAGATAGGGTTTTTACATCAGTTGTTGAACATAACCGATGTAAAAAGGTTTAAGCAGGGTTTCCACATCAGTTAAAGCAGGAACCGATGTAGTAAGTGTTCCACTTAATTTAAAAAATGCCATCGCATTTTATTTTACATCGGTTGCGTTATTAACCGATGTAGAAAGATGATGTAGAATCTTATTTTTGCACTAATGGATTAAGTTGGTGACTGGTATACATTTATTTGCATTGTGTGAGTTTTCCTTTCATGTATAGTATATTGTCTTTAATTGGTTAGGCATAGTTTTGGTGACGCCCAAGAATTTGTGCATATTGTATTTCATGTTTTGTTCATACCGGCCTAGGAGGACGGGGTTGAAGGGAATGTCGTTTATTTGGCACGCGGTGTTGTGGGTGGTTTGGGAGTTGAAAAATGGGTGTATCTTCTCAGGTAGGATCCCGGATTGTGGGGAGATTGTGGTGCACATCAAGGTTGTGTCGTGGAGGTGGTTTTTGAGTTGAGAAAAGGGTTCTTTTTTATAATACGAAAGGTGTTTGGATCCTTTGAATTGTATTTCTAGATAGTAGGGCTTTAGTGAGCCTATAGGTTAGAACCTTTCTTCTAGTTGTGTTCATTTTCTTCTTCCCCATCTCATGTCCCTTGTATATTGGTTGGAATATCTCTTGTACTCCACTCCTTTTGATAAATATTTTGCTTTTCAAAAAAAAGATGCTCCAAAAAATTACATCGCATTGATAAATGCATCGCAGTGGTCTTGAGGATCAGACTCTATGTCGTATTGTTTGCTGAGAATGGTGTTCTAAAGTTTTTGGGAATGGGATAATACATCATGTCATTGAAAAAAAGATTTCAAAAATTCTTGGTACCTAATTAGTTGATTTTTGTGATCTCGCGGCTGATAACACATGTAGCTTTGTAAGCCCGCAGACTCGTCCTCGTGGCTAAGCGGGACGTAGTTCGTTTATATAGCCGGATGTAGCTGGAGTCAGACACCCATTTCTCGAGTTCTTTGATTCTTCTCTCTAGCTTGACGAACTCTAGATTCAGAGGTGGTTTTGTTGCTTTCATCGCTTCGACCCCTTTTTGGTGAAGGACCACTCCAAGTTGCGAATTTGCTGCTTTAGCTTTTCAACATCAATGGCTTATTCTCCAGCAACTTTTGGTTTGCTGGCTTGGTCATTCTCGTCATTCGGTAAGCATTCCACTTTTTGAGTTGGTTGTTTTAGTTTTGGATCCTTGTAGGAGGGTCCATCTTCAACGTGACCTTCCAGCGTAAGTAGAGACCTTGTAGGTCGTGTGTCATGAATATGGTTGTCATGTTTGGAGGTGGGAATCATTTTTTCAATTTCCCACAGATGGCGCCAAAATGTTCGTGCTAGGAGGAAGTTTATGCCCCAAACTGTGGTGATGATGTCGGTAATTGACTGCTTTTGATGGCAGTGAATCCCTCTTGAAGTCAATGCTCTACTGCTTCGGTCGCCATTGTTGTTGGAAAAGGGAGTACTTGCACTAACACTCTAACGCTCAAGTTAGCAGAGTGATGCAGGGTTTTAATATTTATAGAGCTAGAGTATATACCTTCGCCTTGGGGCATGTGATATATACAGTTATGCCCATGCTTGTGTCACGGCCTAGTCAAATGGGGATATTTCCTGATAGTTTGTTAGGCTACTACGAGGGAACCCTACCAGTAGATGGTTCTCGGATACTTGGTGTGAGAGGTGTGACCTCTTATCTTTATTTTTGCACTTAGTGGTCAATGGACTTGACATGTTTTGGTCTTCCTGAGGAGACGCTTTAGGCCTTGATATTTATCCTTGGAACAACTTGAAAAAATAGAAAGAATTAAGACGTTTTTTAATTTCTACTAGAAAGATAAATTGTGAAAAATATTTAAAAAATTTATATAAATATAAATAACCTATTAAAAAATCAATTCCAGAAACAATAATCAAACACTTCCATAACTTTTATTTTCTTTAGACGTTGTCTTTCCACTAAACATTTTTTTTTGACGTCAAAATCTTTCAACTAAACATTGAAAAGAAAGAAAAAAGAAACAAATTATATAACCAGCTAGCGCCCTTGTTAGATTCCTCAAAGTTCGTCACCTATAATCATAATTAACCTTTATTTTTTATATAATTTTGAAAATCCCAAAAATCTAACAAAAACATATTGGCCTTTTATCATTTCTCCGAATCATCCTCCCTTACATATATCTATTTATGCTTTACTAAATAAATCAGTTTTAAGGTTTATATAGGAATCAAGTCATTTTACACACACATACATGAAAGTACATGTTGGAGAAGTATCTACCAGCAAGCCAATTTAAACATTCATCAAGTCATTATGAGCGTAATTGGATTGGGAGAATAAAAACTTACATAAAAAAAATCTCAGACTTTCATTTGTTGCCACTACAACAAATGAAAGTCTGAGATTTGTTGAATTATCAAAATTTGTTGAATTATCAAAAAAAAAAAAAAAAAGACTTTCATTTGTTGATAATGCTTTTGTTACTTACGGAAAGATATGTAACAATGACATCCAAGATAAAGCACGTAAGAGAAAAATAGGGTAGCTAGGGGTAATTAAAACGAAGAGAAAAATGGAAAGATAAAGTGGAGAATGGAGAGGTTTTACTTTGGCAAAATGAGACAACAACACATGATTTTAAATTGAGTTAAACATGTTTTACTCCACATTAAATTACGACTTTTTCAAGTTTAGCCGTTATAAAAAATTAACCATTTTTAGTCCTTAAATTTTACAAAATTTCATAGTTTTTAGTCCCTTTCTATAGACTAAAAGCAAACAATTTTATAAAAACTGGGGACTAAAAAAGTATACGGAAACTAAATTTGAAAAGTCGATCGTAATTTAATAGAAAATGGAAACATATTTAACCCTTTAAATTCATATGGAGATTCAGCTTTTCGTCCAAACAAAAGCTGATGATATTAACCTTGACGTGAAGGTGTAAAATTAAGTTAACAAATAACAATAATACATGTTTGTATAACCCCTCGAGCAAATACACGGTCAAAGCCCAGTCAGCAAGCCAATTACAATATCTTGTTGAAATTTTCTGTTTTTGCCGATGGCCTTAATTAGCTTTGTAGCATTAAATTAATATTTCTCCAAACAAACACGTAACGTTTTTATCCTTTGGCCATGCACAACGAAGAGGAGCCAAATCTTGTTGGCTTCCCGAACTCATGAGAAATTAACTTTAAAAAAATAAAATAAGTTCAAATTCTAAAATTACTCGATTGCCAAGTATCTGTGTATATCACGCAATTCTGGTTCCTTTGCCGCAAGTGGCAAATTAAAAGTGTACATGTGCTTTGGTTTTATTTGGTGTCATTGACTTCTTGTCATTTGCCAGTGTTCAGTATCTTTTAGCTTTTGCTCGTAGCTACCAAAACAAAGAAATAAATCGGTGACATGCATGCAAAGGTATGATTCATTAAATACAATTTTATAAACAAATGAGCATGCAAAAGAAAAGTCCTCTTAGGCTCTGGAGTTTCGATCATGGCCATGCAAGGCTGGCTTTGTTGCTTGTTATTCTCATACAAGACTCATCGCCAGCAACCGGTCAACCGTTAGCACCAGAAGTGGACCCAACAGAGAACAACAAATCTGTGGCCACCATAATGGGGATAGTGGCCCTTATGTTTCTCTTCTCAGGTTTTCTTTCTCTCTACTCAGGCAAATGCACTGAACGCCAAGGTGGCAGGTTCGACCTCACTTTACCCACCGGAGAAACCGTTCGCCGGTCACAAAATGAACCTAGCAGCGGTCTCAACCAAGAGGTCATCGACACGTTCCCAACTTTCCTCTACTCCAACGTGAAGGGACTCAAGATTGGGAAAGGCACTTTGGCATGTGCGGTGTGCTTGAATGAGTTTGAAGATGAGGAAACGTTGCGTTTGATCCCCAAATGCAGCCACGTGTACCACCACAGTTGCATCGATATTTGGCTGGTCTCTCATAACACTTGCCCCGTTTGCCGTGCCAACCTTATTCCAAGACCCGACGACCCGACTGTGCCTCCATCTGTGTCTATTCTTATGCCGGAAGATCATGAGTTGAATACCCCAAACGAGGAAGAAGAACCTGTTGTCGGGGACATAAAGGAAGATCATAAGAGAGACAATGACGTTGAATCACCGAAGGTTGATTTGCTTCGTAGATGTCGTACGAGTCATCCAACGCGGTCGAGGTCAACAGGGTTCTTGTCAGGTCTTCTATTTCCGCGGTCGAATTCATTGGGTCCTAACTCTGTGTTGGTGCAGCCAGGTGAGAATTGTGAAAGGTTCACACTGAGATTACCTGATGAGGTTCGAAACCAGATGATGCTGAACACGAGACTGAAGCGTGCAAATAGCTGTGTGAGTTTTAGGAGAATGAGCAGTGGCACGTGCGGGTATAGGACGAGAAGCGTAGGGTGTGGACGCGGGAGGGGTCATGTGCAACACGAGAGGTTTGGAAGTGAGGAACAGTTGGGGTTCAGTTTCACGCCGCTAAACTTCTTAAGGAACAATAGGAATAATAGGTCGGTGAGAAAATCACCTGTGCAAGGCTCTGGTGTGGATTTGGATAACAATTGTGGCGAGCGATCATCTGATCTCTTATGTCCTGTGTAGCTAGTGAAAACTTCAAGTGGATTGTTATTCCGACAGGTTAACCCATAGTTTTCATAATGCATTTGATGAGTAGATCATAAATGATACACAATTCCCATTATGTTTTTTATTTTATTTGTGTTATTCATTGTGTGTAGTGCTGTTCTTTGATTATTCTTTATAATTCTGTTATTCATATTACTCGTAATATATATTGTTTTTATAGAAATGAGAAAATACCCGATTTGTTTCGAAGTACTAGTTTGAAATGGTATTTGAGCTAAAATTTTGAAACTTTCATGACTTCTCCTACATCAGATGATCGCCCTGCCACCTCCATTTGACGCGTAGACCAAAATCTATCGTTGCCCCTGTCTATATCAAAATCAGCAATGGAAGCACAGCATAGCACTGATCCACCTGAAAAATTTGTACTAGTCATTGCCTGCTATTGATCGCTACTGGTGGGTTAATGATCGCCGCCGCTGGAAGTCATCCTTATTTCCCTGTTTTCAGCTTGTGTTGCCTGCGTTTTTTCTGCATAAATGCTCGTTCGTTCGCCTTCTAGAGAACCGGCTTCCAGGTTTGGGCCAAGTGCAAGTTCAAAACCAATTGAGTTTAATATTGGGCCTCCACTATTACTATTTGAACCCTCCATATTTGTGCTGGCCTCCTGATGCCCTACATGATCCACCTGTTCAATTGTCTGTGTTGTGGGCTCACTATCTGGGCTAGTGAACTCCTGCCCAGGCCCAAAATGATCCCCTCCAATTGCTTTAGGGTCCACTCTATGTGTCTCTTGATTATCCGCTTCACCCACCTTATCTAAATTAATTACTCCAAATGAATATCCAACTGTATTGTCTCCCACTACACCCTCGATTACGCTAACACACTACAACATTTTTTGTTTTCGGCAACACATTTTTTTCTAACAGGTATAAAATGTTGCCTAAAAGTGGATTAGCCAACATTTTATGACTGTTGCCACTGAATATGCGGTTTAGCCCACGCCCTTTGCGCAATACTAAAAAAGTGTTCCCTAAAATTGAAATGGGGACAGTTTCAAACTGTTACTATAACATTTCTTTCCCAATAGTTTATAACTGTTCCCCTTAACTATATATGAGAACAACTTCAAACTGTCATATTATTTTTATTAAAAAGCTACATTTTAACAACCGTTGCTTTTAAAATTGGCAGTAATTTTCTCGGCTTTCCCTATGAAGTAACAAAAGTTAATTTAATATTATTGACAATTTTTGTTAAAAAAACTAAACAAAAACCCTCCCTCTTTTGGAGAACAAAAGATGGAAAACCCTCATAAACGAAATTGGGATGCTACTTCGACTCCACCCCGCCTTTTTCCAAAACCCTTGCAAGTTCACATCAGAAACGTCACGCAACTTCTTCGACTCCACGCCGCTTCTTCTCGTCCGTCAAGTTCACCGTCGTTTGTGAGAAGCTTTGCAAGAGGCCTTGTCACACCAGAAACGCGAGAAGCCCCATTACACCTTTACGAGAAGCATCTTGTTCCCTTCGTCTAAGCTCCCGGTCATTCCACCATTGAGGAATCTTCAAGGTTAGTGTATGTTGCTTTATAATATATACATTTTCATTGAACATTTTTTGGGTATTCTGTGTTAATGTGTATTTTGCTTTATAATATATACATTTTCATTTAACAATTCGAGTCCAATTGTTTAACAGACACCTTTTGTTTGACGTTGGCGAAACAATCTGCCTGGCTAAAAGTCCAATTTCCCAGACAAGTCGACCTACTAAAATAGTTGTCAAACATAGGAGACGTATGTTGCTATTGCTCTTTCTTTACTCTTAACTAGTAGTAGTAGTAGTATTATTATCCTATTGTAGAAATTGGGGCCTAAAGTAGTGTATGCGCACCAGGCGAGTGTCGTTTTTCCTATTGGCAATTATGATAAAGTGGAACATTAATGTAGTTAAGTATAAGGCCTCACATTTTCAATTGTTAATTATTTACTTCAATTTTCTAGTAACCGGTGACTATTCCTAGAAGATATATTTATTAGCAATTTAGCACTTGATGCCTTTGTGAGAGCTGTTATACAATGGCCCTGGAAGTCCATTTATTTGTAGGCATCAGTGACATTTGGGCACATCCCGGCTTGCAAGGCTTGTGCTATGACTACTTCGGTCTCTGCATTGAACCATTCTCCTAAAAGCAAAATTAAAGCGTAACTAGCTTATGAAAATTCAAAAAATGGGTAGACCAAGGTTCATCCCTCTAGTAATTTCATTACCAAATATGATAGGAACTTCCTTGTGGGGTTTTGCAAAAGGATATTGAGCATTGTGCTTGGGAAGTATGATGAGTGGACCTTAGATTGTTGATCTTAACATATGTGGTATGACTTTCTTTATTGTTTTGTTTTAAGAGGGATATTCTAGTTTTGGTTTACCTTGTTTAATGGGTTACACCATTTTTTTTTTATGATATTAATTAGGGCAAGCAAGTTGAAGTTAAGACTTGTATTAGTTTTTGTATCCTTATGGGTTCATGCGACCTTGGCTTCTATGGGGGTTGAAAACAAAGTAATGTCTGGAGTAATAGGCATAAAGTAGTGTCTTCAATTGGGCGTTTGGAACAAGTTAGTTTTTATGTTTTAGTGCAGAAGTAAGTTGTTGACGTTGATGAATAAGGATTATTATTATTATTATCATCATCATCATCATCATCATCATCATCAAGAGAATATGTATTGGAATTGCTTCACATTATGGTTCAAGTATTTTGTTATTTTGCTTGTTATTACTATCAGTGGATCACATGCCGAACTTTTTGTTTTGGGGCCTTTCCCTTTTGTATTAGAAATTTACATGTGTCGGGTGAAGTTTCTTAAAGGTGAAACTGAAGTTTTTTAAATGAAGTTGAGGGCTCTTTAGTATTGTGATTCTTCAAGGCTACTCTCCTTAAATAGGGAGCATCATCCATACTGACCTTGACAAATAGTGCACCAGACCCCACTTTTCCATCAACATCATCGGTGTTCTTCGAATTAGTTACCAATAAATTTTTCCTAAATGATCATCACCAACTTTTTCTAATTGATTGTGATTATATGAAGTGTTCTTCGAATTAGCTACCAATGATTTTTTCCTAAATGATCATCACCAACTTTTTCTAATTGATTGTGATTATATGAAGTGTTCTTCGAATTAGCTACCAATGATTTTTTCCTAAATGATCATCACCAACTTTTTCTAATTGATTGTGATTATATGAAGTCTGAACGTTGTGCTAAAGTTGCCCACAACATTGTCAAATCTATGTATGGCTGCTTGAAGCTGTTGCTAATTTTTTTTTTTTGAAGTTATATTTTAGATAGAACTTGGATTATATAATTTTATCAAATGATGTGTGGTCTGATGTCTATAAATTCTATCATATATCGCATGATGTTGACAAACTTAATGATAAGGGGCAGGGGAGGTATTTTTTAGAAGCAGGTGGCAAGGCAACAACAGATGGTGAATTCAATAGATGATGAAGTGGTATTAGTTACAATTCATAGGCTATGGTGTAAGAGTTCAATGTGTGAGCCATTGTCCTAATTGTTACTGTCAAATTTAATTAGGAGGCAGTGGCATAGCTTATGTTATTATCGTTTCAACTCAATTTCAACTCTGTATATTGTTTGTGGACTAAGCTTTCCTGGAGCCTTGGTTCACTATCATTAATAAAATTCCTTTTTGCCTTTGGAAAAAAAAAAAGAAATTGAAGTGGTTCTGACTATTTTTTTGTTTCTCTTTCTTGTTTTTTTTTATACTTTTTAATTTGCAAAGCCTGCTGAACTAACTGCGCCATTGTTAAGTGGGAATCCTGCATCTGTGCCACAACAGAAGTTGCCTTGTCTCACATTAACTTGCAGCACCTCTCACATTCACTCACGTAGTTACGGTGCAACACCTCTCACATTCAGAAAAGTATGCTCCCCTGCACTGTTATTCTAATTGTTAGTTAGCTTTCGTATTGTTTTGTTGAAATTTCTTCCCCTTTAATATTATTTGTTATCCATGCGCTTATACATGCAAAAAATCGATTTAAATTTGGTTGTACCTGACACCTTAAATTTTTTAATACGAGTTTGAGTTGCTCTTGAAATATATAAACACCTAACACCTAATAAATTATTATTAGTATAGCTAATGATCATATTCCTAATTACTTGTTATATTAATATCATAATAATAATAATAATAGTGCTACAAAATATATATACACACTATGATGTTATTTTGTTTATGATTGTGTATTTGGATTGGTGTTGAAACTCATTTGATTTTTAACAACTATTACAAAACATATATTATGTGACACTTAATACATTTACTATTGATGAATTGTCTCTATTAAAATTTAAAGTTGGACGTGAGATGAATATAGAATCAAATTATGATTTTATTTGCAAATTTATGGGTTATAATATTAATGTAAAATATTTTTTTAATTTAATAGCGTTATTTAAAAGTTTTAGAAATTAAAATAAAATTAAGGCTACAATTGTAAAATGTTGTCTTTAGTCTTTTAGGCTACAGTTATTAACTAAACTCAAAATAGGGTTACGCTTACATGTTGAAACTGTTTCCAATACTATGCGCAAACAGTTAAAAAATGTTGCCTATAAGCTACAGTTACAATTTTGAAATGTTGTCTTTTTATGTTTAGGGAACAGTTGCGACCTGTAGCTAAGTTAAGCAACATTGCCCAGCTGTTGCGTTAAGATAACGTGATAACTATTCCCTATTCGTAACCAACAGGCATCAGTTTTTCGAAGTGTAGCCAAAAGGTATGAAAAACTGTTGCTTAAACAATAGGTAACGCTCATACAGACTACCCTAAAAAACTATTGCCTATACGTTTAAGCAATATTTTTTATAGTTTTGCCTACACTTTTCAACTGTTGCCAAAAAGCAAAAATGTTGTAGTGCAATTACCATTATGTTTAATTTTATTTCATTTGTGTTATTTATGTGTAGTGATCTTTGATTATTCTTTGTAATAGATACTCATTTATACTCATTTATTCATATTACACGTAATATATGTAGTTTTTATAGAAATGAGAAAATACTCGGTTTGTTTCAAAGTTTAACATGGTATTTGAGCTAAAATTTTGAAACTTTCATTTTTTTACAAGAATTTTGAAACTTTCATTTTCCCATTTCCACATTTGCTACTTTATCAGGATCAACGACGCCCGTCAAGCTTTCTTTTATCTATCAAATATCAAACTTGTCCGTAAAATACTCGACCTAATAGCCAATTTTGTTTATAGGGTGTGTTGTATGAGGGAAGAGGAGGCGCAAACAGACTTGAGGGGAAAACTGTCAATGATTTTTCGAGCTTGGAGATTAAATAAGAAGAAGTCACACAATTTGTGCTTCTAAGATGGTATCGAGGGCTAAGCCCTCGGAAATGACCAACAATTTGGAAATGGCAACCCCAAAATGAACGGCTCAGATTTATTCATCCAAGGGTGAAAAACTAATTAGAAAAAGTCACAAGGATTGTGCTTTTATGATAGCTACTCAGTAAGTAATTATCGAAGGTTTTTATGTCAGTAATTACCTTTTTTTCGTTACTGAGAGTCAAGCCTTGGTAATTACCGATTACTTTGTCTCTCAACATTTCTAATTTTGTTTCTCTTTCATTTTAACTACACATAGAACATCATCACCAAGTTACTCATTGTTCTATTTCAGTAAAAAAATGTATCAAGATAAATGTACTTCAGTACATAAAAGTAAAATTTGAGGACTTGACTTTATATAAAATATATAAAACATAGTGCATTTAAAGAAAAGAGAAAACCATTTTAATTAGTGATTTCAACTAATCATAACGTATTGGCTAAATTATATTTTTAGTCTCTTATGTTTATTTTAGGTTTTAGTTTAGTCCCTTATGTATTAAAAGTTTCGAATTGGTCCCTTATGTGTAAAAGTTATACCAGTGTGATACCTCTTTTTTTTGTTCTAAAATAATCCCTTATATTACAAAAATTATACCAATGTGGTCTCTTTTTTGTTCCGTAATTTGCAAAAAAAAGGTCTATATTGATATAATTTTTGTAACATAAGGGACCACTTTGAAATAAAAAACAAGAGGGACCACATTGGTGTAACCTTTACAAATAAGAGACCAATTTGGAACAAATAATGCATAAATGAAGAAACTGAAACCTAAAATAAATATGAGCAACGAAAAGTATAATTTAGCCTAACCTATTTGACTTGATTAATTATAAGTTTATTTGCTTAAGGTGTCTAATAAACAAACTTGCCTTATAAGTTTAGAATTTGTTTTTAAGATGTAGCATTTGAGCTCATAATTTACTTTTTTATTTTTAACCCTAATATTTTAATGAATATCCTTTTTTTTACTCAATAAATCTCCATTTTTAAACCTTATTAATTTAGGTAAAACCTTCACCTTACTGTCATAATCCTAAATATTTATTTTAATTATTACACAATTTATTTTAGTTCTTAACGAAATATTTAATCTTTTAGAAATATATGATAAAGAGTTTAATTAAAATAAACGGAAAAATTAAAATTATAATTAATTCAAAATATATTTTTATATGCAAAACACATCCAAACATATCATTATATGGCATATGTCGGTTAGTTCAATAACTAATTTTATTAAACGCTTATATTTTAATAAAATAGTTTAAGAATTTTTAGCATCAATTATCATATTAATTATTTTTTATCAAAATGAACTTTGAACATAACTATTATTATTTGATAATTATTAATTAATATCATCAAAGCAATATATTTCAAAAAATAATTCAGTCATTTACCGACAATCTCATTTTACTTGTTTAATGATATTATTTGTTATTTCGACTTTATATAATAGTATTATAATTAATATCATCAAAGCAATATATTTCAAAAATAATTCAGTCACTTAACGCCAATTGTTTAATGATATTTGATCCGCTGTCACGCATGGGTCAAATAATTAAAACTAGTAATTGTAGTAACAAGGTAATTCAACCTTGAGCGTCTCACAAGGATCTCTAATCTAACAATAACAAAAAATAAGAACGTACAAAGAAATAAAAAGAGGGGTTTCGATTATGAGAAACATAATTTAAAAGATGAAAATATCAATATATAAAAACGATTAATCCACTGGTTCAGGATAATTAATACTTGGATCTATCACGAGTTTCAAAGGATTATTCTATTTCGTGATTCTATTCATGTTTGACCATAAAATTAACCAATCAAGTGTCAATTAACTTTATAAGAATTCCAACTGTAATACAAATTAATTAAGCATCACAGAATCGATTAATCACGATTAAGGAATAAATGTCACAAAAACATAATTAATTTAACTACCAAATTCAATTAAACCTATATCACGCGCCGTAGATCCTATTGATCTCTATTCGAAACAGATTAAAATAAGCGTTCAAAATATTTCAAATAATCTCAAAGAACAAAAACGAAATTGATATGAATAAGCATCAATACCTAAAACGAATTTGCAAACAAAGATCAAAGAGATGAAAGATCAACAAGAAAAGAGATAGAATTCGAAAATCGAAATTAACAATAATAATCAAACCTCAAGATCCTTATAAAAACTCTCTAACCAGTGAATTAATCTACGGTCTTAGCCTTCCATGGAAGGATTTGACAAAAACGAGATTAAGAAGGAGAGAAGGAGAAAAGATTGCTAAAACTCAAAAACGGAAAAGATTCAAAAGTAATTAAAAGGTAGTACCTAAGACTCTAAAAATCCTATTTATAATGTCCCCTTAGGTTAACCAAGGTAAACATCAGTTTATGACCAAAGAGAAGGGCCCATAAGAGGTTAATTAGCCCAATAACAACTAATCACATGAGTAAGTGATCCAGAATTCGCAGTCAGTCTCATCAGCTGCAGTAATTGACATTTTCGACCATCAAAACATTCGAACTGGGCTTTGGTTTCAACATAAGAGTTGTAAATCTGCTTCTTAGCTTTCCAACGCCACAAAGATCAATGCAATCGGATAAGTATAGCCCACGTTATGGCCTACAGAAGAAACATGGGTCAGGATGTAACAAAATCCGAAAATTAACAAAGAATTTCACTAAAGCCCAAATTAAGACCCAAAGATACAAAACCATGTTAAGAAGTAGTTATTGGACATGACACACAACTAAAAACACAAAGTGCAAAGCTATAAAAGGTGCATTAAAATACATTGATCAAATTCCCCCATACTTAAGCTTTTGCACTCCGAGCAAAACTCATGGTCAAAGCAAAGCAAAGATGCATTTTCAATGAATCCCAAGGATGCAGAGTGGCAAGTGAAATGTACAATCAAAGTTTCAAGGAACCATGGCATTCATGAATAACATCTTATTACCTTCCAAGCAAACAAGAGGATAGAATAATCAAAGAATGAATCAAGAGTGATAGAATCCTCACAAGAAATAAAGTTCTCCCAAACTCTCAAGTGTCTAGGCTAATGTTTACACTCAAAGCACATCATGAAAGCTAGCACTACCATAGGCTTGACAAGCCTCTAACATCCACACTTGAAACATATGCACACAAAGATCAAAAGGTCTTTATTAAGGCTAAAATGGAGCCAAGGTCAAGGTGGGATAATTGAAAGGGTAACTAAGCTATAAAATCAAAGAGGATAGAGGAGCAATGGAAAACAATTGCCAAATAATCATGGGGGCAACTCAACCAAATTTCAATCCATTTTTCCATTTTCACACTTTCCTTCTTTATTATCACCTTTCTTCCTTTTATTTTTTTTTTATTTTTTTTTGCACTTGCCAAATTTCCAATGAAGCACAACATTTGGATATTCTAAGAAAACCACAACTTTGAGCACCCCCACACTTATGCAATATTTATTATCAATTTTTTTTTTCAAAGCAAAACTTCTTTATCCCCTAAGATTGGGTCATATCATTGTTTATCACTTTTAAGCTTGTAATGAGCTATATAACAAAGAATGGGATAAATAGGCTCAAAAGAGCTAAACAAAGGGATAATTGCAAGGTAAGCTTATTTGGCTAGTGGTTAAAAAGAATAAAAATTGCCTAAATCATTTCATTGCATACATGTGAACAAGAGTTTCAACAAGAGTTAAACCAAGTTCTAGTGTAACAAACAAACATGAGTGAAATCACAGAAGAAAGAAAGAGAATGGCAAAGTGTATTCTATCCATTATAAGGCCCAAATCTCACCAAGGACTAAGATCTATCACATATGATGCACAATTTAGTATTCAAATCCAACTTATCATACTAAGAATGTAAGGAAGTCATCCATATCATGCCACAAGACCTATAGTCCTAGAATAGTGAAATCACTCCCAACTCATACAAACCAAGAAATTCAATGAAAATACATGCAAAAATAACATTTTTTTTAATAACAAAAACTCAAAACAAAAACAAAATAAAACTACTATGCTAAAAGATCTCCCTCCACACTTAAATCACACATTGTCCTCAATATAAGCAACAAGTAAAAAATAAGAGTAAGCAGTAAGGAAAGAAAACTTCCTCTTCAACGTGGCTTTTTCAAGGAGAGCTCTTCTACAGTCTCCTCTTCAAGTGCGGGGCTCTTATGGCAAAGCTTGAGGCAGTGTCCATTGACTTTGAAGACTTTATTGGTGGCTTCACTTTTTATTCCCATTGCACTATAAGGAACAATTTTAGTAGCAATAAAAGGGCCAATCAACTTGGATCGAAGTTTACCCGCCATGATTTTAAGGCGAGAGTTGAACACATGGAAGTTTTTGGTTTTCTTCTTCTCTTCTTCACAACATCCAAAATCAAGGGATTAAGTCTTCTTTGTGGCTGCTCAATGGAGGGAAGTATTATGGTGGACGGAGTTAAATCAGCAGCTTGCAGTGCAGCAACATCATTTGTAATATTAACAGGTACAACATTGCAATCTGTAACATCAGAACAAGTATCTTTAACTAAGTCAGCGAGTAAATCTATTTGCAAAAGAGAATGCTCTTCCATGGGATGCTTAGCATCAAAGATGTTAAATCTAACTATGTTATCCCCTAATTCCATGGACAGTGTTCCAGCATGGACATCAATCTTGGTTCTTGCTGTTCTTAGGAATGGTCTGCCTAGGATGATAGGTGCCCTGCTGGATTTCTTCTCTCCCTCCATGTCTAGAATGTAAAAATCTGTAGGAAAAATCAAGTCATTAACTTTAACATGCACATCCTCTACAAGTCTAGAGGGGTGAGCACTGCTCCTGTTTGCCAACTGAATAACAACACCTATATGCTCTAAAATTCCAAGAGCCAGAGAGTTAAAAATAGATGTAGGCATAACATTAATGGAAGCACCTAAATCCAGCATGGCATTTTCAAATTTACTATCGCCTATGGTACATGGAATTGTAAAAATTCCTGGATCCTTGCACTTTTGGGGCATCATGGGTTATATGAGTGCAGAAACATTGCGACTCATGTTGACCTTTTCATTTCCCTTCAACCTCCGCCTTCTTTTGTGTGTGCACAGCTCTTTTAGGAACTTAGCATATCTTGGAATCTGCTTAATCGTTTCAAGGAGATGTATATTAACTTCAACCTTCCTAAATGTGCCTAAGATTTACTTGTCTTTATCTGCCTCATCCATCTTCTTAGTTATCATAGCCCTTTGAGGGAAGGGAAGTGGTATTAGCTGTGCATCATCATCATCAGTAGAGGTAGGTACAGAAGGTGGCTTATCATTTTTCCTGCCACTTGTGTTTTCTGCTGGAGGAAGTTCTGGAATGTCAACAGCTTTTCCAGATCTGAGAGTGATTGCATTGATATTTGCACTGACATTTGGATTTACTATTGGTTGGGCAGGCAGTTTGTCTGACCCTTGAGAATGTATCTGATTAATGGAGGTTGCTAGTTGTCCAATTTTTGCCTCCAAAATCTGAATGGTTGAATTTGTTCGCTGCTAGAATTGGAGATTATGAACTGCCATCTGTTTAACAAGGTCTTCCAATGAAGTTTCAGATTTTGCAGCTGGGAGAGGTTGTGGCCTAGGCTGCTGTGTAGAGGCATCTCCCGATCTCAGGTTTGGATGGTTTCTCCAACTGGGGTTGTACCTATTGGAAGACATATCATAGTTGGGTTGAGGCCTATCATTGAATATGTTTGATGCATAGGTCTGAGGAGTATTAGCATTGTCACTCTCTTGCAACGTAGGACATGCATCTGTAGGGTGTTCTACAGAAGTGCAAATACCACAAACTCTCATTGTCTGAGTTTTAGTAACTGCTAACTTTTTGACCAATGAAACAAGTTCATCGAGCATGCTCTCTAAGTTCTTATAGTCAGTAGCTTGTATCTCGTTGACTCCCCTTGTTAGCATCACTGAATTGCTTCTGGTAAACTGCCGAGAATTAATGGACATGTTCTCAATCAGGCATCTTGCATCTGCTGGGGTCTTATCCACAAGTGCTCCTCCATTAGCAGCATCCATGATATTTTGATCCATAGGCAGCAAGCCTTCATAAAAATATTGGATGAGCAACTGTTCAGAAATTTGATGGTGAGGGTAGCTTGCACATAACTTCTTAAATCTCTCCCAGTATTCATGCAAAGATTCTCTGTCAATCTGCTTGATGCCACATATATATTTTCTGATCGAGGCAGCTCTAGAGGCAGGGAAGAATTTCTCCAGAAACAACTTCTTCAGTTCATTCCAGCTTGTCACAGAACCTGGTTGAAGGTAGTACAGCCAGTCCTTGGCAGTGTTTTGCAATGAGAATGAGAAAGCTCTCAGCTTGATGTGGTCTTCTAGAACACCTTGAGGTTTAATGGTAGAGCAGACAATATGAAACTCCTTAAGATGTTTGTGAGGATCTTCATATGCAAGACCATGAAACTTAGGAAGCAAATGTATTAAACCAGATTTAAGTTCAAAAGGTACTCCAACATCAGGGTATTCAATGCAAAAGGCATTATAAGTAACATCAGGTGCAGCAAGTTTCCTTAATGTTCTAGCAGCCATAGTATCAACAATAAATTCAAAATCAGAATCAGTGTCAAAGAGAGTATGACTAAATATGCTAATGATATCAGTATCACTATCACCTATATGATCACTACCTATGTTATTACTAGTACTAGCCTTATTAAGTCTATAGGGTGAATGAAAAGTCCTATCTATTTCTGGATCAAAAGAATGCAGAATTTCAGAATTGGACCTAGTCATGCATCATGAGCAAATATGAAGGCAACACAACAAATCAAAAAATACCAACAATGTCCTAATCGCTAAAGCAAGAAATAAATTGACAAAACGTAACAAATAAAATCTAAAAAATCTAAAAACAGCATCAAAAATCTCTAAAAATCAAATAAAGATAACGCAATTTTTTTTGGACTTTTATAAAGATACGAAAAATTCAAAAAAATTAAAAAGTGATCTAAACGATGAAATTTTGGAATTTGAGCCTTAGTCCCAATATCAGTTTCTGATATGGAAGTATTGATCCTCGATTTTTTTCGGATTTTCAGGCCAAATATCGGAGCAATCCGAGCAAGTTGACTGGAAACCGATTTTTTTCACTAGCTCAATACAAAATCCAATGTCAGAACCTGAAACACAACTAAAATACAAAATCAAAGGTTAGATACGTTAGCAGGGTTCTTGAATTGGCTATTCTTGATCAGAGATCCCCGGCAACGGTGCCAATTTGATACGCTTCACGCACGGGTCAAATAATTAAAAATAGTAAATGTAGTAACAAGGTAATTCAACCTTGGTCGTCTCACAAGGATCTCTAATCTAATAATAACAAAAAACAAGAACGTACGAAGAAATAAAAAGGGGGGTTTCGATTATGAGAAACAGAATTTAAAAGATGAAATTATCAATATATAAAAACGACTAATCCACTGGTTCAGGATAATTAATACTTGGATCTATCACGGGTTTCAAAGGATTATTCTATTTCGTGATTCTATTCTTGTTTGACCATAAAATTAACCAATCAAGCATCAATTAACTTTATAAGAATTCCTACGGTAATACAAAATTAATTAAGCATCAACTAAGCATCACAGAATCGATTAATCACGATTAAGGAATAAGTGTCACAAAAACATAATTAATTTAACTACCAAATTCAATTAAACCTATATCACGCGCCGTAGATCCTATTGATCTCTATTCGAAACAGATTAAAATAAGCGTTCAAAATATTTCAAATAATCTCAAAGAACAAAAACGAAATTGATATGAATAAGCATCAACACCTAAAACGAATTTGCAAACAAAGATCAAAGAGATGAAAGATCAACAAGAAAAGAGATAGAATTCGAAAATCGAAATTAACAATAATAATCAAACCTCAAGATCCTTATAAAAACTCCCTAACCAGTGAATTAATCTACGGTCTTAGTCTTCCATGGAAGGATTTGACAAAAACGAGATTAAGAAGGAGAGAAGGAGAAAAGATTGCTAAAACTCAAAAACGGCAAAAGATTCAAAAGTAATTAAAAGGTAGTACCTAAGACTCTAAAAATCCTATTTATAATGTCCCCTTAGGTTAAACAAGATAAACATCAGTTTATGACCAAAGAGAAGGGCCCATAAGTGGTTAATTAGCACAATAACAACTAATCACATGAGTAAGTGATCCAGAATTCGCAGTCAGTCTCATCAGCTGCAGTAATTGGCATTTTCGACCATCAAAACATTCGAACTGGGCTTTGGTTTCAACATAAGAGTTGTAAATCTGCTTCTTAGCTTTCCAACGCCACAAAGATCACTGCAATCGGATAAGTATAGCCCACGTTATGGCCTACAGAAGAAACATGGATCAGGATGTAACAAAATCCGAAAATTAACAAAGAATTTCACTAAAGCCCAAATTAAGACCCAAAGATACAAAACCATGTTAAGAAGTAGTTATTGGACATGACACACAACTAAAAACACAAAGTACAAAGCTATAAAAGGTGCATTAAAATGTATTGATCAATATTACTATTATTTCGACTTTATAATAGTATTATAATGGGTACAAAAGTTGACACTCATAAAATTTGTTATTTTATTGCAAACCTTGTGAGTTGTTTTTTTTTGATAAGCAAAGAAGATGTATTAATAAAAAAATAGAGTACAAGGGGTACTCCGAACCCATATTTACAAATGGTCTAGGGAGGAAGTGCCTCATTAAAACCCCCGACGGCCAAAACCCATTGGGAAAAAGACCGAAAGGGGAAAAAGAGTACGACAACCAACCCTAGCAAGGCCAAACAACAGTAGCATCATCAAAGTTTAAGACATTGAATAGGATTCATGCACCAATTAGAAAAAATAAAACTCCTCTTACGGCCTTCCCTAAAGATAAACCACCCCCATGAGCTATGTTTGATTTGAGCCAGTAACTTGCTAGCATCCTTACCCTCATCTCTAAAGATGACCGCATTGCGAAGGTTCCAGATATTCCAAACAACAGCCAACCAAATCAGATATCTCACTTTGCCAAGTTTCTTACCCCGGACAAAGTTCCCAAACTGTATAAAATGCTCCATACAATTACCTGACAAAGCTCCATCAGCCCCTAACCAATTCAAGACTGCACTCCAAATACCAAGTGAAAAAGTGCAAGAAAAGAACAAGTGATCTCTATCCTCATTATGCATAGAGCACAAAACGCAAATCCCAGCTTGAGTACCAAGATCACAGCCCCTCCGTTGTAATTGATCACAAGTGGGTAACCTATTGAGAAATAACCTCCAAGCCATGAACAAAATCTTAGAAGGCACAGAAGTATGCCATACCTTTTTTAGAATGCTGTCCAACTCAGAGTTGCGTTCTCCAATGAAAGCTACCTGTAGCAAATTGTTGTATCTGCAGACTTGGTAAACCGCCACCTTCCTCAAGTTTCCAAAGCCATTCATCATCCGTGTCTTGCTTTGGAGATACCCTGTTCAGGATATCGTTTAATGCTTGAACTTGAGCTTCTTCCCAACCGAATATCCTCCGGCGCCAAGCGACACTCCACTGCCAACGATCATCAACCCAAGCCCCCAAGTCAGAAACAGAAGCCTCCTTATTTGCTGCAAATTAATAAAGACGCGGAAATAGATCCATTAACTTTCCTTCGTTTGACCAATCAACCCAAAAACAAAATTCCGAGCCGTTACCAAGTTTTGGCTGCACCAAGTCAAGAAACCAGGCCGAAGTCTTGTGTCACGAGATCCCTCCACCATAACGAAGATGTCGGGCCATGAGTATACAAAGCCAAATCCATTACGGTGATGTTACCATATTTATGCGATAGCGGCTCATACCAAATTGCCTCTTTATCATTTAAAAACCTCCACTTCCATTTAGCCAAAGAAACTTCTATTGAATAACTCCAAATTCTTAATCCCCAGACCACCCTGATCTTTCGGAAGACAAATTTGCTCCCACTTTACCCAACTAATCTTTTTGGACTCTGCACTACCTCCCCACAGAAACTTCCTTTGCAAAGCAACTAGAGCCTTGAGTACTTTCTTTGGCACTTTGTAGAAGGAAAAGAAGTATAACGGTAAGCTAGATAACACTGAATTAATCAAAGTAACTCTACCTCCATAAGATAATTGTCGACTCTTCCAAGTAGATAGTCTTCGCTTAAAGGAAGAAATCACTGGCCTCCAGGTAGCTTCTTTCCTCGGATCCACCCCTATTGGGATACCCAGAAACTTGAACGAATTATTTCCTATTGCACATCCTAAGAATGTCGAAGCAGCTAACAGGAAGCTCTCCTCGACATTTACACCAATGAGGTTACTCTTGAAGAAGTTTATACTTAAACCAGATACCAGCTCAAATCCTCTCAAAAGAGTCTTCATACACCAAACATTGTCCCAAGAATCCTCCCCAACAAGAATTGTATCATCTGCATATTGGAGAATCGGATATGAAATTTGCTCACTCACCTTATACTTTTTGAACCACCCAATATCCACCGCCTAATTCACAAGACCAGCCAGCCCCTCAGCTGCTATGAGGAAAAGAAACGGTGCCAAGAATAACTATAATCATGGTGCACATATTTTTTTCTGTTGGATGAAGAAATCAACTTATATGATGGGATAAGAAATATTTATGTTTCATATTTATGTTTCGTGGCATCAACTTATATGACGGGAGTACCCCTTGTACTCCCGTTAATATCATTTCTTTGCTTATCAAAAAAATATTTAAGTCGGTTGTTGTCCAAGCAGATGCAACAGGACATACAGTTAAAAAAAGTAATATTATTTACACATTTCTTACACTGTGTATATGTGCATGCATGCGATTCTATTTTGAATGAATTTAATGTTGAATTACTGCCGGTATGGTGCCACGAAATTATTGTTGTCAACCTTTTAAAAGAATGGAATTTACACTTTTACCCATAACTTTTCATTTTTAATGGAATAAGACTTCAACTTCTTTAAAGTTTCAAAATTTAACTTTTGCACCTTTAACTCTGAGAATCAATATATTATATAATTCTGTGGGAGTTCTTTCTTCCTTCGTTTGGCTTTCCTCTAAGATTCCAATAATTCACTTTCCAATCAAATAATTTATATATGCTTTTATATTTTTTTGTATTACAATTTTTTTACATCTTCTATTCTTTCTATCAGACACTATTTTGCTTAGCATTATTCTTTATCTTTTATTTTAAATCGGTCACTAAATATATAGCAATTTTTTGTAGTGGTTGTTGCATGAAAAATCTCATCGGTTTCTGGGTTGAAATAAATTCCTCAAAGAGTAGTTTTAGGGATGAATGCAGATGGTTCCTTCTTATATATGACCGTAGACTTACTGAAATGTATATTGGGTTATATGTTATTAACACATTTAACATATGTTAGATGTGTTTAGTGTGTGAATAGTAGGTGCTGACTAGATGCTGACAATTAGAATAATCATTTGTAATTATTACGAGATACTCCTTGTACTCATATCCGACTATAAATAGAGTGTATGTGTGATCATCAAACACACAACATTTCAATACAATATTCTCTTTACAAGGTATCATAAGCTTAGGTTTTTCTTTTAGATCCTTCTATTTCTGCCACAATGGTCATTCTGCCCGATAACCAGTTTCCCTTTTCGTGTGAATAGTAACACGCTGCACTGAGAGCCAGATTTCTCTGCAACTGCATGTGCAAAATCCGATTTTGCTCCACTTCCAGACTCTCCCTTCTCTGGCGAACCTTGTGGCCAAACCTTGTTGCCATCCACCGCATTACGCGCCTCCATGCACAGCCTCTCTCTAGCGCATATAACTCACACGTCGCGCACCAGATATGTTTTTTCACCATTATCCAGTGCGACCCACCATTTGGCACCACTTCTGCCGCCTTCTTCACCATCAGTTGCCCCTGTCCAGTAGTTTTCCACCCTCAAATACTAATGGATTCTGAAAACTCTGGTTCCGACTTAGGTGTTGTGGCGTTCACCAATGTCTTGCTAATCTCGTATGAAAAACTAATCGGGACAGCCAACTACAACACCTGGGCTACTACTGTCCAGTTATGGTTTCAAGGTCAAGGCCGTGAAGACCACTTGACCAAATAAGCCAAGGATATACCGACCAAAGATCAAGCCAAATGGAAGCAAGTTGATGCCTCCTTATGCAGTGTCTTATGATTTTCCATTGCGCCCAAACTTCAACCGCAATACCTGGCATTCACCACTTGCTATGACATTTGAGGGAAAAGCCAAGAAATTCTGCTACAACGACATTCATCGCCTCTATAGTGTTGTCCTCAACCTCTCTCTTTAAAGTTGGAATATATGGATGTGCAGACTTACCATGGTAAGCTTGATCATTTAATTGTTGATTTTTAGTCCTTCGTGCCATTTTACTAATGACGCAGCAGCTCTTGTTGAACAATACAACAAGTTTTTCATGGTCCTTGCACTTGTCGATCTATCACCAAAGCTTGATTCTGTACATAACCAGACTCTATCAAGATCCATTGCCCTGTCCTATGATACAGCTAATGAATAACTATTGCGTCTCGCTACTCCTGGTGCTTTTGGACACTCCTCCATCACTCTTATTGATTCCTCTGCTCTCATCTCCCACGCTCTTAATCATGGTGGATGGAATAGAGGTTGTAGTGGCCAACGTCGTGGTTCTCGCTGCAATTATTGCAATCACTATGGCCATATTGGACACTACAACAAATTAGTTAAAAGATGGTGCCACTTTAAATAGCGCTTAACTATTAAAGTGCTACTTAAAATTAGGTAAAATGCTTTTACTAGCGCTTCGTTAAAGAAGTGCTATTGAAGAGTATAGAAATAAATAGTGCTTCCTACACCAAGCGCTATTTATGGTTGTGTAAGAAGAATAAGTAGTGTTTCCTGTAAGAAGCGCTACTTATTTATACTGCCTAAAGTAGCGCTTCTAGATGGAAGTGCTACTTATTGTATACCTAAAGTAGCGCTTCTGATAGGAAGCGCTACTTATTCTTTAAACCTAAAATTAATTTATTCAGTAAAATTTTCTCTCTTTTCCATAAGCTTGCTACCTCGTCCTCTCTCTCTCTTAACAACTCTCGCCCTTCTCCTCCTCTGTGGCCCTTCTCCTCCTCCGTCATGTTTCTCTCTCTCAACAGCTCTTGTCCTCTCTCTCAACAGCTTTCGCGACGGAAAAGCAACCACCCCGAGATCTGCGTGATTTGGTTGACTGCATCAAATCCACATCCTTTTACCCTTTAGATGGGGGTGAAATTGGGGATCGGCGTCTTGTTCCTGTGGTGGTTCGTTCCTTCTCTCTCAGTTGCTCACTTCCTCAACATAAACAAAAACCCTAATCCTCTGAGATCAGCACATAGAAGATAAGCCATAGACGGTGATTCCTCTTGGAGTGCTCATCTTTCCTCTGCCTCCAGGCGCTATCAATCTGCTCTTCAATCTCGATCAGGTTCATCTTCTCTCCTCCTTTTACGCTTCCCCAATTTCTCTCCATCTTAATTCAATTTTCTCTATGGTTCTCCTCCTCTAATTTCTTAGCTTCAAATATACTGGCTCAGTTATTAATTACAAGGGAGTGAGGGTGTGGTTTCGGATTGTAAATGTTTCGATGTATATGCGAAGAATTAAAATTAAAGACTCAACGTGAAAAAATCATTATGCTTGAAAGTTGTTCAGCTGATAATTATTTGTTTTAGGTTATTTAATGTGTTTCGATTTTAATACTGGGAAGAGAAATGAGAATTATATGAAATCAGAAGCATAGTTCCTCTTGAAAGAACAACCCAAACTGATATTTGGTGTCTCTTTTTTTGTTGCACTAGATAATTAAAATATCAATCACAATTGGGATTTGTGATGTAAAGATATTGGTCAGCTATACTAGAGACTGAGATCTATCAATGGAATTTTAAAATTGTAGTATCGCTTTACTGGAGAGAAGCTTTTTTGCTGAATCATGAGATTCTCTCCCCTTAACCCTTTGCCTTCTTTCTTCCTTTGTTTGTTTATGTGTAAGTATTTAATATTGTTATCTCCTCTTGCGTTTATTGATGTGAGATTGTGCAGATGTAGACATGTTCATGGGTTTTGATGAAAATGACGACGATGATGATATAAGGGAGGAGTTTCTCTACCCGTTTTGTTCTGAGTATTTTGATATTTTTGGATTGTGCTGCCAAATTGATGAAGAGCATCCAATGGAGGAAATAAATGGGGTATGGCTACTTTCATTTGCCTTCTACCATTTTTTCAAGCAGCTTACATGGTTTTCTGTATTTGCTTTCTGATAGATGCTTAATTGGAGCATAGCCTTAAAGTTTTGTTCATTTCTACATATCTTTCCCCCTTGGTTTCTTATTGGTGAAGTCAATATTGTATTACGGTGTTTACATTGGAAAAAAGTGATATTTTTTTCATAATTAGAGAAATCAATTCTTAAAAAAGTGATATATTATTTTCATAATTAGAGAAGTCAATAGTTTTTTCTGATCACAGCATTTCTGTGTGCATGTATGTCCAATTTGCGCATTAAGGGTGGGGTTATTTTGACATTGAAGCTGTCATCACTCCCAACTATTTTGACATTGAAGCTGTCATCTCATTTATAAAAGAAGGAAAAGTGGAAGAATGAGTTGAAAGGAAAGGTTAATCTAATTTGCATGAATCGTTTGCCATTTCTAACTTATTTGATTGTTTTGAAAACAATTAATTTTCAAACTTTTCTGTGATTCAGAAGTTGTTGTTTGATATTTTTCTGTGATTTGTTGTGTACATTGGCCTCCCTTATTCTGAGAACTAACAAAAAAAAAACTGTTTAAAGCTTTGACCTTTTTGATCCACAATGTACTTTTGTCAAGATTAATTATTATTACTTTAATTACATATACAAATACTTGGATATTATTGGTATTAAGAGCTCCAAACTTTACTTTGGGAATGGCATTGTATTGTTCTTAGGGTGGTCGGTACTCTCTAATTTTCTCTTAATGTCAACTCTAATTCCTTCATGTTGTAGAAGGATAAAAAGGGATCCAAATATGTTCGGTTTCTGATCTCTCTAACAAGATTGATAATTGCTTAATTGCTCATATAAATCTTGCTGATGCTTGAATTTTACTGATACTTGGATTTCGGGTGCCTAAATATTTTGTTGAGGCACCCAAAATTCAAGCATCAGCAAGATTTATATGAGCAATTAAGCAATTATCAATCTTGTTAGAGAGATCAGAAGCCGAACATATTTGGATCCCTTTTTAACCTTCTACAGCATGAAGGAATTAGAGTTGACATCAAGGGAAAATTAGAGACTACCAACCACCCTAAGAACAATACAATGCCATTCCCAAAGTAAAGTTTGGAGCTCTTAATACCAACAATATCCAAGTATCTGTATATGTAATTAAAGTAATAAGTAATTAATCTTGACAAAAGTACATTGTGGATCAAAAAGGTCAAAGCTTCAAGCAGTTTTTTTTGTTAGTATTCAGAACAAGGGAGGCCAATGTACACAACAAATCACAGAAAAATATCAAACAACAACTTCTGAATCTCAGAAAAATTTGAAAATTAATTGATTTCAAAACAATCAAATAAGTTAGAAATGGCAAACGATTCATGCAAATCAGATTAACATTTCCTTTTAACTCATTCTTCCACTTTTCCTTCTTTTATAAATGAGATGACAGCTTCAATGTCAAAATAGCTGGGAGTGATGACAGCTTCAATGTCAAAATAACCCCACCCTCAATGCGCAAATTGGACATACATGCACACAGAAATGCTGTGATCAGAAAAAACTATTGACTTCTCTAATTATGAAAAAAAATATGTCACTTTTTTAAGAATTGATTTCTCTAATTATGAAAAAAAATATCACTTTTTTCCAATGTAAACATCGTAATACAATATTAACCTCACCAATATGAAACAAAGGGGGAAAGATATGTAGAAATGAATAAAAACTTTAAGGCTATGCTCCAATTAAGCATCTATCAGAGAGCAAATACAGAAAACCATGTAAGCTGCTTGAAAAAATGGTAGAAGGAAAATGAAAGTAGCCATACCCCATTTATTACCTCCATCGGATGCTCTTCATCAATGTGGCAGCACAATCCAACAATATCAAAATACTCAGAGCCAAACGGGCAGAGAAACTCATCCTGTATATCATCATCGCCGTCATTTTCATCAAAACCCATGAACATGTCTACATTTGCACAATCTCACATCACTAAACGCAAGACGAGATAACAATATTTAAACAAACAAAGTAAGAAAGCAGGCAAAGGGTTAAGGGGAGAGAATCTCATGATTTAGCAAAAAAGCTTCTCTCCAGTAAAGCCATACTACAATTTTAAAATTCCACTGATAGATCTCAGTCTCTGGTATAGCTGACCAATATCTTTACATCATAAATCCCAATTGTGATAGATATTTTAATTATCCAGTGCAACAAAAAAAGAGACACCAAATATCAGTTTGGGTTGTTCTTTCAAGAGGAACTATGCTTCTGATTTCATATAATTCTCATTTCTCTTCCTAGTATCAATAATCGAAACACATCAAATAACCTAAAATAAATAATTATCAGCTGAACAACTTTCAAGCATAATGATTTTTTCACGTTGTGTCTTTAATTTTAATTCTTCGCATATACATCAAAACATTTACAATCCGAAACCACACCTTCACTCCCTTGTAATTAATAACTGAGCCAGTATATCTGAAGCTAAGAAATTAGAGGAGGAGAACCACAGAGAAAATTGAATTAAGATGGAGAGAAATTGGGGAAGCGTAAAAGGAGGAGAGAAGATGAACCTGATCGAGATTGAAGAGCAGATTGATAGCGCCTGGAGGCAGAGGAAAAACGAGCACTCCAAGAGGAATCACCGACCATGGTTTATCTTCTATGTGCTAATCTCAAAGGATTAAGGTTTTTGTTTGTGTTGAGGAAGTGAGCAATTGAGAGAGAAGGAACGAACCATCACAGGAACAAGACGCCGATCACCAATTTCACCCCCACATAAAGGGTAAAAGGATGTGGATTTGCTGCAGTCAACTAAACCACGCAGATCTCGGGGTGGTTGCCTTTCCGTCACGAAAGCTATTGAAAGAGAGGACGAGAGCTGTTGAGAGAGAGAAACATGACGGAGGAGGAGAAGGGCGAGAGCTGTTGAGAGAGAAAGAGAGAGAGAGGGCGAGGTAGCGAGCTTATGGAAAAAAGGGAAAATTTTACTAAATAAATTAATTTTAGGTTTAAAGAATAAGTAGCGCTTCCTATCGGAAGTGCTACTTTAGGTATACAATAAGTAGCACTTTCATCTAGAAGCGCTACTTATTGATATTGCCTAAAGTAACGCTTCTTACAGGAAGCGCTACTTATTCTTGTTACACAACCTTAAATAGAGCTTGGTGTAGGAAGCGCTACTTATTCCTATATCCTTCAATAGCACTTCTTTAACGAAGCGCTAGTAAAAGTATTCTACCTAATTTTAAGTAGTACTTCAATAGTTAAGCGCTATTTAAAGTGGAGCCATCTTTTAACTAATTTGTTGTAGTGCATCTATGATGCCTGCACCTGAACTTCCTATAGAAGTAAGGAAAGGTATTCAGTCCTCTCGTAACCCTAATCCTAAATCTGATTGTACTTTAACTTATGATCGTTTATCTACTTCTTGTGTTTCCTTTGTCTCTGCTTTGGATTCTGTGTCTATTCCTAAGACCACAGGTGAAGCCATGACTGATCCCAACTGGAGACAGACGATGTTAGAGGAGATGGCAAAATTACATTTTAATGGAACTTGGGAGATTGTTCCTTTACCTCTTAACATAACTACAGTGGGTTGTCAATGGATTTATATAGTGAAGATTGGGCCAGATGGTCAAATTGACTATTACAAAGTTCGTTTAGTGGCTAAAGGTTATACACAGATATTTGATCTTGATTACGGGTTTTCCCCAGTGGCCAAAATCACTTTTGTTCACTTGTTTCTTGCCATGCTTGTTATTCATAATTAGCCTCTTCACCAGCTGGATATTAAAAATGTCTTCTTGCATGTGGAAGAAGTATATATGAACCAGCCCCCTGGTTTTACTATTGTTGGTGACTCTCGAATTGTTTATCGGCTATGTCGTTCTCTCTATGGATTGAAGCATTCCCCTCGTGCCTGGTTTGGACACTTTGGCTCTGCCTTAATACAGTTTGGCATAACCAGGTGTGAAGCTAACCATTTTGTTTTCATAATCCATTCTCATACTGGACGACACATCTTTCTTATAGTATATGTGGATGACATCATCATTACTGGTAATGACACAAAAGATATCCAGCAGCTCAAAGCCCATCTCTTCAAACAGTTTCACACACTACAAGAAAGATGGCCAGCGGCGGTGGTCAGTTTGCGGCGGTTGTAGCATGAACCGTCGGCAGTTGAACAACGACGATTCTTATAACCGCTCTTAAATACTTGAATTTCGCGGCAGTTGATGGACACCGACGGCGGTTGAAATTAAAAGAAGGAAAACTCGCGTTTCTGACTGGCAATTCGTGGCAGTTGACTGGAAAATTGCAGCGGGTGAACCCTAATTCCCCAATACCCTAATTTGTAAACCCCCAACTTCACTTGTCATTCTCATTTGCAGTGTCTCTTCTCATCTGCAACTCCTTGCGCGACGCGTCTCCTCTCTCTATCTCTCATTCGTCTTCTCTGCTTCTTTATTTAGGTTTGGCTTTCTTTCCCCTTCAATTTCGATTCTCACTCATCGATCGTAACCCAAAATTTTTACCATCAACCCTAACCTTCGTGAGTTGAGACACTAATTTTTTCCATCTCTAGAAGGTCGATCTCGAAGATTGAAGGGAAGCGAAACCGTCTTCATCACGTTCCTCACCAGTGTTGGCTCTGTCCTCGTCTTCGCCCTCATGCTTGGCGTCGCCGTCGTGTGCCTCCACGGCGCGTTCCGCGCTCCGGAGGATCTCTTCCTTGATGAACAGGAACCATCTCAGACCACCAGCTTCCTTTCCTTCCTCCCCGGTGCCTCTTCCACCACCCCTTCCATCACTGGCCGCGTTTGAATAACTTTGATCTAGCAACGATAACGGTTTCTTTCGTCTGATCCGTTGAATTTTGGTACTGTGGGGAAACTGATGCAAAAAAAAATATTCTCTCTTTTTTTTATTTTGAATTTTCTTGATTTGTATTAACAAATTTTGGTACTGTGGTGAACATGGATCGTTATCATATATGTACGGATCTTTGTTATTTTGATTTTGTTTTATACAGTATTTGCAGATCTTGTTGATGGATCTATCAATTTTCTGTAATCGATTTATTCATTCTGTCTGTAATATTTTTATATCATTTTGTGAAGTTTCTCATTAACCTAAAATAGCTGCATGTTCATCATTGGTATTTTTCTGGCATACTTGTCTTCAATCAGATTTTGACAATTGTGCTTGAGGTGCTGGATGATTCATATTCATCAATAAGGGAGCTTGCTCTTTCATTGATAGTTGAAATGCTAAAAAACCAGGTTCTTACTCCCTTTTGTGACATTTTTTTTCAGATTAGATTGCTCATATCAGTACTTGCCCCAACATCTTTCATCTCAATAGGCAGTATGTATAAGGCCTTTTTGGGACTTATAATAATACTGTGAAGATTATTTTTCTAATTTTGAAGTTTATTTTTTTACTTATATTGTTAACAGAAATATGCCATGGGGCATTTCAAAAAAAAAGAAATATGCCATGGAGAATTATATTGTGAAATTTCTTTCATCCCTTATTCTGGTTTCAAAAGAAGCAGAGGACTGCATGACCATTCTTATGATCAATTCATTGCATTAATTACGTAACTAAGTAATTGCCTCTTGAATAACCTTTTTCCTATTTTGGAAAGAAGTGTCTGATGAATCAATGATGTTTCCATTCACCTTCAATTGAGTTTTGATGATGAGTCTATTTCTTCCTCTTTGTCTGTACTTTAAATGCCTCCATTTTTCGCAGGTAGTTTGCAAAATGGATTGGAAGTTCTTTGCAACCAGAAATACAAAGCAATGCCACAGATGATAATATAGAGATTTCTTATTGTGATTTTGGGGAGTTGGTGCTTTGCTCAATGACATGTTTGGCTGTATAACTGGAAGTACAACTCAGTATAAGTTTAGCCTAATTTTTTCTGTGATTTTTTTTTCATGAATGCTTGGTAGAGATTTTTTAATTTAACCAGTTAAAGGTCATTCAGTTCCCCCATTGTATAGTTTCTATTGGCACCTATTCCTACTGCATGAGGTCTCATTTTTATAGATGGTTGGCAAGGTAAACTGTATTTCTTTGGGCCTCTCCTTCATCTAATTTTTCTGATTGTGCATTACTCTTTTTTCAGGGAAAATGATGGTTTATTGGCATTAACAAGAGTAGCATTACATTGATTAATCCTTCGCTAGATAATTGTAGGCATGAATGAACTGTCTTTGCAGATTATACTCAAATGATTTATTTCTTTTCTTTGATATAAGGCTTTGGGATGAAGAGGCCATTGGCATGTTCAGATGATGAGGCCATTGGTATTTTTTCTGGATTTTTTCATTTTCTGATATTAATTTATTTATTTGAAAATTGCATTTGATATGGTTGTATGGTTGTTGAATTAGAGTTGAATTTTAAGGAGTTTCATATGGTTGCCACTGAAAGATTGGAGCTTTGGTTGTTTAAGAGGAGGAGGGGGTTGGGAATTTTGTTCCAGGTTGCATTTGGTTTGATTATTCAAAAATTTGAAATGGCTGCTTGAGGCAAGTGCATTTTTGTAGTTTCGTCATTCACCCTATCAGTATTATAACAAGAACAGCTGAGAAATATTATTGTCATAATTCTACATGTCCTTATTATAAGTGCTGAGAAATATTTGGTTTTGCAGGCAGAAGTATTTAGTTTAATTCTTAAAGTTTTCTTAAAGTTTGGTTTAATTCTTAAAGCTGAGAAATATTTGGTTTAATTCTTGAAGTTTTCTTTCCTTGCACCCAATGAAACTTCTTAATTTGATTTTGCAGGCAGAAGTAATTCTTAAATAAGTGCTGAGTTTGCCTCAAGTATAATAGCAAACACTATCAAAGTGCAGATGCCACTACCAAAATATACGACCGGGTATTATGATATATTATCTATATCAATCAATAAATGACAAGAAAGCATATTTGACAGTATTAATTATAAACTTTGACAGAACTTGTTGATTCATTCAATAATTGAAGTCTTCCAAATACTGGGCCTTGGTTTTGTCTTACTAAAGTATACCTTATATAGGTTTTGAACAGGAGTAGAGTTTGGTTTAGAACTTTGGAGTCTGGATGAGATTGTTGACCAATAAAGAACTAAACTATTTAAAAGGAACTAATTTTGGATATAGTGCTGCTTCCCCAGTTATCCAATGGTTTTGGGAGGTTGTTCAAGGTTTCAGTAAAGAAGACAAGGCTAGACTGCTTCCCCAGTACTGACTTGTTCAAAGTTGCATGGAGAATTAAGTGTGGAAATGCGATTTCTATAGTATCTGTGGACTGGAGAAGTGTTATGCCTATTTAATTATAGTATCTATTGTATTCATTTAGAAATACTCGTTTTTTTACAGCATTTGTCTTCTTCACACTACACTCGTATTAATCCTTTTATCTTGCTGGGCATATACAGAAAGTTGCTTTATTATCTTAATTAGCTATCCATTGTAATGGACTATTACTTTTTTGAAGATGATTGCTTACTGACTGGTTTTTAGAAAAAGTATCAATGAGCAATTATTGTTAAGCATCAATTTCAGTTGGGAGTGCTTTGGGCTTAAAAGATGCCTTGTACCTTACCAGCAACGTATTTTTTATTTTTTTTATATGGTTGCCACTGAAAGTAATAGTCCATTTCAATTTTGAATGTGACAGTAACAAATTTTTTATTTTATTTTTTTTTACTCATTGCGACGGTTTTCAACCGCCCCTAAATGATTTTTTAATTTTTTATTTTTACTTATTGCGGCGGTTTTCAACCATCCCAAATTTTTTTAAAATTTTGGTGGCATTTTGCGGCGGTTTTAAACCGCCGCAAATGACCTCAGGTAACCTGCGGTGGTTATACCAGCAGTTGGTTATAACCGTCGCGAATTGACGTCTCGACACCAATAACTTTGACGGTTTCCTAATCGCCGCAGGTGTATTTCACGGCAGTTTCAGAACCACCGCAGTTTGCCAGAATCGTTGTAGTGACACAAAAGACTTGGGTCCTCTCAAATACTTCTTAGGGATTGAAGTTGCTGCCAAGTCCACTTCAAGCATTGCCATTAACCAACAGAAGTGTGGTCTGGATATTCTTACTGAGACTGGTATGTGTAACACCCCATTTCTGGAGCGCTACTGTGCAACCCAATCTAATGCTGAAAACATTTTATGCTTGCATGCTTACAGTTAAGAAGTACTCTTATGTATTTCGCAATGGAAAATAGTAAATTTTTTTTTCATTTTCTTTTTCTTCCCTTTTGAAAACCCTTTTAAAAAATGAGACATAAAGAGTACTACAATTTTCTAAATAATGCAAATTCAGACTTTTGCAAATATCAAAGAATAACGCATCACAAAATAATACTTCACATAACATAAAACATAACACAATCGTTTCGCACTGAGGCGAGGTTTTATGAAAAGAGTAATTACAAAACAATGGGTAATCACGCAAATAACAACGACAAAACCCTAAGCTAAGCTGGCCAACAACTATAACTCTAATTGAGAAACAGTTCAGCAAGATCAAAACACGAAGCACTCAGAGGAATCTTCTTCTATTGGCCCAATCTTCAACGCTCCTGGGAAGATAGAACAACAGCAGCTATGGAGCTCCATCTGGAAGTGACATCCATAAGGATATCCAATCCAACAACAGTGCAAGGGTAAATCCTTTGTCCACGAGTTTATCATGGGCTATGTCACATGCAAACAATATATACATATATAATACAACGACATGCTTTTATATACATATACATACTTAATAGACTGCATGCATCATCATGGTATATCAAGCATTTGCATGTGAACAGACAAATCAACTAATCGATCAACAATCAAGGCACAACAATATCAAACAATTGCATGTGAGCAGACAATTCTATCAACAGACCAACCATTAAGTCACCACAGTATCAAACAATTGCATGTGAACAACAATTCTATCAACAAATCAACGATCAAGGCATCACAATATCAATTTCATCAAACAAATCATCACATATCATAAATGTGGTTAGCCATGCATGCCAATGCATTATGAACAAGTTTGTGTATACACCTGCAGCCTTAAACAAGGTCAGTAGTGACGAGAAACTTTATTTCCCAACGTCCAAATCAAATTCTCCTACCAAGGGTATAGCCACACCTTAGGCTTGCCACGCATTAGGCATTGTTGCCACACGGGCATGAAGTGACAACTCGTCCTTTTGAAGTCCTTAAGACAATCAAACGCTCTGAGTGTCGATGCCCAATGGTCAGTATGCATCCAAACAAATTCTTCAATATCGCATGCTCACCATAGGGAGCGCCCGAGTAGTGTTTTAATTAATCAATGCAGATCGACAAACCTCAACTACGTTCACTTTTGAAAAGGTGGAGGGAACTCAAAGTTTAAGCACTACAATGGGCATCTCATACTACTCAAGTAATGCTTAGGTATTCTTCATCATGCAGTGAACTGAGATGATGAGAAATACCCCATAGAGTTCAAACACAGGACACTAGGTCCAGGTGTTCAACTGCGGAACGCTAATCTCAATCTTAGATCAAAACTTAGGTACGTAATGCGGAACACTAGGCTCAATTTTTAGGTTGAGATACTAGGCACTCCATACGGAACACTAGGTCCAATCCTTAATCAAGAAAATACTCACGCAAGTAAGACATTAAGTCCCAACACAGGACACATGGCCCATATGCTCAATAGGAACACTAGGTTCCCTAGTATTTTATTCCTTCGAAATCTCGATCTTTGAAATCTCTTTCTCCGTCCTTGTACCACTCCTATGTATCTGAAAATACTTTTTGGCTTTAGGTCATTGAAACCCTAGTTGTGCTAAATAATGCATTAGGAAAAATTCCCAGGAAAGAGAGGTTGTGCGAACACTCTTAATAACCAGGTCTTTCCTAGCTAGAATTTTCCAGACGCATCATTTAACTCAACCATTTTCACAAATCACATTATTTACTCAAGTTCTTTTTCCTACTATTGATTCCTTGAAAATTCTTTGCAAGCTTTGGCTAGTTATACTAAAACCCTCACGCTTACTTTTAAGTCAACATGCCCTTAACAACTTGTTTACGAAATCAGAATTCGGCTTGTGAAATCGCATCGGATTTATCGTAGTAAATCGTCAAACCAATAACAATCGATCAACGCATTATTAATTAATCCATTACTATCAACAATATTTTCCAAATTCCGATTAATTCCAAATTCCAATTAAATCAAACATGATTTAAGGCAAGCAATACAAATCATAATGCCACACAGGGCCAAGAGCGTGCTACAACATTTCATACAGCACATAATAATTCAGTACGGTACAACCTGCTACATACATTCATCATTTTCAAGTCCAATCATATCAATCAAACATAGTTTATGTCACACAATACAATTCAGTCTTACCACGTGGGGCCAAAAACATGCTACAACATTCCAAACAACACATAGTCATACTACAAGTACTACCACACAGTTAATTAAACAATCAAACAACACACAAGGCGAAAAGCCCAAACTCATTATATAAGAATTTCCCTTACCTTGGGCGCTTTAACAATCCAAGCAGGGTAATTCGAAACTATCATCAAGTCGCACTTCGCGCGTACCCTAACAACGCAAGTTTCAATCAATTAGAACTAAAAACTCAATCTAATGCCCCTAGGGCAGCCACGGGTTTAGCTCTCTAAAAGGCCTAAGAATTACTCCCTTAACCCCATTTGGATCACACCTAGTCATATGTCATGCGACAAGTCTAAGTCATACAAGTTTTCAAACTTTTACTAACTCTACACACTTAGAAAAAGCTTAAATCAAATTTTACCAATTGGAATAGTGTTTTTACCAAATGAATAGTATTTTCCCAACTTTGAATCACTTTTTAAAACACTAAAACATGTCACAAAATTTTAGAAACAATTTTATTATAAGTCCAAAACAATACTTGAAACATAACCAAATCATCTACTAAGATCAAGCTTCTTTGAAAGACTTTGCTAAATCAATTTACTAACCACCTTTTACAACAATCTTAGGCATAAAACAAGTCAAGAACAAGTGATAAAAATTCCTTGAAGGCCACAGTTTTAGTGTTCCAAAAATAACTTCAAGTTTTCAAATCTTTAATTCCTAATTCATTACAATTTTGTTAGATCCACAACTTCCTATCATAAACCAGTTTCCATACCACTTTAATACAATTAAAAACAAGTTAAAACTCACTCAAAACTTGATCATAAGCCACTGTTTTGGAAACCCCAAAACAGCACCAAATTTATTTTGTTTCAAACAAATTTTCAAAGCTTCAAACATACAAATCTTTATAGACTTAAAGTCCTAACCAAAAACCAACTTCTTAAACACTTTAAACACTTTAAAAACAAATTAAAACATCCCCTAAATCTTGCTCATGAGCCATGGTTACCAGCCCCAAAAACTAAACAAATTCATTTCTCAAAACTTTGTAAAACATGTATATAAGACTAGTTTCAAATATACCACTTAAAACCCACCAAAGAACTAAATCCAAATCAACAAAATAAAGCCAAAACAACCTTAAACAACCCCTGATTTTGGCCAGCCCCAAAAATTAGGGTTTCTCAAATTTTAAATTCATCAAACAAGTTTAATCTAGGAGGAGAATGATGGATCTATGAAGTATACAAGCTATTACATCAAGATTTAACAAATTCTAAGCAAAATAACACTAAAACTATGAAGAACACAATCATGGCAGCCATGAGAAGGAAGAAAGGGATTAGGATCCTTACCCACAAGGATGATGATGATAGATCAAGAATTAAGAAGAAAGGAAGGAAGATTGGAAGCAAAATCACTAAGTTCCTCACCTAAAACAACTTTCTCTCTCAAGGAATTTTTTTTTCTCAAGCTTTCAAAAATGGAGAAATGGAATGGGCTGATGTCTAATGAGGGAGAGAGCCACGAAAATTTGGGGACAAGAATGGAACAAAAATTGTTCATTTAGTTGGAAACTAACTAAACTAGTTACAGACCAACTAAACTAACTTCCTACCATTTACTAACCAACCAACAATCTTGCAACACTTGTCTTAGAACCTTCTAATTCACATGATTCAGCTCCTATTGGTCCATGTGTGGCCATCATTCTTGCTCACTAAGCAAGGGTTTCGCTACGACGCGTTATCAATCAATCGGGTGCACGGTGTTACGCGTATATTAGGTTTTAATACCAAAAATTTCAAAAATAATTTTGATAAACAAGTCCACACCCAAAAATTATTGTTTAGCCAAAATGTTCCTCACGACATGAGAAAAGCACCCACGTATCTCATTTTCTCGGAATGCGAACCGAAACGTTACAATTAGGCAGTTTCTAGACACAGATTGTAACACCTGAGGACGAGATCGACCTCGTATTAGGACGTCGGATCGAGACCTCGACCAAGACCTTGTGTCGAGATCCAGTGCCAAGATCGTTTGCCGAGGTCATTTGCCGAGCTGAGGAGACTGCGTGCACTAGCTGCTGAGCTGAGGAGGTCGCGTGTCGAGTTGATGAAGTCGCGTACCGAGCTGATGAGGACGCATGTCGAACTGAGGAGGCCGCGTTCACGAACTCGTGTTAGAACCTTGTGCGCTTGCACGAGCACCCTTGTCGACATCGTGTCGAGATGATACCTCGTATTCTTTCGAACGTTATTCAGCGCTATTATTATATTGTTTGTAATAATTATAGTGTCGGCTTGCCGTTCTCGTCGCGTGTCTAGACCGTTGACCGACAGAGTAGAGGGTAATTATGAGAGGAACGATTAGACGGGTAGATTGATTGATGGGATTGGCATCTTATAGCTGAAGTTACGATTATACCCTTCTCTCACCAAATTGTATACCACGGCCAGATTCCCTCAAACACTCATTCTTTCTCTTTTCTTCTTCTTCTTTCTTCTTCCTTCCTTCTGCTCTGAGTTTCGTTGTTTTTCTCCAAGAACTTCCATCGACGAAACCTTGAGTTCCATCGAGATTCTGCACAAATTTTCTTCATCAACCTTGTTCATCATCATCTTCTCGACATATCTCGCCTGCTCGACCATCACCATTGAGGTATGAAGAACAGATCTTTCTTTTCCTCTGTGCTACTGTTTAGCGCTACTTTTCCTTCCATTTTTAGCCAGTTTTATGCTTCCAAATCATGTCAAACTGATGGGTTTTCTTCTTCACGATATTACCTATCTTTCTAACCGATTAATTGGGCTTGTAAAACAAATTTTCTTCCTCTGTTTTTCTGCAATCGGCAGTGCCCAGAAACTCTTCATTTTCGGTCTATTTCGATTTCTTGTTTTTCGTTTGTTGCTTCTGGTTGTTGTTGTTGTCGATCTATCTGTTGAAGCATCAGATAACCTTTTTCATGAACTTTTGATCGAAAACCCTAACTTTGTGTTAGAGGAAAAATATATTTCAGTTCTTGAGTTTTATATTTTTCCTGGGTCAGGTTAAGTTGGGATGAGAGCTAAGTGTATTAGAACCCATAGATCGAATCGAGTTGTGTTTGTTTTAGGAAGTCCGATTCCGAGATCGGGTGATTTCGAATCGAGGTGTACGGAAAGCGAATCCAAGGGCGTGGAAGCGGTGGGATCCAGATCGAGAACTGCACGTGTCGAGGTCGATCGAGAAGCGACGTGTCGAGGTCGATTGAGGACGATGCGTGTAGAAGTCGTTGTCGAACTTCGTTGAAGACAGTAGTGTCGAGATCGAGTAAGAGAAGTCGTTGTCGAGCTCATTTGAAGACAAATGTGTCGAGGTCGTTGTCGGCGGCAAAGATTAACTTGAGTTCGGTAAGGCGCTTCACATTAATACTTTCGTAGTATGCTAGCGTAAGCGGCAACTCTTAGACATTATTAAGACTTTATTTTTATTGTTATATTTATGTATGGACTCCTTGATTGGTGTCGAGATTGGAATGTTGTGATATGATTGAGTTTTTGCATGTATTTGATATGTGATTGAATATATGTTGTGAATGGTGTATTCTTTGTCAGTGCGTTTCTTCATGCAGGATGTTTTATTGCTTAAATGTCGAATTGTGTTTTCTTCATGTTAAGCATGCTCTCTTTATTTGATATGTGATCAAGTAAGTTGTGTTACTCTTTGACATGCGGCGAGCTAATCATCAAGTGAGAGAGCTAGGGAGTCGTATGACGTTTTTGAGCCGGACCCAGATAACTGAGGGTGCTAGGTCCCCTTTTTGTTTATGGTGGATTGGCTAGGCGTCGCATTATCAGTTTGGGGTTGGACCTCTTGATTAATGCATGGTATCGGTTTGGGGTTGGACTGCCGCTTACCTATTACGTCGGTTGGGGATGGACCGCCGACGATATTCCTAATAAGAGTCGAGTCGAGTCTAGAGTGAGATGGTCGAGTCACGTGTGGTGATTGAGATATATTATTGTGTTGCTTATTTCTTTATGTCGTGCTTATCTTGTATTGTTGAGAAGTTGACCCTTTCCCGTGGTGCCTTCAATCCATGACGGTTACCCAGGCGATGTCCAGGCGCAGGAACTTCGGCGATGAGACGATGCCGAGGAGGAGCTCGACGAGGACCCGAGTGACGACCTCTATCTGTCGTGATTGTTTATGTTTGTTGGATGTTTGTTTATCTGAGGACTGTACTTCGTTTTTCTTTTGTGTTCTGAGGTTGTGACCAGTTTGGGCAGTGTTGTTTTGTTGTTTCAGGGTAGACTGGTGGTCTTACTTTTGGAGCAGCCCCCTGCGTGGGAGTCTGCCGGAAGTACCCCCAGGGTATGATTGCTCTTTTGAAGTCGTCGTACCTTAGGTGTATTTTCTTTGCACATTTGCTACTCTGTATTTTGTATACATTATTATTTCGAGTGATATATATATGTATGTTATGCATGTATGTTTTATTAGAATTTAAGTCTTGTGTCTTAGTTGCACCATGTTTCGAAAAGCTATAATTACTCTGATGTGCACGAGTTGGTTTTATAAAAAAAAAAATATATCGTATTTTTTAAAAGGCACAAGAGTTTTGTTTTTAAAACACATCTCATATAGGTTTATGTTGAGCTTGGTGTGTTGAGCTCGGTAACTCGAGCTCGGTATATTGAGCTCGGTAGCGGTCTGGAAACGGGTCGTTACATTTGTTGGTATCAGAGCAGCTTGATTCGGTTCGAGCCGGTGCATAGGAAATTTGGACCGGTCACCGTGTCGGGTTAGGTGTGTGGGTACCTAGTTGTATTATGTTGATTGCTGTTTGCCTAAGTGAAGCACTTATTGCTTGAGAAATTGTTTGAACTGTTTCTTGATTGAAGCGGTGTGTTTTAACACATCCTTGTTGTGAGATTCGACAGGTTTTGAACTTTGTGGAATCTAATGCCACCTCGTAGGAATACGACAAATGCAAACCAGAACGTCGACATGGAACGAGCAATTCAAGCTATGACCGAGATGGCGGCAGCCATGGCTCAACAATCACCGCCAGAACTCAACAGTTAACGCGATGGCTCAACAGACGGCGCGTTAACTCACAGAACTTGCGAACAAAGAACGAGCAGAACGAAATGCTGAAGCGAGAGGATTGGCCGACTTTAGGAAGCATGATCCACCGAAGTTCTATGGTGAGCCAAATCCGGATAAAGCTGATCTTTGGATGCAAGAGATCGAGAAGATCTTTGAGGCACTCCATTGCCCGGACAACGTGAAGGTCGACTATGCCACCTACTTACTGCTAGGAGACGCAGAGTATTGGTGGAGAGGAGTGAAGCAAACATTTATAGCGGAACGTCGCGAGATGACCTGGGAGCTTTTTCGTGAAAGGTTCTTGGACAAGTACTTCCCAGATACAGCACGAGCCGAAAAGGAGCAGGAATTTCTTCAATTGCAGTAAGGCAACTCGACAGTGTCCGAGTATGCGGCCAAGTTCGAGTCGTTGGCGAGGTATTTCAGTCCATTTCGTGATCGAGTTGACCAGAGATGGTTAAGTGAGAGATTCCAACGGGGATTGAGATTCGACATTCAGAAGTCAGTGGTGTCGTTGAGGATCCGAAACCTCCAAGAGCTGATTGATCGATGTGTCGAGGTAGAAGGAGTAAGAAGCCACAAGAAGAAGACTGTTGTAGGCGGACCGGTGAGACCCCAGAGTGCGGGGCGTAGATTTGCGCAGAAGGAAACAAGCTGCAGAAGAAGCCGTCTGACCAGGCCTCGGGGAACGACAACAGGGACGATATCGTCCGATGACCCAGTCCAGAAGCGGAGGACAGACCGGTGTCGAGGTGACTTGTTTCCGTTGTGGAAAGACGGGACATTACGCCAATAACTGTACTCAGAAGGAGGGGGTGTGCTACAACTGCAAGAAGCCAGGGCATTTTGCCAAGGATTGTCCTACACCTAAAGTTGAACCGACGATGCTTGTGGCAAAGGCCAAAGGGAAGCGTCAAGTGGCTAAAGGCAGAGTTTTCTGCATGAGTGGCGAGGAAGCCGAACAAGCTGATGATCTTATCCAAGGTGAATGTGAGATCGAGGGTAAATCTTTATCTGTTCTTTTTGATTCGGGTGCAACCCATTCCTTTATTTCTTCTGATTGTGTGAACCATTTGAACTTGACTGTGACTGCTTTACCGTTTAAATTAGTAGTTACAACCCCAGCTGCTAAAACCTTAGTCACAAACACTGCATGTCTTAATTGTGTAGTGGTTATTCAGAGTAGAAAGTTTGTGGTCAATTTGGTTTGTTTGCCTCTTAAGGGCTTAGATGTCATTCTCGGGATGGATTGGTTGTCACACCACCATGTCCTTTTGGACTGTGCCCGTAAAACTGTAATTTTTCCAGACCTTGGAGTCTCCAATTATCTTTCTGCCGAACGTATTGGAGTTTCTTTGAAAGAAGGAACTAGGGGATACATGTATCTGGCTAGTTCTAAGTTTTCCAAACAGATCGACGTGAAGAATGTTCCAGCGTGTGTGACTTTGAGGGCGTTTTCCCGAAGACGTGCCAGGGTTACCACCGACGAGAGGTCGAAGTTCTCCATCGACCGATTCCAGGAACAGGACCGATTTCCAAAGCGCCATACAGGATGTCTCCCGCCGAGATGAAAGAGTGAAGTCCCGGATCGAACACTTGGAGTCGAAGCAATTCATACGACCGAGCCGTGTCACCGTGGGGAGCTCGGTGTTGTTGGTTAAGAAGAAGGATGGACGATCAAGAGGCGTGCGTAGATTATCGCGAGCTCAACAAGGTTACCGTGAAGAACCGTTATCCGTTACCACGTATTGACGACTTGATGGATCAACTTCGTGGAGCGGCGATCTTTTCCAAGATAGACTTGAAGTCGGGCTACCACCAGATTCGCGTGAAGGAGGAAGATGTTGCCAAGACAGCTTTCAGGACAAGATACGGTCACTACGAGTACTTGGTGATGCCGTTTGGAGTGACGAATGCGCCAGCTGTGTTTATGGACTACATGAACAGGATTTTCCATTCGTTTTTGGATCAGTTTGTTGTAGTGTTCATCGACGATATATTGATTTACTCGAGGAACCGAGAAGAGCACGCAGAACACTTATGTCGAGTACTGCAGATATTACGAGATAAGCAACTCTATGCCAACCTGTCGAAGTGTGAATTTTGGCTTGAAGAGGTGAATTTTCTTGGTCACGTGATTTCCAAAGAAGGGATAGCTGTGGATCCAACTAAGATTGAAGCTGTGCTAGCGTGGAAAACAGTAGAAGGCGATTCTGAGATCGGGAGTTTTGTCGGCTTAGCGAGGATATTACCGAAGATTCATTGAAGGTTTCTCGAAGATTGTCGCGCTCTTACACGGTCGACGAGGAAGGATCAACCTTTTGCCTGGACCGAGGAGTGCGAAGCCGATTTTCAACGATCAAGGAACTTTTGACGGCAGTCGCTGTGTTGATTTTGCCCCAACCGTAAGAGCCTTTCGAGGTGTATTGTGATGCGTCACACCAAGGATTGGGATGCGTCTTTGATGCAACATCGGAAGGTGGTCGCGTATGCTTCAAGACACTTAAGATTCACGAGAGGAACTACCCTACTCACGACTTGAGCCGGGCAGATAGTTTTTGCGTGAAGATATGGAGGCACTACCTTTACGGGAGCACTCTTCATCGTTTTCAACGATCACAAGAGCTTGAAGTACTGTTCGACCGTAAAGAGCTCAACATGCGTCGGCGTAGATGGACGTAATTTCTCAAGGACTACGACTTTACGTTGGAATACCATCCCTAAGGCTAACGTAGTAGCGGATGCATTGAGCAGAAGAGCGTTTTAACCTCGGTATTGATGATCAAGGAGTTGGAGATGCTCGAGAAGTTCCGAGACTTGAAGTTGAGTGTCGAAGTTTCACCGGGAAGCCGAGATTTGGTATGCTTACCATTTCTAACAGATTGTTGGGCGAGATTCGAGACCAGCAAGTTCATGACGAGCTTCGCAAGAGAAGATTCATTGATAAGCGCAAAGGAAGGCGACAGAATTTCACGTCGGAGCGGACGACATCTTGAGGTGCAATGGCCGAGTGTGCGTACCTAACGTATCCGAGCTGAGAAAGTTGATTCTCGACGAAGCGTATAAGAGCAACTTTAGTATTCATCCAGGAGTTACGAAGATGTATCAAGACTTGAAGAAGCATTTTTGGTGGTCCGGAATGAAGAAGCAAGTGGCCGAGTACGTAGCCGTGTTTAACGTGGTCGTAAAGCGAAGGTGGAGCACCAACGACCGCGGGAATGCTACAACGCTGACGTACCAGTTTGGAAATGGGATAGTCTTTCCATGGATTTCGTTGTAGGTTTGCCGAAGCCGCAGAAGAAGAATGATTCGATTTGGGTGATCGTCGACCGATTGACCAAATCTGCTCATTTCTTGCCAAAGGTGGTCGACATACAACGTGGAAAAGTCGACCGAGATCTACATCGCGGAGATAGTACGACTTCATGGAATACCTCTTCGATCGTGTCGGACCGAGATCCGAAGTTCACGCCTCATTTTTGGAGGGAATTGCAAGGAGCGATGGGAACCGAGCTCGAGCTTAGCTCGGCATATCATCCACAGATCGACGGTCGACCGAGAGAACGATCCAATCGCTTGAAGATTTGTTGCGAGCTTGTCCGTTAGATCACCGAGGAAGTTGGGACGACGTCTTACCATTGGTGGAGTTCACCTACAATAACAGCTTCCATGCGAGTATTGGAATGGCACCTTTTGAAGCATCAGACGGACGGAAATGTCGACGCCTCTTTGTTGGTACCAGGACGGCGAAATAACCGTCAGAGGGACCAGATATGATCCAAGCAGACTACCGAGAAGATCCGTTTGATCGAGAGATCGGATGCGAACATCTCAAAGTCGACGAAGAGTTATGCGGACCAACGGCGTCGACCACTCGAGTTCGAGGAAGGAGAACATGTATTTCTTAGAGTCACCCCACTCATCGGAGTTGGTCGAGCGATCAAATCCAAGAAACTTACCCCTAAATTTATTGGACCTTACCAGATTCTTCGTCGTATTGGTCCAAGAGCATATCGATTGCCTTGCCACCATTCCTGTCGAACATCCACGACGTCTTCCACGTCTCACAATTGCGGAAGTATGTTTTGACCCTCTCATGTCATCGAACCGGATGTGATTCAAGCGAAGGGCGACCTATCTTTCAAGCATTGCGGCCAGGATCGTTGATCGGAAAGCCAAACAGTTCTGGAACAAAGAGATTCAACTTGTCAAAGTTGTGTGGGATCGAAGACGGAGATGCGACTGGGAGCTGGAGGAGAAGATGAAGACTCGATTACTGAACTTTTCCGAGGTAAGAATCTTATTTGCAATTTCGAGGAAGAAATTTTTTTTAGAGGGAGAGATTGTAACACCTGAGGACGAGATCGACCTCGTATTAGGACGTCGGATCGAGACCTCGACCAAGACCTTGTGTCGAGATCCAGTGCCAAGATCGTTTGCCGAGGTCATTTGCCGAGCTGAGGAGACTGCGTGCACTAGTCAGCCGAAATGAGGAGGCCGCGTGTCGAGTTGATGAAGTCGCGTACCGAGCTGATGAGGACGCATGTCGAACTGAGGAGGCCGCGTTCACGAACTCGTGTTAGAACCTTGTGCGCTTGCACGAGCACCCTTGTCGACATCGTGTCGAGATGATACCTCGTATTCTTTCGAACGTTATTCAGCGCTATTATTATATTGTTTGTAATAATTATAGTGTCGGCTTGCCGTTCTCGTCGCGTGTCTAGACCGTTGACCGACAGAGTAGAGGGTAATTATGAGAGGAACGATTAGACGGGTAGATTGATTGATGGGATTGGCATCTTATAGCTGAAGTTACGATTATACCCTTCTCTCACCAGCTGTATACCACGACCGATTCCCTCAAACACTCATTCTTTCTCTTTTCTTCTTCTTCTTTCTTCTTCCTTCCTTCTGCTCTGAGTTTCGTTGTTTTTCTCCAAGAACTTCCATCGACGAAACCTTGAGTTCCATCGAGATTCTGCACAAATTTTCTTCATCAACCTTGTTCATCATCATCTTCTCGACATATCTCGCCTGCTCGACCATCACCATTGAGGTATGAAGAACAGATCTTTCTTTTCCTCTGTGCTACTGTTTAGCGCTACTTTTCCTTCCATTTTTAGCCAGTTTTATGCTTCCAAATCATGTCAAACTGATGGGTTTTCTTCTTCACGATATTACCTATCTTTCTAACCGATTAATTGGGCTTGTAAAACAAATTTTCTTCCTCTGTTTTTCTGCAATCGGCAGTGCCCAGAAACTCTTCATTTTCGGTCTATTTCGATTTCTTGTTTTTCTTTTGTTGCTTCTGGTTGTTGTTGTTGTCGATCTATCTGTTGAAGCATCAGATAACCTTTTTCATGAACTTTTGATCGAAAACCCTAACTTTGTGTTAGAGGAAAAATATATTTCAGTTCTTGAGTTTTATATTTTTCCTGGTCAGGTTAAGTTGGGATGAGAGCTAAGTGTATTAGAACCCATAGATCGAATCGGGTTGTGTTTGTTTTAGGAAGTCCGATTCAGAGATCGGGTGATTTCGAATCGAGGTGTACGGAAAAGCTTAATCCAAGGACGTGGAAGCAAAGTGGGATCCAGATCGAGAATGACGTGTCGAGGTCGATCGGTGAAGCGTGCGTGTCGAGGTCGATTGAGGACGTGATGCGTGTAGAAGTCGTTGTGGTACTCGTTGAAGACAGCCGTGTCGAGATCGAGTAAGAGAAGTCGTTGTCGAGCTCATTTGAAGACAAACGTGTCGAGGTCGTTGTCGGCGGCATTAACTTGGAGTTCGGTAAGAGGCGCTTCACATTAATACTTTCGTAGTATGCTAGCGTAAGCGGCAACTCTTAGACATTATTAAGACTTTATTTTTATTGTTATATTTATGTATGGACTCCTTGATTGGTGTCGAGATTGGAATGTTGTGATATGATTGAGTTTTTGCATGTATTTGATATGTGATTGAATATATGTTGTGGATGGTGTATTCTTTGTCAGTGCGTTTCTTCATGCAGAATGTTTTATTGCTTAAATGTCGAATTGTGTTTTCTTCATGTTAAGCATGCTCTCTTTATTTGATATGTGATCAAGTAAGTTGTGTTACTCTTTGACATGCGGCGACCTAATCATCGAGTGAGAGAGCTAGGGAGTCGTATGACGTTTTTGAGCCGGACCCAGATAACTGAGGGTGCTAGGTCCCCTTTTTGTTTATGGTGGATTGGCTAGGCGTCGCATTATCGGTTGGGGTTGGACTGTTGATTAATGCATGGTATCGGTTTGGGGTTGGACCTGCCGTTTACCTATTACGTCGGTTTGGGGATGGACCTCACGGCGATATTCCTAATAAGAGTCGAGTCGAGTGTAGAGTGACATGGTCGAGTCACGTGTGGTGATTGAGATCTATTCTTGTGTTGCTTATTTCTTTATGCCGTGCTTATCTTGTATTGTTGAGAAGTTGCCCCTTTCCGTGGTGCCTTCAATCCATGACGGTTACCCAGGCGATGTCGAGGGCGAGGAACTCGGCGATGAAGACGATGCCGAGGAGGAGCTCGACGAGGACCGAGTGGCGACCTCTCTATCCGTCGTGATTGTTTATGTTTGTTGGATGTTTGTTTATCCGAGGACTGCATTTCGTTTTCCTTTTTGTGTTACGAGGTCGTGACCAGTTTGGGCGATGTTGTTTTGTTGTTTCAGGTAGACTGGTGGTCTTACTTTTGGAGCAAATGCGTGGAGTCTCAGGAAGTCCCCCGAGGGTATGTTTGCTCTTTTGAAGTCGTCGTACCTTAGGTGTATTTTCTTTGCACATTTGCTACTCTGTATTTTGTATACATTATTATTTCGAGTGATATATATATGTATGTTATGCATGTATGTTTTATTAGAATTTAAGTCTTGTGTCTTAGTTGCACCATGTTTCGAAAAGCTGTAATTACTCTGATGTGCACGAGTTGGTTTTATAAAAAAAAAATATATCGTATTTTTTAAAAGGCACAAGAGTTTTGTTTTTAAAACACATCTCATATAGGTTTATGTTGAGCTTGGTGTGTTGAGCTCGGTAACTCGAGCTCGGTATATTGAGCTCGGTAGCGGTCCGGAAACGGGTCGTTACACAGATAATACACTAAATATTTTCTGATACCCAAAAATTCCAGAAAAATTCCAATAAATTCTAAATATTTGAAAATGCTAAGATCTCAAATTTTATAAAATTTGGATCACGGTTGGACATGTTTCAGTTAGAAACTCACCCAATAGCCTCTTAACGGCAGAATTCAACAGAATTCTCGCAGCGTAATAAAAACTGTAAGTAGTGAGGATCACTAATTTCAATTTCTCTTATCATCTAGATATTATTCAAACAATAAAATTATCAAGATAAAATCTCTAAAATAATAGTCATATTAAATATGACATAAAACAGACAATTAATACAATAACTAAACAATGAAAATTCAAAATGTGACTTAAAAATGTCTATTAAGTCCTAAAATTATTTCTCATTCAATAAAATAATTTTTTTTAATCATACAACAATTTTTCATATTTTTCAGGATTAATTCATATTAGAAACAGTATATGTCTACACTGTCTCTTAATCTGAATTAACTGCTAAAACAGTAAATTGTTTACTATAAATCTTTGTAGTTCTTCGTACTTTTAACAAACCATTAAGGTGATCAATTTCTATGATTTATTTTTAAGTAGTCGAAAACTGTAAAATAATTTTCATAAAAATTGGGATGTTATAGTATGCTTGATTGTCGTCCTGTTAATACTCTTATAGATCTCAATATCAAGCTTCTTTCGGGTCATGGGGATCCATTAAAAGACCCGGGAAGATATCGACGTCTTGTAGGCCGACTCAATTATTTTACTATTACCAGACCTAATATCACCTTTGTAGTTGTAAGTCAATTTCTGAATGCTCCTTATGATAGCCATTGGGATGCAGTCATCCGTATTCTTCGATACATTGAAAATGCACCAAGGAGAGGACTATTATATGAACATAAAGGAAATACCAAAATCACTTGTTATCAGATGTTGATTGGGCATGTTCACCATCAGATAGGAGATCGACTTCTGGATATCACTACAAGAAAACACGGGATTACCGACGGCTTTTGGCCGTCGGTAATCCCAAAAAGCCATCGGTAATGCAGAATTTCCGACGAGTTACTGATGGCCTCAAGACCGTCGGTAAAACGGGTGTCGCAAATGCCTACAGACGGTGCTTTCGTGGTCGTCGGTGATACCGACGATTAATACCGTCGGAATTTTCTGACGGCTTTGACCATCGGTAAATGGGCAAAACATTTCCGACGGCCGTGGCCGTCGGTAAATCTTTTTTTTTAAATAAAAAATTAATTAATTAATCAATTTCTGTAATTAATTTAATTAATTAATTTATTTATTAAATTAAATGACTAAATTAATTTATAATTGAATTTAATTTATTGAATTAATTAATTAATAAAAAGATAATTGAAATATTTATTTAATTTAATGAATTTAATTAATTGAAATATTGTAATTAATGAATTTAATTTATTAAATTATTTATTTATTTAATTATCAAAAATAATTGATCCCAATATTAAAAAATATTTGTTTATTAATTTAATTAACTACTACTAGTAATTTAACTTAATTATATTTATTACTTTTAAATTATGCGATAACGTAAACGAAAAAGATCAGTAATAATTAAAAAAAAAGAAACGTAATAAATGAATAAAATAATCGACGAACAAAGATCAACGGTAACTAAAAAGATATCGGAAAATATGAAAAAATATAAGTACAAACAGAATTAATAGTCCTGGTGGTCCTGATCATGACCATCGTTACTAGGAGGCGGAGGAGGCGAAGGCGGACGCGGTGGAGGAGGCATCTGGCGAGGTAGCAATTGGTACAATTCCTCCTGTCGCTTCAGCACCTCAGCCAACATGGCACTCGTCTGACGGGCGTCCTCCCGCTGCTCGGCTGCGATCCGCTGCTGCTCGGCTATAGCCCGCTTTAGGTCCGCTATCTCCTGCTCATCCGCAGCAGAGCGACCAGTGGCAGCACCACCACTCGACAACTCTACGATGTTGAGGCGGCGGGCACCTTTCTTGTAGTTACCGGCGAGGTCGCCAGCACCGTATAGGCGACCCTTCTTCTTGCCGCCAACAACATCAGCCCATACCCTGAGTGGTATAGATGGATCCTCAGGGCTCTGAGTGGGGGAACATGATGATGTCTGAGACATCATCTGAGACATCCGCGCCTCAAACTTCTCCTGTCAAACATATACAAATAAGTCAATTTTTTTGTCATAAAACAATATAAACATTATTAAAAAACTATTCATTATATTTTATAATTACCTGGGTCCACCTCGACCGCTCATCAACAAAATCACTGATACTCCTCCTAATATGAGTTGCACGATGGAGCTCGTGCAACTGCACCTCTCTACCCAACCGCTTCGACTGTAATTATTTAATACAAAACCTTAACTAAATAATAATAATAATAATAATAATAATAATAATAATAACAGATAAATAATAATGATAATAATAATAATAATAACAACTAAATAATAATAATAATAATAACTAAATAATAATAATAATATAAAACGTACAAGTCGAGCTGCGTTCTGTGCCTGACTGACCGAACCTCCGGTGTGCAAACTCCCACCCTTCTCAAAGGCTCTATTCCTCTTCGCCTTCTCACTTACCGCCTTGAACTCAGGGGAGTTCCAGTACTCTTGCAGCTGCTGCCAGAGCTGATCCCCTATCCAGTGGGGCTGTCCACTGAGGCGGGCATCTCTAAGCATGTCAGAGAGGCGGTGGGAGGCCTTCATGTGGAAGTTCCTCTCGATCTGCTCCTCATCCTCTTCCTTCCATGAAACCCTCTCCTGTATGAATATAATATATTATTAAACATAATTGAAATTTATGAAATAAAAAAATATTATGCAACAAAATAAAATCACAACTTACTCCAAAAGTTCTGAACATATGATCCCCCGCATCCTCCTTCACTTTCTTCCAGGTGGGCCAAAACGTGTGGTAATTATCCTCAATTACTACTGTGATAGCTATCGCAGCTGGCTTTGAGGGAAGGAACCTGAAAAATAACAAGATGTCAAACAAGAGAAAAAATATATATATAAATATATATATATATATATATACATGTAAATTATTAATAACTCGAAAAAAAAAGTAAATACTTACCCTTTACCAGCCGGCCTGATAGCAACTCGGCCATCATGCAGCATCTCAATATCATCGCGACCCCCTGGTCAACCTCCTGCTGCTCAACCTCCTCCTGCTCATCCCCGTCCTGCTCAACCTCGGTCTGATCGGGTGTATGACCCGTACTATAGTCATGATCGGACATATGAGTATCGGGCGCCGTCTCAGGCACAAAATGGGAGGAAGAAGCGTCAGGTGTTTGCTGGAACCCCTGGTTGGGGATCATGTGAATGGGTGACAAATGGGGTGTCAAAACAGAAGGTCCTGCAGGCTGTGTAGGTGCCGAACGCACTGGAGGCTGTGTAGGAGCCGAACGCACTGGAGCCTGTGTAGGCGTAGATGTACGCGGATGTTGTGTGGATGACAACATCGCATAGCCAACATCATCAATCCTAATAATGTTCGGCCGACGACGACGAGGGGGGTCAATGGCGATGCCCTTCCGTTGACCACCAGTGGGTGGTCGGGGGAGTCGGATCCTGCACCTCCTGATGCCATATATATCTATAGAGCAATTCAACAATTACAGTCATGAAATAATATATTTACGCATAACAATATTACAAATGAATTCCATAAAAATAAATAAATTACATCCCTTTGCAGTATTTTTTTTTTGGTACCAAGGCAATTTTTTTTACACAAACATCCAATTATATTTAGCTATGGTGTTGTGTCTCAGTAATATTTCTCAAAATACGTATAAATATCTACATAGTGAGATATGATTAGATATGTGCAGAACTTTTTACATTGTAAATGCAAAATAATGAAATCCAAATTATATATCTACGAATTATCCCATATAGTGTCACATCTTAGTACGTATTTTTTATTTTGATTTAGACTCTCGATATAATTTGAGTCGAGTTGTGTGAACCCATATTAAGGCAAAACTCTTCTAACGCCTATTTTACCATTCAAAGACTTGAACTCGAGACATTATTTAATTAAAAGAAACTAAACTCCTTACCACTTAGATTAACAGACGTCGGTTGTAATATTATATTCTAGTTAGAATACGTGAATAAAGAATGGCGTCTAATGAATATTTCTTGCACGAAATAATTAAAGAAAATGAAAACACATATGCACCATTCAAATTGATGGGAAAAAGAGGAGGAATCAAAGTTAGGATAAAATGATATATTAATTTATGTATGACTTTTATATAAGCCAGACTTATTTATCTTAAATAAGTATATAGTTTTTAAACATTTAAAAAACTGATATAAAAATATTAATATATTATTTATGTTTGCTTAATTAATCCGGTCAGTTAGGCCTAACAAATTTGTTTACATTGCCTAAAACCTTAATATTTTTAGCTAAATACTTCTAAAAAAGACTTGATCTAGTTTATTTAATAAATAATTATGTGTTGGCTTAGAACTAATATAGCCTATGCCTTAGCCTTAGCCTTAGGCCAATAATCACGATGATGTTGATTGTAACAAGAGCATTGCAGTTGTGAGAGAGGTTCTTAAATTTTGTGTGACTCGGGCAAAAGATTTCTGCATCGAAGAACCATAAGAACTTGTGTTTATTTTCTGTTTCTCTACTTTCTAATTATGAATATATCTGTTTCTCTACTTTCTAACATAAAACATACACAAGTTGTAGACTAAACAGAATCTACAAATTCACAAAAGGAAAAAACACAGTTAAATTCACAAAACACAAGAGATTTAAAAACCTTAAATTGACATGTCATATAACATAGAAAGAGAACCTAAAATATAGGAAGATGAGGCGGCAAGCTGTGCGCAGCAGAGCTGTGTGCAAAAAAAAAGGGTTTCAGCAAGTATTCTGTAAATAAGTTTCAATAAGTATTCTCGAGACGTACAACAATTGTCTTTATGTAATGTAGATGGTTCTCCACTAATTTTTACTCAAACGGCCACACAGAAAGAAACAACTTCTAAGGAGAGCCTTCTTATATAAAAGAGACGCAAATGGAAGAAAAAAATGATAATAACAATGAATAATTTTTTTCAAATAATGTAGTTGCTTCTTTCACTCTAACATTTAATAAGCTAACTAGTCGCTTCATTTATTTTCAATTATTTATTCAATTGCTTCATTCTAAGTCCTTATACCACGTGGCAACTCAAGAAGCAGAATAAATGATTTTATATCTTCAATCATCCTTCCATTCCTGACTCCAATATTGATATAATAATGTCACACAAATTCAAAGTTGAACAAAGCAATGAGAGATAATTAACCCCAAATTGAAAGCGGAAAATCCAACAGAACCGTGCAATTTCAAATAATAATATTTAATAGTAGAAAGAAAAAATATACATATAAAAATAAAGATTCATTTTTCATCAGATTCATTTTTCACAGAGGAGTGCGAAGGATTTCTGCGACGAAGAACCATAAGAACTTGTGTTTATTTTCTGTTTCTCTACTTTCTAATTATGAATAGATCAGTTTCTCTATTTTCTAACATAAAACATACATCAGACAAAATTGCCTCTGTGGAGAGAACTATATATCACTTCAACATAATAACTTTTTGGCAGCAAAAATACACACATCACTTCAAAATTCCCTCTGTGGAGAGAAATATAAAGCAAAACAAAGAAATATGTCGGTGTAAGGGTCAACAGCCAATCCTTTTCCACCCAATGAGTCAACCGACATTTCATTAGATTGCATACCCCGATCGTAGAGTAGTGGCACGAGCGGTGCTGCGAAAGAAGCTTCTCCTCAAATGTCAACTTCGAACTAGTAGTCACGAGACAAACCTAACCTACTGCGATGGAGAACTTGCTCGAACACCTGTTTTGAATATAACCCCCAAAATCAAACTTACAAAGAACATCAGAATCCTAAGACATGATCCTAAGACATGATCTAAACACCAAATAAGGTGCAAAGGCCAACAATCAAACTAAATCATAACAAACTCCATCCAATAAACCTTCAAGTTATAAAATATCATTGTTTAAAAACTTTTCAAAACAGAATTAAAAAGCTTCAAAGCCAAGCCAATGACTATCAAGACTTGAACATGACAAATCCTGCCTTAGATAAGACCACCAACAAATGCTAAGATTATCATTTCACAACAACAGGAACCCATTGTTCTAGAATAGTTAGCAATGAAGTTTCTTCTTCTTCTATTTTTGTACTAACTTGTATACCAGATTCCTAACAGAATAGCATCACATATTCAAAGGAAAAATTTAAACATTAATAAAAAGAATGCAAATATCATCACTTCTCAAAATAGGAAAGAAGTTTTCTTGTCCATCAATACTTTTCATAGAAATCATAACTATAAGTAAATCATCTAACACAATATCTCCGAAATAAACAACAATAAGCAATTTGCAAATAAAACCAGAACAACCAGTTGAAGAAATTTGCAAATAAAACCAGAACAATAAGATATAAATTGAAGCAAAAACGCAAAGGAACAATCATTGTGGTAGAGTTCAATTACATAAATGCAATGCAATGCAAGAAACAAAACACAACCAAAATAATGGTTAAAAATAACCTTCAAGGAAGCACTGACAAAGGGAAAAGATCTGTCGTCGAGTCTTGGCAAACACTCGATTTCAATCCAACAATCAAGTAGGTGACACTATTATTTGTTCCTTGCAAAAAGAAGAAGACAAAACCGATTAAGAAAAGAGGAGAAAGGGGTGAGAACGTTGGAAATAAGATTATATTCCTCAGCCAACAAACTTTCAACAAAGTAGGCTCACCACAGAGGGAATTAAAATAGGGTAGAACAATTAGGCTCACCACAGATTATATGCTGCGTACTGCTCCTCTCCCCTCTCTCTCTCTACGACGACACCAAAAACAGTTCCTGCGAATTGAATTAAACTAATTGAACTAATTAATCTAGTTATTGATAAATATTGCGCAGATGGATTCGCTAAGAAGAGAGCTGGGTACAAGCAATACCAGTGAGGGAGAGAGGATTCCAGTTATACTCACCAAAATTCAAGCGTGCAGACGGAGGCAGGGGCTAAATGCTAGAGATGGCAATCAAGCGTGCAGACGGAGAAGCGGGTGGTGGTCGCCGTCGTGGAGGCTGGGTGCTGGGTGGTGGTGCCGGAAATACGAAAAAGGGAGAAGAGAGTGAGAGTAGAGAATAACAGGAATAGGGTATAATGAAAAATGGAGGAGGAGAAGGTCTCGTGGTCTGCGTGTAACTAGAGATTACCGACGACCTCACTAACATTACTGATGGTACACGACACGACATTACCAACTGCTTAATTCAAATACCGACGGAAAAGCCCGTCGGTAATTGAAAAACTAGAGGGAATACTAAAAACAGATGTTGGGATTTCCGACGGCTTTAGCCGTCGGTAAAGCCAGACCGTCTTACACCGTAGTTTACCGACGGCCACACCATCGGTAAACAAAGGTGCAAGACGGTCTGGCTTTAGCGACGGCTTTAGCCGTCGAAAAACCCTGTTTCTTTGTGACGGTCTGTGCCAGTCGGAAAAAAGCCGTCAGTATCCCCGATTTTTCTTGTAGTGTATTGTGTCTTCATTAGAAGAAATTTGATCTCATGGATAAGCAAAAAGCAAAGCATAGTTTCCAGATCCGGTGCAGAAGCTGAATACCATGCTATGGCAACAGCTGCCTGCGAGCTTACCTGGCTTAGGCAACTACTCTAGCAGCTGAAATTGGGAGACCTCCAGGATACGAAGCTTATCTGTGACAATCAAGCTGCACTTCACATTGCTTCAAAGTTTGTCTTCCATGAACGAACCAAGCACATAGAGATAGACTATCACTTTGTAACAGAGAAAGTGCTCTCAGGAGAAATCACCATTGACTTTGTCAATTCTGGTGATCAGCTGGCTGATATGTTCACTAAGTCCATCAAAGGCTCTCGAGTTGACCACATTTGTAACAAGCTTGGATCATATGATATATATGCTCCATCTTGAAGGGGATTGTTAGAATAACATATTTAACATGTGTTAAATGTGTGATTAGTATGAGCTAACTAGATGCTGACAATTAGAATAATCATTTGTAATTATTAGGAGATATTCCTTGTCCTCATTATCTAATTATAAGTAGAGCATATGTGTGATCATCAAACACACAACATTTCAATACAATATTCTCTTTACATATGCTTTTTAAGTATCTTGGCCTCATGTTGGTGATAATATGTTGAAGTTAGCAACTTAGCAACCATTGGTGGATTTCCTTCGACGATGGATGCGTTTGTGGAGTCATAAATATGTTTCTTTTAATTAGATGATTGTTCTTATTAATTTTGTGTTGAGTAGTATTTTGATATTTACTTATCTTTTCTTGAAATACCAGTGAAGGTGTTGAGAGTGAATGGGAAATCATTACACGCTTAGAACTCATAGTTTTTATATTGGTACTCGATTACCAAGTATGGCACTAGATTACTTGATTTAGTTTGGGTAGTGCTCAATTACTAAGACCAATACTCGATTATCACAAGCTAATTTCAATATGTTATTGACAATTATTATCCGGTAATTGATTGCCCGCTTATGATAATCGATTACCACATGTAATTCTTTGAAAAAAAAATTAGCCAAAACTTTTTCGATAAATAAGACCCTTCATTAAACATTTTAATTACGAATTTGAAGAGCTGGAAGTATTAGGGTTTGCCCACTGGGGCCATATTTGTGTCCAATGGCACACAATTAAAATTTTGGATTTTAGTCCAAGTCAAGTTTAATTTGTCTTATAGGATACATTACAAACCTCTTTATTTTCTCATTGTATATTATTTCTTTTTTTTTTCAAAATAAATTAGTGATTCACCGATTCAACCTATGACCCAATGCGCTAATATCACAAAATTGGGGTATATTTACGGTTACATTAACAGTGAAGTAAGATGCACCACGTATATCATATTAGAATAAGCTATCTATCTTTTGTCAAAAAAATCTATCTATCTATCTATCTATTTATATCTATAGGCTATATACAAATCAAAATAACTTAAAAGGAGAACATGACATGTGTCGTCTTATCAAACAGATACTCTAAAATTAAAAGTCCTTTGGAGTATCCCCTCCTGATAAATCCTACATGTCAAATTATAATTGAATTTGGCAACAGAATTTAAATTCAAATTTAAAAATCGGTATTTAAGTAATGTGTATATCAATATCACCTAATTGTTAGGCCTACACTTATTGCATATTATTTATGGCAAACCAAAAAAAATTTACCTAAACAATAAAAGAGAAACAAGTCTTATGATTTTAATTTCAGATTTCAAAATTTGACCAAAACAATAAAAAAGAAATGAATCTTTTATCAACCCTACACTTATGCATATTACTAACCAAAACATTATCCTAATTTTTGAATCCCAATAATCTGAATATTTCAAAATGTAAATTAGATTTTTGGGATTGTTTGACATAAACAAAATTAAATTAGATATCAAATTGATATACTTATAAATTGGTCAGAACATATTGCAATATAAAAAAAATGATCTTCACTTTTTATTCAATACGTGATTCCTATTAATCTGAAAATAAAATTATATATAAATACATATTTTTTTAGTCAATACGTGATCCAAATATTCTAAAAATAAATTTTTCGTCAATGCAGATTTATGGGATTGGTTGACAAGCAAAATAAATTATATATCAAATTGATATATATCACATAAACTCCATTACCTAAACAACCAAAAAACTAGGATCTTAAATAATTAGTCAAACTGTGATCCTACAAAATAGGACTCTACCCCAAAAAGATAATGAATAAACGGATTATTTCGAATGTAAATGAAAGTTAAAAGGGAAATAACACTCAGGAGTTAACAGTGTATAACTTATATTAGTAAATATTAACATTTTGCCTAGTCATTTTGTTTGATATAATTTATTAACTATGTATCTACTATCCTAAAGAAATAATCAAAAGCCAAATATTAACACGTACATATCATGAATTCATTCAGAAGTGATCATATATAATTCCTTATACAAATATGATTTATGTAAACTAATAGGTAGGGCTGGACAAGGGCCCGAAAACCAACCCGAATCCGGCCCAACCGAGAAGAAAAGGTAGGCTATAGGCAGTTCAACGCGGGTCAATGGGCCGACGGGTGCGAAAACCGGGTTCGCGTGGCTAGAAGAGGGCGGGTTCGGGTGGGGGGGAAAAAACCGTCGGAGCCCGACCCGGACCGAATATAAGATGTTGATTTTTTTTTCAAACGCTGTGTTTTATCCATCGTTAGCCCACGAATGAAATGAAACGGGCCGCTCCTTCACTTCATTTTCTCTTCTCAAATTTGGAAACCCTAGCGTAGCTCTATGACCTCGTCCCTCAAGAGCAGCTTCGTCCCTCAAGCGCAGCAACCCTAGCGGCGCCACTGCTCTCTTCCTTCCTCGTTCTTCTATTCTCTTCCCCGTTCCTTCTTCCATTCCCCTCCTCCTTCCTTCTTCCATTCCCTTCCTCGATTTTCACTTCGTCTTCATCTTCCCTTACTCGTTTCCATTCCTCCCTCGCATTCAAACACAGTGGCCACATCTCTGATTTTTGCATGTGATGGCATCGGTGGCGTTTGGGAACGGCGACAGTGTTTGGGACAGCTCCAAAGGTTAGGTTTTCTCTTCTTTTTTTTAATCTGATTTCTGTTTTTTTTTTTCATTTTCACTAACTGTTTTTTATTGTGGTTTGTGGATATTACAGAATGAGGCTAGGGTTTGTTGTTTGGGACAACTCCAAAGGTTAGGGTTTTTTCCTCTTTTTTTCTCTGATTTCTGTTTTTTTTTTATTTTCATTTTCACTAGCTGTTTTTTATTCTGGTTAGGGTTTTTTCATTTTCATTTTCTCTGATTTCTCCAAAGATTAGGGTTTTTTTCTCGCTGTTGTGTCCTTTTTTATTTCTTATAAAAAACGAGGTTAGGGCTTGTTGATGTGGATAATACATAACGAGGTTAGGGCTTGTTGATTGGGACAACATTAAAGGTAAGGGATTTTTTATTTTTATTTTCATTTCTCTGTTGGATTCTGAGTTTCTAGCTTTGTTCATTTTTGGTTATGTGCTTCTGGATAAATGATTGAACTTGTATGATTATTGGTTCTGAGTTTTTTGATGTGTTTGGAAAAGTGTTGTATAATGTATAGCATTACTGAATGTCTGTAATAGCATTACTGAATGTGTATACTTAGTTACTGATTGCTTTAATAGCATTACTGTATGTGTTTAATTCCATTAATTAATTAAATTGTGTGCAAATTGCTCATATGTATACTTGTATGATCACTTGCTCATATGTATGCTGATATGATCACTTGATGGTATGATTAGTCAATTAATTAATCACATGCATGCTTATATGTATGCTTATATTGATATTAATGCTATGTTATTTGTACGAGTGTATAATTTATATTTTTTTAACTGCAATTTGTATGCTTTTTTTTTACTGCCAATTCTGCTCTTGTATGATTTGTATGCTTAGTTTAAACTTGTAACAGAACTTATATGTATGCTTATAAGTTTAATTAGTTTAAACTTACATGTATTTATACTTTGTTTAATTAGTTTAAACTTACATGTATTTGAAAAGCTTGATGAAGAAGAATCAAGCTATAAAGAATTCTTTGGGGTTGACGGTCCTCCTAGTAAGACTGATTAGGAAAATGTTCGTGTTTTTGTGTCCTTTTTGAGGATTTTCTATGAGGCTACTAAGGTTTTTTCAACTTCACAAGAAGTGAGCTTACATGTTGCATTTCATCAATTGTCTTCAATATATTGTGAGCTGAAAAATTCTTCTATGAACCTTAACACTATTTTGGCCACTATGGGGTTTGAAATGAAGAAGAAGTATGACAAATATTGGGGTAATGTTGCGAACATAAATCAATTTCTTTATTTTGGTGTTATTTTTTATCCAGGGTATAAGTTGAGATTTGTGGAGTGGTCTTTTGAGGACATGTATGGTAAAGAGTCTGACTTTGCAAAAGAGCTGTCCACCTCTTTAAAGACCAATTTGTTTAAGATGTATGACAGTTATAAGAAAGCTTATGATCTAAAAAACAGTTCTGGGCAGTCCTCTTCTAGCTCAACAGTAGGTATTTCCCAAGTTCAAACACCTTTAGTTGCTGAAATTTCAGCATCACAAGCAAGGGCTGATGCTTTTATGTAGCACTTGAAGGAAAAGGGTTCCATTGACAAACAAAATGAGGTTGAGAGGTACTTAAGTGAGGCCAACATAAATCAAACTGAAAAATTTGATATTTTTACTTGGTGGAAACATAACTCATCAAGGTATCCCATATTATCCACCATAGTCAGAGATCTTATGGCCACACCAGTATCTATAGTGGCATCAGAGAGTGTTTTCAGTGCAGAGGGAGGGTTGTAGACACATTTAGAAGCTCTATTAAGCCAGATATGGCTGAGGCTTTGATTTGTATTCAAAATTGGTTGAGGCCTTCCCTCTTCCAATTCAAAGATCTCCAACTCAATGATGAGTATAAAGTAGCTGAGAGTATTGTGACAGGTAATATTTTCATGCATTATTTGCCTCTGAAATTCTTTAGAATTTGTGTCTTTGTATGCTGATTAACTTGAGTCTATTTTTTTGAATATGCAACAGAATTTGAAGGAGCTAGAACTGGAACAGCAGCTGGAACAACAGTTGGAGCTGGCCCATCATCTCAATCACAGCCATCAGGCTGTGATTGATAAAATAATAAGTTTGTGTTCCTTAAATTCCTGTAGTTTATATTAATAAATACTACAATCTATTTTTAGTCGTGTTCTGATTTATTTTGTTCAATTTTCTGCAGTTTAAACACTTTTTGCTTTTTTTTGGATCATGCATGTGTTATGACTGAAATTAGGATTCAAATCCTAGTGGCTTTTTGCCTTTTTGACTGCTAAAGAAACTTGTTTACACACCTACTGGACTGGATGAATTTGTATTTCTTGAAACAGTTAAGTTCTTTAAACTATTGAATCTGTTGCTCTTTTATAACATGCTAGTTTTCTCGTAATTTCATCAAATATGTTTCTCATGTCTCTTGGTTTATTTGTAGGGGGTTGATTTAATGAAGTGTTGTTGCTGTTGTATTTTGTACTGGACTTGGATAGGGGGGAGATTATGCTTCAGTTTGACAGCTTGTAAATGTAACATAATTTGTTTTTTTTCCCTTCTATAGCATATGTCATCTTTTCTCATTTGGTAACATGTTTTATTTTCTCTAGTCTCTGACGTGAAAATAAGATTGCTGATGTGAAAATGAGATTGCTCAATGTAGTGATTTAATGAAGTGTTGTTGTTACTGTTAATATGTCTCTTGGTTTATTTGTAGGGGGTTGATTTAATGAAGTGTTGTTGTTGGTGTTGTATCTTTGTGCTGGACTTGGATAGGGGGAAATTATGGGAAATTATGCTTCTGTTTGACAGCTTGTGAGTGGTAACATAATTTGTTGTTTTACTACTATAGCATATGTCATCTTTTCTCATTTGGTAACATGTTTTATTTTCTTTGTAGCCTGGTGTGAAAGTGAGATTGCAAAAGGCTCAAATTTCTAAGTTCACAGATGAAGAAAATAAATCTCCTTTAGTGGTATATACATGCCTCCCTTTCAGAACTCTATCTCCCACTTTGTTTATGATTGTATTTGTTTTATGCATATTATTGTGAAGGCTTACATAAGTCAGAATCGTGAATACAGGATTTTAATTTATTCTCTTAACATGTTCACAGGTGCAAGTAGAAGTGTATCAAATTTGGAAGGACCATACTTAATGTAATTTGTAATTTGTATACTTATTCATGTGTCAAGTAGAAGTGTAACAAGTTGTGTTGTTGGTTTATTGTTTAAGCTGTTAAAGTATACTTATTGATATTAAACTGTTGTGATGGTACTTTATTGTTTAAGTTGTTAAGTACTAATCTATTATTAAGTTGTTATGTTGGTAGTTTAGTGAATGATTTGACCAGCTTCAACAATTAGTTTGAACAGAAGGACTTGATATTTTAGTGAATGGTACTTTATTTGTGTGTTTTTTAATTGTGTATGGTATTGTATGTTTTTTAATTGAATGATTTGAGTTTGTTGAATTTTTAATGAATGATTTGAACACCACAATGAGTATGCTGAATATTTGATTTTGTACGCTGGCCCAATTGTAAAAAATTAACATTTTTTGTCAAAATAAAAATATAACTAGAAAAAGACTTAGAATCCTAATTGGGTTGAAATTTAAACCCAGCCCCAACATGGGCCCAAACTGCTTAAACCCAATCGACTCAACCAAAAACCGACCAATCTAAAAACCGACCAATCCGTAGACTGTCTTGGGCAGAATTGGGTCTTTTATACGCAACCGCGGGTTCGGCTGGATTGGGATTTTTGGGCCCGAATCCACCCGAACCCGCCCGCCGTCCAGCCCTACTAATAGGTATTTATTACATGTAACTACAAATACTTTTTAAGTATTAATATGTATTTAAGATGGACGATCACATATAAATATTCACCAAGATATTTAAATAAAATATATTAATATTTTGTTATCTTTTATAAAAGCTGATGTTTGCCCTGTGCATGGCACGGGCTACATACACTAGTATTTTTCAGACAAAAAAATATGGGATGTCCCTGCTGATTTCCCTCCTATCTATATACATTATACACATTGTCAAAACAATAAGAATAAATTATATTTTTAGTCACTTATTTTTATTTTAAATTTTGGTTTAGTCTTTTATGTATTATTTGTTTAGAATTGATCCCTTATAAATGCGGATCTTCTTTATGACCGGAGGAGGCCTTGGCTCCACAAGATATTTTTTTATTAATAGGTATATATAGATATTGTAGTATATTGTAGTGTTGGTATTAATTTATATATATATATATATATATATATATATATATATATATATATATAAGCAAATTGTTACAGTGGCGCACTGACATAGCCTTTTTTTACAAGTTGTGAAACCTAGGATCGATTCCAATTTGAAGAGGTTTTTTTTGCGATTCGACCTCCCTTTGTCTGCGTAATAAAAAGCAACTAGACTACCAACAGGGGTTGGGTCTAACGGAAGGGACTAGTCTCTCACAACATGGCGAACCAAGGTTCAAATCCTTGCTAGAAGAGGTACCCACATTTAGTGCCCGAAGCGACTCGAACAGGATTGTCTCCGTTGGAGGAGACCCGTGAGAAACCAAAAAAAAAAAAACTAGACTTTAAGCCCTTGCTACCCACGGGTGCAAGTAGAACTCGTGCAACACATGTGTGCAAGATAGTAAATATTTAAATAAAAATCAAATGATAATTTATTATTTAAATAAGGCTATATTATTAGAGATTTTTTTGGAATGTTTTTCCATTATTTAGATAAGGCTATATCATAATTATAATTATAGATATTTGTACGTTCATGTTCTTCCATTTGACATTAGTTAATCATAAGTGTCCCTCATTGTTAGTTATTTTGGCAATTTCAGTGACATTGGGACGCTGGGACCGGGATTCGAACCCGGGTGCTGCCGTTTAGACATAAGTCATAAATAGTTAATCATAAGTCATAAATATAGTGGGAAAAAAAATCTCAAAATACTCCATTTAGTCGTTGTTATAAGGAACAAAACCTTAACTCATACATGCCAAGAAAAAAAATTCAAAATTATTTTTTCAATTAATATTCCTAAAAATTTTAAATTTATTTCAAAATTACTTATTTTATAAATCAACTCACTTGCATAAAAAATAAATGTATCTCGTTAATATAATTTTATTGTAAATAAGGTGATAAATAAAAAATTAGATATTTAATAAATTTGAAAATTGACGTGTGATTGACGTGTGTTTCTTATAACTAGTACAAAAAATGGTTTTTTATTTCTTATAATAAGGACAGAATAAAGTAACACAGATGATTTCTATGGAAAAAAAAATACCCGTGAGACTTCATAAAAAAATCGTAAAAAAAGTGGTGAGAGAGAAAAGCAGGCACGTAGCGCAGAGTGCGCAGCTTACGGGTTTTAATATAGAATATAGATTATACCACTGCAAAAAAAAAAAAAATTGTAGACAATGCATCTTAATTAATTATAAAATGCGTCTTAATTAATTATTCATTATTTGGCCCCTCAAAAACATCATCCCAAATCCGTCACTGCTTATGTGTAAAAGTTATATCAATGTGGTCCTTTTTTTATTTCGAAGTGGTTCCTTATAAAAAAATTATATCAATGTGGTCCCTTTTTTGCAAATTATGAACAAAAAGGGACCAAAATTGTATAATTTTTGCTACATAAGGGACCATATTTCGAAACAAAAAATAAGAGAAAGAATATATTGGTATAAATTTTATGCATAAGCGATCAATTCAAAATTTTTAATATATAAAGGAGCAAACCGAAACCTAAAATAAATATAAAAGAACAAATTATAATTTAGCCCAACAAAAATAAACATTATACACGCACGAATTTCGAGAACAAAGTTTTTTTTTGACAAAATTTTCGAGAACAAAGTTAAGGCCCCGTTCGGGGTGGTTTTTAGTTTTAAGTTTTGAAATATCAAAAAACCAAAACTGGTTTTCAGTTTTTAGTTTAAGTTTCAGTTTTTTGTATTTTCAATTTTAAAAAGTTGTTATCGACATTATAATTTCTCCTTTAGAAGTTATTAACAATAACAATTCTTCCAGAAAATAATAATAACTGTAAATAATAATAATAATAATAATAATAATAATAATAATAATAATAATAATAATAATACAAGTAATTATAATAGTAATAATAATAATAGTATTATTAAATTAATAATAATAATAATAATAATAATAATAATAATAATAATAATAATGATAAACTGTGATGTGCCGCTTCTAGTGTCTCTGTCTATCGAGAAGAAGAATGATATAATCCTTCAATCTTTCTTTTTGATGATGAAGACTTGAGAGGGAGAGAGTGAAGTTAAGGTGAGAAGTCACGATAGAGGAGAAAGTGATACAAGAATAAATAAAGCTTGGGCAAAACGGGTTAGCTCGGCATAACCCAGTCGGCCTGACGTGAGCCCGCATAAAAACGGAAGGGTTATGAGTTGAGATGTTGAAACTGGCCTGGCCCTCCACCGGTTGGTTGACTCATCAAAAAACAAAACAATAAATAAATAAATAAATAAATAAAAAGCAAAAAAAATTGAATAAAATGGGACAAAATGGGCCAACCTGCCCAAAACATGCCAAAATGGGCCATAATAGCGAGTTGTCTGCCAACAATATGTAAAAAAAAATAAAAGAAAAGAAATAAACGTTTAAAAATAGGAAAAAAAATAAAAAATTATGTGTTGACTCGTGGTCTACAGCCCAACGGGTTGGCGGGCTAAACGAGTTGGACTAGATGGGTTAGTGGGTTGATAAAACTTAACCCAGTCCTCCCATTTTAAAAAGGCTAGCGGGTTGGCCCACTGGGCCTAGCCCAATTTGCCACTCCTTTGGTGGTGGCGGCTGCAGTGGCAATGTCATTGGTGGTGGTGGTAGCAATGGTGGTGGTGGCAGTGGCAATGTTAATGGTGGTGGCAGTGGCAATGTCGGTGGTATTGGTGGTGGCGGAAGTGCCGATAGTGATGGCGGTGTCGGTGCTGGTGGTGTTAAGTAATGGTGGCAACGGTGGTGTCGGTGGTGGTGGTTGTTATGCTGATGACGGTGGTGGTAGGCTGGTGGTGATAGTGACGACGAAAAGAGTTATTGTCAAATGTAGTAAGAACATGTTTTTTTTAAACCAAAAACCAAATTTACAAATCCATTTTTCTTGGTTTTGAAAATAAATATAAAAATATTTTTAAATTGAGTAATAAACTATTTTAACTTTATTTTAGCTTTGTTTTAAAAATTATATTTAAAAATAAAAAACCGAAAACCTGCAACTACGGACTACCCCAAACGGGCCTAAGATAATCCAAATACCGATTTTTGAAAGCAATCTGGATGAATCCGCCATGCCGCGGGAGAAACAAGATAAAATGACGAAAATGCATGGAGACAAAAGTATATTTAAGTACAAAATCTTCTCGTTACACATTCCAGCGAAAATTTCAATAAATCGACTTAAACTCGAATAATAATTTAAATAATCTGTGTCAAAACGAAGAATAATATTTGTTTTAGGTCAATAAAAGAATAATAATTTAACCGAGTTGGTCCGAGTGGTAATTAGGCTCGGATCCCATTCCAAGGTCTCGAGTTCGAGTCTTCGATATGTTAAAAATTCTGTTAGGAGGGGAGAACCACACGGACTGACAAAGCCGAATAAAAAAACACGTGGTCATGGTAACAAAAAAAAGAACAATAATTTAAAGGCATAAATTTTTTTTAGTCCCTTCAAATATATAGTGTTTTGATTTTAGTCACTGTAAAAAATTTATTTGTTTTTTGTCCCTACAAAACATTTTATTTTGATTTTAATTCTTTTGACCAAAATTTATAGGAAACTCAGTGGGAAAATGAGGTTTTTTTCTGTGGATTTTGTTATGAATTTTGGTCAAAATAATGGTTTTTAGTTCTTCGGATCAAAACTCAAAAGAAATTTGAAAAGAAAATGAAGTGTTTATATAGATTTTGCTATGAATTTTAGTTAGAATGACTAAAATCAAAATAAAGTATTTTGCAGGGACAGAGAACAAACAAGAAATTTTACAGGTGGTAAAATCAAAACACTCTATATTTATAGGGACTAAAAATATATTTACGCCTAATTTAAATAATGCTCTTATGAGCCATGTTTCCACAAGCGGTTCAATTGGGACTTGGGGGTAATGTCATTTGAGAACTGAGTGTAGGATCATTTGCGGGCCCGTCCAAATTTTAGAAGTCAACATGAACTTCTAATTTCATTGAAAATTCTGCATTGGGAAGTGTTTTTTTTAATCTTCGACAAATTAATGAAGTTGAACAATTCAAAAAATAAGCTCATAGTAAGTAAAATTCAATAGGAGAGAAATGCCAGTTTTAATTTTTTTTATTTGCATCAATTTCTTTTTATATATAAAATTCACAAAACTTCTGGGACATAAATACAGTGTAATTATTTCAAAAAATATTTCTTTCTTTTTGGTTGACGAAAGTGAATATACTTTATCTTACTTGAAATTACAACAGCAATAGATTGTGGAATGTCAAGCAATCAACAGTTTGAGAGCATGACACAAACACATGCCAATTGTTCTCTACTACTGAATTGCATCTAACACAATTGAAGAGCATTGAATTCCTCTCAATTGTAACTGGTTGCGATTTGGGATACAATTGTTGACTTCCTGACAAATAGCTTCTTCTGAAGGTATTTTCAAGCTCCAAATTGACATCCAAGCACCCTTACACCTAAGATTTGAACTATCAACCACAAATTCCATAGTAAAATGATAAGCACTCTTGTCAGTGTACATTCCCAATTTTGTAAGCGACCACATTCTCTGATCAGTTTTCGCAGCTGGTGCAGAAGATAAGAAAGGACGATGTCCAAAGCATCCAAACAATCATCGTGAAGGAAATATCAGGCTTTAAAAACCCGTGACACAATAGCATTCAGTTGTTGAATATATTTCCCCGCTTGCTTGCCCAACATAGCCAAGTTAAAAGCATAAAGATTCTGAAAGCCCATCCCTTAAAACTACTTAGGTTTAGATAGGTTATCCCAATCCAGAAAATTTACACCTCTCGTTGTTCCTTGATTTGAGCCCCACCAAAAAGAATTAAGCATGCTTTGAATCTCATCACCAAGGGATGAGGGAATTAGATACATGCTCGTACAATAAGACGGAATAGCTTGGGCCATGGATTTAATAAGAACCTCCCTTTTCGCCATAGAAAGCATTTTACTCCTCCAAGAGCTAATCTTTTGTCATCCTTGATAAAATTGAAGGTAACCCTCATATTTTTCCCCACCATTGAAGGAAGACCAAGATACTTACCCGTCCATAACCTTTGAGTCACTCCAAGGATATTTAAGAGGACTTCACCGTTTCGGAGGGTCACATTTGAGCTAAACATCACTTCTAAATTTTAAAGGTTAATGGACTGTCCCAAGGAATTTTCATAAGTGGAGAAGATCTCCTTCATGGCTAGAAATTCTCTTTCATTTCCTCTCATAAAAAAGAAGCTGTCATCCACAAATAAAAGGTGGGAAATAATTGTCGCTCCCCTGCAAATCCTCACACTAAGGATAGCTCCTGAACTTTCTGCCTTCTTGATAAGGGATGTCAAGCCTTCTACACATAAAATAAAAAGGTAGGGAGAGAGATGATCACCTTGTTTACGACATCTTCCAGGCTTGATCGAACCAACCTCGTCATCATTATTAATTAGAGCTGAGTATTGGAACGACACCACAATAATCCAATCAACTTACCTCTGAGCAAAGCCCATCTTAAGCATAATAGCTTTAAGGTATTCCCAACTAACTTTGTCATATGTCTCACTAATGTCAATCTTTAATGCTGCTTCACTCTTTAGTCCACGTGAATTGCACTTCATATAATGCACAATTTGGAGGCAACTAAAGCATTATTAAGTATTGACTTTCCAACAACAAAACCAAATTGTTCTTTACAAACACATTTAGAGACAACAAGAGGCAACCTGTTAGTGAGGTTCTTGGCAAGAATTTTGCACGCCACATTACACAAATTAAGAAATTGGCCTCAGGTCCTTCATTGACATAGGTTGATCACATTTAGGAATAAGTGCAATCCAGGTATCATTCATCTCAGCTGGAATCATACCGATCTCAAGCGATGAACGACATGCAATAATCACATTCTCTCCACCACACATACCCCAGAAGTGTCTATAGAAGGCTAGATTAAAACTATATGGACCAGGGGCTTTATCAGGGTGCATATGGAACATTGACTTCTTGAATTCTTCATCCGAAAATGGGGCCAACAAGAGCATGCTATCAACTTCATTTACACGGGTTGGAACCAGGCTAACAACTCGGTCCACCAGCTTGTTGCGCACAAAATAACGAGTCAAAATAATCACGGGCAAGTGTTTATGGGGAAATTTGGTTTATGGTGTGATTCTACCAGTTTTGATGATCTTGAATGATCTACCAAATTCATCAAACAAACAAATAAATTTTGATGATCAAGCAATTATGAATCCGAACGAGTTACGTGGTAATCTCGTTTTGAAAACAACGGTTTCTTTTGAATATAACGGTCAAAGTCTCGACACGTTAGTTGTTCTTTAACATTCTTGGCTTTTAAGCCATTAATTGTCAAGTTTTATGCCAAGTTTGGTTATGATGATTCCAATTAACAACAAGTTGTTGTCGAAATGGCAATACAGACTCAAATAAACAAGATTGGCTGTCGAAATGGCAATACAGACTCAAATAAACAAGACTGGCTGTCGAAAGCCAATAACTTTGTTTACAAGTAAGTTAGAGCAAAATTTAAAACAAGAATGCACTACTGCGATATCATGGGGCATACATCACTGAAGCCCAACATGCGATTGAAGTTAATGCAGAAATGTAAAAGAAAACAAGTAACAGATAGAATTTAAAGAACATCATTAAAAGACATGAATTTAAATGAAAACGTGTAAATGCAAGAACTTAAATAACAGAAGTGTAAAGAACATGAATTGAAGAAAAAAGCATGTAAATGACTTTGAAAGTAAAAGTGCAGAAACAGTAAATGACAATGACTTAAAGAATGTAAATGCGAAACGAAGAAATACAAATTGATTGGAATGTAAATGACATAACTGGAAATGCAAAGAATTGAGAATAAATTGAAACTTGATTAAAATGCAGAAAGATAAGGGGTGGAAGGCATACGATGATCGTTTTCCGTTAATCTTCTTTAGCCGTCGAGATATTAGGAATTAGATCACGTATCCAACCTTTATTACATTGTATGAACTACTATTTATAGGCAAAAAATGTAAAAACTACCTATCATCCGACCTGACACGTGTACGGATACAGGGTCGGTAGTTAATTTATCTAAACTACTAAAACTTCGACAGTATCCCTTCCTGTCGAGTTATCTACATTTTGCTTAAAGCCTCAGTCTAATTTGACCGTTTCCATGTTGGCATCTTCGACGCTTCATACACCTCGTCGAACAACCGCCAAGTCATCCGGTCCTTTTAAACTTAGCTTATTTTCTGTTCTATTATTCTGTTTTCTTGTACCTTCACTTGTCGATTTCAGATCCTGTCGAAACTTCCAAATTTGTAATTTGCCTCCCAACAGCTGCCCCCCAAATTCTGAGTTTTCGACATAAAACATGAAGAGAACCAGAATTTTTCTTCTTCTCTTTTTTTTTTTATATATGAGTGACGGTTACTTTTTCCAAATAGTCCCATCACCAGTCTAAACTGCCACTTCCCCAAAAATAGGACCATCATTACATTCAAAACGAGCAGTTTCTCCCCCACTCGCGCGTTTCGCTTCAAAGGCGGGGCTTTAAATAATATTCAAAGCCTCATTTAGAACCTTTCTTCTACCCTCTGAACTTCCGCGAAAGCATCATACTGAGAAAGCATCATCTTCTTCCAATGGCGTCTTCATCAACTCCTGCTCAAGCCACCATTGCTCCTCGAAGGAAAACATGGTGGAATCCTGACGTTGATGCATCAATCCCCTGGAGGAAATCTAAGGTAATGATTCCTTATGTACATGATCCTTCATATCTCTTGGACCCCCCTGTAGCTTACTTAGGGCCAGTTATCCCTTTATCCTGCTTTCCAGAGAGTTTTGAAGACTCTTTCCCAAACAAAGAAGGTCACACTGACCTTCTAGCTTCTGCCCCTAAATTGCACATTCACTATTTCTTCAAAAGCTCAAGGCTTTTTAGAACGCCGCTGAACGTGAACGGCTATTCTCGCTCAAGCTAGGGTAGAAGCCAAAAAGGCCGAGACTTGGAAAGATTTAGGCATTTACCACCTGATTCAGCTATCAAAACATCAATTTAGGTTGGACTCATCTATGTTGGGAGCTGCTATTTTCTTTTGGAACAAAACTACAAACAACTTCCACTTTCCTTGCGGAATGATGGGTCCAAATTTGTTCGACGTTTCTGCTCTCACTGGCCTCCCACCAGATGGCCAAATGATTCACCCCCTAAACGTTCCAGAAAACGTCATTGATGTTTTCAGTGAGGAACCCCTTGCATTCTCAAAGTATGTTGCTAGCCAAATGAGGGATACTGATGACGTTTCTGATGAGGAACACGTAGCTTTCCTGTTCCATTGGCTATCAGCATTCGTCCTTTGCAATAAAAATGTTCAAATGTCGAAAACCCTCCTCGACTTAGCAAACCTCCTTCATGAGGGTAAGAAGTGGGCTTTCGCTTCTTTCCTCTTGTCGAACCTTTACTCAAGCATGTCGAGCCTTTACGCTATGGTGAAAGGAGGAGGAAAGAAAGTTGGAGTAGGAGGCCCAATTTGGCTACTTCAACTATGGCTAAACCTCACTCTCCCGGGCCACACTGTTGACAAGGCTCCGTCAGATCTCGAAATTTGCACATATGGCACTCTGGTCATGTATCGCTTTCCCAAACCTTTCGACAGTGAACTTGAAAGTTTCAAGTACTATTTCAAACTCTTTCACTCCCTTGCTCCCACAACTCCAGGCATTCGCTTTCAACCCTTTGTCAGCAGAAGATATGGACCCAAGTGGTTCACAGCCCCTTTTGATCCAAAATCTGAGGAGTGCCAAGTCATTTGGACTCACTTCCTTTCTCGACAAGCGTTCCCTACAGGACTTCCTAGTTCGTCAGATGGTTCTGCATTTTCTTTCCTTCCTAACGCTTCTGCCAACAATATTGGTTTCCTGCAATCTATTCCTGGTCCCTTCCCTTACAAGAAAGAAGACATTCTTTTGGACTACATTGATATTAAAGAAGAAACCTTTGATGGCATGAAGAAAAAGAACGAATCCCGCAAAGCTGCTGTCAATCTTGTTCCTTTCTCTACCACTCTTGGCATATCTCAGGACTTCGAGACGTGGTGGACTAACTATTATAAGAAGTTTCACCCATCTTTTGAAGAGTGTGTAAGACGATTTGTTGATCCCTCTGTGCAGGAACAAGATCCTTCAACTAAAACCAAAGGTGAGCACTTGAAGGCTATACTCGACTTTAAAAATTTTATAAATTCAAATGGGATCCTCGACGTCCCCATTATGTTGTCGAACAGGCGAATGAAATGGTCGCCAAATCAAAAGAGGCACATGATAACAAATGGGGCTTAAAGGCTCTAAAGCACTATCATGAAACAGGGCAATCACTTGTGAAACCCCCTTATCCTAAGCCTGTGCCTTTCCCTTGTGCGAATTTTGGTTTGGCTGACCCATTTCCTGGCAAACCGACAAGGGCTGGTAACTTCATTGAACTGGAAAGATACTATTCTCGTTCCATTGTCGATAGCTTTAGCAACAAGGAAGTTACTTTCACTGGTCGGTTTGCTTCACCTTTCGAACAACATAATGAAGTCGTCAAACTCATTTCCCATTTTCCGCAAGGTATTTCAGTTTCTTTTGCGTTTTTGTTTGAACACCCACTCATTTTATGCTTACTTTCTTCACTTTGTTTTAGCTTTGGCTCTAAAAGAGCCTTTAAAATACAAGCAAACAAGTGGCAAGGCCACTGAAGTCGAAGTTCAAGATGAAGATGAAGATGATGAACCTCCCCTCCAGTCCAAATCATCAAAGAAGAAATCCTCCAAATCTGGAGTTACAAAGACTGGTGCTGGCAAGAGACCGGCTGCACCGAAAAAGAAGCCAGCAAAGTCTAAGCACTCGACCAGCTCTTCACAGCAAGAGACCACCAAGAGGAAAGCTCAAGCCACTGGTGCTGAAACCAAGCCCTCCAAACGCAGAATAATTCTGCTCGAGTCTCCTTCTCGTTCCACGCCTCAAACGGTATCCCTCTCTTCATTTGCCTAGGAATCCATTACTTATTTATGATTTCATCAATTAGACATCATGGTTACCCTTACACAATTTTCAGGAATCTGCAGAGAGATCCGTTTCTGAAAACTCTGAAACAACTCCAACAGCTAAGTTTACAAAGGTAAACTTTCCTCCACTACTGTCTAAATTGATGGTCTTCCTGTTTCTTACAAGATCTTCATTTTTCTTTTCGACATTTGCAGGAGCCAAGAGTTAAATCTGCAAAGACAGGGGTGTCTGAAGAATGTACTTCTAAAGACCCTATCTCTGTCGAGGGAGCTGACTCGTCGAGCATTGATAAGGTATGCCTTTCTACTAATTTTGTGTTTTTTTTTTTACTTTTGGACATTGCCTCATCATACCTGTTTGTCAGGACTCCCCTGAACAAGCAAATGTCCATACTTCGCTCCCTTTGCGAACAATCTTCCCAAGCACTACTCCCCCTGCTACTGAGGTATAAAATTTCTTGCCATTCCACTGGCACCAGAGCAATGATTTAGGACTTTCATTGATTTTTCTTTTTTCTTTCACAGGAAGTCCCAGAGATTCAGCCTGAGCATGAAATTGAAGAGCCTTCAGCCATGGACGTCGATGTGGCTCAAACTACCATCTCGACAGCGAGTCCAGACTCCACACCCACTCATCAGGACGATCACACCGTCCAAGCGGGAACACCCTCTGCTGAAATCACTACTGCCCCCCAAGCTACTGAAAAGCAAAGTCCCATAGTAATCAGGGCATATAGTATTGACATGGATCAGTTGCTCGACGATACTGCCAATCCACCCTCTCACATCGATCCCCATCCATCAGCTGCGGATTTTGGGAAGGCCAACGTGGGGATTGATGAATGGATCAACTTGTTGTCAAGTTCTAGCAGCAAAACTTCACCAATGTCAGCCCGATCCTCCACACTTCCTGGAGACAATTTTGCTGAAAAACTCAATGGATTGCTTGCAGAGCTAAAGGGTTTCTTTAAGTATTCTTTCGACGACCTTTACTCAAATCAGGAAGTAAGGAATAAATTAATTCACGTCGTCAAAGAGCTTCAACATTCCCGCAAAAGGCTTCCGCTAATCCATCGAGGGCATATCAGTACCCTGCACGAATTTGTCGAAGAATTGATCCCTAAACTGCTTGAGCTCGATGACAGTATCCTTCCATACCAGCAAGCCATCACTGCCAAGCATGAGCTTCGTGACAAACTGGTGCATCTCCGACAGAGGCAATCTGCATTGGTCGAGAAAGGTGCTCCCTACCAAGCTAAAATTCCCGAGTTGGAGCAGAACGTTGCTCGCCTGAGGCGAGAACTTGCCGCGGCTAAGACCCAATTACAAGAGGCAATTAAGGCTTCTTGCTCTGAGGAAATAGCCTCTCTCGACCAGGAAATGACTAGTAGTGCCGCAGAGGCGCAAACCATTTTGTCGAAGGTTGAAGCTCTTGAAGTTCGTTATATAAATGCTGAAGGCACAAAAATGGAATTGGCAGCGACTTGGGAAGACATTAGAAAAATTCCTTTGTAATTTCCTTTTTGTCTTATTTGCACATTAGCCATTTTTTTTTAAAAATTCCTTGTATGTCGAACGCTTTTGTTTCGACCAATTTTTGTACTGCCCTGCAACATCTGCAATATGATTTAGCTTGCTTTCGATCAATCGCTTCACCGTCCAGCTAGCACGTTCTTTTAACTGCTTTAATTTCAGTTTTAGGCTAATAAATTACATTCAAAGCTATTGACCACCAATCGACCACAAAACTTGAAAACTAACGCCATTTTGCGCTATAAATAGGCACTTGCCATATTTCTTCTCTCGCTCAGACACAAACGCTTTCTGAACTTCTTGAAGTTTCTTTTCACAGAATCCTTAATAAATTCTTGCTAGCATTACAAGCAACATCCCCAAATCCAACTTGTTCTTATCCCCAAACTAGCTATTTCTGAGTATAACAAGCTGCTATGGAAACCCTCTTTTTTTTATACACTTCAAGCGTTCATTCCATGGCTCTGCCTATTTCATTTGGAAGCCAGGGGCTCCACCTCCCATAGTCTTTTCCAAAGTCTTTGTCTCAACGGTGAAAGACTCTCTGGGTTTTGGTAATTTGCCTAATATCAACAATGAGTTTTGGTAAGTTGCCTAATGCAGCTTGCCAACCTCGTTGAAACATGTGAGAAAGGGAAAGCCGGAGCCACTTCTTTCTCCTACTGTCTTGCACTCCTTCACACCTTGTGCTCGAAATTCAACGTGTGGGCAAGCAATTAGGAAAAGTTTTGGCACAGTTCGGTTAATTGTGAGGCATACACCTAAATCGACGACTGCCTCTCAAACTGCCTGCTTTACCTTTACTCGCATGGCATTTGACACTTTTCATCGACGTGCCCATGCTTTTAGCTTCACTTTTCCGTCGATTTGGGTGTCTACCATCTGAAGCAGCTCTTGTAGACTTGATTGACCAGATGGTGTGCCACGGGAGTCCTTCTTACTTCCCATGTTCCTCTTCCTAAATTCTTCCTCGGCATGATCAGAATCCGGGACACGGAGAAGCTTCCACAAGTGGATTTATTCCTTAATAGCCTAGACTTATTGACTTTTCAGTACTTGTATTACCAGGCTGTAAGCCTATTTGACAATGTATATTGTATACTGCCAAATGGCTCTTGAATAGAACAATCCAGTTTACTTTTCAAGGATGTATTCTTACTTCCCACATTGTTGGTCTATACAACTTCAAATATTTGCCATTAATAGACTTAATCCTGAAACCAGAATTAACTTCAACAAGTGCATAAGCATTTCCTGAGAATGTTTGGACAACCTCAAATGGCCCTTCCCACTTTGGGGACCATTTCCCAAATTCTCGACATTTCTTATCCATTGGTAAAATGACTTTCCAAACTAAGTCACCAACTTTGAAACGCTTGTACTTAACTCGACTGTCATAGAATTTAGCTATTCTTTCTTTTTGTCGAACTAAATGTTCTAAGGCCACAACTCTCTCATCATGAACATCATTCAATTCATCAAACATCAAGTCCCAGTATTGGTCTACTGGAATCTCATTTTGCTTTTGAATTCTTAATGAACCAAGATTTATCTCAACAGCAACACAAAGATCATGGCCATAAACCAATTTATAAGGAGTAGTACCTGTCGATTCTTTTGGAGAGTTTCTGCATGCCCAGAGAACTTGTTCCAGAGTTGAATGCCAACTTTTTGGATATCTACCAATGTGCTTCTTTATCAACCCAATGATAATCTTATTCATGGCTTCGACCTGACCATTTGCTTGCGCATAGTAGGGCGTCGATGTCACCATCTTTATTCGCCTCGACTCAACAGATTTCGCAACCTTCTTCCCAACAAAGATGCACTTTGTTCAGTTGTGATTGTTTGAGGTATTCCGAATCTACAAACAATATGATTTTCAATAAAATCCACAATGTCTTGTTGAGTCACTTCTTTCAAGACCACTGCCTCTACCCATTTGGTAAAGTAGTCCACCCCTACTAAAATGTACTTATGCCCCTTTGAAGATGTAGGAAAGATTTGGCCTATGAGGTCCAGTGCCCAACCTCTAAAAGGCCAAGGTTTAATGATAGAATGTAACTCACTAGCAGGCACATTTTGTATGTGGCCATGTTTTTGGCATTCTTCACAAGACTTTGCAAACATAATGCAATCTTTAACCAAATTGGGCCAGTACACTCTTTGTTTTCTTAGTACCCATTTCATTTTTTCACCTGCTTGATGAGCTCCACAAATTCCTTCATGAACCTCTGCCAATGCCAAGTAGGCATCCTCCTCACTAAGGCATGTTTCCAAGTTACCATCGACGGACTTTCTATACAAAACTCCAGTGAGCACAACAACCTTAGTCGCTTTGTATTTAACTTTCCTGTCGACATCAGTACTTGGATTTTCCAAGTACTCAATTATTGGCTTACGCCAATCAGACGAACTTGATGTATTGGAAACCAGTATATCCCTTTCGTCCAAAGGGTACAAAGAACTCACGAATTTTTATGAGTTCACAACACCTTTGAAGATAACTTATACCCCGAGGCCAATCACTAACTCATTAGCCTCTTGATTCAGCCTCTAGGGATATGTTCCAATTCGGCATCACAAATCGCCTCATCAACTTGCTAGCGACTTGACAATATTTGACAAGATTATGGCTAACACATTTGTACTCTTGAGTTAACTGCCTTATAACCAGCTAGAATCTCCAAAAACTTTGACAAAGGCGTGCTCGCATTTCTATCAAAATTTCTAAACCCACAATTAAGGCTTAATATTCAGCCTCATTATTGGAAAAAACATATTTTAACTCAAACATTAATTTAGTTGGCACACCTAAAGGTGAAATTATCAGAATGCCAACACCAACACCATTTTTGTGTCTTGAGCCATCAAAATACAAAAGCCAAGGCTTTAACTCGACTAGCCCTGACAGTTCTTTTATTTCTAAACATGGATGGTCCGTTAAGAAGTCAGAATTGCTTGACCTTTAACAAATTCTTCAAAGGTACATATTGCAAAGAAAATTCAGACAAAGCAAGTGTCCATTTTCCAATTCGACCATTCAGAATTGGCTGGGACAACATGTACTTAATCACATTTGTCTTTGACATAACTAAAACATTACAAGGCATCAAGTAGTACTTGAGTTTTGTACAAGAGAAATATAATGCTAAACATAGTTTTTCTATAGCACTATATCTAGTTTCGCATCGTTGAGCACTCGACTGAGGTAGTAAACGGCTCTCTCGACATTGTTTCCATCTTCTTGAGCCAATAAACAACCAATGGTCTCTTCTGATGCTGATATGTACAATCTCACTGGTCGATGTGGCTCTGCAGGCATCATGACCGATGGATTTGTCAAATACTGCTTGATTTGGTCAAAAGCTTCTTGGTGTTGTTGAGTCCACACAAAAACTTCTTCTGCCTTGAGTTTCACCAATGGAGCAAAAACTCTTGTTCTTCCTGAGAGATTTGATATGAACCTTCTGAGAAAATTGACTTTTCCCAAAAAGGACTGAAGTTCTTTTTTGTTAGTTGGAGGTCTCGCTTCCAGCACAGCTTTAGCTTTATTCTTATCTACTTCAATGCCCTTTTTGTGCACCAAAAAGCCTAAGAACTTAGCAGCAGAAACCCCAAAACCACATTTCTCAGGGTTCATTTTCAAACTATGCCTTCTCATTTCCTGGAAGGCTCTTCTCAAATGGTTCAAATGCTCCTCTTGACTGTCAGACTTAACAATGACATCGTCGATGTATACTTCCATGAACTTGCCTATCATTTCATGAAAGATAGTATTCATTGCCCTCTGATATGTTGCACCAGCATTCTTCAAACCAAATGGCATCACTATCCATTCATAAGTTCCAATTGAACCTGGACACCTGAAAGTGGTTTTAGGTACATCCTCTTCAGCTATGAAAATCTGATTATAACCAGCATGCCCATCCATAAAACTCAGAAGCTCATGACCAGATGCTGCATCCACTAGCATATCTGCTATGGGCATAGGGTATTCATCTTTAGGAGTGGCTGCATTAAGGTTCCTAAAATCGACACACACCCTCATCTTGCCATTCTTCTTTATGACAGGCACTACATTAGACAACCATTCTACATATCTAGTTGTGCGAATGAATTTAGCCTTCAGCAAACGTTCAACTTCCTCCTTGATTTTGAACACAACTTCAGGAGCGAACCTCCTGTTGGCTTGTTTGACAGGCTTGAAATCCAGCTTCAAAGGCAATCTATGTTCCACAAGTTCTCTATTCAGTCCTGGCATCTCGTGGTAATCCCAAGCAAAGCAATCCTTATACTCAGAAACTAGCTCCACAATCTGCCTTTTAAATTGGTCTGACAACATTGCACTCACATATATTGGCCTTTTTCTATCTGCATCACCCAAGTCTATCTCTTCTAAAGGGTCTTCCAACTCAAAGTCACTTCTATCTTCAAGCCCCTTTTCAAAACCCAAAGGGCCATCATCAAATATACAATCGGCCAACACACCTTCTTCTGAGTTTGGCCGTCGGTCGGCCTCACAGGCCGACAATTGTTTTTGAGGATGTTCATAAGTCATTGCTGTCGATTGGCCGATTTTCGTCGGCCTCATCCAGCAACTTAACCCCAAACTGCTCCATTAAGCATGCATTCAGAGCTTCTTTATCAATAACACCACCCTGCACGGAGATGGGTTTCACCTTTGGATCATATACTTTGAAGTCTACATGCATTTGTTGCAAATAACATGGACTATCATCAGCTTCAATAATCTCAACTTCATCACGGGCATTCCAAAGAATCATTTTTTGGTGTACTGTCGAAGGAACTGCTCCAACAGAATGGATCCAATCCCGACCTAACAAGACATTATAACTAGACCTCGAAGGAATCACAACAAACAGAGTAGATCTTTCTACTGATCCTACTTGCACATCAAGCATTACTACGCCATCTGTTGGTCCACTTCTTCCTCAAGTCGAGAACCACTATATTAGTTGGCAACAAGTCGACTCATCCTTTCCCAATTTCTTGAACATGGCTCTTGGAATCAAATTCATCGATGCACCACCATCAACCAAGACTGTTACTGGCTTACCTTCAATCATTGCTCTAATGTGCAATGGTCGAAGGTGGCTTCTCTCCTCATGAGTTGGTTTGTCGAGCCTAGCGAAGTTATCAAATATAGTGACCATGTCTTGCTCAACAAATCGCCAACAAATGGGAAAATTCTCTAAGTCTTCCTCGTCAGGCACTTCAACTACAAACTCGTAAGGAGCCTCATATTCCGCCGGGCAACACCGAAACCAAGTTTACATTCAATTTAGTAAACTCCTCTTCAAAGATGATATCTTCATTCTCCAAATGACTTCCCAACCTCATGCCTAGTTCGTCGAATAAACAATCTTCCGATCCCAGGTCTGACAAGGTAGTACCCATTGTCATCACCAACTCGTCCAAATCTTTGTCTAAATTGGTGTCAGGATCAAACTGTTCTTCGTCTTCAAAACCTATTGGGTCATCTGGATCATCTAATGCAGCAATCACCTCTTCCATGGACAAATCTGTTTTGACAATGTTCTATTCCATGGACTCCAAAGGTTCATCTAATAAATCAGAATCATTAGCTATGATCCTTAGTTCCTCCATTGACACATCACTGCCTGTGCCCTCCTCCGGGGCCGGTTGAACACCAACTTCGACGTGTTCCAAAGCTAACCTTTCAGCTTCAATTAGACCTATCGGCCAAGGCGTCAACTCTTCCTTAGCCAAAGGAATTTCAGCATTCTTGGAACTTTGCTTGAAAGAGGTCTGCTGTGAATGGACTCGCCTTTTGGAAGTCTGGCCCTTGTCATAATTGCTGCCTCTAACATCAACCACTACACTTTTCAACTTTGGACCAGTCTCCTTGGGCAACGGCACTTTGTGTATCCCAACCATGAAACAATCTTCATGTTGAGGTCGTTCCAAGTCACCAGCCGTTTTACGCCTCTGAGCTTGCCTTATCCTCCGTCGACGACGCTTTTGGCTTTTCGGCGGTGGGGTCTTCTTCACTTGATCACCCCCAGGGTAAGGTATTACGCCATGCTCTGTACTCTTCATCCCAAAACGGTGTTTGTCGAGGGTTACTCTTTGTCGCTCTCACCTGTTTCTCGATTCGGGACAACGAGCTTTGGGAGAATTCTCGACCCATTTGTTTACCGTAACATTAGTATCGTGTTTCCTAGTCCTGTTCACCTTTTGACCAAGAGATTCTCCATAATTACTCCTCAGATTCCCTTGGAGACTCGACCAACCATCCACCGATTGCTCGATTAGGCCTATTAACCACGTGCCTTTGCACCCGCCACGGCATGTCTCACGCATCTATCCCCATAAAGAGTACGAACTTGTTGATGAACGCTTGCACCATCAACTTTCTTTGCTCTCCGGGCCGCTTTCTCATCAAAGTACTTGTCACAATGCGCATAATTTCAATCGCCTCTATTGTTTTTCCTTCTCGTAAAAGCTTCAACAGCCTCATGAGGCCTTGGATAAATGTCGAAAGGATCCTCGACATTCACCACATACTCGCTGGGCGCTAATGTTCACCATGCTACGCCTTCTCACATTTTGACCTTCGACATTGGCAATGCCTTGACCAAATGGATCAAGATCCACCTTCATGCTAGGCTTCGCTTATCAAAGAACTTGAGCCTACCTTCTTTGAGAGCCTTTTGAATCAAATCCCTGAAACGAAAACATTCATTAGTAGGGTGGCCTAAAGCTCCATGGTACTTGCAATAATTCTGACCATTAGAGTCCTCAGGTCCTTTCACTCTATGATCATCTGATAACTTAAGCTGTTTATCTTTTAAAAGAATATCAAATATTTTATCAGCTTTGGTTATATCAAATGTATAGGTTCTTTTATTCACATAGCTCATCTTTTCCTTCCCCTTGGAAGGTACTAACGCTTGACAAGCATAAGGTGGTCCTTCTTTTAATTCAGCAAGGTTTATTTCTTGCTCTGTCATAGCCTCATCCTCACTGTCTGTTAGATCTTGTTCGACACAATTGACTCTTTCACGCCTAATAAACTTTTTATTGTTCTTCTGATTCTTCTCAGAGCGGAGTTGTTCAACTTGTCGAACCTTTTCCCCTAATTGGGCGAGGTCAACTATGTGTTGGTTTAGCAATTTCTTTCTAATATGGTAATCCAAACCACTAGCGGCCATCTTCACAATTTCCGCTTCGGGAACAGGCGTAAAACACCTGCTCTTCATTTGCTTGAACCTAGAGATGTAATCATCTATAGATTCATTATAGATGCGTTTGACGTTGAATAAATCTGTCAGATTAACCCTCAATCGCCTCAAGAATTGATCATGAAACAATCCTTCCAGCTTGTGTCCACGAATGGATCAATTAGCTCTCAACGCCGAGAACTAAGAAAATGCGTTCTTTGTCAAAGAACTTGGAAAGAACCTCATTTTCAAACCTTCCATAGTGGCCAACTCTCCCATTTCTATCGTGTATCTAGCCACATGCTCGACAATCGATTCACCATCGCCACCGTAAAATTTGGACAATTTGGGGATTTTCATCCCTCTTGGCACTTCAGCTTGTTGGACCCATTCAGGAAATGCAGATATGAAATATGGTCTGGTGCCTTGACCAATATTAAAGCCAAGCCTATTCAGCATTTGCTCGACAACCTGATTCACGTTTTGTTCTATCTGATTTCCCAGGATATTGTGCCTGAGGTTGGCTAAACCTTGATGCACTGGTGGGCCCTGGTCTTGATTCCTTTGTAGAATCTGCACTTGGCCGTAGGCCAAGTTATTCAAATTCTGACCAAGGTTGTGGTTTGGCTGAACTACCTCGTTCTGCACCACCAAAGGGTTATTCGCATTATGCGGAATGCCCCCCATGCCCTGATCATGAGGCATAACCCCTGGGCCTTGTTGAACATTCTCGTTCACTGGTGTTGCCAAACCCAATGCTTGATTTAGCCTTTCCATTTGTAAGGCTAGTGTATTACATGCTCGATTAGTAGTCTCCATAAGAGGCGTAATCACTGCACCCATCTACTGAGTGAACATGTTCACCATCTCATGGTTACTATCATCTACTTGTTGTCGAATACTCGCCAACGAGTTTTGCGTTAATCCTCCATTATTGTGAGGCATTTGTCTCGACATGTCCCCCAGTCCTAACCCTTGTTGATTGGCTGTCGTAGTGGTAGCCATTCCTGCCATTCCTTGAGTATTGGAAGAATTTCCGAATGGCATAAAGGTCGGTTAGCATATTGGTTGAACATAGTTGAACCAATAGCGTGGACTGCCGAGTTCTCGCAAATAACCATACGGCATCCCAAACGGAGGTTGCGTTACTTGCGATGCAGGCCTAATACTTGAGTTCCTCGCACTTCCAGGCGATGCCTGAATTTACGGAGCACTTTGAACCACCGGTTCAAGTATCGCAGTCATTGGAACAACTTCGCTTGCATATTGGCCATCGCTATTCCAGCATCGCCCAGCGGTAGTATTACCCATCCGCAGGATCACAACTACCCCAGCGTTCGTACTGGTGGTCGAAGCATTTGTATTGCTTGCCAATGCATTCGCACTAGCAACGCTTGGTGTTGTGGCACTGCTATTCGTACTGCCACTCATGTTTCTATATTGCGTTACGTTAGAAGCAGTGATCTTTCCACTTCTTAGACGCATAAAACCATCGTTTAAAACGAGTTACTCTAAACTTGTCCCACCGGGCGTGCCAATTTGTTTATGGGGAAATTTGGTTTATGGTGTGATTCTACCAGTTTTAATGATCTTGAATGATCTACCAAATTCATCAAACAAACAAATAAATTTTGATGATCAAGCAATTATGAATCCGAACGAGTTACGTGGTAATCTCGTTTTGAAAACAACGGTTTCTTTTGAATATAACGGTCAAAGACTCGACACGTTAGTTGTTCTTTAACATTCTTGGCTTTTAAGCCATTAATTGTCAAGTTTTATGCCAAGTTTGGTTATGATGATTCCAATTAACAACAAGTTGTTGTCGAAATGGCAATACAGACTCAAATAAACAAGATTGGCTGTCGAAAGCCAATAACTTTGTTTACAAGTAAGTTAGAGCAAAATTTAAAACAAGAATGCACTACTGCGATATCATGGGGCATACATCACTGAAGCCCAACATGCGATTGAAGTTAATGCAGAAATGTAAAAGAAAACAAGTAACAGATAGAATTTAAAGAACACTGTTAAAAAGACATGAATTTAAATGAAAACGTGTAAATGCAATAATTTAAATAATGTATTGTAAAGAACATGAATTGAAGAAAAAGCATGTAAATGACTTTGAAAGTAAAAGTGCGTAAACAAGAAATGACAATGACTTAAAGAATGTAAATGCTAAACGAAGAAATACAAATTGATTGGAATGTAAATGACATAATCAAAATGCAAAGAATTGAGAATAAATTGAAACTTGATTAAAATGCAGAAAGATAAGGGTGGAAGGCATACGATGATCGTTTTCCGTTAATCTTCTTTAGCCGTCGAGATATTAGGAATTAGATCACGTATCCAACCTTTATTACATTGTATGAACTACTATTTATAGGCAAAAAATGTAAAAACTACCTATCATCCGATCTGACACGTGTACGGATACAGGGTCGGTAGTTAATTTATCTAAACTACTAAAACTTCGACAGTATCCCTTCCTGTCGAGTTATCTACATTTTGCTTAAAGCCTCAGTCTAATTTGACCGTTTCCATGTTGGCATCTTCGACGCTTCATACACCTTGTCGAACAACCGCCAAGTCATTCGGTCCTTTTAAACTTAGCTTATTTTCTATTCTATTATTCTGTTTTCTTGTACTTTCACTTGTCGATTTCAGATCCTGTCAAAACTTTCAAATTTGTAATTTGCCTCCGAACAGCAAGACAATGTAATCGCTCTTCGTTCTCAACTGTCACACCGTCTGCCGCATTGAGCTTCTTTATAGTGTTTCGTTTCTTACGTGATGAGGCCTTTGCATCATCATCATGTACCGGTGTGTATTGTTCCCCTTACACAAGCCTCCTGTTTAGCTTCATTTCAAAAATATTTATTGGAAAGTCACTTCTTAATTATTTAATATTTTTAGAAAATATTTAAAAAATAGAATTTACAAAATTTATATATTTTTATTCAATAAAAAATTAATAAAAATAAAGTAAAAAAAAATTATAATTATAACGAAACACAAAACAATTTTAACCTCACATTAGAATTTTTAAAAATAAAATAATTTTTTGTGCAAGTTAATATTTTTGTGTGTCAAACTTAAACAAGTGAAGTCATATTAATTTATGTACATTAAAAATAACTATATTTTATTATTTACAAAAAGAATTATTCTACTAATTCGTTTTATGTATCTAACGCAATTCTTTAGCAGTCAATTTTTTATGACTAATTCTTTGTTTTCTCATTTGACTGAGAGAACATTTGAGGAAAGAAAACGAGTGACAAAAATGGAGACGAGAAAAAAGTAAAATTTATGTTTTTTTTTAAGAGACAAAAAATAAAAAGAAAGGTAGCCAAAATTTTTCCCTTTTTGACAGTAAGTAACATCCTTATTAGCGATTATAAAATGAGAAAAAATAAAAAGAGCCATAATAATTAAAAAATAAAAATTGAATTACTCTCTGTTTTTTTTTTTGTCAAGAATTACTATCTTTAAACGTATTTTCTCTCTACAAACAGGAAAAAAGAAAAAAAAAAAAGGGCCTGCCCCCGGTTCCACATTCTCCAGAGAAAACAATTCGATCCAATGACATAGCCCTTAACGTCCTAAGTACGCTCTGCCGTTTGTTTATGCTTCTCCTTCCTTCCACTTTCCACCTTTCCCACCCCCTATAGAAAGTGCTCTGGTCCAGCCTTTTTGCTTTTGCTTGGTTTTTCCGTAACAACAATCATTAATATTCTCAAACTCCTACACAGGAAACAAACAGAGAGAGCTCACGTACGTTCAGTATTAATTAGGTTTCATGACCTCAACACATTCTTTGCTTACTCTTACAGCAAAACCCACCCTCACCACGCACTTGTGATCAACTATGGGCATCCACACCGAGTATCCTGCACCTGCACCTCCTCTCACTCTCTCCCTACTCTGGAATTTTGATCATCGCCGTCATGCCTGGCTCCCGCTTGTTTTTCTTCTTCTATTTGTCTTATCTCCTGCCACGGCTCAGCCCCAAAACCCGGCACCTCCGCCGCCGCAAGATCCATTCGCGAGGCTGAGGTTCGATAAGACCATGGCTGCCGTCCTAGTAATCCTCGTCCTGATTTTCTTCCTCTTGGGCTTCGTTTCCATCTACACGCGCCAATGTGCAGAACGGAGAATCAGGGGAAGGTCTGATCTCGCCGTTCCGATCATCGGCGGTATCGTGTGCGGGCCACCACGCGGCCTCGACCCGGCGATCATCGACACCTTCCCAAACTTCGTCTACTCGGACGTGAAGGGTATAAAAATAGGGAGGGTCACGCTAGAATGCGCTGTGTGCTTAAACGAGTTTGCGGACGACGAAACGCTGCGTTTGGTTCCCAAATGCAGTCACGTGTTCCATCGTGATTGCATTGACGTCTGGTTGGTGAATCACTCAACCTGTCCTGTTTGTCGCGCCAATCTCGCGCCCAAACCTGGTGACGTGTCATCTTCCGTAGCTATTGAGATCTCCGAACCTAGTGATATCGGTTCCGACTTACCCGAACCGGAAGCCAACCTCGACCTACCGGTCGATGAGGATGACAAGAGTAGAGTCACAACAGATTCTCCGAGGGTAAATTTGGAAGACATAAACCGTCCGGTTCGGTCTATGTCCACGGGATTCGGATTTGCTAGATTTTTTCCACGCTCTTACTCTATGGGTCACTCACTGGTTCGACCGGATGACGATTGCGAGCGGTTCACGTTGAGATTGCCGGAGGAAGTGCAGAACCGGCTTGTGAACTCGGTGACATTGAACCGAACGAAGAGTTGGGGAGGAACATTGCAGAGTGGGAGAAAGGGTTACAGGACGAGGAGTGTGGGGAGAAGCTATATGCAGTACGAGCGGTTTAACGAAGAGATCCGGTCGGACCGGAGGGGGTTCACGTGTACACCGTCTTTTTTGGGTAGAGCCGGTTCGATGAGATCAACTAAGGATGCCAACAAGGCAGCGATGGTTGGGGATGAAGTTGACGTGGAAGAACGTTCTTCTGATTGTTTATTTTACAAGCATTGATTGAAGATTAGATTGTGGGTGAGGTTGGTTTGTGGATGAAAATGAGTTTATCATTGGGTTTTTAATTTTATCGTTTTATACAAAAAAGTGACGAATGGAGCTGAGGCTTCGTGTTCATAGAATTTCAATTTTTTTTGTTTAAGTTAATCTTGTGTATTCATTTGTTGCAAACGAAAATGGGATGGCAGGGTGCGATGTGTCTTCAAAAGCAACGTTGAGACACAGGAATGTGCATAACCATACTGACTGTCTCACGTTTCCACGGGTGGAGAAGCATAAAGAGGAGAACGGGAGAGGATGGAGATATGATTCAATAGAAATTGAGAAATAAAAAATAAAAAATAATAGAAATTTCAGTATTTCACAATAACTTCATCTAGCATCTCCCGTGCAATGTCTTTTAAAATTTTATTTTGTGTCCCAAAGTGGTCCTCACTTGTCACATCATTTTTAAATGACACTTGATTATTTTGCTCAAATGGTAGTTTCTTAAAATGAGTCTATTAAGTGCTCCTACATGCCACATTTTAATACTTTAATATTTATATCTATTAAAATATTAATTTAATAAAACGATAACATTCTCCACTCACATAAAAAAAAATCAACCAATTAAATATTTCTTTCTTTCTTTGGTTTGTTTTTTTTTTGTTTTTTTTGTTTTTACAATCGAACCACTCTCAAATCTCAGGTTGTGCCACTCTTTCAAATCCTTTTTTTCTCTCTCTTGAAAATATTCTCTTTCTCTCTCAAGAATTGCCCCATCACACTTGGACTCACAAACCGGACACCACCTCCTTCCTCTCTCAAACCCCCACATGCCACCTCTTTCTCTCTAAAAAATTCGCCCCTCACGATTTCCTCTCTCAAACCGCCCCCACCTTCTTCCTCTCTCAAATCACTTCCCACCTTCTTCCTCTCTCAAAAATCTTCTCTTTCTCTCTCAAAAACCGCCCGCCATGGCCTTCCTCTATCAAATCGACCCTCACCTTCAAAAATCATCCCTTTCTGTCTAAAAAAAATCACGCCATCTCTTAAAGATCAGATCTTGAAGCAACAAAAGGATGAAGAACTCAAAAAATCGCCCCTTGAAGACCAGATCTTGAAGCAGAACACTTCTCTCGCACAGGTGGTGGCGGAGGATGAGAGGGTTTGGTATCTTTATGTATCTGTTTTTTGTGGATCTCTTTTTTTTTTATCTATTTTTGTGAATCTCTTTTGTGTCCAGAGAATGGTATTATATTTGTAGACTTATTGTCTATTATTCTTTTGAGGTTCCATCAGTAATGAATATATTCGTTTGTTTTCACGCATCTCCTTGCACTCTGATATGTTTACTTAATTTGTTTTATATCGTTATAATATGCAAATTAGGGTTTGTGATCATATAATGGGATAAGATCGTCTCATTTGGGTGGTATCAGAGCCGGGTTGGGTCCTGACCAGACTGTGGAATCATTTTGATGTTGTTACTGTCCAGTTCTAGTCGATTCCCACCGGATACTGACTATATTAAGATATGGGTAGAGAGTCCGCTTAGCAATTATCTTATCATTGAAAGTAGATATATATGATTGCTCTTACTGATTCATAAAATATTCCACATACCTGATTGCGTTTTCATATGTCTTATGGATAACGAATTATTGATTTTCTGTTTACAGGAGATCGATGGTTCACACATGAAATAGAGACGGAGAGACTATTCACACAAATGGAAATGGAAACAGTTCTAGGGGTCGAACTTCTGGTACCAGAAGTACTAGAGGTAGTAAAAGCGACATGGATGCTAGATCCTTTCGGGATTTGGTGACTGCAATCTTATAGCAAGCCCAACAAAATGCAGCACTCATTCAGATCTCCCGAGAAAAGCGTGAAGCCATGAGACAACATTGGAAGATGGAGGCGGAGGACGCTGGGCTAACTGTTTTCCTAAAAGGTCAACCCCAACTCAAAGGAGAATTTGATCTGGAAGGGGCAAAAAAATGGATCCAGAAGTTGGAGAAGATATTTGCGGCCATGCATTGTCGAGAAGACATGAAGGAGACTTATTCCGCATTTCTATTGGTCGAAGAAGTAGAGAGCTGGTGGCGCAGTGTAGAGAGAGTTCTTAAGGCCAAACGTAGGGCCATTACTTGGGAACTTTTCAGCGAATGTTTTCTAGAGAAGTATTTTCCAGCATTGCCAGGCAGTAGAATGAAAGAGAGTTTAGTTCCCTGACTCAAGGAGGCAAGTCTGTTGGGGAATACGTGACTAAATTTGAAGCTCTAGTAAAATATTCAGACTATTATCAACTTAACCCGAACGAGGAATGGATGTGTAGGAGATTTATTGATGGACTTTGAACGGATCTCCGTAGGTTAGTCGTACCTTTAAGGCTGACTAGCTTCCCTGATTTGGTGGAACGATGGATGAAGTTGGAAAATATAGACCCTAGAAGGGATCAAACTAGAAGCGGAGGACCCATCAGACGATAAGGGCAGACACAACGAGGGCGCGGCGGTAGAGGAGCAACGTGACAAGGCAGTCCCTACACGAGACCCACACAACCATAAACAAGTGGTAGAGGATATGTTCCTTATCATCTGCAACAGTGTCCATAGGGATTTCAAACATGTTTTCGGTGCAAAGGGAACCATTATGTACGAGATTATCCACAACAAGATCAAAAAGTTTATTTCCAGTGTGGTAGGCCGGGACATATCGCTGAGGACTGCCGTATGGGTCAGAGTCATAGTAGACCCATAGTTGATGAAAGGGGAGTTGAGACTGGAGCTAGCAGAGGAGCAACTGGAGGTAAGAGTAGAGGAGCGACTAGCAGAGGATATGGCTAGGGGCAGGCCGTGGCAGAGGATTCAAACCACCGGCGATGACGGGGAAACAAGTGAGACCAGTAGCCACAGGGCGGGTGTTTACCGTGAAGGGAGCCGAGTCCTCTCAATCACCAGACATTATTCAAGATATGTGCCTCGTTTCTGATTATCTTATGTCAGTGCTCTTTGACTCAGGTGCTATGTATTCTTTCATATCTAATGATCGAGTAGATCATTCGAAACTACCTGTATCTTCCTTGCCACGTACTTTGGTAGTCTCTATCAGCAAAATGATTCTTTTCCCACTACTCATGTTTGTCGTCAGTGCCCTATAATACTAGAAAACCATAAATTTCTTGCTGACCTTTGTTTACCCCTATAGCAGTTAGACATTATTCTAGACATGGATTGGCTTTCAGCTAACCATGTAATGTTAGATTGTGCCCGTAATAAGAGAATTTCCAGAAGATTTCCCAGAGGATATTTCGGGATTACCCCTAGAGCGAGAAGTAGAGTTCACCATAGACCTCGTGCCTGGTATGGGATCAATCTCGATTGCCCCATATAGAATGTCACATTTGGAGTTGGTTGGGTTGAAAAAGCAATTGGACGACACGACAGGGAAGGAATTTATTCGACCGAGTGTATCCCCATGAGGTGCACCTGTACTTTTGTAAGAAAGAAGGATGGATCATCGAGGTTGTGTGTAGATTACCGGTAACTTAATAAGGTCACCACTAATGCGAAATACACCTAAAAAAGGGACTTATAATGCCGGTTTTGGAAATAACCGGCATAAAAAGTGATGCGGTGTCATTTTTGAAATTAATACGAAACTTTTTACGCCGGTCATTGATAAAAACCGGCATCGTATGTTTTGGTTTTTTTTTTTTGCATTTTTTTGGCCTGGGGTTTTACGCCGGTTTTAGATAAAACTGACGTGATATGTCATGGTTTTCACGACGGTTATTATAAAATCCGGTGTCGTATGTTGCGGTTTTTTTTTGAATTTTTCTCGTAAGGGATTTTACGCAGGTTTTTTAGAAAATCGATGTGGTATGTTAATACATAAATCAGACCTGATGTACCCTAATTCTCTCCTCTCTCGCGTTCGCACCGCAACCACACTTTTCGTCCAAACAAAACAAATCAGACCGCCGCAAATCAAACAAAGCAACCTACCACGAACCATCGTCGTTCGCCACTATCATTCGGTTGCAGCTTGCTCGATTCAAGGTTCGCTTTCTTCACCTTCGTTGATGTGTTTCCCTATTGGAGAATTCCTATTGGAGAATATTTCAGGGAAGATCCACGACCATGATTCGTCTTCTTCATCTGATTCAGACAACAAGAAAAGCCCCTTCACAATGTTCTCGGCGGTGGAAAACGTATCACTGTTATTTATCACTGTTCCGCTCTTTCTCTCTGCTAATTTTCGTCCTCACCTGGATCCGTTTCACGGATGTTCCTTTTTCATTTTATTTTGCAGACCTTGTTTTTATTTTTCTTCTTTTCACGTCTAGTTTCACTGCTGACGCGAGTTCTCAGATTTGAAACGTTTAGTTTCAGGTTTTGGTTCCTCAGTAACTTTAAGTTTTTACCTAATTTTTTGGTATAGATTTTGAGAGTTTCTTACAGATTTTGAGCCCCATATCACATGTTACACATGTGATTTAGTACAGTTGGAATCATTCATTTTGATTGGGATGCAAATGCTATGCTTTTTTTTTGCAAAAATGAAAACCTTGTGGATTTACTTGTTTCAGAATTCTGGTTTTCTGCTGCAGGTTGGGAACTACATTTGCGAGTCAGCATGTTCCTTCTTAGAAGGCAAACCCAGAATCAGCAGGAGAATGGTTCCTTATATCAAGATGCAAAGGTAAACCTCTTTGATTTTATTTATTTTCAGTTTGCGGCTATGTATACTCAAAAAATGCTGATAAAGCCAAGAAAATGCTGGTGGAGACACTCACGTGGAGGTCAACTTATAAGCCTGAGGAAATTCGTTGGGTTAGTCTGATTTATCTAGCTTTTGATGATGCCAAAATTTTGATCATGAACATGTCCTAATTGTAACATTGATCCAGTCATAAACAATTTGATAAATGGATGATGATTAATGAACACATTAGTGCAAAATCTTCCGGAGTCCTGATATTTATCATCTAGTGTCTAACTTGTGTTGAGATGACATAATGGTTAATGGTCTGTGTGTTGTTTTGTTCTTTCTCATGGCAGAAACAACTCATTTCTTTATCATGTCTCTTCCATATTGTCCCTTTCTGGTTTGAATTGTGTTTATCATCTTTGTGGTTTTCTGAATGTGGGGTTTAGGGATTCAATGGGAATTCCGTTGAGGTAGGTGTATCTTTGTGCCTGCCTGCATGCAAGAGATCAATGTTCTTAATACCCTTTTTGATTTCTATATGGAGAGAAATGGAAAAATCTTTTCATTTTTAATTTTTTTTTAATTTTGTCTTTGAGAATGAGAAAGAGAGTGATTTTCATTTGCATTAATTTCTGAGAGCTTCAATGAAATGTTAATCTGATATGTTTACTTGGTTTTCTTTTCCTTTCTGATTTGTCCTATTTCACCTTCGAAGATTCAGTTTTGGAGTTAATTATATTACCTTTTCTGGATTGTCATTTTTTTTATTCATTTTGTTATTAAAGGGATAAAAAAGAGGGGTTTAATATTAGTGTCTCCTTTTTTAAATAATTGAAAGGAAAGTGAAATTTACCCTGCAGTTAAATTACAGGTTCTCTCACTTTCCTCATTTTTGGACTGGTTTGAATCATTTAAATTTACATTTCAAATTCATTATGATCAAAGGACATTTTGCTGCTCTGTGTCCCTGAATGCCTATGGATTCAATTCTTTTGTCCTATTACTATATTTGCATATCTTTGTAAGTGATGGTTTTGGTTGTATTTCTGGGATTTCTAGCATTGGTTGTTGTATTGGTTGTTGTAATGGCATATGGAAGGATAAAACAAAAAAAAAACACTTTTATTCGCGGTTTTGTAAAAAACCGGCGTTAAAAGTGACTTTTAACCGCGGTTTTCGTAAAACCGCGGTTAAAAGTCACCTTTAACGCCGGTTTTTAGCAAAACCGCGGTTAAAAGTTATTTTTCGTTTTTTTTCAAAGTTTTTTATTCTTTTTCACGCTGGGTTTTAATGCCGGTTTTGATAAAAACTGCGATTAAAAGTGACTTTTAATCGCGGTTTATAAATCGGCGTTAAATGTTCACACTTACAACGTCGAAAGAATACACGCTGGATTGAAAACCGACGTTAAAAGTCTAATAAAACCGCGATTAAAGGTGTATTTTGCACTAGTAAGCTAAAAAGAGCATCAATATTCTCTTAAGATTGATCTAAGATCCCGATACCATCAGATTAGAGTTAAGAAGGAAGATATACTGAAGACTACCTTCCGATCTCGGTATGGGCATTATGAGAGTATTTAGTCATGCCTTTTGGCCTAACTAATGCCTCTGCAGTGTTCATGGATTCTATGATCAGAATATTTGGTCCATTCTTGAATGGGTTCATTTTTGAAATGTTGAGTGTCATTTCTATTGTGATAATATGAGTGTGATATCTTATATGCAGATATCACTATAGTATGTCAATATTTAAATATATGTGTACTAGTAGTATTTTTGTTTTATACTTGTGCAGCTATTGATAAAACTTATGCAAGGGAATCTCACCCTTTCTCTGTTTTTCTTTCCTACTTATGTCTGGGGTATGTGGATAGTCATGACAACGAATAACCCAACAACTTGAGAGTTCGACTGGTACTTTCATGTTGAACAAGGGGAGTGGATCATGGGCCTTGGAGCATGCGTAACCACGTACTTACTATGGAGACCTTAGTGGTTCGCGTAGAAGGCATTCAAACTTTCTCATGTACCGTACCTGCTAGACATAGCCTTCTGCTACCCGAGGACATTGTGTGCATCACGACTCAAGGACTGGACATCATACGCCAAATATCGGATGTGGGGCTAATCGTCTCGCATCCCGGTGTTGACCATCGATTGGAAATTTTCAGGGTTTGAGCTGATGACCCGGATTAGTAAGCTTTGAGTTTTAGTGTAGAACATCTCATAGGAAAGTCATGTTATTTCATATATATCTTCTAGTCTATAATATTGTATCTTGTTATTTTCAACGATCTAAAAGATGTATACCCTAAGGCGCTTTCTATTTAATCTAGGAATGATGATTTCACTTCTTTTACGTTATTGTTGAGTTTGTATGCTTCTAGTATTCTAATTTACGACAAATTTCTTGGTATTTTGATAATTTGAAATCGTTTTTGAAATTGAAAAAATGGTACCAAAAGTCTTTCGAAATTATCTTGTTTAAATTAGTTTTGAAAGTTCACTTCTTTGGAAAAGAAAAAATTTTGGGTAACAAAACGTGACACTCAGAGGGTGTTATACTACCTCATATTCAACTATTTCTGGTCAAACAAATATTTCAAACTCTTATGATCACTAAAGATGTCAAATCTAGCTCCATAAAGTTAATGCCTCCAAATTTTTGAGGTAAATACCACAGTTGTTAACTTCAAGACATGGGTAGGGTAATTATTTTCATGAGTCTTCAGCTTCTTAGAAGCATAGGATACTTACTACATGACCATGTTGTATCAACACACCTCAAAAACCTCAACACACTACAAAAGGCTCAATAGGGTTTGTAACACTAACATAGGTGTAGAAATCAACCTACCCTTCAACTTCTAGAAACTATCCTCACATTGGGAATCCTACACAAAAATCTAACCCTTTCTAGTAAGGCGAGTTAAAGGTAAAGCTATCTTAGAAAACCCTTCTATGAATCTCCTATAGTATTCCGCTAAACCCAAGAAACTCTTAATCTTAATCACTTATTTAGGCGTCTCCCAATCAAGTATAGTTTCTACCTTAGCTAGGTCTACGAGAACTCCTCCTTTAGAGATGATGTGTAACAAGAAACTCATTCCTCTAACAAAAATTTACACTTAGACAGCTCAACATACAAAAGCTTTTCCTTCACGGTTTGCAAGACTATAGTCAAATGTTCCTCATTCCCTTCCCTACTCTTAAAATATACCAAAATGCAATCTATAAAGACAACTAAAAATCTATCACGGTATGAGTGAAAGATCTTGTTCATGTAGTCCATGAACACAGTTGGAACATTGTACTCGTAATGGCCATAACGCATGTTCTAAACACAGTCTTTGGAATGTCCTCAAACTTTGTCTGAACATTGTGATAACGTGACCTCAAGCCTATCTTAGAAAAGACACAAGCTCCTACGATTTGATCCATGAGATCGCTTATCCTTTGAGGAGGTTATCTATTCTTAATATAGTCACTTTGTTACTGTTGGGTTTTGTGGGGAATCTTAAGTGCCGAACGACACTTTTTTTAGAATTTTAAAACTATTTTTTCCCTCATGACCCACGAACCCAACCCACTCATTATCAGTTTGGTTTGGGTTAGAAGGTAGAGCTACAAGAATTTATCACATGTACAACCCTAAATATATGATCATCATTTCCTTTTTTTATTCTTCTTTCATATTGATGGGTCAAGATTTCTTTGCATTTATCACATTTTCCAATAGTCTCTGACGTTTGTGGTCGATCTAGTAATGTAGGCCATTCGCCCTTGTCCTACCTTTCCTCTCGACCTATGAAACTGTTTCCAGTACTGTTAGGTGCCAGATTTCAAATGTGGGTTTCTCGACGAAACTTCAAATATTCGACAAGTGAAGACACAAGGAGCCAGAATAAGTGATAAAAATTGGCTAAGTTTAAAAGACTAAATGATGTGGCGGTTGTTTGATGGAGTGCATGAAGCGTCGAAGATGTCAATAGGAGCATGGTCGAATTAGACTTAGGCTTTAGGCAATACATGAACAAACTCAACAGGAAGTGCTACTGTCGAGATTGAGTAGTTTTAGTAAAATCAACTACCGACCCTGTGTTCGTACACGTGTCAGGTTGGATGATAGGTAGTTTTTTACATTTTTGTCTATAAATAGTAGTTCTTACGATGTAACTCAGGTTGGATACATGATCTAAGTTCCTAACATCTCGACGGCGAAACAGATTAAAGGAAAATGATCATTGTATGCCTTCCACCCCTTACTTTCAGCAATATGCAATTCAATTCAATTCAATTACATTTTCAATTATCGTCTTGTTCTTAATCTAATTTATCTGCAAATTTATCTTTTGTTTATGCATTTTACTTCGAACTTTACTGCATTTTCCAAACCTTTTTGAAATATTATTCTTTCATACTTTCTGTATTTATTTCTTGTAGAGTTTCAATTTGCTTACTGTATTTGGCTTGTTTCTATTTCAATTTCAATATTTTATTTCATGTCTATTACTACACAGTCATTTAAGTGCTTCATTTACGTTCCTGTATCAATTTCAAATTGTATGTCTTACTCTGTGAATGCATATTCAAACACTGCATTGTTTACTTTAACTTTATTTTCTGTTTAAGTTACTTGTCAATCAAGTCATTGCCTGCTAACGGCCAATCTTGCCCATTTAAACTTTCAATGCCATTTCGATAATAATTAACTTGTTGTTCGAGATTATTAAATACAAACTGGAAAAAACCTCAATGATTAATGGCTTAGTAGCCAAGAAAATTGAAAACTGATATCTGGTCGAACTTTTGACCGTTATTTCACTAAAACCATTGTTTTCAAAACGAGATTACCACATTACTCGTCGATCTCGTAATCGTTTGAAACTAATTATTTGTTACTTTGATGAATTTCGTAGAAACACACTACAAACCAAATTTCCCATTAAACAAATTGGCACGCCCAGTGGGACAAGTTTAGAGTAACTCGTTTTAAACGATGGTTTTATGCGTCTAAGAAGTGGAAAAGTTACTGCTTCTAACGTGTCAAGACAAAGAAATATGAGTGGCAGCGCAAATAATAGTACCACGATACCAAGTGTTACTAATGCGAATGCGTCGATAAGCGATACTAATGCTTCGACCACCAGTACGAACGCTGAGGTAGTTAATATCCCAAGGATGAGTACTACTGTCATTGGAGCGGGTACTGGGATGACAATGGCTAACACGCAAGGGGAAGTTATTCCAAGCGCTATAGTATTTGAACACCCAGTGGTTCAAAGTGCTTCGGAAGTTCAAGCATCGCCTGGAAGTGCTAGAAATTCAAGTGTTAGGCCAACACCGTGAGTGACACAACCTCCATTTGGAATGCCGTATGGTTTTCTGAATAACTCGACAATTCCTGCTATTGGTTCGACTATGTTCAACCAATATGCTAACCAGCCTTTTGTACCTTTTGGAAATTCTTCCAATACTCAAGGAATGGTAGGTATGACTACTACTACAACCAATCGACAAGATATAGGGGATATGTCAAGGCAAATGCCTCAGAACAATGGGGGATTAACCCAGAATTCGTTGGCGAGCATTCGATAGCAGATGGATGATAGTAACAATGAGATGGTGAATATGTTCACTCAGCAAATGGGTGCAGTTATTACGCCTCTTATGCAGACTACTAACCAAGCATGCAATGCTTTGGCTTTACAAATAGAAAGGCTGAATCAAGCATTGGGTTTGGCAGCACTAGTGAACGACAATGTTTAGCAAGGCCTAGGAGGGGAAATCCACAAGATGTGAATAACTGTAACATGGTGCAAAATGAAGTAGTCCAGCCAAACCAGAACTTTGGTCAAAATTTGAACAATTTGGCTTATGGTCAAGTACAAATCCTACAAAGGAATCAAGATCAAGGGCCTCCAATGCATCAGGGTTTGGCCAACCTCAGGCACAATATCATGGGAAACCAGATAGAGCAAACGTTAATCAAGCTGTCAAGCAGATGCTTATCAGGCTTGGCTTTAATATTGGTCAACCAAATAGACCATATTTTATATCTGCGTTTCCTGAATGAGTATAACAAGCTGAAGTGCCAAGAGGAATGAAGGTCCCTAAATTGTCCAAGTTTTCTGGTGATAGTGGAGAATCAACTGTCGAAAATGTTGCCAGATACTTAATAAAAATGGGGGAATTAGCCACTATGAAAGGCTTGAAAATGAGGTTCTTTCCAAGTTCATTGACAAAGAATGCATTTTCTTGGTTCTCGACGTTAAGGGCTAATTCAGTCCATTCTTGGGCTCAACTAGAAGGATTGTTTCATGATCAATTCTTTAGGGGCGATTTAAGGGTTAACTTGACTGATTTATTCAACGTCAAGCGTATATATATTGAGTCTATAGATGATTACATCTCTAGGTTCAAGCAAATGAAGAGTAGGTGTTTTACACCTGTTTCTGAAGCAGAAATTGTTAAAATGGCCGCTAGCGGGTTGGATTACCACATTAGAAAGAAACTGGTAAACCAACACATTGTTGACCTTGCCCAGTTAGGAGAAAAGGTTCGACAGATTGAACAACTCAGGTCTGAAAAGAATCAAAAAAACAATAAGAAATTTGTTAGACGTGAGAAAATTAATTGTGTCGAACAAGATCAAACAGACAGTGAGGATGAGGCAACTACTGAGCAAGAGATAAACCTTGCTGAGTTAAAGGAAGGACCACCTTATGCTTGTCAAGCCTTAATACCTTCCAAGGGAAAGGAAAAGATGAGTTATGCAAACACGAAAACATATACATTTGATATAACTAAAGCTGATAAAATATTTGACATTCTGTTGAAAGATAAATAGCTTAAGTTGTCAGATGATCATAAAGTAAAAAGGCCTGAGGACTCCAATGGTCAAAATTTATTGTAAATACCATGGGGCTTTAGGCTATCCTACTAATGAATGTTTTCGTTTCAGGGACTTGATATAGAAAGCTCTTAAAGAAGGTAGGCTCAAGTTTGCTGACAAGCAAAAGCCTAGCATGAAGGTGGATACTGATCCATTTGGCCAAGGCATATCTAATGTCGAAGGCCATAATATAAGAAGCTGCAACATGGTGAATATCAGAGCCAAGCAGAAGTATGTGGTGACTGTGAAAGACCCATTTGACATTTACCCAAGGCCTCATGAAACTGTCGAAGACTTTTTGAGGAGAAAGAACAACAGAGGGCAGTTGAAGTTGTGCCCACATTGTGACAGGTACTTCAACGAGAAAGCTGCTCAGAAAGCAAAGAATAATCAAAAGGCTAAGGCTCACTAGCATATGCAGGCTGGTTATGTGAATAGGAATGTTAAGCCTGTTCCAGTAAACCAGATGCCTGTTTCAGTGAACCAGATGCGAAGGCCTGTTGTGAATAGGCCTAATAGAGTAGTTGGCAGATGGTTGGTTGAATCCTCAAGGGAATCAATTGGCAGCAGCCATAGGGTAGCTCCTGGTCAAGTTCCAAATAGGACCAGGAAACCTGATGCCAATGTGATGGTGAATAAGTGGGTTGAGAACTTTGCTAAGGCCCGTTGCCCTGAGTTGAGAAATAGAGTAAGGGCTACGAAGAGCAACCCTCGACAGACACCATTTTGGGATGAAGATTACCAATTTGGTAGAGTGCCTTATCCTGGTAGTGATCGAGTGAAGAAAGCCCCACTGTCGAAGAGTTAGAAGCGTCGTCGACAGAGGATGAGGAAAGCTCAGAAACAGAAACAGAAACCTGCTGAGATGGCTAAGTCTCAACATGAGAAGTGCTTCATGGTTGGGATACAGAAAGTGCCATTGCCCAAGGAGTCTGGTCCAAAATTGAAGAGAGTGGTGGTTGACGCCAAAGGGACTAACTTTAAGAAGGGTCAGACTTCTCAGGCAAGGGGAGAAGTACCTTCAACAGGTTTCAGACAGAATGTCAAGCCTGCTAAGGTTCCTTCGGCAGCTCAAGAGAGGAAGCCTTGGCCAGTAGGTCTAATTAAAGCTAAGAAATTGGCCTCAGAACGAGGTAAACTTGGTGTTCGAGCAGCTCCAGTCGAAGACACTAATAGTGATGCATCTATGGAAGAATTGAGGATCGTAGTCAATGATTCTGATTTACTAGATGAACCTATGGAATCAGTGGAGCAGAATGCTGTCAAGACAGATTTGTCCATGGAAGAGGTCATTGAAGCATTGAATGATCCAGATGACCTAATTGGTTTCAATGATAAAGAAGAGTTTGATCCTAACACTAATTTACACAGAGACTTGGATGAGTTGGTGATGGCAATGGGAACTACTTTATCAGATTTGGGGTTTGAAGAAAGCCTTCTTGACAAGGAGGACATGAGGTTGGGAAGTCATCTGGAGAATGAAGAAACTGCCACTGAAGAGGAGTTTACCAAGCTTGATGTAAACTTGGTTTCAGTATTGCCAGCGGAATATCAAGCTCAATATGAGTTTGTGGTTGAAGATCCTGACGAAGAGGAATTTAATAGTTTTCCTATTGGTTGGCGCTTCGTCGAGCAAGACATGGTGACTATCTTTGATAACTTTGCTCGGTTAGATAAGCCAACTAACGAAGAAAGAAATCATCTTCGACCATTGCATATTAAGGCAATGATTGAAGGTAAGTCTGTCAATAGGGTGTTGGTTGATGGAGGGGCGTCTGTAAATTTGATCCCAAGAGCCATGTTCAAAAAGCTGGAAAAAGATGAAACCGATCTTCTCCTAACTAACATTGTGGTTACTGATTTTGGAGGAAGATCTGCACCAACAGATGGTGTGGTAATGCTGGATGTGCAAGTGGGATCAGTAGAGAGGTCTACCTTGTTCGTGGTTATTCCTTCGAGGTCTAGTTATAACATTTTATTGAGCAGAGACTGGATTCATGTTGTTGGAGCAGTACCTTCGACAGTACATCAGAAACTTATATTTTGAAATGCTCATGATGACATAGAGATTATTGAAGCTGATGATAGCCCCTGCTATATGCAGCAAATGCATGTGGATTTCAAAGTTTATGACCCAAAGGTAAAGCCCATATCTGTGCAGGGTGGTGTTATTGACAAAGAGGCTCTGAATGCTTGCCTGATGGAGCAATTTGGTGTTAAGTTACTGGATGAGGCCGACGAAAATCGGCCAATCAACAAAGATGAGTCTTGAATATCATCAGACACAGTTGTCGTCCTGTGAGGTCGACCGACAGCCAAACTCAGAAGAAGGTGTGTTGGCTGATTGCATATTCGACGATGGCCCTTTAGGATTTGAAAAGGGGTTTGAGGATAAAAGTGGGTTTGAGTTAGAAGATCCTTTGGAGGAAATTGATCTGGGGGATAGTGATAGAAAGAAGCCAATATATGTGAGTGCTTTGTTGTCAGACCAGTTCAAGAGGTAGGTTGTGGAGTTGATTTCTGAGTATAAGGACTATTTTTCTTGGGATTACCATGAAATGCCAGGTCTGAGTAGAGATCTTGTGGAGCATAGATTGCCTCTGAAACCCGATTGTAAGCCTGTTAAACAAGCTAATAGAAGGTTTGCTCCTGAAGTTGTGCTGAAAATCAAAGAGGAAGTTGAACGCTTGTTGAAGGCTAAGTTTATTCGTATAACTAGGTATGTTGAATGGTTGTCTAATGTGGTGCATGTCATAAAGAATAATGGCAAGATGAGGGTGTGTGTCGATTTTAGGAATCTTAACGCTGCAACTCCTAAGGATGAATACCCTATGCCCATAGCAGATATGCTAGTGGATGCAGCGTCTGGTCATGAGCTTCTAAGTTTCATGGATAGACATGCTAGTTATAACCAGATCTTCATTGCTGAAGAAGATGTGCCTAAGACTGCTTTTAGGTGCCCAGGTTCAATTGGAACTTATGAATGGATAGTGATGCCTTTTGGTTTGAAGAATGCTAGTGCAACTTACCAAAGGGCGATGAACACTATTTTCATGAAATGATAGGCAAGTTTGTGGAAGTCTACGTTGATGACGTTATTGTCAAGTCAAAGAGTCAGGAGGAGCATTTGAGTCCTCTTAGACAAGCTTTTCAAAAAATGAGAAAGCATATTTTGAAGATGAACCCTGAGAAGTGTGGTTTTGGGGTTTCTGCTGCCAATTTCTTGGGCTTTCTAGTGCATAAGAAAGGCATTGAAGTCGACAAGAATAAGGCCAAAGCTGTGTTGGAAGCAAAACCACCTACTAATAAGATGGAACTTCAATCTTTCTTGGAGAAAGTGAATTTTCTTAGAAGGTTCATATCAAATCTCTTAGGAAGAACAAGAGTGTTTGCTCCTTTGGTGAAGCTCAAGGCAGATGAAGCTTTTGTTTGGACTTAACAGCATTAGGAAGCTTTCGATCAAATCAAGCAATATTTGACAAGTCCACCGGTCATGATGCCTGCAGAGCCACATCGACCAGTGAAGTTGTACATTTCTGCATCAGAAGAAACTATAGGTTGTCTACTGGCTCAGGAAGATGATAACAACATTGAAAGAGCCGTTTACTACCTCAGTCGAGTGTTGAATGATGCAGAAACAAGATATAGTGCTATAGAAAAGTTGTGTCTTGCATTATATTTTTCTTGTACAAAACTCAAGTATTACTTGATTCCTTGTGATGTCTTAGTGATGTCAAAGACAAATGTAATTAAGTACATGTTGTCCCAGCCAATTCTAAATGGTTGAATTGGAAAATGGACACTTGCATTGTCTGAGTTTTCTTTGCAGTATGTAGCACTAAAAGCTATTAAAGGTCAAGCAATTGCTGACTTTCTAACAAACTGCCCATGTTTAGAAATAAAAGAACCGACAGGGCTAGTTGATTTGAAGCCCTGGCATTTGTATTTTGATGGCTCAAGACATAGAAATGGTGTTGGTGTTGGCATTTTGATAATCTCACCTTTAGGGGTGCCAACTAAACTAAAGTTTGAGTTAAAATATGCTTGTTCTAACAACGAGGCTGAATACGAAGTCTTGATTGTGGGTTTGGAAATTTTGATAGAGATGCGAGCTCGCACTGTCAAAGTTTTTGGGGATTCACAATTGGTTATAAGGCAATTAACCCAAACATATAAATGTGTAAGCTACAATCTTTTCAAATACTGTCAAGTGGCTAGTAAATTGATGAAACAGTTCGACAGTGTCGAATTGGAGCATATTCCAAGAGAGCTAAATCAAGAGGATAATGAATTAGCCCAATTGGCTTCGGGGTATAAGCTTTCTTCAAAGGTGTTAGCAGAACTTATAGAAATTCGTGAGTTACTGTATCCTTTGGATGAAAGAGATATTTTTGTCTCCAATGCTTTAAACGCACCTGATTGGCTTAAGCCAATTATTGAGTATTTGGAAAATCCAAGTGCTGATGTTGACAGGAAAATCCAGTACAAAGCAACTAAGTTTGTTGTACTTGTAGGGGCTTTGTATAGAAAGTCCGTCGATGGTAATTTGGAGACTTGTCTAAGTGAAGAGGATGCCTATTTGGCATTGGCAGAGGTTCATGAAGGAATTTGTGGTGCTCATCAGGCAGGTGAGAAGATGAAATGGGTGCTAAGAAGACAAAGAGTGTATTAGCCTACTTTGGTTAGGGATTGTATCATGTTTGCAAAATCCTGTGAAGAATGCCAAAAACATGGTTATATACAAAATGTGCCTGCTAGTGAGTTGCATTCCATCATTAAACCTTGGCCTTTTAGAGGTTGGGCATTGGACCTGATAGGTCAGATTTATCCTACTTCCTCTAAGGGTCACAAGTATATTTTAGTAGGGGTGGACTATTTTACCAAATGGGTAGAAGCAGTAGCCTTGAAAGAAGTAACGCAACAAGACATTGTGGATTTTATTGAAAATCACATTGTTTGTCGATTTGGTATACCACAAATGATCACAACAGACCAAGGATCTGTGTTTGTTAGGAAGAAGGTTGTCGAGTATGCTGAGTCAAGAAAGATCAAGATGGTGACTTCGACACCATATTATGCTCAAGCAAATGGTCAGGTCGAAGCCCTGAATAAAATTATCATTGGTTTGATCAAAAACATATTGGCAGATATCCAAAGAGTTGACACTCAACTTTGGAACAAGTTCTTTAGGCATGTAGAAACTCTCCTAAGGAATCGACAGGTACAACTCCTTATAAATTAGTATATGGACATGATGTTGTTTTGCCTGTTGAGATAAATCTTGGTTCATTAAGGATTCTAAAACAAAATGAGTTACCAGTAGATCAATATTGGGACTTAATGTTTGATGAGTTAAATGAAATCCATGATGAGAGGGTTGTTGCTTTGGAAAACTTGATTCGACAAAAAGAAAGAATAGCTAAATTCTATGATAGTCGGGTTAAGTATAAATGTTTCAAGGTTGATGACTTAGTTTGGAAAGTCATTTTGCCAATGGATAGGAAGTGTCGAGAATTTGGAAAATGGTCTCCAAAATGGGAATGACCATTTAAAGTTACTAAGGTATTCTCAGGAAATGCCTATGCACTTGTCGAAGTTAATTCTGGTTTTAGAATTAAGTCTGTTAATGGCAAGTACTTGAAGTCATATAGACCAACAATGTGTGAGGTAAAAAATTCAACTTTGAAGCATTAAACTGGATTTCTTTATTCTTAGGCCATTTGGCAATATACAAATATATTGTCGAATAGGCTTGTAGCCTGGAAATACAAACAAGAAAAAGTTCTTAAATCTAGGCTATTACAAAATAAGTCCAGTTGTAGAAGCTTTGCCATGTTCAAAGTCAACTCGTGCTGAGGAAGAATTTAGGAAGCATGGGGGGCAAGAGCAGATTATTCGTCAAGACAATTAAGTCTGCAAAAGCCGCTTCAAAGGAGTGACATCCAAATCGACGGGGATTTGAAGCTGAATGACGCGTCAAGGAGGAATGTCGAACTCTGTGTGAGCAAAGGGAAAGCTGGGGTCCAAAGAGAAGCAGTCGTCGGTGCCATAATGCACTTGACAATAGGCCTCGACCGTGCAAAACTTTTCCAGTAGTTTTGCGGATCCTCCACGATAAATTTCCAACATGAGGTGTGAAGGAGCGCAAAACTATTGAAAGAAAGAATGGACCAAGCCTTCGTCCTTCTCACACAGTTCAATGAGCTTGGTAAGCCGCATTAGGCAACTTACCAAAACTCATTGTTGATGTTAGGCAAATTACCAAAACCCAATGGTTCTTTCACCGTTGAGACAAAAACCTTTAGAGAAACTCCAAAAGTCGGAGTCCCCTGGATCCCAAATGGAACAATTAGAACCACGGAGTAAAGGGTTGGAATGGTTGAAAGTGACTTCCATTGTAGTTTGTCACTTTGAGATTGGTTGGCTAAAAGGCAAAAGGCAGTGCATACGGGCTTGGGATTTATAAAAGAAACAAAGGTTTCCCAGAGATTCTGAAGAGGAAGCTAGAAGAGTTTTGAGAGTATTTGTGCATGAAGGGGAACTAATGTTCTGGTGTGGTGAGGATGGCCAAGATGGCAAGTCCCTATTTATAGCGCAAACCTACGTTGATTTTTAAGTTTCACCAGTCAAATTGACTAGTCAAGGGCTTTAATTACAATTTATGGCCTGAAACTGAAAATTAAATTGGTAAAAAAAAAGTGCTAGCTGGACGGTGAAACGATTGATGGTAAACATGTCAAATCGAGTTCAGTTGGTTCAATAAAGAACAAGATGTAGTCGAACAAATGTGTTCGACGTAGAAAATTTAATACAAATGAAAAGAACTGAAAAGAAACTAAAGAGGTGTCTTCTTAAGTTCCTCCCAAGTTGCGGCAAATTCAAGCTTTATGGCTTCAGCATTTGTAAAGCTAACTTCAAGGTCTTCAACTTTAGACATGATAGCTTTTGCTTTGACAGCACTAGCAGACATTTGTTGATCAAGTGCTGTGATTTCTTTTGAAAAGGATGCTGAAGTGGCCTCAAGCAATTGTGCCCTGGCAGTGGCCAATTCTGACTCCAAACGAGCAACAGTTCTTTCCAACTCAGGTATTTTGGCTTGATGGGGAGTGCCTTGTTCGACCAATGCAGCCTTGTCTTGTCGAAGTGACACCGGTTTATCACGAAGTTTGTGCTTTGCCTTGAGGGCTTGATGATAGGGCAGAATGCTGTTGTCAAGTTCAGGCAGCTTAGGAGTCAAGTCTTCAATGAATTCATGAATGGCACTGAAATAACCTCGTCGAATTGGAGGCAACTTTTTGCCAAGTGCATGAATCTCTTTGATTGTATGCATTAAATTGCTTCTGATTTCTTGGTTGAGGTAGAGGTCATCAAATGAATACTTGAAGAAACCTCTCAGTTCTTCAACTAATCCATCAAGTTTTTCAGTAGAAGTGTTCCCAGGGAGAGTGGAGGAACATGTAGACAAAGGGGAAGTCTTGTTGCTAGATCCTGAAAGTAAGTCAATCCACTCATCCACTTCGGCATTACCCTTTTCAGTGTTGGTGCCTTGCGGCATAGGGTTGGTCGATGAGGTAGGCTGAGAAGATGGATTGGTCAGATTATCAAAGAAAAGATCCATGTTAACACTATCTGCTATAACCACTACAGGAGATACCTTCTCAGTGGCTTGGGGGGCAGAAGTGGTTTCCACAATGGGCGTGGGATCATCTTGTTGAGGAGATGCCAAATTTAGATTTTCCGTCGAGAGAGTGGGTTGAGCCATGTCGACATCCATGACAGTAGGTTCCTCGACACTTGGTTCAGTTTGAGTTTCTGGAACCTCCTAATGGAAGGGAAAACCAGAATTAGTTACAATTTGTTGTTCTAGATCAACAAAGTGTTTAAAGAGTTTCATACCTCAGTGGCTGGACGATCAATGGGTGGAAAAATCATTTGAAGAGGTATGGAAGTATCCACGTATGGCCGTTCAGGAGAGCCCTGTCGAGGGTGCTTGATGAGGTGATGTGCATGGTAAGAGAATGTATCTAAGTGTTATGTAATGAAGCATACCTTGTCAGTGCTTGACGAGCCAACCTCTTCGACAGAGGGAGGAACCTCTGAAGAACATTCTTCAGAAGCACTTTTCTTTGAGGATTTGGCTTTGGGTTCCTGAAAAAAAGATAAATAAACAAAAACAGTTTGCATAATGCAATGTGACCATCAGTTAAAGTACTGGTGAATGGTGCAATTAACTTACCACTACAAACTCCGCTGTGGGAGTGTCTTCAGAGTTTTCAGAAGCAGATTTCTCTACAAGAGATTCCTAGGAAAATGAAAATGAAAAATTTTGGAGTTAGTGGTTGATGGGACAATGCAGAAAGGTAACCGTCGCGCGTAGAGAAGACAAAATTCTGGTTCTCTTCACATAATGGTGTCGAAAACTCAGAATTTGGGGGGCATCTGTTAGGTGCCAGATTTCAAATGTGGGTTTCTCGACGGAACTTCAAATATTCGACAAGTGAAGGCACAAGGAGCCAGAATAAGTGATAAAAATTGGCTAAGTTTAAAAGACCAAGTGATGTGGCGGTTGTTCGACGGAGTGCATGAAGCGTCGAAGATGTCAATAGGAGCATGGTCGAATTAGACTTAGGCTTTAGGCAATACATGAACAAACTCGACAGGAAGTGCTACTGTCGAGATTGAGTAGCTTTAGTAAAATCAACTACCGACCCTGTGTCCGTACACGTGTCAGGTTGGATGATAGGTAGTTTTTTACATTTTCGTCTATAAATAGTAGTTCTTACGATGTAACTCAGGTTGGATACATGATCTAAGTTCCTAACATCTCGACGGCAAAGCAGATTAAAGGAAAAAGATCACTGTATGTCTTCCACCCCTTACTTTCAGCAATTTGCAATTCAATTCAATTACATTTCTAATTATCGTCTTGTTCTTATTCTAATTTATCTGGAAATTTATCTTTTGTTTATGCATTTTACTTCGAACTTTACTGCATTTTCCAAACCTTTTTGAAATATTATTCTTTCATACTTTCTGTATTTATTTCTTGTAGAGTTTCAATTTGCTTACTGCATTTGGCTTGTTTCTATTTCAATTTCAATATTTTATTTCATATCTATTACTATACAGACATTTAAGTGCTTCATTAACGTTCCTGTGTCAATTTCAAATTGTATGTCTTACTCTGTGAATGCATATTCAAACACTGCATTGTTTACTTTGACTTTATTTTCTGTTTAAGTTACTTGTTAATCAAGTCATTAGCTGCTAACGGCCAATCTTGCCCATTTAAACTTTCAATGCCATTTTGATAAAATTAACTTGTTGTTCGAGATTATTAAGTACAAACTGGCAAAAAATCTCAATGATTAATGACTTAGTAGCCAAGAAAATTGAAAATTGATATCTGGTCGAACTTTTGACCGTTATTTCACTAAAACCATTGTTTTCAAAACGAGATTACCACATAACTCGTCGATCTCGTAATCGTTTGAAACTAATTATTTGTTACTTTGACGAATTTGGTAGAAAAACACTACAAACCAAATTTATCAGTAAACAAGTACCAACAAAATTCTTTTAGGTAGACCATATTGCTACCCTCTTGACTTCACGGAGAAACGTGTCCATGATTTTCCTCATGTTTTTAATGAGACAAGAGTATTTAAAGAGAAGCTGGAGCTTAAGATAACACGTCACATTTGTTGGAATTGATCCTTGTACCGTACGTACATACATATAGTAGTAGCTTGGAAAAGGATTGCCTCCACTAGGATGTGGCTCATATTATTTACATTATTCTACTCCACAAACAAGTAACAAAAAATATTCTGCCGTTGTGGTCTATATAAAGCCACACCATACAGAAGATGAGAAGTGAGACGATTGCATTCGCTTATATACTTTCACGTGTGTTGTACCCAAACTAATTGCTCCTTTATTTCTTTCACCCAAACCCAGAAATAGAAAAACCACATCTAAAGATTAGAAAAAGATGCTTAGCCTTAAGGGGTTAGTTGAATCGAACAGTCTAGAGTCTATTCCATCAAACTACATATGCCATAAAAAAAATCAAGACGGTTCCATATTTTGTGAAACACAGAATATTCCAACAATTGACTTTTCCCTCCTCATCTCTGCCAATCCCTATGAACGCTCCAAGGAAATCCTAAAACTCGGAGAAGCCTGCCGCGACTGGGGTTTCTTTATGGTAAATATTTAGTGTATGTTTGTTTCCGCGGTCAAATTGCCTCTACCGCACGTCACGACGAAGCTTCGAAGTGTAGCTTCTACGGTGATCGGGTGTCTACTGCAATTTCATCACGGAATCAAGCATATACTTAAACCCAACCGTTTGCATGTTTTTTCGTTGACTTCTCCACATGGATATTAAAACTTTATAATAATTTTTTTTTTGTTAATTGCTGAAGTTAATCAATCATGGGGTGTCGGAGACACTGAGGGATGAGCTGCTTAGAGGAAGCCAAGGCTTTTTCGATATGACAGAGGAAGAAAAAAGGGAGTTTGCAGGAGAGAAGCTATTTGATCCAATAAGATATGGGACAAGCTTCAATGTGATGGTGGACAAGACTCTACACTGGAGAGATTGTCTCAAATGTTATGTTCACCCTCACTTTCATGCTCCTTCCAAGCCCTGCGGTTTTAGGTACATTATTCTCGCTCCCCGCGATTTCTCTGTTCATATGAAAAGATACTGTCAAACTTTTCGTGGGTTGCTGCTCTGGAGTGCCCAAAAAAAAAAAATTTAATTTAGAAAGAAAAAAAAAAGGAGAAAGGTTTTGTAATAAGTATATTGAATTTTGTTCACTGATTATTTTGTTTAAATATAATTGCTATAAAAGTGGCATACACCACTTAGCACTATTAAAATTTTAAATCCTAATGGGAGACAAGGTAGAGTGGGATGGATTCCTTTCTTCATCAAAAAAAAAAAAAAAAAAATTAGAGTGGGATGGACCATACTGATATGTGAGTGAGACCATCCCATCAATTATTCCTTCAATTTTGATTTTTTCACGTTTCGTTTTTCTTACATTTTTTTTTTGGTACATACATATTTTTCTTTCTATCTCTCCATTCTTACCGGAAACTTTAGGGCGGGCCGACATATTCTTGGGCATAAAGGTCTTTTTAAAACTAATAACAAAAATATAAAGACCTATTTAGGCTTAATTAATTTTTATAATATTAAATAATATAAAAATAAATATTAAATACATTCATCGGGTTAATTAATTTTGCTGTTGAATTAATTAGTGGCAAAAATAGTGAATGAAATTAATACTACTAATAATCAGAATTATAATTATTATTGTGAGAGAAACACTTTTTTTCAGGCAAAGAAAGAAAATGAGTCTCGTTAAAACCTTCTGATGTAAAACTCTCCTTAGAAAAAAATATCTAGAAGGAAAAAGAGTATTCCCCCTGCGTTTAATGAAAAAGAGAAAAAGAAATACAAAAGTCATGAGGGGACCAAACCAATACTCATGACAATCAAGCAAATCTGTAATTAGGAATCTAACAAAGAGAAACAGAAATTAAACAATTAGTTATATAATGATAGCATAATTAAGAAATATATAAATAAATTTGGGCCCAAAAAAATTGACGCCTAAAACCATTGCTATGGTTGCTTTACCATATGACTGGCCATGTGAGAAAGCCATATAATTTGTCATAGGTGGCGGACCCACGTATGGCTTAGAGTGTGCACTTGTCCACTCTTAAATTTGTAAATTTCTGCTTACTATCATGAAATTTTTGTATTTTAAACCCCCTGAATGTTAAGTTTTGCACCTACTCGACACAACATTGTCACTATCTGTAAAAATCATTTTTACTAGTGTTTACCATACACTAGTAATAATAAATAAAAATATGTTTTTTATTCATTGTTCTCGTTAAATGTTTGCACTTTGTAGTGAAACTATAGAGGAATATGTCACAAAGAGTAGGGAACTGATTGGAGAGCTGCTAAAAGGAATATCTCAAAGCTTGGGCCTAGAAGAAAACTACATACATAAAAGCATGAATGTACAGTCGGGCTCCCAGTTGCTGGTTATCAACTATTACCCACTTTGCCCTAACCCTAAACTTGTCATGGGCCTACCTGCGCACACGGATCACGGGCTTCTAACCCTCCTGATGCAAAATGAACTTGGAGGGCTTCAAATTGAACACAATGGCAAGTGGATTCCTATCCACCCTTTACCCAACTCCTTTGTCATCAACGTTGGGGATCATTTGGAGGTAAAACTAAAATCACATTTTCAATTATTTTAGTGTGTTTGGGTTTGGTGTTTAACAAATAAAATTTTGAATAGAATTGATTTTATAAAACTGATTATTGAAAATTGAATTTGAAGGGAACTGATTATTATGTTTTTATACTTCAAAAACAAGTTTGATGTAAAAGTTAGTGAAAATTGCTCAACCCAAATCAAAAGCTACTTTTTATCACTTCTAATCAAACCGATGGTTGAAAAAAAAAACAACTTTACCTGACACTATCCAAACATTTGTATTTGCGCTAAAATCATGTTTGATAGAAACAAAATCAATCTTGATAATTTTGTATCGCCAAACCAAACACACACTTACTATCATCATATCCATAAACAATTTACATTGCGACCTACCCATATTGCCCCAATTGATTTTTTGAGACGTGTTAGATTGAATTGGAGAAAAATATGATTGGACATAAATTTTCATAATTCAGTGTTTATTTTATATTGGATTAAATATTTTGACTCCATATTTAACCATTAATTTTTTCTGATGATTATTATGAATGATCTTATACTTCTGCTTACAAAAACAAATTAACGGATGTGTGATTTTTGTGTTCAGATACTGACCAACGGGAAATACAAGAGTGTCGTTCATCGTGCAGTGGTGAATAAGAAAGCTGCTAGAATATCTGTTGGTATAGCACATGGGCCAACACTCGACACCATTGTTAGCCCTGCACCGGATTTAGTCCACAAGGATAATCCCTCTGCATATCGTGGCATTACATATAGAGATTACATACAGCTTCAGCAAAGCCGTGAACTAGACAGAAAATCCTGCTTGGACCATATTCGAATTTGAGTAGAAATATTGCATGTTCGACTTTGTTAGTGTTGGGATTTGTGGAGAATTTTAAGTGCCAAATGACACTTTTTTTTTTCCTCATGACCCACAAACTCAACCCGCTCATTACCTGTTTGGTTTGGGTTAGAAGGTAAAACTACAAGCATTTATCACATGTACACCCCTAAATATATGACCATCATCCTTTTTTATTCTTCGTTCACATTGATAGGTCAAGATTTCCTTGCATTTATCACATTTTTAAATAATCTCTAACGTTTGTGGTCGATCTAGTAATATAGGCCATTCGCCCTTGTCCTACCTTTCCTCTCGACCCATAAAACTTTTCCCAGTACCAACAAAATTGTTTTAGGTAGACCATGCTGACCTCTTGACTTCACGGAGAATTTACCAAAATCTCTCGCATTTTCGTCGACACCGAGGTGGTCTAGACCTTATCTGCCATTATAGTTATAATAAGTTAAATAAAATATTAATCCATTCTCGAGTTGAATTAGGGTAATTCGTACAATGCTATATCGATACGTAACAGAGAAACGTGTCCATGATTTTCCTCATGTTATTAATGAGACATGAGTATTTAAAGAGAAGCTAGAACTTAAGATAACACACGTCACATTTGTTGGAATTGATCCTTGTACCCATACGTACATACATACAGTAGTAGCTTGGAAAAGGATTGCCTCCACTAGGATGTGGCTTATATTATTTACATTATTCTACTCCACAAACAAGTAACACAAAATGTTCTGCTGTTGTGGTCTATATAAAGCCCCACCATACAGAAGATGAAAAGTCAGAGGATTGCATTCGCTCTGCCCTACCATGCAGTCCAGATTCGCTCTGCGGTTACCAGGTATTTCTTTGAACACTTTTCTGAGGTTACATGGGTACGACCTATCTTGATGGAATTACTTTCCCTACTCTCTCATTGGCCGAGGGCATTGCTCTCTCTGCTGGCTTCTCTTTGTCGGAGATCGAGGATGTTGTTGTCTCTTGTGATGGCAATAAGAGCCCGGGCCCTGATGGCTTCAACTTTAATTTCATTAAATCCTTTTGAGACCTACTTAAGGTGGAGGTGGAAGTATTGTTTCATGAGTTCTTTTCTTCGGCCAAGTTTCCAAGGAGCTTCTTTTCCTACTTTCTGACACTCATTCCTAAGGTAGATTGCCTTTTTGCCCTAGGGGACTTTCGGCCTATTTCACTTCTTAGTTGTTTATACAAGTTAGTGTCAAAGGAGTTGGCTGCTAGATTGGGTACGGTAATGGACTCTCTTATCTCACCTTGCCAGTCGACGTTTATTAGGGGTAGACATCTGGTGGATGGTGTGGTTACTGTTAATGAGGTGGTGGATTATGCCCGAAAGAAAAAATGGGAGTGCCTGATCTTCAAGGTTGATTTCGAGAAGGCATATGACTCAGTTAGTTGGGGTTTCCTGGACTACATGTTGGGGAGGTTTGGATTTCCCGATAGATGGAGGGCATGGATACGTGCGTGTGTCTTCTCAGGGAGTCTCTCCGTTCTGGGGAATGGTTACCCCACAGAAGAGATAAACATTAAGCGAAGACTGAAGCAAGGGGATCCCCTTATACCTTTTTTTTTCTTACTAGTGGCGGAGGGCTTGAGTGGTTTGTGTAACACCCTAATTTTTGACGTTTAATTACTTACTAATTATCTATTTTCTGTTAAATATTTTCTGTTGACATTTTGATTGATAGAATTTATTCTAGATAAATAGGGAAATTTTGATTGGTAAGTATTACTAAATTTATAGTTTTACTACGTTGTAGTTATTCTGCCGTAATTAGACTATCGGGTATGTTTTTAACTGAAACATACCCAAACGTGATCCAAATTTTATAAAATTTGAGATTTAAGTATTTTTCAATATTTATGATTTATTGAAATTTTTTGGGAATTTTTGGGTAAGTAGAAAAATATAGGGTATTTTATACGCCTAGAACTACCGAACGGTAACTTTTTAGCTCGTAAATCGAGAAAGCGACATTCATAGAAATATTTTTAATATTTTTAGGGACATTTTGGTTGATTAATAATTTTTAATTATGGAGTAATTTGTTAGATTTATTTTTAGAGTTTTTGGTACAAAAACCCTAATAGATAATGGAACGCCACCTTTGGTTGATCGATAACGCAGCTTGCGAAATCCTTTGATATTTTTAGGGGGATGTCGACCACTTTAGACCAATGGGAGCCAAGACACATGCTTGGGACCCACCTTGGTCAAATAGAATGTTTTGATTGCCTTAGGTGTAATTGGTAGTTAGTTTACTTAGTTAGTTTGTAACTAGATAGTTAAGATCCAACTAAACGAACAAATTTTATTCCCTTCTTGCCCCTTGAGATCTCTATAAATAGAAGATCAGCCCTTTCATAATTTTTCCATTTATGCTTGGTGGGGAAAATTCTAGAGAGAGAAAGTGTGAGAAATCTTGAAAAACTTAGTGTTTTTGAGTGCAATCTTCCTTCCTTTGTTCTTGATTCTTGATCAACCATCCATAGACTTCTTGGTAAGCCTCCTAACCCATGTTATTTTCCTCTTGGCTGCCATGGAAGTGTTCTTCAAGGTTTTAGTGTTGTTTTGTTTAGAAATTGTTAGATCTTGATGTATTAGCATGATTAACCTTTAGATCCATCATTTTCCTCCATGATTAAGCTTATTTATTGTTTTTAAAATTTGAAAACTCAAGCTCTTGGTTCTGGCCGAAATTTATAGGGGTGTTGGGGGTTTGATCTTGGCTTGATTTTGTAGTTTTGGAGTTAGATCTTTGAGGGTTTTGGCAAAGTATGTTTAGATCTAGTCATATATACATGTTAAGCAAGGTTTTGAGAAATGGTGGATCTTGGGGGCTGAAAACCATGGCCTTCATAAGGTTTTTTTGACATGTTCTTAGTTTGTTTTTATGCCTAAAATGTGTTGTAAAAAGTGGCTAGTAAGTTAGTTTTTGCAAAGTCTTTCAAAGAGGTTTAATTTTGTGAAAAAGTTTTGATTGACGTTTTAAGAATTATCTTAAACTTATAAAGAATTTGTTTCTACAATCTTATAACATGTTTTAGTGATTTAAAATGTTGTTCAAAGTTGGGAAAATACTATTCAAAGTGGTAAAAACACTATTCAAAGTGGTAAATTTTGGTTTTGGTATTTTTCTAATGTGTAGTGTTTGTAAAAGTTTTAAAACTTGCATAACTTAGACTAGTTTCATGATATATGACTAGGTGTGATTTAAATAGGATTAAGTTGAAAAATTTCTAGGCCTTTAAGTACTAAAAACCATGGCTGCCTTAGGGGTTTACCACATGAGTTTTTTAGTTCTAATTGATTTAACTTATGATTGTTAAGGTTCGTGCGACGAACGACTCGACGACCCTTTGGATTTACCCTCTTTGGAACGCATTCCAGGCAAGGAAATATCTTACATAATGAGTTTGGGCTTTTCGCCTTGTTTGTTGAGTGGTTTGATTGATTGTTAATTGTGTGATAGTAGTTGTAGTATTACTATGTGCTGTAGAGATATTGTAGCATGTTTTTGGCCCCGTGTGGCAACAATGATTTGGATTTTATGTCTTAAATCAATTATGAATGTTTTGATTTGAACTTGGAATTGATTAAAGTATGCATAAATAAGGTCAATGATGATGGATTAATTAATAATGCGACGATATACTGTTATTGGTTTGACGATTTACGAACGGTAAATCCGATGCGATTCCATAAGCTGAGAAAAGATTTCATAAAAGAAATATTAAGGGGAATTTTAACTTAAAAGTAAGCGTGAGGATTTTAGTAAAACTAGCCAAAGCTTGCAAAGAATTTTTCAATGGAACCATAATAGAAAAAAGAACTTGAGTAAAATTTGCGAAAATGGTTGAGTTGAATGATGCGTCTGGGAAAATTCTGGCTAGGAAAGACTTGGTAATTAAGAATGTTCGCAACGCCTCTCTTTCCTGGGAATTCCCCTAATGCCTTATTTAGCACAACTAGGGTTCCAACGACCTAAGTTCAAAAGCTATTTCTGGCACAATATCACTTAGATGTGACACCAAAATTGAGATTTAAAAATTCACTAAGAAAGTAAGGACTCGTCGATCCGCATTGATTAAAATAAATTATGTCTCAGACGCTCCTTAAAGGTAAGTGGGCTGTATTAAAAAAAATTGTTTGGATGCATACTAACCATTGAGCATCGACACTCATAGCGTTTGATTGTCTTAAGGACTTCAAAAGGGCGGGTTGTCACTTCATTGCCAGCTACCCAAGGTACCCATTGGACCAGAGGTAGTAGTTGGCAACACGGCCTAATGTGTGGCTATATCCTTGGTAGGGGAATTTGTTCGGACCTGGAAAAGGCTTTCCTTGTTCCTATTACTGTCCTTGTTTAAGGCTGCAAGTGTATACACAAACTTGTTCATAATGCATTGGCATGCATGATTAACCATATAATAATATGTGATGACTTGATTTGTTGATCTGCTAATTGAATTGTCTGCCCACATGTAATTGCTTGACATACCATGATGATGTATGCGGTCTATTAAGTATGTATATTTATATAAAGGCATGTTGTTGTATTATATATATATATATATCTTGTTTGCATGCGACATAGCCTATGATAAACTCGTGGACAAAGAATTTACCCTTGCATTTACCTTGTTTCGTGGACAACGTATGAATTCCCCCAAGGGAAACACCCACGGCGTGGGCCCTTGATCCCATCATCGGACGTTTAACACACTCCGGTACGGTGATAGAGACCAACGACGATGGGGAATACTCTACTGCTGTTCGTTTCAACAGTAAGAGAGTTCAGTTCTACGTTCCACCCAGTTTACTTACTACACTTCCGACGACTGCAACTATCGAGACTTCTCCTTTGATGGATCCTTCCCTTGGTTTTGATGGTTCGACCCCGGTGTTTGTTGGAGCTGATGTTCATCAACCTACCATGATTCCGAGTTCGAGTTCGATTTCCCCTGCGACCGGAGTTCCTATCACTCCTCCCATTGCTGCCACTACTGTTGCTTTGTCAGAGGCTACTCCTTCTCCCTTCTGTGCCCATTGCCCTCATTGCTCGTATCCCTTGCCACCAATCCCAACAGTCGGAGACCCTATTGACGGGCGTAGGACCACCCGGGAGTGGTTGCCGAGAGATACAGTAGTCATTGAGAGTGATGCGGAGGAGGAGGAGGAGGATCCCTCTGAAGCTACTGATCCTGATAGTTCGGAGTCTGCAACTTATCTTATGGAGCTTCCCCCTCGTAAGCGCATTAGGTTTGTTTTTGGGCCAGCATACAATAGATAGAGTCAGTTGGTTAGAATCTAATTTAATATTTTGTTTAGTATGAACCTTTGGGCCTATGTCCTTTAATAGGAGCTGCCAGGATACATCACAGATATGAGTCAACTCTAGATGTTTAGGGTTTTTCATGTGGTTGATGTATTTTATTTTGAGTCTGTTTTGATTTTGTATTTTGAACCTCGCCTGCGTGCGACTCACTCTGAGATATGACAGTGGTTATGAAGCATATATTTATAATGATGGTTAAGCTTTGTTTGTAAGTGGTTGTCATTCGATTGTACTATTCCTCGTTTTGAATTTATTACCCTTACGGTTGTAAGAAAAAAAAATTACTGTTATTTTGAGAAGACATTTTTGAAAATGATTCTTCCGCATTAGTTAATCCGGGTGATGACAGTAGCTTCCTAAAAACGGGGTGTTACAATAGTGGTATCAGAGCAGTTCGGTTCTAACCGGACCGCTTGATGTAAGCTGGCCTAGAGTGTCGGGAATTGTCGGGTAGGAGTCTGACATGCCTAGGATTGTGTGAACTCTATGCTTGATTGTCTGAAATGTTTCCAAGTTGAAACACGTGTGACATTGTGTGAAATTGTGTGCGATCATCTAAAATGATCGATTTTGTTGAGGGGTTCTGACTGGTTTTCGACCTGTAGGAACCTATGGCACCTCCTAGACGTGATACCTCTGTTCCGAAAACTGGAAACCAGAATATGGACCAAGTTGTGCGAGCAATGGCTGACATGGCCGCTGCAGTAGCACAACAGGCGACTGCGAAGCAACAACGTGACCTGCAAAAGCAACAACGCGAGGAACGAACTGCTGAGGCAAAAGGATTGATTGATTTTCGCCGCCATGACCCGCCAAAATTCTATGGGGATTCCGATCCAGAAAAGGCAGATCTATGGTTGCAAGAGATCGAGAAGATATTTGAAGTACTTCATAGCCCCGCAGACGTCAAGATGAACTATGCCACATACCTACTCCTCGGTGACGCAGAATATTGGTGGAGAGGGACAAGACTGATGATGGAGGCTGACCATCAGGAAGTGACTTGGGAGGCATTTCGTTCCAAGTTTTTGGAAAAATATTTTCCTAAAAGTGCTTGTATTGAAAAAGAACAGGAATTTTTGAGGGTTTACCAGGGGAACTGGAGTATTGGGGAATATTCGGCAAAGTTTGAATCACTGGCTAAGCATTTTCGCTTCTTCCAACAACGCGTAGATGAAGAGTACATGTGTGAGCGCTTTGTGAGCGGTTTGAGAGGCGATATTCAAGATTCAGTGTTACCGTTAGGAATTCGTCGTTTCCAACAACTGGTGGAGAAAAGCAGAGAAGTTGAAGTGATGAAGAACAACAGGCTGAGGAGAGCTGGGGGACCATCTAGGCCTGGGAACCAGGGTCGTGGGAACAAAGGGAAACAGCAACAAAATAAGCCATATTTGTAACACCCCAATTTTCGTATTAATACATATGTATATATGCCTGAATATACTAATAATTTTTGTGATAATTTTTATGGAAGTTACTTTGGAAATTAGTATTTTTAGTAATGCTTTATTGTTTTATTATTATCTTTATTTTTGTAAAACATTAGTTTGAAATATTAATATTATCTTGTTAATAATTATTTAAATTTAAGGAGTATTGGAATGATATTTTATTATTATTCTTAGTACTATTGTTAAGAAAGAATTGTAACACCCTCAAATCTGAATTCTTAGGATCTATAAATTGTGTGCTAATATGATAATTTTGTGACAAGTTGTGTGTGTTTGCCTTAATAATTAGTATATTTTAATTATATTATTTTATCTTATTTTATTAAATATTGGTCTTGAATTTATTTTAGATATTTTAGAATAATAGTATATTTTAGAAGTTAGTATAAAAATCATTTTTTTTAGTGATAATTGTTTGCAAAAGAATACATATATATGCGCAATAGTGCAGCTAGTGGAATCAGTGGTTGGATTGCAGCTGATGATACAGACTCGTGGTGCAAGTGCAGCGTTTTGTACTTCTTTCTTTTATTTAATTTTTATTATTTTATTTTTACAAATGGTGGATAGAAAGAAGTTGGGCCAAGTACAGGGCCTGACCACGTTTTTACGCCTTTTCTCCTCTCTACGCACGCGGTACTGTTCCTCGTCTTGCTCACGCATTCGGCTGATAAAAAAAATACGAAACCTTTATTCCTTTTCTTCTCTCTTCTTGTTCTCACATCCTAGGCCACAGAAAAATCCCAAAACTTACAACCCAACTCGAAATCGACCAAAGAACACGTTTCCGGCCTCTGTTTGTTCAACCGTAGCTCCGTTCGTCGCGTTTATTTACGCTGGGCGAGCTGTAATTTCACTTTTTCGGACACCACAGTATTCGGTTCGAAAAACAGACGTCGTTTTCGGATTCCTCGGGTCGAAACCTTCAGAAAACAATACTCCTTTGCTCGATTCGGTGAAGTTGATGTCGGACCCTTCGTAACCCCTTTGTCTCGGTATGGCGTTTTCCGGTCACTCTTTTTGCTTCCTTTTAATTTTGTTTTAGCCTTAAAAATTATAAAAAAATATATTATACTAATTATTATTTTTTCCAGCCGCGTTTCGCTCTTCCGAAAATTTTATCCTGTGCTCAGTTGGTGCTCAAATTGTCGTTGTAGCCAGTTTTCTTCACCTTGGAATACTTCAAACTTTTTATTGAGGTAAGGGGGAAGATGGATACAAGATTAGTGGGCTTATGGATATAATTTAGGCAATAGGGACGTCCCATGGTCCCTAGACTTGGCGCGGTTGTGCAAAATAAGTACCATTGCCATTGTGATGGGAAAATTTGATATTAAATTATGTCATGATGTTAATGTTAATTGAAATTGTCTTATAAGGTGTTGTTTGAATTGATGTGTTACGATGAAATGTCATGTATGGATCATATGATGATTTGGTTGTCTTGGCTTGTTAATGATAAATGTATATAAATGTGTTTAAAGGAGGTTGCTTGTTGCTATTTGATGTTCCGGATTTGTTGTGTTGAGTGAGAGCTAGATGATCATAGAGGGTGGTTTGTTACACTTAGATTCTCTAGGTGGTATATCATGGTTATGTGAAAGGATAAAGTATGGATGATGGGTGTAATTGTTAGGAGTTAACTAAGGTATAATGATATTTTTAGCGTTTAAGTTATGGTACAAGCAAGTCTTAGGACTAGGATATGATGGTCATATTGTTGTGTCGATGGTTTAAATGCTTTAGAAGCAAGATTTGGTGTTATGAGTATTTCAGCCTTGTTGACAACTTAGAGTAATAGTTATACAGAAAAATTATGCAGAAAGATGACTAAGTCTAGAATTATTTTAGCAAAGTCTCACTAATTGAATTTTTAAATTCAGGATATAATAAGTATTGACCCAAACTCTCTTGGATAGTGTTCTATAATTTTAGGGGAGTAGTACGGTACGTCCGGTTAAATAAGTAAGTTGAAACACTTGAGTTAAGAGTTGGAAATTTGGTTAAGTTAGCCTAGACTTAGTGTGGTGAGGTAGGTTGATAACTTGGACTTGTTCCAAGATTGTGGGAAATTTGTCGGTTCTTGACGAGTAGTACCTTGTTATCGTTGTTATAGCCGCTTGATGAGATGGTTGGTGAGTTGTTGTTGTTGTTGTTGTTAGACGCTTGCTTGGTTTGTGTTCATGCATCATATGTGTCTTGTTAAGTTAACGTTATTGGGGGTGAGCAACGATGATGCGATATAGTATCGGCCATGATGGGCAAGGTACGACCTTGGGGGTCAATCGGGTAGGGCGTCTTATATAAAGGCGGTGGATAGCTACCACAGCTGGGGCGTGACCAATAAATATACCGGTTACCCTGACTAGACACTGTTCGTACTCGAGAGTGATGATGTTTTCTCACTCGCTCATCTGAGTTGGTTTGGATCCACATGTTCGGTGAAGTAGACGTTGTATAGGATTGCATAAGTACTCGTTGAGTCATGCATTCATGTTATGTGTTGATTAAGTTAACGTGTTGTATGCGCATTGCTTAAGCTATGTCCTTTGCCATTTTGTGCTATGATTGTATATGATGTCTAACCCCTTTTTGCTGTGGCTACTCATACACCATTGTGTATGTTTAGACGATGAGACTGCAGGTGATGATAACGACGTGGCTGAGGAGTGATCTATGGGCGCGGTCACCGTAGATTAGGATTTTCGATGTTTTGGTTATTATCGATGTTGTTATTTTCGAAGTAAATGTTTAGGGTCAGCTCTGAGACGTTGTGACATCGGGGTGTTTGTATCATGTGAATTTTATTCGTAACCGTCAATTGATTATTTCCGCAAGTTTATGAGAGTGTGACGACTCTACCTTTATTTATGAAAATTTTATTTGACTGTATTTTTCAGCAGTTACATTTTTTCTTAATTTATTTTCGTAACGATAACATGCGGGGTAGAGGGTGTCACAATATTCTCGTCCTCAGGGGAATAATCGCAATCAATACCGCCCTGTGGCACAAGGTGTCGGGAGTAGCCAGAGGAATGAACTGCGTTGCTACAATTGTGGGTGTAAGGATCATTTTGCTGACAAATGCTCAAAGGAGAAGGCATGCTACAACTGCAAGAAGCCAGGGCACTTTGCAAAGGACTGTCGTCTGCTGAAAGCTGAACCATCTGCAAATGCTGCAAGAGCTGCACGACCTTCAGCCAAAGGACGAGTGTTTTTGATAACCGGCGAAGAGACCTCACAGGACCTCATCGAGGGAACTTGCGACATCACAGGTAACCATCTGTCAGTACTTTTCGATTCCGGCGCAACACATTCATTCATCACTATAGATTGTGTGAAGAATCTGAATCTTCCTGTTTCTGCATTACCATTTAATTTGGTTGTTTCCACTCCTGCTGATAAAACTTTGACTGCTAATACTGCCTGCTTGCATTGTCCTATGATTGTTCAAAATAGGAAATTCTTTTTTAACTTGATTTGTCTGCCTTTGAAAAATCTTGATGTGATCCTCGGGATGGATTGGTTGTCTCACCATCATATCCTGTTAGACTGTGCTCGTAAGGTTTTAGTTTTTCCAGAGCCAAATATCTCGAAGTATTTGTCTGCGGACCATCTCAGAGTAACCTTGAAAGAGGGAACTCAAGAATACATCTCGTTAGCTAACGTAGAGGCCAAGATGGAGATTGATGTGAGCAGTGCACCTGTCGTGAAAGACTTCCCTGATGTATTTCCAGAAGACATACCAGGTCTACCTTCAGTACGGGACATTGAATTCTCTATTGATTTAATTCCTGGAACCGGCCCGATCTCTATCGCACCTTACCGAATGTCTCCTTCAGAGATGATTGAGCTGAAGAGCCAGATTGATGACTTAATGTCCAAACAGTTTATTCGACCAAGCGTATCTCCTTGGGGAGCACCAGTGTTGCTAGTGAAAAAGAAAGACGGACGCTCGAGGCTTTGCGTGGACTATCGACAACTCAACAAAGTGACTGTCAAGAATCGATATCCTCTACCGCGCATTGACGATTTGATGGACCAATTGCGAGGAGCTGCTATTTTCTCAAAGGTTGATTTGAAGTCTGGTTATCACCAGATTAGGGTTAGGACTGAAGACATACCCAAGACAGCGTTCAGAACTAGATATGGACATTATGAATATCTTGTAATGCCATTCGGAGTAACCAATGCACCTGCTATATTCATGGATTATATGAATACAATCTTCAACCCATTCCTAGATCGATTTGTCGTTGTGTTCATCGACGATATTCTTATATATTCGAAGAGCCAGGAAGATCATTGGGAGCACCTACACCAAGTTTTAGAGATTCTGTGCGAGAAGAAATTGTATGCCAACCTATCCAAATGTGAGTTCTGGCTAGAGGAAGTAAAGTTTTTGGGACATGTGATCTCGAAAGAAGGAATTGCTGTAGATCCTGCCAAAGTGGAGACGGTGTTAGCATGGGAACAGCCACGAACCGTGACTGAGATTCGTAGTTTCGTAGGATTGGCTGGTTATTATCGAAGATTCATCGAAGGTTTTGCTCGAATTGTAGCACCGTTGACACAACTGACAAAGAAAGATCAACCCTTTGCTTGGACCGAGAAGTGTGAGGCATGTTTTCAACTATTGAAGGAACGTCTGACAACATCGCCAGTCTTAGTTTTACCGCAGCCAGACGAACCTTATGAGGTCTATTGTGATGCTTCTTACCAGGGTTTAGGATGCGTGTTAATGCAACATCGAAAAGTCGTAGCTTATGCTTCGCGACAGCTGAAGAATCATGAAAGGAACTACCCAACCCATGACTTGGAGCTTGCTGCAGTAGTTTTTGCACTGAAGATTTGGAGACACCACCTCTATGGATGCACATTCAACGTATTCAGCGACCACAAAAGTCTAAAGTATCTGTTCGACCAAAAGGAGCTAAACATGAGACAAAGACGTTGGATGGAATTTTTGAAGGACTATGACTTCACGTTGCAATATCACCCAGGAAAGGCGAATGTCGTAGCTGATGCAATGAGTAGAAAGAGTATTCACACTGCCGGACTAATGGTAAAAGAATTGGAATTACTCGAAGCTTTTCGTGATTTGGACTTGACTATGGAATTTTCGCCAGGGAAGATGAGCTGTGGAAGGATTACTGCATCCAATGGACTATTGGAAGAGATTAATGAACTACAAGTTTCAGATGAACTATTAAAGAAGAAGAGAGAACTAATTAATCAAGGTATAGGAGGTGGGTTTACCATAGGGCAAGATGACATCATCAGAATCAAAGGGAGAATTTGTGTGCCAGATAACGATGAGCTGAGAAGGACAATCTTGGACGAAGCACACAAGAGTAAACTTAGTCTTCACCCCGGAACAACGAAGATGTACCAGGACTTAAAGCAAAGATTTTGGTGGCCTGGACTGAAGAGACGAGTAGCTGACTATGTTGCTTCATGTTTAACCTATTAGAAAGCCAAAGTGGAGCACCAGAGACCTGCTGGAATGGTTCAATCGCTTGATGTGCCCGTATGGAAATGGGACAACATTTCTATGGACTTCGTTGTAGGACTGCCAAGAACCCAGAAGAAGTACGATGCTATTTGGGTGATCGTGAATCGTTTGACTAAGTCGGCACATTTCTTACCGGTAAAGACCACTGACAACGTGGAAAAGCTGACAGAACTATATGTCAGAGAGATTATTCGGCTGCATGGTATACCATCGAGTATAGTTTTAGATCGTGATCCAAAGTTTACGTCACATTTTTGGAAAAGTTTGCAAGAAGCTCTTGGAACAAAGCTGAGATTGAGTTCTGCTTATCATCCGCAGACTGATGGACAGACCGAATGCACGATTCAAAGTCTAGAAGATTTACTGAGAGCATGTGTACTTGATAACCGTGGAAGTTGGGACGATCTACTACCATTGATCGAGTTTACGTACAACAACAGTTTTCACACAAGTATTGGAATGGCACCTTACGAAGCCTTGTATGGACGAAAGTGCCAAACGCCTTTGTGTTAGTACCAAGATGGAGAGAACCTGATTGTTGGCCCAAAAATGGTACAACAACTGAAAAGGTTAAGAAAATCAGAGAAAAGATGAAGACCTCTCAGAGCAGATAGAAAAGTGATGCTGACAAGAGGAGACGGCTGCTTGAATTCGAAGAAGGTGAACATGTTTTTCTCCGGGTGTCACCTACTACGGGAATAGGCCGAGTGATAAAATCAAGGAAGTTGACTCCTAAATTCATTGGACCTTATCAGATTATTCGTCGTATAGGTGCAGTAGCTTAACAGATCGCTCTGCCGCCGTTTCTTTCAAATATCCATGATGTATTCCATGTTTCACAGTTACGAAAATACATTTCTGATCCATCTCATGTCATTGAACCGGATGTGATTCAATTAAAGGAAAACCTGTCTTTTGAGGTTCCTCCTGTGAAAATCGAAGGCCGAAGAATCAAGCAACTGAGGGATAAGCAAATACCATTGGTCAAAGTAATCTGGAATCAAGCGACAGGCGACACGACTTGGGAATTGGAAGACAAGATGAGGGCAGAGTATCCAGAACTACTCTAGTTGTATAATTTTCGGGGACGAAATTTTTTTTAAGGAGGGTGGTAATGTAACACCCTAATTTTTGACGTTTAATTACTTACTAATTATCTATTTTCTGTTAAATATTTTCTGTTGACATTTTGATTGATATAATTTATTCTAGATAAATAGGGAAATTTTGATTGGTAAGTATTACTAAATTTATAGTTTTACTACGTTGTAGTAATTCTGCCGTAATTAGACTATCGGGTAAGTTTTTAACTGAAACATACCCAAACGTGATCCAAATTTTATGAAATTTGAGATTTAAGCATTTTTGAATATTTATGATTTATTGAAATGTTTTGGGAATTTTTGGGCAAGTACAAAAATATAGGGTATTTTATACGCCTAGAAACTACCGAACAGTAACTTTTTAGCTCGTAAATCGAGAAAGTGACATTCATAGAAATACTTCTAATATTTTTAGGGACATTTTGGTTGATTAATAATTTTTAATTATGGAGTAATTTGTTAGATTTATTTTTGGAGTTTTTGGTACAAAAACCCTAATAGATGTGGAACGCCGCGCACCCGGTTGATCGATAACGCGCCGAAGCGAAATCCTTTGATATTTTTAGGGGGATGTCGACCACTTTAGACCAATGGGAGCCAAGACACATGCTTGGGACCCACCTTGGGCAAATAGAATGTTTTGATTGGCTTAGGTGTAATTGGTAGTTAGTTTACTTAGTTAGTTTGTAACTAGATAGTTAAGATCCAACTAAACGAACAAATTTTATTCCCTTCTTGCCCCTTGAGATCTCTATAAATAGAAGATCAGCCCCTTCATAATTTTTCAATTTATGCTTGGTGGGGAAAATTCTAGAGAGAGAAAGTGTGAGAAATCTTGAAAAACTTAGTGTTTTTGAGTGCAATCTTCCTTCCTTTGTTCTTGATTCTTGATCAACCATCCATAGACTTCTTGGTAAGCCTCCTAACCCATGTTATTTTCCTCTTGGCTGCCATGGAAGTGTTCTTCAAGGTTTTAGTGTTGTTTTGTTTAGAAATTGTTAGATCTTGATGTATTAGCATGATTAACCTTTAGATCCATCCTTTTCCTCCATGATTAAGCTTATTTAGTGTTTTTAAAATTTGAAAACTCAAGCTCTTGGTTCTGGCCGAAATTTATAGGGGTGTTGGGGGTTTGATCTTGGTTTGATCTTGTTTTGTAACACACATTCAGAGTACGAGCAACGTTTTCGAAACATGATGGAATTATGAATGCAATTGACTACTACAACTAAATAAAGACATACACACATGCTACCAAAAGATAATCAGCTGAAGAGTTTTATACACCGGAAGCAGTAATTGAATATGCATAAGCAAGAATATACCCTAAGTATGAAAACCCTACATTATTACTACCTGAGGTACTCTCGACAGTTACCCACGCAGGGGGCTGCTCCAAAAGCAAAACCTTGACACCTAAACAACAACTATCACAAAGTCAAACAAAATGACAGACTGGTCACTAACCCAAAACCATAAATAAAAGAGTTAAACATTCTTAACTACACAACTACACCAATTTCCTGGCAGTCCTCCTCCGTCTGGTCATTCGCATCCTCGTCAGTTCCACCACGCGAAGGTTTCTAACACGCCTTCTATACAAACATATCGGCCGAGAGTGGGGGTTTAACTCCAAGCCGAGGGAATCTCCATGCTCAGGTAGTCAGAAACTACCTTCGGTGATGTCGTCGTCACCGGAATCTCCACCATGTCCTTCATCGCCTGGGTTACCATCATTAATTGAAGGAACCACTGGTAAGGGTCAACTTCTCATCGCAACAAGATATAGCAAATCACAAAGCGATAAATAAACAACAGCATACACATTTCTCAAGGCGCAACTCCAGACTCCCTCACGACTCATCTCACGAATCATTCTCTCACGACACTTCGACAACTTCCGGAACAACGAACAATGCCCTTGAATTCTGGCCTTAGCCTTGAGCTGTTCCACTACCCTAGGAGATTCAAGTCGAAGTTACCCAACGCCACGACAATGGACCATGCCCCTGAACATCCAGCCGAAGCTTTGAGCTCTTCCACTACTCTAGGATATTCGGGTCGAAGTCACCCACTACTCGACAAGGAACGACGCCCTTGAACATCCAGCCGAAGCCTTGAGCTCTTCCACTACTCTAGGATATTCAAGTCGAAGTTCAAAAACGACACGACTAGCTCTCACACTCGATGAACAGTTCGCCGCATACGATATTCAAATAGCGGTACACAACATTATTCGACCGCATATCAAATAATAAGAGCATGCTTAATATGAAGAAACACAATTCAACAACTTAAGCAATAAAAACAGTTTGCATGGAGAAACGCAATTCAACATGCAATACGCAATTCACAGCATGTATTCAATCTCGTATTAAGTAATTGCACAACTCAACAATCAATCATAGAATCCATCCCTCTGCAACTCGATGGAGTTCACAGAGAGGAACAAACAAGTGTGGGGGGTTGGGGACAGCTGCCAACCACTTGCAGACAAGCCCACTAAATAATCAGTATATCAAAAAAATAAAGCGAAGGGGTACAAGACCCTCACTTCGAACCCTGAGGTTCTCAGACTTCTTCGCTTAAATACTTGAAATTAAATTCCTATCATATCTAAAATTTGCCCTTACACAAGGATATACAAAAATAAAAGCCTACAAATATCTAGAAGTGCCCTTACCACGAACAGTCGCTAACGTAGCTCCGAAGTTCTCAGGTCCGTGTCGCTCGGTCTCCGGTATTACGATTCCTATCACCACGAACAACTTAGCACATTCTATAAATACAACTAAACTTAGGCTCTCAACACCTAACCTTTTCTAACCCAAGCATCCACTCATGCATTTAAATCATTACCTACTTGAAAAGAAATGAAGTTTTAAAACCAAAACACTTAACCCATAACACTTACTTTAGAAAAATGCTAACTTACTTGAAAGAGTAAAGTTTGAAACTAAAATCTTTTCTTGAAAGCTTTAAGCAAACACCATGCAATTAACAACTTTCATAAACTTTAAAGTCTAGAACACATACTCATGAAATCATTTAGACAAGTTCACAAATAAAATCTTCCTTGCCTTACCCTGTTAGGCCTCTCGGCCACACCCTTCTTTTCTTAAAGAAATATCAAAAATCTCTTTTAAATATACAATCATTTCTATATATGATTCACAAGACTAACAATTTCGTGTAACAACTAGCGCACTTGCATATAACAATCAATACGTATAGAGAAATGTAAATCAAGTATCAAAACTATTTTCCAAATGCTCATAACCAAAGGATTTTCACACAACTTCTTTACTAACATTTGAGTCCAAAACCTTCTTACCAAACAACTTCAATCGAAGACCACTTTCTAACACAAGTCATGATAAGTATGCAAAACAAATTTTTCTTTGATTCACACCTTTTCAATCATGCCACTAACAATGCCAATAACTCAAGAACAAGATCCAAATCAATTTCATTTCAAAATTAATTTCCAAAACCAATTAGGAGAAAGTTACAAAATAGTTTTCCTCTCCTAATTTCCAACTAGAGGTCGCGGCCCTTACTCCCTTTCACTCCCAAAAATTTGCAAGTTTCCAAACCTTTGTCCAAAACATTTTTAAATCATGCTCATGATGAATCATTTTTTTCACAAAACCTAAACTAACTCTCTACTAACTCATGCATAATCAATCCAATAACAATTAAATCACTCAAGGCATGTTATTCAACAATTAAACACATGGTTTAACAATTAAAATCTACATTTTCCCTACTTAAAGAATAGGTATCAACCCTTAAATAACAAGTTAAACATGCCAATTCCAAAACTATTACTCAACAATGATCAAACAACTTCCAATAATTCAATTAAACCTCTAATTACTTGATTCAAGTGAGGATCACACAATTTTCCTCTTTCCACCACTTAGGGTTTTTGCTCTAGAGCTCAAAGAAAGGGGTGAGAGTGTTTCATCTCCTCTTGATCATCATCAATCAACAAACAACACAAAACAAGCAAGAAATTAAGACTAGAAACAAGAAAAATCACAAAACAAGAAAAAAGGGGAGGGGGCGCTGTTTGGGCTGTTCAAGGGAGGAAAGAAATGAGTTTTCCACTTACTTAGATGGTTGGGATGGAGATGATGAAGTGGAAGAAGAATTAGGAGCAAGTTTGGTGGATGTTGGAACCCAAAAACTCAAGAAATGGAAGGTTGGAAGCCATGGAACCTTGAAACCCTTTTCTCTCTCAAGAAGAGGAAATGAAGAAGATGAAATGAGAGTGATGAGCGAGGGTCACGAGGATGAGGGGCTGCATATAGCCCTTCTTTCATTTTTTTTTATAAAAAAAAAAAATAGTTAATAAGAATAGTTTAATAAAAGGGATTTTCAAATTAATCACACAACTAATGACACCTAGCAACTTTATGAGATGCTAATCACATCATCTAATTCTACCCATCTAATCTCACATCTCTCATAATTACCCACTAATCCTAGAGTCTAGGGGTTGTTAAAACACGGCGTCGAAAAACCCGCGTTACCGATAAACACGCGAAAATTAATTTAGCGAGAAATTAATTCATCGCGTGATAATATTTAATTATAAATAATAAAAAAAATCATGTCAAATACTCAAAAATAGTCTCAACAAGTTACGATTCTATTTTCATCGAAATCGGAGTTCGTTTAGAATTTTATCTGCGGTGAAACTGCCCGGCGATTCAAAACGCGACGAAACTTCATTAGAATTTTTCGACGATATTCGAACCATGGGTTAATATAAAATATTAACTCTCAAATTTAATTTGATCTTGATTTAATTAATTCACTTAATTAGGGAACAAGAAATTGCTTATTATAGCATAAATACGATAAAATACACTAAATAACGCTAGATAGCGTATCGTAAAGATACGGGTGTTACAATACTCCCCCTCTAAAAATAGTTTCGTCCTCGAAACTACAGGTGAGTTACTGTTGAGATCAAAACCCTTTTGAGATGTGGTTTTAATGACAACAAACCTTCTGAACCAAGTGTTAAGTTTTCTGAATGGTGATCCACTGATGTTTGCACTTGAGCTTGTTGAAAGAATAGGTACCTCAGAAGTAGACAAGCTAGAAGCCACTCACATCAACAAAGTGCATGTTATATCTACTCAACCATTGAAGAATTAGAGTATCATCAGAAAATTACAATAGTAGCATCACAAGCTTCATGAAGATATTAGGAGGTTACTACAAAACCATGAGAGGAGGATAAGAAAACTATCATCTAGAGTTTTGTTCATCACATCACCTAAAGGTTCAGAACAAGTATAGAAGGCTCAAGCAAGAAAAAGAAGATTCACAGCAAGTATAAAAGGTTCAAGCAAGAAGAGGAAAGTGTATGAAGATGGAAGAGAATCACCAATAGTGTTCACACAATAGATTGAAGAGGACTGGAGCAAGCTGAAACCAGAGGAGTGTGCAAAAATAGAAAGTACAAGTCAACTTACTCATGTTGAGTAGGTTAAGGAACATGCTCTGTAACTAAAGTCAGTATCCTCAAATTAGCAAGAAGATAATGGAGATTGATCATGAGAATTTGAGTGGATTATGAAGGCATTAAAGGGACAGTAATGGCTGAATACATAACAACAAAGTAAGGAAGAAATTAGAAGAATGCAAGCTGCAGTGTTTAAAGCAAATGTTTGTAAACTTACTCAGTATGATTAAGTTCAAACTTACTCTCGTTTACTGTACAAACAGATTCTGCAGTAATGGGACAGATTATATGCGTTCAGGGCGAGTAAGTTCAAACTTACTCTCGTTTACTGCATAAACAGATTCTGCAGTAAAGGGACAGATTACATGCATTTAGGGTGAGTAAGTTCAAACTTACTCTCGTTTACTGCACAAACAAATTCTGCAGCAAAGAAACAAATTAAATGCATCAAACACTTGCACGCTATGCCATTTCTTGAAGAACAATCACTGAATGTAAGAGGTAGTTGCTGCTACTGCTGCAAATGAGGAAGTTCAGAGAGAGAGGGTTCTAAAAGCTGATTTGACAGGTCATAGGACTGACACAAGGCAAAAAGCAAATCTGCTTTTTGCATAAACACTCATTACGCTGCCTAACTCTTGCCCAATGGCTTCCAAGGTCTCCCAACAGCTCTGTAACGACTATATTTTCAAAAGGGGTCTATAAATATCAGAAAGAGAAGATTGGAAACAGAGAGAGAAGGGGTTTACACTGAGCTAAAGCAGATTCTGCACTATCCCCATCTTACTCTCCCTGCTGCGAACTTGCTCAAGTTCTGAGCAAGTTTACTGCAAAAGCATTTCAGCCTTGTTCTTCAAAGTTCATCCACTCTAGGAGTGTCCAGTAGCTGAAATGCGTCAAGAATCAAAGAGGAAGAGAGATAAACACAAGCCTTATCAACATCAACCATTGCTCTCCTTTATTCTCCTCTTTCACACTCTTATTCATATGTGCTTAACATCTTGGGATATCTAAGAGAGAGTGCTTAGCTTGCTTTATTGTTTATATCCACTTATCAAAGTGTAACCAAGTTGTAATAAATCCCAAACCCCCTTTGTAACTTTCTTTACCATGTATTTCTACCAAGCTACCTAGGGTAGGTGAGTGTTGATGAGAAAAGTCTTGGGAAGATATTCTCTATTAAGCTACCTAGGATGGGTGAGTGTTGGTGAGGAAAACAATGGGTAGAAGATGAAGGAGAAAGCCTGTAGAGGCTATGCAAAAGAATACTCAGAAATAGCTTGAAGAGGCTGGGTGAAAGAACACTTGTACTATTTGGGAAATAGTGGAAAAATGTCACTGATGGTGAGGAGTGGATGTAGCCCATGGTTGTTGGGTGAACCACTATAAAAATATGATGTGTAATACTCTTCTCCCTTACCTCTGCATACTTTACATTTGCTCATGCTGCATCATTCACTAAACCTCACATTGATTTATGCTCAAAACAGAACCTCACGTTTACATGCATCCTGCACAACTAGAGTAAGTTCACTGCGTGGAACCTACTCAAGTTGAGAATGTTTTCTAAAACTGTTTTAAGTCAACATAAAGATATTCATTAGAGGAGGTTCATTCTGCACAACACTGCATAAAACTTATTCTGCATGGAACCTACTCATCTAAGAGGATATTCAGAAAAATGTTTTATGCTAATGGTTTCATCTCCAAGTATTAACTTGAGAGCATGCCCTCTAAGCTTCATGTTGAAAATTTTAAAAGGGTCACAATTCAACCCCCTTCTTATGACTCTCTGTGCCACTTCAGTTACGTACCGTGAAAAAGTTCTGGATACTGAGTCTTCACTTTCTCTTCCAACTCCCATGTTGCATCTCTGGTCTTCTGATCCCATACAACTTTGACAAGCTGTATCTCCTTGTTCCTCAATTGCTTGATCTCTCTATTGACAATCTTCGCAGGAAATACTTCAATAACAAGTCATCCCTTTACTGAATCACGTCTGATTTACCACAGAGTCCTTATCGTCCCGATGCCAACCTAAAGGTATCTGACACTTACGTCCATACGGCGCTTCGTAAGGTGTCTTCCCAAATCTTCAGTGCAAAAACCACTGCAGCGAGCTCCAAATCATGCGCAGGATAATTTCTCTCGTGGATTCTTAAGCTGTCTCGAAGCATAAGCCACAACTTTCTGGTGTTGCATCAACACGCATCCCAATCCTTGGTGTGACGCATCGCAGTAAACCTCATAAGGTTCTTTCGGTTGAGGCAAAATCAGCACAGGTGTCGTCGTTAGAAGCTCCTTCAGTCTCTGAAAACTGGATTCGCACTCTTCAGTCCAAGCAAACGGTTGATCCTTCCTTGTAAGTCGTGTGAGTGGTGCGATAATCTTCAAAAAACCTTCGATAAATCTTCGGTAATAGCCTGCTAATCCAACAAAACTTCTGATATCTGTCTCAGTCTTTGGCTGTCCTCATCTTAACACCGCTTCAATCTTGGCTGGATCCACAGCCATACCGTCTCTGGTGATCACATATCCGAGAAAATTCACCTCTTCAAGCCAGAATTCACACTTAGACCGGTGAGCATAAGGTTGCTCCTCTCGTAGTATCTGCAGTACTTGGCGTAAATGCTCTTCGTGCTCTCCTCTACTCCTCGAATAGACCAAAATGTCATCCGTAGATACCGTCATGAACTGGTACATTCTTCAACTCGGTCGCTTGGTAACTTCTATACTAGCGAGGGAATAAGAAATCCTGAGCTCTCTCTTACAAGAATCTTCGATAGAATTAACAGAAAGGTATGGGAAGACTCCAAAATTAGGAAAACTACGATTTTTGGGCACAGTCCCGAAGGATATGGTAATTCGAAAACCAATCCGACCCTAGAATAATGGTAAGACTTTTAAAGATACGCGACTCGAATTGACAAGAACTTTCTATACTCAACAATTACTACACAACAAAGTCATGCAGTGTTAGAACTAGGGTCTTAGCAGTTGAAGTAACCACTACTAAGTCGAAAAATAATACAGTCAAAAGAAATTTTTTTAAACCAGCTCACACAATCCAAGGAATTAATATAATGTGCGGCATTAGAATCAAAGATTATGGATAGAGAGTTATCCTCAATTTCGTAATCCTTCTGAGTTAGATCTACTGATCGCTCTGCTTCTTTGCCGCCCATGCAGAGGACTCTACCCTTAACCATCTGACGCTTTCCCCTTGCTCTTGCTGCGCTCATACCCGATACCACCTTTGGAGCCTTACAGTCCTTGGCAACGTGTCCCGGTTTCTCACAGTTGTAACACAGATTGCTCTTCTCCGCGCATTTGTTCGCAAAATGCCCCGGTTTGCTGCAGCGATAGCAAACCTGTCCATCTCTAATCTGTTTCCTATCACTTGAGTTCTGAGCCATAGGGCGATACTGCCCCTGATTGTTCTCTTGAGGTTTGTGGTAGGGATTCCCCTGCTGTTTCCCTTTCTAGCCATTCCCCTGACCTTGATTCTGCGATCTGATAGGCCCGCCTGCACCATTCTTTGTCTTGCGATTCCTTACACCTTCCACCTCAACGCACCTATCGACTAACTCTTGGAAGTTTCGAATTCTCAAAGACACCACAGACTTCTGGATGTCGAATCTTAGTCCCCGCTGAAATCTGTCAGTCAACCAACTCTGATCCGCCCGATCGTGAAATGGACTGAAGTACCTTGAAAGCGATTCGAAGTTGGCAGCATATTCTGATACCGTCATGTTGCCCTGATGTAAACGGAGGAATTCTTGCTCCTTTTCCATTCGTGCCGTCTCTGGAAAGTACTTCTCCAAAAACCTCCTGCGAAAAATCTCCCAACTAATCTCCTGACGCTCAGCCGTCAACATCTATTTGACTCCCTTCCACCAGTACTCGGTGTCTCCCAGCAGCAAATAAGATGCATAATTCACCTTGACGTTCTCTTGACAGTGGAGTGCTTCAAAAATCTTCTCTATCTCCTGCAGCCACATATCTGCCTTGTCCGGATTCGGTTCTCCATAGAACTTTAGTGGATGATGCTTGCGAAAATCAGCCAATCCTCTAGCCTCCGCATTCCTGTCGACCCTCTGTTGTTGCTGCAGATTATGTTGGTTCATAACCGCAGTCTATTGAGCCATAGCAGCAGATTGTTGGGTCGTAGTAGCAGATTGTTGAGCCATTGCTACCGCCATCTCAATCATTGCTTGAATTGCTCTCTCCATGGTGGAGTTATCAGGTCCAAACGTATGGTCTCTACGAGGTGGCATTAGATTCCTACAAGGTCCAAAAACCTATCAGAACCTCACACTCAAGTGATGTGTTAATACACATTGCTTCAATCAAGAAACAATCCAACAAATTTTAAGCAAAGCTGCTTCACTCATCAAACAAAAACAACACAAACACAACTAGCTACCAACGAAACAAGACCTGACACGGTGACCAGCTTAATTACCCAATACACAGTCCGATTAGAACCGAACCGCTGTGATACCACTATTGTAACGACCCGTTTCCGGACCGCTACTAAGCTAGAACAATTCTGAATGCAAGTAGGTTTTCGAAATAGTACTCTTTGTGTCTTTTGGAAAATGCAGTAAATTTTTTTTCCTTTTATAAACAAGCGACTTTTGTAACACACATTCAGAGTACGAGCAACGTTTTCGAAACATGATGGAATTATGAATGCAATTGACTACTACAACTAAATAAAGACATACACACATGCTACCAAAAGATAATCAGCTGAAGAGTTTTATACACTGGAAGCAGTAATTGAATATGCATAAGCAAGAATATACCCTAAGTATGAAAACCCTACATATTACTACCTGAGGTACTCTCGGCAATTAGCCACGCAGGGGGCTGCTCCAAAAGCAAAACCTTGACACCTAAACAACAACTGTTACAAAGTCAAACAAAATGACAGACTGGTCACAAACCCAAAACCATAAATAAAATAGTTAAACATTCTTAACTACACAACTACACCAATTTCCTGGCAGTCCTCCTCCGTCTGGTCATTCGCATCCTCGTCAGTTCCTCCACGCGAAGGTTTCTAACACGCCTTCTATACAAACATATCGGCCGAGAATGGGGGTTTAACTCCAAGCCGAGGGAATCTCCATGCTCGAGTAGTCAGAAACCACCTTCGGTGATGTCGTCGTCGCCGGAATCTCCACCACGTCCGTCATCGTCTGGGTTACCATCATTAATTGAAGGAACCACTGGCAAGGGTCAACTTCTCATCGCAACAAGATATAGCAAATCACAAAGCGATAAATAAACAACAGCATACACATTTCTCAAGGCGCAACTCCAGACTCACTCACGACTCACCTCACGACTCATCTCACGAATCATTCTCTCTCGACACTTCGACAACTTCCGGAACAACGCCCTTGAATTTCGGCCTTAGCCTTGAGCTCTTCCATTACTCTAGGAGATTCAAGTCGAAGTTACCCAACGCCACGACAATGGACCACGCCCCTGAACATCCAGCCGAAGGTTTGAGCTCTTCCACTACTCTAGGATATTCGGGTCGAAGTCACCCACTACTCGACAAGGAACGACGCCCTTGAACATCCGGTCGAAGCCTTGAGCTCTTCCACTACTCTAGGATATTCAAGTCGAAGTTCAAAAACGACACGACTATCTCTTACACTCGATGAACAGTTCGCCGCATACGATATTCATAGAGCGGTACGCAACATTATTCGACCGCATATCAAATAATAAGAGCATGCTTAATATGAAGAAACGCAATTCAACAACTTAAGCAATAAAAACAGTTTGCACGGAGAAATGCAATTCAACAAGCAATACGCAATTCACAGCATGTATTCAATCTCGTATTAAGTAATTGCACAGCTCAACAATCAATCATAGAATCCATCCCTCTGCAACTCGTTGGAGTTCACAGAGAGGAACAAACAAGTGTGGGGGGTTGGGGACAGCTGCCAACCACTTGCAGACAAGCCCACTAAATAATCAGTATATCAAAAAAATAAAGCGAAGGGGTACAAGACCCTCACTTCGAACCCTGAGGTTCTCAGACTTCTTCGTGTAAAGACTTGAAATTAAATTCCTATCGTATCTAAAAGTTGCCCTTACACAAGGATATACAAAAATAAAAGCCTACAAATATCTAGAAGTGCCCTTACCATGAATAGTCGCTAACGTAGCTCCGAAGTTCTCAGGTCCGCGTCGCTCGGTCTCCGGTATTACGATTCCTATCACCACGAACAACTTAGCACAATCTATAAATACAACTAAACTTAGGCTCTCAACACCTAACCTTTTCTAACCCAAGCATCCACTCATGCATTTAAATCATTACCTACTTGAAAAGAAATGAAGTTTTAAAACCAAAACACTTAACCCATAACACTTACTTTAGAAAAATGCTAACTTACTTGAAAGAGTAAAGTTTGAAACTAAAATCTTTTCTTGAAAGCTTTAAGCAAACACCATGCAATTAACAACTTTCATAAACTTTAAAGTCTAGAACACATACTCATGAAATCATTTAGACAAGTTCACAAATAAAATCTTCCTTGCCTTACCCTATTAGGCCTCTCGGCCACACCCTTCTTTTCTTAAAGAAATAGCAAAAATCTCTTTTAAATATACAATCATTTCTATATATGATTCACAATACTAACAATTTCGTGTAACAACTAGCGCACTTGCATATAACAATCAATACGTATAGAGAAATGTAAATCAAGTATCAAAACTATTTTCCAAATGCTCATAACCAAAGGATTTTCACACAACTTCTTAACTAACATTTGAGTCCAAAACCTTTTTACCAAACAACTTCAATGGAAGACCACTTTCTAACACAAGTCATGATAAGTATGCAAAACAAATTTTTCTTTGATTCAAACCTTTTCAATCATGCCACTAACAATGCCAATAACTCAAGAACAAGATCCAAATCAATTTCATTTCAAAATTAATTTCCAAAACCAATTAGGAGAAAGTTACAAAATAGTTTTCCTCTCCTAATTTCCAACTAGAGCTCGCGGCCCTTACTCCCTTTCACTCCCAAAAATTTGCAAGTTTCCAAACCTTTGTCCAAAACATTTTTAAATCATGCTCATGATGAAGCTAATTAATCAAGAACAAGTCAATTAAAATTTTACATGCCATATTTGTCCTTCAAGAATCTTTTTTTTCACAAAACCTAACTAACTCTCTACTAACTCATGCATAATCAATCCAATTACAATTAAATCACTCAAGGCATGTTATTCAACAATTAAACACATGGTTTAACAATTAAAATCTACATTTTCCCTACTTAAAGAATAGGTATCAACCCTTAAATAACAAGTTAAGCATGCCAATTCCAAAACTACTACTCAACAATGATCAAACAACTTCCAATAATTCAATTAAACCTCTAATTACTTGATTCAAGTGAGGATCACACAATTTCCCTCTTTCCACCACTTAGGGTTTTCGCTCTAGAGCTCAAAGAAAGGGGTGAGAGTGTTTCATCTCCTCTTGATCATCATCAATCAACAAACAACACAAAACAAGCAAGAAATTAAGACTAGAAACAAGAAAAATCACAAAACAAGAAAAAGGGGAGGGGGCGCTATTTGGACTGTTCAAGGGAGGAAAGAAATGAGTTTTCCACTTACTTAGATGGTTGGGATGGAGATGATGAAGTGGAAGAAGAATTAGGAGCAAGTTTGGTGGAGGTTGGAACCCAAAAACTCAAGAAATGGAAGGTTGGAAGCCATGGAACCATGAAACCCTTTTCTCTCTCAAGAAGACGAAATGAAGAAGATGAAATGAGAGTGATGAGGGAGGGTCACGAGGATGAGGGGCTGCATATAGCGCTTCTTTCTTTCTTTTTTTATAAAAAAAAAACATAGTTAATAAGAATAGTTTAATAAAAGGGATTTTCAAATTAATCACACAACTAATGACACATAGCAACTTTATGAGATGCTAATCACATCATTTAATTCTACCAATCTAATCTGACATCTCTCATGATTACCCACTAATCCTAGAGTCTAGGGGTTGTTAAAACACGACGTCGAAAAACCCGCGTTACCGATAAACTCGCGAAAATTAATTTAGCGAGAAATTAATTCATCGCGTGATAATATTTAATTATAAATAATAAAAAAAATCATGTCAAATACTCAAAAATAGTCTCAACAAGTTACGATTCGATTTTCATCGAAATCAGAGTTCATTTAGAATTTTATCTGCGGCAAAACTGCCCGGCGATTCGAAACGCGACGAAACTTCATTAGAATTTTTCAACGATATTCGAACCATGGGTTAATATAAAATATTAACTCTCAAATTTAATTTGATCATGATTTAATTAATTCACTTAATTAGGGAACAAGAAATTGCTTATTATAGCATAAATACGACAAAATACACTAAATAACGCTAGATAACGTATCGTAAAGATACGGGTGTTACAACGAACGACTCGACGACCCTTTGGATTTACCCTCTTTGGAACACATTCCAGGTTAGGGAAATTCTTACATAATGAGTTTAGGCTTTTCGCCTTGTTTGTTGAGTGGTTTGATTGATTGTTAATTGTGTGGTAGTAGTTGTAGTATTACTATGTGCTGTAGAGATATTGTAGCATGTTTTTGGCCCCGTGTGGCAACAATGATTTGAATTTTATGTCTTAAATCAATTATGAATGTTTTGATTTGAACTTGGAATTGGTTAAAGTATGCATAAATAAGGTCAATGATGATGGATTAATTAATAATGCGACGAGATACTGTTATTGGTTTGACGATTTACAAACGATAAATCCGATGCGATTCCATAAGCTGAGAAAAGATTTCATAAAAGAAATATTAAGGGGCATTTTGACTTAAAAGTAAGTGTAAGGATTTTAGTAAAACTAACCAAAGCTTGCAAAGAATTTTTCAATGGAACCATAATAGAAAAAAGAACTTGAGTAAAATTTGCGAAAATGGTTGAGTTGAATGATGCATCTGGGAAAATTCTGGCTAGGAAAGACTTGGTAATTAAGAGTGTTCGCACCGCCTCTCTTTCCTGGGAATTCCCCTAATGCCTTATTTAGCACAACTAGGGTTCCAACGACCTAAGCTCAAAAGCTATTTCTAGCACAATATCACTTAGATGTGACACCAAAACTGAGATTTAAAAATTCACTAAGAAAGTGAGGACTCGTCGATCCGCATTGATTAAAATAAATTATGTCTCAGACGCTCCTTAAAGGTAAGTGGGCTGTATTAAAAAAAATTGTTTGGATGCATACTAACCATTGAGCATCGACACTCGTAGCGTTTGATTGTCTTAAGGACTTCAAAAGGGCGGGTTGTCACTTCATTGCCAGCTACCCAAGGTACCCATTGGACCAGAGGTAGTAGTTGGCAACACGGCCTAATGTGTGGCTATACCCTTGGTAGGGGAATTTGTTCGGACCTGGAAAAGGCTTTCCTTGTTCCTATTGCTGTCCTTGTTTAAGGCTGCAAGTGTATACACAAACTTGTTCATAATGCATTGGCATACATGATTAACCACATAATAATATGTGATGATTTGATTTGTTGATCTTCTAATTGAATTGTCTGCCAACATGTAATTGCTTGATATACCATGATGATGTATGTGGTCTATTAAGTATGTATATTTATATAAAGGCATGTTGTTGTATTTTATATATATATATATATATATATATATATATATATATATATATCTTATTTGCATGCGGCATAGCATATGATCAACTCGTGGACAAAGAATTTACCTTTGCATTTACCTTGTTTCATGGTTACGTTCTGGTCCTGCTACTTAGATGATGCCGATCCCAATGAGGTTCATGGGCAGTACAACGTATGAATTCCCCCAAGGGAAAACACCCACGTCGTGGGCCCTTGATCCCATCAGCGGACGTTTAACACACTCCGGTACGGTGATAGAGACCGACGACGATGGGGAATACTCTACTGCTGTTCGTTTCAGCTGTAAGAGATTTCAGTTCTACGTTCCACCTAGTTTACTTACTACACTTCCGACGACTGCAACTGTCGAGACTTCTCCTTTCATGGATCCTTCCCTTGGTTTTGATGGTTCGACCCCGGTGTTTGTTGGAGCTGATGTTCATCAACCTACCGTGATTCCGAGTTCGAGTTCGATTTCCCCTGCGACCGGAGTTCCTATCACTCCTCCCATTACTGCCACTACTGCTGCTATGTAAGAGGCTAGTACTCCTTCTCCCTTCTGAGCCCATTGCCCTCATTGCTCATATCCCTTGCCACCAATCCCAACAGTCGAAGACCCTATTGACTTTCGTAGTACCACTCGGGAATGGTTGCCGAGAGATACAGTAGTCATTGAGAGTGATGCGGAGGAGGACGAGGAGGAGGATCCCTCTGAAGCTACTGATCCTGATAGTTCGGAGTCTGCAACTTATCTTACGGAACTTCCCCCTCGTAAGCGCATTAGGTTTATTTTTGGGCCAGCATACAATAGATAGAGTCAGTTGGTTAGAATCTAATTTAATATTTTGTTTAGTATGAACTTTTGGGCCTATGTCCTTTAATAGGAGCTGCCAAGATACATCACAGATATGAGTCAACTCTAGATGTTTTGGGTTTTTCATGTGGTTGATGTATTTTATTTTGAGTCTGTATTGATTTTGTATTTTGAACCTCGCCTGCGTAAGACTCACTCTGAGATATGATAATGGTTATGAAGCATATATTTATAATGATGGTTAAGCTTTGTTTGTAAGTGGTTGTCATTCGATTGTACTATTCCTCATTTTGAATTTATTACCCTTATGGTTGTAAGAAAAAAAAATTACTGTTATTTTTAGAAAACATTTTTGAAAATGATTCTTCCGCATTAGTTAATCCGGGTGATGACAGTAGCTTCCTAAAAACGGGGTGTTACAGTTTGGTACAGAGCGCAACTTCGCTTGGGTTTTTCACTGGTTTTCGAGTGGGTTATCCTAGGCTTGAGGTCTCATAACTCCAATATGCTGATGATACTCTATTTATTGGGGTGCCGAGTGTGGAGAACTTGTGGGCAATGAAGTCAATACTTAGGAGCTTTGAACTGGTTTTGGGCCTTAAGGTGAATTTTTCCAAGAGTAGCCTAATTAGGGTTAATGCTGATCCCTCCTTCATGGAAATGGCTGAGAGGTTCCTGAACTGCAGTATCGGATCGGTCCCGTTTAAGTACCTTAGGCTTTCGGTGGGTGCTAACCCACGAAAGGCATCTACATGGGACCCGTTGTTGAGAGTCTTACGTGTCAGGCTTGACTCGTGGAGGAATAGGTATGTTAGTCTTGGTGGGAGGATAGTCCTTCTCAACTCGGTGCTCAATAGTATCCCCATCTTCTTTCTATCATACATGGGGATACCATTAAAGGTGTGGCGGTCGATTGTTCAGCTATAGCGGAGGTTCTTGTGGGGTGGCTCAAAGGGGGAAAAGAAGATCGTGTGGGTAAAATGGGAGGAGGTTTGTAAGCCTAAAGGGGAGGGTGGACTTGGAGTTCGAGATCTTAAGTGGTTTAATTTGAGTTTGCTGGGGAAGTGGAGGTGGAGACTACTAGATGGTAACGAGGCTCTTTGGAAGGAAGTTTTGGCGGCGAGGTATGGTGCCGAAGTGGTTGGCTCACTTACATGTGGTGGGGTAAGGGTGCACTACCTAGCTTCGGCATGATGGAGAGATATTTACTCGGTTGGATTGGCAGGGGAGGTGGGGTCAGATTGGTTCCAGGATAGTGTCGTTTGGAGGATTGGGGACGATGGATCTACCTTCTTCTGGCACGATCACTACAAGAAAACACGCGGATATCGACGACCCTTACCGACGGCCTCTGCCCGTCTGAGCGGATTGGCATTACCGACGGCTTTAGCCGTCGGTAAACGCGTGTTTTTTTGACGGGCAGAAGCCATCGGTAATATGAAGTCGGTATCCGCTCGTTACGTTTTATGGTTCCCGCTTTTTTCAATTACCGACGGGCGAAGCCGTTGGTATTTGAAAATGACCGTCGGTAACCCGATCAATTTACCGACGGGTTGAGGCCGTCGGTAATGTTAATAAGGCCATTGGTAATGTTTGGATACAACCAGAAGCGCGATCCCTTCCTTCCCCTTTCCCATTTTTACTTCTCTTCTTCTAATCTCCCAACGTCGTCGCCGCTTCTCTTCCTCTCCTCTCCCTGTGCTGCCGCCGCTCTACTGTCTGCGCCACCGCCACCAAGTTCTTCCCAAGGCCGCCTATCTATTCCCTTTCTTCTTCTGCTTCTTCGGTTCCCTTTCTTCCTCTCCCTTTCCACCACCGCGCCACCTCCTTATTCAACCGCCACAACCGTGCCTCACCTCCACCTTCCCACCACCGCGCCTTTCCCCTTCCACCACCGCGCGCTACTCCCCCTCTTTAATTTCTGAAACCATTCCCTCCCAACCATTTCCTCTTTAATTTCTAAAACCCTCCCAACCATTGTCCATCACCACCACCCTCCCACCACGCTGTGACAATCTCTACTCTCCCTTTCTTTTTAATTTTTTTTTTACTGATTTGAGTGGTTTTAATTTGTTTTTGTTTGTTTGTTTGTTTGTTTGTTTGTTTGTTTGTTTGTTTTGTAGTAAAGTGGTGTTGAGGGTGATTTCCCAGGAGCAATTTTGGTTTCGCACTGTACATCCACCGGCGACGGCGCACCATTGAGCATCAATCACATCTGGTTTCGCTTCCAAAGAGCATATACGCAGGTAACCATTTTGATTTTAGAGTAACTATTTTGTTTTGCATTTGCTTCCAATGATTGGACTGATTGAAACTTGTTAAACCCTCAGTGCATTTGCTTCTGCTTGGCTTGTATCATTATAATTCATCTGTGATTGTCGTGTGTGTTCTTCATGATGCTTGTGATGGTAAATAATAGTGTCACCGTCAAATGATTTTGCAGCAAATGATTTATGGATTCCTACACTCCACTATTTTCAATTTTTTTGTTGACTATCTTTGATGTTGGCTTTTTGTTCATTTTTCCCTATATCTTTTTGGTATACTTATGTGTAATGGAAGACCGAACATCTAAGCATTGTTGTCAATTTTTGAATTTTTCGGCACTAAATTTATAGTGCTTCAATTGAAAGGTGCCTGTGATAATACTGAATACCGATGGGGTGTTTTTGCGAGCATTCAACTTTACTACTTATTTTTTAAAAAGGGAAAGTAGGGTTTTTATTTTTTGTTTTCTTTCATCAATGTTATGCATCTAGCCATTTGTGGTATATAGTATGGCTTCAGCTTTTTGGAATTTTATATTGCTGACATTTGTTATATCTGAAGGATAGCTACTACTTTTCCATCCTTGTCTTATTCTCCTCTCTTTGGAAAGATTCAGAAGCAATGTGAATATATCCAGAAATTTTGATAAAAAAATGTGGAAATGCCATTTAAGGAACCTAATTGATTGAATTAAACTGTCACCTTCTTCTTTTGGAAGTGAGACCTAAAAGGAAATATGAGATAGAGTCACAACCTTAAATTTTACTCTATGTTAATCTTCTTGCAGTTGTGTCACCTTCGTTAGTCTCTTTCATTTTCATATGTTTGTGAATTTTGTCTCATGTTCAATGTTTAGGGGAAGCTTCAATAGTGTCCTAATTCAATATATGCTCTTAATTTGGCAAGTCAAGTGATTGTAGCTTCTTACTTTCAAAATTTACCTGACATTAATCCAGCAGAATTAGTGCCCTTTTTTACCCTATAATATATTTGCTAAGATCGTCATAAATATTGAGATACGACAGCAATGATTGTGCAGACAAAACAATATTTGTAATACATGAGAGAATGTCACTTATTCAAGTCATTATTAGGGCTATGGAAAGCGTAGTTACTAATTGCCTGCAGTTGCTGGTTGAAGCAATAGAACACTTCTTGGCTGTTGCATTTTATTTTGTATTATTGTAGTATTTGTTTATTTGGTTTAAGTGTCTTTTGAGTGTATTGTTATTGGAAGATTGTTAATGGTTGATATCTCAAGTATGCTTTTCTTGCCCTTAGGTGTCCTAATTTGCTCTCCTAATTTCCTCTAGTTCGCTGCACCACATAGCTTCACCTCTTCCTTCCTCCAGCTCGCCGCACGCCACAGTCTTCTCTTCTGCAGGTATGGATTAATCTTTTTGTTGCTCTAGGATTGTTGTTTGGGGTTGCTGGTTCCCCAAGTTTTATTATTTGTTTGGCATTTATTTGTTTAGAAAGTCACAATAGATGCTAGCTGAAAGTAAAAGGTGACAAACTAGTGTTGCTTCAGCGTAAGAGTGCATGAATAATTCCGTTTTACTGCATAATTTGTCATCTTGTGGCTTTGAGTCAAAATTGTGAGCTCAAAATTGAACTTAAGAAGAGGTCTTGGTAGTGGCATAATTATGTTTTACTGTAATATCTCGATGTTAAAATGTTTTCGAATGCTAAACTCACACTACAAGAAATCACGCCTTTACCGACGACATATTACCGACGGGCCATACCCATTGCAAAAAAAAAAAAACGGTTTTTGTTTGTTTTAAAGTCTTTAATTAATCTGTGTTTGTGTGGACTGTTAAAGGCATATTTGTCCTAAGTGACTGATCAAATAATTTTGTCTTAAAGTCTTTTCTATTTATGTGATTCTTAATAAATATCAAGGTGTTTGTAAACTTCTAACCCGTGACTATGCTTCTATAATTTTATTTTACAAGCTTTTTTTTTTACTTTTATATTTAAGTCTTTAGTGTTTGTTTAAACAGCGTGTAGCATACGAAAAACATATCTCTTATTTGCTTTTGGTTTAGTTTGACTAATTTTGGAAAATAATTTTTATAAGGTGGTGTTGGTTGCCGTAAAAAAATGAACATTGTTAGAGTTTTTTACATATGGGTAAAGTTTTTGGACATTTTTGCTCTAAAGCATTTGTTTTTTAAGTTGCATTTTGAACCAAGCAGTAAAATATTTGTGTGACCAAGAATATGTGCCTGGTATACATATCTGCGATTGTATGTCATTTTAATTTCTGCTAGTTATTGCCTCGATGTCCAGGAAAGTACATAAGAAGCTGAGGTGATTACAAGATTTTGTTGAAATTCAAGATTTTGTTTTTCCTCTTTGTAGGTAGACTATTTGCTCGGAAAACAAGCCTTCTTTGGCCAAATCGATTCAGAGGTAATTGGTTATTGTGTTTCCAAAAGTTGTTTGCCGAGATTTCTATTTTAAATACTTGACAATTTGGTTTGAGTTCCACTTCTCTGTGTATGAAAGACTGAGATCATTTTGATTGTTGCTTTGGTTTGTTCCTTTTTGTGTTGTGGTCCTTTTTGTGCTTTGGTCCTTCTTTTTCTTGTTGATTCACAGGCCTCTTATTCTATGCAATTATGTGGCTTTCGACTAATGAGATTATGCTGTACATATGAGCTTAAGTGGCTCAGAAATTGTTCTTTTATTTTTATTTGTGTGTTCATATCATAATGCTGACTCTACTGCAATCACTTACGATTCACCATGTTACATGTTCTGCATTTGTTAGTAAAGTAGTAATGTGGTACAAGTTCATTTTCTTTGCAATTTGGAAAAGCCCACTATTACTTTGGAAATATATAGGTCATGCTTTGTATTGGTTTTAAATTGTGTCAGTATATTTATGCTATTCCTATCATCTATAACTATTAATAAAGGGGATATAGAGTTTTGGTGTAGACTTTTTCCCTACCAAATTTACCCTTCAAAAGCAATGATTAACCCAAGACACGTCTTGCATGTACGGTTTCCCATTTTTTTTGGCAACACACGTTAACATTCCAATATATTAACCATCAAAAAGAAGTTCAGTTCATGCAAATACCCTGCTGCATAACAATATAGTAACAACAATGTCTTTCTTTTATCTCTTTTTTATTTTATTTTTTGATTACTGCAATTTTAAAATATAAGTACTAATACGAATGGCACATTACCTTATATTTTATTATACTAAAATAATAATATTACGTGGTTAATACTATTAACATAATTATAGAATAAAATTATCAATTAACACATGTAATGAGTTTTAGTTTACTGGTTAAACTTATAATGCAAATTATGATAATAATTTCTACTGGAAACTAATGGATTAATCATTTGATTTATTTATGAAAAAAATCAACAACACTGTAACATTAGTTTTTCATTGTTCGGTTACGATCAATATAATGTGACAACGCACTCTACTTTGTCTTCCAAAACCTTTTTTTACATAATTATTCATATACTCTTTCTCCCTTTTGTTCTGAAATTTTCCCATGAGAAAAATCAATCCCCTTCACAGCTAAAGTCAACCCTAATAATTATTTTTTGTAATACATTAATTCAGAATTTAATAGAAAATAGGTGAATAATTTTTATTTATCTTTTATTATTATTTTTTTGATGAAATTTACCTTTTATTATTGAAATAGCCATGATGATGCCTTTAAAGACAATTCATGTTATCCTTTTTTTAGTTTACTGCATAGGATGTTTGCCTAGTGCTCTCGCTGGCTTTGATTTGTTACAACTCTCACTTTCTTTTCATTGACTTGCTTCCTAATCTTGCCATGATTTAGAGGAGGAATAACCAAAACTTAGAGCTAATTTGGATAAAATCTCACTACTGTGACTTTGGTTTCCCTTGACTTTATTATGTAAATTAATGATTCCCATTGTCTATTACTTTTACACTAATGGAAGTTGTATCTTATATATGTTTGTAAACCATTTCTATTTTGTACCTTGTAATATCATCTTTATAGTTCTACGGGTCTGATCTTTATAGTTCCTAACTGATAAGGACAGTATGGTCGTAAATCTGTTTACAAGTTGGCTGCAATTTGCTTTGCACATCTCTCTGTAGTTCTTTTCCTTGCCACTTCTGCTTATCTAGTTCTATCCTTTGTGAGTTATGATTTAATTTGGTTTTCCAATTATGTCTACACAGTCTGAGCTTTAGTAAGCGCTCGGTTCTTACCTCCACCTTCGATTCACAATCCCGCCGGCACTGCACCGTTTGGGTAATGATTTTGTTTTTCTGTTAGTATATGCTTTTATTGTTCTTCTGCAGTTTTTTGAGTTTAATCTTGTGTTTGTGATTACTACTACAGTGACACAGCTCCGCCTCTTCCTTCCTCCAGTTTGCCGCACGCCACATTCTTCTCTTCTGTAGGTATGGATTAATTCCTTTCCTATAGTAACATGTGAACCTTAGGTTCAAGTTAGGGATTTCGAATACCCTTATGAAATAAAGTTTATTATTATTGATTTGATTGTATAGTGGGACTGGTAAAGAGGTTGGCTTCCTGCCCCCAACCCCCCACAACTTGTATGTTTGATGTTTGCTTCTTTGTGTGCTCCATTAAGTGCAAAATGTATGAGTGTGATTATGTGTTGTCCATTATGTTGGTAAGTTTTGATGCTTGACATAGAGCCCTAAATTCATAGTAATGATTTATGTTGAATTCCTTGATTTCTTATTTAGGGTTTTAATGCTATTTTTGTTGCATAGAAAATGCTCTCAATATGAGGATTGTCACTATGATTTCATGCGCTGCTTGGTTGGATTTTTCATTGTGTTAAATTTTAACTTATGTGCTAATGTAAAAATGATATCAAATAGTCTATGAGAATTTGAATTTTATAGATATGAGTGCGTGTTTGGTTCGCCGTAAAAGAACGAACACCAAGAGAAAATATTGAATGAAATCACAGAAGGAATAAGAAGAGTTTTTTTTGGCAATTAAAAGTTAGACATCGAAAAGCACTATGCAGTTTTTCACATTGGGCCGTTCAAAAGTGCGTATTGGGAGGCGTGCAGTTGGTGCATTAATTTTAGAGTGTAACTTGTAAATATCTAATCTAATTATATATAATTAAATAAACTTGAAAATTATTAAACATTAATTACAGTAAATTATATGTACATGCCTAAGTTTAAATATTATATTTTTTTTAAACGAAACGGTTAGTAAAAGAAATTGAGAAAGGAATAGTAATTGGGGGTCAATGATATTATTTATTCTTAAACATAATTTAATATTTTTTGGATTACCTAGCTAATTCATTTTTTTTTATTTTTCTAACAAACTAATAGAAAAAGAAATAATATTAATATATTCATACCATACACATAGAAACTCAAAAATAAGGAACTCACAAAATTTAACACATATTCATAGACGTCTATCATTTTATAGATAAAAATATATTCTATACTAATAAATAATACAATTAGTTATTATATTATGTAAATAATTGATGAGATTAAGTGTCCAAAAATATCACATAATTAAGTATTATGTTGAATAATACATATTAAGTAAAGTATATGAAATGTAGAAATTAAACCTAAAGCCCATGGAACCAATGTAAATAACTAACTATTATATTTGGTAAAAAAAATAAATAAGTAATATATCATATTAAAAATAATTAATTAATACGTTGAATAATAATTATTAAGTAATTGAGTACCAAAAAGAATTAATTATTAATTTAAGTAATATAAGAATTATAAGAATTATAAGAATTAAGCCCTGTAGCTAAAAGAATTAAGTAATATAAGAAATAAGTAGGCTAAATTACAAAATTGGTCCTCTAAGTTTATTTTAGGTTTTAATTTGGTCCTCTACGTTTTATTTGTTTCGTTTTGGTCCTCTACGTTTTATTTTAGTTTTCAATTTGGTCATTTTCGTCACTAAAAGTCAATTGTCCTTAGCTAGAAGTCCATTTTCCAAAATGTTATTTGGCTTTTAGCTACGGACAATTGGCTTTTAGTGACGGAAAGGATCAACCTGTTGTAACTTTTAAAACATAAGGGACCAAAACGAAACAAATAAAATATAGAAGACCAAATTGAAACCTAAAATAAATATAGAGGACTAATTTTGTAATTTAGCCAAATAAGTAACATAAGAATTATAAGAATTAAGCCCTGCCTCCGCGAACGCCACGCCGCTATTGCGGCCGCAACGCCCGCTGAGGATCATAAATGACCAACAGAATAGAAAATAGAAGAATTAGAAAGTGGATAAACAAAAGGACAGATCTAATTCTATCGTTGGCTGCAATTTGCTTTGCACATCTCTCTGTACTTCTTTTCCTTGCCACTTCTGCTTGTCTAATTTTATCCTTTAAAAGGATGTCAACTTCCAATTTGTTTCTTTTTAAATGACCAAGTAGATTTTTTACTTCTATCATCTCTTTTGATTTTTAGTGAATCATTTGCTTTGTTATTAGTATCGGAGAAAAGCCTTAGCTTCCCGTTTAAGGTTCAATATATTATTGAGTGCATGTACTCTTTTAAGGTACCACGTGCTCATTGTATATTGAACCTTGAATTGTCCAAGTCAGACAGTTTGGGAAAAAGGTTTTTCTTTACTCATATAATAGTTGTTGCTTAATTCTCGTATCTTTATATTTGATGAAATTTCGGTTCGATTCATTTCCTTTTGTTCTCTGGGTGCATACTTGATCGCGGTATTCATAACTGCGATCATTTAATGTACTTAGAGACCAATGGGAAATGCTACCGAAATTTTGTCAAGTAAAAGATATGATAATTAAGGAATGACTATTATACGAGTTCTGAAAAAGTTTTCCTCGAATGGGATAAGGCCATACCATTTAAAGAAAGAGAGCGGTTGTAAGAATGTCGTGCTGCTGAAATTGTCATTTTTTTTTGACATGCAGAAGATGGAATTTTTCCCTTCGAGTCGTAGTTGGATGTACGATAGGTTGTATCCGCGAAGAGGGGGTTTGAAACAAAATTTTTGTGATGGGGTTGATCACTTTGTCCAAGCCGCAATGACATGAAGATTTCGAAATTAATGGAGGGATTAGATGTCTGTGCGTTAATTGCGATTGCAGAAGGATCAAGAGCCCAGGTGAGGTCATATATCACCTGCAGAAAGTTGAATTTAGGCCTAATTACTGGATTTGGAGTAGACATGGTGAAGAGTTGCCTCAGGTTGATTTAGGGGTTGGCGATACAGGTGCTTCAAGTAGTTGTGTAGATACGGGATATGGTGAGCAAATTGAATTGATGCAAGATATGGTTTGTGATGCCTTAGGGGTCAACGTATCATTCGAGGAGCAACAGTATGATGATACAGATGAACTTCCAAACGAGACAACACAAAAATTTTATAATCTCTTGTTAGAAACAAATAAGTCGTTGTTTGAAGGGTCTATAGACTCTAAGGTATCAATGTGTGTGAGGCTTTTAGCTCTTAAGTCAAACTGTGGTGCTACGGATGTGTGCTTAGATCTCGTAACGAAGATGACGTTGGACTCGTCACCTATCAGAGATGGTTTGTCAAAAAGTTATTACGAGGCTAAAAGCTTAGTGTCCAAGTTGGGGTTGGAATCTAAAAGGATTGATTGTTGTGTGACAGGGTGTATGTTATATTACGACAATGAATTCGGTAAAAATGATGGCGCGCTGGTTGAATGTAGATTTTGTGGTGAGCCAAGGTATATTTCACACACTGATAAAGGGAAGGGTAGACAAAAACTTGTTGGAATCAAGTGGATTCAGAAACAATAACCCTTAATTGTTTTGGTGATAACAAATGATTAAGAGAACAATTTATTCTCTAATGTGTTTGCTAGTATGCAGAAATCACTATTCATTAGAAGTCGTTATCTCAGAAGACATGGTGAATTCTTGAAGTTAACATGACTAAGTCTGGGAGTGATCCTCTGTTTTTATGCTGATGGTACCTTGTGAAGCCTTGCTCAGTCTGGGAGTGATCCTCTGTTTTTATGCTGACGTCACCTTGTGAAGTCTTGCTCTGAAGTTGGTCAACCCCGTTTGTTCAGTCAACGCTCTGGTGACTCCTAAGACTAGATTTTGACTTAGTCAACTCTGTTGAACAACCATCTCTGTCGGTGAACCAAGCTCCGAAAACTAGCTCTGTGCATTGTTCAACACATTCAACAGATCATGGTTAATCTACCTATAGAAGCTTTCGTGCATGACCACAAGACTCTGTTGTGAAAGCCCATTGAATTCTACGCTGAAGAACTCAACTCTGGTTCAAGCTCACTCTGTAGTACAGTACTTAACTCTGGTAAACAGTATAGCTCTGTTAGCAAACAGACTGAAGAATATTTGAGGCTACTTCAAGTATTTAAGAGACCTCATTGATTAAGCGTTTTAATGTACGAGGTATCAAAGGTCAAAAGAATGTCAACGAATTTAATCATCAAGAATACCTGCTCTCGAAGCGTCTCATGTTCAAAAAGCACATAAGAGACAAAGATTCTGACTTTGTGTGCAGTGCCCAGAATGCTTTATACAGTCTGGAAAGTGACGTGACCTGCAAAAGGCACAAAAACAGGATCTGAGGTTTTGACCTAGGGTAAAAAGAGACGTTGTGTAACAACGACATTATTCTCAACCCTAGCTATATATACTTTACCTCAGTCACTGAAGCAGGTTAACTATTGAAAAGAAAGTGAACGCAACTAAAGTACGAAGTGATCATACAGTGAGTAACCAAGAAATCTTCCTAGTCTCTGGGATCACGTTGAACAAAGCACATAACTGTTTTATCCTTTTCATTTGAAAGTTATTATTTGTGCTAAAAGGTCTTCATTGTAAATCCTCTCTGTGAGAGTTATTTGTGTATTGTTTCAAAACTCCTTTGAACTTGTATTAAGTCCAGTAGTGGCTGTATTCCTTAGAGGCTTGACTTTACTAAGTCGTTCTAAGAAGTTGTGAGTATAGCCAGTTTGGTAGTATTATACTCTCAAGTGTAATCAGGTTGATTATAGTGGAAAAATCCTTCAAGTGTGTGAAGGACCTAGACGTAGCTACCAGGTGATAGTGAACTAGTATAAATCATTGTGTTACTCTCTTCTCTCGACTATTTACTTATTGCACTGTTTTATTAACAAGTTGTTTAGAAGAAGTTCTTCATAAACACTTATATTTGCAAAAAGTTTTTAAAACCCAATTCAAACCCCCCATTTCTTGTGTTTTTGCCACGTTCAATTGGTATCAAAGCTCGGCCTCTTGGTTGAGCACTTAACAGTGTAAGAGGAAAAGATCTTATTCTCTATTCATGGCAAGCAACGAAGCTGGTGGTCACGTTAACCGTCCTCCTTTGTTCACTGGAACAAACTTCGACTACTGGAAAGATAAAGTTAAATCCTTCTTCGAGTCTCAACAACTCGAACTCTGGGATATGGTTCAAAAACAATACACCGAACCAGTTGATTCCAAAAAAATCCCATTCATAGGGATAGAAGGACAGAAGAGCATAATAAAGCTTATCAACTACATCAGAAAGCAAGATATTTTCTTATATGTGCTATCTTCGAGAAGGAATACGAGAAATGTGGAAAAATTGATACCGCCAAGGAAATTTGGGACTCATTGGCCTTGGCTTATGAGGGTACTTCCCAAGTGCAAGAAACCAAAGCTAATATCTTGGTGAGACAATATGAACTCTTCAAGATGGAAAAGGGTGAAAACATTGAAACTATGTTTGGAAGATTCCAAACACTAGTTCATGGTCTAAAGGTTCTTAAGAAAAGTTATACCACTACTGATCACGTTAAGAAAATCTTAAGAAGTATGCCAAAGAAGTGGAGACCTAAGGTCACTGCAATTCAGAAAGCAAAGGACCTGAATGTCTTGCGACTTGACGATCTTCTGAGTTCGTTGAGAGCTCATGAGCTTGAGCTAGATGAAGAAGAACCTCCCAAGAAATCAAAGTCTATTGCTTTGAAATCTACAAACAAAGCATCTTCCTCCAAAGCTTTACAAGCTGAACTTGAAATAGACGAAGCATCGTCTGATGAGAGCGATGGAGACACAGACGAAGAAATTTCCTTAATATCAAGGAAAATTCAATGCATGTGGAAAAACAAAGGAAGGTTCAGAAAGCAGTTCCACAAAAAGGACTCAAGGGAAAAGCAAGACTCAAGGGATAAGAAGGACTACAAGGATAAGAGCCAAGTTACTTGCTACGAGTGCAAAAAGCCAGGACATTTCAAGTCTGAATGTCCACAGCTTGAGAAACCAAGGAAAGCTGGTTTTAAAAGCAAGAAGAAGAAAGGTCTCATGGAAACATGGGATGATTCTGATTCATCTTCATCTGATGATGATGAGGAACACGCAAATATGGCTCTAATGGCTACCATAGGGTCAGACAGTGAAGAAAAAGATGAAGAGGTAGATTCTAATCCATCTTCTGATATTGAAATAGCTTTTGATGAACTATTAGATGAGTCTTCCAAACTCAACACTGTGTATAAAGCTTTGAAAAAGAAATTCTCAAAACTTTTAAAAGAATTTCAAATACTCAATGAGGAGAATGAGAAGTTCAAAGCTGAAAATCACGGCTTGGTGAATGACAGCTCTAAGATTGAGGAAAAGGTTGAATGCAACTCTTCAAAATATGAAGAGGGATTTCAAATTTTCTTGCTGAATGTGTTACGCGAAGCAAACAAGCATCTATGATTTGGGGTGTAAGCCAAAATGGCAAAAAGGGTCTTGGTTACAAACCAGAGGAACCCACTTTTCAAAACACAAATTTGAAAACCAAAGATACCAATAATCATAGTGACTGTCTGCTTTGTATCTAAGAAAGGACACATTAGAAGTACTTGTTATGAATTGAAAAATAAGAAGGACAAGTCTTCTTCTAGAACTAACAAAAGAGGACCCAAAAAGATTTGGGTACCTAAGGACAAAATTATATATGTTGCAGATCTGCTTAGCAACAGAGTTACAACACCAGTCCTGGTACTTGGACAGTGGATGCTCACGTCACATGACGGGAGAAAGGCATATGTTCCAAGAACTCCAACTTAAAGAAAGTGGAACAGTAGGTTTCGGAGGTAACCAAAAAGGTAAAATCATTGAAAGTGGAAAAATTGGTGAGAAACTCCTACCTTCTATTGATAATGTCTTATTGGTTGATGGCCTGAAGTATAACCTACTAAGTGTAAGTCAATTATGCGATAGTGGTTATGATGTTGGCTTTAGTGATAATGCCTGTACAGTCAAAAGCAAAAGGGATGGTTCCATTTTCTTTAAGGCAAAGAGAAAGAACAACATTTATAAAATAAAACTTTCTGAGTTGGCAAATCAAAATGTAAAATGCCTTTTGTCAGTAGACGAAGAGCAATGGATTTGACACAAAAGATTGGGTATTCAATAAAGAAACATTAATTGTTGATGAGTCTGTGCATGTGAGATTTGATGACAAGAAGTCTGACAATGAAATGTCAGAGCTAGATGAAGTCCTTTCAGATCTACAAATTAGCAAAGAAACAGATGAAGGTGTCACAGGTGCTGACTCTGATTCTGTGTCTAGTGATAAGACTCAAGAAGAACCAATAACAGACTGGAAGTTTAAACCTCATCACCCAAAGGATCAGATTATTGGCAAACCAATTGATAGAGTTAGAACAAGATCATCTCTCAGAGAACATTCTGACTTTGCTTTGCTGTCAGAAATAGAACCCAAAACAATTGATGAAGCACTAACAGACGATGGATGGATACTGGCTATGCAAGAAGAGCTCAATCAATTTCAGAGGAATGATGTTTGAAAGCTCGTGCCTCCTCCAGAGGATAAGCAAGCCATTTGAACCAAGTGGGTCTTCAGAAACAAACTTGATGAGGATGGCAAAGTGGTAAGAAAGAAGGCAAGACTTGTTGCTCAAGGGTATTCACAAGAGGAAGGTATTGACTATACTGAAACCTTTGCTCCAATAGCTAGACTTGAAGCTATAAGAATATTATTATCATTTGCTGCACATCATGGCATCACTTTATATCAAATGGATGTGAAAAGTGCATTTTTAAATGGTTTTATAAGTGAGGAAGTATTTGTGAAACAACCACCCGGATTTGAAGATATTGCTTATCCAGAACATGTCTTCAAACATAGAAAGGCTCTTTATGGTCTTAAACAAGCTCCAAGAGCTTGGTACGACAGATTGAGTTCCTTTTTAATGTCAAATGGTTTTGAAAGAGGACATGTGGATACTACCCTCTTTAGAAAATCATCTAAGAAGCATTTCATTATAGTTCAAATATATGTAGATGATATTATCTTTGGTGCTACTAATGAATCTCTATGTGAGGAATTTTCTAAGCTTATGCAGAATGAGTTTGAAATGAGTATGATGGGAGAATTAAAATTCTCCCTTAGTATTCAAATCAAGCAATGTCAAGATGGAACCTATATCCATCAAACTAAATATGTGAGAGAACTCCTAAAGAAGTTCAAGCTTGACGAAACCAAACCTATGAGCACACCAATGCATCCAACATGTGCTCTCGGCAAAGATGAATCGAGTAAAAAGGTAGATCAAAAGGTGTATAGAGGTATAATTGGCTCACTCCTTTATCTAACTGCCTCAAGGCCTGATATTATGTTTAGTGTCTGCTTATGTGCAAGATTCCAATCTGATCCTAGAGAATCTCACTTAACTGCTGTTAAGAGAATCTTTAGGTATCTCAAAGGAACTACTAACCTTGCTTTGCTTTATAAGAACTCAGAAAATTACAAGCTAGTAGGTTTCTGTGATGCTGACTTTGCTGGGGATAGAAATGAAAGAAAGAGCACAAGTGGTTGCTGCCAATTTCTTGGAGCAAACCTTATCTCTTGGTCCAGCAAAAGGTAAAGCACAATTACGCTATCAACTGCAGAAGCTAAGTATATATCTACTGCAAGCAGTAGCTCACAACTACTATGGATGAAGTATCAACTTGAGGATTACCAGATTAAAGAGAGTAACATTCCTATATATTGTGATAATACTTGTGCTATATGTTTAACTAAAAATCCTATTTTGCATTCATGAGCTAAACATATTGAAATTAAGCATCATTTCATTAGAGACTATGTTCAGAAAGGAATACTTGAAATCAAATTTATTGATACTGACCATCAATGGGCAGATATATTTACAAAACCCCTTGCTGAAGATAGATTCAACTTTATAAGAAAGAATTTAAACCTTCATCTTATAAAGGAATAAGTGTTTAATCTGAACATAGTTGACTCTATTTGACTATTTGACTCTGGTTGACTATATGACTCTGTCTTGGCACACGCGCTCTGTTGTCACACACGCGCCTCTGATGAGATACATGTAGACTCTGCTTGTGTGTTGACTCTGTTCACATATTGACTCTGGTTGCATGTTGGCTATGTTTATTAGTTTATTAATTGCTATTCTTTATTATTTTTATTATTAGCTGTTCATATTCATGAATCTGTTGCTCTTTAAAACAAAGTTGCCTCTGGGAATCTTTGTGTACACGTGTCTCTCTGAGACTGGTTGTTGGGTTAGTGGATAGTATTTACTCTTACTGAGTCATTATTGTTTTTACTACACGAGGACAGTTTTACTGTGCCTCTTTAATTCTGAGTGTGGCACACTTCATTTTTAAAATGGCAAAGTTTTCAATTCATTTATTTTGGTAACTGGTAAAGGCGGTTTGCCTTCTCAAACACAGTTAATACCCACTCATTCACCCACTTCACCCACTACCCACACTATCTCTAAGAGAAGACTACACGTTTTTTGAACCCTAAATCCATTTCTCTTCTATTCGTTCTCTGCAACTCTCTCTGCTTTTACAATGGCCGCACAACAACAACAACAACAACAAGTTCAAGGTCCTGAGGAGGAACCTCAAGTTACTCTACAGAACTTACAATCACATGAGCTGAAGGTGTTGGTGGAGCACCAAGTGAACTTTGGAGATTTAGCTCATGAAGGGTATGCTTTCAGAGATGATTTCGTTGAAATGGGAAAAATGGACTTCTTTCTCGTGGACAACTACCCGGTATATGAAAACCTAGTCAAAGAATTCTAGATGTATGCATGAAGTAAAGACAGAACCATCCACAGTTATGTTCAAGGAAGGCGCATCTTGGTAACCCAGGATTTAATTGCTGATATGACTAAATGCCCTAATAAGGGAGCCATTACTAACGAAGGTTAGGAAAAAGATGCTGGTGGCTGGAGCATTGTCAATGACATAATCTTTGAGAAATCTGGTGGAACCAAGGCCGTGGATATGAAGAATCGGTTCAGGGTGCTCTTCAGGATTATCATGCACTGCTTGGTAACCAAATCTGGGTCTGTGGACACTGTTAGCAGTACCCACAAGTTCATAATATGGTATTATGAACTAAAGGCTAAGATCAATCTTCCAAACCTCATTTTTGACCACCTGAGACGAGATTTGATATACTCCAGAAAAGGGAAGAATGCAAATATTCCCTATGGAAGGTTGCTTTCTACGATTATGGAAAATCAAGGCCTGATTAGGCAGCTTCAAGGGCTTAATACTGAGGAAGCTGGACTTTCCCTGAAGACAATAGTGGTACCCACATTCTCAAGTGAAAATCTGAGAAGAATGAAACTTCTTTCAACAGAAGTAGTTGCTGAGATTTTACGGGAAGAAGAAGGTGGAAGGAAAGCAGTAAGAAAAGGAAAGAAGAAAGTGGTTGATCTTTGGAAATCATACCTACCAGGAGAGTCACTCGAAGCACTGGAATTCACATTGCTTCAGAACCCTCTCAGTGTGTACATCCAGTAAGACCTGCCTTCATGGACTTTGATATGTCTGAAGAGGTAAAGGAGAAGAATAATGTTCTTGATGAAATGATAGCCAAAAGTCAGGAAGAGTGCTACATTTTCCAACAGAAACTCAGAGAGGAAAGGCTACAGAGAGAAGCTGCTGCAGCTGCAATCGCCCTCCCCCGCCGTTGCCCCCGTAACCTCCATTACTCTGCACTTTAAACCTGAAAAGAATCATCAAGATTGCTAACCTCCCAGCAGCAAAGAGAACCAAGGTATTGGATAAAGTTTGTGATTTGTATGATGCTACTTACCAAACTGGTTCTGCTCCCACTAGTTCTACTGTCTTAGAATCTGTTCTGTCAAACCCTATACCTCCTAACCAGATACCTCCACTTACTCCACAGTTGCCTAAACTGTTTCCCCAATCTTCCAAACCTGTCCCTAAACCAATTCCTTCACCAAAGCCTTCACAACCCAAACCTGCACAATCTAACAAACCTTCTAAATTACCCACACCTCCTGGACTCTCTGATACCTCTGACTTTTCTTCAAACGACAGTGAAGAAAGTCATGAACCTTTGAGATCTAGACAGAGACCATAACCCTGAGTTCAATTTCCTTACATTGAACCACTTGCGGTTAAGCTACCTAATACCTCCACTTCTGTACCTCAACCCCATTCACAACCCTCCAAAATACCTTCACCTCAACCTCCATCACCACCTAGACCTGGCTCACCTCCCTCTGTTCAAACTGACCTTAACCTACCCCTCCAAACTGAACCCACACTTGAACCAGAAGCAGAACCTGAACCATATTTCTAGGATCCTTTGTGTTCCAAACCTGAGTCTATTTTGACCACTGAGGCACAACCCCTCTCAATATTGCAACCTGTATCTGATCCCTCCTTCAGACTCCCTATACTTGTACCTTTTTTGCCTCAATCTTTCACACCACCACACGCACCTCTGTTGGCAGAACCTGTTACTACTGCAACATCTATGGACATAGATGAGATAGCAGTCACTCTATGATTGCCTCTGCCTCTGATGTTGCCATCATTGATCCTCCAACTCTGCTTCTGCAAGCACCCCCTGGACCAGTTATTCAGATTGGGTGTGAACCCCCACCAGATCACAGGGAAGCAACTGTAGTGCCTGAAAGGTATCCTCACCTGATGGCTAATTTTGAGTGCCTTAAAGTTCAAATATACCGTGAGGATGAGGATTGCAAAATTATGGAAGCTACAAGAATTGATGAAGTCAACTCTGTCTTGGCAGAAGAGAACAGACTTGTAAATTGGCAAAGTGTGCACTATTGGTTTGAAGTTAACCAAAGGGATCAACTTGAAAGGAACAGAAGGTGGCTTACGGCTATTCAATGGAAACAACAAGTACCTCAACAGGAAACCACTCCTGTAGTTTGGGAACCTGAACCTGCTCCTGCAGCCCCTCCTACTCCTGCACCTGAGCATGAATCAGAACCTATCACTCCACCTCCTGCTACTACTGCACTAGTGGTTCAACAATCCACTTATGGGTCTTCCTCTGCCTCTGCCTCTGCAAGCCATTCAGTTGTGATTCCTCAGGCAGTCTATGAGAGGCTTGTTGATGACAACAATAAATTTTCAAGGTTTATGGAAGCCACTGAAAGACACTTTGAAGAGTCTGACAGAAGGCATGATATGCTGGCTACTCTATTGCAAGAGATTTTGACCACGATGGACAAGCCATAGAAAACCTTAGGCTTTTTCTTTTTCTTTTTCTTCTTTTTTAGCCCCTTATGTTCTTGTGTTCTCAGTATTTTCTTTTGAACACTGATACTTTTAGTGTAATGAAACTATTTTGGTACTTTCTGTCTGATTTAACTTTATCATCCTTATAATGTTTTGACTGTGATGTTCTTTATTTCTGTCTTAATCTTTTTGTCTGATAACAAAAAGGGGAGAAGAATATAGAGATATAGAGTAATTGATGAAACTGATGTATCAACCAAGTGTCACCATGCATTGCAATTCCTGCATCATTAACACTGATATATTAACATTGCTATTTATTTTTGTAAGCTCTGATACTGTATTGAATATGGTCTGATATTTACACTTAGAAAATATTTATGTGTTTAATTCAGGGGGAGCCTCTGAAATTATCATAAACAAATATTTTTCTAAAAGCAAATTGTTCATCAATATATGTATTTGTCATCATAAAAAAGGGGGAGATTGTTGGAATCAAGTGGATTCAGAAACAATAACCCTTAACTGTTTTGATGATAACAAATGATTAAGAGAACAATTTATTCTCTAATGTGTTTGCTAGTATGCAGAAATCACTATTCATTAGAAGTCGTTATCTCAGAAGACTTGGTGAATTCTTGAAGTTAACATGACTAAGTCTGGGAGTGATCCTCTGTTTTTATGCTGACGTCACCTTGTGAAGCCTTGCTCAGTCTGGGAGTGATCCTCTGTTTTTATGCTGACATCACCTTGTGAAGTCTTGCTCTGAAGTTGGTCAACTCCGTTTGTTCAGTCAATGCTCTGGTGACTACTAAGACTAGATTTTGACTTAGTCAACTCTGTTGAACAATCAACTCTGTTGGTGAACCAAGCTCCGAAAACTAGCTCTGTGCATTGGTCAACACATTCAACAGACCGTGGTTAATCTACCTATAGAAGCTTTCGTACATAACCACAAGACTCTGTTGTCAAAGCCCATTGAATTCTACGCTGAAGAACTCAACTCTGGTTCAAGCTCACTCTGTAGTACAGTACTTAACTCTGGTAAACAGTATAGCTCTGTTAGCAAACAGACTGAAGAATATTTGAGGCTACTTCAAGTATTTAAGAGACCTCATTGATTAAGCGTTTTAGTGTACGAGGTAACAAAGGTCAAAAGAATGTCAACGAATTTAATCATCAAGGATACCTGCTCTCGGAGCGTCTCATATTCAAAAAGCCCATAAGAGACAAAGATTCTGACTTTGTGTACAGTGCCCAGAATGCTTTATACAGTCTGGAAAGCGACGTGACCTGCAAAAGGCACAAAAACAGGATATGAGGTTTTGACCTAGGGAAAAAAGAGACGTTGTGCAACAACGACACTATTCTCAACCCTAGCTATATATACTTTACGTCTGTCACTGAAGCAGGTTAACGATTGAAAAGATAGTGAATGCAACTAAAGTACGAAGTGATCATACAGTGAGTAACCAAGAAATCTTTCTAGTATCTGGGATCACTTTGAACAAAGCACTTAACTGTTTTATCCTTTCCATTTGAAAGTTATTATTTGTGCTAAAAGGTCTTCATTGTAAATCCTCTCTGTGAGAGTTATTTGTGTATTGTTTCAAAACTCCTTTGAACTTGTATTAAGTCTAGTAGTCGCTGTATTCCTTAGAGGCTTGACTGTACTAAGTCGTTCTAAGAAGTTGTGAGTATAGCCAGTTTGGCAGTATTATACTCTCAAGTGTAATCAGGTTGATTATAGTGGAAAAATCCTTCAAGTGTGTGAAGGGACTAGACGTAGCTACCAGGTGATAGTGAACTAGTATAAATCATTGTGTTACTCTCTTCTCTCGACTATTTACTTACTGCACTGTTTTATTAAAAAGTTGTTTCGAAGAAGTTCTTCATAAACACTTATATTTGGAAAAAGTTTTTAAAACCCAATTCAAACCCCCCTTTCTTGTGTTTTTGTCACGTTCAATTGGTATCAGAGCTCGGCCTCTTAGTTGAGAACTTAACAGTGTAAGAGGAAAATATCTTATTCTCTATTCATGGCAAGCAACGAAGCTGGTGGTCACGTTAACCGTCCTCCTTTGTTCACTGGAACAAACTTCAACTACTAGAAAGATAAAGTTAAATTCTTCTTCGAGTCTCAATGACTCGAACTCTGGGATATGGTTCAAAAACAATGCATCGAACCAGTTGATTCCAAAAAAAATCCCATTCCTAGGGATGGATGGACAGAAGAGCATAAGAAAGCTTATCAACTACAGCAGAAAGTAAGATATTTTCTTAGCTATGCTATCTCCGAGAAGGAATACGAGAAATGTGGAAAAAATGATACCGCCAAGGAAATTTGGTACTCATTGGCCTTGGCTTATGAGGGTACTTCCCAAGTGCAAGAAACCAAAGCTAATATCTTGGTGAGACAATATGAACTCTTCAAGATGGAAGAGGGTGAAAACATTGAATGATGTGGCACTATGAGAATGTTTCCATCAACACAGACTTTAGACAAAATGACGTGGCACTTTGAGAATATAAGCACTTCAGGTATGTTGCGCCACCCATGTGATGGTGAAGCTTGGAAGCACTTCGATCGTGTGCATCCCAAATTTGTAGCAGATCCACGTAATGTTCAACTTGGCTTATGCTCTGATGGTTTTACCCTGTATGTTCAATCAACGGCAATACCCTATTCTTGCTTGCCAGTTATTGTTACCCCATACAATCTTCCTCCTGAAATGTGCATGTCTAAGCCTTATATGTTCTTAACTTGTATTATACAGGGTCCAGATAATCCAACAGATGGTATTGACATCTACTTACAGCCTTTCATTGACGATCTCAAAATGTTGTGGAATGGCGTTTTGACTTATGATATTGCACGAAAGAAGAACTTTACAATGAGGACAGCTCTTATGTGGACCATTAATGACTTCCCTGCATATGACATGTTGTCTGGTTGGGGTACCCATGGTAAAATGGCATGTCCGCATTGCATGGAGCATACAAAGGCCTTTACCTTGAAATTCGGGGGGAAAAGTGAACGTGGGAAAAACACAAGAAAGGGAGGTTTGAATTGGGTTTTAAAAACTTTTCGCAAATATAAACTTCTTCTAAACAACCTTTTAATAAAATAGTGCAGTAAGTAAAGAGAAGAGATAAGAGAGTGACACAGTGATTTATACTAGTTCACTATCACCTGATAGCTACGTCTAGCCCTTTCACACACTTGAAGGATTTTTCCACTATAATCAACCTGATTACACTTGAGAGTATAATACTGCCAAACTGGCTATACTCACAACTTCTTAGAACGACTTAGTGCAGTCAAGCCTCTAAGGAATACAGCCACTACTGGGCTTAGTACAAGTTCAAAAGAGTTTTGAAACAATACGCAAAAAACTCTCATAGAGAGGATTTACAATGAAGAACTTTAGCACAAATAATAACTTTCAAACAGAAAGGATAAAATAGTTAAGTGCTTTGTTCAATGTGATCCCAGAGACTTGGAAGATTTCTTAGTTGCACACTGTCTCAGAAAATAGTGATTTTTAAGTTTGATAAGATTGTAGGCGCTCACTGTATGATCACTTCGTACTTTATTGTGTTCACTTTCTTTTCGATCATTAACCTACTTCAGTGACTGAAGTAAGGTATATATAGCTAGGGTTGAGAATAGTGTCGTTGTTACACAACGTCTCTTTTTACCCTAGGTCAAAACCTCAGATCCCGTTTTTGTGGCTTTTGCAAGTCACGTCGCTTTCCAGACTGTATAAAGCATTCTGGGCACTGCACAGAAAATCAGAATCTTTGTCTCTTGTGGGCTTTTTGAATAAGAGACACTTCGAGAGCAAGTTTCCTTGATGATTAAAATCGTTGACATTCTTTTGACCTTTGATACCTCGTACATTAAAACGCTTAATCAATGAGGTCTCTTAAATACTTGAAGTAGCCTCAAATATTCTTCAGTCTGTTTTCTAATAGAGCTATACTGTTCACCAGAGTTAAGTACTGTATTACAGAGTGAGCTTGAAATAGAGTTGAGTTCTTCAGCGTAGAATTCAATGGGCTTTCACAACAGAGTCTTGTGGTCATGCACGAAGGCTTCTATTAGAAGATTAACCAAGGTATGTTGAATGTGTTGACCAATGGCCAGAGCTAGTTTTTGGAGCTTGGTTCACCAACAGGGTTGACTGTTCAACAGAGTTAACTAAGTCAAAATCTAGTCTTAGGAGTCACCAGAGTGTTGACTGAACAAGCGGAGTTGACCAACTTCAGAGCAAGGCTTCACAAGGTGACATCACCATAAAAACAGAGGATCACTCCCAGACTTAGTCATGTTAAATTCAAGATTTCACCAAGTCTTCTAAGATAACGACTTCTAATGAATAGTGATTTCTGCATACTCGCAAACACATTAGAGAATAAATTGTTCTCTTAATCATTTGTTATCATCAAAACAATTAAGGGTTATTGTTTCTGAATCCACTTGATTCCAACAAAAAGTTCTTGGTTTGACTCACATCGCAGGTTTTTACCAGGTGATCATCCATTTAGACAGAATAAGAACGCCTTCAAGAAGGGGGAAGTTGAATTAGATGGCCCGCCCCCAAGGTTGACATCCGAACAGATTTTTGCCAGAGTTATGGATCTGCCAAAAATCACAGATCATGGTAAATTGGATCGATTTGAAGGATATGGACAATGGCATAATTGGACTAAAAGAAGTATTTTTTGGGATCTGCTATATTGGAAAGATAATTTCTTGAGACACAACCTTGATGTTATGCACATTGAGAAGAACTGTTTTGACAATGTGTTTCTCACAGTGATGAACGTTAGAGGATGAACGAAAGACAACGATAAGGCCAGACTGGGCTTACCGCTTTACTGTAGGCGAAAGCACTTACATTTGACGACTCGGTCGGATGGGAAAACCCTGAAACCTAAAGCCTGTTACTCTTTAACTGCTGAGCAAGCAAGGTCAGTCTGTCGGTGGGTAAAAGAACTTCGAAGGCCAGACAGTTATTCTTCTAATTTTGTAAGATGTGCCGATGTGAACAAAGGAACCATGATTGAGATGAAAAGCCATGATTGTCATGTATTCATGGAGTGTTTACTTCCTATTGCATTTAGTTCCTTACCGTCAAATGTTTTAAATCCACTTACTGAACTCAGCCAATTTTTCAAAAATTCGTCTTCTGCAACCTTGAGAAAGGATGATCTTATAAAGATGGAGCAGAACATACCAGTCATTATTTGTAAGTTGGAGAGAGTATTTCCCCTGGTTTCTTTGACTCTATGGAGCATCTCCCAGCGCATCTTGCACATGAAGCTAGTCTTGGTGGACCGGTACAATACAGATGGATGTATCCATTCGAAAGGTAATATAATAAAATATTATTTAAAATAAATATTCTCTTGAAGGGTTAAATGTATCAATTTATATCATCAACCATGTTATTTTGTAGATTTATGGGTGACTTAAAACGGTCGGTCAAAAATAAGGCCAGGGTTGAAGGATCTCTTTGTGCAACTTCCTTACACCGTGAGACAATCCATTTCTATTCCCATTATTTTACGAACTTCATGCTGACACCAACAAATAACAGGAACGAAATAGAAATTAAAAGTGAAAGACACCCGCTAGTCTTATCAGTATTTTGCCTTACCGGTGGTCATGCTGGAAAGGAGGTGACTTCCTGGTTAACGGGAGAAGAGTGGAAGTCAGCCCACGTTCACATGTTGATCAACTGTGCCAAAGTATCACCATATCTTACGTATGTATCATTTTTACCACTTTCAATTTCTTTTATCCACAACTACTCATGATTATTTGTTTTCAAATGAATTGATCAGAGCATTCTTGTTAACTAAGCCCACAGCCGTACAGGACTCTTCTGCCTATATTCACGAATATTTCCCAATGTGGTTTATGAACCAGGTATGTATTTTTAGTCCTATTTCAACTATTTATTGTTTGAAAATACAAAAGGTTGTTTGAAAAAAGGAAATATAAATCACTTGTGCATGTGTATACGCAGGTGTACAGTGAGCCAGAATCGCCTCAAATCGAACACTTGAGAAATTTATCTCATGGTCCTAAATCACGTGTAAAAGAATGGCACACGTTTTTCGTAAACGGATACAAATTTCAAACCCAATCAAAAACAGAGGGGAAAAAAACAGTTAACAGCGGAGTTTATGTAAAAGGTGCCACAGATGGAGGTGAAGACGACTTCTACGGCGTGATTCAACATATATATGAACTGGCGTACAATACTTTAGACTACACTAAAAGAATAGTGCTATTTTATTGTAATTGGTTTGATCCGTCAAGTAGAGGTACAAGAGTGGATCGAAAATATAATACTGTTGACATATGCATGAGCAGAAGGTACCAAATGTTTGATCCGTTTATCATGGCACAACATGTAAGACAAGTGTATTATGTCCCTTACCCATCAACTCGAAGGGACAAACAAGGTTGGTGTGTTGCAATAAAGACTAAACCAAGGGGTCGCATTGAAGCAGATGATCCACAGAAAGAAGTGGCTTATCAAGTGGATGAGATGTCTGATGTCAATGTAGTAAATGAAGTGGAACCCATTTCTCGACTACGTGGCGATCCAATCACATAAGAAGATGTAGATGGAGATGAGGAATTAAATGAAGAAGTGGCAGAGCCATTAAGATCTGAAGACGATGCCGAAGCAGAGTAGGCAGAATGAAATTATTTAACTTTTTACAATTAGCGAAATTAATGTCTAACAATATATTTTTATTTACTGTAACCGATGTATAAAATTCTTTTAATTATTCTCGCCATATGGATATTTATTCACGTATTCTAACTAGAATATAATATTATAACTAACGTCTGTTAATCTAAGTGGTAAGGAGTTTAGTTTCTTTAAATTAAATAATATCTCGAGTTTAAGTCTTTGAATGGTAAACTAGGTGTTAGAAGAGTTTTGCCTTAATATGGGTTCACACAACTCGACTCAAATTATACCGAGAGTCTAAATCAAAATAAAAAATACGTACTACAATGTGACACTATATGAGATAATTCGTAGATATACAATTTGAATTTCATTATTATGCATTCACAATGTAAAAAGTTCTGCACATATCTAATCATATCTCACTATGTAGATATTTATACGTATTTTGAGAAATATTACTGAGACACGACACCATAGCTAAATATAATTGGATGTTTGTGTAAAAATTTTTGCCTTGGTACCAAAAAAAAATACTACAACGGGATGTAACTTGTTTATTTTTATGGAATTCATTTGTAATATTGTTATGCTTAAATATATTATTTTATGACTGTTGTTGTTGAATTGCTCTATAGACATATATGGCATCAGGAGGTGCAGGATCCGACCCCACCGACCACCCACTGGTGGTCAACGGAAGGGAAAGGGCATCGCCATCGACCTCCCTTGTCGTCGTCGACCGAACATTATTAGGATTGACGATGCTGGCTATGCGACGTTGTCATCCACACAACGTCCGCGTACATCTACGCCTACATAGGCTCCAGCGCGTTTGGCCCCTATACTACCTCCAGTGCGTTCGGCACCTACACAGCCTGCAGGGCCTTCTGTTTTGACACCCCATTTGTCACCCATTCACATGATCCCCAACCCGGGGTTCCAGCAGACACCTGGCGCTTCTTCCTCCCATTTTGTGCCTGAGACGGCGCCCGATACTCATATGTCCGATCATGACTATAGTACGAGTCATACACCTAATCAGACCGAGGTTGAGCAGGACGGGGATGAGCTGGAGGAGGTTGACCAGGGGGTCGCTGATGATATTGAGATGCTGCATGATGGCCGAGTTGCTATCAGGCTGGTTGGTAAAGGGTAAGTATTTACTTTTTTTTTCGAGTTATTAATAATTTACATGTGTATATATATATATATATATATATATATTTATATTTTTTTTTCTCTTGTTTGACATCTTGTTATTTTTCTGGTTCCTTCCCTCAAAGCCTACTGCGACGGCTATCACAGCAGTAATTGAGGATAATTACCACACGTTTTGGCCCACTTGGAAGAAAGTGAAGGAGGATGCGAGGGATCATATGTTCAGATCTTTTGGAGTAAGTTGTAAATTTTATTTTGTTGCATAATATTTTTTTATTTCATAAATTTCAATTATGTTTAATAATGTATTATATTCATACAAAAGAGGGTTTCATGGAAGGAAGAGGATGAGGAGCAGATTGAGAGGAACTTCCATATGAAGGCCTCCCACCGCCTCTCTGACATGCTTAGAGATGCCCGCCTCTGTGAACAGCCCCACTGGATAGGGATCAGCTCTGGCAGCAGCTGCAAGAGTACTGGAACTCCCCTGAGTTCAAGGCGGTAAGCGAGAAGGCAAAGAGGAATAGAGCCTCTGAGAAGGGTGGGAGTTTGCACACCGGAGGCTCGGTCAGTCAGGCGCAACATGTAGCTCAACTTGTACGTTTTATATTATTATTATTATTATTATTATTATTTAGTTAAGGTTTTGTATTAAATAATTACAGTCGAAGCGGTTGGGTAGAATGGTACAGTTGCACGAGCTCCATCGTGCAACTCATATTAGGAGGAATACCAGTGATTTTGTTGATGAGCGGTCGAGGCGGACCCAGGTAATTATAAAATATAATGAATAGTTTTTTAATAATGTTTATATTATTTTATGACAAAAAATTGACTTATTTGTATATGTTTGACAGGAGGAGTTTGAGGCGCAGATGTCTCAGATGATATCTCAGACATCATCATGTTCCCCCACTCAGAGCCCTGAGGATCCATCTGCACCGCTCAGGGTATGGGCTGATGTTATTGGCGGCAAGAAGAATGGTCACCTAAACGGTACTGGCGACCTCGCCGGCAACTACAAGAAAGGTGTCCACCGCCTCAACATCGGAGAGTCGTCGAGTAGTGGTGCTGCCACTGGTCGCTCTGCCGCGGATGAGCAGGAGATAGCGGACCTGAAGCGAGCCATGGCCGAGCAGCAGCGGATCGCGGCCGAGCAGCGGGAGGACGCTCGTCGGACGAGTGCCATGTTGGCAGAGGTGCTGAAGCGACAGGAGGAATTGCACCAATTGCTAGCTCGCCAGGCGCCTCCTCCACCGCCTCCTCCGCCTCCTAGTAACGATGGTCATGATCAAGACTACCAGGACTATTAGTTCTGTTTGTACTTATATTTTTTCATATTTTTCGATATCTTTTTAGTTACCGTTGATTTTTGTTCGTCGGTTTTATTTATTTTTTACATTTTTTTTTAATTAATACGGATCTTTTTCATTTACGTTATCGCATTTTTAAATATGGGAATAAATAAAGAATTAAAAGTAATAAATATAATTAAATTAAATTACTAGTAATAGTTAATTAAATTAATAAATAAATATTTTTTAATATTGGAATCAATTATTTTTAATAATTAAATAAATAAATAATTTAATAAATTAAATTCATTAATTACAATATTTCAATTAATTAAATTCATTAAATTAAATAAATATTTCAATTATCTTTTTATTAATTAATTAATTCAATAAATTAAATTCAATTATAAATTAATTTAGTCATTTAATTTAATATTTTAATTTAATAAATAAATTAATAAATTAAATTAATTACAGAAATTAATTAATTTTTTATTTAAAAAAAAAGGATTTACTGACGGCCATGGCCGTCGGAAATGTTTTGCCTATTTACCGAAGGCCATAGCCGTTGGAAAATACCGATGGTATGTTTCCGATGACATTAACCGTCGGTATTACCGACGGCCACAAAGCGCCGTCGGTAGGCATTTGCGATACCCGTTTTACCAATAGTCTTGAGGCCGTCGGTAACCCGTCGAAAATACAGTATTACCGACAGCTTTTTGGGATTACCGACGGCTTTTGGCCGTCGGTAATCCCGTGTTTTCTTGTAGTGGATACCTCGATGAGGGCAATTCCTTTGAGTCAGACATTCCCAAGGCTTCTATCGGTCTCTAACCAGTAGGGTTGTAGGGTTGCTGACTTTGGTACGAGGGATGATGGAGTTTTGGTGTGGGGTCTTACATGGAGGAGGAGACTTTTTGTCTAGGAGGAGGCATTGGTTCGGGAATTACTTGATCTTTTGGCTCCGGTTTCCTTACCATTGGGTGAGGATAGGTGGGTTTGGAGTAGGCATCCAGATGGGGTATATTATGTTAGTTCGGCATATTCATTTCTGTCTTCTTGCCCCCTTTCTGTTGCTAGTAGTTCAGAAGTGCAGTTGCTGGTCTTTCGTAGGTTGTGGAAGAGCTTTGCCCCTTCTAAGGACATTGCGTTATCTTGGCAGTTACTGCTAGATAGGATTCCCTCCCGGGCGAACCTCTTCCATCGGCACGTGATCACAGATCAGGCTGGGACTACTTGTGTCCTCTGTGGTGTACAACAGGGGTCTGCTATACACCTGTTCTTATCATGTCACTAGTACAGAAAAAGTCATTTAAATCGGTTAAAATGACCTTTTTAAATCGGTTTTGAAACTGATTTCTATACTGCCGTGATAGTATGAGGACATTTTTTAAATCAAAATTTTAACCGATGTAAAAGAGTCTTTTAAATCGATTAGAAAACCAATTTAAAATGTAATTTCAGAACGCTTTTTCCTTTTAAAAAAGTTATCTTTTAAATCGGTTAAACGAAAAACCAATTTAAAAGGCTATCTTTTAAATTGGTTATTTGAATAATCGATTTTAAAAGTCATCTTTTAAATCGGTTTTTCGTATAGCCGATTTAAAAAATGACTTTGTAAATGGGTTATTCAAATAACTGATTTAAAAGGTCTCTTTTTTTTTTTAAATTTTTGTTTGTTTTTCACGGTTGCCAACCTACAGAACTATTCGAGACAGCTTAAATACCATTCAACAGACAACCATTCATCAAAGAACCATTCAACTATCTCACAAAACTAGCATCAAATATCATCACTTCAAATATTACATATAGTTCAACAAATCATCAAGTTAACATATATTAATTTAAACAAAAAAAAATGATAAAACACACAAACTAGTTTTCAACTACACTTGAGTCATTTGTTATCTAAGGATTGCTTTTGCTCCGAATAAATTCTTATAAAAAACTCTGCCCAAGTTTGCCGAATGTCGTCAATTTCCTTAGTGCCAAATGGTGAATGATCATTGAATATTTGCAAGTTGAAACAAAATTATATTTAAGTTAAACCAGAAAAAATAATCCAATATGTTAAAAAGTGCATAATAGCAAAATGTTAAAAATTGTATTACATCCTTCCAATTATCAACAACAACCTCAGAGACAATAGTCAACATATGTTTCATGACATATTACCCACAGGCATATGAATTATTTTGTTTCGGTACCTACAAATTAATAAATACCAAAGTTGAATATAATGAGTAAATTATTATACACATTAGCTATTATAAACTTTTACTATTATAAACTGTAAATCAATCTCAAATTTTAAGCTACTTACTAAGGGCACAAGCCATTCTGGTTTATTATTTTTCAGACCACCTGTCAGCTTATGATATCCAGCCATAGCTCTGATAATAGAATATTCATGATATGTAAATTATAAAACTAAATAATACATATCACAAAGTAAGTTAATTGTGATAAACAAAAGCTTACGAATCAACTACACGTGTAATGGTTACGTCTGGCTTATAATGCAGCGAACACATCCAGACTACAACATTTTGACTAGGCAAAATGATCAGTAATTGCCAATGGTTGCTGCAATGTTGGGCAACAATAATGGTGTATCAGAATCAACAGACACAATAAAACTAGACTACCAATTTGACAATACAATTAGTAACATTTACTTACTCATTCACATACGGTGCAAGGTAACACACTTTTGGTTCTTTAAATAATTTATTATGGATGTATGCTTGAACGACCTCTTTTGAATGACCAGTGGCACCACTAATGCTGTATTGGTCCAAGAATCCATACACATAATTGATGGACTTTGTGATGCATTAGCGATACAGATACCTAAGTTGTTTAAACAAAAGTTCATTATAATTTATAATTGATACATACTTTGGAAATAAATTGATAACACATTGATACTTACGTGCACCATAATTGCAAGTGGGATGAGCCAATCCACTTATTACCCAGACACAAATCTGCAAGGTCAGTTTTATGAATATAATAATGTGATTGACGTTCATGCTCCAATTTTAACTTTGCACTTCCCTCACCAAGATCCAACACCATTACAATCAATTCATTTATCCAATCATGCTTAGGCGGCTCATCCACATTATCTGGTGCACAACTGCCCTTAGTGCTCACATGCGCAGTAGCTCTAGGGGATCTAGGGGAACACTCTGGATGGTCAGCTGAATTTTTTTTGATGTAACCCAGAAATGCCAGCTTCTGCAACAAATAACATTCGTAAACATTAATAACATTCGTAAAAATAGTAATTTTATTTTTATCTGAGTAAAGTTATACATACCTCTGTTATCGCCTTCTCTATCTACGAATTAACACTCTGTGAAACCTCCAGTAGGATCTCTTGCCTCATCTGTTGCCAAATGGCATTCACCCAATGCTCAGGAGGTATAGCTCCTAAGGTGAGTCCACAACGTGACGGTCCTCCATAATATTTCTTTAGGCCTACACCTCGTCCAATAGTACGAACACGTCCACGGTGCTCAGGTGTTCCAATTGCAGTAGTCAAGATGTCTTGACGTCCATGCGGAACAAAAGTACCCTGCATAGACTGTTCAACCAGGGAATCCTACAACATATAATACGCAATAGATGATGTAAGCAAATATGTAAGCTTGTTACAATTACATTGACCAATTGAATTTATACTTACAATCTTAGAAGCAACTAAGGCTGAGGCCTCAGTTGTGTAGAATCTTGTTGGCTTTAGTCGGGCAATCTTCCACATCTCATGACGTGGTGAGGATGGAGGATCAAAAACTAAGGTTGCATTACCCGCCTCTTCTTGCGCTGCTTTCAAAGCATCTTCTTTCAACTTTTTCTTAAGTTTTTTATAACTCCCACGAGACATCTATGGTGGTAAACGTTCTTTGACACATTTTCTTTTGCCTTTTGTCTTTTATTCTGTTACAAATAACACAAAACGAAAATCAGTAAAAAAAATTAAACAATTAGCATGACCAAGTAAAAAACTATAATTCAAACTAACTTGAAACTCCTCCTCCTCTTGACTCCTAACAAATAACTGCCATGTTTCGCCATCAATGAAACTGTACTTAGCAATTGGCATTGTATTGCCGTCATTATCTCCATCACTACAAGAAAACTCAGCGTTACGGATGGCCGGTAATGCCTAAAAGCCGTCGGTAACGCGAAATTTTTGACGGATTACCGACGGCCACAAGCCCGTCGGTAAAACGAACGTCGCAAATGTTTACCGACGGGCTTTTTTTACCGTCACTATTACCGACAGGCTAATCTGTTAGTTAAAATCCGACGGTAATTTTCAACAGCTAGGACCGTTGGTAATGCCACACTTGTTTTTCCGACAGCCAAACCCGTCGGTAACGCCAAAATTTTTTCCACAAAGTTTAATTAAATAATTAATTAAATTAATTGAATAAATTTTTATTTAATTTAATTAATTGATTTATTTATTTAACTTTTAAGTTAATTAATATCTGTAATTGATTTAATTAACTATTAATTTAATTTATTAAATTAATTAATTAATTTATTAACTATTAAATTAATTTTTTTAATTAACTAATTAATTATTAATTTATTCCCATATTAAAAAAATTATATATTTATTTATTTAATTTTTAAATTAATTAATTTCTTTAAATAATTTAATTAACTATTACTAGTAATTTAATTTAATTAAATTGATTACTTTTAATTATTAATTTATTCTCATATTAAAAAATGTGATAACGTAAACCAAAAGACAAATTAAAAAAAAGAAATGTAATAAATAAATAAAAAATCCGAACAAACATCAGTAATTAAAAAAATATTAGAAAATATCAAAAAATATCAGTACAAACATCACTAATAATCCTGGTAGCTCTGATCATGATCGAGATGCTCTACACCATCTGTGTCATCGACATGATCAGTACTAGGAGGCGGAGGCGGCAGAGGCGGAGGAGGCTACTGGCGAGCTAGCATGTGGTACATCTCTTCCTGTCGCTGCAGCACCTGAGCTAAAATGGCGTTCGTCCGATGGGTCTCCTCATGCTGCTCGGCCAGTTTCCGCTTCACCCCGGCTAACTCCTGCTCATCCGCGGCAGAGTGACAACTGGCACCACCACTACTCAATGACTCCCCGATGTGGAGGCGGCTGGTCGCTTTCCTGTATTTGCTGGCAAGGTCTCCAACACCGTATAGGCGACCCTTCTTCTTGCCGCCAACAACATCTGCCCAAACCTTGAGCGGTGCAGATGGATCCTCAAGACTTTGAGATGGGGAAGATGATGATGTCAAACATAAACAAATAAGTCAATTTTTTTTGTAAGAAAACAATATAAACATTATTAAAAACTATTCATTATATTTTACAATTACATGGGTCCGCCTCGACTGATCATCAACAAAATCACTGGTACTCCTCATAATATGAGTTGCATGATGGAGCTCGTGCAACTGTACCTCTCTACCTAACCTCCTCGACTGTAATTATTTAATAAAAAACCTTAAATAAATAATAAATAATAACTAACAATAATAATAATAATAATTATTATTATTATATAACACGTACAAGTCGAGCTGCGTGCTGCGCCTGACTGACGGAACCTCCGGTGTGCAAGCTCCCACCCTTCTCAGAGGCTCTATTCTTCTTTGCCTTCTCGCTAGTCGCCTTGAACCTAGGGGAGTTCCAGTGCGCTACCAGCTGCTGCCAGAGCTCTGATAGATGACGTGTCCAACATCATTTTCTTTACGAGATCCAAGCACACATCCGTAGCACCACAGTTGGACTTAAGAGCTAAAAGCCTCACACACTTGATAACTTAGAGTCTACAGACCCTTCAAATAACGGCTTATTTATTTCTAGTGTTGTCTCATTTAGAAGTTCATATGTATCATCATACTGTTGCTCCTCTAATGATACGTTGACCCCCAAGGCATCACAAACTATATCTTGCATCAATTCAATTTGCTCACCATATCCCGTATCTACGCAACTGCTTGAAGCACCTGTGCAATTATCGCCAACCCCTAAATCAACCTGAGGCAACTCTTCACCATGTCTAGTCCAAATCCAGTAATTAGGCCTAAATCCAACTTTCTGCAGGTGATACATGACCTCACCTGGTCTCTTAATCCTTCTGCAATCGCAATTAAGGCACAAACATCTAATCCCTCCATTAATTATGAAATCTTCATGTGCCATTGCGGCTTGGACAAAGTGATCAACCCCATCGCAAAAAGATTGTTTTAAACACCCTATCCCCGCATACAACCTATCGTACATCTAACTACGACTTGAAGGAAAAAATTCCATCTTCTGCATGTTTAAAAAAATGATAATTTCAGTAGCACGACGTTCTTATAACCGCTCTCTTTCTTTAAATGGTATGACCCTATCCTATTCGAGGAAAAACTTTTTCTTCACTCGTATAATAGTGCTTCCTTAATTCTCATATCTTATACTTGACAAAATTTAGGCAGCATTTCCAATTGGTCTCTAAGTACACTAAATGATCGCAGTTATGAATATCGCGATCAAGTATGCACCCAGAGAACAAAAGGAAATGAATCGAACCGAAATTTCATCAAATATAAAGATACGAGAATTAAGAAACAACTATTATACGAGTAAAGTAAAGGTTTTTTCCCAAACTGTCCGACTTGGGCAATTCAAGGTTCAATATACAATGAACACGTGGTACCCTAAAAAAGTACATACACTCAATAATATATTGAACCTCAAACGGGAAGCTAAGGCTTTTCTCTTTGCCCTTCTCATAGCATGCTGATGTCTAGGGGATTTTACCCTCCGATACCACGCCAAAAACACATTCATAACTAATCATAAGTTTCTTTTAGTTCGTTAAACATGTTATGATAAAGTTTTCACAAAATCAAGGTTCCTAGAAAACTATATAACTTGGGTACTCATCTTCCCCAAGGTTCCCGCACGGAAATATTATGAATACAACAGTTTATATCACTAACATTTATGCATATATCACAGCCACTACATCATTCATCCATTTTATCAATAATCATACATCTTACTAATGGTGGTTCGGTTTACACAACAAAACCTAATAGGATCATGAAGCCTAAGCAAACATGGAATTATTAGGATTTATCACTTTACTAAACACTTCGTACTCGGGGTGTGACACTGACCAATTCGTGATCATAAATCCTTTCTAGACTCTCAAATATAGGTAAGGAATACAAAAGTACTCACTCACGTATATTTGTTAGCCAAAACATACATCACTTCAAAATTCCCTTTGTGGAGAGAACGATGAAGGAAATCAAAGAAATATGTCGGTGTAGGGGTCAACAGCCAACCCTTTTCCACCAAAAAAGAACCGATATTTCAAGCATCAAAGCATGATAGAAAAATATTCAAACATGCATCTATCTATCTATTTACATAAAAGTCACAAATCATACAGTCTCTAATTATAATTACAGTCCCTAATCATACAAAATTTCAATTAAATTATGGTTCCTAATCATACAATATTATTCGCATGATAAAAACTCATAACGAACCAACCTCGATCGCAGAGTAGTGGTAGAGGCACGGGCGGTGGTGGCAGCTATGGTGACGCAGCGGAGTGGTGGAGGTGGCGATCTCAAAGGCCTATGAAACAGAGCTTCTTCTGTTAGCAGAAACTAATAAGCTATAAACAAGAATATCAAAACCACACCAGAATATCAAAACCATCTAAACAACACACCTAATCCTCAAGAAATTGCCAAACCAAATGCAGAATATCCCAAAAACAACATACCAAATAAGTTTAGAGCTTAATGCAGTAATTTCAATGCATATACAAACTCAAAATCCAATCCAACAATGCAAAAATTAACTACAAAATCATAAAGAGCTCAATTTCTCATCAGGAATACCATTAGTCCATTACTACGGATTACAAAATCATTCAAAACCTCAACAGACTTTTTTAATACACAATTAATCCTTTTGACATCTCAACCTTAATTCGTATTCCATTCTACCTACTCCAATACCAACATGACTTAATTCAAATACATATTTATTTTCTGGACATTAAAAAAATAATTAAGTATCACCAAGCAAAAATTGCCCATTCATTTAGTTGAAAAAATCACTGACCATGACTTTGCACTACAACTAACAATCAGTATACCATATCTAAGCTCACATACTCAATTGAATTATAATCAGTATACCATAAATCAGCTCACATAAATCAGATCATTTAGAGACAATCAGTATACTATAGATCAAATAATTTAGGGACAATCAGTATACCATAAATCAGCTTACCTAATTAATAAAAACTTATACTAAGTACAGACTATATCTCGATAAATCTTAGATCATACAAACTATAACACGACATTTCCTAGATCATACAGACTATAATTAAAGCACAAAATCACTAACCACAAAATATGTCCAATAGAATGAGAAGTAGCAATGACAACACCGAACTCAACATGGCAACGATCTTACAACGATCCCGACAGGTCCTTGAAATTTTCAGAGCCAATTACAAATAAATAAAGATTTTTTTCACAGCAAAAATTCAAAATACGAAATAAAAAATTTCAAATTACGTGAGAGAGAAGTGATGGCGTGGCTTGGCAGTAATGGTGGTGGCAGCTGGTGGTGTGGGGTGGCGGCTTGCCAGTAGTGGTGGCGGCTTGGCAGAGAAAGAAAGAGAGAGTGCGAGAGAGAGGGCGGTGCAAGGGGAGGTCGCGCGGTGGAACAGTGGAGAGGTCAAGATGTGGTGTTACGCAGCGGTGAAACAGAGGAGAGGAGAGGTGTTGTGGTGCCTTGCTTAGGATTTTTGGGCGGCGGTCGCAGCTATGGTGGCACGGCAGAGTGGTGGAGGTGGCAGTCACTGTGGTCGACTTTAGTGAGAGAGAGAGAGAGAAAGAGAGAGAGACATGGTGGAGGACCAGTAATAGAGGGCCAGTGGATGCACGGAGGTGGCGAAGGCAGACGCGGTGGAGGTGGCGGCGTTGCAAGGGGGAAGAGAGGAGGAAAGACGAACATAAAAGTGAGGAATGGGGAAGAAGGATTCGTCCTCTGGTTGTATCCGGACTTTACTGACGGTCTCATTTAAGTTACCGACAGTATAAACCCATCGGTAAACTTACTCGGCCTTACCGACGGCCACGTTCAAATACCGACGGTGACATCCCGTCGGTAATCTCAACAATCAATTGACCGTCGAGCATACCGACGGGCTAGGCCGTCGGTATTATCTAAAAAGTTGTCAATGTACCGACGGAATAAGGCCGTCGAAAAATACAGAAGCGGGGATACCGACAGCCTAGCTGTCGGTAACTTTTAGCGTGCGACTAGTGAGATTTACTGAAGGCTAAAGCCGTCGAAAAGGCCATTTTTTTGCGACGGGTAGTGACCGTCGGTAATAAGCCGTCGGTATGCCCGCTATTTCTTGTAGTGCATCCCCAAATATGTATTTCTTGGTAAGCATTGTCTTATAGCTCTTCCAACGCTCACCCGCTTCAGATTTCCAGTATTTCTTATGATTTTCATCATCAGGAGTGTCAAAGGTTTCCTTAAGTACACAAACATAGAAGGGTAAAGATAAATTATATATATATATATATATATATATGTATATATAGGGGCGTTCAAGTTACTCCAGGAGTAACTTTTGTCTGAGTTACTCCAGTTAATATCACTTTGTAGATATTGAATTTTATCAATCCAAGCGTTTAATATTGTCATATTATGTTAATGATCATGTATACCAAATTTTAAATAAATTGGACATCAATAGCTATGTAATCATATGGTCAACATTTTACTTGTAAGTTAAAACGTATAGTATTCATTGAGTCGAAGTGATCTGATGAAGTATCAAATATTTTTAAAATTTTATGAAGTTTTATGGAGTTGATCTACTTAATAAGAACTTTTAATGTGACAGTCCGACTGATAAAATTTGATGTCTATTGAGAGATATTAACCGGAGTAACTTGAACGCCCCTCATATATATATATATATATATGCTGCTTAATTACACTATATAAAGATACAAACATAGAAGAGTAAAGGTAAATACCAAAATGTCATCCCAAATCTTTTCTTTTACTCCATCAGGTACTTTACTCCAGTTTTCTGCCAAGATACTAGCCTTGCTTCGAGCAAGCAATGCCACATAACTCTTGAATTTTGCTGCGTAGTCACCTATAGGTTGGCCAGTAAAAGCATCAAACTCAATGGGAAACTTCTGCCCAGATCGACGTCCAGCAATCAACTCCTGTAACGTCGTGGCACGTCTAGGTTTTCTTTTTGTAGAAGCATTTTCTGATGAATCAGCCATGATGCCTGTTTTAACAAAAAATAATAAAGGTCAGAAACAATAATATTGGATAAATAATGGATAAATAACAAACACGTGTTAACAATAATATAAACCATGGTTAAAAAAAGAACATGCATTAACCTATAAAGTCTTTCGTGGTCAAGTTTGAATGTCTTCCAAGATCCCATCCTGATGATCATCACGAGTGGCATATACATCGTCCACTTCATTTTCATCAAAGAAAGTAAGTTTTGAGAAAGAAGGAGTGTCATAAATATCTACAGTTGAATCTTGATTTTCATCACTCTCATGCATGCTTCTTCTTTGTAGGACCACTGACAACCTATTGTTAGAAGGATCTTTGACATAAACCACCTGTTTTGCATGGAATACCATGATGAAAGGCTCATTCTTATAACCTACCTTGTCAAGATCCACCAATGTAAATCCAAATTCATCGGTTTGTACACCACTGTTACTATTAACCCACTTATATTTAAAAATAGGTACTCTAAATTTATAGTAATCGAGCTCCCAAATCTCTTCAATGACCCCAAAGTAAGCTATGGATGCCAAAACGAGGTTTTTATCCTTCGAACTAGAGAAGTGCATGGAAGAAGCCATGACCATAACCCCCTTGCTAGCCATTTTAATGTATCAGAAGCAGTATCATCATTCATAACATATTCTTTAAACCAATTTAGGAATGTCTTGTTATGCTCATTCAACACCCATTTTTTGTTCATTCGAGGGTTTTTAGACTTGACAATCCTTTGGTGAGTAGATAAGTAAGGTTCAACCTCATCATTGTTATTCAATATATACAAGTGTGCCTGAACCACTTCTGCCCGACCCATGCTCTTAACTTTTATACCTCGTGTACCCTTATCTTCATATCTACCCTCATGATGAGACTTAGGAAGCCCTACAGGTTCTGCTTCTGACAAGTAGTCTAAACAAAACTCAATGGCTTCTTCTGTGGTGTACCTTTCAACAATAGATGCTTCGGGACGATATTGATTCTTCACATACCCTTTCAATATCTTCATGTATCGCTCGACAGAGTACATCCACCTTAAATAAACAGGACCTCACACTCTAATCTCTCTCACCAAATGGACAATTAAGTGAACCATGATGTCGAAAAATGAGGGAGGAAAATGCATCTCTAATTGGCACAAGATAATAGCAGCCTCATTTTCCAACTCGTCCAAATTTTGAGGATCAATGACTTTGCTACATACAGCATTGAAAAATAAGCAAAACCTAATTATAGCATGACGAACCTTTTTTGGTAAGATTCCATGAATAGCCACTGGTAGCAGTTGTGCATCAAGACGTGGCAGTCATGAGACTTTAAGCCAAGTAACTAGAGATCTTTTATTGAGACAAGACTCTTGACATTTGAAGAGTAACCCTGTGGCACTTTCACGCCCCGTAGACACTCGCAAAAACTTATTTTCTCTTGTTTTGACAAGGTATGACATGTCGGTGGCAAATATGTCCCGGTACTTCTTGGCTGTGGAGCTAACTGCTCTCTTATACCCATCGCAACTAGATCTAGACAAGCATTCACACCATCTTTTGTTTTGCCCTAAATGTTGAGAAGCGTTCCAGTGACACTATCACACACATTTTTCTCCACATGCATCACATCAATACAGTGTCTTACATCAAGACTGAACTAGTATGGAAGGTCAAAGAACACTGACCTCTTCTTCCATTTTTTTTCTCATCAGACTTCTTTTTCTTTTTCCCAAATTTAACATTGATGTCCTTCTGGCATTGATAAACTTCTTCTCCAGTTAAGGCCTTCGGAGCAATTTTATTCCCCTGTAATCCATTAAAAACTTTTTTAATCTATAATACGGGCGATTACGTTTGAGAAATCTCCGATGCCCAAGGTAAACAGTCTTCCTTCCATGTTGTAGTTGATGGTAGCATGTGCCTTCTTCATATATAGGACACGCTTTATGCCCCTTAACACTATACCCAGACAAGTTCCCATACGTTGGAAAGTCATTGATGGTGCAAAATAACATGGCACGCAACTTGAAATATTCACGGGAATGTCCGTCAAACATATCAATGCTTTCCTGCCACAACACTTTCAAGTCTTCAACCAAGGACTCAAATAAACATCTATGTCATTTCCTGGTTGTTGTAATCCTGAAATCATCATAGAAAACATAATGTATTTGCGCTTCATGCACAACCAAGGAGATAGGTTGTAAATTACAAGGAGAACAGGCCATGAACTATGTGTACTGCTTAAGCTACCATATGGATTCATTCCATTCGTAGCAAGTCCAAGCCTAAGGTTTCTCGGCTCATTGCCGAAATCCAGAAACAAAGAATCAACTTTCTTCCATTGCAAAGAATCAGTCAGATGGCGAATCTGTCCATCACATTTCCTGTCAACTGCATGCCATCTAATATTCTTTGCGTCATTTATATTGGCGAACAATCGCTTAAACCTAGGAAAAATTGGAAGATACCATAAAACCTTCGTAGGAGGACCCTTTTGAACGTGAACACAAGAAGGGGGGGTTGAATTGTGTCGAAAACTTTTCGCAAACTTTAAGTTAAAAACACTTTTGAACTCTTGATTTTAAATCTGTAAGTTATCGGATACTGGAGTATGACCAGACGCTAGAAATGAAGTTTAAGAAAACTTGTTTTTCTTTGCAAGATAAGAATAAATGTAAAGCAGTAAAGCAAGAGACACAGAGGTTTATACTAGTTCACCACCAAACTGGTAGCTACGTTTAGTCCCTTCATTCCTGAAGGATTTCCACTATAATCAACTGAATACAAATTTCCTTAAGAGTATTCTACTGTCACAAACTTGACGATACCCTTAACTTCTCAAAACGACTCAGTACGTTCGAGCCTTTGAGGAACAAAGCCTTAACTAGGCAAAACAACTTTTACAAAGTAATTTTCTTTTGAATACAATCAAATAACTCTCACAGAGAGGATGAAAAGATTAAGCTCAAAACAGTAACTTTCTAAAAGAAAGAATATAAGATGCCAAGGTTCAGTTCTTGGTTTCTAGAAACTTGGCACGAATCTTGATTGCTCACTTAAGAATAGCTCTTTTAGAATGTAGTTTCTAGCTCTCTTTTTCAGTGAATACCTTGGGGTATTTATAGGAGGCCTTGAAGGCATTACCATTGCAATAAATTTCAGCTCCATATCATTGAGTGACATAATTTGAAATGCTGTCCTTTTCTTCCTTTCCAGAGAATTATCAGAATAGTACACAATACCGTTTTTGTACTATCAGCTTTTCACAATTGTCTTGTACGAATTTTGTCTTATACTAAATGTGTCACCTTTGATACCTCATACATCAAAATGAGAGCACAAAATCAAATTCGAATTCCGTTCCAAAATAGATGAGGTAGAAGAGCACAAACGTGACCATCACGTGATTCATTAATAGACCAGATGCTCGCTCAGAATAATGGACGGATGCTCGCAGCAATTGAGTAATCCATGTGTCAAAAGATAACACTACCAGACGCTTGCTTTAGAAAAGAAGCTGGAGTGAACCAGATGCAAACACCCATGGAATGTATTCAAACTCATGTGAATTTCTTCTTTTTGCTTGAGTGAGTTATAAAACATGAGTGATTTTAATACCTGCACACTCCAAGACTTATTAGAAGATAAATTGTTCACTTGCAAATACTTTGTTATCATCAAAATTAATGAGGGTCTAAACTTCTCAATCGTTTAGGTTCCAACAGTCTCCCCCTTTTTGATGGTGACAAATATCCAAGGTTGATGAACAATTTAATTTCAAAATTAATTTCAAGGGTCTCCCCCTGAGTTCAACAACTCAGATATAATTAAATATTTCAGGTATCAAAGCGATTTATAATAATCAGAGCATTTGTGTGATCGCAAAATGCATACAAGTATCAGAGCATATATTCAATTAAACATTAAGATCGGATGCTGAGATCATTGTACCAATAATGAATTTACTTAAGCAATTATTGAGGATCAGATGCTGAAATTCATTGTACCAATTATAATAAAAATGTTCCAATAGATATTAATGAGTATCAAAGCACCAGACAATGAGTATCAATGAGTATCAGAGCAACACATCTTGATGAGTATCAGAGCAATTCAAAGATATGTTATGTATGATTTATGCATGAAATGTGTAATACTTCAGCGAGTAATATGATATGTATGATTTATGCATGAAATGTGTAATACTTTAGCGTGTTCATCGGACCTTGCTTTTACTCCCTCTTTTGTCATCAAACAAAAAGAGTGTAAACCACATCATAGTCAAAACGGTAAGTAATAATACTAGAAAAATATGAATTGTACCAAAAATTAGATCAAGTAGGGTTAGATCATTCAAAATATGAACCAAGTGCAAAAAAAAGAGAATTGTACCAAGTTAACAGTAATAAAAATATTAAAAAAATATTTTTAAGGGTTTGGTGGAGGAGGAGTAAGGAGTTGATTGAAGCGTTACAAGAGGAGATTTACAGTGCTTTCCAACTGGTGCACTTTCTAATTTGTTGTCATGATGGCTTCAAATTCAGCTCTTGGCAAGACAACAACGTCATCATTTGCACCAGGAGGAGCAGAAGAAGGTTCAGCTCTTGGGAATAGGTCTAGCAATAACAACCCTTTGCTACTCCATCTTCTGAAGCTCTGCTAACACTGCCTATGACAAACTCAATTTCCTTTCCTTTCTTTCCTGAGCCTTCTGGAAGAAATCATCATTTGGTAAGCTCCATTTGATAATTTTTCCCAACTTCTATTTCTCAAGATCCATAGCCCATTCCCATCTATGCACAATCTCTTCAGGATAAAGTATACTCATAAAGATAGTTTCCCTGTGCTTAAACAAATCTTCTACATATGCATCAAATTTTACAAATGCAGCTTCTCCAAAATTGCATCTTATCAAAGCTCCCATATCATCAAGAATAAAGTTGATGCCTTCATTTTCAGCCGGATACAACCTATGCAGATTCTTCTTATCATCTTCTTCAATATTAAGAGACCTAAAATGAGGTAGAATGGCTTTGTCTTTCCAAGACATAGTCATTTGACTCCAACAGAATCCAATGTCAAAATGTTTACAAATAACCGCCCATTGATCTTCCAGTTTCACAACACTTAGAGGCCTAATAACAGAACACATAAACATGTCATCAAAATGAACAAAAGCGAGGTTTATGTCTATTACCCTGCTGATACAGCCAACAAGAGGGATGGTTGCCTTTTCTGCTGTGACAACCACCCTGAAAATTCAATGGAGCCGCCACCTATGTTTATTAAGGAAAATAATAGGAAAAACTTTTTTCGAAAATAATTAGAAAAAATGGTCTTCAAACCAAACTTTAAGGGTTCAGGAGTTAATTACATATAGGGAAGGTGTTAGCACCTCTACGACGCCCGTTTAGAAATGGTACCCTTTAGATTGTTTAGGAAAAGATTTGTTTGCCTTTAAATAATTTATTTCAAGAAAATTGCAAGGTCAATCGAATATGTACATTAGTAAAGAAAAAAGAACCCATACTTATTGTTAACAGCGAAATAATAATCCTATAATAATCCTAATCCTAATCTTAACCTAAACCACTAATCCTGATTTATTATTAATAGCAAAATAATAATTACCCAAATATTTATTCTTTATCCTATTTATTAAAAAAACAAAATTTTAATATCTATTTCATTATTTTCTAACAGCCAGTTTTTTAGGAATAGGAGAAGAATATTTTTCTTACAAAGTCTTAAATTAGTGCCATTAAAAATAGAAAACAACTGAGAAAGAAATTGACTACATTTTCTTTAAATAACTCTAACCCTAATTTTCTAATTCTAACTTTAGCTTTGCGGTCATCACCCTGAGATTAGGGTTCACAGCAACGGCCCAACATAAGATAAAGGGAAGGGAACTGAGGTTTCCACTATCCTGGCCGAGGGCAGTACAACATCAAAGGGATTAAAATAAAATAAAAAGACAATAGCAAAAGAAGAAATGAAGATCCATAAAATAGAAGAAAATGGGTATTTCTATGAATCAAAGTTCCAAATATTCTCACTATTACAATCAACACAAATACACAGTAAAAGAAAAGAAAACAAGGGTGGGAAAGGAGATGGCAACCTAGGAAGAATTTTCTCCCAACAAATCGGCCACCCAAAGTAAAAAAATAACAAAATTACAGAAGTGAGAAGAAAACCCTAAAATCTAATTTCTTTGTGCTCTCTCAGGTCATTTCCCTCTCAGCGCTCTCTTTTCTTTGTAGGCCCGAATCAGCCTTTTTCTCTTGCTCTCTGTTTTTTCTCTATTCTGTTCGCTCTCTAGGGTTCGGCCTCCTCCCTGTGTCTTCTTGCTCTTGTTCCTTTTATAGCCAGTCTTCAATCTGTGACAAAAAACGAAATTAATTAGAGACAATAATGAAGAAACTATATGGAATATCCATAATAATAAATAACGAATACTCCCCTGATTTTCTTTTCTTCATACGAATCTTGAGATTTTGGCCTCTGACCTTTGTATCTTGACCGAATCACATGTGAGAGGGGAGAGATATGGTTAGTTTCCTCTTTTAAGAGCAAGGATTCTGTCCAATTTTGGAAGATATGGGGGAGATTTGGGACGAGATTTGAGAGAGAAAAGAAAGAAATTAAAAAGGAAAGAAGGTGGGGAGATGAGGGGGGCCGCCGCTGGTAAGATATGAGGGAGGAGGGAGAGGCCAGTTCTTATATGTTTTAGGGTTAGGTAAGGATTTTGGGCTTAAGTGGAAGTATGGTGTTGGGCCGCGGGTGTAATAAGAAAAAGAAGGGATGTGCATAGCAGAGGGAAAGGGAGAGGCGCATGGGGCGCTGTAAAAAAAAAAGGGGGTACAGCGTATGGATGGAGGAAGCAAGCTAGCCTGCTATTAGCACCCTTAGTATTGCTATTCATAAACCCTTTCTTCTTTTTCCTTACTTTCTTTTATTCTTTTTTTTCTCTTTTTTTTTTTCCTTTCATTCTCTTCCTTTTCTTCTTTCACTTTATTCATTCTTGCCTTCCCTTTTTTATTATTCTAAGACTAAAATTATTATTCTTATTTTTTATTACCAATTTAAACAAAATAAATAAATAAATAGATAAGGCCCGGACAAAATTGGGGTATGACAACTGCGTTACAGCAGCCAGAAGAACTAGTTCTCCAAGCATCTCTCTTGAAAAGGTTCAGATATACACCCGAGCATGGTCTTCAGATAGCTTCTTAACCGAAAGCTCAGAGAATGCTTTGACATCGTATTTCCTAGGAGCTTCTTCATACTTCTTGAGACCAATAGATTTTGGAAGTTTACCAGGAACTGGTTCCTTTCTTTTATCAGGGATAGACCAGGGTAGCCACTTTTGCCTATCAGGCACAATCTTTACAGATGTTGAGGAGGGGTCACTGTATTGATGAATTAGCTCAAGCTTTTTCATCTCCAGGCAGTGAGCCATGAATGCCATTTCTTCATCTGTAATCCATCTTCCGCATTCCTCTAGAGTGAGAGGTTCATATTGTGGCATAACATGAGGAAGATCAACAGAGAAATGAATAATTCATCTGTTTGAAATAGGTCTTAACCTTCCACTAAATGACATTTCCACTTTCTCACCATCTTCAGAGACAGTGAGGTGTGAACTAGGGGTAATCTTCAGTCTTGCTGTAACACCCCGTTTCCGAGGCGCTACTGTGCAACCCAATCTAATGCTGAAAACATTTAATGCTTGTATGCTTTCGGTTAAAGAGTACTCTTATGTATTTCGCAATGGAAAAACAGGAGTAAATTTTTTTTTCTTTTTCATATTCTTTCCTTTGAAACCCTTTTCAAAATGTGACATAGAGTACTACAGTTTTCTAAATGATGTCAATTCAAACTTTTGCAATTATCAGAGTATAATGCATCACAAATAATACTTCACATAACATAATCATTTCGCACTAAGGCGAGTTTCTCTGAAAAGAGTAATTACGAAACAATCAATACAAAATCCTAAGCTAAGTCGGTGACAACTATAACTCTTCTTGAGAAACAAAGCAAGAAGATCAAACACGAGTACTCAGAGGAATCTTCCTCCACCGCTCAATCTTCAATGCTCCTAAAAGATGAAGTCAGCAATACATCTAACTCCATCTGGAAGTGACATCCATAAGGACATCCAATCCAACAACAATAGTGCAAGGGTAAATCCTTTGTCCACGAGTTTATCATAGGCTATGTCGCATGCAAACGATATATACATATATAATACAACAACATTCTTTTATTTACATATACATACTTAATAGACCGCACACAATCAGCATGGTATATCAAGCATGGCATGTGAGCAAACAAAACAACCAACAGATCAACAATCAAGTCACTACAATATCAACCATTGCATGTGAGCAAGCAAGTCTATCAACAGATAAGTGATCAAGGCAACACAATATCCAATTGATCACCAATTCCTCACATATCATAAATGCGGTTAGCTATGCATGTCAATGCAAGATGGCTGTTTGTGTATACACTGCAGCCCTTAAACAAGGTCAGCAGAAACGAGGAACTTTATTTCCCAACGTCCAAATCAACTCCCCTACCAAGGGTATTGCCACAAAGGCTTGCCACACATTAGGCTTTCTGCCACACGGGCATGCAGTGACAACTCGTCCTTTTGAAGTCCTGAAGACAATCAAACGCTCCGAGTGTCGATGCTCAATGGTCAGTATACATCCAAACAAATTCAACAACATGGCATGCTCACCGTAGGGAGCACCCGAGTAATGTTTTAATTAATCAATGCGGATCGACGACACCTCAACTCACTCACTCTACTTAGTGAATTTTCATGCTTCCAATTCTTATATTACCTAGGTGAGGTTGTACCAAAATAAATAACTCATTTAGCTTTGGGTCATTGGAACCTGAGTTTCATCAAATTCTTTATCTAGCATGGTTCCATTTCTACTTATCTATAAGCTTAGGCTAGTCATACTACAACCCTCATGCTTATTTTTAAACCAAAATACCTTTAACAATTACTTAGAGTGCAAACACAGGACACAAAGTCCGGGTGCTCAATTGCGGAACGCTAGTCTTAATCTCGGATCGTAACTCTAGGCACGTAATGCGAACACTAGGCTCAACTTTTAGGTTAAGGTACTAGGCACGCCATACAGAACACTAGGTCCAATCCTAAACCATGAAAATGCATGCAAACAGGACATTAAATCCCAAAGACAGACACATAGTCCATATGCTCAATAGGAACACTAGGTTCCCTATGATTTAATCTTTCAAAAAATCGATCTTTGAACTCTCTTTCTCTATTCTTATATCACTCCTATGTATCTGAAAATACTCTTTTAGTTCTAGGTCGTTGAAACCCTAGTTGTGTTAAATAACACCTTTGGAAGAATTCCCAGAAAGAGAGGTGGTGCGAACACTCTTAATTACCAAGTCTTTCCTAGCCGAATTTCCCAGCGCATCATTTAACTCAACCGCTTTTACTTAAATCATACTTTTTATTTCAAATTCTTTTCTTTACTATCATTCCATTGAAATTTCCTTGCAAGCTTTGGCTAGTTATACTAAAACCTTCACGCTTACTTTTAAATCAAAATGCCCTTAACAATTTGCTTACGAAATCAGAATTTGGCTTGTGGAATCGCATCGATTTCTGGATGTAAATCGTCAACCAATAGCAGTCGATCAACGCATTATTAATTAATCCATCATCAACAACAATATTTTCATATTCCAAGTCAATACCAAATTCCGTTTAAATCCTACTTGATTCATGGAAAACAACATCAATCATAATGCCTCACAGGGCCAACGACATGCTATAGCATTTCAACAGCATATAACAATTCAATAGGCTACAACATGTTCCACAGTTTCATCAACTTCAAGTCTAATCAAATCACTCAAACAAGATTTAAGTCACGCAATACAATTCCATTTGCCACGCAGGGCCAAAAGCATGCTACAACATTTCCAACAACACATAAAAGTACTACAAGTACTACCACACTATCAAACAATCAAACAAGCAACAAACAAGGCGAAAAGCCCAAACTCATTATATAAGAATTTCCCTTACCTTGGGCGCTTTAACAATCCAAGCAAGGTAATCTGAAATAATCGTCAAGTCGCACTTGTGGCGTACCCTAAGCACGAACCTTAACAACACAAACTTAACAAAATTAGAACCAAAAACCCAAGTCCTATGACTCTAGGGCAGCCACGGTTTCAAGCTCTAAGAAACCTAAAATTTTGCTAACTTAAACCCATTTGGATCACACCTAATCATATGCCATGAAACAAATTCAAACCATGCAAGTTTTCAAGCTTTTACAAAAGCTATACACTTAGAAAATACCAAAACCCAAAACTTACCAATTGGAATAGTGTTTTACCAAATGAATAGTGTTTTGCCAACTTTGAACCATTTTTCAAAGCACTAAAACATGTCACAAAATTTTAGAAACAATACTATTACAAGTTCAAAACAATTCTTGAAACATAAACCAAATCTTTTCCCAAAATCATACTTCTTTGAATTGTTTTGCTAAATCAAATCATCAACCACTTTTACAACTATTTTCAAGCATAAATACAAGTCAATAACAAGTTATAAAACATTCTTGAAGGCCATAATTTTCAAAGCTCCAAAACACTTCAAGATTTCAAGTCATTAACTCCTAAATCATACAAACTTTGTTTAATCAAAACTTCTCATCAAAACCAAACATATTTACCACTTTAATACACTTAAAAACAAGTTGAAACTCACCCAAATTATGCTTAAAACTTACTGTTTTTAAGCCTCACAAACAGCCCCAAAATTCATTTTATTTTCAAACAATTTTTCAAAGCTTTAAACTTACAAACCTTTATAGATTTAAAGTTCTAACCAAAAACCAACTTCTACAACACTTAAATTACTTTAAAACAAAATCAAAACATCCTCAAAATCATGACCAAGTGCCACGGTTTTGGTTACCCAAAAACAATTCCAAATTTCAATTTTTTTCATTTCCAAAACAAATCATTCCATCACACTTAAATCTTTACATCTTAAACCAATTTTTCCTAACACCTAACATACTTAAAAATCAAATTAAAACATCCCCTAACATCATGTGAGAGCCACGGTTCAGCCCCCCCATTTTCACCAAATCAATTTTTCCAAAAACTTGTAAACATAGTTATATGACTAGGATCCAAACATACAACTACTAAACCTTCAAAACTAACACCAAATTGACAAGAACAAGCCAAGAACAAAGCTTGGGACAGCCCCATGGTTTCGGCCAGCAAAGGGGTTAGGGTTTCCAAACTCAAAATACCAAAATCAAAGGGATTCATGGAAGAAAATAAGGGGTTATGAAACTATACATGCCATACTAGCCAAAACAAGCACTAAAATTCAAGAATAGTTCCTAAAACCTTCAAAACCCATATCATGGAACCCAAGAGAGATGAGGAAAGATTTATGGAGCTTACCAAGAGTGGAGATGAAGATTGAACAAGAGTGGAGATGAAAGGAAGCAAAGATGCACACTTGAATCTTCAAAACTCCCAAAATCACAACTTTCTTTCTCTAAGTTTTTCTTCAAGTTCTTCACAAATGGAAGAGGAAAATGGTGCTGGTGTGTAATGAGGATGAGGCCACGAAATTTCAGGGGTAGAATGGGAAGGAAAGGTTCATTTAGTTAGAAACTAACTCGATGAAGTCATAAACCAACTAAACTAACTTCCTACCATTTACTAACCAACCAATCACACCTTGACACTTGTAAATGCCATCATTAAAAGCACATTCAGCTCCCCTAGTGGCTAGATACATCTCCCCTTAGCCCAAAATATCTCAGGGTCTCGCTATGGCGCGTTCTCGCTCAACCGGGTGCGCGGCGTTTCGCGTATATTAGGGTTTTAATAATAAAAACTCCAAAAATATTTCTAATTATAACCCCACACCCAAAAATCACAAATATTCCTCGTGGCATAAGAAAAGTATCTATGTATCTCGTTTTCTCGAAATGCGAACCGAAACGTCGCAATTAGGCAGTCTCTGGCCATAGAAAATACACTAAATATTTTCTGATGCCCAAAAATTATAGAAAAATTACAATAAATCCTAAATATTGGAACATGCTAAGATCTCAAATTTTATAAAATTTGGATCACGTTTGGGCATGTTTCAGTTAGAAACACACACAATAGCCTATCTACTGTAATTCAGCAAATTCTCGCGGCGTAATAAAAGCGTAAATTAGTGAGGATCACTAATTTCAATTTCTCTTATCATATAGATATTATTCAATCAATAAAATTATCAAAACAAAATCATTAAAATAATAGTCATATTAAATATGACATAAACCAGACGATTAATACTATAACTAAATAATAAAAATCCAAACTATGACTTAAAAATAACTATTAAGTCCTAAAATTCTTTTTCATTCAATAAAATAATTTTCTTTAATCAAACAACACTCTTTCCCATTTTTCGATATTAATTCATATTAAAAGCATTATCGTCTACACTGTCTCTTAATCAATTAATTGTTAAAACGATAAATTGTTCACAATAAATCTTTTTTGTTCTTCATACTTTTAACAAACCATTGAGGTCATGACTCTCTACGATTTATTTTCAAGTAGTTGGAACTACAAAATAATTTTCATAAAAATTGGGATGTTACATTACCACCCTCCTTAAAAAAATTTTTGTCCTCGAAAATTAACTTATAAACCAAAACAAAACCAAAATGATGAAAAGTCATAACTTAATACTAAACATATCATAAATATGAACTTTGAAATTTAATACAACATAATAATTTTTCACTCAATAATCAAACACAAAGCATACATTTTATTCATATATCCTTACTAAAGTAAGGCACTACATCATCAACTTAAACGTTTACAAAACACAATACTTTGCACGTCCATGTTGAAGAAGTTCTCGAATGACGCTTTATTCCAATCTACGATCACGAACACAATCACAAACACGGTCACGAACACGTGCATCACGAACACGCACGATCCACGAACATAGCCACGGCGACAACTGGGTTACGGCTACATGCTCACATCAACGAAACTCTAAAACCTTCCAGGAACCCGCGGTTTGGAATCATGAAGACAGAGGAGGATTGCCACGATTAACAACCACAAAATCACTAACAACATTATTACATTCAGAAATGTGAGAGGATCCATCACAAAAATCATCCTAAGGCTCGCGGTTTGCAGGAGAAACAAGAAGATGAAGGTTTGGTTTTTCTCACACAAAAACTCACCACACTTCAAACTAAGAATGAAAACAAACTCCTCTCCCCTTATATATAAGTGTGGTTGGCCAATGGTCAAAGAAAATAAAATAACTCACAAGAAAAGATAAGGAAGGAATCTTATGATTACTCTCCACTAAAACCAACACCAATAATAGACTCACGTCCCCCCTTGTTAATGAGACGAAACTAGCAAGAAAGAAAGGAAGGAAAAGTGACCCCTACCCAAAATTCTATTAAGCCCTCAATGTGTTTAAGAACAAAGACAAGGTGGGATAGGATTCTTTAAAATGTCCAATCAATAGTCATCATGCACCATATTCCTTCCCCTAAGTCTCACCTACTCCAAAATGTTCTCTTGACTTAGCCCTCATGGTTTCTCTGCATCGCACCAATTTGCGATGTCGTGGTAATCAGTGTCGGTTGCTTGGTTGGTGACCAATCATGTAAAATAAATTATCAAGAGAAATTTAATTCAACGTGCTCTAAAATATTAGCGTATAAGAAATACGCTCAAAAATAATCACATTAATAATTTCACGAATAATCACAATAACATATATCATAATACCAAAATATAATAAAAATTTGGATTTTGGAATCTAATATAATACTAAAATACGTCATAGAGTTAAAACACTTATGTGTTCTATATTTAGAACCACGCACACACCATAATACATATAATACGATAATTATAGCGTCACCTACGGATAATCCCTCTCGTAAATCTCGGCCCTTCGGCTCCATTGTGTCGCATTTCCTGAGATGAAGTCTTCAGATGATGAGTTCTCTGATCTACTTGGGGTGTAGACACGTTCCTTAGTGGTTGGTCTTATAGCTTCAACATTGTCAACAATAGACTTAGCTCGTGGTGCTTTGCAGTCTCTGGACGTATATCCCAATTCCTTGCAGTTAAAGCATAATCTTTCCTTGGTTGGATACTGGTTAGCGTTGTGCTCTTCATCTTCACCGTTGAAGTAGTGCGTCTTCGGCTATCGATACTTGTGATTCCTTCTTTTGTCTACCATGTAGACATATCCTTCAGTAGTTGAGCACACAACCTTCGCAGCATCCACATCTGGCAATTGATAGTCCTTAAAAATATGTCCTGGCTACTTGCAGTCACAGCATAGTCGGTCCTTCAATAGCTCGCTCCTTCAGCTAACTGTTCCTTGCTTCCACATTGATGACAGTGCCACTTCAACTCCTAGCCATTCCCAATAGCCAACGTCACAGAATAATTCTGATTGTGTGATTTCCTTGAGGATGGAAATAAGATGTTCCTTGTTGATGTATTCCTCTCTGTCCTTTGCCCTGATAATCTGGCTTAACTGGACCTCTAATAGCTTGCTCCTCCATTTGTTGTCTTAGCCAATCGTGTTGATTCTTCACAGTAATCCGTTGCGCGACAGTAGTTGCTATCTCGACTATCACTCGGATTACGTGATTCACGTCTAAGTTACAAGCTCTAGAGAGAGACTTGTTCGTCCCGAAGGCATCGAATTTCTACGAAGTAAACTAACCAAAATCCCCACAACAAATTCAATCATCTGAGATGATCGCACACAATTTCACACAATATCACACTGTTTCAACTAGGAAACATTACAAACAATCACAAACAAAGTTCACATAACCTAGGCATAACAAACTTATACCCGACAATTCCCAAAAATCTAGGCGGCTTAGACAAAGCGGTCGGTTAGAAACCGAATCGTTACGATACCACTTAATGTAACACCCGCTTCCGAGGCGCCATCATGCAACCCAATCTAATGCTTTGAAAACATTTAATGCTTGTATGCTTTAGGTTAAAGAGTACTCTTATGTATTTCGCAATGGAAAACAGAGTAAATTTTTTCTTTTTCATATTCTTTCCTTTGAAACCCTTTTCAAAATGTGACATAGAGTACTACAGTTTTCTAAATGATGTCAATTCAAACTTTTGCAATTATCAGAATATAATGCATCACAAATAATACTTCACATAACATAATCATTTCGCACTAAGGCGAGTTTCTCTGAAAAGAGTAATTACGAAACAATCAATACAAAATCCTAAGCTAAGCTGGCTGACAACTATAACTCTTACTGAGAAACAGCTCAGCAAGATCAAACACGAAGTACTCAGAGGAATCTTCCTCCACTGGCTCAATCTTCAATGCTCCTAAAAGATGAAGCTGCAACAGCTACCGAACTCCATCTGGAAGTGACATCCATAAGGACATCCAATCCAACAACAGTGCAAGGGTAAATCCTTTGTCCACGAGTTTATCATAGGCTATGTCGCATGCAAACGATATATACATATATAATACAACAACATTCTTTTATTTACATATACATACTTAATAGACCGCACACAATCAGCATGGTATATCAAGCATGGCATGTGAGCAAACAAAACAACCAACAGATCAACAATCAAGTCACTACAATATCAACCATTGCATGTGAGCGAGCAAGTCTATCAACAGATAAGTGATCAAGTCATCACAATATCCAATTCATCAACAATTCCTCACATATCATAAATGCGGTTAGCTATGCATGTCAATGCGGTATGGCTGGTTGTGTATACACTGCGGCCTTAAAAAGGTCGGCAGAGGCGAGGAACTTTATTTCCCAACGTCCAAATCAACTCCCTACCAAGGGTATTGCCACAAAGGCTTGCCACACATTAGGCTTTACGCCACACGGGCATGCAGTGACAACTCGTCCTTTTGAAGTCCTGAAGACAATCAAACGCTCCGAGTGTCGATGCTCAATGGTCAGTATACATCCAAACAAATTCAACAACATGGCATGCTCACCGTAGGGAGCGCCCGAGTAATGTTTTAATTAATCAATGCGGATCGACGACACCTCAACTCACTCACTTTACTTAGTGAATTTTCATGCTTCCAATTCTTATATTACCTAGGTGAGGTTGTACCAAAATAAATAACTCATTTAGCTTTGGGTCATTGGAACCTGAGTTTCATCAAATTCTTTATCTAGCATGGTTCCATTTCTACTTATCTATAAGCTTAGGCTAGTCATACTACAACCCTCATGCTTATTTTTAAACCAAAATACCTTTAACAATTACTTAGAGTGCAAACACGGGACACAAAGTCAGGGTGCTCAATTGCGAACGCTAGTCTTAATCTCGGATCGTAACTCTAGGCACGTAATGCGGAACACTAGGCTCAACTTTTAGGTTAAGGTACTAGGCACGCCATACGGAACACTAGGTCCAATCCTAAACCATGAAAATGCACGCATAAACAGACATTAAATCCCAAAGACAGACACATAGTCCATATGCTCAATAGGAACACTAGGTTCCCTATGATTTAATCTTTCAAAAACTCGATCTTTGAACTCTCTTTCTCTATTCTTATATCACTCCTATGTATCTGAAAATACTCTTTTAGTTCTAGGTCGTTGAAACCCTAGTTGTGTTAAATAACACCTTTGGAAGAATTCCCAGGAAAGAGAGGTGGTGCGAACACTCTTAATTACCAAGTCTTTCCTAGCCGAATTTCCCAGCGCATCATTTAACTCAACCGTTTTTATAAATCGTACTTTTTATTTCAAATTCTTTTCTTTACTATCATTCCATTGAAATTTCCTTGCAAGCTTTGGCTAGTTATACTAAAACCTTCACGCTTACTTTTAAATCAAAATGCCCTTAACAATTTGCTTACGAAATCGAATTCGACGTGGAATCGCATCAGATTTACCGATGTAAATCGTCAACCAATAGCAGTCGATCAACGCATTATTAATTAATCCATCATCAACAACAATATTTTCATATTCCAAGTCAATACCAAATTCCATTTAAATCCTACTTGATTCATGGAAAACAACATCAATCATAATGCCTCATAGGGCCAACGACATGGTATAGCATTTCAACAGCATATAACAATTCAATAGGCTACAACATGCTCCACAGTTTCATCAACTTCAAGTCTAATCAAATCACTCAAACAAGATTTAAGTCACGCAATACAATTCCATTTGCCACGCAGGGCCAAAAGCATGCTACAACATTTCCAACAACACATAAAAGTACTACAAGTACTACCACACTATCAAACAATCAAACAAGCAACAAACAAGGCGAAAAGCCCAAACTCATTATATAAGAATTTCCCTTACCTTGGGCGCTTTAACAATCCAAGCAAGGTAATCCGAAATAATCGTCAAGTCGCACTTCGCGCGCGTACCTTAAGCACGAACCTTAACAACACAAACTTAACAAAATTAGAACCAAAAACCCAAGTCCTATGACTCTAGGGCAGCCACGGTTTCAAGCTCTAAGAAACCTAAAATTTTGCTAACTTAAACCCATTTGGATCACACCTAATCATATGCCATGAAACAAATTCAAACCATGCAAGTTTTCAAGCTTTTACAAAAGCTATACACTTAGAAAACACCAAAACCCAAAACTTACCAATTGGAATAGTGTTTTACTAAATGAATAGTGTTTTTCCAACTTTGAACCATTTTTCAAAGCACTAAAACATGTCACAAAATTTTAGAAACAATACTATTACAAGTTCAAAACAATTCTTGAAACATAAACCAAATCTTTTCCCAAAATCATACTTCTTTGAATTGTTTTGCTAAATCAAATCATCAACCACTTTTACAACTATTTTCAAGCATAAATACAAGTCAATAACAAGTTATAAAACATTCTTGAAGGCCATAATTTTCAAAGCTCCAAAACACTTCAAGATTTCAAGTCATTAACTCCTAAATCATACAAACTTTGTTTAATCAAAACTTCTCATCAAAACCAAACATATTTACCACTTTAATACACTTAAAAACAATTTGAAACTCACCCAAATTATGCTTAAAACTTACTGTTTTTAAGCCTCACAAACAGCCCCAAAATTCATTTTATTTTCAAACAATTTTTCAAAGCTTTAAACTTACAAACCTTTATAGATTTAAAGTTCTAACCAAAAACCAACTTCTACAACACTTAAATTACTTTAAAACAAAATCAAAACATCCTCAAAATCATGACCAAGTGCCACGGTTTTGGTTACCCAAAAACAATTCCAAATTTCAATTTTTTTCATTTCCAAAACAAATCATTCCATCACACTTAAATCTTTACATCTTAAACCAATTTTTCCTAACACCTAACATACTTAAAAATCAAATTAAAACATCCCCTAACATCATGTGAGAGCCACGGTTCAGCCCCCCCCCTTTTCACCAAATCAATTTTTCCAAAAACTTGTAAACATAGTTATATGACTAGGATCCAAACATACAACTACTAAACCTTCAAAACTAACACCAAATTGACAAGAACAAGCCAAGAACAAAGCTTGGGACAGCCCCATGGTTTCGGCCAGCAAAGGGGGTTAGGGTTTCCAAACTCAAAATACCAAAATCAAAGGGATTCATGGAAGAAAATAAGGGGTTATGAAACTATACATGCCATACTAGCCAAAACAAGCACTAAAATTCAAGAATAGTTCCTAAAACCTTCAAAACCCATATCATGGAACCCAAGAGAGATGAGGAAAGATTTATGGAGCTTACCAAGAGTGGAGATGAAGATTGAACAAGAGTGGAGATGAAAGGAAGCAAAGATGCACACTTGAATCTTCAAAACTCCCAAAATCACAACTTTCTTTCTCTAAGTTTTTTCTTCAAGTTCTTCACAAATGGAAGAGGAAAATGGTGCTGGTGTGTAATGAGGATGAGGCCACGAAATTTCAGGGGTAGAATGGGAAGGAAAGGTTCATTTAGTTAGAAACTAACTCAGTAAGTCATAAACCAACTAAACTAACTTCCTACCATTTACTAACCAACCAATCACACCTTGACACTTGTAAATGCCATCATTAAAAGCACATTCAGCTCCCCTAGTGGCTAGATACATCTCCCCTTAGCCCAAAATATCTCGGGGTCTCGCTATGGCGTTCTCGCTCAGCCAAGGGTCTTGGCGTTTAGCGTATATTAGGGTTTAATAATAAAAACTCCAAAAATATTTCTAATTATAACCCCACACCCAAAAATCACAAATATTCCTCGTGGGATAAGAAAAGTATCTATGTATCTCCTTTTCTCGAAATGCACGAACCAAAGCTTGTCGCAATTAAAGCGATCTCGGCCATAGAAAATACCCTAAATATTTTCTGATGCCCAAAAATTCTAGAAAAATTACAATAAATCCTAAATATTGGAACATGCTAATATCTCAAATTTTATAAAATTTGGATCACGTTTGGGCATGTTTCAGTTAGAAACACACACAATAGCCTATCTACTGGAATTCAGCAATTCTCGCAGTAATAAAAGCGTAAATTAGTGAGGATCACTAATTTCAATTTCTCTTATCATATAGATATTATTCAATCAATAAAATTATCAAAACAAAATCATTAAAATAATAGTCATATTAAATATGACATAAAACAGACGATTAATACTATAACTAAATAATAAAAATCCAAACTATGACTTAAAAATAACTATTAAGTCCTAAAATTATTTTTCATTCAATAAAATAATTTTCTTTAATCAAACAATAATCTTTCACATTTTTCGATATTAATTCATATTAAAAACAGTATACGTCTACACTGTCTCTTAATCTGAATTAATTGTTAAAACAGTAAATTGTTCACAATAAATCTTTGTTGTTCTTCATACTTTTAACAAACCATTGAGGTCATGACTCTCTACGATTTATTTTCAAGTAGTTGGAACTACAAAATAATTTTCATAAAAATTGGGATGTTACACTTGCAACCCCAGAGATGAATGTCTTCAGTGCCATAGAGAAGGACGATCATAGATGGAATGGTACACTTCTTCTCTTAAAAACTGTGGTTTGTTTATAGGGGACACATATTTCTTGGCACCATAGTAGTTAGTAGGTTTGAAAGTAAGAGAAAGTGGGAGAGGGGAAGTCACCTTGACTTTGTATTTTTGGGTTAATTTGGAGGGATTTTGAAAAGTAGGTTGAAAGGGTGAGAGTGAAGTGATGAAATGTATATAGTGAGGGATGTGTTTGATGAGGGTTGTGGTGAAGGAAATGTAAGTGTTCTGGATTTTGTGGTTAATTGGGAGGTTTGTGGTTCGGATGATAGAGGTTGTTGAGTGATAAGGGCAGTGGTTTGATATTTGGTTTTTGTGGTTTTCTTGGCTAGTGTTTTGGAGTGTGATGGTTGTGTGGAGTGTGTTTGTGGTGATGAAACAGAGAGTGGTGGTGCAGGAATAGTGTCATCAGAACCAAAGGTAGTAATGAAATCATCAATGGTAAAATCCTGTACCTTTGGGTTAAGCTCAGAGTGCCTAACCAATCTCTTTCTTTTTCCTTGTGGGGCAGCAGCAGCAGGAGGAGGTTACTTCTTAGGGCCAGATGCTAAAACATGTTTTTCAGCTTCTGCCTTTCTCTTTTTCTCCATAATACTTCTAATGGGGACTTTGTCCTCATCATCTTTTGGATCATCTATCCTTTTAGGTGTAGGAGGCACCTTCTGCTTTTGCTTCTTGTCTCCCTTGCTGGAGACTCACTAGTTCTTTTCACACCAGATGCTGAGCTTCTGGTGGGTTTTGTTTCAGCTACTTCACTAACTTTAGTTTCTGTTCCTTCTCCTTGTTCCTTTTTCACCTTCTTGATCATATCAGCATTAATCAATTTCATTCCTATCAAGCTATATACGCCAAAGACATCAGGGCAAACAATAGCCCCAACTCCAAAATACTTATCCCTTTCTTCTTTGTTTGTCAAGGCAGCAAGCCTTCTTGCAATTTGATAAATCTTCATCACGTGAATATTTATAAAGCCAAAGTTGAGTTTTACATGATGCATGAAGAACTTTTGAAGTGAATTTGAGCTTAAATTGCATGATTCAGTGTATTCACTTGATCTCGTTCTAACGTTTGTGCATTAGTGTTTTCTATGATTTTTTATCTCTAAGTGCACAGGAATGAAGCATAGCCAAATGATTGACTTGAAAGCGCGCCTGGAAGCGCTGTTTCCTGACAAAGAAAGATTTCAAAAGCTATATCTTGAGCCACACTAATCCGAATGAGATGATCTTGGTCTTGTTGGAAAGATAGAAGAATTATCTACAACTTTGATCACGAAATCGAGACCTAAATCAATCTCTATGTTAGGGTAATTTGTACTACAAGTTGATAAGGTGATGCTGCCCCAGCCTGACACCTGTTCGATATTTTAATCATATTTGAGTTTTAGGTGTCCAAATGAGATGAAACTGGTGCCATTGGAAAGCTAAGATCCATAGCTTCAACTTTCATGGAGACACCTTGAACTAATTTAGAATTTATAGAGGTGAAAAATGTAAAACTACATGAAGCACGACCTGACCGTGTGCTGAAGCACGATCGTGCTTCGAGTAGAGAGAAGCACGATCTGGCTGTGTCGACGCCATGCCATGCTGCGGAGTGTCCTGCACTCGGATGTTCGCATTTTTGAACGTGTTGGGTTGGTTTTTGACCCTTTTTCACCCTAGACTATAAATAGACACTTTAAGCACTTACCTAGGATTTGAACTTTGATATTTTAGAGGCACGGTGAAGGATAGAATTCAATCTCTTCCTATCCTCTTCATGAATTTCTGGTTGGTTCCTCGTTCTCTATGAGTAGCTAAACTCTTTTAGGCTAGGGTTAGATGAATCTTGTTTGAACTTCTTATGTAGTTTGTTCTTTTACATTAAAGCAAGTTTATTTCAATTCAATTGAGCTTCCAATTTTCATGCTTAACGTTTTTTTGATACTTGGCCGCTATTGAATCGATTTGGGGTTTTTCATTACGATTGGGAAATTGGGTGAAGATCTTGAAATGAGATTAGTAGTTGTAATCATGATGAGTATAGGAATATAACTTTGTGATTACGTGTTCTTATGAATCACTATTCTTAATACTTAACCTAATTATAAATCACTTAAGGAATTAGTGGTTTTAGTTAGAGTAAAGGGTTTATGAGGCAAGGGATTATCCTTAAACTAATTTAGTTGATTCGAACTTCAAATTGTATGAAATTGCTTGAGTTGATGTTGAATTAATTACATGAGAGTGGATACAATAGGATTCAACCCCTAGTCGTTTTTTTATCGTTACAATTATCCTCAATTTTAAATACCCAAAGTTTGTTCTCGTTCAAAATAGATACCAAGTTTGTTAAGTTAAATAATTAATCGCAATCCTCGTGGAGACGATAGTCTTCTTTCACTTTATTACTTGTAAGATTCAGTACACTTGCTGAAACCCTTATCAAGTTTTTGGCGCCGTTACCGGGGATTGTTGAATTGATTTTTTAACAAGGTGAACGAGTATTATTTTGAACAATTTTATTTTCTGTTTATAAAAAAAACCAAAAATTTAAAATTTCTTTTCTCTTCTTATAAAGTTGTTGTGTTGCTCACAATTCTCTTAGCTTCTGTAGCATGCAGTTTCTTAGATGTGATTTTTGTGGAGGAAAACATAGAAATGGCACTTGTGAGGATTTCTTGGTCATATCACCAGAAGATGAGGATCTCTTAGTCATTGTGGAAGAAGAAAAAGATTATTGCATGGAAAGTATCATGGGAGAAGAAGAGTCACATCCTCAAACTCAATTTGAAGAATCACATGACAGAGATACTTACCTCAAAAATGTTCTTATTGAATTCGTGAGAGCCAACCAAGCTTCATTTGATAGATTTGAGGTTCAATGTGAGAGGCTATCAGAGAAATTATCCCAATTTGAGCAGAAGAAAGTGGAGATAGAGAGTGAACACAACTACATTTTGGCATTAGAAGAAGAATTGAAAAACAAAAATAGTAACATAGAAGAGGACCCAAGGGTGAGGCATAGAGAGATTCACGTGACAGCTCAACCCTTGTCATTGAGAAGAATGGTCCTCCGCGAGATGAATTCGATGTGCTTCAAGATAAAGAGTGGGGGAAACATTATCCCAAACGTCTAATTGTTGGGGCATGGGAACACTTACTTCCCTATGCCAAGTACATGGGAATTCTCCCCAAAAGAAGAAAGCGGAAGGATGAAATCTTCTTCTTGTCATATTATCCACCCTAATTTGGGTGTTGAAGCGTTAAGCTACTGACGTTAAAGAAGCGCTTCATGGGAGGCAACCCATTGGCGGTGGCATCTGGTGGCCCACCTTTCTCGTTTCAAGTTAGCCGTTGTGTCAGGCGGCTCACTGCACAGGTTTTATCTTTCTTTCTTTTCTTTTGCTATTTATTTTATGTTGAATTTATTTTCTTTTGTGTGTGAAGTTGATTCCATGCACCCTATGGCTGACTGAGCTCTTTATTACTCTATGGTGTTCCATGTCATCTTGTGTGAACTGTTTCTCTTATTGTGTGCATGATGTGTGTGATCAAGGAGCTGAAACTTTTGTTGGCATGAACCTTTTTAAGCAGCTCCTTATAACTATAACTCTTGAGTACTTCAGTGGTCATGAATCTTTTCTCATTACAAAAGCAAAAATCTGTGAGTGTTTGAGCCTAAACAGAATTTTATTTATTCTTGAGTGCTCCACCATTTGTATGAATTCTTCAAAACTTGACTCAATTCTTGATTGCTTATGCATTGCATGTGAACACACACAGATGATTGAGATCTTTATTTTTTTTTCCCGAACAGGTAAAGCCTTTGATTGCCTACCCTTGTGATATTATCCTTTGCTAGCCCTTTTGAGCCTGAAGCGCTTTTTGTTGAATATTAAGCTCAATACAAGCCAACAATCGGAAAAACCAATTGTCACTTTAAATTGGAGTTGAGAGATTGTGTTCTATAAAATTGGTTATTACGTTGTAAATTAAGTTTGGGGTAGCTTGAGGGCAAGCAACAATCTTAAGTTTGGGATGGGTACACAATGTATATAGTTCATTTCAGAAAGAAAGAAAAAATGAACAGGCTAGAGGAGAACAAAAATAGAAAGATCCAAATTGTGATTTCAAAAAAAAAAAAAAAGAGAAATCAATGAGAAAAAACAAAGAAAAAGTTCTCATTTGGCTTGTTGGTATACAAAGTTGATGGTAATTTGGCGGAAGTTTGTGAATTGATACAAGTTATGGATAAGTACTAATAGAAGCATCTCTTAACTCCAATTATGGAAGCCTAGATCCAAAGAAATATCTTCCTTTACCTAAGCCCCATTTCACCCTTGAAAAGATCTCATAATGTGTGTGGTATTTGTGTGTATTTGCTTTCCTAGAATTGTGTCAAGCTTATGGTAGATGATTGCATTTGGTGTGAATTGAGTGTAAACAGTATCCCTTAGACACTTGAGTGGAGTGAAACACTTTATCTGGAAAGGAGTAATGAGAATTGATTTGTGGTTCTGAGTAAAGAAATTCATTTTGGTTACTTGAGTTGTAATGATTGGAAAACATGAATTCAAAAGAGTAGGTGAATTGATTGTACATTGATTGTTGAAAATTATTTGAAATTTCACCAGATGAATTGGAATTATTTGAAATCCAACCTGTGTTTTTGATTGAGTTTGCTTGAGGACAAGCAAAAAGCTAAGTTTGGGGTTGTGATAAATCTTCATCACATGAATATTTATAAAGCCAAAGTTGAGTTTTGCATGATGCATGAAGAACTTTTGAAGTGAATTTGAGCTTAAATTGCATGATTCAATGTATTCACTTGATCCCGTTCTAACGTTTGTGCATTAGTGTTTTCTATATTTTTATCTCTAAGTGCACATGAATGGGAGCATAGCCAAAGGATAGACTTGGAAGCGCGCCTGGAAGCGCTGTTTCTTGATAAAGAAAGAATCCAAAAGCTATATTTTGAGCCACAGTAATCCAAATGAGATGATCTTGGTCTTGTTGGAAAGATAGAAGAATTATCTACAATCACTACAACAGAATGTGCAAAAGATGGCGCCACTTTAAGCAGCTTTTTAATAAAAAAATGCTACTTTAGCTAATAAACAGCGCTTCAGAACACGAAACGCTGATTTTGGTCCTAAACAATAAACAACGCTTCCTTTATGAAGCGCTGATATTGGTCCTAAAAATTTGGTCCTAAACAATAAACAACGCTTTCAATATGAAGCGCTAATTTTGGTCCTAAACAATAAACAGCGCTTCTTATATGAAGCGCTGATTTTGGTCTTAAAATTTTAGTCCTAAACAATAAACAGTGCTTCCAATATGAAGCGCTGATTTTGGTCTAAAACAATAAACAGCGCTTAAACATTGTAAGCGCTGATTTAGGTCCTTTTTCATATTAATTATTCAGCACACACTCGATCTGCTCGATCCCACTTCATTCTCTCTCAGCGAAAGTTCAACTCTCTCTCAGCGTTCTCTCCAAATCCCTAGCTCTCTCGCAGCGGCGCTGTCTCTCCAAATCCCTAGCTCTCCAAATCCTCCCACTCTATTGCTCACTCCTTCACCGTCGCGTTTTCCACTCTCTCTTGCGTTTCTCACCGCCGTCCCGTTTCACCTTCACTCTGTGGATCTGTGGGTTTTTTACCAACAAGAAGAAGAGGAGGTTAATGTCGCATCGGATTTCACATCTCTTCTCTCTTTCTCTCTAGTTTCACCGTCCCGCAAGAAGAAGAAGATCTGGTTGATTTCGGTTCATTAGTTTGGGGGTTCGATCTGGCTCGGCCGTCGTGGACCTCTCCGTTGACGCCGAAGATATCTGAGGTAATATCTCCCTCTCTGTTGCTTTTTCTGAGAAGATGAGAACCCTAGCCCCCAAATCTAAGAACCCTAGCTCCCAAATCGCTTGTGAATCCTAACACTGACGCTCAAATTGTTTGTGATATTAATTTGGGGGTTCGATCTGGTTGATTTCGGTTCTTTGCTGGCTCTGGTTCGTTGATTTGGTATCTCACCTTTCAAGGATCTGGTTTGATCTGTAAGCTTCTCTTCTCTCTCTCTCTCTAATTTTACCGAATCTTTATGGTTCGATCTGGTTGGTTGCTGGTTTGTTTTGGTTTTGTTTTGGTTCGTTGCAGGTTCTCTTAACTCTGGAGGAGATGCAAGGCGTACGTGGAGAAGGAGAATTTCTTTTAGGGTTTTAGTTTCTTTTCTGTAAATTCGGATCTGATTTTGTAAATTCTGATGCTGTAAATTTGTTTGATCTGAGATCTTTCAATGTTTCTTTGCTCTTCTTCTATTTGTTTGATCTGAGATAATGTTTCTTTGCTCTTCTTTGTGTTGTTTCGTCGCTTTGCTCTTCTTCTGTTTGTTTGATCTGAGATAATAATATTTCTTTACTCTTCTTTGTGTTGTTTCATTACTCTGTGAACGCTCATCTCTCTACGAACGCAAATGCTAAAAAAAAGGGGGGAAAAACAATGCTTCTTAAAGGAAGCGCTGCTTATTGATGTTCAAAAAATGACAATAAACAGCGCTTCCCTTAAGAAGCGCTGCTTATTGATACTGAAAACTGACAATAAACAGCGCTTCCGTAAGGAAGCGCTGTTTATTGTCAGTTTTCAACAGCGCTTCTAGAACGCTATTTTTTGGAATAACAATCAGCAGCGGCTAAATAAGTAGCGCTGTTTAAGGCCAAAATAAGCGTTATTTATTGCCTATTTTTTTGTAGTGAATTTTGATGAAGAAATCGAGACCTAAATCAATCTCTAAGTTGAGGCAATTTGTACTATAATTGATAAGGTGATGCTACCACAGCCTGACACCTGTTCGATATTTTAATCATATCTGGAGTTTTAGGTGTCCAAATGAGATGAAATTGGAAAGCTAAGATCCATAGCTTCAACTTTCATGAAGATACCTTGAGCTAATTCGGACATTACAGAGACGAAAAATGCAAAACTACATGAAGCACGACCTGACCGTGTGCTGAAGCACGGTCGTGCTTCGAGCGCACACAATAGCGAGAGTTAGAGAGAAGCATGGTCTAGCCGTGTCGCACGCCACGGCCGTGCTGCAGAGTGACCTACACTCGGATTTTCGCGTTTCTGAACGTGTTGAGTTGGTTTTTGACCCTTTTCACCCTGTACTATAAATAGACACTTTAAGCACTTACCTAGGATTCGAACTTTGATATTTTGGAGGCACGATGAAGGATAGGATTCAATCTCTTCCTCTCCTCTTCATGAATTTCTGGTTTGGTTCCTCGTTCTCTATGAGTAGCTAAACTTTTTCAGGCTAGTATTAGATGAATCTTGTTTGAACTTCTTATGTAGTTTGCTCTTTTACATTAAAGCAAGTTTATTTCATTTCAATTGAGCTTCCAATTTCCATGCTTAATGTTTTTCGATACTTGGCCGCTATTGAATCGATTTGGGGTTTTTCATGATGATTGGGAAATTGGGTGAAGAACTTGAACTGAGATTGGTAGTTGTAATCATGATGAGTATAGGAATATAACTTTATGATTACGTGTTCTTATGAATCACTATTCTTAATGCTTAACCTAATTATAAATCACCTAAGGAATTAGGGGTTTTAGGTAGAGTAAAGGGTTTATGAGGCAAGGGATTGTCCTTAAACTAATTTAGTTGATTCGAACTTCAAATTGTATGAAATTGCTTGAGTTGATGTTGAACTAATTGCATGAGAGTCGATACAAGAGGATTCAACCCCTAGTCGTTTTTAATCCTTCGTATTTAAATAGTTTATTATTGTTTTTTTTTATCGTTACAATTATCCTCAATTTCAAATACCCAGAATTTGTTCTCGTTCAAAATAGATACCAAGTTTGTTAAGTTAAATAATTAATCACAATCATCGTGGAGATGATACTCTACTTTCACTTTATTACTTGTACGATTTGGTACACTTGCCTAAACCCTTATCACAATTCTATCCTTGACCACCATTATAGTAAGAAGAACTCCATAAGGAATAACCTTGATAATGTTCTTCTTGTCAGCAGAACCCTTCCTTGAACCAACAATTGCATTGATAATATTGTTGTGAATTAACCTAGGCAAGTTGATTTTGTGACCAGCCATATAATTTCTTATAATGAACTTCTGCTCGTAGTTCACTATGTCACTTGACCCATCCTTCAGGTTAACGCTCTTAGCAATAATCTTGTGTAGCACACTGTAATTACTTTTCAAGTCCTTGGCCGTAGGAGTTACATCGTCTTCCTTCAACTGGCGATAGTTTTCGAATAGAGCCTCATTGACATTTTCCATTCCTCTGAAAGAATCTTCCCAACCAACATAGTAACTAATGCCTTCACAGGGGCACTTAATCATTTCACCAATGGTTTTTATGGTGAACACTAACTTGAATCCTCTAATATGACCTTTAATGATTCCACCCGGAAGCACATGAGCATTTCCCCAAAATTCCTTGATGGAATAATCCATAACTTCAACCGGTTCCCAAAGGAAGTAGTTTTTCCAACCCAGATTGTTCAAACATTCATCGAAGTTAAAACTATAGAGCTTGAACTTCTCCAAATCAATCATGTTCTCATTCATAAGCCTTGCTTCATTCATGATATCGTAGATAGCAGAGTATTGTCTGACCTTAACATTAGTCATGGTTGCAGTTGGAGAATGGGTGATGGAGGTTTAGGATTTCAGAGAAATCACACACACAGAGAGAGAGAGAGAGAGAGAGAGAGAGAGCAGTTTTCGTAGACAAAAACAGAGTGAGTGTGGAGCGAAATAGGTGGAGTAGTGGGAAAGTTTTGATAAAATAGTACAGTTACTTTTTCAAAAACCTCTTCACATTTCCTCTGAATAAAAAATAAATCAAAAAAAATAAAATAAAGATTCTCCTTTTCATTAAATGCAGTTGCCAAAATAAAGTTAAAATCAAGAAAAAGATTTTATTGAAAACCTAAATAATCATGACTCAGAGTAAGTGTGATGAGACGCTTAAGTCCCACACGCGCGTGACACGTGTGTGCTTGGACGCACGCAAACGAATTCACCGGACGCTGAGTTATGTGATGTGAATGACATATAATATGTGTACACGTGTGAATACTTATGTCATTCCAGATGCTGAATGATGTATATCATAAGAAGCTGAGATTAATCATTCTTCTATAAGATGAAAATTTAAGTTTCTTCTTATAAAATTGAATCTATCTTCAGCAACGGGTTTTGTAAAGATGTCAGCCCACTGATGATCAGTGTCTACACATTTTATTTCAAGAATACCCTTCTGAACATAATCTCTTATGAAGTGATGTTTAATCTCAATGTGCTTTGCTCTAGAATGCAATATTGGATTCTTAGTAAGACAAATTGCAGATGTACTATCACAAAAGATAGGAATGTTACTCTCCTTTATCAAGTAGTCTTCAAGTTGATATTTCATCCACAGAAGTTAAGAGCTGCAACTTGCTGCTGAGATGTATTCAGCTTCTGCTGTTGAGAGTACAATTGTGTTTTGTCTTACCAAGACACAAGATTTGCTCCAAGTAATTGACAGCCTCCACTTGTGCTATTTCTTTCAATTCGGTCTCCAGCAAAGTCAGCATCACAGAAACCTACTAACTTGCAATCTTTTGATTTCTTATAAAGCAAACCAAGATTAGTAGATCTTTGCAAATATCTAAATATTCTTTTAACAGCACTCAAGTGTGATTCTCTAGGATCATATTGAAATCTAGCACACAGGTAGACGCTGAACATAATATCAGGTCTTGAAGCAGTAAGATAAAGTAGAGATCCAATCATACATCTGTACATTTTCTGATCTACCTTCTTACCAGTTTCATCTTTACCAATAGTACATGTAGGATGCATAGGTGTGCACATTGGCTTGCAATCCACCATCTTGAATTTCTTTAGCAATTCCTTGATGTATTTGCTTTGATGTATATAAATACCATCATTGCATTGCTTAATTTGAATTCCAAGGAAAAACTTCAATTCTCCCATCATGCTCATTGCAAATTCAGCCTATATTAGCTTTGAAAATTCTTTGCAAAGGCTTTCATTAGTAGCTCCAAATATAATATCATCAACATAAATTTGAACAAGTATAAAATGCTTGTTTGATTTTTTTTTAAATAGAGTAGTGTCTACTTGACCTCTGATAAAACCGTTTTCCATTAAAAAGGAACTCAGTCTATCATACCAAGCTCGAGGAGCTTACTTAAGACCATACAGAGCCTTTTTAAGCTTAAAAACATGTTCTGAAAATTCAATGTCTTCAAAACCAGGAGATTGTTTCACATAGACTTCCTCAGTTATAAAATCATTCAAGAAAGCACTTTTCACATCCATTTGATAAAGTACTATCTCATGGTGTGCAACAAATGTGCGAATAGCTTCTAACCTTGCAACAGGTGCAAAAGTTTCTGTGAAATGAATACCTTCTTCTTATGAGTAACCTTGAGCAACTAATCTTGCTTTGTTTCTCGCTACCTTACCATCTTCATCAAGCTTGTTTCTAAATATCCATTTAGTACAAATAGCTTGCTTATCTTCTGGTAGAGTAACTAATTTCCACACATCATTTCTTTGGAATTGATTCAACTCTTCTTACATAACCAGAATCTAACCATCATCTTCCAATGCTTGATCAATCGTCTTACGTTCCATTTCAGAGAGAAGTGTAATATCTGCATGCTCTTTGAAAGAGGATCTGGTTCTTACTCTATCTCCAGGTTCTCCTATGATTTGATCCTTAGAATGATTGGTTTTGTATCTCCAACACTTTCTGGTTTCAGCTTCCGCTTGAGTAGAATTCTGTGTCTGGTCACCACCAGATGCTGAAGATGCAGATTTACTATTTGTTTTACCACCAATATTCAACTCTGAAAATAATTCATCTAGCTCTGACATAGCAGTGTCAGGTTTTTTGTCATCAAACTTGACATGAATGGATTCTTCCACTATCAAAGTTTCTTTATTATTTATTCTAAAAGATTTAGATCTTTCAGAGTATCCCAAAAGGATACCTTTTTCAGCTTTGGAATCAAACTTACCAAGTTGATCCTTCGTATTTAGAATATAACATATACAACCAAAGGGATGAAAATAAGATATGTTTGGTTTTCTGCCTTTCCACAGTTCATATGGAGTCTTCTTCAAAATAGGTCTAGTAAGAATTCTATTTTGAATATAGCAAGTTGTGTTTACTGCTTCTGTCCAAAAATGTTTTGCAATATCAGCTTCATTGATCATGGTTCTGGCTATTTCTTGGAGGGACCTATTTTTCCTTTCTATAACACCATTTTGTTGTGGTGTTCTAGGAAATGAGAAATTGTGGGAGATGTCATTTTCTTCACAAAATTTTTGAAATCTTTCATTTTCCAATTCTCCCCCATGATCATTTCTAATTGAAGAAATACAAATTCCTTTTTCATTTTGAACTGATTTATAGAAAATAGTAAATAATTTGAATGACTCATCCTTGTGGGCAAAGAATCTAATCCATGTCCATCTAGTAAAATCATCAACAATGACTAACCCATATTTTTTTCCAGTTAAAGAGGTTGTCCTTATTGGACTAAAAAGATCAAGATGCACAAGCTCAAGTGGTCTAGAGGTTGAAACAACATTTTTCAAATGAAAAGAAGTTTTAACTTGTTTTTCTCTTTGACATGCCTCACAGAGAGCATCAGATTGGAATTTAAGATTTGGTAAGCCTCTAACAAGACTGTGCTTGTTAAGTTTTGAGATTAATCTCAAACTGGCATGACCCAATCTTTTATGCCAAATCCATTGTTCATCTTCAACAGACATGAGACACTTGACATCTTGTTTTGCAAGTTCAAAAAGATCAATTTTATAAATATTTTGTTTCCTCTTTGCTGCAAAAAAAATAGAGCCATCTTTTTTGCTTCTTACTGAACACCCAGTTTCTGTAAAAATGAGATCATAACCATTGTCACATAATTGACTTATGCTCAATAAGTTATGCTTTAGTCCTTCAACATACAGTACATTATCAATAGAGGGAAGAGAACCTTTACCAATGCGACCAATTCCAACTATTTTACCTTTATGGATTCCTCCGAAACCAACAAATCCTTTTTCTCTAGGCCTTAGCTCTTGGAACATATGCTTTTCTCCCGTCATGTGACGCGAGCATTCACTGTCTAAGTACCAAGATAGGTTTGTTGACTTTGTTGCTAAGCATGTCTGTAACATAGACTATTTTATTTTTAGATACCCATATCTTTTTGGGTCCTTTCTTGTTAGTTCTTGAAGGATACTTGTCATTCTTAGTCTTAAAAGCAGTACATGCACTTTTCAAATGACCAGGTTTGTTGCAGAAAGTACAATGCAAGCATTCACTGTAATCATTGAATTTATCAGATGCAGGATTTTTATTTTCTAAAGAGGGTTCATCTGATATATAACCAAAACCTTGAGTTGTCATTTTACTGACACCCCAAATCATGAAAGCTTGCTTGCTTCGAGTTACACTCTCTGCAAGAAACTGTTGAAAGGCATATTCATAATCATTTGATTTACACTTAGGATTGCCTTTAGCTTTAGAACTTTCAGTTTGAGAGCTCTCAGCTTCTGGGTGCTAACATGTCACTAGACGCTGACTATCCACCAGATGCTGATTTTCAGTTTTCAGCTTCTGGTTCTCTTCACTGAGCTTTGAGTTTTCATTTTCAAAACTTGAAATTCTTGTGATAATTTTAAAAATTTCTTTTTCAAAGCTTTGTACTCAGTGGAGAGAGTGGCAGAGTCCTTAAGAAGATCATCAAATGCAAGTTGAAGTTCAAAATAAGAATCATATATTATTACCTCTTTAACTTTTTCTTCAGAGTCTAAGTTAGTATTTTCCATGAGGGCAAGATTGGCTTCTTCTTCATTATCTTCCTCAGAGGAGGATAAATCCAGATCTTCCCATATGGCCATGAGACTCTTCTTCTTTCCCTTGAAGGAACTTCTTGTGGGCTTCTTCTTAAGATCAGGACATTCAGATTTGTAGTGTCTAGGCTTTTTACATTTATAGCAAATAACTTAGCTTTTGTCTTTGCTTTCCTTCTTGTCCTTGACATCTTTCTTGTGGAATTTCTTCTTGAAGTTTCTTTTCTTCCACATTCTTTGGATCTTGCTGGATATGAACGCGAGCTCATCATCCGACTCATCAACGTCTCCTTCTGAAGCTTCATCTTCTGATTCTTCTTCAGCCTGAAGGGCTTTAGAAGTATTGGCTTTACGTTTGTTGACTTTCAAAGCAATAGACTTGTTTTTCTTCACATGTTCTTCTTCATTCAGTTCAAGTTCATGAGCTTTCAAAGAACTCAAGAGATCTTCAAGTCTTAAGACATTTAAATCTTTTGTTTCTTGAATAGCAGTGACTTTGGGTCTCCACTGCTTAGTCAAACTTCTCAGGATCTTTCTCACATGGTCAGGTGTGGTATAACTTTTTCCAAGGGCCTGTAACCCATGAACAAGTGTTTGGAACCTTCCAAACATAGATTCAATGTTTCACCAACTTCCATTTTGAACAGCTCATATTGACGAACCAACATGCTAGCTTTAGTCTCTCTTACTTGGGCAGAGCCCTCATAAGACAAAACAAGAGAATCCCAAGTTTCTTTGACAGTATCAAATTTGCCACATTTGTCATATTCCTTTTCTGACATAGCACAGATAAAAATGAATCTAGCTTTTTGATTGATTTGATATCTTTTTTTCTGCTCATCATTCCAATTTTCTCTGGCTATTGCAACACCAGCAGCATTAGTGGGAAGAATGTAACCACTTTCAACAATATCCCACAACTCAAGTTGTTGTGTCTCAAAGAAAGCTTTTATCTTATTTTTTCAGTAGTCAAATTTTTCTCCAGTAAATAGAGGAGGACGGTTCATATGACCACCTTCTGCAGACATGTTCACAGTATATGATCTTTTCTCTTAACACTGCTAAGTGCTCAATTAAGAGGGCGAGCTTTGGTACCAACTGAACGGAAACACAAGAAGGGGGGATGAATTGTGTTGAAAACCTTTCGCAAACTTTAAGTTAAAAACACTTTTGAAGTCTTGATTTTAAATGTATATGTTATCGGATGCTGGAGTATGACCTGGCGCTGGAAATGAAGTTTAAGAAAACTTGTTTTTCTTTGCAAGATAAGAATAAATGTAAAGCAGAAAAGCAAGAGACACAGAGGTTTATACTAGTTCACCACCAAACTGGTAGCTATGTCTAGTCCCTTCGTTCCTGAAGGATTTCCACTATAATCAGTTGATTACAAATTTCCTTAAGAGTATTCTACTGTTACAAACTTGACAATACTCTTAACTTCTCAAAACGACTCAATACGTTCGAGCCTTTGAGGAACAAAGCCTTAACTAGGCAGAACAACTTTTACAAAGTAATTTTCTTTTGAATACAATTAAATAACTCTCACAGAGAGGATGAAAAGATTAAGCTCAAAACAATAACTTTCTAATAGAAAGAATATAAGACGCTGAGGTTCAATTCTTAGTTTTCAGAAACTTGGCACGAAACTTGATTGCTCACTTAAGAATAGCTCTTTCAGAATGTAGTTTCTAGCTCTTTTCTTCAATGAATACCTTGGGGTATTTATAGGAGGCCTTGAGGGCATTACCGTTGCAGTAAATTTCAACTCCATATCATTGAGTGGGGTAATTTGAAATGTTGTCCTTTTCTTCCTTTCCAGAGAATTATCAGAATAGTACATAATACCGTATTTGTACTATCTGCTTTTCATAATTGTCTTGTACGAATTTTGTCTTATATTAAAGGTGTCACCTTTGATACCTCGTACATCAAAATGAGCGCACAAAATCAAATTCGAATTCCGTTCCAAAATAGCTGAGGTAGAAGAGCACAAACGTGACCAGCACACAAAATTAATAGAATAGATGCTCGCTCAGAATAATGGACAGACGCTCACAGTAATTGAGTAATCCACGTGTCAAAAGATAACACTACCGGACGCTTGCTTTAGACAAGACGCTGGAGTGAACTGGATGCAGACACACATGGAATGTATTCAGCTCTTGTGAATTTCTTCTTCTTGCTTGAGTGAGTTATAAAACATGAGTAATTTTAATACCTGCACACTCCAATACTTATCAGAATATAAATTGTTCACTTGCAAATACTTTGTTATCATCAAAATTAATGAGGGTCTAAACTTCTCAATCGTTTAGGTTCCAACACCTTTGTGCTCACCTCACAACTATCGTCATCATCATCCTTCTTTTTGTACCGTGATGTGTTACACATTGGGCACTTATTCAACTCTTCAAACTCATTCCGGTACAATATGCAATTATTGGGGCATGCATGTATTTTCTTATACTCCACACCCATCGGACACAATATCTTCTTCGCCTCATAGTTACGGTTCGGTAATGTGTTACCTTCTAGAAGCATGTCCTTCAACAACTCAAGCAATTCAGTGAAGCTTTTATCAGTCCACCCTTTTATCGCCTTCAGATTGAACAATCTCAACACTGCTGACAACCGTGTGAAATTGGTACACCCCGGATACAAAGGCTCTTCCTTGTCACTGCATAGAGTATCATACATATGTGTTCGTTGAAAAGACTCATGCCCAATATCATGAATCATATCCTCTAGTCGATCGTCCATATCAATATCAACTTTCTCTCTTTGGGACACACTTGGCTTGTGTAACACTTCACCGTGCCATATCCATGTCGTATAACCCTGGCAAATCCCATCAACAAAAAGATGATCCCGTATTTCGCCAACTTCTAGTGGATTCATATTCAAACAATTAACAGAAGGACAGTAAAACTTTCCATTACTATTGAAAATATTTTTTTAAGCAAATTCTAGAAACTCTTCCACTCCATTCTCATACTCATCACTCATGCAATTTTTTTGCATCTAACTACGATCCATACCTACGTTCTGAAGTAATTAAGAATACATAATCAAGTTCAAAACCTATTGATTGTTAAAAGTCAAGAGAAAAAAAGACTAGAAGAAGAAGAAGAAGAAAAAAAGGAAAAAAAAAAGACTAGAGGCATTTAGTAGGAAAGATGAACATCATGGGGAGCCAACTTCTATCATATCTAATAATGTCTTCATATAAAGCTGACTTTGTATTCTTAAAAGAAAGAGTATTAAACTGATATCAAAAACAATTATCCACATCCACATAGACTACAAATTTAAAAAAAAAAAAGTCGGAAACCTTCTCCTTTGATGTGTTGAAATGTTTAGTACAAAGAAAAGGACAAAACAATTCCATAGCAAGCTATAGTCCCTAGTGTTATTCCCTATTCCTGCAATATATGCCATAGTCTCAAGCTATATAAGTTATTCTCATACCATGCTACTCAGAGCCTATAATTGATTAAGTCAAGGGGAAAGGATGCAAAAAATTTATAGAACTCCAAAATCATTAGAAGAGTTCCCTAATTTATAACCACAATATAGCAAAACAATTTTCACATGTAAGTTTTCTAATCATGAAAACCCTCCAAGAATAAGTTAATAGAGAGCATGACCTTCATTTGTTGTTAGTTTTCATCCAGCAAGAAAGGCTATTTCCTTCTGCCTTAAAGTATCTGAACTCTCAACAAAGGTAAAGGTAATACACAACTGACTGCTACTTTTTACCTTTCTATGAATGAGCATCAACTGCTTTTTGTTTATAATGAAACATATGCATTTTTCTGAAGCTTCTAACATAAATCTTTTGTGCTTAAGTTAAAAATTGCAAGTAGTAATTGAAACCTTACGCAACACAATCAAATATGTAAGCCCGATAAATCAAAGAATTGAATTGAAACAACATAATGAAAATAAGAATCACTCAAATGAAACAACAGGATCAATCAAAATTCAAAGATATATGCTACTAATCCAATCTTTTCTTAGTTAATCAGTTCACAAACTGTTGATATGGCTGCAGCCTGCACCAAAGTGGCTCTCTTAAACTTCTTTTCATCAAATTCATATGCAGCCACAACACTAGTTTTCACAGTTGAGGAATACAATTTGTATATGCAAATTTACCAAACAACATATCCACAAAAACAAAAACGGTGTTGTGGTTATAAATTACAAGAATGAGTCATTTAAACTAAGTCACTCTACACCATATTTGCCAATTTCAATCAGATTAGCTTACCTCTTCTAAAGGAGACTGAATTTCAGGAGGCAGCTTAGAATGTTCTTCAGTGTACATAGCAGCGTGGCCTAATGCAGCTAAGAGAGTTTGCTCAGCATATCCAATTCGCAACTTTGTCTAGAAAACAAATCCAAGAAATTAACATATAGAAATAAATCTACCAGATTATTTCAAGAATAGTACAATTTCAACCTGTGGTAAGCAGATTAGATGTAGAGGTTCACAGTCAGTTGCGGCAACAAGAAGTGACTTTATATGATTCTTTTTCTTCTCTTGACTGTCTTTTCTAGATTCTTGTAAACATTTATAAATAAGGGTAAATTAGTAGCAAACTCTAGCTCTCTACTAAAAATTGTTCCAAATCCCAATAAATTCATCTTTCCTTCTTTCACAGGATATAGACCATGCCTAACATACACACAAAACACAGAACAATGGATTCAAAGATCAAAAACAAAACATCCAACAGAATTTTTGGTAAGTCGTAGGTTTCAGCAAAAGACATATCTCTGCAAGAGGAAAAACTATAACAAATGAAACTCTTTTCCAAACACGTTATTTTGGTGCACAAATAGTAAAAAAAATAAACTTTTAACCATGATTGAGTATCAACAAAATGAGCCGAAAATGGTTGTCGTGTTTTATGAACAAATATAAAAAAGGGCATCAACAAAGAATCTTATCTTAATTCAAGGAAGATAAGATCGGAAGCATATAACTCAATCAACTTAGAATAGTTTCCCTATGATGCAAAAGTGATCTCCTGTGATTCAGCTTTGCTATCATAATAATAGCACCATTTAATGGATTGGAGATTATGAAAACATGAAGATAACATCACTTTGACATCCTAAAGGCATACAACAACATCCACCAAAGTCATTTTCCCATTAAGTAAGGTCGACTTCTATATCCTAAAGACATGATGCACTAAAATCAGAATTTCACTGCCAACTGTAATTTTTTGGGTGATCCATACCAAAAGGCATCGTAAAACTCCATATGTAAATCAAGCTAAATTCCAGCCAAATAAAAATAGTAAAACACACATAATCAGCTATAGAATAAAATCACAAACATACCTATAAAGATTAAAAAAAAAAAAAGTTATGCATCCAGCATCCAAGTAATACATAGAAGTATGACTCCAAGTATGATCACAAAAAAAAAGACACTTGTGAAGCTGTTGACAACCTCATGTTAATGTACAAAACAAAACCACATTATGCAAATGGCAAGTTTTTTTTTTCTTTTCTTGGGTTACAAAAGAAGGACAAATTTGATGAAGCCCCAATTTCCAAATTAAAAAAACTTTATGGTTGTTGCTGAGACAACCCCAGTTATGGAAAGCTCGAATCTTTAACACCAAAAAGGGTCAGTAGTTTTGGAAAAGAGCATTAATCTCTTGCAACGTTGAAAAACAACAAACCCAAATAAGGCATTTTAGGTACATAAAAGAGTGGATACAATAAGGTTAAGCATCCTCACCTTTGTTCAAGCTTGTAGCATTTTCTCCACCCCACCCCAGAGAGAGTATCCACCAGAATCTACACCTCACTTCTTCATTCTATCTGATCCCACTGTTCAACAGAACGATGCTTGCCCCTTTTCCTTTTCAAGTTCCCACCGACTCTTTTGTTGTGTTTTGTTGACGGTGGCGTTGGTCTGAAACGGCGGAACGAACAATGGCGACCGTCACTTGCCAAAAGAGACGCGCAGGGATGGAGGCACGAACAACGGCGAGCAAAGATGGAGGCACGAACAACGGTGAGCAAAGGCCGTGACGACGAGGATGGAGGCAAGAAGGAGAGGTTCTCAAACAGCAACGATGATGGTTCGTCTCCCGAGCTTGAAGAAGAGCATAATGAAGAGTACTGTAGGGTTCGGTTGAGAGTGACGAGTTTTAGAGGGAAGAGAAAAAATAAATATTAGATCATTTTAAATCTGACCTTTTAAATCGATGGCTTTTCATGACCGTTTTAAAATATTGCGACTTTTAAATCGGTCGTCACGTAAAATCGATTTAAAAGAGTTTCTGTAATTTTTTTCCCAATTTTCTAAGATCTTTAAAATCGGTTGTTTTTTAACCGATTTAAAAAAATGCAAAAACCAATTTAAAAGGTGTTCGCCTAGATATTTATTTACAAAATTGCCACCGCGTTTATCTTTTAAATCGGTTTTCGTTATAACCGATTTTAAACCCCTGTTTTTTTCCTATTTCTGCACTAGTGTGTGACTTCTCCCGATCGTTAAGGTATGCAGTTGCATCCTGGCTTGGGTGGTCTTGCGCACTTCCACAGGACCTCTTCCAGCTGTTCCTCTTGTTTTGCTCTTTTGGGAGTAGTGTCCGTGGAAAACAGGGTCTGGAAATGATATGACATGCAGTGATATGGGCCATTTGGGAGATGCGGAACAATAATATCTTCTCAAACATGGTGATGGATAGCCAGCAGGTGTTGGAGAGGATTAAAGTTCTATCGTGGAGATGGCTATTGACTAGGAGGCGCTCAGCTAGTTGTATATACAATTAGTGGTTTATAGATGCACTTGGGTGTTTATCTAGATAGCGCCTCTTGGCGGTAGAGTTATAGAGATGCTGGTTTGGGTTAATGTTTCATGTTGGAACTCCCCTCGTTTGAATGGTTGTTTGGATTGAAGTACCCCTTGTGCTCCTGTCCTTTATATATAATAATAATACATATTTGTCATTCAAAAAAAAAAAAGAGGATTGCATTCGCTTATACACTTTCACGTGTGTTGTAGACCCAACTTAATTGCTCCTTCATTTCTTTCACCCAAACCCAGAAATAGAAGACCCACCTCAAAAGATTGATTAGAAAAAGATGTTTAGCCTTAAGGGTTTAGTTGAATCGAACAGTCTAGGGTCTATTCCATCAAACTTGTAACACCCCGTTTTCAGAGCGCTACTGTGCAACCCAATCTAATGCTGAAAACATTTAATGCTTGTATGCTTTCAGTTAAAGAGTACTCTTATGTATTTCGCAGTGGAAAAATAGGAGTAATTTTTTTTCATTTTCTTTCCTTTGAAACCCTTTACAAAATGAGACATATAGTACTACAGTTTTCTAAATGATGCCAATTCAGACTTTTGCAAATATCAGAGTATAATGCATCACAAAATAATACTTCACATAACATAATCATTTCGCACTAAGGCGAGGTTTTCTGAAAAGAATAATTACAAAACAACAATTACAAAACCCTAAGCTAAGCTGGCCAACAACTATAACTCTTACTGAGAAACAGCTCAATAAGAGCAAACACGACGTACTCAGAGGAATCTTCCTCCATTGGCTTAATCTTCAATGCTCCCAAGAGGACGAATTTGTAGCAGCTACCGAACTCCATCTGGAAGTGACATCCATAAGGATATCTAATCCAACAACAGTGCAAGGGTAAATCCTTTGTCCACGAGTTTATCATAGGCTATGTCGCATGCAAACAATATATACATATATAATACAACAACATGCTTGTATGTACATATACATACTTAATAGACCGCACGCATCATCATGGTATATCAAGCATTGCATGTGAGCAAACGAAACAACCAACAGATCAACAATCAAGTCACTACAATATCAAACTATTGCATGTGAGCAGGCAAATCTATCAACAGATCAGTGATCAAGTCATCACCATATCAAATTCATCGAACAATTCATCACATATCATAAATGTGGTTAGCTATGCATGTCAATGCAGTATGACAAGTTATGTATACACCTGCAGCCTTAATAGGTCAGCAGTATGATGGGGACTACTTTCCCAACGTCCGAACAAGATAGCCTCTGCTTAGGCTTGCCACTACTTTGGCTTGCCTGCCTCGACTTAGGCAATGCAGTGTCAACTCGCCTTTTGAAGTCTGTACGACCAATCAAACGCTACGAGTGACATGACAACTCGTCTTTTGAAGTCTTTAAGACTAATCAAACGCTCCGAGTGTCGATGCTCAACGGTTAGTACGCAACAAATTCAACAATATGGCATGCTCACCGTAGTGAACGCCTGAGTGATATGCAACAAATTCTACAATATGGCATGCTCACCGTAGTGAACGCCCGAGTGATATCCAACAAATTTCTACAATATGACATGCTCATCGTAGTGAACGCCCGAGAGATATCCAACAAATTCTACAATATGGCGTGCTCACCATAGTGAGTGCCCGAGTAATGTTTTAATTAATCAATGCGGATCGACGAACCCTCACTCACTCAACTTAGTGGGTTTCCAAATCTCAATTAACTAAGAGTTCAACACAGGACACAAAGTCCGGGTGTTCAATTGCGGAACGCTAGTCCCAATCTTAGATCAGAGCTCTAGGCACGTAATGTGGAATGCTAGGCTCAACTTTTAGGTTAAGACACTAGGCACGCCATACGGAACACTAGGTCCAAACCTTAATCAAGAAAAAGCGCACGCAAGCATGACATTAAGTCCCAGCACAGGACACATGGCCCATATGCTCAATAGGAACACTAGGTTCCCTATGTTTTATTCTTTCGAAATCCCGAATCATAAAATCTCTTTCTCAGTTCTTGTATCACTCCTATGTATCTGAAAATACTTTTTAGTTCTAGGTCGTTGAAACCCTAGTTGTGCTAAATAACACACTGGAAGAATTCCCAGGAAAGAGAGGTGGTGCGAACACTCTTAATTACCAAGTCTTTCCTAGCCAGAATTTTCCCAGGCGCATCATTTAACTCAACCGTTTTTCGCAAATTGTACTATTTATTTCAAGTTCTTTTCTCTACTATTATTCCATTGAAATTTCCTTGCAAGCTTTGGCTAGTTGTACTAAAACCCTCACGCTTACTTTTAAATCAAAACACCCTTAACGATTTGTTTACGAAATCAAAATTTGGCTTGTGGAATCGCATCAGATTTACCGATGTAAATCGTCAACCAATAGCAATCGATCAACGCATTGTTAATTAATCCATTATCAACAATAATATTTTTCATATTCCAATTCAATGCCATGCTCCAATGAAATCCAAGGTGATTCAAGGAAAACAATACAACTCATAATGCCATGCAGGGCCAAGAACATGCTACAATTTATCATCAATTTCAGGTCCACTTAAATCAATCAAGTATGATTTAAGTCACACAATACATTTCAGTCTTGCCACACAGGGCCAAATCAATACACAACAGTTCATGCTACAGCAACAGCACATAGTAATACTACAAGTACTACCAGACAATCAATCAACAATCCAGCAAACAACACACAAGGCGAAAAGCCCAAACTCATTATGTAAGAATTTCCCTTACCTTGGACGCTTTAACAATCCGAGCAAGGTAAATTCGAACTATCGTCAAGTCGTTCCCCGCACAAGCCTTATGCACGAACCTTAACAACGCAAACTTAATCTGATTAGAACCAAAAACCCAAGTCCTAAGGCTCTAGGGCAGCCACGGTTTTAAGTCCTAAAAGGCCTAAAAATCTTTCTAACTTAACCTATTTGGATCACACCTAATCATAGGCCATGAAACAAATTCAAACCATGCAAGTTTTCAAGGTTTTACAAAAGCTACACACTTAGAAAAATAGCTAAACCAAAATTTACCAATTGGAATAGTGTTTTAACAAATGAATAGTATTTTGCCAACTTTGAACCGTTTTTCAAAACACTAAAACATGTCACAAAATTCTAGAATTAAATTCATTACAAGTTTAAAACAATTCTTAAGACATAACCCAAAACTTTTTCCAAAATCATGCTTCTTTGAATTGTTTTGCTAAATTAAATCATCAACCACTTTTACAACTATTTTTAAGCATAAATGCAAGTCAAGAACAAGTTACAAAACACCCTTGAAGGCCACGATTTTGGAAGTTCAAAAACAACTTCAATGTTTTAAACCTTTAACTCCTAAATCATGCAAACTTTATTTAATCAAACCTCTTACCAAAACCAAACTTCTTTACCACTTTAATACAATTAAAAACAAGTTTAAACTCACCCAAATCATGCTATTAAGCTACTTTTTTGAGAGCTCCAAAACAGCCCCAAATTTGATTTATTTCAAACAATTTTTCAAAGTTTAAACCTAGCAATCTTTATAGTTCTAAAACCTTAACCAAAAGCCAACTTCTTAAACACTTAAAACACTATGAAATCAATTTAAAACATCCCCCAAAATCATATTAGGAGTCACGGTTTCAGCCCCCCTTTACAACAAATTCATTTTTCCAAAAACCTTGTAAGATGCATATATGACTAGTTTCCAAACTTAGCAAGTATAACCCATCAAGAATCAACTCTAAAACAACAAAGACCAAGCAAAGCCAAGGCTTAGAGCAGCCCCTAGGTTTCGGCCTCATCAAAAAGTTAGGGTTCCTAAATTTTAAATACCAAAAACAAACTTAAACATGGAAGGAAACAAAGGGCTAAAAGACTAATCATGCATATCTAGCAAAATCCAACACTTTTGCCCAAAAATAATTCCTAAAAAAAACCAAACCCATTCATGAAACTCAAGAGAGGAAAAGGAATGGATGTGGAACTTACCAATCAAGGTGATGATGATTAATCAAGGGTTAGGAAGAAAGGATGGAAGATTGCAAGCTTAGCATCAAACTTCCTTCAAGAATCAAAACTAAAATCATGAGAAATAAAAATCTTAAAAACTCATCCATGGCTGCCATGGAGGAATAAGAAGAAGGGATTAGGATCCTTACCAAGAAGATTAGAGTTGATAGAACAAGGATTGAGAAGGAAGAAAGCAAAGGTGAAAGCTTTATCTCCAAAATCCTTCAAAACCAACACTTTCTCTTTCAATTTTTTTTCTCAAGTTCTCCAACAATGGAGAATGAAAGGGATCTGATCTTGGTCAAGGGAGAAGGCCACGAAAATTTTGGGGACATGAAAGGAAGAAATTTCTTCATTTAGTTGGAAACTAACTAACTAGTTACAAACTAACTAAACTAACTAACTACAATTACATAACTAACCAATCATAAGCTAACACTTGTCATGGAAGGTTCTAAGGATGAGGTTCAGCTCCCCTAGTGGCTGGATGCATCTCCCCTTAGCCCAAAATATCTAGATATTTCGTTTCGCCGCGTTCTCGCTCAATCGGGTGCGCGGCGTTACGCGTATATTAGGGTTTTTATATCAAAAACTCCAAAAATAAATCTAATAAATTATTCTATAATCAAAAAATATTAATCAACCAAAATTTCCCTAAAAAATTAGAAGTATTTCTATGAATGTCGTTTTCTCGATTTGCGAGCTACAGCGCTACCGTAATGCAGTTCTAGGCGTAGAAAACACCCTATATTATTCTGATGCCTAAAAATTTCAGAAAAATTTCCAATAAATCATAAATATTGGAAAATGCTAAGATCTCAAATTTTATAAAATTTGGATCATGTTTGGGCATGTTTCAGTTAGAAACACACGCAATAGCCTAGTTACGGTAGAATTCGATAGAATTCTCGCAGCGTAATAAAAACTGTAAATTAGTGAGGATCACCAATTTCAATTTCTCTTATCAACTAGATATTATTCAAACAATAAAATTATCAAGAGAAAATCTTTAAAATCATAGTCATATTAAATATGACATAAAACAGACAATTAATACAATAACTAGACAATAAAAATCTAAACCATGACTTAAAAATATTTATTAAACCCTGAAAATTATTTCTCTTTCAATAAAATAATTTTCTTTAATCAAACAACAATCTTTCACATTTTTCGATATTAATCCATATTAAAAACAGTATACGTCTACACTGTCTCTTAATCTGAATTAATTGTTAAAACAGTAAATTGTTTACAATAAATCTTTGTTGTTCTTCGTACTTTTAACAAACCATTGAGGTGATCAATCTCTATGATTTATTTTCAAGTAGTCGGAAACTATAAAATAATTTTCATAAAAATTGGGATGTTACATTACCACCCTCCTTAAAAAAATTTCGTCCCCAAAAATTAACTAAAAAATCAAAATTCGGAAAATTATAAGTTAATACTAAAAACATATCATAAATATGAACTTGAAATTCAATACAACATAATAATTATTACACTCAAACAATCAAACACAAAGCATACATTTTATTCATATATCCTTGCTAAAGTAAGGCACTACATCATGAACTTAAATGTCTACAAAACACAGTACTACGCGCCCATGTTGAAGAAGTCCTCGCGAATGATGCTTTATTCCAAACTACGACCTCTACTCCATCACGATCACGAACACAACCACGAACACGGTTACGAACACGTACAGTCACGAACACGGTCACGAAGGCCGTTGGCCACATGCTAACCCCAACAAGACATTGCTAACATGAAAGCACTCACGGAACCCAAAATCTTCTATGAACCCACGGTCTGTAGACAAAACAAGAAAGAAGAATTTGCACGATCACTAAACATAAAATCACTGACAACATCAACCAGCATAAACGCCAAGGAATTGCAAAAGGATTTTCCCCCAAAGTCATCCTAAAGCTCACGATTTGCAACAAGAACAAGAAGATGAATGTTTAGTTTTTCTCACACTAGAACTCACGACATTTCACACTGAAATGAAAACAAAGTCCTCTCCCACTTATATATAAGTGTGGCTGGCCAATGGTCAAAGGAAATAAGATAACTCACAAGAAAGGAGAAGAAAGGAATCATAGATGTTTACCAATATCAACGTCAATAATGGACTCACATCCCCTCTTGTTAATGAGACGGAACTAGCAAGAAAGAAAGGAAGAAAAAGTGGTCCATACCCAAAATTCTATTAAGCCATCAATGTGTCTAAAGACAAGACAAAGTGGAATAGGATTTTACAAAATTGTCTAACCCATGATCATGACACCAAAAGGAAAAGAAAATTCAAAAACAATATTAACCACAAGATCTATCACGTCACTTACAAATAATTGTACACAATCACAATAACATCTATCGTAATACCAAAAGTATAATAAAAATTTGGATTTTGGAATCTAGTATAATAATAAAATACGTCACAGAGTTAAAACACTTATGTGATCTATATTTAGAACCACGCACACACAATAAAACATATAATACGAATATTAGAGTGTCTCCTACGGATAATCTCTCTTGTAAATCTCGGTCTGCTCAGCTCCGTTGTGTCGCATTTCCTGTGATGAAGTCTTCAGATGATGAGTTCTCTGCTCTACTTGGGGTGTAGGCACGTCCCTCAGTGGTTGGTCTTGTAGTTTCAACATTGTTGACAATAGACTCAGCTCGTGGTACTTTGCAGTCTCTGGACAGATGTCTAGGTTCCTAGACACACCCTTTCCTTGGTTGGTTACTATTAATGTTGTGCTCCTCATCTTCACCGTTGAAGAAGTGCGTCTTCGGCTATCGATGCTTGTGATTCCCTCTTCTGTCTATCATGTAGACATATCCTTCAGTAGTTGGGCACGCAACCTTCGCAGTATCTGCAGTTGATCCATCTTTGGCAATTGATAGTCCTTAGAAATATGTCCTGACTTCTTGCAGTTACAGCATAATCGGTCCTTCAATGGGCATTCTTCAGCTAACTGTTCCTTCCTTCCACATTGATGACAGTGCCACTTCAACTCCTAGTCATTCCCAATAGCCTACGCCATAAGATGATCCTGACTGTGGTCATTTCCCTGAGGATGGAAATAAGATGTTCCTTGTTGTTGTCTTCATCTTTGTCCTTTGCCTTGATAATCTGGCTTAACTGACCCCTCCAATAGCTCGCCCCTCCGTTCGTTGTCTTAGCCAATCGTGTTGATTCTCTACGGCAATCTGTTGTGCGACAGTAGTTGCTATCCAGACTATCACTCGAATTACGTGATTCACATCTAAGTTCCTAGCTCTAGCAAAAAGACTCGTTCGCCCCGAAGGCATCGAATTTCTACAAAGTAAACTAATCAAATCCCCACAACAAATTCAATCATCTGAGACGATCGCACACAATTTCACACAATGTCAAATATGTTTCAACTAGGAAACATTACAGACAATCACGAACAAAGTTCACATAACCTAGGCATAACAAACTTATACCCGACAATTCCGAACAATTTAGGCCAGCTTAGACAAAGCGGCCCGGTTAGAACCGAACTGCTCTGATACCACCATTGTAACACCCCGTTTTCAGAGCGCTACTGTGCAACCCAATCTAATGCTGAAAACATTTAATGCTTGTATGCTTTCAGTTAAAGAGTACTCTTATGTATTTCGCAGTAGAAAAATAGGAGTAATTTTTTTTCATTTTTTTCCTTTGAAACCCTTTACAAAATGAGACATAAAGTACTACAGTTTTCTAAATGATGTCAATTCTGACTTTTGCAAATATCAGAGTATAATGCATCACAAAATAATAATTCACATATAACATAATCATTTCGCACTAAGGCGAGGTTTTCTGAAAAGAATAATTACAAAACAACAAATACAAAACCCTAAGCTAAGCTGGCCAACAACTATAACTCTTACTGAGAAACAGCTCAGCAAGAGCAAACACGACGTACTCAGAGGAATCTTCCTCCATTGGCTCAATCTTCAATGCTCCCGAGAGGACGAAACTGTAGCAGCTACCGAACTCCATCTGGAAGTGACATCCATAAGGATATCTAATCCAACAACAGTGCAAGGGTAAATCCTTTGTCCACGAGTTTATCATAGGCTATGTCGCATGCAAACAATATATACATATATAATACAACAACATGCTTGTATGTACATATACATACTTAATAGACCGCACGCATCATCATGGTATATCAAGCATTGCATGTGAGCAAACGAAACAACCAACAGATCAACAATCAAGTAACTACAATATCAAACTATTGCATGTGAGCAGGGAAATCTAGTAACAGATCAGCGATCAAGTCATCACCACATCAAATTCATCGAACAATTCATCACATATCATAAATGTGGTTAGCTATGCATGTCAATGCAGTATGACAAGTTGTGTATACACCTGCAGCCTTAATAGGTCAGCAGTATGACGGGGACTACTTTCCCAACGTCCGAACAAGATAGCCTCTGCTTAGGCTTGCCACTACTTTGGCTTGCCTGCCTCGACTTAGGCAATGCAGTGTCAACTCGCCTTTTGAAGTCTGTACGACCAATCAAACGCTACGAGTGACATGACAACTCGTCTTTTGAAGTCTTTAAGACTAATCAAACGCTCCGAGTGTCGATGCTCAATGGTTAGTACGCATTCAAACAAATTCAACAATATGGCATGCTCACTGTAGTGAACGCCCGAGTGATATCCAACAAATTCTACAATATGGCATGCTCACCGTAGTGAACGCCCGAGTGATATCCAACAAATTCTACAATATGGCGTGCTCACCATAGTGAGTGCCCGAGTAATGTTTTAATTAATCAATGCGGATCGACGAACCCTCACTCACTCAACTTAGTGGGTTTCCAAAACTCAATTAACTAAGAGTTCAACACAAGACACAAAGTCCGGGTGTTCAATTGCGGAACGCTAGTCCCAATCTTAGATCAGAGCTCTAGGCACGTAATACGAAATGCTAGGCTCAACTTTTAGGTTAAGACACTAGGCATGCCGTACGGAACACTAGGTCCAATCCTTAATCAAGAAAAAGCGCACGCAAGCAGGACATTAAGTCCCAGCACAGGACACATGGCCCATATGCTCAATAGGAACACTAGGTTCCCTATGTTTTATTCTTTCGAAATCCCGAATCATGAAATCTCTTTCTCAGTTCTTGTATCACTCCAATGTATCTGAAAATACTTTTTAGTTCTAGGTCATTGAAACCCTAGTTGTGCTAAATAACACACTGGAAGAATTCCCAGGAAAGATAGGTGGTGCGAACACTCTTAATTACCAAGTCTTTCCTAGCCAGAATTTTCCCAGGCGCATCATTTAACTCAACCGTTTTTCGCAAATTGTACTATTTATTTCAAGTTCTTTTCTCTACTATTATTCCATTGAAATTTCCTTGCAAGCTTTGGCAAGTTGTACTAAAACCCTCACGCTTACTTTTAAATCAAAACGCCCTTAACAATTTGTTTACGAAATCAGAATTCAGCTTGTGGAATCGCATCAGATTTACCGATGTAAATCGTCAACCAATAGCAGTCGATCAACTCATTGTTAATTAATCCATTATCAACAATAATATTTTTCATATTCCAATTCAATGCCATGTTCCAATGAAATCCAAGGTGATTCAAGGAAAACAATACAACTCATAATGCCACGCAGGGCCAAGAACATGCTACATATTATCATCAATTTCAAGTCCAGTTAAATCAATCAAGTATGATTTAAGTCACACAATACATTTCAGTCTTGCCACACAGGGCCAAATCAATACACATCAATTCATGCTACAACATCTCAACCGCACATAGTAATACTACAAGTACTACCATACAATCAATCAACAATCCAGCAAACAACATACAAGGCGAAAAGCCCAAACTCATTATGTAAGAATTTCCCTTACCTTGGGCGCTTTAACAATCCGAGCAAGGTAAATTCGAACTATCGTCAAGTCGTTCCCCGCACAAGCCTTATGCACGAACCTTAACAACGCAAACTTAATCTGATTAGAACCAAAAACCCAAGTCCTAAGACTCTAGGGCAGCCACGGTTTTAAGTCCTAAAAGGCCTAAAAATCTTTCTAACTTAACCTGTTTGGATCACACCTAATCATAGGCCATGAAACAAATTCAAACCATGCAAGTTTTCAAGGTTTTACAAAAGCTACACACTTAGAAAAATAGCTAAACCAAAATTTACCAATTGGAATAGTGTTTTACCAAATGAATAGTATTTTGCCAACTTTGAACCATTTTTCAAAACACTAAAACATGTCACAAAATTCTAGAATTAAATTCATTACAAGTTTAAAACAATTCTTAAGACATAACCCAAAACTTTTTCCAAAATCATGCTTCTTTGAATTGTTTTGCTAAATTAAATCATCAACCACTTTTACAACTATTTTTAAGCATAAATGCAAGTCAAGAACAAGTTACAAAACACCCTTGAAGGCCACGATTTTGGAAGTTCAAAAACAACTTCAATGTTTTAAACCTTTAACTCCTAAATCATGCAAACTTTATTTAATCGAACCTCTTACCAAAACCAAACTTCTTTACCACTTTAATACAATTAAAAACAAGTTGAAACTCACCCAAATCATGCTATTAAGCTACTTTTTTGAGAGCTCCAAAACAGCCCCAAATTTGATTTATTTCAAACAATTTTTCAAAGTTTAAACCTAGCAATCTTTATAGTTATAAAACCTTAACCAAAAGCCAACTTCTTAAACACTTAAAACACTATGAAATCAATTTAAAACATCCCCCAAAATCATATTAGGAGTCACGGTTTCAGCCCCCCTTTACAACAAATTCATTTTTCCAAAAACCTTGTAAGATGCATATATGACTAGTTTCCAAACTTAGCAAGTATAACCCATCAAGAATCAACTCTAAAACAACAAAGACCAAGCAAAGCCAAGGCTTAGAGCAGCCCCTAGGTTTCGGCCTCATCAAAAAGTTAGGGTTCCTAAATTTTAAATACCAAAAACAAACTTAAACATGGAAGGAAACAAAGGGCTAAAAGACTAATCATGCATATCTAGCAAAATCCAACACTTTTGCCCAAAAATAATTCCTAAAAAAAACCAAACCCATTCATGAAACTCAAGATAGGAAAAGGAATGGATGTGGAACTTACCAATCAAGGTGATGATGATTAATCAAGGGTTAGGAAGAAAGGATGGAAGATTGCAAGCTTAGCATCAAACTTCCTTCAAGAATCAAAACTAAAATCATGAGAAATAAAAATCTTAAAAACTCATCCATGGCTGCCATGGAGGAAGAAAAAGAAGGGATTAGGATCCTTACCAAGAAGATTAGAGTTGATAGAACAAGGATTGAGAAGGAAGAAAGCAAAGGTGAAAGCTTTATCTCCAAAATCCTTCAAAACCAACACTTTCTCTTTCAATTTTTTTTCTCAAGTTCTCCAACAATGGAGAATGAAAGGGATCTGATCTTGGTCAAGGGAGAAGGCCACGAAAATTTTGGGGACATGAAAGGAAGAAATTTCTTCATTTAGTTGGAAACTAACTAACTAGTTACAAACTAACTAAACTAACTAACTACAATTACATAACTAACCAATCATAAGCTAACACTTGTCATGGAAGGTTCTAAGGATGAGGTTCAGCTCCCCTAGTGGCTGGATGCATCTCCCCTTAGCCCAAAATATCTAGATATTTCGTTTCGCCGCGTTCTCGCTCAATCGGGTGCGCGGCGTTACGCGTATATTAGGGTTTTTATATCAAAAACTCCAAAAATAAATCTAATAAATTATTCTATAATCAAAAAATATTAATCAACCAAAATTTACCTAAAAAATTAGAAGTATTTCTATGAATGTCGCTTTCTCGATTTGCGAGCTACAGCGCTACCGTAATGCAGTTCTAGGCGTAGAAAACACCCTATATTATTCTGATGCCTAAAAATTTCAGAAAAATTTCCAATAAATCATAAATATTGGAAAATGCTAAGATCTGAAATTTTATAAAATTTGGATCATGTTTGGGCATGTTTCAGTTAGAAACACACGCAATAGCCTAGTTACGGTAGAATTCGATAGAATTCTCGCAGCGTAATAAAAACTGTAAATTAGTGAGGATCACTAATTTCAATTTCTCTTATTAACTAGATATTATTCAAACAATAAAATTATCAAGACAAAATCTTTAAAATCATAGTCATATTAAATATGACATAAAACAGACAATTAATACAATAACTAGACAATAAAAATCCAAACCATGACTTAAAAATATTTATTAAACCCTGAAAATTATTTCTCTTTCAATAAAATAATTTTCTTTAATCAAACAACAATCTTTCACATTTTTCGATATTAATCCATATTAAAAACAATATACGTCTACACTGTCTCTTAATCTGAATTAATTGTTAAAACAGTAAATTGTTTACAATAAATCTTTGTTGTTCTTCGTACTTTTAACAAATCATTGAGGTGATCAATCTCTATGATTTATTTTCAAGTAGTCGGAAACTATAAAATAATTTTCATAAAAATTGGGATGTTACAAAACTACATATGCCATAAAAAAAATAAAGACGATTCCATATTTTGTGAAACACAGAATATTCCAACGATGGACTTTTCCTTCCTCATCTCTGCCAATCCCTATGAACGCTCCAAGGAAATCCTAAAACTCGGAGAAGCCTGCCGCGACTGGGGTTTCTTTATGGTAAATATTTAGTGTATGTTTGTTTCCGCAGTCAAATTGCCTCTACCGCGTGTCAGGACGAAGCTTCAAAGTGTAGCTTCTACGGTTATCGGGTGTATACTACAAAGTGGCGGACCTAAGACCCTGGGATAGGGGGTGCAAAAAATTTTATAAAATTATACGTCATTATTGCCAAAAAATTTATAATAACAAATCTATTATCTATCTATCTATTATCAAACTAATAAACCAATAGGCTAGCACAAATACCATTTTAGACATCTTATACTAATGACACCTGTACTTTTCAGAGACAAAAATATCAATCTAAATCAAAATAAATGAAAACAAAAGTTTTATTCACATAAAAAATTATTTTTTCTTCTCACTCTGATTCTTACTTTTTTCTCTCTCTTTCTTTCTCTCATTCTTTCATTTTTTCTCTCTCTCTCTCTCTCTCATTTTTTCTTTTTTCTTCTTCTCTTTCTCTCTTTCTCTCTTTTTTTTGGTGCATAATTTTTTTTAGGTTTAAATATATGTTTAGTACCCCTGCAAATATAGCTTTTTTTTGTTTTGGTCCCTGTATTTTTTTTTTTAGATTTCCTCCCTGCAAAATCGAGAACCATCATTTTTTGTCCCTGACGTTATCTGCCGTTTAAAAAACGCGTACGTGGCAAACAAAGTCTGATGTGGCACCAGGGGCCCATGATACGTGGCAGGTTGACCATACACATCAACTTATCTCTCTCATTCTCTCTCATTCGCTCATTCCACTGTTCTTCTCCTTCTTCATTCTCCTTAATTTAACAAAGCTCTGGAAGCTTACCAAACCATGAAACAAGATCAACACAACCATGGCAATAAGAAAATCGAATCCTCTAGCGTACAAAGTAGGTACATAATTCGTAACAACAACAACAAAGTAAGTAACACCAACAACACCAAGGACCAATAGAATCATAATCGAGCCAAGTCCTCGCAGAGCTGTGCAGAACTTGAACACGTTCCAAGCCATCGTAGCTCCAGATCTATGCATACTCATCAAACATCAAGTACGCATTTGGAGGTCGTGGAGGCATTTGGAGGTTGAGGTTTGGGAAGAGAAGGAGATTTTGTTGGTGGATGAGGTTGGAAAACAGAAGAAGAGAAGGCACAGTGGAAGACATAAGAAGGAAAAACTCTGTTTAGTCCCTTTTCTACCACCACTCCTGCAACTTCTCTCTCTTCGTCTGAAAATCATACTCCGTAACCATCATTTTTTGCTCCACCTCTCCCTTTCCTTCCTTCTTCATCTTCTTCTTTCACAATTCCTAATCCCTCCACCCAAAAAAACCCTAATATGAAAATCCACCATATCCGTTCAAATCGAAGCAAACAAGAAGCAATAAATGAAGCATGGAAAACCCATCACCCCATATCCATTCAAAGTAATAAATGAAGCATGGAAAACCCATCACCCCATATCCATTCAAAGCAATAAACGAAGCATGGAAAACCCAGCACCCCATCTGAAAATCGAAGCAAACAAGAAGCAATAAACCCAGCACCCTATATCCATTCAAAAAACCCTAAAATTGAAAATTGGGAATTCAAAAAATGGAAAACAAACAACAAATCGAAGCACAAGAAGCAATAAACGAAGAACAACGAAGCATCCCAACCATTTCCATTTCACGATGTTTCCTTTGCTTCGAGCTTTCCTCTGCTTCGTCTTCTTCGAGCTTTCCTTGGAGAAACGAGGGAGAGTAGGGGGTGAGACAGAGAATGGTGAGAGGCGCGATGGGTGTGGGTTACCAGTAACTTCGCTGATAGTGGTGGTTACGTCACGGTGGTGTAGAGGAATGTACAGAAAGGTGGCGAGGAACAGAGGGAGGGGGAAGAAGAAGAGGAGGTGGAATCCTAGTCACCACCAGGTGGTATAACTTAAATGACGTGGCACAGGTGATTTGGAAATCTGATGAGGACAGTCACCTCCAACTGGAGTTTAGTGAGCTATATCACTTTCTTTTTTTAACGGAGATTGACAGAAGTTAACTTCAGGGACCAAAAATGATGGTTCCTGATTTTGTAGGGAGGGAATCTAAATTTTTTTTTACGGGGACCAAAACCAAAAAACACTATATTTGCAGGGACTAAACATATATTTAAACATTTTTTATTAACATTAATCAATTTTATTTTTTTATTAACATTTTTTTATATTTTTTTAAGTTATTTATAAATGAATTATTTTGTTTTTGAGTTCTAACAGGAAAACACTACTTAAGTACATATCAATTTTCATAAATATTTTTATTATTTAAAAATATTATCTTACTTTCAAGTATTGGCAGGAAAACATTACATGTTGTTAGTATAATTTCATCGTTTTTGAGGATAAATCAATTTTATAAATATCTTAATTATTTATAAATAATTATTTTGTTGTTGATTCGTGACCGAAAATTTGTTATTGATTCGGTAAAATTTCTTTGTCTTTGATGGGGGAACGAAATTATTAAGTCTCGACAAGGGAAATATTACATGTTGTCGGTATAATTTTATCGTCTTTGACACAGATCAATTTTATAAATGTTTAAGTTATTTATAAATTATTATCTAACTTTTCAGTCCCAACAGAGTTTTCTTATATCATCTTTGACACTGATCAATCTTCATTATATATTATTTTATAGATGACACATATCAATATTTATAGATAATTATTTTACTTGTTATTCTTAACGTGAGAAAACATTACATACTATCATCTATTATTTTGCTTTTAATTCTGGACCAAAAAAATTATACGTTGTCAGTATAATTTATTTTTATATTCAGTTTTTATGAATGTTATTATTTTTTATAAATGATTATTTGGTTTTTGAGTTCCAACGGGAGAAAATAACATGTTGTCGCTATAATTTTGTTATCTTTGAGCACATATCAGTTTTTATAAATATTTTTATTATTTTTAAATGATTATTTTACTTTTAAGCCTCAATAGGGGAAATATTACATGTTATAGGTATAATTTTATCGTCTTTGACACATATCAATTTTATAAATGTTTAAGTTATTTATAAATGATTATCTAACATTTTAGTCCCAATAAAGCTTTCTTATATATTTTACTATTTATATATTTGATTATAAATATCTTTATTATATATTATTTATAATGATTATTTTACTTTTTATTCTTAACGGGAGGAAACATTACATACTATTATCTATTATTTTGTTTTTGATTCTAGACCGAAAAAATATTGTATGTTGTCTGTATAATTTATTTTTATATTATGTTTTTATGAATGATATTATTTTTTATAAATGATTATTTTGCTTGTGAGTCCCAGCGGGAGAAAATAACATGTTTTCGCTATAATTTCGTTATCTTTGAGTACATATCAGTTTTTATAAATGTTTTTACTATTTTTAAATGATTATTTTACTTTTAAGTCTCGACTGGGGAAACATTACATATCGTCGGTATAATTTTATCGTCTTTGACACATATCAATTTTATAAATGTTTAAGTTATTTATAAATGATTATCTAACTTTTGAGTCCCAACAGAGTTTTGTTATATATTTTACTATTTATATATTTGACTATAAATATTTTTATTACATATTATTTAAATATAGATGATTATTTTACTTTTTATTCTTAACAGGAGGAACATTACACACATCATTAATTATTTTGCTTTTGATTCTAGACCGAAAACATAGTATGTTGTTAGCATAATTACTTTTTATATTCTGTTTTTATGAATGTTATTAATTTTTGTAAATGATTATTTTGTTTTTAAGTCCCGTTGGGAGAAAATAATATGTTGTCGCTATAATTTCGTTATCTTTGAGCACATATCAGTTTTTATAAATGTTTTAATTATTTTTAAATGATTATTTTACTTTTAAGCCTCGACAGGGGAAGCATTACCTGTCGTCGGTATAATATTATCGTCTTTGACACAGATCAATTTTTACAAATGTTGAAGTTATTTATAAACGATTATCTAACATTTTAGTCTCAACAGAGCTTTGTTATATATTTTACTATTTATATATTTGATTATAAATATCTTTATTATATATTATTTATAGATGATTATTTTACTTTTTATTCTTAACGGGAGGAAACATTACATATTATCATCTATTATTTTGCTTTTGATTCTAGACGGCAAAAATATTATATGTTGTGAGTATAATTTATTTTTATATTATGTTTTTATGAATCCTATTATTTTTTATAAATAAATATTTTGCTTTTGAGTTCCGATGGGAGAAAATAACATGTTGTCGCTATAATTTCATTATCTTTGAGCACATATCAGTTTTTATAAATGTTTTTAATATTTTTAAATGATTATTTTACTTTTAAGTATCGACGGGGAAAACATTACATGTTGTCGGTATAATTTTATCGTCTTTGACATAGATCAATTTTATTAATGTTTAAGTTATTTATAAATGATTTTATAACTTTTGAGTCCCAACAGAGTTTTGTTATATATTTTACTATTTATATATTTGATTATCGATATCTTTATTATATATTACTTATAAATGATTATTTTACTTTTTATTCTTAACGGGAGGAAACATTACATACTATCATCTATTATTTTGCTTTTGATTCTAGACAGAAAAAATATTGTATGTTGTAAGTATAATTTATTTTTATATTCTATTTTTATGAATGCTATTATTTTTTATAAATGATTATTTTGTTTTTAAGTCCTGACGGGAGAAAATAACATGCTATCGCTATAATTTCGTTATTTTTGAGCACATATCAATTTTTATAAATATTTTTATTATTTTTATATGATTATTTTACTTTTAAGTCTCGACGGTGGAAACATTACATGCTGTCGGTGTAATTTTATCATCTTTGACACAGACCAATTTTATAAATGTTTAAGTTATTTATAAATGATTATCTATTTATCTATCTAATCAAGAAAACACTAACCATGTTTCTTTCATCTTAGTCATATATGGTACACAAGTCACACAATTACATAAATAGTAATATTTGATACACATTTAATATTTCTTTCACTTTCACTACAAAATTATAGTTAATTTTTAATACATTGAATCAAAAATATATCATTTGCTATAAACAATCACGTTTTAAAATATTAAGTGTAACAAACAACGCATGCCCAGTGCGAATGCACGAATATCGTACTAGTTATTGCTAAAAAACTAAGGGACTACCAGCAGCGGTAACAAAAAGAAAAACCATAAGAACATTTCCAAGCGATTAAGTTATACAGAATTGTATTAGATTACAACTTTGTGTTACGTGTCTTAAAGAACAAATCTATGATTTACATTACTTATATATCCTTATAATCATTTATATTACATATTATATAAGGTTAGAGTAAACCCTCAATTTAGTCCCTAAACTAACAACCTCTTTCATATTTAGTCCCTAAAGTATATGAAAATAATAAGTAATCCCTAAAGTTTGTGAAATCCGTCAAATTAGTTCGTAAAGTTTTGTAAGTAATCATTTACAGGGATAAATGAGACGGATTTCACAAAACTTTAGGGACTAATTTGACAGATTTTACAAACTTTAGGGACTCTTTATTATTTTCATATACTTTTGGGACTAAATAGGGGAGAGAGAGAGAGTATTAGTTCAAGGACTAAATTGAGTGTTTACTCTATAAGGTTATTTAAGTCATTTTATTTTAAATAATTTAAGCTCTCCTCCCCTCCAAAAGAACCCCAACATTGGATGATAGCAAAAATTGAGTTATGAGAGATTTTGCTCCCATCCCCTTCTAAAAATTGAACCAAACATAAAAAAAAAAATAATAATCCCCCTCCTCCATTCACACCCAACCAAACACTATCTGAGTGAAAAGGTTGAGAGATGAAGAGTATGGGTTAGGGTGTGCAAAAATTTAAATTGAATCGGGTAAAATAAAATTATATAGAAGTGCGGTGTACATGGCTATGAGTCGATCTGCCATTGACTGCAATTTCAACGCGGAATCAAACATATACTTAAAACTCAACTGTTTACATGTTTTTTGGTTGACTTCTCCACATGCATATTAAAACTTTATAATAATTTTTTTTTTTGTTAATTGCTGAAGCTAATAAATCATGGGGTGTCGAAAACACTGAGGGATGAGCTGCTTAGAGGAAGCCAAGGCTTTTTCGACATGACAGAGGAAGAAAAAAGGGGAGTTTGCAGGAGAGAAGCTATTTGATCCAATAAGATGTGGAACAAGCTTCAATGTGATGGTGGACAAAACTATACACTGGAGAGATTATCTCAAATGTTATGTTCACCCTCACTTTCATGCTCCTTCCAAGTTCCAAGCCCTGCGGTTTTAGGTACATTATTCTCGCTCCCCGCGATTTCTCTGTCCATATGAAAAGATATTGTCAAACTTTTGCGAAAAAAATTAATTTAGAACAAAAAAAGGAGAAAGGTTTTGTAATAAGTTTATTGAATTTTGTTCACTGATTATTTTGTTTAAATATAATTGCTAATTATTGCTATAAAAGTGGCTTACACAACTTAGCATTATTAAAATTTTAAATTCTAATGGGAGACAAGGTAGAGTGGGATGGACCATACTGATATGTGAGTGAGACCATCCCATCAATTATTCCTTCAATTTTGTCTTTTTCACGTTTCATTTCTCTCACATATTTTTCTTTCTATCTCTCCATTCTTATCAAAAATTGTAGGGTGGGCCAACATATTCTTAGGTCTACAGTAGACTTTGAGCTAGGTGTTTTTAAAACTAATAACAAAAAAATCAAGAACTATTTAGGTTTAATTAATTTTTATAATATTAAATACATACACGAGATTAATTAATTTTGTTGTTAAATTAATTAGTGACAAAAGTAGTGAGTGAAATTAATACTACTAATAATCAGAATCTATATCTATATCAATATAATATACAATCATGAATAATCTAAATATAGTAAATTACAAATGGCATGTTAATATTACATCTTAATTACAAATCATCATCCATATGTCAATTAAAACCAAAATTCAAATAGACACATGACACACCTGGCATGACACATCGCCAAACAAATTCAGGCGCTAATCCATGTACACAAATTCAAAATATAACTGTTGGTCAACACTAATTATTAATGCATTTATAACAATATTATATCATTAATGAATTATTGTAAAAAAAAAACCAAATGATTTCAATTCTGAATCATCAAATTGCCAACGAGCCAATTATACCGCACCAACAATTAATTGCTATTGCTATTTAAATTATACGGTTGCATGTCATCTAATATCCGAAAAAAAAAAAAACCAATCATCTTTTACCTGAGAAGCAATCTATTCAGATATTCAAATTATTTCCACTATATTAAATCAGAGATTCTTTAATTTAACTAATAATATCCCATTTGCAAGCAATTTTGAAATAGCAAATCAAGTAGCTTAAAAAAATTAAAAATACGTAATTAATTATAAATATACCTTTTTTATTTTTAATTTTAAAACGCAATAAAAAATTAATTTTTTCATAAATAACTAAATATGGCCCGTTTAATATGAAAAATCGTTTTGTAAAATGGAAACAAACTAAATATGTTTCCTCGCCCAAAATTCTAAATAGAAATTACAACTGTTGTTTTAAATGTGTATAGAACACATGATTTATGCCATTAATATATAAAAACGAAAATGCATAAAATTAAATCTTAACATGACCGAATTATGGACCCGGTTCAAGTTGTCTATTTCCAGTACTTTTTGCGATGGTTATCTGTAATCACGTATTCATTGCGATTTTTTTTTATGATATTAACTATATAAATATGAATATAGCCACATATTGAATTCTATTGGTCTATAAGAGAATACCAATTTCATTCTATTTCAAAAAAATTCCCATTTACGTGCACGTGCATATTAAAAACGTGTCCATTACCATCCATTACTATTATATAATAGTCAAACATAATCAAAATCAATTATCATTAATACATTATATATTTTTTGACTTAAAATATCAGGTGAATAAGGGTAATCGATCACCCCTGATTTGCCTAATACTTACTTCTGCATTACGTACTTCATTATTCTGCTAACATTATTCCCTTAAAATAAACATAATCATCCATTCATAATAAATCAAATAACGCATAATGTACAAAAAAAAAAAATCAAATAACGCATGATTATCGCTAAATTACATTTATTTTTTATCTTCTCACTTACGTTGTTTGCAAAAGCTCCAAGATAGAGTGCCTCTTTTTGGTGTTTATGTTGATGAATTGAATGCATTTTTTGCTTCTGGTGACACATAAAATGCTATTCTAACTATCCTTGCAAAAGTGAGCAGTTATCAAGGTTCTATTTTTTATTGTGTCTTTGTTTCGCTTCACATTTCATTCATATGTGATTTCTGAATCCTATTTTTGTTAGTTCTGAATCCTTTTGCTGGTGCTCACTCTCGCCGATCATCGTGATCAATGACTGAATGCATCACATCCAACACTCCCCTCCACGTCTCTGCTACACCTTCACTGTAAATCATCAAAGGTATTATTTTCTATGATACATTTTGATTTTTCTTATATTCGATTACTTTTCCCCTATCCAACGGTTCTACCTCTTCTTTGTCTTTAGAATCCATTTGCAGATCTTTCTCACATCTTATCTTCAAAACCATTTATTTTATCAATCAGGTTGTGCCTCGGTCTGGATTTGCAAGGTAGAATCACCAATGTTGGATTTGCAAGGCTTGGTCCAGTGAACACATTTCTACTCTGATCAAATTCATCATTTTTTAAAGATAGTCAAAGAATTCGATTTTGAAAGATATTAGGAATTTAGGATGGGTTTTCATCTACAATTGGACAGGTACAACTTCTGGTTTTCTATTTTTTCTGGCACTTCTCATTTACTGGTTTCTATTCCAAGTAGATATATTTCTTTGTTTTTTCATCCAGAGTGAAGGACAAGAGGCAGTTGTTTATCATCTACAATTGGACAGGTACAACTTCTGGTTTTCTATTTTTTCTGCCACTTCTCATTTACTGGTTTCTATTCCAAGTAGATATATTTCTTTGTTTTTTCATCCAGAGTGAAGGACAAGAGGCAATTGTCTACGAGAAGATATCAGTTCAGTCGAAATAAGCGCCCTGCAGGGAGAATCAATTGGTTTTTGTTTGTGTCGTGACAGTCGTTGGCTAAGGTTATGATCTGCTAGGAGACTAAGGAGGTTGGTCTTTTCCATGGTCAGAATCAAATGCTTCTAGAGATTTTGGGAATGTTCTTGATAGAAGTAATTTCCTTTGCTGAACAAGACCGTGATGTACTATAGATTTTCTATACAACTTTCTAATGTAAAATGTAGCTATTTGGTTAATTAGCTCAGATAAGTTTTGGTCATTGTAATTTGTATGATGTACTCCATATATCTATCGACATTATTATTGTTCTTCCCTATGCATCTATACTACCGTGTTCCTATATTTTGCTTCTGTATATATAGGGAACATGCAAAACGATAGCAATTGGCTTAGGAGCTGAACCTATCGTGTCGTTTGGTCTTCTTGCCACTCTTTGGGAGAATTTTAAAAGGTTCATTTTTTTAAGGCTAAAAACCATATCTAACCTTTCCATTGTAGCTAACAAATGTCATAAAGAGGTAATCCTCTAGGCATTAAATTGTAGCATAAACAAACATTATTTTTTTTTGGACATGCATGTTTAGATCTTTGTGTTAATCTGATGTGCAATTTATTTTGATTTGAATTGATTCTGCTAGCTTAATTAATTATGATTCTTTGCATAATCTGAACTCTTGATTTGACATGCCAATTGCCAACTACAGCTGCCGGGATGAGCTGCACAAGTAGTGTCTTGCAGGGATGTTCATGGCTGTTTATGTCTATAACAGTTCCAAACGTGAATTCAAAGGATTTATTAGAACATATTTGAGTGGTTGATGAGCTGGAATGCCTCAGAATATTGCGGTATGATAGTATATATGGATGCTAGACTTTTTGAAGAAGAAATTAAAGAGTCATAATCTGAGGCAGTAGCAGGGGAGAATGTGAAAACATTGTAAAATGATCAATAGAATGTGAAAAGAATGAAATGAACAATATGAATCTGCTGGGTGCGTGGACGGTCGTCCCGGAAATTTTGGAGGACACACGTAGGAACCCTGGTTCACGCTAGGGTTTGGGTACGCAAATTGCCGTCGCCCTCCCTGGTCAGCACGGCCGGTGAACTTTCGGCGTTAGAGCGACGGTGCCTCCGACCAACCTCACCTCCAGCAACCACGGCGCAACCTCTCGGCGGTCCGGCACACTCATCCCCGACGTCCTCACGAGTGTAGTTGCACTCTGTTTTTGGCAACTTCTGCGCGGCTCTCTTTTCTTCGACTTACACGCTTCAACTTGTCTGCGTCCAGCCTTCCTTCCACCTCTCCTTCCACGGCGCAATCTCTCTCTTTTCCGGCGCACACGTTTGCTGTGACGGCGCAGCGCCGCACGTTTCTTCTGCGCACGTAACCCTTTTCTGCGCACGTTTTCTGCGCCTGTTTCTGGTTTGCGCCTGTTTCTTCTGCTGCGCCCTGGCTCTGTCGCGCCCTGTCTGCATTCTCTCGGTGCTGCCATTTACATGATTTAAGGTTGGGTACGTTGGCTTCCTCTCAGCGCGCTGCAATGGCGGCGGTTTGTCCATGGCCGTTCTTGAAGCCTCTGGCAATCACGGAGGCTGCCCCTCCCTCAGGTCCATGTAAAAATTTGTCACCACAACGCAAGTCTTTTGCAAAAGCCCTTGGCAACGTTTGTGACATCCCGGTCAGTCAATTGCCTCGCCCATGCATGAAGGGGGGTGCACTTGCGATCAAGATTCCAGAACAGGACTATCAACAAGGTCTTGAAAGATGCAAGACTCATTTGCATGGCCGTTTGTTGCTTCAGAAAGGAGACAAACTCTTGAAAGTGGTGGAATTGCACTCGAAGCTCTTGGAGTTATGGAAGCCATTGAAGAACTGGACTGTGATCCCTCTTGGTAAGGGATACTATGAGTTTGCCTTTGCTAATGTTGAGGACTTGCGTAGTGTCCTATCGAATGGATCTTGGAGCCTGAAACCGGGTTTTCTCCGGATGTTCTCATGGACACCTGACTTTAATCCTCATACGATGAAGCAAACTTCGGCACAATGTTGGGTTAAGATCTTTGGTTTGTCTCAAGAGTATTGGAGTCCAAATATCATCTTTGCCATTGCAGGTGGTTTGGGAATACCGATTTGTTTGGATGAGGCCACCAAGAACCGCACCTTTGGTCATTTTGCAAGGGTGTTGGTGGACCTTGATTTATCTATAGAGCTTCGTGAAAGCATTCTGGTTGAGAGGGAAGGATATGATTTTTATGTGGGGCTTGATTATGAAAACTTGTCGGCTTTCGTTTCACCGCTACTCCATCGCATATTACAAGTCAAAGGTCAAGCGAAATAAAGTCGTGGAAGATCGCCCAAGCAGTGCTCCTCAGAATTTTTAACAAGCCTCGTTATTCCTAAACCTATGAAGGGCAACCACGTAAACCTGACGCCGCAGCCTAAACAAAAGGAAGTGGTAGTTGACACCGCTGCTCAAGGTGAAACTAACGGGAGGGTCCTAGTTATCATCGCCATAAGGATCCGCTCAGAACAAACTCATACGGGGAGAGTGAGGTGTCGATTACGATCTTTGAGTCTTCCGGATCGACATTCGTGGAGGTGGTTCAAGAAACTACTGAGCACGTCGTTATGAAACAGAATCCCACGGTTGATCAAGAGCCGGTTAGCGCCTAGAGATATCTTGCAAGGCACAAATGACGCCACAAAGAATAAATGGTTTGTTGCACATCCTAAGTAGGTTGGTAGCTCCTCATGTCCCAGACTTGCTGCCCCGGTAAGTAGGTCTAGCCCTATAAATGTCAATGAATCGGCTGCTTTACTCAAAGATATAAATGTTCTTCCTGTTATGGATGCTATAGCTGCTGTAGATAATTATTTAAATAAGGTTGATGTTGTCGCTATTTCATCAGAGGCTAATGCTTCTGCCAGTGGCGTGGTTATTACTGATACTGTACCTGGCTCTTTGGTTGCTAAGGACCTATGAGTGATGGGTCGTTTCTGGGGGGATGCAGAGGATATTTCTAATGATGAAACTATAGACAGTGGGAAGGATAATACCCTGAAAGTATCTGAATATATAGGAGAGGACAACAGGGATTTTACTAATGTTATTTCTAAGTCTCAGAAGAAAAAGATGAGAAAGCAACAGCTAAAAGTTCAACGTAACTCTGGGTATAGAACTCGCTCTAAGAGTGATTCTTTATCTCCATTATGTTAAAAGTCATTTATTGGAATGTCCGGGGTCTTGGGAATCCAGACACCAGACTTGCTCTCAAGAATCTTTGCAGATTGCATAAACCCGATGTTCTCGCTTCATTGAACCTTGGGTTGCTTTTAGTCAAATTCCAGCTTGATTTTTTCGCTCTTTAAATTTATCGCTTTTGCGTAAAAATGATAGAGGTGTTCTCCCATCTAATCTGTGGTGTTTCTCTTCCGTTGATTATGCTCCTGTTGTTACTCAAAGGGCACATCAATTTGTTGCTTTTACGATTGACTATGCAGTCAAGTTTTGAATTTAGTCGTTTATGCCTCTACTAGTTACATTTTACGCAGGGATTTATGGGCTGGCTTACACTCCCTTCATGCTTCTCACTCTGAACCCTGGTGCTATATTGGTGATTTTAATGCTGTTCTTGGTGCTCATGAGTGTCAGGGTGCAGGTATTAAAACCTGTTTACCCTTTATTGACGAGCATTCTTCCTGGAATATTGGGGATGGATCTAAAGTTAACTTTTGGAGGGATAAGTGGTTGTCTCAGCCAATTGTGGACCTTCTGAACCTTCCTCCTTATTTGCGCCCTTTGCTGCATGCGAAGGTGAAAGATTTTATTGTTGATGGAGCTTGGTCTATCCCGCACAATCTTGCTGCTAGAGCCTCTAGCGTTATGGCTGAGATAAAAGAGATAGTTATTCCAAAATTTCAGACATCAGACGCTATTATGTGAGGGCCTAATGAAAAAGTCTGTAGCCTATGTGGCAATAATTCGGAAAGTTCGTCCCACCTGTTCCATGGTTGTACCTTTGCCTTGTCTCTTTGGCGCTGGCTTGAAAGCATCCTCGGCATTCATATTGACTGCTCCTCAGTTGGTACTATTCTAGAGGAATAAGCTGAGATTCGATAATAAGGTGCTCCCTCGGGGATCTGTTATTAATCTCATTATTGCTAATGTTTATCTTGTTGGTAATTATAGCAAAGGCACTATGTTCCCATCTATAGAGGAGTTTTCCATTTTGAAAGCTTTCAAGATTCTGTGTCACCCCAGACCAGCTCCTATTATTAAAGAGATCTTTTGGATTCCCCCTCAACCTTTGTTTTTTAAATGCACATCGACGGTGCCGCCAAGGGTTTCCGGGCCCCGCTTCTGTGGGGTATCTTTCGTGATTATAATGCAGCTATTGTGGGTTGTTTTTCCGCTAACTGGGTATTAAAACTCTTTTCGTGCGTAATTATTTGGCGCTATGTTCGCTATTGAGACCGCCATCGTAAGGGTTGGCATCACCTTTGGCCGAGTGTGAATCCCAGTTGGTTATTGGTGCTTTTAAGAATCAAAGTATTGTGCCTTGGCGACTTAAGAATAGATGGAATAATCGCATTGCTCGACAAAGCATATGACTTTCCTTGTGTCTCATATCTTTCGTGAAGGGAATAATCATGGATCGCTTAGCCGCCATGGCCTTGGAATATCCGCTTCATCCGTGGAATTCATCGCCTAAGTTTCTTTATGAAGATTTCTTTAATAATAGATTGGGTCGTCCTTGTTATAGCTTCAAGTAATTGTGCCTTGCTTTTGGCTTGGTTGCTTTTTGCAGTCTGCGTTATAATTGTATCACCTTGGGGTGGGGTTTTACTTGGTCTCCCCTTGATGTCTTTGCATATGATTGTTAATGGCTTTGGTGCCAACATAGTTGGGATGAAAGCCATTATTGTGATGCCTGTGCATGTCAAGCTTTGTTTTATCTTTTTAGGCGGGTGTTTCTTTCTTGCGGATCTCCATTTTGTTTCTGCTCATGGGTTTTGGTCTAGTCCCCCCATGTTTGTTTGTTTTTCCTTTTTTATTAATAAATTTTAGGCGGGGGTACTCTTTTTCCTTCTTGGTGTTTTTTCCCTAAGGAGGGTTTTGCATCAGAAGGTTTTAACGAGACCTCTCTCCTCTCTTTTGCCTAAAAAAAAAAATGAAATGAACAATATGATACTTTTATCCTTTTAAAATGAGCAACTAATGCCTTTTTGAAACCGCAAAACCAATTTAATACAAATTAAATAAATCAATTTAATAAAAAATTAAACTCTTTGAATATGAACATTTATGGGAAGATATTGTACAACATTAAAATGTTTTAAATCACATTAAAATAATATTTGAAAGAAATCAACATTAAGAGGGAAGCAAGACACTACGATAACCGATCAAAACTGCAAATAAGCAATTATCAATATCCATTGTTGTTATTCGTCAAAAAATATATATATATACAATGTTCAATGATCAAATTAAATATTGCAAATAGATCATCAAATTAATATTAGTATTTTTTATAAAAAGAGTATTAGTATTGAAATGAAAACATACTAATAGTTAGATGTTAGAGCAAAAATATTGCGTAAAGATATTGAACATTCTAAAAAAAAACATTGCTAAATTTCAGCTAATAGAGTGATGAATATGTTCTAATAAAACACATTAATATTTACTTGTTTTTAACAAGAGCATTAATATTTACTTGAAAAATCTATTAATATTTAAATTATACGATAAAAGTATATTATAAGGAGATTGAATCAATACATTTTTTTGTAACAAAAGGGGCTAAAAGTTTCCTTTTTATTTACACGATTTTTGTTTTCAATAAGCCATTAACCCAAATCTGAAGGGGGTTTGAAGAGAAGAGGGAAAAGAGAAATGGGAGGAGTGGAAGGAGGTGAGATGAGGAAGAGAAGAAAAAGGGGAAGAGGGATAGGGTCTATCTGGTTGAGAATGTGAAGTTTCGGTTGTCACAGGTAAATTGAAAATTTTGATGCCTAAACTTCCTTTTCCAACATCAAGTGCATTATTAAGACTCCAAATTTTGCTAAAATCAGATGCCTAACCTATGTGTGATTAATTTCTTTTTCTTTTTTGATATTTCTTACACTTGACTCCAAGGCATGGTATCCAAGGCATGGTACCCAACAAAATTCATAACCCCAACATTCACTGAAACCTTCATAGCCAGAGAGACAAGAGAGAACGGGGTTACAGTTTCTCTCTCATCTTACTCTTCTTCCCTCACTATAGATCCCTACTATTTCACTTGGAAAAAAAAACCTTTTTTTGCCCCAAAAATGGAGCTCTCGAGTGTTGAAACCTTGCAGAGAAAATAGAGTTTTGCAGCTATCTTCACATTTCTCTTCCTCTTTTTCTGTTTTTGATTGAGTTTTGCAACTATCATCTTCTACTTTCTATTATTGTGACCCAGAATTGGAGAAAAGGAAATGGGAAAGATGAGTTTTATGGGTTCTTTGAAGAGGAAGAACCATAATTTGATTTTTTTTTAATAAAAGATTAAGTGAAAAATCGTGACTCATATTAATAAAAAGCCACATTGGACTTGCCACATAAGCGTTGTAACAGACACAGGATTTTTTTTTAACGGTGTTAGACATAAACTTGAAAAAATGTCACATGTTAACGTTTTGAAACTTAAAGGATTAACTCGAGGGGAAAAAAATAAAAGACCAATGTGAATTTTTAAATTAAGATAAATAATTTCTGGTGTAATTTTGTCCTTTTTTTATAAAACTCATGCTTTTAGTCCCTCTGCATGAATTAAAATTAAGCATGCAATTTAGTAAAAAGTGGAACTAAAAAAGTGTACAAGGACTAATCTTGAAAAACTTGGATAATTATAGAGACTAAAAACCATATTTAACCTTATTTTTTAAAGAAATCCTATATATGAACATATTCCTTATGAACATTTTAATATAAGTTACAAATTAATATAAGTTTTATTAGATGAAGCTTTTATTTATTTTTTTAACAATATACTACATGCTTAGCACGGACCGTCACACTATAAATGTAAATATTACTTTTAGTGGATATTCCTATTGGTTATTCTTTATATCTAATAGAGTGATTATTATGTTCTAATAAAACACATTAATATTTATTATGTTCTACTAAAACATATTAATATTTAAATTATATCATAAAAGTATATTTTAAGGAGATTGAATATTTTAAATGGAAAAATAATTACTATCTAAATTATAATGGATGAATATTTTAAAGGAAATCACACATCAATATAATTTTTAATGTTCATTTTTAATGTTTATAAATACACTGTGCGTAGCACAGACCATTGTCTTGACATACTAATAACGCTTATATTTTAGCTTTATTTCTTATTTTAAATTTCTTCAAAAGATTGGTTTTTCCAATTATTGGAGTAAATTTTAACTATTAGTTAATAGTTATATTGGTGAACATTATATGTCATGAAGATTAGTATTATACGAAAAAGCTTATTATTATCTTAATCAGTTATAATAAAATAATTTTCTTTCGGCTCCTTTTTTGTATATTCTATAATATTCAGATTGCACTTCTTAAAAAAAAAATTCTCTTATTATATTGTTTGAATATTTTTCCTAGCAATCTAATGTTTTTATAATTTTTAAAAACAAATTCCTTTTGAATTTTTTATGTGGACTTTGGATACATTTCTTATGAAATTTCTCATAGTCTTTCTTTACTTACATTTTTTTATGTATACATCATGAGTAGCACATGCCATTTATTGATATTTAATGAAATATATAGTTTTGATTGAATATTATGTGTGTGTGTGTTAATTGGTAAAGACACATTCCTGACCCTAACACACGAGTAAAAATACACCACACATAAATGAATATTTGCATGAAAGCATATTACTATCTAAATAAAAATCGATTGGTATTTAAATTTCATAGTAAAAATATATTACAAGCATATTTAATACTTAACAAGAAACAACACTAATACACAAAATTACTTTAAATGTATATTTTAATAAAAAATACACATTAATATAATCTTTTACCATAAAATATATATTTTTAAATATTGTACGATGCCTGGACTAAATATATAACTTTTGTATGACAAGACTTTGCTACAGTATGCTAATTAATGTCATCGTCGTTCAGCTTCAGAGTATGCGATTGAAAATCTTAACCACCAAAATATGACATGGTTTATGTAGAACAATAACAAATTAATATAAAGTTTCAACAATAATCTTATTATTCAAATTATATAAAATACTACCCATAATTTACTTATTATTTAATATAAGTAATACACTATATGCATTGTGCTACTATTAACTTACAAAATATAAATTATTCTATAATCAATTTCAATAGTATATTTATACCCGTGCACGGCACGGGTCAAACACACTAGTTATAACTATTATTGTGAGAGAAACATAAATTAAACAATTGGTTATATAATTACAACATTTTTTTTTTCAAAATAGCATGCAAAGACATCACTGCAGAGCCCAGAGATCCCAACTATGTTGGCTGTTATATAATGACAACATAATTAAGCAATAAATAAATAAATTTGGGCCAAAAAAAATTGATGTCTAAAGCCATTGCTATGGTTGCTTTACCATATGACCAACCATGTGAGAAAGCCATATGATTTGTCACTCGTGGCAGACCCACGTATGGCTTAGAGGGTGCACTTGTCCACCCTTAAATTTGTAAATTTTTGCTTACTATCCATAAATTTTTATATTTTGAACCCCCTGAATGTTAAATTTTACACCCACTCAACACAACACATTGTCACTATCCGTAAAAAATCATTTTAATTAGTGTTTACCTTACACTAGTAAAAATAAATATAAATATGTTGTTTATTCATCATTGTTCTCGTTAAATGTTTGCACTTTGCAGTGAAAATATAGAGGAATTCGTCACAAAGAGTAGAGAACTGATTGGAGAGTTGCTAAAAGGAATATCTCAAAGCTTGGGCCTAGAAGAAAACTACATACATAAAAGCATGAATGTACAGTGGGCTCCCAATTGCTAGTTATCAACTATTACCCACTTTGCCCTAACCCTGAACTCAGAGGTGGACCCACATGGAGTTCAGGGTATGCACTTGCACCCCCTGAACTTCAAAATTTTTCACTTACCACCTTATAAAATTTTAATTTTGACCCCTCTAAATTTTTTTTTTGCACGGCTTGTTCTTTGGGGATAGGGTGAAGAAGAGATGAGAGGAAAATGAGAGAGAAAGAGGAGGAAGAAGTAAAACCTCCCTGATCAGCGAATCCTTTGAGATCTTGACCGAATCATAATGATTTGATTCGGTTTTGAGATTTTTGGGGAGATTTGGGTGAAATTGAGTGAGAAAGGGAGAGATGGTGGCGGCTTGGGTTGAGAGAGTGAGGTAGAAATTAGGGTTTTTGAGAAGAAAGAGGGATGAAGATGGCATGAAGAGAGGGGACAGCGAGAATGGTGGAGAGACGATGGTGGATCGGGTAGGTTTTTTTGTGGGAGAGAAAGAATAGGAGAAAGAGAGAGGAGAAAGGAACATGGGGAGGGGGCGCCGCATCGCATCTGAGTAGGGAGGGTGAAGAATGGATTTTAGGGTTTTTTTAGTTTATGTTAGGGTTAGGTGTTTTGTTGGGCTGGGCCGTGTCTGAGTGGGTGAGGCGCCTGGGCTCAAAGACTTGGGAGGGTGCGTGAAGAGGAAACACAGGGTGCAGGTAGCCAATGAGAAGGGAGTGGAGTGGGGCACTGGGGATGTGGGAAACAAAAACGGGGGGTGTGCGTGGTAAAAGGGGGTGGAGCGTACTGGGCCGCTGGACTGTGGCTAACTCTTTGGCCACTGCTACTGGCACCCCTCCATTTTGCTATGTGCAGTCTTTCCAAATTTCTTCTTTTTCTCTTTCTTTTTTCTTTTCCTTTCTTTTCTTTTTCCTTCACTTTTATTTCTTTTTTCTCTTTATTCGTTTTTGCCTTCTTCTTTTTATTCCCAGACCAAAAAATATTATTTTTATTTTTTATCATTAATATATATATATATAAGCAAAAATTTAAAAGAAAAGCGGCCGTACAAAATTGCGGTATGACAATGACGTATAGTTTTAAATTTTTTTGCCCACTGGCCCTGGGTCCTAGGTCCACCACTTCCTGAACTTGTCATGGGCCTATCTGCGCACACAGATCACAGGCTTCTAACCCTCCTGATGCAAAATGAGCTTGGAGGGCTTCAAATTGAACACAATGGCAAGTGGATTCCTGTCCACCCTTTACCCAATTCGTTTGTCATCAACGTTGGGGATCATTTGGAGGTAAAACTAATATCACATTTGCAATTATTTTAATGTGTTTGGGTTGGTGTTTAACAAATGTAATCTTGATTAGAATTGATTTTGTAAAACTGATTATTGAAAATTGAATTTGAAGGGAATAAATTTATATGTTTAATTGTTTTTATACTTCAAAAACAAGTTTAATGTAAAAGTTAGTTGAAATTGCCCAAATCAAAAGCAACTTTTTAGCACTTCTAATCAAACCGATGGTTGGAGAAAAAATCAACTTTACTTGACATTCTCCAAACGTTTGTATTTTTGCTAAAATCATGTGTGACAGAAACAAAATCAATCTTGATAATTTCTATCATCAAATCAAACACACACTTACTATCATCATACACAAACAATTTACATTGCGACCTGCAAATATTGCACCAATTGATTTTTGAGACGTGTTAGATTGAATTGGTAAAAAATATGATTGGACTTAAATTTTCACAATTCAGTGTTTATTTTATATTGGATTAAACATTTTGACTCCATATTTAACCATTAGTTTTTTTTTGATGATTATTATAAACGATCTTATGCTTCTGCTTACAAAAATGAATTAACGGATGTGCGATTTTCGTGTTCAAATACTGACCAATGAGAAATACAAGTGTGTCGTTCATCGTGCAGTGGTGAATAAGAAAGCAGCTAGAATATCTATTGGTACAGCACACGGGCCAACACTTGACACCATTGTTAGCCCTGCACCAGAGTTGGTCAGCGAGGATAATCCCTCTGCACATCGTGGCATTACATATAGAGATTACATGCAGCTTCAGTAAAACCGTGAACTAGACAAAAAATCCTGCTTGGACCATATTCGAATTTAAGTAGAAATATTGCTATGCTCGCATATGTAGCATTCGTGTATTTATTGTGTTTGAATTTTCATAATTTAGTTTTAGATTGATACTTGGAATGCAATTTAGATTTGCCATTTGGTATGTAAACCAGGCACAAAGGTTGTGCTTAATTCAGCATGCCCCCGAGAATAAATAAAGTATGGTCGTGGAGGTCAACTTGTTGTCCCTCGTTTCACGACCTATGTCCACTATGCAATTAAGCACAAGTTTAAAACAAGCATTTTTTTTACAGAATCTATACATTACAATTGACTTGATTAATTTGAGGAAATATCAATAATTATTCTCTTAGACACTCATCATATTTTAAATTAACATTTTTATTTCCTCGTGATTTCAAGATATTCTAGAGGAACATGAAGGGGAGTCTTCGAAATGGCTTGACGAAAGCTCTACTCGTCGGTGGGTGGGAAGGTACTTACAAAAGACACTTTGATACTTATGTTAGCAAGACTATTATTTAGAAGTATCCTTTATAGAGTAGTTGTTAAACGGGCTAAACAGTAGGCCTTATGTGACCGATCGATTATGTCTGGTCAGCACAATCCATAGCCCCCTGAGCACCGAGCCTAAAAGACGAAGATGGTTTATTGTGTTGTAACGGAGGTGTGGCTCATCCGGGACGGTTGCATAACCCCCATCACTAAGCCTAAAAGGCGAAGGTGGTCGGATTATTTGTTTCAAGAATTTAATCTTATCAAGAAGTCGGCTAAATGTTAGCACCCTTAGGCTTTGGGAGTCCTTAGCACTTGGTCCCTGTGTATGAGAAGCTCATTACGGGGAAGCCCAATTAGTATTATGCCGAGGTAAGCTCAGTTTACAGTTGTAGCTTATGTGAGGACTTGGTGTATTTACATCATATGGAATATCCGTCATTGGGAATGTTCAGTAAGTTATATCAAATGAGGGAAACGATCGAGTTGTAGGTTGTAATAGCCCTAATTTTTCATCCTTCAAGATTAGGATATGTCTTAGGGTATTAGAACATGCTTATTGTTGCTTGGGTTGGGTTTCATATGTTTTACCGTTCCTTCAGCCGATTAAGTGTCCAGATGTACCTTTATTCCTATATTTAGCTATTTCAGTCATCATATTCCCCATTTTTGAACCTCTTAACAACTCAATTGGATTTAAGTCCCTTCAATAAAGTTGTAGCATTATCTCTTATATTTTAGTTGGCTTTAGTTCGACTCGATTTCGATACCTACAACTCTAGATATGCTCTCTGAAGTCAACACAACGCAAGCGTAACACTTAGGAATATTATAGTATATTTCAACTGCATTTTTGATCCTGTTAGAGTCCGAATTTGGGTAAGCTTATTAGAGATAAAATTGTAGGAAATTCTCTTAGCTTTCCAACGACACCAAGAACACCTCAATCGGACATCTGTAGCTCCAGCTACGACCAAAACAGTGGCACCGAGTGTCCAGACTCAGGCGCAGGCGCCCAGATCAAGCTTCGGGCGCCCGCACCATCGAGAGCAGCGCAGGGCGCCAGGAGTGCAGGCGCCCGGCGCCCACAGCTGATAAGTGACTACGCCGCTGTTTCGCTTTAACTCGTTTTGGGCGGTTCTGTGACCCGGTGTGACCCATTCTCGACTTGAAAGGGCAACCACGACCCTAGACTTAACCTAGCCACTAAGCATCGGTTCTAAGACCCTAAACATGATTAGGAGCTGCTCATAAGACCAATCCAAACAGAGAAAAGCTCTTCCTTCCCTTCTTCCAATTTTGTGGTGTCAAGGGCTCTAACTCAAGACTACGCTACTGACTCGGCCGAACATCGTTATTGTAACTCGTACAGCCTCATTGGAAGGAATAGGAGGTGGTAAGTCTTCTAATGATAAGTTTTGTCTTTAAGATCAATGTTAGGGTTCTAAACCATGATTTTTCCATTCCTAAACCCTTGCTCTTGTGTTTTGCTGAGGAAAGCTTCACTAGGAAAGGAAAAGCTTGGTGTTACCTCATGCCATCCTAGGAGCACGAAATTCACTTGAGGTAAGGGGTAGTTGTTCTCTTCTAGTGAGTGTATGGAACAAGTATGAACAATAGGGGTGTCCCATGACCCCTACGCCGCATGTGATAACGAAACGAGCACTATCACCACCGTGATAGGGAGACATCCGAACTCCTCAATTACTATTCTTGACTAGTGATATTTATTGTAACGTGATGTGATAATTTTATTGGTTGTTGAAATTGGCGTGATGATTGAGCTTTGGTTGTTATATGCTTGATGTACAGAAATTGGTTGTTAACAAATGACAATGTAAGGAAATTAAATAACTAAATAGTAGGCTTTAGACCCTATGAAAGTGTAGCCACTAAGTATGAATCAAAGAACTCGAGTCCCCGCAATTATGTTGATATTGTAAAGCTTAAGTAGAATGTCTAAGGTTCATTTATGATGCCTATTGATTTATTAGTATGTTAATCTGAGAGAACTAGTCCTTCTATGCCAAAGTTTCACTTGGATGTATGTGCTTAATCAAAGTTGCTAAGATTATTAAATGTTCATGTTATTGGTAGAAGGCACTAGCTAACTTATGAATTGTGTTCTGCTGTTGTTGTTGTTGTTACTCCGTCGAAAATATGGCGATAGAGGATGTTATGGTTAGACACCGCGTTTGGTCATGTTCATGTATCTTGGTGTCGTCATTGTTGTTGTTGTTGTTGTTGTTGTTATTGTTAGTAGGGCGTATCGGGCAAGGTATCCCGTGACGGGCGAGGTTTCCCGGTCCTACGGTTAAAAAGGGCGAATCGAGCAAGGTATCCCGTGACGGGCAAGGTTCCCGGTCCTTTGGTTAGTAGGACGAATTGGGCAAGGTATCCCGTGACGGGCAAGGTTTCCCGGTCCTACGGTTAAAAGAAGAAAAAAAAGGGCGAATCGGGCAAGGTATCCCGTGACGGGCGATGTTTCCCAGTCCTTTGGTTAGTAGGGCGAATTGGGCAAGGTATCCCGTGACGGGCGAGGTTTCCCGGTCCTTTGGTTAGTAGGGTGAATCGGGCAAGGTATCCCGTGACGGGCGAGGTTTCCCGGTCCTACAGTTAATGGGGCGAATCGGGCAAGGTATCCCGTGACGGGTGAGGTTCCCGGTCCTGTTGTTATTGGTACACTACTGACACGGTATTCCGAAACGGGCAAGGTATCCCGGCTTCGTTTTAAGTGGATCCACATGCATATAGTTATGGTTCTATAAATACATTGTTTTACATGATCATGTGCCTGGTTGTTTAGTGTTGGTAATGTACCTTGTTGTTGTGGTTGATGCCGTGGCATGTGATATATAATTGTTGTGGTAATGTACCTTAATGTTGTGATTGATGTTGTAGCATGTGATATTTGGCCGTTGTGGTACCATCTTATGCCTTAACGCTAGTGATTAGATGTCCTTATTGGAATTGTTGTATATTGCGCATTGTTCATTAATTTCCTACGCTGTATGCACTATCTGAGGTTATGATGACTAACCCCTCTTGTGGCTATGCATATCCCACGGGGTATGTGTAGATGCTGAGACTGCAGGTATTGAGGATATGAATGCCGGTAAGTAATCACGATAGCTCGCTGTGATAGATAGAAGACTTGTGTTTACTTGTTTAAGTTATTGTTTTCTTCCGATGTAATGATTAGGGGAAGAGCTCTGAATTATTGTGACATCGGGGACTTGGGTTATTTTTATTAATTGTATTTCATACTCATTTTCTATTTCCGCATGTTGTGAACGTGACAACTCTATTTCGTTTCAAAGGAAAGTTTTATCCGAATGAATATTTTTTTTTATCTTGTGTTATTTTCTTCTTACATTGCTAAAATGCCATGACGGGGTAGAGGGTGTCACATAGGTCATCCTTTTATTTTATTTTGAAGACCAGTGAAAGCTCAATTATTTGAGCAAGGGTTATGATTGAGGTATAGGTCAGATTTGGTGGTAGGTCGATCTGCTGAGCAGTGTGCGCGACCAAGACGTGTATCAATCTTCAGGTTTAAGTGCAACTATTGTGCAAGTAAACTTTATAGGGGTTATTGATTGGTCGTCATGTCATTTTGCCGCCGTTAGTAGATAGACTTCCTTAACGAGGCTGATTTTGATGTTATCGAATGCTTGATCGACTTTGTTGAGTTCCACAAATTGTCTTATGGGTTTTAAGTGCAATCGATCACCAGATCAGCTTTGAGTGCCACAGTTTTATGGGAACAATTGTTTTTTGGGTTCTTGGTTGAAAGGCTCGTGCTAGGTCTTATTTGGGTGCCTTGAAGTCAAGCTATATTGAACTCACACATATAAGTCTTTCGAATGCTTGGGGGTCAGTTTGTTCAAAGCTCGTCTATAAGCCTTAGGTGCTTAGGGGTTGTTGATGTGAACTTGCCTATAGGTCTTTATTGTTTGGGGTTCGGCTCGTTCCGAGCTCCCTTGTATGTCTTTGAATGCTTGGAAGTCCCACGTGTTGAGCTCGCCTTCATATCTTTAGTGCCATAGAGCCAAACAATTCAAGCTCGCCTTCAAGTCTTTAGTGTCTGGGGGAACGACATAACTAGCTTGCCTGCAGGTCTTTGAGTTCTTGGGGGAGCTAATGTTAGGTATAGAGAATAGAATGAATCGCAAAAACTGAATTGTGTATTACTCAGGGAAAGCTATATACAAGTTACAACAGAAAGTTAGTTGAGTAACAGACTTCAACTAACAGCAAACAAAACAGGCCCATCTATAACAACACCTACAAGGCCTAAAAACAGAGGTCCAAACAACTAAAACAAGCTGAATACAAAATGCTGTTAACAAAATCCTCCCTTAAACTGATTGTAATATTGCAACCAGTTTAATCTTGCATTTTGCCCAAACCAAGTCTGTTGCGCATTTTCTGGAAAACTTCAATCTTCAATTGCTTTGTGATTATGCCAGCTAATTGCTCTTGTGAACTGCAATGAACAAGTTCTATCACTCCATCTCTTACAAGATCTCGAAGGAAGTGGAATCTTACATTTATGTGCTTGCTTTGCCCATGTAGAACAGGATTTTTAGACAACTTAATAGTGGAATTGCTGTCACATAACACAGTAGTGTACTTCCCTTTTGAATGACCAATTCTCTCGAGAATTCTTTTAAGCCATACTGCCTGACAGGCACAGGCAGTAGCAGCAACAAACTTAGCTTCTGTGGTGGAGAGAGTTACCACAAGCTGCTTCTTAGAGGACCACGAAATTGCACTTGTTCCAAGTAGAAACACATAACCGGATGTACTCTTCCTATCATCAACGTCACCGGCATAATCACTATCCGTGTAGGCCAACAAATCTCCCTTCCCACTGCTGCTGTAATGAATGCCAAGCTCGAGAGTCCCTTGAATGTATCTCATAATTTTATTTGCAGCCTGGAGATGCATCATGCTTGGCTTGTCCATGTACCTACTGATTAAACAAACAGAAAACATCAAATCGGGTCTTGTAGCTGTTAAGTACATCAAACTTCCAACAATTTGCTTGAAGTTTGTTACATCCACCTCCTCTTCACTTCCTTCCTTTGACAGTCTACAACCAGGAACAATTGGATTCTGAACTGGATTACTATCACTCATCCCAAATCTATCCAACACATCTCTAGCATATCTGGTTTGATTAATATAAATTCCTGCAGAATTTTGAACAACTTCAACTCCCAGAAAATGACTCATCTTCCCCAAATCCGTCATATTAAACTCCTTATTCATTGATTCCTTGAATTCAACACACATTTCATCACTACTTCTAGTGTAGATCAAATCATCTACATAGAGGCTAACAATTATAATTCTATCATTATTACTCCTTTTGATGAAAAGAGTATGTTCCCATGGACATTTCTCAAAGCCCTCTCTCTTAAAGTATGAGTCTATTTTCTTATACCAAGCCCGTGGGGCTTGTTTCAGTCCATATAGGGTCTTTTTCAGTTTGTAGACTTTGTTTTCCTACCCCTTCTGCACATAACCTTCTGGTTGATCAACAAAAACTGTTTCACTTAACTCCCCATGCAAAAAAGCATTCTTCACATCAAGTTGGTAAACACACCAACCTTTAAGTGCAGCAAAAGCAATAACAGTTCTGATGGTATCCCATCTGGCCATAGGTGCAAATACTTCCTTATAATCAATGCCATGTTGTTGAGAGTACCCTTTTGCCACCAATCTAGCTTTATGCTTCACCACTTCACCCTTTTCACTAAGCTTAGTTTTGTAGACCCATTTGACTCCAATCCTCTTTGCTCCCTTAGGAAGATTTGTTAATTCCCAAGTTGCATTCCTCTCAATTGCTTGAATCTCCAAATCCATGGCCTTCCTCCATTTCTCACTTGACACTGCCTCATCAGAATTCATAGGGTCTTCAGGTTGTGAAAGGAGAGCTAAATTGAGAAGCTCATCTTCCACCCCGTCATCATCATCTACCACATAATCCTCCAACCAAGCTGGTTTTCTTTTGATCCTCCCTTGATCTTCACTTTCGGGTTCTGCTGTAGAAACATTAGCAGAAGCACTACTATTACTAGGTTCTGTTGCAGAAACGCTGCTGTTGGGCTGATCACTTAACACTCATGTAGTATCTTGATTGTGTGCTTCAGTTTGAGCTTGTTCAGCTCCTTCCTCACTGACTTCTTTGTCCCCCAAGTCAAGCAAATCTCCTTTTCCATCTTTCTTTACTGCTTTCCAGTCCCATTCTTCAGATTCAGAAAAGATTACATGTTGGAACCTAAACAATTGAGAAGTTTAGACCCTCATTAATTTTGATGATAACAAAATATTTCTCAAGAGAACAATTTATCCTCTAACATATCTTTGAGTGTACAGGTATCAAAAGCTTCATTTATATATGTACAAATCACTCAAGAAAGAAGAAGAAATATACAAAAGAATTGAATACAATCCACTAGTGTCAGCATCCGAACCCGCTTCAGCGTCTTGTTACCAGCAAGCGTCCAGCAGTGTGACTTCTTGACACGTGGTACACTCAATTGCTACGAGCGTCCATTCTCTGTTCTGAGCGAGCGTCTGATTTCTTTAATGAAGCACGTGGTGATCACGTTTTTGCTCTCAGCCTAAAACTGTTCTGGAACGGAATTCGAATTTGATTTTGTGCACTCATTTTGATGTACGAGGAAGCAAATGTGACACCTTTAGCATAAGACAAAAATCGTACAAGGCAATTGCAAATTGCAGATAGTACAAAAACGGTAATGTGTACTATTCTGATATTCTCTGGAAAGGATGAAAAGGACTACATTTCAAATTACCTCACTCAATAGCAAGGATATATTTTTACTGCAACCGTAATACCCTTGAAGATTCCTATAAATACCCCAAGGTATTCATTGAAGAAGAGTCAGAGAAACTGTGAAGAAACTTCATTCTGAAAGCAATATTACTCAAGTGTGCAATCAAGCTTCGTGCCAAGTTTTTGGTCTACATTGAACTGAACTCAGCGTCTTATACTTTCTTTTAGAAAGCTATTCTGTTTTGAGCTTAATCTTTTCATCCTCTCTGTGAGAGCTATTTCGATTGTTATCAAAATCATAATCTCTTTTGTAAAACTGTATTTGGCCTAGTTCAGGCTCTGTTCCTCAAAGGCCTGATCAGATCTTGAGTTGTTTTGAGAAGTTGAGAGTATTGTCAAGTTTGTGACAGAAGAATACTCTTGAGGAAATTGTAATCAGCTGATTATAGTGAAAAATCCTTCAGGAACGAAGGGACTAGACGTAACTACCAGTTGGTGGTGAACTAGTATAAATCTCTGAGTCTCATCCTTTACTGCTTTACATTATTTATCTTTACCTTGCTCAGTAAAACAAGTTTTTATAAACTGTTTAAATTTCTGCATCCGGTCCTGTTTAATTCTCTGCATCTGATATACAAAACAGTTTTGAACAACTTATTTTGAAGTTTTTACGCATTGATTGCGAAAAGTTTTTAACACAATTCAACCCCCCTTCTTGTGTTCATGTTCAATTGGTATCAGAGCTCGGCCTCTTGGTTGAGCACTTAACAGTGTTAAGAGAAAAGATCCTATACTGTGAACATGTCTACTAAAGGAGGTCATATGAACCGTCCTCCTCTATTCGATGGAGAAAAATTTGATTACTGGAAAGATAAGATAAAAGCTTTCTTTGAGACACAATAACTTAAGTTGTGGGATATAGTTCAAAGTGGTTACATTTCTCCCACTAATCCTCGTGGTGTTGCGATAGCCAGAGAAGATTGGAATGATGAACAGAAAAAGAGATATCAAATCAATCAAAAGGCTAGATTCATTCTTATCTGTGCTATGACAGAAAAAGAATATGATAAATGTAGCAAATTTGATACTGCCAAAGAAATCTGGGACTCACTTGTTTTATCTTACGAAGGCTCTGCCCAAGTAAGAGAAACCAAAGCTAGCATGTTGGTTCGGCAATATGAGTTATTCAAAATGGAAGATGGTGAAAACATTGAAACCATGTTTGGAAGATTTCAAACACTTGTTCATGGGTTACAGGCCCTTGAAAAAAGTTACACTACACCTGACCATATTAGAAAGATCTTAAGAAGCTTGACTAAGCAGTGGAGACCCAAGGTCACTGCTATTCAGGAAGCAAAAGATCTAAATGTCTTACGACTTGAAGATCTTATGAGTTCGTTGAAAGCTCATGAACTTGAGCTAAATGAAGAAGAACCGGTCAAAAAGGGCAAATCTATTGCCTTAAAAGTCTCTCAACATAAAGTCAGTTCTTCCAAAGCCCTTCAAGCTGAAAAAGAAGAATCAGAAGATGAAGCTTCAGAAGGAGATGCTGACACATCAGAAGATGAGCTCGCGTTTATATCCAGAAAGATATAAAGAATGTGGAAGAAAAGAAACTTCAGAAGGAAGTTTCAGAAGAAAGATACTAAGGACAAGAAAGAGAGCAAGGACAAGGCTCAAGTCATTTGTTATGAATGTAAAAAACCTGGACATTTCAAGTCTGAATGTCCTAATCTTAAGGAGAAGTCCACAAGAAGTTCTTTTAAGAAAAAGAAGAAGAGTCTCATGGCTACATGGGAAGATCTAGATTCATCCTCATCTGAGGAAGATAATGAAGTAGAAGCAAATCTCGCTCTCATGGCAGACACTGACCTTGATTCAGAAGAAGAAGTTGAAGAGGCAATAGTATATGATTCCTACTCTGAACTTCAACTTGCATTTGATGATCTTCTTAAAGACTCTGCCACTCTCTCTGTTGAGTATAAGAATTTGAAAAAGAAAATTTCAAAATTATCACAAGACTTTCAAGCTTTAAACCAAGAAAAATCAGATTAACAAAGAAAATCGTCGAAACCGAAAATCAAGATTCGATGGATAACCAGCGTCTGATCGCTAACAAGCAACCAGAAGCTGAGAGCTCTCAAACTGAAAACTCTAAAGTTACAGGCAATCCTAAATGCAAATCAAATGATTATGAGTATGCTTTTCAAAAGTTTCTTGCAGAGAGTGTAACTCATAGCAAGCAAGCTTCAATGATTTGGGGTGTCAGTAAAACGACAACTCATGGTCTTGGTTATATATCAGATGAACCTCTTTTAGAAAATGATTCAGCATCTGATAAATCCAATAATCATAGTAAATGCTTGCACTGTACTTACTTCAATAAACATGGTCATTTGAAAAGTGCATGTACTGTTTTTAAAACTGTGAAGGATAAGCCTCCTTCAAGAACTAACAAGAAAGGACCCAAAAAGATATGGGTACCTAAAGATAAAATAGTCTATGTTGCAGACATGCTTAGCAACAAAGTCAACACACCTAACTTGGTACTTAGACAGTGGATGCTCGCGTCACATGACTGGAGAAAAGCATATGTTCCAAGAACTCAGGCCTAAAGAAGCTGGATTCGTTGGTTTCGGAGGAAACCAGAAAGGTAAAATAGTTGGAATTGGTCGCATTGGTAAAGTCTCTCTTCCCTCTATTGATAATGTACTATATGTTGAAGGACTTAAACATAACTTATTGAGCATAAGTCAATTATGTGACAATGGTTATGAAGTCATCTTTACAGAAACTGGATGTCTAGTAAAAAGCAAGAAAGACAAATTTACTTTCTTTATCAAGCTAAGAGGAAAGAAAATATTTACAAAATTGCTCTGTCTGAACTTGCAAAACAAGATGTCAAGTGTCTCATGTCTGTTGACGAAGAACAATGGATTTGGCACAAGAGATTGGGTCATGCCAATTTGAGATTAATCTCAAAATTAAACAAGCACGCCTTGTCAGAGGCTTACCAAATCTCAAGTATCAATCTGATGCTCTCTATGAGGCATGTCAAAGAGGAAAACAAGTTAAAACTTCTTTTCATTCAAAAAATGTTGTTTCAACCTCTAGACCACTTGAGCTTTTGCATCTTGATCTTTTTGGTCCAACAAGGACAAATTTTTAACTGGAAAGAAATATGGGTTAGTCATTGTTAATGATTTCACTAGATGGACATGGGTTAGATTCCTTGCTCACAAAGATGAGTCATACAAGGTATTTACTGTATTCTGCAAAACAGTTCAAAATGAAAAAGGAATTTGCATATCTTCTATTAGAAGTGATCATGGGGGAGAATTTGAAAATGAAAGCTTTCAAAAATTTTGCGATGATAACGGAATCTCCCACAATTTCTCCTCTCCTAGAACACCTCAACAAAATGGTGTTGTAGAAAGGAAAAATAGGTCCCTCCAAGAAATGGCCAGGACCATGATCAATGAGGCTAATATTGCGAAACATTTTTGGGCAGAAGCAGTAAACACAACTTGTTACATTCAAAATAGAATTTCTATAAGATCTATTTTGAAGAAGACTCCATATGAACTGTGGAAATGAAGGAAACCAAACATATCATATTTTCATTCATTTGGTTGCATCTGTTACATTTTAAATACTAAGGATCAGCTTGGTAAGTTTGATTCAAAAGCTGACAAAGGAATCTTTTTGGGATATTCTGAAAGATCTAAAGCTTTTAGAATATACAATAAAGAAACTATGACAGTGGAAGAATCCATTCATGTCAAATTTGATGACAAGAAGCCTGACACAACCACGTCAAAGCTAGATGAATTGTTTTCAGAATTAAATATAGGTAATACTACAAATAGTGAACCTACATCTTCATCGTCCGGTGGTGACCAGACACAAGAATCTTCAGAAGCTGAATTCAGAAAGAGCTGGAAGTACAAAGCGAATCATCCTAAAGATCAAATCATAGGAAAACCTGGAGATAAAGTAAGAACCAGATCCTCTTTTAAAGAGCATGCAGATATGACACTACTCTCAGAAATGGAACCTAAAACGATTGATCAAGCATTGAAGATGACGGCTGGATTCTGGTCATGCAAGAAGAGTTGAATCAGTTCCAAAGAAACGATGTATGGAAGATGGTTACCTTACCAGAAGATAAGCAAGCTATTGGCACTAAATGGGTATTTAGAAACAAGCTTGATGAAGATGGAAAGATTGTGAGAAACAAGGGAAGATTAGTTGCTCAAGGGTACTCACAGGAAGAAGGTATTGATTTTACAGAAATATTTGCACCTGTTGCAAGGTTAGAAGCTATACGCATTTTGCTTTCTTTTGCTGCACATCATGATATAATTCTTTATCAAATGGATGTGAAAAGTGCTTTCTTGAATGATTTTATAACTGAGGTAGTCTTTGTAAAACAACCTCCTGGTTTCGAAGACATTGAATTTCCAGAACATGTCTTCAAACTCAAAAAGGCCCTTTATGGTCTTAAGCAAGCTCCCAGAGCTTGGTATGAAAGACTGAGTACTTTTTTGATGAAAAATGGATTTGCCAGAGGTCTAGTAGACAGTACTCTTTTTAGAAAAATATCAAACAAGCACTTTATAATTGTTCAAATATATGTTGACAACATTATTTTTGGAGCTACTAATGAAAGCCTTTGCAAAGAATTTTCTAAGCTAATGCAGGCTGAATTCGAGATGAGCATGATGGGTGAACTGAAGTTTTTCCTTGGAATTCAAATCAAACAATGCAATGATGGTATATATATACATCAAAGCAAATATATCAAGGAATTGCTAAAGAAATTCAAAATGGTGGACTGCAAACCTATGTGTACTCCTATGCATCCCACATGTATTCTTGGTAAAGATGAAACTGTAAAAGGTATATCGTAAGATGTACAGAGGTATGATTGGATCTCTACTTTATCTTACAGCTTCAAGACCTGATATTATGTTCGGCCTGTCTGTGTGCTAGGTTTCAATCGGATCCTAGAGAATCACATTTGAGTCTTTGTTAAAAGAATCTTTAGATATTTGCAAGGATCTACTAATCTTGGTTTGCTTTATAAGAAATCAAAATATTACAAGTTAGTAGGTTTCTGTGATGCTGACTTTGCTGGAGACCGAATTGAAAGAAAAAGCACAAGTGGAAGCTGTCAATTCCTTGGAGCAAATCTTGTATCTTGGTCAAGCAAAAGGCAAAGCACGATTGCACTCTCAATGCAGTTCGAGTATATTTCAAAGACAAGTTGCGACTCTCAACTTCGTGGATGAAATATCAACTTGAAGACTATCTCGATAAAAGAGAGTAACATTCCTATCTTCAGGACAATACTTCGCAATCTGCTTTACTAAAAATCCCATATTCAATTCCCGAGCCAAGCACATTGAGATTAAGCATCACTTCATAAGAGACTATGTTCGTAAGGGTATTCTAGAAATAAAATTTGTAGACACCGATCATCAAGGGGTGACATATTTACAAAACCCTCACAAGATAGATTCAATTTTATAAGAAGAAATTTAAATTTTCATCTTATAGAAGAATGATTAATCTCAACTTCAGATAATATACAAAAGCTCAGCATCTGGTAAGACATAAGCATGTATATGAATAAGCATCTTATTTGTCATATGCATCATAACTCATCGTCTGGTGAATCGGTTGCGTACGTCCGAGCACACCCACACGTGTCACACGTGTTAAGGACTTAAGCGTCTCATCACATCTACTGAGTCATAATTATTTATGTCTTTCGATAAAATCTTTTTCTTGATCTTACTTTTCTTTTGGCGTCTGCGTTTAATGAAAAGGCAAATCTTTATTTTCTTTTCTTTTTGATTTAATTTTTATGTGGAAATACGAAGCGATTTTTTTGAAAAAGGACTGTACCATTTCCTATCAACTTTCCCACTACTCCACATTTTTCGCTCCATCACTTCACTCTGCGTTTTCTGTAAATCCATTCTCTTTCTCTCTGTCTCTCTCTCTCTCTCTCTCTCTGTGTGTGTTTTCGAACCCTAAAAACTCCATCACCTTCTCTTCAACTGTTACAATGGCTGACAGAAAGGTTGGACAATACACTGCTGCCTTCGACGTCTTCTCTGAGGCAAAACTTCTGAATGAGAACCGGGTTGATTTTGAGAACTTCAAGCTGTACGGTTTTGATTTTGAAGAAGGTCTTGAGAAACTAGGCTGGAAAAACTACTTCATCTGGGAACCAGTTGACGTACTGAGCTATGCTATTAAGGAGTTCTGGGGGAATGCGTACTTACTTCCGGGGGAAGTCATAGAAGGTCACATCAGAGGCTTCAAACTACGCTTCACCATCAACTTTATTGCTCAGATGATCAAGTGTCCTTGTGAAGGAATCAGTTACCATTCAAACTGGGCTGATGCTTACAGAGGACTTGAAAACGTCAACGAAGCCCTGTTTGAGAACTACCGTGAACTGAAGAAGAAGAACATCACTCCCACGGCCAAAGACTTGAAAAGCCACTACCGTGTACTGCACAAAATCGTCACCAAGAGCGTGATTCTGAAGGCTGGATCAAGCGACATAGTGAACTACAAGCAAAAGTTCATTATGAGGAACTACATGGATGGGGAAAAAATCAATTTGCCAAGGTTGATTATCAATAATCTGATAAATGTTCTTGTCTTCTCAAGAAGGAGTGTCGATAAGAAGAATATCGTCAAGATAATCCCTTATGGAGTTCTTCTCTCCATTATGATGATCAAAGACGGCGTTGTGAGGAAGCTGACTGACTCCATCAACACAGAGGAAAGGGAAAAATACTTTGGTGTCGGTCTTTGTTGTTCGTCCGTAAGTTTTGGAGTTAACAGCTTGGTCGAGGATGCGACTAATTCGGCTCTATGATCAAGAAAGTGAAAATAGAGCAACAGAAGGAGAAGCTAAAAAGAAACCACCAAAAGCTCAATGACTGGTGTGAAAAGACTCACGAGTCTCTTTCAAGGGAGACAAGAAGAACAAAATGTAAGGTGGCTCTCGCACTCTTTGTTGAAGAACCAGAAGATGAGGATAGAATTCCCATCAGAAAGGTCTTGGAGAAACAGTTTAGGCCAGCAGCTGAAAAGGATGCTTCAGCGTCCGGTCAAGGGAAGCAAATCCCTCCTCCTCCTCCTACTGCTGTTGTTGTCACGAGAGGATCGAAAAGAAGGCTGGTTAAGTCTTCAGAGGTTAACCCAAAGGTACTTGATTTTACTGCTGATGAATCAGTATCTGTCTTTGATGCTCATGATGTTATTCCTGCACCCCCATTGTCTGTTTCACAACCACAAACATAACCATAAACCAATAAAACCAGAATGAGCCTCCGACAAACCTCTACCCCCCCTAAACCTACCCAACCATCATCCTCTACACTCAACCTTGACCTACCACAAAATTCCTCAAATACTTCTCTTACCACATATATTTCCAAACTTCACTCTCATCCCTTTAATCTATTATTCAAAGTACCTTCCGGTAATCCCTTCAAATCCTACACACCTAAAACCTATAAAATCACCAAAATCACTCCCACCTTACTCACCATTACCCATAAACCTACAGACACTGGTGGAAGGAAGAATGTCTCATGTATTAATAAACCACAGTTTGTTAAGTATGAGATATATCATAGCATCTACAATCGTCCCTCCACATGGCATTTGAAAACCTTCACCTCTAGAGCTGCCAGACTGGAGATTGCCTCTCCGATGAGTGCTACCTTCAAGGATGGAGAAGACTACTTTCAGATGTCATTTAAAGGAAGATTGAGACTAGCATCTGGTAGCAGAGCAATTCCCTTCTCTGTTGACCTTCCTAGATCCCTACCACAAACTGAACTGCTCACATTGGAAGAATGCGGAAGGTGGATCACAGATGAAGAAGCTGCCTTCATGGCACACTGTCTTGAGATGAAGAAGATTGAAGTAATCAGACAGTTCAGGGATCCTTCGTGCTGTAATGCTGAAGATTGTACTGCATGCACAAAGGTGGCTACCTTGGTCTATCCCCTGAAAAGGAAAGAACTGCTCCTGGCAAGCAGCCATTCAGCAAGATCGGGATCACAGAGTATGAGAAGGCTCCAAAGAAGTACAATCTTAAGGAATTCTCTAACCTTCCGATTGCCAAGATCTCTGAGGATCATGCCAGAAGGGTTTACCTGAATTCTCTAAGGAAGATGAATGGAGAATGGCTCCTCAAATCAGCCGCAATGCCGAGAAGGCCACTATTCCAACAGCTGGCACAATCGCCAGACCATCGACATCAACTGGGAACATTTTACTTGATGATATGTTCGGATGCTCGATGTCGCACCATACGACTGCATGAAGACTTATATCCAATGGGTTGCAGTGACAAAGCACTTTGACATTGGATTCACTTGGAGTCAATGGTCAAAAACATGGAAAGACAAAGCCTTGTTACCATGCCTCGTCCCCCTGGTGCTTACAGAAGATGACAGGGAAAATCTGAGAAGATTGTACCTGGCAGAAAATGAAGGAATCTCTTTTGCTTCTGAAGCATTGAGTGAATTCATTAGAAGGATATGGGGAGAAGAAGCTGGGAATAAGTTTGAGGCTTTCATCACGACGTGCTTCAGATAGGAAACGGTCTTCATGGATTTGCTGTATCCAGAAGAGGTGGAGAAAAGGAGAAGAATTCAGTCAGAATCTGAACAGAGGAAACTTGGAAGTCTCATCAAATGGTTTATACCAAATGATGCATTCTTTCAAAAGGCTCAACAAATGAAGGACTTAAGATTGAAGCTTTCCAACCTGGGTGCTAGCGAGCATCGTAAGATGAAACCCGCACTAAGTGGACCTTCTACTTCTACTCCTGCAGTTGAAATGGTCACCATTCCTAAAGCAGAGTTTGAAGAAATGAAGGCTACTAATATGAAAGTCACTCAGCTGGAGAATGCACTAAAACTTCTTTATGAACGTCTTAACATCCCTCCTCCACCACCAAACCCTTAAATTTTTTGTGTGATATAAATTTTTTTTTTGGGTACTCTCTTATTTTTTTTATATATATTCAGTGTTTTTCTGATTATCTGGCTATACATGACTTTATCTGATTATTTGTTTATATACATTCAAATTTTTCTAAGCCATCTTTTTGACTATGATGTGCTTTACACTCTTTTTGTATGATGACAAAAGGGGGAGTAAAAGAAAGGTCTGATGAACACGTGAGAGTCTGGTTAAGTCTGATTAACAAATTCACCGTCCGATGAATACACAAAAACTGAATTTATCATGCATATCATTTCATACATAGCATTTGTATGGTTATTCATTGCTCTAATATATATTAACTGCATTGATATTCATTGACCCAATAATCTAACAATGATCAATAAAGTTGGTAATATGAAAATCTTTTTGATAAAATGAAAATCAGCATCCGATCTCACCCTGTTAAAAATATGCTCTGATTCATCTATGTATTTTTGCGATCACTTAAATGAATTTGTTTATCAACAATCGCCTTAATACTAGAATTGTCTTATACATCAATAGTGTTAAAGTCAGGGGGAGACCTTTAATGTTATTTTGAAATTAAATTGTTCATCAACCTTAGATATTTGTCATCATCAAAAAGGGGGAGATTGTTGGAACCTAAACGATTGAGAAGTTTAGACCCTCATTAATTTTTATGATAACAAAATATTTCTCAAGAGAACAATTTATCCTCTAACATATCTTTGAGTGTACAGGTATCAAAAGCTTCATTTATATTTGTACAAATCACTCAAGAAAGAAGAAGAAATATACAAAAGAATTGAATACAATCCACTAGTGTCAGCATCCGAACCCGCTTCAGCGTCTTGTTACCAAAGAAGCGTCGGCAGTGTGACTTCTTGACACGTGGAACACTCAATTGCTACGAGCGTCCGTTCTCTGTTCTGAGCGAGCGTCTGATTTCTTTAATGAAGCACGTGGTGATCACGTTTTTGCTCTCAGCCTCAGACTATTCTGGAACGGAATTCGAATTTGATTTTGTGCGCTCATTTTGATGTACGAGGAAGCAAAGGTGACACCTTTAGCATAAGACAAAAATAGTACAAGGCAATTGCAAATTGCAGATAGTACGAAAACGGTAATGTGTACTATTCTGATATTCTCTAGAAAGGATGAAAAGGACTACATTTCAAATTACCTCACTCAATAGCAAGGAGATATTTTTACTGCAACGGTAATACCCTTGAAGACTCCTATAAATACCCCAAGGTATTCATTGAAGAAGAGTCAGAGAAACTGTGAAGAAACTTCATTCTGAAAGCAATATTACTCAAGTGTGCAATCAAGCTTCGTGCCAAGTTTTTGGTCTACATTGAACTGAACTCAGCGTCTTATACTTTCTTTTAGAAAGCTATTCTGTTTTGAGCTTAATCTTTTCATCCTCTCTGTGAGAGCTATTTTGATTGTTATCAAAATCATAATCTCTTTTGTAAAACTGTATTTGGCCTAGTTCAGGCTCTGTTCCTCTCAAAGGCTCGACTGTACTGAGTCGTTTTGAGAAGTTGAGAGTATTGTCAGGTTTGTGACAGAAGAATACTCTTGAGGAAATTGTAATCAGCTGATTATAGTGGAAAATCCTTCAGGAACGAAGGGACTAGACATAGCTACCAATTGGTGGTGAACTAGTATAAATCTCTGAGTCTCATCCTTTACTGCTTTACATTATTTATCTTTACCTTGCTCAGTAAAACAAGTTTTTATAAACTGTTTGAATTTCTGCATCCGGTCCTGTTTAATTCTCTGCATCCGATATACAAAACAGTTTTGAACAACTTATTTTGAAGTTTTTACGCATTGATTGCGAAAAGTTTTTAACACAATTCAACCCCCCTTCTTGTGTTCACGTTCATTACATCCCTGTTGATTATTACTTTCTTGTTCAAAGGATCATAAAGCCTATAGGCCTTTGATTCTTCATTAACACCAAGGAGTACACATTTAATGCTCTTGTTGTCCAATTTCTTTCTCTGTGAATCAGGGACATGTGCATAGGCAATGCACCCAAACACTTTGAAGAAATGAACAGATGGTTTAACTCCACTCCAAGCTTCCTCAGGGGTAATGTCCTTTACAGCAATTAGCAATTGTTGGACTTCTATTTTTCACATAGGCCGACCATTTTACAGCTTCTAACCAAAAATCTTTTGGCACATTCTTGTTGGACAGCATGCTTCTAACCATATTTAAGATGGTTCTATTCTTCCTCTCAGCCACCCCATTTTGTTAAGAGGTGTAAGCTGCTGTCAGCTGCCTTTTCACACCATTGGTTCTGCAGAATTTATCAAACTCCATAGAGGTGAACTCACCTCCTCTATCAGTCCGTAAAACGCACAAACACACCCAGATTCTCTTTCAACAGCAGTGTTAAAGATTTTAAACACTTCTAAAGCAGCAGATTTTTCAATCAAAAAAAAGCACCCAAGTTTTTCTAGTAAAATCATCTATAAAGGTTATGAAATACCTTTTCATGCTATTAGATTCCGGCTTGATTGGTCCACATATATCCGCATGAATCAACTGAAGCCTCCCAGATGCTCTCCAAGCTATGCCTTTAGGAAATGGTTCCCTATGTTGTTTTCTAACCATGCAGTCACCACAAACTCTTGAGGACTCCTCCAACCTTGACAACCCCTTCACCATTCCTTTTTGAGTCAAGATCTTCAACCCTTTATGACTAAGGTGCCCATATTTACAATGCCACAAATGTGTAGCATCTTCACTAGTTACCTTAAAGCACAAAGGAAGAATGATTTTGACCATAACCGAGAACATCCTATTGAATGTCATTTGGGACTGTATGATTAATCCTTTCTTGGGGTGATAAACTTTGCACATGTTCTGTTGAAAGATTATGGTTAGATCCTTTTCTTGCAGCTAACCAATGCTCAGAAGGTTGTTCTTCAATTCAGGTATAAAATAAACCCCAGTTATAACCTGAATTATTCCTTCAATTTGTAACTTCACATTCCCTTTTCCCATTACATTCATTTTAGAATCATCACCAAGATTTATTGATGTTCTAAAATTCTCATCAAGATCAAAGAACCAGTCCCTAGACCCACACATATGATTACTGCACCCTGAGACCAAGAACCATACCTTCTTCATCTGAGCTCCTTCCTGTTCTGTAACAGCCATCAGCAGCATCTCTTCTTCCTCCTCAAATTCTGCATAGTTTGCCTTTTCCTCCCAATTAGGGCATTCATATTGAAAATGTTCTAATTTATGGCAATGGTAACATTCAATCGAAGCCACTTGCTCCTCCACAGCCTCTTCCTCTGCCCCTTCCTCTGCCTGCATCAGTAACCTTCAGGGCTTGTTCTTCTTGTTTATGGCCTTTCATCCTATGTTCGTGTACCAGTAAACTATTCTGTAGTTCATCAACTGTCATGGTAGTCACATTATTCGACTCTTTGATGGAGCACACAACATAGTCGAATCTTGAAATCATAGATTTGAGAATCTTTTCAACTATTGTCACTTGTTCCATTCTTTCTCCATGGATCTTCATCCAGTTCACAATAGAGAGGATTCTTACAAAATACTCATCAACAGTTTCTTCTTCATTCATCCCCAGTAATTCAAACTCTCTTCTAATAGCTTGCAATTGAGCTCGCCTCACCTTTGTCGGGCCTTGATATTTCTATTTCATAGAATCCCAAATGTCCTTCGAGGTTTCTTTATTGAGAATCGTTTCCATGATACTCCTATCAATGGATTGAAACAGGTAATTCTTTACCTTCAAATCCTTCAGCTTGCTTTCTTCACCTCTCTTCAATTGCTCTGTACTTGCGCCCGTAGGAGGAACGAAAACCCCATTCTCGATCAAACTCCAGTACTCCTTAGATCGCAAAAGATTCTCCATAAGCATCGACCAATGATCGTAATAGCCATCAAACTTGGGAACGGCTGGTAGCAAAAACTTGTTTTCTTCTGCCATGTTCGATTCGGTTCTTTCTCTCCTTCACACACTCAAGAAATGCAGTTTCGTATCAGGCCCCCCGTGGAGCTCTGATACCAGTTGTTAGGGTATAGATAATAGAATGAATCGCAAAAACTGAATTGTGTATTACTCAGGGAAAGCTATATACAAGTTACAACATAAAGTTAGTTGAGTAATAGACTTCAACTAACAGCAAACAAAACAGGCCCATCTATAACAACACCTACAAGGCCCAGAAACAAAGTAAAGAGGCCCAAAAACAGAGGCCCAAATAACTAAAACAAGTTGAATACAAAATGCTCTCAACAGCTAACATACCTAGTTTTCCTACAAGTCTTTATTGCATGGGGTATTGATCATTGGTGCCTGGGGTGCTTTAGTGTTTCGGATCACACTAGTACATAAAAAGTCTTTTAAATCGGTTAAAATAGACTTTTAAATCGGTTTTGAAACCGATTTATATACTGCCGATATAGTATGTCTGGACTTTTTAAATCGGTTTTTTAACCGATTTAAAAAGTGAGTTTTTAACACACACTTTCAAAAAAAAGACCCTTTAAATCGGTTATATTTAAAACCGATTTAAAAAGTGATCTTTTAAATCGGTTATTGGTAAAACCGATTTAAAAGATGGTCTTTTAAATCAGTTTTTCTTGTAACTGATTTAAAAGATTCCTTTTTAAAAAAAAATTATTTTTGTTTGCTACGAGCATATCAAGCTTTGGCAGTCACACATGATAAAGGACTAAAGGTTTTAGCTATATTTGCCAAATTCACTCACAGAAAAAGGTAAAGCATATCAAAATATCAAATAATTGTTTTCTACCAATCCTGACACAACAAACCACGCATAACAAATGGTTTAAACATTTGTAAATGTCTATAAAAAATTTACTATTCTTAAAAATGGAAAACTTATGTCCTCGGGACTGTTTCATGACCCCATTTGCAGGAGGAGTTCCAATGAGGCCACACAATAAGGTCTTCCATACAGAAAGATGAAGTTCTGCTGCTTCTCAAAGTTTCCACTTTTGGAATTTAGTTGCATCTCCTCAAACACTCCCTCTTCTTTTGTTGTAACCCTCATCATGCATGTTGGTGATGATGTTCCTTCCTGCAGCTGAGTTTGACCTCGAATACTCACTGCAAATTGGAAAACCAAAATGCAAAACCAGTAGCAATACAAGTAGCTTTGCATAAAAATTAGGGACATAAAACTAGTTAGTCCCAACAAAGGGAAACAAAATAGACCCCATTCTTGACCTTATTAAACAAAATTCAATGGGCCGGGGTTTAACAATGTAGGCCACCTTTTATTAAATGGGCTGCCTCATGACTTTACAATCAGCCACAACTCAAAGTCATAACTCAAACAATTTAACCTTTTCAGAAAGGAAAAAAATTATAATAATCATAAATTGAAAGTAACATGGGATTACTCTTTGCAAAGAATTAGATCTTCGCACATATGCCTCTGTTCCTGAGAGTTGCATGTCTTCTTTTCTGAATTTCTGGAACAGTTCAGAACAAAAGAAATATGTGAATATTTTACTACTAATGATAGTAACAAATAACAATAATGATGAAATCAGATGGACAGAGAGAATATAAATGTACACAGTAAAGCAACTACTGAATTGAGCAAATAATATAGCACAACAATCTACAATTGTGTATAAGACCGAGTGATTAATCTAACTTACATACCTCTAAAGTTTCCAAAAGCTGACCCAACATTCTTTTGTTCCTTTTAACCAAGCTTGGATCCTCATTCTTTGGCAATATCCTCGGAACATGTTCTGTAGTAGGGATCTCAGAAGCCTTACATGAATAACAGGCTATAGCATTAGATATACAACTTCAAACCAACAATCATGAAGAAGGTAATACATTTTATGTGTTTACCTCCTTTGAAGTTCTTTAATTGCCATCTTTTCTAGACCAACCACTTTGGTTAGAATTGAAGGAGTTCCTATCACTCTGACCAACCATTGCAGTCCCGTTTACACAATCTTCGCCATTTGAATCCTTTGTCTTTACATTCTGTTCTGCATCAGCATCTTCAGGCAACTCCCCATCATCCACCTTCATTTCCAAACAGAGATACAGTTAAACACACGCTCCTAAATTTTGATCTAAGTGATCAGACAATGCACACTACATCTGAATTTTGAACCACCATCCCCACACCTCCACTTAATATAATTTCACTAAGTATCAACACTAAGGAACACCATATTATATTAAAAACCCAATAAACAAAAAAATTATCAAAATGACCAGACAATAAACAAAAAAAATTATCAAAAAAAAAAAATAGGAACCACCATCCGCACATCCTCTGTGAAGCCCTCGAGGATCTTGAAGCCTCTCCTTTATCAGCATGCATAATCAACAACCATCATCATCCACAAGCAAGAATCGAATACATATCAATAAAATCTGCATTTAGCCTCTCAGATTCATTTCCTAAAATCTGCATTTAGCCCTAAAATTTTGCTAAACTATTCTGTATTATGAAAGCACAACTGAATGAGTTACTCTGCATTCACCTTCTATAAAATTTTGCACAGGATCAAAAATCAATTGGACCTGTTGTTTCGTGATTCTTGATTCTTCAAAAAGAAAAAAGAAAAAAGAAAAAAAAATAAAACTGTTGTTTCTTGATTCTTCTTTCAAACGGGAAACCAAAAACAAAATAAACAATGTACTATGAGGATGAAAGGTTACGAACCAGAGGGAAGTGAAGAAGCAGTTGCAATCCAAATCCTTAATGTTTCAACAACCTCTAGAGCACCAAAAATCTACAAATGAATCAGAAGCATCTCACTTAGGTTATAGTTTCCCAAACATATAACTCAATAAACTATGTAGAGAAATACCAAAACAGAAAAAAACCCTAAACAGAAATCAATACTGGTGGCGATGGTCTGAAACGGCAGAATGCTTTGCAGCGACAGAGACCAAAAGATGCACGCATAGGATGGAGCTCGCATGCAGCAGGAGACGCGTAGGTGGTGGGAAGGCAGCGGCGATGCGAGCAGAGGCCTACGCGATAACACGAGCAGAGACGGAGGCACTGTGACGCGAGCAGAGGCCTATGCGAACCCGAGCTTGAAGATGGAGGCACGACGGCGAGGATGGAGGCATGGCGGCGAGGTTCTCAACCCAAGCTTGAAGAAGAGCAGAAACGGTGGGTTTGAGAGGGATGAGTACAATAGGGTTTGAGAGGGACGAGTTTGAGAGGGAAGAGAAAAAAATAAATATCAGATCATTGTCTTTTAAATCGGTGGGTTTCCAGATCGTTTTAAAATATTGCGACTTTTAAATCGGTCGTCCCAAAAAACCGATTTAAAAGAGTTTCTGACAATTTTTTTCCCACTTTCCTAAGATCTTTCAAATCTGTTGTTTTTTTAACCAATTTAAAAAATGAAAAAAGCGATTTAAAAAGTGTTCGCCTAGACATTTATTTACAAAATTACCACCGCGTTTATCTTTTAAATCGATTTTTGTTATAACCGATTTTAAATCCCTGTTTTTTTTTCCTATTTCTGCACTAGTGTCAATCTGTGCCGAGCCAGCCCACAGGGTCTTCTTGAAAATTAAGAGGAAATCAAAATTTTCAAACATATTAATCTAATTTTGTGCTGAACTAATTATCCCACTACTAAATAGTAATTAAGAAAGGTAATTAATTCCATTAGCTCAGGGAAAATGACAGGGATAGATCACCATTTGTAACAGTGGGGGCATTTTCCCTGCTAAGATTTCAATATTCTCATTACTATATATGTATCATGCTGAGATTTTAACCCACACACTAATGGGCCTTTAGAAATCCAGTACTGTGCCATAGCCCATATATACAGTCCAGACGACCATAAGTCATGGCCCCTTCCCCCTTGACGCAACTGACGAGTTGAGTCGTGTTTCTGTTGTAGAAAAATGCATTTATTCTATCTCTAACATCCATATCTATTTATCTCTCAAGTCTCTCCCTCACTGCCACTAGCCACCGAAAAACGTTGTCGGACCACCATAACCTTGCTTCCGCACAACTACTGGCCCACTACTACGTTTTCTAAGCAAATCATTGTTCTCTGCTCCCGTTTCTCTCCCCCAGATCAATCTCTCTCTTTTGTTGGTACACCACTATCCGGCCGCCATTGTGACTCCTGAGGCTGATGAGGGAGGTGACAACTCTCTAGCCCGCCCAACCTATAGAGGGTCGGACCGGGTTCAACATCTCAACTGGGTTAGGATGGGTTGACCGGTTTTTAAGCAGGCTCATGTCAGGCCGACCGGGTTAGGCCGCGCTGACCCGTTTTGCCCATGCTTTATATCGGGTCAATCGGGCGGGACACATCCTTCTCCTCCATCGTGACTACTCTCCCTAACCTCGCTCTCTCTCTCCCTCTCAAGTCTCCATCATCAACCAAGAAGATTAAAGGATTCTATCATCCTTCTTCTCGATAGTTATTATTATTACTAGTATTCTAACCCGTGCCATGCACAGGTATGTAAACCTGAGAAATTTTTTTATAAATATTTTAAAAATATATTATTTGTTATGTTTCTATATTTTTTTGTTAGAACTGCTAATATATATAGAAGGGCCGCTAATTTACACCCGATTAAAAAATAGGTGTAAGTTAGCAACCTACTTATTCTTATGTCCCATATAAGGCAGCCGAGTGGTAAAGTGTTGCGAGACATTGAGAGCGCGAGTTTGAACCAGCAACGCTCCGCTTTCCCCGTCCCCATCCCTCCACCTCTCGACTATATGTGCTAAGGATAAAAAAAACCCATTTATTCTTATTTGGACCAAAAACTCAACTCTTGCTATAAAAAACTACTTAAATGAGTGAGTATTACTATAGTTTATATATATGTATATATAGGAGGGATCAAATGACTCCAGGAGTAACTCTTGTTAGAGTTACACAGCTTAATAACACACTACTGACATCAAATTTTATCAATCTAACCGTTGAATATCATCATATTACATTAACGATCATGCATACCAAATTTTGGATAAATTAGAGATTCGTAGCTATGTTTACATTTGGTCAATATTTTACTTGTATTTTGAAAAGTATATTATTTTTTGAATTAAAGTTATTTGATGAAGTATCAAATATTTTTAGAATTTTACGCAACTTTATGGAATTGATCTACTTAAAAAGAACTTTTAATTTGAATGTTCAATCGGTGGAATTCAATATCTATAGAGAAATATTAAGCAGTGTAACTCAAACCACAGTTACTCTCGGAGTCATTTGATCCCTCCTCATATATATACACTATTTTTATGTTTATATAATTTGATATTAAAATTATTTTTTAAATTTATAAAGTATTATATTAAGCTAGTAAAAAAAATTATTATATTAAACATTAATCATAAATTGTACATATTTATATAAAATTCAAAATCTGTAAACAAATTTATAATACAATATAATTAGTGATGTGTCAAGCATAGTTTGACTCGTGTCATATACGGGGTATAAGTTGACTTTTAAATTTTTTTATAAAGCAATTGATATTTTTATATAAAATATTTTTTTATTCATTTTTATGAGGAATTATACATTAAACATTGAAAAAGATGTGTTTTGTTTTAATCATAGATCAAGAAGTTGTTAATTATACGGTTAATTATCACGTTTAAAATAGAATAAATAGAAAACATAAATATATATTACAGTTGAGTTAGGAGAATATTAATGTGTAAAAATAATAAATAAATAATGACTTTTCTAAAATTTGTTAAATTTCAAATATTAATTTTGCATGTAACAGATAAAAATAAATACATGGAATTACTTTGATCTTCTGTTAGGTAATTAAATAATAATATAAATTAATTAGTGTAACCAAAAAAATATAAATTAATTAGGTAAGAAAATTAAATTTGCATATTCTTCAATAAATTAGTTGGAGGATTACACGTTAATATAAAAATATATATACATTGATAATACTCCTATTTTAACAATGAATTGCAGAGTACTAAACTTATAACAAAGTTTAATTTTTTTTTTTCCTAATAAAATTGGATGTTAATGCACTCTCAAGCAAATTGTTCATTCTCCCGTGTTATATTATTTTATATATTATATATATATTTATATATTAATCAATTTATATTAATGTGTAAAAATAAAAAAGAATAGTGTTTTGCATAAAAAAATTTCAGACGTTAAATATATATTTTACATGGAAAAGATAAAAAAATACATGAATATAATTTTATTTTTTGTTATTTGATTAAAATCCAAATTAATTAAATAAATGATTTTAAGGTTCCGTAGACAACAAAAAAAAATCTTCAATAAATTTGCTGAGAAGATAATCAATAAACAAAATATATTCATATAGAAATTATTCTAGCATTGAATAAGATAAATACTAAAATTATAACAAAGTGTAATTTTTTCTGGCAATTTAAATGTTAATATTCTTTCATACAAAATGCTCATCCCATATATATATATATATATGTGTGTGTGTGTGTGTATATATATATAATCTATTATTTATTATTTATTATTTCATACAATGTGTAACTTGATCGCTCGGATGAGGACATGTTTGAAAGCATTGCTCGTTCAGTTTTAAGTCCAGCTATATATGTCAACCATATCACAAGGGTTTGCATGCACTGTTAGACAAAAATCAAGAATGGCTAAATACTTTTTGACCGCCGAAGTTATCAAGTTGCTCGAAGGACTTGCAACAACATCAGCATCACCTACACCCTTGACTTTTCAGTCACACCCATCAGTTACCATTGGTTGAGGGAATGAAAATAAAGATTCTAGGATCAATTTGAACACTAAACCAGAAGTGTTGTTCGGACCATGATGCACATAGTTCCAAAACCCGTTCCTGAAACTGACATGAAAATGTACATGGACAATAAGATTTTTGAAAAATAAAATTTCAAAATTCAGTATGGTTGACATACTATATTGCCCGTCCACTAATTAACTTCTCAATTTCCATAGAGGGAGGAAGCTATAGGTAACTGATTCAGAAACAAATAACTTGTAGTTGCAATAGGCACTTGTAACATTAACCCCCCTCAAAGAAATTGCAGCTGCAATGGACTCATGTTCCTATTTGTCTTCCTTTACTTGAAGCATTAACCCATCTCAAAGACTTCTACGGTCAATTTGAAGTTTTGAACATATTGAGAAAAGCTTAAAATTGAGATGATCCCCGTGACAGAAGAAATTAGAGTCTCAAGTCTTATGTAGGACATGGATTATTCTTGGTTAGCAGGAAGCCTATACTGGACCCAAAAAGTAAAATTAGTCAGATTTTTTTACATAAAAAATTGTCAAATATCTATACAGTCTCTATGAATATTTATTAATGGTAAGAGACAAAAGGATGAAAATAAAGAAAGGAAGATAACGATTCACTATATTATGCTCACACTTTGCTTGAATGTGCCCGCATTATTTAAAAAGGAAATTTCACAATATCAAGTCTGCAAATATCTGAAGTCGTGAAAACAGTCAAAGGACTCTGATTGGTATTAGAAATTGCCTTATGCTCCAATGTTTTTGTAGCAGGATGTTTTTGTCTACAAATATCATAAATAGTGAATACATTGATGACCGTCTAATTAACTCACCAAAAAAATTAATAATAAACAACATTATCGATAGAGTGGAAAAAGAATAATATAAGAGAAAGGTATTTAATCATTATTCTTACTTTCATGACTTGTTGCGTGAACATCATTGCAATGAGCAGGACAAACAACTCTCCTGCGAATAAGGAAAACTTGTCCTAAGATGGCCAATAAGAATAGCAACAATACAATTCCAACGCTTTAACGGAACAATAGTAACAAACACTGATTTCACATGAAGTTAATGTGGTCTTAGTGGTTATGCCATTTGATTGAAGACTGTGTTGTGTGTTCGATTCCCTGGTTGCTATTTTTGTTCTGATTGATGTATTCACTACACTTCTCATGATCTTTGCTGCTTTGTGACTCATTGATGTATTCACTGTTGCCTTGGCTCTTCTTGAGTCTTGGCTCATTGTTATTAATAAAATTCCTTTGGCTTTTGCCAAAAAAAACCACTGATTTCACCTTCTGTGTACAATTGATGTTGTGCCACTATTGTCATTGAACCAAGTCACTACGTTGGAGATGTCACCTGATAACAGAAGTGCCTGATAAAAAAAGAAAAATAAGATCACAATATAGATATTTTAGCAAAGAAGATTAGCTAACAATGACAGATTTATTTTGCACATCTTAATTTTCAGTCAAGCATAGGGAAAAGTTGTTTAAACCATAGCAATTACTAAAACCGACTCCCGAAATAATACAAAAAAGATATCAGTAGTTGAATATGAAGAAATATATGCCATTAAAAAAAAAAATCAGCCATATGACCTCTTTGACATACTGCTTTGTCCTTTGAGAAAGATAATATCATCTTTGGCATTCAGCTTTGAAATTCATCACTAAATTGCAGCCTCTCCATCTCACTGCCATTCAAAACAGGCTTCTGAATTGGAAACTTCATTGTTGATGTTGAATCATCAGACAAAAGAAAGGGGTCAAGCAACAAATCTATTGCCAATGGTCTCTTTGCTGTAGGTTCTAAACATTTTCTAATAAACATATGTCATATATGTCCTCAATACGAAAAAATGCCATTGGTAGCTTCCCCTGAAATATGACATGTTACTTAATGATTAACTAAATTTGAATCAAATCATGAAATCTATACCAGAAGAACCTGAATTTACCGATGTCACTTTCTTGTAGGTCTATGATGGATTAGAACATTCACTACATGGATAGTCAGATGTGAGCATTTTCATAACAACATGCCAAATGAAAAAATATAATTAAAAAAATGAAATAAAACAGTGTTCTAGAGCACAAAAATATAAAAGTCAAATAAAAAAAACAAAAATTTAATCTCCCTAACAGAAAATAAACAAAGCTAAAAACAACAAGAAGAGTCCTAGCTTTTGAAGCATTATGGTCTTACTCATGAAGTCCTGATTTACAATACCAATAAAACAACACAATTTTGGGCATAATTTGAGCACAACTTTGTGTTGTTGTATATATAAGTTACTCAACTGAACAGAACTATTAATCCTTGTTATTTACATCTTGAAATGCATGAATGAAGAATTCAGTAGGTCATATGTTTATTTATTAATCCCTATTTATTCACATATGGTGTTTCCATAACACATCTCTATAAGATAAGAACAAATAGCAGACAAAAAAAAAATTGGCAAACAAAAAATCAAAAAAATCTACTGCACACCTCTAACAGCTTTCACAGTGTGAGCACCCTCCTATGCAATTTAAGAAGCATGGTTATTTCCATCATTCCTGCACAGTATAGTATTTATTAGAATAATGTCATCAACTTCAAATTTGGGTAATATAACATCAAACAAAATGAGACAGTGAAGTTTTGTAAAACAACATCTCAATCTCATATTAGGGCTTTAATATAATCGAAATGGAAACATCACTCAAAGATACATGAATTTTTTTTAGTTGCAAACTGAATATATCATCCCTGATGCACTCTAGCTAAAATAAGCCAATTTGCCTATTGGATTTTTTTTACAAACTTATGGTCCACCACTTTCAGTGGCCTTGTGGAACTCATCCTTTATGCAAAAGTAAATATACCAACGATATGTGAGCCTGAATTAACTGAGTGAAGGAATTCTTCTATTAACCATGTAAAATTGAAACAGTGGTTTAGAATACCTGAAAAAATCTACAAAAAAGGGTTAAAAATCCAACGATACATGAAAATAATGTTGAACCTCGAGTCCCACATCGGTAGGATTTTGTTTGGTTGGCCCCTTTGTAGTGTATAAAAGGAGGCCAAGGTGTGATGTTTTATATCATCCCAAACATTTCTCTTCTTCCTCTTTTATTATTTCTTATACTCAACAAGAGTATTGTGAGGTATTTTGTGAGAGATATTCTTGTAATATTTTCCCACATAGTGAAATTCTTCTGGTCTTGCCCCGTGGTTTTTCCCTTATTTGTTGAGGGTTTTCCACGTAAATTTTGTGTGTTCATTTCCTTATTTTCTCGTCTCTTATTTTAGTTGTGTGACACCATTCCGATACTCTGGTACCTAACAGTGGTATCAGAGCTCCAAGGTTGGTGATACTATTCCGCTGCGTCACTTTAGGAAGGTGTTGGTTCTTAGTATGCTCTGTGGTTGCAGCATTGTCTGATCTGCCACATCAGAAAAGAATTGTTACCGGAAATAGTGTGGTAGTATAAAAGTGTATGTCTAGTAAAGTTCTGGCTAAGGAAAGACAAGGTTTTTAAGTACGCTTAGCGACACCTCTCTTTCCTGGGAATTTACTTGGTGCACTCTTTACGGGCTACAGTTACTTTTTCGGTATATAGTACTATTCACAGACACGGTTACTATTCACACGTGTGGTTGTATACTTTTATAGTAATTGTTAACATATACTGGATTTGTTCTGGTATACGGGATAATGCATAACATCTTGTTCACGATATCTTTGTGCTATTCACGGTGAAATAGTGTAATCCGGTTGATTCGTGTACAACCATGGCGGCAAAATTTGAGATATAGAAGTTCAATGGGAGTAATTTCTCCTGTGGAAATTGAAGGTAGCGATAGCTTCGAGGAAGGATAATTGCTTTGAAGCAATGAAGCGGACTCCACAGATATGGTGATGAAAAGTGGAAAGAGAAGGATGACAATCTTTGTTGCCAATTTGCACCTAGCAATGGCGGATTCAGTTTTGTCAAGTGTTGTAGAAAAAAAGACTGCAAGGGAGATTTGGGATGTACTTAACAAATTGTACGAGGTTAAGTCACTTCACACAAGAATATTCTTGAAGAGGAAACTCTACACTCTTCGAATGAGTGAATCCACATTAATGACGGATCACATTAACACCCTGAACACGCTATTGGCTCAGCTCACAGCATCTGATTTCAAAATAGCAGAAAATGAATGTGCAGAACTTTTACTTCAGAGTTTACCAGATTCGTATGATCAACTCATCATTAACATTACAAACAACAATGTTGTTAACACTCTTCACTTTGATGATGTTGCCGGTGCAATCCTTGAAGAAGAATCCAGGCGCAAGAATAAGGAGGAAAGGTCAGAAAGTTCGAAGCAAGCAGAAGCTTTAACGATGACGAGAAGCAGATCAACAGAACGTGGCCCCAGTGGGAGCCAAGATCGTGGTAGATCAAAATCTCGAAGAAGAAAGAATCTCAAATGCTACAACTGTGGCATGAGAGGGCACTTGAAGAAGGAGTGTTGGAACAAGAAGAATGGAGAGAAGACCTCAGAAGCATCAACCTCGCAAGGTTGTGTTGCAAGTACCTCAAATGATGGAGAAATCCTGTATAGCAGAGCAACAAGTTCTAAAGGTGGAAGGAAGCTCAATGATGTCTGGATAGTGGATTCAGGTGCGACATGGCACATGACTTCACACCGAGATTGGTTTTGTACTTATGAGCCTGTCTCGGTAGGATCCGTGTTTATGGGAAATGATCACGCCTTAGAAATCGTTGGAATCGGTACTGTCAGAATAAAGATGCAAGATGGTACTGTTACAAGATACAAGTGCGACATGTGAAGGGCTTGAAAAGGAATCTATTGTCCACTGGGCAATTGGATGACCTCGGGTGCAAGATCCATATTGAAGGTGGAATCTTGAAAGTAGTGAAGGGCAATCTTGTGGTGATGAAAGCAGAAAAGATCACAAGCAATCTATACATGCTTTTGGGAGATACGTTACAAGAGGAGGATGCATCAGTTGCATCAGCGAGCCATGAAGAATCAACGATGATGTGGCATCGCAGGCTAGGCCATATGTCAGAGCGTGGCTTAAAAGTCCTTACAGAACGCAGTCTCTTACCCGGGCTCAAGACGGTAACTTTACCCTTCTGTGAGTACTGTGTGACAAGTAAGCAGCATAGATTGAAATTTGCAAAAGTAACTACTAGAAGCAAACACATACCAGACTTGATACATTTTGATGTGTGGGAGTCGCCAGAAACATCCATGGGGGGAGCAAAGTATTTTGTATCATTCATTGATAACTACTCTAGGAGATTGTGGGCGTACCCGATCAAGAAGAAGTCAGATGTGTTTCCAGTATTCAAGGAGTTCAAAGCACAAGTAGAGCTTGAAACTGGGAAGAAAATCAAGTGCTTGAGGACAGACAATGGAGGAGAATATGTAGATGGTAACTTTCTATCATTCTGCAAGCAAGAGGGTATTACGAGACAATTCATCATTGCACATACACCTCGGCCAGAATGGTGTAGCGAAGCGGATGAACAGGACTCTCCTAGAAAGAACAAGAGCTATCTTTGAGAACGGCAGGATTAGCCAAATCTTTTTGGCGAAGCGATCAAAAGCGCACATTACGTGATAAATCGATCGCCATCAACGATTGGTTTGAAGTCACCAATGGAGATGTGGAAAGGAAAGCGGTAGATTATTCTTCTTTACATGTGTTCGGATGTCCTCGTGCGTAATGTACAACTCCCAAGAAAGAACAAAGTTGGATCCAAAATCCGAGAAAATGTATATTCTTGGGTTATCTTTGACAATGTCAAGGGTATCGCTTGTGGGACCCCACGCCCGCAAGCTTGTTGTTAGCGAGAGATGTAGTCTTTGCGAGAAAATGAATTACAAAGTGAGCGAGAAAAATGACAAAGATTTCTAAAGAAAGCTGCTATCTGCGGTTGGAGAGAAAGACTTCAAGAAGATGATTCTTCCGAGCGTAACTGAACACATAGAACAAGAACCAGATGAGGTCAATAATGAAGAAGTTCGACGATCAACACGTCAGATAACGGCACCATCGTGGTACTCAGACTATGTTATGGCCTGCCATGATGCATATTGTCTTTTGACCAAAGAAGGTGAACCATCAGCTCTTCAAGAAGCATTGAACAGTTCAGATGCTTCTCAATGGATGACAGCAATGCAGGAAGAAATGGAAGCCCTACATAGAAATAAGACTTGGGAACTTGTTGAACTTCCAAAGGGTCGGAAAGCCATCGGGAACAAATGGGTGTTCAAAATTAAACGAGACGGCAATGATCAAGTGGAACGGTATCGTGCCAGACTTGTAGTCAAAGGTTATGCTCAGAAAGAAGGGATAGACTTTGACGAGATATTTTCTCCAGTTGTCAGACTTACTACTATCAGGGTAGTGTTGGCAATGTGTGTTGCATTTGATTTACATCTTGAACAGTTGGATGTAAAGATTGCTTTTCTTCATGGAGAGCTTGAAGAAGAAATTTATATGCTCCAACCAGAAGGCTTTAAAGAACAAGGAAAAGAAAACTTGGTTTGTAGGTTGACCAAATCTGCATGCGGTCTAAAGCGGCGCCGGATGTTGGTACAAGAGATTTGATTCCTTCATAATTAGCCTTGGTTACAATGCATCGAGTTCGCACCATTATGCGTACTACAAGAGGTTTGATGATAATGATTTCATCATTTCTTTGTTGTATGTGGATGACATGTTGGTGGTAGGCCCCAACAAAGATCGAATCCAGGAATTAAAGGCACAGTTGGCTAGGGAGTTTGATATGAAGGACTTGGGACCCGCAAACAAGATTTTAGGGATGCAAATTCACCGAGACAGAAATGATAGGAAGATTTGGCTTTCTCAAAGGAATTATCTAAGGAAGGTCTTGCGACGCTTCAACATGCAAGACTGTAAGCCAATTTCTACCCCGCTTCCTGTCAATTTTAAATTATCCTCAGGTATGAGTCCTAGCAATGAAGCGGAGAGGATGGAAATGTCTCGAGTACCATATGCATCAGCGGTGGGAAGCCTTATGTATGTCATGATATGTACAAGACCAGACATTGCACAAGCAGTGGGAGCGGTTTGTCGGTTTATGGCAAATCCAGGTAGAGAGCATTGGAATACTGTTAAGAGGATCCTTAGATACATCAAAGGAACCTCAGATGTTGCATTATGTTATGGAGGATCAGAATTCATTGTCAGGGGTTATGTTGATTCAGATTTTGCAGGTGATCTTGATAAAAGGAAATCCACTACTGGGTATGTATTCACAATTGCAGGGGGAGCGGTGAGCTGGTTATCTAAGTTCTGGGTTGTAGCTTTGTCTACTACAGGTCGAGTACATGGCAGCTACCTAGGCTTGCAAGGAAGCTATCTGGATTAAAGGTTTAATGGAGGAACTCGGGCACAAGCAACAGATGATTACTGTGTATTGTGACAGTCAGAGTGCCTTGAACATTGCAAGGAATCCAGCTTTTCATTCCAGGACAAAGCATATAGATACCCAGTATCACTTTGTTCGTGAAGTGGTAGAGAAAGGAACCGTGGATATGCAAAAGATTCACACCAAAGATAACCTAGCAGATGTGATGACGAAGCCAATCAATGCTGACAAGTTTATTTGGTGTCGATCCTCCTATGGCCTATCAAAAACGTAAGCGACATGGAATGGCAAGGCAGAAAGAGTGGTGTGAAGATATGATTGACTCAATCAAAATCTTCAAGTGGGAGAATTGTTGAACCTCAAGTCCCACATCGGTGGGATTTTGTTTGGTTGGCCCCTTTGTAGTGTATAAAATGAGGCCAAGGTGTGATGTTTTATATCATCCCAAACATTTCTCTTCTTCCTCTTTTATTATTTCTTATACTCAACAAGAGTATTGTGAGGTATTTTGTGAGAGGTATTCTTGTAATATTTTCCCACATAGTGAAATTCTTCTGGTCTTGCCCCGTGGTTTTTCCCTTATTTGTTGAGGGTTTTCCACGTAAATTTTGTGTGTTCATTTCCTTATTTTCTCGTCTCTTATTTTAGTTGTGTGACACCATTCCGATACTCTGGTACCTAACAAATAAATAGATAGTGGTGGTTACCTCTTAACGAAAAAGAGACATCCTTCAACATCCTTGCAACTCTGAATAAAAAATACAAAACATCCTTCCATTTCAGATAAAAATTCAAAAAAAAAATATAAATAAAAATGGAAATAAAAAATAAAAATAGAACACCGCATGATACACCCAGACCCTGTGTCTCAATCGCAAGCGAGGCCGCGAACCAATCGTCTGCTTCAACCTCTTTCTCCCTCTGGTGAGTAGAATAATGATGGGTAAAGGGAAACAGGAACCATGATCAACTGCACAGAACCAACAACAATCGGAAATAGGAATGGAGATGAAAGCAACGGAAACAGAGTATAAAAAGAATGGAGAACGTGACTTACACGCTTGGAGAAAAGTTGTACTTGGCAATGAGGGAGAAGCAAGACTTGCTAGGGTTTGCGAGCTTATGTTAAATGCCACGACAGCAAGGACCACCACTCCTCGCTTTGAAGGTCAACCACCTCCACCATTTTTGGTCGCTGGACAAAGGGAGGAGAAGGAGCAATTTGGGGAACCAAGGAAGTGGAGGCGGTGAAAAATAACATCAATGGCAGAAATAGGTTAAGGATCATATTCGAATTGTGATTGTTATCAACCTATGGTTAGAAAAATTCAAATATCACTCCGCAGGAAAGGATCAATTATGTGTGAATCAGGGCCCGATTTCAGTTCGTGACTTGATGAAAATTGAATAGTTTGTTCTAGAATTTAAATTCTTTCTTCTTTTGATCACAAAGTGGAATTCTTTCTTCCTTGCATTACATACGGGATGGACATGAAACGGTTAACTGTTAAGATTTCTTTCAAAATCAAAATCAATTGATTGTGCCATTATTGCTAATAATTTGTAATGTTATGTAACGAATTCCAAAATTAATTAACTTTCAAATTTGTACTACTGCTTTTGTTTGAATATAGACATATTTGTATATTTTTTTTTTGACGCAATAGACATATTTGTATATGAAATGCATAAATAGCGTGGGCAGATTTTATGGAAAGTTTTAGCTTTAATAGCTATTGAAGATTGAAGATGCAAAATCACGTCAAAATAATTACCCAGTGATCTTTCATAATTATTATGTTTCCAAAAAAAAATGGTAACCGAAAATACTTATGTGCTGACCCATTATATTATTTATTTATTTATTTTTTACAAAAAATGGTAGACACATAATTGCTATTTTATTGCTCCAAATCACATTTTTTTAACCACCTAATCGATTTTTCTTTCTTAAAGATGACACATAATGATTATTTATTGTTAATTCTCCTAGAGGTTGCCATTTGGAAGATAATCAATGAGTTTATTTTGATTTGTATATAATAGAGATAGAGATTATTATTATTATTATTATTTACGGTTATTATTATTTTCTGGAAAAATTGTTGTTGTTAATAACTTTTATAAGGAGAAATTATAATGTCGATAACAATTTTTTAAAATTGAAAACTACAAAAAACTGAAACTCAAAACTAAAAACTGAAAACCAGTTTTGGTTTTTTAAAATTTGAAAACCCAAAACTAAAAACCACCCCAAACAGGGCCTCAGTTTTTGTGTTTTGTACGTCACAATTTATTAAAGAACCGCCACATAAGAACATATATATGCATATAGAAAAACAATTCATCTTGTATAGTCATATATTCTCTCCTTTTTTTTTGACAGTGTGTATATATATATATATATATATAATTACTTCTGGAGTAACTTGAACGCCTCATATATATATATATATATATATACACACACACGCACTACACACTACGAAAGAGGGAGGTATATAATGGACTACAACCAAAAGTGTACAATATCTGTCCAAAAAAAAAAAAAAACCAAAGTGTACAATAATACAGGTACCCCTAGATATAAGTAAACTTAAAACTAACCCCTGGTGATACATTCCACGAGATCAACTGTCCACTCATAGTATAAGCAAGGTCTTTTGGTCGCCGAGTCATCTCCAAGAGATAAACTTGATATAGTCCATCAGATCAGTGATATAAGGTTCCTTGACAGAAAAAATAAACTCATTACGAATACCCCAAATACCTTACAATACAACACTTCAGATCAACATCACCCCTTCTTCACCCTTCAAATGGATGAAGTGATATAAGAGCATAAAAAAAATGAGACAAATCAAGAGGCATATCCAAAACGTGTCCTAGCCACCTGAAAAACGTCTCTCCTCTTACAACTTCTTTAGAAAAATTCTTATATTAAATAATATTGGGGTATGCAGTTACGTCTCAGTGTTGTGTCAAATTCATTTGCATTTAATATAGAGTAATGCTATATCACACGAGGAAGTTGTTCACGAGGCATCACGAAGGACAATACGAAAAGGGATTCGGTCATGTACAAGGAAATTCGCAAAGATGAAAAATAAAGCCACCCTAAATTTATTAAAAAAAAAAACAGAAAACATAAACAATGGGGACGTAAATCAAAACCTAAAAAATAAAGCCGTTGTGCTTTTTCTTTAAATCTCATCAATTCTTATATATTTACAGTCTTTTGTTTGTATTTTTTTTTAAATGTAACTGCTAAATTAAATTTGTTTTAAAAATCATAATTATTTTATAATTTTTCCGAACAAAAGAAAATCTCGCAGCGCTTCTCTGATATTTTTTTCTTAATCTAAATAAAGTAAGCTTTCAAACAAAGATGCATTATTGATTCACTTTTTTTAACGCATAAATAAACAAGTTTTATCCATGGTGCTTAATACAATTGGCAAAGTATTTGCCGCTTAGACGCTTGGGGGGTTCGAACCTACTATGCCCTCTTTCAGCGCTCTTAAGAGTACGTTGTAAGCCGCTAGGCTATCTGACAAAAAAAAAAAAAGCTTTGATTTGCATTTTTATCAAGTAAGACTCTTTCTTTCTCAATAAAAAACATAAAGTCTTCTGCAACAAGTATATACATATGTCATTCCTTTTACTATCTAAATTTTTATATTTTTATTTTTATCAAAAATTATGTTGTTGCAACATGCACCAAAAGTTTCTGTTATAAATACAAAACTTTTCATAGCTATGAATTTGAATTCAATAAATTTAAGTTTTGATATACCATATTGACTAAATATATATGAGTAATCATGTGTCTTCATGTGTATAATTTTTTTCATTTTTTTATGATTTCAAAATTTTCATTTCAACAATTAATTTCTATACAACAAAATAAAGTCTTTACTCTTAAGGATGAGAGTATCTTTCCTTAAACTCTTTTCTCCCATAAGATTTGTTATCTTATTATTATTTAATAATTTTTAGAAAGCCCTTATGTTATTAAATACTTTGAATTTTCTTACATTAAAAAAAATCTTTTTCTCAAATTTCACTCTCTCAAAATAATTACATTTAAATTTTTGTATTAAATTTTTATTTTCCATCCAGAGTCTTAACTATTTGTATATTTGAATTAAATTATTTACATTTATATTTATATTTAATACTTATTATTGTCAACTCAATTTCTTTAATTTATATATATAAACTTAATTAATTTAATTAATTACACATATTTCCTAATGAGTATACAACCATTTTGGTCTCCGAATGTGTGAGACGTTATCATTATAGTCCCTAAATGTATCAAAATTAGAAAAACATTCCCGAATGTGTCTTTCGTTAGTCAGTTTGGTCCTCGAATGTGTCTTTCGTTAGTCAGTTTGATCCCCAAAAATTGCTAATAGAAAACATATTTGGAGATTTTTTGAAATTTCAACATATTCATGGACTATAGTAACAACACCTCACAGATTTAGGTACCAAAATGACTATTTACTCATTTCCTGATATATTTCAATTATATTTTTAATTTTTTTAAAATTTAAACTATTTAATTAACAAAAACATTTCTAACCTGTTAGTTTTAAAATCTCGTTTCTTTTTCTCTTCATTGAATTTGTTAATGGAAAGGTGATGCAAATAAAAAGAATCTGAAATGGAGACGTACCAAAATTATCAAATATTAAATAAATCATAATTTAATGATTATACGGAAACTTTGAGTTAGCTAAGGTCATTAATCATTTTTATCAAAAAGTTTTCACGTTCACCCGTTATCATCCTTCTATTTAAACCGTTCTCCAATGATTCGGTTTACAATCCTCCATCCTATTGTTGACCAAAGAGTTTATTTTGGATTTGAGAAAAGGCAATTGAGACAGTGATCAACATGGTGTTTACTGAGAGATTTGGTTCAATAGAACCGTGTCTACCAAATTCATCAAACAAACAAATAATTAGTTTTTTCAAGTGATTGCGTGATCGAACGAGTTATGTGGTAATCTCGTGTTTTCAACAAATGGTCTTATCTCTGAGTAAACGGTCGAATTCTCGACCGAGAATCACTTTGCAATGTTCTTGGCCACTAAGCCATTAATCATTGTGTTTTTGCCAATTTTAAGTATGATGATTTTTTCAACTAACAAGTAAATTGTAGTCGAAATGGCACAAATTATAATGATTTAACCAAGCTTGGCCGTAACTGGCCAATGACTTGATTATCAAGTAACTTTAAACAAAAAGTAAAGTTAAAACATTTGAAATGAATGATGTATGCAAAATGACTTTGAAAGCAGGTAACATGCGGAAAGTAGTGAAGAGAAATGTAAGTTTCGAAAGACAGTAAAATAGCAAAAGTTAAATTTAAATGCATAAACAAAATATAAACTTGCAAATGAATTAAATGAACAGGCAAAAACAATAATTGATAAAATTGACTTGAAATTGAATTGCTGAATGTAAAAGTTTTGGAAGGCATACAGTGATCGTTTTCCTTTAATCTGCTCTGCTGTCGAGATGTTAGGAACTTAGATCATGTATCCAACCCTGATTATATTGTGCGAACTTCTATTTATAGACAAAAATATGAAAAACTACCTATTATCCGACCAGACACGTGTACGGATACAAGGTCAGTAGTTTATTTCGCTAAAAACTATAAAACTTCGATAGTAGCACTTCCTGTTGAGTTGTACATTTGTTTGCTTAATGCCTAAGTCTTACTCAACCAACCACGTCTGATATCTTCGACGCTTAAAACATTCCGTCGAACAACCTTCACATCACCTAGTCTTTAAGACATAGTCAATTCTTTACTTCAAATTCTGGCTCCTTGCCTTTTCATTCATCTAACCCCTGAGCTCTGTCGAACAAACTCCAAATCTGAAATTTGGCACCTAACAGATGCCCCCCAAATTCTGAGTTTTCGACGCCCATATGTGAAGAGAACCAGAATTTTCTTACTCCACTCGCGACGGTTACTCTGCAACATTGTCCCATCATCGAGCTGCGCTTCCCACTTCCCTAAAAAATAGGCCCATTATTACACTTGAAGTAGGTAGTTACAATCCCGTGTGCTCATTCTCACCGCAAGCTAACTTATATATATCCACTAGGGTTCAAGTGAAAACACTTTCACTTCCTCTGCATTCTGAAAGAAACTTGCTTTCTATCAATGGCGTCTTCTTCCATTCCAACTCAAAGCTCTAAATCACCTCTGAGGAAAACTTGGAGCAATCCTGATGTTGATTAAATCGATCCCATGGCAAAAGTCTAAGGTAATCATACCTCATTTAATCGATCGTTCTTGCCGTTTTGATCCACCTGTTGCTTATTTAGGACCAGTTATGACTCTTTCCAGTTTTCCCGATGACTTTAAAGATTCTTTTCCAAATAAGGATGGTCAAACTGATATTCTCATTTCTTCTCCTAGTTTGTACATGCATTATTTCCTCAAAAGTACTAGGCTTTTTAGAACCCCTCTTTTGAGTATAAATGGATATTCTGCTTGGCTCAATCGTGTCGAAGCCAAGAAAAGACTTATTTGGAGACAGTTAGGTATCTATGACTTGATTAAGTTGTCCGAGCATACCTTTAGGTTGGACCCATCCATGTTAGGAGCTGCAATTTTCTTTTGGAATCCTACTACTAACAATTTCCACCTTCCATGTGGAATGATTGGACCAACTCTGTTTGACGTTGCTGCCCTCACTGGCCTCCCACCGGATGGCCACATGATTCACCCTTTGTGTGCTCCTGAAAACGTCATTGATTTTTCATTGACCAACCCCTTGCTTTCTCCAAGTATATTGCTAGCCAAATGCAAGACACACAAGAGGTCTCTGATCAAGAGCACGTAGCCTTTATGTTCCTTTGGCTCTGTGCCTTTGTCATGTGCAACAAGAATGTTCAAATGTCAAAGTCATTGCTTGAACTGGCCAACCTTCTTCATGAAGGTAAAAGATGGGCTTTAGGCCCCTTCCTTTTATCTAACCTCTACTCCAGCATGTCGAGTTTATACAACATGGTAAAAGGTTGGGGAAAGAAAGTTGGAATTGGTGGCCCAATATGGCTTTTACAACTCTGGCTGAATGCCATATTGCCAGGTCACACTATCAATAAATCCCCATCGAACCTTGAAATTGATACCTATGGCACCTTGGCCATGTATCGTATCCCCAAGCCTTTCGACAGTGAGCTCGACAGTTTCAAATATTACTTTGAACTTTTTCATTCTTTCTCTGCTGGAACACCAGGTATTCGCTTCCAACCTTTTATTGGTAGAGAACATGGTCCTGAATGGTTCACTAATCCTTTCTATCCCGATGACCAATTCTGCAAAAACATTTGGCCTTACTTCCTTGCTCGCCAAGTCTTTCCTGCAGGATTACCTGGTTCGTCAGATAATTCTGCTTTTTCTTGCTTACCCAATGCTTCTGCTAACAACATTGGTTTCTTCCAATCTATCCCTGGTCCCTTTCCTTACAAAAAAGAGGATATTCTCTTGTACACCATCACTCTTAAGGAGCCCGCCATCAGCAGCATACAGAACAAGAACAAACTTCGCAGGGAGGCTGTCAACCTTATCCCTTTTACTCCTTGTTTGGGTATATCCCAAGATTTCGAGACATGGTGGAATGATTACTACAACAAGTTCCACCCTTCCTTTGATGACTGTATGGCTAAACTTGTGGTGCAGGAACAGGACCCTTCGACAAAGACCAAAGGTGAGCACTTGCAAGATATTCCCAAATTTGAAAGGTTTTACAAAACGAAATGGGATCCTAGGTATCCTTCTCATATTGTTCGACAAGTAAAGGAAATGACTGCCAAATCGAAAGAAGAGCACAAGAACAAGTGGGGTATCAAGGCTCTCAGACATAGAGAAGCCACAGGTCAAACTCTTAAAATACCTCCTTGTCCTGACCCAGTGCCTTTGCCTTGTGCAAATTTCGGTTTAGCTGATCCATTTCCGGGTAAATCGACAAGAGCTGGTAACTTCCTTGCACTAGAAAGACTTGGGTATTTTTCTAACATAGGCAATTTTGAAAACAAAGAAGTTACTTTCACTGGTCAATTTGCCTCCTTTTACGAACAATATGATGAGGATGTCAAGGTCATCTCCCAATTTCCACAAGGTACTACTGTCGATTTTTTTTTCTCTGAGAGCACAGTTGCTTTGTGTTTACATCCTTCACTTTCTTTTTAGCTCTTGGCCTAAAGGAACCTTTAAAGTACAAAAAAACAAGTGGCAAGGTCCAAGAGGCTGAAGACGATGAAGGTGATGATGAAGACAGTGAATCTCCCCTCCAGGCATCTACTCCAAAGAGGAAATCCAGCAAGACTTCTGTCAAGAAAGCAGAAGCTAGTGTAGTACCTTAATTTTGTCCGGCCTTTAATTTTTATTTTATTATTTATTTTAATTAGTAGTAGTAATAATAAATATAAATAATATTTTAGGTTTTATAATAAAAGAGATTAAAAAGGAGAAGAAAAGAATGGATAAGAAAAATGGGATTTTTTATTTGAGTAGGGGTGTGTAAAAAATAAAATTAGATGGTGCAAATAGCAATAAACAAAGCTGGATCCAGCCCAGCAGGCAACAGCCCAACGCTCTTTTCTACGCGCACCCCCTTTTTTTCTTTCCAGCCCCCTGCGTATTTCTCCCTTGCCGTTTGCTCCTTGCACCCCATGCCTCATTCTCCACGCACCCCCTACTTGGCCCAACCATCACACGCAGCGTCTAACACACGCAGCCCAGCCCATCTTTTTTTAACCTAAAAACTAACAACCCTAAAAGCCATTCACGCAGCGCCCCTCACCATCAACCTCCATCCTCTCCTCCTTCTCTCTAACCCTAGCTCCCACGCCCCCATCCTCTCTCCTTTCTCTCATACCCTAGCGCCGTCCATCCTCTCCTCCTTCTCTCATACCCTAGCGCCGTTCATCCTCTTCTCCCTCTCAACCTCATCCCTTCAAACCCTATCTTCTTCTCTATCTCCTCGTCCTTCTCCCCCTATCTCGGCCAAATCTCTCCATTCCTCCTCTTCATCTTCTTCTCTTTTCAAACACCAAGCCGCGGCCTCCCCTTTATCTCGCCCCAAATCACGATTTCCATTCCATCTCTTATCCTTTCTCCTTTCAAACACCAAACCCTATCCTCATGCCGCGTCCACACCCAACCTCATCTCATCTTCAAGATCCGAATCAGCCTCAGAAAAGGGAGTATTTTTTTTTTTCGTTTACAAAATCACATCTTTATCTGTTTTTGATTTTGATATTCTGTTTTGCAGGGATAAGGAAAGTTGGATTTGAATTCGAAAGGGCTCAGAGTCAAGAGTAAAGGCTATAAATACCCATTTTTCTCAAAGCAAAAGGGGGCACGCAGAGAAAGTGAGAGCAAGAGATTTGGAGATCAACAAGGAGGCTGAAGCAAGGCGTGAGGGAGAGTTTTAATTTTTTAAACACTATTAGAATTTTTTAGGGTTCTGAATTTTATCTTTTTTTTGGATTAAAGCTGTGTATTCAGGTGTTCTTCTCTTCTTCCTCTTCTTTCTGTAAATTCTTAGTATTCTGTTTATGCATTTTGTTTGGCTTGATTTTAATCTAAACTTCAATCTGAAACTATGAATTATATTAAAACATGATTTCATCCTTTTTGATGATTGTTGTTTGTTACTGATTCTGTCTCACCACTGCCCCCTTGCGTTCTGCGAAATCATACAAATTAGGGTTACGGGGTTTGGCCTTCCAAAGGGGCCAAATCCAGGTAAAAGGGTTAAATTGCAGATAACTTAAGTGTCATAATTGTAAATAAGGCACAAATCTGGGTATAAGAGTAAATATATGTCCCTGCAAAAAAAGAAAATTTTTATGAAACAAAAGTCAGATTTTTTTTTGTAACTAAAGGAATCAAGACCGAGACCAGGATCTTATTTGCTAAATGTCAAAAAAATTATTATATGTTAAAAGGGAAACATGTTAATATTATTATTATTATTATCATAGTTATTAAATTTTTTTCTCTTCTCTGATTTTTGAAGTAAAAGACAAATTAAAAACAAGATAAAAAAAAACGTAATTAGGATTAAATAGTTATTATTTCTGTTAAACTAAAAAAACGTTGTTATTCAATATTTCTAAATACATGCACGTAATCAAAATATTCTCAGCACGCTTATATCTTTTGTGGTTTCTCTTTTTTTTTAAAAATATATATTTTAGGGAATTAATTCTTTAGGGAAAACTGTTTTCAAATGATTAAAGTTACCATTTTTTTATGGGCGTCTTAGGGGTGCTAGTACCTTCCCTATACGTAACCAACTCCCGGGCTCTAAATCTGGTTTAAAGACCTTTTTCTTCGTTAAATAAAAAAATATATTCAAAAATAGGTTTTCCAATATTTTCCTATTAAAATCAAAATATTGGTGGCACATCCATTTAAAAATTTTAAGGGTGGTTGTCACAGTTGGCGACTCCACTGGGGACTTTAGAGAGTTAGGCCTATTGATTGTTTGAATTGTTTGTTTGCCTTCAATGAAAATTGTTTCCTTTTCTTTTTATTTTTTTCTTTTATTTATTTATCACTATTATTATTACTATTATTATTATTATTATTATTATTACTACTACTATTATTTTTTTTTATTTTTTCAGGTTATTTATTTTTTGTCTTATCTTATTTGTTTGTATCCTTGTTTAGTTTGCTTATTTTGATTATATGCATATTGAACATTAGGATAGTTACCATGTATATATTGTTTTATTTATTTTGCAGCGGGTAGTTTTAAGTTTGCTCATTCACACACTTCACTTTATACACTTTATTTACACACACTTTGAATGGGTGCCCTATACCCGGGCCCGAGTGAACCTTAAGTTAGGAGATGCTTTGTAATGGGTGCTCTGCTGGACGTAACGGCCAGTGGGTTCCTATGAAAGCCTCACCTAGAGTTTGGCTCCATTTGAAAAAAAACCATCCTTTAATAATATACTTATTATTGGTGGTAACATTTTCAAATGGGACCCTTGGCTCTAGAGACCTTTTTAGATTAGTATCTTAAATCTACCCAATGGAAATGCACTTAATATAAACCCTAGATCCTTTTAAGGAGTTACCGGCCCATATCACGAAAGGAGCATACCTTATCCCACTATCCACGTGACAAAAGTCGTATGACCTAAGATCTTAGGAAATACCGGCCTACATCACAAGGGGCACACTCTACCTGTTTTTCCATCATCCATTTATTTTTCATTCACATTTCAAAATTGTGAAAAATAATAAATGATATTTTTCTCCAAAAAATATTATTTGTTATTCTTCTTTGCAAAAAAAAAACATAGTTTCAAAAAATACTTTCCCTTCTCATTCCTTTTTCCCTCTAAATATAAAAAATAAATTTTCAAAAAAAAGCATTTTCCCTTTTTAGCAACATCATTGCATTCACTTTATTTTTGTAAAAAATAAATAAATAAATAAATAAATAAAATACTTCTCCATTACCCATCATATTATTTTACATAAACTTGTACATAAAAAAAAAATTCATGACATGCATAATCATGGCACCTACATAACATAACTCGTTTTTTTTTCAACAGAAAAATAGATACAAGTAAGCTTTCGCTGCATCCCTACCGGACTCGAGCCCAGTCTAGACTCATGGATTTGTTGGAACAGAATCAACAAGCGATGAGAGAAGAGCTCGATCAAATCAATGGTAAAATAGACAAGTTATTTGACCTTCTGCAGAACTTGGATCCAAAATTGACCACTGATAAGAACCATTCCATCAGCACTAATGAGTATCGAGAGGCTTCCAATGGCCCATTAGGAGGCCCCCTAGATCAGAAGAGACTCCAAATTATGGAGGATAGGCTGAAAGCCATTGAAGGGGCAAATCATATTGGGTTCAAAGCTTCAGAGGTATGTTTGGTCTTGGACGTGGTAATTCCTCCAAAATTCAAAGTTCCTGAGTTTGTCAAGTATGAAGGCTTAACTTGTCCAAAAAGCCACCTCATCATGTACTGCCGGAAGATGCCCCCTGCTCCAGTAATGATAAGCTCTTAATCCACTTCTTCCAAGAGAGTCTTACAGGGGCATCCCTACGTTGGTATATGCAGATAGAGCAGGGCACAATCAACTCCTGGAATGATTTGGCTAAAGCTTTCATCAAACAGTATAAGTACAATATGGACATAGCTCCTGGCCGCTCCCAGTTGCAAACCATGGTAAAAGGGGGCAATGAAAGCTTCAAAGAGTATGCCCAAAGATGGAGAGGGATTGCAGCCCAAGTGGAACCTCCGCTATCTGAGAAAGAGATGGTTACCACGTTCATTGACATACTTCAACAACCCTTCTATGATCTGATGATGAGAAATGTCTCTTCAAACTTCTCAAACCTTGTTGTTGTCGGAGAAAGAGTGGAAGCCGGGATAACAAGCGGAAGGATTGGCAATCTCAAAGCTCAACAACCACTGCGCAGTGCAGGTCAAGAGATGGAAGGAAGAAGATACTAATGATGCTCATCACGACATACACTGAGGCAATGGGCCACTCCATTAAGGATTGTTGGGCTCTGATCAACACGAAATGGTGAAACTTCAAGGAATAGCCCTGTTTAAGCAACATTCATTTGTTTTTACGCTTTGCCCAAAGCCCTGGGACATATCTTGTAAAGGGCCCACGTTATTTCCATCTTTTCGATACATCAATGGAAATGCAATTTGATTTTTTTCCCCTTCTTGGTGAATGTTCAACCCGGGATAAAAAAAAACAGTTAAGGAAAATATAAAATAAAATGGTAAAGCAAATGCACAAATCATCAAAAATTAAGTTTTGTGAAAATTTGAGCAATAGGATTTTGAGATGAAGTTTGACCGTTTTTCTCTATCCAAAAAAAATATAAAAAATACTTATCCCTTGCTACCCCTTTTTGAGCCTAAAACAAAATTTTCTTTCAAATACCCTAAACAAAGATCACCCATACATTGAAGGCTAGCACAATAATCCAATAAATTTTGTCTGTTAAAGGAAAAAAAGAAAAGCAAAGCAAGCAAGTAAATATCAAATGCAACATATCAAGACGTTTGCAAAGAAAAAGAATAAAAACGCAAAAGCAAAACGAGGCAATTGGTGCTAGCAATCACCAAAGTGCATATTGGCACTAAAGATTCTTGTTTTTATAAACCCTTAAACACTTTTTGCGCCTAAAAATATCCTTTCATTCAAAACCCTTAACCTCGGGCCACGTTACAACCCTAATAAAGTCCATTCTGTTCAAAGTCAAATTGCTCATATTTTCTTAAAACTTGATTTTTGAAAGAGGAGATTCATATAAACTCCTCAGTACAGTTGCTTTACCTAAAAAAAAACAATATAAAATGAAATGCTCGCTAGGCTGAAAACCCGAAAGGGCGGTCTAGGCAGAAGTTAGAGCGACCCGCTAGGTTGAAAACTCGCAAAGAGCGGCCTAGGCAGAAGTTAGGGTCAAATTCACAAACATGTCAACCCGGATTGTATCTCACAGATCTAAACACAAACCAAGAAGCTAGGGGTAAAAGCTGTGCCCATCGCATTCAAGATTTCGTTTCAGAACTACGCAAGATGATCTATCTCTCAACATAGATATTTCCTGTCCTGGCTGGACGAAGGCCAAAGGGACACTGAAAAGTCTCTATGGATCAAAGTTGTCAATCTGATCCTCCCAAGAGCATTCATAGCATGGAAGGAATATTCAAGAATCCACAAAGGTAAATAGGATGAACTATCAAGAGCAAATATGCAACCCTGGTGCAGCACAAAATCAACCATTCAGATAAGCAATCTGACAGAAAGTTATCATTCCACGAGTCTAGGGGCAGAGTCCTCAAAGGAATTCAGGGAAATCAAAAAAATTCAAAACAATAATAACATTCATGCATAGCATATCATTCATCGCATCTAGCATGATCATCATTACTTCTGGGCCTCAGACCCACTTTCAAAATCATTTCTCTAAAAAAATAAAAATTTCATTTCATGCATGGCATACCATTCATTGCATCCTGCATAATCATCAAAGTTTTCGGGTCCATTGACCCACCCTCTCAAATATTACATATAGTTGGTCTATCGTTACTCAGTAAGAACTAGTACTCAGCCTACCCAATCTCTTTATTAGCAAGAATTAGGAACCTGTCCTATACCTTGTTGGGAATCTGACCCACCACCTTGGGAATCTGACCCAAGGCTTTAGTCGGGAACCTGACCCGCGTCTCGAATCTTCCTCAATTCAGGGAAATCGATCCACACCTTTTTAACAAGAGTTAGGAATCTGACCTACACCTTGTCGGGAATCTGACCCAAACTGTTTCGAGTGACAGAGAAGCTCGTACACTGGACGTTCACCTGCAATAGGAAAACCAGTCCATAATTTTGTGAGAGTTAGGAATCTGACCTATACCTTGCCGGGAATCTGACCCAAATCCATATTGAGTAACAGAGAAACTCGTATCACGGACAATCCTTAAAGTAAGGTAGTCAATTCGTACTTTTTAACAAGAGTTAAGAACCTGACTTACTCTTGTTGGGAATCTGACCCAAATTTGTGTCGAGTGATGAAAAAGCTCGCACCCCAGGCTTACCCTAAGTAGGGAAATAATAAATACAAAAGATGTGAGGATTAGGAACCAGACCTATGCCTTACCGAGAATTCACTAGGAATCGAACCTAGAATCTCTCACCAATTTTGTAAGAGTTAGGAACTAAACCTATGCCTTACCGGGAATTTACTAGGAATCAGACCTAGAATCCCAAAGCAAAGTCGGGAGCCGATCTCGCATCCTCAAACAATTTCGTTCTGGACAAAATTAGAGTCCTTTATCCTTAATTACCTTTTTACAACGAATGCACGAAGACCTTCGAGTAAAATGTAATTAAGGAGGGGCAGCTGTAGTACCCTAATTTTGTTCGGCCTTTAATTTTTATTTTATTATTTATTTTAATTAGTAGTAGTAATAATAAATATAAATAATATTTTAGGTTTTATAATAAAAGAGATTAAAAAGGAGAAGAAAAGAATGGATAAGAAAAATGGGATTTTTTTATTTGAGTAGGGGTGTGTAAAAAATAAAATTAGATGGTGCAACTAGCAATAAACAAAGCTGGATCCAACCCAGTAGGCAACAGCCCAACGCTCTGTTTTACGCGCACCCCTTTTTTTTCTTTCTAGCCCCCTGCGTATTTCTCCCTTGCCGTTTGCTCCTTGCACCCCATGCCTCATTCTCCACGCACCCCCCTACTTGGCCCAACCATCACACGCAGCGTCTCACACACGCAGCCCAGCCCATCTTTTTTTAACCTAAAAACTAACAACCCTAAAAGCCATTCACGCAGCGCCCCTCACCATCAACCTCCATCCTCTCCTCCTTCTCTCTAACCCTAGCTCCCACGCCCCATCCTCTCTCTCCTTTCTCTCATACCCTAGCGCCGTCCATCCTCTCCTCCTTCTCTCATACCCTAGCGCCGTTCATCCTCTTCTCCCTCTCAACCTCATCCCTTCAAACCCTATCTTCTTCTCTATCTCCTCGTCCTTCTCCCCCTATCTCGGCCAAATTTCTCCATTCCTCCTCTTCATCTTCTTCTCTTTTCAAACACCAAGCCGCGGCCTCCCCTTTATCTCGCCCCAAATCACGATTTCCATTCCATCTCTTATCCTTTCTCCTTTCAAACACCAAACCCTATCCTCATGCCGCGTCCACACCCAACCTCATCTCATCTTCAAGATCCGAATCAGCCTTAGAAAAGGGAGTATTTTTTTTTTCGTTTACAAAATCACATCTTTATCTGTTTTTGATTTTGATATTCTGTTTTACAGGGATAAGGAAAGTTGGATTTGAATTCGAAAGGGCTCAGAGTCAAGAGTAAAGGCTATAAATACCCATCTTTCTCAAAGCAAAAGGGGGCACACAGAGAAAGTGAGAGCAAGATATTTGGAGATCAACAAGGAGGCTGAAGCAAGGCGTGAGGGAGAGTTTTAATTTTTTAAACACTATTAGAATTTTTTAGGGTTCTGAATTTTATCTTTTTTTTGGATCAAAGCTGTGTATTCAGGTGTTCTTCTCTTCTTCCTCTTCTTTCTGTAAATTCTTAGTATTCTGTTTATGCATTTTGTTTGGCTTGATTTTAATCTAAACTTCAATCTGAAACTATGAATTATATTAAAACGTGATTTCATCCTTTTTGATGATTGTTGTTTGTTACTGATTCTGTCTCACCACTGCCCCCTTGCGTTCTGCGAAATCATACAAATTAGGGTTACGGGATTTGGCCTTCCAAAGGGGCCAAATCCAGGTTAAAGGGTTAAATTGTAGATAACTTAAGTGTCATAATTGTAAATAAGGCACAAATCTGGGTATACGAGTAAATATATGTCCCTGCAAAAAAGAAAATTTTTATGAAATAAAAATCAGATTTTTTTTGTAACTAAAGTAATCAAGACCAAGACCAGGATCTTATTTGCTAAATGTCAAAAAAAAATTATTATATGTTTAGAGGGAAACATGTTATTATTATTATTATTATTATCATAGTTATTAAATTTTTTTTTCTCTTCTCTGATTTTTGAAGTAAAAGACAAATTAAAAACAAGATAAAAAAAACGTAATTAGGATTAAATAGTTATTATTTCTGTTAAACTAAAAAAAAACGTTGTTATTCAATATTTCTTAATACATGCACGTAATCAAAATATACTCAGCACGCTTATATCTTTTGTGGTTTCTCTTTTTTTTTAAAAATATATATTTTAGGGAATTAATTCTTTAGGGCAAACTGTTTTCAAATGATTAAAGGTACCATTTTTTTATGGGCGTCTTAGGGGTGCTAGTACCTTCCCTATACGTAACCAACTCCCGAGCTCTAAATCTGGTTCAAAGACATTTTTCTTCGCTAAAAAAATATATTCAAAAATAGGTTTTCCAATGTTTTCCTATTAAAATCAAAATATTGGTGGCGGCTCCATTTAAAATTTTTAAGGGTGGTTGTCACAGCTAGTAAGAAGCCTCCTGTGTCGAAGAAGAAACCTGTTAAGACCAAGCACTCGACTGGCTCTTCCCAGCAGGACACACCTAAAAGAAAGGTGAAAGAAGCCAGTCCTCAAGCTCACCCCAAAAGACGCAAGATGACAGTTTTTGAAGCTCCTTCCTATTCGACACCTCAAACGGTTCTTACTTCTCTTTACTTGTGCAACACTTTCTTTACGCATGGCTCATTTTTTATTAAAAGCTTCAAAACTTCATATTTGTTTCCTTTCTAGGAATCCCCTATCGAAAAATCTGCTTCCGCAAGTTCTGAAAATACTCCATCAGATGATTTGGCGGTGGTATGCTATATGAACCATTATTTCTCTTCATGATTTTATTTACATTGCACAAGTATTGGCTCACTGTTTACACCTTTACAGAGACCCAAGGTCAAGCCTTCACAAAAAGGCACATCGCAAGAATGCACTTCCACAGACCTCCATTCAGTCGAAGAGATTGGCTCGTCGAGTACTGACAAGGTACATTCCTTCACATCATATCTTGATGCATCTTCAAACTCATTTTCCGTTTAAACTACATTTCTGTTTCACTCAACAGGGCTCCCTTGAGCAGCCATATGTTGATACTTCTTTACCTTTGCAAATGGTTTTTCCAAACCAAAAAACCGCTGAGGTAGGCCTATTTCTCACCTCCTTTGTCAAGTTTAACATTAGGCTTGTAACTCATTTGAGTTTTTTTTTTAAAACAGGAAAATCCAAAGTCTCAAACTGCACCAGTGGCCGAAGAAACCACTACTATGGACGTTGAAATGACTCAACCTCAACTCTCGACGGGAAGTCCAACTCCAAGCCTTTCTCAACAAACTGATCCTGCTCCCAGTATAGAAATCACTCCTGCCCCCCAAGCCACTGAAAAGGTATCTCCTGTGGTGATTATGTTGCCAAGTGACTCCAAACACAAGAGGGGGGTGAATTGTGTGTGAACGGTGCTTTCAAAAACTTTTGGAGAAATAAGCGCAAATTATGAGTTGCGGAAATATTAATGTGAAATAGATAAATCACTTGAAGAATAAATTGCAAACGAGTTAAAAATAAAGTAAATAGTAAGATATAAATAACAATAAAATAAAGTGCAGAAATTTAATTGACTGAAAAGTAGAGAGATAAGGAGTAAAAAAGCACACAACAAATTATCCAGGTTCGGCCACCTAACACCCCTGTGGCCTACGTCCTGTCCCCAAAGCAAACCACTATGGGATTTTCACTAAGACACTAACTTTTAAATCAGGTTCAGCTAGAAACCTTTACAACTCTAAACCAGAGCAATACGTTCAAGAGATATCACCTCTCTATGAACACCTTGGGATTCCTACCCAAAAAGAAATGATTTTCGCAAATAAAATGAGATGAGAAAGATACACTCAATAGTGCAGATATAACAAATTGAAGCTCAAATAATACAACTCAAATTATGTAGAATAAAAGGCTCTCAGAAAATTGTGCTCAAATAAGTGTGAGTGATGAAAAATATTTGACAGAGTTTTTGGCACAAAAATTAAGCACTGCGTTGTTGTTTTTTTTACAAAGCTCACGAGCTGTGTTTATATAGGCAATGGAGGAGCGTCATATTTAAAAAGATTTGTCCGTTGAAGATTTGCCCGTTGCGTTTTGATTATTAAAAGGATTTGTCGTTGCAGCATTTAAAAGGAAAATCTGCCCGTTGCGTTCAATCCGGAATTTGATTTTCATAGTTTGAAAAACACGGAGTCAGCTCGGCACGCGACCATAGCTCGGCACGCGACCTCAGCTCGGCACTTGACAAGAGCTCGGCACGCGACCTCCTCACAGCTCGGCACGCGACCTCAGCTCGGCACGCGACAAGAGCTCGGCACGCGACCTCAGTTCGGCACGCGACTTCCTCAGCTCGGCATACGACCTCAGCACACGACCTCAGCTCGACACGCGACCTCAGCTCGGCACGCGACAAGAGCTCGACACGCGACCTCCTCAGCTCGACACGGAACCTCAGCTCGTCATTTATGAATATCATAAAATCACTTTTAGAATAAAATTCATTTTGTGTGTGTGTGATTTAATTTTAATTGAGAGCTTTTTATTACTACTTACAAATAGTCTTAATAAAAATAAATAAATACCCAAAAACCAAAGACTTGAGAAACTATCATTCTTGATACGCGTCTTGGTATTCTTTTCCACTTTTTGCACGGTTGACTATTTGCAAAGCTCCCTTTTGTCAATCATCAAAACCATCCTATCAAGGCATGTATTCACAGACTCCCCCTTTTTGATGATGACAAACATCTCATGGAGGGAATTTAGTAAAATATAATCATGATATAGCAATGAGATATAAGCATTGTTTTTCAATAAAAGATATCAGAGTTTAAGCACAATATTTAGAAAAAAAGATATCAGAGTTTAAGCGCAATTAAGAACTCCCCCTTACTATAGGCAATACTTAAAAGATCACTCCCCCTAAATCATGCATTCATGTAACTCTCCCCCTTTTGGCAACATCAAAAAGCGGGAAAGACAAATAAAGCAAGGCATTCACTCAATGCATGATTGGTCTAAAATTCCCAATTCAGTTCTAATAAAAAAGAAAGTTTCCTTAGGCAAAGGTTTAGTAAAAATATCTGCAAGTTGTCTAGATGTTTCCACAAACTCAATCATGCAATCACCTTTTTGAACATGATCTCTAATAAAATGGTGCCTAATTTCTATGTGTTTGGTCCGGGATTGATAAACCGGATTTTTCGTGAGGTTTATGGCACTAGTATTGTCGTACTTAATTGGAACAGTTTTCAGATTGATTCCATAATCATTCAACTGTTGTTTCATCCAAATGATCTATGCACAACAACTACCTGCCGCAACATATTCCGCTTCGGCAGTGGACAAAGCCACAATGGCTTGTTTCTTACTATGCCATGAAACCAAGGCATTCCCAAGTAAGTGACATGTCCCACTAGTGCTTTTTCGGTCCAATTTACAACCCGCAAAATCAGAATCCGAGTACCCAATCAAAGTGCATTCGGCACCTTTGGGGTACCATAAACCCGTGTTTTGTGTGCCAATGAGGTATCTCATAATGCGTTTTACAGCTAAGAGATGTGATTCCTTAGGATTTGCTTGAAAACGTGCACACATACAAACACTAAACATAATATCAGGACGACTAGCAGTGAGATAGAGAAGAGATCCTATCATACCTCTATACTTACTTACTTCGACCGACTTACCACCTTCATCTTTGTCAAGATAGCATGAAGTGCTCATTGGAGTTGAGATTTCTTTTGCATCGGTCATTCCAAATTTCTTGAGTAAATCCTTGCAATATTTGGATTGATTGATGAATATTCCTTCCTTTGTTTGTTTGATTTGAAGTCCAAGGAAGTAATTTAGCTCTCCCATCATTGACATTTCAAATTCACTTTGCATGATATCAGAAAATTCCTTACACAAGGATTCATTAGTAGCACCAAATATTATATCATCGACATAAATTTGAATAAGTAAAATGTCATGCTTCTTATGTTTGATGAAAAGAGTAGTATCAACTTTTCCTCTTTCAAAACCTTTTTCAAGTAAGTATTTGCTCAACCTATCATACCAAGCTCTAGGAGCTTGTTTTAAACCATACAGAGCCTTTTTCAATTTAAAAACATGATTTGGAAATTCAAAATTTTCAAAACCAGGAGGTTGATCAACAAATACTTCTTCTTGAATATAACCATTTAGAAAAGCACTCTTTACATCCATTTGAAAAAGTTTAAAATCCATGACACATGCAAATGCTAGAAGCATATGAATGGCTTCTAATCTAGCCACGGGTGCATAGGTTTCATCGAAATCTATGCCCTCTTGTTGGTTGTAGCCTTTTGCAACAAGTCTAGCTTTGTTTCTAACAATGATACCGTTTTCATCAAGCTTATTGCGAAAGACCCATTTGGTCCCAATGACTAGGTGATCTTTAGGCCTAGGGACAAGTTCCCAAACATCATTTCTCTCAAATTGATTTAATTCCTCTTGCATAGCAAGGGTCCAATGCTCATCAAAGATGGCTTCATTGACGTCATTTGGTTCAATTTGAGAGACAAAGGCCATATGATGACATGCATGATTAAGAGAGTTTCGAGTCGTTACCCCTTTTGAGATATCACCTATTATGTTGTCAAGAGGATGATGTTTTGAGACTCTCCATTCTTTTGGTAAATTTGAATGAGGGGATTCCTTAGAAGATTGTGGCAAAGGATTTTCATCTTCATCTTTGGACTCGTTTGAATCTTCTAAGTGACTATTTCCCAATATTTCTGCAAGATCATCAACACTATCTTCTACCAAAGATTTTGGGTTAGACTCATCAAAGGTAACATGCACAGATTCTTCAATAGTCAAAGTTCTCTTATTATAAATTCGAAAAGCTTTACTAGAAATAGAATATCCAAGAAATATACCTTCATCCGCTTTGGCATCAAATTTTCCAAGGTTATTCTTACCATTGTTTAGGACAAAACACTTGCATCCGAAAACGTGAAGGTGGGAAATGTTGGGCTTCCTCCCCTTGTAAATTTCATAGGGCGTTTGTTTTAGAATAGGTCTTATGAGGACTCTATTCATTACATAACATGCGGTGCTTACCGCGTCTGCCCAGAAGTACTTAGGAAGGTTAGTCTCATTGAGCATCGTCCTCGCTAGCTCTTCAAGAGACCGATTTTTCCTTTCCACCACTCCATTTTGTTGCGGTGTCCTTGGAGCAGAAAAGTAGTGATCGATGCCATTTTCTGTGCAAAATGCTTCAAATGCTTCATTCTCAAATTCCCCACCATGATCACTTCGAATGGAAGCAATGTTAAGTCCCTTCTCATTTTGTATAACCTTTGCAAGTTTTCGAAAAGCATTAAAAGCATCATTTTTGTGAGAAATAAATAAAGTCCATGTATAGCGAGAATAGTCATCCACAATAACAAGAGCATAGTAATTGCCACCAAAGCCCATGGTTCTAGAAGGGCCAAATAAATCCATATGTAAAAGTTGTAAAGGCCGGTTTGTAGAAACAATATTTTTAGATTTGAAAGATGCCTTTACTTGTTTTCCTTTTTGACACGCATCACAAAGTTTATCTTTTTCAAAACGAATCTTTGGCAAACCAATTACTAAGTCTTTACGAACCAATTTATTAAGATGATCCATGTGAATATGAGCCATTCTTCTATGCCATAGCCAAGATTCATCCTCTTTACTAATAAGACAACATGCATCATTTGAAGGTATTTTATCTAAATCAAGCATATAGATATTTCCAATTCTAGATCCAACAAAAACAATACTTTTATTAAGAGAATTTATGACCATGCATTTTGAAGAATCAAATACAACATTATTGCCTTTGTCACAAAGTTGACTAATACTTAGCAAGTTATGTTTCAAACCTTCCACATACAAGACATTCTCTATAATGGGATTAGGACTCTTACCAATAGTACCAATCCCAAGAATTTTACCTTTATTATTATCACCATAACAAACATAACCTTTATTTTTGGGTTCCAAAGAGGAGAACTTGCTTTTGTCTCCTGTCATGTGCTTTGAACAGCCGCTATCAAGATACCAATTTGAATCTTTGGCTTTCAAGCACACCTGCAAAATAAAATCAGGTTTTAACTTTTGGTACCCATGCCATCTTGGGTCCAGGTGAGTTAGTTTTGGGCAAGGTTCCCTTTGGAATCCACATCTTTTTACCAATCACATTCAGGTTTTTCCTAATATTGCAAATGGAAGCAGTGTGACCTTGTCTACCACAGTGAAAACATTTAATGAAAGGACTACTTGAGGGTTTGTTGTGATTGAAGAGTTTGAAAGATTTTTCATGAATTTTTGGATGATAACCTAAACCAGCTTTTCTAAAAGTACCTTTTTGGTTTCCTAAAATAATGTTTAGATTATCTCTTCCCATTGTAAATTTTGCAAGAGTGTTATTTAAATCCTCAACCTTATTTTTCAAAACACTACACTCATTGCATTTTAAAACTTCATCTTTTTTATTTTCACAAGATATGGGAGGAGAAGTTTCAATCACAGCAACTTGTTTTTCTTTAAGAATCACTATCTCTTTGTTTAAAATTTCAATTTTTGATTCAAGAGAAGAGATGGTTTTCTCAGAAGAACGAACAATTTTTCCAAGTTTAGTCGTTTCATTATTGAATTCTTCACAAGCAGCAAGTAATTCATCATAAGTTAAAAGAGAGTCGGGATCATAAAAATTTACCTCATCTTCATCATGATTTGCCATTAGACTAAGGTGAGCCTCTTCATTTTCAGATTCATCAGAAGAATCCATATCATTATCATCCCAGGCAATGTAAGCTCTTCTTCCCTTCGAATCCTTTGGTGGTTTCTTTTGAAATTTCTCATTCCTCGTTTGGTTTTGAGGACAATCGGGTTTTATGTGACCTTTCTTTCCACACTTGTAGCAGGTAGGATTAAAAGAAGTTGTTTCATCACTTTTCTTTTGAGAGCTTGGGAACTTACCTTTGTTTCTGAGTCTCATGAACCTCTTGAATTTGCAAACCATTAGACTCATGTTTTCCTCATTATTTTCATCTTCAAGGAAATCACACTCGTCATTGTCAGTTTCCTCAATGCTTGCTTTGAGGGGGAGCCCTTTCTTTTTCTTATCAGCTTCTTCGTTTTCCATGAGACGATTTAGTTCAAGTTCATGTTCCTGCAATTTTCCAAATAAAGTAGCCAAGGTCATAGAAGATAAGTCTCTAGATTCAGCTATAGCAGTGACCTTGGGTTGCCAATTCCTGTTTAGACATCTAAGAACTTTGTTAATCAAATCTTCATTAGTAAAGGATTTCCCAAGAGTTCTGAGATGATTTATTATATGAGTAAATCGTTTTTGCATATCTTGTATGCTTTCACCTTGGTTCATCCTAAATAACTCATACTCATGGGTTAATGTGTTCATTCGAGCCCTCTTGACCTCGGTAGTACCTTCATGGGTCACTTGGAGGGTGTCCCACATTTCCTTAGCGGACTCACAATTTGAGACCCTATAGAACTCATCGTAGCTTAAAGCAGAGGTGATGATGTTTTTGGCTTTTAAATTGTGTTGGACCTTTTTCTTTTCCTCATCGGTCCAAAGGGTTCTTGGTTTGTTCACCATCTCATTATTGACTGAATGAGTGGGAACAAACGGACCGTTTTCCACTGCATCCCAAACATCAAGGTCTCTGACTTCAAGGAAAATTTTCATTCTTTCTTTCCAATAACCATACCCTGCACCATTGAAAGATGGGGGTCTGTTCATGGAATGCCCCTCATTACAAAAACTGTTTGAAGTCATCCTCTTGAGACGGTTTGGTCCTTTAAACAAGAGCCTAGCTCTGATGCCACTTGTTGCCAAGTGACTCCAAACACAAGAGGGGGGTGAATTGTGTGTGAACGGTGCTTTCAAAAACTTTTGGAGAAATAAGCGCTAATTATGAGTTGCGGAAATATTAATGTGAAATAGATAAATCACTTGAAGAATAAATTGCAAACGAGTTAAAAATAAAGTAAATAGTAAGATATAAATAACAATAAAATAAAGTGCAGAAATTTAATTGACTGAAAAGTAGAGATAAGGAGTAAAAAGCACACAACAAATTATCCAGGTTACCACCTAACACCCCCTGTGGCCTACGTCCTGTCCCCAAAGCAAACCACTATGGGATTTTCACTAAGACACTAGCTTTTAAATTAGGTTCAGCTAGAAACCTTTACAACTCTAAACGAGCAATACGTTCAAGAGATATCACCTCTCTATGAACACCTTGGGATTCCTACCCAAAAAGAAATGATTTTCGCAAATAAAATGAGATGAGAAAGATACACTCAATAGTGCGGATATAACAAATTGAAGCTCAAATAATACAACTCAAATTATGTAGAATAAAAGGCTCTCGAGAAAATTGTGCTCAAATAAGTGTGAGTGATGAAAAATATTTGTGAGTTTTTGGCACAAAAATTAAGCAACTGCGTTGTTGTTTTTTTACAAAGCTCACGGTGTGTTTATATAGGCAATGGAGGAGCGTCATATTTAAAAGATTTGTCCGTTGAAGATTTGCCCGTTGCGTTTTGATTATTAAAAGGATTTGTCGTTGCAGCATTTAAAAGGAAAATCTTCCCGTTGCGTTCAATCCGGAATTTGATTTTCATAGTTTGAAAAACACGGAGTCAGCTCGGCACGCGACCATAGCTCGGCACGCGAGCTCACCTCGGCACTTGATAAGAGCTCGGCCGCGCGACCTCCTCACAGCCTCGACGCGACCTCGGCTCGACGCGACTTCCTCATTTCGGCATACGACCTCGGCCTACGACCTCGGCTCGACACGCCGACCTCACTTCGACGCGACAAGAGCTCGACACGTGACCTCCTCAGCTCGACACGGAACCTCATCTCGTCATTTATGAATATCATAAAATCACTTTTAGAATAAAATTCATTTTGTGTGTGTGTGATTTAATTTTAATTGAGAGCTTTTTATTACTACTTACAAATAGTCTTAATAAAAATAAATAAATACCCAAAAACCAAAGACTTGAGAAACTATCATTCTTGATACGCGTCTTGGTATTCTTTTCCACTTTTTGCACGGTTGACTATTTCCAAAGCTCCCTTTTGTCAATCATCAAAACCATCCTATCAAGGCATGTATTCACAGATTATAGCAGAAAGTGTTAACATGGATCGGTTTTTTGATGATCTGACCATTCCATCTACTCAGCCTGCCTCGTCGAACAACCCTGTGCCACAAGGCACCAACATTGAAAAGGGTAACGTCGGAGTGGATGAGTGGATTAACTTGCTTTCAGGATCTAGCAGCAGGACTTCTCCCATGTCTGCGCGTTCTTCCACTCTTCCTGGGGACAACTTCACTGAGAAACTTGATGGCTTAGTCGAAGAGTTGAAAGGTTTCTTCAAATACTCATTCGATGACCTCTATCTCAAACCAGAATTCAGAGGCAAGCTGATGCACACAGTACAAGAGATTCATGCTCTTCGCAAAAAGCTGCCTCCGGTTCGACGAGGTTACTTCAATGCCATCTATGAGTTCATAGAAGATCTGACTCCTAAATTGCCACAACTCGACAGCAGCATATTGCCTTATTAGCAAGCTCTTAAAGAAAAACAAGAACTTCGTGATAAGCTAGTATCGCTTCGACAGCGTCAGATTGAATTAACCAAGCAAGGTGCCCCCCATCAAGCCAAAATACCTGAACTGGAAAAGACTGTGGCTCGCTTGAAATCAGAACTAGCCATTGCAGAGGCTCAACTACTTGAAGCCACAAAAGAATCATGTTCAGAAGAAATCAAAACACTTGATCAACAATTGGCTAACAGTACTGTCGAAGCGCAAACTATCTTGTCCAAAGTTGAAGACCTCGAAGTTGATTTTGCAAATGCTGAAGCCGCAAAATTAGAGTTTGCCGCAATTTGGGATGATATCAAAAAAATGCCACTTTAATTGCTTTTTAGTTTCCTTCCTGAACTTGTATGAATTTTCCTGTCGAATGCATTCGCTCGACAAAATCTTTATCTATTCTGAAACAGCTGAACTTGATTTGACATTGTTTTACATCAATCTTTTCACCGTCCAGTTTACACGTTTCTCTTGCAACTTTAATTTTCAGTTTCAAACCATAACTCGCATTTAAGGCCCTTGACCAGTCAACTTAACTGGTTGCACTTAAAAATTAACGCAACTTGCACTATAAATATAAGTGTTCAACTTGCTATTCATACCAACACACTCTATTTCTCTCGTGTACAAACACTCTCAAAACTTTCCCAGCCTCTTGTTTTGAATCACTGAGAATGCTTTGTCGTTACCTTTCCACACAAATTAAACCCACGTCTCGTTCTTTCTTACCACCAAATTAACTCGACTGAAGGTGCCCAGTTACGATGGGCAATCCTTCCACCTGTTTCAAATCCTTGTTCCCTGACTATTATCACCTCGTTTGGGAACTAGGAGACTCTAAACCTGAAACTTCTCTCAAAAGTTTCTGTCTTAATGGTGAAAGAACCGCTGGGTTTTGGTAATTTGCCTAATATTAACCATGAGTTTTGGTAATTTGCCTAATATGGCTTACCAAGCTCATTGGTATGTGTGAGAAAGGTAAGAGCCTGAGGCATTTTTCCTTAGAATAGTTTTGCGCTCCTTTACACCTCATGTTGAAAAACCTCACATGAAGGATCTGCAAACTATAAGGAAAAGTTTTGTCCCGTCGAGGCCTATAGTCAAGCGCATTATGGCCTCGACTGCAAATCTTAGTCTCGGCTCTCCTTCTGCTCACTTGGGACCTGGCCATTCCTAGTCGACCTGTTCAAATTTTGACTTCACATCCCCGTCGATTTGGATGCTGCTCCCCTTCAGCAGGTCTTGCAAACTTGATTGGCTCGACCAATAATCTGCTGATGTCCCCCATGCTTTTTGAATTTCCTTCTCTTCATGGGCTGAATTCCAGCATGGTTGCTGCTATTGTATCTGATACTTGTTTTTTGTAACAACCTTGAGTTTCAGGACGTTTCTTTACTTGTATAACCTGGCTATCAGCCTATTCGACAATGTATTGTAAATTGCCAAATGGCCTATAAATGAAGAAGTCCCTTTTATCTTTCAAGGATGTATTTTCACTTCGCACATTGTCGGTCTATATGACTTTAAGTATTTGCCATTAATAGACTTAATTCTAAAACCAGAATTAACATCGACAAGTGCATAAGCATTCTCTGAGAACACCTGAACCACCTTAAATGGCCCTTCCCACTTCGGGGACCATTTTCCAAATTCTCGACACTTTTTATCTATTGGCAGAATAACCTTCCATACCAACTCACCAACTTTGAAACGCTTATACTTAACTCGACTATCATAAAACTTAGCTATTCTTTCCTTCTGTCGAATTAAGTGTTCTAAAGCAATCAACCTCTCATCATGAAGTTCATTTAATTCGTCAAACATTAAGTCCTAGTATTGATCCACTGGTATCTCATCTTGTTTTTGAATTCTCAATGACCCTAGATTTATTTCAACAGGTAATACGGCTTCATGCCCATATACTAACTTGTATGGCGTCGTACCTGTCGATTCTCTAGGTGAGTTCCTGCATGCCCAAAGGACTTGTTCCAAAGTTAAATGCCACCTCTTCGGGTATCTGCCAATGTGCTTCTTTATTAATCCTATGATAATTTTGTTCATAGCTTCGACCTGTCCATTTGCCTGAGCATAATATGGTGTCGAAGTAATCATCTTAATCTTCCTTGATTTAGCATACTCAACGACTTTCTTACCAATGAACACTGACCCTTGGTCTGTTGTTATTGTTTGTGGTATACCAAATCTACAAACAATGCGGTTCTCTATGAATTCCACAATGTCTTGTTGTGTTACTTCTTTCAGAGCCACTGCTTCTACCCACTTGGTAAAGTAGTCAACTCCTACTAAAATGTACTTATGCCCTTTGGAAGAGGTAGGATAAATTTGACCTATGAGGTCTAGAGCCCATCCCCTGAAAGGCCAAGGCTTAATAACGGAATGCAACTCACTGGCAGGTACATTCTGTATATGGCCATGTTTTTGACATTCTTCACAGGATTTTGCAAATATAATACAATCCTTAACCATGGTAGGCCAATATACCCTTTGTCTTCTTAGAATCCATTTCATTTTTTCACCTGCCTGATGAGCGCCACAAATTCCCTCATGAACCTCTGCTAAAGCCAAATATGCATCTTCTTCACTAAGGCATGTTTCAAGATTCCCATCGACAGACTTTCTATACAAAGCTCCTGCAAGAAAAACGAACTTAGTTGCCTTGTATTTAACCTTCTTGTCGACGTTATCACTTGGATTTTCCAGGTATTCGATAATTGGCTTTCGCCAATCAACAACATTCGACGAGTTTGAAACTAGGACATCCCTCTTATCCAATGGGTACAGTAACTCACGATTCTCTATGAGTTCCGCTAAAACCTTTGAGGATACCTTATACCTTGAAGCTAATTAGGCTAACTCATTAGCCTCTTGATTTAGCTCTCTTGGTATATGTTCCAACTCAACACTCTCGAACTGCTTCATCAATTTGCTAACCACTCGACAATACTTAACAAGATTATGGCTAACACATTTATAAGTTTGAGTTAACTGCCTTATAACTAACTGTGAATCGCCAAAGACTTTAATAGTACGAGCCTGCATTTTACCAAAATCTCTAAACCCACAATCAAGGCTTCGTACTCAGCCTCATTGTTAGAACAAGCATATTTCAATTCAAACATTAACTTGGTTGGCACACCTAAAGGTGAAATTATAAGAATGCCAACGCCAACACCATTCTTATGTCTTGAACCATCGAAGTACAAATGCCAAGGCTTTAAATCAACCAGCCTTGTCGATTCTTTTATTTCCAAACAAGTAAAGTCTGTCAAAAAATCAGCAACTGCTTGACCTTTAACAGCCTTCATAGGTACATATTGCAAAGAAAATTCAGACAACGCAAGTGTCCATTTTCCAATTCGACCATTCGTAATTGGTCAACAACATGTACTTAATTACATTTGTCTTCGACATCACTAACACATTACAAGGCATCAAGTAATACTTGAGTTTTGTACAAGAAAAATACAATGCTAAGCAAAGCTTCTCTACAGCACTATATCTTGTTTCTGCATCATTCAGCACTCGACTAAGGTAGTAAACGGCCCTCTCGACATTGTTCTCATCTTCTTGAGCCAGTAAACAACCTATGGTCTCTTCTGATGCAGAAATGTACAATTTCAACGGTCTACGTGGTACTGCGGGCATCATGACCGGTGGACTTATCAAATACTGCTTGATTTGGTCAAAAGCTTCCTGATGCTGTTGAGTCCATACGAAAGCTTCCTCTGCCTTGAGTTTTACTAAAGGAGCAAAAACTCTAGTTCTTCCCGAGAGGTTTGATATAAACCTTCTAAGAAAGTTAACCATTCCCAGGAAAGACTGAAGTTCCTTTTTGTTAGTGGGTGGCTGTTAGGGGCCAAATTTCAGATTTGGAGTTTGTTCGACAGAGCTCAGGGGTTAGATGAATGAAGAGGTAAGGAGCCAGAATTTGAAGTAAAGAATTGACTAAGTCTTAAAGACTAGGTGATGTGAAGGTTGTTCGACGGAATGTTTTAAGCGTCGAAGATATCAGACATGGTTAGTTGAGTAAGACTTAGGCATTAAGCAAACAAATGTACAACTCGACAGGAAGTGCTACTGTCGAAGTTTTATAGTTTTTAGCGAAATAAACTACTGACCTTGTATCCGTGCACGTGTCTGGTTGGATAATAGGTAGTTTTTCATATTTTGTCTATAAATAGAAGTTCGCACAATGTAATCAGGGTTGGATACATGATCTAAGTTCCTAACATCTCGACAACAGAGCAGATTAAAGGAAAACGATCACTGTATGCCTTCCAAAACTTTTACAGTCAGCAATTCAATTTCAAGTCAATTTTATCAATTATTGTTTTTGCCTGTTCATTTAATTCATTTGCAAGTTTACATTTTGTTTATGCATTTAAATTTAACTTTGGCTATTTTACTGTCTTTCGAAACTTACATTTCTCTTCACTACTTTCTGCATGTTACCTGCTTTCAAAGTCATTTTGCATACATCATTCATTTCAAATGTTTTAACTTTACTTTTTGTTTAAAGTTACTTGATAATCAAGTCATTGGCCAGTTACGGCCAAACTTGGTTAAATCATTATAATTTGTGCCATTTCGACTACAATTCACTTGTTAGTTGAAAAAATCATCATACTTCAAATTGGCAAAAACACAATGATTAATGGCTTAGTGGCCAAGAACATTGCAAAGTGATTCTCAGTCGAGAATTCGACCGTTTACTCAGAGATAAGACCATTTGTTGAAAACACGAGATTACCACATAACTCGTTCGATCACGCAATCACTTGAAAAAACTAATTATTTGTTTGTTTGATGAATTTGGTAGACACGGTTCTATTGAACCAAATTTCTCAGTAAACAAATTGGCACGCCCGGTGGGACGAGTTTAGAGTAAACTCGTTGTAAACGATGGTTTTATGCGTTTAAGAAGTGGAAAAGTGACTGCTTCTAACGTGTCTAGACAACGAAACATGAGTGGCAGCGCAAGTAGCAGTGCCACATTTCCAAGTGTTACTAACGCGAATGCTTCGACAAGCAATTCGAACGTGTCGGTTTCCAGTACAAACGCTGGGGTATCGAATGTTCCTCAAAGGAACAATTCTGTCATTGGCACAGGTACTGGGATGACAATGGTCAATGCAATGGGCGAACCTATTTCAAGTGTTGCCTTCTCTGAGCCTTTGGTGGTTCAAAGTGCTCCAGAAATCCAAACAACGCTTGGAAGTGCGAGGAATTTGAGCATTAGACCAACAGTACATGTAACACAGCCTCCTTTTGGGATGCCTTATGGTTATTTGCATAACTCGACGATTCCTTCTATTGGTTCGACCACGTTCAACCAATATGCCAACCAGCCTTTTGTGCCGTTTGGGGGTTCTTCCAATACTCAAGGCATGATAGGTGTGACCACTACTACAACTAATCGACAGGGATCAGGAGCAGGGGACATGTCGAGGTTGATACCCCAAAATAATGGAGGAATGACACAAAACTTGCTGGCGAGCATTAGACAGCAAGTCGATGATAGCAATCATGAGATGGTGCACATGTTCACACAGCAGATGGGTGAAGTAATTACACCTCTCATGCAAACTACTAATCAAACATGCAATGCATTGGCTTTACAAATGGAAAGGCTGAATCAGGCATTGGGTTTGGCAGCACCAGTAGATGCAAATCTTCAGTAGGGCTTAGGGGTCACGCCTCAAGGTCAAGGCATGGGGGGCATTCCCCAGGATGTGAATAACCCTATTATGGTGCAAAATGAGATAGTTCAGCCAAACCAGAACCTTGGTCATAATGCGAATAATTTGGCCTATGGCCAAGTGCAAATATTGCAAAGGAATCATGATCAAGGACCTCCAATGCACCAAGGTTTGGTCAACATCAGGCATAATATCATGGGGAACCAGATTGAGCAGAAGGTGAATCAAGCTGTTGAGCAAATGCTTAATAGACTTAGTTTTAATATTGGTCAAGCCAATAGGCCATACTTTATATCTGCGTTCCCTGAGTGGGTACATCAAGCGGAAGTGCCAAGAGGAATGAAAATCCCCAAATTGTCTAAGTTTTCTGGTGACAGTGGAGAATCGACTGTTGAACATGTTGCTAGATACTCCATAGAAATGGGAGAATTGGTCATAGTGGAAGGGTTGAAAATGAGGTTTTTTCCGAGTTCCTTGACAAAGAATGCATTTTCTTGGTTTTCCACATCGAGGGCCAATTCAATCCATTCGTGGGCACAATTAGAAGGGTTGTTCCATGATCAATTCTTCAGGGGTGACTTAAGAGTGAACTTGACTGATTTATTCAATGTCAAGCGTATTTATAATGAATCCATAGATGATTATATATCTAGATTCAAGCAAATGAAGAGCAGGTGTTTCACACCTTTTCCTGAAGCGGAAATTGTTAAGATGGCCGCTAGTGGGTTGGATTACCATATTAGAAAGAAATTAGTAAACCAACACATAGTAGATCTTGCCCAGTTAGGGGAGAAAGTTCGAAAGATTGAACAACTCAGGTCTGAAAAGAATTTCAAAACCAATAAGAAATTCGTAAGGCGTGAGAAGGTTAATTGTGTCGAACAAGATCAAATAGACAGCGAGGATGAGGCTATTGATGAGCAAGAGATAAGTCTTGCTGAGTTAAAAGAAGGGCCACCCTATGCTTGTCAAGCATTAATACCTTCCAAGGGAAGGGAAAAGATGAGTTTTATGAATAAGAAAACGTACACATTTGACATAACAAAAGCTGATAAAATATTCGATATCTTGATAAAAGACAAACAGCTTAAGTTATCAGATGATCATAAATTGGAAGGGCCTGAAAACTCCAATGGTTTAAATTATTGCAAGTACCATGGGGCTTTAGGCCATCCTACTAATGAATGTTTTCGTTTCAAGGATTTGATTCAAAAAGCTCTCAAAGAAGGTAGGCTCAAGTTTGCCGACAAGCAGAAGCCTAGCATGAAGGTGGACACAGATACATTTGGCCAAGGCATATCCAATGTCGAAGGCCAAAATTCAAGAAGCTGCAACATGGTGAACATTAGCGCCAAGTAGAAATATGTGGTGAATATGAGAGATCCTTTTGACATTTACCCCAGGCCTCATGAGACTGTCGAAGACTTTCTGAGGAGGAAAAACAATAGGGGCCAGTTGAAATTGTGCCCACATTGTGACAGGTATTTCGACAAAAAGGCTGCTCAGAAAGCCAGTAATGTTCAGAAGGCTAAAGCATGCCAGAACATGCAGACTGGTTATGCAAATAAGAGCTTTAAACCTGTTCCAGCAGGCCAGAGGCATGTTCCAGTAAACCAGATGCCTGTTTCAGTCAACCAAATGCAAAGGCCTGTTGCATATAGGCCTGACAGAGCAGTTGGGGGATGGCTGGTTGAATCCTCAAGGGAGTCAGCAGGAAGCAACCATAGGGGGTCTTGTTGGAACCTAAACGATTGAGATGTTTAGACCCTCATTAATTTTGATGATAACAAAGTATTCACAAGAGAACAATTTATGTTCTAACATTTCTTGAAGTGTGTAGATACTAATAATACGTATATTCTAAGCCACTCAAGCAAGAAGAAAGTAATTCTCAAGAGAAGGATTCATTCTATGTGTCAGCATCCGACTCATCCTTGTGAGCGTCTGGAATTTCCTCTTTATACACTATGCTTATCCAATTGCTACAAGCGTCCGAACTTCCGATTCGGAACGAGCGTCCGAACTTCCGATTCTGAACGAGCATCCGAACTTCTGATTCTGAGCGAGCATCAGAACCTCACTTCTAATCACGTGTTAGTCACGTTGCTGCTCTACCTCTCAGAAGTTTCTGGAACGGATTTCAAAATTGATCTTGAGCGCTAAAATTGTTGTAGGAGGTATCAAAGGTGAAACCTTTAACTACAAGACAAAAATCGTACAAGCAAGGTAGTACAAAAACGGTAACATGTACTACTGGGATATTCTCTGCAAAGCAAGAAACAGATTTTGAATTTACCTTACTCAATGGTAAGGAGCCATTTTTACCTTAACGGTTATATCCTTGGAACTCCTATATATACCTCATGGTATCCATTGAAGAAGAAACGAAGATACTGTGAAAAAGCTTGCTGAAATTCTGCTGAAATATTTATTGAGAACAAGCACTGCTTCTGTGAGCAACCAAGTCTCGTGCTAAGTCTCTGGACTACGTAATCAACTCGGCGTCCGAGGCCCTTTCTTTAAGAAAGTTTTTCTATAGTTGAGCTTAATCTTTTATCCTCTCTGTGAGAGTTAATTTTAACTGCATTTCAACTCTTTTGTAAAAGTTGTTTTGGCCTAGTTAAGGTATCCTCAAAGGCTCGATCAGATCGAGTCGTTTTGAGAAGTTGAGAGTATTGTCAAGTTGTGACAGTAGAATACTCTTGAGGAAATTGTAATCAGATTGATTATAGTGAAAATCCTTCAGGAACGAAGGGACTAGACGTAGCTATCAGTTTGGTAGTGAACTTGTATAATTTCTGTGTCTCCTGCTTTACTGCTTTCTATTCATTTTTATCTTGCTGCGTTAAAAACAAGTTTTATCAAACTGCTTTTTTCAGCGTCCGGTTATACCCAGCATCCGATAAACAAACAATTTTGAAAAACTTGTGTTCTATAGTGTTTCTAACTTAAAGTTTACGAAAAGTTTGTAAACACAATTCAACCCCCCCTTCTTGTGTTCACGTTCAGTTGGTACCAGAGCTCGGCCTCTTGGTTGAGCACTTAACAGTGTCAAGAGAAAAGATTCTATATTGTGAACATGTCTACTGAAGGTGGTCATATGAACCGCCCTCCTATTCAATGGAGAAAAATTTGATTACCGGAAGGATAAGATGAAAGCATTCCTTGAGGCACAAAGTCTTGATTTGTGGGATATAGTTGAAAGCGGATACATTCTTCCCGCTAATGCCCTTGGCGTTGCAATATCAAGGGAAAATCGTGCGATGATCGTAAAAGAGAAATCAAACCAACCAGAGGGCCATATTTATTCTCATCTGTGCTATGACAGAAAGAGAATATGATAAATGTGGCAAGTTTGATACTGCCAAAGAAATCTGGGATTCTCTTGTGTTGTCTTATGAGGGTTCTGCCCAAGTAAGAGAAACAAAGGCTAGCATGATGGTTCGCCAATATGAACTATTCAAAATGGAAGATGGAGAAAACATTGAAACTATGTTTGGAAGATTCCAAACACTTGTTCATAGGTTGCAAGCCCTTGGAAAAAGTTATACCACACCTGATCATGTGAGAAAGATTTTGAGAAGCTTGACAAGGCAGTGGAGACCCAAAGTCACTGCTATTCAAGAAGCAAAAGATCTGAATGTTCTTTGGCTTGAAGATCTTATGAGTTCCCTAAAAGCTCATGAACTTGAGCTAAATGAAGAAGAACCTACCAAGAAGAGTAAGTCTATTGCTTTAAAAGTTAATCAACATAAACCTAGTACTTCTAAAGCTTTTCAGGCTGAAGAAGAAGAATCAGATGATGAAGCTTCAGAAGGAGACTCTGATGGATCAGATGATGAGCTTGCATTCATATCTAAGAAGATCCAGAGAATGTGGAAGAAAAGAAACTTTAGAAGGAAGTTTCAGAAGAAAGATTCAAAGGACAAGAAGGAGAGCAAACACAAGGACAAAGCCCAAGTCATTTGCTATGAATGTAAGAAGCCTGGACATTTCAAATCCGAGTGTCCTAATCTTAAAGAAAAGCCCACAAGAAGCTCCTTCAAGAAAAAGAAGAAAGGTCTCATGGCAACATGGGAAGATCTTGACTTATCCTCCTCTGAGGAAGATAAAGAAGAAGCTCACATTGCCCTCATGGCAGACACTGACATTGAGTCAGAAGAAGATGTTGAAGAGGTAATAGTATATGATTCCTACTGAACTTCAACTTGCTTTTGATGATCTTCTTAAGGACTCTGCCACTCTCTCATCGAGTATAAGAACTTGAAAAAGAAATTTTTAAAACTATCACAAGATTTTCATTCCTTACGTAATGAAAACTCCGTGCTCGATGAAGAGAACCGTGCTGAAACCAAAATCAGCGTCTGGTTGATAACCAGCGTCTGGAAGCTAACAAGCAACCGTGGCGAGAGCTCTCAAGCTAAGAGTTCAGAGTTACAGCATTCTAATCGCAAATCAAATGACTATGAACAAGCATTTCAAAAGTTTCTTGCAGAGAGTGTAACTCAAGCAAGCAAGCTTCAATGATCCGGGGTGTCGATAAAGCGACAACTCATGGTCTTGGCTATATACCGATGAAACCCTTTTGGAAAATAATTCAAAGCATCGATAAATTCCATAGTCATAGTAAATGCTTACATTGTACTTATTGTAATAAATCTGGTCATTTGAAAAGTGCATGTAATGTTTTTAAAACTAAGAAGGATAAGCCTCCTTCAAGAACTAACAAGAAAGGACCCAAAAGATATGGGTACCTAAAGATAAAATAGTCTATGTTGCAGACATGCTTAGCAACAAAGGCACCACACCAGTCTTGGTACTTAGACAGTGGATGCTCGCGTCACATGACGGGAGAAAAGCATATGTTCCAAGAACTAAGACCTAGAGAAGCTGGATTCGTTGGTTTCGGAGGAAACCAGAAAGGTAAAATAGTTGGAATTGGTCGCATAGGTAAAAGCTCTCTTCCTTTTATTGATAATGTTTTATATGTTGAAGGACTGAAACATAATCTATTGAGCATAAGTCAATTATGTGACAATGGTTATGAAGTCATCTTTACAGAAACTGGATGTTTAGTAAAAAGCAAAAACGATGGATCTATATTCTTTACAAAGAAAGAGGAAACAAAATGTTTATAAAGTTGATCTTTCTGAACTTGCAAAACAAGATGTCAAGTGTCTTATATCTGTTGAAGATGAGCAATGGATTTGGCACAAAAGATTGGGTCATGCCAACTTGAGATTAATCTCAAAATTAAACAAGCACAATCTTGTTAAAGGCTTACCAAATCTTAAGTACAAATCTGATGCCCTTTGTGAAGCTTGTCAAAAAGGAAAACAAGTTAAAACTTCCTTTCATTTAAAAAATGTTGTTTCAACTTCTAGACCACTTGAACTTTTACATCTTGATCTTTTTGGTCCCACAAGGACAGCCTCTTTAATTGGAAAGAAATATGGTTTAGTCATTGTGGATGATTTTACTAGATGGACATGGGTTAAATTCCTTGCCCACAAGGATGAGTCTTATAAGGTATTTACTGTTTTTTGCAAATCAGTTCAAAATGAAAAAGGCATTTGCATTTCCTCTATTAGAAGTGATCATGGGGGAGAATTTGAAAATGAGAACTTTCAAAAATTTTGTGAAGAAAATGGCATCTCCCACAATTTCTCCTCTCATAGAACACCTCAACAAAATGGTGTTATAGAAAGGAAAAATAGGTCCCTCCAGGAAATGGCCAGGACCATGATCAATGAAGCTGATATTGCAAAACATTTTTGGGCAGAAGCAGTAAACACAGCTTGTTATATTCAAAATAGAATTTATATAAGACCTATTTTGAATAAGACTCCTTATGAATTGTGGAAAGGAAGAAAACCAAACATTTCTTACTTTCATCCTTTTGGTTGTATTTGTTATATCCTGAATACTAAAGATCAGCTTGGTAAGTTTGATTCCAAGGCTGACAAAGGAATCTTTTTGGGATATTCTGAAAGATCTAAAGCTTTTAGAATATACAACAAAGAAACTTTGACAGTTGAAGAGTCCATTCATGTCAAGTTTGATGATAAGAAGCCTGACACTGCAATGTCAGAGCTAGATGAGTTATTTTCAGATTTAAACCTCGATGACAAGCCAGACGGTGAATATACATCTTCATCATCCGGTGATGACAAGACGAAGAATTCGACTCAAGCGGAAGCTGAAGCAAGAAAAAGCTGGAAGTACAAGACCAATCATCCAAAAGATTAAATCATAGGAGAACCTGGTGACAAAGTACGAACCAGATCCTCTTTCAAGGAGCATGCTGACTTTGCACTTCTCTCTGAGATGGAACCTAAGACGATTGATCAAGCCTTGGAAGATGAAGGGTGGATTCTAGCTATGCAAGATGAGTTAAATCAGTTCCAAAGGAATGATGTCTGGAAGCTAGTCACTCTACCAGAAGATAAGCAAGCTATTGGTACTAAATGGGTATTCGTAAATAAGCTTGATGAAGACGGTAAAGTTGTGAGAAATAAGGCAAGGTTAGTTGCTCAAGGCTACTCACAAGAAGAAGGTATTGATTGCACCGAAACTTTTGCACTGTTGCAAGATTAGAAGCTATTCGTATTTTACTATCATTTGCAAAGACATCATGAGATAACTTTATATCAAATGGATGCGAAAAGTGCTTTTCTAAATGGTTTTATAACTGAAGAAGTTTATGTTAAACAACCTCCTGGTTTTGAAGATATTGAATTTCCTGAACATGTTTTTAAACTTAAAAAGGCACTATATGGTCTTAAGCAAGCTCCCAGAGTATGGTATGATAGACTAAGTTCCTTTTTAATGGAAAATGGATTTACAAGAGGTTTAGTTGACACTACTCTTTTCAGAAAAACCTCAAACAAGCATTTCATACTTGTTCAAATATATGTTGATGATATTATTTTTGGAGCCACTAATGAAAGTCTTTGCAAAGAATTTTCTAAGCTTATGCAGGCTGAATTTGAGATGAGCATGATGGGAGAATTGAAGTTCTTCCTTGGAATACAAATCAAGCAATGCAGTGATGGTATTTATATTCATCAAAGCAAATACATCAAAGAATTATTGAAGAAATTCAAGATGCTGGATTGCAAGCCGATGAGCACGCCTATGCATCCTACCTGCTCTTTGAGTAAAGATGAAATTGGTAAGAAGGTAGATCGAAGCTATACAGAGGTATGATTGGATCTCTACTTTATCTTACGGCTTCAAGACTGATATTATGTTCGTGCACTGTGTGCTAGGTTTCAATCGGATCCTAGAGAATCACACCTAAGTGTCGTTAAAAGAATATTTAGATATTTACAAGGAACTACTAATCTTGGTTTGCTTTATAAGAAATCAAAAGATTACCAATTAGTATGTTTACGTGATGCTGATTTTCTTTGGAGATCGAATTGAAAGAAAAAGCACAAGTGGAGGCTGCCAATTCCTTGGAGCTAATCTTGTGTCTTGGTCAAGCAAAAGGCAAAGCACAATAGCACTCTCAACGGCAAAAGCTGAATACATCTCAGCAGCAAGTTGCAGTTCTCAACTTCTGTGGATGAAGTATCAACTTGAAGACTACTTGATAAAAGAGAGTAACATTCCTATCTTTTGTGATAATACATCTGCCATATGTCTTACTAAAAATCCTATATTGCATTCTAGAGCAAAGCACATTGAGATTAAGCATCATTTTATAAGAGACTATGTTCAAGGGTATTTTAGAAATAAAATTTGTAGACACCGATCATCAAAGGTGACATATTTACAAAACCCTCACTAAAGATAGATTCAATTTTATAAGAAGAAATTTAAACTTTCATCTTATAAAAGAATGATTAATCTCAGCGTCTGATGATAAACTAAATCTCAGCATCTGATATGACATAAGCATGTATGTGCATCAGCATCTTATCTGTCATATGCATCATAACTCATCATCCGGTAAGTCGGTTGCGTGCGTCCGAGCACACCCACACGTGTCACACGTGTTAAGGACTCAAGCGTCTCATCATATCTACTAAGTCATGATTATTTACGTTTTCAATAAAATCTTTTACTTTTATTTTGGCGTCCGCATTTAATGAAAAAGCGAATCTTTATTTTCTTTTCTTTTTGATTTATTTTTATAAGAGAATACAAAGCGATATTTTGAAAAATAACTGTACCATTCTCCTTTAACTTTCCCACTACCCCACATTTTTCGCTCCACTCTGTGTTTTCTGCAAAACTGTACTCGTTTTCTTTTTCTCCCTATCTCTCTGTATGTGTGTTTAAACCCTAAAACCTCCATCGCCTCCATCTCTCAACTGCAACCATGGCTGGAGTAACAACATCTGAGTATACAGCTATCTATAACACCATGACTGAAGGAAAAGTCCTGTTAGAAAATCGAGTTGATTTGGAAAACTTCAAGCTCTATGGCTTCGACTTCTTCAATGGGTTCAAGGCAATGGGCTGGGAACAGTATTTCTTACGGAATCCAATGAGGTTCTGGTGATCGCGATTAAAGAACTTTGGGGTAACGTTCGTTACATAAAGGTGGCATCTTTGAAGGAACAGTGAAAGGTTTCAAGTTTATTTTTTCCATCAAAAATATTTCAAGTCACCGTGTCCGTGTGAAGGCATCGCCTTCTATTCGTAATGGGCCGACGATTTCATGGGATTGAGAAGGTCAACAATGATCTGTTTGAGAACTACCAAGAGTGAAAGAATGCGGTGAAACACCTCTCGCCAAGAATCTGAAAAGTCATTTCGTAGTTCTTCATAAGATAATCACCAAGAGCGTCTGTTGAAGGTCGGCTCTAGTGACATTGTCAACTACGAGCGTAAGTTCATCATGAGACATTTCATGGTCGGAAACAAGGTGAACTCGCCAAGGTTAATCCACAACAACCTCGCTCAATGCTCTAGTCAACTCAAGAAAAGGTGTTGCCGACAAGAAGAATACCTACAAGTTCATTCCAGTATGGTGTCTTGCTCACCAAAATGATGGACAAGAATATGGTCATAAACAAGTCGATCGCTTTACCGGATCAAGAGAAGGCAAAGTATTTTGGTGTCGATAATATTGTGATTCCCGACACTTTTGGAGTCAACACCTGGTAAGAATGAAACCGCCATCGGGTCCATGATGAAGAAGGTGAAAGTTGAGCAACAGAAGAGGAAGCGGAAAGAAAACCACCGAGCTCAAAGCCTGGTGAGAAAAGACTCACTGAGTCTCCTTCGAGAGAGACCAGAAGAACAAAATGTAAGGTGGCTCTGCACTCATCGTTGAAGAACCGTAAGATGAGGACCGAGTTCCCATCGCCAGGTTCTCGAGAAAGAGGAGCAAGCCGTGGCCGAGAAGCCGCCTCCGATCCGGACAATGTAAGAAGGACATTCGGCATCCGCCTCAAAGATTTGCCCCGCATTAAGCTCAAAAGATCGGCCAGGCAATCAGACCTGAACCAAAGGTACCGAATTCTCCTGATGAATCAGATTCATTGTTGCATCCGATACCATTATCGCTCCACCACTATTCTTTGCTCAACCACCACAACATCAAACCCTTACACAAAAACCTCCATTGTCCCTAAACAACTTATCCAACCATCATCCACTACACTCAATCTTAACCTACCACAAATTTCCCCAAACACTTCACTCACTACATACATTTCCAAGCTTCATTCTCATCCTTTTAACCTACTTTTCAAAACACCTCCCATAAATCCCTTCAAACCCCACTCACCAAAAGCCTACAAAATCACCAAAGCCACTCCCACCTTACTTACCCTTACCATAAAACCAACAGACGCTGGTGAAAAGAAAAATATCTCATACAAACCTCGGTTTGTAAAGTATGAGATATATAACAGCATCTACAACCGTCCCTCAACCTGGCATTTAAAAACCTTCACTTCTGGAGCTACCAGATTGGAAATTGCTACTCCAATAAGTGCAACCTTCAAGGATGGGGAAGATCACGTCCAAATGTCTTTCAAAGGAAGGTTGAGACCAGCTTCAGGAAGCAGAGCAATTCCCTTCTCTGTTGATCTTCCTAGATCCCTACCTCAGTTTGAACCGCTCACATTGGAAGAATGCGGAAGATGGATCACAGATGAAGAAGCTGCCTTCATGACACACCGCCTTGTCTTGAGCAAAGGCTCAAAGTCATAAGTCAATATCGTGACCCATCATCTGTTTCTTTCAAGATAGTACCAGATAGACAAAGGTGGCTACCTTGGTCTATCCCTGGGAAACGGAAGGAACTTGCTCCTGGCAAGCAGCCTTTCAGCAAGATCGGGCTAAAGGAATATGAGAAGGCACCTACCAAGTACAATATTAAGGATTTCTCTCAGCTTCCGATTGCCAAGATCTCTGAGGATCACGCCAGAAGGTTTTACCTGACTTCTCTGAAGAAAGATGAATGGAGAACTGGCTCCTCAAACTGCTGTGATGCTGAGAAGGCTACTATTTCAACTGTTGGGAAAATCAGCAGAGTTACTGACATCAACCTTAGAACAATGTACTTCGATGATATGTTCAGATGCTCAGTAATCAGACCCTTGGACTGCATGAAGATTTATGATCAATGGGCTGCTGTGACCAAGCATTTCGACATTGGTTTCGCTTGGAGTCAATGGTCTGAATCATGGAAAGCCAAAGCAATATTACCATGCCTCGACCCCCTAGTGCTAGAAGAATATGACAGGGAAAATCTGAGAAGAATCTACCTGGCAGAAAATGAAGCACTCTCCTTCACCTGTGAAGCTTTGAGTGTCTTTATCAGAAATTTATGGGGAGAAGACGCTGGGAATAGGTTTGACTCTTAAACAGCTGATGTTGTTCTTCATAGGGAAACCATCTTCTTGCATTTGCTTTATCCAGAAGATGTGAAGCATCAATGGCGATTCGCATGTAATCGAGCTCAGAAGACTCGGAAATTTCATCAAATGGGTCATACCAAATGATGCATTCTTCTTGAGAGCTCAAAGGAAGAAGGATTTGAGACTGAAGTTATCCAACTGGGTGCTAGCAGAGCATCAGAAGATGAAGTCTGCATCTATACCAGAAGCTGGACCTTCTGCTTCTTCTTCTGCAATGGAAATGGTCACCATTCCCAAAGCAGAATTTGAAGAAATGAAGGCTATAAACTTGAAGGTTACTCACCAGAGACTGATCAAGCTACTCTACGAACGCCTCAATACCCCACCTCCACCTCTTCCAAACCCTTGATTTTTTTTACTTGTGTGTGATATAAAATCTATTTGGTTGATACAATTATATATATATAAATATGTTTGATCTAATTATCTGTCTTTTGTTCAAATTTTTCTAAGTCTTATTTTGACTATGATGTGTTTTTACACTCTTTTATCCGATGACAAAAGGGGAGTAAAAGAAAGGTATGATGAACACGAAGAAAGGTATATTGAACACGTGAGAATCCGATTATCCACCATCCGATGGATACACTGGAACTAAAGTATCATGCATATCTTTTCATACATAGCATTTTTGTGCGCTAATATTCATTGATCTAGTGCTATGATAATGTTTAATAAATTTTCTCACAATGAAATATATTTGATTAAATCAATCTATTTGGTATATAATCAAGATCCGATCTCACTTTATTAAATACATGCTCGATACATTTATTGATTTTTCGTAATCACTTAGATGAATTTGCTTACCAAAAATTGCCTTAAAACCTGAATTGTTCATATATATCTAAACTCATAAATTGTGGGGAGACCTTAATGTCTTTTTGAAACTAAATTGTTCATCTACCTTAGATGTCCGTCATCATCAAAAAGGGGAGATTGTTGGAACCTAAACGATTGAGATGTTTAGACCCTCATTAATTTTGATGATAACAAAGTATTCACAAGAGAACAATTTATGTTCTAACATTTCTTGAAGTGTGCAGATACTAATAATACATATATTCTAAGCCACTCAAGCAAGAAGAAAGTAATTCTCAAGAGAAGGATTCATTCTATGTGTCAGCATCCGGCTCATCCTTGTGAGCGTCTGGAATTTCCTCTTTATACACTATGCTTATCCAATTGCTACAAGCGTCCGAACTTCCGATTCTGAACGAGCGTCCGAACTTCCGATTCTGAACGAGCGTCCGAACTTCCGATTCTGAGCGAGCGTCTGAACCTCACTTCTAATCACGTGTTAGTCACGTTGCTGCTCTACCTCTCAGAAGTTTCTGGAACGGATTTCAAAATTGATCTTGAGCGCTAAAATTGTTGTACGAGGTATCAAAGGTGAAACCTTTAACTACAAGACAAAAATCGTACAAGCAAGGTAGTACAAAAACGGTAACATGTACTACTGGGATATTCTCTGCAAAGCAAGAAAGAGACAGCATTTTGAATTTACCTTACTCAATGGTAAGGAGCCATTTTTACCTTAACGGTTATATCCTTGGAACTCCTATATATACCTCATGGTATCCATTGAAGAAGAAACGAAGATACTGTGAAAAAGCTTGAAATTCTCAATGAAATATTTATTGAGAACAGGCATCGCTTCGTGAGCAACCAAGTCTCGTGCTAAGTCTCTCGACTACGTAATCAACTCAGTCCGACCCTTTCTTTTAAGAAAGTTTTTCTATAGTTGAGCTTAATCTTTTATCCTCTCTCGTGAGAGTTAATTTTAATCAGATTTCAACTCTTTTGTAAAAGTTATTTTGGCCTAGTTAAGGTCAGATCCTCAAAGGCTCGACCAGATCGAGTCGCTTTGAGAAGTTGAGAGTATTGTCAAGTTGTGACAGTAGAATACTCTTGAGGAAATTGTAATCAGATTGATTATAGTGAAAATCCTTCAGAACGGCGGACTAGACGTAGCTATCAGTTTGGTAGTGAACTAGTATAATTTCTGTGTCTCCTGCTTTACTGCTTTCTATTCATTTTTATCTTGCTGCGTTAAAAACAAGTTTTATCAAACTGCTTTTTCCAGTGTCCGGTTATACCCAGCATCCGATAAACAAACAATTTTGAAAAACTTGTGTTCTATAGTGTTTCTAACTTAAAGTTTACGAAAAGTTTGTAAACACAATTCAACCCCCCTTCTTGTGTTCACGTTCAGGTCTTTTGGTCAAGTTGTAAAGAAGACTAGGAAACCTGATGCTAATGTCATGGTGAATAAATGGGTCGAGAATTTTGCAAAGGCTCGTTGCCCTGAGCACAGAAATAGTGTGAGGGCAAGGAAGAGTAATCCTCGACAGATGCCATTTTGGGATGAAGATTACCAGTGTGGCAGAATCCCTTATCCAGGTGGTGACCAAGTGAAGAAGGTACCATTGTCGAGAAGTCAGAAACATCGACGACAGTGGATAAGGAAAGCACACAAGCGTAACATGATGACTGCCGAGTCGTCTAAGCCCCAAACTGAAGACTGTTTCATGGTGGGTCTTCAGAAGGTGCCATTGTCTAAAGAGCCCCGACCGAAATTGAAAAGTGTGGTAGTTGATGTCAAGGGAACTAACTTCGACAAGGGCCAAACGTTTCAGGCAGAGCTAAGGACAGGGACCTGTAGTAGGTTTCAAGCAGAGTGTCAAACCTGGCAAGGCCAATTCTCGAAGGGAGGGAATAAAGCCTTGGCCAGTGGGTTTGGTTGAAGCTGAAAGATTAGCCCTAGTCCAAGGCAACATTGGTGTCTAAGCGGCCCTAGAGAAGGATACTGGAAGTGACATGTCCATGGAGGAACTGAGGATCATAGCTAATGATTCTGATCTGCTGGATGAACCAATGGAGCCAGTGGAACGAATAGGTGTCAAGACAGATTTGTCCATGGAAGATGTTATTGAGGCATTGTATGACCCAGGAGATCTCATTGGTTTGAATGACAAAGAGGAGTTCGATCTCCACACTAACTTAGAGGGAGATCTGGATGAGTTAGTGATGGCAATGGGAACAACTCTGTCAGATTTAGGACCTCAAGAAAATCTTTTTGACAAGAAGGATATGAAGTTAGGGAGTCATCTAGAGAATGAAGAAACGGCTACTGAAGAGGAGTTTACTAATTTCAACGTAAACTTGGTATCAGTATTGCCGGCAGAGTACGAAGCTCAGTACGAGTTAATTGTTGAAGTTCCTGACGAAGAGGAATATGATGACTTTCTTGTTGGTTGGCACTTTGTGGAGCAGGACATGGTAACCATCTTTGACAACTTTGCCCGTTTGGACAAACCAACTAATGAAGAAAGAAGTCACCTAAGGCCATTGCATATTAAGGCAATGCTTGAAGGAAAGATAGTTAACAGAGTGTTGGTCGATGGGGGTGCGTCCGTGAATTTGATCCCAAGAGCTATGTTCAAGAAGCTGGGAAAAGATGAAACAGATTTGTTGCCCACCAACATAGTGGTAACTGATTTTGGAGGAAGATCTGCCCCAACAGATGGGGTAGCCATGCTAGATGTACAGGTTGGATCGGTAGAGAGGTCCACTTTGTTTGTGGTTATTCCTTCAAGGTCTAGTTACAATGTCCTGTTGGGCAGAGATTGGATTCATGATGTTGGAGCTGTACCTTCGACAGTGCATTAGAAGCTGATTTTCTGGAATTCACATGATGATATTGAGATCATTAAAGCTGATGATAGTCCATGTTATTTACAACAGATGCATGTGGATTTCAAGGTGTATAACCCAAAGGTGAAACCAATATCTGTGCAGGATGGTGTTATTGATAAAGAGACTTTGAATGCTTGCTTGATGGAGCAGTTCAATGTCAAATTGTTGGATGAGGCCGAAGACAATCGGCCAGTCGACGGCAATGCCCTTTGAAAACTGTCAAACACAATTATCGGCCCATGAGGCCGATCGACAGCCAAACGCTGAAGAAGGTGTGTTGGCTGATTGCATATTCGACGAAGGCCCTTTGGGATTTGAAAAAGGGTTTGAAGATAAGACTGGTTTCGAGGTGGAGGATCCTTTGGAGGAAGTTAATCTGGGGGATGCTGACAGGAAGAGGCCAATATATGTTAGTGCCTTGTTGTCAGACCAGTTCAAAAGGCAGATTGTGGAGTTAGTCTCAGAATACAAGGATTGCTTTGCTTGGGATTATCATGAAATGCCTGGTTTGAGAAGAGACTTGGTGGAACATAGGTTGCCTCTGAAACCTGAGTGTAAGCCTATCAAATAAGCCAGCAGAAGGTTTGCTCCTGAGGTTGTTTTGAAAATAAATGAAGAAGTGGAACGTTTGTTGAAGGCCAAGTTCATTTGGACAACTAGATATGTTGAATGGTTGTCGAATGTGGTGCCTGTCAAAAAGAAGAATGGCAAGATGAGGGTTTGTGTTGATTTTAGGAACATCAATGCTGCTATGCCTAAGGACGAATATCCAATGCCTATAGCTGATATGCTAGTGGATGCAGCGTCTGGCCATGAATTTCTTAGTTTCATGGATGGACATGCAGGGTATAACCAAATCTTTATTGGTGAAGAAGATGTACCCAAGACTGCCTTCAGGTGCCCAGGTTCGATTGGAACATACGAGTGGGTGGTGATGCATTTTGGTTTAAAGAATGCTGGTGCATCCTACCAAAGAGCAATGAACACTATTTTCCACAAGATGATAGGCAAGTTTGTGGAGGTTTACATCGACGATGTCATTGTCAAGTCAAGTAGTCAGGAGGAGCATTTGGAGCATCTGAAACAAGCTTTTCAAGAGATAAGGAAGCGCGGTTTGAGGATGAAACCTGAGAAATGTGGGTTTGGCGTGTCTGCTGCCAAGTTCTTGGGTTTTTTGGTGCATAAAAAAGGCATTGAAATAGAGAAGAACAAGGCTAAGGCTGTTCTGGAGGCTAGGCCACCCACTAACAAAAAGGAACTTCAGTCTTTCCTGGGAAAGGTTAACTTTCTTAGAAGGTTTATATCAAACCTCTCGGGAAGAACTAGAGTTTTTGCTCCTTTAGTAAAACTCAAGGCAGAGGAAGCTTTCGTATGGACTCAACAGCATCAGGAAGCTTTTGACCAAATCAAGTAGTATTTGATAAGTCCACCGGTCATGATGCCCGCACTAATGAGACAAAGAAATTGTACATTTCTGCATCAGAAGAGACCATAGGTTGTTTACTGGCTCAAGAAGATGAGAATAATGTTGAGAGGGTCGTTTACTACCTTAGTCGAGTGCTGAATGATGCAGAAACAAGATATAGTGCTGTAGAGAAGCTTTGCTCAGCATTGTATTTTTCTTGTACAAAATTCAAGTATTACTTGATGCCTTGTAATGTGTTAGTGATGTCGAAGACAAATGTAATTAAGTACAGGTTGTCCCAGCCAATTCTGAATGGTCGAATTGGAAAATGGACACTTGCGTTGTCTGAATTTTCTTTCCAATATGTACATATGAAGGCTGTTAACGGTCAAACAATTGCTGATTTTTTGACAGACTTTACTTGTTTGGAAATAAAAGAATCGACAAGGCTGGTTGATTTAAAGCCTTGGCATTTGTACTTCGATGGTTCAAGACATAAGAATGGTGTTGGCGTTGGCATTCTTATAATTTCACCTTTAGGTGTGCCAACCAAGTTAATGTTTGAATTGAAATATGCTTGTTCTAATAATGAGGCTGAGTACGAAGCCTTAATTGTGGGTTTGGAGATTTTGGTAGAAATGCAGGCTCGTACAATTAAAGTCTTTGGAGATTCACAGTTAGTTATAAGGCAGTTAACTCAAACTTATAAATGTGTTAGCCATAATCTTGTTAAGTATTGTCGAGTGGCTAGCAAATTGATGAAGCAGTTCGACAGTGTTGAGTTGGAACATATACCAAGAGAGCTAAATCAAGAGGCTAATGAGTTAGCCCAATTAGCTTCAAGGTATAAGGTATCCTCAAAGGTTTTAGCGGAACTCATAGAGATTCGTGAGTTACTGTACCCATTGGATGAGAGGGATGTCCTAGTTTCAAACTCGTCGAATGTTGTTGATTGGCGAAAGCCAATTATCGAATACCTGGAAAATCCAAGTGATAACGTCGACAGGAAGGTTAAATACAAGGCAACTAAGTTCGTTGTTCTTGCAGGGACTTTGTATAGAAAGTCTGTCGATGGGAATCTTGAAACATGCCTTAGTGAAGAAGATGCATATTTGGCTTTAGCAGGGAATTTGTGGCGCTCATCAGGCAGGTGAAAAAATGAAATGGATTCTAAGAAGACAAAGGGTATATTGGCCTACCATGGTTAAGGATTGTATTATATTTGCAAAATCCTGTGAAGAATGTCAAAAACATGGCCATATACAGAATGTACGTGCCAATGAGTTACATTCCGTTATTAAGCCTTGGCCTTTCAGGGGATGGGCTCTAGACCTCATAGGTCAAATTTATCCTACCTCTTCCAAAGGGCATAAGTACATTTTAGTAGGAGTTGACTACTTTACCAAGTGGGTAGAAGCAGTGGCTCTGAAAGAAGTAACACAACAAGACATTGTGGATTTCATAGAGAACCACATTGTTTGTAGATTTGGTATACCAAAAACAATAACAACAGACCAAGGGTCAGTGTTCATTGGTAAGAAAGTCGTTGAGTATGCTGAATCAAGGAAGATTAAGATGATTACTTCGACACCATATTATGCTCAGGCAAATGGACAGGTCGAAGCTATGAACAAAATTATCATAGGATTAATAAAGAAGCACATTGGCAGATACCCGAAGAGGTGGAATTTAACTTTGGAATAAGTCCTTTGGGCATACAGGAACTCACCTAGAGAATCGACAGGTACGACGCCATACAAGTTAGTATATGGGCATGAAGCCGTATTACCTGTTGAAATAAATCTAGGGTCATTGAGAATTCAAAAACAAGATGAGATACCAGTGGATCAATACTGGGACTTAATGTTTGACGAATTAAATGAACTTCATGATGAGAGGTTGATTGCTTTAGAACACTTAATTCGACAGAAGGAAAGAATAGCTAAGTTTTATGATAGTCGAGTTAAGTATAAGCGTTTCAAAGTTGGTGAGTTGGTATGGAAGGTTATTCTGCCAATAGATAAAAAGTGTCGAGAATTTGGAAAATGGTCCCCGAAGTGGGAAGGGCCATTTAAAGTGGTTCAGGTGTTCTCAGGGAATGCTTATGCACTTGTCGATGTTAATTCTGGTTTTAGAATTAAGTTTGTTAATGGAAAATACTTAAAGTCATATTGACCGATAATGTGCGAAGTGAAAATACAGCCTTGAAAGATAAAAGGGACTTCTTCATTTATAGGCCATTTGGCAATTTACAATACATTGTCGAATAGGCTGATAGCCAGGTTATACAAGTAAAGAAAAGTCCTGAAACTCAAGGTTGTTACAAAAAACAAGTATCAGATACAATAGCAGCAACCATGCTGGAATTCAGCCCATGAAGAGAAGGAAATTCAAAAAGCATGGGGGACATCAGCAGATTATTGGTCGAGCCAATCAAGTCTGCAAGAGCTGCTGAAGGGGAGCATCATCCAAATCGACGGGGATGTGAAGTCGAAATTTGAACAGGTCGACTAGGAATGCCCAGGTCCCAAGTGAGCAGAAGGAGAGCCGAGACTAAGATTTGCAGTCGAGGCCATAATGCGCTTGACTATAGGCCTCGACGGGACAAAACTTTTCCTTATACTTTGCAGATCCTTCATTTGAGGTTTTTCAACATGAGGTGTAAAGGAGCGCAAAACTATTCTAAGGAAAAATGCCTCAGGCTCTTACCATTCTCACACATACCAATGAGCTTGGTAAGCCACATTAGGCAAATTACCAAAACTCATGGTTAATATTACGCAAATTACCAAAACCCAGCGGTTCTTTCACCATTAAGACAGAAACTTTTGAGAGAAGTTTCAGGTTTAGAGTCTCCTGGTTCCCAAACGAGGTGATAATAGTCAGGGAACAAGGATTTGAAACAGGTGGAAGGATTGCCCATCGTAACTTGGCACCTTCAGTCGAGTTAATTTGGTGGTAAGAAAGAACGAGACGTGGGTTTAATTTCTGTGGAAAGGTAACGGCAAAGCATTCTCAGTGATTCAAAACAAGAGGCTGGGAAAGTTTTGAGAGTGTTTGTACACGAGAGAAATAGAGTGTGTTGGTATGAATAGCAAGTTGAACACTTATATTTATAGTGCAAGTTGCGTTAATTTTTAAGTGCTACCAGTTAAGATGACTGGTCAAGGGCCTTAAATGAGAGTTATGGTTTGAAACTGAAAATTAAAGTTGCAAGAGAAACGTGTAAACTGGACGGTGAAAAGATTGATGTAAAACAATGTCAAATCAAGTTCAGTTGTTTCAGAATAGATAAAGATTCTATCGAGCGAATGCATTCGACATGAAAATTCATACAAGTTCAGGAAGGAAACTAAAAAGCAATTAAAGTGGCGTTTTTTTGATATCATCCCAAATTACGGCAAACTCTAATTTTGCGGCTTCAGCATTTGCAAAATCATCTTCGAGGTCTTCAACTTTAGACAAGATAGTTTGCGCCTCGACAGTACTGTTAGCCAATTGTTGATCAAGTGTTTTGATTTCTTCTGAACATGATGCTTTTGTGGCTTCAAGTAGTTGAGCCTCTGTAATGGCTAGTTCTGATTTCAAGCGAGCCACAGTCGTTTCCAGTTCAGGTATTTTGGCTTGATGGGGGGCACCTTGCTTGGTTAATTCAATCCGACGCTGTCGAAGCGATACTAGCTTATCACGAAGTTCTTGTTTTTCTTTAAGAGCTTGCTGATAAGGCAATATGCTGTTGTCGAGTTGTGGCAATTTAGGAGTCAGATCTTCAATGAACTCATAGATGGTATTGAAGTAACCTCGTCGAACCGAAGGCAGCTTTTTGCGAAGAGCATGAATCTCTTGTACTGTGTGCATCAGCTTGCCTCTGAATACTGGTTTGAGATAGAGGTCATCGAATGAGTATTTGAAGAAACCTTTCAACTCTTCGACTAAGCCATCAAGTTTCTCAGTGAAGTTGTCCCCAGGAAGAGTGGAAGAACGCGCAGACATGGGAGAAGTCCTGCTGCTAGATCCTGAAAGCAAGTTAATCCACTCATCCACTCCGACGTTACCCTTTTCAATGTTGGTGCCTTGTGGCACAAGGTTGTTTGACGAGGCAGGCTGAGTAGATGGAATGGTCAGATCATCAAAAAAACGATCCATGTCAACACTTTCTGCTATAATCACCACAGGAGATACCTTCTCAGTGGCTTGGGGGGCAGGAGTGATTTCTATACTGGGAGCAGGATCAGTTTGTTGAGAAGGGCTTGGAGTTGGGCTTCCCGTCGAGAGTTGAGGTTGAGTCATTTCAACGTCCATAGTAGTGGTTTCTTCGGCCACTGGTGCAGTTTGAGACTTTGGATTTTCCTGTTTAAAAAAAAAACTCAAATGAGTTACAAGCCTAATGTTAAACTTGACAAAGGAGGTGAGAAATAGGCCTACCTCAGCCGTTTTTTGGTTTGGAAAAACCATTTGCAAAGGGAAAGAAGTATCTACATATGGCTGCTCAGGGGAGCCCTGTTGAGTGAAACAGAAATGTAGTTTAAACGGAAAATGAGTTTGAAGATGCATCAAGATATGATGTGAAGGAATGTACCTTGTCAGTACTCGACGAGCCAATCTCTTTGACTGAATGGAGGTCTGTGGAAGTGCATTCTTGCGAAGTGCCTTTTTGTGAAGGCTTGACCTTGGGTCTCTATAAAGGTGTAAACAGTGAGCCAATACTTGTGCAATGTAAATAAAATCATGAAGAGAAATAATAGTTCATATAGCATACCACCGCCAAATCAGCTGATGAGTATTTTCAGAACTCGCGGAAGCAGATTTTTCGATAGGGGATTCCTAGAAAGGAAACAAATATGAAGTTTTGGAGCTTTTAATAAAAAATGAGCCATGCGTAAAGAAAGTGTTGCACAAGTAAAGAGAAGTAAGAACCGTTTGAGGTGTCGAATAGGAAGGAGCTTCAGAAACTGTCATCTTGCGTCTTTTGGGGTGAGCTTGAGGACTGGCTTCTTTCACCTTTCTTTTAGGTGTGTCCTGCTGGGAAGAGCCAGTCGAGCGCTTGGTCTTAACAGGTTTCTTCTTCGACACAGGAGTCTTCTTACTAGCTTCTGCTTTCTTGACAGAAGTCTTGCTGGATTTCCTCTTTGGAGTAGATGCCTGGAGGGGAGATTCACTGTCTTCATGTGTTAGATGAATGAAGATGCAAAGCCTAAGCATCTAATTGCCATGTGTTAGGTGTCAAATTTCAGATTTGGAGTTTGTTCGACAGAGCTCAGGGGTTAGATGAATAAAGAGGCAAGGAGCCAGAATTTGAAGTAAAGAATTGACTAAGTCTTAAAGACTAGGTGATGTGAAGGTTGTTCGACGGAATGTTTTAAGCATCGAAGATATCAGACGTGGTTGGTTGAGTAAGACTTAGGCATTAAGCAAACAAATGTACAACTCGACAGAAGTGCTCTTCAAGTTTTATAGTTTTTAGCGAAATAAACTACTGACCTTGTATCCGTACACGTGTCTGGTCGGATAATGGGTAGTTTTTCATATTTTTGTCTATAAATAGAAGTTCACACAATGTAATCAGGGTTGGATACATGATCTAAGTTCCTAACATCTCGACAGCAGAGCAGATTAAAGGAAAACGATCACTGTATGCCTTCCAAAACTTTTATATTCAGCAATTCAATTTCAAGTCAATTTTATCAATTATTGTTTTTGCCTGTTCATTTAATTCATTTGCAAGTTTACATTTTGTTTATGCATTTAAATTTAACTTTGACTATTTTACTGTCTTTCGAAACTTACATTTCTCTTCACTACTTTCTGCATGTTACCTGCTTTCAAAGTCATTTTGCATACATCATTCATTTCAAATGTTTTAACTTTACTTTTTATTTAAAGTTACTTGATAATCAAGTCATTGGCCAGTTACGGCCAAGCTTGGTTAAATCATTATAATTTGTGCCATTTCGACTACAATTCACTTGTTAGTTGAAAAAATCATCATACTTAAAATTGGCAAAAACACAATGATTAACGACTTAGTGGTCAAGAACATTGCAAAGTGATTCTCGGTCGAGAATTCGACCGTTTACTCAGAGATAAGACTATTTGTTGAAAACACAAGATTACCACATAACTCGTTCGATCACGCAATCACTTGAAAAAACTAATTATTTGTTTGTTTGATGAATTTGGTAGACACGGTTCTATTGAACCAAATTTCTCAGTAAACAGTGGCCTAGCCTCCAGAACAGCCTTAGCCTTGTTCTTCTCTATTTCAATGCCTTTTTTATGCACCAAAAAACCCATGAACTTGGCAGCAGACACGCCAAACCCACATTTCTCAGGATTCATTATCAAACCGTGCTTCCTCATCTCTTGAAAAGCTTGTTTCAGATGCTCCAAATGCTCCTCCTGACTACTTGACTTGACAATGACATCGTCGATGTAAACCTCCACAAACTTGTCTATCATCTTGTGGAAAATAGAGTTCATTGCTCTTTGGTAGGTTGCACCAGCATTCTTTAAACCAAAAGGCATCACCACCCACTCGTATGTTCCAATCGAATCTGGGCACCTGAAAGCAGTCTTGGGTACATCTTCTTCACCAATAAAGATTTGGTTATACCCTGCATGTCCATCCATGAAACTAAGAAATTCATGGCCAGACGCTGCATCCACTAGCATATCAGCTATAGGCATTGGATATTCGTCCTTAGGCGTAGCAGCATTGAGGTTCCTAAAATCAACACAAACCCTCATCTTGCCATTCTTCTTTATGACAGGCACCACATTCGACAACCATTCAACATATCTAGTTGTCCGAATGAACTTGGCCTTCAACAAACGTTCCACTTCTTCTTTTATTTTCAAAACAACCTCAGGAGCAAACCTTCTGCTGGCTTGTTTGATAGGCTTACACTCAGGTTTCAGAGGCAACCTATGTTCCACTAAGTCTCTTCTTAAACCAGGCATTTCATGATAATCCCAAGCAAAGCAATCCTTGTATTCTGAGACTAACTCCACAATCTGCCTTTTGAACTGGTCTGACAACAAGGCACTAACATATATTGGCCTCTTCCTGTCAGCATCCCCCAAATTAACTTCCTCCAAAGAATCCTCCACCTCGAAACCAATCTTATCTTCAAACCCTTTTTCAAATCCCAAAGGGCCTTCGTCGAATATGCAATCAGCCAACACACCTTCTTCAGCGTTTGGCTGTCGATCGGCCTCATGGGCCGATAATTGTGTTTGACAGTTTTCAAAGGGCATTGCCGCCGATCGGTGATTGTCTTGACCTCATCCAAAGAATTTGACATTGAACCGCTCCATCAAGCAAACATTCAAAGTCTCTTTATCAATAACACCATCCTGCCGCATGGATATTGGTTTCACCTTTGGGTCATACACCTTGAAATCCACATGCATCATTTGTAAATAACATGGACTATCATCGCCTTCAATGATCTCAATATCATCATGTGAATTCTAGAAAATCGACCACGATGCACGTCGAAGGTGCGGCTCCAACAAAGATGAATCCAATCTACGCCAACAGGACATTGTAACTAGACCTTGAAGGAATAACCACAAACAAAGTGGACCTCTCTACCGATCCAACCTGTACATCTAGCATGGCTACCCCATCTGTTGGGGCAGATCTTCCTCCAAAATCAGTTACCACTATGTTGGTGGGTAACAAATCTGTTTCATCTTTTCCCAGCTTCTTGAACATAGCTCTTGGGATCAAATTTACGGACGCACCCCCATCGACCAACACTCTGTTAACTATCTTTCCTTCAAGCATTGCCTTAATATATAATGGCCTTAGGTGACTTCTTTCTTCATTAGTTGGTTTGTCCAAACGGGCAAAGTTGTCAAAGATGGTTACCATGTCCTGCTCGACAAAGTGCCAACCAATAGGAAAGTCATCATACTCATCTTCGTCAGGAACTTCAACAATTAACTCATACTGAGCTTCGTACTCTGCCAGCAATACTGATACCAAGTTTACGTTGAAATTAGTAAACTCCTCTTCAGTATCCGTTTCTTCATTCTCCAGATGACTCCCTAACTTCATATCCTTCTTGTCAAAAGATTTTCTTGAGGTCCTAAATCTGACAGAGTTGTTCCCATTGCCATCACTAACTCATCCAGATCTCCGTCTAAGTTAGTGTCGAGATCGAACTCCTCTTTGTCATTCAAACCAATGAGATCTCCTGGGTCATACAATGCCTCAATAACCTCTTCCATGGACAAATCTGTCTTGACACCTATTCGTTCCACTGGCTCCATTGGTTCATCCAGCAGATCAGAATCATTAGCTATGATCCTCAGTTCCTCCATGGACACGTCACTTCCAGTATCCTTCTCTGGGGCCGCTTGGACACCAATGTTGCCTTGGACTAGGGCTAACCTTTCAGCTTCAACCAAACCCACTGGCCAAGGCTTTATTCCCTCCATTCGAGAATTGGCCTTGCCAGGTTTGACACTCTGCTTGAAACCTACTACAGGTCCCTGTCCCTCTGCCTGAGACGTTTGGCCCTTGTCGAAGTTAGTTCCCTTGACATCAACTACTACACTTTTCAATTTCGGTAGGGGCTCTTTAGACAATGGCACCTTCTGAAGACCCACCATGAAACAGTCTTCAGTTTGGGGCTTAGACGACTCGGCAGTCATCATGTTACGCTTGTGTACTTTCCTTATCCGCTGTCGTCGACGTTTCTGACTCCTCGACAATGGTGCCTTCTTCACTTGGTCACCACTTGGATAAGGGATTCTGCCACACTGGTAATCTTCATCCCAAAATGGCATCTATCGAGGATTACTCTTCCTTGCCCTCACCCTATTTCTGTGCTCAGGGCAACGAGCCTTTGCAGAATTCTCGACCCATTTATTCACCATGACATTAGCATCAGGTTTCCTAGTCTTGTTTACAACTCTACCAAAAGACCCCCTATGGTTGCTTCCTACTGACTCCCTTGAGGATTCAACCAGCCATCCCCCAACTGCTCTGTTAGGCTTATATGCAACATGCCTTTGCATTTGGTTGACTGAAACAGGCATCTGGTTTACTGGAACATGCCTCTGGCCTGTTGGAACAGGTTTAAAGCTCTTATTTGCATAACCAGTCTGCATGTTCTGGCATGCTTTAGCCTTCTGAACATTACTGGCTTTCTGAGCAGCCTTTTCGTCGAAATACCTGTCACAATGTGGGCACAATTTCAACTGGCCCCTATTGTTTTTCCTCCTCAAAAAGTCTTCGACAGTCTCATGAGGCCTGGGGTAAATGTCAAAAGGATCTCCCACATTCACCACATATTTCTGCTTGGCGCTAATGTTCACCATGTTGCAGCTTCTTGAATTTTGGCCTTCGACATTGGATATGGCTTGGCCAAATGTATCTGTGTCCACCTTCATGCTAAGCTTCTGCTTGTCGGCAAACTTGAGCCTATATTCTTTGAGAGCTTTTTGAATCAAATCCCTGAAACGAAAACATTCATTAGTAGGATGGCCTAAAGCCCCATGGTACTTGCAATAATTTAAACCATTGCAGTTTTCAGGCCCTTCCAATTTATGATCATCTGATAACTTAAGTTGTTTATCTTTTATCAAGATATCGAATATTTTATCAGCTTTTGTTATGTCAAATGTGTACGTTTTCTTATTCATAAAACTCATCTTTTCCCTTCCCTTGGAAGGTATTAATGCTTGACAAGCATAGGGTGGCCCTTCTTTTAACTCAGCAAGACTTATCTCTTGCTCAGCAATAGCCTCATCCTCGCTGTCTGTTTGATCTTGTTCGACACAATTAACCTTCTCACGCCTTACGAATTTCTTATTGGTTTTGAAATTCTTTTCAGACCTGAGTTGTTCAATCTGTCGAACTTTCTCCCCTAACTGGGCAAGATCTACTATGTGTTGGTTTACTAATTTCTTTCTAATATGGTAATCCAACCCCCTAGCGGCCATCTTAACAATTTCCGCTTCAGGAACAGGTGTGAAACACCTGCTCTTCATTTTCTTGAATCTAGATATATAATCATCTAAGGATTCATTATAAATACGCTTGACATTGAATAAATCAGTCAAGTTCACTCTTAAGTCACCCCTGAAGAATTGATCATGAAACAACCCTTCTAATTGTGCCCACGAATGGACTGAATTGGCCCTCAGCGTGGAAAATCTCGCAGCGCTTCTCTGATATTTTTTTCTTAATCTAAATAAAGTAAGCTTTCAAACAAAGATGCATTATTGATTCACTTTTTTTAACGCATAAATAAACAAGCTTTGTCCATGGTGCTTAGTACAATTGGCAAAGTATTTACCGCTTAGACGCTTGGGGGGTTCGAACCTGCTATGCCCTCTTTCAACGCTCTTAGGAGTACGTTGTAAGTCGCTGGGCCATCTGACAAAAAAAAAAAAAAAAGCTTTGATTTGCATTTTTATCAAGTAAGACTCTTTCTTTCTCAATAAAAAACATCAAGTCTTCCGCAACAAGTATATACATATGTCATTCCTTTTACTATCTAAATTTTTAAATTTTTATTTTTATCTAAAATTATGTTGTTGCAACATGCACCAAAAGTTTCTGTTATAAATATAAAACTTTTCATAGCTATGAATTTGAATTCAATAAATTTAAGTTTTGATATACCATATTGACTAAATATATATGAGTAATCATGTGTCTTCATGTGTATAATTTTTTTCATTTTTTTATGATTTCAAAATTTTCATTTCAACAATTAATTTCTATACAACAAAATAAAGTCTTTACTCTTAAGGATGAGAGTATCTTTCCTTAAACTCTTTTCTCCCATAAGATTTGTTATCTTATTATTATTTAATAAATTTTAGAAAGCCCTTATGTTATTAAATACTTTGAATTTTCTTACATTAAAAAAAATCTTTTTCTCAAATTTCACTCTCTCAAAATAATTACATTTAAATTTTTGTATTAAATTTTTATTTTTCATCCAGAGTCTTAACTATTTGTATATTTGAATTAAATTATTTACATTTATATTTATATTTAATACTTATTATTCTCAACTCAATTTCTTTAATTTATATATATAAACTTAATTAATTTAATTAATTACACATATTTCCTGATGAGTATACAACCATTTTGGTCTCCGAATGTGTGAGACGTTATCATTATAGTCCTTGAATGTATCAAAATTAGAAAAACATTTCCGAATGTATCTTTCGTTAGTCAGTTTGGTCCTCGAATGTGTCTTTCGTTAGTCAGTTTGATCCCTAAAAATTGCTAATAGAAAACATATTTGGAGATTTTTTGAAATTTCGACATATTCATGGACTATAGTAACAACACCTCACAGATTTAGGCACCAAAATGACTATTTACTCATTTCCTGATATATTTCAATTATATTTTTAATTTTTTTAAAATTTAAACTATTTAATTAACAAAAACATTTCTAACCTGTTAGTTTTAAAATCTCGTTTCTTTTTCTCTTCATTGAATTTGGTTATGGAAAGGTGATGCAAATAAAAAGAATCTGAAATGGAGACGTACCAAAATTATCAAATATTAAATAAATCATAATTTAATGATTATACGGAAACTTTGAGTTAGCTAAGGTCATTAATCATTTTTATCAAAAAGTTTTCACGTTCACCCGTTATCATCCTTTTATTTAAACCGTTCTCCAATGATTCGGTTTACAATCCTCCATCCTATTGTTGACCAAAGAGTTTATTTTGGATTTGAGAAAAGGCAATTGAGACAGTGATCAACATGGTGTTTACTGAGAAATTTGGTTCAATAGAACCATGTCTATCAAATTCATCAAACAAACAAATAATTAGTTTTTTCAAGTGATTGCGTGATCGAACGAGTTATGTGGTAATCTCGTGTTTTCAACCAATGGTCTTATCTCTGAGTAAACGGTCGAATTCTCGACCGATAATCACTTTGCAATGTTCTTTGCCACTAAGCCATTAATCATTGTGTTTTTGCCAATTTGAAGTATGATGATTTTTTCAACTAACAAGTGAATTGTAGTCGAAATGACACAAATTATAATGATTTAACCAAGCTTGGCCGTAACTGGCCAATGACTTGATTATCAAGTAACTTTAAACAAAAAGTAAAGTTAAAACATTTGAAATGAATGATGTATGCAAAATGACTTTGAAAGCAGGTAACATGCAGAAAGTAGTGAAGAGAAATGTAAGTTTCGAAAGACAGTAAAATAGCCAAAGTTAAATTTAAATGCATAAACAAAATGTAAACTTGCAAATGAATTAAATGAACAGACAAAAACAATAATTGATAAAATTGACTTGAAATTGAATTGCTGAATGTAAAACTTTTGGAAGGCATACAGTGATCGTTTTCCTTTAATCTGCTCTGCTGTCGAGATATTAGGAACTTAGATCATGTATCCAACCCTGATTGCATTGTGCGAACTTCTATTTATAGACAAAAATATGAACAACTACCTATTATCCGACCAGACACGTGTACGGATACAAGGTCAGTAGTTTATTTCGCTAAAAACTATAAAACTTCGACAGTAGCACTTCCTGTCGAGTTGTACATTTGTTTGCTTAATGCCTAAGTCTTAATCAACCAACCACGTCTGATATCTTCGACGCTTAAAACATTCCGTCGAACAACCTTCACATCACCTAGTCTTTAAGACTTAGTCAATTCTTTACATCAAATTATGGCTCCTTGCCTCTTCATTCATCTAACCCCTGAGCTCCTGTCGAACAAACTCCAAATCTGAAATTTGACACCTAACACATGGCAATTAGATGCTTAGGCTTTGCAATCTTGGTGCTTGTCGCAGGCATCCTGGTGTTAGGGGTCTCTGCTGATCAATTTGAATGCAAAGGTAACTTGATATTTATTTGTTTCGCATGTAAACAGTTTGTCGAGAAGGATGGGCCAATGTTTCCACCATCAAAACGTTGTTGTGAAGCCTTGAAAAGTCAGCTAGCTTTCAATGACATGCTTTTAATCATTATCTTTTGTTTTTTGGTACATAATCATTTTCTTTTTCTACCCCTCTTGTTTAATACATGCCCCATATAATATTTCTCCTGCCTAATATTTTTAATTCATGAAATTATGATATTTTTAACATTTGTTTTATTTAAGTTTTATTAGTGTTTTTAGTCAAAAAAAAAGTTTTATTAGTGTTCAGCTTTCACATTTTACAAAATAGTTTGCTTTTAGATCTTAAAAACATGTATTTTTTAATCCTCGCTGAATAATAAAAACACTTTTTTAAATTAAATGTAAAGATTAAAAACAAACGAAATTCAAATAAAAGTCAATTAAAAGAAAATGTTTTCAAGAAGTATAAAAATATTTAATCTTTTAATATATTACTTTATAATGGATAAAAATATATGGCCCAAGAGAATTAAATAACGTTTACAATAATATATCATATCACAGAAAGAAAGTCTTCTTTGCATATAATAATTTTATTTTTAATTTATTTGTCTTTTTTGCATACCAAGATATCTATCTAATCTAATACTATCAAGTGCGTGACAATTTCAGGTTATACTATTCGCGCTCCTTCTTTTCCGCCTCTCGTTCAGCCTTTTCCTCCCGCTCCTCCCAAGACATGAATGAAACCATATGTAACGGGCGCATGCAACTCATATACATTGGCATATGTTTATTATATATATGAATTAATAAAATTGAACATGGCATGCGTCTTTATAATTAATAACTAGTGCATATACCCGTGCGATGCACGGGCATGTAATTTGCTCTATAATTTAAATATTATTTTTTTACATGATGACTTAAATATTGTTATTGTTAAACTTTCATATAAATTATAATTTATCTTAGTTAGATACTCACAGTAACAATAAAATCGGGTAATTATTTTTTTTGACATGAAAAGTCGGGTAATTATTGTTATCATTTTTTTATTTTACTTAATGCAATATCAAAGCTATTCATCACATAAACAAATTGAGTAATATATTACCTAAGTGAATGCGCCACTTGTCATAAGATGTTATCTCCTCGTCGAAGCAATTACAAAGCAATTCTTAAGAACCCTGACTACTTGCACAAAGTTTCACACAAAAAATAAATAAGAAAAGAGCCCTAAGAAATTTGAAAAATATTATGACATGTAATAGATTAAACTAATTGTAGCTATGTTATATCTCCATCAAAGAAAATATAGGAAACAACTTCTCAAAACCCAAATGTAGAATCAAATTTACCTTACCCCAAATGTAGAATCAAATTGGCCTTACTTGCAAAAAAAAAAAATTCGAAAAATATTATGACATGTATTAGATTACTCATTGCAGCCATAACTACTAGAAATTAGCTATTTAGCGACCGATTTAGAGACCGAAAAAAATTGGTCACAATAGCGACCGATTTAGAGACCGAATTCTTCGAGTTATTGATAAAAAATGTTTGGTCGCCAAATCGGTCGCAAATAATAAATTAGCGACCGATTTAGAGACGGATAATTAGCGACCGAAATATCGGTCGCTAAATCGAATTTTTTATTCGCATTAAAAAATTTAAAAATTATTTTTTATCTTTAGCGACCGATTTAGAGACCGATAATTAGCGACCGAAATATCGGTCTCTAAATCGGATTTTTATTTGCATTGCAAAAATTTAAAAATTATTTTCTAGCTTTAGCGACCGATTTAGAGACCGATAATTAGCGACCGAAATATCGGTCTCTAAATCGGATTTTTTATTCGCATTAAAAAATTTAAAAATTATTTTTTATCTTTAGCGACCGATTTAGAGACCGATAATTAGCGACTGAAATATCGGTCTCTAAATCGGATTTTTATTTGCATTGCAAAAATTTAAAAATTATTTTATAGCTTTAGCGACCGATTTAGAGACCGATATTTAGCGACCTAAATATCGGTCTCTAAATCGGTCACTAAACTTAAGTTTTTTTTTTTTTGGGTGCTGAAGCTTAAGTTTATTTTATTAAACCCTCACTCACTTATTCTCGTTCAAAAAAAAATATTTGTTTCAACCCAAAATTAAATAAAAGTAATATTAAGTACAAAAATGAATATAAAAAAATTAAAGAAACTAAATTGGAAAAAATTTAATTTGACATGACGGAATTGACCCGCTCCTACGTATCTTCCGGTGAAATGAGGACTCAAAAGTCACGTAATTCTTCTAGAAAATATTTGTGTGTTTGATTGATTTTAAATATTTTTAACATAATTTTTAAGGATATTTTAGTCATATTATGGACTAATTTAACTCAGAGATTCTTAACTACTAAGAAGATAGTTATATATTATATGATATGATAAACCACGTATAAAAAAAAAACCAATAAGCCAAGTAGCAGCCTTGTTAGAAAACTCTCCGTCAAAAAAAGAAAAATAAAAGCCTTGTTAGAAAACTCTCTTTATTTTTTTTTGGGTTGCATAGAAAACTCTCTTCAGTAACCAAGTAAAAAAAAAAAAAAAAAAAAGCTCTCTCTTCTCTCTCATCAAGGACCGCCGCCGCCCCACTTCCAACGGCCGCTCTGTCGCCGTCCATCCTCCGTTGGCCACGAAACTACCACCATTCTTCTCCTCTCTTCATTCTCTACAAAACCCATATCAAGACTTCACGAAACAGGGACCAAAATGAAACCCCAACCGCGACCTCTAATGACGCGTTTTAAGAACTCGCGTCGCGGCGAAGAACCACCACCACTATTCTTCTCCTCTCCTCCGGTTCTCGTTCTCCATGAAAAAGGTCCTAAACGGACAGATCTCAAAACCTTATGTCCGCGCTTCTCTCCTAGATTCCGCCACCGTGAGCCTCCAATTGGAAAATAGACTGGATATTCGTGTTCTCCTCTCACAAGAACAAAACCCCTCAATCGAGCTCAAACGAAGCACCTTCACGGAGTTCCACCGCCGGAAATCGCAACCACCGCTCCGAGTCATTGGTCATGGTGACTTCTTCTTCTTTCTTGTTTGGTAAGTTGATTCCTCTCCTTGCTTTAACACGATTTGGTTTCCCTAAATTTTCTTAAGAACCCTAACTCTGATTTGGTTTCAATATTGAATGTTGTCCAAACTTCTTGTTCTGGATAATGGATGGAAGAGACATTGGCTTCTTGTTTTGTCATATTGATTATATAGTATATACTCTGGAGATCATTGTCTCCAGTGTGATTCCTCTATGTTGGAAGTCTATATGAAAATGGTTTCTTGCTAAGTTATAAAAAGAAAAATGCTAATTTGCAATATTTGAGTTTAGTCTCCCCCAGCTATTTTTGTTTGCCTTTATTGATTACTACTTTCTAGTAGGGACTAGGTTAATTTATATTGTGGTGACTGATGGCATGCAGACCATTAAATTCTAAGTCACAAGGGTCTCTCTTTATTTTATCGTACATCTTGGACCATTTAAAATTTCACATATGATATATGCAATGAAGTTCAAAGTCGCTATAACATCCCAAAATCCCTAAGTCTAATTATTAGGAATCCTAAGTGAAAAAGGAATTTAATCCCTAAGGAATAAAAATAGTTCATAGCCTTAATTTAGTAATTTAAAACCAAATTGGAACCAAAGGGGTAAAATAGTGATTGTACCCAATGATTTAGGAATTATGGGACTAATTAATTAGGAGTAGTTCTAATTGATTAAAATTACTCAAGATGTTATTAGAAACCAAAGGTTGAATTAAGAAGCTAATTAAGGGCTTGATTGCAATAGTTTTTAATTAATTTAAAACCCAAGGGACCACCATACACCACCTTTCATTTAAATCTACCCTAGCACCCCTTCTTTAACCCTAATACTCCCTCCCCCATCGTGATTCTCAGCAGCCACAAGAAAGGAAAGGAGAAGCAAAAATCAGAAAAGAGGGAAAAACAGAAAAAAGAAGAAGAAAGGAGAAGAAGGAGAGAAGAGAAGAAGGGGAGTCGCGCGCGAGAGAAGAGGAAGGAGGGCGAGCTGTTGGAGCTCCGACGCCAAGCAACGGCCAGATGGTGGCGGCACACCTCCCTACGCCACAGGGCTCGGCCGGAGAAGAGGAAAGAAGCAAAGCGCGGCCAGAACGAGAGAGAGAGAACCGAGAGAGGAAGTGGGCGATCGATGGGGGAGAAGGACGAAGGGTGGTGGTTGGTGGTGGTGGTGGTGGCGCGGTGTGTGGAGGTGGCCTCGCCACTGCTCACGACCGTGAGAGAGAGTTAGGCCGAGGGAGAGAAAGAAAGAGGTGGATGCCGAGAGTGAGAGAGAGATAGAGGCCGAGAGTGAGAAAGAGAACCAGAGGCTGAGAAATCAAGGGACTGAGAGATTGGAAGAAACAGAGGCTGAATAGAAGAAGAAGGTGAAGAGGAAGGCTTTGCATGTGGCTTCTAAGTGTTGAGGATGAAGATTCGAACTCAAAGTGAAGGAAGAAAGGGAAAGAGGATTTTTGGAATTGAAATCCCTAACTTGGGATTGCTCAGGTAACATAGACTTCCCCCAAAACCTCCCTTAGAGTGTGGTAGGTTTTATTATTAATTTTATTAGCTCAATAATTAGCTTATTAGTTATCTTGAATGGTCTTGTATGGGGTTTGACTGAAATAGGGTTGGACGGCTGCCCCCAACCCCCCTAAACCAATGTTTGATGTTTGTTCTGTTGTGAGCTCCATCGAGCCTCACTCGGATTATTTATGTGATATAAAGAGATGTAGTAAATAAGTAAATTGTATTACGCAAAAAGGAAAAAAAAATCTATACAAGATAAATGTTGTGTGTATCAGTATTTGTGCAATAGTTAAATGTAAGGTTATTGAATAATGTTAAAGATATTTTCACGAAAAGTGCAGTGAAGTGTTGTAAGTAATAAATAAAACATATGCTGATGTATGTTGTGTAATAATGTGTAAAATCTGTAAATGTGAGTAATTTTGAATATTATTATAGAAAACTAGTTGTGCATGGTTGAAACTAGATGGTATGGTGTATAGTACAGTAAATCATGTTAGCTTATGTAAAGAAACTGTAATGTAATGTTGTCAACACTTTACAGATTGAATTATGTGTAATGAACAGTTGCATTTGTGTTAAAATCTTGTATAATATAATAAAAACAGTACCCAAGTACTACTTACCTGTAGTTTGCTGTCGTGTTGCTTGTAAATTTGGATAATATTATAGCATATTAACAATTGATAAAGTGATATGTTAAAGATTGTACTTGATAACCAGTCTCTGATACCAGTGTTATATAAGAAGATTTCATAATTAACATTATGATGTGAATTGGTCATAATTAGTTGTTCATCACTGAATATACATACATCAACAATCATTTATAATGTATACTAGTTGATATGTACACACCATTTGCACTTTTTATTCATACATAAACATAATGCTATTTTATCGAAGATCATAACATATGTCACATACATTATTAACTCCAATAGTAAATAATATTATTACACTAACATCACTATATTTATGTGTGTGTAGATCACGTGATTTATATCTACTTAACTGCATATCTATATGATGTTGTGAAAAAGTGTTGTCCTAGGTGTGAGGATTATTGTTGATGTTACTGTTGAACCTAAAAGAGTTTGATTCTGAATTTGTGAAATAACCTGGTAAAAGTTCTATTAGTTTGGTCCCTTGTTGTGCCTTTGATTTATGGTCCATTTGAATGTAATAGTACTATGGCCTATATATCTTTTTGTTTCTCTGCAGGTCTCTTTACTATTACAAGCTCTTTATTTGCTCATGTTCAAGATTTTGTTATTATGAGAATTTGCTATATGATATTACCAATCATTATTACTTTTTTGGAAAATTGTTTGTTCAAACTAACATGAAGTAGATAGCGAAAAATTTTTCTATTAAATTAATTGTTGTTTTAGATTTTTTGCATAGGTTTGATTCATTGTTAAACACATCTTTAATGAAAGGGAATGTAATTAAGGATTTTGCTGCCCATGTTTTGTTTTTTGAATAAAATGCATTCTTGTGGCAGGATTTTGACCTTTCTGGCTTTTATATTTTATTATTCATGTTCTATGCTGTTTCCATTAATAAAGACCGTTGCAGAATTGTTGTTACAAGAATATGTTAGAGGAAAGCAAAAATATATTGCCGTATTGTTTCTCTTTCTGGAATAATAGTGTTACAATATTTTAGAGGAAAGCAAAAAATATGCATTTTTTTAAATGCTATATTTAACCACTACTGCTCAGCATCTGGATTTTCTGAGAACCATATTATAGGTGAGAACCATAATAAGGAGTTGCTGGAGAAGCTTGAGGTTAGTGAGAGTTTGATCAAGAATTTGCAGTCTCAGAATATAAAGCTCACTCAGGAGTCAGAACCTTGCTGTTGTTGAAGCTAAGATAGCAGCCGTTGGAAGTAGAGGACACAAACCAGCGAGTGATATGTGTGACGAATATGGATCCGGAAGACATACTTCTGCATGCAACCAGGCTAAGGAATGCATTGGGAAGGAGTAGTGAAACCTGAGGACAAGACACGTAACTAAACACACTAGTGTGCAAGGTTCTCATGTTGACATTGTACTATTTTTTGTAATAGTTCAGTTTGAATGAAATTACTGTTATATTGTTTTGTAATAGTTCAGTTTGAATGAAATTACTGATGTATTGTAACATCTTACATGGTGATGAATTTTATTTTATTTTTATTCAAATAAAGTTATATCTAGGGTTTGGCCTTTAATAAAATTTATTTGATTATAAAAAAGGTGATAAAGTTTAAGGAATCTGATAAAATGTGTTGAAAAATAGATTTTTGAAAGTTTAATTTTTTTTTAAACTAAACATAAATTAGCGACCGATTTAGCGACCGATTTTAGAGACCGATTTAACGACCGATTTTAGGGACCGATTTAGAGACCGGTTTATAAAAATTTAAAATCAAATTAGTCAAATTCGGTCTCTAAATCGGTCTCTAAAATCGGTCGCTAAATCGGTCTCTAAAATCGGTCGCTAAATCAGTCTCTAAAATCGGTCTCTAAATCGGTCGCTATATATTCAGTCTCTAAATCGGTCTCTAAAATCGGTCGCTAAATCGGTCTCTAAAATCAGTCACTAAATCAGTCTCTAAAATCGGTCTCTAAATCGGTCGCTATATATTCAGTCTCTAAATCGGTCTCTAAAATCGGTCGCTAAATCGGTCTCTAAAATCGGTCTCTAAATCGGTCGCTATATATTCAGTCACTAAATCGGTCGCTAAAATTAGCGACCAGCGTTTTAGCTACTGATTTTTGTTGGTCTCTAAATCGGTCGCTAATTCGATTAGCGACCGATTTTAGAGGTTTAGCGACCGAAAAATCGGTCACTAAAAACTGATTTTTTTGTAGTCCCATCCAAGCAAACATAGGAAGCAACTCCTCAAAACCATACATAAAACCCAATTGGTCCTACTTAAACAAAATTCTACAGCAAAAATAAATCACAATAGACAACTTTCAAAGAAAGGAATCTTAAGAAATTTTAATAATATTATGAAATGTATTAGATTAAAATGCTTCTAGCTATTTTATCTCCCCATCAAAGCAAACATAAGAAACAATTCCTCATAACCCAAATTTTGAATCAAAATGGCCACACCTGTATAAAACTTCACACGAAAATTAAATCACAAAACACAATTTTTAAAGAAATGAGTCCTAAAAAGTTTCAAAAATATTATGTCATATATTATGTTAAACTACCTTTGGTTCCATATAGTGACGGATTCAGAAATCTACCAAACGGGGGGCTGAACTCAAATAAACAATTCCATAATATTATCACAAAATCTACTATTTAGCAATATTTTTTTTGTATAAATGAGAGGATGTGAATGAAAAATTATTTAAAAAATATGCAATTTTAATATTGAAATAAAATATGACATGCGATGTCTAATATAAATCGTTAATATATTCTTCCTTTTTTTAAAAAATACGTTAATTGTATTTTTAAAATTACATTAATAAATTTAAATTGATACTTTAATACCTTACTAATACACGTCTTTTGCAAATAGTGTAAAATAAAAGATGTAATGCAGTTTTTCTTTATGTATCATGATAATTAATCGGTGGATAGTTATGCTTTCTTTTTGGAGTTCCCGTGAAAACGCGTATCACTTGCGTCTGCAAATGTCTAGATCTAAAACATTTTAAGAAATACGGGTATAGGTTTCTTGTATCAGTAAAACAGAATAGTGTGCAAGAACATTTTGGACTGTTTGGTGGATGTTACTGTCATTGAACGGGGATGGTTGTTGTACTCTTTTTCCTCTCTTGGTCTTTTTTTCACTGGGTTTTGGCGTTGAGAGGTTTTAACGAGACACTTCCTCCCTAGACCATTTGTATATATGGGTTCGGAGTACCCCTTGTACTCCTGTTATTAATAAATTCTTTTGCTTATAAAAAAAGAAAAAAAACATTTTAAGAAATCATGTATTTCATTCTCTAGAAAGAATATGAGACTGGGTATATTTTTGTCCCTATTTCTCGGGTGGCAACATGAAAGCAATGACCATGTGTTTAGGAAAAATATGAACATGAAAGAGGGAGGGGCTGGAGCCCCAACTTGCCTCCCCCTGTGTCCGTCGCTGGTCCCATATATAAGTTGAAGAAAAAATCATCAAAACTAAGGAAGTTCATTGATTGAGAAAAGTTGCATGATTTATTTGGTGTTGGTCACCCTGATTCAAGGGCAGAGCCAAAACTTTAACTTGAGGGGTACCAGGAACAAAAAAGATGAATTAATATAAAATTTTAAATTTTCACATACATAATATATTCTAAAAATTTAATATATAACTATATATATGTCATAAGTAAAAAAACATATAACTAAATTGAGTACAAGAAGTACTGATAAGCAAGTGCACCTAAATACAAGTGCCAATTGACCAGTAGCAAAAAAATCATAAGAAACTAAAAAAACAGCTAACACTCTCTCAGAAAAATTGCAGAAAAATGAAAGTCTTTATATCTCAAATGAAGATGAAACATACAACTAATTATTCACAAACCGATTACTTCGAGGAAAGGAATTGCTACCAAATATTTCTTAACGAGTGAATGAATATTAGCGTATGCGATTCAGGACTTTTGTTTGGCGACGGACATACCATTTGTTTTGTTATCCCCTGGGAATGGGCCTGACACTTGTTTTCTTAATAGTGTTTACCAAAATGCCATAAAGTAATTTCATGTATATAGGTGTTAACTAAATTGGAAAAGAAAATATGTGGGTGACCACGACGCCACTCGATCGCCCCCCAATCCGCCCCTGCCTTGATTTTCTTTTCTATGTTCCTTTCTTTGGAGTTTGGACACTGCTACCTTATTTTATGTTAAATATTCATAGCAATATATCATCTTAAAAAATTTGACTAAATGTCCACTTACAATACTAGAAATTTCTAATTATACTAGTGTAGAAAAATTATTTTACATCGGTTAAAATGACCTTTTACATCAGTTATACAACTGATGTATATTCAGCGGTGATAGTATGTGTCCACTTTTTATATCGGATATTGAACCGATGTAAAAAATGTCTTTTACATTGTTATAAAACCCAATGTAAAAGGTAATTCCCAAAAAATCAACTTTTAAAAAAAATTTTACATCGATTGTCAATATAACATATGTAAAAAAGTCCCTCTTTACATCTGTTATCTTGACAACCGATGTAAAAAGTCATCACCAAAGTCAATTTTGGAAAACCTTTTATATCGATTGTCAAGATAACTGATGTAAAAAGTCACTTTTTACATGGTTTTCAAGATAACCGATGTAAAAAGACCTTTTTTTTTTTTAAAATTAATTTTTGATTTTTTCGTTCCTGCCTGTTTACAGACATATATACAACCAGAACAATACAACCCAGAATTGGCACAAAAAATGACAAATTAAAAACACTAAATACTACAACATTAACATTGGCTAAAATAAAAATATCTCTTACCAAAAATTTAGCTATTTCATATATACAACAAATCATCAAGGCTATATACAAAGCCAGTTTAAAAAAAAAAAAGATTAAAAGACAAACTGGTTTCTAATTACACTCAAGTACTCATTGCTTGTGTGATCTTGGTTTTTTGGTTGATTATTATTCTTCAAATAAATTCATATAAAAAACTGTGCTCAAGTTTGCCGGATGTGGTCGATTTCATCAGGTTTGAATAGTGACTTGTCATTGAATATCTGCAAGTTAAAACATAATTATATCGAAATTAAAACAGGGGTAATAAACTAGTATGCTAAAACCAGAAAGATAATAACTATCCCAAAAGTGCAGAATAGCAAAAAGTTAAAAATTCTATTACCTCTTTCCAATTATCAATAATACCCTCAGAGACAACGGTTAACATATGTTTCATGACATATACCCATAGGCAAAGGAATTATTTTGTTTCGGCACCTACAAATGAATACCAAAGTTGAATATAATGATAAATATTAAGCACATTAACTACTATAAACTGTAAATGAGTCTCAGGTGTTGACCATCGATTGGAAATTTTCAGGGTTTGAGCTGACGACCCGGATTAGTAAGCTTTGAGTTTTAGTGTAGAACATCTCATAGGAAAGTCATGTTATTTCATATATATCTTCTATAATATTGTATCTTGTTATTTTCAACGATCTAAAAGATGTATACCCTAAGGTGCTTTCTATTTAATCTAGGAATGATGAATTCATTTCTTCTAAGTTATTGTTGAGTTTGTATGCTTCTAGTATTCTAATTTACGACAAATTTCCTGGCATTTTGATAAACTAAAATAGTTTTTGAAATTGAAAAAATGGTATCAAAAGTCTTTTGAAATTATCTTGTTTAAATTAGTTTTGAAAGTTCACTTCTTTGAGAAAGAAAAAAATTTGGGTAACAAAACGTGACACTCAGAGGGTGTTATACTACCTCATATTCAACTATTTCTGGTCAAACAAATATTTCAAACTCTTATGATCACTAAATATGTCAAATCTAGCTCGATAAAGTTAATGCCTCCAATTTTTTGAGGTAAATACCACAATTGTTAACTTCAAGACATGGATAGGGTAATTATTTTCATGAGTCTTCAGCTTCCTAGAAGCATAGGATACTTACTACATGACCATTTTGTTTCAACACACCTCAAAAACCTTGCTTTTAACTTGAAGCATCACAACACACTACAAAAGGCTCAATAAGGTTCGTAACACTAACACAGGTGTAGACGTCAACCTACCCTTCAACTTCTAGAAACTATCCTCACATTGGGAATCCTACACAAAAGTCTAACCCTTTCTAGTAAGGCGAGTTAAAGGTAAAGCTATCTTAGAAAACCCTTCTATGAATCTCCTATAGTATCCCGCTAAACCCAAGAAACTCCTAATCTTAGTCACTCATTTAGGCATCTCCCAATCGAATACAGTGTCTACCTTAGCTAGGTCTACGAGAACTCCTCCTTTAGGCTGTGTTTGGTTCCGAAGAGAAGTTGTGAAGAGAGAAATAAGTGAGAGAGAGTGTAGAAAGAGAGAAATAGGTGAGAAATAGAGTAGATTTTGGGTATTGTTTGGTTTATGAGAAAGAGAAGAGAAAAAGAGAACAAAGAAGTGTTGATTATTTTTGAAAAGACATTAATATCCTTGACTAAAAATTTAAATAATATGAGATATAAGGAGAGAATATGGTACGTATAATTGAAAACACGAAAAAAAATTGGTTCGATTTGCCTTTCTTCGCAACTTTGTGAAGAAAGCAAAAAGTGCAAATTTAATCACTCCTCACTCTCTCGTCTCATCTTCCCTGCCGTTCCAAACGAGAGAGATGCGCTCTCTCTTCGCCAACTCACTCGTCCCTCAATCTCTCACCGCTTTTCACCCCGAAACAAACATAGCATTAGGGATGATGTGTACCAAGAAACTCACTTCCTTTAACAAAAATTTACACTTAGACAGCTCAGCATACAAATGCTTTTCCTTCACGGTTTGCAAGACTATCGTCAAATGCTCCTCATTCTCTTCCCTACTCTTAGAATATACCAAAATGCAATCTATAAAGACAACTAAAAATCTATCAAGGTATGAGTGAAAGATCTTGTTCATGTTGTCCATGAACACAATTGGAGCATTGTACTCGTAATGGCCATAACACGTGTTCTAAACACAGTCTTTGGAATGTCCTCAAACTTTATCTGAACCTTGTGATAACGTGACCTCAAGCCCATCTTAGAAAAGACACAAGCTCCTATGATTTGATCCATGAGATCGCCTATCCTTCGAGGAGGGTATCTATTCTTAATGTAGTCGCTCTGTTACTATTGGGATTTGTGGGGAATTTTAAGTGCCAAACGACACTTTTTTTTTAGATTTTAAAACTTTTTTTTTCCTCATGACTCACGAACCCAAACCACTTATTATCGGTTTGGTCTGGGTTAGAAGGTAAAGCTACAAACATTTATCACATGTACACCCCAAAATATAAGATCATCATTTCCTTTTTTATTCTTCTTTCATATTGATGGGTCAAGATTTCTTTGCATTTATCACATTGTCCAAAAATCTCTAACGTTTGTGGTCGATCTAGTAATGTAGGCCATTCGCCCTTGTCCTACCTTTCCTCTCGACCTATGAAACTGTTTCCAGTACAACAAAATTCTTTTAGGTAGACCATATTGCTGCCCTCTTGACTTCACGGAGAAACGTGTCCATGATTTTCCTCATGTTATTAATGAGACATGAGTATTTAAAGAGAAGCTAGAGCGTAATATAACACGTCACATTTGTTGGAATTGATCCTTGTACCATACGTACATACATATAGTAGTAGCTTGGAAAAGGATTGCCTCCACTAGGATGTGGCTCATATTATTTACATTATTCTACTCCACAAACAAGTAACACAAAATATTCTGCCGTTGTGGTCTATATAAAGCCACACCATACAGAAGATGAGAAGTGAGACGATTGCAATCGCTTATACACTTTCACGTGTGTTGTACCCAACTTAATTGCTCCTTTATTTCTTTCACCCAAACCCAGAAATAGAAAAACTACATCTAAAGATTAGAAAAAGATGCTTAGCCTTAAGGGGTTAGTTGAATCGAACAGTCTAGAGTCTATTCCATCAAACTACATATGCCATGAAAAAAATCAAGACGGTTCCATATTTTGTGAAACACAGAATATTCCAACAATTGATTTTTCCCTCCTCATCTCTGCCAATCCATATGAACGCTCCAAGGAAATCTTAAAACTCGGAGAAGCCTGCTGCGACTGGGGTTTCTTTATGGTAAATATTTAGTGTATGTTTGTTTCCGCGGTCAAATTGCCTCTACCGCCCGTCACGACGAAGCTTCGAAGTGTAGCTTCTACGGTGATCGGGTGTCTACTGCAATTTCATCACGGAATCAAGCATATACTTAAACCCAACCGTTTGCATGTTTTTTCGTTGACTTCTCCACATGCATATTAAAACTTTATAATAATTTTTTTTTTGTTAATTGCTGAAGTTAATCAATCATGGGGTGTCGGAGACACTGAGGGATGAGCTGCTTAGAGGAAGCCAAGGCTTTTTCGATATGACAGAGGAAGAAAAAAGGGAGTTTGCAGGAGAGAAGCTATTTGATCCAATAAAATATGGGACAAGCTTCAATGTGATGGTGGACAAGACTCTACACTGGAGAGATTGTCTCAAATGTTATGTTCACCCTCACTTTCATGCTCCTTCCAAGCCCTGCGGTTTTAGGTACATTATTCTCGCTCCCCGCGATTTCTCTGTTCATATGAAAAGATATTGTCAAACTTTTTGTGGGTTGCTGCTCTGGAGTGCCCAAAAAAAATTTAATTTAGGGGGAAAAAAAAAAAGGAGAAAGGTTTTGTAATAAGTATATTGAATTTTGTTCACTGATTATTTTGTTTAAATATAATTGCTATAAAAGTGGCTTGCACAACTTAGCACTAATAAAATTTTAAATCCTAATGGGAGACAAGGTAGAGTGGAATGGACCATAGTACCATACTGATATGTGATTGAGACCATCCCATCAATTATTCCTTCAATTTTGTTTTTTTTACGTTTCATTTCTCTTACATATTTTCCTTTCTATCTCTCCATTCTTATGATAAACTACAGGGCCGCCAACTTATTCTTAGTTCTAAGACAGACTTTGAGTGAGGTCTTTTTAAAACTAATAACAAAAAATCAAGGCCTATTTAGATTTAATTAATTTTATAATATTAAATATATTCACGAGATTAATTAATTTTGTTGCTGAATTAATTAGTGACAAAAGTAGTTAGTAAAATTAATACTACTACTAATCAGAATTATAATTACTATTGTGAGAGAAACACAAATTAAACAATTAGTTATATAATGACAACATAAATAAGCAATAAATAAATAAATTTTGGCCCAAAAAAATTGATGCCTAAATTCATTACTATGGGTGCTTTACCATATGACCAACCATGTGAGAAAGCCATATGATTTGTCCCAGGTGGCAGACCCACGTATGGCTTAGGTGTGCATAGAGGTGTTAATTTGGCCCATTTGGCCAAGCCCAACTCTAACCCACGTGGGTTAGGGCCAAAAAACCCATTTGTATAAAAGCCCATAGGGCCAAAAAGCCCCCAAAGCCCTGTGGCCTAGGGCTGGCCCACAGGCCCTATTTTTTTAATTTTTTAATTTTTTAATTTACTTTTTTAATTTTTTATTTTTTTTGGCCCATTCTTTAGGCTTATAGTTTTTATTCATTTGGCCCATTCTTAAGTTAGTCCAATATTAACGATTGGAAAAAGTTTCAACTATCAAAGAATTGAACCAAAATTTGTTAAAAGGACTCCAAGAATTAGCATGTGCCCCAACTTTAATTTTTATTTTAACGTTTCATATTAGGAATCTTCAATAGTTGAAGACCATGAAATTTCAACATGGTAACACATTTCGTCGGTCACGGAGATCTGAAGCCTTAAAACTTGTCTTGAAATTTAGTAAAAAAAAAAAATTGTCATGAAATCTTGATCTTTTCCAAATAATAAAATATTAATATATTCATTGTTACTGTATTCATTTTTGAAATAATAATTAAGGAAAGTAATTTTTGATTTGTAATCAAAACGGAATTAAATATTTTTTATTTTGTAAAATATAATTATAACTTCTTTTTATAATTAAAGAATACGACAAAAACAAATCAGGGATAAGCGAATATAGTATAACATGTTTTTGTACTTGATATTTTTTTTAACTTAGTTGATTCAGATTTTGGGGGAGGGGGCGAATGCCCCTATTTCCTAGTACTGTCACTGGGAGTGGGCTAGCCCCATCTAAGCCCTGCCTCAGCCCCTCAATTTGTGGGTTGTGAGGGTTGATGGCTGAAAAGGCCCCACTATTTAGTGGGCTAGAATGTTGGGCTAAGTGGGCTGTCCCATAGGGTTGGGGCTGAATGGACAGCTCTAGTGTGCACTTATCCACCCTTAAATTTGTAAATTTCTGCTTACTATCTTGAAATTTTTATATTATGAACCCCTGAATGTTAAGTTTTGCACCCACTCGACACAACACATTGTCACTATCCGTAAAAATCATTTTTACTAGTGTTTACCATACAGTAGTAATAATAAATATAAATATGTTGCTTTTTTTTGACGAGATATAAATATGTTGTTTATTCATTGTTTTTCTCGTTAAATGTTTGCACTTTGCAGTGAAACTATAGAGGAATACGTCACAAAGAGTAGGGAACTGATTGGAGAGTTGCTAAAAGGAATATCTCAAAGCTTGGGCCTAGAAGAAAACTACATACATAAAAGCATGAATGTACAGTCGGGCTCCCAGTTGCTGGTTGTCAACTATTACCCACTTTGCCCTAACCCTGAACTTGTCATGGGCCTACCAGCGCACACAGATCACGGGCTTCTTACCCTCCTGATGCAAAATGAGCTTGGAGGGCTTCAAATTGAACACAATGAAAAGTGGATTCCTGTCCACCCTTTACCCAACTCCTTTGTCATCAACGTTGGGGATCATTTGGAGGTAAAATTAAAATCACATTTGCAATTATTTTAGTGTGTTTGGGTTGGTGTTTAGCAAATGTAATTTTGAATAGAATTGATTTTGTAAAACTGATTATTGAAAATTGAAAATTGAATTTGGAAGGAATTGATTTATATGCTTAGTTGTTTTTATACTTCAAAAAAAAAGTTTGATGTAAAAGGCAGTGGAAATTGTTTAACCCAAATCGAAAGCTATTTTTTATCGATCACTTCTAATCAAACCGATGGTTGGAGAAAAAATCAACTTTACTTCACACTATCCAAACATTTGTATTTTTGCTAAAATCATGTTTGACAGAAACAAAATCAACCTTGATAATTTCTATCGTCAAACTAAACACACACTTACTATCATCATATCCATATAAACAATTTACATTGTGACCTACCCATTGTACCAATTGATTAATTTTTTAGACGTGTTACATTGAATTGGAGAACAATTTGATTGGACTTAAATTTTCACAAGTCAGTGTTTATTTTATATTGGATTAAACATTTTGACTCCATATTTAACCATTAATTTTTTCTGATGATTATTATGAATGATCTTATACTTCTGCTTACAAAAACGAATTAATGGATGTGTGATTTTTGTGTTCAGATACTGACCAACGGGAAATACAAGAGTGTCGTTCATCGTGCAGTGGTGAATAAGAAAGCTGCTAGAATATCTGTTGGTATAGCACATGGGCCAACACTTGACACCATTGTCAGCCCTGCACCGGATTTAGTCCACGAGGATAATCCCTCTGCATATCGTGGCATTACATATAGAGATTACATGCAGCTTCAGCAAAGCCGTGAACTAGACAGAAAATCCTGCTTGGACCATATTCGAATTTGAGTAGAAATATTGCTATGCTCGCTTATGTAGCACTTGTGTATTTATTGTGTTTGAATTTTCATAATTTAGTTTAAGAGTGATCTGGGGTGGTTTAGTGTTTGGGATCAATCTGTGTCGAGCTAGCCCAGGTGTTGCCATTTGGACGTGTGTGTGTTTGTTGTTTACCATTTCTACTAGCTGACCAAAAAAAAAAATCTGTGCCGAGCTAGCCCACAGGGTCTTCTTGAAAATTAAGAGGAAATCAAAATTTTCAAACATATTAATCTAATTTTGTGCTGAACTAATTATCCCACCACTAAATAGTAATTAAGAAAGGTAATTAATTTCCATTAGCTCATGGAAAATGACAGGGATTAATCCACGTTTGTAACAGTGGGGGCATTTACCCTACTAAGATTTCAATCTTCTCATTACTATATATGTATCATGCTGAGATTTTAACCCACACACTAATGGGCCTTTAGAAATCTAGTATTGTGCCACAGCCCATGCATACGGTCCAGACGACCATAAGTCATGACCCCTTCCCCCTTGACCCAACTGACGAGTTGAGTCATGTTTCTGTTGTAGAAAAATGCATTTATTCTGTCTCTTAACATCTGTATCTATCTATCTCTTAAGTCTCTCTCTCACTGCCATTAGTAGGGGGTAGAAATATGCCAGGCTGCCCGATAGGGGCCTACGGCCTAGCCTACGTCAAGCTCAGACCAAGCTTTTTTTTAAATAGATAAGGCCAAAGCTTTTCCAAAAGCCAATCTAGCTAAAAAGGCTAGGCTTTAGACCACCCAAAAAGCCTTTTAAGCCTAACAGACCGACCAATTTAAGTAAATATAAATAATAATTTTAATTGCTATTATTATTATATTAGATGTTGTACATTCTGTTAAATCATATATTTGCTGACTTTTACTTGCCGACTTTTTTGATAATTTAAGCATATTGACTTACATATTTTTTTGAAATATTTAAAGGCCTTATTGCAAAAAAGAATTTAAATAGACTATCATATAAGGGTAGATTCTCTAAAATGTTAGGTTAGACCTTAAAAAAGATTTGTATCATATGAATAAATTAGAATCAGACTTTATAAAATTCAGTTCGTCGTATTTATTTCCACTCTTATCTTTCATATCTCTTAATAACAGTGATTTTAATTTTTTTTATAGTTTATTATAAATAGAACTTAATCTCATTGGCCTATCAACTCGTTAGTCTATTTAAAGATCGGCCAGATGAATTATTCAAAGATGTTAATATCAAATAGGTCTTTAAGTAGGCTAACAGACCATACTAGGCTTTCAAAAAGGCCAGGCCAGGCCTTAAAAAAAAGCCTATAACAGGTAACAGGTCAAGCTTAGGCCTTGAATTTTTTGATCATGCCAGGCTTGGGCCTTGCTAAGCCTAGCTCGGCCCGGCCTATTTCCACCCCTAGCCACTAGCCACCGAAAAACGTTGTCAGACCACCATAACCTTGCTTCCGTAACTCTACTGCCCCACTACTATGTTTTCTAAGCTAATCATTGTTCTCTGCTCCCCTTTCTTCCCCCTTATATCAATCTCTCTCTTTTGCTGGTACACCAGTGTCCAACCGCCATTGTGACGCCTGAGGCAGACGAGGGAGGTGACAACCCGCCAGCCCACCCAACCAGTGGAGGGCCGGGCCGGGTTCAACATCTCAACCCATAACCCTTTGATGGGCCAGGATGGGCCGACTCGTTTTTTAGGGGACTCACGTCGGGCCGACTGGTTGGGCCGAGCTGACCCGTTTTGCCTATGCATTATATCGGGTCAATCGGGCAGGACCCATCCTTCTTCTCCATCGTGACTTCTCACCCTAACCCCACTTTCTCCCTCTCAAGTCTTCGTCATCAACTAGGAAGATTGAAGGATTCTATCATCCTTTTTCTCGACAGACAGAAGCGGTGTACGCATCATCACAGTTTATCTATTATTATTATTATTATTATTATTATTATTATTATTATTATTATTATTATTATTATTATTTTTTATTAATACAGTTAATCATATTCATATTCATATTCACTGAATGAAACGATAAATGTGCACGAGCCACAATGTCAATTATACGGTGAAACGATAAACGTGCACGCGCCACAATGTCAATTATAGGATGCACAGATTGAAGAAAGCATATGTTGGTTAGGTATCAAAAGCGGGAATGTCATATAATATCCAGGAAGAATTTCATCGACATGGATATTTCTTGGTTAGAGTGACTCCGCTGGGTGAAAACTTGGTCTTATTGGAAGCTGAAGATGAATTTGAAATCCCAACATTGATCAATGATGCCAAAGATTGGATAGCAGAATGGTTCGAGGAGATACGAAGTTGGTCACCAAGAGAAGTGGACAACGAAAGATTAGTATGGCTCAGATGTTATGGGGTACCAGCACATGCATGGGCGGAGGAGTTCTTTGATCTCATCACCTTGGGGGTGGGGGAGTATATTTGCGTAGATGAAGGTACTAATAGTATGAAGCAAATGGATGTGGCCAAAATACTCATCCGGACTAAAACACTAGATTTAATTAATAGAATCACAAAGGTGAATGTCAATGGGGACATCTATCGGATCGAATTAGTGGAGGAATGGTATGGATCACCAAACCAGAACGGCTGCAATGGAGGAGTGGGATGAGGGCGGTGTTGTTCTGACTCCGGCAGTGACTCCGATGATGACGAGACCGACTATGGATTATGGGCGGACAGAGGTGAAGGGCCAATCTTGGAAGGAGATGGATGCATTTAATCACTACAAGAAAACACGAGATTACCGACGGCTTTAATTACCAAAAAGCCGTCGGTAATGCAGAATTTCCGACAGGTTACCGACGGACTAAAGACCGTAGGTAAAACGGGCATCGCAAATGCCTATCGACGGCGCTTTTGTGGCCGTCGATAATACCGATGGTTAATGCCGTCGGAAACATACAGTCGGAAGGTCGTCGGTAAATGGGCAAAACATTTCCGACGGCTGTGGCCGTCGATAAATCCTTTTTTTTAAATAAAAAATTAATTAATTAGTTAATTTCTGTAATTAATTTAATTTAGTAATTTATTTATTAAATTAAATGACTAAATTAATTTATAATTGAATTTAATTTATTGAATTATTTAATTAATAAAAAGATAATTGAAATATTTATTTAATTTAACGAATTTAATTAATTGAAATATTGTAATTAATGAATTTAATTTATTAAATTATTTATTTATTTAATTATTAAAAATAATTGATTCCAATATTAAAAAATATTTATTTATTAATTTAATTAACTATTACTATTACTAGTAATTTAATTTAATTATATTTATTACTTTTAATTCTTAATTTATTCCCATATTTAAAAATACAATAGCGTAAACGAAAAAAGATTAGTATTAATTAAAAAAAAAGAAACTTAATAAATAAATAAATAAAACCGACAAACAAAGATCAACGGTAACTAAAAAGATATCGGAAAATATGAAAAAAATATAAGTACAAACAGAACTAATAGTCCTGGTAGTCCTGATCATGACCATCGTTACTAGGAGGCGGAGGAGGCGAAGGCGGATGCGGTGGAGGAGGCGCCTGGCGAGCTAGCAACTGGTACAACTCCTCCTGTCGCTTCAGCACCTCAGCCAACATGACACTCGTCCGATGGGCATCCTCCTGCTGCTCGGCCATGGCCCGCTTCAGGTCCGCTATCTCTTGCTCATCGGCGGCAGAGCGACTAGTGGCAGCACCACTACTTGACGACTCTCCGATGATGAGGCGGCGGGCACCTTTCTTGTAGTTGCCGGTGAGGTCGCCAACACCGTATAGGCGACCCTTCTTCTTGCCGCCAACAACATCAGCCCATACCCTAAGCGGTGCAGATGGATCCTCAGGGCTCTGAGTGGGGGAACATGATGATGTCTGAGACATCATCTGAGACATCCGCTCCTCAAGCTCCTCCTGTCAAACATATCAAATAAGTCAATTTTTTTTGTCATGAAACAATATAAACATTATTAAAAAACTATTCATTATATTTTATAATTACCTGGGTCCGCTTAGACCGCTCATCAACAAAATCACTGGTACTCCCTCTAATATGAGTTGCACGATGGAGCTCGTGCAACTGTACCTCTCTACCCAACCGCTTCGACTATAATTATTTAATACAAAACCTTAACATAATAATAATAATAACAACAATAATAATAATAATAATAATAATAATAATAATAATAATAATAATAATAATAATAATAATAATAACAACAACAACAAGTAAATAATAATAATAATAATAATAACTAAATAATAATAATAATAAAAATAATAATAATAATAATAATAATAATATAAAACGTACAAGTTGAGCTACGTGCTGCGCTTGACTGACCGAACCTCCGATGTGCAAACTCCCACCCTTCTCAGAGGCTCTATTCCTCTTCGCTTTCTCACTTACCGCCTTGAACTCAGGGGAGTTCCAGTACTCTTGCAGCTGCTGCCATAGCTGATCCCCTATCCAGTGGGGCTGTCCACTGAGGCGGGCATCTCTAAGCATGTCAGAGAGGTGGTGGGAGGCCTTCATATGGAAGTTCTTCTCGATCTGCTCCTCATCCTCTTCCTTCCATGAAACCCTCTCCTGTATGAATATAATACATTATTAAACATAATTGAAATTTATGAAATAAAAAAATATTATGCAACAAAATAAAAATTACAACTTACTTCAAAAGATCTGAACATATGATCCCCCGCATCGTCCTTCACTTTCTTCCAGGTGGGCCAAAACGTGTGGTAATTATCCTCAATTACCGTTGTGATAGCCGTCGCAGCTGGCTTTGAGGGAAGGAACCTGAAAAATAACAAGATGTCAAACAAGAGAAAATATATATATATATTAAATTATTAATAACTCGAAAAAAAAAGTAAATACTTACCCTTTACCAGCCGGCCTGATAGCAACTCGGCCATCAAGCAGCATCTCGATATCATCAGCGACCCCCTGGTCAACCTCCTGCTGCACAACCTCCTCCTGCTCATCCCCGTCATGCTCAACCTCGGTCTGATCAGGTGTATGACCCATACTATAGTCATGATCGGACATATGAGTATCGGGCGCCATCTCAAGAACAAAATGGGAGGAAGAAGCGCCAGGTGTCTGCTGGAACCCCGGGTTAGGGATCATGTGAATGGGTGACAAATGGGGTGTCGAAACAGAAGGTCCTGCAGGCTGTGTAGGTGCCGAACGCACTGGAGGTTGTGTAGGTGCCGAACGCACTAGAGGCTGTGTAGGGGCCGAACGCGCTGGAGCCTGTGTAGGCGTAGATGTACGCGGACGTTGTGTGGATGACAACGTCGCATAGCCAGCATCGTCAATCCTAATAATATTCGCCCGACGACGACGAGGGGGTCGATGGCGATGCCCTTCCCCTTCCGTTGACCACCAGTGGGTGGTCGGGGGGGTCGGATCCTGCACCTCCTGATGCCATACATGTCTATAGAGCAATTCAATAATAACAGTCATGAAATAATATATTTAAGCATAACAATATTACAAATGAATTCCATAAAAATAAACAAGTTACATCCCTTTGCAGTATTTTTTTTTTGGTACCAAGGCAAATTTTTTTACACAGACATCCAATTATATTTAGCTATGGTGTCGTGTCTCAGTAATATTTCTCAAAATACGTATAAATATCTACATAGTGAGATATGATTAGATATGTGCATAACTTTTTACATTGTGAATGCATAATAATGAAATTCAAATTGTATATCTACGAATTATCCCATATAGTGTCACATCGTAGTACGTACTTTTTATTTTGATTTAGACTCTCGGTATAATTTAAGTCAAGCTATGTGAACCCATATTAAGGCAAAACTCTTCTAACGCCTATTTTACCATTCAAAGACTTGAACTCGAGACATTATTTAATTAAAAGAAACTAAACTCCTTACCACTTAGATTAACAGACGTCGATTGTAATATTATATTCTAGTCAGAATACGTGAATAATGGCTCTGCCACTTCTTCATTTAATTCCTCATCTCCATCTACATCTTCATATGTGACTGGATCGTCACACAGTCGAGAAATGGTTTCCACTTCATTTACTACGTTGACATCAGACATCTCATCCACTTGATAGCCCACTTCTTCTTGTGGATCATCTGCTTCAATGCAACCCCCTGGTTTAGTCTTTATTGTAGCACACCAACCTTGTTTGTCCCTTCGAATTGATGGGTAAGGGACATAATACACTTGTCTTACATGTTGTGCCATGATAAACAGATCAAACATTTGGTATCTTCTGCTCATGCATATGTCAACAGTATTATATTTTCGATCCACTCTTGTACCTCTACTTGACGGATCAAACCAATTACAATAAAATAACACTATTCTTTTAGTGTAGTCTAAAGTATTGTACGCCAGTTCATATATATGTTGAATCAGTCGTAGAAGTCATCTTCACCTCCATCTGTGGCACCTTTTACATAAACTCCGCTGTTAACTGTTTTGTTCCCCTCTGTTTTTTATTCGGTTTGAAATTTGTATCTGTTTACGAAAAACGTGTGCCATTCTTTTACACGTGATTTAGGACCATGAGATAAATTTCTCAAGTGTTCGATTTGGCGATTACGGCTCATCAGATACCTGCGTATACACATGCACAAGTGATTTATATTTCCTTTTTTCAAATAACCTTTTGTATTTTCAAACAATAAATAGTTGAAATAGGACTAAAAATACATACTGATTCATAAACCACGTTGAGAAATATTCATGAATATAGGCAGAAGAGTCTTGTACGGCTGTAGGCTTAGTTAATAAGAATGCCCTGATCAATTCATTTGAAAACAAATGATCATGACTAGCTGTGGATAAAAGAAATTGAAAGTGGTCAAAATGATACATACGTAAGATATTGTGATACTTTGGCACAGTTGATCAACACGTGAATGTGGGCTGACTTCCACTCTTCTCCCGTTAACCAGGAAGTCACCTCCTTTCCAGCATGACGTCCGGGAAGGCAAAATACTGATAAGGCTAGCAGGTGTCTTTCACTTTCAATTTCTATTTCGTTCTTGTTATTTGTTGGTGTCAGCATGAAGTTCGTAAAATAATGGGACCAGAAATGGATTGTCTCACGGTGTAAGTATGTTGCACAAATAGATCCTTCAACCCTAGCCTTATTTTTCACCGACCGTTTTGAGTCACCCATAAATCTACAAAATAACAAGGTTGATGATATAAATTGATACATTTAATCCTTCAAGTGAATATTTATTTTAAAGAATATTTTATTATATTACCTTTCGAATGGATACATCCATTTGTATTGAACCGGTCCACTAAGCCTAGCTTCATGTGCAAGATACACTGGGAGATGCTCCATAGAGTCAAAGAAACCAGGGGGAAATACTCTCTCCAACTTACAAAAAATGACTGGCATGTTCTGCTCCATCTTTATAAGATCATCCTCTCTCAAGGTTGCAGAACACAAATTTTTGAAAAATTGGCTGAGTTCAGTAAGTGGATATAAAACATTTGACGACAAGGAACTAAATGCAATAGGAAGTAAACATTCCATGAATACATGACAATCATGGCTTTTCATTCCAATCATGGTTCCTTTGTTCACATCGGCACATCTTGCCAAATTAGAAGAATAACCATCTGGCATTCGAAGTTCTTTTATCCACCAACAGACTGACCTTGCTTGCTCAGCAATTAAAGAGTAACAGGCTTTGGGTTTCAAGGTTTTTCCATCCGACCGAGTCGTCAAATGCATGTCCTTTCGCCTACAGTAAAGCGGTAAGTCCAGTCTGGCCTTATCGTTGTCTTTCGTTCTTCCTCTAACGTTCATCACTGTGAGAAACACATTGTCAAAAAAGTTCTTCTCAATGTGCATAACATCAAGGTTATGTCTCAATAAATTATCTTTCCAATATGGCAGATCTCAAAAAATACTTCTTTTAGTCCAATTATGCTATTATCCATATCCTTCAAATCGATCCAATTTACCATGATCTGTGATTTTTGGCAAATCCATAACTCTGGCAAAAATCTGTTCGGATGTCAACCTTGGGGGCGGGCCATCTAATTCAACTTCCCCCTTCTTGAAGGCGTTCTTATTCCGTCTAAATGGATGATCACCTGGTAAAAACCTGCGATGTGAGTCAAACCAAGAACTTTTTCCCCGGAATTTCAAGGTAAAGGCCTTTGTATGCTTCATACAATGCGGACATGCCATTTTACCATGAGTACCCCAACCAGACAACATGTCATATGCAGGAAAGTCATTAATGGTCCACATCAGAGCTGCCCTCATTGTAAATTTCTTCGTTCGTGCAATATCATAAGTCAAAACGCCATTCCACAACCTTTTGAGATCGTCAATGAGAGGCTGTAAGTAGATGTCAATACCATCTGTTGGATTATCTGGACCCAGTATAATACAAGTCAAGAACATATAAGTCTTAGACATGCACATTTCGGGAGGAAGATTGTATGGGATAACAATAACTGGCTAGCAAGAATAAGGTTTCGTCGTTGATTTAACATACGGGGTAAAACCATCAGAGCATAAGCCAAGTCGTACATTACGTGGATCTGCTGCAAATTTGGGATGCACATGATCGAAGTGCTTCCAAGCTTCACCATCAGTACATGGGTAGCGCAACATACCTAAAGTGCTTTTATTCTCATAGTACCACGTCATTTTGTCTGCATTTTGTCTACAGTCTGTGTTAATGCAAACATTCTCTACAGCCTTGGAATAATTGGCAAATAAAACATTGCCTTCCATGGAACTAGTTTTTGTCTACCCTTCCCATTATCAGTGTGTGAAATATTCCTTGGCTCACCACAAAATTTGCATTCAACTAGCGCGCCATCGTTTTTACTGAATTCGTTGTCGTAATATAACATACACCCTCTCACACAACAATCAATCCTTTTAGATTCCAACCCCAACTTGGACACTAAGCTTTTAGCCTCGTAATAACTTTTTGGCAAACCATCTCTGATAGGTGACGAGTCCAACATCATCTTCGTTACGAGATCCAAGCACACATCCGTAGCACAACAGTTTGACTTAAGAGCTAAAAGCCTCACACACATTGTAACTTAGAGTCTACAGACCCTTCAAACAACGGCTTATTTGTTTCTAACAAGAGATTATAAAATTTTTGTACTGTCTCGTTTGGAAGTTCATCTGTGTCATCATACTATTGCTCCTCGAATGATACGTTGACCCCCAAGGCATCACAAACCATATCTTGCATTAATTCAATCTGCTCACCATATCCCGTATGTACGCAACTGCTTGAAGCACCTGTATCGCCAACCCCTAAATCAACCCGAGGCAACTCTTCACCGTGTCTAGTCCAAATCCAGTAGTTAGGCCTAAATCCAACATTCTGCAGGTGATATATGACATCACTTGGGCTCTTGATCCTTCTGTAATCGCAATTAAGGCACAGACATCTAATCCCTCCATTAATTTCGAAATCTTTATGTGCCATTGCGACTTAGACAAAGTGATCAATCCCATCGAGATTGTTTCAAACCCCCTCTCCCCGGATACAACCTATCGTACATCCAACTACGACTCGAAGGGAAAAATTTCATCTTCTGCATGTCAAAAAAATGACAATTTCAGCAGCACGACGTTCTTTCAACCGCTCTCTTTCTTTAAATGGTATGACACTATCCCATTCGAGAAATTTTTTTTTCAGAACTCGTATAATAGTCATTCCTTAATTCTCATATCTTATACTTGACAAAATTTCGGCAGCATTTCCCATTAGTCTCTGGGTACACAAAATGATCGCAATTATGAATATCGCGATCAAGTATGCACCCAGAGAACAAAAGGAAATGAATCGAACCGAAATTTTATCAAATATAAAGATACGAGAATTAAGCAATAACTATTATACGAGTAAAGAAAAAGTTTTTTCCCAAACTGTCCGACTTGGACAATTCAAAGTTCAATATATAATGAGCATGTGGTACTAAAAGAGTACTTGCACTCAATAATATATTGAACCTCAAACGGGAAGCTAAGGCTTTTCTCAGATACTAATAACAAAGCAAAATAACAAAGCAAATGATTCACTAAAAATCAAAAGTAGAGATGATAGAAGTAGAAAATCTACTTGGTCATTTAAAAAGAAACAGGTTGGAAGTTGATATCCTCTTAAATGATAGAATTAGACAAGCAGAAGTGGTAAGGAAAAGAAGTACAGAGAGATGTGCAAAGCTAATTGCATACAACGATAGAATTAGATCTGTCTTTTTGTTTACTTTCTAATTCTTCTATTTTCTATTCTGTTGGTCATTTTTCATCCTCAGCGGGCATTGCGGTCGCAATAGCGGCGTGGCTTTGCGTCGCGGAGGCAGGGCTTAATTCTTATAATTGTTATGTTACTTAATTCTTTTAGCTACAAGGCTTAATTCTTATAATTCTTATATTACTTAAATTACTTAATAATTAATTCTTTTTGGTACTCAGTTACTTAATAATAATTATTCAACGTATTACTTAATTATTTTTAATATGATATATTACTTATTTATTTTCTTTACCAAATATAATAGTTAGTTGCTTACATTGGTTCCATGGGCTTTAGGTTTAATTTCTACATATCATATATTTTACTTAATATGTATTATTCAACATAATACTTAATCATGTGATATTTTTGAACACTTAATCTCATCGATTATTTACATAATATAATAGCAAATTGTATTATTTAATAGTATATGTGACAACCACCCTTAAAATTAAATGGAGCCGCCACCTAAAGTTTATTAAGGAAAAACGATAGGAAAAACTCTTTTTATGAGGATAATTTAAAAATAGTCTTTGAACCAGATTTCGAGCCCGGGAGTTATTTACGCTTAAGGAAGGTGTTAGCACCCCTAAGACGCCCATAAAATGGTACCTTTTTAATTGTTTAAAAAGAAAAACTTGCTTATCATTAAATAACTTATCCCCAAATGAATTTTCTAAAAAAATATATATAAGTTTATCAACCACCATGTTACAAAAATAATAAAAAGAAGCTTAGTAAAAAGAAAGCTCAACTATTCTACAAAAATCGTTATTTATTCCTTTTTAATATAACAGAAATAATAAATATATATAAAAAAAACCTAAAAAAAAGAGTAAAAAAAATAATTATGTTAATAAAAAATATAGATAAGAAGGGAAAATTCTTTTTATTTGCCTTTATGCCCTTTATCAAATTTTTTATTTAATTCTGGCTATTTATGAAATAAAAGAGAAGTAAATTACAAATAAGTCCCTGGATTAGGTTTGGGCCCATTGGAAGACCAGACCGAATCCAAAAATTTCAATTTTTGCTTTTAAGTCCTAATTCAATATGATAATTACAAGTTGATCCCTACTAACGATTTGGCCCCGTTGAAAGACCAAATTTTAAAACGTGTGTGGACAGAAAATTAGAAAGAAAACTTTTTCCTCTTTTTGCTTTCAAGTCCCTTTTTATCATATATTTACAGTTCAGTCCCTATTTAGGGTTTGGCCCCATTGGAAGGACAAACCCTAAACCTAATTATTATCCAAACCGTGGATACCAACAGTAATAATAACAACAACAATTACAGCAGCAACAACAACAACAACTGCAGCAACAACAATGATACAATAACAACAATAATAACGACACAATCATATATATATCAGTCCAGTATACAAACCATGGCAAAAAAAAGAATGAGAAAATGAAGAAGAAGGTGGGAACCTGGATTTTACAGCTTCCTAGAAAATTTACAAACAGAAGATGGAAGAGAGAAAAAAAACTTAAAACTAGGAAGTGTTTAAAGTTTTGTATTTGGGTGGCCTCACGGGTTCTCTCCTCCCTCCTTGATTCTGCTTCTCCTTCTTGCTCTCAGTCTCTTGGTCCTTGTCTCTTGCTCTCTCTAGGGTTCGGTCTCCCCTTTTATGCGTCTTTCTCCCCTCTTTTATAGCCTTCTGGTTCCTCTTCAAGACCTGCGAATCAAAAGGGAAAGAAATCAATGGTAATTTTAAAACATAAATAATAAAAGAAATAAATAATAAAAAAAAAGAAACTTCCCTTTTGGAGATCTTGAGGCATAACTCGATTTTCATATGGATCTCTGATTGAGAGAGATTTGAGGAGAGGTTGGGGCTGTGGCCATTTTCTAGGTTTAGGGTTTGAGAGGATGAGAAGAAGATTAGGGTTAAGTTTTGGTGTGGCCGCGGCTGGGCGATGGGAAATTAGGGTTTGGTTTTAGTGAAGAAGGAAGAAAGGAAGAGGAGGTGGGGGGCTTGGAACGGCGCTGCTAGGGTTATGGAAGGAGGGAGAGAAGAGAGATTCGAAGGGAAGACGAAGGGGGAAGGCGCCGCGGATGGGGAAAGTGTGTGAGTTTTGTGTTTTAGGGTTAGAGGATTTGGATGAGAGAATGGTGGAAGAGAAAGCGAGAATGGTGGAGGAGGATTAGGGTTTTGGTAGAGTGGAAGGGAAGGACGAGGGGGGAGACACGGCGTGAGAATGAGGATGACGGTGAGAGCTGAGTGTTTTAGGGTTATGAAGGTTAGGTTTGGGTTGATGGACTGCGTGGGGTTTGGAGATGGTGGGCCGCGTGAAGCTGGGCTGCGTGGATGGCTAGGGGTGTGTGAAGTGAAGGAGGGGTGCATGAAGCAAGCAGATGCAAAGGGGTGGCGTATGAGAAAGAGGGGGTGCGCGAAATAAAAAGGAAATGGGCTGGGTTGGGTTTTAGGAAATGGGGTGCAGTTTGCTAATTGCACCCCTCAGATATGCTATTCGCAACCCTTTTCTTTGAAAAATTTTCTTTTTTCTTTCTCTTTCTTCCTTTTTAATCTCTTTTATTCCTCATTATAAAACCAAAAATATTATTTTTCATTTTTATTACAAAGTTTATAAAATAAAAGGCCGGACAAAATTAGGGTACTACAGTATAGAATATATTTTTATCTATAAAATGATAGAAGTCTATGAATGTGTTAAATTTTGTGAGTTCTTTATATTTTGAGTTTTTATGTGTATGGTATGAATATATTAATATTATTTCTTTTTCTAATACTTTGTTATAAAAATAAAAAAATGAATTTGCCAGGTAATCCAAAAATATATTAAATTATTTTTAAGAATAAATAATATCGTTGACCCTCAAATTACTTTTCCTTTCTCAATTTCTTTTACTAACCGTTTCGTTTAAAAAAAATAATATTTAAACTTAGCCATATACATATAATTTACTGTAATTAATGTTTAATAATTTTCAAGTTTATTTAATTATATATAATTTACTGTCAATATTCTAAAAAGCCTCCATTTTGATGCGTTCTATATACTATAGGTCGAAGTCTGAAGAAATGACATTACTATTTCCTGGTAAATGAAGATTGAAGATATCTCACATTATTCTTTTAAGGTTTAATAATGAATCGATAAAACTGTAGCATGCATGGGGAAATGATTAATAAACTAGGATATTTATTTTCCAGGCCAAAACTCTGATCTTGAAGGAAAAAAGGATATTTAGTGTAAATCTACTTACCATAATTAATAAAATCTGCTCATAATAATTAATAAAATCTTCTGATTATAATCAATCAGGCCGCAATATTCCATAATAAATCCGTCATTAAATAATATATAAACAAAGTTTATCAATTTGTTTAGTCAGTATTCCCACCTGCTTTGAAGGACTTAATCATATAAAGAAAATAGAGACAGATTTAAACCTTGTTTGCATAAGACAACTTGATAGTTTCTCAGCATCTGAATTTTCCTCGAACAAACTTTTTAAATGATTTTTACTTACATTGATTTTATCCCGTCAAAAGTCTGAATTCTTTGATTCACACTACTGCTGAAAAAGCAGTTATTGAAAGTCATAGAGAAAGCTAGATAAAAATGGATTCCCTGTGCACTAGGCTGTTGGGGTCTTGCGAGTGTTATGTTTTTTTCTCCCTTGGTCACTTTGCCAACATGTGAAGTTGTGAAATCATAGACATGGTTTTTTTATTCATTTTCTAATTTCTCCTCGAGCGAATGATACGAAGATTGTGGTTGTCATGTGTAGCCAATATTACGGGTTACATGTTAGTTGTTTTTCAATACTGTTTGGATTAGATGATACCTTCCCTTCCTAAAAAATAGATTCATTCAGGACATTTGCAACTCATGGCTACGCTTTGAGAGGGAGTTTGGCAAGTTGGAGGATTTTGATCATGCTTTACAAAAGGTACATTCGTTCCTCTTCAACTTCAGTTTCTTTGTTTCTAAATATTAGAATTTGTATTCAGTGGGAAAATGTGAGAAAAGGTGAGAAAACGAGAGAAAATATGCAGAGGGAAAATTGAGAGATACTTTAGTGTAATTTGATTTATCTTTTTATGAATTCTTTTATAATGAAGCTGTGCCTCTATATTTAGTGTAATTGTTTACTTATTTTTTATTTCTTTTGTACGATGCCAAGGGAAATGATGTTAACCTCCCAATTTCTCTTTTTTCCCTCTTCCTACAATCTTTATAAATAATTAAGTACTTGAGATGGAAGCCTACCTATACGCTTATATTAATAGTTTGTGATGCCAAATATTCATTTATGCGATAAATTAATACATAGTATAGCGCAAAGAAATATGTCGGTGTAGGAGGTCAACTTCCAACCCTTTCCCCACCCAAAAAGAACCGACATTTCAAGCATCAAAGCATGATAGAAAAATATTCAATAATACTATTTAAAGCACGAAATCACTAACAACAAAATAATCTTATAACATACATCACTTCAAAATTCCCTCTGTGGAGAGAACTATGAAGGAAATCAAATAAAAAATGTCGGTGTGGGAGTCAACAGACAATCCTTTTCCACCCAATGAGTCAATCGATATTTCGTTAGAGTGCATACCTAATGTGCAGAACAACTGAGTGCTGGTGGCAGCGGCGGCACTTCAGTGGGGATTTTCGCAAAGCTTGAAATTAACTGAAACCAAAATACACAAACATTCAGTATAACTCAAATAATTCGTTCAGTATAACTCACTTTTAAGGCACCAAATCAACCCAGAATTTTACCCAATCAAAATGACACTTTTCTCAACATCATTGCTATCATATTTAAGCCATAATTCAAGCAAGGGTTATGCAGACTTTAGAACATGCAGTACCTGCAGCTTACCGACAACACATATATTGCTCTTCAAATTCCAAAAGTCTATATTCATGGCTTACGAGTTTGGCACTTCTCATTTTGAGCATATCCATCAAAAATATGTTTATTTCACACATATTAAGGCTCCATCGAATAGAAATATATAAAGCAAAGCTAAAACTTGAACTTGAAGAATACTCTTCTGCAATAGAGATTAGAACAAATAAGAATCTTACTAGAATCAATATCAATTCCAAGAATGCTCTGGCAGCCAAACTTCTGTGCTGTTGGGGGGAAAGAGAGGGTAACATTTAGATCGTCATGATATTGAAGCTCAAATAAGGAGATAGTTCAATAACAATTCCTATCATTTGATACTTATTTTTTATCATGTTCTATTACCAAACTTATTAATCGTATAACCCATTATCAACTTAAATTCTTATTAAGTTAGTAAATTCTATAATGGACAGATAGTTTAACCACAAATGTTAAAAGAAAGGCAAAAGTTTTAGAATTGAAGCTCCAAAATCAATTCTGACGAATAAACAAAAGAACTAAACTGACTTGAGGATCACTAAAATAGGATAGAGAACTGCAACTGTTGTAATGATTATATGAAGTAGAACAACAACCTGCAAAATTAAAGTCAATATTCCCACGTACTAAGCATTATATGGCTTAAAATAAAACACACAATTAATATAACACATCCTACAATAAAACCAGAACCGATAAATCAATTTCTCCACAACATCACATGACACATGATAGTAGCATCACACAATATCATTAATAATTTGCAATCAACAATCATAAATCAACTTTACTAATTTCTGATTGGAAGTAATGTGATGTAGTAATTCAATCAAGTCCTATTCAATGCATATATCAGTCGAATGATTAACCTTTGCCAATGGCTAATATTATGCTCTCAAGTATATATAATCAATTGAAGACGACTATAATAAAATTCATAAACAAATTTGCAATCACCTAAATAAACTAACATAGCTCACAAGACAGTAGCAATCAACTAATATGCAATCAACAACCACTCATATTACACCTAACAAACATGATTACCTTACTTTAACAATACATTCAAAGTCCTAATTCATGCTTAAAACAAAATTCATTCAGTTAAAACAACAAATTTATCAAAATTTCAGCTCCACAAGAAACTCAAAATAAAAAAGAGTACCTGAAATGACGAAGCAGAGAAGAGGAGGAACTATGTGGCAGTTTTGAGCTCTAATTGTCTCAAATTTAGATGACCTATAGTTTGGAGTTTGGACAAAACAAAACAATTAGGAGATTAATAAACTGAGTAAGGCAGCTACACAGGAACATAGTAATAGTCAACAAACACACTCATGACTCATCCTAAAATGAAGGAACACATTCTGCTAATAAACTGAGACAGATCACAACAGGGGAGGAACACACAAAGGAAGAGGAACGCACATAGGAAGAAACCGAAGCATACACACGTAGTCTTACATGGATCATCTTTTTTGTTTTGCAATAGAACCCTAGAAAAATCATCCATAATTCAAACCAAAAAACCCAAAATTTTCTAATGAAACACATGTATTAAAATTACAAACTTTGCAACAAAAATCACAATTACAGAAACATAATTGATGCCCACAAATTTTCAGTTGGATAACCAGATTTTTGAAATATAAATAAGGAACACAAATTTTCAAAACACAGAAATGAGAGATGGAAACCCAAATGAAAATTTTGACCATCTTTAACCATTTTCTGATGGTTGGAAACCATATATTCAAAAACATTTCAAACCTTTGGCAAACGTTCACTCTTTATGTTTATACTCATCACTTTGGACCAATAGAAAAATTGGGGATTCTCCTTCAACCCGAAACCATATTTCCATTGAACACACACCATCTTCAATCTCAAACCATTCGAATCATACACACACACTGACACATATGAACAAACACTATTCGAATCACACACACAACCACTAGTATTGAAGAGAACTCACCATGGTGGAGGACGGCGCAACCTTGACGAGGGACGGCGCTGAAGCCACAGAAGAGAATGAAGCTACGAGATGAAGAACGACATGTGGGCGGCGGTAGAACGGTGAGATGAGGGCGGCGACAGAACTGTGAGGTAAGGGTGGCGACGACCAGTGAGGTGAGGGCGGCGACGACAAGTGAGGTTAGAGATCATAGGAGACATAAAAGTGTGCGGTGCAAATCCATCGTGCTGAGATGAGAGTGTGAGACTGAGAGACCGTGTGTGGAGCGCATTTAGGTTTAGGGTGTGGTGATCGGGTCGGGTGTTCGAATTTTAAAACTCAAATCTGAAGCCCCAACCAAAGGAGAAGGGTCATGTATGGGTTGGATCGGGAGTATGGGAGTGTGGCTGCGAGGGAGGGAGAAATAGAGGTGCAAGCCGGGAGTTCTGTGCAAGCTGCGAAGGAGGTGAAGAACGACGGCGTGGTGACGGAAATGCGGTGGAGGGTGGCGGGGTGGTAGAAGAGACACAGAGGAGAGAAGAAAAATACGTATCTGTGAAGGGGAAAGAAAGGTTAAAGTCTGGCGGTATAAGGAGTTTACCGATGGCCTATTTTAAATTACCGACGGCCTTACCCATCGTTAACCTGATCGTTCTGACTGTGCCTTACCGACGGCCAAGACCGTCGGTATACTCGTTGAATGAATTGACCGTCGTGATTACCGACAGGTTAGGATCTTCGGTATTTGAAAAATAAGCGGGAACAAGCGCGGTTACCGACGGCCATGTATCGATGATCACCACCCATCGCTGAAAAATCGGCTTTTCGCCGTCGAAAAAGCAGATTTTTCAGTGACGGGTGGTGACCGTCGGTACATGGCCGTCAGTAACCGCTCTATTTCTTATAGTGAATGAGACAATAGTTGTTCCGTTTATTTCGAAGGAGGGGTTGGCGGCGCATGAATTAATTCAAGAAGATGGATCGACGCAAGCGATTGAAGGAGTAGCTGCCAATATTAGTAACGCAACGTTTAAAGAGATACAACCAACATTAGTAGCCTCAGTTGAAGCGGAATCCCACGGGGCAGAGCAACGTGATCCGGATACATGAAGTTACTACTGGACTTGGATCCTGCTGCGGGGCTAGCTCTCAGTAAATGAAGTTAACTCTATCCAATAAGGAGAGCTAGCCCGGCAGCGGGATCCAAGTCTAGTAGTAAATCCGCTGATAGTGATAGGGGATCTAGTTCAGAACCTAACCAGAATCAAATGGACCTTAATTTTGTAGAAGAGGAAGAGGTGGAAGCTAGAACCCGAAACACAGGAGAAGAAGAGACGACGGAGCATAGCAACGTAGTACTTGATCTATCTAAGGGCAAAATACCTCTGTTATGGAAAGGTGGAAAACATTGCAACAGGTTCTCACCATGCCTCAGCAATAGACTCAGATATCAACAGATGTAATGACAAATTTTGGGTAAGATACGAAGGCCCTGCTGCCATTAATGTCTAGAGATTTGCGAAGAGGATGGGGGTTATAGGGGATCAGGAGGAAGAACCATATATAGGGGCCATAAAAGGAATAGAGGATCGTGATAAAGCTGGCAAGGCGCTGAGAAGGAGACCAAGGAGGAGCTCATGAAGGAAATCATGAAAATCATGATATTAAATGTAAGGGGGTTGGGGGATCAAGTGAAGAAACAAAGAATTAGAACCCTCCTTAATCTTGGTAACTACGATTATTTCTTACTTCAGGAAACAAAATGTAATAGGGTAGATGACAGATTAATTGAAAAAATATGGGGACATAGTGAATTTGATTGGGTGGCCAGATTTTCGGAAGGACTTGCTGGTGGCCTTTTAACAATATGGAATGCTAGCGTGTTAGATTTTCAATATTCATTTACTGCACTAGGATATGTTGGTGTGTGTGTTAAATGGAGAAAATCTGAAATGCAGTGTATCATTGTTAACATATATTCATCCTGTACAATAAAAGGAAAAGAAACACTATGGGAGGAATTATTGTTTGTTAAGGGTAAGTTTGGAGGAGAAGCATGGTGTGTGGCCGGTGACTTCAATGCGGTCACTGAAAAAACAGAGAGAAAGGGGCTGTCTTGTGGTGGGTTACAAAGAGAGATTATAGGGTTCAGTAATTTTATTGAAGAGATGGAACTTGTCGATGTTCCACTATTGGGAAAGAAGCACACTTGGTATAGCACAGATGGCAATTCATCAAGTAGACTGGACAGATTTCTGTTATCAGAAGAACTAATAAGTAGATGGAAGATATCCGCTCAATGGGTAGGAAATAAGGATGTATCTGACCACTGCTTGGTATGGTTAATAAGTAGCGCGAGTGACTGGTGGGCCAAGCCCTTTCGTTTCAATGATTGTTGGTTGGAGCACAAAGGGTTCAAGCAATATGTAGAAAAATGTTGACATAGCTTTAATGTCGAGGGGTGGAAGATGTATGTGATGAAAGAGAAGCTGAAGCTATTAAAGGAGAAATTAAGGTGGTGGAATAAAGAGGTGTTTGGATATGTGGATTTGAATATAGACAAAACTGTTGCAGCAATAAATGAGTTAGATGAAATAGGATCAAATGCAGGTGAGGAGACCGTGGTAAAAAGGAAGCTGCTGTCTCAACAATTCTGGCAGCAATTACGCTTCAAAGAAAGCCTAATAAAGCAAAAGTCAAGAGCTAAATGGGTTACAGAAGGAGATGCCAACACAAGATATTTTCACAGGTGTTTAGGTGCGAAAAGAAGGAGAAATCAATTGCTAGCATTAAAGGTGGGAAATGAATGAATTGAAGAGGTAAGTGTAGTGAAAACTGAAGTAAAGAGGCATTTTGAACAAGTATTTGCATAAGCAGAGTTTAAAAGGCCAGTTTTGGATGGGATACAATTTTCAAGTATATATGACAATGATAATAGATCTCTTACAAACCCATTCGATCTGGAAGAAATAAAGGAGGCAGTTTAGTGGTGTGAGGGTAGTAAAAGCCCGGGACCCGGCAGATTTAATTTCAATTTCTTTAAGACTTGTTGAGAATTAGTGAAGCATAATGTGCATAATTATGCGATGGAATTTTTCCATAATGTAACTCTGCCGAAGGCTGTCACAGCTTCGTTCTTGGCACTGGTACCCAAACGTGATCATCCTCAATCCTTGTCACATAATAGACAGATTTCGCTTATCGAAAGCTTTTACAAGATAATCGCTAAGATGCTAGCAACAAGGCTAAAAAAGGTGATGGGGAATATCATATCAGCAACCCAAACAACATTCTTGCGAGGGAAGCAAATCCTTGATGGAGTGGTGGTAGCAAATGAGATAGCTGATTTAGTAAAGAGAAGAAAGGATAAATGCTTTCTACTTAAAGCTGATTGTGAGAAAATGTACGATTCAGTAAATTGGAGCTTTTTGAACTACATGCTAAGCCGGATGGGGTTCAATCAAAATGGAAAAATTGGATAAAAGCATGCACATAATCAAGTTCAGTTTATGTTCTAGTTAATGGCAGTCCTATTGAAGAGTTTAAGATGGAAAGAGGTTTGAAGCATGGTGATCCGCTTGCTCCTTTTTTGTTTCTTATTGTAGCGGAAGGTTTAAAAGGCTTGGTTAAAAAAGCTGTTGAAGTCGGGTTGCTTAAGGGGTATAAGGTGAGTAATGAGCTTGCATATCCGATTCTACAATACGTGGATGACACAATATTACTATGGGAAAATTTATGGTGTGTGAAAGCGATACTGAGAAGTTTTGAATTGGTTTCTGATCTAAAGGTGAATTTTTATAAGAGCGTTTTATATGGGATTAATTTGGATGACTACGTTGTACAAGCGGCATCGAATTTCCTTTCTTGCCGTGTGGGGAAACTACCCTTTACATTTCTTGGTATCCCCATTAGCTCAAATCCTAGGAGAAGTGTCACATGGAATCCAGTCATAGAGAAATTCAAGAAGAGGTTGGCAAGCTAGAAAGGCTGTTTTATGTCCTTTGGCGGAAGAATAACCCTAATAAACTCAGTACTAAGTAGCCTTCCTTTGTACTACTTTTCCTTCTATAAGGTCCCAAAGAAGGTGATAAAGGCTTTAGTGGCGCTACAAAGAACTTTCTGTGGGGAGGGTTTGGTGATGAGAGAAGAATTAATTGGGTGGCATGGGAAAAGGTGTGCTTACCAAAAGCCCAAGGTGGCCTCGGTATCAAGGATTTAGGCTTGTTCAATATTAGTCTACTATCAAAGTGGCGATGGAGATGTTTATATCAGAAAGACTCACTGTGGTACAATTTATTAAAATATAAATGTGGTGAATTAACTTTGAACAATTATCAAATTTGCAGGAGTTAGCATCAGCCTCGCGGTGGTGGCAAGACCTGATGTCAATTGAAGGTGCTGGAAGTCCACATCAATTCTGGTTTTCAGATGGAGTTGGTCTTAAATTGGGTAATGGTGCAAATGTTCGATTTTGGCTGGACAAGTGGGTGGGTAACGGTTGCTTGAAGGAAAGCTTTCCTAGGCTATATCAGGTGGCATTGAATAAAGAGGCTACAATACCAGAATTTTTTTTTGGGGGGGGGGTGGTTGGAATTCAGATGGCTGGAAATGGAATTGGAATTGGCGACGAATGCTATTCTCTTGGGAGGAAGGACTGCTGACAGAATTACAAGATGCGTTGCAGCCGGTTATATTGCAGAAAGACGTGGAAGACTCATGGGTGTGGAAGCCGGATAGTGCTTGAGGTTTCTCTATCAAAACAACTTACTGCACATTGCTCAGCCTACATGAGGATAGACCTCAGAATGATAATGCAAGTAAGGTGTATAAAGCAATTTGGAAAAGTGCAGTCCCTACAAAAGTTGCAGGATTTGCCTGGAAGTTGATGTTAGGAAGGATTGCCACAAGAGAACTATTAATCAAAAGAGGTATAATAGATGCTTCACTTGGAGATTGTTGTGTCTTCTGTTTTGGTTCAATGGAAACAGAGAACCATTTGTTTGTGTCATGTCAATTTTCTGCAAATTATGGTCTGGACAGCAGTACATGCGTGGTTGGGACATGAAGTAGAACTGTATAATTCTGTGCAGGAACATTTTCTGCAGCATGGGGCGCTGCTGCAGGGAAAAGAAAGAGAAAGGTGCCAGACATTTTTTGCCTTGCCACGATCTGGACGTTATGGAACCTGCGTAATAGAGTGCAATTTAAGGGCGATGTGGCTGATTTTTCAAATGCAGTGGCACAAATGAAAATGATCTCGTGGTGTTGGTTTATACATAAGGAGGGTAGCAAAACGGGTAGGGTGTATTCGGGTTGGTGTTGTAACCCATTGGGGTGCATTGAGTCCTTGTGATAAAATCTACTAAGAAATGATGTAACGGGTTGGACTCCCAATAATACAATTTTTGCTTATAAAAAAAGCTTTTGAAAATTGAAAACCACAAAAACTGAAAACTCAAAACCAAAAACTGTAAACAGTTTTAGTTTTTTGAAATTTAAAAACCTAAAACTAAAAACCATCCCAAACAGTGCCTCAGTTTTTGTGTTTTCTACGTCACAATTAATTAAAGAACCGCCACATAAAAACATAAATATACATATAGAAAAACAATTCACCATGTATAGTCATATATTCTCTCCTTTTTTTTTAACATTATATACACACACACACACACACACACACACACACACACCCCACACACTACAAAGGAGGGAGGTATATAATGGACTTCCACTTTCTAAAGTGTACAATATCTGTAAAAAAAAAAAAACAAAAGTGTACAATAATGTTGGAATCAAGTGGATTGAGAAACAATGACCCTTAATTGTTTTGATGATAACAAATAATTAATAGAACAATTTATCCTCTGATGTGTTTGTTAGTGTGCAAAAGTCACTGTTCATCAGCAGGAATTATCTCAGAAGACAAGGCTAAAGTGTGCATTCCACCCTCCGTTTCATTCGTCTGAGTCTGGCAGTAGTCGTCTGGAAAGTGTTGCTGATGTCATCGTCTTATAGCCTCACTCCGAAATCATGCTTTGAAATGGTCAACGCTCTACTGGAAGTCAACTATCTGATGTTGGTCAACGCTCTAACAGACCATTAATAGACTACACAGTAGAAGCCTTCGTCCGTTTCTACATAACTCCAATATATGAAAGGCCAACAAATTCTGTACTGAAGAACTTGCCACCGTTTCAAGCTCACTCTAGTGAATATAGTATCTCAGTAACTAGCATTGTCTGTTTGTCAAATGCTCTGATTGGAAATCAGATTGAGTGTTCTTAAGGCTACTTCAAGTATTAAAGAGACCCTTGTTGATGAGTATTTTAATATACGAGGAATCAAATGCCAAAGGGAATGTCAACAAATATAATCATCAGAAAACTTGCTCTAAAAGTGTCTCATATTCAAAAAGCTCACAAGGGACAAGATCTTGCTATTGTCTGCCGTGTAAGTATACAAGCGCAGAGTTGAAAGCGACGTGACTTGCTAAAAGCCACAAAAAAAGGATATGAATTTTTGTCCATTGGTGAAAGACCTGTTAGGTCACAATGGCACTATTCACAACCCTAGCAATATATACCTTACTTTATTCACTGAAGTAGGTTAACGCTTACAAACGAAGCAACAACAATTTGACTCATACTTGCGAGACAGTGAGCAACCAAGAAATCACTCCAAGTATCTGAGATCACATTGAACAAGCACTTAAACGTTTTATTCTTTCTGATAGAAAGCTATTCTTTGTGCTTAAAGTTTTTCATTGTAAATCGTATCTACTGAGAGTTATTGTTATTGTTTCAAACTACTTCTGAACATTGTATTTAGCCCAGTAGTGGCTGTATTCCTTATAGGCTTGACTGCACTAAGTCGTTCTAAGAAGTTATGAGTATAGCCAGTTTGGCAGTAGTATACTCTCAAGTGTAATCAGTTGATTATATTGGAGAAATCCTTCAAGTGTGTGAAGGGACTAGACGTAGCTATCAGGTGATAGTGAACTAATATAAATCAGTGTGTCACTCTCTTCTCTTCTTTTTACTTATTTACTTTGATATTTTGTTAAAAAGTTATTTTGAAAAGGTTTTCAAAAATACACAAGCTTTGCGAAAAGATTCATAAAACTCAATTCAAACCCCCTATTTCTTGTGTTTTTGCCTCGTTCAATTGGTACCAGAGCTCGGCCTCTTAGTTGAGCACTTAACAGTGTAAGAGGAAAAGATCTTATGACACATGGCAAGCAACGAAGCCGATGGTCACGTCACTACAAGAAAAAGCGAGTGTACCGACGGCCTATTACCGACGGGCACAAACCCGTCGCAAAAACTGGCTTTTCCGACGGTCTTAGCCGTCGGTAAGACTTATATGTCGTTCCTTGTTTCTTACCGACGACCTTACCCGTCGGTAAAGCTCTCCTATCGTTCGTTGAAGATTACCGACGGCCCTGCCTGTCGGTAAACTGGTAGCCTTTTTCCATTCCCTCCACTTTTTTTATTACCGACGGCATATACCCGTCGGTATTTGAAAATCACCCGTCGGTAAGGCCGCGTGTTACTGTTAGGATTTTCGACGGTCTTTAGCCGTCGATAAATTACAAATGACCGTCGGTAAGCAGCAGTTATGAAGCAGCTCCCGACCTTCGCCCCCTCTCACTGTTCAAAGTTCAAACACCATTCTCTCTCATCTCTCTATCTCTCTCTCTCTCTTTGCGATAGCGCCCACCGCCCACCGCCACCACATAACAACTCTGACCACTACACCACCGCCACCACACAACAACTCTGGTCTTCTTCATCTTTATCTTCCTTCCTAACGGGTCCTTTTTGTAACGACCCGTTTCCAGATCGCTACGAACCCGAAAGAAACCTATATGTGACGTGTTTCAAAAAACGGTACTCTTGTGCCCTTTAGAAAAATGCGGATATTTTTTTTAAAAAACAATAGTGCCCGCAAAGCACACATAGAGTACTTACAGCGTTTCAAAACATGGTGCAACTAGGACACAAGACTCACATGCTGAAGAAACATACATGCATAAATACATGAGTCATATATATATACAGTATATGCAAAATAACAAAATAGAAAATGTGCAAAGAAATACACCTATGGTATGAAGACTCTCTCGAGAGAAGTCATACCCTGGGGGTACTCCCGGCAGACACCCACGCAGGGGGCTGCTCCAAAAATAAACCCACCAGTCTACCCTGTGACAACAGAACATCACCCGGCCCAACTGGTCACCAACTCACTGTACACAAAAGATGCATATATGTACTACAGTCATCCACAAAAAGAAACACAACAGCAATCAGAGAATACAGCCACTACAAAGCACTGTCCCGATCCTCTGAGGGATCCTCCTCCGCCTCATCCTCCATCGGGTCCTCGCCCATCAAATCGATGAAGGGTGCTGCCGCTGGAACATCCTCGGGCACATCGCTCGGCACGTACTCTCCTCCAGCCATGTCGTCATCAGTCCGTGCACCTAAGCAATCCGCCTCCCCACATACCGAATAAACAGGGGGCCGCTCCACTGGTGGGGTGGGAACTCGGTCCACAAGAGGGGAACTCGGAATAGCAACCGCCCTCGAAGTCGATGCTCCTGCAGACCCTTGTCTAATAACGCTCTTACGAGCGGTCTATATCACTCATGGTCCTCGACCACGTCCACGGGATAAAAGCCTGGGAATCGTCGCTCTGGGGACGTCAGTCGATCCCTCGGGAGACGAGGAAGAGTCGGGCATGGCCTCCTTTCCCTGAGAAGCCCTCCAAGCATCGATGATCTGTGTCGTCCTAATCGAGAAGCTAACGGTACGTCTAGTCACCTCCCGTCTCACAACAATACCAGCCTCTCTAAAAGTCTGCACAACATCCCCCGTGTAGACCACGCGACCGGTGATAAAGTCAAACTCCATAGCCGTAGGTAGCTCAATGTCGGGAAAATCGAAGATAATCTCCGATGAGGTCTGCATCTCGGGTATCAGAATGCTCTTCTCCATCACCTGGGTAGCCATCATGAATCAAAGGTACCACAGAAAAGGGTCAACTTCTCAAATAATCACAATAAACCAAAGCATAAAGCAGTAGGCAAACAACAGTGTATACAATTCACAAGCGCGACTCAAGACCCAAATCAAAACTCATTCTCTCAACAATTTCGCCACATACCGGAAGTAACGCGGATCGATCCACTGAATACCAGCCGTAGCCTTGGGCTCTCCCCTCACCCTAGGACATTCAGCTCAGGTTCCATTAGCATTAAGACGCCTAGCTATTCCCTATCGAACACCAGCCGTAGCCTTTTAGGGGATTCTAGCACCCTAGGTGAATCGACGCAAGCTCAAAAACGTCCCGGCAAAACCAACGTCTAGCCATTCCCTACCGAACACCAGCCGTAGCCTTTTAGGAGATTCCAACACCATAGGTGAATCGGCTCCGGCTCAAAAACGTCCTGGCAAAACCAACATCTAGCCATTCCCTACCGAACACCAGCCGTAGCCTTTTAGGAGATTCCAACACCCTAGGTGAATCGGCTCAGGCTCAAAAATGTCCTACGACTCAACGACTCAACCAACTCTCGCACTCAGATAACAATTCGCATAATTATAACAATATAATTCAGCTCAACAACATAAGTAACATAGCAATATAACTCAATTCATCAGATCTAAATAACATAGGCATCTCATCTCAAATAATCGTACTGAGCGACAACAGTCAATGATCAATATGAAATCCATCCCTCTGCTATTCGATGGAATTGACAGAGAGGTACAAACAAGTGTGGGGGGTTGGGGACAGCTACCAACCACTTGCAGACAAGCCCACTAAAATAATCAGCATATAAAAATAATAAAGCGAAGGGGTACAAGACCCTCACTTCGAACCCTTAGGTTCTCAGACTTCTTCACGTAAACGCCTGAAATTAAATTCGCATCTAAAAATTGCCCTTACACAAGGACATAAAAATAAAATCCTAAACATGTCTAGAAGTGCCCTTACCACCAACAGTCGCTAATGTCGCTCCGAAATTCTCAAGTCCGCGTCCACGTACACCTCGGTTTCCGCACCGCATGATCTCGGATCACTCGAGCCTAACACAACGAACAGCTTAGCACCATCTAAAATTCTAACTAAACTTAAGCTCTCAACTTAACCCTTTTTCCAACCAAACTCATTCAAGCATTTAAAATATTAGCTACTTGAAACTAAATAAAGTTTTAAAATCAAAATACTTTTTGAAAGATAATTTATCACATAACAATTTATAAATCTTTACTTGCTTGGAAAAATAAGATTTTGACTCAAAAATCATTTTCTTGCAAAGTTAATACATAACACCTAATTCAAGAAAATGCTAATACATGCAAACCTAATCCAACAACCTTAAAATCAACTTTAACATGCAATTCAACACTTGTATAGAAAATCAAACATTACATCCTCATGTTCTTCATGGTTTAAGAATAGGCAAGGTTCTAAAACATTCATGTTACGTATGCTTAATTTAAACTATAACTTAAATCAACATCAAACCACTTCCAATAACACACATACCAACTAAGGAGCAAAAACTATCAACCAAATACAATATTCACAAAATAATACTACTAATCATAAACTAGGAAAAGTGCAAAACAACTTTTCTATTTATTAATTCTTTCACTATTCAATGACTAATATCATAAAGCCAAAACTTAATCAAAAACCAAATCTAACTCAAACCTTTTTCAAGAATAAGTATTTTTCCCTAAAGTCTTTCAATCAACCAAATTTTGCATAAGACATAAACTACAATCATGCTAACTCATGCATATCTATTTTACTAGCCTTAAGTTATTCTAAGCATGTTATCTAACACTTAAGCACATAATTTAACGTCAAGCCCTCATTGTAAAACAATATTCTAAGACAAGTCCTTCCAAATCAATTAAATCGCCCCAACAATTTAATTAAACAATTCAAGGCAAAGACTCACAACTAGAACCCACATTTTTTTTTTCTAGTTCAAGAATGAACATAAACCCAAATTTAATAACCTAAGCATGCTCATTACAATACATAGTTAAGGCATAAACTAAAAGCTAATTAAAACAAGGGTTTTTAAGAATTCTTGCAAACAATCATTTTCAAATTTCTAGAATCATAACCACAATATTTTCTAAAATTCAAGAGACCTAAATACATACATAGTCCCTCAAGAATCCAATTTGCTTCAAAACATAAACTAACACCTAAGCTAATTCATGCATTTCCATCCCAAAAATTCCAAAACCATTCTAAACATGCCATTCAACACTTAAACACATAATTCACCATTCAAACCACATAGTTCCTATGATTCAAGAATTGAAAAACAACTAAAACTATCTTGTTACACATAATCAACTTAACTACATCTTCAATTAATCACCAAAACAATTCCAATAACACCTATAAGCACTTAATTAGTTGATTCCTCAAGGATCACACCATTTCCCCTCTTCCTCATACTTAGGGTTTTCGCCCCTAAATACCAAAGAGGGAGTAGAGATGTTCATCTCCTCAAATTCATCATCAACCATCCAAATAACAATACAAATCAACAATTTATTAAGACTAGCACAACAAATCATGCAAGCAAAAAAAAAAAGGGCTGTTTAGGCGCTGTTTAGGGTTCATAGGAGGGTGGAAAAATTCTGTTTTCAAGCTCATTTAGATGGTTAGAAACATAGGTAATGGAATGGAGAAGAAAACCTAGCATTTATACAAGATTTGGAAACAAAAATCAAGTTCAAATGGGGAGGGAACTGTTGCGATTTCCAGCAGCAAAAACAGAGAAAAAAAATTATTTTTCTTACTTGGATGATGATGAAAATGAAGAACTAAGTAGAGGAGATGATTTGGAAGAACTTTGATGAAGGAAGTTAGTTGAAAAACTCAATGGAAGTGGAGGTTTTTGGCCATGGAAGTCATGAACTCTTGGAGAAGAAGAAAGGAAAAAAAAAATGAAGATGAAGATGAAGGGAGAAGGTGGGGGAAGGCGTGAATCATGCTGAAAAAATGGGGGTAGTTCACCTTTTATTCTCTTAAAAACTTAACTCATTAATAATAATAATAATAATAATAATTCACATTAGGTAAAAAGTAATTTTTTTTTAAATAAATCACACATAATATGACACCTATCACCTAACCATATCATCTAATCTTACCCACCTAATCTCACATCTCTCATGGTTACCCACTAATTCTAGAGTCTAGGGGTTGTTTAAAACACGGCGACGAAATACCGCGTTACCGATAAATTCGCGAAAATTAATTTAACGAGAAATTAATTCATCGCGTGAAAATATTTAATTATAAATAATAAAAAAAATCATGTCAAATATTCAAAAATGGTCTCAAAAAGTTACGATTCGATTTTCATCGAAATCGGAGTTTACTTATAATTTTATCTGCGGCGAAACCGCCCGGCGATTCGAAACGCGTCGAAACTTCGTTAGAATTTTTTGACGATTTTCAAACCGTGGATTAATATAAAATATTAACTCTCAAATTAAATTTGATCTTGATTTAATTAATACACTTTCTTAGAGAACAAGAAATTGCTTTATTATAGCGTAAATACGGCAGAAATACATTAAATCACCTTAACTAACGTATAGTAAAAATACGCGTGTTACACTTTTCTTCTCTTCGTCCCATCTCCATCTTCATCTTTCCCTCTCTTCGTCCTATCCAGAACGGCCACAAGAAAGGAGCTGGAAGCACAAAAAATGGTCGTGATTCTGAAGGAAAGCAGCTCGGAGTGAAGATTTACGGGACCAAGTCGCCAAGCCCGGTTCCAAGGTGCGTCCCTCACTCTGTCTCACTCCCTATTTTCTCTGTTAATTGGAAGTTTATGGTCTAATTCTCATTTGAGGTTTCATTGGTAAATGCAACTGACTGTCTCTCTCTCTCCCCGCCTTCAGTTCTTTAAGACGACACAAAGAAAATCAAGGTGCTTCTGGTGGTTCTGGTGCTGGTACTCTTCGTTGTGCTCCAATACATATCACTACCACAGGTAAATTAAATTTTGTATGATATATATATGTATAAAACTGAGAGAGTTTATAAAAAAATGTTTAATTAATGTGACTTTTAGTCTTCAGTTTTCGTATTATAGCTAGGTCAGTGACGAATTTTCAATTATATAGCTTGGTGTGAGTCAATAATATTGCTAGGGAAATTAATTTGGAATTACGATTTACTAGGTTTTTGTTTCTGGGAGACTATTTTGTTCTGGATTTCCCTATTACTCAGCTGTTTTTAAGCATAGATTTAGCTCCTAATGTTCACTCACTTTTGCCCCCAGCTTTTACTTTGTCTGTTTCACAACTGAACCACTGCTGCTAGTGGTCCAATTCTTTGGTCTATTTTCTTGACATTCCTAAGCGAGATATGTGATAATGTTCAATGTGAAATCTGGTTTTTCAAGACTGAATTTGTTTGCCAAAAACATAGGAATTGAACAGATGTTAGAGGATTGGTATATGCCACTTTGTGTTTAACTTCTAAAGTTTATTTTGTACAATTTTATTACAGATAAAATAGATTGGCATTCATGTCTTAAACTATTAATGTGGCTTCACCTATCAGCTTAAGCTCTTAAGGTTTCTGGTTTAGGACATGGTATTGGAGTGTATATGATCTAAACTATTCCTATTAGCAATTTCAATATTTAGTGGAACCATAAGCACCTTGGTGATTCTGTTTAGTTTATTTGGATACTCAGTTTATGATATTCCATGTTGCCAAATTCTGTTTCGTGTTGCCAATTGAAAGTGGGCTTTGGTTGATTGATAAGTTGAAGAATTTGAGATAAATGGGTTTTTGGCTATGGTTACTGCTCCAACAATTTTTTATCAGTCTTTTAAATTCAGTGGATACTGGATCGTGTAGATCTTGAAGAAATGCACACATTGGTCGACACATTTGCCTTTTGCTTCTTTGTTTGATACACTTGGCATATTAGTATTTTGTTGTCTGTATACATGTTTGACAATCACTATACTACAACGATACCATGCCCACCTATGCTTTTAATTGAGTCAAATGTGAGATGATCAGAATATGTACCAGAATATGTAGACCAATCTTGTTATGACATTTAGAAAACTTATTTCTTATACTTTACTTTTCTCCATTTTATACTTACGTCAAATATAGGGACAAAATTGTATTTGAAAGAAGTAATTTATTCCATTATTTTTTGCCCTTTTGTGTTTGGTCTTCAGTCAGGAAGTACAAAATTTTCCTATCTCTAAATTGTATTTGAAAGTAGACTTGATAAATGTTTTCGGTGATAAAAAATTGTATTAATGTCGGAAAATAATTATTGGGATTTAATATTTTCATAGTCACAATCGTTTTAATATTGTTGGGATTTGGAAACGTGAGGCAAAGGTAGAATCAAACAAAAACTCCAATTCGGGGATTTCCAATAATGGAAGGAATTGCTTCTTCATTTTATTTGCCTTTGTGTTGTTTTACTCCTTTGGTTATAAAGATAAAAAGCTTGAAATGAGAATTTTGTTTTTGTAATAATCAGTTTTGTGCTTTCTCTTGTAGTTTAGTCAGGTTGAATGAATGTTTGGTGTTTGATTATTATTTTAGCTGTACTTTAAACAAATATTATAAAAGTTATATACTTCCATCAATTTTGTGTTGGTTGATCATCCAAAATCAAGTGTATTATGTTCTTTGTAAGTTTGATTTTGGGGGTTCTGTTCAAAACAGGTGTTCGAGCAAGTTCTCCATCGCAGTAAGCTAGGTTTGTCTCGTGACTACCAGTTCGAAGTTGACATTTGAGGAGAAGCTTCTTTTGAGGTATGCACTCTAACGAAATGTCGGTTTACTCATTGGGTGGAAAAGGGTCGTCTGAGAGACCCCCACACCGACATATTTATTTGATTTCCTTCATAGTTCTCTCCACAGAGAGAATTTTGAAATGATGTATGTTATAAGATTATTTTATTGTTAGTGATTTTGTGCTTTAAATAGTATTATTGAATATTTTTCTATCATGCATTAATGATTGAAATGTCGGTTCTTTTTTTGTGGAAAAGGGTTGGCTGTTGACCCCCACACGGACTTATTATTCACGATTGCCTGCTTCCTTCTTTATTCGTTTCAGTCATTCGTTTACACTGCCAAATCTTCTTTTATGTAATGCGTTTTCACATTTGTAGGGACATGATTACTGCTTAGGTGCTCTATTGTGAACTTTTGTGAATATGGTTGAGCCTATTCGTGTTAATTTATAATGGATTTTTTCAATGATTTCAAAATTCAGTATTTGGTATTATTCAATGATTTCCCCGTTTTATCGAATTTTGCCCATGTCTTTTGGTGCATTCATCTTTTTTCGTCCTTATAATATGCATACATTTTTTACAGCTTTGAATAAATGAAGTTGTTAACTGCATTGATTCCTTTTGGTTCTGGCTTACGTTTATTTGTATGTTGATTCTCGGATGTACTATATCTGTTTGGTTTCTAATTGTTGTTCTTTGACATTTTTCCCTTTTCAAATGATTTGCTTCATTTTATATTACTAAGCTAATAGTTGTTTTGGAGGATTTTCTTTTGTTGTCTTTCTTTTTATCCTTCAATCCAAAGACTCAGTGGATATCTTATTTTGTCCTCTCATTGTAATTCTTTCTATCTCTGTACTAAACATATTTTTTCTGTTATTCATTCAAATTTGAAGCATGTGGAGTCACTTTTCTTCGATGCTTATTTCCTCAAAAAGCCAGTGGGTTTCATCAAAAGTTCTCTTTTGTTTAGTTATTTCTTAAAATCAGTTGGGCTGAATGCAGTTTATATGAACATTTTATGGTGGATGATGGGGAGAAGTTTTTCAATACCTACTCATTCCCTAACTTTACCTCTGCATGATGGTTCTCTCTCTCTCTCTCTTTGATTCCATGCTCTGATTTTTAATTTGTCTCTTATCTTTGTCCTCACTTAAGTCTTTTGGAAAATAATTGACAAATAAAATTCTTATTTAACAAAAATTTCAATAATTTTATATGGCTGACTTAGGAAGTATGGTAATACAACTTAATTATAAAATAAAATGCAGATGCACAATTTCTCATAAGGAGATTGCACTAAAATGCATGGATTGTGATTCGATTGTTCTACAATAGGTGAATCTTCGATAGTTGGAAAATTAATTGGGACTCTTTTTGAACTTCTGAAATTAGTATCAGTGATTTAAATTTTTTTTTTATCAATCCATTAAGACATGTAGCTTTTATCCTAAAAATTTCTCCATAACTCTATTTAGGGGAGGAAAATTTAGGTTTTTCAGTGTTTTCTTATATGTGGTTTTTGGTTTTGTGGGTTAGTTTTTTGTGTACTTCTCTTTATTTTCCAATATTTTTTTTTTCATTATGTTGGTTTGCTATGTGGTTATTTTTTTCATTGGTAGGTTTCCTGAAATTTGTTTTGTTTAGTTCTTCCAGCTCATAGTTATGTGGGTATAGGGGGTGCATGTGGATGCATGTACTGTGGGTTAGGGGTTGCTTTGCATGGAAGTTATTTTTTAATTTCAAAGTTAGTGGGTCGATTTGCAATTTTAAGTTCCTTAAACATATTAAGTAAAAAAAGAATGATCCATATTAATTATTTAGAACTATGTTTGTTGTTTATGGTAGTTTTATGTGTATGTTTGGCATGGTATCTTTTTGATCTGTTTTGATCTTTTGAACGGGAGAGGCAAGTGAAGTATGGTGAAAATGATTAGAAGATTGAAGATTGTGTCATGGAGCAAGGAATAGCGAGCAAAACACACATGCAGGAATTAACTTTTATTTGTGTTTTGGCACAAGTGTGCTTGAATCTCATAGCAGTTAAGGATTGCTCTTCATGGGAGCTTTCATGTTATGCCTGCTTTTCTAATTTCATTATCTCATTAGGTTGGCTTTGGAAGCAGGGTGGTGTGGCTTTAGTGTGTTGTCTTGGGTCATGGAGTTTGTTTTGGAGGCTGATGTCTATTTCCATTCAAGAATCAAAATCCAACCTGTTGAAGTTAGATATATAACCTGTTTTGGAGGCTATTGTTAAAAGGATTTATGCTTCCCTTGCCACTTCTGCTTGTTTAATTCTATCCTTTAAGAGGATGTCAACTTTCAACATGTTACTTTTTAATTATTGATGAAATGGATGTTTGATTGTTGTTATTAGTATCGAGGAAAAGCCTTAGCTTCCCGTTTGAGGTTCAATATATTATTGAGTGCGTGTACTCTTTTAGATACCACGTGTTCATTGTATATTGAACCTTGAATTGTCCAAGTCGGACAGTTTGGGAAAAAACTTTTTCTTTACTTGTATAATAGTTGTTGCTTGATTCTCGTATCTTGATATTTGATGAAATTTCGGTTAGATTCATTTCCTTTTGTTCTCTGGGTGCATACTTGATTGCCTTGTTCCTAACTGCGATCATTTTGTGTACTCAGAGACCAATGGAAAATGCTGCCGAAATTTTGTCAAGTATAAGATATGAGAATTAAGGAATGACTATTATACGAGTTCTGAAAAAGTTTTTCCTTGAATGAGATAGGGTCATACCATTTAAAGAAAGAGAGCGGTTGTAAGAATGTCGTGCTGCTGAAATTGTCATTTTTTTTGACATGCAGAAGATGGAATTTTTTCCTTCGAATCGTAGTTGGATGTACGATAGGTTGTATCCGGGAAGAGGGGGTTTGAAACAATCTTTTTGCGATGGGATTGATCACTTCGTTCAAGTCGCAATGGCACACGAAGATTTCGAAATTAATGGAGGGATTAGATGTCCGTGCCTTAAATGCGATTGCAGAAAGATCAAGAGCCCAGGTGAGGTCATGCTGCACCTGCAGAGAGTTGGATTTATGCCTAATTACTGGATTTGGACTAGACATGGTGAAGAGTTACCTCGGGTTGAATTAGGGGTTGGCGATAATTGCACAGGTGCTTCAAGCAATTGCGTAGATACGGGATATGGTGAGCAGATTGAATTGATGCAAGATATGGTTTGTGATGCCTTGGGGGTCAACGTATCATTCGAGGAGCCACAGTATGATGACACAGATGAACTTCCAAATGAGACTGCGCAAAGATTTTATAATCTCTTGTTAGAAACAAATAAGCCGTTGTTTGAAGGGTCTGCCGACTCTAAGTTATCAATGTGTGTGAGACTTTTAGCTCTCAAGTCCAACTATGGTGCTACGGATGTGTGCTTGGATCTCGTAACGAAGATGATGTTGGACTCGTCACCTATCAGAGATGGTTTGCCAAAAAGTTATTACGAGGCTAAAAGCTTAGTGTCCAAATTGGGGTTGGAATCTAAAAGGATTGATTATTGTGTGAGAGGGTGTATGTTATATTACGACAATGAATTTGGTAAAAACGATAGCGCGCTGATTGAATGCAAATTTTGTGGTGAGCCAAGGTATATGTCACATACTGATAATGGGAAGGGTAGACAAAAACCAGTTCCACGGAAGGCAATGTTTTATTTGCCAATTATTCCAAGGCTGCAGAGAATGTTTGCGTCAACACAGACTGCAAACAAAATGACTTGGCACTATGAGAATAAAAGCACTTTAGATATGTTGTGACATCCATGTGACGGTGAAGCTTGGAAGCACTTTGATCGTGTGAATCCCGAATTTGCAGCAGATCCACGTAATGTACGACTTGGCTTATGCTCTGATGGTTTTACCCCATATGTTCAATCAACGGCGAAACCTTATTCTTCTTTGGCGATTATTGTTACCCCATACAATCTTCCTCCGATATGTGCATGTCTAAGCCCTATATGTTCTTGACTTGTATTATAGGGTCCAGATAATCCAACGGATGGTATTGACATCTACTTACAAATTCTCTCATTGACGATCTCAAAAGGTTGTGGAATGGCGTTGTGACTTATGATATTGCACGAAAGAATAACTTTACAATGAGGGCAGCTCTTATGTGGACCATTAATGACTTCCCTGCATATGGCATGTTGTCTGGTTGGGGTACTCATGGTAAAATGGCATGTCCCCATTGCATGGAGCATACAAAGGCCTTTACCTTGAAATTTGGGGGGAAGAGTTCTTGGTTTGACTCACATCGCAGGTTCTTACCACCAGATCATCCATTTAGACGGAATAAGAACGCCTTCAAGAAGGGGGAAGTTGAATTAGATGGCCCGCCCCCGAGGTTGACATCCAAACAGATTTTTACCAGAGTTATGGATCTGCCAAAAATCACAGATTTTGGTGAATTGGATTGATTTGAAGGATATGGACAATGGCACAATTGGACTAAAAGAAGTATTTTTTGGGATTTGCCGTATTGGAAAGATAATTTATTGAGACACAACCTTGATGTTATGCACATTGAGAAGAACTTTTTTGACAATGTTTTTCTCACAAAGGATGAACGTTAGAGGAAGAACGAAAGACAATGATAAGGCCGAATGGACTTACCACTTTCTTGTAAGCGAAAGGACTTGCATTTGGCGCCTCGGTCGAATGGGAAAACCTGAAACCCAAAGCCTGTTACTCTTTAACGCTGAGGAAGCTATGTCAGTCTGTCGGTGGATAAAAGAACTTCGAATGCCAGACGGTTATTCTTCTAATTTGGCAAGATGTGCTGATGTGAACAAAGGAACAATGATTGGGATGAAAAGCCATGATTGTCATGTATTCATGGAGTGTTTACTTCCTATTGCATTTAGTTCCCTGCCGTCAAATATTTTAAATCCACTTACAGAACTCAGCCAATTTTTTAAAGATTTGTGTTTTGCAACATTGAGAGATGATGATCTTATCAAGATGGAGCAGAACATACCAGTCATTCTTTGTAAGTTGGAGAGAATATTTCCCCCTGGTTTCTTTGACTCTATGGAACATCTCCCAGTGCATCTTGCACATGAAGCTAGGCACAGTGGACCAGTTCAATACAGATGGATGTATCCATTCGAAAGGTAATATAATCAAATATTCTTTAAAATAATTATTCACTGCCTCGGGTTAAATGTTGAAATGTTGATCACCAACCTTGTTATTCTGTAGATTTATGGGTGACTCAAAACGGTCGGTGAAAAATAAGGCCAGGGTTGAAGGATCTATTTGTGCAACTTACTTACACCGTGAGACAATTCATTTCTGTTCCCATTATTTTACGAACTTCATGCTGACACCAACAAATAATAGGAATGAAATAGAAATTGAAAGTGAAAGACACCCGCTGGCCTTATCAATGTTTTGCCTTCCCGGTCGTCATCTTTGGAAAGGAGTCAAGCCCTGGTTAACGGGAGAAGATTGGAAGTCGGCCTGCGTTCACGTGTTGATCAATCTTGAAAGTATCACCATATCTTACGTATGTATCATTTTGACCACTTTCAATTTCTTTAGTCCATAACTATTCATGATCATTTGTTTGATAATGACTTGTTCAGGGCATTCTTGTTAACTAAGCCCTGGCGAACAAGACTCTTCTGCCTATATTCATGAATATTTTCCAACGTGGTTTATGAGCCAGGTATGTATTTTTAGTCCTATTTCAACTATTTGTTGTTTGAAAATACAAAAGATTGTTTGCAAAAAGGAACCATAAATCACTTGTGCATGTGTATACGCAGGTGTATAGCGAGTCAGAATCGCCCATAATCGACCACTTGAGAAATTTATCTCATGGTCCTAAATCACGTGTAAAAGAATGGCACACGTATTTCGTAAACGGTTACAAATTTCAAACCCAGTCAAAAACAGAGGGGAAAAAACAGTTAACAGCGGAGTTTATGTAAAAGGTGCCACAGATGGAGGTGAAGACGACTTCTACGACGTGATTCAATATATATATGAGCTGGCATACAATACTTTAGACTATACTAAAAGAATAGTGCTATTTTATTGTAATTGGTTTGATCCGTCAAGTAGAGGCACAAGAATGGATCGCAAATATAATACTGTTGACATATGCATGAGCAGAAGATACCAAATGTTTGATTCGTTTATCATGGCACAACATGTAAGACAGGTGTATTATGTCCCTTATCCGTCAACTCGAAGGGACAAATAAGGTTGGTGTGTTGCAATAAAGACAAAACCAAGGGGTCGCATTGAAGCAGATGATCCACAGGAAGAAGTGGCTTATCAAGTGGATGAGATGTCTCATGTCAACGTAGTAAACGAAGTTGAACCCATTTCTCGACTACGTGACGATCCAATCACATATGAAGATATAAATGGAGATGAGGAATTAAATGAAGAAGTGGCAGAACCATCAAGATCTGAAGACGATGCCGAAGCAGAATGGGCAGAATAAATTTGTTTAACTTTTTACAATTAGAGAATTTAATGTCTAACAACATATTTTATTTTGTCAGTTATTTTCATATAACTTGTTTATTTTTTGGAATTCATTTTTAATATTGTTATATTTAAATATAATATTTCATGATCAAGTATTATTGAATTACTCTATAGACATATATGGCATCGGGAGGTTCAGTTCAGGCCCCGACCACCCAGTAGTGGTCAACGGAAGGGGAAGGGCATCGCTGTCGACCCCCCTCGTCGTCGGAGGCCGAACATTATTAGGATTGATGATGCTGGCTATGCGATGTTGTCATCCACACAGCGTCCGCATACATCTATGCCTACACAGGCTCCAGCGAGTTCGGCCCCTACGTAGCCTACGTCACATTCGGCACCTACACAACATGCAGGACCTTCTGCATCGACACCTATTTACATGATGCCCACCCCAAGGTTCCAGCAGACACTTGCCGCTTCTTCCTCTCATTTTGTGTCTGAGACGGTGCCCGACACTCATGTGTCCGATAATGAGTATAGTGCGGGCCAGGCACCTGATCAGACCGGGGTTGGCGGGACGAGGAGGTTGGCGGCCAGGGATGAGCGGAGGTCGTTGATGATATTCAGATCTTTGCATGATGGCCGAGTTGCTATCGTGCCAGGTGGTAGAGGGTGAGTATGCAGTTGAATACACATTTTTGCCCCTTATCTTTTTAGTTTTTAATTTTGTCCCTTATCTTTTTAGTTTTCATTTAAGTCCCTTAAACTTCAAAAATCACATCAATTTCGTCTTTTCTGTTTAATTATTCATTTTTCTTAGGCGAATCACCATCGACACGTGGCAGAAAAATAAAATAAAACAAACTGCCACGTGTAAGATGGTATTTCGTCTAAGACAAAAAAAGAATAATTAAAAAGAAAGGACGAAATTGAAGTAATTTTTTGTAACTTAATGGACTTAAATGAAAACTAAAAAAAAAATAAGGGACGAAAATTACAATTTAACCTATATTTTTTTAACTTGTTTAGTATGTTGTTATTGGTTAGGTTCCTTCCGTCAAAGCCAGCTGCGACGGCTATCACAGAAGTAATTGAGCAAAATTACCACAGCTATTGGCCCACCTGGGGGACGCTGACGGTGGATGAGCGGAGGCACATGTTCAATTCTTTCAGAGTAAGTTGTTTATTTTTTTTGTTGCGTATTATTTTTTTATTTCATGAATTTCAATTATTTTTAATAACGTATTATATTCATACAGGAGAGGGTTTCTTGGAAGGAAGAGCAGGAGGAGCAGATCAAGAAGAACTTCCATATGAAGGCTTCCCACTTTATCCGATATGCTTAGAGATGCCCGCCTCAATGGGCAGCCCACTTGGATAGGAGATGAGCTCCAAAGAATGCAAGCGCACTGGAACTCCCCGAGTTCAAGGCGTGTAGCGAAGCGAAGAAGAATAGAGCCTCTGAAAAGGGTGGGAGCTTGCATACTTTGGAGGTTCGGTCGATCGGTAGACGCAGCTCGACTTGTACGCTTTATATTATTATTATTATTATTATTATTATTATTGTTATTTAGTTAAGCTTTTTTATTAAATAATTACGCCTCAAAGAGCTTGAAAAGGGAGGTTCAGTTGCATGAGCTCCATCGTGCAACTCATATTAGGAAAGGTACCAGTGATTTTGTAGATGAGCGGTCGAGGCGGACCCAGGTAATTATAAAACATAATGAATAGTTTTTTAACAATGTTTATATTGTTTTATTACAATAAAAATTGACTAATTTGTTTTTGTTTGACAGGAGGAGTTTGAGGCGAGGATATCTCAGGTTAGATCTCAGACATCGTCATGTTCCCCGTCTCGAGCCCGGAAGGATCCAGTGCATCGGCCGATGGTTTGAAGCGAATGTTGTTGGCGGCAAGAAGAAGGGTCGCCTATACGGTGCTGGCGACCTTGCCAGCAACTACAAGAAAGGGGCCCGCTGCCTCTCCATTGGAGAGTCGTCCAACAGTGGTGCTGCCGCGGATGAGCGGGAGATAGTAGAGTTGAAGCGGGCCATGGCCGAGCAGTAGCGGTTGGCGGCCGATCAGCAGCGGATCGCGGCCCAGCAGCAGGAGGAGGCCCGCCGGACGGCTGCCATGTTGGCTCAGGTGCTGCAGCGACAGGAGGATCTGTACCATTTGCTAGCTCGCGAGCCGCCTCCTCCACCGCCTCCGCCTCATAGTACCGGTGATCATGTCGATGATGCAGATGGTGATCATGATCAGGACTATCAGGACTATTAGTTATGTTTGTATCGATATTTTTTTATAATTCCGGATATCTTTTTATTCTTTGCTTTGTTAAATTTTTTATTTATTTGTTACGTTTCTTTTTTAATTTGTTTTATAGTTTACGTTATCGCATTGCATTTTTAAATACAGAAATAAATTAATAATTAAATGTAATAACTAGTAATCGTTAATTAAATGGATAAATAAATTAAATTGATTACGTAAATTAAAATTAAATAATTTAAAAATTAAATAATTTTTTAATAAAAATTTAAACAATTTTCAATTCAAAAAAAAATTTTAAAGTTCGGCACTGCAAGCGGTCATGGCCGTCGGAAATGTCAATTGTTGTAGACTCGGCATTACCGACGGGTTAAAGCCGTCGGAACATACCGAACGATTATACCGACGGGCCAAAGCCGTCGGAACTTACCGAACGATTATACCGACGGGTTAAAGCCGTCGGAAATTACCGAACGATTATACTGACGGGACAAAGCCGTCGGTACGCATTTGCGATGTGCGTTTTACCGACGGATATTAGCCCGTCGGTAATCCGTCGGAATTTTTGGATTACCGACGGCATTTGTGGATTACCGACGGCTTTTGGCCGTCAGTAATCCCACGATTTCTTGTAGTGCGTTAATCGTTCTTCTTTGTTCACTGGAACAAACTACGACTACTAGAAAGATAAAGTGAAAACTTTCTTCGTGTCTCAACAACTCGAACTCTGGGATATGGTTAAAGAACAATATACTGAACCAGTTGATTCCAAGAATAAACCCATTCCTAGGAAAAAGTGGGAAGATGAGCATAAGAAAGCCTCTCAACTGAATCAAAATGCAAGATATTTTCTTATCTGTGCCATTTCTGAGAAAGAGTACGAGAAATGTGGGAATAATTAAACTGCCAAAGAAATTTGGGACTCATTGGAGCCTATGAGGGTACTTCCCAGGTGAAAGAAACTAAGGCTAACATTCTTATTAGACAATATGAACTCTTCAAGATGGAAAAGGGATAAGAAATTGAAACTATGTTTGGAAGATTTCAAACATTAGTTCATGGTCTAAAAGTTCTTAAGAAAAGCTACACCACTGTTGATCACGTGAAGAAAATGTTAAAAAGCCTGCCAAGGAAATGGAGACCTAAAGTCATGGATATTCAAGAAGCCAAGGACCTGAATGCCTTGCGACTTGAAGATCTTCTGAATTCCTTGAGAGCTCATAAGCTTGAGCTAAATGAAGAAGAATCTCCTAAGAAATCAAAGTCTATAGCTTTGAAATCTACAAACAAAGCATCCTCCTCCAAAGCTCTTCAAGCTGAACCAGAAACAGACGAAGGATCGTCTAATGAGAGTGGTGGAGACACAGACGAAGAAATTTCCTTAATTTCAAGGAAAATTCAATGTATGTGGAAAAACAAAGGAAGGTTCAGGAAGCAATTCCACAAGAAGGACTCAAGGGAAAGGAAAGACTCAAGGGAAAAGAAGGACTACAAGGACAAAAGTCAAGTTGTCTGTTACGAGTACAAAAAGCCAGGACATTTCAAATCTGAATGTCCACAACTCGAGAAAAAGAAACTAAGGAAAGGTGGTTTCAAAGGAAAGAAGAAGAAGGGTCTTATGGCAACATGGAATGACTCTGATTCATCATCATCTATTGATGATGAGGAACAAGTTAACATGGCTCTGATGGCTACCATAGAATCAGAAAGTGAAGAAGAAGATGAAGAGGTAGATTCTAACTCATCTTCTGATATTCAAAAAGAATTTGATGAACTCTTAGATGAGTCTTCTAAGATCAACATTGAGTATAAAGCTTTGAAAAAGAAGATCTCAAAACTTTCAAAAGAATTTCGAATACTCAGTGAAGAGAATGAGAAGCTCAAAGCTGAAAATCACCATCTGGTGAATGACAGCTCTAAGACTGAAGAAAAGATTGAATGTAACTCTTCAAAATATGAGGAGGGATTTCAAAGATTTCTTGCTGAGTGTGTGACATGAAGCAAACAAGCATCTATGATTTGGAGTGTAAGCTAAAATGGTAAAAAAGGTCTTGGTTACAAACCAGAGGAACCCTCCTTTTAAAACACAAATTTGAAATCCAAGGATACCAATAATCATAGTGATTGTCTGCTTTGTACCTTCTGCAATAAGAAAGGACACATTAGAAGTACTTGTTATGAATTTAAAAATAAGAAGGACAAGTTTCCTTCTAGAATAACGAAAGTGAACCCAAAAAGATTTGGGTACCTAAGGATAAGATTGTATATGTTGCAGATTTGCTTAGCAACAGAGTTGAAACACCAGTCCTGGTACTTGGACAGTGGGTGCTCACGTCACATGACGGGAGAAAGGCGCATGTTCCTAGAGCTTCAACTTAAAGAAAGTGAAGCAGTTGGTTTTGGAGGAAACCAAAAAGATAAAATCATTGGAAGTGGAAAAGTTGGTAAGATTTTTTTACCTTCTATTGATATTGTTTTACTTGTTGATGGCCTTAAGCATAACCTACTAAGTGTAAGTCAATTATGTGATAGTGGTTATAATGTTGGCTTTAGTGATAATGCATGTATAGTCAAGAACAAGAAAGATGACTCCATTTTCTTTAAAGCAAAGAGAAAGAACAATATTTATAAAATAAAGCTTTCTGAGTTGGCAAATCAAAATGTCAAATGCTTTTTATCACTTGATGAAGAACAATGGACTTGGCAAAAAAGATTGGGTCATGCCAGCTTGGGGTTAATCTCAAAGCTTAACAAGAAGGAACTTATTAGAGGCTTACCAAATCTTAGGTATCAATCTGATGCTCTTTGTGAAGCATGCCAAAAAGAGAAACAAACAAAATCTTCATTTCAATCTAAAAATATTGTTTCCACCTCAAGGTCACTTAACCTTTTATATTTAGATTTATTTGGTCCAACCAGAACTGCATCTTTGTCTGGAAAGATATATGGTCTTTGATAGGGCCACGACAAGTGTACCGGGTCGTTACAAGTAATAAATTCGGTAAGTAACCGGTTATCGTTCTCAAGGATCGAATGCCAAACACCAATGTACGTTAGCGACTACTAGGTGAACTCCAAGGGTTTTTATATGATTGGTGGTGGGAGAATAACAAAGGCACAATGCAAAAGTGATTTAATTCAATGGAGAAAAGTGTTGGAGTCAAGCTTCATTCTAATACAACTTTGGAATATTTCAATATAGCAATTAACACAACGTGGTTCACTAGTTTGTCTATCAATTTCATTAAACTAGTTAAATCCCAATTCCTTAGGTAAATAACCCTTTTTATCTAGCTAGAAGTCCAATTCCTTGGATGCATTCAACAAGGTAAAAGCATGAGGCAAAAGAAATTACAGAGATAGCAAGTTCCCAAAGGCTATTCCTAGCTCATAAGAAACAAGGGTCACCTTCCTAGAGCACAAAAGCATATTAAACTTCCATTCAACACACAATTCAAAAGTTCATTCCAAGATTGATCAAGTCTCAAAAAGCATTAAGAAAAAGGAAGGAGACCACCAAACTAAGAGAAATCACATGCATTAATAGGAAACTACATCAAATATCCATAGTGTTCATAGAAATCCACTTAACTCCAACAAAAGGAGATTTAGTTCAACATGATGATAGTAGAGAATGAAAAGAAAAACAGAGAAAAGAGATAAGAACCCATCCACAAGCCAAGGAGTTGAGCTTCCACCCTTCTCCTCTTGCCTCCTTCAATGGGTGTGCTAGGGTTTGTGCTCCCAAGTCTTCTTTCTGCCTCTAATTCGTTCTCCCCCTTGTTCAGACCATTAGTTAGGTATTTATACCAACTGGGCCTAAAAGAAAGCCCAAAACGCGCAAGAACAAAAGCTGGCAGCAGGTGCCCTGCGCCCTGTGGGCGTCCTGCACCCAGGATTCCCGAGAGCAGGCGCCAGGCGCCCAGATATCTAGGGCATCCTACGCCCGAGCTCTATGTTGTTCTGCAATTTTCACCTCTTTAAAGTCCGAATTAGCTCAAGGTTCCTTCATGAAAGTTGAAGATATGGATCTTAGCTTTCCAATGGCACCGGTTTCATCTAATTTGGACACATAGAACTCTAGATATGATCGAAATATTGAACAGGTGTCAGGCACAAATTCTGCTCCCAGCAGGCGCCAGCGCCTCCTGCGCCTGCGCCTGCTACACTTCTAAACCTCAAAATATGCTCCTTTGGTCTAAGGTAAATGTCTCCAATCAATCCATTTGCTTACCTACATTAAATCAAGATAAAATAAGGACATTTGCTCATCAAAACAACTAAAGAACTAACATAACTTGCAACTTGAAAAAAAAACTCCATAACAAAGACTCAAACTCAAAGGATTTGAGGCCAAACAAGGATCAAAATCTAAGTTTGCATGAGAATTCCCTTCAATTAAGCACATGATATTGAGGATTATGGGGAACCATCAGTCTTGTAATTGTTGATGACTATACTAGATGGACATGGGTAAAATTCCTAGCTCACAAGGATGAGTCATTCATAATGTTTTCTGTTTTCTGCAAACAAGTGCAAAATGAAAAAGGTTTTTGTATTACAACAATTAGAAGTGATCATGGTGGAGAATTTGAAAATGAACAATTTCAAAACTTTTGTGAAGAGCATGGCATCTCTCACAATTTTTCTTCTCCTAGAACACCACAACAAAATGGTGTTGTAGAAAGGAAAAATAGATCTCTTTAAGAGATGGCCAAAACCATGATTCATGAAACTAATGTTGCAAAGCACTTTTAGGCAGAAGCAGTAAACACTGCGTGTTATATTAAAATAGAATCTATATTAGAGATATCTTGAATAAGACTCTATATGAATTATGGAAATGAAGAAAACCCAACATTTCTTATTTTCACCAATTTGGGTGTGACTGCTTTGTTCTCAATACAAAGGACAGTCTTGAAAAATTTGATTCAAAATCACACAAAGGTATCATTTTGGAATATTCTGAAAGCTCTAAAGCTTACAGAGTATACAACAAAGAAACATTAATTGTTGATGAGTTAATGCATGTGAGATTTGATTATAAGAAGCCTGACAATGAAAAGTCAGAGCTAGATGAGATCTTTGCAGATATGCAGATAAGCAAAGAAACAGATGATGGTATCACAGGTGCTGGCTCTGATTCTGCGTCTGATGACAAGACTCAAGAAGAGACTATAACTAACTGGAAGTTCAAAACTCATCACCCAAATGACCAAATTATTGGTGAACCAAGTGATAGAGTTATAACAAGATCATCTCTTAGGGAACACTCTGACTTTGCATTGCTGTCAGAAATTGAACCCAAGACAATTGATGAAGCACTAACAGACGATGGATGGATTCTTGCTATGCAAGAAGAGCTTAAGCAATTCCAGAGAAACGATGTTTGGAAGCTTGTGCCTCCACTAGAGGATAAGCAAGCCATTGGAACTAAGTGGGTTTTCAGAAACAAACTTGATAAAGATGGCAAAGTGGTAAGAAATAAAGCTAGATTAGTTACTCAAGGGTATTCGCAAGAGGAAGATATAGATTATACTGAAATATTTGTACCTGTAGCTAGACTTGAAGCAATTAGAATTTTATTATTATTTGATGCACATCATGGCATTACTTTATATCAAATGGATGTAAAGAGTGCATTTTTAAATGGCTTTATAAGTGAGAAAGTGTTTGTAAAACAACCACCTGGATTTGAAGATATTGCTAATCCAGAGCATGTCTTCAAACTTAAAAAGGCTCTCTATGGTCTTAAACAAGCCCCAAGATCTTGATATGTAATGTTAAATAATTTTGAAAGAGGACAGGTGGACACTACACTCTTTAGAAAATCATTTGAAAAGCATTTTATAGTGGTTCAAATATATGTTGATGATATTATCTTTGGTGCTACTAATGAATCTCTTTGTGAGGAATTCCCTAAGCTTATGCAAAATGAGTTTGAAATGAGTATGATAGGAGAATTGAAATTCTTCCTTGGTATCACTATAGCAAAAAAGGCAATAAACAACACTTATTTTTGGGCTTAAACAACGCTTAAACGCACTGAATATTCGGCCACTGCTGAATGTTATTAAAAAAAATGGCATTTTTGAAGCGCTGTTGAAAACTGACAATAAACAGCACTTCTTTAGCGCTTCCTTAAAGAAGCGATGCTTATTGTCAGTTTTCAGCATCAATAAGCAGCGCTTCCGCGCTGTTTATTATCATTTTTTAGCATCAATAAGTAGCGCTTCCTTTTAGGAAGCGCTATTTATTCCCCTAAATTTTTTTTTCCAGCATCCGCGTTGTTCAGGATGCAACACAAAGATAGATGAAACAACACACAATCAGAGCAATTTCACGAATTACACAGAGACGAAACTAGCATTTTTCAGCAGTACAGAAGAAGAGAAGAAGACAGATCTCAGATCTGGAAAACAGTTAGGTTTTTCAGCAGCACATTCGGATAGATCTCAAATCTCAGATCTCAGATCAAACAAACAAAGAAACAGATCTCAGATCTCAGAAAAATAGATTTCAGAACAAACAAACAAAAATAAAAAACGAATCAAAAACATAAAAATCAGAACACTTCCTCGGTGAGCTCCACTTCTTCCACTTCTTGCTCTCCTTCGAACCCTTCCTCGATTGCTCTTGCTTCTTGATCTCAGAAAACTTCTTCCACTTCTTGCTCTTGCTCTTCGAGCTGTGCCGTTGCTCTCCCGACCTTATGTCGACACCATCGCTGCTTCCCTTTGCGTCTATGTTCGTGGTTGCTTCTCTCTTTGCCGCTGCTCTGTGCGTGTTTCTGCTTGTGTTTCTATTCGTCGCCGCGATTCATCATCCCTGCATTCGTCATCCCCGCGATTTGAAGTGTATCTGTTCGTCGCTCTTCTTGTTGTCGCTGCTGGAACGGGATCTAAAACGCGAGAACAATGGACACAACGAAGGGGTCGATGGAGTTGTTGATGCTGATGAGGAAGAGGAGAGTGATGCAGATGAGGGGTGAGCAACAGAGTAGGAGGAAGAAGTACTGGGGTTTGCGATTTGGAGAGACAGAGCTCTAAGGTTTACGATTTGGAGAGAAAGCAGCACTGGGGTTTGCGATTTGGAGAGAAAGAAGCACTGGGGTTTGCGATTGGGAGAGACAGAAGCACTGGGGTTTGCAATTTGGAGAGACAGAGCGGGGTTTGCGATTTGGAGAGAAAGAAGCACTAGGGTTTGCGATTGGGAGAGACAAAGCACTGGTGTTTGCGATTTGGAGGGAAAGAAGTACTGGGGTTTGTGATAGGGACAGAGTGTTGCGAGTACCAATATTAATTAATTCACTCAATTGACCAAAATCAGCGCTTCACATAGAAAGCGCTATTTATTGTTTTATTATTGTTAGACCAAAATTAGCGCTTTTCTCTATGAAGCTTTGTTTATTGTTTTAGTATAACTTTAAACAGCGCTTCCCCACATAAGCGCTGTTTATTGTTAGGACTAAAAATTAGCACTTTTCTCTATGAAGCGCTGTTTATTGTTTTAGTACAACTTTAAACAGCGCTTCCTCACATAAGCGTTGTTTATTGTTAGAACCAAAAATTAGCGTTTTTTCTATTAAGCATTGTTTATTCTTTTTAGTACAACTTTAAACAACACTTCCATTGTAAGCACTGCTTAAAGTGGCGTTGTCTTTTAAACATTTTGTTGTAGTGTATTCAAATCAAGCGATGTCAAGATGAAACCTATATCCATCAGACTAAATACGTAAAAGAACTTTTGAAGAAGTTCAAACTTGAGGAAACCAAACTAATGAGCACACCAATGCATCCAACATGTACTCTAAGCAAAGATGAATCTAGTAAAAAGGTAGACCAAAAGGTATATAGAAGTATGATCGGTTCACTCCTTTATCTTACAGTTTCAAGGCCTGATATTATGTTTAGTGTGTGCTTATGTGCAAGATTCCAATCTGATCATAGAGAATCTCACTTAACTGCTATTAAGAGAATCTTTAGGTATCTCAAAGGAACTACTAATCTTGGTTTGCTTTATAAGAATTCAGATAATTACAAGTTAGTAGGTTTCTGTGATGCTGACTTTGCTGGAGATAGAATTGAAAGAAAGAGCACAAGTGGTGGCTAGTAATTTCTTGGAGCAAACCTTATCTCGTGGTCTAGCAAAAGGCAAAACACAATTGCCCTATCCACAACAGAAGCTGAATACATATCTACAGCAAGCTATAGCTCACAACCTCTATGGATGAAGTACCAGCTTGAGGACTATCAGATTAAAGAGAGTAACATTCCTATATACTGTGATAATACCTCTGCAATATGTTTGACTAAGAATCAAATTTTGCATTCACGTGCTAAACATATTGAAATTAAACATCACTTCATTAGAGACTATGTTCAGAAAGGATACTTGAAATTAAATTTATTGATATTGACCGTCAATGGGCAGATATCTTTACAAAACCCCTTGCTGAAAATAGATTCAACTTTATAAGAAAGAACTTGAATTTTCATCTTATAGAGGAATAAGTGTTTAATTTTAATATATTTGCCTCTCATTTATGTGCCTCTGAAATGCCTGCGTCTGATTACATGTGTCTCTGTTTTCATATGATCGTCTGTTATTGACAAGTGCATCTATTTTGGTATTGCGTATGTTTTTCACAAGTGCCTCTTTTGTTGTGTGTTCGTCTGTTCTTCATATATGCTTTTGTTTTCTAGTTGCCTCTGTTTATATTATATTTCTTATATTATATTAATTATTTATATCATCTGTTGTTATTTACTGTTCATATTCATGTGGTTTTGATGCATTCATTACAAGTTCCCTTTGGGAATCTTTGTCTACACGTGTCCCTCTGAGACTGATTGATGCGTTAGTGGATGAGAATTACTCTCGCTGAGTCATAATGATTTTTACTGTATAAGGACAGTTTTACTGCGCCTCTTTAAGACTAAGTGTGACACGTTTCATTTATGAAACGATATGTTTTTATTTCTTTTATTTTGAAAATTGAGCAAGGCGGTTTTCCTTGTTCAACACATTTTAAGACCCACTCCCTCCACTCACTCACCCACCACCCACTCTATCTCTCTGAGAAGACTCACTCTTGAAACCCTAAACCCTATTTCGCTACCTGCTCTCTGCTACTTCTTTCTTTTTGCAATGGCCGCTCCACAACAACAAGTGTATGGTCCTGAGGAAGAACCACAGCCTACTCTGATCATTGATCAACATCAACTGAAGGTGGTGTGTGAATCAAAGTTAATTTCCAAGATCTGGCTGAAAATGAGTACGACTTCAGAACTGCCTTCGCTGATATGGGCATCATAGATTTTTTCTACATGGAGAACAATATCATCTATCCAGAGCTTGTAAAGGAATTCTGGAGGTTTGCCAAGACTAAAGACAACATCCTCTATAGCTATGTGCAATGAAAACACATAGTGATAACTCAGGATTTGATTTCTGAGGTTATCAAGTGTCCAAACTCTCAAAGAACAATCACGAGTAACTGAGAAAACGAGTATAGTGGAATGGACACCATCAACCTCGACCATCTATGAGAATCCTGAATCTGCAAAAGCTGTGGACATGAAGAACAAGTTTCGGGTGCTCTTCAAGATCATGAAGAACTGTATCATGCCCAAGTTTGGGTCGGTGGATTCTGTGAGCACAGACCACAAGTTTGTCATGTGGCATTACGAACTCACTTCAAAGATCAACCTGCCAAGCATCATCTTCAACCACTTGCACAGAAACATTGCATTCTCCAAAAAAGGGAAGAACCTGAACATACCCTATGGAAGGGTGATCTCTACGATTTTGGCTAACCAAGGATTGATCAAGCATCTTCAAGGCCTGAACACTGAAGAAGCCGGTGTTGCACTCCAAACCTGTAGTGCACCAATATTCATCAGTGACAACCTTAAGAAGATGAAGGTTTTATCTTCTGAAGTTATTGTTGATATCCAGAAAGAGGAAGAAGCTGAGAACAGACCTGTCAGGAAGGGTAAAAGGAAACTTGCTGTAGTTGCCCCTTCTGAGCCTACTAAAAGGATAACAAGGAGTACTGGAATTCATATTGCCTCTGAGCCTACTCACCTTGTCCAACCAGCAAGACCTGACTGTATGCCATCATTGCTGCCTGAAGAGGATGAAGACAAGAAAGAAGAAATAACAGAGTTCCTGAAAAAGACTGTGAAGAAGCTGCTCAGTTTCATGCTGAGTTGAGAGCCAAAAGGCTTCAGGAAGAAGCCTCTGCTATTGCTACTGCTACTGCTCCCTTTGCTATTGCCTCAGGCACTGCTGCAACTTCTACTAAGAGGAAGAGGATTCACAAGCTGAGTGAACAGCTTCCAAAGAAAACCAAGGTACTGGATGATGCTGTCAAACTTTATGATTCTGTTTATGGTACTGGAACTGCTGCAACTCAATCCTCTCAACCATCACTTGCTAATCCTATTTCTCCTCCCCAAACTTCTAGACCACCTTCATCTAACCTACCTCCGCTACCCTCTGATTCCTCTTCATCTGATGATGATAAAGAAGATCACGTCCCCTTAAGACAGATATAGAGACCTATACCCAAAGTCTTAATTCCTTACATTGAGCCTCTCTCTGTTGCTCTCCCAACAACCACAACTTATGAACCTAAACCACCACCACAACCACAAACTACACCATTTCCTTCACCACAACCCAAACTTGCCACTCCACCTAAACCTCAATCACCACCATTAGTTCAATCTGACCTAAACCTCCCTTCACAACTCGAAACAGTAACTGAACCTATCATCCAGAAAGCCCAAACTTCTATACTTGGCTCTGATATGATTCCTGAGATTCAACCCATTTCTACCATCCAACCAATTTCACTTCCTTTCACTAATTAAGTCATATATCCTCAACCTTCACCAACCCACACTGAACTTGAACACACAACAGAACCAATTGTAGATGATGACATTGTCATTGCAGCTACAATTGCATTTGAAGTTGTTCAAAACCTTGAACAAGATGATGACTTAACGATCATTGAACCACCAATCCAATCACCTCCTGCTACAGCAACTCTGATTCCTCAAATTGGAACTGAACCTCCACCCAACCATCGTGAAGCAACCATTTTGCCTCAGCCAAACCCTAGATTGTTTGCTGCCTATGAGGAATTTGCGGCTTAAGTTCAGTATGATCTTGAGATAGAGAGAATCATTGAAGAGGATCGGATGAATGATGTTGGCACTTTGGTTTGGCTATCAAAATTTCTATGCAAACTGGTACTTTATGACTCATTGGTTTGAGAGCCACAAAGAGGAACATCTCAAGCGCAATAGAAGACTTCTGACTGCTCCTACTTGGAGGCAACCTCAAAGGGAAGAAGCTCCTGCAGTTTGGAAAACCACTCCTAAATCTGCTCCTGATCCAGTAACTCCACCTCATGCATCAACTGCCATGGTTACTCAGCCCTCTGCCTCTGCATCTGCTTCAACTAGTCACTCTGAGAGTGTAGTTGTTCCCAAAGATGTCTTGGATCAACTAGTTGAAGATAACAGAAATTTCAAGCAATTCATGGAAGCCTTGAATAGGAAACATGATCTTGTTGTTAAAATGTTGCAGTCTATTCTGGATCAGCTGAAGAAACCCTAGATAGCTTTATGTAACGACCCGTTTCCAGATCCCTACTGAACTAAAACTAAACCTGTATGCGACGGATTTTTAAAAACGGTACTCTTGTGTCCTTTAGAAAATATGGTAATTTTTTTTTAAAACAATAGTGCCCGTAAAGCACACACAGAGTACTTACAGCGTTTCGAAACATGGTGCAACTAGGACACAAGTTACGTACTGGAAATGCATACACGCATAAACATATATAATCAACATACACAGTACGTACCAAATAAAGCAGAGTAGAAATGTATGAGAGAATACACCTATGATATGAAGACCCTCGCGAGAGTAATCATACCCTGGGGATACTCTCGGCAGACACCCACGCAGGGGGCTGCTCCAAAAGTAGAACCACCAGTCTACCCTATCTCAGCAAAACATCACTAGCCCAACCGGTCACCAACCAACTGTACACAAAAGATGTATATATACTACAGTCATCAAAAAAAAAGAAACATAACAGCAGACAAACGGTCAACATACAATCAAGACAAATAAAAGTCGTTGCCCGAATCCTCGAAGGGGCCCTCCTTGTCATCGTCCACCAACTGGTCTTCCGCGTCCTCGACATCGCCTGGGTAACCATCATGGATTGAAGGCACCACGGGAAAGGGTCAACTTCTCAACAAATCAAAATATAATAATTCACAAAGCAATAAGCAAGCAACAATGTATACAGTTCACAAGGCTCAATTCAAAATGCTCGCTCAAGACTCGACTCACGACTCATTTTCTCTCGACTCGACAATTTTTCCGGAAAGCAGACGCCAATCCATCCACTGAATACCAGCCGTAGCTTTGGGATCTTCGCTCTCCCTAGGACATTCAGCTCCGGTTCCTTAATGCTGTGACGCCTAGCTAATCCACCATGAACAAAGGGGACCTAGCACCCTCAGTTGTCCGGCTCACAGCTCAAAAACGCCTCGACGACTCGACTGAGCTCTCAGACTCGATGAACAATTCGCCACATACGATATTCAAAGAGTGGTACGCAAGATTATTCGACCGCATATCAAATAATAAGAGCATGCTTAATATGAAGAAACACAATTCAACAACTTAAGCAATAAAAGCAGTTTGCATGGAGAAAAGCAATGCAACAAGCAATACGCAATTCGCAGCATGCATTCAATCTCATATTAAATAATTGTACAGCTCAACAATCAATCATAGAATCCATCCCTCTGTAACTCGATGGAGTTCACAGAGAGGAACAAACAAGTGTGGGGGGTTGGCGACAGCCGCCAACCACTTGCGGACAAGCCCACTAAATAACCAGTTTATCAAAAAAAATAAAGCGAAGGGGTACAAGACCCTCACTTCGAACCCTGAGGTTCTCAGACTTCTTCGCATAAACACTTGAAATTAAATTCCTATCGTATCTAAAAATTGCCCTTACCACAGGCTGTCACTAACGTAGCTCCGACTTCCTCAGGTCCACGTCGCTCGGTCTCCGATAATACGATCCCTATCACCATGAACAACTTAGCACATATCTATAAATATTAACTTAAACTTAGGCTCTCAACCTAACCCTTTTTCTAACCAAGCATCCACTAAAGACTTTAGTTCTAACTACTAGAAAACAAATAAGGGTTTTGAACCAAAAATAACTTTTTCTTGGAAATTAACTAACACATAACACTTTAACTTAAGAAAATGCTAACTTTTAAAGAACCTTTTTCTTGAAACCTTAAGCATAACACATAATCAATTAATCACTTTGCATAAAGTTTCTAAGGCCTAAACATAACATATTCAAGCATTACATACAAGTTCACAATTAAAATCTTTCTTTCACACCCTTTAAAGGCCTCTCGGCCACAACTCCCTTTTTCCATAAAAATATTGCAAAAAAAACTCCTTTTCCTTAGTACTAACATTTTCAAGCCATTCAACCATATTTAAAGGCAACCCACATCAATTCTTATCTAGACATCATTCACACACACATTTGAACATGTTGTCAAACATTTTCTAAATCAATTTTCATTCCAAAACTCAATTCTTATAACCATTAAATTCACCAAACATGCTATACATCAATCAACACATGGGTTAACCATTTAAACTAGATTACCAAGTTCCCAAAAACTCATTTTCAACTTTTTCAAGAATAGGTTTTTCCCAAAATTTCTTTCAATCAACCAAACCCCAATTTCAAGAATCCTAAAGCATTTAACACATTGCCCTTATCATGCTAAAAGTCATGTTCATGCCAAACTAAAATTTAAAGAACAACCTATTCATGCTCCACATGTCAATCTAGTCCTTCATAAACTAGTTTTTGCATAAAACATAACCTTCACTCAAGCTAGCTCATGCATACAAGTTCTAATACCCTTAAAAATAATTCTAATCACTTTATTAAAGATCTAACACATAATTACACATCACACCCTCATGTTCTCATAGTTCAAGAATTTAAAAAAAATACTAGAACTATCATGTTACACCTAGTTAATTTAAACAACAACTTCAATTAACACATAATCAAACCCAATAACACAATAAAATCACTCAAGGCATGTGTTGGGCAAAATCGCAAGTGTACGATTTCGTCGTTAAGTAATAAAATATCGTATCCACAGGGATTGTGACCAATTCTTAACTATACCAACGATGTACTATTTGAACTATCAGACGAACGAGTAGTGTTTGAATTGTGTAATTCGTGTTCAACAATAAGATAATGACTAACAAAAAACATTGATTTAAATATTAAGAAGAATAGAGTGACTAGGGTTCGAATCCCTTTGTCTCACCCTTTACGCTCTTGAATCCTATTCCAATGCAAGTAATGATCGCGTATTTGAAGTTCGAATCCTCTAAATTAGATTAACGAAAATTCCTTTCCTCTTAATCCCTTTAATTCAACTAATAAGCCCTAATCCCTTAGGTTCCAATTAATTAAATCAACCAATAAGGATAAGGATTCATACAAACTCATACCAAAGAGAATTATATCCCTATAACCCTATAGATATGTCAAAATATCCCAAAGCAAGTTTAAAACTTCAACTTTCCAATTGATGTTAAACCCTAGTTCAACCCCATGGTGATCAAGCATAGAATCGCATTAAGAAAAGAGATAATTGATCAAATGACATACATCAAACTTGCATTGAAAATTCTGAATTCAATTACATAAAAGGATCCACAAAGTTCATCTTACCCTAGTACAAAGGAATTAGTTCCTCATGGAAGAGAAAGAACCAAGCATTTGAGATGTAGAAGCAAAGAATAGACTCCATTGATTCCTCAACTTTGCCTAGAATCCTTGTTCTTGATTCAAACTCACAAGAGGCCAACAACCAGTAGTCAGTCCCTAGGTCCATATTTCCTCTATCTATATATAGTTCTGGACCAAAAGGGTTGAAAAACATCTCAAAATTAAGTCAAAACGCGCAAAAAAAAAAAGTCCGCCGAGACGCGACGGCCGGTAGTGGAGCACAACGCGGCCTGGCCGTGCTGCTTTTAAAGCACAAAAACGCAGATGAGCAACCCGACACGGGCGTGGGGACGGACACGGCCAGGCCGTGTTGCTCTCTGGAAGCAGAAGCACGGCCGTGTTAGATAACACGGCCTAGCCGTGTTATTCACTGACTTCTAATTCTTGATTTTCTTCGCGTCCACTAAGGCACGGCCGTGGCATCAACATGGGCAGGCCGTGTTTTCCTCTGATCTTGCCATATTTTGTGATTTTGGCCTCCGAGTTGGTTGCAACATCCGTCTAAATGATCTAGCTCCGCTTTCCTAAGCCAATAACCTTCTTTTCTGCACAATTGAACTCAAACCAAGTGCATTATCTAAATCAAGCAAAAATGCATGAGAACTATGGGTAAAAACCACTAAAATGACTACTATGCAATGCAAAACTAACAATGAACCATATGCTATAATGAACGCATCAAATTACCCCAAGCTTAGAATCTTGCTTGTCCTCAAGCAATTGCAGTGGCCAATGATAAGCAAAGAAACGAGAGACGCAACAAATAAGGAACCCGAGATAATAGCACATTCAAGCAATAGGCTAAAGGCTAGAATGCATAATAGGGACAACCAAAATCAAGTTCAATTAGAGAATCAGCGCCTGAATCATGTCTCTCACTGATAGGGCACTCTCCTCACAACTCTCCAAGTGTTTAAAGGTTATGACAAATCGCACCAATCCATCCATGAAAGTGTTCTACCATAAGCTTGACTATTAACCAAATCTCAGCATACAATTCATGAAAACACACAAGAATCAAAAGGTCTTTGTAAGGTTGTAACGTGGCCATAGGATTTTTTTTTTCTTGCACGGTGGGATAAAAACAAGAAAGGGGGAACACAAGGGCTAAAATAATAGACAAAGAAAACAACCCTATTAAAGCAAAGATGTTTTAACAATTTATTCTCCCTTTCGTTTTCAACACCTTTTTACTTTCCTCCTCTTCTGTTATTTTATTTTATATATTTATTATTATTTTTTTTGTTTCCTCCCCCATTTGAGATTTTTGCAATTACTGGGGAGGAATTGAATAACAGCAGAGGTCCCAAATTTCAAGCACTGCATAATTTACACAAGATTCACAACTAATTGCTCCCTTACACATACTTTAATAGGTACAGTAACATTTAGCAATCACCTGGGTACCAAGAAAATTAAACTCATTTCAGGCTCAAAAGGGGCAACTAGAGGAAGTTTTCATTCAACAAACAGAGGCTTAAAACATGCCTAAAATGCCTAAATCATATTCAAGTGTGTTGACAAAAATTTTTAAGTTTTGAAACGGTTTCAAGTCAAGTTCTAGAGAGCACAATCAGGATGGACACACTCATACAAGGAAAAGGGGGGCATATAAACATGATAAAGTAAAAGCCCCAATATTAAGCTCAAGTCTCACATTTAGAAGTTAAAACCAGTGAGAAACATCAAATCAGAGTGCCACATGCTAATTCTCAACTTATCCAAGATTATCCCTATGTACATTAAAAATACTGCCTTCAAGCCCATCACAAGAACAAAATAATTGGGTTCCAAATCATGCAATCTCAAATTTCAAAAAGATTGTAGCACACATGCCAAAACACAAGAGGATAGCGTACAATTGGGGGATAAAATGATGCGAACAAAACAACAATTAAAACAAATATGCAAACATTAAACTAAAAATGCAAACCTAACCTGCAAAACTAAATGCAAAAATTTAAACGCCCTACCCCAAGCTTAAGAATTTACATTGTCCCAATGTAAACAATTAAACTGAGATAGGGATGAGGAGGAAAGAACTCACCGAAAAACTTGGGTTGCCTCCCAAGAAGCGCTTCTTTAACGTCACTAGCTTGACATTGAAGGAGTCGATCAAGGCTCCTTAAAGGAGGAAAAGAAGATTGAAGCACCACCTTCATTGGGAAGATGCACACCCATAGCCCTGAGTGCTTGCATAGAAATCATTTCCCTTTTTGGCATTGGTCTCCTTTTTCTCCTCTTGAATTTATGTGGGTGGACTTTGTTATCCCTCGCCTGTTTGGTGCGCTTTTCATAAGAATGAGTAGGTTCTACATGTGCCTTCTTTGAAATTTTGCAATTTGGGAATTGTTTCCCATGGCCCATATGCAGACCACTCTTTCCTTTTCTTCCTTTTTCCTGCACTAAAATTTTTTCCATCCCATCATCCAACTCTTCAGACATCTCCTCAATAGAATTCATTGTCACCTTTTCTAAGGGTTTGGAAGGTCGGTCTTGATCAAGATTCTCTCCAACCGGCTGCCCAACTACATCAATTCTAGAGCACTTTTCGGTGTCATCGGGATGCCTCATAGCCTCAAACACATTGAAAGTCTCTTTCTCATCTTGGAACCTCAAAATTAATTTACCTTGTTGGACATCAATCAAAGCTCTTCCTATAGCTAGGAAAGGTCTTCCAAGAAGAAGAGGGACCTCCTTGTCTTCCTCCATGTCAAGGATCACAAAGTCTGCCGGAAAAAGGAATTTGCCAACCGTTACCAATACATCTTCCATAACTCCATAAGGGTATTTGATTGACCTATCTGCCAGCTGCAGTGTCATTTTTGTAGGCTTGACTTCACCTCCTCCCAGCCTCTTCAACATAGATAACGGCATCAAATTGATGCTAGCTCCCAAATCACAAAGGGCTTTGTCAATATTTAAATTCCCAATAGTGCAGGGAATTGTGAAGCTTCCAGGATCTTTCAGCTTTGGAGGGAGCTTTCTTTGAATGATGGCACTACACTCTTCTGTCAAAGCTACCGTCTCATCTTCTTTGAATTTCTTCTTTTTAGTTAACAATTCCTTCATGAATTTGGCATATAAAGGCATTTGCTCAAGAGCTTCTACGAAGGGAATGTTGATCTGGAGGCGCTTGAAGACATCCATGAACTTAGAGAATTGTTCATCCTTCTCCTTTTTCTTGCTCACAAGAGGATATGGCAGCTTCTTATATGGAGGAACAACTCTGGGCTTCTCTTGTACTTGCCGTTGGTCAGTAACAACTCTGTCTTCCTCACCTTCTCTTTTTTTTTTCTTTTTCAATATTTTTTCTACTCTCATTTTCAACTCCACCTTTTTCTTTTTCAACTTCTTTTTCTACTTCCACTCTCTCTTTTTCAACTCCATCCACCTCGCTTTTTTCGCTCTTTTTCTTTCTCTCTACTTCAGACAACAACTTTCCGCTTCTCAAAAAAATAGCATTACAATTTTCATTCTTAGGGTTATCAACTGTGCTAGCAGAAAACTTACCTTTGGATTGCTCTGCTAATTGCTTTGAGAGTTGCCCAATTTGGTTCTCCAAATTTTTGATAGAAGCTTCCTGGTTTTTGAAATGAGACTCATGATTCTGGAAGTTGGATTGAGTCATCTTCATAAACTGAGTCAAAGCTTCTTCTAATTGGCTTGGCTTCTCTTGCTTTTATGGTTGTGGAGGGTTGCTGGATGATGGGTTATCTTGCTGCTTCCAAGAGAAGTTGGGATGATTCTTCCACCCTGGATTATAGGTGTTAGAATACGGATTCCCTCCTTGCCTTTGAAGGTTACCCATGTAATTAGCTTGCTCCTTGGAGTCTCCTAATGTATCACACCCTCCATTCTCATGAGGCCCTTGACAAAAGTCACATCTCAAGTTTTGATTTACCTGGTTCACTTGAGCAGAGGAAGAGGCTCCCACTTTCAGTGCCTTCAACTCTTTTGTGATAGCCTCCAATTGTTGAGAGACTAACTTATTTTGAGCCAAGAGTGCATCTTGCGTTTCTAGCTTAAGGACTCCTCTTTTTGCCAGTGTACCTCTATCATTCTGACACAACTGCTCATTGGAAGCCATTTGCTCCACCAAGGTTCTTGCTTCTTCAGCTGTCTTGTTGTTGATTATGCCTCCAGCTGAGGCATCCAACATCATCCTGGTGTTCGGCCTCAAACCATTACAGAACATTTGCATCTGGTTGAAGTCATCATATCCATGTCCTGGACACCTCTTTAGAAGGAGCTTGAATCTCTCCCATGCCTCATATAAGTTCTCACTTTGGTTCTGTTGGAAGCCATGAATCTCACCTCTTCTTTTGATGAATTTGGAGGGTGGAAAAAATTTTGTCATGAATTTCTCCTCCAAATCGTCCCGAGTTGCAATGCTTCCGGTAGGCAAGGTGTCTAGCCAATCTCTTGCTCTCTCTCGCAGGGTCCAAGGGAAAAGCCTCAATTTCTTGCTTCCTCACCACTCCACCAACCCAAAAGTATCACAGATTTCATAGAAGCTCACCAGGTGTTGATTTGGGTCATCAATTTCATTCCCCGCGAATTGGCTTTGCTTGAGAGTGTTTAACAAAGCCGGCTTGATTTCAAAATTGGCATTTGCCTCACCCTGTTGGTAGGCATAGTCCTGGCATGGTTGTTCCGTCTCCCAAAATCACCCAAAGTACGTGGTTGGTCCCCCATGACTTCTTGAGTGGTGACTTGAGAAGTAGATGCGGAGGATTGTTTTTGTTGCTGTTTTGCCTCTTTTGCCTTCTTCCTTAAAGCCTTCGCTGTCTTTTCAATTTCTGGGTCAAACAACAATTCACCTGTTTGTTTACCTCGCATGCACAAAACTAAGGCAAAAGGTAAGTAGCAAAGCAACAACTAATATTTTTTTTAACAGAAAATAAATAAAAGAAATAGTTCAAAAAGGTACTCGTTTGCCTTGTTAAAAATTAATTCAATAATCCCCGGCAACGGCGCCAAAAACATGTTGGGCAAAATCGCAAGTGTACGATTTCGTCGTTAAGTAATAAAAGATCGTATCCACAGGGATTGTGACCAATTCTTAACTATACCAACGATGTACTATTTGAACTATCAGACGAACGAGTAGTGTTTGAATTGTGTAATTCGTGTTCAACAATAAGATAATGACTAACAAAAAAATTGATTTAAATATTAAGAAGAATAGAGTGACTAGGGTTCGAATCCCTTTGTCTCACCCTTTACGCTCTTGAATCCTATTCCAATGCAAGTAATGATCACGTATTTGAAGTTCGAATCCTCTAAATTAGATTAACGAAAATTCCTTTCCTCTTAATCCCTTTAATTCAACTAATAAGCCCTAATCCCTTAGGTTCCAATTAATTAAATCAAGCAATAAGGATAAGGATTCATAAGAACTCATACCAAAGAGAATTATATCCCTATAACCCTATAGATATGTCAAAATATCCCAAAGCAAGTTTAAAACTTCAACTTTCCAATTGATGTTAAACCCTAGTTCAACCCCATGGTGATCAAGCATAGAATTGTATTAAGAAAAGAGATAATTGATCAAATGACATACATCAAACTTGCATTGAAAATTCTGAATTCAATTACATAAAAGGATCCACAAAGTTCATCTTACCCTAGTACAAAGGAATTAGTTCCTCATGGAAGAGAAAGAACCAAGCATTTGAGATGTAGAAGCAGCAATAGACTCCATTGATTCCTCAACTTTGCCTAGAATCCTTGTTCTTGATTCAAACTCACAAGAGGCCAACAACCAGTAGTCAGTCCCTAGGTCCATATTTCCTCTATCTATATATAGTTCTGGACCAAAAGGGTTGAAAAACATCTCAAAATTAAGTCAAAACGCGCAAAAATAAAAGTCTGGCCGAGACGATGCATGGCCGTGGAGCCTGGCACGGCCTGGCCGTGCTGCTTTTAAAGCACAAAAACGCAGATGAGCAGCCCGACACGGGCGTGGGGACGGACACGGCCAGGCCGTGTTGCTCTCTAGAAGCAGAAGCACGGCCGTGTTGGATAACACGGCCTGGCCGTGTTATTCACTGACTTCTAATGCTTGATTTTCTTCGCGTCCACTAAGGCACGGCCGTGGCATCAACACGGGCAGGCCGTGTTTCCCTCTGATCTTGCCATATTTTGTGATTTTGGCCTCCGAGTTGGTTGCAACATCCGTCTAAATGATTTAGCTCCGCTTTCCTAGGCCAATAACCTTCTTTTCTGCACAATTGAACTCAAACCAAGTGCATTATCTAAATCAAGCAAAAATGCATGAGAACTATGGGTAAAAACCACTAAAATGACTACAATGCAATGCAAAACTAACAATGAACCATATGCTATAATGAACGCATCAGCATGTTATTCATCAATTTAACACATGATTCAACAATTAAAACCCACATTTTCCTTACTTAAAGAATAGGTATCAACCCTTAAATCACAAGTTAAGCATGCCAATTTCAAAACTATTACTCAACAATCATCAAACAACTTCTAATAACCCAATGAAACAACCAATTGCTTGATTCAAGTGAGGATCACACAACTTCCCCCTTTTCACCCCTTAGGGTTTTGCCCTTAAGCTCAAGAAAAGGGGTTGAGAGTGTTTCATCTCCTCTTGATCATAACCAAGCAACAAACAACATCAAACAAGCAAGAAAAACAAGATTGGAAAGCAAAATCACAAGAAGCCATAAAGGGGAGAGGGCGCGGTTTTGTACAGTAAATGGGGAGGAAAAAATTTGATTTTCTCTTACTTAGATGGTTGGGATGAAGAGGAACTATGTAGAGGTGAAGCTTTGGAACAACTTTGATGAATGTTGCAAGTTGGAAAACTCAAAGGAATGGAAGAAAATGGCTATGGAAGTCTTGGCTTTCTCAAAAGAAAAATGAAGAAGAAGATGAAGTATGAGAGAATGAGGGAAGGTCACGATGGGGGCTGCATATAGCCCTCATTTCATTTCTTTTATAATAAAAAAAATAAGCATAGTTAGTAAGAATAGTTTAATAAAAGAGATTTTCAAAATAATTACACAACTAATGACACCTAGCAACTTTATGAGATGCTAATCACATCATCTAATCCTACCCATCTAATCTCACATCTCTCATAATTACCCTCTAATCTAGAGTCTTAAGATTTAAAAACACGGCGACGAGAAACCGAAAAACCGAATTATTTCTCGCCAGAAAAATCCCGAAAAATTAATTCGCGAGGAATTAATTCTTCGCGTGACAATATTATTTCATAAATAATAAAAATAACAACAATCACTCAAAAATAGTCTCAACAAGCTACAATTCGATTTTCATCGAAATCGGAGTTCATTTAAAATTTTATCTGCGGCGAAACTGCTTGGCGATTCGAAACGCGACGAAACTTCGTTAGAATTTTTCGACGATATTCGAACCGTGAGTTAATATAAAATATTAACTCTCAAGTATAGTTTGATCTTGATTTAATTAATTCACTTATTTAGAGAACAAGAAATTGTTTTATTATAGCGTAAATACGACAAAAATACACTAAATAGTGCTACTTAACGTATCGTGAAAACACGCGTGTTACACTTTAGGCCTTTTCACCTTTTGTTTTAGCCTTGTACTTGTTTTTTTTTTTGGTTAATTTTTTTTTGTAAAATAGTAATTTTACCTGATTAATGAAATCATTATCTTTTTTGTACTTATTCTGTTTTAACTTTATCTTTCAAATACTCTGTTTTGACTATGATATTCTTTATATATTCTTAACCTTTTTGTCTGATGACAAAAGGGCGAGAAAAAAATAGAGAATTTTAGAGTAATTGATGAACCTAATGTATCAACCAAGTGTCATCATGCTTTGCATTTTGCATTATTCACTCTGATACATAATCTTGGAATGTATGCTCTGATGTTGTATTAATAAATATATGCTCTGATACATCACTCTGATAGTGAATGCTCTAATACTTTATTTGAGATACTCAAATATGATACATTCATCTGATATAACATTACACTTAGAAAATATTTATATGTGCTTAATTCAGGGGGAGCCTCTGAAATTCTTTTAAGTAAATATTTTTCGAATGGAAAATTGTTCATCAATCTATGTATTTGTCATCATCAAAAAGGGGGAGATTGTTGGAATCAAGTGGATTCAGAAACAAATACCCTTAATTGTTTTGATGATAATAAATAACTAATAGAACAATTTATCCTCTGATGTGTTTGTTAGTGTGTGAAAGTCACTGTTCATCAGCAGGAATTATCTCAGAAGACAAAGCTAAAGTGTGCATTTCACCCTCCGTTTCATTCGTCTGAGTCTGGCAGTGATCATCTGGAAAGTGTTGCTGACGTCATCGTCTTATAGACTCACTCCGAAATCATGCTCTGAAACGGTCAACGCTCTGCTGGAAGTCAACGCTCTGATAGACCATGCTCTAAAAGGGTAAACGCTCTGATGTTGGTCAACGCTCTAACAGACCATGAATAGACTACACAGTAAAAGCCTTCGTCCGTTTCTACATGACTCCAATATATGAAAGGCCAACAAATTCTGTACTAAAAAACTTGCCTCCGTTTCAAGCTCACTCTGGTGAACAGAGTATCTCAGTAACTAGCATTGTCTGTTTGTCAGATGCTCTGATTGGAAATCAGACTGAGTGTTCATTAAAGGCTACTTCAAGTATTAAAGAGACCTCATTGATGAGTATTTTAATGTACAAGGAATCAAAGGCCAAAGGGAATGTCAACGGATATAATCATCAGAAAACTTGTTCTAGAAGTGCCTCATATTCAAAAAGCTTATAAGAGACAAGATCCTGCTATTGTCTGTTGTGTCAGTATGCAAAAGCAGAGTTGAAAGCGACGTGACTTGCTAAAAGCTACAAAAAGGGGATCTGAAGTTTTGTCCATTGGTGAAAGAGCTGTTAGGTCATGACGACACTATTCACAACCCTAGCTATATATACCTTACTTCATTCTTTGAAGTAGGTTAACGCTTACAAACGAAGCAACAATAATTTGACTCATACTTGTGAGATAGTGAGCAACCAAGAAATCACTCCAAGTCTCTGAGATCACATTGAACAAGCACTTAAACATTTTATTCTTTCTGTTAGAAAGCCATTCTTTGTGCTTAAAGTTTTCATTGTAAATCCTCTCTGCTGAGTGCTATTGTTATTATTTCAAACTATTTCTGAACATTGTATTTAGCCTAGTAGTGGTTGTGTTCCTTAGAGCTTGACTGCACTAAGTCGTTCTAAGAAATTGTGAGTATAGCTAGTTTGACAGTAGTATACTCTCAAGTGTATGAAGGGACTAGACGTAGTTATCAGGTAATAGTGAACTAGTATAAATCACTGTGTCACTCTCTTCTCTTCTCTTTACTTATTTACTTTTATATTTTGTTAAAGAGTTGTTTTGAAAAGGTTTTCAAAAATACACAAGCTTTGCGAAAACATTCATAAAACCCAATTCAAACCCCCCATTTCTTGTGTTTTTGTCGCGTTCAAATAATACAATCTAGGTAACCCTAGCTATAAGTAAATTAAAACTAACCCTTGGTGATACACTCCACGAGATCAACTATCCACTCATAGTATAAGCAAGGTCTTTTGGCCGCCCGAGCAAGAAACCATCTCCAAGAGATACACTTGATATAGTCCACCAAATCAGTCATATAAGGTTTCTTGGCAGAAAAAATACACTCATTACGAATACCCCAAATACCTTACAATACAACAGGTCAGATCAACATCACCCCCTGCTTCACCCTTCAAATGGATGAAGTGATATAAGAACATAAAACAGATGAGACAAATCAAGAGGCATAGCCAAAACGTGTCCTAGCCACCTAAAAAACGTCTCTCCTCTTACAACTTCTATAAAAAAAAAGGTGAATTCTTACATACCCCAGAAAAAAGTTGGGTATTGATACCCTTGAGGTAAAAATAACTTAAAATTTAAGACCAGTTTGTTAGAGATTAAAAAAACTTTGATATAAAATAATTTAGTGATTATTTTTGTTGTTGTTGAGATTTCTAAGAAAAGAAAATGCTAATTTATGTTTGTTTACAATCATAAAAAGTTACTTTTTTTTAAAATAAGTTATTTTTAACTTATTAAGATACAACCATATAAAAGTGCTTTTTTCTAAAACAAAAATCATAAAAGACATAAAAAATCATTCAAGAAAGCATATTTATTTTAAAAAATTAATTTTTATATATATTTGAATATTGTAATAATTCAAAATTGTTCAAAATGGGATAAATTCAAAATGGGGGTAATTCAAAATGGGATAAAATAACAATTCAAAATGGTTCAAAAAAATGATTTTTATGAGAATCTAGTGAAAATAACTTCTCACTTTAATTAGTTTTTAGATTATTTTCAACTTCTCATTTTTTTAAAAGATGTAACAATCAGATGCAAAACTCTTAAAAGTGATTATTTTTGAAAAAAAAATGATTTTTTTACAAAAAAGCTATAACAAACGAGCTCTTAATTTCACTTAAAAATTAAATATAAAAAAAATTATGTGGCATCAAATGATTGGACACTGGGTATCATACCCAATAAAACTCTCGGGTATGGGAGTTGTCACAAAAAAAATTCTTATACCAAATAATATTGGGGTATGCAGTTACGTCTCCGTGTTGTGTCAAATTCATTTGCATTTAATATATACTCCTATCATCATATGAAAATAAGACAAGTGATACGGTCATGTACAAGAAAATTCGCAAACATGAAAAATAAAGCCATTGTGCTTTTTCTTTAAATGTTCTCATCAATTCTTATATATTTACAGTCTTTTGTTTGTATTTTTTTTTAAATGTAACTTCTTAATTAAATTTGTTTTAAAAATCATAATAATTTTATAACTTTTCAGAACAAAAGAAAATCTCACAGCCCTTCTCTGATATTTTTTTCTTAATCTAAATAAAGTAAGCTTTCAAACAAAGATGCATTATTGATTCACTTTTTTTTAACGCATAAATAAACAAGCTTTGATTTGCATTTTTATCAAGAAAGACTCTTTCTTTCTCAATAAAAAACGTCAAGTCGTCCCGTAAGTGCAGCTGAGATGGTAAAAGGTTGTTGGGACATTTTAATGTGTCGGGGCGTTGGTTCGAACCCACGGTACCTCTATTCTCCACACCCAATATGTGTGAGTTTTGCCACTATGCTCTTTAGAACAAAAAAAAAAAGTCAAGTCTTCCGCAACAAGTATATACATATGTCATTCCTTTTACTATCTAAATTTTTAAATTTTTATTTTTATCTAAAATTATGTTGTTGCAATACCAAAATTTTCTGTTATAAATACAAAACTTTTCATAGCTATGAATTTGAATTCAATAAATTTAAGTTTTGATATACCATATTTACTAAATATATAATATGAGTAATCATTTGTCTTCATGTGTATAATTTTTTTCATTTTTTTATGATATCAAAATTTTCATTTCAACAATTAATTTCTATATAACAAAATGAACTCTTTACTCTTAAGGATGTGAGTACCTTTCCTTATACTCTTTTCTCCCATAAGATTTGTTATTTTATTATTATTTAATATTTTTTAGAAAGCCCATAAATTATTAAATACTTTGAATTTTCTTACATTAAAAAAATTCTTTTTCTCAAATTTCGCTCTCTCAAAATAATTACATTTAAATTTTTGCATTAAATTTTTATTTTTCATCCAGAGTCTTATCTATTTGTATATTTGAATTAAATTATTTACATTTATATTTATATTTATATTTAATACTTATTATTCTCAACTCAATTTCTTTTATTTATATATTTAAACTTATTTAATTTAATTAATTAAACATATTTCCAGATGAGTATACAACCATTTTGGTCTCCGAATGTGTGAGACGTTATTACTATAGTCCCTGAATGTATCAAAGTTACAAAAACATCCTCGAATATGTCTTTTGTTGGTCAGTTTGATCTGCAAATATGTCTTCTGTTGGTCAGTTTGGTCCCAAAAATTACTAATAGAAAACACACTCGGAGGTTTTTTGAAATTTCGACACATTCATGGACTATAGTGACAACGCCTCACAAATTTAGGCACCAAAATGACTATTTTCTCATTTCCTGATATATGTCAAATATATTTTTGAATTTTTTTTAAATTTAAACTATTTAGTTAACAAAAAATTTCTAACCTATTACTTTTAAAATCTCGTTTCTTTTTCTCTTCATTGAATTTGGTAATGGAAAGGTGATGCAAATAACAAGAAAAGGTGTTCCTTAGCCTCGTGCTAACTCCTTTATTCATAAAAAAAAATTAATCATTTTTATCAAAAAGTATTCACGTTCACCCCTCTACTGTATCCAACCGACCATTCGTGTACTGAAAGACTCGCCCATAGTTGGAGCGCTCAGCCTATCGGCCACGCGCTCGAAAGGTTGTCACCGGACTCGACCGACCGGTCGAGTGATCTAAGGATTGCTCCCTCCCACGTCCGTCTAGGCCGAAGGGCTAGATAGTACTTGTGGCCGACCGTATATGTGTTACCGGGTTATTGTGCCCACTCGGCTGAAAGGGGAACCAAAGAGGCATTTCCCAAATTGCCGAGTAATAAAGGACATAACTAACTGTACTACACTTCACACTCTTCTCCTGTGCTCTAACGATAATAGGGCTATGTGTCGCCCTTTCATAGGAGGAGGGCTGAACACAATGATTACCCACGATCCTCCCCCAACGGTCTAGTAGAGGGAATGATTGGGTGCACTGTAGAATACCCTATGGATAAGGGACAACATTATATAAAGGAAACTATTAGGTCATGATAGGGGACTCTGACTTTTACCCTAAAGGTACTCCCTATTAGGCGACACCAGACCTGGTGGCGGCGATACCCCCTTTACACACACTCGAGAATAACCACTTATTAACCTTCTATGTAAACCGTTCTCCAATGATGCGGTTTACAATACTCCATCCTATTGTTGACCAAAGAATTTATTTTCAGTGATCAGCATGGCAATTAGATGCTTAGGCTTCGTAATCTTGGTGCATGTCGCAGGCATCATGGTGTTAAGGGTCTCTGCTGATCAATTTGAATCACTACAACATAAAAAGACATAAACAACGCTTATTTTTTGCCTTTGCTAGCGCTTAAAAGCGCTGCCTAACTACCCGCTGGTGATTGTGTTTCGAAAAAATAGCGTTTTGGAAGCGCTAGCAATTTTGATAATAGCCAGCGCTTCTTTGGGCAAGCGCTGTCTATTTCTTATAATAGCAAGCGCTTCTTCAAAGAAGCGTTGTCTATTACTTAAAATAGACAGCACTTCTTTGAAGAAATGCTGACTATTATCAACCAATAGACAACGCTTTTTCTAAGAAGCACTGCTATTTAGATTTTTTTTTTTACTGTTTTTTTAACTGTTTTAGTATTATGCTACCTGCTAGAGGCCGCGAACTATTCAAGCCGAAAACATTTTAAGGTTTAAAATGTATATAAACAATGAACCTCAAAACATAAATATAAAAACAACTATGATATCAATTTATTTAATGTTCAATATTAATTTGAAAGAACTTTGTAACAAAATTTTAGCATAAAATAACATCCCAAAATAACGTACATGTGTATATAACATCCCTAACAAAATAGTAATAACCAAACAAAGCCTTATATGGGCCAACGTCATATCACATACTACTATACATACATGCAATAACACAAAGATCATACACGTAAAACAAACTTTCTTGCCACGTAGGAGCACCACTCTTCCTTTAATTCAAGAATTTGAGAATCAGAGTATGACTTGTATCTACAGTCGGGAAAGTATTGCAAAATAAAAAATAACTCATATTATAATTAAAGTGGAAGAATGGTGAAATGTAAGAGGAAATAAATGTGGAACAAATTGCATACCTCCTTTGGGACTTCCATTTGGTTCTTAACAATAATATCTTTAATATACTTCATAACATAGTACCCACAATCATTGTTGTTTGGTTGTTTAGGGCACAATAAAATTAAAAATATTAAATTAATATAGATTTAATTTTTTAAATTAAATAACTGCGTACGTATTTTGATAAAATATATATACCTTTACAGTTATCCAGTTAAGTGTCATGGATGATTTGAAAAATCGAGACCTGGAACTTCCATCAAGTTGTCGAAGAATTTGTACCGCGCTGAGTACAAAAACAAAATCATTAATTTTGAATCATCAAAATTCTAAATTCATAGCACACAAAACTCAAAATAAGCACAATTTAACACTATATATCAGATTCTTACTGCTCATATGTATCCTTCATTTTATTATGGCAGCTCAAATTCTTTTGCAATGGATCTAAATAGTACACCGTGTTTGCATTGAGATTGATTGCTAATAATACCCAATGTTGCCTACAAAAAAGTTGATTAAGGAAATCCAAATTAGCAAGTCATCGCATTTCACAAAAATTAGTATCGCGTTAAGTAAGTCATATATATATATATGATTAATTTAAATGACTCACCCTACGTTACACGGTGACAAAAACAATGTCTCAGACTCAGGGTTTGCTAGTGCAAAGCGTTTAGATATATATGTTTTAGCTCCGACATGCTTGTCAAATGACAAATCTGTGCTCTCTGGGTACAAGAACACAAACCTCTGAGTCCATCCTTCTGGGATCAGTATCTCATAATATAAGTACCTAAAATTAAACGTATACAAATTAATGAATTAATAATAACTTCAATATTAATTTAGGTGAAACAATGTATAGTTTAAATTTAAATGTAGTACCTGATATATAAAACAATAATAATCTGACTGATCCAAGCGCCATGAGTAAAAACTTCAGATAGTTCTTCCTTGGCACTGAGAGACAAGGGAAAATCTTCTGTATGCCCAAAAACTTCTGGAGGAATATTCATATTCAGTGTTGCTCCATCAACCAGATTAGTATTAGCATGGACTTGAAGAAACGTAAAAAAGGTTGTAACAGGAGATGTGAAAGGGGAAGGTTAAGACCCTGATTCTTTGCTGGAGATATAACTGACCCAACTGTTTGCTGCTACCCCTTGCCCTTAACCTTGTCATTGGGTTTGGATTGTACAGGTACCTAAATATTTTGCATTAATTTCAGTAAGATACATAGTTAGTGACCACGTAATTTAATAAATATATATGATTATGAATAATGTTTATGAAAAAAATAACACGTCACTTACTCTTACGAGTTGTTGCGGCCATGCCACAAAGGTACCTACTGCCTCTCCCACGTTGTTGATACCTACGTCCTCAAGTGGAATTGGCAACAGTGCTTCCTCCTTGAAAGCAATGTCAACTCTGACTTTCACACAACCGGGAGGTAATGGATGATTATGCAACAAAACGCTTAAATCGTTGTAAGAAATGCCCTTACCAACCGGTCAAGACGATAAGGGCACAAACAAGGAACACTCTACGATGCCCTAAACCATTAATGGAATAAACAAAATATTAGACATGATAAATCAATGATGCAATACGTACAAGTAACGACAACTATTTCTAATGCTCAATTACCTAAGCTAACTTAGGCGTGCATCTATCCATGGATAAACTAGGCTCATGTTCCTCCGTCGGTTCCATTTCCTCCACCGGTTCCATTACCTCCCCCGATTCCTTAAGTAATCAAGATCCACAATAATATTAAATTAGAATATTTTTATACGTCAATTTGAATTTCTAACAAAATTTTGGCAGAGTCTCCCCTAACATATGGACATTCCAAAATTTATCTAATACCTGTAACAATAAAAAATACCATATTCCAGCCAGCACAAGTCACTATACAAGTCTACCTAGCTAGTATACAATTCACAAATACTTAATCTACTAAACAGAAATTTGAAGTAATTTGATTTATTACCTTCTATGACTTAAGAGTGTAACTATCTTTGGCGCGATCTCTAGCGCTAAGGTGCTGATCTATCTCTACCGGTCCCTTGTTCTGATGCATATTACTTTTCAATTCTTGGACCTCCCGAAAGAGATGGGCCACCATCCTATTCAACTCTTCATTTTCATCTTTTCTAGTGCGCTTTGGTGCGCCAAAGATATCCTTTTGCGAAACACCAAATCCCACGCCCCGTACATGACCAGAATACTCTTTGATCAGTATGGCTGGGGTAAGGATGTCTGTTACAACCCCTATGTCACAGACTGTTGTGATAGGTCATCCTGAGACACAAATATTATTAACAAAGATTGTTAAATATTATTATTAACAAAGATTGCAAATGAAAATGTTAATTAATCTATCATACTTACAATTTTATCAGCAACTTCCATAGTGGGGGGGTGATCAATCTCACCATCCTTGTTGCAGCAGGCTTCTATCCACAAGAAGTGGCGATCAATTGATGTTGATGTTACATCTTCTCTAGTCATCTTTAGCTATACATATTAACAAAGAAATTGAAATTAATCAGTGTTAATTAGGTTTAGTGTAACGACCCGTTTCCGGACCGCTACCGAGCTCAATATACCGAGCTCGAGTTACCGAGCTCAACACACCAAGCTCAAAATAAACCTATATGAGATGTGTTTTTAAAAACGAAACTCTTGTGCCTTTTAAAAATACGATATATTTTTTTTTTTTTATAAAACCAACTCGTGCACATCAGAGTAATTACAGCTTTTCGAAACATGGTGCAACTAAGACACAAGACTTAAATTCAAATAAAACATACATGCATAACATACACATATATATATCACTCGAATAATAATGTATACAAATACAGAGTAGCAAATGTGTAAAGAAAATATACTTAAGTACGACAACTTCAAAAGAGCCATCATACCCTGGGGGTACTTCCGGCAGACTCCCACGCAGGGGGCTGCTCCAAAAGTAAGACCACCCACTACCTCAGAGCAACAACACAACATCGCCAAACTGGTCACGACCTCGAACACAAAAGAAATACAAGAACAGTCCTCAGAAAAACCAACATCCAACAAATAAACAATCACGACAGATAGAGGTCGTCACTCGGGTCCTCGTCGAGATCCTCCTCGGCATCGTCTCATCGCCGAGTTACTGCGCCCTCGACATCGCCTGGGTAACCGTCATGGATTGAAGGCACCACGGGAAAGGGTCAACTTCTCAACAATTTAAGATAAGCTCGACATAAAAATATAAGCAAACAGCAAGGTATAACATCACCGACGTGACTCGACCATCTCACTCTAACTCGACACAACTCACAAATCCATTTTCTCTCGACTCGACAAATTTTCCGGAATGCACCGCGCGTCTGGTATGTCGGAAAGTCCAGCCAAGCCTTGGGATCCTCGCTCTCCCTAGGGCGGATCGGCTTCAGGTCCCGTGGCGTGGCAACGTCTGGTCGATCTCCGTAAACAAAAGGGGACCTAGCACCCTCGATTATCCGGTCACGGCTCAAAAACGTCATACGACTCACCTAACTCGCTCACTCGATGAACAATTCGCCGCATACGATATTCAAAGAGTTAAACACAAGATATTCAACCGCATGTCAAATAAAAGAGCAAGCTCGACATGAAGAAACGCAATTCAGCATGCAATACACACTTCACGACATATATTCAATCACATATTAAATACATGCAAAAACTCAATATCACAACATTTCAAGCTCGACACAAATCAGGAAATCCATACACAATAACATAACCACGTAGAATTTGAAATGCCCTTACGCTAGCATACTACGACAGTAATAATGTGAAGCGCCCTTACATACTATAACAAGTATAAATGTGAAGCGCCCTTACATACTATAACAAGTATAAATGTGAAGCGCCCTTACCGAACTCCAAGTTAATGCTGCTCGACAACGACCTCGACACAGCTGTCTTCAAAGAGCTCGACAACGACTTCACTTACTCGATCTCGACACGGCTGTCTTCAACGAACTCGACAACGACTTCGACACGTACGCTTCTCAGTCGACCTCGACACGCGTCACGATCCTCGTTACGGATTATCTTTGCGGCGTCCTTGGATTTGCTTTCCCGTACACCTCGATTCGGAAATCACTCGATCTCGGGAATCAGACTTCCTAAAACAAACATAACTCAGATCGATCTATGGTTTCCAATACATCTAACTCTCTCTTCCCCAAACTCAACCACAACCCAGAAAAATATAAAACTCAAGAACTGAAATATATTTTTCCTCTAACACAAAGTTAGGGATTTCGATCAAAATTTCATGAAAAGTTATCTGATGCTTCAACAGATAGATCGACAACAACAATAATCAGAAGCAACGAATGAAAACAAGAAATCGAACGAACCAAAAATGGAGTTTTCTGGACACTGCCGATTGCAGAAATCAGAGAAAGAAATTTGTTTTACAAGCCCAATTAATCGGTTAAAAAGATAGGTAATATCGTGAAAAAGAAAACCCATCAATTTGACATGATTTGGAAGCATAAAACTGGTTAAAAATGGAAGAAGAATTAGCGCTAAACAGTAGCACAAATGAAAGAAAATCTGTTCTTCATACCTCAACGGTGATGGTCGATCGAGGCGAGATATGGGTCGAAGTTGATGATGAACAAAATTGATGAAGAAAGCTTGCAGAATCTCGATGGAACTCACGGTTTCGTTGATGAAAGTTTTTAAAAGAAAACAACGAAACACAGAGCAGAAGGAAGGAAGAAGAAAGAAGAAAAGAGAAAGAATGAGTGTGAGGGAATCGGTCGTGGTATACAGCTGGCGAGATAGGGGTAAAAACGTAACTCCAGCTAAAAGATGCCAATCCCATCAATCATCTACCCGTTAACTCGTTCCTCTCATAATTACCCTCTACTCTGTCGGTCAACGACAAGCCTACAATGTAATAATTACAAACAATATAATAATAACGCTGAGTAACGTTCGAAATAATACGAGGTATCATCTCGACACGATGTCGACAAGGGTGCTCGTGCAAACGCATAAAGTTCTAACACGAGTTCGTGAACGCGGTCTCCTTAGCTCGACTTGCGTCCTCATCATTTCGATGCAGCGACTTCATCAACTCGACACCCGACCTCCTCATTTCGGCCGGCTAGTGCACGTGTTCTCATCACTCGACAAAGATCTCGGCAAGCGATCTAGTCACGGGATCTCGACACAAGGTCTTGGTCGAGGTCTCGATCGTCGTCCTAATACGATGTCCATCTCGTCCTCAGGTGTTACAATCTCTCCCTCTAAAAAAAAAAATTTCGTCCTCGAAATTGCAAATAAGGTTCTTACCTCGGAAAAGTTCAGTGGTCTTGAATCTTCATCTTCTCCTCCAGCTCCCAAGTCGCATCTCCCGCCTTCGATCCCACACAACTTTGACAAGTTGGATCTCTTTGTTCCGCGAATCGTTTGGCTTTCCGATCAACGATTCTTCTTGGTGACGCTTCAAAAGATAGGTCGTCCTTCGCTGAATCACATCCGGTTCGATGACATGAGAAGGGTCGGAAACATACTTCGCAATTGTGAGGCGTGGAAGACGTCGTGGATGTTCGACAAGAATGGGGTAAGGCAATCTGATATGCCACCTTTGGACCAATACGACGAAGAATCTGGTAAGGTCCAATGAATTTAGGGTAAGTTTCTTGGATTTGATCGCTCGACCAACTCGATGGTGGGGGTGACTCTAAGAAATACATGTTCTCCTTCCTCGAACTCGAGTGGTCGACGTCGTTGGTCCGCATAACTCTTACATCGACTTTGAGATGTTCGCATCCGATCTCGATCAAACGGATCTTCTCGGTAGTCTGCTGGATCATATCTGGTCTCTGACGATTCGCTCGCCGTCCTGGTACCAACAAAGAGGCGTCGACATTTCCGCCCATACAACGCTTCAAAGGTGTCATCCCAATACTCGCATGGAAACCGTTGTTGTATGTGAACTCCACCAATGGTAAGGCGTCGTCCCAACTTCCTCGGTGATCTAACGTACAAGCTCGCAACAAATCTTCAAGCGATTGGATCGTTCTCTCGGTCTGTCCGTCGATCTGTGGATGATATGCCGAAGCTAAGCCTCGAGCTTCGGTTCCCATCGCTCCTTGCAATTCCCTCCAAAAATGAGGCGTGAACTTCGGATCTCGGTCCGACACGATCGAAGAGGTATTCCATGAAGTCGTACTATCTCCACGATGTAGATCTCGGTCGACTTTTCCACGTTGTATGTCGACCTCACCGCAAGAAATGGCAGATTTGGTCAATCGGTCAACGATCACCCAAATCGAATCATTCTTCTTCGTGTCTTCGCAAACCTACAACGAAGTCCATGGAAATCTTGTCCCATTTCCATCTTTGATACGTCAGCGATTGTAGCATTCCCGCAGTCGTTGGTGCTCCACCTTCGCTCGACACGTCAAACATGAAGCTACGTACTCGGCCACTTGCTTCTTCATTCCGGACCACCAAAAATGCTTCTTCAAGTCTTGATACATCTTCGTAACTCCGGGATGAATACTAAAGTTGCTCTTATGCGCTTCGTCGAGAATCAACTTCCTCAGCTCGGATACGTTAGGTACGCACACTCGGCCATTGCACCTCAAGATGTCGTCCGCTCCGACCTGAAATTCTGTCGCCTTCCCTTGCGCTATCAACTGAATCTTCTCTTGCAGAAGCTCGTCATGAACTTGTTGGTCTCGGATCTCGTCCAACAATCTGTTAGAAATAGTAAGCATACCAAATCTCAGCTTCCCCGGTGAAACTTCGACACTCAACTTCAAATCTCGGAACTTCTCGAGCATCTCCAACTCCTTGATCATCATTACCGAGGTTAAAACGCTCTTCCTACTCAACGCATCTGCTACTACGTTAGCCTTACCGGGATGGTATTCCAACGTAAAGTCGTAGTCCTTGAGAAATTCTGTCCATCTACGTTGACGCATGTTGAGCTCCTTCTGGTCGAACAGGTACTTCAAGCTCTTGTGATCACGAAAGCGATGAAGTGCTCCCATAAAGGTAGTGCCTCCATATCTTCAACGCAAAAACTCTGCCGCTAGCTCCAAGTCGTGAGTAGGGTAGTTCCTCTCGTGAATCTTAAGTCGCCTTGAAGCATACGCGACCACCTTCCGATGTTGCATCGGACGCATCCTAAACCCTGGTGTGACGCATCACAATACACCTCGAAAGGCTCTTCGGGTTGAGGCAAAATCATGCACAGCGTATTTGTCGTCAAAAGGTCCTTGATGCGTTGAAATCGGCCGCACTCCTCGGTCAAGCAAAGGTTGATCCTTCCTCGTCAATCGTGTAAGAGGCGCGACAATCTTCGAGAAACCTTCAATGAATCTTCGGTAATATCCTCTAAGCCGACAAAACTCCCGATCTCAGAATCGCCTTAGTCGCTCCCACGCTATCACCGCCTCAATCTTAGTTGGATCCACAGCCTATCCCTTCTCCTGGAAATCACGTGACCAAGAAAATTCACCTCTTCAAGCCAAAATTCACACTTCGACAAGGTTGGCATAGAGTTGCTTATCTCGTAATATCCGTAGTACTCGACATAGGTGTTCTGCGTGCTCTTCTCGGTTCCTCGAGTAAATCAATATGTCGTCGATGAACACTACAACGAATCGATCCAAAAGCGAATGGAAAATCCTGTTCATGTAGTCCATAAACACACCGGCGCGATTCGCTACTCCAAACGGCATCACCAAGTACTCGTAGTGACCGTATCTAGTCCTGAAAGTCGTTTTGGCGACATCTTCCTCCTTCACGCGAATCGATGGTAGCCCGACTTCAAGTCTATCTTGGAAAGATCGCCGCTCCACGGTTGGTCCATCAAGTCGTCAATACGTGGTAACGGATAACGGTTCTTCACGGTAACCTTGTTGAGCTCGCGATAATCCACGCACGGCCTTGATCGTCCATCCTTCTTCTTAACCAACAACACCGAGCTCCCCACGGTGACACGCTCGGTCGTATGAATTGCTTCGACTCCAAGTGTTCGATCCGGGACTTGACTCTTTCATCTCGGCAGAGACATCACATGCGGCGCTTTGAAATCGGTCTGTTCCTGGAATCGGTCGATGGAGAACTCGACCTCTCGTCTTGGTGGTAATCTGGCACGTCTTCGAAAACGTCCTCAAAATCACACACCACCGAACATTCTTCACGTCGATCTGCTGGAAAACTTCCGAACTAGCTAGATACATGTATTCCCTAGTTCCTTCTTTCAAAGAAACTCCAATCCGTTCGTGAAAGAAAATTGGAGACTCCAAGGTCCTGAAAAATTACGGTTTACGGGCACGCAGTCCAAAAGGACATGGTGGTGTGACAACCAATCCATCCCGAGGATGACATCTAAACCCTTAAGAGGCAAACAAACCAAATTGACCACAAACTTTCTACTCGAATAATCACTACACAATTAAGACATGCGGTGTTTGTGACTAAGGTTTTAGCATTTGGGGTTGTAACTACTAATTTAAGCGGTAAAGCGATCACGATCAAGTTCAAATGGTTCACACAATCGTAAGAAATGAAGGAATGGGTTGCACGAATCAAAAAGAACGGATAAGGATTTACCCTCGATCTCACATTCACCTTGGATAAGATCATCGGCTCGTTCGGCTTCCTCGCCACTCATGCGTAAAACTCGCCTTTAGCCACTTGACGCTTTCCTTTGGCCTTTGCCGCAAGCATAGTCGGTTCACTTTAGGTGTAGGACAATCCTTAGCAAAATGCCCTGGCTTCTTGCAATTAAAACACACCTCCTCCCTCGAGTACAGCTACTCGCGTAATGTCCCGCTTTCCACATCGGTAGCAAATCACCTCGACACCGGGTCGACCTCCACTCCTCGGTACTTGGGTCATCGGACGATCATCCCCTGTTGTCGTTCCCCGAGGTCGATCGTAAGGTCTCTTCTGCGGTGGTTTCCGCTTTTCGTGCAAATCTACGCCCCGCACTCTGGGTCTCACCGGTCCGCCACAGTCTTCTTCTTGTGGCTCCTCACTCCTTCTACCTCGACACATCGATCAATCGGCTCTTGGAGATTTCGATCCTCAACGACACCATCGACTTCGAGATGTCGAATCTCAATCCCCGTTGGAATCTCTCACTCAACCATCTCTGGTCAACTTCGGTCACGAAATGGACTGAAATACCTCGCCAACGATTCGAATTTGGCGCATACTCGGACACCGTCGAGTTGCCTTCTTTGCGATTGAAGAAATTCCTGCTCCTTCTCGGCTCGTGCGATGTCAGGAAGTACTTGTCCAAAAACCTTTCACGAAAAAGCTCCCAGGTCATCTCGCGATGTTACGCTATAAACGTTGCTTCACTCCTCTCCACCAATACTCTGCGTCTCCTAGCGCAGTAGGTGGCATAGTCGACCTTCACGTTGTCCCGCAATGAAGTGCCTCAAAGATCTTCTCGATCTCTTGCATCCAAAGATCGACTTTATCCGGATTTGGCTCACCGTAGAACTTCGGTGGATCATGCTTCCTGAAGTCGGCCAATCCTCTCGCTTGACATTTCGCTCGCTGCGTTGTTGTTCTTTGCGCAAGTTCTGAGTCAACGCCGCCGTCTGTTGAGCCATCGCGTTAACTGTTGAGTTCTGACGGTGATTGTTGAGCCATGGCTGCCGCCATCTCGGTCATAGCTTGAATAGCTCGTTCCATGTCGACGTTCTCGGTTGCGGATGTCGTATTCCTACGAGGTGGCATTAGATTCCACAAAGTTCAAAACCCTGTCCGAATCTCACAACAAGGATGTGTTAAAACACACTTTGCTTCAATCAAGAAACAGTTCAAACAATTTCTCAAGCAATAAGTGCTTCACTTAATCAAACAAAGAATCAACACAATACAACTAGGTACCCAACACATAACCCGACCACGGTGACCGGTCAAATCTCCTATGCACTCTGGTCGAACCGAATCAAGCCTCGATACTAACAAAGGTAACGACCGCTTCGGACCGCTACCGAGCTCAATATACCGAGCTCGAGTTACCGAGCTCAACACACCAAGCTCAAAATAAACCTATATGAGATGTGTTTTTAAAAACGAAACTCTTGTGCCTTTTAAAAATACGATATATTTTTTTTTTTTTATAAAACCAACTCGTGCACATCAGAGTAATTACAGCTTTTCGAAACATGGTGCAACTAAGACACAAGACTTAAATTCAAATAAAACATACATGCATAACATACACATATATATATCACTCGAATAATAATGTATACAAATACAGAGTAGCAAATGTGTAAAGAAAATATACTTAAGTACGACAACTTCAAAAGAGCCATCATACCACAGGGTACTTCCAGACTCCCACGCAGGTCGCTCCAAAAGTAAGACCACCAGTCTACCCTCAGAGCAACAACACAACACTGCCCAAACTGGTCACGACCTCGAACACAAAAGAAATACAAGAACAGTCCTCAGAAAAACCAACATCCAACAAATAAACAATCACGACAGATAGAGGTCGTCACTCGGGTCCTCGTCGAGATCCTCCTCGGCATCGTCTACTGTCGAGTTACCTGCGCCCTCGACATCGCCTGGGTAACCGTCATGGATTGAAGGCACCACGGGAAAGGGTCAACTTCTCAACAATTTAAGATAAGCTCGACATAAAAATATAAGCAAACAGCAAAGTATAACATTCACCGACGTGACTCGACCATCTCACTCTAACTCAACACAACTCACAAATCCATTTTCTCTCGACTCGACAAATTTTCCGGAATGCACACGCCGTACCGTATGTCGGAAAGTCCAGCCGAAGCCTTGGGATCCTCGCTCTCCCTAGGACAGTCAACTCAGGTCCCGTAGCGTGGCAACGTCTAGTCAATCTCCCGTAAACAAAAAGGGGACCTAGCACCCTCAGTTATCCGGGTCACGGCTCAAAAACGTCATACGACTCACCTAACTCGCTCACTCGATGAACAATTCGCCGCATACGATATTCAAAGAGTTAAACACAAGATATTCAACCGCATGTCAAATAAAAGAGCAAGCTCGACATGAAGAAACGCATAATTGACATGCAATACACACTTCACGACATATATTCAATCACATATTAAATACATGCAAAAACTCAATATCACAACATTTCAAGCTCGACACAAATCAGGAAATCCATACACAATAACATAACCACGTAGAATTTGAAATGCCCTTACGCTAGCATACTACGACAGTAATAATGTGAAGCGCCCTTACATACTATAACAAGTATAAATGTGAAGCGCCCTTACATACTATAACAAGTATAAATGTGAAGCGCCCTTACCGAACTCCAAGTTAATCTTTGCCGACAACGACCTCGACGGTGTCTTCAAAGAGCTCGACAACGACTTCACTTACTCGATCTCGACACGGCTGTCTTCAACGAACTTCGACAACGACTTCGACACGCACGCTTCTCGATCGACCTCGACACGTCTGATCCTCGCTCGATTCTCGCCGCGTCCTTGGATTTGCTTTCCGTACACCTCGATTCGAAATCACTCGATCTCGAATCGATTTCCTAAAACAAACATAACTCAGATCGATCTATGGTTTCCAATACATCTAACTCTCTCTTCCCCAAACTCAACCACAACCCAGAAAAATATAAAACTCAAGAACTGAAATATATTTTTCCTCTAACACAAAGTTAGGGATTTCGATCAAAATTTCATGAAAAGTTATCTGATGCTTCAACAGATAGATCGACAACAACAATAATCAGAAGCAACGAATGAAAACAAGAAATCGAACGAACCAAAAATGGAGTTTTCTGGACACTGCCGATTGCAGAAATCAGAGAAAGAAATTTGTTTTACAAGCCCAATTAATCGGTTAAAAAGATAGGTAATATCGTGAAAAAGAAAACCCATCAATTTGACATGATTTGGAAGCATAAAACTGGTTAAAAATGGAAGAAGAATTAGCGCTAAACAGTAGCACAAATGAAAGAAAATCTGTTCTTCATACCTCAACGGTGATGGTCGATCAGACGAGATATGGGTCGAGAAGTTGATGATGAACAAAATTGATGAAGAAAGCTTGTGCAGAATCTCGATGGAACTCACGGTTTCGTTGATGAAAGTTTTTAAAAGAAAACAACGAAACACAGAGCAGAAGGAAGGAAGAAGAAAGAAGAAAAGAGAAAGAATGAGTGTGAGGGAATCGGTCGTGGTATACAGCTGGCGAGATAGGGGTAAAAACGTAACTCCAGCTAAAAGATGCCAATCCCATCAATCATCTACCCGTTAACTCGTTCCTCTCATAATTACCCTCTACTCTGTCGGTCAACGACAAGCCGACAATGTAATAATTACAAACAATATAATAATAACGCTGAGTAACGTTCGAAATAATACGAGGTATCATCTCGACACGATGTCGACAAGGGTGCTCGTGCAAACGTACAAAGTTCTAACACGAGTTCGTGAACGCGGTCTCCTTAGCTCGACTTGCGTCCTCATCAGCTCGGTACGCGACTTCATCAACTCGACACCCGACCTCCTCAGCTCAGCAGCTAGTGCACGTGGTCTCATCAGCTCGACAAAAGATCTCGGCAAACGATCTAGTCACGGGATCTCGACACAAGGTCTTGGTCGAGGTCTCGATACGTCGTCCTAATACGATGTCGATCTCGTCCTCAGGTGTTACATTTAGGGTTTAGGGTTACACATAATTTAGGGTTACTCTGCATACCATATCTTCCTCAATGTCGGGATATCCCTTAACCCCTCCTCTGTATGGGTAAGGAGGATTTGATGCTCTCTGCCGATTTGCATTACTTATTCTCTACATAAATAAATGTGCTTAGGAACAAACATATAAGTATACAAGTATAGACATATACAAGTATACAAGTAGGGACATATATAAGTATACCAGAAATTCAGGGTCTTCGGTGTGTTTTCCTACAAAGTCTCTCCAGGTATCCACTCCTATGACCGATTCATAATCAGGTGGAGGCTCATATCTAACATTGCCATTTTCATCTCTCAGCCAATATTGGACAACCATGTTTGAAAATTCCGAAGAGATTTTCCGGCAATGTTAAGTAAAATGTCCTTATGTGTGTCATCAATATCAAATGTTTTCTGTAAATACATTAACAAGTACAAAATGGTAGGGTAAGTATATTTACATAGTCATTTAAAAAATTAAAAAAAAAAAAACAACGGATTGAGTATACCTTTATCGCGCACCAAAGCTCCTCTTTCAATCTATCCAAGACTGGATTATCTTTCTCCCTCCAATTACTAAAAGTAATTGGAACCGTTTGCCGCACTTGAGATCCAATGAAACTAATCAATTCTCTGCCATTTCTGCCTATGGGTTGACCTTTAACATTCCATTCAACCTATACAAATTAAGTGTACAACATTAGATAGTAAATAGAAAAAAACAACTAATTATATTAATTAGTAAGTAACTTACCACTGGTCTCTATCCTCTACTCCTACATTGGATGAGATTCTTCTTGAAAGTCGGTCTACGGGGACGACGCTTCACAGTTTGGGCTGCCGCGGCATCGTTATCATGAGCATCAGTTTCATGTCCGGGAGAAGCCATCTAGCTATCTACAAAAAAAAAATTAGACACACAAGTAATTAGACATACAAGTTCATAATCTACATACATGTTTAACAAGTATTTAGACAAATTTAACTTAAAAAACACAATCTACATACATGTTAAGTGAACTTTTTTTCCTTTTTCTATTCTTCCGACTGATCCAAGTCCCCTCTTTGTGATCATGTCTAATATATGTATAATCCTCTCTTGATGTACCTTCCTCACTAAACAATGATTGTATCCCAAAGAAATGGTCATCCTCAATATCAGCAACTTCATTTGCTTGATCATCAATCCCATCACCAATTTTCTTGTTAGACAACAAAACAATGGACCAATTTATATCAGATGGATCAGTGACATAAAACAGTTGTCGAGCTTGCGATGCTAAAATAAAAGGCTCATCTATATATCCCAACTTATTGAAATTCACCTTTATGAACCCCAACTCATCCGTTTCTACATTGTAATTATTGTCAACCCACTTACATTGGAACATAGGCACCCAAAACATCGCATAACCAACTCCCATATGTGTTCAACGACCCCGAAGTATGACATATTCGTATATATGGGATTTCTGTCTTTGGCACTTGAGATATGCATAGCTTGAGCAACAAGAGTGACCCCACTATTTTGCATTTTACTCTGATTATCATGTTCTATTGTATAGAATGTGTACCCGTTCATCAAATAACCGGTGTAAGAGATAACATGTATACTTGGGCCCCTCGCTAACCATCTGAGTCTTTTTGAAACTGAGGTAGGATTTACAGCAAACTCTGGACAAATGTTATCTCTTAGCCACGTTATAAAACACCTATTGTGGTCTCTTGTTAACTAATTTTTATTCTTATTTGGGTACATACTCTTGAGCATTTTGTTGTGTTTTACAACATAAGACTCAACCTCATCTGCATTGTGTAAAACATATAAGTGTCCTTGTTCCATCTGTTGCCTTAATATAGTCAATATTTTACACCCCGTAATCCATTTTCCTTCGCTTGCTCCTGTGTGACGAGACTTTGGCATCCCTATGGAATATCCAACGTTAGATAGGTAGTCGGAACAGAATTCAACAGCTTCTTCGATTGTGTACCGCTCGACAATACAACCCTCTGGCCATGATCGGTTTTGAACGCGGCAAAAACACAAGAAAGGGGGGATTTGAATTATGTTTTAGAAATCTTTTTGCAAAGCTTGTGTGTTTATGAAAACCTTTTCAAAAAACTCGTTAATAAAATAAGGTAGTACGTAAGTAAAGAGAAGAGAGAAGAGCGTGACACAGCGATTTATACTAGTTCAATATCACCTGATAGCTACGTCTACTCCCTTCACGCACTTGAAGGATTTCTCCACTATAATCAACCTGATTACACTTGAGAGTATAATAATGCCAACCTGGCTATACTCACAACTTCTTAGAACGACTTAGTGCAGTCAAGCCTCTAAAGAATACAGCCACTACTGGGCTAAATACAATGTTCAAAAATGATTTGAAACAGTATCAAAATAACTCTCACAGATAGGATATACAATAAAAAACTCAAGCACAAAGAATAATTTTCAAACTGAAAGGTTAAAAACAATTAAGTGCTTTGTTCAATGTGGATCTCAGATACTTGGAATGATTCTTGGTTGTTCATTTCGTATCACAGCGTTAACCTACTTCAGTGGATGAAGCAAGGTATATATAGCTAGGGTTGTGAATAGTATCGTTGTGACCTAACAGCTCTTTTCACCTAGGTCAAAAGACTTCAGATCCCCTTTTTGTGGCTTTATTAAGTCACGTCGTTTTCCACTCTGCTCAAAACATACTGACACAACAGACAAAATCAGAGTGTTTGTCTCTTGTGAGCTTTTTGAATATTAGACCCTTCCAGAGCAAGTTTCCTGATGATTATATTCATTGACATTTCCTTTGGCCTTTGATACCCCGTACATTAAAATGCTTCATCAATGAGGTCTCTTAAATACCTGAAGTTGCCTTAAATAAGCTTCAGTATGTTTCCTATCAGAGCTACACTGTTCACCAGAGTGAGTACGGTTCACAAGAGTGAGCTTAAAACAGAGGCAACTTCTTCAGCGTAGAATTTATTTGCCTTTCATATAACAGAGAGTCTTGTAGGATTGCATGAAGGCTTCCACAGAGTGGTCTAACTATAGTCTATTGTATACGTTGACTGAAAACTAGAGAATTGACCAAACTGAATGTGATCTCAATAGAGTGTTATCTACCAGAGCGTTGACTGACCAAACAGAGTTGACCAAGTCAAGAGCTAGTCTTGCCAGAGCTTGGTTTACCAACAGAGTTGACTGGTCAAACAGAGTTGACAAAGTCATGTATGGTTTCACCAGAGCGTTGACCACCAACAGAGTTGACAGAGCGTTGACCACCAACAAAGTTGACCAACTTCAGAGTAAGGCTTTCACATGATGTTTGCATCAAAACAGAGGATCAATGCCAAACTTAGATGTGTGAAATTCAAGATTTCACTAAGTCTTCTGAGATATCTTCTTCTGATGAATAGTGATTTCTCACACTAACAAGTACATCAAAGAATAAATTATTCTCTTAATCATTTGTTATCATCAAAACAATTAAGGGTTATTGTTTCTGAATCCACTTGATTCCAACAATCTCCCCCTTTTTGATGATGACAAATACATATATTGATGAACAATTTATCTTTAGAAAAATATTTATTTCAAATAATTTCAGAGGCTCCCCCTGAATTAAGCATATATAAATATTTTCTAAGTGTAAATATCAGATCACATTCGATCTGATGTCGAGCATTTGATGCGATGTCGAACTTGCCAAACAAATATATACAACTTTCAGAGCACATAACTTCATTCCAAGTTGACGTATCAGAGTTAATAGTGCAAGAAATGCAATGCATGATGACACTTGGTTGATACATTAGGTTCATCAATTACTCTATCTATATTTTCTTCTCCCCCTTTTGTCATCAGACAAAAAGGTTAAGACAGAAATAAAGAACATCACAGTCATAACAGTTTAAGAAAGATAAATTGAAAACTGTAAGTGCCAAAAATTGATTTCATTATATTATAAAGTCAAAGTACAAAAGATGTAACAAAAACAAAAAACGAGGCTAAAACAAAAAAAAATGCGAAAGGCCTAAGGTTTTATATGGCTTGTCCAATCGGGCTAGAATAGCCTGCAGTAACTCAGTCATCTTGTCCTGCCTTCTGTCAGATTCTTCAAAATGCTTCTCAGTTGCTTCCATGAACTTGGTGAACTTCTTGTTTTCTTCAATAAGTTTATCGAAAACATCCTGAGGAACCACCACAGAATGGCTTTCAGTAGCAGAGGTAGCAGCTGTCTCTAAAGAGGATGGTTGAGCAACCATTACAGTAAAGGTAGGAGGAGGTGCAACAGGTTCTTGTTGAGGTGACGATACATGAGGAGGAGGAGGAGGTAGAAGAATTGGAGCAGGTCCAGGTTCCTAAACAACAGGAGTTGTGTCCTTTGGAGAAACTTTCCATTTAAGAGCAGCGTACCATCTCCTATTTCTTTCAAGTTGATCTTGGTTGTGCTTATCAAACCAGTTACGCACAATTACCCAATTTTCATAGCGATCGTCTTGAGCTAGTTCAGAAAGAACTTCATCAACTCTTTCTTCTGCAAGGAATTTCCAGAAGCGAACTCTCGGTATCTCGCAGCCTTAAGAGACTCAAAACTGGCAATCAAATGGGGATAGCATTCAAGCACAACTTTTGATGAGGGTTCACACTCACTCTGAGCATCTGGACAAGGGGTTGCAGGAAGAGCCAGAGTTGGAGGATCAACAATGGTAACATCATCATCATCATCAGATTCCAAAACAAGATCCTGAACTATCTCAGAGGCAATTGCAGCTGTAATGCATATTTCATCTTCCTCCATAGGTTCTGCAATAGCCACAGGTTCTGCCATTATATGTGAATAGGTGGAGAAATGGATTGAGGCAGGAAAGGGACAAGAATAGGGAGTCTAAATGTGAGGTCAGGCACGGGTTGAAGTATGGTAAGGGGTAGTGCTTCACAAATAGTATCAGAGCCAGGTAAGGGGATTAAGGTTTTCTGGACAAAGGGCTCAGGTTCTGTTTCAGTAACAGGTTCGGATTGTGAAGGTATGTTGAGGTCAGGTTGAACTAATGAAGGTGATGGAAGTCTAGGAGGTGACTTAGGTTTAGGCGGTGATGGTGTTTTGGTTGGTTATGGGTTAGGTGATGGAATGTGAGTGGTTTGTGATGGTGGTGATGCAGAAGTAGAGGTTGAAGGGTGAATAGCAGAGATGGGTACAATATAAGGAAATTGAACTTGGGATTGAGGTCTCTGTCTTTGTCTTTGTCTTTGTCTTAGAGGGACATAATCAGCTTCCTCTTCATTAGATGAAGATGAGTTAGAGGGTAAAGAAGACAAAGGCTTTTTAGGAGGAGAGGGTTTCTTAGAAGGTTTGGGTTGAGAAGGTTTTGATGGGGGAATAGGTTTAGAGGGTTGTGGTGGAGGGATTGGTTTAGACACAGTAGGTTTGTAGAATGTTCAGACCCAACAGATGCAGAACCATAAAAAGAATCATACAAACGTACTGCATCATCTAGTACCTTGGTTTTCTTTGCTGCTGGGAGATCACCCAACTTGGTTATCCGCTTCAACTTTGAAGTAGCAAGTGTAGCAGTAGTAGCAGGAACAGCAGTGTTGATGTTTACAGGAGCAGAAGTGGTTGTTGCAGTAGCAGTAGTGCCGGAGGCAACAGCAGGAGCAATGGAGGAAGGAGCAGTAGCTGTAACAGAGGCTTGTCCCTTTAGTCTTTCTTCTTTGAGGTAAAGGTAATATTGATAGCTGTCTTCCTTGCATTTGGCTATCATCTCATCAACCTCAACTTTCTTCTCCTCAATTTCTTCTGGCATCACTGAGGGAATGAATGTAGGTCTCGCTATTTGAACCAAGTGATTAGGCTCAGTAATGTGGATGCCAGTGCTCCTATTTACTCTTTTGGTTGGCTTAGCAGTAACTTCACTTATCTTTCTCTTTCCCTTCCTTACAGGTTTTCTCCCACCTTCTTCTTTTTTTTGCATCTCAGCAATAACCTCTTCGGATAAAAGCTTCATTCTCCTCAAGTTCTCACTGGAGAAGTTTGGTACACTCATGGTTCTGAGTGCAACTCCAGCTTCTTCAGTGTGAAGCTCTTGAAGATGCCGTATCAAGCTTGATTTTCCATTATAGCAGAGAGCATCCTTCCATAAGGGATGTTCAAGTTTTTTCCTTTTCTTGAGAACATAATATTTCTGCGCAGATGATCAAAAATGAGGTTGGCATGTTGAGTTTGGCCTTGGTCTCATAGTTCCACATAATGAACCTGTGGTCACTACTCACAGTGTCCACGGATCCAAAATTCGAAATAATGCAGTGCATTATGATCTTGAAGAGCATTCTGAACCTGTTCTTCATGCCCACAACCTTAGAACTACCAGGTTTCTCATAGATGGAGTCGTTGATTGTTTCCCAGCCACCAAAATCCTTTTCCCAGCCTTCTTTGATAATAGCTCCAGAATTAGGGCATTTGATAACATCAACAATGATGTCCCGAGTGATCAGAATATTCTTCTTCTGAACATAGCTGTGAATGGTGTTGTCCTTGCACCGAGCATACATCCAAAATTCCCTTACCAGTTCATCATATACTGAGTAATTTTCCATACAAAAGAAATCCATTATACCCATATCAATGAAATCAGTTCGGAAGGGGTACCCTTTATCAGCTAAGTCTTGGAAGTTAACTTGGTCCACCATCACCTTCAATTGGTGTTGCTCAGCGTTCACCAAGGTAGGTTGAGGTTCTTCCTCAGGACTATAAGCAAATAGTTGTGGCGCGGCCATTGCAGGTACAGAGAATTACAGAGAGAAGATAGAAGACGAAAGGGGTTTAGGGTTACAAACAGTGAGGCTTCTCAGAGAGATAGTGTGAGTAATGGGTGTAGTGAATGAGTGAATGGGTAATAAAACGTGTTGAAGAAGGCAAATCATCTTTTTTAATTTTCAAAATAAATGAAATAAATAATGTGTCATTTCAAAACTGAAATGTGCCACATACTAAGTAAATGAGGCGCAGTAAAACTGTCCTCAGGTAGTAAAAGATAATAATGACTTAGTGAGAGAGTAACTCTCAGCCACTAACGCATCAACCAGTCTCATAGAGACACATGTACACAAAGATTCCCAGAGGCACCTTTGTGATAAATGCAACAGACTCATATGAACAGTCATCAAAACAGATGATAATAATAAGATAATAAATTATAAACAAACGATTAATAATTAAGCAATAATCAGAGCTAACATATAAACAGAGGCACATATCAGACAGACTCACATATGCAAACAGAGGCACGTGTGCAACAACAGAGGCAGCAACAAAATAGAGGCAAATAAGCAATCAGACACAGACATTTTAGAGGCAACTATATTCAAATTAAACACTTAATCCTTTATAAGATGAAAATTCAAATTCTTTCTTATAAAGTTGAATCTATCTTCAGCAAGAGGTTTTATAAAGATATCTGCCCATTGATGGTCAGTATCAATAAATTTAATTTCAAGTATCCCTTTCTGAACATAGTCTCTAATGAAGTGATGTTTAATTTCAATATGTTTAGCACGTGAATGCAAAATAGGATTTTTAATCAAACATATTGCAGAGGTATTATCACAGTATATAGGGATGTTACTCTCTTTAATCTGATAGTCCTCAAGCTGACACTTCATCCATAGTAGTTGTGAGCTACTGCTTGCAGCAAATATATACTCAGCTTCTGCAGTTGATAGTGTAATTGTGCTTTGCCTTTTGCTGGACCGAGAGATAAGGTTTGCTCCAAGAAATTGGCAGCCACCACTTGTACTCTTTCTTTCAATTCTACCTCCAGCAAAGTCAGCATCACAGAAACCTACTAACTTGTAATTTTCTGAGTTCTTATAAAGCAAACCAAGGTTAGTAGTTCCTTTGAGATACCTAAAGATTCTCTTAACAGCAGTTAAGTGGGATTCTATAGGATCAGATTGGAATCTTGCACATTACAAACACTAAACATAATATCAGGCCTTAAGGCAGTAAGATAAAGGAGTGAACCAATCGTACCCTATATACCTTTTGGTCTATCTTTTTACTAGTTTCATCTTTGCTAAGAGCACATGTTGGATGCATTAGTGTGCTCATAGGTTTGGTTTCCTCAAGCTTGAACTTCTTTAAGAGTTCTTTCACATATTTAGTCTGATGGATATAGGTTCCATCTTGACATTGCTTGATTTGAATAGTAAGGAAGAATTTTAATTCTCCCATCATACTCATTTCAAACTCATTCTTCATAAGCTTAGAGAATTCCTCACAAAGAAATTCATTAGTAGCACCAAAGATAATATCGTCATCATATATTTGAACTATTATAAAATACTTTTTAGATGATTTTCAAAAGAGTGTAGTGTCCACCTGTCCTCTTTCAAAACCATTTGACATTAAAAATGAACTTAATCTGTCATACCAAGCTCTTGGAGCTTGTTTAAGACCATAAAGGGCCTTTTTTAGTTTGAAGACATGTTCTGGAGAAGCAATATCTTCAAATCCATGTGGTTGTTTTACAAACACTTACTTACTTATAAAACCATTTAAAAATGCACTCTTTACATCCATTTGATATAAAGTAATGCCATGATGTGTAGCAAATGATAATAGGATATTCTAATTGCTTCAAGTCCAGCTACAGGAGCGAAAGTTTCAGTATAATCAATACTTTCCTCTTGTGAGTAACCTTAAGCAACAAGTCTTGTCTTGTTTCTTACCACTTTGCCATCTTCATCAAGTTTGTTTCTGAAAACCCACTTGGTTCCAATGGCTTGCTTATCCTCTGGAGGAGGCACAAGCTTCCAAACATTATTTCTCTGAAATTGATTGAGCTCTTCTTGCATAACAAGTATCCATCCATCATCTATAAGTGCTTCATCAATTGTTTTGGGTTCTATTTCTGACAACAATGCAAAGTCAGAGTGTTCCATGAGAGATGATCTTGTTCTAACTCTATCACTTAGTTCACTAATAATCTGGTCTTTTGGGTGATAAGGTTTGAACTTCCAGTCTGTTATTGGTTCTTCTTAGGTCTTATCACCAGACGCAGAACCCGACACTGAATCAGAGTTAGCACCTGTGACACCTTCATCTGTTTCTTTACTTATCTGTAAATCTGCAAAGATTTCATTTAGCTTTGACGTTTCATTGTCAGGCTTTTTGTCATCAAATCTCACATGCATAGATTCATCAACAATTAATGTTTCTTTGTTGTATACTTTGTAAGCTTTAGAGCGTTCAGAATATCCTAAAAAGATAGCTTTGTGCTATTTTGAATCAAATTTTCCAAGACTATCCTTTGTCACATCCAAATTGGTGAAAGTATGAAATGTTGGGTTTTCTTCCTTTCCACAATTCATAAGGAGTCTTATTCAAGATAGGTCTGATATAGATTCTATTTTGAACATAATATGCAGTGTTTACTGCTTCTTCCCGAAAGTGCTTTGCAATATTAGTTTCGTGAATCATGGTTCTGGCCATTTCTTGTAAAGATCTATTTTTCCTTTCTACAACATGTAACAGCCCAGATTTTTTTCATCCTTCAAGATTAGGATATGTCTTAGGGTATTAGAACATGCTTATAGTTGCTTGGGATGGGTTTCATATGTTTTACCATTCCTTCAGCCGATTGAGTATCTAGATGTACCTTTATTCCTATGTTTAGTTATTTCAGTCACCGTATTCCCCATTTTCGAACCTCTTAACAACTCAATTGGATTTAAGTCCCTTCAATAAAGTTTTAGCGTTATCTTTTATCTTTTAGTTGGCTTTAGTTCGACTCGATTTCGATACCTACAACTCTAGATATGCTATCTGGAGTCAATACAACGCAAGCGTAACACCTAGGAATATTATAGTATATTTCAACTGCATGTTTGATCCTGTTAGAGTCCGAATTTGGGTAAGCCTATTAGAGAGAAAATTGTAGGAAATTCTCTTAGATTTCCAAAGACACCAAGAACGCCTCAATCAGACATCTGTAGCTCCAGATACGGCCAAAACAGTGAAACAGTGGCGCAGAGCGCCCAGACTCAAGCGCAGGCGCCCGGGATCATCGAGATCCTGCGCCAGGCGCCTACTGGCACCATGCTGTCACATGATTTTTTTATGTTTTGACGCGTTTTAGCACGTGGAATCTGACCCATTGGACCCAAACTCGACCCAATTCACTAAGATTACATGTTAGGGTTATGAACCGCCAACTAAGCCTCAATTTTTACTCTAACCACGTTCTCTAAACTGCCCACAAAGTGTCTCACCAGAAAAACCACTTTCTTCTTCTTCTCTTTGCTTTTTTTGCTATAGGGTGTTCTTGGATAGAGCTTGTGCATAGAAACTCGAATTGAAGACTAGTATCACTGTCATTCTCTTATGTCCATTGAGGAGATTAGTTTAAGGTAAGCCTTCTTGACCGAGGATAAGTTCTTAATCATCATTAGGGTTCCAAAATTCTGGTTTATCATTCTTATATCCTTTGCTCTTGTGTTTTTGATTAAGAAAGTCGCTAAGGAAGAATCTTGGAGTTCTCTCAACCTACTCTAGGAGCACAAAATTCTCTTAAGGTAAGGGGTAGTTGTTTCTCATCTAGTGAGTGTATGGAACTTGAGTGAGCAATAGGGGTGTCCCAAGACCCCTACGCCTCGCGCGGTAACAGTAAATGAGTACTATCACCACCGTGATAGGAAAATACTTGAACCCTTGGATAATAATCTTCGATTTTGATACTTACCGTAATGTAATGTGATAAATTCATTTGATAGATGGTTTTGGTGTGGTGATTGAGCCTTGACTGTTTATATGATTGTTACTCTTGATGACCTCTTTGATGTTCATGGATTTATGAGTTTTTGGTTGTTGTTGCAAATTGCTATGGCATGAATCCTACAAACTTTGAAGATATACTATATGATTTGTGTTGTTGTGCCTTGGTATTGACACTGATATCATGTGCAAGTTAACGAATTGCCTAACTCAACTAGTTGTTGTTGTAGGGAATTAGAAGGTAATATTATACTTTAAAAACAGAATTCTTATGAGGCTAAAAATGGAGTTAAAATCTACTAAGTTAGGATTAATCATCTAGAATAATTGATACATGAGTTGGTTATGTTTTGATAATGAACTTTCGTGGTGTCAAGATGACGTTTGAGTACTAATAGTAATGGCTAAGTAGATTATGCAGAATTTTCTGTCGAAAATTATTAGGTGTTGAACTTAAATAGTTAAAGAACCACCTTTCGAATTTTATAAATTTGTAGGGACTAAGTATGTAACGACCCGTTTCCGGACCGCTACCGAGCTCAATATACCGAGCTCGGGTTACCGAGCTCAACACACCAAGCTCAACATAAACCTATATGAGATGTGTTTTAAAACAAAACTCTTGTGCCTTTTAAAAATACGATATATTTTTTTTTTTTATAAAACCAACTCGTGCACATCAGAGTAATTACAGCTTTTCGAAACATGGTGCAACTAAGACACAAGACTTAAATTCTAATAAAACATACATGCATAACATACATATATATATCACTCTAAATAATAATGTATACAAAATACAGAGTAGCAATGTATAAAGAAAATACACCTAAGGTATGACGACTTCAAAAGAGCAATCATACCCTGGGGGTACTTCCGGCAGACTCCCACGCAGGGGGCTGCTCCAAAAGTAAGACCACCAGTCTACCCTGACACAACAAAACACACTGCCCAAACTGGTCACGACCTCGAACACAAAAGAAAACGGGCACGCTCGAGAAAAACAAACATCCAACAAACAAACAATCACGACAGATAGAGGTCGTCACTCGGTCCTCGCCGAGCTCCTCCTCGGCATCATCTACCGCCGAAGTTCCTCGCGCCTCGACATCGCCTGGGTAACCGCTATGGATTGAAGGCACCACGGAAAGGGTCAACTTCTCAACAATACAAGATAAGCTCGACATAAAGAAATAAGCAACACAATAATATATCTCAATCACCACACGTGACTCGACCATCTCACTCTAGACTCGACCGACTCTTATTCCTAATATCGCCACAGTCCATCCCCAACCGACGTAATAGGTAAACGGCAGTCCAACCCCAAACCGATACCATGCATTAATCAGCGGGTCCAATCCCAAACCGATAATGCGACGCCTAGCCAATCCACCATAAACAAAAGGGGACCTAGCACCCTCGATTATCTGGTCCGGCTCAAAACGTCATACGACTTCCTAGCTCTCTCACTGATGATTAGCTCGCCGCATGTCAAAGAGTAACACAACTTACTTGATCACATATCAAATAAAGAGAGCATGCTTAACATGAAGAAACGCACTGACATTTAAGTAATAAAACATTCTGCATGAAGAAACGCACTTCGACAGCAATACACCATTCACAACATATATTCAATCACATATCTAATACATGCAAAAACTCAATCATATCACAACATTCCAATCTCGACACCAATCAAGGAGTCCATACATAAATATAACAATAAAAATAAAGTCTTAATAATGTCTAAGAGTTGCCCTTACGCTAGCATACTACGAAAGTATTAATGTGAAGCGCCCTTACCGAACTCCAAGTAAATGCTGCTTGACAACGACCTCGACACAGCTGTCTTCAAAGAGCTCGACAACGACTTCTCTTACTCGATCTCGACACGGTTGTCTTCAACGAGCTCGACAACGACTTCTCTCACTCGATCTCGACACGGTTGTCTTCAACGAGCTCGACAACGACTTCTCTCACTCGATCTCGACACGGCTATCTTCAACGAGTTCGACAACGACTTCGACACGTACCGTCCTCAATCGACCTCGACACGTACAGTTCTCGATCTGGATTCCGCTGCTTCCGCGTCCTTGGATTCGCTTTCCCGTACACCTCGATTCGGAAATCACACGATCTCGGGAATCAGACTTCCTAAAACAAACACAACTTAGATCGATCTATGGTTTCTAATACATCTAGCTCTCATCCCAAACTTAACCACAACCCAGAAAATATAAAACTCAAGAACTGAAATATATTTTTCCTCTAACACAAAGTTAGGGATTTCGATCAAAAGTTCATGAAAAAGTTATCTGATGCTTCAACAGATAGATCGACGACAACAACAACCAGAAACAACATACGAAAAACAAGAAATCGAAACAAACCGAAAATGGTGGTTTCTGGGCACTGCCGATTGCAGAAAAACAGAGGAAGAAAATTTGTTTTACAAGCCCAATTAATCGGTTAGAAAGATAGGTAATATCGTGAAGAAGAAAACCCATCAGTTTGACATGATTTGGAAGCATAAAACTGGCTAAAAATGGAAGAAGAAATAGCGCTAAACAGTAGCACAGAGAAAAAGAAAAATCTGTTCTTCATACCTCAATGGTGATGGTCGATCAGACGAGATATAGGTCAAGAAGATGATGATGAACAAGATTGATGAAGAAAATTTGTGCAGAATCTCGATGGAACTCACGGTTTCGTCAATGGAAGTTCTTGGAGAAAAACAACGAAACTCAGAACAGAAGGAAGGAAGAAGAAAGAAAGAAGAAAAAGAAATGAGTGTTTGAGGGAATCGGTCGTGGTATACAGCTGGTGAGAAAGGGGTATAATCGTAACTTCAGCTATAAGATGCCAATCCCATCAATCATCTACCTGTTTAATCGTTCCTCTCATAATTACTCTCTACTCTGTCGGTCAACGGTCTAGACACGCGACGAGAACGGCAAGCCGACAAGATAATTATTACAAACAATATAATAATAGCGCTGAATAACGTTCGAAAGAATACGAGGTGTCATCTCGACACGATGTCGACAAGGGTGCTCGTGCAAGCGCACAAGGTTCTAACACGAGTTCGTGAACACGGCCTCCTCAGCTCGGTACGCGACTTCATCAACTCGACACCCGACCTCCTCACCAAGCAGCCTAGTGCACGTGGTCTCCTTCGGCAAATGATCTCGCAAACGATCTTGGCACGGGATCTCGACACAAGGTCTTGGTCGAGGTCTCGATACGTCGTCTAATACGATGTCGATCTCGTCCTCGGGTGTTACAATCTCTCCCTCTAAAAAAATTTCGTCCTCGAAATTGCAAATAAGATTCTTACCTCAGAAAAGTTCAGGGTACTGAGTCTTCATCTTCTCCTCCAGCTCCCAAGTCGCATCTCCCGTCTTCTGATCCCACACAACTTTGACAAGTTGAATCTCTTTGTTCCGCAACTGTTTGGCTTTCCAATCAACGATCCTTGCTGGTGACGCTTCAAAAGATAGGTCGTCCTTCAGTTGAATCACATCCGGTTCGATGACATGAGAGGGGTCGGAAACATACTTCCGTAATTGTGAGATGTGGAAGACGTCGTGGATGTTCGACAAGAATGGTGGCAAGGCAATCTGATATGCCACTGGACCAATACGACGAAGAATCTGGTAAGGTCCAATAAATTTAGGGGTAAGTTTCTTGGATTTGATCGCTCGACCAACTCCAGTAGTGGGGGTGACTCTAAGAAATACATGTTCTCCTTCCTCGAACTCGAGTGGTCGACGTCGTTGGTCCGCATAACTCTTACATCGACTTTGAGATGTTCGCATCCGATCTCGATCAAACGGATCTTCTCGGTAGTCTGCTGGATCATATCTGGTCTCTGACGGTTCGCTCGCCGTCCTGGTACCAACAAAGAGGCGTCGACATTTACGCCCATACGCCGCTTCAAAAGGTGCCATTCCAATACTCACATGAAAATTTGTTATTGTAGGTGAACTCCACCAATGGTAAGGCGTCGTCCCAACTTCCTCGGTGATCTAACGTACAAGCTCGCAACAAATCTTCAAGTGATTGGATCGTTCTCTCGGTCGACCGTCGATCTGTGGATGATATGCCGAGCTAAGCTCGAGCTTCGGTTCCCATCGCTCCTTGCAATTTCCTCCAAAAATGAGACGTGAACTTCGGATCTCGGTCCGACACGATCGAAGAGGGTATTCCATGAAGTCGCACTATCTCGCCAATGTAGATCTCGGTCGACTTTTCCACGTTGTATGTCGACCTCGCGGCAAGAAATGAGCGATTTGGTCAATCGATTAAGCGATCACCCAAATCGAATCATTCTTCTTCTGCGTCTTCGCAAACCTACAACGAAATCCATGGAAATACCGTCCCATTTCCATACCGCACGCCGATTGTCAGAGCATTCCTGCAGTCGTTGGTGCTCCACCTTCACTTTCAAACGTCAAACACGAAGATACGTGCTCGGCCACTTGCTTCTTCATTCCTGACCACCAAAAATGCTTCTTCAAGTCTTGATACATCTTCGTAACTCCGGGATGAATACTAAAGTTGCTCTTATGCGCCGTCGAGAATCAACTTTCTCGGCTCGGATACGTTAGGTACGCACACTCGGCCATTGCACCTCAAGATGTCGTCGCTCAGACGTGAAATTCTGTCGCCTTCCCTTGCGCTTATCAATCGAATCTTCTCTTGCGGCTCGTCATGAACTTGCTGGTCTCGGATCTCGCCCAACAATCATTAGAAATAGTAAGCATACCAAATCTCGGCTTCCCGGTGAAACTTCGACACTCAACTTCAAGTCTCGGAACTTCTCGAGCATCTCCAACTCCTTGATCATCATTAGCGAGGTTAAAACGCTCTTCGTGCTCAACGCATCTGCGACGACGTTAGCCTTAGCGGGAGGGTATGCCAACGTAAAGTCGTAGTCCTCGAGAAATTCTGTCCATCTACGCCGACGCATGTTGAGTTCTTTACGGTCGAACAGTACTTCAAGCTCTTGTGATCGCTAAAGCGATGAAGTGCTCCCATAAAGGTAGTGCCTCCATATCTTCAAATAAGAAAACTCATCGGGCCGGCCACTCAAGTCGTGAGTAGGGTAGTTCCTCTCGTGAATCTTAAGTCGTCTTGAAGCATCTGCGACCACCTTCCGATGTTGCATCAAGACGCATCCCAATCCCTGGTGTGACGCATCACAATACACCTCGAAAGGCTCTTCGGGTTGAGGCAAAATCAGCACAGCGCCGCCGTCAAAAGCTCCTTCGCCTTTGAAAACCGCCGCACTCCTCGGTCCAGGCAAAGGTTGATCCTTCCTCGTCGATCGTGTAAAGAGCGCGACAATCTTCGAGAAACCTTCAATGAATCTTCGGTAGTATCCTCGCTAAGCCGACAAAACTCCCGATCTCGTGAATCGCCTTCGGTTGTTCCCACGCTAGCACAACTTCAATCTTAGTTGGATCCACATTATCCCTTCTCCTGGAAATCACGTGACCAAGAAAATTCACCTCTTCAAGCCAAAATTCACACTTCGACAGTTGGCATAGAGTTGCTTATCTCGTAATATCTGCGATGCTCGACATAGGTGTCTGCGTGCTCTTCTCGGTTCCTCGAGTAAATCAATATGTCGCCGATAAACACTACAACGAACTGATCCAAAAACGAATGGAAAATCCTGTTCATGTAGTCCATAAACACACCGGGCGATTCGCTACTCCAAACGGCATCACCAAGTACTCGTAGTGACCGTATCTAGTCCTGAAAGGCTGTTTTGGCGACATCTTCCTCCTTCACGTGAATCGATGGTAGCCCGACTTCAAGTCTATCTTGGAAAGATCGCCGCTCCACGGTTGGTCCATCAAGTCGTCAATACGTGGTAACGGATAATCGGTTCTTCACGGTAACCTTGTTGAGCTCGCGGTAGTCCACGCACGCCTTGATCGTCCATCCTTCTTCTTAACCAACAACACCGGAGCTCCCCACGGTGACACGCTCGGTCGTATGAATTGCTTCGACTCCAAGTGTTCGATCTGGGACTTCACTCTTTCATCTCGGCAGGAGACATCCTGTATGGCGCTTTGGAAATCGGTCTGTTCTGGAATCAGTCGATGGAGAACTCGACCTCTCGTCTTGGTGGTAACCCTGGCACGCCTTCTGAAAACGTCCTCAAAGTCACACACCATCGAACATTCTTCACGTCGATCTGCTGGAAAACTTAGAACTAGCGGATACATATATTCCCTAGTTCCTTCTTTCAAAGAAACTCCAATACGTTCGTGAAAGATAATTGGAGACTCCAAGGTCTGGAAAAATTACCGCTTTACGGGCACAGTCCAAAGGACATGGTGGTGTGACAACCAATCCATCCCGAGAATGACATCTAAGCCCTTAAGAGGCAAACAAACCAAATTGACCACAAACTTTCTACTCGAATAATCACTACACAATTAAGACATGCGGTGTTTGTGACTAAGGTTTTAGCATTTGGGGTTGTAACTACTAATTTAAGCGGTAAGCGATCCGCAGTCAAGTTCAAATGGTTCACACAATCAAGAAATAAAGGAATGGGTTGCACTGAATCAAAAGAACGGATAAGGATTTACCCTCGATCTCACATTCACCTCGGATAAGATCATCATTTCGACCGCTTCCTCGCCACTCATGCGTAAAACTCGCCTTTAGCTACCTGGACGCTTCCTTTGGCCTTTGCCGCAAGCATAGTCGGTTCGGCTTTAGGTGTAGGACAATCCTTGGCAAAATGCCCTGGCTTCTTACAGTTGTAGCACACCCTCCTTCGAGTACGATTATTGGCGTAATGTCCCGCTCTTTCCACAATCGGAAACAAGTCACCTCGACACCGGCCGTCCTCCGCTTCTCGGTACCTGGGTCATCGGACGATCGTCCCCTGTTGTCGTTCCCACGAGGTCGGTCGTCGGCTTCTTCTGCGGTTGTTTTCCTTTACGTGCAAATCTACGCCCGCACTCGGGTCTCACCGGTCCTCCCACAGTCTTCTTCTTGTGGCTCCTCACTCCTTCTACCTCGACACATCGATCAATCAACTCTTGGAGGTTTCGGATCCTCAACGACACCATCGACTTCGAATGTCGAATCTCAATCCCGTTGGAATCTCTCACTTAACCATCTCTCGTCAACTCGGTCACGAAATGGACTGAAATACCTCGCCAACGACTCGAACTTGGCCGCATACTCGGACACCGCCGAGTTGCCTTCCGCAGCTTGAAGAAACTCTTGTTCCTTCTCGGCTCGTGCGATGTCAGGAAGTACTTGTCCAAGAACCTTTCACGAAAAAGCTCCCGTGTCATCTCGCGATGTTACGCTATAAATGTTTGCTTCACTCCTCTCCACCAATACTCTGCGTCTCCTAGCGGTAAGTAGGTGGCATAGTCGACCTTCACGTTGTCCCGCAATGAAGTGCCTCAAAGATCTTCTCGATCTCTTGCATCCAAAGATCGGCTTTATCCGGATTTGGCTCACCGTAGAACTTGATTGGATCATGCTTCCTGAAGTCGGCCAATCCTCTCGCTTCACCATTTCGTTTTGCTCGTTCTTTGTTCTTTGCAAGTTCTGCCGAGTTAACGCCGCCGTCTGTTGAGCCATCGCGTTAGCTTGTTGAGTTCTGGCGGTGATTGTTGAGCCATGGCTGCCGCCATCTCGGTCATAGCTTGAATTGCTCGTTCCATGTCGACGTTCGGTTGCGGATGTCGATTCCTACGAGGTGGCATTAGATTCCACAAAGTTCAAAACCCCGCCGAATCTCACAACAAGGATGTGTTAAAACACACTGCTTCAATCAAGAAACAGTTCAAACAATTTTTCAAGCAATAAGTGCTTCACTTAATCAAACAGCAATCAACAAAATACAACTAGGTACCCAACACACATAACCCGGACACGGTGACTACCCAAATTCCTATGCACAGCTCGGTCAGAACCGAACTGCTCTGATACCAACAATGTAACGACCCGTTTCCGGACCGCTACCGAGCTCAATATACCGAGCTCGGGTTACCGAGCTCAACACACCAAGCTCAACATAAACCTATATGAGATGTGTTTTAAAACAAAACTCTTGTGCCTTTTAAAAATACGATATATTTTTTTTTTTTATAAAACCAACTCGTGCACATCAGAGTAATTACAGCTTTTCGATACATGGTGCAACTAAGACACAAGACTTAAATTCTAATAAAACATACATGCATAACATACATATATATATATCACTCTAAATAATAATGTATACAAAATACAGAGTAGCAATGTATAAAGAAAAATACACCTAAGGTATGACGACTTCAAAAGAGCAATCATACCCTGGGGGTACTTCCGGCAGACTCCCACGCAGGGGGCTGCTCCAAAAGTAAGACCACCAGTCTACCCTGACACAACAAAACACACTGCCCAAACTGGTCACGACCTCGAACACAAAAGAAAAACGAAGTACAGTCCTCAGAAAAACAAACATCCAACAAACAAACAATCACGACAGATAGAGGTCGTCACTCGGGTCCTCGTCGAGCTCCTCCTCGGCATCATCTACTGTCGAGTTCCCTGCGCCCTCGACATCGCCTGGGTAACCGTCATGGATTGAAGGCACCACGGGAAAGGGTCAACTTCTCAACAATACAAGATAAGCTCGACATAAAGAAATAAGCAACACAATAATATATCTCAATCACCACACGTGACTCGACCATCTCACTCTAGACTCGACTCGACTCTTATTCCGGAATATCGTCAGCAGGTCCATCCCCAAACTGACGTAATAGGTAAACGGCAGGTCCAACCCCAAACCGATACCATGCATTAATCAGCAGGTCCAACCCCAAACCGATGCGGCGCCTAGCCAATCCACCATAAACAAAAAGGGGACCTAGCACCCTCGATTATCTGGGTCCGGCTCAACGTCATACGACTTCCTAGCTCTCTCACTCGATGATTAGCTCGCCGCATGTCAAAGAGTAACACAACTTACTTGATCACATATCAAATAAAGAGAGCATGCTTAACATGAAGAAACGCAATTCGACATTTAAGCAATAAAACATTCTGCATGAAGAAACGCACTTCGACAGCAATACACCATTCACAACATATATTCAATCACATATCTAATACATGCAAAAACTCAATCATATCACAACATTCCAATCTCGACACCAATCAAGGAGTCCATACATAAATATAACAATAAAAATAAAGTCTTAATAATGTCTAAGAGTTGCCCTTACACTAGCATACTACGAAAGTATTAATGTGAAGCGCCCTTACCGAACTCCAAGTAAATGCTGCTCGACAACGACCTCGACACAGCTGTCTTCAAAGAGCTCGACAACGACTTCTCTTACTCGATCTCGACACGGTTGTCTTCAACGAGCTCGACAACGACTTCTCTCACTCGATCTCGACACGGTTGTCTTCAACGAGCTCGACAACGACTTCTCTCACTCGATCTCGACACGGCTATCTTCAACGAGTTCGACAATGACTTCGACACGTACCGTCCTCAATCGACCTCGACACGTACAGTTCTCGATCTGGATTCCGCTGCTTCCGCGTCCTTGGATTCGCTTTCCCGTACACCTCGATTCGAAAATCACACGATCTCGGGAATCAGACTTCCTAAAACAAACACAACTTAGATCGATCTATGGTTTCTAATACATCTAGCTCTCATCCCAAACTTAACCACAACCCAGAAAATATAAAACTCAAGAACTGAAATATATTTTTCCTCTAACACAAAGTTAGGGATTTCGATCAAAAGTTCATGAAAAAGTTATCTGATGCTTCAACAGATAGATCGACGACAACAACAACCAGAAACAACAAACGAAAAACAAGAAATCGAAACAAATCGAAAATGGTGGTTTCTGGGCACTGCCGATTGCAGAAAAACAGAGGAAGAAAATTTGTTTTACAAGCCCAATTAATCGGTTAGAAAGATAGGTAATATCGTGAAGAAGAAAACCCATCAGTTTGACATGATTTGGAAGCATAAAACTGGCTAAAAATGGAAGAAGAAATAGCGCTAAACAGTAGCACAGAGAAAAAGAAAAATCTGTTCTTCATACCTCAATGGTGATGGTCGATCAGACGAGATATAGGTCGAGAAGATGATGATGAACAAGATTGATGAAGAAAATTTGTGCAGAATCTCGATGGAACTCACGGTTTCGTCGATGGAAGTTCTTGGAGAAAAACAACGAAACTCAGAACAGAAGGAAGGAAGAAGAAAGAAAGAAGAAAAAGAAATGAGTGTTTGAGGGAATCGGTCGTGGTATACAGCTGGTGAGAAAGGGGTATAATCGTAACTTCAGCTATAAGATGCCAATCCCATCAATCATCTACCCGTTTAATCGTTCCTCTCATAATTACTCTCTACTGGCTTCACAACGGTCTAGACACGCGACGAGAACGGCAAGCCGACAAGATAATTATTACAAACAATATAATAATAGCGCTGAATAACGTTCGAAAGAATACGAGGTGTCATCTCGACACGATGTCGACAAGGTTGCTCGTGCAAGCGCACAAGGTTCTAACACGAGTTCGTGAACACGGCCTCCTCAGCTAGGTACGCGACTTCATCAACTCGACACCCGACCTCCTCAGCTCAGCAGCTAGTGCACGTGGTCTCCTCAGCTCGGCAAATGATCTCGGAAAACGATCTTGGCACGGGATCTCGACACAAGGTCTTGGTCGAGGTCTCGATACGTCGTCCTAATACGATGTCGATCTCGTCCTCAGGTGTTACAAAGTATGGATCAAAGGACTCTAGATTATGCTTAATTATGTATTATGGGACATAATGGTGCGGCGTTTGGTCCCCGAACGAGTGGGGACTACCATTTTACTATTTGTAAGATAGTGGCAGGGCGCCAGGCGCCCACTCTGCCAGCGCCAGGCGCCCAGTGGCAGCTTGTGTGTGAGTTGTGTTGTCGTTTTTCCCTAGATTCCCGTTCTTTATACAGTGTTGTAAGACCTATGTAGAATGCCTAAGAATTGTCTAAGACGCCTAATTCCCGTTCTTGCCGAATTGACTAATCGTTTAAATTGATGATTTATTTAAGTGTTATGTGCTTAAACTAAATTGGCTAAGGGTGTTGATTTATTCTCTTGTTGATTGAAGGCACTCGTTGAAGTATTGACCCGTGTCTTGAAGTTGTTGTTGTTGTTCTATCGAGGATATTGCGATAGAAGTTGTTGTTGTTAGACACCGCATTTGGTTATGTTCATGCATCATGGTGTCGGCATTGTTGTTGTTGTTGTTAGTTGGGCGTATCGGGCAAGGTATCCCGTGACGGACGAGGTTTCCCATTCCTACGGTTAAAAAGGGCGAATCGGGCAAGGTATCCCGTGACGGGCAAGGTTCCCGGTCCTACTGTTAATGGGGCGAATCAGGCAAGGTATCCCGTGACGGGCAAGGTTCCTGGTCCTACTGTTAATGGGGCGAATCGGGCAAGGTATCCCGTGACGGGCGTGGTATCCCGGTCCTGTCGTTATTGGGGTATTACGGACATGGTATTCCGAAACAGGCAAGGTATCCCGGCCTCGTTATAAATGGATCCACATGCATATAGTTATGGCCCTAGAAATATATCATTTTACATGATAACATGCCTGGTTGTTTAGTTTTTGGTGGTGTACTTTAATGTTGTGGTTGATGTTGTGGCATGTGATATTTAATTGTTGTGGTAACATCTTTATGTCGTGGTTGATGTTGTAGTACTGGTGATTAGATGTGGTCATTGGAATTGTTGTTATATTGCGCATTGTTCACTGATTTCCTTCACTGTATGTACTATTTGAGGTTATGATGACTAACCCCTTTTGTGGCTATGCATATCCCATTGGGTATGTATAGATGATGAGACTGCAGGTGTTGAGGGTGTTAATGCCGATGGGTTATCGTGAGTTGGAATAGATAGAAGACTTATTTTTGTTTTGAACAAGTTATTGTATTTTTTGTTGTATTAATTAGGGAGAAGCTCTGAATTAATGTGACATCGGGGAACCTTGGGTTTATCTCCTTTTGATGTTTTCCCTCTTGTACTATGTTTGATTTCCGCAAGTTGAGAGTGACAGCCCTACCTTATTTGAAATGAAAAGCTTTTACTTGGATCAAAATTTTATTTCTTGTTCTTTCCTTCTTACATTGCTAAAATGCCATGACGGGGTAGAGGGTGTTACACAACACCATTTTGCTGTGGTGTTCTAGGGGATGAAAAATTATCAGAGATGCCATGCTCTTCACAAAAGTTTTGAAATGATTCATTTTCAAATTCTCCACCATGATCACTTTTAATGGTTGTAATACAAAAACCTTTTTCATTTTGCACTTGTTTGCAGAACACAGAAAATATTGCAAATGACTCATCCTTGTGAGCTAGGAATTTTACCCATGTCCATCTAGTATAGTCATAAAAAATAACAAGCCCATATTTCTTTCCAGACAAAGATGAGGTTCTAGTTGGACCAAACAAATCTAAATGCAAAAGCTCAAGTGGCCTTGAGGTGGAAACAATATTTTTGGATTCAAAAGAAGATTTTGTTTGTTTCCCTTTTTGGCATGCTTCACAAAGAGCACCAGATTGATACCTAATGTAACACCTGAGGACGAGATCGACATCGTATTAGGACGACGTATCGAGACCTCGACCAAGACCTTGTGTCGAGATCCCGTGCCAAGATCGTTTGCCGAGATCATTTGCCGAGCTGAGGAGACCACGTGCACTAGCTGCTGAGCTGAGGAGGTCGGGTGTCGAGTTGATGAAGTCGCTGCATCGAGCCGAGGAGGCCGTGGTTCACGAACTCGTGTTAGAACCTTGTGCGCTTGCACGAGCACCCTTGTCGACATCGTGTCGAGATGACACCTCGTATTCTTTGAGCGTTATTCAGCGCTATTATTATATTGTTTTTAATAATTATCTTGTCGGCTTGCCGTTCTCGTCGCGATGTCTAGACCGTTGACCAAGCCAGTAGAGAGTAATTATGAGAGGAACGATTAAGCGGGTAGATGATTGATGGGATTGGCATCTTATAGCTGAAGTTACGATTATACCCCCTTTCTCACCGATTGTATACCACGGCCAGATTCCCTCAAACACTCATTTCTTTTTCTTCTTTCTTTCTTCTTCCTTCCTTCTGTTCTGAGTTTCGTTGTTTTTCTCCAAGAACTTCCATTGACGAAACCGTGAGTTCCATCGAGATTCTGCACAAATTTTCTTCATCAATCTTGTTCATCATCATCTTCTCGACCTATATCTCGTCTGATCGACCATCACCATTGAGGTATGAAGAACAGATTTTTCTTTTTCTCTGTGCTACTGTTTAGCGCTATTTCTTCTTCCATTTTTAGCCAGTTTTATGCTTCCAAATCATGTCAAACTGATGGGTTTTCTTCTTCACGATATTACCTATCTTTCTAACCGATTAATTGGGCTTGTAAAACAAATTTTCTTCCTCTGTTTTTCTATGATCAGCGGTGCCCGAAAACCACCATTTTCGATTTGTTTCGATTTCTTGTTTTTCGTTTGTTGTTTCTGGTTGTTGTTGTCGTCGATCTATCTGTTGAAGCATCAGGTAACTTTTTCATGAATTTTTGATCGAAATCCCTAACTTTGTGTTAGAGGAAAAATATATTTCAGTTCTTGAGTTTTATATTTTCTGGGTTGTGGTTAAGTTTGGGATGAGAGCTAGATGTATTAGAAACCATAGATCGATCTAAGTTGTGTTTGTTTTAGGAAGTCTGATTCCCGAGATCGTGTGATTTCCGAATCGAGGTGTACGGGAAAGCGAATCCAAGGACGCGGAAGCAGCGGAATCCAGATCGAGAACTGTACGTGTCGAGGTCGATTGAGGACGGTACGTGTCGAACTCGTTGAAGATAGTCGTGTCGAGTTCGAGTGAGAGAAGTCGTTGTCGAGCTCGTTGAAGACAACCGTGTCGAGATCGAGTAAGAGAAGTCGTTGTCGAGCTCTTTGAAGACAGCTGTGTCGAGGTCGTTGTCGAGCAGCATTTACTTGGAGTTCGGTAAGGGCGCTTCACATTAATACTTTCGTAGTATGCTAGCGTAAGGGCAACTCTTAGACATTATTAAGACTTTATTTTTATTGTTATATTTATGTATGGACTCCTTGATTGGTGTCGAGATTGGAATGTTGTGATATGATTGAGTTTTTGCATGTATTAGATATGTGATTGAATATATGTTGTGAATGGTGTATTCTTTGTCGAAGTGCGTTTCTTCATGCAGAATGTTTTATTGCTTAAATGTCGAATTGCGTTTCTTCATGTTAAGCATGCTCTCTTTATTTGATATGTGATCAAGTAAGTTGTGTTACTCTTTGACATGCGGCGAGCTAATCATCGAGTGAGAGAGCTAGGAAGTCGTATGACGTTTTTGAGTCGGACCCAGATAACTGAGGGTGCTAGGTCCCCTTTTTGTTTATGGTGGATTGGCTAGGCGTCGCATTATCAGTTTGGGGTTGGACCTGCTGATTAATGCATGGTATCGGTTTGGGGTTGGACCTGCCGTTTACCTATTACGTCAGTTTGGGGATGGACCTGCTGACGATATTCCGGAATAAGAGTCGGGTCGAGTCTAGAGTGAGATGGTCGAGTCACGTGTGGTGATTGAGATATATTATTGTGTTGCTTATTTCTTTATGTCGAGCTTATCTTGTATTGTTGAGAAGTTGACCCTTTCCCGTGGTGCCTTCAATCCATGACGGTTACCCAGGCGATGTCGAGGGCGAGGAACTCGGCGATAGATGATGCGGAGGAGGAGCTCGACGAGGACCCGAGTGACGACCTCTATCTGTCGTGATTGTTTGTTTGTTGGATGTTTGTTTTTCTGAGGACTGTACTTCGTTTTTCTTTTGTGTTCGAGGTCGTGACCAGTTTGGGCAGTGTGTTTTGTTGTGTCAGGGTAGACTGGTGCTCTTACTTTTGGAGCAGCCCCCTGCGTAGGAGTCTGCCGGAAGTACCCCCAGGGTATGATTGCTCTTTTGAAGTCGTCATACCTTAGGTGTATTTTCTTTATACATTGCTACTCTGTATTTTGTATACATTATTATTTAGAGTGATATATATATGTATGTTATGCATGTATGTTTTATTAGAATTTAAGTCTTGTGTCTTAGTTGCACCATGTATCGAAAAGCTGTAATTACTCTGATGTGCACGAGTTGGTTTTATAAAAAAAAAAATATATCGTATTTTTAAAAGGCACAAGAGTTTTGTTTTAAAACACATCTCATATAGGTTTATGTTGAGCTTGGTGTGTTGAGCTCGGTAACCCGAGCTCGGTATATTGAGCTCGGTAGCGGTCCGGAAACGGGTCGTTACACCTAAGATTTGGTAGGCCTCTAACAAGTTCTTTCTTGTTAAGCTTTGAGATTAACCTCAAGCTGGCATGACCCAATCTTTTGTGCTAAGTCCATTGCACTTCATCAACTGAAAAAAAGCATTTTACATTTTGATTTGCCAACTCAGAAAGTTTTATTTTATAAATATTGTTCTTTCTCTTTGCTTTAAAGAAAACGGATCCATCCTTTTTGACTATACAGGCATTATCACTAAAGCCAACATCATAACCATTATCGCATAATTGACTTATACTTAGTAGGTTATGATTCAGGCCATCAACAAATAAGACATTATCAATAGAAGGTACGAATTTCTCACCAACTTTTTCACTTCCAATGATTTTACCTTTTTAGTTTCCTCCGAAACCTACTGTTCCACTTTCTTTAAGTTAGAGTTCTTGAAACATACGCCTTTCTCCCGTCATGTGACGTGAGCATCCACTGTCCAGGTACCAGGACTGGTTTTGTAACTCTGTTGCTAAGTAGATCTGCAACATATACAATTTTATCCTTAGGTACCCATATCTTTTTGGGTCCTCTTTTGTTAGTTCTAGAAGGAAACTTGTCCTTCTTATTTTTAAATTCGTAACAAGTACTTCTAATGTGTCCTTTCTTATTGCAAATGGTACAAAGCAGACAGTCACTATGATTGGTAGTATCTTTGGTTTCAAATTTGTGTTTTGAAAGGTGGGTTCCTCTGGTTTGTAACCAAGACCCTTTTAACCATTTTGGCTTACGCCCCAAATCATAAATTCTTGTTTGCTTCATGTAACACATTCAGCAAGGAATCTTTGAAATCCCTCTTCATATTTTGAAGAGTTACATTTAACCTTTTCCTTAGTCTTAGAGATGTCATTCACCAAACGGTAATTTTCAGCTTTGAGCTTCTCATTCTCCTCATTGAGTATTTGAAATTCTTTTGAAAGTTTTGAGAATTTCTTTTTCAAAGCTTTATACTCAGTGTTGAGTTTAGAAGACTTATCTAATAATTCATCAAAAGCTATTTCACTATCAGAAGATGGATTAGAATCTACCTCTTCATCTTCTTCTTCACTGTCTGACCCCATGGTAGCCATTAGAGCCATGTTTGCTTGTTCCTTATCATCATCAGATGAAGATGAATCAGAATCATTCCATTATTGCCATGAGACCTTTCTTCTTCTTGCTTTTAAAACCACCTTTCCTTGGTTTCTCAAGTTGTGGAAATTCAGACTTGAAATGTCCTGGCTTTTTCCACTCGTAGCAAGTAACTTGGTTTTTATCCTTATAGTCCTTCTTATCCCTTGAGTTGCCTTTCCCTTGAGTCCTTCTTGTGGAACTGCCTTCTGAACCTTCCTTTGTTTTTCCACATACGTTGAATTTTCCTTGATATTAAGGAAATTTATTTGTCTGTGTCTTCATCGCTCTCATCAGACGATGCTTCGTCTATTTCGAGTTCAGCTTGTAGAGCTTTGGAGGAAGATGCTTTGTTTGTAGATTTCAAGGCAATAGACTTTGATTTCTTGGGAGGTTCTTCTTCATCTAGCTCAAGCTCATGAGCTCTCAAGGAACTCAGAAGATCTTCAAGTCGTAAGGCATTCAGGTCATTTGTTTCCTGAATAGTAGTGACCTTAGGTCTCCACTTATTTGGCAAGCTTCTTAAGATTTTCTTAACGTGATCGGCAGTGGTATAGCTTTTCTTAAGAACCTTTAGACCATGAACTAGTGTTTGGAATCTTCCAAACATAGTTTCAATGCTTTCACCCTCTTCCATTTTGAAGAGTTCATATTGTATAACCAAGATATTAGCTTTGGTTTCTTGCACTTGGGAAGTATCCTCATAAGCCAAGGCCAATGAGTCCCAAATCTCCTTGGCAGTATCATTTTTTTCGCACTTCTCGTATTCATTCTCAGAGATAGCACAGATAAGGAAATATCTTGCTTTCTGATGTAGTTGATAAGCTTTCTTATGCTCTTCTGTCCATTTATCCCTAAGAATGGGATTTTCTTTAAAATCAACTGGTTCGGTGTATTGTTTTTAAACCATATCCTAGAGTTTGAGTTGTTGAGACTCGAAGAAGGATTTAACTTTATCTTTCCAGTAGTCGAAGTTTGTTCTAGTGAACAAAGGAGGACGATTTATGTGACCATCGGCCTCGTTGCTTGCCATGAATAAAGAATAAGATCTTTTCCTCTTACACTGTTAAGTGCTCAACCAAGAGGCCGAGCTCTAGTACCAATTGAACGTGGCAAAAACACAAGAAAGGGTGGGTTTGAATTGGGTTTTAGAAATCTTTTCGTAAAGCTTGTGTGTTTATGAAAACCTTTTCAAAACAACTTGTTAATAAAATAAGGCAGTACGTAAGTAAAGAGAAGAGAGAAGAGAGTGACACAATGATTTATATTAGTTCACTATCACCTGATAGCTACGTCTAGTCCCTTCACACACTTAAAGGATTTCTCCACTATAATCAACCTGATTACACTTGAGAATATAATACTGCCAACCTGGCTATACTCACAACTTCTTAGAACGACTTAGTGCAATCAAACCTCTAAGGAATACAGCCACTACTGGGCTAAATTAATTGTTCAAAAATGATTTGAAACAATATCAAAATAACTCTCACAGAGAGGATATACAATGAAAAACTCAAGCACAAAGAATAACTTTCAAACTGAAAGGGTAAAAACAATTAAGTGCTTTATTCAATGTGGATTTCAGATACTTGGAATGATTCTTGGTTGCTCACTTCGTATTACAGTGTTAACCTACTTCAGTGGATGAAGTAAGGTATATATAGCTAGGGTTGTGAATAGTGCCATTGTGACCTAACATCTCTTTTCACCTAGGTCAAAAGACTTCAGATCCCTTTTTTGTGGCTTTAGCAAGTCACGTCGTTTTCCACTCTGCTCAAAACATACTGACACAGCAGACAAAATCAGAGTGTTTGTCTCTTGTGAGCTTTTTGAATATTAGGCCCTTCCAGAGCAAGTTTCCTGATGATTATATTCGTTGACATTCTCTTTGGCCTTTGATACCTCGTACATTAAAATGTTTCATCAATGAGGTCTCTTAAATACCTGAAGTAGCCTTAAATAAGCTTCAGTCTGTTTCTTATCAGAGCTACACTGTTCACCAGAGTGAGTACGATTCACCAGAGTGAGCTTGAAACAGAGGCAACTTCTTCAACGTAGAATTCATTTGCCTTTCATATAACAGAGAGTCTTGTAGAATTGCATGAAGGCTTCCACAGAATGGTCTAACCATAGTTTGTTGTATGTGTTGACTGAAGACCAGAGCGTTGACCAAACAGAATGTGGTCTCAATAAAGTGTTGTCTACCAGAGCGTTGACTGACCAAATAGAGTTGACTAAGTCAAGAGCTAGTCTTGCCAGAGCTTGGTTACCAACAGAGTTGACTGGTCAAACAGAGTTGACTAAGTCATGTATGGTCTCACCAGAGCATTGACCACCAACAGAGTTGACAGAGCGTTGACCACCAACAGAGTTGACCAACTTCAGAGCAAGGCTTTCACATGATGTTAGCATCAAAACAGAGGATCAATGCCAGACTTAGATGTGTGAAATTCAAGGTTTCACTAAGTCTTTTAAGATATCTTCTTCTGATGAATAGTGATTTCTGCACACTAACAAGCACATCAGAGAATAAATTGTTCTATTAATCATTTGTTATCATCAAAACAATTAAGGGTCATTGTTTCTAAACCCACTTGATTCCAACAGGTTTTTCACATACCCTTTTAATATCTTCATGTAACGCTCAAACGGGTACATCCATCTCATGTAAGCTGGTCCACACAGTTGTGTCTCCCTAACCAGATGAACTGTCAGATGAACATTATGTCAAAGAATGAAGGTGGGAAATACATCTCAAGCTCACATAAAATCAAAACAATTTCTGTTTGCAATGCTGGTAACTTTCTAGGGTCAATCACTTTGTTGCAGATTGCCTTGAAGAAGAAACAAAGTTTAGTTAAAGTCTTCCGCACTTTGATAGGCAAAATGGATCGTATACCAATGCAAATTCTCCATCAGAACATGGCAATCATGAGACTATAGACCCTTTAACTCGAGATCTCTCATTGATACGAGGTTCATAATATTTGAAGAGTACCCTTCTGGAACCTTAACTCTGTGAAGAAACTTACAAATAACCGTTTTCTCTTTTCTTGACAAAGTATGAGCAGCTGGAGGTAGATATGTACGTTGTTTCCCCTTCTTAACCGGTCCCAATTCCCGTCTCAATCCCATAATAACCAAGTCCCGCCTTGCTTTGACGCCATCTTTAGTCTTTCTGGGCACATTGAGTAAGGTACCAATGACACTATCAAAGACATTTTTTTCAACATGCAACACATCAATGAAATGTCTCACATATAATGAACTCCAATATGGCAGCTCAAAGAAAATCGACCTTTTCTTCCACCCTCGTGTGACAAGCTCTCCCGCAAAAAGCTTCCCGAATTTAATACTCAAATCTTTTACCTTTTCAAACAGTTCTGCACCCGTCAAAGGCAAAGGAGCTCTACGTTCTTCAGTATTCCCATTAAATGCTTTCCTCCACGACCGATAATGATGTTTTTGAGGCAAAAACCTGCGATGCCCAAGGAAGACATTCTTCTTACCATGTTCCAACCGCATCCAATTTGTACCATCTTCACATATAGGGCATGCACACTAGCCTTTGGTACCATATCCTGACAAATTATCGTATGCCAAAAAATCATTAATTATGCCGAAGATCATAGTCCTCAAGGTGAAACTTTCTTCTCTATACCCATCATACACCTCTACACCCGTCTCCCACATTTTCTTCAAGTCTTCAATTAAAGGAGCCAAGAATATGTCTATATCATTTCCTGGTTGTTTGGGGCCAGAAATTAACATAGACAACATCATATATTTGCGTTTCATGCATAGCCATGGAGGTAGGTTATAAATCACCAAAATTACAGGCCATATACTATGAGAACTACTCTGAACACCATGCGGGTTAAATCCATCAGTAGCCAATGGAAGTCTTAGGTTTCTTGGTTCTTTCCCAAAATCAAGACACTCAATATCAATTTTTTTCCATTGAGGAGAGTCTGCCGAGTGCTGCAACATGCCATCCTTAATCCTTTCATCCTCATACCATGTAAAGTGTTTTGCATTTTTTGAACTACGGTACATGCGTCTGAGTCTGGGAATTAAGGGGAAATACCACATAACCTTCTCTAGAGCCAATTTTTTCTTCTTATACCGTGATGCATTACATTTAGGACACGACTTTAATGATGCATATTCGTTTCGAAATAAAATGCAATCGTTAGGACAAGCGTGTATTCTCTCATAACCCATACCAATAGAGCATAACATTTCTTTAGCCTTGTATGTCCGATTAGGAAGCACATTATCAGCTGGCAACATATTCTTCAACAAGTTGAGTAATTCCGTAAAACTCTTAACAGTCCATCCATTGCCCAATTTCAAGTTATACAGCTTTAACATCGCTGATAATCTCGTGAATTTCGTACAACCCTCATACAACGGCTTCTCCGCATCACTTATCAACTTCTCAAATATTTGAGGACAATCACGAAGATCTTCTTCAACTGCATTTCCCATCTCTTCAAAGCGGTCGCCATCATATGTATTTCTAGTGGTGTCATCTGACGCATACCCCCCACTATTCCTCATAGTATTAGAAGATTCACCTCTTGCCTCACCGTGCTTTGTCCAACAGGTATAACTCTGATCAATTCCATTGCTCACTAAATGTCCTTCCAATTCCTTAACATTAACTCGACCTACATAACAACAATTCAAACAAGGACATACTATTCTATTTAGGTCTAGAACTTCTTCATGCTGAACTACAAACCTAATAAAATATTTCACTCCATCATTATATTCCTTCGACAAACGATTGGCAGACATCCACTTCCAATCCATTCTAACTTCAACCTTTAAAAAACTAAGTTAGTCCTTCAGTAATATAACATCATATTAAACTTATTTGTATTCTCACTAAACATATCAAAACATGATAATCTAACACATCAGGCTATAGCTAATTTTATGCCGTCAATCCACAATTCACAGTTCGTATTCAATTCATAGTTTGAATTTTTAACAAAATTTTGGCAGAGTCTCCCCTAAAATATGGACATTCCAAAATATAACAAATCCAATCAAACAAAAAACACTTCAAAGTTGTCATGAACTGTGATATTATCAAGTTCAATATAACCCAGTTAATGCTTAAATACAAGCAAAATCACACTTGGGCACAAATATTATCAAGTTCAATATAACCCAGTTAGTTGTCATGAATTGTGAATGTTGGAATTTCCCTATTTATATGGCAGTGTGTAATCCTATGTTCTTCAAATTTTCCATTTGATTCTTGGAACAAAATATATGAAGCATAAAGACAACAACATGAAGTCAAAAACAGTCTCCAGGTGCAGGAAGTGTTGTGTTTTAAAATAAAGAGGAATACAAAAAACACACAAACTAAGCTCGTATACGAAGAAGAAATCCCCATTCCCATTCCCATAGGCAAGCAGATTATTTTCTTGGAATGGCCCAGAACAGTGCTTGACGGTTACATTAGTATTCATATAAAATTCTATAATGTTCATTAATTGCTAAAAAAAAAGATAAAACATCAATTCATGAGCTTGAAGAATACAAAATATTCCCTTGTTAATTAGCAGCCAAATGAAGCTGGAAATAAACACACCAAACATCAGAAAATGATTGAGAGAGAACCCACGAATCCAAACCCATAGAATAAACCCACCACGTAATTTCAAACACACGGATCCAAAAACATAGACACAGAGAAAACAAAGGGAAAACCAAAACTTACTAACTTTCGATTATCAGTGGCAGAATGAAGGCGGCTCACAGTGGCTGTGAGAAGGCGACTCGCGGTGGGTTTGAGGAGGCAGCTCGTGGTGAGTTTGAGGAGGCAGCTCGTGGTGGGTTCCAGTGAGAACGAAGGCATCTCACGGTGGCAGAACGAAGGCGGCTCGTGGTGGGTTCTGGTCAGGGCAGCTCGCGGTGGGTTCCGGTGAGGAGGGGCAGCTCGAATACGGCGGCACAGATGGAAGGTTTTGGACAGAGAGCGAGAGAAAGAGAGAGATGAACAGAGAAGAGTAACAAGAGTAACAGTGGTACTGATAGGGTGCAGGTATTGTTAAGTTATATTTTTTAAAATAAGCAACGCTTGTTTAAGAAATCGCTGGCTATTTCATGTATTTGATAATCAGCAGCGCTTGTTTAAGGGAGCGCTGGCGAAGGTTAACGTTTAAAGGCAGCGCTTGTATGAAAAAACGCTGGCTATTCATGTATTTGATAATCAGCAACGCTTGTTTAATAGAGCGCTGGCGAATGTGAACGATTAAATGCAGTGTTTGTTTACGAAAGCGCTGGCTATTATCAAACAGCATAATTAGCAGCGCTTAATAAAAGAAACGCTGTTTAAAGTGGCGCCTTGTTTTACACATTCTGTTGTAATGAATACAAAGGTAACTGGATATTTATTTGTTTCGAATGTAAAAAGTTTGTCGAGAAGGATGGACCAATGTTTCCACCATCAAAACCTTGTTGTGAAGCCTTGAAAAGTGCCGATATCCCCTGCATCTGCGAACATATAACCCATGACATGTAGCGTAGAATCAGCATCGAAAAATTCATATATATATATATATATATCCAGCACTTGCGGAAGCAAAATTCCTCCACTAGGAGATAATTGTGGAAGTAAGCTAGCTTTCTATGACATGCTTTTAATCATTATCTTTTTTCTGCCCCTCTTGTTTAATACATGCCCATATAATATTTCACCTGCCTAATATTTTCAATTCATGAAATTATTATATTTTTAACATTTGCTATATAAGTTTTATTAGTGTTCAGCTTTCAAATTTAACAAAATAGTTTTCTTTTAGATCTTAAAAACATGTATTTTTTAATCCTCGCTGAATAATAAAAAAAACTTTTTTAAATTAATGTAAAGATTAAAAACAAATGAAATTCAAATAAAAGTCAATTCAAAGAAAATGTTTTCAAGAAGTAAAAAAATATTTAATCTTTTAATATACTACTTTATAATGGATAAAAATATATGGCCCAAGTGAATAAAATAACATTTACAATAATATGTCATATCACATAAAGAAAGTCTTCTTTGCATATAATAATTTTATTTTTAATTTATTTGCAAGATACTCCTTCCGGTCCGATATATAAGAGATGAATGTATTTTTTAGGTTTATTGAATAACTGATGTATCTGGTCTATATTGTAGACCAGTATAGACCAAATACATCAGTTATTTAATGAAATTAGAAAGTGTATTTGTCTCTTATATATAGGATTGGGGGTAGTATATAATACTATCAAGCGCGTGACAATTTCAGGTTATACTATTCGCGCTCCTTCTTTTCCGCCTCTCGTTCAAGGATCCGGATTCCCTGCAGTCACGCATTCACGCAGTCACGCGAATTTACACTAGTCTTCCAACGGTGGTAGAAAAAGCACGCAGTCAGAGCTACCGGGTTCGGTAGCATTTTGTCTACCACTGTTGAAAGACTAGTGTAAATTCGTGTGACTGCGTGAAATCGTGGTTGTTCAGCCTTTTCCTGCCACTCCTCCCAAGACATGAATGAAACCATATATAACGGGCGCATGCAACTCATATACATTGACATATGTTTATTATTATTATTATTATTATTATTATACGAATAAAATTGTACATAGCATGCGTATTTATAATTAATAATTATGATTTTGCCCTGTTAGTGACTGGTCTTATGGTATGTTTGATATGTAAAAAAGTGGGAGGAAAAAAAATAGAGAGAAGAAAATTTATTGGTTAAAGTGTAAAATTAATGATGTGTTATATTATTATTGATCTGTCACATTTATTAATGCATCTTTTTCACACTTTACCAAAAACTTTCTTTTTCCCCTATTTTCTTTCCTCTCTCCCAAACAGACCATTAATGTCATTGATTGAGAAAAGTTGCATAAGTATTTGCTAAAATATATTTTTGGTCCCTTAACTTTATTTTAGTTTTTATTTTAGTCTCTTAATTAATTAAATTTTCATTTTAGTCCCTTAAGTTATGAAATTTACGCCACTTTCATCCCCTAACTATTTTAATTTTCATTTACGTCCCTTAAGTTACGAAGTTATATCACGTTCGTCCCTTAAGTTACGAAAATTACGCCATATTTGTCCCTTTCGTCTGTAATCCCTTTAAACAATAAAGTCAAAATCACGCTCTTATCATTGTTCTTATTGATGAAGTAACATGATAAAAGGTAATGAAGCAAAAAAACAGAATATCAATGACCTATACACACAATAAAGGGATTACATACAGAAAATATGAACTTGGCATAACTTTCGTAACTTAAGGGACTGAAAGGAAAGTTTAATTAATTAGAGGACCAAAATAAAAACTAAAATAAAATTAAGGGACCAAAATTATATTTTAGCCTAAGTAAAATAATATATATCAAAATTGAGTACAAGAAGTACCGATAAGCAAGTGCACCTAACATACAAGTGCCAATTGACTAGTAGCAAATTAAAAATCGTAAGAAACAAAAACAACAGCTAACACTCTCTCAGAAAAATAGCGCAGAAAAATAGCGCAGTCTTTAATTATATCTCAAATGAATAAATCATACAACCAATTACTCAAAAACCGATTACTTCGAGGGAATGAATTGCTACTAAATATTTGTTAATGAGTGAATGAATATTAGCGTATGCGATTTAGGACTTTTGTTTGGCAATGGACCATTCGTTTGGTTATCCACTAGGAAGGAAAATGACCCTGCCACAGTTTTATGGTGCCATAAAATAATTTCATGTATATGGTCGGGCATCGCCCTTGTTGACAGAAAAAGGGGGTTGCTCGAGTTCCAACCCTCATAACCGTGGGTGTTAACAAAATTGGAAAAAATAAATAGGGGGTGACCTGGCACCACTTGATCACCCCCCAATCTGCCCCTGCCCCGATTTTCTTTTTTTGTCTCCTTCCCTTGGACACTAGTGGCTTATTTTATGCTAAATATTCATGGCAATATATCAGCTTAAAAATTTGACTAAATTTCAACTTATAATACTAGAAATTTCTAATTACACTATTGCAGAAAATAGATTTTAATTACATCGGTTAAAATGACCATTTTACATCAGTTATGCAACCAATATATATTCAGCCATGATAGTATGTGTCTACTTTTTACATCAGATATTGAACCGATGTAAACAATGTCTTTTACGTCGTTATAAAACCCGATGTAAAAACGTAATCTCCAAAATTCAATTTTTTTAAAAAAATGACTCTTTACATCGGTTGTCAAGATAACTGATGTAAAAAGGATGTTAAAAGTCCCTTTTTACATCGGTTTAACATCCCTTTTTACGTCGGTAATCTTGACAACCAATGTAAAAAGTCATCCCCAAAAATCAATTTTCAAAAATAAGTAAGACTTTTTGCATCGGTTATTTGGAAAACATCGATTGTCAAGATAATTGACCTTTTTCCATTGGTTTTCAAGATAACCGATGTAAAAAGTCTTTTTTTTTTAAATTGATTTTTGTTTTTTTCGTTCCTGGTTGTTTACAACAATATATACAACTTGCTTACTGCCATATAATAACCAGATCAATACAACCTAGAATTGGCACCAAAATTTACAAACTAAAAACACTAAATACTACAACCTAAACAATGGCTAAAATAAAAACATCTGTTACCAAAAATTGAGCTATTACAAATTTACAACAAATCATCAAGTCTATATACAAAGTCATTTAAAAAAAAAAAGACAAGATTAAAAGACAAGCTGGTTTCTAATTACACTGAAGTCACTATGCCAAAAAGGAGTTTTAATAGCGCTTAAATTGACCTATAATAGTGCTTCAAAGTGCTATCAAAATATGCACTATTATAAACATATGAAAGCCTACAATAGCGCTTCCAAAGGGCCATTAAAGATAACTTTTTAATAGCGCTTGTGCGAGAAGGAGCTATCGTATGCGAACCTTTACTTGTTGAGAGGTAGAGTTTTCATAGAGCTTACTTTAGGAAGCACTATCTTATGTGTGCCGTAAGCGCTATTATGATAGCGCTTGCCAGACGAAGCGCTATAATAAGGACAATGTTTAGTAGCACTTCATTTAGCAAGCACTATCAAAAGTTTGGTTTTTTTTTTTTTTTTTTTGGCTTTGGAGATTTCCCACATATTTGCCCTATTAATTCAACTCAAGTTAGCCTCCATTCAAACTATTTTGGACATCTATTCTCATCCCTAAAACACTCAATCTATCAAAAAGACACAAATACTCGTGTATATAACTACATCAAATCTAAAGTGTAAAATTTCTTATAAATTCAATCATAAGGTAGTTTCTGTCTACTTTGTAAGGCACACGTGGAAAGAGTAGTGAAATAGGAAAAACTTTCAACTGCTTCTCAAGCCGTTCTTTTTCAGCTTTCAAGCTTCTCTTTACATATTCTATTTCTCTTTATCTGCATCATAGGAGAAAAACAATTACATGCCATATAAACTAGATAAATTATGAATTTAGATAACACCAACCAAAGTACACAAATTACAAAATTATAATGTGAAACTTATCAATAACATTTTTGACCATATAGCGGGATCATTCCTCCTTGATCTCAGTTAACTTAGCTTTGGAGTAATTAATGGACTTGTATTCAGAAAAGTACTGCGCAATATAAAAATAACATAAAATCAAGTTAGAAACATATTACATGGAATTACTAAATTTACAAATAATAATTAAAACTGAAATAACATACCGTTCTTGGGATCCTAATTTGATTTAATGTGATAATCTCCTTCATGAATCTCATGGCATAATACTCGCAATATATATTGTTAGTTTGGCAGAAGCACTGTAAAACAAAACAAAAAATGCACATCAATAAAATTGTAACCTGAATAATTGTCTGATGTAAACATTAGAAAATACCTCTATTTTCGTCCATGTGATGTTGCTTGACTTAGACTTAGACACGTTATCGATACTTTATCTCCCCTTTGGGAGCGATATATTTGTATAGCTTTAACAAAATTAAATAAACTTTTTATAAGTAACTATTCTAAATCATCAAACTCACGTACACTTATATAAATGATAAAGTTAATGTATATACTTATGTATTGAACATTTCCTTTAATTTTGATAGTCACCATGCAGTGAATCCATATAATATATTATCTCTACTGTTGCATTGACGGTGACCAACATCCAATGTCTCCTGCACCCAATAATGTTGATCAATTAGCAATCTAATGCTTGATTGTATAAATTATCGCCTTGCTTGTTAAATACTTTTCCCTAACCAACCACGCGATAATGCAGGGATGATAAATATAGTTAACAAGGAAAGACACCCTAAACAAACAATGAATGAATATGAAAATGAACATACTTAATAAGCAAAGTAATTAATTGGAATGTGAGATCTAATAATGAAAGCAATCACCTCAGGAAGGTTGTGAGATGCAGGGGTGCAAGAATCTTTAGCACTAGGGATGCCTGAATCAGGTGTTTGCCTCTTTCTCCTCTTTCTCGTATTCTTTTCTTCAAGCTTCTTAAGCCTCTTAAACCCAATATCCATTATAACAATTGAGCGCTCAACATCCTCCTGATTGGTACGCTTTTTGAGGTGGGAATTAGTCTCTTTGAGAGACCCCAAATCCCGCACCCCTAACACGACCAGGGTACTCCAGGACATTTAAAACTTAGGAAAGTATGTCCTTACAGCCAGAGTCTTCTACCTTTTCATCAGATAAAGACTACACTAAGATACTAACACAAATAAGCATGAAAAAGGACTTGTTAATCATCATTATTATCATAAGAAACTAGCAAATACCGAACACATATTATTTGACTTACACATTCATCTCACACTTTCTGTACATTTTTGTTATCAATCACATATGCCTTATTTACACGGGCAGCCTTCCACAAAAGACGACGGAGAATGTTTGTATGCTCTGATCCCATCTCTTTTTTTTTTTTTTACAAAAGAGAGGAGAGAGGCCTCGTTAAAACCTTCTGATGCAAAACCCTCCTTAGGGAAAAAACACCAAGAAGGAAAAAGAGTACCCCCGCCTAAAATTTGTTAAAAAAAAAGGAAAAACAAACAAACATGGGGGGACTAGACCAAAACCCATGAGCAGAAACAAAATGGAAAACCGCAAGAAAGAGACACCCGCCTAAAAAGAAAGAACAAAACTTGACATGCACAGGCATCACAATAATGGCTTTCATCCCAACTACGTTGGCACCAAAGCCATTAACAATCATATCAAGACATCAAGGGAAGACAAAGTAAAACCCAACCCCAAGGTGAGACAATTATAACTAAAGGTTTCAAAAAGCAAACAAGCCAAAAGCAGGGCACAATTACTTAAATCTATAACAAGGACGACCCAATCTATTATTAAAGAAATCTTCATAAAGAAACTTAGGCAGCGAATTCCACCAGATGAAGCCAGAGATTCCGAGGCCATGAGCCGCTAAACGATCCACGCAGTTATTCCCTTCACGAAAGATATGAGATACAAGGAAAGTCATATGCTTTGTTAGAGCAATGCAGTTATTCCATCTATTCTTAAGTCGCCAAGGCACAATACTTTGATTCTTAAAAGCACCAACAACCAACTGGGAATCACACTCCAGCCAAAGGTGATGCCAACCCTTCGATAAGCGGTCTCAATGGCGAACATAGAGCCGAGATAATTACGCACGAAAAGAGTTTTTAATACCCAGACAGCGAAAAACAACCCACAATAGCTGCATTATAATCACGAAAGATACCCCACAGGATGCGGGGCCCGGCAACCCTTCGCAAAGACCGCTTGTGTGCATTTAAAAAACAAAGGTTGAGGGGGAATCCAAAAAATCTCCTTAATAATAGGAGCTGATCTGGGGTGACACAGAATCTTGAAAGCTTTCAAAATGGAAAACTCCTCTATAGATGGGAACATAGTGCCTTTGCTATAATTACCAACAAGATAAACATTAGCAATAATGAGATTAATAACAGATCCCCGAGGGAGCACCTTATTATCAAATCTCAGCTTATTCCTGCAAAACCAAATAGCCCAGACTATGTTCACCACACAGGCTACAACAACATCCAAAACCTGGGAGCTCCAAGTTCTATTACAAACCTCTAGAATAGTACCAACTGAGGAACATTCAATATGAATGCCGAGGATGCTTTCAAGCAAGCGCCAAAGAGACAAGGCAAAGGTACAACCATGGAACAGGTGGGACGAACTTTCCAAGTTATTGCCACATAGGCTACAGACTGAAACTACAGTAACACCACCTTTTCTCAGATTGTCATCAGTGGGTAGACGATTGTGAATTAATCTCCAAAGCAGGAAAGACTTAGAAGGAGGGATAGCACTTCTCCAAATAATCTTACACCAAGGCAAAGAATTACGAATGGGTTCAAAAAACAAGTAAGCATCTTTAAAAGATAAAATACCTTTTTCATTAGGCCCCCACATAATAGCGTCTGATGTCTGAAATTTTGGAATAACTATCTCTTTTATCTCAGCCATAACTGTAATGACCCGTTTCAGGACCGCTACCGAGCTCAATATACCGAGCTCGAGTTACCGAGCTCAACACACCGAGCTCAACTAAACCTGTATGAGATGTGTTTTAAAACGAAACTCTTGTGCCTTTTAAAAAGTACGGTCTATTTTTTTTTTTTATAAAACCAGCTCGTGCACATCAGAGTAATTACAGCTTTTCGAAACATGGTGCAACTAAGACACAAGACTTAAATTCTAATAAAACATACATGCATAACATACATATATATATCACTCGAAATAATAATGTATACAAAATACAGAGTAGTAAATGTACCAAGAAAATACACCTAAGGTATGACGACTTCAAAAGAGCAATCATACCTGGGGTACTTCCAGACTCCCACGCAGGTCGCTCCAAAAGTAAACCGCCACCACCTCAGTAGCAATAAAACATACCCGCCCAAACTGGTCACGACCTCGAACACAAAGAAAAACAAAGTACAGTCATCGTAAAAACAAACATCCAACAACATAATCAATCCACGACAAGTAGAGTCGTCACTCGGGTCCTCGTCGAGCTCCTCCTCGGCATCATCTATCGCCGAGTTCCTGCGCCCTCGACCTCGCCTGGGTAACCGCCATGGATTGAAGGCACCACGGAAAGTGGTCAACTTCTCAACAATTCAAGATAAGCTCGACATAAAAGATATAAGCAAACAAGAAAGTATAACATTCACCGACGTGACTCGACCATCTCACTCTAGACTCGACACAACTCGCAATCCATTTTCTCTCGACTGACAATTTTCCGGAATGCACACGCAGCGTCTGGTATGTCGGAAAGTCGGCCGAAACCTTGGGATCCTCGCTCTCCCTAGGGCCGGTCAACTCGGGTCCCATGGCGTGGCGGCGTCTGAGTCGATCTCCCAGTAAACAAAAGGGGACCTAGCACCCTTAGTTATCCGTCACGGCTCAAAACGTCATACGACTCACCTAGCTCGCTCACTCGATGAACAATTCGGCCGTCACGATATTCAAAGAGTTAAACACAAGATATTCAACCGCATGTCAAATAAAAAGAGCAAGCTCGACATGAAGAAACGCAATTCAACATGCAATACACAATTCACAGCATATATTCAATCACATATTAAAAACATGCAAAAACCCAATCATATCACAACATATTAAGCTCGACACATACACAATAACATAAACACGTAGAATATGAAGTGCCCTTACGCTAGCATACTATGAAAGTATTAATGTGAAGCGCCCTTACGCTAGCATACTATGAAAGTATTAATGTGAAGCGCCCTTACGCTAGCATACTATGAAAGTATTAATGTGAAGCGCCCTTACCGAACTCCAAGCTAATGCTGTTCGACAACGACCTCGACACGGCTGTCTTCAAACGAGCTCGACAACGACTTCTCTTACTCGATCTCGACACGTACGCTTCTCAGTCGACCTCGACACGTCTGATTCTCGATCACGATTCCGTGCTTCCACGTCCTCGGATTCGCTCTCCGTACACCTTGATTCGGAAATCACACGATCTCGGGAATCGACTTCCTAAAACAAGCACAACTCGGTCGACCTATGGGTTCTAATACACTTAGCTCTCATCCCAAACTTAACCACAACCCAGAAAATATAAAAACTCAAGAACTTAAATATATTTTTCCTCTAACACAAAGTTAGGGTTTTCGATCAAAAGTTCATGAAAAAGGTTATCTGATGCTTCAACAGATAGATCGGCAACAACAACAACCACAAGCAACAAACGAAAACAAAAAATCGAAACAAACCAAAAATGAAGGGTTTACGGCACCGCAGATTGCAGAAAAAGAGAGGAAGAAAATTTGTTTTACAAGCCCAATTAATCGGTTAGAAAGATAGGTAATATCGTGAAGAAGAAAACCCATCAATTTGACATGATTTGGAAGCATAAAACTAGCTAAAAATGGAAGGAAGAAGTAGCGCTAAACAGTAACACGAAGAAGAGAAAATCTGCATTTCCTTACCTCAGACGGTGGCCGAGATGGTGAGATATAGGTTGAGAAGATGATGATGAACAAGATTGATGAAGAAAATTTGTGCAGAATCTCGATGGAACTCAAGGTTTCGTCGATGGAAATTTTGGAGAAAAACAAGGAACTCGTGAGCGAAGGAAGAAGAAAGAAAGAAGAAAAGAGAAATGAGTATCTGAGGGAATCGGTCGTGGTATACACCGTGAGAAAAGGGGTATAATCGTAACCAGCTATAAGATGCCAATCCCATCAATCATTCTACCCGCCTAATCGCTCCTCTCTCATGATTACCCTCTACTCGCTTGGTCAACGATCTAGACACACGACGAACGGCAAGCCGACAATATAATTATTACAACCAATATAATAATAACGCTGAATAACGTTCGAAAGAATACGAGTTATCATCTCGACACGATGTCGACTAGGGTGCTCGTGCAAGCGCACAAGGCTCTAACACGAGTTCGTGAACTCGGCCTCCTCAGCTCGGTACGCGACTTCATCAACTCGACACCCGACCTCCTCAGCTCAGCAGCTAGTGCACGCGGTCTCCTCAGCTCGGCAAATGACCTCGGCAAACGATCTTGGCACGGGATCTCGACACAAGGTCTTGGTCGAGGTCTCGATCTGACGTCCTAATACGATGTCGATCTCGTCCTCAGGTGTTACAATAACGCTAGAGGCTCTAGCAGCAAGATTGTGCGGGATAGACCAAGCTCCATCAACAATAAAATCTTTCACCTTCGCATGCAGCAAAGGGCGCAACTAAGGAGGAAGGAAGGAGGAAGGAGGAAGGAAGGAGGAAGGCTCTGATCCCATCTCTTGTTACTATACTTTTAAAAAAATTATCATACCAATTAATCAACATTTTTACCATCTTGTACAATTTATTTTTACACACACTTACCATCTTAGGATTAAGACATGCAAAAGGATTTGACGCTCTTTCCCGATTTATACTGCTTAAATCCTATATGAACAAGTAATCATGTCAATTCATTTTCATAATAAATATATACTTTTTAAGAACACTAACAATTACCTTGTAAGAGTAACTCATACGTTTAGCTGTAAAGGCTCTCCAATCCTCCTCAGTTATCATGCGTGCATATTTCTTTGGAGGATGATCATTAATATTACCAACAATATCTCTTAGATAGTTTTTTGCCAAATGAATTCTGAATGCCCTATGCCGTTTCCCAGCTTCCTTAAGTATAAAGCTATAATGCATACCATCAACTACAAAAGCAGTGTGCAACACAATGTAAGTAAATGTGTTAATCCAAGTATATCAACCTAAAACAAGTTTACAAATAGCTTTAGTTAGTGTGTTTCTTGTATCTCCTTCAAAACACTGTCTTTAATAACGTCTATGTCTTGTTTTTTCCAATTATCACAAGTAATTGGAACCATCCGACGAACAGTTATGTAACGACCCGTTTCCGGACCGCTACCGAGCTCAATATACCGAGCTCGAGTTACCGAGCTCAACACACCGAGCTCAACTAAACCTGTATGAGATGTGTTTTAAAACGAAACTCTTGTGCCTTTTAAAAAGTACGGTCTATTTTTTTTTTTTTATAAAACCAGCTCGTGCACATCAGAGTAATTACAGCTTTTCGAAACATGGTGCAACTAAGACACAAGACTTAAATTCTAATAAAACATACATGCATAACATACATATATATATCACTCGAAATAATAATGTATACAAAATACATAGTAGTAAATGTACCAAGAAAATACACCTAAGGTATGACGACTTCAAAAGAGCAATCATACCCTGGGGTACTTCCGGCAGACTCCCACGCAGGGGGCTGCTCCAAAAGTAAACCGCCGCCTACCTCAGTAGCAATAAAACATACCCGCCCAAATCGTCACGACCTCGAACACAAAGAAAAACAAAAGTACAGTCATCGGAGAAAAACAAACATCCAACAACATAATCAATCACGACAAGTAGAGGTCGTCACTCGGGTCCTCGTCGAGCTCCTCCTCGGCATCATCTATCGCCGAGTTCCTGCGCCCTCGACCTCGCCTGGGTAACCGTCATGGATTGAAGGCACCACGGAAAGTGGTCAACTTCTCAACAATTCAAGATAAGCTCGACATAAAAGATATAAGCAAACAAGAAAGTATAACATTCACCGACGTGACTCGACCATCTCACTCTAGACTCGACACAACTCGCAATCCATTTTCTCTCGACTCGACAATTTTTCCTAATGCACACGCCGCATCAGTATGTCGGAAAGTCCAGTAGAAGCCTTGGGATCCTCGCTCTCCCTAGGACGGTCAACTCAGTCCCATAGCGTGGCGACGTCTAGTCAATCTCCGTAAACAAAAGGGGACCTAGCACCCTTAGTTATCCGGTCACGGCTCAAAACGTCATACGACTCACCTAGCTCGCTCACTCGATGAACAATTCACAGCATACGATATTCAAAGAGTTAAACACAAGATATTCAACCGCATGTCAAATAAAAAGAGCAAGCTCGACATGAAGAAACGCAATTCAACATGCAATACACAATTCACAGCATATATTCAATCACATATTAAAAACATGCAAAAACCCAATCATATCACAACATATTAAGCTCGACACATACACAATAACATAAACACGTAGAATATGAAGTGCCCTTACGCTAGCATACTATGAAAGTATTAATGTGAAGCGCCCTTACGCTAGCATACTATGAAAGTATTAATGTGAAGCGCCCTTACCGAACTCCAAGCTAATGCTGTTCGACAACGACCTCGACACGGCTGTCTTCAAACGAGCTCGACAACGACTTCTCTTACTCGATCTCGACACGTACGCTTCTCAGTCGACCTCGACACGTACAGTTCTCGATCTGGATTCCGCTGCTTCCACGTCCTCGGATTCGCTCTCCCGTACACCTTGATTCGGAAATCACACGATCTCGGGAATCAGACTTCCTAAAACAAGCACAACTCAGTTCGATCTATGGGTTCTAATACACTTAGCTCTCATCCCAAACTTAACCACAACCCAGAAAATATAAAACTCAAGAACTTAAATATATTTTTCCTCTAACACAAAGTTAGGGTTTTCGATCAAAAGTTCATGAAAAAGGTTATCTGATGCTTCAACAGATAGATCGACAACAACAACAACCAGAAGCAACAAACGAAAACAAGAAATCGAAACAAACCAAAAATGAAGGGGTTACGGGCCTGCCGATTGCGAGAAAAAGCGAGAGGAAGAAAATTTGTTTTACAAGCCCAATTAATCGGTTAGAAAGATAGGTAATATCGTGAAGAAGAAAACCCATCAATTTGACATGATTTGGAAGCATAAAACTAGCTAAAAATGGAAGGAAGAAGTAGCGCTAAACAGTAACACGAAGAAGAGAAAATCTGTTTTTCCTTACCTCAGATGGTGGTCGAGATGGTGAGATATAGGTCGAGAAGATGATGATGAACAAGATTGATGAAGAAAATTTGTGCAGAATCTCGATGGAACTCAAGGTTTCGTCGATGGAAATTTTGGAGAAAAACAAGGAACTCAGAGCAGAAGGAAGAAGAAAGAAAGAAGAAAAGAGAAATGAGTATCTGAGGGAATCGGTCGTGGTATACAGCTGGTGAGAAAAGGGGTATAATCGTAACTTCAGCTATTAGATGCCAATCCCATCAATCATTCTACCCGTCTAATCGCTCCTCTCTCATGATTACCCTCTACTCTGTCGGTCAACGATCTAGACACACGACGAGAACGGCAAGCCGACAATATAATTATTACAACCAATATAATAATAAAGCTGAATAAAGTTCGAAAGAATACGAGTTATCATCTCGACACGATGTCGACTTGGGTGCTCGTGCAAGCGCACAAGGATCTAACACGAGTTCGTGAACGCGGCCTCCTCAGCTCGGTACGCGACTTCATCAACTCGACACCCGACCTCCTCATTTCGGCCAGCCTAGTGCACGCGGTCTCCTCGGCTCGAATGACCTCGGAAGCGATCTTGGCACGGGATCTCGACACAAGGTCTTGGTCGAGGTCTCGATCTGACGCCCTAATACGATGTCGATCTCGTCCTCAGGTGTTACAATCTCTCCTCTAAAAAATTTCGTCCTCAAAATTGCAAATAAGATTCTTACCTCGGAAAAGTTCAGTCTTTAGTCTTCATCTTCTCCTCCAGCTCCCAGTCGCATCTCCCGCCTTACGATCCCACACAACTTTGACGAGTTGAATCTCTTTGTTCATCGCTGTTTGGCTTTCCGATCAACGATCCTTGCTGGTGATGCTTCAAAAGATAAGTCGTCCTTCAGTTGAATCACATCCGGTTCGATGACATGAGAGGGGTCGGAAACATACTTCCGCAACTGTGAGACATGGAAGACGTCGTGGATGTTCGACAAGAATGGTGGCAAGGCAATCTGATATGCCACTGGACCAATACGACGAAGAATCTGATAAGGTCCAATAAATTTAGGGGTAAGTTTCTTGGATTTGATCGCTCGACCAACTCCAGTAGTGGGGGTGACTCTAAGAAATACATGTTCTCCTTCCTCGAACTCGAGTGGTCGACGTCGTTGGTCTGCATAACTCTTCTGTCGACTTTGAGATGTTCGCATCCGATCTCTGATCAAACGGATCTTCTCGGTAGTCTGCTGGATCATATCTGGTCCGACAACAGAACGCTCGCCGTCCTGGTACCAACAAAGAGGCGTCTGACATTTCCGTCCATACAGTGCTTCAAAAGGTGCCATTCCAATACTCGCATGGAAACTGTTATTGTAGGTGAACTCCACCAATGGTAAGACGTCGTCCCAACTTCCTCGGTGATCTAACGTACAAGCTCGCAACAAATCTTCAAGTGATTGGATCGTTCTCTCGCCGACCGTCGATGCGAGGATGATATGCCGAGCTAAGCCGAGCTCGGTTCCCATCGTTCCTTGCAATTCCCTCCAAAATGAGACGTGAACTTGGATCTCGGTCCGACACGATCGAAGAGGGTATTCCATGAAGTCGTACTATCTCCGCGATGTAGATCTCGGTCGGCTTTTCCACGTTGTATGTCGACCTCGCGGCAAGAAATGAGCGGATTTGGTCAATCGGTCGACGATCACCCAAATCGAATCATTCTTCTTCTCGCGTCTTCGGCAAACCTACAACGAAATCCATGGAAATACTATCCCATTTCCAAGCGCACGTCAGCGATTGTAGCATTCCCGCGGTCGTTGGTGCTCCACCTTCGCTTCGACCACGTTAAACACGGCTACGTGCTCGACCACTTGCTTCTTCATTCCTGACCACCAAAAATGCTTCTTCAAGTCTTGATACATCTTCGTAACTTCGGGTGAATACTAAAGTTGCTCTTATGCGCTTCGTCGAGAATCAACTTTCTCGGCTCGGATCGTTAGGTGCGCATACTCGGCCATTGCACCTCAAGATGTCGTCCGCTCCGACTTGGATTTAATCGCCTTCCTTGCGCTTATCAATCAATCTTCTCTTGCGAAGCTCGTCATGAACTTGCTGGTCTCGGATCTCGTCCAATAATCTGTTAGAAATGGTAAGCATACCAAATCTCAGCTTCCCCGGTGAAACTTCGACACTCAACTTCAAGTCTCGGAACTTCTCGAGCATCTCCAACTCCTTGATCATCATTGCCGAGGTTAAAACGCTCTTCCTGCTCAATGCATCTGCTACTACATTAGCCTTACCGGGATGGTATTCCAACGTAAAGTCGTAGTCCTTGAGAAATTCTGTCCATCTTCGCTGACGCATGTTGAGCTCCTTCTGATCGAACAGGTACTTCAAGCTCTTGTGATCGCGAAAGCGAAGAGTGCTCCCATAAAGGTAGTGCCTCCATATCTTCAGCGCAAAAACTACTGCTGCCAGCTCCAAGTCGTGAGTAGGGTAGTTCCTCTCGTGAATCTTAAGCTGTCTTGAAGCATACGCGACCACCTTCCGATGTTGCATCAGCACGCATCCCAATCCCTGGTGTGACGCATCACAATACACCTCGAAAGGCTCTTCGGGTTGAGGCAAGATCAGCACAGGCGCTGTCGTCAAAAGCTCCTTCAGTCTTTGAAAACTGGCTTCACACTCCTCGGTCCAGGCAAAAGGTTGATCCTTCCTCGTCAGTCGTGTAAGAGGCGCGACAATCTTCGAGAAACCTTCAATGAATCTTCGGTAATATCCTGCTAAGCCGACAAAACTCCTGATCTCGGTAACCGTCTTCGGCTGTTCCCACGCTAACACAGCTTCAATCTTAGTTGGATCCACAGCTATCCCTTCTTTGGAAATCACGTGACCAAGAAAATTCACCTCTTCAAGCCAAAATTCACACTTCGACAGGTTGGCATAGAGTTGCTTATCTCGTAATATCTGCAGTACTCGACATAAGTGTTCTTCGTGCTCTTCTCGGTTCCTCGAGTAGATCAGTATGTCGTCGATGAACACTACAACGAACTGATCCAAAAACGAATGGAAAATCCTGTTCATGTAGTCCATAAACACAGCTGGCGCATTCGTCACTCCAAACGGCATCACCAAGTACTCGTAGTGACCATATCTAGTCCTGGAAAAGGTTTGGCGACATCTTCCTCCTTCACGCGAATCTGGTGGTAGCCCGACTTCAAGTCTATCTTGGAAAAGATCGCCGCTCCACGAAGTTGATCCATCAAGTCGTCAATACGTGGTAACGGATAACGGTTCTTCACAGTAACCTTGTTGAGCTCGCGATAGTCCACGCACAGCCTTGATCGTCCATCCTTCTTCTTAACCAACAACACCTGAGCCCCCCACGGTGACACGCCTGGTCGTATGAATTGCTTCGACTCCAAGTGTTCGATCTGGGACTTCACTCTTTCATCTCGGCAGAGATATCACGTATGGCGCTTTGGAGATCGGTCTGTTCTGGAATCAGTCGATGGAGAACTTCGACCTCTCGCCGTGGTAACCCTGGCACGTCTTCGGAACGTCCTCAAAATCACACACCACCGTACATTCTTCACGTCGATCTGTTTGGAAAACTTCCGAACTAGCCGGATACATGTATTCCCTAGTTCCTTCTTTCAAAGAAACTCCAATACGTTAGCGAAAGATAATTGGAGACTCCAAGGTCTGGAAAAATTACGCTTTACGGCACACCCAAGAGGACATGGTGGTGTGACAACCAATCCATCCCGAGAATGACATCTAGGCCCTTAAGAGGCAAACAAACCAAATTGACCACAAACTTTCTACTCGAATAACCACTACACAATTAAGACATGCAGTGTTTGTGACTAAGGTTTTAGTATTTGGGGTTGTAACTACTAATTTAAGCGGTAAAGCGATCACAATAAGTTCAAATGGTTCACACAATCGGAAGAAATAAAGGAATGTGTTGCACCCGAATCAAAAAGAACGGATAAGGATTTACCCTCGATCTCTCATTCACCTTGGATAAGATCTTCACTCGACCGCTTCCTCGCCACTCATGCAGAAAACTCTGCCTTTAGCTACCTGACGCTTCCCTTTGGCCCTTGCCGCAAGCATAGTCGGTTCAGCTTTGGGTGTAGGACAATCCTTGGCAAAATGCCCTGGCTTCTTGCAGTTGAAACACACCTCCTCCTTCTGAGTACAGTTACTCGCGTAATGTCTGGCTTTCCACATCGATAGCAAGTCACCTCGACACCAGTCTGACCTCCACTCCTCGCTCCCTGGGTCATCGGACGATACTGTCCCCTGTTGTCGTTCCCCTGAGGTCGGTCGTAAGGCTTCTTCTGCAGTTGTTTCCCTTTCGTGCAAATCTACGCGCACTCACGGGGTCTCACCGGTCCGCCCACAGTCTTCTTCTTGTGGCTTCTCACTCCTTCTACCTCGACACAATGATCTATCGGCTCTTGGAGGTTTCGGATCCTCAACGACACCATCGACTTCGAATGTCGAATCTCAATCCGTTGGAATCTCTCACTTAACCATCTTTGGTCATTTCGATCACGAAATGGACTGAAATACCTCGCCAACGACTTCGAACTTGGCCGCATACTCGGACACCGCCGAGTTGCCTTTGCCGCAATTGAAGAAACTCTTGCTCCTTCTCGGCTCGTGCGAGATCTGGGAAGTACTTGTCCAAGAACCTTTCACGAAAAAGCTCCCAGGTCATCTCGCGACGTTACGCTATAAATGTTTGCTTCACTCCTCTCCACCAATACTCTGCGTCTCCTAGCGATAAGTAGGTGGCATAGTCGACCTTCACGTTGTCCGCAATGAAGTACCTCAAAGATCTTCTCGATCTCTTGCATCCAAAGATCGACTTTATCTGGATTTGGCTCACCATAGAACTTCGGTGGATCATGCTTCCTGAGTCGGCCAATCCTCTCGCCAAAGATTTCGCTCGCTTCGTTGTTGTTCTTTGCAAGTTCTGGCTGAGTTAACGCTGTCGTCTGTTGAGCCATCGCGTTAACTTTGTTGAGTTGCGGCGGTGATTGTTGAGCCATGGCTGCCGCCATCTCGGTCATAGCTTGAATTGCTCGTTCCATGTCGGCGTTCTCGATTTGCGGTGTCGTATTCCTACGAGGTGGCATTAGATTCCACAAAGTTCAAAACCCTGTCAGAATCTCACAAGAAGGATGTGTTAAAACACACTGCTACAATCAAGAAACAGTTCAAACAATTTTTCAAGCAATAAGTGCTTCACTTAATCGAACAGCAATCAACATAATACAACTAGGTACCCAACACAGATATCCCGACACAGTGACCAGTCCAAATCTCCTATGCACAGCTCGGTCGAGCCAGCGCTCGATACCAACAATGTAACGACCCGTTTCCGGACCGCTACCGAGCTCAATATACCGAGCTCGAGTTACCGAGCTCAACACACCGAGCTCAACTAAACCTGTATGAGATGTGTTTTAAAACGAAACTCTTGTGCCTTTTAAAAAGTACGGTCTATTTTTTTTTTTTTTTATAAAACCAGCTCGTGCACATCAGAGTAATTACAGCTTTTCGAAACATGGTGCAACTAAGACACAAGACTTAAATTCTAATAAAACATACATGCATAACATACATATATATATCACTCGAAATAATAATGTATACAAAATACAGAGTAGTAAATGTACCAAGAAAATACACCTAAGGTATGACGACTTCAAAAGAGCAATCATACCCTGGGGTACTTAAGCGAACTCCCACGTAGGGGGCTGCTCCAAAAGTAAACCGCCAGTCTACCCTGTAGCAACAAAACATACCCGGCCCAAACTGGTCACGACCTCGAACACAAAGAAAAACAAAGTACAGTCATCAGAAAAACAAACATCCAACAACATAATCAATCCACGACAAGTAGGTCGTCACTCGGGTCCTCGTCGAGCTCCTCCTCGGCATCATCTCTTTGTCGAGTTCCTGCGCCCTCGACCTGCCTGGGTAACCGTCATGCATTGAAGGCCCCACGGGAAAGGGCCAACTTCTCAACAATTCAAGATAAGCTCGACATAAAATATAAGCAAACAGCAAAGTATAACATTCACCGACGTGACTCGACCAGCTCACTCTAGACTCGACACAACTCGCAATCCATTTTCTCTCGACTCGACAATTTTTCCGGAATGCACACGCCGTCAGGTATGTCGGAAAGTCGGTAGAAGCCTTGGGATCCTCGCTCTCCCTAGGGCGGTCGACCCAGGTCCCATAGCGTGGCGGCGTCTAGTCAATCTCCGTAAACAAAAGGGGACCTAGCACCCTTAGTTATCCGGTCACGGCTCAAAAACGTCATACGACTCACCTAGCTCGCTCACTCGATGAACAATTAGCGCATCACGATATTCAAAGAGTTAAACACAAGATATTCAACCGCATGTCAAATAAAAAGAGCAAGCTCGACATGAAGAAACGCAATTCAACATGCAATACACAATTCACAGCATATATTCAATCACATATTAAAAACATGCAAAAACCCAATCATATCACAACATATTAAGCTCGACACATACACAATAACATAAACACGTAGAATATGAAGTGCCCTTACGCTAGCATACTATGAAATTAATGTGAAGCGCCCTTACGCTAGCATACTATGAAAGTATTAATGTGAAGCGCCCTTACGCTAGCATACTATGAAAGTATTAATGTGAAGCGCCCTTACCGAACTCCAAGCTAATGCTGTTCGACAACGACCTCGACACGGCTGTCTTCAAACGAGCTCGACAACGACTTCTCTTACTCGATCTCGACACGTACTCTTCTCAGTCGACCTCGACACGTACAGTTCTCGATCTGGATTCCGCTGCTTCCACGTCCTCAGATTCGCTCTCCCGTACACCTTGATTCGGAAATCACACGATCTCGGGAATCAGACTTCCTAAAACAAGCACAACTCAGTTCGATCTATGGGTTCTAATACACTTAGCTCTCATCCCAAACTTAACCACAACCCAGAAAATATAAAAACTCAAGAACTTAAATATATTTTTCCTCTAACACAAAGTTAGGGTTTTCGATCAAAAGTTCATGAAAAAGGTTATCTGATGCTTCAACAGATAGATCGACAACAACAACAACCAGAAGCAACAAACGAAAACAAGAAATCGAAACAAACCAAAAATGAAGGGTTTCTGGGCACTGCCGATTGCAGAAAAACAGAGGAAGAAAATTTGTTTTACAAGCCCAATTAATCGGTTAGAAAGATAGGTAATATCGTGAAGAAGAAAACCCATCAATTTGACATGATTTGGAAGCATAAAACTAGCTAAAAATGGAAGGAAGAAGTAGCGCTAAACAGTAACACGAAGAAGAGAAAATCTGTTTTTCCTTACCTCAGATGGTGGTCGAGATGGTGAGATATAGGTCGAGAAGATGATGATGAACAAGATTGATGAAGAAAATTTGTGCAGAATCTCGATGGAACTCAAGGTTTCGTCGATGGAAATTTTGGAGAAAAACAAGGAACTCAGAGCAGAAGGAAGAAGAAAGAAAGAAGAAAAGAGAAATGAGTATCTGAGGGAATCGGTCGTGGTATACAGCTGGTGAGAAAAGGGGTATAATCGTAACTTCAGCTATAAGATGCCAATCCCATCAATCATTCTACCCGTCTAATCGCTCCTCTCTCATGATTACCCTCTACTCTGTCGGTCAACGATCTAGACACACGACGAGAACGGCAAGCCGACAATATAATTATTACAACCAATATAATAATAACGCTGAATAACGTTCGAAAGAATACGAGTTATCATCTCGACACGATGTCGACTAGGGTGCTCGTGCAAGCGCACAAGGCTCTAACACGAGTTCGTGAACGCGGCCTCCTCAGCTCGGTACGCGACTTCATCAACTCGACACCCGACCTCCTCAGCTCAGCAGCTAGTGCACGCGGTCTCCTCAGCTCGGCAAATGACCTCGGCAAACGATCTTGGCACGGGATCTCGACACAAGGTCTTGGTCGAGGTCTCGATCTGACGTCCTAATACGATGTCGATCTCGTCCTCAGGTGTTACAAGTTACCCCAATAAAACTCACTAACATGCTTTTGTTAGGCTCAGTTGGTTGACCTATTTCGTTCCATCCCACCTAATAAAATGATAGAGTAATTATGATTTTAGAAAAGAAAAAGTAACAACATAAGAATGTTTTAAAGCAGCACGTATTTGAAGTAAATAAGGTAAAGCTAGTGTCATCAAAACTGGACCGGACCGGGCGATCCGATCGGTTGAACTGGGAACCGGACCTCTATCCGGTCCAAACTAACCTGAGAACCGCTTTGCATGAAAATCGGGGGATCGAACCGAAAAACCGAACAAAAACCGGTAACCGGACTGCTAAACTGGGGAAAAACCGGGAACCGACGGTTCAATCAAAAATCCATTTTTTGTTAAAAAAATGGTAAATGGCATTATTTTTGGCACATGAGATATTTTTTATCCATTTTTTTGTACAATGATGGATTAAATCAAATACGATAAAAAAATTTAAGATAAATTTGTACACTAATATTATTATCACAATATTTATGTTGTAGTACGTATTTACGATTATTTAATATTAGAATGTTATTATGGCATATTTGCGTTTATTTAATATGTAATTTTACGCGTTATATGTTGACTTATAACATTATTTTAATATTGTCAAGGTATGAATATTATATTATTTTTTGTATATTAATGTTTGATATATTATATTAAAAATATTATTTAATTCATTTTCGGTCCGACCCCGGTTTAACCCCAGTCGAACCGTTAAACCTTGAACCGGTTCCTTGTCCGGTTCAATGGCCGGTCCGGTTTTAACAACCTTAAGTAAAACACAAGAATCGGGGTGTAATTGCGTTTTACAAAATCTTTTTCAAAAACAAAGCTATTTCAATTTCAAAGCAAGGTTGGAAAACAATTTTATTGGACAAAAACTAACAAATAAAGAAAACAGAAAGATAGAAAACTAAGAAGGACACTGCAATGTATAGTGGTTCATTATCCAACTGACAGCTTCGTCCAGTCCCTTCTTTACATAAGGCTTTTCCCAATTCCTTGCAGTTAAAGCATAATCTTTTCTTGGTTGGTTACTGCTAACGTTGTGCTTCTCATCTTCACCATTGAAGTAGTGCGTCTTCGGCTATCGATACTTGTGATTCCCTCTTCTATCTATCATGTAGACATATCCTCCAGTAGCTGGGCACGCAACCTTTGCAGCATCTGTAGTTGATCCACATCTGGCAATTGATAGTCCTTAGAAAAACATCCTGGCTTCTTGCAGTTACAGCATAGTCGGTCCTTCAATGAGTATTCTTCAGCTAACTGTTCCTTGCTTCCACATTGATGACAGTTCCACTTCAACTCCTGGCCATTCCCAATAGCCTATGCCACAAGACGATCCTGGCTGTGGTCATTTCCCTGAGGATGGAAATGAGATGTTCCTTGTTGATGTCTTCATCTTTGTCCTTGGTTCAGATAATCTAGCCTAACTGACCCTCCAATAGCTCGCTCCTCCGTTCGTTGACTTAGTCAATCGTGTTGATTCTCTGCGGCAATCTGTTGTGCGACAGTTGCTATCCAGACTATCACTCGAATTACGTGATTCACATATGAGTTACTAGCACTAGCAAAAAGACCCGTTCACCCCGAAGGCATCGAATTTCTACAAATTAAACAAACTAGAAGCCCACAACAAAATCAATCATCTGGGATGATTGCAAACAATTTCACACAATGTCACACCTGTTTCAACTAGGAAACATTACAGACAATCACAAACAAAGTTCACATAACCTAGGCATAACAAACTTATACCCGACAATTCCCAACAATCTAGGCCAGCTTAACCCAAAGCGATCCAGTTAGAACCGAACTGCTCTGATACCACCATTGTAACACCCCGATTTCCGGAGCGCTACTGTGCAACCCAATCTAATGCTGAAAACATTTAATGCTTGTATGCTTTCAGTAAAGAGTACTCTTATGTATTTCGCAATGGAAAAATAGGAGTAATTTTTTTTCTTTGAAACCCTTTTCAAAATGAGACATAGAGTACTACAGATTTCTAAATGATGTCAATTCAGACTTTTGCAAATATCAGAGTATAATGCATCACAAAATAATGCTTCACATAACATAATCATTTCGCACTAAGGCGAGGTTTTCTGAACAGAGTAATTACAAAACAACAATTACAAAACCCTAAGCTAAGCTAGCCAACAACTATAACTAAACCATGAAAAATCAAACTATGACTTGAAAATATTTATTAAATCCTGAAAATTATTTCTCTTTCAATAAAATAATTTTCTATAATCAAATAACAATCTTTCACATTTTTCGGGATTAATTCATATTAAAAACAGTATACGTCTACACTGTCTGTTAATCTGAATTAATTACTAAAACTGTAAATTGTTTACAATAAATCTTTATTGTTCTTCATACTTTTAACAAACCATTGAGGTGATCAATCTCCATGATTTATTTTCAAGTAGTCGGAAACTATAAAATAATTTTCATAAAAATTAGGATGTTACAGCTTTTACAGAGTGTGAGTAAGAAGTTTTGAAATCAAAGTCAACTCTCACGCAGGAGACGATTTACAAATAAGTACAAAGAATAACTTTCAAACAGGCAGAGCTTTGGCACTTGATTCAATAGTTCTCTCTGCTTCTGTCTTTAGGTCTTGAGGTATTTATAGCTTTTTCTGAGATAAAGATGTTGTGACTAAGCTACAATACCGTTGTGTGACACAGATTTAAGAAATTTGAATTTGTCCATTGCCTTTGTCCTTTTCTGAGTAATGATGACACTTTCTGTACCAGATCCTACTTTTACAGAAAAGTAGTTGTCCTTTTTTGTATAAAATACTTAACGGCTTTCCCAATGATGTCGACTGGCTAAATTTGAATTAAACACCGTTTTACCTTTCTTTGCATGTACTTTTCAGACTTCGAGATTGACTGCGTGAACAAATATTTCTCGTGCCGAGTCAGACAGAGTAAATGCATTGTTTGTCTTACTTGGAAGTCAAACACTTCTAATTTGAAAAAAATACAGACATCTATTCAGAAGATTCCTTGTGCAGTTCCTCTAAAAAACAGTCATGTGATGATGATCTTTATGATTTGCGTAGTCAGAAGTGTGATTCCGCTTGCTATGTCTGGTTTTTATAGATCATGTCATGAGATATTGTCTTTAATTTTCAACTTCAGAAATGTGTAGTATGACTTTTTTTGCATTGATTATCTACTCAATTTAAAGAATACTGAGATTATTTTTAGACCATTGGACAATATATCAATACACTTTAATACATTATGCACACTTCAAAACACATGTTAGAAACCTTAAGATAAATTGTTCACTTAGATAATATTTGTTATTATCAAAATTATTGAGGGTCAAGACTTATCACCCGTCTTGATTCCAACAATATCCCTCTTTTTGATGATGACAAACCCAAGATTTTGATGAACAATTTCTCTTAGGTTGTAAGAAAATTCTAATTATTTTTTAAAGAATTCTCACCATAAAACCCCGTTGAGTATTAGGCTAGAACCTTTAAAAATTAACTATTCATAAAAGCTCATAATATCATGAATAGGGTATCAGAGTTATTATAAATATACATAGCAAACATATCATGCAGAAGCAATATTAGTCATATCAAATGTTAATTAGTTCAATTTCAGAACTTACATTGCAATAGAAAACTAAATCAACAACGCTTATTTTTTGCCTTCACCAACGCTTAAAAGCGCTGCCTAATCATCCACTGATGATTGTGTTTCGAAAAGATATAGTTTAGGAAGCGCTGGCGATTTTGAGAATAGTCAGCGCTTCCTTGAAGAAGCGTTGTCTATTTTTTATCTCAAAAATTCTGAGAATAGACAGCGCTTCCTAAAGGAAGCGCTATTGTAAGCGGGACTTTCAGTAGCGCTTCCTCAAGGAAGCGCTGTCTATTCCCCTTTTTTTTTAAATATTAATTTTTCACATTTCCTCTTTCAATCACCCTTAAAAAAATGTATTTTTTAGCATAAAAAAATCAATAGAATCTGTTTTTAGTATAAAAAAATAAAATAGTTGCAATAATTAAATTAGCTTTTACAGGCCTAAGCATGTGTTAGACTTGGTTCAAAAAATGGTTAAATGATGATCCTAAACAATAATATCTGCAATCCATATATTAGAATAGTCACAAAAACCAACAAAATTTGCAATGTACACGCGTGCGTAGAAACACAAATGGCCCCTAAAGACTTAATATTAGAAACACAACAAACAAGCAATGAAAATTCAAGAACAAAGAGGGTGACTGAGCCAATCACATATTCATGATACACAAACAAATACTGATATAATTTAAATCCAATATATAATGTAAACAGGGCATAACTTAGTCAATTTGAGGGGAAGATTAGAAAAGGCTTATATGTTCAAAACACAAGATATACAATTACTTCCAAAGTTGGTGGTGTCAATCAACCGCACAAGATAAATTATTACTTAGCCAAAATTCATAGCTTCATGCAATAGATATATTTAACATACGCTTACATGAAGATCACTAAGGTAACAACCATTGTGATTTCCACTATATATGTACAATTTATCTTGCAAAACTACATCTCCATGCTAAACATCTTTATCCTGCGTTCCAACTTGACTTCCATTTTCAGAGGAAATAATTTTTGTCTCTGGATAGGTGTTCCCATTCTCAATTGTGGGTTCAGCTTTGGAATTGTGCTGTCAAACTAATAAGATAGAATCACAAAGGGGGATTAAAGAAACAGGAAAACTTACAATATTGATGGTGATCATAAAAGTGGAGAATATAGAGGAAGATGTGTTTATGGATTTATAATCTACAAGACAACAACTTATCCAATAATTAAATCTCATAAGTTAAGATTTAATTCATACAAATAAAACTATGCTCAGAAATCAGAATATGATGACATGTGAAATGTGTTCCTTAAGTTTCCTGTTAGAGAAAGGGAATTTTACCTTCTCAATGTACGAGCGAACCATATTCTCGATCTCTTGGACAATACTATCTGGTTGACCCTCTGTATGTTGTAAAACTATCTATTAGCATGTTGCTCAGGTAGTCTCAAAACCAAGGACAAGAAAAACATGTCCAATTTGTTCTTACCTACAGCTACCTTTGTAAGGCCAGGAAGATCAATGAGTGTCAAGTTAACAACTGCAAAGGTCCAAGCAGTAGTCATAGTGAGTTGAAAAAATTGGATAAAAACGAACAAACAATCCATGCCACAATTTTACACAGCATTCATTCTAGGTGAAACAGAAGATAAAATACAAAAGTGAAATTCAAACACACCATTGGGAGAATATATACTAAGATGAATAGGGACACAAGAAATCTGTTTGGTTCATCTAGTCTCTCTATCGGTTTCATCTTGAATCTCCTTCCTCACAACAGCTGCAAACACAAATTAGACTATTATTATTAACATTAATTGAAACATTTTAACATTTAACAATTTAATGAAACAACAATAACAAAAAATATAAGTTAGGGAATGAAGAAAAGTACCAAAATCTGTTAAGCTTTTCCTAAGAAGGTGTAGAAATTCTGCATACTTTCTGCTGCCTTCTTCAATCTTGGGAAGCTGCAAAACAAGGGGTCTCCGGGTAACAATACCTGCAAATGTGAAATGTTTTTGCATGCACCAAATCAATTTCCCAGCAGAAAAAAAATGAAGCCATAGCCATAACAAACAACATAGAAACTAGGGTTTACTGAAATTTGGGGGGAAAAAAAGAGGACGCATGAAGCCATAACCATGAAACAAGCAGGAAAAAAAGAACCAAACAACACGATACCCCTGAACCGTTCAGCGCCCTGAAGAACAACCTCCTCCCATTACTCTTTCGTTCAATCGTCGGTGAATCCCTAACAATCCTCTCAACCCACGTTGAGATGGTCCACCAACACTTCCAATCTTACTACCACGCCCTCGACTCCGCCGCCACCTCCGATCCCTCTCAACTCTTCCATCAAGACTGCGCAACTCCCTCCAAAAACCCCTTCTCTGGCTCTCTGACCTCCACCCCTTCCTCTTCACCAACCTCGCCTGTTCCTTCCTCGATGACTCCGACTCCGACAGTGACATAAAACCCTCTCCTCCGCCCAAATGACGATGTTTCCACCCTCAATCGTCCCTGGCAAGTCACCATGGCATGGCGTAACCCTTCCAAAACCCTAACCGTGCGTATGGACCAAATCGAATGCGGTCTTAGGGTTATTGTTCCCACGCTCACCAACTGTAAGAATGCTGCGAAAATGGTTGTGGGTTATGATGTGAAGGGACACATGGAAGAGGTGGTTAGCGTTTTTCTTTATGCGAATTGGCTTAGGAGGAGCGTTCTTGTTGATATTATTAGTGTGCCACTGTGTAAGTTAATAGACAACACTTTCCTAGAAAGCGCTAGCGAAGGTCTATAAAAGACAGTGCTTTCTGCGCTGGCAAAGGTGGATTAAAAGACAGCGCTTATTATGGAAAGCACTGGCTATTCTCGAACGATATAATTAGTAGCGCTTAATCAAGGAAGCTCTGCCTATTCTTTAACTTTTAGTAGCGATGTTTAAAGTGGAGCCATTTTTTAAACATTCTGTTGTAGTGTTATAAGCAGACATATGATCAGAGTTGACATCAAGTATATTATATAAAATAGAGTTTTGTCACGTAGACTGCATGATTTTTCATTAATTAAGACATATCACTCAATTAATGTTCATATCTAGACTATTACCATTCAATCAAATTCAAATTCAACATGTAAATAAATTAAAGCGTATCAATCAATTAATTCTCATATCTAGACATTTGTCTTTCAATCAAAATATTATCTAAGTCATGTGACAATATAAGAATGATTAAATTTTTTAATTAAATCAATATAATTTTTTAAGTTATTGTTTTAATTATAGCAACCATTATTACATCATGTCAAACAATAATTTCACGGTGTAAAACCTTTAAATGACTTACATATTTTTATTTATTAGTTATATCAATTATCAATCACTATTCATCATTGTTTTACTATACAAATTTAGTTACTTTTAGTTTTATAACTTTTCATAAATGATTTATTTTTTCGTCAAAAAATATATAAATGAATGATTTATTTTACTTTGCACATCTTAAAATTTAGATAACCCGTGAGAGCACGGGTAAATATAGTAGAGTGTAAAACAAACACATATATCCTAAAATGAAAATGCATGAAGTGATGTAATTGTGATTTAGAAATTCATAGAAATTCAGTCTCCCCCTTTTTGTATATTTATCAAAACACTTCAAACGCTTGTATATTATGCTCCCCCTTTTGTTATCAACAAAAAGGAATAGGAAAAAAAATAAAAACCATCATTTTCAAATGAGTTTGAAAGTCAAAATAACTAGGAAGAAGGTGGTTGGGATGGTTGTTGAGGTAAAAGGCAAAAGACTAGATCTCTAAGATCATATTGTCTTTGCAGAATGGTCTGGAACATAGCACTATGTTCATCAACAGTGCTTGCCAATCTCTGAATTGCTAGCTGATTCTCCCTGTTGCTTAATGGTTGTTGAGGTAAAAGGCAAAAGACTAGATCTCTAATCGGTTAGTAAATTAACAATTCCACTGTTGCTTAATGCTATTCTATTTATCTTGCATGATCATTCGGGGTATTAGTTTGGAAGAAGATTGTTAATATTGCATGATTGTTGGGTATTAATAGCATTAGAGTGGGAGATTAGCTTTCAACCAGGAAATATAGCTCATAGTTATTAACTAGTAAATTCATGAACTAAATATTGGTGAACCTGATTCCCCTAGGCTTCCCATAATTATCTTATCTCGTTCTTGCGCACTATTTGATCTTTATTTTGTATGCATTAATTATTACAATCGTTAAACCACAACCTTCGTTAGTCTAAATAACATAGGATTTTTACTAAGTTAGTACTCGTGCATTCCCTGTGGGTTCGACATTCGAAGTCTTAAATATACTTCACATTATTACGATTTACGATCAGGTGCATTTGTCAGAGCCGCAACAAGTTTTTGGCGCCATTGCCGAGGAATGTTTTAGCGATATTAAATTAATGAGATTCTAGTTACTTTAGACATTTAATTTGCTTGTTTTTCTATTTATTTTATTTTGTTTGAACTTTGCTTATTATAATTATTAATTTTATTTTGTTTTTATTTTTTTATTTATAAGAGTCATTCTAATTTGTTCCCGTTGGTGTATGCAAACACGTTCTCGATGTCCTGAATTGAGGTTTGATCCTGAAAATGAAAAAACTCTCCATTCGTTAAGAAGACATCACAAAAACAATGGAAAACGAGCTCAGGTTGAACCAGTACTTCACTCCAACTACGGATGTGGTAGACATCATCAACTATCCAGCGATTGAGGCCACTAACTTCGAATTGAAGCCAGCATTGATACCAATGGTATCATCGGTGCAAGTCTTAGGCTTACCTCAAATGCTCATCTCAAGAGGTTTCAGAAAATTGCAAATACTGTTAATTGTCATGGTGTGACACCGGAGGCTATCAAATTGAGATTGTTCTCATTCTCACTGCAAGGGAAAACTCAACTCTGGTTGGACTCATTAGCTCTAAACTCTATTACCACTTGGGAGGATTTAAAGACTAAGTTTCTCAATAAATACTTCCCTCTCACAAAATCTGCAAAGCTGAGAGCTGAGATATCTGGATTCGTACAAAACGAAGGTGAATCAATGCATGAGGGTTGGGAGCGATTTCAAGATTTACTTAGGAGTTGTCCTCATCATGGATTTACCATGTGGCAGCTAGTTCAAATATTATATAATGGCTTCAGTATGCAAACCAGAGGTGCTATTGATGCTGCTTATGGAGGATCTTTTGGGAAGAAGACACCCATTTAAGCCTATGACATAATGACATATATGCTCAAAACAATGCTCAGTGGTCAGCAGGAGAAAGACAAACCGGAAGAAAAGCTCAGCAATCGAGCATTTACAAAGTAGATACTAACACAACCCTCCAAGCTAAATTGGAAGCAATGACTAAAAAGATAGAGACTCTGATGACAACTAAGTCTAATCTTGTGGTAACTAGTAATGACTGGGGATGCAAGACCATTGAGAGCCAATTGGAAGAAGTCAATGCAGTAGGCCAACGAAACTTAGATCCAAAAACCAAAATGCAAGAGGCTATGCTAAAATATATGCAGAGACATGGACATCCTTGTATAGGAGTTTTGGCTAGCTTCTTGGAAAAGACTGATCAAAGGCTTAAGGCCATTGAAACCAGATCAACTAGAGCTTCATGTAATTTCTGTGGAGTAACGTAACATGATTCTAAGGACTGCACTAAAGAAGTCAACTTCGTAGGAAGTAAGCCTTAAAATGGCCCATACTCCAACACCTATAGACCTGGATGGAGAAACCACCCCAATTTCTCATGGGGAGGTCAACAGAAATCACAAGGCCAGAACCAGAATGTCTACAAACCACCGCACTTACAAAATCAAGCCCAAGGAGAAAGGAGACTCAGCTGGAATAAGACGAATAATTTCTTGGGACAAGTGGATGAGAAATTCAAGGCAATAGAAAAAGTAGTGAGCACTACTGCAGAGAACCAGAACTCCCTGAAAGACCAAGTCTCAACCTGGGTGAATTTGATGACTCAAAGGGAGAAAGGAGCACTTCTAAGTCAAGTAGAGCCAAACCCAAACGAGAAGAACAATGCTATCTTGACCTCAAAGGAGGGAAGTGAAGAAAAGAAGAAAAAATTGAACCTCATCAGGTAATTAACTCTTCCCCTCAATGTTCTAAAAATTCTTATAATGATATGCAAGCAATTAAGCTTTTAAAAAAACTTAGAAAATTGCATGTCAATATTCCTTTGCAGAAATTATCTCTGAAGTTCCTAAATATATTAAGTTCTTAAAGGAAATAATTTTTAATAAAAATAAATTAGAGGAAGTAGAAATAGTTAAATTGAATAAAGATTGTTCTGCGATGTTTATGAATAAACTTAAAGATGTGGGAACTTTTACCGTTCCCGATTCAATTGGTAATATTACTTTTAATGCATTATGTGATTTGGGCTCAAGTGTGAATTTAATGTCTCTATCTATATTTAGAAGGCTCAACTTGCAGGAACCATAGCCCTCTAACATTTCTTTGCAGTTAGTCGATAAAACTCTTGTTTACCCAAGAGGAATAATAGAGGACATGCTCGTTAAAGTGGGGAAATTTATTTTCCTAGTGGATTTTGTGGTTCTTGACATGGACGAAGACAGAGACGTTCCTATTATATTAGGATGACCATTCTTGGTAACAGAAGATGCTACCATTCAAGTTAAGAAATGGACTTTGACTCTGCGGATTGAAGATGAAGAGGAAATATTTAAAATATATAATGCTAACAAAAATTCTTGCTCTAGTGCATCTTAATGTTTCCTTCAGGACATCGCCATCTCGGAGACTAAAGAAAAAGAGAATGTGCATCCTCTTGAAGTGGACCATTCTAGAGGCACTATTGAGCCACAAGAGAAGCTCGAAATAGATCCTCACCTTATTCAAGAAGTGGCATCATTGGACTTCAATTGGACCTCCAGAGAATACCCAATTAAGCACCTGAGAAAATCTTGCAAAATAATGAGGAATGCTCAATACAATGACATATTACCAGACCCTGCAAAATTATAACTTTCCCCTTACTCACTCAATGAAGAAGCAAAGATTTGGTTCTATCTATTGCCAAATGAAGAGGTAGAAACTTGGAACAGTACAGTAAGAAAGTTCATAAGGACCGTTTTAGCAATTACAAAGGAACCCACTTCTATTTGTCCTTACTATGGTCTAGCAGAACTCCTGGAGAAGAGCTTCCAAAAAGGGCCAATGCCTACTGAGGACTAATTTCAAGTCCTCTGAACCGTCAGGCTTAGGATGTTAAACAAGTGCTAACTAGGAGCTAGGCAACCTACATTTTCTAACCTTTTCTTCTTTTATTTTTGTTTAGTTTTATTTATTTTATCTTGGATTTATTGATTTTTATTTTTTATTAAAAATACAAAAAAATTGAAACATATCAAAAACAAAAAAAAATTCTGGAAAAATTAGTATGTACAGGCCGTACATACCATTAGGCACAGCCGTATCTAAGGGCCTCAGCCTGAAAAACACGGAGAAAGGGGGAGGTACGGCCGCACATATAACAAGGTACGGTCATATCCCATGTCCAGAAGCAGAAAGTAAAAGGTACAGTGAGAGGCAAGGGCGTACCTTACCCTTGTATGCTCAGAACCTCTCTACTCAAGTACCCTCTACACTCAATCCCTTCTATTTTCATTCCCAGACTATCCAAGTACTGATTCTAAACTTATTTCTTGGATTGGATGCTTAATTTACGGTTTATTTTACTTTTCATGTGTTTTTAGGTTTTTCGATTATTTTAATTCTAATTTTAGCAATTTAGGAGTAGAATGGGCTAGGTTTTGCATGCTTAGAGACCCTAGGAATGATTAGAGACCTAAATATTAGGCTAAAACTGAGAAATTTTTTATCATAGGGTAGATTTTTAGCAAAACCATAGCGCAGCGGCCTTAGGGTTCACGTACTAACACAGGTACGGGCATACCTATTGTGCTATATGGTCGTACATGACTCATAAGTCAGGCCGTACATACTTTTCAACCAGGGCGTACAAGGACCACAGGTATGGTCGTACCTCACGAAGTCAGGCCGTACCTAACACTGAATTATGCAAAAATTTACTAATTTTTCCAATTTTCCCATTTTTGCAGGCATTATGTCTAAATTCCAAAGAGACATTAGTTCAGCAGTAGCATCACGTGCATCTCGCCCGGTACCTTCATATATTCAGCAGCAGCACAGAGACGGGTACCGGCAGCTACGAAAATTTGCATGCACGCAGAGCGCCACATGGACTTTGAGATCTTAGCGTAGGTAGGACTACGAGAGGAGGTTGAAGGACCACTGCAATGCATAGGTGGCATTGGACAAACACTTATGAGAGGCTGTCTTGGACTTCTTAGCCACTTGTGGCTTTTACACTAGAGACCGGGAGCTTGAGGGCCCCGACAGCAACGATGAGGAAGAGTAGGATGTCGTCTTGCACTTTATTCTCTGTGGGATGAGACATGAGTAGACCCTAGCCGATTTCGACATCGCACTAGGATTTGAGACAGCGGAGACAGTCCGGAGCCCAGAGTACTTAGGGGCACTCTTGGACGTGCCACCTAGATGGCAGGCCAGCCAGAGCTAGCAGGCTCTCACTGGGGACACTCATTATATCCCCAGCAGAGCTAAGGTCAGTAGGATTAGAGACCCAACTGTGTGGATAGTGCACAGGTGGCTCGCCCGTTCCATTAATGGGCGAGCCCTTACCGACGAGACGGTAACCCGAGCCGATTTACTTCTTCTGTGGGCCATGACTGATGGCCAGGGGCACCGTTGCGATGCAGGGATGTTCTTCCTGTGCACTTACACTCAGATTGGTATTCACTTACAGACCCAGAACACCTGGCATATTATGATGGGCTTATTCATTTTATAGCTCACCACCCACCTAGGAGTTCGCCCAGGAGCGGGAGCCACTATTATCCAGATGGAGCCCATCGGACTTTCCACACTCTGCAACATCGGTCTTTTGTGGAGAGTTGGCTTTGGAGGCTACGAACTTGTGAGGCCAAAGGAGTGTTGCGCGTAAATCGCAAGTGCACGATTACGTCAAGTTATAGTATAAAAAGTTATCATCTCCACAGGGAATGTTGATGAGTACCGTTCTATTCAGATTACGTTATTATTTAGACAATCTATTGAAGTGAGTTTGGATGGGATAAAATGCACACAAATTAAGAATAAGAACAAGAACTTATGATTACGAAGATACTAAGGTTCTAGGTTCACTTTATACTAATATTATTCAATTAACCAATTCATAAATAGAGCTGAGAAAATATCCTTACTGGTTACCAATCATCTATTTAAAAGCTATTAACACACAATGGCCATGCAAAGTTAACAATCTTCCTCCTAATTTATTACTTTGTTTGGGTCATTCAAAGCAAGTAAATAGAAAGAGCATAAAACATCAATAGATTTATCAATTCAATGACTGACCGAAAATGAACACGCAATCATTGATCCGCCACACAATTAATTACTAAGTTAAGAAAGAATTAAAAACTCAAATTATAAATTGGATTAAGATTATAAGCATAGTAAAAGATTCCTCATCACCTTAGTAATAGAATTAGTTGCACATTATATTTGAAGATAACAACACAACAATAATTCTAGAATCCATAATAAAATTCAAAGAGTAAAGAAATATAATTACAGAAATTAAAATAACAAAATAACAGAAAAAAATAAACAAAGAGAGAGAAAAAATGAGTCAGGAAATGCATCTGCACTCAGAAAGGACAATTTTAAATCGTTGCTGTGCAACTCCTTGTATAGGCGCTGAAATGCTTAAGCACGGCCTGTAGCACGTCCTGCTGCAAGGTCGTGCATGCATAAAACCGGTCCAGATTCATCATTCTAAGTTGAATATGCGTTGCCGATGTGAAGCACGACCTAAGCACGACCGTGCTTCCTTTCCAGCTGTTTTACGTGCTTGCCGACCTCCGCCTATAAGCACGGCCTGGCGTTCGGTCGTGCTGCATGGTCTGAGACCAAAATTTATATTTTTCTTTGTTCAAAACTCCTTGAATTTCACTCTTTTTCAACCATATTGCTTATTTTGCTTTTTCCTGCACAAATTAGAGTAAAAGAGAGCACATTATATGTGATAATGATCAATAATTAATACAACTTACACTCAAATATCTTTATAAAATGATGCAATAACGGTACTTAACAAAGAGCAGCAGCAGCATGAGGATCAGGCTACAGATATGGAGCCGCTTGCGAAGAAGCACCCCGCACCACCACTACCACATGCAGGGCCAGCACCCCAGGCTCCATCCTACAGGACATCATGGCGTGTCTCGAAGAGATGTAGATCAGCTTCCAGGAGCATCGAGTTCATGTAGACTGGCGTTTTAACGCCCAGGGGGAGCAACTCGTAGCCATCGTGGGACTCCTCCAGCAGCTCCAGCCACACCCACCTGCCGAGTGAAACAGGATCTCCTTATTTTTCTTCTTCTTTTAGTACTTAGGCATTTTATTTGCTTTTGTATTAAAAAGAGGATTGTATATATTGACACACCAGCAAGAATTTATTTTTATAGTATTTTTGTTTTATTTTGCAGTTTTATTTTATTATTATTTCTTTTTAATTTGATTCTAAAGTTTTTAGTTATTTTGATGCACAGTTCTGTGCCCGCTTGTCAGCTCCATCGGTATTGGGAGAGGCAACATCAATTTTGACACATATCCTCATTCATGTTGCTCGTGAAATTTTTCAGAGGGGAGTCTCTTTCAACTTCTTTTAATTTTAACACATAAACTTTTGTTTTTATCCTTTATGTGCTTGATCTATTACAATAGCAGTGAGGACACTGCTAAAAATAAGTGTGGGGAGGAATTTTACACTTTCTGTTATTACTTGGCTTTGCCCATAATTGCTTATAATTATAGAGAATTCAAAAAAGAAATTTGCTGATTTAGGGGCTATTAAAAAAATTTCTAACAACTTGTGATTGATTTGAGATTGCTGCTGGCTTTAGAATTTGCTCAAAATTAGCATTGAAGTTTAGTAAGTTTCAATTTTCTGTGTAAGCTATTAAATGCGAGATTTGAGCCTGAACTAGAGGTTATATCATATTGTTTGCCTCTTTTCTTTGTTTGAGTGATATTTTTCTTGTTATGCATTCCAGAACTTGTGCTGAGACCATTGCAAAGTGAATAAAAGTTTATTTTCATGTGAATTTGGTAAGGGCAATTTTTAGGAATTTTTCAGGTCACTACAATTTCGAAATATCTTATCACTAGTTGCCCAATTTTGTACCTATTATTATGTCTCTTTGGTACCCCCTTCTCTCTATTATTGATTAATATTTTGTGGTGGTAACCTTGGAAAATGTTGTTGCTAGAGCAATTAGTGGCAAAAATTCAAAAGAATAATGTTATGGATCCCACATTTATGTTTGTGAAAAAGAAGGCTTAGTCTTTAATTCCCCTCCTAATAGTGTTTATTTGTTGCATAAAAAGCATAAAAGGAGGAAAGGAAAGAAAAAGAAAAGAACAAGAATAGAAAAATTATGTTATTGCCTTCAGAAAATATAAGAAAAATTTATTGATCAGAATCAGAGAGATTCATGTCTGCTCTATAAAGTGAAAAAGAAAAAGGTTACTTGTTTTGATTGAATTATTTCTAACCACTTGCATAACCTTTTCTTTCTTTTTATCCCACTTAACATTATTACCTTGGTCCCATTACAACCTAGGAAAGACTCTTTTTCCTCTTTTGCATGATTAATTAGTGGAATTTAATAGTAAAGCTTTGGTCAATGTACATGCCTATGACAATGTACTTCTTTGTAAAAATATGAGCATTCATGATTATACTTGTAAACACTTTGAGAGTGGTGAGAAGTGTGACTTGTGAATCACAGACTGTTGACTTATTAAACTTACACCTCTAATTGAGCATTCTATATTTGGCACTTCTTATGATATCACTTTGTTGTCATGCACTCGTTTTTGCCCCTATTCAGTGAAAATAATTTCTCTTATAATTATCCAAGTAATTTGCTTAAGGGCAAGCAAAGCTCAAGTGTGGGGATGTGTTGACACTCCAATTTGTCTATTTTTGTGGGGTATTTTTAGTACTAAAACATGTTATTTTGCACCATTTAAAGTATAAAAGTACTCACATATGCCTCATTTTGCAGAAATATCATAAAGACAACACTTTGAGCAAAAGATGCAAAAACAGACCAAAAATGGCAAGTTTTGGAGATTTTTGGGATTTTTTGACAAGTGGTACGACCTGACATACAGTCAGTACGGCCGTACCTATTCAAGCACAGCAGTAGGGACATACCTTATGGCCAATACAGCCTGGCGTCGAAGAAAAAGTACAGTACAGCCATACCAAAGGTAGTACAGCCGTATACAATTGTTGTTAGGTGGTGAAGAATGCACAAGTACGGGTCAGTGTCGCAATTCAAGTGCGGTATGTCCGTGTATAAATGCCGCACGACAGTACCTAGTCTCAGGTTGCCCAAATTTGAAGCGAGTTGACCTAATTCGCTGCTTAACCTATAAATAGGCATTCTTAGCCCTATATTCAAGACCTTTTGCTGATTTTTTTTATCCTAGAACCTTAAAGTCTCTTGTCCAGATCTATTTTGCAGCTAGAGCTCGCCAGAAACGTGCTTAAGGACCGTCATCATACTGAAACGGTGTCTCGGTTTAGATTTAATTCTTTCTATTATGGGTTTTTATTGATTTTTAGATGATTGTATGCTATTTACACTTACCATGAGTAGCTAAATCCATCACTAGGGATGATGGGGGATCCTTTATTATGTTTTTTATATTTATCTAGTTGATTCTATGAGTTTCCTATTATCCTATTGATTGTATTGTTCTTAGCATGTTCAATCCTATAAGGCATGATCACCCATTAATAAGTTAATTTAATTGGAGGCGATCATACCACAATTAGTTAACAGAACTCTGGGAATAATTGAACTCGCGTATTATGCCGAATCAAGGATAACTGCTTGTTTCTAATCGGTTATTAAATTAACAATTCTACTATTGCTTAATGCTCTTCCTTCTTTATCTTGCATGATCATTGGGGGTATTAGTTTGGGAGAAAACTGTTAATATTTCATGATCATTGGGTATTAATAGTATTAGAGTGGGAGATTAGCTTTCAACCAGGAAATATAGCTCATAGTTATTAACTAGTAAATTTAGGAACTAAATATTGGTGAACTCGGTTCCCCTTGTGCACTGTTTGATATTTATTTTGTTTGCATTAATTATTGCAATCGTTAAACCACAACCTTGGTTAATCTAAATAACATAGGATCTTTACTAAATTAGTACTCGTGCATTCCCTGTGGGTTTGACATTCGGAGTCTTAAATATACTCCACTTTATTACGAGTTACGATCAGGTGCACTTACCTGAGCCACAATACTTGGTCATATAGCTTTTTCAACATTTTTTTAGACCACGGTGACCTATCTACATGCTTGAGGGGAGCAACCACGAAGTCACTGAAGTGGATGACTCGTATAGGATTTGGGTCTTTCTTGATGACACCAACAGTTGGAATTTCAGACTTGTCTTCATCAGACAGTCCAGAGCCACCGGCTTCTTAGTGTCCCTTAAAGAGCATTTTGAAGTAGCAACTTTCAGCATGATGATCTCCAATATCTTCTTTATGCTTAATTTTAGATACTATGCCTTCAACATCATAGGGTCTTATCCTTTTAACAAGATCCTCTAGCCTTGTAGGTTTTGGTATAGTAGGTCTATTGTGGGGTGACTCTTGTAGCTGAAGCTATGCATATATCAAGTGCCAAAGACAGAAACCCTATATATACGAATATGTCATACTTTGGGGTCATTGAACGCATATGGGAGTAGGATTACAAGATGTTTCGAGTGCCTGTGTTCCAATGCAAGTGGGTCGAGAATAATAACGGTGTACAAATGGATGAGTTGGGGTTCATGCGGGTGAACTTTAATAAGTTGGGATATCAAGATGAGCCCTTTATTTTAGCATCGCAAGCTCAACAAGTGTTCTATGTCACCAATCCAACTGATATGAATTGGTCTGTTGTTTTATTGACTAACAAAAAAATTGTTAATGAGATTAATGATGAAGCACATGAATATGCTGACATTGAGGATGACCCTTTCTTTGGGACATCACAATCATTGTTTGGGGCAAATACACCTATAGAGGATGATGTGTATATTAGAAATGATCATAATGAAGGGCTTTGGATCAATCCATTATTTCATAAGGGATGCGTAAATCTCAATAAAACGAGAAAAAGGAAAAGAGTTGCTTAAATGTACATGTATGTAGTGAATGCTATTTAATTTTTATTAATTTGTTGATCAATTAAATGTGTATACATTGATTTCTCTATTAAACCTATGTGATTATGAACTGTCATTTTTTAATTACTTATGTGTCTATTTTTTTTTTTGCAGGTAAATGGCATTAGTAGGTGATGATAGTGCTCCCGAGGCCCCCCAAAAGGGGACGTCCCGTGGACCGACTTTTAAGAAGAAACTCATCCGCAAGAGGAATAAAGGAGTTGCAAAATATGTGGTAAGATACTTATCAATTAATCTAATTAATTGTTTCATTTTTTTTTTGGTTCAGTATCTAACTTTGTACACTTATGCTATTTTTTTACAGGTTAAATGGAATACTAGGGGTTAACCAATTAGTGAAAATGTTAATGACTTTAATCAATTCATTGGGGCCACAGTGCGAAAGAGGGTCTGAATTACCCACGATAATTGGAAGGATAAGGATCTATCTTTGAAGGAGCTAAAAGATGAGATCTGGAGTGAGATACAGGTATATATAAATGGGATTAATTAACATTGGTTAATTGTATTGCTTCTGAATTAATCTAAACATACTTATAGTCCACCATTTTGTTTATAATATTTTTGCAGAAACATTTTGATGTTGATGAGACTCGAAAAGATATTACTCTTAAGATAACTGGAAGATCGCACCGGAATTTCCAAACTGCCTTGGCGAACAAGTGGTTGAGAGACGAAAACGGGAACATCAAACATCAGCCTCCAGTAAATTATGCGTTGTTCATAGAACATGACGATTGGAGCGCTTTTGTAAGAAAACGCACAGAAGATGAAAGACACATAGTATGTTCAATAATATTTGTAACTTGTATATATGATGTTAAACCATGCATTAATATATTCTTATGTTTTTATGTAGAGAATAAGTAATGAAAATCAGTGAAGTGCGTCAAATCCTCATACCCTTACAGAGGAGGGATTAAAGGGTATCCCCACATTGAGGAAGAAATGGTATGTACAATCTCTTTAATTATAACTTGTTTTAATGCATCTCATGATTTCTTTCTTAGTAAATGTGAACTTCAATTTGTTTGTTCCTATGTACAGCTGTTGGAGTCAGGAGAAGATGCAACTTCTCAATCCCTTGATCGATCTTATTTGTGGATAGAAGCCCGGCGAAACAAGGAGGGTGAGATTGAACATTTTCCCACTAGAGAAGTGGCTGACAAAATTGTAAGTATGATAGCATTAATTAACGTTTAAATTTGTGACAATGATAATATTTAATAATCTTTGTTAATAATATTTGTGTGTCACAGGATGAATTGTCAATGTCTATGTCAGATTTGTCTGGCCAAGACATCCTTTCCCAAGCCATACTCACCAAGGAGTATCCTGGTCGGGTAAGGGGCGTAGGATTTGGTGTCTCCCAGGGCTCTATCGTTGGATCACAGAAGCGTGTAAGACACCATGCTGATGCTAGTGAAACAAAAGACTTGAGGAGAATGGTAGCTCAGCTATACAAAAAAGTTCAGGAATTGGAAGATAGCAAGAAGGATAAGGATGAAGTGGAGAGGGACGATCATCAGTCACCTATCCCTAACCCAAATAGTGTTAGAGATAGTTGCTGTGAAGAAGATTTCCTTCTTAAACATGGCTGGGTTTCGATGATGACAAGATTGCTGATCAAAAAGAAGAAAAGCCTCCGATAGATCAAGTCAAAGATTCTACAGAATTATTTAATTATGTATTTTCAATTCTCTGTAAGTATGGTTCGTATCTTTGACATATTACAAACTGTGATTATATAACTTAGATATGCTCAAGCAAATCATTCCTTAAGTTTAAAACTTAATCTAAGTTATTTTCAAAGTTAAGTGTTGAAATAAACCTTTTGAAATCTTAAGAAAAACATTTTTCAGTTGCAGCAATCGATTACCTCAAAGATGTAATCGGTTACATATATACTCGATGATATGGAAAAACATTTTTTGTTGTAGCAATCGATTACCTAAAATGTGTAATCGATTACCTAAAGTCCCATTGATGTGGATGTAATCGATTTCCTAAAATGTGTAATCGATTCTGACAACTAAATTTTGAATATCCGATTTTCAACGTACACATGTAATCGATTACCACAACGACGTAATCGATTACCCGCTTCAAAATCAAATTTTCTGAAAGCGTTATGATTTCAAATGGTATGTTTTGGTCCCTGGAAAGGTGCCAAACGATCACCTTGCTTCAGACATGATCTGATGTGTATATATATACCTTTCTTGTACATCAGAACACACACAACTTTCATTCTTTCAAATCATAAGAGATCAATATCATTTTACAAGTTCTAAACCTTCAAAACTTTCTTGCCTAGAACTTAGTTACTATTTTCATATTCTGAAAAAGTTCTTGAGCACTAAGTTGTATAGTTACAAAGTGATATTGATCTGATACAGCCATATGCTTTACCATTCTTCACAGTTATTAAACTCATCCTTGTGTTGGGTTTTGGTTTGAAAAGATAGTGGGGTGCTATCTTGTTGTATAGAAATTGTTAGGGAGCCTTGGGGTGAGGCTTGCTTGTAACAAGAATTTCTATCATAGTGGATTGCTCTGCAGGTGTCAGAAGAACTGGATGTACCCAAGTGGTTAGGGGAACTTCTTCCTTATCCTTTTACTTTTGTTTATCAATCAAACTCCATCTATCTATCCATAAAACAAAAGAACGAAAAATCTCTAAAAGTCAATCGTTCAACCTAATTCACCCCCCCTCTTAGGTTGTATACCAGACTTACAATTGGTATCAGAGCAGGTTAAGGTAACCTGCTCCTTCAATCCATGGCTTCCGCAAGTAACAATCCTACTTTTAGAGATGGTGGCAGTAACAACAAGCCTCCATGTTTTGTTGGAGAACACTATGACTTCTGGAAGATTCGCATGCAATCCTATCTTGAAGCACAAGGAGAAGAAATATGGGATGCTGTAGAGAATGGTCCTTATGTGCCTACAAATACCATCAACAATAAGTGCAAGATAAAGTCAAAGCTGCATGATGGACAGATGATGACAAGAAGAAAGTGCTCTATGACAAAAAGGCCAAGAACATTCTACAGTCAGCATTAGGTATGGATGAATTCTTTCGTATCTCACATTGTAAAACTGCTAAAGAGATTTGGGATACTCTAGAAGTAACCCATGAAGGAACAGTAGAAGTAAAGAGATCTAAACTGAATACTTTATCACAAGAGTATGAAATGTTTAGAATGCAGCCTGGTGAATCAATACTTGATTTGCAAAAGAGATTCTCTCATTTGACAAATCACTTAATGGCTCTTGGAAAGACCTTTACCAATGATGAGTTGAATCTTAAGATTCTTCAATCATTGACTTCGTAATGGCAACCAAAGGTTCTGACAATTTCTGAAAAGAAAAGTCTGTCAAAAATGACTTCTGCGACATTATTTGGAAAACTCCAAGAACATGAATTGGAACTTGGAAGATTGGAAGAGACTGAAGTCAAAGAGAAGAAGAACAAAAGCATTGCCTTAAAGGTTGAAACCAGAAAACAACATGAAGAAGAAAGCACTGATGAAGATGAGAACATCACTCTCCTAGTAAAAGGTTTGGAAAACTTCTTAAGAAAGACCAAAATATTAAATTTGATAACAAAAAGAAATTTTTCAAGAAAAGGGATACATCCACTTCAAATCAGAACTTCACATGTTTTGAATGCGGTAAGGAAGGACATATGAAAGCAGAATGTCCTAATCTGACAAAGAAGAAGTACTTCAAAGGGAAAAAGGAATTCAAATCCAAAAAGGCCTACATTGCATGGAATGACAATAAAGTAAGCACATCCTCCGATTCAGAAAGTGGAGAATCTGAAGTCAAAGCACTAATGGCATCACATCACTCAGATGATGAACAAGAGGTTAGTTGATCACTAACTAATCAATATATTCAGAAAGTGGAGAATCTGAAGTCAAAGCACTGCATATATGTATTAAATTAGGTGATCACTAACTAATCAATATATTGGAATGCAAAATATGTAGGTATCCCTAACTTCCAAAGCCAAGGGCAAGGGCAAGGGCAAGCTGCCTATAGCTACCAAGAATGTTGGCAAGCAGCCAACAAATGGGTCATTCACATCTCCAGTGAAGAAGACCATGGTATCTAAGCAACCTACAGCTCCTGCTACAGATTTTACAATTTATCTTAGAGTCCATGTGGCAACAAAGATGGAGGAGACAGATACCATTAAAGTACCAATGGTGGAATCAATTTTGGTTATGAGCACGCACTAAGAACTGGGCTAATGGTGCAATTCAAGAAATTCTTAATGACCACCTATGGTTAAGTGAAACTGTTATTAGCGTATATCTCAGGTACTGCATTAAACTTTAAAGTATCCAATGTTTTTTTTTATTCTTTGAACTAAATATTTATGTTATTTTTAATGCATTAATTTGTATGCATGTTTTAATTTAAAGTACTTGTATCAAGAGATATTGATCCCACAAGAACAGACTCAAAAGGTTTGTATTTTTGCTCCCACAACGAACACATATGCAATCATGGAATGCTGACATGTCTGAATATATAGTTCAGCGCTTGGCATTAGCAAATCCTGAGTCTGAGACTCTATTTTTGTCACCTTGCAACGTAGTGTAAGTCATTTAATTTAATCATGTATATATATATTACTTCATCAATGATACTAAATTTATTGAAATGTGCTTACCTACTTATGATTTTTTTCTCCAACATTTTTGTAGGGATCATTGGTTATTGTTAGCAATTAACCTGAATCAAAACACTGTGTACTATCTAGATCCATTGCATGTACAAATCAACCTGCGCAAAAAAATGAAAGAGAAGTACAATCAGTAAGTGTGTGTATATTATATTGGATATTGGTTATGAATGTATTGGAAAAAGACTTACGTTTTTGTATCAGGTTGTGGTGACCTAATTATCCACTGATTTGTGTGATTGATGCTTAATTTATGTGGTTTCAGACATCTATATTCTCTATAATTGTTACTCATAATCAAATAATTAGTTTGATACCAGATCATAGTATACGGTACATTCATTCCATTTGTATTTGTTGTGAATTGGAGATATGTGATGATTGTTAATTGAGTCATGGTATTTAAGATTAAGTTAAAGTGTAATAAAAAATGTCTAGTTCCAAAACTTTGCTAGCTGACTTGCAATTCTTAGAGAATTTGTTTACTCTTAATAAAGTGTAATTGATTGATTTAATCTGATTCTCATTTTTTGCTTCTAGTTTTGTTGTTACTAAAAATTTTGGAAAAATGTTAAGTGTTTATTTGTTTATGGTTGACCTATGTGACCCCCTGGCTGGTATGGTATTTTTGTTGTTACAGGTATTTTATAAATTTTGGAATGTCCATATTTTAGGGGAGACTCTGCCAAAATTTTGTTAGAAATTTATAGTCTGTGTGTTGATGTTAAGAGCAGTGATTATGAATGTATTGGAATGGTGTTTTTTAGTTTGTAGAAATGATTATGAGTGTAAAATTGGATATTGAATGATTTTGTTTGATTTTGTACTTAGGGCTAATTTATCGAAGAAACTGATAAAGGTATTTATACCAAATTATTTATGCAATTATTCAAATTACCAAAATAAAAGCAATTAATTTCATATTTTTTGCTTTATAGTGTCCTCGCAAACCAAACTCTGATGATTGTGGCCGATATGTTTTGAAGTTTCTCTAGGATATTGTCGTTCATAACTAAACACAAATTCCAACAGAGGTATGTATGTAATAATTTCAAAGTTTATATAATTTTTTTACTTTTACACATACCATTTGAATGCATATGTTCAATTCTAACTTGATTTAATTTTCATTTCGCAGTACTTTCCTGATTGTCAATTCGACAAATACCCTGATCATACCGAACTCAAAGAAGAGTGATGCCGATATTTTGTTACGAATTTTATCATTTATAGGCAGCTAGAAGAAGAAGATTAATATTTAATGTTTAGGTGAGTTTGTTATAAATTTAGTTTTTGTGAGTTTGGTGTTGATGTAAGTAACATGCTTATGTGGTTAAAAATTTCCTGCACATTTGTTGAAGTTAGCATACTTGAAATGGAATAGGTTCACATGAATTTGGGAGTAAAATTCTGCACTATTTAGCACATTTGTTGAACATTAGCATACTAGGTAGACTTGTATTAGATTTTATTATGTTTCGCCTATCTTCCACATTGTTTCAATGTTGCATGACAAGGATTTCCTTTTTATGTTAACTGGTATTGTATATATTTTACGTTGGCTGGCTGGTATGGTATTTTATGTTGTTACAGGTATTGTATATATTTTGGAATGTCCATATTTTATGGGAGACTCTGCCAAAATTTTATTAGAATTTGTGTTGGTTAGCAGCAGCAGAAGAAAAAAGAAGAAGAAGAAGAAGAAGAAAAAGAAGATATTAGTGTTTAGGTACTATTTGTAGCATGACATGTGTAATGTTTAGTTAATGCATTTTAATGTTTTAGCGATGATAATTTTGTTAAATGTGAATTTGACTGAGAATTATATTGTAATTTATTCATGTTAATGCAATGGATCTATACTCTTTCTACGAAAAAAATATATTGTAATGTTAAATTTGGTTTTAGTGAAGTTTGATGTTGATACAATTGGGTGTTGATGACAATTTTGGTGAGCATTTTGTGTTATCACAACACTAGATATCATGTGAATATGAGAGAATTAAAAAAAAAGGGAGAATAAACAGCGCTTCGTTAAAGGAAGCGCTGCTTATTGCATAAGAATAAGTACAATAAACAGCGCTTCCGTATTAAAGCGTTGTTTATTGTCTATTCTCATATTCCTAAATGAAGTGTTGTTTAATGTCAATTTTCAGCAGCGCTTCTTAAACGTTTTTTTTTGAAATACATTCAGCAGCGGCTTAATTTTCAGCGCCTTTAAATGTTGTTTAAGGCAAAAAAATAAGCGTTGTTTATTGCCAAAACTGTTGTAGTGACATATTATTTAGCACAACTAGAGTTTTGATGACATAGAACTAAAAAGTATTTTCAGATACCGTAGTGCATAGAAGTGACACAAGAACTGAGAAAGAGATTTCAAAGATCGAGATTTTTAGAGATTAAAATATAGGGAACCTAGTGTTCCTATTGAGCATATGGGCCATGTGTCCTGTGCTAGGACTTAACGTCCTATTGCGTGCGCATGTTCCGTATGGCGTGCCTAGTATCTCAAGCTAAGAATTGAGCCTAGTGTTCCGCATTACGTGCCTAGAGTTTTGATCTAAGATTGAGATTAGCGTTCCGCAGTTGAACACCTGGAGCTAGTGTCCTGTGTTTGAACTCTATGGGGTAGTTCTCATCATCTCAGTTTACTGTGTGATGAAGAATACCCGAGCATTACTTGAGTAGTATGGGATGCTCAGTGTAGTGCTCAAACTTTGAGTTCCCTCCACCTTTTTAAATGCGAAACGTAGTTGATTGTCGATCCGCGTTGATTAATTATAACATATCTCGGGCGCTCCTTATGGTGAGCAAGTCATATTAAAGAATTTGTTTGGATGCACACAGACCATTGAGCATCGACACTCGGAGCGTTTGATTGTCTTAAAGACTTCAAAAGACGAGTTGTCACTTCATTGTCTAATGCGTGGCAAGCCTAATTCGTGGCTATATTGTTCGGACGTTGAGAGGATTCCTCGTCTACTACTGACCTTATTATAGGCTACAGGTGTATACACAAACTCGTTCATAATGCATTGGCATGCATAATTAACCACATTGTAATATGTGATGACTTGGTCGTGATCTATTGATTGATTTGTCTTCTCACATGCAAATGTTTGATATCGTGATGACTTGATCATTGATCTATTGGTTGAAGTGTCTGTTCATATGCCAATGCTTGATATATCATGATGATGTATGCGGTCTATTAAGTATGTATATGTATATAAGGCATGTTTGTTGTATTATATATATATATATATATTGTTTGGATGCGACATAGCCTATGATAAACTCATGGACAAAGAATTTACCCTTGCACTGTTGTTGGATTGGACATTCTTATGGATGTTACCAGATGGAGTGTCACATTGCTGCTGCTGTTTATTCTTTCCGATAAGTATTGAAGAATGAGCCAGTGGAGGAAGATTCCTCTGAGTGCTTCGTGTTCTAATCTTGCTGAATGATTTTTCAGTAAGGTTTATAGTTGTTGGCCAGCTTAGCTTAGGATATTGTCTTTGTTGTTTGCGTAATTACTTATTGTTTTGTAATTACTCTTTTCAGAAAACCTCGCCTCAGTGCGAAATGATTATGTCATGTTCTATGTATGTGAAGCATTCGTTGTGATGTAATATACTCTGACATTTGCAAAAGACTGATTTGACATCATTTAGAAAATTGTAGTACTCTTTACGTCTCATTTTTTAAAAGGGTTTCAAAGGAAAGAAAAAGAAAAAAATTCACTCCTATTTTCCATTGCGAAATACAGAAGAGTACTTTTTACTGAAAGCATATAAGCATCAAATATTTTTAGCATTAGATTGGGTTGCACAGCAGTGCTCCGGAAAAGGGGTGTTACATTTAGTTTGCCAAAAGACGAAGACTGAGCACCAACATCCTGGTGGTATACTCCAACCTCTAAAAATCCCGGAGTGGAAGTGAGAAGGTATATCTATGGACTTCGTGGAGGGTTTACTTGAACGCAGTCCGGATATGATTCAATTTAGGTCATTGTTGATAGGTTGACAAAATCAATCTACCTTCTTCCGGTTACCTCTTACAATACTGCTAGGTTAGCCAAGATTTACATCAGAGAGATCATTAGGCTACATGGGGTACTTACTAGTATTGTATCAGAGGGGATCCCAAATTCACCTCTAGGTTTTGGAATGCACTTCACGAAGCCTTAGGGACTAGGTTGAGCCTTAGCACTACTTACCTCCCTCAAACTGATGGTCAGACCGAGAGAACCATACAAACTTTAGAAGACATGCTTAGAGCTTGTATCTTAGAGGATGGTGGAAGTTGGGATGAGCATCTGTCTTTGATAGAGTTTGCTTATAACAACAACTACCATTCTAGCATCAGTATGGCTCCTTATGAGGCACTTTATGGTCAAAAGTATAAAACCCCTCAGTGGTTGTTTGATGTGGGGAAAGGAAGTTTGGCTAGGTCCAGACCTAGTTTAGGAAGCCACGAATAAGATTCTCATCATAAGGGATAAGTTGCGAACGGCTCAAAGTTGGCCGAAAAGTTACATTAATAATAGAAGAAAACCGTTTTAGTATGAAGAAGGTGAGCACGTGTTTTTAAGACTTACCCCTACGATAGGCATTGGGAGAGCCCTTAGGGTTATGAAGCTTAATCCTCGAGTCATTTATCCTTTTCAAATCCTTCGTCGAGTCGGTCTTGTTGCTTATCAAATCACATTACCTCCTTCTCTATCTAATCTTCACGATGTCTTCTATGTCTCCCAAATTAAAAGTTACATTGTCGATCCTTTTCAACCCTTGGATCGTGAATCAGTACAACTAATTAAGGTCCGGTTCAACAAATCAGCCATAACCTATTCAGATTATGGATTGTAGTCTAAGACACTGAGGAATAAGACCTTCTGCTTGGTGAAGGTTATTTGGGAGGAGACCACCCCTGAAGAGACCACTCGAGAACTCGAAGAGGAGTTGCAATCCAAGTATCCACACTTGTTTGAGTAAGTAAGTTGTACTTCATTTTTTAGGACAAAATTTTTCAAAGGTGGGGAGTAATGTAACATCTCACCTATCATGGTGTCCTATAATGTATGATTTTTCTTTAAAAATATGTTTTAAGAGTGTGATCAGCATGTATGGTTAATTTTTAGAAGTTTATCACTATTAGTAGGTTTTTAGTGCTGAGGGTTGGAAACAGTTGAAAGGGGGTGTGAATAGCATAGTGCAGGGGCGTAATAGTGAAATTCTATTTCATTTAGACAGAATGGCTACTTAGGCCCAAAACCCCACTCCTCCATTCTCCTTGTGCGACCTGCCCTCCTTCTCTTTAGCATTTCACATGCAACTTCACGAGAGCTTCATCTCCATGGAAGGGCCTTTAGATAGAGAAAGTAAGGTTTGACTGAGAAATTGGTAGAAACTCAAGAAAATTTTATTGTGGCAGCTCGGCATTGAAGATTAGAGCAAGAATTTGAGAAACATTGAAGTGGAGAAAGGGAGAAGAAAAGGAAAGTCAAATTCAAGGGGATAGAGAGGAAATTTCAATCATTTCCTTCAATTTCTAAGCTAAACACCATCAATCTAAGGTGGGTTCTTCAACATTTAGAGGTGGGAAACCATAAGACCCATTTTAGGAGCTAGTTTTCTTGAACTTGGATGGGGGCATTGTGATGTTCTTGGGTATTTTTAGAGTTATGTAGAAATTATGTGTTAATGTGTGTCCACGATTTTAGGTGATAAAATGGGGTTGCTTGTATGAATCCTTGTAATAGCATAGTATACTCTATTTTGGGTTGCACTTGAATGAGTTGTCAATCCCTTGAAATAGATGTCTTAAATTGAGATCTAGTGGTATGACTGTGGTGAATCAATTTTTTTTTTTAGTCTATGTCTTAAGTGTTGAACATGTGTTAGTATGACTTTTTCTTTTGAGTGTGATTGCTTGGTTTACGAGGGTTTTGGGTTGTTTAAAATGATACTTATTTCATGGTTATGGACACACATATTGTTAACTTATAAAATTTGTCATGCATCTAAGGGGGAACATATTGAAAATTTGAGTATTTGATGTTTGATTCTTGAATGTGGATTGAGTCACCTTTGATGTTCTTTTCTTTTACTCCTTTCTTTTTTTTAGCAAAAGAAAGGAAATGAGTCTCGTTAAAACCTTCTGATACAAAACTCTCCTTAAGAAAAAAACATCTAGAAGAAAAAATAATACTCCTCCCTAAATTTTATTAATAAAAAAGGAAAAAAGATAAACAAAAAATCAAGGGGGGACTAGGCTAAAACCCATGAACCACTACAACAAATTCTTTAAAAGATGGCGCCACTTTAAATAGCGTTTAAATATGGAAGTGCTACTTAAAATTAGGTAGAGCACTTTAAGTAGCGTTTAACAAAGAAACGCTACTGAAGGAAAAAGAAATAAATAGCGCTTACAAAATAAGCGCTACTTATAGTACAGGAATAAGTAGCGCTTATACTATGAAGCGCTATTTAAAGATGGATGACAGAATAAGTAGCGCTTAACCCTGGAAGCGCTACTTATTGTCTTATACCTAAAGTAGCGCTTAAATCTGGAAGCGCTACTTATTGTCTGACCAAAAGTAGCGCTTAAACGATAAAGCGCTATTTATTGTCAAATACTAATTTTAATTCAGCCCGCGTTTCTCAATACAGTCACTTCCACACTGTCGCATATCTCTCTCTCTCGAGTTTCTTCTCGCCGTTGTTACTCGCCGTTGTTACTCGCCGTTGTTGTTGTTGTTGTTGTTCTTCCACACTGTCTCTCGAGTTTCTTCTCAACGTTCTCGTCGTCGTTGTTGGTCTCGCCGTTTGGGACGTCGTACCGTCGCTTCCGCACTGTTGAGCTTCCGCACCGTCGTTTTGGCCGTCGCCGTCGCACAGTCGTTTGGGCCGTCGCCGTCGCCGTCGCACCGTCCGTCACACTTTCTGTTACCAACAGGTTTCATCTCTTCCATTCTTCTTGCTTTTCTTTTTTTTTTCCCAAAAACGCTTTCATTTTTTTTTTCAAGGAACTCAGTGTTTTCCAACCATGTCTTAGTGCTGAAATGGAAAATCAAAACGAAATGGAAATGAGATAGGTTTTTAGTATAATTATTATTAATGTTAGTGTTTTTTCTCATTATGTTAAATGAAGAATGAGATAATAGATGATATTGCATATCGTTTTAGAGAAATAATTGAATTTGAAGTTTTTAGTTGTTTATATTTGGCCTATGTGGAACCTTGTGCTGGTTGGTATGATATTTTATTTTGTTACAGGTGTTGTATAAATTTTGGAATGTCCATATTTTAGGGGAGGTTCTGTCAAAATTTTGTTAGAAATTTGATATAGTCTGTGTGTTGTTGTTAAGACAAGTGGTAGTTTTAGTCTTGGTTTATCTAATTGGGCTTTAGTTAATCTCAATTTTGTCTTGCATTAACGACATAGCCTATGTTGTTGCTCTGAATGCCTTGGTGTTGTTTTATTTCTCAATTCATAGGCAAATATGGATCGAAAGTGGATGTCTGCTAATCGTTTGTCGAAGGAATATAAGGATGGAGTGGAAGATTTTATTGGGTTTGTAGTTGGGCATACAACAGATCTTAGTAGAATCGTATGTCCGTGTTTAAGTTGTTGTTATGCAAACAAAGTTAATGTTAAGGAATTAGAATGGCATTTAGTGAGCAATGGGATTGATTATCGTTATGAATCTGAAATTGAATATTGGAATGCTGAATTTATTATGTTTAAGGATTGTGATTGATTTGTTTTTAATGACTTAAGTATTTGGATATTGTAATGTTGAAGTTTTTATTTGTTTATGTTTGGTGAATTTGAATCCTTGTGCTGGCTGGTATGGTATTTTATCTTTATTCTGGTGTTGTATAAATTTTGGAATGCCCATATTTTAGGGGAGACTCTGCCAAAATTTTGTTAGAAATTTGATATAGTTTATGTGTTCATGTTAAGAGCAGTCTTATGCATGTATTGGATTGATTATCGTTATGAATCTGAAATTGGATATTGGAATGCTGAATTTATTATGTTTAAGGAATGTGATTGATTTGTTTTTAATGACTTAAGTATTTGGATATTGTAATGTTGAAGTTTTTATTTGTTTATGTTTGGTGAATTTGAATCCTTGTGCTGTTTGGAATGCCCATATTTTAGGGGAGACTCTGCCAAAATTTTGTTAGAAATTTGATATAGTTTGTGTGTTGATGTTAAGAGCAGTCTTATGAATGTATTGGATATATATTGAATGATTTTTTTGGATTTTGCACTCAGGGCTATCCTTGTTCATCGAACACTAAATGTCAAGTCTCGGTTTTCTAAATCAACGACACCTAAATGGATATCGATAAAGGTATTATACCAACTGAACTCTGATGATTGTGGCCGGTATGTATTGAAGTTTCTCAAGGATATTGTCATTCATAACCAAACACAAATTCCAACGGAGGTATGTATATGTAATAATTAATTTCGAAGTTTATATAATTTTTTTACTTTTACACATACCATTTGGAAGCATGTATTCAATTCTAACTTGATTTAATTTTTATTTCGCAGTACTTTCCTGATTGTCAATTCGACGCATATCCTGATCATACCGTACTCAAGGAAGAGTGGTGTCGATATTTTGTTACGAACTTTATTATGTATAGGCACATAGAAGAAGAAGAAGAAGATGATGATGATGATTAGTGTGTAATGTTTAGGTACTAGCATAATATGTGTTATGTTTTAGTTAATGTATTTTAATGTTTTATTTATGATACTTTTGTAAATATTTGGTTGAGAATTATTTCATGTAATGTTAAATTTGGATTTTGTGAGCTTTGATATTAGCACAAATTTGAGTGTTGATGATTATTTTATGGTGTGCAGTAACCACTATATGCATATATAGGTATGTGAATATAACCAAAAAAATCATTATTGAGAATAAGTAGCGCTTATTATGATAAGTGCTACTTATTCCTTGAGAATAAATAGTGCTTTTTAAAGGAAGCGCTACTTATTCTCAGGAATAAGTAGCGCTTGCTAAATGAAGCGCTACTTATTCTCAGGAATAAGTAGCGCTTTATAAATGAAGCGCTACTTATTCTAAACGAATAAGTAGCGCTTCCTAACTAAGCGCTATTTATTCTCAACTTTAAGTAGCGTTTAACAAACGCTATTTATTGAAGATACAATCAGTAGCGGCACGATATATAGCGCCTTTAAGCGCTATTTAAGGCCAAAAAAAGCGCTATTTATTCCCTTTTTTGTTGTAGTGAACAAAAACAATATTGAAACTAATAGGAATGAGGACCAAACCTATAGAAAAGAAACTAGATCTAAGAAAAGCAATAATAGCATGCAAAAGCATCACTATAATGACTTTAATCCCAACTATGTTGGCACCAAAGACATTATCAATCACTTGCAACACACCAAAATCAAAAAAGCGGAGACTGTCAATGAACCCAAGGAGAATCATCTAAACCTGTAACTAGGCAAACCTAAGCTGTTTCTGAAAAAATCCTCAGCAACGAAACTAGGAATACGGTCCCACCAAACAAAACCAATGGTACTAGACCCATGACTGGTAAGCTTATCAACGCAAATATTTCCTTGTCGATAAATATGAGCGCAAATAAAGATCATATGTTTGGTCAAGTGAATACATTTATTCCATCTATTTCTGAGCTTCCAAGGAATCACCTGACTATTCTTGAAAGCAGAAACCACCAACTGACAATCATACTCCAACCACAAAAAATTCCAACCTTTGTTAAAAGTTATTTCTATAGCCAATATGGCTCCAACAATCTCCGCATGAAGCGCATAGTTGATACCAATGTTAGCAGAGAAGCAACCAAGGACAGCAGCACTTTTATCTCTAAAAATATCACCACAAGAGGCTGGGCCAGGATAACCTTTGGCAGCCCCATCAGTGTTGCACTTAACCATATAAGGAGCAGGGAGAATCCAAGTAACCTCTTTGATATTTGAAGAACATCTGTAATTACCTTTAACCTTGAAGCCTTTAAAATCACAAATTCAGCAACAGAAGAGGACATAGGAGAATTGGAGGCACTACCTGCTAAATCCACAATGGAGAGGATTAAACAAATAATAGAGTGCAAAGGGACAATAATATTATCAAACCTGTCCTTGTTCCTGGAGTGCCAGATTGCCCATCAAACATTAACAATAGCAGCAGAGACAATGTCACATATCTGAGGGCTCCAACCATGAAGAGGCAAAGATAAAATATTCTAAAAATAAGAGCTATCTATCGAAGTGTTCAGAGTACCTCCAAGCCAATTCCAAATAGACTTGGCAAAAGCGCAGTCAAGAAAAAGGTGATGAGTGGATTCTAAAGCATTACCACAAAGACTACAAACTGAAACAACAGTGCAACCTCTATTCCAAAGCTGATCATCCGTCGGTATCTTGTTATGAAGAATCCTCCAAAGAATAAAGGATTTAGAAGGTGGAATAAAATTCTTCCAAACTAATTTGGTCCAAGGAACCACCTGTCCCACAGGGTTATAGAAGAGGCTTTTACTTCAAGTTCCAATATGGAGGATAAGTCTAAGATGATTGTTGATGGTTTATAAGTACCTAACTTGGCATTTGGAATGGTCTAAATTGGGTTGGAAACATCAAAAACTCATGCACCACACTGCACTGATAGCACAGGGCGCAGCGGTATGTCGGGCACCTGGCGCCCTGCTTCTGACTTCCCTCGCTTGTTCGATGAATCTAGGAGCTTAGGGGTGCCAATTAGACTGCACCTTTGAGTTCTTTTGACTTAGGATAATGTCAAATACATTAACATATGATTTGTTTGAAATTCTTGGCTTGGGAATGAATTTAATAATTGTCTAATCATGAATTTGATAAGTAAGAGTGATAATTTTTCCTTCTAGAAAGAAGTTGTGGTATGGTTAGGAAAATTGGGACGCCACTTGCGGGTTGTAGACGTCTAACCATCCATACCATAACGAATGTCGGTCCAGGGTCTCGTGACTTTATGATCTGATAGACCCGACGGCGTAGATTCCTGGTTCGATTTCAAAAGAATCCTAAGGGAATGTTAATACTTGTTTAATAATGTATAAATGGGTATTATGATGAACGTATGAAAATGATAGGTGATATATGTGCTAGTGTCTCTACTTATATTAATTATGGTAGTGATGTTATGTGGGAGGTTCATGAAGGACTCACTGATATTATTATCTCACCCCGTTTCTTTTTGTTTTCAGATAAGCAGACAATGAAGGATGCTTGAGGAAGAGCATTGAGATCTCGTCTCACAATCCTTTAGCATTTCTTTTAAGCCTATTGTATTACATTTTGATGTAATGTGAACTAAGAAATTTGTAATTTCTAGTTCCTAGTTTGTATGTACTTATACTTTTGGATAAGTGTAATGAAGTACTAAAAATTTGTATGGATTATGACTTGGCTATGTACTCAAAATTTTATTTCCATTTCTAGTGGATGCCTTTTTATGTTTAATATCCCGACTTTAACCTTTTTACGTTCAATAAAAAGGTTTAGGAAAGGAAAACATTTGCACAAGCATTAGGTAGGAGTGGTGTGGAAAATCATGGTAAATCTGCTCACCAAAAGGTTCACTCAAGGCAATCTATCTTAATTATATGGAATATGGGGTTAAAGTGGAAACCTGTAAATGGTTGTCTTGTGCTTACATTGGACTATGTTTTCTTGTGCATATGTCCAAGGGCTTCAAGGAAAAACTCTTCCTATTAGGTCTCAACACTATACAGGCAATCCCAATGGGGGAGGACGATTTTATTGGTGGGTTTAGAGTAAATCAGGTACCTCAGGCGGTGGAGGTGCATAAGAAGTGCTTCTCTGGTGTTTTTATAAGGATCAAAGAATGGTGTCCTATAGATCTCTCTGACGAACGTTTGGTGTGGCTCTAAGTTCTTTGGGGTGTCGGCGCATGCTTAGGAGGTGAGCTTCTTCAGCAAGGTGGCGATGGTTTTGGTCAGATGGTGTCTCTGGATAAGGCGACGGAAAGGATGGATATGGGGAAAGATCTGATATCCACATCATGTAGGAAAACAATTGATGAGATTGTCAAGGTCAATATTTCTAGACTTATCTTCCATATTCACGTTCATGAAGATTAGTTGGGGTGGAGAAGTTATTGAGGTTTTCCAACCAAAACGACAACCAAAGGAGTGATGGGTCGTTCTCGTCGAAATCAAAACGGTGTGCATCCTGGACTAGTGGCGATGGAGACGGTGGTGTTTTCTCTGGCGATGACTCTGACACAGGTGGTCCTCGGCGGACCCGGTATTGTACGAGTTGGTACACAGAAAGCAAAAAGAGTGTGCCTCTATGCAGGGTCAGAAGGGGATCAATAGGGTGGAATATTTCTAGCTTGGAGTGTGTGCTTTAACAAATAGGGAAAATCGGAGGTGATGGATCAATGGTGAAGTGCAGAAATGAGAGACAAGAACATCCATTGGCTGATAAAGCTGGGGGAGCGGCTGCAGTTTAGAAAGGAAAGTGAGCAGGGGTTGTTGGGTGTAGCCACATTTGAAACGGAGGTAAGGATGAAGGGGTTAAAGAGGGATCTAGGGTTCGCTACGGGCTAACCATATTGAAAGGAATGAAGACATTATGGATTTGGCGGGGGCTAAATTGGTTAACTATAGGCATGAGGATCAGGTGGTTGCTACTAAAATTCTTCAGCCGAGGAATAAAATTGGAATGTTTAATAATTGTGAGGCTGTAACAATGGTGGACAAGCTTGTGGATATGGAGGCTAGAGATACAGTGGAAAATATAGAACGGGAGAGGGTGGTAGTTGATCAATGATTGTTGGATCCATTAATATTAGGGGGTTGGGGGAGATGGTTAAGAAGAGGAAGATCAAAGCTTTGGTGGCTATGGAGAAACTTGACTTTATAGCTATTCAAGAGACAACGTTGGAGGTTATTGATGATAGGTTGTGCCACTGGCTTTGGCTTCCTTTGCTGGGTAATAACGGTTGGATATTGTCCATTTGGAACACAACAAAGGCGAAGTTGTTATTCTCATATGTAGATGAAGGCTTTGTAGGTGTGTGCCTATTGTGGGGGTGGAAGAGAGGTGTTATGTGGCTAATGTGTATGCCCAACGTATGCAGCCAAAAGAATGTAATGGAAGAACCTCTTCATGTCTAAGAAAGGCTTCAGAGGGGGACTGTGGTGTGTTGTTGGTGATTTCAACTCAGTGCGGGCTCAAGGTGAGAAAATGGGGCGGGGGCTGTGAGCTCTACACCGGGAAGGACTAATATCCGTGAATTTGATAAGTTCTTGGATGACATGGAGCTAATTGACCTCCCTCTATTGGGGAGGAGGTTTACATGGTTCAAACCCAATGGGGGGCACTGAGCCGGCTAGATCGGATGTCGATGTCAGATGATTGGATAGATACTTGTAAGGGTGCGCATGGGTCGGGTTTGGGTGTTTAAAAACCAGCCCAATTAAATATATGGGTTGGGTTAAGTCGGTTTAGTTGAATTTTTTGACGTAACCAGAACCAACCCAACCCGACCTCATATGAATTGGTTTGGGTCGAGTGAACAGGCTTATTACTAAAATATACATTTCTCAAAAAACAAAATTGGAAAAAAAAATAAAGACAAGTAGAAAACCACTATCAAGGCCTTAAACATTAATTTATCTAACATTCACCTAGTCTGATTGAAAAAACAACAAATATGCAACATAATATTTCATATTTCTTAATATTTAACATTTGCAGCGTGACATTATTTCATATTTCATATTATATATAAATCATTACAAATGCAAATGTTAAATATACGCGACATGTTTACTTAGTAAGTAAAAAAAAAAAAAAGTTATGTATTCATTTACAGTGGGTTGAGTTAGGTTGTTCGAGTTTGCAATCTTCAGACCTGACACCAAACTCATAGGCTTTGGGTTTTCTTCTTTTAAACCGACCCAACCCAATGACCTAAACCAACCCAGTTTTCTTGTTTGGGTTGGATTAGGTAGGTCGAGTTCATGGGTCGACCCGTACCCGTGCCCACCCCTAGATACTTGGGGATAGGTGACTCAGTGGGTTATCCCTCAGGATGTGCCAGATAATTGTCCCGTTATACTCAGATATAACTCCCCCGATTGGGGTCCTAAATCGTTTCTCTTCAACAACCATTGGCTGAAACATAAGGACTTTCGAAAGGTAGTGGGTGATTGTTGGTCCTCCGTACATATCATTGGTTAGTCAGGATTTATGTTGAATGAAAAACTGAAACTCCTCAAGGGTACACTCAAAAAGTGGAACAAAGAGGTCTTTGGTGATGTGGATGCTAAAATTCAACTTTTAGTGGCGGAGATAAAGGTGGCAGATCTTCTTAATGAGAAGGTCGAGTTGAGGCGAAAGAGCTTCTCTGAGATCTGGAAGCTACTAAAGAGTAAAGATAGTCTTATGTTTCAGATATCCAGAGCGCGATGGTTGAGGGATGGGGATGCAGACTCGAGCTATTTCCATGCCTATGTGAAGATGTGGAGAAAGGTGAATTGTATCTCAACGCTCAGAGTGGGTGGAGCTTGGGTGGAGGATGCAGCGCATATTATGAGGGATGTTGTTAGATACTTTGCTGCTTATTTTGCTTCTGATGATTGGGATATCGACTAGGGCTAGTTCGGGTGGATTTCCCCCAGGCATCGGAAGTAGATAACTCTTTTTTGTCTGCCTCTTTCTCCTTGTAGGAAATTGAAGAAGTAATTTCATCTTGTGATGGGAACAAGAGTCCAAGACCAGACGGGTTCAATTTTACTTTTATAAAGTCTTTTTAGGATCTATTTAGGGTGGAATTGATGTCCTTGTTTGAGGAGTTCCACTTGCATGCTAAGAGGAATTGATCTCCTCTTATTTCATTACTCTTAATCCTAAAGTTGATTGTCCCATTGATTTGGATGACTTCTGTCCTGTATCTCTTCTGAGGTGCCTTTACAAGATAGCGGCAAAGGTCCTTGTTGCAAGGCTTGCTAAAGTCATGGACTCCATTATTGCATTTACACAGTCATCTTTCATTCGAGGAAAACAGTTTGTATACGGGATGGTGGTGGTTAATAAAGTGGTTGACCATGCTAGAAGGACTGCTAAGGAATGTCTAATCCTAAAGGTGGACTTCGAGAAGGCTTATGACTTTGTTAGCTTGGCCTTCTTTGATTATATGCTAGGCCAATTTGGATTTGATGGGAGGTGAAAGGATTGGATCCAGGCATGTCTTTTTACTGAGAATCTTTCAGTGTTGGTAAATGGTTGTTCGACCGGGGAGGTGAGCATTCAGAAGGAACTCAAGCAAGGCAATCCACTTTCTCCCTTCCTGTTTCTGTCGGAGGGGTTGGGAGGTCTTATTTGTAGGGTAGAGGAACATGGTCTCTTTACTGAGTATAGAGTAGCAAAGTCAAGGTCTGTGATGTCTCACCTACAGTACGTGGATGTCACTCTCTTTATTAGTGAGGCTACGGTGGATAATATTTGGGCCATGAAGACTATCCTTTGGTGTTTTGGGATGGCCTTAGGGTTGAAGGTCAATTTCTGGAAGCGTAGTCTGATGGGTGTGAATGTGGAGAATTCATTTCTTGATATGGCTTCTAGATTTCTGCATTGTAAGATGGGGGCAGTCCGTTTCAAATTCCATTTGGTGCTATCCCTAGAGTTGCGGAAACAAGTATGTTAGCTTGGGGGTAGATTTGTCCTTATTAACTTTATTTTGAGTAGTATCCATATACTCTTTCTTGCCTATATGTGGATGCCTACGAAGGTGTGGAGGGAGGTGGTGAAAATTCAAAGGAACTTTTAATGAGGTAAGGCGAGGGGGAGGAAGATCCCTTGGGTTAAATGGGAAGATATCTGCAAGCTTAAGGCAGAGGGTGGTCTTGGGGTGAAAGACGTAAGATTACTCATCCTGAGTCTGCTGGGGAAATGGAGATAGAGGTTACTCACAGGGGAGTCCTCTCCATGAAGTGGTGTGCTAAAGGCTAAATATGGGAAATGGGTGGTTATTAGCCCTAATCTTGTGTAGTTGAGGCCCTCATTTTATGCTTCGTTATGGTGGAAGGATATTTGTTCAGTGGAATGTCGTTAGGATTGGATTTAAGGTTTTCGGAGGGTCTCTCCGAAAAGGTGGGAAGTTGATGTACTATTTTCTTTTGGCATGATGTGTGGGTTGGCTCATTACCTTTGAGCCAAGTGTTCCCCAGACTATATTCCATCTCAGAATAGCAGGACTCCATGCTGGGAGAGGTGGGTAGTTGGGTGGATAGAGCATGGGTATTGTCTTTCTCTTAGAGGCAGATGGGAGGAGGACGTATCTAGAGAGATGCTTGGTGTGGTATCGACTATATCCTTTTCCTCTACAAAGGATAGGTGGGTGTGGGGGGCCAAGATGATGGAATGTTCTCGCTTAGATCTGCATACGCCCTTCTTTCGGGGAAGCTACTCCATCAGGTTGGACTCACTAATCCATTGTCTCACACGGGTAAAAACAAACGAGTTAAACTTGCAGTACAAGGTGTGAACACCAAGATCATTCTCTCAGAGACCTTTGATCGTATCAACCCAATTAAGAACGTGAAAAAGGGGTTTGAGTGTTCTGAGAATGAAAATGGATTATAATAAGAGAGCCAAAATCAATCAACCAAAGAGATCAATCCACTTGTTAGGTTTTCTAATTGGACTTATCAAAGGTTTCTACAGATTTGATTCCAATCCTTGATCCGATTCTTGCTTGATCCTAAAATCAATTAATTAAGCATCAATCAATCTTAGTGACTTCCTATTGGATTAAGAAACCCAGAGTATGATTGAATTGAGTTAGATAATAAGCATCATCTAAGGCACTAAATCAATTTAAAAGCCGAAATACATCAAGCCTGTTATTAAGAATCACAGATCCTTTCAATCTCGAATTAAACATATTGAATCTAGCTAGCCTCCAACATATTCATTCGTCTTCATAATGTATTTTGGAATAAGAATAGAATGCAGAAAACAAAGTGAATGATTAAGCATCACCCCAAAACGAATCTACAATCAAAATCCAAGAAGAGAGATAAAGGGGAAAAGAAAGAAAATCAAGAGTTGTCATGGATATTAAAACCAAACCTCAAGATCCATAAAAGAAATCCCTAAACCAGTGAATTGATAAAAAGGGTTTAGCTTTCCATGGAGACTTCACACAGAAACATCAAAAGAAAGACATCTCAAAGAAACCCTAAGAGAACAGAAGTAGAAGTTATAGAAGTCCTTAACCCTAAGACAAGGAACTCTAATTATAGTCTCTCTCTAGGTTAACTAAAGGTTCCGCCCAATACAAAGGCCCACTAGGCGTTAATGAGCACAATAACAACTTATTACATAAGCACAAGCTGAGATAACTTCCAATTCTTGCGTCTGGTCCCATCAGTAACGTATTTTGAATTTTTGACAACTTTAACATCTGAACGAGACTGATGTGTCTTCATGAAAGTTGTAGCTATATCTCTTATCTTTGATCCCGCTTTAGAATCACGCAAATCGGACAACTACAGCTCACGATATGCCAACTAGACGCACATTACGTAAGACCAGACGATACCACTAGACAGTACGATCAGACAGTAACTTCAAGTCCATTGTTCACCATGATAAAGTTAGATTTAGGTCTTGATGTTTGAAATATAACTTGTAGATCTTTGTCTTATTTTTTCAACGCCACCAAGATCACCTTAATCGGATAAGTATAGCTCAAGTTATGGCTTGCAGACTGTGCACACGTTAGGATACCTCAAAATCCAAGAATTGACCATGATATGCATTAAAGCTCAATGAAACCCAACAACATAAAACTCAGCCAAAATGACAGTATTAGGCATAACAGACACCTAAAAATTCTAAGTACAAAGCTATAACAAGTGTCTTAAATTTGGTTGATCACTCACTAACGAGGAGCTATATGTGTTGGAGATGCGGTGGAAGAGTTTGGCACCACTTAAGTAATTGTTTTTTCTTCGAAATTTATTTTGGATAGAATTCTCACTAGGAGCAATTTACTTCGTAAAAATATTATTGGAGCACCTGAAGAAGATGTTTGTGTATATATTGTGTGAGCGTCATTGTGAATCTTCATTACATTTGTGCCTTCATTGTGAGTTCTCCTCTTATGTTTGGATGAGGTCCTTAGATGACTGGGACTGGTTTTTCCCCTTCCCCTGATTTAGTTACATTGTTTGCTATCTTCTGGGGGTGAGGGTTGCTCCATGTGTTAAAAACAGATTGGCCCTCATCTAGTATTTAGTTTTGTGGGTGATTTGGAGAGTGAGAAATGATTGTATTTTCTCAAATAAGTTGACAAATAGTATTGAGGTGGTAGAACAAATTAAAGTGACATCTTGGCGTTAGTTTTTGGAGAGAGCAAACCATGCACATTGTCTCTTCTATGAATGAAATGTCTCTCAAGGGGGTAAGTAAAGGATTTAGTAATGTTGGGAGGGAGGTTTGAGGTACTATTGTATTAAATACCCTTCCTAATTTTGTATTAGGTTGGGATACCCCTTGTACTCCTTATTATGTAATGATAATTTTTACCGTTAAAAAAAAAAAAACACTTGAAAAACTCTTAAAAGTGATTATTCTTAAAAAAGAGTGATTTTTTCATGAAAAAGATTGTAGCAAACGGGCTCTAAGTCATGCCTTCACTTTTTTTTTTTTTTACGAATAAAAGTTTAGTTAAGTTGAGTCTAGCGGCTCGTCAGGACCAGGAAAAGTCTTAATATTTGTTTATAGAGATACTTATATATTACCACTAATGAAATCGTCACATCGGCAGCAAAATTCGAACTCACGTCCTTGTGGGATATGAGTTGTATCATTACCTATCAGAGGAACATTCATGGTTAAGTCATGTCTTCGCTATTTTTTTGGTTTAGAACATCGATATAATTAATTTGAGTCGAGTTGGGTAAATCTTTATAAAAGGGGCAACTCCAATTTATTTATTCACAACTCAAATCTCAAGCTTTATTCAACTATAATCAAGTCTAACAAGAACAAAAATATGTTATCCTAAAAAATATTGTCTCTCCCTAATCAAAGGATGATGATATGCATGTGTTAATGACTTATGATTTTACTTTATTATTAGGCGGTAAATTATCATTAATAAAGGACAGCGAATGTAACAAAAAATTGAGACAGAAGATCATCCTTTGTCCAACCAAAGCTTAATGGCACTAAATAATTAACAAAATTTAACTAAAATCCACTTGCATTGAAAAAGTTTTCCTCCTAAAGTTATCCTCTAAGGGCATCTTTAGTGGCGTAAACTAAATTTTAGTTGTCGTCATCTAGTCTAACTGGCAGCATGAATTTAGTGCATTGTTGCTTGTTTTCCAGTCAAAGCAACTCTATAACTTACTGCAACTATCGCGTTTAGTGGGGCCCAGAATGAGAGATACAAAGAGAGAACGAATGCGTTGTGTCTGATAAGCAGTAGAAACACAACCCACCACCGTAGGTGCTCTAAATATCTCCTGACCAGTTAACACTTTGCATCCATTATTATTGTTACACGTTACAGCCGCATAAATAAGAAAAGAAAATTCATTCCTTCTAATTTCTATCAAACCAGCCATGGTAGAAGAATTAAGAGAACAACAACAAGAAGAAGAAGACCGAAGAAGCATGAAGAAACTCCTCCTGATAGTAAACTCCATCCTCTTAGCCATAGGCACATCCGGTGGCCCACTCGTAATGCGTCTGTACTTCATCCACGGCGGCAAACGCGCGTGGCTCTCAAGCTTCCTCGAAACCAGTGGTTTCCCCATCATTCTCCTTCCCCTAACAATCTCTTACATCCATCACCGTAACTGTCACCGTAACAGTAACCGTAACGGCAACGGCAACGGCAACGTTAACAATAACATCTCCACAAAACCAAAGCTTCTCTCTATGAAACTACCTCTCTTCTTCGCCTCCGCCGTTATCGGAATCCTCACGGGCCTCGACGACTACCTCTACGCGTGCGGCATAGCTCGTCTTCCGGTGTCAACTTCTTCGCTGATTCAAGCCTCCCACCTCTCTTTCACCGCCGTCTTTGCGTTCCTTCTTGTGCGGCACAAGTTCACGGCGTACTCCGTTAACTCTATCGTTTTGCTGACACTTGGAAGCGTCGTTTTGGCACTGCGTTCTTCAGGTGGGGATCGTCTTGTTGGTGAGTCGACTCGGGAGTACGTGATAGGTTTTGTTATGATATTGGCCGCTGCTGCGTTGTATGGGTTAGTTTTGCCGTTGTTGGAGTTGGTGTACAAAAAGAGTCGCCAAACTATCACTTACTCTCTTGTCATGGAGATTCAGTTGGTTATGTGCTTCTTTGCTACTTTGTTCTGCATCGTTGGGATGATAATAGATAATGATTTTAAGGTTTGCTTTCTTTCTCTGTCTCATTGTTCTAGCCATTACTTTTTCACACACCAGTGTTTTATATTTACTTTCTATGATCTCTGTTTATTCATTTTTTATTATATTAATGCATCGACCTCATTTTTTTTACTTTCATCTCCTTATCTTTCTTTAATGACAAATATTAGTTATTAATTATTGTGGTAGTGTGGTCGATAGGAATAGAATCTAAACCTCTTATTCCTTCAATTTTTTGATGTCTCTTTCCTCACCACTTGAGCTACCTAGCTCGGACCTATCTCTTCCTATCTCTTGATGTGAAAATTTTAATATGATTTATTAGGTTCTTATCAATATAAAAATTATTTAATAAAATATATAACATTTTTATCTTAATAATATTTTTGAATAAATAACAAATAATTTATATATTTGACTCTTTTGTGGTCACTAATTAAAGTTTGCATGGTTACTATTGGATTAACATTTGAGCAGTTAATTACCCGAATTGGATTGTCTGATCAAAATTGGACAGCTCAATTTTGACCTCAACAAATCGAGTCCAAAATATAAAATGAGAAAGTGACATATCCAATTTTCATCTGATAGTTCAGATTGGCGGTGTGATTGCGAGAATGCAGGGAATTTAAATCGCGTCACATTTGAGAAATGAGTATTTGCAATTTTTTAGGTGATTCCAAGGGAAGCGAGGGAATATAAGCTTGGGGAAACTAAGTACTACGTTGTGCTGGTGTGGAGTGCTATAATGTGGCAGTTTTTCTTCTTGGGAGCAATAGGGGTTATCTTTTGCTCTTCATCTTTGTTGTCTGGTATTATAATTGCTGCGGTTCTTCCCGTAACCGAAATATTGGCTGTTATTTTCTTCAAAGAGAATTTTCAAGCAGAGAAGGGGGTTGCTTTGGCGCTCTCTCTATGGGGCTTTGTGTCCTACTTTTATGGTGAGATTAAAGAAGCAAGGAAAAAGAAAGAAACGGAGCTGCCTCAAAGTCTTCTTCCCAACACATAATTGTAATTGATTTCATTATCGCCGCCTGCTTTTGAATTGTCAATATTGTACGCTAGCTTTGTCCCCCGATTGAAGATAACCACAAAAAGCGAAGCCATTTTCTCACCCATGGACTTATATGTCCAAATCCAAACACGATAAAATTCCAATGGTCAGTTTATGTTTAGAAGTACCTAGAACTATAACTCCAAGGTGATGGTCTAATAGAGCATGATAGGGTCTCCTATCTTAATGTTCGAGTCCCTTCATCTGAAGGATTAATTTTCTCTACTGACCAACACATGGTTACAACTACTAATATCTTCTAGCCCATATATTGGCTATGGATGCAAACTATTTAAGACAACACTACAACCCAATGTTCCTTAGCTAAGCCTTTACCTGGCTTACAACTTACGAAGAAAAATAAATGTTTGTAAGGCATAGAGAAATAAATGTCAAACAGAGAGAATATAGAAAAAATGCACAGGAGTTTTCTCTTTAATTTCTCTCACAGAGAGAATAATTAGCACTAAAATCAAAATATAAAAGAATAAAGAAATAAATGAGCAGAGCTTCAACAATTGTGCTTCACTATTTCCTTCTTTCTAGGTTCTTGTATTTATACCCAATCTCGAATAATCTCATTGTGAAATGCACATATTTGTCCTGGCTTGACATTTACTGTTATATTTATTCTTCTTGTCTTCTTTTAACAGTTGCAGTAGCCTTAGAGCCAAATGACTCCTTTTCAAAAACATTGTAGCGCTTGCTTTCAAGGTTTTCCATTTTCTTCTAAAATCAAAGTTGTCTCTTCTGAAGGGTCTTTTTGTCCATACCCTAATAGGTAACTTGTAGTCTTCAAAGTTAACTTGAAATTGGTTCTTGTCCATTGGATATAAAGCCTTGTTTCCTCATGACGCAACTTTGCTTTACTTGAACTTTCCACGAGTCTGTCTTCAGGCAGATGCACCACTTCTTATAAGAACCCAAGTCATGACGCACAATCCCTTATATGTAGATGGAGACGCAAGTGCTACAAACGCATACTTGTAGATACTATCAGATGCGAAATAACCTTTATTCACTTTGAGCATACAACTTTAGTCTTATATTGATTTATTTCATATTTCCTTAGGATATTTTATTCTCTTCACACTTAAACAACTTTGTTAAATTCTTTAAAAACAATTCTTCATTCATAACAGTTTTGTCATCATCAAAACTTTTGAGGATCAAAAGTTTTGAGGGTCAGACTTATCAAGGCAAAATTACTCAAAACATTTTTTATCTTAATTTAAAGTTTAAAGTTAGTCTTTTATTTTATTTTATTTTCAATTTGGTCTCGCGTGTTTTAAAACATTAATTTCGAGGCAAATTATTGACTGATCTACGATGACAAATGCAAGTGAACCACAAGCACAATCTACCGTATCAATTGTGCCACAAATCAAAGCATAAAAAACTGTTGCAAAAAGCCAAAAATGGACTAATTTGGCCGATATTGTCAATATTTTAGATCATGTGATACTAAACTGAAACTAAAATTAACTTTAAAGAACTAACTTGACACAAAAAAAAGATAAATGACTGAAGTGAAACTTTAAATTAAGATAAAGAACATCTAGTGTAATTTTGCTAACTTATTAATTGTTTGTGTTTCAACAAAATTTTTATATTTATATCTTTTACGTTATAAATATTTACAAATTTTAATATTAATTCACCTATTTAATATTTATAAAGAAATAAATAAATATAACATCTTATCATAAAAAGTTATATGAAATTTGAAGGGAAGAGATTTCATATCATGTTATACTCGGCTTTTGGTAGAATGGTATGAAACAAACCCTTTTTCTGTCGTTAAAATATTCAAATAATTGAACGGTAAGTTTATCTCACTTCATCCTATAATATTGCACTACATTCCATTCTATTATACTTCACTTTCCATTAGATATCCAAACATAATAATTATCAAGCAATCGGGTATATATAGCTAGTATACTCTATTATTTATCAATATATAAGACTAATCGTGGGGTCATGATAGAAAAGGTAGTAATCTTAAAAATATTTTTGTACATTTCAAATAATGAATGATTTGAGTGCATAAGAGATAATAATGTGGTGAACTGTAACTATGTAAGAAATTTTTTTTCGAGATTATCATCTTAAACAACACAAATAAATTTTCAGAAAAATGTTTTACAAATACCTCGACTTTAACATATATGGAGGTTTGCTTTGGAAGGAATGGAATGAAATAATAAGTAATAATGAAAAGAAAGTAAAATAATATTGCTCTTATAGATATAGTAGTTTCGAAGTTTAATGAGAAAATAAAATATGGCCACCCCATTCTTTAAAAGTCAAAAAGGTAACTAATGGAATAAAGTAGATTATAAATTTAAATTTCCTATGGAATTAATCGAATATAATTTGTTAGAGTCCCATATTGGATAGTGATATAGCATCAATATTGGTTATAAGTGAGAGGCAACCCATGTGACGTCCTAGTAAATTTTTTCAATATATTAGTTTATCCAATAATAGTGAAAGTAATTTTATTTTATTTGGCAGGCGGAAGTGTACAAATATACTTAAAAGTACTCAACTTTATGGCCTTTAACAGCACAGAGTGCCAAATAACTGAGACTCCTTAAAATACTGACTTTGTCTCACTGGCTATGTATCAACTGAACCATTTCCTTTCTAGAATTGTCTGATACCTGCTAAGACCCATAGACAGAAATATACAGGACACAGAAAACAAACGGGAGAAAAGAACACACTATACGTACCATTCAGTGGGAAAGCAGGACTTAGAATTCATGTATAAAAAGGCAGCACACATAAGCAAAGCAGAACAATAGAACATGTGAAAGATTAAACCACACATCTCCCGATAATGATTTGGATCATTACTTAGCTACCCGTGTTCATGCAACCTACGACTATATGCCTATGTGGCCACACAGTTTAAATATAGGACAAAGGCAGCCTCACCTTAGCCACCTTGCCTTTATAGATAACAACGACCTCTCACCGACGTGTGAGTAGGCCAAGCCAGTTGTCCATCCCCTTATCCCGCTCATCATACCCCTAAGAGTGCATCCCTGTTCCCCAACGTCGACGATAGGAACAGGTGTCGGGGCGGCACTCGGGATCGGCACTATGGACAATGATGCAACAGTACCCCGTCAGGATGACTAGGCTACCCAACGTTCCGACAGGATGGTAGCTAGTCATTTGTCACCTGTAGACTTGTCGGACCCTGACTATCCTCAACGACCGACGTATCCTATATCGACTGCATCGTGCCCGCACTCTGGCACCTGGCCTCATACACAGCCTATGTGCACGGCGGTGGATTACAACACATGCATATGACCAATTATTATTCAGAACCTTTTACAACTTCTCATCGTTATTCGGACTACTGCGAAATATACCTATAAAATAGACTTATAACGCCAGTTTGTGAATTAACCGGCGTAAAAAGTGACACGGTGGCATTTTTGAAATTAACGCGTCTTTTTCTCTCATCCGCGTCTTTTTTAACACGCGGATCGGCACTATGGACAGTGATGCAACAGTACCCCGTCAGGATGACCAGGCTACCCAACGTTCCGACAGGATGGTAGCTAGCCATCTGTCACCTGTAGACTTGTCGGACCCTAACTATCCTCAAGGACCGACGTGTCCTATATCGACTGCATCGTGTCCGCACTCTGGCACCTGGCCTCATACACAGCCTATGTGCACGGCGGTGGATTACAGCACATGCATATGACCAATTATTATTCAGCACCTTTAACAACTTCTCATCGTTATTCTCACTAGTGCGAAATACACCTATAAAATAAACTTATAACGCCGGTTTGTGAATTAACCGGCGTAAAAAGTGACGCGGTGGCATTTTTGAAATAAATGCGTCTTTTTTCTCATCCGCGTCTTTTTTAACACGCGGATCGGCACTATGGACAGTGATGCAACAGTACCCCGTCAGGATGACCAGGCTACCCAACGTTCCGACAGGATGGTAGCTAGCCATCTGTCACCTGTAGACTTGTCGGACCCTGACTATCCTCAAGGACCGACGTGTCCTATATCGACTGCATCGTGCCCGCACTCTGGCACCTGGCCTCATACACAACCTATGTGCACGGTGGTAGATTACAGCACATGCATATGACCAATTATTATTCAGCACCTTTTACAACTTCTCATCGTTATTCTCACTAGTGCGAAATACACCTATAAAATAGACTTATAACGCCGGTTTGTGAATTAACCGACGTAAAAAGTGACGCGGTGGCATTTTTGAAATTAACGCGTCTTTTTTAACGTCGGTTATTTAAAAAACCGACGTTATAAGTTAACAGGTAAAGTGTGGCTAAACTTATCACGCCACTTATAACGCCGGTTTTTAGTAAAAACTGCGGTTAAAAGATATAACGCTGGTTTTCTCCAAGACCGCGGTTATAAACTTAAACGCCTAAATCCTAAACGCCTAAAAAATAAAACTTCTAACGTCGGTTTGCGAAAAAACCGCGATCAAAACCTAAACGCCTAAAACTTATAACGCCGATTTTTGATAAAACCGCGATTAAAACCAAAACTCCTAAAACCTATAATGCCGGTTTTGTTTTAAAATTACGATTATAAGTAACATTTAATCACGGTTTTACAAATAACCGCGATTAAAATTCATTTTTTTGTTTTTTTTAAAAAAAATTATTCCTTTTGTCGTCAGGTTTTAACTCCGGTTTTAGGAAAAACCGCGATTAAAAGCGACTTTTAACGCCGGTTTTTAAACTGACGTTAAATGTTCACACTTACAACGTTGATAGAATACACGCCGGAATGAAAACCGACGTAAAAAGTCTTATAAAAACGCGATTATAGGTGTTTTTTGCACTAGTGTCTTCAGCTCAACATATCAGCTTAATATCTCAACAGTTATCAATCTATTAGCTCAACCAGCTTTAATGTCTTATTCCAGCACTTATCAGCTCTTTATAACTAAATAGCTCAGCCATATTCCCACATACAGCACTATAATAACTTATTTATCAAATCAGCATAAGCAGAACAACCATCATATACAGCATAACTATCTGTATATAGCATAACATCATTTGTCAACCATCCTTGATCAACATATAGGTCAACCAACACATCATCAAGCATCAACCATCCTCGATCCACACATGAGTCAACCCTAATATCGCTCAGGCGATCTACTACTGACATGTTATCGATCCATATACCAGCAATTACACACATAATTATAATGCAATCATAAGGAACCAACATCACATCAATCAACATCCATCCACTGATATTGCTATGGTTGATAGACCTCTGACAACTATCCTCAGCTATCACATGTCACAGCCCCGCTCCTAAGGTGCTACTACTATCAACCTCTAGTAGGGTTTAGGTCACCCTACGCCTAGTTATACACTTATTCTAATCCTACAATCCTTGGTGGATAGGGTTCAGATCTCCTATACCTGGCTTAGAAGACTGTTGCAGCTGCTGCCACTCTCCGTGTCCTCGTCGCTCCTCACATTCTTACCTCTAGACACTCCTACCTAGCTTACTAGGTCGCTCTCATCTGCCCCTCTCTGAGGTTTACCTACTAAGGGCTTTCTGATGCACAAGATCCTCACTTGAGGCAAGTGCAGAGCATACTTACCCCTTAGTGACCCTCTAAGTCTCACTCCCCTTCTCAATCTCAAGGATTACTTACTAAGGATTTTCTGATGTGCCAGATCCTCATTAGAGGCAAGCACAGAGCATACTAACTCCTTAGAAGTTTCTAGAGAGAGAAAGCTAGAGAGAGAAGAGGTTTTGGGGCGAGTGGGGAATGGAGGGGTGAAGGGGTATTTATAGTGAATTTTGGGTCCATGGCGTCGCGATGGGTATTAGGCATAACCTCCATCGTGTCGCGACCGTGGATACGTGTCAGAGATCCAACGCTCCTGATCCACCGACTTTCCCACTGCTTTTCATCGCGTCACGAGGAGTAAAGACTAAATCTCCATCACGTCGCGACAGCGAGTTGGGAATGGAGGGGTGAAGGGGTATTTATAGTGAATTTTGGGTCCATGGCGTCGCGATGGGTATTAGGCATAACCTCCATCGCGTCGCGACCGTGGACACGTGTCAGAGATCCAACGCTCTTGATCCACCGACTTTCCCACTGCCTTTCATCGCGTCGCGAGGAGTAAAGACTAAATCTCCATCACATCGCGACAGGGACACGTGTCACCCGTTTATTGGTTGTGATCACCGACTTTGAAAACTCTACAGGTGTAACACCATACATTTTACTAAACTTGAAGGTAAGATAATTAACATTTGATACAGAGTTAAACCAGCGGAAATTTAAACTTAAGCATTACATTAAGTTTAGATTAACAATTGGTTCCTAATCCCACAAAGGGGAAATATTCCATAGTTCAAAATTACATAACCATCTCAAGATTTAATAAAAAATACTAGTCCTTTTGCATTTAAACCAAAAGAGAATTACATAAGTTGAAATACAAAATGACATAAGGTTCTTCACAATCCTAGCTTTTTCCACCTTCCTTCGGTACCTACAAATCTGTGATAATAATAAAGGGGAAAAGGGTGTGATTAAATCTCAGTGAATCCTTCCCTCGACCCCTCACCATCACTCTTAAACTTAAGACAAATTCCAAGGAAACAGTCAAACACATTGATGCCATGCAAATTTTACTAGGAACTTTTCGTTCATCATCACTTCGTGCAAAGCACGTCTTAACTAGTCCCATATGGTTGATTTACTATACAACCAGGAATCTGTGTTGTCGGATTTGGTCATATGTTTTAATTCATAGGCCCCACTCAACATAGCTAACGGTATGGTGGTTAGACGTCATTAACCTCCAAGTGGCGTCCCACGAGACTAACCATACCATACTCTCCTCTTGTGAGGAATCTTGGTGTCTTTTAATTAAACTTTAAGTCATAACTAACATGATATAGATGCATGCTTTACTTTTGAGGTAAAATCACAACTTATGACATTTAGCTCACATTGCATATATTTTCACATAATCATATAAACAAGTTGGATCACATAGTCTTCGCATATAATGTCGAGTTAAGAACTCATTTCAAAACAAGGACACAATCCCATTGAAGCTCTATGGAGCATCCAAGGGTTCAAACATCAAACAATAATTAGGGGGGTTGTGGACAGCCATCCAACCCTATTTCAGTCAAACCCCATATAATCTCATAACAATAACCTTAAAATTAAACTTAAAATCAAAGGGGTTAACAAACCCTAACTTTGAACCCTTTGGGGTTCAAAGACTTCTTTGAGACATTCCTAATGTGGGACTTACGGGTGCCTATCACCTAAGAGAAGGAAGAACTCACAAACTAGAACAAGGATTCGAGCTCCAAAGGCTAAGTTTCAGCTCTTTCTTCTCCCTCTTAGGGTTCAAACCCAAATATTCAAAATACCCAAATTTCAACTCTCCAACTTGGATTCAAGCTAAGATTTGAGGAGAATCTAGCATGAATCCATGATTTCCCCTTGCAATGGTGAAATCCTAGGTGTTTTCCCCCTCTTCCCTCTCTCAATCGCCTTCTCTCTCTACCCCTCTCTCTCAAAACACGATTCTGCCCAAAAATCTACGTTTTCAGCCTTTAAAGCAGTGGTGAATTGATTCAACTTACATGGGTGAATCGATTCACTCAGTCAGAAAGTGAGTAAATCGAATTTTAAGTGAATGAATCGATTCACACTTCGAGTCCCAGAGAATTTTGTTTCTGTGAATCGATTCACAGGGTGCGTGAATCGATTCACACCTGTTGAAATTCGATTTCCAGGGAATTTTACAGTCCTAAATCGATTCACAGCCTTGTGAATTTGATTCACACTATGCAAAACTCAAGGAAACTTGATTCTAACATCCAAACTTGAGTCCTACTCATATCCCTTACTAATCTCATCTCCTAATCCATTCATTAACATCATTTTTAAGTTAATTTAACTCATCTAATCATTTAGGATCATAAAAACACAATATCCTCATTTCTAAATCATGAATATCAACTTGAACTTATTTGAAATTCACCATTAAACTATACTAAGCTTAGGCATACAATTCTAAACTAAAATTGAGGGATTTGGGGTGTTACAACAGGATTCCAGAATCTTCTACCATCACGTCGCGATGGCCTCTAGTGTAATCTTGGTCGCGTCGCGACCGTGACTAAGGAGATATTTGTAATTTCTTTCGTTCTAGACATTTCTACGGGTTTCTAGATCCTTCTTAGGGGTATTTTGGTTCTTTTGAGTGTTTCTATAACACATCTAAGCCTATTTCCTTTCAAATTAGGATTTCTAATATTTACTCATCATCTAACTATACTTTAAATATTATTTTCTGAAAAACGGGATGTTACAACCTTCACCCCATGAGCTAGCTTTTGGGGTTGAGTTAGGTCCAAACCCAAATTCTAAGATAATTAATTCGTAGATTGTTTACAAGTTTCATCACATACTACCTTTAGTTCCTTATATAAGAAGAAATTACAAAAATCACAAAAACCAAGGAAGTCTATTTAATAATATAAAATTGAACTCTCATTCCAAATATACCCTTAATAATTGGGTGCATAGAAAAAATATGAATTTCTCGTAAATATATATGTCTCATTAAAGTATGGGTATAAAGGTATTTTAGCAATTAATACATCTTGAAATAAGTTCATTTTTCTTATATTTAAGACTAAAAAATACTCCAAAAATTCTCTTAAATAGGGACCAGAGGTAGTAATATAGAAGATAGCTCCCTCTTTTCATCCAAAAAAAAAAGATAACTCTCTCTGTTCTTTAAAATTCTCAGTGGTAACTAATGGAATAAACTGTATATATCAAATTTAACTTCTATATGGAGTAGAAAAGTAGAGGCTTAAATATATTTTTCATCCCTGTAATTATAGGGACTTTTGTTTTTCATCCCTACAAATTATTTTTTTTATTTTTCATCCTTGCAATATAAAAATTTTTGCTTTTGATCCTTGTCATTTTGTTTTAGTCCTCGTAATATTTTTTCATGTTTGGTTTTAGTCCCTGAAATTAGAGACCAATGTAATTGTAGTCCCTGAAATATGGAGAATATAAAGACTAATTCCAAAATAATAATATATTACAGGGACAAAAAACAAAAATAAATTTTTGTAAGGACCAAAAACAAAGTTAAGAAAATTACAGGGATGAAAAACAAAAAAAATATTTTTGCAGGGATGAAAAACAAAAACTTTTATATTTGCAGAGACAAAAATCATATTTAAGCCAAAAGTAAAATATTTTTGGTATTTTTACGTCCATAATGTAATTTCTTTTTGAAATTATCGAATTGGCGCACTTTCAAAAACATGGTGCATCGGTGGAGAACAGATTAACAGCATTGGATGTTCATTTTTTAAAATCTAATGGTCAGGATTGAAGAACTTGGTCAAAGGGCAAAACTGACAAATAATGAGACAGAGTTCCTCCCCCTTCTGCACTCCTGCGCCATCCCCAGCCCGGCTGCCTCCCCCCCACCCCCATCATCTTCAAATTGTTTGTATTTTGTTTCAATGTTGTGCTCAACGAACGCAGCTTGAAAAGCCGACAAAGACTTTGGAAGAGCATTCGAATGGGTGATCGTTTGACGTAAGCAGTGGCTGTTACGACGCTTCGATTTTCTGATCTGCGGACAGACCTGGCGTGTTGGCCACAAATCAAGGGCCACCATCAGGATTACATGACAATGGCTGATTCGATTATATGGAGTGGGGTAAAGGTGGATGGATTTGGGAGGAGTCTCCCAAAAAGGTAGGGGGAAGGGGCGGAAGAAAGAAAACCCAGTAATGATTCTGGCTACATGTAAGAAAACGGAACCCAATACTTGTTGTTTGTTGATGCTGATTTTGACTGTTTTCTCACTTGCTGTGGTTGCAATTGTAAACTTCTCACGGGGTCCAGAATGCTAGTGGGTATTTTACCTTCTTAACCTTTGGGTGCATGGGTGGACTACACTCAAAAGTAGTCCACCGTATAAGCACCCTTTCTGATTGCTTGACTATGAAGTTTCAAGCTTTTTTTCTCAACAGGAGGCCCAAAGGCCACTACACTAAAACACACGATCAAAGTAATCACCAGCTACATCATCCCAAAGTTCCAAAGCAAAGGAATACACTCGGGAGGAGGACGATGGAGGATATGCAATCCACAAGGCAAAGAATGCACAAAATTGGCCAACCAATCTACAACTTGATTACCTTCTCTATAGGAATGAGATAAATGAACTACCCAATCTCTGCTCATCAAAAGCTCAATGTTAGCTACAATGGATCCACAAGTTTCAAGCTTTTAAATATATACTAGTGACAGTAAAAGTTCTGCCAACGTACATCTGCATGTTTTTTATTAAGCTTTTCACATTATAGTTTTAGTTATAACTTTTTCTAAATAATCTGTGACACGAGAAACTATTCAATTAATAAAAATCAGTGCATAGCACCTGACAATCTTCATTCATTGAATTTCAGAATGTAATTTATGGTTATATGATTTGAAGCATAAAAAATAACATCAAAGAGACCATCATTTGCAGAAGGGAATTACAAAATTAATGCATAGGCAAAAAAATATTGGAAAAAATAATGCACGGGAAGTTCCATTCTTGATTTGAAATCCCTGATGACCTTCCCATAAATCAGCTAAACTGTGGAAGAATTCTCATGAAATAAATTTTTACCATCGTTTCACTGGCAATCTTATTCTTTGATAGTTCCATAACACAAAAATGGACCAGGAGCCAAGAAATAGCATTTTTCAGCGATACAGCCTTGATTTCCGTAGTCCGTTCACTTATTCCCATATTCAATAGAGATCTCAGACGGCACTTGCTCCACACTATCCATAACTGCCATAACGGGGCAAAGTGAGTAATAAGCAAAGTTATCTAGCGTTCCAAATTATTAGGGTAATATGTCCTTAGATCTATATATTAATGGGGTCAAATATCAATAATTCAATCCTGCTAACTATCTAACTGTTAACCCATGACAGGTAGAATTGAACATCATGCAATTTACTTTTCTTGACAAACTAGTTGTCCAATAGCCTTTTTCTTAACCTCTATATCAGCGGATAATTTTGTAATAGATTTTAAATAAATAAAAGTTTTACAAAAACCAATCAACATATAAAGCGCACAAGCATGCAACCTTGTTCAGTCACAAACTTTTTAGCATAGCCATGAGCATTTAGGGGACATGTGCTTCTTCATTGAGCTGTCCTGGGTTAATGAAGGGATCCATTGGGAGTAAGTCCAAAAGGAGGGGCACGGTTATGGGGATGTACATGTACCTCACTCATCAGTGGAAGAAGTAAATCGATTGACATTGGAATGAAATTGCATGCCAGATGAATTGAGAGAGCAGTTAATTAAGGGTCAAAACAGAATCGGACATCAAGCCAACAAACACAGAAGATAAGTTGAATATCAGGTTGGAGAACAAACACAGAAGATAAGTTGAATATCAGGTTGGAGATGTAGTCTTTTTGAAAATCAACCATATAAATTGTTGGCGAAAAGGGTGAAGCAAAAATACTATCCTAGATATTATGGACCTTATGAAATTATGGAGGAAACCAGTCTAGTTGCTTATAAAGTGCAGCTACCGGAGGGAAGCCAAGTGCATCCAGTTTTTCATATTTCCATTTTTAGGAGAGGATTGGGAGCCGAGGGTTCAGTCAGCTGAAGCACTTACTATCAACCAGAATTCAAACGGAGATACAAAAGCTCTTATTAAGTGGAATATTGGAATTTGGATCAAGCCTCACTCAATCTCAAAAGCTAACTCAAGGTGTGAGGACTGTTCAAGCCTTATAATGATTACTTTGACCATATCTCGAATCGATGTGGGATCTCAACACACCCTATCACGCTTAGGACAGCATATAAAATATGGATTGTAGAAAAAACAGGTGGCCCAATAATAGATCTAGAATAGGCTTTGATACCATCTTAGAATTTGGATTAGCCCTAACCCAACCCCAAAAACTAGCTAAAGGGATGAGGATTGCCCTATTCTTATAAGGACTACTTTGGTCATATATTTAGTCGATGTGGGATCTCAACATGGAAAAATCTGTCGGACTTACAAAAAAAACTCAGCAGGTTTTATCTATATCTAAGGAACATTTTCCAGATTTCCACCTTGAAGATAATGATAGGTTCCCGGACTCTATTTGTAATAGGAAGGGGCCTGATAAGACTCTAATGCTTTGGTTTGTGGGCCGATACCCACCTTAGGAGAGGAATAATATGTACATAACAAATTTGAGGGTTGGTTAGAGGTGAGAGAAAACAGATCTTAGATCAATTAAAAATAGGGAAGCGCAAAGGGAGAAGGAGGCATGTGAATTCCATAATAGTTTTGGCTAGACCTTGGGGCCATAGGTGTTGTTCACCTTGGCTGGGAGCATTTGCTCTTAAAGTTTGTGTTGTTCTTCCAATTTTCATTAATAATACATTCTCCCTTGTTCCATAGGAATTGTTCCTATCAGACAAGGTGTGTCTTGAGAGAAGGAATGTTGATAGGACCCCAAAAATAACTAAGGTGTATTTAAGGAGAAAGAAGGGGTATGATACAAGGATTGTGACCAAGAAAGAGGAAATGAAAAGGTCTCCACTATATAACTAACTACTGAGGTGGCAATAGGGAAGGTAGTGGGTGTTTGATTCGTTTGTAAGGGGCATAAGATGAGGGAGTGTGAATTTGGGGAGATAGGCTCGACTTAGTTGGGACTCTTTGGGAGAGATTGGGTACTCCCTTATTGCCTAGGCTAAATTTTTTTTTTTTTTACTCCTTTCTCCCGTATTCATCTTTTCCTTTTCTAGAATGCAGAACTGATATCACTTTGATAAAAGCCTGAAGTTCAGCATCAATATAGTGAATTTTTTCTTACTTTTTCCTTTTATTTTTCTGATATGCACCAATTTGCCATAACTATCAGTGCAGGAACAAGTGAAGAAATCAACAGACAGAAAGAACATTAATCCTAAACTTGCTACACGATTTTATGGGATTTATCAAGACATCGAAGGAGTAGGTTTGGTAGCTTCTAAGCTAAATTTCCTAATACTTCGTGCGTTCATCTAGTTCTCTATATTCCTTCACCGATTGTGGGCCATTATGATGCCATAAAGGACCTTCCCACCGAGGATGAAAGTGAAATCACTGTGATGGAGTACTTCTTGATAGAACTGCCTACTAGAAACATAACATGGGCAGAAGATATCACAGTGGCTAATGCTAATACAATGGGAAGGGCAGTCAACAGAAGTGACTGCATGGAAGGAGGCTTTTCAATCAGCAATCAGTTTCTAGAATTTTCAGATTGCGGCCTTGAGGACATGGCTGAAATTCAAGCAGGCAACAGTGATAAGATTCATGGGGAGAAAGTTCCCCAGAGGGTAACACATGGGCAGGGAAAGGCATTAAGATTAGCGTGGGCTAAGAGGAAAGGTAAGAAAGGAAAAGAAAAAGGGAATGGGATGAGTTGTCAAGTCAGTTACTGCTAAGGGCAGGAAATACACATGTAAAGGGGGTGATATGAGGTGAGTGGAGTAAGGGGAAGAGAATCGGTTGTGCTTTTAGCATTTTACAGCTTTTTAGCTGGGGCAAGGAGCACAAAATCTATTTGAGGAGCTTAGCTCCGGGATTGCAAGGGAAACCCCTTCAGTAGTTGTGATCTTTTTCAAGTAAATAAGACATAAATACTCTGTTTAATCCAGACACACTGTTTCTGCTCTTCCTTGGCAGATATATGTACCAAAGAAAAATGAAAGGAAAAGAAAAGCTCCAAACTACAAGATAGGTTTAGTTTAGTGAACGAGTGATAATTCAGTTGTGTACCTTGTACTGTACATAGTCCGAAAGGATGAAGAATACAGCTATCAGATGAATTTCTCTTTTGGCAAGTCCACTGCAATCATGTTTGATCTTTGAACAAGCTATCAGCTCAACATTTTGTTAATGAAGATAAGGAATAATATCAGCACAGATAGTTCTAGCATAAACTTTGGACCCGCCATGTATTCAAGAATTTGCTGCCACCTGTAAGTTCAACCAGTAGATAGCTGCTGGTAAAGCCTGTTATCCATTTTGGATCTTCATTACAATCAGATGTCACTCGAGAGCATAAATGAATAGCACCAAACAAAACTAAGCAAATCAAGCAAGAACGCCAATGAATATTCCAACTAAGCTAGCTTAGACAAACTTCTTCGCGAGCACTTATAGGGAAAGAAGTATTGAAAGAATCATGCGATAACTGAGTTTTTTAAACAAAAACTTCTTGTGTTAGTTGAAATTAGCTTTTGCATCTCAATTTTTCAAAAACTCGCCATTTAAATTCTCTATAAACACTTGTAAGTTTATGAAGACTTTTTCGTAAGTGAAGGATCGTGAACTTATTTTAATTGAGAAGCTCCCATACACGAGAAGCTAATCCAAACTAGGCCTACATTTGGTATATGTGATCTTGGGATTAATACCTAAAGACAAGTATTTGTAGGCAGTTATTAGAATATGTATGCATAATAAACATGTATCCCCCATTCTATTACCACAAAATGGCTATATATAGGTTTTATGCAAAACAAATACTTTATAATATTATTTCTATATTTTACAATAGTATACTAATGGCTTGCCATATTCAAAAGCTATGCAACCATCAAATCTTACTTAGACATAAAGCAACTAAAACTAGTACAATCTAGCAGGAAGTAAGATGACGGGTATACCAATTTCCTTCAAATATTGAGCTATCTCCCGCCTTTATTTCCTCCTTTGCAAATTCTTCAAGTATAGCACGTTGCCGTTCGTTGATTGCACTAGAATGAGTGGACCAAAAGTGAATTGATGCAAATGCTAACTTAGTAGTAAGCAGGCCCATGCTTACGCAAAGATGAACAAATGGAAAAGAATACAAGTACCAATTTACTATGGCACAAAAACATCAATTGAAGGCAAGTTTGATATTTTTTTTTCTGAGAACTGTAAAAATATATGCAGCAATTCTCACCACCATAATAGCACGTATTGACTAAACAACCATAAACAGTAATGTAATGAAATTGTACAACAGCATTAAAAGGCACCAAAATTGTGCGGTATTATTGACCAATTACTTCGTTTCCTTTTTCCGTTTTTATTTATGGCTAATGTCAAAAACAGAAAACTAACAGGAAAGGAGAGCCAACAAAGTAACCACTTTCCTGATTCCATAATATCAACTAGCATCATCCTTAAGGAATCGAGATCAAAGCAAACATTATAAGGAAATGCATTCCTTTGCTTCTTTACATGGTAAATAACAGATTCCTAAAAGACATTATGGTATATGAAGTTAAACAAAAAAAAAAAAAAATTGTTGAAGTTATAGGATTAGTCATTAAGGTATAGAGAAAGGAAAATAATTAAATAAAGACTCAGAATAAAAAAATTATATTGATATTGATGTGAATGATATGTTGGATGTTATAAGAAAAGACACGACACTAAACTTTATTTATACTACTATTAGAGTTCTAATCCTAATTAAATAGGGAAACAAATCATGATATATAACGAAATATAAAAACTAATTCTAAGAGATAATCTAAAATCCTCTACCAAATTTATGATAAAATAATGATGTAACCAGATATGTTTTAGATATTCTAGCCGTTGCACAAGAAGAACTTACATGGGAAAGTTAACACGGAAACGCACGTACTGATCCCCATGATGTATAAGATACCCATGCTTTGGCAGTCCTGCATCAACAGCCTTCGTAAATAAACTTATCCAGTACCAATAGAGAAAAAGATGACAAACTTGACAAACTTGTCCAAAACTGTCATGAGAAACGGGGAGATCTTGATTTAACCTTTGCCTCTAAATACTAGCAGCTGTCCTGGTTGAACACCCTTGGGTATCTGAGGGATCATAATTGCACAAAATTAGATAAAATAGGTCAAAACAAGCCATCATGCAAAAAATATTTCTATGGTAAGTTGCAAGTAATAATTTGATGAGAGGAACAATATGGCCAGAACAAGCCAGGCTTATTTATTCCCACCAATAGATATCCACCGTGCACAATTGTTGTAAATATTGTAAATATGTAGTAATTTTATAATTATTAGCATTCGTTGTAATAAGTCCGTTTATCGGGCTCGTTAGGAATAGCTTAATCTATATAAATAATATTAGTGCTTGTAATGAGATACAATTGAAATAATACTCAGAAATATTTTTCCACATGGTATCACGAGCTCCCGGTCTTGGGGGCCTCGCTTCCGCATAAACCCTAGTCGCCTTCATTGCGGCCCGTTCTTTCTCAGCTGTCTTCATCGCAGTAACTGAGAATTTTTTTTCCAATCTTGTTCTTCCCCTGCTGCCTTCATTGCAGCAACTTGGACCCTTTCTTTTTCCAATTCCTTTTTTCAAGGTTTGCACCTGTAAGCTGCCAAACACCACCGTCCATCGCTCTACTCCGTCCGGCGACCTCACCATCATAACCGACTCAACAAAACCGACCTATCCTTGGAAGCACGTCGCCGTCAGACCAGCCACGTGCCGCCACGCGCCGATTATCTTTGGCGACCTCTCGAGCGCGTGACGTCCACGCGCCGCCATCCAGGCCTCCGTTCGCCACCAAATTTTGGTGGCAGGCTCGTCGGCACTTTCCCTTTCCATTGGTGGGGTCCACGCACTGGTCAGAACTACTTTTTTGTGGGTCAATAGAAGCCTAAACATTCTTGTTTTCTCGCGTGAACAGTATCTTGGATCTGAGTTGCCCAGCTGCCTTTCTGGTCTCTGTTAATTGTGCCGCCAGTGCAGGTTGAATAGTCTTCACTTCCTGGTTAGTTTGGGACCACTTCAAACGTGTGGGGCCCACTTTTGAGGGGTGTTCTACAAGTTTTCTTTGCAGCCGGTTGGTTTGTGCATTTTGTAGCTCCTTTTTTGCTTATTACAGCTCTATTGCTACCATTCTACCACAATGTTGGACGATAAATTTGTGGTTATTTCATCTTTGAGTTCTCTTAATATCACGGGTGCTATGCCTGAGGATATCTGGATACTTGATTCCGGCGCTACCGATTATATGACTCCGTGTTCCTCATATTTCTCATCCTACTCCACACTACCCGTAAAGCAACAAGTTACCGTTGCTAATGGATCTTGTACTCCTGTTATTGGATGCGGCAATATTCAACTGTGCCCTTCATTGCACTTGAATAATGTCCTACATGTTCCCAGGCTTTCTAATAACCTTGTTTCTATACACAAATTTACACGGGACTTGAAGTGTTCAGTAACATTTTTTCACTCTCATTGTGCTTTTCAGGATATTGCCACGGGAAAGACGATTGCAGTTGCTAAGGAACGGGGAGGGTTTTATTACCTTGTTGGTAAAAGAAGTGTTGAACCTCCTGGTCCGAAGGTACTATCTTCCTGTCTTCAGTCCAAGTCCAAGTCTCCTACCTTTGAGATTTGGCTTCAACACAAGCGTCTTGGTCATCCTCCATTTTCTTTGATGAGGTCTATGTTTCCAACTTTGTTTTTACAAGAGTCTGTTGAGTCTTTAAAGTGTAATGTTTGCCAATTTGTCAAACACAAACGTGTGTCTTTTCCTTCTAGTTTTAATAGAAGTGTTGAACCTTTTGATCTTATTCATTCTGATGTTTGGGGGCCTGCCCCTGTTTCTAATATTTCGGGTGCGCGATGGTTTGTTACTTTTATTGATGATTGTACTCGCGTCAGTTGGCTATTCTTGATGAAAGATAAATCTGAAGTATCTCAGGTGTTCATTCAATTTTATCATATGATAAAAACTCAATTTGTCAAATGCATTAAAAGACTACGGTCTGATAATGGTCGAGAATATGTTAATCAAGGTCTTTCTTCATTTATTAGTCAAAATGATATTCTTCATGAACTAACATGTGTTGATACTCCACAACAAAATGGAGTTGCAGAAAGAAAAAACCGTCACTTACTTGAAGTTGCTCGCGCCCTTCTCTTCCAAACATCAGTTCCAAATTCGTATTGGGGAGAAGCAGTTTTGACTGCTGCCTATCTCATCAACCGGATTCCATCCCGAGTTCTAGGTAATTTCAGTCTTGTTCAATCTATGTTGTCTTTCTACCCATCTGCTCCTATCATGCAGAGTTTAGAGTCTCGTATATTCGGTTGTGTTGCATTTGTTCATGTCCACAAGCAGCACCGTAATAAGTTGGATTCTCGTGTTGTCCGATGCATCTTCTTGGGTTATGCCCCTAATAAACGGGGGTACAAGTGTTATCATCCTTCAAGTCGTAAACACTATGTCTCTATAGATGTCATTTTCCATGAGCATGTCCCTTTTTTCACTCGTTCTCAGCTTCAGGGGCAGAATAGTAGTAATTTGGAATCTGATTTCGAGTTTCTTCTCCTTGGTCGTTGGCTTCCTGAGTCACCACCATTGTCAGTTGATCCTCCTGAGTCTCCTGATCTTCCTGAATCTCCTGTTGTTTCTGAGTCTCCTGTTCCTGAGTCTCCTGTTGCTGTTCCTGAGTTACTACCTCCTAAGTCTCCTGAGTCTCCAGTTGTTTCTGAGTCACCTATTTCTTTCCTTGTTCCTCCTTTGTCTTCTGTTTTGCAGGAATTAGCACCTTCGGCACCAGTGAAGAATAATGCTAGTGAGCCTACATTGACTTATCAGAGGAGAGGAAAACCCGACCTGGTCCAGAAACAACTTCAACTGTCTGAACCAGAGGTAAGTACTGGAAATGATCCGTCCACTTCTGATTCTCAGATTTCTGATACTGTTGACCCTGATCCAGATGACTTACCTATTGCTTTGAGAAAAGGGAAAAGGTCTTGTGCCAAATACCCTATTTCTCAATTTGTTTCTTCTAAACATCTTTCCTTGCAGCATCAAAGTTTTATTACAGCTGTTGACTCTGTGAGAATCCCAACATCTGTGCAAAAGGCACTGAAGGATGTAAATTGGGTCAAAGCAATGGCTGAGGAGATGAAGGCACTTGAAAAGAATAGAACTTGGGAGGTTGTTGAGAGGCCAAGGGCAAGAAACCAGTTGGTTGTAGGTGGATTTATACGGTCAAGCACAAATCAGATGGCACTCTTGATAGATACAAGGTAAGATTAGTGGCAAATGGATATACTCAGACTTATGGCATCGATTATGAGGAGACATTTGTCCCTGTGGCAAAGATGAACACTGTGCGTATTTTACTCTCTCTTGCTGCCCATTCTGAGTGGGAACTACACCAGTTTGATGTCAAAAATGCATTCTTGCATGGAGACTTAGAGGAGAAGGTGTATATGGAGATTCCCGCTTGATTTGGACCCACTAGTTGAGCAAACAAGGTGTGCAGACTGAGAAAAGCTTTGTATGGGCTAAAACAATCTCCCCGAGCCTGCTTTGGAAGATCACGAAGGCTATGGTGTGCTTAGGCTACAAGCAAAGCCAAGGCGATCACACACTCTTCTTCAAACATTCACAGGGAGGAAAGCTGACAGTATTTCTTGTTTATGTTGATGATATTATTGTTACAAGAGATGATCCAGTTGAGAGACAACTGCTCAAAGAGAAACTATCTGCTGAATTTGAGATGAAGGACCTTGGAAAACTCAAGTACTTCTTGGGAATTGAAGTGGCCTACTCTAAGCAAGGCATTTTCATTTCTCAAAGGAAGTATGTGCTTGATTTTTTACCGGAAACAGGGAAACTTGGATGTAAGCCTACAGGCATTCCCATCGAGCAAAATCACAAAATGAGTTTTGAAGAGGAGAGTGCTAAAGTTGACAAGGTCCAATATCAAAGATTAGTGGGGAAGTTGATTTATTTGGCACACACTAGGCCAGATTTGGCATATGCAGTGAGTGTTGTGAGTCAATTTATGCATGATCCCAGGGTGAGACACTTGCAAGCTGTAGATCGTGTTTTACAGTACCTCAAAGCCACTCCAGGTAGAGGACTCTTGTTCAAAAGAGGTGGAAGCTTGACCATGGAGGCTTATACTGATGCAGATTATGCAAGTTCAGTGACTGATAAAAGATCCACTTCAGGCTATTGCACATTCTTGTGTGGAAACCTTGTCACTTGGAGAAGTAAGAAACAAAATGTTGTAGCCAGATCAAGTGCTGAGGCAAAATTTAGATCTATGGCACACGGAATCTGTGAGTTGTTGTGGATGAAAATTGTGCTTGATGACTTGAAGATAAAGTGTGAGGGTCCTATGAAGTTGTTTTGTGACAACAAATCAGCTATCAGCATTGCTCATAATCCTGTTCAGCATGACAAGACAAAACATTGAGATAGACCGACACTTCATCAAGGAGAAGCTGGATAGTGGATTGATAACAACGGTCTACATTCCCTCTATGCACCAATTGGCAGATGTTTTAACAAAGGGCTTACCAACAGAGCGATTTAGCCAACTTACTTGCAAGCTGGGAATGATAGATATCCATTCACCAGCTTGAGAGGTAGTGTTGTAAATATTGTAAATATGTAGTAATTTTATAATTATTAGCATTCATTGTAATAAGCCCATTTATCGGGCTCGTTAGGAATAGCTTAGTCTATATAAATAATATTAGTGCTTGTAATGAAATACAATTGAAATAATACTCAGAAATATTTTTCCACAACAATGATTTAGAACGAAAACTTTGGAATACAACATGGTATAATGAATTTCAACAGTCAGCAGAAAAGTTCTCATTTTGTCAAAAAGCATTAGAAAGCCCACACTATTTTCTAGTATTTTTTTCTGTTTTCCTCGGTGGGTATTTAGGAATTCTGAAAATATTGGCCCTAAAATATCTTGCCCATATTGGCTTCATTTTCAATAGAGATAAGATCATATGACCAATTTACATAACATCCGCAAATGTATGTGCATGAAGAAATTATCAAGAGCAACTTCTAATAATGTCGAGTGTTTTTATTATCTTATCATAATTACTCTCCTTAATATAAGTCACTCGCACCAGAAAAACATCGATCCAACTGAAAGGAAAGGGGTATGCTAATCCTCTGTGTCATTCTAGTTTCAATTTCATAGTGAACTCTAACCTTCAAATGGGCAACTTTCACTCCCACAAACTTTTTTGAACAACTTATAAAAAATTAAAAAACCTGACAGAGAAAATCGTGTCTTACTTTTACTTGCATCTTCCCAGATAAAGTAGGAACCTCAACTTTGCCACCAAGAATAGCCTGTAAAAAGTTAAAACTTTGTGCTATTAAATACAGAGTTAGGTACAATAACACCAATATAATTAAGGAGATACAAGCAATAGCACAAAAAAGGAATCTAACCAAAGAATAACTAAAGTTACCGCCCTTACATGTTATCTGTCCCTTACATGTTATCTGTGCATATCTGTTCCATCAGGCCGACGGAAGGGAGAGGGGAAACTTATTTCAACACATCTTTTGATCTCAACATGTACATCCACTTCTTAAGTGTACAGCTCTATTACATAAGTTTCCTTAACGTAAAATGAATTCTGTGAACTTACTGTTCTCAAGTAACAGGAGAGGAACACAGTTGGGGCTCTAGCATAGTCTCACGAATTTGGTACTTCCCGTCGCCTTCCCTTTCTCTCAGACTCGAGCATAGTCTCGCGGATTTGGTATGCCCATCCTCTATTTTCCTGGGTCCCCATTTAATTTATTATCAATCAATTTCCCAACTCGCTCTCTTGACTATGCAGTTTCCTTCACTAAAGATTTTGTTTTCCTGTAGGACTGGAGTTTGGGTCGGATGATTGGGGTCGGATGTGAGTGCCATGGTCTTTATTAACTCAACCATGGTTATCAGTATCTTACGAGTCATGCGATTCGTATCTCGATTCGATACGAAATCAAACACAATCGATACGTATCGGAGTGTGAATCTTTTTTACACTTCAATCTCATCATGAATCCCAATTCACTCAGATGAATCTCACGAATCGAGAATTTCGCTGAATCTTACGATACAAATTTCATTGTGGGTGCGGCCCAGAAACGGGCCAAGTAGCACAACCCGGTTTCTAAAAGATTTGCTAGAGTTTTTTTTTTTCCTTCCAATTTTTCTTAAATGGAACATAATCAGCCGAAATCAATCCTTCCAAATAACCCAAGTCAAATTCACAAACAAACAACCCTAACACATTATGTTTTGGTTCATACTCCCTCCTACAATGCGATTTTTTTGTTCTTCCTACCTACGCAGTGCTTCACGCCCTCCCTTCTCCTTTGTTCTTCTCTATTTTTTACTCCCTGGTTTATGACTTGAATTATTTTGAAGTTCATATATGATATATTAGCTTATATTTTTTTGGCTATGTCACTTGTTTTTACTTACAAATATCATACTATTATTGATCATGTATCTTACGATTCATAAAAAGATTGATTCACGATTCGAAAAATAGGTATTCTAATTCACGATACGCATCTCTATTTGATAACCATGAACTCAACACCTTTGCTCATGCTAGTTTGGAGGTGGACTCATCTGTTCTCATGCACAATCCATTGGATCATCCTAGTCTTGCCAAACTACAGCAAGCGATGTCGAGTCTTTCAAACTTTTCTATCTTATCTTGTGACCTGTGAGTCGTGTCAATTTGGATAACATGTTTGTAGTTCTTTTCCTAGTAGTGTCAATCAATCGTCAGGTTATGTCTCCTTTTGTTTTAGTTCACTCTGATGCATGGAGTCTAAGTTGTATTGTGACCACTTTAAGGTCAAGATATTGTCACCTTTTTTTTTTTTTTTTGAAATTTTATTGCCACTTTTATTGATGATTATTCTCAATGTAATGGTTGTTTTTAATGAAAAATCAATCTAAGCTGTATTCTATCTTCGAGTCTTTTTATCAAGAAATAAAAAATCAATTTAGTGTTCCAATTCGCACTTTGCAAAGTGATAATGCTTGTGAATATTTATCTCACCCATTTCAAATTTTATGGCTTCACATGGCATTATTTATCAAACATCTTGTGTTCATACTCCTCAACTAAATGGGGTTGTTGAACGTAAAAAAAAAAAAAGACACCATATTGAATCCACTCGAACGCTTTTGCTTTATGGAAATTTTCCTCTTCATTTTTAGGGCAATGGTGTGCTTACTGCTTGTTAACTTATCAATTCGATGCCCTCATCTATTCTTAACAACCAAATACCTCACTCCATTTTATTCCCTTATCAATGATCCACCCTTTACCTCCTTGAGTCTGTGGGGCTATGTGTTTTGTTCATAATCTTCAACTTAGGGCTTGATAAACTCTCACTTTAATCTTAGTTCCACAAGTGTTTCTTTGTGAGTTACACTCGGTCATACAAGGGTTATAAATGTTACTCCCTGACTCTCCGTCATTATCTGGTCTCAGCTGATATTACCTTTTTGAGTTTGGTCCTTTCTTTGCATCCACCCCACCCACTTCGGAATCTATCTCAACTACATTACCACTTCCTCCACCTCCTATCCCTGTTGTCTTTCACCCTCCAAAGCCATCACATATCCCAGAAGATCAACTTGCTTCACAGAATCTATAGGTATATCAACATCGAAACCATCCTCCTTTACCACCACAAGCTAGTGATTTGAACTACTCTCCTTCGGAACAACTTACCCCATCCCCTCCAACACTGCCTCCAAACTTGATCTTCCTATCACATTTCGAAAAGGTATACATTTCTCGTAATCCTTCTCCTCATTATATCATTTTGAGTTATCACTGTTGATCTCATTCACATTATGTTTGTCTCTATTCATTGTCTTTTGCGTCTATTCCTAATAATGTAGGTGATGCCTTATCTCCTGGATGGAGATGAGTTATGGTTGATGAGATGTGTGCTTGAGAGCAATGGTACTTGGGACCTCGTTCCTCTTCCACTAGACAAGACTTTTATAGGTTAGCATTGGACTTTCACCATCAAAGTTCATGTCGACAAACTCAAGGCCATTCTACTTGCCAAAGGCCATACAAAAATCTTCAAATTAGACTCAGGTGACACTTTCTAATACTAAAATGGCCTATGTCAAATTATTTTGTCCATAGATATTATTCGCCACTAACCTCTATACCAGATTACAAGAATGTTTTCATTCATGATGATCTCTCAGAAATTTACACTGAGCAACCTCTTGAATTATTTCCTCAGGGAGTGTCTACAAAACTAGGTTTCCATCTCCACAAATCTTTATATGGTCTAAAACAATTTCCTAGGGCATAGTTTGGTAGACTAAGCATTGTAGTTCAGCAGTCTGGGGCAACTTGGAATGAGGTTGACCACTCAGTTTTCTATCACCACTTGCAAATGCATTTACTTGATTGTGTATATTGACGACACTTTTATCACAGGTAGTGATTACCATAGAATCACTAGGGTAAAGTGGCATCTTTTCCATCATTTTCTAACAGATCTAGAAGAACTTTGTTACTTCTTCGGGAGATAGGTGGTGAATCCAAGAATAGAATTGTGATTTCTTAGAGGAAATATGCAATGGACATTTTTGAGGAAACAGGGTTGATGAACGCTAAGCCTATCGACACTCCTATGGATCCCAATGACAAATTTTTGCCGTAGAGTTACCAAAGATAGTTGGAAAACTAATTTTGGAGAACCAAAGATAGTTTGCCAAATTTTAGAGGCATGTGCATAGGTGGAGCTAGATTAATTTTTATGAGGCCAAACATAAAGAATAAATAAAATTTATTTTTCAAATTAATATATTAAACTTAACCATTAAGTAAAAGATTTACAATGACTTCTATTAGGAAAAACCCAAGTCCCACATGGCCTAGAGATAAGGCCTCAAAACAGTTTATAAACAAACGGCATCCCTCACCTTACAAGCTGGTTTTGTAAGGATGAATTAGGCCCAAAATCTTAATAACTTCTACTTATACAAAATATAAATTAAAGCAACAAGAAAGGAAAGAAAAACTTACAATAACAAGAAATGAAACTTAGCAAAGGTAAAGTAATAATAATTTTTTAATATATTGGGGTATAAAATATGAAAATATGCCTATACATACTAAGAACTTTTTCACGGGGTAACCATGACATCCGTGGATTACTTCTTCCCTCCATCTACATGATACTAAAATATTTTAAATGAGACAAACTTGACATCTCTTTGTTCATTAGTATACATGTTATATAATATTTTATTTTTTAGGGGATAGCCATTGCTACCTCATTCTAACAAAAGGAACCGCCCCTGGGCATGTGTCCTATAAATAGGAATGGGGGTTGGGATGAGAGTAGGTAATTAGTGAATAGTGAGATTAGTCAATTGGGAGAGCTTCATGTCTCTTGAATACCTGAGTTTGTTCATCAGTCAATAAAGAATACCTGAGTTTGTTCATCAGTCAATAAAGAATTATGTTTTCTGATCCCATTCCTACCAAGTTCTCACCTGTGTAAAGCTAATATTAGAGTCCACATAGATATCTGCACCATCCCTGACAAAGACTGGATCCTCAGCCACCTATATCAACAGGAAAAAAAAATGATGCTCCAATAAGAATAGAAGTATAGCACATAATAACCATGTCAACAAACATATTAGACTAGTAGAGCAGAAAGCTTATTTCTGTTTAAAACAGCAGTATATAATCTTCTACATGGGAACAGAAATAGTCCACGAGAAATGCTACTACGTGTTAAAAGTGATGTCTCCACGCACATGAACAATATGGATGTTATATAACAGCACATGAGACAGTTCTCTGTCAGAGAAATATGGAGAAGGAAACATCACTTTGAGAAGTACAACTGAACAGCTTTACATGCTAAACTAGTAGATAATGTTGAATACCCATAATTACATGATCAAGGAAAATGAAGCACTTCTATGACGTTGCATTTACCTGTACCTAACTAAGCTATGGTAAATTACCTATGGATCCAGGGAAAGGGCCGGACAATTTTTTCGTGAACAGACTAAAGAAAAAGAAACTTCAGTAAGATGTAATTTTAATTGATAGTATAAATGTTATAGGGGTTAGTGTTTTTTCTAATTGTATAAAATTAGAAAATTAAAACTTTGCAAATGAATTTTGTATTTAATTTATCACTTGCATCATGTATTTACACTCATAAATGGAATGATAATTTACTATTCCCCTTTAATATTTCTATGTCCATGATAAAACGTTTTAGGTGAATATAGTCATTGAAGATTTAAGAAAGCATAACAAGTTAACAAAAAAACTAAAACAACTTTGTTAATTTATTTAATTTATTAATTATGGAGTAAATGTCCATTTTGGCAATCCAAAGTTGTATAAGCAAGGTTACATTGGTCTTCCATTAATGAGTACATCAAATAGGCCATCTAGTGACAATTTATGCTGTCAAATTGGCCTTTAAAGTGAAATCAACATGGTTCTTAAAAAGGGGAAAGTTGATGGCAATAATTATCATTGAAGGACCAACTTAATGTCACCAATAACTAGAGAAACAATGTTATGTTGCATATATCTTCGAAGGACCGAAATGGACATTCATCATGTAAGGTATGTTAAGATGAATATTAGTGTTCCATCTGTAGATACTAGACTATGAATGCTTAAATATGAGAAAAGTTAAAATAGTAAAAAAGACTCTATGAAGCAAATAGAAAAGGGTTAAGGAGACAGAATTATGTTCTTTTTTCTATCAAGAGGTGTATTTCATACACAAGCATTGGGTATCTGGCTTTAAATTTCTATTACACTTTTGAATTACATGGGAAAGTATTCATTGCGGAAGCTAGCATGTAATTTTAACTTTTAAAGATTAATATTTTCGGCAATAGCTTTTCTAGGACATGTAAGGAAGCATTCTCTCCAGCTTGCCAAAATAGTCGTGCACTGATTCACCGAATGAGTTTAATGTTTCTATTTCCCTTTGATAATGCAAAGTTCGGGGGAAACTACAGATTCATAGGCCAACAAGTAAGCACAAGTATGTGAACTACAGTGAATATTTGGACCAAAAAAAGAAACTGAGAAAACTTTGCCTTTATTTTAATGTATAAACTTCCATGTCGACCACCACTTCCAGCAGCATTCCCACCTTCTGGCACATGGATTGTATCTCCTGAATCCACCCCTGCCAGGTCATTGAAAACTCTTATAAGAAAAACTCCACACTTTTTGAATAAAGCATTAAAAAATATATCGCAGAAGGTAAAACAAATCTAGGCAGGACAGGTCTGCAGCATTAATAAAACTTTCCATTTCTAAAACATTATAATTCTAATTTATAAAAATTGACACCTTAATAGGGACCAAAGGCTATCCCTTATCAACTTAAAATTGAGTATGAAGGATGTAAAATAGGCTGAATTGATAATCTGTAGGTAAAGAATTTCCAATATGAATAAGAAGCTACCACAACAATAATGAAGCCTTATTCTCCACTCTGTTCAGATATATTAATGAGCTGTAGCCAAGCTACAGCTCCAGGTAATTTCATCACATGCACTGAAAACCAACCTGCTGGTATCGTAACTTTAACCTCTTTAATCCCTTCAACAACCCCAGATCCTCCACACGACATACAAAATTCCTGCACAAAATACACATAATACAAATTTATACAGAGAAACCAACCTCAAGAGTACTTGTTATGAAATTTATTATTTATGGAAGACCTTAATGACACGGCCAGATCCTTTACAAGTAATGCATGTTGATGTAAATGGTGGGATTGTAACCTGGCAGAAAATCATGATAAACAAGAATTAAAAAATGTATTAATAATTGATAACTCAAATACCACCCCAAAAAAAAAAAGTCGTGTCTTGCTTAAAAATATGTATCCTATATAAATAATAACATTGCACTTACTCGACCTAAGCCCCTGCATGTTGGACAAACTTTTGGGGTGGCATTTAGTGGATAGCCCAGTCCATCTGGTTTAATACAAAGAAATTGATTGGCATCAAATAGGATAGTCATCATGTCACGAGGAACAACAAACGCACTGGCTCACTTCACTACAAACGGTTGTCCCAATGGACAACATTTTACACATCCAGCAGCACATATTGTTTATTTCCTCAAAGCAGTTCCACAGCTTATAGAAATTCTTGTTAAAGCCAGAGTTTAGCACGTAATATATATTAGTAAACCTCATCAAAGAATTCTGTTCATTAGCAATACTTGTGAATCAGACTAAACTCTCCAATTAGGCAAGAGTGATGGGGAAGGGAGAGAAGCTTCCCTAATGCCAATGCAGCCACAGCTCAGGCATAGGTTCTACCATTCGAAAATAGTTTTCATCAGATTTCTCCATGTGTGATTCATTTCAAACAGAATTGCATTACTACTGGTTGCCAATCAGCCTGCCTTCTTCAATTTTGATACGCAGATAGGAAATTGTAAAACTTCAACAAAATAAAACAGGTTCTATTTAACCCCAACCCTACCCCAAAAATGGTTCTTGCCTAAAGTTCTTGTTACAATGGAATATACACAAGATTTTGCACTAAACTTCTTTTGCAATCAAAATATGCAGATAATATTTCAACATTTCCTAACATAATAATAACATGTACTTCCAGTATAGATAAATTTCTCCCTAGGACTTTACTGATTCCCAGAACATATCAACATATTAATTTTACTCACTGCAATAATCACAGGGAACTGACGCATCAAATGACACATGTTTTGTGCATCCTCTCGCAGCTTCTGAAAAAGTAAGTGATAACTCCACCTATTGGCAAAGTAACAAGCAAATGGTTAAGCTTGAAAAAGTAGGCTTCTGAGAAAGTATGTGATAACTCCACCTATTGGCAAAGTAACAAGCAAATGGTTAAGCTTGAAAAAGTAGGAACCTATTTCAAACAACGACAGAGAAACTACGGTTAAGCTGACCTCTATATTTGACGAGAATTGAGTTGTTGCTTCTTCAAATATCTGTCAAGATAAAGAATATTATGAGATTTCCTTGTAGAATACATAAATGAAATGAATAAAAGAATCAAATAAAATATGAGAGAGAAAAGTTTACCTCAGAGAATACTTTATGAAATGAATCGGAAAAATGAGAACGATAAGCATTTCTAAACCTTTCTGTATCATCATATTCGTTGCCATATTCTATGTTCTCTGAACCACGAGTACACATCTTCAATCGAAAAAGTAGTTCATGAGAGAAAATGATGGAAAAATGTTAGTTAATTAAACATCCGAAATAGGAATGAAGGCTATGAATAACAGAAATTTTGAACAGCCTTAATCAACAGAAGCTCCAGAACAACCCAACATAGAGTAAATAAACTACCGTACCAAATTTGAAATTTTAATAGCATATAGGAAGCCAAAATAACCCTACCTTGTCATACTGTGCCCTCTTTTTAGAGTCTCTCAATGTCTGAAATTACATGATAAAAAGGCAAGTGAAAATATCATTCTGTTAATTAGTTTAGACATTGACCAACCTAGCCAGAAGGGAGGGCTAAAGAAGTATGAAAATGTAAGGGGTAAAATTGAACATTCATAAATTGATAATAAAGACCTCATATGCTTCTCTTATATCTTGAAATTTCCTCTTTGCAGATGGATTATTCTTATTTGCATCTGGATGGTACTTTTTAGCAAGCTGCACAGGGCAGAAAATTGTGCCATAATATAGTATTAGCTGAAGGAACACCTTCAATTTTCAAATATTAATGTCAAAGGAGTGTGATGACAGAATACATTAAGACTGCAAAACAAGATGCTTGGACAATTGTTTTTAGTATGATCTAAGCTATGAGAACAGTTGTATTAGACTAAATTGGAAAACAAAAGACTACTACAAGCCATACTCCTTTAACATTATAGTGGGAAGTTATTAACCCTTTGCATATTAGGTTTTCGTTATTTTAAGTAAATTCATTTTTGGATAAAAAAAGTTAAGTCGAAGAGAAATAATTACTACAAATTTGGAGGATGAGGGATTTACTTAGAATGAAGGGAAAAAACAAAGAAAAAGCAAAATATCAGTGGAGCAAAGCTGCCCAATCCCTCAGCTGCATATGTTGGGGAAAGGGAAACACCAAAGAGACAATGAGCTTTACACCAAATAGAAGCCAACCACCTAATCTTATCCCACAAATCAGCTTCTGACACTTTACTAATGCACAACTAGAAGTTATCTGACAAAATCTCATCTGATCATCCAGATGAAACTATCTACTCTCACCGTGTTTACACTTCACAGCATTCAAAAATTATTCCCAGATGTACCTTTCTGCATGCATGACACTTCAAACTCCAAAATTTAAAGTAACAATGTGTTGATCACCTAGCAGCTAGATAAATGCTAATTGTGCATAAAAATGTAAGTCAACAAGAACTAGGGTTAGCTTGCTGAAGGCACGAACAGGGGAAGTAAGAATAGTTATATACTGGCTTAGTAAAAGAGTGAAATTGAAGAAACGAAAATGAGAATGGCTACGATATAACTACCATCCACAGTAAGGTTTTCCTCTCAAAAATGAGATGGAAAAATGAAGTAAATGTAAGTTTTAGTTTTTCTAAGTGTCAATTCAAGAAAACTACAACCATAAAAGATCTTGGAATCCATTATTATCACATAGAAAGAGGAACACAGGCACATGACTTTTTTTCACACGAGTCACAAATATTTTATTATTTTTTTATTATTTTTTTATTCCAACAGTAAAAACTAGAGTAAAAATATATATAGTGCTCAATCAAACAAAATAACTACGATTTCCTTAGCTTTACAGTTTACAGTTACACTTGGTTGAGTAACACTATATTACTGAGACAACTGTGAGTAGAACAGATCATCTAATATTCATTGTCATCACTCCTACCAATTGCCAAGCAATGGGAATGAAATTTCACCTCTCCCACTAAAAGTGTTCAAGGTGAATACTGAATCATCCCCATTCCCCAAATGTTCCAATTTTTCTAATTGACTCATAATTACTCCACTCTAACAAGCATAACTTTGATCAATCAATACAAGTGCGGTATACCCTACAAAAGAAGGGATTCCAATAATCACGAACCAAGTGAAATGCCTTCTTTATCTCGTCCTGACTGGCATTTTCAGAAACACCAAGAATCCGATAATAGTCGCGTTCAGCAGAAGAAGAATAAGCTGGAACAACACAAGCATAACAAACGAAACCAAATGAAAATCTAAATATATTTAAACATCATCAATAACCAGAAACAAGGTAGTTCATGGTTGACTCAATAACCTGTGGCTTGAAAATAACGAAATCTCAATGGAATTCTCTGAATTAGAGTCTCCTCCTTTTTCGTGACAAAACTGCAACCGAACAAAGCTAATACGCAGAACATTTGATTCAATTTAACCACAAGAAGAAAAAAATATATCAGAAAAACGGAAGTGGTAACTAGCATGAATGAAAAAAAAATAAAAATTCACAACGTACTTCGTGCGAGCAACAACGATTGGCGAGACGACAAGAATTTTCCGAAGGAGTCTCCTTTATCAACGAGCAACTCTGAGGACACAGACGAAAGAAAATGGCGCCGATACTGCATTGGAAGAATTGATGAAGTGAGAAACGATGCGTGAAAAAGCTGTACAATTGATTTTGAATGGTTTTGGGATTTTTGTTAAACCACTCACCGGCTTAAACCACGTGAACCTTCTCATTCGCGTCAAGTGCTTGTGAATATAGTGTGATATGGTTGGCTGCGAAATTGAGAGGGATTAAGCCTTTAAGTAAGTGGTTCAGCTTTAACGACAATCGGAACGCCGATGAGTTAAACTTTATATCTCCGATTAGCTGCAGATGCCGGTAGCGCTGCTCTCAGATCTTTGGCTCTCGGGGTTTTAGCACGTTGGGTTTGGGCAGGGTACGACAAAACAACGACAATTGCTAAGGGCACTTCGCGGATTTTAATTTTTCTCTCATAAAACATTTTTTAACTAAAAAAGGATATCAGAGATAAAATATATATATATTTTTTTTATCCCGTCAAATAAAAAACTTAAATATATTTGTGATCCGTCAAATTGATGAATTTTTAGTTTTTAATAAACTTTTCATGCTCTTTTGATCTTTTGTTATTTTTTTTTTTCAACACATTTGATCTTCACTATTAAATAGAATTCATTAACCGATGACGTATCCACACAACAGTGAGTTGATGTGTAGCCATATCATATGTCATGTTGCCACCACATTTAAGGGTGGAGAGCGGTGAGGTTCAGTAGTAATCGGTCCGAAAATCTCAATCCATAGGTATCTGAGAAGTGAAAATTTGAAACCATTTCCGTCCATTTGGAAGGACGAGTAGAGCAGGTGGCAAACATGGCGGGTGGGTTCATTCGGTTGGTCACAAGCAAAAGCCACCGTGAACAAGAAAACTTAGTTCAGCAACACCAACACAAAGATCGACCACGCAGAGTCCCAACTGCGATGCATTGCCAATAGGTTTTGTCTCCACCAGTCGCACCTTCGCTATGACTCGTCGTCACCCACAGGCAGTCGTCTTCCTTCTTCCGTCACTCTTCTTTTTCCTGCAACCATCATTATTCACAGGCAGTGATAGAGCTGCAAGATTGGATCTTTAGCAACCCTCCATCCATTTGTGATGCACCGCCCAATCGCCCAATAAGTTTCGTCTACACCAGATCTGTATCAACCTTCAGAGTTTGGGAGATGGAGCTGCTTAGGTTCAGAGGTTGGGAGATGGAGGTGCTTCGCTGAGATAGACATAGAGGAGTAGAAATTAGCAAGGAAATAGAAGCTTGCAGTGCATGCAAGAGTGTGTCTCTCTCTTCATATGTTCAAAAATCAATTCAAGAAAAGAGTAAAGCTAGTTGTTACACCAAGAAAAAAAAAAGAGTAAAGGTTGTGCATGTGGGAATGTGTAATGTGTTGGAAAGTCAAACATCTAATATTCAATATACTATTTGGGGTCTCAAGGCAGTAGCCATATAGGTGTGTCATGTGCACTTTTAAGAAGGATTTGATAGGTAGCTTAAATATTAAGCAAGACTTTGATTTTTTATACACTTTTCGATCAGTTCGGTTACCATTGGTGTATTTTAACAAATCTGAATTCATCTGATATTAACCATATGAAATTGTTTCTTTGACCCACAGACCCAATTGCACTCGCCCGAGTACTTGTCGGGCTTGTCGGACTTAGCCGTTTTCGGTCGGGCCGGGTAATCTTGTCCAGCCCTAGCCACATTAGATGTCACCTGGTTGTCACGTGTCGGGTATTGTTGTGTCACTTTGAATATGTTTATGGTCTCCATAAAATTTTCAAATTTTGGCTTAAGTCCAATAAAATTTAAATTTTGATTTTAGACCTTAATTAATTATTAGCCAGCTTTCATCCTTTTTGAAATACTTAAACTTTTCTTCAACCACTTTCACATTAGCCAACTTTCATCCTTTTTTAAATACTCAAACTCTTCTTCATCCAATTCCACCTTCGTAAGACCAACATCACAATATTGTTCACACCACTATTAGGGATGAAGGTGGAAGTGGAATCATGTGGTTTGCTTTGGTGACAAATGAGTCTCGATTCAAATCAGGCATCAAAACATCCAAGTCACATTCTCTCACATCCTTCAGTAGCTACCAAAGCTACAACACGCGAAGCTTGGATTCAACAACATCTGCAACTTTACTAACATTAGGGACAAGGTCTCAAATTTATTTGATGCTGTTGTATTTCTCGACTTGACCCCTTGCACTTGGCCTTAAGGGTAGCAAGATAAGATATTTAGTCTCCAAGTGAAGCCTGGTATTTTATCACTTATCACAATTGCATAATATCAATTGCAACAAGGCAAAGCAAATAAATTGGTCTAGGTTGATTTCATCATTTTCTTCATTTTTTGTAGTAAGAAATATCGTTAATTGCCAACAAAATACACACTAAAAATTGATCGTTTAAATATTTTGTCATGTAGAATGAACTTTCATAATAATTTTGCTAATAACAATTGATTTAACATTTATTACACTTTTAGTATACAAAATGTTTCATATGTATCGGTTTCAAACATACTGTTACACAACCATCTTCTATAATTTGGAAAAGATAGGTATCAAAATCATAGTTAATAATATAAGATTGCAAATCTGCTGAACAAATTTCACTCAAATGCAATGCCAATTTGATGGATTGTAGATTCTTTGTATGGTACTTTGATTTGTTTTGCCTTGTTGCAATTGAAATTACCAAGCTTGACTTGGAGACTAAATGTATTGTCTTTCTACCCTTGAGGTCTTTCAAGTTCAAGTGTAAAGGGGTTAAGTCAAGGAACATGTCAACACCAAATAAATATGAACCTTGCCTTTAATGCTTGTAGATTTGTAGACATTGTTGAATTTGTTAGCTACTAAAGTGTGTCGGGGGAATGTACATTGGAGGTTTTGACCCTCGAGTTGGGTCAAGATCACTTGTTTGTTGTTAAAGTAAGTCATGTGGTTCAATTTTCACATTCATCCTTAATCCTTAATAACGGTTTGAATGATATTGTGATATAATACTAGTGAGGTGCATAGATGTGCTGATGAAAAACTAATAAGAAATCATAAGTGTGTGAAAAATATTTCAAAAGCTACAAATAATTTGCAAATTTTTCAAGGATAAAAAACATATATAAGCCTTAAAAAATATTTTAGTCATTGCCTTACATTTTTTTTTTTTTGATAAAAAAAAGTTTAGGTGAGTTGGATCCCGGGAAAATTCGAACCCATATCCTTGTGGGATATATGTTGAATCCTTACCAATTGGACTAACCTTCGTTGGCTAGTCACTGCCTTACTTTTTTTTTGGTAGACAAAAGGTAAAGAAAGGAAAAAAAAAAGACACAATCAACACGACTACTCTCGCCTAAATGACTCCCATGGCATTAGCCACTAACAAAGGGCCTTTGCCAAGGGGAGTGAGCATATGATGAATACTAACAGACCAGTCACGAGTGAGCAATTCCCTGGTAAGAAAAATCTCATTAGCATAAAGATGAAATGAACCAATCCCCTCAAAGTAAGCTTAATGGTGACCAATGAATTGGAATAGCACCGAAGCTTTCTGACACCGGCATCCCATCAAATTGTTAGACCCCACAGGATAGCCATGATCTCGACAAAGATAATATTAGACATCGCTACACTTCCATAGAAGCCCGTCACAAAGGACCCAATATGGTCACACAACATTCCTCTAAAATCGGCTCTGCCCAGGTACCAATCGCACTACGATCTACATTCAGAGCAACTTGTCCTTCTACTGGCCTACACCAAGCAACGTCCCTTGGACTATGCCTCGTACACATTGCGACACTAACATAAACTTGACCAATGCTATGAATCAAAGATGGAACCTGAGCTACTAGCTGCGACAAGTTCACTGCTTCATCATCAAATACCATGTGATTTCTAGCTAGCCATAAGTTCCAAATCACTACTAGAATGACCTCCAACTCTTCGCCTTTTAGTTGCGCCAACCAGTCATGCACAACCACATCTGAACTTGGAAGTGCCCCAGAGGGAAAACCGCAACAATTCTAGAGATCCTTCTCACGGCCACACCCAAAAAGACAGTGATGGATTTACACACTAGACAATAGTCTATGTTAGCAATTCCCCTCATCTTTAACGCTCCTCTAGTTGGAACAACACCATGACATATTTGCAACAAAAAGAATTAGACATTTGCTGACAAATTTAACCGCCAAATCCAATGCCATGAGACATCGTCCGTCCGCCCTAACCGTTTCTACAACTGCCACCTATAGCCACTCTTCGCAGTGTACTCGCCGACCAAATTCTCGCTCCACACACAAAGAGACGAGTTATTTATATTAAACTAATTAACACATTATCATTTTATTTTATGATTTCATAAACTACTGTGCTACATATATATTTAAATATGGCATTTTCAAACTCAATTATTTTAGAAGAAAAATGAATTTGGATACATTCATTTTTTTTTGGGTACAGAAAGAGGGAAAAGCCAAAGAGAACCAAAAACAAACTATCAAACTACATTGACAGTCCTAGGCAAGGTAGCCCCGAAAACATCATCAAACAACAGTTTCTGTAACTCCCTTGGAGGTTGCTGCAGCACTAGAAGGTCCATATCAGTCATGGTGAGACTGTGGCTAGTTAACCAGTCGGCACATCTATTTCCTTCCCGCCAAGAGTGAATGACGCGCACATTGTGTAACACCTTTGTTTTCGTTCCTTTGAACTTATGATATGTTTGCATGTGTGAATATATTTCTATGTGCTATTATATGTTTGAAAATGTTTTTGGATGATTAGATTACTAATTAGGATGTTACCAACCTCGAAAGGACAAAAAAAGGACCAGGAGGCATTTGTAGAGGGTGCAGGGCGCCCGAGACAGTGGCGTCTGGCGCTTGAACTCTGACTGCCAGGGCGCAGGCAGTTTTTACGGCACACACATTTTTACGTGTTTTGACATGTGTTTGACCCATTGGGTTTGACATCAATGAATTCCTAGATGAATATAAAATGTTATTGTTCTCGAGTGGAACCAGGGGGTACCTTCGAGAAAGGATGGAGATGAAGCTCCACCGGTCCGGGAGTCCGTGGTGGTGGTGCCACTGGAGGTGGGTACCTACGAAGTCACTCCGATGCCAAAGTTAAGTCTCCTCAAGTATAATAGTGTAGTATTAGGGTTTATCAGTCACCTTATCTTTGTGGGTGGATGCCCCTATATAACCATTGAAATGGGCCTATAAGTGGGCCTCCTATTTAGGCCTGGAGGGATGGTTGACCCAACAAAGGCCGACCGACCGAAGTGAGTACAAAGACCCCCTCGATCGATTGGCCATGTGCTTATCTCTCAACCGTTAGTCCGAGTCATTCGTCCTATTCAGTCTACTAAGCCTTTTAGTACATGACCGTTCGGTCGAGTACATATCACAACCCTTCGAGTGTCGAGCTTGATAGGCGAGAGCGCTCTACCAGCAATATTCGTGTGTCGTTCAATGTATAGTCGAACGACCTTCGTGAGCCCTTCAGTGTACAGCTGAACGATCGGTCTGTCAACCATTAGCATGAGCCCTTTGGCCCCCGACCGGTCAATTTGGTACGTGACTGTTCGGTCGAGTACGGATCACAGCCCTTCGAGCACCGAACCTGCAAGGCAAAAGCGCTCCACCAAGTCCTTCTGCATTCGGTCGGTCAATCTGGTCTGGTACGCAGTCCTTTGAGCACCAAGCCTGTAAAGCAAAAACTGTTAATACAATCGGCCAGGGTTAACCCCATCCACCGGCCTTCTTTTAATGCTCAGAAGATTAAGTTTCACTTCGACTCTTATTTTCCTGTCTTGTTTCATCTGCGAACAAATATTCGTAAATGTATAATAATGATGATTGTTTAACAACTAATGAAAAAGCCGAAAATGCATTAGTGCCTTGTCGACCTAAATGGGATTTATTCGGCCGTCCGATATGATATTTTCCTGCATTAAAGAAATCACATGAACAAATAATAACTTCACTTTTCTTCATTTTCTTATCGTATCCTAAGGTGTCCTGCATCTTCCATTTCAATCATTTTCATTTTAATCAGATAATCGTAATCATGTGGGAATAAGTGAATAATAATTCCTTTCTCTAGTATGGTCAGTCAAGCTGAAAAGCTTACAATACGTAAACCAGTTATGCAAACAAACTAATCATTTACCTTTGAAGTCTTCTGTCGTTGTTACCGGGTAACTTGAAATTTTCCCACTGGTCGTCCAGTCGGCTGTTGTGTCGTCCGGTCGGCTGTTTACCGGGTAACTCAAAGTTGATCCTGCAGGTTATCCGGTCCTTAGTGTGCCGGGCCAGTTTTACCGGGTAACTCGAAGTTGATCCCGCAGGTTATCCAGTCCTTAATATGTCGGGCCAGTTTACCGAGTAACTCAAGGTTGATCCCGCTGGTTATCCGGTCCTTAGGTTGGTAGGTCTTACATTGCTCATAGGTCTTACGTTGCCTCTTCGATCGATTTGTCCTCAGGTTAAGTTACCGTTGGTAACCCATCGAGGCGATCGGTTGGTCGGTCTTACATTGCCCGTAGGTCTTACATTGCCTTGTTGCTCCCTCGCTCAATCTTCTTGTTTTAAGAGATATCTTAAACACTTAATGCACAATATTAGTAATTTCAATAAGAATTACACTTGGTCAGTTTAACTATCCTTGCAAACCACTTTGATCACAAGATCCAGTTGGTTGATTTCTTTATTCTTTTGCTCGGTCGGTCCTCCTTTATATAAGATATCTGCAACACAATGCAAAACATAAGTAATTCCAATAAGAATTACACTCGGTCGATTTAACTATCCTTGCAAACCATTTTTGATCACATGACCCAGTCGGTTGGTTTCTTTCTTTGTTTTTTTGCTCGGTCGGTCCTTCTTTATGGGATATCTACAACATTCACAATGCTCACAAGGTTCCAAAATATTATATACTCAAAATGGTGTCATTAGATAAATAAACAATAAATTAATAAAAGGATGTCAGTAAGCTATAAATGTGAATGATAAGAACTAGTAGTTATCAATTGGGAAACACACAATAAAAAATATAATCTTATGAGTATTGACAACAAGAAATAAACAAATGGTTAGCTATGCAATCTTTGTAATTTCAGCAACCAGCAATGATATAGTTTTAGCAATATTAAAAGTAGTCTAATTAAGAATTTAATCAAAAATAGGAAAGAGACTAAAGTACTCCCCTATATAGTTTACCGAGTGCAAACGAAGTGAGCTGAAGTGGTTGATCTCCTTTTCTTGGTTGAAAGCAAGACTAAAGACATAATTTTGCATTATCGCTTTGCGGGTCTCATGTAAGTACTCCTCATGAGCACCTTTTAGGTATCATGGATTTCTGAATTAGTGCCGACCGCAATATTGAGTATGGGCCACATATAATTTCTTGGATACTCTTTTTGGGGGTTATCACATTTCCATTCCATGTACTTGTATCATATATCAGGACATGAATAGGACGATAAAGTAAAGAAATCTGATATATATCTTGTGTAACATGTATAGTGAATATCAAGATTTTAATAATACCTGGTCAACCATGGGTATCTAGGAAATATGTAACTAGGAACTTTAAAATCCTCTAAGTGAGCCTAATTTTATGTAAACATATGACTAGTAGAAAAATATATAAGATCACTAATAAACAGTGAAAGAAACATGGCAAGCGAGCATTTCATAGAGCAATCATTTAAAAGTAGATAGATGTGTTCCTCCAAGTCTTACGCTTGACACAAAACACAAATATTCCAACCAAAATGTATCAACTTGGAGAGACAAGAAAATCGAGTACTTAATTATACATATATTGTTCACACATTGACTGCAAAGCCTGCCTCACACATTGAAAATACTGCACAAATACATAGAATTTATCCACTATCTAGCTCTAACTTGAGACTAATTTGACATTTCGTTTTATAAGCATGACAGATGAGAGCTGAAGTACATTTTAAGAAGTCAATGGCATGAGATGCATCGAAAATAAGTTAGCAAATTCAAGCTTCAACAACTTAAAATGGCATCGTTCACCAATCAGAAAAATAAATCCACTAAATGGGTTAGCAAGCAAAAAATTGTAAAACTAAGTGTGCATATAAGATGTGCAGTAAAAATAGAAACAACCCCTCAAAGAATAGGCTATAGTGAACACACAAACAACAATAGACTGGTTTGAAAAAGGAGGTGTGGAGACCACCAAATCATTAACATTTTTTTACAACAAATTTTATAAGGGAATTTTTGACAGCAAACCCAAAAGCTATTCTTCCAAAATACTTCATTCCCAAAATTTAGAAAATGCAAGTAGCATTTTTTTATGTATTTAATAGCAGGTGCAGTACACAAGGCTTTTCCTAGCTTTCTTGATTATCATAAATTGCTTGAATTAGTAACATAACAAGTTAAGATTTAGCAAATTGTTGTTCGGCCTGAAAATGATGAATGGGTATACATCTATTTGAATATGTGATGTACTTCAATCCAACATGAAAATAAACCAAGAGCAGTGAGGCTGGTATTTAACTCAAGCAACTCAATGTGGGTCAAACATCATATAATTATCAAATACCATATTCTACAACTAGTACACCAGGATAGATTTAGAACGTCAAAACAAGACTAAAGCAAATAACAACCTTGGATAAATAATTGCAACAAAATCTTTAATCAAAATTTGAATGCAAGATAAGATAGATTTAGAATGTCAAAACGAGACTAAAGCAAACAACAACCCTTAGATAAATAATTGCAACAACAACCCTTGGATTTTTTGTTGCAAAAAGTCCTTATGAGAATGCAAGTCTTCTGGTCAATTAATTTCCATTTACCTGAAAAGTTATACAGATAGCAGAGGTGTATTTGTCATAGCAATATCCCAGTTTAATGGTTCGTTAATCTAAAACAGAGCAGAAATAAGCAAGCATATAGCTTTTCTATGGCAAACATCTGAGGTAATCATAAGCAAGCAGTTTATTCAACAAGTGGATACCCTGAGAAGGAAAAGTGGCGACGTACTTTTGAACCTATTAGAAATCCCTGCAATGGGAGCCGTTGTTGGGACCTAACGACTGAATGGGAAGGATCGGCCGAGCCATTGTTAAGACCGTACGACTAAGAAATGGCGAGTTTGCAGTTTAGAGAAAAGTAGATCGAAGGTTCAGTTAGCCATTGTTAGATGATCGAAGGTGGACCTTGAGCACATTTGTAGGTGCCCAGTTCAGTTAGTTCAGTTGTCCTCAGGTATGGCCGACCGTACAAAGGAAAAAGACGGATTGGCCGCGACAGGGCTTTCCAGTACGACGAAGACAAACTCCAGCGCGGTGGTCACTAGCAAACATGCTCCGTTCGAAGTTCTGGCTTAGGGGTTTTGATGCAGGCCTCTTGGGGAGTTCAACCATCGGTTTACTTTCTTGAAAGGGGGCGCGTGGTGGTCGGGATCTCGACTAGAAGTTATAGATTTAGGGTTTTTGAAATCCATTTCTTCTTCAAAAAACAGGCATGGGTTTTGTAGAACTGGAGGAGAGAAGGAGAATAGTGATGGTCACTCGGCTGGATGAAGTCGGACGGTGGAGGAACGCGACCATAAAGTGGCCGGCGGCGGTAATCAGTCGTGAGGAAGAAAAGAGCTTCCCTGTTCTTTTTGTTTTCAAAAATATGAAACATCAATAATAAGTTGCTAGGAATCTTCGGGCACCACCAAAACAAGACTCCTCGGAACCGACGGATAAGGAGGTAAAATTTCCGACCTGACTCTGTTTTTGGCGTGTGGCCTGGGATAAAGTTTTTACCACGGTCCCATGGTGGGCGCCAATGTTCTCGAGTGGAACTAGGGGGTACCTTCGGGAAAGGATGAAGATGAAGCTCCGCCGGTCTGGGAGTTCGTGGTGGTGGTGCCGCCGGAGGTGGGTACCTGTGAAGCCACTCCGATGCCAAAGTTAGGTCTCCTCAAGTATAATAGTGTAGTATTAGGGTTTATCAGTTACCTTATCTTTATGGGTGGATGCCCTTATATAGCCACTAAAATGGGCCTATAAGTGGGCCTCTTATTTGGGCCTGGAGGGATGGTTGACCCAACAAAGGCCGACCGACCGAAGTGAGTACAAAGACCCCCTCGTTCGGTCGGCCATATGCTTAACCGTTAGTCTAAGTCATTCTGCCTCCGTCCTATTCAGTAGGCTAGTATTGGTCGGCCGAGCCTTTTAGTACACGACCGTTCGGTCGAGTATGCATCAGTTATGAAAGTAATTGGTTGATAAATATTTTTATGCGATAGATTTTTTAAACTAGTTGATACTTGGATCTTGCAGATAATAATAGTAAATTAAATAATCGTTATTCCAATTTCTCTTGAAAATTAATTGCCGAAGAATCATGAAAAGGGAATCAGCCATGCTGTGATTTTTGAAAGTCCAATATATTATTTTTCTAATAAAATAAAGCTAGAAATGATAGCACCTGAAATGTCTTTCTGATGCCAACGACGTTTGTTACTTCCAACGAGTGGTGGCGACCGACTTTCCAGAACTTCCATGACAAATCTCGGTGTATCCCCTCCGTGGCAATATGTTGGATAAGCAAGATTACATCCACAGCGTTTGTCTAGGGTGGACCATGAATGAAGTTCTCCATCGGTGCAGAACGTACTTTTTAACCGTTAGATGATTATATTTTTAAATCGACGGTTTTGACTAATTACGGGCAATGGTAATGTGAATCATTTTGTTATTCCAAATATGCCCTTTAGTGTTATTGGTGAACTTTCTTTAATAACCACTAGATATATTAATAAAATAATTGACGATTAAGATTAAATCTGGATAAAAGCTTAAAAAGACAACTTTGCCCCTACCCTTACCCCACCCCTCCGCCTGCTCCTCTTCAAAGGCCCGTCGCCTCCCCTCCGCCTATGACGTCGCTGTGCCATAGGTGGCTGTTGTCGCCGCAAAACACGACACCCAGCACAATGCATCCCTGCGGACCATCGTGGACAACAGAGGAGAGCACAACAAAAGCAAATATGGTGAAGAAGCTTCCAAATTTAGTTGCCATCAAAGATTCTCCAAAAATCCTAAGTTCTCTATCACGAGATGTAATAGATCATGAATAAATAACTAATAATAAATTTATTAAGAGATTACAAATTTTTCAGGTTGAGTAGCATGAGCTGCAAGAAATGTAGCTATACTGTCGGTGGTTTCAAGCATGATACATACAATTTTCAACTTCAAAGGATATATGCACAATGCATATGATTTTCAACTTCATAGCAGCAAATATTTTAGCCAGGAAGATAAAGAAATTCTGACTCCATTTCAACAAAACAATTGATCCATCCCTTGTTTATTTAAAAAAAAAATTGTTAGAAATCATATCTGTCAAAGACGACTTGGTTGCAGAGCGGCCATAACTTCAGTTTTTAACAAGAGGGGCGACGTAAAAGACCCTACTAGGCAATGGAACAAGGCAAATGCTTTTATTCTGAGGGGCGATGATAGTGGACCTAGCTCAGACTTTCACGAACCTAGACCGGGACAATTCGGTGCGTGTGATAATATTAACGGGTTGGGTCGATCGTTTTGCTCGGGCGTAGACTCACCGCAGTAGAGGACGTCTTCAAAGGCGATGTAAATGACCCGGAGAGCGACCCGTTCATGCAAATGGAGTGATGCCGCAAACCGATAATCAAAGCCATCAAAGAATTTTTCGTCACCGCTGGATTCGAGGTTGCCCTCGCCTGTGATATCTTGATTGCCTCCAAAGGATCCAAGTTCATGGACACTCATGCTAGATTTGGGATATTTCCTTCAAGGGGTTTGTCTTAGAAGCTTTCGAAGATTATAGGAGTCAATAAGGCTCGTGAGGTATCCCTAATGCCCATGCCTTTGACTGCAGAGGTAGCTGAAAAGTTGGGTTTTGTGAACCATGTTGTTGAAGAGGGTGAACTGTTGAAGAAAAGCAGAGAAATTGTGAATGCCATTGTGAAAAATAATCAAGATACTGTTTATCATAATGAATTATAGTCGTGATAACAGTTCCTTATTATCAAATTAACTTCTTTGTTTTTCATGTACAAAAACAGAGGCGGTAGTTTTTAGGCGGTGCTCCCCTTTTTTAAAGCTTATTGTTTTTATTAAAGCTTGATTTAATCACCAATACATACCATGAGCAATTATCTTTGGAAAATCTATATCAGGGGCAAGGGCCCTTGGATCATTATACATAGCCCTGCCCCTGCAACCAAGTCGTATTTGACAGATAGCATTTCTAACAACTTGGATTTTAATAAATTATCATCATCCGTGAACATTGGACCCAAAATTACTGATTATATTAGTTTATACATAAATTATAATATTAGTTTAGATTAAATATTTATAGTTGTATTTATATTAATTAAGATTAAATATTTATATATAAGTAAATAAATTTTTTGCATCTCCCTCTCCTTTTGTCTCCTGTGCCGGCGCATGAAACACGCTTCCACCATGCTAACGGTGGCGGAATAATGGAAACCGGAGCAGCAGGGGACGCAGATGCTGCAGTGCGTCGTTGTAGACATGATTGGAAATGGCGTCACAGTCGACGATCGCCTTAAGCAGCTCACCTGTAACACCCCGAATTTTTAAGACATTAACCCGTCTGTTTTTAGAAAATCGGCCTATTTTTTTTATCTATAAAAGTAACCATTAATAACTTATAAACGTTAAACGCGAAAATGCTTTATTGTCAATTATAAAAATTTAATTTTATTATTAACCAAGTGAAGGCTAAATTAGAGATCGTCTGTAATTATTTTTTTTATTCCCAAAGCATGTGAGTACTAAATTACTAAAAGCCTGTAACTACTCTACAACACAACCAAAATATAATAAAATTCTGAAATTATAAATTTAGAGAGAATAACCAAGGTTTAAGTTACCCCAATTACTTAGCGGGAAAAAAAACACCATGTCCGCAAATAAAAAAAATACCAAGTTCAATTTGCGCGGAATAACGTTAACGTTCGAAAAGTAACACAGAGCATCTAACACCCATATACCCACAATTATTCGTCGACAGCACGATCAACAATAATGCGAACAAATTATGCTTGAGACTTCTCAAATTCACTTGTACCTAAAAAATAGTGTAAAGGTCAGTTCATATGACAAGTCGTAATAAGCTAAAACATGGAAAAATTGCTCAAATACAATTTATACATTTTTTTTCCATTTTTAAATAAACATGTGTAAACAAGAGTAATCATATTGAACACCAATAAGAAAATATATTTACATTTACGTACGAACTTGAAATTAAAATAATCACCTTTAAGACATAAGAGAATTTATTGACCCCTTTTTTTTATACTAACTCACAAAGCAAAATAATCACGTTTTAAACAACACAAAAATCAGCATATTCAATGTTAGTATACATGCCTTATGCAAGACTCTCATGATCGCGATATAGTCATCCCATACCAATAGGGAAATAAATTCAGCACCGCCACGAAGGCCCTGACCACGAAGGTCTAAATAATAGCTACCTCCCATACCAATGGGGAATTAAATGGTATTACCGCCACGGAGGCCCTACACATGTCGTTCTACATGATGCATGTCCTTTAGTTAATCAATTCATGCCACGAGAAGTAATTCATCAGAAAATCCACCACACCTCATATCCAAATAACACATATCGAAATTTCTTTCACCAAGTAATATCACCATCTCACGGCTTAAAACAACAAATACACATCTATCAAAGGGCAACAACAATCAACAATACTGTTTTTGAAAAGTCCCGTACACGCTAACTATATATAGCACATAGGTATAGGTGCAAGCAAGGAATAATGTGAATCTCCTCAAAATAAAACAAAATATAAGACTTATCGAATAGTTGCAGCAGAATAACGTTATTATTATTTAATAATAAACTACCAGGATAAATTTTAACTAATTGATAATATAATAAATTGATATAATCTAATAAAAGAAACTAAAACAAAAATATTAACAAAATAATACCAAAGACGAATAACAGATCGAACCATCATCATCAGGAAACAATAAAGAATCAATCTTTTATACTAAAAATATACCCACACAAGTTTTCAACAACATATTAATCTAAAATCAATAAAATAGTAAGAAAAATCTTCAACACGTTTTTTTTGAGGAGTACATGAAAATTAAAATTGGATAGAAGAACGTCATAGATTTATATTTCATAAAAATATAAACTTTTTCCTATAAATAAGATACCACATGAAATTATAACCATATTTAACACAACCACCAATGTTTAGCTCTAACTTGTAGGAGAAAAGCCCTTACCTTGGCCGCTTTTCTTCCTAACGAAATAACTCTAAGCCCACGAAATTGAATGGCACGAACAAGAGGAAAGGTCAAAGCTTTACTGAGAAAACTAAATATTAGTGGCTTTCTAATGAGTGAAATTAGAAGAAGGTGATGGAAAGGACTTACCTTTGAAGTTACACGAAAGTGGATAGAAGAAAATTATAAAATTGTTCTTGATGGGCTAGTGAAGAAGAAGGGGAGGTGTGATCAGTCCAAGGGAGGCTAGGTTCTGTTTTTTTTTTTTTTTGTAATTTATGTGAGAAGAGAGGTGTGATATTAGGTTAAGAGAGAATAGAAAGGATAGGCTTAGGGTTGGCTTAAAAAAAACGTGTGAGGTAAGACAAGAACAGAGGTTTTTTTTTTTAATCCAGGCTAGGAAAAAGTAAAATCATTAAATATTATTTATTATAATAATGGTTAATTATAAGACCAAGGATTTTAGCCAACGTGCAGGAAAGACAAGCCTTTAATCCAAATCCAAACATTTCCTTACCTATTGGAATCTTAAGAAAATCACCAACAATGTATAAAAAAAAATTAAAATCTTTAAATGCATTGTAACATATCCAGGAAATAATGAGAAATCAAATCAATTAGAATTAGTATACACGTGAGAGAACAACAAGCAATCCTCATTATAAAGATTGGTCAACTTCATAAATTAATCACTTAGCAAATAATCATGCAAGAAAACAATTATTATTTAATTGTCATTCCCAAAAATAATTAATTAAATAACAACAATAGTTCTACTAGTTTTAAATAAGTAAATAATAATAAAGAAAATAGAGGGTGTTACAATACTTACCCCCTTAAAAATAGTTTCGTCCTCGAAACTAGACAGACTCGAAGAGGTTAGGGTGGAGCTCCCTCATTTTGTCTTCCAACTCCCAAGTAGCATCTCCAGTCGTCTGATTCCAAATCAGTTTCACCAAGGGAATTTCCTTGCTCCTCAAGTGCTTAACTGTCCTATCCCCAATACTCATCGGTGGAACTTTGAAGGAGAGGTTCTCCTTCAACTGAATATCATCTGGTGCAATAACGTGTGAAGGATCGGCCATGTACTTCCTCAACTGAGACACATGAAACACAATGTGGAGGTTGGCCAAATTCGGAGGTAAAGCAATCTGATACGCTACAGGACCCACACGTCGAAGAATCTGATATGGCCCAATAAACTTAGGGGTAAGCTTCTTGGACTTCAAAGCCCTGCCCACACCGGTAGTAGGCGTCACTCTCAAGAACACATGTTCACCCTCCTGAAACTCTAGAGGTCTCCTGCGGTGGTCTGCATAACTCTTCTGTCTACTCTGAGCTGTCCTCATTCTTTCTTGAATTAGTCTGACCTTTTCGGTGGTTTGCTGCACTAATTCAGGTCCTACGATCAAACTCTCTCCATCCTGATACCAACACAAGGGGGTTTGACACTTACGCCCATACAAGGCCTCATATGGGGCCATCCCAATACTCGCATGATAACTGTTGTTGTAGGTGAACTCAACAAGGGGCAACAGATTATCCCAACTTCCCCGATCATCCAGTACACAAGCCCTCAACAAATCCTCTAATGTCTGAATGGTCCTCTCTGTCTGCCCATCCGTCTGGGGGTGATAGGCAGAACTCAACCTCAGCTTGGTGCCCAAAGCCTCATGCAATGCTTTCCAAAAATGAGAGGTAAACTTCGGATCCCTATCCGACACAATACTGGAAGGTACTCCGTGCAATCTGACAATCTCTGCAACATAGATCTCTCGCCGACAGCCACATCATAAGTAGTCTTCACCAGTAGGAAATGGGCGGATTTCACAACCCTCTACAATCACCCAAATCGAATCAAACTTCCTCTAGGTCCTTGGTAATGCCACTACGAAGTCCATAGATATGCTGTCCCACTTCCACTCTGGCATATTCAATGATTGTAGCAGCCCAGCTGGTTTCTGATGCTCCACCTTAGCCTTCTGGCAAGTCAAACACGATGCTACATACTCTGCCACCTGCTTCTTCATTCCTGGCCACCAAAATCTCTGCTTTAGGTCTTGATACATCTTCGTAGCACCGGGGTGAATACTCAGCTTACTTTTATGAGCCTCATCCATGATAGTCCTTCTCAACTCAGAATTGTTGGGCACACAAACACGTTCGTTACACCTCAAGATATTATCCGGACCCACTTTGAATCCAGGTGCTTTACCAGTCTCAATCAAACTCCTTTTCTCCTGAATCACCTCATCGCCTCCTCAAGTATCCCGATCTCGCCCATCGCCTTATTACTTACAGTGATCATCCCACAGTACACCTTTCCTGTCGATGAGTCCAGGTTAATGTCTAAGTCGCGAAAATTTTCCAACAACTCTAACCCCTTTACCGTCATGGCCGAGGCGTGAATCCGCTTCCTACTCAAGGCATCGGCCACGACATTTGCCTTCCCCGGATGATAGTGCAACGTGAACTCATAATCATTGATGAATTCCATCCACCTCCTCTGTCTCATGTTAAGCTCCTTCTGATCAAACAAGTACTTCAAGCTCTTGTGGTCGCTAAATACTTCGAAGTTGCACCCATAAAGATAGTGCCTCCAAATCTTCAATGCAAAAACTATTGCAGCCAATTCCAAGTCATGTGTGGGATAATTTTTCTCGTGAACCTTCAACTGTCTCGAAGCGTAGGCTACAACCTGTTTACTCTGCATAAGCACACAACCCAACCCTTGATGAGATGCATCGTAGTAAACTTCATATGGCCCATCCGGCCGTGGCAACACTAGCACCGGTGATGTGGTCAATTTCTCCTTCATTTGTTGAAAACTCCTCTCACACTCCTCATTCCATGCAAAGATTTGATTCTTCCTAGTGAGCTGTGTCAACGGAGCTACAATCTTAGCGAACCCCTCAATGAACCTCCTATAATACCCTGCCAAGCCCACAAAACTCCTGATCTCTGTAGCAGTCTTTGGCTGTTCCCAAGCCACGATAGGTTCCACTTTGGCTGGATCAACAGAAATTCCTTCCTTAGAAATGACATGCCCCAGAAACTTCACTTCCTCCAACCAGAATTCACATTTCCCCAAGTTAGCATACAACTGCTTTGCTTTCAAGACCTGCAAAACTTGGCACAGATGGTCTTCGTGTTCGTCCCAACTCTTTGAATAGATCAATACATCGTCAATGAAAACCACCACAAACTTGTCTAAGAATGGATAGAAAATGTGATTCATGTAGTCCATGAAAATAGCTGGCGCGTTGGTTACTCCAAAAGGCATCACCAAGTATTCAAAGTGCCCATAACGCATCCTGAAAGCGGTCTTAGGTATATCCTCTTCCTTCACCCGAATCTGATGGTACCCCGACTTCAGATCAATCTTGGAAAATACCATGGCTCCTCTAAGTTGGTCCATTAAGTCATCAATACGTGGCAAGGGATACCTGTTCTTAATGGTGACTTTGTTGAGTTGCCGGTAATCTACACAAAGTCTGGACTTTCCATCCTTCTTCTTTACTAGGAGCACAGGAGCTCCCCAAGGCGAGACACTTGGTCGTATAAACTGTTTAGACAAGAGGTCTTCCAACTGATTTTTTAATTCTGACAGCTCTGACGGAGACATCCTATATGGGGCAATAGAAATAGGTCCAGTACCCGGAGTCACATCAATTGAGAACTCAATATCCCGGACTGGGGGTAACCCTGGCACATCTGACGGAAACACCTCCGAAAAATCTCTGACTACAAGTACTCCGTCTATCTCCACCTCTGGCTTCATACTGATTGAATTGAGGAATACATACTTCTGAACTCCTCCCTTCAGAGAAAACTTCAACTTGTTGGCATCGAGGAATCGCGAAACACCTGGGTCTGGAAATATCACAGACTTACGAGCACAATCTAGTAGAATATAATGGCTAGACAGCCAATCCATCCCAAGGATCACTCCTGTTATACCCCAATTTTGTCCGCTCATATTTTCATTTTTTTATATTGTGTCTTTTTTTTTTGTTCGCGTGCCGAGCTTAGGTCGCGTGCCGAGCTGTGGGGAGGTCGCGTGCCGAGCTGTGGAGAGGTCGTATGCCGAGCTGTGGAGAGGTCGTATGCCGAGCTGTGTGGAGAGGTCGTATGTTGAGCTGTGTGGAGAGGTCGTATGCCGAGCTGGGGAGATCGTATGCCGAGCTAGGGAGATCGTATGCCGAGCTGGGGAGAGGTCGTTTGGAAATACGATGTCGGACATCAAGTGTGTCCGAGAATCATTTCTGTATCTGTGTTTCAATTTTTTAATGCTGCAACGGACAAATCCCTTTAATGCTGCAACGGACAAATCCTCATAAATTATTTTGGGCCAATTTTAGCCCAATTGCAAGAATTGTCCATTACAAGAGTCCATTACAAGCGTTCTAGAACCGAAAAAAAACCAAAATTTAAAACTGAAAATCAAAGTCAGATTTCCACACTCTTATCTTCACCCTTCACAAAGTCCTCTGCATATCTCCTCAGCCACTCTACAAACTATGTCTTACAGCTATATGTCCCCCATAGGCCTCTTGCTTTTTCTTCATCTGCCAACCAAGTTTGACAAACAATGCAATTTAATCAAAAAAGGGGGAGCACCGTTGTTGAAGTCACGGCTGATTGCAATATTTTTTCAAACCATTGATACCATCTCAGACTTTGCACATGTTACCATCTCCTCAGCATCATTTTAGTACACACTTAGCATACAAGTTGCAACCTTAAGTTGACAAACTGAACCTTTTTTTTTTATAAATAGTAGAGCAAGAAGAGAGAACGGAGGACGAAAAAAAATTACACTTAATTTCAGAATTGGATACCTTATTCTTAGTACAATTATACACAACAATTTGAGAGAAAATTGAGAGAAAAAAGAGAAGAACTAGAAAGAAAAAAAAAACAAAAGCAAAAAAAACGCAGAAGAAGCAAACAGAAGAAGGAAGAAGCAGAAGGAAGAAAAAAAGGTTTCTCTTCTTCCACCTCACTCCCTATCTCTCTCTCTCTCTTTCTCCTCCTTCACCCTCACTTTTTTTTTTCTTCATTCTTTCTTTCTGCAGCAGCGGCGCTGCTTTCTTTCCTTTCTCTTCTTTGTGATGTGTGTGTGTGTTGTGTGTGTGTGTTTTAGGTTTAGTGTACCCCCACCCCCAATTCTTTTTTTTAAATCCTCCAATCCCTTCCTTTTCTTTTTTTTTTCACGCGTTTTGTACCTTTATTTTCCATTTTTATTTTTTATTTTTATTTTTTGCTTTTTTTTATTTTTTTTAAGTGGGCTGCAGCCCACTCTTTCACCATTTTTTTTATTTTATTTGTTTCTTTTGTTTTTTAGTGGGTTCAGCCCATTTCCCTTTTTACCTTTTGGGCTTTAGCCCACTTAACTCCTTTCCTTTTTTTTTGTTGTTGTTATTTACCAAACCCTTATTTTTTTTTATTATTTATTTAATAAACATGAATGTTTTTTTTTACTGGTCAAACTAGTACAGTTTCGTTCAACTAAATTTCACATACAAGTTTTGAGACTCTATTTTTCTTGAAAAATCACATGATAAAAATCTTGAAAATTAATTTATTAGTGATGATTACTCGAGATTGCTTCCCGTTTAATCATTACAAATATCTTAATTTTCTAAATAAAAATGGGTCGTTAGTGAGGACCACTCTTGATTGCTTCTTGTTTGGTCCCCATGAAAACATATCTTCTTCATAAAAATAAAAATTAAGTTTTTTTTACTAGTAATGATCACTCGAGATTGCTTCCCGTTTGATCATTACGAACACCGTTAATTTTCTAAACAAAATAGGTTATTAATGAGGACCACTCTTGATTGCTTCTTGTTTGGTCCCTACAAAACCTACTTTTTTTCCATAAAAAATATACAATTAAAATCAATTAACACACAACCATTTTCTACCCAAGAACTACGTAGCCTTTGATTTCTCCACTGCACCCGGAGATACGTAGGAGCAGGAGCATACTCCTGTCAAGCACAAAAATAACCAATTTTTATTAAAGCCTTTTTTTATTTATTTCATCATTGTAAATCCTTGTCTTTTTTTTAAAATAAAAGGGAAGTAAATATTTTTTTTAGAAGTTAATAAATTTTGCACAATTAATTAGAGGTAACCTTTTTCGAAAGGATGTTGTAGGGTGCTAATACCTTCCCTACGCATAATCGACTCCCGAACCCAAATCTGGTCTTAAGGACCACTTTTCTTCAAAAAAAGGTTTTTTTTCCAATATTTTCCCTATGAAATAAATTATTGGTGGCGGCTCCATTAAACTCGAATAAATCCCTCCGGATTTTTCGGTCGCTACAGCTGGCGACTCCACTGGGGAAATTTAGAGAGTTAAGCCTAACATGATTAATTGTGCCAAATAATTAACTTCATTTTTTTTGTTGTTATTCTTTTTTAATTCCCCTTCTTTTTATTTTTATCTTTATTTATTTATTTATTTATTTATTTATTTATTTATTTTCTTTTGTAAATATTTATTTATTATTTATTTGTTTAATTTTAATTTGATGTGAATATTGAACATTAGGATAGACGACTATATTTGTATGCTTTGTTTGTTTTGCAGCTTGGGTAGTGTTAGGGTGTTGCCCCTCTCACACACCGCACCTACACGTTCGCACACACATGTGAGCAAGGCCCTATACCCGGGTCAGAGCAAAGCTTAAGTTGAGTGGAGGTTCGGTGATGGTCAATTGGAATTTGCTTTCCTTCTGGCTATTGCGAGAACTTCATCTAGAGTGTGCTCCCTCTGAGTATTCAGCACCGGATAGTTATATATCGTTGTGGTTAATATTCAGGAGGAGACTTTAGCTCTAGAGGCCTTTGGTGAGAATGTGAGTAAAGCCACCATGAGATCTATCACTCAATACAAGACTATAGACCCCTTAGGTTAGAAAATCTCTAATTTTAGGTTTAACCCATTTAGGACACAAGGGGCATCATATCATTTTTGTTTTTCCACCAAAAAAATCTGTTATATCACGTCCATGCATAAAAAGGGTCTACTAAATCACATATCTTTGTGCATGCTATAATAGTCATCAGCATCGCTCAACATTATATCATCATGCATTCATACGTCAAAAAAAACAAAAAAAAACACATGTTGAAAATAAAGAAATAATATCATTCATTCTCATTTCATTTTAGGTCGCCAAAGAATCGTAGGAACACAAGAGCTTGGCTGCAAGTATTTTGCGAAATAATATGGGATCAAATTGTGAAATAGTTTCAAAGAAGCTCATACATGTCAAAACAATGAGGCCTACGGTTCCTTGGCACAAATAAATAGATTCATGCATCCACATTCATTTTTCTTTTCTTACATACTCATATCATTTTTTTTAAAATCATCAGAAAATAATCAAACAAACTGGTTCCTCGACACCCTTATCGAACTCGCTCTCAATCAAAGATCATGGATGACCAAGAGATGAAAGAGGACGTCAACCAGCTGAAAGAACAGATGAGCAAAGTTTTGGAGCTTTTGCAGTCCCTAAACAAAGACAAGGTTGCAGATGGGGTATCTCCAGTAGTAAATGATGAAAGTCAAGCAACACCTTCCCACCCACCTGGCTTCGGACCTATGCAGTTGCAATATGGTCTCAATACTCAAGGGATGATGGTACCTTTTGCAATTTACCCGCAGGGTCTTACACATTCATCAGTTAGCAACCCTCAGAATCAAGTACCACAATTCCCACTTTACGGACTCCCACCTGGTTATACGCCACCTATGGCCAATGATGATACTGCAAACCATAACCCTCAAGGCCCTCAGAATCAAGTACCACAGTTCTCACTATTTGGTCTCCCGCCCGATTACACACCGCCAGGTGCTAACAATAACTCTGCAGAAACTGATTCCCAAGCACTTGTTGTACAAGATGTAGCTCAAGGATCCGGCTCCGGTACTGAAACCATACCAGTTCAAAGCTCAACTCCTGGCTTCATGACATACACCTTTCCACCTGGTTATGCGCATCCCATCTCGGGAATACTCAAGGAGTCAGTACGCCCGTAGTAGCCCCCGTGGCGAATCCCCGACCATCTGGTTACCCCTATTATATTCAAGGAAATCCGCTAAATCCCCAGACTAACCGCATTGCCTGGTCTCCGGCTATGGGGGGACCTAATCTGAGCATCCCAGTTGGGAACCAGTGGTCTGATACGAAGTTGCAAATCCTCGAAGATAGGCTAAGAGCTGTAGAAGGAGTAAGTTATCTCGGTTCAAGTATCGCTTCAGATCTTTGTCTCGTACCGGATGTGGTTGTACCACCGAAGTTCAAGGTGCCAGACTTTGACAAGTATAAAGGGACAACTTGCCCGAAAAGCCACTTGACCATGTACTGTAGGAAGATGGCGTCCTATGCACATGATGACAAACTTCTGATTCACTTCTTCCAGGATAGTTTAACAGGGGCAGCGTCGAGTTGGTATACACACCTTGAGCGATCTCATATTCGCTGCTGGAAAGATTTGGCGGATGCCTTTTTGAAGCAGTATAAGTATAACATTGATATGGCTCCTGATAGAATGCAGTTGCAAAACATGGCAAAAAGAGACAATGAGACCTTCAAGGAATATGCCCAACGATGGAGAGGACTGGCAGCCCAAGTGGAACCGCCTCTGATTGAAAAAGAAATGGTGGCCATGTTCATGGATACTCTTCAATCACCCTTCTATGACAAAATGATCGGAAGTGTATCATCAAACTTTTCAGATATGGTCATCGTAGGGGAAAGAGTTGAAGGAGGAATGAGGAATGGAAAGATTGCCCAAAGTTTTGCTGAAACCAGTAATATCAAGAGACCCCCAACAAACTTCGTAAAGAAGAAAGAAGGGGAAACCAATGCTGTGATGACGAGCCCGGGAGGACAAGCACAAGGAAAACCACCCCAATTCTTTACCAATTTCCCACATCCTTTTCCATACCCCTACTACCCACCTCCATACATCGCCGCCGCCTCTCATAATCCTAGCCCCCGGCCAAACCAACCAATGATGCCCTTTCGACCACCTTCCCCCATCCAAACACAAGCACAACCAGTTGCTCCCACCCAACCAAACCAAAACCAGAAACAACCAAATGACCAAGAAAAGAAAGCAGTCCAATTTGATCCTATTCCCATGACCTATACGGATCTGTTCCAGCACCTCATCAACAATTCCTTGGTCTCTCCACGCTCAATGAAACCACTTCAACCTCCCTTCCCAAGAGGATATGACCCAAATGCCAAGTGTGAATTTCATGCAAAGGCGATGGAGTCACACAACCTGAAAATTGCAAGGCTTTGAAGTACGTGGTTCAAGATCTGATCAATGCCAAATGGTTGAGTTTTAAGGAGGATAGGCCTAATGTGGGTAATAATCCCCTTCCAGGTCATGGAGGTCCAGCAGTCAATGCCATTACTGAGGAGTTTGGGGACCAACCCCTGATAGCTAGATTGGAAGACAGGGAGCCAAAAGATGAGAGTATCCCCATCTGTGACATCAGGCAAAGCCTTTGGAGTGCAGGAATGTTGAATCCGGATCAGATAGCAGCTATCAAGGACGATCGCAGTGCAGAAAACGACAATGTCAACCTTGTCCACCCTTGCTCGCCGAATGAAGAACTTGGAAATTGGGAGATCGTTGAGTTTCCCGTGATCTTTGATTCAAAGTAATTATGTAATACAAATTCTATTGCTCTGCCCAAGGCTTTAGAATAATTTATTGTCAAAAGGGCGCACATGTTTCATTTCAGTACCATTATCAATAAAATGCACTTTGAATTTTCCAATCATTTCTCTTTTCTTTCCTTTTCCATCTTTTCCATCTCTCTTCATCTTTTTTCGCTTTTTCATTTCATTATTTTTAACTAATGCAGATCCAAAAACATTGTCTTTGAAAATAACGATGCCAATAACTCATACTATAATTTTGAATACCCCATTAATCATACTGAGGAAGATAATGAGGACAATTGGGATACCCCTCCTGAATTAATGAAGTTAGTGGAACAAGAAGCTAAAGTGATTCAACCCCACGAGGAAGAAACTGAAACAATCAATCTGGGCACTGAAAACGACAAGAAAGAAGTTAAGATTGGCACCACAATGAAAAGCAGTGAGCGAGAAAAATTGGTTAAACTCCTATTTGAATATGCGGATGTTTTCGCGTGGACATACCGAAATATGCCTGGATTAGATAACAGCATAGTCGAGCACAAATTGCCATTAAAACCCGAGTGCCCACCGGTCAAGCAGAAGTTGAGAAGGATGAAGCCGGAGATGTCACTCAAGATTAGAGATGAGGTAAAAAAACAGTTCGACGCCGGTTTTCTGGCTGTAGCAAAATACCCTCAATGGGTGGCTAATATTGTTCCAGTCCCAAAGAAAGACGGAAAGGTCCGAATGTGTGTTGACTATAGAGATCTAAACAGGGCCAGCCCTAAGGATGACTTCCCTTTGCCACATATTGATGTCTTGGTAGATAGCACACCAACACTGCCTTTCTCTTTCATGGATGGATATTCGGCTATAATCAAATCAAGATGGCTCGAAGATATGGAAAAAACCACATTTATCACTTTATGGGAACTTTCATTTACAAAGTAATGCCGCTTTGGATTAAGAAATCTTTGAGGGCAACATACCAAAGAGCAATGGTGGCTTTGTTGCATGTCATGATGCACAAAGAGATAGAGGTCAATGTGGATGACATGATTGTAAAATCCAAAACAGAGGAAGGTCATGCCATTAACCTACAAAAACTTTTTGAGCGACTGAGGAAGTATAAACTCCGGTTAAACCCAGCTAAGTGTAGTTTTGGTATAAGGTCGTGCAAGTCGCTAGGGTTTATAGTTAGCCGGCGGAATAGAAGTTGATCCGCCAAAGTAAAAGCAATCCTCGAAATGCCGACTCTCAACCGAAAAGAAGTTCGTGGATTCTTGGGAAGATCGAACTACATCGCCAGGTTTATATCCCACTAATCGCTACTTGTGAGCCAATTTTCAAGTCATGTAAGAATCAGAAACCAAATGGAACGACAATTGCCGTAAAGCTTTTGAGAAAATCAAACAAGACTTACAAGATCCACCGGTTTTGGTACCCCCGTGCCAGGAGACCCTCATCATGTACTTAACAAAGATTGGACGAATCAATGGGTTGTGTGCTAGGACAACATGATGAATCTGGTAAGAAGGAGCATGCCATTTACTACTTGAGCAAGAAATTCACTAGCTGCGAGACGAGGTATTCATTGTTAGAACGAACGTGTTGCGCGTTAACTTGGGCCGCACATCGTTTGAGACAATATATGCTATCCCATACAACCTGTTTGGTGTCCAAAATGGATCCGATCAAGTATATTTTTGAAAAGCCTGCTCTCACAGGAAGAATTGCTCGTTGGCAAATGTTGTGTATCTGAGTATGATATTGTGTATGTCACCCAAAAGGCAATTAAAGGCAGCACCTTAGCTGAATACTTGGCTCATCAACCTGTGGAAGACTATCAGTCAATGCAGTGTGATTTCCCAGACGAAGACATAATGGCTCTATTTGAAGGAAAAGAAACCCCTGATGGTGAAAAATGGATCTTGTTGTTTGACGGTGCCTCTAATGCATTGGGACATGGGATTGGAGCCGTGGCCGATTTCCCGTAAAATCATTTCATTCCATTTATCGCAAGATTGTGTTTTGATTGTACAAACAATATGGCGAGTATGAGGCATGTGCCATGGGCATTCAGCGCCATTGAATCAAAGGTCAAGATTCTCGAAGTATATGGAGACTCGGCTTTGGTTATCCATCAGTTAAAAGGCGAATGGGAAACGAGAGATTCCAAATTAGTTCCTTACCACGATTACATCAAAGAATTGATGGAACAGTTTGATGAAGTCACATTCCATCACATTCCGCGTGAAGATAATCAGCTAGCGGACGCCTTAGCTACTCTATCATCAATGTTCAAAATCAGTAACAGGGAGAGCCTACCGCTCATAAAAATACAGAATCACGACCGGCCAGCACACTGCCTAGCAATAGAAGGAGAGCTTGATGGCAAACCCTGGTATTACAACATCAAACGATACATCACGAATAGAGAATATCCTCCTAATGTCTCAGAGAATGATAAAAGAGCATTAAGGCGTTTGGCAATGGGATTCTTTCTAAACGGCGAAGTGCTCTACAAGAGAAACCATGACATGGTACTTCTTAGGTGTGTTGATAAGACTGAGGCGAAAAAGATTATGTGAGAGGTTCATGAAGGTTCCTTTGGGACTCACGCGAACGGGCACGCAATGGCAAGAAAAATCTTGAGGACTGGCTATTATTGGTTGTCTATGGAGACTGATTGTTTCAATTATGTGAAGAAATGCCACAAATGTCAGATTTACGCCGATAACATCCATGTGCCACCAGTCTCTTTGAACATCTTAACAGCACCATGGCCATTCTCAATGTGGGGATTGGATGTCATTGGACCCATTGAACCTGAGGCATCAAATGGACATCGCTTCATTCTCGTCGCAATCGACTATTTCACTAAATGGGTTGAAGCGGCTTCATATGTGAGTGTGACAAAAAATGTGGTTGTCAAATTCATCAAGAGAGATTTGATCTGCCGCTATGGTTTACCAAATAAGATCATCACTGATAATGGGACTAATTTGAACAACAAGATGATGAAGACGCTGTGCAATGACTTCAAGATCCAACATCATAATTCCTCACCGTACCGCCCAAAGATGAATGGGGCAGTTGAAGCTGCAAATAAGAACATCAAGAAGATTGTCCAAAAGATGGTGGTAACATTTAGAGACTGGCACGAAATGCTCCCTTTCGCCTTGCACGGTTATCGGACTTCGGTTCGCACCTCAACAGGGGCAACCCCTTTCTCGCTGGTGTATGGAATGGAAGCAGTGCTCCCCATTGAAGTCGAGATCCCTTCGTTAAGGGTATTGATGGAGACAAAACTAGAAGAAGCAGAATGGGTTCAGGATCGGTTGGATCAGTTGAACCTCATTGAAGAAAAGAGGGTGATGGCCTTATGTCATGGACAGCTATATCAACACAGGATGAAGAGGGCTTACGAAAAGAAAGTTCACCCTCGGGAATTTCAAGAAGGGGACCTAGTACTCAAGAAGATTTTGCCCATCCAAAAGGATTCTCGCGGAAAATGGACTCCGAATTATGAAGGCCCGTATGTTGTGAAAAAAGCTTTTTCTGGAGGAGCCTTAATCCTCACAAGGATGGACAGTGAAGATCTCCCGCTCCCAGTAAACTCTGATGCAGTCAAAAAATATTATGCCTAAAAAAAAAAAAACCGTATAAAAACCAAGCAAAGGTGAGCTCGCTAGGTTGAAAACCTGAAAGGGCGACCTAGGCAAAAATCAGAGCGACCCGTTGGATTGAAAACTTGAAAGAGCAATCCAAGCAGAAGTTAGGGTCTGAAATCGGTCATTGAAGAAGGCTGATGCATTAAGGGGCTCTTACCCAACTGGGCAGTTTTTATATATTTTCAGAAGTAGAGTAATGGGTAATCAAAGTTATGGATATGGGAAGCTGACATTTATTCCTACAAAGACACAAGCTATAAAATATCTGCTTAGTTATTGTCTTTCTTTGTTTTTTTCTTCTTCCTGCATTTTTCTTGATGTATCTTCAAGTCTGTGTAATTTCATTCCTTGTACACATGACTCTTTTTTGAATACCAAACACCTCCGTTCTCGTATTTCAAAATGTTGTTTTATGATAATAGACACTGAATTGTGAAGCATGTGATGATATGGGAAAGCATTACAGTTATTATATACATCTTAAGAATCACGAGGACACGCCAAATCTCAACAAATAAGTTTCAAAAAGGGCAAAGGGATTACCTTTAAAAAGTAACTAGCGCTGCATCGATAACTCGCGCTCCCTCCCAGTTGAAGGCATAGCATGACTAAATTCGATGAATCTCAGTCCGTCCCATATCTTTAAGCACTAGAGATCATACGGGACGAGGAATCAGTAAAAATAATAATCGCATTGCATACATGCATCACATACCATATATCCGTGCATCCTCTTCATATCACCACCTTTTAGCCGTTTTGTTACACCTGGTCCGTGCACCAAATTTTGATCCTTCATTCTCGTTTACAAACAATGCGCCTAGCATTGGTCCTTTATTTTGCTTTCTAAGCGACACGCCAAGTATCGCTCACTCTTTATTGCTTTTCGATCACCGCGTCAAGCAGGCACCTCGGAGATCCTTCTTTATAGTTTTCTGATAAATACGCCAAGCATCACTCCTTTTTATTGCTTTAAGATTACCGCGTCGATGCGGACCTGGCGGTAGTCCCTCATTATTGCTTTTTGACCAACATATCAGTTCCGGACCTGATGTTGATCCTTCTTTATTGCTTTCCATCGACGCGTCAATACCCTACTTGGCGTCGAACCTTCCGATCACCGTGTCAGTACCCGACCTGGCGGCGATCCTTCTTTATTGCTTCCCATCGACGCGTCAATACCTTATTTGACGTCGAACCCTCTTTATTGCTTTCCGATCACCGCGTCAGTACCCGACCTGGCGGAGATCCTTCTTTATAGTTTTTTTGATAAACGCGCCAAGCGTTAATCCCTCATTATTGCTTTCCGATCACCGCGTCAGTACCCGACCTGGCGGAGATCCTTCTTTATAGTTTTTTGATAAACGCGCCAAGCGTTAATCCCTCATTATTGCTTTTCGATCACCGCGTCAGTACCCGACCTGGCAGTGATCCTTCTTTATAGTTTTCTGATAAACGCGCCAAGCGTTAATCCCTCTTTATTGCTTTTAGATTACCTCACAAGACTGACCTGGCCGTATTCCTTCCTTATCACTTTCCGATTAAACGCATCAAGCGTTGATCCCTCATTGTCATTCCTCACGTCAAGTTCAAGACAAAATTAGTGTATTTATCTTTAGCTCTATTTTATGACAAAAATATAACAACCATTGTTGTTTGCATTTTCTAATAAAATATAACTAAAGAGGGGCAGCTGTTATACCCCAATTTTGTCCGCTCATATTTTCATTTTTTTTATTGTGTCTTTTTTTTTTTTCGCGTGCCGAGCTGTGGGGAGGTCGCGTGCCGAGCTGAGGTCGCGTGCCGAGCTGTGGAGAAGTCGTATGCCGAGCTGTGGAGAGGTCGTATGCCGAGCTGTGGAGAGGTCGTATGCCGAGCTGTGTGGAGAGGTCGTATGTCGAGCTGTGTGGAGAGGTCGTATGCCGAGCTGGGGAGATCGTATGCCGAGCTAGGGAGATCGTATGCCGAGCTGGGGAGAGGTCGTTTGGAAATACGATGTCGGACACCAAGTGTGTCCGAGAATCATTTCTGTATCCGTGTTTCAATTTTTTAATGCTGCAACGGACAAATCCATTTAATGCTGCAACGGACAAATCCTCATAAATTATTTTGGGCCAATTTTAGCCCAATTGCAAGAATTGTCCATTACAAGAGTCCATTACAAGCGTTCTAGAACCGAAAAAAAACCAAAATTCAAAACTGAAAATCGAAGTCAGATTTCCACACTCTTATCTTCACCCTTCACAAAGTCCTCCGCATATCTCCTCAGCCACTCTACAAACTATGTCTTACAGCTATATGTCCCCCATAGGCCTCTTGCTTTTTCTTCATCTGCCAACCAAGTTTGACAAACAATGCAATTTAATCAAAAAAGGGGGGAGCACCGTTGTTGAAGTCACGGCTGATTGCAATATTTTTTCAAACCATTGATACCATCTCAGACTTTGCACATGTTACCATCTCCTCAGCATCATTTTAGTACACACTTAGCATACAAGTTGCAACCTTAAGTTGACAAACTGAACCTTTTTTTTTTATAAATAGTAGAGCAAGAAGAGAGAACGGAGGACGAAAAAAAATTACACTTAATTTCAGAATTGGATACCTCATTCTTGGTACCAATTATACACAACAATTTGAGAGAAAATTGAGAGAAAAAAGAGAAGAACTAGAAAGAAAAAAAAAACAGAAGCAAAAAAAACGCAGAAGAAGCAAACAAAAGAAGGAAGAAGCAGAAGGAAGAAAAAAAGGTTTCTCTTCTTCCACCTCACTCCCTATCTCTCTCTCTCTCTCTCTCCTCCTTCACCCTCACTTTTTTTTTTCCTTCATTCTTTCTTTCTGCAGCAGCGGCGCTGCTTTCTTTCCTTTCTCTTCTTTGTGATGTGTGTGTGTGTTGTGTGTGTGTGTTTTAGGTTTAGTGTACCCCCACCCCCAATTATTTTTTTTAAATCCTCCAATCCCTTCCTTTTCTTTTTTTTTTTTTTTCACGTTCTGTACCTTTATTTTCCATTTTTATTTTTATTTTTTTTTTTTTTTGTTATTTTAAGTGGGTCATGACCCACTCTTTCACCATTTTTTTTATTTTATTTGTTTCTTTTGTTTTTTAGTGGGTTCAGCCCATTTACCTTTTTACCTTTTGGGCTTTAGCCCACTTAACTCCTTTCCTTTTTTGTTGTTGTTGTTATTTACCAAACCCTTATTTTTTTGTATTATTTATTTAATAAACATGAATGTTTTTTTTTACTGGTCAAACTAGTACAGTTTCGTTCAACTAAATTTCACATACAAGTTTTGAGACTCTATTTTTCTTAAAAAATCACATGATAAAAATCATGAAAATTAATTTATTAGTGATGATTACTCGAGATTGCTTCCCGTTTAATCATTACAAATATCTTAATTTTCTAAATAAAAATGGGTCGTTAGTGAGGACCACTCTTGATTGCTTCTTGTTTGGTCCCCATGAAAACCTATCTTCTTCATAAAAATAAAAATTAAGTTTTTTTTTACTAGTAATGATCACTTGAGATTGCTTCCCGTTTGATCATTACGAACACCGTTAATTTTCTAAACAAAATAGGTTATTAATGAGGACCACTCTTGATTGCTTCTTGTTTGGTCCCTACAAAACCTACTTTTTTTCCATAAAAAATATACAATTAAAATCAATTAACACACAACCATTTTCTACCCAAGAACTACGTAGCCTTTGATTTCTCCACTGCACCCGGAGATACGTAGGAGCAGGAGCATACTCCTGTCAAGCACAAAAATAACCAATTTTTATTAAAGCCTTTTTTTATTTATTTCATCATTGTAAATCCTTGTCTTTTTTTTAAAATAAAAGGGAAGTAAATATTTTTTTAGAAGTTAATAAATTTTGCACAATTAATTAGAGGTAACCTTTTTCGAAAGGATGTTGTAGGGTGCTAATACCTTCCCTACGCATAATCGACTCCCGAACCCAAATCTGGTCTTAAGGACCACTTTTCTTCAAAAAAAGGTTTTTTCCAATATTTTCCCTATGAAATAAATTATTGGTGGCGGCTCCATTAAACTCGAATAAATCCCTCCGGATTTTTCGGTCGCTACAACTCCCAAATGCTTAAGGGGAATACAAATCAAATCAACATTGAATTTCATGTTTAGCACAGTCAAAGGGCATTGTAAACATGCCGTATTAGCAATCACCGGTTCAGCAGAAGGTATAGTGACCACTAAATCAAAAGACAGTGAAGTAACAAGCAATTGCAGAGAGTTCATACAATCAGAGTTATTCAATAAATTAATTGTGAATAATAACTACACAATCAATTTTCAACGGGTGAAAATCATTCAATCAGAGGCAATAAAAGACATGTCATGGTAATGAATTATACGTTGCAACATGATATGACCCAGAAATAAAAATAATTAATTATATTATTAATAACTTAAGAAAAAAAAAGTGATATAATCGTATCTCAAGTACTAAGAAAACCGAGCATACTATTAACAACAATAAAACAAAATCAATAAATCTGCATATTTTCAAATAGCATTTCAGAATTAGGAACTCAATTAATTAAGGCAATAAAATAATTAGATGCATACGCCAAACAAGATCGCCCCACCCAAAAGTCCGAAGACTCATCCTAAGCTCTGATACCACAATGTAACGCCCCGAATTTTCGAAGCGTTAACTCGTCTGTTCATAGAAAATCGGCCTATTTTTTTTTTATCTATAAAAGTAACCATTAATAACTTATAAACGTTAAACGCGAAAATGCTTTATTGTCAATTATAAAAATTTAATTTTATTATTAACCAAGTGAAGGCTAAATTAGAGATCGTCTGTAATTATTATTTTTATTCCCAAAGCATGTGAGTACTAAATTAGTAAAAGCCTGTAACTACTCTACAACACAACCAAAATATAATAAAATTCTGAAATTATAAATTTAGAGAGAATAACCAAGGTTTAAGTTACCCCAATTACTTAGCGGGAAAAAAAAACACCATGTCCGCAAATAAAAAAAATACCAAGTTCAATTTGCGCGGAATAACGTTAACGTTCGAAAAGTAGCACAGAGCATCTAACACCCATGTACCCACAATTATTCGTCGACAGCACGATCAATAATAATGCGAACAAATTATGCTTGAGACTTCTCAAATTCACTTGTACCTAAAAAATGGTGTAAGGGTCAGTTCATATGACAAGTCGTAATAAGCTAAAACATGGAAAAATTGCTCAAATACGATTTATACATTTTTTTTCCATTTTTAAATAAACATGTGTAAACAAGAGTAATCATATTGAACACCAATAAGAAAATATATTTATATTTACGTACGAACTTGAAATTAAAATAATCACCTTTAAGACATAAGAGAATTTATTGACCCCTTTTTTTACACTAACTCACAAAGCAAAATAATCACGTTTTAAACAACACAAAAATCAGCATATTCAATGTTAGTATGCATGCCTTATGCAAGACTCTCATGATCGCGATATAGTCATCTCATACCAATAGGGAAATAAATTCAGCACCGCCACGAAGGCCCTGACCACGAAGGTCTAAATAATAGCTACCTCCCATACCAATGGGGAATTAAATGGTATTACCGCCATGGAGGCCCTACACATGTCGTTCTACATGATGCATGTCCTTTAGTTAATCAATTCATGCCACGAGAAGTAATTCATCAGAAAATCCACCACACCTCATATCCAAATAACACATATCAAAATTTCTTTCACCAAGTAATATCACCATCTCACGGCTTAAAACAACAAATACACATCCATCAAAGGGCAACAACAATCAACAATACTGTTTTTGAAAAGTCTCGTACACGCTAACTATATATAGCACATAGGTATAGGTGCAAGCAAGGAATAATGTGAATCTCCTCAAAATAAAACAAAGTATAAGACTTATCGAATAGTTGCAGCAGAATAACGTTATTATTATTTAATAATAAACTACCAGGATAAATTTTAACTAATTGATAATATAATAAATTGATATAATCTAATAAAAGAAACTAAAACAAAAATATTAACAAAATAATACCAAAGACGAATAACAGATCGAACCATCATCATCAGGAAACAATAAAGAATCAATCTTTTATACTAAAAATATACCCACACAAGTTTTCAACAACATATTAATCTAAAATCAATAAAATAGTAAGAAAAATCTTCAACATGTTTTTTTTTAGGAGTACATGAAAATTAAAATTGGATAGAAGAACGTCATAGATTTATATTTCATAAAAATATAAACTTTTTCCTATAAATAAGATCCCACACGAAATTATAACCATATTTAACACAACCACCAATGTTTAGCTCTAACTTGTAGGAGAAAAACCCTTACCTTGGCCGTTTTTCTTCCTAACGAAATAACTCTAAGCCTACGAAATTGAATGGCACGAACAAGAGGAAAGGTCAAAGCTTTACTGAGAAAACTAAATATTAGTGGCTTTCTAATGAGTGAAATTAGAAGAAGGTGATGGAAAAGACTTACCTTTGAAGTTACACGAAAGTGGATAGAAGAAAATTATAAAATTGTTCTTGATGGGCTAGTGAAGAAGAAGGGGAGGTGTGATCAGTCCAAGGGAGGCTAGGTTCTGTTTTTTTTTTTTGTAATTTATGTGAGAAGAGAGGTGTGATATTAGGTTAAGAGAGAATAGAAAGGATAGGCTTAGGGTTGGCTTAAAAAAAACGTGTGAGGTAAGACAAGAAGAGAGGTTTTTTTTTTAATCCAGGCCAGGAAAAAGTAAAATCATTAAATATTATTTATTATAATAATGGTTAATTATAAGACCAAGGATTTTAGCCAACGTGCAGGAAAGACAAGCCTTTAATCCAAATCCAAACATTTCCTTACCTGATTGGAATCTTAAGAAAATCACCAACAATGTATAAAAAAAAATTAAAATCTTTAAATGCATTGTAACATATCCAGGAAATAATGAGAAATCAAATCAATTAGAATTAGTATACACGTGAGAGAACAACAAGCAATCCTCATTATAAAGATTGGTCAACTTCATAAATTAATCACTTAGCAAATAATCATGCAAGTAAACAATTATTATTTAATTGTCATGCCCAAAAATAATTAATTAAATAACAACAATAGTTCTACTAGTTTTAAATAAATAAATAATAATAAAGAAAGTAGAGGGTGTTACATCACCGGCGATAGCCATACCTACCACTGTAAAGTTTACACTGTGCCCTACTCGTTTCACAAATGATGAAACACTTATCCCTTTTGTCTAATTACAGTAAAACATGAAAGGACCAATAATTAGCAAAATTAAAAAACCTATTGCCAACTGGTTATTGAAGGTAATTTACCTGGTGCACCGATGCACCACACAACAAGTAGTGCACTGTAGTCGTCCCCCACATCCACATAGACATCTAACACCCTTTCCAGGAGCACCTCATATGAACGTTGAGTCATTCTCGATCGTCATAAGACATTCTTGATCCAATTCTATATTGTCTTTTCGTGAGTCGATGTCCTTTGATTTGTTGGTAGTCCACTTTCTTTTGAAGATGATATGTTCGACACGGGGAAACCTCTGAGTTTTTTGTAGTTCTCGTTTGCATCTAGATTCTAATGAACAACCAAGAAACCTGAGGCCCGGTAGACGTTTTATCGGGTCCCATGGTGGGTGTCAAAATGTTCCTGACAAGATTTAGTCCTCCAGTGAGCAATTGTCTCCAAAGGTCTAATGGGATCAAACCAGTCATTCTCTTATTTTGCCGGTCTCCTTTTCCTTTTAATCTCCTCGTCTTGAGTGACTACCCTCTAGCAGTTCTCCCATTTCCACAGTTACCAAGCCCATTTTTTTAACTGTTAGCCTCTAGAGCATAACCTCTATCTTGGCATGCGGATGTCTTTTAAGAATAGTTATGGGCCGAGTAAAATTAAGTTTACCGACTAAGTGGGCCCTTAGCATGTTCAACATGGCCATTATTAAATATACCCCCCACCTATTGAGTACACCCCCCCCCCAAATTCATAAGTTCCCCAAAATGCCCCTATAGAAAACAACAAAATCCTAGTTCTGACAATTTATCTCTGCTCTCATACCGGGAATTCGAATTTCCGGTATGCAGTTTTTTCATTTGTTACCGGAAATTCGAATTTCCGATATTTTGAATTTCTGATAAAAAATAAAAAAAACTGCATACCGGAAATTATAAATTTTTGGTACGCAGATTTTTTATTTGTTACCGAAAATTATGAATTTCTGGTACACAGATTTTTTATTTGTTATCGAAAATTATGAATATTCGGTATGATTTGTATTTTTTATTTAAATTTTTAATCAATTTTGTTCCGTTTTCTCCGACCTGTCTCCTGTTTCTTTGCCTTCACCCTGTTTTCTCCATTGAGTTTGCCCACACATAGCCACTGAGTTGTTTATTTCTGTGGCAGTGGCGTGCTGCTCCTGTTTATTTCTCTCGATCTAGTTTAGATGATATGTTGTGGAGATTCAAACTAAATCCAATTTGTCATAAGTTACAAGATAAATGAGTTGATCTGTTTAAGGTTCTCCCGTACAAAAGTAAAGATTTTCTATTTTCTAAGCAAAATAAATTTGTTAGTGAGTCGAGTAATAAAGTAAGAGATCGATGCTACGACGGACCTTCTTCACACCTTGGCTTCGTTTTGACATCACACCATATTTCTTTTTAAAATTATATAAGGAAAATAAAAAATGTTACAAAGCATCTTGTCGCTATACTGAAAACTTATTCAAAAGAAAAAAGAATGTGTGGAAAAAATTATACTCAGTTTATTTAGATCTTGTCTTACTTTGGACATAAATATATTGGCACTAAATTAAGATCAATAAGTAATCAAACAAATTATCTGTTTCATTTTTCATAAATGTCCGTGTGATGTGAGGGTGAAGGCAGAGAAACAGGAGACACGTCGGAGAAAACGAAGCGTTAATTCACTTTATATTAAAATTCATTAAAAAAATAAATAAATAAAAAAACACATACCATACCGAAAATTCATAATTTTCGGTAACAAATAAAAAATTTGCGTATCGAAAATTATGAATTTTCAGTAACAAATAAAAAATTTGCATACTGGAAATTCATAATTTTCGGTATGCAGTTTTTTTATTTGTTCCCGAAAATTCGAATTTCCGGTAACAAATAAAAAAACAGCATACCGGAAATTCAAATTTTCGGTATGAGTGCAGAGAGAAATTGTCAGAACTGGGATTTTGTTGTTTTCTATACGGGTATTTTGGGGAACTCGTGAATTTGGGGGGGTGTACTCAATAGGTGGGGGTGCATTTAATAATGGTCGTTTAGCATTTGCGACATTTTGGGCTTAATGTGCAGGTCGAGATCTAAACGGGCGATATCGGTCCAGTTAGAAACAAAAATAGAACACCTAAACTTTTCTTCACACAATCCCATGCCCCTCCCTCTCGTCTCTCTCTCACATATGCTATACCTTCTTTTCACAAAAGTGGTCGCCTTCTGCCCAAAATTCGGCCACCATGGCCACCGTTGGAACCATGCAAACAAGTCACTACCTTCATCTCGCCCCACTCTACCATAGTCCCTTGTTTATTTCACAACCGAAGCTCCCTAGAAGCAGATCGGAGAACTCATCACGAAGCTCGATAGGGGACATTGTCGATGACTATTATGCAAGGATCCACAAAAACAGAATTGTTCACTGCCTGCATAATGCAGTGTGAACCCGATGAATCTTCCAATTGCAGAGAAAAACCAGAAAGATGAATAAGACTACGAGTTATCGTGGTTTGGAGCAATTGAACTCCTACGTCCATACTGCGATAGCTGTTCTTATTGATTACCAAGAAAACAACACAGAATTACAAAGATGTGATTGAGAAATGGCTCAATCATTCACTCACCAAACTCACAGTATTTTCTATCAAAAGAACTCTCACACAAGTAAATGTTTAATGTGCTTACTTACACACCAAGCTAAGTCTTATATAACCTCTAACCATTACAAGTCAGTTCCCCAATCAGTTACAAGCCATAACCCAATTCCAACTAACTTAACTACCAACGGTTACAATGGTTATCACTCAACTTAACTAACTTAACTACCTACATAACTAACTCTCAACTAATTGATGATCCACTAGATATAGCAATCTCCACCTTGGATCTTCAATCCTTGGACCAAAGTCAGCAATGCTCCAGGCCTCATACAGAGACCTTAGTTAAGAGAATTTACCACATTCACCAATTCAAGGCAGTGGGTTAATTTTGAACCAGGAACCACTTTTGTCAGCATGTCTGCCGCATTATCTTCACTTGACACCTTCTCCACCTTGATAAGGACTTCAACTATAATGTCCCGAATATAATGGAGCTTAACATCAATGTGCTTAGTCCTCTCGTGGAACACTTCGTTCTTAGAGAGACATAAGGCACTTTGACTATCACACAAGATAGTAACTTTGCTTGATTTTCCTTCAAGCTCATTGACAAATCCCTTAAGCCATATAGCCTCCTTGATAGCTTCAATGAGGGCTATATATTATGCCTCAATAGTTGATAAGGCAACAGTAGCTTGTAGGTTTGCCTTCCAACTAATGACACATCCATGTAAAGTGAACAAATATCCTGCCAAAGACCATCTCTTGTCCACATCACCAGCAAAATCAAAGTCTACATATCCCACCACTTCACTGCCCTGTGCCTTTAATCTGTCATAGACTAATCCAAGTGACTTGCTACCCTTTAGATATCTAAACAACCACTTCACACCCTGCCAGTGTTCTTTACCCGGGTTGGACATGAATCTGCTTACCATGCTTGCTGCATATGCCATGTCAGGTCTTGTGCAGACCATGGCATACATTAGACTTCCTGTGGCATTGCAATAGGGGATGCCAGTCATGAACTTCTTCTCTTCCTCAGTTTTAGGACACTGAGAAACCGAGAGCTTAAAATGTCCTGCAATTGGAGTGGTAACTGTCTTGGCATCTTGCATATAGAATCTTCTTATAACCTTCTCAATGTAGCTGGACTGCCTCAAACACAACACTCCCTTGGATCTGTCCCTGATAATTTCCATGCCAAGGATTTTCCTTGCAGCCCCTAAGTCCTTCATTTCAAACTTTGAGCTAAGATGTTTCTTCAATTGGTTTACAACATTGCAATCTGAACTTGCAATTAGCATATCATCTACATAGAGCAAGAGATAGATGAATGCACCTGAAGACTCCTTCCTTAGATAAACATAGCTGTTATATGAATCAAACATCCTATACCATTGTCTAGGAGATTGTTTCAATCCATATAGGGATCTCTTTAGAAGACACACCATGTTCTCCTTGCCAACTTCAATATGCCCTTCAGGTTGATTCATGTAGATCTTCTCATCCAAATGGCCATGTAAAAAAGCTGTTTTTACATCCATTTGCTCCAATTCAAGGTTGTGCACTGCCACCAATGCAAGGATGACTCTTATACTTGTGCGCTTCATAACTGGGGAGAAAATTTCATTGAAATCTACAAATTCCCTTTGAGAGAAGCCCTTGGCCACAAGCCTTTCTTTGAATCTTGTTTTTTCAACTCCTGGAATCTCAGGTTTTCTTTTGAAAATCCATTTGCATCCAATTGTTCTTTGCTTTGCAGGTTTCCCAAGTGTCATTCTTCATTAAGGAATCAAATTCCACTCTCATGGCAACCATCCAGTCTTCTTTATTTGGCCCACAAACAACCTCTGAGTAGGACCTTGGATCAGTGTCTTGATCCTCAATTTCCACACTTAAAGCATAAGCTATGATGTCAGCATAGCCATACCTTTCAGGTGGCCTTGTTTCCCTTCTGTCCCTGTCTCTAGCAAGTGCCAATCAGAATTTACAGATTCAGGTAGTGACTCTGCATTTTCTGATTCAGTAGAGTTAATGCCTCTATCTTGAGGATTTCTACTTGGTGTAGGCTGCTCCACCTCCACCTGAGCTACCTTACTAGAGCATTGATTGGTTTCTTCCATGGTTACTCCCTTCTCAGTAGTGTCAATCATGCCATCTTCCTTGAATATGACATCCCTGCTGATCACAGCTTTGCCACCACTAGAACTTGTTAACCACACCTTGTAACCTTTCACTCCTTCAGGATAACCCAAAAACTCACCCTTCCTTGATCTTGGCTCGAGCTTACCATCATTTACATGTGAATAAACTGTGCAGCCAAAGATCCTGAGATGATTATAGCTGGGAGGTCGACCTGTCCACAATTCTTCAGGTACCTTGCCATTTATTGCTGAACATGGCAGCCTGTTTATGAGATAACAGGCAGTGTGCACTGCATCTCCCCAAAACCTTTGCTTAGTTTGGCATTTGACAACATGCATCTAAACTTCTCCAAAATGGTTCGGTTCATTCTCTCAGCTAAACCATTTTGTTGAGGGGTTAGCCTCACTGTCTTGTGCCTAACTATGCCATGGTTCTTGCAAAATTCTGTGAACTCATCACTTAGGTACTCAAGCCCATTATCTGTCCTAAGCACTTTAACACTCTTCCCTGCTTGATTCTCCATGAGTGCTTTCCATTGTTTAAAACATTTGAAAGCTTGATTTTTATGTTTCAACGAAGAAACCCAAACCTTTCTTGACCAATCATCTATGAAAGTAATGAAGCATCTACCTCCACCTTGAGAATTTACCCTTGCTGGCCCCCAAATATCTGAGTGTATGTAGTCTAATTTGGCCTTGGTTGTATGTGTAGCCGTTACAAACTTAACCCTTTTCTGTTTTCCATACAAGCAGTGTTCACAGAATGATAGTTTTTCAGGATTACCATTGCCAATTAAACCTTGATTGTATAGTTCCTTTAACCCCCATTCACTAACACGTGCTAATCTAACATGCCAAAGTCATGCAGAATTTTCTTTAGCAACAGAAATTAAACCAACATTGTTAGTGATAGTGTTACCTTGGAGCCTATGCGTGCCATTCTTCCTGATCCCTTCCAGCACTGGTTTTGAAGCTTTGCTGACTTTGATTGTACCTCCTTCACCTTTGTAAGTGCATCCAGCTTTGTCAAACATGCCTAGTGAAATAAGATTCCTCTTCAATTCTGGAGCATGTCTTACTTTTGAGAAAACCTTGATAGAACCATCTGCCATCTTGGCTTTCACTGTCCCGATGCCAACAATCTTGCAAGCAATATTGTTTCCCATCAAAGCCTTTCCTGCATCAATTTCTTTATATGATTCGAACCACTCCTTATTTGGTGTCATATGGAATGTGCATCCAGAGTCTAAGATCCATTCCTCACAACAATTATCAATTGTAACCGCAAGTAACTTAGAACTTTCATAACCATCAGCCACCACTGCAATGTCATTGTCCTCCTTGCCTTTGTTCTTGTTCTTGTTCTTTCTTTCAGGACAATCCTTCCTAAAATGGCCTTCTTTGTGGCAGTGAAAGCATGCCTTCTTGGTCTTTGATTTGGATCTTCCTTTGTTCTTTCCTTTTCCTTCCCTTTTCTCATTTCTTCCTCTGACAGACAGCCCTTCTGCATCCATCAGCACTTCCTTCACCATTGATGTCCAATATTTTCTTCTTCATTTCCCTATTGTTCAGGGTCACCTTGACATCTTCAACAGAAATACTATCCTTCCTAAACATCAAGTGTCAACAAGGTCATCATATGATGAGGGAAGAGAGCACAGCAACATTATGGCTTGATCTTCATCACTGATCAAGATATCAATGCTTTTCAGATCAAGAACAATTTTTGTAAATAGGGAAACATGTTCTTTGATCGATGTGCCTTCCTCCATCTTCAATTGATGCAACTTCTTCTTCAAGTAGAGCTTGCTGGTTAATGACTTGGTCATGTACAAGCTTTCCAGCTTCAACCACAAGCATGCAACAGTATCAATTCCTGATACCTTTCTAAGCACCTTATCTCCCAGGGAAAGGATTATTGTGTTGTGTGCCTTGCTGATCTTGTCCTTCTTCTCTTTATTGGTCATGGTTTCTGGCATCTTTGCGATTCCCAGCAAAGAATCCTCCAAGCCTTGATGAACCAACAATGCCTTCATCTTGATTCTCCAAAGCCCAAAATCATTGTCACCAGTGAACTTTTCTATGTCGAACTTTGCTCCTCCCATAATAAAGATTCCTCTTCTTGAACCTAGCTGTTGATACCACTTGTTATGCAAGGATCCACAGAAACAGAATTGTTCACTGCCTGTAGAATGTAGTGTGAACCCGATGAATCTTCCAATTGCAGGAATAACCAGAAAGATGAATGAGACTAGGAGTTATCGTGGTTCGGAGCAATTGAACTCCTACGTCCACACTGAGATAGCCGTTCTTATTGATTACCAAGAAAACAACACAGAATTACAAAGATGTGATTGAGAAATGGCTTTCACCCACCAAACTCACAGTATTTTCTATCAAAAGAACTCTCACACAAGTAAAAGTTTAATGTGCTTACTTATACACCAAGCTAAGTCTTATATAACCTCTAACCATTACAAGTCAGTTCCCCAATCAGTTACAAGCCATAACCCGATTTCAACTAACTTAACTACCAACGGTTACAATGGTTATCACTCAGCTTAACTAACTTAACTACCCGCTGTAGTACCCTAATTTTGTCCGGCCTTTTATTTTATTATTTATTTTAACTTTTTAAATTTTGTAATAAAAATAAAAATAATATTTTGGTTTTATAATAAAGAATAAAGAGGTTAAAAAAGAAAAAAATGAATAAAGAATAAAGCGGTTAAAAAAGAAAAAAAATGAATAAAGAAAAGAAAAGAAGTGAAAAAGAAAAAAATAAGAATTATTGAAAAGGGGAAGCAAATAACAAAAGTGGGGGTGCCACTAGCAATCTGCTAGTGGACAAAATCACGCCCAGCCCACTTCCTTCTTCCACTTCCCTCTTACTACGTGCACTCCCGTTTTTTTTGCTAAGCCTCCTGCACCCCCTACTTCCCTACTTCTTGCACCCCGTGTCTTCCTTGCTCGCACCCCCTCTACCTGGCTCTCTCTCTCGCGCAGCCCAAATCCAGCCCAACACCAAACTCCACACAGCCCGGCTTCCCCAAGTCCAGCAGCCCACATCCACCTTAACCCTAAAAACACACACACGCACTCACTCCCTCAACAGAAGTTGCGCAGCTCCACCTCCCCCATTTCCGCCTCCTCCTCTTTCTCCTCACCTTCCTCTTCCTTCTCCCCAAAAACCTAATTCCTTCATCCTAGCCGCGTCGCTCCCCCCATTCTGGGCCTCCCTCATTCTCCCTCCATTTCTCTCTTCTCTTCCATTCTTTCAATCTTTCCCTAACCCTAATTCAGAGCACCCGCATCCTCTCATCGGCCGCAACGCCCATATCTTTCTCCCTCTATCTCTTTCATTCCTCCAACCCTAAATTTCCTCCACCATTCTCGCCTTCTCCTTCATCTTTCCCTTCACCAAACCCTAATCAGCCTCTTCTCACAAATCCTAAGCCGCCACACTTCTCTTCTCTTTCCTTCTTTTTCCATCAAATCTGAACCTCAATCCCCCTTAAATCTCTATGATCTTGTGGATGCCATTCAAGGAAAGGAAGATTTGATCTCCAATCATGACAAAAGGGAAGATTTCCTCCCTATTCCTATTTTGAAAAGTTCCCGTCTTTCCCCATTTACTGACTTGATTTCTTTCTCTTTTTTGCAGGATGTGGAAGAAACAAAGGTATGGCTATAAAAGCCCCTCACATTCGGATTCAGAGAGGGGGCCGAACCCTAAGGGGACCGAGAGCAGAAAAGAAAGGAGAGCAAGGGACCGAGAGAGGGAACCAGAAGAAGGAAAAGGGAAACGGAGGCAAGAAACAGAAAGAAGGAAACCCGTGAGGTTGAGAGCCAAAAACAAACACATTTTTAGTATTGGGTTTTCTTGTTCCTTCATCTTTTGTATTCTTTCATTCTCTGGGAAGAGCATAAGCCCAGGTTATCATTTCTTTCTTTTAAATTTTGGTCCTCAAACTTAGATTTGGACTATGATGCATGAATTGTGGCAATGAAGCATGATCTCTTCCTTTTTCTGTTTATATCTTGATTAAGTCTGCGCTGTTGGTATTATTTTTGAGCTGTTGTTTGTTTCACTGCCAAACCGATTTTGGGGTTAGGGTTTGGCCTTCCAATGGGGCCAAACCCTAAGTGAGGACCCCTTTTTACAAATAATAAATTAACCAGGGGCTTAAAGGCAAACAGAGTTTTTTTGGAATTATGTTCACATATGCGTTGTTTTGATCTAATACATTAAATAATAAATATGTAATAAATAATTACGTTTTTGACATCTGTTTTATTTCTTCTGCATAAAAAAAATGGAGTAATGAAAAGAGTCAGATATTAACCACGTAACGCCGTATCAAAATATCGAAGCAATAATTTTATATGTGCTTTATTTTTTATTTTATTTCTTCACTTAGTTCACGAAAAAATGAGTTTTCTTACAAGAAGCTTCGAAACGCCACTCGCACGATTCGGTCGTTTTGCGATTTCTTGCTTTTTGGATTTATCTTTCGGCTAGAAGTCTTGAAATGTCATTCGTACGATTCGGTCGTTCTGCAACTTCTTCCCTATTTTTAAGAAATCAAACAAGCAAGTCACGTTAAGGGAATTAATTTTTAAGGCAAATATTTTTTTTCAAAACAATTAAAAGGGTACCGTTTCTAAACGGGCGTCGTAAGGGTGCTAACACCTTCCTTACGTGTAACCAACTCCCGAACTCAAATATGGTTCAAAAGACCTGTTTCTTCAAAATAATTCAAAAATAGGTTTTCCAATGTTTCCTAAAATAAATATTGGTGGCGGCTCCATTTAACTTTCAGGGTGGTTGTCACAACTGACGACTCTACTGGGGATCTTAGAGAGTTAGGCCTTAAAATTGTTTGAATTAATTTGTTTGCCTATTATATGATTTATTTCCCTTTTCTTTCTTTTATTCTTATCTTGGATTTATTTGTTTTTATTTTTTCTTTATTCTATTTGTTTCACATGTATATATGAACTTTAGGATAGCCACCTTGTATATAAGTGTATTTGTTAATTTATTTTGCAGCAGGTTATTTTTAATAAATCTAATGATGTACAAAAGTGATCCACTGGTAAATCGTTTGAAGTGCTTCTTCACCGTAGAAGCTTCCATATTCTTAACCTAAGTGTACAATATTATACTTGTTTGATGGTAATACTTTCTCCATAATATATTAGAAGGATGTGTGTAGTGTACGATAACTTTGAATGAAAAGCAAAGAGATGAGAAGGGGAGCAAAATGAAAACAAAAAAGGGTGAGTTAAATATGTTTTTAGTTTCTATAAAATTCATGGATTTTGTTTTAGTCCCTATAAAAAATTCTTTTGAACTTTAATCCCCCCAAATATTCTCCATTAGCAATATTGGTCCATACCGTTTAATTTTTGTTGATTCAGCTAACAGTCGTCCAGTCAGCAACTGCCATGCGGGCATTTTTATTGACGTGACATCCATGTGGCAGGTGAGTCAATAAAAATAATATTTTTAATGCCCATGTGGCTTCCATGTAATATGACACGTGGCAGGTGTTGATTTGTCATTTTGAATATGTTTTTTGTCTCTATAAAATTGTTGATTTTTAGTTTAGTCCTTATAAAAATTAAGTTTTTGATTTTAGTCCCCAAAAATTCAAATTTTGATTTTGGTCCTTAATTAATTTTTTAACCAATTTTAGTGCTTATATTATTAAAAAGAAATTGGTATTTAACTTTTTATAAATACTAGTGAAATTACCTGTGCCTTGCACGAGTACTAATTAATTAAATTAAGTAACAATGTGTTGTCTTTTGGTTTACATGTTCTGTAATTAATCTTCTTCGGATAGATGTTCCTATTATTTGAAATGATTTTATTGGTGTTCGATTTAAGCCGCCAAACCAAAACCCTGCATTTGGGAATCCTAAATTTCCCGCGGTTGTGCATTCCGGGCTGTTGGATCACGTTTCAAGTCGGTCAATCAAGTACAAAATACCGAGGTAAAATGTGAGTTGTCCAATTGCATGACATTGTTTCTTGATTAAAATGTGCAGGTTTGGGCTCCAAAATCTTACTTAAAATTGGACAATAATGCTAACATGAATTTATGTTGTATCAACAAATGGCTGAGATGGGCAATTAGGTGGCATGTTTGGATTCTAGACCAGAGAACGTAGCATGTGCATGGTTGAAATTGGATTTCGCACTGATGGAGAAAGGCACCATGGTTTTTTTCTACTTGAGTTTTGCTACAACACATATCTGTTTTTATAGCTTTAATGCTTTCAATAGTGTTTGGTTTTGGGTTTCCAATCCTCAAACCATGGTTTGAACAAAAGCTACAAAGAGACAAATTTTTTATGTTTAAGATATCAATAGGCCCTTGCCAATTAAGTTGCATCCTTTAGATATAGTTCTAGCAACAAGAAACAACTCCGATATATACTGAATGGAAGATATACCACACCAAGATATAACATATTTAATGTAACACCCAAACTTTCTAGAGCTTAGTAATTAAAGATCCTAATGAAAAAGGGGATTTAATTCCTAAAGATTAATGAGATTAATAGCCTTTAATCTAGTGATTTAAAAAAAATAAAGTTGGGACCTAGGGGTAAAATAGTAATGTTACCCAAGGATTTAGGAAATGTGGGACTAATTATTTTTGAGTAATTTAATTTATTAATTTATCTAAAGTTGAATTAAGAACCAAAAGATAAATTAAGGAATTAAATAAGGGTATGTTAGCAGGATTTTCATTAAATCATGACCTATGTCCCACCATGTACCACCTTCCCTTGCACTCCACCTTAGTACCCCCTATTCCCTCCTTTACTCCCTCCCCTGCATGAAACACAAGCAGAAGAAAGAAAAACAGAAAAACAGAAAAAAGAAAGAAAAGGAAAAAGAAGGAAAAGAAAAGAGAAAGAGAAAGGGAGGAAGAAGGGGATCGCACGATGGAAGGAGGAGGGTGAGCCGACCGCGACCGCCGGAGGGAGGTGGTGGCGCACCACCGCGCCATGGAGAGGAAAAGAGAACTCGAAATAGTGGGAAATGGAAGAAGGAGATGGAAGTTCCACACCTCCATTGGAGCTTAAGGAAAAAGAAGGTGGAAGAAGGAAGAAGAAGAAGCAAGGTTTGAAGCTTGGAATCAAAGAGGGAAATGGAGCTCAAGCCCTAGAATTTGAGGGTTTTTCATCCCAAAGCTTTTGGGAGCAAAGGTAACATAGAATCTCCTAATTTAAACCTCTCTTAGGGTGTGCTAGGATTATTGATCTCATTATTGATTAATAAATAGAAATTGTGATATTTGAGTGGGTTTGGTTAAGGGTTGGATGGCTGCCCCCAACCCCCCATAAACACTGTGTGATGTTTGCCTCATTGTGAGTTCCACAGAGCTCCTATTGGAGTGTTTGGTCTTAGTTCTATCACTTAATCAAGTTTGTAAGAATTAATGTTGAAGGGCTTAGTGTTTGAGATAGCCCATATTATGATTGTGGATGATTATGTGAGTTTCAATTGCTTGATTGAAGTTTAGGCTCTTGATGAGTTTATGTGTAAGTGGAAATTGTAGTCTAAGTGCCTGAGTTAAGTCTTATGAGACAAATAAGATGTTAGACTCCTCTTTGTAATTTTAGATGCTGTTCTTGGATTATGTTAATAGGTAAGAAAGATGTACAGTATATGATAAATTGAAAGGTGTTCATGTTTATGTAATTTGTTTCTAATTTGGACTTGATTTCAAATCGTTGGATTAAATTGCATTGTTTTCTTGAGTAAAAGGAAGTTTGAGCTCCTTCTTATTTGAGGTGGATGAGATGCTTCAGATGTTTTAGAAGTTACTAAGGATGTCATCTCATTGATCTCATTTGATTTGAGTGTTATCTTGGCTGTAATTCTGTATAAATGCAGGAACTTAATGTATGTAAAGTTGACTTATTTGTATTTATATGCAAGTAGATTGAAAGTGTAAGTAGTGACTTGACTCCTTGATTTATATGATCTCTTGGTATAAATTTGGGGCTTTTGGGAATCATGAGAATGGGTTGATTATGTATTTTGGGTGTTAATATGCAAGCGGTTATGTTAAAAGTATGTTTTTCAGCATTTTAGTCTGCAGGAATCGATTCACAGGGTGTTGAATCGATTCACCAAAGGCGCCCATGCCCTTATTTTGGTTCTGTGAATCGAAATTGGAAAGGGTGAATCGATTCACAGCTTGGTGAGTTGAATCCTGTTTAAGTGAATGAATCGATTCACACACTTGTGAATCGATTCACTCATAGCTTTTATGCAGAATTCTATAAGTTTTAGGAAATCATTTCTTGACACCCTATAACAGTGATAGTCCAAGGTATTCATAATTAACCTAGTGCTATGTTTTAATGTTATTCGTGGCATATGATCAATGTTAGATATGAATGGGTATTTAATTGTATTCTAATCCGAAATAGTTTTGGATGATCATAATATTGTACCTCGAGAGGAGTTTTCCATATGTAGCACTAAAGTTCCGTTAAAGAGCGTTTCCACGTGGTAGAACCTCCTCAGGGAATATAAGGTTTTCATGAGGCTGATCTTGAGCCGCTATCCACGCACGAATACCTTCGTTTAAGAGAATATTTTTGGTGTAGAAAGTCTCAAATTCGGGATCTTCCGCTGTGCGGATTTCTTGAGAAACGAAGTCATAGGCACGTTGGTGCAAGGCCAGACCGACTACTCCAAGAGCACTCATCCATAAACCAGTTACTGGTGCAAATAACATAAAGAAATGTAACCAACGTTTATTGGAAAAAGCAACCCCAAAGATTTGGGACCAAAAGCGGTTAGCAGTAACCATTAAATAAGTTTCTTCAGCTTGAGTTAGGTTAAAAGCACAGAATGTATTTGCGCCATCACCATCTTCAAATAAAGTATGGCTGAAAACAATGGTAATGTTTTAAGTTTCAATTCTATTTTACTGAGTTTTGTAAACTCACTATATTGAGGCGTTGTTTTCAGGTATATAGCAATTAGGAAAGTTCAGAGCATGAAGTTGTGCTTGGTCTTGCTGCCACGCGAGACCTTGAGTACCGGATCACGAGTCAGAATCTTTTAGGGTCTGAAAGTATTTTCATTATGTTATAATTCTATAATAGCATTGTATGTCACTTTACCCCCTATTTTATAAGTGTACTTGTGAAATTATTTGTACCTTGCATGGGTACTAATTAATAAAATTAAGTAATAATACACAAAAAATAATCGTTGTCATACAATATATAATAATTATTAGCTTTGTAAGACAAGTTAATAATTATTTCATTATTAGTTCTAAATATAATAAATGATGATTGATAAAGATGAATGATATATAATCTAAAATAAGTAAGTCATTTAAGAAAATATATTTTTGATTGTTAATGACAATTAATTGAGATAATGTAATAATGACTATCTCAAAATAATAATAATTAAAAATTAATTTTTGTTTTAGGCAGAAAAATAGATGAATACGGAGGTGACACATGTGGTTATGTAATAATTTGCCACTCCATTTTATATAATATATTAAATAGATAAAATATGGTTATATAATAATTTGTCTCAAATCGATGGCATGAAAGTGTAAATATTTCTATACACTTGTGGGGGTGAAGGAAATTTTCATGATTCGAAGAACATGTCATTGTCTGGTTTGCTTCAAAAGCTAAGTGGCGTGATACTAAAATCACTTAAGTGTAGATTTCGAATGACCTTGTGAGGAATTCGAAATGAGATAGTTTGAAGGGACTTTAAAAGCTTGGCTTCGAAGGAGGAATTTATAGGGTCGCAAAGGAAGAATGTCAAGAAGCTTCATATCATAGTTTTGAAGAAATAATTTGGCATTAGAGTCGAACTTTGGAGACAATTACATGCAATTAAAAGACTTAGTTAGAAGACCAGTTACAGAGGAACAATAGTCTCAGTCAGTTTCTAGTAGTTTTATGTCATGTAAGAAATAAAGAAGGAATACTAAACTACTCTCTTACGTGCCAAAAGCATAAACATTAGCAGTTACTTTTGGTTTGTCAATAAATACCCGGTAGAATGATGTATTCATGGATGAAATTCTCACACTTGTAAGCCACACACGCCCAACACATTCGATGATACATGATAATAGGCTATGCTGAAAAAGCAATGTATGTGTTCCTGCAAAATTTTATTGCAATTCGAATAGCATAGCGATTTCTTTTCCCTTTGCTCTTTGTAATTTCTCTTGTACTTTTACTTTACTTTATATTTTCTTTTTATTAGTGCATACATTGAGCTTTGTTATTTTATTCTCAATCCTTTTACGTGTGTTTGATTGCGTTTTTCATAAACTCAATTAAATCAGATTTTTGTCGTTATTTTATAGGAGTTACTTCAAAGACTCAAATTTTGAGTGCTTGCATTTCGAATAAGTTTGTTTTGCAACACAATACTACTTTTGGACATTTTGAATATGTCAACTTGAGCAGTCTTTTTGAAGAGCTAATTTGAATCTCAAAATGATCTTTCGAATTCTATTTGTTGCGAAAATTCAGCATCAACAATCAACTACGCTCGAAGTGTATTACATCTTTAATAAAATATTTTTTTTGACAAAAAAAATGATAAATCAAATGTTGTTGCCTAAATTATTGTGTGCATCATGAAATTTCCTTTACTCCAACAAGTGCTGATCCGGAGTGGATCTCAGAGTAGGATCGGAAGATACCTCACAGTGGTTGAATGGCGGAATTGACCGCAATGAGTGGAAGTGCCGCTTTGGACTCCGATGGAAGATGTGGGTGGTGGCCACCTGCAAACACTCCAACGCTCAAGTCAGTATATGAATGAGGTGAGTGCTAGGGTTAGAAGAGGCATACCTATAGAGGTGACAATATTAGGCTTATATAGCCTTCAAGCTAGGGTTAGCTCTTATGAGAAGTCATGTCCATTGGGCCAATGTAGTTGGAGCCCATTAGATGGTACCTGGGCCTAGTATAGGTTCGGATCAAGTGTATAAAAATATTTACACTTTCATGTCTTCGTTTTGAGACAAATTATTAAATAATAACTATATTTTATACTTTTTTTAGGGCAACAAACTTAAGTCATTTCATTCATAATCAAAGCAGAAATACAAGAGGGGATTGAATTAAACACTTGGTGGCTAGCATAAAGCCTAGATGCTCTAACAAGGTTATGAGCAACAAAGTTTGTTTGTTGCCTCACGTAACTAACCTCATAGTTTTGCAACAACTTCGGACACTCTCTACATCTATCTAAGATGGAACCAACTTTATTATTATAGAATTGCTCGTTAAGGATATCATCCACTTATACTTATAAAAAGTCATGTACCAAAATTTATAGTTAATAATGTGAGCCCTAAAATTGGGTAAAAAATTAATTAAGGGCCAACATCAAAATTTGAATTTTTGGGTGAATAAAATTAAAACTTAAATTTTATAAGGACTAAAATAAAAATTTGAAAATTTTATAAGGACGAAAAATATATTTAAAATGACACATACAACACATGCCACGTGTCATATGACATGACACCTATGTAGGCATCAAAAATATTATTTTTGATGACTCACTTGTCACGTGAATGACACGTCAATTAAAATGTCCACATGGTAGTTGCTGACTAGATGACCATTAGCTGAATCAAAAAAAATTAGACGGCAGAGACTAATTTTGCAAATGGAGAATATTTGGGGACTAAAGTTCGAAGAAAATTTTTGTAGGGACTAAAAACAAAAAGAATCCATAAATGTTGGAATATTTTTCATGAGGATATTCTCTGATGGGATTCGGTCGTCACAGGGTGAAGGAGAAAAAAATTGTTGCGCAAATTTTTTACTTTTTTAGTAATTAAAAAACCACGTTTTTATTGTTTAATTAAAAAAAACATAATTCATGAATTTTTGCACTCTTTTTCATTCGATCTCATGGATTTGGAAAGTTGTGAGAAACCCGATTTTGGTGCATGATCGACGTCAAGCGAGTAACACAACGCGTAGACAGAATAATGGTAGTAAGTCTCAAAATCAGGCTAAAGATAGTAAGAAGGAAAGTTTTTGATGAGGATCCACGTGATCAAGGGAAAAGAGATACTATGGGATCTCGTTTCAAAATTCTTGAAAGGGATCGAGGAATGCTTAATTAAACGAGGAAATTTCGGATGCTGGGAAGATGCTTTCTCGATCCCGCTAACCCCAAGGCCACGCAAAAATCTGTCTTGAAGAATAAAGTTAGAAATTTGAAGAATGGGGCTAAAAATTAATCCTCAAATTAATCGGGGTACTAAGTCAAATAAATCCCTCGAGAAAGGTTCAAATAGTTACTCATCCTTACGATAATACAGGAAAGTAAACGATGAGGGCTACTGATAATCCATTAGCTGTAAAAATGTAAATTACCTCAATCCGCATATATGCAGATATGGAGCTGATTTTTGAAATGCCACATCTTAATTCTCTCCTCATATCATAATTAATTAATGGCATTAAGATTAATTTGTTTCATGAAATAATAAATATCGACGTGAAGAGGCTTACCATCAATATTATTGGCATTACCTTTGTTTCCTCAAATATTATTTGTGACCTTCTATATGAATAAAATTTGCTTATAAAAAAAATTATTGTTAACTTTCCCATCTTCCATATTGGGCGCTAGATTGACTGGAGCGTACGTTAATTGATTTGCTCCTGAAATTGTTTTGATTCACCCGAACATATTCTTATACGAGACCACTATATATTTTTCTTCTCTTGTTTTTATTCTTATTCTTTTCTTCTTGATCGGTGAAAAACCATGAAGCTACCATTCAAGCTGCCATTTAAATGCTTTTCTTCAAAATCCTCAATCGTTTCCACCAAAGCCTTACCCTCCCATGCTGTCGACAACTCTTCCTCCAAACAAGACTCCATCACCAAATTTGACCTGTCCAAATCCTTAACCCTAGGAACCACTTTTGAATCCCTAATTTCTTCCAATGATGATCTTGATATGATTGAATATGGTCGCTGGACCGCAAAGGATAACACGGTGGTGAAGCGCAAATGCTGGACCACAAAGGATGGCCATGTGGTGGAGTACACACGCTCGAATGCAAAGAATGGCGAGGTGGAGGAGTACAGGCGAAGGACTGCAAAGGATGGCATGGTAGTGGAGCACAAGCGCTGGACCACAAAGGATGGTAATGTGGTGGAGTACACGCGCAAGGAAGGCAAGGTGGGGAAGCGCAAGGGCAAGACCACAAATGATTCCAGGTTGCTGGAGTGCAAGGGCTGGACCACAAAGGATGGCGAGGTGGTACAACTCACGCGCTGGATCACAAAGGATGGCATGGTGGTGGAGCGCACGCGCTCGACCGCAAAGGATGGCAATGTGGTAGAGTACACGCACTGGACCGCAAAGGATGGCAAGGTGGGGGAGCGCAAGCGTACGATCGCAAAGGATGGCAATGTGGTGGAGTACACGCGCTGGACTAGAAGACGTGATTTGAAGAACCGCAAAATGGCGAGCCGCAGTTGTGCCATAATGTAGGTGTTTGTAGAGTTTTCTACTGCTGCAGAATTAACTATCTTTTATCTTTTGTTTGGTAGAGCATATCATTTACTAGAAAAAATTTAAAATTAAAAGAGGTGCATCTATTTGGACCAACGGTACAAAATGGATGATTAGTTACTGTCTGGTAGTTCTATTTTTCTAATTAGTAGGTTTCGAAAAAATTAAGTGAATGCAGACATTTTTTTAGAGTTGCTTTTATCAATAATTGCTTATATTGTTTCCACCTCATATGTGATATTAATTCGGATAGTGGGTATGAGCATCTTGCAATATAGATGCCTATTATTTGGATATAAAATGTCTGATATAAGTTCATATTAATATTCAGTTCTAGAAATTCTTGGTGTATTCAACCGTGGCTTGGACGAATTATCGATATTGGTTTCGAACATGTCTAACGTGTAAGTATAAGTTTGATAAATATTTTTAAATTTTTTTTAGAGGATCTGATTTTTTGAAAAATATTATAAAAAATTTATTGTGAATTAGTGGATATATATTTATATATGTGCAATCCAATTCTAAAATATATGAAAAAGCTTTTAGATAACCTCATTAATAGTTTTAAACATATCCCGTTAAAATTTATTCTTCATACAAATCACACATAAGAATTACACTATAAATAAAAAAAATTGAGTATAACAAAAATTGAAAATAATAAAAGTAAAAACAGAGTATAACAAAAATTGAAAATAATAAAAGTAAAAACATGTACATTATATAAAGAAAATGTATACTAATTCCCAAAAAAATGTATATTAAAGCATAATTTCTATTAAATATTCATCTATATATCCTAATATCTTTCATATAAATTAAATATTCAATTTCCTAACAATATATTTTTACTCTTTAACTTAAATATTAATAAACCTTTATGTAGAGACTAGCAAAGTACCCATTTTTATGTGTGTTCGAAACACACGTGTTTATAAAATTAAATTAAATTTCTACATTGAGTTAAACACAATCAAAGTGAGTCAATCCTCCAAAAATGTAAAAAGAGTTTACTTGTTGTATAATATAAATTTCTCCATATTAAAGTAACAAAATGATTATATTAGTCGACTAAAATAGGTAGGACTAAAAATTGTCTCAAGCATTTCTTTTCTTTTAACATTAGTTCTGCACTTAGATTTGTCACTTTATTTGATTCGAAAAATAGAATGGTATGATTCTCTTGAAGCATGGTTTCATTGAAAACAAAAAAAATCATAAATATTTTAAAAGTCAATGAAAATGATAAACTTGTTGGTTTATAAATTACTATTTCATTGGAATAGAAAAGATAGAGTATAAGGATTTAATTTATACAATGTTAGTGTAAAAATACACATGCATCTAATGATCACGTCATTTAATGAGTATAACAAGTCATGTACTATTTTTAAACTCATTAAATAATGTGTCAACACATCATTGAATATATATGTAAAACATTTTTACACTGTCGGGTGCGTATAAATTAAACTCAAATTATAATTTCAAGACCATATGTAACCCATTCTAGCCTCCTAAGAGCTACCCACTAAGGATGGCGAGGTGGTGCAACTCACGCGCTGGATCACAAAGGATGGCATGGTGGTGGAGCGCACGCGCTCGACCGCAAAGGATGGCAATGTGGTGGAGTACACGCACTGGACCGCAAAGGATGGCAATGTGGTGGAGTACACGTGCTGGACCGGAAGACGTGATTCGAATAACCGTAAAATGGCGAGCCGCAGTTGTGCTATAATGTAGGTGTTTGTAGAGTCTTCTACTGCTGCAAAATTAATTATCTTTTATCTCTTGTTTGGTAGAGCATAAGACAATCATTGTAACACCCCGCCTAATTTAATTTTATTAATTTAGGCATTTATATGTTTTGAATTAATAGTTGAGTAATTAAATTGGGTGATATTTATTAATATAAGGGATGCACATAGTAATGGCATATTGAGAATGCAAAGAAAAAGGAAGGGCAAAATGGTCAATAGATTGGAAAGTTCACTTTCCCTTTTCTTTCCATTCCTCTCACTCGATCCTCTCATACTCTCACTTTCTCTTTCGTTACTTTTCTGCTGAAAAGAAAGAAGAGAAGGAAAAGAAGGAAGAAGGAGGAAGAAAAAGGGGGTGCTAGGGTTCGATCCATTGGAGGAACAAGAAGCAAGATATTGAAAGCCCACTAACATTGGCTAGTAGAAGCGATTCAAGGCTAGAACATTGGGCTTATAGGTGAGTTCAAATTCTTGAAGCTTATAGGTGAGTTCTTCTCACTTAGTGGATGGGCATTCATAAGACCCTCCGTTAGGGTTTCTTCTCTTTCTTATTTTGTGTGTTGTCTTGGGTTTCAAACTTGATGGTAAGAAGCATGGTTGTTTAAGAACCATGAAAATGGGTTTTTGAATATTTGTTATGTTCAAAGATATGATGCATTGATAACATGAAAAACATGTGGTTGCTTGTGATTTATATGCTATGTGCTTAATCCTCCTATTATGCATGTTTGATCCTTGTTTTTGAGTCCTACATTGTCTTGGATTTGATTTGGATTGAGTGGAATTTGAGTTTGGGAACTTGAATGAAGCAGAAACTACATTTCTGCAGTGCCAGTCTGTAGCGTGGCCTTGCAGACAAAGCGAGCAAAATCGGCCAGCGGCGTGGCAGCGTGCGGATCTTGTGGCCAGCGCCGCTCAGACATTGGCCAAGTTATGAAATGCGCGTGACGCACGCTAGCTTTTATAAATGTGTATTTTTGCATTTTAAGGGCTTTTAAGGCTATGAATACTCATTTTAAGTGTTCTAAAATATAGAAAATCAAAGGGGCATCTTAGGATTCCCTTAGAGAAGTTATTAGAACATAAGTTTGTTTGAAAACTTAGTGAAATGGTATTAGGGCTATTGAATTAGTAATGGTCCTAATAAGAGAATAGTTCGGTACGGGGTAAAGCCCCTTGTTTTAATTATACCCAGCGGTAAATCCTTGGCTGTTCTAGTATAGTTATGAGTGCAGAGCGGTTGTACCACTGTGCGGTAACGATAAGTCTCGGCTTTTACACAGTGTAGCAGAGCAGTTGTACCACTGTTACCAAACGATAAGTCTCGGCTGTCACTCAGAGGGTTGTAAGCAAGGTAATTAAAACCGGACCGGGCATTGAACCGGAGAGGGTCGGGGTTCAGAGTTTTTGGGTCGGACCGGGGTCAAACCGGGTTCGAATAAAATATTATTTTTTAAATATATATATATACCAAATATATAATATATATACATAATATTTCAATTTATACACAAAATAACATGTCCTTGAACTAATAAAATATTATTATATATATATATCAAATATATAATATATATACATAACATTTCAATTTACACACAAAATAACATGTAGCCAGTGGTAAGGTGGCTTATTGTGGCCTTAAGGATTGGGGTTCAAGTCCTGTTGAGAGCAAAATCAATTTTTTTTATTATAAAAGCAATTAAAATTTTCAAAAAAAAAAATATCAAAATCGGTTCGACCCTGGACCGGCCGATTTTGACCGGTTCAGGCCGGTTCTGCCGCCGAACTGGTCGATTCTTTGCAGGGCGGTTCAGGAGGGTCACCCGGACCGGACCGGACCGGACCATGGCCCGGTTCCCGGTCCAACCCGTCGGACCGGCTGGTCCGGTCCGGTTTTAATTACCATGGTTGTAAGTGCAGAGCTGTTGTACCCCTGTGAGGTAATGACAAGTCCCGGCTGTTACATGGGTTGTAATAGAGCGGTTGTACCACTGTTACCAAATGATAAATCCCGGCTGTCACGAGCAAGTCCTAATTGTATGAAAACAGTCATGCTGATTTAATATTCTTAATGAATTGTTATTGTGATTACGGCGAGTTTTAGTGAGGGGTCCGTGAAGGATTCACTGAGATTTTTATAATCTCACCCCTTTCCTCTTTTATTTCAGATAAGCAGGTACCGGAAGAGGAGAAGTAATGACTCTAGAAGTTTCAAATTTCTAGTTTATGTTAGTTTGACATTGTACTTATCTCTTTGGTTAGGAAGATCAAAGATTGGCATTATATTTTGTATTTTCCCAAGCTTTGGACTTGGATGGTGTTGTAAACTCTATTTACTAGACTTATGACATAGTTTAATGTTTGGACTTGTATTTTATAATTCAAGTTTAAATTTTTAAGTAATTCCTGTATTTTTAATGTAATTTGTCTTATTTTAATTATTATTAGAGTACTGGCGTTACAATTATTTACTAGAAAAAATTTAAAATTAAAAGTAAAACATATAATGTGAGAACGTTTGAAGAAAAGAGGTGCATCTATTTGGACCAACAGTACAAAAATGAATGATTAGTTACTATCTGGAAGCTCTGTCTTTCTGATTAGTAGGTTTCGAAAAAGACATTTGTTTGAGTTGCTTGCTTCTATCAATAATTGCTTATATTGTTCCATCTCATATGTGATATTAATTCGGGCTAGTGGGTATTAGCATCTTGCAAAATAGATGCCTATTTTTTTTGGTAACATATAGATGCCTATTATTTTGATATAAAATGTCTTATATAGGTTCTTATTAATATTCAATTCTAGGAATTCCTAGTGTATTCACCCGTGGCTTATATGAGTTATGGATATTGGTTTCGAACGTGTCTAATATATAAGTATAAGTTTAATAAATATTTTCAGAAATTTTTTTTAGAGGATCTGATTTTTTTGAAAAATATTATAAAAAATTTATTATGAAGTAGAAGATATATATTTATTTATGTGCAATCCAATTTTAAAATATAGAAAAAAGTTTTTGGATAATCCCATTAATAGTTCTAAACATCTCCCGTTAAAATTTATTCTGTATATAAATCACACATAAGAATTACACTATAAGCAAAACAAAAGTTGAGTATAACAAAAATTGAAAATTATAAAAATAAAAATATATACATTATATAAAGAAAATGTATACTAGTTCTCAAAAAATGTATATTAAAGTATAATTTCTATTAAATATGCATCTATATATCTTAATATTCTTTCATATTAAATATTTAATTTCCTAACGATATATTTTTACTCTTTAATTTAAATATTAATAAATCTTTATGTAGAGACTAGCAAGGTACCAATGCACTCGCACGAGTCACTTTCATTTTTATGTGTTCGAAACACACTTGTTTATAAACATAAATTAATTTTCTACACTGAGTTGAAATCAAGTGAGCAGGGTTCGAACCCGTACCGCTCCACTTCTCTCTCCTCTCTAACTTTTCCCTTCTAGCTAACCATCTGTACTATGACAAAAAAAAAAATTGAACCGAATAAATTTATTTGTCTCAAGCATTTCTTTTCCTTTTACATTAGTTCTGCACTTAGATTTGTCACTTTATTTGATTTGATTCAAGGTATGGTTCTCTTGAATCATGGTTTCATTGAAAATAAAAAAAAACCCATAAATATTTTAAAAGTCAATGAAAATGATAAACTTGTTGGTTTATAAATTACTATTTCGTTGGAATAGAAAAGATAAAGTATAAGAATTTAATTTATATAATGTCAGTATAAAAATATTTTAAACATGCATCCGATGATCACGTCATTTAATGAGTATAACAAGTCATGTATTTTTAAACCAATTAAATAATGTGTCAACACCTCATTGAATGTATGTCTAAATTATTTTTACACTGGGTGCGTATAAATTAAATTCAAATTATAATTTCAAGACCATATGTAACCCATTCAAGCCTCCTAAGAGCGGATCCGGATTCCCTGCATTCGCGGAACCACGCATTCACGCAGTCACGCGAATTTACACTAGTCTTCCAACGGTGGTAGACAAAATGCTACCGGACCCGGTAGCTCTGACTGCGTGCTTTTTCTACCACTGTTGAAAGACTAGTATAAATTCGCGTGACTGCGTGAATGCGTGACTGCAGGGAATCCGGATTCCCTAAGGGCTACCCACTAACTAAGAATTGCCCATTTTGCGGCATGTATTATTTGATTGCAAAGTGGATTTGTCTGTGAAAGATTGTTGGATGCATTTAGATCTGGATCCAATTTTAAAAATTAAAGCAACATGATTACCTAAAATTGCTATGCATACATTAAGTATTTAAATAGTCTTCTGTTTGTTTTTAGTTTTGTATGTTAAAATATTTAGTTTTTATGGATGAAGCAGTGATATTAAGACTAAACGACATGAAACAGTCTTAACAATTTCGAGCTTTAAGAAATTAATTCAAGGCGCCGTAAAATCTAGCAATAAAATGTGTTGAAGTGTAAACCATGAGCATATACGTGTTGACAATGATACACTGATTAATTTATATGATGCATGGTCACACTGCTCAATGAAGTATAGTATTAGTATACTTAACCAAAGTTGTTAGAATTAACCCTTGCCAATTGTAAATAGTTAACTCAAGTTAACTTAGTTTGTTATTTAACTAATCTAGTTAGTTAACAGTTACTTGTAACTAGTTAGTATTAATACTCTCATTCAATGTAACATTGATGTACAGTTAAACATTTCAATCAAGATGAAAATCTTACCAATATCTTCTTCTCTGTTCTCTGTGATTCTTGATGCTAAGATGGTATCAGAGCTCAATTTTTGAGCTCTGGTTCTGTCGATTCATCAATTAGGGTTTAACCTTCGCACACTCTTTCTTTGATTCGTTTCTTGAATTCTTTTCTTCTTCGATTCCTTTGTTGAATCTTCTGAAGATTTTGTTGAATCTCGTTTGCGATGTCGAACCAGAACCATAGCATCGATTCGTTCGCCGATTTCGCCACGAACACCTCAAATCTATTTTATCTCCATCCAAGTGAGACGCCGACGGTGACATTGGTAACTCCAGTGCTCGAAGGCAACAAAAACTTTCAATCTTGGATTCGTTCAATGCGTGTTGCAATAATTTCAAAGAACAAAATGCCTTTTGTTGATGGAACTTTCGTCGCTCCTGCCAAAACGCATTCCATGTATAATCAATGGATGCGTTGCAACAATATGGTGATGGCCCGGATTCAGCGTTCCGTTTCTGCATCTGTGATGAAATCCATTGTGTACTTTGATAAGGCATACGATGCAAGGAAGGATCTTCATGATCGTTTTGATCAAGGAGACATGTTCCGGATTGCCGATATACATGAAGATGTTTGCAAATTGTCCCAAGGAAGTCTCAGTGTTTCAGACTTTTACACAGAATTGAAGGCATTGTGGGATGAACTTGAGAATTTTCGCCCTCTACCTGTTTGTAAATGTGCTATCCAATGTTCTTGTGGTGCCTTACAATCTATGAGGACTTTTAGGGACCAGGACTACACCATTCGGTTTTTGAAAGGACTCAATGAGCAATATGCTCATATGATGATGATGATGATCATAGAACTTGTGTTGAAACTCCTCAACAGAATGGTACTGTTGAAAGGAAGCATCAACACATACTCAATGTTGCTAGAGCCCTTTCATTTCAAGCAAATCTTCCTTCCAATTTATGGAATTTTGCCATTCAGCATTCTGTTCATTTAATTAACAGAATTCCAACTACTTTGCTACAAAATCAGTCACCATATCAAATACTTTTTCAACAGCCTCCTTCTTTGGTCCATCTTAAGACTTTTGGTTGCTTATGCTATGCATCCACATTACATGCTCATCGAACTAAGTTTGATCATAGAGCATATAAAACAGTTTTTCTTAACTACAAAGAGGGTGTCAAAGGATTTGTTCTTTATGATCTTTTGTCACACAAGCTTCTTATCTCTAGAAATGTGATATTCTATGAGAACCATTTTCCTTTTCATTCTAACCCATCAAATTCTGCAACCATTCCTGCACCTTCCCATGAAAATTCTGCATCTATTCCTGCATCACATGAAAATTCTGCCATTCTGTTTGAGGTTGCACCTGTTACTGTTAATGGTTCTGCACCCACTTCCAATTCCCTACCTGTTGCATCTGATTTTTCCCCTGTTACTGCTACTAATTCATCACCGTTATCGCTTTCATCGATTCTCGCAACATCGATCGATGCATCCATTATCGCATCTTTACCGCCTTCACAAATTTATCCGCCAATCCACAAGAATTAAAACTACACCTAGCTATTTGACAGATTATCATTGCAGCATGACTAGTTGGGCTGATCATACTTCAGGTATTTCCTCCACCATTTCTCACCCTTTGTCCTCTGTTTTATCATATGATAATTGTTCTTCTTCATACAAAGGTTTCTGTTTAGCAGTCACTTCTAACCCTGAACCAAAAACATTCCTTCAAGCCTCTAAACATGAGTGCTGGCAGCAGGCTATGCAAGCCGAGCTGAATGCTCTTGACTTGAACAAGACTTGGTCCATTGTTGATTTACCTCCAGGAAAGGTGCCAATTGGTTGCAAGTGGGTATATAAAGTTAAATACTATGCTGATGGAGCTGTTGAAAGGCACAAGGCCAGACTTGTTGCCAAAGGATATAATCAATTAGAAGGGATAGATTATTTTGAGACTTTCAGTCCCGTGGTCAAACTCACCACTGTCAGAGTATTACTTGCTCTAGCTGCTGCAAAAGGTTGGTTCTTGGAGCAATTAGATGTCAACAATGCATTTTTGCATGGTGACTTGAATGAGGAAGTCTATATGACTCTTCCTCCTGGTTTTTCCACAAATTCAAGGCTGTCCAACAAAGTCTGTAGGCTGCATAAATCGTTGTATGGGCTCAAGCAAGCTAGTCGACAGTGGAATCACAAACTTACAGCCACTCTTTTGTCTCTTGGATATGTGCAATCTCAGGCTGATTTTTCTTTGTTTGTTAAGGTCACAGGTTCATCAATTACAACCCTGCTAGTCTATGTAGATGACATAGTACTAGCAGGAAATAGCATGGAAGAAATCAACTCTGTCAAGTCTGTTTTAGATAATCAGTTTAAGATCAAAGATCTTGGCCCCTTGAGATTTTTTCTTGGTCTTGAGGTAGCTAGATCCAAGGATGGCATTGTGTTGAATCAAAGGAAATACACTTTGGAACTTCTTGAGGATAGTGGGCTCTTGGCTTCTAAGCCTGCTAATACTCCTTTCAATCCTTCAACTCGGTTAAGCAGTGAAACTGGCCAGCCTTATCCTGATGAGTCTGCATATAGGCGCCTCATTGGAGGACTTCTGTACCTCACAACTACTAGACCCGATATTGCATTTTCTGTGCAACAACTTAGCCAATATGTTTCCAAGCCTCTTGAGTCTCATTTCCAAGCTGCTACTCGGGTTTTAAGGTACTTAAAAACAACACCTGCTCAAGGTCTGTTCTTCTCAGCTGACAGCATTCTGCACTTGTCTGGTTTTTCTGATTCTGATTGGGCATGCTGCCCCGACACAAGGAAATCTGTCATTGGTTACTGTGTATTCATGGGCACATCATTGATTTCTTGGAAATCCAAGAAGCAAAATACAGTCTCTTGCTCTTCAACTGAAGCCGAGTATAGAGCACTTGCTAGTCTTTCTCGTGAAATGCAGTGGCTCCACTACATCCTTGCTGATTTGCATGTACCTTTTTCTGCTCCTTCTGCTGTCTATTGTGACAACAAGTCCGCCATCTACTTGGCTCATAAGCCCACCTTCCATGAGCGAACAAAGCACATCGAAGTTGATTGCCATGTTGTGCGAGAGAAGATTCACAAAGGTGTCATTCACTTGCTTCCAGTTTCCTCTTCTTCTCAGTTAGCGGATGTCTTCACCAAACCTTTACATGTTACTTCCTTTAATTCCTTCATTTCCAAGTTGGGACTTAGGAATCTCCATAGTCCAACTTGAGGGGGTATATTAGTATACTTAACCAAAGTTGTTAGCATTAACCCTTGCCAATTGTAAATAGTTAACTCAAGTTAACTTAATTTGTTATTTAACTAATCTAGTTAGTTAACAGTTACTTGTAACTAGTTAGTATTAATACTCTCATTCAATGTAACAGTGATGTATAGTTAAACATTTCAATCAAGATGAAAATCTTACCAATATCTTCTTCTCTGTTCTCTGTGATTCTTGATGCTAAGATATAGGCCATAAGGGCTGGTATGGGAAACTTTCTAACTTAAATGGAAGGAACAATATTTCGCGATGTTAACTCCAAGGTTACATATGGGAATGGATTGAATACTCGATCCATACAAAAGATAGTATATATACCTTATGATAAACATTAGGCATGACAATTAATTCCTTCAAATGATGTCACATGCCATGTTATAGTTTAATAAAAAAATTGAAAAAAAAAAAAAACCCAAACAACCAACACATCAGAATATGGGTCCCCAACATCCTGAACAACGTTCGGTTCCACGCATGTCTCCAGTCTATTAGCAATATATAAAAAATTAAAGTGATGTATCAAATGGGACTACATCTTCCAAAAAATCCTTAAAAAAAAGTGATGTAATTTGAATGAAAAACAACATTCATTATTGATGTTGAAACTTGAAATAATGAAAATTTGCAAGAAATACCGAAAATTGTAGTAGTGAACGCCATCATTTGTTTGCATACTGAATGAAAAAGTTAGTATGTCCAAACCACAACAGAGACACAAAGGCGAAGGGGAAGTTTCTTCTTAGCGCATGGCACAACAGCAATAGAAACGACACACGATTGAGGTCAAAGTTGCAATTATCCAAATCTCAATCTCAATTCATATCAACCATAACAGTTTTCAATATTTCAAGATACTCCTCACATGCATTAACAAGTTCAAATTTCCCAAATGCAACCAAAGATTTCCCTCCAATACATAATTCTAATTTTTTCAATCTCAATAACATGCAGAATTTTTAACATTCACTTTCTCAAACATTGGTATATTACTCGCCCCAAAATTCACATATTATACACAATACATCAAGCACCCATATTTCAAATAACCATCTTAGTTTTAATTTCAGCTCACACTCTAATATATCTAACTCACAGTGAAGAGAACTGCACAAACAATTTCACTACACAAAGGGAATGAGAATAATCATCAAACACAAATAAAGAGGGACTCACCAAAAGCATGAATCATGACCGAATACTCCAATCCATAGCTTTATCCCCTTTCTATTAACTAGCTCCCTTTGCTTCCTATGGCGCTTGGGTCACTTGCAACAAAGAAGGAAGGTATGGGTGTGGTGGTAGCAAGGTTTTTCTCTCCACCCGCGCCCCTTCCCCCTTTTACTCTTTTTCCTTCGGGTGAACAGAATGTGTGAGGGTGAGGATGGGTGTTTTTCTCAAAATTTCAGAATGTGTGCGCTTGTGTGTGGGTCGATGGTTATATTGATTTGAGGGGTGGGTGTTCACTTATGATGATCTACCTAAAATGTCCTTCAACACTTTGGCTAATTCCTCATTTATCCAATCAATATCTAATGGGCCTAATGAGTGGGCTAGTTCATAATAAGGGGTGTGTTAATACCACTATTCCAAAACACTTATACACCTCCCTCCTTCTCACACAACGCAAAGGAAAAGTACATAGAAGGGGAAAAGAAAATAACTAGCTTATCATCTCAGGAAAACAAGAGACTAGAATGAAAATAAGCAACTTATCAAATTCGGGGTGTTATATCTGACCTCACAATAGAGGCATAGAGCACATTCTAGATTGGTAGGAGATGACAGTTTGAAGCTCAATATTAAAAAAATTAAAAAAGTGTTAAAAGGTGAAGAATCGGTAGCAAACTAAAGGGTTGAAAAAAATAGGTTATGTGGCCCAATAGATGTGTGTGTGTGTGTGTGTGAGTGTGTTTGAAGTCTGTACATAGCATTTCTCATATTTAAAATAAACAGGACTGGAATCAGACCACCTTGGTGTGAGGTCAATAACTTGTTTGCATATATATATATATATATATATATATTACAACTGACCCACTGATTCAACTAGTGACCGAATACCTCACCGAGTGAGTCACTAGTCAAAGTTTAACAACATTGCCTCAAACTTCTTCTTCCCTCCTCTCCCCCAAGATCCTTTTACATTGTGTCTATAAAGTAGTAAAGATAATTATCTTTCATATAGAAATCTGACATAATTCCACAAAGAAGCCTGTCGAGAAATAAAAACATTCAAGTTAGTGAAAAATCCTTTAAAACCACATCCCTTAATAGGTGGAATAACAAAGCGAAAAACTATTTATGATCCTTCCTTTTAAATTTTGAATCCATAATTTGTTTACATTTCAATTCCTTAACTCTTGAATTTTGTACTTAACTCCTTTAACTTTCCAAAATTGCTTAGGCTTGTTCGGACCATGAGTTGCACTTGTATTTTAGGGCTTAATAACATTCTTCTCAGGGTCCAGTTATTATTGTAAGTCTGGTATACAACCTAAGAGGGGGGTGAATTAGGTTGAACGATTTTCGAGTGACTTTTAGAGATTTTTCGTTCTTTTGTTTTATGGATAGATAGATGGAGTTTGATTGATAAACAAAAGTAAAAAGATAAGGAAGAAGATTGAGACACAAGAATTTATACTGGTTCCCCTAACCACTTGGGTACATCCAGTTCTTCTGACACCTGCAGAGCAATTCACTATGATAGAAATTCTTGTTACAAGCAAGCCTCACCCCAAGGCTCCCTAACAATCTCTATACAACAAGATAGCACCCCACTATCTTTTCAAACCAAAACCCAACACAAGGATGAGTTTAATAATTGTGAAGAATGGTAAAGCATATGGTCAGATCGGATCAATATCACTTTGTAACTATACAACTTAGTGCTCAAGAACTTTTTCAGATATGAAAGTAGTATCTAAGTTCTAGGCAAAAAGTTTTGAAGGTTTAGAACTTGTAAAATGATATTGAACTCTTATGATTGAAAGAATGAAAGTTCTATATATTCGATGTAAAAGAAAGGTATATATATAACCATCGATCATATCTCAAGCAAGGTGATCGTTTGGCAACTTTCCAGGGCCAAAACACACCATTTGAAATCATAACGTTTCAGAAAATTTGATTTTGAAATGCTGGTAATCGATTACGTCGTTGTGTTAATCGATTACATGTGTACGCTGAAAATCAGATATTCAAAATTTAGTTGATGTAATCGATTACACATTTTAGGCAATCGATTACATCCACATCATCGAGACTTTAGGTAATCGACATACTTTGGGGTAATCGACATCGCAATGAAAAAGTGTTTTCTTGAGATTTCAAAAGGATTGCTTCAACACTTAACTTTGAAAATAACTTAGATTAAGTTTTAAACTTAAGGAATGATTTGTTTGAGCACATCTAAGTTATATAATCACAAATTGTAATATGTCAAAGATACAAACCATACTTACAGAGAATTGACAATACATAATTAAAGTCTCAGAGAATGATTTCTTTGACTTGATCTAATCTGAGGCTTTTCTTCTTTTTGATCGGTAATCTTGTCATCATCTAAACTCCAGCCAAGTTTAAGAAGGAAATCTTCTTCACAATCTCCCCTTTTTGATGATGACAAACACCAATCTTGTTAACGGTTTGAACGGAAAAGCTCCCTGACTTGTATATCTCCCCCTTTGTATTGGAGTTGGGAAACCTGAAAAGTTAGTAAAATACAAGATATACAGATAATATCTCCTTTCTCCCCCTTTTGACATCATCAAAAAGAAGAAAAAGTAGCATAAATACAATATAGCGCATATATTTACCAAGCTCATTCAAACACAACCTAAATACTTAATATTAAACATCCATACAAACTTTGCAAAGGTCCTACTTAGTAAAGTCCAAAAAAAAAAGATCAAAGTAAAATTAAAGAAATAATACATAACCAGATTTGGAAATCCAACATAAACAAGTATGACATAATGATAATATGATGCATGCATGATGAAGCAAATCAAAGCTACTCTTCATCCTCCGCATTGTCATTTCTAAAAGCTTCAAGGCGGTCCATGCGAGCAGACAATTGATCAAACCTCTCAGCCATGTAGCCACGGACACTCCTAAGCTCATCCAAAATCATTTGATTTGTGACCTCACCATCTTGAGGTTCTTCATCTTCTTGTGCAGGAGGGTGTAGCAGATCGCTTCGATGCTCAGTAGACTCGCAAAGAAGATCCCGGTTATACCCATCTTTGGTAAGATATCCATATGGATTTCATTTTCAGCAGGTGTCATTTCCAGAGAAACCTCATTGTTGGTGTCTACATTGCAGCACTCCAACAATCGGGAGATTTGTCTAGCATAAGGCAAACTTGTAGTTCGCTGCTTCAGTGACAACATGTGATTCACAACCAAATAGGCCCAGTTGATAGGTTTATTATTCTTGATAGCATACATGATTTGCATTTCAAAATCATTGATTTGAGAGTAGTTGGAGGCCTTAGGTACTAAGACATAGCAAAGAATATAATGAAGAAGTCTATCATCAACGTTCAAGTGTCCTACAGAGAGAATATTTCTAGCAGAGGAGGCTGCACCAGACCTTTGTCTTTTGTTGGCAATTTCAGTCTCATCATATCGACACATGGATAAATAGAATTCTCTCTTGTCATACTCCTCCCAATCACATAAGAAATCAGTATGAATCCTTTCTCCCTCAAATGGAATATCAAGAAACTCTCCAACTTGCTTCAAGGATAATTTAATAGGGACCCCTTTCACCCAAGAACCCAGACCACTACCCTTAGCCTCTAAATTGCAATAGAACACTCTAACAAGATCAGGGTAATAGGTTCCAAAATCAATAGCAAGTGGTGTCACTTCCGGCCTTCTAAGCAATGAAGGAAAAATGAATCTAGCAAAGGCAAGAAGACTCACATACTTTGGAGTGATGAGTTTCCTACCAATGAACTGTTGGAAGCGAGTTCTTTGATCAGTGTTAGCCAACAGCCTTGATAAGTCCAGAGGATTGGGATTCGCTCTCCTTGCATCAGTCACAGAAGGATTCTTGCTTCTGAACTTCCTTGAATGTTCCATGGTGATGATAGTGTGGAAAGAGAGTTAGGGTCGAAATTTTGGGGAGAAAACCAGAAGAGGGCCACCAATGGGAATAGGATTAGGGATTAGAAGTGAAGGATTTGAGCAATAATGGTAGAAATGAGGATTGGAAGGTGGGTGGTTGAAAGAGGATGAGAGATAACCGATTGCAAGAGTGAAAGAAATGTTTTAGAAACTGATTTTATGTAGAAAAATGTCAGTTTTCGCAAGTTTTCGCGGATGTAATCGATTACACCCAAGTGGTAACCGATTACACGACGGGTCAGTGGTGCGAAAACTGAACTTTTTGAACATGTAATCGATTACCACGACATCAGAATCGATTACACATGGTAAATTATTGATAAAACATGCAATGTATGAGTATCTATTCTATGTTTAACATACATATCACATAGATTTATGATTAAAAACACATACATACACTAGAATGGCACAATAAAAACATATAGGTTAAATGAAAGAACCTGTCACCAAATGTGTTGGTCTCATATATCCTTTTCATCCAAAATGCCAAGTTCTCTTCTTATTTTGAAGAAGGGTTCTTTGGCTAATGGTTTTGTGAAGATGTCTGCTAATTGAGCATGAGTATCAACAAATGTAATCTCCACGTCTCCTTTTAGAACATGATCTCGTAGAAAATGATGTCGAATGTCTATATGCTTGGTACAAGAGTGCATAATAGGATTCTTTGAAATATTTATAGCACTTGTATTGTCACACCTTATAGGAATGCATCCATGATTGATTCCATAATCACATAGTTGTTGTTTTAGCCAAAGACTTTGAGCACAACAACTCCCAGCTGCAATATATTCTGCTTCAGCGGTGCTGAGAGCAACGCTTGCTTGTTTCTTGCAAGACCAGGATATCAAGGCATTTCCAAGGATATGGCATGTGCCACTAGTACTTTTTCGATCGCTTTGCATCCTGCATAATCAGAATCTGAGTAGCCAACTAAAGAACAGATACTACCTTTGGGATACCATAGGCCAACATTTGTTGTCCCTTTTAGATACTTCATGATCCTCTTTACCGAAGAAAGATGAGATTCTTTTGGATTGACTTGAAATCGAGCACAGAGACATATGCTAAACATAATGTCGTGGACGACAGTCATAAGTATAATAATGAACCAATCATACCTCGATATTTCTTGATGTCTACTGATAAACCTGACTCATCTTGATCAATATAAGTACCAGATCCCAGAGGAGGTGCAATCTCTTTGCAGTGATCCATGTCAAACCTTTTTAACAGCTCTTTACACTATTTTGGTTGATTTAGGAAGATACCACTCCTAGTTTGCCGGATTTGAAGTCCAAGAAAGTAATTCACTTTTCCCATCATGGACATTTCAAATTCGCCTTGCATTACCATTGAGAACTCTTCACACAAATCTTTATTGGTTGATCCGAAAATGATGTCATCAACATAAATTTGGACCAAGAGAGTGTGATCCTTAATTCTCTTGATGAACAGAGTAGTATCTACCTTACCCTTTTCAAATCCTTTTTCACTTAAGAATTGACTAAGTCTGTCATACCAAGCCCTAGGGGCTTGTTTTAATCCATAAAGAGCTTTCTTCAATTTGAATACATGTGAGGGGTTTTTGAAATCTTCAAACCCAGGAGGTTGTTTGACATAAGCTTCCTCATTTATGTATCCATTCAAGAAGGCGCTTTTGACATCCATTTGAAACAATTGAAAATCTAAAGAGCAAGCATAGCCAAGTAATAAACGTATAGCTTCTAACCTTGCAACAGGAGCGAATGTCTCTTCAAAATCAATTCCTTCCTCTTGATTATAGCCTTGAGCAACCAACCTTGCCTTGTTTCGAATAATTATCCCATTTTCATCAAGTTTGTTCTTAAACACCCATTTTGTACCAATGATGTGTTTGTCTTGTGGTCTAGGGACAAGTTCCCAAACTTGATTCCTTTCAAATTGGTTTAACTCTTCTTGCATGGCAAGAATCCATTGATCGTCTTCAAGAGCTTCATTTATCTTTGAAGGTTCTATTTGAGAGACAAAAGCCATGTATTGGCAAGCTTCCTTCAGATTTAATCTTGTTTTTACTCCTGATTCAATATCACCAAATACTTTGTCAAGAGGATGATCCCGATGAATTCTCCATTCACGAGGTAGATCAGGATGATTCTTCTCTTGTTGAAGATTGTCGTCTTGGTGATTGATTGAATTAATTTGTTTTTCTTTGTCAGAGTCTTCCTTAGGCAATTCTGACTCAGCATCCTTAGTAGTGTCTTTTGTAGATGCTTCCATTATATCATCATCATCGTCACAAGAAACTTTCTCTGATTGGGTTAGTTTCATCAAAGGAAACATGCATAGATTCTTCTATAACTAAGGTTCTTTTATTATAAATTCTATAGGCTTTACTTGAAAGAGAATAGCCAAGAAATATACATTCGTCAGATTTCTCATCGAACTTACCTAGGTTATCTTTGTCATTATTGAGTACAAAGCATTTGCATCCAAAGACATGAAGATGTGAGATGTTTGGCTTTCTTCCTTTATATAGTTCATAAGGAGTCTTTTTCAAGATCGGCCTTATATTGACTCGATTTGTAACATAGCAAGTCAGATTTTCATCGCATCCGCCTGTAAGTACTTTGGTAGACTTGAATCATCGAGCATTGTTCTAGCCAGTTCAATTAGAGATCGATTCTTTCTTTCGCCACGCCATTTTGTTGAGGAGTCCTTGGTGCCGAGAAGTAGTGAGTGATACCAAGTTCTTCACGCAATTCCTCAAAAAGAGCATTTTGGAACTCCCCACCATGATCACTTCTAATTGACACAATCTTCATAGATTTTTCATTTTGCACTTGTTTTGCATATTTCTTGAACGCCTTAAATGCATCACCTTTTTGTGCTAAAAATAGAGTCCAAGAATATCTAGAGAAATCATCAACAATAACTAAAGCATAAATATTACCTCCAAAGCTTCTAGTTCTTGAGGGACCAAAAAGATCCATGTGAATCAACTGAAGTGGTCTTGTAGTTGATACCACATTCTTTGGTTTGAAAGAGGATTTTGTTTGTTTCCCCTTTTGGCATGCGTCACATAATCTATCTTTGACAAATTTCATTTTGGGTAATCCAATAACAAGATCATGTTTGACAAGCTTATTCAAATGTTCCATGTGAATATGTGCTATTCTTTTGTGCCAAAGCCATGCATCATTATTGTTTACCACTAGACATTTAATCTTCAAAGATAAATCATCTAGACATACCTTATAGGAATTGTCGATTCTATTTCCCACTAACTTCTCTTCAGGAGAAGCTTCATTTTCAATGATACATTTTTCCTTGATGAAGTTTACTCTGAATCCTTTATCGCAGAGTTGACTTATGCTAATCAAATTGTGCTTCAAACCTTCAACATATAGGACATCATCAATAGTTGTGAAGGGAGAAGCTCCAATCTTTCCAATCCCAAGAATCTTTCCTCTATTGTTATCTCCATATGTGACATATCCTTTAGATTTCAGCTTCAGAGATGTAAACTTTGTACGATCACCAGTCATGTGCCTAGAACAGCCACTATCAAGATACCATGTGTTGCTGGTGCTGTTCAGGCATTTCTCTTGTTCATCATCTGAGTGATGTGATGCCATTAGTGCTTTGACTTCAGATTCTCCACTATCTGAATCGGAGGATGTACTTACTTCATTGTCATTCCATGCAATGTAGGCCTTTTTGGATTTGAATTCCTTTTTCCCTTTGAAGTACTTCTTCTTTGTCAGATTAGGACATTCTGCTTTCATATGTCCTTCCTTACCGCATTCAAAACATGTGAAGTTCTGATTTGAAGTGGATGTATCCCTTTTCTTGAAAAATTTCTTTTTGTTATCAAATTTAATATTTTGGTCTTTCTTAAGAAATTTTCCAAACCTTTTTACCAGGAGGGTGATGTTCTCATCTTCATCAGTGCTTTCTTCTTCATGTTGTTTTCTGGTTTCAACCTTTAAGGCAATGCTTTTGTTCTTCTTCTCTTTGACTTGATCTCTTCCAATCTTCCAAGTTCCAATTCATGTTCTTGGAGTTTTCCAAATAATGCCGCAGGTCATTTTTGACAGACTTTTCTTTTCGTAAATTGTCAGAACCTTTGGTTGCCATTGCCGAGTCAATGATCAAGAATTTTAAGATTCAACTCATCATTGGTAAAGGTCTTTCCAAGAGCCATTAAGTGATTTGTCAAATGAGAGAATCTCTTTGCAAATCAAGTATTGATTCATCGGGCTGCATTCTAAACATTTCATACTCTTGTGATAAAGTATTCGCTTTAGATCTCTTTACTTCTCTGTTCCTTCATGGGTTACTTCTAGAGTATCCCAAATCTCTTTAGCGCTTTTACAATGTGACATACGAAAGAATTCATCCATACCTAATGCCGATCAGAATGTTCTTGGCCTTTTTGTCGTAGAGTACTCTCTTCTTGTCATCATCCGTCCATGATGTTTTGACTTTGTCTTGCACTTCATTGTTGATGACTGCTGTAGGCACATAAGGACCATTCTCTACAAAGATCCCATATTTCTTCTCCTTGTGCTTCAAGATAGGATTGCATGCGAATCTTCCGTAAGTCATAGTGTTCTCCAACTAAACATGGAGGCTTGTTGTTATCGCCACCATCTCTAAAAGTAGGATTGTTGCTTGCGGAAGCCATGGATCGAAGGAGCAGTTACCTTAACTCGCCTCGATACCAAATGTAAGTCTGGTATACAACCTAAGAGGGGGGTGAATGAGGTTGAACGATTTTTGAGTGACTTTTAGAGATTTTTCGGTCTTTTGTTTTATGGATAGATAGATGGAGTTTGATTGAGAAACAAAAGTAAAAGAATAAGGAAGAAGATTGAGACACAAGAATTTATACTGGTTCCCCAACCACTTGGGTACATCCAGTTCTTCTGACACCTGCAGAGCAATTCACTATGATAGAAATTCTTGTTACAAGCAAGCCTCACCCCAAGGCTCCGTAACAATCTCTATACAACAAGATAGCACCCCACTATCTTTTCAAACCAAAAACCAACACAAGAATGAGTTTAATAATTATGAACAATGGTAAAGCATATGGTCATATCGGATCAATATCACTTTGTAACTATACAACTTAGTGCTCAAGAACTTTTTCAGGATATGAAAGTAGTATCTAAGTTCTAGGCAAAAAAGTTTTGAAGGTTTAGAACTTGTAAAATGATATTGAACTCTTATGATTGAAAGAATGAAAGTTCTATATATTCTGATGTAAAAGAAAGGTATATATATAACCATCAGATCATATCTGAAGCAAGGTGATCGTTTGGCAACTTTCCAGGGGCCAAAACACACCATTTGAAATCATAACGTTTCAGAAAATTTGATTTTGAAACAGTGGTAATCGATTACGTCGTTGTGGTAATCGATTACATGTGTACGTTGAAAATCAGATATTCAAAAATTTAGTTGATGTAATCGATTACACATTTTAGGCAAATCACCGAGACTTTAGGTAATCGATTACAGCTTTGGGGTAATCGATTACTGCAATGAAAAAAGTGTTTTCTTGAGATTTCAAAAAGATTGCTTCAACACTTAACTTTGAAAATAACTTAGATTAAGTTTTAAACTTAAGGAATGATTTGTTTGAGCACATCTAAGTTATATAATCACAGCTTGTAATATGTCAAAGATACAAACCATACTTACAGAGAATTGACAATACATAATTAAAGTCTCTGTAGAATGATTTCTTTGACTTGATCTAACGGAGGCTTTTCTTCTTTTTGATCAGTAATCTTGTCATCATCTAAACCCAGCCAAGTTTAAGAAGGAAATCTTCTTCACAATTATCTTCTAAGATTTATTCTGCTTACATATAGATTTATGTCTAAAATAGTAAAATTCAGGTTTACAGCTTGTCAAGCTTGATCGTTTAAGTCCATTTGTATTGATTTCAACTTGATTATGAGTTCTTTGGTTTTAAGCCAATTCTTTTTATGTTTTATTGAGTGAAATGTGAAATTGAATTCAATGAATAAATGAGTCTAAATATAAATATATAGCGAGCAGTTGTTGCTTGAACTAAATGAACTAACTCGTAACTAACTTATAACTACTTACTAACTAACTTTCTCTCTCTTTCCTCTTTCTTTTACATCAATTGATTCCAATACCCCCACAAGCTGAAGAGTGTATGTTAGTCACTCTCAGCTTGGAGAGAAACCAATGAAAAGCGGGGGATTCTAGGGGCGTACTGAAGAAATCAGCGATCTGATTGGAAAAGCTAATGGGCAAACGATGATAAAACTTGGCCTGGAGTTTTTCACGCAAAATGTGACAATCAAGAGCAATGTGTTTAGTGCGTTCATGAAAACTGGGATTTGATGCAATATGCCAAGCAGATTGACTATCGCAGTAGAGCAAAGCTAGCGAAATAAATGTTACCGCAAGATCTTTAAGCAGATAAGTGAACCATTGAAGTTCACATGTGGTAGTAGCCAAAGCTTGATATTCAGCTTCGAAAGAGGAAGTAGACATTGTGGCTTGCTTTTTAGACGACCAAGCAATAAAAGAATCACCAAGAAACACACAAAAGCCGGTGATAGACTTCCTTGTAGATGGACAAGTAGCCCAATCAGAGTCACAAAACACATTTAGCTGAATACATGAGGATGCGTTAAAAAAAAGACCATGTCCGGGGGAGCCTTTAATATATCGCAAAACCCTTGTAAAAGCTTGATAATGCAAAGTGTAACATCCCATTTTTTATATAATCGTTAATAATATTTAAAGTATAATAAGATTGGTAATTAGGTGATGCATGGGCATTAAAAATCTTAATTTGGGATAAAATAGGCTTAGATAAGTTCTAGAAACACTCAAAAAGGACGAAAATACCCATAGGAAGGGTGTGAAACCCCTAGAAACATCTTGAAAGGAAGAAACTAGATGTTTCTCCTTAAGCTTGGTTGCGTCGCGAGCATAGTAGGCCTTTGCTCATCGCGACGCGATGGTATGAATGTCCAAAAGGACCCAGAAGGTTCTCCACTGTCGCGGCGCGATGGAATTAGTACAACAACCAGCGCGACGCGATGGATGTCGATTATCACCACCATTAGATCACTGACACGTGGCCTTGATTACGATGCGACGAAAATTGTGCCTGTGACCATTGCCACGATGGAGTCGTAGCTCGCCTATAAAAAGGCGTTCTCCCTTCATTTCCACTCGCATTAAATCCTCTTCTCTTCTCTTTAGGAACTTTCTCTAAAGAGTAAGTATGCTCTACACTTGCCTTTATGAGGATCTTGTGTATCAAAAAACTCTTAATAGAAAGCCCTCAAGGGAAAAGAAAAGGGTGCAAGTAGTAGTGTAGGGGATGCAAGTAGTAGTGCAAGGGGTGCAAGTAGTAATTGGGATATTTACGGGCTAAGTAAACTTAGAGGCCAAGTAAACTTACAAGTTAAGTAAACTTGGTAGCTAAGTAAACTTAGAGAGCAAAAAACCCACCTCTATAAATAGCATCCTTCATTCAGATTTCTCCACACACCTTCCTCAGTTACCCTTCTCTCTCTAAACTATCTCTCTAGGGATTTCCTCTCTAGAATTTCCTCTAAGAAGTTAGTATGCTCTGTACTTGCCTCATGAGAGGATCCTATGCATCAGAAAGCTCTTAGTAGTAGACCCTCGAGGGAGGTTATGATAGCCATTGCGAGAGGCTGTGAGTAGTCGTTGTTCGAGGGTACGAGTAGCAGGCTCTGAGGTGCAGATAGTGACGGCAGCTTCAGCGATCTTCTAACCAGGTGGGAGCAAGAAACCTTACACTCTAGGGATTGTAGGATAGAGTAGTATATATAAATGTGCGTAGGGTGACCCAAGTCCTACTAGCGGTTGATAACAGCAGTACCTCAGGAGAGGACATGTGACTTGTGATAGTTGAGGACAGTTGTCAGAGGTCTATCAACCATAGGAATAACTTGTCTGGTATGTGAAAACCCTAGGATAGACAACTTATGATTGCTTTATGATTGTGTGTGACTATGCTGAATATATATGATCGTTGGTTGGTATTTGTGCGATTATGTTGTTAAATAATATGTTAGTCAATGGTCGCCTATAGCGACGTTAGGATTAATCCATGTGATGTTTGTGCTAGTTTGATATATATGCTTCGATTGTGCATGTTAATTCTGTCTGTGATTATGATGAACAATGGATGTGATAGGAATGTCGAGAGAGTACCGTTAGGCCGTAGATGGTAGGTTAGACCCTAATAAACCATAGGACAATCGAAGTAAATGACTAGTTGCGGTGAAAGGGATGGAAGTAGTTTAGATTTGGATACGTAGTGGGCTATAAAGTGAGAAGAAGTATGTGGAACTAGGCTTAGATATAGTAGTGCAGACCTAGGGAATATTGATTATGAGTTTGGTGGATGTGAAGATTCTGTTGTGCTGGTATGTTTACCATTTTGTATACGCTTTCTATCCCTGCTTTCCCAATTTTATAGTGTGTATTGTGTTTCTTAGCTCCTTTCTATTTTTCTTGTTTTGTATTTTCTTTCTCGTATAAAACAGATAACAAGGACTTGAAGAAGACATCGCCAACATCGTGGATTGCACAGAGGGTACTCAGTAAGAGTAGCTCTCTCTTCAGTTATGTGTCACAGCCAGTGAGTCAGAGTTTGAATATATATATATATATATATATATATATATATTGTGGGCCCTAGACATGGGTTTCGTAAAGAGATATTTAACCTTATGTACGTGTCAATATATTTAGTTTCAAAAAAAATTATTTTTAGTATATCTATATTGCCTAATTATTCGTTTAGGGTTTAGTAATTATTATAATGTAGCGCTACGGAAACGGGGTGTTACATTGGTGGTATCAGAGCAGTACGGTCCTAATCAGACTGTTTGGTCATTAGGGTGTCATCACGGGCTGTGTCTATTCGAATCCCCACCGGATACTGACTATGTTTAGATAAGAGTGGAATGTCCGCTATGTCAGTCATCTTAGTATTGGGCACATATTGATATGTTCCCTCTTACCTTGTATATTACGTCGATTCCTTGGCAGAAACCAAGGATTTTCCTCGGGAATGCAAGTTGAGAACGTGTGATCAAGTCAAGGAACTAGGGAGTTTCGGCAAGACTATAGATGACAAGAAGGAGTATGGGGCTCTATTAAGAAAAGCATTATTCGAGCAAGAGTCGTCATAGACGTATAATAGATATTATGATATATAAAGCTATTTTAGATTTCGCTGTATAATACAATCTCAGATTGTTAATCTCCCCGACCAGGCAGTTGCGACTAAAATCGATCGAATTGAGGAGGATACCACAGAGCTATTCCTGGGGAGACTAGTAACCCGATTGGTGATGGAACTGAAACAGAAACTCCTCACACAGAAGATCATAGAGAGAAACCTGTTAATGAGAGGTCTTTAAGGGATTTGGCTACCGCTGTTCTGCAGCAGGCTCAGCAAAATGTAGAGCTGATAACGATGCTTAGGGAGGAACGTGAAGTTATAAGGTAGCAATGGGAAGTAAAAATGGAGGATACTGGGTTGATGGTTTTTCTGAAAGGAAAACCACCTCAGTTTAAGGGTGAATATGATCCTGAAGGAGCCGAACGCTAGATTCAAGAAATTGAGAAGATATTGACAGCAATGCATTGTAATGAGGATCGAATGGAGATATATGCTGCATTCATGATGGTGGGTGAAGCTGAGGGATGGTGAAAGAATATAAGGAGAGTTCTGGAGGCTGAAGGACGAGTTGTTACTTGGAAACTGTTCCGGGGGAGCTTCCTAGAGAAGTATTTTCCTAGAACAGTAAGACAATAGAAAGCCAGAGAGTTTAACACATTGACTCAGGGAAGGATGACCGTGGGCGAATATGCCTCTAAGTTCGAATCTCTAGTGAAATATTCTGAGTATTACCAGCTTAGCCCTAGTGAGGATGGATGTGCCGACAATTTCAAGATGGGCTTCGACCTGAACTTCGTCGATCGGTGATACCGTTATGTCTAACTGGTTTTCCCGATCTAGTGGAGCATTGTATGGAGTTAGAGGACATTGATCATCAGAAGAATGGGTTTTGGAATAAGGGAGTTATAAGGAGTCAAGAACAAGAAACTAACGATAGGGAAGAAGACCGAAGCAATCGAGTTGAGAAAGTTTACGGATGGTATACTGATCGACAACCACAGTAGATGGGAGTTATCCAAGGAGGGCATCAGAACTCGAGAAAATGTTTCAAATGCAAAGTCGTACACATAGCAAAGGACTGCCTATTTAAGAAACGCATATGCTTTGAGTGTGGAAAACCAGGGCATATAACTCGAGAATGTAGGTAAGGAGCAATACCCATGGGATAGGGGATAGATATGGTGAAAGGCGGAGGATTAAGGAAGGATACCCTAAAAGTTCCCAAAATGTCACCAAAGGAGACTCCGTAGGTAGAAAGTGTCATTTCCCAATATAACGCGTGAGGAACTGAATCCTCCCGACCTTGACTAGCGAAACCAGTTTTGAGAAAGTCATCTTTCTCATGCCGAATGTAAATAGAACACTACTACCTTTTGCCAAAACCAATGTATGAACTTATTATACATGAATAAATTTTCTGTTTATATAAATTGTGTTTGTATACTCCTATCTTCCTTTTAATTCCTCTTGATGAAAATTTGCTCATATAGATTTGTGTTTTCTAATTCTTTATTGAAATTTAATAATTTCTAAATGCATATGCTCTCTCTCTCTCTCTCTCTCTATATATATATATATATATATATATATATATATATCGCTATAAATTTGTGTTCGCCTATATTTCTGTTTAACTTCTAATTCTTCTTGTTAATAAAATTTAATGCTTGCTTATTATGTATACATTCTGTCTATATGGATTTGAATTCCTGATTCATCTTTGTTATATCTTCTACTTAAATAAATTTGTGTTTATGTGTGCTTATGTTTGATTTCTAATTCTTATATTTCTTGTTTATATAGCTTCATGTTTGTTATACTCCTATCTGTTTTCTTGGTTGCTAATAAGTGTGCTTATGTGTGTATATCTTCTGCTTACATTTGTGTTTGTTTATGCTCTCGGTTGACTTCTAATAAACGTTAAAGTTTGCTTGCCCGCTTAGTAGTATTAGATGATAGAAATATTGTTGGTAAGATTAATTAATATTTCATGATGAAACAAGGAAAGGGTTTGGTTAAGTAGCATGATAAGTAGAGTTGTTAGGTCTATAATGAACTGAGCTAATAAAACTATTATGAATAACACAAGCTGGAAAGAATAAGGTGTAAGGAAATGAAAATAATAAGCTAGGAAGAGCCGTGAAAATACCGAGATAATAATAATAATACAGAGAGTTGTGTCTTAGTAACCAATTAGCAGTTGTATACAAGTATAAACATAGACTAAGAGCAGTAGTTGCACAGTATTGTGAATGGTAGTTGCACATACTGTGAGTAGTAGCTGTATCAATAGTAGCTGTATGTTAGCTGTACTCCCATGTTGTGATCGACAGTTGCACACATGGTCAGTATTTGTAGTCGTGTTGTCTTCCATGTTGTGAGCGACAGCAGCACACATGGTGAGTGTTGGTTATTGTGTTGTTTCCCATGTTGTGATCGGTAGTTGCACACATAGTGAGTAGCTATAGTTGTGTTATGTCCCATGTTGTGATCGGCAGTTGCACACATGGTGAGTAGTTGTAGTCGTGTTGTCTCCCATGTTGTGATCGACAGTTGCACACATGGTGAGTGTTAGTCGGAGTAGCTGTGTTATCTGTGAGTGGAAGTTGCACACATGGTGAGTGTCAGTCATAGTAGCTGTGTTGTCTCCCATACCGTGAGCGGTAGTTGCACACATGGTGAGTGTTGGTCGTAGTAGCTATGTTGTCTCCCCATGTTGTGAGCGGCAGTTGCACACATGGTGATTATTAGTCGTAGCTGTGTTGCACATGTTGTGAACGGCAGTTGCACACATGTTGCAGATGAGGTAAATAGTATTTGCATTTAAGACGTAGTTGCATTCCATAAAAACCCAGGATGTGGTTAGCCCTCATGAAATTTCTGTTAGAGAATGGTGATAAGAATGAACCCAGCCATTCTTAACCATGACTCTATTAGAAGTTTCATCAAGGGATTTCTCGAAGTAAGTTAGACTGCTGAGACAGTTTATACCAAAATTGTGATTTCACATTGTTAACAAATTACGAGACTGATCACCTCAGTAGTTTAGTTAACAATGATGAAGATCTTAATGCTTGGGATAAACCGACGACAGAGAAAGAATAGGTAGAAATTTGATTAAGAAAATTAAATGAACATGAAAAGTTTTATGAAGATAACGGAGATAAGAATAAGGTAAATCCTAAAGTAGTAACAACCATTGAATTTTCGAGGACAAAAATTATTTAAGGGGGGTAGTAATGTAATTCCCCATTTTTTAGAGAATCTTTAATAATATTTAAAGTATAATTAGATTGGTAATTAGGTGATGCATGGGCATAAAAATCTTAATTTGGGATAAAATGGGCTTAGATAAGTTCTAGAAACACTCAAAAAGGACGAAAATACCCATAGGAAGGGTGTAAAACCCCCAGAAACGTCTTGAAAGGAAGAAACTTAATGTTTCTCCTTAAACTTGGTCGCGACAAGACTATATTAGGCCTTTGCTCATCGCGATGTGATGGTATGCATGTCCAGAAGGTTCTCCACTGTCGCGGTGTGATGGAATTAGTATAGCAACCAGCACGACGCGATGGATGTCGGTTATCACCACCGTTAGATCACTAACACGTGGCCTTGATCGCAACGCGATGAAAATTGTGCCTGTGACCGTCGTAACGCGATGGAGTCGTAGCTCGCCTATAAATAGGCGTTCACCCTTCATTCCCACTCGCACTGAATCCTCTTCTCTTCCCTCTAGGAACTTTCTCTAAAGAGTAAGTATGCTCTACACTTGCCTCTGTGAGGATCTTGTGTATCAGAAAACTCTTAGTAGGAAGCCCCCAAGGGAAAAGAAAGGGGTCAAGTAGTAGTGCATGGGGTGCAAGCAGTAGTATCAGGGGGTGCGAGTAGTAATTGGGAAATTTACGGGCTAAGTAAACTTAGAGGCCAAGTAAACTTACAGGTTAAGTAAACTTGGTAGCTAACTAAACTTAGGGAGCAAGAAACCCACCTCTATAAATAGCATCCTTCATTCTGATTTCCCCACACACCTTCCTCAGTTCCCTTTCTCTCTCTAGACTTTCTCTCTCTAGGGATTCCCTCGCTAGAATTTCCTCTAAGAAGTTAATATGCTCTGCACTTGCCTCATGAGTGGATCATGTGCATCAGAAAGCTCTTAGTAGGAGACCCTCGAGGGAGGTTGTGAGTAGCCATTGCAAGAGGGTGTGAGTAGCCGCTGTTCGAGGATACGAGTAGCAGGCTCGGAGGTGCAGATAGTGACGACAGCTTCAGCGATCTTCTAACCAGGTGGGAGCAAGAAACCTTACACTCTAGGGATTGTAGGATAGAATAGTGTATATAAATTTGCGTAGGGTGACCCAAGCCCTACTAGCGGTTGATAACAGCAGTACCTCAGAAGAGGGGCCGTGACTTGTGATAGCTGAGGACAGTTGTCAGAGGTCTATCAACCATAGGAATAACTTGTCTAGTATGTGAAAACCCTAGGATAGACAACTTATGATTGCTTTATGATTGTGTGTGACTATGCTGAATATATATGATCGTTGGTTAGTATTTGTGTGATTATGCTGTTAAATAATATGTTAGTCAATGGTCGCCTATAGCGGCGTTAGGATTGATCCATGTGATGTTTGTGCTAGTTTGATATATATGCTATGATTGTGCATGTTAATTCTGCCTATGATTATGATGAACTATGAATGTGATAGGAGTGTCGAGAGAGTACCGTTATGGAAGTAGTTCGGAGTAGGATTCGTAGTGGGCTATAAAGTGAGAAGAAGTAGGTGGAACTAGGCTTAGATATAGTAGTGCAGACCTAGGGAATAGTGATTATGAGTTAGGTGGATACGAGGATTCTGTTGTGCTGGTATGTCTGCCATTTTGTATACGCTTTCTATCCTTGCTTTCCCAATTTTATAATGTGTATTGTGTTTCTTAGCTCCTTTCTACTTTTCTTGTTTTGTATTTTTTTTCATATAAAACAGATAACAAGAACTTGATGAAGACATCGCCAACATCGTGGATTGCACAGAGGGTACTCAGTAAGAGTAACCCTCTCTTCAGTTATGTGTCACAGCTAGTGAGTCAGAGTTTGTATATATATATATATATCTTATGGGCCCTAGACACGGGTTCCATAAAGAGATATTTAACCTTATGTACGTGTCAATATATTTAGTTTCAAAAAAAATATTATTTTTAGTATATCTATATTGCCTAATTATTCATTTAAGGTTTAATAATTATTATATTGTAGTTCTTCGGAAACGGGATGTTACACAAAGCAGTTGGTGCTAACACGAATTGACTGAGAAATTGTATAGCATAAAAGATATCAGAACGTGTTGTGGTCAAGTGTTGCAAATGTCCCACAAGCATCCTATAGGCAAATGGATCATGAAAGGGTTCTGGATTTTCTTCAGGTTTATGATGCACTTAGTAATTGGAGTGGAACATGGCTTTGAAGCTAGCAATCCTGTGTCCAAGAGAATGTCAAAAGCATACTTACGTTGAAAAAGATGAATTCCCTTTTGAGAATGAGCCACCTCTAGACCTAAGAAGTATTAGAGAGTCCCCAAATCTTTGGTTTTAAACTGATTATCAAGAAACTTCTTAATATGTTCAATCAGAGACAAACATGTGTCTGCGAGAATGACAATGTCCACATATGCAAGAAGAGTTATGAATGCTGTAGAAGAATTCTGAACAAACAAAGAATTATCATATTGAGACTGTATAAAACCAAGTGATAACAGAAAAGAAGAGAGCTTAGAGAACCATTGGCGGCTAGCTTGCTTGAGTCCATATAAGGACTTAGTGAATTTCATACTTAGTGCAATTTAGAAGCAGAAAAACTAGGAGAAAGTTTCATATAAGCCTCTTCATCAAGGTCTCCATGAAGGAACACATTATTAACATCCAACTGATTAAGATGCCAATGCTGAGTAGCTGCTAAATCAAAAATCAAGTGCACGGTTGTGAGCTTAGCAACAGGACTAAATGTTTCAAAGTAGTCCACACCCTCCTACTATGTATATCCTTTAGCAACCAAGCATGCTCTATAACGTTCTATCGAACCATCAACTTTATACTTAATTTTGTAAACCCAATGACAACAATTAGGTACATTCCAAAAGAAAAGTCAGTCAATATCCAAGTCTGATTGGCTTCAAGAGCCTTTCACTCAGTGTTCATAGCATTGATCCATTATGGGTTTTTAATAGCTTGTTTAAAAGTTTTTGGTTCAGTGAGATTGGAAATGGATAGAACAAAATGACAGTGAGAATTAGAGAGAGTATCATAGGACAACACAGAAGAAATAGGATAAAGAATGGACCTACCACTATGAGAAACAAAATTGGACTTACCACTTTGAGAAGCAAAATTAGACTGAGCAGACTGAATATGGTTGCAGTGGAGATCCTTGAGACAAGCAGGAGCTTTATGATCCCTTTGAGATCTGCGTGGAGGAGGTATGCAGATGGTAGGTGCAGAGGCATGAGATGTACAATTGGAAGTTGCAGATGCATGAGATGCAACAGGTGCTAAAACAGTAGTTGGTGAAGTAGAAGAAGGTTTGGAAGACAGATTTGGAGGTTGAGGAATTGGCACAAGTAGAAAATTAAATTCTATAGAATTGTGATATAAGGTCTCAAAATGAGATTTTCCATTAAGAGCATGTGTAGGGAGATGATTAATGAGGTGAACAACATGCTTTACTGCATAACACCAAAGAAGCTTGGGAATGTTGGAACGAAAAAAAGACTACGAGTGACATTCATGATATGTTTATGTTTGCGCTCAACGATAAAATTTTGTTGAGGAGTTTCAATGCACGAGGTTTGATGTATGATGCCTAAAGAAGCAGAAAAAGAATGACAGTTGAACTCTATTCCATTGTCAAATCTCACTGTTTTAATAGTGACTTAAAACTGAGTTTGGAAGAGTTGAATGAAATGTTGCAAAAATGGACGAGCCTCAGACTTATTTTTAATGAGATAAACCCATGTATGTCTAGTGTGATCATCCACAATAGTAAGAAAACAAGAATAGCCATGTATAGAAGTCACAGCTAGAGGCCCCCAAATGTCCACATGAATTATGTCAAATGGATGAGCAGCAAAATGTGAATTAGAGACAAAAGGAAGTTTTTGTTGTTTAGCAAGATGACAATGATCACAAACAGTATTGCTATGAGTTTTTACTTATTGAAAAACTGAAGATACATGCTTAAGATCTTTGAAAGGTGGATGCCCTAATTTGTAATGTCATAGATCAAATTGTGAAGTGTTATTTACAATGACATTATTGATAGATTCCAAAGGCGCACTAACAAGGTTGTGAGAAGCTTCCAACATGAACAAACCATTATTCAGCTAAGCATGACTAATCGTCCTCAAAGAGATTGAGTCCTGAATGACACAAATGTGATAAAAAATGTTAATTTGCATTTCAGAGGAGTAACGAGTTGTGAAACAGACACAATATTACAATGGAAATCAGGAAGATACAATACATTGTGTATGTGAAGATCTTTTGAAAAAGGGAAAGAACCGACAAGTTATGCAACGACTACTATTCCATTGGGAATCCTAACATTAATAGGATGGATTTTATGAAGATAGGTCAACAGGGATAATAAAGGAGCTACATGATTGGTGGCTTCATAATCTAAATCCATAAAAATGAATTAGGACAAGAAGTTATACCTGAAGTGCTGGAATTGGCTGATGAACTAGTAAGCTGATTCACTTGGTGTGGTTTGGGCTGAGGCACATTTGACTGAATAAAAGACTAATTTAAGGTTTTCAGAAGCTATTGAATCTACTCAGAACCGAATTGAGTATGCACTTGGCTTGGTTTAAGCTGGCTTGATGCTGGACTGTTGCCCTTATTGGCAGTTGTTATGTCCACAAAATCAGTACATGCTGAGTTGTCAAAACCAGTGTTCTTGGATCGGTAGCCTGGTGGAAAGCCATGCTTAAAGTAGTAATGGTCCACAGTATAACCCATCCTGTTGCAATGTGTGCATTGCCTAGATGGACCTTTGACGCGGCCTGCTCCATTTCTACCACCATTGCCTCGACCTTAACCATTAAAGTTCTTGCCACCATTTCCAATGAAAGGTTGTTTGATATTCTCAGCAGAGCTATATAAATGTTTCTCCCCAACGGCTAGAAGGATAGATCTTCATGTTATAAATGATGCAAGGCCATTAAACCAAGTAGAGATTGAAGCTGAAACTGTTACATTTAACTCCAAGCATACACCTATCATCCTCTCAAGACACTCAAGATCACAACAGCTCTAAGATATTAGGGATTAACTTAGAGTGTGTTCCATCTTGTAAACTTTGATTTGTAATGACTTTTACTTAGTTTTCAAGCCTAGAAAAATCCCAACAAACACCTGTAAACCTGAACCCATGTTACTATCAAGAGTTAAACCATACTACTTAGGGTAAGTGAGTAATGGTGAGAATATCTAGAGTAAGTTCGTATATTCATGAGACTGCTTGTAGAGGTTGTAGGAGAAACACTACTAAAAGTGTATTAACCAAGGGTTGGTTAAGTAAGTTGTACTATTTGAGAAATAGTGGAAATACTCATAGGAGGTGAGGAGTGGAGGTAGCCCAAGGATCATTTTGGGTGAACCACTATGAATCCTTGTGTCTTATTTACTTGCTTTTTAACTTACTCAACATATCCAAAACAGTTTACAACTTAAACTTTATTCAGCTATTTATTACATATCAAATTATTTGCTGAAAAGGATAAGTTTCTAACACTTAGTTCCAAAACACTTTTACCGCATAATCATATGTCAAGAGGTATTTGATCATTCTTCAAACAAAGGTTGTAAACTTTCAAGATCATCATACTCTTCCACATTGCTCTAACTTATTCTTCTTATACTGAGAAAGTTTTATTTTAAGAAGAATAGAGTAAATTTTAAAAGGTCACAATTCAAACCCTTCCTTTCTTGTGATTGTTATTCACTTCAAATCTCTCAAATCCTAAAATTCAACAATAAAGACAATAATTTCAAAAGAATTGTATTCTAAATGAATAGAACAAGAAATTAATATATTCCCTTTTCTTTTCTCAAAACCATTAAAGAAAAAATTTGAAGAAAAATTCTAAGGTATCAATAACTAAGAATAAAATTTTAGTTAAACTACATCCCTAGGATATGTATTAGGACAAAAGAAGAATTGAGCAAATAGAATACAAACTTAAAATTTAACTCTAGAGACAAACAAGTGAACTCTATTCAGGACTTTTAGCAAACACTTTCAAGGCACTAACCAAACACTAACATACCCATTTCAACCACAAATCCAAATCAACCCAAATCAACCCAAAAATCAACAATAGTTCAAACCTAGCAACTATAAGTAATCTGTGGCTAAGAATGAGTCTCTCTATGACTAAGAATAAGTCTCAAAAGATTCAAAGGAGTTCCCTAATTTCTGGATCCCCTTATGAAAACCTAAAAACCTAAGGTACAAAACTTGAATAAAAAGAGATTTAGGCTTACCTTAATGCAAGAAGAATGAAAAGGAAGTGAAATAGGATGAATCCTTAGCCTCCTTATGCAAAATAGCGCACAAAACAGGGAGAAGAAAAGCTTGGGACCACCAACAATGGCAGAAACACGACCCTGGAAGTGTTAAAAACAATTCTAGACAAAGGATCGTCGCGACGCGACAGAATTACACTAGAGTACCTTGCGACGCGATGGTACCAGAATTTAGAAAAAAAAATCAGTTTTAAATTAGGCTTAAATACCATTTTGGTCCCTTAACTTATTTTTGAGGTTCAATTTGGTCCTTTAATTATTTTTTGGGCCAAATAAGTCCTTTAAGTTTTTAAGTCGGGCCAAATAAGTCCTTTTTGGCCAAATAAGTTCTTTAAGTTTTTAAGTTGGGCCAAATAGGTCCATTAAGTTTTTAAGTTGGGTCAAATGAATCATTGCCACGTTGGACCTTTTTTTTTTGCGACCAACTTAAACACTTAAATGACCTATTTGGCCCAACTTAAAAATTTAAATAATCTATTTGGTCGAAAAGGACCTATTTGGCCCAACTTAAAAACTCAAAGGACTTATTTGCCCGAAAAAATAGTTAAAGGACCAGCCCCTATTTATTTATTTAATTTGTTTAAATTGGTAATAAAAAATAAAAATAATATTTTTGGTTTCATAATAAAAAGAAGAAGGAAAGAAGAATAATAAAGTGAAAAAGAAAAAAAGAAAAAGAAAGAGCAAGAGAAAAAGAAAGAAAAAGAATAAAGGACAAAATGGGATGCATTAGTAAATGGCGGGGGTGCCAACAACAACGGCCCAAAAGTTGGCCAGCCCAGCAGCCCTGAGCGCGTCACCCTATCAGCTTCCACGCACACCCCCATGTTTTATTTCTGTGCCCCCAAGCACCTCACTTTCTCACCCCCATGTTTTATTTCTGCGCCCCCAGGCGCCTCACTTTCTCACTACTGCGCACACCCCTTATTTGTTTTCCTCGCCTCCCCCCAAGCCCAATATCTCCACGCGGCCTAGCCCAAATTTAACCCTAACTAACAACCCTAATTCTCTCAACCTCATTTCCTCCCTCTCATCAGACCACTAGCCGCAACCCTCTCAAGGATACCCTTTCTCCCTTTCTCTCATCTGCCCTATTCTCTCCCTCATTCTTGCCTCCACCTCCTCCTCTTTCTCTTCATTTTCTTGTTCCTTCTTCATTCCCACCAGCAGTGTCAGGCTTCTTATCATCAAACTTGACATGAATGGACTCTTCAACTGTCAAAGTTTCTTTGTTGTACATTCTAAAAGCTTTAGATCTTTCAGAATATCCTAAAAAGATTCCCTTGTCAGCCTTGGAATCAAACTTACCAAGCTGATCTTTAGTATTCAAGATATAACAAATACAACCAAAAGGATGAAAGTAAGAAATGTTTGGTTTTCTACCTTTCCACAATTCATAAGGAGTCTTATTCAAAATATGTCTTATAAAAATTCTATTTTGAGTATAACAAGTTGTGTTTACTGCTTCTGCCCAAAAATATTTCGCAATATCAGCTTCATTGATCATGGTCCTGGCCATTTCCTGGAGGGACCTATTTTTCCTTTCTACAACACCATTTTGTTGAGGTGTTCTAGGAGAGGAGAAATTGTCGGAGATGCCATTTTCTTCACAAAATTTTTGAAAGCTTTTGATTTTCAAATTCTCCCCCATGATCACTTCTAATAGAAGAAATACAGATGCCTTTTTCATTTTGAACTGATTTGCAAAAAACAGTAAATACCTTAAAAGACTCATCCTTGTGGGCAAGGAATTTAACCCATGTCCATCTAGTAAAATCATCAACAATGACTAATCCATATTTCTTTCCAGTTAAAGAGGTTGTCCTTGTGGGACCAAAAAGATCAAGATGTAAAAGTTCAAGTGGTCTCGAGGTTGAAACAACATTTTTCAAATGAAAGGAAGTTTTAACTTGTTTTCCTCTTTGACAAGCCTCACACAGGGCATCAGATTGGAACTTAAGATTTGGTAAGCCTCTAACAAGATTGTGCTTGTTTAATTTTGAGATTAACCTCAAATTGGCATGACCCAATCTTTTGTGCCAAATCCATTGCTCATCTTCAACAGACATAAGACACTTGACATCTTGTTTTGCAAGTTCAGAAAGATCAACTTTATAAATGTTTTGTTTCCTCTTTCAGTAAAGAATATAGATCCATCATTTTTGCTTTTTATCAACATCCATTTTCTCAGAAGACAACATTATAACCACTGTCACATAATTGACTTATGCTCAGTAGATTATGTTTCAGTCCTTCAACATATAAAACATTATCAATAGAAGGAAGAGAGCCTTTACCTATGCGACCAATTCCAACTATTTTACCTTTCTGGTTTCCTCCGAAGCCAACGAATCCAGCTTCTCTAGGTCTTAGTTCTTGGAACATATGCTTTTCTTCTGTCATGTGACGCGAGCATCCACTGTCTAAGTACCAAGATAGGTGTGTTGACTTTGTTGCTAAGCAAGTCTGCAACATAGACTATTTTATCTTTAGGTACCCATATCTTTTTGGGTCCTTTCTTGTTAGTTCGTGAAGGATACTTGTCCTTCTTAGTTGTAAACAAAGTACAAGCACTTTTCAAATGACCAGATTTATTGTAGTAAGTACAATGCAAGCATTTGCCATGATTATTGGATTTATCAGATGCTGAATTATTTTCTAAAAGAGGTTCATCTGATATATAACCAAGACCATGAATTGTCATTTTACTGACACCCCAAATCATAGAAGCTTGCTTGCTTCGAGTTACACTCTCTGCAAGAAACTTTTGAAATGCATGTTCATAGTCATTTGATTTGCAGTTAGGATTGCCTGTAACTGCAGAGCTTTTAACTTGAGAGCTCTCAGCTTCTGGTTGCTTGTTGGCTTCCAGACGCTGGTTATCCACCAGACGCTGATTTTCAGTTTTCAGCTTCTGGTTCTCTTCATTGAGTACAGAGTTTTCATTGTGTAAAGAATGAAAATCTTGTGATAGTTTTGAAAATTTCTTTTTCAAATTCTTATACTCAATAGAGAGAGTGGCAGAATCCTTTAACAGATCATCAAATGCAAGGTGAAGTTCAGAACAAGAGTCATATATTATTACCTCTTCAACTTCTTCTTCTGAATCAAGATCAGTGTCTGCCATGAGGGCAATGTGAGCTTCTTCTTCTTTATCTTCCTCAGAGGAGGATAAGTCAAGATCTTCCCATGTTTCCATGAGACTTTTCTTCTTTTTCTTGAAGGAGCTTCTTGTGGATTTTTCCTTAAGATTAGGACACTCGGACTTGAAATGTCCAGGCTTCTTACATTCATAGCAAATGACTTGGGCTTTGTCCTTGTCTTTGCTTTCCTTCTTGTCCTTTGTATCTTTCTTCTGAAACCTCCTTCTGAAGTTTCTCTTCTTCCACATTCTCTGGATCTTCTTAGATATGAAAGCTAGCTCATCATCTGATCCATCATAATCACCTTCTGAAGCTTCATCATCTGATTCTTCTTCTTCAGCCTGAAAAGCTTTAGAAGTACTAGGTTTATGTTGATTAACTCTTAAAGCAATAGACTTACTCTTCTTGGTAGGTTCTTCTTCATTTAGCTCAAGTTCATGAGCTTTCAAAGAACTCATAAGATCTTCAAGCTGAAGGACATTTAGATCTTTTGCTTCTTGAATAGCAGTGACTTTGGGTCTCCACTGCTTAGTCAAACTTCTCAAGATCTTTCTCACATGGTCAGGTGTAGTATAACTTTTTCTAAGGGCCTACAACCCATGAACAAGTGTTTGGAACCTTCTAAACATAGTTTCAATGTTTTCTCCATCTTCCATTTTGAATAGCTCATACTGGCGTACCATCATGCTAGCCTTTGTTTCTCTTACTTAGGCAGAACCCTCATAAGACAAAACAAGAGAATCCCAGATTTCTTTGGCAGTATCAAACTTACCACATTTATCATATTCTCTTTCTGTCATAGCACAGATGAGAATAAATCTAGCCTTCTGATTGGTTTGATATCTCTTTTTCTGATCATCAGTCCAGTTTTCCCTAGGTATTGCGACACCAAGGGCATTAGCGGGTGAAATGTATCCACTTTCAACTATATCTCACAAATCAATATTTTGTGCCTCAAGGAATGCTTTCATCTTATCTTTCCAGTAATCAAATTTTTCTCCATTGAATAGAGGAGGACGGTTCATATGACCACCTTCAGCAGACATGTTCACAGTATGATCTTTACTCTTAACACTGTTAAGTGCTCAACCAAGAGGCCGAGCTCTGGTACCAACTGAACGTGAACACAAGAAGGGGGGGTTGAATTGTGTTGAAAACTTTTTGCAAACTTTAAGTTAAAAACACTTAGAACACGGGTTTTTCAAAACAGTTTGTTAAACGGATGCTGGAAATAAACCGGACGTTGGAAAAGCAGTTTGAGAAAACTTGTTTTTAACACAGCAGGATAAAGATAAATAGAAAGCAGTAAAGCAAGAGACACAGAGATTTATACTAGTTCACTACCAAACTGGTAGCTATGTCTAGTCCCTTCGTTCCTGAAGGATTTTCCACTATAATCAATTTGATTACAATTTCCTCAAGAGTATTCTTCTGTCACAAACTTGACAATACTCTCAACTTCTTAAAACGACTCAGTACAGTCGAGCCTTTGAGGGAACAGCCTTAACTAGGCCAAAACAACTTTTACAAATAAGTTGAATACAAGTATGAATAACTCTCACAGAGAGGATAAAAATTAAGCTCAATATAGAAATGCTTTCTAAAAGAAAGTGTCGGACGCTGAGTTCAGTTCTTGTAGTCCAGAGACTTGGCTCGAAACTTGATTGCTCACAGAAGCAGTGCTTTCAGAGTATTGACTCTTTGTAGTGTATAGCAACAGTGCTTGTTCTCAGTAAATGAAGCAATATACTCTTGTACAGTTTTGGCAATTTCGACAGTTTTCAGCAGCATCTTCAATGGATACCTTGAGGTATATATAGGAGTTATGAAGGATATTACCGTTACAGTAAAAAATGGCTCCTTTCCATTGAGTGAGGTGATTTCAAAAAGTTGTCTCTTTCTTCCTTTCCAGAGAATATCTCAGTAGTACATATTACCGTTTTCGTACTACCTTGCTTTCCACAATTGCTTGTACGATTTTTGTCTTTTAGCTAAAGGTGTCACCTTTGATACCTCGTACAACAATTTTGGCGCATAAGATCAAATTCGAAATCTGTTCCAGAGGCTTCTGAGAAGAGGAGCAACAACGTGACCATGACGTGATATAAAATGAAGTTCAGACGCTCGCTCAGAACGGAAGATCGGACGCTTATAGCAATTGGATAAGACTAGTGTCACAAAAGGATAATTCCAGACGCTCACTAGGATAATATACTAGGATGAGCCGGATGCTGACACATGGAGTGTATCCTTCTCTTGAGAGCTTCTTTCTTCTTGTTTAAGTGGCTTAGAAATGTATGTAATATTAGTATCTGCACACTTCAAGAATAGTTAGAACATAAATTGTTCTCTTGTGAATATTTTGTTATCATCAAAATTAATGAGGGTCTAAACTTCTCAATCGTTTAGGTTCCAACAGTAAGTCGCTTCAGCGATGCTAGGTAAATAAAATAAATAATGAGATGATATTTGTGATATTCTTCTGATATGTTTGTGTGTTGTGGGTATTCTAAATTAATATTAATAAGTGATATTCTTCTGATATGTTTGTGTGTTCTAAATATTAATAAGTGATATTCTTCTTATATATTTGTGTGTTGTGGGTGTTTTAAACAAATATTCTGATATTCATGGTATGTGTAACCAATATGATGAAGCATACAACAATTAAGAAAGAATATGATAACATAACCGCATTAGGAAATATAGAAACAGGAAATAGATAAAACTCGTCAAAGCCGTTGAATGTAATGTCTCTCAAAAGATGATAAGTCAATATGAAAAGGTGGAAAAGAAATAAATAATAAGAATCATTTGCATAGTTTTAATCCACTGCCGTAGACATAGGCTGTTGTACGAGGTCAGGTACCAGAGTGCGGGTACGATGCAGTCAGTACAGGACACGCTGGTCCTTGAGGATAGTCTGGGTTTGACAAGTCTACAAGTGACGGATGGCTCGCGACCATCCTGTCGGGACGTCGGAGTGCCTGGTCATCCTAACGGGGTACTGTTGTATCACTATCCATAGTAACGACCCCGAGTACTGCCCCGACACCTGTTCCTATTGCTGAAGTTGGGGAACAGGGATACACTCTTAAAGGTACGATGAGCGGGATATGTGGATGGACAACTAACTTAACCTGCCCATCACAGGCCGATGGGAGGTAGATGTTCACTATAGAGGTTAGGGTGGGGTCACCATTACTAGTTGTGGCCACGTAGGCATATAGAGTCTTAGGATGCATCTCATAAAGGACATAATAGAAGAAATATAATAATTCAACCTATTCATCCATGAGTTCTAATTACTATTATTTTCGATTATTGGTGTGAATAGTGTGTTCTGATCTCCTATTTTATTTTTGCATAATCACACTATCACTTTAAACAGGGAAAGCAATATTAGAAGCAGGAGTCAGTCGGTGGTTACTTACACACTCACGCACTGCACACTCTCTCAAAGTATATAAAGAAATTGTGTATATTTGTTGATGTATGAAAAACATGCATATAAAAATTTAAAGATAAATACATAATGGGACGGTGTCGTCTCATTTAGATACATAATGGGACGGGATCATCTCACTGAAAAGGAAAATTATTGATTGTCAGTATGTAGTGATTAGCAAATCAAAGAATAGAGCTTATTCCCTGAAACTGAATAGAGTATGTCATACACACTTATGTGATAAATTTTGCTATCCTGAAAGAAAAAAAGATAAAAATCCTTGATTTGATTACAGCAAATATTACAATAGAAATGCATTTTCAAAATCAAAAGCAAATAAGACGTGCAGTTGAACCTGTTGGAACATGTTAGCATCCCTCCAATTTATATTAGTAGACTAGAGAGCTCTCAGGGCATCCCGTCCTTAGGCAGTAAACTAATGTACCTTTAACAACTTTGTACTTCGAAAACCAACATGATGTGGTACGAGTGGTAGATATTTGGGTCCCTTAACCATCTGGTCCTGGGTTCGATCCCTGGCTGGTGCGTATGGAAAAACATCTGTTAGAAGAGGCCAACCCCTTAAATGGATCTCAGTTACCTCGAAAGATTAGTCTCTACAGTTGCGCGTGGAGGATACCTTGGTTTATCAAAAAGAAACTTTGTACTTCGAAAACGTCACAGCAATAATCGGATTAATTCCATTAAAAGACTCAACAAAGTTTGTTAATTCGTCAACGTATGAACCATACAAAGTGTAATTGAGACGAAATCTGTTGAAAAAAGTAATCTGACATTAAGAACAACAAATATTTTTCGGAATCTATATAATTATTATAATTATAAACGAAATGGATACCCATTATTATCAAGTTCCATGACAACGATTCTTGTTTTAATTCCGGCGAACTCAAGAAAATTTGCTTCCCCGATACCAATGGGCACGCTGATAATATCCTTAACAAATGGAATATTTAATTACATGTGTGAAAAATGGATGCATAAAAGAATTATTATGTGACAACCAAAAATATAAAATATGTAGAATACCTAGAATATAAGTATAAATCGAAAATAAATACTAACCAACCATAAAACTGTATGAAACTCATACATCAAAGTTCTGGGCACCGTGGCATGAATTTTATTTCCCTACATGTAAAAAATGAAAGTTAGATGTAAACAACAAACATTGCATTGATTTTGTCGAAAACAAAAAAAATCTATTTTCACCTCATTGTCAATAAGAATAACTTCAATGGATAAAGGAAAACTTTGTGTGTCTGATGCATTAGTGCATCACATACGAAAAATTTCAACTACTAAATTCCAATCCCGATCAAAGAAAGAGTCGATGTGAGAAATTTAATCATGATTGGGGTTCATTTTCAATGAGAATAAAAAAACAAAAGAACACAGACTACGAGCGATCAAAACACACTAACGACAGGATCAAACACACAATGAGTATATATGGTTCTATCCACTATTTATAGACTCCGTAATTGCATAGGAAAATTAGTAGGTCAATGATTTTTATGACCTAATTAACTAATTAGGCCAGTTTTAAAAATTACAAAATATAATTAAAAATTTCTATACTAAGAAATGAGGGAAAGAGAGACCGTATTGTCCAAATTATTGTCCATAAATCGGTTTCCTCCATTAATCAATTGATCATGTTTTTCATACACATTCTTTTACACAATTTGCTCATATTTACTTCCCTTTTTATCAACAAAATGTTTAGTTGCCGATTTTATTCTTCTTAATGTATATATTAATTATCCACGTTTATTTTGCTCACATTTGCTATCCAGGAATCTTTCATAATAATTATGTTTACAAAAAAAATGTCAATCGATAATACATATTTGCTGAATTTAATTTTTAAATTTTTTTTGTAGAAAACATGGTGGACATGTAATTGCCATTTCATTGCTCCAAGTTACATTTTTTTAACCATCTAAGAGATTTTCCTTTTTTAAAGATGACACATAAGTAATATTTATTGCTAATTCTCTTAGAGGTTGTCATTTGAAAGATAATCAATGAGGTTATTTTGATTTGTATATAATAGAGATAGAGATTAAAAATTACGAATACATAAATATTCATTTATTTATGCGTATCTATAACACCCCGTTTCTGGAGCGCTACAGTATAATAATTATTAAACCCTAAACGAATAATTAGGCAATATAGATATACTAAAAATAATATTTTTTTTTGAAATTGAATATATTGACACGTACATAAGGTTAAATATCTCTTTACAGAACCCGTGACTAGGGCCCACAACATATAAACATACAAACTCTGACTCACTGGCTGTGATACATAACTGAAGAGAGAGTTACTCTTACTGAGTACCCTCTGTGCAATCCACGATGTTGGCGATGTCTTCATCAAGTTCTTGTTATCTGTTTTATATGAAAAAAAATACAAAACAAGAAAAGTAGAAAGGAGCTAAGAAACACAATACACACTATAAAATTGGGAAAGCAAGGATAGAAAGCGTATACAAAATGGCATACATACCAGCACAACAGAATCCTCGCATCCACCTAACTCATAATCACTATTCCCTAGGTCTACAATACTATATCTAAGCCTAGTTCCACCTACTTCTTCTCACTTTATAGCCCATTACGTATCCTACTCTGAACTACTTCCATCACTTTCACCGCACCTAGTCATCTACTTCGATTGTTTTATGGTTTATTAGGGTCTAACCGACCATCTACGGCCTAACAATACTCTATTGACACTCCTATCACATCCATTGTTCATCATAATCACAGACAGAATTAACATGCATAATCAAAGCAAATATATCAAACTAGGACAAACATCACATGGATCAATCCTAAAGTCGTTATAGGCGACCATTGATTAACATATTATTTAACAACATAATCACACAAATACCAACCAACGATCATATATATTCAGCATGGTCAGACACAAACATAAAGGAATCATAAGTTGTCTATCCTAGGGTTTTCACATATCAGAAAAGTTATTCCTATGGTTGATAGACCACTGACAACTGTCCTCAGCTATCACAAGTCACAGCCCCTCTTCTGAGGTACTGCTGTTATCAACCGCTAGTAGGGCTTGGGTTACCTTACGCACATTTATATACACTACTATATCCTACAATCCCAAGAGTGTAAGGTTTCTTGCTCCCACCTGGTTAGAAGATCGCTAAAGCTGCCGTCACTATCTGCACCTCCGAGCCTGCTACTCGTACCCTCGAATAGCGACTACTCACACCCTCTCGCAATGGCTACTCACAACCTCCCTCAAGGGTCTCCTACTAAGAGCTTCTTGATGCACAAGATCCTTTCATGAGGCAAGTCCAGAGCATACTAACTTCTTAGAGAAAATTCTAGAGAGGGAATCCCTAGAGAGAGAAAGTCTAGAAAGAGAAGGGGAACCGAGGAAGGTGTATGGAGAAATGAGAATGAAGGATGCTATTTATAGAGGTGGGTTTCTTGCTCCCTAAGTTTACTTAGCTTCCAAGTTTACTTGGCCTCTAAGTTTACTTAGCCCGTAAATTCCCAATTACTACTCGCACCCCCTAGTACTACTACTTGCACCCCCTGCTCTACTACTTGCACCCCTTGCACTACTACTTGCACCCCTTTCTTTTCACTTGAGGGCTTCCTACAAAGAGTTTTCTGATACACAAAATCCTCATAGAGACAAGTGTAGAGCATACTTACTCTTTAGAGAAAGTTCCTAGAGAGAAGAGAAGAGGATTCAGTGCGAATGGGAATGAAAGGTGAACGCCTATTTATAGGCGAGCTACGACTCCATCGCGTCGTGATGGTCACAGGCATAATTTTCATCGTGTCGCGATCAAGGCTACGTGTCAGTGATCTAACGGTGGTGATAACCGATATCCATCGTGTTGGAATCAAGAGGATTCAGAAACAATAACCCTTTAATTGTTTTGATGATAACAAAAGATTAAGAGAACAATTTATTCTCTAACATGGTTATAAGTGTGCAGAAAGTATTTATATTCGGAAAAATTCTGCTTCAGAAGACTTAGTGAAATCTTGAATTTCACTCTGGAAAGCTTGACTCGGCTCTGGTTCTTGGCACATAGAATCTGCTTGGTCAACGCCTGGTGTAAGTCAACGACTCGTAGATCGCCTAAGAGACTACACTGTTTGGTCAACGCCTGGTGTAAGTCAACGCCTGGTAGATCGCCTAAGAGACTACACTGTTTAGTCAACGCCTGCTCTTCACCAACACTCAACAGATTGTGTTATATGTGCTCCATGATAGACTTAGTGCTTTCCTACACGATTCTCGTCATTTGATAGCCCATTAAATTCTACACACAAGAATCCGTGATCTGTGAAGCTCGATTCGATAGTAAAATTCAAGTACCTTGTTATACGAGGTATCTTTAGACAAGAAGAATGTCAAAGGATAATATCATCAAGGAAACTTGTGCTTGAAGTGTCTATATTTTTGAAAAGCTCACTAAGGACAAAGTTATCGACATTGTGTATAATACTCGTAATGCTTTTCGCCTTGAAAGCGACGTATCCTGCAAAGCCGAAATTCAAGGATCCGAACTTTGACTTTGGACAAAATTTGGACAAAAAGAAGCGTTGTGCGGACAAAAAGAGACGTTGTGTCACAACGGCACTTTTTCAACCCTAGCTATATATCCTACCTCATACACTGAAGTAAGATATGAATTGAGATTTCAACAAACGATTTTCAACACAGTTGTACGCAATCTAGCAACTTGAATATTTTTCCGAGTAGTGAGAGCATCAACATCTATCTTCTCAAACACTACCCAATCAAGAGACAAGTGAGCAATCAAGAATTCATCCAAGTCTCTCGAGATCGTTGAACAAGGCACTTATCGCTTTATTCTTTCTTTTAAGAAAGTTATTTTGTGCTAAAAGTAGTTTCATTGTAAATTCTCTCAAGAGAGTTATCTCTATATTGTTTCAAAAACTCTTATTTGAATCAGACTTAGCCCAAGAAGGGTCAGTATACCTTAGAGGCTCAACTGTCTTGAGTCGTTCTAAGAAGTTGTGAGTATAGCCAGTTAGCGTAAATATACTCTCAAGTGTAATCGGTTGATTATAGTGGAGAAATCCTTCAAGTGAGTGAAGGGACTAGACGTAGCTATCGTGTGATAGTGAACTAGTATAAATCATCGTGTCTCTTTCTTCTCTCTACTTTATTCCTTGCACGCTTTATTCAATAGTTATTTTTCATAAACATTTGATTCTGCGAAAAAGTTTTTTAAAAACCCAATTCAAACCCCCCCTTTCTTGTGTTTTGCCACGCTCAATTGGTATCGAGCTCGGCCTCTTGGTTGAGCACTTAACAAAGGTGAGAGGAAAAGATCCTATACTATCCTATGGCAAGCAACGAACCCGGTGGTCATGTTAACCGCCCCTTTGTTCAATGGATCTAACTATGACTACTGGAAAGATAAAGTGAAAAACTTTTTCAATCTCAACAGTTTGAACTTTGGGATATGGTTCTAAACAAGACATCGAACCAGTTGACTCCAAAAGAAATCCTATTCCTAGGAGTCTTGGACCGATGATCATAAAAAGGAATATACCTTGCACCAAAAAGCAAGATACTTTCTTGTATGTGCTATCTCTGAAAAAGAGTATGAGAAATGTGGCAATAACAAAGATCGCTAAAGAAATTTGGGACTCACCGCTTTAGCCTATGAGGTACTTCCCAAGTACAAGAAACCAAGGCTAATATCTTGGTTAGACAATATGAACTCTTCAAGATGGAAGAGGATGAAAGCATCGAAACTATGTTTGGAAGATTTCAAACATTAGTTCATGGCTTGAAGGTTCTCAAGAAAAGCTATACCATCACGACCATGTTAAGAAAATCTTGAGAAGTCTGCCAAAGAGATGGAGACCCAAAGTCACGGCTATTCAAGAAGCCAAGGACTTGAATGAATTACGTCTTGAAGATCTCTTGAGTTCTCTAAGAGCTCACGAGCTTGAGCTTGATGAAGAAGAACCTCCCAAGAAAGCAAAGACCATTGCTCTGAAAACTTCAAACAAAGCATCTACTTCCAAAGCTCTCCAAGCTGAGCTTGAAACTGAAGAAGCTTCATCTGATGAGAGTGATGAAGATACTGATGATGAAATCTCCCTTATTTCAAGGAAGATTCAGCGCATGATGAAAAGCAAAGGAAGGTTCAGAAAGAAGTTCCACAAAAGGGACTCACGGGAAAGACAAGATTCAAAGGAAAAGAAGGACTTCAAGGACAAGAGCCAAGTGACTTGCTATGAGTGCAAGAAGCCTGGTCACTACAAGTCTGAGTGCCCACAACTTGAGAAATCAAGGAAAGGTGGCTTCAAAGGCAAGAAGAAGAAAGGTCTCATGGCTACATGGGATGATTCAGATTCATCATCTTCTGAGGATGATGAGGAACAAGCAAACATGGCTCTCATGGCTACCATAGGCTCAGATAAAGTGAAGAAGAAGATAAAGACGTAGATTCTAACACATCTTCTAATATTCAAATAGCTTTTGATGAACTGTTAGATGAGTCCTCAAAGCTCAACAATGAGTACAAATCTTTGAAAAAGAAATTCTTAAAACTCTCTAAAGAATTTCAAATACTCACCGAGGAGAATGAGAAACTCAAAGCGAAAACCACCATTTGGTGAGTAATAGCTTTAACAAGAAGAATAAGGTTGAATGCAACTCTTCAAAATATGAAGAGGGATTTCAAAGATTTCTTGCTGAATGTGGCACACGAAGCAAACAAGCATCTATGATCCGGGAGTAAGTCAAAATGGTAAAAAGGGTCTTGGTTATAACCTCAAGAACCAACTTTTCAAAACACCAATTTGAAAACCAAAGACTCCAACAATCACAAAGGATCGTTTACTTTGTACTTTCTGCAAAAAGAAAGGGCACATTAGGAGTACTTGTTATGAACTAAAAAACAAGAAGGACACGTCTCCTTCTAGGACTAACAAAAGAGGACCCAAAAAGATTTGGGTACCTAAGGATAAAATTATATATGTTGCAGATTTGCTTAGCAACAGAGTTACTACACCAGTCCTGGTACTTGGACAGTGGCTGCTCACGTCACATGACGGGAGAAAGGCGTATGTTCCAAGAACTCCATCATGAAGAAGGTGGAAATGTTGGTTTCGGAGGAAATCAGAAAGGTAAAATCATTGGAAGTGGAAAAGTTGGTAAGAGCTTTCTTCCTTCCATTGATAATGTATTATTAGTGGATGGCTTGAAGCATAACCTACTAAGTATAAGTCAATTATGCGATAGTGGTTATGATGTTGCCTTTAATGACACATCATGTATAGTCAAAAGCAAGAAAGATGGATCTATTCTTTTCAAGGCAAAGAGAAAAAATAATATTTACAAAATTAAACTTTCTGAGTTGGCAAATCAAAATGTAAAATGTTTTTTGTCAATTGATGAAGAGCAATGGACTTGGCACAAAAGATTGGGTCATGCCACTGAGGTTATTCTCAAAGCTTAACAAGAAAGGACTTGTTAGAGGCCTACCAAATCTTAAGTATCAATCTGATGCTCTTTGTGAAGCATGTCAAAAAGGGAAACAAACGAAATCTTCTTTTAATTCCAAAAATATTGTTTCCACCTCAAGGCCACTTGAGCTTTTACATTTAGATTTATTTGGACCAACCAGAACTACCTCTCTGTCTGGAAAGAAATATGGTCTAGTCATTGTCGATGACTATACTAGATGGACATGGGTAAAATTCTTAACCCACAAGGATGAGTCTTTTACAGTGTTTTCTGTATTCTGCAAACAAGTGCAAAATGAAAAAGGCTTTTGTATTACTACTATTAGAAGTGATCATGGTGGTGAATTTGAAAATGAATTATTTCAAAAATTCTGTGAAGAACATGGCATCTCTCACAATTTTTCATCCCCTAGAACACCACAACAAAATGGTGTTGTAGAAAGGAAAAATAGATCTTTGCAAGAAATGGCCAGAACCATGATTCACGAAACTAATGTTGCAAAGCACTTTTGGGCGTATAAAGAACATCGCATGCTATATTCAAAATAGAATCTATATTAGACCTATCTTGAATAAGACTCCTTATGAATTGTGGAAAGGAAGAAAACCCAACATTTCATATTTTCATCAATTTGGGTGTGACTGCTTTGTTCTCAATACAAAGGACAGTCTAGGAAAATTTGATTCTAAATCACAAAAAGCTATCTTTTTGGGGTATTCTGAACGCTCTAACGCATACGTAATATACAACAAAGAAACATTAATTGTTGATGAGTCAATACATGTGAAATTTGATGATAAGAAGCCTGATAATGACACGTCAGAGCTAAATGAAGCTTTTGCAGATTTACAAATTTGTAAGGAAACAAAAGCAGATGTCACAGGTGCTGACTCTGATGATGTCTCTGGTGCTGACTCTGGTGAAAAAGGAATATCCATAACAGACTGGAAGTTCAAACCTGATCACCCAAAGGACCAAATAATTGGTGAACCGAGTGATAGAGTTAGAACAAGATCTTCTCTTAGAGATCATGCTGATTTGGCACTTCTATCAGAGATAGAGCCAAAATCTATTGATGAAGCTCTAACTGATGATGGATGGATTATTGCTATGCAAGAAGAGCTCAATCAATTTCAGAGGAATCATGTGTGGAAGCTTGTGCCTCCTCCACAGAATAAGCTAGCAATTGGAACCAAGTGGGTCTTCAGAAACAAACTTGATGAAGATGGTAAAGTGGTAAGAAACAAGGCTAGACTTGTTGCTCAAGGGTATTCACAAGAGGAAGGTATTGACTACACTGAAACTTTCGCTCCTGTAGCTAGACTTGAAGCCATTAGAATTTTGTTGTCATTTGCTGCACATCATGGCATTACTTTGTACCAAATGGATGTAAAAAGTGCATTTTTAAATGGTTTCATAAATGAGGAAGTGTTTGTGAAACAACCACCTGGTTTTGAAGATACTGAGTTTTCTGAACATGTCTTCAAACTTAAAAAGGCACTTTATGGTCTTAAACAAGTTCCTAGAGCCTGGTATGACAGATTAAGTTCCTTTTTAATGTCAAATGATTTTGAAAGAGGACAGGTGGACACTACTCTATTTAGAAAATCATCTAAAAAGCATTTCATTATAGTTCAAATATATGTGGATGACATTATCTTTGGTGCTACTAATGAGTCTCTTTGTAAGGAGTTTTCTAAGCTTATGCAGAATCTAATTTGAGATGAGTATGATGGGAGAATTAAAATTCTTCCTTGGTATTCAAATCAAGCAATGTCAAGATGGAACTTATATTCATCGACTAAATATGTGAAAGAACTGGCCAAGAAGTTCAAGCTAGAGGAAACCAAACCTATGAGCACACCAATGCATCCAACATGTGCTCTTGGCAAAGATGAATCAAGTAAAAAGGTAGACCAAAAGGTATATAGAGGTATGATTGGTTCACTCCTTTATCTCACACCTCAAGGCCTGATATTATGTTTAGTGTGTGCTTATGTGCAAGATTTCAATCGATCCTAGAGAATCTCACTTAATCATGTTAAAAGGATATTTAGGTATCTTAAAGGAACTACTAATCTTGCTTTGCTTTATAAGAACTCGATAATTACAAGTTAGTAGGTTTCGTGATGCCGACTTTGCCGAGACAATTGAAAGGAAAAGCACAAGTGGTGGTCGCCAATTTCTTGGAGCAAATCTTGTCTCTTGGTCCAAAGAAAAGACAAAGCACAATTGCACTATCCACACAGGTTTAGTACATATCTGCCGCAAGTCGTAGCTCACAACTACTTTGGATGAAGTATCAACTTGAGGACTATCGACAAAGAGAGTAAAATCCCTATATACGTGATAATACTTCGCTATATGCTTGACTAAAAACCCTATTTTGCATTCTCGAGCCAAACATATTGAAATTAAACATCATTTTATTAGAGACTATGTTCGTAAAGTGATTCTTGAAATTAAATTTATTGATACCGACCATCAATGGGCGGACATCTTTACAAAACCCCTTGTCAAGATAGATTCAACTTTATAAGAAAGAACTTGAATTTCCTTCTTATAAAGGAATAGGTGTTTGATCCGAATATAGTTGACTCTGTTTGACTAAGTTGACTCTGTTTGAATTTAGTTGACTCTGTTTGACTAAGTTGACTCTGTTTGAATTTAGTTGACTCGTTTGACTAAGTTGACTCTGTTTGAATTTAGTTGACTCTGTTTGACTAAGTTGATTCGCTTAAATATAGTTGACTCGCTTGACTATGTTGACTCTGCTTGAATAAAGTTGACTCGTTGAATAAAGTCGACTGCTTGATATGTTTGACTTGTTGACTCTGCGTGAGTGTGTTGGCTATGTCGTAGTTAAATCTGTTGATTCGCTGATTATCTTATCTCGTTATATTCTTTTCATTAACTGTTCGTATGATCATTGCATAGCTGTCTCTGGGAATCTTAAGTACACGTGTCTCTCTGAGACTGGTTGATGGGTTAGTGAGTGACATTTGCTTTTACTGAGTCATAATTGATTTTATCAAGAATGACAGCTTTATCAGCGCTTTTCAATTTTGACATTACTCTTTGGAAAAGACAAATTTATTTTAATTCATTTCAAAATCAAGCGTATGGTGCTTAAACTTCTCGAACACGCTTATTACCCACTCACTCACATCACTCACTACCCACTCTATCTCTCAAAGAGAAGTCTACACATTTCGTAACCCTAAACCTTTTTCATCTTTGCACTGTGTTTCTCCGATTTCAACAATGGTCGCTCCACAAGTAACGCTGAAAATCTTCAAACCTCGGACCTCAAAGTGTTGGTGGAACACGGCAAGGTTCGAGGATATGGCAAATGAAGGATACGACTTCAGAGCTGATTTCATCGACATGGGGATAATGGATTTCTTCTACATGACCAACTCGGCCTATGAGAATCGTGAAGGAGTTCGACTTATGCTTGGAGTAAAGATAAGACCATTCTCGAGTCATGTTCAAGGCAAAGCATTGTGGTCACTCAGGGCCTAATTGCGGAAATCACCCATTGCCCTAATGATGGAGCGGTTGAAACCGCCGGTTGGGAAAAGGATGCTTTGGTGGTGGGATGTCGTGAATGAAACCATCTATGAGAAGTCTTGAGGGACCAAGGCGATGGACATGAAGAATGTGTTTCGAGCAATCGCTCGTAATCATCATGAACCGCTTGGTGCCAAAATCGCCTGTGGATACCGCCAAGAAGACCCACAAGTTCATAATGTGGAATTATGAACTCAAAGCAAAAATCAACCTTCCACAGATAATTTTTGAACATCTGCGAAGAGACTTAATGTACTCCGTAAAAGGGAAATATATGAATATCCCTTATGGAAAGTCATTGTCAAGAATTATGGAGAACCAAGGTCTTATAAATCTTCTTCAAGGTCTCAACACCTTGGAAGGTGGCTTGCCTCGAAACGATGGTGATTCCTATTCTCTCTTCGCACAATCTAAGGAGAATGGGACTCCTTTCCAAGAAGGTTATTGCCGCAATTCAGCAAGGTGAAGAAGGAGCAAGGAAGAAAGTTGTGAAGAAGGGAAGAAGATTGTGGTGGACTCTGGTGTCTCTACCGACCAACCGTATGGTCACTCAAGCACAGCATTCACATTGCCTCGTAATCCCTCACCACTCTCCCCGTGAGACCTACATGCATGCCCTCTATGCTTACAGAGGAAGAAGAAGAGAATAAACCGGAGATTGATCAAATGATAAAGGAAAGGTTAGAGGAAACACGACTATATCATGAAGCAAGCTTGGTCAGCCTCAGACAACGTGAAACCTTTGCACCTCCAGCTCGTTCTACCTACCGACCCTAGAGTGGCTATTCCCCGCCGAGCCCGCCTCGCTGATCCCGCCGTAAGCCACCCCCAAAAGGATACACAAGGTTGGAGATGCCCGCCGCAAAAAGGAAGAAGGCACTTGATAAGGTAGTTGATTTATATGATACTACTTATCAACTGGTTCTGCTCGCTGCTTCTACAAATGTTGAACCCTCCATCACAATCCTTGCCCAAACCTAAACCCCAACTGCCTCTCGCACCCAAACCAACACCTACCAAAAAGCCTTTGCCGTCTTTACCCTCAGACTCATCTTCATCCGATGAAGATGATGTTGCTCCCTCGAGGACTAGACAAAGACCTCAACCACAGTTCAAATTCCTATATTGAACCTTTAGCCTCTTTACCCCAGATTCCACTATACCTCAAACCCAAACACCTTCACCACCTAAATCACCACCCAAACCAGCTTCTCCACCTAGAACCGCTTCACCCTCACCAACAACCGGACCTCAACATACCATGTGAGATCGAGTCCATTTCTCGAGGAACCTGAATGAAGTCAAGGGTTCAAGAGTCTTCATCTCTTGAATCCGCAATATGGTTGTGTGTGAAACTCAACCTCTTCGCATGTTGCAACCTCTCCCCGACTCCTCTTCGCACTTCCCATAATGGTACCCTTCATGTCTCAACCGTTCTCCTCCAAATTCTCCTCTCCAGAAGAACCGTAACTGCTGCGTAACTCCCTGGGGATGATGCCGATGATCTCTCTCCGAGCCTCTCGCCACTTCTTCTCACCGCACCCCTGGACCCTCCGAGCCTGGTCTTCGGAACCAAGAATTGTGCCCAACGTTCTTCCCAATTTAATTGGTAGCATTGAGTACTTCAAAGCCGAAAGATTCAGGAATCTCGTTTCGGGGTTTCTTGGAAACGATGCATTTGATGAAGTAATCAATGATCTTCTTGAAGAAGATCGGTATGAGAACCGGGTGTCTGTGAACACTTGGTTTGACAAGCACAAAAAGAGCAAGAAGAAAGAAACAGGAGATGGCATGCCGCTCGACATGGAGAGTTCCTCCAAGAGAAGAGGTCACCGTTGTTTGGGAACCGTAACTCGCACCTCCTCCTCGCCCTCCTACTCCTCCAAGAGAACTCAGAACTCCACCACCGCACACAATGCTATGGTTGCATCTACTTCTGGATCGGCTTCACATGACAATCAATCAGAGTTGTGCCAAAAGAAGTTTTTGATAGGTCGGTTCAAGAAAACAGCGCTCGTAAGATTTATGGAATCTATCGATCAAAGGTCGAAGCCTCGTAAAAGAAGCAAGATTTGATGACTACTCACAAGGGCAAATTTTGGAGAGGATGGAGCAACCCTAGAAAACCTTAGGATTTTTTTTTCTCCCTTTTGATAGATTTGCTTTGAGTTTGTTTTTGTTCACTCTGTTTTTATTTCTAATGAAATTTATGACACTTGAAGTTTTCTCTTTATCTTTCTTTATACTGTTTTGACTGTGATGTTCTTTATTTCTGTCTTAATCTTTTTGTCTGATGACAAAAGGGGGAGAAGAATATAGAGAGTATAAAGCAATTGATGAACCTAGTGTATCAACCAAGTGTCATCATGCATACATTATGTGTTCTGATTAATATATTCCTGTATGCTCTGAAACTTATATGTCATAATATCTCATGCTCGTTACACTTAGAAATATTTATATATGCTTAATTCAGGGGAGCCTCAAATCATCTCAATAAATATTTTTTATAAAGAAAAATTGTTCATCAATATATGTATTTGTCATCATCAAAAGGGGAGATTGTTGGAATCAAGAGGATTCAAACAATAACCCTTTAATTGTTTTGATGATAACAAAGATTAAGAGAACAATTTATTCTCTAACATGGTTATAAGTGTGCGTAAAGTATTTATATTCGGAAAAATTCTGCTTCAGAAGACTTAGTGAAATCTTGAATTTCACTCTGGAAAGCCCGGCTCTGGCTCTGGTTCTTGGCAAATAGAATCTGTTTGGTCAACGCCTGGTGTAAGTCAACGACTGGTAGATCGATCTAAGAGACTACACTCTGTTTGGTCAACGCCCGTGTAAGTCAACGCCTGGTAGATCGCCTAAGAGACTACACTGCTTAGTCAACGCCTGGTCTTCACCAACACTCAACAGATTGTGTTATATGTGCTCCATGATAGACTTAGTGCTTTCCTACACGATTCGTCATTTGATAGCCCATTAAATTCTACACACAAGAATCCGTGATCTGTGAAGCTCGCCTCGATAGTAAAATTCAAGTACCTTGTTATACGAGGTATCTTTAGACAAGAAGAATGTCAAAGGATAATATCATCAAGGAAACTTGTGCTTGAAGTGTCTATATTTTTGAAAAGCTCACTAAGGACAAAGTTACTGACATTGTGTATAATACTCAGAATGCTTTTCGTCTTGAAAGCGACGTATCCTGCAAAAGCCTAAATTCAAGGATCTGAACTTTGACTTTGGACAAAATTTGGACAAAAAGAAACGTTGTGCGGACAAAAAGAGACGTTGTGTCACAACGGCACTTTTTCAACCCTAGCTATATATCCTACCTCATACACTGAAGTAAGATATGAATTGAGATTTCAACAAACGATTTTCAACACAGTTGTACGCAATCTAGCAACTTGAATATTTTTCTGAGTAGTGAGAGCATCAACATCTATCTTCTCAAACACTACCCAATCAAGAGACAGTGAGCAATCAAGAATTCATCCAAGTCTCTCGAGATCGTTGAACAAGGCACTTATCGCTTTATTCTTTCTTTTAAGAAAGTTATTTTGTGCTAAAAGTAGTTTCATTGTAAATTCTCTCAAGAGAGTTATCTCTATATTGTTTCAAAAACTCTTATTTGAATCAGATTTAGCCCAAGAAGGGTCGTATACCTTAGAGGCTCAACTGTACTGAGTCGTTCTAAGAAGTTGTGAGTATAGCCAGTTGGCAGAAATATACTCTCAAGTGTAATCGGTTGATTATAGTGGAGAAATCCTTCGAGTGAGTGAAGGGACTAGACGTAGCTATCAGGTGATAGTGAACTAGTATAAATCACTGTGTCTCTTTCTTCTCTCTACTCTTTATTCCTTGCACAGTTTATTCAATAGTTATTTTTCATAAACATTTGTATTTGCGAAAAAGTTTTTTAAAAACCCAATTCAAACCCCCCCTTTCTTGTGTTTTGCCACGTTCACATCGTGTCGCGCTAGTTGCTGTACTAATTCCATCGCGCTGTGACAGTGGAGAACCTTCTGGGTCCTTCTGGACATGCATACCATCGCGTCGCGATGAGTAAAGGCCTAATATGGTCGCGATGCGACCAAGCTTAAGGAGAAACATCCAGTTTCTTCCTTTCAAGACATTTCTAGGGGTTTCACACCCTTCCTATTGGTATTTTCGTCCTTTTTGAGTGTTTCTAGAACTTATCTAAGCCCATTTTATCCCAAATTATGATTTTTAATGCACATACATCGCCTAATTACCAATCTAATTATACTTTAAATATTATTAAAGATTATATGAAAAATGGGATGTTACATTACTACCCCCTTAAATAATTTTCGTCCTCGAAAATTCAGCGGTTGTTACTACTTTAGGATTTACCTTATTCTTATCTCCATTATCTTCACAAAACTTTTCATGTTCATTTAATTTTCTTAATCAACTTTCTACCTGCTCTTTCTCTTTCGTCAGTTTATCCCAAGCATTAAGATCTTCATCATTGTTAACTAAACTACTGAGGTGATCAGTCTCGTAATTTGTTAACAATGTGAAATTACAATGTTGGTGTAAACCGTCTCAGCAGTCTGACTTACTTCAAGAAATCCCTTGATGAAACTTCTAATAGAGTCATGGTTAAGAATGCCCGGGTTCATTCTTACCACCATTCTCTAAAAGAAATTTTATGAGGGCTTGCCACATCCTGGGTTTTTAAGGCATGCAACTACTATTTACCTCATCTGCAACATGTGTGCAACTGCCACTCACAACATGTGCAACACTACTACTACGACCAACATTCACCATTTGTACAACTGGCTCTCACAACATGGGAGACAACACAGCACTATGGCCTACACACATCATGTGTGCAACTGCGGCTCACAGCATGGGATATAACACAGCTACTACGACTAACACTCACAATGTGTACAACTGTCGATCACAACGTAGGAGACAACACGACTACAGCTACTCAGCATGTGTGCAACTGCCGATGACAACATGGGAGACAACACAACACCTAACACTCGCCATACGTACAACTGCCGCTCACAACATGGGAGACAACACAACGACAAACACTCGCCATGTGTGCTACTGCCGCTCACAACATGGGAGACAACACAACTACAACTACTCACCATTTATGCAACTGCCGATCACAACTTGAGAGTATAGCTAACATACAGCTACTATTTATGCAGCTACTACTCACAGTATGTGCAACTGCCATTCACAATACTGTGCAACTACTGCTCTTAGTCTATGTTTATACTTGTATGCAACTGCTAATTAGTTACTAAGACACAGCTCTCTGTATTATTATTATCTCGGTATTTTCACGGCTCTTCCTAGCTTATTATTTTCATTTCCTTACACTTTATTCTTTCCAGGTTGTGTTATTTGTAATAGTTTTATCAGCTCAATTCATTATAGACCTAACAGCTCTACTTGTCATGCAACTTAACCAAACCCTTTCCTCCTTTCATCATGAAATATTAATTAATCTTACCAACATTATTTCTATCATCTAATACTACTAAGCATGCAAGCAAACGTTTATTAGAAGTCAACCGGGAGCATAGACAAACACAGATGTAAGCAGAAGATATACACACATAAGCACACTTATTAGCAACCAAGAAAACAAATAGGAGTATAACAAACATGAAGCTATAAAAACAAGAAATATAAGAATTAGAAGTCAAACATAAGCACACATAAACATAAATTTATTTAAGTAGAAGATATAACAAAGATGAATCAGGAATTCAAATCCATATAGACAGAAAGTATACATAATAAGCAAGCATTAAATGTTATTAACAAGAAGAATTAGAAGTTAAATAAAAATATAGGCGAACACAAATTTATAGCAGACATATATATATATATATATATATATATATATATATATATATATATATATATATTGAGCATATGCATTTAGAAATTATTAAATGTCAAGAAAGAATTAGAAAACACAAATCTATATGAGCAAATGTTCACCAAGAGGAAATAGGAGTATACAAACACAATTTATATAAACAGAAAATTTATTCATGTATAATAAGTTCATACATTGGTTTTAGCAAAAGGTAGTAGTGTTCTATTTACATTCGGCATGAGAAAGATGACTTTCTTAAAATTAGTTTCGCTAGTCAAGGACGGGAGGATTCAGTTCCTCATGCGTTACCTTGGGAAGTGACACTTTCTACCTATGGAGTCTCCTTTGGCGACATTTTGGGATCTTTTAGGGTATCCTTCCTTAATCTTCCGCCTTTCTCCATATCTATCCCCTGTCCCATGGGTATTGCTCCTTGCCTATATTCTCGAGATATATGCCTTGGTTTTCCACACTCAAAGCATATGCATTTCTTAAATGGGCAGTCCTTCGCTATGTGTGCTCCTTTGCATTTGAAACAACTTCTTGAGTTTTGATGCCCTCCTTGGATAACTCCCATCTACTGCGGTTGTCGATTAGTATTCCTTCCGTTAACTTTCTCAAACCGATTGCTTCGGTCTTCTTCCCTATCGTTAGTTTCTTGTTCTTGACTCCTTATAACTCCCTTATTCCAAAACCCATCCTTCTAATGATCGATGTCCTCTAACTCCATACAACGCTCCACTAGATCGGGAAAACCAGTTAGATGTAATGGTATCATCGATCGACGAAGTTCAGGTCAAAGCCCATCTTGAAATCGTTGGCACATCCACTCCTCACTAGGGCTAAGCTGGTAATACTCAAAATATTTCACTAGAGATTCGAACTTAGAGGCATAGTCACCCACGATCATCCTTCCCTGAGTCAATGTGTTGAACTCTCTGGCTTTCTATTGTCTTACTGTTCTAGGAAAATACTTCTCTAGGAAGCTCTCCTGGAACAGTTTCCAAGTAATAACTCGTCCTTCAGCCTCCAGAACTCTCCTTCTATTCTTCCACCATCCCTCAGCTTCACCCACCATCATGAATGCAACATATATCTCCATTCGATCCTCATTGCAATGCATTGCTGTCAATATCTTCTCAATTTCTTGAATCCAGTGTTCGGCTTCTTCTGGTTCCGTCTCGGTTCTCTGCAAAAGCGGTTATGTGGTTCTGTTAAACCGGACTGGAGACCGGTTCCTGATTGAACCGGTTCGACCGGCCGGTCCGGTCCGGTTTTCTGAACCATGATTTTTTAGAATGGCCGTAGTATATGTTCCCTAGCTAAACCATAACACCGAGCTTGTAGTACGTTACTTTTAAGTCTGATAAAAAAAATAACACCTAAAATTAATAATATTATAATTATCGGTAAAGAATAAATTAAAACAACACAAAACAGGTTATTTCAATTGATTAAAATAAGTATTTCCACATAAAAAAAAAAGCACATAACAAGCTGTATCCCAACACACATTTGCCATGCTCATTCTCTCCCACTAGACCTTGTATTTGAAATAGGCTTTTTTTTATAAGCAAAAAGATTTATTAAAAGAGTGTACAAGGGATACTCCAACCCGTTACATCGTTTTCAACTTACACAGATGCAAGACAACCCAATGGGTTTGAGCACTAATCTGAGTAAGACAAACCAGAGTTTCTCCTTTCCCTATAGATAAACCCTAAAGGATCTTAACTTGGGATATAAGTTCATCACAATTTGCTACACCACCCTCAAAAATAATTTTATTTCTCAACAACCATAACATCCAAACAACCGCAAACCAAATAATATGTCTCACCCTCTTTGTCCTCTTGCCCCTCACAGTCTCCCCAAAATACAAAATGTGATTAACACCTTCAGCATGATGTCCTTCATCAATGTCCAACCTTGCATAGACCAAAGACCACACAAGATAAGAAAAAGAGCAAGAGAAAAACAAATGGTTGCAGTTTTCATTATGCGAAAAGCAGAAAATACAAGATGTACTTTATTAGGGAAGATTTCTTTCGAAATCGGTTTAGGATTTCTAACTTTCGTTTTGTTTATAAATAAATAGGCTAGGCTTTCCTTCCTATAGTTTTAGTTTTTTCTTCTATAGATCTGGTTCTTTTTGCTTCTGTTTTTGTGCTGCAGATGATTGTTAGGAGTCTTGGTGCCAGCCTAGCTGGGATCATTTCTCCTATAGTGATACTTTTGAACAATAATTGGTTTAAGACTAGCACTAGCTCTAGTTCCTTCTTGATAGGTTTGGTTTTCATTCCTACTGGTTTGGCCTTTGTTATTTTTCTTGGGTTTTGGCCTAGTCCCCCATGTTTCTTTGTTCCACTTTTTTCCTTTTATTTTCAATAAAATATAGGGAGGAGTACTCTTTTTCCTTCTAGATGTTTTTCCCTAAGAAGAATTTTGCATCAGAAAGTTTTAACGAAGCTCCTTTTCTATCTTTTGATAAAAAAAAAAAGATGTACCTTGCCTTGTGGTGATTATTCCTCTTAAGTGCAGCTCTTCCCTTGTTGCTAACCGGTTTAAAGGCAGTCTCCTAGCGAAAATCAGTATTTTAGATGGTACTGTGCTCCTCCATAACCACTTATAAGCTTTGGACAGGTTTGGTTCACAACTCACTGCACAATGCCTATTTAATAATTCCAAATATCCAGATTTTATTGAATAGCCTTTTATCGGGGTATTAGTCATTTAAGTCCCTAGAAGTGTGACTCGGTGTCACTTTAGTCCCTGAAAGCATATAAACTCCAAAATAGTCCCTGTAAGTGTGCTCCGTCTGTCACTTTGGTCCCTGTCGTTAACAATTTCATTGACTCTGTGAGTAATTAGTCACATTGGTCCCTAAAAGTGTAACTCAGTGTCACTTTAGTCCCTGAAAGCATATAAAATCCAAAATAGTTCTTGAAAGTGTTCTACGTTTGTCACTTTGGTCCCTATTATTAGCCATTATTTTGGAACGAGAGACAATCAAATGGCTAATGGTAGGGACCAAAGTGACAAACGTATAATACTTTCAGGGACTATTTTGGGGTTGTTACTCTTCTAGGGATCAAAGTGACATTAAGTTACACTTTTAGGGACCGGTGTGACCAATTACTCACGGAGTCAATGAAATTTTTAACGGCAGGGACCAAAGTGACAGACAAAGCACACTTTCAGGGACTATTTTAGAGTTTATATGCTTTCAGGGACTAAAATAACACCGAGTCACACTTCCAGGGACTTAAGTGACCATTACCCCGCCTTTTATCCTATCATGCAACCATACCGATGAATCTGAGACATCCTTGAGAGGTGTGACCGCATCAAGGGTTTTGTTGAACTCCTCCAATAAATCATCATCCCAATCAAATAGAGAGCGTCGCCACTGCCACTTCTATTCCCGAGAGTTGTCATTCCATCTCCCCATATCAGCCACCATAGTCGACTTGTTCTCTGCCACTTGGAACAGCCTAGGAAAAACATCTTTAAGAGGTGTTGGGCTGCACCAAGAATCATTCCAGAAGCTAACAGTTTTACCTGACCCAAGCTTGATATTAATTGCTTCCATTAGCCAAAAATGACCGTTGCACTTGTCAAAATCAATTGAAAGTAAGTCCCTCCACCATATTGTTGTTTTCTGCTTGCGCTCAAACTTGATACCTGCCACAATTTCTCAGTCAACACCCTATATTTAAAAGACAACAGACTCTGCCAAATAGCATTAGGGTCCATCAAACACCTCCACTTCCATTTAAATTGCAAAGAAATATTAAATAGTTCAATATTTTTCATTCCTAGCCCCAAAGCTTCTTTAGTAAACAAACTTTGTCCCATGATACCCACCTTATTTTTTGATTGTCACCTACACCTCCACAAAAGAAATTTCTTTGAATTTGAACAATCATTTGTATAATCAATGAAGAAGAGGTTGTCATTGTGGAAAGGGCGCCACTTATCTATGGGAGGTAGAGTAGTGTTGATAAATTCATTATTGTCAAGCATGCCACTGTATTATTTTTCCTTCTACAAAGCCCGTTAAAAGAAATTGGCTTTATCAGTTAAGCAGTGTCGACGATAGAAGGGGAGCAACGACGCCTCGGTTTGCAAAAAACGGGGAGCAACGACCATCGACTCACATTGGACTTTTATTATGCTCTCAATATATGGTTCTCGTCGTAATATCTACAGCCAGAGAGGGCTAATGATGGTTTTAGTTATACTTTACTTGCTTCCTCTTACTAATGGAGTATCAAAGTTTGGAGATGATTATAAATAAATAAAAATATCCTAAAAGAAGGCCAAATCGTTTGAACCAAACACAGAAAACAAGAGGTGAAATCGTAAAAAGAAGTTTACAATGGTCAAATCCCGAATTTTTATATACTGTGTTGGGTAAATAAAAAATTGTACATGACTTATTCTGTAAATATAAGATCACTGAACAATGCACTGACAAATAAGTTTCCAGTAACAAATCAGTACTGTTGAATAAAATAATATAAAATGGATGGTGATCCATCAATCTGACCATGATGGTCAAAAAGAGTTATCCGGCAATGTTAAACGCCACGTCATTTGGAAGCTATAAAAAAACAAAAGAAAGAAAAAAAGTGGTTCTTCGTAGTTCATGAAGAAAGGCCAAGAAAAGCATAATGGTTTGTTTGGCTTATGAAAGAAAGTGAGAGGAAAGAAAGACAAAAAAAAAGAAGTAAAAAGAAAGAAAGAGAGTAGAAAATGAGATATTTTTTAGTTGCTTCGTAGAGGATAATATGAAATAAAAGAAAGATAAAACTTTTCTTTTCTCTTATTTGATGGGTTAGAGCTGACAAAATGGACCGGGCTGGCCCAAAAAAGCCATAAAAATTATAGGGTCCAGACAATTAATTTTTGAGCCCGATAAAAGCCCGAGCCCAATGCGGGCAATTAATTTTTGAGCCCAAATTTTATCCAGGTAATTAATTCGGGTAGCCCGTTTTGCCACCTCTGAATTGGGTAAAGAATGAGTAAAAAATGGGAGGAAAGAAAAAACATAATAACAAAATGACATAAATACCCAAAAGTATAATAAAAAGCAAGGGCAAAACTGAAAGTGAAAAAATAATTTTTGTTTGTTGCGTGTTTCTCATTCCCGTAAGAGTTTTCTTTCCAACTAGTAATATACCCGTGTGTACGCACGAGCCGTGGTTGTGGTTGTTATTATTTAGTGTAAACTAACTTTTAATTATAAAGAGTTGAAATTTAATGCACAGAGTTAGAAGTTTGTGATAAATTTGAAGTTATGATATAATTTAATAGTAAATTTGGCGATCTTTGCATGTGGAAGCTAAAAATATAGGAACTTGGTGAAATGCCAGAGTTTCTTAATAAAGACCATAATATATTGCCTTCTTATAAGGCCACATAGATGTCCACATCATCATTTAACAACATACGACAGCACAACACGATAAGAGTTATATAAGTATTAATGTTTTTGCAGGCCCTAAGTGAGCATCTATAATCAAATTATGCATATAGCAGCAGCGCAGCAGCGCAGCAGCCAGAGACTTTCCGTGATATTCGTTCTCATGACGACATTCATTCTCAGCTACTGCAGCAGCCTGAGACTTTCCATTCTTCACAGAAATAGATTCTCTAAAGTCATTTCCCGTGCTATCTTCTGCATTTAGTCTAATTTTAGGGATTTTTGTGTCTTTTTATCGTCAACTACATCCCCTTCAAACTTTCTCTCTCTTTTAAATTAGGCTAAATTTCAGGACCCTACAGTCAAACATGATCCATTCTTCACCTGTCAATTTTAATGCAGAGGCATTGTTAGTTTCCATCCTGTATAGTAGAAAACCTGAATCAATGACAAATGGAAGGAACCAAAGACATAATATTCAAAGACATGATTTTTTTTTTAGGAAATAGTTAATGAAATCATGTCATTCCCACCTGGTAGCAATTCATCAATGGTTGGCAATAATCCCTACATATAGAAATCATAATCAACAGATGCATAAAAAAACAGTAGCAGTGGCAAATTTTTTATAGCAAAAACATAATCAATAGATGCAGCAGATGCAGAAATCAACAGATGCAGAAATCAATAGATGCAGAAATAGCGGATGCAGCAGATGCAAAAACAGTAGAAAAGAAGTACCCTGTGTTTCATAAACAAAATGCATAGTAGGCTCAAGTGATCAAATATGAAGTACTAACGAAAAAGAAGTAGAAAAGAATCTAGTAACCACTCCTCTAAAGTTATCATCTCAAAGGTCAGCTGCCTATAAACAATACAAAAATTTTGTCTAATTTAACTGTTGCATGTGAACAAAACTGCAATTTTACTTCACCGAAAAAAGGAAATCACATTCTTATCCACCATCCATTAGAAAAAGTACATTAGGTACCATGCAGTTGCAAGCTCATTTTACTGGTTTTTATTTCTGTGATACGTTTTGCAAAAACAACTACATCACCCCCGCCCCACAATGTTTACTTAACCGATTTTTTCACCAACTTCCCCCCACCCCTTCCGCCTCCCTCCCCCATTTTCCCACCCGCTTCCTCTATTGGAGTAAATCTGCCTTGTGTTTGTATCCCCTGCCTCCCCTGTGAATGCAAATGTAGCAACGAGGGTATGGGTATAAAGATAATGGCATATGCTGTTTCTGTGTTCATCTACGGCCTTTTTAACGGTGTTGTGATGATGACCTATGATATTTGTAAGTACAAATTTAAAAGCCGCCGCAAACGCCGGCAAGGTATACGGAGGCCAAGAGTGCAACGATCTTCTTCTGAGTCACATTCTGGGGAGCAGGGTGTAGATGGGTCGCAGGCTGCTGATGGATCGCAGGTTGCAGATGGGTCGCAGGGTTGTTGCTAGTTGCTCCTACTGATTTGTTTAGTGCTTCTTTGGTGCATCACTTCTGGAAAGCTGCTGGTAATGTTGATTTAGTGCTTCATTAGTCATCAACGATCGTAAAAGAAGGTTAAAACAGACGTGTTAAAACACATACTCCGAGTATACTTCTAACCAACCAGTACTAAATCAGAAAGAGGAAAAAAAAGGATTACGAAGAAACATCAAAACAGATTCACCAAGACACCAACAGCTTCATCACCTATTCAAAATAGACTAGCCCAAACTAAAGCAACATTACCAGAAGCGATGCATCAAAGAAGCACTAAACAAATCAGTAGGAGCAACTAGCAACAACCCTGCGACCCATCTGCAACCTGTGATCCATCAGTAGCCTGCGACCCATCTACACCCTGCTCCCCAGAATGTTACTCAGAAGAAGATCGTTGCACTCTTGGCCTCCGTATGCCTTACCGGCGTTTGCGGCGGCTTTTAAATTTGCACTTACAAATATCATTGGTCATCATCACAACACCATTAAAAAGGCTGTAGATGAACACAGAAACAACATATTCCATTATCTTTATACCCATACCCTTGTTGCTACATTTGCATTCACAGGGAGGCAGGGTACACAAATACAAGGCAGATTTACTCCAACAGAGAAAGGGGGTGGGAAAATGGGGGAGGGAGGCGGGGGGGAGGGGGAGTTGGTGAAATAACCGGTTAAGTAAACATTGTGGGGCAGGGGCGATGTAGGTGCTGTTGCAGAAGGTATCATAGAAATCAAAACCAATAAAATGAGTAGACTCATCATTTGGTGTGGACGTGCGGTTACTGAGTGGAATAAAGAGAGAGAGAGAGAGAGAGAGAGAGAGAGAGGCAAGTCTATTTATAGCAGATAATCTCTCTATGAGAGGACGGGTTGTGCATACAATAGTGTGGCTGTTTTAGGTGTATATCATGATGTTGAAATTGTACTGCATACCATTGTGTGGGATGGTTCTTTTCTTTTAGTTAATATGGGTGGCACCTTGTCTAATTTTTTGAAAAAGTTTTGGTTGAACTTTGTATTGCTAAGGCCATCCACAGCGGGAGTAAACTACCCGCGTTGTTTTACTGACACCATGGCTCACTTTTCTCTCTCTCAATTACGGTGCTCTCTCTCTTTCTCATAATGGACACAGTTTTGCTTTTAGTTGCCGGCAACTATATAGATGGTTTGACCAAGAATTAGTAGACGGTGCACTAAATTTTTCTGTCACATCAGCTAAATTACGGTGCACTAAATCAACGCAACTACCACTAAAGTTGCCCTAATGTTGGCATTGCTTGTGCCTACTTAGCTTTATTTAATGTAATTTATTTATCTTGGCCTTTGAAAAAACCATCGTTGCCCACCGGAAATGCATTTTTTTATTATCCCGAAAATGCATTTTGGTCGCTATTCATTTGAAATTCAAACATACGAAATATAAAAACAATCTAACATATTTATTTAGGCATAACTGCACTTTTAGTTCTACGGGTATCACAATTATGCGATTTTTGTCTCACATGTTTCAATTGTGCGAATTTGGTCCTTTAGGTATTGCAATTGTGCAATTTTGGTCCCCCAATTTCCAATTATGCAAATTGGGTCATCCGGTTATTGCAATTGTGCGATTTTGGTCCCTCATGTCGTTCAATTTCTAATAAAATATGTTGATGTATCATGCGTGGTGTTGGAATCAAGTGGATTCAGAAACAATGACCTTTAATTGTTTTGATAATAACAAATAGTTAATAGAACAATTTATCCTCCGATGTGTTTGTTAGTGTGTAGTAGTCACTAGTCATCAGAAGAAATTATCTCAGAAGACTAAGTAAAAGTGTGTATTTCATTCTCAGTTTCATAAATCTGAGTCCGACATTGATCCTCTGAAAATTGCTAACGTCATCATCTGACTCTGTTTTGGTCACTCTGTTTTGGTCAACGCTCTGTTTTGGGTTAATGCTCTGGTAGACCATGCTCTGGTGAGACCATGCTCTATCTTGATCAACGCTCTATTTTTTGTCAACACTCAGCAGACTATGAATAGACTACTCAGTGGTAGCCTTCGTCTGATTCTACAAGACTCTGTTATTTGAAAGGCCAACAAATTCTGTACTGAAGAATTTGCTTCTGTTTCAAGCTCACTCTAGTGAACAAAGTATCTCAGTAACAAGCATTGTCTATTTGACAGATGCTCTGATTGAAAATCAGACTGAGTATTAATTTAAGGCTACTTCAAGTATTAAAGAGGCCTCATTGATGAATATTTTAATGTACGAGGAATCAAAGGCCAAAGGGAATGTCAACGTTTATAATCATCAGAAAACTTGCTCAAGAAATGTCTAATATTCAAAAAGCTCATAAGGGACAAAGATCCTAATTTTGTCTACTGTGTCAGTATGCAAGAGCAGAGTAGAAAGCGACGTGACTTGTAAAGCCACAAAAAGGGGATCTGAAGTTTTTGTCCATTGGTGAAAAGAGTTGTTAGGTCACAACGGCACTATTCGCAACCCTTGCTATATATACCTTACTTCATTCACTGAAGTAGGCGAACGAAGTGAGCAACCAAGAATCATTCCACTTTTTTGGGATCACATTGAACAAGCACTTAAACATTTTAGTCTTTCTGTTTGCAAGTTATTCTTTGTGCTTAAGTTTTCATTGTAAATCCTCTCTGCTGAGAGTTATTTGATATTGTTTCAAACTACTTTTAAACCTTGTATCTAGCCCAGCAGTGGTTGTATTCCTAAGAGGCTTGATTGTACTAAGTCGTTCTAAGAAGTTGTGAGTATAGCCAGTTTGGTAGTAGTATACTCTAAAGTGTAATCAGATTGATTATAGTGGAGAAGTCCTTCAAGTGTGTGAAGGGCTAGACGTAGCTATCAGGTGATAGTGAACTAGTATAAATCATTGTGTCATTCTCTTTTCTTCTCTTTACTTGTCTTTCATTACTACTTTGTTAAATAATTGTTTTGAAAAGGTTTTCAAAAATACACAAGCTTTGCGAAAAGATTTCTAAAACCCAATTCAAACCCTCCTTTATTGTGTTTTTTTGCTACGTTCAATTGGTACTAAATCTCGGCCTCTTGGTTGAGCACTTAACAGTGTAAGAGGAAAAGATCTTATTCTTTATTCATGGCAAGCAACGAAGCTGGTGGTCACATTAACCGTCCTCCTTTGTTCACTGGGACAAACTTCAACTATTAGAAAGATAAAGTTAGATCCTTCTTCGAGTCTCAACAACTCGAACCTTGGGATATGGTTCAAAAACATTACACCGAACCAGTTGATTCCAAAGAAAATCCTATTCCTAGGGATAAATGGCAAGATGAGTATAAAAAGGCTTATCAACTACATCAGAAAGCAAGATATTTCCTTATCTATGCTATCTCTGAGAAGGAATACGAGAAATACGGAAAGAATGATACTGCCAAAGAGATTTGAGACTCACTGGCTTTGGCCTATGAGGGTACTTCCCAAGTGCAAGAAACCAAGGCTAATATTTTGGTTAGACAATATGAACTCTTCAAAATGGAAAAGGGTGAAAGCATTGAAACTATGTTTGGCATATTCCAAACACTAGTTCATGGTCTAAAGGTTCTTAAGAAAAACTATACCACTGCTGATCACGTAAAGAAAATCTTAAGAAGCCTACCAAAGAAGTGGAGACCTAAGGTCACGGCTATTCAAGAAGCCAAGGACCTGAATACCTTGCGACTTAAAGATCTTTTGAGTTCCTTGATAGCTCATGAGCTTGACCTAGATGAAGAAGAACCTCCTAAAAAGTCAAAGTCCATAGCTTTGAAATCTACAAGCAAATCATCTTCCTCTAAAGCTCTTCAAGCTGAACTTGAAGCAGACGAAGGATCGTCTGATGAGAGTGGTGGAGACACAGACGAAGAAATTTTCTTAATATCAAGGAAAATTCAACGTATGTGAAAAAATAAAGGAAGGTTCAGGAAGCAGTTCCACAAGAAAGACTCAAGGGATAAAAAGGACTACAAGAACAAAAGACAAGTTACTTGCTACGAGTGCAAAAGGCTAAGACATTTCAAGTCTGAATATCCACAACTCGAGAAAGAGAAACCAAGGAAAGGTGATTTCAAAGGCAAGAAGAAGAAGGGTCTCATGGCAACATGGGATGATTCTGATTCATCATCATCTAATGATGATGAGGAACAAGCAAACATGGCTCTGATGGCTACCACAGGGTCAGACAGTGAAGAAAAAGATGAAGAAGTAGATTCTAACTTATCTTCTGATATTCAAATAGCTTTTGATGAACTCTTAGATGAGTCTTCTAAGCTCAACATTGAGCATAGAGCTTTGAAAAAGAAATTCTTAAAACTTTCAAAATAATTTTTAATACTCAATGAGGAGAATGAGAAGCTCAAAGCCGAAAATCACCGTTTGGTGAATGACAGCTCTAAGAATGAATAAAAGATTGAGTATAACTCTTCAAAATATGAAGAGGGATTTCAAAGATTTCTTGCTGAGTGTGTTACACGAAGCAAACAAGTATCTATGATTTGGGGAGTAAGCCAAAATGGTAAACAGGATATTGATTACAAACCAGAGGAACCCACGTTTCAAAACACAAATTTTAAATCCAAAGATACCAACAATCATAATGACTCTCTACTTTGTATTTTCTGCAATAAGAAAGGATACGTTAGAAGTGCTTGTTATGATTTGAAAAATAAGAAGGAAAAGTTTCCTTCTAGAACTAACAAGAGAGGACCCAAAAAGATTTGGGTACCTAAGGACAAGATTGTATATGCTGCAGATTTGCTTAGCAACAGAGTTGAAACACCAGTCCTTGTACTTAGACAGTGGGTTCTCACGTCACATGACGGAAGAAAGGCGTATGTTCCAAGAACTCCAAATTAAAGAGAGTGGAATAGTAGGTTTCAGAAGAAACCAGGAAGGTAAAATCATTGGAAGTGGAAGAGTTGGTAAGAAATTTCTACCTTCTATTGATAATATTTTACTTGTTGATGGCCTGAAGCATAACCTACTAAGTGTAAGTCAATTATGCGATAGTGGTTATGATGTTGGCTTTAGTGAAAATGCCTGTATAGTCAAGAGCAAGAAAGATTGTTCCATTTTCTTTAAAGCAAAGAGAAAGAACAATATCTATAAAATAAAACTTTTTGAGTTAGTAAATCAAAATGTCAAATGTTTTTTGTCAGTTGATGAAGAGCAATGGACTTGGCACAAAAGATTGGGTCATGCCAGCTTGAGGTTAATCTCAAAGCTTAACAATAAAGAACTTGTTAGAGGCTTACCAAATCTTAGGTATCAATCTGATACTCTTTGTGAAGCATGCTAAAAAGGGGAAACAAACAAAATCTTCTTTTGAATCCAAAAATATTGTTCCACCTTAAGGCCACTTGAGCTTTTTCATTTAGATTTATTTGGAACTAGAACTGCATCTTTGTCTGGAAAGAAATATGGTCTTGTAATTGTTGATGACTATACTAGATGGACATGGGTAAAGTTCTTTGCTCATAAGGATATTACATTTTTATATTACAACAATTAGAAGTGATCATGGTGGAGAATTTGAAAATGAACAATTTCAAAACTTCTGTGAAGAGCATGGGATCTCTCACAATTTTTCATCCCCTAGAACACCACAACAAAATAGTGTTGTAGAAAGGAAAAATAGATCCTTTCAAGAAATGGCCAGAACCATGATTCACGAAACTAATGTTGCAAAGCACTTTTGGGCAGAAGCTGTAAACACTACATATTATATTCAAAATAGAATTTATATTAGACTTATCTTGAATAAGACTCCTTGTGAATTGTGGAAAGAAAGAAAACCCAACATTTCATATTTCCACCAATTTGGGTGTGACTGCTTTGTTCTAGATACAAAGAACAATATTGGAAAATTTGATTCAAAATTACACAAAGCTATCTTTTTGGGATATTCTGAACGCTCTAAAGCTTATCGAGTATACAACAAAGAAACATTAATTGTTGATGAATCTATGCATGTGTGATTTAATGATAAGAAGCCTGACAATGAAACGCCAGAGCTAGATGAGATCGTTACAGATATGCAGATAAACAAAGAAACAGATAACAGTGTCACAGGTGCTGACTCTGATTCTGCTTGTGGTGATAAGAATCAAGAAGAGACGATAACAGACTAAAAGTTCAAACCTCATCACCCAAAGGACCAGATCATTGGTGAACCAAGTGATAGAGTTAGAACAAGATCATCTCTCAGGGAATACTCTGACTCTGCACTGCTGTCAGAAATAGAGCCCAAGACAATTGATGAAGCACTAACAGACGATGGATGGATACTTGCTATGCAAGAAGAGCTCAATCAATTTCAGAGAAATGATGTTTGGAAGCTTGTGCCTCCTCCAGAGGATAAGCAAGCCATTGGAACCAAGTGGGTTTTCAGAAACAAACTTGATGAAGATGGCAAAGTGGTAAGAAATAAAGCTAGACTTGTTGCTCAAGGGTATTCACAAGAGGAAGGTATAGACTACACTGAAACCTTTGCTCCTGTAGCTAGACTTGAAGCAATTAGAATATTATTATCATTTGCTGCACATCATGACATTACTTTATATCAAATGGATGTAAAGAGTGCATTTTTAAATGGTTTTATAAGTGAGGAAGTGTTTGTAAAACAACCATATGGATTTGAAAATATTGCTTATCCAGAGCATGTCTTCAAACTTAAAAAGGCTCTCTATGGTCTTAAACAAGCCCCAAGAGCTTGATACGACAGATTGAGTTCCTTTTTAATGTCAAATGGTTTTGAAAGAGGACAGGTGGACACTATACTCTTTAGAAAATCATGTAAAAAGTATTTTATTATAGTTCAAATATATGTTGATGATATTATCTTTGGCGCTACTAATGAATCTCTTTGTGAGGAATTCTCTAAGCTTATGCAAAATGAGTTTGAAATGATTATGGTGGGAGAATTAAAATTCTTCTTTGGTATTCAAATCAAGTAATGTCAAGATGGAACCTATATCCATCAGACTAAATATGTGAAAGAACTCTTAAAGAAGTTCAAGCTTGAGGAAACCAAACCAATGAGCACACTAATGCATCCAACATGTGCTATCGGCAAAGATGAATCTAGTAAAAAGGTAGACCAAAAGGTATATAGAGGTATGATTGGTTCACTTCTTTATCTCACAGCCTCAAGGCCTAATATTATGTTTAGTGTGTGCTTATGTGCAAGATTCCAATCTGAACCTAGAGAGTCTCACTTAACTGCTGTTAAGAGAATCTTTGGGTATCTTAAAGGAACTACTAACCTTGGCTTGCTTTATAAGCATTCAGAAAATTACAAGTTAATAGGTTTCTGTGATGCTAACTTTGCTGGAGATAGAATTGAAAGAAAGAGCACAAGTGGTGGCTGCCAATTTCTTGAAGCAAACCTTATCTCGTGGTCCAGTAAAAGACAAAGCACAATTGCACTATCAACAGCAGAAGCTGAGTACATATCTGTTGCAAGTAGTAGCTCACAACTTCTATGGATGAAGTATCAACTTGAGGACTATCAGATTAAATAGAGTAACATTCCTATATATTGTGATAATACATCTGCAATATGTTTGACTAAAAATCCTATTTTGCATTCACGCGCAAAACATATTGAAATTAAACATCACTTCATTAGAGACTATGTTCAAAAAGGGATACTTGAAATTAAATTTATTGATACTGACCATCAATGGGCAGATATCTTTAGAAAACCCCTTACTGAAGATAGATTTAACTTTATAAGAAAGAACTTGAATTTTCACCTTATAAAGGAATAAGTGTTTAATTTGAAAATATATATATATATATATATATATATATATATATATATATATATATCTGATTTTTGTGCCTCTGAAATGCCTGCGTCTGATTGCCTGTGTGCGTCTGTTTTTGACATGTGCCTCTGCTTTATGTGTTCGTCTGTTATACATGTCTCTATTTTTAAGCTGCCTCTGTTTTCTATTATATTCATTATTTTATTATTTATTAATTAGTATTTGCATCATCTGTTGTTGTTAACTGTTCATATTCATGTGAATCTGTTACAAGTTCCCTCTGGGAATCTTGTTATACACATGTCTCTCTGAGACTGGTTGATGCGTTAGTGCATGAGATTTACTCTCATTGAGTCATAATTGTTTTTACTACCCGAGGACAATTTTACTGCGCCTCTTTATTGCTTTACTTGACACGTTTCATTTTTGAAACGACAATTTATTTAATTCTTTTATTTTGAAAACTGAACAAGGCAGTTTGCCTTCTTCAACATGTTTATTACCCTTCCACCCACTCACTACATCTACTACTCACTCTATCTCTCTTTGAGAAGTCTTACGTTTTGCAACCGTAAACCCCTTTCTCTTCTACTTGCTCTCTGCAACTTTCTGTCTCTCTGCAATGGCCGCTCCACAACTAGTTGTGTATAGTCCTGAGGAGGAACCTCGACCTACTTTGGTGAACGTTGAGCATCACCAACTGAAGGTGATGGTGGAACATCAAGTGGACTTCAAAGATTTGGCTGATAATGGGTACGCATTCAGAACTGATTTTATTGATATGGGGATTGAGGATTTCTTCTGCATGGAGAACTTTCCTGTTTACCAAGAACTAGTGAAGGAATTCTGGATGTATGCTAGATGTAAAGACAATACCATTCACGGCTATATTCAAAGGAGGAACATTGTGATAACTCAGGATATAATTTCTGATGTTAGCAAGTGCTCTAACTCTGGAAGAGTTATCAGGGATAACTGGGAAAGCGAGTATGGTGGCTGGGATACCATCAACTCCTCCATCTATGAGAATTTGGCAGATTTGAAGGCTGCAAACATGAAGAACAAGTTCAGGGCACTGTTTAAGAAAATCAAGAACTGCATTGTTCCCAAATTTGCGTCTGTTGACACTGTGAGCAGTGAGCACAAGTTCATCATGTGGCATTATGAGATTAAATCCAAACTCAATATGCCAAGTCTCATCTTTGACCATCTACACAGAAACATTATGTTCTCTAGGACAGGGAAGAACTTGAGCATTCCCTATGGAAGGATGATTTCTGCAATTCTGGATAATCAAGGCCTGATTAGGCATCTTCAAGGGCTTAATACTGAAGAAGCTGGAGTTGCACTCCAAACCATGAGTATACCAACCTTCAACAGTGAGAACTTAAAGAAGATAAGAGTTTTATCCACTGAGATCATTGCTGAGATTCAGCGGGAAGAAGAAGCTGCGAGTAGACCAGTAAGGAAAGGAAAGAGGAAGATGACTGAAGTTGTTACTGTTGAGCCTATAAGGAGAGTAACTAGGAGTACTGGCATTCACATTGCCTCTGAACCTACTCATCTAGTTCCTCTAATGAGACCTGCCTTCATGCCCTCACTACTGACAGAAGAGCAAGAAGACAAGAAGGTAGTAATTGCTGAAATGATTGCAAAATCTCAAGAGGAATGTCGTAAATTCTATGAGGATCGCAAAGCAAGAGGACTTCTTCAAAAAGAGACCTTTGCTTCGCCTGTTACTGCTCCTTCCACTGCTGCACTTGTTGTTGCCTCCGGAACCATTGCTGCTACTGCAACTAGTACAAAGAGGAAATTAACAAGGTTGGCTGATATTCCTGCAAAGAAGCCAAAGGTACTTCATTAAATAGTTGATTTGTATGATTCTATTTATGGTCCTGGCTCTGCTGCTACAGGTTCTTCCGTAACCCAACCCTTACAGTCCTCTCAACCATTATCCTTAAACCCTATTCCTCCCCTCCAACCATCAAAACCTACTCCTCCACAATCTTCTAAATCTGTTCATTCTTCCAAATCTTCTAAACCAACCCCTCCTAAAAATCCTTCACCACCTGAAAAGCCTTTGCCTCCATTACCTTCTGATTCTTCATCTGATGAAGAAGATCATGTCCCTTTGAGACAAAGACAGAGACCATTTCCAAAAGTCTCAATTCCTTACATTGAGCCCTTCTCTATTGCTCACCCAACAACCACCACTACTACACCTATACTTTCACCACAACCACAACCCACTAAAACACCTTCACCACAACCTAAACCTACCACTCCTCCACCCAGCCCTAAATCACCACCAAGACCTCACTCTCCTCCATTAGTTCAACCTGATCTAAACCTACCATCACATCCTGAAACAGAACCTGAGCCTATTATCCAGGAACCCCAATCCCCTTCACCTGGCTCTGATACGATCTGTGATGCTCAAACCCTCACTACCTTTTAGCCCCTTGCTATTTTACTACCTTCACCACCACAAATCCCTTCTCAACCTCATTCAGCAATTCTGCCTGAGCCTGAGTCTACTACAGAACCAATTGTAGATGATGACCTAGTCATTTGTTGCTACAATTGCTGTTGAAGTGGTTCAAGAACTTGAACTGGCAGATGATGATGTAACCATGCATCATTGATCCATCAATCCTACTTCTTCCTGCACCTCCTGCTCCAGTTGTTCAATTGGGTGTGAACCACCTCCAAACCATCGGGAAACAAGAGTTGTACCTCAGCCTAATCCATGCCTCTTTGCTAGATTTGAAGTTTTTAAGGCTAGGAGACAATATGAATTTGATACATGGAGAGTGATTGAGGAAGATAGACCGGATAGTGTTGGCACTGCACAGGCTCTAGAAGATTTTTATGAAAATTGACATTTTATCAATTTCTGGTTTGAGAAGCATAGGAAGGATCAACTGGAGAGAAACAGAAGACTCTTAACTGCCTTTGCTTGGAGAGTGCCTCAGTAGGTTAAAACCCCTGTTGTTTAGGAACCAGAGTCTGCTCCCATACTTCCACTTGCTCCTATTCCTCCACCTGCACCAGAACCAGTAACCCCTGCTCCTGCTTCAAATGCAATGGTGACCCAGCCTTCTACATCAGGGTCTAATTCTGCATCTGCAAGTCATTCTGTGGTAGTTCCAAAAGAGGTCTTGGACCAACTTGTTGAAGATAACAAGAACTTCAAGCAATTTATGGAAACTACTCAACGACAGTTGGAAGCCTCTGATAGGAAGCATGGTGTTGTTACAGATATGCTGCAGGCTATTCTGGATCGGTTGCAGAAACCTTAGACAGCCTTTAGGTTTTTCACCCCTTTTTATTTGTAACCTTGTACTTGCTTTTATCTTCTTAGTTGGAAATCAATTTTGTACTAAGATATTTTTATCTAAGCAATGAAATCATTATCTTTTGATACTTATTCAGTTTTAACTTTACCTTTCTCAAACTCTGTTTTGACTATGAAGTTCTTTGTTTATTCTTAACCTTTTTGCCTGATGACAAAAGGGGGAGAAGAAAATAATAGAAATATAGAGTAATTGATGAACCTGATGTATCAACCAAGTGTCATCATGCATTACATTTTTGCATTATTTACCCTGACACATTAACTTGGAATGTATGATCTGATGTTGTATTAATATATTTATGCTCTGATAGATCTCCTTGTTTATGTAAGCTCTGATACTTTATTTGGAATGCTATGATGTGATACATTAATCTGATGCGACTTTACACTTAGAAAATATTCATATGTGCTTAATTCAGGGGGAGCCTCTAAAATTCTTTTAAGCAAATATTTTTCTAAATGGAAAATTATTCATCAATCTATGTATTTCTCATCATTAAAAAGGGAGAGATTGTTGGAATCAAGTGGATTCAGAAACAATGACCCTTAGTTGTTTTAATGATAACAAATAGTTAATAGAACAATTTATCCTCTGATGTGTTTGTTAGTGTGCAGTAGTCACTAGTCATCAGAAGAAATTATCTCAGAAGACTAAGTGAAAGTGTGCATTTCACTCTCAGTTTCATAAATCTGAGTCCGGCATGATCCTCTGAAAATTGCTTACGTCATCATCTGATAGCCTCACTCTGTTTTGGTCAACGCTCTATTTTGGGTCAACGTTCTGGTAGACCATGCTCTGGTGAGACCATGCTCTGTCTTGGTAAACGCTCTGTTTCTTATCAACACTCAACAGACTATGAATAGACTACTCAGTGGAAGCTTTCGTCTATTTCTACAAGACTCTGTTATTTGAAAGGTCAACAAATTCTGTACTAAAGAACTTGACTCTGTTTCAAGCTCACTCTGGCGAACAAAGTATCTCAGTAACAAGCATTGTTTATTTGACAGATGCTCTGATTGGAAACCAGACTGAGTATTCATTTAAGACTACTTCAAGTATTAAAGAGACCACATTGATGAATATTTTAATGTACGAGGAATCAAATGCCAAAGGCAATGTCAATGTTAATAATCATTAGAAAACTTGCTCAAGAAGTGTCTAATATTCAAAAAGCTCACAAGGGACAAAGATCCTGATTTTGTCTACTGTGTCAGTATGCAAGAGCAGAGTAGAAAGCGACGTGACTTGCAAAGCCACAAAAAGGGGATCTGAAGTTTTTGTCCATTTGTGAAAAGAGCTTTTAAGTCACAACGGCACTATTCACAACCCTTGCTATATATACCTTACTTCATTCATTGAAGTAGGCGAACGAAGTGAGCAACCAAGAATCATTCCAAGTATCTAGGATCACATTGAACAATCACTTAAACGTTTTATTCTTTCTGTTTAAAAGTTATTCATTGTGCTTAAGTTTTCATTGTAAATTCTCTCTACTAAGAGTTATTTGATATTGTCTCAAACTACTTTTGAACCTTGTATCTAGCCCAGTAGTGGCTGTATTCCTTAGAGGCTTGACTGTACTAAGTCGTTTTAAGAAGTTGTGAGTATAGCCAGTTTAGCAGTAGTATACTCTCAAGTGTAATCATGTTGATTATAGTGGAGAAATCCTTCAAGTGTGTGAAGGGACTAGACGTAGCTATCAGGTGATAGTGAACTAGTATAAATCATTGTGTCATTCTCTTCTCTTCTCTTTACTTGTCTTTCATTACTACTTTGTTAAATAGTTATTTTGAAAAGGTTTTCAAAAATACACAAGCTTTGCGAAAAGATTTCTAAAACCCAATTCAAACCCTCTTTCTTGTGTTTTTGCCACGTTCACGTGGGTATGACTTAACACATAATTTGGTCTATGTGGCATGTTAGTTTAAAAATTAAAAAATATTTACAATATTTTCAGTTATAAATCGAATGATAATTGAACGAATGGACCAAAATCACACAATTGCGATACCTAGGGGACTTAATTCGCTCAATTAGAACTTGAAGACCAAAATCACACAATTGTGATACCTGAAAGAACTAATTCGCTCAATTAAAACTTGGGAACCAAAATCGCACAATGACAATACTTAGAGGACCAAAAGTGTAATTAAGTCTTTATTTTATTGTGAACAGTTTTGGGTTGTTTTTAATAATTCACTAATAATTGATTTTTATTGTTAACCGGGGTGGGGAAAGTGGAATATTGGGTTGATTTATTTAATAAAATAAAATAAATTGAAGTGAAAAATTAGTTTGCATGATTAAATTTAATTAATTCATTTAATTAAAAAAGTAAATAAATTTATCCAGTATTTTAATAAATTTATTAAAATAAAATTATTTATTTATTTAATTAATATTTACAAAAAGGGTATTATTGTCCTTTCAAAAATAATAATTCACTCATCTCTTCCATTTTTCTCCACATTTCCGTAACGCCTACAGCAGTTAGTTAAAAGATGAAAATAACCGACTGTAGTCAGAGAGTACAATGGCATGCTGATATTTCAAATAATATCTGAGTGGGCCCTCAATCGAGGGCAATGATGAGCACATAGGAGGCAAGGAACACTCCATGTGTCATACAAAAGACAAGAAACACGTAGAGAAGAGAGAGCGAAGTGATAAGGGACCACACAAATTCCATCTCTCCATTTTTGCCAAGAAAGCAGCGAGAAGTGGGAACACCGTGTTGCTCTTCAACCATTATATTGTGCTCTGTTGTTGGCTTCTCAAAACCGTTGGTGTATTTCTGTGCAACATTAGTGTGAGTTCCACAAGATGTGTGTAAGATGTGCGTAAAACCTACTTGGTGATCAATTATGGCCTATGGGATAGTTTACAATTTATTATGCAAATTAAGGGATACTAGTTGTTAGCTAAAACTAATATTTGTTAATAGCTAGGTCCATTTTTTAAACTACCTCTATCTTGTTTTCAAATTTCACAATTCAATTAGATTTCACAAAAAAATTATACACAACCAAATTATAATTAACCAACACAAAGAGGAATTTACACTAGAGTAATAATAATCTAAAAGAAAAATACCACAAATCTTTAAATACACATTAGTCATGTTGAAGGTTATGTATATAGTACCGAAAAAAAGGATATGTATGTTTATCAACATTTAAAATATGTTAATGTATCACGCGTGGGTATGACTTAATACATAATTTGGTCTATGTGGTATCTTAGTTTAAAAATTAAAAAATATTTATAACATTTTCAGTTATAAATCGAATGATAACTGAACAGAGGGACCAAAATCGCACAATTGCGATCCATAGGGGACTTAATTCGCTCAATTAGAACCTGGGGACCAAAATCGCACAATTATGATACCTAGAAAACCCAATTCGCTCAATTAAAACTTGGGGACCAAAATCGCACAATGACAATAAATGGGGATCGAAAGTGCAATTAAGTCTTTATTTTATTGTGAACAGTTTTGGGTTGTTTTAATAATTCACTAATAATTGATTTTTATTGTTAACCGGGGTGGAAAAAGTGGAATATTGGGTTGAGTTATTTAATAAAAGAAAATAAATTGAAGTGAACAATTAGTTTGCATGATTAAATTTAATTAATTCATTTAATTAAAAAAGTAAATAAATTTATCCAGTATTTTAATAAATTTATTAAAATAAAATTATTTATTCAATTAATTAATATTTATAAGAAGGGTATTATCATCCTTTCAAAAATAATAATCCACTCATCTCTTCTATTTTTCTCCACATTTCCGTAACGCCTATAGCAGTTAGTTAAAAGATGAAAATGACCGACTGTAATCAGAGAGTACATTGGCATGCTGATATTTCAGATAATATCTGAGTGGGCCCTCAATCCAGGACAATGATGAGCACGGAGGAGGCAAGGAACACTCGTGTCATACAAAAGACAAGAAACACGTAGCGTGTGTTTGTTTGAGGGTGGGATGCCAAGAGAGAGGTAGGAGCGAGAGAGGTTGGGGTGAGAGGCTCCTTTTCTCCAGTTTGATTAAAATGAAAAGGTGAGACGAGAGAGATACGAGAGACCAATTTTACACTTTTTTCTTTCTTCTCAACTTTGAGAAGAAAGGGGCCAGTGATTGGTTTTTTTTTTTCTGTTTCCAATTATACCTCTATTCTCTGCTTATACCTCAAATTATTTAAAATTTTAGTCAAGGACATTGATGTCTTTTCAAATATAATCAACACTTCTCTCTTCTCTTTTTCTCTTCTCTTTCTCATAAACCAAACAATACCACAAATCTACTCTATTTCTCACCTATTTCTCTCTTCCTACGCTCTCTCTCACATATTTCTCTCTTCACAACTTCTCTTCGGAACCAAACACACCGGTAGAGAAGAGAGAGTGAAGTGATAAGGGACCACACAAATTCCATCTCTCCATTTTTGCCAAGAAAGCAGCGAGAAGTGGGACCACCGTGTTGCTCTTCAACCATTATATTGTGCTCTGTTGTTGGCTTCTCAAAACCGTTGGTGTATTTCTGTGCAACATTAGTGTGAGTTCCACAAGAAGATGTGTGTAAGAAATTGAAAAGAGAGAAAAAATAATTAACCCAATCATTATCGCCAACAGAAATGTGAAGACAGGAGTTGCTTGCTGAATTGCAGCAGCATAAGTTGGAATGTTGGAATAGTAATAGTATAGCTTAAACCAATAGTATAAGAGTATCTGAAAATTGAATGATTTTTTTTTTTTTTTTTGTGGTTGGTGAATAATGTGGTGATTGGTAAGGTACCAGATTTTCACTTGAATGTCTACAATATAGGTAGCGTGTTTAGCCGTTTAACCTGGTCCAATGAATAGATTAATTTCCCAACCATGATCAAGTTCACATTTTACCTGCGTTAGCCAATTCCAGCAAGTAATTATACGTTATTGACCATTTTGCCAAGAAAAATCAGTAACACAAAGTTGTGCCCCATTTTTATTTTGTGCCTCCCCAAAACAATTAATACATTTGGACATTGTGTTCTTTTTTATAATAACTGGGTTAGCAATGTTTCGTTCAAAAATTTGAATCATCGGACGGATATGCGTAAAACCTTCGTAGTTCTTAGTTAATTCGATTATTATTATTATTATTATGCTTATTATGCGTAAAACCTACCTGGTGAATTATGGCCTATGGGATAGTTTACAATTTATTATGCAAATTAAGGGATACTAGTTGTCAGCTAAAACTATTATTTGTTAATAGCTAGGTCCATTTTTTAAACTACCTCTATCTTGTTTTCAAATTTCACAATTCAATTAGATTTCACAAAAAAATTATACACAACCAAATTATAATTAACCAACACAAAGAGGAATTTACACTAGAGTAATAATAATCTAAAAGAAAAATACCACAAATCTTTAAATACACATTAGTCATGTTGAAGGTTATGTATATTGTACCCAAAAAAAGGATATGTATGTTTATCAACATTTAAAATTTGTAAATACAACATTCAAGTAGCTCCTGCTTAAAAATAACTTTTAGATGTATCAAGTTGGCCTTTTTAAATCACAGCCTTTGAATATTTAAATTATTAAATCAAGGGCTAAGAGTGAATTTGACCCTGGTGGGAAAATCTATTCATTAGACCATCATAAACGCCACCCAACAAGTCTATTCATAAGAGAAACAAGTCTTATGTCTCTTTTAAGGTTTAACCTTTTTTTTTGTTTTTTGTACAGAGTTTTAACCTTCTTTTACAATCGATGATAACTAGCCTTATTTCATGTTCATATTGCATAAAACCCATTGATACAAAATCAGCATATTAACCAAAGTCAATTGTAAATATTCCAACCGAAAGATAACAGATGATATTGATCATGCCAAAATCCGAGCGGAACTGGCTCTCAGCTGGCTCTCGATGATCCTAATCATTCACCTAATGAAGGATGTATAAGAGCATCTTTAGCGCAGGTTACCTAAAATTTAAGAGAACGCACGTGGTCAAGCTTTTTCCTCCGTGTCATTCACTTCATTGCATGTGTTATCTAATTTTCTCCCTCCGTCAACTAATAAGAGAACGGTTGCAAATTGTGAAAGACGTTTATTTTCTCCCTCATCATGACAAAGCATTTAAAGCAATAGCTGAAGCATTTAATTGAATAAACAAGGCAATATGGTCCCACACAAAAAAAGAAGCAACGCATGTAAATTAACCCGCGTTAAAGCTGCCCTAAGTAACCTAGTTACTAACAACGAAAGAAATCAAATGCCCAACACAAATGAAATTGGAAATCACAAAAATAATTTTAAATCAAAACCCGATTTAATAACACGAATTAGTGACATGTACTAGCATGTCCATAAGCATGGCCTAAAACGATGACTTTCAAACTAACGGTTAGGAAATGCTCTGGTTTTATGTCATTTGAATCCTCTCCTAAATTCTATCTCTCTATCTCTTTACAAAAATACATCACAACCATTGGCTTAAGCTAACGGCCTGCAGATTAAAGGGAAAAATATTTTTAAAAAAATGAAATATTCTCCCCGATATATTAGGAAAGCGAAAAAAAATCTTGCCGCCAATTGCAAAATCAAAATTTCACCGCTGGAACATTATTTTAAACCCAACAGTTGCTGCTTTCGGTAATTAAGAAGGGTGTAACACCTTAATTTCATTAACATGAAGTTAAGAGAATTATCATTAGATACAGTAATCCCAAATATAAATTTAAACTTAAATCCAACATTAAGTTCAAATGTCATAAAACTGAAACTCAAGTGCATACGTTTAGAACGTTACAACAACAATACATGAGTTCTAAGAATTACAATTCCAAAGTGCTACTATAACTAATACAGGGAACCAAACGCCAAGAGCACGCAGCTGTCAGTCATCTTTTGGTACCTGTGCATCTGTAAAATAATTAAACAAAGGAATGGGATGAGATAATAATCTCAGTGAGTTCTCCCCTCGACTCCTCACCATTCACTCATACAAATTATCACCAGTCAAGCATTTATATGACACCTTTATGCAATGCATATTCTTACTATGAATTTCTAATTCATCTATGGCTCGTATTTATGAGTAGTGTTGTATGCTTACGTCCATACAACCCCATAAATACGCTTTCGATATGGTGGTTAGACGTCTTAACCGTCCGAGGGCGTCCCACACGGCTAACCATATCGATCACCCCATTTTAGAGGCATCTTAGTATCTTTTAGGGAATTAATCACCACTATATCCTTAAATGCATGCTTTACTCTAAGGATACCATTAGAAGCTACTTCAACTCAACATGCAACTGAATACACTCATGTAAAAGATACATTTCAAGTTCAAAATAGAGCATATATCATAATGAGTCCAAGAAAACACATTAAGACAAGAAATAACTTCCATTAGAGCTCCATGGAGCTCTCAATGGTCAACATTCATCACAACATCTATAGGGGTACAACAATACCCCCTTAATCAGCCCCAATAACACATGCATAGCTATCAAAAATAAAAACTGTGCATAAATGAGGATTTGGAGAACTTCCTAATATAGGGTTCATGGTTTTTCTTCAAAAGGGACCCTAATGTGGGACTTATGGGTGCCCAACACCTAAGAGGAAGAAGAACTCACTACAACTTCCAAGATTCAAGCTTCAAGGTTGATGTTTCAGCTCCTTCTTCTTCCTTCTTCCTCTTCTCCTTCAGCTGGCCTTCTAGGGATTCCTCCAATCTTCCCAAATCAAGAGTAAACACTCCCCAACTTGGATTCAAGCTAAGATTGTTGGTGAATCTAGCATGAATCCATGTTTTTCCCCTCTAGTTTGTGAACCCTAGGTGTTTGACCCCTTCTCCTTCTTCTCTTCGTCGCACCTCTCTCTAACTCTCTCTACATCCTTCGCGTTACATTCTTTTCTGCTGAGTTTTTACGATATCTGCGGTGTGAATCGATTCACGATGCAATTGAATCGATTCACTCAAAGTGTAAAATTGACAGAATCGCAGATTTAAGTGCGTGAATCGATTCCTGCGGTTCTCGGTCGATTCACAGAGAACTGACTTACATTGTCGATTCATGCTGCGATTCACGAGAGGATCAGCCTTTGTGAATCGATTCCTCCCGCGATTCATCAAAACCTAATCGAGTCCCAGCAAACTCACAGCCCTGAATCGATTCACAGGGCCTGGGAATCGATTCACACTGGGCAAAAATTCACCAAACACCATTTTTCACACATTTAACTATAGAAATTAATGAGAATACCACTTAAGGTTCATCTTTAAGCCATACTAGGCTTATATCCACATACAAATCAAGCTTGGGGATTTTGGGGTGTTACACTACTACCCACCTTTTAAAAAAAAATTGTCCTCAAAATTGATAAATTAACATACCTATTGGAAAAGCTGCGGATATTGGTTTTGCATCTCCTCTTCGAGTTCCCAAGTAGCTTCTTCGGGAGTGGATCCTTCCCAGATCACCTTAACCAAAGGGATAGTCTTATTCCTGAGTGCCTTGGAAGCTCGGTCCACTATTTGGGCCGGTTCGGGCTGGTATGTGCAATCAGGTCTAAGTTGTATAGACTCATGGTCTATAGAGTGGAATGGATCCGGAATGTATTTCTTAAGCTGAGACACATGAAAAACATTGTGGAGATTTGACAAGGAAGGAGGCAAGGCAATTTGGTACGCGACAGGACCAACTCGACTGAGGATTTGGAAGGGACCCACATACCGAGGGGTTAGCTTTTTGGCCCTAAGAGCTCTACCAACACCTATAGTGGGAGTGACTTTCAGGAATACATGTTCTCCCTCCTCAAATTCAAGGGGTTTAAACCTACGATCTGCATAACTTTTACACTACTCTGAGCAGTCTTTATCTTCTCCCTAATCATGCGAATCTTATCAGTAGTTTCTTGGACAAGGTCAGGGCCTAACAATTGTTTTTCTCCCACCTCAAACCAACATAGAGGAGTTCTACACTTGCACCGTAGAGAGCCTCATACGGTGCCATTCCTATGCTAGAGTGATAGCTGTTGTTGTAAGAAAATTCAATTAAGGGCAAATACTTGCTCCAACTACCGCCATCCTCTAAAACACAGGCTCTAAGCATATCCTCTAAGGTTTGAATGGTTCTCTCCGACAGGCCATCTGTCTGAGGATGGTAGGCTGTGCTAAGACTCAATCTCGTCCCTAAGGCTTGATGAAGTGCCTTCCAAAACCGAGAGGTAAACTTTGGATCCCTATCAGAGACAATGTTAGTTGGAACCCCGTGGAGCCTAACAATTTCTCTGATATAGATATCAGCTAACCGGGCAGTTTTGTAAGTGGATTTTATGGGAAGAAAATGAGCAGATTTGGTTAATCTGTCCACTATGACCCATATAGAGTCATATCCTAGCTGAGTGTAGGGTAATCCTCCCACAAAATCCATTGCTATACTATCCCACTTCCACTCGGGAATTTCTAAGGGCTGAAGAAAACCTGAAGGCTTTTGGTGTTCCACCTTGGTTTTCTGACAAACCAGACATTGGGCCACAAATTCTGCTACATCATTCCTCATGCCTGGCCACCAGTACCTCTGCCTAAGGTCTTGATACATCTTGGTGGAACCAGGGTGTATCGAGAATCCACTCTTGTGGGCTTCTCCTAGAACCTGCTGCTTAATGAGATCATCCTTTGGTATGCAGATTCTTTGATGGAACAATAAAGTGCCATCCTCGGCTTCAGAAAAACCGGGGTGGTGCTTACTAGGCTATGACTCTACATCTAAGCTCTGGGCAAGTCTAATCTGCTCCCTAAAATTGCAGGAAATTTCTAAATGGTAAAGCATAAGACTGTTCATTGATGGGAAAATCCCTAAGTTAAGGTCCCTAAAGGACTCCAACAACTCCATTTCTTTTATCATCAGTGAGGACACATGCAAGGATTTCCTACTCAAGGCATCAGCGACTACATTAAGCTTGGCGGGATGGTACTTCACTCAAAGTCATAATCTTTCAGAATTCAACCCACCTTCCCTGCCCCATGTTAAGTTCCTTCTGATCAAAAAGGTATTTCAAGCTCTTGTGATCACTAAACACTTCGAATTGAGCACCATACAGATAATGCCGCCAAATCTTTAGAGCGAAGATAATGGCTGCAAGCTCTAAGTCATGAGTAGGGTAGTTCTCCTCATGGGGCCTTAACTGCCTAGATGCATAAGCTACAACTTGTCGGTTCTCCATAAGAACACATCCTAACCCTTTCTTAGAGGCATCACTATAAACTTCAAATCCCAAAGCGGGGTCAGGGATAATCAAGACCGGGGTAGAAGTCAACCTGGTCTTAAGCTCTAGGAAACTGCTCTCACAGCTCCTAGTCCATACAAAAGGCTCCCCCTTTCTGGTCAATCTTGTTAGGGGAAGTACCAGGTTTGAAAATCCCTTAATGAACCTTCTGTAGTAACCGCTAATCCTAGAAAGCTCCTAACTTCGTGGATCGTGGTTGGTCGCTCCCAACTAAGGACTGCTTCTACTTTACTAGGATCAACCGAGCACTCACTTTGAGAAATCACATGACCAAGAAACTTAACTTCATTGAGCCAAAACTCACATTTCTCCGGTTTAGCAAAAAGGCTTTTCTCCCTGAGGGTACTTAGAACAATCCTAAGGTGTTCCTCATGCTCTCGAGGATCCTTAGAATAAACTAAGATATCGTCTATGAAGACCACTACAAACTTGTCAAGGAAAGGCCTAAAAATTCGGTTCATGTAGTCCATAAATACGGCTGGGGCATTGGTTAGACCAAAAGGCATAACCAAGTATTCATAGTGGCCGTATCTAGTCCTAAATGCCGTCTTCGGAACATCCTCTGCCTTAACTCTAATCTGGTGATAACCAGACCTTAGATCAATCTTAGAGAAAACCGAAGCTCCCCTAAGTTGATCTATCAAGTCATCTATCCTAGGCAAGGGGTACCTATTCTTCACTGTGATCTTATTGATTTTCCGGTAATCAATACATAACCTCATACTCCCATCTTTCTTCTTCACCAAAAGGACAAAGTGCCCCAGGTGACACACTAGGTCTAATAAAGCGCTTAGCAATCAAATCTTCCAACGTGGTCTTTAATTCCCTTAACTCCAAGGGTGACATCCTATAAGGAGCTATGGAGATTGGTCAGATTAGGGAACCAGTTCTATGGAGAACTCAACTTCTCTCTCGGTGGTAAGGTTGTTACCTCGCTAGGAAACACATCTAAGAATTCGTTCACTATAGGGATAATATCCAGGTCGGGGCTAACCTCTACAGTTGAAGAAAGTAAGATCATATATCCTGCAAGACCTTCCACTAGACAAAGACTCAATAGAAAATCATTACTCTGTGTAACATGACTAGACTCTTCAATAATAGAGTGCACATTTGGAAACTCAATCGTTTTACAGAAACAATTTAAAACAACTTGATGGGCGGAAAGGCAATCCATACCCAAGATAATGTCCATCCCTACAAGAGGTAGACACACAAGGTTTACTAAAAACATCCTCCCTTGAATTATGAGAGGACAATTCTCACATACTAAGGAAGTGGAAATGCTACCGTCGGCAGGTGTATACACATGCAACGGAATTTGCAAGGAGGTAAGACACAACCCTAACCTCTGAACACATGTACACGAGATAAAGGAATGTGTTGCTCCCGAATCAAACAAAACAATTAAAGGTTCATCCCGGAGAAAGCAAGTACCTTTCATCAGATTTTCAACTCCCTTTGCTCTTTGGGCGTCAAGAGTGAAGACTCTCCCTTGGTTAGGATCACTAGACTTGGCTCCTTTTCCCTTTGTGTATTGGGGGCACTCTCTAGCCATGTGCCCTGGTTGGTGGCAGACAAAACAAACATTCTTGCCTTTCATGCACTCTCCCTGATGCACCCTTCCACAGTTCGAGCATGCATGATAGGCAGACTCGGAGGTCTGAGCCTGCTTTCCCTTGAAAAGGTTCCTTTTTGGTCTCACGTGCTGAGCGCTCTTATCTTCCTCCTTCTTTTTGTTCTTATCTTGCCACCTCGTTTGCCTATCCTCATATGTAACGACCCGTTTCCGGACCGCTACCGAGCTCAACACACCGAGCTCAACTAAACCTGTATGAGATGTGTTTTAAAACAGTACTCTTGTGCCTTTTAAAAAGTACGGTCTATTTTTTTTTTTTTATAAAACCAACTCGTGCACATCAGAGTAATTACAGCTTTTCGAAACATGGTGCAACTAAGACACAAGACTTAAATTCTAATAAAACATACATGCATAACATACATATATATATCACTCGAAATAATAATGTATACAAAATACAGAGTAGTAAATGTACAAAGAAAATACACCTAAGGTATGACGACTTCAAGAGAGCAATCATACCACAGGGTACTTCCTGAGACACCCACGCAGGTCGCTCCAAAAGTAAACCGCCAGCCTACCTCAGTAGCAACAAAACATAACCGGCCCAACTGGTCACGACATACTATACACAAAAACAGACAAAGCAAATCACGATAAGTAGAGGTCGTCGCTCGGGTCCTCGTCGAGCTCCTCCTCGCCATCATCTGCTGTCGAGTTCCCTGCGCCCTCGACCTCGCCTGGGTAACCGTCATGGATTGAAGGCACCACGGGAAAAGGTCAACTTCTCAACAATTCAAGATAAGCACGTCATAAAGAAATAAGCAGACATCACAGTATATCATTCACCAACGTGACTCGACCATCTCACTCTAGACTCGACTCGACTCTTATTCCTAATATCGCCAGAGTCCATCCCCAACCGACGTAATAGGTAAGCGGTGTCCAACCCCAAACCGATACCATGCATTAATCAGCAGGTCCAACCCCAAACTGATAATGCGACGTCTAGTCAATCTCCCGTAAACAAAAAGGGGACCTAGCACCCTTAGTTATCCGGGTCACGGCTCAAAAACGTCATACGACTCGCCTAGCTCTCTCACTCGATGAACAGCTCTCCGCTTACAATATTCAAAGAGTTATACACAAGATATTCAACCGCATGTCAAATAAAAGAGCAAGCTCGACATGAAGAAACGCAATTCAACATGCAATACACAATTCACAACATATATTCAATCACATATTAAATACATGCAAAAACTCAATCATATCACAACATTTCAAGCTCGACACCAATCAAGGAATCCATACACAATAACATATAAAATAAAGTCTTAATAATTTCTAAAAGTTGCCCTTACCGAACTCCGAGCTAACGCTGCTCGACAACGACCTCGACATGGCTGTCTTCAAACGAGCTCGACAACGACTTCGACACGTACCGTCCTCAATCGACCTCGACACGTACGCTTCTCAGTCGACCTCGACACGTACGCTTCTCAGTCGACCTCGACACGTACAGTTCTCGATCTGGATCCCACTGCTTCCACGTCCTCGGGTTCGCTCTCCCGTACACCTCGATTCGGAAATCACACGATCTCGGGAATCAGACTTCCTAAAACAAGCACAACTCAGTTCCATCTATGGGTTCTAATAACACTTAGCTCTCATAACCCCAATCTTAACTACAACCCAGTAAATATTTTCTTAAAAACTTCTTTCATACATCTCATCAGACAAAGCCATTTTTCCACTAACACAAGGTTAGGGTTTTCGATCAAAAGTTCATGAAAAAGGATATCTGATGCTACAATAGATAAATCGACAACGACAACAACCAGAAGCAACAAACGACAAACTAAAACAAGAAATCGAAACAAACCAAAAAGGAAGGGTTTTTGGGCACTGCCTATTGCAGAAATCAGAGAAAGAAATTTGTTTTACAAGCTCAAATAATTGGTTAGAAAGGTGGGTAATATCATGAAGAAGAAAACCCATCAGTTTGACATGATTTGGAAGCATAAAAACTAGCTAAAATGGAAAGAAGAAATGGCGCTAAACAGTAGCATGAAGAGAAAATCTGTTTTTCCATACCTCAGATGGTGGTCGAGATGGTGAGATATGTCGAGAAGATGATGATGAACAAGTTTGATGAAGAAAGTTTGTGCAGAAGCTCGATGGAACTCAAGGTTCTTCGATGGAAGTTTTGGAGAGAACGAAAAAAAAGAAACTCAGAGAAGGAAGGAAGAAGAAAGAAGAAAAGAAGAAAGTGAATGTTTGAGAAAACTGATTGTGATATACAGCTGGTGAGGGAAGGGCGTTATCGTAACTGCAGTTCTGAGATGCCAATCCCATCAGTCAATCTACCCATCTAATCGCTACTCTCTCATGATTACCCTCTACTCTATAGGTTCAGATCTACAACACCGCGTCGAGAACTGCAAACCGAATATATAAATATTACAACAATATAATAATAACGCTGAATAACGTTCGTAAAAATATGAGTGTCATCATCTCGACACGATGTCGACCAGGGTGCTCGTGCAAGCGCACAAGGCTCTAACACGAGTTCATGCACGCGGCCTCCTCAGTTCGACATGCGCCCTCCTCAGCTCGGTACGTGACTTCATCAACTCGACACGCGACCTCCTCAGCTCAGCAGCTAGTGCACGCGGTCTCCTCAGCTCGGCAAATGACCTCGGCACGCGATCTTGGCATGGGATCTCGACACAAGGTCTTGGTACGAGGTCTCGACATGAGATCTCGACACGAGGTCTCGATCCGACGTCCTAATACGAGGTCGATCTCATCCTCAGGTGTTACAATCTCTCCCTCTAAAAAAATTTCGTCCTCGAAATTGCAAATAAGATTCTTACCTCGGAAAAGTTCAGGGTACTGAGTCTTCATCTTCTCCTCCAGCTCCCAAGTCGCATCTCCAGTCTTCTGATCCCACACAACTTTGACAAGTTGAATCTCTTTGTTCCGCAACTGCTTGGCTTTCCGATCAACGATCCTTGCTGGTGATGCTTCAAAAGATAGGTCGTCCTTCAGTTGAATCACATCCGGTTCGATGACGTGAGAGGGGTCGGAAATATACTTCCGCAATTGTGAGACGTGAAAGACATCATGAATGTTCGACAAGAAGGGGGGCAAGGCAATCTGATATGCCACTGGACCAATACGACGAAGAATCTGATAAGGTCCAATAAATTTAGGGGTAAGTTTCTTGGATTTGATCGCTCGACCAACTCCAGTAGTGGGGGTGACTCTAAGAAATACATGTTCTCCTTCTTCGAACTCGAGTGGTCGACGTCGTTGGTCGGCATAACTCTTCTGTCGACTTTGAGACGTTCGCATCCTATATCTGATCAAACGGATCTTCTCGGTAGTCTGCTGGATCATATCTGGTCCTACAACAGAACGCCGCCGCCCTGGTACCAACAAAGAGGCGTCGACATTTCGTCCGTCTGATTGCTTCAAAAGGTGCCATTCCAATACTCGCATGGAAGCTGTTGTGTAGGTGAACTCCACCAATGGCAAGACGTCGTCCCAACTTCCTCGGTGATCTAAGGTACACGCCGCAATGCATCCTCAAGCGATTGGATCGTTCTCTCGGTCGGCCGTCGATGCGGGGATGATATGCCGAAGCTAAGCCCTGAGCTCGGTTCCCATCGCTCCTTGCAATTCCCTCCAAAAATGAGATGTGAACTTCGGATCTCGGTCGACACGATTGAAGAGGTATACCATGAAGTCGTACTATCTCCGCGACGTAGATCTCTGTCGACTTTTTCCACATTGTATGTCGACCTCATTTGGTAAGAAATGAGCAGATTTGGTCAATCGGTCGACAATCACCCAAATCGAATCATTCTTCTTCTGCGTCTTGGCAAACCTACAACGAAATCCATGGAAATACTATCCCATTTCCAAACTGGTACGTCAGCGATTGTAGCATTCCGCGGTCGTTGGTGTTCCACCTTCGCTTCGACACGCGTTAAACACGGTTACGTACTCAGCCACTTGCTTCTTCATTCCGGACCACCAAAAATGCTTCTTCAAGTCTTGATACATCTTCGTAACTCCTGGGTGAATACTAAAGTTGCTCTTATGCGCTTCGTCGAGTATTAACTTTCTCAGCTCGGCTACGTTTGGTACACATACTCGGCCATTGCATTTTAAGATGTCGTCTGCTCACTTGGAATTCTGTCGCCTTCCTTGCGCTTATCAATCGAACCTTTTCTTGCGAAGCTCGTCATGAACTTGCCGGTCTCGGATCTCGCCCAACAATCTGTTAGAAATGGTAAGCATACCAAATCTCGGCTTCCCGGTGAAACTTCGACACTCGACTTCAAGTCTCGGACCCTCTCGAGCATCTCCAACTCCTTGATCACCATTGAGGAAACTAGAACGCTCTTCCTGCTCAACGCATCTGCTACTACGTTAGCCTTACCGGGATGGTATTCCAACGTATAGTCGTAGTCCTTGAGAAATTACGTCCATCTCATTGGCGCATGTTGAGCTCTTTCGATCGAGCAGTGCTTCAAGCTCTTGTGATCGCTGAAAGCGATAGAGTGCTCCCATAAAGGTAGTGTCTCCATATCTTGAGCGCAAAAACTCTGCTGCCGGCTCAGTCGTGAGTAGGGTAGTTCTCTCGTGAATCTTAAGTCGTCTTGAAGCATCTGCGACCACCTTCCGATGTTGCATCAGCACGCATCCCAATCCCTGGTGTGACGCATCACAATACACCTCGAAAGGCTCTTCGGGTTGAGGCAAAATCAGCACGGGCGCTGTCGTCAAAAGCTCCTTCAGTCTTTGAAAACTGGTTTCACACTCCTCGGTCCAGGAAAAAGGTTGATCCTTCCTCGTAAGTCGTGTAAGAGGCGCGACAATCTTCGAGAAACCTTCAATGAATCTTCGATAATAGCCTGCTAAGCCAACAAAACTTCTGACCTCGTGCTTAGTCTTGGTGTTCCCACGCTAAATGCGACTTCAATCTTAGTTGGATCCACAGCTATCCCTTCTTTGGAAATCACATGACCAAGAAAATTCACCTCTTCAAGCCAAAATTCACACTTCGACAGGTTGGCATAGAGTTGCTTCTCTCGTAATATCTGTAGTACTCGACGTAGGTGTTCTTCGTGCTCTTCTCGGTTCCTCGAGTAGATCAATATGTCGTCGATGAACACTACAACGAACTGATCCAAGAACGAATGGAAAATCCTATTCATGTAGTCCATAAACACAGCTGGCGCATTCGTCACTCCAAACGGCATCACCAAGTACTCGTAGTGACCGTACCTAGTCCTGAAAGCTGTTTTGGGAACATCTTCCTCCTTCACGCGAATCTGATGGTAGCCCGACTTCAAGTCTATCTTGGAAAAGATCGCCGCTCCACGAAGTTGATCCATCAAGTCGTCAATACGTGGTAACGGATAACGGTTCTTCACAGTAACCTTATTGAGCTTGCGGTAGTCCACGCACAGCCTTGATCGTCCATCCTTCTTCTTAACCAACAACACTAGAGCTCCCCACGGTGACACGCTCGGTCGTATGAATTGCTTTGACTCCAAGTGTTCGATCTGGGACTTCAGTTCTTTCATCTCGGCAGGAGACATCCTGTATGGCGCTTTGGAGATCGGTCCTGTCCCTGGAATCAGGTCGATGGAGAACTCGACCTCTCGCCGGTGGTAACCACAGCACGTCTTGAAAACGTCCTCAAAGTCACACACCGGGTACATTCTTCACGTCGATCTGTTTGGAAAACTTCCGAACTAGCGGATACATGTATTCCCTAGTTCCTTCTTTCAAAGAAACTCCAATACGTTCGCGTAAAGATAATTGGAGACTCCAAGGTCTGGGAAAATTACGGTTTTACGGGCACGCAGTCCAAGGACATGGTGGTGTGACAACCAATCCATCCCGAGGATGACATCTAAGCCCTTAAGAGGCAAACAAACCAAATTGACCACAAACTTTCTACTCGAGATAACCGCTACACAATTAAGACATGCGGTGTTTGTGACTAAGGTTTTAGCAATGGGGTTGTAACTACCAATTTGAGCAGTAAAGCGATCCACGATCAAGTTCAAATGGTTCACACAATCAGAAGAAATAAAGGAATGGGTTGCACCCGAATCAAAGAGGACGGATAAGGATTTACCCTCAATCTCACATTCACCTTGAATAAGATCTTCAGCTCGCTCTGCTTCCTCGCCACTCATGCAGAAGACTCTGCCTTTAGCTACCTGACGCTTTCCTTTGGCCTTTGCCGCAAGCATTGCCGGTTCAGCTTTAGGTGTAGGACAATCCTTGGCAAAATGCCCTGGCTTCTTACAGTTGAAACACACCTCCTCCTTCTGAGTACAGTTACTCGCATAATGTCCTGGCTTTCCACAACGAAAACAAGTCACCTCGACACCGGTCTGACCTCCACTCCTCGCTCCCTGGGTCATCGGACGATATTGTCCCCTGTTGTCGTTCCCCGGAGGTCGGTTGTAAGGCTTCTTGCGCTTGTTTCCTTCGTGCAAATCTACGCCTCACTCTGGGGTCTCACCGGTCCGCCTACAACAGTCTTCTTCTTGTGGCTTCTTACTCCTTCTACCTCGACACAGCGATCAATCAGCTCTTGGAGGTTTCGAATCCTCAATGACACCACCGACTTCTGAATGTCAAATCTCAGACCTCGTTGGAATCTCTCACTTAACCATCTTTGGTCATTCGATCACGAAAGCGGATCAAATACCTGCATGGCGACTTCGAACTTGGCCGCATACTCGGACCTTTGTCATACCGCCTTCTTTGCAATTAAAGAAACTCTTGCTCCTTCTCGGCTCGTGCAGTATCTGGGAAGTACTTGTCCAAGAACCTTTCACGGAAAAGCTCCCAGGTCATCTCGCGACGTTCTGCTAGAAATGTTTGCTTCACTCCCTTCCACCAATACTCTGCATCTCCTAGCAGCAAGTAGGTGGCGTAGTCGACCTTCACGTTGTTCGGGCAATGGAGTACCTCGAAGATCTTCTCGATCTCTTGCATCCAAAGATCAGCTTTATCTGGGTTTGGCTCACCGTAGAACTTCGGTGGATCATGCTTCCTAAAGTCTGCCAATCCTCTAGCTTCAGCATTTCGCTCTGCTCGTTGCTGTTGCTGTAAGTTCTGCTGGGTTAACGCTGCCGTCTGTTGAGCCATCGCGTTAGCCTGTTGAGTTGCAGCAGCTGATTGATGGGCCATGGATGCCGCCATCTCGGTCATAGCTTGAATAGCTCGTTCCATGTCGACGTTCTCGGTTGCAGCTGTCGTATCCCAACGAGGTGGCATTAGATTCCACAAGGTTCAAAACCCTGTCAGAATCTCACAACAAGGATGTGTTAAAACACACTGCTTCAATCAAGAAACAGTTCAAACAATTTTTCAAGCAATAAGTGCTTCACTTAATCAAACAGCAATCAACATATTACAACTAGGTACCCAACACATATATATATATATCCCGACACAGTGACCAGTCCAAATTTCCTATGCATAGCTCGGCCGAATCAATCGCTCGATACTAACAATGTAACGACCGTTTCGGACCGCTACCGAGCTCAATATACCGAAGCTCGAGTTCTGAAGCTCAACACACCGAGCTCAACTAAACTCGTATGAGATGTGTTTTAAAAGCGGTACTCTTGTGCCTTTAAAAAGTCCGGCCTCTTTTTTTTTATATAAAACCAACTCGTGCACATCAGAGTAATTACAGCCTTTCGAAACATGGTGCAACTAAGACACAAGACTTAAATTCTAATAAAACATACATGCATAACATACATATATATATCACTCGAAATAATAATGTATACAAAATACGAGTAGTAAATGTACAAAGAAAATACACCTAAGGTATGACGACTTCAAGAGAGCAATCATACCACTGGGGTACTTCCAGACACCCACGCAGGGGTCGCTCCAAAAGTAAACCGCCGCCTACCCTCAGAGCAACAAAACATAACCGCCCAACTGGTCACGACATACTATACACAAAAACAGACAAAGCAAATCACGACAAGTAGAGGTCGTCGCTCGGGTACTCGTCGAGCTCCTCCTCGCCATCATCTGCTGTCGAGTTCCCTGCGCCCTCGACCTCGCCTGGGTAACCGTCATGGATTGAAGGCACCACGGGAAAGGGTCAACTTCTCAACAATTCAAGATAAGCACGTCATAAAGAAATAAGCAGACATCACAGTATATCATTCACCAACGTGACTCGACCATCTCACTCTAGACTCGACTCGACTCTTATTCCGGAATATCGTCAGCAGGTCCATCCCCAAACTGACGTAATAGGTAGCGGCGAGTCCAACCCCAAACCGATACCATGCATTAATCGGCGAGTCCAACCCCAAACCGATAATGCGACGTCTAGTCAATCTCAGTAAACAAAAAGGGGACCTAGCACCCTTAGTTATCCGGTCACGGCTCAAACGTCATACGACTCGCCTAGCTCTCTCACTCGATGAACAACTCTCGCTTACAATATTCAAAGAGTTATACACAAGATATTCAACCGCATGTCAAATAAAAGAGCAAGCTCGACATGAAGAAACGCAATTCAACATGCAATACACAATTCACAACATATATTCAATCACATATTAAATACATGCAAAAACTCAATCATATCACAACATTTCAAGCTCGACACCAATCAAGGAATCCATACACAATAACATATAAAATAAAGTCTTAATAATTTCTAAAAGTTGCCCCAGAACTCAGGAGCTAACGCTCGACAACGACCTCGACATGGCCGTCTTCAAACGCAGGCTCGACAACGACTTCGACACGTCATCGCCCTCAATCGACCTCGACACGCACGCTTCTCGGTCGACCTCGACACGCGTCGCTTCTCGATCGACCTCGACACGCGTCTGATTCGATCTGGATCCCACTCGCTTCCACGTCCTCGGGTTCGCTCTCCGTACACCTCGATTCGGAAATCACACGATCTCGGGAATCAGACTTCCTAAAACAAGCACAACTCAGTTCCATCTATGGGTTCTAATAACACTTAGCTCTCATAACCCCAATCTTAACTACAACCCACTAAATATTTTCTTAAAAACTTCTTTCATACATCTCATCAGACAAAGCCATTTTTCCACTAACACAAGGTTAGGGTTTTCGATCAAAAGTTCATGAAAAAGGATATCTGATGCTACAATAGATAAATCGACAACGACAACAACCAGAAGCAACAAACGACAAACTAAAACAAGAAATCGAAACAAACCAAAAAGGAAGGGTTTTTGGGCACTGCCTATTGCAGAAATCAGAGAAAGAAATTTGTTTTACAAGCTCAAATAATTGGTTAGAAAGGTGGGTAATATCATGAAGAAGAAAACCCATCAGTTTGACATGATTTGGAAGCATAAAAACTAGCTAAAATGGAAAGAAGAAATTGCGCTAAACAGTAGCATGAAGAGAAAATCTGTTTTTCCATACCTCAGATGGTGGTCGAGATGGTGAGATATGTCGAGAAGATGATGATGAACAAGTTTGATGAAGAAAGTTTGTGCAGAAGCTCGATGGAACTCAAGGTTCTTCGATGGAAGTTTTGGAGAGAACGAAAAAAAAGAAACTCAGAGAAGGAAGGAAGAAGAAAGAAGAAAAGAAGAAAGTGAATGTTTGAGAAAACTGATTGTGATATACAGCTGGTGAGGGAAGGGCGTTATCGTAACTGCAGTTATGAGATGCCAATCTCATCAGTCAATCTACCCATCTAATCGCTACTCTCTCATGATTACCCTCTACTCTATAGGTTCAGATCTACAACACCGCGTCGAGAACTGCAAACCGAATATTACAACAATATAATAATAACGCTGAATAACGTTCGTAAAAATACGAGTGTCATCATCTCGACACGATGTCGACCAGGGTGCTCGTGCAAGCGCACAAGGCTCTAACACGAGTTCGTGCACACGGCCTCCTCAGTTCGACATGCGCCCTCCTCAGCTCGGTACGCGACTTCATCAACTCGACACGCGACCTCCTCAGCTCAGCAGCTAGTGCACGCGGTCTCCTCAGCTCGGCAAATGACCTCGGCACGCGATCTTGGCACGGGATCTCGACACAAGGTCTTGGTACGAGGTCTCGACACGAGATCTCGACACGAGGTCTCGATCCGACGTCCTAATACGAGGTCGATCTCGTCCTCAGGTGTTACATCATACATCCTCCTTAAGCTTGCTTCAGCCACGTAGCTCTGATGAACTACCTTGGCGAAATCAGTGAATTCAGTTTGTGAAATACTATTCTGGATGTCTGGTCTCAATCCCCACCTGAACTGTTTGATTTTCCAATTATCATCCGGAGCAAATTGAGCAACGGAGGAGTATCTTACCAACTCTTCAAACTTATTCACATACTTTAAAACCGTAGATTTTCCTTGCTGCAGTTGGACTAACTCTCGGTCCATCTTATCCTTCACGATGCAGGGAAGTACTTCTCCGAGAAAATCCTCCAAAGTTCTCCCAAGTTAATGGTATCCCCTGAGCCACCATATAAGCTCGGGCCCCTTTCCACCAGTTCTCAGCATCCTCTATAAGTACATGAGTAGCTAGCTCGACCTTTTGTTCCTCGGTACAGTGAACAACCTTAAAACTCTTCTCCACGGCTTCCAGCCAATGTTGGGATGCCATGGCTTCTGTTCTTCCATTGAAGGTTGGAGGCTTTGTCTTGAGGAACTTGAGGAATTTTCGGTCTAATTCCTCCTCTTGCGGGGGAGGTTGGGCTTGGTACTGTTGTTGTTGTTGTTGGGCCAACTGAGCCGCAAGGTTGTTGGTTGCAATACTCTGATTCTGAATGGCTTGCAATATCCCTTGTAGCCAAGCATTCTCTTGTTCTGGAGGATTCGGAGGTACCTCAGCATTCCTTCTAGGTCTTCCGCGCCTTCCAGAACCTGAAGCCATGATTCTGCATAGAATGCACCAAGCATTGAGTTGATCAGGCTCAATATCTCTTAGCATAATAAGTAGAAAAACAACAGCAGACTCAAGAAATTCACGAAACTATTCCTAGCAACCCCTACAGTCCGATTAGAATCGAACTGCTCTGATACCATAATGTAACACCTTAATTTCATTAACATGAAGTTAAGAGAATTATCATTAGATACAGTAATCCCAAATATAAATTTAAACTTAAATCCAACATTAAGTTCAAATGTCATAAAACTGAAACTCAAGTGCATACGTTTAGAACGTTACAACAACAATACATGAGTTCTAAGAATTACAATTCCAAAGTGCTACTATAACTAATACAGGGAACCAAACGCCAAGAGCACGCAGCTGTCAGTCATCTTTTGGTACCTGTGCATCTGTAAAATAATTAAACAAAGGAATGGGGTGAGATAATAATCTCAGTGAGTTCTCCCCTCGACTCCTCACCATTCACTCATACAAATTATCACCAGTCAAGCATTTATATGACACCTTTATGCAATGCATATTCTTACTATGAATTTCTAATTCATCTTTGGCTCGTATTTATGAGTAGTGTTGTATGCTTACGTCCATACAACCCCATAAATACGCTTTCGATATGGTGGTTAGACGTCTTAACCGTCCGAGGCGTCCCACACGGCTAACCATATCGATCACCCCATTTTAGAGGCATCTTAGTATCTTTTAGGAATTAATCACCACTATATCCTTAAATGCATGCTTTACTCTAAGGATACCATTAGAAGCTACTTCAACTCAACATGCAATCAATACACTCATGTAAAAGATACGTTTCAAGTTCAAAATAGAGCATATATCATAATGAGTCCAAGAAAACACATTAAGACAAGAAATAACTTCCATTAGAGCTCCATGGAGCTCTCAATGGTCAACATTCATCACAACATCTATAGGGGTACAACAATACCCCCTTAATCATCCCCAATAACACATGCATAGCTATCAAAAATAAAAACTGTGCATAAATGAGGATTTGGAGAACTTCCTAATATAGGGTTCATGGTTTTTCTTCAAAAGGGACCCTAATGTGGGACTTATGGGTGCCCAACACCTAAGAGGAAGAAGAACTCACTACAACTTCCAAGATTCAAGCTTCAAGGTTGATGTTTCAGCTCCTTCTTCTTTCTTCTTCCTCTTCTCCTTCAGCTGGCCTTCTAGGGATTCCTCCAATCTTCCCAAATCAAGAGTAAACACTCCCCAACTTGGATTCAAGCTAAGATTGATGGTGAATCTAGCATGAATCCATGTTTTTCCCCTCTAGTTTGTGAACCCTAGGTGTTTGACCCCTTCTCCTTCTTCTCTTCGTCGCACCCTCTCTCTCTCTCTCTCTATCCTTCGCGTTACATTCTTTTCTTTGAGTTTTTACGATATCTGCGGTGTGAATCGATTCATAAATGCAATTGAATCGATTCACTCGATGTAAAATTGACAGAATCGCGACTTTAAGTGCGAGGAATCGATTCCTGCAGTTCTCAGATTCAATTCATAGAGAACTGACTTCTGTTAATCGATTCATGCTGCGATTCACAGAGGATCAGCCTTTGTGAATCGGTTCCTCCCGCGATTCATCAAAACCTAATCGAGTCCCAAAGAAACTCACATTACTGAATCGATTCACAGGGCCTGGGAATCGATTCACACTGGGCAAAAATTCACCAAACACCATTTTTCACACATTTAACTATAGAAATTAATGAGAATACCACTTAAGGTTCATCTTTAAGCCATACTAGGCTTATATCCACATACAAATCAAGCTTGGGGATTTTGGGGTGTTACAAAGGGTAAGAGCCTAAACTAAAAATTGATGCCATTGTCAGTGCAATATTCTTCTAATTATTGTGCAGTATTTCCCAACATTTTTTTTAATTCTTTTTAATTTGATGGTGCAGTATTGTTTTTGATGGTGCAACATTCTTGGTTATTTCAATTTGATTGTGTAATACACTACAATATTTCTTTAAATTCTTTAAGTCGTAGGATTCGATCTCCTCTTGTAGCTACTTGTTCTCGTTGCCTTTGATGTTCTCTTTCGTGGTTAATGTTCACTGTCGTCATCATCGCTCTCATCGTTGTCGCCCACTCTCATCACTATCACTCTCATCGTTGTTGTTTGATGTCAGGGGAGAGAACGTGCCTTAATTTTGTGTGTGTGTGTGTGTGTGTGTGTGTGAGAGAGAGAACATGCATTTTTTTAGAGAGAGATAGAGATAGAGAGTACCTTTTTCTTTTTAAAATTTTTAATCTGCAGGTCGTTAGATTAAACCAATGATTGAGATGTATTTTTGTAAAGAAATAGAGAGATGGTGTTTAAAAGAGGATCCAAATCCCAAAAAAAAAGGTTACAACCTAAGCGGAACTACAAGAAACCAAAGAGGAAGCATCCAGAAGGTGATTATGTTCAAATATAAAAGGTATTTACTTTTTCCTACTTTTTTTGAATAAGATTTTACTTTTTTGATGAGCAAAGAATTTTTTTTATTAAGGGAGTACGAGGGGTACTCCAACCCGTAACAACATGGAAGTGCCTCACTAAAACCTCCCAAAGCCAAAACCCATTAGAAAAAAGACAAAGAGAGGAAAAAGAGTACAACAACCATAGAATACAATTTTATAAAATGCTCCATCCAAAGATAGACAACACACCATACAAAATTTTCAGCAAAAAAATGGAACCACAAAAACCACCAGCTGAGGCAACATCTCATTCTGTCATTGTAATTCTACTCCTACACATATTATACCCCATATAACTTTGTTAACTTGAACACATTTCAATAGGATTTCCTTCCTACATGTCATAATAAGCAGTTGCACATTAGGCAGCACATGACAACACCCATCCACTGCGTTTTTCCAATCAGGCTGAGCAATCAAGCAGCACCAAACCAGCACCATCTCCATAAAAAAAAAAGTTCACAGACAACACCAGTCCAATGACAGCACCAAACCAGATCAAAGATTACTCCAACACCACCACAAAACAAACCGAGTATTATATTAAATTACAGCAACCCAATGGATTCACACACCAGTCCGAATATTTCCAATCTGAGTGTCTGCCTTCTCTTGCTATAAACCATTTCCAAGATGTCAATTTAATCTTAGACAGTAAAGTACCAATGTTAATCGGCTCCCCTTGGAAGACCACCTTATTCCTTGTTAACCAAATTATCCACACCACTGAACACCAGATAACATATCGAATTTTCCTACACGCTTTACCCTTCAACAGAAGTTTAAATTCAAGAAAATTGTTCACCACCCCATTGTTTCAAACACCAGAAAAACCAATCCAAGCAAAGACACATCTCTAAATATTGTAAGTCACAGTGCATGAACAAAACAGATGATCCACAGATTCCAAATGTTGGAAACAAAATACACAGCTATCATTGTGAATGTTAGGAATAATACCTCGATGTATTAGTGCTTCTCTCGTAGGAATGCGATTTTGTAGAAGTCTCCAGACAAATGCCACCACCTTGGAGGGAATTGATGTACTCCATAACCATTTGAAGGCTTTAGACAGATTTGCATCCAGCTCAATAGAATTACATCGAATTAAATTTGAATATGTAGATTTGCAACAGAATATTTTACCCGTACTCAGCTTCCATTACCAAGCATCCCGATCTATTCTAGAAGGTGTGATATCATTCAACTTTATCACCAATTCAGTCATTTGAACTTCCTCCTGAGGCGTAAGTGTACGCTTCCACACCCAATTCCACCTCCAACTGTCGGCCTCCCAACCACCAGCATCTGCCACTAACAGATTCTTTTTTGGGACCAGCTGATAAAGCTCAGGAAAAATATCTCTCACAGCCTCGGAACCTATCCAGCGATCCTCCCATAATCGAACTGATTGCCCAAGGCCCAACCGTATTGAAATATTCTCCGCAAACCACTCAGTTTTTAGTAAAATTATGTCTCTCCACCAGATAGAACTTTGTCTTGACACTGGACCGCCATCAAATATTCTTCTTTCTAATGGACCATATTTAAACCGAAGAAGATTATACCAAATTGCCCCGTGATTAGTGAGGCACCGCCATTTCCATTTGCATAACAAACTCCAATTAAATACTTCCAATGTTTAATTCCCAAACCACCCAAATTCTTTGGTTTACAAACATTTTCCCATTTAATCCAACTTATCTTTTTCTTATCTGAATCCCCCCCATAAGAAGTTCTGTTGAATGCTAATGAGAGTATTCACCACCTTCTTTGGTGCCTTGAAGAGGGAAAAATAATAAACGGGCAAGCTCGTAAGCACGGAGTTAATCAAGGTGACCCTCACCCCAAATGATAATTAAGATCTTCTCCAGTTGGAAAGTCTCTCCTGCATAAGTGTCACCATCGGTCTCCAAGCAGAACATTTTCTAGGATTTTCGCCCACCGGTAATCCAAGAAACTTAAAGGGAATTTTTCCCAAACTGCAATTAAGAAAACAAGCAGCAGATTGTAAAAAATCGTCATCCAAATGAATACCGAACAAATGACTTTTATGAAATTAACCGATAAGTCCGAGACTAATTCAAATTCGTGGAGAATGGCCTTGATGCACCAAATGTTATCCCATGTCGGTTGACACACAAAGATAGTGTCATCTGCATATTGAAGCATAGGGTATAATAACTCGGTAGAAACCATATAAGAGCCTAAATGCTCCTCCTTAACTGCCTTGTAAATCAATCCTGTCAGCCCCTCATCCGCAAAAAGAAACAAGAACGGTGCCAATGGATTACCCTGACGTAGTCCCCGCTGGATCAAAAAGTCCTCAGTGGGACTACCATTGACCAACACCGACATAAAACTAGATCTGATACATGCTCTGATCCACCTCTTCCACTTGTAGCAAAATCCCATGCGAGTTAACATGTATTCAAGGTAATCCCAATCAACAGAATCGTAAGCTTTTTCAAAGTCAACTTTGAGAAGCATATATCTATTTTTCCTTCTTTTTGCCAAATCCACTTGTCGTACCCTAATTTTGTCCGGCCTCTTTCTTTTAATTTATTTTTGCTTATTAAAATTAGTAGTAGTAATATTAAATAAATAAATAAAAATAATATTTTTGGTCTCATAGAAGGAATAAAGAAAATAAAAAAATAAGACAAAAGAAAGAAATAGAAAAAATAAGACACAAGATCCTCTTCCATCCCTTTCCTTTTCAGAAAGCATATTTTGGAGAATCAATCAAATCTCCCTTTCTTAATCTCAAACCAAATCACACCAAAATCCCCCTTTTTTCGATAATATGTCTCAGATTTATGGAGATTCGGTTGAGAGGAAAACATGGACATCCAGAACCAAATCAGGGAGTGATTCTATTCTCTTTTTCTTCATATTTCTTTTTATTCCCAGTTTATTTTGATCCTGATCTTTCTTTGTTTCTGTAACAGATTCGAAGAATGTTATAAAAGCCTCTCAAAGAGGAGAAAAAGGGGAGAGCAGTTCTTGAAGAAAAGACTGAAGAATAGAGAAAAAAGAAAAAGAGAGATCTGAAAATGTAAACACTTTTTTTTCTTTTCTAGAGTTTCAGTTTCTTCTCTGTGTAATTCGATCCGTTCTTTGAGATAACTATAACCAGGTTTTTATCTTTCTTTTTTTTTCATTCGCTCCAAGTTGCTACCATTCCTATTTCTGTACGATTGTGTATGTAAAAGATTGAATCTTGAGATCTAATACATCATTATCTTCATTATCTATGCTTCTTTCTGATTTTGTATTTTATTTTTAATTTTTTTTATTGTTGTTGTATGATAGGATTAATTTTGTTTTTTTACATAGTTTTATTCAAAATCTATATATTCTTCTAAATTCTATGCCAATATTTTCTCTTCAGTAAAAGTGGTAAATAAAAAAAAGGTTATTTCTTTTGATTCTTGTAAACTTGTTTTTTACCTATTATTGTTATTGTTATTAAATTTAGTGGCAAAAATGCTTCCTTTTATTTCTTAATGAATTATAGGAGAAAGAGTATTTAACATGAGTATTTAAATTAGTCACTATAATTACTATAACTAATAAAGAAAGTTCGATTTTTTTTTTATAAAGGAGATATTTTTAAATCTGATTCAAATTAACAATTTTGGCATTAGATCGATTATTTAGCTTTAAGGTAAAATAAAGGTTAATCTTCCTCATTTATGATCTGTTTGTAGAAACCTTAGACTCATGTTTTTTCTTTATGAAATAATTCTTGATAAGGCAAACATGTTTTTTAAAACAATTAAAGGTACCATTTTTATGGGCGTTTTAGGGGTGCTAATACCTTCCCTATGTGTAACCAACTCCCGAGCTCAAAATCTGGTTCAAAGACCTTCTTTTTTTTTCATTAAATTAAAAAATATTCAAAAAAATAGGTTTTCCAATGTTTCTTAAAAAATAAAATATTGGTGGTGGCTCCATTTAATTTTTAGGGTGGTTGTCACAGCTGACGACTCCACTGGGGACTTTAGAGAGTTAGGCCTTAAAATTGTTTGAATTAATTTGTTTGCCTATTAAATGATTTATTTCCCTTTTCTTTCTTTTATTCTTATCTTTGATTTATTTGTTTTAATTTTGCTTTATTTTATTTGTTTCACATGTATATAGGAACTTTAGGATAGTCACCATGTATATATTATTTTATTTATTTTACAGCGGGTAGTTTTAAGTTTGCTCCTTCACACACTTCACTTTATACACTTTTTTTACACACACTATGAGCGGGTGCCCTATACCCGGGCCCGAGTGAACCTTAATTTAGGAGAGGCTATGTAATGGGTGCTCTGCTGGACGTACGGCCAGTGGGTTCCTATGAAGGCCTCACCTAGAGTTTGGCTCTATTTGAGAAAAAAATCATCCTTTAATAGTATACCTATTATTGGTGGTAACATTCTCAAGTGGGACCCTTGGCTCTAGGGACCTTTTAGATTAGTAACTTAAATCCACCCAATACAAAAACACTTATGTGGACCATAGACCATTTTTAAGGAGCTACCGGCCCATATCACAAAAGGAGCATACCTTATCCCATTTTTCACGTGACAAAAGTCGTATGACCTAAGATCTTAGGAAATACCGGCCTACATCACAAGGGGCACACTCTGCCCGTTTTTTCCTTCATCTATTTATTTTCCATTCACATTTCAAAAATTGTGAAAGATAATAAATGTTATTTTTCTCTAAAAAATATTATTTGTTATTCTTCTTTGCAAAAAAAACACAGTTTCAAAAATATTTTCCCTTCTCATTCTTTTTTCCTCTAAAAATAAATTCTCGAAAAAAAAAGCATTTTCTCTCTTTTTTTAGCGACATTTTTCATTATCCTTGCTTTCATTTTATTTATATAGAAAAAAAATGTTTCTCCATTATCCATCATATTATTTTGCATAAAATGTACATAAAAAAAAAAACATTCATGACATGCATAATCATGGCATCTTCATAACATAACTCATTTTCCCCCCTCCACAGAAAATAGATACACATAAGCTTTCCCTGCATCCCTACCGGACTCGAGCCCAATCTAGACCCATGGACTTATTGGAACAGAATCAGCAAGCGATGAGAGAAGAACTCGACCAAATCAAGGGTAAGATGGACAAGATATTAGACCTCTTGCAGAACTTGGGCGCAAAATTGACCATTAATGAGAACCATTTCATCAGCAATAATGAGTATCGAGAGGCTTCGAATGGCCCATCAGGAGACCCTCTAGATCAGGAGAGACTCCAAATTGCGGAAGATAGGCTGAAAGCAATTGAAGGGGCAAATCAAATTGGGTTCAAAGCTTCAGAAGTATGTTTGGTCCTGTATGTGGTAATTCCTCCAAAATTCAAAGTTCCTGAGTTCGTCAAGTATGAAGGTTTAACTTGTCCAAAAAGCCACCTCATCATGTACTGCCGGAAGATGGCCCTCTGCTCCAGTAATGATAAGCTCCTAATCCATTTCTTCCAAGAGAGTCTTACCGGGGCATCCCTACGCTGGTATATGCAATTAGAGCGGAGCAAAATCAACTCATGGAATGATTTGGCTAACGCTTTCATCAAACAGTATAGATACAACTTGGATATGGCTCCTGATCGCTCTCAGTTGCAAGCCATGGTAAAAGGGGGCAATGAAAGCTTCAAAGAGTATGCCCAAAGATGGATAAGCGTTGCAGCCCAAGTGGAACCTCCACTGTCAGAGAAGGAGATGGTGACCACATTTATTGACACTCTCAAATCACCTTTCTATGATATGATGATGGGAAATATCTGTTCAAGCTTTTCAGACCTAATCATTGTCGGGAAAAGAGTGGAAGCGGGAATAATAAGCGGAAGGATTGCCAACCTTGACATTCAAAAATCATCGCGCAGTATGAGCCAAAAGATGGAAGAAGATACAAACGCTGCTCATCATAATATGCCAAGTTGGGGTAGTGGGTCATTCAATTGAGAATTGTTGAGGCTTTGAAATACAAAGTGCAAGATCTGATCAACGCCAAGTGGTTGGGCTTCAAGAAAGATAACTCTATTTACTTGTTATGCTTTGCTCCAAGCCCGAGGGCATATCTTGTAAAGGGCTTATTATGTTCTCATCTTTTTAGTTTATCAATAAAACTGCAATTTGAATTTTTTTCAATTTAACTCACAGAATAATGGTAAAGCAAATGCACAAATTATCAAAAGTTAAGTTTTCTGAAGATGTGAGCAATGAGATTTTGAGATGAAGTTTGGCCCTTTTTCTCTATCCAAATACTTATCCCTTGCTACCCCTTTTGAGCCTAAAACGAAATTTTCTTTCAAATACCCTGAATAAGGATCGTCCATACAATGAAGAAAAGCACAAGTCTCTGATCAACTTTGTCTTTTCAGAAAAAAGAAGAGCAAAGTAAGCAATAAGGTATCAAAGATAATTCAAAGAAATGTCAAAAACGTGTCAAAGACACATGCGAAGATCAAAAAGGAAACCGCAAAGGCGAAACAAATGTGCTAGCGAAAAAGGAATTGTATCTTTACACTAAAGATCCTTGTTTTTATAAACCCTTAAACACTTTTTGGGCCTGAAATATCCTTTCTTTCATAACCCTTAACCCCTGGCCACGTTACAACCCTAATAAAGTCCATTCTGATCAAAGTCCAATTGCTCATATTTTCTCAAAACTTGACTTTTGAAAGAGGAAATCCATATAAACTCCTCGGTGTAGTTGCTTTACCAAGAAAAAAAAAAGAGAGTATAAATAAAATGCTCGCTAGGCTGGAAACCCGAAATGGCGGTCTAGGCAAAAGTTAGAGCGACCCGCTAGGTTGAAAACTCGCAAAGAGCGACCTAGACAGAAGTTAGGGTCAAATTCACAAACTTGTTAACCCAGACTGTACCTCACAGATCTAAACATAAACCAAGAAGCTAGGGGGCAAAAGCTAGGTCCATCATCTACAAGCTTCACATTCATTCCGGTTTCAGAACTACGCAAGGTGATCTGTCTTTCAACATAGATCCTTCCTCACATGGCTGGACGAAGGCCAAAGGGACACTGAAAAGTCTCTATGGATCAAAGTTGTCAATCTAATCCTCCCAAGGGCTTTCAAAGCATGAAGCTGAAAATTTGAAGATCGATAAAATGATCTATCAAGGGGCAAATATGCAAACCTGGTGCAGTACAAAGTCAACCATTCGGACAAGCAATCCGACAGAAAGTTATCATCCCACGAGTCTAGGGGCAGCGTCCTCAAAAGGAATTCAGGGAAATTAAAAATCTTTCAAAGCAAATAATACTCATGCATGACATACCATTCATTGCATCTTGCATGATCATCAATACTTTTGGGTCTACGACCCACCTAAAAAAAAATTCATTACATGCATGGCATACCATTCATTACATCCTGCATGACCATCAAAGTTTTTGGGTCCATTGACCCACCCTCTCAAATATTACATACAGTTGGTCTGTTGCTACTCAGTAAGAACTAGTACTCAGCATATCCAATCTATTAGCAAGAGTTAGGAACCTGTCCTACATTTTGCTGGGAATCTGACCCACCACCTTGGGAATCTGACCCAAGCCTTTAGTCGGGAACCTGACCCGCGTCTCGGATCTTCCTCAATTATGGAAATCGATCCGTACCTTTTAGCAAGAGTTAGGAATCTGACCTATACCTTTCCAGGAATCTGACCCAAACCTGTGTCGAGTGACGAAGAAGCTCGCACCCTAAACTTTCCCTAAGTAGGGAAGTAATCAATACAAAAGATGTGAGGGTTAGGAACCAGACCTATGCCTTACCGAGATTTCACTAGGAATCGAACCTAGAATCTCTCACCAATTTTGTAAGAGTTAGGAACCAAACCTATGCCTAACCGGGAATTCACTAAGAATCGAACCTAGAATCTCTCACCAATTTTTTAAGAGTTAGGAACCAAACATATGTCATACCAGGAATTCACTAGGAATCGAACCTAGAATCTCTCACTAATTTTGTAAGAGTTAGGAACCAAACCTATGTCTTACCGGGAATTCACTAGGAATCAGACCTAGAATCCCAAAGCAAAGTCGGGAGTCAATCTCGCATCCTCAAACAATTTCGTTCTGGACAAAATTAGAGTCATTTATCCTTAATTACCTTTTACAACGAATGCACGAAGACCTTCGAGTAAAATGTAATTAAGGAGGGGCAGCTGTCGTATCCTAATTTTATCCGGCCTCTTTCTTTTAATTTATTTTTGCTTATTAAAATTAGTAGTAGTAATATTAAATAAATAAATAAAAATAATATTTTTGGTCTCAGAATGAATAAAGAAAATAAAAAAATAAGGCAAAAGAAAGAAATAGAGAAAATAAGGCAAAAGATCATCTTCCATCCCTTTCCTTTTCAGAAAGCATATTTTGGAGAATCAATCAAATCTCTCTTTCTTAATCTCAAACCAAATCACACCAAAATCCCCCTTTTTTCGATAATATGTCTCAGATTTATGGAGATTCGGTTGAGAGGAAAACATGGACATCCAGAACCAAATCAGGGAGTGATTCTATTCTCTTTTTCTTCATATTTCCTTTTATTCTCAGTTTATTTTGATCCTGATCTTTCTTTGTTTCTGTAACAGATTCGAAGAATGCTATAAAAGCCTCTCAAAGTGGAGAAAAAAGGGAGAGCAGTTCTTGAAGAAAAGACTGAAGAATGGAGAAAAAAAAAAGAGATCTGAAAATGTAAACACTTTTTTTCTTTTCTAGAGTTTCAGTTTCTTCTCTGTGTAATTCCGATCTGGTTGTTGAGATAACTATAACCAGGTTTTTATCTTTCTTTTTTTATTTCATTCGCTCCAAGTTGCTACCATTCCTATTTCTGTACGATTGTGTATGTAAAAGATTGAATCTTGAGATCTAATACATCATTATCTTCATTATCTATGCTTCTTTCTGATTTTGTATTTTATTTTTAATTTTTTTATTGCTGTTGTATGATAGGGTTAATTTTGTTTTCTTTTACATAGTTTTATTCAAAATCTATATATTCTTCTAAATTCTATGCCAATATTTTCTCTTCAGTAAAAGTGGTAAATAAAAAAAAGGTTATTTCTTTTGATTCTTGTAAACTTGTTTTTTATCTATTATTATTATTGTTATTAAATTTAGTGGCAAAAATGCTTCCTTTTATTTCTTAATGAATTATAGGAGAAAGAGTATTTAATATGAGTATTTAAATTAGTCACTATAATTACTATAACTAATAAAGAAAGTTCGATTTTTTTTCTTATAAAGGAGACATTTTTAAATCTGATTCAAATTAACAATTTTGGCATTAGATCGATTATTTAGCTTTAAGGTAAAATAAAGGTTAATCTTCCTCATTTATGATCTGTTGTAGAAATCTTAGACTCATGATTTTTCTTTATGAAATAATTCTTGATAAGGCAAACATGTTTTTTAAAACAATTAAAGGTATCATTTTTATGGGTGTTTTAGGGGTGCTAATACCTTCCCTATGCGTAACCAACTCCCGAGCTCAAAATATGGTTCAAAGACCTTCTTTTTTTTCATTAAATTAAAAAATATTCAAAAAAATAGGTTTTCCAATGTTTCCTAAAAAATAAAATATTGGTGGCGGCTCCATTTAATTTTTAGGGTGGTTGTCACACCACTAATTCATTAACCGTCAAAACTCCATCCAAAATCTGCCTGTTTGGTAAAAATGCCATCTGACATGGAGAAATAATGCCACCCAAAACCTTTTCCAACCTACCAACCAATATTTTAACAATTATTTTACAAAGACTGCTTATTAAAGAAATTGGCCGATACTCACTTAAAGACTGGGGATGCTCTGATTTTGGAATTAAAGCAAGGAAGGCCACAGTGATTGCTTTGGGAAGCTGAGCATTTAGTTGAAACTCATTAATGAACGCCAACAACTCATTCTTTAAAATCTCCCAACAACTTTTAAAGAAAGTAAAATTAAACCCATCTGGTCCTGGACTCTTGTTACCATCACAATTCCACACCACATCTTTCAGTTCTTCTGCTGAAACCGAAGCCATAAGCCATTCATTATCCGCAGAAGAAATATGCCTAAAGGTAATACCATCTAGTGTAGGCCTTTTGAAGTGGTTAGAGCAAGAGAAATGGCTTTGAAAATGCCTATTCACCTCTTCCTTTATTCTGGAACTGTATCTATCCACCTATCATTAACATTAAAGACCACTAGCTGATTTTTCCTCCTTCTCCCTTTAATGCAAGCATGAAAATATCGGGTATTAGCATCACCCTCCAAAATCCATCTTGATCTAGATTTTTTAAACAGAATGTTTTCTTAATATCTAAGTTGTTGCCAAAATTGTCCGGTAAGAATTTTCTGGTGGTCCAAATTTACCACCCCATCATCAGCTATAACTTCCTCCAAAGCATTCAATTCTGTCACCGAGCTCTCAATATTTACGTCGAGAAGATTAATGATTTTCAGGTTCAGTTACTGTTTATATAAGGGTTTCATCATTAATTCATGGGTTATATGTGATTATTTTCCATTTTTGTAATTAATTTTTGTTTTAATTTGTTGTATAGGTCTGTAAATTCCATGTCATCAAGTTTTGAAGGGAACAGGATTTGTGTTGCCATGTTTTACCATTTCTAAAATCTGATTGGCTGTGAGGAATTGACTTGGAATGTTCATTTTTTTGGGGGTTGTTCTCAATTGTATATAATATAGAATATCGATTCTTTAGAGTATCATCTAATTAAATAATTAATAAATTTTATTAATATTGTATAATATATAATAAAAACATTTATACATTTTAAATTATGTGTATTATGTGTATTATTATTTAATACATAATTAGAGAATGAATGAAAACTAATTTTTTTTAGGTAATACTAATAAAAATACCAAATATATATATATATATATATATATATGTCAATAATTAATAATTAATAATGAATAGAACTATTTGTTAATAATTAATAATTAACGTAATTCTTAAATGTATTTTTTAAAAAACATGTAATAATTATTATTACCTTTTTTTATAAAAAAAATTAAGTATATTTTGTTAATCATTATTATGTATATAATTTTTAAATACATGCGATATGTGATTAAAACGCATTGGATGATTTAATTGCCATATAAAACGCATTTTGGTTATACATTTAATTACCATATAAAAACAAAATTGATTAAAATTGATTGGATGATTGGATTTCTATTTCAGTAATTACAAAAACTCAAAAATATTCCTGTCCTTTTTAATTTGTTATGAAACATGAAACATATTAGGGTTCAAGAGGTCATAGTATATTTTATATTATTTAGCGTATCATCTAATTAAATAATTAAATAATTAATAAATTTTAATAATACTGCATAATATATATTACAAACATTTAAATATTTTAAATTATGTGTATTATGTATATAATTATTTAATACATAATTAGAGAATGAATAAAAACTAAATTTTGTTAGGTACTACTATTAAAAAAATAAAAAATTTATATGTCAATAATTAATAATTACTAATTAGTAACACTATTTGTTAATAATTAATAATTAATGTAATTCGTAAATGTATTTTTTTAAACATATGTAATAATTATTATTATTAATGTAATTCGTAAATGTATTTTTTTAAACATATGTAATAATTATTATTATTACCTTTTTATGTAAAAAATTAAGTTTATTTTCTGTTGAAAGTCATTAATTGGTTCAGTTACTGTTTATATAATGGTCTCATCATTAATTGTTTGCTAGAAAGTCGTTAAATGGTGGATTATAAGTGATCTTTTCCGGTTTTAGTAATTAATTATAGTTTTCATTTATTTTTTATTTCTTTAAATTCCATGTAATCATGTTTTAGAGGGAATTATTTTCTTGATGCCATGTTTTAACGTTTATGAAATCTAATTGGCCATAAGGAATTGACTTGGAACATTCTTTTTTGGGGTTGTTCTCAATTGTATATAATATAGATATAGATATAGATATAGATAGATATGTGAGTACACGTGAGAATTCATAGCATTCGACCTTATCAATCAACAGATGTGGGGGTGCGCCTGCGCTGGTTCGGAAGACTTGATTCAAAGAATAGCAAAATGGCAACCTACAGTTGTTGTATACTATAGGTGTTAGTAGAGTCTACTGCTGCTGCAAAATTAACTATATAAGACCATTTTGGGGAAAAAAATCATGTCCTTTTTTATAAGACCATTTATAAATTATTCGATGCATTAATTGTTTCTTTACAAGAGTGTCTCTAATTGATGGGTAACTATTTCTGTCTTAAGAGTTTTGGAAAAATATGAGTCATAATAATTGAAGGGTGATTTTGGAAAAACAATACACATTGTTGATAAATTTAATACAATAATTACTTTTCTTACTTTGTGTGATTTGGTTAAAAAGATTTTATATATAGGGACAGAGACAACATTGTCTTTTATCTTTTGTTTGGTAGAGCATAAAGATTGTTTGTTTAATACCATCCTACCGTCAAAAAAAAAATACCATTCCTACCAAATAACATAGCCTAGTTATTGTTGAATATTTTATTTATTTTTTTGAAGAGACAAAAAAGAATTTTATTAATGAAAGCTGCTAAAGTGGCACAAGTGATGCCGTAATTGGAGCAGCAAATTACAACAGGCAGAGGAAATCCACATCTGTTTCGGTTTCCCATCTGCTAAGTCATATCACCAACTCTGCAATTGTTACATGAGTAGTTCAACTAGTCTAGAGAAACAACCCGAATTGCATTACATCATTAGATACAAATTAGAAAGGGGTGTTCAATATATGTCATCTAGTTAATTTGCACTCTTATTTTGAGTCCAACTCCTTGTCACTGTCTGATATTTGCATCTGCAAATTTTATTTAAAATTAAAAGTTATTTAAGATAATCATTTACTAGAAAAAATTAAAATCAAAACATGTGTGAGAAAGTTAGAAGAGACGAGGTGCATCTATTTGGACCAACAGTAATTTACATTTTGTTCCGGTACACAAATAAATGATTAGTTACCACTACTTACTCAGTATATTATAAGAAATAAAATCCTAATTCACACAGATCAAAAAAATATTTTAAAATTAGCTAATTCTAATTAATACTACTAAAAATTTAACTTTTTTTCCAAATATACCATTTTCATAAATGGTGGTTGATAATTAATGACACTTAACTCACACAAATTCCACTAATTTAAATAAGAGGATAATTGAAAATTAGCATTTAATATATGTAAAAATTGATGCTTGTTTTTTATATTTTAGACAAAAAAATTAGACTCATTTATCTCTTATAATATAAACGGGAGGGAGTATTTGGTAGCTCTGTCTTTCTAATTACTACTAGTAGGTTTCGAAAACAGTGAATGCAGACATTTCTTTTGAGAGTTGCTTCTTATACTACCTCTTGTTCCTTCTTGCAATATAGATGCCTATTATTTGGATAAAATAATGTCTGATATAGGTTCCTATTAATTCTCAGTTTCAGAAATTATTGATCAAATTATTTATCCAAAAAAAAATGAAATTATTGATCAAATTACACCAAAAAAAAGAAATTATCGATCAAAGCTCTATCTTTCACGGGCATGATCTCGATAGCAATAGCAATTCATTTTTAAGTTTAAATTCCAAATGAGTTAGGGCAATGTGTTTGTTGTAGTAATATTAATTTTATACAATGCCTCACTGCTCAATCGATCACAGGTTGTTATACTCTCAATGCCTGGCCCACCCTGAATTTTTTATGGGTTGCTCTAGGATGAAAATAAGCTCTGTTTTCTTCTTCATGTCACTCAAAACCATTTTCTTGGTTGTTTTTGTGTGTTCTTTTTGTTTGGTGGGACTTGAGAGAAGACTAGGAGTACAAGGATTTATGTTTCATTTTGCCCTCTTAACTTTTGTCATACTTTTTTATGTCATCCAAATTATTTGATCAGTTTGTGGAGGGTGTGCATATTAGATTAATCATTTAATTAATTAACCTATTATATCGATCAATATTAATCAATTATTTAGAATTATTGTTAATATACAGTCCATTGTTGTTAAAGCTTTGATACCTGCTTGATACATATTTTGTGTGCCTTGTATGTCAGATTGTCAAGAAGGAATAAGAAATAGAGTTTAATTGAAATGCACTGACAGTATAAAAAAAAGTTTTACACTGTCATCCAATCATATATCACTATATTGCCACTTTGTTATATCATTTTCTAATATCTCAACAAATATTTACATAATGAGATATCACTAAAATATCTCAATAAAACATTTACATCCAATCATATGTCACTAAAATATCTCAACAAATATTTACATAATGAGATATAATTAGATGATTGTGTAAGTTTTTTTTACACTGTCAATGCGTATCAATTAAACTCTAAGAGGTATTTTGAAAATAAAAGTAATTGTTTGGATCCCCTTTAAAAAAAAGGTTATCAATGAAGGTATTTTTGTGCAATTTTATCTAAAACAAATTATACCTTTCTTTAGAAAATTTCAAATCCTTATTTTGACTATGATTTTAAAATTATTTTGGGGTTTTGTTTCTTTTTGAATCCTTAATATTGTATGCAAAAACCATAGCGAAATTATTTGATATCAAACAAATCGTGGGTTTCCTTTCCGATTTCTACGTCAGATTTCAAATTAAAATCTTTACTATTTATGTATGAAATCTGAAATTATTTGAGAGTTTCTCTTTCCTATATTGCTTTGAGCACTGTACGTGCTGCAATTCTTTGGCCAATGACTTGCTCAAATATTTCCAAATGCAATATGAGATAATGGTCGGCAACGGGAAGAAACAAACCAAATTGGTTGTTTTCAAAATTCCTTTAAAAGTGGGATAAGATGAATGTATATGTTTAAACAGATAAAGTATATTACAATTCATTGAATTAGACAGAAAGTGCATTTAAAATATAAAAAATGATTAAAAATGAGGAATAAAGTAGCACAAAAAAAAAAGAGGAATAAAGAGATTGAGTGGTGGAGATTGAAAACATGACCCCCTCTTGTTTTTTCTCAACATGAGAAGGTCCACTCCCTTTTTGTACACAGGGAAGCAAGGAGTTTGACTATGACTTCAATAAAAAAAAAAATATGTATTTTTTTATGCTTGATGTTTGGAAAAAACATGCAAGTGGTACGACAGACTCACATTATACGACTTCTATTGCCCATATAAAAAATAAAATAAAAATACATAAAACTGTACTTTTAATATACAATTTTATTTAAAAATAAAAAAATTGAGGAAACTATGTACGTATGCAATCCACAATTTTTTTTATAAATAATCTTCTGCCACTACCTTGTACAACTTGCTTTCTAGTGTCGCACAGTTTATGTCTTGCACTAGATGGAAAATTTCTTTGCTATCTATATCATTTCGATAAAATTACTATTGGAATTGCACCATAGTAAACCAAAGCCTGTTATAAATGAAGTAATAATCAGAATACTTACTGATAATATAAGTGAATTTCAATCCATTATATAAATAAATAAATAGATGAGTAACTCTTCCCCACTCTTTCCAAATTGGAGAGAAAGAAAAACAAGTATGTGACGAAATAAAATAGAATAAATTTCGTCAAATTCCATTTCATTTCATAGCTTTCCGTATATTTTTGCATATTCACAACTTATTATTTAACTGCTTATATTCTTACTTAAAAGAATCAATTAAGTACATTTCAGCATATTAATATTTTTTTAATTAATACTTGTATATTATAAAATTTTAAGCCGTCGATTTTTTGTATTAACAAACTTCAACTGCACTTTGTTCCCCGAAAAAAAAGCTTCAGCTGCACTTTGTTCCCCCCAAAAAAAAAAAACTTCAGTTGCAATTTATTAAATTTGTTTTCAATGCGTCATTTTAAAGAATCCAAGTCCTCCCAGGACAAAATTCTAAAGTAGCTGAGTTGAAGCAAGTTAGGTAATGCCCGAGTCTCCCTGAGAAGAAACCTCATGGTTCACTTACTGCGCTCACGATTCTTGATTCCTTTACAACAACCAGCTAGATTCATATGTTTGGGGCCTTTCCAGCTAAACAGTATCCTATAGGACCACCTCATGAACCGAGAGGGAAGTTCCTGGTTGCGCCTGCGAAGTGTTAAGTTCATTTATCACATGAACTCAGAAAGAAATGCTGCAAACCATTAAGCAAGCAAATTGTGCATTCTTTTTACGATCAGAACTAACGGCGTGCTGAGCATGAGCAATAAAGAAAAACAAAACATACAGTGTAGTTATATTTTTTTTTAGAAAAATAGTTTTTAACAAAAAAATGAATCTATGAGCTTTTGACATGTGTCTTAGTATAATTAAATTTCTTATATATATAACAAATAACTACTTTAACTATAACATATCTATACCATTATATAATGGGAACTACTTTCAATAACTGTTTTTTGGTGTACTAATTTACTTCCTATTTTACCCTTTAACAGTTTATAATCTATACCATTATATAAAAGGAACTACTTTCAATAACTGTTTTTTGGTGTACTAATTTACTTCCTATTTTACCCTTGAACAGTTTATAAGAAAAATAACTGTAAAAAAAAAAAACTATATCTTCTTCTTCTTACTTGAACTTCTATGCATTTTTTTACAGGTATTCATCGTAGCGCAATAGAAATGCGGAAAGACGAGCACGGTAGTGCCCGTCTTGCCGCTAGCATCCAATAAAAATAATTCAAAAGTCAGACACATTTTAATTATAAACTCCAAGGTATTGTGGAGCTCTCTCTTTACAACAAAATCACGCGTTAGTTGAGTCGTCGAAAAAGCCCTCAAGTAAAGTCTTTCAACCAGGAAGTTGGGCTGTAAACTCTCCAAGACCTCATTTTCTGGACATCTTGGACCAAAGATACACTATGAAGAAACAGACTAAAGCAAAAATAACAACATGAACAATATGGTTTGAACCACTTTGGATGATGCTCTTGTTCAATCTTCTTAAATTATTCTTCACTCCAGCTTGAGCCTTTATCATTGTCATTTGCTGTATTGAAACAGATAAACTAAATTGTTAACAAGAGAGCTGGACATTTTGCTGCTAAAGAGTACATAAACGGATTAATTACTAAGAATCAACGTACAACAAAACCAGTTTTCCTCTACTAATTTTTTTTTTTTCCCTTCAAAGTCAAAAGTTCAGAATATAACTGCAACATGTATGACGTGGTTTTCCTTTCCTTCAAACTTTTAAGATCCTCAACATAATAAAGTTGACCCTAATTTTCTGACTAAAAGACATTTCCTGCCAGTTTTCTAAATCTAAAGACATCAAAATTTTAAGAGTAAATCCATTTTTCCTGAAGTTGGCAACAAGTTAGTTATTTTTCCCTTGCAGAAACTAGACTTTGAGCCACAAAACAAAAACAAAGCAATGTGAAAGAGAGATTATGCAAGAAAGTATGTACCAGCTGTTCCAGAAAATCTTTCTGGTACTTCATTTCTGTCCCTATCTCCTCAGCAACCTGTGCCAGAAATATTTGATGTAGCATGAGAACAAAGGAAACAGAACAAAGGGAAGAGGAAGATAAGTTTAGAAACATGATATAATTTCATCAAACTAGTTTCACTTCCAATAAAAGGCAATATTAGAAAGATATAATTCAATAAGTCAAGCTGTCAACACCGAAGACTTGATAACTCCGTAGTTGAAAATTGAACTTAATTTCCCATGAGTTGCCCCAGGCCCCAGCATCAAGCATACATGCAACAATTATCAAATATTCTAACATATATTGTCTTGTGGAATGGGGAAAAGAAAAAATGCTAGCCAGTATCAATGTTGTCGATGGCAGATTGCGGCCCATAGTTGATTGTCAAAATCCCGCCATAATTGGCCGCATCAAAACACCATATGGCGGATGGCGCTGCCATACAGTACAAAAATGACATAGCGGATTGCTCAAAAACCGCCACCGGTGCCATGGCGGTTTTTTAACAACACTGGGAAGTATACATACAACAAGCATTTCATTTCGTTCTCTCGTCATTGACAATTTTTTTGGGCACCAAGAAAATGCGCACAATTCTTCTCCAAGAATAAAGCAACCTAAAAGGTGTAGTTATTCTTATTCCCCCTTGCGAGTTTCAAGTTTCAATATTCCACCGGTTGTTTTTCCAACCCTTTATTACAATCTTGGAATTCAGAAAGGAAAAAAAGTAGTAGTTTGTAAAAAGTAAATTTGCAGTACTTAAAAAAAAGATGGTATGAAATGAAGCAGGTGCATGATCAAAAAGTAAGGAAATGACAGTGATCCCGCAGAAGAAGAACTTTATAATTTGCTAACAGGGGATTACATACAAGTGATAGGAAAATAAATCATCCTAAACTAGCTATAGCTTATAGTTGCGTTAATTTATGTCGAGAAAGATGCCCCCTGCACAAAACTTTCCTGTTCTACTAAATCTTGGGTACCCTAGAGAATAGGGTTTTCAAATTTTCAGTCAAGGTTATCTCAAGTCAGTTTTCACGCATAATAAAATAGAACAATTGCAAACATCTCTTCTAAATTGCATGCATACGCAACAAAAGATAACGAAATAACAACTACAAAGTGAAAAGAGGGATAAAAAACAGCATAAAATGGCGGAACGTACATTTTTCAACCTTCTAACTTGGCGATGAAGCCCCGTGATCTCATCATCCAAATCCATGGGATCAATACGCAATTGGATCTCCTCGGATGCAGCAACGGGTCGGGTACTAAGCCCATCTCTGCAATCAAACACATACAATTCAATAGATACGATAAATTCGAAGGCAGAGAGAGAGAGACACAGAGAGAGAGAGAGATACCTAGATCGGTAAGGGGCGGCGCCGCCGTAGGAGGAACCCGCTCTGTGGGAATTGGCAGCCATAATTTGAAGAAGGGAAAAGGAAACCCTAAATCTCTCGAATTCAAGATCAACTATAGGTCGCCGGTGGTCTGGTTTCTGTTTCTGTGGATGAATTGTGTACCCACGCGATGTGGTTGTTGGATAATCGATGTGGAAGAAATCTTACAAAAGAAAATCAGAGGAAGAAAGAAAGAAATCCCGACGCGCTTTCACACCCATTTTATACCGTGTTATTAAAAACCAGTAAAATATATTTAAAATAAAAAAAATTAAAAAATAGTGTTATCAACCCACTTTCCGACTCTCTTTTCCTGACATCCACTCTCATATCGATTAAATTTCAAATGGATACCGCGTAAATTTGTGAAATCCATATAAATTTTAATCAACAAAAGAGTGTTTTTTTTTTTTTATAAAACAACTAACTCACTTCATTTCATTCAATAATAATCTAATGATACTGAGGAATTGAATTAAGCAGGTTGAGCTAAAGATAAAGTTCTAAATCTTCTAGAAGCTATGGCAACAAAGTTCTTTGTCTCCGAATAAAACTAACCTCATAGTTTTGTAAACTCTTTAAAAGTTCTCTACAAGAATCTAAGATAGTGCCTACTTCATTATTGAGGGGTTGCAGTGTCGCAATATCTTCCACCACTTACTGCTTTGCAATCAATCTTAAAGGACATGCTAGTGAGACCTTCTTCTTTGACACATTTGACAGCTTCGAATAAAGCAATGGCTTCGGCTTCTTTAGGGGTTGGTGAACCTGGGAACCACATTGTTTTGGCCACCACGAACGCAACAAAAGAGTGTGTTGAAAAGAAAGTGTGTTCACTTCTCTAAAAAAATTATGCCTATTGTGTGCAAGAATTATATTTGCTTTTAAGACCTTTTCCACATGTGAATAATGTGGAATCTGGTGACTTTGTTTCCAAATTATTCATCCAGAGAGCACAATTTAGTGGTAAAACATACATAAGAGGCTAAGAGCTGTGTGGATGCTGGGAACAAGGTTCGGACTCATAAATATTCCAGATATTCTGTTTTTAAATTTTAAAATTATAAATTAAAAAAATATGTAAATTATATGTATAAATTAAAATTTATGATTATATAAATACAAAAGGTTTGATATTAATAAATGAAAAATTTTCGATCGATTATATCTATCCGTCAAAAAATGATCAATTAAATTTAAAGAATAATTTTCTAGTCTCGTAAAAAAATATTTTTTTAGAGTAATAAAAATCTCCTATATTATATTAAATATAGTTTTGCCACGCAGACTCATGCCACGTGGTAGATCCATATTCATTCTTTTCCCATCAAAGTGAAAAATAATTTATTTTTTTATTTAATTCATAATATTTCATTAATTAAGACATATCAATCAATTAATGCTCGTATCTAAACTTTTACCATTCAATAAAATTTGAATTAAATCAAATTCAAATTCAAAATATAAATAAATTAAAGCATATCAATCAATTAATTCTCATATCTGGACATTTGTCATTCAATCAAAGTATTATCTAAGTAATGTGACAACATAAGAATTGTTAAATTTTTTGCCTAAATCAATTTAATTTTTTTAGTTATTTAGTATAAATCATTAATATTTCCTTAAATGAGTTACATATTTTTATTTATTATTTATTTCAATCGTCAGTCACTATTTATCATTATTTTACTATACAAATTTGGTTACTTTTAGTTTCATATTTTTTCATAAATGATTTATTTTTCCTTCAAAAAAATACTAAATGATTTAGTTTACTTTGTACATTATAAAATTTTGATAACTCGTGTGAGCACGGGTAAATATACTAGTTATTATATAAAAATTAGTGTAAACCGCATAGAGAAAAATAAATTAAATAAGTTTTGACCTTTAAAAATAAATATTCAAATTTAATATATAAAAATGATAAATTCAATGTATTCTTTAAAGGAATTTTTTTCTTACATTAAAATTCGCATTTTAGACATGACTAGTCAAAGAATCAAAAGACATCTGCCATAATGCCCTCAATTCTCTTTACATATGTTTGTATTGCTTGATGAGTTTGTGATGCCTTTGGATGTGTGTTTGAGCTTTATCTTTTAGCAAGAATAGCTTTGGGAGGACCACATGTACCTTAGAATGTGAGAAAACTCATTTTATGGACATTTTTGTCTCTTGAAATGGATTCCAGTTGTGTGAGAATCGATTCTTGCGCGAATTGCACATCCCCTGTAATGTTTTTATGCGTTTTCGTGATTGGCCCAAGCTTCGAGAAGGCCTAATTTGTTCCTAAACCCTAAGATACGACTAAACCCTCATTCCTCACTCCTAAGGTTTCCCTCGCGCAACCTAGGCGTCATGGCGCTCCTTAGAACCAACTAGTAAGGATGGCAATGCAGGTGTTCGGCCGGCTTGCCTACTCGCCAAAATGGGGCAAGGCATGTTGGAGTAACACAGCCCACCAATCCGCCTAACCCCAGCCCGCCAACCAGGTGGGCTAAGGGCAGGTCCAGCGGGCCACTTATTTATTTTTGTATTTTTTCTATTTCTTTTAATTTTAGGGTGGATTATGGCAGGCCAACCCATGAATTTTTAGGCCTAAAACTGGATTTTTTATTATTTTTTCTATATTTTTTTCATGGGCCAGCTCACCATCCCACAGCGAGGTGGGCTTAAGTCCTCAACCCACCACCCCTTGGCAGGCTAGTGGCAGGTCGGGGCAGATCGCTCCGCCTTTTCATCCCTAGTAGCTAGGGTTCATCGATGCAGTCCTCCCTCTTCCATTGCCCTCACATCACCTTTCCCTTCTAGCAAACTCTACAAATGAGTTAGAAAAATACAAACTCAAAAGACGCATACATTTCGAAATAATAGTGTCAAACTCAAATCAATCCTCTTTGGGCTTAGCGATACTATCAACTACATACTTTGCATCTAACCCAAAAATCACACCATCTATACCAAGCTCTATGGCCCATTGAATCAACTAAAATGAATTACCTAAGATATAGTAAAGTGAATCAACTCACTCTGCCATCAATCCACATAAAATGACAGTGGCATGTGTTTCCCTAATTTTAAAAATTGAGTTGAATAGTTTAACCTACTTTGTTTAATATTGGTAGTTGGTGGGTTGTCCTTTTATAATGTTTTAAATAAAATAAAAAGGGTTATGTTTTAATGGGTTGGTAAGTGTTTTTATTTTGACAAAAACCAAATCAATCATTTCATTTAAAATAAGGTGCTGAATACAAGTAGGAATATGCTCAAACACATGGTGACTAGCATACAATCTCAACGCTCTAGCCAAAGAATAAACAACAAAATTTGCTTGTCTTCTAACTAAACTAATCTTGTAGTTTTGATAATCTCTCAAGACCTCCTTGCACTTAGAAAGGATGGCTCCATATTTATTTAGCTATATTTGTTATACCCCCTTTAAGCCATCTACTACTAACTTACGATCCATCTTAATGGTTACCTTTTGCACCCTGTTAGGTGCCACATTTCAAATTTGAGTTTCTCGACGAAACTTCAAATATTCGACAAGTGAAGGCACAAGGAGCCAGAATAAGTGATAAAAATTGGCTAAGTTTAAAAGACAAAGCGATGTGGCGGTTGTTCGACGGAGTGCATGAAGCGTCGAAGATGTTAATATGAGCATGGTCGAATTAGACTTAGGCTTTAGGCAATACATGAACAAACTCGACAGGAAGTGCTACTGTCGAGATTGAGTAGTTTTAGTGAAATCAAATACCGACCCTATGTCTGTACACGTGTCAGGCTAGATGATAGATAGTTTTTTACATTTTTGTCTATAAATAGTAGTTCTTACGATGTAACTCAGGTTTGATACATGATCTAAATTCCTAACATCTCGACGGCGAAGCAGATTAAAGGAAAACGATCACTGTATGCCTTTCACCCCTTACTTTCAGCAATTTGCAATTCAATTCAATTACATTTCCAATTATCGTCTTGTTCTTAATCTAATTTATCTGCAAATTTATCTTTTGTTTATGCATTTTACTTCGAACTTTACTGCATTTTCCAAACCTTTTTTAAATAATATTCTTTCATACTTTCTGTATTTATTTCTTGTAGAGTTTTAAATTGCTTACTGCATTTGGCTTGTTTCTATTTCAATTTCAATATTTTATTTCATGTCTAATAACACATAGTCATTTAAGTTTCATGTTGTTACTTAAGTTTTTTTTTTTTTTTGTATTTTGGCAATTTCTCCTTTTGTCAATTTTGCTTTCAAAGTCATTTATAAACTTTCTTTAATTCATGTTCTTTAAATGCTTTCATTTATTTTCCTATGTCTTAAAAGCTTTTCCCTTGATTTCTAGTCATTTAAGTTTATGTTCTTGTGTCAATTTCAAATTGTATGTCTTACTCTGTGAATGCAAGTTCAAACACTGCATTGTTTACTTTGACTTTATTTTCTGTTTAAGTTACTTGTCAATCAAGTCATTGGCTGCTAACAGCCAATCTTGTCTATTTACACTTTCAATATCATTTCGACAATAATTAACTTGTTGTTCGAGATTATTAAGTACAAACTGGCAAAAAACCTCAATGATTAATGGCTTAGTAGCCAAGAAAATTGAAAACTGATATCTGGTCGAACTTTTGACCGTTATTTCACTAAAACCGTGGTTTTCAAAACGAGATTACCACATAACTCGTCGATCTCGTAATTGTTTGAAACTAATTATTTGTTACTTTGACGAATTTGGTAGAAACACACTACAAACCAAATTTCCCAGTTAACAAATTGGCACGCCCGGTGGGACGAGTTTAGAGTAACTCGTTTTAAACGATGGTTTTATGCGTCTAAGAAGCGGAAAAGTTACTGCTTTTAACGTGTCAAGATAAAGGAATATGAGTGGCAGCACAAATAATAGTGCCACGCTACTAAGTGTTACTAATGCGAATGCGTCGACAAGCAATACTAATGCTTCGACCACCAGTACGAATGCAGAGGTAGTTAATATCCCAAGGATGAGTACTACTGTCATTGGAGCGGGTACTGGGATGACAATGGCTAACACGCAAGGGGAAGCTATTCCAAGTGCTGTAGTATTTGAACACCCAGTGGTTCAAAGTGCTATGGAAGTTCAAGCATCGCCTGGAAGTGCTAGAAATTCAAGTGTTAGGCCAACACCGCTTGTAACACAACCTCCGTTTGGAATGTCGTATGGTTATCTGAATAACTCGACAGTTCCTGCTATTGGTTCGACTATGTTCAACCAATATGCTAAGCAGCCTTTTGTACCTTTTGGAAATTCTTCTAATACTCAAGGAATGGTAGGTATGACTACTACCACAACCAATCGACAAGGGTCAGGTATAGGGGATATGTTAAGGCAAATGCCTCAGAACAACGAAGGACTAACCCAGACTTCATTAGCCAGCATTCGACAGCAGATGGATGATAGTAACCATGAGATGGTGAATATGTTCACTCAACAAATGGGTGCAGTTATTACGCCTCTTATGCAGACTACTAACCAAGCATGCAATGCTTTGGCTTTACAAATGGAAAGGCTGAATCAAGCATTGGGTTTGGCAGCACCAGTAAACGATAATGTTCAGTAAGGCCTAGGAGCGATGCACCAAGGTCAAGGCTTGAGGGGCAATCCACAAGATGTGAATAACCGCAACATGGTGCAAATGTTTTTGGTTCTTTTTATAAATTTTTGGCGTGCTGCAGATGATTGGTAGGCTCAAGGGTGTCAACATAGTTGGGATTCTTGAAACCTATAGTGATGCTTTTGCATGTCAATTTTTGCCTAAAAAAAAGGTAAGGCACATATGTTACCTTCCACTTCTTCTAACACCATTTACAATTCTCCTCTTGAGTTAGTATACAGTGACCTATGGGGTCCTGCATCTGTCATATCCTCCAACAATTTTCTTTACTACATCACATTTGTAGATGCTCACTCAAGATTTACTTGGATCTATTTGCTCAAAAACAAGTCAGCAACCTTCACCATTTTTAAACAATTTAAAGCCATGACTGAATCGCAATTTAATGCCAAAATTAAAGCATTGCAAACTGATTGGGGAGGGGAATTTCGCCCTCTCACAAAGTACCTCACTGATTTTGGAATCCAACATAGGCTCATTTGTCCACATACACATCACCAAAATGGTGTAGTAGAATGAAAACACAGACACATTATTGATCTAGGTTTGTCTCTCTTAAGTCTTGCTTCTCTTCCTCTCAAATTTTGGGACCATGCTTTCCTTACTGCTGTATATCTCATTAGCAGGCTTCCATCAGCCTCATTCAATTTTCAGATTTCATATTCTGTGTTGTTCAAGCAGGATCCTGACTATAACTTTCTTAAAGTTTTTTGTTGTGCATGCTTTCCATTACTTAGACCCTATAACTCAAGTAAATTCAACTTTCGTTCTCATGAGTGTCTTTTCTTGGGTTACTCTACATCCCACAAAGGTAACAAGTGTCACTAACCCACTGGTAAACTTTTCATCTCAAAGGATGTCATCTTTAATGAGATAAGATTCCCATATACTTCACTTTTTCCATCAGGTTCAGCCTCACAGGAGTCTACTTCTTCTTTAACTAATTCTGTTGTAATTCCCTCTGTTTCTCCCTTCCCCGTCATGAGTCCTAATTCTACACATCCTCATTTCTTCTCCTGTGTCTCTCCAGTCACTTGCAATATCTCAGTCTCTAAATTCTGCATCATCTGTCAGTCCAGTTTCATCCTCTTTTAACTCAGCACGCTCTCAAATTGCTGACACTAATAATGAGCAAACCTCTCCATTACATATTGTGATTGCTTCTGAATCAGGTCCTACTTCCTGCATTCCTAACAATTTTGTACCCTCTAACACTCATCCTGTGACAACCCGATCCAAGAATGGAATTGTCAAACCCAAAATTCATCCTTCTTTACTTTTGACACATGTTGAACCAAAGACAGTGAAGTAGGCCCTGCAACATCCGCAGTGGCTTTAGGCTACGCAAGCAGAATTTGATGCACTACAGAAAAATAAGACTTGGTCTCTAGTTCCTCTACCACCAAACAGAAACTTAATGGGTTACAAGTGGGTTTTCATGACTAGTTGCTAAAGGGTTTCATCAACAGTTTGGTCATGATTTTAATGAGACTTTCAGCCCTGTTGTCAAACCAGTAACAATTAGGCCGATTCTTACTTTAGTCTTAACTCAGTAGTGGCCTCTTCAATAGTTAGATGTTGACAATGCCTTTCTCAATGGCATTCTTGAAGAAGAAGTTTACATTTGTCAACCACCTGGTTTTGAGCACGAGGACATATCTTTAGTTTGCAAGCTCCACAAAGCTCTCTATGGCCTCAAGCAAGCCCCTAGAGCATGATTTGAAAGACTGAGAAATACTCTAATTCAGTTTGGGTTCAAAGACAGCAAGTACGATCCTTCATTATTTGTTTACACTCATCTTAAGGTTGTGGTCTACCTCCTAGTTTATGTGGATGACATAATTATTACAGGTAACTCACCTCAGCTTGTTCAACAGCTCATTACTCAACTCAACTCAATTTTCTCTCTCAAGCAATTGGGAAAACTTAACTATTGTTTGGGCATTGAAGTGCGGTCGCAACCTAATAATGCTCTTATTCTCACTCAATCAAAGTACATTCGTGATTTGCTCTCCAAGACAAATATGCTTGATGCGAAACCCATTTCTTCACCCATGGTTGCTCACTGTAAGCTCTCAAAGAAGGGCACTGATTCTATGTTTGAACCTTCTCTTCACATATCAATAGTTGGAGCTCTTCAATATGTCTCCATAACAAGACCTAAAATCTGTTACTCAGTTAATAAAGTTTTCCATCATTGTATCTCCCTTGGAATCTCACTGGATTGCTGTCAAAAGGATATTACCGTATCTGAAAGGAACAATTAATCATGGACTGCGCTTGTTACCTGCAACTCCTGCTCAGAAATTTCAACTTACTGGCTTTTGTGATGCGGATTGGGCATCGGACCCAGATGATAGAAAATCAACCTCTGGTGCAGCTGTCTACTTTGGTCCAAACCTGGTTTCGTGGTGGTCTCGGAAACAAACTGTGGTTGCTAGCTCTAGTGCAGAGGTCGAAAATCGCAGTCTAGCTACTGTTACTGTTGAAATTCTCTGGATTCAAACTCTTCTTTCTGAATTATTAGTTCCCTTTTCAGTTCCTCGAGTTCTTTGTGATAACATGAGTGTCGTGGCCTTAGCTCATAATCTAGTCCTTCACGCACGTACTAAACATATGGAGCTCGATCTATTCTTCGTTCGGGAAAAAGTTCTGAGTAAGCAATTACTAGTTCAAGATGTTCTAGCACACCTTCAATGGGCAGGTTGTCTCACAAAACCTTTCTCCCCTGCTCGTTTTCTTGAATTAAAGAACAAGCTCAATGTTGTTGAGTTGCTGCCTACTTCTCACCCACTTTGAGCTTATGGGTGGTGTGTGAGTATAGTAGTCATGAATCTAATTGTAAACAACTCAGAGAGTTAGTTATAGTTGTGTACAGGTTAAGCTTTCTTGGGTGTAGGATAAATCTAGCTATATAATGTTGAGATCAGTGTTAGTTACGATTAGTTGTTCAGTTAACAAACTCAGTTGTAACTGCTTCAATTCAATGAGAAACTTCTCTTTCCTTTGTTCTCTGCATTTCACTACCCCTATTCGCAATCTTGAAAAGTGTATCATCCTAACAATTACCCTAAAATCATCACTTATATGAACCAATGCAGCTGATATTTAAATTCAATTGACATATGTTTAATATGAAAGACCTATTGTCCACCTATTTTGCTTTTTCTTAACCACCGTTGTCTTAGTCATACATAAATTCTTCTTATAGAAAAAAGAAGGAAAAAATGCCACAATAATCCTATTTGGTAGTGACAAGATGTAAAAGCAACATCAAGTAAATCAAACCAAATGCTTTAGACTATATTTACAACAGTACATATATAACTTAAATAATAGATTGGTGCAAGAGAATGAGATCTGTAACAAATAGTGAGATCTGGAGCGAGACAAACCTGCAGTGATTTGTGAAGACACTAGCATGAAGAAGTGAGTTCCTAATCCTCCGAGAAAAGTGAGGCAATCTACGAGAGAGTGGGAAAGTGAAAGAAATAGAAAAGAGAATACAACAATTCAAGAGGATCAAAACGTGAATCTAGAGGGAGAAAAACAAAGCACGGAGCAGAAGTTTAGAAACAATACAGTTAATGCGAAGTGCTTAGTGGTGGCGATACTTGGCACCTCCATCGGACACCGAATCGATTCCATGAGCTAACTGGTCTCAAGGCCATCGGTGATTGATTGGAGGCCATACGAAGGAGGATTCCGACAATGTGATGTTCATCGGAAGCGCGATCCGATTGTTACGAATCTGGACCGAGGAGAAGATGAATCAGTGGATGAGGGATGGAGGGATGCCGAGATTAGGGATTTGGAGGGAACTGAATGAGTTTGAATTGAAAAATGTTAGAATAATTTTTAGAGTGCGTTTGATTTGCAATGGAGTACACAACAGTAGAACAGTACAAAACAAATCATTTATTTGGTTGACAATGGACAACACAAATAAAATGACGTATACTTTACTGTAATGCCCTTCCTATTATATTATATTCCATTATAATATATATGTATATAATATTTTATATTTTAAAATATATATATAAGTATAGGTATTATACAATATACATATAAAATAATATTTGATATAATAAGTTATGTAAATATATAATTAGATTAAGCTATATAATTATTATGTAAATAATAATAATAATAATAATAATAATAATAATAATAGTATTTATATTGTATATGTAATGAAGTTAGAGAGAGAGAGAGAAAATATTTATTGGGTGAGAAATAATTTAAGTGTGGGTACTTTTGTCTTTTTACAGCTTGTCCATATGACAATTTTTTGTCTCATGGTTTAGTGGGGGACAAAAAATTGAGTTTTTGTGTTGTCCAGTACCCCGTGTTTTGTCCATTCTTCTAACCATTTTTTGAATTAAACATAGAATAATCAGTCTTGTCTTATCCTATCCAGTCCCTTATTTACTTGCAAATCAAACACTCCCTTAGAGAGGAATGTAACTCTTTAAAAATTAAAAGTGATTAGAAGGTAACTTTCCGTTAAAAAAGGAAGGTAACATTTATTTTAAAAAATGTTGCAAAATCACTGTTAATAGAGGTATTAGTAACATTTTCATAAATGTAGCCGGTTAAATGTTACTGAAAACCATAAATATTGTAGTAGTGTATGAATTATGACTATTGAGAGATTTTTTTTCTCCCTTGCCATAAGAAGATGTCCTTAATATCTTGACCATTAAACCTCAAATCCTAATAGAATCTTAAATCGGTCAGCGTGTATCATTTACTTGAAGGAAAATAAGAATGCATTAATTACTAATCAAACAAGGTAAAGAAACACCTCTTACATAATTCAACAGAATTAAACTAAGAGTAGGACAAGCTACATCTATAGTATCTCTTTCATAGGAAGAAAAATGTCCCGTATTTGCTAAAAAATCGGCACAACGATTGGCCTCTTTAAAAATGTAAAATACTTAAGTTCTCCATTTCGGAAGCTAGAGAGTTTGAGGTAGTCTCTTGAAGAAGAGGAAGAAGAAATACATTACTAGTAGAGTCTGAATGCACCATGTCTACAGTAACCTTAGAGTCCATCTCAAAAACCAACCAATTAAGCTGCATGCTTCGAGCAAGATTCATGGCAATTCTAAGAGCCCACGATTCTGGCCAAATTGTATTACTAGAGCCAATTTTCCAATAAAATCATTTCACCAGCCGACCATGTAAATCTCTAATCATTCGTACATTGTTTGGCATGAGTGTTTCACTGCAAAAAGGAAGTTTGAGGATATAAATCACAACTCTTGAGATCCCTTTCCCGTTTGATTAATAATCAAAATGGGAGAGGAAAGAAAAACATTTGTGGATCCCACATAAAATCATTTGCTTCCATCAATGCCCATAAAATAGATATAGAGAAAGCGAAGTTCACAAAATTACAATAATATCCTTGCTAACTATCGTGACATACAAAATTGTTTTATTTTTCTCTGTTTTTTATTTCACTTGCTTAATTTTTGTATAAGAGATAAAATAAATATTTTTAATTTTATTTATTATATTTTTAATTTATCATGTATTCTACTTGAATGCTTATTTTCTCTTGTATTAGTAATACTATATTTTACATTTTTATTCTGTTTAACTAGTTTTATTTTTACTTATGAGTATTTTTGTTATTTCATAAAAATATCATTTTTTTCAATATACGAAAAAATGATATATCTATAAAATAACGACAAAATATCATTTTTTTTCCTTTCATTTTCTCTCATATCTGTTGATGTGTTTCTAAATTAGCTGAACAGTTGACTAAGGTATCAATAATTATTCTCAAAAGATCAATCAATTACTCTAAGAAAGGGTTTGTTTCTCTGCCATGAGTTTCTTAAATACTCCAAAGAGCGTTGCGTAGATTATAAGTGAAAAGTGAAATCTAGAGCTATGTATGCATGGAAAAGTAAAGACAAAAGACAATAAAGATAACTTGACAAAGAAAATAGCTGTTTAATTGATTGGTTGTGTCTCAATAAGACTGTGCGATGCCTATTTATAGTGCAAAACTTGTAATCTACCCCTATCTGTCACGTTCTCCACTAACCTAACTGTTATTACAAGTGTAGCAATTAACTATACAAAATTCAACTAATGGGGCAGCTACCCACTAACCATAATCTCCTAAAAATTAGGTGTGTGTTCTCACTAGCTCCCCATGCTGCAAAAATTCAGCTCTAACAACTATTTTTTTCCATTTGATTTCAGTCGGAACCACCTTTTCCTAAAATCAAGGCTTAGAAGATAATTCCATAATTTTTTTCTTCAAAATTCTTCCACATTTGAGCACCTTCAAGCCCATTAAACGCTTCATAAGCCCATTGGCCCAATGAACTTGGCCAAATTCTTATCCTTTGGCGTTCAGCTAATCGGCTTACAACTGTTCTTCAACTAGTTGACTCTCAATAACATTGTTGACTAACCCGTCAAATCGATTGTTTTCTATACCAAATGATTATTTTTAGGTGTTAACAATACAAAATAACTATGTTTACTTTCTAGAAACATTTTCAATTTCCCCCCCACCCCCTAAAATCTGTGATCATATTAAGTTGATAATAAGAAGATGGAAGGTAATGCAGTCAACAATTGTGACAGAGAGAAGATGGAAGGCTTGTTAGGGAGAATCCATTTTTGGAAACAATAAAAATAATTGTTTGACATTTCCAAAATTTCTGGAAATACTGGATTTGTTTTCAAAAACTAAAAAAATGATGAGTCAAATACTAAATCTGTCTTCTCGAATGTTTTTAAGTTTCAGTGGAAATAAAAACACGAAGTAAGGGAAATAAACGAGCCTGAACGTTTAATTTCTAAAAACATTTTCAATTTTTATTTTCTAAAATATATATTCGTTTTAAGTTGTAACAAGAAAATGGAAGGTAATACAATAAACAATTGTGACAAAGAGAAGATGGAAGACTTACTGAGGAGAATGCAATTTTGGAAACAAGAAAAATTGTGTTTTTGGCAATTTCAAAATTTCTAGAAATACAAGATTTGTTTTCAAAAATTGAAAAATAAAATTAGTGAGGGAAATATGTGATATGTCTTCTCTAATATTTCATAGTTTCGGTGGAAATGAAAACATGAAACAAGGAAAGTAAACGAGTTCTGATCATCTTATATTCTATTATATTCTTTTCTTTCACTATTGTTCCTTCAACTTTTTTCATCTAACTTTCTTTCCAAAATCAAACAAAACCTTAGTGTATATATGTGTGTACTCATTTTCATTTGAATCTATCTCAATTGCCAATAACGCCCCATCCCAAAATAGGGAGAACCTTCGGGCTCAATAAACACTTACAAAGAGAATTACATTTACCTCACACTAAAAAAACTTGTGAAAACTTGAACTCACAATACGTCGAATACAAGTTATGTTATCCTTTACTGGGCCAATCTAAAGGGTTAGATACGTACCCACTAAGCTAATCTCATCGCATCAAAACGCCAATGTCTCATAATGTTCATTGCCTTGTTTTTCACGTGTAGGTGTAGCCACTACCAACTAGCCATGCCCTCCTCTACTCTCGTGGTAGGTTTATTTAATGTGATAACAGAATTTAAATAATCATATTTTAGAAATAAGTTGAAGAAATTAATTATAAACTATTTAAAATAAAAATATAAGTAAATGTTAATATATTTCATGAATTAAATAGTAAAAATAAGTATTATTTAAAATAAAAATATAAGTATATTTTTTAAATATTTTATGAATTTGATATTTAGAATAAATTACACATAAAAAATATTTTTTTCTTTATAATTTACTTCATTCACTATTAAACTAATTTTAAAAATAAAAAATTGCAAAACAGATTTTTTTTAATGTAAAAAACGTCATTCTAAAACCAACCGCAAAGTATGCCTAGCAACAAAAAAAAAAATGGAATAAGGAGCGGTCCACTCGTAATTGAATTCAATTGAAGACACACGCACTTACGAGGGAAAAAGAAAAACCCCAACTCCCTTAAATTGGATTCAGTGCCTCCACAAACCTTATTCCATTATTTGTAACAATTCTCTGACACCCTCCTTGTAAGTACGAGTCTCACCAATTTCATTCTCGTTTTGTTTATTGAACACGGATGGAAAACGAAGGCGAGAACAAGGTGAGAAAACTGAGATTCCTGTGCCTTCATGGGTTCCGAACAAGTGGAGAGATAATGAAAAAACAGATACACAAGTGGCCTCAATCCGTTCTAGACAAGCTCGATCTTGTCTTTGTGGATGCCCCTTTTCCTTGTCAGGGCAAATCCCTCGTTGAAGGCATTTTTGATCCTCCTTACTACGAGTGGTTTCAGTTCAACGAGGTTCACTTTCAACTTTTTTGTTTATATTTCCAATACCTAATTAATATTTTTTTCAACTATATCCCTAGCGGGAGAGAAAACTTAAAAATCTGTAATGCAATTAATGATAAATATTAAGTGAATAAACTTGTGTTTGGATTCACGGTGGGTGAAAATTGATTCCAAATGAATTGATTTTATAAAATTAATTTTGGCTAAAAGTGAGTTAAAAGCGAAGTGATTTTGGATATGTTTATGACAAAAGTGATTTTTGCAAGGAAATATTGTTTGGATAATTTTGACTAAAATTGCTTTTGGATGTGTAGTTACCGAAACGGATTTGAATGTTCATATATGTATACTCTTTTATATGGATATCTTTTTTATTTGATATATTTATCTTTGAGTTTTTTCCTTTATTTTAATTTATTAAATGAGAGAAAAATTATCTCTCTCTCTCTCTCTCTATATATATATACATATATTCATTAACATATTTTATTTAATTTTGGTTATGCATATTATGTTAATTTACAAATAAGTTTTTTACTTTATTATGCTAGGTTTTTTTGTCAAGAGAATTTATATTTGCAACTGATGTGTCAAATATGTTATGCTAGTTTTTTTTTGTCAAAAAGTTATTCTAGTTTATTAAAGTAGAAATGTTCCGTGTTTTTTTTTTAACTAACCAATTCATAAAAAAATGAAAGTTCCCTGTTCTTTTCTCTTATATCGATGCCCCCCAATCCATTGGTTATATAACATGAGCCCATTTTGTTGAAGCCCAAATCCTATTCTCTTCTCTAACCTAGAGACAAGGGTTCTCTGCAACACCAGAAAATAGAGATGAACACGGTGAGATAAACGCAGTGATGAAAGCATCAGTATCTACCTGAGAAGGGATAAAGTTGAGAAACTACATGAGAAATAACATGTGATTTGCATAGAATTGATTTCAGCAAACGTGAAAGCTACAGAGAGCAACTTCGACTAGAATTGATTTTGGGAAGAAGAATTGATTTTTTAACTAAGAGCCAAACATCTTTTTTCCTCGATCAAATCACGTTTGACCTTGCAAACGCAAGTTTTCTTGGGTTCAACGTGGAACCAAACATAGGCTAAATAAGACTATTTTAATCCAAATATAGTACATATTACCACTTGTTCCTGTTATAAAAAAAAATTTGGTATATTTTTTATCCTAATTATAAAAAAAATAAACTCTTTTTAAGGTCCATTAATTACTACAATTTCTTTTATACCACCCCTATTTAATGTGAAGTGTATGTTTACTAGAAACACACATAATGTGTATAAAACATTTAATGTTAGAAGTATATTTGAAATAAACTTTCAATTTTACAATATTAAATAGTCTTTCCTGATCTCGATAATTTTTATTTTTTTATATTAGGTACTACTAGTATTTATTATTTATTAATCTATGTGCGCTAAGCTTCAAACTCAATAGTTTAGGAGCTTAAGGAGTAGTTTCCTTTCCTAAACGTGTGTGTATTCCAACACTCCGCGTACTTTGGGTAGACACGTGCTTATGTTTTTGAGCAATGCTAAATATTACGAAAATATTTTCGCAGGAATAACAAGAATGGTTACGTGTATAAACAACATAGAGTTATGAGAGCATTTGACAGAAAACACGCGTTGAAAAATGTTTTAGGAGAACCAATCACAGATGTTCGTGGGTTTTCACGGTTTATGAGTTCGTAATGATAGCATTTTCCTATGTTTTATTGTCTCTTTTAACATGTTCTTTTTGTTCTTGTTATTATGGCACGACAGGATTTTACAGAGTACTACAACTTCGATGAGTGCCTACAATATATCGAGGACTGCATGATCAAGCACGGACCCTTTGATGGTCTTCTTGGATTCTCGCAGGTAAACTCAATTCATTTTGTTCAAATTTTCCAATTTTAATAGTTTATATATTCTTTGGGATGGATAATTTGATGCAATCATTTTCCCCTATGCTGTACACTTCTGATATAATGTGATATAGTGATAATAAATCTAAAAGAATAGTAAGGTAAAAGAATAATTTGTTCTCTTATAAAAAAAATTTAAAATTTGAGGGATCATAGCGTCATATACTGAATCTGATGGAGTGTTTGAATTTGACAAAATAGGGGGCGATGTTATCAGCCGGGCTGGTGGGTCTTCAAGAGAAGGTAAGTGGAAAAATGGAAACTCTATCCGGCCGATTGATTTAGGGTCCATTCGGAATGGTTGTGAGTTTCTGGTTTTTAGTTTTTAAATGTAATCTTCAAAACAAAATACGTTCAACTAAAATGGAGTTGAAATGATTTTTTACTCAATTTCAAAGTACTTTTATATTTATTTTCAAAACCAAGCAAAAATGATTTGTAAATTTAATTTTTGGTTTAAAAAAAACGCATTCTCACTACATCTAATAATAGCTTTTTCCATCCACACCATCACCACCAATGACATTGCCACCATGCTATCGCTACTACCACCACCACCACCACCACCGTCATCGGCACAATGACCACCACCACCGACACCATTTTTAGAGATATAGAAAGTTATAAATTAGGAGTTAGTTTGTTACTAGTCTATTAGCCTATATAAAGGCTTGATGTAGTCACTTTGTAATTACTTTCACTCATTTAGTCAAATACCAAATTTACATTTCTCTCAACTTTCTCTCAATTTCTTTTTCTTTCCTCCTTTCATGGATGCCATGTTTCTCAACATGGTATCAGAGCGTTGGCATCCGCCATAGATTTTTCGCTGCTGCTTCGTTCGTTTCTTTTCCATTTCTTTTCTTAGTTCATTTTCCTTTTCCACTTTCTTTCCCGAGAAATTACTCTGTATCCGGTGGATTTTTTTTCTTGCTGTTGATTTCTTTGTGATCGACGTGGATCCGTTTTCTCTCATTTTTCGTTTTTTCTGTTACACACATTATTCTCTTTCTTTCTTTGTATTCATTTTCTTCTCCCTTGTGAAATCTGCAAGTTTCAATTTCTGCTTTGATCTGGAATTTCCTTTCATTGCGTCATTCATCGTTGTCTTCCTCTTCCATTTTTTGATTTCAAAGTTTGCTGATCTCAAGTTCTGTTTCCTACGGTGTTTAGAGTTTTCATGTTGTTCCAGATCTGTTACTCTCTGTCCGCGAACTTGACTCGCTGTTACTTGTTCTCTGTTCATGATCTGCGATTATCAGATTCTCGTTTGAAGGTTCTGTCATCGCCAATCAGAGATGTTCGCTCTGAATCTGAACACGCGGTCACTTGATTCTTCTCCATCACCAAGCTGTTGATTGGTCTGGCTTCTCCCGGTTCTGATTTGAGATGGATTTGCTTCGCCAGGTTTGGTTTTGCAGTCTCACAGTCTGATGATGAAATTGCAGAATGCACTCATGTTTGAAGCTTGATATATTTTGACACTGTTGTGACATTCTCGTTTTGCTGACTGCGGATGGTTTTCTTCTTGTGATTCATTACTCACAAGGTGTTTGTCTAAAGTCCTCTTTGAAGACAGACTTGGTCTGGCTTTGTTTTTTGGCTCGTATGATTTTTGGAAATCAAGTATTGCACTCATTGCCGTAGTTCACAAATTTGATTGGATGCATGTGCCTTGATTTCATGTTCCCGTATTCCTTTGCTACATGGTAATTCTCATCCATTGGTTCACTCCACTTTCTATGCCAGAATGTTGAGTCTTGTTTTTTTCTTTTTATTGGAATTTGGCTTGAGCAAAATTTGGATTTGGTACAATTCTGTTAGAATTGGATTTCTATACTAGATATATGGATTTGAGATGGTTCTGTGAACTAATTTTGTGCAAGCCAGAGCAACGATTGATTGCTCATATGGTGTTTGTGGTTACTCCTCTTCCAAGGCACATTCAAGTTTTCTTTGGCTCATTGGAGTCTTAATGGTCATGGATTTTATTTTTCTTCGTGAAGATTGATTTAGCCTTGATTTGGCTCTGGTGTAAGCTTCTATCCATAGTGGTTAAGTTGTGATGCTTCTGCCATGGATGGTTAAGCAATGATTTTTTTTCCTTCTGTCTTGAGTGGCTGAGAGCTCTTGATGGTTAAGCTTGGTGTCTTAATTGGCTTTGATGTTAGCTTCTGCCTTATGGTGGTTAAGCATTGTAGCTTCTGTTAAGTGGTTAAGCCTTGAGTTATGGCTTTTGCTTAATGGTTAAGCTTTGGATTGTTGCTTCTACCAAGTGGTTAAGCCTTGAGTTGTGGCTTCTGCTCAGTGGTTAAGCCTTTGCCTTATGGATTTGATTTCAGCCGATATATTTTCCGACATTTCTCTTTGATTGTTCATTTGATTTGATATGCGCCTGTATTGCTCATCCCAAGCTGGAAGTGTTGTGAACACCTTCTAGCTTGCGGGGGCTGTTAGAGATATAGAAAGTTATAGATTAGGAGTTAGTTTGCTACTAGTCTATTAGCCTATATAAAGGCTTGATGTAGTCACTTTGTAATTACTTTTACTCATTTAGTCAAATACCAAATTTACATTTCTCTTAACTTTCTCTCAATTTCTTTCTTCCTTCCATGGATGCCATGTTTCTCAACAACCATCGTTGCCACCATCACTTAACACCACCACCACCGACATCGCCATCACCATTGGCACTGCCGCCACCACTAACAACACCGACATTGCTGCCGCCACCACCACTATTAATATCGCCGTTGCTGCCACCACCACTACTACCACCACTACCACCACTGGCACTGTCACCGCAGCCACCACCACCAAACAGGTGGCAAACTGGGCTAGGCCTATTGGGCTAGCCCGTCAGCCTTTTTAAAATGGGCGAGCTGTGCTAAGTTTTATCAGCCCACTAACCCGTCTAGTCCTACTTGCTTAGCCCGCCAATCCGTTGGGCCAACACATAATTTTTTTTCTATTTTTAAACGATTCTCGCTTTTTTTCCCCATATTTTTTGTGGGCTGTTATGGCCCATTTTAGTTTGTTTTGGGCAGGTTGGCCCATTTTGGCTCGTTTTATTCAATTTTTTTGTTTTTATTTATTTTTTGTTATTTTTGTTTTTTGACGGGACAACCCGCAAGCCCGCCTAACCTGTGGAGGGTTGAGTCAGGTTCAACATCTCGACTCATAACCCTTTGATGGGCTAGGACGCTGACCCATTTTTATGTGGGCTCACGTCGGGCCGAACGAATTGGGCCGAGTAGACCCGTTTTGCCCATGTTTTATATCGGGTCAATCAGGCCGAACCCATTTTTACAGCTCTACTTATTCTTGAATCTCCTTCTCCTCCATCGTGACTTCTCACCCTAATTCCACTCTCTCCCTATGTTTTCGTCATCAACCAGGAAGATTGAAGAATTCTATCATCCTTCTTGTCGACAGACAGAGGCGCTGGATGTGGCATCACAATTTATCTGTTATTATTATTATTTTCTGGAAGAATTATTGTTGTTAATAACTTTTAAAGGAGAAATTATAATGTCGATAACAACTTTTTAAAAATGAAAACCACAAAAAACTGAAACTAAAAACTGAAAACCAGTTTTGATTTTTTGAAATTTGAAAACTTAAAACTAAAAACCACCCCGAACGGGGCCAGTTATTAAAAATTGTTTTCTGTATCATAAAACTTAATAAAGAACAAATTTTGTTCTTGTTAAAGTTTTGAAAATAGAAAATTGTTTTTTAAAATGACCAATCAAACTCATTAGGTTGATTTTGAATTCCCTTTTCCTAGTTTTTTTTTTGGTTGAGTACATGGCGATTAACGCCGAAAAGGAAAAACAAAAACGAAAGAAAAAGCAGAGGCAAACTAGCCAATCCCTCCTGGGGAGTCCCTAAGCAGCTTGGACCCCAAGCCTGGGGGAGGCCGCAACGAAAACTTATAAGCCTCCGAGGAGTGAGACCCCTCCTTAGCCAGAAAGTCTGCACTGAAGTTTGCTTCCCGGGAGATGTGGAAGACCTCCACCTTGCTACCGCTATCCAAAAGATTGGTGATATCGTGCAAAATCACTGCATAGGAGTGGAAAACATGGTCTTGTCTATTGTGAATGAGATTCACCGCTTCAAGAAAGTCCATTTCGCAAATCAAATTGTGATAGCCATGAGAAAGAGCCAGCTGAAGACCAAGCTTGATGCCCCAAAGCTCAGCTAGCAGAGCATCACCAATACCATTGTTACTGGAGAAACCACCTAACCATCTACCAAGGTAGTCTCTCACCAAACCACCCGAACCAATAATGGAAGTAGCAGGGATGCAGCTACCATTAGTGTTAAGCTTTACAGAACCATCTGGGGGGGCCTTCCAATGAGTACGTAACAACGCCAAGTTGTGGTCAGCTTCCGCCTTGTTCTTGTAATGAATGGGGAACTCATCATGAGACAACTGGGCCTTTCTAACCACATCATCAACCTGCCACTTGGTTTCTTCAAAGATGAAGTTGTTTCTCCAACACCAAGCCCACCAAAACACAAATAAGAAAATTAGAGCACTTTCTCCCTGAGCCATGCGGGTTAACCATATTGAGGGCTCACTAATACTCAGGAATTCCGGGCAGCTGAACGTGCCAAGACGCAACCAGAGCTCACGGGAGTGAGCACAATCCCGAATACAGTGAAGAAGATCCTCCACGTGGGCAAAGCAACACGGGCAATGCGCACTAGTTGCCATCCCAAGATGGTGACACATATCATTAGTGGGAATGGAGCCATGCAAACCTTGCCAAACCAGAAACTGAATCTTAGCAGGAACCGGAAGCCTCCACACCCAATCCCAGTTCATCGTTGTGTCCCAGGTTCGGTGACGCTCGAGCAACCAACTATAAGCAGAGGCACAGGAATAGATACCCACTTTTCCACCATTCCAAACCCAGCAATCATCTATTGCAGCGTTTAAGCAAGTAGGGCTCGGATGGTTGGTAATAGTTGTAACAATATCCGCTGGCAAAAGGGTAGCTAGCTTTGTCAAATCCCATGAGCTTGGTTCCCACACGTCTTTCAAACAAAGATGGGAGTCGGAGATATGAACATAGTCAAGCAAAGGGCCAATTGGACCGGACGTAAGCCAATCCTCGAACCAGATGGAACTAGAGCCGAAGCCCATTTTAAAGAGGAAGCCATCTCAAAGCTTATCCAACGCGACCTGAATACTTCTCCAGGTCACCGAGGGCTTATTGGGCTTGTCAAGAGCCCAGATAGAATTGTTGCCAACATACTTATGCTTCAAAACCTGGACCCAAATCTTGTGATTTTCGTGAAGGAGGCTCCAAACCAACTTGCCAAGTAAGGCCAAATTAGAGAGTCTCGAGTCTCTAATCCCAAGCCCCCCAAATTTCTTAGGCAATGTGACGGTATCCCAATTAACAAGGCTCTAACTTCTAGTGACCCCATGCCACCCCAGACAAAACTTCTTGTCATCTTGTCAATTTGGTCACAAATACTAGCGGGGAGGTAGTGAGTCTGCATAGCATAAACCGGCATCGCAGAAATGATAGACTTAGCAAGGCATGCCCTACCCGCTTTGTTCAAAAGGTTACCTTTCCACGCTACCATGCGCCGTTGGATTTTCTCAAGAATATTATTATAGATCTCCTTCTTAGAATGACCCTGAATCAGAGGGTACCCCAGGTAGGTCCCTAGATTATCTACAAGGCGAATGGAGGAGATGTCTTTAATTTTGCGCCTTCTCTCATCAGGGACCCCTCTAGAGCACATAGCTTTGGATTTCAAATAGTTCACTTTCAGCCCCGAAGCCACACAAAAATCCTCAAGAGTGTCCATCACAACCCGGACCTGATGGTCGGAAGCTTCACAGAAAAGGAGCACATCATCTGCAAACAAGAGGTGGGAGATACCAGGGCCGCCCTTAGATCCCCTTTGCACCTTCTGGTGGATGCTAAGGGCCAGCTTCTCCATGCACAACACAAAGAGATAGGGGGAAAGATGATCGCCCTGTCTAAGCCCTCTGTATAGCTTAAAGTTGGAGGTCTTGGCTCCATTCCATAGAATAGCAAGGTTGATGTACCTGACACAACTCATAATCAAGTTAATAATAGTATGCAAATATTTGGCGATGCATTTTTTTTTATTGAAATTCAACATCTTTATTCAAAAGAAAAGAACAGAGTATAACATAACAATATTTTTACATGAGAGTATAAATCAATTTTATGATAACATCTAATGAAATATTACTATTTGACAATTAATTTTAAAATACTATTATAAAAGTGACTCACATGACAATATAATGAGTTCTAATTTGGCCGTTAATGTTTAAACTCATTATATTGGGCGAAAGATAAAAGAAATTTTAATGAATTTATATTCATATATAAATAATAATATGTATTATTATAGTTATTTTTACAATTTTATGTTTCACATCATGACATTAATATGCAAATAAGCTGAGAAGATTTGCAAAATTGTTAAAGTTCAGATTTTAAAAATGGCCTTTTATGTGTAGGGTGTGGCACTCACGAAGGTTCCCAAAGTGAAATTCATGATTTCAATATCAGGTGGCAAGTTTAAGGCACCTTCAGTTGCGGAGAAAGCATATTCTTCCCCCATTGGTTGCCCCTCCCTTCACTTTATAGGTAACTGCCCTGCCTCTTTCAATTTACTTGATGGATTATTTTTTAAAATTGCTCAAGTATATAATAGTAAAACAGTTTTTGAACAACCCAATGGTGAGTGGTTAAGCCGGTAAGCGAAGCACAATCCCAATAAGAGGTTGCAAGATTAAATCTTGAACAAGCTATGTTGAGGAGGTTACATAATTACCTAGAAAAATTTTGGGATTGCTCTTGCAACCAACTGAGAATTATTCTCATAGTTGTAGGCCCAAAGGGTCGGCCTCTGAGAATGCATTGGAGTGTCAAAGACCTTAATTGGTTAAAAATTGCGGTTTTTGAACACTTCATAAATTATTTTCATAAATTTATCCAAACATTAATATACAAATTATAATAAAACAACTTCAAATAAACTTTTAAAATGTTATTTGTTGTTATTTCTGGCAAAGCCTGTTCTGCCGTCATTCTTGACTCATTACCTATATGAATTTAATTATTCATTCAGCATAGAAGATAATAATTTTTTCTATTGGTTTTTATCAAAAGATAGAGGAAATAACTAAAGACACCTCTCATTTTTGTTAGCATGCACCCACCCTCTGGAATTTTTTGGAGGTATATCATTTTGTCAGTCGAAAGTTTATTTCTAGGTAAATCCAGACAAATTATGTCGTATGGAAATAAATTTCCAGAGAGATGAGTGCATGCTAGCAAAAGTATGAATGTTTTTAGTTATTCCTAAAAATGGAATTTTTTTCCTGTTGGGTTTGGAAGCCCAAAACTCATTGGACATCCACTCATCTAGCACATCAATGATTGACCATTGAAAATCGGGATGGCAATTTCCACCTATGTGTGGGGATCCCCACGGGGACTACCCCATTCGGGGCCCTGCGGGCGGGAAATTTTTACCTGTGGGGATGAGGACGGAGGAGGAAATCCCCCCGCGGTCAATTCGGGGGCGGGAACGGAGAGCATACCCCCCGCCCCCGGGGTCCTCGCCCCGAGTATATTACATTATTAACCTTATAAATATATATATATATATATGTATCATATTGTAATGACTGGTCTTTTTAGTCTTTTTACATCTTTTTAAAATAAAATTAATTATAGCATTTTTCACTAATTTTTTCTCCAGTCAGCTGACTCACATTTTGATGCACGTACACTCATCAAAAGAAAATCGATTTTTTCTTTCCCTCACTCACCACTCACCACTCATACTCCATAGAACCCTAATTTCAAAAAACAGCCGCACACAGCTCCCTCTCATAGGTCACACTCACGACTTACTCCCTTTCTTCTTCCAGCAAGAAGAATGCCGCTGCAGCCGTCGTGTCGCCTGCTCCCTGTTTCGCACCTCCTCTGTTTCGGACTTCTCCTCTGTCCCCCCCGCCTGTTCCCTATTCGCGACCTCTGTCGTTGCTTCGCCTCTGTCCCCGCCTTTGTTCCCTATTCACGACTTCCAACCGTTAAGGATAACGCCTCTGTCTCTGCCACTGCTTGCAGATCTGTTTCCTCACCCTCGCTGCTGCCTTCACTTATGTTACTTTTGATTCTTCTTGTTGTTACTATTGTTGTTATCACTTCACTTGCGGATCTGTTGTTGTTATCACTTCACTTGCGGATCTGTTGTTCTTGTTGTTGCTTTGATTCTTTTCTTTTTTTCTTATTGTTCTTGTTTCAGTATATGAATCAGGATTGCATATATTATTTTTTTCATTTTTATTGAATTTTAGTGTATTGTTTTTTCTATTTTTTTAAATTTTTGGGGTCCCAGTGGGGACCGTAAGGATCCGTGGGGATGAGGATGGGGGAGAAAACTCCCCATGGCGGGGATCGGGGATGGGGACGGAGGGATATCTGGGGGGCAGGGCGGGGAGCGGGGGAGTACTCCCCAGTACCTCCCCGCCCCGTTGTCATCCCATTTGAAAATGGGAACTGCTATTAGCATCTCGTTTTTGCTAATACATCTCATCTTCATTTCACCCTTTCTCTTCCCTATCTCTAAATCTCTTAATCATCTTCTTTCTCTCCCCAAACACAAACCCAAACCACAATCATGTCCATACTCCATATTCAAGGATCCCACATCCCTATTGTCGCCCAAAGAAGATCGCATTCATTTCTCAATTGGGAGGTAAGTTGTTCTTTTTGTTCCTTTTTCCCCTATATTCTGGTATAGTTTATAAATTTGTATTCAGACAAAAGTTAGAGGCTTATATATATATATATATATATATATATATATATATATATATATATATATATATATATAAAAGCCCCATAGAATGTTCCCAATGTTAATATACTGAGGTGTCTTCAGATGTTTATTTCAGAGGTTATAAAATGCCCATAAATTTATATCTAGAAGGAAAATTAACCATCCAAGTGGGTGCATCCCTTCTATAAGTTATCTAGACAGAGGCATTTTGAGAAAATTTTTTAATAATTATGTATGGGTGTATTAGAAATGAGGGGTGTTAATAGTACCCCCTTGAAATTGGTTTCTGAAAGGGGTATTAGTCACTTAAGTCCCTGAAAGTGTGACTCGGTGTCACTTTGGTCCCTGAAAGCATATAAATTATAAAATAGTCCCTGTAAGTGTGCTCTGTCTGTCATTTTGGTCCCTGCCGTTAACAATTCATTGACTCCATGAGTAATTGGTCACTTTGGTCCCTGAAAGTGTAACTTGGTGTCACTTTAGTCCCTGAAAGCATATAAACTCCAAAATAGTCTTTGAAAGTGTTCTACGTTTGTCACTTTCGTCCCTATCGTTAGCCATTATTTTGGATCGAGAGACAATCAAATGACTAATAGTAAGGACCAAAGTGACAAATGTATAACACTTTTAGGGACTATTTTTGATTTGTTACTCTTCCAGGGACTAAAGTGACACCGAGTTACACTTTCAGGGACCAATGTGACCAATTACTCACGGAGTCAATGAAATTATTAACGGCAGGGACTAAAGTGACTGACGGAGCACACTTACAAGAACTATTTTAGAGTTTATATGCTTTAAGGGACTAAAGTGATAACGGATCACACATCCAAAAATATAAGTGACCAATATCCCTTTTTGAAATTGTCCGTCACTGTAATTGGGCCGCTTTTTATCTCTTTTATCTTAGTTCCTTCACACTGTTTTGGATTGTCTAAAAAGCATAATTTTCTGAAAAAATCGGGGTTTAATTTTTTTTAGTTTTTTCATTTTAATTTTTATATTTTAAGTTTATAAATGTTTTTACTATTTATAAATAATAAATGGTTATTTTGCTTTTAACTCCCAACAGAGAAATATTACATATTGTCGGTATAATTTTATCGTCTTTGATCACGTATCAAAATTTTATAAATGATTTTATTATTTATAAATGATTATTTTATTGTCGAATCTCGGCGGGAAAACGTTATATGTTATCAGTATAATTTCATTACCTTTCATCACATAACAATTTTATATATATTTTTTATTATTTATAAATAATTATTTTACTTTTGAGTCCCGATAGAAAAACATTACATATTGTTTACTCTCACTTTTTATGTATTTTTAGATAACTAATTAAAACAACTAATTATGTTTGTCACAATATATAACTTTAATTTTATAAATAAATATATTTTAAAAATACGTGAAAACAGATTAACTCGTGTGTATGCACGGATATCTTGCTAGTTTTTGCTAAAACAAGTTGCCATCATTAATTGCTACTTGATGAAGTTCTTTGATTTGTATCACCCCTTGCCATACTTTAATCGAATTTGGAAAAATATTTTAACCTCGTGGAACTATTCTTACAAGTTATCGTATTCATTCGTAAAAATGAACATACGTATGATTATAAATAATTAATGAAACTAATCAATCAATTTCCATGGTTGATTGATTGCATGATTTTTCAAATTTATTACTATTTTGTCACCTTTTTTTATCTCTTTGTGCGTGCTATTTTGTATTTATATTTATGATATCATCTCTATTATGTATCACTTCTGTTATATAATTCCTTTAAATTATTATTATATCGAGAATTGATAGTTGTGTTTCGTTAGGAAAATACATCTTTTCCTAAAATTTTCCGTGCTTACTGCAGGAGAGAATGATCTTTTTAAGCAATATGGAAAAGAACTATTAGAATGTTGTGTTGAACCCATGGTAATTCATCACCCAAAAGGACACACTGTACCAAGATTAGGTGCGCTACTAAGCTACTCTATATTCGTCTTTGTTCAGAAAGATTCTTATTTTATATCCGCTAAATTATACTCCCTCCGGCCTCATTTATAAGTAAAAAAGACATTTCCACATTCATTAAAAAATATATGTATCTTTCCACATTCATTAAAAAATGTATGTATCTTTATACATACATTTTTTAATGAATGTGGAAATGTCTTTTTTACTTATAAATGAAGCTAGAGTAATACTTTTGGAACATTTTAAGTTTTAGTTTGATATGTTATGTATTAAAAGTTCAGATTTAATCCTTTATGTGTAAAAGTTATATTAACGTGGTCCCTTTATGTTTTTTTGTTTCGAACTGATCCTTTATATTACAAAAATTATACCAATGTGGTCATTTTTTTTGCAAAAAATAGACCATATTGGTATAATTTTTGTAACATAATGGACCTTTTTGAAAGAAAAAAAAGATCATATTGGTATAATATTTACACGTAATGGATTAATTCGAAACATTTAATAAATAATAAACTAAATTAAAATTTAAAATAAAATTAAGTGACCAAATGTATAATTTCACCTTTTACATTTGAGAAATTTGCTCCAAAAAACAGTGTTGTTGTGTGTTATTAATAGCTTTCTATTTTCCTTTTCAGATGATAAGAGCTTGAAAACCATGATGAGTTTCATCGAAAGAATTCAGAAAGATATATCTGAAAATAAGGAATGAGTTTAGACGATCGAGACGAGCCAATACTTCAAATCAGTTTTTTAAATAATTTTTCATTTTGGCATAAATTAATAAATTTAATATGTAATACTTGTACGGCTCATACGATTATGCTACTGGCCTTAACATTATCAATTATATAAGGGCTCCAAATATATACGGAGAAGCTCTATGCATCCTCCTAGGTTTTCCTATTCTTTTTTTTTTAATAAATATTAGTCGATATTTATTCTTTGTGCACCAAAGCTGAAATAGCTTAACATACCGTTATATAGATTAGAGATGGCAATAGGGTATTATAGTACCCATTTCCATACCTGCGTTTGAAAAAATTACTCATACCTGTATCCGCATGGATAACAACTTTAGTACCCTTATTTATACTCTCTGAGTACCTAAGTACTTGTACCCGCACTAGTACTCTTGTGTGTGTGTGTGTGTGTGTGGTGGGGGGGGGGGAGTGAGTACCATAAATACTCATATCTGCACCTATACCCATTCAAATTTGTTAGTGCAAGAATGCACACACTCACAAAGAGTAGAAAGAATAAACACACCTAGAGAGGAATTCATACGGAGAAGAAAAACTAAAATCTTTATTAATATTCAAGGAGCACACATATTGCACATTGCACTCTACACTGCGCACACTATACCCTTTATTTATACACTTTACAAAGTAGCCCATAATAGACTCACGAGGCCCACATCAACTTGGCCCAAAACACTAACTAACTCACTAGTAGTTACAACTAACTAACTAACACAACTGAATTAACTAGACACTAATCTGAATTAATTTCAACACACCCCCTTAATTCATATTTCACAAACACTTTAATTTGGAACAACAAAAATTATTCCTGGATCCCATTGTTTGGTTTGTAACCCAACATTGAGAAAAATCTGATTAATGGACTCAAACACATGTGCACTCCTTTGCAAGTATTGGGCTTGATCAATTGATACACCACTTTGGCCCACTTGTTTCACTGCTGGGTTCATTAATTTCTTCTTCAGGCTTACAACGAATTGGGCTTTCCTCTCACCAGGATCTGTTTCCTCTTTGTTTTTTTTTTTCACGAATTGGGCTGGAATTGGGCTAAGGCCCATTAGGTCAAACTCTTTGACCCAATCTTGACCCAATGTCACTGTTAGTGACTTGCACAGCTTCTTCATCGTTGCAACCCAAATTTGGGTCTTCGTCTTCATTGTCTTCTCCTTTGAGAGACTCAAGTTCTCCTCAGATGCCACAACCACCGCCTTGCCCTTCGTTCTCTGCAACACCACTTCCTCACCCAGCGTTGCAATACCCATCACGCATGATACAGACTTCTTCTGCGACCTCTTTCCTCTGTTCTACGAAACTCGAATTCCATAAACCCTAATTTCAGAAAACTCGCATAGCTTCGACAATGGAACGACACGAGCACTCTTCTCACGAGAGATCTACTTCTTCTTTCTCTCAATTGCTAGAACCCTAATTTCACAAGATTGGCAATTTCTTCTCTTTCCTGTTTGAGTTTCATCTTTGCAGCTCTGTTCTGTTTTCAACTCTGGGTGACCCACTAAGGCTTCTAGCCGTGTCGACTTCCTCATCGTCGTCATCATCGCTGAACATGAGCAACGGTTTCACTTTCGTCATCTCTTCTTTCATGGTAGCGGTACACTGGAACCACCGCCGCCGTCGCTCGTAGAACGGAACCACCACACAAGACTCTCAGAACCATTATCTGCAAATTCAACAGGCCTCATCTCCTCCTTTGTAGGAGGACGTTGTTGTGGTTGTTCTTGTTGTCCGTTCTTATCCAGAAGCGTAGGGAAATTTCTGAAAACCCTAATTTCAGAAATTTCCCTCAAATCAGAGAACTGGTTGTCTTCTTCTTCTACGAATATCGAATTTCTGAAAACCCTAATTTCACTGATTTGTTCTGTGCGTCTCTGCCTCTCTTCTTCTCTTGCCTCATCCTCTTCTTGCAATGGCTCAATCACGGTTTCCTCCACCACATCATCACTTCTCTTCTCTATTGGTGAATTATTTTTCACCTCACCCAGAATTTGTTGATTGCTTCTTGCCTCTTCTTGATATTCATTCTTTCTCACCTCTTCTGTCTCTGTTTTTTGCGAACTCTTTTCTCTATTGCTCTTTCCTTTTTTGGCTCCACTGTGAGCTTTATTCAGAATTTCCCATGCTTCTTTTGCACTTTTGGTAGAAGAAATCCTCTCAAAATTCACCTCATCCACACATTGATGAAGTAGGAAAAGAGCCTTGTAATCTCTTTTCTTGGATTTCTTGTAGGAGGCACTGTCTTCCTCTTCTTGGATGCCTCTTTGCACCATTTCCAGCACTCCCTGAAAACCAAAGATTGCATGCATCCACACCACCTACTTCTCTCAATTCTTGCCTTCAAGGATTGGTAATGACACTGGGAAAATCTCTTTTGCAGAAGCCATACTTGACACTCACATAGGTCTCTAATCAATGGCTCTTGATACCGCTGTTAGTGCAAGAATGCACACACTCACAAAGAGTAGAAAGAATAAACACACTTAGAGAGGAATTCATACAGAGAAGAAAAACTAAAGTCTTTATTTCTATTCACGGTGCACACATACTGCACATTGCACTCTACACTGCACATATTATACCCTTTCTTTATACACTTTACAAAGTAGCCCATAATAGACTCACAAGGCCCACAACAACTTGGCCTAAAACACTAACTAACTCACTAGTAGTTACAACTAACTAATTAACACAATTGAATTAACTAAACACTAATCTGAATTAATTCCAACAAAATTTGCAAGTAATTATCTACACATATAACCATTGTGTGGGTAATTATCTTACCCATCGTGGTAATATTTGCAGGTACCCATCGGGTAGAGTACAAATTATATCCCTAATACTAAGCAAAGATAAGAAACTAAGAAAGGTTACAAATGACATATCCACAAGAAACAAGGAAGCTTGAGCATGTCATTGATAATGAGGGTCATCTTCAAAATTTATTTTCAAGGGCCAATAGAAAATATATACCATAGAGCGGTCTATTGGCTGCCTTGATTTCTAACAAGGATTTTGATTCATTTATACATTGAACATTCATTTTAAAGGGAAAATGTTTTATTATAGGGCTAATTCTAGCGTGCGGAAGTTAAGTAGGTGTTGCACGTACCGCATTTCGTTTGCACCATTAGAATAGGCAGTTTTACAAATCTAATTGTACAATCCTCCGCACCGGATAGTCACCCATTAGAATCGATTGGAATGTTTTTTTTTTCTCACGGTCTCCAGCACCTCCTCTCTTTCCATCCTCCATTCTCATCAGAAGGCAAGCTATTCGACTCTCCGGTGAAATAGGTTGCCTCACTTTCTGATTCAATTCACCGTAAATTTTCACGCTCACTACAAGAATTTTACTTATTACCTATAAAAATTTCCTAAGGCTTGTGACCTTAAGAAATTACTTAGGGTCACAGCCCTAAGAAAATACCCATATAAAAATTTACTAGGGTTTTTAAAAAATAAACCCTCAGAAATTAAAAAAATGATTTTGGTTTTTTTTTTTTTTTGATTTGGGCATCACGGGACAAGCCCTCGGATTGAGAAAATCCTTTTTTTTTTCTTCAAATTTTGGACTAACCGAATGGCTAGCCCTCGGTTATTATTTGTTTAGTTAAAAATATTTAAGGCCATTATTAAAGACACCCCCCACCTGTTAAGTACACCCCCCCATTTTGCATATTTCCCAAAATACCCCTCGTATAAAATCATTAAAAATTGCCTTTTTTTTTAATTCCGAAAATGTTACCGGAAATTTCAATTTCCGGTATACAAATTGTATACCGGAAATTACAATTTCCGGTAACATTGTGTGTAAATTTTGTTACCGGAAATTCCAATTTCCGGTAACATTGTGTTTAAAATTGTATACCGGAAATTGCAATTTCCGGTAACAAAATTTACACACAATGTTACCGGAAATTGTAATTTCCGGTATACAATTTGTATACCGGAAATTGCAATTTCCGGTATGTTACCAAAGTTCTTGAAATAGCATCAAGTGTCGTTCGAGTTTTAAAAAACAGGCATTTAAAACATGAAAATGTATACCTCGACGTGCCCAATGTCTGCGAGCTCGACGTCCCCAATGCCTGGAGGAGCTCGACGTGCCCAATGCCTGCGAGCTCGACGTCCCCAATGCCTGCGAGCTCGACGTGCCCAATGCCTGCGAGCTCGACGCTCTGTTCGCAGACATTGGGCACGTCGAGGATAAGCATATGAGTTCAACGTGACAAATTTGCGAATTTCCCATAATGCCCCTTAATAACTTAACAAAAACTCAACCTTTCCCGATCCACTCACACTCACGCTTCCGGAAATTCCAAATCTCTGAAAACGCTCTCACGCTTCCGGAAATTCCAAATCTCTGAAAACGCTCTGTTCTTACCGGAAATTCCAAATCTTCGGTACGTGTTTTTGTTGTTATTTAATCATAGTTCCGGAAATTACAATTTCCGGTGTACAATTTGTATACCGGAAATTGCAATTTCCGGTATGTTCTGTATAGTACCGGAAATTGCAATTTCTGGTATGTTCTGTATAGTACCGGAAATTACAATTTCCGGTATACAATTTGCATACCGGAAATTGTAATTTCCGGTACCATGTTACGTATAGTTAGAATTGGAATTTTGTATACAATTTGTATCGGAAATTCAATCTCGAACTATACAAAACATGTAGGAAATTACAATTTCCATACAATTTGCATACCGGAAATTGCAATTTCCTACCATGTTCTCAGTATAGTTCGGAATTGGAATTTCCGGTATACAATTTGTATCTTTGGAAATTGCATATCCGGTACCATGTTTTGTATAGTTAGGAAATTGGAATTTCCAGATACAATTTGTATATCGAAATTCCAATCTCAGATGCAAAGCAATTTCGGCTTTTTTTCCTCTGTACCATAGGTTTTTTTATTTACCGATCTAGCATGCTTTTTCTTTTAAGTGAGATCTACCATACTTCCACAAAGATGGCGTGCGGCGAGACCACAATCGCACGATGTCCTTATGATCGAGCGAGATCACGGTTCCCATCGTTGATTACCTCGGGTCTCGACATGTCTAGTTCGAAACACCGAGCTCGACATGCAGGTCTTCGTTGAGTACCTCGACATCTCTACAACGACATGCAGAGGTCGTCGTTGAGTACCTTGGGTGTCTAGCTCGACATGCGGTCGTTGAGTACCTCGGGTGTCTGAAATTTATTTTATTACGTTTGAATATAATTGATTTACTTGTCTTTCGGATATGCCTAGGGCGAGAGGAGAGGATTAGCTTCCACACCTGGTAGTGCGCCCATCGTAGACCACGGCGACTGTGGACTGCCTCTCGAAGGCCGAGGCGTATTGCTAGCAGCACCACACGAGGATGTAGTTAGCGATCGGGATCCCCATTTTGTATCTGAGGCTCCGGAGGATATAGCCGAGGAGACCATGGTATAGTTGGAGACCAGGCTCCCTTTCTGGAGGACCTTACGATGGGTCATTGCTTACAGATTATCGGCATCACGTTGCTGCTCGGATATGGCGAGGCGGTATATATCTGGTTGTTATTTGATCAAATGTTTATTATTTTTATTTTTATATGATCAATGATGTTTATTTGTGTGCGAGGATCGTGATGCGCTTAAGGTGGCCTCTCACGGCCTTAAGTTGCAAAAATGGTTGAGTGGTAAAGTACCACCGCCTCCTCCAGTAAATGAGCATCTCTCGGAGGCGGCCTAACCTCCTTGCTATCTGCGGCTTTAGGATGGTTGTGAGCCTTCTTGTCGGCCTTCTGAGAGAGATGGCATCGGGAGGCAGCGGCTTCCATCGCCGCTTTGGAGAGATGACAGTCACGCTTGATGATGTGTCTGTCCTCCTAGGCCTTAAAGTGGCGGCTCTTTTTATGTACCCCAGTGATGGATCCGGACATTTCCATATCTTATTTGAGACATTCTTTGGGGTGTACATATGAAGAGGCAAACAAGGAGGCGACAACTATGAGGCGCCCATATGAGTATTGACTTCTTGATGAAGACATATGACCAGCGCATTTACGATTGTCGGTGGGACTGCGGCCAGGGCCATGATAATCTTGTTGTTGGCTGTACCATTTTGGTCGACAAGAGCCATATATACATTGACATTAAGTACCTGGACCTGATGCGTGACTTAGAAGCGATTGGTAGTGTGTCATGGGCTAGTCTTTGCACTAGCCTGGCTTGTCTGGATATCCGGGAGGCGCTAGCCGCATGACACTAAGCGGTTGGCGGATACATGACACTTCTTCGCACGCGGCCTATTTTTGTAAACAATTATTTATTTGAAGTACATTGTATGGCGTGTTGATTCGTTATTATTGTCACGAGGCATGGATATATGAGTATTTCCTCGTCTGCAAGAGGAAGGATAACGGCATCACCGGGCATGATACGAGCCATGAGGTGGTCGTCGGTTAAGGGTGACGGACAGTGGAGCCGCCAGAGAGCGGCTGGATGCGTTGGCCGATCGATGACGTTGTTTGGAGACCGTGGGAGGCACTAGGCGAGTTGTCATCCGGCGTGTCTATTTTCGGGTACATCCGGTGTGCCTCATTTATTGTGCCGTACACTGCACGAGAGGGTAGTCAGACGATTCGGCTACATCCAGACATTCCCGGCCACCACCACCGCGTCCCACAGCTGCAGAGATGATGGATGCATGGATATAGTTTCCTATGCACTCTATCATGTCGACTGTCCCCGATTTATACCTGGCCTCGTATCCAGCAGAGTGCACTGACGGGTACATGGAGTGGTATTGCGAGGATGTCGCATCCACTCTGATCGGTCGGGTGCTCCTCAGGCTGCGGCTACTCCTGATTGTGTAAGTGTTTAGATATACATTATGTATTTTTTGTGTTTGTTTATTTTCTCTTATGGCTCTCTGATGTCTTGTTATAATTTGCAGCCGCATTGTGATGATATGGCTGAGAGGCTGGCCTCAGTCACCAGCATTCTCCAGACAGCCTCTGAGATTGACTATGAGATGATGGACCCCGCTCTGCTTGCCGAGTATATTTCCCAGGCACTACAGATAGCGCAGGGTGGGACGGAGGCGACCACATCTGGGGAGAAGCATCGACAGCGAAGAAGATAGGGTTTTTTTTATGTTTATTATCTTTTTTTGTTATATTTGGACATCTTCTGTTGTAATAGTTACATTTTGTTATATTTGCGGCTTTTTTTTTCCTCTGTACCATAGGTTTTTTTTTATCAGAAATGTTAATTGTACACATAAATTGACACAAATACTAGACACAAAAACATGAGTTACTGCAGGAGATTCGCTTAAGCGAGGAGCTCGCTCAATGAAGTTCCAGCTTCGCAATGCTTGCCGTCCCATATTCGCTTAAGCGAGGAGCTCGCGCTCAGTGTAACGACCCGTTTCCGGACCGCTACCGAGCTCAATATACCGAGCTCGAGTTACCGAGCTCGACACACCGAGTTCAAGTTACCGAGCTCAACACGAGCTCGACTACCCTGTATGCGATGTGTTTTAAAACGATACTCTTGTGCCCTTTTAGAAAAGTACGGTCTATTTTTTTTTTATAAAACCAGCTCGTGCACATCAGAGTAATTACAGCTTTTCGAAAACATGGTGCAACTAAGACACAAGACATAAATTCTAATAAAACAAACATGCAGAATATACATATATACCACTCGAAATAATAATGTATACAAAATACAGAGTAGCAATGTATAAAGAAAATACACCTAAGGTATGACGACTTCAAGAGAGAAATCATACCACAGGGTACTTAAGCGAACACCCACGCAGGGGGCTGCTCCAAAAGTAAGTCCACCAGTCTACCCTGTGCTCAATATAACATCTAGCCCAAACTGGTCACAGCCACTATACAAAAACATAAGCAAAACAAATCACGACAAGTAGAGGTCGTCGCTCGGGTCCTCGTCGAGCTCCTCATCTTGACACGATGTCGACTAGGGTGCTCGTGCAAGCGCACAAGGCTCTAACACGAATTCGTGCACGCGGCCTCCTCAGTTCGACATGCGACCTCCTCAGCTCGGTACGCGTCCTCGGCACGCGATCTTGGCACGGGATCTCGACACGAGGTCTTGGTACGAGGTCTCGACACGAGATCTCGACGCGAGGTCTCGGTACGACGTCCTAATACGAGGTCGATCTCGTCCTCAGGTGTTACACTCAGCGAGGAGCTCGCGCTCGAAGTTCCAGCTTTTCGGCGTTCTTTCTGTCCCAGTTCGCAAGCGAATCCATCTCGCTTAAGCGAGCCTCTGCGGATCTGTTTTATTTAAAACATGAGTTCTCTCATTTTCTCTCACTTTCTCTCCCATTTTCACGACCTAGGAGAGGAGAGAAACCTAGGGTTTCATCATTTCAAGGGAAAATCATGGATTCATGCTAGATTTACCTTCAATCTTAGCTTGAATCCATGTTTGTGAATCCAAGCGAAAATTTCCCGATTACCCTTAATCTCGGTTAATCTAGCAGGTAATGCCCTGTTTAGAGTCAGGGTGTTACATATCACTACAATATAGTCAATCGTCGTCCAATCGTACATGGTCATCTGGGTACTGTCGTGTAGTATGACGCAACGGCGGAAATAATGTAAACCATTCTTGCAATCGAGCAGCATACAGTGTTGCCCATGAGTGAGCCTCCGGATAAGCATATTGACGCCAACTGGGAGCGACGTTAGGCAATGGACATCCGGGCTTAAGAAATACCTAAAAAAATGCAGATTAATTTAACACATTGTTTAATTTTACATTAAAAAAAAGATAAATTTAAGTTAAAACACATTGCTGTAAAAAAAAATTTACCTGTACCCAGTGATTTTTGTTGACAAACCCAATACAAATTATGGCGTTGTTTGGCTGGGTTGGGTGACACATGCCCCTAAGAGGGAAAAATGTCCAACACGTTCGACTGCACTCATTCAAAGAGACTAGAACCAATTTATATTTGGTTGCTATTACGTAACCCATGTCTGGTAAGGTCATCCACTTGTCACGAAAACAGGTACCAGTTACACCTATCAATGACTCCCTCAATGCTTGATATTGATCTCCAAAAAGCGACCATATAAATCATAATGCATTACGATCTCTTTTTCCAAGTCTTGCCGGACTATAGGCCATCCGATCCTCGATTTACCAAGTAATCTTTGCAATGGAATGATATCCGCAATTTCCATCATCTTCGACATCCACTATTTGCTCAATATATCGATGAAAGCGTGGAGGAAATTGGCCCAGTAAGGCGTTTGATGTACATAAGATGGCACATCGGATCGTTTCTTTTTCCTTGTAGGCACATTAGATGGTAGATTAGATGCCTTTGATGTATTCCCGGATGGTGCGTCGAATACATGTTGCCCACATGCTCGAAATACATGTTGTCCACATGCTCAAAATATGATGGGTCGCGCTAACATCATATCCATCCATTCTTTGAGGCCTTACCTTTACCATTTTTCTGGTTCCTTGGTCTTCACCTTTTGAGGAGGTGGACACATTGAAGTTGTGTCTGGAAAAACAAGGTCACGCACTTTGGCAAGCAGTGTCCTCTTGCCAATAACATTAAGTGAGCGAAAACGAGTTACCAATGCATCCCTTGAGCGCAAGCTCTTCCTCCGACACCTGTATACATCTCAACTTTATGTTGTTGCGATTGGTATTCACCAAAATGTAAACTCCTCGATTGCAAGTGAAGCGCCTCAATGGAATAGGTGCAAACAGTCTTATGTAACCCGCCAACTCACAAGCACAAGGTAACCCATGTGTCGTTCTGATTAGGCAACGACAAGTAGATTTATCGATACCCACATAATTCACTCTGCCACACTCGTCGGCAATAAGTTGCGATGCTGATCCTTGATACAAATCCATGCAATCTGGTAAACAAACGCTTGTTGTGCCTGTGCTCCACTACGTTTATGCTTCTTTCGAATGATGCTTTTATCTCAGTGTGTTGTAGTGCAATCATATTGTTCATAGCTTCCCAACAATGACATAGGTCACCCCTACTGTTTTGTAGGTTCCTCTTCAATGTCCAATGTGCAGACTCAGCCCTAATAACAAACAAAAATTAAACCACATCAAATACCAATGACACCATTTAAAAAACAAAATTATCAACATAATTTTATCTACTGGTTTAAGCATACCTATTTGTTGTTGTATTCCCGAAGTGCATGAGTTGGTTGGTCCATGCCGCAACAAACTTTTCCTTAAAGGGGTTCAACCATGTATTCTTGACATATTCAACAAAAATAGGAAATTCTGAACATACACACTCAAAAGTCATCAACCGTTGCTGATACTCAAACTCGTCAGTCGCATCAACAACACCATCCCATGCATTCTTCACTGCCTCATGTTTGTCTTCATGAAATACCAACTTCTTGCATTTCGCATAGACATTCTTACCTATGTGCCATTGACACAGCAAATTGGCCGAAGTTGGAAAAACAGACGCAATTGCATTCATCAGAGCAAGATCTCTATCAGTAAGAATAACTTGAGGAAATGATTCCTGTCGCACAAATAGACCTTTTTACTTTAAGAGTGCCCATTCAAAGTTATCTTTCTTTCGAGAATCCAAATAGGCAAATGCCACGGTGTATGTAAGGGATGTCTTTGGTAACACCAACAATTTCAAGCGATGGCGGTAGATATCTGTTGGTTTTGTAGGTCTTTGTCCATGAACAAGACAACGTGAAATGTATTCAATAAATTGACGGCATCTGGATGTGTCCAAAAATATCTCTAACAACGTCGGAACCTTCATGTCTTCTATACCAGGACACATATCGATCACGTTGGATTAAGTTCAACAAGTGTTGCATTTCAGTTCTTGGACGCTTTACGTGTTGATCGAAACTTATGCCGCTCATTATATACTTGGTCGATGGTAGTGAGATTGGCCACATTGCGACTTTTCGAGTCAATAGAATGCTTCCGACCTTATGTTGTTCTTTGTCATATCATGAACAATTTCTTTCTCATTTTGATTTAAACGACCAACAAATGGATGACCTATCATGCTTTCAGGTATCCGATGGTTGTGAATTCCACATAGGACCTTAAGTATCCAGCCTTCACCCATTGACAATGGTCTTCCTTTAAGCGCGAACGGACATTCACACTTATGAGATCCAGTTGACTTTGAAGAACTTGATGACTTTGATTTATACTTTCCACCCCTTTCACAACCCAGAATGACTTTTGTTTTTCTTCCTCTTTGTCCTGTTTCTGTGTCTGATCGTACAATGACGACAACTATATTGTTTTCCTTCCCAACCTCTCGAGCCCAATACAAAAGGTCATCTCGTGTAGGAAATATCTACAAAAAAAATATTAATCTTAATGTTTTGCAACAAAAAAAAACGACATATTCACAATATCAAACAATAATTAAATTACCTGCGTAGTAGTGAATACATCACTACAATCAAAATGTTGGGAAATGTCGGTCGACTTGTCAGCTTCGTCAGAATTGAAGCCACTAAAATCATCCATTTCCAATGAAACTAAAATGAAACAAACAATAGATTATTACGTGTCGAGGTACTCAACGACGACCTCTGCATGTCGTTGTAGAGATGTCGAGGTACTCAACGACGACCTCTGCATGTCGAGCTCAGTGTTTCGAACTAGACATGTCGAGACCCGAGGTAATCAACGATGGGAACCGTGATCTCGCTCGTGATCTCGCTCAGTCATAAGGACATCGTGCGATTGTGGTCTCGCTCGCACGCTACTGCTGTGGAAGTATGGTAGATCGTACTTAAAAGAAAAAGCATGCTAGATCGGTAAAAAAAAAAAAACCTATGGTACAGAGGAAAAAAAAACCGAAAATTGCTTTCTGTACCGGAGATTGGAATTTCCGGTATACAAATTGTATACCGGAAATTCCAATTTCCGGAACTATACAAAACATGGTACCGGATATGCAATTTCCGGTATACAAATGTATCTGAAATTCCAATTTCGAACTATACTGAGAACATGGTCAGGAAATTGCAATTTCCGGTATGCAAATGTATATCTGAAATTGTAATTTCGTACTATCTGAAACATCAGGAAATTGCAATTTCCGGTATACAAATTAATACACGGAAATTGTAATTTCGGAACTATGATTAAATAACAACAAAAACACGTCTCAAGATTTGGAATTTCCGGTAGAACAGGCGTTTTGATTTGGAATTTCCTGAAGCGCGCGCTGCCGAGATTTGGAATTTCCGAAAGCGTGAGTGTGAGTGGATCGGGAAAGGTTGAGTTTTTGTTAAGTTATTAAGGGGAATTATGGGAAATTCGCAAATTTGTCACGTTGAACTCATATGCTTATCCTCGACGTGCCCAATGTCTGCGAACAGAGCGTCGAGCTCGCAGACATTGGGCACGTCGAGCTCCTCCAGGCATTGGGGACGTCGAGCTCACAGGCATTGGGCACGTCGAGCTCGCAGGCATTGGGCACGTCGAGCTCGCAGGCATTGGGGACGTCGAGCTCGCAGGCATTGGGCACGTCGAGCTCCTCCAGGCATTGGGGAAGTCGAGCTCCAGACATTGGGCACGTCGAGGTATACATTTTCATGTTTTAAATGCCTGTTTTTTAAAACTCGAACGACACTTGATGCTATTTCAAGAACTTTGGTAACATACCGGAAATTGCAATTTCCGGTATACAAATTGTATACCGGAAATTCCAATTTCCGATAACATTGTGTGTAAATTTTGTTACCGGAAATTGCAATTTCCGGTATACAATTTTAAACACAATGTTCTGAAATTGGAATTTCCGATTATACAATATATCTGAAATTGCAATTTCCGGTAACATTTTCGGAATTAAAAAAAAAAAAGGCAATTTTTAATGATTTTATACGAGGGGTATTTTGGGAAATATGCAAAATGGGGGGGTGTACTTAACAGGTGGGGGGTGTCTTTAATAATGGCCATATTTAATTAATAAGACTCAGTTGCTATACACAAGATCCAGCCCAACGACTCTATCTTGTTTCTTTTTCACCTTCTCAGTCCTATGCACTTCATTCTCTTGGCATTCATATCCCTTGTGTTCAAATGTTGATTCGTGCGGAGGACGGAAGAGTGCTCACGGGTTTCCATAGTTTTGAAGGGCCTGGCCGGTGATATCCTTCTAGCGGAACTACTTGGGATTGTCCATGGCTTCTCCCTCCCGGTGGAGTCGAGATACAACAGGGTCCTCTACGAAACTGAATCACTGGATGCGGTCCTCTTTGATTCCTTTTATTTCATGGCGATCCCCCCAACTGGGATGGGAGCACAGCTTTCAGCCATCAATTTGTAATTTTAGGTTTGAAATTAGGGTTAAGGTTTGGGAGAACATTAGGGGGTTTGTGAAATTGAAGACAAAATTGGGTGGGAACTAACTCTTCAAGTAAGGAATTGAGAAGAAAACGGTGGCGGTGAGCTCCAGCATATGTCCAGGCTTCTGAAATCAAGCTCCCATCCTTTCTCTCGTCTTCCTCTTCAAATGGAACGGCGTCGTTTGCCATCAATCCGGTCGAGTCAGTGCAATCAAGCTCCCATCCTCTCTCTCGTCTTCCTCTTCTCTCGCCACTGCTTCTCCTTCTCACCGGCTCGTCGATGCTTCTGCAATCTTGCGTTTCTGTGTTCTGTGTTTCTGCAATCTTGCGTTCTGTGTTCTGGGTAGTTGATTTTGCGTTATGGATTTTGTGTGGCGTAGTTGATTTTGCGTTCTGGATTTTGCTTGTAATCAGATGAATGAGTGGGGAAAAAAAAAACAAAGACGGCAAGGGCTAAAGCCTGAATGAGTTCTGACCTAATTAATTTTTTTTTATTAAAATCATGACATTTCCGAGGGTCCTTGGGAGCCTGGGAAATTTCCACGGGCTCAGGCCGTGGGAAATTTCCTAGGGATTTTTTAAAAAGACCCTCGGCTCCTATTTTCTACCAGCGAAAAACCTACCACCTCGTGACTCTTGGTGGGCCCTCGAAAATTGTAACATTTCCTACGGCTTTTGGTCATTTCCTAGGGTTTTTGGCCCTAGGAAATGCCGAGTATTCTTGTAGTGGCTGAGGCTTTGGATGTTGCTGTTGCCTCTCTCGGGTTTACATGCTTCTGGAGTCTCTCGCATTCGGGTTTTGATCTTTGTTTCTTGGATGTTGTGTCTATTTCTGTGGATGAAAACACTCCTGTAGAGCTACATTCAGAGGAGCTTGAAGTACTAGAATGAAGGAATTGAGAGGTTTGGGAGCTTTGTTTCTCCATCCAATCGTCTATCATCACAGCTTGGCATCTTTGCAACCTTTTCCGTTATAGCGTGCTTTGACGTATGAGTGGTTTGGTTCTAGAGACCCGCTTGTTGATCCTCATCAAGATCGGTCTTTGATTCGTCGATAGAACGGTAAATGGCGTCGAGAAAAGTGGAGGAGAAAAGAAGGGGTTCCTCTCCTTTATGGGTACGAGCCTTCTTGCATCAATCCCTCCCTCCTATGCATTTTAGTACTGCTAGCAATTTCTGCTTTAGGGAGAAAATAATGGAGAAGGGTGTTTGTGTGTGTAATGAAAGGAGAGAGAGGATAGAACAAACAATGGAGCTTAGTCTAAGTGTGGTAAATTAAAAAGCTATGGCAATGTCCGTTCGGAGAATGTCAAAAGCTTCAAGCTTCATTAAAAAAGAATGCAACTTGATCGTGTGAAAAATAGAGAAAGATGTGTGCGAATTGAGGTTAGAGAGATGCATGTGAAAAACAGAGCACTTTGCCTCTATTTGTTGGTGAATGAAGGATGGGTGGGTCTGGCAGGGGCAATGGTGGTTAGCAGAGCGACGACAACCTAACTTGAGAGAAGCTTGTGCGGACAACACTAGTGATGCAGATTTGGAGGATGCTTGATTTGGTTTTAGTTTTCAATTTTTAAAAACTATTTTCTAAATCAGTTTTAAAAAACTGTTTTTGAGAAAAAAATAAAAAAATTATTTGGTTATCCTATTTTTAAAAACTGTTTTAGAGAAGAGAAAATGAAAAAACATGTTCGATAGACTTGTTTATAAAATGTGTTTTGCAAACTAAAAAACAAAAAACTTGTTTGATACACTTTTTTAAAATGATTTTTTTATTCACATTTTTTATTCATCATGAGATTTTTTTTTTTAACATAGACTTCATCATGAAACTTAAAACTCTATTTATTATTAATTAATTAAGTGATACTACCACCTCATCGTCAACACTTTCTTGTAATTAATTTAACGAGAGACTTAAAGCAGGAGTAACAAATATAGGAGCATGATATCACCATAAAAAATGGTCGATGCGTTGCAAAAAAATTCAAATTGGTCATAAAAAATCAATTAATCAAGTAAGATTTACAATGACAACTCAATTAATTAAGTAAAATCTAATATAATAAAAAGTCAAATTGGTCTTTAAAAGAAAGGAAGTCAAATTAGTTCAACTAATTATTACGTTGTGCCCACATCATATTTGCAATGCGATCCCTTTGCAATGTCATTTCAGCTGCACCATCATCAGATAACTTTGATAAGTTGTTTTCATTGGAGCTCGATCCCACTTTGTAAGGATCTTCATTTATGCCCTCAATTCTTACCGGATCTATTTCTTCCCATACACCAAATAATTCATCGTGTAAATTCCACTTGCGTATGTAATTATGAATAGCACAACACGCTATTACTATAAGTCGTTGCCTAGAAGGTTTATAAGAAGACATCGTCTTCAAAATAGAAAATCTATTTTTCGGGATCCCAAAGCATTGCTCAATAGTCATTCTTAGAGATGAATGCCTGTAGTTAAATAACTCTTCACGACTCCGAGGTTGTCTGGCTCGGCCTTTATATTCTTGCACATGATATCTTTCACCCCTATAAGGGAAAGAAAACCTCCAGTCATGGATAACCAGAATCAAGGAGATAGAACGAACCTTCATCACATAAATTATATGTTAGCTCTACTTGTTCATTTCATCAATAGAATATAACGTCATATGATATTCTTACTCACCTCTAGACGGCCAAGGAAATTCCGCATTTGGATTTGCAATTGCATCTGAGAAAACTTTTGAATCATGTGCACTTCCTTCCCACCCAGAATATACAAATGTAAATATCATGTTAAAGTCACAAGCACACATGACATTTTGTGTGATTGTGGTCTTTCTACCTCTACATGAAATCTGTTTCTCAGTAAGAACCCATGCACTTATATGCGTACCATCAATTGCACCTAAGAAATTCTATAACGCATAACCCAAGTAAAAAGAATCAAAACAAGATAACATGAATAAGTAAAAAAATGAACTTATTAAATTACTCAATAAAATTACATACCTTGAACCAAGGATAATATTTTGGGTTGTTTTTAACTCTGTCAGGTAATTCTGTGGACTCTTGCTTTATTAATTCTTTTCCCAATCAGCACACTGCCCTTAATACTTCCTTAAAATAACGTGAAATTGTTTGCATGGAATGTTGAAAGTGGTCTAAAGCAACTTTATGACGAGAATTGTGACCAAGTATGAGAAAAAATCTAGCAACCTTTTCTTCAATGAGAACAACCCTTGAGTCACTTAAGAAGCTCTTTCCCCTCAGTTCATTACAAAAATTAATAAAACATTCCTTCCTCATTCGAAGTAACTGAAAACCACTTGTTCCTTCTCCATTTAATATTTCAGCAATATTTTCACAACCACTCAATGCAGATGTTCGAACCTTCTCTTTATTCAAGTATTTATGATGATAAACATAAATCATGTTAATAAAGCAAAACTCTGCTAATTCATCATCACTTGAATATGAAGAATCACTTCTATCGACATCCATTATGGTTATAACCTATCATAAAATTTCATAACAAAACTTTAAGGGTCTGTTTGGGAAGGGGTTTTAGGGGGGAGGGGAGGGGAGGGTCTTAGAAGGCTAAGTCTATATGTTGATATATATTTGAGATTTTAAAAATATTGAAAGAACAATTTGATAGATGATCATATAACGTTTCAATCACACTTCATTCATTTTTAGAAACATGTTTTATCTTCCTTAATTTTGAAAAGAAAAATAAGCCCTCCCCTCCCCTCCCTCGTAAAACCCTTCCCAAACAAACCCTAAGAAAATGATATTCAATAAAAATGAAATAAAAGGTCCAATACCATAACCATAAATTTAAAACAACTCGCAAACAAACATACAAATGTTCACCAAATAGTAAGAAGAACATAAACATAAAGACAACAAACAAAATATTAAGGAAAGATGTGTCTCAATAACGTTTTATCCTTTAAGTCTAAATAGCCATGCATGTCTCCTATCATTAGACATGGCAAGAAACATTTCCCTCCAATTAGGCTCCCAAAACTTTTCCAAGGCTTTCAGATAGATGTCATCTGAAATGTCTCCAAGCTCTTTAAGGACAGTCACACGCTTAGTAATAGAACAATCTGGTGTTACAAGTGAAGAAGTAGCCTCCACACTCTTAGCCCTATACTTCTTAGCTTTTGCCGTACATGCTTCAGCCCATGCTGCAAGTGCTTCTCCCATCTGATGCGATGTAGACTCTTTCTTATATTTATGATCTTTTGCCTAAAATTTTCGCTTTCCATTATTTGCCATACGTTCCACTTCTTATATATCATCTCTGAACTATCATTTTCAACATGCACATTACTCCCAGTGTTAAGGTATTGATTTTCAAGGTCATTTTCTTCATCTGTATTTGGTGGATCTTGGGTAGATGCATGATGAAGTACTTCAGTTGCGCTATTTTTGTTGACTATGATTCCCAATAACTTATAATGATCACACCCTTTCTTTTGAAACTGAGCAGCATTATCCTGTGCCTAAAATAATATAAGTATATCATCAATATATTAAAAATATTGCCAAACAAAATTTATGAAAATACAACTAAAAAAAAATACCTGAAGATAATTTTTCCAGACCTCCGGAGCTGCAGTAACAGTGTTAGTTTCTGCGTCCCAACCAAATCCAGTGTTTTGCAAAAGTAAATAGAACTCACGATACATGGCTCGCAGCTTATGCATTTTTGCCTTTAGTTGTTCTTTCTTATGGAACGATTAGTCATAGAATTCAACTTAGTAGTCATCGAATTCCATATTCTAGTGTGAAACACACCATTTGACATATTTCCTTTTGTGACTTCATCAACCATAATATCTATGAAAACTTTAGTTACTGTGTCAGGCCAAAACTTTGCGTCACTATTGTCAACATTAGTTGCCATCTATCATAAATCATCAACAAAAGTTTAGCTACAAGGAAATGATCAGATTTCTATATTTAAACCAACCAGCTACAAGGACCAAATCCAGAAACCACTCCACAGCAACAACCAGAAGCTCAGTTCAGTCAAAACAAGTTCCATCCACATATACAGTTTCTCCTATTTTTCTCTTGCAGCATTCACAAGAAAAATTCATATACCATCAATCACAATAGATTAGACAAGACTAGACCCAATCAATTAAATCCAGCAAAACCAAATTGCACATCACCTAAACAATTTTCTGCATACTTCCCAAAAAGACATCAGATCAAAGCAAGATTCCATGTATCTAATATACAGAAAGCATTCAAGTAAACCAAATACAAGCTTCAGTGCACACCTTGCAATTTACTATCTATATTGTGAATAATGCAGGAAATAAGAGACTTTGAAAAAAAAACATGTAGCTTTGGAGATGGATTTGAAGCTACCACTCAAATTGGGGAAGTAGAAGGAAAAGAGATAAACACACAATGTTAAAAACCAGATACAGTAGCATCAAACATGCTGCATACAATTGCTTATCTAAGTAATTGAAACTCACATGAAAAAGAAACCAAAAAGTAAAGTGCAATCAGATAGTTTAGCTTTAACATGCACCATATAATATTCCACATGCTGTCATGCTAGCTCAACAGTTTAGAAGTTGCTCAAACAGATTGCTCCTGACAATGATTTAAGACCCATTTGTTTGGATTATGGAAGTCTCTTCAGGGTAGGAGTTGCTCAAACAGATTGCTCCTCAACCAAGGTTGCAGAAAAAAATTCTTATTCTAGCCTAATGAAAAGAAAAACATAATCTTAATGAGTACCATAAATCCAACATATGCCAAATTGAACATATCAATCGATCAATCAATCACAATATTACTAAGCATGTTTACATTAACAAATAAAACCATATTTCTATGCAACATGCATTTTCTAGTGTCTAGAATTTAGAAGCACAAGTAGATCAAAATATTAACAAGCTAAGCCAACAGTTGCAAGTATACCTCAGGTTTGTCAAGTATAGGTATAGCTGGGTTTGCTCTTCTAGTCGTCATGGAATTGGAAATAAACCGAGCATTTTCAAGAGTCCTTTTCATTCTTTTTTTTAGGGAGGGAAGTGGTTTTGTATCAAGTTCATACTTATACACCCCTGTTTTTGCTAATTGCTAATACATCATTTAAAATTTGAGATATATAACCGAAAAGGTAATATCATATTATTCAATAGTCTATTTGTGTGTGAAGGCAGCAAAAGCAAACAAGCCATGGCCTCACTTCAAAAATCAAACCGTTATAATAACCAGCTCAGCGAATATAAGACAAAAATAGCATCAGAAGAAATTTGCATATCAACTTGGCTTAAGATCTTTTGCTGCCAAAAAGGCTGGAAATAATAGAAATTACCAATGTTCAAAGCATAGAACGAAGGATAGCAAAAGGAAAAGATTGCTTTTTTTTTTATCACTGCACAGTCCCAATAGATAGAAAGCTAAACAAGCACTGCATATTATGCATCTCATGGATTATCATCCAACCTATTTGTAGCAGAGCTGAACCAAATGCTACAAGTACTCTGTTATCAACAAGTTCACATTACAAATGCTACAAATAGTTCATAAAGCAACAAGTTTCCATTGAAACCGATTGAAACACAAAAACCCCATTTTTGTTACAAAGCACAAACATTGTTGGTGAAGGATGGGTCTGGCGGTGGCAATGGTGGTTAGCAGAGCGACGACAGCCTAACTTGAGAGAGAAGCTTGTGCGGACAACACTAGTGATGCAGATTTGGTGTGTAGTGTCTATCTTTAGATTCTATGAAAATCAACGGTCAACGGTAAATAAACAAGTGTTGTACGTGCATCACCTATTAAAATGGTGCATATTAGACGTTGCATTTATTATATTACCAACATCTTGTTGGTATACGTGGTGAAGAGCTTGTTTCTTCTTAAGTGAGAATGTGAAATATTGGGTTTGAAGTTTTCCAACTCAAATTGTATTATCAATAGTCAATACAAATATCATATTTTATTTGTATTATTTTATTAAAATGGAGAAAAATTAATATATAATAAATAAAATTAATACTATTTTTTTCAAAATAATCTTGTCCACAAGTTTTCAATCCCAATGTTGTAACCAAAAAAAAAATCCCAATGAATGAAAAAAGAAAAGAATTGTGAAAAAGAAGAGTCAAAACAAATAAATGATCTTGTTAACTTAATTGGTCCAATTCCATATGCATCAACCCTCACCCATTAACCCATGACGATGTACCCGCTTAAGCAAATTGTCTTTATTTCCACTCAACACGAAGAAAACACATTCTAATACTGATTATTTTAACTATAATAATGCATAAAGGTGTTACGCTCATTGACATTATCTCCCATGACCCGCCCACCCCTTCCTCGCACATCATCCATGGATGATGACAGCACCTGTTGGAACCTAAACGATTGAGAAGTTTAGACCCTTATTAATTTTGATGATAACAAAGTATCTATGTGAGAACAATTTAACTTCTGATAAGTCTTGAAGTGCATAGGTGTTAAAATGATTCATGTTTTATAACTCAGTCAAGCTAGAAGAGGAAAATCACAAGAAGATGAATATATTCATGTGTGTCTACATCCGGTTCACTCCAGCGTCTTACTTTATGCACTCTTAGCGAGCGTCCGGTATTGTGATCTTAAGCCACGTGGTATACTCATTTGCTGCGAGCGTCCTATGAATTCTGAGCGAGCATCCGGTCTTTTAATGAAGCACGTGATGGTCACGTTTATTCCCTTTGCTCTTTTACCTCAGCTATTCAGGAACGAAATTCGAATTTGATTTTGTGCACTCGATTTGATGTACGAGGTATCAAAGGTGACACCTTTGGAATAAGACAAATTCGTACAAGGCAATTGTGTGAAAATCATATAGTACAAAAACGGTAAAGTGTACTATTCTGATATTCTCTGAAAAGGAAGATAAGGACGTGTTTTTTTAAATTATCTCACTCAATGATTTGGAGTTGTTATATCTGCAATGGTATTAATCTCAAGATCCTCTATAAATACCTCAAGCTCTCTATCGAAGAAGGTCGCTTGAAACTACATTCTGAAAAAAGCTATTTCTCAAGTGTGCAACCAAGTTTCTTGCCAAGTTTTTGAGAACCAAGAACTGAACTTCAGCGTCTTATATTCTTTCTCTTAGAAAGCTATTGTTTTGAGCTTAATCTTTTCATCCTGTCTTTGAGAGTTATTTGATTGTATTCAATATCTCTTTGTGAAAGTTGTATTGCCTAGTTACAAGCTTGTTTCCTCAAAGGCTCGAAAGTACTGAGTCGTTTTGAGAAGTTAAGAGTATTGTCAAGTTTGTAATAGTAAAATACTCTTAAGGAATTTGTAATCAAGTTGATTATAGTGAAAATTCTTCAAGAACGAAGGGACTAGACGTAGCTACTAGTTTGGTGGTAAACTAGTATAAATCTCTGTGTCTCTTGCTTTACTGCTTTACATTACTTTTGTCCTGCAAAGTAAAACAAGTTTTCATAAACTTCATTCCGACGTCCGGTTCATTTCCAGCATCTGTTAACAAACTTTTTTCAAATCAAAGTGTTCTAAAGTGTTTTTATCTTAAAGTTTGCAAAAAGTTTTCAACACAGTTCAACTCCCTTTCTTGTGTTCACGTTCAGTTGGTACTAGAGCTCGGCCTCTTGGTTGAGCACTTAACAGTGTTAGAGAAAAGATCCTACTTGTAAACATATCTACAGAAGGTGGTCACATTAACCGTCCTCCTCTATTTACTGGGGAAAAATTTGACTACTGGAAGGACAAGATAAAAGCTTTCTTTGAAACTCAACAACCTGAGTTATGGGATATGGTTGAAAGTGGATATATTATTCCCACTAATGCTACTGGTGTTGCTATATCCAAAGAAAGTTAGAATGATGAGCAGAAAAAGAGATATCAGCTCAATCAAAAGGCTAGATTTATTCTTATCTGTACTATATCAGAAAAAGAATATGATAAACGTGGTAAATTTGATTCTGCCAAAGAAATTTGGGATTCTCTAGTTTTGTCTTATGAGGGCTCTGCCCAAGTAAGAGAAATTAAAGCGAGCATGTTGGTTCGCTAATATGGGTTATTGAAGATGGGATGGTGAAAACATTGAGTCTATGTTTGGAAGATTCCAAACTCTTGTTCATGGGTTAAAAGCCCTCGAAAAAAGTTACACCACTCCTGACCATGTGAGAAAGATCCTGAGAAGTTTGACCAAGCAGTGGAGACCCAAGGTCACTGCTATACAAGAAGCAAAAGATCTAAACACCTTACGTCTTGAAGATCTCTTGAGTTCTTTGAAAGCTCATGAACTTGAGTTGAATGAGGAAGAACTTGTGAAGAAAAGCAAGTCTATTGCTTTGAAAGTCAATAAGCATAAAGTCAGTTCTTCTGTAAGGCCCTTCAGGCTGAAGATGAATTAGAAGATGAAGCTTCAGAAGGCGACAATGATGGGTCGGATGATAAGCTCGCGTTCATATCTTGGAAGATCCAAAGAATGTGGAAGAAAAGAAACTTCAAAAGAAAATTTCAAAAGAAAGATGTCAAGGACAAGAAGGAAAGCAAAGACAAGAGTCAAGTCATTTGCTACGAATGTAAGAAGCCAGGACACTTCAAGTCTGAATGTCCTAATCTTAAGGAAAAGCCCACAAAGAGTTCTTTCAAGGGAAAGAAGAAAAGTCTCATGGCTACATGCGAAGACTTGGACCTATCATCCTCTGAGGATGATGACAATGAAGAAGTAGCCAATGTTGCCCTTATGGCGAAACTGACGCATCTTCTTAAGGATTCCACCATTCTCTCCATTGAGTATAAAGCTTTGAAAAAGAAATTCTCAAAATTTATCAAAGGATTTTCAAGATTTGAACAATGGAAAATCAAAGCTCAATGAAGAGAACCAGAAGTTGAAAATTGAAACTCAGCGTCTGGTGGATCATCAGCATCTGGTAGCAAGTCAGCAACCAGAAGCTGAGAGCTCTCAAGCTGAAAGCTCTGAAGCTAAAGGCAATCCTAAGTGTAAATCAAATGATTATGAATATGCCTTTCAAAAGTTTCTTGCAGAGAGTGTAACTCGAAGCAAACAAGCTTTAATGATTTAGGGTGTCAGTAAAAAGACAACTCAAGGTCTTGGTTACAAATCAGATGAACCCACTTTACAAAATGAAAATTTAGCATATGATGAACCCAATGATCACAGTGAATGCTTGCATTGTACTTACTGCAATAAACCTGGTCATTTGAAAAGTGTCTGTACTGCTTTTAAGATTAAGAAGGATAAACATCCTTCAAGAACTAACAAGAAAAGACCTAAGAAAATATGGGTACCTAAAGAGAAAATAGTCTATGTTACAGAAATGCTTAGCAACAAGGTCAACACACCTATCCTGGCACTTAGACAGTAGATGTAGCGTTACATGACGGGAGAAAAGCATATTTTCTAAGAGCTAAGAACTAGAGAAGAAGGATATGTTGGTTTCGAAGGAAACCAAAAAGGTAAAATAGTTGGAATTGGTCGCATTGGTAAAGGTTCTCTTCCCTCTATTGATAATATACTTTATGTCGAAGGACTAAAGCATAACTTATTGAGCATAAGTCAATTATGCGACAATGATTATGATGTCATTTTTACAGACTCTGGTTGGTTAGTAAAAAGTAAGAAAGATGGCTCTGTATTTTTTATTGCAAAGAGGAAACAAAATATTTATAAAATTGATCTTTCAGAACTTGCTGATACGATCTTCGGAGCTGTCGGTGACTAAATCGGGAGTCATGAAGGTGGAGGTGGTGAAAACGCCACAATCGGGATGAGAAATCCGATTGATAAGTCACGAGGACGCCACAACTGCCTATGGAGGTTCTAGTTGATAAGTCGTGAATGAGCGCCACGGCACGCCGATAAGCTCTAAGAACGGTTCTGAGAACCAAAGAAAATCATCTCTATGTTTACTCAAATCAAATTCAACCCCCTATTTCTGAATAGAGAATTACAATATATAGAGTCCGAGTCCCAATTGACTCAATGGATCCTAATAAATTCAAATAACACCTAAAATTAATTCTCAGATTTGAAATAATAAATATTAAAACAAATCTGAAGAATAATTCCTAATAAACTCTAAGCAAATCCTAATTTAAAAGAAAGCAAATAAATTGACATTTATGCCTCACAAATAATTCCTAAAACGAGAAATTAAATTCAAAATAAATGCTAAATAAATGATAGCAAATAATTGATGTTGCAGCACATGACCTCATGACTCTGAGGTGCACCAATTAAAATCAGCTCTTGAACATTCCTTAGTTGCTCCATGTGTAGGAAATCTTTGCCTGCATTTTTTAGTGTATCTTTGTAAGTTTCCTTCCACATACTTAAGGCACTCATTTTCGCATCATTCTCTCTTTCTTCAAAAGGATTTGTCCTCAAATCCTCATAATAATCTTCAAGCAAAAACATAGAATTTGGACACCTTTTTTTGCATGAATGAAACCACACCTGATTGTCGGGATCAAAGACGAGTCTCGCTTCCTCAGATTCATTGTTCTTCACCTCATCATAAGAATTAACATCAAAACCAGTGAATAACATAGCAACCTGTGGAACACAAAAATATTTCAAGTGAGGTCTCGGGACTAGAACAATAGAATTTCGAACAGAATCTGAATATGCTTCTTTCCACGTGCTCAAGTCACCTATTTTTGCCCTCCTCTTGAAAGGGATTTGTCCTCAAATCCAAACCTGCATCATAAGTCAGTGGGTTATCTAAAAAAAAAAAATTTCCTTTTTGCTCTCTGCCTTCTGCTTCAAGTTTAGATCTTTCCTCCTCCTCTCTCTCAAAGCTATCAAATTTATCAACAAAAACCTCATTTTTCTCGTTTTCTTCTTTTCTCTCAAGGTTTTCTTTCTCCTCTACTTTTTTCTCATATCTTTCTTTTCTCTCTATTTCTTTCTCGCTCATTTTCTTTTTTTCACTCTTTATGTACATTGCCTTTTCTAGATCTAATGGCACATAAGTGATTTCACTATTTTTAAATAAAATTGAGTGCTTCTTGGTGTAGCCATCATGCTTTGCATGTCGTTCATACCTCTATGGACGCCCAAGTAACAAGTTTCTCGTTTTTGTAGGCACCACATCACATATCATCTCATCTTCATATTCTCCAAGCTTGAATGACACTCGTGTTTGTTTGGTCACCATTACGTCACCCATATCTTTAAACTCTGGATCATCGAGGCTATAGAGTAAATATGGTTGCGGATGCTCAAGAACAGGAAGTTCCAACTTCTCCACCATGGTTGTACTAACCATGTTGATCCAATATTTTCTATCAATGACCAAGCTACATATTATATCCTTCACAAGGCACCTAGTAAAGAAAAGATTCTTCCTTTGCTTGGCTTCCATGAAGAACAAACTAAGAAAAATTCAAGCTCTGCATTCAACTGCCAAGACAGATAAAAAATGTAACTTTTTAATTTTTCTCCATTTTTTTCGTAATTTTTTCTCCTCTTTTTGTCACTCTTTTTTTTAAAAGAAAAATGCTCTCTCTCCTTCTTCTTTTTTTTGAATTTTCGTTTTTTTCTTTTGCAATAATTTTTTTTTGAATTTGAGATGAACAAAATGTAAAGAACAAAAAATTAAAGGGATAGATAACACCTGACTAGAACCTGGCTCTAATACCAAATGATACGATCTTCGGAGCTGTCGGTGCCTAAATCGGGAGTCATGAAGGTAGAGGTGGTGAAGACGCCCCAATCGGGATGAGAAATCCGATTAATAAGTCACGAGAACGCCACAACTGACTATGGAGGTTCTAGTTGATAAGTTGCAAATGAGCGCCACGGCATGCCGATAAGCTCTAAGAACGGTTCCGAGAACCAAAGAGAATCATCTCTATGTTTACTCAAATTAAATTCAACCCCTTATTTCTGAATAGAGAATTACAATATATAGAGTTTGAATCCCAATTGACTCAATGGATCCTAATAAATTCAAATAACACCTAAAATTAATTCTTAGATTTGAAATAATAAATATTAAAACAAATCTGAAGAATAATTCCTAATAAACTCTAGGCAAATCCTAATTTAAAAGAAAGCAAATAAATTGACATTTATGCCTCACAAATAATTCCTAAAATGAGAAATTAAATTTAAAATAAATGCTAAATAAATGATAGCAAATAATTGACGTTGTAGCACATGACCTCATGACTCTGAGGTGCACCAATAAAAATCAGCTCTTGAACATTCCTTAGTTGCTCCATGTGTAGGAAATCTTTGCCTGCATTTTTTAGTGTATCTTTGTAAGTTTCCTTCCACATACTTAGGACACCCATTTTCGCATCATTCTCTCTTTCTTCAAAAGGATTAGTCCTCAAATCCTCATAATAAATTTCAAGCAAAAACATAGACTTTGGACACCTTTTTTTGCATGAATGTACCACACCCAATTGTCGGGATCAAAGACGAGTCTCGCTTCCTCAGATTCATTGTTCTTCACCTCATCATAAGAATTAACATCAAAACCAGTGAATAACATAGCAACCTGTGGAACACAAAAATGTTTCAAGTGAGGTCTCGGGACTAGAACAATAGAATTTCGAATAGAATCTGAATATGCTTCTTTCCACATGCTCAAGTCACCTATTTTTCCCTCCACTTGAAAGGGATTTGCCCTCAAATCCAAACCTGCATCATAAGTCAGTGGGTTATCTAAAAAAAAATTTCCTTTTTGCTCTCCACCTTCTTTTTCAAGTTTAGATCTTTCCTCCTCCTCTCTCTCAAAGCTATCAACTTTATCAACAAAAACCTCATTTTTCTCGTTTTCTTGTTTTTTCTCAAGGATTTCTTTCTCCTCTACTTTTTTCTCATATCTTTCTTTGCTCTCTATTTCTTTCTCGCTCATTTTCTTTTTTTCACTCTTTATGTACATTGCCTTTTCTAGATGTAATGGTACAAAAGTGATTTCACTATTTTTAAATAAAATTGAGTGCTTGTTGGTGTAGCCATCATGCTTCGCATGTCGTTCATGCCTCTATGGACGCCCAAGTAACAAGTTTCTCGTTTTTGTAGGCATCACATCACATATCACCTCATCTTCATATTCTCCAAGCTTGAATGACACTCGTGCTTGTTTGGTCACCATTAGTCACCCATATCTTTAAACTCTGGATCATCGAGGCTATAGAGTAAATATGGTTGAGATGCTCAAGAACAGGAAGTTCCAACTTCTCCACCATGGTTGTACTAACCATATTGATCCATTATTTTCTATCAATGACCAAGCTACATATTATATCCTTCACAAGGCACCTAGTAAAGAAAAGATTCTTCCTTTGCTTGGCTTCCATGAAGAACAAACTAAGAAAAATTCAAGCTTTGCATTCAACCGCCAAGACAGATAAAAAATGTAACTTTTTAATTTTTCTCCATATTTTTTTCGTAATTTTTCTCCTCTTTTTGTCACTCTTTTTTAAAAGAAAAATGCTCTCTCTCCTTTTTTTAGAATTTTCATTTTTTTCTCTTGCAATAATTTTTTTTTTTGAATTTGAGATGAACAAAATGTAAAGAACAAAAAATTAAAGGGATAGATAACACCTGACTATAACCTGGCTCTGATACCAAATGATACGATCTTCGGAGCTGTCGGTGACTAAATCGGGAGTCATAAATGTAGAGGTGGTGAAGACGCTACAATCAGGATGAGAAATCTGATTGATAAGTCATGAGGACGCCACAACCGGCTCTGGAGGTTCTGGTTGATAAGTCGGGAATGAGCGCCATGGCACGCCGATAAGCTTTAACAACGGTTCCGAGAACCAAAGAGAATCATCTCTATTTTACTCAAATCAAATTCAACCCCCTATTTCTGAATAGAGAATTACAATATATAGAGTCTGAGTCCCAATTGACTTAATGGATCCTAATAAATTCAAATAACACCTAAAATTAATTCTCAGATTTGAAATAATAAATATTAAAACAAATCTGAAGAATAATTCCAAATAAACTCGAAGCGAATCCTAATTTAAAAGAAAAAATAAATTGACATTTATGCCTCACAAATAATTCCTAAAACAAGAAATTAAATTCAAAATAAATGCTAAATAAATGATAGCAAACAATTGACGTTGCAGCACATGACCTCATGACTCTGAGGTGCACCAATAAAAATCAGCTCTTGAACATTCCTTAGTTGCTCCATGTGTAGGAAATCTTTGCCTGCATTTTTTAGTGTACCCTTGTAAGTTTCCTTCCACATACTTAGGGCACCCATTTTCGCATCACTTGCACAACAAGATGTCAAGTGTCTCATGTCTGTTGAAGATGAGCAATAGACTTGGCATAAAAGATTGGGTCATGCCAGTTTGAGGTTAATCTCAAAAGTGAACATGTACCAAATCTTAGATTCCTATCTGATACTTTCTATGAGGCATGTCAAAGAGGAAAACGAGTTAAAACTTCTTTTCAGTCTAAAAATGTTGTTTCAACCTCTAGATTTTGCATCTTGATCTTTTTGGTCCAACAAGGATAGCCTCTTTGACTGAAAAGAATGATGGTTTAGTCATTATTGATGATTTTACTAGATTGACATGGGTTAAATTCCATGCCCCAAGGATGAGTCATTCAAGGTGTTCACTTTTTTCTGCAAATCAGTTCAAAATGAAAAATGAATTTGTATTTCTTCAATTAGAAGTGATCATGAGGGAGAATTTGAAAATGAAATCTTTCAAAAATTTTGTGAAGAAAATGACATTTCCCACAATTTCTCCTCTTCTAGAACATCACAACAAAATGGTGTTGCAAAAAGGAAAAGTAAGTTCTTACAAGAAATGGCCAGGACCATGATTAATAGAGCTGATATTGCAAAATATTTTTGGGCAGAAGAAGTAAACACAGCTTGATATATTCAAAACAGAGTCTATATAAGACCTATTTTGAAGAAGACCCCATATGAACTGTGGAAGGGTAGGAAACCCAACATTTCTTATTTTCATCCATTTGATTGTATATGCTATATTTTGAATACAAAGGATCAACTTGGTAAATTTGACTCCAAAGCTGACAAAAGTATCTTTTTGGGATACTCTAAAAGATCTAAAGCTTTTAGAATACACAATAAAGAAATTTTGATAGTGAAATAATCTATTCATGTCAAGTTTGATGACAAAAAGCCTGACACTGAAATGTCAGAGCTAGATGAGTTGTTTTCAGGTTTAGATATTGGTGGTACAACAAACAATGAGCCTGCAACCTCAGCGTCCAGTGGTGATAACCAGACACAGGATTCTACTTGAGCAAAAGCTGAAGCCAGAAAGAGTTGGAGATTCAAAACTCATCATCCTAAAGATCAAATCATTGAAGAACTCGAAGACAAAGTGAGAACAAGATCCTCTTTCAAGGAGCATACAGATCTTGCACTACTCTCTGAGATGCAACCTAAAACGATTGATCAAACATTGGAAGACGAATTGGATCATGGCTATGCAAGAAGATATGAATCAGTTCCAAAGAAATGATGTTTGGAAATTAGTCACTCTACCAGAAGACAAACAAGCTATTGGTACTAAACGAGTATTTAGAAACAAGCTTGATGAAGATGGTAAGGTAGTGAGAAACAAAGCAAGATTAGTTGCTCAAGGTTACTCACAAGAAGAAAGTATAGATTTTACTGAAACCTTTGCACCTGTTGCAAGGTTAGAAGCAATTCGCATTCTACTTTCATTTGTTGCTTACCATGAGAAAATTCTTTATCAAATGGATGTGAAAAGTGCTTTCTTGAATGGTTTTATAACTGAGAAAGTCTATGTAAAACAACATCCTGGATTTGAAGACATTGAATTTCCTGAACATGTCTTTAAGCTTAAAAAAACTCTGTATGGTCTTAAGCAAGCTCCTAGAGCTTGTTATGATAGACTAAGTTCCTTTTTGATGGAAAATAGTTTTACCAGAGGTCAAGTAGATACAACTTTGTTTAGAAAAACATCAAACAAGCATTTTATACTTGTTCAAATTTATGTTGATGATGTTATTTTTGGAGCTACTAATGAAAGTCTTTGCAAAGAATTTTCAAAGCTAATGCAGGTTGAATTTGAGATGAGCATGATGGGAGAATTGAAGTTCTTCCTTGGAATTCAAATTAAGCAATGCAATGATGGTATTTATATGCATCAAAACAAATATATCAAGGCGTTGCTAAAGAAATTCAAGATGATGGATTGCAAGCCAATGTGCACACCTATGTATCCCACTTGTATTTTAGGCAAAGATGAAACTGGTAAGAAGGTAGATCAAAAGACGTACAGAGATATGATTGGTTCTCTACTTTATCTTACTGCTTCAAGACCTAATATTTTGTTCAGCGTCTACCTGTGTGCTAGGTTTCAATCTGATCCTAGAGAATCACACTTGAGTGCTGTTAATTTTTTTTTTAGATATTTACAAGGATCTACTAATCTTGGTTTGCTTTATAAGAAATCAAAAGATTACAAGTTAGTAGGATTTTATGATGCTAATTTTGCTGGAGAATGCATTGAAAGAAAGAGCACAAGTGGAGACTGCCAATTCCTTGGAGCAAATCTTGTGTCTTGGTCAAGTAAAAGACAAAGCACCATTGCACTCTATACAGCAGAAGCTAAATACATCTCAGCAGCAAGTTGCAGTTCGCAACTTCTGTGGATGAAATATCAACTTGAAGACTACTTGATAAAAAAGAGTAACATTCCTATCTTTTGTGATAATATATCTGTAATTTGTCTTACTAAGAATCCAATATTGCATTCTAGAGCAAAGCACATTGAGATTAAGCATTACTTCATAAGAGACTATGTTCAGAAGGGTGTAATTGAAATTAAATTTGTATACACTGATCATCAGTGGGCTGACATTTTCACAAAACCCCTTGTTGAAGATAGATTCAATTTTATAAGAAGAAATTTAATTTTTCATCTTATAAAAGAATGATTAATCTCAGCGTATTGTGAAATGTATTATTCTGCATCTGGTATGACATAAACATTCACACGCGTAAGCATCTTATATGTCATTCACATTGCATTATTTAGCATCTGGTGAACCTATTGTGTGCATTCGGGTACCACATGTCACAAGCAAGTGGTATTGAAGCGTCTCATCTCACCTACTGATTCACGATTAAATTTGTTTGTCAATAAAATCTTTTTCTTGATTTACTTTATTTTGGCAACTATATTTAATGCGAAACGAATCTTTTTTTTATTTTCTTTTTAATTTATTTTTATTAGGAGAAATGCGAAGTGATTTTTGAAAAGTAACTGTACTACTCTTTCAAAACTTTCCCACTACTCCACTAGCCCTCTCACTTCTTTCGTACACTTTGTTTTCTCTGCAAATCTGATTTCTCCCTTTCTCTCTGTTTACCCTCTCTTAGAAACCCTAAACCTCCATCGCAAGTTCCTATATTGCCACTATGACAGAAGTTAGAGTTTGGGAAGACACTGCTATCTTTGATACTATAACCGAAGGAAAGGTCTTGATAGAAAACAGGGTTGATTTGAGGCATCTTAAGCCTTATGGTTTTGATTTTGATGAAGGGTTGAAGGCCATGGGCTGGTTCGAGTACTTTAAATGGGAACCAGTTGAAGTTCTTGTCACTGCTATTAAAGAATTCTGGGGAAACATTCGATTGTTCAAGGGAAATGTTATCGAAGGCTATGTTAAAGGATTTCAGGTTTTGATTACCCTGAACAACATTCCTGACATTATTAAGTGTCCATGTGAAGGAATCAGTTTCTATACTGGTTGGGAAAAAGCCTTCAATGGAATGGAAAAAGGTTGATGTGGCTCTATTCGAGAACTATCATCAGTTGAAGACAACTGGGGAATCTTTGTCTGCTAAAAATCTGAAGAGTCACTACAGGGTGCTTCATAAAATGATTTCCATGTATGTCATTCTGAAGGTTGGGTCCAGTGATGTTGTCAACTATGAATAGAAGTTCATAATGAGAAACTACATGGCTGGTCACAAGGTCAATCTGCCTAGATTGATTATCAACAATCTGATCAATGCAATTGTTAATTCAAGGAAGGGTCATGCTGAAGAGAAGCATATCAATAAGAACATTCCTTATGGTGTTCTTCTGATTGAGATCATGATTAAGGAAGGAATTGTTAGAAAGCTTGGTGCTTTTACTGGTGAAGTTAAGGAAAAGTATTTTGGAAAGGGTGCTATGACTCTTCCTGAAGTATTTGGACTAAATAGCCTTGTGAGAATGAAATTAGTTTATGGAGAAATGATAAAGCAAGTGAAACAAGAACAAGAGGAAGAAGTTGTTGCTACAATTGGTGAAGTTCAGAAGCAACCTACCAGAAGCTCAAAAAGCTCTATTTCTGGTGAGAAGAGACCTTCTGAGTCTCAAGCCAAGGAGACAAGGAGTAAGAAAAAAAAGGTGCCTCCTGCACCAAGAAGAAAAGATGTTCCAGAAGATGATGAAGACAGGGTCCCCATCAAGAAAATCTTGGAGAAGAAGAGGAAGAAAGAAGCTAAAAAGCCTATTCCAACTTCTGGCCCCAAGAAGCAAATTCCTACTCCTGCTTGGTCCCATAAACCAAAAGAAGAAGGTTGATTAGGCTTTCTGAGAAGCCTACTCCTAAGGTACTAGATTTCAATACTGATGACTCAGTTATTGCTTTTAGTACTGATGATCCCATTACTGCTCCACCATTATCTGTATCCTCACCACAACTTTCACCCCCCAAACCTTAAACACAAAAGCCTACCAAACAAACCACAAAGAAACCTCATCCTCTGTCTGGTGCTTTGACTGTGTCCAAGTCAAAATCCATTACCTTCACCAATCCACAACCACCACAAGGCTCAAGAAAGTAAGGAAAGGATACTAAAGTTATCTCAAGGAGTACTCATGGAAGTTATCTCAAGGAGTACTCATGGAACATATCAAGCAGTCTACTAGGCGATGGCAAAGGGCTATCACTTGGTTTAGTCCTACAGAACGAATTGAACAAGCTGAATGGGTTCCAGAACCTCCTCCTGATGAACCTGTCATCATTTCTAGAGCTCAATTTGAGACGTTCATGGCTGCAACTCAATCGGTGGCAAGGCTGGAGAATACAGTTCAATTCATCATGGAACGCCTTAATCAACCCCTACCTCCTCCACCATAGACTGTCCCTTTTGTTTTAAAATTTTTGTGCTTATGAACTGATACACTTAACGTTTTTATTTATTACTGCGTTTATCCAAATGAATTAAATTTTATCTTCAAATTTTTCTCTTATTCATTTTTGTTTCCACTATGATGTGTTTTACACTCTTTTTGCCTGATGACAAAAGGGGGAGTAAAAAGTAAAGGTCTGATGAACGCGCTTAAGTAACATATATCATGCATCATTCATCATACACATAGTATAATTTTTAGTTGCTTTGATAATTATTGGTATAGATGATATTGGTACAATGATCTCAGCATCCGCTCTACAATGTTTATTTAAATATGCTCTGATACATGTATGTATTGTGCTATCAGACAAATGCTCTGATACTTAGAAATATTTTATTATATTTTAGAATGTTGAACTCAAGGGGAGACCCTTGAAATTATTTTTGAAAATAAATTGTTCATCAACCTTAGATATTTGTCATCATCAAAAAGGGGGAGATTGTTGGAACCTAAACGATTGAGAAGTTTAGACCATCATTAATTTTGATGATAAGTATCTATGTGAGAACAATCTAACTTCTGATAAGTCTTGAAGTGTGTAGATGTTAAAATCATTTATGTTTCATAACTCACTCAAGAAAGAAGAAGAAAATCACAAGAAGATGAATACATTCAAGTGTGTCTGCATCCGGTTCACTCCAGCATCTTGCCTTATACACTCTTAGCGAGTGTCCGGTATTATGATCTTAAGACACGTGGTATACTCATTTGCTGCGAGCGTCCTATGAATTCTGAGCGAGCATCCGGTCTTTTAATGAAGCACGTGATGGTCACGTTTATTTCCTTTGCTCTTTTACCTCAGCTATTCAGGAACGAAATTCGAATTTAATTTTGTGCACTCAATTTGATGTACGAGGTATCAAAAGTGACACCTTTTGGATAAGACAAATTCGTACAAGGCAATTGTTTGAAAAGCAGATAGTACAAAAACAGTAAAATGTACTATTCTGATATTCTCTGAAAAGGAAGATAAGGACGTGCTTTTTCAAATTACCTCACTCAATGATCTGGAGCTGTTATATCTGCAACGGTATTATTCTCAATATCCTCTATAAATACCTCAAGCTCTCCATCGAAGAAGGTCGCTAGAAACTACATTCTAAAAAAGCTATTACTCAAGTGTGCAACCAAGTTTCTTGCCAAGTTTCTGAGAACCAAGAACTGGACTTCAACGTCTTATATTCTTTCTCTTAGAAAGCTATTGTTTTGAGCTTAATCTCTTATCCTCTCTTTGAGAGTTATTTGATTGTATTCAATATCTCTTTGTGAAAGTTGTATTGCCTAGTTACAGGCTCGTTTCCTCAAAGGCTCGAACGTACTGAGTCGTTTTGAGAAGTTAAGATATTGTCAAGTTTGTGACGGTAGAATACTCTTAAAAAATTTGTAATCAGGTTGATTATAGTGAAAATCCTTTAGGAACGAAGAGACTAGACGTAGCTATCAGTTTGGTGGTGAATTAGTATAACTCTCTGTGTTTCTTGCTTTACTGCTTTACATTTACTTTTGTCCTGCAAAGTAAACAGGTCTTTATAAACTTCATTCCAGCGTCCGGTTCATTTCCAGCATCAATTAACAAACGTTTTTCAAATCAAAGTGTTCTAAAGTGTTTTTAACTTAAAGTTTGCGAAAAGTTTTCAATACAATTCAGCCCCCTTCTTGTGTTCACGTTCAGAACCAAGCACCTTAGAGACCCCATACACAACATCTAGTGTCAACCTAGTTAGGATCACTTTGAGAGAACCTTGTGTGACCTCTATCTCCTTATTCAAACTAGTGTCAAATTATAGTAGATCACGATAATAAATCTCCATGATTAATTATGATTACATACCAAGGGTTTTCTCAGGTCACTGAAGTTCCACTTCGCCATCTAAATTACCATATCCATATCTTTCTCCACTCCCTTATTGTCGCACTGTGTCAGTTGGGATACATTGATTATGGGGATGTTGTTTTCGTGCTCCAGTTTGAGGCTATCACTCATGTTGAATGCTTTGATGAGGCTATCCATTGAGGTTTTCGCTACCACTTCGACGTAATACTTTGGGTATGAGGTTTAGGTGGGAATTAAGACATCGTGGCAAAGTTTCAGGTCGTCTGAGGTTTGGATGGGACTTAAGACACCGTAGCAAAGTTTTTGGTCGTTTGAGGTTTGGATGGGGCTTTAGACTATGTGTGTGAGCATTTTACATATTTTAGAAGTTAATTTTTGAAATGTAATTGTAACATTTTAGAAATTTACTTTCGAAATATAATAAAAAAATAAAAAATGAACGTATCCAAAAAATAACTTTCAAAATACATAAATTTGTATTGTAAAATTTAATTTTCTAAGACATATTTTTGTATTCCGGAGTCTAACTTCCAAAATATATAAATAGTACAAAAATTATGTTTTTGAAATACAGATTTGTATTTCAGAAATAAATTTCTTGACACATATTTATACATGAGAAGTGCTTATTATTATGAAACGAACGGTTTACGAATGACATGACAAAATGTCTTCCATGATTTTACATACACGATACTCCTGTTCAGTCAAATCTGGAGTTTATTGGTCTTAAAAATGAGAGAAATCAGGCTTTCGTCTGTTTCATAAAAACACCGTTCGTAATAAATAACATAGCTGTTTATACATTTCAAGATCATATCTCCAGAAATGGGTAGTTTTGAGGAAAAATGATTTTATCCAAAAGGAGTGTATTAGAAAAATGGGGTGCAAAAAGCAACCCCTCTGCCCAAACGCTGCCGTGGTTTAAAATCCACGAACCTGATTCCATCACGTCAAAAGCGGCCGATGTTCACAACGGACACTGCCTCGTTTTTCACGTGTAGCCAGCCAATATAGCCTTCCCCCAGTCTCATGGTCGGTTAATGGAGTAATAATAGTTTTACATGTAAGTTGAAGGAATTAATTATAAAATTATTTAAATTACAAATATGAGGATACGTTAAAACATTTTAAGAGTTGGACAGTAAAATAGAAATAATTATTTTTAAATGAGGATTTTTCTATCATGTGCAATGTTGCACATGTTAAGGAATCTAAAAGTAGAAATTATTTATTGAAAACAACAACTATTTATTAAAAAATTTAGTATTTAATACAAAATACACAAGTTTTAATATAAACTTACTTATTTGGATTTCTTAACCTGTGCAACTTTGCACATGATCAAAAAATCCTTTAAATTATAATTACACTTTTTTTTACATAAACACTTATTTCATTTCCTTTAAAATAAGATTCGTAACAGGGGTGGACTTATGTTCAGTCCAGGGTGTGCACACCCTCAAAATATAAAAAATCTTTCCACCCCCTTATAATAATTTTTTGACCCCTCTGACTGTTCTATTTTGCACACCCTGACTAGGGTCAGTCCAACAGCTATTGAGGCCTAAAACAAATTCTAAAGTGAGACCTAAAAATACTATTTGAATAGTTTAAGTAGATAATAAAACAAGTCATTTAGCTATTCTAAAGTTAATTTAAGATTTTTTTTTATCCAACGATAACTTGTGAAACAAAATAAGTTAACCAAAGGGCCACTCTAAACAACACTTTTCTATTGGGCTTCTTTGTTTTCTAGGACATTCATTTATCCACAACAAAATGCAAAAAATAAAATAAAAATTACAACAAAATCATTCAAAATAGGGCTTGAACCCGTAAACACAAGGACAAGAGCATTGTTTTGTACTATTTAAACTAGATAAATTATTGTTAGCGAGAGGAATTATGTCATTTATATTAAATAAAAATAAAAATTTTGAGGCCTTTTGTTTGGATAAATTTTTTAAGCCCTAAAGCCCTTGCCTTAGTGGTTTGGGCTTTGGGCCAGCCCTGAGCCTTGCCCTACACTCTCTCAACCTGATACTCTCTCAAATGAACTGTCACAAGCATTGCAAAAAAAATAAAAATAAAAATAAAGACATCATCAATGTTATGAACTTGGTTAACATCACAAAGGAACGATTACAAACTATGAGGGATAATATATGAGAGTCTTTATTGCAAGAGATAACTTTATTTTGCAGTAAGCGTGACATTAATATTCCTAACATGGAAGATATATTTTTTAAAGGGAGATCACGATGTGGGATAAATAGGTTGCATCCAATGTAGATTGCATAATCAAATGTAGGGATAAATAGATGAATGATTATCTAGTGACTTATATAAAGAAAGAAGTGTACATGAATATTAACAACGAGTTGATCATTCAAAGATTTCAAAACATGAAGTCATGTAGAGGATAATTATATGTATGTAATTTGTTTGATTAGATATATTAAAATTTTATTATTTTAACATTTATGTCTTTATTTTTATATATTATAATTTTAAAATTTTATGAAGTTAAATAGTTTGACCCCCTAACCCAGGGTCTTGGATATGCCACTGATTCGCAATACAGGTTGGAATCAAATTAAAGACATGGTGACATACAGTCCTGGTGCTCTAGCTAAAGTATGAGTGACCTATTTGCTTGTCGCCTAATTAAACTAACCCCGTAGTTTTGCAAAAATTGAAAGAAATTATAATTACACATAACAAACATCTTTTATCTTCAGTGCTATTAATTAAACACAGCAATGGACACAATTTATATACCCGCGTGGGTATATATTTTTTGAAAAAAAAATGGACACAATTTATATACCCGTGCGGGTATATGTTTTTTGAAAAAAAATGTGTCCGTACTGTACGGATCGTATGTCCGTACAGTAAGGATATACGGTCCGTACAGTACGGACCGTATATGTATTGTGTCTGTGTCATTTTTTGTGTTCAAAAAATATTATTGTTTATCTTAGGTTTAAATGTATGTTTGGTCCCTGCAAATATAGTGTTTTTTGGTTTTGGTCCCTGTATTTTTTTTTTGATTCACTCCTTGCAAAGTTAGGAACCATCATTTTTGGTCCCTAATGTCAACCTCCGTTAAAAAAATACTAACTTGGCAAACGTTTTGCCATTTGGTGTATCATTTAATCCAGTTGGCCCCTTATCAGAGCTGACTCAACATCTTCATCCTCATCAAACCTTCCTTCCACCCTGGCCCTCACGCCTCCATCCAGTAAATCGAGACCTAAGATCCTCTCATTCTTCTTCTTCTTCTTCTTCACTCCTAAGATTTCACTGCAAAGTCATTTCATGAAGGTTAAGGTGAACCTCTTCACTCCTAAGATCCACTTATTCTTCTTATTCTTCTTCTTCTTCAACCACATTGCTGTTCAATAACCCCCAAGTCCCAATCTTCGAATGTTTCACCCAGAAACTCTATTCTTCCTTATCATCAGAATCTGAGAAACCCCATAAATAAAACCCAACCCAAGCCCATGCCCGAGTCAAAACCCTAATTTCAAGCACCAAGAAATTAAAGGACCCACAGTAGATCGAGACCTTTCAACGCTGGCCAACGAGACACGAGAGGTTCTGTAAAATATGATGAAGAATATCTATGGGTTAAGCAGGGTTGTGGCACTAATGGGTTTGGTTCAACTTGGTGTTGGAGCTTGGATCACACTGCGTCACTGTGCTGCCGTTCGCGATACTCCCCCTTCCTTTGTCTCATGGTTGGTCTTGATGTTAAGAGAGATGGGTTTCAGTGGAAGGCTCTTGGTATGCGTTTCCATGGATGAAGATGATGAAAAGCCATGGCCATGGAAAATCATCTCCGTTTCTGCATCATGTCGCACCATTTTCGCAGATTTCATTTAGGGTTTTGCCGATTATCTCTTGTAATTTTGATTTCTTTCCCTTTCGAATGAATTAGGTTTTGAATTCATTTTTGTCAGAATCATTAATTCAAGGGGGTTTAGGAATGATGATGGTTTAGGGGTTTTCGGAATCGCAATGGTTTGGGGGTTTTCTGTACCACCATCTTCCTTTACGAGTGATAAGGTGATTTAAGATGGGAAGAGTTCCTGGGTTTATGAGTTTAGTTCCTGCGTTTTTTTTTTTTTGAGTTTTGAAGGATGGTGATGAGTTTAGTTCCTGCGTTGTGTTTCTGCATTTAGTTCCTGCGTTTTTTTCTTTTCTGATGTCACTTGCATCTGATTGAAAATAATGAGTCAGCATCTTAGTTGGAAGCCTAGTATGGTCAAAATGCCATGTATCATGTGCCAGATCATACTCCGTTTGCCACGTAAGCGTTTTTTAACGGAGGTTGATGTCAGGGACCAAAAATGATGGTTCCTGACTTTGCAGGGAGGGAATCTAAAACAAAATTTTTACAGGGACCAAAATCGAAAAACACTATATTTGCAAGGACCAAACATACATTTAAACCTTTATCTTATAATTAATTTCATTTTCTGTATATTAATTTAAAAAAATTAATTTGTAATAAAAAAAATGTATGCATACATCTAATAATGTGTTGCCAATGAGGTAGCAACATATTATTGGACGACTTTATACAATATTTTTAGAATACATAGAAATTAAACTATTTCAAAAATTAAAAATACAAATAGGGACATGCACTGTCAGTGTAAATAAGTTTTACAGTGACATCCATTGGGAACCCACTATTTAATTGTGGAGCGTTGCGAGTTCAAACTTGTGCTCTCAAAGTCCCACGACACTTTACTACTTTGCTGTCTTTTTTGGGACGTAACCCTAAGTTACTGACAAAAAATGTCGTTGTTTTTTAGAATAAGGGCATGCATTGTCAGTATAAATCAATTTTACACTAACATCAAAATGCGGTTACAAAAGTGATTCACATGACAATATAGTGGCCTCTTATGTGTTTAGATTCTCTCCAACACTGCACTTTTTGCAACTTTAAATACAATTACAAGAGAAGAGAGATGATAATGGGTAGTTAATAATGAGAGAGAAAAAAATTACGAGAGAGATAGGAAGAGATAACATTATTATACAAGCCGTAAATGAGTGTTTGTAGGAGAAAATCCTATTGGCTCTTATCGTATAGAATGAATGTAAAAGAAGATATCATCATCATCATCATCATCATCATCATCATCTATATGTACCATTATATAATAGGAATTGCTTTCAATAACTGTTTTTTGGTGTCATATTTTACTTTCTATTTTACCTTTAGGTAGTTTACAAAAAAATAACTGCACAAAAACATAAATTTTATATTTTCTTCTTGCTTGAAGTATTGTATCTTTTATCCATGCTTTTTGACAATTATGCATGGTAGCGTAATAGAAATGCCAAAAGACGGCTCTTGCAGCTGGTTATTATAAAAAAAAATGCCATACTAAAACCAACCAAAAAGTATTGATGTAACCATATAACAACAGTGGAGCTAGACTAAATTCTTTGAGGGGCCAAATCGTTAAGGAATATATTTATTAATATTTAACCAATTTTAAAATAAGTGATGGTGGCATAGTGGCTTCGGCCGTTTATTTTACATACAAACACATAATTCGAATCTTACTTTGGTCTTATTTTTATGATAGTTTTTACGCACATATCTAAAATAGACATGCAAAAAATAAAAATAAAAATACTAATGTTGGATTCGATCCCAAGTTCTAATACTTGAAAAAACTAATAGAACCACTGAACTAATGCAAACAATTAAAATATATGTAACAATTTATATATATCAACCTAAAATGGAATACATCTACCTGATCTTAAATTTAATTTAATTTTTAGGTTTTCATAGCTACCTCATCCTAATTAGAGGCTTCGCACGTGCATAGCGGACAAAATGGACTGTAGTCCACTCGTTGTTGAATTCAATTGAAGACACACGCACCGACGGACGCACACGCAAAAACGGAAAAATGGAAAAGAAAAAAAAAAGAAAAAAAAAAGAAAAACCCTGACTTCTTTAAATTGGATTCAGAGCCTCGATAGACCACCGTATTCCATTATTCGCGACAGCCTCTCATTCTCTCATACATTCCTTGTAACAAGTACTACCATCTTCATCAATAAGTAATTCCTCATTTTCTCAATTCTCGTTTCGTTTATTGAAGACGAGAGATGGCAAACGAAGGCGAGAAGACGGTGAGAAAACCAAGATTCCTATGCCTTCACGGATTCAGAACAAGCGGAGAGATAATGAAAAAACAGATACACAAGTGGCCACAATCCGTCCTAGACAAACTCGATCTCGTCTTTGTCGATGCCCCTTTTCCTTGTCAGGGCAAATCTGATGTCGAAGGAATTTTTGATCCTCCTTACTACGAATGGTTCCAGTTCAACAAGGTACGTTCTCTTAATTCTCAACTTTTTCAAATTTTAAATCCTTTCCCAAGCGTGTGTTCCAACACTCCGCTTAATTCGGGGTAGACACGTGCTTACGTTGGATTATTATTAAATTTTACAACCACCTAGTTGTTCTTGTTTTTATTATTATGGTACAACAACAGGAATTTACAGAGTACTTCAATTTTGATGAGTGCCTCCAATATATTGAGGATTACATGATCAAGCATGGACCCTTTGATGGTCTTCTTGGATTCTCACAGGTGAACTCCCTAATTCATTTTGTTTAAATTTGTTGATTTTATTAGCTTTCATTACAGCAATTGTTTTTCTGATATGATGATGTGATGATAAATGAAAAAGAATAAGGAAAAAAGAATAGTTTTTTTTCTCAGAAAAAGGGAAAATTTGAAGGATCATTGAATCAAATATGTGGTGTATTTGATTTGAGATTTGAATCTGATGAAGTGTTTGAATTGGACAAAAATAGGGGGCAATATTATCAGCTGCGCTGCCGGGTCTTCAGGAGAAGGTAACGTGGAAAACTGCAAACTTGGTTTGATTTTGAATTCCCTTTTCCACGTTGATTTGGCCGATGCATTTTTATATTGTCATGTTGCTAGCTAACATAACAATACTTCCTTTGATCTATGCTTGTCAACTGAATCCCATCCACCCCAATTTTGACGGGAAAAACCTGCTTTAACTGGGAGGGGGGCGGAGTTGGGGATATCAATATCCGTCCTGCCCTGTCTCGAACCTGTCCGACTAAATATAAATTGTTAATTTTTATTTTATTTTATGTATATACGCTCAATCATTTTGTTTCATAAATTTTGTTCATTTTTAATTTAATCTTTTTTGAATAGAAAATTTTATTTTGATTTTTTATTTTATTTTATCATTATATAATAATTAAGATTTTATTATATTAATTATCATAAATATAATTTTTCAATTTTTCTATATATATATAGAGCAAAGCCGGGGCACGTAGGGAAACCCGACCTCGTTGGGGCGGGGATGAGGAGACAACAAAACCCGACCCTATTGCGAATGGGCGCGGGGACGGGGGAGACATTGTCATGCCTATTCCGGTCCTTTTTATAAAGAACAAAATAGTCAATTTTGTCGGTCCTAATTATAAGGAAAAAAATATCAAATTTCAAAAGTATTAAATGTCTAATTTTTATTTATACATTTATTTATAGTTAAATATATTAATGAGATACACTTATTTCCTATGCATGTGGGTTCATTTAATTTTGGAAAAAACACAATTTTTAAGAGTATTAATTAGAAAAAAACAGATTTCAATACAATTTTTTAATCTGTGTAAATTAGAGTTTTGTTTTTTATATTTATGACAAGAGGGAGTACGATTATTTTAGTTATTTTTATACTTATTTGTTTCACATCATGATGTAAAGAATATGAGGAGATTCGCGAAATTAAATTAAAATAGTGATTTATGTCTAGGGCGTGGCACTCAAGAAGGTTCCCAAAGTGAAATTTCTAATAATAATATCAGGTGGCAAGTTGAGGGCACCTTCAGTGGTGGACAAAGCGTATTCTTCCCCAATCGGCTGCCTCTCCCTTCACTTTCTAGGTAACTCCGTTTGCCTCCTTTCAATTTAATAAATTATTAGTATTCTAGAAAACTCAATTAAACTATAATAAAAACATTTCTGAACCCAGCATGAGTTATTTTCTCTATCAAATGTTGTTGTTCTATTATTGTTATTTTTTCGAAAGCCTGTTTCTGCCTCCATCCTTGACTCATTACCTATATGAATTTATTTATTCATTCAGCAGTCAGCTCATATGATAAAGCATTTTTTCTGTTGCGGTTCGAAGCCCATAACTCACAGGATACCCAGCCCATTAATGGTTCAAAATTAAAAACGGTTGATTGTAATTGCATGTCTATTAGAATTGGGCTTCTTTTTAGCCCTTTTATTTTAGTTCCTTAATGCTCTTTTCGATTCCCCCAAAAGCTAATTGTTTTTCGAAAGACCACTGTTGATCCATCTAGTATCATGATTGTGCGATTTTGATCTCCCAAATTCTGATTGTGCGAATTTGTAATTGTGCGATTTTGGTCGCTCTATCCAGTTGTCATCTCATTTCTAACCGAAAATGCTAATATCAACTGAGGGAGGCATAACATGCCACTGATAGCATGTTACTCAGACCATGTTATGTGTCAGGTTATATCCACACGTGACACATCAACATTTTCTATTAGAATTGAACGACAATTGGACGGATGAACCAAAATCAGACAATCAAGATATTTGGAGGTTCAAATTCGCGCAATTGGAGCATGGGAGATAAAAATCGTACAATCGCAATATTAGGAAGACCCAATTCGTGCAATTAAAACTCGACGACCAAAATAGTACAGTAACCTGGGGGACCAAAAATGCAATTAAGTCATCCCAAAATAAGAAAAAGAAGAAGCAGGGTGATCATCTAGAACTGTTATCAAAATAAATATTTTCAAGTGTTTCAAGTAATCATGATCAGTTGTTGAAACCATAACTTATGTTACTAAAATTTAATCAGTGTAATCTTAATCTTAATATATTAGAAGCAAAGGTTTTATAATTATGTAGTTCAAGGTGCATGCATTATGCATAAAATAATGTCTCCATGAAAAAATTTCGTGCTTACTGCAGGAGAGAATGATTTCTTGAAGCAGTATGCGAAAGAACTATCAGAATGTTGTGTTGAACCCATGGTAATTCATCACCCAAAAGGACACACAGTACCAAGATTAGGTGCGCTACTACTCTATTTATCTCTGTTATATGCTTTTAACTCGGGAAATTACCCGTACTTTACACCGTAATAATTAATTAAACGGAAATGCTGATTGTTACGAATGGCTGTTCTACAAAATTAAACGAATAAAGCATATCTGATGATTTCAATTCCAACCGCCCTTTATTCCATTAAATACCGATATTATTCATGTACTATTTATATAAATGGTGCAAATTGTGCAAATTGTGCGACATAATTTCGCACTAAATAGCACTGCTCTTAATTAAACTATGTGATAATACACAAAAAATAATCGCTGTCATATAATATGTAATAATTATTAATTTTATAAGCCAAGTTAATAATTAATTTATCATTAGTTCTAAATATAATAAATGATGATTGATAAAGATAAACGATATATAATTTAAAGTAAGTAAGTCATTTAAGAAAATATATTGTGATTGTTAATGACAATTAATTGAGATAATGTAATAATGACTATCTTAAAGTAATAAGATGAGGTGTCAGCTCAGTGGTAAGAGTTTGGCCTTGTAACTCCAAGGGACAGGGTTCTAATCCTCTCGGAGACAGTTGTAATATGGTCATTAGTGCCACTGCTTTAATAAAAATATCTCTTTCCCCATTCCCCCTTAAAAAAACAAGTAATAATAATTGAAAATTAATTTTTGTTTTAGGCAGAAAAATAGATAAATATGAAGGTGACACATGACATAATTTCACGTGATAAAACTTTATTTTATATAATATAGTAGATGAGTGGGTGTTCCGATAGATTCTTGTCTTATATTTCAAAAATTTGCTTCCAGTAAAAAATGGTGTTGCCTTATAAATAGTTTTCTTTTCTCTTTTTCAGATGACAAGAGCTTGAAGACCATGATGAATTTCATCGAAAGAATTCAAAAGGATATATCTGAAAATAAGGAATGAGTTTAGATGACGAGCCATACTTCAAATCATTTTTTTCAAATAATTTTTCATTTTAGCATAAATTAATAATTTTATTAGATAATACTTGTACTCCTCATACGATTTTGCTACTATTTTAACATTAGCAATTGTGTGTAATGGTTGATTCCAAATATATAGGATGAGGCTCTATGCATCTTCCTAGATTTTCCTATTCTTTTTTCCGCATGTTGTAGTCAATATTTATTCTTTGTCCACCAAAGCTAAAATGGCTTTTTAAGAAAAGTAATTGTATTTAGTTTAGTTATCTACGTTGCGCTCGCACACGTATTGAGCACCGGTCTCGTTTGCTAATATATAAAAAAAAAGAAGCTAAAACAGCTTAACTAACTGTCATACATATACTAAATAAAAATAAGAAAGGCTGCGAAATACATATCCGATATCAACAACAAACAAGGAAGCCTGAGCGTGTCATTGACAATAAGGTTGTCTTCAAAAATTATTTTCAAAGTTTAGTAGAAAATATATAACAAAGAGCAGTTTGTTGGTTGCCTTAATGTTTAACAAGGATTTGACTCTTTTTTTCCCCGAAAGATTATTAATAAAAAATTTCCGATGACACTTACAAAAGCATAAGATGCTAAAAGGAGAATATTACAGTACCACATGACATATAAACAATAACAAACTAGACCCACATGCTCAAAATTAAACAAATTAGTAATCCTAACAAACTGGAACAAATCTAGTATTATATCCTCTTATTACAAAGAAATTTTGATAGGGTCGTGGGCTTTTCTTCCATTCTTTTTTTTCCTTTTCTATTCCTTCTGGATCGACAAATGCCCAACAGTAACTTGTCAAACAACCCTAAAATACATCCCACAACAAATCTAAGTACTGGTTAGAATAGAGCTACAAGAAGTGGCTCTAACAAGTTCAGTTGGAAGAGAGAAATGTGATGGAAGAGGGGTAGAGCTAGAAAATGGATGAATGTTGGAAAAGAGAAGGAGAGAAAGGTGGTGGCTGGAAGAGAAAGAGAGGAAGTTGATGGGAAGACGACTGTCAGAGGAGGCAGAAAAGGAGTGGTGGTGAAAATGAAAAAGGAGGTGGAAGGGAGAAGAAACTCTCACTATAAGAGGAAAAACCCACCTAAAATTGGGAAGAAGCCCTTTCATGAATGGAGGAAGCCCCCGGGGTGGGAGGCGCCATTGCTGCTATTTTTCTTTGTTGGATTTGTCTCATTTATACATCAAACATTTTCATTGAAGGAAAAAAGTTTTAGACAAAATTACTCCAGATATCCTTTATGTTAGTTTAAAGTTTCAGGTCAGTCCTTTATCTTTTTTTTTGCTTCAATTTAGTCTCACATGTTTTAAAACATTAATTTCGAGACAAATTATTGGCTGATCTACAACGAGAAATACATGTGTGCCACAAGCATAGTTTGCCGTAAATTGTGCCACAAATCAGAACCCAAAAAGCTATTGCAAAAATCCAAAAACAGACCAAATTGCCCAGCATTGTCAACATTTTAAAACATGTGAGATTAAACTGAAAGGCAACATAAAGGAAATAATAGGATGAGTGCATGAATAGCATGCAAATGCACACAATTATTCATACATCCTCACATTTCTCGAGTCATCTACCATCTATTCCTACTTCCTTGTATTATCTTTGATTCTATTTACTTTATCCACACAGCCTGAATTATACCGTCACGCCACTCACTTTCCTAGTCATATTCACACGGACATACATATTCATATACTCGTGCAGACATGAACATATAGTCGGACATATTTATGTAGTTAATCACACAGACATACATTCTCACACAGGTATTCCCACACTACACACGCATACTCCCACCTACAACACCATACAGTTATTCTTGCATTGATATCGTCACACAGACATACACATAAATACTATCACACACATATCGTCTCACAGACATCGCTACACAGACACTCTCACATAGACACCGCCACACAGGCATCGTCACACAAACACCGCTACATAGGAATCATCACACAGACTTCTTCACACAAACACCGCCACACAGGCATCATCAGACAGATGTCGTCACACATACCTTGTCACAGAGGCATCGTCACATGGACCTCACCACACAAGCATTGTCACATAGATATCGTCAAACAGACATGTCACACAGACATACTCACAACACAAGCATACTGACATATCCACCATTACACCACAACACACAAGCATACTCATAAAGACACCAACCCACATGCATAATATCATACGTCACATATCAACATACTGATTAACCTTAATGTCGCATAGCACCCTAATACTAGCATGATATCAGACAAACACGCAGATCATCAAGCATACACAACCATACAATCACATATAACCATTAAGTTGTCTATTATAGGGTTATCATCCATCCATTATAGGTCACAAAACCTCTCCTAAGGCATCACTATTATCAACCACTAGCAGGGCTTAGGACACCATAACCTTCCCAGTCAATGGGAATTATTTCTCCCACCTGACTTCAGACATTCGTACGACCAACTCCAGCTGAAGACACTTCTACTTGTACCCCTTTTTCTTTTTCTCGCACCCATTCCTTTGATCATGGGCTGCTTCCCGAGACTCTTACCCTTGCCCTTTGTTCGACCCTCAGTGTTGAAATCCCCGGTGTGGAGATTCGCGACTAAATTCTAAAGAGATGTAATTTTAGAGGGAGAATGAGAATAGAAAAAGGTGTGGAGAAGTGATATATGGTGGAAGCTATTTATATGCCCCAAATCATGATTTGCGTTGCGAACGAGACATGTTCATGTTGCAAAGCCTACCAATCCACCCACGTGCTCTGATGATGTCGCGCTGACAAGGTCACACGTGGAATGTCATATTCGCAACACATAAAGGCCTTTCCGCATTGCGAATGCTTCGTGTTGCAAAGGTACATTTTCGCATCGCGAAGGTGCCTAATATCTATTTCCTTCCTCTTTAACCCTAAACCCATATCAATCTCGAACTCAGAGCCCTAATCCTCAATAAAGAGCCTCAACCATGTAACCACCTCTACTCATGCAACGTTAGGAAGAATTAGAGTACCAGGAAATGAGATGTTACAGATAGGGAGTGTACTTGAAAACATGTGTGTTGGAGGAGGGTTTTTGAATTGAATTCCTCAATATGGGAGGTCGTTAGATGAAGGTTATGGTAGTCAGTGATAATCGTTGACGATAACAGTGCTTGGGGAAATTTTGCACAAAACAAATTGTGAGTCCACTGGTTTTTGGAATAGATGTTTTGTTGGAATCAAGTGGATTCAGAAACAATGACCCTTAGTTGTTTTGATGATAACAAATAATGAATAGAACAATTTATCCTCTGATGTGTTTGTTAGTATGCAGAATTTAGTAAGTAAGTCACTATTCATCAGATGGAAATGTCTCAGAAGACTATGTCTATGTATGCATTTCACCCTCCGATCCATTCCTCTGAGTCTGGCAGTGATCGTCTGCAAAGTGCTGATGACATCACCGTCTTATAGCCTCACCCTGAAGATCATGCTCTAGTAGTAGTCAACGCTCTGGTAGACCATGCTCTGGTAAGACCAAGCTCTGATAAGTCTATACTATTGGAACCCTTTGTCTGGTACTCCAAGACTCTGGTATATGAAAGGCCAAGAAATACTGTACTGAAGAGCTTGCCTCTGGTCGAAGCTTACTCTGGTAAGCAGAGTATCTCAGTAAAAAATATCATCTGGTAGGAAGATGCTTCTGATTGGAAATCAGACTGAGCAATACATTAAAGACTACTTCAAGTATTAAAGAGACCTCATTGATGAGTATTTTAATGTACGAGGAATCAAAGGTCAAAAGGAATGTCAACAAATATAATCATCAGAAATGACTTGCTCTGGAAAGTGTCTCATTTTCAAAAAGATCACAAAGGACAAGATCCAACAACTGTTTGCTGTGTCAGTGTACAGGAGCAGAGTTGAAAGTGATAGGACGTGCTAAAAGCCACTTTACGCAGATCTGAAGTTTTGTCCATTGGTGAAAGAGCTGTTGGGTCACAATGGCACTATTTGCAACCCTAGCTATATATACTTTACTTCATTCACTGAAGTAGGTTAATGAAACTGAATCAATCTTGCGAGTCAGTGAGCAACCAAGAAATTATTCCAAGTCTCTGAGACTAAGTGAACAAGCACTTAATCATTTTCATTCTTTCTATTAGAAAGTTATTTTTTGTGCTTAAGCATTTTATTGTAAATCCTCTCTGTTGAGAGTTATTGTTATTGTTTCAAAGTAATTTTGAACTCTTGTATTAAGCCTAGTAATGGCTGTATTCCTTAGAGGATTGACTACACTAAGTCATTCTAAGAAGTTGTGAGTATAGCCAATTTGGCAGTAGTATACTCTCAAGTGTAATCTGTTGATTATAGTGGAGAAATCCTTCAAGTGTGGTGGAGGGACTAGACGTAGCTATCAGGTGATAATGAACTAATATAAATTACTGTGTCTTACTTCTCTCTTCGCTTTGTTTTCTTCATATTGTTATTTTGTTAAAGAGTTGTTTTGAAAAAGGTTTTAAAAAACACACAAGTATTTTGAAAATATTTATAAAACCCAATTCAAACCCCCCTTTCTTCTGTTTTTCCGCGTTACAATGTGAAGCCATGGAGAGTTCACCGTGAGGATGGGTATGGCCGAGACGACTAGAGGGGTGTTGTTCGCGACCATCCTTCAATCACAGAACATTCACGCATTTGGCAACATTCTTTTCCATCTCCTTGAGTCTCTCGCCCGTGGTTTTGAGCTCTTTATTACATTCTTTGACGCTTATCCAAATTGTCGTATTCTCGATCTTTCACATGGATGCCTTGACAACAAATGTTTAATTGAATGGAACCGAGTTTCTCTCCTTGGACTTAAGCATTGTGCAATTGTTATTCTTTTGTTTGTCTCTTGAAGCAGCACTCGTGAATCGATTTCATAGTGTTGCGAGTTATTGCTTTTTCAAGTCGATATTTGCAAAAGATTCGATAATCATTTTGTACAAAGATGTTATAGAGATGACGATTGGGGTGCGGGTGACGTTTACTGTAAAGTTCAGTGAAGGGAAGTTTTAATATCTATGGCGGATTAAATGTTACACTTGTTATAACAGTACCAACAACATGTATAGTACTATATCTAAGTTTTACCATTTCTCCAAATCACATGGTGCAAGATCAAGGGACTGGATGGAGTAGATTTACGAGATTAATGGCACATATATAAGAAGTAATTTTGACTATTAGATTATTTATTTATTTTATGTACATTAGTGTTAGTCATTTATTTAGAATACTCTTGATTACTAATATACCGATTATGAGAATTATCATTGATTATAGGATATAACCAGTTGATGGATAATGTATTGTGCTTTTGTTGTGAATGACTTGTGATGGGTTGTACTATTCGTTTATTGTCCGATGAGGGGTCCGTACTTTCATCTGATAAGTTATTTAATTTCTTCTTCATTAGACGATTTACACAATGAAAAACACGCTCATCTAATAGATGACAATTCTCTCTCATCTCTTAACTTCATCTATATGAATCCTTATTTTAATTATTTCTCTATATTAGTAGTGATGACTATCTTATTTTATTCTTACTAGGTACATACATTCTTTATTTAAAATCTTCTTTTAATTTGTGATGTGATATGTTGTGTTATGTGTCTGCTTACTGATCTTAAGATGGAAATCCTGAATATGTTGAACAATTTATATTAGAGACTTTACAGAGTTAGGAAAAAAAAGGGCAATATCATAAACAACAAAGGAAACATTTAATATGAACAACTTATTATGCATTTAGAGTGGTAAATGCTTCTACAAACACAGCGAGTCATACATGCCCTACAAAGAGAATTTCATACTTACTGTGATCCACCTAATCACTACGCTAAAAACGACTTAAGATAGAATTTTTTTTGCCATTAGATTTCACTTAAAAGCACTATATACAAAAGTTTTATCTACACATGGGTACAACCACTACAACATTTCTATCTTAAGGCAACACATGGTTTTCTATCGGCCAAAAAACCGTTGTCTTACAGCGTAAAGACAACGTTTTGTGACGTTCGTTGGCATAAAGAAATTTTTTTCTATTTTTTCATATGTAATGGCTTAAAGCCGTTTTCTAATGATATAGGGAACACGCTATGAAATGTAGCCTTTGTGCTTTCGTATTTTAAAACAGTTCAACAACTGTAGTCTATTAGTTTGTAGGTGCACACTATTCTCTTACTCTTTAATTTTATTAGTTGTTTTATAATTTCATGTATAATACGTTAAGTCTGCTCCTATACAGTTTTGTAGCATTCTTCGCATCTTCACGTCTGCTACTCGCCACCGCCATTGTATCTTCGTTCATTTCATTTCATTTCTCCAGAAAAATGAAAAAAAAGGAGAAGAATTCTCTCTATGGTGGGATGCGGAGGGGGAGGTAGAGTCGCTGAAGAAGAACGAAGATCAAAACCGAAAGGGGAAAGAGTATCGCGAAAACTAGGGTTTACGAAATGTTGAAGTCAATGTAAAAGAAGAATCATGTCGTTCTCGAAGAAGACGATCTTGAAGCTCTTAGAAGCAGCCGCCATGGCCGGTCTCGTCGAAATTTTACGCAAGTTCGGCGACCCCGGTTAGTCAGTTTCTTCTTCTGTTTCTCTCTCTCCCCGTCCCCCCTTTCATTCTTTGATTTTGTGATCCTAATTTTGAGCTTTTTTGAGTGATTCCATTCGCAGGTTGATTGCATTTAGTTGATTGCTATTCCGTTCTGATTTGGTGATTCTGATTCGATTGCGTTTCTTCAGAATTTGATGCTTCCTATGCAATAACTTGTTCCCGTTCTAGTTTCTGCAGAAGGACCTGATCCCCGTGCTCGACGATAAACATCAAAAGTCGTATGTCAATATTATTAAGTTATTTCCCTGGTCAATTGTTCATTTTACAATCAATTTGCTATATTGTTTTTTTCCTCTCAATACATGCTATATTGTTGATTGACTTGAAATACCTGATTGTTATGAAGAAATAGAACTTATAAATACTTGAAACAGAATTGTTGCCTGACTTAAATTCTAGTTATATTTCATTCTTTTTTCTATGTCCTTTGGTATCTATTTGGGGTTTGATGTGGTAGATCCGCTGGTATATTTCTTGAGATATACTCTATCTTGTTGAGTTGGATGATTCTTATGTTCTAAATATCATGCAACTACGTATCTAATGGCACCCCTTTTCCCTGGTGTTGGTAACTCATTAGAATGGTTCAATGGTTTCATCTGGTCTCACAAAGAAATAGAAAATAAAAGCCAACAATACAAGAACAAAATAGAATCACAATAAAACCACATAATATATTCAGACAAAATAATAAGAACTAGAGCCTGATTTTCTATAATCTTGTTATATTTTACTTTGATAGCATTATAATAGTTATTCAAACTATGGAATTTCCCTGGGAACATATATGGAGAAGTATTATTCGAGGTATATTATATGCTTTGATAGCATTACGATAGTTACTCAAGAAACTGTTATTATTTGGGGTGCCTAACATGTTTTTTTTATCTAACAACATAAGAATGATGTGGGAGAAGATCATCCAGGAATTGCTTCAAGAGGAAAGTGGTGGCAAGGTATGTTATCACATATACTTATCTAATAGATTTATGGTCTGAAAGTTTGCATATGGCTTGTACTAGTCTATCACACTTACAATGTTGTCATTCTTTTGCTGTTGTGATAATTTTCAATGCACAGGGGTCTCTATTGTTAAAATCATCCTTGCCAGCACTAGGCATATGCTTCACAAGGTATACATGATCTTCTAAAACCCATAGCCAAACAACACTCTTAGATATTCCATATTTTTTTTCGTTTTTTATTCTTCATAACAAACTTGGTTTGAAAAGCGAGAAGTCTTAGAACAAAAAAAAAGAGGATTGTTCTGAAGGGTTTAAAATCAAATAGGCTGAATCAAGAATTGGAAGAAAAGATGATAATAAGTTTCATTGGCACCTTGCCCTCTACCAAATTGCCTAACAATACCAAAAATTGAAAGGAAAATGGTCACACTAATCATGAGTTGGGGATCTTATCTTTCTAAATTCATACATATAATTATGTATACTTTATACCATATTTATAGAATTCTAGCTACATATCCTGTTATACATGTTCAAATTTTGATTTTAGTGTATGGTATTCGTCACTTGCAGTTACATAGAAGGATAGTATAACGGTGTAGTCAATCTAGTTATATGGAAGAACTATACATTATATGGAAGAACTGTACACTAGTCAAAACGTTATGGATAGCTAGTTGCTTTTGCAGGCCAAGCAACAAATATGAATCTGCAATCATTTACTGCTAAATTGCTCACTGATAGATTTAGATTAGTTTGTCAAAACATAATATAATTAATCATAGACAAACTTTATGATCCGATCCTAGAATTTGTTTGGCAGCAGAATGTGGGAACCACCTGAATCAAACAATGTGATAATTTCAAAGCATCAGTGTGATAATTTCTAATCTAACCATGTCTTTCTTGTAAGTTTTCATTTCATTTTACTAAAAAAATATTTCATGACCTATTAAAAAAAAGCATGCAAAGGACAAATCTATTTCAATTTTGCGATTTCCATTATTGCACATAGGTCCTTTTTTTCACTTGTCTGCTTTTTCTCGGATAAATTGTTAGGTCCTTTACCATTTATATAATTTAATATTATATATTACCTAAATTAAGTGAATTCAATTGCCTATATGTGAATAACATGTTCTATGTTTTTAGATATTACTATTTCAGATCTTATTTTTATGAGTATTTAAATAACATGTTCTATATTTTTTCTTGTAGACCATCCATTTGCATGTACTTTTGTTCCTTGGTCTAGTCTAGCCATTGCAAAGATCACCGACTAGAAATTATTCTGATTGTACACAAAAACTAGATTCTATTATAATTAAGTCAGAATTTCAAATTCTAACACTGAAACTGATCCCATCATGAGTAAATGATCTTCTCTGCCTGGTTTGAATACAAATTATTCAAGATCTTTACCATCTTCTCTTTGATTGTAGCCTCACTATGAGAAGGGTGTTGTCACCAACTCCATCCAAAGGTATTTTTTTCTTTTCTTTTTGATTCATTTTACTTCTTTTGCACCTCTTTAATGACTCACGATCTTTTCTGAAAGTTCTAAGTACTTTATTTTGTTTTCATTATGCAAGGTGTAATCTTTTATTGCAATTTTCATGCTTTAATAAAATATAGTATTTTGGTAAAGGCCAAAGACTAATGCATAGAATAAAATGTAGTATTTTGCTAATTAAAAATGAGTCAATGCATGGAGACATTGATGGTGTTAGTTTGAGAAGTATTCCAGTAACTACATGCCTATCATTTTAAGTTAAGACTGATTTGTTAAGAATGGTTTTTACCATGGATAACCAGACCAGATGACATAAGTTATTATTTGCAGGCTAATTCTAAAAGAACTTGATTCTTCTTTGCAGGCAGGCCTCCTTTACATTTTGCATGATCAGATTACTTCGTTGTAGGCTTGGCAGCGAAGAACCAGTAATTGAGAATTTGAGAATGTGGAAGGCTTTGGTTCAGTTGGAGTCTATGATCATACTCATTTTTTAGTTGTTTGATAGTTCTTTTCAAAATTAGATTTACATGTAAGAATATTAAGGCACATTATTTTTTTACACCACCTCTAATTGAACAGTGGTGTAATTTGTGGGAATAGATGTATTTCATCTCTCCATTTTCAAAAGGAAAACATAAGTTTTCTACTAAATTTTTCTTGCTATTGATTAGTTTAAAATAACCACCACTTTTTTACTTCTTTTATCAAAAGTACTAACTTCTAAATTTTGAATTGATAGAATTATTTTAAAATTTAAATTAACAGGACCTGCACTTAGCATGGGTCACTCTACTAGTTCTATAAAAATATGGAGGTGCTAATTGCTAAAGCTAAAAAAAGGTTTCTTAAACTTAAATAACAACAATTTTTGAGTACTATTGGCCAATCATAGGCAACAGTTTTACATTGTTGTCATTCACAGCAACAGTGTAAAACTGTTCTCATTGCATTTGTTATAAACTGTTGCAATATATATACCAATGGCAACGGTTTGTACTAATGGCAACGGTTTTTTGATGGCGTTGTCTTTACTTAGAAATTACCGTTGCCTAAGGAATAGGCAACACCTTAGACTACAACACCTCAAAAACTGTTGTCGAAAGAAAAGACAACAGTTTATTTGTTTTAGACCACGGTTTTGGGGAGTTGTCCTAGATGAAAAATGTTGTAGTGAACTTAGATAACGCTTCTAAATCTCTACATAATATTCAAATCAACAACACTTTCTTGTGAAGGAGCTATCTAATGTGAAGCATATTCTAGGTGTAACATGTTGCAAGTGTCACCTGATATAACATTTTCTCAAGATAGTGCTACCTAAAATTGATCTTGAGACAATCTATTATCCATTCAGATAGAGTTTTCTCTAAAAAGTAGTATTTAAGTTTTTTTTTCCTTCTGATTTGACAATTCTCCTCTGTATGTTCACTTTAACAAACCAAATACACAAAACTAATAAACATGACCAATTTATAACTAGCAAAAGACCAAGAAACACATTACAAAAAACAAGGAACAAAAAATCAAAAGTTATCAATTTGAACTCCAGTAAACCTCTAAAACCTATTAGGCCTCTCATGCATGTCATTATTTATTTCTCTGATTTGATCTTCTGCAATAATCATGAATGACAAATACGTTAAACAATATAATACTAAAGATCACATAAAAAAATAAAATACCATTAAAGCCTCAGTTGGTCCTAAAATGTTGTCATCATTTAAGCCACAAACCAGTAATGGCAGAAACAAGAATTAAGTGTGTTAAACCATAATCAAGTGAACAAAACTAGAATGACCAATCTTAAACTATATTCAAGGTCGGCCAAAACCATAAATAAGTCTCTAAAAGCAAATTCAAGTACCTAAAATCATAATCAAGTGCCGAAAACCAAAACCAAAACCAAGTGTTTTAAACTATAATAAAATTGGATCAAAACCAGAAGCAAGGTATCTGAAAACCACATTAAGTGCCTGAACCAGAATGAAGTGATTGAAACCAATAAAAACATAGTTATTTGTTTGTGCACTACAATTATAAAGCAATTGACTAGAGGGATGAAATCGTAAGGGTTATTCCTATAGTCAAGTGGCTTTCCTTAGTAGAATCAAATTCACATTGTAATAAAAATGTCAAAGTAAGTGCAAAATACATCATCCGTCGAACCACCATTAAAGAGACACCATCTCCCAAACCACATCCAGCTCACCGAGTTAGACAGAAAACAATATTATTTGAAACCTAGTTTCCATAAAGCTTCGAACTAAATAAAGCTCATAAACTAAGTATCTATAAGCACTCACCAAAGAGTACGAGACAAAACATTTTTCACCACAAAGATTCCTTGACATAAATTAGCCAATCTTAAGAATATGAAGTGAAAGATATCCAGGAAAGTATTGCCAAATATAACATTAGAATTCTAGCAATGATGGCATACCAATGTTTCTTTTCGTCCCTTGTGTTTTAATGATGCCCTCATTATGTTTAGGGATCATAGTTATATCATTGTCATACCCCAATTTTGTCCGACCTTATTTATTTATTTATCTATTTTGGTAATAAAAAATAATATTTTTGGTCTTGAAGTAAAAAGAAGAAGGAAAAAATGAATAAAGAAAAAAGAAAAGAAAGAAAGAAAAGAAAAAGAGAAAAAGAAAAGAAGAAAAGAAAAGAGGCTGCAGATAGCAATCTGAGGGGTGCCACTAGCAATCTGCTAGTGGACAGGATCCAAGCCCATCACCCTTCCCACCTGCGCGCTCCTTTCCATTTACTTGTTGTACCCCTTTATTTTTCTATGCCTCATCCGTCCAGCCCTTTGGCCCACGCGGCCCAACCCAGATCCAACACTTAACCCTAAAACACACACACACACACACACACACATACACACACACTCTCCATTCCCCACTCCCTCCAGAGAGGCGCCGCTCTCTTTCTCTCCCTCTCCCCCTCTTTCTTCTCTTTCCCTTCTCCATCTCATCTCCATTTCTCTCCCCCTCTTGGCCTAACCCTAACCGCCCCCACTCTCATCTCTCTCACCAACCCAAACCCTAATCTCCTCTAGATGAGCCACGACACTCCCCCCATTTTTGCCCTCTCTCATTCTCTCCTTATCCCTCAAAATCCTCCTAAACCGAATCAAATATGTAATCAATCAAGATCTTCACCAAATCTCCACGAATCCCTCTCAAAACCGTGGATTTGGGTGCGAAAAAGGGGGTCTTCGTTCCTTTCTTTTATTTTCTTTTATTATTATTTGATTTTAGTCATTGATTTGAATTTGTCTTCTTTTTCACAAATACTAAGTCTATAAAATCCAAGGCATGCAACGAGAACAGGGGAGGGAACCAAAAGAAAGTGGATCTAAAGGAGAAGAAGAAAGGCGACTTGAGGAGGAGACCGAGAGAAAAAAGAAGTAGAAGCACAAAGGAGGCTGTGACCAAGCCACCTGTGAGACTGTTAACCCCTCTAAAATAAACACTTTTTAGTTTTTAGGTTTCCCTTGATCCCCCTTTTTACTTCTATACCCAGGGAAAGCTTATACCCAGGTTTCTCCTTCTTATTCCTTTTTATTCTGATTTTCTCTATTCTCCACATGATCATGTAATTGAGGCTTAGATCTAAAGACTATCATCTCTATTCTATTGAATTTTTCTTCATCTTTCCTTATTTTATTTTATTTTTATTTATTTTGTAGTTGTTTGATCACTTCTCCGATTCAATGCAATGTGAGGGCAAAATTAGGGTTAGGGTTTGGCCTTCCAATGGGGCCAAACCCAAAGTAGAGACCAAATTGCAAATATTTCTCGTTAGAGGGGTATAAAAGCAAAAAGGGTGCTCCTGGAGTTTTCTCCTTATTTCCACATTTAAGAGTAATAATAAACAATTTCTAAAAATTATTCTTGTTTGTTTTATTTTGAAAAATGAAATAACAATAAATAAAAGAGAATTTGTTTTGGGTGCAATTTGATTATACATATTAGGGTTAACTTTTTAAAAATTGTTGCCTCAAAATAATTATTAGTGTAATCTGTTTTTTATAAGTTGCAACAATTTCTTTTTTCTTTTCTGATTAGCTTTTAGCATTTTTATAATAAAGAGGGTTTTTCTTTTAAGGGCAAAAAGGAGTCCTTGATTGAGTTCCGTGAATAAAATGGTGAAATCTAGAATCCATAAACAAGCATTCTTTACTTTTGTTCATTATTAATTTGCTCATATGCTTGTATATTTGAATCCTAGGGTAGAAGACATTTGTAAATATTATGTTTTGATTTGTTTTGCAACGGGTGGTATTTTAGGTAATTGCTCCTTTACACACACTTCACCTACACATTTTTCACACTATGAGTGGAACCCTATACCTGGGTCCGAGAAAGCTTTAAGTTAGGAGAGGCTGTGTAGTGAGCACCTGCTGGACGTATGGCCAGTTGGGTCCTTACGAAGGCTTCACCTAGAGTTTGACCCTATTTGAGAAAAAACCCTTTAATAGTTTACCTATTATTGGCGGTAACATTCGAAAATAGGACCCTTGGCTCTAGGGACCTTTTTAGATTAGTACCTCAATCCACCCATCTTACGTGAACCATAGACTCCTTGGAACTACCGGCCCAAAACACAAAATGATCATCCCCTACTTATTCCATTTCTCACGTGTAAAAAGTCGTATGACCTAAGATCTTAGGAAATACCGGCTTAAGTCACTAGGGGCACCATGCCTGTTTTCCTTCCTTCATTCATTTTCCAAAAAAATTGTGAAAGATAATAAATAGTATTTTTCTAAAAATATTATTTGTCTACTTTCTTTTTTTGACACAAATTATTTGTTCTACTTTCATACAAAAAATAAAATATATTTTCAAAAAATATTTTTTTTTCTTCCTCACATCATTCTTTTTTTACAAAAAATATAAAAAATATATAAGTTTTCAAAAAATAACATTTTCTTTTTCTCATCGCATTCATTTCATTTGCAAAATACAAAATATATATATGAAAAATATTCAAAAAAAGGGTTCATTTCTCCATCATATTCTTTTGCTTAAAAAAAACACAAAAATGCATTCATACCATGCATAACCATGACATCCTCATAACATAACTCATGTTTTTTTTTTCATATCAGAAAATAGCTATAACCAAGCTTCCCCTGCATCCCTACCGGACTCAAGCCCAAGCTAGACTCATGGACGCCCTGGAACAGAATCAACGAGCAATGAGAGAGGAGTTCGATCAAATGAAGGAACGGATGGACAAAATGTTTGACCTCTTACTAGGCTTGGATGCAAAATTGACCTGTGAAGAAAATCCTCTCATCAACAACAATTAACGTCAAGAGACTCCCACTGATTCATCAAGGTCATACCCATTGACACGAATTCCCAAGAAGATCCCCTAGTTAAGGAGAGACTCCGAATTGTGGAAGAGAGACTGAAAGCAATTGAAGGGGAAAATCATATTGAGTTCAAAGCTTTAGACGTATGCTTAGTCTCTGACGTGTTGATTTCTCTAAAATTCAAAGTTGCTGAGTTCTCCAAGTATGAGGGTTTAACTTGTCCAAAGGGTCACCTCATCATGTACTGTCGTAAGATGGCCTCTAATGATGATAAACTCCTAATTTACTTCTTCCAAGAGAGTCTTATCGGGACATCCCTACGCTGGTATATGCAGTTAGAGCAGGGCAAGATCAGCTCATAGAAGGACTTGGCTAATGCTTTCCTCAAGCAATATAGCTATATTATGAACATGGCTCCTGACCGCTCCCAGTTGCAAACTATGGTGAAAGGGGGCAATGAAAACTTCAAAGAGTATGGCTTAAGATTCCACTGTCTGAGAAAAAGATGGTTACCACGTTCATTTACACACTTCAACAACCCTTCTATGATATGATAATGGGAAGTATCTCTTCAAGCTTCTCAGACCTAATCGTTGTCGGGGAAAGGGTGGAAGCAGGGATAACAAGCGGAAAGATTGACAACCTTGATGCCCAACAACCATTGCGCAGTATGGACCAAGAGAGAGAAGAAGATACAAATGCTGCTCACCACAGCACATCACGCTGGGATAGTGGGCCACTTAATTGAAAATCGTTGGATTCTGAAGCATAGAGTGGAAGATCTAATCAACACCAAGTGTTTGGACTTCAAGAAAGATAGCTCTGTTTAAACAATTTTTTGATGTTTTTATGCTTTGCCCGAAGCCCTGGGACATATCTTGTAAAGGGCCCACATTGTTCCCATCTTGTCAATTCATCAATGGAAATGCAACTTGAATTTTTCAACTTACCTTCTTGATAAATGGTCAATCTGGGACAATCCCCCCAAAAATAAGTAGTAAAAAAAATGGATAGTTAAAAAAAAAATAAAGAGATAAAAAAAAATGATAAAGCAAATGCACAATTATCAGAAAATAATTTTTGCGAAAATTTGAGCAATAAGGTTTTAAAATGAAGTTTAGCCGTTTTTCTCTATCCCAAAAAATAATAAAAAAATATATATCCCTTGCTACCCCTTTTGAGCCTAAAAAAAAATTTCTTTCAAATACCCTAAACAATGATCACCCATACATTGGAGGCTAGCACAATAGTCTATTCAATTTTCTTTGTTAAAAAAGGGGCAAGCAAGCAAATAGCAAATAGCAAATAGCAAATACAACTGTTAACACACCAATTTGTCTACTTTTATAGGGCATTTTTAGTATCTAAATACTATTTTGCATTAATTAAAGTACAAAGGTACTCATTTATGTCCTATTATGCAGAAATTTTATGAAGACACCAGTCGGAGAAAAAGATGCGAAAAATGACAAAAAATTGGCTAGTTTTGGAGAGTTTTAGCACTACTGGATAAGCAGTACGACCGTACCTAGAGCAGAACTTCAGTAAGGGCGTACCCCCTTAGTCTGTACCACCTGGCACCGATGAAATAATCCAGTACGGTCATACATAAGTGATGTCAGGCCTGCAACACGGATGGGTACGGTCCAGCGTCATCAACGAAGCTCGGTACGACTATGTATACATGCGGTATGGCCGTACCCTGTCTTAGATAGTGCAGATTTGATAGCTAGATGACCTAGTTCGCAGCCTAATCTATAAATAGGGGCTCTTAACCTTTTCTAATGACCTTTTGATGAATTCCCAAGTCAAGAGCCCCCTATTGAGAATTCACATCAATTCCTTGCCTCTTCCATTGATCTGTGTGTTTCCTTGGAGCTTGGTGCCATCCCAAATTGCTACCAGAGCTCGTGAGGATGCGAAGAACGTGTTTAAGGACCGTCGTCATACCGAAAGGGTGTCCCGGTTTAGATTTATTCTCTTGTGATGGATTATTCTGATTTTATATCTGAGTTTATGTTATTGTCATTGATAATGAGTAGCTAAACCCATCAGTAGGGGTGATGGGGGATACTTTGTAATACTCTTGATGCTTTGTCTATTTAATTATATGAGTTTCTATTGAATATTTGAGTGTTTTATTCCTATTGTGCTTAATCCTATAAGGCCTGATCATCCTTTATTTAGTTGGCTTAATTGTGGTAACAAGATCATGATTAGTTAATGGATAGGTTATAGCTTGTTTCTAATCAGTTATTAGATTAACAAACCCACCTGTGCTTAATGCTCTTTCCTTTAATTACCTTCTAGGACCAAACAAAGTAATTAGTTAGGAGGAAGGCTATTGCAAGTTAGGTAGCCCTTAGTAATTTAGAGTGGGTGATTAGTTCTTTTTTATAATAGATAACTCATAGCAATTGTTTAGTGAACTCAAAAGTAGAGTATTAGTGAACCCGGTTCCCCTAGGCTTCCCATAACATAGTTAAATCGTTCTCGCATTCAGTTTGTTTATTGCTTTGATACCGACAATTTTCACTACTTGCATTATAACTTTTGCTCGCTTAATATAATAGAATCATATTAAGTCATTGGTACTCGCTCATTCCCTGTGTGTTCGACATTCGGAGTCCTAATTATACTCCACTATTATTACGAGTTACGATCAGGTGCACTTGCCTGAGCCGCAACAAGTTTTTGGCTCCGTTGCCGGGGAATGGTTGCGATATTAAGTGAATTAAAGATTTTATTTGCATTGGGCATAATTTTATTTAGTTATTTATTTTTTGTAATTTTTATTTAGTACTAAGACATTCTAATTTAGTTTCCTTTGGTGTATGCAGACAATGTCTCAACATCCTGAATTGATTTTTGATCCTGAAATAGAAAGAACACTTAGATTGTTGAGAAAACAGCATCTAGCAATGGCGGACGAACTGACGTTGAACGAGTACTTCTCACTAACTACGAATGTGGCAGACAGTGTCAACTATCCGGCAATTGAGGCCACAAACTTTGAATTAAAGCCATCATTGATCTCTATGGTATCTGCAGTGTAATTCTTTGGCTTATCATCTGAAGACCAAAATGCCCATCTTAAGAGGTTTCAGAAGGTTGCTAATATTGTCAAGTGTCAAGGTGTGACACTGGAGGCCATCAAATTAAGATTAATTTCTTTCTCACTGCAAGGGAAAGCACAATTATGGTTGGATTCACTCCCACAAAATTCTATTACTACTTGGGAGGACCTAAAAATTAAGTTCTTAAATAAGTACTTTTCTCTCGCAAAATCTACAAAGTTGAGTGCTGACATGTCTGGATTCACCCAGAATGAAGGAGAATCAATGCAAGAGGCTTGAGAAAGATTTCAATATTTAATTAGAAGCTGCCCTCATCATGGTTTTACCAAGTGGTGGTTAGTACATATTTTGTATAATGGCTTTACAATGCAAACTAGAGGAGCTGTTGATGCTACTTGTGGAGGATCTTTCGAAAAGAAGACACCCACTGAGGCTTTTGAAATTATTACTGAAATGGCTCAGAGCAACGCTCAGTAGTCAGCTAGTGATAGACAAATCGGAAGAAAGAACCGGCAGGCAGGAATTTATAAAGTGGAAGCCAACACAGCTCTAGAAGCAAAATTGGAGGCAATGACTAAAAAAATAGAGACTTTGATGGCAGCGCAAACTCAATCTAATGCTAATAATGATTGGGGATGTATGACAATCGAAGGCCAATTAGAAGAAGCCAATGCTATAGGCCAGAAAGATTTTGATCCAAAAATAAGGTTGCAAGAGGCTATGTTGAAATTTATACAAAGACACGAGCATCCGTGTATGGGAGTTCTAGCCGGTTTCATAGAGAAAACTGAAGAAAGACTAAAGGCTATAGAAACTAAGGCTATTAAAGCATCTTGCAATTTCTGTGGAGTAACTAGTCATGACTCAAAGGACTGCACTGAGGAGGTGAATTTTGTTGGGAATAAGCAACATAATGACCCATACTCAAGCATTACAATTCCGGATGGAGGAATCACCCAAATTTCTCATGGAGAGGTCAACAGAGATCCCAGGGTCAAAATCAGAATACTTATAAGCCCTAACATCTACAAAATTGTGCTCAGAATGATAGAAATCCCAAAGAAAATGAGATTAATAACTTTATAGGGCAAATGAATGAAAGATATAACAACTTGGAAAAGTTAGTTACTGCCAATGCAGAGGGACAGAAAGTATTGAGAGAACAAATGGCAACTGTGTTGAATGCAGTGAGTCAAAAAGAAAAAGGAGTATTCCCAAGTCAAGTGGAACTAAATCCCAATGAGATGTGCAATGCAGTCTTCATGGAAAAGGAGGAATCAAAAGAGTAGAAGGCTCAAACTAAGTCTCAGTAGGTAAGTAACTCTCTCCAAGGTTCTAAAAGTTTTTGTAAGGATAGACAAACTAAGAGATTATTAGAAAAACTGAGAAAGTTGCATGTCAATATTTCTTTTGCTGAAATTGTCTCTGAAGTGCCTAAATATGTTAAATTTTTAAAAGAAATATTTTTTAACAAAAATAAGATAGAAGATGAGACTGTTAAATTAAATAAAGATTGCTCTACTATGCTATTGAAAAAATTATCACCTAAGCTTAAATATCCAGGAACCTTTGTTGTTTCTTGTTCAATTGGTAATAATACATTTAAGGCACTACGTGATTTGGGTTCAAGTGTCAATTTAATACCTCTTTCTGTCTGGAGAAAATTGAATTTGTAGGAACCACAATCTACTAAGATGTCCTTGCAGTTGGCTGACAGAACTCTTGTTTGCCCAAGAGGAAAAATAGAGGATATGCTGGTCAAGGTGGGAAAATTTATTTTCCCAGTGGATTTTGTAGTTTTGGATAGGAAGGAAGGCAAAGATATTCCTATAATTTTAGGATGGCTATTCTTGGCAACTGGAGATGCTACTATTCAAGTGAAGAAGGGAACCATGATTCTGAGAATTGAGGATGAAGAAGAAATATTTAATATTTATAATTCTAACAAAATTTCTCCCTATGGTGCTTTTTGTTGTTTCTTGTAGGATGTGGAAACTAAAAAGGAAAAAGAAAAAGAAGAGCAAGGTGAAGAACAAGATAACAACTCTTTGGAGCAGGATAAGGAAATAACCCCTTCCTTAAATTGGAGGCACTTTTTTTGCCTAAATTTAAAGGACTCTGTGGAGAGGATTTTATTCCTCATATTTTAAATTTTTATGACTTGGTTAAACTAACAATTTTGCAGGGACTGCCGCAGGAAGGATAAGACTTGGTTCTCAATATACCCCAAGTTTCACTTTTCAAGTTGGAAGGAATTAATGGAAGAATTTGTAAAGACTTTCCAGCTAACACAAGAAGAAAAAGTGGACCAAATCCAAGGTTTCCAAGGATTAAAGGAGGACACTCCAGAGGAATTTACAGGTTTTGAATTAAACCCATCTATCATCTCGGAGGTGTCACAATTTTAATTTAAAGGAACAACAGGACAATATCCTATTGAGCACGTGAGACAGTTTTGCAAGAAGGTGAGAAAGGCAAAGTATGAAGGCTTGTCTCCAGATAAGGCAAAACTAATGATTTTCCCATTCTCATTAGATGAGGAAGTCAAACTATGGCTCTATCTCTTACTAATTGAAGAAATAAAAACATGGAATGACTTAGTGAAGAAATTTATTAGGACATTTTCACCCAATTTTGAGGAGCCAATTTACATTTGTGAAGACTGTGGGTACACAATGAACCCACCAAAAAAGTGCTCAGGTCCTGCTTGGATGGACCACTAAGAAAAAGGTGACTATTTTGCTGTGTTTCCCAATGGTGAGAAGACAAAACGTAATGTCAAGGATGGGCCATTGCCCGCTGAGGGCTAATTTTTAAGTCCTCCGAACCGTCAGGCTCGGGACGTTAAACATGCGCTTTCCAGGAGGCAACCTATGGTTACTAACATTTTTATTTATCTCTTATCTATTTGTTTTATTTTATTTTTATTTTTATTCATTTTTATGATTATTAAAAAATACAAAAAAATTAAAAATTTTGAAAAATCAAAAAACTTTTCTGGAAAACCAGTAGGTACGGGCGTACCTTACATCAGGCACGACCACTTCATCTTTAATAACGCGAAGAACAGACAGATACGGTTGGACATAAAACTAGGTACGACCGTACCCCGTGTCCAGAGGCAGAATATAAGGTAAACAGTGACAGGTAAGGGCGTACCTCACTCTCGTACGCCCAAAACCTCTTCATTCAAGCACCCTCTTCTCACAATTTCTTCACATTTCCATCCACAAGATCATCCAGATACTGATTCTAAATTCAATTTGTTGATTAATTGCATGATTTACTGGTTGTTTCAAGTTTTTAGTTAGTTTAGGTTTTTAGTTTTGCTTAACTCTAACTTTAGGTAATTAGGAGTAGTTTTGGCTCAGTTTTGCATGCTTAAAGACCCTAGGAATGATTAGAGACTTATAATCTAGGCTTAAAATTGAGAAAATCTGATCATAGGATATAATTTTCACAGAACTGTAGCGTAGTACGACCGTACTGAAGGCCGTACTGGCGGCCTTAGGGTTTAAATTGACCATAGGTACGGGCATTTAAACTGACCATAGGTACGGGCGTACCTAAGGCATAGTACGGCCGTACATAAACCTTTAGTTAGGCCGTACTGACCCATTAAATCAGGGCGTACTTAGAGATGCAGTACGACCGTACCTCACGAAGCATGATCGTACCCAATACAGTTTCTGTTTAAAAATTAATTTTTTCAATTTTTTTTGCAGGAAAATGCCTAAACGCTAGAAAACCGAAGGCTCTTCATCTTCTAAAGCAGCACATGGCTCTAGGGCCGTGCCTAACTACATTCCGGAAAAGTTCAGAGATAGATACAGGTAGCTGTGGGACTTCCACACCCATACTCAGAGGTATTTGGACTTTGATGCCCTCCAGCAGGTTGGCCTACGGGAGGAAGTGGAGACCTTGCTACAGAGGAAAGGGTGGCTCCAGGCAGCCTCTGTCAGACAGCCTTTCTATGTGGAGGTTGTTTTAGACTTCTTAGCCATTTGTGGCTATCATATGAGAGACAGAGAGCCCCAACACCTAGACTGGGAGGTCGAGCCGGAGCAGGAGCTGGTGGTCACTTTTTGGATCTGTGGGACCCACCACGAGATCACCCTGACCGAGTTCAAAATCGGGCTAGGATTTGAGACGACCCAGTCAGTTCAGACGCCGGAGTATATGGATGCCCTTCTGGAGATTCTGCAAGGATGGCAGGATTCTGAGAGTTGGAGAGCACTCACTGGGGATGGCCACTACATTCCCAGACGCGCCAAAGCCAACAGGATTAGAGACCCAGCTGTGCGGACAGTGCACAAATGGATTGCCCGTTCCATAAACGGGAGAGCCTTGGGTGACGGCACGGTCACGAGACCAGATCTTTTTCTGCTTTGGGCTATGACACAAGGACGACGCTGCGACGCCGGGATTTTTTCTTGCGGACGTGCACCTTGTTGGGCGTTCACCTTCAGATTCAGAACACTGGGCATATTGTCTTCGGTTTTTTCATCTCCCGTCTGGCAGCCCACCTCGGAGTTCGTACCAGAGCAGGAGCCACGATCATTGAGATGGAGCCTATTGGACTCTCTACCCTCACTAACATTGGTGTTCTGTGAAGATTGGGGCACGGGGACTATGAGGTCATCAGACCGGAAGAGCAGCAGGACGAAGCTGTAGATTTTGTCCCACTAGCAGAGGAGCATTGTTAACACTCCATTTTGTCTATTATTTTGGGGTATTTTGAGTATAAAATATTATGATTTTATTCCTTATTAGATAAAATATGCTCACTATTTCCTCATTTATACAGAAAAGTAATAAAGGCAACATGAAAAGCAAAATAATGAATTTTGGAAAGATTCTGGCGAGTTTTGGAGATTTATAGCGTTTTTGGACAAGCGGTACGACCTGATATCTATTCAGTACAGCCGTACCTATCTGAGAGCATAAGTAGGGGCGTACTGCATGGTCAGTATGACTTGGCGCTGAAGAAAAAGTCCAGTATGGTCAGACCAAAGTAAGTACGATCGTACATAATTGTAGTCAGGCCACATCCAGTAAAGAAGTACGGGCCAGCGTCGCAACTCAAGCCTGGTACGGCCATGTATAATCGCAGTACGGCCGTACCTAAGCCCATAGTGCATAGATTTGAAGCCAGTTGACCTAAATCCGGACTAGAGCCTATAAATAGGCATTCTTACCCCCTTTTTAGAACTAACTCACTCTCTAGGGGAGAATTTATTCTCTCTGAGTGATGGTCTTTTGCTTTAGACTTTACCTATTGTCTTTTGCTCTAGACTTTGCTTCTTGTCTCTTGTCTTCTTTTCTTTTAGGATTGCATGTTAGGATTTATGTTATTCTATATTTTGTTGAGAAACAATATGTGTAGCTAACTCCATCACTAGGGGTGATGGGGATCTTTTATTTTGTTCTTGGACATTTTTGTTGCAAATGACAAAAACACATAGCCAATGGAACAGGAAGGCTACATGTTCTTCATCAAAAACCTCTGATGTACTCTGCATTTGCTAGAAATATACTTTGAAAAAGCAAGAGGTTGATCAGTAAAAACAACAATGATGTTTTCTGGAGAACACAAAGGGTGAATCATATGGCCATCCGGTGGGAGGCCAGTAAGAGTAGCAACATCAAAAAGAGTTGAACTCATCATCCCACAAGGGAAATGGAAGTTGTTGGTAGTAGGGTTCCAGAAGAAAACTGCAGCTCCTAACATAGAAGGGTCCAACCTGAATGTGTACTCGGACAATTTGATTAAATTGTAAATGCCTTGTTTCTTCCAAGTATTAGCTTTTTTGGCTCCAACCCTAGCAAGCCAAGCAGAATATCCACTGATGCTAAGTGGTGGAGTTCTAAAAAGCCTAGTGCTTTTAGAGAAATAATGAATATGCAAGTTAGGGGAAGAAGCGAGAATATTAGTTTGACCATCTTTGTTTGGGAAATAGTCCTTAAAATCTTCAGGAAAACTAGAGAGGGTCATAACTGGTCCTAAATAAGCAGTAGAAGGATCTAAAAGAAAAGAGGGATCGTGCAAGTAAGGTATGATTACCTTAGATTTCTGCCATGGGATCGATGCGTCGACATTCGGATTGCACCACGTCTTCCTTAGAGGTGCTTTGGAACTTTGAGCTGGATTGGAAGAAGACGCCATTAAAGGTTTATGAAGCTTTCTCAAAAATGCAGAAGAGACGAAAGTGTTTTCACTTGGGCATTGATGGTTATTTATAACCTAGCTTATGGTGCAAATGTGCGCACGGGAATGTAACTGCCTACTTTATATGCAATGATGGCCCTATTTTTTAGGGAAATGAGAAACGCAGCCTTGTGATGGGACAATGCAGAAAGGTATCCGTCGCGCATAGAGAAGACAAAATTCTGGTTCTCTTCACATAGTGGTGTCGAAAACTCAGAATTTGGGGGGGGGTATCTATTAGGTGCCAGATTTCAAATTTGGGTTTCTCGACGAAACTTCAAATATTTTACAAGTGAAGGCACAAGGAGCCAGAATAAGTGATAAAAATTGGCTAAGTTTAAAAGACCAAGTGATGTGGCGGTTGTTCGACGGAGTGCATGAAGCGTCGAAGATGTCAATATGAGCATGGTCGAATTAGACTTAGGCTTTAGGCAATGCATGAACAAACTCGACAGGAAGTGCTACTGTCGAGATTGAGTAGTTTTAGTGAAATCAACTACCGACCCTGTGTCCGTACATGTGTCAGGTTGGATGATAGGTAGTTTTTTACATTTTTGTCTATAAATAGTAGTTCTTACGATGTAACTCAGGTTGGATACATGATCTAAATTCCTAACATCTCGACGGCGAAGCAGATTAAAGGAAAACGATCACTGTATACCTTCCACCCCTTACTTTCAGCGATTTGCAATTCAATTCAATTACATTACCAGTTATCGCCTTGTTCTTAATCTAATTTATCTGCAACTTTATCTTTTGTTTATGCATTTTACTTCGAACTTTACTGCATTTTCCAAACCTTTTTGAAATATTATTCTTTCATACTTTCTGTGTTTGTTTCTTGTAGAGTTTCAATTTGCTTCTGCATTTGGCTTGTTTCTATTTCAATTTCAATATTTTATTTCATGTCTATTACTATACAGTCGTTTAAGTTTCATGTTGTTACTTAAGTTTTTTTTCTATTTTGGCAATTTCTCTTTCTGTCAATTTTGCTTTCAAAGTCATTTATAAACTTTCTTTAATTCATGTTCTTTAAATGCTTTCTTTTATTTTCCTATGTCTTAAAAGCTTTTCCTTTGATTTCTAGTCATTTAAGTGCTTTATTTACGTTCCTGTGTCAATTTCAAATTGTATGTCTTACTCTGTGAATGCATATTCAAACACTGCATTGTTTACTTTGACTTTATTTTCTGTTTAAGTTACTTGTCAATCAAGTCATTGGCTGCTAAGGGCCAATCTTGTCTATTTACACTTTCAATGCCATTTCGACAACAATTAACTTGTTGTTCGAGATTATTAAGTACAAACTGGCAAAAAACCTTAATGATTAATGGCTTAGTAGCCAAGAAAATTGAAAACTGATATCTGGTCGAACTTTTGACCGTTATTTCACTAAAATCGTTGTTTTCAAAATGAGATTACCACATAACTCGTCGATCTCGTAATCGTTTGAAACTAATTATTTGTTACTTTGACGAATTTGGAAGAAACACACTACAAACCAAATTTCCCAGTTAACACCAACAAGTAGTGATCAGCTAACATCCATGGTCCCTCGAATAGTGTGTATGTCTACAGTCTTCCTCTGATTCAAAAATGAACTACGTAATATCTCCTAGACATATCAATGATCTAAACACTTCCCTTTATTGCTTAATCTCTAATGGTCTTGTTCTCTAACACCTGATAATAAACCTTATTCCCTAGCACGTTAACCACCAAGGTATGTTTCCATGGCTTGCTCTAATCATTCAATTCTTCATCCGAGACTAGGACTACTGGAACTATTCCATGGAACACCATCTCATTCCCTTTGTGAGTAGCGAACTCCATATACCACCAGTTATTAGGCATATCTTCATCATCCCAGACCTTAATGCTTAAACCATCATCACCGGTCAACCCCAGGATGTTTAGAAGGGCTTCTCAAAAATTTGCTGCAAGGTTGCCTCCTCTAGTGTCATCCATGTGGGTGTCTTGCGGTTGCCCATCTCATTCTCAAGTTTGCACCTTCTTAGTTACACGTTTTCACAGATCTTCTTCCTCTGTTGTGCAAACCCTAGCAGAGCTTGTAACACCATACATTCAACTAAAATTGAAAGTAAGATAATTAACATTTGATACAGAGTTTACCAAGCGAAATTTAAACTTAAATATTACATTAAGTCTAGATTAACACAAGGTACCTAATCCCACAAAGGGGAAACATTCCATATTTCAAAATTACATAACCGTCTAAAGATTTAAAACAAAGCAGTAGTCCTTTTGCATCAAATTCAAAAGAGAATTACATAATCCAAAATACAAAATAACACAAAGATCTTCACACTCCTAGTTTTCAACCTTCCTTTGAAACTTGCGAATCTGTGACAATAATAAAGGGGAAAAGGGTGAGATAAAAATCTCTGTGAATCCTTCCCTCGACCCCTCACCATCTCTCTTAAATTTAAGACAATTTTCAAGGAAGTGTTTAAACGCATTAATGCAATGCAACTTTTCTAAGAACATTTTGTTCTTCATTACTTCGTGCTTAGCACGTCTTATCTATTCCCTTTTTCGGTTAACTTGGGGACTAACTAGGGAATCTATGTTACTGAGTTTGTCATAGGCCTTAGCCTTAGACCCCAATCAACATAGCTAACGGTATGGTGGTTAGACGTCATTAACCTCCAAGTGGCGTCCCACGAGATAAACCATACCGTACTCTCCTCTTTTGAGGAATCTTTGTGTCTTTTAAGTGAACTTTAAATTACCACTAACATGGCCTAGATGCATGCTTTTCTTTGAGATAAAATCACAGATTAGGATATTTAACTTGCATTACATATAACTTCACATAATCGTATAAATAAGGCAAATCATATATTCATATGAAACTTTACATAATCTTAAGTTAAGAAATCATTTCAAACAAAGACACATTCCCATTAGAGCTCTATGGAACATCCAATGGTTCAAACATCAAACAAACAACTTGTGGGGGATTGGGGGCAGTCAGCCAACCTCTTGCAGTCAAACCCACTAAATAGACACAACAATAACCATGAAATTAAACTTTAAATCAAAGGGGTTAACAAACCCTAACTTTGAACCCTTAGGGATCAAAAACTTCTTTGAGAAAAATCCCAATGTGGGACTTATGGATGCCCATCATCTAAGAGAAGGAAGAACTCATAATAAAACCAGGGATTCGACCTCCAAAGGTTGAGGTTCAGCTCCCCTTCCTACCTTCTTCACGTTCTTCTTCTTTCTCTAGCTAGGGTTCAAGCCAACTTCAAGAACATCCAAAATCTCACTCTTACAACTTTGATTCAAGATAGAATTTGGTGAAATCTAGCAAGAATCCCTCACAATCTCATAGGGTTGAAGAAACCCTAGTGTTTTCCCTTATTTCTCATCCTCTAAATCGCCTTTCTCTTCCATTTCCTTTCCCTTTTCGTGTTCTGCTGAAAAATCAGCGTTTTAAGCATTTCAGAGTGGGTGAATTGATTCACAAAAGACTGTGAATCGATTCATCCACTTAAAACTGCACCTGCGCCTTTCTTGGATCAAATTGGTGAATCGATTCACTGCTTCTCAATTTGATTCACAGTAACATTTTAGTGGTCTAGAATACAGTTGTGAATCGATTTAGGCTAGTGTGAATCGATCCCCATTGCACTAAAATGTGGAAAATCCACCTCTAACGCCCAATCTTGAGACCTTCTTCCTATTCCTTCTTAATCTAATTCATAATCCACCCTTAACATCATTTTAAAGCTAATTACAGCTCATCTAATCAATTAAAATCATCAAGGACACAATATCCTCATTTCTCAATTATGAATATCAACTTGAATTTACTTGAAATTCACCAATAACCATACTAAGCTTACACACATAATTCTAAACTAAAATTGAGGGATTTGGGGTGTTACATTACTACCCACCTTTTAAAAAATTTTGTCCTAAAAAATTAGATAAAATTACATACTTACTGAAAAAGATAAGGATATTGGTCTCGCATTTCCTCTTCGATTTCCCAAGTGGCTTCTTCGGGAGTGGATCTTTCCCAGATAACCTTAACCAAGGGAATAGACTTATTCATGAGCGTCTTGAAAGCACAGTCCATTATCTGGGTCGGTTCGGGCTGATACGTTAAATCTAATCTGAGTTGTACAGACTCATGGTCCAAGGAATGAAATGGATCTGGAATGTACTTCTTAAGTTGAGACACGTGGAAAACATTATGGAGATTGGACAAGGAAGGAGGTAGAGCAAGTTGGTATGCCATAGGACCAATTCAGTTGAAAATTTAAAAAGGATCTATGTACCGAGGTGTTAACTTCTTGGCCCTAAGAGCTCTACCGACACCTATAGTGGGAGTGACTTTCAGCAATACATGTTCTCCTTCCTCAAACTCTAGGGGCTTGAGCCTACGGTCTGCATAACTTTTCTGCCTACTCTGGGCAATCTTTATCTTTTCCCTGATCATATGAATCTTATCAGTGGTTTCTTGAACAAGGTCAGGACCTAACAACTTCCTCTCTCCTACTTCAAACCAATATAGAGGAGTTCTGCATTTGCGACCGTAGAGAGCCTCATATGGTGCCATGCCTATGCCAGAGTGATAGCTATTGTTGTATGAAAATTCAATTAGTGACAAGTACTTATCCCAACTACTGCCATCCTCTAAAACACATGCTCTAAGCATATCCTCTAGGGTTTGAATAGTCCTCTCTGACTGACCTTCCGTCTGATGATGATAAGCCGTGCTAAGACTTAACCTAGTCCCTAAGGCTTGTTGAAGGGCCTTTTAAAACCGGGAGATGAACTTAGAATCTCTATCAGAGACAATGCTAGTTGGAACTCCGTGGGGCCTAACAATCTCGCTGATATAGATCTCAGCTAACCTAGCAGTCTTGTAAGTGGACTTAACGGGAATAAACTAGACAGATTTTGTCAACCTATCCACTATGACCCAAATAGAGTTATATCCGGACCGAGTGCGAGGTAAACCTCCCACAAAATCCATCGCTATCCCTTCCCACTTCCATTCTGGAATTTCTAAAGGCTGGAGAGGGCCTGATGGCTTTTGGTGCTCTATCCTGGTTCTCTGGCAAACCAAAAATTGGGCTACAAATTCTGCCACATCATTTCTCATACTGGGCCACCAGTATGTCTACCGAAGATCTTGATACATCTTGGTAGAACCAGGATGCACTGAGAATCCACTCTTGTGGGCTTCTCCTAGAATCTGCTTCTTAATAAAATCATCTTTAGGCACACATATTCTTTGATGGAACAATAAAGTGCCATCTTCAGCTTCAGAGAAACTTGGGCGGTGTTTGCTAGATTGCAACTCTTCATCTAAACTTTGAGCTAGTCCAATCAGGCCCCTAAAGTCACATGTAATTTCTGTGTGACATAACAAGAGACCGTTTCCTGTAGGAAACATTCCTAAGTTTAGGTCCGTATAGATTCCAACAACTCCATTTCCTTAATCATCATTGAAGACACATGCAAGGTCTTTCTACTCAAAGCATCAACGACTACATTTGCTTTGCCTGGGTGGTACTTCAACTCAAAATCAAAATCCTTCAGGAACTCAACCCACCTCCTCTACCTCATGTTAAGTTCCCTTTGATCAAAGAGATATTTCAAACTCTTATGATCATTGAATACCTCAAACTGGGCACCATACAAATAGTGCCGCCAAATCTTTAGAGAAAAAACAATTGTTGCAAGCTCTAGGTCATGGGTAGGATAGTTCTCTTCATGAGGTCTTAACTGCCTAGAGGTGCATGCCACAACTTGACGGTTTTGCATGAGAACACAACCTAACCCTTTCTTAGAGGCATCGCTATAAACTTCAAATCCCAAGGCTGTGATAGGGATAATCAAGACTGGTGTGGAAGTCAATCGAATCTTATGCTTTAAGAAGCTACTCTCACATTTCTTATTCCACACAAACAGCTCCCCCTTTTGGGTTAATCTCGTTAGGGGAAGTACCAACTGAGAAAACCCCTTAATAAATCTTCGGTAATATCCAGCTATCCCTAGAAAGCTTCTAACTTCTGTGACCGTGGTTGGTCGTTCCCAACTGAGAACTGCTTCTACTTTACTAGGATCAACCGATACTCCCATTTGAGAAATCACATGTCCTAGAAACTTAACTTCACTAAGCCAAAACTCACACTTCTCACGCTTCGCAAAGAGGCTCTTTTCTCTAAGGGTACCTAGAATGATCCTAAGGTGTTCCTTATGCTCTTGAGGACTCCTAGAATAGACTAGGGTATCATCTATAAAGACCACCACAAAATTATCGAGAAAAGGCCTAAAAATTCGGTTCATATAGTCCTTAAATACGGCCATAGCATTGGTCAAACCGAAAGGCATAACCAAATACTCGTAATGTCCGTACCTAGTCATAAATGTCGTCTTTGGAACATCTCTAGCCTTAAACCTAATCTGGTGATAACCAGATCTTAGATCAATCTTAGAGAAAACTGAGGCTCCCTTAAGTTGATCCAATAAGTCATCTATCTTGGGCAATGGATACTTATTCTTTACTGTGATTTTATTGATTTTTCGATAATCAATACATAACCTCATACTACCATCCCTTTTCTTCACTAAAGGAACAGGTGCACCCCAAGGTGATGCACTAGGTCTAATGAACTATTTGGCAATTAAATCCTCTAACTGGGTCTTAAGCTCTCTTAACTCTAGAGGTGACATCCTATAGGGAGCTATAGAGATCGGTTCGGTGCCAGGAACCAATTCTATTGAGAATTCCACTTCTCTTTCTGGGGGTAAGGTTGTCACCTCGTCAGGAAACACATCTAAGAATTCATTAACTACAGGGGTAGCGTCTAAATCTAAGCTAACCTCTGAGGTTGAGGAAAGTAACATCATATATCCTGCATAACCCTTTGCTAGACAGTGGCTCAACAGAAGAACACTATTTAGTACATTATAACTTGACTCTGCAATAGTGGGCTGCTCTTTTGGAAACTCAATTGTCTTACAAAAATAATTTAAAACAACTTGGTTGGCGGAAAGCCAATCCATACCAAGAATTATGTCCATCCCCTTAAGAGGTTGACATATAAGGTTTACTAAAAACATCCTCCCTTGGATTACGAGAGGACAATTCTCGCACATCAAGGAAGTAGAGATGCTACCCTCTGTAGGCATATGCACATGCAAGGGAAATTGTAAGGAAGTGAGGTACAACCCTAACCTTTGAATACATTTACAAGAAATGAAGGAACGGGTTGCCCCCGAATCAAACAAAACAACTAGGGGTTCATCTTGAAGGAAATAAGTACCTTTCATCAGATTCTCCGCACCCTTCGCTTTCTGAGCATCAAGAGTAAAGACTTTCCCTTGGTTAGGATCATTGGGTTTAGATCCTTTCCCTTTGGTGTACTGGGGACAGTCCTTCGTCATTTGTGCCGACTGATGGCAAGTATAGCAGACGTTCTTCCCTTTTAGACACTCTCCTTTGTGTATCTTACCACAGTTGGAACATGTGTGAAAGGTCTTAAGATCCCGGGATTGGACTTGCTTTCCTTTGTTCAAGTTTCCTTTAGGTCTCAAGTGTTGTGCACTCTTGTCATCCTTCCTCTTTTGTATCCGCTCCCGACGGTCCGTCTCCAAGACTGCCTGTGCCTCCTCAGTGATGATACATTTCCCCACTAGCATAGCCTAATCAGTGTCTTCAAATCCATACACAGCATTCGTCAGCTCCAGTTTTAGGCCTTTCTCAAACTGATGAGCCTTCCATTCATCGTCTTCTTTGCTTTGAAGGTAGGTAGAATACTTGGCCAAGTCTTCAAACTTGGTTACGTATTCCGCTACCAACATGCTTCCTTGGGTAAGAGGAGCAAATTCCTGCTCCTTCATCCTTCTCATATTCTTTGGGTAGTATTTCCCCAAAAACACCTTCTGAAAATTTTCCCAGTCTAGGGGTGTCTTAAGAGAAATCATGTGAGCCTTGTTGGAATCAAGAGGATTCAGAAACAATAACCCTTTAATTGTTTTGATGATAACAAAAGATTAAGAGAACAATTTATTCTCTAACATGGTTATAAGTGTGCAGAAAGTATTTATATTCAGAAGAATTCTGCTTCAGAAGACTTAGTGAATTCTTGAATTTCACTCTGGAAAGCCCGGCTCTGGCTCTGGTTCTTGGCACATAGAATCTGTTTGGTCAACGCTCTGGTGTAAGTCAACGACTCTGGTAGATCAGTCTAAGAGACTACACTCTGTTTGGTCAGCCTGCGGTGTAAGTCAGCGACTACTGGTAGATCGATCTAAGAGACTACACTCTGTTTGGTCAACGCCCGTGTAAGTCAACGACTGTAGATCGCCTAAGAGACTACACTCTGTTTGGTCAACGCCCGTGTAAGTCAACGACTGTAGATCAGTCCAAGAGACTACACTCTGCTTAGTCAACGCCTGGTCTTCACCAACACTCAACAGATTGTGTTATATGTGCTCTATGACAGACTTAGTGCTTTCCTACACGATTCTGTCACTTGATAGCCCATTGAGTTCTACACACAAGAATCGTGATCCGTGAAGCTCAGTTCTGATAGTAAAATTCAAGTACCTTGTTATACGAGGTATCTTTAGACAAGAAGAATGTCAAAGGATAAAATCATCAAGGAAACTTGTGCTTGAAGTGTCTATATTTTTTGAAAAGCTCACTAAGGACAAAGTTACTGACATTGTGTATAATACTCAGAATGCTTTTCGTCTTGAAAGCGACGTATCCTGCAAAAGCCGAAATTCAAGGATCTCCGAACTTTGACTTTGGACAAAATTTGGACAAAAAGAAGCGTTGTGCGGACAAAAAGAGACGTTGTGTCTAGCGGCACTTTTTCAACCCTAGCTATATATCCTACCTCATACACTGAAGTAAAAAATGAATTGAAGTTTTCAACAAACGATTTTCAACACAGTTATGCAATCTAGCAACTTGAATATTTTTCCGAGTAGTGAGAGCATCAACATCTATCTTCTCAAACACTACCCAATCAAGAGACAAGTGAGCAATCAAGAATTCATCCAAGTCTCTGAGATCGTTGAACAAGGCACTTATCGCTTTATTCTTTCTTTTAAGAAAGTTATTTTGTGCTAAAAGTATTTTCATTGTAAATTCTCTCTCAAGAGAGTTATCTCTATATTGTTTCAAAAACTCTTATTTGAATCAGACTTAGCCCAAGAAGGGTCAGATACCTTAGAGGCTCAACTGCATCGAGTCGTTTCTAAGAAGTTGTGAGTATAGCCAGTTAGCGAAATATACTCTCAAGTGTAATCGGTTGATTATAGTGGAGAAATCCTTCAAGTGAGTGAAGGGACTAGACGTAGCTATCGTGTGATAGTGAACTAGTATAAATCACTGTGTCTCTTTCTTCTCTCTACTCTTTATTCCTTGCACAGCTTTATTCAATAGTTATTTTTCATAAACATTTGTATTTGCGAAAAAGTTTTTAAAAACCCAATTCAAACCCCCCCTTTCTTGTGTTTTGCCACGTTCAATTGGTACCAGAGCTCGGCCTCTTGGTTGAGCACTTAACAGGGTGAGAGGAAAAGATCCTATACTATCCTATGGCAAGCAACGAACCCGGTGGTCATGTTAACCGCCCCCTTTGTTCACGGATCTAACTATGACTACCGAAAGATAAAGTGAAAAACTTTTTCAATCTCAACAGTTTGAACTTTGGGATATGGTTCTAAACAAGACATCGAACGATTGACTCCAAAAGAAATCCTATTCCTAGGGAGTCTTGGACCGATGATCATAAAAAGGAATATACCTTGCACCAAAAAGCAAGATACTTTCTTGTATGTGCTATCTCTAAAAAAGAGTATGAGAAATGTGGCAATAACAAAGATCGCTAAAGAAATTTGGGACTCACTGGCTTTAGCCTATGAGGGTACTTCCCAAGTACAAGAAACCAAGGCTAATATCTTGGTTAAACAATATGAACTCTTCAAGATGGAAGAGGATGAAAGCATCGAAACTATGTTTGGAAGATTTCAAACATTAGTTCATGGCTTGAAGGTTCTCAAGAAAAGCTATACCATCACGACCATGTTAAGAAAATCTTGAGAAGTCTCACAAAGAGATGGAGACCCAAAGTCACGGCTATTCAAGAAGCCAAGGACTTGAATGAATTACGTCTTGAAGATCTCTTGAGTTCTCTAAGAGCTCACGAGCTTGAGCTTGATGAAGAAGAACCTCCCAAGAAAGCAAAGACCATTGCTCAAAACTTCAAACAAAGCATCTACTTCCAAAGCTCTCCAAGTGAGCTTGAAATCAAGAAGCTTCATCCGATGAGAGTGATGAAGATACTGTTGATGTAATCTCCCTTATTTCAAGGAAGATTCAGCGCATGATGAAAAGCAAAGGAAGGTTCAGAAAGAAGTTCCACAAAAGGGACTCACGGGAAAGACAAGATTCAAAGGAAAAGAAGGACTTCAAGGACAAGAGCCAAGTGACTTGCTATGAGTGCAAGAAGCCTGGTCACTACAAGTCTGAGTGCCCACAACTTGAGAAATCAAGGAAAGGTGGCTTCAAAGACAAGAAGAAGAAAGGTCTCATGGCTACATGGGATGATTCAGATTCATCATCTTCTGAGGATGATGAGGAACAAGCAAACATGGCTCTCATGGCTCCCATAGGCTTAGAAAGTGAAGAAGAAGATAAAGAGGTAGATTCTAACACATCTTCTAATATTCAAATAGCTTTTGATGAACTGTTAGATGAGTCCTCAAAGCTCAACAATGAGTACAAATCTTTGAAAAAGAAATTCTTAAAACTCTCTAAAGAATTTCAAATACTCACTGAGGAGAATGAGAAACTCAAAACTGAAAACCACCATTTGGTGAGTAAATAGCTTTAACAAGAAGAATAAGGTTGAATGCAACTCTTCAAAATATGAAGAGGGATTTCAAAGATTTCTTGCTGAATGTGTCACACGAAGCAAACAAGCATCTATGATCTGGGGAGTAAGTCAAAATGGTAAAAAGGGTCTTGGTTATAACCCTGAAGAACCAACTTTTCAAAACACCACTTTGAAAACCAAAGACTCCAACAATCACAGTGACTGTTTACTTTGTACTTTCTGCAATAAGAAAGGGCACATTAGGAGTACTTGTTATGAACTAAAAAACAAGAAGGACACGTCTCCTTCTAGGACTAACAAAAGAGGACCCAAAAAGATTTGGGTACCTAAGGATAAAATTATATATGTTGCAGATTTGCTTAGCAACAGAGTTACTACACCAGTCCTGGTACTTGGACAGTGGCTGCTCACGTCACATGACGGGAGAAAGGCGTATGTTCCAAGAACTCCATCATGAAGAAGGTGGAAATGTTGGTTTCGGAGGAAATCAGAAAGGTAAAATCATTGGAAGTGGAAAAGTTGGTAAGAGCTTTCTTCCTTCCATTGATAATGTATTATTAGTGGATGGCTTGAAGCATAACCTACTAAGTATAAGTCAATTATGCGATAGTGGTTATGATGTTGCCTTTAATGACACATCATGTATAGTCAAAAGCAAGAAAGATGGATCTATTCTTTTCAAGGCAAAGAGAAAAATAATATTTACAAAATTAAACTTTACGAGTTGGCAAATCAAAATGTAAAATGTTTTTGTCAATTGATGAAGAGCAATGGACTTGGCACAAAAGATTGGGTCATGCCACTGAGGTTAATCTCAAAGCTTAACAAGAAAGGACTTGTTAGAGGCCTACCAAATCTTAAGTATCAACTGATGCTCTTTGTGAAGCATGTCAAAAAGGGAAACAAACGAAATCTTCTTTTAATTCCAAAATATTGTTTCCACCTCAAGGCCACTTGAGCTTTTACATTTAGATTTATTTGGACCGACCAGAACTGCCTCTCTGTCTGGAAAGAAATATGGTCTAGTCATTGTCGATGACTATACTAGATGGACATGGGTAAAATTCTTAACCCACAAGGATGAGTCTTTTACAAGAGTTTTCTCAGATTCGCAAACAAGTAGAAAATTAAAAACGCTTTTGTATTACTATTATTAGAAGTGATCATGGTGGTGAATTTGAAAATGAATTATTTCAAAAATTCGTGAAGAACATGGCATCTCTCACAATTTTTCATCCCTAGAACACCACAACAAAATGGTGTTGTAGAAAGGAAAAATAGATCTTTGCAAGAAATGGCCGTAACCATGATTCACGAAACTAATGTTGCAAAGCACTTTTGGGCGTATAAAGAACATCGCATGCTATATTCAAAATAGAATCTATATTAGACCTATCTTGAATAAGACTCCTTATGAATTGTGGAAAGGAAGAAAACCCAACATTTCATATTTTCATCAATTTGGGTGTGACTGCTTTGTTCTCAATACAAAGGACAGTCTAGGAAAATTTGATTCTAAATCACAAAAGCTATCTTTTGGGATATTCAACGCTCTAAAGCATACGTAATATACAACAAAGAAACATTAATTGTTGATGAGTCAATACATGTGAAATTTGATGATAAGAAGCCTGATAATGACACGTCAGAGCAAAATGAAGCTTTTGCAGATTTACAAATTTGTAAGGAAACAAAAGCGAGATGTCACAGTCCGACTGATGATGTCTCACAGTGCCGACTCTGGTGAAAAAGGAATATCCATAATGCACTCGAAGTTCAAACCTGATCACCCAAAGGACCAAATAATTGGTGAACCGAGTGATAGAGTTAGAACAAGATCTTCTCTTAGAGATCATGCGGATTTGGCACTTCTATCGAGATAGAGCCAAAATCTATTGATGAAGCTCTAATTGATGATGGATGGATTATTGCTATGCAAGAAGAGCTCAATCAATTTCAGAGGAATGATGTGTGGAAGCTTGTGCCTCCTCCAGAGAATAAGCTAGCAATTGGAACCAAGTGGGTCTTCAGAAACAAACTTGATGAAGATGGTAAAGTGGTAAGAAACAAGGCTAGACTTGTTGCTCAAGGGTATTCACAAGAGGAAGGTATTGACTACACTGAAACTTTCGCTCCTCGTAGCTAGACTTGAAGCCATTAGAATTTTGTTGTCATTTGTCGCACATCATGGCATTACTTTGTACCAAATGGATGTAAAAAGTGCATTTTAAATGGTTTCATAAATGAGGAAGTGTTTGTGAAACAACCACCTGGTTTTGAAGATACCGAAGTTTCTGAACATGTCTTCAAACTTAAAAAGGCACTTTATGGTCTCAAACAAGCTCCTAGAGCCTGGTATGACAGATTAAGTTCCTTTTTAATGTCAAATGATTTTGAAAGAGGACAGTGGACACTACACTATTTAGAAAATCATCTAAAAAGCATTTCATTATAGTTCAAATATATGTGGATGACATTATCTTTGGTGCTACTAATGAGTCTCTTTGTAAGGAGTTTTCTAAGCTTATGCAGAACGAATTTGAGATGAGTATGATGGGAGAATTAAAATTCTTCCTTGGTATTCAAATCAAGCAATGTCAAGATGGAACTTATATTCATCAGACTAAATATGTGAAAGAACTGCTGAAGAAGTTCAAGCTAGAGGAAACCAAACCTATGAGCACACCAATGCATCCAACATGTGCTCTTGGCAAAGATGAATCAAGTAAAAGGTAGACCAAAAGGTATATAGAGGTATGATTGGTTCACTCCTTTATCTCACAAATTTCAAGGCCTGATATTATGTTTAGTGTGTGCTTATGTGCAAGATTTCAATCGATCCTAGAGAATCTCACTTAATCAAGGTTAAAAGGATATTTAGGTATCTTAAAGGAACTACTAATCTTGCTTTGCTTTATAAGAACTCAGATAATTACAAGTTAGTAGGTTTCTGTGATGCTGACTTTGCTGGAGACAGAATTGAAAGGAAAAGCACAAGTGGTGGCTGCCAATTTCTTGGAGCAAATCTTGTCTCTTGGTCCAGCAAAAGACAAAGCACAATTGCACTATCCACGGCAGGTTTAGTACATATCTGCCGCAAGTCGTAGCTCACAACTACTTTGGATGAAGTATCAACTTGAGGACTATCGACAAAGAGAGTAAAATCCTATATACCGTGATAATACTTCGCTATATGCTTGACTAAAAACCCTATTTTGCATTCTCGAGCCAAACATATTGAAATTAAACATCATTTTATTAGAGACTATGTTCGTAAAGGGATTCTTGAAATTAAATTTATTGATACCGACCATCAATGGGCGGACATCTTTACAAAACCCTCACAAGATAGATTCAACTTTATAAGAAAGAACTTGAATTTCCTTCTTATAAAGGAATAGGTGTTTGATCCGAATATAGTTGACTCTGCTTGACTAAGTTGACTCTGTTTGAATTTAGTTGACTCGCTTGACTAAGTTGACTCTATTTGAATTTAGTTGACTCGCTTGACTAAGTTGATTCTCGCTTAAATACGCTGACTCTGCTTGACTATGTTGACTCTGCTTGAATAAAGTTGACTCGTTGAATAAAGTTGACTCTGTTTGATGTGTTTGACTTGTTGACTCTGCGTGAGTGTGTTGGCTATGTCGTAGTTAAATCTGCTGATTCCGCTGATTATCTTATCTCGTTATATTCTTTTCATTAACTGTTCAGATGATCATTGCATAGCCGTCTCGGGAATCTTAAGTACACATGTCTCTCTCGAGACTGGTTGATGCATTAGTGAGTGACATTTGCTTTTATCGAGTCATAATTGATTTTATCACAAGAATGACAGCTTTATCAGCGCTTTTCAATTTTGGATGATTACTCTTTGGAAAAGACAAATTTATTTTAATTCATTTCAAAATCAAGCGTATGGTGCTTAAACTTCGAACACGCTTATAACCCACTCACTCACATCACTCACTACCCACTCTATCTCTCAAAGAGAAGTCTACACATTTCGTAACCCTAAACCCCTTTCATCTTTGCACTCTGTGTTTCTCCGATTTCAACAATGGTCGCTCCACAAGTAACGCTGAAAATCTTCAAACCTCGTGACCTCAAAGTGTTGGTGGAACACGAAGTAGGGTTCGAGGATATGGCAAATGAAGGATACAACTTCAGAGTCGATTTCATCGACATGGGGATAATGGATTTCTTCTACATGACCAACTCAATATGAGAATCTGGTGAAGGAGTTCTGGACTTATGCTTGGAGTAAAGATAAGACCATTCTGAGTCATGTTCAAGGTAGGCGCATTGTGGTCACTCAGGACCTAATTGCTGAAATCACCCATTGCCCTAATGATGGAGCGCTGAAACCGGCCGTTGGGAAAAGGATGCTTTGGTGGTCGGGATGTCGTGAATGAAACCATCTATGAGAAGTCTGAGGGACCAAGGCAAGGGACATGAAGAACAGGTTTCGAGCAATCGCTCGTAATCATCATGAATTGCTTGGTGCCAAAATCGGCTCTGTGGATACCGCCGTGATACCCACAAGTTCATAATGTGGAATTATGAACTCAAAGCTAAAATCAACCTTCCACAGATAATTTTTGAACATCTGCGAAGAGACTTAATGTACTCCGGAAAAGGGAAATATATGAATATCCCTTATGGAAAGTCATTGTCGAGAATTATGGAGAACCAAGGTCTTATAAATCTTCTTCAAGGTCTCAACACCTTGGAAGGTGGCTTGCCCTGAAACGATGGTGATTCCTATTCTCTCTTCGCACAATCTAAGGAGAATGGGAGTCCTTTGCAAGAAGGTTATTGCTGAAATTCAACAAGGTGAAGAAGGAGCAAGGAAGAAAGTTGTGAAGAAGGGGAAGAAGATTGTGGTTGACTGTGTCTCTACTTGGACCAACCGTAAGGGTCACTCGAAGCACGCATTCACATTGCCTCGTAACCCCTCACTCACTCTCCCGTGAGACCTACTTGCATGCCCTCTATGCTTACAGAGGAAGAAGAAGAGAAGAAACCGGAGATTAATCAAATGATAAAGGAAAGGTTAGAGGAAACACGACTATATCATGAAGCAAGCTTGGCCGCAGCCTTGTCAAATGCGTGAAACCTTTGCACCTCCAGCTCGTGCTCCTACCTCGACCCTAGAGTGGCTATTCCTCGCCGAGCCCGCCTGTTGATCCCGCCGAAGCCACCCTGAAAAGGATACACAAGGTTGGAGATGCCCTCGCCGCAAAAAGGAAGAAGGCACTTGATAAGGTAGTTGATTTATATGATACTACTTATCAACTGGTTCTGCTCTGTTTCTACAGCTTGTTGAACCCTCCATCATAATCCTTGCCCAAACCTAAACCCCAACTGCCTCTGCACCCAAACCAACACCTACCAAAAAGCCTTTGCCGCCTTTACCCTCGGACTCATCTTCATCCGATGAAGATGATGTTGCTCCCTCGAGGACTAGACAAAGACCTCAACCACAGTTCAAATTCCCTATATTGAACCTTTAGCCTCTTTACCCCCAGATTCCACTATACCTCAAACCCAAACACCTTCACCACCTAAATCACCACCCAAACCAGCTTCTCCACCTAGAACCGCTTCACCCTCACCAACAACCAGACCTCAACATACCATGTGAGATCGAGTCCATTTCGAGGAACCTGAACTGAGTCAAGGGTTCAAGAGTCTTCATCTCTTGAATCTGGCAATATGGTTGTGTGTGAAACTCAACCTCTTCGCATGTTACAACCTCTCCCTGACTCCTCTTTCAGACTTCCCATAATGGTACCATTCATGACTCAACTGTTTTCCTCCAAATTCTCCTCTCCAGAAGAACCAGACCGCTGCGTAACTCCTGGGATGATGCCGATGATCTCTCTCTTGAGCCTCCGCCACTTCTTCTCACCGCACCTGGACCCTCTGAGCCTGGTCTTCGGGAACCAAGAATAGTGCCCAACGTTCTTCCCAATTTAATTGGTAGCATTGAGTACTTCAAAGCTGAAAGATTCAGGGAATCTCGTTTCTGGGGTTTCCTTGGAAACGACAGATTTGATGAAGTAATCAATGATCTTGTCAAGAAGATCGGTATGAGAACCGGGTGTCTGTGAACACTTGGTTTGACAAGCACAAAAAGAGCAAGAAGAAAGAAAGCGAGGAGATGGCATCTTTGCCTGACATGGAGAGTTCCTCCAAGAGAAGAGGTCACCAAGTTGTTTGGGAACCGTAACTCGCACCTCCTCCTCGCCCTCCTACTCCTCCAAGAGAACTCAGAACTCCACCACCGCACACAATGCTATGGTTGCATCTACTGGATCGACTTCACATGATACCAATCAGTAGTTGTGCCAAAAGAAGTTTTTGATAAATTTGGTTGAAGAAAAGCAGTGATTCAGATTTATGGAATCTATCGATCATAGGTCGAAGCCTCGAGAAAGAAGCAAGATTTGATGACTACTCACTGCGGCAAATTTTGGAGAGGATGGAGCAACCCTAGAAAACCTTAGGATTTTTTTTTACTTTTTAGTTTTCTCCCTTTGATAGATTTGCTTTGAGTTTGTTTTTGTTCACTGCTTTTATTTCTAATGAAATTTATGACACTTGAAGTTTTCTTTATCTTTCTTTATACTGCTTTGACTGTGATGTTCTTTATTTCTGTTTTAATCTTTTGTCCGATGACAAAAGGGGGAGAAGAATATAGAGAGTATAAAGCAATTGATGAACCTAGTGTATCAACCAAGTGTCATCATGCATACATTATGTGTTCGATTAATATATTCCTGTATGCTCAAACTTATATCTTTGTAATATCTCATGCTCTGTTACACTTAGAAATATTTATATATGCTTAATTCAGGGAGCCTCTGAAATCATCTGAATAAATATTTTTTATAAAGAAAAATTGTTCATCAATATATGTATTTGTCATCATCAAAAGGGGAGATTGTTGGAATCAAGAGGATTCGTAAACAATAACCCTTTAATTGTTTTGATGATAACAAAAGATTAAGAGAACAATTTATTCTCTAACATGGTTATAAGTGTGCGTAAAGTATTTATATTCGTAAGAATTCGCTTCGTAAGACTTAGTGAATTCTTGAATTTCACTCTGGAAAGCCCGGCTCGCTCTGGTTCTTGGCACATAGAATCTGCTTGGTCAACGCCTGGTGTAAGTCAGCGACTCTGGTAGATCGATCTAAGAGACTACACTCTGTTTGGTCAACGCCTGGTGTAAGTCAACGACTGTAGATCACCAAGAGACTACACTCTGTTTGGTCAACGCCCTGGTGTAAGTCAACGACTGCGTAGATCACTAAGAGACTACACTGCTTGGTCAACGCCCGTGTAAGTCAGCGACTCGGTAGATCAGTCTAAGAGACTACACTGCTTAGTCAACGCCTGGTCTTCACCAACACTCAACAGATTGTGTTATATGTGCTCCATGATAGACTTAGTGCTTTCCTACACGATTCTCACATTTGATAGCCCATTAAATTCTACACACAAGAATCCAGTGATCTGTGAAGCTCAGTTCTGATAGTAAAATTCAAGTACCTTGTTATACGAGGTATCTTTAGACAAGAAGAATGTCAAAGGATAAAATCATCAAGGAAACTTGTGCTTGAAGTGTCTATATTTTTTGAAAAGCTCACTAAGGACAAAGTTACTGACATTGTGTATAATACTCGTAATGCTTTTCGCCTTGAAAGCGACGTATCCTGCAAAGCCGAAATTCAAGGATCTCAACTTTGACTTTGGACAAAATTTGGACAAAAAGAAACGTTGTGCGATTAAAAAGAGACGTTGTGTCACAACGGCACTTTTTCAACCCTAGCTATATATCCTACCTCATACAATCAAGTAAAAATGAATTGAGTTTTCAACAAACGATTTTCAACACGCTTGTACGCAATCTAGCAACTTGAATATTTTTCTCGAGTAGTGAGAGCATCAACATCTATCTTCTCAAACACTACCCAATCAAGAGACAAATGAGCAATCAAGAATTCATCCAAGTCTCGAGATCGCTGAACAAGGCACTTACTGTTTTATTCTTTCTTTTAAGAAAGTTATTTTGTGCTAAAAGTATTTTCATTGTAAATTCTCTCAAGAGAGTTATCTCTATATTGTTTCAAAAACTCTTATTTGAATCAGATTTAGCCCAAGAAGGGTTGTATACCTTAGAGGCTCAACTCAGATCGAGTCGTTTCTAAGAAGTTGTGAGTATAGCCGCCAAGCGTAAATATACTCTCAAGTGTAATCGGTTGATTATAGTGGAGAAATCCTTCAAGTGAGTGAAGGGACTAGACGTAGCTATCAGGTGATAGTGAACTAGTATAAATCACTGTGTCTCTTTCTTCTCTCTACTCTTTATTCCTTGCACAGTTTATTCAATAGTTATTTTTCATAAACATTTGTATTTGCGAAAAAGTTTTTTAAAAACCCAATTCAAACCCCCCCTTTCTTGTGTTTTGCCACGTTCAAGCCTTGGCTCCCCTCCACCATATCTCTGCCTCTCCCTTCAAGTAGTGTGAAGCAAACATCAGTTTCTGTTCTTCAGTGCAAGCAACGACTTCGAATATCTTTTCCATCTCTTGCAACCAGTATTTTGCTTCAGATGGGTCTAAGCCACCATTGAAAGGAGGAGGACTATTCTTCCTGAACTCCGAGAACGCACAGTTGGAATTATCCGGTTGTGATGCATTATTAACTGCAGCTAATCCTCCTTGGAGAATTTGTTGGAGCAGGGCGTTTGTTGCTTGGGCTTGAGCATTAGAGGCTTTAGTTTGCACTCTTAATGCCTCTGCCATGACATTCCAAGGCTCGGCTTCCGGTGGTGGTTGCCTTGATTTTCTTGATCCTCATTTGCCTCGTGATCCACTTGCCATAATATTTAAACTTAAATATTACATTAAGTCTAGATTAACACAAGGTACCTAATCCCACGAAGTGGAAATATTCCATATTTCAAAATTACATAACCATCTAAAGATTTAATACAAAGCACTAGTCCTTTTGCATCAAATTCAAAAGAGAATTACATAATCCAAAATACAAAATAACTCAAAGATCTTCACACTTCTAGCTTCTTCAACCTTCCTTTGAAACCTACGAATCTGTGACAATAATAAAGGGGAAAATGGTGAGATAAAAATCTTAGTGAATCCTTCCCTCGACCCCTCACCATCTCTCTTAAACTTAAGACAATTTTCAAGGAAGTGGTTAAACGCATTAATGCAATGCAACTTTTCTAAGAACATTTTGTTCTTCATTACTTCGTGCTTAGCACGTCTTATCTATTCCCTTTTTCGATTAACTTGGGGACTAACCAGGGAATCTATGTTACTGAGTTTGTCATAGGCCTTAGCCTTTGACCCCAATCAACATAGCTAATGGTATGGTGGTTAGACGTCATTAACCTCCAACTGGCGTCCCACGAGACTAACCATACCGTACTCTCCTCTTTTGAGGAATCTTGGTGTCTTGTAAGTGAACTTAAATAACATGGCCTAGATGCATGCTTTTCTTTGAGATAAAATCACAGCTTAGGATATTTAACTCGCATTACATATAACTTCACATAATCATATAAATATGGCAAATCACATATTCATATGAAACTTTACATAATGTTAAGTAAAGAAATCATTTCAAACAAAGACACATTCCCATTGGAGCTCTATAGAACATCCAACGATTCAAACATCAAACATACAACTTGTGGGGGTTGGGAGCAGTCAGCCAACCTCTTGCAGTAAAACCCACAAAATAGTCACAACAATAACCATGTAATTAAACTTTAAATCAAAGGGGTTAACAAACCCTAATTTTGAACTCTTAGGGATCAAAGACTTCTTTGAGAAAAATCCTAATGTGGGATATATGGCTGCCCATCACCTAAGAGAAGGAAGAACTCACAACAAAACCAAGGATTCGAGATCCAAAGGTTGAGGTTCAGCTCCCCTTCCTACCTTCTTCATGTTCTTCTTCTTCCTCTAGCTAGGGTTGAAACCAAACTTCAAGAACACCCAAAATCTCACTCTTACAACTTTGATTCAAGCTAGAATTTGGTGAAATCTAGCAAGAATCCCTCACAATCTCATAGGGATGAAGAAACCCTAGTGCTTTCCCTTATTTCTCTTCCTCTAAATCGTCCCTCTCTTCCCTTTCCTTTCCTTTTTCGCGTTCTGCTGAAAAATTAGCGTTTTAAGCATTTTAGAGTGTGTGAATTGATTCACAGCAGACTGTGAATCGATTCATCCACTTAAAACTGCACCTGCGCCTTTTGTGAATCGAATTGGTGAATCGATTCACTGCTTCTCAATTCGATTCACTGCAATATTTTAGTGGTCTGGAATATAGTTATGAATCGATTCAGGCTAGTGTGAATCGATTCACACTGCACTAAAATGTGGAAAGTCTACTTCTAACACCCAATCTTGAGATCTTCTTCCAATTCCTTCTTAATCTAATTCATAATCCATCCTTAACATCATTTTAAAGCTAATTACAACTCATCTAATCTATTAAAATCATCAAGGACACAATATCCTCATTTCACAATTATGAATATCAACTTGAATTTACTTGAAATTCACCATTAAACCATATTAAGCTTATGCATATAGCTCTAAACTAAAATTGAGGGATTTAGGGTGTTACAGAGCTCTCGCCTCCATCAATTTGATTCACGTGAAGATGTCGTTAACTCCACAATTTAGAGTATATGTTGCTTTCTCCAGCCACCATTGTCGAGCATTAACCCCACTAGCTGACTTTTGGGAAAATTAACTTTTAAACCAGACATCGCCTCAAACAATAGTTGGATCGCTTTGATAGCCTTTACATTAGCCCAACTCTTCTCACCCACAAAAAATGCATTATCTGCATATTGTAAATGTGTTATACGTTGTTCCTGGTTGCTAATTTTATACCCCGCGAATAGTCCTAAACCCACAGCCTTGAACATCAACGCAGTTAGACCTTCAACAACAATTAGGGATAGGAAAGGAGAAAAGGGATCACCCTGTCTCAATCCCCTACCCATAGGAAATTCCTTAGTGGGACTTGCATTCACCAACACCGAAACAACTGATGTTTTTTAGCATTCTCCGATCCACCTTTGCCACTTCTCACAAAAGCCCATTTTCCTCAACATAAAATTCAAGAAGTCCCACTCGACTGAATCGTATGCCTTTTCAAAATCGACCTTGAACATCACCAATTCTTTCTTCTTCGTTTTTGCATCTTCCATTATTTGATTTGCCATCATGATTCCATCCAAAATCTACCTGCCTTTGATGAAAGTGGATGTGACTCGGAAATCACCCTACTCACCGATAATCTCAATTTGTTGGCTATTAATTTAGATAACACCTTATACATGCAGCCAATGAGTGAAATTGGTCTATAATCACCAATCTTATATGGGTTCTCTATCTTAGTTATCAGAACAATAAAAAGCAATTAGAGCCCATCACTAGTCGTCTGTTTGAGTGGAATTTGTTGATGAAAGTCACAAATTCAACTTTAATATATTCCTAAATTTCTTTAAGAAACCCAAAGTTCACTTCATCCGGTCCCGGGTTCTTTGAGCTCTCACAATCGCATGCCGCTTTTCTTATTTCCTCCTCTGAAAATGTACTCGTTAACAATTCATTTCCCCTTCTCCAATCTGGTTGAACTCCGATTGTTCTAATTCCCACTTCCTACACCGAAATTGATCCTTAAAGAACTTAATGATCTCACTTCTCGCCTCGTTAACCCCTCAACCTTGGAGCCATTGACCTCAATGCTTAATATTTCATTCACCCCTCCTCTTGTTAATACGTTCGTGATTTTTTTTTTAATTTGTGACATCTTCCCGCAACCATCTGATTCTACCCTGTTGCCACAGTAAACTACTATGCAAATTAGATAATCTGAATATCTGGCCATAACACTTCCTCCTTGCCTCAAATTATTCATCATTCAACACTGAACATTCACCCTTTATGTCCCACCTTTTGAGTTCCTCCTTAGCTGTTTTAATTTTTCCCCTAGATTCTCGCAATGTTGCTTGTGCCACTCCTTCAACTTCTGTTAATTATTTTCAGCTTCTCCTTTAATACATATGCACCCCACCCTTCCACTTTCAACTCCTTTCATTGCTCCTTGACGAACTTATGGTACCCTCCCAGATTATTCCAACACTTTAGCATCCTAAAAGGTTTTGGGCCCCAGTTCTCAATTTTCTCTCTTAGGATCAAGGTACAGTAGTCTGATAGTTCTTTGTAGTCCCTATTGAAATAAGGACGACCATGTGTTGAGCCACTCCTCAATGATGAGGAATCTGTCCAACCGGCTTATAGCTGAGCCCTCTTGACGGTACCCAGTGAACTTCCTACCAATTAGTGGTAAGTGTTAGAATCAAGTGGATTCAGAAATATTGACCCTAAATTGTTTTGATGATAACAAATGATTAAGAGAACAATTTATTCTCTGATGTGTTTGTTAGTGTGCATAAATGACTATTCATCAGAAGAAGATATCTCAGAAGACTTAGTGAAATCTTGAATTTCACATGTCTAAGTCTGGCTTTGATCCTCTGTTTTGATGTACAAGCCTTGCTCTAAAGTTGGTCAACTCTGTTGGTAGTCAACGCTCTAGTGAGACCATACATGACTTAGTCAACTCTGTTGGTAAACCAAGCTCTGGCAAGACTAGATCTTGACTTGGTCAACTCTGTTGGTAAACCAAGCTCTGGTAAGACTTGGTCAACTCTGTTTGGCCAGTCAATGCTCTACTAGACAACACTCTGTTGAGACCACATTTTGATTGGTCAACACTCTGGTCTTCAGTCAATGCATACAACAGACTATGGTTAGACCACTCTATGGAAGCTCTCACGTAATTCTATAAGACTCTCTGTTATATGAAAGGCAAATGAATTCTACATTGAAGAAGTTGCCTCTGTTTCGTGCTCACTCAGATGAGCAGTGCAGCTCTAATAGGAAACAGACTGAAGCTTATTTAAGGCTACCTCACGCATTTAAGAGACCCCATTGATTAAACATTTTAATGTACGAGGTATCAAATGCCAAAGAGAATGTCAACGAATATAATCATCAGGAAACTTGCTCTCAAAGGGTCTAATATTCAAAAAGCTCACAAGAGACAAACACTCTGATTCTGTCTACTGTGTCAGTATGCTTTGAGCAGAGTGGAAAACGACGTGACTTGCTAAAGCCATAAAAAGGGGATCTGAAGTCTTTTGATCTAGGTGAAAAGAGTTGTTAGGTCTCAACGGCACTATTCACAACCCTAGCTATATATACCTTACTTCATCCACTGAAGTAGGTTAACGCTGTGATACAAAGTGAGCAACCAAGAATCATTCCAAGTATATGAGATCACATTGAACAAAGCACATAATCGTTTTTATTCTTTCAGTTTGAAAGTTATTCGTTGTGTTTAAGTTTCTTTTTATTGTATATCCTCTCTATGAGAGTTATTTGATATTGCTTCAAAACATTTCTGAACATTGTATTTAGCCCAGTAGTGGCTGTATTCCTTAGAGGCTTGACTGTACTAAGTCGTTCTAAGAAGTTGTGAGTGTAGCCAGCTTGGCAGTACTATACTCTCAAGTGTAATCGGGTTGATTATAGTGGAGAAATCCTTCAAGTGTGTGAAGGGACTAGACGTAGCTATCAGGTGATAGTGAACTAGTATAAATTACTGTGTCGCTCTCTTCTCTCTTCTTTTTACTTACGCACTGCCTTATTTCATTAACTAGATGTTTTTTTTTAAAAAAAAGGTTTTCATAGACACACAAGTTTTACGAAAAGTTTCTAAAACCTAATTCAAACCCCTCTTTCTTGTGTTTTTGCCACGTTCAATTGGTACCAGAGCTCGGCCTCTTGGTTGAGCACTTAACAGTGTAAGAGGAAAAGATCTTATTCTCTATTCATGGCAAGCAACGAAGCCGGTGGTCACGTTAACAGTCCTCCTTTATTCACTGGAACAAACTTCGACTACTGGAAATATAAAGTTAAATCCTTCTTCGAGTCTCAACAACTTGAACTCTGGGATATGGTTCAAAAACCATACACCGAACCAGTTGATTCCAAAGAAAATCCCATTCCTAGGGATAAATGGATAGAAGAGCATAAGAAAGCTTATCAACTACATCAGAAAGCAAGATATTTCCATATCTGTGCTATCTCTGAGAAGGAATATGAGAAATGCGGAAAAAATGATACCGCCAAGAAATTTGGGACTCATTGGCCTTGGCTTATGAGGGTACTTCCCAAATGCAAGAAACCTAAGGTACTATCTTGGTTAGACAATATGAACTCTTCAAAATGGAAGAGGGTGAAAGCATTGAAACTATGTTTGGAAGATTCCAAACACTAGTTCATGGTCTAAAGGTTCTTAAGAAAAACTATACCACTGCTGATCACGTTAACAAAATCTTAAGAAGTCTGCCAAAGAAGTGGAGACCTAAGGTCACAGCTATTCAGGAAGCAAAGGACTTGAATGCCTTGTGACTTGAAGATCTTCTGAGTTCTTTGAGAGCTCATGAGTTTGAGCTAGATGAAGAAGAACCTCCTAAGAAATCAAAGTCTATTGCTTTGAAATATACAAACAAAGCATCTTCCTCCAAAGCTCTACAAGCTGAACTTTAAACAGACGAAGCATCGTCTGATGAGAGCAATGGAGACACAGACGAAGAAATTTTCTTAATATCAAGGAAAATTCAACGCATGTGGAAAAACAAAGGAAGGTTCAGAAAGCAGTTCTACAAAAAGGACTTAAGGGAAAGGCAAGACTCAAGGGATAAAAAGGACTACAAGGACAAAAGCCAAGTTACTTGATACGAGTGCAAAAAGCCAGAACATTTCAAGTCTGAATGTCCAGAACTTGAGAAACCAAGGAAAAGTGGTTTTAAAAGCAAGAAGAAGAAAGGTCTCATGGCAACATAGGATGATTCATCTTCATCTGATGATAATGAGGAACACGCAAACATGGCTCTAATGGCTACCATAGGGTTAGACAGTGAAGAAGAAGATGAAGAGGTAGATTCTAATCCATCTTCTGATATTGAAATAGCTTTTGATGAACTATTAGATGAGTCTTCTAAACTCAACACTGAGTATAAAGTTTTGAAAAAGAATTTCTCAAAACTTTCAAAAGAATTTCAAATACTCAATGAGGAGAATGAGAAGCTCAAAGCTGAAAATCATCGTTTGGTGAATGACAGCTCTAAGACTGAGGAAAAGGCTGAATGCAACTCTTCAAAATATGAAGAGGGATTTCAAAGATTCCTTGCTGAATGTGTTACGCAAAGCAAACAAGCATCTATGATTTGGGGTGTAAGCCAAAATGGTAAAAAAGGTCTTGGTTATAAACCAGAGGAACCTACTTTCCAAAACACAAATTTGAAAACCAAAGATACCAACAATCATAGTGACTGTCTGCTTTGTACTTTTTGCAATAAGAAAGGACACATTAGAAGTACTTGTTATAAATTGAAAAATAAGAAGGACAAGTTTCCTTCTAGAACAAACAAAAGAGGACCCAAAAAGATTTGGGTACCTAAGGATAAAATTGTTTATGTTGTAGATCTGCTTAGCAACAGAGTTACAACACCAGTCTTGGTACTTGGACAGTGGATGCTCATGTCACATGACGGGAGAAAGGCGTATGTTCCAAGAACTCCAACTTAAAGAAAGTGGAACAATAGGTTTCGGAGGAAACCAAAAAGGTAAAATTATTGGAAGTAGAAAAGTTGATGAGAAATTCCTACCTTCTATTGATAATATCTTATTGGTTGATGGCCTGAAGCATAACCTACTAAGTGTAAGTCAATTATGCGATAGTGGTTATGATGTTGGCTTTAGTGATAATGTCTGTATAGTCAAAAGCAAACAGGATGGATCCATTTTCTTTAAAGCAAAGAGAAAGAACAATATTTATAAAATAAAACTTTCTGAGTTGGCAAATCAAAATGTAAAATGCTTTTTGTCAGTTGATGAAACGCAATGGACTTGGCACAAAAGATTGGGGCATGCCAGCTTGAGATTAATCTCAAAGCTTAACAAGAAAGAACTTGTTAGAGGCCTACCAAATCTTAGGTATCAATCTGATGCTCTTTGTGAAGCATGCCAAAAAGGGAAACAAGCAAAATATTCTTTTGAACCAAAAATATTGTTTCCACCTCAAGGCCACTTGAGCTGTTGCATTTAGATTTATTTGGTCCAACTAGAACCGCATCTTTGTCCAGAAAGAAATATGGGCTTGTTATTGTTGATTACTATACTAGATGGACATGGGTAAAATTCCTAGCTCACAAGGATGAGTTATTTGCAATATTTTCTGTGTTCTGCAAACAAGTGCAATATGAAAAAGGTTTTTGTATTACAACCATTAGAAGTGATCATGGTGGGGAATTTGAAAATGAATCATTTAAAAACTTTTGTGAAGAGCATGACATCTCTCACAATTTTTCATCCCCTAGAACACCACAGCAAAATAGTGTTGTAGAAAGGAAAAATAGATCTTTACAAAAAATGGCCAGATCCATGATTCACGAAACTAATATTACAAAGCACTTTTGGGCAAAAGCAGTAAACACTGCATGTTATATTCAAAATAGAATCTATATCAGACCTATCTTGAATAAGACTCCTTATGAATTGTGGAAAGGAAGAAAACCCAACATTTCATACTTTCACCAATTTGGATGTGACTGCTTTGTTCTTAATACAAATGACAGTCTTGAAAATTTTGATTCAAAATCGCACAAAGCTATCTTTTTAGGATATTCTGAACGTTCTAAAGCTTACAGAGTATTCAACAAAGAAACATTAATTGTTGATGAATCTATGCATGTGAGATTTGATGACAAGAAGCCTGACAATGAAACGTCAAAGCTGGATGAAGTCTTTGTAGATCTACAGATAAGCAAAGAAACAGATAAAGGTGTCACAGTCTTGACTCACGATTACGTAATGCGGTTGTCGTCACAGTAATAAGACCCAAGAAGAACCCATAACAGACTGGAATTTCAAACCTCATCACCCAAAAGATCAGATTATTGGCAAACCAAGTGATAGAGTTAGAACAAGATCATCTCTCAGGGAACACTATGACTTTGCTTTGTTGTCAGAAATAGAACCCAAAACAATTGATGAAGCACTAACAGACGATGGATGGATACTTGCTATGTAAGAAGAGTTCAATCAATTTCAAAGGAATGATGTTTGGAAGCTTGTGCCTCCTCCAGAGGATAAGCAAGCTATAGGAACCAAGTGGGTTTTCAGAAACAAACTTGATGAAGATGGCAAAGTGGTAAGAAACAAGGCAAGACTTGTTGCTCAAGGGTACTCACAAGAGGAAGGTATTGATTATACTGAAACCTTTGCTCCTGTAGCTAGACTTGAAGCAATTAGAATCTTATTATCTTTTGCTGCACATCATGGCATTACTTTATATCAAATGGATGTTAAGAGTGCATTTTTAAATGGTTTTATAAGTGAGGAAGTGTTTGTAAAACAACCACCTGGATTTGAAGACATTACTTACCCAGAACATGTTTTCAAACTTAAAAAGGCTCTTTATGGTCTTAAACAAGCTCCAAGAGCTTGGTATGACAGATTAAGATTCTTTTTAATGTCAAACGGTTTTGAAAGAGGACAGGAGAACACTACACTCTTTAGAAAATCATCTAAAAAGCATTTTATTATAGTTCAAATATATGTTGATGATATTATCTTTGGTGCTACTAATGAATCTCTTTGTGAGGAATTATCTATGTTTATGCAAAATGAGTTTGAAATGAGTATGATGGGAGAATTAAAATTCTTTCTTGGTATTCAAATCAAGCAATGTCAAGATGGAACCTATATCCATCAAACTAAATATGTGAGAGAACTCCTAAAGAAGTTCAAGCTTGAGGAAAACAAACCTATGAGCACACCAATGCATCCAACATTTGCTCTCGGCAAAGATGAATCGAGTAAAAAGGTAGATCAAAAAGTGTATAGAGGTATGATTGGTTCACTCCTTTATCTAACTACCTCAAGACCTGATATTGTGTTTAGTGTCTACTTATGTGTAAGATTCCAATGTGATCTTAGAGAATCTCACTTAACTGCTATTAAGAGAGTCTTTAGGTATCTCAAAGGAACTACTAACATTGGTTTGCTTTATAATAACTCAGAAAATTACAAGCTAGTAGGTTTCTGTGATGCTGACTTTGCTGGAGATAGAATTGAAAGAAAGAGCACAAGTGGTGGCTGCCATTTTTTGGAGCAAATCTTATCTCTTGGTCCAGCAAAAGGCAAAGCACAATTGTACTATCAACTGCAGAAGCTAAGTATATATCTGCTGCAAGCAGTAGCTCACAATTACTATGGATAAAGTATCAGCTTGAGGACTATCAGATTAAAGAGAGTAACATTGCTATATACTATGATAATACCTCTGTAATATGTTTGACTAAAAATCCTATTTTGCATTCGCATGCTAAACATATTGAAATTAAACATCACTTCATTAGAGACCATGTTCAGAAAAGGATACTTGAAATTAAATTTATTGATATTGACCATCAATGGGCAGATATCTTTACAAAACCTCTTGCTGAAGATTGTAACATCCCTAATTTTTCATCCTTCAAGATTAGGATATGTCTTAGGGTATTAGAACATGCTTATTGTTGCTTGGGATGGGTTTCATATGTTTTACCGTTCCTTCAGCCGATTGAGTGTCCAGATGTACCTTTATTCCTATATTTAGTTATTTCGGTCATCGTATTCCCCATTTTTGAACCTCTTAACAACTCAATTGAATTTAAGTCCCTTCAATAAAGTTGTAGCGTTATCTCTATCTTTTAGTTGGCTTTAGTTCGACTCGATTTCGATACCTACAACTCTAGATATGCTCTCTGGAGTCAACACAACGCAAGCGTAACACTTAGGAATATTATAGTATATTTAAACTGCATTTTTGAGCCTGTTAGAGTCCGAATTTGGGTAAGCCTATTAGAGAGAAAATTATAGGAAATTCTCTTAGCTTTCCAACGACACCAAGAACGCCTCAATCGGACATCTGTAGCTCCAAATACGACCAAAACAGTGGCACCGAGTGTCCAGACTCAAGCGCAGGGCGCCCAGACTGAAGCTCGAGCGCCCAGGCCTCACCGAGAGCAGGCGCAGGGTGCCCAGGGAGTGCAGGCGCCAGGCACCCACTGCTGCGAAGTGGCTGTGCACTGTTTCGCGTTTTAACTCGTTTTGGGCCGGTTCTGTGACCCAGTGTGACCCATTCTCGACCTGAATGGGCAACCACGACCCCTAGACTTAACCTAGCCACTAAGCATCAGTTCTAAGACCCTAAACATGATTAGGAGCTGCTCATAAGACCAATCCGAACAGAGAAAAGTTCTTCCTTCCCTTCTTCCAATTTTGTGGTGTCAAGGGCTCTAACTCAAGACTACGCTACGGGACTCGACCGGCGAGCATCGTTATTGTAACTCGTACAGCCTCATTGGGAGGAATAGGAGGTGGTAAGTCTTCTAATGATAAGCTTTGTCTTTAAGATTAATGTTAGGGTTCTAAACCATGATTTTTCCATTCCTAAACCCTTGCTCTTGTGTTTTTGCTGAGGAAAGCTTCACTAGGAAAGGAAAAGCTTGGTGTTACCTCATCCCATCCTAGGAGCACGAAATTCACTTGAGGTAAGGGGTAGTTGTTCTCTTCTAGTGAGTGTATGGAACATGTATGAACAATAGGGGTGTCCCATGACCCCTATGCCTCGCGCGGTAACGAAAACAAGCACTATCACCACCGTGATAGGGAGACATCCGAACTCCTCAATTACTATTCTTGACTAATGATATTTACTGTAACGTGATGTGATAACTTCATTGGATTGATGAATTTGGTGTGGTGATTGAGTTTTGATTGTTTACATGCTTGTTACTCTTGACTATTCTTTATTGCTCTGAGAGGTGAAAACCTTGGTTGTTGCCGACTTTAAATTGCCATTGTATGAACTCTTACAATACTTGATGACATGCTATATAATTTGTGTTGTGTGCCTAGGTACTGATGTGGTTAGCATTTAAAAGTGTTGAATTGCCTAAACCATTAGTGTTGTTGCAAGAATTAGCGGTGATGATGATTTAAAAATAGAATGCTAGAGAGGTTAAAATAAAATAAAAGGGGAATCAAGTTAGGGTTAATTATTTAGAATAATAGACATATGAATAAACCATGCCTTGATAGAGACCTTGAAGTGTTAACAAGAGGATTGGGGGGTCAACGATAGGAAGGAGTTGAGTTGTGTAGAAATTGTTTGCTACTAAATGATAGTGTCAGGAATTTAAATAGCTAAATGGTGAGCTTTAGACCCCATGAATGCGTAATCACTAAGTATGGATCAAAGAACCCTAGACCACGTCCAACTAAGTTCTAAAGGGTGGGACATTAGATCCCCGAACGGGTGCGAACCCTCTGTTGTGAATTGGATGACAGTGGCAGGGCGCCAGGCGCCCACGATGCCAGGTGCCAGGCACCCGGTGACAGCTTGCACTCTTGTTGTTTCGTCGCGTTTCCTAGAGTTTCTGCAATTAGGTTGATATTGTAAAGCCTAAGTAGGATGTCTAAAGTTCATTTATGATGCCTATTGATTTATTAGTACGATAATCTGAGAGAACTAGTCCTTCTATTCCAAAGCTTCACTTGGATGTTATGTGCTTAATCAAAGTTGCTAAGAATATTAAATGTTTATGTTATTGGTAGAAGGCACTGGCTAACTTATGAATTTGTGTTCTGCTGTAGTTGTTGTTGTTGTTACTCTGTCGAAGATATTGCGATAGAGGATATCATGGTTAGACACCGCATTTGGTCATGTTCATGCATCATGGTGTCGGCATTGTTGTTGTTGTTATTGTTAGTAGGGCGTATCGGGCAAGGTATCCCGTGACGGGCGAGGTTTCCCGGTCCTACAGTTAAAAAGGGCGAATCGGGCAAGGTATGCCGTGTGACGAGGTTTCCGGTCCTTTGGTTAAAAAGGGCGAATCGGGCAAGGTATCCCGTGACGGGCGAGGTTTCCCGGTCCTTTGGTTAAAAAGGGCGAATCGGGCAAGGTATCCCGTGACGGGCAAGGTTTCCCGGTCCTACGGTTAATGGGGCGAATCGGGCAAGGTATCCCGTGACGGGTGAGGTTCCCGGTCCTGTTGTTATTGGGGCACTACGGACATGGTATTCCGAAACGGGCAAGGTATCCCGGCCTCGTTATAAGTGGATCCATATGCATATAGTTATGGTTCTAGAAATACATCATTTTACATGATAAGATGTCTGGTTGTTTAGTGTTGGTAATGTACCTTGTTGTTGTGATTGATGCTGTAGCATGTGATATTTGGCCGTTGTGGTACCATCTTATGCCTTAGTGCTAGTGATTAGACGTCTTTATTGAAATTGTTGTATATTGCGCATTGTTCATTAATTTCCTACGCTGTATGCACTATTTGAGGTTATGATGACTAACCCCTCTTGTGGCTATGCATATCCCCTGGGGTATGTGTAGATGCCGAGATTGCAGGTATTGAGGATGTGAATGCCGGCGAGTAATCACGATAGCTCGTGGTGATAGATAGAAGACTTGTGTTTACTTGTTTAAGTCATTGTATTTTTTCCGATGTAATAATTAGGGGAAGAGCTCTGAATTATTGTGACATCGGGAACTTGGGTTATTTTTATTAATTGTATTTCATACTCATTTTCTATTTCCGCATGTTGTGAACGTGACAACTCTATTTCGTTTGAAAGGAAAGTTTTATCCGAATGAATATAAATTTTATTTCTTGTTCTTTTCTTCTTACATTGCTAAAATGCATGACGGGGTAGAGGGTGTCACAAAGATAGATTCAACTTTATAAGAAAGAATTTGAATCTTCATCTTATAAAGGATTAAATGTTTAATTTGAAAATGGTTGCCTCTGTTGTGTGTGCCTCTGAAATGTCTGCGTCTGATTGATTTGCCTCTATTTTGTTGTTGCCTCTGCTATTGCATATGTGCCTCTGTTGGTCACACGTGCCTCTGTTTATAAGTTAGCTATGATTATTGCTTAATTATTAATCATCTGTTTATAGTTTATTATTTTATTATTTAATTTTTGTATCATCTGTTTTGATGACTGTTCATATGAGTCTGTTGCATTTATCACAAAGACGCCTCTGGGAATCTTTGTGTACACGTGTCTGTATGAGACTGGTTGAAATGTTTGTGGCTGAGAATTACTCTCACTGAGTCATTATTATCTTTTACTACCCGAGGACAGTTTTACTGCGCCTCGTTTACTCAATGTATGGCATGTTTCAGTTCTGAAACGACACATTATTTATTTCATTTATTTTGAGCATTGAAAAAGATGATTTGCCTTCTTCAACACGTTTTATTACCCACTCACTCACTACACCCACTACTCACACTATCTCTCTGAGAAGCCTCACTATTTGCAACCCTAAACCTTTTTCGTCTTCTATCTTCTATCTGCAACTCTCTGTACTTACAATGGCCGCTCCACAACTGTTTGCTTATGGTCCTGAGGAAGAACCTCAACCTACCTTGGTGAACGCTGAGCAACACCAACTGAAGATGATGGTGGAACACCAGGTTAACTTCCAAGACCTTGCTAAAAAAGGGTATCCCTTCCGAACCGACTTCATTGATACGGGGATAATGAATTTCTTTTCTATGGAAAACTACCCAGTATATGAGGAACTGGTAAAGGAATTTTGGATGTATGCTCGATGCAGGGACAACACCATTCACAGCTACGTTCAGAAGAAGAATATTTTGATCACTCGGGACATCATTGCTGATGTTATCAAATGCCCTATTTCTGGAGTTGTTATCAAATACAGCTGGGAAAAGGATTTAGGTGGCTGGGAAACAATCAACGACTCCATCTATGAGAAACCTGGTAGTTCTAAGGCTGTGGACATGAAAAAACAGGTTCAGAGTGCTCTTCAAGATCATAATGCACTGCATTGTTCCAAAGTTTGGATTCGTGGACACTGTGAGCAGTAACCACAAGTTCATTATGTGGAACTATGAGACAAAGGCCAAACTCAACATGCCAAGTCTCATTTTTGACCATCTTCGCAGAAACATCATGTTCTCTAGAAAAGGAAAAAACTTGAACATCCCATATGGAAGGATGCTCTCTGCTATAATGGAAACTCAAGGCTTGATTTGGCATCTTCAAGAACTTCACACTGAAGAAGCTGGAGTTGCACTCAAAACCATGAGTGTACCAACTTTCTCCAGTGAGAACTTGAGGAGAATGAAGCTTCTATCCGAAGAGATTATTGCTGAGATGCAAAAAGAAGAAGAAGGTATGAGAAAACTTGTCAGGAAGGGAAAGAGAAAGATAAGTGAAGTTACTGCTGAGCCAACAAGGAGAGTAACTAGGAGCACTGGCATCCACATTGCTGAGCCCAATCACTTGGTTTAACCAGTGAGACCTGCAGTCATGCCCTCAGTAATGCCAGAAGAAATCGAGGAGAAGAAAGTTGAGGTTGATGAGATGATAGCCAAATGCAAGGAAGACATCTATCAATATTACCTACACCTCAAAGAAGAAAGGCTAAAGGGACAAGCCTCTGTTACAGCTGCTGCTCCTTCCTCCACTGCTCCTGCTGTTGCCTCTGGCACTTCTGCTCCTGTAACCATCAACACTGCTATTCCTGGTACTACTGCTGCACCTGCCATTTCTAAGTTGAAGCGGATAACCAAGGTGGGTGATCTTCCAGCAGCAAAGAAAACCAAGGTACTAGATGATGCAGTACGCTTGTATGATTCTGTTTATGGTTCTGCATCTGTTGTGTCTAAACCTATCCCTCCTCCACAACCCTCTAAACCTATTCCCCAATTAAAAACTTCCCAACCCAAACCGTCTAAAAAGCCTTTACCTTCTTTACCCTCTGATTCATCCTCATCTGATGAAGAGGAAGCTGATTATGTCTCTCTGAGACAGAGACAAAGATCTCAACCCCAAGTTCAATTTCCTTATATTGAACCTATTTCTGCAATTCATCCCTCAACCTGTACTTCTGCACCACCACCACCACAAACCACTCACATTCCATCACCTCAACCACAAACAACTAAAACACCTTCACCACAACCTAAACCTACTACTCCTCCACTTAGCCCCAAATCACCACCTCGACTTCAATCACCTCCTTTGACTCAACCTGACCTCAACATACCTTCACAACCCGAACCTTTCACTGAAACAGAACCTGAGCCTATTATCCAGGAAACCTTATCCCCTTCACCTGGCTCTGATACTGTTTGTGAAGCACAACCCCTCTCTATCCTCCAACCAGTACCTGACCTCTCTTTTCGACTTAGAATTCTTGTACCTTTTTCACCACAAATTCTTTCCCCACCTCATTCACCACTATTGGTTGAACCTGATGATAATGTTGTTGCCATCATTGACTCACCAACCCTGCTTCTTCCTGCACCCCTTGGCCCCATTATTCAGATTGGTTGTGAGTCTCCTCCTAACCATCGGGAAGCAAGAATTGTGCCTGAACGCTATCCACACCTGATTACTAGTTTTGAGAGTCTTAAGGCTAAGAGATACCGTGAATATCAAGACTGGAAAATCATTGAAGAAGAAAGAATGGATGAAGTTCTGTCTACACAGGCTCAAGAGGACCTTCTTGCCAATTGACAATTTGTGCATACCTGGTTTGAACAACACAAAAAGGATCAACTCGAAAGGAATAGAAGATTAGTTGCTGCTTCTACTTGGAATTTGCCTCAAAGGAGAAGCCCCCTAGAGTTTGGGAACCTGAACCTGCTCCCATACTCCTATCTGCTCCACCTGCACCTATTCCTCCACCCCTTCCTGCCACAGAACCTGTTACCTCTCCTCCTACTTCAACTGCTATGATCACTCAGCCATCTATCTCTGCTTCTGCATCTGCTTCTGCATCTGCAAGCCGTGGAAACTACTAAGAAGCATTTGGAAGCCTCAAAGAGGAAGCATGATGTTGTTACTGATATGCTGCAGGCCATTCTGGATCGGTTGCCTAACCCTTAGACAGCCTTCAGTTTTTTTTTCTTTTTTGTTTTTAGCCTGTTATTTATCTTTCTTTAGTTAATTTTTTTTGTAATTTGGCACTCTTTGATTAATGAAATCAATTTTTGGCTCTTACTGATTTAACTCTATCTTTCTCAAATAATATTTTGACTATGATGTTCTTTATTTATTCTTAAACTTTTTGTCTGATGACAAAATGGGGAGAAGAAAATATAGATAGAGTGATTGATGAACCTAATGTATCAACCAAATGTCATCATGCATTGCATTTCTTGCACTAATTAACTCTGATACATTAACATGGAATAAAGTTATGTGCTCTGAAAGTTGCATATATTTGTTTGGCAAGTTCTGATACTGCATCCAATACTCTCATACTGTATTGAGTGTGATCTGATATTTAAACTTGGAAAATATTTATATATGCTTAATTTAGGGGGAGTCTTTGAAATTATTTGAAATAAATATTTTTCTAAAGATAAATTGTTCATCAATGTATGTATTTGTCATCATCAAAAAGGGGGAGATTGTTAAAATCAACTGGATTCAGAAACAATGACCCTTAATTGTTTTGATGATAACAAATGATTAAGAGAACAATTTATTCTCTGATGTGTTTGTTAGTGTGCAGAAATCACTATTCATCAGAAGAAGATATCTCAGAAGACTTAGTGAAATCTTGAATTTCACACATCTAAGTCTGGCTTTGATCCTCTGTTTTGATGTGGAAGCCTTGTTCTGAAGTTGGTCAACTCTGTTGGTAGTCAACGCTCTGGTGAGACCATACATGACTTAGTCAACTCTGTTGGTAAACCAAACTCTGGCAAGACTAGATCTTGGCTTGGTCAACTCTGTTGGTAAGCCAAGCTCCGGTAAGACTTGGTCAACTCTGTTTGGTCAGTCAACACTCTGGTAGACAACACTCTATTGAGACCACATTCTGATTGGTCAACACTCTGGTCTTCAGTCAATGCATACAACAGACTATGGTTAGACCACTCTATGGAAGCCCTCACGAAATTCTACAAGACTCTCTGTTATATGAAAGGCAAATGAATTCTACGTTGAAGAAGTTGCCTGCTTTAGTTTCACTCCACGTAATTTGTGCGACTGATAGGAAACAGATTGAAGCTTATTTAAGGCTACCTCACGTATTTAAGAGACCTCATTGATGAAACATTTTAATGTACGAGGTATCAAAGGCCAAAGGGAATGTCAATGAATATAATCGTCAGGAAACTTGCTCTCGAAGGGTCTAATATTCAAAAAGCTCACAAGAGACAAACACTCTGATTCTGTCTGCTGTGTCAGTATACTTTGAGCAGAGTGAAAAACGACGTGACTTGCTAAAGCCACAAAAAGGGGATCTGGAGATTTTTGACCTAGGTGAAAAGAGTTGTGAGGTCTCAACGGTACTATTCACAACCCTAGCTATATATACCTTACTTCATTCACTGGAGTAGGTTAACGCTGTGATATAAAGTGAGCAACCAAGAATCATTCCAAGTATCTGAGATCACATTGAACAAAGCACTTAATCATTTTTATTCTTTCAGTTTGAAAGTTATTCGTTGTGCTTAAGTTTCTTTTTATTGTATATCCTTTATATGAGAGTTATTTGATATTGCTTCAAAACATTTCTGAACATTGTATTTAGCCCAGTAGTGGCTGTATTCCTTAGAGGCTTGACTGTACTAAGTCCTTCTAAGAAGTTGTGAGTGTAGCCAACTTGGCAGTATTATAGTCTCAAGTGTAATCAGGTTGATTATAGTGGAGAAATTCTTCAAGTGTGTGAAGGGATTAGATGTAGTTATCAGGAGATAGTGAACTAGTATAAATCACTGTGTCACTTCTTCTCTCTTCTTTTTACTTATGCACTGCCTTATTGCATTAACTAGTTGTTTTTTTTAAAAAAGGTTTTCATAAACACACAAGTTTTACGAAAAATTTCTAAAACCCAATTCAAACCCCCCTCTCTTGTGTTTTTGCCACGTTCAGTAACTCAATAAGATTTGCCTCTGTAATGAATTCATCAAATAACAACATTTCCTCTTTACGTGAACACGCTTTTGATCCCCTTCTTTCTGTCTCTTGATGGAATCAAAATCTCCTACCAAACACCACCTTCTTTCCCTGCTAGCTTCCACCTTGCTTGAAAAATCCCTCTAGAGCTCCTTCTTTCTATGCAAAACACAAGATGCATAAATGTTCACCACCACAACCGAAATCTTACTCTGTCCCCAATTACCTTCAATTCCCACAAATTAACTCCCCTCAAACATGTTCTGCATATAAAAAATATTTTTGTCCCATATTGTAAGGATCCTTCCAGATCTCCCCTCTGACGGTTTTGAAAGCAAAACCAAAATCACTAGATCCCCATAGAGTCAAACACAAATTATTCTCCACCTCCTCAAGCTTTGTTTCTTGAATATATAGAATCCTTAGTTTATGTGCAGATACCAACTTTTGGATGTCTTTTTTCTTCGCTCTCCCGCCGAGGCCCCTAATATTCTATGATATTATCTTCATCTTATACTAATTCCACTCCTTGCCCTTAGTGCACCAATCACTTTCTACCTTCCGACGTCTCCCCTTTCGCTTTCTCTACCTGCTGCGACCCTATCTCTTTCCCCTGTCACCGCCAGTTATTGAATCACTTCACCCTCTTCACCATTACTGACAACGCCTACTTTTTTACCAAAGGCCCATACATCTCTAGCCACCTCCCTGACTCAACTTTTGGAATGAGAGTGTAATTTCTTTCATCTTCTCTGATTTTCCCATGGCGCTTTAAAGGTCTATGGGTTAGGATGTCAGCGGGGCGGGCACAGGTCGTAGTCCCTCGTTACCCGCCCCACTGGATAAAAATGCCTAGGTACCCGCACGAGTACCTGCTTGACGAATTTTTAACGGATTTGCAATCCGCGGGTATCCGTGGGTATCCATAGATATTTATTATATCTTTTTAAAATTCCATTTTTATAAAAAATTATGATTTTTCATACTTTTAGTAGCACAACATGTATATATTTTCAACGAAATAAATACCAGCTAATTTGCTAACCAATATCATCTCAATTCACATGTAATTTTCGTTGTACGCACTACATTTTCAACTAAAAACAGAGCAATATATCAATTTTAGATATGTATATAAATAAGTAGAGGACATTTAAATTATTTTACTGTGGTACATGTAGGTACCCCCGATTATGAGTACCTTAATATCCGTCTCTACCCTGTTAACTAGCTGGTGATAAAAATACCTGTTTATTTTACTCACGGGTAACCATTAAGCTACCTACACTGTCCTCGTAGCAGAATTTATCTGCGAGTATCCGCGGGTAGGGGTTTTTCTGCCATCCCTGTATCTGGGAGTAACCATTCTTCTGTGGTTGTCCAACTAATCTTCCCATCATTTAATTAATTTTCCATTAAAATTCCAGCGTGAAGATAGTGCGCCGTGCTCCAAGTAAATGCTGCATTTGTCCATTGTATAAAACAAAATAGAAAATCTGCCATTGGAGCATATATCTATTTAAATTTGGTGATAATTTTTGTGTATTTTATTTTTCTGTTATTTTCATTAATCTTTTTTTTTGGATTTTTATTATCTTTTAAATTTTTATGGATTTTTGAAAATATATTTCACTTTTTTTTAACTGGATATACCTCGTTATATATTACAGTAGCTTTTATTGCTTTAACCTATATTTCACTTTTTTTTTGACAATATCTATATTTCACGTTTAGAAGTATATTTCACTCTAAGTTTGATGATCCAACTCCTTTAACCTATTAATCCATGTGAGCTAAATTAGATTGGTCATTTGATGGCTCACCAGTAAAATAAGCCGAGTTGAGTTATGTCATGTTTTCCAAATCAAATTATTGCCATTTTTAGAATGAGAAAAATAAGGAAATAATGATCAGATCATTGATGGTGAAGACACGAAATTCTGTCATATTAGAATGGTGTCGTTAATTTTATGAATAAATTATTTAATAATTAGTTCATAGTACTATTTGCTGATCGCAGGATTACAACTGCTTGATAAAAAAAGTGAGATATGGCGAACAAATCTTGCTTCAAGATATCGACCGTTTTATAAATGAAAAATACTGGTTGCTTTCCACCTTAAACCAATTGGTTTAAGGTGGCTTTCCATCTTAAACCAATTAGATGATCACTTTTTAACAACTTCCACTATCATGTTGTGGGTCTTGAAGTTTAAAAGACGCGTGTAAAACAATTCGCATAACTATTTCGTGTAGTTAAACTAGCATTTCTACCATCCAAAATAAGCCTTTAATATAATTCAGACACTTTATTTTACATTTTTCTTTTATACATTTCTCTTTTAAAAAACGCAAAGCATGGTTCCACCATTGAGCAAGGAGTTCATCTCCGGCAGCAGTGTCCACCGGGGCTTTGTCCTCCTACTTATTAGTTGAGATGTTATGGTGATTGCTAGGACTAGATTGTAGTGCTCTCTTTTGTCTTTCGTTTTTCTTATTGATCAAAAAAAAAAAAACTGAAAGAGGTGGAAAGTTTTTCGTTTCACTAGCGCAAAAAAAGGGATTCTACAAAGGCTTTTTAAACCGATTAAATGAACTATCAATATAAAAAGTGACGCGGTGATATTTTTAAAATTATTTATATATTTTTATATCGGTTAAACTTTCAACCAATGTAGAAATTGAATTTTTTACATCAATTTCTTAACTTTAACCGATATAAAAGTAATTAGCAAGGAGTTCATCTCCGATAGCAGTGTTCAGCGAGGCTTTGTCCTCCTTCTTATTAGCTAATGCTATAGGGATTGCTAGGATTAGATTGTAGTGCTCTCTTTTGTCTTTTGCTTTTCTTATTGATAAAAAAAAAAAAGCTGAAAGAGATGGAAAGTTTTTCGTTTCATTAGCGTAAAAAAAGGATTCTACGAAGGCCTTTTAAACCTATTAAATGAATGATCAATATAAAAAGTGACGCGGTGACATTTTTAAAATTATTTATATATTTTTATATCGGTTAAACTTTCAACCGATGTAGAAATTGAATTTTTTACATCAGTTGCTTAATTTTAACCGATATAAAAGTAATGTGTGATATTTTTGAAATTATTTGAAAATTTTTTACATTGGTTAAAACATTAATCGACATAGAAAGTAGACTTTTTACATACTTTATACATCGGTTAAACTTTTAACCAATGTAGAAAGTCTAACTGCACTTTAGATTTCTATTGGTCCGTTTGAAAGCACGCAGATCGTTACCCGAAGTCATCCACAATCGTTGGTAAGCTCCAATCCAATGTTTACTATCCACTCATTTGCTCTTCTTTTTTCCTTCTCTAACATATTCTCTTCCTTGTGAGAGAGAGATCGAAGGAGTGAAAAGAAGAAGAGGAAGAAAGAAAGGAAAAAGATCCAAGCGATGGAGGTAGATCTCTCCTAGAGAGGGGGGAGAGAGAGAGTAAAGGGGGTGGGGGCTCCGTCAGAGACCGCGACGGGAGGGGAGGGGTTACTCGCTGGCGAGTAGGGGAAGGAAAGGGAGATCACGAACATTCTTAAATGTTCTCCCCTTTTCATATTTCTCTACCTCTTTTGCTCCCTCTATAATCTATCATTCTTAAATTATTTTTCCTGATTTTTAGGTGTTGATGGCGTAGAAGTTGCTTATTGTTGTTGTTGTTGTTGTTGTTGTTCATATCTGAATCTGAATAAGTAAATTCGAAAAGAATGGAATATCGTAAAGACTTGTTGTCGTTCGCATTGTTTTCTTTTTTAACCCAGATATGACTTTTTACATCGGATATTCTCAGAACCGATGTAAAAAATGACTTTTTACATTGGTAATGAGAACAACCAATGTAAAAACTTCATTTTCTACATTGGTTGTTCTCTTAACCGATATGTAAAATGTTTTTTTACATCGGTTCAATGTTCGTTGTAAAAAGTCTCCACATTCTATAACGATTGATTCTAAGTTACCTCAACAACAGAAATAAAAAGATCATTTTAATCGATGTAAAATTGTTAAACTGCACTAGTATTTCCCATTTTAATGAAAGAAAAATAACATGAAAAAGGTGTAGAAATAGAAAAATTGATCATCTCCTTCTATTCTTCCTCTCCATCTGATTAAAGAATAAGGAGATAATAAAGAGAGAGGGTGAGATTACGAGAGAGATAGAGAGGACAGAGGGAGATGGAAGAAGAAAGTGATCGAGAGAATCCAAGTCTGTAGAAATAGAGGGTATATAATTAACATCATTTGTATCGAAAACAAGAACCGAAAGTGCCAACCAAAAATATTGCTATATTTAATATAAAAAAAAAGGCTGAGTTCAAAGAAATGCAGTAGTCTTGCGATATTTACATAATAGGGTTGTATCTAGAATTTTGTTACTTAGGAAAAATTTATATATTCAATTTTTTTTTAATGAAACTCTTTAATTTTTTGTTTTATTTTTCTAGCTAACATTTATTTTCATTATATAACGTGACTAGTCAATTCAATCTATCTTTTAACATAAGCGATTTCAAATAAGATGTAACAAAATTTAATTTTGAAAAACTACTATCAGTAGAATTGAAGCACTAGTTATAGAGAATTTATTAATATGAAATTAGGAGAGAAAGAGAATGATAATTTAGTAATATAGAAAAAAAAGCTGAAACGATATAAGAAGTAAATAAGAAGATTAAAATGCAAAAGAGAAAGAAAAATATTATATATTTTTCTAAAAATAAAATCAATAATAATTTTTGTGTCGATAAAAACTTGTGTTAAGATGAAAAATACAAAAGAATTAATAAAATTATCACAATAAATCTGTTTTTGTTATTTAACAATAAACACAAATTTTATAAAGTATAAATTTTTTTTGAGGGCTTAGAAAATTGGGGGCCGTTCAAAACTCATCCTAATTAGCTCTTTGGACCGAGTGGGTCTACAGGGGTATCTCCACGGCTTAGGCCATTCGAGCCTGCTGTGGGACTAATTATCCCCGGTTTGACTGATTTTACCCCTTAGTTCTTAACCTCCCAATGGGGTTGACTCCACAAGGATTCGAACTCGGGTTCCCTATGCTTTCCTTTTTATGGCGACGAGTCGCTTCTACTCGACCAACACTTCATTGGTTATGGCCAGACTATTTTGTACATGAGAAGTTGTAGCAAAAGACTCTAACTCTCTTTTTCCAACACTCTCTTAGGATTTGTTTGAGTTTGGAGAGGAGGAAAAGGGATGAGAAAACTTATCACTAATAATTTAGTAGTAATATTGTGAAGAAGACTCATCTTTCAAAACCCTTTAAAGTCCTCTCTTAGTTTATTTTTTGAGTTCTCCAAATTAGGGACGCGAAAAATACACCCTCATATAAAATGGTATCACCAGTCACCACATAGGAAATGAGACCCACATATATTTCTCTTTTCGTCCCAAAACTTTGAGTATTTTAACTTTATATTTTGTCCCAAAATTTTGGTTGTTTTAGAAATCCAAAGCACAATTCAGCATTCTTTTTCCATTATACCATTAAATTAATAGATTTATTTTTACTAGGTAGCTTTAGTGGAGTGTTAGTAATTCTCATTTGCATTGAAAAGTGATCCATTTATTAAGGTCATTTTAGTCAAATTTAATCTAAATTAATTACTCCATCCGTTACCAATATAAGCAAAAAAGTTCATGTATTTAGCCTAATTTTGGACCAAATACATAGACTTTTTTGCTTATATTAAGTAATGAAAGGAGTATTTCTTATGCCAAAATCTTTAATAACCAAAGTTTTGGGACGGTGGGAATAGCAAAATAGACATGAATTTCGGCCAATAATTATGGCCGAATATGTTTATGTTTGGGAGTTGAGAGGAAAAGAGTGGGAAGGCTTTTGAGGGAAAAGGGAGGGGGGAAGGAAAGGAAAACGATTTTGTTTTTAAAAGGATTTTTTAGCCCCCACTTAAATTTCATTGTGTTGGTAACACTCACGTGTATAAAGTGCTTGCACAAGCTTTGTCCTTGTCATTTGAAACGAGAAACATGTTATAATCATAATCAAATGAAATCACACACTAGGATTAATTACTTGAATTGTACCCAAAATAAAATTTACTTGAAATAGATATACTAACATCCTTTATATTTTTCTTTAAATAGATCAACGCGTTACATTTAGAAAGTTTTTTTTTTTTAATTATCTGACATTTTTAACCTCCTTTTGTAAAAAAGCATAAGTCAAATAAAATCTAATGCAGGTCTATAGATCCCTAATGAGTAGCTTTGTCGATTATCACTGTGTGTTAAATATTTTAAATCGTTAATGGGACAGGATAGATTAATTTAATTTCTTATAATTAACAATAAATATCTACACTTAATTAGACACCTTTCCCCAACCAAGTTAAAACAAGTTATATAATTAAGGATATGAATTCTGCTGGAGCTTTAACACTCAGTTGCTTCAATCCAGATGCCAAATCTGGCGTGCAACGACATGTTGCAGATTTTCACCCTAGCATTTGGAAGGATTATTTCCTTCAATATGCTTCAGAATCTATGGTACATGTATATCGTCTTGAAAATTCATTTTCAAATTAAGTATGTATGTTGCTTGAATATACTTGAATGATTTTTTTCGTTGACATTTTTCAGGAATTTGATCAGAATATTGAGCCGCAAATTGAATCACTGAAAAACAAAGTGAGAAACATGCTTGCCTCAAAGACTGAGAAGCCCTTAGCAAAAATTGACTTGATTGATGCAATATGTCGTTTGGGTGTGAACTATCATTTTGAACATGAAATTGATGAAGTTTTGCAACACCTTCACGAGAATTATGTTGAGAATGGAGAAATAACTACTCTTGAAGACAACCTTCGCTCTGCTGTTGCTGTGCTATTTAGGTTATTGAGGCAACAAGGACTTCATGTTTCACCTAGTATATGTCTCAACTTACCTATTTCGATTTCCTTTTACTAGTCTTCAAATCACCTTATTATAGTTAGTGCACAAACTAAAATTAATGAAAAAATGATGACGATAAGCCAAAAACAGAAGTACTTCCACAATAAGATGTTCTTTGTTTTATTTCACATCACCACCAAAAAAGTTGAATTATCAAAAAAAAAAAAGTTAGAGACAAAAAAATAAAACTAGTTTCCAACTTTTGCTTCTGTAACACTTAGTGATAAAATTAGAGATCTATTTCTTTTTTTTTTTTTCGCCTTTAATTTTCGTAGGAAATTCAAATTTTTCTACTAGTAGCAGCTAATGGAATCATTATCTCTTTTATTGATTAATATTGATTCATTATCTCTTCCACATTAATTATATTTTTAATGTCATAACTAGGTAGCAATAGCATAGTTTAATGATATAAAGAAAACGACTTTTTCTTTCTTCAAATTTGGAAACACCTTAAACCTTACTCCCTCCAAACTCAAATATAAGAAAAAGTAACTAAATGCACACTAATTAAAAATATTAGTTAACTTCATTTAATTTTTTTTGATATAATAAAAAAATAACTGCATTTCTCAAACTACTGTTTTTCTTTATTTAATTTTTTTTGAGAATTTGTTTCATATATGAGAATAAAAAAGGATTTTTGAAAAATAAAATCCTTATTAATTAAAGAGTACTCCCTCCGGTCATGTATATAAGCAAAAATATATATATATATATATATATATATATATATATATATATATATTACACCCCTTAAGAAAAGTGTTTATTCTCATTTAATAGTCTTTAAGTAATAAAAAAATTACTGAAATCCATAAATTTCCCTTAATGCTATTTATTAGAAAAGTCAATCTAAATTTAATTCAATGGTACTTTTGGAATAACAAAATTTAATTGGGTAAAAGTAGTTAAAAATGTTTATATTTTGGACCATCAATTCTAGATTTTTTGTTGCTTATATACGAGATCAGAGGGAGTATTATGGAAATGATATGATGAAATTAGTTAGAATTTGCTTATAATTTAAATCTTTAAACATGACTTTTTTTTTTACTTATATTTGAGTCTAGACGAAGTACATATCTTATAAAGTGAGGAGAGAAAGCTAAGAGGACGAAGTATTTGATTTGGTGTGCTGTCACTTGGTGTTTGTGGGGGCTGAGGAATAGAATTATGTTTAAGGGAGATACGGCTGAATTCTCTAGGTTGATTCCTCAAATTAAACAACTTTCTTGGAACTGGTTTTTGGCAAGAGCAGGGAAAGGTTGTCCTTGGAGATTTTCTGATTGGTGTGTCAATCCTTTGGGCTATTTTTAAAGTGAGGAGAGCTAGCATTGTATTTTATGTAGGTGGCGGTTTTTTTGCTGCTATTGGTGGCGGTTTTGGTGTGTCATGGGGCTGCTGTTGGTGACTGCATGATATGCATTATGTCTGCTGCAGTGGCTGTAAAGTGTTCTTTAGTTGGAATGGTGGGCTATAAGTTGTGTTCTGCTGGTTTACTTGCTGTTTTGTTGCAGACTTTTTGCTGCAGATTTTTATATTGCAGAATTGTTGTTACTGACATGCATTGCGATGTGTTGAGCTGGGCGATTTTGCTGGTTTACTGCGTTTTTTCCTTGTGGTGGGCAGCAGGTGGTGATGCTGATGATGCTTTTTATGCTGCTGGTTCTTTCTATGGTGGGTGGTTGCAAGATTGGTGGTTGGTTGTTTTTGTCCCAGCATGCTGCATTCTTGGTGGTTGGTGATATAGCCGATTGTTTTCTTTCATGGTGTGGGATTTGGGTGTTGTACTCTTTTTCCTCTCTTGGTCTTTTTCCCACTAGGTTTTGGCCTTGAGAGGTTTTAACGAGGCACTCCCTTCCCGAATCGCTTGTAAACTTGGGTTCGGAGTACCCCTTATACTCCTTTTTTATTATATTTCTTTGCTTATAAAAAAAAAAACATATCTTATAACTTTCCTTTTAATTGTGGCTTTCTTGTCATTTAGCTTCTTTAAATATTATATCTAAGAGCCTTTCAATCATGTGATTGATAATACAACACTAGATGTGTTCAACAAGTGGAAGAATGCACAAGGAAACTTTACGGAAAGACTTACCAATGATGTTGAGGGAATGTTAAGCTTGTAAGAAGCCTCACATATCAGGGTTCATGGAGATGACATTTTGGAAGAAGCATTGGCTTTCACTTCCACTCACCTTGAGTCCATTGCTACCCAATTGAGCCCTTCTCTTGCAGCACAAGTCAAACATAGCTTAAGGCTAGAGGCACGACGCTACATTTCTATCTACGAGCAAGATCCTTCCCATAACGAAAGTTTACTCACTTTAGCAAAATTAGATTTCAATACACTTCAAAGCCTACATCAAAAGGAATTTGGCGACATTTGCAAGTAAGCTTTTCAATCACAAACTCCTTTCTAACAAAAGGAAAAAAAAAAACTTTAAAATGATTTCATAGACTAGTCCTTATAATTACTAATATTGCTTTTGGTCTTTACAGATGGTGGACTGAGTTGGACGTTCCTAGAAACCTATCGTTTGTAAGAGATAGGATTGTGAAATGTTGCTTTTGGATTTTGGCGGTATATTGTGAGCCCCAATATTCTCAAGCAAGAAAAATAATGATGAAAGTAATTGCCATGTTATCAATCGTCGATGATACATATGATGCATATGGAACCATTGATGAATTAGAACTTTTCACTAAGGCAATTGAAAGGTTGTAAATGATTGTAATGACCATTTCTTCACTTTTAAAAAAAAAAAAAAAGGCGTAAGTGATTGTAGTGAAAGTTACTTTCAGGTGGGATATTAGCTGCTTAGACGATCTTCCCCAGTACATGAGATTATCATATAAATCACTCTTGAAGGTTTATGAAGAAATAGAGCCTGAAATGAGGAGCGAAGGAAGAGTATATACCCTTCACTACGGCATAAAAGAAGTACGAGTTTGTGTTTTTCTTTTTTTTTTTTAACTATTGATTATTAACAAAGCATGTGTTTTAATTTTGCTTTTATTTAATAGTGTTTCTTTTACAATATATTGGTTGATTTCACTTGACAAGACTATTGAACAAAATGTCATTTTAAATTTATTAAAAATTTAATATCTCATTAATTTAGGAATAAAAATTCATGAAAAGTTTAGAAATGAACTTCTCAGCCTTATTCCTTGAAAAAATTGTGAAGTTGAGATACTTATCATTCATGACTATATAAAACTCAATTCATAATGATAGGGAAAATTTAATTAGTTATGTATGGCTATGTTTGGCAAGGCTATTAAGCTATGCTACAACTTATTTGACCTGCTTATAAATTTAATTGACAAAGTGGAGGTTTGATAGACATACTTATCTTATAGTTTATAATATTTTTTTCATACGCTACTTCAAGAGTATTTGAATTTAGGACTTATAGATTATAATTGTTCTTATTTTAATTTTATCTTTACTATTTTAATAAGATTAAATGATCTCCGCTATGTTAAAATTTCCTTTATTATGTGTGAAAATAGTGTAAATATTAATTTTTATAAAATATACATAGTCTTTAAATTATATTAACTAGTGGTAAAATGGGCACCGCATTTTTTATTATTTGTTGTGTGTATTTTTTTGTATTTATATTGTTAGATAAACTTCTCAAATAGAAGGGTTTTATTTAATAATTAAGTACATTATTATTTTATTTTTTAACTAACAATAAAAATAAGAGATATATAGATCTAAATTTAAGTTTAAATTTTCATTTTGGAGGCAAACATGAGAAGAAAATGTGGACATCAAAAAAATAGTTACCTTATGTTGTTCTATTTATATGTCCCAGCTAGGTAGCTCAAGTGGTGAGCTAAGGGACACCAAAGAGTTGAAAGAGTAAGGGGTTCAGGGTTCTATCCCTGTCTATCGCACAAACTTGACAATTAACAACTAACATTTGCCATTAAAAAATGTTATTCTATTTATATATTGGTATAGATTACAGTGTTTATACATAAATTCTCCGATCAATGGATAAAAAAAAGTAATTTTTTAATGAAATATTTGTTTAAAATTAATTTTACTAACAAGATACATATTTAGAAACAAAAATATTTTGATCTATAAAACAAAAAATAAAATTTATGTAAAACTAATTTGAATATGTCATTTCTTTTATATTATCATATTTTATTGAATAAAAAAATTAAAAATAAGAACATTATTTAAAAATAAACTTTTAACATTTAAGATGATTGATAATTTGAAATAAATTATAGTATTAGAAATGACAATTATATTAAAATAATAATATATAAAATAAAATTTATTATAAAAATCATTCAAACATGGCTGCTATGATATGTGTAATGTGTGTGTGTGTGTAACAACTAATTTTACTTTTGGCTGTCTAATGTGGTTCTACGGTAGCTCAAAGTGGTTATACACTTTGCCACCATTTTTTATACCAAAAACAACTAATTTTACCAAATAATTCAAATTCAATGAGGTTGTTTGATTTGAAATTCATAATTAAATCCAGGGTTCATTTGAATTGTAATGAAGATCATTTTACTATATACGCGAAAATCCAAGCATCAAGGAACAACTCCTTAACATTAAATGCCAATATGATTTTACCCGAAAGCGTGAAGATGAATATTTGTTTGGCATGGTGTACTCTCATTGTCTCAATTATAAGGTTATATATTGCATGCTCATTGCAGTTAAAAAAGCTGGTCCAAGCTTATATGACTGAGGCCAGGTGGCTCAACAGTAACTATATACCGACAACGGAAGAGTACATGCGTGTATCAAGGGTATCATGTTGTTACCCATTGCTGACAACAACTTCTTACATTGGCATGGGAAAAACAGCTACGGAGGACATCTTCAACTGGGTAACAAATGAGCCCAAAATTCTTAATGCCACTACTGTTCTTTGATTCATTACATAAATATTTGCATGAATTATTTCTCGGTGAACAGTTTGAACAGAAAAAAGGACATGTTTCCTCATTCTTGGAATGCTACATGAGGCAATATGATGAGTTTAAGGAAGTTGCCATTCAAGAATGCCGAAAGAGAATTTCCAATGCTTGGAAAGATATAAATGAGGAATTTCTTAGGCCAACCGAAGTTTCGATGCCCCCTTTATGACTCGCGTTCTCAACCTATCGCGTTTTGTGGATGTGATTTACAAAGACGAAGACAACTACACGAATTCTGGAGGAGTAATGAAGACATACATTAAAGCTATGCTTGTGGATCCAGTGCCAGTATGAGCATAAAATTTTAGTATTTTTATGCTTTGTATTTATAATTTATTATTTAAATAAAGAAAACATGTCATGTGTGGGATTTATTTTTTTGTTGAATAGAATGTTTATGTAGAAATTACAAGAACAACTCCAATGGTAGAACTGAATTTGGGTTCTGCATCAACTTGTGAGTTGTTGATCTTGTTGGTGTGAATTATGTCTACACATTGAAGACACTTAGCGTTGTCGTTGTTTAGTCTTTTTGGACTCAATGCATTATGGTTTCTTTTCCAATTTGCTCACATTAGGAGCAATAATTTTCTTCGATTTTATATGCATATTTTGTTTGTTGTTGTTGCTAGCGTAGTTATTTAATGCTTAATTGTAATTATATTTCGGTTGTCCTAGTCAGCAATTCTGTTATTTACTTGCTAACAGTTAATTAAGTAGTTAGTGCTGAGTTGGACTTCATCACCTATATATAAACATTAGTTCAGTGATCAAGGGGATTCGCAATCGGTATCTCAAGGGGATTGTGTTTGGGGTTCTGCAATTGTAAGTGATATGAGTTCGATTTCGTCAAAAAAAAAAAATGGATGTTGACATCCCTGATAAAAGGACGCAAACATAAATTTTTATTTTAATAAATTTATGAATATAGGAATTTCAATAAATTAGTTTGTTTGCATTAGCACATATATACATTTTGATGTATTGTTTATTTTAAATTTAGCTACATTTTGGTTGTATAATGACTAAAACATGTTATGTTTCCTCAGCAAGTAATTTCTGCCTATTTATTAGAACTTATAAGGATAAATATACTTCTTACCATAATTTAGTATTCATTCAAATATAATGGTTTTAATGTTTTGAGAGGAAAATCTATTAACATAAAAAGGGTGATCCCCTTTCATTACTATAGCACACCAGTATTCATTCGTTTTCCTTTTTGTATATTTTTTTACTTTTATGTTTTTTTTATTCTTTCACCACAGTCTTCTGGGGTTTCTTTTCCCTATTCGATATCTTTCTCTATCTCCCCGTCCAACATCTGCCTTTCTCCTCTTTTCATTGTTTCGTCGTCAACGAGATCTGGTGGCGACGGTGGTGTGCGGTGTGGTTGACTATCCTTTCGCGTTTGAGAGGCATTTTGCGATAGAGTTACTTGGCCAGTCGTTGTTGATGGTGGCGATCTGCATCGGTGGCTCATGCGCCGTCTTCTATTGGAGCCCTAGCAGTGGATCCAGATTGGCGATTCCCAGCCAGTATTTTATTCAGATTATCTGTTAAATATTACATTTTCTGTGCTGAATGTTTTTTTATTTGTTGTGGTGTTTGTTTTGTTTTTTTTTTTTTTACATGTTTAGTCCTTGGGTATTTTGGTCTTCACAACCTGTTGCTAGACAGAGAAAAGTTTCCTTTTCAAAACAAAACCACTTCATTGCATTTTCTGGGTCTACTCTCAGACCTTGACAGGTTAAGACATCATTGACTATGGAGTGGTGCACGTGTTCCAGCTTAAGGGGTGATTGTGAGTGATCTGTACAATTAGATCAGTGATAAAGTGTTATTAGATTAGGTTGAGGTGTAGGTTATCATGTATATAAGTGGTTATTTTACTGTGGTCAGTACGGTCAGTAGCGGAGCTTCAATGAATTGGTTAAGGGAGCCAAACTTAATCAATATAGATATTAATATTTCACAAATAATATCGTAATACCCTGGTGGTCTAGCGGTTGGGCTTGTTGGCTCTAACTCGCCCGTACGCGGTTTGAATCCCAACAGACCATCAATTTTGATCATTTTGGCGCATAAAAAATGTATTCACTACTAGAAAAATCAATTTTAGAGAGGGATTTTAGAGAGGGATTCTTAACCGTCGCTAATAGTGACGAATTTAGTGACGGGCAACAAGGTTTTAGGAAAACTTAATTTGGATCACGTTTGTGAGGGATTTAGCGACGGAAAAAATCCGTCTCTAATTTTTTCGTCACTAAATCCGTCACAAATTGACTAGTTAGGGGCGAAACAAATCCTTCTCTTAAAATTCCGTCACTAAACCTGTCACAATTAGTGACGGATTTAGCAATCCTTCTTTAATTTTTTATTTTTATGTCATTTTTTATGATTAACCTACCAAATTCAGGTGTAAGAAGAAACCTATGTTGCGGCTCTCACTCACTCTCCCTCCCTCCTTGCTCATGATCCTAAATCACCGTCCCGCTCGTTGAAGGCTTACCGTCGCGATTCAGATTGAAGCCGACGCCCTCGTTGACCCACACTCAAAAGTTTCCAACCCTGTTCGCTTTTGGCTGCCCTCGTTACATTGAAGATGACGCCGAGAGGAGAAAGCTGCGACGCCACCACCTATTCGGCCGGTCGACACCGTCGCCGTCACCACTTTTTTACTTCCTCTCAGTCTCTCAGATCTGTGATTTCTTTGCTAAAATCACACCACCGCGTGAAATCACAGCACCTGAAACCTCGTCTCCGCCTGAGCCTGGTCTCCGCTCTCTGCTCCGGCCGGCGACCGCAAATCAGGAATTGGTGAGCCTTATAGCTTTGCTTCTTTGCTGTGCTGCTTTGATGCTTTGCTTCTTTGTTGCTGCTTTTTTTTTCTTTTTTCGCTGCTTCTCTTCTTTGATGTGCTGCTTCGCTTCTTCTCTTCTTCTTTTTTTGTGAAATGAATTTTTCGTTAATTCTCTTGGTTTTGGTGATTGCAGCTCTGAAAATCGAGAGGTATAGTTCAATCAACAAGGTGAAAGAGGCTTACGACAAGGTGAGGTCCCTTCTTCTTTTCTTCTTTTTTTTCAACTTTGCTGAAATGGGGTTTTTTCATTTTTCTCTCTTTGGCTTCCCAGATCATAAAGTTTGTCTTTTTATTATCTCAATCCAAATGGGTCTTCATTTCCTTTGCTTGGTGTTATTTTCATTCTTTGTTTGAAGTTTTTGACTTTTCTTCAATTCTGCAGAAATGGGGTGTTTTAATTTTTTGGTGTTTTGCATCCAAGATTATAAATTTAGTATATTTATTTTCTTAATTTAAATGGGTCTTGATTGATTTTTCCTAGGGGTGTTTTTGTTACTTTTGTGATTTTTGTGTTCTTTTGGGGTTTTGAGATTTCCTTTCTTCAGATATTTCTTCTCTGTTTATTATGTATTGTCTACTGTGTCTATGGACTTTAAATTGCATTACTATCCCAATTTTATGGAATAGGGAATAATGGATAGCCTAAATTTTGATCATGATTTTATATTTTCTACATAAATCTCTATTTCTAGTTGATTTTCTTTTATTTAATTGGAAAATAAATACACTTTATTTTGTCAATTGGTGCTATGTTTGCTAAAGCTGCTTGCTGGTTTGATCATGGTTTTTTGATTTGGTTTTCTGTTTGCTGTGGCTGTTACTGAATCAGGGGTGTGATGCTTCATTATTGTTGGATGAGAATGGTGATAAAAACAGTTCAGTCGAGAAGCAGGCTATACCAAATCAGACCCTAAAAGGTTTTGACAAAATTGATTTGATTAAGGAGGGGGTGGAACAAGCATGTCCTGGTGTTGTGTCTTGCATGTGCTGACATTCTTGCTCTTGCAGCAAGAGATTCCGTTCTTTTGGTTTGTTCTCAACACTTATAACATATTTCTTTGTTTCCCTTGACTACTATAACTAGACTTCCAATGCAAATTTGTAAATTGGTATTTTAGGATTTCTTGTTCTGATTGTACTAATGACTATGAGAACAGTAAGATATTTTGGCAGTTAAAGGTCTGAATTCTGATGCATTTTGGCTTTAAATGCAATTGTGGAAACAGTAATACATGGCTTCGTTGATATGCTTTGTCCTGTTTCTTTGTCTTGGGAATTACTAGCCTACAAATTAATTTATATATTTAAAAGTGAAATAATAATGATGATATGTTAATATTTCTGCATTGGATTGATTATTTTAAACTTTAACTGAAGTGCCAATGTGCCATCTTTTACTTGCCTGTGGCCAGATAGTGATGCATTGCCAAGTTCTTTTCATGTTATCTTTGCTTAAATGATTGTTGCCATTAGGAAAACCAGCTACAAATAACTTGAGATTTCTTTTCTTCAGATATTTCTTCTCTACCAACTAACTTTAACTAACATCGGAATGCTGATCATGGTCCCCCTCAGTAAAAAATCGTGGCTCCGCCACTGGATTTATGTCATATGTCTCTTTGGATCTGTCACTGAATGATATTATTGTTGTTTGGCATTTGACAGTGTTAGATTTGAATGGAATTGTTGTTGTTTGATAAGTGGGTTGATTGATATACTCATATGCAAATTGCAATTACTCTCAAAACAATTTTTACATGGATTCTATCAAAGTATTGTTATACATTCCTTCTTTTTTGCTTTTACCGAAACCCTTATAGCTTTGCATCTTTGCTGGTTCCCTACTTCTCTTTTTCGCGTTTTAAACACGTGAGCGTACTCTGATTCAATTCGCTTCTTGTTCGCTGTTGCTATTTTTTTTTTTAAATTGATTTGCTTCGTTGGTGCTCATAGTCATTAGGAAATTAGGAACCACCTCTTATGGACTCCCAAGAAAGAAAGAAAAAATTATTTTACTCTTGAATGTAATGCTGTTAAGACACTGAATGTCTCTTTCAGACTTCAATGGTTTGACAGTAAGCACTGTAGAAAGATTCGACTGCTCTTTTCTTTTACCATGTTTCCCATTCATCTTTCTTCCCCTTTGTTTCTTACTTCGGCCGTAAGAACTTGAGTTTCATCTTTCTTCCTTCTTCGTTTTGTATTTTGTGACTGCAATGTTTGCTTCTTAAATTTCTATCTCTTATTTGTGTATGTATTCTTTAGCCATTAAAACTGACTTACTTTCTGCTAAATTCATGACTTCCTTACATTGTGTTCGTACAAGCTATCATATAATCTTCAATATTCTATTCCATGGGTTCCTTTGTCTGGACTTGATAGTTTCATTTTGTATTTACTCTTCATGTATTTTACCATGTTATGTGCAGTATATTAAATGGGTGGAAGTGAAGATCAAATGACAAGAATATAAAGTTTCTTACTTTTATAAATGGCGTGAACCAATTATAGTAGCTTACTCTTCATGTATTTTGCCATTGCTTACCACTGTATTTGTTATTTTGCAAAGTTTTTAATAGAGTTTTTTAGATTCCCCGTTGCATCAATTGTTGCAGTATTAGCTTATTTACTTTTAGTGGGTTTCAAGGTAAATATAACAATCTAGCTACCATTATATACAAAAGTAAATATAATAATCTAGCTACCATTATATATAAACCTAACAACTTCTGGAAAGAATCTGGCAGGACATGGCATAAACTAAGGGCTGAAATCATCTAAGTCCTCAAATGGCTAAGAATCTGGCATATATGAACTGTCCACCCAGCATAATAAATAAACAAAACATGAGCTATAACATAATACTACATGCATGCAAGGATATGAAACACTACTTGCTAATTTGCACAAATTATGATAGGCAGGGAACACTTTAGGCTTATTTGACAAGGATAGTAGCTAAATTTTCTCTTAGTATGTGTTTACCTTTAGAAAAATTTTGTTTAGTTTCATTCCTGGAATTTTTAATCGTTATGACTGAATTTTTTGGGCTTAAACCAAGAAGTTTTTGGGCTTATTGAACTTGAATACCTCAGGTCTTGGTTTTATATCTCCTATTTAAATTTAAATAAATGGGTTATTATATATGTCATCCCCAACTTTGGAGGACTAATGTTGATTATATGACAGCCACAACCTGTTGGTCCTGCTTTCTCCCAACTTGACTATGCCAATCTTTTTGCTCTTTAAGAAATTTGACAAGTCAAGTTGTTAGTCTTTTTCTTTATATATATATTATTATTTGCAATTTTCTTGTTGATCTATCTGTTTCTGATTGCCCATGCCTTATACAGTGGTATACTAGGATATTTTTGATTGACCAACCCCATCCCTATTGTATGGGACTATTTTGTTCCAAATTTTTGTGATGCATCAATAAGGAACTGATCTTTGGAACTCATCCGTCATCCGTATGCATTTTCTCATACTTGTGAAACTTTTATTTGAATCTCTATTACCTATTTTGATGTGTGGATGTGAAGCTTTACAAATATTAAATTATTATAATGTTAATAGTTATTTTTTGCCTGGAATAAAGCTTATCTTGCTGAATTTTTTGTCCCATATATTTGGCACATAGTGTTATAGTTTGGGAATTCAGTAGTAACAAGTTAAAATAAAGAGGGGGGAGTGGGGGGTGTTCTCTGTTTCTTAACATAAATTTACCTCACGCAAAGAAAACCGCACACACCTTTTGTTAGTCTTTTTTGCCTTGTTATCCTGTGTAAGTTACTCTATCATAGTGAGGTTATCAAAGAAAGACTACAACCTATAAACCTTATAGGGTGGACTTGATTGGATTAATTGTCTTGCCTTTGTATTCAGAACTATTGAGATGATGCTATTACTATCGTGAATCTTTTAATTTTTCTTTTTATTTGAACTGCGATTGCAATACAAGCCTCAAGCAAATTTCATGAGGTTAGGTTTAGCCGACCTTCAATAAGAAAATGAGTGCTTGAGGTTTACTTATTTTGTCAGCTGCCTTCTACATTAATGTTATACACATGAGATTGTTGCTACTAAATTCAACTTTAAAAAATGTACAATTTTTTTTCTCACATAAAGTGGTGTAGTTTGACTCGACTTTCTACTTAGTGACGGAAAAAATCCCTCCTTCCTTTTCTCTATTTCTATGTTTATGCCATGTTCCTCCACCATTTGTAATATTGAATCATTCTGTTGCAGTTTCGATTGTAATTTTGCAATATGATTGTCCTTCTAATTGGTGCTTGAAGAAATAAGAAGGACAATATATGATTGCCTTCAATAGGCATTAGGTAAACTTCTATGTTTATGCTATATTTGTAATTTTGTATTGCCTTGCATTTTCTTATTTGCAAATTTTTCCAAACTTGGCAGTAGTGAAATCTAAGTCATATTGCAGGTACATGTTATACATTTTTTATTGGGCCATGTTGGATTGGTGTCTGGAGACCAGATGCTATACATTATGAAGATCAAAAGGCTTAGTGCTCTTATACTTACCATAATATTTTGATATATCATTTCAGGATCAAGGTTGGACACATACAAGACATATTGCATATTTTGGTGAAGAGGGAAGTGTATTCCAGCAGGTGTGTGAACAATGATAATGTGTGTTTTCAGATTTTACTACACTTGATTGGTGTAAAGCTCAGTGCAGATTTTAGTTGAATTATGTAGTGATGTACAGTTTACACTTGATAATGTGCACATGAGTGTTGTGCTGTTTGTAGGTTTTTGGATTATGTAGTGATAATTAGTTGAATGGTTCTGGTTGTTGTTGGAGTTATCAAATTGAGACATTAAACCCCTTGCTTGCTATAAAGAAAGGGGCTTACTTGCTTAAATATGGAAGAATGCCTTAGAAACGCGACAGCTGATACATAAGCATTCAGTCAAGCCTATAGGGACTAAATTCGTTAAATGCCTAATGGAATATGAAAGCACCTTTTAAAATGCCTAATTTTTATTTGGAAAACACCCTTGAAATGCCTTATGAATCCTACAATGGAATCAATGTTAGTCTTATGCATGTTGGTTATGCATATGACAAATTGCAAATTGCAAATAGCTAGGTTAATGAATTATTAATTGTTCCTGCTCCTTTAGTATCTGATATACCAAATCAAGTTGCTACTGTTGTTTTTTCCTCGATTAGCTTAATAATTGAGTTCTTTTCATAAGTCTCTGCCTTTGATTTTGAATATAAAAGGATCATTGCTCAAATATTTGTTTTTCCAAAAAACAAAACAATTAATATTCATTTTTAGTTTTAGAAATATTCGTAGTAACCAACCTAACGTGTCCCTTGCGTATGCACGCCCATAGGACTAGTTTATTTTTAAAGATTTTGTAGTAGGTATTTTATTTTAAAAAATAAATTCTTTAATTAGAAAAAGAATGTAAAAAAATGGTAATTTTGAACCCAAAAAAAAAGAATAAATTGGTAATTTAAAGAAGGAATTTGTCCCTCACAAATTAGGAAAGGTTTATTTTAACAAATCCCTCACTAATAGCTAGGGAAAATACTCCTCACAAATCCCTCACAATTAGCGACGGAAAAATCCCTCACAAAGGGGAAAAATCCCTCGCAAATAGTGACGAAAACTATCTATCCCTCGCAAATATTGACGAAAAAATTCCCTCACAAATAGCGAGGGAAACAATCTCTCACAAATAGCTAGGAAAAATACGAATTTTTTTCTAATCTGTTCCTATTTTTAGCGACGGAAAATATATATCCCTCACAAATAGTGACAAAAAAAATCCCTCACAAATAGCGAGGGAAAAAATCCCTCACAAATAGCGACAGAAACACATTTTTTGCTCTAATCTGTTCCTATTTTTTGCGACGGATACAATAAATTTGTGAGGAACAAATTCCGTCGCAATTTGCGACAGATTTAACTCTCCCTCTCTAATTTTTTTGCGACGCCAAAATCAGATACGAAGCTGTCTCCGTCACAAAATTTCGTCACTAACAGTTTGGTGACGGATTTTTAATAATTTAGTGAGGGATTTATTCCCTCGCTAAAACTGATTTTTCTAGTAGTGATATTGGTCATCCAAAAATAACAAATATGCATGCGAAGGACTCAAAGACAGGACCTCGGGGGTGCAAAAAAACGTCTTTGCCGATGCGCCAAGTAACCAAATCCAACAATTCTCACGCTATAATATGTACATATCAAAGAAAAATAAAAAAGTCTGGGGGAGCCACAGCTCCCCGTTGTCAACTCCAAGCTCCGCCATTTCACCATGAGTAAGGATGGATGTTTGCTCTTCTTTCTTCTGATGAGGTAGTGGGTATGGCTAGGTGGCATGAGCTTTTCGATAAAAAATTGAAAGAGAACTTGCTTAGGCCAGTGTCATTTGTGGATGGTGTTACTGTCCTTTTTATTTCTTTTGCTTCTTTTGATTTGATTGTTCAATGTTTGGACAGAGGGATGGGTCTTACCCAATGATTTAAAAACTGGGCCGGACCGAACGGTCCGACCGTCGACCGGTACACTTAGTGGTCGGTTCAACTACAATTGAACCGCAGTCTGGTTGGACCGTGTTGGACCGCGGTTGAATCGGATTGGACTGGACAATTGGACCGGGTTGGACCGTTTTACCTATTTTTATTATTTTACTTACTTTTTTCTCAAAATTAGTACTTTTTTATTTATTTATTTGTTTATTTATAAGTCACCCGGTTCAACCGACGGTTCAACCGGTTCAACCAATTGAACCATGACCCAGAGGTCTCGCCGCTTCGATCTCCGGTCCGGTTTTTAAAACATTGGTCTTACCAACTCAAGACGTGGGTTTTCTGTCTATTGTTTCTCTCTTACTTTTGGGTTATTTACCTCAGAAGTGTATTTTAACACCAAAATTACCGATTTGGTGTAGTCAGAAAAAAAAATTCCCTGTCTGGTGTTACTTTTTTTTTTTTTAAATAAGTCGTGGTTGGTATCCACGACTTATGTTTTTTTTTGTGTGTAAGTCGTGACTATTGGTCACGACCTGCCAATTTTTATTATTTTTTTAAATTATATTTTTTAATTAAGAAAAACCTTATTTTTCATGAGTTAGGTTTTTTTTATTTTTTTAAAAAATTAGGACAAAGTCATGGATGATGAAAGGTTCCAAAATATAAATTTTGAGAATTTTTTGATAAAATTTGGTTGATTGAATTGATCATAGTTTAAAAATGGTTGATTGAATTGATCAAGTGAGTGAATTTCATAAAAGTAAATTAATAGATCAAACATATTATATCATAATAGGCTACGACTAAAATTTGGATATAAAATTTCACCGAATTCTGGACAACGTTCTGCACCCGACAACACTAGTTGGACTGTCTTTTAGACTCAAATTTTATCAAAAAATTCTCAAAATTTATATTTTGGATCATTTCATCGTCCATGACTTTGTCCTAATTTTTTTAAAAAAATAACCTAACTCGTAAAAAATAAGGTTTTTCTTAATTAAAAATTATAATCTAAAAAATAAAATAAAAAAGGGCGGGTCATGACCAACAGTCACGACTTACACCAAAAAAAAAAAAAACATAAGTCGTGGTTGTCAACCACGACTTATTTAAAATAAAATAAAAAGTAAGTCGAGACTGTCACCAGACAAGGAATTTTTTTTCTGACTACACCAAATCGGTAATTTTGGTGTTAAAATACGCCTCTGAGGTAAATAACCCAAAACTCTCCTTAGAAAAAAAAAACACCTAGAAGAAAAAAGAGTACTCCTCCTATTTTTTATTAACAAAAAAGGGAAAAAAGACAAACAAAAAACATGGGGGGACTAGACCAAAACCCATGAGCAAAAACCATAGTAACACCAATAAGAGTATAGACCAAACCTATAACTAAGAATTTTTAATTCTAAGAAAATCAATAACAACATTCAAAAGCATCACTATAATGACTTTCATCCCAACTATGTTGGCACCAAAGACATTATCAATCATTTGCAGCACACAAAATCCAAGAACAAAAAAGAAACCGCCAAACCCATAGAGAATCACTTGAACCTATGACTAGGCAGGCTTGACCTATTTCTAAAAAACTCCTCAGTAATGAAACTAAGAATGAGGTCCCACCAAACAAACCCACTGATGCTAGTACCATGACCAGCAAGCTTGTCAGCGCAAACATTTCACTCTCTATAAATATGAGTGCAAATAAAGTTCATCTGTCTAGTTAAGAAAGCACAGTTATTCCATCTATTTCTGAGTTTTCAAGGAACCACCTTACCATTTTTGAAAGCAGAAACCACCACTGAGAATCACACTCCAACCACAAAAAACTCCAACCTTTGTTAAAAGCAATTTCTATAGCCAACATGACCCTAATTAGCTCAGCATAGAGCACATAATTGATACTAATGTTAGCAGAGAAGCAACCTAGGACAGCAGCACTCGTATCTCTGAAAATCCCACCACAAGCAGCTGGACCAAGACACCCTTTGGCAGCCCCATCAGTATTGCACTTAATCATATAAGGGGCTGGGGAATCCAAATAACCTCTTTGATGCTCGGAGAACTTCTGTAATTACCATTAACCTTGAAAGCCTTTATAATCATAACATCAACAATAGAAGAAGACATAAAAGAGTTGGAGGCATTTCCTGCTAAAGTCACATTTGAAATGATTAAATTAATAATCGAATACAAAGGGATCTTTTTATTATCAAACCTAGCCTTGTTTCTGCAATGCCAAATCGCCCAACAGATATTAACAATGGCAGCAGAGACAATGTCACACATCTAAGGGCTCCAACCATTAAGAGGCAAGGATAAAATGTTCTGGAAAGGGGAATTATCAATCGCTGTATTCAGAATACTTCCAAGCCAATTCCAAATAGATTTGGTAAAAAGGCAGTCAAGGAAAAGATGATGAGTAGATTCTGAAGCATTACCACAAAGACTACAAATTGAAACAACAGTGCAACCTCTATTCAAAAGTTGATCATTCGTCGACATTTTATTATGAAGAATCCTCCAAAGGAGAAAAGATTTAGATGGTGGAATAAAATTCTTCCAAATTAATTTGGTCCAAGGAACCACCTGTCCCAAAGGGTTATGGAAAAGGAAGGCGTCTTTAAAGGTCAAGTCCCCTGAAGTAGAAGCATTCCACATCAACTTGTCCTCTACCGGAATAGTAGGAATAACTACATCCTGGATTTCAAAAGAAAGATGAGAGAAATGAGTAAGAAGAGCCGCAGGTATGGGCCATCTACCATTAATAATAAAGTCACTCAAGGTAGCTTCAAAGTCCTTGTGCAAATAAGACGTATTCTTTTTATTTTGTTTATTTACATATAAATAAGTATATTGTGAATATTATAAAAATATGATTATAACTATATTATAATATTCTATTATTAATTTTTTTGAGATTATGAATTTGGTTATAATAATGGAATAATTTTATTATTATATTTTTCGTTTGTCTTATATTTATAGTTATTTTTATTTTTAGATTATATTTAAAAATAAATTTGTATAGAAAATTATCATAATTAAAGCTTAGCGTTCCTGCAATTTCTGTTGTGCACTTGGATTTCAATTTCGCAACGGTAATATAATTATTGCTTTCAAAGATGTAACAAACATAACAAGTAGCTCTGTGTTAAGTTCCTTGTTTTCCTAGCTTGAGTCCACAGGTTCAAACCCAAACCCCGATAGTTTTGTAACATTTAAAAGCATTATTTCTATAGCTAATCCCCTAAGCACCACATGTGCAATGCCACCTCAAACCACATTAGCACCACGTGTCAATATCCATGTCAGCCCTTTACTGCCATGTCATCATCTCGATTAAGTATTGGATGGTACTAGGGGGACCAAAATCGTGAAATTAAAACTTGAGCGACAAAAATCGCAGTTTGACAATAATAGGGGGACAAAAAATACAATTAAGCCAAAAATTAAAGAGGTGCAGGTGAGATGAGAAAAAATTAAATGATGGAACTGTTGCGTCGTAGGTCAGATTCAAAGATGAGTCTTTTTGTTATTTTGTATAAGCTTCAAAAAAGTCAGGAAAAAGCTCCACTCCTTTTTTTTCTTTTTCTTTTTTATAAGAAAAAGCTCCTCTCTTTTATTTTTTATTAAGCTCCTTTTTTATACTTTTTGTTCGATATAGATAAACTCATTTTTTTTTCTTAAGACCTTTTATGAAAATATGTTTGGCCCATCTTCTATTTATAAGGAGATGAGAAGCTAAAATAAAATTGGGACAAACACTTAAAGCTTTTTTTTTCTCTTTTAACAGGTTGTTTTTGAAAAGAAAAAAAAAACTACTTTTTTCGTAAGACCCTATTTTGACAAGTGTTTGGCCTAGCCTGTCTTTTTAATGAGAAGGGAAGTGAAAAAAAAAAAAAAAAGTTAGGCCGAAGACACTTATAGTTTGTGGACTTAAAAGCTCCCTAGATGTCCACGTTGTCTTAAACACATCATCAACCTCTCCATATCAATAATCCACTTGCACTTGAATCCCATTAATGCTCATTTAGTTGCTTCCATGTTTGAGAGAATTTTTTCAACCCCTTTCGTATATCCATTTCCTTGCTGCTTTCTAAAACACAGTTCTTATTATGCTAGTTTCAATAACTCTGTTTGAAATACTAAATTGACTGGTAGGCGGTAGCAAGAGTTTTGATGTTCAATTTAATGATGAAAGAATGGAAGGACTACATTAATTGATTGCAGATGCGATATACAATTAGTAGTATCAGGAAGTTCTGAACTATGATTAGCATCTACTACTGTCGAGCTGGTAAACCATGTAATGGCATGAAATTCTGATTAGTAAATATTCTGATTATTACTTCATTTATAACAGGCTACTTTTTTACTATGGTGCAATTCCATTAGTAATTTTATCGAAATGGTATAGATAGCAAAGAAATTTTCCATCTAGTGCAAGACATAAACTGTGCGAGTGCGTCACTAGAAAGCAAGTTGTACATGATAGTGGCAGAACATTATTTATAAAGGCAAAATTGCTCTGTATGTCCTTTAACTTATTTTTTATTTTCAAATCAGTCTTTTATCTTTTTTTCCCCCAAATAGGTTCTTTATGTTTTAAATGTTTCCCGAATAGGTCCTTTTTTCGATTTCCCGTTTAACTCCGTCAGGAAAAACACATGTGGCCGTGACAGTGCCTATGTGGACGTTATGATGCCCATGTGGCCTCTGCTTAGTCATCATTTTAATTAATTAATTAATTAAATTAAAAACAAAAAAAAACTGAGTTCTAAAACGAAAGAACAAAAGAAAAGAAGAAGGAGAAGGTGGCAGGGAACTCCGGTGCGGTGGTCGCCGGAGAAACGTGTTCCAAATCGTTATTTTTTTAGGGGTTTTGTTGTGGACGACAGGGGGACTCTTTTGATCGGTTTGGTTTCTTGAACGGAAACCCGAGGCGACCGGAATCTCGTCGGAAAGTTGGCGGTTGGGGTTTCTTTTTTTGGATCCTTTCATGTGATGTGAATAGATGCCTTGACAGGAATTATTTTGATGATTGACAAAATGATTTACTAGTGTACAAAAAGCGAAAAAGAATTACCAAGAATTGAAGACTTTCAGTTTTGGGTTTTTGGGTATTTTTCTTTTAGAATTATTTGTGAATAAAAGTAGAAGCTCTTAGTTAAAATAATTCACACACACTTACTTGAAAATCATTTTTATGGAAAATGGATTTTTTTTTAGTTTTCAAATGTGATGTCAAAATATTTTTCTTAAGTTAGAAAACTAAGAAAAACCCAAAGTTATATGCATATATCTTTTTTTTTTTTGGGGTAAAATTTGCATATATCTTTTTATCATTCAATAATAATAATATAAAAAAAGGGAGCGTAATATTTTCGATATTCGTCAGGCTTGGTGAACATTCGACAAGGTTGGCATATGGCTTGTGAAATGCATGAGTTTGGTGATTAGATAACCAGTAATAGGAAATTACTCTATCCGATGTTTAAAATAAAAGGGACATGTTTTTTTAAGGTAAAACATCCAAAATTGCTCACATTCTTTTAAGACTATGGCATTCCAATGCTTATCTTTTTGACTCTTTGACTAATATTAGAATTTTCTTCCAACGTGATTCATGCCTCAATGAAAGCGATATTTTTATTAGAAGGAGCGTATATCATTGTTTTCTCAGTGGTGGTGGTCCTGTGGGTGGACTTGAGAGGCGGCCGCCCAGGCCACAATTTAAGAAGAGTACCAAATTTTTTTTTTTTTTTTACTTAGCTATGTGTATATATCTAAAAATATATATTTAAAATCATATAAAAAATTTATTGTAAAAAAGTAAACAAACAATATAATTAAATAAACTGTAGAATAAATTTAACTAATCACATTCACAATTTTGGAAAATTGAACCCATGAACCGTCTAATTTTTTTTTCTTGGTATTGAGCACCGTCCAAATTTAATAGCTAACTGTTAGCATTTAAACGTTTGAACAAATCAACAGTCACACATCTTATCAATCAATTCTCTTGTAAAATGATCGGTCACACTTCTTATATTAAGTATCAACACCATTCTCTAATTTGTATGCTTTGATTTCTATTGAAAATGATTTTTTTTTAAATCTTGATTATGAACGTATTATTGACGATTTTGCAACAAAAAAATATAATGAGAACGATATTTAAATAATTATGAGGGCACCATTTTTTGGTTAGCCCAAGGCACCCCAAAACTAAGGACCGGCCCTATTTCTCAGACACTCTATATAATAAATTAATATTTTATTTTGTGCCGAAACTTTGCAAAAATATTTTCTATCATTCACACTTGTTGGCTTATTTTATCGAGATCCTTTTTACTCTACATAATTTGAGTAGTGATATTTGTGCATCAATTGTTTATATCTACACTATCGAGTGTATCTCCTCATCTCACTTATTATTTTCTTTGGGCTGGAAATCCCAAATTGTTCATAAAGAGGCAATATCTCTTGAACTTGCGGTTCTTGCACAAGGGAGGTGATATCTCGGGTTATTGTGTTAAGAGTGCTCTTCAGAACGTTGTAAAGGTTTCTAGGTGAACCTATTCTAAAAGCTAGTGGTTTTAGTGATATCCCATGGTGCTTTACCCTGGAGACAGGACGTAGGCCACAGAGGTGTTTGGTGACGGAACCTGTATAATTTGTTGTGTGCTATTTTACTCATTATCCCTCTGTTTTTCAGTCATTTATATTTATGCAGTTCATTTTATCATTATTTATACTTTACTATTTACTTTATTTCTAACTTTTTTGCGATTTATTCTTCAAGTTATTTATCTATTTCGTATTAATATTTCAACAAGTTATATTTAGCGCTTATTTTCCCAAAAGTTTTTAAAAGCACTGTTCACACAGAGGCAGATCTTAGTGTTTGCACAGCGGAGACTTGGCTCCCCCAAAAAAATTTCTCTTTATTGTTATATAGACATATTGTAGGCTAAGCGTAAGTTTATATATATTATACCGACTATGGCTGAGTTTGGTAAAAATAGGCTATAAGCTAGCTTATAGTTGATAAGCTAACTTATAACTGAAAAGTTAGCTGATAGCTTATAGCTGAAAAGCTAGTTGATTAAAATTAAAGTGTTTGGTGAAATTAGCTGTTTAACTAACTGATAAATATAAAATGACGAAAATATCTTTATTTTAAATTTGAAAAAAGGATAAAGAATAAAATAATGAGGATAAAAATGGGAGAAAAGATAAAAAGCTATAAGCTATAAGCTCAGATGCTATTTCAATTAGTATCTCAAAAAAGCTATAAGCTAGTACGATAAGCTTGCTTACCAAACACCTTTTCTATGGTTAAACAAGCTTATAAGCTAATTCAGTAAGCTATAAGCTAGCTTATTGGCCTTACCAAACCGAGCCATGAGTATGTGAATACTTCCAATGGCACAGTGGATAATTGTTGGTTCTTGCAACCATTGAACCCGAGATCGATCCCTGTAATTGTCTTTTTCAGTTTTTTTCATATTTTGTTTTTTTTGCACAAAAGAAAAAGCAACGCAGAAAAGTGCTCCGACCAAGATTCGAACCCGTGAATCTATATTAACACAAGTAAACCAAACCATACCAACAGAACACAACAACTTACGAAAAATAGTGAAATATTTATTACTTATATTTGGTCCTCAAGAAAATCAGCTAAGATCCGCCACTGCAAACACAATTCACCCCCTCTTGTGTTTGGAGTCACTTGGCAACAAGGTATGGTATTTTTAGAGAACGATGAGAGGAGGAGAATGGTGGTTTAGATTCTCAAAACACGGCCCACGATGGCTGGAATCGCGAGTTGAAGCAGCGGATTTAGGTTTTCCATTTTTGCTCTGTTCCATTTTTGCTTCGTCCATGGAGCAGAAGCTGAAAAAAAGAACTGCAACAGCAGAAGCAACCATGGGGCGGTAGACCATTGAGCAATCTTCAATTAGGACTAAAGTGCAAGTTCAAAAAAAATTCAGAGACATAAATCGAAACCTTACTTTAATCAGTTAAATGACAAATATATTTAGTTTTTTCTTATACAACTCATGGATAAAGTGACAAAGAACTAAAAGATTAAATTGACAAAGAACTTAAAAAAGTTCGTTTTGTTGTTACATTGAATGATATATAGCACGAAAAACTGAAGGTGATGGCCCACAACATGACATCTAAAACTGAACTCAAAATGATATATAATGTTAAAAATAATGGACGAGATAACTGTCAGTAAAAAATGAGATTATCCAGTTTCAATCGAGGAGAAAATAGGGCTGCTGATTTTCCATATAAACCCTTTATTAAAAAACTTACACGTGTCTATTTTGAGGACAAAATTGAGATTATATTATTTTTTACGATTAATTAATGACTTCTTACAAAATAACAAAAAATAAGAAAATATTGTTGCTGCTGCGATCACTTTCTGCTCTGTCACTCAGCTTCAGTCTCTACAAGGAGAGAGCTTTTCTTCTTCTCGGCTCTTCCCCATGCGCCTCGAGCTCCTCATTTGTCTTCTCCATCTACTTCCTTCTCTATCTACTGGTCTTCTCCATCTATTTCATTCTCCATCTACTTGCTTCTCCATCTTTGCTTCTTCTTCTACTTCTTATTTTGGTTAATTTTCCATTGTCTGCATCTCCATCTATTGTCACGTTTTTCATACATTGGATTTTGATTCATCATCTTTTTTTTTTTCCAAAGCAGGTAACTAGGAGACCCCATTTGTTACTTCAAGACCACGATCATTGAAGGTATGAAGGCTTTAGTTCCATTTTTTTTTTCTTGCTCTATGGTTTGATTTTAATCTTTCTCACAGTAGAATGGGTTTCACAAATGAGGTCACCTTTGCTCATGTTTCGTTGAATGGGTTTCACAAATGGGTTTCATCAACAATTATTTATAGTCATGTTTTGTTAAGTTTGCTTGCTAATTTTTTTGGGCTTAACAGTTGGCGTGTAAATGAATTTAGGCAATCTCAAAACTTAATATATTACATAGTTTATGACATGGTCTGGATCGAATTTATCATTGTGAAATGAAGGCTCTGATTGCAAACTCTATGTTATGCAAACTTGCAAAGTACTTTCTATTTAGATTATGGACTCTAAATGGTACTCTAGATTATGGACTCTAAATAGTACTCTGAATATCTTTGTTCTTAACACATTGTCAAAATCATCTCAAGCCTATGTGATTTGTCTTTTTCTGCTGTGTCTTTTTACTATTTTTTAACCACTTCTTCAAGTTGGATTTTAATGACTTTGTTGTTGGATTTTTGCATTTTCAAGAAATGGCTCCCAAGTTTGACAAGTTCAAAGAGATAGATAACTCTAAACAGTTATGGAAGGTTGATGTTAGAATTGTCGATGTTTGGTGGGTGCCGCCGAAACCTTCTCAACTAGAGCATCTTGAATTAGTCTTAATGGATGCAAAGGTTTCATTGTCAATCCCATTTGAAACTATGTTTTGGTATTCCATAACTTTCATCTTTCTTATTCTTTGTGTTCATCTTACAATGAACTAGGGTGATAAGATCCAAGTGTCACTTTATAATGATGAATTGGTGAAATGGAAGTCAAAGTTGAAGGAGCATAGTACTTATATCATACACTATTTTAAGGTAGTGTCTAATGATCTTCAGTACAAGGCCTGTGACCATCTATACAGAATTTATTTTATTGGAGGTACAATTGTCAAAGAGCAACACCTTGCTGAGATTCCACCATATGAATACCAGTTTAAGAATTTTGGTGACATGCTTGCTGGCAATTTTCGTACTGATCTGTTAGTAGGTAATAGTTTACAGTAATTACTATTTATCAACATATTTGCTAATGTTATTTCGTTTTACAAAAAAGTTTATTAAGTATCGCATTGTTATCATTCTTCAGAGATCATAGGAACAATGCATGAAGTTTCATATTCTCAACCTACTGGAGATCAGAAGAAATTTGTTTTTACCATTAGAGATTTTAGGTATTATACTTGCTTTTTTCTTAAGTTTTATGAAAATTTCATTTTACCATTCATATTATAAGTATTGTTTGTATTTTAACAGTTATTTATTTATAAGTGATGTTGTAGTGGTGAGCTGATAGGTTGTACTCTTTGGGATGACTATGCCATGAAAACGATGACTTATAAAGAAAAAGCCAAGTCTGAACAAATTATTTTTATACTGACACATGCAAGAATCAAACCACCAGAAGGTTAAAATAATGTGTTATACCTAATTGTCATTTATTAATGGATTCCTATTTAAGCAATCTGTTATAAGAATATATACCTCATGTGTTTTCAGGAAAATATCCAGCATCGATATCAAATTCTTGGTACGGTTCAAAATTGTTGATTAATGAAGATATACCGGAGATAGAGAGCCATAAAAATAGGTAGAGCACTCTCATTTTAGTGATCCATAATGACAAATAATAAAATGTAGAATTCTTATAATAAATACTCAATTTAATTTCTGCAACATCATTTATTTCAGATTTGCTGCAATGAACCTACCTGAACCATCAACACAGAGACTGAGTCAATTCTCTGCAGCCTCTCAATTTTCTCAGCGCGAAAGATTCATGTATAAAGCTGAGGTTAAGTCTATTGCAGATATAAATAGAATTACAGAGGTTAGTATTAATTGAATCTGTATTGTTAATGGTTTTGTTATTATGTGTATATTCCTCTTTGTTTCGTTGTACTAATTGCCCTTAACTCATCCTAATACAAGTAGGAAGTGTACTGTGTAACTGTTGGGACCACCGGAGATTTTGTTGTTAGCAAGAATGGTTGGAGCTATGAAGGGTGCATGAGTTGCACTAGAAGAGCTAAGGTGGCACATGTTCCATACAAATGTGAATGTGGGAATGTCAATGAACACTCTATACCAAGGTACTTTTGTTTGAAATTTAGAACTTTTTAATTAAGAATAAGTAAAACTATGAGCTTAATTTTTTGTTTAACTATGGCAAATGATTGAGTGGACAGGTATAAGCTAGAAATCAATGTCTATCATAACAACCATGGTTCAAAATTTATCTTTTGGGATCAAGATTGCCGTGACCTTATAGGCAACTCAGCTCTTGAACTAAGGCAGAAGATGACTGAGGTATGTATTAATCAGTGATCTTACAGATGTAGTATTTATTGTTTTGACTTACCAATAGCATAACGACATCTGATTTTTACTTCTGAAACTTATTATCTTCTGAGCTAGGAAGGTGAAGACGAACCTAATGTTTATCCAGAGAACCTTGATAGAATGTTGGCTAGGACTTTAGCACTTAAAGTTAGGGTGCAACCATCCTATAGCCAATCATCTGTGATTAAGGCATTTGATGAATTGGTTCAATCAATTCTGAACCAATTTGAATCTCAAGAGGTATATTAAATCTAGGCTATATAAATTTTAACAATTATTAACTATAGGATTAATACATTTTATAAATCTGTTGTTATTATTATTAGGAGACATCCAAACTGGACAAAGGAAAGTCTTTGGTGAGTGAAGATCTTCAGTTTGAAACTGTGAGTATATATGGTCCAGTATATAAATTATAGCAATTATTAACTATAGGATTAATGCATTTCAAAAATATGTTGTTATTATTAGGAGACATCTAATCTGGACAAAGGAAAGTCTTTGGTGAGTGAAGATCTTCAGTTTGAAACTGTAAGTATAAATGGTCCAGTTTAGTGCTTTAGTACAGTTATATTATTACTATTGTTGTACGTGCTGGATAAGAGCTAATTCACTCTAAGTATTTTGTCAATGCAGCAGTGTTTATCTGGAACAGCAGATCATGATCCAGACCTAGCAGCTGCTATAACTCCGGCCAAAAGACTTTCATCCGAAATGCAGTTTGATGACCACCAAAGTCAAGAATTGGTTTATGCCCAAATGTCATCTACAAAAATCCTGAGGAATATTAAAAGTGAATGAAATTTTATAGCTTCATCGGACTTTGACAAACTGGTGTAACTTTTTTTGATGGCCATTTCAGTACCTTGGGTTGTTGTGTAACTTTTTGTGCTGTGTAAGATATTAAAACAGTGATGTGTAGAGATTATCACCATGGAATATAATTTCCATGTGTTTTGTAAAATGAATGTACCATGATAAACAATGCCTCATGGATTAATCGTTTTTTTTTTTTTGGATCAGTCAATACGTTTGTATTACTATTGTCTCTCACTTCCTCCCAATTATATTCTCTTTGAAAATGTGTGGAGATGCTATAATATGTTTGTATTACTTCACTTTACTTGACAAAGTTTGCTCCACAATACTTCTCTGTGAAAATGTGTGGAGGTGCTATAATATGTTTGTATTACTTAAAAGTATTTGATATTATTTTTTTAACAATTTTCAAAAGTTAGCCACTAAAAAATGGAACCAAGAATGCATCACATAACGTAACTATTAAAAAACCATTAGTCCCAAAAGAAAAACAAACGCTGACTAACTAATCAGCATTCATTGGAGTAACATATGGTTATGGTGTAAACAATTGAAACTTTTTTACTTTTTATGATTTATTATAAATTAAAAAGACCACTCATTTTAAATTATCATCATGACTGAATTGGATTTGACTAAAATCAGATTGTATAGATATTATAAAATCAGAAAATTACATTTATTCTAGGGAGTTGTTATAGATAGTCATTATCAAGAAAAAAAAACTCATGGAAAATGGTGTAATAAAAATGGTTGTCAACTTTTCACCATAAAAATAAAAGAAAAAGAAATGGTCACAACTAGCTAGAGTTTGAAGCAGTGGAGTAGGTTGGGTAATAGGTACAACAAATCACACACAATCAGAAAAGGATGGAACAGTTTCCAAGAACCAGAGAGATAAAAAATGGAACAAGAAAATTGAAGTTTAAAAAAACCGCGAAGCTGAGTACACTTGCAGATCAAACATCACTGCTGTAACAAGTTTTCATCTTCTCCAACAGAATGAAAAAAAGAGTTCAACCAAATGAAGCAATAGAGGCAGATTCAGTAAATTAGTGTTCCATTTCTTCTGCAGAAAGAAACTTCTAAGGTTAGTAATCTATGTAAATATTCATCTCTTATCAATCCATATAACCTCTTCCATTTTTCCTGCAGAAAATATTCATTTCTTAAAAGTCCATAGGTTCTAAATCCTCTATACCCATTTGTTCCTTCAACTTATAATCAGTAGCGATGACAACAGGTTAGGACACATACATAAGAAACTTAGTACTCCCTGTCATTTTTGCACTCACGGTGGCTTGCAAATTTAATAAGCCATTCCCTGTCATTTTTTTTCCATTCTTCTATTAACTATAAGGCATGGTATTTGTGGTTCATTCTTTACAGGTGGATCCTTGGTGTCCAGACATAGCAATTGACCAAAGTTTTCTATACCAGTGTTTATAAAACTTTGTTATTGTACTTAGTCATATGCTAATGTAAACACAAATTAGGAGTTACTTATACTATTTAATTACATTATCTCTTATTCTGAGTCATTTTCTTAATGGACAATACTGATAAGAAGTTCTTCTAAAATATGGTTATATTTGATTTTGGTGCATCACTATGTTTACTGGAGGCATTGCATCATACTGCTTAAGGAGATTTACTGTTTTATAAAAAGAGATGACATTCATTTTGATACCTTACTTTAATACCTTACTGAGTTGTTGGTTCAATGACTACCCTGTTAAGCTATCAAGTTACATTTCGAATTACAAGCGATCAACAAAATGGATAAACAACAAAGAACAATGAAGGATCTAGCATCGTGAGTACGTTTGAAAAGAAAGAATGTGCTCAGAAAGAAGTGCAAGTAAATCCACAAGTACAACTTCGGAATCAGCGGGAACAACTTCAGCCAATTTCAAGAAATAGGACACCATTGTGCGATATTACTTCTAACACACTCAATGAGATGAGACCTAACAATACACAATTTACGTTCAGCTCTAATGCTATTGTATATACTCATCCAAGTGCTATCAAACATTCATTTCGGAGAAAAGGAAGAATTTGTTTGTATTGATACAATGGGAGTGAACTTAATGAGCAAATTTATCAAAGCGACACATAATTGAGTCAATGAACATAATGCAAGTAGTTCCTCCAACGTAGCATCCACTTCAACTGCGACATTTTCGGATCATTTTAGCCCAAGCACAAGTTTTAATATAGAAAACAGATTTCATTCAATTTCTGATGTGCTTAGTGATTCAGACACTGATATTCATCCTACTCAAGGTACTGTTTTTTAATTATATTATGTAACTTACCTCAGGATAACCTATGCATAACTTATTACTCTATACTAATGTATTAAACATGATTAATTTTCTGTTTCCATTAGGATTAAATTCTGACAGTGATTCGAGTTCAGATGATGAAGGACCATATGCGAATATTAATCCTACTGAAGACAACAATGTTAATGAAGGTACTTTGTTAGATCTTTTAATGAATATGTATGCTGATAATTATGTGCTTCTTATTAATACCATCTTCATTAATTTATAGGATACGAAGATATCGGGGATCCGCTTATTGAATGTCAATACTGCGGAGCATGTATGTGGTATCAAGAGAGAACTCGCAAGCACAGGCACACTACATTTCCTAAGTATCAACTATGTTGTGGTCATGGAAAGATTCAACTACCGCTATTGAAGCCACCACCTGACTATCTTCAACATCCACTGTTTGATAATCATTCACCAGACTCCAAAAATTATCAGCGGCATGTTCGAACCTATAACATGATGTTTGCATTCACATCGCCAGGAGCAAAACTTGACAACTCAATTAATAATAGTAGAGGACCACCAACTATTAGAATACAAGGTCAACCATGCCACAGAATTGGCAGTCTATTGCCTATGCCAGGTCAACCTCCAAAGTTCGCACAACTCTACATTTATGATACTGAAAATGAGATACAAAACAGGATTCAAGTAGTAAGGTACATACATATGCTTATGCATTTTCATCTCACCACCTTTTTATTCATTATATGAAGATTCTTTCCTACAAGACTATTACGCTTCTTTTATTATACATAAACCTATTAATTTACCAAGTCAAATTTTTACTCTTTTAACAGAACCACAACAATATTGATCCGTAGATTGTGCGTAAATTGTTTGCCATGCTAGATCAATATAATGAACATGCCAAGTCATTTAGGATTGCCAGGATAGATTGAAATATGGCAATGTGCACGATCTAAAGTTAAGGCTCATTTCAAAGATCTACTGATGGTAGAATTTATAACCTACCTACTGTTTCAGAAGTAGCTGCTCTTATTGTTGGTGATGTTGATACTGCTTCAATCAGGGATATAATTATGGAAACGCAAAGCGGTAAACTTCAAAGAATAGATGAGTTGCACGCAGGTTATTTGGGTTACCAATATCCACTTATATTTCCCTATGGTGAAGATGGCTACAGACATGATGTATGCCATAGAAATACAGGTAATTCTCAGACCACCAAAAGGAATCGAGTTACTATCAGAGAATGGCTTTCCTTTAAAATTCAGACTAGAAAAAATGAGGCACAACCTTTATTGAGATCAAGAAGACTGTTCCAACAATTTTTGGTTGATGGTTATACTATGATGGAGTCAGATAGGCTATCTTTCATCAGGAGAAATCAATCCAAATTAAGAGTTGACAAATACCGTAGTTTGAATGAGGGAGATAAAAATCTCCAAACTCAAGGTTCAAACAGAGGTAAAAGAATCATATTACCTTCGATATTTGTGGGAAGTCGTAGATATATGGATCAGTTATACTTTGATGGCATGGCAATATGCAGTTTCGTTGGGTTTCCTGATTTGTTTTTAACTTTTACATGCAATCCTAATTGGCCTGAAATTCAAAGGTTACTTGCTCCCATTCATTTGGAACCACATGATCGTCCTGATATAATATCGAGAGTTTTCAAAATTAAATTGGAGCAACTGTTATCAGATGTGACAAAGAAGCAAGTGTTCGGCAAAGTACTCGCATGTAAGTTTCAATTTCTTCATTCACAGAATTTTAATTCATAATATAATTATGAACAGTGTATCATATAAGTATAGTTCTATATATTAATTATTAGTTTTTTTCCAGATATGTACACAATTGAATTCCAGAAAAGAGGGTTGCCGCATGCACACATACTTCTTTTTCTACATCCCTCCAATAAGTACCCAACTGGAGATGATATTGACAAAATTATTTCAGCTGAGATGCCAAATGAGAATGATGACAATGAGTTGTATAACTTAGTAAAAACTGACATGCTACATGGTCCGTGTGGCTTAGCTAACAGATCAGCTCCATGCATGATGGATGGGAAATGCTCTAGATATTATCCTAAGTCATTTCAAAGCACAACTATTGTTGACCAATCTGGATATCCAGTATATAGAAGAAGAGATAATGGTCACACAATTATGAAGAATGGTGTTGTTTTTGACAATCGTCATGTTGTCCCTTACAACCCAAAGTTGTTATTGAAGTACCAAGCACATATAAACATGGAATGGTGTAACCAAAGTACTTCAATCAAATACTTATTCAAGTACATCAACAAAGGGTATGATCGGATTACAGCTGTTATAGTTCCAAGTCAAGATCAACAGTCACCTAATGATGGAAACATTGATGAGATCAAGCAATACCTTGATTGTAGGTATGTGTCACCATGTGAGGCCTGTTGGCGAATTTTTTCTTTTCCAATTCATAGTAGAAAGCCAGCGGTTGAAAGGTTGTACTTTCACCTTCTAGGAGAGCAAGCTGTGTACTTTAATGATCATGAAGACATTGATGATGTACTTTCTAAGCCAAGTGTTACAGATTCAATGTTTACAGCTTGGATGGAATCCAATAAAACATTTTCTGAAGGCAGAAACTTGACTTATGGACAATATGTTTCCAAATTTGTGTATGTGAAGAAAACAAGGTGTTGGAAACCAAGAAAAAAATATTATACTATTGGAAGGCTAATATGGGTTCCTCCAAGCACTGGAGAGCTATTTTATTTAAGAATGATGTTAACTGTTGTAAGAGGAGCAACTTCCTATGAAGACATAAAAACAGTTGGCAACATCCAATATCCAACTTTTAGAGAAGCATGCTTCGCAATGGGATTGCTTGAGGATGACAGAGAATACATAGAAGCTTTAAAAGAAGCTTATGATTGGGGTTCAGGTCACTATTTGAGGAAGTTGTTCGTCACAATCCTATTATCAAGTAGTGTTAATAGACCAGAGCATGTGTGGGATCAAACATGACAATTGTTGTCTGATGGAATCCTTTATGAACAAAGAAGGTTATCAAATAACCATGGTATGTATGCACCTACCAATAGTAAAACCTTATGATACTATCTGTTACTATTTATGTTGTATACTTTCAAACAATGATAATACTTATAATATTGTTAATCCTATGTTTGTAGAGTTGCAGCTTACTGAAGAACAATTGCAAAACTTAACTCTACTGGAAATTGAAAAATTATTGCAAGCTAATAGAAAAAGCTTAAGGGATTATCCATCAATGCCATATCCAAATGGATATATCACAGGTCAACTAGGAAATAGGCTCATATATGCGAGCATTGATTATAATGTGGGAGCTTTACGTGATCAATTTCAGACTTTATTTAGTTCTCTAACTGGTAACATATACTTTCATGAAACTATTAAAATTTAACTATTATAATTACTTTTATCCGACGAATGGAATGCTTTTACTAATATCAAGTAAGTGATTTTACAGATGAGCAAAAAGGTATATTTGACACCATTATGAAAGCAGTGAATATGCAGCAAGGTGGTATGTTCTTTCTATATGGTTTTGGTGGTGCAGGTAAAACATTCATGTGGAACACTTTCTCCTGCGCCTTACGTTCTGAAGGTCATATAGTACTGACTGTTGCATCAAGCGGTATAGCTTCCCTATTATTACCAGGAGGTAGAACTGCACACTCAAAGTTCAAAATACCTGTTCCCACACTAGATAACAGCACTTGCAACATCCATCAAGGGAGTGAACTTGCTGAACTTTTGAAACAAACTAAGTTAATAATATGGGACGAAGCTCCGATGGCACATAAGTTTTGTTTCGAGGCATTGGATAAAACTCTAAGAGACATCATGAATAATGGATCTTCAGTATTCGGAGGAAAAGTAGTTGTCTTTGGAGGAGACTTTCGACAAATTCTACCTGTCATTCCTAGAGGAAGTCGTTCGGATATTGTACATGCAACAATTAATGCATCATATCTCTGGGATCATTGTCAAGTATTAACCCTCACGAAAAACATGCGTTTGCAACGTGGCATGGATAATACAAGTGAATCAGAACTTAGAGAGTTCTCCCAATGGATTTTGGATGTTGGAGATGGCAAAATTTCTGAGCCTAATGATGGATATGTAGAGATAGATATTCCAGAGGAACTTTTGATTACAAATTTTCATGATCCAATAGAAGCTATAGTTCAAAGCACATATCCTAATCTAATTAATGAATACATGAATGAAGAATTCTTGCAATCTAGAGCAGTGCTAGCATCAACAATTGAAGTTGTTGACGAAATCAATGATTACATGTTGAACTTGATTCCAGGTAATCAATTATTTATTTCATTTAAAATTTCATTGATACTATATAATACCCTATATTTCAACAATTATGAAAATTCATTTTATTTTATTTTTCATGATTACAGGAGATGAAAAAGAATATCTAAGTTCCGATTCTATTGATAAGTCAGAAGCTTATGAGAGCGAACCATTTGAGGTACTTACCCCTGAATTTTTAAGTTCTCTCAAAGCTTCGGGTCTTCCTAATCATATAATCAAACTTAAGGTTGTCACTCCAATAATGCTATTAAGAAATTTGGACCAATCTGAAGCTTTATATAATGGAACAAGATTGATTGTTACAAGACTAGCAAATCATGTCATTGAGGCAAAAATCATGTCTGGAAAGAACATTGGAACCAACGTATATATCCCTAGAATGTCTATGTCACCATCAGAATCACCTTGGCCTTTCAAGCTTATCAGAAGACAATTTCCAATAATTGTTTCATATGCCATGACGATCAACAAGTCTCAAGGTCAATCATTATCAAGAATGGGATTATACTTACCTAGGCCCGTCTTTAGTCATGGTCAATTGTATGTGGCAATTTCTAGAGTTCAAAGTAAAAAGGGCTTGAAGATATTGATACATGATAAGGATAAGAATCCACTAAACAAAACCACCAATGTGGTTTTCAAAGAAGTCTTCCAAAATTTATAACAAGTAAGTATCTTAATATGCTACTTCAATTTAAATTGTTATATGTACTCTAATACTTTAAGACTAGCATTATACCTTTACTATATATAGCAGCATATTATATTTGACAGTTAACCAAATTTATAGTTCACTGATAATTAAATTTCTCACAGTTATAGAATTCGTACATTTTATAAAACTTTTAAGCTTCAATTTATTCACTTGATTATTTTTAACATTTGACAGTGATTCACTATGAGACATCACTTTGGATAGTTTACAAATGCACAATCTTTAAGCTGAATCCATCTTCTTGGGTATGACTTCCATTCTTCTGCAACCTATAACTGTTATCTAATAAATATAATTCTGCATTCTGTATTACTTTAATTTCTTATTTTTAATTCTTCTCTTTCTGTATGTGTCTTTCAGTTTATTTCAACAGAAATCAGACAAAGAAAGTCTTCATATTACTTTGACGTCATTGAAGAAACTCCTCTTTTATGATTCTCATTTTAAACTTTTATATTATTTACAGAACTTTATACGAAGTGAGGAATTAGTGTAAGCCCCATACCCATAGTCAAATGGTGTTCAAATTTCTTGAATAATGAACCCCCAATAAAATATAGCTGTCAGTTTTTCCATTTAAGTCAAATTTTAGTTGAATATTACTCTGAGATTGAGTTACATTATTGGACAGATTTAGTGATGTTCATTTGGTGATTATATATACCCCAATAATATATAGCTTATTGTCTTTGGCCATTCTATTATAATTGATTTCATAGGTGTTCTGTGTTTTTTAGTTCATTGTTCTAAATTTATATTGTCACAGTAAAACTTGACTTTCTAATTGTTGGTTGGTTTTGGGCAGAGGATTAACCGGAGCCAAGTCATCGCTTGATTCTGCCTTGCAGGGTGCACTTAAACTCCTTTTTTGCTTCTCTTATTGTGACCACCTTCATCAATTCTAATTTTTCTACTGCCTGAAGGAATAACAGTGTGTCATACTAGATGGTTGATCTTTTACATGGTTTACCATGAAGTTGTATTCTGTTCAAAGTAAGCTTCAGTAACATAAACATTGGTAGTGCTTTCAATTCTGCAGCTACTCTTACATTTTTTGCAAATGTTGCTTTTCCTTCATAGTAATATCATATTTCATAGCACACATGATTTAAAATCAACCCCTACTGATTTATCATGTGTTTAATTATTCTCATTCTCATATTCTTTCTTTAAGTTAGTATCAAGGTATTTTTTTACATTTTAAATCCAATAATTAAGTTACTATCAAGGTATTCTTTCATTAATTAATTTCACACCTTCACCTTCTAAATAGCAAATTTGATGACAACATAATAGTTGATTTTACAAATCCTATACTAAATTATTCTTTCATCCCTCAATTAATTACACATGTGTGACATAAAAATTTAGTACTACAATTATTTATAGTGATGAACACTGCGTGCCCCGTGCGTATGTACGGGTATATAACTAGTTATTAAATGAAAAGGCTGGGCTTTTCAAAAACAAAACATGTATAGATTAATTTAACGGCAAAAGGCAATTTCGATTGCAGAAGGTTGAGTAAAGCATACTGCTCAAGCTATTGATGGGATGATTGATGCAAAGAAGACAATGCCACCAATAGGCTGACTAACAATTCTGATAACTAAATAATTTGCCATTAAAATTATAAACTTTAGTAGTACGTAAAGTGTAAACTATTTGAAATCGAAGAACAAATTATTATTCAAGTATAACATGCTTCATATTTAGGCACAAACTGTAGACTGTGAAACTTCACCTACTTTACTTCAACGAAATTGATACTAACGATATATGACTAACCTCATTCTGCAGATAGGATTCATACTAACAGAGTTAGTGACATGCAGTCAACTGAAATTGAAACAAGAAAAAGTGAAATGCTAAAAGCCTATTACAAATTTGGGACAACTTTGGTGGGGAAGTTGGTCCTATGAGAACTCTCGAAGAGTGAAACAAGGTGGGATCTGGTGGGATAAAAATGGGAGAAAGGGAGACGCGGTGGGCGTGGGATCGTTGTGCTTGAGGAGAGAGGCTTGGACAGCCTTAGCAAGGTTCTTGTGGTGGCCGGCCGCATCACCTATAGTGGTGTCCCGTGTGTAATACGAGTAGTGTGATTAATCTTTCATTCCATTTTCTTTCCTCCCACTAAATTTATTGTTCCGAAAGTTTTTTTATGACATAATTACTTAATGTTCAAGCATAATATTATGTGTTGCATTTAATAACCTTATTATGTTATATTTTAATTTGGTTAAAATTTTTATTTATAATATTGGCTTAAATATGTTTTGTTTCCTATAATATACTCACTTTTTTGTTTTAGTCTGTTTAAAGTTATTTTCAGTCAAAATAGTCCCGGCAATATATTTTTTGGTCCATGTTAGTCCTCTTTTTTGTTTTATACATTGTACTATACTTTTTTTTTTGGTCCCAATGATATTTGGTTCATATTCAATTTACCACAATCCTATCGCTATGGCTTCGGATGACTCAGCCAGTGGATGATGATCCATCATCTATGTTGCTTCCTTTTGATTCAGCAACAAACTTGCGGCAAGCGCAGCTCCATTTTGATTCAACCGACAGCATCTTCGGTGTACGCTGTGTGTAGAACAATATTCATGGATGCCCTGAAATTGAGCCACCGAATGTATCAAAATAAGGTGAACTTTTAATGAATATAACAGCATGCTTTTATTTTTGATTCGGGTGAGATTGCTCTTAATTGACTCACTCATTCACACATATATTATGACAGCACCCTATGTCCACGGCCGTCCCTGAGATTTTGGGTGCCCTGTGCGAATTATGAACTTGGTGTCCTATTTCACACACACGCACGCACGCCGCACGCACACATGCACCCACACGCGCGCGCACGTGCGCACTCGCCCGTGCACGTGCACACACACAGTTTATCACATGAAGATAGCCTTCAACATAAAAGTAGTACAAAAAGCTAGCCATTAATTGTTTTAATAAATGAAACAATAGCACCTGATTTTTGATTGCTGATTTTAAACCTCTAGTAAATATACTGAAAAAATAGCAATAAGTGTCACAGTAGGTTTTGACTCGAAAGAGATTCAGATGATAAAAATTTCTTCAAGGTTTTGTTCCCACCAAAAAGAAATTATTGGTCCCTAGTATATTTGAATTGGCACATACGACTGGGTCTATTTTTTTATAAGATGCGGCTAGGTCTGTCAATTATATATTTTTTTTTAATACACACACACACACAAAGTAAAAAAAAAAATTGGTGCCCCAAAAAAATGGGGCCCTGTGCGGTCGCACATCCCGCACACCCTCAAGGCCACCCCTGCCTATGTCTTTTTCAATAAAGGTGAATCTTCTGAATAAAAGGCAACTTTTAATAAGGCAAATATAAGGCAAAATGTAACTTTAATAAGCCAAATAAAAACCAAATAATATTATCTTTTGGGTGCTGTGATGTGCCCCCAGCAAGTCAACTTGTAATAAGCCAATTCTATTTACCGAACTTAAACCCGAAATTAACTCAATTCTATAACCTAGACCAAAACTCAATTCGATGTGGAATACAAGACCTTTACACGTCAAAAACCCAACAGGAAACATAGGGAGAAATGGGAAACATAGTGAATCTTCGAATTGGCTAAATAAAAAACACGTTTTCCTGTCCTCACTTAAGGTAATCAACATATATTAAAAATAATAATACAGCAAAGGTAGAAAACTGGTGTCTATGAACAAAATCCACAAACCAACATCAATAATCGAATCCAGAAATGAAATGTTCAATTACGTGCATCAGAATCAAGATAATCAAAAGACTGAAAAACAGAAGTACAATCCACATTTACAAACTCCATAAATAGTTGCTATTTAAATGCTGCACATTTTTCAAGCTCAATTCTCAAATAACAGCAACCACATAACTTGGTAAAAAAATAAAAAAAAAATAAAAGATGGGATAATACTAGTTTTGCTGCTGCTCAATTCATAAAGCTAGTTTCTCAAACTCAATTTTGCAGTATATATAATTGTTCCTAAATGGTGTTGTGTATGTGCTACTACCCCTAATTAGTCTAAATGTCAGTATCCTTCTTCATATGCGGTGGCATCTTCGGACACAAATTGATCTGGCGACTGCGTCTGCAAGTCAATTTCCACAGTCATGGGTGCAATGGCGGCGACAAGAATCGATGGTGTTTCTCCGGCTTGAATACTTTGTTCCAAAACAAAATCCAAAAAGGGATAAAGATCTGCAACAAGATTGAAATCACCTGGTACGTTCTGTCTGGTTTGGGATGCGGCGGCGGCGGCGTTGGCGGTGGAGGACACACGCACATAAATACGTGTGACCCATCGTCTGCACAACTGCAGACGCAAGTCACAGCTCCTGCAGGGGGAGGGGCGGAGGAGGAGGATGGGGATGGTGCGGAGGCGGAGGAGGATGGGGGTGGTGCGGAGGCAGAGGTGAAGGATGGGGGTGGTGAGGAGGAGGAGGATGGGGGTGGGGGAGACGGGAGGAGGACGATTGATGCCAAAATGCAAACTATCAGAAGTTTCACCATTCTTGCTGCATTGCTCCCTCTTCGTGAATCCGTTCATTATATGTAGCATTAGAGAGAGAGGGGAGGGGAACTGGGAACTGGGAAAAGGGAGGGGGAGGCTGAGAGAGGGAGAACAGAAGAGGAAGGCAGAAATGGATGACTCAGCCAGTAGATGATGATCCATCATCTATGTTGCTTCCTTTTGATTCAGCGACAAACTTGCGGCAAGTGCAGCTCCATTTTGATTCAACCAGCAGCATCTTCAGTGTACGCTGTGTGTAGAACAATATTCATGGATGCCCTGAAATTGAGCCACCGAATGTATCAAAATAAGGTGAACTTTTAATGAATATAACAGCATCGTTTTATTTTTGATTTGGGCGAGATTGCTCTTAATTGACTCACTCATTCACACATATATTATGACAGCACCCTATGTCCTCGGCCGTCCCTGAGATTTTGCGTGCCATGTGCGAATTATGAACTTGGTGTCCAATTTTACAAACACGCATGCACGCCGCACGCACACATGCACCCACACGCGCGCGCACGTACGCACTCGTGCGTGCACGTGCACACACACAGTTTATCACATGCAGATAGCCTTCAATATAAAAGTGGTACCAAAAGCTAGCCAATAATTGTTTTAATAAATGAAACAATACCACCTGATTTTTGATTGCTAATTTTAAACCTCTAGTAAATATACTAAAAAAATAGCAATAAGTGTCACAGTAGGTTTTGACTCGAAAGAGATTCAGATGATAAAAATTTCTTCAAGGTCTTGTTCGCACCAAAAAGAAATTATTGGTCCCTAGTATATTTGAATTGGCACATACGACTGGGTCTATTTTTTTATAAGATGTGGCTGGGTCTGTCAATTATATAATTTTTTTTATTTTAATACACACACACACACAAAGTAAAAAAAAATTTGGTGCCCCAAAAAAAGGGGCCCTGTGCGGTCGCACATCCCGCACACCCTCAAGGTCACCCCTGCCTATGTATTTTTCAATAAAGGTGAATCTTCTGAATAAAAGGCAACTTTTAATAAGGCAAATATAAAGCAAAATGTAACTTTAATAAGCCAAATAAAAACCAAATAATATTATCTTTTCGGTGCTGTGATGTGCCCCCAGCAAGTCAACTTGTAATAAGCCAATTCTATTTACCTAACTTAAACCTGAAATTAACTCAATTCTATAAGCTAGACCAAAACTCAATTCGATGTGGAATACAAGACCTTTACACGTCAAAAACCCAACAAGAAACATAGGGAGAAATGGGAAACATAGTGAATCTTCGAATTGGCTAAATAAAAAACACGTTTTCCTGTCCTCACTTGAGGTAATCAACATATATTAAAAATAATAATACAGCAAAGGCAGAAAACTGGTGTCTATGAACAAAATCCACAAACCAACATCAATAATCGAATCCAGAAATGAAATGTTCAATTACGTGCATTAGAATCAAAATAATCAAAAGTCTGAAAAACTGAAGTACAATCCACATTTTCAAACTCCATAAATATTTGCTATTTAAATGCTGCACATTTTTCAAGCTCAATTCTCAAATAACAGCAACCACATAACTTGGTAAAAAAAATAAAAATAAATAAAAGATGGGATAATACAAGTTTTGCTACTGCTCAATTCATAAAGCTAGTTTCTCAAACTCAATTTTGCAGTATATATAATTGTTCCTAAATGGTGTTGTGTATATGCTACTGCCCCTAATCAGTCTAAATGTCAGTATCCTTCTTCATATGCGGTGGCATCTTCGGACACAAATTGATCTGGCGACTGCGTCTGCAAGTCAATTTCCACAGGCTGTGGGTGCCTGTGGCAGCAGCAACTACAGCAGTGGTGTTTCTCCGGCTTGAATACTTTGTTCCAAAACAAAATCCAAAAAGGGATAAAGATCTGCAACAAGATTGAAATAACCCGGTACGTTCTGTCTGATTTGGGAGGCGGCGGCGGCTTTGGCGGTGAAGGACACACGCACATAAAGACGTGTGACCCATCGTCTGCACAACTGCAGATGCAAGTCACAACTCCTGCAGGGGAGGAGCGAAGGAGGGGGATGGGGGTGGTGCCGGGGCGGAGGAGGATGGGGGTGGTGCGGAGGCGGAGGTGAAGGATGGGGGTGGTGAGGAGGAGGAGGATGGGGGTGGGGGAGACGGGAGGAAGACGATGGATGCCAAAATGCAAACCATCAAAAGTTTCGCCATTCTTGCTGCATTGCTCCCTCTTCGTGAATTCGTTCATTACATATAGCATTAGAGAGAGAGGGGAGGGGAACTGGGAACTGGGAAGAGGGAGGGGGAGGCTGAGAGAGGGAGAACAGAAGAGGAAGGCAGAAATGGATGACTCAGCCAGTGGATGATGATCCATCATCTATGTTGCTTCCTTTTAATTCAGCGACAAACTTGCGGCAAGCGCAGCTCCACTTTGATTCAACCAGCAGCATCTTCAGTGTACGCTGTGTGTAGAACAATATTCATGGATGCCCTGAAATTGAGCCACCGAATGTATCAAAATAAGGTGAACTTTTAATGAATATAACAGCATCCTTTTATTTTTGATTCGGGTGAGATTGCTCTTAATTGACTCACGCATTCACACATATATTATGACAGCACCCTATGTCCACGGCCGTCCCTGAGATTTTGCGTGCCCTGTGCGAATTATGAACTTGGTGTCCTATTTCACACACACACACGCACGCCGCAAGCACACATGCACCCACACGCGCGCGCACGTGCGCACTTGCGCGTGCACGTGCACACACACAGTTTATCACATGCTGATAGCCTTTAACATAAAAGTGGTACAAAAAGCTAGCCATTAATTGTTTTAATAAATGAAACAATAGCACCTGATTTTTGATTGCTGATTTTAAACCTCTAGAAAATATACTGAAAAAATAGCAATAAGTGTCACAGTAGGTTTTGACTCGAAAGAGATTCAGATGATAAAAATTTCTTCAAGGTCTTGTTCCCACCAAAAAGAAATTATTGGTCCCTAGTATATTTGAATTGGCACATATGACTGGGTCTATTTTTTTATAAGATGTGGCTGGGTCTGTCAATTATATAATTTTTTTTATTTTAATACACACACACACAAAGTAAAAAAAAAATTTGGTGCCCCAAAAAAAGAGGCCCTGTGCGGTCGCACATCCCGCACACCCTCAAGGCCACCCCTGCCTATGTATTTTTCAATAAAGGTGAATCTTCTGAATAAAAGGCAACTTTTACTAAGGCAAATATAAGGCAAAATGCAACTTTAATAAGCCAAATAAAAACCAAATAATATTATATTTTGGGTGCTGTGATGTGCCCCCAGTAAGTCAACTTGTAATAAGCCAATTCTATTTACCTAACTTAAACCTGAAATTAACTCAATTCTATAACCTAGACCAAAACTCAATTCGATGTGGAATACAGAACATTTACACGTCAAAAACCCAACATGAAACATAGGGAGAAATGGGAAACATAGTGAATCTTCGAATTGGCTAAATAAAAAACACGTTTTCCTGTCCTCACTTAAGGTAATCAACATATATTAAAAATAATAATACAAAGCGTAAAAGCGGGTGTCTATGAACAAAATCCACAAACCAACATCAATAATCGAATCCAGAAATGAAATGTTCAATTACGTACATCAGAATCAAGATAATCAAAAGACTGAAAAAGTGAAGTACAATCCACATTTTCAAAGTCCATAAATAATTGCTATTTAAATGCTGCACATTTTTCAAGCTCAATTCTCAAATAACAGCAACCACATACCTTGGTAAAAAAATAAAAAAAAAATTAAAGATGGGATAATACTAGTTTTGCTGCTGCTCAATTCATAAAGCTAGTTTCTCAAACTCAATTTTGCAGTATATATAATTGTTCCTAAATGGTGTTGTGTATATGCTACTACCCCTAATCAGTCTAAATGTCTGTATCCTTCTTCATATGCGGTGGCATCTTCGGACACAAATTGATCAAAGCGTATCCGCAAGTCAATTTCCACAGTCAGGTGCCCGTGGCGCAAAGAAGAACTACAAAGAATGGTGTTTCTCTGGCTTGAATACTTTGTTTCGAAACAAAATCCAAAAAGGGATAAAGATCTGCAACAAGATTGAAATCACCTGGTACGTTCTGTCTGGTTTGGGAGGCGGCGGCGGCGTTGGCGGTGGAGGACACACGCACATAAAGATGTGTGACCCATCGTCTTCACAACTACAGACGCAAGTCACAGCTCCTGCTGGGGAGGGGCGGAGGAGGATGGGGGTGGTGAGGCGGAGGTGAAGGATGGGGTGGTGAGGAGGAGGAGGATGGGGGTGGCGGAGACGGGAGGAGGACGATGGATGCCAAAATGCAAACTATCAGAAGTTTCGTCATTCTTGCTGCATTGCTCCCTCTTCGTGAATTCGTTCATTATATGTAGCATTAGAGAGAGAGGGGAGGGGAACTGGGAACTGGGAAGAGGGAGGGGGAGGCTGAGAGAGGGAGTACAGAAGAGGAATGCAGAAATGGATGACTAAGCCAGTGGATGATGATCCATCATCTATGTTGCTTCCTTTTGATTCAGCGACAAACTTGCGGCAAGCGCAGCTCCATTTGGATTCAACCAGCAGCATCTTCTGTGTACGCTGTGTGTAGAACAATATTCATGGATGCCCTGAAATTGAGCCACCGAATGTATCAAAATAAGGTGAACTTTTAATGAATATAACATCATCCTTTTATTTTTGATTCGGGTGAGATTGCTCTTAATTGACTCACTCATTCACACATATATTATGACAGCACCCTATGTCCATGGTCGTCCCTGAGATTTTGGGTGCCCTGCGCGAATTATGAACTTGGTGTCTTATTTCACACACACGCACGCACGCCGCACCCACACATGCACCCTGCCTTGCGCACATGCGCCTTTCGCGGCGTGCATGTCTTACCACGCTTTATCACCTGCAGATAGCCTTCAACCTAAAAGTGGTCCAAAAAGCTAGTCATTAATTGTTTTAATAAATGAAACAATAGCACCTGATTTTTGATTGCTGATTTTAAACCTCTAGTAAATATACTGAAAAAATAGCAATAAGTGTCACAGTAGGTTTTGACTCGAAAGAGATTCAGATGATAAAAATTTCTTCAAGGTCTTGTTCCCACCAAAAGAAATTATTGGTCCCTAGTATATTTGAATTGGCACATACGACTGGTCTATTTTTTATAAGATGTGGTTAGATGCATCAATTATATTATTTTTTTAATTTTAATACACACTCACACACAAAGTAAAAAAAAATTTGGTGCCCCAAAAAAAGGGGCCCTGTGCGGTCGCACATCACGCACACCCTCAAGGCCACCCCTGCCTATGTCTTTTTCAATAAAGGTGAATCTTCTGAATAAAAGACAACTTTTAATAAGGCAAATATAAGGCAAAATGTAACTTTAATAAGCCAAATAAAAACCAAATAATATTATATTTTGGGTGCTGTGATGTGCCCCCAGCAAGTTAACTTGTAATAAGCCAATTCTATTTACCTAACTTAAACCTGAAATTAACTCAATTCTATAACCTAGACCAAAACTCAATTCGATGTGGAATACAGGACATTTACACGTCAAAAACCCAACAGGAAACATAGGGAGAAATGGGAAACATAGTGAATCTTCGAATTGGCTAAATAAAAAACACGTTTTCCTGTCCTCACTTAAGGTAATCAACATATATTAAAAATAATAATACAGCAAAGGCAAAAAACTGGTGTCTATGAACAAAATCCACAAACCAACATCAATAATCGAATCCAGAAATGAAATGTTCAATTACGTGCATCAGAATCAAGATAATCAAAAGACTGAAAAACTGAAGTACAATCCACATTTTCAAACTCCATAAATAATTGCTATTTAAATGCTGCACATTTTTCAAGCTCAATTCTCAAATAACAGCAACCACATAACTTGGTAAAAAAATAAAAAAAAAATTAAAGATGGGATAATACTAGTTTTGCTGCTGCTCAATTCATAAAGCTAGTTTCTCAAACTCAATTTTGCAGTATATATAATTGTTCCTAAATGGTGTTGTGTATATGCTACTACCCCTAATCAGTCTAAATGTCAGTATCCTTCTTCATATGCGGTGGCATCTTCGGACACAAATTGATCAGGCGACTGTGTCTGCAAGTCAATTTCCACAGGCTGTGGGTGCCCGTGGCAGCAGCAACTACAGCAGTGGTGTTTCTCTGGCTTGAATACTTTGTTTCGAAACAAAATCCAAAAAGGGATAAAGATCTGCAACAAGATTGAAATCACCTGGTACGTTCTGTCTGGTTTGGGAGGCGGCGGCGGCGTTGGCGGTGGAGGACACACGCACATAAAGATGTGTGACCCATCGTCTTCACAACTACAGACGCAAGTCACAGCTCCTGCTGGGGAGGGGCGGAGGAGGATGGGGGTGGTGCGGAGGCGGAGGTGAAGGATGGGTGTGGTGAGGAGGAGGAGGATGGGGGTGGCGGAGACGGGAGGAGGACGATGGATGCCAAAATGCAAACTATCAGAAGTTTCGTCATTCTTCTTTGCATTGCTCCTCTTCGTGAATTCGTTCATTATATGTAGCATTAGAGAGAGAGAGGAGGCGGGAACTGGGAAGAGGGAGGAGGAGGTGAGAGAGGGAGTACGTAAGAGGAATGCAGAAATGGATGACTAAGCGGTGGATGATGATCCATCATCTATGTTGCTTCCTTTTGATTCGGCCGACAAACTTGCGGCAAGCGCAGCTCCATTTGGATTCAACCAGCAGCATCTTCTGTGTACGCTGTGTGTAGAACAATATTCATGGATGCCCTGAAATTGAGCCACCGAATGTATCAAAATAAGGTGAACTTTTAATGAATATAACATCATCCTTTTATTTTTGATTCGGGTGAGATTGCTCTTAATTGACTCACTCATTCACACATATATTATGACAGCACCCTATGTCCATGGTCGTCCCTGAGATTTTGGGTGCCCTGCGCGAATTATGAACTTGGTGTCTTATTTCACACACACGCACGCACGCCGCACCCACACATGCACCCACACGCGCGCGCACATGCGCACTCGCGCGTGCATGTGCGCACACACAGTTTATCACATGCAGATAGCCTTCAACATAAAAGTGGTACAAAAAGCTAGTCATTAATTGTTTTAATAAATGAAACAATAGCACCTGATTTTTGATTGCTGATTTTAAACCTCTAGTAATTTTCCTGAAAAAAAAGCAATAAGTTCCACAGTGGGTTTTGACTCGAAAGAGATTCAGATGATAAAAATTTCTTCAAGGTCTTGTTCCCACCAAAAAGAAATTATTGGTCCCTAGTATATTTGAATTGGCACATACGACTGGGTCTATTTTTTTATAAGATGTGGTTGGGTCTGTCAATTATATTATTTTTAATTTTAATACACACTCACACACAAAGTAAAAAAATTTGGTGCCCCAAAAAGGGGCCTGTGCGGTCGCACATCACGCACACCCTCAAGGCCACCCACCTATGTCTTTTTCAATAAAGGTGAATCTTGAATAAAAGACAACTTTTAATAAGGCAAATATAAGGCAAAATGTAACTTTAATAAGCCAAATAAAAACCAAATAATATTATATTTTGGGTCTTTGTGATGTGCCCCCAAAGAAGTTAACTTGTAATAAGCCAATTCTATTTACCTAACTTAAACACAAATTAACTCAATTCTATAACCTAGACCAAAACTCAATTCGATGTGGAATACGTGACATTTACACGTCAAAAACCCAACAGAAACATAGGGAGAAATGGGAAACATAGTGAATCTTGAATTGGCTAAATAAAAACACGTTTTCTGTCCTCACTTAAGGTAATCAACATATATTAAAAATAATAATACAGCAAAGGCAAAAAACTGGTGTCTATGAACAAAATCCACAAACCAACATCAATAATCGAATCCAGAAATGAAATGTTCAATTACGTGCATCAGAATCAAGATAATCAAAAGACTGAAAAACTGAAGTACAATCCACATTTTCAAACTCCATAAATAATTGCTATTTAAATGCTGCACATTTTTCAAGCTCAATTCTCAAATAACAGCAACCACATAACTTGGTAAAAAAATAAAAAAAAAATTAAAGATGGGATAATACTAGTTTTGCTGCTGCTCAATTCATAAAGCTAGTTTCTCAAACTCAATTTTGCAGTATATATAATTGTTCCTAAATGGTGTTGTGTATATGCTACTACCCCTAATCAGTCTAAATGTCAGTATCCTTCTTCATATGCGGTGGCATCTTCGGACACAAATTGATCAGGCGACTGTGTCTGCAAGTCAATTTCCACAGGCTGTGGGTGCCCGTGGCAGCAGCAACTACAGCAGTGGTGTTTCTCTGGCTTGAATACTTTGTTTCGAAACAAAATCCAAAAAGGGATAAAGATCTGCAACAAGATTGAAATCACCTGCACGCGTTACATGCGGTTTGGGCGGCGGAGGCGTGGGCGGGGGAGGACACACGCACATAAAGATGTGTGACCCATCGTCTTCACAACTACAGACGCAAGTCACAGCTCCTGCTGGGGAGGGGCGGAGGAGGATGGGGGTGGTGCGGAGGCGGAGGTGAAGGATGGGGGTGGTGAGGAGGAGGAGGATGGGGGTGGCGGAGACGGGAGGAGGACGATGGATGCCAAAATGCAAACTATCAGAAGTTTCGTCATTCTTGCTGCATTGCTCCCTCTTCGTGAATTCGTTCATTATATGTAGCATTAGAGAGAGAGGGGAGGCGGAGGCTGGGAAGAGAGGAGGGAGGAGGTGAGAGAGAGTCTGAGAAGAGGAATGCAGAAATGGATGACTAAGCCGGTGGATGATGATCCATCATCTATGTTGCTTCCTTTGATTCAGCGACAAACTTGCGTAGCGCAGCTCCATTTGGATTCAACCAAAGATCTTCTTACGTACGCTGTGTGTAGAACAATATTCATGGATGCCCTGAAATTGAGCCACCGAATGTATCAAAATAAGGTGAACTTTTAATGAATATAACATCATCCTTTTATTTTTGATTCGGGTGAGATTGCTCTTAATTGACTCACTCATTCACACATATATTATGACAGCACCCTATGTCCATGGTCGTCCCTGAGATTTTGGGTGCCCTGCGCGAATTATGAACTTGGTGTCTTATTTCACACACACGCACGCACGCCGCACCCACACATGCACCCACACGCGCGCACACATGCGCACTCGCGCGTGCATGTGCGCACACACAGTTTATCACATGCAGATAGCCTTCAACATAAAAGTGGTACAAAAAGCTAGTCATTAATTGTTTTAATAAATGAAACAATAGCACCTGATTTTTGATTGCTGATTTTAAACCTCTAGTAAATATACTGAAAAAATAGCAATAAGTGTCACAGTAGGTTTTGACTCGAAAGAGATTCAGATGATAAAAATTTCTTCAAGGTCTTGTTCCCACCAAAAAGAAATTATTGGTCCCTAGTATATTTGAATTGGCACATACGACTGGGTCTATTTTTTTATAAGATGTGGTTGGGTCCACAATTATATTATTTTTAATTTTAATACACACTCACACACAAAGTAAAAAATTTGGTGCCCCAAAAAAGGGGCCCTGTGATCGCACATCACGCACACCCTCAAGGCCACCCCGCCTATGTCTTTTTCAATAAAGGTGAATCTTCTGAATAAAAGACAACTTTTAATAAGGCAAATATAAGGCAAAATGTAACTTTAATAAGCCAAATAAAAACCAAATAATATTATATTTTGGGTGCTGTGATGTGCCCCCAGCAAGTTAACTTGTAATAAGCCAATTCTATTTACCTAACTTAAACACAAATTAACTCAATTCTATAACCTAGACCAAAACTCAATTCGATGTGGAATACAGGACATTTACACGTCAAAAACCCAACAGGAAACATAGGGAGAAATGGGAAACATAGTGAATCTTCGAATTGGCTAAATAAAAAACACGTTTTCCTGTCCTCACTTAAGGTAATCAACATATATTAAAAATAATAATACAAGAAAGGCAAAAAGCGGTGTCTATGAACAAAATCCACAAACCAACATCAATAATCGAATCCAGAAATGAAATGTTCAATTACGTGCATCAGAATCAAGATAATCAAAAGACTGAAAAACTGAAGTACAATCCACATTTTCAAACTCCATAAATAATTGCTATTTAAATGCTTGCACATTTTTCAAGCTCAATTCTCAAATAACAGAACCACATAACTTGGTAAAAAATAAAAAAATTAAAGATGGGATAATACTAGTTTCTTTCTTGCTCAATTCATAAAGCTAGTTTCTCAAACTCAATTTTGCAAGATATATAATTGTTCCTAAATGGTGTTGTGTATATGCTACTACCCCTAATCAGTCTAAATGTCAGTATCCTTCTTCATATGCGGTGGCATCTTCGGACACAAATTGATCAAAGCGATCGTGGTTCCGCAAGTCAATTTCCACAGTGTGGGTGCCGTGGCGGCAACTACTGGCGATGGTGTTTCTCTGGCTTGAATACTTTGTTTCGAAACAAAATCCAAAAAGGGATAAAGATCTGCAACAAGATTGAAATCACCTGGTACGTTCTGTCTGGTTTGGGAGGCGGCGGCGGCGTTGGCGGTGGAGGACACACGCACATAAAGATGTGTGACCCATCGTCTTCACAACTACAGACGCAAGTCACAGCTCCTGCTGGGGAGGGGCGGAGGAGGATGGGGGTGGTGCGGAGGCGGAGGTGAAGGATGGGGGTGGTGAGGAGGAGGAGGATGGGGGTGGCGGAGACGGGAGGAGGACGATGGATGCCAAAATGCAAACTATCAGAAGTTTCGTCATTCTTGCTGCATTGCTCCCTCTTCGTGAATTCGTTCATTATATGTAGCATTAGAGAGAGAGGGGAGGGGAACTGGGAACTGGGAAGAGGGAGGGGGAGGCTGAGAGAGGGAGTACAGAAGAGGAATGCAGAAATGGATGACTAAGCCAGTGGATGATGATCCATCATCTATGTTGCTTCCTTTTGATTCAGCGACAAACTTGCGGCAAGCGCAGCTCCATTTGGATTCAACCAGCAGCATCTTCTGTGTACGCTGTGTGTAGAACAATATTCATGGATGCCCTGAAATTGAGCCACCGAATGTATCAAAATAAGGTGAACTTTTAATGAATATAACATCATCCTTTTATTTTTGATTCGGGTGAGATTGCTCTTAATTGACTCACTCATTCACACATATATTATGACAGCACCCTATGTCCATGGTCGTCCCTGAGATTTTGGGTGCCCTGCGCGAATTATGAACTTGGTGTCTTATTTCACACACACGCACGCACGCCGCACCCACACATGCACCCACACGCGCGCGCACATGCGCACTCGCGCGTGCATGTGCGCACACACAGTTTATCACATGCAGATAGCCTTCAACATAAAAGTGGTACAAAAAGCTAGTCATTAATTGTTTTAATAAATGAAACAATAGCACCTGATTTTTGATTGCTGATTTTAAACCTCTAGTAAATATACTGAAAAAATAGCAATAAGTGTCACAGTAGGTTTTGACTCGAAAGAGATTCAGATGATAAAAATTTCTTCAAGGTCTTGTTCCCACCAAAAAGAAATTATTGGTCCCTAGTATATTTGAATTGGCACATACGACTGGGTCTATTTTTTTATAAGATGTGGTTGGGTCTGTCAATTATATTATTTTTTTAATTTTAATACACACTCACACACAAAGTAAAAAAAAATTTGGTGCCCCAAAAAAAGGGGCCCTGTGCGGTCGCACATCACGCACACCCTCAAGGCCACCCCTGCCTATGTCTTTTTCAATAAAGGTGAATCTTCTGAATAAAAGACAACTTTTAATAAGGCAAATATAAGGCAAAATGTAACTTTAATAAGCCAAATAAAAACCAAATAATATTATATTTTGGGTGCTGTGATGTGCCCCCAGCAAGTTAACTTGTAATAAGCCAATTCTATTTACCTAACTTAAACCTGAAATTAACTCAATTCTATAACCTAGACCAAAACTCAATTCGATGTGGAATACAGGACATTTACACGTCAAAAACCCAACAGGAAACATAGGGAGAAATGGGAAACATAGTGAATCTTCGAATTGGCTAAATAAAAAACACGTTTTCCTGTCCTCACTTAAGGTAATCAACATATATTAAAAATAATAATACAAAGAAAGGCAAAAAGCGGTGTCTATGAACAAAATCCACAAACCAACATCAATAATCGAATCCAGAAATGAAATGTTCAATTACGTGCATCAGAATCAAGATAATCAAAAGACTGAAAAACTGAAGTACAATCCACATTTTCAAACTCCATAAATAATTGCTATTTAAATGCTGCACATTTTTCAAGCTCAATTCTCAAATAACAGCAACCACATAACTTGGTAAAAAAATAAAAAAAAAATTAAAGATGGGATAATACTAGTTTTGCTGCTGCTCAATTCATAAAGCTAGTTTCTCAAACTCAATTTTGCAGTATATATAATTGTTCCTAAATGGTGTTGTGTATATGCTACTACCCCTAATCAGTCTAAATGTCAGTATCCTTCTTCATATGCGGTGGCATCTTCGGACACAAATTGATCTGGCGACTGCGTCTGCAAGTCATTTTCCACAGGCTGTGGGTGCCTGTGGCAGCAGCAACTGCAGCAGTGGTGTTTCTCCTGCTTGAATACTTTGTTCCGAAACAAAATCCAAAAAGGGATAAAGATCTGCAACAAGATTGAAATCACCTGGTACATTCTGTCTGGTTTGGGAGGCGGCGGCGGCGGCGTTGGCGGTGGAGGACACACGCACATAAAGACGTGTGACCCATCGTCTGCACAACTGCAAACGCAGGTCACAGCTCCTGCAGGGGAGGGGCGGAGGAGGAGGATGGGGGTGGTGAGGAGGCGGGAGGAGGACGATGGATGCCAAAATGCAAACTATCAGAAGTTTCGCCATTCTTGCTGCATTGCTCCCTCTTCGTGAATTCGTTCATTATATATAGCATTAGAGAGAGAGGGGAGAGGAACTGGGAACTGGGAAGAGGGAGGGGGAGACTGAGAGAGGGAGAACATAGGAGGAAGGCAGAAATGACACACCGCGTTTCTAATTCTGGTAAAAACCAACCCACTAATCAAAATGTTATCACAGGTTTGCTTGCTTAGTTTCTGCTTTCTTGTTTCTTTTATTTTTCTTAGCTTTTTAATCCTTTCTCTTTTTTTTTGATTTAATACTGGTTCTTAGTAGTATATCCGGTCTCCCTTTTTAGTTCTCATGAGCTTTGACCGTTGAGATCCTTCCTGGCCCTTCTGGGTGATACGTACACGTGGCCGGAATATTATTGGTCATAATTCTGGTATTCCCCTTTTCCTCTACTGTTATTTTCCCCCTTCCCAGAAAAAGGTTTTGATTAGGATAGATAATGACAACGTTACCGCCAATTGATTTAATACTGCTTGCAAAATATTACTGATAATACCTATAACAATTGCTACTACTCAAATAAGTTTTTCAAAATTAAATTTATTTAAATCCTAATTAACATCAACAATATTAATTATAGAATAGAAGATTGGATGAATTGACCATTTTATCTATTGAGGATAAAATATTAAAATTATGTGACTATAAAACTTTAATAAATACTTTTGCAACCCAGAAAACAACCCAAAATTATTTGACTCTCCAACTACATATCCTTCTGCAGAAAATGAAAGTGACAAATATTGTAGGGAGTACCATTTAGCTACTATTAACATTCTAGACAATAATTCAATTTATTCTTGGTAGTATATTTCATTAAGGGATTATCTATTAATGGCATTTCATATAAGAGTAATTTGATCCATAATTGGGTTTGGGCCTGTCTGCAGCTTCATAGATGAAAAAAGGGTTGTTACACATGATGATATGGGGATAATCTTCATAATGAGTGAAAATTGCATCCGTATGACCCATGTGGGTGTATAAAAAGCTAGAAAAAAAAATGGATATTTTCGGAAAGGTTTGTATTTTGATCATTTGTCTTTGGTGTGTAGAAATAATAACAAGCTGAAAGCGCGCAAGTGTTGCACGCCTTCTTTCTTTGATGAATGGTGAAAAAGGTGGTCACCTATGCTAGGAGAAAAAAAAGGGAAAGGATTAAAATAAATAAAAGAAATAGATGAGAAGGAAGATTTGGTGTGGAACAAAAAGTAAGGTGTATCATGGGTCATGGAGTAAAGGAGTGTAATCAGCAAGGGTGGGGTGTCATTGGAAATGGATTTTGGGAGAGATGATTAAAATTTTAAGTTTAAGAGAGAGAGAGAGATAAAATTGACTAGATGGACCAAATTAAAATCTATGGTCCGGAATTGATCAAACATCAATCCTCAACTGAAAAATTTTAAAATTATATTATATTATCGAAATCATAAAAATAATTTATTTATCATATTTATCTAAAAATAATAATTAATCACTATCTATATCAAATACAATGCGTATATCGGCAGACAATAATATTAACACACTTAACTGAAAGAAAATTAAATAGATAAATCAAAGCACATATTCTTGTACAACCAATAATAATAATAATAATAATAATAATAATAATAATAATCCCATTTCTAAAAATTGGGATGTTACAACAATAATTATAATAGATTTGCAATATCATGCAATTAGATTTTTTTTGGTAATCAAATGGGACGAAGCCCAAAATCAAGAAACTACAAACAAACTGAGCGCGGAGTAGACACTCCCAAAACATCGGTGACTAACACATGCGCTAGCTACATAGGAGAATGCTCGTACACCACATGGTTGAAAACCTAGCGTGTTTAGCTATTTAAAAAATATATTAGTATTGTAATTATTTATAAATATATGTGTATAGGGAACATACACTTACTTAATAATGAGAAATAAGAACAAGCCGGGTAGTTTTTCATTAACCCAGGTCTTCTCCCCCAACCCCTGCTCTTCTAGGGTTTAGTGGTGGCTCTACCCCAGGTCTTCCTGGCTTGTTGTCCCAGTGAATTTTGGCTTCCGCCATCGTATAGTGGCTTCTCCAAGCTCGGTGCTAGCCTGTGTCCCGGATTTGTCCTTGTGAGAAGCAATTGGAAAATTCCTTCAAGAATTTTTACGAACACCTTGTGAGCAACATTCAAACCCTCTCAAACCCACTTCTATTCAAGTCACAAATTCAATCCAATCAAGCTAAGAAACAACAATAAGTTTAGAACCATCAACCAACAATAGCCATGAACCAGAAAACAAGCTCAAAATCACGCAAATAAGTTTCTAATCCTAGAGTTTTTAGAGATAATCTAAAAGATTTCAATCGTGTCACTTCATTTTCTAGATTTTACACTTGAAATCTTTTAGATTATCTCTAAAAACTCTAGGATTAGAAACTTATTTGCGTGATTTTGAGCTTGTCACCTCATTTTCCACCAATCCACTTCCATCACTATCACAGTGGGTCCCTAGGATCACGGGTAGCTGAGCGTAGAAGCATGGGAGCGAAGGAGCGTGTGAGTAAAGGGTCGGTTCTTCTACTCAGGTAAGGGAGACAAAACCCTATCCACTAGAAAATAATAGTATTAGAATAAATGTAGAATAGGTGTAGGGTGCCTTTAGCCTTACTAGAGGGTTGATGACAACAACACCTCAGGAGAGGAGTTGTGACCTGTGGTAGGTCTAGGAGGACCTCTGCTGGTCCATCAACTTATAAGTCATATCGATTAGGACATGCGGTAAAAATTGGTGGTAGGTCTCCCTAGCGATGTTGGGCAAAATAAATAAATAATGATATGATTGCGTGATGATATTTGTATGCTTGAAAGCCCTACGTGCTGATAAGTGATGCTCTGTTATAACATGTTTGTGTGTTGTGGATGGTCTATCAAACACTCCAAGTATGTGGATCTGATTGACATGATGAAACCCGAGATTAGAGGTGGCAAAATGGATGGATTGGATGGATTTCCTTATGGATCCTAATGGATGGATTGGAAAAATTCATTTATCCATTTATCATCCACTAAAATTTCATTAAGAAAATCCAATCCATCCATCATCCATTTAAAAAAAACCATCTAATTCATCCATTAATAAATTTTTTATGGATGAAAAAATATTTTTAATCACAAAAAAATATTTTTAATCATAAAATATATTTTTTATCATAAAAAAATATTTTAATTACAAAAAAATATTTTTCTCCTCTCTCTCCCCCTCCCCCTCTCCCTTTTCTCCTCTCTCTCCTCTCTCCTTTCTCTCTCCCCTCTCTCCCTCTCCTCTCTCTCTCTCCCCGCTCTCTGTCTCCTCTCTCCATCCCCTCTCTCCCCTCTCTATTACGAACAGCTAGCAATGGATGATGACCAACAAAACTCTCTTACACTTTGTTTGGATGCAGATATGAGAGAAATAAATAAGAGAGAGATAGCAGAGAAATAGGGAACTTCTCTGATTTGGAAGAGAGGAGAAATAAGGAGTAAGAGAAATTTTTTTGGATGGAAACCGTGAAAAAAAATTTACGGTTCCTTAGGCGAGACTTTTATGTTGATCAGCATCGACGAACACGTTTGCAGCGGTGGCAACTGGCAAGTGTGCTTTCGATTTTTAATTACCCGCTCGCACGCTTTCATTCCTTTCTTTATTTACACTTTTTATTGTTTTAGTTTTCATCATTGTTTTTTCAGCTATCTCCCAGTGAAGGCTTTTTTAATATTTAATTGTATTTTTTTGGATTTACTGTTTGTTAAGAAAATGAAATCTACAATGCAAAAGCATATTGCAGCACTTACGTTTTTTATTCTTCTTATAATTAAGGTAGGAATTATTAAAAAAAAAACTAAATACGTTAAATATATATATTTATATAGAATATAGAATAAAAGAAGAATAAATGGCATGCAAAGTTGAAACGCATTGATCTCAAATAATTTGTGATGAAATTTGAATTTAAAATAAAAATTGAATGAATCATCTGACCAAAAAAATGAAGTTTCTGATTTTAGATCCTGAAGCTGCCACTAGGGGGAGACAGTGGGAGAGAAAGATATGAGAGAGGGGAGAGAGAGGAGAGAGAGAGGAAAGGGGAGAGGGGGAGGGGGAGAGAGGAGAAAGGGGGAGAGACAGAGAGAGAGAGAGAAAAAAAAGTAAAATATTTTTAATTAAAATATTTTTTATGATTAAAAAATATATTTTATGATTAAAAAATATATTTTATGACCAATTTAAAGAATTATCCATTTACCATCCATTTGTTACCCCTAGTGTAATCCAATAGATTTAGAAAACTAGTGGATGGATGACTAACCATCCATTAAATTAAATTGATGAATTAGATCCAATCTATTTAGTTTTTTTGTTTGTAATGGATGAATTTATTTATGGATGAATTGGATGGATGATGGATAAATGAATGACGTTGCCACCCCTATCCAATATGATGATGATGATTATGATAATAATAATAATAATAATAATAATAATAATTGGTTAAGTTATTACATGAAAAGATGATAAGTCGTTTAGTTATAAGATGATGGTGGTTGATCTTACTTGTTACATGTATAGGCCTCATTTTTCTTCTTTTACTTATTACTAAGGAGGCTTAGTCTTCGACCAAGGAAGAAAAAAAAAAAAGGGGGAGGCTGAGTCTATCCATCATGATCCGATTGGGAGTAAAAGTCTACAGGTTTAGTAGTGGTCCACACTTTGACCCCTGTTTACACCTAAAAATATTTCTTAGAATCAGCCAAAACCAGCCACAACCGAATTGATCAAATAGCCGATTGGGCGTCAGCCGAACTGCACGATAGTCGATCTTGTAGCTGACAGAGCCGCAGGCAGGAAATCAGAAGTAAAAAATGGGTCTTGGGTTTACTGGACTTCAAGGAAGATATTTGGGTCCAATGGGTTAGCATGAAGTCATGCATTGGATCATATTCTTGCTCCATGAGCCGAGAGACGTGGAAATGATTTTGATTTAATTTAAATCCAAGGTAAAACGCAGTCAAGATTTTTCTCCACGATTTTAGGAGCGAAGCGAAGGAACCTGAGATAAGGTCTACGACGAGAAGACCGTTGAAAGGGGAGACGTGGCCATGACGTGGTAGTGCGCCTAGATTTTAGGATCATGGTTAGTAGAACATGGCACGGCCAAATAATAATCGCCAACTAAGAATTTATCATTGTTAGCCAACTGAACGTGGCAAATAGGGGTAGTTCTCAGTTGTTACTATAAATACCCAAGTTGTAAATAATTTTAGGGACGATCAATCAAACAACTTATTTTTTCTCTCAAGCTTTTATTCAGTCGCATTTATGTTTACCTTTATGTCCCAGTTTTTATCTTAGTTCATCGACTTAAACCTTTCTGGAGTGAGTTAAGGAACCCATAGCTAAGGAACAGAGTTTCTTTCTTGGCGTAATCCCTTGAAGAAAAGGGAATCACCGTTTTGGAATTTAGCCGATCTGCAGCTAATTGGTATTCCATACAACAAAATTGGCATGCCTGGTGGGACCAAAGGTGAACGAATCAACACGTTCGAATCCCCAGGTCAGGATTACCATTGGCGTATGCACTTGCGTTCGAGCAAAAGTTTGAGCAATATGACTGCAAAAAGCAATCCCAGGAAACCGATTGAGGGAAGCCCATCCCGTGGAAGCAATGTTCCACCAGCAGAGCAAATACAAGTGGAGATAGGAGCTGAAACTCAACCCAACGAGCCCAATGAGACCCCGGTGGTGATGACCACTTCGTTTATACGCCAACAACTCGATTTGGGAATCAATGATATCATGTACCAAGTGTCACAACAATTGGCCGATATTGTGAAACCCATGGTACATAATGAAGTGCAGCAAGCTAGGGAGATAGAGGCTAAGAGGGCTGACGCAAGTGAAAGCTCTATCAATTCTGCTATCCCAACGCAAGTGGGGTACCCTACCCAGGCAGGACTCGTCATCCAGCCGAGTGCAGCTCAGGAAGGACCAATTCAGGTTCAAATTAACATGACTCAGCAAAGAAAGAAGTTCAAATTTACCTACATTCAGCAGACCTACTCAGGTTCAAATTAATACAAGATGGTACCTTTTAATCCAAGTAATTCCCAGCATGGTGCTTTTGCCACGTTGAATACTGGAGGTCAATAGGTGGCGAATGACATGGCTAACCAGGCTAATCTTCATTTTGGACAGGTGCAGATGGCTAGGAGGCCACCGGATGCAGTGGGACCGATTGGTATGCCGCAAGCTATGCCATGTACTCAGCCTTATGGTTTTGCTGTGCAGGCGACTAAACCACAGTACACTGGGGGGCAAACTCTTGGCCCAGGAATGGGTGGTACAAGACCACCTGGGGGATATGCAGGTCAGCAGTCATGGAACAATGTTCCACCTGTATCGGCTAACCTTCCAGTCTTTCCATCCTATCCTGAAGGGTCTGCAGGCGCTCAAATGGGGTCAACTCCTCCAAGGGCACTTGGTTTGATGGCGGAGCAGTCATGGGGACAAATCCCACCTCTACTATTTAACACAAGCGTTCCTGGAACTCAATACAGGGCACCTAGTGAAGGGAACATGGAGCAGCCGTGGGGGGTTTACCCACCTCCATCGTTTAATCAACCAGGTTACCCCAACCCTCCAGAACAAGTATCCCAGGCACATCCCCCAACTTGGAGACAGCAACCACAAACGGCTGCTCCTAACTTGGGAGAAGTGAGGCCAGGGGGTTCACAGCTGCTAGACCCAGCCATCATTGCAGACACCATCAAGAAATACTTTGGTGTGCAGCTGAAGCCTTTGGATCGTCCAATCTATAGGAAACCATACCCTGAGTGGGTGGATAGATTGGTACCTCTGCCCAGAGGGTATAAGACTCCAGATTTCGCTACTTTCTCCGGAGAGGATGGCAAATCGACTATGGGGCATGTAGGCAGGTTTACTGCCCAATGTGGTGAAGGGAACCAGAATGAATATCACAAGTTGCACTTGTTCCCCTTGTCACTTACCGGGACAGCATTTACATGGTATTCCTCTTTGCCACCTAATTCCATACAAACGTGGTCGGATATGGAGAGGTGCTTTCATGACAGATTCTACTAGCCCCAACCCGAAGTCACTGCGGCTGACCTCATGAACCTGAGACAACAGGTAGATGAATCGGCTGCTGATTTTGTGGAAAGGTTCAGAAAATGGTGGAAATGTTGATGCAATTCCCTGAGATGTAATATGCGACCATGGCCATTAGCGGTATGCATCCTCAACTCAAGGAAAAACTAGTAGGCCAAGCTTGTAATCGACTGAACCGGTTGGTCTCAAGGGCTATACGCACGAGCGCTTATCCAGAGAAGGAAAAGAAGCGAGCCAAGAGAGGAAGAGGTCCTCAGTTGGTGTCCATTGTAGAAGCTGAAGACTCCGATGATGATTCAGCCGATTCCACGGCAGACATCATGGCAGCTGAAATAGTGAAGGGTAAAGGTTATACCTGCCCTGCCCAAAGAGCTGCCAAAGGAAAGGAACCAAGTTCAGGAGACGGCAAGACATAATACTCCTTTGATATCTCCAAGGCAGACCAGATCTTTGACTACTTGCTTAAGGATAGGCAGATTCGGCTGCTGGATGGGCACAAGATCCCACCTGCTGAGGAGTTAAAAGATAAGAAATACTGCAAGTGGCACAACTCTTATAATCATGCGACTCCAAATTGCATGGTTTTCAGAAAGGCCATTCAGAAGGGGATAAAAGAGGGGAGGTTCAAGCTTGCGGACAAAGGAATCGCTGAAATGACAGGGGATACTGATCCATTCCCTGCCCTTGGGATAAGCATGGTCTCATTCTCAGGGTTCGATGACGAAGGACCCAGCCACAAGCACAGGATATATGTACAACAAGTCTGGAGGCCAAAAAAGGGATCAGCCGATTCAACCCATATTGATCGACTGAAACCTCAGGCCACCAGGGTTTCTGTCTTTGACAGATTGGGAAAACCCCAACCAGAGGTAAGACATAAGCAGGGGGGCAAGCCACCTAAACCAGGTAGGCTCACCCAGGAATTAGTAAAACAGTACATTACACATGGCCAGGCCCTAATAGGGAAACCTGACAAGGAGAAGAGTAAGGCACCCATTGCTAAAACTGGGGGCCAAGATCGGCTAACCCTCAGAGAAAGTGGTAGGCTATCTTTGCCCAAGGTGGATGAGGAACCTGTCCCCAAGGTTAAAAGAAGGGTAGCCGAGTTCACTGTAGAAGGGGGCATGTCTTCCTTGAAGATAACAGTAAGGAATGATGAGAAGTTGAGGACTCAGAGAATGTTAAAACCCCCGGCTAACGCCAAAGAAGGGCACTGGTTCTTGAATAAGTATGCCAAAGACAAAAAGGCGCACTACTGCGTGCTATCAAGAACCCAAAAGAGAAGGATGCAGAGAATGAGGTCTGTTCAGAAGATGAAACAAACTCTGCAGATGATAGCCGATGTAAAGAACAGTGAAAAGAGCGAGATTCCCTTAGAAACTGTGAATGAAGTACTGGATAAGGGTTTCCCAAAGTCGAGGCCGAGAAAGTCGGGAAAGAGGAAGTGCCCAAAGTATAGAGTCGACATCGAACAGAACCTGCTCTCAAGGTAGGTCTTATCGCCTCAGTCGACATAGGCAAAGAGGCAGTCACTATAGAAGGTTCAGTGATCCCAAAGAGGTATTGGGAGCAGGATGATATCATGGAAGATTCCTTGTTGGATCTCTTGTTCAATGAAGAAGCTGATGGCCTACTGGCTGAGATAGAGGCTATTAGCTTATTCCCAGAAGAGTTTTGGGCAAACAACTCACAGCCAGGAGGTTTGGAGGGAGACGTGTTTTCCGAGGAGACAGAATGGGCTACGTTAGTCGATACACCGGCTGATGAGGTTACCAAGGTAGTGTTTGAGAAACCTACAGAAGAAATGGTAAAACATCTGAAGCCCCTTTATATCAAGGCCTATATCAACGGGAAGATCTTCGGGAGAGTCTTCGTGGACGGAGGGGCTGTGCTAAATGTCATGCCTGTGACGACCATGAGGAAACTTGGAAAAGTCTTGAGGACCTAGTCCCTACCAACATGAAAATGTCCAATTTCCTGGGGGAACCTTCCAGAGCACTTGGAGTCTTGATAGCCGAAGTTACGGTAGGCCCCAAAACCATCAAAGCAGCTTTCTTTGTGGTTGATGGCAAACCTTCCTATAGCGTAATCCTGGGAAGGGATTGGATTCATACAAGTCAGTGTGTCCCTTCCACACTTCATCAGAAGCTTATGTTTTGGGTTGAAGACAATGTTGAGACAGTCGAAGGCATAAGAATCCTTTTTCGGCTGAAGTAAAGATGCTAGAAGCCTTATTCTATTCCCCACACCTAGGTCCTATTGCCATCCCAGAGGATTATGAAGAAGGCGTCTGGAGAGCATGCAACCTTACTAATGAGGGATTCAAGCTAAGATCTCAGGCCGAGCCACGGCCTAATGTGCAGGTGACTAATGAATAGGGCACCACAGGTACTCGAAGACCTTTTGGGTCGGTTAGAAATCTTTAAAGCCGAGTCCAAAGTGATGGATGCCATGATGGAAGACTATGATACTGAAGAGGAAGAGGAGGTCCTATTCTCCAAGGAGGAAGGTGCAAAAGCTGAGCCTGATAAGGCGTGTGCAGCTGAGCCTATGGAATTGGACTCCCCTCTTCACAAGACGGCTCCTGCTTTTGAGGCAGAGGATCCTTTAATTGAGATTGATTTGAGTACTCCAGAACAACCCAGAATCGTGAAGGTGAGTGGGCTGCTTGTTGAAGACAAACGGGGTAAGATAGTCGAGTTAATCCAGCGGTACAAAGATTGCTTTGCCTGGAATTATTTCAAAATGCCTATTCTGGCGAGGAAATTGGTGGAACACAGGTTGCCTATCAAAGTAGGATACAAACCTTTCAAGCGAGCGCCACGAGTTCAATCCCCACCGATGCCTCAAATTAAAGTCAAATTGAAAGACTATCAAGGCGTGCTTTATAAGAACAAATGTATGTTGAATGGCTATCTAATATAGTCCCTGTCATCAAGAAGAACGGCCAGATAAGAGTATGTATTGACTACAGAAACTTGAACTTGGCCACTCCAAAGGATGAGTACGCTATGCCTGTGGCTGACATGTTAGTCGATGCGGCAGCCACACATGGTATTCTCACCTTTATGGATGGATACTCAGGGTATAACCAAATCTTTCTAGCGAAAGAAGATACTCACAAGACAGCCTTCAGGTGCCCAGGAGCATTGGGGATCTATGAGTGGGTGGTCATGCCTTTCGGGCTCAAGAACGCAGGAGCCACTTATCAAAGGGTCATGAACTCCATTTTTCATGACTTGATCGGCAAGACCATGGAAGTGTACATAGATAACGTGGTTGTCAAGTCTGAGGGTTTTGAAAGCCACATAGTAGATCTAGAACAGGCCCTAAAGAGGATGCGAGCCCATGGGCTGAAAATGAACCCTGCCAAATGTGCTTTTGGAGTGGCAGCTGGCAATTTCCTAGGATTTTTGGTCCACCATCAAGGAGTAGAAGTAGACAAGAACAAGGTGAAAGCTATCCTGGAGGCCAGACCTCCTAGGAATAAGTAGGAACTGCAAAGTTTGATTGACAAGATCAATTTCCTAAGGAGGTTCATAGCTAATTCGGCTGGGAAGATGAAGGCTTTTTCCCCTTTGCTGAAATTAAAGGATATGGAGAATATGTTATGGGGGAGAGAGCAACAACAGGCCTTTGATCAAATTAAGCAAGGGTTGGCTAGACCTCCTGTGCTAACACCTCCGGTGTCAGGAAGGCCACTCAAATTGTATATAGCTGCAGAAGAGGAGTCAATCGGCTGCCTGCTTGCGCAGGATGCTGATGATGGGACTGAAAGAACTGTATACTATCTAAGCCGCATCTTGAATGATGCCGAAACCAGATATACCGCTATTGAGAAATTATGTTTATCATTGTTCTATGCTTGTACAAAACTTGAATATTATTTGTTGCCTAAGGAAGTATTGGTTTTGTGCAAAATTGATATTATTAGGTATTTACTTAATAGGCCTGTCTTACAGGGTCGATTAATGAAGTGGGCCATTAAGCTAAATGCTTTTGCGTTGAAATACATTCCATTGAGAGCAATGAAAGGTCAGGCAGTAGCCGATTTCTTGGCTCAACACCCTTGTGTTGAAGTCAATGACCCGTTAGCCGAACACGTTGCGTGTATTAACTTGAAACCTTGAGTCTTTGGCGTTTGATGGGTCAAGAACGCATAAAGAGGGTAGGTCTTTGGCATCACCATTACGGACCCGGCAGGGGAAGGTTGGAAATTCATGTGTCAGCTAAATCTTGGGAATTCAAATAATCAGGCAGAATACAAAGCCCTGATTTTGGGGCTTAAGATCCTGGCAGCCATGAAAGCAAATTATGTTCAAGTCATGGGAGATTCATAGTTGGTGATAAAACAGCTAACTGGGGAATATAGATGTAATAACCCTAACTTGAAAGAGTGTTATGAAACGGCTAGCAGGCTATTGCGCTTGTTTGCTGATGCAGTAGTACATCACATTCCTAGGGAAGAGAATGAAGAGGCTAATGATTTGGCTCAACTAGCCTCAGGGTACAAAGACATGATAGTCGAAGTAAAACAGGAAGAATACCCAACCTGGGAGTGTGCACCCATAGGAACGATCGACTCCTGGAAACAAGAGTTAATCGACTATCTTAAAGACCCTTCAAGCAGTACTGATTTCAAGCTTAAGCAGAAGGAACTTAAATATGTATTGGTAGACAATGAAGTCTATAGGAGAACCATCAACGGGGTATTACTTAAGTGTATTGACAAAGAAGAGTCCATGAAGGTCATGGGAGAAGTACATGAAGGAATCTGTGGATCTCACAGGGCCGGACCCACAATGAAATGGCTAATATACAGACATGGATATTATTGGCCTACCATTACAGCTGATTGTTATCAATATGCCAAGGGATGTGAGGCGTGTCAGCTGCATGGTCCAATTCAAAGGGTTCCAGCCGAAAACCTCCACCCAGTGATAAAGCCTTGGCCATTCAGGGGATGGGCCATGGATTTAATAGGCAAAATCTATCCACCTTCGTCCAAGAGGCATGCGTTTATCATAGTTGCGACTGACTACTTTACCAAATGGGTAGAGGCCCAGCCAATGGTGAATGTGACTCAGGATGAGGTGATTAGGTTCATACGATGCCAAATCATCTGTAGATTTGGGATACCTGAAACCATCACCACAGATCAAGGTACTATGTTCACTGGGGAGAAATTGGTGGCCTTCGCGCAACAATTTGGGATTAAGTTAATTCACTCATCCCCTTATTATGCTCAAGCCAATGGACAAGCAGAGGCAACCAACAAAGTTCTTATTGATATAATCAGGAAGAACATTGAGGATAAGCCAAGGAAGTGGCATGAAACACTGAATGAGGCATTGTGGGCCATGAGGAATTCCAAGTGCAGTGCAACTGGTTTTACCCCAATTCGGCTGACGTATGGTCAAGATGCAGTGTTACCCTTAGAGATAAATGTGACTTCATTAAGAATAGCAAAGCAAAACCTGCTAAGTCTGGATGAATATCAACAGGCCATGTTAATGGAGTTGGATTCGGTTAACGAAGATCAACTCATGGCTTTAGACCAAATTGAGCATAGCAAGCAAAAAATGGCTAGGGCTTATAACAAACATGTGAAGCAAAAAAGGTTCGTTGAAGGAGACCTCGTTTGGAAAACCATACTACCTGTTGGGATCAAGGATCCCAAATTTGGGAAATGGTCACCAAATTGGGAAGGACCATTTGTTGTTACCAAAGCTTATCATGGTGGTGCTTATCGGCTAGTTAACATGCAAGGCGAAGAACTAAATAGAAGCATCAATGAAAAACATCTTAAGAGATACTATCCCACTATATGGGAAGGCATATTGGAGAAGAAAAAGTAGTTGCATTGACATAAAAGTGAAATTGTTTTTGGTGACCACAGGCTGGCCACCTAGCCAAAATTACAAAAGTTTAGCACAAGATATAAAAGCTACGGAGCTGCAGCCTCAGGATCATCACTCGATTTTTCTTCAATTGGGGCAGGACCTGGATCGGTTGACGATGCAGGAGCATCAGTCGTAGCCGAAGCTGCAGCTACATCTAGGATGGGCTCAGATGCTGGTGCGTCAACTAATGCCTCTACTGGTGGGACAATAGCACCTTCAGAATCGCCTTGTTGGATGGCTGGAGGGTCGACTGCCACAATAGCTTCCTGTCTCCTAACCTCATCCAGCTGATGCTTAAAGGAGTTCCAGGCTTGAGTGGCCTCAGCTAACCCAGCGCTGCTAGTTTCAAGGTCTTTTTCTAGACAAGTCCTCTGAGCACCTAATACTGCCAAGTCACGGTCTAAAGAGGAAGATTGCTTGAAAAGACCATAACATTGTTGAGAGTTAGAACGGAGTTTCTCAGTCAAGGCAGTCGATTGAGGGGTCAACTCTGCTATTTCCTTCTTAACCCTCTCTAATTCAGCCGACAAAACGGATAACCTTTCATCTGTGTCCTTAAGTTGGGTTAGAGTTTCCTGGCGATCTTTCTCCAAGGTCATGAAGGAGTTTTGGAAATGAGTTTTTTGCGCCTGGAGGTCCCTCAATCTTTGGAGGTCATGAGACGTCATGTCATGAACTTCCCGGGAGCGCCCGTCATCTTCTTGAGATAAATCGCTCGGTTGGAGGCGAAAGTGTTGTACACCTCTTGGCTAGTCATGCGGGGATATCAGCCGAATTGGCTAGTTTGAACAAAGAAGTTCTCAAAGTAGCGATCTGTTCCCTGTTGGTTGGTATTTCCCCCATCAATGCGGCATTGACTCTCTCCAAGTGGTTGGAGATGGGGGAGGAAGCCATTGAATAGGGGTCAGCAGAGGTAAAATACTTTGTCAACTCCTCTTTTGAGATAGCCACTGCAGGAGCTGTGGGAGGCGAAGGCACCCGGGGAGCCTCATAGATGACCTCTTCAGATTGTGAGTGGGGATCCTGTGACAGATGATGGTTAGCCGATAGAGTAAGCAAACAATATATGTTGAAAGGAATAAGAAATCAATTTGTACCATTTGGGAAATTGAGAGCTAGCGCCTCAAAGAAGTCTTGGACGTTAAAGGGAATTTCCACACGTGGTTTCTGAAAACAAGGAGGTTAGGTTCAGGCTAACGAAGAATATTAAGAAAAGGGGGATAAGTATAAGATATTTACCTTCACCTTCGGCTGTTTTCCTTTACTAGCCAAATGTACTTTTTCTTTGGGCTTGGCCTGAACCTGGGTAGGTTCTTCTATTACAATGCCAGGGGCCCTTGTTCTTTTCTTGGAAGGGGGACTAATAGGGTCGTCTTCAACGACAATAAATTGCGGAGTAGTAGTGGTGGCTGCCATAAGACAAGCAAAGTAAGAGACTACGTTGAATTAAAAATCAAGAACCGTAAAGAGCCGAATGTAAAGGTACTTACTTGGTTGGAGTACCGAGGTTCTCATCCGGGTGGAAGTCTGTTTCTGGGTTTGAGCTTGGACCTGAAGCTTGGTTTTAACGGGAGTGTGCTTTGGTTGGGTCGGTGGCCTCATTGCTTCGGCTACATCAGTGAGTACTAATCGGGTTGCATATCTGTCCAGCCGATCGGGGAACAGTCTGTCCTTCACTGATGGCCACCAATTGGTGAAAGCGGAAGTTTCGCCAGATACTGGAGTAAAAGGGATGAAACGGAAAGCCTGAGTTCTTTTGAAGTTGGTAGAGACCACCTCCATTATATCATTGGCACCAAAGGGCAGCCGACCCAGGCTCCCTACCATAGAGTTGTACGGCAGAGGTATATGCTGTAACAACCCAAACTGCCTCGCTACGCAGTTGGGGAAGTAGAATTCAGCCAAAGATTTGTTATTTCGTGAGGTGGGTTTGAGGTCACAGAACAAGTCACGAGAAGTCAAAACTGAGCTCCAGTTGAGCTCTAATTGGTTCTGTTGTTCGACTGGGAGAGGTTCATTTGTAGAGAAAATCCAGAAAGGCCCAATACCTTTCTCCAAGACAGGCGCCACCAAGGGCTATTCTGTTAGACTGAAGAGTTTGGTGGCTACGGTAAAAGCATAAGAGGGCTCACAAGGAGTGAGTACCAAGTGGGTACCCAAAACGTTTGCACCCCGAGGAAGAACGCTAGGGTTGAAACGTGAGTCGATGAACTCTGGAAAGTAGAGCACTATCTAGAGCTGCAAGAACCAGAGTGGTCCCTGAACGTTCTTAATGTCTTCGCCTCTTTGCAGCCGATCCATAATGGTAAACAGGCAGCGGTAGAGGTATGAAAGAAAAAGGGTCCCCCAGGAGAAGTTGCCATCAGAGTTGACAAGGGCCACATAAAGCTGTAACTCTTGAACCACGATAATAGAGCTAGAGCAGAGAAAGTACTTGCTGAACCAGTACAGAAGAAATGCGTTGTGTTCAAAGATCGACACGCATCCTCCGACTTGGCATTATTGGCAAGGAAATTGGAATACCCAGAGTGTTTTTTGAAAAGTGGAATCCCAGTTCTGGAATTTGGAAGGAATAGTGAGAGAGGACATCATCGCCTGTGATCGGAAGCCCCAAAATAGCCGCCACATCCAGGAGAGTAGGGGAAACCATGCCCCATGGAAAGGTAAAGGTGTTGGTAGCAATACTCCAATAGCCGAAGAAGCCATAAAGCAACTCCAGGTTAAGGGGAATATCTTGAGTCGACAACATAATCATGTCGTAGAGACCCCACTGTCTCCATTTATCAGATTTGGCAGCCTTCAGTCGATCCATCCAATCAAGGTAGGGTTGAGACGAACGAGGCCATGAACGAAGGTCAATGGGTTTGGACTTCGTGGTGAACCAATCACAGGAGATTGGTAATGCATAGAGAGAGGGGGCCATGTACTCCTTCAGAAAGATCGCCCCTTCACCCATATCTAAAGTGGAAGGAGCCAAGGAAAGAGAGTCTTGAATCTCGAACAGGGGAGATTGAAGGCCAGAACTAGGAGCCTCAGGGGGGCTAAGGGAGTGGTCAAGGTTCACAGAGGAGGAAGAAGACTGTTTGCTATCATGTGCGTAGGATTGGTTTTGAGAATCAGAAGCAGAAGACATGGTGGGCCTGGTTTGTAGATGAAAGACGAAGGTTGGAGGATGGTGAAAGCTACAGGATTTAGGGCTGGTAGTAAACGTGAAAGGTAATTCGGCTAGTGAGTATTTAAAGAGAGGGAAGAATCACTGATAGTGGGATTTGAAGGCGCTTAAATCGGATGGATGAGGTGAACCGTTGCACTGTTTAAAAGTTTGTTGCAAATGGATTACCTTGCATTTATGACGAAAATGGGTGATTTGACTTGAATCATTACGCCGCTTCAGCCTAAATTTAAAGTTACCGGCTAAAGACAGCGTAGGGGGCATGTGTTTACACCTAAAAATATTCCTTAGAATCAGCCAAATCCAGCCACAGCCGAATGGATCAAATAGCCGATTAGGCGTCAGCCGAACTGCACGATAGTCGATCTTGCAGCTGACAGAGCCGCAGGCAGGAAATCAGAAGTAAAAAATGGGCCTTGGGTTTATTGGACTTCAAGGAAGATATTTGGGTCCAATGGGTTAGCATGAAGTCATGCATTGGATCATATTCTTGCTCCATGAGCCGAGAGACGTGGAAATGATTTTGATTTAATTTAAATCCAAGGTAAAACGCAGTCAAGATTTTTCTCCATGATTTTAGGAGCGAAGCGAAGGAACCTGAGATAAGGTCTACGACGAGAAGACCGTTGAAAGGGGAGACGTGGCCATGACGTGGTAGTGCGCCTAGATTTTAGGATCATGGTTAGTAGAACATGGCACGGCTCAGCCGAATAACTGCCAACTAAGAATTTATCATTGTTAGCCAACTGAACGTGGCAAATAGGGGTAGTTCTCAGTTGTTACTATAAATACCCAAGTTGTAAATAATTTTAGGGACGATCAATCAAACAACTTATTTTTTCGCTCAAGCTTTTATTCAGTCGCATTTATGTTTACCTTTATGTCCCAGTTTTTATCTTAGTTCATCGACTTAAACCTTTCTGGAGTGAGTTAAGGAACCCATAGCTAAGGAACAGAGTTCCTTCCTTGGCGTAATCGCTTGAAGAAAAGGGAATCACCGTTTTGAAATTTAGCCGATCTGCGGCTAATTGGTATTCCATACAACAACCAAAAAAAAAAAAAGGTTGTGTTCCACACATCTTAATTATTAGCATCCACCAAATGGCAGCAACAGTCCGCGAGCAACTTTCATTCGTCTTATTTATGTATTTGTGTTCTCTTTCTATTTATGTATGTAAGACTTCTTAACCATATAAATGTATTTATTTATTATCTCTATTCAATTTTCTAAATATTATTATATTTCTCCCATTAATATCACAATAAAAATACGTGTTTTGGCTGGTCGCAATTTCTTATGCCAATAATCATATTATTTTCTGTTAAAAAATTCAATAATCTTATTATTGGAAGTTGCAACTGGTAGTGTTTTTTTTTTTGACATCTAGTTAAGTGAATTTATTAGAAGAGAATGTTGAGCTTATATAATAACAACTACAAGTTAAGTTCCCAAAAATACTTTGATCTAGGGCAATAAAAAAATATTCATGAAAAATTTAGAGATATGATAGAAAAGGGTCCAATTAGATATGTCAATTTACAATATTCAAAAGAAGAAAATAATAATTGTTTATTCATATTTTATTTTATCAACGAATATTTCTAATAGAAGAAAAATATGATAGAAAATGTCTAGTTTATTCTAGAGATTTAGAAATGTGTATTGTTATTCTAAGATCAACAATGTTATAAGATAAATTGAATGTATTAACTATCTTATCTAAGAGTGAAATGATAGAAATGTTTGAATATAAACTTTGATAAATTGTTTAGAAGCTCACAAAGCTAAAAGATCAAATATGAGAATTGTTAATTTATATTGCATTAAGTTTGTTTAAAAATTTCGCCTTAGGCCTCAAAATTGCTCTACACAACCCTGACTCAATTAAGCATGCTAGTGAGACTATTATCTCATATTCAAGCTTGGCAGTGAGAGCATTATCTCATATTCATGCTTCTAAGTTCAGTCCCACTTAGTTGCAATAATTTTTTTTTTGATAAATCACTTAATTGCAATAATGGTCTGAGATGTTTAATCACAATGTAATTTTTTTTTTGGCAAAATAGCTTTCTGGGTCCTTTAAGTTATTTTAAAGTTTCACATTAGTCCTTGAAGTTTTTTTTTTGTGTCAATTAGGTCCCATAAGTTAGGTTTGGATGACAAAATAAGTCTTTATTTACCATCCCTCTACCTCCTCTCCTATGTGTCACTCCTAACCTATGTGGCACTGCTGAGGTGTCAACAAATATAATAAAAAATATTTTATTTAATTAAAATAAAAAAACAAAATCTGGTTCATGAGTTCATCCATCTTCAACTTCCAGCTTCTTCTTCCTCCCTGATATGCCGTGGCTGCTTCTTCCTCCCTCCCCCATCTTCAACTTCATCTTCAACCTCCACTTCCAGATCATCACCACCACCACTCCCATTTGTTTCAGAAAACATAAACTGTAAACACCCGTATTTTTATGATACGTTATTTAGCGTTATTGTAGTGTAATATTTGTCGTATTTATGCTATAATAAGCAATTTCTTGTTCGCCAAGTAAGTGAATTAATTAAATCAAGATCAAATTAAATTTGAGAGTTAATATTTCATATTAATTCATGGTTCAAATACCGTCGAAAAATTCTAACGAAGTTTCGTCGCGTTTCGAATCGCCGGGCAGTTTTGCCGCATATAAAATTTAAATGAACCCCAATTTCGATGAAAATCGAATCATAACTTATCGTGATTTTTTTTGAATGTTTGATAGTGTTTTTATTATTTATAATATAATATTATTACCCAATGAATTAATTTCTCGCTAAATTAATTTTCGCGATTTATCAGCGGGTAATTAATCGGTAACACGGTTATTCGACGCCGTGTTTTAGCAACCCTTAGACTCTAGAATTAGAGGGTAATCATAAGAGATGTGAGATTAGATAGGTATGATTAGATGATGTGATTAGCATCTCATAAAGTGCTAGGTGTCATTATTTGTGTGATTAGTTTTAATTACTTAACTTGAACCATTTTTAGCCAAGTATTCACTTAACTTATTTTTTTTTATTCCTCCTCTCCTCCCTTAAACAGCCCCACGCAGCCCCTCCCACTCTCCACCCTTATTTTACTTCATTTTCAACATTCTTGAGAGAGAAGCTCTCCACCTCCATGGATACTTTCTTCACCCACCTTTGATCCACTTCATTTTTCTTCTTCTATTTCTTTGCTACTTCTTCCTCTACAACATCATACTTACCTAGCTCATCATCAAGCTTTGGAGAAGCATTTCCTCCCCCCAAAACAGCCCCTTGGCCGCAAGCTCAAGAAGGGAAGAGGTGGTTGTGCTTTTCCTTTCCTTTCTTGATTTTCATGCTTGTTTTGTGTTTGATTTATGTTTGGTTGTGATCAATGATGGATATGAACATTATATCCCTAATTCTTGGAACCCTAGGCGTGACCTAAGGGGAAAAAGAGGGAAGAAAATGTGATCTTAGTGAATCAAGTAATTGGTTGGTTAATTGAGCCTTTATGTTGTTGTTGTTGTTGTTGTTGTTGTTGTTGTATTTGTTCATAGTTTTGGAATTAGAAGTTATTGGGTAGTTGTTTTGTAGATTGAACCTATTCTTGATGAAGGGAGTTAGTGGGATTTAATTGAGGAAACATGTATTTAATTGATGAAGATTATGTTTTGGTTGATATTCTTGATGTTGTAGTTGATGGTTTTGTGTTAGAAGCATGATTAGGTATTTTATTTAGAAATTTGAGGCTCTTGAAATGTTGTATAGCATGCCTAGACTTGTTGATGATTGGTTTTTGGTGTTTAATTGTGATTTGATGAAGGAAAAGAATTGATCAAAATGGTGTTGTTAATTTTGAGTGAAGGTTTACAATTTTTTTTTAAAAAGGGTGTTAGGGCCGTGAGCCCTAGGGTGGAAAAAAGGAGAAGAAAAATTGTTTTGCATACCTCTTTTAGTTGGTGTTAGTATATTGGTTTTGCATTAATTTGGTTTGATGAAATGATTTGGATTCAAGTGTTAGAAAAGAAGTTATGTGAAAACTCTTGGTGAGAGGCATTGTGAAAATGGTTTTGATGCTTGAATGAATATGTTTTAGGCTTTTGGAAATTTATGAAAAAGTGGTTAATTGAAGTGTGCTTACTTTAAGGTTTTCAAGAAAGTAAGGATATGTATTATGTTAACTTTTCAAGAAAATGATTTTGGTTCTAAAACCTTATTCTTTTCGAGTAGTTAGTAATTAAATTCTAAGTGGAAGTGTTTGGTTTAGGAAAGGGTTAGGTTTGAGAGCCTAAGGTTTTGAGTTAAGTTTTAGCTTGTGCTAAGTTTACTCGTGGTGATAGGAGTTGTGAATCCGGAGACCGTGCGACGTGGACTCGAGGCTTGTGGTACCCCGTTAGCAAACAACTATGGTAAGGGCAACTCTTAGACATAGATAAGCGTTATTATTTAATTTCAAGTCTTAAAGGGAAGAAGTCTGAGAACCTCAGGATTCGAAGTGAGGGTCTCGTACCCCTTCGACTTTTTAATTGTTAAAATTTTATTTATGATTATTTAGTGGGCTTGTCTGCAAGTGGTTGGTAGCTGTCCCCAACCCCCCCACTTGTATGATTGCCTCTCTGCCAACCCCACTGAGTTGCAGAGGGATGAACTGAGTTGTCGGTGTCGATGCTTGATATGGTGTGAATACTTATACTGCTTATACTATTGACCTGAGTGCATTGTGTTAAGCTTGGCATGAATATTATTGATATGTGGTTAAATAATTATTCGATTTCTTCTTGAATGATTATATGCGGTGATTGTTTCATTGGGGTGGTGAAAAATGTCGACGTGACGTGCATGAACTATATCTCGGATATCCTAGGGTGGTCGCGGAACCCAAAGTCAATGGCTGGAGTTCGGCAGTTTAGTTAGGCATCGTGTCGTTTGGAGTTGTCGTGTCGTTTATGAACTATATCCCGAATAACCTAGGGTGCCAGGATCTCCTAAAAGGCTACGGCTGGTTTTCGGCAGCTTAGTTAGACATCGTAGCGTCAAGGAACATATCCTGAAATTCCTAGGGTGGTCGTGGAGCCCAAGGCTAATGGCTGGAATTCAGCAGCTTGTTCGGCGTTACCTTCCGGAAGATTGTCGAAAGTGTCGTGAAGGGATGAGTCTTAAGTTGAGTCTTGCGTTGCGTCTTGAGAACTGTGCATATTGTTGTGTTACCTCTTGTTTATGATTTGTTATTTCCTAATTTATTGAGAAATTGACCCTTTTCCATGGTGCCTTCAACCAATTATGGTTACCCAGATGATGACGAAGAGCGTGCTGATACCGGCGATGAGGAATTCGCCGGAGATCATCTTTGATTTTCCAGATATAGAGATGTCCGCGGTGATGGAGTTCGACCCCATCTCCCGTCGCGTTGTTTATACTGGGGATGTTGTACATAGCTTCCGAGAGGGTTGTATGGTAGTGAGACAGGAGACTTCACAGCGCACTGTGAGCTTCCCGATTCGGATGATGCAGGTGGTGGATGCTTAGTGAGCTATTCAGGGAGAGAGGACTATGCCAGCATCATCTTCCTCGCCAGAGGGACCCCTTGAGATCCCGAGGCGTACAGCTTCCCGACTTGCTTATTGAGGACGAGGACGAGGACCGAGGGTTCGATGGACTGCTCGTAAGAGCGTGATTGGACGCGGGACTGCGGGAGCATCTACTTCCAGGGCAGCTGTTACTCAGAGTTCTCCAGCAGGATCTGAGCCTGAGGCGGAGCCAGTTTCTCCCATGTTATTCAAGACCCCTACCCCACTGGTGAGGCTGGGTGTAGCGGCGCGGGATTCTTAGAGGAGGCGGTGATAGCAGAGGACATGCTGAAGGGTGTGCTTGCGACGACACCTTTTATCGATTTGACTGGAGAGGACCCGATGGACGATGAGGAGGTGGAGGAGTGTTGGAACCTAAATGATTAAGAAGTTTAGACCCTCATTAATTTTGATGATAACAAAGTATTTTCAAGAGAACAATTTATCTTCTAACATATCTTTGAGTGTATAGGTATCAAAGCTTCATATATATGTACAAAGCACTCAAGAAAGAAGAAAAAAATTTACAAAAGAATTGAATACACTCCACTAATATCAGTGTCCGAAATCACTCCAGCGTCTTGCTAACAGCGAGCGTCCAGTAGTGTTACTCCTTGACATGTGAAATACTCTATTGCTGTGAGCGTCCGTCCTCTGTTCTGAGCGAGCGTCTGATCTCTTTAATGAAGCACGTGATGATCACGTTTTTTCTCTTAACCTCAGAATGTTCTGGAACGGAATTCGAATTTGATTTTATGCGCTCATTTTGATGTACGAGGAAGCAAAGGTGACACCTTTAGCATAAGACAAAAATCGTACAAGGCAATTGTGAAAAGTAGATAGTACGAAAACGGTAATATGTACTATTATGATATTCTCTGGAAAGGAAGAAATGAACTACATTTCAAATTACCTCACTCAATGAAAAGGAGCTATGTTTTTACTGCAAACGATAATATACCTGAAGACTCCTATAAATACCCCAAGGTATTCATTGAAGAGAAGTTGGAAAAAGTGTGAAGAAACTTCATTCTGAAAGCAATATTACTCAAGTGAGCAATCAAGTTTCGTGCCAAGTTTCTGGTCTACAAAGAACTGAACTCAGCGTCTTATACTTTCTTTTAGAAAGCTACTCTGTTTTGAGCTTAATCTTTTCATCCTCTCTGTGAGAGTTATTTTGATTGTACTCAAAAGAATATTCTCTTTTGTAAACTGTTCTTGGCCTAGTTAAAGCTTTGTTCCTCAAAGGCTCGACTGCACTGAGTCGTTTTGAGAAGTTGAGAGTATTGTCAAGTTTGTGATAGTAGAATACTCTTGAGGAAATTGTAATCAGTTGATTATAGTGGAAAATCCTTCAGGTACGAAGGGACTAGACGTAGCTACCAGTTGGTGGTGAACTAGTATAAATTTCTGTGCCTCTTACTTTAATGCTTTACATTTATCTTTATCTTGCTCAGTAAAACAAGTTTTCATACACGGTTTATTTCCTTCATCCGGTTAGTCTCTCAGCGTCCGATAAACAAACAGCTTTGAAAAATCTGTATTCTTAGTGCTTTTAACGTGTAGTTTGCGAAAAGTTTTTTGACACAATTCAACCCCCCTTCTTGTGTTCACGTTCAGTTGGTACCAGAGCTCGGCCTCTTGGTTGAGCACTTAACAGTGTTAAGAGAAAAGATCATATACTGTGAACATGTCTACTGAAGGTGGTCATAACCGTCCTTCTCTATTCGATGGAGAAAAATTTGATTACTGGAAAGATAAGATAAAAGCTGTAACGACCCGTTTCCGGACCGCTACCGAGCTCAATATACCGAGCTCGAGTTACCGAGCTCAACACACCGAGCTCAACATAAACCTATATGAGATGTGTTTTAAAAACAAAACTCTTGTGCCTTTTAAAAATACGATATATTTTTTTTTTATAAATCCAACTCGTGCACATCAGAGTAATTACAGCTTTTCGAAACATGGTGCAACTAAGACACAAGACTTAAATTCTAATAAAACATACATGCATAACATACACATATATATATATCACTCGAAATAATAATGTATAGAAAATACAGAGTAGCAAATGTGTAAAGAAAATACACCTAAGGTACGCATTTACTTCAAAAGAGTAATCATACCCTGGGGGTCCTCCCGGCAGACTCCCACGCAGGGGGCTGCTCCAAAAGTAAGACCACCAGTCTACCCTGTAGCAACAAAACAACACTGCCCAAACTGGTCACGACCTCGAACACAAAAGAAAAACAAGTACAGTCCTCAGAAAAACAAACATCCAACAAATCAACAATCACGACAGATAGAGGTCATCACTCGGGTCCTCGTCGAGCTCCTCCTCGGCATCGCTTCATCGCCGAGTTACTGCGCGCTCGACATCGCCTGGGTAACCGACATGGATTGAAGGCACCACGGAAAGGGTCAACTTCTCAACAATTCAAGATAAGCTCGACATAAAAATATAAGCAAACAAAGAAGGTATAACATTTACCGACGTGACTCGACCATCTCAATCTAAACTCGACACAACTCGCAAATCCATTTTCTCGACTCGATAATTTTTCCTGAATGCACACGCCGCATCAGTATGTCGGAAAGTCCAGAAGCCTTGGGATCCTCGCTCTCCCTAGGACAATCAACTCAGTCCCGTGGCGTGGCGGCGTCTAGTCAATCTCCGTAAACAAAAAGGGGACCTAGCACCCTCGCTTATCCGGTCACGGCTCAAAAACGCCATACGACTCACCTAGCTCGCTCACTCGATGAACAATTCGTGATACGATATTCAAAGAGTTAAACACAAGATATTCAACCGCATGTCAAATAAAAGAGCAAGCTCGACATGAAGAAACGCAATTCAACATGCAATACACAATTCACGACATATATTCAATCACATATTAAATACATGCAAAAACTCAATCATATCACAACATTTCAGCTCGACACAAATCAGGAAATCCATACACAATAACATAACCACATAGAATATGAAATGCCCTTACGCTAGCATACTACGAAAATATTAATGTGAAGCGCCCTTACCGAACTCCAAGTTAATGCTGCTCGACAACGACCTCGACACAGCTGTCTTCTAAGAGCTCGACAACGACTTCTCTTACTCGATCTCGACACGGTGTCTTCAACGAACTTCGACAACGACTTCGACACGCACGCTTTCGGGCCGACCTCGACACGCATAATCCTCGATCCGATTCACGCTGCCGCGTCCTTGGATTCGCTTTCCGCACTTTGATTCGAAATCACCGATCTCGGGAATCGGACTTCCTAAAACAAACATAACTCGATCGATCCATGGGTTCTAATACATCTAACTCTCTCTTCCCAAACTCAACCACAACCCGTAAAAATATAAAACTCAAGAACTGAAAGATATTTTTCCTCTAACACAAAGTTAGGGATTTCGATCAAAATTTCATGAAAAGTTATCCGATGCTTCAATGTAAAGATCGACAACAACAATAATTAGAAGCAACGAATGAAAAACAAGAAATCGAAACGAACCAAAAATGGAGGTTTCTGGGCACTGCCGATTGCAGAAATCAGAGAAAGAAATTTGTTTTACAAGCCCAATTAATCGGTTAAAAAGATAGGTAATATTGTGAATAAGAAAACCCATCAATTTGACATGATTTGGAAGCATAAAACTGGTTAAAAATGGAAGAAGAATTAGCGCTAAACAGTAGCACGAAGAAGATAAAAATCTGTTCTTCATACCTCAACGGTGATGGTCGATCAGACGAGATATGGGTCGAGAAGTTGATGATGAACAAGATTGATGAAGAAAGCTTGTGCAGAATCTCGATGGAACTCACGGTTTAAATCGATGGAGATTTTTGAAGAAAACAACGAAACACAGAGCAGAAGGAAGGAAGAAGAAAGAAGAAAAGAGAAATGAGTGTGAGGGAATCGGTCGTGGTATACAGCTGGCGAGAAAGGGGTATAAACGTAACTCCAGCTATAAGATGCCAATCCCATCAATCATCTACCCGTTAACTCGTTCCTCTCATAATTACCCTCTACTCTGTCGGTCAACGGCAAGCCGACAATGTAATAATTACAAACAATATAATAATAACGCTGAATAACGTTCGAAGAATACGAGGTGTCATCTCGACACGATGTCGACAAGGGTGCTCGTGCAAGCGTACAAGGTTCTAACACGAGTTCGTGAACGCGGTCTCCTCACCGACTTGCGTCCTCATCATTTCGATGACGCGACTTCATCAACTCGACACGCGACCTCCTCACCGGCAGCCTAGTGCACGTGGTCTCATCAGCTCGACAAAAGATCTCGGCAAACGATCTAGTCACGGGATCTCGACACAAGGTCTTGGTCGAGGTCTCGATACGTCGTCCTAATACGATGTCGATCTCGTCCTCAGGTGTTACAATCTCTCCCTCTAAAAAAATTTCGTCCTCGAAATTGCAAATAAGATTCTTACCTCAGAAAAGTTCAGGGTAATGAGTCTTCATCTTCTCCTCCAGCTCCCAAGTCGCATCACCCGTCTTTTGATCCCACACAACCTTGACAAGTTGAATCTCTTTGTTCCGCAACTGTTTGGCTTTCCGATCAACGATTCTTCTTTGGTGACGCTTCAAAGATAGGTCGCCCTTCGCTTGTATCACATCCGTTCGATGACATGAGAAGGGTCTAAACATACTTCCGCAATTGTGAGACGTGGAAGACGTCGTGGATGTTCGACAAGAATGGGGGTAAGGCAACCGATATGCCACCGACCAATACGACGAAGAATGCTGGTAAGGTCCAATGAATTTAGGGTAAGTTTCTTGGATTTGATCGCTCGACCAACTCCAGTAGTGGGGTGACTCTAAGAAATACATGTTCTCCTTCCTCGAACTCAAGTGGTCGACGTCGTTGGTCCGCATAACTCTTACATGCGACTTTGAGATGTTCGCATCCGATCTCGATCAAACGGATCTTCTCGGTAGTCCGCTGGATCATATCCGGTCCTCTGACGATTAAGCTCGCCGTCCTGGTACCAACAAAGAGGCGTATGACATTTCCGTCCATACACCGCTTCAAAAGGTGCCATCCCAATACTCGCATGGAAACCGTTGTTGTATGTGAACTCCACCAATGGTAAGACGTCGTCCCAACTTCCTCGGTGATCTAACGTACAAGCTCGCAACAAATCTTCAAGCGATTGGATCGTTCTCTCGGCCGACCGTCGATGCGTGGATGATATGCCGAGCTAAGCTCGAGCTCGGTTCCCATCGCCCCTTGCAATTCCCTCCAAAAATGAGACGTGAACTTCGGATCTCGGTCCGACACGATCGAAGAGGGTATTCCATGAAGTCGTACTATCTCTGCGATGTAGATCTCGGTCAGCTTTTCCACGTTGTATGTCGCCGACCACCGCAAGAATGAGCGATTTGGTCAATCGGTCGACGATCACCCAAATCGAATCATTCTTCTTCTGCGTCTTCGGCAAACCTACAACGAAATCCATGGAAATACCGTCCCATTTCCATCTTTGATGCGTCAGCGATTGTAGCATTCCCGTAGGTCGTTGGTGCTCCACCTTCGCTTCGACACGTTAAACACGGCTACGTGCTCGGCCACTTGCTTCTTCATTCCGACCACCAAAAATGCTTCTTCAAGTCTTGATACATCTTCGTAACTCAGGGATGAATACTAAAGTTGCTCTTATGCGCGCTCGTCGAGAATCAACTTCCTCGGCTCGGATCGTTAGGCACGCACACTCGGCCATTGCACCTCAAGATGTCGTCGCTCCGACCTGAAATTGCCGCCTTCCCTTGTGCTATCAATCAATCTTCTCTTGCAGAAGCTCGTCATGAACTTGCTGGTCTCGGATCTCGTCCAACAATCTGTTAGAAATGGTAAGCATACCAAATCTCAGCTTCCCCGGTGAAACTTCGACACTCAACTTCAAATCTCGGAACTTCTCGAGCATTTCCAACTCCTTGATCATCATTACCGAGGTTAAAACGCTCTTCCTGCTCAACGCATCTGCTACTACGTTAGCCTTACCGGGATGGTATTCCAACGTAAAGTCGTAGTCCTTGAGAAATTCTGTCCATCTACGTTGACGCATGTTGAGTTCTTTACGGTCGAACAGTACTTCAAGCTCTTGTGATCGCTGAAACAAGAAGAGTGCTCCCATAAAGGTAGTGCCTCCATATCTTCAAGCAAAAACTATCGCTACTAGCTCCAAGTCGTGAGTAGGGTAGTTCCTCTCGTGAATCTTAAGTCGTCTTGAAGCATACGCGACCACCTTCCGATGTTGCATCGACGCATCCCAATCCCCTGGTGTGACGCATCACAATACACCTCGAAGGCTCTTACGGTTGAGGCAAAATCGACAGCGCCGCCGTCAAAAGCTCCTTCGCCGTTGAAAATGGCTTCACACTCCTCGGTCAAGCAAAGGTTGATCCTTCCTCGTCGATCGTGTAAGAGGCGCGACAATCTTCGAAACCTTCAATGAATCTTCGTAATAGCACGCTAAGCCGACAAAACTCCCGATCTCAGAACTGCCTTAGTCGCTCCCACGCTATCACCGCCTCAATCTTAGTTGGATCCACAGCTATCCCTTCTTTGGAAATCACGTGACCAAGAAAATTCACCTCTTCAAGCCAAAATTCGCACTTCGACAGGTTGGCATAGAGTTGCTTATCTCGTAATATCTGTAGTACTCGACATAGGTGTTCTGCGTGCTCTTCTCGGTTCCTCGAGTAAATCAATATGTCGTCGATGAACACTACAACGAACTGATCCAAAAACGAATGGAAAATCCTATTCATGTAGTCCATAAACACACCGCGATTCGTCACTCCAAACGGCATCACCAAGTACTCGTAGTGACCGTATCTAGTCCTGAAAGTCGCTTTGGCGACATCTTCCTCCTTCACGCGAATCGATGGTAGCCCGACTTCAAGTCTATCTTGGAAAAGATCGCCGCTCCACGAAGTTGGTCCATCAAGTCGTCAATACGCGTGGCAACGGATAACGGTTCTTCACAAGAACCTTGTTGAGCTCGCGATAGTCCACGCACACCTTGATCGCCCATCCTTCTTCTTAACCAACAACACCGAGCTCCCCACGGTGACACGCTCGGTCGTATGAATTGCTTCGACTCCAAGTGTTCGATCCGGGACTTCACTCTTTCATCTCGGCAGAGACATCCCGTAAGGCGCTTTGGAAATCGGTCACTGTTCCTGGAATCAGTCGATGGAGAACTCGACCTCTCATTTGGTGGTAATCCCGCACGTCTTCGGAAAATGTCCTCAAAATCACACACCACCGGGTACATTCTTCACGCCGATCTGTGGAAAACTTCCGAACTAGCTAGATACATGTATTCCCTAGTTCCTTCTTTCAAAGAAACTCCAATACGTTCGCAGAAAGATAATTGGAGACTCCAAGGTCCGGAAAAATTACGCTTTACGGGCACAGTCCAAAAGGACATGGTGGTGTGACAACCAATCCATCCCGAGGATGACATCTAAGCCCTTAAGAGGCAAACAAACCAAATTGACCACAAACTTTCTACTCAATAATCACTACACAATTAAGACATGCAATGTTTGTGACTAAGGTTTTAGCACCGGGTTGTAACTACTAATTTAAACGGTAAAGCCACAATAAGCTCAAATGGTTCACACAATCGTAAGAAATAAAGGAATGGGTTGCACCGAATCAAAAAGAACGGATAAGGATTTACCCTCGATCTCACATTCACCTTGGATAAGATCATCACTCGTTCGCTTCCTCGCCACTCATGCGTAAAACTACGCCTTTAGCCACTTGACGCTTCCTTTGGCCTTTGCCGCAAGCATCGCTTGCTCAGCCTTTAGGTGTAGGACAATCCTTAGCAAAATGCCCTGGCTTCTTGCGGTTGAAACACACCTCCTCCTTCGAGTACGATTACTCGCGTAATGTCCCGCTTTCCACATCGGTAGCAAATCACCTCGACACCGGTCCGACCTCCACTCCTCGGTACTTGGGTCATCGGACGACATCGCCCTGTTGTTGTTCCCCTGAGGTCGGTCGTCCGGCTTCTTCTGCGGTTGTTTCCCTTTCTGTGCAAATCTCTGCCCCGCACTCTGGGGTCTCACCGGTCCGCCCACAATAATCTTCTTCTTGTGGCTTCTTACTCCTTCTACCTCGACACATCGATCAATCAGCTCTTGGAGATTTACGATCCTCAACGACACTATCGACTTCAATGTCGAATCTCAATCCCCGTTGGAATCTCTCACTTAACCATCTCTGGTCAACTCGATCACGAAATGGACTGAAATACCTCGCCAACGATTCGAACTTGGTCGCATACTCGGACACCGCCGAGTTGCCTTGCTGCAGCTTGAAGAAATTCCTGCTCCTTCTCGCTCGGCAAGATCCGGAAGTACTTGTCCAAAACCTTTCACGAAAAAGCTCCCAGGTCATCTCGCGATGTTACGCTATAAACGTTGCTTCACTCCTCTCCACCAATACTCTGCGTCTCCTAGCAAAAGTAGGTGGCATAGTCGACCTTCATGTTGTCCGGCAATGAAGTGCCTCAAAGATCTTCTCGATCTCTTGCATCCAAAGATCGCCTTTATCCGGATTTGGCTCACCGTAGAACTTCTGTGGATCATGCTTCCTGAAGTCCGCTAATCCTCTCGCCAAAGATTTCGCTCGTTCTTTGTCGCTGCCGCAAGTTCTGGCTGAGTTAACGCCGCCGTCTGGCTGAGCCATCGCGTTAGCCTGTTGAGTTGCAAAGGTGATTGTTGAGCCATGGCTGCCGCCATCTCGGCCATAGCTTGAATAGCTCGTTCCATGTCGACGTTCTCGGTTGCGGATGTCGTATTCCTACGAGGTGGCATTAGATTCCACAAAGTTCAAAACCCCGCTGAATCTCACAACAAGGATGTGTTAAAACACCTTTGCTTCAATCAAGAAACAGCTCAAACAATTTCTCAAGCAATAAGTGCTTCACTTAATCAAACAAAGAATCAACATGATACAACTAGGTACCCAACACACATAACCCGACATAGTGACCAGTCAAATTCCTATGCACGTCTGGCCGAACCGAATCAAGCTCGATACCAACAAATGTAACGACTGCTTCCACCGCTACCGAGCTCAATATACCCACTCGAGTTACCGAGCTCAACACACCGAGCTCAACATAAACCTATATGAGATGTGTTTTAAAAACAAAACTCTTGTGCCTTTTAAAAATACGATATATTTTTTTATAAAACCAACTCGTGCACATCGAGTAATTACAGCTTTTCGAAACATGGTGCAACTAAGACACAAGACTTAAATTCTAATAAAACATACATGCATAACATACACATATATATATATCACTCGAAATAATAATGTATACAAAATACAGAGTAGCAAATGTGTAAAGAAAATACACCTAAGGTACGACGACTTCAAAAGAGTAATCATACCTTGGGGGTACTTCCGGCAGACTCCCACGCAGGGTCGCTCCAAAAGTAAGACCACCACCTACCTCAGAGCAACAAAACAACACCGCCTAAACCGTCACGACCTCGAACACAAAAGAAAACAAGTACAGTCCTCGGAAAAACAAACATCCAACAAATAAACAATCCACGACAGATAGAGGTCGTCACTGGTCCTCGCCGAGCTCCTCCTCGGCATCGCTTCATCGCCGAGTTACCTGCGCCTCGACATCGCCTGGGTAACCGACATGGATTGAAGGCACCACGGAAAGGGTCAACTTCTCAACAATTCAAGATAAGCTCGACATAAAAATATAAGCAAACAAAGAAGGTATAACATTTATCGACGTGACTCGACCATCTCAATCTAAACTCGACACAACTCGCAAATCCATTTTCTCTCGACTCGATAATTTTCCTAATGCACACGCCGCATCAGTATGTCGGAAAGTCCAGCAAGCCTTGGGATCCTCGCTCTCCCTAGGACACCAACTCAGTCCCGTAGCGTGGCGGCGTCTAGTCAATCTCCCGTAAACAAAAAGGGGACCTAGCACCCTCGCTTATCCGGTCACGGCTCAAAACGCCATACGACTCACCTAGCTCGCTCACTCGATGAACAATTAAATAATACGATATTCAAAGAGTTAAACACAAGATATTCAACCGCATGTCAAATAAAAGAGCAAGCTCGACATGAAGAAACGCAATTCAACATGCAATACACAATTCACGACATATATTCAATCACATATTAAATACATGCAAAAACTCAATCATATCACAACATTTCAGCTCGACACAAATCAGGAAATCCATACACAATAACATAACCACATAGAATATGAAATGCCCTTACGCTAGCATACTACGAAAATATTAATGTGAAGCGCCCTTACCGAACTCCAAGTTAATGCTGCTCGACAACGACCTCGACACAGCTGTCTTCTAAGAGCTCGACAACGACTTCTCTTACTCGATCTCGACACGGCTGTCTTCAACGAACTCGACAACGACTTCGACACGTACGCTTTCAGTCGACCTCGACACGTACAATCCTCGATCTGGATTCTGCTGCTTCCGCGTCCTTGGATTCGCTTTCCCGTACCCTTGATTCGGAAATCACTCGATCTCGGGAATCAGACTTCCTAAAACAAACATAACTCAGATCGATCCATGGGTTCTAATACATCTAACTCTCTCTTCCCCAAACTCAACCACAACCCAGAAAAAATATAAAACTCAAGAACTGAAAGATATTTTTCCTCTAACACAAAGTTAGGGATTTCGATCAAAATTTCATGAAAAGTTATCTGATGCTTCAACAGAAAGATCGACAACAACAATAATCAGAAGCAACGAATGAAAAACAAGAAATCGAAACGAACCAAAAATGGAGGTTTCTGGGCACTGCCGATTGCAGAAATCAGAGAAAGAAATTTGTTTTACAAGCCCAATTAATCGGTTAAAAAGATAGGTAATATTGTGAATAAGAAAACCCATCAATTTGACATGATTTGGAAGCATAAAACTGGTTAAAAATGGAAGAAGAATTAGCGCTAAACAGGAGCACGAAGAAGATAAAAATCTGTTCTTCATACCTCAACGGTGATGGTCGATCAGACGAGATATGGGTCGAGAAGTTGATGATGAACAAGATTGATGAAGAAAGCTTGTGCAGAATCTCGATGGAACTCACGGTTTCGTCGATGGAGATTTTTGAAGAAAACAACGAAACACAGAGCAGAAGGAAGGAAGAAGAAAGAAGAAAAGATAAATGAGTGTGAGGGAATCGGTCGTGGTATACAGCTGGCGAGAAAAGGGGTATAAACGTAACTCCAGCTATAAGATGCCAATCCCATCAATCATCTACCCGTTAACTCGTTCCTCTCATAATTACCTCTACTGTTTGGTCAACGGCAAGCCGACAATGTAATAATTACAAACAATATAATAATAACGCTGAATAACGTTCGAAAGAATACGAGGTGTCATCTCGACACGATGTCGACAAGGGTGCTCATGCAAACGTACAAGGTTCTAACACGAGTTCGTGAACGCGGTCTCCTCAGCTCGACTTGCGTCCTCATCAGCTCGGTACGCGACTTCATCAACTCGACACGCGCGACCTCCTCATTTCGTGACTAGTGCACGTGGTCTCATCAGCTCGACAAAAGATCTCGGCAAACGATCTAGTCACGGGATCTCGACACAAGGTCTTGGTCGAGGTCTCGATACGTCGTCCTAATACGATGTCGATCTCGTCCTCAGGTGTTACAAAAGCTTTCTTTGAGACACAACAACTTGAGTTATGGGATATAGTTCAAAGTGGTTACATTCCTCCCACTAATCCTCGTGGTGTTGCTATAGCCAGAAAAGATTGGAATGATGAGCAGAAAAAGAGATATCAAACCAATCAAAAAGCTAGATTCATTCTTATCCTGTAATGACGAAAAAGAATATGATAAATGTGGCGAATTTGATACTGCCAAAGAAATCTGGGACTCACTTGTTTTATCTTACGAAGGCTCTGCCCAAGTAAGAGAAACCAAAGCTAGCATGTTGGTTCGCCAATACGAGTTATTCAAAATGGAAGATGGTGAAAACATTGAAACTATGTTTGGAAGATTCCAAACACTTGTTCATGGGTTACAGGCCCTTGGAAAAAGTTACACTATACATGACCATGTTAGAAAGATCTTTAGAAGCTTGACTAAGCAGTGGAGACCCAAGGTCACTGCTATTCAAGAAGCAAAAGATCTAAATGTCCTACGACTTGAAGATCTTATTAGTTCGTTGAAAGCTCACGAACTTGAGCTAAACGAAGAAGAACCTGTCCGAAAGGGCAAGTCTATTGCTTTGAAGGAGAAGAATCAGAAGATGAAGCTTCAGAAGGAGATGTTGATACATCAGAAGATGAGCTCGCGTTTATATCCAGGAAGATACATAGAATGTGGAAGAAGAGAAACTTCAGGAGGAAGTTTCAGAAGAAAGATACTAAGGACAAGAAGGAAAGCAAAGACAAAGACAAAGCTCAAGTCATTTGCTATGAATGTAAAAAGCCTGGACATTTCAAGTCTGAATGTCCTAATCTTAAGGAGAAGCCCACAAGAAGTTCTTTCAAGAAAAAGAAGAAAAGCCTCACGGCTACATGGGAAGATCTAGACTTATCCTCATCTGAGGAAGATAATGAGAAAGAAGCAAATCTCGCTCTCATGGCAAACACTGATCTTGACTCAGAAGAAGAAGTTGAAGAGGTAATAGTGTATGATTTCTACTCTGAACTTCAACTTGCATTCGATGATCTTCTTAAGGACTCTGCCACTCTCTCTGTTGAGTATAAGAATTTGAAAAACAAATTTTCAAAATTATCACAAGACTTTCAAGCTTTAAACAAAGAAAAATATGTACTCAATAAAGAGAACCAGAAGCTGAAAACTGAAAATCAGCATCTGATGGATAACCAGCGTCTGGCCGCTAACAAGCAACCAGAAGCTGAGAGCTCTCAAGCTGAAAGCTCTAAAGTTACAGGCAACCTTAAATGCAAATCAAATGATTATGAATATGCATTTCTAAAGTTTCTTGCAGAGAGTGTAACTCGAAGCAAGCAAGCGTCAATGATTTGGGGTGTCAGTAAAACGACAACTCATGGTCTTGGTTATATATTAGATGAACCTCCATTAGAAAGTGATTCAACATCTGATAAATCCAATAATCATAGTAAATGATTGCATTGTACTTACTGCAATAAACCTGGTCATTTGAAAAGTGCATGTGTTGTTTTTAAAACTGTGAAGGATAAGCTTCCTTCAAAAACTAACAAGAAAGGACCCAAAAAGATATGGGTACCTAAAGATAAAATAGTCTATGTTGCAGACATGCTTAGCAACAAAGTCAACACACCTGTCTTGGTACTTAGACAGTGGATGCTCGCGTCACATGACGGGAGAAAAGCATATGTTCCAAGAACTAAGGCCTAAAGAAGCTGGATTCGTTGGTTTCGGAGGAAACCACAAAGGTAAAATAGTTGGAATTGGTCGCATTGGTAAAGGCTCTCTTCCCTCTATTGATAATGTACTTTATGTTGAAGGACTTAAACATAACTTATTGAGCATAAGTCAATTATGTGACAATGGTTATGAAGTCATCTTTACAGAAACTGGATGTCTAGTAAAAAGCAAAAAGGATGGCTCTATTTTCTTTACTGCTAAGAGGAAACAAAATATTTACAAAATTGATCTCTCTGAACTTGCAAAACAAGATGTCAAGTGTCTCACGTCTGTTGACGAAGAACAATGAATTTGGCACAAGAGATTGGGTCATGCCAATTTGAGATTAATCTCAAAATTAAACAAGCACAGTCTTGTCAGAGGCTTACCAAATCTTAAGTACTAATCTGATGCTCTCTGTGAGGCATGTCAAAGAGGAAAACAAGTTAAAACTTCTTTTCATTCAAAAAATGTTGTTTCAACCTCTAGATTACTTGAGCTTTTGCATTTTGATCTTTTTGGTCCAACAAGGACAGCCTCTTTAACTGGAAAGAAATATGGGTTAGTCATTGTTGATGATTTTACTAGAAGGACATGGGTTAGATTCCTTGCTCACAAAGATGAGTCATACAAGGTATTTACTGTATTCTACAAAACAGTTCAAAATGAAAAAGGAATTTGTATTTCTTCTATTAGAAGTGATCATGGGGGAGAATTTGAAAATGAAAACTTTCAAAAATTTTGTGATGATAATGGCATCTCCCACAATTTCTCCTCTCCTAGAGCACCTCAACAAAATGGTGTTGTAGAAAGGAAAAATAGGTCCCTCCAAGAAATGGCCAGGACCATGATCAATGAAGCTAACATTGCAAAACATTTTTGGGCAGAAGCAGTAAACACAACTTGTTACATTCAAAATAGAATTTTTATTAGACCTATTTTGAAGAAGACTCCATATGAACTGTGGAAAGGAAGAAAACCAAACATATCATATTTTCATTCATTTGGTTGTACTTGTTATATTTTGATTACTAAGGATCAACTTGGTAAGTTTGATACAAAAGCTGACAAAGGAATCTTTTTGGGATATTCTGAAAGATCCAAAGCTTTTAGAATATACAATAAAGAAACTATGACAGTGGAAGAATCCATTCATGTCAAATTTGATGACAAGAAGCCTGACACAGTCATGTCAGAGCTAGATGAATTATTTTCAGAATTAAATATAGGTGATACTACAAATAGTGAACCTACATCTTCATCATCCGGTGGTGACCAGACACAAGAATCTTCAGAAGTTGAAGCCAGAAAGAGCTAGAAGTACAAAACTAATCATCCTAAAGATCAAATCATAGGAAAACCTGGAGACAGAGTAAGAACCAGATCCTCTTTTAAAGAGCATGCAGATATGGCACTACTCTCAGAAATGGAACCTAAAATGATTGATCAAGCATTGAAAGATGAAGGTTGGATTCTGGCCACGCAAGAAGAGTTGAATCAGTTCCAAAGAAATGATGTATGGAAGCTAGTTACTCTACCAGAAGATAAGCAAGCCATTGGTACTAAATGGGTATTTAGAAACAAGCTTGATGAAGATGGAAAGGTTGTGAGAAACAAGGCAAGATTGGTTGCTCAAGGTTACTCACAGGAAGAAGGTATTGATTTTACTGAAACATTTGCACCTGTTGCAAGGTTAGAAGCTATACGCATTTTACTATCATTTGCTGCACACCATGATATAGTTCTTTATCAAATGGATGTGAAAAGTGTTTTCTTGAATGGTTTTATAACTGAGGAAGTCTTTGTAAAACAACCTCCTGGATTCGAAGACATTGAATTTCCAGAACATGTCTTCAAGCTTAAGAAGGCCTTGTATGGTCTTAAGCAAGCTCCCAGAGCTTGGTATGAAAGGCTGAGTACATTTTTGATGAAAAATGGTTTTACCAGAGGTCTAGTAGACACTACTCTTTTTAGAAAAACATCAAACAAGCACTTCATAATTGTTCAAATATATGTTGATGACATTATTTTTGGAGCTACTAATGAAAGCCTTTGCAAAGAATTTTCTAAGCTAATGCAGGCTAAATTCGAGATGAGCATGATGGGTGAACTAAAGTTCTTCCTTGGAATTCAAATCAAACAATGCAATGATGGTATCTATATACATCAAAGCAAATATATCAAGGAATTGCTAAAGAAATTCAAAATGGTGGATTGCAAACCTATGTGCACTCCTATGCATCCCACGTGCACTCTTGGTAAAGATGAAACTGATAAAAAGGTAGATCAGAAGATGTACAGAGGTATGATTGGATCTCTACTTTATCTTACAGCTTCAAGACCTGATATTATGTTCGATTAATGCATGCGTGTGCTAGATTTCAATCGGATCCTAGAGAATCACACTTGAGTCTTTGTTAAAAGAATTTTTAGATATTTGCAAGGATCTACTAATCTTGGTTTGCTTTATAAGAAATCAAAAGATTACAAGTTAGTAGGTTTACGTGATCTTGACTTTCTTTGGAGATCGAATTGAAAGAAAAAACACAAGTGGAGGCTGCCAATTCCTTGGAGCAAACCTTGTATCTTGGTCAAGCAAAAGGCAAAGTACGATTGCACTCTCAACAGCAGAAGCTGAATATATTTCAGTAGCAAGTTGCAGCTCTCAACTTCTGTGGATGAAATATCACCTTGAAGATTATCTGATAAAAGAGAGTAACATTCCTATCTTTTGTGATAATACTTCTGCAATCTGTCTTACTAAAAATCCCATATTGCATTCACGAGCCAAGCACATTGAGATTAAGCATCATTTTATAAGAGACTATGTTCAGAAGGGTATTCTCGAAATAAAATTTGTAGACAATGATCATCAAGTAATGACATATTTACAAAACCCTCAATAAGATAGATTCAATTTTATAAGAAGAAATTTAAATTTTCATCTTATAGAAGAATGATTAATCTCAGCGTCAGATGATATGCATCATCTCAGCATCTGGTATGACATAAGCATGTATACGTGTAAGCATTTTATTCGTCATATGCATCATAACTCAGCGTCTGGTGAATCGGTTGCGTGCATCCAAGCGCACACACACGTGTCACACGTGTAAAGGACTTAAGCGTCTCATCACATCTTACTGAGTCATGATTATTTATGTTTTTCGATAAAATCTTTTTACTTGATTTTACTTTTCTTTTGGCCTCTTCATTTAATGAAAAGGGGAATCTTTATTTTCTTTTCGCTCCATCACTTCACTCTGTTTCTACTTGCAAAACTATTCTCTCTCTCTCTCTGTGACTTCAAACCCTAAAACCTCCATTATCCTCTCTGCAACTGCTACAATGGCCGATAGAAAGGTTGGACAATATGCTCCTGCCTACGATGTCTTCTCAGAAGCAAAACTCATGAATGAAAACAGAATTGATTTTGAGAACTTCAAGCTCTATGGTTTTGATTTCGAAGAAGGTTTGGAGAAACTGGGATGGAAAAATTACTTTATCTGGGAACTAGTTGATGTGTTGAGCTATGCTATAAAGGAATTCTGGGGGAACGTCTATCTACTTCCGGGTGAAATCATTGAAGGACATATCAAAGGTTTCAAGTTACGTTTCACCATAAAGTCTATCGCTCAGACCATCAAGTGCCCTTGTGAAGGAATCAGTTACCATGCTAACTGGGTTGACGCTTATAGAGGTTTGGAAAACGTCAATGAAGCTCTATTCAAAAACTATCGTGAGTTGAAGAAGAAGAACATAACTCCCACTGCCAAAGACTTGAAAAGCCACTACAGAGTATTGCACAAAATCATTGCTAAGAACGTGATTCTGAAGGCTGGTTCAAGCGACATAGTGAACTATGAGCAAAAGTTCATTATGAGGAACTATATGGATGGAAAGAAAATAAACCTGCCAAGGTTGATTATCAATAATCTTATCAATGCTCTCGTCTTCTCAAGGAAAAGTGTTGATAAAAAGAATATTGTCAAGGTTATCCCTTATGGAGTTCTTCTTTCCATCATGATGATAAAAGATGGTATTGTAAGAAAGCTTGCTGATTCTACCAACAAAGAAGAAAAACATAAATACTTTGGTGTTGGTGCTGTTGTTCGTCCTGAAGTTTTTGGAGTCAACAGTCTGGTCAGAATGCAGCTGATAACTGGCTCTATGATTAAGAAGGTGAAACTAGAGCAACAAGAAGGAGAAACTACTGTGAATGTTGGAGAAGCTGAAAAGAAAACCACCAGAAACTCAATCTGTTGTGAAGAGACCTGCTGAATCTCCTATAAGGGAGACCAGAAGAATGAAACAGAAGGTGGCTTCTGCACCTACTGTTGAGGAACCAGAAGATGAGGACAGAATTCCCATCAGAAAAATTCTGGAGAAGAAGAATAAGCCAACAGCTGAAAAAGATGCTACAGCGTTTGGTCAAGGGAAGCAAGTCCCTCCTCCTCCTCCGACCGTTGTTGCCTCTAGAGGAACAAAGAGAAGGTTGGTTAAGTCTTCTAAACTTAACTCAAACACAACCACAAACCATTGTCTGTTTCACAACCACAAACCCAAACACAAACCAAGAAAACCAGAATGAGCCTACGACAAACCTCTACCCTCATTCCTTCAAAACCTACCCAAACACCATCCAATACACTCAACCTTGACCTACCACAAATATCCTCAAATACCTCACTTACTATATACATTTCCAAACTTCACTCTCATCCCTTCAACCTATTATTCAAAGTACCTCCCATCAATCCATTCAAACCCTACACACCTAAAACCTATACAATCACCAAAACCACTCCCACTTCACTCACCCTTACCTACAAACCGACAGACTTCAGTGGAAGGAAGAATGTCTCGCGCATTAACAAACCTCGGTTTGTTAAGTATGAGTCATATCACAGCATCTACAATCACCCTTCTACTTGGCACTTGAAAACCTTCACCTCTGGAGTTGCTGACCGAGATTGCCTCTCCAATGAATGCTACCTTCAAGGATGGAGAAGACCGTTTCGAGATGTCATTCAAAGGGAGATTGAGACCAGAACCTGGTAGCAGGGCAATTCCTTTCTCTGTTGACCTTCCGAAGTTCCTGCCTCAAACTAAACCTCTCACACTGGAAGAGTGTGGGAGATGGATCACAGATGAAGAAGCTGCCTTCGTGGCACACTGTCTTGAAATGAAGAAACTTGAAGTTATTAGACAGTTCAGAGATCCTTCTTCTGTATCCGTAAAGATTATTCCAGATAGACAAAGGTGGCTACCGTGGGCAGTCCCTGGGAAGAGGAAAGAACCTGCTCCTGGCAAGTTGCCATACAGTAAAATTGGACTCAAAGAGTATGAGAAGGCTCCTAAGAAGTTTAATCTTAAAGGATTCTCAGAGCTTCTGATTGCCAAGATTACTGAGGATCATGCCAGAAGGTTTTACCTCAGTTCGCTGAAGGAAGATGAATGGAGAACCGGCTCCTCAAATTGTTGCAATGCTGAGAAAGCCACAATCCCCACAGTTGGCAATATCAGAAAGGCTACTGACACCAATCTGGGAACTGCATACTTTGATGATACGTTCAGGTGTTCAGTAATCAGGCCTCTTGACTGCATGAAGATATATGTCAAATGGGTTGTTGTGACCAAGCACTTTGACATTGGATTTACTTGGAATCAATGGTCTGAGTCTTGGAAAGACAAAGCCATGTTACCATGCCTCATCCCCCTAGTGCTTGAAGAAGATGACAGGGAAAATCTGCGAAGAGTATACCTGGCAGAAAATGAAGCACTCTCTTTCGTTTTTAAAGCATTGAGTGTCTTTTTCAGAAGAATATGGGGAGAAGATGCTAGAAACAGGTTTAAAGCTTTCAATGCTGATGTGTTTCTGCACAGAGAAATTATCTTCATGGATTTGCTGTATCCAGAAGATGTGAAGAATAGAAGGGAAATTCAGGTAGAATCTGAGCAGAGAAAACTTGGAAATCTCATCAAATGGTTTATACCAAATGATGCATTCTTTCAAAGAGCTCAAAAGAAGAAGGAATTAAGACTGAAGTTATCTAACTGGGTGCTAGCAGAGCATTAGAAGATGGAACCTGCACCAGTATCAGAAGCTGGACCTTTTACTTCTACTTCTACTCCTGCGGTTGAGATGGTCACTATTCCTAAAGCAGAGTTTGAAGAAATGAAGGCCACTAACCTGAAAGTTACTCAGCTGGAGAATGCCCTGAAATTACTATATGAACGTCTCAACATTCCTCCACCACCTCCACCAAACCCTTAATTTTTTTTTTGTGTGGTATGAAATTTTTTTTGGTACTCTTATATATATACATAATTTTGCTCTGATTATCTGTGATATATAATTTTGCTCTGACTTATATTCAAATTTTTCTAAGTCTTATGTTGACTATGAGGTGCTTTACACTCTTTTTGTCTGATGACAAAAGGGGGAGTAAAAGAAGGTTTGATGAACATGTGAAAGTCTGATTGACTAATTCACCGTACGATGTTCAAACTCCGATGGATACGCTGAAACTGAAGTATCATGCATAGCATTTCATACATAGCATTTGTGTGGTTATTTATTGCTCTAACACTTATAATGCGTTGATATTCATTTATTCATTGATCCAGTACTCTAATAATGATCAATAAATTTGGTACAATGAAAATCTTTTTGATAAAATGAAATCAGCATCCGATCTCACGTTGTTAAATGAATATACGCTCTGAGACATCTACGTATTTTTGCGATCACTTAAATGAATTTGTTTATCAACAATCGCCTTAATACCTGAACTGTTCATATGTATCTAAATGGTTGAATTCAGGGGGAGACCCTTGATATTATTTTTGAAATTAAATTGTTCATCAACCTTGGATATTTGTCATCATTAAAAAGGGGGAGATTGTTGAAACCTAAACGATTGAGAAGTTTAGACCCTCATTAATTTTGATGATAACAAAGTATTTTCAAGAGAACAATTTATCTTCTAACATATCTTTGAGTGTACAGGTATCAAAGCTTCATATATTTGTACAAAGCACTCAAGAAAGAAGAAGAAAATTTACAAGAGAATTGAATACACTCCACTAATGTCAGCGTCCGAAATCACTCCAAATGCCTTGCTAACAAATGAGGCCCAAAGAGTGTTACTCCTTGACATGTGGAATACTCTATTGCTGCGAGCGTCCGTCCTCTGTTCTGAGCGAGCGTCTGATCTCTTTAATGAAGCACGTGATGATCACGTTTTTGCTCTTAACCTCAGAATGTTCTGGAACGGAATTTGAATTTGATTTTATGCGCTCATTCTGATGTATGAGGAAGCAAAGGTGACACCTTTAGCATAAGACAAAAATCGTACAAGGCAATTGTGAAAAGCAGATAGTACGAAAACGGTAATATGTACTATTCTGATATTCTCTAGAAAGGAACAAAAGGACTACATTTCAAATTACCTCACTCAATGAAAAGGAGCTATGTTTTTACTGCAAACGGTAATATCCCTGAAGACTCCTATAAATACCCCAAGGTATTTATTGAAGAGAAGTTGGAAAAAGTGTGAAGAAACTTCATTCTGAAAGCAATATTACTCAAGTGAGCAATCAGGTTTCGTGCCAAGTTTCTGGTCTACAAAGAACTGAACTCAGTGTCTTATACTTTCTTTTAGAAAGCTACTCTGTTTTGAGCTTAATCTTTTCATCCTCTCTGTGAGAGTTATTTTGATTGTACTCAAAAGAATATTCTCTTTTGTAAACTGTTCTTGACCTAGTTAAGGCTTTGTTCCTCAAAGACTCGACTGCACTGAGTCGTTTTGAGAAGTTGAGAGTATTGTCAAGTTTGTGACAGTAGAATACTCTTGAGGAAATTATAATCAGTTGATTATAGTAGAAAATCCTTCAGGTACGGAGGGACTAAACGTAGCTACCAGTTGGTGGTGAACTAGTATAAATTTATGTGCCTCTTACTTTACTGCTTTACATTTATCTTTATCTTGCTCAGTAAAACAAGTTTTCATACACGGTTTATTTCCTGCATCCGGTTAGTCTCTCAGCGTCCGATAAACAAACAGCTTTGAAAAATCTATATTCTTAGTGCTTTTAACATATAGTTTGCGAAAAGTTTTTTGACACAATTCAACTCCCCTTCTTGTGTTCACGTTCAAGGAGGACCCATCTAAGGATTCGGATAGTTATCTGTAGTCGTTGTGTTGTCTGACTGTCTGTTTATGTTGTTTTGGATGACTGTAGTATTTGCTTTTGGTGTACAGTTTGTTTGGTGACCAGTTGGGCTTGATTGATGTTTTTTTGTATTATAGGGTAGACTGGTGGTTTACTTTTCGAGCAGCTCCCTGCGTGGGTGTCTGTCGGGAGTACCCCCGGGGTATGATTGCTCTCATAAGGTTCTTCATACCATAGGTGTATTCTTTTGGGACATCTTTATGCACTGTCTTTATTTTGTACGTACTGTTTTCGCTGACGTGTTTATATATATATATATATATATATGCATTTCCAGTGCATGTATCTTGTGTCTTAGATTGCACCATGTTTCTAAATACTGTGGCAACTCTGTGTGTACTATGAGTACTATGCGGATATGATTGTTTAAAAAAAAAAAAGAAAAAAAAAGAGACCGCATTTTCCAAAGGACACAAGAGTACCGTTTTAAAAACGCGTCGCATATAGGTTTATTTCTAGTTTAGTAGCGGTCCGAAAACGGGTCGTTACATAAACCCTAATTTGAATTTGGGGCTTCTACACATCGTTCATCACGGAGGGCTTCTACAGTTTTGCAAAATGAAATCAGAAATTCATGGAGGGCTTCTACAGATCGGTTCATCACGGTCATGACCCAAATTTCGTGGCTTGATTTCCGCTGTCTCCAGCCTCTCCCTCCCTCCTAGCAGCGCCGCGGCTGCTTCTTCTCCCTTCTCCACCTGCAATTCTCATCCTCAACATCAGAGACAATTTTTGTTGTGTTTCTCCTGAGTTCCTGAGTTTCTCTGTGTTTCAAGTGGGTTCTTGCATCTCTGGTTCAACTGGGTCTTTGTTTTTTGGGTTTGTGAGTTTCTGAGCTCTTCGATTCTCGGCCTCTAAATCTGAGAACACACATTTTTTTCTTTCCCTTCCTTTTTTCTCGTTCTAATTTCATGGCGGTGGGGTTCAGGAGGCTAAAGGTGGGGGGAATATGGGTGTGGTTAGGAGGGGAGCACGAAGTGGGGTGGCCGATAAGGAGGGGGAGAGGGAGAGAGTGGACAATCGATGGTGGTGGTGGGAGGCAGAGGGAACAATTGGTGGTGATGGGGTGGAGGGAATGGTGGTGGTGGGGGGCAGTCCTGCAAATCCCCAGATCTGGAAGAGGGGAAGATGTTTAGTTATTTTTAATAATTTTAATTAAATAAGTTTAATTAAATAAAATATTTTTTATTATATTTGTTGACACCTCAGCAGTGTCACATAGGTTAGGAGTGACACATAAGAGAGGAGATGGAGGGATGGTAAATAAAGGCTTATTTTGTCATCTGAACCTAACTTATGGGACCTAATTGACACAAAAAAAACTTAAAGGACCAATGTAAAACTTTAAAATAACTTAAAGGACCCAGAAAACAATTTTACCTTTTTTTTTTTACATTAGATGGGTGTATTTTTCTTTTTATAAGTAAGGGGTAACTCTTTAAGCATTTTATTGTTAACTTTAACTGTGGAATCGTAAAAGAGGGTAAATTACAACAAAGTGTGTTAAATTAGGGAATTTAATATATGAGGGGGGAAAGTGCATCTAACCCCATAAATTAGGGGCGTAAAGTGCTTTTTACCCTAAAATTTTAAATTTAAAAATAGAAAAAATTGGAACCCTAATCTCCTCATGGTGACTGTTACTGCCGGTGCACAAAAAGAATTGAACATAGGTGTAACTTTATCGGACTATCCCTCTTTTGCTTCTGAATAACAAAAAGGTGAGTCCCCATATAGAAATAGAATTGTGATATGAATGGAAAAAAGGGTATAGCTATCGTTATACTAGTAGCTTCCTTGGCTGTCACCAATAATCCAAACCTGGGAGGAAATGAATATATTAAGATACATTATGAAGTGAATCATTTCATTTTGGTAGCAATATCTTCTTTTTTTTTTTGACAAAAAGAAAGTAAAACAAGTGTTGGTTAAAAGTAAAACGACATTTATCTTCAATTTGTAGGCGTTTTGGTTGGTTAATCCACGTCAAAGTGAAATCGCCTAATAAATCAAAACACCAATAAGCTCGAAAAATAAAATAGAGAAAGAAAAAGAGGCTTGAGATGAATATGATGGAGAGAAAGTGAGAGGAGAGAAAGTGAGTAAAAAGTAAGATGATTCTTTGATTGTTTGGTAAGAGTGAAAAGGAAAGTGAGAGAAAAAAAAATGTATATTTTTTAGATAACATAAATACCCTTGTATAAAAATGGGATGCATATATATAATATATTTGTGTGTATCAATATATAAATATAATATATAAATTATATAAAATAGAAATATAAAATATAAAATAAGCGACAACATCGAATTCACCATCGTCGAAAAAAAGGCATAGGAATCAAATCATCAGGGACACACGAGAGAGATGAATGCAGAGGGGAAAAAAAAAAAGTAGGATGTGAGTATGCCATTTTGTTGCCCGTTAAATTAAAATGCTTTAAAAAACAAGGAGATTTTTGTCATTTGACCAAATTGAATGCCTTTTCTCTAGTTTCTTCCCAAATTGGGTGGAACGGCTTTTTTCATGGGCCCACATAAACATCACGTTTTTTCCTTTCTGACATGGAACTAAACGATGGATGGCCCAATTACCAAGAAACTTTCCCTCTTTTAGCTTTCTTTCCTTTAACTTTCTCTGCAACCGAACACAACATTAAGTAAATTACCATAGAGGGAAGCGAATTTGAACAAGACAAAGTAATCGAAGACGAGGTTGCATTCGAGAGGGTAAGTATTCAACCACGGCCTGTCTCTCCAAAGCATATTGAGTGGAGGTCACTACAAGAAAAAACCGGCCTTACCGACGGCTATTTACTGTTGTCAAGTGACTCCAAATATAAGAGCACTACAACAAATTCTAAAAAAGATGGCGCTCCTTTAAGCAGCGCTTAAAATAAAAAACGCTACTTTATGTCATACGTAAACAATAAACAGCGCTTACTAACTAAGCGCTACTGTTTAGTACATATAATAAACAGTAACTTAGTCCTTTAAGCTGCTTTATCTTTAAATAATAAAAACGACCGGCACATTAAACAAATGGACTTCAAAACATGAAGCTACTGCTTTTGATCATAGGAACAATAAACAGCTTCATAGTAGGAAGCTGCTTTTGGTGTTAGAATAAACAGCCGCTTTTAGACTTAAGCGCTGTTTTTCTTACTAATAAGCGCCGCTTTCTTACTAAGCTGTTTTTGGTCGGCTTTATTAAATATATGTATTTCCCTCCTCTCATTTCGCATCCGTAAGCACCGCTTTCTCTCGTCACAACTCTCTTCGCAAACTCCACCGCCGCCGCTTCCATCTCTACCATCGCCGTCCCCTCAACGAGATCGTGTGCTTCAAAAGCCGGAGATCGTGAGCTCGCCCAAAGCTCAAAACCGAAGCTCGCCCAAAAGCCGGAACCGAAGCTCGTCTGGCCGCCCTCCAAAAGCCGAACTGAGGTCGCCCAAAAGCCGGAAACCGAAGCTCGTCCGACGCCCTCAAACTCAAATCTGAGCTCGTCCAAAACTTCGCCCGCCGCCCTCCATCCGAAGCTCGTCTGGCTGCCCTCAAAACTCAAATCTGAGCTCGCCCAAAACTCGTCCGTCTGCCCTCCATCCGAGCAAAGCCGCTGGCGGCGCTAGATCCTCCGTCTCCCCGCCTCCATCTCCAAACTCCTATTTGGCGCCCATTTCGTGTACGCCACCGTCTCCATTTTGTATCTCGATTCCACGTTGGTTTCGCTGTTGGTGGTTCGTTAGTTTTTGTCTCTCGCTCGATTTTGTTTGATTTTGTTCATCGCTGACCGCTTTGGAATCGTAGGGTTTGATTTTGTTTGATTTTGTTCATCGTTGTCCAGAGATAAATTAGAAGTGTTAAAGATGCTTGGAATCGCTTTGTTAAAATGTACGCTAGTAAATATATATGCATATCGATGGGAATCAATGGAAAAATGACCAATGAATTTTGTTGTGGAACCCGATTTTGGTTTTTTTGGTTTGAACAATGAATTTTGGAATGTTACAGGTATTGTATATATTTTGGAATGTCCATATTTTAGGGGAGACTCTGCCAAAATTTTGTTAGAATTTTGATCTAGTCTGTGTGTTGATTTTAAGAGCAGTGATAGTTTTAGTCTTGCTTTATTTAAATGGGGTTTTTCTGTTGTTTTACCTCTCAATCCATAGGTAAAATATGGATCGAAAGTGGATGTCTGCCAATCGTTTGTCGAAGGAATATAAGGATGGAGTGAAAGATTTTATTGGGTTTGTAGTTGGGCATACAAATGCACCATAGTAGAATCATATGTCCTTGTTTAAGTTGTTGTTATACAAACAAAATTAGTGTTCTGAATTGGAATGGCATTTAGTGAGCAATGGGATTGATCAAACTTATACTGTTGGACAAAGCACGGTGAGACAAGAGGTGAATCTTCTAATATGGGGAATAGTGGGAGATATGCGTCGAGAGGACACCGCTACAAATACATATGATGGTGACCGCTTTGAAGATATGTTAAATGCGGTTGAAGAAGATCTTCGTGATTGTCCTCAAATGTTTGAGAAGTTGATGAGTGATGCGGAGAAGCCGTTATATGAGGGTTGTACTAAATTCACAAGATTGTCGGCAATGTTAAAGTTGTTTAACTTGAAGTCGGGCAATGGATGGACTGATAAGAGTTTTACTGACTTACTCACACTGTTGAAAGATATGTTGCCTAATGATAATGTGCTTCCCAGTAGGACAAATGAGGCTAAACAAATGTTACGCTCTATTGGCATGAGCTATGAGAAGATACATGCTTGTCGTAACGACTGCATTATTTCGGAATGAATATGTGTCGTAATAGTCGTGTCCAAAATGTGAAGCCTCACGGTATAAGAAGGAAAATTCGGCTCCAGAGAAGGTATTGTGGTATTTTCCCATAATTCCCAGATTCAGGCGTATGTACCGTAGTTCAGAAGATGCAAAAAACCTGACATGGCATGAGGATGAAAGGATTCAAGATGGCAAGCTACGGCACCCAGCAGATTCTCCTCAATGGAAAAAAATTGATATTGATTATCCTGATTTTGGGAATGAACCAAGAAACTTACGACTTGCATTGTCTACTGATGGATTTAACCCACATGGTGTTCAAAGTAGCTCTCACAGTACATGGCCTGTGATTTTGGTGATTTATAACCTACCTCCATGGCTATGCATGAAGCGAAAATATATGATGTTGTCTTTGTTAATTTCTGGGCCGAAACAACCAGGAAATGATATCGATGTATATTTGGCTCCTTTAATTGAAGATTTGAAGCAAATGTGGGAGACAGGTGTGGTGGTGTATGATAGGTATAGAGAAGAAAGTTTCACCTTGAGGGCTATGATTTTCGGCACAAGAGTTGCTTAAATGTACATGTATGTAGTGAATGCTATTTAATTTTTATTAATTTATTGATCAATTAAATGTGTATACATTGATTTCTTTATTGATCACTCACTAACTAGTCAATATGTTGGAATGCAAAATATGTAGGTATCTCCAACATCCAAAGCCAAGGACAAAGGCAAGGGCAAGCTGCCTATAGCTAGCAAGAGTGTTGGCAAGCAGCCAACAAATGGGTCATTCACATCTCCAGTGAAGAAGGTCATGGTATCTCAGCCTCCTACAGCTCCTGCTACAGATTTTACAATTTATCTTAGAGTCCATATGGCAACAAAGATGGAGGCAGCAGATACCATTAAAGTACCAATGGATGAATCAATTTTGGGTTATGAGCACGACCTAAGAGCTGGTGTTGATGGTGCACTTCAAGAAATTCTTAATGACAACCTATGGTTAAGTGAAACTGTTATTAGTGTATATCTCAGGTACTGCATTAAATTTTAAAGTATCCAATGATTTTTATTTTTTCACACTAAATATTTATGTTATTGTTTATGCATTAATTTGTATGCATGTTTTAATTTAAGGTACTTGTATCAAGAGATATTGATCCCACAAGAACAAACTCAAAGGTTTGTATTTTTGTGCCCACAACGGACACATATGGGATCATGGAATGCTGACATGTCTGAGTATGTCATTCACCGCTTGACATTAGCAAATCCTGACTTTGAGACTTTGTTTTTGTCACCTTGCAACGTAGTGTAAGTCATTTAATTTAATCAATATTACTAAATTTATTGAAATGTGTTTACTTTCTTATATTTTTTTGTCCAACATTTTTGTAGGGATCATTGGTTATTGTTAGCGATTAACTTGAATCAAAACGTTGTGTACTATCTTGATCCATTGCGTGTACATATCAACATGCGCAAAACAATGAAAGAGAAGTACAATCAGTAAGTGTGTATAAATCATAGATATGTATATATATATATATATATATATATGTATGCAATTTCTTAAACGTTTAAGTTACTTGTAATATTGAAGTGTTTATTTGTTTATGTTTGGCCTACGTGACATCTTGTGCTGGCTGGCTGGTATTTGTTTAAGTTACAGGTGTTTTATAAATTTTGGAATGTCCATATTTTAGGGGAGACTCTGCCAAAATTTTGTTAGAAATTTGATATATATAGCCTATGTGTCCATATTAAATGATTTTGTTTGATTTTGCACTTAGGGCAATCCTACTTTATCGAAGAAACAAGTCTCGATTTTCTAAATTTACTCCACCTAAATGGATACCGATAAAGGTATTTATATCAAATTTTTATGCAATTATTCAAATTACCAAAAATAAAAACAATTAATTTCATATTTTTGGTTTTATAGTGTCCTCGCCAACCTAACTCGATGATTGTGGCCGATATGTTTTAAAGTTTCTCAAGGATATTGTCGTTCATAATCAAACAAATTCCAACAGAGGTATGTTTGTAACAATTTCAAAGTTTATATAATTTTTTCTTTTACGCATACCATTTGAATGCTTATGTTCAATTCTAACTTCATTTAATTTTTATTTCAAGAAGATTATCCTCGATTGTCAATTCGACACATACACCGATCATACCGAACTCAAAGAAGAGTGGTGTCGATATTTTACTACAAATTTTATCATTTATAAGCGGATAGAAGAAGATTAATATTAATGTTTACGTGAGTTTTTGTTAAATTTGGTTTTTTTTTAGTTTAGCATACTTGAATTGGAAAGGTTCACATGAAATTAGGAATAAAATTCCTTTTTATGTTGGCTAATATTTTATATATTTTATGTTGGTGTGGTATGATATGTTATGTTTCTGGTATTTTTTATATTTTGGAATGTCCATATTTTAAGGAAAACTCGCCAAAATTTTGTTAGAATTTTGACTTTGTATGCATGTTTAGTTGCGTGATGTAAGAAAAAGATATTACTATTTAGGTAGGATTTGTAGCATGACATGTGCAATATTTTAGTGATCTATTCTCAGTATAATTGTAAATTTGACTATGAAATATATTGTACTTTATTTATGTTAATGTAAGGATATGTAGGAATTTATGAAAAAATTACGTTATAATGTTAAATTTTGATGTTGGGGAATGTTGATGACAATTTTGATTGCATTTTGTGTTATCACTATCATGCAATGTATATAATGTAAATGTGAGAGAACTAAATTTAATAAAAAAAGGAGAATAAACAATGACTTCAATAATGAAGCACGCTATCAGAGTAAAAACGCTTCTAAAAGGAAGCGCTCTAATTATACAAAATAAACAACGCTTGATGGAAGCGCTTTGTGTCTATACAATAAGCAGCTTCAATAAAGCGTTTATTTGTGTCTATACAATAAGCGCTTCATTATTGAAGCCGTTTATTGTCGACAAATAACGCTTCCTAATTGAAGCGCTGTTTATTGTCCATTTTTAAGCAGCGCTTCATAAACGCTGTTTTTTTGAAATACAATCAGCAGCGGCTTAATTTTCAGCGCTTTTAAGCGCTGTTTTAAGCTAAAAATAAGCGCTGTTTATTGCCAAAACTTGTTGTAGTGGAGGGAAGTGAATTGTGTGTGAACGGTGTTTTTAAAAACTTTTGAAAAATAAGCGCTAAATATAACTTGATAAATATTAATAAGAAACAGATAAATAACTTGAAGAATAAATCACAGAAAAGTTAGAGGTAAAGTAAAAAGTAAAGTGTAAATAATAATAAAATAAACTGCTGAAATTTAAATGACTGAAAAATAAAGAGACAGTGAGTAAAAGAGCACACAACAAATTATATTGGTTCGGCCACCAAACATCCCTATGGCCTACGTCTTGTCCCCAAAGCAAAGCACTAAGTGATTTTCACTAAGACACTAGTTTTTAAATCAGGTTCAGCCAGAAACTTTACAATTCTAAACCAGAGTAACAAGTTCAAGAGATATCACTTCTCTATGAACCACTTGGGATTCCTACCCAATAATAATCAGAAAAATTGTCAAGAAAAGATACACTCAAAAGTGTAGATGTAAACAAATTAAAGCTCAAAAAATACAACTCAACCTATGTAGAGTAAAAAACTCTCAGTAAAAATAAACAAGTGAGTGTGAATGAGAAAATAATTTTTGCAAAGTTTCAACACAAAAGAAAATGTTGCTTGAGTGTGTTATGTTCTCATATGTTCTAGCGTCATAGAAAGAGCATGGTATATATAGATATCCTGTCTGAGAAAATAATGCTCCTTTCATAGAAAATATCGCTATTTTTTTTTCCCAGATGCATGATTCACGTTCTAAAAGAAATTCTAATACTCCTGCACGTCTGAGACAATGAGTCAATGAGTCTAAAAGATTCACGTTTGAGTTCAATGAGTCAGAGAAGTTAAGCATTGGAAAAGTGATAATGTCAAAGACGCTCCTGCACCGAGAAATGTTGACATGCTCCTTTCAATTAAAAAAATATGAAACATGATGCATGGTGAGGTGAGTGATATAGAAAACGTGGGTTTGGAGCTTTGGAAAACGTTGGAGCCTGACGTATCGAAAATATTACGCTCTTTTTTCTTTTTTTATTTTATTTTTATTTTACTTCTTCCGTCACTTAATATAAGACCCTCTTGTAAGTCTTATAAGAGGGTTTTATATTAAGCGACGAAAGGAGTATATTATTATTGAATGATAAAAAGATATATGGAAATAATAATGAGCTTTCAAACTTAAAGAAAAATATCTTCACACAATAAAAAATAATAATTCATTTTAGATAAATCCAAAAATTTGATTTTCAAATAAGTGTGTGTGTGAATTATTTTAATTGAGAGCTTTTGTTTCTACTCACAAATAATTTTAAAAATATATCGAAAAATCCAAAACTGAAAGTCTTCAATTCTTGGCAATTCTTTTCTGCTTTTTGCATATTTGTAGATCCTTTTGTCAATCATCAAAACAATTCCTGTCAAGGCATATATTTACATACTCCCCCTTTTTTATGATGACAAACATCTCATGAAGGGAATTTGTTTAGCATAGGAGTTAGTCCAATAAAGATATGATAATAAATATTAAGCATGATATGATAAAGAATATCAAAGTTTAAGCGCAATTAAGAACTCCCCGTTACTATAAGCACTACTTAAAAGATCACTCCCCTGAATCAAGCATTCATGTAACTCTCCCCCTTTTGGCAACATCAAAAAGCGGGAAAGACAATGAAACAAGGCATATATTCAGGATTAAACAAGCATATTTAGATAGCTGGGTGATACCAAGCTTGGTGTGTGACAGATGAGTTGTGTGGACATGAGTAGCTGGTTGCATAAGATAAGACAAAAGCATCACCCACCCATTGTTCTGGACTCTATACTTACTTACTTCGATCGACTTACCACCTTCATCTTTGTCAAGATAGCATGAAGTGCTCATTGGAGTTCAGATTTCTTTTGCATTGCTCATTCCAAATTTCTTAAGCAAATCCTTGCAATATTTGGACTGATTGATGAATATTCCTTACTTTGTTTGTTTGATTTGAAGTCCAAGGAAGTAATTAAGCTCTCCCATCAATGACATTTCAAATTCACTTTGCATGATATCAGAAAATTCCTTACAAATATTAATCATTGGCATAAATTTGAACAAGTAAAATGGCATGCTTCTTATGCTTGATGAAAAGAGTAGTATCAACTTTTCATCTTTCAAAACCTTTTTCAAGTAAGTATTTCTCAAGCTATCATTTTTGTGAGAAATAAATATAGTCCACGTATAGCGAGAATAGTCATCCACAATAACAAGAGCATAGTAATTGCCACCAAAGCTCATGGTTCTAGACGGGCCAAATAAATCCATATGTAAAAGTTGTAAAGGCTGGTTTGTGGAAACAATATTTTTATATTTGAAAGAGGCATTTACTTGTTTTTCCTTTTGACATGTATCACAAAGTTTATCTTTTTCAAAACAAATCTTTGGTAAAGTAATTACTAAGTCTTTATGAACCAATTTCTTAAGATGATCCATGTGACTATGAGTCTTTCTTCTATGCCATAGCCAAGATTCATCGTCTTTACTAAAAAGACAGCATGCATCATTTGAAGGTAGTTCATTCAAATTAAACATATAGATATTTCCAATTCTAGATCCAACAAAAACAATACTTTTATGAAGAGAATTTATGACCATGCATTTTGAAGAATCAAATACAACATTATTGCCTTTGTCACAAAGTTGACTAATACTTAGCAAGTTATGCTTCAAACCTTCCACATACAAAACATTCTCTATAATGGGATTAGGACTCTTACCAATAGTACCAATCCCAAGAATTTTACCTTTATTGTTATCACCATAACAAACGTAACCTTTATTTTTTGGTTCCAAAGAGGAGAACTTGCTTTTGTCTCCTGTCATGTGCTTTGAACAGCCACTATCAAGATACCAATTCGAATCTTTGGATTTCAAGCACACCTGCAAAATAAAATCAAGTTTTAACTTTTAGTACCCAAGCCATCTTGGGTCCTGGTGAGTTAGTTTTGGGCAAGGTGCCCTTTGGAATCCACATCTTTTTATCAATCATATTCTGGTTTTTCCTAATATTGCAAATGGAAGCAGTGTGATCTTTTCTACCACAGTGAAAACATTTAATGAAAGGACTACTTGAGGGTTTGTTATGATTGAAGAGTTTGAAAGATTTTTAATGAATTTTCGGACGATAACCTAAACTAGCTTTTCCAAAAGTACCTTTTTGGTTTCCCAAAATAATGTTTAGATTATCTTTTCCCATGGTAAATTTTGCAAGAGTGTTATTTAAATCATCAACCTTACTTTTCAAAACATGACACTCTTTGCATTTTAAAACTTCATCTTTTTTATTTTCGCAAGATATAGGAGGAGAAGTTTCAATTACAACAACTTGTTTTTCTTTAAGAATCACCATCTCTTTGTTTAAAATTTCAATTTTTGATTCAAGAGAAGAGATGGTTTTCTTAGAAGAAAGAACAATTTTTTCAAGTCTAATCGTTTCATTATTGAATTCTTCACAAGCAGCAAGTAATTCATCATAAGTTAAAGGAGGGTTAGAGTCATGAAAGTTTAGCTCGTCTTCATCATGATTTGCCATTAGACTAAGTTGAGCCTCTTCATTTTCAGATTCATTAGAAGAATCCATATCATTATCATCCCAGGCAATGTAAGCTCTTCTTCCCTTCGAATCCTTTGGTGGTTTCTTTTCCAATTTCTCATTCCTCTTTTGGTTTTGAGGACAATCGGGTTTTATGTGACCTTTCTTTCCACACTTGTAGCAAGTAGGATTAAAAGAAGTTGTTTCATCACTTTTCTTTTGAGAGCTTGGGAACTTACCTTTGTTTCTCAGTCTCATGAACCTCTTGAATTTGTGAACCATTAGACTCATGTTTTCCTCATTATATTCATCTTCAAGGAAATCACACTCGTCATCGTCAGCTTTTAGGGCGAGCCCTTTCTTTTTCTTATCATCTTCTTCGCTTTCCATGAGACGATTTAGTTCAAGTTCATGTTCCTGCAATTTTCCAAATAAAGTGGCCAAGGTCATAGAAGATAAGTCTCTAGATTCAGCTATAGCAGTGACCTTGGGTTGCCAATTCCTGTTTAGACATTGTTAATCAAATCTTCATTAGTAAAGGATTTCCCAAGAGTTCTGAGATGATTTATTATATGAGTAAATCGTTTTTGCATATCTTGTATGCTTTCATCGGGGTTCATCCTAAATAACTCATACTCATGGGTTAATGTGTTCATTCGAGCCCTCTTGACCTCGGTAGTACCTTCATGTGTCACTTGGAGGGTGTCCCACATTTCCTTAGCAGACTAGCAATTTGAGACCCTATGAACTCATCGTAGCTTAGAGCAGAGGTGATGATGTTTTTGGCTTTTAAATTGTTTTGGACTTTTTGCTTTTCCTCATCGGTCCAAAGGGTTCTTGGTTTGTTCTCCATCTCATTATTGACTAAATGAGTGGGAACAAATGGACCATTTTCCACTGCATCCCAAAAATCAAGGTCTACAGCTTCAAGGAAAATTTTCATTCTCACTACAAGAAAAAGCGCGGTTACCGACGGTCAATTACCGACGGCCAAAGCCCGTAGCAAAACAAACTGGCATTTCCGACGGCTTTCACCATCGGTAAATGTTAGCCGTCGTACGCTGAAGTTTACCTACGGCTAAATCAGTCGGTAAACCTGATTTGATTTTTCGACGGTCGTCTTCGCTTAATACCGACGGTCATAGTCTGTCGGTATTTGAATAATACCGCCGGTACGACCGAAAGTTTACCGACGGGTAGAGGCCATCGGTAAGGCCGTCGGTAATGTCCGATATTAACTAAAGAACGACCCTTCTTCCCCATTCTTTGTCTTACTTTCTTCCCTTCTATCCTCTCTCTATTCCATCCTCTCTCTCCCAGAGCGGCCGCTACCATCACCACGTCTGTTTTCGGCACCACCGCGCTGCCTCTGCCACCACCACGTCGATATATTTCCGGTACCACGTCTGTCTCTCTCTCAATATTGCTTTTATTTCTCAGTATTTTCACATTTTCACAACTTTTTTTTTCTCCTTCAGATTCGTTGTACCACCGATTGGGAGCATTTGGGAACAACTGGTTCAACAACAAGAAGAAGAAGCTTGCCCATTACTGGTTCTCAGTATTGTTTTCTGCTTCTTTTTCATGTTGCCCTTTTGTATTTGTTTCTAAATTATGTTTAACCTTGTGTACTTCTATCCTGCTCTATTGTGTGTTTTAGATGAGAAGGTTAAATAGTTTTTATGAATTCTAGATGATTTGATGAAAATAGTGAAAGGCAAAAAGTTTACTTGGAGTTTATTTGGATTTATTTTATAACATGAGAAGATGAACTTGCTTATGCAAAGTTAGTTGCTAAATTGGGTTGTTTCAGTTTTCAAACTGTTTGAAGACAGCAAGTTGTCTAAATTTTTATACTCATTTTTGTTGATTGGTGTTTGGTACTTAAATCAGAATGTTCCTCAACAAATTTTTAATGTCATAATAGTACTTGCTATGGTAGCTTGTTAGTTAAAATTTTCTATGTTTTTTCAGTATTTTTTTCCGAGGTCACCACACTGCTCCGAGATCGCCACTGGCATCGAAGGACGTAGACACTCTCTTGTTACCAAGTGACTTCAAACACAAGAGGGGGGGTGAATTGTGATAGCGGTGCTTATATAAAAAATTACAGATAAATTACTGAATTAAAAAAAAAAACTTGAAAGAAATAAATAAAGTGCTTGAATGATAAAGAGACAGAGAGCAAAGAAGAGCACGCAGCAAATTATACAGGTTCGGCCACCAAACACCCCTGTGGCCTACGTCCTGTCCCCAAAGCAAAGCACTATGGGATTTTCACTAAATCACTAGCTTTTAAATCAGGTTCAGCTAGAAACCTTTACAACTCTATACCAGAGCAATACGTTCAAGAGATATCACCTCTCTATGAACACCTTGGGATTCCTACCCAAAAAGAAATGATTTTTACAAATAAAATGAGATGAGAAAGATACACTCAATAGTGCAGATATAACAAATTGAAGCTCAAATAATACTACTCAAATTATGTAGAATAAAAAGACTCTCAAAAATTGTGCTCAAATAAGTGTGAGTGATGGAGAATATTTGACAGAGTTTTAGCACAAAAATTAAGCACTTGTGTTATGTTAAAAACAATGCTCATGGTGCAGTGCTTTTATAGGCACTGAGAGGAGCGTCACTTTAAGAGAAATGTCCGTTGTAGCATTAAAAGGATTTGTCCGTTGCAGCATTAAAGGGATTTGTCCGTTGCAGCATTAAAGGGATTTGTCCGTTGCGTTTTGAATATGAAGAATTGAAAACACGGGGACGGAAAAGATTCTCGGACACCACTTGGTGTTCGACATCGTATTTCCATACGACCTCCCCCAGCTCGGCATACAATCTCCCCAGCTCGGCATACGACCTCTCCACACAGCTCGACATACGACCTCTCCACACAGCTCGGCATACGATCTCTCCACAGCTCGGCATACGACCTCTCCACAGCTCGGCATACGACCTCTCCACACAGCTCGACATACGATCTCCTCACACTCGACGCGCGACCTCCTCACATTTCGACGCGACCTCGGCTCGACGCGATTTCCTCACAAATGACGACACGGAGAATATTTTCCAAAGAAAACTTGAAATATTTTCCAAACAATATTTTGAATTCAACTTAAGAATTTTTCAAAATACTTTGTGCCTAAAAATAATTTAGGAAAAATTATCATAAAATCAATTTTAGAATAAAAATCATTTTGTGAGTGTGTGATTTTATTTTAATTGAGAGCTTTTTATTACTACTTACAAATAGTCTTAATAAAAATAAATAAATACCCAAAACCCAAAGACTTGAGAAACTATCATTCTTGATACGCGTCTTGGTATTCTTTTCCACTTTTTGCACGGTTGACTATTTGCAAAACTCCCTTTTGTCAATCATCAAAACCATCCTGTCAAGGCATGTATTCACAGACTCCCCCTTTTTGATGATGACAAACATCTCATGGAGGGAATTTAGTAAAATATAATCATGATATGGCAATGAGATATAAGCATGGTTTTTCAATAAAAGATATAAGAGTTTAAGCACAATATTTAGAAAAACTCCCCCTCACAATATTTAGAAAAAAAAAGATATCAGAAAAACTCCCCCTCACAATATGCATAAAATAAACCACTCCCCCTGAATCATATAACTCTCCCCCCTTTGGCAACATCAAAAAGCGGAAAAGATAAAGGGAAAGGCATGTAAAACGTATGCATATACGTGTAACTAGATGGCGAAAAATAATTAAAATAGAGTATCAAGGGTTCAATGAAGCATAAGAAATCCTTGGTAAAAAAAATTATTCAGGGAGATAGCAAAAATAAAGCACTAGGATAAGAGTTACTAGTCCTCGTTCAACTCATTCTCATCATCAATTGTTTCCTCATCTTCACCGATATTAAGCGCATAATTGTTTGCGATTAACATAACCTCGCACAAACTTTTATTTTAACGATTACAGGAAGGACGGTTGCATTTCTCCACTTTTAGTCTTGGTAACGGAACCTGCATAAAAATGTTAGCACACTCCAACGCCCAAGTTAGAACTTATTCATAATAAAATGCACTCACACGCAGTCATTCAATGCATGATTGATCTAAAATTCCTAACTCGGTTCTTATAAAAAAGAAGTTTTCTTTAGGCAAAGGTTTAGTAAAAATATCTGCGAGTTGTTTAGATGTTTCCACAAACTCAATCACACAATCTCCTTTTTGAACATGATCTCTAATAAAATGGTGCCTAATTTCTATGTGTTTGGTCCGGGAGTGATAAACCGGATTTTTCGTGAGGTTTATGGCACTAGTATTGTCGCACTTAATTGGAACAGTTTTCAAATTGATTCCATAATCATTCAACTGTTGTTTCATCCAAATGATCTGTGCACAACAACTACCTGCTGCAACGTATTCCGCTTCAGCAGTGGACAAAGCCACACTGGCTTGTTTCTTACTATGCCATGAAACCAAGGCATTCCCAAGTAAGTGACATGTCCCACTAGTGCTTTTTCGGTCCATTTTGCAACCCGCAAAATCCGAATCCGAGTACCCAATAAGTGTGCAACAAGACCTTTGGGGTCCCATAACCCCATAGTTTGTGTGCCAGTGAGATATCTCATGATGCGTTTTCCCGCTAAGAGATGTGATTCCTTAGGATTTGCTTGAAAACGTGCACACATACAAACACTAGACATAATATCCGGACGACTTGCAGTGAGATAGAGAAGAGATCCTATCATACCTCGATACTTACTTACTTCGACCGACTTACCACCTTCATCTTTGTCAAGATAGCATGATGTGCTCATTGGAGTTGAGATTTCTTTGGCGTTGCTCATTCCAAATCTTTTAAGCAACTCCTTGCAATATTTGGATTGATTTATAAAAATTTCTTCTGTTGTTTGTTTGATTTGAAGACCAAGGAAGTAGTTGAGCTCTCCCATCATGGACATTTCAAACTCACTTTGCATGATTTTGGAAAAATCTTCACACAAGGACTCATTAGTAGCACCAAATATGATATCGTCAACATAAATTTGAACAAGTAAAATGTCATGATTTTTGTGTTTAATGAAAAGAGTGGTATCAACTTTTCCTCTTTCAAAACCTTTTTCAAGTAAATATTTGCTCAACCTCTCGTACCAAGCTCTCGGAGCTTGTTTTAAACCATATAAAGCCTTTTTCAATTTGAAAACATGATTTGGAAATTCAAAATTTTCAAAACCGGGGGGTTGATCAACATATACTTCTTCTTGAATAAAGCCATTAAGAAATGCACTTTTAACATCCATTTGAAAAAGTTTGAAATCCATGATGCATGCAAATGCGAGAAGCATGCGAATAGCTTCTAATCTAGCCACGGGTGCATAGGTTTCATCGAAATCTATGCCCTCTAGTTGGTTATAGCCTTTTGCAACAAGTCTAGCTTTATTTCTAATAATGATACCGTTTTCATCAAGCTTATTGCGAAAGACCCATTTGGTCCCAATGACTAGGTGATCTTTAGGCCTAGGGACAAGTTCCCAAACATCATTTCTCTCAAATTGATTTAATTCCTCTTGCATAGCAAGGGTCCAATGCTCATCAAAGATGGCTTCATTGACGTCATTTGGTTCAATTTGAGAGACAAAGGCCATATGATGACATGCATGATTAAGAGAGTTTCGAGTCGTTACCCCTTTTGAGATATCACCTATTATGTTGTCAAGAGGATGGTTCTTTGAGACTCTCCATTCCTTTGGAAGATTTGAGTGAGAGAGTTCTTGAGAGGGTTGAGGCAAGGACTCTTGATCCTCCTTTTGAACTTTTGATCTCTCTTGTTCCTCTAAATAGGTATCTCCTAACACTTCTGCAAGATCATCAACACTTTCTTCTATCAAGATTTGGGGTTAGATTCATCAAAAGAAACATGCAGCATTCTTCAACAGTTAAAAATGCGTTTATTAAAATTCGAAAGGCTTTACTAGAAGTGGAATATCCAAGAAATAAACCTTCATCAGCTTTAGCATCAAATTTACCAAGGTTATCTTTACCGTTATTTAGAACAAAGCACTTACATCCAAATACGTGAAGGTGGGAAATGTTGGGCTTCCTCCCCTTGTAAATTTCATAGGGCGTTTGTTTTAGAATAGGTCTTATGAGGACTCTATTCATTACATAACATGCGGTGCTTACCGCGTCTGCCCAGAAATACTTAGGAAGGTTGGTCTCATTGAGCATCGTCCTCGCAAGCTCTTCAAGAGACCGATTTTTCCTTTCCACCACTCCATTCTGCTGTGGTGTTCTAGGTGCGGAAAAATTATGCTCAATTCCATTTTCAGTACAAAAGGCCTCAAATGCCTCATTTTGGAATTCCCCACCGTGATCACTTCGGATGGATACTATGTTCATTCCTTTTTCATTTTGGATAACTTTAGCAAGTTTACGAAAGGCAGCAAAAGCGTCATTTTTATGAGAAAGAAATAGAGTCCATGTATAGCGAGAATAGTCATCCACAATAACAAGGGCATAGTAATTGCCACCAAAGCTTTTAGTTCTAGAAGGGCCAAATAAATCCATATGTAAAAGTTGTAAAGGCCGATTTGTTGAAACAATATTTTTAGATTTGAAAGAAGCCTTTACTTGTTTTCCCTTTTGACATGCATCGCAAAGTTTATCTTTTTCAAAGCGGAGCTTTGGTAAGCCAATTACTAAGTCCTTTCGAACCAATTTATTAAGATGATCCATGTGAATATGAGCCATTCTTCTATGCCATAGCCAAGATTCATTCTCTTTACTAATAAGACAACATGCATCATTTGAAGGTATTTTATCTAAATCAAGCATATAAATATTTCCAATTCTAGGTCCAATAACAATAACATTTTCATTTATAGAATCCATGACCATGCATTTTGAAGAATCGAAAACCACTTTGTTTCCTTTATCACAAAGTTGACTAATGCTTACTAAATTATGCTTCAAACCATCCACATACAAAACATTTTCAATAGTGGGATTAGGACTGTTACCAATAGAACCAATCCCAAGAATTTTACCTTTGTTGTTGTCACCATACCGGACATAACTACTATTCTTAGGTACCAATGAGGAGAACTTGCTTTTGTCTCCTGTCATGTGCTTTGAACAGCCGCTATCAAGATACCAATTTAAGTCCTTGGCTTTCAAGCACACCTACAACAACAGATTAATTTTTAACCTTTGGTACCCAAACTAAGTTGGGTCCAGATGAGTTAGTTTTTGGCAATGTACCCTTTGGAATCCATATCTTTTTGCCAACCACATTCTTGTTCTTTCTAATATTGCAAATGGAGGCAGTGTGACCATTTCTACCACAGTGAAAGCATTTAATGAAAGGGCTGCTTGAAGTGTTGTTGAGATTGTCAAATTTAAAGGATTTTTCATGCGTTTGTGGATTATAACCCAAACCGGCTTTTCCAAAAGTACCCTTTTGTTTTCCCAATAGAATGTTTAAGTTATCCCTTCCCATGGTAAATTTGGCAAGGGTGTTTTCCAAATCTTCAATCTTGTTTTTCAAAACATTGCATTCATCACACTTGAAAGTATCAATCTTTTGGTTTTCACAAAAGGTGCAAGTAGAAACTTCAGTCACAACAACTTGTTTTTCCTTAAAAACTTCCATCTCTTGGTTTAAGAAAATAATTTTAGATTCAAGATAAGAGATGATTTTCTTAGAAGAAGAAATAATTTTTCGAAGTCTAGTCGTTTCATTATTTAATTCTTCACAAGCAATAAGCAGCTCATCATAAGTTAAAGGAGATTCGAGTTTAAGAGCATTTACCTCATCCTCCTCGTGTTTTGCCATGAGACATAAGTTGGCCTCCTCATTTTCTGATTCATCAGACGAGTCCATATCATTGTCGTCAGATTCCTCTTTTTCATTTACGATTGCTTTGAGAGTAATTCCTTTCTTTTTCTTATCACTTTCTTCACTCTCAGTGAGTCGATTTAGTTCAAGTTCATGTTCCTGCAATTTTCCAAACAAGGTTGCCAATGATATAGTAGATAAATCTCTAGATTCAGATATAGCAGTAACCTTGGGTTGCCAGTTTCTATTTAAACATCTAAGAACTTTATTAATTAAATCTTCATTACTGAAGACTTTCCCAAGAGCTCTGAGATGGTTTATTATATGGATGAACCTTTTTTGCATATCTTGTATGTTTTCACTTGGTTTCATCCTAAATAACTCATACTCATGGGTTAATGTGTTCATTCGAGCCCTCTTGACCTCGGTAGTACCTTCATGGGTCAATAGAAGGGTGTCTCACATTTCTTTAGCAGTCTTGCAATTTGAGACCCTATAGAACTCATCGTAGCTTAAAGCAGAAGTGATGATGTTCTTAGCTTTCAAATTGTATTGGACCTTTTTCTTATCATCTTCGGTCCAAAGTGATCTTGGTTTGTCTACCACTGCATCATTACTTGATGGAGTGGGGACAAATGGACCCTTTTCCACAGCATCACAAATATCAAGATCAACACCCTCAAGAAAGATTTGCATTCTATCCTTCCAATAACCATACCCTCACCATTGAAAAATGGGGGTCTGTTTCATGGAAGTTCCTAGATTATTGTTTGAAGTCATTCTCTTGAGACGGTTAAGTCCTTTATACAAGAGTCTAGCTCTGATGCCACTTGTTACCAAGTGACTTCAAACACAAGAGGGGGGGTGAATTGTGATAGCGGTGCTTATATAAAAAATTACAGATAAATTACTGAATTAAAAAAAAAACTTGAAAGAAATAAATAAAGTGCTTGAATGATAAAGAGACAGAGAGAAAAGAAGAGCACGCAACAAATTATACAGGTTCGGCCACCAAACACCCCTGTGGCCTACGTCCTGTCCCCAAAGCAAAGCACTATGGGATTTTCACTAAATCACTAGCTTTTAAATCAGGTTCAGCTAGAAACCTTTACAACTCTATACCAGAGCAATACGTTCAAGAGATATCACCTCTCTATGAACACCTTGGGATTCCTACCCAAAAAGAAATGATTTTTACAAATAAAATGAGATGAGAAAGATACACTCAATAGTGCAGATATAACAAATTGAAGCTCAAATAATACAACTCAAATTATGTAGAATAAAAAGACTCTAAAAAATTGTGCTCAAATAAGTGTGAGTGATGGAGAATATTTGTGAGTTTTAGCACAAAAATTAAGCACTTGCGTTCTGTTAAAAACAAAGCTCATGGTGCAGTGCTTTTATAGGTGCTGAGAGGAGCGTCACTTTAAGAGAAATGTCTGTTGCAGCATTAAAAGGATTTGTCCGTTGCAGCATTTAAAGGGATTTGTCCGTTGCAGCATTAAAGGGATTTGTCCGTTGCGTTTTGAATATGAAGAATTGAAAACACGGGGACGGAAAAGATTCTCGGACACCACTTGGTGTTCGACATCGTATTTCCATACGACCTCTCCCCAGCTCGGCATACAATCTCCCATTTCAAAGATACGACCTCTCCACACAGCTCGACATACGACCTCTCCACACAGCTCGGCATACGATCTCTCCACAGCTCGGCATACGACCTCTCCACAGCTCGGCATACGACCTCTCCACACAGCTCGACATACGATCTCCTCACAGCTCGGCACGCGACCTCCTCACAGCTCGGCACGCGACCTCAGCTCGGCACGCAATTTCCTCACAGCTCGACACGGAGAATATTTTCCAAAGAAAACTTGAAATATTTTCCAAATAATATTTTGAATACAACTTAAGAATTTTTCAAAATACTTTGTGCCTAAAAATAATTTAGGAAAAATTATCATAAAATCAATTTTAGAATAAAAATCATTTTGTGAGTGTGTGATTTTATTTTAATTGAGAGCTTTTTATTACTACTTACAAATAGTCTTAATAAAAATAAATAAATACCCAAAACCCAAAGACTTGAAAAACTATCATTCTTGATACGCGTCTTGGTATTCTTTTCCACTTTTTGCACGGTTGACTATTTGCAAAACTCCCTTTTGTCAATCATCAAAACCATCCTGTCAAGGCATGTATTCACATCTCTTGTTCTGAGAATTAGGTATGCACTCTAACGAAATGTCGGTTGACTCACTGGGTGGAAAAAAGTTGTCTGTTGACCCCCACACCGACATATTTATTTGATTTCCTTCATAGTTCTCTCCACAGAGGGAATTTTAAAGTGATGCATTTAGTAAAGTGATTAATGCATTTTGTTTCAGAATGTTTTGTGAAGAAGATTATTATGCTTCCTATCATTAATTTTCTCCCTTATGTGAGCTTGTTACATATGTTATGCCTTATCAAGTAGCATACTGTTAGGGTGCACATAACATAGCCTATGATATACAAACTGATATTCTATGATTGATATCGTGATTTCACGAGCAAATATTAGGAGAGTACCTTTTCGGCTTTTCCTACTTTTTGTGTATAGACTCATGTAGTGATGTGTGCTTATTTGTGTATGCTGCCTCTTCTTTGTATATTTGTCCATGTGTAACCCTATGCTGACTGACATCTCAAGTTGTACAACTTGATTCATTTACATATCCACTCACATCTTCTATGCTTTGTTGCTTGGAGAATTAACTTCGTAAGGTATTTCTTATAACAAATCCATTGTATCAGAAAGGAAAGTTCCTAGGCTGTAATATGAAAGCCTTCACATTCATTGTTGTTATATCTATATTGAATAAGATTGCTTTTGATTAAAACCGCAGAGATGTCTTGGGCATGGGTGTTTTTCCAAATAGGAAGGATAAAATCAAGTGTGGTGAATAAAAAATGTTGACGGGCTTCTAGAGATGGGTGGGTGCTAGGAACTAAAAAAGTTGGTTTACCTTTTGAGTATCATAACTGAAAAGAGAGATTATCTGTAATACATTTGAGCATTATTACTTAAGATTATGCTTTATGCTGCATCCTTGGAATTTAGGGTTTCATCTATACCAGATGTTGTGTTTTATTTTTTTTATTTTGACTTCAAATCCTGTATTTTGAGTTTTCTGGAGGCATGCATGATTTTTTATTTGTTGTTTGGTTTCTGGAGGCATGGATTGTTGTTTTCAATTTATAACCCTATTTTTGAAATTTATAAGGTATACTGGGTTTCTGATTTCGTTCAAGTCTATATCCTTTACTAAAAGGCCTCTGCACTTACGAATAATAATTAAACTATTGAGATATATTATTTTTTTGTTGTAATTCAATTAAATTTTAGTTTTGTTGCTTATGACTGACCATTGTTGACAATAGATAATGTCTTTAGATGAAAACCGTGGTCGAGGTACTCGCATGGCTTCCAGGAGGCCGACGATGACTGCAAGGGAGTATCAAAATAGCTTTGTGAGGATTGAGGATCACGATGCTCATCATCGTGATCCTTATCGCGATGAGGATCGTAATTTGATGAACCAGCATGGTGATTCTTATATGCCTTCCAGGAGGTCGATGATGACTGCAAAGGAGTATCGAAATATGTTTGTGAGGATTGAGGATCGCGATGCTCGTCATCGTGATCCTTATCGCGATGAGGATCGTGATTTGATGAACCAGTATGGTGATCCTAGGAGGCCTGTAGCTGCCAGTGATGTTCAGATCCCCAGCGATGACGATGAGATCTTGGAGTATACTTCATCCACACCGGAGTATTCTCCAATCGTAGAGGATTACACTCCATCGACTCCTTCGGAGGATTCTACAGCCCGATTTTGTCCTGGGGACCCCTCAAGGAGCCACCATTGGCCTTGCTTTTATATTATGCATGTTATTTATTAATGTATTTGATTGTTTTGATATTTTAATTGGATAAATGTATCCGGAGAATATATTGATGTATTTTTCATTGCTTTTTATGAATATCTTGACTATTTAGATGGATAATTGTGATAATGGTATATATGATGTATGCTTTTATATTTGAGCTTCTCTATATAATTTGTATGTTAAGCCTTAGTTTCCCGTTTGAGATTCAATAAAGAAATATGCCCTGATGACTGTATATTACTGGAAGGAGAATGAAGACAAAGAAATATGCCCTAAATGTATGAAATCATGATACAGAAATATGCCCTAATAATTGTATATTATTTATTACGTTTCTTTTTTTAATTTGTTTATTTTAGTTTACGTTATCACATTTTTAAATATGGGAATAAATTAATAATTAAAACTAATCGATATTAAATATGAGAATAAATTAAATTACTAGTAATAGTTAATCAAATTAATAAATAAATATTTTTTAATATGGGAATAAATTATTTTTAATAAATAAATAAATAAATAAATAAATAAATAATTTTATATTTAATAAATTAATAAATTAAATTAATAGATAATTAAATTAATTAATTTAAAAATTAAATAAATAAATCAATTAATTAAATTAAATATAAAAATTAATTAATTAATATAACTAATTTTTTTAAAAATAAATTCGGCTTTACCGACGGCATAGGCCGTCGGAATAAACTTGTCAAAATGTACTGTCGGATCTTGACCGAAGGTTTAGCCCATTGGTAATACCGACGGCAAAAAAAAGCCCGTCGGTACGCATTTGCAACGCCGGTTTTACCGACGGACTTATGGCCGTCGGTAATCCATTGGTACACATTCTTTACCGACGGCTTTTGGGAGTTACCGACGGCTAATCCCGAGTTTTCTTATAGTGTCTTTCCTTCCAGTAACCATACCCTACACTATTGAAAGATGGGGGTCTGTTCATGGAATGTCCCTCATTACAAAAACTGTTTGAAGTCATCCTCTTGAGACAATTTGGTCTTATGAACAAGAGCCTAGCTCTGATGCCACTTGTTGTCAAGTGACTCCAAACACAAGAAGAGGTGAATTGTGTGTGAACAGTGTTTTTAAAAACTTTTGAAAAATAAGCGCTAAATATAACTTGACGAAATATTAATACGAAACAGATAATTAACTTGAAGAATAAATCACAGAAAAGTTAGAGGTAAATTGGGTTCAACTAGAACCTTTATAATTCTAAACCAGAGTAACAAGTTCAAGAGAAATCGCTTCTCTATGAACCACTTGGGATTCCTACCCAATAATAATCAGAAAAATTGTCAAGAAGATATACACTCAAAAGTGTAGATGTAAACAAATTGAAGCTCAGAAAATACAACTCAACCTATGTGGAGTAAAAAGCTTTCAATAAAAATAAGCAAGGGAGTGTGAATAAGCAAGTGAGTGTGAATGAGAAAATAATCATTGCAAAGTTTCAACACAAAAGAAAATGTTGCTCGAGTGTGTTATGTTCTCGGCGTTATATGTTCTGGCGGCATAGAAAGTGCATGGTATATATAATATGTAGATATCCTGTCTGAGAAAATAATGCTCCTTTCGTAGAAAATACGTTAAATTATACTTTTAGTCTCTTATATTTATTTTAATTTTTGTTTTAGTTCTTTATGTATTAAAAGTTTTAAATTAGTTTCTTATGTGTTAGAGTTATATCAATGTGGTCCCTTTTGTTTTTTTACTCCAAAATAGTCCCTTATATTACAAAAGTTATACCAATTTAGTGACTTTTTTTTTTCCATATTTTGCCAAAAAGAGGACTATATTAGTATAATTTTTGTAATATAAGGGACTATTTTTTTAAAAAAAAGAGAAACCACATTGATATAATTCTTACACATAAAGGACCAATTTGAAATTTTTAATACATAAAAGACCAAATTAAAACCTAAAATAAATTTAAGGAACCAAAAGTATAATTCAACCTAAAAAATATCGCTATTTTTTTTTCCAGATGCATGATTCACGTTCTAAGGGTGTGATTGGTTCACGAGAGAAAATGTGAAGAGAGAAATTGTGAAGAGAGAAATTGTGAAGAGAGAGTATGAAAAGAGAGAAAAATGTGAGAAATTGAGTAGATTTTGGGTATTGATTGGAATAAGTGAAAGAGAAGAGAAAAAGAGAAGAGAGAAGTGTTGATTATTTTTGAAAAGACATTAATGTCCTTGACTAAAAATTTAAATAATTTGGGATATAAGGAGAGAATAGAGGTAGGAAAAGGAAAAAGTAAAAATTTTTCGCGTCCCCATCATTTTCTCGCCACAACTGAGGAGAAAAAAAAAATAGGTGGGACCCACCACTTTTTTTTTTCTTTCATGGCATTTCATGCGCTGCCATTCAAGAGAAAATTTTTTTTCTCCTTGTTTTCTCATGTCCGATTTTCTATCGTATCGTTTTAGCTCCAACCAATCACACCGTAAAAGAAATTCTAATACTCCTGCACGTTTGAGTCAATGAGTCTAAAAGATTCACGTTTGAGTCAATGAGTCAGAGAAATTAAGCATTGGAAAAGTGACAGTGTCAAGAGGACTGATAAACGGACATCACGAAATCGACACTAAGTATGCACACCGTAGAAATCACAGAGACAAGTCGATCTCAATCTGTGTGCCGGAAATGAAAAAATAAAATAAAAAAGCAACCGACCGTATAATAATACGGTGTCCGACAACTTTTAATTGTCGGATTAACGTTTCTGTAGTGTCAAATACGCTCCTGCACCAAGAAATGTTGACAAGCTCTTTTCAATTAAAAAAATATGAAACATGATGCATGATGAGTGGTATAGAAAACGTGGGTTTGGAGCTTTGGAAAGCGTTGGAGCCTGACGTATCGAAAATATTACGCTCTTTTTTTTATATTATTATTGAACGATAAAAAAATATATGGAAATAATAATGAGTTTTCAACTTAAAGAAAAATATTTTCACGCAATAAAAAATAATAATTTATTTTAGATAAATCCAAAAATTTGATTTTAAAATAAGTGCGTGTGAATTATTTTAATTGAGAGCTTATGCTTCTACTCACAAATAATTCTAAAAATAAATCTAAAAACCTAAAACTGAAAGTCTTCAATTCTTGGCAATTCTTTTCTGCTTTTTGCACATTTGTAGATCCTTTTTGCAATCATCAAAACAATTCTTGTCAAGGTCTATATTCACATTTACCAATGACCCATCGACCGTCACAAAATTAGGTCATTTTCGTCGGCCCTTAACGGTCTAGCTAGCTTTCAGTAATTTTCCCACCTTTTGGATTCCCGTCGTCGATAATCCAGAGACTACAACGGGTAGCATTTACCGACGGGCTAAGCCGTTGGTATTTAAAAACAGCCATCAGTAACGCCACATTTTTGTTACCGACGGCTTAAGGCCGTCGGTATTATAAAAAAGGTCGTCGGTATGCATCGTTTAATTGTAGAACCCGACCCTTCCCCCTTACTTTCGCTTTCTTCGTCTCTCTCCACCACGGTGAGTCCTCCGGCGACACCCCACCACTGCGCCACACCCCACCGCGCCACTGCCCATCCTAGCGCACCACTGTCCCACCACCGGGCCACTGCCTCCATCGGACACCACCACCGCGGCGACCATCATCATCATCAGGAGCCTGTGCCTTTGCCTATACCACTACTCTGCTATCGAGGTTGGTTCGTTATGAGTTTTTATCGTGCGAGTAATTTTGTATGATTAGGGACCGTAGTTTAGTTGAAATTTTGTATGATTAGGGACTATAATTATGATTAGAGACTGTATGATTTGTGACTATTATCTAATTTTGTATATTTGGGACTGAATTTTGTATGATTAGAGACTGTAATTATAATTAGAGATTGTATGATTTGTGACTGTTATGTAATTTTGTATAGTTAAGACTCAATTTTGTATGATTAGTGACTGTTATGTAATTTTATATATTTGGGACTGAATTTTGTATGATTAATGTTGTATTTAATTAGGATTAGGATATATTTTAAATTAATTAGGTTTTATTTTTAATTAGTTTGGATATATTTTAAATTAATTATGTTTTATTTTTAATTAATAAGTTCTATTTTAAACGTGTTATTATTAGATATATTAAATATGTTAGATATATTAAATATATTAAAAATTATTAATATCGGAAAAAATCGGTATCAAATATATTAAATGTTATTAATATCAGTTTAAACCGATATTAAATGTTATTAAATATGTCTTAAATTACTGAAAATTTTTTAGAGTAATTATTAATATTGGAGAAAAGCCTTAACTTCTTGTTTGAGGTTCAATATATTATTGAGTGCATGTACTCTTCTAGGGTACCACATGTTTATTGTATATTGAACTTTGAATTGTCCAAGTGGGACTGTTTAGGATAAAAACTTTTTCTTTACTCGTATAATAGTTGTTGCTTAATTGTCATATCTTTATATTTGTTGAATTTTAGGTCGATTCATTTCCTTTTGTTCTTTGGGTGCATACTTGATCGCGGTAATCATAACTGCGATCATTTAGCGTACTAAGAGACCAATGGAAAATGCTGCCAAAATTTTGTCAAGTATAAGAGATGATAATTAAGGAAAGACTATTATACGAGTTCTAAAAAAGCTTTTCATCGAATGGAATAGCGTCATACCATTTAAAGAAAGTGAGTAGTTCTAAGAATGTCGTGCTGCTAAAATTGTCATGTTTAAATGTATCTGCATTTTTTTAACATGCAGAAGATGATTTTTTTTTCTTTCGAGTCGTAGTTGGATGTACGATAGGTTGTATCCGGGGAGAAGAAATTTGAAATAATCTTTTTGCGTTGGGGTTGATGACTTCGTCAAAGCTGCAATGACACAGGAATATTTCATAATTAATCGAGGGATTGGATGTCCGTGCCTTAATTGCGATTGTAGAAGGATTAAGAGCTCAGGTGAGATCATGCATCACCTGTATTCAGTTAGATTTAGACCTAATTACTGGATTTGAACTAAACATGATGAAGAGTTGCCTCGGGTTGATTTAGGGGTTGGCGATAATTGCACATGTGCTTCAAGCAGTTGTGTAGATAAGGGATACGGTGAGCAGATTGAATTAATGCAGGATATGGTTTGTGATGCCTTGGGGGTCAACGTATCATTCGAGGAGCAACAATATGATGACACAGATAAACTTCCAAATGAGACAACACAAAAATTTTATAATCTCTTGTTAAAAGGGTCTGCAGATTCTAAATTTTATATGTCGTTGTTTGAAGGGTCTGCAGAATCTAAATTATCAATGTGTGTAAGGCTTTTAGCTCTTAAGTCCAACTGTGGTGCTACCGATGTGTGCTTGAATCTCATTACGAAAATGATGTTAGACTCGTCACCTATCAGAGATGGTTTGCCAAAAAATTATTATGAGGCTAAAAGCTTAGTGTCCAAGTTGGGGTTGAAAGCTAAAATGATTGACTGTTGTGTGAGAGGTGTATGTTATATTACGAAAATGAATTCGGTAAAAATGATGGCGCACTGATTGAATGCAAATTTTGTCATGAGCTAAGGTATGTTACACACACTGATAATGGGAAGAGTACACAAAAACCAGTTCCAGTGAAGGCAATGTTTTATTTGCCAATTATACCAAGGCTATAGAGAATGTTTGCATCAACATAGACTACAGGTAAAATGATGTGACACTATGAGAATAGAAGCACTTCAGGTATGCTGCGCCACCCATCTGATAGTGAAGTTTGGAAGCACTTTGTTTGTGTGCATCCTGATTTTGCAGCAGATCCACGTAATGTATGACTTGGATTATGCTTTGATGGTTTTACCTCGTGTGTTCAATTACGGTGAAACCTTATTCTTGCTGTCCAGTTATTGTTACCCCATACAATCTTCCTCCCAAAATGTGCATGTCTAAACCTTATATGTTCTTGACTTGTATTATATCGGGTCTAGATAATCCAAAAGATGGTATTGGTATCTATTTACAGCCTCTCATTGACGATATCAAAAAGTTGTGGAATGGTGTTTTGACGTATGATATTGCACAGAAGAAGAATTTTACAATGAGGGCAGCTCTGATGTAGACCATTAATGACTTCCCAGCTTATGGCATGTTGTCGGGTTGGGGTACTCATGATAAAATGGCATGTCTGCATTGCATGGAGCATAAAAAAGCCTATACCTTGAAATTCGAGAGGAAGAGTTCATGGTTTGACTCACATCGCAGGTTTTTACCAGGTGATCATCCATTTAGATGGAAGAAGAACGCCTTCAAGAAGGGGGGAAGTTGAATTAGGGGGGCCGCCCCTAAGGTTGAGATCAGAACAAATTTGGAGCAGAGTTATGGAACTGCCAAAATCACAGATTATGTAGAATAGGATCGATTTGAAGGATGCGGACAATGACATCATCGAACAAAAAGAAGTATTTTTTGGGATCTGCCATATTGGAAAGATGATTTATTGGGACCTAACCTTGATGTTATGCATATTGAGAAGAATTTTCTTGACAATATCTTTAACACAGTGATGAATGTCAGAGGCAAAACGAAAGACAATGATAAGGCTAGACTAGACTTACCACTTTACCGTAGGTGAAAGGACTTGCAGTTGACGACTCAGTCAGATGGAAAAACCTTGAAATCCAAAGCTTGTTACTCTTTAACTGTTAAGGAAGCTAAGTCATTTTGTCGGTGGATAAAAAAACTTTGGATGCCAGACGGTTATTCTTCTAAATTGGCAAGATGTGCCGATGTGAACAAATGAATCATGATTGGGATGAAAATCCATGATTGTCATGTGTTCATGAAGTGTTTACTTCCTATTGCATTTAGTTCCTTGTCATTAAATGTTTTAAATCCACTTACTCAACCCAGCCAATTTTTTAAAAATTTGGGTTCTGCAACATTGAGAGAGCTTATAAAGATGATCTTATAAAGATGGAACAAAATATACTAGTCATTCTTTATAAGTTGGATAGAATATTCCCCCCTGCTTCTTTGATTCTATGGAGCATCTCCCTGTGCATTTTGCACATGAAGCTAGGCTTGGTGGACCGGTTCAATATAGATGGATATATCCATTCGAAAGATAATATAATAAAGTATTCTTAAATATAAATACTCATTTGAATAGTTAAATGTATCAATTTTGATCAACCTTGTTATTTTATAGATTTATGGGTGACTCAAAATGATCGGTGAAAAATAAGGCCAGGGTTGAAGGATCTATTTGTGCAACTTACTTACAGTGTGAAACAATCCATTTTTGTTCCCATTATTTTTCGAACTTCATTTTGACACCGACAAATAATATGAATGAAATAGAAATTGAAAGTGAAAGACATCGGCTAGCCTTATCAGTCTTTGGCCTCTCCGGTCGTCATGTTAGAAAGGAGTTGACTCACTAGTTAATGGGAGAAGAGTTCAAGTCAGCCCATGTTCACGTGTTAATCAACTGTACCGAAGTATCGACACACCTTACATATGTATCATTTTGACCACTTTCAATTTCTTTTATCCATATCTATTCATGATCTTTTGTTTGATAATAACTTGATCAGGGCGCTCTTATTAACTAAGCCCAAAAGCGAACAAGACTCTTCTGTCTATACTCATGAATATTTCCCAACATGGTTTAGGAACCAGGTATGTATTTTTAGTCCTATTTAATCTATTTATTGTTTGAAAATACAAAAGATTGTTTGAAAAAAGGAACCATAATTTGTTTTCATATGGTGTATGCGTAGGTGAACAGTGAGGCACAATCCCCTAAAATCCAACACTTGAGAAATTTATCTCGTTCCTCGTTCATGTGTAAAAGAATGACACACGTTTTTCGTAAACAGATTTCAAACTCAGTCAAAAACAGAGGAAAAAAACAATTAATAGCGAAGTTTATGTAAAAGGTGCCATAAATGGCGGTGAAGACGACTTCTACGACGTGACTCAAGATATATATGAACTGGCATACAATACTTTAGAATATACTAAAAGAATAGTGCTATTTTATTGTAATTGGTTTGATCCGTCAAATAGAGGCACAAAAGTGAATCGAAAATTTATTTGCATGAGCAGAAGATACCAAATGTTTGATTCATTTAACATGGCACAAAATGTAAGACAAGTGTATTATGCCCCTTATCGATCAAGTCGAAGTGAGAAAAAAGGTTGATGTGTCGCAATAAAGACAAGACCAAGGGGTTGCATCGAAGCAGATGATCCACAGGAAGAAGTGACTTATCAAGTGGATGAGATATCTCATGTAAATGTAGTAAATGAAGTGGAACCCATTTCTCGCCAATGTGACAATCCAATCACATATGAAGAAGTGGATGGAGATGAGGAATTAAATGAAGAAGTGGCGGAAGCATCAAGATCTGAAGAAGATATCGAAGTAGAGTGGGCAGAATGAAATTGTTTAACTTTTTACAATTAGAGAATTGTTTAACAATATATTTTAATTTGTTAGTTATTTTCATAACTTGTTTATGATTTTGAATTTATATTTAATATTGTTATGATTAAATATAATATATCATAACTGTTATTGTTGAATTGCTCTATAGATATATGGCATCAGGATCAGGATCTGACCCCCTCAGACCACCCATTGGTGGTAAAACGAAGGGGAAGGCCATCGACCCCCCCGTCGTTGGATGTCGAACATTATTAGGCATGACCCTACTGGGTTTTCGACGTTGACATCTACACAACGTCCGTCTACATCTACGCCTACACAGCCTTCAGCACGGTCGACACCTGCACAGGCTCCAGCACCTTCGGCACCTGCACAGGCTCCTTTGGTTGCACCGACACCACCTTTTCCTGCCATTTACATGATCCCCAACCCAAGGTTCCAGTAGACATATGACACTTCTAGTTCTCATGTTGTGCCTGAGACGATGCTCGATGCTCATCAGTCTGAGGATGAGTTTAGTACGAGCTATACGCCTGATCAGACTGTGGCTGAGCAGGACGAGGTTGAGTAGCAGGAGCTTGAGCAGGAGGTTGAAGATCTTGAGATGCTGCATGATGGTCGAGTTATTATCAGCCCAGCTAGTAAAGGGTTGGTCTAGTTATTAATAATTTACATGTATATATATGTTTTGGTTTGACATGTATTTATTATCCAGGTTCCTTCCCTCAAAACCAGCTACGAAGGCTACCACAACAACAATTGAGGAGAATTATTCGAGGTTTTGGCCCACCTGGAGGACGATAATTGAGCGGGAGCGGGATCATATGTTTGCATCTTTTAGATAAATTGCAATTTTTATTTTGTTGCATATTATTTTTTATCTCATAAACTTCAGTTATGTTTAATAATGTCTTTTATTGATACAGGAGAGATGTTCTTGGAAGACTGAGGATGAGGAGCAGATCAAGAGGAACATTCATATGAAGGCCTCTGACCGCCTCTTTGATATGCTTAGAGATGCCCGCCTCAGGGGACAACCCCACTAGATAAGGGATCATATCTGGCAAAGACTGGTAGAGTACTGGAACTTTGATGAGTTCAACTTGATCCGCATGAAGGCCAAGAAGATCAGCGCCTCTAAGAAGGGTGGAAGCATGTGCACACAGGAGGTTCCATCAGTCAGGCGTAGCATGTAGCTCGACTTGTACGTGTTATATTATTATTATTATTATTATTATTATTATTATTATTATTATTATTATTATTATTATTATTATTCATGTTTTTATTAATTAACTACAGTTGAAAAAGTTGGGTAGAGAGGTACAGTTGCACGAGCTCCATCGTGCTACTCATGTTGGGAAGAGTACCAGCAATTTCGTTGATGATTGGTCAAAGTGGACCTAGGTAATTATTAAATATAATGAATATTTTTGTAATAATGTTTATATTGTTTTCTTACAAAAAAAAATTGACTTATTTGTTTGTTTATGCATGACAGGAGGAGTTTGAGACAATGATGTCTCACATTAGATCTCAGACATCACCATGTTCCACGTCTCAGAGCCTTGAGGATCTATCTGTACCGCTCAAGGTTTGGGCATATGTTGTTAGCGGCAAGAAGAATGGTCGCCTATATGGTGTGGGAGACCTTGCCAACAACTACAAGAAAGGGACCAGCCGCCTTAACATCAGATCATCATCGAGTAGTGGCAGTCATCGCTCTACCGTGGATGAGCAGGAGTTTGAAGAGGTGAAGCGGAGACTGGCTGCTTCCGAGGAGGAGAACCGTCGGACGAACGCGTTGTTGGTTAAGGTGTTGGAGCGACAGGAACATATGTACTAGATGCGAGCTCGCCAACAGCAGCCCCAGCTGAACGTGAACACAAGAAGGGGGGTTGAATTGTGTTGAAAACTTTTCGCAAACTTTAAGTTAAAAACACTTAGAACACAGATTTTTCAAAACAGTTTGTATATCGGAAGCTGGAAATAAACCGGACGCTGAAAAACAGTTAGTGAAAACTTGTTTTTAACACAGTAAGATAAAGATAAATATAAAGCAGTAAAGCAAGAGATACAAAGATTTATACTAGTTCACTACCAAACTGGTAGCTACGTCTAGTCCCTTCGTTCCTGAAGGATTTTCCAGTATAATCAACTGATTACAATTTCCTCAAGAGTATTCTACTGTCACAACCTTGACAATACTCTCAACTTCTCAAAACGACTCAAGATAAATGAGCCTTTGAGGAAACAGCCTTAACTAGACCAAAACAACTTTTACAAGTAAGTTGAATACAAGTATAAATAACTCTCACAGAGAGGATAAAAAATAAGCTCAATATAGAAATGCTTTCTAAAAGAAAGTGTCGGACATCGAAGTTGATTCTTGTAGTCCAGAGACTTGGCTCGAAACTTGATTGCTCACAGAAGCAGTGCTTTCAGAGTATTGACTCTTTGTAGTGTATAGCAACAGAGCTTGTTCTCAGTAAATGAAGCAATATTCTCCTGTAGAGTTTCGACAGTTTCTTCAATGGATACCTTGGGGTATTAATAGGAGTTATAAAGGATATTACCGTTACAGTAAAAATGGCTCCTTTCCATTGAGTGAGGTGATTTCAAAAAGCTGTCTCTTTCTTCCTTTCCAGAGAATATCTCAGTAGTACACATTACTGTTTTCGTACTACCTTGCTTTTCACAATTGCTTGTACGATTTTTGTCTTGTAGCTAAAGGTGTCACCTTTGATACCTCGTACAACAATTTTGGCGCATAAGATCAAATTCGAAATCTTTTCCAGATGCTTCTGCGAGGAAGAGCAACAACGTGACCATCACGTGATATAAAATGAAGTTCAGACGCTCGCTCAGAACGGAAGATCGGACGCTCATAGCAAATGGATAAGACTAGTGTCACAAAAAGATAATTCCAGACGCTCACGAAGACAGTTTACTAAGATGAGCCGGATGCTGACACATGAAGTGTATCCTTCTCTTGAGAGCTTCTTCCTTCTTGTTTAAGTGGCTTAGAAATATATGTAATATTAGTATCTGCACACTTCAAGAATTGTTAGAACATAAATTGTTCTCTTGTGAATAGTTTGTTATCATCAAAATTAATGAGGTTCTAAACTTCTCAATCGTTTAGGTTCCAACAATCTCCCCCTTTTTGATGATGATAAATATCTAAGGTTGATGAACAATTTAGTTTTAAAATGACATCAAGGGTCTCCCCCTGAATTTAACAATTTTGATATATAAGAAAATTCTAGTATTAAGGCGATAGTTGATAAACAAAGTCAATTAAGTGATCGCAAAACAAATACGTAGATGTATTAGAGTAAGATCGGATGCTGATCAAAAAGATTGATTTAATCAAATTGTATCAAATATATTGATCATTATAAGAGCACTAGTACCAAATTTATTTATCAATATAAGAGCACTAGATCAATGAATGTTAGCGCATTAATAAATAACCACACAAGTGCTATGTATGAAATGCTATGCATGATACTTCAGTTCCAGCGTATTCATCGGAGTGTGAACATCGGACGGTGGGTTAGTCAGATTTTCACGTGTTCATCATACCTTTCTTTTACTCCCCCTTTTGTCATCAGACAAACAGAGTGTAAAAACACATCATAGTCAAAATAAGACTTAGAAAAATTTGAATATACGTCAGATAATTAGAGCAAAAATAGTGTATATATATAAGTGTATCAACAAAAATAAGAAATATCACTTAGTACCAAAAAAAATTTAAAGCAGAACAAAGTTTAAGGGTTTGGAAGAGATGGTGGAGGGATGTTGAGACGTTCATAAAGTAATTTGAGGCAGTCTCGGTGAGTGACTTTCATGTTTGTGGCCTTCATCTCTTTAAACTCGCTTTGGGAATAGTGACCATCTCAATTGCAGTAGAAGTAGAAGGTCCAACTTACGGTATGGAGTGCGAGTTTCATCTTCTGATGCTCTGCTAGCACCCAGTTGGATAGTTTCAGTCTCAATTCCTTCTTCCGTTGAGCTCTTAGAAAAAATGCATCATTTGGTATAGACCAATTGAAGAAATTTCCAAGTTTTCTGAGCTCAGATGCTGTTTGAATTTCCCATTGATACTTCACATCTTCTGGATACAGCATATTCATGAAGATGATTTCTCTGTGTAGAACAACATCAGCAGTGAAAGCATCAAACCTATTTCCAGCTTCTTCTCCCCATATATTTCTGATAAAGACTCTTAATGCTTCACAAGCGTAAGAGAGTGCTTCATTTTCTGCCAGGTAAATTCTTCGCAGATTTTCCCTGTCATCTTCTTCTAGCACTAGGGGGACGAGGTATGGTAACATAGCTTTGGCTTTCCAAGACTCAGACCATTGACTCCAAGTAAATCCAATGTCGAAGTGCTTGGTCACAGCAGCCCATTGGTCATATATCTTCATGCAGTCAAAAGGCCTGATTACTGAGCATCTGAACATATCATCGAAGTAGACTGTTCTAAGATTGATGTCGATGGTCTGGCGATTGTGCCAACTGTTGGAATAGTGGCTTTCTCGGCATTGCAGCAGTTGGAGGATCCAGTTCTCCATTGATCTTTCTTCAGAGCACTTAGATAATACCTTCTGGCATGATCTTCAGAGATTTTCTTTACCGGAAGCTGGATAAACTCCTTAACTTTGTAGTCTCTGGGCGCTTTCTCATATTCCTTAGGCCCTATCTTACTGAATGGCATTTTGCCAGGTGCAGCTTCCTTTCTTTTTCCAGGAATAGACCAAGGTAACCACCTTTGTCTATCTGGAACAATCTTTATAGAGACAGATGATGGGTCTCTATATTGTCCAATGACTTCAAGCTTTTTCTGCTCATATCAATGAGCCATCATACAAAGCCAAACGTAATCCATCTACCACATTCCTCTAATGTAAGAGGTTCATTCTGGGGTAGGAACCTTGGTACGTCAACAGAAAAGGGGATAGCCCTGCTGTTTGGTTTGGGTCTCAGCCTTCCTTTAAAAGACATCTCAACATTGTCTTTTCCATCCTTCGAGACAAGATTCATTGGAGGAGATATCTCCAGTCTTGAAGCTCTAAGTGAAGGTCTTGAGTGCCATCTGAGATGGGTGATTGTAGATAGAGTTAAATGACTCATATTTGACAAATTTTGGTCTAATGTCAAGAGGGACAGGTTTCTTTAGAATTAGGGCAGTAGTTTTAGGTGTCACTACTGTGATATTATACTTGGGAGGAATGTAGGGTTTGAAAGGATTAAATGGAGGGACTTTGAAAAGGAGGTTAAAAGGATGAGAATGAAGTTTGGAAATGTATGAAGTGAGGGAGGTGTATGTGGAGGTTTGAGGTGAGGAGATGGTGAGTGTATTGGTCTGTGTTTGGGTAGATTTTTTGAGGGCTATAGAGGTGGTTGTGTTTACGGTTTTTACGTGCACGGGTTTGAATGGTTGATGGTTGTGCAACGAGATATAGGTGGAGCAGAATGGTATTATCGGTTTCAAAAGCAGATCTGAGAATCATCGATGGGATTCAGTACCTTTGGTTCAACCTCAGACTGCCTGACCAATCTCTTCAGCGTCTGTCTAGGGGCGGCGGTGGAGGTGGGCGATGAATTGCCTTCTTTTGTGCACCGGACAAACTTGTTTCTCGACCGGCTTGCTTCTTTTCATCGAATCGGTGATGGGAACGCGGTCCTCATCTTACGATTGATCTTTCTTTAGGTGCGAAGCCACCTTACGCTTCTTGCTTCTTGTCTCCTCTTACGGAGAATCGAAGTCCTTTTCACACCGATTCTGAGTAACTTACGGTGGTTTTGTCAAAAGTAAACTTCTTCTTGAGAGAGGACCAGATTCTATTCCATGTTCCTTTTTCACCTTCTTCATTTGTTCACCGGTGATCAATTTCATTACGACCAAGTGTTAACTCAGAAGGTGTCGGGAATCACAACATTTTCAGTGCCAAAATACTTCACCTTTTCTTGATCCGCAAAGCGATCGGCTTGTTTACAACCGCATTCTTGGTCATCATCTTAGTGAAGCGAACACCATAAGGAATGCTCTTGTAGGTGTTTTTCTTGTCGACAACTCCTTTCCTCGAATTAACGATTGCATTAATCGGGTTGTTGTAAATCAATCTTGGCGGGTTTACCTTGTTACCAGCCATGTAGTGCCTCATAATGAACTGCTCATAGTTGACTATGTCACTAGAGCCGACCTTCAACCGGACACTCTTGGTGATTATCTTGTGAAGAACTCAGTAATGACTCTTCAAATTCTTTGCAGTAGGAGTTTCACCAGATTCTTTCAACTGTTTATAGTTCTCAAACAAATCCTCATTGACCTTCTCAAGGCCATGAAATGCATCAGCCCAATCTGTGTAGTAAACGATACCTTCACAGGGACAACCAGCGACTTCAGAGATGTTGGTAACGGTAAAAATGAACTTGTAACCTCTCACAGTTCCTTAAAAAATACCACCTTGGTGTAAACGAGCGTTACCCCAAAATTCCTTAATAGCAGTAACTAGAACCTCAACCTGTTTCCAAAAGAAGTAGTGTTCCCAACCCATTGCCTTGAAACCACTGTAGAAGTCGAAGCCATAGAGTTTGAAGTTTTCTAAATCAACCCGATTTTCCAGCAAAACTTTTCCTTCAGTCATGGTGTCGTAAATGTCAGTATACTTAGAGGTTGTTACACCAGACATGATTGCAGTTGAGAGATAGAGAAATGGAGGTTTAGGGTTTTAGGACAGTCACGAAGAGAAGAGAAGGAAAACTGTTTTTTAGACTGAAAACAGAGAGAGTGATTGTGGAGCGAAAAAGAAGGAGTAGTGGGAAGGTTTTGTAATTGGTACAATTACTTTTCAAAATATCGCTTCGTATTTCCACATAAAAATTAAATCAAAAAGAAAAGAAAATAAAGATTCGCCTTTTCATTAAATGCAGACGCCAAAAGAAAAGTAAAATCAAGAAAAAGATTTTATCGAAAAACATAAACAATTATGACACAGTAGATATGATGAGATGCTTGAGTCCTTAACACGTGTGACACGTGTGGATGTGCTCGGACGCACGCAACCGATTCACCAGACGATGAGTTATGATGCATATGACAAATAAGATGCTTATGCACATACATGCTTATGTCATATCAGATGCTCATATGATATCTATCATAAGACACTGAGATTAATCATTCTTCTATAAGATGAAAGTTTAAATTTCTTCTTATAAAATTGAATCTATCTTCAGCAAGGGGTTTTGTAAATATGTCAGCCCACTGATGATCAGTGTCTACAAATTTTATTTCTAGAATACCCTTCTGAACATAGTCTCTTATAAAATGATGTTTAATCTCAATGTGCTTTGCTCTAGAATGCAATATAGGATTTTTAGTAAGACATATGACAGATGTATTATCACAGAAGATAGGAATGTTACTCTCTTTTATCAAGTAGTCTTCAAGTTGATACTTCATCCACGGTTGAGAAGCGCAACTTCTTTCTTTGAGATGTATTCACACGCTATTGAGAGTGCAATAGTGCTTTGTCTTTTGCTTGACCAAGATACAAGATTTGCTCCAAGGAATTGGCAGCTACCACTTGTGCTCTTTCTTTCAATTCGGTCTCCAGCAAAGTCAGCATCACAGAAACCTACTAATTTGTAAACTTTTGATTTCTTATAAAGCAAACCAAGATTAGTAGTTCCTTGCAAATATCTGAATATTCTTTTAACAGCACTTAGGTGTGATTCTCTAGGATCTGATTGAAATCTAGCACATAGGCAGACGCTGAACATAATGTCAGGTCTTGAAGCCGTAAGATAAAGTAGAGATCCAATCATACCTCTGTACATTTTCTGATCTACCTTCTTACCAATTTCATCTTTACTAAGAGTGCAGGTAGGATGCATAGGTGTACACATAGGCTTGCAATCCAGCAACTTGAATTTCTTCAATAATTCTTTTATATATTTGCTTTGATGTATATAGATACCATCACTGCATTGCTTGATTTGTATTCCAAGGAAAAACTTTAATTCTCCCATCATGCTCATCTCAAATTCAGCCTGCATAAGCTTAGAAAATTCTTTGCAAAGGCTTTCGTTAGTGGCTCCAAAAATGATATCATCAACATAGATTTGAACAAGTATGAAATGCTTGTTAGAGAATTTTCTGAAAAGAGTAGTGTCAACTAAACCTCTTGTAAATCCATTTTTCATTAAAAAGGAACTTAGTCTATCATACCATGCTCTGGGAGCTTGCTTAAGACCATATAGTGCATTTTTAAGTTTAAAACCATGTTCTGGAAATTCAATATCTTCAAAACCAGGAGGTTATTTAAAATAAACTTCCTCAGTTATAAAACCATTTAGAAAAGCAATTTTCACATCCATTTGATATAGTGTTATCTCATGATGTGCTGCAAATGAAAGTAAAATGCGAATAGCTTCTAGTCTTGCAATAGGTGCCAAAGTTTCAGTGAAATCAATACCTTCTTCTTGTGAGTAACCTTGAGCAACTAACCTTGCTTTATTTCTCACAACTTTACCATCTTCATCAAGCTTATTTGTAAATACCCATTTAGTACCAATAGCTTGTTTATCTTCTGGTAGAGTGACTAGCTTCCATACATCATTCCTTTGGAACTGATTTAGCTCATCTTGCATTGCTAGAATCCACCCTTCATCTTCCAAAGCTTGATCAATCGTCTTAGGTTCCATTTCAGAGAGAAGTGCAAAATCAGCATGCTCCTTGAAAGACGATCTGGTTCGTACTTTATCACCAGGTTCTCCTATGATTTGATCTTTTGGATGATTGGTTTTGTACTTCCAGCTTTTTCTTGCTTCAGTAGAATTCTTCGTCTGGTCACCACCGGATGATGAAGATGCATGTTCACCGTCTGACTTGTCATCGATGTTTAATTCTGAAAATAACTCATCTAGCTCTGACATAGCAGTGTCAGGCTTGTTGTCATCAAACTTGACATGAATGGACTCTTCAACTGTCAAAGTTTCTTTGTTGTATATTCTAAAAGCTTTAGATCTTTCAGAGTATCCCAAAAAGATTCCTTTGTCAGCCTTGGAATCAAACTTACCAAGCTGATCTTTAGTATTCAAAATATAACAAATACAACCGAAAGGATGAAAGTAAGAAATGTTTGGTTTTCCACCTTTCCACAATTCATAAGGAGTCTTATTCAAGATAGGTCTTATAAGAATTCTATTTTGAATATAACAAGCTGTGTTCTTTATCGCTTCGCCAAAAATGTTTATAATATCGACTTCATTGATCATGGTCCTGGCCATTTCCTGGAGGGACCTATTTTTCCTTTCTACAACACCATTTTGTTGAGGTGTTCTAGGAGAGGAGAAATTGTGGGAGATGCCATTTTCTTCACAAAATTTTTGAAAGTTTTCATTTTCAAATTCTCCCCCATGATCACTTCTAATAGAAGAAATACAGATGCCTTTTTCATTTTGAACTGATTTACATAAAACAGTAAATACCTTAAAAGACTCATCCTTGTGGGCAAGGAATTTAACCCATGTCCATCTAGTAAAATCATCAACAATGACTAATCCATATTTCTTTCCAGTTAAAGAGGCTGTCCTTGTGGGACCAAAAAGATCAAGATGTAAAAGTTCAAGTGGTCTCGAGGTTGAAACAACATTTTTTAAATGAAAGGAAGTTTTAACTTGTTTTCCTCTTTGACAAGCTTCACACAGGGCATCAAATTGGAACTTAAGATTTGGTAAGCCTCTAACAAGATTGTGCTTGTTTAATTTTGAGATTAACCTCAAATTGGCATGACCCAATCTTTTGTGCCAAATCCATTGCTCATCTTCAACAGACATAAGACACTTGACATCTTGTTTTGCAAGTTCAGAAAGATCAACTTTATAAATGTTTTGTTTCCTCTTTCTTTGTAAAGAATATAGATCCATCATTTTTGCTTTTACTAAACATCCATTTTACGTAAAGACAACATTATAACCATTGTCACATAATTGACTTATGCTCAATAGATTATGTTTGATCCTTCAACATATAAAACATTATCAATAGAAGGAAGAGAGTCTTTACCAATGCGACCAATTCCAACTATTTTACCTTTCTGGTTTCCTCCGAAACCAACGAATCCAGCTTCTCTAGGTCTTAGTTCTTGGAACATATGCTTTTCTCCCGTCATGTGACGCGAGCATCCACTGTCTAAGTACCAGGATAGGTGTGTTGACTTTGTTGCTAAGCAAATCTGCAACATAGACTATTTTATCTTTAGGTACCCATATCTTTTTGGGTCCTTTCTTGTTAGTTCTTGAAGGATACTTGTCCTTCTTAGTTGTAAACACAGTACATGCACTTTTCAAATGACCAGATTTATTGCAGTAAGTACAATACAAACATTTACTATGATTATTGGATTTATCAGATGCTGAATCATTTTCTAAAAGAGGTTCATCTGATATATAACCAAGACCATGAGTTGTCGTTTTACTGACACCCCAAATCATAGAAGCTTGCTTGCTTCGAGTTACACTCTCTGAAAGAAACTTTTGAAATGCATGTTCATAGTCATTTGATTTGCGATTAGGATTGCACTGTAACTACTGAGCTTTTGACTTGAGAGCTCTCGACTTACGGTTGCTTGTTGGCTTCCAGGCGTTGGTTATCCACCAGGCCGATTTTTCAGTTTTCCGGTTCTCTTCATTGAGTACAGAGTTTTCATTGTGTAAAGAATGAAAATCTTGTGTTAGTTTTGAAAATTTCTTTTTCAAATTCTTATACTCAATAGAGAGAGTGGCAGAATCCTTTAATAGATCATTAAATGCAAGTTGAAGTTCAGAATAAGAATCATATATTATTACCTCTTCAACTTCTTCTTCTGAATCAAGATCGATTAATACGCCATGAGGGCAATGTGAGCTTCTTCTTCTTTATCTTCCTCAGAGGAGGATAAGTCAAGATCTTCACATGTTGCCATGAGACCTTTCTTCTTTTTCTTTAAGGAGCTTCTTGTGGGCTTTTCCTTAAGATTAGGACACTCGGACTTGAAATGTCCAGGCTTCTTACATTCATAGCAAATGACTTGGGCTTTGTCCTTGTCTTTGCTTTCCTTCTTGTCCTTTGTATCTTTCTTACGAAACCTCCTTCAAGTTTCTCTTCTTCCACATTCTCTGGATCTTCTTAGATATGAAAGCTAGCTCATCATCTGATCCATCATAATCTCCTTCTGAAGCTTCATCATCTGATTCTTCTTCTTCAGCCTGAAAAGCTTTAGAAGTACTAGGTTTATGTTGATTAACTCTTAAAGCAATAGACTTACTCTTCTTGGTAGGTTCTTCTTCATTTAGCTCAAGTTCATGAGCTTTCAAAGAACTCATAGGATCTTGAAGCCGAAGGACATTTAGATCTTTTACTTCTTGAATAGCAGTGACTTTGAGTCTCCACTGCTTAGTCAAACTTCTCATGATCTTTCTCACATGATCAGGTGTAGTATAACTTTTTCCAAGGGTCTGCAACCCATGAACAAGTGTTTGGAACCTTCCAAACATAGTTTCAATGTTTTCTCCATCTTCCATTTTGAATAGCTCATACTGGCGAACCATCATGTTGGCCTTTGTTTCTTTTACTTGGGCAGAACCCTCATAAGACAAAACAAGAGAATCCCAGATTTCTTTGGCAGTATCAAACTTACCACATTTATCATATTCTCTTTCTGTCATAGCACAGATGAGAATAAATCTAGCCTTTTGATTGGTTTGATATCTCTTTTTCTGATCATCAGTCCAGTTTTCCCTAGGTATTGCAACACCAAGGGCATTAGCGGGAGAAATGTATCCACTTTCAACTATATCCCATAAATCAAGATTTTGTGCCTCAAGGAATGCTTTCATCTTATCTTTCCAGTAATCAAATTTTTCTCCATTGAATAGAGGAGATTCGCTCATATGACCACCTTCGAGACATGTTCACAGTAGGATCTTTACTCTTAACATCGCTAAGTGCTCAACCAAGAGGCCGAGCTCGATACCAACCGAACGTGAACACAAGAAGGGGGTTGAATTGTGTTGAAAACTTTTCGCAAACTTTAAGTTAAAAACACTTAGAACACGCTTTTCAAAAGCAGTTTGTATATCGGACGCTGAAATAAACCTGACAATCGAAAAGCGATTGTGAAAACTTGTGTTTAACACAAGAAGATAAAGATAAATATAAAGCAAGAAAGCAAGAGACAGAGATTTATACTAGTTCACTACCAAACTGGTAGCTACGTCTAGTCCGCTTCGTTCTGAAGGATTTTCCACTATAATCAACTGATTACAATTTCGCAAGAGTATTCTCTTTGTCACAACCTTGACAATACTCTTAACTTCTCAAAACGACTCGATGCAATGAGCCTTTGAGGAAACAGCCTTAACTAGGCCAAAACAACTTTTACAAGTAAGTTGAATACAAGTATAAATAACTCTCACAGAGAGGATAAAAATAAGCTCAATATAGAAATGCTTTCTAAATGAAAATGTCGGACGCTGAGTTCAGTTCTTGTAGTCCAGAGACTTGGCTCGAAACTTGATTGCTCACAGAAGCAGTGCTTTCAGAGTATTGACTCTTTGTAGTGTATAGCAACAGAGCTTGTTCTCAGTAAATGAAGCAATATTCTCCTGTAGAGTTTCGGCAGTTTCTTCAATGGATACCTTGGGGTATTTATAGGAGTTATAAAGGATATTACCGTTACAGTAAAAATGGCTCCTTTCCATTGAGTGAGGTGATTTCAAAAAGCTGTCTCTTTCATCCTTTCCAGAGAATATCTCAGTAGTACACATTACTGTTTTCGTACTACCTTGCTTTTCACAATTGCTTGTACGATTTTTGTCTTGTAGCTAAAGGTGTCACCTTTGATACCTCGTACAACAATTTTGGCGCATAAGATCAAATTCGAAATCCGTTCCAGATGCTTCTGAGAGGAAGAGCAACAACGTGACCATCACGTGATATAAAATGAAGTTCAGACGCTCGCTAATCCAAGATCGGACGCTCATAGAAAATGGATAAGACTAGTGTCACAAAAAGATAATTCCAGACGCTCACGAAGACAGTTTACTAAGATGAGCCGGATGCTGACACATGAAGTGTATCATTCTCTTGAGAGCTTCTTCCTTCTTGTTTAAGTGGCTTAGAAATATATGTAATATTAGTATCTGCACACTTCAAGAATTGTTAGAACATAAATTGTTCTCTTGTGAATATTTTGTTATCATCAAAATTAATGAGGGTTTAAACTTCTCAATCGTTTAGGTTCCAACACCAGCCTCATCATCAGCTGCCTACGCCGCCTATGCCTCCGCCACAGCCGCCTCATGGTGCTAATGATGTCGATGACATGGATGGTTTAGACCACCTCGTGTATGATCATGATTATCTGGATTATTAGTTTATATGTTTTGACTTATGTTTTTTATATTTTGATATTATAAGAATATTTTTCATTTATATTACGTTTCTTTTTTACTTTGGTATTCATTTTATGTTATCACATTTCTTTATATTTTTTAAATTAATAATTTAATAATTAAATCAATAAATAACTAAATAAATAAAAAATTAAAAAAAATTACAGAACGAAGTACCGACGGCCTTACCCGTCGGTAATCACTGCCTGTAATTACCGACGGCATTACCCGTCGGTAATTGGCCGTTGGTAATTGCCGACGGTAAAGACCGTCGCTAATTACCGATGGTCGTGTCCGTCGAAAGTTACCGATGGTCAATCACCGATGGGTGGACCCGTCAGTAAATACCGATACCGATGGCCATATAAAAGCTAGTCGGTAAACGTTTACGACGACCATATTACCGACAGGTATGAGGCTGCGTTTTCTTGTAGTGGGTGTCGTTGGCTTCTTCTTCCTTATTAGGCTTTTTAGTTTCAAATTTAGAACTCCTAATGCAGTCTTAGGTTATTTCATTAGACTGGACCGTATTTCATTGGACTGAGTTTGGATGATCTAGATTGTACCATAGTTCCATGGGCTGAGCGTATCTCTACATACATAAAATATATGGGCCGGCCTGTTAGGTTAAGTAGGTTGTTTTATTAGCCTAAGCTGGCCTTTTTAAGCGTGTGTTTGGATTGGCATCCAACTCGCCAAACTCACGTCTGAAACTCATTTCACCGTGATTTTATACATATATGGGTTTTCTCAAAAGATGGCCTCATCAGTATGGCCTAAGTTATCAGAGTACAAAAGTAAGCCTAGTGTAAACAGTACAATACAATCATCCAAAATATAAAGCTAGGAGGCTAAGCTGTGCCTCAACTAAACACACCAAAAACCAAGCAAAACAATAGTACAAAGACTCTTGGACAAAAATACTGAAGACCATCAGTGTGGTAGATGCCGAGAGTTCCTACCCTGGAATCCAGCTCGCCTACGACTTAGAACTCTCCTAAACACTGATCTTCAGGGCCTGCCTCGACGTCGGTAGTATCACTAGGAATTGCTTCATCAATAGCTGCTGCATCTTCCTCAACACAGTCTAATACAGAGATAGCATATACAGAAAATGATACAAACACAGGGAGATAAGAACAACACATCCATCAAAAAGCAGGAAACGCATAAGTAGAATGAATGTTAGACAATCCAACAGAAAATTACATGTATACAAATATGACCTAGCTACCCTCTTCCACTTGTCCCATGTCTCTCAAATGAGTTTGTGCACTGCGACATCTTTTCTTTACTATTGTCACTGTACTCCCCATTTCTGTTAGGAATACTTATTGGCGAACCCCTTTTCCGTTAGGTTGTCGTCCCCCTTTTCTGTTAGGGACTCCCGTCTCCATTTTCTGATAGAGCACGGGGTGACACTAGCTTGGTCCACGAGGTATTCCCCTTTTCCGATAGGAATCCTCTTCCCCCTTTTCCGTTAGGGACGCCCGTTTCCCCCTTTTCCATTAGGGAAATGAGTGGATCTAACCTGTTGGGCGAGATATCCCCCATTTTCGTTAGGGATTCTCTCCACGTCACATTCCCATCAAGAATGGAGTGGTTACTAATGCAATATCATATGCATGCATCCAACACCTCATCATCATATGCCTCACATCATGTTATTCACACATTCCCAAAAATACCCTTTTTAACATATTAATGCATATTGGAAACTATACTCAGGCATATAGCATGCTATGGCAACGTACAACACATATTCCACATAATACATATTTAATCATGTTACCCTAAGAATGTGACTACTCACGTAGACCACATATATCACAACTTACAGTTAAACATATTATCAGGCAATCACACATTTAATAATAAAATAATCCTAAGTTGGTTGATGGGTCTACCACGCCTATCCTTAGATATGGCACACTGTAACAGCTATCCTTAGGTTTTACTGACATCAACCCCTAGTAGGGCTTAGGTCACCCTACGCATGCCAAACAATCATATCTACTATACAGAACCCAATGAAAGTGCATTCTTTCTCCCACCTGGTATTAGAAGAACCCGAAAACACAACTGGACTCAGAGACGCAACTATGAACCCACGAACAAGACACCAACACTCCCACACTAGACTCAGGTTCAGCCAACAACAATAACCGATTCCAGAGTTATCAAACAGTTTTACCGAGTATGCCAGAACAGTCCATAGTTAACGGGAACACAGAAATGCACTTGGATTAGAATTAGGGCAACTAATAAATAACTACAAGACTAAGAGTGCCATGTTCAAAGGTTGGCCAAGGGATCCAAAGCTCAATACATACCCAAAAACACCGTCAGACAAGGTTTTACAGTTAACCGGTACCAGTACTATCAACAAAACCCTAAAATACAAAAAACAGTTAATAAGGGACAATCCAAACCAGCAAAGGAATCACTAAATCAGAATTGGGACATGGAGAACAGAGGCTTGGGTCTTTGTCTCGTGGTCCAAGGAATTTCCTCCGGGAGTTCTGGCAAAACCCTCGCTCGTTCGGTACCTATACGGTCAAACTGGGGTCCAAAACACAGTCTGATTAGGGCTAAGAACTAGAATCAATCCAAGAACTAAGAATCACAAACCAAACACAGCTATGAACAGTAGTGGGTGTTGGAATTACCTCGACAAAACGGCGATCGGAGATAAGCCCTAATAAGCTCGAACAGTAACAGACGAGTTCACACCGTCAGATTGATGAACCAATGATTGAGATGAGTTTGATTGAGATCACAAAGCTTAGAAGTGTTTAACAATAGTGGAAATACGATAGGAGGGTTCCTCTGGTTGCGTTTAGAGAGAAGAAATGGAGAAAAACTGAATTAATGGGTGCGCGCCACGCACCCCTGTGCAAACCCAGTGCGCATCATGCACATTTCTATGCGCACCATGTGCATTCCTCTGAATGCTCTCTCTCTACACGCATCACGCGCGTCATGAAGGTTAGATTGCTTCGTCGTGAAGTCTTTGCTTGCATGCGTGCCACGTGTACGTTCCCATTGGCTCACGTGCCATGTGTCACAAACTGATCAGGTGTTACTGGCACACCATGCACTAGCGCGTGTCACACGAGTTTACAGGCTAAGCTGGTGCGCATCACGCGCTCTTGAACAGACTTGTCCGTTTTCGCGCGATTTCTTCGAATCCGACTTCCGTACAGTCAAGAACGCGATACCCTAACACTTAAACATGATTCCTAACATAAGAGGACATCAAATGGACTCAAGAAGAAAGATTCAAGGTCTTGTTTACTTATCTGGAAACTCTCACACGCTTTAGGGCACAAACACACATAAAACCCTAATCTCGACTCTGATCGTTCTCAAACTTTACGTGGCTTCTAAGACTCATAAAAGAACCTTATCAAACACTATTCCAACCTCAAATACCATACCAAACCTCAACACATAAGATTTCGGCAAGTGTACCGAATCGTACATGTAATAAAGTGATAAGTGAGTTATTGTTCCCACGAGGATTGACAGTTTTGATAATTAACAAAAACAAACTTGTAACTAATTAAACTATTGAACCAATAGGATGTGTTTGAAATATTTGTGACTTGTGTTAAAAACAGAAACAGTAACAACAAAACTAGTATTTGGATTTTAAGGATAAATAAAAATGACTAGGGATGGAATCCTTTTGTTTTAACCTTATGTTTTTGAATTCAAGTCCAATGCAAGTAACTTATGAAATATTTGAAGCTTGAATCCACAAGTTTAGATTAATGAAAATTCCTTTATCCCTTTGATTGAATAAACAAGTCCTAATTCCTTAGGTTCAAATTAATTAAATCAAGCACAAAGATTAAGGATTCATGCAAACTCATACCACAAGAATTATGTTTCTATAACCCTGTTAAGCATGTCCAATGATCCCAAAGCAAGTCTAAAACCCCAATTTTCCAATTGAAGTCAAGACCCTAGTTCAATTAAATAATGATCAATTATCAAAAAGCATTAAGAGAAGAGATAAATGATCCAATACATAAATTAAACTTGCATTGAAATTCTGAATCCTGTTACATAAAGATATCCACAAAATTCATCTTACCCTAGTCTAAGAGGTTTAGTTCCTCATGAAGGAAGAGAAACAAATCCATAAAGATGAGAAAGTTGAAAGAGACTCCATTGATTCTTCAATTCTTATTCCCAAGGTTGAATCCTATTTGGAGATGGAAAAGGATGGAACCCTAGCACCCCTTGACAAGCCTCCAGCGTTTTTAGGTCTTTGGAATGGAAAAAAATGAGCCAAAACAGTAAAAATACGATATTTAAATGCTAACAGCGCGACCAGTGCGCTCCAAGTGTGCTCCGCGTGCACTCTGCACGTGCAGGGACAGAAAGGGCTACAGATCAGCCCTCCACGCGCACGCGATCATTCCTGCACCCGTTCTTCCCTGTTGTGTTGCGTTTTTCACCTCTGTAAAATCTGAATTAGCTCAAGGTGTACTCATGAAAGTTGAAGCTATGGATCTTAGCTTTCCAATGGAACTGGTTTCATCTCACTTGGACACCTAAAACTCCAGATATGATTAAAACATCGAATAGGTGTCAGGCTGGGGCAACATTACCTTATCAACGTGTAGCACAAATTACCCCAACTTAGAGGTTGATTTAGCTCTCGACTTCTTCATCAAAGTTGTAGATAATTCTTCTATATTTCCAACAAGACCAAGATTTTATCATTTGGATTAGTGTGGCTTAAGATATAGCTTTTGGAATCTTCTTTGTCAGGAAACAGCACTTCTAGGCGTGCTTCCAGGCCAATCCTTTGGCTATGCTCTCATTCCTGTGCACTTAGAGATAAAAAATCATAGAAAACACTAATGCACAAACATTAGAACGAATCCAAGTGAATATACTAAATCACCCAATTTAAGCAAATAATCACTTTGAATTCTCTTCAATCACAACATAAATATCCAATTAAGTACTATAAATCTACATGTGATGAAGACTTATCACAACCCCAAACTTAGCTTTTTGCTTGTCCTCAAGCAAACTCAATCAAAAACATGGGTTGGATTTCAAATAATTCCAATTCATCTAGGTGAACTTTTTGTAAAATTTTTTGACAATCCATGCACAATCAATTCACCTACTCTTTTGAATTCATGATTTCCAATTATCACAACTCAAGTAACCAAAATGAATTTATTTACTCAGAGCAATAAATCAATTCCCATTACACCTTTCCAGATAATCTGTTTCACTCCACGCAAGTGTCTCAGGGGTACTGTTTATACTCAATTCACACCAAATGCAATCATCTACCATAGGCTTGACAAAATTCTAAGAAAGCAAAAACACACAAATGCCACACACATTATGAGATCTTTTCAAAGGGTGAAATGGGGGTTAGGTAAGGGAGGATATTTCTTTGGATCTAGGCTAACTTAATTGGAGTCAAGAGATGCCTCTATTATTTTTTATCCATACCTTGTATCCATTCACAAACTTCCCCCAAATTACCATCGACTTTGTATACCAACAAGCCAAAAGAGGACTTTTTCTTTACTTTCTCACTTTGATTTTTTTTTTTTTTTTTTTTTTTTGACAAAACAATTTGGATCTTTTTATTGTTGTTCTCCTCTGACTTGTTCATTTTTTTTCATGAAGTGAACTACATGCATGCTGAACTACATGCACATGATTTGTGTAGCCACCCCAAACTTAAGATTGTTGCTTGCCCTCAAGCAACCCCTAATTTAATTTACAACCAAATAACCAATTTTATAGAACACAATCTCTTTACTCCAATTTAAAGGGACAATTGGTTTTTCCAGTTATTGGCTTGTATTGTGCTTAAGATTCAACAAAAAGGCTTAAGGCTCAAAAGGGCTAGCAAAGGATAAATTCACAACGGTAGGCAATCAAAGGCTCTAGCTGTTCAAACAAAAATAAAGATCTCAATCATTTGTGTGTGTGTATTCACATGCAATGCAAAAGCTATCAATAACATAGTCAAGTTCTGAAGAATTCGTACAAATGGTGGAGCACTCAAGAATAAATAAAATTTTGTTTAGGCTCAAACACTCACAGATTTTGCTTTTGTAATGGGAAAGATTCATGACCACTGAAATTCTCAAAACTTATGGTTACAAGAAGCTGCTTAAAAAGGTTCATGTCAACAAAAGTTTCAGCTCCTTGATCATACACTTCATGCACACAATAAGATGACAGTTCACAGACTAATTCTTAAATGAAAAGGAATGTCATAGAGGAACAAAAGGCTCAGTCATAGGGTGCATGGTAACAACTTCATGCACAAAAGAAAACAAATTCAACAATAAAATAGATAGCAAAAGAAAAGAAAGAAAGATAGAACCTTTCCGGTGAGCCGCCCGACTCAACCGCCAACTGCAATGTGAAAGGTGGGCCACCAAATGCCACCGCCAATGGGTTGCCTCCCATGAAACGCTTCTTTAATGTCACTAGCTTGACGTTTGAAAGAGTCAATCAAGGCTCCTTAAAGGAAGAAAAGAAGATTGAAGCACTTCCTTCCTTGAGAAGAGGCACACCCATAGTCTTGAGTGCTTGCATGGAAATCACTTCCATTTTCTCATTTGTCTCCTTTTTCTCCTCTTGAATTTATGTGGGTGGACATTGTCATCCCTCACCTACTTGGTGCACTTTTCATAGGACTGATTAGGTTCTGCATGTGCCTTCTTTGGAATTTTGCAATTTTGGAATTGTTTCCCATGGCCCATATGCAGACTAGTCTTTCCTTTTCTTTCTTTTTCCTGCACTGACAATTTTTCCATCGCATCATCCAGCTCTTCAGACATCTCCTCAATGGAATCCACTGTCACCTTCTCTAAGGGTTTGGAAGGTCGGACTTGATTAAGAATTTCTCCAACCGGCTCCCCAATCACATCAATTCTAGAGCACTTTTTGGTGTCATCGGGATGCCTCATAGCCTCAAATACATTGAAAGTCTCCTTCTCATCTTGGAACCTCAAAATTAATTTACCTTGTTGGACATTAATCAAGGCTCTTCCTGTAGCTAGGAAAGGTCTTCCAAGAAGAAGAGGGACCTCCTTGTCTTTCTCCATGTCAAGGATCACAAAATCTGCCAGAAAAAGGAATTTGCCAACCCTCACCAATACATCTTCCATAATCCTGTAAGGATATTTGATGGACCTAACTGCCAGCTGCAGTGTCATTTTTGTAGGCTTGACTTCACCTCCTCCCAACCTCTTGAACATAGATAATGGCATAAAATTGATGCTGGCTCCCAAATCACACAGGGCTTTGTCAATTTTTAAATTCCCGATGGTGCAAGGAATTGTGAAGCTCCCAGGATCCTTCATTTTGGGAGGAAGCTTTCCATTTAATAAAGCCTCTGTTAAATTTATAAATATACTTCTATCATCAAGCCTCTCAATATGTAACATTAAGCTTATAAGACAGGCCACTGGTCCAATGGGCATGCAACAAACTAATTAAAGCAAACAATTTTAACAATATGCAACAATGAGCATCCAATGAGCATCATTTGATCCATGTAGTCTCACCTTCTTTAAACTTCCTCTTCTTGGTCAACAATTCCTTCATGAATTTGGCATATATGGGCATTTGCTCAAGAGCTTCTGTTAAAGGAATGTTGATCTGTAGGCTTTTGAAAATGTCCATGGACTTAGCAAACTGTTCATCCTTCTCCTTTTTCTTGTTCAAAGGAGGATATGGCAGCCTCATATATGGAGGAACCACTTTAGGCTTATTTCCCACCTGCAGCTATTCAGTAATAACAATGCCTTCCTTTTCTGAGTTGGATTTCTTCTCAACCTCTTTTTTCTCTGTTTTTTTTCTTTATTTTTACTTCTCTCATTTTCAACTCCGTCCACCTCACTTTTTTCACTCTTTTTTCTTCCTCTCAACTTTAGACATCATCTTTCCATTTCTCAAAGTAATAGCACTACAATTCTCACTCTTAGGATTATCTACTGTGCTGGCAGAAAACTTACCTTTGTATCGCTCCGCGAGTTGCTTTGAGATTTGCCTAATTTGATTTTCCAGATTTTTGATAGGGGCCTCTTGGTTCTTGAAATGAGACTCATAAGTCTGAAAGTTGGAGTGGATGTTCTAGAAGTTGGATTGAGTCATCTTCATGAATTGAGTGAGAGCTTCCTCTAATGCATTTGGCTTCTCTTGCTCTTGGGATGATTCTTCCACCCAGGATTGTAGGTGTCAGAATAGGGGTTCCCTCCTTGCTTTTGAAAATTACCCATGTAGTTGGCTTGCTCATTCGAAATTTCCTTAGCATCACAACCTCCATTCTCATGAGGCCCTTGACAAAAATCACATCTCAAGTTCCTGTTCAATTGGTTCACCTGAGCTGGAATAGAGGCTCCCATTTTCAGCGCTTTAAGCTCCTTTGTGATAGCTTCCAATTGTTGAGAGACATCCCATCTAATCTCACATCTCTCATGATTACCCTCTAATTCTAGAATCTTAGGGTTGCTAAAACACAGCGTCGAGTAATCGCGTTTCCGATTAATTTCCCGCCGATTAATTCGCGAAAATTAATTTACCGAGAAGTTAATTCACCGTGTGAAAATAAATTATCATACATAATAAAAACTATCTAAAACACTCACAAATAATCACAACAAGTCAGGATTCGATTTTCATCAAAATCGGAGTTCGTTTTAAATTTTATCTGTGGCAAAACTGCCCGGCGATTCGAAACGCGACGAAACTTCGTTAGAATTTTTCGACGATATTCGAACCATGAATTAATATAAAATATTAATTCTTAAATTCAATTTGATCTTGATTTAATTAAATCACTTGATTAGCAAACAAGGAACTGCTTATTATAGTGTAAATACGACAGAATATACTATAATAACGATAAATAACGCATCGCGAAAAATACGGATGTTACAATACTCCCTCTCTAAAAATAGTTTCGTCCTCGAAACTACAGGTAAGACACGTACCGAGAAAAAGTTCTGGATACTAGTTCTTCGTCTTCTCTTCTAACTCCCACATTGCATCGCCTGTCTTCTGGTTCCACACGACCTTGACAAGTTGAATCTCTTTATTTCTCAGGTGCTTAGTCTTTTGATCCACAATTCTTGCAGGTGATACTTCAAATGATAAGTCATCCTTCAGTTGAATCACATCAGGCTCGATAATGTGAGAAGGGTCGGAAACATACTTCCGCAACTGAGAGACGTGAAAGACGTCGTGAATATTTGATAGAAAGGGTGGCAAGGCAATCTGATATGCCACTGGACCAATACGACGAAGAATCTGGTAAGGTCCAATGAACTTAGGAGTAAGCTTTATGGATTTGATCGCTCGACTAACTCCAGTAGTAGGTGTAACTCGGGGAAATACATGCTCTTCTTCTTCAAACTCTAGCGATCGGCGACCCTGGTCCGCATAACTCTTATGTCGACTCTGGGACGTTCGTATCCTTTCTCTGATCAGTCGTATCTTCTCGGTAGTCTGCTGAATCATGTCCGGTCTCACAAAAGAGCTCTCACCATCCTGATACCAACAAAGAGGTGTCTGATACTTACGTCTATACAGTGCTTCATAAGGTGCCATACCAATGCTTGCATGGTAACTGTTGTTGTAGGTGAACTCCACTAGCGGTAACACGTCGTCCCAACTCCCTCTGTGATCCAATGTACACGCCTCAGTAAATCTTCGAGTGATTGAATCATTCTCTCGGTCTGACCGTCGGTCTGAGGGTGATATGTCGAGCTAAGCTTGAGCTTGGTTCCCATCGCTTCTTGCAATGCCCTCCAGAAGTGAGATGTGAACTTCTGATCTCGATCAGAAACGATGAAAGAAGGCACACCATGCAGTCGTATAATCTCTGCGACATAGATCTCTGTCAGCTTCTCCACGTTGTAAGTCGATCTTACCGGCAAGAAATGAGCATATTTGGTCAATCGATCGACGATTACCCAAATCGAGTCGTGCTTCTTCGGCGTCCTTGGCAAACCCACAACAAAATCCATAGAAATGCTATCCCACTTCCACACAGGTACGTCAAGTAACTGTAACATCCCCGCTGGCCGCTGATGTTCCATCTTCGCCTTCTGGCAAGTTAGATAAGAAGCCACATAGTCTGCCACCTGTTTCTTCATCCCGGGCCACCAAAAGTGCTTCTTCAAATCCAGGTACATCTTCGTGACTCCTGGATGAATACTCAATATGCTCTTGTGCGTTTCGTCGAGAATCAACTTCCTCAGCTCAGCCACATCAGGTACACAAACGCGTCTGTTTTATCTCAGAATGTTGTCCGTTCCAACATTGAATTCCGTCGCTTTCCCTTGTGCTACCAGCTCAACCTTCTCTTGTAGTAGCTTGTCATGAGCTTGTCGTTCTCTAATATCCTCCAACAGTCCTTTAGAAATGGTGAGCATACCAAACTTCAGCTTTCTGGTGACACTTCCACGTTTAGCTTAAAGTCTCGGAACTTCTCCAGCATCTCAAACTCCTTGATCATTATTGCTGAAGCTAAAACGCTCTTCCTGCTCAGTGCATCTGCTACAACGTTCGCCTTCCCTGGATGATATTCCAAAGTGAAGTTGTAGTCCTTTAGAAATTCCTTCCATCTCCGTTGTCGTATGTTGAGTTCCTTCTGATCGAACAGGTACTTCAAGCTCTTGTCGTCGCTGTAAACAGTGAGCGTGCTTCCATACAGGTAGTGCCTCCAAATCTTCAGCGCGGACACCATTGCTTCAAGTTCCAGATCATGCGTAGGGTAGTTCCTTTCGTGAATCTTAAGTTGTCTCGAAGCATAAGCCACGACCTTCCTATGCTGCATCAGCACACATCCTAAACCCTGGTGTGAAGCAACGCAGTAAACCTCATAAGGTTCTTCCGGTTGAGGCAAAACTAACACAAGTGCAGTCGTCAAAAGCTCCTTCAACCTCTGAAAACTGGATTCGCACTCTTCCGTCCAAGCAAAAGGTTGATCCTTTCTCGTGAGTCGTGTAAGCGGTGCTACAATCTTTGAGAAACCTTCGATAAATCTCCGGTAGTAGTCTACTAATCCAATAAAACTTCGGATTTCTGTCACAGTCTTTGGTTGTTCCCATGCTAACACAACTTCAATCTTGACTGGATCTATAGCTATCCCGTCCTTAGTTATCACATGCCCAAGAAAGTTCACCTCTTCAAGCCAAAACTCACACTTGGAAAGGTTAGCGTAGAGTTGCTTCTCCCACAGAATCTGCAACACTTGGCGTAGATGCTCTTCATGTTCTTCTCTACTTCGCGAATAGATCAGGATATCGTCTATGAACACCACCACGAACTGGTCCAAGAATGGGTGAAAAATCATGTTCATGTAGTCCATAAACACTACCGGCGCATTCGTCAGTCCAAATGGCATCACTAGATACTCATAGTGACCATATCTTGTCCTGAATGTTGTCTTGGGAATATCCTCTTCCTTCACTCGAATTTGATGGTAGCCAGATTTCAAGTCAATCTTTGAAAAATATTGCGGCTCCTCGTAGTTGATCCATCAAATCATCGATACGCGGTAACGAATATTGATTCTTAATAGTAACTTTATTGAGCTGATGATAATCCACGCACACTCTTGATCGTCCATCCTTCTTCTTCACCAATAGCACTGGAGCTCCCCATGGTGACACACTCGGTCGTATGAACTGCTTCGACTCCAAGTGCTCGATCTGAGACTTCGGCTCTTTCATCTCGGCTAGAACATCCGTTAGGGTGCTATCGAAATCGGTCCTGTCCCCGGAAGCAAATCGATGGAGAATTCAATTTCCCTCACTGGTGGTAAACTTGGCACGTCTTCAGGAAAAACATGTGAGAATTCACACACCACTGGAACATTCTTCAACTCGATCTCTTGAGAAACTCCTGAACTAGCTAGATACATGTATTCTCTAGTTCCCTTCTTCAAGGAAATTCCGATATGTTCGGCAGAAAGGTAGTTGGAAACTCCAAGTTCGGGAAAAATTACTACTTTTCGGGCACAGTCCAAAAGGACATGGTGGTAAGATAACAGATCCATCCCGAGGATAACATTTAGACCCTTAAGGGGTAAACAGATCAAATTAACAATAAATTTCCTACCCTAAATGACCACCACACAATTAAGGCATGTAGTGTTGGCAACCAAAGTCTTAGTAGCTGGAGTAGTAACTACTAATTTGAAGGGTAAGGCAATCGCAGACAATTTCAGGCGGTCTACGCAATCCAATGAAATAAAAGAATGGGTTGCACCGGAATCAAATAGAACGGATAAAGATTTACCCTCAATCTCACAATCTCCCTGAATGAGATCATCAGCCTGCTCCACCTCTTCGCCGCTCATACAAAAGACTCTACCCTTGGCCATCTGACGCTTTCCTTTAGTCTTGGCCGCATCCACCACTGGTTCAGCCTTAGGTTCTTGACAGTCCCTAGCGAAGTGTCCTGGCTTCTTGCAGTTGAAGCACACATTGTCCCCTTCAGTGCAGCTGCTCGCATAGTGCCCCAGCTTGCCACAACGGTAACAAATTACTCTGTCGCTAGTATGACTCCCGCCTCTTGCATTCTGAGCCATCGGATGGTACTGTCCCTTGTTATTGCTTCCCTGAGGTCGATTGTATGGCTTCTTCTATTGTTTCCCCTTCTGAATAAATCTCTGTCCCTGATTCTAGGGTCTCACAGGTCCACCCGCACCGCTCCTTCTTTTGTTGTTTCGCATAACTTCCACTTCAACACACCTGTCAATCAATTCCTGAAGGTTCCGAATTCTTAGAGATGTCACAGATTTCTGGATGTCGAACCTCAATCCCCGCTGAAATCTCTCGCTTAGCCAACTCTGGTCAGCCCGGTCACAGAAAGGACTAAAGTACTTTGCGAGTGATTTAAACTTGGCAGCATATTCTGACACCGTCATGCTACCTTGATGCAGTCGGAGGAATTCTTGCTCTTTTTCAGCTCGTGCAGTATCAGGGAAATACTTGTCCAAAAATTTCCTATGGAAAATCTCCCAAGTGATCTCCCGATGCTCCGCTGTCAACGTCTGCTTCACTCCCTTCCACCAGTACTCAGCATCTTCCAGCAATAAGTAAGATGCATAGTTTACCTTAATATTCTCTGGGCAGTGAAGTGCCTCGAAGATCTTCTCTATCTCTTGGATCCATAGGTCAGCCTTGTCTGAATTTGGCTCACCGTAGAACTTCGATGGATCATGCTTACAGAAATCGGCCAATTCTCTAGCCTCCGCATTCCTCTCTGCCCTTTGATGTTGCTGTAGATTGTGTTGGTTCATGGCCGCAGTCTATTGAGCCATAGCCGCAGATTGTTGGGTCGCAGTAGCCGATTGTTGAGCCATAACCGCTGCCATCTCCGTCATTGCTTGAACCGCTCTCTCCATGGTAGGGTTATTAGGTCCGGCTGTAGTATCTCTGCGAGGTGGCATTAGATTCCTACAAAGTCCAAAACCTGTCAGAACCTCACAATCAAGTGATGTGCTAACGCACATTGCTTCAATCAAGAAACAATTCAAACAATTGGCAAGCAAAATTTGCTTCACTCAACAAACAATAACAATACAACACAACTAGTGACCTGACAACATAACCCGACACGGTGACCAGCCTAGTGCTCCCTATGCACAGTCCGGTTAGAACCGAACTGCTCTGATACCACTATTGTAACGACCCGTTTTCGGACAGCTACGTGTCTAGGATCAACCCTACATGCGACGCACTTTTTAACTAGTACTCTTGTGTCCTTTGGAAAAGCAGTACATTTTTTTTATAAATTCTTCTGCAAAGCACAATCAGAGTAGCTACAGCGTTTAGAAACATGATACAATCTAGACACAAGACAAATGCACTGAAAATACATACACATATATATAAATAAGGTAGTCATCACAGTGCGTACAAAATATAAGCTGTGCAGAAACATGTACAAGAGAATACACCTAAAGTATGAAAACCCTCGTGAGAGCAATCATACCCCGGGGGTACTTCCTCAAACACCCACGCAGGGGGTTGCTCCAAGAGTATGTCACCAGTCTACCCAGTTGTACACAAAAGACAATAATCAAAAGCCCGACTGGTCACTACTAGCAACTGTACACTATAAACAGACCCACAGTCAACCAAAATACAACAAGCAGACAGACAGTCATAGCAGCTAGATGTAGCTATCCGGATCCTCAGATGGATCCTCCTCGTCATCATCCTCCATCGGGTCATCTGTATCCTCGTCAGTTAAGTCTATGAAAGGTACCGTAACCGGTACACCCTCTGCACGTCCTCATTTACCAACACCTCATCAAGAAATCCTGCACCGCTACACCCTGCCTCACCACACTCTCCACAAACAGGTGAAAGATGTCCCGGTGGGGTAGGGGTCCTGAAAATCACGGGGTAAGCCGGCTCTGCCTCAGGCTCAAACTCTACCAAAGAACTCGGAGTAGCTGCCGATCAGGAGGTAGAAGCACCTACAGTCCCACGTCTGATCACCTCTTTCGAGCGGTCCTCTGGATCCTCACTCCTCTAGGTATGGGTGCATAATGAGTAGTACTACGCCTTGGAATCTCAAGAGATCCCTCCGGCGAAGAAGATGAAGCTGGCATCGTCTGCTCTCTGAATGCTACGCCAAGCATCCACCACCTGCATCATCCTAATAGGAAAGCTGACTGGCCGTTGGGAGGTCTCCTGCCTTAGCACCAAACCGTCAACTCTGAAGGTCTGCACAACGTCCCCGGTATATACAACTCGGCGGGAGATGGGGTCGAACTCCATCGCCGAGGATGCCTCGATGTCTGGGAAATCAAACACGATCTCCGACGATGTCGTCATCGCCGGTATCACCAGTGTCTTCGCCATCGCCTGGGTTGCCATCCTCAGTTGAAGGAACCACAGAAAAGGATCAACTTCTCAAATAATCATAGAAACAGCAAAACATAGAGCAAGAGATAACAAAATGCACAAAGGCCCCATAATGCAACTCAAGACTCTCTCCAAAAACATTCTCTGAAATTTTCGGAAAGTAATGCTGATCCATCCACTGAATACCAGCCGTAGCCTTGGGCTCTCCTCTCACCCTAGGACATTCAGCTCAGGTTCATTGACGTTACGACGCCTAGCTAACTCTACCGAAAAACCGACCGTAGCTTTTTAGGGGATCCTAGCTCCCTAGGTTAATCGGCTCAAAGCTCACAGACGTCACGGCCAAACTTCCACAACCCCAATGAATAAATCAACTCATATGATAATTCAAAGAAGCATAATTAAATAGATATTCAATCTCATATTAAATAATTATTCAATCAGCAATCTCTCAACAACATCATTCAATCAAATCAAAAATCATGTCACATGCAAACATCAGCATCCAAACACAGTTCATCCCTTGCAACTCGATAGAGTTAACAAAGAGGAAAAGCAAACAAGTGTGGGGGTTGGGGACAGCTGCAACCTCTTGCAGACAAGCCCACTAAATAATCAGTATAGATGTCAAACAATAAAACAAACGACGGGGTACGAGACCCTCACTTCGTACCCTGAGATTCTCAGACTTCTTCGCTTTAAGACTTAAAATTAAATCCTATACAATATCTAAATTTGCCCTTACTGAACTCCAAGCCATGCGTCCACGTACTCCTCGATTCTACGCCGCACGGTCTCGGATCACTCAAGCCTATTACACAAATTAAACTTAGCACAACTCTAAAAACTTAGTTCTATAACCTTAGGCTCTCAAACTTAACCCTTTTCCTAACCAACATTTTCACTTATAAACTTAATTTGAAATACTAAATTACATACTTGAAATACTTGTTTCAAAGAATCATTTTCACTTAGAGACATAATTAATAACTAATTGAAAAGATAAGGTTCTAGGACTAAGAATCATCTTTCTTGAAACTTAATGCATAAAACAACACCAATTAACCACTTTTTCTCAAATACTTCACAAAGCTCCACCTGGTTTTCTTGGGTCTCAAGGAACCCAAATTACTCAATGTGCTTCATAGCCTTGAAACTTCAAAACAATTCCAAATGAAATCAAACCTTTTCCTAAATTTTCCAAAGCTCAATTAAACATCATTACCACCATGAAAAACAAGATTGCAACAAATTTTTTCTTCCCCATAACCTATAGGGCTCGCGGCCCTTACACAAAAAAAAATTGGGGACAATTTGCAAACTTCCAAAACCATGTAACAATACCATTCCTTAGAGAATTATTTTTACAAAACAACAAACAATTACTCATGAGAAAGCTTAATCAAGATCCAAAATTACTTTTCAAGTCCCTCAAGAATAAGGGTTTTCAAACAAAACCTACTCAAACAATGTGCTAATTCCAAAACTATCACTCAATACAACAACAACAAGAAGAAGAAGCTAAACTAACCAATTTAATTCTTGATTCACTAGGATCACACTTTTTCCCTCTTTTCCCCCCTAGGTCACGCCTAGGGTTCCAAGAATTAGGAATATGATGTTCATATCCATCATTGATCACAACCAAGCATAAATCAAACACAAAACAAGTCATAAAATCAAGAAATGGAAGTGAAAGAACTACCACCTCTCCTCTCCTCTTGCTCGCGGCCTAGGGGCTATTTTGGGGAGAAAAATGGTGCTCTCCAACTTACTTGATGATGAACTAGATGATGATGAAGAGTAGAAGAAGAAACTAGCAAGAAGATGGAAGCAAAGAGGTGAAGTGATTCAAGACATGATGGAGGTAGATTCCATGGAGGGTTTGGAACTTCTCTCTCAAGAAAATGAAAAAGATGAAGTTGTGAGGGTTTGAGAGAGAGGGGGGCGCGGGTTTGGGGCTGCTTATGGGAGGGGAGAATTAATTTTTACCACTTAAAAATAATACTTGGTTAAAACTAGCTTAAATATAGTGTAGAAAAAACTAATCACACAAAGTGTGACACCTTTCAATAAAGTAAAGATGCTAATCACATCAACTAATCTATCCTATCTAATCTCACATCTCTCATGATTACCCTCTAATTCTAGAGTCTTAGGGTTGCTAAAACACGGTGTCGAGTAATCGTGTTATCGATTAATTTTTCACCGCATGAAAATAAATTATCATCCATAATAAAAACAATCTAAAACACTCACAAATAATCACAACAAGTCACGATTCGATTTTCATCGAAATCGGAGTTCGTTTAAAATTTTATTTGCGGTAAAACTGTCCGGCGATTCAAAATGCGACGAAACTTCGTTAGATTTTTTTGACGATATTCGAACCATGAATTAATATAAAATATTAATTTTCAAATTCAATTTGATCTTGATTTAATTAAATCACTTGATTAGCGAACAAGGAACTGCTTATTATAGCGTAAATACGACAGAATATACTATAATAATGATAAATAACGCATCGCGAAAAATACGGGTGTTACAATTTGATACCATCATGAGGTACCAAAATGCTAAGGGACCAGTAAAATGCAAGTTGTTCCCCCTGACTCTATCGAAGATCGTGTTGGCTCGGTTTCAAGGGCTAAAGCCGACCTCCATCGGATCGTGGGGCGAACTCAGTAAGAAGTTCACCTACCATTTCACCACTTCTCGCCCACAGCCTAAGTCGGAAGCAACCCTTGCTGCTAATAGGGTGAAAACAAATCCCTGCAGAAATACATCGAGAAGTTCACCCAAGTGGCTATGCTGGCTAGAGGGGTTTGAGAAGATATGAAGATGTACCTCCTGCAACAAGTGTTGGTCAAGAAGAGCTTATTCCACGTCCACATCGGGGTCAATTGCCCGCGCGATTACAACGACCTCCTGCGCTGTGTCAAAAGGTTCATCGGCTACGAAGACGAGTGCATGTTAACGGATCACAGGGAGGTTCCTCAAGCAAAGGGGTCGACCCACAAAGAGTCGAAATCGAAGAAGGAAAAAGATCCTAAGATTTCGGTGATTAAATTCACCGAATACACCATTGAGCGCCTCGTGGGCCCGCATCTTGGAAGAGTGTCTACACACTGAATTCAAGGATGCCAGAATTAAACTTCCGAACTGGCTGAAGCAAAGGCCGGTACAGACAAAACAAAGTACTACCGATGGTATCGTAGCAACGGACACAACACTGAAGACTATTTCCAGTTAAAGGATGTTGTCGAGCAACTGATAAGGCGAGGTAAGTTACAGAAGTACACCCGTGATAGTTCGGGCAGGAAAAGGTCAAGGTCCCCTTCAGTGCGCCCCCACGACGCATCCACAAGCGGAGATCGGAGGAGGTGGACTGACGACGAGGGTGATGAAAATTAGATTGCGGTAATCGCCATGGTCATCACTGGAGGACCAAGCAAACCGGGAGGTCCATCCATTGAGACTGAAAAAAGGAAATACAAGGACACCGCAGTGGCTGCCGTGACCTCCAGCTACCCTCCTGTCGATCGCCCTAAATCAAGTAGGCCACCCCTTGCTTTTTACGACAAAGACCTGATAGGAGGTGAGCCTAACAAAGACATTCCCTCTTGATTCGGGCGAAGATGGCAAACATCGACGTGAGGAGGATTCTCCTCGATCAGGGGAGTTCGGTAGATATCATTTACAGAGGGTTATTTGATAATTTGAATCTTTCAAAAGACCTCCTTATCCCTTACCAGGGAATGGAGCTACAGGGTTTCAACGGGGCAAAGACGATTCCATTAGTATATGTCGAATTGATGGTGACCTTTGGCACATACCCGAAGTTGAAAATAGTCAGGGTGCAGTTCTTGGTCCTCCCTTGCGACTACGATTACAACTGCATTATAGGCAAACCTACTCTAGCCGACCTCGGAGCCGTAACCTCGATAATCCATTTGAAGATGAGGTTCCACATCTCCAATGGTGAGATCGTAACCCTACATGGCGACTTAGATGCGGCCAATAGATGCTTCGAGATTAGTCTGAAGAGAACACAAGTCGATCGGTTAGGAAAGAGATCGGTGTTTGAAAAACACACATCCTTACACGGCGTAATGCTAACCGATGTCGATCCCCGACTTTGGTGTTGAGGATGCTAAGGTTAAGGCCAAGGATATCGATGATCCATTGGCTAAAGTGCTCACGAAGAAAATTGTAAGACCGATCCCTGATCAGTGCATTTTAATGCACTCTTTATAGCTTTGCATTTAGTGTTTTTGATTGTGTTCTGTACCTAATATCTAAGTCTTAGCACATTTCTAGACTTTGGGTCTTAATTGAGCAGTATAGTAAATTATTGATTAACTTTTGTGTTTACTGCATATTGACCCCTATCCACTCTGCAGGCCATAACTTTGGCTACAGTTATCCGATTGAGGTGTGCGAGCATGCGTTGGAAAGCTAAGGAACAGAGCTACAATTCTTCTGTTGGGCTTGAAACCCAATTCTGTTGTCTTCAATGCCAAAACTACAAATTACGGACGCAGTAAAATGTAAAACGGGTTTTGGGCCTAATTTTGGTCGTTTGTCGGGCTTTTATCTTATAACCCGTTAAGGGATTTAGGTTAGTCTTTGAGCTAAGACTTAAAAGGAACTAATCAGCCGTTTTATGGGATCTTACTTTTTATTTTTACAAACTGTTGTGCCCTATCCGTCATGGAAGCCTAAGCTCCTAAGTTGATTCATCGGTGAAAGGTTGTCGTTACAGATTTTGAGGTTCGGTGTCTAATGTTTAATACAATTTCGTTTTAATTTCTTTAATTCCATCTCTATCAATTTCGAATTTGGTTTGAATGTATGCAATTGATTCAGTTCGTTTTCTGCTTAGTTAATTGTTCTGTCTTCATTGTGAAATGCGATTCAGTTGTGTATGAACGCTTGATTATATGCATCTGTTTCGTAACTTTTATTATTTCGAATTAGTTGACTGCTTAAATTAATTGATTCGAGTAGAAATTAATAGAGGGTTGATTAGAATTCTGTTATGATATTGGTTGCGTTTTAAGACGGCGCTTGTCCGCTCCCGTGACCGATTGAACCCGCTGTTTTGGCGCTTGCTTGAAACGGTGTGAATTCATATAAACTAATTAATGCTTGTTTAGTTAGTTTATGTCAACTGTGAATCTGAATTTGAATGAATTGTTGTTATTTAGAACCTGTGATAAATCCAAGACGAGCACCCGGAAACCGGTGAATCAACTGTCTCTCTAATCTGATAATTCTCTCAACAGAAACTGTTTTCGCAAAACCCCCCCTTTTCGTTATTGTTGATTTTTGTACCTCCTGAATTTGGTAATTTTGGTGTTAGAGGTCCTCGTAAGACGACCAAGGTCTCTTGCCTTGAATACTATAAGTAAATCTTTTAATTATTTTGACCCGCGTACGACCGCTGATCAATCCCGGATGGCGAATCTTCCCACGTCCAGATTGGGAAGGACACATTCCGAATAACTAAGGTAACCGACAATCTCCCCGAAGATCTGAGGTCTAACTTGATCAAATTCTTTCGAGACAATGTCGACCTATTTGCTTGAACTACAGATGAAATTCCCGGGATATCACCCGAGGTAGCATGTCACAAATTGGCACTCAACCCTTTGGCACTCTGGGTCGCACAGAGACGACGTCGTCAATCTCCCGAAAAAACTCAAGCGGCAGAGAAAGCCGTGGCAGATCTCTTCAAGGAAAATTTCGTGAAAGAAGCTAAGTACACAACTTGGTTATCAGACATGGTGCTCGTGAAGAAGTCGAATGGGATGTGAAAGATGTGTGTCGATTACACCGACCTCAACAAAGCTTGCCCTACAGACGCATACCCACTGCCGAACATCGACAAGCTCGTCGACAACTCGTCTGGATTTCGGTTCCTATCCTTCATGGATGCCTAATCCGGCTACAACCAGATACTGATGTATGAGCCCGATCAAGGGAAGACGACATTTATGACCGAAGGTGCCAACTACTGTTATAAAGTCATGCCTTTCGGCTTGAAAAATACCGGCGCAACATATCAGAGAATGATGAACAAAGTTTCCGAGAAGCAGATCGAGAGGCTTCTCTAAGTATATATGGATGACATGATAGTCAAAACTGTTCAGGACGAAGACCACGTCACCCACCTCGCCGAAGTTTTCTTTGAACTTTGCAAGCATAACACGCGTTTGAATCCGGATAAGTGTACCTTCGGCATAAGGGCGAGGAAGTTCCTTGGGTTTTACCTAACCAAAAGAGGAATTGAGGCCAGTCCGGACAAGTGTCGAACAATCACCGATATGAAACAACTGACCTCAAAGAAGGAGATACAACGTTTGACCTGGATGATGGCAGCATTGACCAAGTTTATATCGACTTCGGCTCAGCGTGTACTCCTATTCTTCAAGTTGCTCAAGAAAGAGGCCCCTTTCCAGTGGACCCCTGAATGCCAAGAGGCTTTCACCCAGTTAAAAGAAATTCTCTCCACACCACCAGTGTCGAGTCGACCTGAGAACAAGAAAACCTTATACCTCTATTTGGTCGTGACTGAAGAAGCCATTAGTGCTGTACTAGTGAGAGAAAAGACCTCCGAACAAAAACTGGTATACTTTGCCAACAAAGTCCTTCAAGGGCCAGAACTGCGATATCAGCGAGTTGAGAAAATGGCTCTTGCTCTTGTCGTTTCCGCACAAAGACTTTGCCAGTATTTTCTTTCTCACTGCATCGTAGTCAGAACTGATCAACCAATAAAGCGGATCCTATATAGGCCGAATTTAGCTGGCCGGATGATAAAACGGTCGATTGAACTCTCTGAATTTGACGTAAACTATGAACTGAGGAAGTCGATTAAGGCTCAAGCCCTAACGGACTTCGTTGCGGAACTCACTCCGCACTCATCTTCATCGTCGGCTGCCAAGTGGAAAGTCTTCATCGATGGGTCTTCTAATCCCAAGGGAAGCGGAGCCGATTTGATCCTAGAAAATGAGGACGACCTAGTTGTCGAATACTCGCTAGCATTCGCCTTCCCGACATCAGACAACCAGGCAGAATACGAGGCATGCATCGCCGAACTCACTTTTGTCCATGAACTTGGTGCGGCACGCGTTGTCATTCATTCTGACTCACAACTCATAGTCTAATAGGTAGATAGAAGTTACCAAGCAAAGGATCTCTTGCTGCAGAAATACCTCACCTAAGTCAAATCTCTAATGGGCCGGTTCGTTCATGCCGAGATTGTACACGTTCCGAGGGAATAGAACGTCCGTGTCGACATCATCTCTAAGCTTGCCAGCATGAAAATCCTGACCTATCATCGGTCGGTTATTCAAGAGACATTAACCGCTCTGAGTGTCCAGGACCAGCTGCTCAAAAATATTCATGGGACCCAAGAGTCACTAAAGGGCGTCACCGCAACCTACATGCATAGCTTGTCGATTTCAAACATCGACTTCGACAATTCATGGATGACGCCGATCTTAAAACTTCTTTATTTGGGAGAAATACCAATAGATTTGAAAAAAGTATCCAAGCTTCGTCGAAGAGCTTGTTCATTTTCCATCATCGAAGGGATGTTATACCGAAGATGCTTTTCCATGCCCCTGCTGAAGTGTCTCGACACTTCCGAAGCTCAATATGTATTGGTTGAAATCTACGAAGGTATATGTGGACAACACTTAGGCGGGAGGACACTAACAAAGAAAGCACTAAGAGCAGGCTACTATTGGCCTACCATGGAGGTCGACACAAAGGATTACGTGAAAAAATGTGACAAGTGCCAGAAGCACGCTAATGTACACATCGCACCCCTTGCCAAACTGACTACCCTGTCTTCCCCATGGTCGTTTGCCTGGTGGGGAATCGACATCCTGGGGCCTTTTCCCTTGGCACCAGGGCAAATCAAATTCCTAATAGTGGCGGTGGATTGCTTCACAAAATGGGTTGAAGCCAATCCTCTTGCGAAGATAACTGCAAAGAACCTCATCAAATTCTTCATCTCCCAAATCCTCACCAAGTTCGGGATTCCAGAGGTCGTTGTAACCGACAACGATTCACAATTCATCGACTAACAGTTTCGAAAAAAGCTTGTAGAGCTCAGCGTAAAACAACACTTCACTTCTGTCGAACACCCTCAGACTAACGGACAGGCCGAAGCAGCCAATCGCGTAATCTTGCGCAGTCTTAGAAGATGCCTCGATGAAGCGAAAGGTCTATAGGTCGATGAACTACCTCAGATTCTCTAGGCCTACAGGATAACACCACACTCATCAACTGGAAAGACACCCTTCCGATTAACTTATAGGTCGGAGGCGGTGATCCCGATCGAGGTCGGCGAATTAAGCTGGAGAACCCTCCACCCACCTAAACTGAGGCTGAATTACCAATATATCCGAGAAGAGTTGGATTACTTAGAAGAAAACCGAGAAATCGCAGCGCTGAATGAAGCCGTCGTCAAAAATTTGGGTTCAGTACAGCCTAAGCACGACCATGCTTCAAGGCGGTGCTCCCTTTATGGCCGTGCTAAATGTTAGCAAGGTCGTGCTGCATGTTAGCAAGGCCATGCTGACTTGATGGAGAGGTAGTGCTGCCATGTAAAGGCGGTGCTTGAAGGCTGTGCTCAGCATTTTGAGCCTAGTTTTGGTCCAATTTCAAGCCCATAATTGTATTTGATCACCATATTTTCTAATTTTACATTTCTGCACAATTTAGAATTAAAGAGAGTGAATTTCATGTGATAATATTCAATTCATATTTAATTCACAGTCAATTTATCTATATAAATATGATGAAATAATGGTGTTATCAAAGTGCACTTATAGAAGGTGTTCTATTTGTGCCAGGAATGAAGTGTAACTTGATGAGTGTAGGCCAATTGGTTGAAAAAGGGTTCTCTGTGATAATGGAGAATGATAAATTGCAGCTGTTTGATGTAAGAAAAAGGTTGGTGTTGAGGTCTTCATTGGCTAAAAACTGGACATTTAAGGCCTGCATTAAGGCAGTAGATGTGCAATGCTTGAAAGCTACTTCTCCTGATCAAGAAAACTGGTTGTGGCATATGAGGTATGGGCATCTGAACTTCAGAAGTTTGAGTCAGTTGAAGCCAAAGAATTTGGTGCTAGGTGTTCCTAATGTGACTGTGCCCGAGAGAACTTGTGCAGTATGCTTTAGAGGCAAGCAGTCAAGACCTGCCTTCAGTACAGAATTGCAAATGAGAGCTTCAGGGGCACTAGGAGTAGTGCACTATGATGTGTGTGGTCCCTTTGAGACTCCTTCATTAGGAGGAAACAAGTATTTTACTTCCTTTGTGGATGAGTTCACTAGAATGCTGTGGTTATTCCTGATAAAGACTAAAGATGAGGTGCTGAATGTGTTCAAGAGATTCAAGGTCTTTGCTGAAAAGCAAAGTGGGAAAGCGATAAAGGTGTTGAGGACAGATGGAAGAGGAGAGTATACTTCCAAGGAATTTGAAGCCTTTTGTGTGAAGCATGGCATTTTGCATGAGGTGACTGCCCCCTACACCCCACAACACTATGGCCTCGCGGAAAGAAGAAACAGGACAATATTAGATATAGCTAGAAGCATGCTAAAACAAAAGAATTTGCCACACAAGTTATGGGGTGAAGCAGTAACCATGACTGCTTACATTTTAAACAGATGTCCAATAAAGAAGTTGAAAGAGAAGGTCCCTGAAGAGCTATGGAAAGGAGGAAAACAAAGTGCTAGCCATTTCAAAGTGTTTAGCTCACTTTGTTTCAAGCACATACCAGATGCAAGAAGGAAGAAATTGCATGACAAGAGTGAAGTGATGATATTTGTTGGCTACCATCCTACTGGGGCTTATAGACTCTACAATCCGATTGAAAACAGAATTGTTATCAGCAGGGATGTGATTGTGAGAGAAACAGAAGCTTGGAATTGGAAGTGTGATGACAGTAACAAGAATTCTATGTTACCACTGTTCTTTAAAAATGAAACAGAAGCAACAATGAGGATCCAGGAGCTGTCATGGAAGAGAACAATTTAGATGTAGAGGATGGCATGAGTTCAGATGAAGACTTGTGGCAAAATCACAGACCACAGAGAGTAAGGCAGCTACCAAGGAGGTTAATAGATTGTGAGATAGTCCCTGACAATATAGTGAATGAGGAAGGAGAATTGATTCACTTTGCATTGTTAGCTGATGTAGAACCAATTGACTATCATAAGGCCTTGAAAGAGCAAGTTTGGAGGAAAGCTATGCAAGAAGAGCTAAATTCTATAGAGAAGAATGACACTTGGAAATTAACAAGACTGCCACTCAACAAGAAGCCAATAGATGTTAGATGGGAGTTTAAGGTGAAGCTCAAGTTTGATGTTTCAGTTTGCAAGCATAAGCCAAGGTCAGTGGCAAGAGGTTTTTTGCAAAAACCTGGCCTAGACTACTTTGAGGTGTTTGCACCAGTTACTAGGAATGAAACAATTCAGCTTTTCATTGCTCTAGCATGCAGCAAGGGATGGTCCTTATCTCACCTAGATGTAAAATCAGTCTTTCTCAATGGTCCTCGTGAGGAAGAAGTATTTGTGACACAACCTCCAGGCTTTGAAATTAAAAGCAAGGAGAGAATGGTATAAAAATAAAACAAGGCTTTGTATGGCCATAAGCAGGCCCCTCGGGCATGGAACAAAAGAATCGATGCTTTCTTCCTTGAACAAGGATTTAAGAAGTGTGTGGTTGAGTATGGTGTCTAAGTAAAGTGCAAAAAGAAGAGAAGTGTTTTGTTGATTTATTTATATATAGACGACCTCTTAATCACTGGCAGCTACACAAAAGAAATAAAGGAGTTGAAGTCCAAAATGATGATAGAATTCAAAATGACTGACCTAGGGAAATTGTCATATTCCCTAGGGATGGAGTTTGCAAGCACTTCAGAAGGAGTAATTCTGAATCAAGCAAAATATGCCACTGAAATTCTCAGAAGATTCAACATGACAGACTGTAACTCCTCTGCTACCCCTGCAAAGAATATATGAAGATGGAGGCAGTGGCTGAAGAAGAAAAGGTGGATCCTACATTGTATAAGCAGTTGGTTGGATCACTTAGATACTTGTGCAACAGTAGACCAGATATAGGGTATGATGTTGGATTGGTAAGCAGGTTCACGAATCAGCCAAAGAAATCTCATTTCCTTGCTGCAAGAAGGATCTTGAGATACATCAAGGGGACCCTAAACTTTGGCATTTTGTTTCCTACTAAGATAGAATTGAGGGATGGAGAATTGCTGGGATATGTTGATTCAGATTGGTGCGGTGACAAGGTAGATAGAAGAAGTACCACAGGGTATGTATTCAAATTTCAAGGTGCTCCAATCTCTTGGAGTTCTAAGAAGCAGCTAGTTGTTGCCTTATCATCATGCGAAGCCAAATATGCAGCACGTTCTTTTGCAGCATGTCAAGCAATTTGGTTGAAGTCACTGCCGAAGGAGTTACAAGTTGAAGCACAAGGGCCTATAAAGCTGAAGATAGATAACAAATCAGCTATTAATCTTGCCAAGAATCCAGTCCCCCATGGTAGAAGCAAACACATATAGACTAGGTTTCATTTTTTGAGAGATCAAGTGCAGAAATGGAAGATTGAAGTGGTGTATTGTCCCACCGAAGTATAAGAAGCTGACATTTTGACAAAGGCATTGAAGACCGATCGGTTTGAGAAGCTGAGAAGAGATTTGGGAATTGTATCCATTTAAGTTTTGAATTAAGGGATGGTGTTGTAGTTAATTCAAAGCTAAATAAAGTTGTATTAGTTTGTTGTTCCTATTAGTGAAAGTTGTTATGCTTAACAGAATATTAAGTGATGTATTAGCACTATATAAGTAAGTGCTGATGTGTAAAAGCAATACACGGGGAATAGAATTTTCTTTCACATTTACTGTTTCATTCTCTCTAACTCTCTCATTGCTATTCCATTGTTTTGTGTGAGTGACCATACTCTTCCCCAACATAAATGCTTTCATTGGTCATGCACAATATGGATGACCATTATCTAATTCTTGGAATAAAAAAATCGAGGTTACATTATATCTGAGATTAGGAACCACATATACATGTATAGGAACACAACATGCTAGGAATACGACATGGTTTGCACGCACTCAAATGAGCTTGTATGCTCAATGTTGTTCTCAATTTGATACTGTTAAAGGAGTAAGGTTTCTTATTGTAGAAGAACGAGTTTATTGCCAAGGAATCAAGACTAAACAACTTGAGTGATGATACATTGTGAATTCAAATCAATCTAAAGGATCTAAGAGGTTGGCATTGAGAATTAAGAGAGTAAAATTAAACCTAATTAATCGCTTTCCCATTGTTTGATCCCTAAACAATCCCACATTTTATCACTTGTGTTGATTATTCTTGTTTTGTATTGTTTAATTTCTTGTCATCAACATTTCACTGTTTTGACATCCAAACCCTATATTCATTTACCAAAACAATTAGCTTATTCAACGCACAAGGCACATTTTTTAACAGACTAACTTAATCCCTTGAGACAAGGTTTTTAACGAAACAAATCATTATTTGCATGTAAATATTTTCCTACATTAACATTTTTCTCATTGAAAATTATTGTCCCACATTACAGTGATTAAAATATTGAAGTATTTTTGTACAAAATATTCTTACCAATATGTGAGATTACTTTGTGATTTAAATATTAATAATTTTTATATGATTTTCATAATTTCTTGTGTGATGTATTTATACTTGTGGTTTTTATATTAGTCACTTTGTCTATAAATATCAGCTGTCGAAAGAAATTTTCAATTTGTTTAGATAAAAAAAAATACAATGAATTAATTAGGTGAGAAAATAATAAAAACATAGATCTTTTTTGTATGTTATATTTGTTGGCAGCCAACATAGCTTGGCTCAATTGGTTCGACCTTCCGCTTGCACACGCTGCGACTTGGGTTTGATTTCAGGTGGCTGCGTTGGTGGGCGATACGTAAATTACACCTTAAATTCTGGCTCAGGTTGGTGATTCTCCCTGGCCCTGCACGGGGTGAGCCTCCCACAATCTAAACTTTTTGTTAAAAAAAATAAAATAAAATTTGTTGGCATTGGTGGTGGCAAACAACAAATACGGACTAAGCGGCCAGTTATTTCTAAGGTAGCAGATCACCAAAAAAAAAAAAAAAGACCAACAAAGAAAAGTCAAATAGAAAATCGACCCAGAAAAAATAGAAAACCCAAAATAAAGAGGAAACACTATAGAGAACATTAATTGTGAAGTAGGAAAATCATATGTCATAGAAGTAGTGTATTTTTTCTGTAAAAAAAATTGTGTTTTTTTTTTGGGTGAAAATAGGATTAGTGTATTTAAATTACAAAAATACCCAATCTTGTGGCCTTTTTATTTTACAAATACTCAATCTGCTGGTCAAGACTCAAGAAACACGCAACAATAAAAAAAATCAAAATAAAACTTGAAAACTATAAGTTTAAAACTGCAGCCAATTAAACTATTTTTGAGTAATTGAAATTTTAATAAGTTTAGAAATAGTCCAGCCAATTTAAGGCACCCCCTACCACATTACCATCCCCTAGCACCATATAACCAAAACAATTTGAAAATATCAATCATATACTGATATGAAAACGTGCTATAAAATTGATTGATTAAATGCTTTTAAAGATTAACGTCTTTATATGATTATCATGTTTAGACAATACTAGTATTATGACCCGTGCCATGCACGAGTATAGAAACCTGAGAGTACTTTTCTATAATTATTGGAAAAAAAAATATTATTTGTGACTTTTTGGAAAATCTAAACACACACACATGTATGTATGTCATGCATGGGTATGCATGTCATATGAACTTTTCTAAAAAAATAATTGAAATACTATATAAATATATATTAAACATTAGTAAAATGATTTGTATACAGAAATTTACATAATATTTGATTTATTTCAATCATTAATCACAAAATTGTAATAATTTATATATAGATTAGTTGCTTTCGTATAAAATATTATATTTTCTTGTAAACTGTACATCCCCATGTCTTATGTTTTATATGCTATACTAAAAGAAAATTGTAATTTTTTTTGATAATTTTTTTTTTTTTACAATATATCTGTAGGGTCATGATACACACGATATATACTTAAAAATTATAAACATAATCATACACCTGGATTTAGAAGAAGCAACGTTATGCATACATAATTCAAACCTTATTATCTAAGCTTCCCTTTAAGAATAGATTTAGATCAAAGAATAATAATTTTTTTAAATAAATATTTTTTGTTTCCTGCTACTCACGGTGGATAGTTAAAAATTATAATCATACACCTAAGGTTTAGAAAAAGCAACATTTTGTATACATTCAAACCTTCAAAATCTAAGCCTTCATTTGAGAATAGATTTAGATCATAAAATCATAATTTTTTAGAATTTAACTATAGGTCTGTGCTACGCATGATATATACTTAAAAATTATAACCATACATCTAGGGTTTAGAAGAAGCAACATTTTGTATAAAGTCAAACCTTCATTTTCTATGGGTTCCTTTGAGAATAAATTTAGATAATAAAATCATAATTTCATTTTAATATAACTGTAGGCCCGTGCTACGCACGGTATATACTTAAAAATTATAACCATGCACCTTGGGTTTAGAAGAAGCAACATTCTGTATAAAGTCAAACCTTTATTTTTTAAGGCTCTATTTGAGAATGAATTTAGATCATAAAATCATAATTTCTTTTTCAATATAATTGTAAAGTCATGCTACGCACAGTATATACTTAAAATTATGTATCAAGTCAAACATTCAATATCTAAGTCTCCTTACAATAATTAGTTATATTTAAAATAATAATCATGGTAATAATATTTTCAAAATCATCGTTATAATTATGATTAATTATAGTACAATGAAAAACATTATTATATTATCAAAATAACTTTCTTATTGGAGGACAGTTTTTTTTTGTAATTTGAAAAACTACAAAAAAAACTGACTATTAAATATTTTTATTATAATGAAAGCTTAAAATAGAGATTTCAAATCAAAATACAACACCATCTAGTATGGCAACATATGTCATGCACACGTAAGTGTGGCTTATGAACAATTCTATATATAATTTAAACATTATATATGCATTTTTTTATAAACATTTGGAAAAGGACCTTTATTAAAAAAATTTATGTAATATTTGGTTTATTTCAATCATGGGTTATAAATTGTAATAAATTTAAAGTTAATAATGACTATTATATATCCAGTAAAAAATGTGGATGAATCTGTTTATAATTATCATATTTAAAGTAACACTGAAAACTAAATATAAAATAGGTAGAGCTTCCCGACGAAATAAAAATAATAAACAAGAATAGACATATCCGATATTGTCATAGCTTATCTCTGATATTGAGTAACTGACATGTGCCATGCATGAGGTAAATGATGTTGTTAGAATAAGGAAATTTATTGTGAAAATAAATTATTATAATTAATAGATGTTATATATTAATAAGACGGAAAAGAACAATAATTTATATAAATATTATTAAGATCTTAGATTCCAAACTTGTACAGAGAATAATCATCCCCGTGGATTAACTAAAATTGATCTTTAAGTGCAAATCCTACATTACTTTTTTATAAAATTTTAGTCCCAAATATAATATTTTATCTATGATTTCTATTAGTCAATTTACATATAGATACTAATATTTTTTCGTGTAAAATAATTGGTTGAATGTAATATTTTCGTGTTTTCTTGTAAAATATATATCCCCATGTCTTATACTTTTTTTTTGGGTACATTCCGTGTCTTATACTTTATATACTACACTAAAAGGAAATTGAAATTATTTTAAATAAAAAAATTGATATTATTTTTTTACAGTACATCTATAGGCTTCTGATATACATGGTATTTACTTAAAGTTTTATTATATAATTAAAGTACTAATGGATTGTACAGAGATGTTAATATATATTTTCATATAAAATATTTGTCTCTGTATGATATATTTTTACTCTTATGCTATCATCACTTACTTATACTTCTATATGATTTAGACATTAGTATGATTAAGAATAAAAAATAAAATAATTTAGAATAAAAGTCTAATTCAGTAATTTATATTATATTAAATATCAATAACAACATATCTATAGCATGATAACTCATGCTACGCACGATGTATAATATTAAATTACACACATTAGCTCTCTTAAAATATTCATTTATACTAATTTAGATAATAATGTTGTTCATGTAAATGTTCAATCTTATAATATATTTATACTCTATAGTTTAAGTATTAATAGATTTTTATAAAAATATTAATATGCTTTTATGTAAAATATTTGTATCTCTATGATATATTTTTTGATAACTTGATATATTTTTACTCTTACGTTATTATGTTTTATCATGTATGATGGTGCAATAACTGGTCGATTATAATTTATACACAACCCGAAATTTGAAATTCTAAATTTTCATTACAAAGTTTGCTGAAAATGAAATTAATGAGAATCAAATAAAATTAAATTAATCGGGTAAAATTTGATGCAAACTTTAATATGATTGAAATTGTTGTCTGTTATTTGAGTCGCTAAACTGAATGGTTTGTCGAGTTAATGAATTATTAGCATAAATTTAGGAGTATATTTGATCTATTGCTGCCAATGTTATTCACAATCATGCATTATTGCATATCAAGTTATATAAAATGAAAATAAGGTAAGCGTTGTTCCAGACTGGACTAAAGCCCATTCCTCCTAAAAGACTACTCCCGTGGCCTAACACAACAGACTGATCGTGGCCGACCAATGGTCACCGATCTGGTACGTCCGTTACATCAATGGTCCCTTGATTTGCGTTATTTTTACGCCACCGATCTAGGACCGTCGATCTTATCAACGGACTGAAGTATGTTGTAAGGAATTCCCTACTTTATCACCGTCTATTCAGATCAACCCTAAACGGAATCATATAAAAGGAGGACCCAAAAAGGTACAATTTACGTTCTCATTACGTCATACTAACCTCATCAGAACCATACTGACTTGAGCGTCGGAGTGCCTTTTGCAGGTACCCTCACCACCGTTCTCTGTCGTCGTCAACCACGACTCACGGTGGACTCAGCGACTCCGACCACCATCTCGTTCCTTGCTCGGAACATTGGCGACCACAGTGGGAGGATTATTCTACATTGAATAGATCTTTCCAATTACCCTAAGACTGGACCGTCGCAGCACGATCAACCGCCACGCAGGTCTCAGAGAATCAACCCTGGATCTCGCCTTCTATCACCTCAGATTGACGGACAACTGGTGTCTGTCACACCAGAACCGGTCATGTTCCCAATGACAGTGGAGGAAGTTCCACCATCACCACTTCCTCATGGAAAAGCTCAGTCGACCGCTCTGGCAGCTTCGCCAACTTTCAATGTTCAACCATCGCTCTTGGAAAACGTGATTTCGATCATCCAGAGACAGACTTTGATGATCGAAGACCAGAATCGCAGGATCGCCGTGATGGAAACCCAACAAGCCGCTGCGCGCGCCGCCACGCCATCCAGACCTCGACGCAGGTCTAAGTCACCAACCAGATCTCGTCGCAGATCTAGGTCACCATCCAGATCCGGGGAGTCTAGGACCGAAGAGCGTCGTGAGAATCCCAGATTTGGAGGTTTCCACCAATCCACCACTGAAGGACACTGTACCGTTGGGTCGCCGAACCATAGACGGTCAGGCAAACGATCTCCCCCAAGGAGGGAGGCGCACTGCCGATTATCCCGTGCCGGTAAAACCATGGACCGGTCGCCGACTAGATGATGTAACACTTCGCCTAACTTTCTGAGGAGATCGCCCACGCGTCGGCCTCCAACGAAAGCGCATCACTTCGCCGCTCGAGGAGGTACGACAAAGACGACGATTTACTCCAGGCTAGTCCATTCACCGAAGATATCACACTATTTCCGATTCCCCATTCGCTCGAGAAGCTTCCGACCTTTGAGCTGTATGACGGAACAAGGGTTCCCGATGAGCACATCAGACGGTTCGATACCATCATGAGATATCGAAATGCTAAGGGACCAGTAAAATGCAAGTTGTTCCCCTTGACTCAGTCGAAGATCGCATTGGCTTGGTTTTAAGGACTAAAGCCGACCTCCATCAGATCGTGGGACAAACTCAGCAGGAAGTTCACCTACCATTTCCCTACTTCTCGCCCACAGCCTAAGTCGGAAGCAACCCTCGCTGCTATTCGACAGGGTGAAAACGAGTCCCTGCAGAAATACATCGAGAGGTTCACCCAATAGGCTATGCTAGCCAGAGGGGTCTGAGAAGATATGAAGATGTACCTCCTGTAGCAAGGGTTGGTCAAGAAGAGCTTATTCCACGTCCACATCGGGGTCAATCGCCCGCGCGATTACAACGACCTCCTGCATCGTGCCAAAAGGTTCATAAGCTACAAAGACGAGTGCATGTTAACAGATCATGGGGAGGTTCCTCAGGCAAAGGGGTCGACCCACAAAGAGTCAAAATCGAAGAAGGAGAAAGATCCTAAGAGTTTGGTGATTAAATTCACCTAATACACACCATTGAACGCCTTGTGGGCTCGCATCTTGGAAGAGTGTCTACTCTCTGAATTCAAGGATACCGAAATTAAATTTCTGAACCGGTTGAAGCAAAGGCCGGATACAAACAAAACAAAGTACTGCTGATGGCATCGCAGCAACGGACACAACGTTGAAGACTGTTTCCAGTTAAAGGATGTCGTCGAGCAACTGATAAAGCGAGGTAAGTTACAGAAGTACACTTGTGATAGTTCAGGCAGGAAAAGGTCGAGGACCGAGCAAACCGGGAGGTCAAAATCAGACTGCAGTAATTGCCATGGTCATCACTGGAGGACCGAGCAAACCGGGAGGTCCATCCATTAAGACTGAAAAAAGGATATACAAGGACATTACAGTGGCTGCCGTGAACTCTAACTACCCTCCGGTCGATCGCCCTAAGTCGAGTAGTCCACCCCTTGTTTTTTACGATGAAGACCTGATAGGAGGTGAGCCTAACAAAGACATTCCCCTCTTGATTCGGGCGAAGATGGCAAACGTCGACGTGAAGAGGATTCTCGTCGATTAGGGGAGTTCGGTAGATATCATGTACAGAGGGTTATTTGATACTTTGAATCTTTCAAAAGACCTCCCTATCCCTTAACAGGGAATGGACCTGCAGGGTTTCAACGGGGTGAAAACGACTCCATTGGGATATGTCGAATTGATGGTGACCTTCGGCACATACCCGAAGTTGAAAACAGTCAGGGTACAGTTCTTAGTCCTCCCTTGTGACTACGATTACAATTGCATCATAGGCAGACCTACTCTAGTCGACCTCGAAGCCGTAACATCGACAACCCATTTGATGATGAGGTTCCATATCTCTAATGGTGAGATCGTAACCCGATATGGCGACTAAGACGTGGCTAGAAGATGCTTCGAGATTAGTCTGAAGAGAACACAGGTCGATCGGTTGGGAAAGAGATCAGTTCCGAAATGGCAGCATTGACCAGGTTAATATCGACTTCGGCTCAGCGTGCCCTTCCATTCTTCAAGTTGCTCAAGAATGAGGTCCCTTTCCAGTGGACCCCTGAATGCCAAGAGGCTTTCACCCAGTTAAAAGAAATTCTTTCCATACCACCAGTGTTGAGTCGACCTCGGAATGGAGAAACCTTATACCTTTATTTGGTCGTGACTAAAGAAGCCATTAGCATCGTACTGGTGAGAGAAGACACCTTCGAACAAAAACCGGTATACTTTGCCAGCAAAGCCCTTCAAGGGCCAGAACTGCGATATCAGCGAGTTGAGAAAATGGCTCTGGCTCTCGTCGTTTCCGCACGAAGACTTCACCAGTATTTCCTTTCTTATCGCATCGTAGTCAGAACTAATAAAGCAGATCCTATATAGGCCCGATTTAGTTGGTCAGATGATAAAATGGTCAATCAAACTCTCCGAATTCGATGTAAACTATGAACCGAGGAAGGCGATTAAGGCTCAAGCCCTAGCGGACTTTGTTGCGGAATTCACTCTGCACTCATCTTCATCGCCAACTGGCAAGTGGAAAGTCTTCATCGATGGGTCTTCTAATCCCAATGGAAGCGAAGTCAGTTTGATCCTAGAAAATGAGGACAGCCTAGTTGTCGAATACTCACTGGCATTCGCCTTCCCGACATCAACAACCAGGCAGAATATGAGGCATGCATCGCCGGACTCACTTTTGCCCACGAACTTAGTGCGGCACGCGTTGTCGTTCATTCCGACTCACAACTCGTAGTCTCATAGGTAAATGGAAGTTACCAAGCAAAGGATCTCTTGTTGCAGAAATACCTCACCCATGTCAAATCTCTAATGGGCCGGTTTGTTCATGCCGAGATTGTACACGTTCCGAGGGAACAGAACGTCCGTGTTGACGTCCTCTCTAAGCTCGCTAGTACGAAAATCCCGACCTCTCACCGGTCGGTAATTCAAGAGACATTAACCGCTCCGAGTGTCCAGGACCAGCTGCTCGAAAACGTTACCGAGACCCAAGAGTCACTAAAGGGCGCCACCGCAACCTACAAGCACAGCTTGTCGATTTCAAACATCGACTTCGGCAATTCATGGATGACGCCGATCTTAAAACTTCTTTATTTTGTTGAAATACCAACAGATTCGAAAGAAGCATCCAAGCTTCGTCGAAGAGCTTGTTCATTTTCCATCATCAAAGGGAAGTTATACCGAAGAGGCTTCTCCATGCCCTTGCTGAAGTGTCTTGACACTTCCAAAGCTCAACATGTATTGGCTGAAATCCATGAAGGTATATGTGGACAACACTTAGGCGGGAGGACACTGGCAAAGAAAGCACTAAGAGCAGGCCACTATTGGCCTACCATGGAGGTCGACGCAAAGGATTACGTGAAAAAATGTAACAAGTGCCAGAAGCACGCTGATGTACACATCGCACCCCCTGCCGAACTGACTACCTTGTCTTCCCCATGGCCGTTCGCCTGGTGGGGAATCGACATCCTGGGGCCTTTTCCCTTGGCATCAAGGCAAATCAAATTCCTAGCAGTGGCGGTGGATTACTTCACAAAATGGGTTGAAGCCCAACCTCTTGCGAAGATAACTGCAAAGAACCTCATCAAATTCTTCAACTCCCAAATCCTCACCAGGTTCGGGATTCCAGAGGTCATTGTAACCGACAACGGTTCGCAATTCATCGACCAACAGTTCCAAAAAATGCTTGCAGATCTCAGCATAAAAGAACACTTCACTTCCGTCGAACACCCTCAGACCAACGATAGGCCGAAGCAGCCAATCACGTAATCTTGTGCTGTCTTAGACGACACCTTGATGAAGCGAAAGATCGATGGGTCGACGAACTACCTCAGGTTCTCTAGGCCTACAGGACAACACCACACTCATCAACTGGAGAGACACCCTTCTGATTAACTTATGGGTCGGAGGCGGTGATCCCGGTCGAGGTCGGTGAATTAAGCTGGAGAACCCTCCACCCACCTAAACTGAGGCTAAATTACCAATATATCCGAGAAGAGTTAGATCTCTTAGAAGAAAACCGAGAAATCGCGGCGCTGAATGAAGCCGTCGTCAAAAATTTGGGTTCAGTACAGCCTAAGCACGACCATGCTTCAAGGCGGTGCTCCCTTTATGGCCGTGCTAAATGTTAGCAAGGCCGTGCTGACTTGATGGAGAGGCCGTGCTGCCATGTAAAGGCGGTGCTTGAAGGCTGTGCTCAGCATTCTGAGCCTAGTTTTGGTCCAATTTTAAGCCCATAATTGTATTTGATCACCATATTTTCTAATTTTACATTTCTGCACAATTTAGAATTAAAGAGAGTGAATTTCATGTGATAATATTCGATTTTTATTTAATTCACAGTTAATTTATCTATATATATATATATATGATGGAATAATGGTGTTATCAAAGTGCGCCTATAGAAGGTGCTCTATTTGTGCCAGGAATGAAGTGTAACTTTATGAGTGTAGGCCAATTGGTTGAAAAAGGGTTCTCTGTGACAATGGAGAATGATAAATTGCAGCTATTTGATGCAAGAAAAAGGCTGGTGTTGAGGTCTTTATTGGTTAAAAACAGGACATTTAAGGCCTGCATTAAGGCAGCAGATGTGCAATGCTTGAAAGCTACTTCTCCTGATCAAGAAAACTGGTTATGGCATATGAGGTATGGGCATCTGAACTTTAGAAGTTCGAGTCAGTTGAAGCCCAAGAATTTGGTGCTAGGTGTTCCTAATGTGACTGTGCCCAAGAGACCTTGTGCAGTATGCTTCAGAGGCAAGCAATCAAGACCTACCTTCAGTACAGTTTTGCCAATGAGAGTTTCAAGGGCACTAGGAGTAGTGCACTCTGATGTGTGTGGTCCCTTTGAGACTCTTTCACTAGGAGGAAACAAGTATTTTACTTCCTTTGTGGGTGAGTTCACTAGAATGCTGTGGTTGTTCCTAATAAAGACTAAAGATGAGGTGCTGAATGTGTTCAAGAGATTCAAGGTCTTTACTGAAAAACAAAGTGGGAAAGTGATAAAGGTGATGAGGACAGATGGAGGGGGAGAGTATACCTCCAAGGAATTTGAAGCCTTTTGTGTGAAGCATGGCATTGTGCATGAGGTGACTGCCCCCTACACCCCACAACACAATAGCCTCGCGGAAAGAAGAAATAGGACAATATTAGATATGGCTAGAAGCATGCTAAAACAAAAGAATTTGCCACACAAGTTATGGGGTGAAGCAGTAACCACAGTTGCTTACATTTTAAACAGATGTCCAACAAAGAAGTTGAAAGAGAAGATCCCTGAAGAGCTATAGATAGGAAGAAAACAAAGTGCTAGCCATTTCAAAGTGTTTGGCTCACTTTGTTTCAAGCACATACCAAATGCAAGAAGGAAGAAATTGCATGACAAGAGTGAAGTGATGATATTTGTTGGCTACCATCCTATTGGGGCTTATAGACTCTACAATTCGATTGAAAACAAAATTGTTATCAGCAGGGATATGGTTGTGAGAGAAAGAGAAGCTTAGAACTGGAAGCGTGATGATAGTAACAAGAATTCTGTGTTACCAATGCGGGACTTCACTCTATTTTTCCCTTTTAGTACTTAGGCATCGCTTTTGTATTAAAAAGAGATGTATATATTTTGGCACACTCGCAGGATACACTTTATTTTATTGCTTTTACTATTTATTTTATTTTGTTATTATATTTTACTTTTATTAAGCTTCTGAATTTTTTAATTTTTTGCTGCATAGTTCTTCCGCCGCTTACCAGCTCCATCAGTAGTGCAACAAGGAAACAAAATATTTTGCCAACATCCCCATCCAATTTGCTCATGAAATTTTTCAGAGGGAAGTCTCTTTCCACATTCTTTTATAGCACTTACTTTTCCTTTATTTTATCTTTTTGTGCTTGTTTTAAAATAGTAACAGTGGGGACACTGCTAGAAATAAGTGTGGGGAGGGAGTTTTACATTGTACTTATTATTTGGCTGTACTTATAACTACTTACAATTATAGAAGAACTTTAAATATTTGGTGATTTAGGGGCTATACAAATTTTTTTTTATGACAACTCTTGATTGAATCAATTTGTTGCTAGTTTTGGAATTTGCTAAAAATTAGCATTGAAGTTCTTTGAGTTTGACTTTCTGTGTAAGCTATTAAATGTGAGTTTCGGGCCTGAAATAAGAGGCAATATCATGCTTTTGTCTCTTTTCTTTGTTGAGTGATATTTTTCTTGGAATGTGCATTCTAGAATTTGTGCTGAGACCATTACGAAGCGAATATGAATTTATTTGCATGTAAATTTGGAAAGGGCAATTTTTAGGAATTCTTTAGACCACTACCATTTTGAATATATTATCTCACTAGTTGCCCACTTTTGTGCCTAAAAGTATTATGTTTAATTTCTTTGGTACCCCTTTTTGTTACTATTGATTATCTTCTGTGAAAGCAACCTTGAAAAATTTTATTTGAGAGCAAATAATGGCAAAATTAATTGAATAATGTTGCAGAATCCCTTTTATATGTTTTCAAAAGAGAAGGCTTAACAATTTGTTCTCCTCCTAGTTCTAAAAAAATTGATTGACTGCTGCATAAAGGCATAAAAGGAGGAAAGGAAAAAGAAAAAGTGAAAAGAAAGAGCATTGAAAAAGAAAACAAAAAGGAAAAAATTTGTGATCATGCTCATGCCTTCATAATTCAAAAAGAAATTTTTATTGATTGAAAAATTAGGATTCTTGCCTGCTCTAGAAAGTGAAAAAGAATTAGGTTGCTTATTTTGGTTGATTTGTTACTGACCCTTTGCATGACCTTTTCTTTTTTTATAATACCAAACATTATTACCTTGGCCCCATTACAACCAATGAAAGACCCTAATTCCTCTTTTGCATGTCTTATAGATTCTAATAGTAGAGTTTTCGGTCAATGCACAAGCCTATGGTAAAGCCTTTTCATTTGAAAAATCTTAGTGTTAATGACTATACCCATAAACACTTTGAGATTGGTAAGAGTATGACTTGAAAATCATAGATTGTTAGCTTACTTGAGCTTACACCTCTAATTGGGCATTCTATTTATTGACATGTTTTGTGATATCATATTGTTGTCTCACCTATTTTTCTGCCCTTATTCAGTAGAAATAGTTTTTCTTACTATAATTAACCAAGTAGTTTGCTTGATGGCAAATAAAGCTCAAGTGTGAGGATGTGTTAACATACCAATTTGTCTATATTTATAGGGCATTTTTAGTATCTAATTATACCATTTTGGACTGATTAATACACAAAGGTACTCATTTATGTCTTATTATGCAGAAATATCATGAAGACACCACTCGGAGCAAAAGATGCGAAAAAGGACCAAAAGTTGGCTAGTTTTGGAGAGTTTTAGCACTACTGGACAAGCGATACGGCCTGACCTACCAACGGTACGGCCGTACCTAGAGCAGGACTTCAGTAACGCCGATAAAATAGTCCAGTACGGTCGTACACAAGTAATGTCAGGGCAACAACATGCATGGGTACGGGTCAACGTCATCAACGAAGCTCAGTACGGCCGTGTGTATATGTGGTACAGCCGTACCTCGTCCCTGATCAGTGCATATTTGAAGCTAGATGACCTAATTCGCAGCCTAGTCTATAAATATGGGCTCTTAACATGTTACAAAGGCCTTTTGACAAATTTCTGAGTCAAGAGCCCCCAATTGAGATCTAATAGAAAACCCTTGCCCATTTCATTGAACTCTTGTCTCCTTGAAGGTTGGTGCCATCTCGAATCGCTACTGGAGTTTGTGAGGATGCGAAGAACGTCCTTAAGGGCCGTCGTCATACCGAAAGGGTATCCCGGTATAGAATTTGTTCTCTTGTTATGGATTATTCTGCTTTCATATCTCTTTTATGTTATTATCATTAGAAACAAGTAGCTAAACCCATCACTGGGGGTGATGGGGATCCTTTACAATACTCTTGATGTTTTGTTATTTAATTATATGAGTTTCTATTGATTACTTGAGTATTTTATTCCTATTATGCTTAATCCAATTAGGCCTGGTCACCCTTTATCTAGTTGGCTTAATTGTGGTAACAGGATCATAATTAGTTAATGGAACCATAGGATAAAAGAACTCACTTTATACGCCGGATAGGTTAGAGCTTGTTTTTAATCAGTTATTCGGTTAACAAACCCACCTGAACTTAATGCTCTTTCTCTTAGTTATCTTCCGGGACTAAACGAAGTAATTAGTTGGGAGGAATGCTATTGTACGTGAGGACAACCTCTAGTAATTTAGAGTGGGTGGTTAGTGCTCTTGCATGATAGATAACTCATATTAATTGATTAATAAACTTAAAGGTAGAGTATTGGTGAACCTGGTTTCCCCTATATTTCCCAAAACATAGTAAAACCATTCTAGCATTCAATTTGTTTATTGCTTTAATTCCGATTACTTTCATTACTTGTTTAACCACAATCCTTACTTGCCTAATAGAATAAAATCATACTAATTCACTGGTACTTGCTCATTTTCTGTGGGTTCAACATTCGAAGTTCTAATTATACTCCACTTCTATTACGAGTTACGATCAGGTGCACTTGCCTGAGCTGCAACACTCCCTCCCTCATTCATTCCTCCCTCTCGTTTTCATCAGAGAAAAGAAAAGAAAAGAGGAAAAGAGAAAGAAGAAGAAGAAAGAAGGAGAATGAAGAGGAAGAGAAGAAGACACACCATCTCAATCCCTCATTTTCCTTCCTTCCCTCCTAATCGTCAGCTCTTTTTTCTTTCCTCCTTCTTGTTTTTGTGTTCTGTTTTCTAAGGAAAGAAAGGAAGGGAAGGAACTTAGGGCTCCATGGGATTTGAGAAATTAGAGAGATTTTGTTGGGTTTCTTCAAGGCTTTGCTTAGAGAAGGAGATTGAGTATGTAGATTTGGTATTGGGAGAAGAATGGGTGTTGCCGTAAGCTGAAGGAGGAAGAAAACATGGAGGAAGAAGAAGAGGAATAGGGGCAAGGTTTCAACCCTCTAAGCTCAAGATTTTGAAGATTGATTGTGAGTCTCTTCTTTTATAGGTTTAGGCACCCACAAGTTCCATATTAGGGTTTTCCTTTTACCTCCATATTGCATGATTACTTGCTCTTGATTTGGGGTTTAAGGAGATCAAAGAAGGGAAATGCGTTTAGTTATATGATGTTCATAGAAGAATGAGATTTGAGATAAATGATTTATGTGCTTGTTTGTGATTTTCATGATTCATGAGTTGTTCTTCCATTTATCATGCTTAATCCTTATTTTGGAGCTTTAATATTCATGATAATTAGTTTGGATTGTGTAGAAATAGTTGTAGTATGTGAAATGGAAATTGTTGATGTGTTTTCTCTCAAAACCACATAGGTATATATTCAGAGTTTTGCTTATAATTTCTGATGCAAGGCTTATTTTGAAATAATTCTTGTGCCATTGGAAACTAGCCACATTTCTCTTCAATTTGGACATATGGTTCTCTGTTTTTCATTAAGTATTGAAGGAGAAACATAGGTTACAAATTGGGGGATAGTTATTGTTCAGTTTTCTGAACTCAGTAGCTTCTAGCTTAAAACTGCACTAATTGGATGGATATTTTCTAAAATAAAAATTAGATTTAGAAACTAGACATCCTAAGCTTTCCAACGAGTGGTCATTTACCCAATTCTAACTTCGTTTGATATTTTAATAAAATACCCAAAGTTGGCGTTCGTCTGCAGAATTTTATTCTACAGAGGCGCCAAATAACATTAGAGGCGCAGAATCTAAAGTCGTAATGCGCCTGAGCGTGTCCAGAATTTCATAATTATTTTTTCTCGCACCGAAACACCCGTGGGGCCTTTCCTAACCTATAGATGACTTACTCAACTCATATTATTGAATAAGAAATCGTCTTTAGGCATGCGAAATCCTTAGGAATGGTTTAGCTTTCATTGAGAGTTTATGGTCTTAGTGTTGTAAGGTTAAGGTTCTTTTTTTGGGGGTCTAAGTACAAGACTTGAGAGGCCTAAAGCAAGTCCATAGTAAGTGTTAAGACTTCATTTGAAATACGTCCAAGTTGAGGAGGCAAACAACAGAGTGCTTATAAATATGAAAGGTAATAGATACTTGTTAGTAAACATGCTGAGCGCATAGCAAACTAAGGTGTTAGTGAACATGCTCAGCCCAAAGCAAGCGAGGTGTTAGTAAGAATGCATGCTCAGCCCAAAGCAAGCTGAGGTCTAAGAGTTCACTCTTAGCCCAAAGGATAGCTAAGGTGTTAGTTAGTAAGCATATTTGGCCCAATGGATAGCTAAGGTGTAATTAGCCACATTCATCCCAGAGAAAGCTGAAGTGCTAGTAAGTAAGTTTAGCCCAAAGGTAGCTGAGTTATAGGTAATATCGTTCAACACTATAGAAATTGAGGGGTTACACAAGAGTTCTGAGTTAAGTAAATAGGTTCAGCACATAGGAAGCTGAAAGATAGTTTAATTAAACTGTCAGATTGCTGTAATGTTTTAATGAAATGTTATTGTGTTTGTGGCGAGTTTCAGTGAAGGGTCCGTAAAGGACTCACTGAGATCTTATAATCTTACCCTTTTCCTATTTTATTTCAGTTCAGCAGGTACCGAAGAAAGGCTAGGCGTTGCTTAAAACTCAATGCTCCTAATTTAGGGATCATTACGGAAATGTAGCTTGATTTCTTTTGTTGTGAGGACAAAGATCAGGAGTGTGTTTTGAATTTTCCATTGGACTTGGATGATGTTGTAATCTCTAATTATTAGACTTATTACATAGTTTAAAGTTGAGACTTGTATTTATAATTCAAGTTTTAAATTTATGAGTAATTCCAGTACTTTAATGTAATTTGTCTTATTTCAATTATTATTGGTGTACGGGCGTTACATTATGGTATCAGAGCAGTTCGATCTTATCGGACTGTGGAAAGGGTAGAGTAGGTTTAACGTGTTGTTTAGAACTTGTTGTTATCTTTCTATTTATTATGCTATGAGATATTGAGCCTGATCAACTCAGTACTTTACGCATTTTATGCATAATTATGGCTTCAAGTTCCTGACGACGCGGTAGAGGAGGAAGGAACGGTAGGGGTCATGTTGCTCCCCCGGCATCGGAAAATAATTGGATGCAAGTAATGTTGCAAGTCATGCAGAATCAGGCTACGGCTACCAACAATTTGGTAAACCTCATGGCACAACAGCAATAACAATACCAGCCGCAGCAGGTTCCTCAACCCCCTCCTCCCCTACCGGTTCAACAGGAGGATATATTCTTTAGGTTCCACAGGATGAAACCCTCGGCCTTTACGGGTAAAGAATGGGCCATGGCATTTCAACATTGGTTGGAAGCCATGGAGAGGATTTTCAAGGTTGTTCATTGTTCAGAAGAATAGAAAGTTACTTTTGCCACCCATATGTTGGAGGAGGGAGCTGCGAACTGTGGAAAGGGGCACAAGATTACATGGAAGATCAGGAGGGGCCCTTGGATTGCAAACATTTCTGGGCAGCATTCCTGGAAACGTATTTTCCTCAAACTATCAAGGAAAGAATGGACAGAGATTTCTTTCAATTACAGCAGGGAAGTTCTACAGTTGAAGATTATGTAAATAAGTTTGAAGAATTGGCCAAACATTCCTCCTTTGTTCAGTATGCACCTGATGATCACTGGAAAATTAACCAATTTAAGTGGGGTCTGAGACCTGATATTCAAGCCAACCTTTCCCAGCCAAACCTCACCAGTTTTGCCGATGTACTCCATAGAAGCCATGTGGCTGAAGATTGCTTGAACAAGCTTTATGATGATAGGCAAACGAGGTGGCAGAAGAAACAGGAAGCACACAAGGACTCCTAATAAACGAGAACCTTAGAAGATACGGATAAAGGGAAACAAGTCCAAACCTCTCTTGAATCAGAAGTAGATGAATGTCCTAGGTTTGGTCGGAACCACTGGGGAGAGTGCTTGGCAGAACAAAACGTGTGCTACAGGTGCTGCCAACCAGGGCACTCTGCACGATGTTGTCCCCAACAGAAGGAGAAGGCAATACTAGAATCTAATTCCCCAACGACGGGCAGAGTGTTCCACATCGGTGGAAGGAAGGGTAAAGAAGTTGATCAATCAAGGTGAGAAATTTCTAATCAAAGAATTTAGATTTTGTGATGTGTTGCGTTATGGCTGTTAAATCTTTGCATGTCTTGCTAGTATGTTATGGTTTATGAAATGTCGATTTTTTCGTTGAAAGGGTGAATTGCTGTCTCCACCCCTACACTGACATATGTTATGTATCTCCTTCAATATTCTCTCCACAGAGGGAATCTTGAAGCGAGACCTAGGCCATAGTAAAGGTTATGGGTTCGTAAGGAAGTATGTTGCCACCAAATCAGCACGAGACCTAAATTTATTATCGATTGCCAGTACTTCGTTGGTTAGTACCTAGTGTGATTTCATCTAACCAATTACAATTTATGCCTTAACTGGTTAAGTAATATTACCCGGTTAAAGCCTAGTCTGTGACAGATTAATGCGATCACGATTAGTCTAATCAATTGATACCTTGAAAGAGTTGATCATTTCTAGGTCTCGCAATGATTTGGATTGGTTATGAAAGAGAGAGCCACAGGTGTAGTCATGATGTCAGATGTAGCAATCTTCGAGGACAAATTTTTTTAAAAGGTGGGTAGTAATGTAACACTCCGCCTAATTTAATTAATTAGCTCAATTAATTTAGGTTTTATTATGTTCTAAATTGATGGTTGATTAATTAAATTACGGGAGTACTTATAAATTAAAGGGGTGTGAATAGAAATGGCATTGAGATAGTTTTAAGAAAAAGGAAGGGCAAAGTAGTAAAAACTATGTACCCAAATGGGGACATAATGGTCCTTTAGTTTAAGACCCACTTCTTTCCTCCCTTTTCTCTCAAATCTCTCGACAGCTCCCTCCCTCATTCCTTCCTCCCTATCGTTTTTCATCAGAGAAAAGAAAAAAAAAAGAGGAAAAGAGAAAGAAGAAGAAGAAAGAAGGAGAAGGAAGAGGAAGAGAAGAAGACACACCATCTCAATCCCTCATTTTCCTTCCTTCCCTCTTAATCTCGTCAGCTCTCTTTTCTTTCCTCCCTCTTGTTTTTGTGTTCTGTTTTCCAAGGAAGGGAAGGAACTTAGGGCTCCATGGGATTTGAGGGAAATTAGAGGGATTTTGTTGGGTTTCTTCAAGGCTTTGCTTAGAGAAGCAGATTGAGTATGTAGATTTGGTATTGGGAGAAGAATGGGTGTTGCCGTAAGCTGAAGGAAGAAGAAAACGTGGAGGAAGAAGAAGAGGAATAGGGACAAGGTTTCAATCCTCTAAGCTCGAGATTTGGAAGACTAGCTGTGAGTCTATTCTTCTCTAGGTTTGGGCACCCATAAGTCCCATATTAGGGTTTTTCTTTTGCCTCCATATTGCATGATTGCTTGCTCTTGATTTGGGGTTTAAGGAGATCAAAGAAGGGAAATGGGTTTAGCTCTATGATGTTCATAGAAGAATGACATTTGAGATAAATGATTTACGTGCTTGTTTGTGATTTTCATGATTCATGAGTTGTTCTTCCATTTATCATGCTTAATCCTTGTTTTGGAACTTTAATATTCATGATAATTAGTTTCGATTGTGTAGAAATAGTTGTAGTATGTGAAATGGAAATTGTTGATGTGTTTTCTCTCAAAACCACATAGGTATATATTCAGAGTTTTGCTTATAATTTCTGGTGCAGGGCTTATTTTGAAATAATTCTTATGCCATTGGAAACTAGCCACATTTCTCTTCAATTTGGACATATGGTTCTCTGTTTTTCATTAAGTATTGAAGGAGAAACATAGGTTACAAATTGGGGGATAATTATTGTTCAGTTTTCTGAACCCAGTAGCTTATAGCTTAAAACTGCACTAATTGGATGGATATTTTCTAAAATAAAAATTATATTTAGAAACTAGACATCCTAAGCTTTTCAACGAGTGGTCATTTATCCAATTCCGACTTCTTTTGTTATTTTAATAAAATACCCGAAATTAGCATTCGTCTGCAGAATTTTATTCTGCAGATGGGCGCGCGGCGTGCATTAGGAATGCGCACGAAGTGCATAATTATGTTTTCTCGTACGGAAACAGCCATGGGTCTTTTCCTAACCTATAGATGACTTCCTCAACTCATATTATTGAATTAGAACTCATCTTTAGGCATGAGAAATCCTTACGAATGGTTTAGCTTTCATTGAGAGTTTATGCTCTTAGTGTTGTAAGGTTAAGGTTCTTTGTTTGGGGATCCAAGTGGACGACATGAGAGGCCTAAAGCAAGTCCATAGTAAGTGTTAAGACTTCATTTGAAATACGAATGATAGAGTGTTGCTCCTACTCCTAGTTGAGGAGGCAAACAACAGAGTGCTTATACATAAGCAAGGTAATAGATACCTGTTAGTAAACATGCTTAGCCCATAGCAAGCTAAGGTGTTAGTGAACATGCTCAGCCCATAGCAAGCTGAGGCGTTAGTAAGAATGCATGCTCAGCCCAAAGCAGGCTGAGGTCTAAGAATTCACTCTTAGCCCAAAGGATAGCTAAGGTGTCAGTTAGTAAGCATACTTAGCCCAAAGCATAGCTAAGGTGTAATTAGCCACATTCAGCCCAGAGAAAGCTGAAGTGCTAGTAAGTAAGTTCAGCCCAAAGGTAGCTGAGTTATAGGTAATCTCGTTCAACGCTATAGAAATTGAGGGGTTGCAAAAGAGTTCTGAGTTAAGTAAGTAGGTTCAGCACATAGGAGGCTAAAAGATAGTTTAATTAAACTATCAGATTGTTGTAATGTTTTAATGAAATGTTATTGTGTTTGTGGCGAGTATCAATGAGGGGTCCGTGAAGGACTCACTGAGATTTTATAATCTCACCCCTTTCCTATTTTATTTCAGTTCAGCAGGTACCGAAGAAAGGCTAGGCGTTGCTTAAAGCTCAATGCTCTTATTTTAGGGTTCATTAAGGAAATGTAGCTTGATTTCTTTTGTTGTAAGGGAAAAGATAAGGAGTGTGTTTTGTATTTCCCAAGCTTGGACTTGAATGATGTTGTAATCTCTAAATATTAGATTTATGACATAGTTTAAAGTTGAGACTTGTATTTATAATTCAAGTTTTAAATTTATGAGTAATGCCTATACTTTATTGCAATTTGTCTTATTTCAATTATTATTGGAGTACGGGCGTTACAGATACCCTATGAAAATACAAGCACTCCCCCTCTCATCAAACTTCCCTTCTCTCCTATGTTTCGAAGCATAAGCAGTGCAACCAAAAACTCTTAAGTGAGTATAATCAGGATTCTTATTATAAAGAATCTCATAAGGAGTCTTACCGTTAATAACCTTGGAAGGTAACCGAGTAATGATGTGCACATTTGTCAATACACTTTCTCCCCAAAATTTCACAGGCAGGGCAGAATAGACTCTTAAAGCTCTTGCTGTTTCCAGGATATGCATGTGCCTTCTTTCCACTACTCCATTTTGCTGAGGTGAATAGGTGCAACTAACACTACAAGAAAAAGCCTGGTTACCGACAACTATTTACCGATGGTCACCACCCATCGCAGCTGGAGTTTCCGACGGATTTAGCCGTCGGTAAAGTCAACCCGTCGTACGTTAAATGTTACCGACAGCCGCATCCGTCGGTAACGTTTAACGTAACATGGGTTGACTTTACCAATGGCTAAATCCGTTGGAAACTCCAGTTTTTCTACGACGGGTGGTCATCGTCGGTAAACAGTCATCGGTAACCGCTTGTTCCCGCTTATTTTTCAAATACCGACGGTCTTAGCCCGTCGGTAATCCGGTAGCCGTCGGTAAAACCTCGTCAGAACTCTCAGTTTACTGACGGCGGTAAACTCCTTATACTGCCAGACTTTAACCTTTCTTTCCCCTTCACAGATCCGTCTTTTTCTTCTCTCCTCTGTGTCTCTTCTGCCACCACGCCGCCCTTCACCGCATTATCGTCACCAAGCCGTCATTCTTCACCTCCTTCCCAGCTCGCACCTCTATTTCTCCCTCTCTCGTGGCCACACTCCCGTACTGCCACCGCAGCTCGCACCGTCACCTCGTGAAGAACCACCCGCATTCACCACACGGCCGTAGCTCGCCTCCCTCATGACATCGTTCTGCTTCTGCTACCTTCATCGTCGTTGTAGCTGCTGGTTGCCAACTAGTTCTGGTGTGTTCTTCTTGCTTTTTTGTTAGCTCGATTTTGTTAACCCCAAATTAAATAATTAGAGAATTCGTGCTACCTTTAAGTCTCAATCTTTTTTTCTTATTATTGTTTTGGATAAAACATTTGCTGATACTGAACTTTAATTTTGCGTTGCTTGGTTTCCTTTTTGTTTTTGCTTTTCTTTGACATTGTTCTGGTTCGGTGTTTTCAGGAACAGTACAGGAGTGAATAAATTAGGGTGCATTCGTTCTGATTTTTGGGTCTGCAGTTCTTGATGCGTTTCTCTGTTTCTTCTTCTCTGGTACCCACTTTTCGCTTCTCCAATTAGGGTTTCGATACACGAAGAGCTATGATTTTTCATCCATTACTGCAAATAATTATTTATTCTCTTTCTTTCTGTTGAAAAATGAATCTTTATTTTTATATGTATATTTTTTCTTTTTGCTATTAAAGATTATTATTTGAAATTGCACAGTTCTCTTGGATCTTCCGCTTTCAATTTGGGGTTAATTATCTCTCAAAACTGCCGCATAGTTCCTCCTCTTCTCTGCTTCGTCATTTCAGGTACTCTTTTTTATTTTGAGTTTCTTGTGGAGATGAAATTTTGATAAATTTGCTGTTTCAACTGTGTCAATTTTGTTTTATGCATGAATTGGGACTTTGAATGTATTGTTAAAGTAGGGTAATCATGTTTGCTAGGTGTAATATGAGTGGTTGTTGATTGCTATTGTCTTGTGAGCTATATTAGTTTATTTAGGTGATTGCAAATTTGTTTATGAATTTTATTATAGGCTTCTTCAACTGATTATATATACTTGAGAGCATAATATTAGCCATTGGCATAGGTTAATCATTTGACTGATATATGCATTGAATAAGACTTGATTGAATTACTACATCCCATAACTTCCAATTAGAAATTAGTAAAGTTTATTTATGATTGTTGATTGCAAATTATTAATGATGTTGTGTGATGGTACTGTTGTGTGTCATGTGATGTTGTGGAGACATTGATTTATTGGTTCTAGTTTTACTTTTCTATGTTTTTTCAGTATTTTTTGTCCGAGGCCGCCACACTGCTCCGAGACCACCACTTGCATCGAAGGACGTGGATACTCTCTTGTTCTAAGAATTAGGTATGTACTCTAATGTAATGTCGATTGACTCACTGGGTGGAAAATAGTTTGTCTCTTGACCCCCACACCGACATATTTATTTGATTTCCTTCATAGTTCTCTCCACAGAGGGAATTTTGAAGTGACATATGTTTTGGCTAACAAAGGATGTTTTATGTTGAAGTGATGTATAGTTCTCTCCACAGAGGGAATTTTGTCTGATGTATGTTTTATGTTAGGGTGAAGGTAACATGTAGACTGTTCATTTGAAGCAGTGTTATCAATCTCGGATAGCAGAGCGTAGCAGCCGACCCCAAAAATGCTATAATGCATAGTGGGATGACCGTTATTCTGAAATTTTCACACAATTTATAGGATGTATACTCTATGCATATAAATTCCCAAAATTGATAAAAAATACTTAATATTCTCAACATTAACAATAAAAAGTCATAGCTGTCTCAAACAAAACATAGTAACATAAACCACATACCAACCAAATTGTCTAATATAAAGCAAACACAGTGACACAAAACATAGTAGTAACATAAAGCAAATACCAACCAAAGTACCAAACCAAACATAGTCTAGAAGTCTTAAATTAACTAAATTGTCTAAAGTCTAAAACATTAAAATTCAATCTTCATCTTCTGAAACCAAGTCTTCTTCTTCATCATTTTCACCACTCTTAGGGCTGTACATTTCTCCATTCCCCTCCTCTTCAACTTCATCACTTTTTGCTGCATCTTCTTCAACCAAAATGCCTTTTCCCCTAGAGCTTGAAGCCATATTTTCAAGAGGAACAACAACTCTATTTTGCCTTCTTCGCTGCCTAGTATATATCAAAGTCTCACTCACACCAGCTATATTGACAACATCTCCCCAAGTCACGTTGTCATCATCAAAAACCAAATCACCTTCAGCACCCTCTTCATCTCTTTCCATTTCTCCCACTAGCCATTCATTACTACCATCAATATTATCTAGGAGAATGGGATCAATCACATCACGACTGTCATATCGTTGCTTAAGAGCTTGGTTATATTTGATAAAAACCAAGGCTTTTCAACTTTTGATGCTCAAGCCTATTTCTCCTCTTTGAATGAATCTATTTATAGTTAAAAAAAAAAGTCAGTTCACTTTCGCAATCAATAAACGGAAACTCTATATTTCTAATTTTTAAATTTTTTAACTTACATGCTCAAAAACACTCCAATTACGCTCACATCCGGATGAACTACAAGTCAAGCTCAATACTTTGATAGCAAGTTTTTGAAGATTTGGAGTATGTGCTCCATAGTTCCTCCACCACTCAGCTGTAATGTAATTATCACCTTATTAGGGAAACTAAATTACATGAATTCTGAAATTGAATTTGTAAAAAAGGAAACATGGTTTCACTTACCGGGAGATATTGTAGTCCTTTGCATTATTGCAATATTCTTACCAAATATGCCTTCTGCCCTCTTATACATGGCCAACTCAGATGAAATCTTCTCTTCCGTTTCTATACTTCCACTAAGCTTCTCAATGCATTTATAAAGGCCATCCATCACTTCAGCATCATTTTCAATGAGTGGATTTTTGTAGAAGAACCCAGGGTTTAGAAAATGCCCTGCTGCATGCAATGCATGATGGAGTTGGCAATGCCATCTTTTATCAATGATGTCAAATATTTCTTTTATATTTATCTTCATTTCCTTTGAAAGAATTTTGAATTGCTTCCTTTGCTCTATCCATTGGCTCATAAATATAACCCATTGTAGGCTTTTTCTCATGATCAACTAGCCTAAGCACCTTCACAAGAGGCGCTATAGACTTAAGGGTGAAAACAACATCATTCCAAAACGTAGGCATAAGAATGATGCTAGCTGCCTTCTGTGCCTTGGGATCTTTAGCAACTTTAGTCTTTCTGCATTCATCCAAAGTGAACATCCTTATAAGATTATTTTTCTGGTTCTGCATCCTTTGCAAAGTAAGGAATATAGTAGCAAACCTTGTCACTCCATGTCTAACCAACTCCAACTTGCTTGTTAAATTTCTCATCATGTTCAAGACCAATGTGTGGTTATAGATGAAACCAACAACATTGATACCTATTTGAATTGCTTTCTTAACCTTGTCCAACTTCCCAATGTCCTCTAGCATTAAGTCAATGCAATGGGCAGCACATGGAGTCCAAAACAAATGCTTCCTCTTTGCTTCTAATAGTTGTCCTAAAAAAAATCAGCAAACTTAAATTCAGTAACAAAACTAACAATTGAAAATTAAAATTGATAAACTACATCAAGAATAATTCTTACCCACCATCTTATAATTACTTCCATTGTCAGTGATCACTTGCACCACATTTTGTTCTCCCACCTCATCAACAAAACTATCCAAGAGCTCAAATATTTTGTTCCCTGTCTTCATGTATTCAGAAGCATCAACACTCTTCACAAACATTGATCCCTTTGGACTATTCACCAAAAAATTAATCGAGGTTCTGTTCTTTCTATCCGTCCATGCATCCGACATAATTGAACATCCATACTTTGCTTGGTCTTCTTCATGACTCTTCAACAATTCCTTTGTGTATTCCAACTCCTTTTAAGGAGTGGAACTCTACACTCATAGAAGCTTGGAGCCTTTAGATTAGGACCATAATTTCCAATAGCCTCAACCATCAATTTGAAATTTTTCGATCTCACAACATTAAAAGGAATCCCATTTGTGCACAAGAATCTTTGTATATATTGAATAGTTCTTGCCCTAGCTTCCATGTCAAAAGCATCAACGACACTTGTTTGCCTCAAGGCTTTCCCCATTTTGATGTTTGTCTCTGGTTTCCTAAGTAAAAGTAAGTCAATGGGGCCTTTTACATTGCTGGTCTTCTTGGTAGGGGGTAAAGTTGCTGCACTTGATGGTGCTAGAGGCCTTTTCCCATTTCGGATACTCACAATTTCCTGCAATTCTTCTATCTCATCTTGGTTTTTTTCTAGCAACTCAGTCATAGATGCATCATTTTCCTCTCTTTTTTTTTTCAAAAAGGCTTCCTTCAACTGCTCTCTCACTTTTGGTGGAGTTTTCTTACAAGCTCCAACATCTCCCTTTATTCCCATTTGATGCCTCTTGGCTCTAGTAATGCCTCCAGTAGTTGTTTTTAAGCAAAAATCACATGTTACAGCCTTCTTATCATTGATATCTTTCCAATTATTCCATTGCCAAGCCATGTCAATGTTATCTCACATGGGCTTAACCATTGCTGGTCAAGAAGAAGGCGCTGCCATGACAGAACAGGGGCAGAGAACAAAGAAGAAGGCAGAGCAGCCCAAAAAATGCAGAAACAGAGGCAGAGAACAAAACAGAGGCAGAAAACAAGCGAACAGAGAGAAGAAAGCATAGCAGCATCGGGAAACCAACAGGCGCCACCGGAAAAGAAGCAGCCATCGCAGGGAAAGAACAGAAAGGCACAACCGAGAGAGAAGAGGAAGAGACTAGGGAATTTTGAAACCATTAGGTCTTCTGCTCGCACGTTTAAAAAGGCTAATAAAACTAAAAATGAAATCCCCAAAATACCCTTAAAAATAACCTCCAACATTTAAAAATCTAGGGCGTTTCTAGAATTTTAATTTGGCCACACAGGTGCTGCGCAAAAGCGCCGCTATTTACGCTATCCGGTCTGCTAACTAAGACGCTAAGCCCGCTAGAGTGAAACGCTCCGCCATGATGTGTACTGTAGTGGTGGAGGGCCGCTCCGCTATGCTAAGGCGTTATAGCGGCGCTATAGTGCGCTATTGATAACATTGATTTGAAGTATTATGTTAAATACAAAATCCAATCATATTCCCCAAAATTTTTATAAAAGTTTAAGAATACTACTTCAAAGCTACTTCAATTAAATTAAGATATAATTCTGCAAATATGTATCTACCCAGTGTGATGCATCTCACAGCAAGCATAACTAAAATAGGATTTACATCAACACAATCACATTTTTATTTAAACTTTTTTTAAAGTAATAGATGTACACCCTTCTTTACTATTTCAATGTAAAATTTTTATTGAAAAACCTTTTTACTAATTTAAGAGAAAAGTCTTTATTACATTAATATATAAAACATAAAGACCTCAAATATTTAAGCTTCAAAACGTATGCATGCTCACACATAAGAAAGGGTTGCATTGACAACATGATTTTGGTATATTGAAATTTAAGAATGATAAAACATGACTCATGAGTCACAATCTTCCACATCAATCATGTATACTCCATATTTAGCAATCAGCACGTAAACTCAATTTCTGTTAGTTTATGTTCATCAATCAATCAAAAATATTTTAATTGGCATTAAGCATTACTAACAATAGGAAAAAGAAAGAAAAAAACTTCTATGCTATACTATTTGCGAATTTGAAAATTGAAATTGAAGTATGTACTTAGGAAACATTTTCGTGAAAAGAAATTGAATAATAGTGTTATGTAAAGTTATGCTAAAAACAATTTTCTTGAAAGATGCATGTGCTATCATAAGTAGAATTTGATGGAAAACAAAAGTTGCTAGGTGTCAATGTAATGGAAGCCATGGAGTTAAGTGTCCATCGGATAACCTTTAAAGTATCTTTCATGGAATTCTTTGTGAGTTTGACCACTGTATAAAAGGAATAATAAATATGTAACTTGGTTTGGAAACAAATCTGCTTACAATTTCAAACCCCAGTAACCGCTATGGTGCCTTGAAACCTTAGTATAATTATGGTTTAGACCAAATCTAAAAATTGGAAATCCTCATAATTTATACACATCATGATCAAAATATGCAAACACCACAACAGGGCACAATGTTATTTGGCCTTCCCAAGTGCTTCCTTGGCTGCAATTTGCTTTGCACATCTATCTATACTTCTTTCCCTTACCACTTCTGCTTGTCTAATTCTATCCTTTAAGAGGATGTCAACTTCCAAACTGTTTCTTTTTAAATGACCAAGTCGATTTTCTACTTCTATCATCATTCGAATAGTTTAACTCATCTAACTTGAGAAATTTAAAAGTCTCCAAGTAGAGCATTATTTAGGCCATAAATATGACACAAGCTACCCGATTGCAGACTTCTGGTTTTTTTGTTGGTAGTAAAAAGTGCATTGTTATTATGGACATGCGGGGTATCGATCCCCGTACCTCTCCCATGCTAAGCGAGCGCCCTACAATCTGAGCTACATCCCCGAGTTGTAGACTTTTGATTTTTAGTGAATCATTTGTTTTGCATCCTTCTTTACATGTGAATCGTGCATGAAAAATTAACCTAACTATTATACGAAAATTGTTATGTTAATTATTGATGAAATGGATGTTTGATTATTTGTTATTAGTATCGGAGAAAAGCCTTAGCTTCCCATTTGAGGTTCAATATATTATTGAGTGCATGTACTCTTTTAGGGTACCACGTGTTCATTGTATATTGAACCTTGAATTGTCCAAGTCGGACAGTTTGGAAAAAACTTTTTCTTTACTCGTATAATAGTTGTTGCTTAATTCTCGTATCTTTATATTTGATGCAATTTCGGTTCGATTCATTTCTTTTTGTTCTCTGGGTGCATACTTGATCGCAGTATTCATAACTGCGATCATTTAGTGTACTCAAGACCAATGGAAAATGTTGTCGGAATTTTGTCAAGTATAAGATATGAGAATTAAGGAAGGACTATTATACGAGCTCTGAAAAAGTTTTTTCTCGAATGGGATAGAGTCATACTATTTAAAGAAAGAGAGCGGTTGTAAGAAAGTCGTGCTGCTGAAATTGTCATTTTTTTTAACATGCAGAAGATGGAATTTTTTTCTTCGAGTCATAGTTGGATGTACGATAGGTTGTATTCGAGGAGAGGGGGTTTGAAACAATCTTTTTGCGATGAGGTTGATCACTTTGTCCAAGCCGCAGTGCCACATGAAGATTTCATAATTAATGAAGGGATTAGATGTCTGTGCCATAATTACGATTGCAAAAGGATTAAGAGCCTAGATGAGGTCATATATCACTTGCAGAGCGTTGAATTTAGGCCTAATTACTGGATTTGGACTAGACATGGTGAAGAGTTACCTTGGGTTGATTTAGGGGTTGTTGATAATTGCACAGGTGCTTCAAGCAGTTGCGTAGATACGGGATATGGTGAGCAAATTGAATTGATGCAAGATATGGTTTGTGATGCCTTGGGGGTCAACGTATCATTCGAGGAGCAACAGTATGATGACACAGATGAACTTCCAAATGAGACAACACAAAAATTTTATAATCTCTTGTTAGAAACAAATAAGCCGTTGTTTGAAGGGTCTGCAAACTCTAAGTTATCAATGTGCGTGGGGCTTTTAGCTTTTTAGTCCAACTGTGGTGCTACGGATGTGTGCATGGATCTCGTAACAAAGATGATGTTGGATTCGTCACCTATCAAAGATGGTTTGCCAAAAAGTTATTACGAGGCTAAAAGCTTAGTGTCCAAGTTGGGGTTGGAATCTAAAATGATTGATTGTTGTGTGAGAGGGTGTATGTTATATTACGATAATGAATTCGGTAAAAACGATGGCGCGCTTGTTGAATGCAAATTTTGTGGTGAGCCAAGGTGTATTTCACACACTGATAATGGGAATGGTAGACAAAAACCAGTTCCAGTGAAGGCAATGTTTTACTTGCCAATTATTCCAAGGCTGCAGAGAATGTTTGCATCAACACAGACTACAGATAAAATGACGTGGCACTATGAGAATAGAAGCACTTCAGGTATGTTGCGCCACCCATGTAATGGTGAAGCTTGGAAGCACTTTGATCGTGTGCATCCCAAATTTATAGCAGATCCACGTAATGTACGACTTGGCTTATGCTCTGATGGTTTTATCCCATATGTTCAATTGACGACGAAACCTTATTCTTGCTGGCCAATTATTGTTTCCCCATACAATCTTTCTCCCAAAATGTGCATGTCTAAGCCTTATATGTTCTTGACTTGTATTATACCATGTCCAGATAATCCAACAGATGGTATTGACATCTACTTACAGCCTCTCATTGACGATCTCAAAAGGTTGTGGAATGGCGTTTTGACTTATGATATTGCACGAAAGAAGAACTTTACAATGAGGACAGCTCTTATGTGGACCATTAATGACTTCCCTGCATATGGGATATTGTCTGGTTGGGGTACTCATGGTAAAATGGCATATCCCCATTGCATGGAGCATACAAAGGCCTTTACTTTGAAATTCGGGAGGAAGAGTTCTTGGTTTGACTCACATCGTAGGTTTTTGCCAGGTGATCATCCATTTAGACGGAATAAGAACGCCTTCAAGAAGGGGGAAGTTGAATTAGATGGCCCGCCACCAAGGTCGACATCCGAATAGATTTGGAGCAGAGTTATGGATCTGCTGAAAATCACAAATTATGGTGAATTGGATCGATTTGAAGGATATGGACAATGACATAACAGGACTAAAAGAAGTATTTTTTGGGATCTGCCATATTGTAAAGATAATTTATTGAGACATAACCTTGATATTATGCACATTAAGAAGAACTTTTTTGACAATATTTTTCTCAAAGTGATGAACATTAGAGGAAGAACGAAAGACAACGATAAGGCCAGACTGGACTTACCACTTTACTGTAGGCAAAAGGACTTGCATTTGATGACTCGGTCGGATGGGAAAACCCTGAAACCCAAAGCCTGTTACTCTTTAACTACTGAGGAAGCAAGGTCAGTCTGTCAGTGGATAAAAGAACTTCGGATGCCAGACGGTTATTCTTCAAATTTGGCAAGATGTGCCGATGTGAACAAAGGAACCATGATTAGGATGAAAAGCCATGATTGTCATGTATTCATGGAGTGTTTACTTCCTATTGCATTTAGTTCCTTGTCGTCAAATGTTTTAAATCCACTTACTGAACTCAGCCAATTTTTTAAAGATTTGTGTTCTGCGACATTGAGAGAGGATGATCTTATAAAGATGGAGCAGAACATACCAGTCATTCTCTGTATGTTGGAGAGAATATTCCCCCTAGTTTCTTTGACTCTATGGAGTATCTCCCAGTGCATCTTGCACATGAAGCTAGGCTTGGTGGACCGGTTCAATATAGATGGATGTATCCATTCGAAAGGTAATATAATAAAATATTCTGCCTATACAAATATTCATTTGAAGGGTTAAATGTATCAATTTTTATCATCAACCTTGTTATTTTGTAGATTTAGGGTTGAAGGATCTATTTGTGCAACTTACTTACACCGTGAGACAATACATTTATGTTCCCATTATTTTACGAACTTCATGTTGATACCAACAAATAATAGGAATGAAATAGAAATTGAAAGTGAAAGACACCCGCTAGCCATATCAGTATTTTGCCTTCTCGGTCGTCATGCTGGAAAGGAGCTGACCCACTGGTTAACAGGAGAAGAGTGGAAGTCAGCCCACGTTCATGTGTTGATCAACTATGCCGAAGTATCACCATATCTTACGTATGTATCATTTTGACCACTTTCAATTTCTTTTATCCACAACTACTCATGATCATTTGTTTGATAATGACTTGATCAGGGCATTCTTGTTAACTAAGCCCACAAGCGAACAAGACTCTTTTGCCTATATTCATGAATATTTCCCAATGTGGTTTATGAACCATGTATGCATTTTAAATCCTATTTCAACTATTTATTGTTTGAAAATACAAAAGATTGTTTGAAAAAAGGAACCATAATTTGTTTGCCTTTGGATGTATACGCAGGTGTAAAGTGAGGCAGAATCGCCTAAAATCGAACACTTGAGAAATTTATCTCATGGTCCTAACTCACGTGTAAAAGAGTGGCACATGTTTTTTGTAAACGGATACAAATTTCAAGCTCAGTCAAAAACAGAGGGGGGAAAACAATTAACAGTGGAGTTTATGTAAAAGGTGCCACAGATGGAGGTGAAGATGACTTCTACAGCGTGATTCAACATATATATGAACTGGCATACAATACTTAAGACTATGTTAAAAGAATAGTGTTATTTTATTGTAATTGGTTTGATCCGTCAAGTAGAGGCAGAAGAGTGGATCGAAAATATAATACTGTGGATATATACATGAGCAGAAGATACCAAATGTTTGATATGTTTATCATGGCACAACATGTAAGACAAGTGTATTATGTCCCTTATCCATCAACTTAAAGGGACAAACAAGGTTGGTGTGTTGCAATAAAGACAAAATCAAGGGGTCGCGTTGAAGCAGATGATTCACAGGAAGAAGTGGCTTATCAAGTTGATGAGATGTCTCATGTCAACTTAGTAAATGAAGTGAAATCCATTTCTCGACTACGTGACAATCCAATCACATATGAAGATGTAGATGGAGATGATGAGGAATTAAATGAAGAAGTGGCAGAACCATCAAGATCTGAAGATGATGCCGAAGTACAGTGGGAAGAATGGGCAGAATGAATTTGTTTAATTTTTTACAATTAGAGAAATTAATGTCTAACGATATATTTTAATTTGTCAGTTATTTTCATAACTTGTTTATTTTTATGGAATTCATTTTTAATATTGTTATGTTTAAATATAAAATTTCATGACTGTTATTGTTGAATTGCTCTATAGACATATATGGCATCAGGAGGATCAGGATCCGACCTCCCTAGACCACCCACTGGTGGTAAATGGAAGGGGAAGGGCATCGCCCTCGACCCCCCCATCGTTTGAGGCCGAACATTATTCGGCGTGACGCTGCCGGCTTTTCGACGTTGTCATCCACGCAGCATCCGCGTACACCTATGCCTATGCAGCCTCCAGTGTCTTCGGCCCCTACACAGTCTACGTCACATTCGGTACCTACACGACCGACAACACCTTCTGCATCGACACCCCATTTTCCTCCCATTTACATGGTCCCCAACTCGGGGTTCCAGCAGACATTTGGCGCTTCTTCCTCCCATTTTGTGCCTGAGACGGTGCTCGATACTCATCAATCCGATCATGAGTATAGTACGGGCCATACACCTGATCAGACCGAGATTGAACAGGATGAGGTTGAGCAGGAGGTCGTTGAGGTTCTTGAGATGCTGGATGATGGCCGAGTTGTTATCAGGTAAAGGGTAAGTATTTACATTTTTATTTTCGAGTTATATATATATATATATATTAATTTATTTCGCATCTTTTTATTGTTCAGGTTCCTTCCCTCAAAGTCAGATGCGAAGGCTATCACAGCAGTAATTGAGGATAATTATCACACGTTTTGGACCAGTTGGGGGAAGTTGAAGGACCAGGAGCGGAGGCATATGTTCAAATCTTTCGGAGTAAGTTGTAATTTTTATTTTGTTGCATATTTTTTTATTTCATACATTTCAATTATGTTTAATAATGTATTATATTCATAAAGGAGAGGGTTGCTTGGGAGGAGGAGGTGGAGGAGCGGATCGAGAAGAACTTCCATATGAAGGCCTCTCACTGCCTCTCTGATATGCTTAGAGATGCCCGCTGCCATGGACAGCCCCACTGGATAGGGGATCAGCTTTGGCAACAGCTGGTAGTGCACTGGAACTCCCTTGAGTTCACGGCGACCAGCGAGAAGGCCAAGAAGAATAGAGCCTCTGAGAAGGGTGAGAGCTTGCACACCGGAGTTTCTGTCAGTCAGGCGCAGCACGCAGCTCGACTTGTACGTGTTATATAATTATTATTATTATTATTGTTAGTTATTATTATTAATTATTATTTATTTAAGGTTTTTTATTAAATAATTACAGTCGAGAAGGTTGGGTAAAGAGATACAGTTGCACGAGCTCCATCGTGCAACTCATATTAGGAGGAGTACTAGCGATTTTGTCGATGAGCGGTCGAGGCGGACCCAAGTAATTATAAAATATAATGAATAATTTTTTAATAATGTTTATATTGTTTTATTACAAAAAAAAATTGGCTTATTTGTTTATGTTTGACAGGAGGAGTTTGAGGCGAGGATGTCTTAGATTTTTCAGACATCATCATGTTCCCCGTCTCAGAGCCCTGAGGATCCATCTGCACCACTTAGGGTTTAGGCAGATGTTCTTGGCGGCAAGAAGAAAGGTCGCCTATACAGTACTGGAGACCTTGCCAGCAACTATAGGAAAGGGACCAGCCGCCTCCGCATCGAAGAGTCATCGAGTAATGGTGGTGCCGGTCGTCGCTCTGCCGCGGATGAGCGGGAGATAGCTGAGCTGAAGCTTGTCGTGGCCGAGCAGCAGGAGGAGACCCGTCGGACGAACGCCATTTTGGCTCAGGTGTTGCAGCAACAAGACCAGATGTATCAGTTGCTAGCTTGCCAGCCGCCTCTGCCTCCGCCTCCGCCTCCTAGTACTGATGATCATGTCGATGATGCAGATGGTGTAGAGCATCTCGGTCATGATCAGGACTACCAGGACTATTAGTGATGTTTGTACTGATATTTTTTCATATTTTCGTATTTTTTTAGTTACTGATGTTTGTTCGGATTTTTTATTTATTTATTACGTTTCTTTTTTTAATTTTTTTTTTGGTTTACTTTATCACATTTTTTAATATGGGAATAAATTAATAATTAAAAATAATCATTTAAAATTACTAGTAATAGTTAATTAAATTAATCTAAGAAATTAATTAATTTAAAAATTAAATAGATAAATAAACATTTTTTAATATGAGAATAAATTATTTGTAACAATTAAATTAATTAATTAATTAATTAATTTAATAGTTAATAATTTAATTAATTAATTAAATTAATTATTTTAATAAATTAAATTAATAGTTAATTAAATTAGTTACAGAAATTAATTAATTTAAAAATTACATATAAAAATTAATCAATTAATTTAATTATTTAAAATAAAATTCGGCTTTACTGACTGGTAAAGCCATCGAAAATGAATAGCGGCATTACCGACGGTCAAGGCCATCAAAACATTACCGTAGGGTTGACCCGTCGGAAATTACCGTCGGATACAGACCTTCGATTTAGCCTGTCGGTAATACCGACGGCCTAAAAAAAACCCGTCGGTAAACATTTGCGACGCCCACTTTTACCGACGGGCTTCTGGGTGTCGATAATCCGTCGGAAAGTTCACGTTACCGACGGCTTTTTGACATTACCGACGGCTTATGGCTGTTGGTATGTGCGTGTTTTATTGTAGTGTAAGTTCCATCATAATTCCCTTTTCTGCATAAAATTCCTGCATGTGTTTAGATGTGAACTCTAAACCATTATCAGGCCTAACCCTCTTTATGCGTTTTTCAAATTGAGTTTCTATCATGTTAATGAACATAGGCAATAGGTAATCAACCTCAGATTTATATTTCATAAGATACACCCAAATACCTCTACTATAATCATCCACAATTGTCATGAAATAGTGAGCTCCACTTAAGGAACTAGTTTTATAAGGCCACTAAATATCATAATGAATAAGATCAAAACAAGAATTAGGTTTTATAGAACTCAAGGGAAAAGGTAATCTAGTTTGTTTTGCCCTTATACAAGAATAACAATGAGTAATTTTGACTTTGCCAACAACATATAATCCTATATGAGAAATCTTAACATCAGAAGCATGTCCAAGTCTGGCATGCCATAGGTGAGAATCGGTGCTGCTGGTTTTGACGGCTGCAGCCTCAGCATTTCCATTGATTTTATCTTGAACATTCTCAATTAGGTATAGGCCATCTTGGTATTTACCTCACCCAATCTGAATCTTCGAATCTAAGTCCTGTATAATGTAAGCATTAGCAGTAAAAGTAATAGCACAATTGTGCCTTTTTGTTAGTTTACTAACAAAAATTAAATTGCATCTGAAATTTGGAAGATAAAGAACTTTGTCAAGTTCTAGGCCATTTTGCAAGGCAGACTTTCCTATGTCTTTGACAGACACACTCATGCCATTTAGGATGTGAACAGCTTGGTGATGAGATCCAGTGATCTCTTTGATCAAATTAATATCACAAGTTATGTTCTCAGTCGCACTAGATCTATTATCCAAGATTTAGTGCAATTTGATTTACCTGCCATGTTGACAACTAGCTTGGCCTGGTTTGTCTCTGCTGTGCCCTCATGTTCAGTTCTCAATTGTTGCATGAGTTTATCATATTGTTGCATAGTCAAACCTGGTAAAGGATGTTTTCAGCAGTGACTTGAGCAGCTTTAAAACCCGGCTTCGTGTTGTTCCAGGAGCTGAACTTTTCTTCCTTTTCTTTATTGGTTTTCTTCATTTCTTGAGGGTAACCAATGATTTTCCAGCAACCTTCTTGTGTGTGCCCTATTCTACCACAATGATCATATTTGGGCTTTCAGTGCATCCAATGAGCAAGATTAGAGGAGTTGGCTTTGTGCATGGAGATGGAGCCATCAACAAATCCCATCTTGTTCTTGGTTCACAAGGCATTACTCATATCAACCACCCATTCTCCATAATTTCCATCATTTAATGGTTCACTGACGAAAATCTGACCTAGGTGATCTAAGGGGTGGAGGTAGAACAGTGACATGGAATCAATTGAAGTTTCATTTAGAGTTTCATTGTTCTTGTTCTGGGTGGAGGCCTTTGGAGATTCCTCATCGCTGGAGTGAGGTTTTGTTTCCACCATTGTTGAATCAGAGTAACAATTCTTTCAGGATCTTTTTGACTTATGATACCATGAAGAAATCTAACTTTTACTGAATTGCATCTATCAATTGTATTGAATTGATTAAATTAAGTAGAAAGGGTGAGAGGTGTATTTATACTAAGGAATACACCTTTCTAATCCAAATTAACAAACATAACTGAAAAACAGAAATCAGTTACAAATAGTTATAACTAAATATAACTGAACACCTAACTAACAACTATAATAGACTACAACAAGCTGAACTACTACACTTCTTTCACATACTTAGCTCTGAAAATCTTGACCTAAATCTTCTCAGTGCTAGAGATCATTTTCCAAGCTAATTTTATAAGGTAAGCTTGGTTAAGAATACGCAAGCTACGGAAGTCAAGACCGCCTTCCTTCTTAGGCTTACAAATTTTGTCCCAGGAAATCATGTGGCAATGCCTGTGATCATGAGTTGGCCTTTGAAAAAAATACAGTTTTTTACATCAGTTATAATCTGAATCGATGTAAAAAAAATACAGCTAACCACGATTTTGACCTTTGAAAAAAAAAACAAATTATCTTTGTTCTTCAATAGTTGCCAAAGTTCAGTAATTTTCTACCTCTTATGCTTGACCTCCTCCTCCTCAAATATGTCCACCCCTTCGCTTTTTTAGTCTACCTCTTTAGTTTCTTAAACTAACAATTGGATCTTCACATCAGCATTCTCATACATCTCACAATTCCACATTTTCAAATTGTCTTGAGCACTTTCAAATTCTTTTTTTAGAATAAATCAAAGCCAACCAAAAAACAAAGAGGAAGGCCAACTCTCAAAAACAACTTCTTCAAACCCCTTATGACGAAGTCAGTGATTATTAAAACGAAAGGGCTTCTACCAATTGGAAGAACCATACCTAAGCACTAAAGGAAAATGGTCTGAGACATCCCGAGGTAGTGCCCACTGACTAATTTTCCCCCAATTGTCCAACTATTCTTGTGAAACTAGAATACGAACAAGTCGACTCGTAGCCAACCCGTGTGGTTGGAACCAGGTGAACCTTTTGCTGAATAGTGGTAAATCAATAATATGCATGCTTTTCAGAATAAGATGCATGCCTTCCAAAACCATATCAAACTCAGATCTCCGTACTCCCAAAAGATTGACCAGAAGACAAAATGCCCCTACGTTCACTCCAATCACAAACAGAATTAAAGTCCTTGACAATGCACAAAAAACCATTTCCAAAGCCTCTTTTGGACATAAGTATGCTCCCCCATAAGAGACGCTTTGTAGACTGACTACTGTACTTGACATACACCGACCACAAAACCCTTTTTCCTTTCCACCCCATTCCAGGCACACCAACAAAACCATCTCCCTTAAATGAGAAAACAAACATAGCCTTTGTTTTACTCCAGAGCAACAATAGGCCCCCACTACTTCAAACCATCGGAACACCACTAATTGCAATCTGAATTACCCCACCGATGGTGGCAAAGCCCTTTCGAGATCACCTCCAAAGTTAGTCTTTTATTAATATTTCGATTAAATTATTAAAAAACGAGAGAGAATAGAGAACCTAGTTGTTATGCAACCCTTGGATACATCATGGTGGTTAAAATTATAGATAAACTACTCGGGTGGAATTTAATATATTAGTGTTAGGTACTAGATTTCAAATTTGGGTTTCTCGACAAAACATCAAATATTCGACAAGTGAAGGCACAAGGAGCCAGAATAAGGGATAAAAATTGGCTAAGTTTAAAAGACCAAGTGATGTGGCAGTTATTTGACAGAGTGCATGAAGCGTCAAAGATATCAATATGAGCATGGTCGAATTAGATTTAGGCTTTAGGCAATACATGAACAAACTCGACAGGAAGTGCTATTGTCGAGATTGAGTAGTTTTAGTGAAATCAACTACCGACCTGTGTCCAAACCCGTGTCAGGTTGGATGATAGGTAGTTTTTTACATTTTTGTCTATAAATAGTAGTTCTTACGATGTAACTCAGGTTGGATACATGATCTAAATTCCTAACATCTCGACGGCGAAGTAGATTAAAGGAAAACAATCACTGTATGCCTTCCACCCCTTACTTTCAACAATTTGCAATTCAATTCAATTACATTTCTAGTTATCGCCTTGTTCTTAATCTAATTTATCTACAAATTTATCTTTTGTTTATGCATTTTACTTCAAACTTTACTGCATTTTTCAAACATTTTTGAAATATTATTCTTTCATATTTTCTGTATTTATTTCTTGTAGAGTTTCAATTTGCTTACTGCATTTGGCTTGTTTCTATTTCAATTTCAATATTTTATTTCATGTCTATTACTACACAGTCATTTAAATGCTTCATTTACGTGCCTGTGTCAATTTCAAATTATATGTCTTACTCTGTGAATGCATATTCAAACACTGCATTGTTTACTTTGACTCTTTTTTCTGTTTAAGTTACTTGTCAATCAAGTCATTGGCTGCTAACGACCAATCTTGTCTATTTACACTTTCAATGCCATTTCGACAACAATTAACTTGTTGTTCGAGATTATTAAGTACAAACTGGCAAAAACCCTCAATGATTAATGGCTTAGTAGCCAAGAAAATTGAAAAACTGATATCTAATCGAACTTTTGACCGTTATTTCACTAAAACCGTTGTTTTCAAAACGAGATTACCACATAACTCGTCGATTTCGTAATCGTTTGAAACTAATTATTTGTTACTTTGACGAATTTGGTAGAAACACACTACAAACCAAATTTCCCAGTTAACAAATTGGCACGCCCGGTGGGACGAGTTTAGAGTAACTCGTTTTAAATGATGGTTTTATGCATCTAAGAAGTGGAAAAGTTACTGCTTCTGACGTGTCAAGAAAAAGAAATATGAGTGGCAGCGCAAATAATAGTGCCACGATACCAAGTGTTACTAATGCGAATGCGTCGACAAACAATACTAATGCTTCGACCACCAATACAAATGCAGAGGTAGTTAATATCCCAAGGATGAGTACTACTGTCATTGGAGCAGGTACTGGGATGACAATGGATAACACGCAAGGAGAAGCTATTCCAAGTGTTGTAGTATTTGAACACCCAGTGGTTCAAAGTGCTTCGGAAGTTCAAGCATCACCTGGAAGTGCTAGAAATTCAAGTGTTAGGCCAACACCGCGTGTAACACAACCTCCGTTTGAAATGTCGTATGGTTATCTGAATAACTCGATAGTTCCTGCTATTGGTTCGACTATGTTCAACCAATAAGCTAACCAGCCTTTTGTACCTTTTGGAAATTCTTCCAATACTCAAGGAATGGTAGGTATGACTACTACCACAACCAATCGACAATGGTCAGGTATAGGGGATATGTCAAGGCAAATGCCTCAGAACAACGGAGGACTAACCCAGACTTCATTGGCCAGCATTTGACAACAGATGGATGATAGTAACCCTGAGATTGTGAATATGTTCACTCAGCAAATGGGTGCAGTTATTACGCCTCTTATACAGACTACTAACCAAGAATGTAATGCTTCGGCTTTACAAATGCAAAAGCTAAATCAAGCATTGTGTTTGGCAGCACCAGTGAACGACAATGTTCAGCAAGGCCTAGGAGCTATGCACCAAGGTCAAGGCTTGGGGGGCAATCCACAAGATGTGAATAACCCCAACATGGTGCAAAATGAAGTAGTTCAGCCAAACCAGAACCATGGTCAGAATTTGAACAATTTGGCTTATGGTCAAGTACAAATCCTCAAGTACAAATCCTACAAAGGAATCAAGATCAAGGGCCTCCAATGTATCAAGGTTTGGCCAACCTCAAGCACAATATCATAGGAAATCAGATAGGGCAAAATGTTAATCAAGCTATCGAGCAGATGCTTAACAGGCTTGGCTTCAATATTGGTCAAGCAAATAGACCATATTTTATATCTGTGTTTCCTGAATGGGCACAACAAGCTGAAGTGCCAAGAGGAATGAAGGTCCCTAAATTGTCCAAGTTTTCTAGTGATAGCGGAGAATCAACTGTCGAACATGTAGCCAGATACTCAATAGAAAAGGGGGAATTAGCCACTATGGAAGGCTTGAAAATGAGGTTCTTTCCAAGTTCATTGACAAAGAATGCATTTTCTTGGTTCTCGACGTTAAGGGCTAACTCAGTCCATTTTTTGGCTCAACTAGAAGGATTGTTTCATGATCAATTCTTCAGGGGCGATTTAAGGGTTAACTTGACTGATTTATTCAACATCAAGCGTATATTTTATGAGTCTATAGATGATTACTTCTCTAGGTTCAAGCAAATGAAGAGTAAGTGTTTTACACCTGTTCCTGAAGCAGAAATTGTTAAAATGGCCGCTAGTGGGTTGGATTACCATATTACAAAGAAACTGGTAAACCAACACATTGTTAATCTTGCCCAGTTAGGAGAAAAGGTTCGACAGATTGAACAACTCAGGTCTGAAAAGAATTAAAAGAACAATAAGAAATTTGTTAGACGTGAGAAAATTAATTGTGTCGAACAAGATCAACTAGATAGTGAGGATGAGGCAACTATTGAGCAAGAAATAAACCTTGCTGAGTTAAAAGAAGGACCACCTTATGCTTGTCAAGCCCTAGTACCTTCCAAGGGAAGAGAAAAGATGAGCTATGCAAACACGAAAACATACACATTTGATATAACTAAAGCTGATAAAATATTTGATATTCTGTTGGAAGATAAGCAGCTTAAGTTGTCAGATGATCATAAGATAAAAGGGCCTGAGGACTCTAATGGACAAAATTATTGTAAATACCATGGGGCTTTAGGCCATCCTACTAATGAATGTTTTCGTTTTAGGGATTTGATACAAAAAGCTCTTAAAGAAGGTAGGCTCAAGTTTGCTGACAAGCAAAAGCCTAGCATGAAGGTGGATATCGATCCATTGGCCAAGGCATATCCAATGTCGAAGGCCATAATGCAAGAAGCTGCAACATGGTGAATATCAGCGCTAAGCAGAAGTATGTGGTGAATGTGGAAGACCCATTTGACATTTACCCAAGGCCTCATGAAACTGTCTAAGACTTTCTGAGGAGAAAGAACAACAGAGGGCAGTTGAAGTTGTGCCCATGTTATGACAGGTACTTCGACGAGAAAGCTGCTCAGAAAGCAAAGAATAATCAAAAGGCTAAGGCTCACCAGCATATGCAGGCTGGTTATGTGAATAGGAATGTTAAGCCTGTTCCAGTAAACCAGATACATGTTTCAATGAACCAGATGCGAAGGCTTGTTGTGAATAGGCCTAATAGAGCAGTTGGCAGATGGTTGGTTGAATCCTCAAGGGAATAAATTGGTAGCAACCATGGGGTAGCTCCAAGTCGAGTTCCAAATAGGACCAGGAAACCTGAAGCCAATGTGATGGTGAACAAGTGGGTTGAGAACTCTGCTAAGGCCCATTGCCCTGAGTTGAGAAATAGAGTACGGGCTAGGAAGAGCAACCCTCGACAGACACCATTTTGGGATGAAGATTACCAATTTGGTAGAGTGCCCTATCCTGGTGGTGATCGAGTGAAGAAAGCCGCACTGTCAAAGAGTCAGAAGCGTTGTCGACAGAGGATGAGGAAAGCTCAGAAACAGAAACAGAAAGCTGCTGAGATGGCTAAGTCTCAACATGAGAAATGCTTCATGGTTAGGATGCAGAAAGTGCCATTGCCCAAGGAGCCTAGTCCAAAGTTAAAGAGTGTGGTGGTTAACGCCAAAGGGACCAACTTTGAGAAGGGTCAGACTTCTCAGGCAAGGGGACAAGTACCTTCAGCAGGTTTCAGACAGAATGTCAAGCCTGCCAAGGTTCCTTCGACAGCTCAAGAGAGGAAGCCTTGGCCAGCAGGTCTAATTGAAGCTGAGAAATTGGCCTCAGAACGAGGCAAATTTGGTGTTCGAGCAGCTCCAGTCGAAAACACTAGCAGTGATGCATCTATGGAAGAATTGAGGATCGTAGTCAATGATTCTGATTTACTAGATGAACCCATGGAATCAGTGGAGCAGGATGCTGTCAAGACAGATTTGTCTATGGAAGAGGTCATTGAAGCATTGAATGATCCAGATGACCTAATTGTTTCAATGATAAAGAAGAGTTTGATCCTGACACTAATTTAGACAAAGACTTGGATGAGTTGGTGATGGCAATGGGAACTACTTTGTCAGATTTAGGGTCTGAAGAAAGCCTTCTTGACAAGGAGGACATGAGGTTGGGAAGTCATCTGGAGAATGAAAAAACTACCATTGAAGAGGAGTTTATCAAGCTTGATGTAAACTTGGTTTCTGTATTTCCAGCGGAATATCAAGCTCAATATGAGTTTGTGGTTGAAGTTCCTGATGAAGAGGAATTTGATGGTTTTTCTATTGGTTGGCACTTCGTCGAGCAAGACATGGTGACTTTCTTTGATAACTTTGCTCGGATAGATAAGCCAACTAACGAAGAAAGAAATCATCTTCGACCATTGCATATTAAGGCAATGATTAAAGGTAAGTTTGTCAACAGGGTGTTGGTTGATGGAGGGGCATTTGTAAATTTGATCCCAAGAGCCATGTTCAAAAAGCTGAGAAAAGATGAAACAGATCTTCTCCTAACTAACATTATGGTTACTGATTTTGGAGGAAGATCTACACCAATAGATGGTGTGGCAATGCTGGATGTGCAAGTGGGATCAGTAGAGAGGTCTACCTTGTTCGTGGTTATTCCTTCGAGGTCTAGTTATAACATTTTATTGGGCAGAGACTGGATTCATGCTGTTGGAGCGGTACCTTCGATAGTACATCAGAAATTTATATTTTGGAAAGCTCATGATGACATAGAGATTATTGAAGCTGATGATAGCCCCTGCTATATGCAGCAAATGCATGTGGATTTCAAAGTTTATGACTCAAAGGTAAAGCCCATATCTGTGCAGGGTGGTGTTATTGACAAAGAGGCTCTGAATGCTTGCCTGATGGAGCAATTTGGTGTTAAGTTGATGGATGAGGCCGACGAAAATCGGCCACTCGACAAAGATGAGTCTTGAATGTCATCAGACACAGTTGTCGGCCTATGAGGCCGACCGACAGCCAAACTCAGAAGAAGGTGTGCTGGCTGATTGCATATTCGACGATGGCTCTTTGGGATTTGAAAAGGGGCTTGAGGATAAAAGTGGGTTTGAGTTGGAAGATCCTTTGGAGGAGATTGATCTGGGGGATAGTGATAGAAAGAAGCCAATATATATGAGTGCTTTGTTGTCAGACCAGTTCAGGAGGCAGGTTGTGGAGTTGATTTCTGTGTATAAGGATTGTTTTGCTTGGGATTACCATGAAATGCTAGGTCTGTGTAGAGATCTTGTGGAGCATAGATTACCTCTGAAACCCAAATGTAAGCCTGTCAAACAAGCTAATGGAAGGTTTGTTCCAGAAGTTATGCTGAAAATCAAGGAGGAAGTTGAACGCTTGTTGAAGGCTAAGTTTATTCGTACAACTAGGTATGTTGAATGGTTGTCTAATGTGGTGCTTGTCATAAAGAAGAATGGCAAGATGAGGGTGTGTATCGATTTTAGGAATCTTCACGCTGCAACTCCTAAGGATGAATACCCTATGCCCATAACAGATATGCTAGTGGATGCAGCATCTGGTCATGAGCTTCTAAGTTTCATGGATGGACATGCTGGCTATAACCAAATCTTCATTGCTGAAGAAGATGTGCCTAAGACTGCTTTTAGGTGCCCAGGTTCAATTGGAACTTATGAATGGATAGTGATGCCTTTTGGTTTGAAGAATGCTGGTTCAACTTACCAAAGGGCGATGAACACTATTTGTCATGAAATGATAGGCAAGTTTGTGGAAGTCTACATTGATGATGTTATTGTCAAGTCAAAGAGCCAGGAGGAGCATTTGAGTCATCTTAGACGAGCTTTTCAAGAAATGAGAAAGCATAGTTTGAAGATGAACCCTGAGAAGTGTGGTTTTGGGGTTTCTGCTGCCAAGTTCTTGGGCTTTCTGGTGCATAAGAAAGGCATTGAAGTCGATAAGAATAAGGTCAAAGCTGTGTTGGAAGTAAAACCACCTACTAATAAGAAGGAACTTCAATCTTTCTTGGGAAAAGTGAATTTTCTCAGAAGGTTCATATCAAATCTCTCAGGAAGAACAAGAGTGTTTGCTCCTTTGGTGAAGCTCAAGGCAGAGGAAGCTTTTGTTTGGACTCAACAGCATCAGGAAGCTTTCGACCAAATCAAGCAATATTTGACAAGTCCACTGGTCATGATGCCTGCAGAGCCACATCGACCAGTGAAGTTGTACATTTCTGCATCAGAAGAAACTATAGGTTGTCTACTGGCTTAGGAAGATGATAACAACGTCGAAAGAGCCGTTTACTACTTCAATCGAGTGTTGAATGATGCAGAAACAAGATATAGTGCTATAGAAAAGTTGTGTCTTGCATTATATTTTTCTTGTACAAAACACAAATATTACTTGATGCCTTGTAATGTCTTAGTGATGTCAAAGACAAATGTAATTAAGTACATGTTGTCCCAGCCAATTCTGAATGGTCGAATTGGAAAATGGACACTTGCATTGTCTGAGTTTTCTTTGCAGTATGTACCACTGAAAGCTGTTAAAGGTCAAGCAATTGCTGACTTTCTAACAGACTACCCATGTTTAGAAATAAAAGAACCGACATGGCTAGTTTATTTGAAGCCCTGGCATTTTTATTTTGATGGCTGAAGACATAGAAATGGTGTTGGTGTTGGCATTTGGATAATCTCACCTTTAGGGGTGCCAACTAAACTAATGTTTGAGTAAAAATATGCTTGTTCTAACAACGAGGCTGAATATGAAGCCTTGATTATGGGCTTGGAAATTTTGATAGAGGTGTGAGCTCGCACTGTCAAAGTTTTTGGGGATTCACAATTGGTCATAAGGCAATTAACCCAAACATATAAATGCGTAAGCCACAATCTTGTCAAATACTGTCAAGTGGCTAGCAAATTGATGAAACAGTTCGACAGTGTCGAATTGGAGCATTTTCCAAGAGAGCTAAATCAAGAGGCTAATGAATTAGCCCAATTGGCTTCAGGGTATAAGCTTTCTTCAAAGGTGTTTGCAGAACTTATAGAAATTCGTGAGTTACTGTATCCTTTGGATGAAAGAGATATTTTTTGTCTCCAATGCTTCAAACGCACCTGATTGGCGTAAGCCAATTATTGAGTATTTTGAAAATCCAAGTGTTGATGTTGACAGGAAAATCAAGTACAAAGTAACTAAGTTTGTTGTACTTGCAGGGGCTTTGTATAGAAAGTCTGTCGATCGTAATTTGGAGACTTGTCTAAGTGAAGAGGATGCCTATTTGGCATTGGCAAAGGTTCATGAAGGAATTTGTGGTGCTCATTAGGCAGGTGAGAAGATGAATTGGGTGCTAAGAAGACAAAGAGTGTATTGGCCTACTTTGGTTAGGGATTTTATCATGTTTGCAAAATCTTGTGAAGAATGACAAAAACATGGCCACATACAAAATGTACCTGCTAGTGATTTGCATTCCATCGTTAAACCTTGGCCTTTTAGAGGTTGGGCATTGGACCTGATAGGTCAGATTTATCCTACTTCCTCTAAGGGTCACAAGTATATTTTAGTAAGGTGGACTATTTTACCAAATGGGTAGAAGCAGTAGTCCTGAAAGAAGTAACACAACAAGACATTGTGGATTTTATTGAAAATCACATTGTTTGTCGATTTGGTATACCACAAACGATCACAACAGACTAAGGATCTGTGTTTGTTGGGAAGAAGGTTGTCAAGCATACTGAGTCAAGAAAGATCAAGATGGTGACTTCGACACCATATTATGATCAAGCAAATGGTCAGGTCGAAGCCATGCATAAAATTATCATTGGTTTGATCAAAAAACATATTAGCAGATATCCAAAGAGTTGGCACTCAACTTTGGAACAAGTTCTTTGGGCATGTAGAAACTCTCTTAAGGAATCAACAACTATAACTCCTTATGAATTAGTATATGGACATGATGTTATTTTTCTTGTTGAGATAAATCTTGGTTCATTAAGGATTCAAAAACAAAATGAGTTACCAGTAGATCAATATTGGGACTTAATGTTTGATGAGTTAAATGAAATCCATGATGAGAGGGTTGTTGCTTTGGAAAACTTGATTTGACAAAAAGAAAGAATAGCTAAATTCTATGATAGTCGGGTTAAGTATAAACGTTTCAAGGTCGATGACTTAGTTTGGAAAGTCATTTTGCCAATGGATAAGAAGTGTCGAGAATTTGGAAAATAGTCTCCAAAATGGGAAGGACAATTTAAAGTTACTGAAGTATTCTCAAGAAATGTCTATGCACTTGTTGAAGTCAATTCTGGTTTTAGAATTAAGTCTATTAATGGCAAGTACTTGAAGTCATATAGACCAACAATGTGTGAGGTAAAAATTCAACTTTGAAGCATTAAACTGGATTTCTTTATTCTTAGGCCATTTGGCAATGTACAAATACGTTGTCGAATAGGTTGGTAGCCTGGAAATACAAACAAGGAAAAGCTCTTAAATCTAGGCTATTACAAAATAAGTCCAGTTGTAGAAGCTTTACCATGTTCAAAGTCAACTCATGCTGAGGAAGAGTTTAGGAAGCATGGGGGGCAAGAGCAGATTATTCGTCAAGACAATTAAGTCTGCAAGGGCCGCTTCAAAGGAGTGACATCCAAATCGACAGGGATCTGAAGTTGAAAGACGCGTCGAGGAGGAATGTCGAACTCTGTGTGAGCAAAGGGAAAGCTGGGGTCCAACTCTATTGCCATAATGCGCTTCACAATAGGCCTCGACTATGCAAAACTTTTCTAGTAGTTTTGCGGATCCTCCACGATAAATTTCCAACATGAGGTGTGAAAGAGTGCAAAACTATTAAAAGAAAGAATGGATCAGGCCTTCATCTTTCTCACACAGTTCAATGAGCTTGGTAAGCCACATTAGGCAACTTACCAAAACTCATTGTTGATGTTAGGCAAATTACCAAACCTTTAGAGAAACTCCAAAAGTCGGAGTCTCCTGAATCCCAAATGGAACAATCAGAACCAAGGAGTAAAGGGTTGGAATGGTTGAAAGTGACTTCCATTGTAGTTTTTCACTTTGAAATTGGTTGGCTAAAAGGCAAAAGGCAGTGGATACGGGCTTGGGATTTATAAAAGAAACAAAGGTTTCCCAGAGATTCTGAAGAGGAAACTAGAAGAATTTTGAGAATATTTGTGCATAAAGGGGAACTAATTTTCTGGTGTGGTGAGGATGACCAAGATGGCAAGTCCCTATTTATAGCGCAAACCTACGTTGATTTTTAAGTTTCACCAGTCAAATTGAATGGTCAAGGGCTTTAATTACAATTTATAGCCTGAAACTGAAAATTAAATTGGTAAAAAGAAACATGCTAGCTGGACGGTGAAACGATTGATGGTAAACATGTCAAATCGAGTTCAGTTGTTTCAGTAAAGTACAAGATGTAGTCGAACAAATGTGTTCGACGTAGAAAATTTAATACAAATGAAAAGAACTGAAAAGAAACTAAAGAGGTGTCTTCTTGATTTCCTCCCAAGCTACGGCAAATTCAAGCTTTGTGGCTTCAGCATTTGTAAAGCTAACTTCAAGGTCTTCAACTTTAGACAGGATAGCTTTTGCCTCGACAGCACTAGCAGACATTTGTTAATCAAGTGCTGTGATTTCTTTTGAAAAGGATGCTGAAGTGGCCTCAAGCAATTGTGCCCTGGCAGTGGCCAATTCTGGCTCCAAACGAGCAACAGTTCTTTCCAACTCAAGTATTTTGGCTCGATGGGGAGCGCCTTGTTCGACCAATGTAGCCTTGTCTTGTGAAGTGACACCAGCTTATCACGAAGTTCGTGCTTTGTCTTGAGGATTTGATGATAGGGCAGAATGTTGTTGTCAAGTTCAGGCAGCTTAGGAGTCAAGTCTTCAATGAATTCATGAATGGCACTGAAATAACCTCGTCGAATTGGAGGCAACTTTTTGCGAAGTGCATGAATCTCTTTGATTGTACGCATTAAATTGCTTCTGATTTCTTGGTTGAGGTAGAGGTCATCAAATGAATACTTGAAGAAACCTCTCAGTTCTTCAACTAATCCATCAAGTTTTTCAGTAGAAGTGTCCCCAAGGAGAGTGGAGGAACATGCAGACATAGGGGAAGTCTTATTGCTAGATCCTGAAAGTAAGTCGATCCACTCATCCACTTCGGCATTACCCTTTTCAATGTTGGTGCCTTGCAGCGCAAGGTTGGTCGATGAGATAGGTTGAGAAGATGGATTGGTCAGATTATCAAAGAGAAGATCCATGTCAACACTATCTGTTATAACCACTACAGGAGATACCTTCTCAATGGCTTGGGGGGCAGAAGTGGTTTCCACAATGGGCGTGGGATCATCCTGTTGAAGAGATGCCAAATTTGTATTTTCCGTCGAGACAGTGGGTTGAACCACGTCGACATCCATAGCAGTAGGTTCCTTGACACTTGGTTCAGGTTGAGTTTCTGGAACCTCCTAATGGAAGGGAAAACCAGAATTAGTTACAATTTGTTGTTCTAGCATAAACAAAGTGTTCAAAGAGTTTCATACCTCAGTGGCTGGACGATCAATGGGTGGAAAAATCATTTGAAGAGGTATGGAAGTATCCACGTATGGCCGTTCAGGAGAGCCCTGTTGAGTGTGCTTGATGAGGTGATGTGCATGGCAAGAGAATGTATCTAAGTGTTATGTAATGAAGCATACCTTGTCAGTTCTTGATGAGCCAACCTCTTCGACAGAGGGAAGAACCTTTGAAGAACATTCTTCAGAAGCACTTTTCTTTGAGGATTTGGCTTTGGGTTCCTGAAAAAATATGATAAATAAACAAAAACAGTTTGCATAATGCAATGTGACCATCAGCTAAAGTACTAGTGAATGGTGCAATTAACTTACCACTACAAACTCCACTGTGGGAGTGTCTTTAGAGTTTTCAGAAGCAGATTTCTCTACAAGAGATTCCTAGGAAAATGAAAATGAAAACTTTTGGAGTTAGTGGTTGATGGGTCATATATCAAAAGGAAGTCAAAGATAGAAACATTATACAAGCAAGAAGAAGAAAAGAGAGAACCGTTTGAGGTGTCGAGCGAGAGGGAGTGTCAGGCAGGAACATTTTGCGCCTTTACTTTCCTCTTGGTTGTTTCTTGTTGAGAAAAACTGGTCGAGCGCTTTGTTTTTGCAAGTTTTTTCTTCGACACAACTGGTTTTTTTCCAGTATCCGCTTTCTTGGCAGCCTTCTTTTTGGGTGCTGTGGATTGAAGAGGGGATTCACTATCCTCATCATCTTCTTCTTCATCATCAGCTTCTTGGGCTTTGCCACTTGTTTGCTTATACTTTAGGGGTTCTTTCAGAGCTAAAGCTAAAGTAAAACGAAAATATAAGTACAAAGCAAGTAGACTTCCAGGAAAGAGTTAACTGAATTAGATACCTTGGGGAAATTGGGAAATGATCTTGACAGCCTCGTCATATTGTTCAAAAGGTAAGGCAAACCGACCAGTGAAAGTAACTTCTTCATTTTCATACTTGTCTATATTAGAATGATATTGAAATCTTTCTATAGCAAGGAAGTTACCAGTTCTCGTTGGTTTACTTGAAAATGGATCAGCCAAACCAAAAGTTGCATAAGGCAAAGGCACTGATTCAGGACAAGGGGTATCACAAGTGTTTGTCCCGTGACTTCCTGATGTTTTAAAGCCTTAATACCCCAATTGTTCTCGTGCTTTTCTTTTGATTTGGCGATCATTTCATCTACCTGTTGAACAATATAAAAAGAATACCTAGGATCCCATTTCACCTTGTAAAACTTTTCAAAGCTGTGAATATCCTTCAAGTGCTCACCTTTGGTCTTTGTAGAAGGGTCCTGTTATTGCATTGTGGGGTCAATGAACTTTGTTACACATTCTTCAAAGGATGGGTGAAATTTTCTGTAGTATTCATCCCGCCAAGCTACGAAGTCTTGCGATACACCTAAAGAGGTGGTGAAAGGGACAAGATTAACAGCAGACTTGCTAGTGTTGTTCTTATTCTTTATGTCGTCGATGGTTGCCTATTTGAGATTAATGGCATTCAAAAGAATATCTTCCTTCTTGAGAGGGAATGGGCCAGGGATGGATTGTAGGAAACCGATATTATTGGCAGAAGCATTGGGTAGACAAACAAAGGCAGAATTATCCGTCGAACCGGGTAATCCTGCAGGAAAGACTTGGCGAGCCAAGAAGTGGATCCAAATGTTTTTGCACATTTGTTCATTTGGATCAAAAGGATTGGTGAACCACTCAGGTTCATGTTTCCTACCAACAAAGGGTTGGAAACGGATGCCTGGAGTTCCAGCAGAAAGAGAATGGAAAAGTTTGAAGTAATACTTGAAACTTTCTAATTCGCTGTCAAGTGGTTTGGGGGTACAGTGCATAGCTAAGGTGCCATAAGTGTCGATTTGAAGGTTCGACGGAGCTTTGTTGACAGTGTGACCAGGAAGTGTGGCATTCAACCACAGTTGTAAAAGCCATAATGGGCCACCAGCTCCAACTTTCTTTCCCCCACCTTTTACCATGTTATACAGGCTTGACATGCTGGAATAAAGGTTAGACAACAGAAAAGAGCTAAGAGCCCACTTTTTGCCTTCATGTAGAAGGTTTGCTAAGTCAAGCAATGGCTTCGACATTTGGACATTTTTGTAGTAAATGACAAAAGCACATAGTCAATGGAACAGGAAGACTATATGTTCTTCATCATAAACCTCTGATGTACTCTGCATTTGGCTAGAAATATATTTTGAAAAAGCCAGAGGTTGATCAGTAAAAACATCAATGATGTTTTTTGGAGAACACAGAGGGTGAATCATATGGCCATCCGGTGGGAGGCCAGTGAGAGCAGCAATATCAAAGAGTTGGACCCATCATCCCACAAGGGAAATGGAAGTTATTGATAGTAGGGTTCCAGAAGAAAACAACAGCTCCTAACATAGAAGGGTCCAACCTGAATGTGTACTCGGACAATTTGATTAAATTGTATATGCCTTGTTTCTTCTAAGTATCAGTTTTTTGGCTTCAACCCTAGCAAGCCAAGCAGAATACCCACTTATGCTAAGTGGTGGAGTTCTGAAAAGCCTAGTGCTTTCAGAGAAATAATGAATACACAAATTAGGAGAAGAAACGAGAATGTCAGTTTGACCATCTTTGTTTGGGAAATAGTCCTTAAAATCTTCAAGAAAACTAGAGAGGGACATAACTGGTCCTAAATAAGCAGTAGGAGGATCTAAAAGGAAAGAGGGATCATGCAAGTAAGATATGATTACCTTAGATTTCTGCCATGGAATCGACGCGCCGACATTCGGATTGCACCACGTCTTCCTTAGATGTGCTTTGGAACTTTGAGCTGGATTGGAAGAAGACGCCAATAAAGGCTTGTGAAGCTTTCTCAGAAATGCAGAAGAGACGAAAGTGTTTTCACTAGGGCATTGATGGTTATTTATGACCTAGCTTATGGTGCAAACGTGCGCACGGGATTGTAACTGCCTACTTCATATGCAATGATGGCCCTATTTTTTAGGGAAATGGGAAACGCAGCTTTGTGATAGGACAATGCAGAAAGGTAACCGTCGTGCGTAGAGAAGACAGAATTCTGGTTCTCTTCACATAATGGTGTCGAAAACTCAGAATTTGAGGGGCATCTGTTAGGTGCCGAATTTCAGATTTGGGTTTCTCGACGGAACTTCAAATATTCGACAAGTGAAGGCACAAGGAGCTAGAATAAGTGATAAAAATTGGCTAAGTTTAAAAGACTAAGTGATGTGGCGGTTGTTCGACGGAGTGCATGAAGTGTCGAAGATGTCAATATGAGCATGGTTGAATTAGATTTAGGCTGTAGGCAATACAAGAACAAACTCGACAGGAAGTGCTACTGTTGAGATTGAGTTGTTTTAGTAAAAACAAATACCGACCCTGTGTCCATACATGTGTCAGGCTGGATGATAGGTAGTTTTTTTTTACATTTTTGTCTATAAATAGTAGTTCTTACGATGTAACTCAGGTTGGATACATGATCTAAATTCCTAACATCTCGACGGCGAAGAAGATTAAAGGAAAACGATCACTGTATGCCTTTCACCCCTTATTTTCAACATTTTGCAATTCAATTCAATTACATTTCCAGTTATCGCTTTGTTCTTAATCTAATTTATCTGCAAATTTATCTTTTGTTTATGCATTTTACTTCAAACTTTACTGCATTTTCCAAACCTTTTGAAATATTATTCTTTCATACTTTCTGTATTTATTTCTTGTAGAGTTTCAATTTGCTTACTGCATTTGGCTTTTTTCTATTTCAATTTCAATATTTTATTTCATGTCTATTACTACACAGTCATTTAAGTGCTTCATTTACGTTCCCGTGTTAATTTCAAATTGTATGTCTTACTCTGTGAATGCATGTTCAAACACTGCGTTGTTTACTTTGACTTTATTTTCTGTTTAAGTTACTTGTCAATCAAGTCATTGGCTGCTAATGGCCAATCTTGTCTATTTACACTTTCAATGTCATTTCGACAACAATTAACTTGTTGTGCGAGATTATTAAGTACAAACTGGCAAAAAACCTCAATGATTAATGGCTTAGTGGCCAAGGAAATTGAAAAAATGATATCTGGTCGAACTTTTGATCGTTATTTCACTAAAACTGTTGTTTTCAAAACGAGATTACCACATAACCCATCGATCTCATAATCATTTTAAACTAATTATTTGTTACTTTGACGAATTTAGTGGAAACACACTACAAACCAAATTTCCCAGTTAATAATTAGTATTAGTTTTAATAAATTCTCAAAATAGAAAATAAATATAGGTCATCGACTGATCGAAAATGAGTTCCTACAATGAAAACAATGACATTGGTCATACTGATTTCACCATCTATATTACTTATGGTCACACATACAAGAACAATTACATCCGCATATTTGTCCAGAACATGGAAATATAAACCATAGAGGAATTTTTTTTTTCTTTAGGAGAGTTGCTTACAATAAAGAATAAAAAATTAAGATAATTCCAAGCCTTGCATTGGCTATTGGTATCATTATACTTGCCAGTTGCAAAGCCATATCTCAGCAAGAAAGATGGAACATCTGTATACTTTGTATTAAGGAACCACACCCCCAGTTCTCCAAGAAATGTCCAAATTAGTACTCAAGAAATGTTTCAGGTTAAAATTCGCATTAGTGCAAATGAAAACCAATTATGCTTCCCAAAAACTATAGTTCTTGCCCAACAATGGGTAGGCATAAGGAACGTTGTCGATGTCAATGAAACTTTTCTACATCTGCGAGGGAAACTCTTTATTTACATTTGTAACACGTTGTCGATGTCAATGACAACCTAATTTGAAAAACAAAGATCAAATTGGAGAGTTAGCATTGCAACCACCGAAACTAAAACCCAACTATTGAAAGAGATTTTTTTTAAAAAAAAAATTGATATGCAAAGGCATTACTATAACAGCTGACATCTCAATTATGTTGGCACCTCAACTGCCACCAATCATTTACAGCACATCAATCAATATATATTAAAAAATGAAAAAAGAAACAATAGCATAGGGGGACATAGACCAAGACCCTTACAGAAACATTATTTGAACCGAAAGTTAGGAAGCCCAACTCTATTCCTAAAAAAATCATCCCTAATGAAAAAGGGAATGGAATCCCACCAGTGGAAACCCTGAATATGTAAAGCGTGAGAGGCAAGCCTATCTGCACAATTATTGCCTTCACGATAAATGTGCGAAACCACAAAACGCATATTCTTAGACAGCTCTAAACAATTCCTCCATCTAATTCTAAGCTGCCAAGGAACTAGACTAACAGAGTTAAAAGTCAAAACCACAAGCTTAGAGTCACATTCTAACCAGAAGTTGTGCCACCCTTTCTTATAATATGGCCATCATCGCGCCAATTAGCTCCACATGAAGAGCATAAGAAATCCTAATATTTAACTAAAAACATCCCAGAGCTGCTGCACTACGATCTCTAAAGATGCCACCACAAGCAGCAAAACCTGGAGCACCCTGAGCGGCACCATCAGTGTTACACTTGATCCAATTACAAAGAGGAGGCCACCAGCAAACTTCTTTGATGATAGGAACCTTACCATGCTTAACATTCACCGAAAAAGATTTCAAAATAACAAAGTCACTCATAGAGGAAGAGGCCGAGTTGGAGCTGGAGTTTACTACTAACGCAACGTTGGCAGAGACCAAATTCTTAGCAGCCTGAATAGGGGTGGAGACACTATCGAATCTGACTTTGTTATGGTACTGCCAAGTGATGTAGATGACATTAATGACGCCAACAAGAACAACATCTTTAACTAGAGGGGACAAATTTCTGTCATAGCGCTGTAGAATACTATGGATGCTAGATGTATCAATTTGGAACTCAATAGCTGAGCTTAACCAGCACCACAGCTGCTGAATAAAAGGGTAATCACAAAACAAATGAGGAGTTGTTTCAGCTACTGTACCACAAAGGGAACAAACCGAAACTGTAACACAGCCCCTGCTCCAAATATTTTCACATGTTGGAAGTCGATTGTGCATGATTCTCCAGATCAAAATAGATTTAGAAGGAGGGATGGCCTTGTTCCAAATCAGTCTACACCAAGGAATGGTCTGACTAATTGGATTGATTTGGAGATAAGCATCTTTGAAGGAGAGCTCCCCTGAATCTGTAGCCATCCAAATTAAAGTATCGTTCTCTGAATAGAGGGGAATTGTGATTTGTTTCTATACAATAACCAGAACTGGGAATTGCTAAGAAATCCAACTTGGAATGCGCCACTGACCATTGCTGATGAAATGGGCAACCTTAGCCTTAAACATATCATGCAAATGCTGAGGGATCTGTAGAGTGTCAACAATCGGTTGATCCAACCAATGATCAGTCCAAAAATTAATATCTTTCCCAGAGCCAAGCTGCCAAATGATATTATCTTGAATAATAGAAGTTTTAGACTTTAGAGCAGCCCAAAGGGAAGAGTTAATGTGATAAGAAATAAATCTCTTGTTCCAGAAAGTTCTTGCTCTAAGAAGATGAGCCCACTGGTTGTCAGGTTGAACAAATTCCAACAAAGTTTCACCATGGCTGCATCATTAATGGCTCTAAGAGATCTAATGCCAAGGCCTCCTTCCATAGTGGGACTACAAACTTCACTACAATAGAATGTGTAAAAGATAGTGCCACTTTAACCAGTGCTTTAATAAAAAGATGCTACTTTGGTCCTAAAAATTTGGTCCTAAACAATAAACAACGCTTCCCATATGAAGTACTGATTTTGGTCCTAAACAATAAACAATGCTTCCTATATGAAGCGCTGATTTTGGTCCTAAAAATTTGGTCCTAAACAATAAACAGTGCTTCCAATATGAAGCACTGATTTTGGTCTAAAACAATAAACAGCGCTTAAAGATTTTAAGCGCTGATTTTGGTCCTTTATTCCTATTAATTATTCAGCACCACGCTCGATCTGCTCCCACTTCATTCTCTCTCAGCGAAGTTCAACTCTCTCTCAGCGTTATGCCTCTCAGTGTTTTTCAACTCTCTCTCAGCGAACACAAAGGAAAAGAGACCTTTCCTCTCTCAGCGACCTCTCCTCTCTCAGTGACCTCTCCTCTCAGCGATTTGTGTTTCTGCTTCACTTGTTTCACTTGTCGCGTTTTTCATCTCTCTCTCAGCGAAGTTCACAAAAGAAAAGAGACCTCTCCTCTCCCTCAGCGACCTCTCCTCTCAGCGATTTGCGTTTCTACTTCACTTGTTTCACTTATCGCATTTCTGCTTCAATCTGGCAGCATCGTGGTTCGATTTGGCTTCACCGTCCCGTTGCTGGCTTCGATCTGGCAGCGCCGTGGTTCGTTCTTCTCCCACAACATATGAAGTGAACGAACAACGCACCACCTCTACAAAGATCTATACATGAAGATCTGTTTTTCGAAGATCTGTACATGAAGATCTATCTTTCACATGGTGAGTTTTGATTTCCCCAATTTTTCTCCAAACCCTGACTTCTCCTTATCAATCTGTGTTGTATTGGTTTTATCATGTCTCCAAACCCTAACTTTGTTCTGTATTCTGTGATTTCAGTGATTATGTGTCTTGCTGAAAAACCAAAATCATTAGATTGTGTCCCCTTATCAGATCTGTGCTTTGGATTGCTTATTGTTCTGCTTTGAACTCGAAGGCGTGTGTGTTCTTCACAGAGAAGTTTCAGGCGTGTGGGAATTTGTTGTTGTTCTGGAATTGGAGAGGAACGTTGAAGACAGACAATTCGACTTCGTGATTTGTGTTTAATTGTTTGACACTTAACTTCCTGATTTGTTGTTGTTCTAGAGTTACATTTGTGATGCTGAAAAACGAAACGTAATGCTGAATGTTGAAAATAAAAAAAAAATAAAAAAAGGATAAAACAGCACTTCTAACTAAAAAGCACTGATTAAAAAAAAAGGGTATAAAACAGCACTTCTTGAAGGGAAGCACTGCTTAGCGCTTCCTTTACGGATGCGCTGTTTATTGTCAATTTTTAGCAGCACTTCAAAAACGTTGTTTTTTTTAATAACAATCAGCAGCGGCTAAATAAGCAGCGCCTTTTAAGCGTTCTTTAAGGCTAAAATAAGCGTTGTTTATTGCCTATTTTTGTTGTAGTGCTTTATGCCAAGCAACAGTAACCACTTTCTTTTGATTTACATCTCCATACCATACAAAATTACGAATCCATTTGTCAAACAAATTTAGCAAACTAATCGGCGAAGAGTAGACTAAGAAACTATAAAGCATCATACCATGAATTACCTTCTAAGAGGCTAGTTTAGCTTTAATCATGTCGGCAATGGGCTGAAGATGAATATCTTTCGGCTTACCTTTGAAAATAGGAAGGCCAAGATAGATGAAAGGAAGCTGCCCAATGCCAAACCCTAATAAGTCAGCAATGTTATGTTGCCTCTTGAAAGAGATAGCACCAGCATATATGGTGGACTTACTGGGGTTGATGACTTGACCTGACACTTATCCATATCTATGAAACAACTCTTTAAGAGCAATGATATTTCTTTGGATCCCTTTACATCACATCATCACATCATCAGCGTAGAGGACATGAGATGGAACATGAATACCTCTAGGACCTGTCATTAAGTGGAGAACCCCATCTAAAACAAGCTTGGATATACTCCTACTCAGAACTTCTTCAGCTAAACAAAACAGTAGAGGGGACAAGGGATCCCCATGTCTAACACCCCTTTTACAAGAAAAATAGCCAGTTGCCTTGCCATTTACCGAAATAGAAAGCTTTGCCGATTTTAAAATAGTGTCCACCCATTGACAGAATTTGGGGTCAAAACCAAACCTCTAAAGAACTTTGAGAAGAAAACTCCAATCAATGGTGCCAAAAGCTTTGTGAATGTAAATCTTTAAAGCCAAAATACCACCAAAAGCCTTTTTATCTAACAAATTAATGGCTTCAGAAGTAAGACAAATATAGTCAGAGATTTGGCGACCCTGAATGAAGCCTTTTTGATTAGTAGAGATAATAGTTGGAGCAATTTTGGCTATCTATCTGCGAGGACCTTGGTGATGATCTTAAATTTGAAGTTGGCAAGAGCTATAGTTCTATATTGGTCAATTCTCTCTGCCTCAGGAACATTTGGAATTAAAACAACTAAGTTAGAATTGAAGTTTAGAAGGATCCAACCTTTAGTGAAGAATAGTAGCACTGCCTATTGGACATCCTCAGCAATAATCTCCCAACAAGTTTGGAAGAAAAAAGCACCAAACCCATCAAGCCCCGGAGCACCATCTGAGTTCATAGAAAAACAGCTTGCCTAACTTCCTCTATAGAAGGTAAATTAGTGAGCATGATGTTATCAGCAGCTGAGACAATACTAGGAATAACCTCATCAATCAATCCATTATCCCTGCAACTATTATTGACACTGAAAATACCTTCAAAGTAATTGACTATGTGATTTTCAATCTCAACCGAGTTATTAATAACAGAATCCTCAACTTTCAGCATATTAATTTGCTTAGTCGCATTCCTAACCTTAACCATCTTGTAAAAAAACTTGGTGTTGTGATTACCATGAATGTGCCAATTTAGCATAGACGTCTCTTACCAAAATTGCTCCTCAGCATCCAAGGCTTGCTCATACTCCAGCTGTGCAGTTTTTTCTGCATCAAGAGAGCATCAGAGTAGCCAGCAATATCAATATTTTGTTGAATTTCATCTAATTGGGTTTTGGCAGCTAGCACGTTCTTGTTCACATCTCCAAAGACAGCTTTGTTCCAATCTTTCAGCTAGTTTTAAGCTTTTGAGATAAAACAACCATGGGGCAACCAATAATAGAATCATTCCAAACTTCTTGCACAATTTTTGACAATCAGGATGGCTCGACCACATCCTGAGAAATTTGAAAGATGAGGGATGCTGCTTGTTCTCTTTCTTTAAATCTAGCAGCAAAGGGTAATGATCAGATTTACTCTTTGTGAGAGTACAGTAAGCAACACTAGACCAGAAATCCACCCAAGCTGCATTGCAAACACTTCTATCCAATCTTTTCTCAGTGAAGGCTCTACCTCTTCTTCTATTGGACCAAGTGTAATTAGCACCTCTAGTAGGAAAATGAATCAAGTTGTTGGTTGCTATCCAATTTTGGAAATCATCACTAGCAATCTTAGGAGGACTGCCACTGCCATTGTACTTATGAGCCCCAAGAACAACATTGTAATCTCCTATGAAGCACTAAGGTAACACATGAGATTGTTGCAATAAATTTAGCTCATGCCAAAGAGATCTCCTATTCATGTAATTCTAAGAAGCATACACTGCTGCAATTCCAATATCTTTGCCTTTCAAACTAACAGAAAAAGAAACCTACTAATCAAAGATAACAATGACATTCGGGTTCCAATGAGAAACACAAAGGCACCAAAGATTTTCCCTGCTATTGACAGCAAAAATCCTCAGCTCAAGCCTTCGCAGAAAATTAATAGGCAACTGATTTGCTTGCATCCAAGGCTCAGTAATAAAAAGGAAATCAGGCTTGTGATTGACACAAAGCTTTTTAAGAGCCAACCTAGTAGAGGGGTTAGCCAAACCTCAAACATTCCAATAAATAGACTGAACGTGAACACAAGAAGGGTGGGGTTGAATTGTGTTGAAAACTTTTCGCAAACTTTAAGTTAAAAACACTTAGAACACAGGTTTTTCAAAACAGTTTGTATATCGGACGCTGGAAATAAACCGGACGCTGAAAAGCAGTTTGTGAAAACTTGTTTTTAACACAGTAAGATAAAGATAAATATAAAGCAGTAAAGCAAGAGACACAGAGATTTATACTAGTTCACTACCAAACTGGTAGCTACGTCTAGTCCCTTCGTTCCTGAAGGATTTTCCACTATAATCAACTGATTACAATTTCCGCAAGAGTATTCTCATGTCACAACCTTGACAATATCAACTTCTCAAAACGACTCAAGATAATGAGCCTTTGAGGAAACAAATTGATAACTAGGCCAAAACAACTTTTACAAGTAAGTTGAATACAAGTATAAATAACTCTCACAGAGAGGATAAAAAATAGGCTCAAGATAGAAAAGCCTTCTAAAAGAAAGTGTCGACGCCGAGTTCGATTCTTGTAGTCCGTAGACTTGGCTCGAAACTTGATTGCTCACGTACAGCGGTGCTTTCAGAGTATTGACTCGTTGTAGTGTATAGCAACAGAGCTTGTTCTCAGTAAATGAAGCAATATTCTCTTGTAGAGTTTCGGCAGTTTCTTCAATGGATACCTTGGGGTATTTATAGGAGTTATAAAGGATATTACCGTTACAATAAAAATGGCTCCTTTCCATTGAGTGAGGTGATTTCAAAAGTCATCTCTTTCTTTCTTTCCAGAGAATATCTCAAGAGTACACATTACCGCTTTAGACTACCTTGCTTTTCACAATTGCTTGTACGATTTTTGTCTTGTAGCTAAAGGTGTCACCTTTGATACCTCGTACAACAATTTTGGCGCATAAGATCAAATTCAAATTGCTCCAGATGCTTCGAGAGGAAGAGCAACAACGTGACCATCACGTGATATAAAATGAAGTTCAGACGCCGCCGTAATCTAAGATCGGACGCTCATAGCAAATGGATAAGACTAGTGTCACAAAAAGATAATTCCAGACGCTCACGAAGACAGTTTACTAAGATGAGCCGGATGCTGACACATGAAGTGTATCCTTCTCTTGAGAGCTTCTTCCTTCTTGTTTAAGTGGCTTAGAAATATATGTAATATTAGTATCTGAACACTTCAAGAATTATTAGAACATAAATTGTTCTCTTGTGAATATTTTGTTATCATCAAAATTAATGAGGGTCTAAACTTCTCAATCGTTTAGGTACCAACAATCTCCCCCTTTTTGATGATGACAAATATCTAAGGTTGATGAACAATTTAGTTTCAAAATGACATCAAGGGTCTCCCCCTGAATTTAACAATTTTGATATATAAGAAAATTTAGTATTAAGGCGATAGTTGATAAACAAAGTCAATTAAGTGATCGCAAAACAAATACGTAGATGTATCAGAGTAAGATCGGATGCTGATCAAAAAGATTGATTTAATCAAATTGTATCAAATATATTGATCATTATAAGAGCACTAGTACCAAATTTATTTATCAATATAAGAGCACTAGATCAATGAATGTTAGCGCATTAATAAATAACCACACAAGTGCTATGTATGAAATGCTATGCATGATACTTCGCCCAAACAGATTCATCGGAGTGTGAACATCGGACGGTGGGTTAGTCAGATTTTCACGTGTTCATCATACTTTTCTTTTATTCCCCCTTTTGTCATCAGACAAAAAGAGTGTAAAAACACATCATAGTCAAAATAAGACTTAGAAAAATTTGAATATACGTCAGATAATTAGAGAAAAAATAGTGTATATATATAAGTGTATCAACAAAAATAAGAAATATCACTTAGTACCAAAAAAAATTTAAAGCAAAACAAAGTTTAAGGGTTTGGAAGAGGTGGTGGAGGGATGTTGAGACGTTCATAAAGTAATTTCAGAGCAGTCTCCAGCTGAGTGACTTTCATGGTTGTGGCCTTCATCTCTTCAAACTCTGCTTTGGGAATAATGACCATCTCAACTGCAGAAGTAGAAGTAGAAGGTCCAACTTTTGGTACGGGTGCAGGTTTCATCTTCTGATGCTCTGCTAGCACCCAGTTGGATAGTTTCAGTCTCAATTCCTTCTTCCGTTGAGCTCTTAGAAAAAATGCATCATTTGGTATAGACCATTTGAAGAAATTTCCAAGTTTTCTGAGCTCAGATGCTGTTTGAATTTCCCATTGATACTTCACATCTTACGGATACAAAGATATTCTTGAAGATGATTTCTCTGTGTAGAACAACATCAGCAGTGAAAGCATCAAACCTATTTCCAGCTTCTTCTCCCCATATATTTCTGATAAAGACTCTTAATGCTTCACAAGCGTAAGAGAGTGCTTCATTTTCTGCCAGGTAAATTCTTCACAGATTTTCCCTGTCATCTTCTTCTAGCACTAGGGGGACGAGGTATGGTAACATAGCTTTGGCTTTCCAAGACTCAGACCATTGACTCCAAGTAAATCCAATGTCGAAGTGCTTGGTCACAGCAACCCATTGGTCATATATCTTCATGCAAATCAAAGGCACTGACATCGAGCATCTGAACATATCATCGAAGTAGACTGTTCTAAGATTGATGTCAGTAATTCTGCTGATTGTGCCAACTGTTGGAATAGTGGCTTTCTTGGCATTGCAGCAGTTGGAGGATCCAGTTCTCCATTGATCTTTCTTCAGAGCACTTAGATAATACCTTCTGGCATGATCTTCAGAGATTTTCTTTACCGGAAGCTGGGTAAACTCCTTGACTTTGTAGTCTCTGGGCGCTTTCTCATATTCCTTAGGCCCTATCTTACTGAATGGCATTTTGCCAGGTGCAACTTCCTTTCTTTTTCCAGGAATAGACCAAGGTAACCACCTTTGTCTATTTGGAACAATCTTTATAGAGACAGATGATGGGTCTCTATATTGTCCAATGACTTCAAGCTTTTTCTGCTCTTAGCAATGAGCCATCATACAGGCTTCAGCTTCTGTAATCCATCTACCACATTCCTCTAATGTAAGAGGTTCATTCTGGGGTAGGAACCTTGGTACATCAACAGAAAAGGGGATAGCCCTGCTGTTTGGTTTGGGTATCAGCCTTCCTTTAAAAGACATCTCAACATTGTCTTTTCCATCCTTGAAGACAGCATTCATTGGAGGAGATATCTCCAGTCTTGAAGCTCCGGAAGTAAAGGTCTTCAAGTGCCATACAGATGGGTGATTGTAGATACAGTTAAATCACTCATATCTGACAAATTTTGGTCTAATGTCAAGAGGGACAGGTTTCTTTGGAATTAGGGCAGTAGTTTTAGGTGTCACTACTGTGATATTATACTTGGGAGGAATGTAGGGTTTGAAAGGATTAAATGGAGGGACTTTGAAAAGGAGGTTAAAAGGATGAGAATGAAGTGAGGGAGGTATATGTGGAGGTTTGAGGTGAGGAGATGGTGAGTGTATTGGTCTGTGTTTGGGTAGAATTTTTGAGGGCTATAGAGGTGGTTGTGTTTCTGGTTTTCTGTGCACGGGTTTGAATGGTTGATGGATGTGCAATGTATATAGGTGGAGCAAAGAATGGTATTATCGCTTTCAAAACAGATACAGAATCATCGGAGGATTCAAAGACTTTGGTTCAAGTTCGCATCGCCGACCAATCTCTTCAGTCTGCCTCTAGGGGCAAAGCACCGAGGCGGACGATGAATTGCCTTCTTTTGTGCACCGGACGCTGAAACTTGTTTCTCAGCTTCTGGCTTGCTTCTTTTCATCAGAATCTGACTGATGGGAACGCGGTCCTCATCTTCTGATTCAGTCTTTCTTTTAGGTGCAGAAGCCACCTTCTGCTTCTTGCTTCTTGTCTCCTCTTCTGGAGAATCAGAAGTCCTTTTCACACCAGTTACAGAACTTCTGGTGGTTTTGTCAAAAGTAGACTTCTTGCTGAGAGAGGGACCAGATTCTATTCCCTGTTCCTTTTTCACCTTCTTCATTTGTTCACCAGTGATCAATTTCATTCTGACCAAGCTGTTAACTCCGAAGGTGTCAGGAATCACAACATTTTCAGTGCCAAAATACTTCACCTTTTCTTGATCTGGCAAAGCAGTCAGCTTGTTTACAACCAGATTCTTGGTCATCATCTTAGTGAGCAGAACACCATAAGGAATGCACTTGTAGGTGTTTTTCTTGTCAAGAATCGCTTCCTCGAATTAACCAAAGGCATTAATCAGTTGTTGTAAATCAATCTTGGCAGGTTTACCTTGTTACCAGCCATGTAGTGCCTCATAATGAACTTGTTCATAGTTGACTATGTCACTAGAGCCACCTTCAACCGTACACTCTTGGTGATTATCTTGTGAAGAACTCAAATGACTCTTCAAATTCTTTGCAAAGAGGAGTTTCACCAGATTCTTTCAACTGTTTATAGTTCTCAAACAAATCCTCATTGACCTTCTCAAGGCCATGAAATGCATCACCCAATCTGTAGTAAACGATACCTTCACAGGGACAACCAAAGTGACTTCAGAGATGTTGGTAACAAGAAAATGAACTTGTAACCTCTCACGGTTCCTTCAAAAATACCACCTTGGTGTAAACGAAGCGTTACCCCAAAATTTCTTAATAGCGATAACTAGAACCTCAACCTGTTTCCAAAAGAAGTAGTGTTCCCAACCCATTGCCTTGAAACCACCTAGAAGTCGAAGCCATAGAGTTTGAAGTTTTCTAAATCAACCCGATTTTCCAAAGAAACTTTTCCTTCAGCCATGGTTCGTAAATGGCGGTATACTCAGAGGTTGTTACACCGCATATGATTGCGGTTGAGAGATAGAGAAATGGAGGTTTAGGGTTTTAGGACAATGGAAGAGAAGAGAAGGAAAACTGCTTTTTGATCAAAACAGAGAGAGTGATTGTGGAGCAAAAAAGAATGAGTAGTGGGAAGGTTTTGTAATTGGTACAGTTACTTTTCAAAATATCGCTTCGTATTTCCACATAAAAATTAAATCAAAAAGAAAAGAAAATAAAGATTCGCCTTTTCATTAAATGAAGACGCCAAAAGAAAAGTAAAATCAAGAAAAAGATTTTACCTAAAAACATAAACAATTATGACTCAGTAGATATGATGAGACGCTTGAGTCCTTAACACGTGTGACACGTGTGGATGTGCTCGGACGCACGCAACCGATTCACCAGACGATGAGTTATGATGCATATGACAAATAAGATGCTTATGCACATACATGCTTATGTCATATCAGATGCTCATATGATATCTATCATAAGACGCTGAGATTAATCATTCTTCTATAAGATGAAAGTTTAAATTTCTTCTTATAAAATTGAATCTATCTTCAACAAGGGATTTTGTAAATACGTCAGCCCACTGATGATCAGTGTCTACAAATTTTATTTCTAGAATACCCTTCTGAACATAGTCTCTTATAAAATGATGCTTAATCTCAACGTGCTTTGCTCTAGAATGCAATATAGGATTTTTAGAAAGACATATGGCAGATGTATTATCACAGAAGATAGGAATGTTACTCTATTTTATCAAGTAGTCTTCAAGTTGATACTTCATCCACAGAAGTTGAGAAGCGCAACTTGTCTTTGAGATGTATTCAACCTGCCATTGAGAGTGCAATAGTGCTTTGTCTTTTGCTTGACCAAGATACAAGATTTGCTCCAAGGAATTGGCAGCTACAACTTGTGCTCTTTCTTTCAATTCGGTCTCCAACAAAGTCAGCATCACAGAAACCTACTAATTTGTAATCTTTTGATTTCTTATAAAGCAAACCAAGATTAGTAGTTCCTTGCAAATATCTGAATATTCTTTTAACAAAGACTTAAGTGTGATTCTCTAGGATCCGATTGAAATCTAGCACACAGCAGACGAACATAATGTCAGTCTTGAAGCCGTAAGATAAAGTAGAGATCCAATCATACCTCTGTACATTTTCCGATCTACCTTCTTACCAATTTCATCTTTACTAAGAGTGCAGGTAGGATGCATAGGTGTACACATAGGCTTGCAATCCAAAGAACTTGAATTTCTTCAATAATTCTTTTATATATTTGCTTTGATGTATATAGATACCATCACTGCATTGCTTGATTTGTATTCCAAGGAAAAACTTTAATTCTCCCATCATGCTCATCTCAAATTCAGCCTGCATAAGCTTAGAAAATTCTTTGCAAAGACTTTCGTCAGTGGCTCCAAAAATGATATCATCAACATAGATTTGAACAAGTATGAAATGCTTGTTAGAGGATTTTCTGAAAAGAGTAGTGTCAACTAAACCTCTTGTAAATCCATTTTTCATTAAAAAGGAACTTAGTCTATCATACCATGCTCTGGGAGCTTGCTTAAGACCATATAGTGCCTTTTTAAATGAAACAACATTTAAAAACTTAGTCTATCATTAAGTTCAAGTGGTCTCGAGGTTGAAACAACATTTTTTAAATGAAAGGAAGTTTTAACTTGTTTTCCACTTTGACAAGCTCACACAGGGCATCAGATTGGAACTTAAGATTTGGTAAGCCTCTAACAAGATTGTGCTTGTTTAATTTTGAGATTAACCTCAAATTGGCATGACCCAATCTTTTGTGCCAAATCCATTGCTCATCTTCAACAGACATAAGACACTTGACATCTTGTTTTGAAAGTTCAGAAAGATCAACTTTATAAATGTTTTGTTTCCTCTTTGCTGTAAAGAATATAGATCCATCATTTTTGCTTTTTACTAAACATCCATTTTCTGTAAAGACAACATTATAACCATTGTCACATAATTGACTTATGCTCAATAGATTATGTTTCAGTCCTTCAACATATAAAACATTATCAATAGAAGGAAGAGAGCCTTTACCAATGCGACCAATTCCAACTATTTTACCTTTCTGGTTTCCTCCGAAACCAACGAATCCAGCTTCTCTAGGTCTTAGTTCTTGGAACATATGCTTTTCTCCCGTCATGTGACGCGAGCATCCATTGTCTAAGTACCAGGATAGGTGTGTTGACTTTGTTGCTAAGCAAATCTGCAACATAGACTATTTTATCTTTAGGTACCCATATCTTTTTGGGTCCTTTCTTGTTAGTTCTTGAAGGATACTTGTCCTTCTTAGTTGTAAACACAGTACATGCACTTTTCAAATGACCAGATTTATTGCAGTAAGTACAATACAAATATTTACTATGATTATTGGATTTATCAGATGCTGAATCATTTTCTAAAAGAGGTTCATCTGATATATAACCAAGACCATGAGTTGTCGTTGTACTGACACCCTAAATCATAGAAGCTTGCTTGCTTCGAGTTACACTCTCTGCAAGAAACTTTTGAAATGCATGTTCATAGTCATTTGATTTGCAGTTAGGATTGCCAATAACTACAGAGCTTTTGACTTGAGAGCTCTCAGCTTCTGGTTGCTTGTTGGCTTCCAGACGCTGGTTATCCACCAGACGCTGATTTTCAGTTTTCAGCTTCTGGTTCTCTTCATTGAGTACAGAGTTTTCATTGTGTAAAGAATGAAAATCTTGTGTTAGTTTTGAAAATTTCTTTTTCAAATTCTTATACTCAATAGAGAGAGTGGCAGAATCCTTTAACAGATCATCAAATGCAAGTTGAAGTTCAGAATAAGAATCATATATTATTACCTCTTCAACTTCTTCTTCTGAATCAAGATCAGTGTCTGCCATGAGGGCAATGTGAGCTTCTTCTTCTTTATCTTCCTCAGAGGAGGATAAGTCAAGATCTTCCCATGTTGCCATGAGACCTTTCTTCTTTTTCTTTAAGGAGCTTCTTGTGGGCTTTTCCTTAAGATTAGGACACTCGGACTTGAAATGTCCAGGCTTCTTACATTCATAGCAAATGACTTGGGCTTTGTCCTTGTCTTTGCTTTCCTTCTTGTCCTTTGTATCTTTCTTCTAAAACCTTCTTCTGAAGTTTCTCTTCTTCCACATTCTCTGGATCTTCTTAGATATGAAAGCTAGCTCATCATCTGATCCATCATAATCTCCTTCTGAAGCTTCATCATCCGATTCTTCTTCTTCAGCCTGAAAAGCTTTAGAAGTACTAGGTTTATGTTGATTAACTCTTAAAGCAATAGACTTACTCTTCTTGGTAGGTTCTTCTTCATTTAGCTCAAGTTCATGAGCTTTCAAAGAACTCATAAGATCTTCAAGCCGAAGGACATTTAGATCTTTTGCTTCTTGAATAGCGTTGACTTTGGGTCTCCACTGCTTAGTCAAACTTCTCAAGATCTTTCTCACATGATCGTGTGTAGTATAACTTTTTCCAAGGGCCTGCAACCCATGAACAAGTGTTTGGAACCTTCCAAACATAGTTTCAATGTTTTCTCTATCTTCCATTTTGAATAGCTCATAATCGGGCGAACCATCATGTCGCCTTTGTTTCTCTTACTTGGCGTAACCTCATAAGACAAAACAAGAGAATCCCAGATTTCTTTGGCAAAGATCAAACTTACCACATTTATCATATTCTCTTTCTGTCATAGCACAGATGAGAATAAATCTAGCCTTCTGATTGGTTTGATATCTCTTTTTCTGATCATCAGTCCAGTTTTTCTTAGGTATTGCAACACCAAGGGCATTAGCGGGAGAAATGTATCCACTTTCAACTATATCCCATAAATCAAGATTTTGTGCCTCAAGGAATGCTTTCATCTTATCATTCCAGTAATCAAATTTTTCTCCATTGAATAGAGGAGGACGGTTCATATGACCACCTTCAGCAGACATGTTCACAGTAGGATCTTTACTCTTAACACTGTTAAGTGCTCAACCAAGAGGCCGAGCTCTGGTACCAACTGAACGTGAACACAAGAAGGGGGGGTTGAATTGTGTTGAAAACTTTTCGCAAACTTTAAGTTAAAAACACTTAGAACACAGGTTTTTCAAAACAGTTTGTATATCGGACGCTGGAAATAAACCGGACGCTGAAAAGTAGTTTGTGAAAACTTGTTTTTAACACAGTAAGATAAAGATAAATATAAAGCAGTAAAGCAAGAGACACAGAGATTTATACTAGTTCACTACCAAACTGGTAGCTACGTCTAGTCCCTTCGTTCCTGAAGGATTTTACACTATAATCAACTGACATAATTTCCTCAAGAGTATTCTCTTTGTCACAACCTTGACAATACTCTCAACTTCTCAAAAGCGACTCGATGCAATCGAGCCTTTGAGGAAACTTGACCTTAACTAGGCCAAAACAACTTTTACAAGTAAGTTGAATACAAGTATAAATAACTCTCACAGAGAGGATAAAAATAAGCTCAATATAGAAATGCTTTCTAAAAGAAAGTGTCGGACGCTGAGTTCGTTCTTGTAGTCCGTAGACTTGGCTCGAAACTTGATTGCTCACGAAGCGGTGCTTTGAGTATTGACTCTTTGTAGTGTATAGCAACAGAGCTTGTTCTCGATAAATGAAGCAATATTCTCTTGTAGAGTTTCTGAGCTTTCTTCAATGGATACCTTGGGGTATTTATAGGAGTTATAAAGGATATTACCAAGCATAAAGAAAATGGCTCCTTTCCATTGAGTGAGGTGATTTCAAAAAGTCGCTCTTTCTTCCTTTCCAGAGAATATCTCAAGAGTACACATTACCGTTTTCGTACTACTTTGCTTTTCACAATTGCTTGTACGATTTTTGTCTTGTAGCTAAAGGTGTCACCTTTGATACCTCGTACAACAATTTTGGCGCATAAGATCAAATTCGAAATCTGTTCCAGATGCTTCTGAGAGGAAGAGCAACAACGTGACCATCACGTGATATAAAATGAAGTTCAGACGCCGCCAGAATCTAAGATCGGATGCTCATAGCAAATGGATAAGACTAGTGTCACAAAAAGATAATTCCAGACGCTCACGAAGACATTTTACTAAGATGAGCCGGATGCTGACACATGAAGTGTATCCTTCTCTTGAGAGCTTCTTCCTTCTTATTTAAGTGGCTTAGAAATATATGTAATATTAGTATCTGCACACTTCAAGAATTGTTAGAACATAAATTGTTCTCTTGTGAATATTTTGTTATCATCAAAATTAATGAGGGTCTAAACTTCTCAATCGTTTAGGTACCAACATAGACTTCATTGAGCAAGGTTTTTAAGCCCTGCCCAAGTTCGGGTATTGTAGTTGCCAGAGTTTCCTTTCTTTAATGATTTCTTCCTCATTTTCTTTTTCTTGTGCTTAGACATGACCACCTCAAATTCTCCTTCATTTGCTTGGTCTAGTTGAACACCAGAAGTACCAGAAGATTGGCCCTCAGTCTTTGGGTCAACGCCTAACATATCATTCCAATTTTGAAGGACTCTAAGATCCTTACCCACCTCAATAGGAACATCATGCAAGTTGTCAATTATCTGCACTGAGTTGGTTAAGGCAGCTGCTATTACAGGTTGAATGAGATTGCCCATTTGAGTTTCTTGAACAATGTCCACAGAGGTGTCCTGCAAGTCAACTTGGACAAGAGTAGGGGTAACTTGTGCACAACGATCATTATTAGAAGAGGAAATAATGGCAGTGTTAGATTGCTCAGCAATATTTTCATTCCTATCATCCCTTACTTGAATCATAGTCTGTTGCAAATGCAAGGGAGCATCCTGCTGCACAGGAGCATGACTGATACTAGGCACAAACCCAAGATGAGGATTTGGGTCAACCTGCTGCTCCAAATTAGCCGCATGGATAGTGCCACCACCCAAGGAATTAGTTGTGACAATTTTCTCAATAGAAATAAAAGAAGTTTGACCTAGATGCAGAACACTATTCTGATTAGCAATAAAAACCTCTGCATTCACAACATTCCTTTCCATATCAACATCAGGATGCACAATTCCTTTTCCCTTATCAGATTTAGAAGGCCCCCCATGATTGGGCTACTGCTTAGGAACAAATTTAGAAACTGGTTTCCTAGAGTTGAAATTTTTTTCTTTGCCCTCCATCACAGTTTTATCAGTCAAAACTAGTTTAGTAGGCCCATGGTTATCTTCTACTCTGTGACATGAGGCCAAAGAATGGCTAATGTTTTGATAGGAAGGACAAAATTCAGGTAAGTTTTCATATTGTATACCCACAAAAAAAGCATAATCATCCCTTTCAACAAGAATTTGATTCCGGAATTGGCCATTGAGGTCAACATCGATCAGTACTCTCGCAAAATGGCTAAACATGCGATCTTCAATTTGCTTACTTATTGCATCATCAAGACAAATAGGAATTCCAATACTCCCCACGATAGCAAAGATTATCTTAGGCCTCCAATATTCTTGCGCCAAGCCAAATATCTTGACCTAACACTGAGCACTGGTTTATCATTGCTTGTTAGGATTGAAGTCAGGGGTCCATTTAAACAAGCGAAGGATGCCTAGCTTGAGGTTCCATGAGTTATTCGATCTGACACTTTGCAAATCCTCCACAGATGAGAATGAGAACTCATAATAACCCTTTCCCAGGGATACCATGCCCCACTTACTCAATGGAGCCCAAAGTTTCGATAACTTAGCCCGCAAGTCATGTATCTTAATGTTACCATCGCCTTTCAACAGAAACAGGCGACCATGCATATGGTTTTTATACTCTTCCAACCCCGCTTTGTACTCTTCTTCAGGGATCTTGATGGAGACTTCATCCCCCTTGATGCAGGGCTTCCGCAGCTGGCTATATGGAATATCACACACATTGTTGAGGGCCTGCGTAAAAGTCTTGCGTTGTCGCAATGGAGACTCTTGCGATTTGTTTTCAGCAGGACTAGAAGAAGGAGAGAAATGAAGAGAAGGCTTAGGAAAAGGAAGGGATAGAAAACCCCAAGGACATACGACCATGCCTTCCTCCATTGTTGCATGGAACCCTAGGGAGTCACGTAGGCTAAAACTCTGGCAGAGCGGACGTCAAGTTAATTGAAATTTGCTTATATTTGAGTCCCAATTGAAAAAGATTACAGAAACAAAGATCTACACAACAGGGTCACTTTAATTATCTCATTCACAAATTGAAAGACAAAAATGGAACCAAAAGAAAAGGCTGTGGGATCCACCGTTCACAGGCAGTGTTTGTTCCTAATTAAAATCCATATCCACAACAGCCATGCGAGCTTGAGGTTCAAAGGAGTGAAGGTGAAAGGGTCGTCGAGGATTTGAGGGGAGATTGAGCAGACAAGGACAAAGAGGGCGAGGGAGAAGGTCAGGAAGGTTTCACAGGTGATGAGGGTTATGGGAGATGGGAGGAACAAGACGAGTCCGAGTTCGACAGTGTGTCTTGGAATTAGATGAGTTGAAAGCTATAACATTTGGGAGTCTTTAGCAATTGTATAAATTTTAAACTCTAACCTCACAAAACTTGCATATTATAATACAACCACCGAGTTTACCTTCTATGGCTAGTCATTTGACTGGCTTACCCATGAACCATATATCATGTTTTTTCACTCTAGAAGCCACCTGCTATCAAATAGCATCGGATTTGCTTTCCATAAAATAGCATTTAACATTTTTCTAGATTTCGACATATAACCAAGAAAAAAGAAAATACGAAAGGGCTTGCTACCTAGTAGTTCTGCAAGTACTATTAACAGTTTTTCTAAGCTAAATGATAGACATTCCCCAAGGCCTAAAGCTTTTGTATGGACCCCTAGGGTCCACAATTCAAATTCAAGGGAATTGAATAAATAAATACTACCTCCGTCCCTTAATGTAAGGCCTTTTTGAGAATTTTTCCTGTCCCATAATGTAAGGCATTTTCTAACTTTCTTGGTGCAATAATTATTTTTTTTACAAAGAATAACCCTAATTAAGTGGAAAGAGAATACAATATTTTAGTTAAGTAAAAAATTTATTGAAGGGTAATTTTGGAAAAAGAATACACATTATTGACAAATTTATTATAAATCATCATTTTCTTAATTCGTGTGCATTGGCCAAAAGGGCCTTATAATAAGGGACGGAGGAACTAGTGAATAGAGGCTAAAATGATGATTTTTTAGGCTAGCAATGGAATTGGTCTATGGAGAAGGAAAAAATAATGTAAAGAAAGTAAGAAAAAGCCTACAATGGTTAAGTTTGAAGATATCTCCTCTCATACAAACCAATAACTTGATTAGCCACAGCCAACATAATGGCCTGTCCTGGTGGGATTCTCATGAGCCGAGGCAATAGACCTTTCCATAAGGCAAGAAGTCCTTCTTCTGCATATATTGTTCTGATGGCATGGATCATACCTTTGTACTTCACTTCACCCCCTACTTTTCCCTGAGCCATCAACCTTTTTGTTTTCTTAAATGACAAAGCGACTTTGACAGGTCTAACATTCAAAAGAGGAACAGAAGCGAAGACTGATACTTTTCTGTTTTCCTAAAGATAACATTTTGCTTTAAACTCGATTGAGATGAATTTTCCTGTGTAAAATATAATTTGATGAGACTAAGTAAAGTAACTACATGAATTTATTTTATTTCAATTTTTATGGATAAAAGCCTAAGATAGGGGAGGTTTCCTTATTGCAAGGTCAGGACATGTCACAAGACATAGTAAGGGCAGACAATGCTAATTACAAATGATTTACCAATGAGAGTCCACCAATAGTAATCAAATCAAAACCTTTTCATCAAGGGCCATTTGATCCTACCAATTGGACTAACCGTCATTAGCTGCTGATTTTATATTTACTATACACTGGAAAAAGCTAAAACAATTCAGGAACAACTTCCTTCTAGTTCTGACCCCATTAAGGAAAGGAATATTGAATCCCCTTGTTAACTCTTCTGCTCTCTTCCCACTTTATATTCTTAAACAAAAAGCCAGAACCAGACCACAAATCTCATATTTCATTTCCTTCTTCATTTCACCAGTTTTCATTAGATTTTGCAAACTAAAACCAATAATAAACTGACTTGGCATTTTAATGAGATAACTTCACATAGGTAAAACCCTCATGCATCCTGGAGAAATATTTTCATATAATGTGAGGCATAAATTCTATATATTCATTGAGGTCCAGTGGTTTGGGTTGGGACACTGAAGAAGTAGTAAGCAGGAAGTGCAGGGTTCAAATTCTACCGCTAACAAAAATCCCCTTCCTCATAATAAAGCTTACCTCTAACATTTGTCTATTAAAAAAAAATGCTTATCCCAACCTTCCATTAAAAACAGTAGAGAATCCTCAACTGGGGCCCTAGAATTTAACTCCTATAAAATTAAGAGTGCATTTTAGAGCAAAAAGTACAGAATTATAACTGTAGATTAAAAAATCAACAGCTTCAAACCACAAAGCTATTTAAACAACCTCCGTGAGTTGTCAATAAACAACTATAAATTTGCACTTTCTCCTCTAAATTGCGCATCTTTAGTAGAGCCAGATCCAATAGAGAAATCTTCCATTACAGACAGTAGAGGAATCTTCGACAAAGGTCTTAGAATTTGACTCCTATAAAATAAAGAGTACACTTTAGATCAAAAAGTGCAGTTATAACTGTTGATTGAAAAATCAACAGCTTTGAACCACGATGTTATTAAAACAACCTCCTTGGTTCTTCAATGATATAAGGAGACAAATCCAGGGTCTTAATAAGTTTTCAAGCAGAAAATGACTATTGTGAAAAACTACGATTTACATGACATAAACCCAGAAGGTGGTATTCAAACTAAGGCTTTGCAATTAAAAAATTAACAACAAAACTAAGGGCACGTTTACTTTGTGAAAAAAAATTTCTGTTTTTATTTTTTAAAATTAGTGTTAATTTTAACTTATTAATAAGAAGATAGGAGACTATTTGAGTGAACAATTGTCTATATTTTCGGAAACAATGAAAATGCCAAAAAAACTATTTTCATTATTTCCGAAAATACATCCTCCACATCCCCTTTTATCTTCTCTCCATCACAATGACTCATTTCAAGAGTATCTCATTTTCTTGTTAGCAAGTTAAATTGAATATAAGTTTTAGAAAATGAAAATAAAAAATGTTTTCACAAAGTAAACAGGCCCTACAAGTCTTATATAGTTAGGTGCCATCAGCTACATATCATAAGCAGATAATAATTACTTGAATATATATTAGTAAAAAATATTTGCAAAAGAATAGTTCAATGTAAAACAAATCTTGAATAATCAAAATGCTAAAATCAAGAAGATACTTTTTGTAAGTTGGACTGCCTAGTTGAGAAGACTGAGTGACAATGGTCAACTAACTGAAATATACCATCCAAGACTTCGTTCAAACCAAGAATGTAAAAGAAAAACATTGTTATACTACTAAAAATATCCGAGCTGATATAAATAAATATTGTAAATTTATATACTTGACATAAGAAACCCCAACCAAGAATGTATAGTCGGCAACTCGGCATAACATTAGCAGAATTGCAAAAACTTTTAGATAGAATTTAAATTTTCACTTGTAAAGGTTTAAATTCAAATTCAACAATATAAAATACAAATTAGGATAGAGTAAATAATTATATGCCAATCAAAAAGTATTCCCATAGCTCAATGGACTATTGTTTATTTCAAATTTGTCCATAGGTGTTAGCTTAGTGGTAGGAGCATGGTCTTGTAACCCTAAAGGACATGGTTTAAATCCCCTCGACGACAGTGGTAATATGGTCATTAGTGCCACTGAAATAATAATATATCACTTTCCTTCATCCGCTTTTAAAAAAAATTATTTATAAATATTGTTTCTTTCAAATTTTCAGTCTAATACCATAACCGACAATTGCATCGAACACTACTATTATGGCCCAATTTCCCGAGCCTAGCATAGCTGAAACCTGACTAGACGGGTGTGATCACCCTTGCTTACTAATCTAGCATCTAGGATAATCCTTAGCATTATAACAAATCTATGATAGACACATGAGTTTTAAATAATTTAAATTTTTTAAATGATAATAAAAGATTGATACATTAAATCTCTCATTTGTGTCTATTTTTCTTCTAAATGGAGCCCTCAATTTCTTTTGAGAAATGAAGAAGATCTTAACACTTATAATATATGAGACTCCACCTCCTTAATCCCTGATAGAAAACTACAACTACCTTGCCACAATAATTGCGATAATTACTAATCCCCAAAAGATATGGAAAACTTATCTCAATAAAGGAAACCTACATCCTTATCAGGTCAAAGAGTAAGATTCCTATTGGTATCCTACCACCCCATATATAAAAACAAGGCTATCCTCGGGTATGGTATCTACTTATTCATGTCCTTCTCATCCAAGCCCTTACCAACTTGAACATCAAAATGCCTTATATCACCCCTTCATCCACAGCAGAATCTCAGCATAGAATAACTACCAATTTTTTCCCGAAAGAGATCAGTCTTATGGTATAAGTATGCATTTCCCTTCATAGATTATTTTTGCTTGAATGCTTAGTTCCGATTTAATTTAATAATAGGCTATACATACTGATCCAGAGTGGCCAAAAGGCCCACTCCGCAATGGGCTGATCCGATCCAACTAGGAGGATCCATGCCGAAACAACACTAACCTGAAATGGCCAAGGTCCACTTCGGGCCACCGACGTGACTCGACAGTTCTACCCTTGGGGTGATAAACCCTAGGCATCACATCGCCACGGCGTAAAACCCTAGAATGCAAGCATTGCGTCGCTAGCCCTAAAAGCAACCTTCTCACCACACAACCCTAGAAACGACATAGGTTGTCGGATACATCCAACAGCTAATGATCAATCTAGGGTTACCTGAGAATATCCACACGTCAGCAACCTTACCTCACCTATAAAAGGTCCATGACCTAATCAATAAAGGTATGCACTGTTCATTTTTACCTCACCTTATTCCAATACTGACTTAGGCATCGGAGTGTGTGCAAGCACACCCCCACTATCGTGCTCCGTCATTCGTGCTCCTACTCCGGCCACCTCTGGGATCCATTTCTGATCATTGTGGGAACTTCTTAGTTCTTCCATTTTCCTTGAATCTTCTGATTCACCATGGCCAGATCCAGACAAACCATTAAACGCGGAACATAATACGCATGCCTATGTCTATTGACGTTCCTGATTAGGGCGACGATGTTCCTGTCGCCGTCGAAGGCGAGTCTTAGTCAGACCCAAACATGGAAACTGTTCCCGTCCTTGCACCGGAGTCCATTTCGGCTACCGAGCCTTCACTAACTCCTATAACAGCTGTTGTAGTCAACGAGCTCCTCAGCCTCGTTCGGCACCAGACGGAAACAATGGCGGCCCAAAACCTCCACTTACTCCACATTGAGGACCAACAGAACTGTCTTTCGAGCAAGGTGGATGCTTACCTTCGCTCCATACAGTGGACCCTATCGAACAGATCAGAGGCTTCCGAAGAACGCGATCCAACAAAGGGTAGATCCAGGAACTGCCAAGTTTCTAACCCTAGATCCACCGATGACTCTTCTCCGAGAGCCAGATCATCTGAACCGTCTCCTCCGAGACACCGCTCACCCACGAGGTCACAGGCTCGCCATCGCTCTACTGACTGATCCCCTCCTCGACGTCGATCCCCAGGAGGCATGAGCCGCCACGGTCGTCGCTCACTGGAACGCTCGACCCCTCGACGTCCGTCCTTGTCACAGTCTCAGCACCGACACAGATCCCACGAGCGATCTCCTCCGGACTCCAGTGAGCACCCTCCCTTCCGCCGTTCCACATCCCCCTAGAGATCGCGAGAACATGACATTCACTACCGGTCTTGGCGTTTGAGAGACGTATCCCCTCGACATCGTCACCATCTTAGCCGACGTTCCCGCGAGAAGGTTTTCCCTCCTCGCCATCATCGCCCCGCAAAATCTCTCTCAAGATGGGGCTTCAGTTCCCCTCCTTCGTACTCCGAATCTAACGATTCCGAAGACAACGTGACCATTTTGCATCAGGACCCTTCACAACCAGGGTAGCTCGATTTCCGATACCTCTAGCCCTTTAAAAGCAGTAACATCCTGATTTTTAGGAAATAATATTAGAAATTACAATTTTAAAGGAGATAGGCGTAAATGTGTTATAGAAACATTCAAAAAGGACCAAAATACCCCTAGGAAGGATCTAGGAGCCCTAGAAACGTCTAGAATGAAAGAAATTACAAATATGACCTTAGGTACGGTCGCGACGCGACCAAGATTGAACTAAGATCCATCGCGATGCAATGGTGAAGATTCTAGAGAATCAGAAGCGGTGATTAAGTCAGTGGTCACAGCCAATAGACACTTGACACGTGGCACCGTCGCGACGCGACAGAGATTGTGCCTTGGTCCATCACGATGCGATGGGACCAATATGTGCCTATATATAGCCTTTTGCCCCCTCATTTCAACTCGTCCCAAATCCTCTTCTCTCTCTAACTTTCTCTCTCTAGGGACTTCTAAGGAGTGAGTATGTTCTATGCTAGCCTCTAATGAGGATCTGGCACATCAGAAAACCCTTAGTAAGTAATCTTAGAGATTGAGAAGGAGAGTGAGTCTAAGAGGGCCACTAAGGAGCAAGTATGTTTTACACTTGCCTCAAGAGAGGATCTTATGTATCAAAAAGCCCTTAGTATGTAATCCTCTGAGAGGGAAGGATGAGAGCGGCCTAGATAGGAGCGTCCAGAGGTAGAGTACGAGTAGCAAGAGCGGCAAGGGAGCAGAGAGAGTGCCAGCAACTACGGTAGTCTTCTAAGCCAGGTATGGGTGACCTGAACCCTATCCACTAAATATTGTAGAATTAGAATAAATGTATAACTAGGCGTAGGGTGACCCAAACCTTACTAGTGGTTGATAGTACCAGTACCTTAGGAGAGGGGGTGGCATGTGACAGCTGAGGATAGTTGCCAGAGGTCTATCAACCATAGGAATAATCTATTTATATATGTGATAAATGTTTGTGTGATATGATTGTCTTATGATTGTATGTATGACTGCTGATATGTTAGATGATGACATAGTAAGTCGCCTGAGCGACATTAGGATGGATTTATATATTGATAAAGGATGATTGATAGTTGATGTTTTGCTGATGGATCTATAAGTCATTCGAGGATGGTTGAGTACTGATAATGTGTTGGTTGACTTACAATATGCTGTAGATGCTAGTAATTTTGTTTATGCTGGTTTGATGTATTAAATAATGATGTATGTGGGGTATGATTCAAGCTATCTAATAAAGAGATGTTAAGTGTTGAGATATGATGATAATACTGGTCGAGGTGATGAGTTGATGTGCTGAGCTGATGAATAATGAGCTAATATGCCGATGTGCTAAATTGATGAGTAATAATAAATTGTTAAAGTGCTGAGAATAAATAATCATATGCATGTGCTGAAATCCACCGTCGTGCACATAGGCTGTGTATGAGGCCAGGTGCCAGAGTGCAGGCACGATGCAGTCGGTATAGGACCACTTCGAGTGGATCCTTGAGGATAGTCTGGGTCCGACAAAGCTCCTAGGTGACCAGTGGCTTGGCCTCCACTGTGTTGGGATATTGGGTAGCCTGGTCATCCTGACAGGGTACTGTTGCATCACTGTCCATAGTACCGCCTCGACACCTGTTCCTATCGCCGCATTGGGGAGCAGGGATGCACTCTTAGGGATATGATAAGTGGGATAGGGGAATGGACAACTGGCTGGCCTATCGAGGTCGCTGTTACTTATAAAAGCAAAGTGGCTAAGGTGGGGTTGCTTCTGCCATAATTGAGCTGTGTGACCACGTAGGCATATAGACTTAAGCTACATGGAAACGGGTAGTTAGGTAATGATCCAAAACTGTTATCAGAGGATGGATGTGTGGTTGATTCCTTTATTTGCCTTATTTATACATGAATTCTAAATCTTTCTTTCCCATTAAATGGTGCGTATAGTGTGTTTTGATTCTCCCGTTCTATTTCATGTTTTGTCTATATCTGTCTACGGATACTAGCAAGTATCAGATAGGTTCAAAAGAAAGATAGAGATTGTGGGTACACAGCCAGTGCGTCAGAGTTAGTCCTAGTTATTAGATACTCTGTACAATTAAAAAACCTTAAGGTTGGATGTTTTGAATACATTCATATACTTCCATCCAAAATATTAAAATAAAATTATTTCTATAAACTGAAATTTTAGGACGTCACATTATGGTATCAGAGTAGTTCGATTCTAATCGGACTGTTGGGTTATAGGGTGTCATCACTAGAGAAGTCCGATCCTAACCAGATTGTGGAGTCATTAGGGTACTGCCACAGGCTGTGTTTTAGTCAGATTCCCATTAGATTCTGACTATATTAAGGGGGTGGTGTATCCGCTTAGGAGTCATCTATGTTATGAAAGTATTAAGATGGGCAGTTTAAGATAATCAAATCCTTTGGATTATAGGTTGTATAACTCTTATTTGAATGTGTGCTCCATTGGTATAATTGTTTTTCTCGGAAGGTGATAAAGTTATTATAAGGAAGAAATCAGTATGAAACCCATGGAAAATAGGTCAGGTAGGATGCAAAGTTTATAAGGTAGATAGTTAAAATTACCATAGGAAAGATAATTGGGTATAATGATGATAGTATTGGGGTTGGCACGGTTACACAAGTGGAAGATAATAAATATGAATCTACTTGGACTGAAGAAAAGATTAGTGATAACTATTCTATTATAGGAAAGCCTGCATAGACATTTAATGAGAAGCAAAGATACCAGAAAAGATCTTGTGACGTTGGGGGAAATGGAACAGAGATTTACCTTACTAAGATTTGGTGGATAGATAGATGGAAGAATTTATAGATTGAGTTGAGTTACTGACAGGAGTATCTGACAAATACCCTTAAGTCTTAGTTAGAAGTTTAAACCTTGATTAAGGAAAATCGAAATGTCGATTAGGGATGGTGAAAGAAATGGAAATACTGTTAAAGCCAGCCGTTTTGCAAGTAAAATAGCTTGGAATAGGATATGAAGTAAAGAGTATCAGATGTAAAAAGTAAACTGGTGGAATATAGTAATCCTTCGAATCTGTCTTTGAGAAGGAATCCCTTGGAATGGTGTAAGAAAGAATGAATTAGGTAACTTGATTCTAGGTGATATAGTTGTTGTAAAGTTTTTGATTATTAGCTAAACCTTAGGAATGATGATTCATAGGTGCCCGATTTGATAATGGTGAATTTTGTGAAGGATGGATTTTGAACAGGAAAGGTAAAAATAGAAGTGATGAAGGATATGAAGAGAAGGATGAAGGGTGTGATAAGGAAGTAGATAAAAACTAGACTTAGATATAATGGTTCTTGGGGTCTGTTTAGGAAAATTTATTGAAAAGGATTTCTCTAGATTAGTAAAGTAATAATAAAGGTGGGATAGATGACTTAAGAGTGAGATAGGTGACTAGAGTGGAACTTCGACTATCATTAGATGAATCTTAAGAATGGACGTATGGTAGTAGAGGACTTAGAACTAAAAGATGACCAACTTGATAATGGTAGATTCAAGATTCAATATAGATTAGATTCAAAGGTAAAGGGTGAGATGGTCTATATGCTAGAAGTGGAGGAACTCATTAGTCATTGATTGGAAAAGCTGTTAGACTAGGTTATTCAAGAAGCTTCACAAATCGATAATTAAGCAAAAGAGTTATAGAAGTGAAATTGGTATAAGTTTTGATCTAGGAGATTAAGCATAGAGGTGGAATGGAAAGATAGTGTCATCAATCAGTGGAATTAGAAAAAGTTTTCTGGGAGGAATGAGTTAACATTATTTGATCAGTAGATCTGGTAAAAAGCATGGTTAGATAAAACCATGTAGTATAGGTGAATAGTTTGAAATCAAAAAGGAAAAAGAAGGAAAGGTACAAAATATCAAGGTAGTAAGAAAGTAGAATCATAAACGATAAGGTATGAGTTAATCAAGATTAGCAATCAGGACAACCATTATCAGGAGTAAGAAAAAGAGGGATTTGGATAGTAAAAGTATTGGTATGACGTGTGAAAGGAAAAGTATTTGGAAGCGAAACGTTTTAGATAAAGTCGTGAATACAGAAAGAGTTTTACAAATGACCGATAATAATGGAAGAGGAGGAATTGGTATAGATTTAGGAGTTAGACATAACGGTAAAATAAGATTTCCTAGAATAAGATAGTAATATTAATCTATTATTAGTAAACTAGGTTGGAACCCTTGAGAATTTTTAATAAGTAAGTTCTTACTATGTGGTCAATAGAACCGGTAAGGAATAGAGTTAGAGTGACAGTAAAGATGAATAACGTCATCAGAGGGAAGTATAGATGAAAGAAGGAAAGAACAATAGGAGAATGAACTTTAGATGATAAGGAAGAGTTGGTAGTCGTTAGGACAGCAATTATGGGAAAGTAAAGACTTTGACTTATCAAGACAAGGAGTTACACGTGACAAGATGATGGATTTGGTCTAAATGGTGATGTATAGGATATAGATCCAAGAAGTGGCAGACTGAAGATAAATTTTGAGGAGAACCATAATGATCTTTAGGATTAGGAGTAATGATTACAAGGAGAGATCTATTATTTGGAGGTATTGTATTTGGAGAAAATAGGGAAAAAATCAGGGGCAATAAGGGATATTGACTGACCTATTGAATAATAAAGTCCTCATTTATAGAAGTCAGTTAGGAAGATGAACGTGACATGATTCTTAAGGATTAGAAGGAAACCTCAAGAAATAATTTCCAGGATTAGATACGTCTAGAAGTAATTTAGTGGAACTAGATAGAAGTAATCCATCATAGCGATTTTGGGTTCATTATTAGAATTATGACCTAGGGGATAAAGTTATCAAACCAGTGGTTGATCCCACTCTTCTGGAGGGCCCTTAAAGGTGATAGGTATGGAATCTTTCATATCCATACGGGTACACTCCAATATTTCTTTTTGAAGTTGTTTCCTTTTAACTTAGGTAATAATATAAGGAAGTAACCTCTTGGGATCTAAAACCAATTAAGAAACAAAGTGGGTAAAGTTATGTCTTGGATTAAGGATAGGAAGAGAATTGTATGAGTGTTCAAACACCAAGGAAATATGAGTAGGACTTGACTAAAGAATGGGTAAAGAAATTCATAAAGTTTAGTAATTGAGTATTGAGCTAGGTATTAGATCAGGATTTTAAGAATCAGGTATAACCGTAGGTTAAGTCTTGAATTTGAATGAAAATCAAGGGATTTGCAAGGGGTAATCGAAAAGATTTGGAAGCTCAGTTAAGTATTAGAACATAGTTAAAAGAGTGCATTAGAGGTTATAATAGGCGTAGTAACAAGAACAGAAAGGATTAAGTAGTATTCTTGATAATTTCCTCTAAGTCAAGTTTTCTCAATGGAATGAAAATCAAATTTGTGTGATTATTGGATTTGTGTAAAATAGGAGAAGGATCAAGGAATTTATTTTGAAAGAAGGATTGGAGAAAGGCTTGTTTATGGGACAATGATCAAAAATATTAAGGATGAATATAGTCAGAGGAAAAACAGGTAGAAATGATAAACCTGGAGATTTAGATCTTTAGTAAGGAAAATGAAGAATTAACCTTTGGATATAGTCAACCTATAGGTATTTATGATAATGGTTCTGGAGAACAAATAAAGAAATAGCAAGGTATTGGTAGAACTTACATATTGAAAGGATCTAAGAAAATAATAGGACTAGAATGATGTACTAAGAAAATAATAGGACTAAAATGATGTATTCAGTAGCCTTGGTGCAATCCTGATAAAAACTGTAGAGAGGAATTTAGACAAATTATAGATATTATTGAAGAAAATTTCCTTAGTGTAGGTTGGTAAGCTATTAAGCAGATCATGGTGACTAGGAAGAACCAATGATCAAAGAAGGTCAAGTGGAAAGTTGGTTAAGAGTTTTAGCATATTAATCCTAGAAGTATAACGACCATTGAATTTTTGAGGATGGGGGCAGTAATGTGACATCCTGATTTTCAGGAAATAATATTAGAAATTATAATTTTAAAGGAGATAGGCCTGAATGTGTTATAGAAAAATTCAAAAATGACCAAAATACCTCTAAGAAGGATCTGAGAGCACTAGAAACGTCTAGAATAGAAGAAATTACAAATATGACTTTAGGTACGGTCGCGATGCGACCAAGTTTGAACTAAGATCCATCGCGACGTGATGGTGAAGATTCTGGAGAATCAGAGGCAGTGATTAAGTCGGTGGTTACAGCCAATAGACACTTGACACGTGGCACCATTGCGACGCGACGGAGATTGGACCAATATATGCCTATATATAGCCTTTTGCCCCCTCATTTCAACTCGCCCCAAATCCTCTTCTCTCTCTAATTTCTCCCTCTAGGGACTTCTAAGGAGTGAGTAATGTCTGTGCTTGCCTCTAATGAGGATCTAGCACATCAGAAAACCCTTAGTAAGTAATCTTAGAGATTAAGAAGGAAAGTGAGTCTAAGAGGGCCACTAAGGAGCAAGTATGCTCTGCACTTGCCTCAAGAGAGGATCTTGTGCATCAGAAGCCCTTAATAGGTAATCCTCTGAGAGGGAAAGATGAGAGTGGCCTAGATAGGAGTGTCCAGAGGTAGGAGTACGCGTAGCAGGAGCAGCAAGGGAGCAGAGAGAGTGGCAGCAACTACGGTAGTCTTCTAAGCCAGGTATGGGAGGCCTGAACCCTATCCACTTGGGATTGTAGAATTAGAATAAATGTATAACTAGGCGTAGGGTGACCCAAGCCCTATTAGTAGTTGATAGTAGCAGCACCTTAGGAGAGGAGCTGTGGCCTGTTACAGCTGAGGACAGTTGCCAGACGTCTATCAACCATAGGAATAATCTATTTATATATGTGATAAATGTTTGTGTGATATGATTGTCTTATGATTGTATGTATGACTGTTGATATGTTAGATGATGACATAGTAAGTCGCCTGAGCGACATTAGGATGAATTTATATATTGATAAAGGATGATTGATAGTTAATGGTGTGCAGATGGATCTTTAAGTCATTCGAGGATGGTTAAGTACTAATAATGTGTTGGTTGACTTACAGTATGCTGTAGATGCTAGTAATTCTGTTTATGCTGGTTTGATGGGGTAAGGTTGAAGCTATCTAACAAAGAGCTGTTAAGTGTTGAGATAAATGATAATACTGGCCGAGGTGATGAGTTGATGTGTTGAGCTAATGAATAATGAGCTGATATGCTGATGTGCTGAACTGATGAGTAACAATAAACTGTTAAAGTGCTGAGAATAAATAATCATATGTGTGTGTTGGAATCAACCGCCGCGCACATAGGCTGTGTACGAGGCCATGTGCCAGAGTGCAGGCACAATGCAGTCGGTATAGGACCACTTCAAGCGGATCCTTGAGGATAGTCTGGGTCTGACAAGGCTCCTAGGTGACCAGTGACTTGGCCTCCACTGTGTCGGGATGGTGTGTATCCTGGCCATCCTGATGGGATATTGTTGCATCACTGTCCATAGTGTCGATTGTAACATACCAATTTTTACGAATAATTACTTTAGCAATAAAATTCCAGTTACATGGAAGTAAGTCGTAGAGACTGATCACCTCATCGATTCACTGAGAGTACGAGGAACTAATTTGGCTTATTTTGAATAATTTATTTATTATAAATAATTATTATTTATGATACCAATTCAAATTAATGGACACGTAGACGTATGCTACTTTTAAGGTGAATTCGTCAATTGTACTTATTATATGAGATTTTTGTTTGACGCGGTGACGCGTATTTTTATTGACTAAGAAAATGATTAAATTAAATCAGGATCAAATCAAATTTTAGAATTAATATTTCATATTAATTCATGGTTCAAAAATCGTCGGGAAACTCTAACGAAGTTACGTCGCGTTTTGAATCACCGGATAGTTTTTATCCGCGAATAAAATTTTAAACGAGCTCCGATTTCGATGAAAATCGAATCGTAACTTGTTGTGATTATTTTTGAGCCTTTTATATTATTGTTATTATTTATGATAATATTTTATCACGCGATGAATTAATTTCTAAGTAAATTAATTTGCACGGTTTATCGGCGAGCGAATTATTGTTAATGCGACTACTCGACACCATAATTTTAGGACACCTAAACTCTAGAATTAGTGGGTAAGCTTGAGCTAGAAATAGGTGTCATGTTTTAATTGGGTTAGGAATAAATATCTTGATTAGATGCTAGGTGTCAAGGTTGTGGTGGAGATTAAGAAAATATCTACTTGATCTTATCCTTAGTTTTTATTTTGATTTAATATTTTTTCCCCTCTCCTTCTAGTTCAGCGCAGCCTCCCTCTCCCACTCTTGTAATTTCATTTCTTTCATTTCTCCTAGATTATTAAGTGTTGGTGAAGGCAAGGAGAAAGCTAAGTTCATTTCTTCCTTTTTCTTCTTCTTAGTAGTGAGCTTCCATCCAAGAAACACCCTTCAAATCCTTCTCCTTTCTTTTTTTGATAAACAGGCTGAAGCCCTCCCACCCTCATTTATTATAATTTTTCTTCCTTTTCCTTGTCTCCAAAGTTTTGTCTAGGTGTGGGCGAGTTTGAAGGACAAAATATCTTCTCTCCCTTTTCATATAATCAGCCGTGAGCAACCCCTTTTAGACAACCATTCAAACTCATTTTGTTCACCTTGTACAAGCCTTATGTTGGTGGTGTTGAAGACAACCTTCTCTTCTCCTTTTTCCTTAAGCTAGTCGTGGCCTTCCCCACCTTAAATACCACCATCATCTTCATCTTTGTTTTCTTAAATTTTGGGGCTGAATCCTTAATCATTTGGGTAAGGTTTTGAAACACAATTTCCTCCTTCCTTGAGCCCAAAAGAACCGTGGACACTAGAGCAATTGTGGGTGAGGGTTTCTTTTTAATTTCTTGTCTATTTACTTGTTTATTTATTTACATATTGTCTTGATTTTGATCATGGAGCAAAAGGATAAAGTTTTCCCCAAATTTTGTGATCCCTAGGTTCTATGGAAAAGGGAAAAGTGTGATTGCTCATGTGAATCCTTAAATTAGTTTCGGGTTATTGTAATTTGATACTTGAAATTGTCATTGTTATTGATAATTTAAGTTTGATCAAAGAAAAATTGTGTTTTGAGACTCCCTGATGCTTGAAAGACTATGATAGGAGCAAAATATTTAGTGTAATGGTTTTGATTTGGAAACTTGGGAAGTTTGGAAAGGAATTTAGGTGTTGTGCGTTGAAATTTTATTGATTTGAAAGTCCTAAAAATTGGAGTTGCAGCCGTGAGCTTCAGGAAGAAAAGGAAAGAGAAATTTTTGTGTTTTGGACTTAAATTATGTGTAATTAGTTATTTTTTAAGTTTTGGAAAATTTTGGAAAGAATTTAATTGAGTTTGAGTAGTTGATTTAGTTTTTAAGGCAATGAGGCACTTAGGTAAAATGGAATCTTTGTATTCCTAAACCAAGTGGAGCCTTGATTAATTTTTATTATGAAAAGAATTTGATTTTTAGTGTTGATTCATGTTTCAAGATCAAAAGAAAAGGAATTTTAGTTTAAAACATTTATCTTTCGACTCTGTGTATTATTTCAAGTGTGTGTGTTTTGTTAAAGAGATTTTTGGGGATTGAGAGCTTAGGGGTTAAAATTGAATCTACGCCTAGGGAATTGTTTTTGGGCGAATCAGAGTTGTACTAAGGTTTGATGTGTTGTTAGGATTCTTGAGCATTGTTCGAGCTGATTAGGATTGCGACGTGTTTAACGCGTGAGCTGTGGACTTCGGTAAGGGCACTTCACATTCTCGATGTTTAAGTTTGTATACTAAGTGTAAGGGAAACTTTTAGACATGTATAGGATTTAAATTTTATTTTGTATAACGAAAAAGTCTGAGAACCTCAGGGTTCGAAGTGAGGGTCTCGTACCCCTTCATTTTCATTGATTAATATTTATACTGAATTGTCCGTGGGCTTGGCAAAAGTGGTTGGCGACTGCCCCCAAGCCCCCACACTTGTTTGACTACCTCTTTGCTAATTCCACTGAGTTGCAAAGTGACGAACTTGATTATTGTTGTTTGTTGTTGTGTTGTTGGTTTATCACGTATTGATGGATTGATATATGTTGTTGAATCGAAATGTATTGTGATGCATATATGCCTAAATTGTGATTGAGATATATGTTGTGGATTTTTATTGGATAATTGATGTTATTGATTATGCCATGACTAAAATATCAAATGTGGTGATATATTCATGTGGGGGTGGTGAAAGGCATCATTGCGTCGTGTCTTGTGGTAACATCGTCCTGTCTATCCTGGGTAGTAGAAATACCCATGGCCAAAGGAATTCAGGAACGTCGTTAAATTTTACCATCGCATGGAAAAGGGTCGTCTCTGGCACGTACAGAACGGCTTGATCGTGGCGTATGGATTCCGGAATTAAAACTGCACTGGCATATAGTTGAGTCAATAAGATTTGGGTGCATCCTTATTGATTTATTTTGAATGTTGTTGACATGATTGCTTACATGTGCTAGAGTATGCGGTTTCATGTTATGTGATGTTTGTATAATGGTAGGCTCACTACAAGAAATCGCGGGATTACCGACGGCCAAATTTAAATGCGCGTCGGTAATCAACAAATGCCGTCGGTAATCCAAAAATTCTGACGGATTACCGACGGGCTAATATCCGTCTGTAAAATGCGCGTTGCAAATGCGTACCGACGGCTTTGGCCCGTCGGTATAATCGTTCGGTAAGTTCCGACGGCTTTAACCCGTCGGTATAATCGTTCGGTAATTTCCGACGGCTTTGGCCCGTCGGTATAATCATTCGGTAAGTTCCGACGGCTTTAACCCGTCGGTAATGCCGAGTCTACAACAATGGACATTTCCGACGGCCATAACCGTCGGTAAAGCCGAACTTTAATTTTTTTTTTTTTGAATTGAAAATTGTTTAAATTTTTATTAAAAAAATTATTTAATTTTTTAAATTATTTAATTTTAATTTCTGTAATCAATTTAATTTATTTATCCATTTAATTAACGATTACTAGTTATTACATTTAATTATTAATTTATTCCTGTATTTAAAAATGTGATGCGATAACGTAAACTATAAAACAAATTAAAAAAAAGAAACGTAACAAATAAATAAAAAAATTCGACGAACAAAGCAGTAATAAAAAAGATATCCGGAAATATAAAAAAATATCGATACAAACATAACTAATAGTCACGATAGTCACGATCATGATCACCATCTGCATCATCGACATGATCACCCGATTACTATGAGGCGAGGCGAGCGGAGGTCGTGGAGGAGGCGGCTCGCGAGCTAGCAAATGGTACAGATCCTCACAGCCATGCGGCACTGAGCCAACATGGCGGTCTGGCGGGCCTCCTCTGGCTTCTTTGGGCGCGATCTGCTGCTGCTCGGCCATGGCCCGCTTCAACTCTGCTATCTCCTGCTCATCCGCGGCATCACCACTGCTGGATGACTCTCCAATGGAGAGGCAGCGGGCCCCTTTCTTGTAGTTGCTGGCATGGTCGCCAGCACCGTATAGGCGACCCTTCTTCTTGCCGCCAACAACATCTGCCCAAACCATCAGCGATGCAGCTGGATCCTCTGGGCTCTGAGACGGGAAACATGACGATGTCTGAGATCTAACCTGAGACATCCTCGCCTCAAACTCCTCCTGTCAAACATAAACAAATTAGTCAATTTTTATTGTAATAAAACAATATACTTTATTGTATATGAAGTGGCAATCAAACATACTAATATTTTTATTGTATGATAAATTTACTTTAAAGCATATTTTGGTTCCCACAGCATTCCATGGGATAAAGCTGATGGTCTTCCTAACCTACATACAAAATTCATTCTTAAGAATTTGAAGTATATGAAGTGTGGTTGAATTAAAGACAGTGGGAAGATCCTCATATAGCAAGAGGGGATCTTCAAAGTTTCAATAACAATAATAATGGATCCCTTTGTTATGCAAACGAATAACTTTTCAATTGCATCCCAAATCAAAGCCTTTCTTTTCGAGAATCAAAGCCTATTTTAAATTTAGCATCCACACTAAAATAATAACGGATCCCTTTGTTATGCAAATTGCAAACGAATAACTTTTCAATTGCATCCCAAATCAAAGCTTTTCTTTTCGAGAATCAAAGCCTATTTTAAATTTAGCTCCCACACTACTTACTCCTAATCCAGATCCCGTAGCCCAAATTTTGTTTTTAATCTTCATCTTTCTCTCTCATTTTTTTTTCTTTCACTCCTTTCATTCATTCTTTTTGTTGTCTCACATAATCTTTCACTCTAAGCGGCACAACTCCTCTCACTAGCAATTTCTGTCTCTGATGGCATCCCCGGCGATTCATACAATTATTTGAGTTATTTGAAGTTTGAAAATGTTGAAGCCTTCTTATTAGTCGTTGGTGCAGGTTTGTGTATCTCTTTTCCATTTCATTTCTCTCCGTGGCCTTTAAATATTCTCACATGGAGGGCATGTGTGCCGCTGATTCCCTCATCTCGCATGATTGCCATGCCTGGTGTTGTATTCGTCAGGTTTTCAGTTTAGTGTAAAGTTACCTCACATTGGTATTTGACATATTGCTCTAAAAAGGCATACATGTAATACATACCCTGATGTACTAGATTGTTCTCTTTTTCTATTTTTGGTATAGGCGTCTAATATTGTATTGATTTTGGTTTTCAGGTTTGATGAGATGCAGTAAAAGCTACATATTCATATGGGCCAACTTTCTCCAACCAAGTATCAAATCTCATTGATCTTGAAGAGAAAAACTTTTGGGCAGCATTTTTTCTGTGTGCAAAAAAATTTCTGTTGATATTTTTAGTTGTGCAGGCTGGTGGATGGCATGGTTCAGTCCATATATGATTCAGATGAAGATCAGGATGTTCAAGCATCAAATTCTTTTGTTTCTTCTAATTTAAGGTTCTTACTTAACAAAAACGAGTGTTTTTCATTCTCTTCTCTTCTGATGGCAGAAGTCATTATAACACCAAAGCATGTGAATGAATTATTAGTAGGATACAATTTCTGTTTTGATGTTTTCTATGGGAAACACCAAGTTGTTGATCAAAATTTGGAACATTACTTAAAATACTAACATTTGTTATACTGACAAGAAAGATTCCACTCACTTGGTATAAATATAGTTAGTTGAGAAAGGCTCAATGCTATTGATTTTTAAACTGGATTGGACCAAGATTTGTCTGAGATCGCTATTTTAACAAAGACTTCTTAAACAGAATCTGTTTGGTATGACTTTAATATAGCTAAACACTGATCTATATTCATACATTCCCTTTCTCATTTCCCCGCGCATTGTAATTTGTTGAACAATAAAATAAAATAAAATAAAAAACTTAGACGAAGCATTGGACTGAACCATCTCTTAGAAGGAGAGAATGGGAAAAAAAAAAATGAAAGCTACTACACAAACTTTGGACAGAAGGTGGCTAAGGTCACCGTTGTTCGATAAGAAGGAAAAGATGCTAAGCAGCTTGGTGTGTCATTTTCAATGGCCCGGACAACAAGAGGGGCCCACCAAAAAAACCAAAAAAAACACCACAATTTTTGCCGAAAACTTTCTCAACCTTAACCAACAGATCTAATAACATGAAAATGGTAGTTAAGTATTTTGGACACAAAATTTAGCAGACGCAATATTGAAAGAATGGATGTAGCTCAAGCAAGGTGTATAATAATACATAAGCATGAGGATCATAACTGAAAAGTAAAAACTCTCTCATACGAGGTACACAAAAAATACTAGATGCATAGAAACTTCATATGAAATGGCAAATCATTTTATTTTGGGTACAAAAATCATATTTAACCAATGTAAGAGAGACAAGCAAAAAGGAGCAAGTAGTTCAAGAGTCAAAAAAACCCAAATAATATGTACCTCTTGAAGTGGTGCGGTGGAACAGAGGAGAGGAGAGGTGGTGCAGCCATGTAGTGGTGGTGGCAGTCACGGTGGCTGAATCAGTGAGAGTGAGAGAGAGAGATGTGGTGGTGGCGATCCACGATGGTTGAATCGATGGGCCTTGATCTTTGGTGAGGAAGACGCGATGGAAGCGGCGGCCTTTACCAGCGGTGGCGGCGGTGGCGGCAGTGGCGTTGCAACGGGAGATAGCGGAGAGAAGAGAGAAGCAGTACAAAAGAGGGGAATGGGAAAGAAGACCTCGTCCTCTGTTTGTATCCCGATTTTACCGACGGCTTATTTTAATTTACCGACGTTCTCCACCCGTCGGTAAACTTACTCGGCATTACCGATGGTCATTTTCAAATACCGACGGCCAACCTTAAAATTACCGACGGCCTAAACCCGTCGGTCAACTGTCTCGGGATTACCGAAAGACATATTCAAATACCGACGGGTAACACCGTCGGTATTTGAAAATTTGGCGGGAATCAAACGCGTATCTGAAGCGGATTTTACGACCTCGCCGTCACCAAAAACGTGGCTTTTCCGACGGCTTAAGCCGTCGGTAATTCTAATCCGTTGTCGGATTGGCATTACCGACGGCTTTAGCCGTAGGAAAAGCCGCGTTTTTTGCGACGGGCGTAGGCCGTCGGTAAAATTCGTCGGTACACGTGTGTTTTCTTGTAGTGGCTTGTGTATCAGCTACTCTTGTGTTATCTGGTTTATTTTAAGAAGTTGACCCTTGCCCGTGGTTCTTTCAATTAATGAATGTAACCTAGATGACGATGAAAGCGGAGTGTTCGGGACTGCAGAGAAGCATAGCTGAGGATAGCCGATCCGACTTCCTACTTGTGTTTTGGTTGCAACTTACTAGAGGACTAGTAAGCATTGTAGTGCTCTGACCAGCTATAGGGTGTCAGATGCTTTGAATCACAATGTTGTAATAAATGCTTATTGTTTTCAAGACTTGAATTGTGTTATGTGTATGTTTTAAATAAACTTCCTTGTTTGGTTTTGTGAGTTGGACATGGTATTTTATTTATTCACTGCCTTCAAAAATGTTGTAATACTCTGATTGCCAATTTCTTAGAAGAAGCTGAAAAGAAAAAAAATTAGGCTCACATTTTTGAAAACGATGCAGTAGCGTGTTCCATTTTCGAAAGTATTTGAAATACCGAGAGTAATATCTAGTTTAGTAGCGCTCCGGAAACGGGGTGTTACAATAGTGGTATCAGAGCAGTTCGGTTCTTACCGGACTGTGAGTTGGGAAACTATGGCTGGTCAAGTGTCGGGTGTTGTAGAGAACAGATTGCGAGGGGTCACATTATGCTTATGTGTTTTGGTTGTTCCTCAAGTGGAGTAATTCTACTTGTAATTGTTTGGATTGTTTCTTAATTGAAACAATGTGTCTGAGACACGAAAATTGTTGTGGGGTTCTGAATAGGTTGAAAAACCTTGTGGGAGTCCAATACCTTTGAGACGAGCGATTCTTCCTACCTAAGCGGATAGTTCGAGAAATGGATTAGAGAATTCCGATAGCCAAGCTGAGGCAGGGATTTCCTGTCGGAGATAGTATTATATTTATTATCATTATTAATATTATTGCATAGTGTGATCTTTGAAATATTAGTGGTCCTAGATATAAACCACAGTGTGTGATGTTTGAATTATTTTGATTCGTACTAGATTGGAAAATCAAAAATATTTCATGATTTTCTGGATGTGACATGGTTGCCACTAACATTTGTGTTTTCGCAGTAGTCTATTCTTGCACTACTACGAATATATGTGTGATTGATATTTGTGTGAGCGTATACTTATTTTCCAACAAAAATATTAAACGCGATTATTTTCTAGCAAGCGCCAATTAAATGTCTCGTGACAATTTAATTTACGCGAGGACCATTTGACTCGGTTGAATGGAAGATGGAAAGTTAGTGAGAGTTGTTAGCAGGGGGTATGGTGTGGTTAGTGCGTGACTAGATGCTGAATTAGTTTGGGGTAGTACCTAAAATTTCACCAAGACCTAACTTCACCTTGCCCTAAGAAATAACTCCCCTTGAATTAAGACTAACCAGACAAACTTGAGGGAAACATTACCCTTCCTTTTATCCTCCTTGGCTGGTCACTTGGGAGAGAATAGTGTATTACTGGTGTTAGTGTTGAGAGAACTTAGTTCCCTTCTTTTTCTCCTATTACACGCCGCCGATGAGTTCTGCTTAAGAGACCCCATTCTTCTTCCCTACCTTCTTTAGGTGATACTAAATCGTGTGGTGATTTGAGTGTACGAGAAACCTTAAGAAACTTGGAGAGTCTGGAGAGTTACTTTCCCTACCATTTCCCTAGATCAAACCGTAAGTTTGAGATGAGGTTAGATGAGAATTCACCCTATCCTTGGCAGTTGTGGGTGATGTTTTATGATTGTGTAGTTAGTGATTGCAGAGATTCTTCTTTCCTTTTGATGTATTAACACCACGAGTTCTTGGAGGAGCCCTAGGTGAGTGTTTTAATTATGTTTTCAATTTATGTATTATTTGTTAATGATCTTGTTAAAAATGATTCCAAGTTTTTCAATGGTTTTGTTAAATCATGATTTAGTAGTATAAGCTTGAAAATGGTTTTGTTTTCTCTTGTGTAAAAGATGATAGTGTTTGGTGTCAATCTTTTAAACTATAAGTCTATGTATGAGTAAGAATGGTTTCAAGAAAGATTTTTGGGAGAAGAGTTTTAAAAAACTTTAATTTTCTTTAGGTCCTTGCTTGAATTTTTAGAATCTTATAAGTGGTTTTTGTATCTTTGTTATTAAAGCTTTGTTGAAAGAAAAATTAAATATTTTCCCCCTAATTTTGTTGTTGAAGCCGTGAGCTTCAAGGAAGGAAAGAAAAACTTTGTGATTTCCAACTTGTTTCTTTCATAGCTCAGTCAATGTCATAGTTTAGGAGTTTTGAAAAATTGATTGAGTTAGAATTTTGGTAAATTGTTATTTTAGTGTGAGGTTTGATTTCAAAATTTTTATAACTTAAGTTCTTAAAGATGTTGTGTCTTGAACTTGAATTACGTATGATTAGTTGTTGTCTTATGTATTGATCAAAAACAATATTTAGTTTTGTTCTCCTTGAGCTTCAAGAGGGTAAAAGGAGAAAATCCTCATGTTTTAAACTTCGATCCTTTCATATTTTGATTTTCGTTCAAGTTTAGTAGTTCTAGAAAAAAAAACTTAGATTTGAGTTAAAATTTGTTTTAAGTGTTGCTGAGCATTTGAAGATTTTTTTTTTTTTTGGGAAAAGAGTTGTGTAAAGTTTTAGTAGTTGATTAAACATTTGAAGACAATGAAAAATGTTTTCGAGTATTTTAAAATTTTACTTGATTAACTAATAGTGTTGTTAATTAAGCATTTTAGAAGTCAGTAATTGCCTTTGTTGCATAAGGAAAAATGTTTTCGAGTTCTAACCACTTAATCATTGGGGTACAAAATTTTATTTTTGGTTAGAAAAAGCTTTGGCTTAAAAGGATTTTAAGGTAATAGAGGTTATTAATTTTATTTTATTTTAATCTTGGAACTGTAAGTGTGGGTAGTGATTTTGAGACAATGAGAATCCAATCTCAAAGGAACTTTAGTGTCCATGAGGATGGTTGAGTCTTAAAGGAAAAGTTGGATTTTATTAGAAAAAAAATTATTGTGGGTGCTGTTTTAGAAAAGTGATTGATTAAAAAAAAAATAATCTTTCGTAGCTTTAAGTGGTTTTGTATTTTGATGTGTGTAACCATGGTTAGGTGTGGGTGGTGTAATCATGTTTTCAGTAATAGCATGTAACAGTAGTCGTGATCGTGATCGTGTTCATGTCTGTGCTCGTGCTCGTGCTCGTGATCGTGAATAAGTGGAACGCGTGACCCTGGAATGAAGCATTAGTCAGTCGTAGGAAATTCTTCGTTCATTAACTACGCTTAATTTACGGTGTGCTATATGTATATGCCTAGTGTCATCAAGTGTGACTGTTATTATTGCAAGCTATACTATGTAGCTATAAATATTATAGTACTATGTATAATCATATGTATTGTGAATGCTTATATGTGCAAATTATTTTGTGTATTTCAGTAAAATAATTTTCTCATATTTTACTATCCGTGTAGTTTCGAGGATGAAACTATTTTAAGAGGGGTCGTATTGTAACGTCCAATTTTTATGAAAAATTACTTTAGCAATAAAATTCCAGTTACTTGGAAGTAAGTCGTAGAGACTGATCACCTCATCGATTCACTGAGAGTACGAGGAACTAATTTGGCTTATTTTGAATAATTTATTTATTATAAATAATTATTATTCATGACGCCAATTCAAATTAATGGATAGCGTAGACGTATGCTGCTTTTAAGGTGAATTCGTCAATTGTACTTATTATATGAGTTTACTGTATGACGCGGTGACGCGTATTTTTGTTGACTAAGAAAATGATTGAATTAAATCAAGATCAAATTAAATTTTAGAATTAATATTTCATATTAATTCATCGTTCAAAAATCGTCGGGAAACTCTAACATTATCTGCGAATAAAATTTTAAACGAGCTCCGATTTCGATAAAAATCGAATGTAACTTGTTGTGATTATTTTTGAGTGTTTTATATTGTTTTTATTATTTATGATAATATTTTATCACACGGTGAATTAATTTCTAAGTAAATTAATTTACGCGGTTTATCGGCGAGCGAATTATTGTTAACGCGGCTACTCGACACCATAATTTTAGGACACCTAAACTTTAGAATTAGTGGGTAAGCTTGAGCTAGAAATAGGTGTCATGTTTTAATTGGATTAGGAATAAATATCTTGATTAGATGCTAGGTGTCAAGGTTGTGGTGGAGATTAAGAAAATATCTATTTGATCTTATCCTTAGTTTTTATTTTGATTTAATATTTTTTTCCCCTCTCCTTCTAGTTCAGCGTAGCCTCCCTCTCTCACTCTCGTAATTGCATTTCTTTCATTTCTCTTAGATTATTAAGTGTTGGTGAAGGCAAGGAGAAAGCTAAGCTCATTTCTTCCTTTTTCTTCTTCTTAGTAGTGAGCTTCCATCCAAGAAACACCCTTCAAATCTTTTTCCTTTCTTTTTTTATAAACAGGCCGATGCCCTCCCACCCTCATTCATTATAATTTTTCTTCCTTTTCCTTGTCTCCAAAGTTTTGTCTAGGTGTGGGTGAGTTTGAAGGACAAAATATCTTCTCTCCCTTTCCATATAATCAGCTGTGAGCACCCCCTTTTAGACACCCATTCAAACTCATTTTGTTCACTTGTACAAGCCTTATATTGGTGGTGTTGAAGACAACCTTCTCTTCTCCTTTTTCCTTAAGCTAGCCGTGGCCTTCCCCACCTTAAATACCAGCATCATCTTCATCTTTGTTTCCTTAAATTTTGGGGCTGAATCCTTAATCATTTGGGTAAGGTTTTGAAACAAAATTTCCTCCTTCCTTGAGCCCAAAAAAACCGTGGACACTAGAGCAATTGTGGGTAAGGGTTTCTTTTTAATTTCTTGTCTATTTACTTGTTTATTTATTTTTATATTGTCTTGATTTTGATCATGAAGCAAAAGGATAAAGTTTTTCCCAAATTTTGTGAACCCAAGGTTCTATGGAAAAGAGGAAAGTGTGATTGCTAATGTGAATCCTTAAATTAGTTTCGGGTTATTGTAATTTGACACTTGAAATTGTCATTGTTATTGATAATTTAAGTTTGATCAGAGAAAACTTGTGTTTTGAGACTCCTTGATGCTTGAAAGACTATGATAAGAGCAAAATATTTAGTGTAATGGTTTTGATTTGGAAACTTGGGAAGTTTGGAAAGGAATTTAGGTATTGTGCGTTGAAATTTTATTGATTTCAAAGTTTTGCAATTTTTCCCTAAAAATTGGAGTTGCAGCCATGAGCTTCAGGAAGAAAAGGAAAGAGAAATTTTTGTGTTTTGGACTTGAATTATGTGTAATTAGTTATTGTTTAAGTTTTGAAAAATTTTGGAAGAATTTAATTGAGTTTGAGTAGTTGATTTAGTTTTTAAGGCAATGAGTCACTTAGTTAAAATGGAATCTTTGTATTCCTAAACCAAGTGGAGCCTTGATTAATTTTTATTATGAAAAGAATTTGATTTTTAGTATTGATTCATGTTTCAAGATCAAAAGAAAAGGAATTTTAGTTTAAAACATTTATTTTTCGACTCTGTGTATTATCTCAAGTGTGTGTGTTTTATTAAAGAGATTTTTGGGGATTGAGAGCTTAGGGGTTAGAATTGAATCTAAGCCTAGGGAATTGTTTTTGGGCGAATTAGAGTTGTACTAAGGTTTGATGTGTTGTTAGGATTCTTGAGGATTGTTCGAGCTGATTAGGATTGCGACGTGTTTAACACGTGAGCTGTGGACTTCGGTAAGGGCACTTCACATTCTCGGTGTTTAAGTTTGTATAGTAAGTGTAAGGGCAACTTTTAGACATGCATAGGATTTAAATTTTATTTTGTATAACGAAGAGGTCTGAGAACCTTAGGATTCGAAGTGAGGGTCTCGTACCCCTTCGTTTTTATTGATTAATATTTATATTGAATTGTTCGTGGGCTTGGCAAAAGTGGTTGGCGACTGCCCCCAAGCTCCCACACTTGTTTGACAACCTCTTTGCTAATTCCACCGAGTTGCAAAGTGACTAACTTGATTGAGGTTGTTGATTGCTGTGTTGTTGGTTTGTCACGTATTGATGGATTGATATATGTTGTTGAATCGAAATGTATTGTGATGCGTATATGCTTAAATTTTGATTGAGATATATGCTGTGGATTTTTATTGGATAATTGATGTTATTGATTATGCGATAACTGAAATATCAAATGTGGTGATATATTCATGTGGGGGTGGTTAAAGGCATCGTTGGGTCGTGTCTTATGGTAACGTCGTCCTGTCTATCCTGGGTAGTGGAAATGCCCATGGCCAAAGGAATTCAAGAACGTCGTTAAATTTTACCATTGCATGGAAAAAGGTCGCCTCTGGTACGTACAGAACGGCTTGACCGTGGCGTATGGATTCCGGAATTAAAACTACACTTGCATATAGTTGAGTCAATAGGATTTGGGTGCATCCTTATTGATTTATTTTGGATGTTGTTGACATGATTGCTTATATGTGCTGGAGTATGCGGTTTCATGTTATGTGATGTTTGTATAATGGTAGGCTTGTGTATCTGCTACTCTTGTGTTATCTGGTTTATTTTAAGAAGTTGACCCTTGCCCGTGGTTCTTTCAATTAATGAATATAACCCATATGATGATGAAAGCGAAGTGTTCGGGACAGCGGAGAAGCATAGCTGAGGATAGTCGGTTTGGCTTCTTACTTGTGTTTTGGTTGCAACTTACTAGAGGACTAGTAAGCGTTGTAGTGCTGTTACCAGCTATAGGGTGTCAGATGCTTTGAATCACAATGTTGTAATAAATGCTTCTTGTTACCAAGACTTGAATTGTATTATGTGTATGTTTTAAATAAATTTTCTTGTATGATTTTGTGAGTTGGACATGGTATTTTATCTATTCACTGCCTTCGAAAATGCTACAATACTCTGATTGCCAATTTCTTAAAAGAAGCTGAAAAGAAAAAAAAATTAGACTCACATTTTTTAAAACCATGCAGCAGCGTGTTCCATTTTCGAAAGTATTTGAAATGCCGAGAGTATTACCTAGTTTAGTAGCGCTTCGAAAATGGGTTGTTACACTGATCGCGAATGCCGCCCCGACACCTGTTCCTATCGCTGCATTAGGGAGCAGGGTTGCACTCTTACGGGTACGATGAGTGGGATAGAGGGATGGACAACTAGCTGGCCTATTGAGGTCGCTGTTACTTATACAAGTAAAGCGACTAAGGTGGGGTTGCTTCTGCCATAATTGAGTTGTATGGCCACGTAGGCCTATAGACTTAACCTGCATGGAAACGGGTAGTTAGGTAATGATCCAAAACTGTTATCAGAGGATGGATGTGTGGTTGATTCCTTTATTTGCCTTATTTATATATGCTTGCCTTTTTATACATGAATTCTAAATCTTTCTTTCCCATTAAATGGTGCATATAGTGTGTTCTAAGTCTCCCGTTCTGTTTCGTGTTTTGTCTATATCTGTCTACGGACACTAGCAGGTATCAGATGGGTTCAGAAGAAAGATAGAGATTGTGGGTACATAGCCAGTGCATTAAGTTAGTCCCAGTTGTTAGATACTCTGTACAATTAAAAAGCCTTAAGGTTGGTTATTTTGAATACATTCGTATACTTCCATCCAAAATATTAAAATAAAAAATACTTCTATAAGCTGAAATTTTAGGACGTCACAGAAGCCTCCCTCGCTCGAGACTTATGACGGTACAGGGGATCCCGATGAACACATCAGATGCTTCGACACCATCATGGGATTTCACAAGGCGAAAGGCCCAGTCAAATGCAAGATCTTCCCACTCACCCTGAAGAAAGCGGCCCTTACGTGGTTCCTGGGATTGAAGAAAAACTCAATATATTCGTGGTCTGAACTGATCGCTCAGTTCTGTCCTCAATTCACCGCCTCTTGGGTCCAACCCAAGTCGGTGGCCACCTTAACAGTGATATGCCAAAGGAAGGATGAACCGCTTCGAGAATATATTGAACGTTTTAAACAAGAAGCAGTGTTTGTCAAACAAGCCTTCGACGAGATGAAACTATACCTCCTGGAACAGGGCTTAATCGAAGATAGCCTCTTCAGCATCAATGTCGGGGTCGACAAACCCACCGACCTCAATGACTTCCTCTGACGCGCGGAGAAATACATCAACCTCGAAGAAAAGCAAGTGGCATCAAGGTCGAAAAAGCAGACCTCCCAGGAGAAGAGTTCAGGGTACAAAGAGGATCGGCCCCACTGAGACAAAGACCCCAAAGGTCCCCCTGGAAGATACGAAGACTATACCCCATTGAACACATCTCGATCACGGATCTTGCATGAGTGTACCAATACGGAGTTTCAAGATGCTGGAATCCGATTTCCAAAGCCTTTGAAAGAGAGGTCGGGCATAGACAAATCGAAGTACTATCGGTTTCATAAAAGTGCAGGCCACAACACCGATGAGTGCGTCTAGCTTAAGGACGCCATCAAAACCCTCATTCAGAAAGGGAAGCTGCAGAAATACACGAAGTCGAGGACGGGCAAAGGACAAAGCAGATCTCGATCACCCCGATCTAAGCGCGATAACCATTCTGCACTGACTCAAACAGAAATTCGCCCTCATCAGGCCGACGAAGAATAAGCTAGGCCCCCACCTGTGGCTTTAGTAAGATGCGAGAAGCGATGTCCATCAATACTGTCTACCCACCTATCAACCGACCAAAATCAAGTCGATCTCCCTTAGCTTTCTATGACGTAAACTTGTTGAACGGTCACCCGAATGACCAAATTCCTTTATTGATTTGCGCCTACATGGACAATTTCGACGTAAGGAGAATCTTGGTTGATCAAGGGAGTTCCGCCGACATCATGTTTGTCGATCTCTTCAAGACTTTGAAGTTGGCCGAAAAGGACATGATTCCATATCATGGCTCTGACCTCCAGGGTTTCAATGGTTCCACAACCAAACCCCTGGGCTATATCAAACTGATGGTCACATTCGGCGACAAGCCCAAAACAAAAACTGTTAAAGTCCAATTCATTGTCCTTCCTTGTCCATCACCCTACAACTGCATCCTATGATGACTTACCCTAGGAGAGTTAGGGGCAGTAACTTCCACCGTCCACCTCAAAATGAGATTCCACTCCTCTGAGGGGAAGATAATCACGACCCATGGCAATCTCGAGGAAGCCAGGCGATGTTACCTGCTTTTAATCAAGGGGCAAGAAAGCAAACCAGCCTCGCCGAAAAAGAATATCATATCATCCAATGTCAATATCGCGGACTTTGATGCAAGAATCGAACCCGAGGACGAGATTGAAGAAGAGATAGACCCTGTCGCAAAAGAACTACAAAAGAAAATATGCTGATCCATTCCAGATGGGAATTTCTGAAGGTTCAACTAGGGGAGACCCGAGGAAGACTGTTCAAATCGGCATCGACCTTCCCCCTGATGTAAAGGAAGACTTGGTCAAGTTCCTCAGAGCCAACGCCAACCTCTTGGCATGGACTGCAGCTGACATGCCAGGGATTTCCCCCATCGTTGCATGCCATCGTCTCGCCCTAGATCCCTCCGCGAAGTGGGTCGCACAGAGAAAGAGGAAGCAATCATCTGGGAAGGCCGAAGCGGCTAGGAAGGCCATTAGTGATTTAATTAAAGCTGATTTTGTAAGAGAAGTCAAGTACACAACTTGGCTTGCAAATGTAGTCCTCGTTAAGAAAACTAATGGAATGTGTGTTGATTATACCGATCTAAATAAGGCTTGTCCTAAAGACGCCTATCCCCTCCCAACATTGACAAACTCGTGGATAACTCCTCGGGTTTTCAATTACTATCCTTTATGGACGCGTACTCTAGATATAACCAGATACCGATGAATACTGCCGACTGGGAAAAAAACCGTGTTTATAACTGACAACGGCAATTATTGCTACAAAGTAATGTCGTTCGGTCTCAAAAATGTCGGGGCAACTTACCAATGCATGATGAACAAGGTCTTTAAGGACAAATCGGGAACATGCTCGAAGTATACATGGACGACATGATCGGCAAATCAGCCGAAGAGCCAAATCATGTGGCCGACCTTTCGAACGTCTTCGAACAGGCACGCCAACACGACATGAGGCTTAACCCAGAGAATTGCATGTTTGGCGTCAAATGGGCAAATTCCTGGGCTTCTACTTAACAGAGCACGGCATCGAGACCAATCCCGATAAATGCCGCGCCATCACTGAAATGTGACAACCGAAGTCAAAAAAATGTCCGACAACAAACAGGGATGATAATCGCCCTAACCAGATTCATTTACAAGGCCGCCCAAAGAGCGCTTCCTGTCTTCAAATTACTGAAGAAGGGGGTACAATTCGAATGGACTTTGGAATGCGAAGAAGCTTTCACAAAGCTAAAAGAAACACTATCAACTCTGCCAGTTCTAATAAGGCCCTGTGCCGGAGAGACCCTATACCTATACCTAGCGGTCACCGAAGAGGCCCTAAGGGCCGTTCTGATTAGAGAAATGACCGAAGGCAAAGGCTGGTTTACTTCATAAGTAACACGCTCCAAAGCCCTGAACTCCGTTACTAAAAATTCGAAAAAGTCGCTCTGGCGCTGGTCGTTACGGCAAGACAACTACGACAATACTTCTTATCTCACCACATTGCGGTTCGAACTGACCAACCAATCAAACAAGTCCTACACCAGCCCAACCTGGCATAACGGATGTATTAAGTGGTCCATAGAACTCTCTGAATTCAGCATTTTCTTTGAATCTCGGCGGTAATTCAAAGCTCAAAGCCTGGCCGACTTCATAGTGGAGATGACTTCGACGTCCGAAGACTCGAGCACTAGATGGACCATCGACATCGATGGTTCCTCGAATTCGAAAGGGAAGCGGAGCAGGCCTAATCATGAAAATGCTAAAGGCTTGACAATCGAGTTTTCTCTAAGCTTCTCCTTCCCCACATCGAACAATCTGGCTGAATACGAGGCATGCATCGCCGGGTTGACGTTCGCCCACGATGTAGAAGCCTCCAAGGTCAGTCTTCGCACTGACTCCCAGCTTGTAGCTTCTCAAGTCAATGGGGAATATCAAGCAAAAGACCCATGCTACAGAAGTACCTAGCTGTAGTTAAAGAATTAATGAACAGCTTCCAGAAAATAGAGATCGTACACGTTTCTCGAGAGCAGAACTTAAGAGCCGATGTACTCTCTAAACTGGCAAGCACAAAGGCAACAGGAGGCAATAGATCAATCATTCAAGAGACCCTTTCCCATCTGAGTATCATGACCACAACGAGGACACTAGATGCTCCGAAGAAGGACGACCAAAACTTAGAGCGTGTCCTCATTTCCCCTTCAGTGTACACAATCACCGACTTCGGTGACTCATGGATGACGTCGATTCTCAAATACATTTGCCAAGGCGAACTTCCCCTCGATGACAAGGCAGCATCAAAAATTCACCGTAGAGCATGTTCATAATCCGTCATCGAAGATCGCCTATATCGGAGAGGTTTCTTAGCACCACTTCTGAAGTGTCTTGATGCAGCAGAGGCCCAGTATGTACTTGCCAAAATCCACGAGGGGGTCTGCGGTCACCACCTCGGAGGACGACCCTTGGCCAAGAAAACACTGTGAGCTGGTTACTACTGGCCGACCATGGATACGGATGCCATTGCCTCTATGAAAAAGTGTGAGGCCAGATCTCCTGGTGGGGAATCAATCTCCTGGGACCGTTCCCTATGGCCTCAGGCCAGATCATATACTTGGTCGTGGCGGTGGACTACTTCACGAAATGGATCAAAGCCGAACCAATAGCGAAGATTACAGCCAAAAACATGATCAAGTTCTTCAAAAGGCAAATCCTTACATGGTTTGGCATTCCCGAAGTCGTTGTGACCGATAACTGAACACAATTCGCGGACAAGGGGTTCCAGAAAACCTTCTTCAGGATAAAGCAGAGATTCACTTCAGTTGAGCATCCCTAAACAAATAGGCAAGCCGAAGCAGCAAACAGAATTATCTTAAGAGGTCTGAAAAAAAGACTCGATGAAACCAAAGGAAATTAGGCAAAAGAGCTCTCACAATTCCTAGGGGCATATCGAACCACGCCCCACTCCTCCACCAGAGAAACACCATTTCGGCTTACATACGGATCCAAAGCAGTGATCCCTGTCGAAGTCGAAGAACTGAGCTGGAGAACGCTCCACCCACTTCGAACTTCATCCAATCACCAATATTAAGAAATGAACTGGACCTCCTCAAAGAAAATCGAGAGCTAGTCTCCCTGAACGAAGCTGTTGTGAAACAGAGAATTGCAGCAAGACATAATCAACAAGTCATTCCTCGTGAGTTCGAAAAAGACGACCTTGTCCTAAGAAGAGCCGATGTCGGCCTCAAAAACACTAGCCAAGGGAAGCTAGCACCGAACTGGGAAGGCCCATATCCGATCTCTTCAAAGACCGGCACTAGCGCCTACACCCTGGAAACACTTCAAGGTCAAGCGATTTCGCGAACATGAAATGCTGCGAAACTTAGAAAGTATTATAGCTAAACGCTCATGTAATCCCCTCATAAAAGGGAACCCACCTCTTGTCAAAATTTCAAGCATAATAGAATGAGTCGCACATAAAAGTTTTATTATCGCAATTTCGTTAAGAGGCTAGCAAACCCGACCACAACGGGATTTCACATCGTCACGCCAGTCATTTGGGAGTCTCAACCGATGTGACTAGCCATCATGTCGGTCTACGGACATTTCCAATCTATCGCACACCCAAAGCTTGATAACAAGTCTAATCTTCTGGGGTGGAGGGAAAGTTCCCTTGGTCGGGCTCCCTTCCCGAAGTGACGACCACTCAATGTAAACCAAATTGCAAAATAACAAGTTACATATAAATCCACCAAAGCAGGTAAAAAAAATCAAATTTTCATTCAACATTGTCAAAGTACAAAATGCCCAAGACAAAGGAGCAAGTACAAAACAACGGAAGGTGAAAACATCTTAAACACAAGACAAATTACGAAATACAAGGAAAGAAGCTAAGCATCAGCCGAAGTATAGGAAGGGCGAACAACAAGAACTGTTCCGATTTCAGCATGAATAATGTGGTCCCCTGAAACCACTCCGAGGTTCGTGACACCCTCAGTCTGAACTACAACTCTGGAATTCAGGAATATCACTTGTTAAACGCCATTCTCAAATAGTTATGCCCCGATCTCCACCATGGTCTGATCACTGGCCTCCTTCTCCGCCTTGGCAGTCTTTAGCTTCTGATCCTTCTCCTCCAGCCTTCTTCAGCTTAGTAACGTTGGAGCGTTAAGCATCCCTTTCCTTGCGGTAGGCATCTCTATCCTTGGCGACTTTCTCTAACTTGGATCTGAGATCCTCCTTCTCCTTCTGGAGTTCTTCATATGCGGAAGTCAACTCGCGAAAGTTTCTCTCGGCTTCATCGGCCCGAAGAGACTCGTTCGGAAACTGGGTCTGAAGACCCACTGCGTTCTGCACCTTGAGCTTAAGGTCCTGGTTATCCAAGTCCAACTTGCGAACCCGATCTCGCAATTCCCGATCTTTCTTGAGATCCTTCTCGGTCTGGCCCTTCAACTTGCGCAAGCGCACAACTTCTTCCTCCAGAACCTTCACTTGTTCGCCAACTTATTGCAAAAGCGGCCGACCGATCTCTCCCAAAGCTTGTGCGGAATCTTTGGCAACAAAAGACAACAACTGCTGCGTCGACCCCTTAGACTTCTTTGGCGGAGGCGGAGGAACATCTGAAGAAGGAGGCCTTTTATGCGTCTCCACATCGACAATGTCGATTGTTGCACTGACCACTTCGAGCACCTCAGAAGGTCCCGACATCACTTTAGGAGCCAGGGCAACCAGTCCAGAGCCCCCATCTTTCGACGTGCCAGAAATGGAAGACCCGGTCACTCCGGCAGCGTCAGTGGAAGGTCGAACTTGCCTTCCCTTCCCAGCACCATATTCCAACTTCTTGCCCAGAGCGGCCTGAGTAGCAACAAACTTGGTAATGTTCGACATTGATTCTGAACAAAAGAAACATGTCAAATAAAGACTTGTATAACACAAGTTAAAACAAGTAAATAGGCCCCTACCTAAGATACGTCGAGCATCCCCCCAAATCAGGCACCGCAGGAGAGTTCGGGTGTGAACAAATTGCTTGAGCGACGTTTTCTCTTGAGTCTTGGGGTCGATATAGACAACTGGCTTAAAGCCACCAACCCAATCTCTGATGCTCTTCACCTAACCCTGCTCGAGCTCACTGAGATCGGATAGCTTGAACGTGTAAGACCCAACACGATGGTTGAAGAACGACTTCGACCAATAAAAAGAAAACTTGGGCACTTCCGACCTGTCCTCGGCGAGATCGAAAACGCACTCCCGGGCGACGTCGTCCATCGAAAGAAGGAAAAAATATTTCGTCATCAATCTTTTGAGAGATTCAATGTACAAGTCAAAGATCTTGCCGTTCTGCTTGAAAGAGATCTAACCCTGCCTTTGGTTGGCCTTCTCTGAGGTCTTCATGGGCGAAAACAAATGAAAAAATACGCGATAAGAGGCCGGTATCTGAAGATACCCATAGGCCAGGTCAAACGCTCTTACAAAGGCCCAGCTGATGAAGTTAGGAGGGGGCCACACCTAAGTTTCTAAGAATAGAGAGTTCGAAAGATGAAAAGGGGAAGAAAACCTGGATCTTGGCAAATAACACTTCATCCATTGGTATGTGGTCCATATCACCACTTTCCACAGAGCAAATCCAATGATCCCTCCCCGGAGCCCCCCGGAGCTAGGAAAGCTCATTCCCCTCCGGATTCAACCGTCTCACCTATTTTGATCCGACTCTCCAAGTCGGCCATGTCTTCATCCGTAGAATACTCAGATCGGAGGCGGAGAACTTCAGGTGAAACCCACTTGTAGTCCTCCGCGTCGGCAAGAAGAGCAGAAGGGTCGTTCAAGTAGATACTCCGCTTCTTTCCCATGACGAACCTATCCATTGGGAACTTCAGGGTAAAAGACAGTATCATAAACCTCCTTATACCACTGAGCTACTTCTCGGGGGTTGCAAGGACGCTGAAACTTGTTTTCCAAAACCACCCGAAAACGCTCTAAACGTTCGAGAGTAATCTCTACTCCACGTTTCAAGTGCTCCTCTGCCCCTTCCTCACGAGAAGGTGGCAGCGCCACCATGGGCACCGCCGCGGTGGCACAAATAGAAGGGGAGGTTTCTAGTTGAAACCCCCATTACCAGAAGCACTCACTTCGGGTAATAACCCAAAATTAGAAGGGGAGGAAGGGCCCCATCCTCAAGCAGAGACCTTTGAGAAACCATGAAATTTCAAAAAAATTGAATACTCTCCCCTTATTCACTTCTGGTAAAAGAATAAATTAGCAAAGAAGAGAGAAAATACCTCTGATATACGACAAGAAGGCACGAACAGGAAGACAAATCCTAACAGCTCGACGCTCACACAAGTAACTCTCTGTTACTCAAATGGCAAATTGCAGAAAAGAAGCAAGAAAACAGAGGGACGGAGAAATGAAGAAGAAGAAGAAGAAGAAGAAGAAGAAGAAGCAAGGGCGAAAGTGACGAAAGAGCACCCCCTTCAGAATTTATAGATTCTAAGAAATGGGGCAGTAATTAATATAAAAAAGGGTAATGATGACAAAGCGCGAGAAACGTACTGACTCCCCAGTGAATTGTCACCAAATCTCTGCCGCAAATTGTCTTGGAAAACGAGCGCGTCTTTTCAAAACCTCGAATTTGAAAACAAACCGCCTCGGGCTAAAAAATGCCCTCCCAGAAGAGACACGACAAACGCAACCGAAGTAATCAGTCCCCACGTCGGACTAAGGGACTCGTAAGCAAGCCGAAGTTCGAAGATCAAACCCCTGACTAAGAACAAATACCCGATGCCATCAATAACAGATAACTTCGGCTAGGGGACAACTGATCCGGAGTGGCCAAAAGGCCCACTCCGCAATGGGCTGATCCGATCCAACTAGGAGGATCTATCCCGAAACAACACTAACCCGAAATGGCCAAGGCCCACTTCGGGCCACTGACCCGACTCTGCAGTTCCACCCTCAGGGTGATAAACCCTAGGGATCACATCGCCACGACATGAAACCCTAAAATGCAAGCATTGCGGTGCTAGCCCTAAAAGCAACCTTCTCACCACACAACCTAGAAACGACATCGGTCGTCGGATACATCCAACGGCTGATGATCAATATAGGGTTACTTGAGAATATCCACACGTCAGTAACCTGACCTCAACTATAAAAGGTTCATGACCTAATCAACAAATGTATGCACTGTTCATTTCTTACCTCACCTTATTCCGATACTGACTTAGGCATCGGAGTGTGTGCAGGTACACCCCCCACCGCTGTGCTCCGTCGTTCGTGCTCCTACTCCGGCCACCTCTGGGATCCACTTCAGATCACATACTAAAATAAATACCGATTGCTTATCAAACAAAATAAAATGCTCAAACCTCAAATGGCATGACAATAACAACAGCCTCGAGCACCCCAGCACCAAACCCGGAAAGGAGCTGCCCATGACTGCTAAGCTTCTCAAACCTCTGGGTCATGGTTCAATTAGTTCATTTGGTCCAACCACGGTTGAATCACATTACTAATAAATAAATAAATAAAGTAATAAATCTGGGGAGAAAAGTAAATAAAAAATTTAAAAAATCATTTCAAACTGTTCAACCCGATTCTGGGCGGTTCAACCTGACTGCGATTCAACTAACCAACACGAGAATAAACTCAATATAGTAGAGATGAGAATGTTGCGATGAATGAGTGGCAAGATTAGTCGAGACAAGATTTGGAATAACAGCATCAAAGGGAGAGTTGGGGTGGCATCTATTGCAAAAAAAAAAAATTATAGTTGAATCTTGAGTTAGGTGGTTTTGTCATATATGGAGGAAACCAATAGATCCCATAGTAAAGAAAGTAATTCAAATGGAGGGCATCCCAGTAGCTAGAGGCATAGAAAAACTAAGAAAATCTATAGGCAAAACTATTAAGAATGACTTAGAAGTAAATGGTTTCATTATAAACATGATTCATGATAGATCATTATAGCGTCGAGTGATCCACATAGCCGATACACCTAGTGGGATAAGCCTTGTTATTGTTGTTGTTGAGTTCTGAAAATTCTCAAAGATAATAGGCAATACATTTTATATAGATGCTCAAGATGATGTTGATTAAAAGAGAAAGGTCAAGTGAAAGTTTGCTTTGCAACTTAAAGATAGAAACATTAGACTCTCAGCCTCGGTAATAGGTACACTTGACATAGAACAAATAACCAAGGTAATTAAAGCGGACCAGCAGCCGGTCAAGGCCGATTGGACCAGGAGGCAGGGCCATGGTCCGATCCGGTGACCCTCCGACCGCCGGCGTAAAAACTAGGACAATGGACCGAAAAACCGAGTTTGAGGCAAAACCGGGCGGTTCGAAAAATCAAAGCAATTTTTTTTTATAAAAAAAACGGTAGATGAAGAAGTAGAAGAAGAAGATATGGGCGATCAATAAATCAACCCAACAGATCAACAGAAGAGATCAAACAAACCCAACAATTCCGTCGAAGCAAAGAATAAGCAGTAATGTTATGTATTGTGCGGTGGGTAAGGGGAGGAATAGTGGGTGGAGGCCGTGGAAGAAAGGATCTTCATGGTTAGGGTTTGATGGAGAGGGATGAAGGGAGAGGTTAGGGTTAGGAGAAGAAAGAGGGGAAGGATTTCTGGCTGAGGAGAAGCAACGATGAGGAGGGAATCGTAGGAGAAGCAACGATGAGGAGGGAATCGGTGTTGAGGAGAAGCAACGATGCTTTCAGGCTTCCAGCATTCTTTTAAAATTAGGGTTACATGTGGTTTTGGACTGGGCCTGGGTGTCCACTAGCAGATTGCTAGTGACACCCCCAATTTTATTATTTGAATCCCATTTTTTATTTATTAATATTTTTTTATTTTCTCTATTTTTTTCCTTTTTCTTTCTTTGCCTTTTTCTCTATTTTTTTAATATATATTTGCTATATTTATATTTAAAAAATAATATTTTAGTTCTGTAACATGTTATTTTGTGTATAAATTGAAATGTTATCTATATATATTATATATTTGATGTATATATATTTAAAAAATAATATTTTATTAGACTCCGGTCCGACCCCAAAACCCTAGACCCTGGCCCTCTCCGATTCAATGTCCGGTCCGGTTTTAATTACCTTGCAAATAACTAATTAGGTAGTATTTGGAATGAATACCAATGAAAACAAAATTAACTTCAATTCAACCATGCCTTTCTCAAATGCTTAAATAATAACAATTTTGCTAGATGAACAACTACAACACATCTTAAATTCAGCCGCGCAAAATCTAGTTTAACATTATTTTAGATCCAGACATAAAACCAAAAAAAAAATATACAGCATGTGAAAGGGCTTATATCTAGTGGTTTTACAATTATTAATAATACCTGTCTAGGCTAAATGCTAGAAATTCCCTAAGGCATGAATCTTTTGTACGGACCACTTAAGTCCAAGAATCAAAATGATGAGAGGCTAGAAAATGATGAATATTTTTCTAGAAAATGTAAAGGAAAAAAATACCCTACAAAGGTGAAGTTTGAAGATATCTCCTCTCATACAAACCAATAACTTGATCAGCCACAGCCCACATAATGGCCTGTCCTGGTGGGATTCTCATGAGCCGAGGCAATAGACCTTTCCATAAGGCAAGAAGTCCTTCTTCTGCATATATTGTTCTGATGGCATGGATCATACCTTTGTATTTCACTTCACCCCCTTCTTTACCCTGAGCCATCAACCTTGTTTTCACCACATCAAAGGGACCAGTGCAAATAGGACCGGCTGTACCGGCAAGGAATCCAGAAATCATAGACTGCCATGGTTGAAGAACTTTCCCATCTCCTTCGTGTTTCTTCCACAAAAGCACATCGAAAGCATTTTTGGCAGTAAACATGGCAGATTGATTGGTCCCATTACGCATTATAGTTGGAGCAACTCCTGACCAAAGCCCGCGAAAGCCTTCTTCTTTTATAATCGTCCGTGCACAATGCACAGGACCTCTATATTTCAAAAGCTCCAGGCTTAGACCTTTCTGCTGCTGCAGTCTTATCTTCACCACCTGCGAAAACGCACGAGGCACATAATACAAACTTGGAAATCCACATGCCAAGGACAAACTATGCATGGATGTTTGTGACGTTGTATTCTGAATAGCTACACTGTCTGATGACTTTTACACCCAGAAAAATGTAGTTAATTAGTGCAATCAATTTAGGCAACTAGAAAGCAAGCACCATGTACTCATAGTTGCAACACACAAGAAGATAAACTTGTTTCAATAAGCAAGCTCATAAGACCTGTCAGTTTCTTATGTAAAGAAAAAGAATAAGATTCATTATTTCCCAGCTATTATGAGCCTTAGGATACAATCAAAAAAATACACCATGTCGTTAGCAGTGTGTTGGAGAGAGTAAAAGTTGAAAGGAATGAAAATGAGAAGCAAAATGACGAAGCGACTTTGCCATGTCTAACAATCAAAAGAGGAACAGAAGCGACGATTGATACTTTTCTGTTTTCTTAAAGATAACATTTTGCTTTAAACTTGACTGAGATGAATTTTCCGGTGTAAAATATAATTTGATGAGACTAAGTAAAGTAACTACATGAAATTATTTTATTGCAATTTTTATTGATAAAAGCCTAAGATAGGGGAGGTTTCCTTATTGCAAGGTCAGAACATGTCACAAGCCTTTTACCATGGTAATTACAGACGATTTACCAATGAGATTCCACCATTAATAATCAAACTGAAAACCTTTTCATCAAACCATTTGATCCTACCAATTGAACTAACCATCATTAGCTGATTTTATTAATCTTAAATTTACTATACACTAGAGAAATCTAAAACAGTTAAGGAACATCTCTTCCTTCTAGTTCTGACCCTAACAAGGAAAGGAATGAATCTCTTTTTTCACTCTTGCTCTCTTCACAGTTTATATCCTGAAACAAAAGCCATTACCAGACCCTTCATCTCATATTTCATTTCCTTCTTCATTTCACCAGTTTTCACTAGATTTTGCAAAGTAAAACCAATAATAAACTGACTTGGCATTTTACTGAGATAACTTCACATAGGTAAAAACCCCCCATGCATCCATAAAATCCTGGAGAAATATTTTCACAAGATATGTGGCATAAATTCTATATATTCATTGGTGTCTTACAATTTGGTCATTCCAACTACCATATGCCCCCACCCAAATAACATGAATAGCTAAACTTATATTTGAAGAAAGCTTATCTCAACCTGCCATTAAAGACAGTAGAGAAATCTTCAACAAGGGTCTTAGAGTTTGACTACTATAAAATGAAGAGTGCGTTTTAGAGCAAAAAGTAGAGAGTTACAATTGTTAATTGAAAAATCAACAGCTCAAGCCACAAAGCGATCAAAACAACCTCCTTGATTTTTCAATCAAGGATTATAAATTGCAGTTTCTCCACTAAATTGCACATCTTTAGTGGAGCCAAATCGAATAAGATAAATCTTCCATTAAAAACAGTAGAGGAGTCTTCGACAAAGGTCTTAGAATTTGACTCCTATAAAATAAAGAGTGCACTTTAGAGCGAAAAATACAGAGTTATAACTGTTGATTGAAAAATCAACAGCTTCAAACAACGATGTTATTAAAACAACCTCCTTCATTTTTTGATCAACAGTTATAAATTTTCACTTTCTCCTCTAAAGTGCACATCTTTAGAGGAGCCAAATGCAGGGTCTTAATATGTTATCAAAGAGAGAATGACTGTTGTGAAAAACTACGATTTACAAGACTTAAATCCAAAAAGGTAGGATTCAAACTAAGACTTCGCAACAAAAAAGTTATTAATGATAACAAGTAGCTCAAAACTAAGTCTTATCCGGTTAGAGGTGCTATCAGCTACAAATCACAAGCAGACAATAAGTGCTTGAACATCTGCGTAAACAATATTTGTAAAATAATAGTTCAGTGTAAAAGAAATCTTTGAAAAATCAAAATGCTAAAATCAAGAAAATACTTTTTGTAAGCTGGACTGCTTAGTTGAGAAGACTGCGGTGACAATGGTCAACTAATTGAAATATACCATCCAAGCCTTCATTCAAACCTTGAATGTAAAAAAACAGTGTCATACTACTAAAAATATCAGAGCTGATATAAATAAATATCGTAAATTTATATACTTATGATAAAAAAAAACAACCAAATATAACAAACATAACATTAGCAGAATTGCAAAAACTTTTAGAAAGAAGATTTAAATTTTCATTTGTAAAGGTTTATATTCAAATTCAACAATATACAATACAATTAGGATAAACTAAATAATTATATGCCAATCAAAAAGTATTCCCAAAGCTGAATCGAGTATTGTTTCTGCAAATTATCAGTTTAATACCATAACTTACAATTGCATCAAACACTACTATTCTGGCCCAATTTCCCAGGCCTAGCATAGGTGAAACCTGATTAAATGGGTCTGATCACCATGCCTAACCTATTAATCTAGGATAATACTTATCATTATCATATATGGAAACTCCACCTCCTGATAGAAAACTGCAACTACCTTCCCTCAATAATTGCGATAAATACTAATGCCCAAAAGACATGGAAAACTTATCTCCATAAAGGAAACTATCTCCCTACAGCCTTATCACGTCAAAGAGGAAGACTCCTATTGGTATCCTACTACCCCATCTATAAAACAAGGCTAAGGACCCCAGCTATGGTATCTACTTATTCATCTCCTTCGTATCCAAGCCCTTACTAACTTAGCATCAAAGTGCCTCACAACCATCGATTCTCGCCATCATCACTAGTAATGAGGGATATTCAGCATTCAGTCATCATCAAAGGAAAGATCATCAGTGTTCATCCACACCAGTATCTCAAATTGGAATAACTAACATTTTTTTTTTTTCGAAAAGAAATCAGTCTATGGTATATGTATGCATTTCTTTTCAAGGATTATTTTTGCTTGATTGTTTAGTTCCAAATTCCAATTTAGTTTAATAATAGGATATACATACTAGAATAATTACTGATTGCATATGAAACAAAATAAAATGCTCAGACCTCAAATGGCGTGACAATAACAATAGCCTCAAGCACCCCAGCACCAAACCCAGAAAGGAGCCGCCCATGACTACTAAGCTTCCCAGTCTCAGCGTCCTTGAACACTGACTGAAATACTGCATTTGAACCCATTCGAAGTGCATACTTCAATGTCAAATGTGTGGCAAAAGGTGTCAATCCTTTCCATAGAGCCCGTACCCCTTCTGCCCGTGCAATTGTGGTACCACAATGAACTATTCCCTTGTAATTCCCTGATCTGTCAAGCTGCAATCTGGTCTTGATCACGTCAATGGGTTGCAGGCAAGAAGCCTCCACTACCCCTCCAAGTGAGCCAGAGATTGCTTTCAGGTAGGGTGGGATTGATTTCTTTGAATATGAGTTGGTGTTACTGTTATCTTGTGCACCATCTTGTTTCATGATTGACGGAGATTTAATTTGTTCTACTTCAAGCTTCAATAGAGATATAGTGATGTAAGTAAACAAGATAATCAATGGTGACAATTTGTAAGTACATCCTTTTTTGAAAACTGAAAAGTCAAAACCTTTGGGTTTAGCTTGCATTTTCACAGAATTTCTTTGTAAGACCCAGTAAGTTGTAATGGATTTCAATTGTGAGACATGTGTTTACCAAAATAACAAATTAACCATCAAATAATTATGCAAATTAAAAAAAAAAAAGTATGGAGGGGAACATACTCTTGGATCTTAAGCATCAAAATATTTCCCAAAATGGTGCGATTAAGCTCCTTCCCTAGGTAAAATCTGAAAACCCCACAAAGAAAAAATAAGAAGAATGGGATGATAAATTAAGTTGATAAAAAAACTCACCAAAATGGCACAAGCATGGGGCATCAATGAAGAATCTTGTGAGAAAGCAAATTTATGAAACATCATAAGCTTTAAATTAAGCATCAGAATTCAGAACATCGCTAGAAAATAACAGTTGATATTTTGTAAAGAAACACTGGATTTATTTATTGGGATAATCAGAAGTCAAGATCTGTCAAATTGATACAAAATTCTAGAAGAATTGAGATGTTTCCATGATTAAGGTTGTGAGTTGTGACAATTGGTAAATATATTTGTAAGTGATAGTAAACTCTAAAGGTGGCAAGATATAAAGCTATCTTGAAATGTCTAGAAAAAACATAGATGGTGCTGCAAGCCTATAATAGGCAAAGAACTCAGCATATGTGCACTGACCTAAAAACTCAAAATGCCGGCAGCAATTGTATTGGAAGCTGTTATACCCTTTCTAAGTAATAAAAAGCTTGTCCAAAACTAAAGGCTCCAAGTGAACCCGGTCACCGCATAATAATTAACCACCTACTAACAAGTCTTTCTCTCCTAATATACCAAGTTACTAACAAGATCAATAACATCCGGTCAACATAATATTAGTAGAATAATTTAGGTTAGAATGGCAACTACTAGGATACAAATTTCTACTTGTCAAGGTTTATATTTGAATTCAATGACAAAAAAAAAAATGGAGAACATCTATGACAAAAAAATAGCACTATATCTCAATCAAAAAATATACAAAGTGAGGCGGAGATATAGGGAGATGTCAACTATATGTCAATCAAACAGGATGGATGAAACGAAGGAATGCTTCAGGTGTGATTCGTGATGGAAAAACACCACTCAAAATTTAAATAAAAATATTATATTAAAAGTATAAAACCTGCAATGTTATATGGAACTGAATGTTGGGCAGTAAAAAGCAAATATGAAAGTAAACCCAGTACCACAGAAATGATAATGTCAAAATAGATGAGTGGTTACACAAGAAACGATATGATTAGAAATACAATCATTAGATAGAAAATTGGGATTTCCCATTGTAGAGATGATGATAGATTATCGTTTTAGGTGGTTTGGACATGTATAGAGAAGACGTGTTGAAGCACTAGTAAGAAGAGTAGACTAGATGAGGGATAGTACAATAGTAAGAAATAGAGAAAGACTAAGGAAAACTATATGTCAAACCATTAAGAGAAATTTTAAAGGAAAACGGTTTATATTTAAACCAAATACATGACAAAACTTTATGCCATCAATTGATCCATGTAGCTGACCTCGCCTAGTGGGAAAAGACATATTTGTTGTTGTTGTTGTTGTTGTATATCTCAATCAAAAAAATATTCCAAAATCTCGATTATTTTCCCTCAAATTCTCACAATCCATTAAAACCCAAATATTGTTTAGCCATTGCTACCAGCACCAGCACTTAGTTTGATAGAAAAACAGACAAAACAACTGCAAACAAGGTTGCCTATTTATTCTTGAAGCAAACAACAGTCTTATGGCATGTGCACCTATTTTTCCTCATGCAGAAAAATAAATTAATTGATTATTTAAATGCTCAAATATCAAATGGCATGTCAAACAAGCCTTAATCACCATATTCTATTGCACTTAGTGATTTCATTCACATATCTGCTGATGATGTAATCCACATCGAGTGGAATGCCTTCCGCACCAGAGAAGACAAGCCTTAATCACCATATTCTATTGCACTTAATCACCATATTATACACAAAAATGTACTTGGATTACGATTACGGTGTGTATGTGCGTAAGTATCCAAAAAGCTCATTAAGATAAATTCAACTCATTTATGACTCATGCAATCATGGATAGATTTTCAGTGTTGCTAGAATCGCTGTAGGATCGTCGTTCCGGCTCGTAAAATCGTCACTCCGTCCGTTTCGATTTTGAGAAGGAGACGACGTACCCGTGTCGGATTTTGCGACCCGGTTCAGGAAAAAGAACAAAAACTGGGTTGAGGGCTTTAGACAACATACTCGGGTCGGATTTCTTGATGACGTTACGAAAAAACACATTCCCGCACGCACTCTCCAACCTTGCGACCTAACCCAACAGAACTTCCCTTCTCTCTGCAACCTGCGTCGCGCTCTCTATACTCCCTTTCTGTGCGAAGATGCCAAGTCTCTCTGCAGCCTCTGATACGGTTCCTAGTGGTGGGATCCGGATAGGATCCAGATCCTTCCTAGTGTAGACACTTGAAGATCAAGCTTGTGTTAGTAGTGGGCCGGATCCGCCAAACAATAACAGGCCCAAGCGGGTTAAGGAAAAAAAAAACCAATTGACTCGATGGTTCATTTCTGTGGGAATGTTTGATTTTAGTTTTCAAAAACAAATTTTTGTTTTTAAAAAGAAAAAATTCGCTTGACTCGCTTCTTTTTAAAAATTGTTTCATAAAACAGTTTAGATTTTACGGTTTTTAAAACTAAAAAATGAAAATAGCTTAAATATGTTTTGGATTTTACTTTCTCTTTTTTATTTTGAAAACAAGACATACACGGAGAAGAGACGGGAAAAAGTATAGCATACGTTGAATTGGAGTTATTCGTTGATGTATCAAATAATTTTAAAATTTCATGAAATTTTATGGAGTTGATTTACTCAATAAGAACTTATAATTCAACGGCTCGATTCATTAAATTCAATGTTTACAGAGAGTTATTAAGCGGAGTAACTCTGACAAGAGTTACTCCTTAAGTAACTATATCCATCCTCCATCAAGAGGAGGATATATTCACTCCAGCAGTAACTCTTGTCAGAGTTACTGAACGTGAATATAAGAAGGAGGGTTGAATTCTGTTTACAAACTTTTCGTAAACTTTGATTTAAAAACACTTTAAAACACTTGAAAATGAATCTGTTTGAAATCGGATGCTGGAGTAGGACCAGACGCTGGAAATAAGATTTATGAACACTTGTTTTTATGCGCAAGATAACCGTAAGTATAAAGCAGTAAAACAAGAGACACAGAGATTTATATTAGTTCACCACCAACCTGGTAGCTACGTCTAATCCCTTCGTTCCTGAAGGATTTTCCACTATAATCAACTGATTACAAATTTTCTTAAGAGTATTCTACTAACACAAACTTGACAATACTCTTAACTTTTCAAAACGACTCAATACGTTCGAGCCTTTGAGGAACAAAGCCTTAACTAGGCAATACAACTTTCACAAAGATAGTTTTTAATACAATCAAAATAACTCTCATAGAGAGGATGAAAAGATTAAGTTAAAACAAATAACTTTCTAAAAGAAAGAATCAGATGTTGAGGTTCAGTTCTTGTAGTCCAGAGACTTAGCACGAAATTTGATTGCTCACTTGAGTAATAATCTTTTCAAAATGTAGTTTCTTGTAGTTTTTCTTGTCTCTAGCCCTTCTTCAATGAATACCTTGAAGTATTTATAGGAGTCTTGAGGAAAATACCGTTGCAGATATTTCAGCTCCAAATCATTGGGTGAGGCAATTTGAAATTCTGTCATTTTCTTCCTTTCTAGAGAATATCAGAATAGTACATATTTCCGTTATTGTACTATCTGCTTTTCACACAATTGCCTTGTACGAATTTGTCTTATTCTAAAGGTGTCACCTTTGACTCCTCATACATAAAATTGAGCGCACAAAATCAAATTCGAATTCTGTTCCAAAGTAGCTGAGGTGAAGAGCAACAACGTGATCATCACGTGATTCATTAAAAGACCAGATGCTCGCTCAGAACAGGAGACGGACGCTCGCAGCAATTGAGTAATCCACATGTCAAATAATAACACTATCGGACGCTCGCTTTACACAAGACGCTGGAGTGAACCAGATGCTGACACACATGGAATGTATTCAGTACTTGTGAATTTTCTTCTTCTTGCTTGAGTGAGATAAAACACAAGAGATTTTAATACTTGCGCACTCAAAGACTTATCAGAAGATACTTTGTTATCGTCAAAATTAATGAGGGTCTAAACTTCTCAATCGTTTAGGTTTCAACAATCTCCCCCTTTTTGATGATGACAAATATCCAAGGTTGATGAATAATTTAATTTTCAAAAATAATTTCAAGGATCTCCCCCTGAGTTCAACAACTCAAATAAAATTAAATATATCAGGTATCAGAGCGATTTATGATAATTAGAGCATTTATGTGATCGCAAAAATGCATACAAGTATCAGAGCATATATTTGATTTAAACGTTGAGATCGGATACTGAGAACATTGTACCAACAATGAATATACTCAAGTATCAGATGCTGAAATTCATTGTACAAAATTGAATAAAATTGTGCCAACAGATATTGAATATTATCAAAGCACCAGACAATGAATATCAATGAGTATCTGAGCAATTAAGGAACATGCTATGTATATGATTTATGCATGAAATTTGTGATACTTCAGCGTGTCCATCGGACTTTCAACAAGTTCATCATACCTTTCTTCTACTCCCCCTTTTGTCATTAGATAAAAAGAGTATAAAACACATCATAGTCAAAACAGTAAGAGTAATATTTAGAAAAATTTAAAGATAAGGTTAGAGCAATTGAAATATAATTGTACCAAGTAACATAAATATTTGATTGTATCAAAAATAGAAATTGTAATTAGCACACAAATACAAAGTAAAAAAAATTAGGGGTTTAGTGGAGGTGGAGGAGCCAAATTGAAACGTTCCAAGATGAATTTCAAAGTGTTTTCCAACTGAGCCACTTTTTGATTGGTTGCCATGATAGCTTCAAATTCTGCTCCAGGCAAAATGATAACATCAGCATTTGCAGGTGCAGGTTCAACATCAGCTTCTGGAACCGATTCAACTGTAACAACCCTCTGAGATTCCATCTTCTGGTGCTCTACTAGCACATCTTGTAACAATCTTAGTTTCCTTTCCTTTCTTGCCTTAGCTTGCTGAAGGAGGTCATCATTTGGTAAGGACCATTTGATGAATCTTCCCAGCTGCTGTTTCTCTTGATCCATTTCCCATTCCCATCTACACAGAAGCTCCTCAGGATACAGCATAAGCATAAAAACAGTTTCCCTGTGCTGAAGCAGATCTTTAATATAAGCATTAAATTGCACCAAGGCAGCTTCTCCATAAATTCTTCTTATAAAAACTCTCATTCCATCAAAAATGAATGTGAATCCTTCATTTTCAGCAAGGAATAACTTATGCAGATTCTCCCTATCATCTTCTTCAATCTTGAGAGGCTTAAAATAGGGCAGAATGGCTTTGTCTTTCCAAGACATAGTCCATTGTCTCCAATTAAAGCCAATATCAAAATTTTTGCAAACAGCAGCCCATTGATCTTCTATTTTCATAGCATTCAGAGGCCTTATAACAGAACACATAAACATATCATCGAAATGAATAGTACCTAGTTTTGTGTCTGTTACCTTGCTGATGGAGCCAACTGTAGGAATGGTTGCTTTCTCTGCATTGCAGCAGCTAGAAGAACCAGTGCTCCAATTATCTTGCTTGAGCAAGTTTAGGTATACTCGCCGAGCATGGTCTTCACTAAGCTTGTTGACCGGAAGCTGAGAAAATGATTTGACATCGAATTTTCTAGGAGCTTTCTCATATTCCTTCAGTCTAATTCTGTTGAATGGCATTTTCCCAAGGGCTGGTTCCTTCCTTTTTTCAGGAATAGACCAAGGCAACCACCTTTGCCTATCAAGTACAATCTTGACAGATGCTGAAGTAGGATCTCTGTATTGACGGATCAGCTCAAGCCTTTTCATCTCCAGGCAATGAGTCATAAAAGCCACTTCTTCATCTATTATCCACCTTCTGCATTCTTCAAGAGTAAGTGGTTCATTCTGTGGTAGGAACTTGGGAAGATCAACTGAGAAGGGAATTGTTTTACCGTTTGATTAAGGTCTCAATCTTCCCTTGAAGGACATATTAACTTGCTCATCTCCTTCTTTGAATACAAACTCTTGATGGAGAGGCAACTTCCAGTCTTGCAACTCCAGAAGTGAATGTTTTCAAATGCCATAGAGATGGGTGATCATAAATAGAGTGATACACGTCTTCTCTAACACACCTAGGTCTGTTAATGGCAGATACAAATTTCTTTGCACCAGAAAAAGAGGTAGGTTTTTAGGTGAGGATAAGTGGGATAGGTGAAGTCTTATTGACAGTGTAGCTTTTGAGCTTATTTGGATTGATTTTGAAGAGTTGATTGAATGGGTAAGAGTGGAGTGAGGATATGTATGTAATGAGGGATGTGTTTGATGAGGTAGAGGTTTGTGGTGAGGGAAATATAAGTATTTTGGACTTTGTGGTTAATTGGGAAGTTTGTGATTTGGTGGATGGAGGTTGTGTGTAGTGTGTTTATGGTGATGAAACAGAGAGTGGTGGTGCAGGTATAGTGTCATCAGAACCAAAGGTAGTAATGGAATCATCAATGGTAAAATCTAGTACCTTTGGATTAAGCTTCTCAGAATGTCTAACCAATCTCTTCCTTTTGCCTTATGGAGCAGCAGCAGTAGGAGGAGGAGGTGGAAGAGCTTGCTTCTTAGGGCCAGATGCTGAAACAGGCTTTTCAGCTTCTGTCTTTCTCTTCTTCTCCGTTATTTTCTTGATGGGGACCAGATCCTCATCATCTTCTGGTACAGTTTTACCTTCTGGTGCAGGAGGCACCTTCTGCTTTTTGCTTCTTGTCTCCCTTGCTGGAGACTCACCAGTTCTCTTCACACCAGATACTGAGCTTCTGGTGGGTTTTGTTTTAGCTTCTTAACCAACAGAAGCACCAACTTCTTCTTCTTGTTGCTCCTGTTTTACTTCCTTCATTCTTTCACCAGTTACCAGCTGCATTCTTATCAAACTGCATACACCAAATACATTAGGACGAACAAGAGCACCAACACCAAAATACTTTTCCCTTTCTTTTTTCTTCCAAAGCTCCAAGCTTTTTGGGAATACCAGCTTTAATCAACAGGGCAATAAGACGAACACCATAGGGTATCTTCTTGTAGATGTTCTTCTTTTCTACAGTGCCTTTCCTCGAACTCACAATGGCTTGAACCAGATTGTTGTAGACCAATCTAGGCAGGTTCACCTTCAGTTTTGTCAAGTAAGTCCTGATAATGAACTTTTGCTCATAGTTCACTATGTCACTAGACCCAGCCTTTAGAAGAACACTCTTGACTATGATCTTGTGAAGTACTCTGAAGTGACTCTTCATATGCTTGGCAGTAGCAGTTTTCCCAGATTCTTTCAACTGCTTATAATTCTCAAACAAGGCTTTATTCACTTTTTCCATTCCATTGAAAGCTTTTTCCCAGCCATTGTAAAAACTAATTCCTTCCAATGAACAACCAGTAACATCAGCAATGTCATTGATAGTAAACTCTAACTTAAATCCTCTGACATAGCCTCCGATTTTTCCATCTAGAAAAGTAATATTTCCCTAAGTTCTTTAATAGCAGTAACCATAACTTCAACAGATGAACTCGAAAAGAAATATTTTGACTAACCCATAGCCTCAAAACCTTCATCGAAGTTGATACCATAGACTTTGAACTTCTCCAAATCAATCTTGTTCTCATTCAAAAGCTTTGTTTCTATCATGGTGTCGAAGATAGCAGTGTAGTCACCGACCTTAACATTGGCCATGGTAGCAGTTGGAGAGTGATTTGATGGAGGTTTAGGGTTTCAAAGAAATTCACACACACACACACACATAGAGAGAGAGAGAGAATAGTAAGAAAATGTTTAAATATACTTTTTGTCATTGCAAATAAATCAATTTTTTTAATTCCTAGGCCCCGTTCGGGGTGGTTGCGAGTTTTCGTTTTTTAGTTTTCAAATGCAATTTTCAAACAAATGCAATTTTAAAAACAAAACGCGTTTGGCTAAAATGGAGTTAAAATGGTTTTTTACTCAATTTCAAAACACTTTTACATTCATCTTCAAAACCAAGAAAAAATGATTTGTAAATTTGGTTTTTGGTTTAAAAAAAAACATGTTCTCACTACATTTGACAATAGCTCTTTCTGTTGTCACCATCACCACCATTGACATCGCCACCAGCCTACCACCACCACCATCATTGTCATCGCTATTGCCGCCACCACCACTGTCATCGACACAAGGACCACCACCACCGACACCGTTGTTTCCACCATCACTTAATACCACCACCACTGACACTGCCATCAACATCGGCAATGCTGCCACCAACAACGACACCGACATCGACACCGCGGGACCACCACCATTAACATCGCCACCGCTACCGCCACCATTGCTACTACCATCACCATTGACACTTCCACCGTAACCACAACCACCAAAGGGGTGGCAAACTGGGCTAGGCCCGTTGCGCCAACCCGCCAGCCCTTTTAAAATGGGCAGGCTAGGTTAAGTTTTATTAACCCATTAACCCGTCTAGTCCAACTCTTTTAGCCCGCTAACCCGTTGGGCTACGGGCCATGAGTGGGACGGCCTGGGCCAACCTATTGAGCTAACACATATTTTTTTAAACGATTCTTTATTTTGTTTTTTACATATTTTTTGTGGGCCAGCTCGCCAACCCGCTGTTGTGGCCCATTTTGGACTTTTTTTTTTTTTTGACGGGACAACCATCCCACCCAACTCGTGGAGGGGGGACCGGGTTCAACATCTCAACCCATAACCCTTTGATGGGCGGGACGGGCCGACCTATTTTTATGCGAGCTCACATCGAGCCGACCGGGTTGGGTCGAGCTGACCCGTTTTGCCCCTGCTTTATATCGGTCAATCGGGTCGGACCCTTTTTTACAGCTCTATTTATTCTTGTATCTCATTCTCCTCCATCGTGACTTCTCACCCTAACCCCACTCTCTCCCTCTCAAGTCTTCGTTATCAACTAGGAAGATTAAAAGATTTTATCATCCTTCTTCTCGACAGACAGAGACGCTGGACGCGACATCACAGTTTATCTATTATTATTATTATTATTATTATTATTATTATTATTATTATTATTATTATTATTTACAGTTATTATTATTTTTTGGAAGAATTAATTGTTGTTGTTAATAATTTTTAAAGGAGAAATTATAATGTCGATAACAACTTTTTAAAACTGAAAACTACAATAAACTGAAACTCAAAACTAAAAACTGAAAACCAGTTTTTATTTTTTAAAATTTGGAAAGTTAAAACTAAAAACCACCCCGAACGGGGCCTTAATTTTGTTGTTGTTGTTGTTGTTGTTGTTGTTGTTTATAGTCCTAAAACATATAAAATTTTACTTTTTGACATTGTTTTTTTGGTTGATGCTTTAGTCATTATAATATTTGTTTACGCTGGTTTTAGTTTCGGTAATATGTGGATCATATATATTTTAGTCCCTAAAATATAAACCATAATAAGGACTAAAATCAACATGAACAAACATTAAAGACACTAAAGGGATGAAAACAAAATAACAAGAACCAAAAACAAAATATCTTATGTTTTATGGACTCAAAACAAAGAAAAATTATAGGAAATAAAACAAAAACTTATAGTGTACAAGAATCACATCAACGTGTCTTTTATTTTCCTTCAACGATTGCAAATGCAAAATAGTAGTATATTTCGATTTCCATCTTGTGCGATAGCAACCAACAAAGTGTCACAATGGTTTCCTGTAAAGAACGTCTCATCCACTAGCACTATTGGCTTACAATATGCAAATCCTTCAGTGCATGGCATAAATGGCAAGAACACATGTTGGATAACTACACTAGTATGGTCTTTTGTGCCATCTACCATAAGTGGTAATGTTTGATATTTCACAATCGTGCCTAATACACATTGTTGTACAACATCCATCCATGTAGGCAGCTTAGCATAAGAGGCTTCCCAGTCATCAAAGGTCTTTGCAAGTGCTATCTACTTTGCCTTCCAAGTCTTTTTGTATGTGACAGTGTAACCAAATTTATTATGTGCCTTTACAACCAATGTCTTAATTCGACTACTAGGAACTGCATTCACTAAGCTAATCATGCAATTAGCAATTACATCATAGTTCATTTTTTGGTGATCTTGAGATATTAATGAAGATGTGCAATTGTGAACCCCATCAATTTTAATTATTTTTCATCTATATTTTCTTTTTATTAAAGGATACTTTATCCTTCAGTCACATCCACTACCAAATTGCATACACTTACCTACGTACATGTCTAGTCTAGACTCATCAACCACATACTCATATGAATTTTGTTTGTGTTGCTGATTTATTGCATTGATGATTACCTCTTTTGATTCAAATTGTATTCCCACCTAAAGATAATTTCATGCATTCACACCAATGCTTCCTCTTCTTTATCCATAACCATCTGGGTAATCCAGATTATGCATTGCATGATAATTAATACTATACCAAAAAAGTGATGTTGTCCGACTTTGATTACCAATTTCTTTAACACCTTATGTGCTTCCTTCTCTAATCTCGTCATGAAGCTCATAGTAATCCTTTTCATTGAATTCATAACATTATCTCTAATCTAGCATGGTCAAGAAAGCCTTCTGATGACATCTGATAAATAAAAATAATTAATAAATGATAACACTTCAATAAGAATCTAGCAATTAAGTATGTAAATACTTAATTATACCCCAACTAAAATAACATAATTGTGACATATTGTTTTTTGATTTATATGTGAGAAACATGAGTGTGGTTTGAATAGAAGTCGTATATGACATGTACAACTTTTGAAGCAAGTTGACATGTCATATATGACTTCCATGTACCCCAATAACTTAAGGATATGTCACATACCTCATCTATGACTTACTTTGGTTATGTAAGAAAAACTCTTATGCAAAATCGTACTTGTGCTATACGACTTGCTCAGAAAAAAAATATTATGTAATGGAAGTTGTCAACCCCGTGTATGACTTCCATTTTTATTTAAAAAATGCAAAAGTAAAGTCATCGATAAGGCATGTGATGCTTCTGTCTTTTAAAAATGTCGCACGTATAGAACACAACTTATCCTGAGAAGTAAAAACTTTTTAATGTGCACCATATTGGTAATTCATATACTAAATTACACCATTTAAGCAAAAAAAAAAAAACCTTGACGTATTACTTTAGATTTTTCTAATCGAAGGGTTATTGAGATCCTTGCGTGCTACTTGTTAACGTTGGAGGAGCCATAGGCGTATTTTATTGCCCAATGAGTATAAGTGACGTATTTTTTAACACGTTTCATCGGCGAATTATATATGTTAAATTATGTGAATTTTATTTTTTTATATAATAAAACTACTTTATTAATTGATGCAACTAATATAAATCTCTTTTTATAAATGTATAATTGACCGGTTGCAATAATTTTCTCTCCTTAAGACCAATAGACAAGAGGCGTGTGGCAGGCTTAGTCTTTTGATCGATTGAAGAGAAATAGATAAAAGAAAGTCAGGGTAGAGAGAAAGAGAAAAGAAATAATATATACTACAAGAAATCTGTTGAATACCCACGAAAAATTACCGACGACCAAACCGTCGGTAACCCACCGTAAAAAGCTTCACTGGAATTTAATGTTTTTTTTTGCTTTACCGACGACTTATCCGTCGGTAATTACCGACGGCTTAGAGGCCGTCAATAAATCTAAATTTTTACCGATAGCTAAGTCGTCGGTATAGAATTATTTTATTTCTAATTTAGCTTTTAAAATTACCGACGGACAAGCCGTCGGTAAGTGTAAAATATAACCGTTGTAGTTTGGTCATGCCGTCGGTAACAAATTATTTTATTATTAATTCCTTTTTAAAGTTACCGATGGCGTATCTGTCGGTAATTACTGACGGCTTAAAGGCCGTCAATAAATCTAAATCATTACCGACGGCTTAAAGAATTATTTTATTTCTAATTTAGTTTTTAAAATTACCCGACGGACAAGCTGTCGGTAAGTGTAAAATATAACTGTTGTAGTTTGGTCATTACCCGTCGGTAATGTGGCAGGCTTTAAAATGGTCGATTTTCCGGCAAAAATTCGTCTCGATGTCAACTTTCGCCTCTCATTTTTTTTTAACCAAAACTTTCCCCACCTTTTTTTATTATTTTCCCCCAAATCAGAAAACACCTAAACCTTCATCTCTCTCTACATTTTAGATTCTTCTTTCTCTCCTAAGATTCAGCGCCACCTTCTTGTGCCATTTTCGGCCGCCACAAAGCTCGTCAAGAAAGATGGATGCCATTTTCGGACTCCCCGTCATGAGCTCTTCCTCTAAACAGTTCGTTTTAGCGATCTAAGAACTTCGTCATCGGACCGTCGCGATAAGCTCTTCGGGTGCCATCTTCTTCTTCTTCTATATTTTATGTTTTGTTTCAATTTCCTCATCCTTGTCACAAATTGATTTTGAGTTTTGTTCTTCTCCATTTCAGACTAGTTTGGTGCTTCCTTCTCGCTGCCGGAGCAAGCTCACCGCCGTCTCCATCTGCTCTTCATCGCTGTTCTTCTGCTCTTTCTTTATGGTGGGTATTCCACATTCTTTTTGATCTGTTTGTGCAGACACTTTAAACCTCCAAATTTTGTAACCCTAACCCCCATTCTTTTCCATTCTAAAATTCGAAAATATTATTCTGGTTGGGTTGTTTATGTTGTGTTATAAGATTCTAATTTGTGCATTTTGATGTTGTTTTGCTGCTGGAAATCTTTTTATTTGTGTTAGGATGGCTATCGTGATGTTCGATTCAACCCTTATTTGTGGCCATCTGGGGAAAAGGTGGGCAAATATGCTTTACATTGCTTTTTTGTTTTGGTTTCCCTTCTCCTTGTTATATACTAGTCTTGTGCTATCTTGGTTCTTTTTAATTAACTTAGCGAAAGATGAAGGGAACAACAAGACCAATATCTTATGTTTTCTTCTAAGGGGAATATAATACTGCAATTTGTATTTTTTTCTGTTTTAATTTATCTGTACATAATGGCACTGGTTTGACCTGTATACCACTATTTGTTGCAGCTTGTAAAGATCATAAAATCATGTGAATATAGAACATTGGCAATTGGCAACGGTGGGAATGATGTAAGGATGTTACAACAAGCAGATATTGGTGTGGGCATCAGTGGCAGAGAAGGACTGCAGGCAGCAAGAGCAGCTAATCGCAGTATTGGAAGTAAGCCTTTGCATATCTTTCACAACAATGGAAGTAAGTTGTCTGAGTTATATTTGAATAATCTCATTGCAGATGACAAATGAAGTTAGGAATTTTCAGAAGGATTGGAGAACTCAATCACTACAAGAAAACACTCAATTACCGACGGAAAATTACCGTCGGCCCCGAGTCCGTCGGTAATATTTTAGTTACAGACGGCTAAGCCGTCGGTAATCCGCCGGAAAAAACCATATGAAAGTTTAAATTTTTACAGCTTTTACCGACGGCTAAGCCGTCGGTAATGCGCTAGAAAACTACGCAGCGGGAAATTTAATTTTTCATTCCTTATCGACGGCTAAGCCGTCGGTAATACCTATCCCTATTAATAAACGAAGCCGATCACTCCCCCAATATGCTCAGCTAAGCGCTTTCTTGGTGGCAAAAGAAATTAGGGTTTTCTCGACCCCTCAGGGTTAGGGTTACCTTCCCCCCTTTTCCTTACCCAAATCAAAACCAAATCTAGGTTCAAATTTCTCTCTCACCCGATCATCAGAAAGAAAAAAAAAGCGTCAGAAAGAAAGAAGCGGAGTTATGACGGGGAAAGCGAAGCCGAAAAAGCACACGGCGAAGGAGATCGCGATGAAGGTGGACGCGGTGGTGGAAAAGCTGATCTGGTGGACTGATTGGGAGCGAAAAAGGGAGGACACGCAAAGTGGGACTGCCCTCACTGCAAAACGACAGTGCCTGATGTGAAATCGATACAGATTCATCACGATGCCCGTCACCTTAAGATCGCTTTTGAGGAGTCCAAGCTGGTCAACCGCCACGCAAGTCTCGCTCCCGTTGCCGAATCTTCCAAGCCACGCCCTGGTATTCGCGGCAGCCTCAAGAAATGATCTTCTTCTTCATCATCATCATCATAATCGTCACTGCTTTTATGAACCCTTCATTCATGGCTTTCACTGTCCGTTCTCTTTTGTAATGTTTTTTTTTTCTCTCTTCAAGTTGATGTTTTTAGGGGGTTATTGAGTAATTTGGGTTATGGGTATGCTTAGTTACTTTTTTTACTTTAATATAATGCTGGAATTTAGGTTTGAATGTGATGATGCGGTAATGCGAAGTGGTGAAGGGTTTTTGATGGGAAGGGATTGAGTTGTGCTGTTATTAAATCGGCCCTTCTTAAGTCTGGAATATATATTGTTCCCTTGATGGCTGTTAACGTGATATTATTGAGTTACTACTTACTGCTGTATTGTTTTGTTTTGTGCCAATTACAAACTCTCTTGATTTTAGTTCTGCGTTTTTATTTGTCAGCAGTATTGAGTTCATCACGAATCCATGGAAATGATGTTTGGTAAAATTGATATGATGCTGTGCTGTGTTTAAGTTTGAGGGGTGCTGCGACTTTTGTCCTGCATTTGGTTAAGATTGATATTATTTACCGACGGCTTGGCCGTCGCTAATGCTACGAAATTTATCAGTTTAAACCGTGAGATTTACCGACGGAAAAGCCGTCGGTAATACGCCACCGTGCACGGTGGCGTATTACCGACGGCTTTTCCGTCGGTAAATCTCACGGATTATTTAAAAAACCCACCAAATTTACCGACGGCTTTTTTTATATTACCGACGGCTTAGCCTTCGGTAATATCGACGGATTCAATTGGCCGTCGATAATAGATTTCCAACGAGCCATTTTCCAAGGGACCCGAGGCCGTCGGTAATCCGTCGGTAATCATTATTTACCGACGGCTTTATTGTGTTACCGACGAAAAATGGCCGTCGGTAATGACGAATTTTCTTGTAGTGAATGTACCAGTAGGCTTCATGTGTATGAAGGTTTTTTTTTAAATTCCTTGTATTTTAAATACAGAAAGAAGAACTAGCTTGTAAAGATTCTCCTCTTCCTAGGGACTTGATCTGCATATTTCTGAAATTGAGCAACTGTGCGCAGAGTTTCCATCAGCAGTTGTATTTATTCAACAAGTATACATTATCATAAATCTACCAATTGTTTACTTCTAATTATCCTTCAAAGTTTGCTAGATGGTAACTTACTCTTAAATTGAGACCTCACTCTATGAAATCCTTATACTTGTTACTGTCTGTATCAGAGCCATTGAGGGTGAAGATTTAGAGATGGAGATAACAGCAAATGAGATAGCACCAGCAAGTTAGACACTTAGAGTACTTTATGTTTGAATTTGTAGCATTCTATTATTTAGTCATATTTTTCTTTTCTTTGAGTTAATTTTTCATTCTATTATGTCACATTTTCTTTTCTTTGAATTAACATTATGTACTATCTTTGATTTCATATATTTAAATGTTACTTCTTCCAATTATAGTTATCTTGGTAAAATAAGGGAAAACCTTGTGTGTGCTGGGATGGGTGTTTAGGGACTGGTGTTAAACAGGTATTTGGATAATACTATAATAAAAAAATAAAAAAAATTATACACTACCGACTAAGCCGTCAGTAAATTATGGTTAAAACACAGTCCTGACCGACGGCTTAGCCGTCAGTAACGTTACCGACAGTCTAGTCGTCGATATTCACAACAAAAAATTGGTTGTTTTCGTAGAATTACTAACGGTCACTAGGCGACATACGGACGGACTACTGACAGCTTCTTAGTGGTCGTCGGTAACTTTACCGACTAGGGAAATAGCTACGATCTAGTGGTCGTCGGTAGGCCATCGGTAATGTCGAGAATTCTTGTAGTGAGAATTATACTGATTGGTTTGGAGAGACGTTGAGAAGAGGGGGAAAAATATTGTGAGTCCCACAACTTTTTAATTTCTCCTTACTTTGGCAAAGAAACACCCGAAAAATGAGAGAGACCCACACATATGAGTTCAAAACGTCGCTTCTACCCACACAACAATGTAGTGCTTTTTAAAAAATAGCAAATAGGTGTTGGTTATAAACCTGTGAGAGGTTGACACACTTGTGTACGGGTGTCAATTTCCACACGTGCGTGTCGCAGGCGGAGAATTTTTCCCTGCGCGGACGAGGATAGGGGACAAAATCCCTTCGCGGGCAATTCAGGACGAGGATGGGGACCATGACCCTACCCCTCAGGGTCCCGTCCCCGATAATATTACTTACATATCCCAAATATGTGTGTAGATATCATAAATACTAATAACATTTTGGTCTTTTCCTTTTGTCAAAAAAAAACTAAAACAAATAAAAAACCAAAACCAGACCGGTCTTTTCCTTTGTGCCAATGTGTGACTAGGTAACTGTGAACAAAAAAGAGAAACAACCTTAGATCTACTACTAGTCTTTACTAAAACCAGATCAGCCTTTTCCTATATTTGTAGGAACTTTTATAATTTTTTATTTAAAATTTTAATTTAATTAAAATAAAAAATAACTTTTTTTTACAAAAATGAAATTCAAATATTATATATTGGTTTCTTAGTTCAAGGGTAATTTGTCCTTTCAAAAGTAATCAAATTTCTCTCTTCTCACTTTCTATTCGACCAATCATGGAGTCTAGAGAGAAGAAAACACATTGTTTTCTCTTTTATTTCTCATCTTTTTCTTTTATACTAAACAATATATCAAATCTACTCTATTTTTTACATTTTTATCTCTTCTCACACTCTTTCTCGCATTTTCTCCCTTCTCACTTTCTTCTCCAACCAAACATAGCCTATGAAGACTTGCAGTATCTCACAAGTCACCCGTGTCCAGAGCGATTTTTTTTTTTGGGTGTTAAATTTTATAGGGGATTTTTTAAAATTTAAAATTGTATATTATAGACTATTTAAGAAATAAAAAAAATTTAAATGTATACAAATATATATATATATATATATATATAAGATAGATTAGATTATTGAATTATTAAAAAAATATAAAAGAATTTGCATGAATCAAAACGTAATATCACTTTTGTAAATTAATATAGTAGTTAAGCTAGTTAAATATCTTTTGGCCTTATAAATAACAAAATGTTCGCTTTTAGTCCTTCAAATTTTAAAAAGTAGTTTTATCTCTCTCGTTTTCAAAATGTAATATTGTCCCTGTCTGGGGCCCGTTTGGATTAAAGTTTGTAAATGGACGTTTGATTCAACTTCATTATGCAAACGGACGTTTGGTTAAATATGAGTTTATCTTAACGTGATTTCTGTTTGGATACTTTTTTTACAAACGAACATTTGACAAAATGAAATTTGTTTGGATAATATTAATCAAAAGTACTTTTAAATGTGTAATTACCAAAAAGGGCATAAGTTTTATAATGTAATATTAATATTACAAATATCAAGATTTTGGAGCTGAAAAGGGAAAAAAAATAACTCCACTATTAACTACAAAGCTACAAATCCAGAAAAAAATACTAAAGTTTTTATTAATTATTTTTATGGAATTATTTTTATTAATTATTGTTATTATATATGTAATTATTTATTGTAAATATTTAATTATACATTTACAACTATTTATTATATATAATTATATTATATTATATATATATATATAGGTTACCCATGAAAAATAAAATAAAATATTTCACTCAATGGTGCGGGAGTGGCTTCTGTAGTAAGTCACTGTACATGTTAAAAGAATAAATAAAATAGCAATTAATTAATAGAAATTATAGAAAAGTCCAAAAGCATGGAAACAAAATAAAGGAATGAGAGAGAACGTAAAGTGGGAGTGAAGAGAACTACTGCGCTTAGAAACAGGGGAAACAATGCGCAGCAGAACAGCAGAAAGATGTTGGTGGTGAATAACAGGGTAAAATGGGAAGTGAAGGGATTGTTGGTTCCCTAATGGCAAACTGAAGAATGAAAAGTATCATGAATGTTGCTTCCGGTTGAAACTGAGTTTTGAAGGCAAACGTGGTTTAAAAAACGGAGAAATCGTGAAACCAAACAAAAGCTAAATTTCGTTTGTCGTTGATAATGGATGTTCATGGGTGTCAAACGGGAATCCAAACATGCACCAACTCTGTTGACTGAATTATCTGCATGTATCACGTGTCATGTGACTCATCCGTTGCATTAAAAAGAATTAAAATTTCATTTTCCGTCACTACCATTTTCCACTTCCCGCTCTAACCCCTTTCCTGATACTCCTCCTCATTCCCTGGGCAACCCCTTCTCAATCCCCAGCTTGCGCTCTTGCCACCGTACACTCTCAATGTCACACAAATTAGACGCGGTGCAACGGCTTCAACTCATTTTTGCGAGTCCACCTTTTCAATGTATTTCTCCAAATTATGTTTGCTCCTTTCATAAAATGTGAATCCATTTGGAAAAAAGACGCACAAAGTAAACCTCAACCTCCACGATCAACACCCTTAAAAAAAAAACAACGATAACAAAATGTAGAAATGGGAAGCAAAACAATAGTAAATAATATAGTGAAAAATTTAGAATCAATGTGCAAAAAGACATAAAAAATTGGAAATAGAAAGAGGAGAAAAAAGAGTCTAATAGATTGACAAAAAAGGCAAAAATAAAAGAGAGTGGTGGCTTCAGCCCCATGCTGCCACATTGGTGGCCCGCCACCATGCACGCGACCCTTCTTTGTGGCGCTATATATCATTTGTTGCCATCGCACTATGTGCGACCCTTTGCTGCGCGACCAGTCCGTTTGCGACCTCCGCCTCCATGTTTTTCGATGGACACAGTTCCAAAGCTGATGCATGCAGTCATTCGTGAACAAGGAAGCACCAGAGTGTGGCCTTCAATGCCTCCTCCTCTCCTTGTTTCTGTTACAAACACAACACCTTGCCCCTCTCGCTTGTTATGTTTCATGTTGATTGTTCCTTGAAACTTCGAATGTCTACGACCTAATCAGAATGATGTCGAAAATTTCTATAAACCCCAACACAATAAGGCCAAATAGATACAATATTATAGCATGTTCTACAATCACAACATAAAGAGAATTATTTAGATGTGTGTACCTAACATTTGGCTATGAGTGAGACCTCTAAAGAAAACTAAAACTAAGATGACAGAAGACTTCCCTCTGCCTGATTGGTATTCGGTCTATCTTAATCGTCCAGTGGGGCTACAATTAAAAAACCAAACGGGTTAGGGTTGAGACCTCTTATCGGGCATCAGTTGAATGACCCAATCAATCATGGTCCATTCAGAAACAAAAGACAATACAAATCCATCAATTGGTTAGGTGTTTTAATAACAATTGACTGTAATTTAATATATATTAACAATAATTCATAATAATTGATTAATATCAATCCACATAATAGATTAATAAATAATTAATCTAACAAATGATTGTTTTGACCTGGTGGAATGACAGTCTTAAGGGAGACCCAATGAATGATGTTGAAAGTAATGACAAAGGGGACCAAAAAGGGCCGCAATGGGGAGGGAGGGAGGAGTTGTCTGAAAAAGGGGAGGAGAAGGAGAAAAAGGGGTAATAAAGGGAAATGGGAATTGAGAGTGGGGGAAAATAAAATTTCATAAAATAAAATTTTAATTCTTTTTAAAACCTAGTGATGAGTCACTTGGTGAGTTGGAATCTTGTAGGCCACATTAGATGCCACATTTGTGAAGTTGAACACGTGGCAGATGATGACATGTAACTCCGTGAGACATGTATTGATGGATTTGGACCGAGGGACCACAAGTAATACATTTCAAAAAATGGATGAAATAAAAATTACTTATTACATTTGGAAGACTAAAAGTGAATGATTCCTTATTTCTTATTCCTGGAGGCTCAAAGCATATATAATATCCTAGTTAAAATTTAATTTATAATTTATATTTATGTAAAAAATTTATATTAATAATGAAAAATTGATAGACTAAATTTGAGTGATAGAATTTAGTGGAGGTTGAGACTTATATCCGACCCACGCTTGCCATTGCAATAGAATCGCATGTGTGCCCCAACCTCTTGAGTGATGCGGTCCCTAATACTTGGGTTTGGACGGGTCGCAAAGAGGGTACCTACTGCTATGCCTCGTCTTATGCCTGGCTTCTTGAAAGGCATCGCTCTTGGGATGCTAATGTTGATTAGAGTTGGATCTGGAAGTGTAGAGTGCTTGTTTAAGTTCAATATCTGGTTAGGCAGTGTTTTCATCGGGCGCTACCAACCAACTCCATGCGACACCACAAAGGGATAGTAGCAAATGCAGGCTCCCTTCGGTGTTCAGTTGCTGACGGGGACATCCTCCATTGCTTGAGCGATTGCCCTCATTATCGTGAACTTTGGCTCCAACTTGGTTTATTTAGACACCTTGGTTACTTGATTCACTTGGACGCTTGTTTGTGGATTGAGGAGATGGTGCATGGGAACTCCTCCACTCTCTTTCTAGCGGGCTTTTTGGTGGGCTTGGCGGTGGCAGAATAATATGGTCTTTGATGAGAATAAGTGGGCGGTGAGCTTTGTGGCTCGGAGTGCATTGATTTACCATGATGAGTTCATCGCTGCATTCCCTCCTAAGTCCGGGGCTGGTATTGATAAGTGACTCATGCCCCAGTGGGTTTCTCCTAATGATGGTTGGGTCAAATTAAATACTGATGGCAACTGTCTAAAGGATTCTTTTGTGATAGGCTCGGGTGGTCTGCTTCGATCTATGCAGGGCGAATTCATTACTGGCTTCTCCAGTTATGATGGCCATGGGGATGTCCTCCTAGTTGAAGTTAAGAGCTCTCTCCATGGGCTTGAACTTGCTTATAACCTTGGGTGCAGGAGAGTGGTTTGCGAGTTGGACTCCCTCGACGCCATTAATCTTGTCAACACTACAGCATTTTTGACTTTAGCCCACGCTGAACTTGCCCACGGCTAAAAAATCGCGGCCTAAAACAGAATAGACAACGGTTTTACAGGCGTGGGTAAGAGTGTACAAATTTTGTTCGTCTTCTTTGAGTTTGAGCGTGCAACCGTTGCCTCTTTTTTATCTAGCAACGGTTAAAAAAATGTGGGCATGTATAGGCCACGGTTACGAAAACGTTGTCGCTTGAGGCCACACTTATCAACCGTGGCCTATTTAGTATTACCCACAACCGTGGGCTGAGCGGCCCAAAAAAAAATTTGTTGCGCGCCGTGACTTAACAAATTCTAATTTCTAATTACCAAAACCTAAACAGTGACCATCGCGGGAAGCCCTCTGAAGATTGAAACCCCATCGTCTGTGATTCGTTCAACCCTGGCACTTGCTGAACGGCACATTCTCTGAGCAGCAAGAAGAATCCCTGCGGCGCTCGGTCGCTACCTCTCACTGTTTGCTTTTCTTCGGCGCTCAAGAAGAATCCCGCCGCCATCGTCGATTCGTCTTCGCCTCCGTCTCCGCCTCTCCCTCTCTTCGTCTTCGTTCTTCCATGTCAGTCTGATGGGAACCCCAATTTTTTATTTACTTTTGTATTTTGATTTCCATTTTTTTTACGATAAGTATTTTGAAATGCCGCATTTGTTTTTCTGCAGAGCCTCAATCTTACACATTCCTTCTTCTTTGCTCATCGCCATCGCCTCAAATCCTGTGTACACAACAAAGATTGCTTGGTGTCCTATTGTTAATTTTGTCGCTTATTTTTATTTGTGTGATTTATTAGGTTGATTTACTTATCTTTGATAAGTGAATCGATTTCTTCTACAGTTATCTCATTGTTCAAAATTGCGATTCTTTGGTATATGGGTTTTGTTCAGATATAAGTTTGTGCATAATGTGCACCGTTTCTTTTCATTTCAGTTTTGTGCATTTTTTTTTTGTTGCATTTTTTTGTTTGCCAAGAGAATGTGGGATTATAGGATATGGAGAATGAGAGTGTTGACTGAATGTAAAGGTTTTTGATCTTTTGAGAGAGAAAGAGAGAGAGAGAGAGATTTGAGCATTATATATGAGTTAACTCTATTTTTTTATAGAATGTGGTTTTTTCCTTGGTTGTTTTGGTTTTAGTCCATAATATTAGTTCATATTTAAAATCATCTGTCAATATATATTCAGCCATTTGTATGGGTCAGACACTTCTTTTAAATCTTTGGGATTATCTATTAATAATATTAATAATTCACTTTCATTTATAATTTTAGTTTATAGCTAAAATAAACTATAGTCCTGAAATGCAATGAATCTTACTTAAAGACCATATTGTCTATTGGCCTACAAATGGACTGCCAACCTGTACATATCTGGAGGACATCTCCGAGAGAATGTGTAGCTGATTCCATAGTCCACGTTGGGTAATATTCACTAGGATGGAACATTGATTCTTCTCCTTTGTATTCTGTTCGCAAGCAAGGCTGTGCATCATTCAGAAACATGTCTCCTTCAGATACTATGAAGCCAGACTTCTGCTCTTCCTTATGTGCCGCCTAAGGAACCATTTTTATTACACCCATTAGCAAAGTATTTTACCTTTTCAGTATAAAATTCAAAAGTCTTTTTCTTGGCTCCTGCTTCATATATGTTGCATTGAGAATATATCTATAACATGGTCTTAGAGAAATCAGTTATCTCCACAATTATTGCACTTAACTCAGAATGAGGAAAAAAAGCGAGGATAATAGCAAAGACAAGAATCGGGACTCAACACTGCACAAACAAAGATATATCTTTGGTTGTGTCTTGCGATCATTTGTCTTGTTTAAGCCTTGGATTTTGCTTGTATTTTGTTTTGGTCTTGGTCATTACGTGTCTTTGTTTTCGCTTGAATTTTGCTTGTCTTCCTCTATTTTCTGGGTGGATGTTGTGACTTGTTTTGTTTGGTCTTGGCTTTTCTTGAGCCTGGACCATCATCTTCAATAATATTCTTTGCTTCTGCAAAAAAAAAAAAAAAAAACTTTTCATTTCCCGTGCTTTGTATGTGCTGTGTTATATTATTATATTTTTTCATAGTATCATTGGCAATTCGGTATATAAGGTGCCGTTTCAAAATTGCGCCATCGACCTTACAGATTTTTTTTTCTATTATTATAATGAACTTACAGATTCTTACTCATGTGATGCGTTTACATTTTCATACCATGTTTGTACGTATTTAGGGCTAAACTTCAATGTATATGGTATTTTTTTGTGTTAGAATTATTAGGATGGACAAAGAGTGGACAAAACTTCCAAGGCTTAGTAGAGAGTATGATGATGGTGTTGAGTCATTTTTAGACTTTGCCTTCGCTGATGATAAACCTCAAGGAGGCGAGATTCCATGTCCTTGTGCTAAATGCAGAAATATTGATTGGCAAAGAAGAAATGTGGTTCATAATCACTTAATAGCCTTTGGTTTTCTGAAAGGCTACGATGTTTGGGTAAACCACGGGGAGCGAATTCCAAAAATGCCTATGGAAATTGATGATGACATGGAAGATCAAGAGAACCCACAAGATAACATTGGTGACTTACTTTACGACACATTTAGGCATGTGGCAGAAGCAGAGGAAGGTAGTGAGTGTCTTAATGAGGATGCTAAGAAGTTTTACAATTTGATTAATGAGGCAAAACAAGAGTTGTACCCTGGATGTGAAAATTTCTCCACTTTGTCATTTATAATTCGACTATACTTGTTGAAGTGTCTTCATGGGTGGAGCAATGCATCATTCATCGCTCTGTTGGAGTTCTTTGAAAGAAGCCATACCTAATCTGAACATTCCTGAATCTTATAACAAGACAAAGGCCATGATCGAGGATTTGGGTCTTGATTATAAAAGATTCATGCATGTCCAAATGATTGTATGTTATATTGGAAAGAGCATGAAAATGATGATTCTTGCAAAGAATTGTAAAGCTTCACGATGGAAGGAATTCGCTCAAGTTGATTAAGTATGAGGAACCAAAGTATGTTCATAAAGTTCCCGCAAAAATTTTGAGACACTTTCCGCTGGTTCCTAGGCTTGCAGGCTATTTATGTATTCGAAACGGTGAGGAAATGAGGTGGCATGAAGAAGGGCGGCTCAAGGATGGGAAATTGAGGCATCCTGGCGATGGCCAAGCATGGAAGGACTTTGATAGGCTTCATCCCGATTTTGCTTCTGAGCCTCGTAATGTAAGACTTGGCTTATCAAGCGATGGATTCAATCCATTTAGAACTATGAGCATATCACACAGTACTTGGCCTGTCATGATGGTTATATACAACTATCCACCTTGGTTGTGCATGAAATCTGAATATACAATGTTGTCGTTGTTGATTCCTGGACCGCAATCGCCAGGAAATGATATCGATGTGTACCTTCAACCATTGATTGAGGAGCTAAAGGAGTTATGGGAATTCGGAGTGGACACATATGATGCCTCAAGAAATCAAACATTTCAATTGCGTGCATCTCTATTATGGACTATTAGTGACTACCCAGGGTAAGCTATGTTGTCAGGTTGGAGCACCAAAGGAAAGTTGGCATGTGCATGCTGCAATTATGACACTAATTCAATTTATTTGAAACACAGTCACAAAATGTGCTACATGGATCATCGTGTCTTTTTGCCTATAAATCATGCATGGCGAACCAATAGAAAATCTTTTAATGGAAAGAAAGAACATAGAGTCCGCACCACCTATGTTAGAAGGTACAGAAATCATAGAAAGCTTAAAAGATTTCAAGAATGAATTTGGAAAGAAGAAGAAAAAGAAGAAAATTGATGGTCCCTGGAAGAAGAAGTCAATTTTTTTTGAGTTGTCGTATTGGGCTCAAAATACATTACGTCATAATCTTGACGTAATGCACATTGAAAAAAACATATGTGATAATATTATTGGGACTCTTTTGGACATCTCAGGGAAGACAAAAGACCATGTTAATGCTCGTTATGATTTGCAAGATATGGGCATTAGAAAGAAACTTCATCCTGTGGAGATTGGTGGAGGTCGTGCAAAGTTTGCAAAAGCATGTTTCTCATTGAATGCCCAAGAAAAGTCTATTTTTTGTGGTGTTTTGAAGGCTGCCAAATTACCGGACGAGAGTGCATCTAACATTTCAAAATGCGTGCAAGTTGCCGATAAGAAAATATTTGGTTACAAGAGTCATGATGCACATTTCATGTTACACTACTTATTGCAAGTAGCAATAAAAAGCACGTTGCCTAATGCGGTGGCTGAACCTTTGATTCGTCTCGGGTCATTTTTTCGCTCTCTGTGTCAGAAAGTTTTCCAAATGCAAGATTTGGATTACCTAAAGGCAGAGATTGCAGAAATACTTTGTCAATTGGAGATGATTTTTCCTCCAAGTTTTTTTGATATAATGGTTCACTTGCCTATTCATCTTGTAGATGAAGTTAGATTGGGCGGTCCCGTTCAATTTCGATGGATGTATCCCACAGAAAGGAACTTGTGTAAACTTAAGAGTTATGTCCGAAATAAAGCTTATCCAGAAGGTTCTATTGCTGAGGGGTATTTGGCTGAAGAAGCTTTGACTCTTTGCTCAAGATATTTGCATAAAAGTGTAGAGACACGGTTGAATAGAAAGAGTCGAAATTATGATAACAGTGATTCATGCGATGTAGATTCAGCTGATTACTTTTCAAGTATTGGTCGTCCTTTGGGGGGGAAGCAAAATGGTAAACCATTTTCTATAGACTCAACAGCGAAAGCTCAAGCCCATCGATACATCTTGTTCAATTGCGATGATGTCCAAAAATACATAAGGTATCATAATCCTTTTTTTGTTTCGTTGCTCATCTATAAGTTCTATTTTAGAGTTATTTTGACAAACAAACATTGTTTTCTTTGTAGAGAGCATGAGGATTGCGTGAAAAGTCGCAATAAACGAGGAAAGTGGATTAAGTCCAAAACCCAAAGTCAAGATTTTAGTGAATGGTTTAAAACTCGAGCCTTGGAAGATGATGTGTCGTTTCAGCTTAAAGCATTCTCTAGAGGTCCAAATACTGTTGCAAAGAGGTTTTGGGTTACCTCATCAATGGATATAGATTCCACACTAAGAAACTTGCAGATGCAAGACGCAAAACTCAAAATTCTGGTGTAACTTTGGTTTCATTAACCGAAAGTTTTGCAAGCTCTAAGGATGACAATCCTAAGACAGATCTTGTCACATACTATGGAGCAATTAATGACATAATTGAGTTGGACTATTATAGTCATTTCAAGTTTGTGTTGTTTAATTGTGATTGGTTTGAGGCTGAGGAAGACACTCATGGGCTAACTTGTGTGCATTTCAACAAAAAATGTTACCAAAATGATCCTTTTGTGCTAGCTTCTCAAGTCCATCAATGTTTTTATGTCCAAGATCCTTTGGAAGGAAATAAGCATTATGTTATGAAGACTGTTCCTAGAGATCTGTTTAACATGGGTGACCAATCAGATGTTACAACTCAAGAAGGATATCAGAGTGATCCATTTGATGATATTGGAAATCTAAATGCACTAAATAATGACGATGAAATCAATTGGGTTAGGGAAGACATTCTGGCAACAATAACTGATAAGCCTGCGCATGCTATGCGGGAATCTGAACATGAAGATGATACTGATTTTGATGATATTGTGTTCGCCTTCATGGACTGATGAGGACTAGCCTCAGGAAGATTTGCTATGTTTCATTATCTCAAAATATTAGCATTAACATCTATTTCGTTTTCAAAATGTAATCACCAAAAGGAGTATGAGTTCCCTCTTGAATTAGATTGTAAAAAAACTTTTGCTTGACAATGAAATATCAATTGGCATGATGTATCAATTGGCATGATGTAGTTCTATTTAAATTATTGTAAATAGCAAAAGTACAAAACCAAGAAAAGATACAAGAGAGTTTACTTCTAAGGAATCCTTATTTTACTGTTTTTTGATAGCATTAATGTTTTGATTGTCCCATTAAAAAGGACTTTGATCTAAGTGGTAGTTTAGTAGGCATATATGCTGCCAAAAATCCACTGCTCCACGAAATGCAGTAATTGCATGATTTGTAATTGGGGAGAAGCTTAGTGATTAAGATATTCCATCTGGCTTACGGTGTGTAAGGGTATTAAGAACCAATGAGGCTTTTACCTTTTAAGCACTCTCACTGTGCAGATAAAAATAGGAAAGAGAGTGATTTACACTATTATCTTCTCTTTAATTCTTTACTATGGAATATATTTTTAAGTACTGATCTTATTTAGCATGTGAGAAGATAGCCATAGTTCATAGTTGCTTATTCATTGTCAGTGAATCAGTTTTCTGAGAAAAAGAGAGAGGAATGATTTTAAGTAACCTGTGTGAAGTGCTTGATGTATTGTTGAATCTGATATATTTTTTGGGTATGTCAAGTGCTTGAAAAAGTGTCAAATGCTCTACCCTCTAGACACATCTTAAAAATGTAGATGAATGATATGATTATAAGAACTATTTTGGATGGTAATGGATTCCCAATGGGCATACATGTCCTATACATCCACATATTTCGAATTTTAAAGTGGTGTTTATAATGCTGAAATTGAAGTATTGTGATGGCTGCCTATGCCATTTGCTTTCATTTGTAGCGAAGCTAAACCAAAAGACTTCTGTGTGTTTCAAAGTAATAAACACATAATAATCTATCTGCATGTTATACTTGTCCTAATGGTCCTTGAAATTTTTGAGAATGAAGTCAAGATAATTCGTATCTGTAATTCTGTATCCCCTGAATCAAAACAATTGCAATATAAACCCTCATACAAAATACACTGAAATTTTTGTTTTGTGCGAATATGTTCTTGTCTAAAGGGCTCCTGTAAAATACTGGTACTGAATAGTGTAAAGGATATGTAAATTGTAAAATAGCTGTTACTATTTGATGTTTGGGTTCTTATTTGAATATTTGATATTCTTTGTATTTCTACTATATATCTCTATATATTGATTGGTGAAACAATGTCCTGTTAGTTATTTTATTGAGCTTTGGATTCCCTGTGCATTACTGATTATGGATTGTGATTACTGATTACCTTTAGGGATTTGACAAATTTTTGGGAGTGAAATGAGTAGAAGTGCCAGCATTCTTGAATCCTTCAAGTTGATTTTGAAACTAGCTCATACAATTCCCAGCTAATACATATGATTTTGGATAAATTTGGATATTCTTTTCTGATTTGATGTGTAGCAGATTTTTATTTTTATATTACTTTTGTATTCAATTGAATGAGCTGGTACTTACTATAAATTGGTATTTCACATTTGCATGTTGCAGACTATTGCTTCAGCAATGGTTATATTCACCCTTTGATTTCATTTTTCAGAAAATGAAGAAGGAAACAAACTTAAAGCAAAAGATGAAAGCTCAAGATAAGGGTGAAAGGAGCACTTCCAAGAGCGAACTACCTGAATTTAGATCAAGCAATCAGTTACTAAGGGCTTACACAGTCAAGCGTGAGAAGATAATGAGAAATCTTAGAGGATTTAATACACACATGACTGGAGTCAAAGAACCTATTAGCAAGCAAAACAAGCCACCAACTTCTACAATAGTCGATTCCAGGGCTAAAGGGTTAGACATGCAAAATAAAGGAATCAACCAACCTTTGTTAAAGGTTGCATCCCAAGCACAATGCAAGTTATCAAATTTTGCAACAAGTGGCCAAATGAATTTGAATTCAAATAGGGATCTTGATCCGACAAAAAAGAAGGTTGCCATTGCAAGTATGACTCAGCCTAAAGTTCTTAGTCAAAACCAAGATCCAAAGAAATTTGTGACTGCAAGTCAAAAGAAATTGACAAGCGAAGCATCCATGACTAAAAACCAAGGATCTAGACAAATCCAAGATCCAAAAGGCCACCTTATGACTCAAAGCGAAGGATGTATACAGAATCAACATCCAAAGAGACAACCCATGAAAAAGATAGTGATTGAAGAAGTTGAGTCACCCTTGAAAAGGTCATTGGCTGAAAACGACAAATTTAGGGCCAAAAAGAAGCCCATCAAAAGGGTGTCAGCTGAAGATGATGAGATAAGGGAAAGTATAGGAAGTGCAACAAAGAAGACAAAAAGAATCCCATTGTGTCGGTCAATGTTAATTGAAGAGTTTCTTAAGGAGAATGGAGAAGTTGATGAAGAAGAAGAAGAAGGGATGGGAAATGAAATTGATAGTGCAGATGAAGAATATGTCGTGGAACAAGAGGAAGATGGCGAAAATAGTGATAATGTCATTGAAGGTAATAGTCAAGTAATTATTTGTTTTGTTTGATATATATTTATGTGAGTCATCTTTGGAATTTTATCTTAAGTTATATAAGTTTAATGTCAAAATAGGGACAAGTAAGAAAAGAACACGTGGACCAACTCAGTGCTTGCAAATACATGCGAGAAAAACCAAAGATCGTCAAGAAGTTATCTTAGACGACGATGGAGAGCTGATTGGACCTGATGACAAAATTGTATCTGACTTGAGTTATTTCCTTGGCACTATAGCAAGGAATGCAAGTTTTTGCCCCTTGATTTATACGAATTTTCGCGCCTTGGTCAATGATCACAAAGAACGTATTTGGGAATATGTTCAGGTATTGGAGATTAACTTTCAAATTTTTATTTGATCGTCATAAATTTATTAGATGTTGATGACAATGCTTTTTTTTAGGATAAATATATTATTTCTGATAGAGGAGAAAAAGCTGTGTTTTCTCGCATAAATGATGCATGGAGACGTTACAAATGTTATGTCAAGAGGATGCATTATTTGAAATACTCCACCTCCAAGGAAAGGTTAAAACACCGACCTACGAGCGTACCTGAAGCTCATTTCAAGAAATTGATGGCATATTGGAGAAACGATACCATCCAAGTATGATAATTATACACCTTATTAATTATAAATACACATATATTATCTAACTTTAATTTTTTTCCCTCCACATTGTAGAACATTAGCCAGAAAAATGCTGATAACAGGTCTAAGCAAAAGTATATGCACCGGACGGGGCCAATAAATTTTGCTAGAATTCGGGCAAAATTGGTATGATATCTATATTTGTGTATGTGCTATTGTTATATTTAAAACAAAAAATTCTCCTAATCAGTAGTTGTTATTTTATGTTTAATCTTTAACCAATAAAGCGTGCAAAGAAGGACAATGGAGAGGAAGTCACCCAGGCCGAAATGTTTATTGAAACCCGTCAAAGCCGAAAAGGAAAAGAAGTGGATGAAGAAACACAAACCGCTATTGTAAGTTTTGTTTAGTTTTTTGTTTCTCATTACTTATGTTTAAAGTCTTCATTTTTCATCGTTAATATTATTTATTTATTTATTAGGCTAAGCTTCAAGATTCGATCGAAAATTCTAGTAAAGCTGTAGATCAAGCATTTCAATCATTGCTTGGTAAAGAAAAGCCTGGTAGAGTACGTTGTTATGGAAAAACAGCCACGCCGTCCATGTTAAAGAAAAATCAAGAAATTGCTACCATTAAGAAACACTATGATGATGAATTGAGCGACGTGAAGAAGAGGATGCAAGCATACGAGTCACTTCTAAAATCTGTACTGAAGCAGCAACATCCAGATTTAAGTGAAGAGGATGTGGATAACATGATGGGACGTGCTATGGGCATGACAAATACTGCAACACTTAATTCGTCTACATCGACTCATGTTCCTGAAAAGGTATATAGTGTTTTTTAAGACATTGTCTTTTGGTAATATATAACTTTGTATGAAAACACCTGCTTTGTTTCAGCCTGAGACATGCATTTTGCAAGTTTTGTAATGAATCTAACAAAAGAAATTTAACATTGGGCATTTTTAGATATTGAGCATTGAGGTTGCTTCTTAGCTTTCTGTCTATCATTGAATTTGGCTCTGCAGAATTTCAGTTTTGTAATGATAAGTGCAAACAGTCTTCATTTACACATACTAATCATGATAAGTGCAAACAGTCTGCAGAATTTTTAAGTAGCCTCCATTTGCAATGCAATTACTAATTAAGTAGCCTCCATTTGCAATGGTATCTATCTCCATATATTTGCACTCCATCTATACATGTTGAGCCTCTCTATTTGCTAGTGAAAGCTGCTGATCTGACTTTTTGACTGATTCATTCATATTAACTTGTTTTTATATGTGCAGTCTATACACGTAGATCATCCTAATGAAGATCATCCTGAAGATGAATGAAGTTAATTCGTGGAAGATTTAGATGTTTTTATACTTATGATAACAAGATGTAATTATGTACTGGTGTTTTGTGGTTGCGTAGTAGTGTTATAATATTTTGATATACTTAGACAAAGTTTTTAACCTTTGCTACTTGTATTAAGACTTCGTTATATTAAACTCTTGTTTATTATTAAATAGCTATAAAAAATTTAATGGTTTAGTTGTTTTAAATGATAGTAATTAATTATCTATATGGTTTATTCACATTTATAATTTACCGTATTTATTTAATTATGCGTTGAAATTATTTTATTGAAAATGAGTCGTGGCTAAAAGTATAACCGTGGCTTAAAATATAGGCAATGCTAGTATAATCGTGGCTTAAAGTATAGGCAACGTTTATGTCACCGTAGCCTAAAACAAGACCAAAAAACCGTGGCCTGAAACAGGTCTAGAAAACCGTGGCCTATTCTTGAAGTTGGCAACGTTTGCATATGTGTGGCCTAAAGGTATAGGCCACAGTTAAAATTTTGTTGCCCAAAAGACGAGACAACGGTAGTATAACCGCGGCTTAAAGTATAGGCAACGGTTATGTCACCGTGGTCTAAAGCAAGACCAGAAAACCGTGGCCTGAAACAGGTCCAGAAAACCGTGGCCTGTTTGTGTGTTATAGGCAACGGTTTTCTGAGTAGCGTGGGCGAAAACAAAAAACCGTGGCGTAAAGGAATAGGCAACGGCCGCATACTCCACGGCTACAAAACCGTGGCCAAACCGTTGGCTAAAGTTTAGGCCGCGGTTTTTTCATTTCTGGCCACGGTTTTTTGTTGTTGCCTAAACTGATTTTTGCTGTAGTGCAAGGATCGGGATATGCATCACTTCCATGCTTTTGCAGAAGTGCTCTCCAAGATCTCTTCCTTGTTGGATCATGATTGGCACACCCAACTTGTTCATGGTTACAAGGAGGTGAACATATGTGCTGACTACTTGGCAAAGGAGGGAGCTCGTGCTGGGCTTGGCAAGAAGATTTGGCACCCCCCATCCCGAGCTAGGAAATTTGTTGTTGAAGGATGTGTTGGGCCTCATGCCTGGCTAGCCTTGGCCTTTTTCCTTTCCCTCTTTTCTCTTCGTTTGTTTATGTTCTTCACAAAAAAAAGTTAAAAGGAATAAAAAATATTAAAAAGTAGCAAAATTGAATATATTTGATATAAAAGAAGCACCTGAGGTATCAACAAGGAGAATATACAAAAAGAAGCCTACACTCTTAGAAATGATGACTCAGTATGTCCATGGGGTGCCAGCTCAACAGTAAAAATTTGGCATTATAACCTCAAGGGACAAAGTTCAAATTCCCTTGGAGACAGTTGTAATATGATCATTATGGCCACAGAAATAAGAATATATCCCCTTCCCCAACTCCTTTAAAAAAAGGGGATTAAATATGTTTTTAGTCCCTATAAAATTACAGAGGTCATATCGAAAAGGGTCTTATTTCATTGGAAACTATACTCAATTTCCTTTAATTTGGACACTTGAAGCACTGGATTTGGTTAAGAATTGAAAGAGATAATCGAGTTACAAATCACTGCTTATAACTTATGTTCCGTACTGACCCAAGGTGAATATTTGGTTCATAACTCCTTGCACAAAACGCATCTCAGAGTGCTTTTTACCTTTTTGGAAAATAGACACAATTTGCTCCAGTTTAGGCTTTGATTTTGGGAAAAAATTATTCATTTTTAGTCCCTATTTTGAAAACTTTTATTAAAAAAAGGGTGCATTTATTCCTTTTAGAGACTAAAAAAATAATCCCTATAAAAGCAAAATAAAGACTAAAAATGAATATTTTTTTAAGGACTAAAATTGAAAAGTTGTAATTTTATAGAGACTAAAAATATATTGAGAGAGACTGCAGAAATAAAGAATTTGATTAAAATGATAAGGGTAAAAACGAGAGGAAAAATGATACGCTATAAGATATAAGCCCAAACGCTACTTCAAGTAGCATTTGGAAAAACGCTATAAGCTAGTGAAAAAAAATGTTATATGCTAATAGTGCCAAACACTTACTACTAGCTTATCCGCTATAAGCTATCAGTTTGACCTTACCAAATAAAGCCTATATATCTTTTGGAAGTGTCTCTTAGCTAGGAAATCGGTAAAATTAAGATCTAGGAAAAATCAACAAGCACAGTTGCAATTATTATTATTTTTATAATAGAGAGTAGATAACTAGCTGACAATCCCAGGTGAAGAACTACCCCTTACATCATTGAGTAAAAACAAATTAAGCAAAGGATAGCTATTATCTAGCCTAACACCATCAAATGATGCAAAATGCCCTTTTAAGTTAATAAGTCTGCACACTGATCGGCCTCACGATAAATGTGCACCACTGAAGATCCCCAATCTGGATTATGGAGAAAAGAAAGGACCACTTGCACCAGAGGTTGAAGGAAAGTAACGTGAGTAGTCCATGAATGAATCATATCAACAATAACTTTTGAATCCATCTCAAATATGACCCAAGTTAGATTCAAACTTCGAGCAAGATGCATACCCTTTCGAAGCGCCCACAGCTCCGCCCAAGTGGCATTACAAGATCCTATCGTACCATAGAAACCATTGATAAAACGGCCCAAAGAATTTCAAGCAAGCCCTCCACTGGCTGAATTACTAGAATTGGAAAGAAGAGAGCCATCCACATTAATGGTCACACATCCATCTGGAGGGGCTTCCAAGCAACTTCAATGACTCTCCTTAGATCCGCATCTCTGCTAGGATACTGCTGCTGCATGCAACATGTGTCTCCCAAGTTGAGATGTTTGATTAAAAACCAGAGAATTCCGGTCTGACCAAATTTCACTAATAGCAAGCCCAAAGAAAGTAGGCCAAATCAAATCAAGGCCAACAATGATTTTCTATTATGTGTGACATGCATTTTTGTTAGAATCGCATGTGTTCCACCTCTTGGGTGATGCGGTCCCTGATACTTGGGTTTGGACGGGTCATAAAGAGGGTATCTACTGTTGTGCCTCTGCTTATGCCTGGCTTCTTGAAAGGCATCGCTCTTCGGATGCTAATGTTGATTGGAGTTGGATTTGGAAGTGTATAATGTCTGTTTAAATTCAATATCTGGTTTGGTAGTGTTTTCATCGGGCCCTACCAACCAACTCCATGCGACACCACAGAGGGATAGCTGCAAATGCAGGTTGCCCTCGGTGTTCAACTTCTGATGAGGACATCCGCCATTGCTTGCGCGATTGCCCTCTTTCTGGTGAACTTTCGCTCTAACTTGGTTTATTTAGACACCCTGGTTTCTTTATTCACTTGGACGCTTGTTTGTGGATTAAGGAGATGGTGTATGGAAACTCGTCCACTCTCTTTCTAGCAGGCTTTTGGTGGGCTTGGCGGTGGCAGAATAATATGGTCTTTGATGAGAATGGGCGGGCAGTGAGCTTTGTGGTCCAGGGTGCATTGATTTCCCATGATGAGTTCATCGCTGCGTTCCCTCCTATGTCAAGGGCTGGTATTGATAAGTTGCTTATGCCCCAGTGGGTTTATGGCAGCTGTCTAAAGTATTTTTCGGTGATAGGCTTGGGTGGTCTGCTTCGGTCTGTGTAGGGTGACTTCAATGCTGGCTTCTCCAGTTGTGATGGCCACGGGGATGTCCTCCTAGCTGAAGTGATGGGCTTTCTCCATGGGCTTGAACTTGCTTACAACCTTGTGCAGGAGATTGATTTGCGAGTTAGACTCCCTCGATGCCATTATTCAAGCCAAGGATGGGGCTATGCATCACTTCCATGCTTTCGTAGAAGTGCTCTCCATGATCTCTGCCCTGTTGGTTCATGATTGGCACACCTAGCTTGTTCATGGTTGCATGGAGGTGAGCATATGTGTTGATTACTTGGCAAAGGAAGGAGCTTGTGTTGGACTTGGCAAGAAGATTTGGCACCGACCCTTTCCCGGGCTAGGAAATTTGTTGTTGAAGTATGTGTTAGGCCTTAAGCCTGGCTAGCCTTGTGCTTTTTTCTTTCCCTCATTTTTTCTTCTTTTGTTTTTGTTCTTCACAAAAAAAGGTTAAAAGGAATAAAAAATATTAAAAAGTAGCAAAACGTAATATATTTGATATAAAAGAAGCACCTGAGATATCGAGAAGAATATATAAAAAGAAGCCTTCAATGTTAGGAATGATGACTTAGTATGTCCATGGGTGTTAGCTCAGTAGTAAGAGTTTGACCTTGTAACTTCAAGGAATAGAATTCAAATTCCTTTGGAGACAGTTGTAATATGATCATTATGGGCACTGAAATAATAATATATCCCCTTCCCACACTCCTTTAAAAAAAGGGGGGTTAAATATGTTTTTAGTCCCTATAAAATTATGACTTTTTAAGTGTCTATAAATATTTATTCATTTTTAGTCCCTGTTTTTCAAACTTTTTATAAAAAATTTGGTGCTTTTTATAAAAAATAGTCCCTATAAAAGCAAAATAGAGACTAAAAATGAATAAATTTTTTTAGGGGCTAAACTTGAAAAGTCGTAATTTTATAGGACTAAAAAAATATTGAGAGAGACAGTAGAAATGAGGAATTTGATTAAAATGATAAGGGTAAAAACGAGAGAAAAAATGATACACTATAAGCTATAAGCTCAAACGCTACTTCAAGTAGCATTTGGAAAAATGCTATAAGCTAGTGAAAAAACCTATAAAGCCAAACACTTACTACTAGCTTATCCGCTATAAGCTATCAGTTTGGCCTTACCAAACAGAGCCTATATATCTTTTGGAATTGTCTCTTAGATAGGAAGTCAGTAAAATTAAGATCCAGCAGGAAAAATCAACAACCACAGTTGCAATTAATGTTATGTTATGGTGTATTGAAATCGCACAGCTGTTTTATTTTATTTTATTTTATTTTTTATAATAGAGAGTAGATAACTAGCTGACAATCCAAAGTGAAGAACCACCCTTACATCATTGAGCAAAAACAAATTAAGCAAGGAAAGCTACTATCTAGCTAGCATAACACCATCAAAGGATGCAAAATGCCCTTTTTTAGTTAATAAATTTGCACACTAATTGGCCTCACGATAAATGTGCATTACTGAAGTTCTCCAATCCGGATTATGGAGACAAGAAAGGACCTCTTGCAGCAGAGGTTCAAGGAAAGTAATGTGAGTAGTCCCTGAATGAATCATATCAATAATAACTTTTGAATCCATCTCAAATATAACCCAAGTTAGATTCAAACTTTGAGCAAGATGCATACCCTTCTAAAGTGCCACAAATCCGCCCAAGTGGCATTACAAGATCCTACCTTACCATAGAAACCCTTAATAAAACGGCCCAAGGAATCTCGAGCAAGCCCTCCACAGGTTGAACTACCAGAATTGGCAAGAAAAGAGCCATCCACATTAATGGTCACACATCCATCTGGAGGGGCTTTCCAAGCAACTTCAATGACTCTCCTTAGATCCGCATGCTAGGATACTGCTACTGCATGCAACTGAATGAATTTAGATTGAGCTGCAATTTGATAAAGGGTTTTGTTATTGGCACCTCCCCTATTTAATTTTCCCACCTCCCCTCCCCTATAAAAGGACAAAAATACCCCTCACTTATCTTTATTCTTCCTCACCTCCCTCTTCCCTCCCTCACTTCCCCACCTCCCTCTTCTTCTTCTTCCCTTGTCCCTTACCTTCCGCGCGACCCCTCCCCTCCCCCATTTTCCCGATTCGATTTCCCACCCCTCCCATACATCACATCCTCCCCTCTTCCACCAGCCCTCACGTCCTCCCCTCCCCTCTTTCACGAACCGCGGTCGGAGATACAAGAAGCGCCGCCTCCCTTCCCCTCAGACACCGAGCAACCCATCGGAGAAGGTAACCTCATCGCCCCTATTTTTTTGTGTAAATTTAAACTGCGCATCAACTAGTTGATGCACGAAGGCGTCAACAAATTGACGAATGTGATAAATTGAAATCGGGAATTTTTATTTCAGGTGTCAACAAGTTAACGCATCAAAACGGCAACAAGTTGACGCACGAACGCGTCAACAATTTGACGCATGAAGCAAAAATTCCAGATTTCAATTTAGCACATGCGTCAACTTGTTGACGCACTCGTGCATCAACTTGTTGATGCGCTGACGCGTGAACTTGTTGACGCCAATGTTCAAACCCTGAAATTTTTACTGTTGCATCTTTTGCTCCTTGAGATTGATTTATTGCTTGCGTCTGACGACTTTTATACAGATATGGTGAAGACTAACATCGAAGCGGATGGTACTCGCCGAAGACCACCAACTGCATCGGAGCGCAAGAAGTGACAAACCCAGAACCCGCGCAAGACGCGTCATCGCGGTGACGAGTATGAGGCTACTGTTGCCGTTTATGTGCCTGAGGCTACCCCTGCTGTCGATGTGCCTGTGCCTCAGGCTAACCCCGTCGATGTGCCTATGTCTGAGGATGCCCCTCATGTACATGTGCCTGAGGCCGCCCCGACGGTGCAGGTGACCGAGGCTGCCTCTCATCAGTAGGAGGCCGACGATGTTGTTCCTGATTCGTTCCCAGGAGGCCCAGAAGACACATCAGTCCTTCTCTCGTATGCCGATCACGTTTCCACAGCATTGTGGACTGGTGCGGTAAGTAACAGTTGAAGTTATTATTTTGTTGATTTCATTTGACATTTGAATGCAATTGACACTTTTCGGGGTTGATTCTAGGATGATCGCGGCGAGTTGAAGATCATAAACCATGGTAAAAGTAGTTGTTATGTGGGAGATTAAGCAACTTGTGGAGGATTCTAAGCTAGAGGACCTTTGTGGCATTAGCTAAATCACTGTAGACAAAGGGCTGCTCAGTGCATTTACAGAGAGATGGTAGCCGGACACCTGTAGCTTCCACCTGCTAATTGGGGAGATAACGATCACATTGGATGATGTCTCTCACCTTCTGCCTATTCCAGTAAGGGGGACATTTTTCACCATGCCAGACTTGGACAAGGCAGAAGCGGCTCAGTGGTTGCACACCTTGTTGGGCGTACCCATGCCTGAGGCACATCAACAGAAAGATAAGGGACCGCTGTGCTGCCTTATGTGGCTTCGAGATGAGGTGTACCTGAGGTGCTGCATGGATCAGCAGTGGGACAGGGCGACGAGGGCTTTCCTGCTACTAGTTGACAGCACCATTTTTTCCAACAAGAGCCAGTCCCGGACGCGGGTGGCCTACCTGGACATGTTCAGGGACCTCAGTTCGGTCGGCAACTATGCATGGGGTGCCATGGCCCTTGTATTTATGTATGACTAGCTCCGGGAGGCTAGCAGGGCGGCGATGAGGCAGCTGGCAGGTTATGCGATGCTGTTACAGGTACGAATTTTTATGTTTTACAGATTTTTAAAATATAAAATTTAATATTTAATTCAATCTTACATGAGTTAATATTTTTCGTACATGCATGGATATACGAGCACTTCCAGGGTGCCGCATTCGGATCTTGGGAGTTAGATCCTATTTACGTCAAGCAGGCGCCCCGAGCTAGCCGATGGAAATTGACTAGGGGTGCTAGAAAGGTGGAGTCATACCGTCACGCGTTGAACAGGCTCATAGATGCCGACGTTACATGGGAGCTTTATGCGGAGCACAGAGTTGCGAGAGGCTGGGAGCCGATTACATTGTATCGGGGATTCATTCGGTTTGGTCCTACGATGCTCCCATACCTACCAGACCGGGTCTTACGGCAGTTTGGACACGTACAACGCATCCTGGGGGATCTGCATGATATCCGACGACAGCCTGTCAGCCCAGAAGCATTGGACCGTATGTGGTTTACATTTGATCAACACCTGGTCCAGCTTGGTCATCGGGTGGTGCCTCACCTGTCGGCAGTGGAGGCTGGGTATATGGCGTGGTTTCGCAGGATCTCCCACCCATACATCTACCCAACAAATGTACCTGCTGGTCCAGCACGAGATCCAGTATCAGATGCTACTGATGTAAGTTTGTATGAAGTGTCTATTCGTTTCCTTTGCTAGAATTATAATTTTATTCAGTAAATATATTTGTTTTTATTGTATGCAGGATGTGAGATGGGAGAGGGTCAGTTGGATCGCGGACGCGACCCGATACACCTGGTTGGTACCTGATGCAGGAGCTGGCTAGATTATCCCTTCCCCGTCCCCCCACTATGCGCACATATCAGTAGAAGAGAAACAGGGGGTCGGCCTCTATATCGACGCAGACGTAGTAGTTTATTTTTAGGCTTTTCCTAGTTTTGTATTTAAGACAACTTATTTATTTATGTCGTTTTGTACTTAAGACAACTTATTTAATGATGTCTGTTTGTGACTGAAATATGGAGTCCATAGTAATCACACACACGCGTCGACTAAGTGACGCAAACATACGTCAACTTGTTGCCGTGCCACGACGTCAATATGTTGACGCATGTAGTGGTGCTTGCTGTTGGAAAATACACGGGCGTCACTTTGTTGATGTTCAAATTCGTCAACAAAGTGACCTGTCGTACTAAATTCACTAGAGGTAATATCGTCAGTTAATTGGGGAGAGGAGGTGGGAAAATTAATGGGGGAGGTGCCAATAAGAAAGGCCTTTGATAAAACATGTGTCTCCCAAGTTGAGATGTTTGATTAAAAACCAGAGAATTCCGATCCTACGAAATTTCACTAATAGCAGGCCTAAAGAAAGTAGGCCAAATCAAATCAGGGCCAACGATGATTTTCTATTATGTGTTACATGCATTTTCGTTAAAGAATCAAGGGAAACGATGATTTTTAACCTTTAAAATTAAAAGTCAATAATTCAGTTAATATCATGATCCTTGATAACTTGAGTTAACATGAAATATATTCACTTCAGAAGTGGCACGTACACGTACACAAACTTGTTCCTTATCTTAAAGCAGCGTACACCTTAAACGCAAATCCAGAAATCAAAAATAAAATAAAATAAAATCATGTGATATCATGAATCATGATAGCTTCAATTAGTCAACCTGAAATGTAATTAATCACTGCAGAAGTGGCAAGTGAGTACAGTAACATAACATTAAAATGTTCATTATCTTAGAGAAGTGTCTTGTAAAGTAAACGATAACATGAACATCGATGTGAGTGAACAACACCCTGTGTTATTGTAATTTCTCTCCACTAGCTAGTAGCTAGAGTATGATATTGATAGCGATTAGTAAATCATGGTACTCGTGCCTAACTGACATGGTTCAAATTCAGACGTTATCACGTTACAAAGAGATCATGACATGCTTATATCTAATCTTCTGATTGACTGGTTCCTAACTTCATATAATTTTTGGCGGCTACTACTTAATGTCAAAACAATTAGTCAACAAATTGTTCTGTTTTGATACATATCATATCAGTAGTACGTCGCAATGAAACAAAAAGAAACAATATATTCCAAATCCCCCTACCTTTCCGCTTATTCTTCCGTTCACATGCATTTTTCAGATTCAGCATCTCACTTATGTTAACGTTGTTGACTAACTAGTAACTTGTAGCAAGCAATTTGTGATTCTGTGACTACTTTTCTTAGTGCTATACCAGCGTTAATTAATTCTTCGAAAGGAGAGGTTAATATTTTGGATATTAATTTTGACTAACTGTTAAATAATACTTATTTTTTCACTATCACAAAATGTTATTTGGAGATCCTTTACTTTGATTAACCTAGATGATCAAGTACTGATTTATGGCTTTAAATCATAGTCGAAGGTCGCGGTCGAGATTGTTTGACTATTTTTTAGTACTAAACCAGTTTTTTTTTAACCCAATTCGGTATAAAGTTAGAGACTAATCCCTCCAGGTACGAAAATTCATTTAAAAGGTTGACTTCTCTCAATAAATACTACTCTTGATCTATACACATGGACACGTGTTTAGGGGAATTCGTTATTTGCCAATTGTGCCACTCGAAGCCTTTAACCATATGTCCAGGGTTTGAATCCTAGTGATGAGAATAGAACGGCATATGTGGGTAGAGGAGTTGCCCCTTAATTGGCACTCTACATCCTCGAAGGATTAGTCCTACAGCTACCGATGTTGGGTTTTGGGCTCCCTCCCTATGTGAAAAAAGACTCAAATACACTAGCCCATTGTGTCTCACTCATTTAAGTGGAGAAGGGTCAGATTAAGGTTGAATAAGAGAGTTAATTTTGAGAGACAATAGCAGCCACAAGGAGAGAAAAGAAGAGAAAAAGTTGTTCCCGTTTTTCTCAAACCTATCAACGTAAATTCGCTCCCGTAAATTCGTTCACCGTTGGATCGGGCTGGAAATTGGACAAAAGGTTTAGGACTTCTGGTTCTTCGTTTTCAATGTTGGATCAGTGAAACTAGGTCTGATGTGCGAGAAAAGCTGCTCGCATTGTACTGCGTTTTTTGGTTTTTTTTTTCATCTTCTTATTTCTCATCTGTAAGCATTGGTGCTTGTTAGTTTTGGCTGATTGTAGGTACGGTTTGTGCACCTTATTAAGACTCTTTTGTACCCTTATTTGATCATAGTGGAGCTATTTCTTTGGTCTGGACGACCCATGGTTTTTACCCTTGCTTTGAGATGTTTTTCACGTTAAAATCTCGGTGTCTCTTGAGCATTTGATTTTGTTTTGTTTGCTGCCATATTATGTTATTGTTGCTCCTCACAAATTCTTGCAAGTTTTGGGGGAATTTATTTCTGCTGCGTATTGGTGTGTTTGTGTGCTTCCGTTTGTCTGTTGGTGTTTCCTCCATCATAGTGGTATCAGAGCGTTATTGGTTTGGGGCTATTTGACTTGCTTGAATGATGGAGGCAAAGGCAAAGATGATATCATTGAATGGACCTAATTATCATCTATGGAAGGGAAAGATGAAGGACTTGCTATTTGTGAAGAATATGCATTTTCCTATTTTTTCTACTCAGAAGCCGGCATCCATGTTTGATGTAGATTGGGCTTTTGAGCATCAACAGGTGCGTGGTTTTATTCGGCAGTTTGTAGAAGATAATGTTTACAATCATATTGCTAATGAGACAGATGCTAAATCTTTGTAGAAAAGGATAGATTCCTTATATGCCTCTAAATCCGGAAATAATAAATTGTTCTTACTGAAGAGTTTTATAAGCTTGAAGTATATGGAGGGGACTTCGATTTTAGATCACTTGAATGAATTTCAAGGGCTCCTTGATCAGATGTCAGGAATGGGTATCAAGTTTGAAGATGAGCTTTTGGGACTATTGCTATTGTTATCTCTACCTGAGTCTTAGGAGATATTTCGGGTTTCTATTACAAGTTCAGCCCCTAATGGTGTTGTTTCTTTGGAAACGGCAAAGGGTGGTGCTCTTAATGAGGAGATGAGAAGGAAGGTACAAGGTACTTTATCTCAGTCTGAGGTGCTTGTCACTGAAAATAGGGGAGAAATCAAAGAAAAGAACTTAAGGGTGGTAGAGAGAAGAGCTGAAGTAAGTCCAAATCTCGATATAAAAATGTGGAGCGTCATTATTGTCACAAACAGGCGTATACAAAAGAACTATTTTCTGTGGAAAAAGGAGAATAAAGACAAGAAGGGTAAGTAGAAAGAGAGGGATCATGGAGATGATGATCGTGCCACTACTACTACTGGTGATGATCTTGTTATTCTTCGCGATCATGAGTCAGTTAATCTTGTGTCAGACGAGAGCATGTGGATAATTGATAGTGGTGCTACATTGCATGTTACACTGAGGAAGGAGTTCTTCACATGTTACACTTCAGGTGATTTTGGAGTGTTGAAGATGGGTAATGATGGTGTGTCTAACATGATTGGTATTGGCGATGTTTGTTTGCAGACCAACACAGGAATGCAGTTGTTGCTTAAAGGAGTCAAACATGCTCCAGGTGTTCGTTTTAATTTGATCTCTGTGCTTATGCTTGATGATGGTGGTTATGACAATCACTTTGGTTCTAGAAAATGGAAACTCACCAAAGGTAACTTGGTTGTGGCTAGAGGGGAGAAAATTTCTAAACTATATTGGACAAAAGCTATGGTTACTAAAGACAGTGTAAATGTCTTGGATATGGAGGCATCTTTGTGGCACCGAAGGCTTAGTCATATAAGTGAGAAAGGGCTTAATTGCTTAACGAAAAAGGATGTGCTTCCGGGATTGAAGAGTGCAGAGTTGGAGAAATGTTCTCATTGCATGGCAGGTAAGCAAACCAGAGTATCCTTTAAGAAGCATCCTCCCTCAAGGAAATCAAAATTACTTCAGTTGGTGCATTCTGATATTTGTGGCCCATCGAAGGTAAAATCCTTTAGTGGTGCACTTTACTTTGTTACCTTTATTGATGATACTTTGTTACCTTTATTGGTGAATATTCTAGGAAATTATGGATCTATGCTTTGAAGACAAAAGACCAAGTGCTGGAGAAGTTCAAACAGTTTCAGGCTTTGGTTGAGAGGCAGTCAGGCAAGAAGTTAAAATGTGTTCGTACTGACAATGGTGGTGAGTATTGTAACGACCCGTTTCCGGACCGCTACCGAGCTCAACATACCGAGCTCGAGTTATCCTGTATGCGATGTGTTTTAAAACGATACTCTTGTGCCTTTTAGAAAAGTACGGTCTATTATTATATATTTTTTTTATAAGACCAGCTCGTGCACATCAGAGTAATTACAGCTTTTCGAAACATGGTGCAACTAAGACACAAGACTTAAGTCCTAAATAACCACACGCAGGTATAACAAGTACATACTTATATTCAAGATATAAAAAGTGTATACAAAAAGACAGTAATAATGTACAAAGAAAATACACCTAAGGTATGACGACTTCAAGAGAGCAATCATACCACAGGGTACTTAGCGGAACACCCACGCAGGGGCTACTCCAAAGTAAACCGCCGATCTACCTGTAATAACAAAACATAACCGGCCCACCTGGTCCCAACCACTATACACAAAAACATAGACAAAGCAAATCAGGACAAGTAGAGGTCGTCGCTCGGATCCTCGTCGAGATCCTCCTCGCCATCATCTGTGTCGAGTTCCTGCGCCCTCGACCTACTTTGGGTAACCATCATGGATTGAAGGCACCACGGGAAAGGGTCAACTTCTCAACAATTCAAGATAATCCAGGCATAAAGAAATAAGTAAACAACAAAGTATAACATTCACCAAACGTGACTCAACCATCTCACTCTAGACTCGACTCAACTCGCTATCCATTTTCTCTCGACTCGACCATTATTCCGGAAAGCAGACGCAGATCCATCAACTGACATACCAGCCGTAGCCTTGGGATCTTTCGCTTCTCCCTAGATATGCAATGCAGGTTCCTCTGACTGCGACGTCTAGTCAATCTCCCGTAAACAAAGGGGACCTAGCACCCTCGCTATCCGGTCACGGCTCAAAACGTCATAACGACTACTTAGCTCGCTCACTCGATGAATAGCTCTCCGCTTACAATATTCAAAGAGTGACGCGTAAAATTACTTGCCCGCACATCAAATAAGAGAACATGCTTAATATGAAGAAAACGCAATTCGACAGCAACACGCAATTCATGGCATATATTCAATCTCATATCAAATAATGCATAACTCAATCATATCACAACATTACATGCTCGACAAGCAAATCAAGGAATCCATCCCTCTGCAACTCAATGGAATTAACAGAGAGGAACATACAAGTGTGGGGGGTGGGGTTCAGGAGACCAACCACAACAGCTTACGCTCGCCCACGAAGACTCGGATAATGTTCGACCTCACGACAACAAAACGAAGGGGTTCGAAGACCCTAACTTCGAACTCGTAGAGTTCTCCGACTTCTTCGTATTTAAATAAAGCAATTTAAATAACAAAACATTAGCTTAAGCATATCCAAAGTTGTCCTTACACAGGGACATAAAATGAATCCTAAATGTCTAGAAGTGCCCTTACCGAACTCCAAGCTACGCGTCTACGCTGTCCTCAATCGAGCTCGACAACGACCTCGACACGTACCGTCCTCAATCGACCTCGACAACGACCTCGACACGTACCGTCCTCAATCGACCTCGACACGTACAGTTCTCGATCTGGATCCCACTGCTCCCACGTCCTCGGGTTCGCTCTCCCGTACACCTCGATTTGGAAATCACACGATCTCGGGAATCAGACTTCCTAATACAAGCACAACTTAGTTCCATCTATGGGTTCTAATAGCACTTAGCTCTCATTATCCCAATCTTAACCACAACCCAAGTAAACATTAAAACTCCAGAACTTAAACAAATACAACCAGAATTCAAACATTACCAAATAACTCCTTTTCTCTAAAATTTTATTAAAAACTTCTTTCATACATATCATCAGACAAAGCCATTTTTCCTAAGTATTAACTCAAGCTTAAAATCAAGTAGCATATTAAGCCCAAATTAATCAAAATCTAAGTTTATGTTTTCTGAAAAATATTTTCATCATGAAGAAGAAAACCTATCAATATGACATGATTTGGAAGCATAAAAACTAGCTAAAATGGAGGGAAGAAGTGGCGCTAAACAGTAGCATGGAGGAAGAGAAAATTTTGTTTTTCATACCTCAAATGATGGTCGAGATGGTGATATATGTCGAGGAGATGATGAGGAACAAGATTGATGAAGAAAGTTTGTGCAAAGACTCAATAAAATCCAAGGTTCTTCGATGGAAGTTTGGAGAGGAAGAGGAAACTTAGAGAAGAAGAAAGAAGAAAAGAGAAAGTGAGGGTTGTGAGGGGCTGATCGTGATATACAGCTGGTAAAGAAACCATTTAAATGAATTTTTCTTTTTTAAAAAAAACACAAATAAGTGACGTGTAACTACTGTTATGAGATGCTAATCCCATCAATCATTCTACCCATCTAATCTCTCCTCTCTCATGATTACCCTCTAATCTATAGGTTGAAGATCTAAAAACACAGCAACGAGAACTGCAAACCGATAATATAAATTTATAAATATTACAAACAATATAATCATTAACGCTAAATAACGTTCGTAAAATACGAGTGTTACAGTCTCGACACGAGGTCGAACAGGGTGCTTGTGCAAGCGCACAAGGCTCTAACACGAGTTCGTGCACGCAGCCTCCTCAGTTCGGCATGCGACCTCCTCAGCTCGATACGCGACCTCCTCAGCTCGGTACGCGACCTCATCAGTTCGACATATGACCTCGGCACGCGATCTTGGCACGGGATCTCGACACGAGGTCTTGGTACGAGGTCTCGACACGAGGTCGATCTCGTCATCAGGTGTTACAATCTCTCCCTCTAAAAAAAATTTCGACCTCGAAATTGCAAATAAGATTCTTACCGCGGAAAAGTTCGAAGTCTTGAGTCTTCATCTTCTCCTCCAGCTCCCAAGTCGCATCTCGGTCTTGATCCCACACAACTTTGACAAGTTGAATCTCTTTGTTCCGCAATCGCTTGGCTTTCCGGTCAACGATCCTTCTTTGGTGATGCTTGAAGGATAAGTCGTCCCTCAGTTGAATCACATCCGGTTCGATGACATGAGAGGGGTCGGAAATATATCTCCGCAATTGTGAGACGTGGAAGACGTCATGAATGTTTAACAAGAAGGGTGGCAGGGCAATCTGATATGCCACTGGACCGATACGACGAAGAATCTGATAAGGTCCAATAAATTTAGGGGTAAGTTTCTTGGACTTGATCGCTCGACCAACTCCAGTAGTGGGGGTGACTCTAAGAAATACATGTTCTCCTTCTTCGAACTCTAGTGGTCGACGTCCTTGGTCGGCATAACTCTTCTGTCGGTTCTGCGACGTTCGCATCCTATCTCTGATCAAACGGATCTTCTCCGTAGTCTGCTGGATCATATCTGGTCCCACAACAGAACGCTCGCCATCCTGGTACCAACAAAGAGGCGTCTGACATTTACGTCCATACAGTGCTTCAAAAGGTGCCATTCCAATACTCGCATGGAAACTGTTATTGTAGGTGAACTCCACCAATGGTAAGACGTCGTCCCAACTTCCTCGGTGGTCTAAGGTACACGCTCGCAACAAATCTTCAAGCGATTGGATCGTTCTCTCAGTCTGACCGTCAGTTTGGGGATGATATGCCGAGCTAAGCCTGAGTTCGGTTCCCATCGCTTCTTGCAATTCCCTCCAAAAATGAGACGTGAACTTCGGATCTCGGTCCGACACGATTGAGGAGGGTATACCATGAAGTCACACTATCTCCGCGATGTAGATCTCGGTCAGCTTTTCCACGTGGTACGTCGACCTCACTGGCAAGAAATGAGCAGATTTGGTCAATCGGTCGACGATCACCCAAATCGAATCATTCTTCTTCTGCGTCTTCGGTAAACCTACAACGAAATCCATGGAAATACTATCCCATTTCCATCTTTGATGCGTCAGCGATTGTAGCATTCCGCAGGTCGTTGGTGCTCCACCTTCGCTTCGACACGTTAAACACGGCTACGTGCTCGACCACTTGCTTCTTCATTCCGACCACCAAAAATGCTTCTTCAAGTCTTGATACATCTTCGTAACTCCTGGGTGAATACTAAAATTTCTCTTATGCGCTTCGTCAAGTATTAACTTTCTCAGCTCCACTACGTTAGGTACACATACTCGGCCATTGCATCTTAAGATGTTGTCCGTTCCGACTTGGAGATTCTGCGCCTTCCTTGCGCTATCAATCAACCTTCTCTTGCCAGGAGCTCGTCATGAACCTTTGGTCTCGGATCTCGCCCAACAATCTGTTAGAAATGGTAAGCATACCAAATCTCAGCTTCCCTGGTGAAACTTCCACATTCAACTTCAAGTCTCGAAACTTCTCGAGCATCTCCAACTCCTTGATCATCATTGCTGAGGCTAAAACGCTCTTTCTGCTCAATGCATCTGCTACTACGTTAGCCTTACCGGGATGGTATTCCAACGTAAAGTCGGAGTCCTTGAAATTATGTCCATCTTCGGCGCATGTTGAGCTCTTTACGATCGAGCAGTACTTCAAGCTCTTATGATCGCTGAAAACAGTAAGAGTGCTCCCATAAAGGTAGTGTCTCCATATCTTCAGCGCAAAAACCACCGCTGCCAACTCCAAATCGTGAGTAGGGTAGTTTCTCTCGTGAATCTTAAGCTGTCTTAAAGTATACGCTACCACTTTCCGATGTTGCATCAGCACGCATCCCAATCCCTGGTGTGACGCATCACAATACACCTCGTAAGGCTCTTCTGGTTGAGGCAAAATCAACACAGGCACTGTTGTCAAAAGCTCCTTCAGTCTTTGAAAACTGGATTCACACTCCTCAGTCCAGGCAAAAGGTTGATCCTTCCTCGTGAGTCGTGTAAGAGGCGCGACAATCTTCGAGAAACCTTCAATGAATCTTCGATAATAGCCTGCTAAGCCAACAAAACTCCTGATGTCGAATAGTCTTGTTCATTCCCACGCTAGCACAGCTTCAATCTTAGTTGGATCCACAGCTATCCCTTCTTTGGAAATCACATGTCCAAGAAAATTCACCTCTTCAAGCCAAAATTCACACTTGGATGAGTTCGCATAAAGTTGCTTCTCATGCAATATCTGTAGTACTCGACGTAAGTGTTCTTCGTGCTCTTCTCGGTTCTTCGAATAGATCAATATGTCGTCGATGAACACTACAACGAACTGATCCAAAAACGAATGGAAAATCCTATTCATATAGTCCATAAACACAGCTGGCGCATTTGTCACTCCAAACGGCATCACCAAATACTCGTAGTGACCATACCTAGTCCTGAAAGTTGTTTTGGGGGCATCTTCCTCCTTCACGCGAATCTGATGATAACCAGACTTCAAATCTATCTTGGAAAAGATCGCCGCTCCACGAAGTTGATCCATCAAGTCGTCAATACGGGGTAACGGATACCGGTTCTTCACAGTAACCTTGTTGAGCTCGCGGTAGTCCACGCACAGCCTTGATCGTCCATCCTTCTTCTTAACCAACAACACTGGAGCTCCCCACGGTGACACGCTCGGTCGTATGAATTGCTTTGACTCCAAGTGTTCGATCTGGGACTTCAGTTCTTTCATCTCGGCAGGAGACATCCTGTATGGCGCTTTGGAAATCGGTCATGCTCCTGGAATCAACTCGATGGAGAACTCGACCTCTCGCACTGGTGGTAACCCTGGCACGTCTTCGGGGAAAACGTCCACAAAGTCACACACCACTGGTACATTCTTCACTTCGATCTGCTGGAAAACTTCTGAACTAGCCAGATACATGTATTCCCTAGTTCCTTCTTTCAAAGAAACTCCAATACGTTCAGCAGAAAGATAATTGGAGACTCCAAGGTCTGGGAAAATTATAGTTTTACGGGCACAGTCCAAGAGGACATGGTGGTGTGACAACCAATCCATCCCGAGGATGACATCTAAGCCCTTAAGAGGCAAACAAACCAAATTGACCACAAACTTTCTACTCTGAATAACCACTACACAATTAAGACATGCAGTGTTTGTGACTAAGGTTTTAGCAGCTGGGGTTGTAACTACCAATTTGAACGGTAAAGCAGTCACAGTCAAGTTCAAATGGTCCACACAATCAGAGGAAATAAAGGAATGGGTTGCGCCCGAATCAAAGAGAACGGATAAGAATTTACCCTCAATCTCACATTCACCTTGAATAAGATCATCAGCTCGCTCTGCTTCCTCACCGCTCATGCAGAAGACTCTGCCTTTAGCTACCTGACGCTTCCCTTTGGCCTTTGCCGCAACCATTGCGGTTCGACTTTAGGTGTGGGACAATCCTTGGCAAAATGCCCTGGCTTCTTCTGATTGTAGCACACATCCTCCTTCTGAGTACAATTATTTGCATAATGTCCTGACTTTCCACAACGGAAACAAATCACTTCGACGCCAGTCTGACTTCCACTCCTCGCTCCCTGGGTCATCGGACGATACTGTCCTCTATTATTGTTGTTCCCCTGAGGTCGGTTGTAAGGCTTCTTCTGCAGTTGTTTCCCCTTCTGTGTAAACCTCTGCCCCGCACTCTGGGGTCTCATCGGTCACTTCTACGCTTCTTCTTGTGGCTTCTTACACCCTCCACCTCAACACAACGATCTATCAGCTCTTGTAGATTCCTGATCCTCAGTGACACCACCGACTTCTGAATGTCAAATCTTAATCCCCGTTGGAACCTCTCACTTAACCATCCTTGGTCAGCTCGATCACGAAATGGACTGAAATACCTTGCCAGTGACTCAAACTTGGCTGCATACTCGGGCACTGTCATACTGCCTTGTTGTAGTTGAAGAAACTCTTGCTCCTTCTCAGCTCGTGCAGTATCTGGGAAGTATTTGTCCAAGAACCTTCCACGAAAAAGCTCCCAAGTTATCTCGCGACGTTCCGCTATCAGTGCTTGCTTCACTCCCTTCCACCAATACTCTGTGTCTCCTAGCAGCAAGTAGGTGGCGTAGTCTACCTTCACGTTGTTTGGGCAATGGAGTGCCTCGAAGATCTTCTCGATCTCTTGCATCCAAAGATCAGCTTTATCTGGGTTTGGCTCACCGTAAAACTTTGGTGGATCATGATTCCTAAAGTCTGCTAATCCTCTCGCCTCAGCACTCCGCTCTGCTCGCTGTTGTTGCTGTAAGTTTTGCTGGGTTAACGCTGCCGTCTGTTGAGCCATCGCGTTAGCCTGTTGAGTTCTGACGGTGATTCTTTGAGCCATGGCTGCCGCCATCTCGGTCATAAGCTTGAATTGCTCGTTCCATGTCGGCGTTCTCGGTGCAATTTGTCGTATCCCTACGAGGTGGCATTAGATTCCACAAAGTTCAAAACCCTGTCAGAATCTCACAACAAGGATATGTTAAAACACACTGCTTCAATCAAGAAATAGTTCAAACAATTTTTCAAGCAATAAGTGCTTCACTTAATCAAACAACAATCAACATAGTACAATTAGGTACCCAACACATATATATATCCCGACACAGTGACCAGTCCAAATTTCCTATGCACAGCTCGGTCTGAACCGAACTGCTCTGATACCAACATTGTAACGACCCGTTTCTGGACCGCTACCGAGCTCAACATACCGAGCTCGAGTTACCCTGTATGCGATGTGTTTTAAAACGATACTCTTGTGCCTTTTAGAAAAGTACGATCTATTATTATATTTTTTTTTATAAGACCAGCTCGTGCACATCAGAGTAATTACAGCTTTTCGAAACATGGTGCAACTAAGACACAAGACTTAAGTCCTAAATAACCACACGCAGGTATAACAAGTACATACTTATATTCAAGATATAAAAAGTGTATACAAAAAGACAGTAATAATGTACAAAGAAAATACACCTAAGGTATGACGACTTCAAGAGAGCAATCATACCCTGGGGGTACTTCCGGCAGACACCCACGCAGGGGGCTACTCCAAAAGTAAACCGCCAGTCTACCCTGTAATAACAAAACATAACCGGCCCAACTGGTCACAACCACTATACACAAAAACATAGACAAAGCAAATCACGACAAGTAGAGGTCGTCGCCCGGATCCTCGTCGAGATCCTCCTCGCCATCATCTGCTGTCGAGTTCCCTGCGCCCTCGACCTCGCCTGGGTAACCATCATGGATTGAAGGCACCACGGGAAAGGGTCAACTTCTCAACAAATCAAGATAATCCAGGCATAAAGAAATAAGTAAACAACAAAGTATAACATTCACCAAACGTGACTCAACCATCTCACTCTAGACTCGACTCAACTCGCTATCCATTTTCTCTCGACTCGACCATTATTCCGGAAAGCAGACGCAGATCCATCAACTGACATACCAGCCGTAGCCTTGGGATCTTTCGCTTCTCCCTAGATATGCGATGCCGGTTCCTACGCTGCGACGTCTAGTCAATCTCCCGTAAACAAAGGGGACCTAGCACCCTCAGTTATCCGGGTCACGGCTCAAAAACGTCATAACGACTCGCCTAGCTCGCTCACTCGATGAATAGCTCTCCGCTTACAATATTCAAAGAGTGACGCGTAAAATTACTTGCCCGCACATCAAATAAGAGAACATGCTTAATATGAAGAAAACGCAATTCGACAGCAACACGCAATTCATGGCATATATTCAATCTCATATCAAATAATGCATAACTCAATCATATCACAACATTACATGCTCGACAAGCAAATCAAGGAATCCATCCCTCTGCAACTCAATGGAATTAACAGAGAGGAACATACAAGTGTGGGGGGTTGGGTTCAGGAGACCAACCACAACAGCTTACGCTCGCCCACGAAGACTCGGATAATGTTCGACCTCACGACAACAAAACGAAGAGGTTTGAAGACCCTAACTTCGAACTCGTAGAGTTCTCCGACTTCTTCGTATTTAAATAAAGCAATTTAAATAACAAAACAATAGCTTAAGCATATCCAAAGTTGTCCTTACACAGGGACATAAAATGAATCCTAAATGTCTAGAAGTGCCCTTACCGAACTCCAAGCTACGCGTCTACGCTGTCCTCAATCGAGCTCGACAACGACCTCGACACGTACCGTCCTCAATCGACCTCGACACGTACAGTTCTCGATCTGGATCCCGCTGCTCCCACGTCCTCGGGTTCGCTTTCCCGTACACCTCGATTTGGAAGTCACACGATCTCGGGAATCAGACTTCCTAATACAAGCACAACTTAGTTCCATCTATGGGTTCTAATAGCACTTAGCTCTCATTATCCCAATCTTAACCACAACCCAAGTAAACATTAAAACTCCAGAACTTAAACAAATACAACCAGAATTCAAACATTACCAAATAACTCCTTTTCTCTAAAATTTTATTAAAAACTTCTTTCATACATATCATCAGACAAAGCCATTTTTCCTAAGTATTAACTCAAGCTTAAAATCAAGTAGCATATTAAGCCCAAATTAATCAAAATCTAAGTTTATGTTTTCTGAAAAATATTTTCATCATGAAGAAGAAAACCTATCAATATGACATGATTTGGAAGCATAAAAACTAGCTAAAATGGAGGGAAGAAGTGGCGCTAAACAGTAGCATGGAGGAAGAGAAAATTCTGTTTTTCATACCTCAAATGATGGTCGAGATGGTGATATATGTCGAGGAGATGATGAGGAACAAGATTGATGAAGAAAGTTTGTGCAAAGACTAAATAAAATCCAAGGTTCTTCGATGGAAGTTTGGAGAGGAAGAGGAAACTTAGAGAAGAAGAAAGAAGAAAAGAGAAAGTGAGGGTTGTGAGGGGCTGATCGTGATATACAGCTGGTAAAGAAACCATTTAAATGAATTTTTCTTTTTTAAAAAAAACACAAATAAGTGACGTGTAACTACTGTTATGAGATGCTAATCCCATCAATCATTCTACCCATCTAATCTCTCCTCTCTCATGATTACCCTCTAATCTATAGGTTGAAGATCTAAAAACACAGCAACGAGAACTGCAAACCGATAATATAAATTTATAAATATTACAAACAATATAATCATTAACGCTAAATAACGTTCGTAAAATACGAGTGTTACAGTCTCGACACGAAGTCGAACAGGGTGCTTGTGCAAGCGCACAAGGCTCTAACACGAGTTCGTGCACGCGGCCTCCTCAGTTCGGCATGCGACCTCCTCAGCTCGGTACGCGACCTCCTCAGCTCGGTACGTGACCTCATCAGTTCGACATATGACCTCGGCACGCGATCTTGGCACGGGATCTCGACACGAGGTCTTGGTACGAGGTCTCAACACGAGGTCGATCTCGTCATCAGGTGTTACAAGTATTGTGGACCTTTTGATGTCTATTACAAGCAGCAGGGTATTGCACATGAAAAGACTCCTCCTAAAACTCCTCAGATGAATGGTTTAGCGGGGAGGATGAACAGAACACTGATTGAGAGAGTGAGGTGTATGCTTTCTGAAGCTAAGTTACCCAAGCATTTTTGGGGTGAGGCACTATACACGGCGGCATGTTATTAATCTTAGTCCTATAGTTGCTTTGAACAGTGAGGTGCCAGACAAAATTTGGTTTGGCAAGAATGTTAAGTATGATCACTTGAGAGTCTTCGGTTGTAAGGCTTTTGTGCATGTTCCAAAGGATGAAAGATCCAAGTTGGATGCGAAGACAAGACAGTGCATCTTCATCGGTTATGGTTAACATGAACTTGGGTACATATTATATAATCCTGTTGAGAAAAAGCTTGCCAGAAGTCGTGATGTGTAGTTCATGGAAGACCAAACCATTGAAGACATTGATAAGGTGGAGAAGACTATACCGCAAGAAAGATAATTGTCTATCTGATATTGATCTAGTTCGGTTGTCTGTTCATAACTTAGATAATTCTGGTAGTAATGTTCAGAATGGTGAACAATATGATTATGTTGATGATCAGCAACTTGGAAATGAACTAGATGTTCCAACTCATGATAATGAAGAGGAACATGAGATTTCACAAGATGAAAATCTTGTTGATGCTCCAGAATCACCATAAGTCCAACTCCGGAGGTCCAACAGGCAAAGACAACCATTTACAAGGTATTTTACCGATGAGTATGTGACCTTGACTGATGGGGGAGAACTTGAGTGTTTTGAAGAGGCCACGGAGAGTGAAGAAAAACATAAGTGGTTGGATGCAATGCAAGATGAGATGACATCCTTGCATGATAATCTCACTAATGATCTGGTGAAGTTGCCTAAAGGCAAGAGAGCCTTGGAAAACCGGTGCATTTATAAGGTGAAACATGAAAGTAATTATGCATCTCCGAGGTATAAATCCAGATTAGTGGTGAAGGGCTTTCGTCAAAGAAAGGATGTTGATTTTAATGAGATTTTATCCCTTGTGGTAAAGATGACATCCATTAGAACTGTGTTGAGTTTGGCTGCTACTCTTGATTTGGAAGTAGAGCAAATGGATGTGAAAACTGCTTTCCTTCATGGTGATTTGGAGGAAGAGATTTATACGAAGCAACTTGATGGTTTTCAAGTTCAAGGCAAGGAAGACTATGTGTGTAGGCTAAGAAAGAGCCTATATGGTTTGAAGCAGGCTCCAAGGCAGTGGTATAGGAAGTTTGAGTCTGTTATGTGTGAACAAGGCTATAAGAAGACTACTTCTGACCATTGTATCTTTGTTAAAAAGTTTTCTGATGATGACTCCATTATCCTGTTATTATATGTTGATGACATGCTTATTGTTGGGAAAAATATTTCCAGGATTAACAGGTTGAAGGAGCAATTGGGCGAGTCATTTGCCATGAAAGACTTGGGAGCTGCTAAATAGATTCTTGGTATAAGAATCATGCGTGACAGAAATGAGAAGAAATTTTGGCTTTCACAAGAACATTACATTGAAAGGGTGCTGCAGATATTCCAGATGGAAAATGCTAAGGCGATAAGCACTCATCTTACTACTCATTTTAAGCTAAGTGTTAAAACAAAGTCCTTCTAATGAAGCTGAAAAACCAGATATGGAACGAGTTCCTTATGCATCTGCTGTGGGGAGTTTGATATATGCAATGGTGTGTACAAGACCAGATATTGCACATGCTATTGGTACAATCAGTAGATTTTTGTCAAATCCAGGTAGAGAGCATTGGAATGTTGTGAAATGGATTTTGAGGTATCTTCGCGGTACTATTGGTATGGGACTTTGCTTTGGGGCTGATAAGCCTACTTTGGTGGGATACTCAGACTCAGATATGGTTGGAGATATTGATTCCAGGAAGTCCACTTCGGGCTATATGATTAAATTTGCAGGGGGAGCAGTGGCTTGACAGTCTAAGTTGCAGCGGTGTGTAGCATTGTCTACTATAGAGGCAGAGTTCATTGCCATTACCGAAGCATGCAAGGAGTTGCTATGGGTGAAGAAATTCTTGCAGGAGCTTGGTTTTGTTCAGAACAAAAATTTATTATTTGTTGATCGTCAAAGTGCTATTCATCTTGGTAAGAATCCAACTTTTCATTCTAGGTGCAAGCATATTGATGTGAGGTATCATTGGATACGTGATGCTTTGGATGCTAAGCTATTGGAGTTGGCTAAATTTCACACTAATGATAATGATGCTGATATGATGACTAAAGCATTACCAAGAGGGAAGTTTGAAACTTGTTGTGATATAGCCGGTTTGGCGATTATCTCCATATAGTCGTGAGGGGGAGATTTGTTGGGTTTTGGGCTCCCTTCCTATGTGGAGAAAAGCCCAAATACACTAGTCAATTGTGTCTCACTTGTTTAAGTGGAAAGGGGTCAAATTAGGGTTGAATAAGAGAGTTAATTTGGAGAGACAATAGCAGCCACAAAGAGAGAAAAGAAGAGAGAAAGTTGTTTCCCTTTTTCTCAAACCTGTCACCGTAAATTCGCTCCCGGAGATTCGTTCACCGTTGGATCGGGCTGAAAATTGGACAGCAGGTTCAGGACTTGTGGTTCTTCGTTTTCAACGGTTGGATCGGCGAAATGAGATTGTGTGAGAAAAGATACTCGCATTGTACTACGATTTTTGGTATTTTTTTCATCTTCTTATTTCTCATTTGTAAGCATTGGTGCTTGTTAGTTTTGACTGATTGTAGGCATGATTTGTGCACTTTATTGAGACTCTTTTGTACTCTTATTTGATCATAGTGGAGCTATTTCTTTGGTCTGGATGACCCGTGGTTTTTACCCTTGCTTTGAGGGGTTTTTCACGTTAAAATCTCGGTATCTCTTGAGCATTTGATTTTGTTTTGTTTGCTGCCATATTTTGTTATTGTTGCTCCTCACAGAATCTTGCAAGTTTTGGGGGAATTTATTTCCGCTGCGTATTGGTGTGTTTGTGTGCTTCCGTTGCTCTGTTGGTGTTTCCCCATCAACCAGCTGTGGGGATACCTTGGATTCTATCTAGACCTAAAAAAAATAGTACCTTTTCTTACTATCACAAAATGTTATTTAACTTGATCAACCCAGACGGTCAAGTACTGACCCTCTTGCCAACTAAGGGTGTTCTTGTTGATTGCATCTGAAAAAGAAGGATGACCATGCAACAAATTTTTTGTTCGCATATGCCTTTATCAATGGTTTTATCATTCTATCTATAACCTATACATATATGTAGTCGAGATTTCCAGCGCACTTGAAAAGTGGTTCATGCTGAAAAATGATGATGGAAAAACTGAATTAATGGCAAGAAGCATTTCCTAATTAGAATGAGGCCCATTTCTTTTCATTTTTGCACCCCTTGGGGAGGAGGGGGGGGAAGGTGGGGGTCTATATGCTTCAAAAGTTTGTATGTCTATTCTATGGACTTTTGTTGATATTATATATGTGTGGTATGTATTAGTTAGGTTGAGGTCCATCAACACCAAACTGGGCTCCACCATGAATTTAAAAGGCAGTGGTTTTCTTTTCTTTTCAGGTTCCTTCTCCTCCTTCTTGACCATGTTGAAGCTAAATATCTTTTTTTTTTTTTAATGGCAGCCATGCATATATGCTACTTTATCTGAAAGGCCAATTTGGTTCAACCCGAAATGACCCATGACCTGACTATACCACTTTATTTTTCAATCTTAAGCCTGGCCTTCGCTTCTTTGCTGGATCGAATCCCAATTCCGCACCCAGTACAATCGTTCGATAACATTCTTGAAAAGAAGCATGAAGCAACTTCTCAATTCCATGAAAAATCGTTCTCGGTGGATTTTCGCGTTCGAAAGAAGGAAGCATGAAGCAACTTCTCAATTCCATGAAAAATTGTGCCTCGGGGCGACAAATTTTCGATTCTGTGGCGAGATTAATCGTAAACAAACAAGCATCAATTAATAGTTGAGATGGGACAGAATTATCAAGGTTTTAAATTGTAGTCATGTTGCGTTTCTTGATACTATGGAGACGATGCGACCTCAATTGTGGTCGCAAAGACATAAAAAACTTTGATGTTGTGGCACAGATTGCGGTCACAAATTTTGTTTTAAAACCCTAGATTTAGCATAAGAGTTTTAAACTTTTTAATGAATTCTAAAGGAGAAATTATTGGAATTACTTCTCCTTCAAATCATGTACCCAAAAAAGTGTAGCTATGGCCCTTTTTAAGTTGTAATGAGATTTGAAGCTTTAAGGATTTGAAGCCTCAGTTTTAGATATTCCCGTGAGTGGTGGAAGCTGTTTGATCCAACTTATGAGTTGATTGAGCTATAAGCACTTTGGCATAACTAACAAGTTACAAGTTCCTTGTTCCAATTGAAGAAAAATATGTGACACAAAATGTGTCAACATCGAACCCTAAGAATAAGGGCAACCATCTTTTATGGTCTTATTATAGATATAGATGACCCATTTGTAAATTTTGTGCAAGGGAGTGTGGCCCCCACGTCCATCAAGTTGAGGAGTCTTCTTAAGACTAAAGGGAATGTAAAAGAAAGATCATATTGTAAAAATTCAAAGTGTTGCACATTGTTCAGACGCTCATCTTCCAAAGTTTTCAAATCATCTTTAGGAATGGACAAAGATACTGAGGCAGGGGATGATGTTCTATGCTCTCTTTTGAAAACCTTTTTCTTTAATGGCTATCTATATTATGATTAAACTTTTGTGGCGCTAAATTGAACAACTTATCTAAAGTGATGCCGACAATCTGACTTGACTTGTGTATTATAGGTGATTTATGGACCAAAGCCATTTAATATAATTAGTGCACATATGTCTCATTTCTTCAATGGGTGACATGTGTGCTGGCAAGATTATTCGTGCGTTGTTATACACCGTGGGTTTAAGCCAAAAGCAAAAAATGAAATCCACGAGTCCTATCTCCTAGTGACATGTCCTCTCTCTACATATGGAAATGATAGGTCTCATTTGGGGTAAAAACCCAATAGGCCAATTGCTACGAGAAAAACTCGGATTCGAATCTTTATAGAGTTATTTCGATGGGAGGTTGAGAACCAATGGATAATAAAATTATGTTCAATCAGTTGAACTAGATATTAGTCCTATAGCAGACCCAAAAAGCCTAACTTGTGGGAATACTCTAGTGGACTCACTCGTTCCAAAGGACTAGTTAGGGTGGATTTGGGGGGGGGGGGGGAAAACCAATACGTAGTGGTTAGACACGGTGCCATTACTCTATGAGAAAAAAAAACACCAAAAATATTAAGTAGCAGTTTTATCCACAAAATACTACGGAGTGGTAAGCTTTTAGTAAGAGTCTTTGAAGTCCTTGATAAGACTCGGTGGCAATTCAAGGATGAAATTACTACCTTGTTCGGAAAAAAAAAATAGTAGTTTTGTGGAGATAACCACTACCTATTCCAACTCTATCCCAAAGGTCAAGGAAGAGTTTTCAGAGCTTTGTTTGCTGACGTTTTAGGTGATCATACGTTTTTAAGGGATACATTATAAGTTTTCATATGTTCCCTCTGATTTCTCATGTTTCATATTTAGTTCAGTTTCTTCTCGTCCTCTCTTATCTTATCCTTTTGTTGTTAATACATATGAACTCGTCTTCATTTAAAGCTCTCAACTGTAGTAACGTGCCCAGCTCCGTCATCATATAACATACCTAGTGTTATTTAGAGTAGCGGTTCTAAAATAAAATCATTACTCTAAGAGTGCGTTTAATTGCTAAGAAATCAAGGGACTGGACAGCACAAGAGTGTTTGTTCTATGTTTGATTCAAAAATTTGCAAAAGGATAGGATAAAATGGGGGACAAAGAACTGGACAAAAACTTAAATTCTTGTCCCCTGCTAAATCAGAGGATAAAAAGTTGTCCCAAGAACAACCTGCTTAAAAAACTAAAATACTTACTTTTATTTTTTATTATTAAGTAAACTCTCTCTCTCTCTGTTTTATATATATATATAACGAGAAAACCTCACGTAAAACATATATAAACATATTAAACTTATATATATATATATATATATATATATATATATATCTCATCACGTAAAACATATATAATCGCCGTAAACAATATAATCTATCTATAATTACATTTTATGTTACATTTATATTTATAAATTTTATATATAAATAACACAATATTATATATATTAATATTATCATTATTGTATAGCATAGTATTGTATTAAATATCATATAATAATATATATTATAAAGGGTATTTAAGTAAAGTTTACATTGCTTTACTTGTGCTGTCCATTGTCCACCAAACAAGATACATGACAAATAGTTATGTTGTTACTCAAGCACTTGTCCTCTGCTGTTCACTTGTCCTGTACTTCAATACGAATCAAACGCACCCTAAGAGACGCATCAGTAGCAATTCTAGCGCAAAATCACTTATCAAAGTGAATTACTATCAAATCTATCTCTTTTAATTCATCAATTTAATGACTTGACTCAGCTTGTTTGTTTGTTAGTTGAGCTGAGCTTTAATTTTTACATGAATGGGATTTGACTTCATACATATATACATATTTTTTAATAATAATAATAATAATAATAATAATAATAATAATAATAATAATAATTTTATGTATGTTAACATTTGATTTCAATTCCGGTTTGATTAAACTACTTTTTTATGAAATTGACTAAACTACTTTGTAAGCACATATATCATCAGGTCAAAAAGTTTAGCCTAAATCATTCATTTGAAAAGCTCAATCAGCATAAAGCTTGATATGAGTTTATAGAGCTCAAATTGCTCATGAACTTAAGGTGAAATGAGATTAAATTAAAAGGAATAATATTTGATATTTAAAAACTTATTTAGTTTAAGAAAATATTTTTAGATTTTATATAAATATTCAAATATATAAAATAAAGTAAAAATAATATGACATTTTTAAATTATAAATAAAAGGTAAAATAAATAGTTTTTTTTCAAACCAAACAACCCTTGGTGAAGTGAGATTCTCGAATCTAAACACGAGCATGGTATACGGAAGCAGCTATATGTTCAAGAGATTATGAACATTTCTTATCAAACAAAAATGGTTATAAAGCTTTATTAGCCTTTTGAGTTTCAGGATTAAACTTTTCGTGCTTGCACAAATATAGGCATGCAATCTTATTACAAAGTATACTATTTACAAAACTCTCCATAGCATGACTCGTTTGCGTTGCACATAAAAATTCATCCAACTTTCTTCTAAAGTTGCCATTCACACATGGTCCATAATTTAAATAAAATGAGAAACAGGGTTCACTTTGGGAAAAAGGGAAGATCAATCCTGAAAATAGTGCTAGAAAAGAATGGATGAATAATTAATTAATTAATTTGTGATAGGATAATTGCACAGTGAAGGAGCTTAATCCAGTGGTATAGCACAGGACAACATACTTTAGTGGTTGACCTCGTGCTTAGATCAGCTATGAAATGTGGCTTAAGAGACAAAAGTTGTGAAAACCCAAAAACCCTTTTTTGATTTCACCGACCTTTTTTAATTTTTCCACCCCCACCAAGCTCCAACACTACCCACTGCCACTGCCAACTAGTTGTTGGCCTCCTTGTCTGATATTTTGTACGTTAGTTTCTGCCACCATTATTTTATCAACCATGATATCATTATTGTTAAATGCATGATTATATAATATCTTAATAAGCACAAAGGCATTAATGTATCCCCACTCCCAATACCGTACACGTGGCCCACATACTCAAATTATTTGATGGTGGGTCAGATCTCAGATGGGTCTTCACCATACCAACCAGCCCAAAGAATCTTTTTAAAACTGCAACATTATAATAATAATTATTAGTCATCTTTTTTTATTATTATTAGTCATATTTTTTTATTAATAAACAGTATAATGCATGTGAAAATCTGAATGGATTCGGGTTATGTTGATACCTTGTTCATTCAGGACCATCCAATTTGACTTAAAATTTAATGAAAAAGAAAGTGATGGACTTGGTTTGCGGTTTGGCCAGTAGGTAAGAAAAGACCATCAAAATGGCTATTCAAAGGTATCCAACGATTATAATTGAACCAAGTGTGGTAGTGGAAGAGAATCATACTTGTGCAGTGTCATTATCAATTTGTTTTCTCTCCCCATTTTTCCTTTTTTTTTTCCTAGGGGACAGTGATGGCTACTCTTAAAGAAGAACCAAAGGCAGAAAGAAAAAGGATAGAGTTAAAAAGGCAAAGACAACTATTGTATGGTAATGGCCATCTAAGGGACTATTCCCACCATGACCAATATGGATAAGGTAAGCCAAGTAATGAGAACCGAGTTTTCCTTTTATTTTCTTTTTTCTTCGTTTAGTGTTCCCTTCAAAAGCCTCTTATCCTCTGACTAAAGCAATATGATTCATGATACATTTTTTAGGGTCAGAGACTTTTCAAGAGATAGGATAATAACCGATTGCAAAGCGGGGCTGCACTTAATATACACGTACAAAAAATGGAGTACTGGTACAACCGCCGCTAGTCTTCATGCTGCCTAGCTCTACCCTCCACCGCTTTGCGCCCAGTGCTCTCACCATCCAACATTCCACCCGTTTCGGATAACCCCTCCTATATTTTTGTGAAACCCACTCTGATCGCCCTCCTCCCGCCGACCCACGCCTTGGTCAACACCAAACTCGTGTGCACCCCACCTTGAGACCAACTAAATAGACCTCTTTTCCAACCCGAACGCTACCATACATATGTGATCGGCCAACACCACACTCGGATGCCCCACCTTGAGACCAACTGAATAGGCCTCTTTTCCAGCCCCCTGCGACCGTAGCCCCAATGATCTGCCGATTGTACACCGGTACTCAAAGGCACACTTCGTGTACCGTACCATAAAAGACAACTTACAAGGGGGCCAATGGCAAGGAAAGACCATTGGCTTCAGACCACTAGGTACAACAGCAAATGGATGGATAGATAGACAAAAAAGAAAGGCAAAGCTTTGCTTGCCATCACTTACTTGCACAGTCAGATCCCACTTTGGTGTTAGTAGTCTGCTTTTTACCATTTTGCCTCATGCCAGATTGAATACCAACAAGGGAGGGAGATAGATTTCTCTTCTAATAATGAGAGAGAGAAGGGCATAGTCCGTTAGTGGACTTAGCCACTTTATAACGCTAACGCAGGAGGGTAGACCAGTCATCAAATTATTGGTCCCCTCACATCAGCCTAATAATATATAAATATCTTCAAAACATTAAGAAAATTATTCAGACTGCACCTAATAAAGTTAACCAATTAAGCATGCTAATTAAGAAGGGTTGTATGACGTTAGTGAGTAAAAAAAAAGAGCCAGCAGGCTCCTCACAAGGGTCTCATAGATGATCAGTGCCATCAAATCCCCTCATCACCCTCTTTTTATAGCTTAATAAAATAAAAAGAGATTCCTCATGGCATAGGGGGGGTCCTGCAACGTGTACTTGAATAACACTTTCCACACATAATAAATAGATCTATCTGGCGATCATTCCACATACAGAAAACGAAAGATATAGACACTACACGGTCCATGCATATTCTGGCATTTATTTAACCATCTCACAATTGCTAACAACAACAATAAATTCTAATGTCAGATGTTACAACAACACATCTGAATTGGAAAAAAAAAAAATAACCAGAAAGAAAAAACATTGAGATTAGGGAGACAGAGATGGGTTTGTATCAGGCTGGGGATTGATTGGATTCTTTCCACCTAAAGCTTAAAACTAACTATCATTTGAATCCAAATAAACAGACTAACTTCCTTACAAAGTGAATAGTTTTTTTGCTTCTCTACTAGTATGGTATGGTGGAAAAGTTAGGGAACATCACCTCTTCACAGTTCACACCTTCTGTTTTGATCCCTCTGAATCTGCTCTCAATGTAACCAACTATTTGACCAAGGAAATGAAATGAAACACCGATTCCTAACCAATCCTCAGAGTAGCTTCAGCAATCTCTACTTCTCCCTCCTCTGCCAGTTTTCAGCTATGATAAATTGAATATAAAAGAGAAAATGGATAAACTGTAAAGATAAAACAACATTGAATAGTCCAAATAACTATAGGACTTCATCTTCTGCATCATTCTCCCCACTATTTCTCACTATTTTTCTATTCCCCCTCCCAAAGCTGAGTCCTATAACATAAACAAGGGCAAATGGAAAAATGTTTCCCCCACAGAACACCATCTTCATGGTCTGCCATCACAGCAGCCACACCAGGAACAGTAGTTGTTAGCTTAACTTTGTTTGCCATGGATAGCAGAAATCGCCTGACAGGTTTATTTTAAGTCCCCTCCCTCTATCATACTTCACTGAACAGCCACCACCGGGAAAAGCTAGAATTGAAAAATCTAGTGCAGGATGGTAACATTTTTTGGAGCATCATCCCGTGGTCCATCAAGAGATCGATACATGTACAATGTCTCAACATCATCAACTGCATCCTCTCCACTGTTGATCCCTTCCAAAGGCAGGTTGGGATTTGCTCGTACAGCTACTTGGCCACTGTTGATCACTTCCAAAACCAGGTGGGGCAATGCTCGTGCGACTTCTTGGCAAGCTTGGCGTGTCAATTTGCAGGACGACATCCAAAGGAACCTCATGTTGTAATAATGATGCAATCCAGATCGCAAAGCTGCATCCCCAAATGGACTATCCCTGATTTCAAGCTTTCGCAAATTAGGGCACCCTTCAAGCACATACTTAAGGCCAAGGTCAGAGTCTCCAGCAAAGGCAACTGACAGTGTCCTGACCAATTTCCCATACCTTCCAATGTATTCAAAAGCTCGATCAGTCAGCAAACCAGACACCGCAAGTCGAGTGAGTTTCTTGCAGTTCATAACAATAGCACCAAAACCCTCATCCATGGGTTCTTGCGTCACAGCATCCGGCCGATACACCCCAATTATACAGAGACGAAACACCACAAGATCTGGGCAGTTCTTTGACATCGCCACCACAGCTGCATTCGTCATTGTCTGGCAGAAAAACAAAATCGATTCCAATTTCCTACAACCTTGAGAAATGGCTTCAAAGCCCACCTCAGAAACAGGACCTTGAGGCTGCTCCCTCGAATCCACAGGGAAAACCCTAAGCTCGCGCAAATCCTTGCAAGTTGCAGCAACTGCCTGAAGGCCTTCATCACCCACCGAATCAAGGACCTGCACGACAAAAGCAGCAACATCAGTAAGCTTCAAAATCTCGAAATTCCTTTCTTTTACAATGGAGTCAAAATGCCACAACAACACAAAAAACACAAAACACACACCCACAATATCTGCAGCTTATGACAGAAGCATATAACAGACTTCAGCTGATCTGCATTAACATCAGCATAACTCAAATTCAACGAAGTCAGATTCATGCAAACCGGATAAATAGCCGGAAGGTAATCCGGCAAAATCTCCTTGAATCCAGACAAACAAACCAAAGACCTGCAAGCTGCAAAGGCAGAGGCATAATCAGGTTCCTGATCCACATTCTCATTAACACCGAAGGAACCGGTTCCGAGATGCGTGAGCTGCGGAGCACGAAGCATTAGGCGATAGAGCTGAGGCATGGAAACAGAACAGTTCAATCTAAGCTTCTTCAAATAAGGTGACCTAGCAACTACTCCTTCCAATGCCTCAAAATTCACAGGACACTCAACACAGTCAAAACAAAGAGACTCCAAATGTAACTGTCCCTCTGGAAAACAAGATATCCAATCCACCTCTTCATCATCCTCAACATCAATCACAGATTCCACCAGTTCCAGCACCCTCAGCAATCTGAACCAACAACAACAACAAAAACACACAATCATTCATTCCACAAAACAGTTTTATAAATCAACAAGTCTCCTAACAGTTCTCAATTTCTCATCCATCTAACTAAAAAGTATAACTTCTAAAATTATTAATTAATTAACTAATTAATTAATTAACTAACTAACTAACATCTGATTGATTGATTGATTACCTGCACTTGGCGGCAACGACGGCGAGGCCAAGGGCGCCGAAGCCTTCACAGCAAACGAGGAGGAGTTCGCGGAAGCCGGAGAAGGAACCAGCGACGAGGGCGAGGTCTTCGTCGGTGACGGACATGCGTTTGAGGTGAAGTTTTTCAAGCCAAGGGTAAGCCTGGGAGAGGGAAGCGGCCCAGGGAGTGAAGTGGGCCCCCCAATCGATAGGCATCAGATCGAAATCCGCGAACCGCGGCTTTCCCTTAACGGTGACGGACCGGATGCGGCTGAACCGTGATGTGGCGCGTCGGGGGGAAACCGCGTAGCAGTTCCCGATGAAGAGGTCGGATCGGGTGAGGGCTTCCGCACGGTACCAGGAACGGCACACCAATGAGACAGCGTTGCGGTCTCGGCGAGAGGAGAGGAAGTGGAGGACGTTTTCTAGAACGTTCTCAAGGACTTGGTCTGGGAACGGTGCCGGGTGTTCTGTTGGACCCGACCCGGAAATAGGAACCGGGAACATGGTTCCGGTTCGGGTCTTGGTGGATGACTCGGGGATCTCGCCTCTAGTGAGATCTGGGAGGGAAGATTGGTGGTCGTCTTCGGAGGTTGTTGGAGGACGGTTACCTCTCATTTGTTTTTTTCGATTCCGTCGATGTTTGTGTTCTTTTTTTTTTTTTTTTGTGTGGTGGTTGCTGATCTGGGTGGGGGACTGTGGCTTTTGAATCAAAAAGATGGAATCTTAGATTGGTTTATGGGGGGTTTGCTTCGTTAGAGGAAAAAATGAAAGTGAAAGAGAAGGGAGAGTTGGAAATGGAAATGGAAGGTAGTGGGAGAGAGAAAGTGTGGAAGATGATCTGAGAGGAGAAAGTGGGTTGTGTGAGTGTGAGAGAGAGTGAGTGAGGGAGAGGATTAGTTTAATTGGTCTCGTAGCAGGGCCAGGGAGTGACAACAGTAACCTCTGCTGTCTTTGTCTCTGAGCTTTAGCTTTGGGATTCTCCGTGCTCTCTCTCTTTCATCACAAATATCCAAATCTATCTCTCTCTCTCTCTCTCTGGCCTTCTTCTCCTTCATTATTTGAGAGAGATTTTCAATACCCTTTTACAAGCTTTCGTACTTTTTCTTTACCACTTTTCATTTTGGTTTGGTAATTTGCCAACTTATTACAGTTTTTTTACTTTTTCCAATTCAGGTCAAGTTCATGGAATTGTCCCGTTCATTTTTAGTTATTTATTAAGCATAGGTTAAGAGCCAAAATTTGAGCTATCAATGTCACAATATATGCTTAAGACCTTAAATTGAGTAACAGTATGCTTCTTGACATAATTTCTATGAATATCTTAGGCAAATTTTAATTTCCATATTTCCTATTTTTATTTTTAAAATAAATAATAACCGTAAAAATATGTTTGTCCATATGTTCTTTTTTTTTATTTAAGAAAACAAAATTAGTATTTTTAAAAAAAAAATAAACTGTAAAAAATTATTTTTACCATTTCTAAAAATACTACCTTATATGCATGTATTTCTTGTCAAAACCTGTGGTTTTTAACAAAGGAATAGAATGAGAAAAGATGAATTGCAACTACGTGACCAAAAGATAAACACTAGGACACCTTGTAAAACTAAAAATGAAAATTGAAAACATTTTAAAAAAGTAAACTGCCTGTATATTTTTATTTGAATGGAAATGATCAATATCATAATCATAATCATAATTTTCATCAATAAAATATATATCATAATTGCATATGCTCACAATGCTTTACACCAACTCATATTTTGAACAAAGGCATTCTTAACAACTCACATTATATATTATAGATAGATCAGGGATCACTTTTAGAATTTGACTGGACCACCACTTCCATAGTTTATCATCAATTTGAGCTGCGTTGGTCAAGATTATATATGTGCAAGTCAAGACGTGGTTTTATCTTTATTTTTATTTTTATTTGGATCTCTAATAAAATAAACTATGTTACTTGCAAACACGCTCCAATAATATGATGTAATAGCATAATGTTGTAACTTAAATTCGGATCTCAAATAAAATAAACTATGTTACTTGCAAACACGCTCGAATAAAATGATGTAATTGCATAATCTTGTAACTTAAATATCTCTTTTTGTATAGTGAATAAAAGAAAAGATAAAATCCGAAATAAACACATTAAAAAGAAAAATAGTATACAATCTGTAGAAAACGAAAATGATGATTTAAGATTATTATAATGTTTTAAGAATAATAAAAAAGAACCTTACTAGAAGAACTCATCAAAAATGATAACTTCGTAATTAGATATTGTTATTCCAGAAGCACTAAAAAAAATATTGTTATTACAGAGGAAACGGATTCTCTCATGTGACATGAGAGTCTGGTGAAATCTCAACCATTGATTGAATAGCAGATAGAGAGAAACTTTATAATAAAAAATGAGGGGAGAGGTAGGTTTAAAGGTAGGATTTTCACTGGAGAGAATCCAAGTTAAATTTTTACATGAGAGAATCTATTTCCTATAGAAAATATGAGCTCTTCGGAATTTTGCTACAAGGTAAAAGGCTTAAAGTGGCAGAGAGAAACGAGTGAGTACCTACAACACACTTTGATACTCAAAACAATTTTACTTCGACAGAGTAACTATAAGAATAGTTTTGTTAGATATACATTCTAATTAACTGTATTTTAATCCTTTATTGTATTTAAGTCATTTAATTACTAGTTAGTTAGACAGTTAATTAACTAGTTAGGAAGTTAGTTAGTTCAGTATAAGCCAGTTAGCATTTCTTTGTCTTTGGTAGCTTGTATAGAAACAGCCCATCGATTCTAAATGAAGTAAGATTCACTTTTACCAAACTAACATGGTATCAGTTGAAACTCTCTCTTCCGCATTCACAATCACTCTCTAATTGCTCGCTCTCCTTTGCTCTCTATTCTTCGATCTTCTTTGAAATTCTTCACTCTTTCATCATTTTTCTTTGATTTTCTAAGCTTCAATGGCTTCTCCGAACTCTTCTTTTACTTCGATCCCGGTTCCTACCCACACTATAACTATGCCTAACCCTAACTCTTCAACACAATCGAATTCATTCGAATCTCAAATCCCTAAATCCATATTATGTTCATCCGAATGAAAATCCTTTGTTAGTTCTCGTTTCTCTAGTTTTGAAGGGACCTAATAACCATTGTTGGGCTCAAGCCATGACCATGGCGCTTGAGATGAAGAACAAGTCTGTTTTCGTTGATGGATCCATCACAAAAGCTGCAACAATTGATGGGAATTTTTGGATCTAGAAAACGCTGCAACTGGCTTGTACTTTCATGGATCAACAATTGAGATTTCTACTAGCATCTTATGGATCACTAAAGCATATGATGTTTGGAAAGGATTGAAGAAACGTTTCTCTCAATGTGATCATGCATGTATTTCGTAGCTTCATCATGACATCTTCTCTATCAAACAATCACACACGACGATTACATCTTACTTCACTAAGTTGAAGATTTTGTGGGATGAACTATGCAATTTTCGGCCTATTCCTCTTGTGTAGTTCCTCTTCTGGTTGTTGTTGTAATTAATCCAAGACGGTTCAACAATATAGGGAAAATGGTTGTGTCATTAGTTTTTTGCAAGGCCTTGACAAGAACTTTGACAATGTTAAGTCCCAGATTCTCATCATTGATCCTTTGCCTCCTCCTTCTAAGGTCTATTCAATGATCATTCAATAAGAGAGGCAACCACAAACTGGAAATCTTCCAGATCCTACAGTTCTTGTTGTGCAAGCTAGTAATTATCAGAATACATATGCTTCTTCTCAAGGCTGTCACAACAGAAGTCTCACTACAACAGATTTGCAAATCAATAGCGCTTAATTTTAGCATTCACTAGCGCTTAAAAGCACTACCTAATCACCCGCTTGTGATTGTGTTTCGACAATACAGCGTTTCGAAAGCGCTAGCGAAACTGGGAATAGTCAGCGCTTTTTTGAAAAACGTTGTCTAATTCTGATAATAGATAGCGTTAGGACTTTCAATAGCCCTTCCTCAAGGAAGCGCTATCTATTCCCCTTTTTTTTAAAAAATATTGATTTTCACATTTCCTCTTTCATTCACCCTTAAAAATGTGTTTTTAGTATAAAAAAAATCAATAAAACATGTTTTTAGTATAAAAAAATTAAAAAAAGGCTTTCACTAGCAACAGTAAAAATTAAAAAATATTGGCATTTGGAATATTTGATTAGCCGTAATAGCAATTATAATTACATCTAAAAGATCAATAAAAAATGTTTCAAATATATTAAACTAAAATTGTAAAAATTATAAATTACATTAAATTCACAACAAATAATAATAGATATTTAAATACAACAAATTTTATGGAGCCAAAGAATTACATAGAAATTGTTTGATGGTTTTGAGCATTATTCATAAGCACAGAAAGAAAGTTGTTGATCATTAAGTTGTAGAAGATGAAACAAGCAAAGAATACCAAAGCCCAGAAAAATAAGGTCCAAGGGGGAAGTCTTGTGATAAAACTATTAATTATATGAATTCAATGGTTAATCTAATAATTGAAAGTGAAAAGCTAAGATAAGAGATGAGCAGAGACTGAGAATTTGAAAAGAACCTAAAGTTTATCATGCCGCTGATAGAGCAACTTTGCAACCCCAAGAAGCATGGTGGCGTGAGCATCGTGTCCACACGCATGCATTCTGCCGTCAATTTTTCTCTTGTGTTTCCACTCAACAAGCTCCTAAGCATCACTAACATCATCAGATCAAACATTTTTCCATTCATTTTACAATATGTTTGAAAACATAATTCTCCTAAAGGAGCAAATGAAGAAGCTAAACTGGGGTTTTACCTGCAAGGGGAATGCATCAATGTTATAAGGTATGCCAAGCTTATCAAGTTCCATGCGGATAAGAGCACTTGTGTTGTGCTCTTGGAAAGCCAGTTCTGGATATTCATGAATCTCCCTTCTCACTGAAACCAACTAATCATTTTCCTTCTGTGCTGCACTTAGAATATCTTTGGCATACGTATCAATATGATCCTCCTCCTCACACTCACACCTCAACACAGCAGAAAGGGAAATACCTGACAGAAACACAACAAGCACATGAATGGCTACAATAACAGAAAAGGAAGTACATGACAGAAACACAACAAGCACCCCAAAATGAAAACTTACAATACAAGAAGAAAACATGCACAACTACAATAACATGAAACATAAAGGAGAATACCAAAAGTTTAGTAACAAATAGTAGTACTCTAATCTATTGTGGCAAATCCGGGATTTTACCAATTTTTCCATTTCTTCTGGCTTCTTCCCTCGTGACAAAGCATTAGAAATCCCTTTGAGAACTATAAGAAAAAATATTGCATCAATCATTAGCCACATCCTTTGAAATATGCATCGCAAAACTTGAAAAAATATCACAGGTCGAAGAAACACATATAAATGATTTTGATACTAAATTTATATTAAAAAAAAAACACATACACACACATTCAAACAAGTAGTCAATTGTATAGTTTTTTGGTAATCCTAATTTCTACCTGGAACCACTCAAAAAATACCAAAGACTATTCAAACATCCAAAGGATTAAAAGAAACAATTACTAACACAAAAGAATTCCATTTCCCTATAAACTTTTCTAAAAGCTACAGCAATGTTATGCTTCCCCTTTAGTTTACTTTGCCTTGTAAGCATGGTCACCGAATTTATGAAGTAGATATGATGACAAGCTTGATTTATATATTGGAATACATTGAAATCACAAACTCTACCACATTCAATGATAAGGATTCAAGTTAACAGCACACTGAACCAACAGGTTACTCTCATCCACAACATCATAATCTTGGTATTCAATTAAAACCATCACAATCTCAAAAAGTATAAATGTTTAATATTTGCTATTACATTTTAGTCACAAAGTGAAAGTCTGAGGATTTTTTGCAACAAAACAATGATATGCCAAGATTGAGCCCTAATCTGAGAAGTGGGAAGCAAGCGAGATAAAGCAAGCGAGATCATACCTTAACAGAGGAAGACGACAGCGAGACAAGGGTAACCACTGTTCTCTTGGCGATTCGCTGATTTGAACAAAAACTAAAACGAGACAACTTTTCTCACTGAGGGAAAGCTCGCGTAGATGTGCGAGAAGCTGGGCGAAACCAAACCGTGTAGAGGAAAGCTGGGCAAAATCTGGTAGCCGATCGGTCGGAGCAATAGTAACCAAACGGCAGCGTGAAAGAGAAGATGAACAGGAACGAGACTGGCGAGACCTCTTCTCTCCAAGGGAGAGCTCGTGGAGATGTGCGAGAAGCTGGGCGAAAACCAAACCATGTAGAGGAAAGCTGGGCGAAAGCTGGTCACCAGTCGGTCGGAGCAACGGAACCAAACAGCGGCGTGAATGAGAAGATGAACAAGAACGTCGCTGGCAAGAAGAGGAACAGTAGGTGAAGTCAAAGTGAGGGTTTTAAAGTTTAAGGAATAGCTAGCGCTTCCTTGGGGAAGCGTTGGTGAAGTCTAATCACGATAATAGATAGCGCTTCCTAGGAGAAGCGTTAGTGAAGGCCTTACGTGTATTTTCAGTAGCGTTTAACAAAGGAAGCGTTATCTATTATGCAGTCTTTTAGTAGCGTTTATTAAAATAAACGCTAGTAAAGACCTGACTCGTTTTTTAAGCAGCGCCTTTAGGATGTAGCGCTGTTAAATGTCGCGCCATATATATAAGAATCTGTTGTAGTGTCTAGGGCTAGCAGGTACTGCTCCTTCTGCAATCGCACAAACCATATTGTTGACACATGTTTTCTTAAACATGGCTATCCTTCGGGTTACAATACTAGATGCAAGAAAATAATGAACAAGGTGTCCACTAATTCAACTTTTTCTTCCACTTCAAAAGACGATTCTTCTCTGATGAGTCTCACCATTGAGAAAATTCAAGGTCCCTTGGCACTATTGCCACCTACATCTCCCACAACCACTTCTCATTCAGCTAATTCGGTCAATGCTCACCATCTTGCTTCTGATTCGGCTATTCTAGATAAATCTATTTCTTGGTTAGTAGTTGGAGCTACGGACTATATCTCATCTTCCATTCATTTTTTTCCACATAAAAAGTCATTAAACTAATTTTAGTTTCTCTTCCAAGTGGTATTGTCACTTCTGCATTGTATAGTGGTACTATTTTTGTCATCCACACTTGTCATATATGATGTTTATTCGCATTTTTTGACAAAATATAATTTTTGTGGCAAAACTTACAAAAACACTATGTTGCCATGTTTCTTTCACTTATTCATCTTATTGCATACAGGATCTTAATACTATGAGTATGATTGGCAATGGTAAGCAGAAAGGAAGGTTATACACAATGATTGTTGATTCTCACTTTGTTTCTAGTTGTATTTCCTCAATTCATTGTTGGAATAATACATCTTCAGCCTTAGCTATTGATATTTGGCATCTTAGACTAGGACGCCCTTCTAAAAAATGTTACACTCTTGTTCAAAAGCAACATTGTAATATACCAAACACTTTTCACTATAGTTGTGATGTATGCCAGTTAGCAAAACAAAAGAAAAATTATTTTCCTCATAGTTCTTCTGTTGCTAGTGGTATATTTGATATCATTCATGTTGATATTTGGGGGCCTTATTGCACCATGTTTATTCATGGCAACGAGTACTGTTTTACTATTGTAGATGACAAGTCTAGGCATACATGAATTAAACTAATGAAAACCGAGGTTGAAACCAGGGGTCATCTCATGAATTTCGGCACTCTTATTCATACTCAAATTGGTATTTTTATTAAGATAATAAAGTTTGATAATGGTTTGGAATTCAACATACCAAACTTTTATCTTTCCAAAGGGATCATCCATCAATTGTTCTGTGTTGAGACTCCCAAACAAAATGGGATGGTGGAAAGGAAACTTCAGCACATTTTGAATGTTGCTCGATCCCTTATGTTTCAATCTAGCCTACCCATTCAATTTTGGGATTTTGTTGTCTACCAAAGAGATCATCTCATCAATTTACTTCCCTCCACCAAACTCAATTCTAATCTCTTTTCTTTCTATTGCATAATAAAGATTCTGAAATGTCCACTCTTAGAGTTTTTGGCTTGTTATGTTGTGCCAATTTTACAGCTCAAATGACTAAGTTTCAACCTAGAGCTAGGAAGTGTGTTCATCTTGGTCACACTTTAGGTATCAAAGAATATCTTTTTTATGACCTTTATAATCATCATTTTTTTACTCTCTACATTTTCCTTTCATGAAAGTATTTTTTCCATTTTCCAACACTTCAACATAACCAAACACTTTTTTTCCTGACTTTGTTGTACCTCACTCTTCTAAACCCACTTTTATTGATCTAGCATTAGACCAGTCCGTTAACTCGATTTCATCTACCCCTCATATCTTCAATATTGATGATCAACAGACTGATCATGCCTTCATTAGTCCCTCTGCCATTCCTCAACTTTCTGTTGCACCTTCTCATGGCATACCATCTGTCCCTACACATGATACTGTTGTGGTATCAGTTCCTCAATGAATTTCTACCAAGGTTAAGAAAGAACCTTCTTATCTCAGAGACTATCATTGTAATATAGTTCATTCTTTTGCCATTGACACTAAATTTTTAGGTATTTCGTATCCTTTGTCTAATTTTCTCCTCTACCCAATTGCCTCCATCCCATAAATCATATGTCTTAGCTGTTTCAAGCATGGTTGAGCCTAAAACCTATGCTCAAGCAATCAAGCACGACTGCTGGAAGGATGCAATGAATCAAGAAATCGAGGCCCTGAAGCAGAATAAAACTTGGATTATCACTGATTTACCTCAAGGAAAAAGACTGATTGGCTACAAATGGGTGTATAAGATTAAGCTCAAAGCTGATGGTACTTTAGCAAAGTACAAGGCCAGGTTAGTGGCCAAAGGGTTCACTTAACTTGAGGGTGTTTATTACTCATAAACCTTTTCTCCTGTTGTAAAAAACATTACAGTTTGGTTGGTTTTAGCCATGGTTGTAGCACTTCAGTGGCATTTACGTTAACCTGATGTAAACAATGTTTTTCTCATGGTGATCTACATGAAGAGATATACATGTGTATCTCTCTTGGCTTCAAGACTACTCAAAAAAATAAAGTTTGTAAGCTCCAGAAGTCTCTTTATGGCTTAAAACAAGCTAGTAGGCAGTGAAACTCCAAACTTATTTCATTTCCGGTTTCTTTGGATTATGTATAATCCAAGTCAAATTATTCGTTGCTATAATCTATTGATTGCAAGCTCACTGTCTTACTCATATATGTTGATGACATAGTTCTTATTTGTAGTAATCTTGAAGAAATCCAATCTGTTAAGTAGTTACTTGATACTCAGTTTTGAATCAAGGATTTTGGTTCATTAAACTTTTTCCTTGGTCTTGATGATGTTGGTCTCTTAGCTTGCAAACTAGTCTCTACACCCATGATTTCTATTTTAAAGCTCATTGCTACTGATGGTACTCCATTAACTGATCGCAATTTGTGCTGAAGGCTTAATGGCAGGCTCATTTATCTCACCAATACAAGACCATATATTTGTTTTGCAGTCATTAAGCTTAGTTAGTTTATTTCTAAGCCTATACAATCTGACTTAGATGTTGCTCTTTACATTTTGAGGTATATTGAATCATGTCCTAGTATTGGTTTATTTTTCTCCTCTGCCTCTAATTTGAAGCTCAAAGCTTTAAGTGATTTAGACTGGGCTTCCTGCCCAGATAGCAGCAGATCAGTTATAGGCTTTTGTTTTTTGGTTCCTTTCTAACCTCATGGAAGTCAAAGAAGCAAACCACTATAGCAAAATCATCATCCGAGGCAAAATATAGAGCATTTTCCTTGACCCCTTGTGAAATTCAATGGCTTCTTTGTCTTCTCGATGATCTACAACATCAACTTTCCAGTTGCGTTTTTCTTTATTGTGATAATCAGACAGCCATTCAAATTGCATAGAATCCAACTTTCATGAGAAGACCAATCACATTGAGCTTGATTGTTATTTGATTAGAGAAAAAGTGCATGCTGGAATTATTCATTTGATGTCAATTCATTATGCTGCTCAGTTGGCTTATGTACACACCAAAGCTCTTCACCGTACAACCTTCAAATCGTTGATATCCAAGCCGAACTTACAAGACTTCCATAGTCCAACTTTTGGGGGTGTTAAATATACATTCTGATTAACTGTATTTTAATCCTTTATTGTACTTAAGTCATTTAATTACTAGTTAGCTAGACTGTTAATTAACTAATTAGGAAGTTAGTTAGTTAAATAATAAGGCATATAGCATTTCTCTGTATTTGGTAGCATGTCTATAAACAATCCATCGATTCTGAATGAAGTGAGATTCACTTTTACCAAACTAACATAGCGTATATAGATGTTGGTTGGGGTGAGTGACAGTTACTTCATTGCAGATTGAGATCCTTAACTACTCGTGGATACCATGAGTGTTGAATGGTTGGCCAAGAATATTTTTTGAATGTGGATGACAAGGAAGGTCTCTGAGAATGTTAAAGGCATCTCCCTACGAAACTCTCCTCTAACCTCACCCAACCTCAAAGTGGATCTCGAGCAATCTAGTCCACTTAAGAGTGGTGTTGGTTCGACCACTCTTTTGGACCAAGCCAAAATAGATGCCCTTGTTGGCCGTATCTCTGGTACTGATGCTAAGGTGTATTGATCAGGATGGTTATCTAAGATCTATGACTCTTTAACTTTTACCATTTTGCAGCTCAAATGCAATGCTATATGTCTGCTACCTTAAACATCCAATGTTCTAATGTTTCATAGTCTACTCAAGCTGCTTTGTTTGGTCCCTTATCGTTAATAGAGTGTGCTATGTTACCGTTTTGTTTGGCAACACCATTTGCTAGCTTATAGTAGATTTTATAAAGTAGAGTTGTTTGGTAAATAAAAAAAAAACTTTATCTCACTAGCTTATAGCATATTTTCAATAGCTTATGGCATTTTTCATACAATACTTGAAGTGATGTTTGAACTTATAGCTTTTAACGTATTGTTTTTCCTCTTATTTTTATGCTTGCCATTTTAGTTTTTTTGGAAAATCCGTACTATTTTAGTTAAATACCTCCTTTATCCTCCATTAAATAAAGTGAAATTCCTAAACCCTAAAAACATTACATAAAAATCATATGAACATGTCATATCAATTGTAATATTTCACTCCATTTAATAAAAATATTTAAAAATGAGAGAAAAATTGAAAAAATATTTTAATTCTAATATGATAAATAATTTAAAATAATTAAAGCATTAAAAGTGATAACTATTTTAACATAAATTACATATTAAAAAATATTAACATATTCTTTTATGTCATTTTATATTTATCAGTTAGTTCAGTAGCTAATTTTACCAAACACTTTTAATCAACTAGCTTATCTACTATTAACTGTCAATTATAAGCTCATCTTCTACCAGCTACCATATCCACTATCAACCATGTTTAGGCTTTGTTTGATAAAAAGTAGAAGATATTGAATAAGCTAGCTGATAGCGGATTACGGATGAGCTTATAGCAGATAGCTGATAGCAGATAAGCTAGTAGATTAAGTTTAAAGTGTTTGGTAAAGTTAGCGGTTGAACTAACTCATAAATACAAAATGACACAAAAGGACATTTTATTAAATGAGAGAGACAATAAGAATTAATAGTTTTTTACTTCATTTAATAGAGGATAAATGAGAAATTTAATTAAAATAATAAGGGTAAAACTAGAGAAAAAATAATACGCTATAAGTTATAAGCTCAAACGCTACTTCAAATAACATCTGGAAAAATGCTATAAGCTAGTGAAAAAACGCTATAAGCTAGTAGTTACCAAACACCTGCTATGAGCTTATCCGCTATAAGCTAGTGTTTTGGCTTTTCCAAACAGAGTCTAAATGATATTAGCTAATTTTTTCCATACCAAATTATAGGAGTCATGTAGTGTTTGGAGGTCGACATGGCCAAGATTCAAAATCTGAGAGTATGACGAATCTTAACTGTTGGGATGGTGGTGATTATAGAGTTAGCGGTAATAAAATAGTTAGTGTGTTCATTTTATAAATCCAACTTTAGTTCAAACACTAACTCTAACTTGGCCACTGCATGTTATTTCTTGTAGAGGATGAGTTGTTGTAAGATAAACATTTTATTCCACTTGGTATCGATCACTACGAGTCAGTGGATCAAAAATTATTAAGGACAATGTGTCACTACGTAAAGATGGAAGAAGCTAAGCTTTAGTCTATATTAGTCTTGACAGGATCGAAAAAGCATGAAGATGACTTCGTCGTCCTCGTTCCAAAACCAAGTAAGTCAGTGTGATGTTAGAAACATTCACCCGATTCTTGTACACCTATGATTATCTCTTCACCTAACTTGAAGTTCAACTCCCACTCTCCAAGTTCGGGATTCAACTTATAAACCATCTTGTAGTTGCTCCATCCCAGCTTCACCCCAACTATTTTATACATGGCTTCTAACCAATTAGTCGGACAATAGGCTTTAATAAGCCCTTGATGAACCTATTCTGATACCTCTTCTAGATCATTTGTAGCCTTAGAGAAGGAAAAGGGAAGATTTGGTTCACATTCTAAGTCATTTTTTGCCACAATTTTTTTCAGTTATAAGTGATTTGAATAAGGGCTTTAAGGATGAGTTCTTCTACCTTGAGGTTGTGTTCAAACCACCCTTTTTGGAAAATTGTAGAAAACAACTCGGGTTTTTCTTATATTGTTCACAAACCATTACATGATGCATATAATTCATTATATGGCCCTGAATGACTATCTAGCCATAAACAAGATGTAGCTGAAAGAGGATCTTATAAACTCAGTAAAGGATTGTAGCCCCTTTTTCCATGTCAGGGCCTCTTGAATAAAGTCATTGTTGAAGTTTAAGATGCGATAATTACGCAAAACTCGGTTGAAGAATGTCCATATGGTTTATTTATTTTTTTCTTCATCTAACTTTTTATGTTTCTCTTTTTACAAAAACATGTCTTCTCAAACCTTGAAGGGGTTATGTATGGTAGTTGCCAAGCTCAAAAAGGTTGAAGGGCCACTATCTTGGCACAATTATCGCCCTCTACTTAGTCTCAACCCCAAGTTACGAAGCGCCCCCATCCAACTCTTACTCTAATGATTCAAATTGCTACTCCTCAACAATAATAACAATATATTCATACGATCAAGCTGACTATAACATCTCTTTATGTTTGACACGTTCCAATGGCAAGAGACTTTTTTCTTGTGAAGAGTTTACTAAGCGTTATCTCCTATTTTTTTCAATTATCCATGCAATAGGCATCCTAATTTGAGGCAAGTTTTTTTTATGAGGCGTTCTAAGATATGATGTATGCCTTTTGAGGATGAGGTATCTGACTAATAACTTTCTTGGAATTGATACTACTAAAAGGCCTTTTACATCGGTTGTAAAAGGCTTTTACATCGGTTCAACACCTGTTATATAATCGGTAAATGTAGAAAGTGAGATTTTTTTTTTAAAACGGGTGATGAATCAATTGAAAAAAAACCTTTTTACACCGGGACGTAAGAGAACTGATCTAAAAAGTAGCCTTTTTAGATCGGATGGGGCGCACAACTAATGTAAGAAACAGACTGTTTTGATCGGTTTTGACAATAACGGTTGTAGAAGGACATTTTTTTACATTGGTTATGGACATAACTGATGTAAAATGCTTGGTTTTTTTAATACTGGTATGTTCTTCATTTCTTCCGTGTACAGTTTGGCAACAATAACCAATGCAAGAAACAGACTGTCATGATCAGTTTTGACAATAACAGATGTAGAAAGACAGTTTTTACATCGGTTATGGACATACCGATGTAAAACTCTTGGTTTTTTTAATACTAGTATTTTCTTCTCGTACAATTTGGCAACAAATGCCAATACAACTACCAATACAACTAAATCCAACATCTTAAGTAACTTCTAAAAGTGTATTTTAAACTTCAAAAAGCTAGTAACTTACATTCAATTTCTAAACTTACTTTCTAAAGCAAATAACTTAAAGGCTAGTAATTTATATTCCCAATATTTAATTTATAAACTTACATTCTAAAAACTTACATTTAATTTAACTACTTACTTATTCATCTCATGGTAACTAGCCTTCTGTTTATTAGCATGTGCACTGGTTTGGATTTATTCTTCTTTGTTTGATTCTTGTTCTTCCAAAGTCATTATTGCTCTTGCCATGTGTCATTCCTTTGGTACTGTGTGGTTTCCTCTTCGCTGTTAACCATGCTACATGGATGTTGCCATCCTTGTCATCCCCTTCCATTGTCCCCTGCCTCTCTAAGTTAGTGTAGATGGTACAATCAACATTATGTCACTACCTACATTTGCGTTGAATTTGCAGTCATCCCTTCCACTCATTGTGTTACCATTGTTGGTTGTCTTCTTGTGCAGAGATGACTTGGACTCTCTAGTGAGGTGGGCGTAACATTCGCAAGTACCACAAATACGATGTTGGCCGTCATACTCAACATGGTACCAATGCCCTTCAACCATACTTTCCCCACAACGGGTTTGTTCAGCTAATTCTTAACACAAACTCTTACAAAGTGCAAAGCTGCCACGCCTAGCATTGAGCGTGTTGCTATCAACCTTGATAGGTTTCCCGACTATAGTAGCGAGGGTTAGGAGGATGCTTTCTTCATAGAATAAAAGGTCCAGACATGTGAAGCGAATCAAAACCATGGTCTTTTTAATTTGTGTTGTCGGCGAAGTGACCAAGATTGTACTATGAGGTAATGGTCAAAAACCATCCAAGGGCCCTCCTCCATAACCTTCTTTCTGTCACATGCATTGTCAAACTTAACCATGTAGTATTCATTTCCTATGTCCTTCATTTCAAATCCAGCTATCAGCTTCCATAGGCGTGTGAGGTAGTCCTTAATGGTGAAATGACCAATTTTCTTCCCCAGTAGCTTGATTATTAGGGCATCCTTCCATGGACCACACAACCCCTCAAAAGCAGAGTCAGCTAAGTGAACCATAGGCTTGAGTGGGTTCCCATCCTCATATTCAATCTTTTTCAAGTTTTTCTTTCAAGAGGTCCACCTTAGGTTTGGCTTGCAGAGCTTCTCCTGGCCCCATCACCATGTCTTTGAAAGAAATCTTCTTTTGGGTCCCCTTGCCGAGGCTAGAGCCAGCTCCTCTGTCTGGTTCATTATTAGTGTCATCACATTCAGTTTAATTGCAGCAAAGGAAAAGGATTATGACGGCTCCATTTGCCTAGATTATTTTGCACACCAAGCGATGAAGAATATAAACAAAATCCAATTTTAGGTTTTCTTTCGGGTCTTTTGGTCCACTTGATATATAGACACACACACACATATATAAATGTTTATATAATTTGATCCCTCCTCACACACATACACACACATATTGAAAGAGGAGGGATCATGTTACTACATGATTAACCCTTGACATAGTTATCCTGCTTAATAACTCTTTGTATATATTGAATTTCACTGATCCAATCGCCAAATTAAAAGTTGTTAATGAGTATATCAACTCCACAAATTTTCATAAAATTTCTTTCACTTCATCAAATAGTTTCAACCTAAGTATAATAAGTTTTTTTTTATAAATTTTAGTAAATGTCGACTATAATATTAAATAGCTATGAATTTCCAATTTAATTGAAATTCGATGTGTGCATAATTGTTAATATATAATAATATGACAATATTCAACGATTGAATCGATGAAATCCAATTCTTAAGTTGATAAGTGAAGTACCTATGTGAAGACTCCTCTTATTTGAAAATATTAAAAAAAGAATGATACAACTCGTGTACATGACATGCAAGAAGTAAAATGCTAATGGGATGAAGACATAACCAGCAGTGTGGACAACCCATGTGGTGAAAACCGCTAAAACCACGTCTGCAGGAAAAGATAGCTAGCCTGGTCTAGTTTCATCGCACCAATTAATTACTACTAGTATGCGACCGATAATAACAAGACCACAAAATAAAAAGATCAACGATCTTCTTAAAGCAAATATTTTTCATTATCACATCTATTGAATTGCTTAGCATCTGCAATTTTCTAATGGGTCCATCTTTCGGTCGGTGTCTGTATGCACATGCCATTTTTTAAAGATAAGAGTTTGTGGAATATAAAAAAGTGCTTTCTCATTTTGTATAATTATGTGCCTCTAGGGCGACACGACACTGTATAAAAATAAATTATCAGATGTGTTGTTAGCATAAAAGCTTAAAGGGTTTTCATGAAAAATTGAATTGTAGCAAATTGATTTGCATAAGAATTTGTTAACTACAAATTTGACTTCTTATACCATAAATGTATTTAAACAAACGGTAAGTTAATGTGGAGAGTGCCTTTAATTAAAATCACTCGTAAGAATGAGTTTTATACGATCTGGTTATACTAATTAAACTTGCTAACTTGATATCTTATTATAAAAGTGACACTAATTCTACAATAGTAAATTGGACTTAGTATGATGGAGAGGCCACCTCAACATTGGCATGCAATTGCTAGAAGCCAAATTTGCTGAAGATTTTGGCCAATGCATAGAGGGGGGGGGGGGAAGAGACAGAAGAAAATAAGTATGGGGCATTTAGAGTGTGTCGTGAAACATGCAAACATACGTTAGATTGAGACGAATCCAAACGTCTTTATTTGTTATCCATGATAGGATGAATTTTTATTGGAATAAAGCTTAATAATATTTGGCATAATAATATAAAGTTCGATAATGTTTTTGTATTGCCCAGCCTCGCTCCCATTTTTTTCTTTGCATGTGGTTTCTCTGTTATCATTATGCAGTGTGCAATTTTCAAACATGTCACAACGTGTCACTTGGGGCGGTTACGTTTGAGAGTTAATAGGTGCAAGGGCAAAAAAAGCAAAAAAACTGATACACAAAAAAGTGGTTACTATATGTCATTCCCATTATATAATACTAGTGGCAAGACGGGCACTCTCGTACCCGTCTTTCCGCATTTCTACTGCATTACAGTATGTATTATTTTATCGCATTTTAATGTTTAACATTATAATTTGTTGTATAATGCTGTTTTAAATTTAATTTTCTTCCTTATTTTATTTATTTTGTTTACATCTTTTAATGAATAACATAATATTATTGCAATGGGGTAGTTGGGTTTCAAAGCAAGAAATTTTTGGTTTTTGTGGATAGTGGGGGGTTATTCTTCACTTAACCGTGTAATAACCGTTTAGTTAACCATTTAATAGTGTATTAATAGTTGGAAGTGGGGGATCCATTCAATTCGTTCAGCCCTAATCAATCTAAGCAAGACACAGGAAATGGGGACTGCAGAAGAATTTCCCCAAATGGCGAGCCTCTCCCTGTGACCAACTCATGTACTGGTGGCGACGAGGTGCTAAGTGGAGCTTCTATTACGAGCTCTGATATAAGACGCTGCAACACTGGTTTTTGGAAACGCAAAGAGGCTGAGGTTGCGACTAAGATTTGGAAGACAATCACTGACTGTGGGATTGTGGGGGTGGATGAAGACATTCATTCGATAGAATGGGTTAGTGAGATGGAAGATAGAGATCAGATGGTCCATGGAAGGAGGGTGTCCGATACAACAGTCTAATGAAGGTGCTTTCGTACAATGTGAGGGGGTTGAGGGACAGTGCAAAACGACGTAGGATTCGGTCTCTTATTGAACAAGGTAAGTTTGATTGTTGTTTATTTCAAGAAACTAAAATTACTGATGTTGAGGATAGTCTTGTCAGGAGTATCTGGGGGTCTACAAATTGTCAGTGGGATTCAACTCCCTCAAATGGTTTAGCAGGGGGCTTACTTACACTATGGAGAGAAGACTTATTCGTGGTGAAATTCAGATTTTATGGGGATGGATTTCTGGGTCTGTGTGTATCAATTGATGAGTCAGATAGACTGTATTACATAGTTAATATTTATTCGCCTTGCCAAATGTCTGGTAAAAGGAAATTATGGAGAGACTTGGGTATGTCAAAGAGAGGTTTCCCTATAGGACTGTGGTGTCTTGGTGGGGATTATAATGCTGTTGTGTCTAGGATGGAAAGAAAATGACAAGGTCAACACAATGGTAGGGCTGAAATGGAGGAATTCAAAATGTTCATTGCTGAAATGAGGGTGATTGATCTACCAGTACTGGGAAAAAGGTTTACCTATTTCAGCAGCGATGGTTCGGCCATGAGTAGATTAGACAGATTGTTGCTTTCGGAGGAGTTGATGGAGGAATGGGGTGTCAAAGCACAATGGGTGGGCGATAGGGATATCTCAGATCATTGTCCTATTTGGCTGAAAATAGAAAATAAGAACTGGGGGCCCAAACCATTTAGATTTAATAACTGTTGGTTGGAACATGAAGACTTTAAGAAATTTGTCGAAGAGGCTTGGAGCATGTGCCAAGTGTCTGGCTGGAAAGGCTATGTTTTAAAAGAAAAACTGAAATTCGTGAAAGAGAAACTTAAGGTGTGGAATAGAGAGGTTTTTGACATTATGGACTTGAGAGTGTCTAATCTGGTTAGCGAATTGAATGCCCTGGATAATGCTGCAGCTGAGGGTAATTTCCCAGACAGTGAACATAGAAAACTTCTCACGGCCCAATTTTGGCAACAACTCCGTGCGAAGGAAAGTCTAATTGCACAAAAGTCTAGGATTAAATGGTTACGGGAAGGGGATTCAAACACTAGATTCTTTCATGCAACTGTCAATGCTAAGAGAAGGAAAAATCAATTGGTGGCACTTAAAATTGGTGACAGATGGGTGGACGAAGTTGAGGAGGTTAAGGTGGAAGTGAAGAAATATTTCCAAACTTGTTATGGTGAGGAGAAGCGTTTAAGACCCAGGATGGATGGTATCCATTTCAAGGAAATATCGACCGCTGATAATGAATTACTTGTTGCACCCTTCTTTGAGGAGGAAATTAAGGATGCAGTATGGAGTTGTGATGGGAATAAGTGTCCTGGACCAGATGGGTTCAACTTCAGTTTTATCAAGAATTGTTGGGACTTGTTGAAAGATGAAGTCGTTGGTTTTGTGGAGGAGTTTCGGGCTAATGTCTCTTTACCTAGAGGTTTAAAGGCCTCGTTTATTGCTCTGATTCCAAAGAATGCAAATCCACAAGAGATAAAGGATTTCAGGCCGATAACTCTGATAGGATGCCTCTACAAGATTATTGCCAAACTGCTTGCATCACGGTTGAAAAAGGTTCTTGGCAAGATAATTTCTGGGTGTCAAACTGCTTTTCTTCAAGGAAGGCAAATCCTCGACGGAGTGTTGGTTCTTAACGAAGTAGTGGATTGGGCTAAAAGAAACAAAGACAAATGTCTATTGTTCAAAATAGATTTCGAGAAGGCATATGATTCGGTAAGCTGGGGATATCTTGACTACATGATGATGAGAATGGGGTTCTGTGTTCAGTGGCGTAGATGGATAAATGCATGCATATGCTCAGGTTCAGTCTCAGTACTCACAAATGGTAGTCCCACAGAGGAGTTTGGTGTGAAAAGAGGACTAAAACAAGGTGATCCTTTGGCTCCTTTTCTGTTTCTAATTGCAGCTGAGGGCTTGACTGGCATGGTTCACAAGGCGGTGGAAATTGGGTACTTGCAAGGCTATAAGGTGAGCCCAGAGGTATCTTTTCCAGTACTTCAATATGCGGATGATACTATTTTAATAGCTGAACCGTCTTGGGAGAACATTTGGTCTTTCAAAGCCATTATCCGTGGCTTTGAAATGACATCCGGCCTCAGGGTAAACTCAGCAAAAAGCAGTCTGATTGGGATTAATGTAGAGGACGGTTTTTTGGAGGCTGCATCTAATTTCTTGTATTGTAGTGTGGATAGGTTGCCCTTTAAATTTCTTGGCATCCCAGTAGGTGCTAACCCGCGTATTGAATCATCTTGGGCCCCTGTGATCTCTGCATTCCAAAAGAGGTTAGCCTTTTGGAAAGGTAAGTTCCTCTCCATAGGGGGAAGGGTGGCTTTGTTGAACTCGGTCCTTTCAAGCCTACCGCTTTACTTCTTCTCCTTTTTCAAGGCTCCGAAGAAAGTGCTAAATAGTTTAATAAAAATGGAAAGAAGGTTCTTATGGGGGGGTTGTGAGGAACAGAGGAAGATTAATTGGGTAAATTGGCAACAAGTGTGTCTACCTAAGCATCTGGGTGGACTCGGTGTGAAAAACTTGGAGGTGTTCAACCATAGTCTCCTATCTAAATGGAAATGGAGGTGTCTTGTTGATAAAGAAGCCGTTTGGTATAGATTATTACAGTTCAAATATGGCAAATTGCAAGAAGCAATGGCGGGCCCCCTAGTGGAAGGAAAACGAGAATCTTTGTGGTGGAAGGATATAAAAGGCTTAAATGCGGCTTGGTTTCAAGGCGCAATTAAAACTAAGTTAGGTAACGGCGCCTCTATTAAATTCTGGCATGATAGATGGATAGGTAGTGGACCCCTGAAGGAGTGTTTTCCCAGATTGTTTACGGTTGCTGAGAATAAAGATTCTACAATCCAAGATTCTGGGATGTGGATGGAAAATAAATGGGAGTGGAAATGGGATTGGAGGAGAAATATGTTCTACTATGAGGAGGAGGAACTGCGATATCTTAAGTCATTATTATCAGGGGTAATACCGGATAGAGAAGCTGCTGATGGGTGGGTTTGGAAGTTGGATATCTCGAAGTACTTCACAGTCAAGACGGCGTATTCGGATCTACTTGGTCACTTAACACAAAATGCATCGGAAGTGAATTTTATAAAGGCTATGCGAGGCCTATGGAAATGCAGAATTCTGTCTAAAGTTAAGGTATTGGCTTGGAGGCTATTGTTGGGTCGTCTTCCGGTTAGAGAAGAATTGTCAAAACGAGGCGTAATTGCTAATTCTCATAATTGGGGTTGTGTCTTCTGCGGTAATGCAGTAGAATCCGTGCAACACTTATTTTTTTCATGTTCTTTTACGGCTAATATTTGGTCACAGGTTACATCATGGCTTGGCTTGGCAGGTGCACTTCATTGTGATTTGGTTGAACTCTTTTTACAGGTTGGAGGTCTCTCAAGCGCCCAAAATAGTAGATATTTATTTTGGTGCGCCACAACGTGGGCGATCTGGTCTATGAGAAATAGGATGATATTTAGAAGGGAGGCTGCTAGCTTTACTGCAGTGCTGGCCTACATTAAAATAGTCTCATGGGGATGGTTTTTGAGTTGCGAGAGGAGGGATAAACATATTCTGTTTTCGGACTGGTTTAATTGTCCATTACGGTGTCTATGACAGGTGGTGGCTGTGGCGAACGTTTTTTACATTGGTGGAAGGTACAAATGACATTTCACATTGGCTGGAAGGTGTTGTTCTGGGACTGGATTATGCTGATGAGGGGTTGCTTGGCTTGAGTTGGTATAGGGAGGTGGCGTAGGATTGATGTAAGTGGATTATATGAAAAAGGTGGGCTTTATTGTGCGATCATTTGGTGGGTGTGGCAGGTATTTGGTTTGCAGGAGGTTAAATTGATGGCTGATGCTAAATTATTGGCGTGGTTATGGTGTGTTATATGGCTACTGTATGGAGCAGTCTCTTACGCAGGATAAAATAGAAATATGTCAGACAAATGCAAGAATACGGGTGATGTGGAAGTCCAGCAGATACTGCCTAATTTTATCTGTGTTGTTTGTGCTATTTTATTATGTTTTATGGGTCTTGTAATGTTGGAGGGTTAATATTAGGCAGTAACCAGCAATGGTTTAGCTAGTTTGTTGGTTGGTTTCAACTTTGTGTGGTTGGGAGGTGTACTCTTTTTCCTCTCTTGGTCTTTTTCCCACTGGGTTTTGGCCCTGAGAGGTTCTAATGAGGCACTCCCTTTCCCGATTATTTGTATATATGGGTTCGGAGTACCCATTGTACTCCTGTTAATAATATTTTGCATATAAAAAAAAAATAGTGTATTAATAGTTAAAAGGGTAAAATGGGAAAAAAAAGTAGTACACCAAAAAAACAGTTACCAACACCCCTTCTCTTTATATAATGATATAGATAATATAATGGTATAGATTTTTCGTGTAATAATATAAAACATACTAGGATACTTATTGTAGGGGTGACGGTTGGTTGGGTTGATTGGGGTTGGGAAAAACTTATTCCAAACCAATGAAATTTGATTGGTTCATATTAGTTTGTTTTTTTCAAAAGTTAATGACTAACTTTTGGTTGAGTCATCGGGTTTAATGTTAAAATAACTAAAATTATAAAAAATTGAATAAAAAAATAGAAAAGATAAAAGGAATAAAAAATTGTAAAAAAAATAAAAAAATGGACACCTTTTGTAAATATATTATTGATTTAAAAAATGTCATATTTACTTATATTGTTATTATATATTAGCTTTTAGAAAAATACTCTCAAGACTTCTAGAAAACATTAAATCATGATCAATAAAAAAAATTAAGTCTACACAAACATTACGCCAGATTCTAGATATTATTTCACGGATTTGATAGTGTTTCCCAAACAATACGCTATGTCAAAAAAAAATGGAGATTAATGATAACACATTATCTAGGAAGCTCTATATAAAAGTATGCAGAGATTTAAGATAGCACATTCCAGAGAAAGCGCTATCATATTTGTTGAGGATAAATAGCGCTTATTTGAGAATGCATTATCTAAAACTATGCAAAACATAATAAAAAATAATAATAATAAAGCCTTTGATTCCTCCGTCAAATGAAACCCAAAAATAAACAAACCCTTCCTCTCATTCCAGTAGATCTCTCCTCCTCCCTCCTCCCTCCTCCCATGGTTCGTTATGGAGCTTTGTTGTCGTAGAGCTTAGTTACCATGGCTTTGTCATCGTGGCCTCGTCACTATGGCCTTGCCACCGTGGCTTCGTCACCAGTTTTGTCACATGGCTTCCACGTCCTTGAAGGTTCTCTCTCTCTCTCTCTCTCGTATTTTCTGTTAGTTTTATTTTAGATTTTGCAATAGGTATCCTGCATGTATAGATAATTGTATGCACAACGATGATTTGTTGTCCTTTCCCTTTTATTGTATGTATAGATAAGTGTATGTTTGATTGTTTGTTCATAATAGATACTTCGCCACTGTGGTTGATGTTGTTGGCACACATTTTATTTCACATTCATTGTTGAAATTTGGTTGCATATGTATTTTTAATGATTAGTATATGTATTTGTGGTAATATATGTTTTTGTGAACTAATTTCTTCTTTTTTTTCCTTTCAAATAGTCATGGAAGCAATCCCTCTCCATCAATTGTCGAAGTGAGGCAAGTTATATGATGGGTAATTGTGTGAGTATGATAGACAATGAAGTGGTACATTAGTCCATCAATGGTTGAGGATCATGCAAAGATACGAAACCCGCCACTGTGAGCACATGCCAGAGATTAAGGAATGACTTAATAATATATTGGTTGGAATGAGAGAGGCTGAACAATTGAGCTCAAGGGAGAAGTCAATTGGATATTAGTTGAAACAAATAGCAATATAGATGTTGAGAATAATGATGATGACAAAGTCACTATGTATCAATAGTTTGCCTTGAATTAATCGAAGTATTAATCGAATGTCGAGGTTGGGATCCCGGTAGAAGTTGAGTTCCCAGGAGAATTGCGATAGGAGAAAGATTTTGCATTGATTATTCCCCACGAGAATGAGGCGAGGAAGAGGAAGTTCAAAGCCTACTACGACAATGCATGGTACATGGTACACGTGACCATGGAGAGAATAAAGCCCTCAAAATAAGGTTTACTCTGAGTGAACTTGTTAGCCATCTATAGTCACACTTATAATGTACCACACATTATTGTAGTAGGCTTTCATTACCTTCTTGTAACTCTCCTCATCCTTGTGTGGGATAAACAATGAGGATTACTTCTCCCGAGGTAATTACCCTTAAGCACTCAACTTCAATTGGGATCTTAACAAGACATTCAATACCTCAATTAAGTTGGTCAAGACAAATTATTGATATTAAGTTCCATCATCACTATGCTCAACATCATTGCTATTAGTTTCAATTGTTATCCTCGCACGTGTCTCATCATCTTCTTATGATACTTGATGTTAAAGTCTTCATCTGAAATCTAAGGTAATTGATTGATCATACTCATATACAATGGCGGATCTTTGTTATGACATGTGGGAGCTATGGCTTCCCCAAGGATTTGTATATATATCACACAAGTCGTCTAAAACTTTCATGTTATGGGCTAGCGTAGTGGTTTTGCTTTTGCTCTGTAACGAGCGCGACACCGGGTTCAAATACCGGACAAGTAACTTTTGGCATCTCCTTTGTGTTTTTTGTGTTTCCTTACTTAAAAGCATGAATAAAAGGCCAAAACTGATCAAGGTCTAACTTGAACTGCGTACATTTGTATATAGTAAAATAACTTAACCACTGTACCAAAAAGTGATTTTAGAATAATATTGAAATATACTTATATATAGCTACGTTTGGCTCCCTCAAAAATTTCATTCAAGATCTGCCATTGCTCATATACCTTATCTTTTTTTTTTCTTTTTTTTGAGTTTTTAATCATACATGCTATATTGTATATGTCTATTGTATATGTCTATTATCTAATTTTTTTTTCCATCTCATTTGCAGGATTTCTGGTCCACCAGAACATAAATACGACCATGCAGAATAGAATTCTTCTAGTGGAGCTTCATGAGTGTACATTATGTTAGATATCTTCTTCTTTGAGACATGTAGAATCTATGTTCAATTCTTGTGGTAGAAAAATAATTGAAAAACCATATTAGATATCATATTCTTTGAAATCATAGAATTTATGTTCAATTTTTGTGTAGGAAAAAGAAAATTAAAGAACCACGTTAAATATCTTCTTCTTGAAATGATAGAATGTATCTTCTTATTCCCTGAAGTTGTACATATTGATTAGTCTTGATTTGATATTTCTGATGTACTTTTGGTTTAAAATAGTTGGAACAGGTTTGATGTTTCATAAAAAAGTATTATCACAAATAGCGTTTTTTCAGTAATGTGCTATCTGATGTGTAGCATGCATTAATGTGCTATTTAGAGTCATGAATAGTTGGCGCATTTTTGACAATGCTCTATTTTAGTGAAAACCTAAAATACGTTATATGTGGAATGTATATATATTATATAGCACATAATAAAGCGCTATGTATACTATAAATAACATGAGTTTATGTAGTGCTTTTAAACATTATGTATTGTTTGAAAAACATGCTATCTATGGCCGTTTGACATAGTGAAATATTAACAAATTTCTAAATAGATACTACATCAAATAACTATATACCACCATTTTTAACTATACATTATTATAGAATTACTTCAAATTTATGAGAAAATTACACTCCCCATCCCTTGAGAGAAATTTAAAAATTACACTTGGAATTAAGCCATATTTGGTCTAATATATTGCCTAAATGGTAGTAGTCTAACACAAAATCGGTACTATAAGATAAGATTTTTAAGAAAAGTGTATTTAGTAGTGGTTCCTTCCTTAATAGCTACAAAAATTCAAGCTTTCTATAACAGTTCCAAACGTAATCGCAACCTAAAGGTCAGAACTAAATACATCAAAGCCACATTTAGCAGTTTTAGGGCATAACTAAATCGTTAGGGCATAACTAAATACATCATTAATATAGCAAATTCTTGGAGAAATCGTTATCAATTGTATCTAAATCTAAAACACACCATGAAATTTCCCTCAGTTCTACGTGTGTATGTTCACCTGTCTTCTTTATTCTCCCGAGTTCCTAAGCCTCACCTCGTCTATCTGCCTTTTGAGGAGTTTATTGGAATTAAAGTTCAAAATGCAAGAGATCATGATAATATGTTATGCCCTTGTTTAGATTGTTTGTTTCCAATGTGAGTAAGTATTGCTGAATTAGAGGGCTAGTAAGGGAACTGCGTACACCAATTGATATTGAGACATTTGTTTGTGGGGAGGACCGTCTTGAAGATATTACAAATTCATTTGAAGATAATTTTTGTGATTGTCATAAAATGTTTGAGAGGTTGAAATGTGATACCGAAAAATCTTTGTATCAGAAATACACTAATTTCACAAGATTGTCTATAGTGTTAAAATTGTATCGGATTCCCATCGATTAAATGAGCAATGGGGAATGATTTACCAAAAGGGAAGAGTTGAAAGGTTGCAAAAGGGAGATGTCAATTGCAGAGCTCAGGGAAAAAGTATTTGAAGCCCAATACTCCTTTCAGCTTCGGCGTAACAAGTCTTCGGGTATGGGATCTGCCAGAAGCTTGCAGTGGAGGAGCATTGCACAACCTTCTCTTCATCGATGGAAATCCATTTCCGACACAGATGGTGGAGGATGGTGGCAGCGATACTTACTTCCTCATAAATCTCTAAATTTAGGTTATTTTGGGCAAATCTTCTAAAATTTTGAAAAGTTAAATGTTTTCTAAACAATAAGAAAATTGTGTAAATAAATTGATTTATAGTAGACTCTAGACCACATAATAGATTTGTCCACATTAGAATTTACCGCCCATTATATTACCATCCTTGTCAATTAATGTGAGAAGGGTTTACTTATTTTAGAAAAATGCTAATAAGTATTTTTAGGGTATTGGTTAAAGAATCAAAAGAGGTAAATTTCTATGAAAAAGTTATGTATTTGTTATATCAAAAAATATTTAATTTGTATTTTCAAGATAATTTTTTTTTTTTAAGAATTTTTCAATCAATATATTTAAGCACCCGTTAACGAGACTCTATGTTTATAAGAATTTCGTTGCGGAGGACGAGAAGGTACCATTTTCATAATTTGTCAAACCTAATAATGGGCTACTACCCTACTACTGCCACGCCTAACTACTTCAATTCAATTCAAGGGTAGATAAAAACAAACAGAAAGAGGAAGAGGCTGCAAGAGTCTGGGCCAATGAAAAATATTGGCTTAAAGACTATTTTAGTTTCTTAATTTATTTTTAGGTTCAATTTAATTTTTTAACTATTTTTTAATAAAATAAGTCTTTTAAGTTTTTAAACTGGGCTAAATAGGTCATTTTTTACCAAAAATTTTTAAGTTAGGCCAAATAGGTTCTTTAAGTTTTTAAGTTAGGCCAAATAGGTCTTACGTGGCAATGACTCATTTAGCCTAACTTAAAAACTTAAAGAACCTATTTGGCTCAACTTAAAAACTTAAAGGACTTATTTAACCGAAAAAATAGTTAAAGGACTTATTTGGCCCAACTTAAAACTTAAAGGACTTATTTAGCCCAAAAAATAGTTAAAGAACTAAATTGAACATCAAAAATAAGTTTATAGACCAAAATAGTATTTAAGCCAAAAATATAATATACATTTCCCTCATTGAACTTAATGACCCCAAAGAATCTTTCATATTTCAAAATGTCATTTCCATCTTCAATTATGCAATTCTATTAGAACAAAAAACAAGGTGGGGGTGATAGAACTCACTTTTTCCCCTCTAATTTTAATAAGGCAAATGTTAACAAGTATCCTAAGAGCACTAATTAAGGAATCAAATAAAGAAATTTTGTGTTGAAAATGGTACATTCAATTACTTGAAAGTTTAAATGTTGTTCTTTCCAATACAAAATTTCTATTTTTTGATTTCTTAACTAGTGCCCTAAGGGCACTTGTTAGCCAAGACTCTTTTAATAATAGCCACACAACACAAATTTGACTAAAAATAGTGCACCGACCTATTGAGACATAGCCTAGGCACAACATTGTAATCAAATTATCAATCTACTAATGAAATTGAAAAAGTTTATGTCAACCATTAAGCTTGAGAAATTCAAGCAATACTCACCTGAAAAGTGACATGTACAATTCACTATCACATATAGCGAAAAGCCAAAGATTAAGATATGATATATAATTCATCTGTGTTATTTCTAGTTTGTTTATTGTGTTTGCTCTATTCAACAAACCCTCAGTGAGGTCTAAATCTAATTCAAGTTTGGCTGATAAATGAAAGCAGATTTAGCAAGTCGGCAAAAGGGACATGTCGTTTAGCTTGTGGGGGCTGAAGCTTTTAATGAATGGTGAAAACTGAAAACGATGTGTATGGGCCATTGCAACATTAAACATTTTTGTTTTCTCTATCTATTTTTTCTAGCAATGCAACCATTCATGGACAAGTTTATTTCCGGACGGCCTATTTTGTTTGGATTTGTCCGAAAATAAACTTTTAGACAATAAAATGATATACCTCATGAAATAAACTTTTGGAAAGAGGGTGCATACTAGAAAAAATGAGTAAACAACCACTTTAGTCCTGATTGCGTAAGGTGTTGTCACACTAGTCCCTCATTGTATCATATTACAAATTAATCTTCAAATGTGTCTTTCGCTAGTCTGTTTAATCCCTGAGAGACCAAATTTGTATATTAATACAGAGACCAAATTAATAGTAAGTAGTCACTTTAAAAGACTAATATGACTAAAAAATCAATATTCGAAGATTAATTTATAATTTTTATACAATCAGTGACTAGTCTTACGGTTTCCCACACTTTCATAAACCAAAGTAGCTGTTTGCTCTAGAAAACATAAAAATGGAGGGTGTATTTAGTTATTCACTTTTTTTTATGCCACCGCCTGTATATGATTGTTCATAATCCGTTTCTTGGTGGGGGACCTTCCCGTTTGGTTTGTTTACAAGGACAAGACAATGTGAAGACTGATAGGCACAAGACCTTGACCACATTTAAAATTTGCATAGAAATTGATCATTTGAGATGGCTTTTCGAGATGCTCATCAGTCATTTCTGCATTGTTTGTGACAAAACTTCTCCATGCTATTGATTCCATTAGGCCTGCCTAGTACTGGCAATGACCCTTCTCTTTATGGTTTCAAGGTTCAACCCCACATATTGTGGACTACATATTGAGGGGAAAAAAAATTAAAAGAAAAAGAAAAAAAAAGCAGTAATTTGAGCCAGTCTTTTAAGCCTTGAGTATAACCTTACCAAGGGATAGTAGCTATAACACTGCAAAATCATTAACGATGCCAGTAAGGTTTTTAAAACAGATACGTGACTCCGTGAAAACATCAAGTTTTTTATGTCTCTACGACCACAACACGACTACTATGATTGAGACTGCATCGATTGCCATTCTCCACAGTATCCAAGATCGTAAAAGCGATTTAAAATCTTAGATGTGGGACTAAGTTTAAAGTCTCCAACAAATTGAAGAAAATCTTGACAGAGACTTGTCTTTGAATTTTAAATTTGAACTGTAGATCTATTATTATATTCTATTAACTGAATTTCTCTATTGACTGTTAGAAAATTTCATTCCAACTCATATATACTCGTTACCCTGACAGGCTTAAGCAATAGTCGGTTACGGTCGGATTTGGGCCGAAACAGTCCAATCTGATTGTAACCAGAAGGACTATATAGACATCCATTTCCGTCCGCTTCAACTACCAGTTTGGTCGGGTGGTGGATTTGGTCGGAGGTCGGGTTGACGGGTGGATAGTCACGGGTAACAGTTCCTGAAATCAGGAGTAATAATCGTGGCAGCAAGAAAAGGAATAGTGTTAGTGGAGATCGAAGAAAATAGACGGACAACTAGCGGGTATGGGTACTCAAATATTCAGTGGAGATTGCCGCCGCTGCCGTCATGGGTGTAATCGAGCACTGAGAAAGACAGTGGCTTTGTTTGCAGATCTGGTGGAGAGCGCCACCACCTGTTGTACCTCTATCTTTAAGCTCCACTGTGATCAGCTTGAGATCTGACCCATCCTTTGAAGATCTGGAAGAGAAGAGCACCGCAGAGGTGGAGTGTGTGACGACTTCCGTGCGGCCTGCAAGAAGCGAAACCAAAGAACATAGAAGAGTCTGGAACCTCACTTTATCTTTTACTAACAACGACACACATACTCTCTCTCTCTCTATAATGTGTGGTATCGTGAGTACCTAAGAAAAGTGATGGTGGGGAGTGGGGACAAATTGGACCCATATATCTTCTCCGGTCGTATATAAAGAGGCAATGCACTTTGTGCTCATCAATTCTTGATGTATCTGATACATCAGTTATTCAATGAATCTAGAAAGTGCATTTGTCTCTTATATATGAGACCGGAGGGAGTATCATTCTAATATTTTATTATTATTTAAAAACATCATTTTTTATGCAACTGACATCAAATGGAGACTTTGATTGACAACACATCACTCACCAATCCACGGACGTCACCTATAGCGGAGAAAATTTACAAAAATAATAGTGAATCATTCCATTTCGGTCGGCTATGGGTTTAGATGGAATAAAATTGGTGAACCCAAAATCGACTGATATTATCTGTGTTTAACTTGTATGTTTAACCCGTGGAACCGCTTAACCGTGTGAATCCGCCCGTTTTAAAAAATATGCAACGGTTTCGCTTGGTTTCAGACGGCTTTGGGTTTATGCTCAGCCCTACCTGACATGGTATTAGAATTTGAAGTGAAACTGGAAATTCTAGAAACAAAGGAGTCTGTAAAAGGCACCTCCTGGTTGAGAGGATGGGAGGGGATGATATAATTTGATTTTGTATTTGGTTGAGAGGATAGGAGGGGAGGGAAGAGAAGCTTTTGCTTGTTTGGTTCAGGAGGGGAGGGGAGGGATTTTAATAGAGGGAATAGATTAATTTATTTGTATATCCTTATATCCTTTTATATTATATTATATTATATATAAAGATATTTAAGTATTTTTATTTTAAATGATTTAATCCCCCCTCTCCTCCCCTCCAAAACATCAAACCAAACATACAAAATTTAAAATAATCTCTCCCCTCCTCTCCATTCCCCTCCAACCAAACACTACCTAAAGTATGGTAAAGTTATTTAAAGTAGCTCTATGGCTATATATGTAGTTCCAAACAAATGGCAAAGCGTTAAAGGCATCTTCTTTAAAGCTTGGTACATGTAGCCCGATAATTTTTGGGTTGTGTGAGGGCCCAATTCATTATCATTAGTCATGTTATTAATGTTAGATAATATAATATATTAGTATTAAGGGTAGTTTAGTCTTTTATATCTTTAGTGTTTATACTTCTCTATTGTCTTGTATTGTTAAGACTTTGAGCATTCTAAATCTATTGAAACTATAGCCTACTTTCTCCCTCTCCTTTCCTATTCTCTTATTCTCTATGGATTCCTATTGTTAACATGTATCAAAGAACAAGGTTTGATTTTGGGAACAACTTTAGCGGGGTCCACAACTTTTGCGTCACCCAATTCGCGACCCTTCTCTCGTTTGCGACCCGATTCGTCGCGGTTCTCCTCTTCCGATTCCGGCGGTTCTCCTCTCTGCTCTGTCGCGCTACTGTCTATTTTCGCGACCCATTTCTATCCTGTCGCAGTTCTCTGCTTTTTCGGTGCAATTCCTATCACTATGGTTTTGTGTTTTCCTGCGCGGTAGTTTTGATAATCTGTTCTCCGCCTTCTGGTTGCAGTATTTTGTTCTTGTTATTGTTGTGATGCCAAACATGGCTGGTGAAGAAGATAATTTCCTTTAATCCATTAGTGTACAACTGAATAGACAAAATTATTTATATTGGAGTTATGTGTTGAATAATTTTTTAAAAGGCAAGAGAATGTGGGGTTATGTTTCTGGAACCTCTGTTAAGCCTACAGATGCAAAAGATGGGAAATATGAAAAGGAGTTGGAAAGTTGAGAAATAAACAATTTGAAGATTATTACTTGGATTAATAATTCGGTTTCACAATCCATAGGGATGCAACTTGCTTCCAAGCGTAAGAATTGTTCCTACAGGAGTAGAATTGTTCCTACATAAAAAACGATTCTATTTTTTGTCTTATTGGAGGCCGCTGGCTTAGCTTCCAAATGTAAGAATTGTTCCTACAGGAGAACATGTTTTTACAATATCAAAAACTTAATTTATTAGCAAAACTCAACTGAAAAAGAAACCACAAAAAGGAGAAAAATAACCATGAAGAAAATGATCCACAGTCATAAACTTCAAACATACAAAAAAATTCTAACCCAAAAAATCAACCAACCACCCTGCTAATTTATTTTGATAAATAAAATGAATTTGTAGTTTTTTTTTTATTTTTTTTTGTATTTATTGTTTCAAAATTAAATACATATGAATTAATATTTTAAACTGAAATAAACATAAATAGAAATAAAAGTATAATAATGTGTACTCAATTTTGGGATCTACACAAATTAAGAATTCAAATTGGATTTTATAATTGGACTAAAAAGAGTTCTTAAATTTTATTTGGTATCTTAAGTCCTACTAAAACAGAGTTAAAAACTCAAAATGGGTTCTTGCATTAGAGATGCTCACAAAAGTTAAACAATAGAAAGCAGTTAAGCACTGAAATTATTAGAATAAGGGCTTTTATTTCCCCACCTCCCCCACTTAATTTCCCCACCTCCCATATTTTTAAAAATCCAACTTTACCCTTGCATACATAATATCCAACTGTTGCATTTTTTTTTCTTCACGTCCCTCACATACTCCCTCCACCTCCCTCACATACTCCCTCGCCATTTCCCCACCTCCCTCACCATTTGTTAGCAATCCACCCGCAGCTGCCGCAGTAGCAGCAGCACCACCGCCGTTGGGTCCCTGCATCGCATTCGTTCGCCATCTCCTCCACAGGTTCGTCGGCCTCTTTTTTTTTTCTGAAATCGCAGAGAGTCCGGATTCTTATTACCGGATCACTCCGGATATAAGAATCCGGACGTATATTTTTTGATTACTCTATTTCCCAAGTCCGGATTCTAATATCCGGAGTACTCCGTATTCTAAAGTCCGGAGGTATAAAATAGTCCGAATTTAAGAATCCGGAATATTCCGGTAATTAGAATCCGGACTCTTTGTCTGTTAAAGTTTTGACTTGTCTTTTCCAGTGCAGTTTCAATGGAAGACAAATTTTCCGAAGACAACTTTCCCGACACCATAGTGCCCATTGTTCCTGATGTTCCAGAGGTCGTTTCCATGGATTGTACCAGTGCATTCACTACTGCTCGGGTACTTATTTTATTGATCAATTTTGTTAAGATTTGTTAGATGAGTTGGTGAATGATACATGTTGTCGTTTAAGGTGTTTTCTACGCGGGATGACCTATTGGCATGGGCACGAGACGTTGTCAAATCTGTTGGGTGTGTGGTTATTATTTTAAGATCAGACTATGGGCAATCAAGCAAAAAGACTTTTGTGATGTTGGGCTGCGAGAAAAGTGGCAAGTATAAGCCTTACAAGACTATGGGAGTGAAGGCTACTGGCACTAGAAAATGTCAATGCCCATTCAGATTGAAAGGAAGGCTGGTGAAAGGTGCCGGAGGGTGGGTTTTGAAGGTAATGTGCGGTATGCACAACCACGGGTTAGTCGAAAACTTTGAGGGTCATCCATATGTCGGTCGTCTAACTTCTGAAGAGTTGTCTAATCTGAGCGACATGACATTGAACATGATTAAGCCGAGAAACGCCTTACTCTCATTACAAAGATAAAAATCCAAACAAATACACCACAATTAGGCAGATCTACAACGCACGACAAAAGATCCGGTCTAGTCTAAGGCAGGGCAGAACTGAGTTACAACATTTGATAAACTTGATGCACCGTGATCGTTATGTCCACTGGCATAGAAAAGCCGGTAACTCTGATGTTATCACTGATATAGTTTGGGCACATCCTGAAGCTATCAAGCTTGTAAATTCGTTCAACATTGTTTTGCTTATTGATTCGACATACAAGACTAATAGGTACAGGATGCCACTAGTTGAGATTGTTGGCGTGACCTCAACCGAGATGACATTATTTGTTGCATTTGCATTTGTGGAGTCGAGAAAGCGGATAACTACACATGGGTGCTTGAGAAGTTGAAGGGTATGTTTGTGAGACAGATTCATTACCACAGGTGATAGTGACCGACCGGAAACTTTCTTTGATGAATGCACGGTGACTAACGTTTTCCCGCTCGCGTAACATGTTGTGCCAATTCCATATCCGTAAGAATGTGAGGGCGAAGTGCAAGACTTATGTGTATCCACAAGAAAAAATTGAATTGGTGATGACTGTGTTTGATTCAGTTGTTGATTCATTAACGATGGATGACTACCAGCAGCGACTGCAACATTACGAGGATGTTTCAGCACCGTTCAGTAACTTCATTGACTATGTCAAGAACACATGGCAAAATCAACACAGGGATAAATTTGTTTCTGCATGGATAGACCGACATATGCACATTGGAAACAAAACAACCAACAGGTATGCATCTGAATTGTCGGTGACATCTGACATTTATCACTATTTTTGTGGAGTTCTGAATTGTGTTTGTTTTCTGATGAACAGGGTTGAGTCTGCACATTGGCGGTTGAAGAAGTTGTTAGCTGATAGCAGAGGAGATTTGTGTAACTGTTGGGATGCAATGAATAACATGATCAGGTTACAGCACACTGAGTTGAAGGCTTCATTCGAGCATAGCATTAGTAGACAACAACATTGCTTTAATATTATAGTCTACAAGCACTTAAATGGCCTTGTGTCTAAGAATGCGTTACAGTACATTACCGACGAGCTTCTCCGATCTAGCACCGTTGGCATAGATAGTTCTGCGTGTGGTTGTGTGCTAAGATACACGCATGGACTACCTTGTGCATGTGAGCTTGCCAGATATACAATGCACTACATTCCAATCCCGTTGGTGGCAGTTCATACTCACTGGAGGAAATTGAGCTTCGAGAACCCATGTGACACCGACAGTAGCCATGGTTCAGAACTAAGTATACAGGTTGAGCTTGCAGCATTGGCACGTAGGTTTCAGGAGCTTGATATTGCAGGCAAAATGGTACTCAAGGCGAAACTACGTGAGTTGGCATTTCCTGACACCACTTCTATCTGTCCACCCCCTTGTAAGGTGAACCCAACGGGAGCACCAAAGAAAGGAAAGTGGTTGGCAGTAGATATTTCAACAAGACGCGATCCATCCTCATGGGAGCGTGTTGATGACTTCTTTGCCTCCCAACACGATAGTGCGTCAACTCCAACCTCGTCTAGACGTTCAGCTCCTCCTCTGCCCAATAAGTCGGCTCACACTTTGTCTAGACATTCGGCACCTCCTCCCATCAAGTCAGAACCACCTACAACTCCTCCTCCTCCCATCAAGTCAGAACCACCTATAGCTCCTCCTCCTCCCATCAAGTCAGAACCACCTACAGTTGCTCCTCCACTGATGAAGTCAGCTCCGGCCCTGCCATTCATACACCAGTTTCCTTATCAAATTCATCAATACATTGACAACATTATTGATGTAGAGCCCGATGGGAACTGTGGGTATCGTAGCATCGCTGCTTTACTTGGGATGGGGGAGAATGCATGGCCCTTAATCTGACAGGATTTGATTAGAGAGGTTGAGAGAAACCGGGACGACTATGTTGGTGTACTTTGTGGCGAAGACAACCTTGAGGCACTAAGGCGATCACTCTATGTTGACAGGGTTGATCATGTTGCCAAAAAAGACAAATGGATGACCATGCCAGATGCAGGATATGTGATTGCTAACAAATATAAGGTGGTTCTGATCTGTTTAGACCCAAGGGGAAGTACCACAATTTTCCCTCTCAGGCACGGACCACCGAAGGATTGGAAAAATCAGCGCGTCCTCTGCATTGGATTTCTGCATAGAATGGAACACTTTGTATAGGTACAATAGTTGTGTTAACTCTTTATTTTTTTTGTAACCTTTACATCATTTTTTACTTTGTTTAATTGGTTTCAAAATGACATGTTTTCAGGTCTATTTAAAGCATGACGCTCCAATACCTCAGCCGGATGTTCAATGGAAAAGGTTTAGAAGCGATTGTGCTAGGGATTGGGAGACGCTATATCTTAGTCGCATGCAACATTGGAAATCTATTTTTATTTCATCCGCAGAACATGTAGCTGTAGATCATTGAATATTTATATATTGGATCTCTATATTTATGGTTCAATTTGTGTTTTAATTGTATTTGCCTCTCAACGACATAATGGTACGACCAGGAGACGCAAAATTTATGAACAAATAAAATGCATATATCCCAAAATACAAATACATATATATGTCTGATCAAAATACATATGAAAACACTAAGAGGGTGCTGCTACTCGTGCCTACGCCTGACCCATCGCCGTGTATATATCTGCGGGAAATGGGGGCGTGCTAATCTCTGTAGCTCTCGCATCAGCTCCTAACCATCGGTGTCGGGCTGGATGTGCAGGCGTCCGTCCATCACTGCCTGTGCAATCTCAGACACCCTAGCCCAACTAGCAGCCTACGACAACAACAAAAAAAGATTTAATTTTCGTATTCACAGCTGTTTAAGACAAATAAATAAGACTTATAAATATAACATACATCTGCTGGTGGCGGTGGTGGTGCGGATGGTGGTGGTGTCGACGGCGGCGGTGGTGATCCTGGATCTAGAACTGGTACATGATCAGGATATATATATGGATGTGAGATACGTCGGAACCAATCCATGTATCCAGGCTCCACGTCCGGTAATCCAGGCGCCACCGGAGCACCAAGAACAATGAGGTGCTGATCAAAATGAAGCCACCTCTCGTCCATCTCCTCTGAACTGACCGACTGCCGTCTCAAGTCCCGGGGATCGACGGGTATGCGTTGCACATGTCCAAACTGGCGCAATACCCTGTCCGGCAGGTATGGATAGACGAGAGTCCCAAAACGGATGAAGCCCCTGAAGTGAGATATAGCATAGAACTCCCGCCACTGTGGCCAGGCATACGGGTCCCAGGTAACATCGCCTACAGTCAGCCGATCCAGGGCCCACCGATATGGCCTCACCAGTCCTGTGCCTCTGACCACATCCCAACGAGAGGCACGGGGTACTGCCTCATCGTACTCCAGACATAAACTCCTGGATCCGAGGTCAGGTGTCTGGAAGTGCTCATGAATCCAGGCCTGCATGAAAATTAAAAACTCAAATACTCTTTAATTAGCGCTTTACAAGTATAATAACAGATTATTGAATACAACAAAATTCGTACCTGTAATAGCGTCGTAAATCCCGCCATCTGCTTCATCTTAAACTCGCCGCATCCCCTGGCCGGGTCGCATAATCGCAGCGAGGCCATGGCACCCGTGCGTAGGTCTCGACACGGCTCAAGTCCCTAAACATGTGCGCCATCCTATACGCGTCGAGCCACTCTTCTCGGTGAGCAGTGGTGCCGACAAGGTGCAATAGGTAAGCCACGGCGCCATGTCCCACTCTCCATCCTCGCAGCATCGCCTGTATACCTCGGTGTGCAGCCACTCAAGTCGAACAGAAGTACATCTGTTCCTATCAATCTCCTCATGTAGTGCAGCTCTAGGGACGCCTAACAGCTCCGTCAGCATAGATAGCGGTATCTGCTTATCCATCTGCGGCCGGTGTAGAACGTCCCATCAACCGAATATGGAGTAGGCGTGAGACGTCATCCAGAGGGACCGTCATCTCACCAATCGGCAGGTGGAAGCTGGAAGTGTCTGAATGCCACCGGTCTACAAAGGCACTGATCAGTCCCTTGTCGACCGCCCCATAACAAAGCCGCCTGAGTGGATCAAGCTTCGACTCAAGCAGAATAGCATGAATCTGCGGATAAGGGGCAAAAGCAGATACACTGGTGCCGTGGTCGATCACCTAATCTCTCCCATGGCCCGACATCAAAGCAAAGCCAAGATAAGTCAATTACATATAAATAAATGAAATTAATGTAAAAAACAAAAATAGTGTTTACTTACGTCGGGCTCAAGCCACAACCGTGCGGCCACATGTTCTTGTCCATAACTGACAAGAACTGATCTGTCGTATGGGCCCCAGGAATGACTCAGGCCAGTCTGGCTCCACCACCGGCTCTACTACCGGCTCCACTATCGGCTCCACCACCGGCCATCAGGCTTCCACTACCGCCGCCGTCCAGCTGACGCATCGCTTCCACGCATCGACTCATGTGTCGCCGACGATTAGCTGGCATCGACTCCACTACCGTCATGATGTCGACGCAGCTCATCATGACGCTTGCGCGCCGACTTAGTAGGTCTCGTCCGGTCATCAACAGGGACTGATATCCGACCACTTGGTATCCGACCACCCCTAGCGGGTGCACGACCCCTCGTACGTGCCATAATCCTGTAAAATAAATTCATAAATAAAATATAAATAAAAATCAAATTAAATAACTACTGCTGTCATTCTGAACTTCCAGACTCTAGAATCCGGAACACTCTGGCTTCAAGAGTCCGGACGTAGGAATTGGAGTTTCTGTCATTCTGAACGTCCGGACTCTAGAATCCGGAACACTCCGGATTCTAGAGTCTGGAAGTTCAGAATGACAGAAACTCCAATTCCTACTTCTGGACTCTTGAAGCCGGAGTGTTCCGGATTCTAGAGTCCGGAAGTTCAGAATGACAGAAACTTCAATTCCTACGTCCGGATTCTTGAAGCCGGAGTGATCCGGATTCTAGAGTCCGGATTTACAGAGAAACCAGAAAAAAAAAAATAACGGACGATGCTCGTACCTTGCATAAAGTGAGAGGGAGAGAGACGATGGGAGACGGTGGAAATGTGGGGAGTGTGAGGGGCGAGAGTGAGAGGGAGAGGAGAGGGGAGGTGAGGAACTGTGGAAATGAGGGGAGGTGAGGGGAGGATCGGGAGAGGGAGAGGACAGGGAAGGTGAGAAACTGTGGAGTGGGGGGAGGTGATGAAATGAGGAGGAAATTAGGGTTAAGTTGAGGGGTATTTCAGTCTTTTCATTAGGTTGGGGAGGTGGGGAAATTAAGTGGGGGAGGTGGGGAAATAAAAGCCCTTAGAATAATTGTGTTAGAGTCATTAGGCTGGAGGGAGGAGCAAATAAACCCAGCAGATTTTTGTTTTTCTTCTTTAACACAATTATTGAGAGTCAACAAAAAAATTTACAAACCAATAACTGTATAAATTCTGTTTGGGCTAGAGCCACAATTGCCAGCTTTAATCCCAATTGTCTCAGGGCCGCAACATGAGATTTGTCTGGTCCAGGCCCCATATTAGACAAAAATGGTCATGATTCAGTATTAGACATGAGTATTGACCCCAAAAAAATTATTAGACATGAGTAACAGTAACGTGATGTTGTTGCCTTCTCAGCTTCTTAAATGGTCGCATCGCCTTTTTTTTTATTGAAAAAAAAAAATAATTCACTTTAAGTGGGATTGTGTTAGAGCAACTTTAGCTGAGGGAGCTTATAGGTCTCTTAACTTTTTTTTTATTTTTTTATTTTTACAGCGTTGGAGGTGATTAAGGTGCAACTCAAGTTGCATAAATTTAGGCTTTGTTCCTTGTACAAGACACGAGATCATAAGATTAAAATATTATATATTCTTTTTCTCTCAAACCCATAAGAAAATTACAGTTATTGTTGAATCAACAGGGAACAAAACTAATTTTGACAAACCAAAATTCACAACTGAGTTTCAAAACTGGAACTCAAGAAATCAAGAGCAACATCAAATCAAAGCCAGAAAAAGAACAAAATACAAATCAAAGCCAGAAGAATACAAAATAGATTCAACATTTCAGGACAAGTAAAAAAATAGATTAAACAGAGTTTGTAAAACACACACAAATTGAGCTTACAATACAATAGATTCAACTGATAACCTAAAATAAAAATAAAGATGAGGTCGAGATCTTGAAAGGTTCATCTCCACTGTGGCCACCGTTGTGGTCGAGATCTGGTGGTGGTGTCTTGTCCAGTCGTGATTTGGGAGAAGGGGGAGATCTGGTGGCCACTGCTCTGGTCGAGATCTTGAAAGGGTCATCGCCACCCCGCTTCTCCACTGTGGCCACTGCTCTGGTCGAGATCTTCACAGTAAGGGCGAGATCATGTCCAATCGCTATTTGGGAGAAAGGCGAGACGAGGGTGGGATCTAGGGAGAAGGGCGATTTAGGCAAGATTAGTTCATGCTTGAGTGAAAACCAGGGGAAGCAAATTAGAAGGAGAACCGAGGGAGATGAGAAGGAGAACCGAGGGAGGGTTTGAGAGAATAGGGACAAAATGAAAGCCTGAGAGAAAGAAGCTTTTGGAATGAAATTAAGGCATTGAGGGAGTTGGGTGGGTTTGTGAGCTCAAATGCTCGTTAATTGCCCAACAGATAGAATTTATTGAGAAAGAGAATTTTTTTTCCTTCAAAATGTTACCATTTGTTACCGTTTCATGACGTTTAGACATTCTTTCTATAAATAATGGTACCATTCACATCATTTTGTACACAATTCCTTTCTTTTATTGTTATCAAGCCTCAATCTTGTTTGTTTTCTATCAAATGGATCCCAATCAGATTAATTATCAAGCCTCCATACTTTTTTTTCCTATACCAACCACCCTATCGGTGACAATTATCAAAATCGTCAGTATTTTTTGTATCCACCACCACCAACCAATCCTACCATGTGGTGGTGGTGGAGAGGGAGGGTTTGAGAGAATAGGGACAAAATGAAAGCCTGAGATAAAGAAGCTTTTGGAATGAAATTAAGGCACTGAGGGAGTTGGGTGGGTTTGTGAGCTCAAATGCTCGTTAATTGCCCAACAGATAGAATTTACTGAGAAAGAGAATTTTTTTTCCTTCAAAATGTTACCATTTGTTACCGTTTCATGACGTTTAGACATTCTTTCTATAAATAATGGTACCATTCACATCATTTTGTACACAATTCCTTTCTTTTATTGTTATCAAGCCTCAATCTTGTTTGTTTTCTATCAAATGGATCCCAATCAGATTAATTATCAAGCCTCCATACTTTTTTTTTCCTATACCAACCACCCTATCGGTGACAATTATCAAAATCGTCAGTATTTTTTGTATCCACCACCACCAACCAATCCTACCATGTGGTATAGGCCTCCAACAGAAGTTGTGGAGTCCTCTAATAATGAACCCGAAACCCCATTCGGGTCCATGTCCGAGTCTCAAGTGCCACAATTCTCCACCCAAATTGGCCTAAAAAATATTACACTCGATGAAAGGAGAGGACATCCTACACAGAAAAAACTCGTCTCAAGTTCTCAAGAGAAGAAGACAATCCATTTATTCAGTCATGACTCAACATTTCAAAGGATGCAGTCGTGAGAGCTGACCAGAAAGCATATAGTTTTTTTGTTAACAATCAGAGACAATTCCATTGATTGTATGCATTGGGAATGGAAAAATTGCCAAGTCGCGTGGAAAGGCCAATTTTGTTGAGGTGATCATGCCAAACTCACGACCATGCTTGAAGCGGTGGCGTCACAAGACTTGTGGATTTGACATACATTTTTTGACACTTCGGGTTCTAACAACGACATTAATGTGTTAAACGCATCCAATGTGTTTAACGATGTTTTGAACGGACAAGCTCCCACAATGCAATATACGGTGAATAGAACCCAATATCATATGAGTACTATCTAGCAGATGATATTTATCACGAGTGGGCTACATTTGACAAGACCATGCCAATAACGCGGGGAGAAAAGAGAAAATTATTCGCCCAACGACAAGAATCAACAAGAAAGGATGTGGAACGAGCGTTTGGAGTGCTCCAGTCTCGATTTGCGATTGTACGTGGTCCGGCGGGTGCTTGACACGTGAATACAATGAATCATATAAATATATGCATACATTATATTGCATAACATGATTGTTGAAGACGAGCGAGACACATATATATGGTGTTAATTTTGATTATGATCATGTTGATAATGATATATCAACAGTTGAAGCATCTAATGGTCGTCATCCCAATTTCACAACATTCTTTTCAAAGGAAAACACATGTTCGTGAAAAACAAAATCCTCGCCAACAATTCATGCAAACTTGGTAAAGCATATTTGGGAGCCTTTCAGACATGAGAATAATGAAAATTAAATTTTATGTAATATTATGTAATCCAATTAAAATGTGATGTTATGTATTTCTCATTGTTATGTCTTTCTCATCGTTTTTAATTATAAAATATTATGTATTTCTCAATTTTTTAACTTATTATGATAAAAATTAATTACAATAAATTTCCAAATTTATTTTATATTTAATATTTTTATCTGTATTAGTTAAAATAATTGAATTAATATTAAAATTTGAAGCAAAATCAAGTGACATTTTGGGCCCATATAAATATAAATATATGGAGTCAATTGTAAGACCCAATATAAAAAAATTAAGCAACCACCTTTAGAGTAAAAAACTAGTGGAGTTGCTTATAAATTGTTTATGAGTTGTCTGAATCTTATGTGACATTTTGGGTCTCAAAAAGTGAGTTAAGGCACTCAAAGTGGGATTTTAAATTACCCCATTAAGAATGCTCTTAGTTGAGGACCGGAAAGGAAAAAAAAGTGAAGAAATTAAATTTTGAAAGGAAACAAAAAAGAAATTATTTTTTAAAAATAATAGAAATAAGAAGAGTATAATGATAGGAACGTGTGGTGCTCTTGTAATGTAAGGGAAAGTTGCCCAAAATTTTGCATTTCCACGTTATTATTTTTCGAACACTCCTAATGGTAGTTTCGAAGAAAATTTTTTAGTTCCGTTCATATATGGATCATAATTGAAGAGACTAATAATCTCTTCAAGAATTTAGAGCAGTGGTCTTTTCCAAAATTTTTAAAGACATGAATCAGGAATCAAACCTCTGACCACATAATTAAAAGACTTGAGCTGCTTACCGACCACTTGGGTCACACCAATTTAGTAAGTACATGCGAGTTTTATATAGCAATTATTAAATATTTAAAATGAAAAATATCAAATAATTTTTAAAACTTTTAATAATATATTAATATGACACCTTTATTAATATTTTTTAAAATTCTTCTAAATACTCGTTTATAGGATTATTCTTTTTATTTTTCATTCATGCTTAAACTACAATATCTTTAACGGATCCAAGTTGGCATCACATGCTCAAACAACATATTTTTACGTGAAAATAAAAAATATTATTTTTTAGGAGTGTTCTCGATACTGTTGAAAAAAAAGGGATATATTTGATGTAAACGGACAAAGGAATATCCGTAAAAAGAGGGCAACGGCAACGGCAGGCAGCAGCCAGCCATGTGCGTTTGTACGGAGGCTGTGAATGTACAAGATTCATCGGTCATTACACAAAGCAAGAAAGCGACTTCAACGGAGATATTATTATACTCTCTCTGTTTCTATTTATAAGTCTCTTTTTAAAAATAAAGATGTTTTTTTTTATAAGTTTTTTTATAATTTATAAGAAACGTTAATTATTTTTGTTCCAAAAATATCTATAATCAATATTAATAATCATGTCTTGAGATATGACAAGATATACTATAATCAATGTAAATAAAAGGTAAATAAGAAAAAATATACACATTATTAACAAATTTAATTAGACTAATTCCTTTTCTTAATAAGCATATTTTTGTCTAAAGGAGCTTATAAATAGGAACAGAGGGAGTAGTATCTATCTATATGTAATCAATACTCCTAGTACTATCGTACTAACTTTAAAGGGCTTGGCTTAGTAGAACATGATGGGACTTATAACCGACATATCGCGAGTTTAAGTTTTTACTAGTCTACTTGGGGTGAGATAAATACAATTACTTTCGTAAGTGCTCAAAAAAACCCGTAAGTTTTTCCTACCTTGGATTGAGGCGTCAATTCCTCAATCTAAATTTTATTTTATAAAGAAAAATAGTACTATTGTACTACACAAGAGTGAAATATGGTACTTATACGTGTTATAGACGAATTTGGATCCCCTCCGATCACCGAAGAGGCCAGTGGAAGAGAAAGACTCACAATATTAAAATAATATTATTTAATATTATTAAATAATATTATTTTAATATTATGAGTCTCTCTTCCAATAGCCTCTCAGTGACCGCAGAGGAGGCGAACTCGTTATAGACAGCTTATTATTTGCCAGAGTTTTCCTATACGAGAAAGATTCAGGAAAATCAAATAATGAAGGAGAAAATTCAGATGGGTTGGAGAGACCAAACATATGCATATGATTGATGATTGATGGCTCACCTTCAGTTGCGGGAACCCCTTGAAGGCGAAGACATCAGAGTTTACCATACTAGAGGTTCTCAACATGCTGCATTTATAGTGCAATTTGGATATTTTGATCTTTATGGTAATGTTTTTATTTATTTTTTCACAGGTATAATCTTATTTTATTTCAGTGAAAATAATGTTTGCTACAAATCAAGAACAAACTAATTAGTAACTACAATGCTTAGATAAAGCTGTCCTAGCAATAGCTTTAACAATTGTATTTGTTTGTAGCTTTACAAAAACAATTGAGTGTCTGTTCGGTTAAAATTCTTTTCACCGCAAAAGCTTAAAAAACACGGACCGAGGCACAAAATACGTGGAATTCTAAAGCTGCTCCCTTGTAGATTTTATCCAACGCCGTGTTTCACCTGGCTTTTGGACCATCACAATCTAAAACAAACAAAGGCCGAACAGTTTTGTCTAAATGCTATGTCTATTTTGCCTTCGTGTATCGTAGGAGTGTTCAAATCCAAATCAATCCAAAGAAAAATCGCAAACTGATCCAAAAAAATTGAAAACTGGAAAAAACCGATTTTTTTGGGGCCACTTTTTTCATCAACCGCACGGTTTGGTTCGGTTTGTGGTTGGCTTACCTAGAACCGAACCAATTCATACCGAATCACATGTTGTTAAAAAAGTAAATTTAAAGAGAATTTGCAGTAAATTCACTCTTCAAATCCACTCTTTAAATATTTACCAAACTGAAACTTAACCAAAACAAAGTAAATCTACTTTTTAAATATTTATCAAAAAAATTTATTCTATAAAAAATAAACTCTAAATATGTTATTTGAAGTCATATAAATAATTAATGTGTAATGCTCGACAAAAAATAAAAATCGAATCATCCGATCGAATCCAAACCGCATTTCATCGGATTGGATTGGTTCAGAATTTTTTAAGGAAACCATCCAAACTAAACTGAACCAAACCACATGCTGTTTTAATCTTTGGATTGGATGATATTTTCCTTCAAAACCGAATCAAACCGCATCGTGAACACCCCTAGTGTATCGTGAGAGACTTTAACGACATTCTCTCAGCCAATGACAAGTGTGGGCATGCTGATCGACCAAACTGGTTGATTAATGGCTTCTGGGAGCAGTGCAAGATTGTAATTGTAACATCCCCCCTAGCAAGATGTCCCATTATGTATGATTTATTTTTCTTTAAGAATATGTTTTAAAAATTGTGACTAGCATGTGAGTTAAATCGTAGAATCTCAACACTAATATTAAGTTTTTAGTGCTAAGGGTGGTAAATGGTAGATAAAGGGGTGAAAATAGCACTCTTAAGGGGTATACTTGGAAATTTTTAATTTATTAAGGGATAGATTTGTCACTTGCTAGATCAATACATCAGACCCCTCCCCTTTCTCTTCTCTTATTCGACCCTCCCTCACTCTTAAGACACTATTACATGCAATTTTGAAAGAAAACACCATCTCCATCTCCATGGAAGCACTTTAGAGAGAGAAAGTAAGCTTTTAGTGAGGAAGGTGGAGGAAACCTAAGGGAAAGTCAGAGTAGGAACTGGGCATTAAGGAAAAGAGGAAAGATTGAGGAACATAGGAAGTGGAGGAAAGAAGAAGAAGGGGAAAAATCGAATTCAAGAAAGGGGAAGGAGTTTTATGTTATTGTTCTGAGTTTTTGAGCTCAAAGTCTTCATCTAAGGTGAGTTATTCTTCCATTAGAGTGATTTTAGTCATGGGCAACCATAAGACCCATTCTTAGGAACCAATTTCTAAGAGATAGAAAGAAAGGAAATAGGGTGTTCATAGGCATTCTTAGAGATATGCAGAAATATGGTGGTTAATATGTTCATTTCTATTATTTCAGTGATTTATGTTACTTGCATGTTGGTATGTTTGTGAAAATGTTGAGATTCTATGTTTTATGGTGTATTCTTTGGGGTCTCTATTTCCTGAGAAAATGTTTCTGTGGTAATTAGGATTTGATGTTGATTAGGTGTGCAAAACTGTCAATTTCCTGGGTTTTTGATACTAGTCATGCATTAGAATGACCATATGAGTTCTTTTTCTTGTGGAATTATTGATGGGTACTTGGTGTAGTGATAATGTGGGTATGAAATGGAGTTTTGAAACATTTTAACCTTTACAAAATCTGTTATGCAACAAAGAGGGTAAGTTCTCATCGATTGTAGGCTTAATCTTGACCATAAGAATGCGTGTAGTGTATTGTATGCCATATAGTGGAGCATAAAAAACACGTGCACCCCACTGCACAGAGGGCACAGGGCATGCTGGGGCACCTGGCGCCCTGCTTTTGTTTCTCTCAAGGGCAGGCGCAGGGTGCAAGCCACAAGGGGGCTCCTGGTGCCCTGCTTCTATTTGTTCACTCATGTTCGATGCCCTTTCGGGCGTAGGGGCGTCTGTTAGGCTGCTTTTTGAGTTGTTTTTGACTTAGAATAATGTCAAATACATGATCGTATGAATGGTTTGAAATTGTTGACTTGGAATGAATTTAATAATTGCCCAGACTATGAATTAAGTAGTAAGAATGATAGTTCTCCCTTCTAGAAAGAAGGTGTGGTATGGCTAGGCAAGTTGGGACGCCACTTGCGAGTTGCAGACGTCTAACCAACCATACCTTAGAGCTTCTACTTATGTTATCTTTGGTAATGATTCCATGTGAGTGGTTCGTGAAGGGCTCACTCAGATTTTTATCTCACCCTGTTTCTCTTTGTTTTCAGATAAACAGGTAAAGGATGATGCATGATAGAGAGCTTTGAGAATTCATCTAAAGAATCCTTTAGCACTTCCTTTAAATTTAGCAATTACATTTTGTTGTATGAATTAAGTAGTAAGAATGATAGTTCTCCCTTCTAGAAAGAAGGTGTGGTTTGGCTAGGCAAATTGGGACGCCACTTGCGAGTTGCAGACGTCTGACCAACCATACCGTAGAGCTTCTACTTATGTTATCTTTGGTAATGATTCCATGTGAGGGGTCCGTGAAGGGTTCACTCAGATTTTTATCTCACCCAGTTTCCCTTTGTTTTCAGTAAAGGATGCTTCATGATAGAGAGCTTTGAGAATTCATCTCAAGAATCCTTTAGCACTTCCTTTAAATTTAGCAATTACATTTTGTTGTATGAATTAAGTAGTAAGAATGATAGTTCTCCCTTCTAGAAAGAAGGTGTGGTATGGCTAGGCAAGTTGGGACGCCACTTGCGAGTTGCAGACGTCTAACCAACCATACCGTAGAGCTTCTACTTATGTTATCTTTGGTAATAATTCCATGTGAGGGGTCCGTGAAGGGCTCACTCAGATTTTTATCTCACCCCGTTTCTCTTTGTTTTCAGATAAACAGGTAAAGGATGATGCATGATAGAGAGCTTTGAGAATTCATCTAAAGAATTTATCTCACCCCGTTTCTCTTCCAACTTGGTCATGTACTCGGGTTTGTATTTCCATTTTATGGATGCTCTTTAATGTTAAATATCTTGACTTCAAGTAATATTGAATATTGTTGGGTGTTACAGTAATCTTGTTGGTATCTCCCTGGAAGGTTATTCTTTTACTTGGGTTAGGAGTAAGGGTACTCCTGATGTGGTGAACGAAAGGTTAAATAAAGCGATGGTCAAGTCGGACTTGTTGGAATTATCTCGCAGGCTAGGCTCCATAATTTACTATGTTTACATGAGTATAAGTAGTTATTCCATATAAAATTATTTTAAACATAACTACTTGTACTCATGTAAACTCAACAAATCTTTCATAGAACTTTTATGAAAAAAATTGGACCAAAGAATATTTTTCTTTTATTAAATAAGAATGCTATGTATTAAGATATTTTTTTTTACCCAAGGTACTTTTTATGACAATTTCTTTTAGAAAATTGTTATATTTTTTAATGAATGATTAATTGGTAGGTTCTGCCTAATATGGTTTGGGTCCAAATAGGTTGTATCAATCATAGTCAGAGTTTTTTGTGTGAATAACTAGTAGCCTAATCCCGCCCGTCATCTCCACCACCATCCTAGCCATCTCATTATCCTCATACACCGCCTTAAAGACCAATGAGCCACCACCTCTGCCATATGAACATGCTCGCATCATTTCCATTGTTCCCTATAAACTAGTTGTGGACCAACAACGACAGTACATAGACCTCCATCGTACTGCAAGAGTACTGTTGAGTACCCACGACCATTTATCCGTCTGTAATGGTCAGACACGAACTGGGTTTTTTAAGTAATTAACCTGAAGATTTACCGACTGCTTAGCCGTCGGCAAATCAAAATATTACAGTTATTTGGAGCCTAGTTACAGACGGCTTATGGCAGTCAGTAACTACCAACGACTAAGCCATTGGTAAAATGAATAGACAACTAATTAGTTTCCCTATCTTCTTTCTCTCTTCCTCAATTCCCTTTCGTTCTGAACCCTATCTTCTTTTCCCTCTCACTCACGACAGTTCTCCTCCCCTTTACCTTCGTTTTGCTTGCTAGCTCACTCGCAAAACCTAACCCAAAAAGCAAGGCCTCATCGCAAAATCGAACAGCCGTGACAGCTCCCTCGTAGCTTTTGATGATTACTGACGACCTTTGGTGATTACTGACGACTTTTGGTCATTGGTTACGCTGTGTTTTCTCTTAGTGTGAGAGTAACACTACTTCACTCTCACATACCTATTCAACAATCTTAAAGACAAATAAAAAAAAAGAAAAAAAGAAAGAATGCATAAGCTATAACCGATAAAACTTTAGTGTGGATATTTGGACCCATGATTAGGGGACCCTAATTTAGGAGATAAATAAATTAAGTTTTTGAAAATATTTTATCAGAGCCAAGATCATGTGTTCGATTCCCAGCAGGAACAATAACTGAGGGGGAGATTGTTACCGGGTTGTGGCATCAATTGTCCCGTGAAAAAATATATGTTAAAAAATTGTGTTGCTTAACATTTTTTGTAACTAGGCGGTGAATTTAAATTATTTAATGAAATTCAGTTAAACTTTATTTAATAATGACAATATATTAAAAATTGTATTAAAAAATACATGAAATTTGTATACTATTCCTTCATTTAAGAAAAAAAAACGTGTTTGCCTAAAAAAAAGTTGCTTCCTTTACGATCCCAAATTAATTTCATTCTAATAGTCAAACATTCTTTTGAGTTTTGCCTAATATTGTTACCTATAGTTTTCTATTGAACCAGGCAGGATATTATTTCCAATTCTAAACCCATTCTCTTTTTTTGGGCTTGAGCCAACTTTCTTTCAATCACGTTCTTGGAGTTAAGTCGGTAAGAGCTCTCAATGAGGCTTCTCTGTTAAAGCTCAGTTGGGATATGTTATCCTCTAATAAGGAGTGGGCTACTTTTTACCGTGCTAGATTCTTCAAGAATAAGAAGTCCATTGTCCGGTATGTTAAATCCTCCATTTGGCCGAGTATCAAATCTCAAATCTCCACTGTCCTGTCTCATTCTATTTGGCAAATTGGTGATGGTACGCTTATTAACTTTTGGCTGGATAATTGGCTATCTACTCCTCTCGTTCAGTTGCTGCAAATTCCTGACAATTGCCATGACCAGCTCTCTGCTTCTGTGGCAGACTTTCTTCATAACAATTCTTGGCATATTCCTAGGAGTATTCTAGACGCCTTTCCTCAGGTTGCTTCTAATATTGCCAATGTTACTATCCCTCGGTTTCAGGATGAGGACAGATTAATTTGGACTGATTCTAGTTCTGGCAATCTTTCCTACAAGGAAGCTTATTTGCACATCAAACGAGCCAAGTCGGCGGTGTCTTGGCATAAGATTATCTGGAATGCTTCTATTCCTCCCTCCAAATCTTTTATCTTTTGGCGTCTGATGCATAATCGTATGCCCACGGAGGAAAATTTGAAGTCTAGGGGCTGCGTTTGTGTCTCGGTTTGTAGCCTGTGTTATGCAGCTGAAGAGTCCTCCAATCATCTTTTTCTTTCCTGCAGTTTTGCTAAAGCCCTCTGGGATTGGTTGGCCTCAGTGATCAAGACGAACATTGATACTGCTTCCATTACAGACATTGTGAAGGTCTGTAATCTGAATTGGAGCCCGCAAACTAAGGTTGTCATTGCAGCTGCTATAATTAACATCTTGTGGGTGATTTGGTTCAGCAGAAATAAATTGAAGTTTGATAGCAAGAGGGTGCCTTTCCGAACAGCTAAGAACTTAGTTGTCAGCTCTACTTCTCTCTCAGGTAACACGACTAATTGTTGCATGTCTTCCTCTATGTAGGAATTTGTGATTCTTAAGGAATTTGATATTAAGGTTCATCCTCCTAAAGCGCCTGATATTATCCAAGTTGATTGGATCACTCCCCCTTGTGATTGGGTCAAAGTCAATACTGATGGGGCAGCTAGAGGATCCCCAGGTCAGGCAGGGGGCGGGGGTATTTTTAGAGACAAGAGTGGTGCTGTTATTGGATGTTTTGCAGACTATTTTGGTATCGTGTTCTCTTTGGAAGCGGAGCTCTTGGCGGCAATGTTTGCTATTGAGGAGGCTAGTCGCAAAGGATGGGTTCGTCTTTGGGTGGAGTGTGACTCTACTCTGGTAGTGCAAAGCTTTCAATCGTCCCACCTTGGTCAGTGGCACTTAAGAAATAGGTGGAAGAATTGCATCCACATCGCTTCATCCATGACTTTCAAGATTTCTCACATTTATAGGGAAGGAAACCACTGTGCTGACAAGTTGGCTTCTTTTGGAGTTTCTTCAAAAGGTTACTCCTGGTGGAATTCTATTCCTTCTTTTATCAGAGAAGATTTTTTCAGGAATAAGTTCGGCCTTCCTAATTTTAGATTTAAATAGTCTTTATGGGTTTGGCTTTTGCCCCCCTTCGTTGTTTTTTCCTTTTTAATAATTGTGTGCTGCAGATGATTGTTAATGTCTTTGGTGCCAACATAGTTGGGATGAAAGACATTATTGTGATGCTTTTGCACACTTTTTTTGCTTTTAGGAATGTTAGTTTCCTGTTTATAGGCTGGTTTATTTATCCTATATGTGCCACTATTGTCTTTGTTCATGGGTTTTGGTCTAGTCTCCCCATGTTTTTTTTAGTACATCTTCTCTTTTTTTAAATAAAATTTAGGGAGGAGTACTGTTTTTCCTTCTAGATGTTTTTTCCCCTAAGGAGGGTTTTGCATCAGAAGGTTTTAACGAGGCTCCTTTCCTTTCTTTTGCTCAAAAAAAAAAAAAAACTCCTTTTTATGCGAGTTACTATTGACGCCCCCATTTTTTCTAATACACCCCTTAAAGACTTCATTTCATTTTTTTCCAAATTTATCCTGGTCTGAATATATATAACTGGACGGACACTGACCATATATATATATAAAGAGGGATCAAGTGATCCCAGGAGTAACTTTTGTCAGAGTTACTCCACTTAATAACTCTATATATCCGGATGGTATTGAAACTATTTTTTTTTTTATTTTTAAAACCCCCTAGTCTGAGAAGTGGATGAAGGAGACATGCAACTTCCACTACCATGCGGTGAGATGACCGTTATGTTGGACGATGTCTCCACACCGTTTCATCTGTCGATGGGTGGTGACTCTTAGTGTACATTCCCATCAGTAGAAAGGTTGAGTGCTCCCTACTTGAGGAGCTCCTTGGATGAATCTATACTGAGTGCAATGAGGGAAGCACATGTGCGCTTTAGCGGGCTATTGGACATGTACACCTCAAGATGAGGCGTGGGATGGAGGCTAAGACACACCACCATGGGGTGATGGTGGGTGACGTGTTGCAGCATTGGGCACAGGCTGCGAAGGCCTATTTGCTGTGTCTGGTGAGCTGCAACATATTCACAGATAAGAGCTCCGCGCACGTGGACATGTTGTACCTAGAGGCCTTCCGCAACCTCCAGACTTGTGGAGAGTATGCATGGGGTACTGCTGCCCTAGCATACTTATATGATCACTTGTGCTACGTGAGGTTACACATGACGAAGTAGATGCATACATGTTAGGGAAGATGGAGATTCGTTCCCGGCATAGACTGTTGTGCGCTGGTTAGTATTGGATGATGTGTGTTGGTCTCCATATGATGACCATCGCCAACACCATGCATTTGATGAGATCTGCTGGTACTCAAGGTTGATTAGGTGTGGCAGGATAATGCACCTATGCCTTCTGAAGAGGGTTCTGAGTCAGTTCACCTACGTCGAGGGTATCCCTCAGGATCCTCAGGAGGCTACATGACCAATGACAACCTAGAGCAGACTAATGTCACATACCCAGGGCGACTATCATAGATGCAGCCCGAGAAGGCCGTACACCAGATGTTAGTTGAGGCGGACAACACTTTCAATTATCAAAGGAGAAGGAACACTATATTTAATGTATTTATCTTTTTATATTTTAATGTATTTATTTTTCATAAGCTAAAAAATATAAACAAACAAATGATCAATAATAATATTACTCAACTAGATGAAAATAAGCAAAGCCAAATTTAAGAAAAAAATTGAAAAATAACATTGGAGTTAATGGCTCTGGTTGAATCAAATCACGGTTGACTCAAGTTGGTTGATGGCTTTGGTTCAATCAAGCTAGTGATGATCTCATCGATGGATCTTGGTTTAGTCAAGGAGGCGATGAACTGGTCATTGGATATGACCAACGCAGCGTATAACTGAATTGATCTGAAGCTAGCATGTCTGGTAAAGATGGAGCACATCATTTCTACATTGTCATAATTTTCAAATTTTAGACCACTCTATGGAACACATCCATATTCTATGAAACCAGGGGATTGATAATGAATATCATTCACCTTGTTGGTATCTCGAGCTCTAATCTTATCAATAACTTTTTTCTTCATGGCATTAAGTGTGATATCTTTATTTATCTTAAACGATCTTGGGTTATCACATTCAAAAGCGGTCCCCTCATTAGTTGTTATTGTTGCCAACTGACTCCGAACACAAGAAAATGGGTGAATTGTGTGTGAACGGTGTTTTTGAAAAACTTTTGCAAATTAAAGGACTTGAAAATAACTTGCTGGAATTTTAATGCAATGAATAAATGACGAATAAGTAAATTGCAATAATATAAATGACAAAAATTAAATTGTTGAAATATAAATGGTTGTAAATAAAGAACGATGAAATAAAGAGCTGAAACTTAAATGATTGAAAATAAAGAGACGAAGAGCAAAAGAGAGCAAGCAACATTTTATACAGATTCGGCCACCAAACACCCTAATGACCTATGTCCTATCCCCAAAGTAAAACGCTAAGGGATTTTACTAAAACACTAGCTTTTAAATCAGGTTTAGCTAGAAACCTTTACAACTCAAAATTAGAGTAACAAGTTCAAGAGATATTGTTTCTCTATGAATAACTTGGGATTCCTACCCAAAAATTAATCAGAAAAAATATGATGAAAATATACACTCAAAAGTGCATATTTTAAACAAATTGAAGCTCAGAAAAATTATAGATGAAACTATGTAGAGTAAAGACTCTGAAATAAAATTATAAGCAAGTAAAAAAAATGAGACAGTGTGATGAAAGATTTAGACAAATTTTGAGCACTAAAATTGTATGCAACAGCGTGTGTGTCAAAAACAAATGTTGACCCTCTATTTATAGATGGACACTGCAACGATATTATTTTCAAAACTGTGTCACTATAATCGATAATGGCCATGTCCACAATCGATTATAGTAATTTAAAAAACACGATGAATCCGTTTTTACAAAGATAAATGATTATGAGTATTATCATAATTGATATTCAAAAGATCATAATCGATTATTTAAGTTCAAAAATACGCTGGTGAGGTTTCGTATACATAATCGATTATAGAAGGTATCATAATCGATTATGGTCGCTCTGACTTAAAAAATCTTTAAGTGACAAACGTCATAATTCATATTAAAGAAAGAAAAACAAATATTTGGGCACTCAGAGAAGGTATTTTCGAAACATTTTCAAAGAGCTTAATGGCTTGAAGAATTTGTTCAAAAAATTTTTAGATAACAACCATGAAGTTGATTTTTCGGATAAAAAGCTTTGTATGTGTGACTCAATTTTAATTGAGAGCTTTTACTACTACTCACAAATAGTCCTAATAAAAAAGACATAAATACCCAAAAACCCAAAACTCGAAAGGCTCCAATTCTTGGTATTCTTTTTCGCTTTTTGCACAGTTGGCTATTTGTGAAACTTCCTTTTGTCAATCATCAAAATATGACCTGTCAAGGCATATATTAACAGTTCTAATTTAGCCATTGTAACACACATAAACAATTGTCGAATTCATGTATGTAAGTCGATAAGGAAGATGAAGTCAAAATGTTGAGAAATTGTAGATTTGTGAATGGAAATGAAGTGGCGTATTTCTTCAGAACACTTCTATTTATACAAGTCTTGGTACGATCTCAACCGTTTAAAGTGTTGGTGTGATTTTATTCGTTAATCTACTGATGCACATCTACTAACACACTAAGGCATGGACTGTACAATTTATTTAATCAGTACGATCTCAACTGTTCATTTCCTTGGTGCAATGTTAGTCATTCATTTACTATACTGTGACAACCACCCTTAAAATTAAAATGGAGTCGCCACCTAAAGTTTATTAAGGAAAAACAATAGGAAAAACCCTTTTTTATGAGGATAATTTAAATATAATAGTCTTTGAACCAGATTTCGAGCCCGGGAGTTATTTACGCTTAAGAAAGGTGTTAGCACCCCTAAGACGCCCATAAAATGGTACCCTTTTAATTGTTTAAAGAAACTTGCTTATCATTAAATAAATTATTCCCTAATGAATTTTCTAAAAAATACAAGTTTATTAATCATCATATTACAAAGGTTATAAAAAGAAACTTAGTAAAAGGACAACTCAACCATTATATACAAATTATTATTTATTCTTTTCTTATGTAACAGAAATAGTAAATGTAAGAAAAAACCTACAAAAGTAAAAAAAAACTAATTACGTTAATAAAAAAAATAGATAAGAAGGAAAAATTCTTTTTTATTTGCTTTTATGCCCCCCTCATCAATTCTCTATTCAATTCTGATTATTTATGAAATAAAAAAAGTAATATTGCAAATAAGTCCCTGGTTTGGGTCTGGCCCCATTGGAAGACCAAACCAAACCCAAAAATTTCAATTTTGCTTTCAAGTCCTATTTTAATATGATAATTACAAATTGGCCCCTATTTAGGGTTTGGCCCCATTGGAAGGCCAAATCTTAAAACGTGTATGAACAGAAAATTAAAAAAAAATGAAAACTTTTTAATTCTTTATTACTGTCAGGTCCCTTTTATCACATATTTGCAATTCAGTCCTTCATCTAGGGTTTGGCCCCATTGGAAGGCCAAACCCTAGCCTTAGCTCAATTTAGTCGAATCTCAGCAAATTAAGGAAACAACAACAACTGCTAACAATGAAAGAAATACGAAGAAAGGCAACACCGCATGTAATTTGATCCAGACAACAACATCCAATCCAGAATATAGGTTACATAGCAATGGCAAAAAAAGGGAAAAAGAAACAAAACAGAGAAATAGAAAGATGAAGAGGATGAAGAACCTGGGTTTATGGCTTCCCAGAAAATTTACAACCAAGAGATGGAGGAAGAAAAAAAACTAGAGCTAGAGAGTGTTTAAGATTTTTTTTTGATTTTGAGGGGGCTCACGGGTTTTTTCCACTCTGCTTGCCCTGCTCCTTACACTATCTCTGGACTCGGGTTGGCTCTCTGTCTTCTTCTTGTTCTCTCTTTCCAGGGTTCCGTCCCCTCTGCTTCTACTTGTGAGGCCTTTTATAGCCTCTAATCTTGTTTCAATCACCTACAAAACAAATCAGAAACCAATCAGTAATTAAACGCATTTTAACAGAAAAATAAGAAAAAAAGGAAAGAATGGAAAGAGACTCCCTTTTATTCGAATCTGGACTTGATTTGGAGGATTCGGTCCGGATTTGACGAATTTGGAGATGAAGGCGCCGCGGTCATGAGGTTTAGGGTTAACTGAGTTTGGTGTGGCCGTGGCTGGGTGATGAGAGATTAGGGTTAAGAGGAGATCAGATGAAGAAAAGAGGGACAGAAGGGAATTTGAGAGAGGATCTTCGAAATCTGTTTCTGAAAAAGGAAAACAAATGATGAAGAAGGGAAGGGAAGGAGAGATTTGAGGGAGAGGCGCAGCGCCTAGGGTTGGAAGGAACGAGGGAAAAGGAGAGAGGACGAGGATGCTACTGGTGAGAGGAAATGAAGTTGTGTGTGTTTTGTGTTTTAGGGTTAGAGGATTTGGATGAGAGAATGGTGGAAGAGAGAGCGTGAATGGTGGAGGAGAATTAGGGTTTTGGTGGAGTGGAAGGGAAGGACTGAGGGAGAAGACGAGTGTGTCTTTGCGGCGAAGAAGGCTCGAGAGAGAATGAGAGAAGCAGAATGAGGATGAAGGGATTGAAATTTAGGGTTAACGTGATTTTTGGGTTGGGCCAAGAAGAAAAGGGCTGCGTGGATTTGGGAGAAGCTGGGGTGTGTAAACGAGAGGCGGGGTGCGCGTAGCAAGGCTGAGGGCGTAAGGAGATGAAGGGGTATGAAAATAAAAAGAAGGGGTGTGCGAAATAAAAAGGAAATGGGCTGCGTGAAGCTGGGCTGCGTGGGTGGCTTGGTTGCGTGCTGTTTGCACCACCCAGTTTTATTTTTTTGCACACCCCTTCAAATAAAAATCCCCTTTTTCATTCATTCTTTTCTTCTTTTTTTTAATCTCCTTTATTATAAAAACAAAAATATTATTTTGTTTATTATTACTACTACTAATTAAAATAAATAATAAAAATAAAATTAAAAGGGCCGGACAAAATTAGGGTATTACAGCTACCCCTCCTTAATTACATTTTACTTGAAGGTCTTCGTGCATTCGTTATTAAAGATAATTAAGGATAAAGGACTCTAATTTTGTCCTGAACGAAATTGTTTGAGGATGCGAGACCGGCTCCTGACTTAGTTTTGAGACCCTCGGTCTGATTCCTAGTGAATTCTCGGTAAGGCATAGGTTTGGTTCCTAGCTCTTACAAAATTAATGAGGGATTCTAGGTTTGATTCCTGGTGAATTCCTGATGAGGCGTAGGTCTGATTCCTAATCCTCACATCTTCGGTATTGATTATTCCCCTACTTAGGGAAAATTTAGGGTGTCAGCTCCTCTGTCGCTCGACACAGGTTTGGGTCAGATTCCCAACAAGGGTGAGTCAGGTTCTCAACTCTTGCTAAAAGGTACGGATTAACTACCTTACTTTAAGGAATGTCCATAATATGAGTTTCTCTGTCACTCAATATGGGTTCGGGTCAGGTTCCCTGTTAAAACTTGGGTCAGATCCCCAAGGTGATGGGTCAGATTCCCAGCAAGTTGTAGGATAGGTTCCTAACTCTTGCTAATAAATTGAATAGGCTGAGTACTAGTTCTTACTGAGTAACAACAAACCAATTTTATGTAATATTTGAGAGAGTGGATCAATGGACCCAAAAACTTTGATAGTCATGCAGTATGCAATGAATGGTATGCCATGCATGAAATGAAATTTTTATTTTTAGAGAAATGTTTTTGAAGACGGATTGTGTATCAAAAAGTATTGGTAATTATGCAAGATGCAGTGAATAGCATGTCATGCATGAGTATTATTTGCTTTATCAGGGATATGCAATATCCTCTTGACTACTTCTGAAACTTTTCTTGGTAAGTTAATTCCAGATCTCTTTAGTTGGCGAGTTCTGAACAAACTAATTGGCCTTTTCGTAACGTATTCGCCATTGATGATTTTGCATTAGGCGAGGTGCCTTACTAGCTCTTTTCCTTAATGTGAAGACGTCGAATTCCTTAGATCCTTCTAGAATTTTCGGTAATTACACAATGCCCTTACATTTTGATTTGCATATGTTTGTCTTTTAGTACAGATTTCCCTAGAAAGAAAATGCAAATTGATAAAATCCCGAATTAAGTTTGGAGAGGCTGAAATAAGCATCCTATTGTGCTGATTAACAAACGGCAACATGGGTAAGAATGGATTTCCACTATGGTGGGGGAGATAAAATATTACAAACAGAATAAGTTCGTGTTTGCTAAATTAGAAACTGGTGAGAAATATCAGCTATACATATAATCCATTTGAAAACAAATCGTGCTGCCCTTTCGTGATTCAGACCTCGATCGCCTTTTTTTGACCAACTTCAAAAACTTGTGCCTTCTGGTTGGTTTTTGCTCAGGCCGCTCTTTGCGAGTTTTCGACCCAGCGGGTTGCCCTAAATCGCCCTTGCGGGTTTACAACTTAGTGCTTTTATTTTACCTTAATTTTTGCCTAGACTGCCCTTTTGGGTTTTCAACCTACCAGGTCGCTCTAACTTTTGCCTAGACCGTCCTTTCAGGTTTTCGGCCTAGCGAGCTTTCCCCCTCTTTTTTTTATGTTGTACCATTCTAGACATAGTATTTCTTGACTGCATCTGAGTTTATTGGCAGTGGTAGGTCATGCCCTTCCATATCTGTAAGAATGAGGCCTCCTCCTGAGAATGCCTTTTTCACTATATATGGACCTTCATAAATTGGAGTCCATTTTCCGCGTTGGTCTTTCTGAATAGGTAGAATCTTCTTTAATACCAATTCCCCTTCTGAGAATTCTCGATGACGTACCTTTTTCTCGTACGCTCTCTTGAGTCTTTTTTGGTATAATTGGCCATGGCAAATTGCCTCTAACCTTTTCTCTTCTATAAGATTCAACTGGTCATATCGTGCTTGGACCCATTCAGCTTCTTCGAGCTTGGTTTCCATAATTACCCTTAAAGAAGGGATTTCTACTTCCATGGGGAGTACTGCTTCCATCCCGTATACTAGAGAAAAAGGTGTTGCCTCCGTTGAAGTGCGTACGGAAGTTCGGTACCCGTGTAAAGCAAAATGGAGCATCTCGTGCCAATCCTTGTAAGTTACCACCATTTTCTGAATAATTTTCTTGATATTTTTGTTGGCCGCTTCTACTGCCCCATTCATCTTTGGACGATATGGAGAAGAATTGTGATGTTGAATTTTGAAATCATCGCACAACTCCTTCATCATCTTATTGTTTAAATTAATCCCATTGTCTTTGATGATATTTCTTGGTAAACCGTACCGACAAATTATTTCCTTTTTTATGAATTTGACCACAACACTACGAGTCACATTGGTATAGGAGACTGCTTCGACCCATTTTGTGAAGTAATCAATAGCCACGAGGATGAATCGGTGCCCGTTAGAGGCTTTTGGTTCAATCATTCCTATGACGTCCAAACCCCACATGGAGAACGGCCAGGGTGCACTGAGGACGTTTAGGGAAGTTGGAGGTACATGAATATTATCAGCATAAGTCTGACACTTATGACATTTCCTCACATGCTTGATGCAATCACTTTCCATTGTAAGCCAATAATACCCAGCTCTGAGAATCTTCCGGGCCATTGCATAACCGTTGGCATGGGTCCCGAAGGTACCTTCGTGGACGTCGTCAAGAATTTGTCTTGCTTCTGCAGAGTCCACACATCGGAGGAGTACCATGTCGTGATTTCTTTTGTAGAGTACGTCACCGTTCAAGAAGAAACTCATAGCAAGCCTCCTCAAAGTTCGCTTGTCGTTCTCTGAGGCGTCTAAAGGGTATTACTTGTTTTTGAGGTAGCACTTGATGTCATGGTACCACGGTTTTCCGTCAGACTCTTCTTTTATCGCCTGGCAATAAGTGGGATTAGCACGACTTTCCATTAGGATGAGAGACATTTCCTTGTCGCTATTTATTCGGAACATAGATGACAGCGTGGCTAGTGCATCAGCCAACTGATTATCTTCTCGTGGGATATGTTGAAACGTGATCCTATCAAAGGATTCAACGAGTTCTTGGATATACTCGTGGTAAGGGATTAGCTTAGAATCTCGAGTTTCCCATTCTCCATTCAACTGGTTGATAACTAGAGCAGAATCCCCATATACTTTTAGGACTTTGACCCTAGTTTCTATGGCAGCCTTGATTCCCATGACACATGCCTCATATTCTGCCACGTTATTGGTACAACTGAAACACAAGCGAGCCGTGACAGGAGTGTATTGATTTTCTGGGGAAATTAGTATTGCCCCGATTCGGTGCCCCAATGCATTAGAAGCCCCATCGAACATCATGGTCCACTCTTTCTTTCTTAATTCTTCTCTTTCGGCGGACATTACATCCTCATCAGGAAATTCATAGCGGACAGGTGAATGGTCATCTATTGGTTGATTGGCTAAGTGCTCAGCTAGGGCACAACCTTTGATGGCTTTCTGAGAGACGTATTGAATATCATACTCGGATAACAACATTTGCCACCAGGCAATCCTTCCAGTGAGAGCAGGCTTCTCGAATACGTATTTGATCGGGTTCATCTTTGACACCAACCAAGTTGTGTGAGAAAGCATATACTGTCTTAGGCGGTGAGCGGCCCATGCTAGGGCGCAGCAGGTACGCTCCAATATCGAATAATTAGCTTCATATCTGGTAAACTTCTTACTCAAGTAGTAAATGGCACATTCCTTTTTACCTGTTTCGTCATGCTGTCCAAGTACACACCCTATAGATCCGTCTAGCACTGTCAAATAGAGGATTAATGGCCTGCCTGGTACTGGAGGTATTAGCACAGGGGGTTTTTGTAAGTATTGCTTGATTTTGTCGAAAGCCTCTTGGCATTTCTCATTCCATTCAATAGTTTGGTCCTTACGCAGCAATTTGAACATTGGCTCACAGGTGTCAGTGAGTTGCGATATAAACCGGGAAATATAGTTTAACCTCCCTAGAAAACCACGAACTTCCTTTTCTGTGCGAGGAGCTGGCATTTCTAAGATGACTTTGACTTTTTCCGGATCGACTTTTATTCCTTTCTGACTCACAATGAATCCCAGCACCCTACCTGACTGGACACCAAAGTTACACTTGGCAGGATTGAGTCTTAGGCGAAACTTTCTCAATCGCTCAAAAAGTTTCCGTAAATCAATTATATGGCTTTCTTCAGTTTGCAACTTAGCAATCATATCGTCCACGTAGACTTCCATCTCCTTATGGATCATATCATGAAATAGAGTCACAATTGCCCTTTGATATGTTGCCCCGGCGTTCTTCAACCCAAACAGCATCACTTTGTAGCAGAAAGTTCCCCAAGCTGTAATAAACGTAGTTTTCTCCATGTCTTCTCTGGCCATTTTAATCTAATTATACCCAGAGAAACCATCCATGAAAGAGAAAACAGCGTGATGAGCGGTATTATCCACCAGAACATCAATGTGAGGTAGAGGGAAATCGTCTTTGGGACTTGCTTTATTAAGGTCTCGGTAATCAACGCACATTCGGACCTTTCCACCTTTTTTTGGGACAGGGACAATATTAGCAACCCATTGGGGGTATTTAGCCACGGCTAAAAATCCGGCGACAAATTGTTTCTTAACTTCTTCCCTAATCTTTAAGGACATATCAGGTCTCATGCGTCTCAATTTCTGTTTGACAGGAGGGCAATCGGGTTTAAGAGGTAGTTTGTGTTCGACAATATCGGTATCCAACCCTGGCATATCTTGGTAAGACCAGGAAAATACGTCTTTATAATCTCGGAGGAGTTGAATCAATTTAGCTTTTACTCCTTGTGACATGGTAACACCAACCTTGACTTCTTTTTTGTCTTCTTCGGTTCCCAAATTAATCAACTCAGTTGGTTCTTCGTGAGGTTCAATCTTTCTGGATTCCCCCTCTATAAGTCTCATTAATTCAAGGGGAAGATCTTCATCGGGATGGTCCTCTTCACAACCTTCATCAGTATGATTAATTATGCAATCAAAATCTGGCAACGAAACTTCAGCACAATCGTTTTCAAAAGTATTATCCATGAGCCTGCATTATCGAGGTTAGCAATAAGGAGAGAGTAAGGAAAGGAAGTAGGAAGGAAAAGAAAAAGAGACGCTTGGGATGAAATCAAAATGAATTTTATTAATATTCGAAATAGGCTTTTGAAAAACATGTGGGGCCCTTTAACATTTCCTCTACCGCCTCGGGCTGAGCGGAGAGGTGAGCATTAAATGGATTACATTGAAAATGCATTAAGGATCCTAGGATTTTCCACGATCTCCCGATTGCAAGGCATTGAGGAACATGGGCGAACCCATTCTTCTTCGAGAGCAGCAAGATCCTCTTCTACAGCAGTTACTTGATCTGCATAGATCCATCCAGCACTACGAAAAGTCTGACGGAGATCGCAGATGTGCATTTTCCCAAACTCGGGTTCCCGATTTTCAAGCCGAGTCTTCCTCTTTTCTTTCCTTGCCTCGATTGCTCTTTCCCTGTCCTCTCGGGTGGGGACAAATCCCAAGCCATATCGGTCTTTGTTTTCAGGAATCCTTAAGATTGAGGCAATACCTTCCTGACTTTTCCTTAGTCCTTTTCCTGGCTGATATCCTCCTTTTAGCATGACTCCGCCCACCATTAGGGCATTGTTGGATAGGCAGGGTTCTTTAGTTGTAAACCCTACGTAAGCGCTATCGACAATTTCCAGTGCTTGAAATGATGTCCCAAGGGCTTCTTCAGCAGCTTCAATGTAACTCGTAGATGTTGGCTTGCTTACCAGCAGGTCCTCTTCTCCGGATACGATGATCAACTTATCATCCACCACAAACTTCAATTTTTGATGCAGAGTTGATGGTACTAGCCCGGCAGAATGAATCCAAGGTCTTCCTAACAAGCAACTATAGCTGGGCCTGATGTCCATTACTTGGAAATTAACGGCAAAAGTGAAAGGACCAATCTGAATCGGCAGCTCAATCTCACCCATTACTTCTCTTCTTGAACCATCAAAGGCTCTCACGAGCACCGAGCTGGGCTTCATATGGGTTTTGTCGATGGATAACTTATCCAAGGTAGATTTAGGCATCACATTGAGGGATGATCCATTGTCTACAAGGACTTTAGCTATAAGATGCTCTTTACACTGAACCAAGATATGTAGTGCCTTATTGTGTCCTCTACCTTCTGCAGGCATTTCTTCATCATTAAAATAGAGGTAGTTGCATGCGACGATATTGCCAACTAGGTCGTCGAACTGATTCAAGGTGATATTTTGAGACACATGGGCTTCATTCAGGATTTTCATTAATACTTTCCTGTGGCTCTCGGAGTGCATTAATAGGGCGAGTAGCGAAACTCTCGCCGGTGTGCGGTTTAGTTGATCTATTACCTTATATTCACTCTGCTGAATGAATTTGAGGAATTCAGTCACTTCTTCACAGGAGGCTTCTTTCTTGTCTTCCTTCCCTATGTCTCCTTCATCTATCGCAACTCCTTTTCCTTTGTTTTGGTCTTCTTCTGGGATCCTTCCAAAGATTCAGTTTTTCTATCACATTCATCTTGTAGGACCTCTATATCTAGATATGCCCTTTTCAAATTCTCCCGGAGAACTTTCCTTTCCTCTTCCACCCTTTCTAAGGCTAGCTTTAGCTCTTCCACTTCTTCATTTTCAGCAGGAGGTGGAGGTGGCACTTCGGGAACCAAAAATGTGTTCTGGAAAGGCAGTTTGACTTGCTGAACTCTTGCTATAACCCATTGGCGGTATTTTTCATTTGCATGAGTACTCCTGTGCCCTAGTATTCTTTTGATTGTTTTCTTCCAAGCTCGACACACCCTTGTGAACAATGCCAAATCCGAGGAGCCTCAATCATGTATAATGAAAGCGGCTAGCTCTTCTTCAGTAGGTTCACCCAGCATCGGGGCACCGAGTTGTCTTAAAGCCAGAGTAGGATTGTAGTTGATGCAGCCTATGGTCCCAATGAGGGGTACATTGGGAAAATCTCCACACCGATAGATTACCTCCTTGATTTCCTGTTCTCTGGAATACCATATTATAGACTCCTCGCTGAGATTCAATAAATAAGTAGCCCACCCTGCATTGCTCATAGGTCCAAAGGGATGCCCTCTTTTTACCAAATGATTTTTCAGCCATAAGTACAAGACAGAGACATAACAACGAATTCGACCTCCTTTTTTCTCGTGGCGCATATGAAGTTCATAGTATAAATCTGCGAGGATGGTAGTGGTGGGGTCCATACCTCGAGTCTTAAATGCTATGAAGGCGTCAATAGTTGTTTCATCCACAAAATGATCAACATGAGGAAATAAGACCACACCAAAGATAATAAGGGCTACCACATCCATGCACTCCTTTAATTTTCCTACATCATGAAGATCCTTAACCTTTCCTTCCAGGAAGCTCCTGGGAAGCCTTTGAAATCTTCTTCCACCTTCACCGCGAGCGTCAAGTCTTCTTTAGGGATGCCTAAAACATCAGCAATGGTACTCATAGCTGGCGGATGCTTTGCATGGCGATACAGACCATTTTTCTTTTCTGGAAAGCCCAAAATTTTCCGGTATTCCTCCAAGGTTGGCGCCATTTGGAAATTCTTGAACATGAAGCATCTTAGGGGAGGATCATAAAATTGGGCCAATGCTGTTAAGGCTCCTACTTGCACGTCCACATTCAGCAATTCCAAAATGTTTCCAAATTTCCCCACGAAACTAATTCGATCCACTTGTATCCAATTCTCGGCTATGAAGTCAACCAATGTTCTCAGATGCATCAAACGGGGGGGTTCGATTTTGAATTTCAAAGTATTTCTCCTCTCTAAACCCACAACTGCGCTTTCCGAAGACATTTACAAATTTTTTTCGAAATTTCCAACAAGCCTGACGAAACAGGGTAATTAGTGTTAATGCATGTATATGAATGGGCATGATTATGTTTATTTTTGTCATTTCATGAATGGAAAGAAAAAGAAAAGAAAAATAAAGAAAGAAAGCACCGTATTTATTTTATTTATGAAGATGTAAAGAAATATACTCTTATACGTTTTGTACGAAGTTCACATCCTACGTGGAGTAAAAACTTAGCATCTATTTTTTGGAATAATAGATTAGGTTTCTAAATAAAGGTATGTACCTTGAAAAACTATTTTTTTTAGAAATATTATTTTTGAAATAAGTTTGCAAAAATAAATAAACAAATAAAAATGGTAGGGCAAGCTCCTTTTGTGACCGAGGCCGGTGATTCCTAAAAGGGGTCTAAGGATTATGCCAAGTGCCTTTTCATTTGGTGGATTCAAGATACTAATCTAAAAGGTTCCCAGAGCCAAGGGTCCCATCTGAAAATGTTACCACCAATAATAAGTATATTATTAAAGGATGATTTTTTTTCAAACGGAACCAAACTCTGGGTGAGGCCTTCATAGGAACCCACCGGCCGTACGTCCAGCAGAGCACCCATTACACAGCCTCTCCTAACTTAAGGTTCACTTGGGCCCGGGTATAGGGCACCCACTCGTAGTGTGTGTAAACAAAGTGTATAAAGTGAGGTGTGTGAAGGAGCAAACTTAAAACTACCCGCTGCAAAATAAATAAAAAATATAATATATATGCATGTCTTCTACCCTAAGGTTTCAAATGTATAAACACACATAATATATATAAGAAAAAAACAAATGAAAGAGAATGAATCATAAACAAAAATAGAATAAAATAATAAAAATATATATATATATTTTTAACGCATGTTTTATATCCTAGGATGCACGTATACAAACATATATACAAATGAACGAATAAAAACAAAAAAACAAAAAGGGAATAATTTATTTAATAAAGCAAACAAATCATATAAACAATCATAGGGCCTAACTCTCTAAACTCCCCAGTGGAGTCGCCAGCTGTGACAACTACCCTTAAAATTAAAATGGAGTCGCCACCTAAAGTTTATTAAGGAAAAACAATAGGAAAAACCCTTTTTTATGAGGATAATTTAAATATAATAGTCTTTGAACCAGATTTCGAGCCCGGGAGTTATTTACGCTTAAGAAAGGTGTTAGCCCCCTAAGACGCCCATAAAATGGTACCCTTTTAATTGTTTAAAGAAACTTGCTTATCATTAAATAAATTATTCCCTAATGAATTTTCTAAAAACTACAAGTTTATTAATCATCATATTACAAAGGTTATAAAAAGAAACTTAGTAAAAGGACAATTCAACCATTATATACAAATTATTATTTATTCTTTTCTTATGTAACAGAAATAGTAAATGTAAGAAAAAACCTACAAAAGTAAAAAAAAAACTAATTACGTTAATAAAAAAAATAGATAAGAAGGAAAAATTCTTTTTTATTTGCTTTTATGCCCCCGTCATCAATTCTCTATTCAATTCTGATTATTTATGAAATAAAAAAAGTAATATTGTAAATAAGTCCCTGGTTTGGGTCTGGCCCCATTGGAAGACCAAACCAAACCCAAAAATTTCAATTTTGCTTTCAAGTCCTATTTTAATATGATAATTACAAATTGGCCCCTATTTAGGGTTTGGCCCCATTGGAAGGCCAAATCTTAAAACGTGTATGAACAGAAAATTAAAAAAAAGAAAACTTTTTAATTCTTTATTACTGTCAGGTCCCTTTTATCACATATTTGCAATTCAGTCCTTCATCTAGGATTTGGCCCCATTGGAAGGCCAAACCCTAGCCTTAGCTCAATTTAGTCGAATCTCAGCAAATTAAGGAAACAACAACAACTGCTAACAATGAAAGAAATACGAATAAAGGCAACACCACATGTAATTTGATCCAGACAACAACATCCAATCCATAATATAGGTTACATAGCAATGGCAAAAAAAGGGAAAAAGAAACAAAACAGAGAAATAGAAAGATGAAGAGGATGAAGAACCTGGGTTTATGGCTTCCCAGAAAATTTACAACCAAGAGATGGAGGAAGAAAAAAAACTAGAGCTAGAGAGTGTTTAAGATTTTTTTTTTGATTTTGAGGGGGCTCACGGGTTTTTTCCACTCTGCTTGCCCTGCTCCTTACACTATCTCTGGACTTGGGTTGGCTCTCTGTCTTCTTCTTGTTCTCTCTTTCCAGGGTTCCGTCCCCTCTGCTTCTACTTGTGAGGCCTTTTATAGCCTCTAATCTTCTTTCAATCACCTACAAAACAAATCAGAAACCAATCAGTAATTAAACGCATTTTAACAGAAAAATAAGAAAAAAAGGAAAGAATGGAAAGAGACTCCCTTTGATTCGAATCTGGACTTGATTTGGAGGATTCGGTCCGGATTTGACGAATTTGGAGATGAAGGCGCCACAGATCATGAGGTTTAGGGTTAATCGAGTTTGGTGTGGCCGTGGTGGGTGATGAGAGATTAGGGTTAAGAGGAGATCGGATGAAGAAAAGAGGGACGTAAGGAATTTGAGAGAGGATCTTCAAATCTGTTTCAAAAGGAAAACAAATGATGAAGAAGGGAAGGGAAGGAGAGATTTGAGGAGAGCGCGGCGCCTAGGGTTGGAAGGGAAGGAGGGGAAAGGAGAGAGGGGGAGGATGGGATTGGTGAGAGGAAATGAAGTTGTGTGTGTTTTTATGTTTTAGGGTTAGAGGATTTGGATGAGAGAATGGTGGAAGAAAGAGCGTGAATGGTGGAGGAGAATTAGGGTTTTGGTGGAGTGGAAGGGAAGGACGGAGGGAGAAGACGCAGCGTGTCTTTGCGGCGAAGAAGGCTCGAGAGAGAATGAGAGAAGCAGAATGAGGATGAAGGGATTGAAATTTATGGTTAACGTGATTTTTGGGTTGGGCCAAGAAGAAAAGGGCTGCATGGATTTGGGAGAAGCTGGGGGTGTGTAAACGAGAGGCGGGGTGCGCGTAGCAAGGCTGAGGGCGTAAGGAGATGAAGGGGTGTGAAAATAAAAAGAAGGAGTGTGCAAAATAAAAAGGAAATGGGCTGCGTGAAGCTGGGCTGCGTGGGTGGCTTGGTTGCGTGCTGTTTGCACCACCCAGTTTTATTTTTTTGCACACCCCTTCAAATAAAAATCCCCTTTTTCATTCATTCTTTTTTTTTAATCTCCTTTATTATAAAACCAAAAATATTATTTTGTTTATTATTACTACTACTAATTAAAATAAATAATAAAAATAAAATTAAAAGGGCCTGACAAAATTAGGGTATTACATATACAAACTGAGTCAATAATTTTGTCCTTTTCAAGTTCAGTTAATGTCTTGATATATAGTTCCGGACATCACTTAATACGTCTGGATACAAACAAACAAATAAATATCAGTTATATATATCTCCATAGACAACTATCACTGTGTCCAGTTATAAACATTCGGACGTTTAAAAATTAGCATTAATAAATATACGAAAGGAAAAAAAAACCTTGTGGCATGGGTCCAGAGCGTTCAAAAATTAATGTTTGGGCATAGACATTTTGGGGAGAAAATGAAAAGACTCAATAGGAGTGTATTAAAAAATTCGGGGTGTCAATAGTACTCCCTTTTTATTAAATAAAATATGGGTTGCTATTTGCACCACTTTTTTCTAGTACACCCATTACGCTTAATTTGTTTTCTTTAAAACTACCCTTATTAGGAAGTTTACTTTTCGGACTTTTTTTTTAATATGCAACGTCTTCCAGAAATTTAACTCCAAAATGCATATATCATATGTTTCAGAAGTTAAGTTTCTCAAGGCTTTTAAATATCCTCGATCTTTCGGAACTTAACTTCGCGAACATATAATATATGCATTCCAGAGTTACACTTGCGAAATGTATCTTTGCTTCCAAAAGTTAACATCTTGATGACATTTTTTAATACTTTCACATATATTTGCTTCCTGAAGTTACCTATTTCACATTTGTGAAGAAATAAATATATAAAAAAATTGGTACGCAATCAAGTAGTGTATCTATGCAATAAATTTATGAAAAGATCAAGTAGTTTGTTAAAATAGGTACATTAATATAAAAACATTGTATACTTATATAAAGAAAAATAAATACAAAATAAAAGTTAAAACAAAATTAAAAATGGCAGTCAAATCGTGGATCGCTTCTGATACATAACTGCACTACGCACCTCGACCATTTCGTGGCGTATACTCTCTAGATCGTTGTCCACGAATAACAACTTAACATATTAAGTAAATGTGAAAAACACGGTGGATTATTTATACTCTCTCCGTTTCGATAAATAAGGTGATGAGTATAACAATTTTACCAAATTGTCCTTATCATTTATTTTTATTTTATTTTAATAAATTCATATTAATTAATGCACCGTTTTTATGTCATAATTAATGCTCCGTTTCACAAGGCACCATTTAACGTCACTTTTTCAGATGTTGCACACCATCCATGCATAAACCAATGGACGTTGTTTTGTTGGGCTTAATTAACGCACATTATCACATCAAATTTGTGCCAAAAATATAGTAGTAGTACTTCGATATTGGTTCACAGTCTAAGGGAAATTAATCTTCATTTCCCAAAAAAATAGAGCTAACGGTACTCTAAGAGACATTCGAGGGTATAAATGAAAAAAAAGTACATCATTGAAACCTGCAAACCACAGTTAATTTGAAAAATAAAATCATCTCTAAAACGTCAATCTTTTGAAAAAGGAGGGAGTATGAGTTAATATTAACTTACAAGATGAGGATGAGCAGCACTGGAAGTGGCCTCCAACAATTCAACAACCTCTGGGACGACCGTCGTGGCACCTGCTACCTCGTTGCTCAATAAATACGTTAAAAGGCATACATGAAGTAATAGAAATACGTAGTTTAAAAAAACTTTTAACATAATAACAGTTCACATCGTCAAAGCATAAAATCCATTTGCGGAAATAAAAACCCATAATTCCCGATGTCACATGTCTCAAAACTTAACCCATAGTGTTTACATTGGAATAATAAACATCATAAATCATAAATAAATCATAAGCTAAGCAACATCACATAGACTACTCCTCAACGTCCACGTCCACGTCCACGTCATCACGTGCAGACCACCATCTACTGTATAAGTAGCCACAAACACAGAGGGGTGAGTAATTATACTCGATATGAAAAGAAATACGACATAAGCAAATATAACATGATGCGTAAACAATCAAACCTACAGCGTATCAACAATCAAAACTTCATCGGTCAATACTAATCGATAAACAATCCTACATCGGCAACCAGCTAACGCAGACCTAACATCTACTCTGTCGAAGCCTTGAGGATCCTTTTTCTCTTCGGGTAAGTAGATGAGAGTGCCCTCAACATCCAGAGTTACAGACTAGTCATGTTGATCCAATGTATGAATGTGAGTCCCCAACAGTGCCCCGCCTTTACGTAAGACCCCTTACTGGAAACTACCCGCAAGACCGAGCAGAGCTCCTCATGGCCGTCTCCGAAATGTTTCCCATAAAGTTGTTTGCTTACCACCCATCGACACTCCATCTTTGATGCGCGGCAACCGGCCTATGTGTCCAACAGTCATGCGTAACTCAAACCTTGGAGTTACTATCATATCAGTCGTGTGTAACTCAAACCTTAGAGTTACTATCTAAAACAAACAATGAGGATAATAAGCGGTTATCCTCGCAAAATAAGCCAAACAACAATTACATATAAATTTTAGGGGTTACTACCCACAAACATCAGAGGTATGAATCAATTCATAGCCTCTGTGAATCGATTTAGGACTAAAAACCCATTCTGTGAATCGAAGCGTACAGTCATGAATCGATTCATGACTTCAATTCATCAGTTAAATATGCAAAAGTGCAGTAAAGCTTTTTTTTTTTGCACTTTTGTGAGTTGGGGACCTCTCCTAAGTAGTCACACGTCCAATATTTAAGGTAATTACTAAATTATCCCTAAGATCTTTAATTACTTGTGTTACCCCCAATCCTTAATTTAATTACCGTTCTTAGATCTTTACCATTTAATCCATGATCATGCATCATTCTCTTCTTCGATTTCCATCAATTCTTAACTCATCCAATTAAATCAAGTTAAATACCATTACTTCCAACCGCTATTAGCCTATTTCAATACCTTATATCATTAAAGGTTCCTCATCCAATTTATTAATTCTACTTGTCCTATTTGTTAAGACATTTTGCATATTAACTTGTTAATAATTCTAAGTCAAACAACACATACCCAATCTTATTCTAAATCAATATTAACACCCTTAAACTAAGTATCAATCATACAATCATGTAATAAGACTCCAAATCAGTGAGTACAAACCATAGATCATGCCAACGTAAATTTCAATTTATTCAGTAACATCAAACTATCATCATTCATGCATCAAACCATTAAATCATACAAAATATCATTAATCATGCATCAAACTAACTAATCATATTAAATAATAACACTTAGGGCTCCTTGCTCCTACAAGAGCCTTAGAAACCTTCAAAACAGAAACCTAAATCAATAAAACCATTGCTCTTGCAATGATTAACAACAATTAACTTGCCCCGCAAGGCATAGGGGTTATGGGATACCCCTAACATGTTAATTGAAGCCCTAAACCTCTTTCCATAGGATCATCCACCCCATACCTTAGATGAGTTTGTGAGTTCAAAAAGGTAGGGAGAAGCTATGAACGTTCCGTTTCCGGTTCTGATAAATCCCAATTTTGTCTACTTTTATGGGATGTTTTGAGTACTAAATCATATTATTTTGTGCTATTTAAAATATAAAATTACCCATTTATGTCCCATTTTGCAGAATTATCAGAAAGACAACACTTGGAGTGAAAAGGGCTTAAACGGAGCAAAAACTGGCAAGATTTGAGCATATTTTGGTGATTCTGAACATGAAGTACGGTTTGACACACAGTCAGTACAACCGTCCTAACAACGCACAGCAGTAACGGCGCACCTCATGGTCAGTACAGCCTGACGTCGAAGGAAAAGGCCAGTATGGTCGTACCAAAGGCAGTACGATCGTGCCCAAAAGCTGTCAGGTTGCACATAGTGCAGAAGTACGGGCCAATGTCACAAATAAAGTGCAGTACGACTGTGTATAAAGCCAGTACGATCATACCTAGTCCCAGATCGCCTAAATTTGAAGCCAATTTGACCTAGTGCACTGTAAAGCCAATAAATAGGCAGTCTTAGCCCCCTTTCAAGAACTTTTGATACTTTTCGGACTGAGGAACCTCTAGAGCTCTTGCCCAATCCTATTTTGCCATTGGAGTTTGGGAGGATCGTGAAGAACGTGCTAAAGAATTGTCATCATATCGAAAGGGTGTCCCGGTTTACACTTAATCTATCCATTATGGGTTTTTATTATGATTCATGTGACTGTTATTTTCACTTACCATGAGTAGCTAAATCCATCACTAGGGGTAATGGGGGATCTTTTACTATATTTTTTTTTTATTTAGTTAATTTTATGAGTTTCCTATTATCCTGTTGATTGTATTGTTCTTAGCATGCTTAATCCTATAAGACTTGATTACCCTTTAATAAGTTAATTAATTGAAAGCGAGCGTACCACAATTAGTTAACGAAACTCTAAGAATAATTGAACTCGCTAGTTATGCTGGATCAAGGATAATTGCTTGTTTTTAATCAATTATTAATTTAACAATTCCACTGTTGCTTAATGCTCTTTCTTCTATTTGCCTTACATGATCATCAGGGGTATTAGTTAGGAAGAAGACTGTTAATATTGCATGATCATTGGGTATTAATTAATAATAATAGAGTGGGAGATTAGCTTTTAACCAGGAAATATAGCTCATAGTATTTAACTAGTAAATTCAAGGACTACGTATTAGTGTACCCGATTCCCCTAGGCTTCCCATAATTGATTTTATCTTGTTATTGTGAATTAGCTTGATTCTACTTTGCTTTGATTTAATTGTTCTTATAACCACAACCTTCATTAGTCTGAATAGCATAGGATCTTTATTAGTACCCGCGCATTCCCTATAGGTTCGACATTCAGAGTCTTGAATATACTCTACTCTATTACGAGTTACGATCAGGCCGCAACAGGTTCTTACCATTGTGATCACCGAGAAGTCCAAATATGAAGGTTAGAATCCCAAAAACACAAGTGAACTTCAAACTAGAAAAAGGAAAGGATTATCAAAGGGTTTTTGCCCTTTGAAACAAAAAGGAGATGGGGTTAATAGGTAGAGGATAGTGCTCCGGTCATAGCCTTTTAAACAAAATCGAATTCTAGCGAGAAACGAGAGAGAATGGTGGAAAATGGCTCCAAACTTCCTTGGATCTCTCGAGAGCACTTAGGGATGATCTTAGGGAGTAATCTAAGTGTTGTATACTTAGGTTTAGGTATTCAAAGCATCCCCCATGAGTATAATCCGAAATGAGTCGAAACGGGTCACACGAGTCAAGCCCAACGGTTCGAAACACATAAAAGAATTGATGTCTCGGGTACAACACACTGCATCACGATTTTTGATGTAACTTGAGCTACAGGTTTCCAATTGGAGAGTTCTTGGTGTAGTTGGAAATCTTAGAGAGAGACCTACAAAATTGTGTCTCATAAGAAAATCCTAAATCGGACTCTAAATCGGTCAAAAAGGCGATGACAGTTTTGATATAGAATTGATGATTATTTCTAGATAGGATCCTTAGAAGATTAAGATAACTGAGGAAATGATTATTTTATCTTAATTAGAACTCCTATTAAATCTTATTCATATCTAATTGGAACTTTAAGGATTAAAATAAGATAAGTTTAGCCGTTAAATGATTGAATCTCTCTGATAACTAATTGATTACACTATCCCGATTTAATATTAAATCATACAATATATCGTACTATAATTTAGAATCACTGATTAACACACATGATCTCATAGTACTATATTAAAATACATAATTTCATATTTTATTATAGCTACAATCATACATAATTATAATTACAATCCCATATTAATATAGATAATTTCATATTAATGCAAATGCATATAAACAAATATAAAATATAACACTAATATATACATGATCATATATTAATATAAATACAATCACCAACTAATGAATATGAATATCCTCACATTAATATAAGCGCATATAATTAATAACATATAAATGTATATATGGTCACTACACTCAACCATATATTAATATTCATATGCATAATTACAAATCAGTCGATAATTACATAATAATATATATGATCACACATTAATATAATTATATATTAGCACATACTTATTTGTATCGATATTATAACAACATAGGTAAACATGTTGATATATATATATATATATATATATATATATATATATATATATATATATGTATTTCTCTGTGTGTGTATACATACACACACACCCCTTTATAAATATACCGTACCACTACAACAATTATATTATTATTAATTATATCAATAATAATACTAACTTCGTTATAAATGATGATGATGATGATAATAACCATGATAATATTAATTATAAAATAATAATAATAATAATATTAGCAACAACACATCTATGGTTACAGTAACACATATACCTTCATACGAAAATCAGAGTGTTACAATCGCCCTTGGAGAGTCTCCCTCAGTCAGTGGTACCTAGTACATATGTGAAATCTGCTAGAACAATGGAAGATACCCGTTAGCGCACTACCCCAAATGTGTGGCATGCAGTCCTCAGCTCACCTCGTCCACTAGATGCTCAATGAATGCAGATATAAAACATCCAAATCCTGAATGGACATAAGAACTCCAGTGACCTCACAAGGAAACCATAGAATGCCTTGGTCATAGCGGTACTTGAGCAACACAAGCTCAAGAAGGTGTCTGTGCATCAGTAGGCTGCACCTAATCCATCCTGAGTACAGGAAATCTTTGAAAGGGATGGTGGGAGAGTACTCCCAGTCTTTGTCAATCACTTCTAAAGCAAGTTGATTACTGACATAAAATAGAGATCGAAAAAAAATGAATTTTGTCTTTAATTTCATCGCTAAGTGTTAGAAATGTCAAAGTTGGAGAGCAATTTCATTTTTTTCTTTAATTTCTACTGGTAGTTAATCTTTTTTTCTATTAGTGGGTGAAATCCTACAAGATGAGTTCGTCAATGACCAGTAGGTATTGCAGGCATTAGACATCGTCCAATGGGATTGACATCTTGCCCCATTAGAGGTTGAAGCTGCTAGTCTCCTTATTTAACCCTATGTAACATTGTAATATTTTCTCCTTGGAAAGCCTGTGTCCACCGTGGTGTAACTGCACCAAACTAGGGATGCTAACCCATAGTTGTTGACGTAGTCTCACAACCATCAGTCGTCAGCCCTAATAGTTATATCTCTCAATTTGCATTTGTGCGTGTCCACCTTCAGCAAACCATAGTCCTACAAATACAAAAGTTATGTTATGTTAATTATTACCATAATTGTAACTGAAAATCAAAATTCAAAAAATATAATATCTATTACCTCTCCCTTCAATAGGCGGGTTGCATCATGGACCGAAAATGACCGAAAGACAAACATATCCTTGAGCTCTCCAAAAAATAACTCTAATCTGCGTGTAGGTACATCTGATGCAGGTGCAGTAGACACATCCAGTGAAGGTGTCGACACATGCTCTGCCAGTGCGGGAATGTCATACTCCACCCGCTGCATTTTTGCATGTGAAAGTTCTGGGTTTCTAGCATGCAACATGTGCCCCCCTAGTTCGTGTCATATCTACACAATTTGTACAAACATGAAATAATGTAAAACACTTTAACATAATTACAACAATTTTTAAAATTTTTCCAATCTTTTAGTAAGTTTAACTTCATTCTGAAACTATACATCTAGACCTCAATAACATAGTTCTTAAAATATATTTTTGGAATGCAATTAAACGAGTTTTGAACAATTTGGAACTCAAATTTTCGTGTTCCAAAAGTATACGCTCGAACCCTTTTTGTCTTGCCTTCTAGAAGTTTTCAGAAGAAAACTTTAACTTCATTCAGAAGTATACTTTCGGACCTCAACAATATAGGTTTCAGAAATATACTTTTGAAATGCATTTAAACGGGTTTTAAACAATCCGAAAGTATACTTCCAAATTGTTTTCTCACACAAAAATTATTTTTGGAAGTATATTTTTGGAAAGTTTCAAATCACAGGAAAAAAGTGATGTGACGAGACCTGTGTAGATTGATGTGATCCTTAGAGGTGAATCACTATTTTAGGATCTTTTTCCATGATGATCTCAAATTTTCCAACAAATCATGATGTCGAGAACAAGAAGAAAGGTGAAGAAACTCACAAATGTGGAAAGACTAGAAATGGATCAAGAAGTGAGGAGAAGCCACATTCTTCATGGAAGAATGATAATTCTCAAGTTGGATCGCCACAAAACCTTCAAGTTCTTGATAAGATCCTATGATGGTTCAAAGAAGAACCTAGAGGAGCATTTGCTCTAAAACTCTCTATATTCATCAAATGATCAAACCGTCCCCAAAAGAGTCTTACACAAAGCTATTTATAATAGTGTTAGATGCACCCCCTAGATTACTAATGTGCCCCCTAAGTTCTAAACATAGCCAAATACAAGGCTTTCCAAAAAATTAACAAAATTGTCTATTTTTTATTACAATTAAAAAAAATCCTAAACAATTTATTTCACTACTAAAGCTTTCTTGGAAGCTTTTCTTGTCCTCATCATAGACGACCTCGAGCAAAAAATGGTGCAAACGACAGTGCTGAGAATAAGATAACATTGCGCGAGAGTGAGAGGAGAATGTGGAAAGAGAATAAAAGGTAGTGGGGAGTGTGTGACAACCACCCTAAAATTTAAATGGAGCCGCCACCAATATTTTATTTTTATAGGAAACATTGGAAAACCTATTTTTAAATATTTTTGAATTTAACAAAAAAAGAAGGTCCTTGGAACCAGATTCGGGTTCGGGAGTTGGTTACGCGCAAGGAAGGATAAGCGCCCTTACGACGCCCGTTGAGAAACGGTACCCTTTAATCGTTTATAAAAAAATTGTTTGCCTTTTAAGAAAAAAATAATTCCCTTTATCAAGCCCTTTTTTTTTTAATGATAAGAAAAAGAACCAAAAAAGAGAAAGCATATTTTTTATTGCATTTATTATTATTTAATCTCTTTTAAATAAGATAGATGTATAAACTAAAGATAAAAAATTTAATTCCCCAAATTATTAACTTATTTATTTGAAAAAAAAAATACTTAAATGAGGAAACTCAATTCAGAAATTTCTATTTTTGCTTTTAAGTCCCTCATTAATATAATAATTGCAAATTGATCCCTATTCAAAGTTTGGCCCCGTTGGAAGGCCAAACCCTAAAACGCGCATGAACAGAAAATTAAAGAAAGGAAGATTTTTTAATTTATTTGCTTTCGGATCCTTTTTATAACACATTTGCAGTTTAGTCCTTTTTATAACATATTTACAATTTAATCCCTATTAATTATATATTTGCAAATTGACCCCTATTTAGGGTTTGGCCCCATTGGAAGGCCAAACCCTAATCCTAATCTTGTTCCAGGCTCCAACAACAACCGCAACAATAACAACAACAGCAACAATAATAACAAAGAATAATACAAAGAGCTAACAATGGAAGAAATACGAATAAAGGCCACACCGTATGTAATTTGATCCAGACAACAACATCCAATCCAGAATATCAGTTACATAGCAATGGCAAAAAAGAAAGAGAAACAAAACAGAGAAATAGAAAGATGAAGAAGATGATGAACCTGGGTTTACAGCTTCCCAGGAAATTTACAACCAAGAGATGGAGAAGAAAAAAAAGCTAAAGCTAGAAAGTGTTTAGGTTTTTTTTTCTGATTTTTGAGGGGAGCTCACGGTTTTCCTTTTTTCTGCTTGCCCTGCTCCTTACGTTCTCTCTGGACCCGGGTTCCTCTCTTTAGGGTTCGCCCCTTTTCCACTTTGCTTGCTTCCCTTTTTATAGGCACCACATCTGCGAAGCAAATAAATCAGATTAGTTCAAAAAAAAAATAAAAAAAATAAAAGAGAAATAAAGAGATAACCTCCCTTATCCACCGGTTTTCTTCTTCCTTCTCTGCTTCTCACGCGAAAACCGGGTCTTGGCGGCAGGAGAGTTGACGCGATGTTGGCGAGGAGATGGGCGGATGGAGGAGATAACCGTTGAGTAAGGCAGAGAAACGTGGTCTGAGGAGGGAGAGAGAGAGATGGTTGGTGGCTAGGGTAGGAGGAGAAGGGCTACGGTTGAGTGAGGAAGAAGAGAAAGAGAGAGAGAGAGAGAGAGGAATTGAAGATTAGGTTTAGGGTTGAAGAGAAAGAGAAGGAGAGAAGACGATGGTGATGGCCGCGACGTGGGAGGAAAGTGAATGAAGGGGGAAGATTTTAGGGTTAGGTTAAATGAATTAGGTTTGGGTTGATGGGTGATGGGCTGCAGCGTGCGTGAAGCAGACTGGATTTTTAGGTTTAATGTTTTTGGGTTGTGCGTATGATTGGGCCGCGGCGTGAAGCAAGAAGGTCATGGGCTGGGGGTGCGAGAAGAAAGGTGGGTGTGCGCAGCAAAATGCAGGAAACAAGCTGGGGTGGGCTGCTATTTGCACCACCCAGACTTACATTTTGCACACCCTTTCTCAAAATAAAGAAAAACTTCTTTTTTTCTTTTATTTATTCTTTTCTTTTTCTTTCTTTCTTCTCTTTTATAAATCTCCAAAAATATTATTTATTATTACTACTACTACTAAAAAATAAAAAATAAAAAAAAAGTTAAAATAAAATAAAATAAAATAAAATAAAATAAAAGGCCGGACAAAATTAGGGTACTACAGAGTGGTTTGGGGCGGAATGTAGAGAGTGAGAGGAGGAAGATGAATGGATGGTAAATGAAGGCTGAAAGTTCAAAGGTTGAAATGTGGATGGTGATCAGGAAGATAACTTCTGGATAGGGGTATTTAAGGGAAATGGGAATACAAAAAGAGGGTTGTACTAAAAAAAACATCGGGTGCAAAAAGCAAACCCAAGTATAATATGGAATATAGCTCAATGAAAGATAGAAGGTCTAGTGGGCCTTTTCCAACCTTGAAAATTGTTTAAAGTTTTAAGTGGGATATAAAAGGGCTTTAGTATCCGCACCCCCCACTACAAGAAAAAAATCGAATTGGGACGGAAATTTTCGTCGCACAACAGTTGAAATTTCCGTCCCAAAACATTTTCGGGACGGAATATGCGACAAAAATATTTCGTCGCAATTTGCGCGTTGCAAATTCTTTGGGACGGAATATTTTACTCCGTCGCATATTCGAGACGGAAATTGGGACGAAAAATAATTATTTCTTGGGACGGAATTCCTTTAGTCCGTCCCAATTTTGGGACGAAATTTATCATTGCGTCGCAAAGTAGTCAGATAAATATTGTGACGGAATACTGTGTTTCCGTCCCAATTTTGGGACGGAATTTATCACTGCGTCGCAGAGTAGGCAAATAAATATTGTGACGAAATACTGTGTTTCCGTCCCAATTGGGACGGATTTTTGCAAAAAAAAAAATCGTCCCAAATTTGTTAATGTTGCGACGGAATACTATCAACATATTTTGTCCCAGATTCCATGCTTTTGTGACAAAATATTTCACATTAATTCTGTCCCATCTTTATTTTAGAAAATATAAAATATAATATTTCACATTACTTTACATTAGTTTCCTAGTAAATATAAAATTCCAAACTAATTGATAACAATCCACACAACACAATAATTGTCTCCATAACCCATAATAATCCATATATGTCTCATCATAAAACATAATAAGTATGTTAACATAGGTAGACCAAAATATTAAAGCAAAAAACTAAAGTTCTCAAAATAAAAATATCCAAGTTCTAGTGATTTTAAGGTTCTACATTCCAAAATCAACATAGGTCATCCTCATCAATGTCATTGGCTTCATTGTTTCCAAGAGTATTATCACCTACGGAAGGATCTTCATCAATATCCATTGCATCCAAATCGATGTTAGCATGTTTTGCAAACAAAGAGAACATTTTTTCTTGACGAGATAAGATGCGATTAATTGTTTGCTGCTGTTCTGCTATTTTCTGCCTTAGTCGTGCCTCAAGCTCATTACTCATACCACGAACAATATCAGTATAATTTGCATATTGTTTTGATTTAGAAGTTGAGGCCTTGGCACGCATGCTTCCATCCAAACCAAGTCCATATACTCTACCTTTTGCATTTATTCCTCCAACAGCTTCAATCATTATAGCATCATAATCAATAGGCTTAGGTTGAGTACAACTTCCATTATCACCAGACTCAGAAGATTGTGGTTGAGACTCAACTTGTGAACACAACTTTTCAAAGTTTTCCTGTAAACAAAAAAAAAAAAAAGAATCACCAGTTTATGCATTGTTAAGTTTATACAACTCAAGAGGATAAACTTGATCCCTTTACGAAACTGTCAAAGAATATACCCCTATAGACTGAGCCTTAACCTACAATGAAGCCAAAAACATAAGTATGTCTAAAAGGAAAAAATAATGCGATGGCAGAAAAGGCTATAAAAAATTTCTGCATCACGCTTCAATGTTAAACAACAAACACCAAATGCCAGTAAAAAGTGCACAATGCCATTGGAGATAATCCAAACCTCTTGGAGGTAGCAGTTTCTAGTTCACTAATTAGTACTCAATATGCTATAATCAACTGTAAGCAGTAAAATACTTAAATTAGTTTAGTAACATTGTGATTTGTGTTTTCTTATCGGAAATTATGAGTTGATGGGTGCATAAGTTCCAATATAGTTTAGTAAAATACTATATTGTATATGCATAAGTTCCAAACAAAGACTATAAGAATATGCATAAGTTCTTTCAATCTTCAATAATTCAGTCAACATCACAAAGTAGTGTGAATTTGGAACGAACGACATCCACTAATTTGAAATCACAGATATATAGAAAACAAAAACAGAACCAAAGAAACCGTAAAAACAAATGAAATTGCAAAGAAATGCACTGCATAAAATAAATTAACACTCACATATGCATCGTTCGACCTCTTATCCACAAAATTTTCTGTCCCTTCTTAGTGTGACACTTTTTGAATAGTTCACCCTTGTGTGGCATTCTTCCTAAACTCTTAGCCTGCACTTATTTGAAGATATACACTTACTAAGAATGTAGTAAAAAGAGTTAAGATATTTCTAAAAGTAACATATAACTAACCAATTCAAGTTCATGTTTAAGTTGATTCTTAGACCCTTGGGTGTGCAATGAACCTCCGGTATCTGAATGACGATTTGCACTTGCCACACATCGTAATGTTTCATAATCTTCATCTTGCCACTGAGCAACCAACGTTGCCCATACACTATCAGGAATCCATGAGGGTTGATGCGATATATTTTCACGTGCTCTAGACATTATCTTTCTTAGTAGATCCTTTGCTTTAGATTCCCACATAACCTTGATAGCCGACTCTTGCTCACCAATCCATTTGTAACCTTTCTATAATTATTGAAAATAACAATACAAAATTCAATTCAAAACTAATCATAAAATTTATAACACTAAAAAATCATAGCAATTAACCAAAATACATTACCGCCCACTCTTTAAACCACACAGCTTTGATATTATCGTTACAACATTTCCAATTGTTGTAAGGGCCATCATACAAAGATTTTATTGCCCTTAATATATCCCTGGTAGCACTATCATCGGGATAAAAGCTGTAAAATTGAAAGAATTAATTACATTAACAAGTTAAATGTAAAGGTATATAAAATATCAATAACAGATTAAATATAAAAGCATACTAAATTAAATAAATAACTTGACTTACTATCCATTTAGCGTATAGATCCAAACTTTGTTATCAGAAGGATCCCTGCCCCATGGTAGATGCACGTTATGAGGACCAGGTAAGGTAGGATCTCCAAATGGGATAAATTCTTGTGGTTGGCCATTGTGATTATTATCTTCTTCTGTAGTTGGCATGGTTTCAGCCTCAACATGTGGTGGTGGTGGTTGAGGATTCTGTGGCATTGATGTTCTTTCTGTAGCAGGAGATGGAATAGGTGAAGTACCAAAAGGAACACTTGCATTACTAGATGGTGGAGATGGTGTGCTAACAGGTGGATTCATATACTGAGTTGTGTTCCTCTGTTGTGAACTAGAAGGTGTGTTCCTCTGTTGTGAACTAGAAGGATAAGTTGTACCCTTACCCTTGTGTTTACCTCCAGATCCAAGAGGTCGTCCTCTAGGTCTACCAATACCTGACATCTAAAGTAATAATGAAGATATATATAGTTTAATCACATCATGTTTATAAATATATAAATACAGTAATATAGCATCCAAGTATCCAAAAACGACACAATACAATGCATAATAAGACTTCATAAATAATAACAAAAAACTGATAGTCACTTTATCAACTAAAATAAAGAAACAAAAATAATCAACTAATTTAATCATCATCATATTCAACATAGTCATCTGGAACATCTTCATTAGTCGAATCACTATCATCATATTCTTCTTCATCTTCTTCATCTTCCACTTCAACAAATGCTTCATCATCTAATTTGTGTCATTCATTGGGTAACCATCTACTTCTTCAAAATTATCATCATTATCTCGCAAGTTGCCAATTTGTTCAGTTTCAGGCATGACGGGAAACACTTGCACATTCTCAACCTCTTGGTAAGCATGTGTAGGGCCTATTTCGTAGCCTCTTGCATCAATCGTGCTTCTTGCTTTTGTCTTAATAACCACCCACCAGTTTGAATTATCACGTCGTCTTTCAGGATATGGTGTGTAATACACTTGAATTGCTTGTTGAGCAATAATAAATGGTTCATATTTTGAATACCTCCTTTGTGAATTAACTTCAATAATTCCATGATGCTTATGGACTCTTGTTCCAATATTGGGGGTTGGATCAAACCATGTACACTTAAACAACATAACTCTCTTAATTGGTTCCCCCGGATACTCAAATTGCACAATATCATCAAGTGTACCATAATAATCATTTTCACATTGCCCATAGTCAGTTCCTTTAACACAAACACCATTGTTAGCAGTAGATTTTCCTTCACTCCATGCCGTTGTATGAAACTTATAGCCATTGACAAAATAAATAGGACATGTGTATACAACATTCAATGGCCCCCAAGCGATGTCATGTATAAACTGGCTATGAGTTGTGTTGTTTGATTGATGCACCTAATTAATAAAAAGTGAAGCTTTAAGTTCATCAATTAATACTTTTAACATTATCAAAAACATATTTGGAATCACAAAATACTTACATGATTTTTGAACCATTGAGGAAATTCATTTTCAATATACCGATCGACATTGGTATCACTAATGTTTGGCCTAGCTACCCGTAAATTTTCCACAAATAAACTGCAAAATCAATCATGTGTATAAGATTTATGTGTAAGATAGTTAATACTAAGTTATTGGATAAGTTTTGACTTACACTTGATATGGTTCAACCTCTTCACAGTTTAAAAGTACATGCAAATGAGCAGCATCCTTTTCTTTTCCTAAAATAACTTTTCGTCTTTGTTGTCCAGCTGCTCGACCAAGTTGATTGAAAATGGATATAGGTTGAATCAACTGATCTTCACAGCCTTCATCATTTCTTGGCACTCTAGTTCTTCTTGATTGGACATGAGGCTCAAAATAGTATGAAGTAAATGTTGATGTCTCTTGTGTGATATAAGATTCACAAATCTTTGCCTTACGGATGTGCTTTATTTCCAACTTTCTCCTTTAAGGTATGGAGGAACCTTAATAGATATAATGGTGAGTTATAATTTGACATGTCATGAAATATTTCAAACTATATTATGATAAAATAATGTTTTGACCTTTCAAATGGGTACATCCAACGATAGTGCACAGCCCACCATTTTGCTTCAAATGCTAAGTGAATTGGTAAGTGTTAGTTGAGTCAAAGAAACACTGGGAAATATCCGCTCCAATTTGCACAATATGACTGGGATATTTAATGCCATTTGTTCTAAGTGATCAACTTTTAATGTAGCTGAGCATAGATCTCTAAAGAAATGACTCAATTCAACTAGAGGATTCCAAATATGCTCTGGCAATGAGCTGAATGCTATAGGAAGCAACCGCTCCATGAAAATGTGACAATCATGACTCTTCATCCCAAGTAGCTTTCCTGTTCTTAAGTCCACACATTTTCGAATATCTGAAGCATAGCCATCGTGAAGCTTTAACTGTAAAAGCCACTCATACACTGCTCTTGTTTGGGATGCACTCAAAGCGTATTGTGCCTTTGGCTTTTTCAATTTACCATTTCCCAAGTCAACAAGCTCCAACTCCCGACGCCTACAAATATCGCGCAGATCCATTCTTCTCTTTACATTATCTTTTGTTCATCCTTTATATCCATAATCAGAGGGAACACATTGCCAAAGACGTTCTTTTCAACATGCATATCATCTAAGTTGTGTCGAATGAGGTTTGTTCGCCAATATGGCAAATCCCAAAATATGGATTGTTTGGTCCAATGGTGTTCATGTCCATAGCCATCTATGGGAATGACTCCACTTTGGGAACTTTAGGTAACATTGATACACGTTCCCAAACTTGATCACCAAGCAAAATTTGTGGGGGTGGTGCATTTTCCAGCTTATTTTTGGTAAAGTTATTCTTATTCCTTCTGTACGGATGGTCCATTGGCAAAAATTGTCGATGACAATCAAAAAATGATGTCTTTCGACCATGTTTAAGGATCTTTGCCTGAGTTTGTTCCATACAATAGGGACAAGATAATCTACCTGCAGTCGACCAACCTGACAACATGCCATAGGCTGGAAAATCATTGATAGTCCACATCAGTGCAGCTTTCATTTGGAAATTTTGAGACAATGAGACATCATATGTGGTTACACCCACATCCCATAGCAATTTAAGCTCATCTATCAATGGTTGCAAGAAGACATCTATTTTTCCTTTTGGACTTTTAGGCCCTGGAATGATTAACGTCAAAAATAGATACTCTTCTCTCATACACATTGAAGGAGACAAGTTGTAAGGAGTGACAACTACGGGCCAACATGAATATGACCTGTTTGTCATATTAAATGGGTTGAAACCATCAGAACATAGACCAAGTCTTACATTTCGTGGTTCTGCAGCAAAGTCGGGATATGTCTGATCAAAATGTTTCCATGCCTCTCCATCAGAGGGATGAATCAAGACACCTTCCTCCCGAACATTTTCAAAATGCCATCTCATATTACTAGCTGTAGTTGGAGAAGCATACAATCTTTGCAACCTCGGTGCAAGAGGCAAGTACCACATTCGTTTCCTGGAAACCTCTTTTGCCCTGTTATAACTAGTTGTCTTCAATTTATATCGTTCTTCGTTACAGAATCTGCAAACTTTTGCTTCAATATCGTCTTTTGTAATACAGCATGCATCCATTCACACAACAATCAATTTTTTCATAACTCAAACCCAAACTTTCAACCAGCTTTTTTGTCCTATAGTAATCTGATGGCATATGATTATTAGAGGGCAAAATCTCTCTACAAAATTGTACGATTTTATTAAAAGCTTCTTGAGATATATTATGCTCAGCTTTAATTGAAAGCAATCGTAATGTTGCAGATAACTCTGAATGACTAGTGCACCCCTCATACAAAGGCGATTGTGCTGCAGTCAAAAGATTAAAGAAAGATTGGGTCTCTTCATTCGGTATCTCATCTCTACTTTCCTGAAGACCCTGGGCAAAACTTGGACCTGCTGCATCCGTTACCAATGTCTCATACGGATTTAAGTTTTCTCTATAAGTATTTTGCCCATAGACAGCTGGTTGAGGATGTGTTGTATGAGTTGATCTAGGTTCTTCTTCCCCATGTGTCGTCCAATAAAAATAGTTTGACCTAAACCCTTTCCTATACAAATGTTCCCTCACTTCATTTGGTTATCTCCTTTTTCTACAATCACAAGTAACACATGGGCATCTAATTTTTCCTTCATTCTTAAATATATCTAATCCACAAGCATGTGAAATAAAAGTCTCAACACCCTCATAAAAGACATCTTCTAGCCCGAATCGATGAGATAAAACCCTATTATACATCCATTCTCTATGTGCAGGCACGTCCATTGTCTATACACAAGATACATACACTTAATTTTAATCATTAACATAACATTAAAAATTCTGCATTGAGTAAACAAAGGAAACTTATCCTCAAGTTAATTGTTTTTATAAATATTAGTGTTGAGCGAATATCCAATTCCTAAGATGTAGGTCTTATTTTCCAGACTGAGTCACAAACGGCAAAATAAAAATGTACACAAGACAAAAATTACCACAAGACAGACACTTTGAGTTGACATGGTTAAAAACAAAGAAAAATTAGATTTCACTTGAGTGGAAGAAATCCACAGTTATCAGTGTTAAGCATCTAAATTGTACTTTAATCATACGTAAGAAGCAACAATCGTAACTAATATATCATTAATCAACTAAAAGATATAATTATTTACAGACCAAGATCCATTAAGAATGTGTGAAGTGTACAAGCACATGAAAGAGTACTGAAACATAACAAATAGATCAATTGAATGGGACATCATGAACGTTATTTGAAAGAAAGTAAAAATCATGCAATGTATGAAATAAATATAGCAAATGGTATCAATCCAACATACTCATTGTCATCAGTCATGTACAATTAGTCATCAAGGGGACTTTAGAAGGCAACTTAGACACAAGAACACCACATCATAATAACACTATTTAGTTCAATTACCAAAAACACTCACAAGTACTCCACATTTCAGAAATTTAAATTAAACATCATCTCATTTAATTTACTATTATGAATATGGAGACATATAATAGTAACCAAAAATTCACATCTGGGATACCCTTAAAAGGAAATCATGATAAAATAAAATATAAACAAATCATTAAAAGTTATATTAGTAACCAAAAATTCACATCTGAGATACCCTTTCATACCAAGCAGCAAAATGTATTCACAATAATGCACAAGTTAGATAATTCAGAACCCCAATCCAAATGATCTCTAAGCATATAGAGCTCATATACAAGCTGATCAAGCTACAAAGGTTAAAATGAAAGGGAAAATAGAATAAGACCATTATGTGAACCCTCGGACTACAGAAGCAACCCATGAACATAGAACTAATGAAGAACACGATTTAGAGCAGCGATTTAGGGTGGAAGCAGAATGCTATGTCCACTGACTAGAACTTTTACAAGGGATCAACCAACCATGACGACATACTCAGCTAAAATTATCGTGCTTTAATATTATACATTTAAGAATAGAAAGCACAGCAAAACATACGTCTGTGTCCTGCAGGGCTTCTCACTCAACCCAGTGATTTTGTACTCAAAATTATTAGCCTTGATTCTGAGATTTTTCAATAGTCTTTTTCCCTAAATTTAATCATGATCAAACAACCACATTTCGTAAACACAAAAATTTAAACACAAAACACATTTCGCTGTATGGAATAGCAAAATCACCTTGGCCCAATCAACTAAATTTGGACGATCAACATTCTGATTCATGAGAAGGAAGTCAACTACAGGGCCAGGCTTTACAAGCAACGTAGTTGACACATCTGTAAAGAAAGAACAACAAACAATCAATAATAACAAAGTGGCACCCATAAATTTCCAAGCATTTTCACTGAAGAGTCTTACCAACATTCAGAGATAAACCCCCTTGTGTGGCTCGGAAGCTTGAATGGAAAGCACGACAAACTTGAAGACCACCTTCTGGGCTACTTAAATTCCTTGGATCTGCATGAAAGAAGGATTGGATTTTCGTAGGATTTGATTTGGTCGCGGTGGTTGCTCGTCCTTCACAGGTCGCCGCGAGAGAGACGCGAATGAGCAGCGACAGAGACGCGAGAATGAGAGCAACGAGAGAGACGCAAGAATAAGGGTTTCGTCTGATTAGTTTTTTTCTTTTTTTTTCTTTTTAACAAGTTTTATTTTTTTAAATGAATTAGAATTAATTTTTTAAATGAATTAGAAATAGAATAGAAAATATATAAATAAAGCAATGGGAAACAGTTAACAAAATGGGGGGAAAGGGGCTAATCCAATTAGGGTAACAAATCAATTAAATTATTTCATATTATAAAAAATAAAATAAAATGATATTAAATAATCAGAAATATAATATTAAATATAATAATTCAAATAGGATGGAAAAAGTTTCAAATTTCTGTCCCCTAATTTGGCGCAAACCTTCCCTCCATCATATTTCTGAATGTATTTAAAAGAGAATAAAAAATTTGTCTGAACTATGAGACGGAAATTCAACTTCCGTCCCAAACTGGAGACGGAAATTCAATTTCTATCACAAAATAGAGATGGAATATCAACTCCGTCCTACATCAACAAATGGTGTTGAATAATAATAACAACATTGGGACGGAAATGTGATAACTATTCCGTCCCAAAGTTGGCACCAATATTCCTTCCACAATTTCCTAAATTAATTTGCGACAGAATAGATTTTCCGTCTCCAATATGCAACAGAATCCCAAATCCCGTCTCAATGTTGGCGCCAACATTCCCGCCAAAAAAATTTCTAAATTATTTTGTGACAGAAAAGATTTTCCGTCTCCAATACGCGACAGAATCCCAAATTCCGTCCTGAAATCGAGACAGAGTGTGCCTTCCGTCCCAAACATATAAATAAATGTGGTGAAAAAATGTTGCGACAAATCTTTGTCGCAAATTCCGTCACAAACAATTTATTTTGGGACGGAAATATTTTCCGTCCCAATTTGAATTTTTTCTTGTAGTGCCCTTTTTAGTAAGATACACCCTCTATTTGTTTTTTTTTTTTTTATTTTTTTCGGTTTTTAACCCTCTCTGTAATATATTTACGGACATGGAATATAGCTCAATGAAAGATAGAAGGTCTAGTGGATTTTTTCCAACTTTAAAAATTGTTGAAAGTTTTAAGTGGGTCAGATCGCTGATTTAAATATAAAAGGGCTTTAGTATCCGCACCCCCTATTTAGTAGGATACTCCCTCTGTTAATTTTTTATTTTTAACGTTTTTAGCCCTCCCCGTAAATATATTTATGAACACTATTTGTCTGTAAATATATTTATGGAAAATCACTTAAACCCGTTTTTTAAACCTTTTCCTTCTTCTTTCTCACTCTCACTTATGCCAAATCTTCCTCAAATCCCCTCTTACAAATTTCTCTCATATCCCACACCTTAACACAACCATCTCGTCAATTCCCTCTCTCATCTCATCAAAAGAAGCTTAAGGTAGCCCTCTCTATCCCTTTACTTTCGTTTTTCAAGTTATAATTTTTTTTTCTCTGCGCTATGGTTATGTTCGTAAATATATTTACGGAGGCGATAAAACCTATGTCTGTAACAAATGGGGAGTTGTGGCTTAGTAATGGTTGAGATCAGCTTGTGGATGAATATGAGATTAAAATCCAGGATGTTGTTTTATTCAATTACCATGGAGGGGGCGATTTGATGTAACAATACATTCCAAATCAGCTGTCGAAATTGATCGAGTAAATTGTCTATCAATCTCACTGTCAATCAATTTATTCAAGCTAGTAGTTACTGACGAATGAGAACAATTGTAAATAATTTTAGTTGAATCATGCACCGATGTACATATCTATTTTGCATGTTGTTGTTCTAAGAAATTTATTTATTTAACAATGTTAATGGTTTTTAACCATGTGATAAACGCAGAGCTTACCAAAACACTTTGGGAACACTTTTGGAGGACAGCTACAAATCCAGTCACCTTAGTTGCTATGGACCAGACCGAATGGACAATGCATCGGAGATTCATTGATGGGATAATATGGTTGTGTCGGGGATGGAGACATGTCACTGTGAATTTTTCCATTGAAATTCGGGACTTCGTATTTTTCAAATATGATGGCACATCTCGAATTGCATTTAACATGATAAAAAAGTGGATTTTCTACCATTACAAGCCGCCGTAGAAATCAACCAATAGTTCAGATGGATGTGAGAGAGCAAAAGTGGGTGTATTTATTTTGTGGGTGTATTATGGTTATTTGGGTGTATTATAGTTATTTGAGCAAACATGTTTCGTTGTTTTAATACTAACCAGAAGTCTTTTGATTTATTTGGGTGTGTTATAGTTATTGAACAAACATGAGTGTATTATGGTTATTTGTGTGTATGTATTTCGTCGTTTTAATATTGACTGGAAGTCTCTTGATTCAATGCACAACGTTTTAACGTTGTCTGATTTTTTCAAGTCTAAGACATGTCCGTAAATATACTTCCAGACGTCTATCAAACGTATCTGGACACCTATCACATGTGAGCTGGGTTTATCACGTTTGTAAATATATTTACGGACAGGGGGCATAAAAATGGGGGGTGTATTTACTAAAGCCCAATATAAAAACTATCTGAAATAATCGATTAGATCCATATAGGCGTATGCAAATCGTCCACACAAAAAAAAAAAAAAAATCCGTTCACCAACTCGGAAAGCCTCAAGGAAGGAACCAGTGAGTCGGTCTCGATCCAAGGAGAACTGGAGTTCTTTAACTAGATTCATGCACGAAAATTAGTCCAATTCCAGCGTCCTTTTTCTAAAACTATTTATATTTTAGTATTCTTATTTTAAAACTATTAATTTAAAAATTATTTATTTTATCTAAGATTTAAATTGTGTTAATATTAATTTCTAAAATTATTGTAAATTTTAATTTTATTACAAAATCCTTTAAATTGTTTGAACTTTTTTTCACTAATTTTGTAGGGGCCTTTTTCCTTTTTTTTTTTTTGGTTAAATCGGCCATTTCAATCTCGTTTAGTATTATTTTTTTCTTTTTTTAGTTAACCTTTTTTTTTTTGTTAACCTGGCATACAAGTACAAATCCAGAAATCTATCTAACAGAGGGCTAAAAAGCATTAATAATAAATATTAAAAAAAATAATATCTCGATCAATTAGAGTTTTGGCTTGCTCAAAATTTGGACCTTTATAACAATGAAGTGTGAATAAAAAACAACCAAAAAATAAAAATCAAGAAAAAGTAATTCTCAAATTTAAAAATATTATACTAAAATTTTTAAAATTTAAAAAATATATTTAAACATAACTTTTAAGCTCGTGTACTATTAATATCTTTACACAAATTTTGAAAATAAATAAATGAATATAACTTAGCGTAAAAGTTAAGACTTTTTATACATTTTGTAATACAAAAATACAAACAATAAAATGGCTTTTAAAACGAAAGAATTTATTTTTGTCATTAAAATAAAAAAATAATAGTTTTTTCAGAATTAATAATTACAATATAACATATTTACACATATAATAAACAATAAAATTATTAAAATTTTAACCAATACTTTATTTTCATTAATAATTATAATTACAGTTTTTCTAATACAATCTTACACACGATAAGATTCATTAATTACTCATTTTTTCCTTATTGATTATCAACTTTCCTCTTTAGTTTATAGATTTATATTTATGTAATATCTCTATACCCACAAAATAGAAAATTAGGTAATTAATAAAGAAAAAAATGGGCAACTAATAATTTTTATCATGTACAATATTGCACACGTTAGAAAAACCTTTTTAATTATAGTCTCCCACTTTATTATCTCAACCACTATATGATCTCAACAACATCTGAACCACGCGGCTAAAGACCACCAAAATATCGAGACACAAGACAACACAACACTTCTGAACTGATCACGGTAAAAATATATATCCGTTTTATGTTAGCTCTAGCCATTTCTTTAATTTCACATTCAAGGACGAAGTCTAATTGTATCCTGTTGGGAGACAACCATATTCTCTGCACAAAATAGGTTTTGTGAAGACTTGCTTTGTGGTCCTACTTATTTTTCTGATGAAGCCTGACCCGTGGAAAATATGTGTATAATGGACCTGACATGGTGGCCTATTTATTCCTTACGATTGATCAGGGCCATTATTAAATGCACCCCCCACCTTTTGAGTACACCCTCTATTTATCGAAAAATCTAAAATACCCCAGTGTAAAATCAGAAAATTGGGATGAATTCCGGAAACTCTAATTTTCGGTATGTATCAATTCCGGAGATTCGAATTTTCGGTATGTGTTTTGCATACCGGAAATTAGAATTTCCAGTAGACAGACTTTTTTTTTGTTATTTACCATAAACTCTAATTTCCGGTATACAAAACACATACCGAAAATTAGAATTTCCGGTAGGACTGTTTTTAAAAAATTTTGCATACCGAAAATTTCAAATTTTCGGTATGAATTTTTTTTAAGTATACCGGAAATGCATAATTTCCGGAATACAATTTTTTGTTGTTGATAAAATGTATTTATTTTTTAACCGCAAAACAACATTACATTACATTACATTACATTACATGACCTACAATATTACACCGGATGCAAATTCAATACCAAACTACAACATTAAAAAAACTAAACCCAACGATTACACACCCAACAACAACACAACACACACATTACATGACCTAGTCACCAGTTCTAATCCTTGGCTATGGTTGACAAAGGAGAGCAATGATCTCATCAGCTGTTCTTGGTGCACGTCATTTTGCAATGATCTCGTCTGCTGTTCTACTAAGAATAACATACAACTCTATTGGGCCATGGCTAGAATGATCATTGAATGCTTCCCACATACGTTGTATGTCACCGTTGTTTAGAAGTGTCATACGCATATACTCAACACGTCCACTACCCACCGAAACAGGGCATCGATAGTAAAGATATGCTACTATACGTGATCTAGCTCCGAGCTTTCGCCGTATCTTTTGCTTCAGTTCTTCAATGGTAATGGATGTCTTCATCCTACATATTTTTGGAACATCGCATTAAAAAACAACGCCATCAACACTTGTTGTGATTCTGCCACCGTGATAGACAACGACAAGGTTCGAATCCATCAAGAACTGGGTTGGCTGAGTGTTTGATATGACTCACGAGCGGGCTAACTGATGAAATCTTTTTAGGGTTTGCGTAAAATTTTGCTTGTGAAAACTGTTCTATTTATAGAAATGTTGATGCAATCTGAACCGTTAAAAGCGTTGGTGGTATGTTGTCCGTTGATTGTTTTTAATAGAAACGACAAAAAGGAATTCCTTCTCGCCCACACGCAGTAGCAAATGACAACACCATAAATAAAAATCTGATGCGATCTGAACTGTTAGAAGAGTCGGTCGCATATCGTCCGTTGATTCTTGAGCTCCATGAGGAAATGAACATCTTTAGCGTAAAGCTCAACGGAGATATTCTTGACAGCATGGTGAAGGTCCTCAATCAAAGGGTTCAGTTTTCCGCCAATAGAGAATTTTCTCCCTCGTATCTCTTCAATGTGTTCCTTCGGTGTGCGTGCAGCCATTCTCTGGTCTCACTTCTCAAAATCACGGGTGACAGAATAGCTAGTGAAGCCAATGTGTGGGATGTGTTAGGAGAAGACAAAAAGATCACTAAGCAGAGGAAGGAAAAAAAAAGATGTCACAGGGAAGACTTCTTCTTGGAGAAGTAAGGTAAATAAATAAAAGACATAAAGGATAAAAATATATAAATTATTTTTCAACATGCAGTAGCAAACGATAAGGCCATAAATAATAAAGTGTACCAATGCATCCCACTGAAGCGCAAGCTCTTCCTTTGACACCCCGCCTTCTGTCTCAACTTGATGTTGTTGCTGTTGGTGTTCACCAAAATGTAAACTCCTCCAGTGCAAGTGAATTGCCTCCAATGGAATAGGTGCAAACAACCTAGTGTAACCTGCCAACTCACAAGCACAAGATAACCCATGCGTCGTTCTGATAAGGCAACCACAAGCAGATTTATCAATACCCACATAATTCATTCTACTGTACTCGTCGGCAATATGTTGTAGTGCAGTCTTTGATATAAATCCATGCAATCTGATAAACAAATGGTTGTTGTGCCTTGATACAAATCCATACAATCTGATAAACAAACGGTTGTTGATACATATCCATGCAATCTGATAAACAAAACGGACGCAACTGCATTCATCAGAGCAAGATCTCTGTCGGTAAGAATAACTTGAGGAAATGATTCCTCTCGCACAAACAGTCCTTTTAACTTCAAGAGTGCCTATACAAAGTTATCCTGCTGCTCATAATCCAAATAGACGAATACCACTGTGTATGTTAGGGATGTACAGGTAACACCAACAATTTCAAATAGTGGCAGCCGATATCTATTGGTTTTGTAGGTGCTGTCCATGAACAAGACAATGGGAAATGTATTCAATAAATTGATGGCATCTGGATGTGTCCAAAAAATGTCTCTCACAACATCAGAATCGTCATGTCTTCTATACCAGAACACATATCGATCACGTTGGATTAAGTTCAACAAGTGTTGCATTTCAGTTCTTGGACATTTCTGAGTTGATCGAAACTTATGTCGCTCATTATATACTTGACTGATGGTAGTGAGATTGCCCTTATTGCACTGTTTCAGTGTCAATAGAATGCTTCCCGGCCTTACATTGTTCTTTATCATATCATGAACAATTTCTTTCTCATTTTGGCTTAAATGACCAACAAATGGATGACCCGTCATGCTTTCAGGTATCCGATGGTTGTGAATTCCACAAAGGATCTTAAGTATCCAGCCTTCATCCGTTGACAGAGGTATTTCTTTAAGCGTGAACAGACACTCACACTTATGAGATCCAGTTGACTTTGAAAAACTTGATGACTTGGATCTATACTTTCCATCCCTTTCACAACCCAGAATGATTTTTGTTTTTCTTCCTCTTTGTCCCGTTTTTATGTCTACTCTTACAATGACAACAACTATATTGTTTTCCTTCCCAACCTTTCGAGTCCAATACAAAAGATCAACTCGTGTAGGAAATATCTGGAAAAAAGTATTAAACTTAATGTTTTGCTGAAAAAAAACGACATAGTCACAATATAAAATAATAATTAAATTACTTGCGTAGTAGTGAATATATCACTACAATCGAAAGCTTGAGAAATGTTGGTGAGCTTGTCAGCTTCATCAGAATTGAAGGCACTAAAATCATTCATTTCTAATAAAACTAAAATAAAACAAACAAACAAAATATGATAAATTATTTTGTGGGAAAATTTTTTTTAAAAAATTACAAAAGAACAATAACATACCGGAAACTGTGAATTTCTGGTACACAATTTTTTAATTTTATACCAGAAATTCACAATTTTCGGTAAAAAAAGCGTAAAAATTGAAATTTTCGGAACTAAGTTCAAAACGCAAAAAAAAACGTACCGTAAATTCGAGTTTCCGGTACGATTGCAGCGTTTTCAGTTCAGAAATTTGGAATTTCCGGGAAGTATGAGTGAAAAAAATAAAAGTTAAGTTTTTGATGTTTTGTGTAGGGATATTTTAGAGAATTCACAATTTTGGGGATGTACTCAATAGGTAGAGGGTGCATTTAATAATGGCCTTTATCAGAATATGATAAGACCAAACCTTCTCCAGGCCCATCTTCTGTACCATCAATGATTAACACTTCGCATCAAGTAGGGCCCATCTTGGCCCATTCTTCCAATTTGTTACTCATCAGCCCAACAAAACTGTTTTCATAACCACAACCAAACTTAACGGAACTTGGACTTTGACCCAAAAAAAAAAAAGTAGTGGCACCAAAATATGGCATCTAATTCAAACAAAGAAGAAAAAACGTCTGCAATTGATTTTGTAGATAATATTGTATTCATTCTGTTCAGATCAAGATTGTAATACTCAGCCAATTGTATCATTTCCTTATTTAGTACGTTAATGGATAGTTATTTAGCACCCAAAAAATGTTAAAAATTGGCTTTGTTTTTCTTTTTTATAATGAACATTTTTTTGTGCCTTTCGTTCTTTTAGAAACAATCATTTTTCTATTGAACAATTTTCTTAGCATTAGGAACATAAATAAATGCACCAGCAGAAGCTTCAACGTCACGTCTCAACTATAAATCAAGATGCACGTTAACATGTCGACGATGTCGCGGCCTGATCTTCGAGTTTCGATTTAACCATGTGGTCTACGTTTAATACAATTATTACAAGACACAAGTATTCATAGACTAGTACAATGTATATTTAGAATTTGTTCCGGACTGATCCTAGCCTAGCGGCATAATAAAAGACAGACTACGCGTGGCCCAGCCCACTAATAGTTTAAATACCTCTGTACCACCTAGACGAGTCGATCAGGACTGTTGATATACATTGATGACTCTCCGTAAGGCACAAAAGCAGTTATGGGAACAATTACCTCGTGAGCAACTTTTACCGCCAAGGCACCAGATCAAAGTGGTTATATAAGCCTTCCAGAAGCCAAATTGGGTACACTTTCATTTCAAACCTCTCACCCACTCTCAAAGCTGTCAATGACTTCTGAACGTTTGCAGATACACCACCGCCACCATTGTCTCTCGTCGAATTTTGCTGTAAATGTGCGACACTCTCCACCATTACCTTTTTCTCACTAAACTTCAAAGCTCGACATTCCATAGACTCCATCTCTAAGATTCAATATTGAACATTGGCACTACCTGTGGGAATCGACTAAGACAAATCTCTCTTCTCGATTCGAGGTTCTCCAAAATATCGCAACAATGGTGGAAACAAGGAAAAGCGTTTTGCTCATGGGCCTCCATAAGCAAGCTGCTCTGAACGAGCCAAGACAACAACTTGATGGACATGAGACTTCCTGTTCTCAAGAAGTTCCTCCTCCTCTTTTTATGTTGGAACGAACCTGTTCACAAATCACCACAACCTCTTACCTCAAAACCTCTCGTGTCATTGGTCACTGCTCCTTTTCCCTTCACAGACCTGTAAGAACTGATCCAGATACTCCAGTTGCAAACGACCTTGATTGAAGAGCAAGATCAAAGGTTGGCGCACCTTGAGGAACAATACCTCCTGCAGTCAAAAAAATTACACTAGAAGAGAGGATTTCTCCACCAGAACACTCGACCGCGCCAAAATTGAGTTCCATCTATTGACGTGAAACCTCTTATGCACAATGCTCTGGTACGAAAACAATGTGTGCCTTTGGAACTTCCAAAAGACTATTCCTATGAGAAGAACTATTCTAGTGGAGACTCATTACCTTCGTATTGTTCGAGATAGTTAAGAGACACGTTAGAAATCCCTTCGTGAGTCACTGAGGATATCTTATCCTCAATATCCTAATGGCTTCGAAGCTGATGAACACGTTGTGATCTCCTCTGACCTACTGTTACCTGAGTGCATAATGTAATTTCATTTTACAAAGAGGTTGGAGTAGCTTCCGTCTATGGACCTGTACGACGAAAGTGGAGATCCATTAGAACACATTATAACCTTCGAGTCTAATGTTGTGTCGTTCTTTCGCCTTTCACTCAAAAGGTTAGCTCTATGCTGGTTCTAGACTACTCCCTCCGGTCCACATTATAAGAAACAAACACCTTTTTAGGTTCATTGAATAACTCATGTATTTGGTCTGACCAAATACATGAGTTATTCAATGAACCTAAAAAGGTGTTTGTTTCTTATAATGTGGACCGGAGGGAGTAACTTGCTAAATTCAATCAACTATTGGATCGAGCTGAAATGTAACATCACTACTCGCTTCTCCACCAGCCGATGTAGCGACAAGAGCGTCCGTGAGAAGACATTCGTGAATTTTTTTTTTATGGAGCTGCCACCTATGTTTATTTTAGAAAAATATTGGGAAAACCTTCTATTGAAAAATGAAAAGAAGATGGTCTTGCGAGCCAGTTTTAGGTGCAGGGGTTAATTACGCATATGGAATATATGTTAGCACCCCTAAGACGTCCGTTTAAAACAATACCCTTTAATTGTTTGTAAAATACCTAATTTGCCTTATAAAAATGAATTACATCCAAAAAAGAAATTACTTATTATTTTTTTAAAAAGGAATCCTAAAATCACCAAGTCGTCACGACTGGCAATTTAGGCACTTCTAGACGTCGCGTCTATTAGTGAAGTAAATGCAATTAAATAGAAAGCATGAGACTAATTCTAATAACAGATCTTAAAAAGAAAATTAACCTTTATTTTACCTTGAAACTAAAAAATTGATCTATTACCTTTGAAATGGGTCAAATCCCAAAATATCTTTTTACTAACAATTTAATTTGGATCTAAAAATTCCTCTCCTTTTGTTGAAAATCTGACCTTTCCATTATTTATAGTAAAAGATTTTAAATACTTATTATCATAATTAATTGGTCAGTATTATCATTATGACTATACTCATTGCTCTTATTAACCAAAAATGTTAATATTCCCTTAAAGGATCAGAAGCAATTTTATGAGAAAAATATTTTCCTTATTATCCTATATTCTAAATATAAATAAAAGAAGGAAAAAATTTGTACCAATTCGTATGCAAATACAGGAAAACAATAAAAATAAAAAAAATAAATAGGAAAACGAATGAAGTTAATGAAGGTGAAGAGGATGATTTTTAATGCCAAAAGTTTAGATCTTTACTTGCGTCCGAATCCTCTCCATTTCTCCATTTCTTAAAGAAATGGAGATCTCCAGTTTGGTTAATAGCTGACAGACACGTGGTGTGAAAGAAATTAAACGGTTGAGATTCATTATCAATTTAATTTTTTTCAAAAAAAGCACTGTTGTGCCTTAGCGATGTCCAGAGCGGAGACACCGAACCTTTCCTCTCCAGACTCCACCCAAGGTCGCCCCACACCCAATTGCCGCCGTGCCGCCTCTCCGATGACCCTCCGCACGACTCAGGACAAAGCAGGCCTCCGCCACTCTGATTGTGACTGCGATTGATTCTGAGCACTCTGATTTTGCAACTGCGACTCGATTGCTTCTTCTTTCTCACACTTTCGTGAATTTTCTCCTCTGTGATTCTCTCTCCAATTCTCTAATTTATGCGTGTTCTTAATATAAAAGTTCGTTTCTCAGGATATACAACAAGACGAAGAGATTTGAAAGATTCAAAAAGAAAACAAGGCAATGTGTTCCTTTAACTTTGTCTCTGTGAAGACCCATTTTTACTTACATATGAGGTTCAGTTTATTAATTTAAGTTATTGGGAGTTAAATTGGAAAATAATTTTTTTTAAAATAAATTTTATCTTCTATAATTTCTGCAAAGGTTCTGGTTGAACAAGACCAGTGAAAGAGTTAAGGACAGTAGGAGAACAATGTTGGAAACAAAAGAGCTAGGTGTTTCTATTCTTCAAGATTTGCATTCACAGTGACAAATAAAAAAATTAACCGTGAAACTTTTGCATTTGGAATATGACAAATTCTTGAATTTGATAGACTATGCCACTATTTCTTGTTTCGGCAGCAGAAATAACAGCAGCGCGAGAAATCAGAAAGGTGATAGAGTGTGGCACAACCACATCGACGACTTAATGACGAGATGACATAGCGCCGACGATGACGGGAGGCACAGTGGATGGTATGTTGACTGAGGGTTCTGGCCTCGGGTTTTCTCCAGCAATACTTGTTTTAGTTTTTTTTAATTTAAATTAAATTGATATTATAGAATATTATAAGAATGAATCCCAACCGTTTAATCTCTTCTATGCCACGTGTGTGTCAGCTAGGAACCAAACTGGGGATCTCCATTTCCTTAAGAAATGGAGAGGATCTGGACGCCCTTTACAAGCCATCAAAAGCAACTAGAATAAATAATACAACCTGATTATGGTTATCTCAGTAACCAAATCAAAATTACAAAGAAAAAGAAAAAGCAACTAAAACCCTAAAATGGTGTTTTGGTGATTTTTTGACCATCTCTCTCTCTTTTTAGGCTCTGTTCACGCCTCTTTGCTTTCCTTCAATCTCTGGATCTCCCCTTTCTATGCGCCTATATGAGGGCTTTTTATAGCCTTTTGTAACACCCAGGGCTATCCATGTGGCCTTTGGCCATTGGGTTTTCCCTAGCGTGCCACTCACAGGACTTTTCCCCCTCTCATTGGAATTTTTGCCTCACGGAGGGCTCGAACCCGAGACCTGAGAGGATAAGTACCACGGAAGCACCTTCCCTAACACCATCTGAGCTATTGTAACACCCAGGGCTATCCACATGGCCTTTGGCCATTGGGCATACAAGACTTTTCCCTCTCTCATGGAAATTTTTGCCTTACGAAGGGCTCGAACCCGGGACCTGAGAGGATAAGTTCCACGGAAGCACCTTCCCTAACATCATCTGAGCTATAACCCGGGACTTGAGAGGATAAGTACCACAGAAGCACCCTCCCTAACACCATCTGAGCTATAACTCAGATGGTGCTAGGGAGGGTGCTTCCGTGGTACTTATCCTCTCAGGTCTCGGGTTCGAGCCCTCCGTGAGGCAAAAATTCCCATGAGAGGGGGAAACATCCTGTGAGTGGCACGCTAGGGAAAGCCCAATGGCCAAAGGCCACGTGGATAGCCCTGGGTGTTACAATAAAATGCCTTTTATTGTAACACCCAGGGCTATCCACGTGGCCTTTGGCCATTGGGCTTTCCCTAGCGTGCCACTCACAGGACTTTCCCCCTCATGGAAATTTTTTTCTCACGGAGGGATCGAACCCAGGACCTGAGAGGGTAAGTACCTTAGAAGCACCCTCCCTAACACCATCTGAGTTGTAGCTCAGCTGGTGTTAGGGAGGGTGTTTCCATGATACTTGTCCTCTTAGGTCGAGCCCTCCACGAGGCAAAAATTCCCATGAGAGAGGGAAAAGTCCTGTGAGTGGCACGCTAGGGAAAGCCCAATGGCCAAAGGTCACATGGATAGCCCTGGGTGTTACACCTTTTTTCTGATTCCTTTCACATCCTTCAAAAAAGGGAAGGATTAAATCAGTTTATCAGGAAATTTTAGGAAACAATAAAGAAAGAGATAAGAAATACTCCCTTTTTGTTGTTTGAAGTTGAAACTGTTGGAATCAAGTGGATTCAGAACTGAAGTTGAAACTGTTAGAATGAAGTGGATTCAGAACCAATGACCCTTAATTGTTTTGATGATAACAAATAATGATAAGAACAATTTATCCTTTAATGTGTTTGTTAGTGTGCAAAAATTAGTGAGTAAGTCACTATTCACTAGATGGAACTATCTTAGAAAGCTTTGGCTCAGTGAGCATTTCACCCTCTGGCGTATTCCTCTGAGTCTGGCATTAATCATCTGGTAAGAGCTGATGACATCAGCGTCTTATTACCTTGCTCGGTAGACCAAGCTTTGGTAGTCAACGCTCTGGTAGTCAACCCTCTGTGTAGACCATGCTCTGGTGTAGACGATGCTCTGATGAAACCAAACTCTGGTAGGACTACACTCTGTTGGAATCCTGCATTTGGTACTACAAGACTCTGGTATTTGAAAGCCTAAGTAAAATTACACTATGAAGAAGTTGCCTCTGGTACAAGCCTACTCTGATAAGCAGAGTATCTCAGTAACAAGCATCATCTGGTAGAAGATGCCTTTGGTTGGAAACAAGACTGAGTGAAGCATTAAAGGCTATTTCAAGCAATAAAGAAACCTCATTAATGATCTTTTAATGTACGAGGAATCAAAGGCCAAATGGAATGTCAACGGATATAATCATCAACTATGTTTTGCTCTAAAAGTATCTCAATTTTAAAAACGATCACAAGGGATAAGATACTGCATTTTTTATAGCTGTGTCGGTGTACGGAAGTAAAGTGAAAATGACTTGACACACTAAAAGCCAAATAATCGGATCTCAAGTTTTGTCCAATGGAGAAAGACCTGCTAGGTCACAACGACACTATTTAGAACCCTAACTATATATATCTTACTCATTTCATTGAAGATCGTTAACGAAACTATTGTGAGCGAAACTGAGAAGTGAGCAACCAGGAAATATTCCAAGTCTCTGAGATCAAGTGAACAACACTCAAATCGTTTTATCCTTTCTTCAAAGAAAGTTATTTTTAGTGCTTAAGATTTCATCGTAAATCCTCTTTTGCTAAGAGTTATTTATATTGTTTTAAAGTATTTTTTGAACACTTGTATTTAGCCCAGTAGTGACTGTATTTCCTTAGAGGCTTGACTGTACTAAGTCGTTCTAAAAAGTTAAGAGTATAGCCAGTTTGTCAGTAGATACTCTTAAGTGTAATAAGTTGATTATAGTGGAGAAATCCTTCAGTGTGGTGAAGGGACTAGACGTAGCTATTAGGTGATAGTAAACTAGTATAAATCACTGTGTCATATTCTTTCTCTTCTCTTTACTCGTTCTCATTGTTATTTTTGTTAAAGAGTTGTTTTGAAAAGGTTTGTAAAAAACATAAGTATTTGAAAAGATTTCTAAAACCCAATTCAAACGCCCTCTTTTTTGTGTTTTTGTCACGTTTAATTGGTACCAGAGCTCGGCCTCTTCATTGAGCACTTAACTGTGTGAGAGGAAAAGATCTTATACTTTATCTATGGCTAACAACGAAGCTGGTGGTCATGTTAATCGCCCTCCTTTGTTCACTGGAACAAACTACGACTATTGGAAAGATGAGGGGAAAATCTTCTTTGAGTCACAACAACTCGAACTTTGGGATACGGTTGAAAGTCATATACCGAACCTGTTGATGCTAAGAGAATCCCCATTCCTAGGGATAAGTGGGATCCTGAACAAAAGAAAGCATATCAACTGAATTAGAAAGCAAGATATTTCCTTATCTGTGCTATTTCTGAAAAAGAATATGAGAAGTGTGGCAAGAATGCCATTGCCAAAGATATTTGGGACTCATTGGTTTTGTCCTATGAAGGTACTGCCCAAGTGAGAAAAATAATGGCTAACATTCTTGTTAGACAGTACGAACTCGTCAAGATGGAAACTGGAAAAGATATTGAAACAATGTTTGGGAGATTTCAAACATTGGTTCACGGTCTAAAAGTTCTAGATAAAAGCTACACTACTGCTGATCACGTGAAGAAGATATTAAGAAGCCTGCTGTTAACACACCAATTTGTCTACTTTTATAGGACATCTTTAGTATCTAAATAAACCATTTTGCACTAATTAAAGCACAAAGGTACTCATTTATGTTCTATTTTGCAAAATTATCATGAAGACACCACTCAGAGCTGTACGAAAAAAGACAAAAAACTGGCAAGTTTTGGAGAGTTTTAGCGCTACTGGACAAGCAATACGGCTTGACCTATATTCGGTACGGCCGTACCTAGATCAGAAACTCATTAAGGGCGTACCCCCTCAGTCTGTATCACCTGACGCCGATGAAAAAGTCCAGTACGGCTGTGCCCAAGGCAGTACGGCCGTACACAATGATAGGGGTGCTCATGGTTTGGTTATTAATGTAACCAAAACCTAATCCAATTAAAACCACATATTAGGTTGGGTTTTCAAATCGAAATTTCTAAAACTAGATCTTAAATATGGTTATGGATATAAAACCGGTTGTTTCCCCATATCTGGTTACGGAACCGGTTGCGACCCAAAACCGGTTATGAACAATTTCTGTCCTAAAACCGATTCCACAACCAGTTATAGTTCCCAAATCCGGTTATAAAACCGGTTTTCACCTATAAATTTTGCCCTCCAAAACCGGTTTTTGCCTATAAAATTTGAGTTTTGCCCTCCAAAATCGGTTATTCCACCTTTATCAAAGAAAAAAACTTAAATTTATCATATAAAAATAAATTTAAATATATTATTCCGAGAGTTTTTTTTTTGTGCTTATTCCGATAGTGTTTTATTTTCTCTAAAAAATAAATAATAACATATACTATTCTTAATTTGTTAGACTAATAAAAAACAAAAGGAAAAGGAAAAGTCTGAGATGGAATTTTTCCAGTTTCAACCATTTGTCCATTATTACTCATCGCCACCGGCGGCAGTTGAGAGATCCAGGAGTGAAAGTACCAACCTTGCGCTTCACAATTCACAACACTGGTAAGTAACTTAAATTACTCATTCCTCCTATTTCTTTTATTTTCGAATCTGAATTGATTCAAACGCGCAATGCACTGTTAACTGTTAATGCGAATGGCTTTAGTGGAGGACTCCACTCTCACTTTCCTTCTTTCTGTTCGGTGCCGATTCAATATCATAGGCTGTTCTCGATTCCCATTAACTGTTCGATTAAACATCTGCGACTGGGTTTGGAATAAGAAATGGGCTTAACAATTGGATATCCTAGTATTCAACCGGTTATAAATTTTGGATAATCAAAACTGGGCTTTAAAAATAAAATGGGTTTGGTTTATATCCATGTCCAAAAATTTGGGTATTCTAAAAATGGTTATAGACATGGATTTGGATAAATCCTTGTAACCGGATATTTTGAGCATCCCTAGACAATGATTTCAGGGATACAACGCGCATGAGTACGAGCCAACGTCACAAGGAAAGCTCGATACGGCCGTGTATATATTCGGTACGGCCGTACCCCGTCTCAAATTGTGCAGATTTGAAAGCCAAACGACCTAGTTCGCAGCCAACATTATAAATATGGGCTCTTAACTTTTTCTAAAAACCTTTTGACGAATTCCCAAGTCAAGAGCCCCCTTTTGAGAGTTCATATCAATTTCTTGCCTTTTCCATTGATTTCTGTGTTTCCTTAGAGCTTGGTGCCATCCCGGATCGCTACCGAGCTCGTGAGGATGCGAAGAACATGTTTAAGAACCATCGTCATACCGCAAGGGTGTCCCGGTTTAGATTTATTCTTTTGTTATGAATTATTCTGGTTTTATGATGAAGTTTATGTTATTATCATTAATAATGAGTAGCTAAACCCATCACTAGGGGTGATGGGCTCTCCTTTACAATACTCTTGATGCTTTATCTATTTAATTATATGAGTTTCTATTGAATGTTTGAGTGTTTTATGCCCATTGTACTTAATCCTATAAGGCCTGATCAACCTTTAATTAGTTAACTTAATTGTGGTAACAAGATCATGATTAGTTAATTGAATCATAGGAATAAAATAACTCGCTTTATATGCCGGATAGGTTATTGCTTATTTCTAATCGTTTGTTAGATTAAAAAACCCACCTGTACTTAATGCTCTTTCCTTTAATTACCTTATAGGACCAAACAGAGTAATTAGTTAGGAGAAAGGCTATTACAAGCTACGTAGCCCTTAGTAACTTAGAGTGGGTAATTACCTCTCTTTCGTGATAGATAACTCATAGTAATTATTTAGTGAATTCAAGAGTAGATTATTGGGGATCCTGATTCCCCTGGACCTCCCATAACATAGTTAAACTGTTCTTGCATTAGTTTAATTATTCCTTTGATACGTGACAACTTTATCTACTTTCGTAATTACAACTTTTGTTCGCATAATAGAATAGAATCATAATAAGTCATTGGTACTCACTCGTTCCCTGTGGGTTTGACATTCGGAGTCATAACTTCACTCCACTATTATTACGAGTTACGATCAGGTACACTTGCCTGAGCCGCAACAAGTTTTTGGCGCCGTTACCGGGGATATTTTGCGATATTAATTGAATTAAAGATTTTATTTTCATTAGACATTATTTTATTTAGTTATTATTGTTGTGTAAAATAACAGTTGTGCAAGTATACATAATCGTGAACAAGTAATAAAGAGTAAGAGAGATCGCTCCCACGAGGATTGATTACGGTTAATTCCACAAATTCCCAATTTCGTTAATCTAATTAGTGAGGAAACAAAGTAACAAGTAACACATTAATTTTTGGTGATGATGACAGTAATTTAAAGTGCAATTGACAGTAAAAATAACATAAAAAGATATGATAAAAATATGAGAAAAACAGCTAGGATTTCGGTTCATTCATATTTTCACCAAGTTGGTTTCAGTGCCATAAGTCAGTGCCATTTGGCACTGGGCGCAGGGCACTAATGTGTGTACCTTTCAGTACTTTTACCAGGGTTAAGTAAAGGGTACCTTATGTCTAAGCCCCCCATTATGTTCCCCTTGTCTTCTAAGTGTGACCCAGAACACCCTATGAGACAGATTTCCTAAGTCTAGTTTAATCAAAATTAATTAAGGTGTCCCTTAATCAATACCCCTCATATTAACTCATGAATTCAGCGTGTTACTACTTTTCAGCACCTAACATACATGTACCCAACAAAAGTTGGCCAGACTTAGGTCAAGCATATTGTAAATAAATGCACATGAGTCAAAGGTTCAAAGGCAAAGGCTGATAGACATTCACCAACAAGGATTCAATACAAAATCACATCATCCTAGCATAAAATATTTAGCTCAAAATAAACAAAAACATAGAATAGCAGAAACTGGTGCCAAAATCTGATGCCATGGCACCAGAAATCTGTAGTGCAGAACTGTCTACAAACAGAATCAGAAAACAGCACATGGAGGCCTTTAAATCTGTCAAGATGAGAGAACACTTCATTGCAACAATGTCTTGTTGCTACATTTCCTTGCTATGTCTAAGATTGGTTCAGCATCCATGATTTTCAGCATGTTTTTCTCATAAAAATGGTGTATGGAAGGGATATGGAAATGGAGAATGATGGATGAAGGTGATGTTGAGGATGGCACCTGCTGTCCAGAGGAATAAAAATGAATTCTAATCTAAGGCATAGCCCCTGCACCAGCCTCCTTTCCTTGATTAGGTCATTTTGTTTTTATAATCTCTCCTCAAATGGGCTGACCAATGGTAAACCCAATGAAAGTTGACTCCTTTTGGCCCATAAATAAAGACTTTTGTCCTTTAGCAGAGAGAGAAAACACTGCAGAATAGTGGGGACCATCAGAAATACACGCTGCAGCCTTGCACTAAAGGACATAATCATTTCCTTCAGCTCTAATGAATTAAAAACGCTGCTGCAGTAAGGACAGAGGCTATAACTTCAGAGTGCGGTGCCATGGCACCAGATTTGGCACGGAGTATTTCTCAATAAAATCCTGCACAATGTCAAAACACATCAAAATGCTCACAAAAGCACCAAAGTGCCTTAAACAGCTCCAAGTAGGAGAAATCACATTATTTACATAAATCTAATAATTAAAGGATCTAAATTACTCTTAAACTCACATGATTCATAGTTATAAAAGCATAAATAACTCTTATTTCTAAGAGTTATCACACCCCCAATCTTGAACCATTGCTTGTCCTCAAGTAATGACACATGAACAACAACAGAAAACAGAAAAATTATCACAAATGCAGCAGCACTGAACAAGTGAATTCAAACAGCAAACTTTTTATTGGGTTGTTTTCACATGGCTTCACTTTCAAACTAACACTTTGCAAGCAATCCCTTTGTGCATCATGCTTCCTTGGTTTGTTCCACTAACCTCAAGTGTGTGTGTGCAACCCTTATGCTCAATTAGAAAGCTAGTATAGTCCTATCAATGTCATCTCAACTTCCCCCCTAAAGTGTCCCTAATTTGCACCTCCTAATCAAATAAAAGGGAATAGGCTTACAATTTGGGTACTTGGGGCTGCATAAGATCAGAATATACAAACATAACTTGAATGATCAAGGCACAATGCACACTTATTCAATTTTACTATTTTTTTTGCCTTTTACTAGAACTTGCCTCTTTGCCTTTTGACGTGAATAACAACAATTATAATAAAGTTACCCGGTTACTCAACAAAAAAGTTCATTCCATTTTCTTCTCTCTTTGTTTTTTATTTATATTTTTGGCTTTTTCTATTTAATAGAGTGTGTGCATTAGCCGATTCTTTAGATATTTACAATGAGCATACCCCTAAACTTATCTAATTGCCTATACCCCCTTATTGGTCAAATTTGGCAACAAGGTTCAGTTCACAAAAGGGGTTCAACTTCAACTAGTTAACAAGCTACTTATTCTTTCCTCTTAAGCTAAGGGTTTTGTGTCAAAGGTCAGCGTTCCTATCAATTGACAATCAGCACAAAGTTCCAACACATTCAAGCACAAATTCCTCCTTAAGCTTAGCCAATGTGTCAACCAAAATCATTTTTTTTAACAGCATAGAACCCGAACAACATTGCTACAAATGCAACATAACAGAATCCTAAACTGTCCCTCCCCCCAACATAATTCCTTCCAGTGTCCCCACTGTAAATACTCTATGCTAGAGAAAGGGATGACATAAACAAACTAATTATGCAACCTACAAACAAACTAGAACAAAATTCAACAAACACAAACAAACAAACATACTAAAAATATTTACTACTAAAAAACAGTAAATGAGCTAGGGTGAGAAAATCCCTGCTTGAAACTGCGCACTGGTCCTTCTAAATTGACTGCATTGGCCTTGCTTCAGGTTGAGCCTCCTAATGTGGTGGTGTTTTTGCAGGTGTATCAGTGCCAAACCCTGGTGCCATGGCACCAGAAACTCTTGTTTTTTTTCTTCTGCAAACTGTGCAACACCAATAGTCCTGTACCATGAATCTGCTTGCTTCCTGTTGGCAGCTTCTTCCTTGTCAGAATCAGAATTTTTTTTGATACAAAGATCATTTCCTCCTCTCCACCCTTTGGCTTTTTGTTGCTTGACTTTAAACTCCAGGTGCCATACGATTTCACATCACACATCATAACACTCAACACCATCTCATCTTCATTTTACCACCTAAAATGAAAATAAAATAAAAACAAGAAAATAAACAAACAAAAACAGAAGCAATTTATTAGAATCTGGTTGCCTCCTAGTAGCGCTTGGTTTTCAGAAGTCCTTAACCTGACATTTTTCTCTTCAACACCCAAGTTAGGGGGGATAATATGACAAGAAGAAAATGTCATCCTTCTTCTTCCTTTTCTTAGAGAGAAATCCCATGTACTTTGCATAGGGAAACAAGTGTTCCCATGCCCTAACAACTAGGTATTTGGGATATGTACTCCTCATCTCATAAAGCTCATAAAACTCTTCTTGTGGAAGACTCTTAGGAACAAACTTTGGGAAAAAAATTTCTGGTGCAGGTGTTGTAACAGGTGCTGGGATGGCACCTACTTCTGGTTCTGCAGAATTTTTCTGCATAAATTTCTGGGCAGCAGTATGTTCAGATGATTCTTGCACATCAGATTCTGACTTTTGATTTTTACTCTTCCCTTCAATCACCAAAGGTTGAATCTCAATTGTCACATGGCTCTCTTCATAGCTCTCCCTTGGTTTCTTTTCCATGTTACTATTTTTCTTTTTTTTCTTTTTCTTTTTCTACTACTACTACACTTTTTTTTTGTTTTTCTTCCACAACTTCCACTACTTCTACTGCACTTTTTTTTTGTTTTTCTTCCACTACTTCCACAAGATCATGTTCAATTTTCAACTCCACACACTTTTCATCTTTTTCAACTACTTCTTCAATGCAATTCTCCTCTTTTAGAAACTCCATAATTGTCTTAAGGTGAGCCTCCATATTCTTGCATGAGACTTGAAAGTTTTCATTATACACCTTGGTATCCTCAATGGATTGAGCTAAGACATCTTTGAGGTTGGAGATGCTTTCATGGGATCCTTCGAATTGAGCTTGAGGATAATACTCTTGCTCCCAAATTAAATTTCCATGCCATAATCAACATTCGTCATTGTCATGGACATGAAATTTGTCTCATGACAGCCTCTTTCACATTCACCTCCATAAAATTTATGGTTGAAATATTGTGGTTGAGCATTCCTTGCTTGCATAGAGTCAAAATGATATAGTTCCATGGCTAGGAGTGAGTTTTTCTTTTTCACAAACAACAAACAAGGTGAGCAATGCTAAGAACAACAAAGACAACACCACCAACACAAAAACAACACAAAACAAAAAATTTTACTGCTAACAAGAAACATACTAAAATCTAAAAATCTCAACTAAACCAAATTAACTCAATTGAAAACGCATAGAAATCAACAATTTCAATCCCCGGCAACGGCACTAAAAACATGTTGTGTAAAATAACAGTTGTGCAAGTATACACAATCGTGAACAAGTAATAAAGAGTAAGAGAGATCGTTCCCACGAGGATTGATTACGGTTAATTACACAAATTCCCAATTTCGTTAATCTAATTAGTGAGGAAACAAAGTAACAAGTAACACATCAATTTGAGGTGATGATGACAGTAATTTAAAGTGCAATTGACAGTAAAATTAACTTAAAAAGATGTGATAAAAATCTGAGAAAAATAGCTAGGATTTCAGTTCATTCATATTTTCACCAAGTTGGTTTCAGTGCCATAAGTCAGTGCCATTTGGCACTGGGCCCAGGGCACTAATGTGTGTACCTTTCAGTACTTTCACCAGGGTTAAGTAAATGGTACCTTATGTCTAAGCCCCCATTATGTTCCCCCTTGTCTTCTAAGTGTGACCCAGAACACCCTATGAGACAAATTTCCTATCTTTAGTTTAATCAAAATTAATTAAAGTGTCCCTTAATTAATACCCCTCATATTAACTCATGAATTCAGTATGTTACCACCTTAACATACATGTACCCAACAAAAGTTGGCCAGACTTAGGTCAAGCATATTGTAAATAAATGTGCATTAGTCAAAGGTTCAAAGGCAAAGACTGATAGACATTCACCAACAAGGATTCAATACAAAATCACATCATCCTAGCATAAAATATTTAGCTCATAATAAACAAAAACATAGAATAGCAGAAACTGGTGCCAAAAACCGATGCCATGGCACCAGAAATCTGCAGTGCAGAAATGTCTACAAATAGAAGCAGAAAACAGCACGTGGAAGCCTTTAAATCTGTCAAGATGAGAGAACACTTCATTGCAACAATGTCTTGTTGCTACATTTCCTTGCTATGTCTAAGATTGGTTCAGCATCCATGTTTTTCAGCATGTTTTTCTCATAAAAATGGTGTATGGAAGGGATATGGAAATGGAGAATGATGGATGAAGGTGATGTTGAGGATGGCAGCTGCTGTCCAGAGGAATAAAAACAAATTCTAATCTAGGGCACAACCCTTGCACCAGCCTCCTTTCCTTGATTAGGTCATTTTGTTTTTATAGTCTCTCTTCAAATGGGCTGACCAATGGTAAACCCAATGAAAGTTGATTCCTTTTGACCCATAAATAAAGACTTTTGTCCTTTAGCAGAGAGAAAACACTACAGAACAGTGGGGACCATCAGAAATACACGCTGCAGCCTTGCACTAAAGGACAGAGTCCTTTCCTTCAGCTTTAATGAATTAAAAACGCTGTTGCAGTAAGGACAGAGGCTGTAACTTCAGAGTGCGGTGCCATGGCACTAGATTTGGCACTGAGTATTTCTCAATAAAATCCTGCACAATGTCAAAACACATCAAAATGCTCACAAAAGCACCAAAGTGACTTAAACAGCTCCAAGCAAGAGAAATCACATTATTTACATAAATCTAATAAATAAAGGATCTAAATTACTCTTAAACTCACATGATTCATAGTTATAAAATCATAAATAACTCTTATTTCTAAGAGTTATCAATTATTTCCTGTTATTTCTGTTTAGTTCTAAAGACATTCTAATTTGGTCTCCTTTGGTGTATGCAGACAAGGTCTCAACATCCTGAAATGAATTTTTGATCCTGAAATTGAAAGAACACTCAGATTGTTGAGAAGACATAAACTAACAATGGATAACGAACTAACGTTGAACTAGTACTTCACACCAACTACGGATGCGGCGGACAGCGTTAGCTATCCGGCAATTGAGGCCACCAATTTCGAATTAAAGCCAGCACTGATCTCTATGGTATCTGTGTAACAGCCCAAATTTTTCATCCTTCAAGATTAGGATGTCTTAGGGTATTAGAACATACTTATATTTGCTTGGGATGGGTTTCATATGTTTTACCATTCCTTCAGCCGATTGATTATCTAGATGTACCTTTATTCCTATGTTTAGTTATTTCAGTCATCGTATTCCCCATTTTCGAACCCCTTAACAACTCAATTGGATTTAAGTCCCTTCAATAAAATTGTAGCGTTATCTCTTATCTTTTAGTTGGCTTTAGTTCGACTCGATTTCGATACCTACAACTCTAGATATGCTCTCTGGAGTCCACACAACGCAAACGTAACACCTAAGAATATTATAGTATATTTCAACTGCATGTTTGATCCTGTTAGAGTCCGAATTAGGGTAAGTCTATTAGAGAGAAAATTGTAGAAAATTATCTTAGATTTCCAACGCCACCAAGAATACCTCAATCAGACATCTGTAGCTCCAGATACGGCCAAAACAGTGATGCAGTAGCGCTGAGCGCCCAGACTCAAGCGCAGGCGCCCGGGGATCACCGAGAGCCTGCGCCAGGCGCCAGGCGCCTGCTAACAGGTGATTTCTATACGTTTTTGCGCGTTTTGTTGCGTTTTTGGCACATGTAATCCGACCCATTGGACCCAAACTCGACCCAATTCACTAAGATTACATGTTAGGGTTACAAACCAACCACTAAGCCTCAGCTTTGAACCCTAATCACGTTTGGAAACCTCTCACCAAAGATCAAACCTCACTTCTCCATTCTCTCTATTTTTCTGCACTTGGTGAGTTTCAACCTTACTCTTGGGACTGAAGAACCATTGTTGGGGCTTTGCTCTACCAACATCCTTCATCATTCTTGGAGGGCTTGGGTTTAAGGTAATGCCTCTAATCTAAGTTTCAGTTTATGATCGCCGTTAGGGTTCCAAACATTAGTTTTCTCACTTCTCATCACCTATCCTTGTGTTTTTTATGGAGAAAGCCACGAAGGGAGAGGAAAAGCTTGGAGTTCACATACCCTATCTAGAGCACGAAATTCTAAGATGTAAGGGGGTAGTTTGATGCTCATGTAGTGGGTTTATGGAATGCGAATGAACAATAGGGATGTCCCAAGATCCCTAAGCCTCGCCTTTTGCCATGAGAGTACCGTCACCATGGTGACGAGAAAATCAATCTAAAACCAGTAAATTGATGTTTAAATATGTTCCTTATTGATTTTATGATATTATATTGTGGTCGGATGCTGTGGTTGCGGTTGATGGTTGACTCATTGATGTTTGGTGGTTGAAGTGCATGATTTTATGCTTCTTTTGGTGTTTGAACCATGATGCAAATTCCTTGTTATTAACACCTATGATCTTATGTTATCTGTTGATGTTTGCTACATGCTATGATTTCCTTGTTGAGAGATTGGTGTCTAAGTGATGAACATGCTCTTTGGAATTTGCTACTTCATGTCTTGAGATTAAGTATTTGTGCATGATTTTATGCTTCTTTTGGTGTTGGAAACATGATGCAAATTCCTTGTTATTAACACCTATGATCTTATGTTATCTGTTGATGTTTGCAACATGCTGTGATTTCCTTGTTGAGAGATTGGTGTCTAAGTGATGAACATGCTCTTTGGAATTTGCTACTTCATGTCTTGAGATTGAGTATTTGTGCATGTTTGATTTGCTAGTTAGTGCAAAATATTGTTTGAAGTAGTGGTGTTGGTTCTAATAAATTATGCAGAAAATTGGAATAAGGGTAATGGGTTTAAAGGTTAAAATCTAGATTAAATGTACTAAATAAATGGTAGGCAATTTTGGTGATTTCTTGATGTTGGTATTATAGCCTTAAGTGTTTAATAAAAGAATAGTAGGAAGGATATAAAATCTATTATGCAGAATTCTCTGTAAAAATGCTAAGTGTTGGGTTGATTGGGTTTAAGGTCTCATGTTTTGAATTTTATAATTCCATAAAAGATAGGTGTGGTTCTAAGGACTCTGGATTAGTGTCAAGTATGAATTATAGGACATAACAGTACCTTGAACGATCCCTAAAAGCGTTGAAATCACACGACTGAAGGTTTTGGGATGGTGGGCGCCAGCGCCCCACTTCGTCAGCGCCAGCGCCTGGCAATCGGCCGCGCGGTATCTTTAATATCCTGCCATTTCTTGCGTGTTGGGCTATATCCTATGAACTATATTAGATGTCCAAAATTTGCCAATGGTAACTAGACAATGGTTAACATGATAAGACTTGGATGAGATAATTATTTAATTAAATGATTGAGTTAAGTATTGTGCGTTTGAAACTTAGTTAGCTAAGTAGGTTGATTGTTATTATGTTGCTGGTTAAAGGGACTTGTCAACGTACTGACTGGTTAACTTTGTTGCTGTTGTATGTAATTTGTTGACACTTGGTTGATTGTTCTTGTATCATGAGTGTCTCATTGATGCTGTTATTGTTATTCTATAGAGGATATTGCGATAGAAGTCGTTATTGTTAGACACCGCATTTGGTCATGTTCATGCATCCTGGTGTCGGCATTGTTGTTGTTGCTAGTAGGGCGTATCGGGCAAGGTATCCCGTGACGGGCGAGGTTTCCCAGTCCTACGGTTAAAAAGGGCGAATCGGGCAAGGTATCCCGTGACGGGCGAGGTTTCCCGGTCCTGTGGTTAAAAAGGGCGAATCGGGCAAGGTATCCCGTGACGGGCGAGGTTTCCCGGTCCTGCGGTTAATGGGGCGAATCGGGCAAGGTATCCCGTGACGGGCGTGGTATCCCGGTCCTGTTGTTATTGGGGCATTACGGACATGGCATTCCGAAACGGGCAAGGTATCCCGGCCTCGTTATAAATGGATCCACATGCATATAGTTATGGTCCTAGAGATGCATCATTATGATGATAATATGCCTGGTTGTGCATATGTCGTGATGTTATTCTAATGTTGTGGTTGATGTTGTAGCCTATGGTGTTTAGACAGTTGTTGTTATTATGTATTGTTGTTGTATGTACAATGTTGATGTTAGGAGTTGTTCAGTTTATGCGTATTGTTCATTTAGTTCCTTTACCTTAAAGTGCTACTTGAGTGCATGATTTCTAACCCCTTTATTGTGGCTATTTATACACCATTGTGTATATGTAGACAATGAAGCTGCAGGTGTTGATGAAGATGAGATCGAGGAGCAATCGTTGGGAGCCCTCGTTTAGTTAGGATTTGATGGCTTCGTTATTGAATAAATGTTTATTGGTTTCATTATCGAATAAATGTTTTATTTCCGATGTAATATGTAAGGGTCAGCTCTGGATTAATGTGACATTGGGGAACCTTGGGTTTATCTCCTTTTGATGTTTTCCCTCTTGTACTATGTTTGATTTCCGCAAGTTGAGAGTGACAACCTTACCTTATTTGAAATGAAAAGCTTTTACTTGGATCAAAATTTTATTTTGTGTTCTTTTCTTTTCACGTTGTTAAAATGCCATGACGGGGTAGAGGGTGTCACAATCTGTAGTGCAATTCTCTGGCTTATCATCTGAAGACCCAAATGCTCATCTTAAGAGGTTTCAGAAAGTTTCTAATACTGTCAAGTGTCAAGGTGTGACACCGGAGGCCATCAAATTTAGATTGTTCTCTTTCTCACTGCAAGGGAAAGCACAATTATGTTGGATTCACTTTTACCAAATTCCATTACTACTTGGGAGGACCTGAAGACCAAATTCTTGAATAAGTACTTTCCTCCCACAAAATCTATAAAGCTGAGAGCTGACATATCTGGGTTCAAATTGTGCTTTTGTGTTTTGGTTGTTCCTCGAGTGGAGTAAATCTGCTTGCGAATTGTTTGGATTGTTTCTTAATTGAAACAATGTGTGTTGACATACGAAACTGTTGTGGGGTTCTAATGAGGTTGTAAGACCTTGTGTGAATCCAATACCTTCAAGACGTGTGATTCCTCCTACTGAAGCTGATAGTTCAAAAGATGGATCAAAGGTTTAGATAACCCAAGCTGTGGCAGGGATAGCAGTTGCTGTTGCTTAACATACTACTACAGAGAATCAATGTGACCTGCTCGGATAGCAGGGAGGATAGCAAATTGTAGAGACCAAAGGATTGGTTGACTTTTGTCACCATGAACCTCTTAAGTCCTTAAGGGGAAACAAGATATGAGATTCTGGGATCGTATGTAAAAGACGCTATTACTATTATTGTTTAGTATGATATTTGAAGTATTAATTGTTCCAGTTATAAACCACAATGTTTGATGTTTGAAGTATTTTGATACGTACTAGATTTTAAAATAAAAAATATTTTATGATTTTGAGAATGTGTGTTTTCGCAGTGATATATTTTATATTGCTGTGACTATATGTGGTCTATTGTGTGACTATTTATTTATTGTGAGCGTATCCATATTTTCCAATGAAAATATTATATGCGACTATTTGTAGCGCTTCAATTAAATGTTTTATGACAATCTAATTTATGCAAGACCCATTTGACTCAGTTAAATGGAAGCTAGAGGGCTAGTAATGGTTGTTAGTGGGAGTTACTGGTAGTAGTTTTAGTGCGTGACGAGGTGTTGAGCTAGTATTGGGTAGTACCTAAGATGTTTACCAAACCTTATCCTTACTTTCTTAAATCATGGAAGACTAAGATAAGAATTTGGACCAAGATTTTGTGAGACTTTTTCCTTCCTTCTTTTGGATCTGTGACCGGCTACTTTTTGGTTTAAAAAAAAAAAGAGAATATTGAACCATTCTTTCCCCTACCTGGTCGGCCAAGCTCAAAAAGAGAAAAGGGGGAATAGTTGTTTGCTGGGTATTATTATGGGTTAAGAGAAAAACCTAGATTCCTTTTTCCTTCCTCCTCTTGTGCGCCGCGAATGAGTGCAGCTCCAAAGACCCCCATTTTTCTTCCATCCTTCTCCTAGCTAAACCATGTGGTGAGTGGCGAGTTTTGAGAGTTGCATTTCTTTTCTTTCCTTAGTTAAGCCGTAAGCTTTGAGAGGATGCTGATGTTGAAACTTAAACGATTGAGATGTTTAGACCCTCATTAATTTTGATGATAACAAAGTATTCACAAGAGAACAATTTATGTTCTAACATTTCTTGAAGTGTGCAGATACTAATAATACGTATATTCTAAGCCACTCAAGCAAGAAGAAAGTAATTCTCAAGAGAAGGATTCATTCTATGTGTCAGCATCCGGCTCATCCTTGTGAGCGTCTGGAATTTCCTCTTTATACACTATGCTTATCCAATTGCTACAAGCGTCCGAACTTCCGATTTTGAACGAGCGTCTGAACTTCCGATTCTGAACGAGCGTCCGAACTTCCGATTCTGAGCGAGTGTCTGAACCTCACTTCTAATCACGTGTTAGTCACGTTGCTGCTCTACCTCTCAGAAGTTTCTGGAACGGATTTCAAAATTGATCTTGAGCGCTAAAATTGTTGTACGAGGTATCAAAGGTGAAACCTTTAACGACAAGACAAAAATCGTACAAGCAAGGTAGTACAAAAACGGTAACATGTACTACTGGGATATTCTCTGCAAAGCAAGAAAGAGACATCATTTTGAATTTACCTTACTCAATGGTAAGGAGCCATTTTTACCTTAACGGTTATATCCTTGGAACTCCTATATATACCTCATAGTATCCATTGAAGAAAAAACGCACATACTGTGAAAAAGCTTGCTGAAATTCTGCTGAAATATTTACTGAGAACAAGCACTGCTTCTGTGAGCAACCAAGTCTCGTGCTAAGTCTCTGGACTACGTAATCAACTCGGTCCGACCCTTTCTTTAAGAAAGTTTTTCTATAGTTGAGCTTAATCTTTTATCCTCTCTGTGAGAGTTAATTTTAACTGTACTTCAACTCTTTTGTAAAAGTTGTTTTGGCCTAGTTAAGGCTGTATCCTCAAAGGCTCGACTGTACTGAGTCGTTTTGAGAAGTTGAGAGTATTGTCAAGTTGTGACAGTAGAATACTCTTGAGGAAATTGTAATCAGATTGATTATAGTGAAAATCCTTCAGGAACGAAGGGACTAGACGTAGCTATCAGTTTGGTAGTGAACTAGTATAAATTTATGTGTCTCCTGCTTTACTGCTTTCTATTCATTTTTATCTTGCTGCGTTAAAAACAAGTTTTATCAAACTGCTTTTTCCAACGTCCGGTTATACCCAGCATCCGATAAACAAACAATTTTGAAAAACTTGTGTTCTATAGTGTTTCTAACTTAAAGTTTACGAAAAGTTTGTAAACACAATTCAACCCCCCTTCTTGTGTTCACGTTCAGTTGGTATCAGAGCTCGGCCTCTTGGTTGAGCACTTAACAAAGGTCAAGAGAAAAGATTCTATATTGTGAACATGTCTACGAAGGTGGTCATATGAACCGCCCTCCTCTATTCAATGGAGAAAAATTTGATTACCGGGAAGGATAAGATGAAAGCATTCCTTGAGGCACAAAGTCTTGATTTGTGGGATATAGTTGAAAGCGGATACATTCTTCCCGCTAATGCCCTCAAGCGTTGCAATATCAAGGGAAAACTGGTTTGATGATCAGAAAAAGAGATATCAAACCAACCAGAGGGCCAGATTTATTCTCATCTGTGCTATGACAAAAAGAGAATATGATAAATGTGGCAAGTTTGATACTGCCAAAGAAATCTGGGATTCTCTTGTGTTGTCTTATGAGGGTTCTGCCCAAGTAAGAGAAACGAAGGCTAGCATGATGGTTCGCCAATATGAACTATTCAAAATGGAAGATGGAGAAAACATTGAAACTATGTTTGGAAGATTCCAAACAATTGTTCATGGGTTGCAAGCCCTTGGAAAAAGTTATACCACACCTGATCATGTGAGAAAGATTTTGAGAAGCTTGACAAGGCAGTGGAGACCCAAAGTCACTGCTATTCAAGAAGCAAAAGATCTGAATGTTCTTCGGCTTGAAGATCTTATGAGTTCCCTAAAAGCTCATGAACTTGAGCTAAATGAAGAAGAACCTACCAAGAAGAGTAAGTCTATTGCTTTAAAAGTTAATCAACATAAACCTAGTACTTCTAAAGCTTTTCAGGCTGAAGAAGAAGAATCAGATGATGAAGCTTCAGAAGGAGAATCTGATGGATCAGATGATGAGCTTGCATTCATATCTAAGAAGATCCAGAGAATGTGGAAGAAAAGAAACTTTAGAAGGAAGTTTCAGAAGAAAGATTCAAAGGACAAGAAGGAGAGCAAAGACAAGGACAAAGCCCAAGTCATTTGCTACGAATGTAAGAAGCCTGGACATTTCAAATCCGAGTGTCCTAATCTTAAAGAAAAGCCCACAAGAAGCTCCTTCAAGAAAAAGAAGAAAGGTCTCATGGCAACATGGGAAGATCTTGACTTATCCTCCTCTGAGGAAGATAAAGAAGAAGCTCACATTGCCCTCATGGCAGACACTGACATTGAGTCAGAAGAAGATGTTGAAGAGGTAATAGTATATGATTCCTACTCTGAACTTCAACTTGCTTTTGATGATCTTCTTAAGGACTCTGCCACTCTCTCTACTGAGTATAAGAACTTGAAAAAGAAAATTTTAAAACTATCACAAGATTTTCATTCCTTACGTAATGAAAACTATGTACTCAGTGAAGAGAACCGTAGTGAAACCGAAAATCGGCGTTTGGTTGATAACCACCGTCTGGAAGCTAACAAGCAACCGTGTCGAGAGCTCTCAAGCTAAGAGTTCTCAGAGTTACAGCAGTCCTAATCGCAAATCAAATGACTATGAACAAGCATTTCAAAAGTTTCTTGCAGAGAGTGTAACTCAAGCAAGCAAGCTTCAATGATCCAGGGTGTCGAAGAAACAACAACTCATGGTCTTGGCTATATACCGATGAAACCCTTTTGGAAAATAATTCAAGATCGATAAATCCCATAGCCATAGTAAATGCTTACATTGTACTTATTGTAATAAATCTGGTCATTTGAAAAGTGCATGTGATGTTTTTAAAACTAAGAAGGATAAGCCTCCTTCAAGAACTAACAAGAAAGGACCCAAAAAGATATGGGTACCTAAAGATAAAATAGTCTATGTTGCAGACATGCTTAGCAACAAAGTCAACACACCAGTCTTGGTACTTAGACAGTGGATGCTCGCGTCACATGACGGGAGAAAAGCATATGTTCCAAGAACTAAGACCTAGAGAAGTGGATTCGTTGGTTTCGGAGGAAACCAGAAAGGTAAAATAGTTGGAATTGGTCGCATAGGTAAAGGCTCTCTTCCTTCTATTGATAATGTTTTATATGTTGAAGGACTGAAACATAATCTATTGAGCATAAGTCAATTATGTGACAATTGTTATGAAGTCATCTTTACAGAAACTGGATGTTTAGTAAAAAGCAAAAACGATGGATCTATATTCTTTACAGCAAAGAGGAAACAAAATGTTTATAAAGTTGATCTTTCTGAACTTGAAAAACAAGATGTCAAGTGTCTTATATCTATTGAAGATGAGCAATGGATTTGGCACAAAAGATTGGGTCATGCCAACTTGAGATTAATCTCAAAATTAAACAAGCACAATCTTGTTAAAGGCTTACCAAATCTTAAGTACAAATTTGATGCCCTTTGTGAAGCTTGTCAAAAAGGAAAACAAGTTAAAACTTCCTTTCATTTAAAAAATGTTGTTTCAACTTCTAGACCACTTGAACTTTTACATCTTGATCTTTTTGGTCCCACAAGGACAACCTCTTTAACTGGAAAGAAATATGGTTTAGTCATCGTGGATGATTTTACTAGATGGACATGGGTTAAATTCCTTGCCCACAAGGATGAGTCTTATAAGGTATTTACTGTTTTCTGCAAATCAGTTCAAAATGAAAAAGGCATTTGCATTTCCTCTATTAGAAGTGATCATGGGGGAGAATTTGAAAATGAGAACTTTCAAAAATTTTGTGAAGAAAATGGCATCTCCCACAATTTCTCCTCTCCTAGAACACCTCAACAAAATGGTGTTGTAGAAAGGAAAAATAGGTCCCTCTAGGAAATGGCCAGGACCATGATCAATGAAGCTGATATTGCAAAACATTTTTGGACAGAAGCAGTAAACACAGCTTGTTATATTCAAAATAGAATTTATATAAGACCTATTTTGAATAAGACTCCTTATGAATTGTGGAAAGGAAGAAAACCAAACATTTCTTACTTTCATCCTTTTGGTTGTATTTGTTATATCCTGAATACTAAAGATCAGCTTGGTAAGTTTGATTCCAAGGCTGACAAAGGAATCTTTTTGGGATATTTTGAAAGATCTAAAGCTTTTAGAGTATACAACAAAGAAACTTTGTGATTGAAGAGTCCATTCATGTCAAGTTTGATGATAAGAAGCCCGACAATCGCAATGTCGAGCTAGATGAGTTATTTTCAGATTTAAACCTCGGTGAAAAGCCAGGCGGTGAAAATACATCTTCATCATCCGGTGGTGACAAGACGAAGAATTCGACTCAGCGGAAGTCAAGCAAGAAAAAGTCGAAGTACAAAACCAATCATCCAAAAGATCAAATCATAGGAGAACCTAGTGACAAAGTACGAACCAGATCCTCCTTCAAGGAGCATGCTGATTTTGCACTTCTCTCTGAGATGGAACCTAAGACGATTGATCAAGCTTTGGAAGATGAAGGGTGGATTCTAGCTATGCAAGATGAGTTAAATCAGCTCCAAAGGAATGATGTCCGGAAGCTAGTCACTCTACTGTAAGATAAGCAAGCTATTGGTACTAAATGGGTATTCGTAAATAAGCTTGATGAAGACGGTAAAGTTGTGAGAAATAAGGCAAGGTTAGTTGCTCAAGGCTACTCACAAGAAGAAGGTATTGATTTCATCAAACTTTTGCACTGTTGCAAGATTAGAAGCTATTCGTATTTTACTATCATTTGCAAAGACATCATGAGATAACTTTATATCAAATGGATGTGAAAAGTGCTTTTCTAAATGGTTTTATAACTGAAGAAGTTTATGTTAAACAACCTCCTGGTTTTGAAGATATTGAATTTCCTGAACATGTTTTTAAACTTAAAAAGGCACTATATGGTCTTAAGCAGGCTCCCAGAGCATGGTATGATAGACTAAGTTCCTTTTTAATGGAAAATGGATTTACAAGAGGTTTAGTTGACACTACTCTTTTCAGAAAAACCTCAAACAAGCATTTCATACTTGTTCAAATATATGTTGATGACATTATTTTTGGAGCCACTAATGAAAATCTTTGCAAAGAATTTTCTAAGCTTATGCAGGCTGAATTTGAGATGAGCATGATGGGAGAATTGAAGTTCTTCCTTGGAATACAAATCAAGCAATGCGTTGATGGTATTTATATTCATCAAAGCAAATACATCAAAGAATTATTGAAGAAATTCAAGATGCTGGATTGCAAGCCGATGAGCACGCCTATGCATCCTACCTGCTCTCTGAGTAAAGATGAAATTGGTAAGAAGGTAGATCAGAAGCTATACAGAGGTATGATTGGATCTCTACTTTATCTTACGGCTTCAAGACTGATATTATGTTCGTCTGCACTTTGTGTGCTAGGTTTCAATCGGATCCTAGAGAATCACACCTAAGTCTTTGTTAAAAGAATATTTAGATATTTACAAGGAACTACTAATCTTGGTTTGCTTTATAAGAAATCAAGATTACCAATTAGTAGGTTTCGTGATGCTGATTTTGCTTTGGAGATCGAATTGAAAGAAAAAGCACAAGTGGAGGCCGCCAATTCCTTGGAGCTAATCTTGTGTCTTGGTCAAGCAAAAGGCAAAGCACAATAGCACTCTCAACGGCAGGTGAATACATCTCAAGCAAGTTGCGCTCTCAACTTCGTGGATGAAGTATCAACTTGAAGACTACTTGATAAAAAGAGAGTAACATTCCTATCTTCTGTGATAATACATCTGCCATATGTCTTACTAAAAATCCTATATTGCATTCTAGAGCAAAGCACATTGAGATTAAGCATCATTTTATAAGAGACTATGTTCAGAAGGGTATTTTAGAAATAAAATTTGTAGACACTGATCATCAGTGGGCTGACATATTTACAAAACCCCTTGCTGAAGATAGATTCAATTTTATAAGAAGAAATTTAAACTTTCATCTTATAAAAGAATGATTAATCTCAGCGTCTGATGATAAACTAAATCTCAGCATCTGATATGACATAAGCATGTATGTGCATCAGCATCTTATCTGTCATACGCATCATAACTCATCATCCGGTAAGTCGGTTGCGTGCGTCCGAGCACACCCACACGTGTCACACGTGTTAAGGACTCAAGCGTCTCATCATACCTACTGAGTCATGATTATTTACGTTCTTCGATAAAATCTTTTACTTTTATTTTGGCGTCCGCATTTAATGAAAAAGCGAATCTTTATTTTCTTTTCTTTTTGATTTATTTTTATAAGAGAATACGAAGCGATATTTTTGAAAAATAACTGTACCATTCTCCTTTAACTTTCCCACTACTCCACATTTTTCGCTCACTCTGTGTTTTCTGCAAAACTGTACTCGTTCTCTCTTTCCCCCTCTCTCTGTGTGTGTGTGCTTAAACCCTAAAACCTTCATCACCTCCTTCTCTCAACTGCACTCATGGATGGAGTAACAACATCTGAATATACAGCTATCTATAACACCATGACTGAAGGAAAAGTCCTGTTAGAAAATCGAGTTGATTTGGAAAACTTCAAGCTCTATGGCTTCGACTTCTTCAATGGGTTCAAGGCAATGGGCTGGGAACAGTATTTCTTTTGGAATCCGGTTGAGGTTCTGGTGACTGCGATTAAAGAACTTTGGGGTAACGTTCGGTTACATAAAGGTGGCATCTTTGAAGGAACAGTGAAAGGTTTCAAGTTTATTTTTTCCATCAAAAATATTTACGAAGTCACTTTGGGTGTCCAGTGTGAAGGCATCGTCTTTTATTCAGTAATGGGCCGACGATTTCATGGGATTGAGAAGGTCAACAATGATCTGTTTGAGAACTACCAAGAATGAAAGAATCTGGTGAAACACCTATCGCCAAGAATCAAAGCCATTTCGAGTTCTTCATAAGATAATCACCAAGAGCGTCTGTTGAAGGCTGGCTCTAGTGACATTGTCAACTACGAGCAAAAGTTCATCATGAGACATTTCATGGCTGGAAACAAGGTGAACCTGCCAAGGTTAATCCACAACAACCTGCTCAATGCTCTAGTCAACTCAAGAAAAGGTGTTGCTGACAAGAAGAATACCTACAAGTTCATTCCGTATGGTGTCTTGCTCACCAAAATGATGGACAAGAATATGGTCATAAACAAGCTGACTGCTTTACCGGATCGGGAGAAGGCAAAGTATTTTGGTCGATAATATTGTGATTCCCGACACTTTTGGAGTCAATGACTGGTAAGAATGAAATTGCTTATCGGGTCCATGATGAAGAAGGTGAAAGTTGAACAACAGGAAGAGGAAGCGGAAAGAAAACCACCGAGCTCAAGGCCTGGTGAGAAAAGATCTGGCGAGTGTCCTTCGAGAGACCAGAAGAACAAAATGTAAGGTGGCTCGCACCTATCGTTGAAGAACCGTAAGATGAGGACCGAGTTCCCATCGTTCAGGTTCTCGAAAGAGGAGCAAGCCGTGGTCGGTAGCCGCCTCGAGATCCGGACAATGTAAGAAGGACATTCAGCATCCGCCTCCAAAGATCTCCGCCTCCCAGACGAAGCTCAAAAGATCGGTCAGCAATGAACCTGAACCAAAGGTACCGAATTCTCCTGATGAATCAGATCTGTTGTTGCATCTGATACCATTACTGCTCCACCACTATCCTTTGCTCAACCACCACAACATCAAACCCTTAAACAGAAAACCTCCATTGCCCCTAAACAACCTATCCAACCATCATCCACTACACTCAATCTTAACCTACCACAAATTTCCCCAAACACTTCACTCACTACATACATTTCCAAGCTTCATTCTCATCCTTTTAACCTACTTTTCAAAACACCCCCCATAAATCCCTTCAAACCCCACTCACCAAAAGCCTACAAAATCACCAAAGCCACTCCCACCTTACTTACCCTTACCATAAAACCAACAGACGCTGGTGAAAAGAAAAATATCTCATACAAACCTCGGTTTATAAAGTATGAGATATATAACAGCATCTACAACCGTCCTTCAACCTGGCATTTAAAAACCTTCACTTCTGGAGCTGCCAGATTGGAGATTGTCGATCCTATAAGTGCAACCTTCAAGGATGGAGATGATCACATCCAAATGTCTTTCAAAGGAATGTTGAGACCAGCTTCAGGAAGCAGAACAATTCCCTTCTCTGTTGATCTTCCTCTATCCCTTCCTCAGTCTGAACCACTCACATTGGAAGAATGTGGAAGGTGGATCACAGATGATGAAGCTGCCTTCATGGCACATTGCCTTGAGCAGAAAAGGCTTGAAGTTATAAGGAAATATCGAGACCCATCATCTGTCTCTGTCAAGATAGTACCAGATAGACAAAGGTGGCTACCTTGGTCTATTCCTGGGAAAAGGAAGGAACCCACTCCGGGGAAGCAGCCTTTCAGCAAGATCGGGCTAAAGGAATATGAGAAGGCACCTACCAAGTACAATATTAAGGATTTCTCTCAGCTTGGTTGCCAAGATCTCTGAGGATCACGCCGTAAGGTTTTACGACTTCTCTCAAGAAAGATGAATGGAGAAGCGGCTCCTCAAGCTGCAATCTTTGAAAAAGGCCACCATTCCTACTGTTGGGAAAATCAGCAAAGTTACTGACATCAACTTCGGAACAGTATACTTCGATGATATGTTCAGATGCTCAGTAATCAGACCCTTGGACTGCATGAAGATCTATAACCAATGGGCTGCTGTGACCAAACTCTTCGATATTGGGTTTACGTGGAGTCAATGGTCTGAATCGTGGAAAGCCAAAGCCTTATTACCACGCCTCGACCCCCTAGTGCTAGAAGAATATGACAGGGAAAATCTGAGAAGAATCTACCTGGCAGAAAATGAAGCACTCTCCTTCACCTGTGAAGCTTTGAGTGTCTTTATCAGAAATTTATGGGGAGAAGACGCTGGGAATAGGTTTGACTCTTACACACCGATGTTGTTCTTCATAGAAACCATCTTCTTGCATTTGCTTTATCCGTAAGATGTGAAGCATCGCGGCGTATTCCATGCAATCGAGCTCGTAAGACTGGGAAACTTCATCAAATGGGTCATACCAAATGTCGCTTTCTTCTTGGGAGCTCAAAGGAAGAAGGATTTGAGACTGAAGTTATCCAACTGGGTGCTAGCAGAGCATCAGAAGATGAAGTCTGCATCTGCACTTGGACCTTCTGCTTCTTCTTCTGCAATGGAAATGGTCACCATTCCCAAAGCAGAATTTGAAGAAATGAAGGCTACAAACTTGAAGGTTACTCAGCTAGAGACTGCACTGAAGCTACTCTACGAACGTCTCAATATCCCACCTCCACCTCTTCCAAACCCTTGATTTTTTTTTTACTTGTGTGTGATATAAAATCTATTTGGTTGATACAATTATATATATATAAATATGTTTGATCTCATTATCTGTCTTTTGTTCAAATTTTTCTAAGTCTTATTTTGACTATGATGTGTTTTTACACTCTTTTTGTCTGATGACAAAAGGGGGAGTAAAAGAAAGGTATGATGACCACGAAAGAAAGGTATATTGAACACATGAGAATCCGATTATCCACCATCCGATGGATACACTGGAACTAAAGTATCATGCATATCATTTCATACATAGCATTTTTTGCGCTAATATTCATTGATCTAGTGCTATGATAATGTTTAATAAATTTTCGGTAAAATGAAATATATTTGATTAAATCAATCTATTTGGTATATAATCAAAGATCCGATCTCACTTTATTAAATACATGCTCTGATACATTTACTGATTTTTCGTAATCACTTAGATGAATTTGCTTACCAAAAAATTGCCTTAAAACCTGAATTGTTCATATATATCTAAACTGTTAAATTCAGGGGGAGACCCTTAATGTCTTTTTGAAACTAAATTGTTCATCTACCGTAGATGTTTGTCATCATCAAAAAGGGGGAGATTGTTGGAACCTAAACGATTGAGATGTTTAGACCCTCATTAATTTTGATGATAACAAAGTATTCACAAGAGAACAATTTATGTTCTAACATTTCTTGAAGTGTGCAGATACTAATAATACGTATATTCTAAGCCACTCAAGCAAGAAGAAAGTAATTCTCAAGAGAAGGATTCATTCTATGTGTCAGCATCCGGCTCATCCTTGTGAGCGTCTGGAATTTCCTCTTTATACACTATGCTTATCCAATTGCTACAAGCGTCCGAACTTCCGATTTTGAACGAGCGTCTGAACTTTCGATTCTGAACGAGCGTCCGAACTTCCGATTCTGAGCGAGTGTCTGAACCTCACTTCTAATCACGTGTTAGTCACGTTGCTGCTCTACCTCTCAGAGGTTTCTGGAACGGATTTCAAAATTGATCTTGAGCGCTAAAATTGTTGTACTAGGTATCAAAGGTGAAACCTTTAACTACAAGACAAAAATCGTACAAGCAAGGTAGTACAAAAACGGTAACATGTACTACTGGGATATTCTCTGCAAAGCAAGAAAGAGACAGCATTTTGAATTTACCTTACTCAATGGTAAGGAGCCATTTTTACCTTAACGGTTATATCCTTGGAACTCCTATATATACCTCATGGTATCCATTGAAGAAAAAACGCACATACTGTGAAAAAGCTTGCTGAAATTCTGCTGAAATATTTACTGAGAACAAGCACTGCTTCTGTGAGCAACCAAGTCTCGTGCTAAGTCTCTGGACTACGTAATCAACTCAGCGTCCGACCCTTTCTTTAAGAAAGTTTTTCTATAATTGAGCTTAATCTTTTATCCTCTCTGTGAGAGTTAATTTTAATCATTTCAACTCTTTTGTAAAAGTTGTTTTGGCCTAGTTAAGGTCAGTATCCTCAAAGGCTCGACTGTCTTGAGTCGTTTGAGAAGTTGAGAGTATTGTCAAGTTGTGATGAGAATACTCTTGAGGAAATTGTAATCAGATTGATTATAGTGAAAATCCTTCAGGAACGAAGGGACTAGACGTAGCTATCAGTTTGGTAGTGAACTAGTATAAATTTCTGTGTCTCCTGCTTTACTGCTTTCTATTCATTTTTATCTTGCTGCGTTAAAAACAAGTTTTATCAAACTGCTTTTTCCAGCATCCGGTTATACCCAGCATCCGATAAACAAACAATTTTGAAAAACTTGTGTTCTATAGTGTTTCTAACTTAAAGTTTACGAAAAGTTTGTAAACACAATTCAACCCCCCCTTCTTGTGTTCACGTTCAGCTGAATGAGGGTTGTCCTATATATCCTCTATATCTATGGGTAATGTTGTTTGTGATTTTGTGGTTGATATGTGTGAGAGTTCTTCTTTGCTAATGATCTCTTACAGACCTCGAGTTCTTGGAGGAGCTCTAGGTGAGCATTTTAACTCTTTTGCTTTTAATTTTTGTATTGTTGTTAATGATCTTGTTGAAGATGCTTTATGGGCAAAGGTTTTCCTTCTTCTTCTTGTATAAATTTTTTTTGATAATTTCAAGGTTTTGATCTTATTTTGTTGAAGAAAAATTATGAAAGTTTGTTGTTAATTGAAGTATGAACCTGTGACCACATATATTTATGTGTGAGGTTTGATTTCAAACTTTTCTATCTTAAGTCTTTAATGATTTTGTGTTTATGGTGATTTAGGAATTATAGATAAGAGTTTGGTGTTAATCTTTTGATTAAAAAGATTTATGTGTAAACTAGAATGGTTTTGAGAAATGAATTTTGGAGTGGGTATGTGAACCGTGAAGCTCTTGAGAAAAGAAAAAGGATTTCCAATTTTTAACACTTAGTGGTTAGTGATTTTATTGCTGTTGGAGTATAAAAGAAGATTATTTTAGAAAAGTTTTGATCGAAAAGAATTTTAAAGAGAAGTGAGTTGTTTATTTAAAATTTGAGGTTTACTTTTAACCTTTAATTGAAGCATGGTAGATGATTTTGAAACGATGAGGACCTAATCTCAAAAGAACTTTAGTGTCCATGAGAATGTTTGAGTCTTGAGAAAAAGAAGTTGTGTTTCTATTAGTTCTTTGTACTGGTATGGCTCTTAAGAAATTGGTATTTTCTTAATAAAAATGTTTGATTTGAGAAAAGAATTTTAATCTTTTGAAATTTTAAGTGACTTTGTATTTTGATGTGTGTACCCATGACCAGGTGTGTGTTGTGTAGTAATGTTTGAGATGACAGCATGTAGCCGTAGTTGTGTTCGTTTTCGTGTTCGTGTTCGTGATCGTGAATAAGCAGAGGTCGTAGATCTGGAATTAAGAGTTAGTGGATCATAAGGACTCATTTGTCCAGTAAATTATGTGCATATTACTGTGTTGTTGAGTTTGAGTGTTATTGTTGCATGCTGTGATGTGATTGTAATATTAATTATGTAGCTATAAATATTATAGTACTACTTATATTAATATGTATTGTGAATGCCTATGTGTTGTAAATTATTTTTATGGATTTGAGTAAAATAATTTTTCTTATTTTAATATAAGCTTAGTTTCGAGGACGAAACTATTTTAAAAGGTAGTAATGTAACATCCCAATTTTTAAGAAAAAATATTTTAACAATAAAATCCTGAATATTTGACCGTAAGTCGTAGAGACTGATCACCTCAATGATTTACTGAAAGTACGAGGAATTGTTTTGAATTATTTCAAATAATTGATTTATAATTATTATTTATGATATTAATTCAAATTAATAGACTTTGTAGACATATGCTGCTTTTAATGTGAATTTATCAATTAAACTTTATATAAGTTTTCTGTTTAACGCGGTAACGCATATTTTTGTTGACTAACAAAGTGATTGAATTAAATCAAGATAAAATAAAATTTAAGAATTAGTATTTAATATTAATTCATGGTCCAAAATTCGTTGAATAATTCTTATGAATATTCGTCGTATTTTGAATCGTCGGGTAATTCTTATCCGCAATAAAATTTAAAACGAACTCCGATTTCGATGAAAATTGAATTGTAACTCGTTATGATAATGTTTGAGTGTTTTTAATTGTTTTTTATAATTTCATAATATCGGGTGGAATAATTTTATTTCAATTAGAAAGAATATTTTTCTATACGAATATTATTTTGAGAGCCATGACATATATAAATTTATTTTCTTTAAGAATTGGGATTATCTTGTTTAATATATAAAATATATATTTTTATTTAAAATAGAATAGTATTCTTGTTAATTGAGAGTGCTGCCTTTTGACCTAGCGCCTCCCTCTTCCTTCTCTCTAAACCTTCACTTTTCTTTCTTTCTTATCCACTGGGGGGGTTTAGCCATTTTTTGGCCTGAAACCACCCATCTACATCGTTTTTTCTCTTCTTTTATCTAAATAAGTGGTTTTTCTACATAGATCTAGTTTTTCTTTCGTGTCTTTGTCGTCTAAGTGTGGCGCTATTTTGTTCGTCGTCTTGGTGCGGCGTTGTTTGGTTTTCCATCATGTTGCGGGGTTCGTTTGGTTCAGATTGGTAGAACAACTTCGTTCCATTGCAAAGTCAATCAACACGTGGGCGTCAACGTTACAGGTCCGGAGTGCTAATGGTGGTCACCGCTAACCTCAGCATCCTTTCCCCCTAAGTTAATCAACACATGGGCGTCAACGTTACAAATCCGGAGTGCTAATGGTGGTCACCGCTAACCTCAGCATCCTTTGGCCATTGACCGTACTTTGAAGCTTTTGTTTTGGCTCTTAGGATTAAGATTGCTTGGTAATGCCATATTAGCTTCTGTTCTGATTATGTGTTTCGTTACCGTGTACTTAGGTAATTTAGATATTCGTGTTGATTTTCAATTGTGGATGAGGAATACCTCAACACATTCTGTTTATTCTGGATGTGTGAATCTTATTTCTAATTATTGAATGAAGTTTGATTACCGTAAAAAAAAATTACATTCTTATTATATTATTTCTTACACCCTTTCTTCTTTTAATCACATCCCTCAAAACATGACCTATGGTGCATAAGCATTTATTTAAAAGCACCCAGTTCCCGCCCAAAAATCCATCTCTCTCTTTACTCTTCCAACCGTGGACAAACCCCACTTTTCTTAGACCACACTACACCCTCATTCACTTAAATCCACTGAATCATTTCCAATATTCCACTATCTTCTCCAAAACCGTGGATGCATTTCTTTTTTTCCCTCAGGATCGCCATTTTTAACACAGTTTTGCGAGAAGAGCAACTTGAAAAATGGGTCTCTCCTTGGAGATCGTTTTCCGGCCATCTCTGGCCGTATCCCAACAAACCACGACCACCACTGTGATGTGTTCATCATCTTCTATCAAAAGCTCCCACCTTTTTATGAAAACGGACAGATCTAGAAACTTATGACCCCCACCTTCTCTCCTCTTTTCTGGCCACCGTGAGTAGCTAACCGGAAAACAAAGGCCAGATTTGTATTCCCCATGATGTCTGCTACAAAACCCCTCAAAAAGATTCACGATCGTAGCACCTACCACTGGCGACCACCACGCCGAAAATCGCCTTCGCCGCACCGGAGTTTCAGAGCCGCCACACGTCTTTTCTTTCCTCTGTGGTCAACCACCTCCGGCCACCACCTCTAGGCCGCCATCATCATCTTTATCTTAGTGGGTTTTCCACTTTGTGCTTTCAATGGAAGCTTAAAATAAAAAATATTCATTTTTATTAAATAAATCATATTTTGTTGTTTCAGAAATTCTGTATATTAATTTTGATTAAATAATATTTATTTTAAAAATCAGTTTTAAATGAATCTAAAACTGGTTTAGTTTAATTTTTTTGTAAAAAAAGGTTAGTAATAAATTCTGGTTAATCACACTAATAATTAAAATAGATTCTGATTTTATTTCGGGTAAAACATCTCACTAATGGAGATTTTGGAAAAGTGAAATATGAAAATTTCTTTCTCTTTGAGCCCTGTTAGGCTATGACATGAAGGAAAAAAAAAACAGAAAGAGTTATTGTTTTGAAATCCTTATCTTGGTGTAATTTTTGTTGTTATAGTAGTTTGGGAGCTTTTAGAAATATTGGAATTAAGTTAAAGTTGCTTAAAGTGTTGTTTAGTAAATTAAGACCATGAAACACCTAATGTTTAAAGGAATCTTGTGTTTCTTGAACAAGGTGGAGTCTTAGAAAATTTAGTAATTTTAATTCTTGTTTTAAATTCTTACTTGATTTATATGTTAGTGTTTGTGAATTAGGTATTTTAGAAGTTTAATATTTGCTTTGGTTTTGAAAGAAAATGATTTTTTAATGTTTTTCTAAAATTAAAAGTTTAGTTATATAGATTTTGAGTAAGTTGTAAAGTGTTTAAAATATTATTTTTTTTAACTTTGTTTTAGTATCTTTAAGTGTAAGTATTACTAAAAGAACTTTTGGGGTTGTGTACCCTAGGGGTTTGTTTGCAAACCATGCCCTAGGGGTTATTTTCGAGTGACTTAGAGATTTTTCTAAGACTTAGTGTTGTTATCTTAAGGTTGTTGAGGTCGTGAGTACATGCGTGCGAGAGTTCGTGACGTATCTCTGACGTTAGCATGGATGGGGAACTCTATTTTGTAAGGGTACATTCAATACTTGATATTGCTTTAGTGACGTGTATGAGCTATTGTATGCTTATGTATGATGATTTGTAATATGTGAAAGCGAGTTGCTGTGAATTGCTGAACTGTTATGAGATGATTAATATGATGTGCTTGCATGTATGCTTATCTGTGTTGAGATATATGCTGTTGATACTTGTGCTGGATAATTAAATGTTTATTTAATTATGCCATATTTGAAATATCATATGCATTGATATGTTTAATTGAGTATGTGAAATGCATTGACATGCATAATGGTAACTTCGATCTGGATAATGCCGGGAAGGGGATTCAGTATCGTCGTTAGCCTGTAGTAGGACAGTCCTAGACCTGAATAGTGTCGGGAAAGGGATTCAGTGTCGTTAGGACAGTCCGTTATATCTTGGGGACGTTAACCCATTGCATGAAAAAGTATCGGATTTGGTATGTACAAAATGATTAATCATGGCGTAGGGTATTCCGAAATCATAAACACTGTCATATAGTCGTATTAACAGGGCATTTATGCATTCTTATTGAGTTGTACATTATGCTGTGCTGTAATATCTATATTTTTTATTTACGAAGTTGACCATTGCCAGTGGTTCTTTCAATCAATGATTGTAACCCAGATCATAAAGGCTGCTGAGTGTTCGGGACTGCTGACGGGTATAGCTGAGGATAGTCCTATCTGGCTATCTGTTTTGTGTGACAGTTTGTTAAACTTACTAGAGAGTCTAGTAAGTGTCGTAGTGTGCCGACCAGCTATAGGATGTCTAATATATTAATTACAATGTTGTAATAAATGTTGGCTTAATTAGCAATTTGGTCCCTTAACTTATTTTTGAGGTTAAATTTGGTCCTTTAACTATTTTTTGGGGCAAATAAGTCCTTCAAGTTTTTAAGTTGGGTCAAATAGGTCCTTTTAGGCCATAAGTTTTTAAGTTGGGCCAAATATGTCCCTTAAGTTTTTAAGTTGGGTCAAATAGGTCCTTTAAGTTTTTAAGTAGGGTCAAATGAGTCATTGTCACGAAGGACCTATTTGGCCCAACTTAAAAACTTAAGGGACCTATTTGACCCAACTTAAAAACTTAAGGCCAGAAAGGGCCAATTTGACCCAATTTAAAAACTTAAATGACTTATTTGCCCCAAAAAATAGTTAAAGGACCAAATTGAACCTAAAAAATAAGTTAAAGGACCAAATTGCTAATTAAGCCATAAATGTATTATGTTTTCAAGACTTGAATCGTCAGGTGTACAATGATTAAATGAATCTATTTGCATGGTTTTGTGATTTTTTTATGGTGTCTTTGTTTATTCATCACCTTTCGAAAATGCTGCAATACTCTGACTGCTATTTTAAAAAATGATTTTAAAAAGAAAATAAAATAGACTCATATTTTCGAAACCATGCAACAAGAGTATTTCATTTTCAAAAGGATTTGAACTTGCAAGAGTTACGTTTTAGTCCAGTAGCACTCCAGGAACGGGGTGTTGCACGAACCGTCAGGCTCGGAATGTTAAACAAGCGATTACCAGGAGGCAACCTGTGTTACTAACATTTTCCTTTTTATTATTTTTCTCTTATCTATTTTTATTTTTATTTCTATGTTATTTTATTTTTATTATTATTAAAACAAAATATAATATAAAAAAATTATATATTCTGAAAAACCAAAATTTTTCTAGAAAACCAGCAGGTATGGGCGTACCTTACATCAGGCACGACCGTACCACACGGCTTCATCTTAAAAAATGCGGAGAACAGACAGGTATGGTCGGACATAAAACCAGGTACGGCCGTACCCCGTGTCCAGAGGCAGAATATATAAGGTCAACAGTGAGAGGTAAGGGGCATACCTTATTCTCGTACGCCCAAAACCTCTCCATTCGAGCACCCTTTTCTCTCAATTTCTTCGTATTTTCATCCACAAGATCATCCAGGTACTGATTCTAAACTCAATTTGTGGATTGATTGCCTGTTTTGCTGGTTGTTTTAAGTTTTTAGTTAGTTTAGGTTTTTAGTTTTGTTTAATTCTAACTTTAGTGACTTAAGAGTAGTTTTGGCTTGGTTTTGCATGCTTAGAGACCCTAGGAATGATTAGAGACTTATAATCTAGGCTGCATAAATGAGTACGAGAGTGAGGTGTTGTGCCCTTAGCAGAAAAGCATCCACCACCACCACAGCAGCCTCAACCTCAGCCAGCAGCACAGGGCCACTCCTACGAGGACGTCATGATACGTCTCGATGAGATGCAGTCTAGCTTTATGGAGCATAGGACCCATGTGGACTAGCAGCTAGCACTTATTTTGGAGCACCTACAGCGTCTCCAGCCTTTCCCTCCTGCCGAATGATGCGGGACTTCATTTTATTTTCCTCTTTTAGCACTTAAGCCCTGCCTTTGTGTTAAAAAGAGTTGTACATATTTTAGCACACTCGCAAGATACATTTTATTTTTATTGCTTTTAATTTTTATTTTGATATTTTATTTTATTGTTATCTCGCTTATGTTGTTTCTAAATTTTTGAGTTTTGTGTTGAATAGTTCTTCCGCTGCTTACCAGCTCCATCGGTATTGCGACAAGGAAACAACATATTTTTCCCATATAATCTTCCATTTTGCTCGTGATATTTTTCAGAGGGGAGTCACTTTCCACATTCTTTTATCATACCACTTATTTTCTTTTATTTTATCTTTTTGTGCTCGCTTTAATTTAGTCGCAGTGGGGACACTGCTAGAAATAAGTGTGTGGAGGGAATCTTATATTACTTGGCTGTGCTTATAACTGCTCATAATTATAGAAGAACTTAAATTTTTGAAGATTTAGAGGCTACAATTTTTTTTTCTTCCAGACAACATGTGATTGAGTGAATTCTTTGCTAGTATTAGAATTTGCTGAAAATTAGCATTGAAGTTCTGTGAGTTTTAACTATCATGTGTAAGCAACTAAATGTCAGATTTGAGTCTGAAATAAGATGCCACATCATGCTTTTGCCTCTTTTATTTGTTGAGTGATATTTTTCTGTGAATGTGCATTCTAGAACTTGTGCTGAGACCATTATGAAGTGAATATGAGTTTATTTTCATGTAAATTTGGAAAGGGAAAAATTTTAGGAATTCTTCAGGCCACTACCACTTTGAATATATTATACCAATAGTTGCCTACTTTTGTGCCTAAAAGTACTTTATTTAATTTCTTTGGTACCCTTCCCATTACTATTGATTATTCTCTGCGAAGGCAACCTTGGAAAAATTTTCTTTGAGAGCAACTAGTGGTAAAATCAAAAGAATAGTATTTTGAATCCCTCTTATACGTTTACAAAAAGAAGGCTTAGCAATTATTTCCCGTCCTAGCTTTTAAAAATGATTGATTGGTACATAAATGCATGTAGGGAGGAAATGAGTAGAAAAGAAAGAGCATTGAATAGAAAAAAAAATTTGTTTATCCTGCTCATGCCTTTATAAATTGTAAAAAAAATATTGATTGAAAAATTTGTGATTTTTGCCTGCTCTTTAAAGTGAAAAAGAAATAGGTTACTTGTTTCGGTTGATTTGATTCTGACCCTTTGCATGACCTTTTCTTTCTTTTATCATACCTAACATTATTACCTTGGCCTCATTACAACCAATGAAAGACCCTCATTCCTCTTTTGCATGTCATATAAATTCTAATAGTAGAGTTTTGGTCAATGTACAAGCCTATGGCAATGTCACCTCATTTGAAAAATCTGAGCGTTAATGACTATGCCTATAAACACTTTGAGATTGGTGAGAGTGTGACTTGAAAATCACAGGTTGTTGGCTTATTTGAACTTACACCATCTAATTGGACATTATTTCTATTGGCATGTTTTGTGATATCATGTTGTTGTCTTACTTATGTTTTTGCCCCTATCTAGTGAAAATAGTTTTTCTTATTATAATTACCCAAGTAGTTTGCTTGAGGGCAAACAAAACTCAAGTGTGGGGATGTGTTAACACACCAATTTATCTACTTTTATAAGACATTTTTAGTATCTAAATATACCATTTTGCACTAATTAAAGCACAAAGGTACTCATTTATGTTCTATTTTGCAGAATTATCATGAAGACACCACTCAGAGTAAAAGGTGTGAAAAAGGACAAAAAACTGGCAAGTTTTAGAGAGTTTTAGCATTATCGATCTAGCTGCGACTGACCTATATCCGTACGGCCGCATTACCTAGATCGAAACTTCGATGAGGCGTACCCCCTTAGTCTGTACCACTTGGCATCGATGAAAAAGTCCAGTACGGCCGTACACAATGATGTTAGGAATGCAACGCGTATGGGTACGAGCCAACGTCACAAGGATAGCTCGGTACGGATGTGTATTCGGTACAGCTGTACCCCGTCTCAAATTGTGGAGATTTGAAAGCCAGATGACCTAGTTCGCAGCCAACAATATAAATAGGGGCTCTTAACCTTTTCTAAAACTTTTGGACGAATTCCAAGTCAAGAGCCTCCTTTTGAGAGTTCATATCAATTCCTTGCCTTTTCCATTGATTTCTGTGTTTTCATTGGAGCTTGGTGCCATCCCAGATCACTACCGGAGCTCGTGAGGACGCGAAGAATGTGCTTAAGGACCGTCGTCATACCGCAAGGGTGTCCTGGTTTAGAATTATTCTCTTGTTATGAATTATTCTAGTTTTATGATGAAGTTTATGTTATTATCATTTATAATGAGTAGCTAAACCCATCACTAGGGGTGATGAGGGATCCTTTATAATACTCTTGATGCTTTGTCTATTTAATTATATGAGTTTCTATTGAATGTTTGAGTGTTTTATGCCCATTGTGCTTAATCCTATAAGGCCTAATCAACCTTTAATTAGTTAACTTAATTGTGGTAACAGGATCATGATTAGTTAATGGAACCATAGGAATAAAAGAACTCGCTTTATACGCCGGATATATTATTGCTTGTTTCTAATCGGTTATTAGATTAACAAACCCACCTGTGCTTAATGCTCTTTCCTTTAATTACCTTCTAGGACTAAACAGAGTAATTAGTTAGGAGGAAGACTATTGCAAGCTAGGTAGCCCTTAGTAATTTAGAGTGGGTGATTAGCTCTTTTTCATGATAGATAACTCATAATAATTCTTTAGTGAATTCGAGAGTAGAGTATTGGTGAACCCAGTTCCCCTAGACCTCCTATAACATAGTTAAACCGTTCTTGCATTTAGTTTAATTATTGCTTTGATACGTGACAACTTTCTCTACTTTCGCAACTACAACTTTTGTTCGCCTAATAGAATAGAATTATAATAAGTTAATGGTACTCGCTCATTCCCTGTGGGCTCGACATTCGGAGTCCTAACTATACTTCACTATTATTATGAGTTACGATCAGGTGCACTTGCCTGAGCCGCAACATCTGCCCAGGCAATGGAGACCTAAGGTCACGGCTATACAAAAAGCCAAGGACCTAAATGCATTGTGTTTGGAAGACCTTCTTAATTCCTTGAGAGCTCATGAACTTGAGCAGAATGAAGAAGAACCTCCAAAGAAATCAAAATCTATAGCTTTGAAATCTACCGAGAAAGCTTCCTCCTCAAGGCTCTGCAAGCTGAACAAGAGACAAACGAAGGATTGTCTGGTAAAAGCGGTGATGGAACAGACGATGAATTTCTTTTATCTTAAGAAAGATTCAGCATATGTGGAAGAAGAAAGGAAGGTTCAGGAAGCAATTCCAGAAGAAGGATACAAGGGAAAAGAAGGATTACAAAGACAAGAGCCAAGTCGTCTGCTACGAGTGCAAGAAGCCAGGACACTTCAAATATAAATGTCCACTGCTTGATAAAGAAAAACCAAAGAGAAGTGGTTTCAAAGGCAAAAAGAAGAGTCTCATGGCAACATAGGATGATTCTGATTCATCATTGTCTGATGATGATGAAGAACACGCTAACATGGCTCTGATGGCTACTATTGGATCAGATAGTGAAGAAGCGGTAAATTCTAACTCATCCTCTGATATTCAAAAAGCTTATGATGAACTCTTAGATAAGTCTTCTAAGCTCTCCATTGAGTATGAAGCATTGATAAGAAAATTCTCAAAACTTTCAAATGAATTTTTAATGCTCAATGAAGAAAATGAGAAACTCAAAGCTGAAAATCACCGTCTGGTGAATACCGGCTCTAAGACTAAAGAAAAGATTGAATTCAACTCTTCAAAATATGAAGAGGGATTTCAAATATTTCTTATTGAGTGTGTGACATGCAGTAAACAGGCATCTATGATCTGGGTTGTCAGCCAAAATGGCAAAAAAGGTCTTGGTTATAAACCAGAGGAACCCACTTTTCAAATCACCAATCTAAAGTCTGATGAGACCAACGATCATAGTGACTGTCTGCTAAGTACCTACTGTAATAAGAAAGGTCACATAAGAGATAGTTGTTATGCTTTGAAAAACAAGAAGGACAAGTTTCCTTCTAGAACTAACAAGAGAGGACCCAAAAAGATTTGGGTACCTAAGGATAAGATTATCTATGTTACAGATTTGCTTAGTAACAGAGTTGAAACACCAGTCCTGGTACTTGGACAGTGGGTGCTCACAACACATGACGGGAGAAAGACATATGTTCCAAGAGCTACAATATAAAGAAAGTGGAACAGTTGATTTCAGTAGAAACCAGAAAGGTAAAATCATTGGCATTGGAAAGATTGGTGAGAAATTTCTACCTTCTATTGATAATGTTTTACTTGTTGATGGCCGTAAGCATAACTTACTAAGCATAAGTCAATTATGTGATAGTGGTTATGATTTTGGCCTTAGTGATAATGCCTGTATAGTCAAAAACAAGAAAGATGGCTTTATTTTCTTTACAGCAATGAAAAAGAATAATATTTATAAGATTAAGCTCTCTAAGTTGGCCAATCAAAATGTCAAGTGCTTTTTGTCACTTAATGAAGAAAAATGGACTTGACACAAGAGATTGGGTCATGCCAACTTGAAGTTAATCTTTTTGGGATATTCCGAACGCTCTAAAGCCTACAGAGTATACAACAAAGAAACTTGAATTGTTTATGAATCAATGCATGTAAGGTTTGATGACAAGAAGCCAGTGTCAGAGCTAGATGAGATTTTTGCAGATATGCAAATAAATAACGGAACAGATGCTAATGCATCTGGTGGTGACTCTGATTTTGCCTCTGGTCCTGCGTCTAGTGACCAGACTCGATTGGAAGTTTAAGACTCATCACCCAAAGGACCAGATCATTGGTGAACCAAGTGACAGAGTCAGAACTAGATCATCTCTCAAAGAACACTATGATCTTGCACTGTTGTCAGAGATTGAACCAAAGACAATTGATGAATCCCTAACAGACGATGGATGGATACTCGCTATTCAAGAGGAGTTGAATCAGTTCCAGAGGAATGATGTGTGGAAGCTAGTACCTCCACCAGAGGATAAGCAAGCCATTGGAACCAAGTGGGTTTTCAGAAACAAACTTGATGAAGATGGTAAAGTGGTAAGAAACAAAGTAAGGTTAGTTGCTCAAGGGTATTCGCAAGAGGAAGGTATTGACTATATTGAAACTTTTGCACCTGTAGCAAGATTAGAAGCAATTAGAATTTTATTATCATTTGCTACACATCATGGCATTGCTTTATATTAGATGGATGTAAAGAGTGCATTTTTAAATGATTTCATAAGTGAGGAAGTATTTGTTAAACAAGCACTTGGTTTTGAAGATGTTGCTTTTCCAGAGCATGTCTTCAAACATAAAAAGGCTCTATATGGTCTTAAGCAAGCTCTAAGAGCTTGGTATGATAGACTTAGTTCTTTTTTAATGTCAAATGATTTTGAAAGAGGACAAGTGGATACAACACTCTTTAGGAAATCATCTAAAAAGCATTTCATATTAGTTCAAATATACGTAGATGATATTATCTTTGGTGCTACTAATGAATCTCTTTGTAAGGAATTCTCTAAGCTTTTGCAGAATGTATTTGAGATGAGTGTGATGGTAGAATTGAAGTTCTTCCTTGGTATTCAAATCAAGCAATGTCAAGATGGAACTTATATCCATCGGACAAAATATGTGAAAGAACTCTTGAAGAACTTCAAGCTAAAGGAAACCAAACCAATGAGCACACCAATGCATCCTACATGTGCTCTAAGCAAAGACGAATCAAGCAAAAAAGTAGACCAAAAGGTATACAGAGGTATGATAGGTTCACTTCTTTATCTTACTTCCTCAAGCCCTGATATAATGTTTAGTGTGTGATTATAGGCAAGATTCCAATCTGATCCTAGAGAAGCTCACTTAATTGCAGTTAAGAGAATCTTTAGGTATCTTAAAGGAACTACTAACCTTGGTTTGCTTTATAAGAAATCAGATGATTACAAGTTATTAGGTTTCTACGATGCTGACTTTGCTGGAGACAAAATTGAAAGAAAGAGCACAAGTGGTGGCTGCCAATTTCTTGGAGCAAACCTTATCTCGTGGTCCAGCAAAAGATAGAGCACAATAACACTTTCCACAGCAGAAGCAGAGTATTTATCTACATCAAGCTGTAGCTCACAAATTCTATAGATGAAGTATCAGCTTGAGGATTATCAGATCAAAGAGAGTAATACTTCTATCTTCTGTGATAATACCTCTGTAATATGTTTGGCTAAGAATCCAATTTTATATTCAAGAGCTAAACATATTGAAATTAAACATCATTTCATTAGAGACTATGTTCAGAAAGGGATTCTTGAAATTAAATTTATAGACACTAACCATCAATGGGCAGATATCTTTACAAAACCCCTTGCTGAAGATTGATTGAACTTTATAAAGAAAAACTTGAATTTTCATCTTATAAAGGAATGATTGTTTAAATTCAATATATTTGCCTCTAATATGTGTGCCTCTGATAAGCCTGCATCTGGTGATCATACTTGCCTCTGATATCAAATGTGTGTCTGGTAATCACATGTGCCTCTGATATTGGTTATTGCGTTTGGTGATAGCATATATGTCTCTTATACCATGCTGCCTCTGTTAACATATATATATATATATATATATATATATATCCTCTGTTGTTGCATGCATTTGTTACACTGTTCATATTTGCATGCGTCTGGTGCATTTATTATTTGTTCCCTCTGGGAATATTAATGAACGCGTGTCTCTCTGAGACTGGTTGATACGTTAGTGGCTGAGAATTGCTCTTCGCTAAGTCATAATGATTTTTACTGCCGAGGACAGTTTTACTGTGCCTCTTTCATAGTGTGTTTGACACATTTCAGTTTGAAACGACAGTTTTAATATTTTCTTTAATTTTATTTTGAAAACTGACGAAGGCAGTTTACCTTCTCAAACACGTTTATACCCACTCACCACACTCACTCACCCACTACCCACTCTTACTCTCTGAGAAGTCCTACACTTTGAACCCTGGCCCCCTTTCGCATTCCGTCTTCTTCTTCTCTCTGAAATCTCTCTGCAACTCTCTACTAAGACTAAACAACAACAACAACAACAACAACAACAAGTGGTTTCTCCTCAGAACACCCCTGTACCTACAGTTGATATTGACCCCAAGGATCTTGTGGAATTTGTGATTTCTTTGTAATTCTGTGTGTCTAAATCAGATCACACTAACATCTATTTATAATAAGATTTGTAATAATTACAATAAATGCTAATTGTAATCCTAATTGATATGATTCTAATCCTAATTAATTAAATAAAGAAACATATCATAAAATATAAAATCCTAACTGATAATCTAGGATATTCTAAAATAGTCTAAGATATGAAGAAGGTATAATTAGATCTCTCTCATATTTTCTAACACTCCCCCTCAAGCTAAAGCTTATTAAGCTTTTAGCTTGTTACAAGAAAACGATGTATTTCCCTACAAATAGAAACAAATAGAAAACATAAAAAATGAGCCCCATCAAAAGAATGATTAGGAAGGCAACTCAGGGATGCTGGAGAAACCAGGAATAATTGCTACAGAGATAGCTTAGCCAGATAGCTGGAATAATCATCAGCCTGAAAGAAATTTCTTGGCAAGCAATGAAGTAAAGCAAGGACCGACCTTCTCAAAACAACATTTGGAAGCTTCAAACCAATAATATTGGATACTTTTAAAACTTGAAACTAAGTTTGACAACTATTTCTGGGATAAAGACGAGGCCAGTGCATCTGGGACAAAGACAAAGTCAAACTAGTGCATTTGGGACGAAGATGGGGCTAGTGCACTTGAGAAAAAGGCTAAGGCCAGAGCATCTAGAACGAAGAACTGGACTAGTGTGAGTCAGAATCATAATAAGTCACCATCGAGATGATCGTCAGTGGGAAGAAAAGGCACCATCGGAATACTCATCGATGGGAAAAGAAGTCATCACTAATATGATTTATTGGAACCTAAACGATTTAGAAGTTTAGACCCTCATTAATTTTGATGATAACAAAGTATTTGCAAGTGAACAATTTAACTTCTAATAAGTCTTGAAGTGTGCAGGAATTGAAATCATTTATGTTTTATTACACACTCAAGCAAGATTTTACAAGAAGTTGAATACATTCCATGTGTGTCTGCGTCCGGTTCACTCTAGCGTCTTGTTCATAGCGAGAGTCCGGTAGTGTATTCTTATGGCACGTGGTTACTAAATTGCTGCGAGCATCCGTTTGATTTCTAAGCGGGCATCTAGTCTTTCAAATGAAGCACATGACGGTTACGTTTATGCTCTTTTACCTCAGCTTTCCTGGAACAGAATTCGAATTTGATTTTGTGTTCTCAATTTTATGTACGAGGAATCAAATGTGACACCATTAGAATAAGACAAATTCGTACAAGGCAATTGTGTGAAAAGCAGATATTACAATAACAGAAATATGTACTATTTTGATATTTTCCAGAAAGGAAGAAAAGGACGTAATTTCAAATTACCTCACCCAATGATTTGGAGCTAAAATATCTGCAACGGTATTATCCTCAAGACTCCTATAAATATCTCAAGGTATTCATTGAAGAAGGTTAATAGAAACTACATTCTGGAAGAGCTATTACTCAAGTGAGCAATCAAGTTTCGTGCCATGTTTCTGGATATCAAGTACTGAACCTCATCATCTGATATTCTTTCTTTTAGAAAGTTATTTATTTCTGGGCTTAATCTTTTCATCCTCTCTGTGAGAGTTATTTGATTGTATTCAAAATAATATTACTTTATAAAAGTTGTTCTGCCTAGTTAAGGCTTTGTTCCCCAAAGGCTCGAACGTACTGAGTCGTTTTGATAAGTTAAGAGTATTGTCAAGTTTGTGACAGTAGAATACTCTTAAGGAAATTTGTAATCAGTTGATTATAGTGGAAATCCTTCAGGAACGAAGGGACTAGACGTAGCTACCAGGTTGGTGGTGAACTAGTATAAATCTCTGTGTCTCTTGCTTTACTGCTTTACATTTACTTTTATCTTGCAAAGAAAAACAAGTTTTCATAAACTTATTTCCAGCGACTGGTCATACTCCAACTTTCGATAACAAACAATTTTCAAAGAAAGGTGTTTTATCTTAAAGTTTGAAGAAAAACTTTTAATACAATTCAACCCCTTCTTGTGTTCACGTTTAGTTGGTACCAGAGCTCGGCCTCTTGGTTGAGCACTTAACAGTGTTAAGAGAAAAGATCCTATACTTGTGAACATGTCTGCAGAAGGTGGTCACATGAACTGTCCTCCTCTATTTACTGGAGAAAAATTTGATTACTAGAAAGATAAGACAAAAGCTTTCTTTGAGACACAACAACTTGAGTTGTGGGATATAGTTGAATGTGGAATGATGAGCAGAAAAAGAGATATCAGCTCAATCAAAAAGCTAGATTCATTCTTGTTTGTGCTATGCTAGAAAAAGAGTATGATAAATGTGGCAAATTAGATACTGCCAAAGAAATTTGGGATTCTCTTGTTTTGTCTTATGAGGGCTCTGCCCAAGTAAGAGAAACTAAAGCCAGCATGTTAGTTCGCCAATATGAGTTGTTTAAATTGGAAGATGGTGAAAACATTGAATCTATGTTTGGAAGATTCCAAATACTTGTTCATGGGTTACAAGCCCTTGGAAAAAGCTACACCACTCCTGACCATGTGAGAAAGATTTTGAGAAGTTTGACCAAGCAGTGGAGACCCAAAATCTGAACATGAACACAAGAAGGGGGTTGAATTGTGTTGAAAACTTTTTGCAAACTTTAAGATAAAAATACTTTTGAACTCTTGATTTTAAATCTGTAAGTTATCGGATGTTGGAGAATGATCAGACGCTGGAATTGAAGTTTAAGAAAACTTGTTTTTCTTTGCAAGATAAGAATAAATGTAAAGCAGTAAAGCAAGAGACACAAAGATTTATACTAATTCACCACCAACCTAGTAGCTACGTCTAGTCCCTTCATTCCTGAAGGATTTCCACTATAATTAACTGATTACAAATTTCCTTAAGAGTATTCTACTGTCACAAACTTGACAATACTCTTAACTTCTCAAAACGACTCAGTACATTCGAGCCTTTGAGGAACAAAGCCTTAACTAGGCAGAACAACTTTTACAAAGTAATATTCTTTTGAATACAATCAAATAACTCTCACAGAGAGGATAAAAAGATTAAGCGCAGAAACAAATAACTTTCTAAAAGAAAGAATATCAGACGATGAGGTTCAGTTCTTGGTGTCCTAAAACTTGGCACGAAACTTGATTGCTCACTTGAGTAATAAGTCTTTCAGAATATAGTTTCTAGCAGTTTTTGGCAACCTTCTTCAATGAATACCTTGGGGTATTTATAGGAGTCTCTGAGGGGTATTACCGTTGCAGTAAATTTAAGCTCCATATCATTGAGTGAGGTAATTTGAAATATTGTCATTTTTTTTCCTTTTCAGAGAATATCAGAATAGTACACATTAACGTTTTTGTACTATCTACTTTTCACAATTGCCTTGTACGAATTTTGTCTTATACTAAAGGTGTCACCTTTGATACCTCGTACATTAAAATGAGCGCTCAAAATAAAATTCGAATTCCGTTCCAAAACAGTTGAGGTAGAAGATCACAAACTTGATCATCACGTGATTCATTAATAGATCAGATGCTCGCTCAGAACAATGGACGGACGCTCGCTGCAATTGAGTAATCCACGTGTCAAAAGATAACACTACTGGAAGCTTGCTTTAAACAAGACACTGGAGTGAACCGGATGCAGACACAAATGGAATGTATTCAAATTCTTGTGAATTTCTCCTTCTTGCTTAAGTGACATATAAAGCGTAAACAATTTTAATACCTGTACACATCAAGACTTATTAGAATATAATTTGTTCACTTGCAAGTACTTTGTTATCATCAAAATTAATGAGGGTCTAAACTTCTCAATCGTTTAGGTTCTAACAATCTCTCCCCTTTTGATGATGATAAATATCTAAGATTGAAGAACATCTTAATTTCAAAAATAGTTTCAAGGGTCTCCCCTTGAGTTCAACAACTCAGATAAAATTAAATAATTCAAGTATTAGAGCGATTTTTAATAATCAGAGCATTGTGGTCGGAAAAGGCATACAATTATCAGAGCATATATTCAATTAAACGTTGATAACGGATGCTGAGATCATTGTACCAATACCAAATATACTCAAACAATTTTCGAGGATCAGTGCTGAAATTCATTGTGCCAATTATAATAAAATTGTGCCAGCAAATGATTAATGATTATCAGAGCAAACAATGAATATCAATGAGTATCAGAACAACAAATCACATACAATGAATATGTTATGAATTGATTTATGCATGACATGTGTGATACTTCAGCGTGTTCATCAGACATTTCTTTTACTCCCCCTTTTGTCATCAGACAAAAAGAGAATAAAACGCATCATAGTCAAAACAGTAAGTAATAATACCAGAAAAATTTGAGGATAAAGGGTAGATTAAATATATTGGTACAAAAAAAAAAATTGTACCAAAAATTAACACAATTAAAATATTTGAAATAAAAACAAAGTGTTTTTAGGGGTTTAGTGGAGGAGGCAGAATTTGATTGAGGCGTTCCATAAGAAGGTTCACAGTGCTTTCTAGCTGGTTCACCTTCTGATTTGTAGCCATGATAGCTTCAAATTCAGCTCTAGGCAAGATGACAACATCATTTGCAGCAGGAGGAGCAGGAGCAGCTTCTGAAACAAGTTCAACAATAACAGCTCGTTGAGATTCCAGCTTCTGGTGCTCTACTAGCACTGCCTGTGGCAGACTCAGTTTCAAATTCTTTCTTTCCTTGACCCTCTGAAAGACACCATCATTTGGTAAGCTCCATTTGATGATTTTTCCCAGCTTCTATTTCTCAATTTCCATAGTCCATTCCCATCTTTGCACAATCTCTTCAGGGTAAAGCATTCACAGAAAGATAGTTTCCCTGTGCTTAAGCAGATCTTCAACATATGCATCAAATTTTGCAACATCAAATTTTGCAAAAGCATCTTCTCCAATTGCTTCTTATAAAAACTCCCATTCCATCAAAAATGAAGATAAGTCCTTCATTTTCAGCGAGGTACAACCTTTGCAAATTCTCCCTATCATCTTCTTCAATATTGAGAGGCCTAAAGTGAGGTAGAATGGCTTTGTCTTTCCAAGACAAAGTCATTTTACTCCAACTGAATCCAATACCAAAGTGTTTGCATATAGCAGCCCATTGGTCTTCAATTTTCATAACACTTAGAGGCCTAATAACAGAACACATAAATATGTCATCAAGATGATCAAAAGCGAGGTTTGTATCTGTTACCCTGCTGATAGAGCCAACAGTAGGGATGGTTGCCTTTTCTACGTTACAGCAGCCAAAAGAACTAGTTCTCCAATCATCTCTTTTGAGGAGGTTCAGATACACACGCCGAACATGGTCTTCAAATAGCTTTTTAACTGGAAGCTCAGAGAATGCTTTGACATCGTATTTCCTAGGAGCTTCTTCATACTCCTTGAGACCAATAGATGTTGAAAGTTTACCAGGAGCTGGTTCCTTCCTTTTACCAGGGATAGACCAGGGTAGCCACTTTTTCCTATCAAGCACAATCTTTACAGATGCTGAGGAGGGATCTTTGTTCAGATATACTAATTCCATCTTCTTCATTTCAACGCAGTGAGCCATGACTGACTTTTCATCATCTGTGATCCATCTTCCGTATTCCTCCAGAGTGAGAGGTTCATATTGTGGCAAAACATGAGGAAGATCAACAGAGAAATGAATAATTCCTCTGTTTGAAAGAGGTCTTAACCTTCCACCAAATAACCTTTCCAGTTTCTCACTGCCACAGAGAAGGGTGATCATAGATGGAATGATACACTTCTTCTCTTATAAACCGTGGTTTGTTTATGGATGACACAGATTTCTTGGCACCATGGTAGTTGGTAGGTTTGAAAGTGAGAGAAAGTGGGAGAGGGGAAGTCACCTTGACTTTGTATGTTTTGGGTTTGTTTGGAGGGATTTTGAAGAGTAGGTTGAAGGGGTGAGAGTGGAGTGATGAAATGTATGTAGTAAGGGATGTGTTCGATGAGGGTTGTGGTGAGGGAAATGTAAGTGTTCTGGATTTTGTGGTTAATTGGGAGGTTTGTGGTTCGGTTGATGGATTTATTGAGTGATAAGGGTAGTGGTTTGAGATTTGGTTTTTATGGTTTTCTTGGCTAGTGTTTTAGAGGGTGATGGCTATGTTGAGTGTGTTTGTGGTGATGACATAGAGAGTGGTGGTGCAGGAATAGTGTCATCAGAACCAAAGGTAGTAATGGAATCATCAATGGTAAAATCCAGTACCTTTGCATTAAGCTCAGAGTGCCTAAGCAATCTCTTTCTTTTTCCTTGTGGGGCAGCAGCAGGAGGAGGAGGTGGAGGAACTTGCTTCTTAGGGCCAGATGCTGAAACATGTTTTTCAGCTTTTGCCTTTCTCTTTTTCTCCATAATGCTTCTGATGGGGACTCGACCCACATCTGGTGACCGGACTCAAGCTGAGACAATAAGGGATTGGAAGTTCAAGACTCATCACCCTAAGGACCAAATCGTTGGTGAACCAAGTGATAGAGTCAGAACCAGATCATCACTCAGAGAACACTTAGACTTTGCATTATTGTCAGAGATTGAACCAAAGACAATTGATGAAGCATTGACAGATGATGGTTGGATACTTGCTATGCAAGAAGAACTCAATCAGTTTCAAAGGAATGATGTCTGGAAGCTTGTACCTCCACCACAGGATAAGCAAGCCATTGGAACCAAGTGGGTTTTCAGAAACGAACTTGATGAATATGGTAAAGTGGTAAGAAATAAAGCAAGACTAGTTGCTCAAGGGTATTCGCAAGAGGAAGGTATTGATTATATTGAAACCTTTGCACCTGTAGCTAGACTAGAAGCAATTCGAATTTTATTATCATTTGCTGTACATCATGGCATTACTTTATATCAGATGGATGTAAAGAGTGCATTTTTAAATGGTTTCATAAGTGAGGAAGTGTTTGTAAAATAACCACCTAGTTTTGAAGATGTTGTCCTTCTAGAGCATGTCTTCAAACTTAAAAAGGCTCTCTATGGTCTTAAACAAGCTCCAAGAGCTTGGTATGATAGACTTAGTACCTTTCATTACAACAAAATATTTAAAAGATAACGCCACTTTAAGCAGCGCTTATAATGGAAGTGCTGTTTAAAATTGTATTAAAAAGAATAAACAACGCTTAATAGAGAAAACGCTAATTTTTTGTCCTAACAATAAACAATGTTTAAGTAGAAAGCGCTGTTTAAAGTTGTACTAAAAGAATAAACAACGCTTAATAGGAAAAGTGCTAATTTTGGTCTTAACAATAAACAGCGCTTCCACTATGAAGCGCTAGTTATTGTGAATTGGTCCAACCAATAAACAGCGCTTCCACTATCAAGCGCTGACTATTGTCAATACCTAATATTTAATAGCTCTCACAGTTTTAGCCACACACGCTCGCGTTCTATCCCTTCTTTTCTCTCCATCTCAAAACCTAGGCACTCTTTCAATGTCTCTTCATTTCCCTTTCTCTCGCAATACGACGATTATGCCTCAAACAGGTGACCACACCTCCAAATCGGCAACCATCACCACCTATGAATCCCTCACAATACGGCGACCACCAACTCCAAATCGGTCCTGAATCAGAACTGGTGAATCAGAACCCGGGTCCAGTAGGGTTGAAAACCTAGGCGCTCTTTCCATCCCTCACTCGCAAACGCTCACATCTCTCTATCTCTCTCTCGCATTTCTGCTTCGATCTAGACATCGCTTCACCGTCCCATTGGTGGCTCGATCTGGTTCGGCTTCGCCGTCCCGATCTGGTTGTGTTTGTTCTTTTTGGTATGTTAATCTTATTCGATCTGGTTTGGTATGTTAAGATCTGGTTCGATCTGGTTGTGTTTGTTCTTTTTGCAGCAGATCTATTTGTGTCTGAAGAAGAGGAGGTGTTCGTGAGCGACCACCACCGTGGAGGCTACCAAACAGATCTATCACAAGTGACAAATCTGTGTTCTCTGGGCACAATAACACAAACCTCTGAGCCCGTCCTTCTGGGATCAGTATCTCATAATACAAGTACCTTAAATTAAACGTATACAAATTAATGAATTAATAATAACTTCAATATTAATTTAGGTGAAACAATGAAAAAACATGTATAGTTTAAATTTAAATGTAGTACCCCATATATACAATAATAGTAATCTGACTGATCCAAGCGCCATAAGTAAAAATTTTAGACAGTTCTTCCTTGGCACCGAGATACAAGGGGAAATCTTCTGTATGCCCTAAAACTTCTGGAGGAATATTTACATTCATGGTTGCTCCATCAACCCGATTAACATTAGCATGGACTTGAAGAAAGGTAAAGAAGGGTGTAACAGGAGATGTGGATGGGGAAGGTTGAGGGTTGCCCTGATTCTTTGTTGGGGATGTAACTGACCCAACTGTTTGCTGCTTCCCCTTGCCCTTAACCTTGTTCTTGGGTTTGGATTGTGCGGGTACCTAAATATTTTACTTTAATTTTAGTAAGATACATAGTTAGTGACCATGTAATTTAATAAATATATGATTATGAATCACGTTTATTAAAAAATAACGCATCACTTACTCTTAAAGGTACCTATTGCCTCTCCCACGTTGTTGATACCTATGTCCTCAAGTGGAATTGGCAACAGTGCTTCTACCTTATAAGCAATGTCAACTCTGACTTTCACATAACCGGGAGGTAATGGACGATTATGCAACATAACACTTAAAATGGTGTAAAAAATGCCCTTACCAACCGGTCGAGATGAGCCAAGCAAAAACATGATGCCCTAAACCATGAATTAATATACAAAATATTAGACATGATAAATCAATGATGCAATATGTACAAGTAACGAGAACAATTTCTAATGCTCAATTATCTCAGATGATTTAAGAGTGCATCTATCCATGGGTAAAGTAGGCTCGTGTTCCTCCACCGGTTTCGGTTCCATTAACTCCACCGGTTCCTTAAGTAATCAAGATCCACAATAATATTAAATTAGAATATTTTTATACTTCAATTTGAATTTCTAACAAAATTTTGGCAGAGTCTCTCCTAAAATATGAACATTCCAAAATTTATCTAATACCTGTAACAACAAAAAATACCATATACTTGCCAGCACAAGTCACTATATAAGTCTATCTAGTACGCAATTCACAAATACTAAATCTACCAAACAAGTCTTTGAAGTAATTTGATTTATCTTGTGATACCTAAGAGTGCAACTATCTCTGGCGCTAACGTGTTGATCCATCTCTACGGGTTCTCTGGCGCTAAGATGCTGATCTTCCTCTACTGGTCCCTTATTTGATGCATATTACTTTTCAATTCCTGGACCTCCCGAAAGAGATGCGCTACCATCTTTTTCAACTCTTCATTTTCATCTTTTCATGCACACTTTGGTTTACCAAAAATAGCCTTTTGAGAAACACTAAATCCCATGCCCCTTACACGACCAGAATACTCTCTGATCGGTATGGCTTCGGTAAGGATGTCTTTTACCCCCTGTGTCACAGACTGTTGTGATAGGCTCTCCTGAGACACACAAATACTATTAACAAAAATTGTTAAATATTATCACTATCATAAGAAAATTACAAATGAAAATGTTAATTATTCTATCATACTTACAATTTTATCAGCGACTTCCATAGTGGGGGGTCCATAATCAGACCATCCCTGTTGCGGCGGGCTTCTATCCACAAGAAATGGTGATCAATTGATGATGATATTATATCTTCTCTAGTTATCTTCATCTATACATATTAACAAAGAAATTTAAATTAATCAGTGTTAATTAGGTGTAGGGTTACTCTGCATACCAGATCTTTCTCAATGCCGGGATATCCCTTAGCCCCTCCTCTGTATGGGTAAGGAGGATTTGATGCTCTCTGCCGATTTGTGTTACTTTTTCTCTATATAGACATATAAATGTGCTTAGGAACAAACATATAAGTATACAAGTATAGACATATACAAGTATACAAGCAGGGACATATATATTTATACCAGAAATTCAGGGTCTCCGGTGTGTTTTGCTACAAATTCTCTCCAGGCATCCGCTCCTATGACTGATTCATAATCAGGTGGAGGCACATATCTAACATTGCCATCTTCATCTCTCAGCCAATTATTGGACAACCATGTTCGAAAATTTCGAAGAGATCTTCCGCGAATCTTAAATATAATATCCTTATGTGTGTCATCAACATCAAATATTTTCTGCAAATACATTAACAAGTACAAAATGGTGGGGTAAGTATATTTATATAGTCATTTAAAAAATATAACTGATTGTGTATACCTGTATCTTGCACCAAAGCTCATCTTTCAATCTATTCAAGACTGGATTATCTCTCTCCCTCCAATTACTAAAAGTAATTGGAAACGTCTTCCGCACTTGAGATCCAATGAAACTAATCAACTCTATGCCATTTCTGCCTACGAGTTGACATTTAACATTTCTGTTGTACCCTAATTTTGTCCGGCCTCTTTCTTTTAATTTATTTTTGCTTATTAAAATTAGTAGTAGTAATATTAAATAAATAAATAAATAAAAATAATATTTTTGATCTCATAGAATGAATAAAGAAAATAAAAAAATAAGGCACAAGAAAGAAATAGAAAAAATAAGGCAAAAGATCCTCTTCCATCCCTTTCCTTTTCAGAAAGCATATTTTGGAGAATCAATCAAATCTCCCTTTCTTAATCTCAAACCAAATCACACAAAAATTCCCCTTTTTTCCGTTAATGTGTCTCAGATTTATGGAGATTCGGTTGAGAGGAAAACATGAACATCCAGAACCAAATCAGGGAGTGATTCTATTCTCTTTTTCTTTATTTATTTCCTTTTATTCCCAATTTATTTTGATCCTGATCTTTCTTTGTTTCTGTAATAGATTCGAAGAATGCTATAAAAGCCTCTCAAAGAGGAGAAAAAAGGAGGAACCCTGAGAGGAGAACCCACGAAAAAAAAAGGAAGAATTCAGAGAAAAAAAAAGAGAAGACGAGAAGCAGAAACTGGAAGAGAAGGTCGTGAGCTTAGAGGTCACCAAATAAGATAAAAACAAACACTCCTTAGTTTTTAGGCTTTAGTCTTTTTAACTTCTACTACTTTGTAATTCTGGGATTGAAGCCAGAAACTCAGGTTCCTGTTCTTTCTTCTTTTTAATTTTTGATCCTTATTATGTGTGTTCTGTAAATTTGGATTTGGACTGTGATGTGTGAACCACTGTGATAAAACGTGATCTGTTTCTTCCCCGTTTTTATTTACATTTTGTTAAAATCTGTGATATTGGAGAGTTGACTTGGAATTATTGGATCATATATATGACTGCTGCTTCAAATTAGGATTAGGGTTTGGCCTTCCAAAGGAGCCAAACCCAACCAAACGGCCTCTCCGCAATTAAATTTTTTGTAAGTTATAATCTAAAAAATATAAAAATAAAAGGAAGGGCGAAAGAGCAAAAAAGAAGTTTCTGAATTTTGTTTCTTCATTTAAGTATTTTTTTAATAAATAAGTTAATAACTTGTGGAATTAATTCTTATATTCAGTTTGTATTTCTGTTTTATTAAAAGGAGATGAAAATAATAATAAATACAATCAAAAAGGCTTTCTTGATTTTATTTAATCTTTTAAAGTTTTTAATAATTTTGTTGGGTTCTTTTTCTTATTATTTAATAAATAATAATAAAAGCAAAAAGGGAAACAATTTTAGGCAAACATTTTTTTAAATGATTTAAAGGTACCATTTTTATGGGCGTTTTAGGGGTGCTAATACCTTCCCTAAGCGTAACGAACTCCCGGGCTCAAAATCTGGTTCAAAGACCTTTTTCATCAAATTCAAAATATTCAAAAAATAGGTTTCCAATGTTTCCTATAAAAATAAATATTGGTGGCGGCTCCATTTAATTTTTAGGGTGGTTGTCACAACTGGCGACTCCGCTGGGACTTTAGAGAGTTAGGCCCTAAATTGTTTGTATTGATTTGTTTGCCTTACATGATTTATTTCTCTTTTATTTTTTTTTATTCCTATTTGTTCATTGTATATATTTTGCTCATATGTTTGTATATTTGAACCCTAGGGTAGAAGACATTTGTAAATATTATGTTTTGATTTGTTTTGCAGCAGGCAGTATTTTAGGTAATTGCTCTTTCACACACTTCACTTAACACATTTTTTGCACACTACGAGTGGAACCCTATACCCGGGTTTTAAAAAAAAAAACTTTAAGTTAGGAGAGGCTATGTGTAACAACCCGTTTCCGGACCGCTACAGAGCTAAACTAAACCTGTATGCGATGCGTTTTAAAACGGTACTCTTGTGCCCTTTAGAAAAATGCGGTACTTTTTTTTTATCAATAATTCCCGCAAGCGCACATCAGAGTAATCACAACTTTTCGAAACGTGGTGCAACTAGGACACAAGACTTAAATACGAATAAGACATACATGCATAGTACATATATATATATATATATATATATATATATATATATATACAAGTCGATCTTGGCAAGGTAATAAAATACAGAGTAGTGAATGTACAAAGAAATACACCTATGGTATGACGGCCCTCAAGAGAGCAATCATACCCTGGGGGTACTTCCGGCAGACACCCACGCAGGGGGCTGCTCCAAAAGTGAGACCGCTAGTCTACCCTGTAACCCAAAATAACATCTGGCCCGACTGGTCACGACACATGGAACATAAAAGTCATAAATACAGTCATCCCAAATATATACAACAGTCTATCAACAACAAAAAAACATAACACAGCAGTCAACCAACATCACAGCTACAGGTCGCTACCCAAATCCTCTGACGGGTCCTCCTCCTCCTCCTCCTCCATCAAGTCCTCGCCGGTCAGGTCAATGAAGGGAGCCGCAGCTGGCACGTCCACAGGCACATCACTTGGAGTATACTCACCCGTCTGCCACTCCTCAGTCGATCTCGCTCCAATACAATCCGCCTCGTGGCACACAGCACAAACGGGAGGGGAAGCCACAGGCGGTGTAGGGTCCCGACAGCGATGAGAAGCGGTACTACAGGGGATCTAGGAACAGCAGCCCTCGAAGTGGAAGCTCCTGCGGATCCCCGGCGTATCACGCTCTTGCGAGCGGTCCATCTCACTATGGGTCCACGCCCTCTGCCTCGGCCTGCAAATCTGGTAGCAGTGCTCTTAGGAATGTCATGAGGTCCCTCTGGTGAAGAAGAAGAAGCTCTCATAGCCCTCTCCCGCTCGCTGGCACGCCACGCCTCCACCACTTGTCCCATCCGGATCGGGAAACTCACCGTACGCCGTGTCACATCCTGCCTCACGGCTACGCCATCCTCTCGTAGTGTCTGCACCACGTCCCCAGTGTATACCACACGGCAGGAGATGGGGTCGAACTCCATCGCCGCGGGTTGTCCCATATCAGGGAAGTCAAAGAAGATCTCCGGCGACGTCCTCATCGCCGGAATCCAAACGCCCTTCGCCATCGCCTAGGTAACCGTCATGAATTGAAAGCGCCACGGGAAAGGGTCAACTTCTCAACAAATCAAGATAATCAATGCATAAAGCAATAAGCAAACAACAATGTATATCATTCACAGAACGTGACTCAACTCTCTCACTCTAGACTCAACTCAACTCGCTACTCATTTTCTCTCGACTCGACAATTATTCCGGAAAGCAGACGCAGATCCATCAACTGACATACCAGCCGTAGCCTTGGGATCTTTCGCTTCTCCCTAGGTAAGCAGCCCCGGTTCCTACGCTGCGACACCTAGTCAATCTCCTGTAAACAAAAGGGTACCTAGCACCCTCAGTTATCCGGGTCACGGCTCAAAGACGTCACGACGACTCGCCTAGCTCTCTTACTCGATGAACGACTCGCCGCTTACGATAGTCAAGGAGTGATACACAAGATTATTCGACCGCATATCAAATAATAAGAGCATGCTTAGTATGAAGAAACACAATTTAACACTTAAGCAATAAAAGCAGTTTGCATGAAGAAATGCAATTCAACAATACAAACAGCATAAGCAATTCACAGCATTATTCAACCGCATATTAAATAATTGCACAGCTCAACAACAACCACGACAATTAAATCATAGAATCCATCCCTCTGCAACTCGATGGAGTTCACAGAGTGGAACAAACAAGTGTGGGGGGTTGGGGACAGGAGACCAACCACAAAGTTTTCACCCACGAATGACTCGGAATATGTTCGACCGCACGACAACAATAAACGAAGGGGTTCGCAGACCCTAACTTCGAACTCGTAGAGTTCTCAGACTTCTTCGTATTTAAATAAGCATTTAAATAGTCAAACAAGAATTTAAGCATCTCTAAAAATTGTCCTTACACAGGGACATAAAAATAAAATCCTAGAATGTCTAGAAGTGCCCTTACGCATAAATACATAACCAATAACTCTAGAATGTGAAGCGCCCTTACCATAAGCTGTCGTCAACGTCGCTCCTAAGTCTTCGGGTCCGCTTCGCTCAATCTCCGGTACTTCGTTTCCTATTATCACATACCACTTAGTAAAATCTAGAAATTCTAGTTAAACCTATGCTCTCAACTTATCCCTTACCTAACCAAACTCCAACAAGCATTACAAATTAATGACACACTCAAAAACATTTTGAAAAAGTAAGGTTTTGAGACTAATTCTCTTTTCTTAAACTTCAAGTAGACATAACTAATAAATCTTTCACAACTATCCAAAAACTTAGCACATATTCATGCAAGAATTCAAGCAATGAGACATCAACTTCTTTTTTTTCCAAAATCTTAATTAGGCCTCACGGCCACTACTTGTTTTTTTCCAAAAATTTGTAACTTATATTTCTAAAATCACAACTCTTTTTAAATCATTTCCTAAATACCAAAACAACATCAACTTCAATTAATACATCAAGTACACTTAAGCATATCAAGGGTTAGGTTTCTAAAACCATTACTACAACAATGAAATACCATTTTCATAGCCTTTTAGTCATACCATAGGAATGCTAAAAATTAAAGAACACTTAATTCATGCCATTCTAGTCCCTCAAGAAACAATTTTTGCATATACATAAGCTAACACCTACACTAACTCATGCATATCAATTCCAATAACCTTAAAATTTATTCTAACAAGTTATCTAACACTTAAACATGTAATTTAACATCAAAACCTCATGCTTTACATGGTTCAAGAATAGGCAAAATCCCAAAATTACATGTTACTTAGTCTTAAACAAAACTATAGCCTAAATCAACATCTAATCACTTCCAATAACACAAATCCACAACCAATTGATTGATTCAACTAGGATCACATCATTTCCCCTTTTCTAACCTCTAGGGTTTTCGCCCTAAAGCATCAAATGGGGGGTTTTAAGATGATTCATCTCCTTTTTGTTCATCATCAACCAACAAACAACAACAATCATCAATTAATCACAACTAAAACAACAATTAAACAACACAAAAAAAGGGGGTTGTTGGGCGCTGTTTAGGGCTTAAAAGAGGGAGAATTTTTTTTGATTTCATACTCAAATAAATGATTGGAATGATAGCTAATGGTATAGAGAAGATAACCTAGCATTTACCCAAGATTTGGAAAAACAAAAGTAGCTCAAAAAGGGGAGGGGAGGCCGCGGCTGTTGAAGGAAAAAGGGGAGAGAAAAACTTGTTTTCTTCACCTTAGATGATGATGGAAATGGAGATAGGAGAAGATATGAAGAACTAGACCAAGCTTTGATGGAGAACCAACTTGAAAACTCAAGAAGTCTTGAAGAAATGGCTATGGAGTTCTTGCTTTTCTTGGAGAAGAAGAAGAAGAAGATGAGTGGGTGAGGGTTTGGGGGTGCTGTCCACGAGTTGGCAGCTAGGGGGGAGGGCTTTTATAATTTTTTTTTCTTCACTTAATCACTTAATTAACACTTAATAATAAAAGAATTTAGATAAATGGTAAAATTTTGAAATAACCCACAAGTTAAGTGACACCTAATTACCTTTATTAGATGCTCATCACATCACTCACTCCATCCCATCTAATCTCACTTCACTCATGATTCCCCTCTAATCTAGAGTCTTAGTTTAAAAACACGGCGACGAGAAACCGCAAAACCGATTAATTTCTCGCCGGAAAAATCTCGAAAAATTAATTCGCGAGGAATTAATTCTTCGCGTGATAATATTATTTCATAAATAATAAAAATAATATCAAACATACAAAAATATTCACAACAAGTTACGATTCGATTTTCATCGAAATCGGGGCTCGTTTTAAATTTTATTTACGGCAGAAACTGCCTGCCGATTTGAAACGCGCCGAAACTTCGTTAGAATTTTTCGACGATCTTCGAACCGGGAATTAATATAAAAATATTAATTCTTAATTATATTAGCTCTTGATTTAATTAAGTCACTTACTTAGGGAACAAGCAACTGCTTTATTAAAGCATAATTACGACAAAAGTACAATATTACCGCTAATTAACGTATCGTAAAAATACGCGTGTTACAATACTCCCCCTCTAAAAACAAGTTTCGTCCTCGAAACTGCAGATAAGTTACTTACCGTGAAAAAGTTCTGGATACTGATTCTTCATCTTCTCTTCTAGCTCCCACGTTGCATCTCCAGTCTTCTGATCCCACACGACCTTGACAATCTGGATCTCTTTATTCCGTAGCTGCTTAGCTTTCCGATCAACGATCCTTGCTGGTGATGCTTCAAAAGATAGATAGTCCTTCAGTTGAATCATATCCGGTTTGATAACATGAGAAGGGTCGAAAATGTACTTTCGCAGCTGTGAGACGTGAAAGACGTCATGAATGTTTGACAGAAAGGGTGGTAAAGCAATCTGGTATGCCACGGGGCCAATACGACGAAGAATCTGGTAAGGTCCAATAATTTGGGAGTAAGTTTCTTAGATTTGATCGCTCGACCAACTCCGGTGGTAGGGGTAACTCGAAGAAATACATGCTCTCTTTCTTCGAACTCTAACGGTCGGCGACCTCGATCTGCATAACTCTTCGCTTGCCTTACGAGACGCTCGCATCCTATCTCTGATCAAACGGATCTTCTCAGTAGTCTGCTGGATCATGTCTGGTCCCACAACAGAACTCTCGCCATCCTGGTACCAACAAAGAGGCGTTTGACACTTACGTCCATACAGTGCTTCGTAAGGTGCCATCCCAATGCTCGCATGAAAACTGTTGTTGTAGGTGAACTCCACCAGTGGTAAGACATCATCCCAACTTCCTCGATGATCTAACGTACATGCTCGTAGCAAATCTTCAAGCGATTGAATCGTTCTCTCAGTCTGACCGTCGGTTTGGGGGTGATATGCTGAGCTAAGCTTGAGTTTGGTTCCCATCGCTTCTTGTAGTTCTCCCCAAAAGTGAGACGTAAACTTCGGGTCTCGGTCAGAAACAATGGAAGAAGGCACGCCATGAAGTCGTACAATCTCTGCGATATAGATCTCCGTTAGCCTCTCCACGTTGTATGTTGATCTTACTGGCAAGAAATGAGCGAATTTGGTCAATCGATCAATGACCACCCAAATCGAATCATTCTTCTTCTGCGTCTTCGGCAATCCTACAACAAAATCCATGGAAATACTGTCCCACTTCCATACTGGTACTTCGAGTGGTTGTAGCATCCCTGCCGGTCGCTGGTGCTCCACCTTCGCTTTTTGACACGTTAAACACGAAGCTACATACTCTGCCACTTGTTTCTTCATTCCGGGCCACCAAAAGTGCTTCTTCAAGTTTTGATACATCTTTGTAACTCCCGGGTGAATACTCAATCTGCTCTTATGCGCTTCGTCAAGTATTAACTTCTTCAGCTCCGCTACGTTAGGCACACACACCCGTCCATTACACCTCAATATGTTGTCTGCCCCGATCTTGAATTCTGTTGCCTTCCCTTGCGCTATCAGCTCTACCTTCTCTTGCAGTAGCTTGTCATGAACCTGCTGGTCTCTAATCTCGTCCAACAATCCATTAGAAATGGTAAGCATACTGAATTTCAGCTTCCCCGGTGAAACTTCCACGCTCAACTTTAAATCTCGAAACTTCTCGAGCATCTCTAACTCCTTGATCATCAATGCTGAGGCTAAAACGCTCTTTCTGCTCAATGCATCTGCTACTACGTTAGCCTTACCGGGATGGTATTCCAACGTGAAGTCGTAATCTTTCAAAAATTCTATCCATCTTCGCTGTCGCATGTTGAGCTCCTTCTGATCGAATAGGTACTTCAAGCTCTTGTGGTCGCTGAAAACAGTGAACGTGCTCCCGTAAAGGTAGTGCCTCCAAATCTTTAGCGCAAATACCACTGCGGCAAGCTCCAAATCGTGAGTAGGGTAGTTCCTCTCATGAATCTTGAGCTGTCTTGAAGCATACGCTATGACTTTTCGGTGTTGCATCAGCACGCATCCCAATCCTTGGTGTGACGCATCGCAGTAAACCTCATAAGGTTCCTCTGGTTGGGGCAAAATCAACACTGGTGCTGTTGTTAAGAGCTCTTTCAGCTTCTGAAAACTGGATTCACACTCTTCAGTCCAAGCAAAAGGCTGGTCCTTCCTCGTAAGTCGTGTAAGTGGCGCGACAATCTTTGAGAATCTCTTGATGAATCTTCGGTAATAGCCTGCTAAGCCTACAAAACTTCTGATATCGATGTGATACTTGATTGTTCCATGCTAAAACTGCTTTGACCTTCGCTGGATCCACTGCTATTCCGCTTTTAGTAATGACATGTCCAAGAAAGTTCACTTCCTCAAGCCAGAATTCACATTTGGACAAGTTCGCATAAAGCTGCTTCTCACGCAATATCTGCAGTACTCGGCGTAAGTGTCCTTCGTGCTCTTCTCTGCTCTTTGAGTAGATCAATATGTCGTCGATGAATACTACTACAAACTGGTCCAAAAACGAGTGGAAAATCCTATTCATGTAATCCATAAACACTGCTGGCGCATTCGTCACCCCAAATGGCATCACCAAGTACTCGTAATGACCGTATCTGGTCCTGAAAGCGGTCTTCGGAATATCCTCTTCCTTCACTCGTATCTGATGGTAGCCTGACTTCAAGTCAATCTTTGAAAATATCGCAGCTCCACGAAGTTGATCCATCAAGTCGTCGATACGCGGTAAGGGATACCGGTTCTTCACAGTAGCCTTGTTGAGTTGACGATAGTCCACGCACAACCTGGATCGTCCATCCTTCTTCTTGACCAATAACACTGGTGCTCCCCATGGCGACACGCTCGGTCGTATGAACTGTTTTGACTCCAAATGCTCAATCTGAGATTTCAGCTCCTTCATCTCGGCTGGAGACATCCTGTAGGGCGCTATTGAAATAGGTCCTGTCCCTGAAATCAAGTCGATGGAAAACTCGATTTCTCGCACCGGTGGCAGCCCCAGTACATCTTTTGGAAAAACGTCCGCAAAGTCACATACCACAGGAACATTCTTCACTTCGATTTCCTGGGAAACTTCTGAACTAGCCAGGTACATGTATTCCTTAGCTCCCTCTAGCAAGGAGACTCCGATATGCTCGGCAGAAAGGTAGTTAGAGATTCCAAGATCTGGAAAAATTACGGTTTTACGGGCACAGTCCAAGAGGACATGGTGGTGTGACAACCAATCCATCCCAAGAATAACATCTAAACCCTTAAGAGGTAAACAGGCCAAATTGACCACAAATCTTCTACCCTGAATGACTACTACACAATCTAAACATGCAGTATTGGTAACCAAGGTTTTAGCTGCTGGGGTTGTAACTACCAATTTGAACGGTAAAGCAGTCACAGACAATTTTAGACGATCTACACAATCAGAGGAAATAAATGAATGGGTCGCACCCGAATCAAAAAGGACGGATAAGGATTTACCCTCAATCTCACATTCACCTTGGATCAGATCATCAGATTGCTCTACTTCCTCGCCACTCATACATAAAACCCTGCCTTTAGCTACCTGGCGCTTCCCTTTTGCCTTCGCCGCATGCATTACCGGTTCAGTTTTGGGTGTTGGGCAGTCCTTGGCAAAATGCCCTGGCTTCTTACAGTTGAAGCATACATCCTCCTTCTGAGTACAGTTACTCGCATAATGTCCTGGCTTTCCACAACGGAAACAAATCACTTCTACGCCAGTCTGACCTCCGCTTCTCGCACCCTGGGCCATCAGACGATATTGTCCCCTGTTGTTGTTCCCCTGGGGTCGGCTGTAAGGTTTCTTAAGCTGCTTTCCTTTCTGTGTAAATCTCTGTCCCGTGCTCTGAGGTCTCATTGGTCCACCTGGGCCAGTCTTCTTCTTGTGGATTCTTACTCCTTCTACCTCAACACAGCGATCAATCAGCTCTTGGAGGTTTCTAATCCTCAATGATACCACTGACTTCTGGATATCAAATCTCAGACCTCTCTGAAATCTTTCGCTTAGCCAGCTCTGATCGACTCGGTCACAGAACGGGCTGAAATACCTAGCTAGTGACTCAAACTTCGCCGCATACTCTGACACTGTCATACTGCCTTGTTGTAGTTGAAGAAACTCTTGCTCCTTCTCAGCTCGTGCAGTATCTTGGAAGTACTTGTCCAAGAACCTTTCACGGAAAAGCTCCCAGGTCATCTCTTGACGTTCTGCTGTCAGTGTCTGCTTCACTCCTTTCCACCAATATTCTGCATCTCCCAGTAGCAGGTAGGTGGTGTAGTCCACCTTCACATTGTTTGGGCAGTGAAGTGCCTCGAAGATCTTCTCGATCTCTTGCATCCAAAGATCAACTTTGTCTAGATTTGGCTCACCATAGAACTTCGGTGGGTCGTGCTTCCGGAAGTCTGCCAATCCTCTCGCTTCAGCATTCCGCTCTGCTCGTTGTTGTTCTTTGTAAATTCTGTTTGGGTCAATCTTTGCCGTCTGTTGGGCCATTGCATTAGACTGTTGGCTTGCAGCTGATTGTTGAGCCATGGCTGCCGCCATCTCTGTCATAGCCTGAATCGCTCGATCCATATTGGCGTTCTCGGTTGCAGTAAATTCGTATCCCTACGAGGTGGCATTAGATTCCACAAAGTTTAAAACCTGTCAGAATCTCACAACAAGGATGTGTTAAGACACACTGCTTCAATCAAGAAACAATTCAAACAATTTTTCAAGCAATAAGTGCTTCACTTAATCGAGCAGCAATCAATACAGTACAACTATGTACCCGACACACATATCCCGACACATTGACCAGTCCCAATTTCCTATACACAGCCCGGTCAAACCGAACTGCTCTGATACCACCGTTGTAACGACCCGTTTCCGGACCGCTACAGAGCTAAACTAAACCTGTATGCGATGCGTTTTAAAACGGTACTCTTGTGCCCTTTAGAAAAATGCGGTACTTTTTTTTTTTATCAATAATTCCCACAAGCGCACATCAGAGTAATCACAGCTTTTCGAAACGTGGTGCAACTAGGACACAAGACTTAAATACGAATAAGACATACATGCATAGTACATATATATATATATATATATATATATATATATATACAAGTCGTACTAGCAGTGTACGCAAAATACAGAGTAGTGAATGTACAAAGAAATACACCTATGGTATAACGACCCTCAAGAGAGCAATCATACCCTGGGGGTACTTCCGGCAGACACCCACGCAGGGGGCTGCTCCAAAAGTGAGACCGCCACCTACCTCAGAACCCAAAATAACATCTGGCCTGACTGGTCACGACACATGGAACATAAAATTCATAAATACAGTCATCCCAAATATATACAACAGTCTATCAACAACAAAAAAACATAACGTAGCAGTCAACCAACATCACAGCTACAGGTCGCTACCCAAATCCTCTGACGGGTCCTCCTCCTCCTCCTCCTCCATCAAGTCCTCGCCGGTAAGGTCAATGAAGGGAGCCGCAGCTGGCACGTCCACAGGCACATCACTCGGAGTATACTCACCCGTCGGCCACTCCTCAGTCGATCTCGCTCCAATACAATCCGCCTCGTGGCACACAGCACAAACGGGAGGGGAAGCCACAGGCGGTGTAGGGGTCCTAGCAACAGTAGGGGAAACCGGTACTACAGGGGATCTAGGAACAACAGCCCTCGAAGTGGAAGCTCCTGTGGATCCCCAGCGTATCACGCTCTTGTGAGCGGTCCATCTCACTCTGGGTCCACGCCCTCTGCCTCGGCCTGCAAATCTGGTAGCAGTGCTCTTAGGAATGTCATGAGGTCCCTCTGGTGAAGAAGAAGAAGCTCTCATAGCCCTCTCGCGCTCGCTGGCACGCCACACCTCCACTACCTGTCCCATCCGGATCGAGAAACTCACCGTACGTCGTGTCACATCCTGCCTCACGGCTACGCCATCCTCTCGTAGTGTCTGCACCACGTCCCCAGTGTATACCACACGGCAGGAGATGGGGTCGAACTCCATCGCCGCGGGTTGTCCCTTATCAGGGAAGTCAAAGAAGATCTCCGGCGACGTCCTCATCGCCGGAATCCAAACGCCCTTCGCCATCGCCTGGGTAACCGTCATGAATTGAAAGCACCACGGGAAAGGGTCAACTTCTCAACAAATCAAGATAATCAATGCATAAAGCAATAAGCAAACAACAATGTATATCATTCACAGAACGTGACTCAACTCTCTCACTCTAGACTCAACTCAACTCGCTACTCATTTTCTCTCGACTCGACAATTATTCCGGAAAGCAGACGCAGATCCATCAACTGACATACCAGCCGTAGCCTTGGGATCTTTCGCTTCTCCCTAGGTAAGCAGCCCCGGTTCCTACGCTGCGACACCTAGTCAATCTCCTGTAAACAAAAGGGGACCTAGCACCCTCAGTTATCCGGGTCACGGCTCAAAGACGTCACGACGACTTGCCTAGCTCTCTCACTCGATGAACGACTCGCCGCTTACGATAGTCAAGGAGTGATACACAAGATTATTCGACCGCATATCAAATAATAAGAGCATGCTTAATATGAAGAAACGCAATTCAACACTTAAGCAATAAAAGCAGTTTGCATGAAGAAATGCAATTCAACAATACAAACAGCATAAGCAATTCACAGCATTATTCAACCGCATATTAAATAATTGCACAGCTCAACAACAACCACGACAATCAAATCATAGAATCCATCTCTCTACAACTCGATGGAGTTCACAGAGAGGAACAAACAAGTGTGGAGGGTTGGGGACAGGAGACCAACCACAAAGTTTTCACCCACGAATGACTCGGAATATGTTCGACCGCACGACAACAATAAACGAAGGGGTTCGAAGACCCTAACTTCGAACTCGTAGAGTTATCAGACTTCTTCGTATTTAAATAAGCATTTAAATAGTCAAACAAGAATTTAAGCATCTCTAAAAATTGTCCTTACACAGGGACATAAAAATAAAATCCTAGAATGTCTAGAAGTGCCCTTACGCATAAATACATAACCAATAACTCTAGAATGTGAAGCGCCCTTACCACAAGCTGTCGTCAACGTCGCTCCAAAGTCTTCAGGTCCGCTTTGCTCAATCTCCGGTATTTCGTTTCCTATTATCACATACCACTTAGTAAAATCTAGAAATTCTAGTTAAATCTATGCTCTCAACTTATCCCTTACCTAACCAAACTCCAACAAGCATTACAAATTAATGACACACTCAAAAACATTTTGAAAAAGTAAGGTTTTGAGACTAATTATCTTTTCTTGAACTTCAAGTAGACATAACTAATAAATCTTTCACAACTATCCAAAAACTTAGCACATATTCATGCAAGAATTCAAGCAATGAGACATCAACTTCTTTTTTTTCCAAGATCTTAATTAGGCCTCACGGCCACTACTTGTTTTTTTTCCAAAAATTTGTAACTTATATTTCTAAAATCACAACTCTTTTTAAATCATTTCTTAAATACCAAAACAACATCAACTTCAATTAATACATCAAGTACACTTAAGCATATCAAGGGTTAGGTTTCTAAAACCATTACTACAACAATGAAATACCATTTCCATAGCCTTTTAGTCATACCATAGGAATGCTAAAAATTAAAGAACACTTAATTCATGCCATTCTAGTCCCTCAAGAAACAAATTTTGCATATACATAAGCTAACACCTACACTAACTCATGCATATCAATTCCAATAACCTTAAAATTTATTCTAACAAGTTATCTAACACTTAAACATGTAATTTAACATCAAAACCTCATGCTTTACATGGTTCAAGAATAGGCAAAATCCCAAAATTACATGTTACTTAGTCTTAAACAAAACTATAGCCTAAATCAATATCTAATCACTTCCAATAACACAAATCCACAACCAATTGATTGATTCAACTAGGATCACATCATTTCCCCTTTTCTAACCTCTAGGGTTTTCGCCCTAAAGCATCAAATGGGGGGTTTTAAGATGATTCATCTCCTTTTTGTTCAGGGCTTAAAAGAGGGAGAAATTTTTTTGATTTCATACTCAAATAAATGGTTGGAATGATAGCTAATGGTATAGAGAAGATAACCTAGCATTTACACAAGATTTGGAAAAACAAAACTAGCTCAAAAAGGGGAGGGGAGGCCGCGACTGTTGAAGGAAAAAGGGGAGAGAAAAATTTGTTTTCTTCACCTTAGATGATGATGGAAATGGAGATAGGAGAAGATATGAAGAACTAGACCAAGCTTTGATGGAGAACCAACTTGAAAACTCAAGAAGTCTTGAAGAAATGGCTATGGAGTTCTTGCTTTTCTTGGAGAAGAAGAAGAAGAAGATGAGTGGGTGAGGGTTTGGGGGTGCTGTCCACGAGTTGGCAGCTAGGGGGGAGGGCTTTTATAATTTTTTCTTTCTTCACTTAATCACTTAATTAACACTTAATAATAAAAGAATTTAGATAAATGGTAAAATTTTGAAATAACCCACAAGTTAAGTGACACCTAATTACCTTTATTAGATGCTCATCACATCACTCACTCCATCCCATCTAATCTCACTTCACTCATGATTCCCTTCTAATCTAGAGTCTTAAGGTTTAAAAACACGGCTACGAGAAACCGCAAAACCGATTAATTTCTCGCCGGAAAAATCTCGAAAAATTAATTCGCGAGGAATTAATTCTTCGCGTGATAATATTATTTCATAAATAATAAAAATAATATCAAACATACAAAAATAGTCACAACAAGTTATGATTCAATTTTCATCAAAATCGGGGCTCGTTTTAAATTTTATTTACGGCAGAAACTGCCCGGCGATTTGAAACGCGCCGAAACTTCGTTAGAATTTTTCGACGATCTTCGAGCTGTGAATTAATATAAAAATATTAATTCTTAATTATATTAGCTCTTGATTTAATTAAGTCACTTACTTAGGGAACAAGCAACTGCTTTATTAAAGCATAATTACGACAAAAGTACAATATTACCGCTAATTAACGTATCGTAAAAATACGCGTGTTACACTGTGCAGTGAGCACCTGCTGGACGTTTGGCCAGTTGGGTCCTTGCGAAGGCCTCACCTAGAGTTTAGCCCGATTTGAGAAAAACTCCCTTTAATAGTTTACCTATTATTGGCGGTAACATTCGAAAATAGGACCCTTGGCTCTAGGAACCTTTTTAGATTAGTATCCTAAAGCCACCCAATGGAAAGACACTTATGTGGACCATAGACCCGTTCTAAGGAACTACCGGCCCATATCACCAAAGGAGCAAACTCTATCTGTCTCGTTTTCCATGTGATCAAAGCCGTAGAACCTAAAGTCTTAGGAATTACTGGTTTACCTCACATGGGGCACTTGGCCCATTTTTTATCTTCATCCATTTAAAAAAAACAATTCTCTTTTCCATCGCATTCTTTTTGCATGAAAAAAGCAATATATTGAAAAAAAAATGTAATAGAAAAAACATTCATGACATGCATAATCATGGCATCCTCATAACGTAACTCATTTTTTCTCCTCAACAGAAAAATAGATACAAATAAGCTTTCTCTGCATCCCTACCGGACTCGAGCCCAATCTAGTCTCATGGATTTGTTGGAACAGAATCAGCAAGCGATGAGAGAAGAACTCGACCGAATCAATGGTAAGATGGACAAGTTATTTGACCTTTTGCAGGATTTGGATCCAAAATTGACCATCGATAAGAACCATTCCACTACCGCTAATGAGTATCGAGAGGCTTCCAATGGTCCATTAGAAGACCCCCTAGATCAGAAGAGACTCCAAATCATGGAAGATAGGCTGAAAGCCATTGAAGAGGCAAATCATATTGGGTTCAAAGCTTCAGAAGTATGCTTGGTCCTGGACTTGGTAATTCCTCCAAAATTCAAAGTTCCTGAGTTTGTCAAGTGTGGCTTAACCTGTCCAAAAAGCCACCTCATCATGTACTGCCGGAAGATGGCCTCCTGCTCCAGTAATGATAAGCTCCTAATCCACTTCTTCCAAGAGAGTCTTACCGGGGCATCCCTACGCTGGTATATGCAGTTAGAGCGGGGCAAAATCAACTCCTGGAATGATTTGGCCAAAGCTTTCATCAAACAGTATAAGTACAATATGGACATGGCTCCTGGCCGCTCCCAGTTGCAAACCATGGTAAAAGGGGGCAATGAAAGCTTCAAAGAGTATGCCCAAAGATGGAGAGGGATTGCAGCCCAAGTGGAACCTCCGCTATCTGAGAAAGAGATGGTTACCACGTTCATTGACACACTTCAACAACCCTTCTATGATCTGATGATGAGAAATGTCTCTTCAAGCTTCTCAGACCTAGTTGTTGTCGGAGAAAGAGTGGAAACCGGGATAATAAGCGGAAGGATTGCCAGTCAGCAGCCATTGCGCAGTATGAGCCAAGAGATGGAAGAAGAAACAAACGCTGCTCATCACAACATGCCAAGTTGGGGCAGTGGGCCACTCCATTGAGAATTGTTGGGCTCTGATCAACACCAAGTGATTGGACTTCAAGAAAGATAACTCTGTTTACTTTTTATGCTTTGAGCCCTGGGGCATATCTTGTAAAGGGCCCATTATGTTCTCATCTTTTCAGTTCATCAATAAAACTGCAATTTGAATTTTTTTTTTCAACCTTAGCTCATAGAATAATGGTAAAGCAAATGCACAAATTATCAAAAGTTAAGTTTTGTGAAGATGTGGGCAATGAGATTTTGAGATGAAGTTTGGCCGTTTTTCTCTGTCCAAAAATATAAAAATATTTATCCCTTGCTACCCCTCTTGAGCCTAAGAAAAAAAAAATTCTTTCAAATACCCTAAACAAGGATCACCCATACATTGAAGGCTAGCACAATAGTCCATTAAATTGTATCTGTTAAAAAAAAAGAAAAAGAAAAAAAACAAGTGAGCAAATATCAAATGCAACGTATCAAGACGCTTGCAAAGAAAAAAAATGGATAAAAAATGCAAAAGCAAAACAAGACAATTGTGCTAGCAACCATCAAAGTACATCTTGGCACTAAAGATCCTTGTTTTTATAAACCCTTAAATACTTTTTGAGCCTGAAATATCCTTTCTTTCATAGCCCTTAACCCTTGGCCACGTTACAACATTAATAAAGTCCATTCTGATCAAAATCAAATTGCTCATATTTTCTCAAAACTTGATTTTTGAAAGAGGAAATCTATATAAACTCCTCACTGTAGTTGCTTTACCAAAAAAAAAAGAAAGAAAAAGAAAAAGAGTATAAAAGAAAAGCTCGCTAGATTGAAAACCCGAAAGGGCGGTCTAGGCAGAAGTTAGAGCGACCCGCTAGGTTGAAAACTGGCAAAGAGCGGCCTAGGCAGAAGTTAGGGTCAAATTCACAAACATGTCAACCCAGACTGTACCTCACAGATCTAAACATAAACCAAGAAGCTAGAGGGCAAAAGCTGTGCCCATCATCTACAAGCTTCACATTCAAGATTTCATTCCAGTTGTAGAACTACACAAGGTGATTCGTGTCTCTACATAGATCCTTCCTCACATGGCTAGACGAACGCCAAAAGGGCACTGAAAAGTCTCTGTGGATCAAAGTTGTCAATCTAATCCTCCCAAGGGCATTCAAAGCATGAAGCTGAAAATTTGAGGATCCATAAAATGATCTATCAAGGGGCAAATATGCAAACCTGGTGCATTGCTAAGTCAACCATTTGGACAAGCAAGCCAACATAAAGTTATCACCCCACGAGTCTAGGGGCATAGTCCTCAAAGGAATTCAGGAAAATAAAAAAAAATTTCAAAACAATAATAATAATATTCATGCATAGCATACAATTCATTGCATTTTTCATGATCATTAATACTTTTGGGTCCCCACCCCACCTTCAAAATCATTTCTCTAAAAAACAAAACAACATTCATGTATGGCATATCAATTCATTGCATTTTGCATGATCATTAATACTTTTGGGTCCCTGACTCACCTTAGAAAAACATTTCTCTAAAAATAAAAGTTTCATTTCATGCATGGCATACCATTCATTGCATCCTACATGACTATCAAAGTTTTTGGGTCCATTGACCCACCCTCTCAAATATTACATACAGTTAGTCTGTTGTTACTCAGTAAGAACTAGTACTTAACCTACCCAATCCACTTATTAGCAAGAGTTAGGAACCCATCCTACACCTTGCTGGGAATCTGACCCACCACCTTGGGAATCTGATCCCAAGCTTTTAGTCGGGAACCTGACCCGCGTCTCGAATCTTCCTCAATTATGGAAATCGACCCACACCTTTTAACAAGAGTTAGGAATCTGACCTACACCTTGTCGGGAAACTGACCCAAATTGTTACGAGTGACGGAGAAGCTCGTACCCTGGACGTTTGCCTGCGATAGGGAAACTAGTCCATGCTTTAGCAAGAGTTAGGATTCTGACCTACACCTTGCCGGGAATCTGACCCGAACCTATATTGAGTGACAGAGAAACTCATATCACGGACATTCCTTAAAGTAAGGTAGTCAATCCGTACCTCTTAGCAAAAGTTAAGAACATGACTTACCCTTGTTGGGAATCTGACCCAGTCTTGTGTCGAGTGACGAAGAAGCTCGCACCCCAGACTTTCCCTAAGTAGGGAAGTAATCAATACCAAAGATGTGAGGGTTAGGAATCAGACTTATGCCTTACTGAGAATTCACTAGGAATCGAACCTAGAATCTCTCACCAATTTTGTAAGAGTTAGGAACTAAACCTATGCCTTACCGGGAATTCACTAGGAATCAGACCTAGAATCCCAAAGCAAAGTCGGAAGCCAATCTCGCATTCTCAAACAATTTCGTTCTGGACAAAATTAGAGTCCTTTATCCTTAATTACCTTTTACAACGAATGCACGAAGACCTTCGAGTAAAATGTAATTAAGGAGGGGCAGCTGTTGTACCCTAATTTTGTCCGGCCTCTTTCTTTTACTTTATTTTTGCTTATTAAAATTAGTAGTAGTAATATTAAATAAATAAATAAATAAATAAAAATAATATTTTTGATCTCATAGAATGAATAAAGAAAATAAAAAAATAAGGCAAAAGAAAGAAATAGAAAAAATAAGGCAAAAGATCCTCTTCCATCCCTTTCCTTTTCAGAAAGCATATTTTGGAGAATCAATCAAATCTCCCTTTCTTAATCTCAAACCAAATCACACAAAAATTCCCCTTTTTCCGTTAATATGTCTCAGATTTATGGAGATTCGGTTGAGAGGAAAACATGGACATCCAGAACCAAATCAGGGAGTGATTTTATTCTCTTTTTCTATATTTATTTCCTTTTATTCCCAGTTTATTTTGATCCTGATCTTTCTTTGTTTCTGTAACAGATTCGAAGATTGCTATAAAAACCTCTCAAAGAGGAGAAAAAAGGAGGAACCCTGAGAGGAGAACCCACGAAAAAAAACAGGAAGAATTCAGAGGAAAAAAAAGAGAAGACGAGAAGCAGAAACTGGAAGAGAAGGTCGTGAGCTTAGAGGTCACCAAATAAGATAAAAACAAACAGTCCTTAGTTTTTGGGCTTTAGTCTTTTTAACTTCTACTACTTTGTAATTCTGGGATTGAAGCCAGAAACTCAGGTTCCTGTTCTTTCTTCTTTTTAATTTTCGATCCTTATTATGTGTGTTCTGTGAATTTGGATTTGGACTGTGATGTGTGAACCACTGTGATAAAACGTGATCTGTTTCTTCCTGTTTTTATTTACATTTTGTTAAAATCTGTGATATTGGAGAGTTGACTTGGAATTATTGGATCATACATATGACTGCTGCTTCAAATTCGAATTAGGGTTTGGCCTTCCAAAGGGGCCAAACCCAACCAAAGGGCCTCTCCGCAATTAAATTTTTTGTAAGTTATAATCTAAAAAATATAAAAATAAAAGGAAGGGCGAAAGAGCAAAAAAGAAGTTTCTGAATTTTGTTTCTTCATTTAAGTATTTTTTTAATAAATAAGTTAATAACTTGTGGAATTAATTCTTATCTTCAGTTTGTATTTCTGTTTTATTAAAAGGAGATGAAAATAATAATAAATACAATCAAAAAGGCTTTCTTGATTTTATTTAACCTTTTTAAAGTTTTTAATAATTTTGTTGGGTTCTTTTTCTTATTATTTAATAAATAATAATAAAAGCAAAAAGGGAAACAATTTTAGGCAAACATTTTTTTAAATGATTTAAAGGTACCATTTTACAGGCATTTTAGGGGTGCTAATACCTTCCCTAAGCGTAACGGACTCCCGGGCTCAAAATCTGGTTCAAAGACCTTTTTCATCAAATTCAAAATATTCAAAAAATTGGTTTCCAATGTTTCCTATAAAAATAAATATTGGTGGTGGCTCCATTTAATTTTTAGGGTGGTTGTCACAGCTCCATTGTACCTATTCAAATTAAGTGTACAACATTAGATAATAAATAGAAAAAAAACAACCAATTATATTAATTAATTAGTAAGTAACTTACCACTGGTCTCTGTCCTCTACTCCTACCTCGGATGAGATTCTTCTTAACAGTCGGTCCACGGGGACGACGCTTCACAGTTTGGGACGCCGCAGCATCATTATCATGAGCATCTGTTTCATCTCCGGGAGAAGCCATCTAGCTATCTGCAATCTACAAACATCTTAATAGCTAATCCAATCCAATCAACTATAAGACACTTCAAAGTTCCAACTTTTAATAAATTTTTGGCAGAGTCTCCCCTAAAATATAGATATTCCAAAATATATCCAATCCAATCAAACATAAAACACTAGAATTCAATGACAAATTCTATGCACGATTTATATAGTACATAGTCAAAATAGCATCATTCAAGCATACAAATCAAAAAAAGAACAAGATATGTCAAAGGTAGATATATTAGATATCACACAGTGCTACAATAACGATAGAATTCAATGACAAATTTTATTCACTCCTTTATGAATTGTGGGGATAAAAATCATTACACATATACTCACTCTACAGGCAAGCAGATAACAAATCAACCTGTAATAATATTATATCAATAAGTTTTCACCTTTTAACAAATTCATTTGTATATCAGTTAGGTCAAAAACTTCAACAAAATTTTCACCTCAAGTTCATCAAAGTCATTTGTTGTATTTAAAAGCATTTCCCTCAAAACATAGAAGTAAAGATGTATCAGAACCCCTCCAACATAGAGTAAAAGAAAAAACTATAAAAATTGAGTTTTAATTTGGTCTCAAGCGAATTCTAAAATGCAGTAACTATATGGTGCCAAACTTACCTAATCTCAATCCCTTAATCAAACTACAAACACTAAATGCAGCAGCTAGAAACCAAATTAATTTGGTCTCAAGCGAATTCTAAAATGTAGCAGCTATATGGTGTCAAACATACCTAATCTCAATCCCTTAATCAAACTACAAACACTAAAATGTAGCAGCTAGAAACCAAATGTTAACAAAATCTACCAGCCTCAATCAACTAGAAACCAAGGAGGTGGGCAGTGAGTAGAAACCAAATGTAGAGCTACTAACTCAAGGATGTGGGTGGTGAGTAGAGGATGCGATGGCAACCATGACCAAGAAGACAGCGTGGAACCTGGATGAAGAAGAACAAGAAGGCGGCAGCGGCGAGCAACTTCAGAACCAGAAGAAGAACGGCGAAGGTGGAGAGGAGGAGGAATGAGGAAGAGGTTCGACAGTTGAGAGGAAGACAAAGTTCGCATGCGAGGGAGAATGAGAGAGTGTGAGTAGAGGACGGCGAGGGAGATGAAACAGAGAGATGAACGCAGAAAGCGAGAGAAAAATAGAGAGATGAACGCGAGAGCGATGAAATAGAGGGATAACAACTAGCTAGGGCGTGGGTATATTAAATCATAAATTTGGAAATAGACAACGCTTTATTAGGAAAGCACTGGCGAACTAAGAAAAAAGACAACGCTTTCTTATGGAAACGCTGGCAACGGTTAAATAAAAGACAGCGCTTAAGCGATGTATATGCTCAAACCATGTAATCAGCAGCGCTTAATCAAGAAAGCGCTGTTATTCTTGTCCAAATTTTTTTATAGCCAGCGCTTTAATGGAAAGCGCTGTTTAAAGTGGCGGCATTTTTAAAACAATCTGTTGTAGTGTAAGGCCGTACATTTAAGCAGTACGGTCGTACATATAACCAAAATTGGCCTATCTGAAGGGTTCTTGACCTAATCTTGCCACATCTATAAATAGGAAACCAAGACCCCTCATTCTGGACGCTTTTTGACCTCGGACTCTGCTGATTTCAGACTCCGGACCTGTGGAGTCGTCGGGAGAACTTTGGAGTGGGAGCAAGGATTCATAATAGTTTCGAAGGATTCCTTCCCGGTTTTTCTTCCCTTCTGATTATGTTTCTTTTTAGTTTAGATTATCTGTTTATGAACATGAGCAATTAAGTTCTCTTTTAGGGTTTTTTTGGTGTAGTTTACCTTAATAGTTCCTTAGCTATGTCTTAGTGAATATTGTGTCCTATTTTTATTCCGAATTTATTATCCCTGTTAAAGTTCCTTAACGTTATGATAGTTTGTGGTTTATTTATCTATGTATGAGTCGTTGCATTATTTGCGGAGGATCCAGGGTTTTACAACGGGGTAATAAAGGAACCTTAGATAAATCGATTGCATGTTTTAGTTATTTAATCTGTCGGAGGATCCGAGGTTGATTAATGGATCTATAATAGAATTGGGGACTTATAGCGGAACCGAAAAGGGGAGATATAAGACCTTTTGACCAATCCAATCTCCGAGACTGTCATAGGACTTAATGCTTTCAACCAAGGTTAGTTCAGAAAATTAGTCATAGGGAGAAAATGTTATCGGTTGTCTGAGGATTAGGCCTGATAAATAGAAGGCGGTCAATTACATTGAGTAAAGGACAAATAGGATAGGATAGGATTAAGAAATGAACGAACAGGATAGACGAAACCAAGACCCTAGGCTTTCTCTACACTGTTTCCCAAATTATATCTTATGCTCCCATGTTCACTATTGCGCACTCAAATCAACTTTTCGCTCGCTTAAATAATTAACACGGTCGAAGTAAATGGGTACTTATCATTATTCCCTGTGGGTTCAACAACTGGGACTTAAAATCCCAATTTATTACTATGTTAAGGCCAGGTGCACTTGCTTGAGACGCAATAAGTTTTTGGTGCCGTTGCCGGGGAATAATGATAATATTGATCGAAAAAAGATTCTTAATTAATTTAACCATTTTTCTTTGCTTTTTTTTTTTGGTTGTTTGTATGTTCAGTTTTAAATTTAAATTCAAAAATCCAAAAAGATTTTTCTTTTATCTCTTTATCTAAAAAAAAAAAATCTTATTCCATTTGTTTTGATCTCATCTCATTTTACTTTATCTTATTCTATTTTGTTTTAACTCACCTTATCTTGTTTTTGTTTTTCTGTTATTTTTATTTTTATTCTTGTTTTTGTTAAGCATTTTTTATTTTATTTTATTATATTTCATGTTATATTTGAATTTAAAAGATAAAAAATAATAAAATAAAAAGTTTATGCTAACGCTTTCCCAAGAGTCTGTTTTGCAGTTAATCTTGTTTTGCAGGAACTAACTGAGAACCATAGGGAGAGCTGATCTCATGAAGTACAATAAGTTTGAATATTTTCTAACATTCAAATTAGCTAAGTTTCAAGCAGAGCTCGCTAACTTCACTCAGAGTGAGCATAAGTCATTTGGAGAAGCTTGGGAGAGGTTCCAATACTTGCTTAGAAATCTTCCCTACCATGGTTATGAGACATGGCAACTTGTTTAGATATTTTACCAAGGGCTCTTAACTCAAGATAGAGCCTTTATTGATGTTGTATGTGGAGGGTCCATACTGAAAAAGGAGCCAGAGAAGGTGTACACATTGATAGAGGAAATTGCAGAAAATAATAATCAATGGACCTCTATAGAAGGTAGCCATGTCAACAGCTTGCTCCTGGAAGAATAAAGTAGTACTCCTGATACGTTTGGGCCACCACAAATGCAAAATTGGCAACAATAAGAGGAACAAAAGCCTGATGTTAATGATATCATGGCCATGTATTTGGTTAAGTAGGATAAAACTTTCGAGGCTATTGAGGCTCAATTGTTACATATTGTAAACTTACTATCTCAAGGGCCTTAAGGAGAACCTTCTCCACAAATTGAGCCTACCCCAACGGAAGAAATTGAGCAATAAAAGGTACCACGGAAGATGGAGAAACTCCAATGAAAGGAAGTCAAGCTGAAACAAAAACTCCCACTGAAGGGAGAACTTATGAGGAGAGTAAGCAGGATCTCGTGGTTCTTGATTTGGAAAAAAATGAGAAAGTCCCAATTTTGGGGCGGACTCTATTAGCCATTGTTGTCACTGTAACTCAGGCTCAGAAGGGAAAGGTGGGTGGCAAGGAAGGGAGTGATTTAAAAGCTTTAATTCCTAATTATCCCTCTCCTTTTATTTCTTCCTATTTCACTAATGTGGTTATCTCTAGGGATTTTGATGATTTAAGAATACAGGAGCCTCTGGAAAAATTTCTTGTTTTGCAGGATCCTGTTATATTATTGGGTGGAGTTGAAATAAAAATTTTGCACTATTTTGAAATTCACCCACTACATGAAAAACAAAAGAACAATGATAACCACGTGATTAGGAAGCTGAGAAGACTTAGTGCGGTGATGGTTAAATTCGCCCTTGGAGAGCCACCTGTTTGAACACTAGTACCGTCAGGCTCAGGATTTTAAACAAGCACTTTACATGAGGCAACATATTGGTTATTGTTTCTATTAATTTCTTTTTTTTTTAATTATTGTGTTTTCTTTCTTTTTCCTTTTTTTTTGTGCTCAAGGAATAAAGCTCAAGCCCTGGAGGAAAATCCTAGTTCAGGGAGGCCATTAATACCGTTTCTCTCACCTTTAATTTATCTTTAAGAAGCAACGAGGACATTGCTTATATTAAGTGTGAGGGAGGTATATTATAGTCAAAGTATATCATTTACAAGTGACTAGACCCACTCATTGCTTGGCTTTTACTTATATGTCCAACTATTTCTGCGCTCAAATTGAAAATTTTTGAAACTTAGAGACTTATGTTTTCAGGGGACCCCACCATTTTTGGATGACAAAGTTATTTTTTTTTATTTTTTTTTTGTAAATTGGGGTTACCCTTAAAGAGCTGATAATTTGCGATGAATACCTTGCATAACTGTTTGATATGAATTTGCTACTAAATTGTGAGGTATTGTAATTTGAAAAAGGGGCTATTCTGAAATTATTTATCTTCTTTTCTGAGTGTAATTTTAACGCATTCTAGAACTTTTCTCATGGCCGTTTCAAGGCAAAAAATTGATTTACATCATGTAAATTATTTTGGGGCATGATTAGGCATTTTTCAGACCAATTCTTTTGTTTGTGCAATTGTACTCCTTTGTTACTCCCTTTGAGCCTACATGATGTATACTTTCCTTGGTACTCAGTAATGTTTTGCAGGAACTTTTTGGTACTCCTTGGAAGTAGAAAAGGAGCAACCAGGAATCACTTACTCCTCTCCCCAAAATAGCATCAAGGCATGACTACAATTTGTAAAGCCCTCTTCCTCTCAAAAAAAGAAAAAGATGAAGAATATTACAAAAGAAAAAGAAAAGAGAAAAAGATTTTGGAATGATGAGCTTGAAGGTAAAAAGAGAGGAAGGGGAGGATAAATAAATAATTACGGTCTGCACAAAAGGAAAATGGAGGGAGGAGATAATTACATCATTTTTATTTTTATTCTAAGAAGCTTCAAGGAGTTATCATTTTTATTTTTACATCATTTTTACCCTTTGACTAACTTTTTCTTTGTTTTTCCTACCTTCATATTAGACCCTAGCCTCATTACAACCTATTTAGTCCCTAAAAATTATTTTGCATGCATGTGAACATTTTAGTGGAGATATTGGTCATGTTACAAGCCTATGGTAATGTGTCTAATTGTGAAGTTTGAGTGATAATGCTTCCTACCCCCATAAACACTTAGAGAGAAAGTGAGCTGAGTGTCCTTTATTCACATTGAGCTACTTTGTAGGAAATTCTAGCCTCTAATGGGGCACCTAAATTGCAACCCCAATTGCATGACTGGTTGTCATTCACATGTCATACTCTGGGTCCCCAATTTTTCTGTGTTTATTATTTTGGAAATTGATTTTTGAGCCTGTGTTTGCTTGAGGACAAGCAAAAGTCAAGTGGGAATTGATGAGCAAATATTTTATCATAGTTTAAGGGGTATTATGGACATAAATGCGCATGTTTCTAACCACTTTTTATAAGATACGCTCATGTTTTCTCAAGTTTTGCAGAAAAATAGAGAAAGACTCATTTGGAATAAAAGTACACGATTATGCACTAGTGCAGAAAGAGGAATTTACGCCGGTTAAATTCGACATTTTATCCGTTCCTGCCCAATGGCAATCTAAAATGACAATAAATAGACAATAAATTTGACAACAATCAGTAGCAGAATTGGCACCAAATGTGCCCAAAATTCAAACCATCAAAAGCTATCAAATGTAATCCATAAACATATCAAATCAAATATACACATAAACAAAGTTAAGATATATATATATATATATATATATATATATATATATATATGTAAACAATATATAAACAATGTACAAAGAAGGTAGTGCTATAAATATCTACATATGCATCTAGTCCTAGACCTCGTAGGTGAGTAGGCTAAAGAATCATCCATGATGCCTGCAGTATAGACAAAAAAATAATATGTCAGTCAGACTATAAATAATGAACAAATAACAAACATGCAAGTATTAACAAAAATATTATAATGTTACAAATAACAAACTTACTTGATTATTTCTCCTCTAATATCCCTTCTTGATGATCACCATGAGTGGCATATATACCGTCCACTTCATGTTCATTAGTGAAAGAAGGTCTTTATGTTGAGAAAGAAGGTGTCTCATAAATATCTATAGATGCATCTTCATTTTCATCACTTGATCATGCATGTTTCTTCTTTGGAGCACTACAGACCACCTATTGCTAGAGAGATCCTTTACATAGAATACTTGTTTGGCGTGGAATGCCATTGTGAAAGGCTCGTCCGTATAACCCATCTTGTCAAGGTCCACCAATGTAAATCTTAATTTATCGGTTTGTACACCATTGTTACTATTAACCCACTTATATTTAAAAACAGGCACTTTAAATTTACAATAATCGAGCTCCCAAATCTCTTCAATGACCCCAAAGTAAGCTATGGATGCCAGAATAGGGTTCTTATCTTTTGAACTAGAGAAGTGCATTGCAGAAGTCATGACCATAACCCCACTATTTTGCACAGTACTACTGTCATACTGTGACTTTGTATAAAAGGAAAATTTATTTATATCGTAACCATTCCAACATAAGACATTAAAGCTAGGGTCATTTCTAGCCATTTTAAGTCATCAGAAGCAGTATAATCATTCAAAATATGTGGTTTAAACCAGCTTAGGAATGTCTTGTTATGCTCTTTCAACACCCATTGTTCGTTCCTACGGGGATTTTTGGCCTTGACAATGGATTTGTGAGTAAACAACTATGGTTCAACCTCATCAGTGTTATTCAATATGTACAGATGTGCCTGCATCACTTCCGCCATGTTCTTAACCTTTAGACCTTGTAACACCCTAATTTTCAATGTTTAACTACTTAGTAATTATCTGTTTTCTGTCGTTTCTAATATGACTTTTTGGTAAATAAAATTATGTTGATACTAGTATTATTGAGATTTATTCTATTTGATAGGAATAATAGAGATTATTATTTATTACTAATTTAGGGTTTTTCTTGCCATGTTCGAATTCTACTGTAAAACGCTGAATTTGAACTATAGGGCTAGTTTTGACTGAAACCTACCCAAATGTGATCCAAATTTTATAAAATTTGATATCTAAGTATTTTCCAATATTTATGATTTATTGGAATTTTTTGGAATTTTTGGGTATCAGAAAATATATAGGGTATTTTCTATTGCCCAGGAACCGCTTAACGGTGTCGTTGAGCTCGTAAATCGAGAAAATGACATTCATGGTAAAACTTCTAATATTTTTGTGGATATTTTGAGTGATTAATAATTTTTAATTATATAGTAATTTATTGGTATTATTTTTGAAGTTTTAGTAACAAAACCCTAATATACGCGAAACGCCGCGCACCCGGTTGAGCGATAACGCGACGAATTGAAAATATCTTGACACTAGGGCTGGGGTGGCGGTTCATAATCCACTAGGGGAGCTGAACATGTGATTAAATGATTGAGTTTACAAGTGTCAAGTTGTGATTGGTAATTAAGTAAATGGTAGTTAGTTAGTTTAGTTGGTTTAGGACTTAGTTAGTTAGTTTCTAACTAAATGAGCTTTTCCTTCCATTTTTGATCCCTGAAATTTCGTGGCCCTCATCCTCATTACACACCAGCACCATTATCTCCTCCATTAGTGAAGAACTTGAAGAAAAAACCTAGAGAAAGAAAGTTGTGATTTTGGAAGTTTTGGAGATTAAAGTGTGCATTCTTGCTTCCTTTTATCTCCACCATCGTTCAATCATCATCTATACTCTTTGGTAAGCTCCATAAATCTTTCCTCATCTCTCTTGGGTTCCATGATATGGGTTTTGAAGGTTTTAGGAGCTATTTTTGAATTTTAGTGCTTGTTTTGGCTAGTATGGCATGTATAGCTTCATAACTCCTTATTTCCTTCCATAAATCACTTTGTTTTTGGTGTTTTAAGTTTGGGGAAAACCCTAACCCCTGCTGGCCGAAATTTTAGGACCATTTTAAGCTTGGTTCTTGACTTAGTTTTGTGGTTTTGGAGTTAGTTTTGATGAGTTATGTTAGATAGGTTTGGATACTAGTCATATATGCATATTACAAGATGTTTGAAAAATAAAATTTTTTGTGAAAAAAAGTGGCTGAAACCGTGGCCTTAATGGTGATTTAAGGGGATGTTTTAAATTGTTTTCAAGGTGATTTAAGTGTTGTGGAAGTTGGTTTAAGGTTCAAGGATCTAAGGGTGGTGTGATGCATGTTTTGGAAATGAAAGAAAAATTGAAATTTTGGGTTGTCTTTGAAGCTTTGTGGCTGCGGCCCTTAGGCAAGTTTCAAACATTGTTTTAAGTTGTCTTATGCTTATAAAATGTGGTAAAAGTTGATGTAGGATTTGATTTAACAAAACAATTCAAGGAAGTTTGATTTTGGGAAAAAACTTAGCTTATGTTTTAAGGATTGTCTTAAACTTATATCTAACTTGTTTCTAAAATTTTTATGGCATGATCTATGGTTTTTAAATGTGGTTTCAAGTTGACAAAATACTATTCATTTGGTAAAACACTATTTCAAGTGGTAAGATTTGGTTTTAAGTTTTTCTAAGTGTGTAGACTTAAGAAAAGTTTCAAATTTTGCATGGCTTGAACTTGTAATGTAATATATGATTAGGTGTGATCCAAATAGGTTAAGTTATCAAGATTTTTAGGTCTTTTTAGTACCAAGGCCGTGGCTGCCCTAGGGTGATAGGGCTTGAGTTGTTGGTTCTCATTTTGTTAAGTTGTATTGTTAAGGTTCGAGCGAGGTACGTGCCGTCGACGAGTTGGAAATTCCTTATTCGGAGCTTGTTCGAGGTAAGGGAAATTTCTATATAATGAGTTTAGGCTCTTTGCTTTGTTTGTTGTGTGGTTTGACTGAATGAATATTGGTGGTAGTAATTGTAGTATCACTAAGTGTTAGAGTGATGCGGTAACACGCCATAATATGTTGAAATGTTTGATGCTATGGGAAATGTAGTGACGTGCTCTAATTGATCTTAAGTGACCACTATAAATGTTGTTGAATGCCTTAAATCATGCTTGATTTGTTGTTGAATTGATACTGATTGAAGTATGCAAGAGCACAAAAGGATTGTTATTGTGTTATAAGTTAATTAATAGTGCGACGATTGATTATTGATTGGTTGACGATTTACATCGGTAAATCTGATGCGATTCCACAAACCGAAAATATGATTCCATAAATAAATTATTTGGTATAACCTTACACAGGTAATACAATATTGGGAAGCATGAAAATTCACTAAGTAGAGTGAGTGAGGTTTGTCAATCTGCATTGATTATTTGACTTGTGTTCTAACCATTGAGCATCGACGCTCGGAGCGTTTGATTGGTCTCACAGACTTCAAAAGACGAGTTGTACCTGCATTGCCTAAGTAGAGGCAAGCCAAAGTAGTGGCAAGCCTAAGTAGAGGCTATATTGTTCGGACATTGGGAAAGTAGTCCCCGTCATACTGCTGACCTATCAAGGCTGTAGATGTATACACAAACTGGTCATACTGCATTGACATACATGACTAACCACATCTTGATATGTGATGTTTGATCATTAAATTGTTGTTGATTTGCCTGTTCACATGCAAACATTTGATATGCTATGATACTGTCTGCGATCTATATGTATGTATACGTATATAATGATATGCTAATGTACTACATAAATATCTTGTTGTTTGCAACTAGCCTGTGATGAACTCGTGGACAAGAAATTTACCCTTGCATTCATTTTTGTTTTATGTTATGTTTGAAACCGATACTAGATGTTGCCGATCCCGATGAGGCACATGGGGAGTACGACGTATGAGTTCCCTCAGGGGAAGACCCCTTCGGCGTGGGTCGTCAATCCTATTTCTGGGCGTTTGACACACACGAGATTAGTTTTGGAGACCGATGACGACGGGGAGTATTCTACTGCTGTACGCTTCAGCTGTAAGACGATTCACATTTTCATTCCACCTAGTTTACTAACTACACTACCGACGACCACGACTGTTGTGACCCATCCGTTCGTGGACCCTTCACATCCATCCATGATGCCGAGTTCGAGTGCACATCCACCTTCGACTGGAGTCCTTGGAACTCCTCCCATCTTCACTGCTACTACTCATGCTATTCCGACAGCTTCATTGGGGACACCTGCTGCACCTGCGGGTAGTCCTCCCTCACCTTGTATTCACTGTCCTCACTGCTCTTATCCCTTGCCTCCAATCCCTACGGTCGGAGACCCAATCAATGGGTGTAGGATCACTAGGGAATGGACAACGAGAGATAGAGTAGTGATTGATAGCGAGGACGAGAAGGAAGAGGAGGATCCTTCAGAGGCATCGGGGCCTGCTAGCTCGGAGTCGAGGACCTATCGTGCGGGGTTTCCCCCTCGCAAGCGTCTCAGGTTACGTATGGGCCAGCATAGTTAGGTAGAGTCAGTTGGTTAGACTCTAGTTATTATATTGTACAGTATGACTTTTGGGCCTAAGTCCTTTGACAGGAGCTGCCAGGATGCATCACGGATATGAGTCAACTCTAGGTCTTAGGGTTTTCATATGACTGATGTATTTTATTTTGAGTATGTACTGTTGTATATTTTGGAATTCGTCTGCGTGCGAAATACTCTAATCCTTGACACAACTATGATGCATATATATATATATGATGTTGGTTATGTTTTATTTTAAAGCGGGTATTGCTTGTCAGTTTAAAGTATTGCACTTGAAAAAAAAACACTGCTAGTTTCGAAAGAAAACCTTTTGCGAAAATGGGATGTTAAATTAGTGGTATCAGAGCAGTTTGGTTCTAGCCGGAGTGTTTAGTGTATGCTGGCCTAAGATGTTGGGGATTGATGGGTAAGAGTCTGATGTGCCTCGGATTTTGTGAACTCTGTGTTGATTTTCTGAAATGTTTCCAAGTTGAAACAGGTGTGACAATGTGTACAATTGTGTGCGGTCACCTCAGGTGATTGATTTTGTTGTGGGGTTCTGACTGGTTTTAACCTTGTAGGAACCCATAATGCCGCCAAGACGCAAGAACCCAGTTCCTGAAGCTGCAAATCCAGAGATGGCCCAGATGGCCTAAGCAATGGCCAACATGGCTGCTGCTGTTACTCAACAGGCTACTGTTGCTACTCAGCAGGCTACTGACAATGCTGAATGTGATCAATAGAGGCAGCTGAGGGAAGAACAAAATGTAGAGATGAAGGGACTGTCTGAATTCCGTCGTCATGAACGTCCAAAGTTCCATGGAGACTCTAATCCAGAGAAAGCTGATATGTGGCTCCAAGAAGTGGAGAAGATTTTCGAGGCACTTCATACTGCTGAGAACGTGAAGGTAACCTATGCAACCTATTTGCTGTTAGGAGATGCTGAGTACTGGTGGAAAGGAGCCAAGCTGATGATGGAGGCTAACCATCAGGAAGTAACTTGGGAAGTATTTCGGGGAAAATTTCTTGATATGTATTTCCCTCAAAGTTCCAGAGACCGTATGGAGGAAAAATTCCTGAGGATTCGCCAGGGAAACATGAACGTGGGAGAGTATGCGGCGAGATTTGAGTCACTTGCAAAGTATTTCCGATTTTTCCAACACAATGTTGACGAGGCATACATGTGTGCAAGGTTTACTAAGGGATTACGATATGAGATCATGGAGCTAGTGAAACCACAAGGCATCCGTGAGTTCCAAAACCTCGTGGAGAAGAGTCGGGAAGTTGAGGAGATAAAGAACAGTCGCTATAACAAGAACAACTTGGGAGGACCCTCCAGGAACAACCAGAATAACCAAGGTCGAGGAAACAAAGGGAAGCATCATCAGGACAAGCCATATTCACGCCCCCAGGGGAATAATCGCAATCAATACCGCCCAGTGACACAGGGCATTGGGAATAGCCAGAAGGGTGAACTACGTTGCTATAACTGTGGAAGTAAGGACCATTTGGTCGACAAGTGTTCAAAACAGAAGGTGTGTTACAACTGCAAGAAGCCGGGACACATGGCCAAAGACTGTAATCTGCCGAAAGCTGAACCATCTGCGAATGCTACGAAAGTGGCATGACCTTCGGCAAGAGGACGCATGTTTTCGATAACCAGCAAAAAGACCTCACCGGACCTCATCGAGGGGACTTGCGACATCGCAGGTAACCTTCTGTCAGTACTTTTTGATTCTGGCGCGACACATTCATTCATCTCTTTGGATAGTGTGAAGCATCTGAGTCTTCCTGTTTCTGCATTGCCATTTGATTTGGTTGTCTCCACTCCTGCTGACGAGATTTTGACTGCTAAAACTGCTTGCTTGCATAGCCCTATGACTGTTCAAGATAGGAAATTCTTTGTTAACTTGATTTGTTTGCCGTTGAAAGACCTTGATGTGATTCTCGGGATGGATTGGTTATCTCACAATCATATCCTGCTTAACTGTGCTCGTAAAGTCCTAGTTTTTCCCGAGCCGAATGTTTCGAAGGTTTTGGCTACAAACCACCTCGGGGTGACCTTGAAAGAGGGAACTCGAGAATACATCTCGTTAGCTAGCCTAGAGGCCAAGATGGAGATCGATGTCAACAGTGTACCTGTCGTGAAGGACTTCTCAGATGTATTTCCAGAAGATGTACCAGGTCTACCTCCAGTACGGGACATTGAATTCTCTATTGACTTAATTCCTAGAAGCGGCCCGATTTCTATCGCACCTTATCGAATGTCTCCTTCGAAGCTGATTGAGCTGAAAAGCCAGATTGAAGACTTGATGGCCAAACAGTTTATACGACCAAGCGTATCTCCATGGGGAGCACCAGTACTGCTCGTGAAAAAGAAAGACAGACGTTCGAGACTTTGCGTGGACTACCGATAACTCAACAAAGTGACTATCAAGAATCGGTATCCTCTACCGCGCATCGATGATCTGATGGACCAATTGCGAGGAGCTGCTATTTTCTCGAAGATCGATCTGAAGTCTGGTTATCACCAGATTAGGGTTAAGACTGAAGACAATCCCGAGACAGCCTTCAGAACTAGATATGGACTTTATGAGTATCTTGTAATGCCATTCGGAGTGACAAATGCACCTGCTATATTCATGTACTATATGTATAGGATCTTCAATTCATTCTTGGATCGGTTCGTCGTTGTATTCATCGACGACATTCTCATTTATTCGAAGAGTCTGGAAGATCATCAGGAGCACGTACACCAAGTTTTGTAGATTTTACGCGAGAAGAAGTTGTACGCCAACGTGTCCAAGTGTGAATTTTGGCTGGATGAAGTGAAGTTTTTGGGACATGTAATCTCGAGAGAAGGAATTGTTGTAGACCCTGCCAAGGTAGAGACGGTGTTAGCATGGGAACAACCGCAGACCGTAACCAAGATCCGGAGTTTTGTAGGTTTAGCGGGTTATTATCGGAGATTTATCGAAGGCTTTGCTCGGATCGTAGCACCATTGACGCAGCTGACAAGGAAAGATCAACCATTCGCTTGGACCGAGAAGTGCGAGGCAAGTTTTCAACTTTTGAAGGAACGTCTAACAACATCACCAGTCTTAGTTCTGCCGCAACCTGACGAACCGTATGAAGTTTATTGTGACGCTTCTCTCCAAGGTTTAGGATGCGTTTTGATGCAACATCGGAGAGTCGTAGCTTACGCTTCGCGACAACTGAAGAATCATGAGAGGAACTATCCAACACACGATTTGGAGCTTGCTGCAGTTGTTTTTGCGTTAAAGATTTGGAGACACTATCTTTATGGATGCAAGTTCGACGTATTCAGTGACCACAAAAGCCTGAAGTATCTATTCGATCAGAAAGAGTTGAACATGAGACAAAGGCGTTGGATGGAGTTTTTGAAGGACTATGACTTCACATTACAATATCACCCAGGAAAGGCGAACGTTGTAGCTGATGCACTGAGTAGGAAGAGTATTCACACTGCCAGACTGATGGTGAAGGAATTGGAACTAACTGAAGCTTTCCGTGATTTGAACTCGACGGTGGAATTTTCTCCAGGGAAGATAAGCTGTGGAAGGATTACCATAAGCAGTGGACTATTGGAAGAGATTAAGGAACTACAAGTTACAGATGAACTATTGAAGGAGAAGAGAGAACTGATTAATCAGGGCATAGAGGGCCAACTGAACGTGAACACAAGAAGGGGGGGTTGAATTGTGTTGAAAACTTTTCGCAAACTTTAAGTTAAAAACACTTAGAACACAGGTTTTTCAAAACAGTTTGTATATCGGACGCTGGAAATAAACCGGACGCTGAAAAGCAGTTTGTGAAAACTTGTTTTTAACACAGTAAGATAAAGATAAATATAAAGCAATAAAGCAGTAAAGCAAGAGACACAGAGATTTATACTAGTTCACTACCAAACTGGTAGCTACGTCTAGTCCCTTCGTTCCTGAAGGATTTTCCACTATAATCAACTGATTACAATTTCCTCAAGAGTAGTCTATTGTCACAACCTTGACAATACTCTCAACTTCTCAAAACGACTCAGTATAGTCGAGCCTTTGAGGAAACAGCCTTAACTAGGCCAAAAAAACTTTTGCAAGTAAGTTGAATACAAGTATAAATAACTCTCACAGAGAGGATAAAAAATAAGCTCAATATAGAAATGCTTTCTAAAAGAAAGTGTCGGACGCTGAGTTCAGTTCTTGTAGTCCAGAGACTTGGCTCGAAACTTGATTGCTCACAGAAGCAGTGCTTTCAGAGTATTGACTCTTTGTAGTGTATAGCAACAGAGCTTGTTCTCAGTAAATGAAGCAATATTCTCTTGTAGAGTTTTCGGCAGTTTCTTCAATGGATACCTTGGGGTATTTATAGGAGTTATAAAGGATATTACCGTTACAGTAAAAATGGCTCCTTTCTATTGAGTGAGGTGATTTCAAAAAGATGTCTCTTTCTTCCTTTCCAGAGAATATCTCAGTAGTACACATTACCGTTTTCGTACTACCTTGCTTTTCACAATTGCTTGTACGATTTTTGTCTTGTAGCTAAAGGTGTCACCTTTGATACCTCGTACAACAATTTTGGCGCATAAGATCAAATTCGAAATCCGTTCCAGATGCTTCTGAGAGGAAGAGCAACAACGTGACCATCACGTGATATAAAATGAAGTTCATACGCTCGCTCAGAACGGAAGATCGGACGCTCATAGCAAATGGATAAGACTAGTGTCACAAAAAGATAATTCCAGACGCTCACGAAGACAGTTTACTAAGATGAGCCGGATGCTGACACATGAAGTGTATCCTTCTCTTGAGAGCTTCTTCCTTCTTGTTTAAGTGGCTTAGAAATATATGTAATATTAGTATCTGCACACTTCAAGAATTGTTAGAACATAAATTGTTCTCTTGTGAATATTTTGTTATCATCAAAATTAATGAGGGTCTAAACTTCTCAATCGTTTAGGTTCCAACAGAGTTTACCATAGGACAAGATGGCATCATCAGAATCAAAGGGAGAATTTGCGTGCCAGCTAATGATGGGCTGAGGAAGACAATATTGGACGAAGTACACAAAGAGACCTGTTGGAATGGTTCAATCGCTTGATGTGCCTGAGTGGAAGTGGGACAACATTTCTTTGGACTTTGTAGTAGGACTGCCAAGAACCCAGAAGAAATTTGACGCTATTTGGGTAGTCGTGGATCGTTTGACTAAGTCAGCACATTTCTTATCGGTAAAGACCACCGACAACGTAGAAAAGCTTGCAGAGTTATACATCAGGGAGATTGTCCGACTGCATGGAGTGCCGTCGAGTATAGTTTCAGATCGTGACCCGAAGTTTACATCGCACTTATGGAAAAGCTTGCAAGAAGCTCTTGGATCGAAACTTAGACTGAGTTCTGCTTATCATCCGCAGACTGATGGACAGATAGAACGTACAATTCAAAGCCTAGAAGATTTGCTGAGAGCATGCATACTCGATAACCGTGGAAGATGGGATGATTTACTGCCATTGATCGAGTTTACTTACAACAACAGTTTTCACACGAGCATTGGAATGGTGCCTTATGAAGCATTGTATGGACGTAAGTGCCAAACACCCCTGTGTTGGTATCAAGACGGAGAGAGCATGTTTATTGGCTCAGAATTGGTACAACAAACTACCGAGAAGGTTAAGCAGATCAAAGAGAAGATGAAAACCTCTCAAAGCAGACAGAAGAGTTACGCTGATAAAAGAAGACGACCACTCGAGTTTGAGGAAGGTGAGCATGTCTTTCTGCGAGTCACACCTACTACGGGTGTGGGTCGAGCCATCAAATCCAGAAAACTAACACCCAAATTCATTGGACCTTATCAGATTATTCGTCGCATAGTTCTAGTAGCTTATCAGATCGCTCTGCCGCCATTTCTTTCTAATATCCATGATGTATTCCATGTCTCGCAACTACGAAAGTACATTCCTGATCCATCTCACGTTATTGAAACGGACGCGATTCAACTGAAAGAAAATTTATCTTTTGAGGTTTCCCCTGTGAAGATCGAAGACCGAAGGATCAAGCAATTGAGGGATAAGCAAATACCATTGGTCAAAGTAATCTGGGATCAGGCAACCGGTGATGCAACTTGGGAATTAGAAGACAAGAAGAGATCTGAGTATCCAGAATTGTTCTAGTTGTATAATTTTCGGGGACGAAAATTTTTAAAGAGGGTGGTAATGTAACACCCTAATTTTCAATGTTTAACTACTTAGTAATTATATGTTTTCTGTCGTTTCTAATATGACTTTTTGGTTAATAAAATTATGTTGATACTAGTATTATTAAAATTATGACTTTTCTTGCAATGTTCGAATTCTGCCGTAAAATGCTGAATTTGAACTACAGGGCTAGTTTTGACTGAAATCTACCCAAATGTGATCCAAATTTTATAACATTTGAGATCTAAGCATTTTTCAATATTTATGATTTATTGGAATTTTTTGGCAAATTTTGGGTATCAGAAAATATACAGGGTATTTTCTATTGCCCAGGAACCGCTTAACAGTGACGTTGAGCTCGTAAATCGAGAAAACGACATTCATGGTAAAACTTACAATATTTTTGCGGATATTTTGAGTGATTAAATTTTTTTAATTATATAGTAATTTATTGGTATTATTTTTGAAGTTTTAGTACAAAAACCCTAATATACGCGAAACGCCGCGCACCCGGTTGAGCGATAACGCGACGAATTGAAAATATCTTGACACTAGGGCTGGGGGGGCGGTTCATAATCCACTAGGGGAGCTGAACATGTGATTAAATGATTGAGTTTACAAGTGTCAAGTTGTGATTGGTAATTAAGTAAATGGTAGTTAGTTAGTTTAGTTGGTTTAGGACTTAGTTAGTTAGTTTCTAACTAAATGAGCTTTTCCTTCCATTTTTGCCCCTGAAATTTCGTGGCCCTCATCCTCATTACACACCAGCAGCATTCTCTCCTCCATTAGTGAAGAACTTGAAGAAAAAAGCCTAGAGAAAGAAAGTTGTGATTTTGGAAGTTTTGGAGATTAAAGTGTGCATTCTTGCTTCCTTTCATCTCCACCCTTGTTCAATCATCATCTATACTCTTGGTAAGCTCCATAAATCTTTCCTCATCTCTCTTGGGTTCCATGATATGGGTTTTGAAGGTTTTAGGAGCTATTTTTGAATTTTATTGCTTGTTTTGGCTAGTATGGCATGTATAGCTTCATAACTCCTTATTTCCTTCCATAAATCACTTTGTTTTTGGTGTTTTAAGTTTGGAGAAAACCCTAACCCCTGCTGGCCGAAACTTGAGGACCATTTTAAGCTTTGTTCTTGACTTAGTTTTGTGGTTTTGGAGTTAGTTTTGATGAGTTATATTAGATAGGTTTGGATACTAGTCATATATGCATATTACAAGATGTTTGGAAAATAAAATTTTTTGTGAAAAAAAGGGGCTGAAACCGTGGCCTTAATGGTGATTTAAGGGGATGTTTTAAATTGTTTTCAAGGTGATTTAAGTGTTGTGGAAGTTGGTTTAAGGTTTAAGGATCTAAGGGTGGTGTGATGCATGTTTTGGAAATGAAAGAAAAATTGAAATTTTGGGTTGTCTTTGAAGCTTTGTGGCCATGGCCCTTAGGTAAGTTTCAAACATTGTTTTAAGTTGTCTTATGCTTATAAAATGTGGTAAAAGTTGATGTAGGATTTGATTTAACAAAACAATTCAAGGAAGTTTGATTTTGGGAAAAAACTTAGCTTATGTTTTAAGGATTGTCTTAAACTTATATCTAACTTGTTTCTAAAATTTTTATGGCATGATCTATGGTTTTTAAATGTGGTTTCAAGTTGACAAAATACTATTCATTTGGTAAAACACTATTTCAAGTGGTAAGATTTGGTTTTAAGTTTTTCTAAGTGTGTAGACTTAAGAAAAGTTTCAAATTTTGCATGGCTTGAACTTGTAATGTAATATATGATTAGGTGTGATTCAAATAGGTTAAGTTATCAAGATTTTTAGGTCTTTTTAGTACCAAGGCCGTGGCTGCCCTAGTGTCATAGGGCTTGAGTTGTTGGTTCTAATTTTGTAAAGTTGTATTGTTAAGGTTCGAGCGAGGTACGTGCCGTCGACGAGTTGGAAATTCCTTATTCGGAGCTTGTTCGAGGTAAGGGAAATTTCTATATAATGAGTTTAGGCTCTTTGCTTTGTTTGTTGTGTGGTTTGACTGAATGAATATTGGTGGTAGTAATTGTAGTATCACTAAGTGTTAGAGTGATGCGGTAACACGCCATAATATGTTGAAATGTTTGATGCTATGGGAAATGTAGTGACGTGCTCTAATTGATCTTGAGTGACCACTATAAATGTTGTTGAATGCCTTAAATCATGCTTGATTTATTGTTGAATTGATACTGATTGAAGTATGCAAGAGCACAAAAGGATTGTTATTGTGTTATAAGTTAATTAATAGTGCGACGATTGATTATTGATTGGTTGACGATTTACATCGGTAAATCTGATGCGATTCCACAAACCGAAAATATGATTCCATAAATAAATTATTTGGTATAACCTTACACAGGTAATACAATATTGGGAAGCATGAAAATTCACTAAGTAGAGTGAGTGAGGTTTGTCAATCTGCATTGATTATTTGACTTGTGTTCTAACCATTGAGCATCGACACTCGGAGTGTTTGATTGGTCTCACAGACTTCAAAAGACGAGTTGTCCCTGCATTGCCTAAGTAGAGGCAAGCCAAAGTAGTGGCAAACCAAATTAGTGGCAAGCCTAAGTAGAGGCTATATTGTTCGGACGTTGCGAAAGTAGTCCCCGTCATACTGCTGACCTATCAAGGTTGCATGTGTATACACAAACTTGTCATACTGCATTGGCATACATGACTAACCACATCTTGATATGTGATGTTTGATCATTAATTTGTTGTTGATTTGCCTGTTCACATGCAAACATTTGATATGCTATGATACTGTATGCGATCTATATGTATGTATACGTATATAATGATATGCTGATGTACTACATATATATCTTGTTGTTTGCAACTAGCCTGTGATGAACTCGTGGACAAGAAATTTACCCTTGCATTCCTTTTTGTTTTATGTTATGTTTGAAACTGATACTTAGATGTTGCCGATCCCGATGAAGCACATGGGGAGTACGACGTATGAGTTCCCTCAAGGGAAGACCCCTTCGGCGTGGGTCGTCAATCCTATTTCTGGGCGTTTTACACACACGGGATTAGTTTTAGAGACCGACGACGACGAGGAGTATTCTACTGCTGTACGCTTCAGCAGTAAGATGATTCACATTTTCATTCCACCTAGTTTACTTACTACACTACCGACGACCGCGACTGTTGTGACCCATCCGTTCGTGGACCCTTCACATCCATCCATGATGCCGAGTTCGAGTGCACATCCACCTTCGACTGGAGTCCTTGGAACTCCTCCCATCTTCACTGCTACTACTGATGCTATTCCGACAGCTTCATTGGAGACACCTACTGCTCCTGCAGGTAGTCCTCCCTCACCTTGTATTCACTGGCCTCACTGCTCTTATTCCTTGCCTCCAATCCCTACGGCCGGAGACCCAATCAATGGGTGTAGGACCACTAGGGAATGGACGGCGAGAGATAGAGTAGTGATTGATAGCGAGGAGGAGGAGGAGGAGGAGGATCCCTCAGAGGCATCGGGGCCTGCTAGCTCGGAGTCAAGGACCTATCGTGCGGGGTTTCCCCCTCGCAAGCGTCTCAGGTTACGTATGGGCCAGCATAGTTAGGTATAGTCAGTTGGTTAGACTCTAGTTATTATGTTGTACAGTATGACTTTTGGGCCTAAGTCCTTTGACAGGAGCTGCCAGGATGCATCACGGATATGAGTCAACTCTAGGTCTTAGGGTTTTCATATGACTGATGTATTTTATTTTGGGTATGTACTGTTGTATATTTTGGAATTCGCCTGCGTGCGAAATACTCTGATCCTTGACACAACTATGATGCATATATATATATATGATGTTGGTTATGTTTTATTTTAGAGCGGGTATTGCTTGTCAGTTTAAAGTATTGCACTTGAAAAAAAAAACACTGCTAGTTTCGAAAGAAAACCTTTTGCAAAAATGGGATGTTACAGACCTCGTGTACCATTACCGTCATTTCTTCCCTCGTGACGAGACTTGGGAATCCCTACACGTTTTGCTTCTGACAAGTATTCTGTACAAAACTCGATGGATTCTTCTGTGATGTACCTTTCAACAATAGATGCTTTGGGACGGTATGGATTCTTCACATACCCTTTCAAGATCTTCATGTATCGTTCGGCAGGGTACATCCACCTTAGATAAATGGAGTCACACACTCTAATCTCCCTCACCAAATGAACAATTAAGTGAACCATGAGGTCGAAAAACGAGGGAGGAAAGAACATCTCTAACCGACAAAAGATAATAACAGCCTCATTTTCCAATTTGTCCAACTCCTGCAGGTCAATCACTTTACTACATACATCATTGAAGAATAAACACAATCTAGTTATGGCATGTCGAACCTTTTTTAGCAAGATGCCGCGAATCGTCACTGGTAGTAGTTGTTGCATCAAGACGTGGCAGTTGTGAGACTTTAAGCCAAGTAATTTGAGATCTTTCATTGACACAAGACTCTTGACATTTGAAGAGTAGCCCTGTGGAACTTTCACGCCCCATAGACACTCACAGAAGCTTTTTCTCTCTTGTTTTGATAAGGTATGAAATGCTGGTGGCAAATATGTCTTGTTACCTCTTTTCTCTAGAGCTAACTGTTCTCTTATGCCCATCTCAACCAGATCTAGACAAGCATTCACACCATCCTTTGTCTTACCCTTGATGTTGAGAAGTGTACCAATTACACTATCACAAACAATTTACTCCACGTGCATCACATCAATATGGTGTCTCACATCAAGACTAGACCAGTATGGAAGATCAAAGAAAACTGACCTCTTCTTCCATATTTTTTTCAGTAGACTTCTTTTGTTTCTTTCCAAAACTAATACTGATGTTCTTTACCCGTTCATCAACTTCTTCCCCAGTTAAGGCATGCGGAGCAACTCCATTCTCTTGGCGACCATTAAAAGCCTTTTTCAACCTCCGATACAGGTGATTACGTCTGAGAAATCTCCGATGCCCGAGATAAACAGTCTTCCATCCATGTTGCAATTGATGGTAGCATGTGCCTTCTTCACATATAGGACAAGCTTTATGCCCCTTAACACTATACTCAGACAAGTTTCCGTAAGCTGAAAAGTCATTTATGGTGCCAAATAACAAGGCACACATCTTGAAATTCTCATTGGAATACCTGTCAAAAACATCAATGCCTTCATCCCACAATATTTTCAAGTCTTCAATCAAGGGACACAGATAAACATCTATGTCATTTCCTGGCTGTGTTGGTCCGGATATCATCATAGATAACATAATATATTTACGCTTCATGCACAACCAAGGAGAGAAGTTATAAATAACCAAGAGAACAGGCCATGAACTTTGGTTACTACTTAAACTACCATATGGATTCATTCCATCCATAAAAAGTGCAAGCCTTAGATATCTTGGGTCATTGCTGAAATCCGAAAACAAAGAATCAACTATCTCCCATTGCAAAGAATCAGTCGGATGACGATGCTTCCCATCACATTTCCTGTCATCTGCATGTCATCTAATATACTTTTCGTCTTTTGCGTTCGTGAACAGTCGTTTAAACCTTGGAATAATTGGAAGATTCCATAACACCTTCGCAGGAGGACCTTTTAAGGTGACATTACAACCATCATCACAACCATCTAATATTATTTTCGTCTTTTGCATTCGCGAACAGTCATTTAAACCTTGGAATAATTGGAAGATTCCATAACACCTTCGCAGGAGGACCTTTTGAGGTGACATTACAACCATCATCACAACCATCTAATATTCTTTTCGTCTTTTGCATTCGCGAACATTCGTTTAAACCTTGAAATAATTGGAAGATACCATAACACTTTCGTAGGAGGACCTTTTGAGGTGACATCACAACCATCATCACCATCCTTCTTTTTGCATCGTGATTTCATACATTTAGGGCATATTTCTTTGTCTTCATCCTCCTTCCAGTATAATATACAGTCATTGGGACAAACGTGTATTTTCTTATACTCCACACCCATCAGACATAATATCTTTTTTGCCTCGTAGTTACGATTCGGCAATGTGTTGCCTTCTGGAAGCATGTCCTTCAACAACTCCAGCAACTAAGTGAAGCTTTTATCAGTCCACTCATTTATCGCCTTAAGATTAAACAACCTCAAAACTGCTGACAACTATGTGAAATTTGTGCAACACGGATACAATGGTTGATCCGTGTCACTACATAGAGTATCATACACATGTGCTTGCTTAAAAGAATCTGGTCCAATATCACAAATCGTGTCCTCTAGTCGATTGCCCATATCTACCTCAACATCCCCACTTTTGGACACACTTGGCATGTCCAACACTTCACTATGCCATGTCCATGTTATATAACTCTGGCTAATCCCAAAGACATCAAGGTGCTCACATATGTCTTTAACTTTTAGAGGTACCTGATTCCCACACTTAACACCAGGACAATAAAATTCTCCATTACTATTAGGAAGCTTTGTTTCAGCAAATTTTAGAAACTCTAACACTCCATTCTGATACTCATCGGTTAATCGATTTTTTTGCATCCAACTACGATCCGTAGCTACGTTCTGAAAAAGTAAACACACGCTTATTTAATGAACACAATCACCACTTCAGGGCCCTTCAACCACAAGTATCCAACATATCTCTATATATTTGGTATGAACCTACCCCATTCAAGATGAAACTTTTTCTATATTTGGTTAATAGTTAGTCGTTAAATCCTTATATCTTATAACTGACAAAATTTCGGAAGCATTTCCCATTGGTCTCCAAGTACACAACCCAAACATGGTGACATCCATCACGATCAAGCATGCACCCAGAGACAATATGAAATCTAGCAATCTGAAATTTCATCATATATTAGATAAAAGATTTAAAGACAAACTATTAACCAAATAAAAGAAAAAGTTTCTTCCCAAACTGTCCTACTTGGACAATTCAAGATTCAATAAAATGAGCGGTACCATCCCCGGTACACACGCAAACATTTTATTGAATCTCAAACGGGAAACTAAGGCTTAACACAAATTAAATAGAGAAGCTCAAATATAAAAACATACATCATATATCATAATCATAATTATCCATCTAAATAGTCAGGATATTCATAAAAAGCAATAAAAAATACATTAATATATTCTCCTGATACATTTATCCAATTAAATTATCAAAACAATCAAATACATTAATAGATAACATTCATAATATAAAAGCAAGGCTAGTGGTGGCTCCTTGAGGGGTCCCCAGGACAAAATCGGGCTATAGATTCCTCCGAAGGAGTCGATGGAGTGTAATCCTCTACGATGGGAGAATACTCCGGTGTGGATGGAGTATACTCCGAGATCTCATTGTCATCACTGGGGATCTGAACGATGTCCGTCCCTCGATAAACATCCCTGGCAGCTACAGGCCTCTTGGAAGACGGTGGTCTCCTCTGAAGCATGCGCGTACGAAGGCCCGCACCCCAACGGTCAGCGTCGGCACGGTGATCACCATATTGGTTCATCAAATCACGATCCTCATCACGATAAGGATCTCGATGATGAGTATCGCGATCCTCAATCCTCACAAAGCTATCTCGATACTCCGTTGCACTCATCATTGGCCTGCTAATAGAGTGACGTGACCTCCTAGAAGTCATGCGAGTACGACGCCCCCACGACCATAGTTTTCATCTAAAGACATTGTCTGTTGTCAACAGTGGTCAGTCATGAGCAACAAAACTGAAATTTAACTGAATGACAACAAAAAGCATAATATACCTCAACAGTTTAATTATTATTCGTATGTAAGTGCAGAGAAATACCTTTTTGTAAAGGATATAAACTTGAACTAAAATCAAAAACCCAGTATACCTTATAAATTTCAAACATTTGACCATAAATTGAAAACAACAATCCATATTATCTTTGTAGGTAAACTTATATACACATTGCAGACAATATTACTTGGCATTCTTTGTCTTGTGTTAAATGTCAAAAATCATGTACCAAATGTTTCCATAAAACTTAACACAAGTGGCAGGGAATTAAGGACTTTAACCTTAAATAGTGGCACAACCCGAGTGGCACAAAGTACATAGAAACTAAACATAGTACAAAGCTCACCAATGAGGAATACCCATGAAGCTAGCTAATGCTCAACATTTGACCAAAGCTAGATTAGATGCTAAGGTGAATAGATTATCAAACAGATCAAAACCAAAAAGGGAAAAAAGCTATAAGGTAAAGGAAAAAACCTGTAAGCACGGAGAATGAACAAGTGGGTATGGTCGCTTCTGGTTTGCCTCTGAGACAGGGCTTCGAAGGTGAAAGGCGGCGAGAACCACGAGAAGGAGAACGGTAGCGAGAACCACGTGAAGTAAAGATTCGGACGACGGCGAGAAAGGTTGAGAATGATGACAGTGCCGCGGCGAGATAGAGGGCTCGAATGGCGGAGAGAACAAGCAGAGTGCAAGGGTGAGAGAGAAAGAGTAGGGTTATCTCAGAGAAATGCTTCTCGCATATCTGAGAATGAAAGGGAGAAAGTAATTTTAATCAAGGAGAAAGACTTTTAACACCGATTATTTAAATAACCGGTGTAATAAGTTCTCTTTTAACATCAGTTATATAAAACCCCGGTGTAAATTGTTTCCAGTTTTTAAATCTGAAACCTTTCACACCGGTTGGACAGATAACCGGTGTAAAACGTTACGCGATAATTTCAAAATTGCCACCGCGTCACTTTTTACTCTGGTTAAACTCAAAACCGGTGTAAAAGACCTAATTCTTTTCTATTTCATGCACTAGTGATGAGGCAAAAAGGGGTCAAAATGAGCAAAATTCTAAGCTTCTGGACAAGAGGTACGTCCGCACATACTCTATGTACAGCCGTACACCCCTGAAAAGGGCAGTAAGGGCGTACAGAACATTTAGAACGGGCCAGCATCGAAGATTTTCAGGTGTAGGCCGTATATCCCTTTAGTATGGTCGTATATAGTGATAGATTCAGCTTTTACGATGTTGTAGTATTTTGACCATAACTTGAGCTAGGAATGTCCGATTCAGGTGATCTTTGTGGCACTGGAAAGCTCTCGAAAAGATCTACAAGGCTGCATAGGTTGGGATAGGTATGTGTAGTCAGACATATGTGTGTAGTACAGCCATACATATGTGTGTAGTACGACCGTACATATGTGTGTGGTACGACCGTACATATGTGTAGACGGAAATGAGAAGTAAGGTCGTACATATAGGCAGTACGACTGTACATATAACCAAAATTGGCCTATCTGAAAGGTTTTTGACCTAATCTTTCCACATCAATAAATAGGGATCCAAGGCCCCTCATTCTGGACGCTTTTTGACCTGGGAGACTGCTGATTTAAGACTCTGGACCTGTGGAGTCGTCGGGAGAACTTTGGAGTGGGAGCAAGGATTCATAATATTTTCGAAGGATTCCTTCTCGATTTTTCTTCCCTTCTGATTATGTTTCTCTTTAGTTTTATTTATTTGTTTATGAACATGAGAAACTAAGCTCTCTTCTAGGGTCTTTGATGTAGTTTATCTTAGTAGTTCCTTAGCTATGTGTTAGTGAATATCGTGTTCTATTTCTATTCCGAATTTATTATCCATGTTAAAGTTTCTTAGCGTTATGATTGTTTATGATTTATTTATCTATGTATGAGTCGTTGCATTATTTGCGGAGGATCTGGGATGTTACAACAAGGCAATAAGGAACCTTAGATAAATCGATTGCATGTTTTAGTTATTTAATCTATCGGAGGATCCAGGATTAATTAATGGATCTATAAGGGAATTGGGGACTTATAACGGAACCGAAAAGGGGAGATATAAGACATTTTGACCAATTCAAACTCCTAGACAATCATTGCTCTCAACCAAGGTTAGTACAGAAAATTAGTCTTAGGAAGGAAAGGTTATTAGCTGTCTGAGGATCAGGGCTGATAGATAGAAGGGAGTCAATAACAAGAAGTAAAGGACGAATATGATAGAATAGGATTAAGAAATGAATGAACAGGATAGACAAAAGCAAGACCCTAGGCTTTCTCTCCACTGTTTCCCAAATTATATTTTATGCTCCCATGTTCACAATTGTGCACTCAAATCAACTTTTTGCTCGCTTAAATAATTAAAACGGTCGAAGTACATCGATACTTATCATTATTCCCTGTGGGTTCGACAATCGGGACTTAAAATCCCAATTTATTACTACGTTACGGCTAGGTGCACTTGTCTGAGACGCAATGGTACACCACCACAATCACCACCATCTCTCGTCGAATCAATACTAAACAATCTTATAAAAGTGAACATTTAAAGGATACATTTTTAAGTTAATTAAAATAATTTATTCAAACTATTGTAATTTTATTTAATGTTTATTTTTCAAATATTTAGGGATACAAAATTGATTATTAACTATAATTTTTTAATATTTCTTTTTTTATGGAATTAATATTTCTTTTTTAATTTATAATGAAATCAATCTTTTTTATCTTGTTTGAGATATTATGATTTTAGATAAAAAACATAAATTATAATTTTAATAATATATCAACTCATTAATTATTGAGAGATCAAATAAATAACAACTCAAAATTTTAATGATACTAATTTTGAAAAAAATTGAATATAAAATTACAAATAGATAATTATTAAATAAAAGAAGATCAATTTATAATGAAATTTGAAAATAACATACAGTATATGAAAAACATAATGTTAGTCCATATTTAATAAGTTATATACAGTAGTTACAATTTTTGTAGTTTTAATATATTTCAATGTGCATAACTATTAAAATATATAAATTTTAATTAAAATTAATATGGTATAAAAGTCGACCAATGAGAAAGTAAAATATTTAATTATTAAAAAAGAGAGTCATAACGAGACTATAATATTATTTTTTTAGAAACAAATCTTATGTATACTGTCTATTAAATAATTAATAATTTTCATCTCATTTTTAAATTAACAATTAAAATACTACCTCCGTTTCTTATTATAAGAAAATTTTTAGAGTTTTTTTAGGTCCCAATTATAATAAAAAGTTACTAATTTCAAGATGTATTTATTATCTTGTAAAAAAAGATGTATTTATTACAAAATTTCCTTTTATACCCATGTGTTGTGACTTTATTTATTTTCAGACTTCTTTATTTCTATGAATTAATGACATGGTGGGTATAATATGAGAGATATATTTGGAATGATATTTCAATTATACTAGTACGAGACCCGTGCATTCGCACAGGTCGCGCTTTGTTTTTTATGATTAATGCTTAAATACGGTGGTTGATGATAGAGTGTTGGAGTTCAAATATGAGATATGAGATATGAGATGTATTGAATGTGAAAGAAATATGAAATGCGAATCAAATGTTACTATTTATGTAATTGTATGATTTGTGTACCATATATAGCTAAGATAAAACAAACGTAGTTAGGGTTATTTTGATATTTCAGCAGTAAATATGAAAACCTTGACAAACATATCAGAAGTACATATATCCTGCAAGTACATATATCCAAGCATATAAAAAGTACATATATCAAAATTTCATCTAATCTTTTGAAACATATCATGTTAGATGATTGGTCCAAGCCCAAAAGTTAATTTTGAAACGTACATCCAAGTCTAAGCATTGCCAATAAAACAGAACTATTATCTAGTTCTGGATATATACATTGCCAACAGAAGTCTAAACCTTGCCAAAAGTACTTAACAAAGCTATAAAACAAATAACCATGTGTTACTACATTAAGTTTAAATTTTAGTTATAACCTTGACAATGTTATTCAGATTGAAATTAACTAACTAAAAATTCAGTTCTTGCCCAGGTTTGCATTCATTCTCCATGCATAACTGTTTTAAGCCCATTCCAATTTTTGTTGACTTCTTTGGCTCATCTCTTATCAAGAGACTGCAACTTGTCTGACCACCAGAAGGTCCATAGAGCAACAGACAATCATAACCAGAAGCCCTCACAATTGAAGCAAAATCTTTAGGTAGTTTCTGAAAAACACAAAAGGCAATAAATGAAAGAAGCAAATAATATATTTAACTATAATATAAATTCATTTATAACAATTAAATAGCCAACCAATTGACTCCCAGTAGCTGTGTAGTCAGACAATTCAATAGTAAAGGAAACAGAGTGGTGGTTGCGACTACTGCAGGAGTGGAAACTTGGAAAGGAAGCTGGTGTGGTTTTATTGGTGAAATATGCTATATGAAAAAGATCATACCCTAAATATTTCAGATAAATACAATGATGTTGAATCATGTGATAGAATCTTCTCAACTGCTCCCATTCTTCAGTAATAAGTGGTTGCTGGAATGATTGGTTAAAGTTCACCAAGTGTTTGTTACCATCACTACAACATAAAAGGGAATCAACAGCGCTTATTTTTTTGCCTTCATTAGCGCTTAAAAGCACTGCCTATTTACCCGTTAGTGATTGTGTTTCAAAAAGACAACATTTGAGAAGCGCTAGCAAAATTGGGAATAACTAGCGCTTCTTTGTAGAAGCGCTATCTATTCCCTACCTAAGACAGCGCTCCTTATAGAAGTGTTATCTAAAGTTGGGAATAGATAGTGCTTTCTTAATGAAGCGCTATCTATTATGTACTTTAGATAGCGCTTCTTTAAAGAAGCGCTGTCTTTTTCTCCTATTTTTCTTTTTAAGAAATTTGACTTTATTTCACTTTATTTCAAACAACTTTCATTCGTCGTCTTCTTCCCCCTCTCCGCTAAATTAAGCGATAAATAATCAATCTCACATGTTCGTCTATTTTTTCCCATTTATGTGACGTGCTTCCAGATTCAGTTTTTCTCTACAGCTACAACGGCAACCACAACTGCTTCGAAGCAGCAGATCTAAAGCAGATCCAAATGGAGGAAGCACTGGAACTGGCATGCGCTAAGGACACCAATGAAAGGATGGCTGGGGTTGAGCACCTCTACCAACTTCTAGATGCTTCCAAAAAAAGCCTCACATCCTTCGAGGTTACCTCACTTGTCGATTCCTGTTACGATCTCTAGAAGGACAACAACTTCCATGTCTCTCAGGGCGCACTTCAGGCACAAGCAATCACAGATCTGCAACATAAGTAATCGCACAAAGTTCACCAAAACAAACCGGATCCAAAAAGGTTCAAAAGAAGCGAGATCTGATTGCATTTTTCGCTTCTGCAATAAAACAACAATTTTTTTTTAACAAAAACAACAAGTTCGTTCATTCATTCATTCATAATAATAAAATCAAAATCTATTGCTGGGAAGGTATCGAAACAGCAACGTTTAATGAAGGAAAAAAAATCAGAATCAAAGCTTGGTGAAGAGCCACCTGCTCTTGCCGGTCTTGAACCTCTCCTCAAAGCACTTCTTAGTCTCCTTAAGGGCAGTGACCTTCTTGTCCTTGGATTGGAGGACATTGGAGGCGACAACATCCTTTAGATCCACATCGAGTGTGTAGCGAGTGGGCATCAGGTGCTGATAGTTCACCAGCTTCACAAATGCCTTCACCCATCGTCAAATGTCTGGATGATCACCGCCTTCCGCCCGGCGTACCGACCTTGCAGCACTATCACCGCTTTTCTCGGTTTCAAGAATTTCACCATCGTCCTCTTCTTCAGCTGCCTTTCTCTCTCCATCTACTAAACACCACGTTTTAGGTTACGTTTCCATCGCGTGGAGGAACATATATAAATTTAGGGAAAAGGAATAGATAGCGCTTTCTTAAAGAAGCGCTATCATAGGTCATTAATAAACAACGCTTACATTAAAAAGTGTTATCTATACTTGCACCTACGATAGCGCTTCCTTAAAGCGCTATCTATTCCTATTACAAATTTTAGTAGCACTTCTTTAGAGAAGCGCTATCTTAGGTGCACGAATAGATAACACTTTTTCAAGGAAGTGCTACTAAATGTCTTCCGCCTCATTTTTCCTAGCGTTTCAGTGGGAAGTGCAATCAAAAGGGGCGCCATTTAATGTAAAATATGGCGTACTGCATCATCATCATTCAAAGTCCATTTTGGTCCCAGCTCGTGAAAGAATTGTGTTATGAAGGTAGGTTCCAGCTCCCCATATCCCTTAAAAAAGATTAAAGAATATTAGATCTGTCCACCAATGTAAAATTGGTTATAGAAGAGAATTGAATTATAGTATAATTTCGAAATAAGTTGTTGACAATTGTATGCAAATAGAATTAGATACAAAACATACATTAATGGCTGTATAATATCCAAATATCAATGAAAGATCAATAAAACTGAGAAACTATATTCACTATAATTAGTTAACATAGAAACACAGAAACATTGGTATTGTAATTTTCACTCTATACATAGACAGTGTTTAAAGTACTAATTAAAATATAAAAATAAAACAGTAATTAAATTTCATTGTCAAATAAAATCCTCAAGTAGTTCTTATGGTTTTCTACTTAGTACATATACTGTATGACATCTGATGATTACTGGTTTTTTATGGATAGAGTATGCTTTAATACTGTATGACAATTGAGCTGATACGCTTAGCTTCATATAGTGAATGACAGTGAGGTATATTAGCAGTAAAAACTAATGTGCATGCTGGAGGTATATTTTGGTGTTTTGTGAATCAACATAAAGAAGAAATAGAAATCAATCGCAAAAGAAAACTATAAACTAAAGGAGAAAGCAGAATATTAGAAGTAAAAAACTGAAATGTATTAAATTACAAATTGAAGACTTTCTAGTTGCATGCAATAAGATAGTTTGGTGTTCGGTGAATCAAGATTAAGAAGAATTGCTTCTCAATCAGAAAGGGAGCTACAAAGTAAAAGAGAAAGCAGAAAAACTTACATAACCCTCGACATGCAGAGTAACAAAGCACCCTTTTCCTTGCCTCTTGAGAATCCTTTGAATGCTAGCCATTGAGAAATAGGTGGAGAAGAAGGTAATTGAAACCCTATTCGATGGTGGTCCAGGAGAAGGGTTTCTTTAATAGGGAAATGCAAAGAGTTAATGGAGTGTAGCGGCTGGTGAATATTAATTGCTTCCCAGAAAGTGGATCATATAGTATCAGTTGGAATGACAATTGACTGAGTGCAGACGAATAATCTCTAATGAGAGCAGTCCCAAAGAGTACAACTAATGACATCGCCACTACATTCTCATGAAGTGAAAAAAAAAAAATGTTAAATTAGCAGCATCATTAACAAACAGTCTTGAAACTATTGAAATAGATGGACTTCCTTGAGATTATTACCTCAGATCTTTGATGTTGAAAACAACCCTCTTTGGATTTGTATTTAGGCTGTAAAGAAACTACTTCATCTACGACTCCATTGACATATATGCGAACATAACAAATATGTCTTTATTAAGATGTACTAAAGTCAAATTAGAGTAAGAAAAGAAATATGTATTGAATCTAATGCTCTGCAATTTATCTACTAAAAGATCAGTTCGGAAATTGCCAGCAAGTATCTCAATGAAATTCTTAAACTAGTATTGAGAAGGAGGAATATCAAGAAGCTCCTTTTCTTTAAGGGTTGTACCACTTGTGAAAAAGAGTTTGTACGGATGATCGCATGTCTTATATTGAAGATCATTACGTACGCACAGATTAAAATTGTGCATCACATAAATATTATGCTCTGTTAACATTGCACTCCATTCCATGAACTCCTCCTTTTTGACAGTCACTTGTATCTTATCACCCTTGTTGGCCATTAAAAGATAAACAATATTACTTGATCAAAAAGAAAACATAAATCAGTGAAAGTAAGACAAACTTGACAAACTTAACAAACATAAATCAGTGAAAGTAAGACAAACTTGACATAAGAATAATAACGATACATTCGAGTCCATCAAGATCATTTCAAGATGTACTGGCTTTGGAGGTTTCTGGACATACCAAAGGTCTGTAACTCTAACAAGCAGCTTCCATAAGTGTTTTGTGTCACTTAGATCTTCGATCATGTCAAATGGACGTATCATTGCCATTGCCTAAAAACTACCAAAGGTTTAGTAAAGTTGATAATGGCCAATCCTTTAGTGGTTATACCCATGGGCCAAAATACTTTAGTGATACAAAACACAATCAGTAAAAAAAAGGATAGCAAGTTGGGAAATAGCAATGATATACAAACTACCATGTTGTGGAGCTACCAAAATTTTGTTACAATAACCAATTCAAATCCCTAAAACAGTAACATTTGGGAACAGAAACCGATTGATCAGAGAAAAAAAACAAATTTTGTTCAACAAATCCTTAAATATGTACCTAAAACTTACATTCTGTTCAACCCAACGGTAGTACCAGCTACTTACCTGCCAAAAAAAAAAAAAAGAAACACGTCCAGTCATGCAGAAGAAACCATCGTGATGAAGAAAAAGAAGAAAATAAAACTAGGAAAAAAAACGAAGACTGAGAAGAAACTAGGACAATTTTTATGGGACAGCAAAAATTGAGAGGTTGAGAAGCAGTGAGAGGTTGAGAAGCAAAGAAGTTGGAGAAGCAGAAGAAACCTCGAATACAGAAGAAATGAGAGGTGGAAGTAGTACCAGTTTCTGGGTTAGTGAGAAGCTTCTCTCAGTAGAGAAAGAACACAACAGAAAGTTGAACATAGCAGGAGTGTCAGGAAGTGAAATAAAATGGCCAGTTTTTGGACTTTGTCGAATGAAACAATTTTGAAGGGTAAAGTTTTGATTTTAACCCCAAAAAAGCCTGATGTCATTGTTATAAAATCCCTAGAATTGTATTTTTCCTAATCTATTGTTTGATTAGTTATATAATAGATAGATAGATAATAGATAGATAGAATAGAATAGATAGATAATAGATAATAGATATAATAGATAGGTGATATTACATAAGCTTCGTTGTTTTTTATGTTTTTTGTTTTTTCTTCTTATAATAAGGAACATAAATAATATGTTTTAAGATTTTGTTTTGGTGTCTAAAGCGCTTCGTTAATTACACGCACCAGTATTCGGTCTATGAACCCAAAATGATCAAACTGAAACTAACAAACTAAAAAGAAAAAGACAAGGCATGTACAAGTATGACCACCTCAGTCTGTTATCGTCCAAGTGATTCCGCAACATGCTTTGACCTTTCAAGACCCAGATTTTGAAGTCCGAAAACTAAAAAGAAAAAGAAAATACAAAAATAGAAACAAGAAAAAAAAATCTACTTTTTTCCGTTCCAAAAGAAAAATGACCTTGTACAATCGAATGCATCTCATACAAACATTTCATGTACATAAAAGCACCTTATGGATTCTTTTGTCGCATTTGATTAAGTGCGTGTTTGTTCTGTGGTGGAGAAAATTGATTTAGTAAAATTGATTTTAGTTAAAAATGAGTTGAATATAAAGTGATTTATATTTGAATACATTCACGTAAAAATGAGTTGAACAATAAATTTAAGAGTAAAAATCTTTTTTTAAAGCAAAAGCTCCAAATCATATGTTCAAGTTAGAATCAATTCTGTAAGCAGAATTAATTCTACTCGAGAACACTCAAACACGTCAAAATCAATTTTAATTCTCTAGAATAACTTTTGGTTTTCCCAAAAGTGAATCCAAATATACATTAAATTTATTGGTTTAACCAAAATATTGATATCGCATGCAGGCTTAAGCTAAAAAAGAAAACAAAGCACAATCTTAAACTTTTGTCTATTTCTGAAATTAGAAGCAAACTTAAAGAAATTAATTTTGTTTTGTTCTTTGATTTTTTTTAAATTGACCTTATAAAATATTTTTATTTCATTGTTTTAGAAGGAAGTTGTATTAAACAGAGTACAATGAGTACTCCAATCCATAAACAAAATAAAAGATCCCTGTATTAGCTTGGAGACCTCATTTATACATTGTTGTATTTTTTTGTTTTATTCCTTATAATATACATTTTTCGTTTAGTTCCTATGATCGATATACTAGAGACTAATTGAACATAAATTAAATATTGCGGAGGCTAAAACAAAAAGGAAAGTATACATTATAGAGATTAAAATAAAACAACGAGGACTAAAATAAAACACAAAAAAGTCAGGACCAATTTGAAACAAAAAATTTTCAGAGATGAAAACAAAGAACTAGATATATTTCGGATCAAAAATATAACAAAACCTTTTTGTTAATACTTTTTTCGACTTTGTCTCTGTATTTAATTTTATAAAACTTAGTTTTTTTATAAGCAAAAAGTGTATTGATAAGGAGTACAAGAGGTACTCCAACTCGTTACATCAAAGTACAAAGCTAAACAACCTGCGAGCAACCCAACGGGGGTGTTAATACGCCAATCTTAAAATGAAAGACGAGAATTTTTACCCTCCCTACAAATGAAGCACTCCAAGATAATAACCTAATTTGAGCAGTCATAAAATTACAATTAGCTATTTTTTTAATAGCAAAATATATTGATATATACAATAATTATAAAACAAACCTGAAATCAACATGTAGTAGAAAAGACCCCAACACACAATGACTAAGGAGAACACCCCAAAAATCCCCCCAGCTGGCCAACAGACTGACACAGCCAGGTGCCTGACTAAAGCCCCTATGTCATACCCCAATTTTGTCCGGCCTTTATTTATTTATTTATTTATTTATTTATTTTTGCTTAAATTAGTAGGATTAATATTAAATAATAATAATATTATTTTTGGTCTTAGAATAAAAAGAAGAAGGCAAAAAATGAATAAAGAGAAAAAAGAAAGAAAAAGAAAAAGAAAAAGGGTGTGAACAGCAAAGCTAAAGGGTGCTAATAGCAATCAACAAAAGGATTGGTGGCCCAGCCCAGCTGCTGGCGCCTATTCTCTCCAACATTCCACGCTACACCCCTCACTTTTTCTCCCTACCCGCCTGGGTCCAAACAGACTTCTACACGACGCGCCTCTTTCCTCTCAAGGCGCTTTTCTTCCTACACCCAATGACTAATCCTCTCCAGCCCAAACCACCACCTGATAACCCTAATCCCTTAAAGACATCCGTCACTCACTCTCTCCACACTCCAGCCGCAGCAAGCACCCCTTTTTCTCTTCCCCATTCAATTTTCTCTCTCCCTCCTTCTCTCCCATCAAATCCACCTCCCTCGTCCTTCTTCCCTATCTCGGCCATCTCTTCTCCTTCCCCTTTTCATTTCTCGACTGCACCTTTCTCGGTCCCAATCTCCCCTTTCCTATTTCCAAAACCAAATCATACCTAACAAAATGAAATCAAATCCATCAAAATCTGACTGAATCCCGTGAATGTCTCAGCACCGGATCTCCACGAAAAAATGAGTTTTATTTTCTTTCCATCTTTCCTTTTAATTTTATTATTATTTAATTTTTGTACTGATTTGGTTTGATTTGTTGTCGCAGATGCTTGGGCTATAAAAAGCCACACACATCCAAAGAAAAAGGGGGGGAACCCGGAGGAGCGAACTTAGAGGGCAAACCTAGAGCATTCGAATCCCAAAGAAGGGCGAATAGAAGAATAACGAGAAGAAGAAGCTTGCGGCCCAAAAATAGTGAGGTCATAAAAAAAGAACCAAAACAAACACTCTCATAATCTTAGTTTTTTTTAGCCCCTTTCATTTCGGTTCTGTTCCTATTTCTGGGAAACCTAAACCCAGGTTACCACTTCCTCTTTCTTTTGTAATTTTTGGTCCTTATTCTATATGTCCATGAGCTTGGAACTGGATTTTAATAGATGAAATTGGAGTAACAAGGCATGATTTAATTTTCTTCATCTTCTTTATTCTTACATTTTTTTACGTATATACTGTTGTTGATTTATTTTTCTAGTCCTTCCTTTGATCTGTGCCATGGTCTCGTTGGATTAGTGTTAGGGTTTGGCCTTTCAAAGGGGCCAAACCCAAACGAGAGACGAATTTACAATTATCATATTCTTGGAGGTTATAAAAGCAAAGGGAAGTTTCAAAAATTATTTTGTTCATCTTACATATTTTTTAAAAAGGAATAAATAAATTAATATAATTTAATCAGATTTTATTTTCCATTTTTATATTTTTTATCTCTGTTTTACAAAAAAGGAGGTGAAATACAATGTTCTTTGTATCAGTAATTAGTTCCAAGTTCGAATCTTTTAATTGAGTTTTCTATTGTGATATATGGTGACAAATAAATTTGTAGGAATAAAACTAGGGTTATTAAAGGATTTTTGGGAAACAATTATTTAGTTAAGGCAAACAATTTTTTTTTCTTCAAACAATTAAAGGTACCATTTTCATGGGCGTTATAGGGGTGCTAATACCTTCCCTATGCGTAACTAATTCCCGAACCCTCAAATTTGGTTCAAAGACCACATTCTTCTATTTTTCCAAAAAAGGGTTTTTCCTATAGTTTTCCTTAATAAACATAGGTGGTGGCTCCATTGAAATTTCAATGTGGTTGTCACACCGTAGATAGACCCTGGGCTAAAGCCTTCCCATACACTCTAAGGGGTCTAAAAATCACTCATAGTATAGGCATGAACCACCATCGGCTCTCCTAAGTAACCACCTCCAAGACAAGACCCTAATGCGCTCCAACACATGTCCGCTACCGGTATCTTATCTGAGAAAATACGCTCGTTCTGCACATCCCACAGGACCTACATAATTGTACGCCAAATCAGCGCAAGTCCACGCTTTCTCCTAAACACCTCTCTAAGGGAACAGAAAATCAGATACAAGTGGAACAGATTTGGGGGCAAAGAAATCTGACGACCTAACCAACCAAAGATACCGTACCATATACACACACAAAAATCATACCTAAGAAATAAATGCAGTGTCGCTTCCTGGTGAGTCCCACAGAGTCCATAGACAACAACACCAGAGTCAACGATGACTCGATGACGTAGCAAGTTGGACCGTGTAGGGATCCTATCCAAGAGTAACTGCCAGGTGAAAGCAATAACCCTGGAGGGAGCCCAACTCTTCCATAACTTACTAAGAGTAGAAATCTGCTTATCTGAAAAACTAGGGACCCAAGAACCCTGTCCCTGATAGAACCACGTAGGTCGAGCTCTCTGAGAAACTCCCACAGGGGTAGCCAAACCAAGACCATTGATCTGACTCGCTCGACAAGGACACAGAATCAAGTAGGTTGGTGATCTTCTGAACCAACTCATCCTCCCAGACAAAGAGAGCCCTCCTCCAAGTGAGACGTCACCTCTAGGTACCATCGACCCACGCACCAAAATCAGCGACCAAATCCTCTTGATGAAGAGAAAGAGAGAATAGTCTTAGAAATCGTCCCCTCAATGAGTCGCCACCTATCCAGGTATCACTCCAGACGAACGTGGAACCCCCATCATCAATCCTCCGAGTGACGGTATCAACGAACTAGTCCCAATCCCGATCACTAGTAACCCCCACTAACCAGATATCCTTCCACCACATCGAATCATAGGTTGGAACCCTCTGATTAGCCAGGGATAGGACCCTAACTACCTCGGGCCCATACTTTTCCACCAAAATTGAGTGCCATAGAACATCTCCCCCAACTAACAGCCTCCACCTCCACTTAGCTAACATGCTAAGGTTAACTAACCTGAGATCTCTTACCCCTAAGCCTCTACCCTTCTTAGGTCTGCAAACATCTGCCCATCTCACCCATAGAATTTTCTTCCCTTCATAGCACCACCCCACAGGAAACCCTTTTGAATACTTACCGCTTGTTTCCATACCTTCATAGGCATCCTCATGAAGGAGAGAAAGAAGATAGGAATGCTACTAAGTACCAAATTGAGGAGGACAATTCTCCCATAAAGACTAACACACCTGTTGCACCACCCACCAAGCCTCCCACGGAGGACCGCCACTCATGTGCTAGACCACCTAGGATTAGTACCGACCGGTAGACTAAGGTACTTGAAGGGTAAGGCCTCAAACTTACAGCATAAGAACCGTTCCTCCATAGAAATAAAGGCACTATCCACATTTACCCCGATGAAGCATCTCTTAGCAAAGTTTACCTTTACGCCAAACACAAGCTCAAAGCACCTTAGAATTGGCTTCACAACCCAAAGATTGTCCACACATGCCTCCCCAATGAGTAATATATCATCTACATACTGGAGATAAGACACCGCTAAGCCACCAAGCCCCTTAACTTCTCAAAGCCACCAAGCCCCTCAACAACAAACAAAAATAGGAATGGGGCTAACAGGTCACCCTGCTTGAGCCCCCTCTGGATGTTCACTCCTCCGTTAAGCTTCCATTAACAAGCACCGATAGACTCCCAAAGAAGACACAAGCGTGTATCTAGGATCTCCATCTATCATCGAAACCAAACCTCTCCAGCATATAGTCCAAGAAGCCCCAGTTAACCGAGTCATAGGCCTTCGCAAAATCAATCTTAAAGATCAGACACTCCCTTATACTTTTCCTAGCCAGGTAAACCACATCATTTATTGCGACCACACTATCCACCAATTGTCAACCCTTAATGAAAGCTGACTGATTAGGAGAGATAAGAATATCCATTACCTTCCCCAACCTATGCGCCAACACCTTAGCCACCAGCTTATACAGACATCTAAGCAGCGAGATAGGCATATACTCACCAAGCACAAATGGACAAGCCACCTTAGGAATAAGAGTAAGAAAGTAGGATGAGAAACTTTGTGGGAGCTTTGCATTAGCATAGAACTCCTGAAACATTGTCCCCACATCACCCCGGATAAGCATCCAGAAGGATTTAATGAATGAGAAATTAAACCCGTCAGGCCAAGGGCTCTTATTCCCATCAAATGAAGCCACACCACCCTCAATCTCCTCTAAGGGAAATGGAGTAGAGAGGGCAGAGCTATCAGCCATAGAAAGGGATGGGAAAACAATACCATCCAACCTAGGTCGGCCCTACTCCTTCTCAAAGAAATGCTCAGAAAAGAATCTAGTAACCTCATCCTGAATGTCCGCCACATCCTCCACCCACTGAACCCCACCCTCAGAGCTGATACCTTGTTCCGAGCCCCTCGCTTTAACACAAGAATGAAAGTAGCTTGTATTTGCATCTCCATTCTTAAGCCAACACGCCCTCGATCTTTGGAACCCCTGTCTATCCTTACTCCTCGACAACTGCCAAAGCTGGGAGAATAGTGCCCTTCAAGACTAAAGTGATAGTTCCACCTCCTCGTTCTTAAGGTAAAGGATCTTAATATCCTCAACTAATAGTTGTATTTTAAGTTTCACATCACCGAAAACTTCCTTATTCCACCTTATAAGATCCCATTTCAACACCTTCAGCTTCTCCTTGAGCACAAACCCCATCCAACCAGAAAAGGAGGATTTGTCCCAGCTAGAAATAACCACATCCCTAAAGCCCCGTTGGTCCAACCAATGATTGTTGAACCCGAAAGGCTTAGGGCCCCAGTGACTAGATGGATAACGAATAATAATCGGACAATGATCTGAAACATCCCTTGGTAGGGCCCACTGAGTCAAGTGCCCTCAAGTATCAACTCAATCCCCATACACCAAAATCCGATCTAAGCGACTCATTGCACCTCCATTGGCCTGGAACCAAGTGAATCTCCTCCCAAGTAATGGTAGATCTACCAAACCCATCTCATCAATGAAGTGGCAAAAGCTCTGAGTTTCATCATACAATTGTGCACTATTTGACAAGCCCAAACCTCTCCTATCTGCCGAAACAGTAACCAAATTGAAGTCCCCCAAAATGCACCATGGCCCACCCGTGAACCCCTCCTAGACATCACCAACTCCACCCAGAGATGTCGCTTATCAGGCAACCCACATTTAGAGTACACATTTATCACAAAGCATTTTCGAGCCTCCACTCCCCACTCCAAGCACACCCCCACAAATCCAAAGCCCGAAAAAGAGTAAAGGAGTTTTCCTTTATTACTATCCTAGATGGACAGAATGCCCCACTACTTCCAACAGCCAGAACATAACGCCAATCACAGCACGAATTGCCCTATAGGCGATGACACAGTCTATCAATCACCGATTCCAACTTAGTCTCTTGGATCGCAATAAAGTCTAGACAATGATCATGAACCAAACTCCTAAATTTGTTTTTCTTCACCCTATCCCCCAAGCCCCTAATATTCATAGAGCATACAATCATTGATCCACACATGTCATCACCCTTTCCTCCGAGCTCATACGGTCGCTCTCCTCCAAACCAACCAGCTTACTAAACATCACCTCTCGTGTCTTTGCAACTGACACACCAAAATCCAATCCCAAATCCATAAATTACAATCATCTATTGCCCTCTAAAAGACTTTTTTGTTCCTCAAAAGCGCACCAAAGCGACCAAGTAACCACAAGCCAAATAATATGCCTTGCTCTTTTAAACTTCCTCCCTCTCATAACAGTGTTGCAAACAATGATTGCCTCCATGACAATGATAAACATCAAAAACCAGCCAAACATAGATGATGGTCTTGGTTTGTCGCCAGGGCAAATGTGTGGGGGGTCCTAGAACTTTTTTTCTTCCGGAGTAGTGTTTTTGTCCTATAGAGAGTATTAAATCATCTTGTAAAATGTTTTAGAGTTTTGTATGGTTTTTTATGAGTTGGAGTACCTATTCTGCTCCTTATAATAATAATAATAATAATAATAATAATAATTTTATTCTTCCATAAAAAAAATAAGTTTTTTTAAATACTTATACGAAATATTTATTTCATAAGATAAATACAAATAATTTCTTTTAAACTTTCTCGTAGCATCTATGCGAACGATAATATTGCACACGTCAAACAGAAAAATCGTAAATAAAAATTAAAGAACAGGAAGGTTGATGTCGTTATTTCAAACTATGAACATGGCCTATCAAAAAAAAAAAAAACTATGAACATGCATATAGCATGCTGTTTACTGGGAAATTTGGTTTCTAAGTGTATTTCTACCAAATTCAGCAAAGTAACAAATAATTAGTTCAAACGATTGCAAGATCGACGAGTTATGTGGTAATTTCGTTTTTGCAAACGACGGTTTTTGAAAATAACGGTCAATTTCTCGACACGTTATCAGTTTTGTAACATTCTTGGCTTCAGAGCCATTAATTATTGTGTCTTATGCCAAATCTGTATACGAGAATTCCAACTAACAAACAAGTTGTTGTCGAAATGGCAATACGGACTTAACTAAACAAGATTGGTTGTCGAAAGCCAATAACTTGGTTTACAAGCAAATTAAAGAAAAAATATAAAACAAGAATACACTAATGCAAAGTCATGAGACATGTATTACTGAATCCCAACATGCAATTGAAATTAACGCATAAATGTAAAAGAAGACAAGTAAATTGACAGAATTTAAGAAACACTGTTAAAAAGGCATGAATTTAAATGAAAACATGTAAATGCATGAATTTAAATGACAGAAGTGTAAAGAACATGAATTAAAAAGAAAGCATATAAATGCATGAAGATAAATAATGTAAAAATAGATCAATGAAAAGGTAAAATGATAAATTTAAAGAGCATGAAATAAAATGAAAGCGTTTAAATGAACATGAATTAAAAAGAAGGCTTGTAAATGACTTTAAAAGGAAAAGTGCAGAAACAGTAAATGACAGGGAATTAAAGAACGTAAATGCGAAGCAAAGAAATGCAAATTGACTTGAATGTAAATGACATAAATGAAAATGCAAAGAATTGAAAATAGACTGAAATTGATTAAAACGCAGAAAGATAGAGTTTGGAAGGTATACAGTGATCGTTTTCCGTTAATCTTCTTTAGCCGTCGAGATATTAGGAATTAGATCATGTATCCAACCTGAGTTACATCGTAGAAACTACTATTTATAGGAAAAATATGAAAAAAAACTACTTAACATCCAACCTGACACGTGTACGGACACGGGTTGGTAGTTAAGTTTTCGCTAAAAACTACCTAATCGACAGTAGCACTTCCTGTCGAGCTGTACATTAATCTTTACTTAATAACTAAGCCTGTTTCGACCATGCCCATTTTGACATCTTCGACGCTTCATGCTTTCCGTCGAACAACCGCCCCATCACTTGGTCTCTCAAACTTAGTCAATTTTCATACCTTGTTCTGGTCTCTTACCCCTTTACTTGTCGAATTCATAACATTCCGTTGATCAACCCAAATTTAAAATTTGGCACCCAACAGATGCCCCCCAAATTCTGAGTTGTCGACGCCAACATACAGAGAGACCCAGAATTTTGCTTAACCCTACGCGCGACAGTTACCTTTCCGCAATGTCCCATCACAGGTTTGCACTTCCCACTTCCCTAAAAAATAGGACCATCATCACTTCAAAAGTAGGTGGTTACTCTTCCGTTCGCACGCTTACTTCGCAAGCTAATACTATAAGTAGACTGCAAAATCCATTCAAAACAATTTTCTCCCCTTCTGAGTTTTCTGGAAAGCTTTAACAAATTCGCAATGGCGTCTTCTTCAAACCCAACTCAAGGTACTACAACGCCCCTTCGGAAAATATGGCGCAATCCTGACATTGATGCATCGATTTCGTGGCAAAAATCTAAGGTAATGATACCCTATACGAATGACTCTTCTTATATTTTGGAACCCCCCACGGCTTATTTACGACCAGTGATGACACTTTCCAACTTCCCTGAAGATTCTAGGGATTCCTTCCCGAATAAAGAAGGTCAAACTGACATTCTTGTTGCTTCCCCTGCCTTGCACATTCAATATTTCTTAAAAAGTTCTAGGCTTTTCAAAACTCCACCACTCAGTGTAATTGGTTAATCTACTTGGCTTACTAGGGTCGAAGCTAAGAAAAGTAAAATTTGGAAAAAATTAGGTATTTACAGCCTCATTCAACTTTCCAAGCATACATTTAGATTAGACCCAGCAATGTTGGGAGCTGCTGTGTTCTTTTGGAACAAGACTACCAACAATTTTCATTTTCCTTGTGGAATGATGGGCCCAACTCTCTTTGATGTTACTGTGCTCACTGGCCTCCCACCGGATGGCCAAATGATTCACCCTCTTGCCTTGCTTGATAACGTCATTGACGTTTTCAGCAATGAACCACTTGCATTTTTGAAGTACGTTTCGAGTCGAATGCAAAGTAACCCTGAGGTTTCTGACGATGAACATGTAGCCTTCCTGTTTCGCTGGCTATCCGCTTTTGTTATGTGTAACAAAAATGTTCAAATGTCAAAAACCTTGCTTGATTTGGCAAACCTTCTCCACGAAGGTAAACGGTGGGCCCTTGGCTCGTTCCTTCTGTCTAACATTTATTCTAGCATGTCGAACTTGTACGGCATGGTGAAAGAAGGCGGAAAGAAAAGTGGAATTGGAGGCCCAATGTGGCTCATGCAGTTATGGTTAAATTCTACCTTTCCCGGCCACACTGTCAATAAGGCACCACCTGAACTTGACATCGACACCTATGGCACACCAGCCATGTATCGCATTCCCAAGCCATTCGACAATGAGTTTAAAAGCTTCAAGTATTACTTTAGCCTTTTCCATTCTCTTTCTGTAATTACCCCAGGTATCCGTTTTCAACCCTTTGTTAGCAGAAAGTATGGGCCTGCTTGGTTCACAGCCCCTTTTGATCCAACTTCAAAAGATTGTACAAGAGTCTGGACCTGTTTCCTCTCTCGTCAAGTATTCCCCGCAGGTTTACCCGGTTCGACAGACAACGCCGCTTTTGTCTGTTTTCCCAATGCTTCTGCCAACAACATTGGTTTCATGCAATCCATTCCAGGCCCATTCTTTTACAAGAAAGAAAACATACTCCTCGATTGCATCGACTTGAAGCAAGAAACCATTGATGGCATACAGAGAAGAAATGACTTGCGGATGTCTGGTGTCAACTTCACTCCTTTCAACCCTACCTTGGGTGTATCCCAAGATTTTATCACTTGGTGGAATGAATATTACAAGTATTTTCATCCATCCATTGAAGAATGTATGAACAAACTTGTTGATCCCTCTGTGTAGGAACAGGACCCTTCGACTAAGACCAAAGGTGAGCACTTATAGGATATACACAACTTTGAGAAATTTTACAAAATAAAATGGGACCCTAGATACCCTTTTCATATTGTTCGACAGATAAAGGAAATGACTGCCAAATCAAAAGAAAGGCACGAGAACCATTGGGGCATTAAGACTCTGAAACATCGACAAGAAATAGGTCAATCACTTGTGAAACCCCCTTGTCCTGAACCAGTGTCCTTACCCTGTGCAAATTTTGGTTTGGCTGATCCATTTCCAGGGAAACCGACAAGAGCTGGTAACTTCCTTTTCCCAGAAAGATTTCATTTCCATACTAATGTCAACAGTTATGAAATCAAAGAAGTTACCTATGTTGGTCGGTTTGCCTCTCGTTTTGAATTTGGACAATATGACGAGTTTACTTGAACACCCACTCGTTTTATACTTACATTCTTTGCTTTGTTTTAGTTTTGGCTCTAAAAGAGCCTCTAAAGTACAAGCAAACAAGTGGTAAAGCTACAGAAGTCGAAGTTCAAGAGGAAGATGAGGACGATGAACCTCCTCTCCAATCTAAACCAGCAAAGAAGAAATCTTCCAAATCTGGAGCCACAAAAACCAGTGCTAGCAAGAGACCAGCTGCGTCGAAAAAGAAACCAGCAGGATCTAAGCGCTCGACCAGTTCCTCCCAGCAAGAATCCACCAAGCGGAAAGTCCAAACAACTGGTGCTGAAGTCAAGTCCTCAAAACGCAGGATGATTCTGCTCGAGTCTCCCTCTCATTCAACACCTCAAACGGTATCCCTTTCTCTACTTGTATGGGAATCCATTATTTATTTATGATTCATCAATTAGCCATTATCATGACCATTGCACAATTTTCAGGAATCGTATGTAGAGAGATCCGTTTCTGGGAACTCTGAAGAAACTCCAACAGCCGAGTTCACAGTGGTAGACTTTCCTCCACTACTGTCTAAAGTGATGGTCATGTATTCTACAAGGTCTTCACTCGTTTGTTTTTCGACATTTGCAGGAGCCAAGAGTCAAATCTGCGAAGACAAGGTTGTCCGAAGAATGTACTTCAAAAGACCCTATCTCTGTCGAAGAAGTTGACTCGTCGAGCACTAATAAGGTATGCCTCTCTGAACTAACTTTGGGTTTTTTTTTTTTTTACTTTTGGACATTGCCTCATCATACCTGTTTGTCAGGACTCCCCTGAACAAGCACATGTCGATACTTCTCTACCCTTGCGAACAATCTTCCCAAACACTACTCCCCTTGCCACTGAGGTATAAAATTTCTGGCCATTTCACTGGCATCCGAGCAGTGATTTAGGACTTACATTGATTTTTTTTCATAAAAAAAACAGGAAGTTCCAGAGACTCAGCCTGAGCATGAAGTTGAAGAACCTTCTGCCATGGATGTCGATGTGGCTCAAACTACCATCTCGACGGCGAATCCAGACTCCACACCCACTCACCAAGATGATCTCACCTTCCAAGTGGGAGCAACCTCTGTGGAAACCCCTGCTGCAGAAACAATCGCTGCTAAAACAACTGCTGCCCCCCAAGCTACTGAAAAGCAGAGTCCCATAATAATCAGGGCAGACAGTGTTGACATGGATCAATTGCTCGACGATCCTACCAATCCACCCACTCACATCAATCCCACTCCACCAGCTGCGGATATTGGAAAGGCCAACGTTGGGATTGATGAATGGATCAGCTTGTTGTCAGGTTCCAGCAGCAAGACTTCACCCATGTCAGCCCGATCCTCCACACTTCCTGGAGACAATTTTGCTGAAAAACTCAATGGATTGCTTGAAGAGCTAAAGGGCTTCTTCAAGTATTCTTTCGACGACCTTTACTCAAATCAAGAAGTAAGGAACAAGTTAATTCACGTCGTCAAAGAACTTCAAAACTCCCGCAAAAGGCTGCCGCCAATCCATCGAGGGCACATCAACACCCTGCATGAATTTGTCGAAGAATTGACCCCCAAACTGCTTGAGCTCGACGGCAGTATCCTCCCATACCAGCAAGCCATCACAGCCAAACATGAGCTTCGTGACAAACTGGTGCGTCTTCGACAGAGGCAATCTGCATTGGTCGAGAAAAGTACTCCTTACCAGGCAAAGATTCCTAAGCTGGAACAAAACGTTGCTCGCCTGAGACAAGAACTTGCCGCTGCTGAAACCCAATTACAAGAGGCAATTAAGGCTTCTTGCTCTGAGGAAATAGCTGCTCTCGACCAAGAAATGACTAGCAGTGCCGCAGAGGCGCAAACCATATTATCGAAGGTTGAAGCTCTTAAAGTCCGTTACGTGAATGCTGAGGGTACAAAAATGGAACTGGCTGCGACTTGGGAAGACATTAGAAACATTCCTTTGTAATTTCCTTTTGTCTTATTTACACATTAGCCATCTTTGTAATGCTTTATATGTCGAACGCATTTGCTCGACCAACTCTTGTACTTCACTGCAACATCTGCAATATCATTTGCCTTACTTTCGATCATTCGCTTCACCGTCCAGCTAGCACGTTCCTTTAACTGCTTTAATTTCAGTTTCAGGCTAATATATTACATTCAAAGCCTTTGACCAGTCAATTTGACTGTTTAAACTTGAAAATTAACGCCATTTTGCGCTATAAATAGGCATTTGCCATACTTCATCTCTCGCTCAAGCACAAACATCTTCTGAACTTCTTGAAATTTCTTTTCAAAAAATCCTTAAGAAACTCTTGCTAGCATCACAAGAAACATCCCCAAATCCAACTTGTTCTCGCCCACAAACTAGCTAATTCTGAGTGCAACAAGTTGTTATGGAAACCTTTTTTATCCACTAAAAACCTTCATTCCCTGGCTCTGCCTATTTTATTTGGAAACCAGGGGCTCCACCTCCCGGAGTCTCTTTCTTCAAGGTTTTTGTCTCAACGGTGAAAGACACTCTGGGTTTTGGTAATTTGCCTAATATCAACAATGAGTTTTGGTAAGTTGCCTAATGCGGCTTGCCAACCTCGTTGAAACGTGTAAGAAAGGTAAGGCCGGAGCAACTTCTTTCTCCTACTGTTTTGCGCTCTTTCACACCTTGTGTTCGAAATTCAAGGTGTGGGATCTGCAGGCTATTAGGAAAAGTTTGGCACGGTCGGGCCAATTGTGAAGCGCACCCCTAAATCGGCGACTGCTTCTCAATCTGCCTGCTTTACCTTTACTCGCATGGCATTCGACACTCCTCATCGACGTGCCCACGCTTTTAACTTCACGTTCCCGTCGATTTGGGTGTCTACCATCTGAAGCAGCTCTTGTAGACTTGATTGGCCAGATAGTATGCCACGGGAGCCGCTCTTGCTTCCCATGTTCCTCTCTTTTCCTAAATTCTTCCTCAGCATGATCAGAATCCGAAACATGGCGAAGCTTCCACAAGTGGATTTATTCCGTAGTAGCCTAGACTTATAGACTTTCCAGTACTTGTATTACCAGGTTGTAAGCCTATTCGATAATGTATATTGTATACTGCCAAATGGCTTTTAAATAGAACAATCCAGTTTACTTTTCAAGGTTGTATTCTTACTTCGCACATTGTTGGTCTATATGACTTTAAATATTTTCCATTAATAGACTTAATCCCGAAACCAGAATTAACTTCAACAAGTGCATAAGCATTTCCTGAGAATATTTGGACAATCTCAAATGGCCCTTCCCACTTTGTGGACCATTTCCCAAATTCTCGACACTTCTTATCCATTGGTAAAACGACTTTCCAAACTAAGTCACCAACCTTGAAACGCTTGTACTTAACTCGACTGTCATAGAATTTAGCTATTCTTTCTTTCTGTCGAACTAAATGTTCTAAGGCCACAACTCTCTCATCATGGACTTCATTCAATTCATCAAACATCGAGTCCCAGTATTGGTCTACTGGCATCTCATTGTGCTTTTGAATTCTTAATGAACCAAGATTTATCTCAACAGGCAACACATCATCATGGCCATAAACCAATTTATAAGGAGTAGTACCTGTCGATTCTTTTGGAGAGTTTATGCATGCCCAGAGAACTTGTTCCAGAGTCGAATACCAACTTTTTGGATATCTACCAATGTGCTTCTTTATCAACCCAATGATAATTTTATTCATAGCCTCGACTTGACCATTTGCTTGCGCATATTATGGCGTCGAAGTCACCATCTTTATCCGCCTCGACTCAGCATACTCGATAACCCTCTTCCCAACAAACACAGATCCTTGGTCAGTTGTGATTGTTTGAGGTATCCCAAATCTACAAACAATGTGATTTTCAATAAAATCCACAATGTCTTGTTGAGTCACTTCTTTCAAGGCCACTGCCTCTACCCATTTGGTAAAGTAATCCACCCCTACTAAAATGTATTTATGCCCCTTTGAAGAAGTAGGAAAGATTTGGCCTATGAGGTCCAATGCCCAACCTCTAAAAGGCCAAGGCTTAACGATGGAATGTAACTCACTAGCAGGCACATTTTGTATGTGGCCATGTTTCTGGCATTCTTCACAAGACTTTGCAAACATAATGCAATCTTTAACTAAAGTGGGCCAATGCACTCTCTGTCTTCTTAGTACCCATTTCATTTTCTCACCTGCTTGATGAGCTCCACAAATTCCTTCATGAACCTCTGCCAATGCCAAGTAGGCATCCTCTTCACTAAGGCACGTTTCCAAGTTACCATCGACGGACTTCCTATACAAAACTCCAGCAAGCACAACAAACTTAGTCGCTTTGTACTTAACTTTTCTGTCAACATCAGCGCTTGGATTTTCCAAATACTCAATTATTGGCTTACGCCAATCAGATGAACTTGATGCATTGGAAACCAGTATATCCCTTTCGTCCAAAGGGTATAGTAACTCACGAACTTTTATGAGTTCTGTCAACACCTTTGAAGATAACTTATTCCCCGAGGCCAACTGGGCTAACTCATTAACCTCTTGATTCAGTTCTCTGGGGATATGTTCCAATTCGACACTGTCGAATAGCTTCATCAACTTGCTAGCAACTTGACAATATTTGACAAGATTATGGCTAACACATTTGTACTCTTGAGTTAGCTGCCTTATAACCAGTTGTGAATCTCCAAAGACTTTGACAGTGCGTGCTCGCATTTCTATCAAAATTTCCAAACCCACAATTAAGGCTTCATATTCAGCCTCATTATTGGAACAAACATATTTTAGCTCAAACATTAATTTAGTTGGCACACCTAAAGGTGAAACTATCAGGATGCCAACACCAACACCATTTTTGTGTCTTGAGCCGTCAAAATACAAATGCCAAGGCTTTAAATCAACTAGCCCTGTCAGTTCTTTTATTTCTAAACATGGACAGTCAGTCAAAAAGTCAGCAATTGCTTGACCTTTAACAGCCTTTAAAGGTACATATTGCAAAGAAAATTCAGACAATGCAAGTGTCCATTTTCCAATTCGACCATTCAGAATTGGCTGGGACAACATGTACTTAATTACATTTGTCTTCGACATCACCAGGACATTACAAGGCATTAAATAATACTTAAGTTTTGTACATGAAAAATACAATGCTAGACACAACTTCTCTATAGCACTGTATCTTGTTTCTGCATCATTCAGCACTCGACTGAGGTAGTAAACGGCTCTTTCGACATTGTTATCATCCTCCTGAGCCAATAGACAACCTATAGTTTCTTCTGATGCAAAAATGTACAACTTCACTGGTCGATGTGGTTCTGCAGGCATCATGACCGGTGGATTTGTTAAGTACTGCTTGATTTGGTCGAAAGCCTCTTGATGTTGTTGAGTCCACACAAAGGCTTCTTCTGCTTTGAGCTTTACCAATGGAGCAAACACTTTCGTCCTTCCTGAAAGGTTTGATATGAACCTTCTAAGAAAATTCACCTTCCCCAAGAAAGATTGGAGTTCCTTCTTATTGGAAGGTGGTTTTGCTTCCGACACAGCCTTAGCTTTGTTCTTATCTACCTCAATGCCTTTCTTATGCACCAGAAAACCCAAGAACTTAGCGGCTGAAACACCAAACCCACACTTTTCAGGATTCATCTTCAAATTGTGCTTCCTCATTTCTTGAAATGCTCGTCGAAGATGGTTCAAATGCTCCTCTTGGCTCTTTGACTTGACAATCACGTCATCAATATAGACTTCCACAAATTTTCCTATCATTTCATGAAAGATAGTGTTCATTGCCCTTTGGTAAGTTGCCCCAGCATTCTTCAAACCAAAAGGCATCACCACCCACTCGTAAGTTCCAATGGACCCTGGGCACCTAAAAGCAGTTTTAGGCACATCCTCCTCAGCAATGAAGATTCGATTGTAACCAACATGTCCATCCATGAAACTTAGGGCATGTTTGATATGTGTTTTTAAAAACTGTTTTCAGTTTTAAAAAATTAAAAAATTAAAAACTTGTTTGATACCTAGTTTTATAAAATTAGTTTTAAAAACTGTATTGGATTTTTTAGTTTTTGGGAACTAAAAAAGGAAAACAGATAAAAGATGTTTTGCAACTCAATTTTACGTTTTAGTTCTAAAAACTAAAAAGAGGCGGAGAAGCATATGTTTTCATTAATGGCAAAGACGTAATTAAATGCAAATACGAAAGCAGAGAAAAAACGCGTAGAACCTCTCGAACGCGAAGTGTCTTGCTCATGGAAACCTCTCGCGCAGAACCCTAATCGTTACTGGAATTTGCGGAACCCGAATCGCGCTGTTCTTCTCTCGATTCAGGTAATCATCTTTGCTTCGATTTCGCCGTGCTGTTTGGTGTTGTGAAGGATTGGTTGCTTATTGCTTTCTCTTGCTCTGTGATTAAGGATACAGTGTCGGCTGTTAATTTGATTGGTTATGGGCTTGTGTTTTTGGGGGGTTGGGTATTACAGTTATTGTAAGTTTGTAATGAGTCTCAGTTTGTTATTTTGCATATGGTGTTTTAAACTACTCCCAATGATCCAATAATTAATGTTAACTTGCTTCATTTATACAACTACATCTTCTTGTTTTGGGATAAAGATGAAAGCCCTCACCAGCTTTCCTTCTAAAACCATACTTCAAAAGCTAGGATTTTCTCCTAGAGTTCATGTTTCTGATAGAGCCGAATTCTGCTTCACCCTTTACTACAAAAAATTACAATAAAGCCCCCAACTTTTGTCTCTTGAAACGGGTCCAAAATAAGGGTATTTGCCCAGTTCATGTTGTGCCATCAGAAAACAAGGTCGATTTCTTTTTCTACTTACTTTCCTTTTTTTTTTCCTTTCTTTGTTTGAATCATGGGCCCTTGTTCTGGATTTTTGGAGTTATTTCTTTGTTTGGAACTTCTAATTTGCTAGTTTTATTGTTTTTACTTTTTGGATTTTTTCTTGTAATTTTGAGTGTCAAACAGATTAGAAGTTGAACTTGCTTAGTTTTCTCTCACCTTTTTTGTTTCATTTTATAATGCAAATATTCTCCCTTTTATGCGAGTATGCATCGATCCAAAACTTGTTGTTGACCATTTCATGTTGCTGTAATACTTCTTGGTTTAGATTCTCTTATGAGTGATTTTTTACATGATTGATACCACTTCAACAACAAACTATCTTTCTCCCTTTTAAGCAATTTTTTTGTTTTGTTTTTGTTTATTAACCATTTCAACAACCTACTCTCTCCACCCTTTTTCCTATTTGAACTTTTCTCTCTTCCTTTCATGTCGTTGGTGAAGTCTATTCACTGTTTTGAGAATGTTCTTTTCATATTTGTGCTGAATTCTAGAGGGTATGAGTCAAACTAATAGGTTGTTCTGTTGTTATGCGGGGAAATTTGTTAAGTGGTTATCTGAGATTGAATAAATTGAGAGCTTTTAAAGATTTGGTCATATTTGATGAGAGATTGTCTTGTTCTGCATAAGTGCACAATTGCACATGGTCTGCATTTTTATGTCCTTAAATTATTGTCATGCCTTGTGGCTTTGATTGATTGACTGGGATAAGGCAAACTCATGACTTTGATTTTGTTTGGTTGTAGTGATATAGTTATGTTATTTGGTTAATCTGGATGTAAATGGAAGTGCCTTTTAACATATGTATGAAAAGTAGCTTTTGTTACAAGTATTTGACAGTAAGGTATTTGGGAAATTTACCTTAGCCAAGTTGATATGCAAATTTCTTCTGATGCTATTTTTGTCTTATATTCGCTGAATTGGGTGTTATAACGGTTTGATTTTTGAAATGAGGCCATGGCATGTTTGCTTTTGCTGTCTTCACACATACATACACTATTGAATAATTTGATATTACCTTTCCGGTTATATATCTCAAATTTTAAATGAATTAGCAATTAGCAAAAACAGCGGTGTATAAGTATGAATCTGATACAAATCCACTTCCCTCCCTCCAAAAAATAGGATGAAAAGGACTCTTGAAAATGCTCGGTCTATTTCCAATTCCATGACGACTGGAAGGGCAAACCCAGCTATACCTATACTTGACAAACCTGAGGTATACTTGCAACTATCGGCTTAGTTTATTAATATTTTGAAACAATGGACTGAGATGTTTATTGCTGAGTTATGGATTTGTTGACATTTATTGCTGCCTGCCTTCTACATTATCATTTCTGCCTGAGTTATGGATTTTTAAATAAATATGTATCGGCATTTTTTCCCCTGATATTGGTATTCAATTTCATTCAATGATTACAGTACTTTTATTCCCACGTCTATCACTTCTTTTTGCTAATTAGTGGGAGTATATCTATGAGCAAATTGAAAATGCTCAGATATATGTAAATGTAATTTTGTAGTACTGCCCTTGTTCAATTCATTTCCGGTACTTTTTAGACTTTGGTAGTTATAGGAGTTTATAAAAACAATTTTTTGAATAACAAATGTTGATTCTTTAACCGATGTTGATTGTTTTTAATTAAACCGATGTTGATTGTTTTAAATAACAAATGTTGGTCAGTAATTTGTTTGGAGAAAAGATCAACTAGGAGTATGTGTTAGCTTCTCTTATGTTATCAAATAATTTGTGATGTCATGTTGGATTTGTTCACATTCAAATCAAAAATGTCACCTCACCAATTGGAGTTGGTTCAGGATGATGGGTGGCTATCAGGTTTTTGCTTATTTCATGCATTACATCCAATGAAAAAATCTTAACTTTTCTGCATGGTAGTAGCATAAGCAAAATAGCAAATATGGTGTCTGGAGATGTGTTTTTTGGAGTTTTTTTTCTCTACAACTTTGTTGGAATGCCAATTTTCTATTCTGATGAGCACTAGTGTTTTGGTTAAGCTTACTTGATAAATGATGTTAGGTTGTTTATTTACTTTTGTTGATGATTTATGATAGATGGCAACTAGTGTTGACAATAGTGACGCAAAGCTTTGGCCTGACACAGTAACTAAAGTTTTCATAGATATTATGGTTGATGAAGTCACAAAAGGAAATATGCCAAATGGTGTGTTTCACACTAGAATATGGAATTCAATGACTACTAAGTTGAATTCTATGACTAATCGTTCCTATAAGAAAGAACAACTAAAGGCAAAAATGCATAGGCTGCGAGCCTTGTATCGTGAGTTCTATTTACTTTTACAAAACACTGGATTTGGTTGGGACACAGAAACTAACACTGTTACTGCAGCTCCAGAGGTTTGGCAAAATTATCTTCAGGTATGATTTTTTTTTTAGTGGTATTTTCATTAATTTTATTTGGCAATATTTTTAATGTATTGATGATATACTTATATTATTTTAGGTACATGATAAAGCTGCTCAGTTTCAAAAGAAAGGGTGTGATCATTTTAAGTTGTTGGGAATCATATTCAACAAAAATAACGCAACGGGAGTACTTCATCATGCATCTACCCAAGATCCACCAAATACAGATGAAGAAAATGACCTTGAAAATCAATACCTTAACACTGGGAGTAATGTGCATGTTGAAAATGATAGTTCAGATGATGATATACAAGAAGTGGAGCGTATGGAAAATAATGGAAAGCGAAAATTTCATGCAAAAGATCATAAATATAAGAAAGAGTCTACATCGCGTCAGATGGGAGAAGCACTTGCAGCATGGGCTGAAGCATGTACGGCAAAAGCTGAGAAGTATAGGGCTAAGAGTGTGGAGGCTACTTCTTCACTTGTAACACCAGATTGTTCTATTACTAAGTGTGTGACTGTTCTTGAAGAGCTTGGAGACATTTCAGATGACATCTATATGAAAGCCTTGGAAAAGTTTTAGGAGCCTAATTGGAGGGAAATGTTTCTCGCCATGTCTAATGATAGGAGACGTGCATGGCTATTTAGGCTTTAAGGATAAAACCTTATTGAGACAAATCTTTCCTTAATATTTTGTTTATTGTCTTTATGTTTATGTCTTCTTACTATTTGGTGAACATTTGTATGTTTGTTTGTGAGTTGTTTAAAATTTTTGGTGATGTTATTGGACCTTTTATTTCGTTTTTATTGAATATCATTTTCTTAAAGTTTTGTTATGAAATTTTATGACAGGTTATAACCATAATGGATGTCGATAGAAGTGATTCTTCTGATTCAAGTGATGATGAATTAGCAGAGTTTTGCTTTATTAACATGATTTATGTTTATCATCATAAATACTTGAATAAAGGAAAGGTTCGAACATCTGCATTGAGTGGTCGTGAATATGTTGCTGAAATATTAAATGGAGAAGGAACAAGTTGTTTTGAGTTGCTTCGAATGAGGAAGGAATGTTTTATTAATTTTTGTAATGAACTGAGGGGAAGGAGCTTCTTAAGTGACTCAAGGGTTGTGCTCGTTGAAGAAAAGGTTGCTATATTTTTGCTCATACTTGGTCATAATTCTCGTCATAAAGTTGCTTCAGACCGCTTTCAACATTCCACGGAAACAATTTCACGTTATTTTAAGGAAGTATTACGGGCAGTGTGCTGATTGGGGAAAGAGTTAATAAAGCAGGAGTCCACAGAATTACCTGACAAGGTTAAAAACAACCCAAAATATTATCCTTGGTTCAAGGTATGTAATTTTATTGAGTAATTTAATAAGTTCATTTTTTACTTATTCGTGTTATCTTGTTTTGATTCTTTTTACTCGGGTTATGCGTTATAGAATTGTATAGGTGCAATTGATGGTACGCATATAAGTGCATGGGTTCCTGCTGACAAACAGATTTCATGTAGAGGTAGAAAGACAACAATCACACAAAATGTCATGTGTGCTTGTGACTTTAATATGATGTTTACATTTGTATATTCTGGGTGGGAAGGAAGTGCACATGATTCAAAAGTTTTCTTAGATGCAATTGCAAATCCAAATGCAGAATTTCCTTGGCCATATAGAGGTGAGTAAGAATATAATAATAGTTATATTCTATTGATGAAATGAACAAGTAGAGCTAACATATAATTTATGTGATGAAGGTTCGTTCTATCTCGTTGATTCTGGCTATCCATGCACTGGAGGTTTTCTTCCCCCTTATAGGGGTGAAAGATATCATGCGCAAGAATATAGAGGCGAGCAGTACAACCTCGTAGTCGTGAAGAGTTATTTAACTACAGACATTCATCTTTAAGAATGACTATTGAGCGATGCTTTGGGGTCCTGAAAAATAGATTTCCTATCTTGAAGATGATGCCTTCTTATAAACCTTCTAGGCAACGACTTATAGTAATAGCGTGTTGTGCTATTCATAATTACATACGCAAGTGGAATTTACACGACGACTTATTTGGTGTATGGGAAGAAATGGATCCCAATGAGTTGAGGGCGTGAATGAAGATCCTTACACAGTAGGAACAAGCTCCAATGAAAACAACTTATCAAGATTATCTGATGATGGTGCAGCTGAAATGGCAATGTAAAGGGATCGCATTGCAAATATGATGTAGACACGACGTAATAATTAGTTGAACTAATTTGACTTCCTTTTTTCTAAAGACCAATTTGACTTTTTATGATATTAGATTTTACTTAATTAATTGAGTTGTCATTGTAAATGTTACTTGATTAATTGAGTTGTCATTTTTTATAGTGATATCATGCTCCTACATTTGTTACTCCTGCTTTAAGTCCCTCGTTAAAATAATTACAAGAAAGTGTTGAAGATGAGATGGTGGCATCACTTAATTAATTAATAATAAATGGAGTATGAAGTCTAGTAAAAAAAAAATCTCATGATGAATAAAAAAAAAGTCTTATGATGAATAAAAAATGTGAATAAAAAAAATCATTTAAAAATGTGTATCAAACAAGTTTTTTGTTTTTTAGTTTGCAAAACACATTTTAAAAACAAGTCTATCAAACATGTTTTTTACTTTTCTCATCTCTAAAACAGTTTTTAAAAATAGGATAATCAAACAGTTTTTTTTATTTTATTTTCTTAAAAACAGTTTTGTAAAACTGATTTGTAAAAAAGTTTTTAAAAACTAAAAACTAAAACCAAATCAAACACCCCCTTAGAAACTCATGACCAGATGTTGCATCTACTAGCATATCTGCTATGGGCATAGGGTACTCATCTTTAAGAGTTGCAGTGTTAAGATTCCTGAAATCAACACACACCCTCATCTTGCCATTGTTCTTTATGACAGGCACCACATTCGACAACCATTCAATGTACCTGGTTGTACGAATGAACTTAGCCTTCAACAAGCGTTCAACTTCCTTCTTAATTTTCAGCACAACTTCAGGAGCAAACCTCTTGTTGGCTTGTTTGACAGGCTTACAATCAGGTTTCAAAGACAACCTATGTTCCACAAGATCTCTACTCAGACCCGGCATTTCATGGTAGTCCCAGGCAAAACAATCCTTGTACTCAGAGACTAGTTCCACAATTTGCCTTTTAAACTGGTCTGACAACAAAGCACTAACATATATTGGCCTCTTTCTTCCTTCATCCCCCAAGTCAATCTCTTCCAAGGGATCTTCTAACTCAAAACCATTTTTATCCTCAAGCCTCTTCTCAAATCCCAAAGGGCCATCGTCGAATATACAATCAGCCAACACTCAATCTTCTGAGTTTGGCTGTCGGTCGGCCTCACAAGCAGACGGTTGCACTTGATTCTCTTCAAGGCTCATCTTTGTCGATTGGCCGATTTCCATCGGCCTCATCCAACAGCCTGACTCCAAACTGCTCTTCCAAGCAAGCGTTCAGAGCATCTTTGTCAACAATACCACCCTGCACAGATATGGGTTTCACTTTTAGATCATATACCTTGAAATCAACGTGCATCTGCTGCAGATAACATGGGCTGTCATCAGCTTCAATAATTTCAATATCATCATGAGCATTCCAAAAAATAAGTTTCTGATGCACCGTTGAAGGAACTGCTCCGACAGCATGAATCCAATCCCTTCCCAACAGAACATTGTAACTTGACCTTGAAGGAATCACTACAAATAAAGTGGACCTCTCTACTGACCCCACTTGCACATCTAGCATTGCCACACCATCTGTTGGTGCAGATCTACCTCCAAAGTCAGTAACCACTATGTTGGTTGGTAGCAAATCTGTCTCATCTTTCCCTAGCTTCTTATACATGGCTCTTGGAATCAAGTTCACAGATGCTCCTCCATCGACCAACACTCTGTTGACAGGCTTGCCTTCAACCATTGCCTTATTATGCAATGGTCGAAGATGACTTCTCTCCTCATTAGTTGGCTTGTCTAAACGAGCAAAATTATCAAAAATGGTAACCAGATCCTGCTCGACAAAATGCCAACCAATTGGAAAATCGTCAAACTCCTCCTCATCAGGAACTTCTACAACGAATCCATACCGAGCACGAAACTCACCGCAAAACTGACACCAAATTCACATCAAGATTAGTGAACTCTTCTTCAGTAGCTATTTCTTCATTTTCCAAATAACTTCCCAACTTCATGCCCTCCTTATAAAAAAAGCATTCTTCAGACCCCAAATCTGACAAGGTTGTTCCCATTGCCACCACCAATTCATCCAGATTTTTGTCCAAATTAGTGTCAGGATCAAACTCTTCCTTGTCATCAAGGCCAATTGGGTCATCTGGATCATTCAGTGCTTCAATGACCTCTTCCATGGACAAGTCTGTCTTGACAAGACTTTGCCCTACTGCCCCCATGGGTTCATCCAACAAGTCAGAATCATTGGCTATGATCCTTAACTCCTCCATAGAGACATCACTGTTTGTATCCTAAACTGGAGCTGCTTGAACACCAAACCCTCTTCGCTCGGAAGCCAGCTTTTCGGCTTCAATCAAACCTGTTGGCCAAGGCTTCTTCCCTTGAACTGTCGAAGGAACTTTCGCAGGCATGACATTCCTTTTGGACCCTGTCGAAAATGCTTGCCCCTGGTCCTGGGACGTTTGACCTCGTTCGAAGTTAGCCCCTTTGACATCGACGACCACGCTCTTTAGTCTTGACCCAACCTCCTTAGGCAATGGGACCTTTTGGACCCCAACCATGAAGCAGTCCTCATGTTGAGCCTTGGCCATCTCAGCAACCTTTAGTTTTTGTTTCTGAGCTTTCCTCATCCTCTGTCGACGACATTTCTGACTCTTCGACAATGGGGATTTCTTCACTTGATCACCTCCAGGATAAGGTATTCTGCCAAATCGGTAATCTTCATTCCAAAATGGTACTTGTCGAGGATCACTCTTCTTAGCCCTTACCCTATTTCTCAACTCAGGGCAACGAGCCTTGGAAGAATTCTCGACCCAGTTGTTCACCACCACATTGGCATCAAGCTTCCTAGTCTTATTCGACACTCGACCAGGAGATAACCCTTGGTTGCTTCCAATTGATTCCCTCGAGGACTCAACCAACCAACCACCAACTGCTTTGTGAGGCCTTTGTACCGTGGGCCTCCGCACCTGGTTCACTGAAACAGGCATCTGGTTCACTGGAACAGCCTTATAGTTCCTCCTTGCATATCCAGTTTGCATGTGCTGGTGAGATTTAAGCTTTTGATCATCCTTGGCTTTCTGAGCGGCTTTCACGTCGAAATACCTGTCACAATGTGGGCACAAACTCAGCTGTCCCTTTCTGTTCTTCCTTCTCAGAAAGTCATCAACAGACTCATGAGGCCTTGGGTAAATGTCGAATGGGTCTTCCACATTCACCACATACTTCTGCTTAGCGCTGATATTCACCATGTTGCAGTTTCTTGCATTATGGCCTTCGACATTGGATATACCTTGGCCAAATGGATCAATGTCCACCTTCATGCTAGGCTTTTGCTTGTCAGCAAACCTGAGTCTTCCTTCTTTCAGAGCTTTTTGTATCAAATCCTGAAACGAAAACATTCATTAGTAGGATGGCCTAAAGCCCCATGGTACTTACAATAATTTTGACCACTGGAGTCCTCAGGCCTTTCCACTTTATGACCGTCTGACAACTTAAGCTGTTTGTCTTTCAACAAAATGTCAAATATTTTATCAGCTTTAGTTATGTCAAATGTATAGGTTTTCGTGTTTGCATAACTCATCTTTTCCTTCCCTTTGGAAGGTACTAAAGCTTGACAAGCATAAGGTGGCCCTTCTTTCAACTCAGCAAGATTTATTTCTTGCTCGGTGATAGTCTCATCCTCACTGTCTGCTTGATCTTGTTCGACACAATTGACTTTCTCACGTCTAATGAATTTCTTATTGTTTTTCTTATCCTTTTCAGACCTGAGTTGTTCAATCTGTCGAACTTTTTCCCCTAGTTGGGCGAGATCGACAATGTGTTGGTTCACCAATTTCTTTCTAATATGGTAATCCAACCCACTAGCGGCCATTTTAACGATTTTCGCTTCTGGAACAGGCGTAAAGCACCTGCTCTTCATGTGTTTGAACCTAGAGATGTAATCATCTATAGACTCATTATACATACGCTTGACGTTGAATAAATCAGTCAGGTTAACCCTTAAGTCACCCCTGAAGAATTGATCATGGAACAATCCCTCCAATTGGACCCAAGTGGACTGAATTGGCCCTTAAAGTTGAGAACCAAGAAAATGCATTCCTCGTCAATGAGCTTGGGAAGAATCTCATTTTCAAACCCTCTACGGTGGCCAACTCCCCCATCTCTATTGAGTATCTGGCAACATGTTCAACAGTCGATTCTCCACTGTCACCAGAAAACTTAGACAACTTGGGAATCTTTATTCCCCTAGGCACTTCAGCCTGTTGTACCCATTCAGGAAACGCAGATATGAAATATGGTCAATTAGCTTGACCAATATTGAAACCAAGTCTGTTAAGCACTTGCTCGACAGCCTGATTCACATTTTGTTCTATCTGGTTTCCCATGATATTGTGCCTAAAGTTGGCTAAACCTTGATGCATTAGGGGTCCTTGATCTTGATTCCTTTGTAGAATTTGAACCTGACCATAAGCCAAATTGTTCATATTCTGACCAAGGTTTTGATTTGGTTGAATGACTTCATTCTGCACTACATTTTGATTATTCACACCTTGTGGGTTGCCCCCCAAGTATTGTACTTGGGGCATGCCTGCTGGGCCCTGCTGAACATTGTCATTCATTGGTGCTGCCAACCCTAATGCTTGGTTCAACCTTTCCATTTGCAGAGCCAATGCATTACACGCTTGATTGGTATTCTGCATAAGAGGCGTAATGACTGCACCCATTTGCTGAGTGAACATGTTCACCATCTCATGATTACTGTCATCCATTTGTTGACGAATGCTTGCCAACGAATTCTGGGTTAAACCCCCATTATTCTGAGGCATTTGTCTTGACATTTCCCCTACACCAGCCCCTTGTCGATTGGTTGTGGTAGTGGTCATGCCTACCATTCCCTGAGTATTGGAAGAGTTTCCAAAGGGCAAAAAGGGCTGGTTCAGATATTGGTTGAACATGGTCGAACCAATAGCAGGAACTGTCGAGTTATTCAAATAACCATACGGCATTCCAAACGGAGGTTGCGTTGCTTGCGGTACAGGCCTAATACTTGAGTTCCTCGCACTTCCAGGCGATGCCTAAATTTCTGGAGCACTCTGAACCACTGGTTCAAGTACTGCAGAAATTGGAATAACTTCTCCTTGCGTATTGGCCATTGTCATCCCAGTACCCGCCCCAACGGTAGTATTACTCACCCGCGGGATCATAACTACCTCTGCGTTCGTACTGGTGGTCGAAGCATTTGTATTGCTTGCCGACACATTCGCACTGGCAACACTTAGTGTTGTGACACTGCTATTCGTACTACCACTCATGTTTCTATATTGCGTTACGTTAGAAGTAGTAATCTTTCCACTTCTTAGACGCATAAAACCATCGTTTAAAACGAGTTACTCTAAACTCGTCCCACCGGGCGTGCCAATTTGTTTACTGGAAAATTTGGTTTCTAAGTGTATTTCTACCAAATTCAGCAAAGTAACAAATAATTTGTTCAAATGATTGCAAGATCGACGAGTTATGTGGTAATCTCGTTTTGCAAACGACGGTTTTTGAAAATAACGGTCAATTTCTCGACACGTTATCAGTTTTGTAACATTCTTGGCTTCAGAGCCATTAATTGTTGTGTCTTATGTCAAATCTGTATACGAGAATTCCAACTAACAAACAAGTTGTTGTCGAAATGGCAATACGGACTTAACTAAACAAGATTGGCTGTCGAAAGCCAATAACTTGGTTTACAAGCAAATTAAAGAAAAAATATAAAACAAGAATACACTAATGCAAAGTCATGAGACATGCATTATTGAATCCCAACATACAATTGAAATTAACGCAGAAATGTAAAAGAAGACAAGTAAATTGACAGAATTTAAGAAACACTGTTAAAAAGGCATGAATTTAAATGAAAACATGTAAATGCATGAATTTAAATGACAGAAGTGTAAAGAACATGAATTAAAAAGAAAGCATATAAATGCATGAAGATAAATAATAGAAAAATAGACTGCTGAAAAGGTAAAATGATAAATTTAAAGAGCATGAAATAAAATGAAAGCGTTTAAATGAACATGAATTAAAAAGAAGGCTTGTAAATGACTTTGAAAGGAAAAGTGCAGAAACAGTAAATGACAGGGAATTAAAGAACGTAAATGCGAAGCAAAGAAATGCAAATTGACTTGAATGTAAATGACATAAATGAAAATGCAAAGAATTGAAAATAGACTGAAATTGATTACAACGCAGAAAGATAGAGTTTGGAAGGTATACAGTGATCGTTTTTCGTTAATCTTCTTTAGCCGTCGAGATATTAGGAATTAGATCATGTATCCAACCTGAGTTACATCGTTGAAACTACTATTTATAGGAAAAATATGAAAAAAAACTACCTAACATCCAACCTGACACGTGTACAGACACGGGTTGGTAGTTAAGTTTTCGCTAAAAACTACCTAATCGACAGTAGCACTTCCTGTCGAGCTGTACATTAATCTTTACTTAATAACTAAGCCTGTTTCGACCATGCTCATTTTGACATCTTCGGCGCTTCATGCTTTCCGTCGAACAACCGCCCCATCACTTGGTCTCTCAAACTTAGTCAATTTTCATACCTTGTTCTGGTCTCTTACCCCTTTACTTGTGAATTCATAACATTCCGTCGATCAACCCAAATTTGAAATTTGGCACCCAACACATGCATGCGAACAATATACCAAGGCGTTATACTTTTGGAGACCAGGAATTTGTCATAAAGTGTCGATCAGTATTTTGTCAACAAAAAAGAAATGTTGATCAAGTAAAACATCGATCAACACTTTCTTTACAACCTATTTAAATAGTGAGTTAAGGTTTCGATTATTTATTTTGAAATTGATATAATTTACATAATTAACTTTAATTTACAAATTTCGTTGTCTATTTTAGCTATACAACATCTGGCTTATGAGCTCAACTGTATATAAAATGAAAGTTTCAAGGTTTTTTCTGAAGTCTTACTTACGGTTTAACGTTGATTGACCTTGAAATTTTTGTTTGAAAGTTTCACCTAAATGCAAATACTCAAAATTTAGTTTAAAGGGAAATTGTTCATCTATCTATTATATATTATCTAATATATATAAGTTAACTACAGTAATTACAACATGACAGAATCTCATTCACCAATTTCAAATTATTTTCCCGCACTTTTTTTTTCTTTATTAAAGAGTTGTGTTGTGCCCCCCGTGTTTACAAGGGTGTATCTCTGGCAATTGGTTAATATGTTTGAAAACTTCTAATTTATAGAAGTAATTGTCGCATGATAAAATCTCATTCACTCACTCCAAAATATTTTTGCCCTTCATTAGGGAGTTGTGTTGTGCCACCCGTATTTGTAAACATGGGTGTATCTTGTAACACCCGTATTTTTACGACACGTTATTTAGCGTTATTATAGTGTATTTTGGTCGAATTTATGCTATAATAAGTAATTTCTTATTCGCTAAGTAAATGATGTAAATAAATCAAGATCAAATTGAATTTGAGAATTAATATTTTATATTAATTCATGGTTCGAATATCGTCGAAAAATTCTAACAAAGTTTCGTCGCAATTCGAATCGCCGGGCAGTTTTACCGTAGATAAAATTTTAAATGAACCCTGTAACGACCCGTTTCCGGACCGCTACTGAACTAATACTAAACCTATATGTAATGGATTTTTACAAAAGGTACTCTTGTGTCCTTCAGGAAATACGGTATATTTTTTTTTAAAACGATTGTGCTCGTAAAGCACACACGGAGTACTTACAGCATTTCGAAACATGGTGCAACTAGGACACAAGTTATGTACTGGAAATGCTTACACGCATAAACATGAATAGTCAACATGCACAGTACGTACCACATAAAGCAGAGTAGAAATGTACGAGGAAATACACCTATGATATGACGACCCTCGCGAGAATAATCATACCCTGGGGGTACTCCCGGCAGACACCCACGCAGGGGGCTGCTCCAAAAGTAGAACCACCAGTCTACCCTGACATAGCAAAACATCACTAGCCCGACCGGTCACCAACCCGCTGTACACAAAAGATGCATATATACTACAGTCATCCACAAAAAGAAACACAACAACAATCAGAGAACACAGCAACTACAAAGCACTGTCCCGATCCTCCGATGGATCCTCCTCTGCCTCGTCCTCCATCGGATCCTCGCCCGTCAAGTCGATGAAGGGTGCTGCAGCTGGAACATCCTCGGGCACATCACTCGGCACGTACTCTCCTACAGCCGCATCGTCATTAGTCCGTGCACCTAAACAGTCTGCCTCTCCACACACCGTACAAACAGGAGGCCGATCCACTGGTGGGGTGGGGACTCGATCCACAGGAGGAGAACTCGGACCCGCTGGAAAACTCAGAATAGCAACCGCCCTCGAAGTCGACGCTCCTGCTGATCCTCGCCTAATCACGCTCTTATGAGCGGTCCATCTCACCCGCGGTCCTCGATCACGTCCGCGGGACAAAAACCTGGGAACCGTCGCTCTAGGAACATCAGTCAATCCCTCGGGAGACGAGGAAGAGTCTGGCATAGCCTCCTCCCTCTGTGTAGCCCTCCAAGCCTCAATGATCTGCGTAGTCCGAATCGGGAAGCTCACGGTCCGTCTAGTCACCTCCCGCCTCACAATCACACCGCTCTCCCTGAAGGTTTGTACGACATCTCCCGTGTATACAACGCGACGGGAGGTAGGATCAAACTCCATTGCCATAGGCAACTCAATATCGGGAAAGTCAAAGATAATCTCCGATGAGGTCTGCATCTCTGGGATCGGAATACTCTTCTCCATCACCTGGGTAGCCATCATGAATCGAAGGTACCACGGGAAAAGGTCAACTTCTCAACAAATCAATAAAATAATTCACAAAGCAATAAGCAAACAACAATGTACACGGTTCACAAGGTTCAATTCAAAATGCTCACTCAAGACTTGACTCATGACTCATCTCACGACTCATTTTCTCTCGACTCGACAATTTTTCCGGAAAGCAGACGCCGATCCATCCACTGAATACCAGCCGTAGCTTTGGGATCCTCGCTCTCCCTAGGTAAGCAGCTCCGGTTCCTTAACGCTGCGACGCCTAGCTAATCCACCATGAACTAAGGGGGCCTAGCACCCTCAGTTGTCCAGCTCACAGCTCAAAAACGTCTCGACGACTCGACAATGCTCTCAAACTCGATGAACAATTCACCGCATACGATATTCAAAGAGTTATACGCAAGATTATTCGACCGCATATCAAATAATAAGAGCATGCTTAATATGAAGAAACGCAATTCAACAACTTAAGCAATAAAAGCAGCTTGCATGAAGAAACGCAATTCAACAATACAAACAGCATAAGCAATTCATAGCATTATTCAACCGCATATTAAATAATTGCACAGCTCAACAACAACAGATGGCAATCAACTCATAGAATTCGTCCCCCTACAACTTGATGGAGTTCACAGAGAGGAACAAACAAGTGTGGGGGGTTGGGGACAGCTGCTAACCACTTGCAGACAAGCCCACTAAGTAATTAGTATATAAAAAAAACATAAAGCGAAGGGGTACAAGACCCTCACTTCGAACCCTGAGGTTCTCAGACTTCTTCGCATAAACACTCGAAATTAAATTCATATCTAAGAATTGCCCTTACACAAGGACAGACAACAATAAAAGCCTACGATATCTAGAAGTGCTCTTACCAAACTCCACGCCACGCGTCCACGTATTTCTCGATCCTACGCCGCACGATCTCGGATCTACTCAAGGCCTAACACAACAAATAAACTTAGCATAATCTAAAGATTTAATTCTATAACCTTAGGCTCTCAAAACCCAAACCCTTCGTCCTAACCAAAACTCCTTCACTCAGAACATAATTTAAAATACAAGTTTTTAATAAATTACGTACTCATTGAAAATATTTTACTAACTAATTAAAAGAGTAAAATTCCAAGACTAGAACAATTTCTTAAAAAAGCTAAAACATAACACATCATTACTATCTTGAAAGCTTATGGCAAGAAACAATATCAATTAGCCACTTCTTTTCTTAAACTTACATCAAGGCTCCACTTGGTTTTTTTTGGGTCTCAAGGAACCCAATTTACCTAATGTGCTTCATTGCCCCAAATTCTCAAAATAAATACTAAATGAAATCAAACTTTTTCTATAATTTTTTCAAAGCTTTAACATTATTCCATACAACTACATAGTGCTAAAAACACAATTTATTCCCCCTCAAATCCTAGGGGACTCGCGGCCTTCATAAGAAAAGAGGAAGTAATTGCAAATTTCCTAAACTATTATAACCACACCATTTCATATGAAATTACTTTCACAAAACAACAAACTATTACACAAGAGAAAGTGTAATCAAGACCCAAAGTCAGTTTTCAAGTCCCTCAAGGACAAAGGTTTTTCAATAAAAATCCACTAACTCTTTTTATTCAACAATTTCAACAATGTCCATAACATATATACTAACTAAGGAACAAAAACTATCAACCAAGTACATGATTCACAAAATAATTACTACTAATCATAAGCTAAGAGAAAAGTGCAAAACAACTTTTCTATTTATTAATTCTTTCACAAATCAATGACTAATGTCATAAAGCAAAACTTAATCAAAACAAATCCTAACTCAAACCTCTTTCAAGAATGCAAAGGTTTTCACAAAATCTAGTAACCAAGTTCCAATTACACATGCATATCTATGTCAAGACAAGTTTTGCAAGAAATTTTCCCTTTTCATTACTACTAACACTTTCAAGCCAATCAACCATATTTAAAAGCAACACGTCAATTCCTATCTAAACATCCTCCACACATACTCTTGAAATATGTTGTAAATCTTTTTTTTTTCCAAATCACTTTTCATTCCCAAAAACTCATTTCCCACTTTTTCAAGAATAAGTGTTTTCCCAAAAATTCTTTCAATCAACCAAATCCCAAATTCAAGAATCCTAAGACATTTAATACATTGCCATCATCATGCTAAAAACCATGTTCATGCCAATTTAAAATAAAGGACAACCTAATCATGCTCATATATCAATCTAGTTCTACATAAACTAATTTTTGCATATAACATAACCTTCACTCAAGCCAATTCATGCATACAAGTTCTAATGACCTTAAAAATAATTCTAATAGCTTTGTTAAACATTTAACACATATTTAAACATCACATCCTCAAGTTCTCATAGTTCAAGAATTGAAAACAACTAGAATTATCATGTTGCACCTAATTAATTTAAACAATAACTTCAAACCACACATAATCAAACCCAATCACACAATAAAATCACTCAAGGCATGTCATTCACCTATTTAACACATGATTCCACTATTAAAACTCACATTTTCCTTACTTAAAGAATAGGCATAAACTCTTAAATCACAAGTTAAGCATGCAATTTCAAAACTACTACTCAACAATCATCAAACAACTTCTAATAACTCAATGAAACAACCAATTGTTTGGTTCAAGTGAGGATCACACAACTTCCCCTTTTTCTCCCCTTAGGGTTTTGCCCTTAAGCTCAAGAAAAGGGGTTAATAGTGTTTCATTTCCTCTTGATCATAACCAAGCAACAACCAACATCAAGTAAGCAAGAAAACAAGATTTAGAAAGCAAAATTTCAAGAATCATGAAGGGGGAGGGAGGCGCGGTTTTGAACAGTAAATGGGGAGGGAAAAATTGATTTTTCTCTTACTTGGATGATGATGAAAATGAAGAACTAAGTTGAGGTGATGATTTGGAACAAGTTTGATGAAGAAAGGTAGTTGAAAAAACTCAAAGGAGGTGGAGAAAATGGCTATGGAAGCTTGGAGCCTTTCAAGGGAAGAAAAGAAGAAGATGGAGGTTGGATAGGGTGGGGGGTGGCGTGAATGAAGCTGAAAAATGGGGGGTCTTCACATTTTATTCACTTAAAAAAAATGAACACATCATTAATAATAATTTACAATAGGTAAAAAGTAAATTTTTTTTTTGAAATAAATCACACACTATGTGACACCTATTCCCTTTAAGAAATGCTAATCACATCATCTAGTCCTACCCACCTAATCTCACATCTCTCATGATTACCCACTAATTCTAGAGTCTAGGGGTTGTTAAAACACGGCGACGAGAAACCGCGTTACCGATAAATTCGCGAAAATTAATTTGACGAGAAATTAATTCATCGCGTGATAATATTTAATTATAAATAATAAAAATCATGTCAAACATTCAAAAATAGTCTCAACAAGTTACGATTCGATTTTCATCGAAATCGAAGTTCATTTAGAATTTTATCTGCGACAAAACTGCCCGGCGATTCGAAACGCGACGAAACTTCGTTAGAATTTTTCGACGATTTTCAAACCGTGAATTAATATAAAATATTAATTCTCAAATTTAATTTGCTATTGATTTAATTAATACACTTTCTTAGGGAACAAGAAATTGCTTTATTATAGCGTAAATACGACCAAATACAATAAAAAACGTTAATTAACGTATCGTAAAAATACGCGTGTTACAAACCCCGATTTCGATGAAAATCGAATCGTAACTTGTCGTGATTATTTTTGAATGTTTGATAGTGCTTTTATTATTTATAATAAAATAATATCACGCGGTGAATTAATTTCTCGCTAAATTAATTTTCGCGATTTTATCGGTGGGTAATTAATCGGTAATGCGGTTATTTGACGTTGTGTTTTAGCAACCCTTAGACTCTAGAATTAGAGGGTAATCATGAGAGATGTGAGATTAGACGGGTAGGATTAGATGATGTGATTAGCATATTTGCTTTATTGCTAGGTGTCATTAGTGGGGTGGTTATTTTCTTTTTATGCTTACTTTTACTAAACTACTTTTAACTTGTAATTTTTTTAAGAGAAGGAAATAATCCCTCCCCTCCATATGAAGCACCAGTCGCGCCCCCCCACTCTCTTACCCCCCTCTTGTTCATTTCTTCTTCTTCTTCTAGAGTGAGAAAGAGCTCCAAGCTTCCATGGCTTCTCCTCCTCCATTTCTTGAATGTTCAACCTCCAACCTTCATTCTTCTTGCACCTAAGCTCAACTTCCACTTGAATCATCCCTTCTCAACCATCCAAGTAAGGACGAAAACAGATTTTTCCCACCCCATTTTCTGCTCAAGGCCGCGACCTCCCCCCTTGTATAGTAGTATGTTTTCTTGCTTCTTCTTCTTATTTATATGCTTAATCTATGCTTGATTATGATCAATGATGGAAATGAACACTTCCTCCCCAAATCCTTGAAACCCTAGGCACAAATCCTAAGAGGAAAAGAGGGGTTGTGTGATCTTGATGTGAATCAACTCAATTAGTTGATGATTCTTGCTTAATTAATGATGTTGTTGTTGTTTTAGCTACTAGTTTTGGATTAGAACTTGGATTTAGCAAATTGTTGTTGAAAACCTATTCTTTAAAGAAGGGAAATGTAGGTTTTGATTGTTAAATCATGTACCTAGTTGTTGAATTATATACTTTGGGTAGCTTAATTGCTATTGGAATGGTTATGTATGTTTAAGTAGAAGAGTTAGTAAATTATTTATGAAAAATTGGTTCTTGAGGGACTAAAATAGCATGTAGAACTTGATTGGTGGTCCCCTAATTATTAGCATTGTTATGGCCATGATTAAAATGTTTTGATGCCTTGAAGTGTAATTGAATGACTTGGAAATGGTTGTTAATTTGTAAAAAGAAAGTTTTGCAAATTTTTTTATAGAAAAAGGGATGATGGCCGAGAGCCCTATAGGGTGGTTGGAAGGAAAATTATTTTGCAAACTTGTTTATAAGGATTGTATTGATGTGTTATCAACCTTTAGAAAATTATAGAAAAGATTTAGTTTCATTTGGATTTGTTTTGAAGTTTTAAGGCTATGAAGCATATGAGGTGATTTGGGTTCCTTGAGACCCAAGGTACCTAGTAGAGCCTTAACTTAAAGTTTTAGATAAAATGAAGTTGATTTTAGTATTGAATTGTGTTTCAAAATTTTGAAGGACTTGAAATTAGTTAGTAGAACCTTATTTTTCCAACTTATGCATATTTCAAGAAAAATAATGTTGCATTATGTTTTAGTTCTCAAGAGATAATTCTTTGCTCAATATTTCAAATATGTGACTTGGTATTTTAAATTAAATTCTAAGTGGGAGTGTTTGGTTTAGGAAAGGGTTAGGTTTGAGAGCCTAAGGTTTTGAGTTAAGTTTTAGCTTGTGCTAAGTTTACTCGTGGCGATAGGAGTTGCGAATCCGGAGACCCGAGTTTACTAGATCGATAATTTTCATTTTTGATGTTCAAAAATTACTATAGATACAATGTCACTCAAGATCTTTGGTCTATACCGGGACCTAATGAAAAAAATGGGATCGGACCCGAGGCTTGTGGTACCCTGTTAGCAAACAACCGTGGTAAGGGCAACTTTAGATATTGATAGGAATTTAATTTTCAGCCTTATGCGAAGAAGTCTGAGAACCTCAGGGTTCGAAGTGAGGGTCTCGTACCCCTTCGACTTTTATTTCTTAAAATTGTAATTATGATTATTTAGTGGGCTTGTCTGCAAGTGGTTGGCAGCTGTCCCCAACCCCCCACACTTGTTTGATTTCCTCTCTGTCAACTCCACTGAGTTGCAGAGGGATGAACTGAATTGTCAATTTGCGTTGTTTGCTGAGTTGTGATTGGTTGAAATGAATTGCTTATACTGCTAAACTGTTTCGCACTATATTGAGCTTGGCATGAATATTATTTGATATGCGGTTAAATAATTATTCAATTTGCTTCGTGAATTATCGTATGCGGCAACCTATTCATTGAAATGCGAGAGTTTAGTCAAGTCGTTGAGTTGTCGTGACGTTTTTGAGCTTCGATTCGATTAACCTAGGGTGCTAGGATCCCCTAAACGGCTCTGGCTGGTTCTTCGATAGCTTAGCTAGACGTCGTAGCATCAAGAAACCTGAGCTGAATGTCCTAGGGTGAGCAAAGAGCCCAAGGCTACGGCTGATATTCAGTGGATGGATCGGCGTTACTTTCCGAAAATTGTCAAGTGTCGTGAGAATATGAGTCTTGAGTTGAGTCTTGTGAGAGTCTTGAGTTGCGTCTTGAGTACTGTGCATATAGTTGTTTTTGCCTATTGTTATGATTGTTATTCCCTGATTTATTGAGAAGTTGACCATTTCCCGTGGTGCCTTCAACCAATGATGGTGACCCAGGCGATGACGAAGAGCGTGCTGACACCGGCGATGAGGACATCGTCGGAGATCATCTTTGATTTTCCCGACATCGAGATGCCCGCGGTGATGGAGTTCAACCCCATCTCCCGTCGCGTTGTTTATACTGGGAATGTTGTACAGAGCTTCCGAGAGGGTGGTATGGTAGTGAGACAGGAGACTTCACAGCGCACAGTGAGCTTCCCGATTCAGATGATGCAGGTGGTGGACGTTTGGCAAGCAATTCAGGGAGAGAGGACTATGCCAGCATCATCTTCCTCATCAGAGGGACCCCTCGAGATCCCGAGGTGCACTGCTTCCCGATTTGCTTCACGAGGATGAGAACCAAGGGTTCGATGGACCGCTCGTAAGAGTGTGATTAGACGCGGAACTCTAGGAGCATCTACTTCCTGGGCAGGTGTTATTCAGAGTCTCCAGCAGGATATGAGCCCGAGGCGGAGCCAGTTTCTCCTATATTAGTCAGGACCCCTACCCCACCGAGACACCTCTCACCTGTCTGCAGAGAGTGTGGTGAGGCTGGGTGTAGTGGCATGGGATTCTTGGAGGAGGCGGTGATAGTAGAGGACATGCCGGAGGGTGTGCCTGCGACGGCACCTTTTATCAATTTGATTGGCGAGGACCCAATGGACGACGACGAGGAGGAGGATCCGTCTGAGGATCCAGATAGGTATCTGTAGTTGCCGTGATTGTCTGATTGTTTGTTATATTATGTTGGATGATTGTAGTATTTGTTTTGGTGTACAGTTTATCTGGTGACCAATCGGGCTTGATGGATGTTTTTTTGTATTACAGGGTAGACTGGTTGTTTACTTTTGGAGTAGCTCCCTGCGTGGGTGTCTGCCAGGAGTACCCCCGGGGTATAATTGCTCTCATGAGGGTCTTCATACCATAGGTGTATTCTCTCGTACATTTTCATGCACTGCTTTATTTTGTACGTACTGTTTATGCAGACTTAGTTATGTATATATGTATGTATTTCCAGTGCTTGAGTCTTGTGTCTTAGTTTGCACCATCTTTCGAAACACTGTGGCAACTCTTTGTGTACTTTGCAAATGTGACTGTTTTAAAATATATATATATATATATATATATATATATATATATATATATATATATATATAGACCACATTTTCCAGAGGACATAAGAGCACTATTTTTAAAATGCATCGCATACAGGTTTAGTTCTAGTTTAGTAGCGGTCCAGAAACGGGCCGTTACAAAAGTGGTATCAGAGCAGTTCGGTTCTAACCAGACTGTGCATAGGAAATTTGGAGCTGGTCACCGTGTCGGGTTATGTTTATCAGGTAATTAGTCGGGTTGTATTGTTATTGTTTGTTGAGTGAAGCAAATTGTTGCTTGAAAATTGTTTGAATTGTTTCTTGATTGAAGTAGTGTGTGTTAACGCATTCTTGATTTTGAGTTTCTGACAGGTTTTTGGACCTTGGAGGACCCTTATGCCACCTCGTAGAGACCCTACGACAGGATCAGATAACCCCAACATGGAGCGAGCAATTCAAGCAATGACGGAGATGGCGGCAGCTATGGCTCAACAATCGGCGGCTGCGACTCAACAATCTAACGCTATGGCTCAGCAGACTGCGGCCTTGACCCAGCTGAACCAGCAACAATAGCAGAGAACTGAGAGGAATGAGGATGCTAGAGGATTAACTGACTTCCGTAAGCACGACCCACCAAAGTTCTACGGCGAACTGAATCCAGACAAGGCAGATCTTTGGATGCAGGAGATAGGGAAAATCTTCGAGGCACTCTATTGCCTAGGGAATGTTAAGGTGGACTATGCAACCTACTTGCTGCTAGGAGATGCCGAGTACTAGTGGAAGGGAGTGAAGCAGACTTTGACGGCAGAGCGTCGTGAGATTACTTGGGAAGTTTTCCACAGAAAATTTATGGACAAATATTTTCCTGATACTGCACGAGCGGAGTAAGAGCAAGAGTTCCTCCGACTACAGCAAGGTAGCATGACTGTGTCAGAATATGCTGCTAAGTTCAAATCACTTGCAAGGTACTTTAGTCCGCTTCGTGACCGAGCTGACCAAGGATGGTTGAGTGAGAGATTTCAGCGGGGATTAAGGTTCGACATCCAAAAGTCTGTGACGTCTTTAAGAATCAGGAATCTTCAAGAACTGATTGACAGGTGTGTTGAGGTGGAAGTTATGAGAAGCGCCAAGAAGAGGAGTGGTACAGGGGGACCAATGAGACCCCAGAGCGTAGAACAGAGGTTTGCTCAGAAGGGAAAACAGCAGAAGAAGCCGTACAGTCGACCTCAAGGGAATAACAGCAAAGACTAGTATCTCCCGATGGCTCAGAATACGAGAGGCGAGAGTCAGACTAGCGCCGATGTGACTTATTACCGTTGCGATAAGCCAGGACACTATGCGAGCAACTGTATTGCGAAGGATGATGTGTGCTTCAACTGCAGGAAGCCGGGATACTTCGCTAAGGATTGTCAAGCACCTAAGGCTGAATCGGCAATGCATGCAGCAAAGGCAAAAGGGAAGCATCCGATGGCCAAAGGCAGAGTCTTCTACATGGGTGGTGAAGAGGCAGAGCAGACTGATGATCTCATTCAGGGAGATTGTGAGATTGAGGGTAAATCCTTATCCGTCCTTTTTGATTCCGGTGCAACCCACTCTTTTATTTTCTCGGATTGCATAAATCGTTTAAAATTGACTGTGACTGCTTTACCTTTCAAAGTAGTACTTACTACCCCAGCTGCTAAAACCTTGGTTACCAATACTGCATGCCTTAATTGTGTAGTGGTCATCCAGGGTAGAAAATTTGTGGTTTTCGCATTGAAGATTTGGAGACACTATCTCTATGGAAGTACATTCACTGTTTACAACGATCACAAGAGCCTGAAGTACTTGTTCGATCAGAAGGAGCTTAACATGCGACAGCGAAGATGGATAGAATTTTTGAAAGATTACGACTTCACTTTGGAATACCATCCAGGAAAGGTGAACGTGGTAGCTGATGCACTAAGTAGGAAGAGCGTTTTAGCTTCAGCAATAATGATCAAGGAGTTAGAGATCCTAGAGAAGTTTCGAGACTTGAAGTTGAACGTGGAAGTGTCACCGGGGAAGCTGAAGTTTGGAATGCTCACCATTTCTAATGGACTATTGAACGAGATTAGGAACCATCAAACTGATGACAAGCTACTACAAGAGAAGGTTGAACTGGTAGCACGAGGAAAAGCGACGGAATTCAAGATTGAAGCGGACAACATCTTGAGGTGCAACGGACGCGTGTGTGTGCCTGATGTGGCGGGACTGAGGAAGTTAATTCTCGATGAGGCGCATAAGAGTAGATTGAGTATTCATCCGGGAGTTACGAAGATGTACCAAGACTTGAAGAAGCATTTTTGGTGGCCCAGAATGAAGAAACAAGTGGCAGAGTATGTGGCTTCCTGTCTTACTTGCCAGAAAGTGAAGATAGAACATCAGCGACCAGCAGGGATGCTACAGTCACTTGACGTACCTGTGTGGAAGTGGGATAGTATTTCTATGGATTTCGTCGTGGGATTGCCAAGAACGCAGAAGAAGAATGACTCGATTTGGGTAATCGTTGACCGATTAACCAAATATGCTCATTTCTTGCTGGTGAGATCGACTTACAATGTGGAGAAGCTGACAGAGATCTACATCACGGAGATTGTGCGACTGCATGGCGTGCCTTCTTTTATTGTTTCTGACCGAGATCCGAAGTTCACATCTCACTTTTGGAGGGAATTGCAAGAAGCAATGGGAACCAAGCTCAAACTTAGCTCAGCATACCACTCTCAGACCGATGGTCAGACTGAGCGGACGATTCAATCACTAGAAGACTTGTTGAGAGCATGCACGTTGGATCACAGAGGAAGTTGGGATGATGTCCTACCGCTAGTGGAGTTCACCTCAAACAACAGTTATCACGCGAGCATTGACATGGCACCTTACGAGGCACTGTATGGACGAAAGTGTCAGACGCCTCTTTGTTGGTATCAGGATGGTGAGAGCTCTGTTGTGGGACTAGACATGATTCAACAGACGACCGATCATTTGAAGCGTCACCTGCAAGGATCGTCGATCGAAAGACTAAGCGGTTAAGGAACAAAGAAATCCAACTTGTTAGGGTCGTGTGGGATCAGAAGACTGGAAATGTAACGTGGGAGCTGGAAGAGAAGATGAAGAGCCAATATCTAGAACTATTTCTCGATACGTATCTTACTCGTAGTTTCGAGGACGAAACTATTTTTAGAGGCGGGGTATTGTAACACCCATATTTTTACGATACGTTATTTAGCGTTATTATAGTGTATTTTGGTCGTATTTATGCTATAATAAGCAATTTCTTGTTTGCTAAGTAAGTGATTTAAATAAATCAAGATCAAATTGAATTTGAGAATTAATATTTTATATTAATTCATGGTTCGAATATCGTCAAAAAATTCGAACAAAGTTTCTTCGCAATTCGAATCGCCGAGCAGTTTTGTTGTAGATAAAATTTTAAATGAACCCCGATTTCGATGAAAATCGAATCGTAACTTGTCGTGATTATTTTTAAATGTTTGATAGTGTTTTTATTATTTATAATAAAATAATATCACGCGGTGAATTAATTTCTCGCTAAATTAATTTTCGCGATTTTATCGGCGGGTAATTAATCGGTAACGCGGTTATTCGACGCCGTGTTTTAGCAACCCTTAGACTCTAGAATTAGAGGGTAATCATGAGAGATATCAGATTAGACGGGTAGGATTAGATGATGTGATTAGCATATTTGCTTTATTGCTAGGTGTCAATAGTGGGGTGGTTATTTTCTTTTTATGCTTACTTTTACTAAACTACTTTTAACTTGTAATTTTTTTAAGAGAAGGAAATAATCCCTCCCCTCCATATGAAGCACCAGCCGCGCCCCCCACTCTCTAACCCCCCTCTTGTTTATTTCTTCTTCTTCTTCTTTTTCTTCTAGAGTGAGAAAGAGCTCCAAGCTTCCATGGCTTCTCCTCCTCTATTTCTTGAATGTTCAACCTCCAACCTTCATTCTTCTTGCACCTAAGCTCAACTTCCACTTGAATCATCCCTTCTCAACCATCCAAGTAAGGAGAAAAATAGATTTTTCCCTCCCCATTTTCTGCTCAAGGCCGCAGCCTCCCCCCTGTATAGTAGTATGTTTTCTTGCTTCTTCTTCTTATTTATATGCTTAATCTATGTTTGATTATGATCAATGATGGAAATGAACACTTCCTCCCCAAATCCTTGAAACCCTTGGCGCAAATCCTAAGGGAAAAAGAGGGGTTGTGTGATCTTGAGGTGAATTAACTCAATTAGTTGATGATTCTTGCTTAATTAATGATGTTGTTGTTGTTTTAGCTACTAGTTTTGGATTAGGACTTGGATTTAGCAAATTGTTGTTGAAAACCTATTCTTTAAAGAAGGGAAATGTTGGTTTAGAATGTTAAACCATGTACCTAGTTGTTGAATTATATACTTTGGGTAGCTTAATTTCTATTGGAATGGTTATGTATGTTTAAGTAGAAGAGTTAGTAAATTATTTATGAAAAATTGGTTCTTGAGGGACTAAAATAGCATGTAGAACTTGATTGGTGGTCCCCTAATTATTAGCATTGTTATGGCCATGATTAAAATGTTTTGATGCCTTGAAGTGTAGTTGAATGACTTGGAAATGGTTGTTAGTTTGTAAAAAGAAAGTTTTGCAAATTTTTTTATAGAAAAAGGGGTGATGGCCGAGAGACCTATAGGGTGGTTGAAAGGAAAATTATTTTGCAAACTTGTTTATAAGGACTATATTGATGTGTTATCAAGCTTTAGAAAACTATAGAAAAGATTTGGTTTTATTTGGATTTATTTTGAAGTTTTAAGGCTATGAAGCATATGAGGTGATTTGGGTTCCTTGAGACCCAAGGTACCTAGTAGAGCCTTAACTTAAAGTTTTAGATAAAATAAAGTTGATTTTAGTATTGAATTGTGTTTCAAAATTTTGAAGGACTTGAACTTACTTAGTAGAACCTTATTTTTCCAACTTATGCATATTTCACGAAAAATAATGTTGCATTATGTTTTAGTTCTCAAGAGATAATTCTTTGCTCAAATATTTCAAATATGTGACTTAATATTTTAAATTAAATTCTAAGTGGGAGTGTTTGGTTTAGGAAAGGGTTAAGTTTGAGAGCCTAAGGTAAGGGCAACTTTAGAACCTTATTCTAAGTGGGATGTGGACCCGAGGCTTGCGATACCCCGTTAGCAAACATCCGTGGTAAGGGCAACTTTAGATATTGATAGGAATTTAATTTTCAATCTTATGCGAAGAAGTTTGAGAACCTCAGGGTTCGAAGTGAGGGTCTCGTACCCCTTTGACTTTTATTTCTTAAATTTGTAATTATGATCATTTAGTGGGCTTGTTTGCAAGTGGTTGACAGCTATCCCCAACCCCGCACACTTGTTTGACTTCCTCTCTGTCAACTCCACTGAGTTTTAGAGGGATGAACTGAATTGTCAATTTGTGTTGTTTGCTGAGTTGTGATTGGTTGAAATGAATTGCTTACACTGCCAAACTGTTTCGCACTATATTGAGCTTGGCATGAATATTATTTGATATGCGGTTAAATAATTATTCAATTTGCTTCGTGAATTATCATACGCGGCGACCTATTCATTGGAGTGCGAGAGTTTAGTCAAGTCGTCGAGTTGTCGTGACGTTTTTGAGCTTCGATCCGATTAACCTAGGGTGCTAGGATCCCCTAAACGGCTCCGGCTGGTTCTTCGGCAGCTTAGCTAGACGTCTAGCATCAAGGAACCTGAGCTGAATGTCCTAGGGTGAGTGGAGAGCCTAAGGCTACGGCTGGTATTCAGTGGATGGATCGGCGTTACTTTCCGGAAATTGTCAAGTGTCGTCAGAATATGAGTCTTAAGTTGAGTCTTGTGAGAGTCTTGTGTTGCGTCTTCAGTACTGTGCATATAGTTGTTTTTGCCTATTGTTATGATTGTTATTCCCTGACTTATTGAGAGGTTGACCCTTTCCCGTGGTGCCTTCAACCAATGATGGTGACTCAGGCGATGACGAAGAGCGTGCTGATACCGGCGATGAGGACATCGTCGGAGATCATCTTTGATTTTCCAGACATCGAGATGCCCACGGCGATGGAGTACGACCCCATCTCCCGTCGCGTTTTTTATAGTGGGGATGTTGTACAAAGCTTCCGAGAGGGTGGTATGGTATTGAGACAAGAGACTTCGCAGTGCACAGTGAGCTTCTCGATTCGGATGATGCAGGTGGTGGACGCTTGGCGAGCTATTCAGGGGGAGAAGACTATGCCAGCATCATCTTCCTCACCAGAGGGACCCCTCAAGATCCCGAGGCGCACTGCTTCCTGACTTGCTTCCCGATGGCGAGGACCGAGGGTTCGATGGACCGCTCGTAAGAGTGGGATTAGACGCGGGACTGTAGGAGCATCTACTTCCAGGGCAGCTCTTATTCAGAGTTCTCCAGCAGGATCTGAGCCCGAGGCGGAGCCAGTTTCTCCCATATTAGTCAGGACCCCTACCCTACCGGGACACCTCTCACCTGTCTGCAGAGAGTGTGGTGAGGCTGGGTGTAGTGGCGCCGGATTCTTGGAGGAGGCGGTGATAGTAGAGGACGTGCCGGAGAGTGTGTCTGCGACGACACCTTTTATCGATTTGACTGGCAAGGACCCGATGGACGACAAGGAGGAGGAGGATCCGTCTGAGGATCCGGATAGCTATCTGTAGTTGTCGTGATTGTCTGACTGTTTGTTATATTATGTTGGATGACTATAGTATTTGTTTTGGTGTACAGTTTGTCTGGTGACCAGTCGGGCTTGATGGATTTTTTTTGTATTACAGGGTAGACTGGTGGTTTACTTTTGGAGCAGTCCCCTGTGTGGGTGTCTGCCGGGAGTACCCCCGGGGTATGATTGCTCTCATGAGGGTCTTCATACCATGGGTGTATTCTCTCGTACATTTTCATGCACTGCTTTATTTTGTACGTACTGTTTATGCAGACTTGGTTATGTATATATGTATGTATTTCTAGTGCTTGAGTCTTGTGTCTTAGTTTGCACCATATTTCGAAACGTTGTGGCAACTATGTGTACTTTGCGGATGTGACAGTTTAAAAAAAAAATAGACCACATTTTCCAAATGACACAAGAGCACTATTTTAAAAATGCATCGCATACAGGTTTAGTTCTAGTTTAGTAGCGGTCCGAAAACGGGTCGTTACATATCTCAGGCTAGTATGTTTGAAAACTTTTATCTTAAAAACAAGTTTATATATTGTAAACTCAGAAAACCAAAAGCAAGAAACTCCTCTCCAAATTTGAAGATCTGAAGATTTGATGATCTGAGACCACTTTGATTTTTCTAATTTAGGGTTTGTGATTTTTCTGATTTAGGGTTCGACTTGTTCATCTTTGTTGAATCTGATTTTTAATTTTTTTTATTTCTGGGTTTGATTTCAATTTGATCTGTGTTCTTCTTCTTCAATGGTTTGAGTTGGGCTTTTCCCCTTTTCTGTTGGTTCCCTCCCTCTTTTATTTTTCTGTTGGTTCCCTCGTTTTTTTTTCCACCTTTTTCTGTTGTTGGTTCTGACAACTCAGTCGTTCTTCAGGGTTCTTGCGGCAGAACCGTTCTCCACCCTGTCATCCATGTCACTGTACTCCAATGGTGTAAAATGCAAGAACGTGTTCTTCAACTCTAAGAACAGCTTAAAAACAACCGCTGGAAATGCTCTAATGACGGAGTATATAATGAAGGGTGCAGTTAAAACATTGATTAATATGGATTATGTGGAGTAGGTTTTAGTTCATACTCTATCGAGTCTCAAATATAAGAAAAAAAAATATGTCACACCTTTTATGAAATTTAGTTAATCTCATTCAATTTTCTTAATATAGTCAAAAAAGTAATTGCATCCCCCAAATTATCATTTATGGGAACTTGTGCCATGTAAAAAAAAGAGTTATTGAAAAATATTCCCTCCAGTCCATATTATAAGAAAAAAACCATAATTCACCCAAATCAAGGAAATGCTTTGAAATTAGCTAATTCTAATTAATACTCTTAAAAATTTATCTTTTTTTCAAATATACATTTTCATAAATGGTAGCTGATAATTAACGACACTTAATTCACACAAATTCTACTAACTTAAATAAGGACATAATTGAAAATTAACATTTTAAAATTGATATTTGTTTATTATATTTTGGACCAAAAAATTGGACCCATTTGTCTCTTATATTATAGACCGGAGGGAGTGAAACATAAATTAATTGAAGGGTATTTTAAGATTGATGTTATTAAATGAGCTGAAGTTAGTTACATTATAGGCAAATGCTAACGGGTTCCCTAAGGACATTGATTAAGGAATCAAATATAGAAATTTTGTATTGGAAGTGGTGCACTCAATTGCTTGAAAGATTAAATGTCGTTATTTTCAATATAAAACTTCTATTTTTTTATTTCTTAACTAGTATCCTAAAAACACTTGTTAACGAGACGCATTATTATATGCAAGATCGGGGTAGTACCCATTGCACATTACGAGAAGAGACTAGGATTTAAACATTTTGGTTATAACCTGTCACTCCATTTAGTGTCCCATTAAGAGTTGTGTAACTTGTTTCTATATAGTATACATTAGGGCTATTCAAAATAACCAAAAAACCGAACCGAATCAGAGAACTAATCGAATCAACCATAAAAACCGAATCGTTTCATCACGAGCCATGAATCAACCGGTGTTTTAAGCACGGTTCACTAACTGAACCGTTAAACGCAGTTCAGTTAGTGAACCAAACGAGCCGAACCGTTCACTTTCACTTAACACTCACCCTAAGTGTCCACTGTCCAGTGATGCGATCCGAACCCTCCCACACACTGTGCGATACGCCAATCCAAACCCTCCCAATGATGCGCCGATCCAAACACTCACCTTCAATGGCCTTGCTTCTATGCGATGCGCCGATCCAAACCCTCCCAATGATGCGCCGATCTAAACACTCACCTTCAATGGCCTTGATTCTCTTCTGGGCAATTATGGAAATCTAATCGTGTGGAGAGAAGAAATGGAAGGTGGTAGCGCTCGGCTGTGCTGGTTGCCGGCGGCAGGGAAAGAGTGGGACGAAACGGTGTCGTGTGGAGGAGAATTCGTGGTGGTGCTTTTTGTAAAGCCAATTCGTGGTGAATTGACTATGTGAACCTGAGTTCAAAGGCACTGCATAGTGGTGTGAAGTGATCGAATTAGGGAAGGAGCACAAAATGAGAGATACAGAGCTGCCAAATTAACTAGGACTGTTCAAAAAAATAACTGAGCGAATAAAATGTAGAAAAGAAAAAATGATAGTTCAGTCAGTTGAAAAATTAATAATTTTGATAAATAGTTCAGGTAGTTCGGTTCGGATCAGTTCGAAACATTTTTTTGAGAACCGGTTCGGTTCGGCAACAAGAACCCAGTGCACCGAACTGAAAAATTGGTTCGGTTCGGTTTGGTTCTCACGAACTGACATCACGGTTCGGTTCTATTCGAGCGAACTGTTCAGTCGGTTCGGTTCTCCTTTTGAACCAAACCATGAACACCGAGTGTACACACACATACACATTCAATTTGATGTGATTTGAAATCATTACTCGTATTATAAAAGCTACTACTAAAAGATCGACCAAATCCGTTAATTTTTTTTTAAAAATAAAACAAACAAGTTAAAATCAACAGGTTTAATTGGTTCAACTTTTATTAAATTTTTAGTTTTAGTCCACATAGACTCTGTAGATTATTTTGTACTTTTTAATTTAAAAAAAGCAATTAAAAGTATATATGTAAAAACCTTATGATAATCAAACAAATTTAATTTTTCGGGAAAAACTCATTAAAACTAAAAAAAAACTTAATACTTTTTCATCAGTTAAAAAATAACTTTTCACAAAAATCTAAAAAAAATAAATACATAGATATATTTTGTTAAAAAATGATCTATAAACGCAACTTAGGTCATGAAAACTTTTTTAGAGAGCATTTTGCTTAACTAAATAGTGTTTTTGATACGACCCCTTTAGTAATGATACAACCCCCTTTAGTAACAAGGCTTGTAGAGAATGATGAAAGGCCCAATGGACCTGTGGAGCCAGCAACAGCAGACCCACCACGCCCAAAACGCAAGACCCATCAACCCCCACTACTTAGAACGTGTGACAACTGTTTTATTGATCTTTTGCCTTTTATGCCCTTGAGTAGGTTATTCTTTTATGCATTGAACGTGTAGCTATATATACTGGCTTGTAAGGATCATTTAGATTATGATGAATATTAAGAACCCTTTTTCTCTCTGAAACTTCTCTGCTTCTTCTTATCTTCTTCTCTGAATTTCTTCTTTCTCTTCTCTATTATTATTCTGTGGAGTCTACACTCGCTCGAAGAGTGCTATCCCGATACCTCTGTGAGTAGCAGGGTGTATCATTGGTGCTTTCATTGGTCTTTTCCCCATGGATCTATCGGACATCATGACTTCTCTTCAATCCAAATTGGACGCTCAATCTGCTTCTCTCCAGAGTTCCTTGCAATCGTCACTGGATTTCCACTCCAACGCCATCCACAATGCCTTGCATCAACACCTCCTGTCCATTGAAGCCAAGATGTCTACCTTCCGTTCTGAGAAACCGCTCCATGATTCTTTCTCCTCCATGCCAGTTTCACGTTCTCCGAAACTGACTGTTTCCCGGTTCGATGTCTCAAATCCATTCGATTGGCTCTCCAAGTTGTCCCAAACAGGTTCGGTTGCCGATTTTCAGGATCAATTCGAGAATCTTCTCAACAAATGCACTGGTATTTCCGAGCAATTACTCATTAGCTTCTTCATTACTGGCCTCCATCGACCGCTGCGCCGTGAATTGCAGTTCCATCGGCCGACAACGCTTCTGGAAGCTTTTGCCATGGCTCGTGCGCATGAGGCCAGGTTAGAGGACGTTTCAGGTCCAGCCAAGAATTGGTCTCGTGGGCTTGGACCCAACCCAACACCCACTCCTTCAAATTTCAAACAGACACTAAACAAACACCCAAACATACCCAACCCACACCTTCCAACCCTTCGCAGCCTTCCCCTCTTCTTCCTACGCCACCCAACCCTAATCCCCAATCATCCCTTCCGGCGCTGCTCCCAATCACCCCACATTCAAACCCATCACCCGTTCCAACACTAACCCTACGCCCAAAGTGTCCCAACCCATTCTCACCAAACCCTCGCAGCCTCCTTCTCCATCTGCGACAACTGAGCATCAACACCACTGCAGATGCGATTCCACACATCCACCATTCCACTCAACACTACCACCACCGGGCCACCAGATTGACGTCTCGATTCTACCCCACCAATGAAACCACTGGCCCAAATTGTCAACCCTCCCATCCGTTAGATTTGAAACAACTTTCGGTGGCACTGGAGCCATCGAGAGGCAACACGATGTCTGTTAAGCTTTTTACTACCACTGATTTTCGCCACGTGCTCTCATGCCTTGTGTGTTCATCACCAGAAAACTGTCCCTCGCGTTCAAATTCTCAAGGCAACGCGAGCCAGCTGTCTCCAACTTTTCGGATTTCAAATGCTCAAGCTGTGTTATCCTCAGCCATTCGATCACCATCGCACCTTTGAAGCTCAATCTAAGCCATTAAACAACCGACCAATCCGTGTGCTACCAATTAGTGACCCATTTGCTGCTATTCATTTTCCTGTTGCACAGCCTGCGAGATTCAATCAAAATGTGCCAGCATTAAAGGCAATGAGGCAATGGATTACTAAATCAGCTGGGAGGTATGATTACGAATTTGTTTTGCTGATTAATGCGCCACTCTGGTTTTGTGTGCAAGTTGCAAATTATGTCGTGGGCATGCACTATCCTCACTATAATCCTTGGTATGTAGTAATTAATATGCATTCTGCTTTGAATTGCCTTGCTAATTGGTTCTTTGGGTGCTGTGCTCTAAAGTCTTTGTCTCAGAATGATGATTTCCATGAATTTTGGGGTTATCATAAGGATTGGGGGAGAAGACATTGTTACTTAGGATCTCTTGATTTGTCAACAGTGCTATGGAAAGGCGGTGCAAGGATTGAAGATGGTGGTGCTAATTCCTTGAGTGGGTTTGCCATAAGCTCTTATTTAGCAAATATACTAGCCAAGGATTTTGGTCTCTGTACACAAAGGTATTCAAATACCATGGTTACGGCAACCAGCTCTGAGAATTTGATTCCTATGTTTTATTTTTTATGCAAAGGTTTTCTATTACTTGCCTTTGAGGAGCATATTAATTCTCCTGTGGTGCATAGTTTGAATTCTGAGGTCAATCAAAGTGAGATCGTAGCATCCCCATCATATGTACTGGCAATTCTTGATGTTTGTAGCAAGGTTGCTATATGTTTAATGATTACTCAATTGGGGGTTTCATATAAGTCTCAAGTCCTTCGAATGATGCAGTTCTATGCTGACTCTGTAAGCACCATGAACAAGCCCATCAAAGATTATCAAGCACCGTCATTTATTCAATGTGTGGTTGTTGAACCAATTCGACTTAGGGGCATTGCAATTGGGTTAATGAGAGCAGCAAATGAAGACATTCAATGCCAAGATTGTGTTATTGCCAAAGGATGCCTTGTGGTTCCATTTCTCTCCACGGTTCTTTTAGGTGACAGTGGGTATACTGATGAATACTATTCTTCATGTATCACAGGGACCTTACATTTCAAGTCGTGGGATCCTGGAGGATGGTTTCTTCTTGTGCACCGTAAATGTCACAATCAATTATACGCCACTAGGGAAGATGAAGTCAATTCTTTGAGGCTTGTCCTAGATACCACCTTGAGGACAAGGTGATTTTTGATGGGGTGGGGAATGATACGACCCCTTTAGTAATGATACAACCCCCTTTAGTAACAAGGCTTGTAGAGAATGATGAAAGGCCCAATGGACCTGTGGAGCCAGCAACAGCAGACCCACCACGCCCAAAACGCAAGACCCATCAACCCCCACTACTTAGAACGTGTGACAACTGTTTTATTGATCTTTTGCCTTTTATGCCCTTGAGTAGGTTATTCTTTTATGCATTGAACGTGTAGCTATATATACTGGCTTGTAAGGATCATTTAGATTATGATGAATATTAAGAACCCTTTTTCTCTCTGAAACTTCTCTGCTTCTTCTTATCTTCTTCTCTGAATTTCTTCTTTCTCTTCTCTATTATTATTCTGTGGAGTCTACACTCGCTCGAAGAGTGCTATCCCGATACCTCTGTGAATAGCAGGATGTATCAGTTTTGAAACTAAACCTAAACAGCACCTATAATTTTTTTTTTTGACGAGTTTTTCTTTCAAAATTAATATGGATAGGTGAATATATAGTTAGGAAATAGTAATAAGCAAAAGAAGACAAAGCAAAACATTATTAGAATTTACGATGCTGTTAATGATGATGGGGTAAAAAAGGGTCTGCACTCTTCTGAACTGCAAGGCTGTAAACTGTGACCCGACTGGCAAACAGTGTACGATATTGCCGCGTGAATACCCACTCCCAGTTTATTTTGTTCTTGCATTGCTTTCTCGCTTTTCCCACCGCACTAACCAAACATATACCAGAATGGGAGGTAGTATCGTAGGAGTATTGACAAACATTGAATCACTGAACCCAAAGAATTTACTAATTTTCTTTATTTTTTTTCTAGATATATATTAAATTAAAAATAAAAATGAAGTAACAGCGACCCAACAAGGAAGAGAAGAAATTAACTCAACTGCAAGTCCAACGGAGGACGAGGTACGACGAAGTGTGTTACGGAATAGGAATAAAAATGGTGAGATATGAACGAGAAATTAATTAAATTAAATGAGAAAATAACTGAATTGCAGAAAAAGAAGATCATGCTTCATAGCATACACATGAAGAACGGCAGTTCTGCATTTGCATGCCCCACACGCTAAATTCAACTTATTACTGTTATTTTCGAATCCTTTTTCTCTGATCTCTTCTGCGCATACCTCCATTGCTTACTTACTCTCGTGCTGATTTTCACACTTTAATGATGAAAAGCACTGGCAAGTTTTTCCATAATAAACTGGGTTCCTTTGTCTTTATTCGGTCTCTCTTTACAGACTGATAAACGAGATTTAACTCACAATTAATGTACATTAATTAATAACATATGTTAACCTGATCTCATCTTAATAATCCCTTACCTAATAATGCCACAGAACTTGCAACACAAAACTGGAAAAATTCATCACTCACCAGTCTCCTCCACCACCCACTACAATCGCATAAAATAAACTAAATTATTTAATTAACCAAATGAAGAAACAAGAGGAATAAGAACAAACCCTAGCTAGCCAACTTAATGTCCATTTAAATTTCACACTACATTTTTTTTTCTTTACTTTTTTCATTATTTTTTTTTCCACACACAAGTGCACAACGCTCTCTTTCTTTCTCTCTCAAGAGAGATCAAAAATTCCCAACGAATTACCATATAGATAGAAATTAAGAGTAATAGAAATTAATTAGGGTTTCTTACCAAGAGTGTTCTTGTTATTGTGCATCCAAACCTTAAGCACGTTTCTCTTAACGCAAGTTTCAGCACAGAATTGTTCCACTGCAGCTTCATCGTGCTTCTGAATTCTCCAACCGACTTGTTCCGCAAACGCCAGCATCTTATCCTTTTGCTCCGGAGTGAACTTTGTTCTGAATCTCTTCTTCGTTCCTCCTCCTCCGCCACCGCCGCCGCTGCTGCTAGGGTTCGACATGTCTTCCTCTTCACGGCTGAGTCCTCCTCCCGAGGCAGCGGCGGGGAGAGCCAACGGTCGGTGATGCGCCATCGGAGGAGTTGCAAGGTGGTGGTGGAGGTAGCCTGCGGTTCCCGGCGGAGCACGGTGGTAGTAAGGGGAGAATTGATGCTGGTGGTGGTATTGTGGTGGAGGCGGCGGCGGTTGCAGCCGCAGGCAAGAACTCGCTGTCTCGCCGTAGATCTCCTTACGGTGGAAGTTCCGGTGACAGTTACAGGCAGCGCAAATCACGGCCTCCAGCGTGCCTTCTTCTCCGGCTGCCATGAACTCGCAGCAGCCGTCGACGGCGTGGCCACCGAAGCCAACGGCGTGGTTCTTCTGGCATTCACGGTACCTCACAAGCCCGCCGCCTTTCCGTCCATCGGCTCCGACGGCGATTTTCGACCTTGAGGCTGAGTTTCTGAGCGAGTCGTAACTCGGTACCGGCGGTTGCGGTGTTTCCGGAATCTCCATTTCCTCCTCTTGTTCTTCTTGCTCGTCAAATTCCATATCACTCTCCACTTTTTTGTTTTAATAAATTTGCTAATATTTTTTTTCACCTTTTTTTGTAAAAATTTTTTGTGCTTGCGAATTGAGAGAGGAGATTGAAGATCTACATGAGCCGTGAGGTGATAGTGAGCCAAGTGAATGATGAAACACAAGGAGTTTCACTCTTTCACTAGGGGATAATAAGAACTAAGCTAAGTGAGATTTTATATATTTATATTTATATTTGATTTAATAGTAGTAAATATTTAGTAAAATTAATAAAATAGTAATACTGTAGAAACATATTATTATTATTATTATTATTTTGTTTGAGTTGGGAGGAGAAGATAAGAAACGGGGAAGAGGGTGTGGTCATCAATAACCGGTGTGCAGAGAGAAAGGAGTTTTTTTTTTTTTTCACTCTAGAATAGAAAGCCTTTCAATTACTTGCCATTACATAATTAACACCTGTACCTATGGTGTTCAGACATTTACTTTAATTTTACTTTAACCGGCTATAACCAATTTATCCACTCTTTTTCAAGCATTTTTCATTTTTTTAAAAAATTGTAAATTATAGTTACATTTTCTTCATATATACAATAGCCGGTAACAAATAGCCGGTAAAAGTTATGTTGTGAGGGGAATAAAAAAAGGAAATTATAGAGGAAAAATGGTAAGGAGGTTCACTGTATAACTAGCTACCATTTATAGCAAAGAGTGTAAGGAGAGACAGGAAGTGGAAAGAGAGGGTGATAAGTGGGTAGAGAGAGGAGGGGAATATGGTTGGTGGGAAAAGGGAAAAGAGAAAAGGAGTGGAGTGGGGGAGTGTAATGTTTGTGCTAGAATGAGAAATGAGGGAATTGGGAGGAGAAATGGGAGGAAGGGAAACATGAAAAATAAAACTTAGGACACGGACTTCACATCGGACGAATTAATCTGTCTGCATTTATGGGAGCTGCCTACGTGCCCTCCTTCTCCGACAGGATATGACGTCACTCACCCATCATCTTTTTCTCTTTATTTATTTATTTATTTATTTATTTATTACGGATTAGCGTTAACCTTAATTAGTTCTCTCTCTTTGCTTTCCTATGGTGAGCTGAACTAAGTTTTCCCAAAGCCACCTCGTCCAGACCCCCTAACCATTACCTTATCCACGGAAATTGGAAGGATAAGATATCATGTTTATAAAACAAATAAATAGTTGTAAAACATTATTTGTACTAATAAATACAATTTTATATAAAAACCTAACATGCCGTATATAATTTACACATTTAATTTAATATATATTAAATAGAAGACTAAAATATGTTTTTGTTTTTGGTTTGTTATATTTTTTTATCGTTTTTGTCTCTAATTTTTGTTCAGCATGGTTCCTATAATATATTTTTTTTAATGTTAATCCCTGTTGTATTGTTTTTGTTCCTATAATATACAACTTTGTCATTTAAGTTCTTATTATGCATGAACTAATTGAATACGAATAAGGATTGAAACCCAAAAAAAAAAAAATCTATTATAGAAACTAAAATAAAACAATGAGAACCAGAATAAAAAAATACTACTCCAGTCTAAAATATAATAAAAAAAGACTCTAAAATATAAGTGGAAATTTTATGTATTTGGACTAAATACATAGACTTTTTGCTTATATTTTAGAGATTTTTTTTTGCTTATATTTCAGACTGGAGGGAGTATATTATTATAAAGACAATTTCAAACAAAAAATTTCCAAGTACTAAAACGAAACTAATGTGCAAGAAAATACGTTTCAGTAGGATTCGATCTCCATTTCGTAACCTCTGTTTTCATTAGATTATTTTCAACGCAATAGTGTCCAAACAGTGCGTAATAATGCCTGAATTTGGCTTCCAAAAGTACTTTTTTCTTAAAGTTGCTATATTGCTTTGGGTCATGTTTAACTGCAGTCGCTGCTTTCAACAGTCACTGCAATCACCCTCTCTAGCACTTTTGGATGTTATTCTCTTATATCCTCCGCCCTTTATTTATATTGACAAAAAATTAAAACAAAAAATGAGAGAAGAGAAAGATAGAGATACATGACTGCATTGAATCTACCAAAATTTATTGAATGATAGTGGATAATATGGGCTCAAGTAAAGCCCAAAATAACCAGCCAAATAGTACATAAGCCAAATACAACCGATATGCTAGAATTTGACACTATAAACACGGATCCGGATCTCCTCTAGTCAGTTTAACCACGCATTCACGCAATCTCAGCCATTCGATCTAGATCAGACGACCCAGATTTAAACTCAGTACTAAAAGAGGTGTAGAAAAATAATAAATGTATGTATTTTTCTGGGCCGTTCAGTCGAGATCGGAAGGCCGAGATCGCGCTGACTGCGTGAATGCGTCAAAAAACTGACTGGAGGGGATCCGAATTACTATAAACACAGATAGCATCCGTTTTTTCTAATATATGGCGGGATGCCCAAACTGCGAGTTAATCGCCCATGTATCGCTACTCTTTTGCTCACCACTATTCCATTCATACACCTATGCATACTTGTTGTTTAAAGCAACATAATTGACCTCTATGGCGCTAATCCTTGCCCTTGCACTTTGCTATCTCTCTGTTGTTGTGGTAAGTATCTCATACATTGAGTGTTAATTCTGCTGAAAAATCAATTTCACTGTCCATTCTTCCACTCACTAACTCCCTCTAAAACTTGTTTCCTCATCCCTCCTTAATTGATAACAATATGGCCACATTTACAAGACTGCAACATCATGTCTTTTATCAATTCACCTCTAAACCAGTGTACCACCAAAATTACTCCTTTCTTTGCATACCGAAACAGGCAGACGGGTTTGCAACCATTATGCCATAGAGTAGTCTAACTCTTTCAATTTTATTTTTAACCAATGTCAAACTAACATCTTTGCAGCCTCCGCTACCTCTTCAGCTAATGTGTGCTTAGACAGAACTACTGCTTTATTTCTCTCTTTTCAAGTTGACCACACACATGCAAACCATACCAGCGACATTCCATCCTCCTGCACCTTACCACTGTTTAACAGCCCTACAAATTGGTTTAAGTGTGCGCTCCCTTCATTCGGCAATACGGAAGAAATACCCATCCATCTTAGAATCTCAGTCTATGCCCCCGAGAACACCGGACACTCAAAAAACAGATGGGCAATCGTTTCCTCCTTCCCACAGCCCCCGCACACATTACTGCCCCACTATCTATTCATCCATCTTAGAATCTCAGTCCATGCCCCCAAGAACACCGGACACTCAAAAAACAGATAGGCAATCATTTCCTCCTTCCCACAGCCCCCGCACACATTACTGCCCCACTATCTATTATGCCCCCTCTTAATTAGATTGTCTTTTGATGGTATTCTATTTTGAACCATTCGCCATACAAATGTTGACACTTTCAAAAGTACTTCCTTAATCCATAATTTGTTGCTTATCCACTCCGGGGCTTGATTAGAGCATTTTTAACAACACTCTATAGGCCTCCCTTACTGTGTGTAGTTGTCCCTACACCCCTCTTTCCTAACCCATCTATCTTTCTCTCCTTTCCTTACAACCGTGACCTCCACTTTTAAGCTCTCTAAGTAGCTCCTCCTCCCATTGAAACAACCTCCTCCTTCACCACCACTCCCAAGCCCAACCATCACTCACCTTATGTCTTATATCACCCACTTTAGCCTCCTTATCAAATGATATACTAAACAATCGGCTATAACGACTCCTTAACACCCCTCCTTCGACCCCAAGGATCCTTCAAAAAATATGTTTCCTTACCATCTCCTATCTCCTTTCCCAGTGCTTCCGAAAACCATTTTTGTTTGAACCCCCACAACCCCTTTTCCACTAAGTTAACATCCTTCCACTAAATGGAACTCCACCATGCCTCTCCATCAATGACACCCCCCTCTTCCCCATACTTGCTTACTAAAGTTTTATGCCATAATCCTTGTTTGTCTGTCCTCAATCTCCACAACCACTTTGGAAAAGCGGATGTACTATTGTTTCCATGTGTAGTCTATGTGAAGAGGCGGCAGAATCAACTCTCCATCTCTTTTGTGAGTGCCTTTTTGTGCAATTGCTCTGGACATGGCTGAGTCCTTTAATTGATATTTTAGTTGATACTAGCTCTATTGTTTCCATCCTGGCAATTTGTAATAGGCATTGGTCTTCGCAAGCACTTAATGTGTTACTGGCTCTAGTAACAAACATCTTTGGGTGATTTGAAAGTGCAGAAGTAGTCTCTGTTTTGATTATAAGCGTATCTCTTATCAAGCAGCTATTAATTGAATCTCTGCTAGTGTTTCTCTGACAGGTCGTACTAGTAGTGGGATGTGTTTCTCATTCTATGCAAGAATTCATTTTACTAAAATCTTTTTCTGTGGAGGCGAAACCTGCCAAAGGGCCTAAAATCATTGAAGTTATATGGGTCCCTCCCCCATGTTACTGGATTAAATGTAATGTTGATGGGGCAGCTAAAAGAGCCCCTGGATATGCCTCTTGTAGGGGTATTTTTAGAGATAGAAGTGCAGCTACTTTAGGATGTTTCTCTATGAATCTGGGAATCACTTATGCATTGCAGGCTGAGTTGACGGGTGCTATGATTACTGTTGATATGGCATATGCTAAGGGTTAGCATAATTTTTGGCTAGAATGTGACTCACAATTAACTGTCCTTGCTTTTCAGTCCTCTAAGATTGTGCCTTGGTAACTTCAAAACTGTTGGGAGAATTGCTTGCAATTAGTGAAATCGATGTGCTTCAAGGTTACACATATTTACCGTGAGGATAATACCTGTGCAGATAAGATTGCTTCTTTAGGTTTTTTATTCCACGACTTTCATTGGGGGGATACTATCCCAACTTCTATTAGTGACGATTTTTTCCGCAATAGGATAGGTCTGCCTAATTTTCGTTTTAGATAATTGTTGTTTCAAAGGCTCGTTCTTGTACGCCTTTGCTGTTCTTGTTGGTTTTCATGGGTTTTGGCCTAGTCCTCCCATGTTTGTTTGTATTATTTTTTTTTCCTTTTTTGAATAAATATAGGGAGGAGTACTCTTTTTCCTTCCAGATGTTTTTTTCTTAAGGAGGGTTTTGCATCAGAAGGTTTTAACGAGGCTCCTTACCTTTTATTTGCCCTTAAAAAAAATATCCACAGCCACTTTCTTAAGAGAGCCAAATTGAAAGCTCGCAAAACTATAATACCCAAATCCCCATCCTCACGCTGGGTACAAACCTTATCCCATTTTTCCCAACTAACATTCCTATTTTTCTCACCCCTCCCCATAAAAACTGTTTAAATAACGATTCAAGTTGGGAGATGATACCTGATAGAGCCTTGAAGAAAGAAAGGGAGTATATCGGGAGAGCATACAAAACAGAATTGAGGAGCACCTCTTTACCACCCATAGATAGATTCTGATTTTTCCAAGATGATAGATGCCGACTGACTCTATCTATCACGGGCGTCTAAGTGCTTTTCTTCTGAGGGTTAGCACCAATAGGTAACCCCAAATATTTAAATGGAACAATACCAATCTTGCAATTTAACACATCTGCTGCCTCCACTAACCAAGCCTGAGGTACATTCATTCTTACCAACAGGCTCTTATGGAAGGTAACTTTAAGCCCTGAAACCACCCCAAATAGCTGTAACACCGCCTTAATGGCTCTTACGTTTGACCAACATCAATCTCCCAATAAGAGTATCATCAGCAAATTGTAAATGTGAAATCCGATCTGAATGCCTTCCAAATTTGTATCTTTCATTACAACATAAAACGACATAAATAACGCTTAATTTTGGCCTTTGCCAGCACTTAAAACAGCTGCCTAATCACCCGCTGATGATTGTGATTCGAAAAGACAGCGTTTGAAAAGCGCTGGGGATTTTGAAAATGGACACCTCTTCTTTAAAAAAGCGTTGTCTATATTTTATAATAGCTAGCGCTTTTCAAAGAAGCGCTGACTATTTGTTTTTTTTTTTTTTTGCTGTTTCAGTATTAGCAGATCCAATTCCTACATTAAAGATTCACAAGAAAAGAAATTAACAATCACACATATAGAAAATACCATCACACATACACATACAGAAAATACCAACAAACATCACACATATATACAGAAAATATCAATTAATTAATCATTGACTTGTATATTTTTATACATCAATTTGAATTTCTAACAAAATTTTGGCCGAGTCTCCCCTAAAATATGGATATTCCAAAATTTATCTAATACCTGTAACAAAAAAAATACCATATACCAGTCAGCACAAGTCACTATACAAGTCTACCTAATATGCAATTCACAAATACTTAATCTACTAAACAAGTCTTTGAAGTAACCAATTCACAAATACTTAATCTACCAAACAAGACTTTGAAGTAATTTGATTTATTACCTTTGTGACTTAAGAGTGCAACTATCTCTGGCACTATCTCTAGCTCGGAAGATATTCTTCATACATGTAAAACAAACTTTCTTGCCACATAGGAGCACCACTTTTCCTTTAATTCAAGAATTTGAGAATCAGAGTATGACTCGTAATTACAGTCAGGAAAGTACTGCGAAATGAAAAATAACTCATATTAGAATTAAATTGGAAGAATGGTGAAATGTAAGAGTAATTAAAGTAGAACAAATTACATACCTCCTTTGGGACTTCCATTTGGTTGTGAACAATAATATCTTTAATAAACTTCAAAACATAGTACTCACAATCATTGTTGTTTGGTTGTTTAGGGCATTATAAAATTAAAAATATTAAATCAACATATATAAATTTATTTTTTAAAATTAAATAACTGTATAAGTATTTTGATAAATACCATTACAGTTATCCAGTTAAATGTGGTGGATGATTTAGAAAATCAAGACAGCCTGGAACTTCCATCAAGTCGTCGAAGAATTTGTACAGCCCTGAGTGCAAAAACAAACATCATCATTAATTTTTAATCATTAAAATTCAAAATTCATAGCATACAAAACTCAAAATAAGCACAATTTAACATTATATATTAGATTCTTACTGGTCATACATATCCTTCATTTTTTTACGGCTGCTCAAATTCTTTTTCAATGGATCTAAATAGTACACTATGTTTGCATTGAGATTAATTGCTAACAATACCCAATGTTGCCTACAAAAAAGTTGATTAAGGAAATCCTAATTAGCAAGTCATCACATTTCACAAAAATTAATATATATATATGATTAATTTAAATGACTTATCCTACGTTACATGGTGACAGAAACAATGTCTTAGACTCAAGGTTTCCTAGTGCTAAGCGTTTAGATATATATGTTTTAGCCACGACAAGCTTGTCAAGTGACAAATCTGTGCTCTTTGGGCATAAGAATACAAACATCTGAGCTCGTCCTTCTGGGATCAGTATCTCATAATACAAGTACCTTAAATTAATCGTATACAAATTAATGAATTAATAACAACTTCAATATTAATTTAGGTGAAACAATGAAAAAACACGCATAGTTTAAATTTAAACGTAGTACCTCATATATACAATAATAGTAATATGACTGATCTAAGCGCCATGAGTAAAAATTTCATACAGTTCTTCCTTAGCACCGAGATACAAGGGAAAATCTTCTGTATGCCCCAAAACTTCTGGAGGAATATTTACATTTAGGGTTGCTCCATCAACCAAAGTAGCATTAGCACGGGCTTGAAGAAACATAGAAAAGGGTGTAGCAGGAGATGTGGAAGGGGAAGGTTGAGAGTTGCCCTGATTCTTTGCTAGGGATGTAACTGACCCAACTGTTTGCTGTTTCCCCTTGCCCTTAACCTTGTCCTTGGGTTTGGATTATATGGGTAACTAAATATTTTGCATTAATTTTAGTAAGATACATAGTTAATAACCACGTAATTTAATAAATATATGATTATGAATCACGTTTGTTAAAAAATAACACGTTACTTACTCTTACGAGTTGCTGCTGCCATGCCACAAAGGTACCTATAGACAGTCGGTCCACGGGGACGATGCTTCACAGTTTGGGCCACCGCAGTATCACTATCATGAGCATCATTTTCATGTCCTGGAGAAGCCATCTAGCTATCTGCAATCTACAAACATGTTAATAGCTAATCCAATCCAATCAACCATAAGACACTTCAAAGTTCCAATTTTTAACAAAATTTTGGCAGAGTCTCCCCTAAAATATGGATATTCCAAAATATATCTAATCCAATCAAACATAAAACACTAGAATTCAATGACAAATTCTATGCACCATTTATATAATACATAGTCAAAATAGCACCATTCAAGCATACAAATCAAAAAAAAGAAAAAGAAGAGTCAAAGGTAGATATATTGGATATCACACAGTGCTACAATAACGATAGAATTCAATGACAAATTTTATTCACTCCTTTATGAATTGTGATGATAAAAATCATTACACATATACTCACTCTAAAGGCAAGCAGATAACAAATCAACCTGTAATAATATTATATCATTAAGTTTTCACCTTTTAACAAATTCAAGTGTATATCAGCTAGGTCAAAAACTTCAACAAAATTTTCACCTCAAGTTCATCAAAGTCATTTGTTGTATTTAAAAGCATTTCCCTCAGAACATAGAAGTAAAGATGTATCAAAACCCCTCAAACATAAAGTAAAAGAAACAACTATAAAAATTGAGTTTTAATTTGGTCTCAAGCGAATTCTAAAATGCAGCAACTATATGGTGTCAAACTTACCTAATCTCAATCCCTTAATCAAACTACAAACACTAAAATGCAACAACTAAAAACAAAATTAATTTGGTCTCAAGCGAATTCTAAAATGCAGCAGCTATATGGTGTCAAACATACTTAATCTCAATCCCTTAATCAAACTACAAACACTAAAATGCAGCAGCTAGAAACTAAATGTTAACAAAATCTACTTGCCTCAATCAGCTAGAAACCAAGGAAGTGGGCGGTGAGTAGAAACCAAATGCAGCAGCTACTAACTCAAGGATGTGGGCGGTGAGTAGAGGACGCGACGACAACCATGACCAAGAAGACGGCGTGGAACCTAGATGAAGAAGAACAAGAAGGCAGCAGCGGCGTGCAACTTCAGAACCGGAAGAAGAACGACAAAGGTGGAGAATAGGAGGAACGAGGAAGAGGTTCAACAGTGGAGAGGGGGATGAAGTTCACGTGTGAGGGAGAATAAAAGAGTGTGAGTATAGGACGACGAGTGAGATGAAATAGAGAGATGAACGCAAAGAGCGAGAGCAAAATAGAGAGATGAAACAGAGGGATAACAGCTAGCTAGGGCGCGGGTATATTAAATCATAATTTTGGAAATCGACAACACTTTATTCGCTATCAAACTAAGAAAAAAAACAAGGCTTTCTTATGGAAACGCTGGCAAAGGTTGAATAAAAACAACGCTTTTTGTAGAAAGCGATGTCTATGCTCGAACCATGTAATCAGCAACGCTTAATCAAGGAAGCGTTGTCTATTCTTGTCCATATTTTTTTATAGCCAGCGCTTTAGTGGAAAGCGCTGTTTAAAGTGCCGCCTTCGAACAATCCCAATTCCATCGATCTGCCTATCACGACATGTAGTCCTTCAGCCACAATGAGAAATAAAAACGGAGAAAGAGGGTCACCATGCCTTAACCCTCTTTCCAAAACGAATTCCTTTGTTGGGCTACCATTGACAAGCACCAAAATCAAAGCTGTAGACAAACATTATTTGATCCATCTTCTCCATTTTTCGCAGAAACCCATTTTTTACATCACAAAATCAAGGCATTTCCAATCTATCGGGTCATACACCTTCTCGAAATCCACTGTGAACAAAATCACTTCTTTCTTCTTCCTTATCGCTTCATCTACCAATTCATTCGCAATTAAAATACCATCCAAAATTTGTCTTCCTTTAAAATCTATTACTAACAGGCTAATAGTTAGATACCATCTAATTTTGATGATTCTTGAACAATATCAGACGTTTATTTTACTTCCCACATTTTTTTACGAAAATAATTAATACATTATTTTATGTTATCAGGCATACATTTGAATTTGTACATAATACATTAAAAATATGAAATAAATATAAAGTTCATTGACTTCGGGTATAAAATGACGTTCATAAATTCAAAATGTAAATATCAAAGTATATACGCTTTGAATTATAATATTAATTATATCTCTGCCATATATATCTTCTTGTAAGAAAAAATAAATTTAGATGAGAGATGGAATGCCCAACATGATTAGAATAAAGACAACTTGCAACCAGAGATGGGATGGCTACAAGTATGAAGAGAAAAGGGAGGAAAGCAATTATGCATAACAAGAAGCATTATTGGAGCAGACAAAGGGAGGCCCAAGAGCAGAGCAGCTGACCCTCGAAACATGTTGAAAAATAATTCATATGAAGAACCCAAACAAGATTTGGTCAGATCTCGAGGAACTTCAGGTGTAAGTTTTGGCAGCCTACAAAAACAACAATTCTTAATTTTTAAAATGGATTATTTCTTTATCTTTTTTTTATAAGCAAAAAGAATATTATTAAAGGAGAGTACATGAGGTACTCTAACCCGTTATATCAAATACAACTCATAAAAATGCAAGACATTCTAATGGATTAGAACACCAGTCTGAGAACGATAAACATAAATTTCTTCCCTCCCTATAAATAAACTATCCCCAAAATAACATTTTGGCTTGAGCAACTACAACATCACAATTTGCTACCCCTCCCTTAAAAATAATTTTGTTTCTATGCAACTGCGGAGACTAAACAGCTGCAAGCCAAATGATATGCCTCACCGTCTTGATAAATTTCAATGCAACAATTCATAATTCTATATCTTTATCTTAATTTGTAAAATTATGAGTGTGTTGCTCAAATTAATAAAATTACACCTATGAAATGTAGTTTGCTATGGCAAAAATTATGGTTTTAATGGTTCCGTGTGAGGGAGATTTGAATTCGAAATATCTTCATAGCTGCGTTGTTTTTTTATTACGGCAAACAACTTCATTCAGGTGCTAAAATATAGAACATTACAGTTGATCAGGCAGTATAGGGACATTCCCCATCTACTTTAAATGACCAACTCTTATAGTCAAGTCTACCAAAATCAACAACATTATACACAAATTGTGCAGAAAACAAAGGGGCAGCAAGCCAATATCTATATCCTATTTCTCATGTCTATCAATTTCTTCCTAACACGAGCAAAGACAAAGAAGATATGATATGCTACAATCTTAATGCTTATCCATCCAGTTACAACTAATTTCGTTAGCGTTTTCTAGCACAGTTCAACTATAGGTGGTCTCGGAATTGTCCTACTTAAAGCATTTATCAGAAGCCAATTGAATGTCGAGAGAATACTGAAAATGGAGTCAACAGCAAAAGGATCTACATGCTCTATGGTTTTCCAAAATGTTGAGTTTAGTTGAAGATTTTTATCAAACATCTCAAGAGCATTATTGGCCTAAACTAAAACTGAGAACAACCTACACAAAAGGGAGCCAACAAACGCACCAGAAACAACACACCCAAATTGAAATTTTATACCTATATCCGGTGGATTTGGCAAAGACCGAAAAAAGACATGTCCAAGAGGAGGGGGAGCAGCCTCAGGTTGCTAAGGATCGGAGCTCCTAGAGCATGTATGACCATATGTTTCCAACAGATTTTATCATTTTTCGGTGGCAGTGGTTCGGGTGGGGATGCACCGCTGGTGAAGAGAACGAGATGGAAATGGGGTCTTGAGTGAGTGTGGGAGCTATCTTGAAAAGTTCTCCAATGAGAGAGCTAACCCCAATAGGAGACAGAGATTTGGACAAGGTGTTGGTGGAGGCGGGTTGGATAACAGATCCATGATAGAGGGCTTGGAATAGGCGTGGTGGAGCCGGGAAGGAGACTCAGAGTTCTGGTGGTGGTAATAGGCTCTGGTGTTAGAAGGAGAGGAGTCACTACAAGAAAACAGCTCGTTACCGACGGAATTTTACCGACGGCCCCGACTCCGTCGGTAATATTTTTATTACCGACGGCTAAGCCGTCGCTAATGCGCCGGAAAAATATGACTTGCGAAATTATTTTTTTCCGACATTACCGACGGCTTAGCCGTCGGAAACGTCGAAATATAAAAACTGATTTTTTTCCTACGTTACTGACGGCTAAGCCGTCGGTACAAAATTATGTTGGCGGTAAAAAATTTTATGTCCCGCGTTTAATTGGCGGACGGTGGGCCAATCTTGGCAATTTGGATTCTGACGGCTAAGCCGTCGGTAATATTCGGCAAAATTTTTTGACCTATCTGTTCTAATTTTCCTCTCCCTCTCATTCTCAAAACTTCCCTATCATTGTTTTCCCTAAATCAGAAAACCCTCGCCCCCGAAGTTGCCTCCACGATAACCCAAGTCCGGAACCCTCGTAGGAAAGCTTAGTCCGCCAAATCTACCGCATATTCTTTGTCTTGTAGAGACAACCTATTTTCTCCGCAAGTCACGTCGTCCCATCTCCTGGTAGGTTATTCCAAAACTTCTCTCGCATGTCCTGTTTCTCGCCCATCTGAGGCGAACTCCTTATCCCTAGCCCTCTTTCTTCACAAACATGCACTAAGAATGAGCAGAGGGGCGGGTGCATGCTTGATTTGAAATGTTGAATGATCTCACCGATTTCTCCTATGATTTGATATTTTTACATTTTTTAACTTGAAGAAGAATAAGCCAAATCGTTCTTGTTAAGACATTGAAGCTTTGAAAGTTAAGAGAGTGAGAGACGAGAAAAGGAAATTGGTGCATGAGCGATTCTTTGTGTTGTGTGGATGAACATGTAACTGTTGTTTGTTTTGACAACATTGGAGAGAGCACGGGAAAAGGAATTCGATGCAGGTTAAAGAACTAGATTTTGATGGCAAGGAATGGCTTGGGGTTGGGAAAAATAAAAAATAATGCCCAATTGTTCATTGGATAAGCTGGGCTATATAGTAATGACATTAAATCCTAACCAAGCATGTCACCTTATTTCTGCATTATTTTTGGCAATGCAGATTCGTCATATTCTTCAGATTTTTTTTTCCCATGCTACTGTACTAGTAGACAAAGTAGCTTATTCATTTTGCAGATTGAACCAATCTTAAGTGGAAGTTTTCCTTCTGAGTTTGGATCTAAGCAGTTGTTGCAGTATGTGAGTGTTTGGCTAGACATTTTTTTACCTTATACTTTGCTATTTTATATCTCAATTCAGGTTAATTCCATAATGCTAAAAATATTTTTGGTAACACACTCAGTTTTAGATGATTGGGGAGTTATGAGATAACTTCAGTTTGTTAATTATAAAAAACCAAATGCTTTTGCAGCCTGATTTTCCTATTTTTCTTTTGCTTTTTTTTTCCCTGTTTGTTGACTAGTCTCATCATTCTTGGATTGTTGCATTCAAGTGTTATGATGTTAAATTGTATGTGTGCACATCTCTATTAGCTGATTTGACCATAGAAGAATTTGAAGCTTCCTGTAATGGTTACATGAGTTTACAACTACATTTAAGCATGAAAATGTCACTGCTATGACCATGAGCGTGCTTATTTCGATTCAGCTGATTGGGCTCTGGGAAAGGTACATTTGATAAACATGCCTCTGTAATAGTTGCTTATATTGAATTTTCTGACACTCTTCTGTGTTCTCGCATGAAACAGCAAGGCGGCGAGAAGCCAAAGGGACCACTTGAGGCTCTTTGGCCTAAATTACAGGTATTTAGCCAATATTTTCTGTCCAAGTTCTCTGTTATCCTCTGTGTTAGACATGATGTCCTTTAGAGCGTAAAAAACTGCAGCTGCAATACTAGGCCATGACAGCAGAAAATTCTCAACTGCATATTTGTGAATAATTAGTACTTGTTCAGGTGCTGAGACATGGTTTCTCTGTGCAGGTAACGCTCTTTTGAAGTTGAAGCAGAGAATAACAAGTGGTCCTTTTGTTCAAGCGTTGTTGCTGCTTGAGAATTGGATCTAATGTAAATAGGTATTGTGATGTTTATGGACAATTATGTTTTGAAGTCCCGATCGGTTCTTTCCAACTGCTTTGATCACACTCTATACCAGTTGAATTTCCTTTTGAATATTTTGAATGATTATATAGAATGAGATAGTTATAAGGGGTTTAACTTTTGTAATAACATGTATCAATGTAGATGTTAGTGTATAGCTTCTGTACAACTTCTAGTTCTGCTTGTGTTAAGAACATAAGTGTGTTGGAGTTGGTTAAAGTCTTTCCCAACTCCATGTATTATAAATAATATTTGTTGTGTTTTATAATTTAGGCAAATTTGGTGCCAGTAATTGGTTGTATTTGGTGCAAATTTAGTTGCCCAGTATTCTGTTTGTACACTACAAGAAAAGCAATCGTTGATTGCAGTGGGAGTACCATATTATAACCTTCAAAAGGAGGATTCTTTGATTTTTTTTAACAAAGTCATTTTTTACATATTCTTACATGTTGTGATTTCTTTGGGGCTGCTTAAAAACAAAAATTTCGTAAAAAAAAAAAAAAATAACATTACCGACGGCCAAGCCGTCGCTAAATTAATCCAAATTTTGAGGGGGTTACAGACGGCTTAGCCGTCGGTAAATTACAGACGGATGTATATAATCTACCGAAGGCTAAGCCGTCGGTAAATTACAGACGGCTGTATATAATTTACCGAAGGCTAAGCCGTCGGTAAATTACAGACGGCTTAGCCATCGGTAAATTACAGACGGCTTAGCCTTCGGTAAATTACAGACGGCTGTATATAATTTACCGAAGGCTAAGCCGTCGGTAATACCGATGGATTTAATTGGCCGTCGGTAAAAAATTTCCAACGAGCGATTTTCCAAGGGCCCCGAGGCCGTCGGTAATCACGATTTACCGACGGTTTTCTTGAGTTACCGACGGAAAATGGCCGTCGGTAATGACGAAAATTCTTGTAGTGAGTCTATGATGGTTGCTAGAAACGGCACCAAGACAAGGAGAGAAGCGATGGAGAAGTTGAGTGTTTGGTGTACACTACAACAGATTCTTTAAAAGATGGCGCCACTTTAAATAGCGTTTAAATATGGAAGTGCTACTTAAAATTAGGTAGAGTACTTTAAGTAGCGTTTAACTAAGAAACACTACTGAAGGGTAAAGAAATAAATAGCACTTATAAAATCAACGCTACTTATAGTGGAGGAATAAATAGCGCTTAAAGTGAGAAGCGCTATTTAAAGAAGGACGCAAGAAAAAGTAGCGCTTAATGCAGAAAGCGCTATTTATTGTGTTAACCTAAAGTAGAGCCAATATAGAAAGCACTACTTATTGTCTGACCTAAAGTAGCGCTTCATAGATAAAACGCTATTTATTGTCAACTACTAATTTTAATTCAGCCCGCGTTTCTCAGTACCAGTCAGTCCCACTGTCTCATATCTCTCTCTCTCTCGTTTCTCTCAACGTCGCCATTGTTACTCCTTCCTCTCAGTGTCGCCAGCATCTCTGCTTGCGTTTCTCACCTTCGAAGCTCGTTGTTGTTGGCGTCGCCACCACTTCTGCTCGCGTCCTCGTTGTTTGTCACGTCGCACCATCGTTCACAGCTGTCGCACCATCGCACCTCTGCTTACGTCCTCGTTGTTTGTCGCGTCGCCACCACCTTCTTCTGTTCCCACCGTCGCATCGCTCCAACAGGTTTCATCTGTTCCCATTCTTCTTGCTTTCCTTTTTCCCCCTAAAACGCTTTCATTTTATTTTCCAAGGAACTCTTGTTTTAGGTTTTTGTAGTTGTGTTTAGATTTGATTAAGAAATGGTTGATGAGGAACGTGGAGGGATCAATGTTAATGTGTTTTTAGCTGATAGGTTTTTTAGTATACGTATTATTAATATTAGTGTTTTTTCTCATTATGTTAAATGAAGAAGTTGAGCTTTTAGAGATGTTACAGCAGAGCGTTTTAGAGAAATGGTTGAATTTGAAGTTTTTATTTGTTTATGTTTGGCCTATGTGGACCCTTGTGCTGGTTGGTATGATATTTTATTTTGTTACAGGTGTTGTATAAATTTTGGAATGTCCATATTTTAGGGGAGGTTCTGTCAAAATTTTGTTAGAAATTTGATATAGTCTGTGTGTTGTTGTTAAGAGAAGTGGTAGTTTTAGTGAGCAATGGGATTGATCAAACTTATACCTGTTGGACAAAGCACGGTGAGACAAGAGGTGAATCTTCGAATATGGGGAATAGTAGGAGATATGCGTCAGAGGACACCGGTACAAATACATATGATGGTGACCGTTTTGAAGAGATGGCAAATGCGGTTGAAGAAGATCTTCGTGATTGTCTTCAAATGTTTGAGAAGTTGATAAGTGATGCGGAGAAGCCGTTATATGACGGTTGTACTAAATTCACAAGATTATCGGCAATGTTAAAGTTGTTTAACTTGAAGTCGGGCAATGGATGGACTGATAAGAGCTTTATGGACTTACTCACACTATTGAAAGATATGTTGCCAAATGATAATGTGCTTCCTAGTCGGACATATGAGGCTAAAGAAATGTTACGATCTATTGGGATGAGCTATGAGAAGATACATGCTTGTTGTAATGATTGCATTTTATTTCGTAATGAATATGTGTCGTTAAAGTCGCGTCCTAAATGTGAAGCCTCACGGTATAAGAAGGAAGATTCGGCTCCAGAGAAGGTTTTATGGTATTTTCCCATAATTCTCAGATTCAGGCGTATGTATCGTAGTTCAGAAGATGCAAAAAACTTGGCATGGCATGAGGATGAAAGGATTCAAGATGGCAAGTTACGGCACCCGACAGATTCTCCTCAATGGAAAAAAGTTGATATTGATTATCCTGATTTTGGGAATGAACCAAGAAACTTACGACTTGCATTGTCTACTGATGGATTTAACCCGCATGGTGTTCAGAGTAGCTCTCACAGTACATGGCCTATGATTTTGGTGATTTATAACCTACCTCCATGGCTATGCATGAAGCGTAAATATATGATGTTGTCTTAGTTAATTTCTGGGCCGAAACAACCAGGAAATGATATCGATGTATACTTGGCTCCTTTAATTGAAGACTTAAAGCAAATGTGGGAGACAGGTGTAGTGGTGTATGATGGATATAGAGAAGAAAGTTTCACCTTGAGGGCTATGATTTTCGGCACAATTAATGATTTTCCAGCATATGGTAATCTATCGGGATATAGTACCAAAGGCCAGTGTGCACGCCTTATCTGTGAAGATAATACAGATTGGATTCGGTTGGATCATGGTAAGAAGAATGTCTTCCTTGGGCAACGTAGATTTTTGAATCCAAATCATTATTATCGATCGTTGAGAAAGGCATTCAATGGGAATACAGAAGAACGTAGAGCTCCTTTTCCTTTGACAGGTGCACAACTGTTTGGAAAAGTAAAAGATTTGAATATTAAATTCGGGAAACCTTTTGCGGGAGACCTTGTCACACGAGGGTGGAAAAAAAGGTCGATTTTCTTTGAGTTGCCATATTGGAAGTCATTATACGTAAGACATTTCATTGATGTGATGCATGTTGAAAAAAATATTTTTGATAGTCTTATTGGTACCTTACTTAATGTGCCCGGGAAGACTAAAGATGGCATCAAGGCAAGGCTGGACTTGGTTAGTATGGGATTGAGACGAGAGTTGGAACCCGTAAAGAAAGGGAAACGTCGTACATATCTACCTCCGGCTGCTCATAGTCTATCTAGAAAAGAGAAAAAAGATTTTTGTAAGTTTTTTGATAGTTAAGGTTCCAGAGGGGTACTCTTCAAACATTAAGAACCTCGTATCGATGAAAGATCTTAAGTTAAAGGGTCTAAAGTCTCATGATTGTCATGTTCTCATGGAGAATTTGCTACCCATAGCTATACGATCCATTTTGCCCAACAAAGTGCGGAATACCTTAACTAAACTTTGTTTCTTCTTTAAAGCAATTTGTAGTAGAGTGATTGACCTTGAAAAGTTGACAGCCTTGGAAAAAGAAATTATTCTGACTTTGTGTGAGCTTGAGATGTATTTCCCGCCTTCATTCTTTGACATAATGACTCATCTGACAATTCATCTGGTTAGGAAGACACAATTGTGTGGGCCAGCTTACATGAGATGGATGTACCCGTTTGAGCGTTATATGAAGATATTAAAAGGGTATGTGAAAAACCGATCATGACCAAAGGGTTGTATTGTTGAACGGTATATAGTCGAAGAAGCTGTTGAATTTTGTACCGACTATTTATCTAATGTTGAACATTCTATAGGGTTGCCACAGTCTCGTCACACAGGAAGAAGTGCAGGGCAAGGGATTACTGGACTTGAAATATTGACTATATCAAGGAAAGAATGGAAACAAGCACACTTATATGTTCTACACAACGCCGATGAGGTTGAGTCATATGTTGTAAAACATAAGGACATACTCAAGAGCTTGTACCCAAATAAGAGTCAAAATTGGTTAACAATAGAACACAATCGGTGTTTTATAAAGTGGTTGAAAGAATACATTTTTGAAGAGTTTATTGCAAATCCTAGCTCGGTTTCAGAAAGATTGAGATGGTTAACTAAAGGTCCAGCTATACATGTTATCTCCTATACCGGATATCTGATGAACGGGTACACTTTCTATACAAAAGAACGTGATGATCGTAGGAGAATGCAATATAGTGGGGTGACTCTTGTAGCTGAATCTATGCATATATCAAGTGCCAAAGACATAAACCCCATATATGCGAATATGTCATACTTTGGGGTCATTGAACGCATATGGGAGTTGGATTACAAGATGTTTCGAGTGCCTGTGTTCCAATGCAAGTGGGTTGACAATAACAACGGTGTACAAATGGATGAGTTAGGGTTCATGCAGGTGAACTTTAATAAGTTGGGATATCAAGATGAGCACTTTATTTTAGCATCATAAGCTCAACAAGTGTTCTATGTTTCCGATCCAGTTGATATGAATTGGGTCATTGTTCTATTGACTAACAAAAAAATTGTTAATGAGATTGATGATGAAACACATGAATATGCTGACATTGAGGATGACCCTTTCTTCAGGACATCACAATCATTGTTTGGGGCAAGTACACCTATAGAGGATGATGTGTATATTAAAAATGATCATAATGAAGGGCTTTGGATCAATCCATTATTTCATATGGGATGCGCAAATGTCAATAAAACGAGAAAAAGGAAAAGAGTTGCTTAAATGTACATGTATGTAGTGAATGCTATTTAATTTTTATTAATTTGTTAATCAATTAAATGTGTATTCATTGATTTCTCTTTTAAACCTGTGTGATTATGAACTGTCATTTTTTAATTACTTAAATGTCTAGTTTTTTTTGCAGGTAAATGACATCTCACAGTGATGATGGTGCTCCCGAGTCCACCCAAAAGGCGACGAGCCATGGACCGACTTTTAAGAAGAAAATCATCCGCGATATGAGTAAAGGGGTCCAAAACGTGTGGTAGGATGCTTATCAATTAATCTAATTAATTGTTTCATTTTTTTATTTGAGTATCTAAATTTGTACACTTATGCTATATTTTTAGGTTACATGGAATGTTAGGGGTCAACCTATTGATAAACATGCTAATGACTTTATTCAATACATTGGGGCCACAGTGCGGAAGACAGTCCCAATTACCCGCGATAATTAGAAGGATAAGGATCCGTCTATGAAGGAACTAAAAGATGAGATCTGGAATGAGATACAGGTATATAAATTAGTTAACATTTGTGGACTGTATTGTTTCTTAATTAATCTAAACATACTTATAGTCTACCGTTTTGTTTATAATGTTTTTGCAGAAATCCTTTGATGTTGATGAGGCTCGAAAGAATATTACACTTAGGATAGCTGGAAGAGCACACCGGACATTTCGAACTGCCTTGGCTCACAAGTGGTTTAGAGACAAATACGGGAACATCAATCATAAGCCTCCATCAATATATGCATCATTCATAGAACAAGATGATTGAAGCGCTTTTGTGAGAAAATGCACAGAAGATGAAGAATTTTTGGTATATACAACAATCTTTATAACTTGTATATATGACATTAAACCATGCATTGATATATTCTAATGTATTTATATAGAGAATAAGCAATGAAAATCGTGAGAGAGCGTCAAATCCTCCCTATCCTTACAAAGCAGGGGTTAAAGGGTATCCCCGCGTTGAGGAAGAAATGGTATATACAATATCCTTAATTATAACTTGTTTTTAACGTATCTTTTGGTTTCTTTCTATTAGTAATGGTGAATTTCAATTTGTTTGGTGAATTTCAATTTGTTTGTTCATATGTACAGCTGTTGGAAGCAGGAGAAGATGTAACATCTCAATCAATTGATCGACATTTATTGTGGATAGAAGCCCGCCAAAACAAGGAAGGTCAGATTGAACATCCACCCACTAGAGAAGTGGCTGATAGAATTGTAAGTATGATAGCATTAGTTAACATTTTCATTTGTTAATAATAGTGATAATATTTAAAAATATTTGTTAATAATAGTGATAATATTTAAAAATATTTGTTAATAATAGTTGTGTGTCACAGGATACCCTATCACAGTCTATGTCACAGGGGGATGTATCAGATATGTCACAAGACATCCTTTCTCAAGCCATACCGATCAAGGAGTATCCTGGTCGGGTAAGGGGTATAGGATTTGGTGTCTCTCCAGGTGCTATCTTCAGATCAAGCGCACAAGACGTCATGCTGATGCTAGTGAAACAGAAGAGTTGAGGAAAATGGTAGCTCAATTATACAAAAAAGTTCAGGAATTGGAAGATAGCAAGAAGGATAAGGAACCAGTAGAGAAGGATGAGCATGAGTTACCTATCCCTAACCCAAATAGTGTTAGAGATAGTTGCACTATTGTGTCTCTCGAGGTAATAATCGTTAGATTTCTTTCTATACTTGTGTCACCTGAGTATTCAATGGTTTAACATATTAATATTTTGTTTATCATTGGTTTAGGGCATTCATGAGTGTAGCCTATATTTGACAAGCCCAACGCAACGAATGGTCGGTAAGAGAATTTTATATAACGGACCAGGTGTGTTACTACACAACCTACCCTTACTTCCTAATCATGTGAAGGTTAGAGTTGACGTTGCATTTGAGGGGGATGCACCGTTGCCTGTACCACAGGAGGCGGCTGATGTGATGACAGTGGAACAGGCAATAGGTACCTATGTGGCATGGCCAAACCACCTTGTAGTTACAAGTGATACGGTACGTATATATTAAATTGTATATTGCATATATTTATTAAATTAAGTGGTCACTAACTAATTAATGTATTGGAATGCAAAATATGTAGGTATCCCCAAGATTCAAACCCAAGGACAAGGGCAAGAGCAAGCAGTTTACAGCTAGCAAGAATGTTGGCAAGGAGCCAACAATTGGGTCATTTACATCTCCGGTGAAGAAGGTGGTCGCATCTACCTCTCAGCCTCCTACAGCTCTTGCTACAGATTTTTTAATTTTTCTTAGAGTCCATGTGACAACAATGATGAAGGGGGAGGATACCATTAAAGTACCAATGGATAAATCAATTTTGGGTTATAAGCACGCATTAAGACTTAGTGCTAATGCTGAACTTCAAGAAATTCTTAATGATAATGAATGGTTAAGTCAAACTGTTATTAGCGTATATCTCAGGTACTGTATTCAACTTTAAAGTATCCAATGTTTTTTATTGTTTCAGCTAAATATTTATGTTATTGTTAATGTATTAATTTGTATGCATGTTTTAATTTAAGATACCTATATCAAGAGATATTGGTCCCACAAGAACAGACTCAGAGGTTTATGTTTTTGTGCCCACAACAAATCAATATGGAAGTTTGGAATGCTACTGTATCTGAATATATAGTTCAGCATTTGACATTGGCAAATCCTGAGTCTGAGACTTTGTTTTTGTCACCTTGCAACATAGTGTGAGTCATTTAATTTATACACACACACACAGATATATATATATATATATATATATATATATATATATATATATATATTGAAATGTGATTACCTGCTTATGATTTTTTCGTCCAACATTTTTGTAGGGATCATTGGTTATTGATAGCGATTAATCTAAATCAAAACATTGTGTACTATTTGGATCCATTGCATGTACACTTCAGCCTGCGCAAAAAATTGAAAGAGACATACAATCAGTAAGAGTGTGTGTGTGTGTATATATATGTATTTTCTTAATATATATATATATATATATATATATATATATATGCACTTTTATGCATGTATTGGATTGATTATCGTTATGAATCTGAAATTGGATATTAGAATGCTGAATTTATTATGTTTAAGGAATGTGATTGATTTGTTTTTAATGGCTTAAGTAACACTACGTTTATGTATCTCATAAAGGTTGTCATAATCCATTATGCGATAGTTGCATGCTCCGTGTTTTGCTTTGTGACATAACGGTTTATTGCTTTTCTTATAAATGATTATGCTATGAACTTAAATGTTTACAGATATTGTAATGTTGAAGTTTTTATTTGTTTATATTTGGCCTATGTCAGTCTTTGTGCTGGCTGGTATGGTATTTTATGTTGTTACAGGTGTTGTATAAATTTTAGAATGTCCATATTTTAGGGGAGACTCTGCCAAAATTTTGTTAGAAATTTGATATAGTTTGTGTGTTGATGTTAAGAGCAGTCGTTATGAATGTATTGGATATATATTGAATGATTTTTTTTGATTTTGCATTTAGGGCTATCCTTGTTCATCGAACACTAAATGTCAAGTCTCGGTTTTCTAAATCAACGACACCTAAATGGATACCGATAAAGGTATTATACCAAATTTTTTATGCAATTATTTAAATTACCAAAATAAAAGTAATTAATTTCATATTTTTTGTTTTATAGTGTCCTCGCCAACTGAACTCTGATGATTGTGGCCGGTATGTATTGAAGTTTCTCAAGAATATTGTCATTCATAACCAAACACAAATTCCAACGGAGATATGTATATGTAATAATTAATTTCGAAGTTTATATAATTTTTTTACTTTTACACATACCATTTGGAAGCATGTGTTCAATTCTAACTTGATTTAATTTTCATTTCGCAGTACTTTCCTGATTGTCAATTCGACACATACCCTGATCATACCGTACTCAAGGAAGAGTGGTGTCGATATTTTGTTACGAATTTTATTATGTATAGGCACGTAGAAGAAGAAGAAGAAGAAGATTAGTGTGTAATGTTTATGTACTAGCATAATATGTGTTATGTTTTAGTTAATGTATTTTAATGTTTTATTTATGATAGTTTTGTTAATATTTGGCCGAGAATTATATCATGTAATGTTAAATTTGGATTTTGTGAGTTTTGATATTGGCACAAATTTGAGTGTTGATGATTATTTTGGTGTGCAGTAACCACTATATGCATAGGTATGTGAATATGACCCCCAAAAAAAACATTAAATAGCATTTTTTTTAAAAAGTGCTACTTATTCCTTGAGAATAAGTAGCGCTTATTATGATAAGTGCTACTTATTCCTTGAGAATAAATAGCGCTTTATAAAGGAAGCGCTACTTATTCTCAGGAATAAGTAGCACTTCCTAAAGAAAGCGCTACTTATTCTCAAGGAATAAGTAGCGCTTCCTAACTAAGAGCTATTTATTCCCAATTTTAAATAGCGTTCAAAAAATGCTATTTATTGAAGATACAATCAGTATCGGCCCGATATATAGCGCCTTTAAGCGCTATTTAAGGCAAAAAAAAGCGCTATTTATTCCCTTTTTTTGTTGTAGCGGTAAGCCCTAGTGCTAATCTATTTTGAATAGATTATTATTCGTATAATAACTTTAATCATATATTAAATATATCTATGAGGCATTATTTATTATGTTATTAATGATATAGCATAATAAAGTCCTTAGAATAATAGAATATCAAATGTGATTTGATTGTGAGACCCCATTTAACTATAAAACACTATTTTTAAAGTATCTGTATTCGAATTATTATCATTAACAATGAATACTATAATGTATAGAGACTATTATGTGGGTGACTGATAACCACATATCGCGAGTCATTGAAAAGAGATATCACACAGGTATAAGATATGAGATATTTATATTGGATTGACCCATTATGATGACGCTTTATAATAGTTATGTTAGTGTCATAAGCACTCTTTATACTGACCATAATGAGGCAAGTCCTTTGACTTGAAGTCCCTACGATTGCTAATATATGGAGTTGTAGGCTTCAATGCTATCAAACATCATGGGTAACAGAATGACTATAAGAGTAGTACTTGGGCATGCAATGAATCATGTTGAGGAATGTGAGTGATGTAGAAAGAATTCATCCCTTCTCATAATAGGAGTAATGTGTTGGCCACTCGATAGAGTGAGACGTGGAATAATCCTTGTTATGTGAGGAATGAGCCATTATGAGATATGGGACCAATGGGAATTACACGTCTACTTGGGGATCGAGAAACATACGATTGGACATAACAAGGATGATACATTTATGTCTCATGTTCAATTAGGACATATGGATGATGGGACACGATCTTCACAAGTATATATTGCAGCGGCAAGGTTCTTATTGTGTCACCGATATTTTCATAGGCTGGGTGACAGTGACGTATTGCTAGATGCTAATAATTGTATGTGATATTTAATATTATATTAAAATTTAATATTATGATCGGTCTAACGGGAACCTATGAGGGTCACACACAAAGAGTGGTTTATTGGAGCACTTAGTAATTGACTAAATTAAATGAGATTTAATTTATGTCAATAGTTGATTAAATTAAATATGATTTAATTTAAGTCAACATGATAATTGAATTAAATGAGATTTACTTTAATTAACACGATGATTTAATTAAATGAGATTTAATTAAATAGGCAAGGTTATTGAGCTAGGCCCAATACAACTTAGGTCACTCAGTTATTTAAGGGAAGAGAGTGCATTAGCTCATTAGGTCAAGGCTACCTTTCCCTAAGGTGAGAAGGAGGAGTCCAACCACCTTGGAAAGGCCAACTAGCATGGGCACCTCGGCTCCGGTAGATCCTTACGTAGACCGAGTAGAGAGACGACACTTGACGTCTTGGTGATGGTAAAACATGCTTCAAGGATAATCTCTAACCTTATCTTTGTGATTCTTGGCAATGACATGGTCCGTGGGAAAATAGTTTTTCCAGTCAAGAGGATTTTCAATTCTAAAAATTAAAATTGGCATGGGCACCTCGGCTCCGGTAGATCCTTACGTAGACCGAGTAGAGAGACGACACTTGACGTCTTGGTGATGGTAAAACATGCTTCAAGGATAATCTCTAACCTTATCTTTGTGATTCTTGGCAATGACATGGTCCGTGGGAAAATAGTTTTTCCAGTCAAGAGGATTTTCAATTCTAAAAATTAAAATTGTTGCTCTTGAAACCCCCAACATTGAGTACAAACATAGAGTATCTATGATGGTCTCACTACGAGGGAGGCAAAGGAAGGTAGAGTGATGGAGAAACAACCCTTATCGATGGGGGAAAAGCCTCCAACGAGGGAAGGGAGGAAATCCAGAAGCCTGGATGGTGAAAACCCTAATACAACACGATGGCTCGTAGAGAGGGAGAATGTTGAAGAGAAGGCATAGTTTCTCGATCTACTAGGCTCACTTTAAGTAGAATAATTAATAGCTGCATTGTTAAAAGGAAAAAATGAATTAAATATTGTCTAAATTTTGATAGCACATGTATGGAGGTACATCGTTGAAAATTGTAATTAAGGAGCATTTTCAAAATCATTTCAATAGTAAAGAGTAGATCAGACCAGAGTTGGGAAATATGAGTATATCTTAGATTGACAAATCGACAAACTTTGTGTTAATTGCACCTTTTTAAAGGAGACCAGGTCTGCGGTTTGGGATTGTGAAGAGGTCTAAGAGTCTAGGTCTAGATGGCATCAATTTTGATTTTATTAAGGAATTTTGCAAGAGTGCCAAGGCTAGTTTCGTTGCTTTTTTGGAGGGGTTTCACGCAAATGGAAAATTGGTTAAAGGATCAAATAATTCCTTTATTGTGTTAGTGCCTATAAGAGTTAATCTTTTGAAGTTAGGAAATTTCATACCTATCTCTCTTATTAGATGTATAAGGTATTGTCCAAATTCCTACCAAATAGATTGAGAAAGGTCATACATTTAGTGATTTCATAATCACAGTCAGTGTTTGTTAAATGAAAACAAATACTAGAAGGAGACCTTACTGCAAATTAACTGATGAATGATGGAAATTAGGCCAAAAAGGATATTGTATTACTTAAGTTTGACTTTGAAAAGGCTTATGATTAGGTAAGCCAGAGTTATTTGGACTTTATGATGATGCGGATGGGATTTGCACCTAAATAGAAGAAATGGGTCATTGAATGCTTATCAACAATCAGGGTATCAATCTCAGTTAATAAGAGTCCAACAGTTGAATTCCGTATCGGCAAAGGCTTACGTCAAGGAGACCTTTTATCTCCTTTCTTATTTCTCATTGTTGCATGAGGGCTAAGCGTCATGTTTAATAAGGCCGTCCGTCTTTAGGGTTGATCATAGGGTACAATTTCGGGGCTACGGAACAATGAATATCACATATACAATTCGCAAATGATACTATGATAATAAGGCAGAAAAGTTAATGTCATGTGTGGGCCATTAAATTTCTTTTGCAATTATTTGAAGTAACACTAGGGCTGAAAGAGAACTTTCATAAAAGCCAGTTGATGGGTATTAATGTCGAACATCAGTGGTTAGAGGAGGAAGCATATCATCTGCATTGTAAAATCAATATGCTTTCTTTCAGTTATCTTGTTTACCCATTGGGGTAAATCCAAGAAATAGATCTACGTTGCAACCGATGGTGGATAAGGTTAGAAAGAAATTAGGCTAAATTTTACTTTTAGTCCCTTATGTTTATTTTAGGTTTCAGTTTGGTTCCTTATGTATTATTTGTTCCGAATCGATCCCTTATGTCTAAAGACTACATCAATGTGATCCCTCTGTTCCAAAGTGGTCCCTTATGTTACAAAAATTATAGCAGTGTGGTCCATTTTTTTTGCAAAATAAGGGACAAAAAAGGACCACGTTGGTATAATTTTTATAACATAAGGGACCATTTCAGAACAAAAAAAAAACAAGAGGGATCACAATTAACACATAAGGGGCCAATTCGAAACTTTTAATACATAAGGGACCAAATTAAAACCTAAAATAAATATAAGAGACCAAAAATATAATTTAGCCAAGAAATTATCATCGTGGGATAGTAAACACATGTTTTTGGGTGGATAGCAAACACATGTCTTGTAAAGTCAATCCAACATTCATTTCTGATCCACTTTCTTTCTTTCTTGAAGGCTCCTAAAGATATTATGTCTTTACTTGAATATCTTTTTAAAAGGTTTCTTTCGGGGGTCTGAAGGTAATCGAAAAGTTCACTGTGGTATATCGGTTAAAGATCTCAAAGCTTTTAATCTTGCTTTATTAGGAAAGTGGTTGTGGGGGATGATGACAAAAACACAATTGTTGTTTAAGGTGTTATTTCATAAATATAGGGAGGTGGTAGGGAGCTTAGATACAGGCCAGAGTGATGAGGACCTCATGGAAGCACCAACCAAAGGAAAGCTGGGAGATGTCTTAGGAGGAGTAGGAGGACCCTTGACTAGGGAAAGATATACGATGATCAAGGAAGCACTGGAGAAGTAGGTGACTATATTCATGGAGAGGAAACTTGAGGAAGAGAAGGAGCCAAAGTCATTTCAATATTTTCAAGCCATTAGAATGATGTGACCATAGCTCCATGATGATATGATGATGCTTATTATTACTTTCATTTCGTTGTTTTTTTATTTGAACTTGGCTTTGCAATAATTCTAGAGTTAGATTTGGTTTATGTCATGTGTAAGAGAAGGTGTACTTGGCTTCCTTACACTTAGTTTAATTAGGAATGTGATGTAAGTCCTTGTTTGCTCCTAGGGAATGATACCTCCTAGTAAAGCCCATTTTAGGAAAGTGAAGACTTACCTTAAGTAAGCATGTATGAGGCCATTTAGAATATTACCTTTGATTTTGAATGAAATCTCTCCTTTGAGAACTGGGTAGAGCATTTGTCTTCTCTTAAGTTCTTGGATTAGAACTTGCTTGAATGGATTTCACTTCATTATGGCGATTCTTCCTTGCGCTTATCAATCATCCCCACCTAAAGCATGATTTTGGTGCCTTCTTTCATCTTCTTTCTTTATTCAATTTGTTTGGTTTATTTGTTGTTTTTCCATCTTTGAACTTTAAATTTGTTCTTCCTTGTTTTACTTTACTTTGCTACATCTTTGAACGAAACATCATGGGCACTTAGGTATGGTCACGGTCTACACCCCCATTTTGATGAAGCTCAAGACCAAGGTCATCCCTAGCTTGGATTTTGCGATTTTGTTGCTCAATTAGTGAATCAATGCTTGTCTGATGGATCTTATGGGTGTGTGCATGAGTTGGAGTACATCATTTGGTATCTAGAGCCATCTCCATCAAGTTTGAAGAAATGGGTTTCCATTTTCAAGACAGCTTCAATCTTGGGTTTGATCTTTTTTCCCTTTGTTTTTTTGCTCACTTTTTGTGCTTTTGTGTTCTCCCATCTTTGGGCTTTATGTTGGTTCAAATAGTTTTTCATTTGGATCATTTTTGAGAAATCAGTGTTTTCATCTTCATCTTCTTCCATGAACCCTAAGTTGGCCGATATTTCTACCTCATGTTTTATTCTTAGTTTGTGTTGTTTTGTTTGATTGGATGTGTTATTTGTGAAAATCATGAAGATTGTGATCATTTCAAGCCCTTGTTTGTGAAATTAGGACAAGAATTAAACTAGATAGGGTTTTTCTCATGTTCTTAGAGCAACTTTAATGGTGTTATCTATTTGCGCGTTGTTCAATGGGCCACTACTGATTTGTCAGAAAAAAGCACTCTCGTTCCGTCATTTAAAATAGTTGACGTGCTCTATATACTTGCTTTGACCAAAATATAAGAAACCATGCTCAACAATTCAGTGCCACATGGGCTAAATGATGCGCTGCTGGACTTTAGTTCACGCTGCAAATTTTTAAGAAATGCCCATTAAAGATGCTCTTAGTGTTCCTGATGCTCTTCATCTTCTTCATGGTCTTCATAGAAATTTGAGCCACCTCTATTGATAAGTGTGCCAATTGATTTTGAAGGTTTTGATGATTTGTATTTAAGTTGCTAGATAGCTACTTGAATGAAAGCTTGTGAATTATGGAGATGAACCATGACTTCCATTGATGCATAGGTTGCTTTCATTTTCATTAAATCTCCATTGTCATCCAATGTCCAAGATGTGTAACATTTAGTGTTCTTGTGAGGGGGTATTGATTATATAGCAACCTGTAATCTTTAAGTTGGGTCGTTTTCATAATTTCCCAAAAGTTCTGAGGCAAAAATAGAAAGACCAAAATTTTGGTGGTCAAGAAAATAAATATCAAAAAATTATGGGTCCCAAAATATAAATTTGAAAAAAGTTGAGGGACCAATCTGCAAAAGTTGAAAAATATTATAGTGACCTCTTTGTAATTTTAACAAATAGAATATTTGTTTTTGCCTCATCTTTCCATTGAAAAGTGTTTTACATCCCAACTCTCACCCAAAACTGGACTTTTGATTGTTTGGCACTTTTGGCTCATTTTCTTTTAAGTCTTAAGTCTCTTCTTTCTCTCTTGTCTTTCTTTGCCTTCTTATATTTGAGTGTGGTTGTTTCTTTTTATCTTTTCTTGTTTCTCTTTTAAAATTATATTAGTTTTGTCTTACACTTTTCTTCCTTTAAACTCTTGCGTTGAAAGCTTAAGTGGAATTGTTACTGTTTGTTTGGATTTCTTAATTGTGATTCTTGCTTGAGTTCCATTTTAAGAACTGGAAAGAGGAATATTGAGTGGAAAAGGCAAGAGTGAACATAGAAAAAGCCTTCAAAGAGTGAAACACGAGTGACAAATTCTCTGAGTGTAAACACTTAGTGAGTGAAAAAGGCCTTTCTTTAAATTGTTATTTTCTCTAACTTGTTTTGTTTTGAAGTATGTCAGATGGGACTAGTTCCCCTCTTTCACCCAAGGTTGCGGCCAAATAAATCCAAATGGATAATTTAGCTAAGGTCGTAAGGATGATCCAAGAAGGAGTGGACCAAATGAGAAGTGACATTATAAGGGTGTCTAAATCACGGTCTCTGCATGATTCACATGGAGGAGATAGTAGTTATGAATCTTCGGGAGAAAGGAGGAATAGGAGGGATGGTAATAGGAGAAGAAATAGGAGATATAGAGAGGAGGGAGAAATAGGAATCAAGAGGATGAGTACGAGAAGAAGGTAAACATTGTCTACTTTAAGGGTAAAAGTGAACCCGAAGCTTACTTGGTTTGGGAACTCAAAGTGGAGCAAATTTTCTTATGCCGCCATTTTAGTGGAGAAAAGAAATGGAAGTTAGTGGTGTTAGAATTCACGGATTATGTACTACTTCAGTGGGGCCATGATAAGAAATAAAGGAGGAGGTGTGAGAATAGGTCAATTGAAACTTGGAGGGAGTTAAAGGCTATGTTGAGGAGGAGGCATGTGCCTTCTTATTATCGCAAGCAGACCCTCCACAATTTACGAAGGATAACTCAAGATAAGAAATAAAGGAGGAGGTGTGAGGATAGGTCAATTGAAACATGGAGGGAGTTAAAGGCTATGTTGAGGAGGAGGCATGTGCCTTCTTATTATCGCAAGGAGACCCTCCACAATTTACAAAGGCTAACTCAAGGAAATAAAAGTGTTAATGAGCATTACAAGGAGATGGAAATTGTTAAGATTAGAGTCAATGTGAAGGAGGAAGTGGATGCTACCAAGGCTAGGTTCACAAATAGCCTACATGAAGACGTAAGGGATGTTGTTGAACTTCAAAACTTGGTGGACCTTGAACAACTTGCCCACCATGCAATTAAGGTGGAAAAGAAATTCAAAATAAAGCAAGCCTCAAGATGGTCAAGTTCTCACTCAAAATCATCCTCCAACTACGACTCTTCAAGTTGGAAGGACAAGTAAAACAGGGAAGGCTCCCCAAGTAAAATTACGGCCAATGCCATGCAAGGTATGTCTTCTAACTCTAATCCTTTAAACCTTAGGATAGGTGACATTAAATGCTTTAAGTGTCAATGTTGTGGTCATATTGCATCTAGTTGTCCCACAAAAAGAGTCATGATTGCAAAGGGGAATATTGAATTTAGTTCTCAGTCTTCTAATCCTGGTTCCCGAAATTCTAGTGATAGTGAGAATGTTGTTCATAAAGAAAAACGTGAGGCCCATGACCTAGGTGTTGATTCTAAAGATTTGTTGATGGTTAAGAGGTTTTGGGTATCCAAGTTAAAGATGAAGATAACATCCAAAGTTAAAATATATTCCATACTAGGTGTCTTGTAGAGGTGAGGGCTTGTTCCTTAATCATTGATGGTGAGAGTTGTGCTAATGTTGCTAGTACAAGGCTAGTGACCAAATTGAATCTTAACACAACTCTCCATCCAAAGCCTAATAGGCTACAATGGTTAAGTAAGGATGGTGAGCTTGTAGTGGACAAACAAGTGTTGGTTAAATTTTCCATTAAAAAATACCAAGATGTGGTGGATTTTAATATCCAACACCATGCTAGTTTTCTAACCTAAGAGGTTTCCTAGGGCTTTCTTAAGAGCCACTAGTCTATGAATATTAAGGTTGAAGGAGGTATTATGCTTTGTCGAATGCAGGGGTGCCTATTATTTTGTGGAGGGGGATGTTGAGTGGTTTTGTTAGAGCTAGGTATTGTTGATTGTATGATGGAGTTGATGGTTAGGAGTTTGGCGTTGTCAATAAGTTTGTTATTGGCCTAGTGTTTTATATTATGCTGCTCAAGAGGTGGTGGGGCTCAATCCTTTGTGCTACAATTATTTCAAAAGAGGCAGAGGAATTCATTTTGAGGTGTCTTGTAAGGTGGTTTAGAGAAGGTTTTGACTTATTCGGGACCTGTTATATGTTTGAGGATTAGCATTTGGGGAATGAATCTATCATATTTTTTCTATTTACCATACCTTGCACTTATAGTGATGATTGTGTATGTGGAGTATTTTGGCTTCTGAAAGACCTGATATTAGTTTTTTGGAAGAGTCATCAACATAGGTTTGGATAGTTTGTCTCAAATGGAGGGTGTAGGGCTCTTTAACGTCAGATTAAGGTTGAAATGTTGGAGGTAGTGGATTCTCTTGCCAGACATGTGGCTTAACACCCTTCATTTTGGAGGCTTCTCATTTCTTGGAGCAAAATCACCTATTTGTCCTTGCTTTCATATTCATTTTGAAAGAGAACCTATCAAAGAATTATTAATTTAAATGTTACCTGCAATTGTTTTGTGATGTTGTAGTTGGTCAAGCATCTGGTACTGTTTTTGTGCTTGCAATATGTATGCTCTCAGCTTTGGATCAAATCCTATATTTCTAACTGTCATGCATTATGTCCTAAATGTGCATAAAAACCAGCTTCACATGAAGAAGTGGACCAATCACATATGACTGGAGGATTTGAATAGATAAATGCACATACATGGCATTCACAGAATTTTCTTGCAGTCATATCATTATAGGTCCTGTTTTTGGTCTATCTCTTTTTATTTTGTTCTCTTCTATTTTTTTTTTGAGGAGGTCCTTAATTGGTGCAGCAAGAGTGTGTATGCAAGAACATTTTTTTTATCTACGATTTCACAAGCTCAAGGTGGCATCGGTCAAAACGGATGGAGTTTGCTGCTACTGCTATTTGATGTAGCTATTAGGATGGAATTGTTGTTGTTAGGATGAAGTGTGATATTTGTTGTCATAAATGTAGTATCTTTAATTGGGATGTTTATGTTGTTAGTGATTGTGGAGTTTAGAGTGCCTTAAAATCAGTTTGGAGGATCATGGAATTGCTTGGAAGTGTTTCTTGAACACTGGGAATCGATTCCCTAGCTATGGGAATCGATTCAAGCATGTTTGGTTCCCTGGGAATCGAAGCACGCCTCTGTGAATCGCATGGGAAGCCTGCAGGAATCGATTCACTTCATTAATTCGTGCAGGGGAAGCTTTTTGTACTAGGTGAATCGATTCACCTTAAACTGTGAATCGATTCACAGTCGGGTTTTTCTATAAAGCCGTGACGCAAATCAGACAGAGAGCAGATTTATTCTAGGGTTGTGTGCAGCCGTTCTTGAGCGTCTTTGTGAGGTTTTAGGGGCTGGGAAACACGGTTAAACACCTTGGGATCTTAAGAGAGAATAGAGTGAGGATTGAAGGCTTTCTCTATTGTTGTTCTTGAGAGTTTATCAAAGAGGGAAAGAGAGAGGGATTGGGAACTCTTGGGTTTGTTCTTTGTGGACATTGTAAAGGGGGTTCTAAGCAATTGTAATCTCTTGTAAGACTCATTGATAGTGAAACGGAGGGCTGCTCTCTCCCGCAGACGTAGGCCATCTTCTTTGGGGCCGAACTGCGTAACCAAATTGCGGTGTCTTCTTCTCAACTTTTATCTCCTTTGTTTGTTTGTTTTATTGCACCTTGTTGATTGAGTGGTTGATTGCTAATATTTAGTTATTGGTTGCCATTGAAGTTTGTTCCATTTATCTTGTTTGAATCTCAACAAGTGGCGCCGTCTGTGGGGAGGAACAAATCATTCAAGTGAGCACCATGGGTACTAAATGGGACATCGAGAAATTTTCCTGTAACAACGACTTTGGTCTATGGAAGGTAAAGATGGAAGCAATACTTATTCAACAGAAGTGTTTTGAAGCCTTGAAGGGTGAGGCAAGAATGCCGCCAACTCTGTCTCAAACGGAGAAGAAGGAGATGATAGATAAGGCAAGAAGTGTCATTATCTTGTGCCTTGGCGATAAGGCACTGAGGGAAGTTGCAAGAGAGAAGACCGCGGCGGAGATGTGGGAAAAGTTAGAATCGTTGTACATGACAAAGTCATTGGCCCACAGGTTATGTCTGAAACAACATCTCTACTCATTCAAGATGGTAGAGACCAAACCTATTGTGGAGCAACTAACGGAATTCAACAAAATTATCGATGACCTACTGAATATTGATGTGAAGCTCGATGACGAGGATAAGGCTTTACTCTTATTGAATTCATTGCCTAGGTCCTTTGAACACTTTAAGGATGCACTCCTCTATGGCAAGGAGTCCACTATTACTTTGGAGGAGGTCCAACAATCAATTAGGACCAAGGAGCTAACCAAGCTTCAAGACTTGAAGGTGGAAGATAGTGGGGAAGGCTTGAGTGTCTCAAGGGGAAAGAATGAGAGTAGAGAAGCGGTAAAGGAAAGCCTAAGGCGAAATCCAAGTCGGAAGGGACAATAAAGCTAAGTACAAATGCTTTAATTGTCATAAGGTTAGTCACTTCAAGAGGGATTGTCCAGAGAGGGGCAATGAAGATTCCGTGGAGGTTGCGATTGCTATGGAGGATGGTTATGAGGATGCGGGGGCTCTAGTGGTTCTGAGTTGGGAACCAGAGAGGAGTTGGGTTATGGACTCCGGGTGCTCTTTTCACATGTGTCCAAGGAAGGAATGTTTTGAAACTTTGGAGCTCAAGCAAGGTGGAGTAGTTCGCCTTGGTGACAACGAAGCGTGCAAAGTTCAAGGTATGGGTTCAATTCGTCTTAAGATGTATGACAACCGCGAATTCCTTTTACAAGATGTGAGGTATGTTCCTAAACTCAAGCGAAATTTAATTTCTATAAGCATGTTTGATGGATTAGGCTATTGCACTAGTATTGAGCATGGTATGATGAAAATTTCGCATGATGCATTGATAATAGCTAAGGGGACTAAAATGTGTGGTTTGTACATATTAGAGGGTTCAACTATTATTGGGCATGCATCATTAGCTAGCCAAACCTTGCATGATAAAACCATGTTATGGCATAATAGGTTAGGGCATGTTAGTGAGAGGGGTTTAGTTGAACTAGCTAAACAAGGTTTGCTAGGTGGTGATAAATTGGATAAGCTAGAATTTTGTGATAAGTGCATACTAGACAAACATCATAAGGTTGAGTTTGGGGGTGGCATGCATCATTCTAGTAAACTCTTTGAGTACATTCACTCGGATCTTTGGGGTCCGGCTAGAGTGAGTACTCATGGGGGTGGTTCCTATTTTCTCACCATGGTTGATGATTTCTCTAGGAGAGTATGGGTCTACATTTTGAAAAGCAAAAGTGACACCTTTGAAAAGTTCAAGGAATGGCATACTCTCATAGGAAATCAAATAGGAATTAAACTGAAAATTTTAAGGACTAACAATGGCCTGGAGTTTCTTTCAGAGCATTTTGATAAGTTTTGCAGGAAACAAGGTATTCAGAGGCATAAGACCGTGGAAGGCTCACCGCATCAAAATGGCCTAGCAACATGCATGAATAGGACCATCTTGGAGCGGGTGAGGAGTATGTTTTTGGCAGCTGGGTTACCTAAAAGCTTCTAGGGCGAGGCTGTGAGTACAGCAGCATACTTGATCAACAGATGTCCATCAACGGCGTTAGACTTCAAGACACCTATGGAGGTTTGGAGTGGGAGACCGGCGGACTACTCCAAGTTGAAGGTTTTCGGGGCTTTGGCGTTTGCTCATGTCAGACAAGACAAACTTGAAGCCAGAGCTGTGAAATGTGTCTTCATCGGATATCCGGAGGGTGTGAAGGGATACAAGTTGTGGAATTTGGAATCTGGAGGGTCAAAGGTTATCATAAGCAGGGATGTCACTTTCGATGAGACCCGCATGGGGATGAAGTGCAAAGACCTGGAGGATAGTAGCTCAGAAGTGGAGGTGGAGAAAACTCAGTTTGAGGTGGAGTCTACCACTAGTGAGACCGGGAATGATGAAGAAGAGGATAGTCCTCCACCATCAGGTTCTAGAGGAAGACAACAAACAGTGGATCCTGACTATCAGTTGGCAAGAGATAGGGAAAGGAGGGAGACTGTGGCACCAAAGAGATACGGGTATGCTGATCTTGTTTGTTATGCTTTGGTTGTGACTGAAGAGGTTCAAGACTCGGGACCAAGGGACTTCAGAGAAGCAATGGGAAGCATGGAGAGTCAGAAACGGTTGAAGGCAATGAATGAAGGTGTGAATTCATTGGAAAAGAACCGGACTTGGGAACTTGTGAATCTACCGGAAAAGTCAAGGGTAGTTGGATGCAAGTGGAACTTCATGAAGACGGAAGGTATTCCGGAGTTTGAAGAACCAAGGTACAAGGAGAGGCTTGTATGTAAGGTCAATCTTGAGTTGGAGAGTGTGAATGATATTCAAAAGGCAAGTTCTAGCAAGGCGGAGATTGGTATGCTCAAGGGGAAGTTAGCTTCTGGATTTGAGATGATGGATCTCGGCATTGTGGAAAAGACACTTGGAACGAATATTGGGAAGAACCGGAAAAGGAGGTATGGCTCTTTGAAAGACGGTTTGAAGCATGTGAAGACAACTCAAGGTGGAGTGGCAAAGAAGGATATGATTGGTGACTTGGGGATTATGCATGGTTGTGAGAAGTTCACCGAGTATCTTCCTAGATCAAGGTTCAAGGATCAATTGGACTTGATCAATTGCGTTGAGACGTAATTCCATATTAATGGAGAGAGCAGCTAGTGGTTGATGGATAAAGTTGAGCATCACCACTGATTTGAAGTCAAGGTGGAGAATTGTGGAGTTTAGAGTGCCTTAAAATCAGTTTGGAGGATCATGGAATTGCTTGGAAGTGTTTCTTGAACACTGGGAATCGATTCCCTAGCTATGGGAATCGATTCAAGCATGTTTGGTTCCCTGGGAATCGAAGCACGCCTCTGTGAATCGCATGGGAAGCCTGCAGGAATCGATTCACTTCATTAATTCGTGCAGGGGAAGCTTTTTGTACTAGGTGAATCGATTCACCTTAGGCGTGAATCGATTCACGGTCGGGTTTTTCTATAAAGCCGTGACTGCGAATCAGACAGAGAAGCGGTTATTCTAGGGTTGTGTGCGGCGCTCTTGGCGTCTTTGTGAGGTTTTAGGGTCGGGAAACACGGTTAAACACCTTGGGATCTTAAGAGAGAATAGAGTGAGGATTGAAGGATTTCTCTATTGTTGTTCTTGAGAGTTTATCAAAAAAGGGAAGAGAGAGGATTAGGAACTCTTGGGTTTGTTCTTTGTGGACATTGTAAAGGGGTTCTAAGCAATTGTAATCTCTTGTAAGACTCATTGATAGTGAAACGGAGGGTCGCTCTCTCCATGAGACGTAGGCCATCTTCTTTGGGGCCGAACTGCGTAACCAAATTGCGGTGTCTTCTTCTCAACTTTTATCTCCTTTGTTTGTTTGTTTTATTGCACCTTGTTGATTGAGTGGTTGATTGCTAATATTTAGTTATTGGTTGCCATTGAAGTTTGTTCCATTTATCTTGTTTGAATCTCAACAGTGATTGTTGGGCATTTTGTTGTTCGTGTCTTCTTTTGGGATGTAACAGCTTAGTTCCTAGTTTTGGGGTGTTTCTTTTGTATGTGCAAATCTTGTTTTCTCATTTGGTTGTGATTCGTTATTCAGGATTGAGTACATCTTGTGCTCAAAATCTGTTTTTAATGAAATCATTTGGCGAAAAAAATTACAATGTAGTACTTTATGTGTTTGGTAGTTGTGTTTAAAACTAGACTTATCCAAATTATAAAATTTCATTTTTCTTTCTAGAAGTTATTATCAAAATATTTTTGGTTCATACCGCTTTTGGTCTCTGTAATTTGAGCGAAATTTGGTTTTAGTCCCTGTAATTTTATTTTTTTTTAAATTTGTCCTCGTAATTTCAAATTCCCTTTTTTTTTTGTCTCTGGCGTCAAGTCTCCATCCAAAAAGCTGACGTGGCTAACGGAGTGTCACGTGGCACTCAGATGCCACGTCATCATCTAATGGGTGACTGCCACATGGTAGGGATCAAAAGCAAAAAAAATAAAAATTAATGGGGCAAACAGTGAAAAGAAGGAGGAAAAATAACTTTATTTTCAGTTTTCAACTTCAATCATTGCATAAGCAAGCATATCGTCACTCTAAAATAATGGACTTTGTGTCTATCTTCTTTTCATTTTTTGTAGTAAATCTTGTCCTTAAGTTGCTTTCTATAACTTTATTGTCAACCGCTCTAAAAAAACCTCTCCTCACTACAATCCTCATGGGTTTAGTCATAGCTCATCAATAATAAATGGTTAGGGCGAGGGACGGGGCCAGACATAAATTCTTAGGGGGGTCAACTTGAGTCGATTAAGGTAAGGCGATAAGGGGACGCTGCCATCGCCGAAAAGCTTTAATTGAAATGATGTCTATGCTCAGATTGTGGTGGGAAAAAGAAGAGAATTACAAATATTGTGACTAGGGACCATGTTGAACAACACGTCCGTTCGTCCCCGACTATAGTACTTGTGCCCATACCAGTATTTTGAAAAAATACTCATACTCAAACCCATATACGCGCGAGTACGATATCTGCAATCATATCTCTTGCATCTCACATCAAATGTTCTTTTTTCATTTATCTCATAACATCTCTACAATCACATCCAATGTTCTTTTTTTATTTATTGACTTTTTATAGTTAATTAAAGTGAGAGTAATAGGTACGAGCAAGGTAGACAAAATTGAGATCCTACATAGGATAGGGAAGGGGTTGTAGGATTGTAAATCGTGGGATCGTAATATGGTTTTGCTTGCGTAAGATAGACACAAAGCCCATTATTTTAGAGTGACGATATGCTTGTGTATGCAATGATTGAAGCTGAAAACTGAAAATAAAGTTTTTTTTTCTTCTTTTCACTTTTCGCCCCTGTATTTTTTTTTTTTTGCTTTTGGTCCCTGTAAATATATTTCTTTTTGCTTTTAGTCCCTATAAATAATTTTTTTTGCTTTTCATCCCTACCATGTGGCAGTCACTCATTGGATGATGACATGACACTGCTGACGTGGCATCTGAGTGCCACGTGGCTCCATTATTCCACATGGTAGGCCACATCAGCAAGGCCACGTGGCACTCCGTTAGTCACGTCAGCTTTTTGGATGGAGACTTGACATTAGGGACCCAAAAAAACGGAATTTGGAATTACAAAGACAAATTTTTTAAAGAAAATTTTTTTATAGGGACTAAAGCCAAATTTCGCTCAAATTACAAGGACCAAAAATGGTATTAACCCAAATATTTTTATAGGTATAGAATATTTTATTAATACAAATACAAGAAGCCAACGTTGGCTCAACTGGTTCGGCCTTCCGCTTACACATGTTGTGACTTGGGTTCGATTCCAAGTGGCTGCGTTGGTGGGCGATACGTAAATTCCACTATAAATCCTGACTCAGGTTAGTGAGCCTCCCCTAATCTAAATTTTTATTGTACCAAAACAAAAAAAAAATACAAAAAGTATTCTAATGCATATATAGGAGAGGAGTTAAATACACAACCAAAAAGATCTCATAAAACTAGCTTTCATATTCATAAATTTAAATTTTAAAAATAAACAAGGACCATTATCTGATTTGACCAAATACAACCTCAAGAAACAAAATAATTTTTCAAGAGGGTGTGGCTCAATATAACTTTGTGATTGCTCAAGTTAAGATGCTATCTTGGGATTGGTTCATTTGTAAGGAAGGAAGAAATTTAAGTTTGTCTTTTTTCGATTAGTGTAGCAATCCGTTGAACTGTTTTTAGGCTGTTTGAATTTTTCTCTTTGATGTAACGGGTTGGAACACCACTTATACTCCTTATTAATTATCTTTTTCCTTATAAAAAAAAACTCCAAGAAACAGCCTTAATTTCTATCCATAAGGGAGATAGTCACACCTTCTATTTGAAAAAATAATTCCATTTTGATGTTTCGAAAGAGACTAAAATAAAACCATGCCAAATCATCACTCATAACTTTTTTACCATAGAACCATTCACAATCGAACTAAATTGAACAAAAAGATGAAAAATACTTCGGGGAACAGACATAACAACTCCTAACAAATAAAAAATATGATATCAAATCTTGAAGAAAAGGTACGTTGACAAAACAAATGCACTGAGTTCTCTACAATTTTCTCACAAAAGACACAATTAACATAACTACACAAAGCAAGTTAACCTTATTAAGAAGCAGTTGCCAAGAAAAGGCAACAACTTTAGAAAGAGCCAAGCTCTTCCACAATTTCTTAAAAACTTTTTCCTCGAATTTTGAATTGATTCAAGTATGTAACAATTTAGTATTCAAGAGTTCATATGCTAATTTTATAGGAAAATCATTAGAAACGTGAAATTTCCACATTCATTCATCCTTAATCCTTCATAGGCCAATAAAAAAAAGTAAATTACAAAATTCAGTAAACATTCCTTTCTCCAAGAGAAAACTCCTTTCTCGCACTCAAAATTCTAAACCCAAGCGCCCTCCACCCACACCCAATGTCGTACCGATACCTTTGTGGTTCTTGTTTTCCGATACAATAAACAATCTTGGATAATGCTCCCCATTTCTAAATTTTCTTCCATTAGCCCCGACAAAGCTTGACTGCATCCACATCCTTCCACCAAAAAGTAGATAGTCTGAGGGTATCACCTTTTATCAATTAAGGCCTTAACCCTATAGACTCACCAAACTAAGCTTTTACCACCTTAATTCTCAAACTGTCATCTCTATCAAGAGCCCCCTATCGCCATTTCCAAACAATCTTAAATTAAAGGCTAAATTACAAAATTGGTCCTCTATATTTATTTTAGGTTTCAATTTGGTCCTCTATGTTTTATTTATTTCGTTTTGGTCCCTTACGTTTTAAAAGTTCTGTGAGGTTGGTCTTTTAAATCATTTAAAGCCAATTGTCCGTAGCTAAAAGCCAAATAACATTTTGAAAAATGGACTTCTAGCTACGGACAATTGCTTTTTAGTGACGAAAATGACCAAATTGAAAACTAAAATAAAACATAGAGGACCAAAACAAAACAAATAAAACGTAGAGGACCAAATTGAAACCTAAAATAAACTTAGAAGACCAATTTTGTAATTTAGCCTAAATTAAATAAAGACAATTTTTTTACGCCAATGCCTCATTTACATTTCAGCATAAACATAACACCCCATTTTACCTAAGGTATCTTTTCATTAATGCCCTGCATCAGTGGTCCTAAGGGTGGTCTTGAGGGGCAACCGTCCAGGGCCCCAATTTTAGAAGGGCACCATTTTTTTTTACTTACTAGTAGTATGTATATATATTTAAAAAAAATATTTAAAATTATATAAAAAATTTATTGTAAAAAATTAAACAAACAATATGATTAAATAAATTGTAGAATAAATATAACTAATCACATTCACAAATTTGAAAAGTTGAACCCATGAACCTTCCAATTTTTTTCTTAGTATTGAGCATCGTCCAAATTTAATAGGTAACTACAAGCGTTTGAACGTTTGAACAAATAAAAAGATACACTTATTTCCAATCAATTCTCTTATAAAATGATCTGTTACACTGCTTATATTAAGTATCAACATCATTATCTAATATTTATGCTTCTCAGTGATATCTTTTATCTTTACAGACTCCCATCAATCCATCTCTCCCAAACTTGCAATGTTACACACAGCTTTTTGCCCATCCATGTCGGATAAAAACGTGTGTCTCGCACTTTTTTCCAATAGCAAGAAAATAGAAAGTAGTGAATCATTTGATTTGGCGGTGCTTTTTGCAAATATTTTAATGGGCTTTGAATTACGGTTTTGAATTATGCTTTTACCACTATCATTTGTTTATTAATTAGTAGTTTTGCATTTGTCCAAATTTTTCCTTGTATTGCATTTAGGCATTATTTGGTTTCACTTGGTTGCTACACTTGTCCATTTACATGTTTCTCTTTTTTTTTTTAAACTACACAAGAGGCAAATAGCAAAGTGCAAATCCCACCTGTTTGACATTGTTCTTGTAATAAAAAAGCTATTTGATATTGTTTTTCTCACTTCAGAGTGTGACTCAAAAATTGTGGTGAGGGAGGGGAAGTTACGAGTAAAGCTATTAGCACGTAGTTGATGGGGTCAGTTTATTTCAGAATCAAATTACAGTAAGGTGTTTTGAAACTTTGGAACAAATTGAGAGTTTAAGTTGAAGGTTTAAATCCAGCAATCAGGCACTATTGTTTCATCTCATTGCTATATACATTAGTGGCTCTTGTTTGATCTATAGATTATAATTTTGTGCTTTTGTTTATACCTATTAGCCGATTGTTTGAATATGTTGCATAGAAAACAACTTTCTGGTCATCTAAAACAAAAAAAAAAAACAAAAAAAGAAATCGAAATTGATACTGAATCTCAAAAGGGTGCTCTTGATAAATTTTTTGGGAAATGCTACTTATCACGATGATATTACTCGTGAAGTTTCACGAATGCCAATAAAGATGGATGATTGGCCAAAGACTGGTGATTTCTGTCAAACGCGGATAAAACAAAAGAATAAATATTCAAATATGTACTAATAAAAATTACGGAGACTAATTTAGTCATTGAGAAATAGAAAATATCAATTTAGTCCTTAAAAATATCAAATGTGAGTCAAATTAGTCACTAATAGGTATTAAAATATTCCTAAAAATTATCCTAAAAATGACTAATTTGACCCACATTTGAGATTTTTTACACACTAAATTGGTATTTTTCATTTCTGATGGACTAAATTGATCTCCGTAATTTTTGTCTGGGACCAATTTAGTCACTAAAAGATAAAAAATACCAATTTAGTCCTTAAGAATCTCAAATATAAGTCAAATTAGTCCCTGATAGGGACTAAAAGATCACTAAAATTTATCTTAAACAGGACTAATTTGACTCACATCTATGTTTTTAAGACTAAATTGGTATTTTTTTTATTTCTGATTAACTAAATTAGTCTCTATAATTTTTATCGGAGATCAAATTGAGTATTTAATCTAAAACAAACTTCTTATTTTTTTTAAAAAAGAATGACAACGGTCTCATCGCGATATATTCGTGAAGAATTTCTTCGCTAGATATATCAGCGCTCAAATTTTTTATCAAACATCCTACAATTTCTATGCAGAATGATACAAATGCAAATAATTTAGATTATGAAGCTGAAAAATTAGAGAATGAACAGCTAAATAGGAATAATGATAAACAAGATATTTTGGTTGAAAGTAATGAAAATGAAGATGATCATCATGATGAAACTGAATAATTTGATGATATAGGTCGTAATGAAAATGAACATATCCCTGCTTTTGTTGATGAAGAGCCTAGTCAGTCTATTCCATTAGATATCTATGATCCAAGAACATGGAATAACCTTATAAGTGACTTACGAGATGAATTACTAAAGAAATGGTCCTAAAAGAGATATGTCAATTATGAATGGTCCTAATGATACTTTTGGTAGGCACTTCTCATCATCATTTTACATTCGTCATTGTTTTAATGGAGAATAGCAAGATAGGAGTTGGCTTATTTATTCAAAAGAATTGGATAAAGTTTTTTGTTTTTGTTGTAAGTTATTTGGTACAAGTCATAAAACAAATCGCTTAGCAAACGAAGGTTTTAATGATTGGAACCATCTTTCTGAAAAGCTTAAAGAACATGAATCAAGTGGTACACACATGGCTTTCATGAGTAAATGGATTGACTTGCAAATCAGATTTTAGAAAAAACATAACAATTGATAAACATCATCAAGAGCTTATAAGAAAAAGGAAAAAAAAACACTGGAAGGATGTTTTAGTTAGGATAATTTTAATTGTTAGATATCTTGCTGAAAACAATTTAGCTTTTCGTCAAAAAAATGAGAGGATTGATGTAGAAAACAATGAGAAATTTCTTTCTATTGTTGAGACTATTGCTGAATTGAATCATGTCATGCAAAAGCATTTTGATTGCATCAAGAATAATGAAGTTCATTATTATTATTATTATCTTTGTCATAAAATCCAAAAGAATTGATTAATATGTTAGGTAATGAAGCTAAAAGTGCAATAGTCCATAATATCAAAGAAGCAAAATACTTTTATGTGATTCTTGATTGTACTCCAAATGTAAGTTATCAAGAACAAATGACTCTCATACTATGTTGTGTGGATGTTTCTACAGGCCCAATAAAAATAGAAGAGTTTTTTGTAGAATTTTTGAAAGTTTATGATACAATAGGTCAAGAATTGTTTGAAGAATTACAAAATATTTTAGAAACTCTCGGTCCTGATATCAATAACGTGAGAGGACAAGGATATGATAATGGATCAAACATGAAAGGTAAACACCAAGGTGTGCAAAGAAAATTATTAGATATAAATTCCAGAACATTATACACACCAGTGGTTGTCATAGCCTTAACTTGACACTTTGCGATATTGTGAATTCTTGTACTAAAGCTAAAGATTTTTTTGGAGTGCTATAATGTATTTATATTGTATTTTCTCACTCAACAAAATGTTGGAAAATTTTAAGAGATAATGTGAAAGGTTTAACTGTTAAACCATTGTCACAAACACGATGGAAAAGTCATGTGAATAGTATATATGTAATTAAAACTTAAGCTTCAGACATAAGAGTGGCCTTACTTTAACTAGCTGAACAAGATAATGATCCAAAAATTAAAAGTAAACCTGAATCTTTAGCAAGTCATGGAATTGGAAACTTTGAGTTTTTAGTAGCTATGGTTATTTGATTTGAGTTGTTGACGGCTATTAATGAAGTTAGCAAAATCTTGCAAAAAAAAAAAATATATATATATATATATATATATGCGTATCAATATGGCTATAGAACTAGTAAAAAGTTTGATTAAATACTTGGAAAAATATAGAGAATATGTATTTACAACTGCTATTTTTAGTATTGAACAAATTGCGAATGAAATGGAAATTAATTGTGTGTTTGTTCAAAAACGTCAAATTCATAGGAAAAAAACATTACGAAGAAAATTCCTGTCAATGCACACAACCAAATCTTGAGTTTGCTGAAGAATCTTTTAGGAATCATTATTTTTTATATATTGTTGATCAAACAATCGGTTCACTTAATAGAAGGTTTGAGCAAACGTCTTGAACCTTTTGATTTTTGTTTAGTATTGAAAGACTAAAATCATTATCTGATAATGACTTGAAATTATGTTGCAAACGTCTTGAAACTTTTCTAAAATGTTGAGTTTTTTTATTATGACTTGAAAATGATTTTTTTTAAAAAAAAAAACTTGATTATAAACGTATTATTGATGATTATGCAACAAAAAATACAAGGAGGAACAATATTTAAATAATTATGAAGGCACCATTTTTTGGTTCGTCAGGGCACCCAAAAATTAAGGGCTAGTCCTTCCTTCCATAAGAAACCCCTTTGGAGTTGAATAATGATATTATGCACTTTCACCAGAATTTTAAAGAATGATAAATAGAAAATAGGGAAACTATTCAAGACATAGTTATGATGAAAATTTCTCTCCAAAATGATATATATTTATTTTTCCCAAGAAGAAAGCCTTTGAAGAAGCACATCAACTACAGGTTGCCAAGTAGAAAATTTCTTTGAGTTAGCACCTATAAGAAGACCAATGTACTAAAAGTAACTAAATCACCCTATAATTAAGAAAGTTGGCTACCGATATGAGAAATGACTTACAATGGACTCCCCGAGAACGTCGAGTTTTGACACGACAAGTGTACCAGTTGTTCATGTGATAAATTACTAAGAACAAGTGTCGATCCAAAGATTGTGAGATATATTTAACTAATTCTAACTATGTTACTAGTTATGTAAAGGGGTAAATGGATCAACGATATCATGGATAATGCCAAACAACATAAAATAAATGCTAAAGTCACTAATCAATTCCAGCAAATAAAGTGAAGAAGCGGGAGAATTCGTTGAATAGGCTTTAGAATCCATGTAGGTTCAACTTGGTGTAGCATTCGACATCACTCTATCCTAAGCTAGATGCAATTAATGATCATCTGAGTTATGTAATTTAGTTATACACAATGTCTGTGATATAACCCTACTTAATTAGCTAAAAGCACTAATGTCTTACGCGAAATTATCCAATCAAGAGCATGAAAATTAGTAACTCACAATGGATGCACACAACTCAGTTCCTATATCTAGTAAGCCTGACATTATGTGGATTTTAGTTCAGTTCATATTCAATAGTTCTCTTCTAAGCAACCTACCAAACCTCTCTTCTAAGCAACCTACCAAACCTTAGAACTATCATGTGGTGATCAATCACAAGATATAATTAAGCAAAAAACTAAAATCATGCATAAATCCTAATCTAACTCAGAGATAAGGAAGAAGAAACCCTAGCTACACCAACGCATCCTACTACATCATCCTAACGCAATCATGGAAATTTAGCCAAGCATGATGAGAGACAATAGAGATAGAGGAATCAAACGTATTGATGGAATAAAATCCATTAGCTTCAATCCTTATGTTCGATAAATTGAAAAAACAGAGAAACTTAGAGAGATTACTAAGCGTTTTTATGTCATTAGAATTTATTAAACTTCTTTTAATAAGCTTGTTTGTTTTACTTGAAATAGCAAAATGTAGAACATGTAGAGAAATAGTAAAGAGAGAGAGAAGTTCTCTCATTTGTTTCAGCAACGAAATACTAGAGACATATAGTAATTATAAACCCCACCACTTTTTTATTTCTTCGCAAATGAGCAAAATAAGACGAGAGAAAGGCATTGTTTTTTGTCCTGTCTGGTAATTACCCTTGTATTAAAGACTCCATAAACATCATTGTTAAAATAAATTCAATTAATAAATTAGTTAAAATAAATTTAATTAAATAAATAAATTAAGTAATTCAATTAATTAGTTAAAATTAAAATTACTTAAGTTATATATTGTTTTTACTTCAAGGGCATTCTTGTCCTTTCAAAACAAAGTGAGGGAGAAAAAAAAACAATTCTCTCTTTTCAATTTCTTCTCTTTTTCTCTTATACCAAACAATACTCTAAATCTACTCTATTTCTTTTATCTTTCCTTATTCTCACTCTTTTTCAACTTTTTCTCTTTTCTAACAACCAAACATACCCTAAGGAAGTTATAATTTACGGATTTTAAGCACTAGCTGCTTCTACAAGTTTTTTTATAATCGCAAGAAAGAAAGTACCAATACAGTACAAAGCTTTGGGATTTTTATAGGATTAAGTGTATGCATGGTTAAGATTATTTTCACTGCATAATTGAAAATTGCCCTTCCCAATGTGAGCCAAATCAATTTTGAGTATGTGATTACATTTGGGTAGAAAAATGATGAACACTTTAGCAAGTATACTAAATCGCTACTGTGGTACAAAAATTATCGTTCACATGGATTGTATATTAACCACTAGCTTACTAATTTAATTTCGTTCGAGCAACAGAAAATTCAAGTGATTTGTGTGTAACGCTAACCTTCAAGACTAAAAAAGAGCAAAAAAATATTTTTGTATGTTTTAGATAAAACAGGCAAATAGAAACTGGGTTCTAAACAATCAAAGATAAATTGTTAGAGGATCGATTTCACTGTCTTTCCTACTAATCTCTTACACTGGATCTTGATATAATAGTTCATATGAATTGAGAAACTGAGTTTTAATCATACCCTCTAATTCCTTAAATTGATAATTCTTCCTGTTAAGCATCAAAAATTCAATTCCTTAAATTTTTAATAAATTAACAAGAACAATAAGAACAACATAACTCAATCACATTTATTGATAGTACTCTTATTCCTAAAAAGACACGATATAAAATATATTTTATTATCAATTCTTTTAAAATCAATGCTCTTTAAAATATATTTTATCAAAATCTAAGATAAACTAACAAAGTGATATAATGGCGTGAACTTGTGGAGGACAATAACCCAAACAGTATTGTTGGAGATATTTTGACTCATTTTACAGCAAGTGTAAATTATTACACGGGAATAAAAGGACGGGAGTAAATTTAAAATTATCAAAAAAAAAAAAGGAAAACATTATACTATATTTATTTAGTACGTAATCTTGTCACTTATTTTAGTAATGGTTTTTAGCTAGTAGAAATATTAAACAATAAATACACACACATAAACGATAATACTTGAGTTTGAATCCCGATCTCGACATCCCTATATCGCTAAAATTGCCAAAGCAACCAGCAGTGAGGGACTAGTAATGGTTTTTCTAATGTGTGTAACTTTTTAAATGATAAAGATCATTAATTGCTCATATTTTTTTACTTATATTAATTATCTAGTTTCCTATTTTGTAGGCAGAAAGAGATTATATAAATGTGAATATATAAAATAAAAATAAATAGATAATTAATAAAAATAAATAAATAATTAATAATTCTTATCGTGTGTAAAGTACAGAAAAAACTCATTTAGTAATTAAATTTGTTAGTGATTGATTATCCCTTTTTTTCCGTTGAACGACTGATTATAACCTTTAATATAATTTTTGTTGGCATTACTTAACCTTTATTAAATATTAAAACAGATTAAATTTTGAATAACCACCGATCAGGATAAGAGAAGGCGAGAAGCCCCCCATGTGCTTTCTTTCTCTAGTTCTTTACTACGCAACAACAACAGTGCAGGGGTTTCTGATTCCTGACCGTACTCGTGTCACTATCATGTCAGCTGACAGAAACGACCTTTCGTATCCATTTTTCCTGAAAAAGAGACACCTACCATCACAGTAAATTCGGCCACTTACCATCTGAACCTCACCCTTAGGTGGCATTGTTCACATTGCACTGTTTTTAAAGCAGAATCCACAGCGCTGGGATCTTCCCTGATATCTATCCAGGTGGTAGTGAAAAGCTAAATTTTTTTAGCTCTGTATCTATTTATACACACCGCAATTTATTATTAAAAAATTATTGTTTCTCTCTCTTGATGAAACAAAATCGTTGATGATGGTTGAATCAAGAAGGAAAAAATACACAAATTCTTGGTTTCTAGATAAAAAATACACAGATTCAACATAAAATTACACAGATACAACAAATAGATACACAGATTCAACACAGAAAGAGCCAGATCTTAAACATAAAAGAAAAAAAGCTGAGATGAGGGCGAGATCTACATAGATCTACAGATGAGGGCGAGATCCGGGACGAGATGATGGTGGCGAACCAGTTTGGCGATCTTGCCGCCACTGTTGGTAACAGAGTCGAACTGAGAATGAATGCCTCCTGAACAGATCGAAACCGAAAATATCTTCTTGGTTGTTCTTCTTCACCGAATCAAGCTTCTTGAACCTGGACTGATCGAAACCGAAAATGTCTTCTTGGTTATTCTTCTTCACCGAATCAAGCTTCTTGAACCAGTAATCACCAGATTCAAGAAAGAGGTGAACCAGACCTTTATAAACGCTAATGACGGATGAATCAAGTGAGGCAGTGAGAAGAGAGAGATGAGGGAAATCAATCGGGAGGGACATGGTGAGATGAGAGACGCGGTGGTGGCGGAGTGGGAGGGAGTTGAGAGGGGAAGGGCGAAGGTTCTCGAATCAGAGAGGGAGTTGAGAACCTGAGAAATGAGAGAAATAAAATGAGTCTCAACGGAAACAAAATGAGAGAAATAAAATAAAATAATGAGTGTCTAATTTTAAGTGACGTTGGAGCAGAATTTCAGAAGATGCAATTTGGGTGTCTAAAACCAACGTGGCCAAAAAAGGGCCCACTTATTTGGGCTAAGATATTTGGGAAGCTCTCTCCCATTGTGGATGCTCTTAGAGCATCTTTAACGCGGTGTCTACACCATGTTCCTTATTTTAGATGACAACAACTCCAAGAAACCATCATTGGCTCATCCCTTAAAGTTTTGCAACGCATTTTCTACAGATTACGTTGCTTATCAATTAAAAAATTATTTCTTTCATCAACAAACTAATTCACAGCAAGGGAAAATGGTGGGAAAAAACCGGTCATCAAGCAGAGGAGAATATTGAAGTTGTATTTGAGTCCCACATTGGCAAGGTTCCCGGGCTGTGCAATATATATATGTGGTTGGACCCCCTCATCCTACAAGCTAGCTTTTGGGAGTGAGACCCAAGCCCATTTAACATGGTATCAGAGCCGGATTTGTAGGCATGTTGTGGGAGTTGGACCCAGGCCCACGCTGCGCGTGAGGGTGGGTATTGAAGTTGTATTTGAGTCCCACATTGGCAAGGTTCCCAGGCTATGCAATGTATATATATGGTTGGACCCCCTCATCCTACAATCTAGCTTTTGGGAGTGAGACCTAAGCCCATTTAACATGGTATCAAAGCCGGATTGCCAGGCTTCCTGGGCTATGCAAATATATATCTTGATCACTTGTGTGATAATGTCAACAAGGATTACATAACCGGTTGAAAATTACAACAAATTGATTTCTAGCAAAAATTACAGCCATGAAAATTTATTTACAGAAAAAAAATAGGAACCTCAGAAGAACCATAAACTCAGGCCTCAGCCAACAAACACGGCGTCGCCGTCGCCGTCGCCGCCGCTGCCTCCTCCTCCTCCAATATGAGACCTTGCAGATCTAGACAGATTCAGAGCGGATCCGGACACAAACGAGATCTGAGAAGGAGATCTAAGGGAGATCTGAGGGGAAATGAGATTTGAGGGAGTGGGAGAGGGGTAGGGCAAGGGAGATGAGAGGATAAGGCCGAGGGAGTTGCCTCTCCTTCACGGGTTGAAAAACAGAGACAGAGAGGGCGAGAGGGGAAGAGAGAGTGTGAGGCGGTGGTTCTGTGGGTGGTGGTGGTGAGAAGAGGGAGATGGGGAGATGAGGAGGAGGAGAGCAGGGGAGGTTTTGTGTGAGGCAAAGAGCAAAGAGAGGGAGAAGAGGGAGATGATGAGGCGGATCACAGAGGGAGAGTATCATCAGAAGGAGGAGAAAATGGGGAGGGGGAGGTAGCAACGAACAGGGGGAGAGCAGTTGGGACAGGGTGAGAAGTTTCTGGATCCTCTTTTCAACATCACGTTGAAGAGAGGGGGAAAACATGGGTATCTTAAAAATGATCTACGCTGGAGATAAATGTGGCTTTTGTTTCTAAACCTTACGTGGCCATTATGGGCCCACAAAAAAATGGGTTAAGAAACCCAACTTGGCCCATTTAAAAGAACAACGATAAAGATGCTCTTATTTTCACTTTTTTTTCACCATAAATCAGTCAAATGCTTTCTATAGTTTTATATTTACACTAGCAAGATACCCATGCATTCGTACGAGTTATTATATTTTCATGCGTTTTTGAAATACTCTTGTTTGTAAAAATAAATTTTTAAATTGTGACAAATATATTTAGTAGTTTTAGTTCTCTAAAAATGCAGAAAGATTGAGAGTATTCAAACAGAGAAAATAATTATATCGACAACATGTAATGTTTTCCCATCGGGATTTAAAACTAATATAATCTTTTATAAATGCAGAAAAAGTGAAAGTAAACATGTAATATTTTTCTGACAAGACTCAAGAGTAAAATAATCATTTATAAATAATAAGGAGATTTATAAAAATTGTTATTAGATAAAATACAATAAATTATACCAATAACATGTAATGTTTTCCCGTCGGAACTCAAGAGTATGATATTCATTTATAAATAATAATGACATTTACAAAATTGATATGTGCTCAAAGACAAAAAAAAATATATACCGACAACATATAATATTTTCTCCGTATGGACTCAAAAGTAATCATTTAGGGTTTCCCATAAAGAAATTATAAACACATTTAAAAAATTTGATACTTGCTTAAAGACAATGGAATAAAAATACTAAAAAAAATGGAAAATTTGGAAGATAAAAAAATTAGAAATATAAGAAAATATAAAATATAAAAAATCCTCGTAGTGACTCAAAACTAAAAGAATCATTTATAAATAATAAAACATTTATAAAATTTGATGCATGCTCAAAGACGATAAAATTATACCGACATGTAATATTTCCCCGTTGATATTTAAAAGCAAAATTATCATTTATAAATAATAAAGACATTTATGAAATTGATATGTGGTCAAAGAAAACAATAAAACAACAAAAAATACGGTTTTTTCGTAAATAAATTAGAAATTAAACACAAATGTAATCATTTAGAGTTTTCCTGTAAAGAAATTATAACAATGTTTATAAAATTTGATACGGGTTTAAAAAAAATGAAATAAAAGTACTAAAAAATAAAAAAAAGAAAAATATTAAGAAAAATAGAAAATTAAAATGTAAAAAAAAAAATCTCTGTAGGAACTCAAAAATAAAATAGTCATTTATAAAATAGTAAAACATTTATAAAATTTAATACAAGCTCAAACACGTTAAAATTATACCAACAACATGTTATGTTTCTCCACCTGGACACAAAAGAAAAGTAATCATTTATATCGACTTGGTGAAAGAAAGGGGCTAAAGCCCCAAAACCAAACCAACTAAGGCCAACTTGGGCCAGCATCAACCTCGTTTTCATTCTCCAGCAACGAAGAGAGAAAAACTAGGGATATTCTAAAAAATGATACAATCAGAACTAGTAAAACAACGATTCTTAGCAAGAACAACAACAATCTTGTTGGTCTCCCTGGGAATGTTCCTCCATCTAACATCTGCATTTCCCACAGCAATGTTTCTGATCCCAGAAATGAGATGAAAGAGATCATGGAAACGGTCACAATCGCCCGAAATCAACGAGATCGCATTAGAGGAGTCAGATTCCACAACAATCCTTCGAAAGCCTTTCCCCTAAACAATACTCAGGCCATGATAGATCGCTCATAGCTCCACTTCCAGCACTCCACACGGCTCCAAAAGGTGAGAGAAAGCAATGACGAATCGACTTTCATTGTCATGCACAATCCCATCGCACCCAGCCACCCTACCAGCATCTGACACCGAACCGTCGTAATTAAGGGTCACAAACCCGTGGGGAGGGCAACTCCACCGAGGGGCTAGAACAAGCAGAGGGCTCGAATTCAAGGGTCTGAGGCTGTCCAAACTAACCTTCAGGGACAAAATGAGGTCCACCTGGTTGAGAATTTTCCTATGCATAACCTGGATTGGCATAGGTTTTTGGGAAAACACCGTATCATTTTTAGCACGCCAAACAGCACTTAAGGTGGTACCAAAAGTTGCACACCAAGGTCTCCTCACACCATCTAGATGCCGAGATTGAAGGTTATTTAATAACCAACTCTCCCAGTTAGATTCTGAGAAGAAACTACTCTGAGAGGGAGGATTAAAGCAATTCCATAGTAAATTAACTCTCCTGCAGTCACGGAGAGCATAGAACAAGGACTCACTCTGCCGGTTGCAAATCGAACAAGTTGAAGTACTTGCCATATTTCGTCGAACATGCTCCACATTTGTCATAAGAGTCTTATGTGCCGCTTTCCAAAGAAAGAAGCGGGTTCTCTCCAGAGCTTTCCATTTCCAGAGACATGAGAAGATGACCCTAGAAGGGTAATGGGCCTTGGTTACCTGCTTATAAGCAGACTTCACAGAGAAAATGCCATCTGGGCTTGGGCCCCAAGTAAATTCATCCGAAGGATTTTGGATCCTGGGCATGGGAATCATCCTCAACTTCGCAACCCAGTGAGGAGGCAACAAATGGCCCAACTTTGTGATTGAATTGAGGAACATGAACATTTATGAGCATAACCGAATTTAGAGGCTCCTCCTCTTGCACCCGACTATTAGCCCAAAATCTAATTGTTTCACCATTGCCTAGCTTCCACCTGAGAGAGTTGCGAAATATGTCCCAATTTTGGCAAATCTCATTCCAAAAGTTGGACCCTTTCTTCTTAGTGTCTATCTTAGGAAAACCCGTTTGACCACAATTGTATTTACCTCTTAAAGTAGAAACCCACAGAGAGTCGTTAGAGGTACACAAGAGCCAGGCCGCTTTCATCATAAAAAATTGAGTTAACCTTTCTCATCGATCTAAGTCCCAAACCACCACTAGTTTTAGGCAAACAAACTCTTTCCCAATTAACATGGTGGACCCTTCTCTTGTTTTGTTCATCACTCCAAATGAAAGAACGACACAATTTATCAATATCATCACAAACCCCTTTGGGAAGCACACAAGACTGCATCACATAAGTTGGCATAGCCTATATAGCTGACTTTGCCAAAGTGACCCGCCGGCAAAGGATAGGGTGTTGGCTTTCCAAGAAGACAATCGTTGATTCACTTTCTCTATAACAAAATTAAAGGTACTCTTATTCACCTTTCGATGGAAAATGGGGACCCCTAAGTACTTACCAATATCCTTCGTCGTTTGGTAGCCCAAAGCATTGCAAATCTCAGATCTCAAGTTCCCATCCACATTCTTAGAAAAAAAGATTCTAGTTTTTTCCCGACTCACTTTTTGCCTAGAGCTGGAGCAAAAATTCTGCAGAATATTTTGAATTGTGGTAGCCTGTTCCCTACTCACTTCTGCAAATAGAATGAGGTCATCTACAAAGGCTAGGTGGGATATATGAGGGCAACGCCTAGAAATTTGAATGGGTTTCCACACTCCATTACCAACAGCAGCTTCAATAAGGTGAAAAAGTCTTTCGATACAAAGGACAAAGAGATAGGGTGAGATAGGGTCTCCCTGTCTAATACCTCTAGAGGGTCTGAATTCTTCTAGAGCTTCCCCATTCCAAAGGAGATGCATCTTTGGAGTAGAAATACAACACCAGATCAATTGGACAATGTTCTCTAGAAAGCCAATATATGTCAGCGTATTTCTCACAAACTCCCACGTTAGCCTATCATAAGCCTTCTTCAGGTCAATCTTGATTGCCATCTAACCCTTGCGCCCAGTCTTCTTTCTCATAGAATGGAAAATTTTCTGGGCCACTATAATGTTGTCATGACTATGACGTTTGGGCACAAAGGAGCACTAAGCAGGCCCCACAAGTTTCCCCAAGCAGCCTCTAATGCTATTGGCAACTAATTTAGTGACCACTTTGTGAGACACATTACAAAGTCCAATTGGGCGGAACTATTTCATATGCACCACTTCATCCATCTTAGGAATTAAAGTAATGAAAGTCTCGTTGAGTTCTCCAACTCTCCAAGGCTCCTCAAAGATGTCCTTAATCAACTTGCAGAAGGACTCTTTAATAGTATGCTAATGCGTGTGGAAGAAAATGGCTTGAAAACCATCCAGGCTAGGGGATTTAAACGTTCCAATGTTCTTGACTATTCTGAAAAATTTCTTCATCTAACACTGCCATGCCTAACATGCTCAAAGTGTCATCTTCCAAGGTAGGAAAAGTTCCCTGCAAACAAAAAGGAGAATAAACATCGTTAGATGAAAACAGGTCGCGGTAGTAGTTGGTGGCCATAGCCTCCAACTCTTCCGGGTCATCAATCCAGTCTCCTTGGTCATTTTGGAGGATTTTGATAAGATTCCTCTGCTTTCTGACAGCAGTAACACCATGAAAGAAACAGGTGTTTGTATCTCCAAACTCCAACCACTTGGCTCTAGACTTTTGGTACCACAAAATTTCCTCCTGAGCAAGAATGGTCTCATATTTCCTCCAAACCTCACGTTGCTCTGCCAAAATAGAATTGTTCCAACCATGAGCAAGCCGACGATCAAATTTCCTGAGTTGGCCCATCAATTGTTTCTTCTTAGCAAAAATGTTACCGAAAGTAGTTTTATTCCAATCTCTAAGAACACTTTCCAGCTCTTTCATTTGATGCTTCCAGTTAGAGCAATCATAACGGCAATTATCTTTCACAAGTTGATTGAAGTTATGATGCTATAGCCACGTCGCTTCAAAGCGAAAGGGCCTACGGTGACGATTATTTCTAACCAAACTTTCAAATTGGACTAAAAGAGGTTTATGGTCAGATTTGAGCTTGGGCAAATCAACTACGTCCGCTTCACAAAAACAAATTCTCCAATCAAGGTTAACTAACATCCTGTCCAGCCGCTTCCTAGTATCACCTTTTTCCTAAGTGAACGGGACACCTTTAAACCCAGCATCCAATAACTCGCAATGATCAATAACACGTTGGAACCCATGTTCTAACCGTAGAGGAGTTACAAGGGGCGGACCCACCTTTTCACTATCATTCAGGATGGCGTTGAAGTCACCAATGTGCGCCCAAGGACCGATAATCTCAATGAATTTCTTGAATAGCATCCCAAAGTAACTGACGCTGAGCAAAATAAGGGCACCCATACACTGCTATAAGGTGCCAAGGCTCAAAATTCCTCCAACTGACCAATTTATGAACAAATTATGAGGATGCTGAAAGAATAGTAATCGACCAGACCAAAGAGTCCCAAAGGCACCAGATACCCCCTGCCTGACCAGTCGCTTCACTTACGAAGTGCCTATCGAAACCAATTTTCCTGTTTATATTCCTAGCTTGTAATCCATTGGTATGAGTCTCCATAAGAATTATCAAAGAAGCTGGAAAATCTCTCTTCAAATCCTTTACAAGGCCCGCAAATCCTGGGCTAGCCGTACCTCTACAATTTCAAGAGATCAAATTCATTAAGATGGTGGAAATGTAGAGTGGGAAATTATTTCCCAAGAAACGTCCATAAACATACATTGTGCCTGAGCAACTAGCATGTGAGACCCACAAGGTTGCAACGATCTCTATTCCAAGATACCATCCGGTGGTCTGTTGGGTTCCAATGATGACAATCGCCTTTGAGATTCAGCAAAAGCCAAGTCATTTGGGTCAACCTGAACTAAAGCATTCCTCAAAGGATCTGCCATTGTTATGTGAGACAGTAACAACTCTTGTTTTAATCTATCCATGTTACGCATATAATTTAAAATCATGTTTTCTTCGGCCCGTTGCTTTTCTTTATCCAATTCGTCTTACATCACACTTGGACCCCCTATTTTTGGGCTATTTTCTTTGCCTGGAATAATGTCCATGTTGGAACCCAGACTTACACTTCCATTCGGCCCATTTGCTTTCTTCGGCCTAGTACCAGTTTTCTTCAGGATCAGTTTACTCACCATTGGACCACTGCCTTTATCATGGGCCCCACTCTGAGGGTTTTTACCAATTTGAGGGTTACGTAATTTAATTTGACTTTTCGGCGGAGCCTTGCATGAACCCGAAGCTTGGTTTTCTGTGTTCAGCTTAATTACCGAATGATTAGCATCAGTTCCTTCCATTTCTAGAATGTCAAATCTTGATCCTTTCCCTTTTGACCGCTCGTCAGTTTGCTCTTGACCAACTGTCACCGCCTTGACTTTCTCCTTATTCATTGTACCATTGACTCGTTGGGATTTATTCTAGAATAAACTTTTGGAATGTTCCAACGACCAAGACCCTAATCATGCGCATGATCCGCATCAATCGTATCAACAGTAATTAATGCTTTGTCTACCGTCGTAGCATTGCCGTCAGGGCTGGACTTTCTGGTCGTTGTTCCTTGTTCTTGTACCAGTATTGCCACTAAATCACCTCCTTGAGACACCATGGGACATGATTCCACCTCCAAAATTTCACGATATTGATCTTTTTTGTGACCATATCTACCGCATCTAAAGCAAATAGAATGAAGACCCTCATACTCTAGGAACAGTTTCTGACCCCGGATAACAATGTGAGATGAAAGCTGCTTATCCAAATCTAGCTCCACACATATTCTAGCATATTTCTCATGATCATGAATAGACATTAGCCTATCCACTTTTAGCATCGTTCCCAAACTCGATCCAATCCTCTTTAGAAAAATATCATTATAGAGCATAGGGTTTAGTTTAGGGATTCTAATCCAAACTGCCACTTTCCGAGTTAAAGAAGCCGTCATTGAAAATAGGGGCTTCCAGCGTTGAACAATAAGGTAGTGGTTTACTACCTTCCATGGTCCTTCGAATAGAGCATGTCTATAATCTTCTTCTGAGGATAACTTAACCAGATAAAAATCATCAGCTAAATCTATTATCTTCATTGTGCTGTTCCTCATTCATTGTGTACGGAGTTTATTCTCTAAAGGACATGAAGTTAACTCTTTTGCCTAACACTTTAATAATGAGAGCATTCCTCCAAGGTTTGGATCACGCTTTGAGTTCCTCATCCGAGAGGGGAATCTCTGGCCCAGGAACAAAAGGTTTAGGGTCTTTCGCAGCATCCTCCTCACTCTCTTCGTACCACTTGTTCTCCGGAAGATCCTCATCCATACAATCACCCCAGCATTCCTCATCAGCACTGTCATCACCAAAAGCATTCAAAAGAGCATCTTTGAATGTCAGAGGAGAGTGGTTCCCCTCCTTCGTCACTTCTGCATCCAACTCATCATTCTCATTCCAATTTTCTACTTCGCCTTCTTTAAGAATCTTAACTTTCTTTTTGCTCCTCTTAAGGAGATCGTCTTCTTGAGTTGTCGTAGTGGGATGAGCATTAGATGTCTCCTCCAAAACCCTAGGAGAGCTCATTATCATTTTCATGTAATGTTTCCCCTGTTGAGAATCAAAAGTAAAATAATCATCTATAGATAATAAATAATAAAAACATTTACAAATTTTGATATGTGATTAAAGACAAAAATTATACCGACAATATGTATTGTTCTCCCATTGAGACTTAAAAGCAAAGTAATTATTTATAAATAATAAAAAAATTAATAAAGATAAAATATAAAAAAATAAAAATTAGGGAAAAATATGAAAATTAAAAAGTAAACAAATTAAAAAATAAAAAAGATTAAAATCAAAATATAAAAAATTAAAATATAAATAAGGAAATAAATAAATAAAAGAATTAAAAAATGGGAAATAAAAAATAAAAATGAAAAATCAAAAATCAAAAAAGAAGAGAGAGAAAAAAATGAACTCAAAAAGTGGAGAGAAGAGAGAGATAAAAGTTTTAGAAATTTGAAAAGAGAGAAGTGAGAGGAGAAATGGAGGAAAGATGTTAAGTTAGATTGACTATTCTACACTTAAAATTGATGAGGTGTCAAAATTTTAAAAATGGGTAGTTTAATATTTTTGTTAGTGGTTTGTTTTATTATATTGATATAGATAAAGATGACATAGACAAGAGTATTCCTTTATTTTTGTCGAACCGATACCGATTAGGTTACCGTCTCAACTGCGATAACAAGAAGGATCGTGAGCTTTTAGTCATTGTGAGTAGAGATTCACTTACTTTACTAGTAAGTCTGCTCAATCTTACTTTGTTTATTTATTGAATATAAATTTAACAAATCCAACTATTTTATTAGGGGTGGGAATTGATTGGACCTAGGCTTTGTATAAATAGTCTTGACCTATTAAAAAAATTTAAAGTCCAAGTCTGATCTGTTATCTGTCATAGGTTTTTTTTAGATCTGGTTTGACCCTTTTGAATGCCTAGCAAGATTTATTAATCTACTTAAAGGCCTATTTCACGTTAGTGTCTTTAAATAACTCATCTGACCTATATCTTTAAATAGACTAACGGACTAATATGCCAATAAGGTTAAGTTCTATTTGTAATAAGCTATAAAATATTAAAATTAAAACCACTACTACTAAGAGATATGAGACATAGGGGTGGAAATATCTGAATTATTTAAATGATATAAATGATTTTTAAGGTGTAATCTGACCTTTTAGAGAGTCTCATGACCATATATGATAGCAGCAATGATACCGGGTGTCAAAGATCTGACCTTGTCTATTTAAAAAAAAAATATCCTCGTCTGGGCCGAATGTAGGTCCATAGACCCCTGTCGAGCGGTCTGGCCTATTCCTACCCCTAATTATATGCATCTAATTATAAGTTATAAAGTTATTAATATGATGAAGATGTCTGTCAAATTTCAGATAAATTGCACATTTATGGGTTTATAATTTTATGATCAATATTTATTTGTAATTTCAAAATTATATTATAAGTTGAAATAAAGTTATCTTTTTTTTTGAACTAATTTTCATTAAAAAGGCGCCTTTTTTGTCACAGCCGAGGTTCTATCCACCCTCCAGTTGTACTCACGAGCTTCTCCACTCCCATGTGGAGTTTTTGCTTCCAGCAAGATTTGAACCCGAGACTCGGGCTTAAGTAACCCGGAGGCACCTTGCCATTACCAACCGATAAACTATCAATTATTTTCTAAATTTTATAAAATTTGGTACCTATTTAATTAGAATGTTCAATTTAGGGGTTAAATTTGTTGAATTGATATTATCCAAAAAGTTATTACGCTCATCAAAATTGAAAAGCCTTACTTAAGTGGATCTCCACCACACAGAGACACCCACACGAGACAACATCAATGATACCGGGTGTCAATTTTTTTTAACAGGGGTCAAAATTTAACACTTACATCGTTGAATAACTTTCTATAGAATACATAATTAATTAATCTGATTTTTGAATTCAAAGTTCATGTAAAATAGATTAACCTTATAAAATTTATTGTAAGTAAAAAATTAATTGATACTTTATCGTACTATTCTATTATAACAGATAATATGTTATTTAAAATACAAGTAAATATTTCTTATTAATTATAATTCGATATAGATGATGTAGATGATAATTTCACATGATTTGGCAGTCAGGTTGGGTTAATTTTGTATTCTACATCAAGTTAGTCAGGTTGGTTAATTTTGTATTATACATCAAGTTATTGATTGGTGTAACCTATATCTATCTTTATGAGCTCGACTAACCTATCTTGTCTGATTCGGCTAACAAACCACTAACCTTGGTTATTCTTGGTTCGTCAGTCGTTCCTAGGTTTATTTTGACTAGAGGATCTTTTTTTTTCATAAGCTCAACTAGAGGATCTTGAGCCTCAAAAGGAAGGGTCTTTCTAGGAATTAGAGATTCTAATTCCACCATTTTATCACATGACTTGGCTACAGGTTGCCCCCAAGCTTAGTCGAAGCAATGTTCTTCTTTACTTGCTCCTTTTGATCATGCCCCTTCTGATTTTCTCCTTTAAGGTCTTTTGGAGACATGGCCTCACTAATCCTGGTTTTGGCTCGGAAAAAAGCTAACTGATTATGGAGCTCTTCCATTACTTTGGAGCTCTTATCCATTGATCTTGTTATCTGAAGGTTGTGATTTGGCCCATACATTGATATCAAAACCATTGCTTGTTAAATTGCATGACTCCCATGCACCTTCTTTATATTCCTTGGAAATCATAATTGGCTCCAAATGTGGGAATAGAACATGGCTTCCATCATCTTTACTTCAGCTGAGAATGGATTCTTATCAGCTCGTACCACCTCCACTGGTCTCCTTCCCAAAACATAAGTATTTGATTCATGGTGGAAGGCACACATCGAATAGAATGAATCCAACCACTCCCGAATAGCACTGCGTATAATGGTTTATCATCCACCATAAAGAAAGCCGAGCTTAAGGTTTTAGAACCCACAATTACATCAGCTATCAACACCCTAAGGGCATTGGATGATTTCCCCATGAAGGTAGTCATTTTTATATTGGTGGGTACGAAATCCTCTTTAGTTTAGCCAAGCTTTGTCATGGTTCTAGCTGACATGACATTTAGCATTGCACCTCCATCAACAAAGACTCTACTAACTGCATTTCCATCAATGTGAGCTTTGATGTACAAAGGTTTGAGGTGCTTGGTTATTTCATCAATTGGCTTATCAAAAGTCATGGACTTGAGTGCTTCAGCCGTTTCCTTGGCTAACGTAGTCCACTCAGCTTCTTCAGCAAACTAGTCCCTTTCTAAACTTACTAGCTACCGATCATCAACTCAAAATTCACTATGAATTATGCTGAGCACACCTATTTCAGCTACCAAGTCTTCCTCTTCATTGAACAGTAAGTCCAATATGGATTCCCCTCATTATTGTTATTAGTCTACTGATATTCTTACAATAGCATTTTCTTGTTAAGGAAATCCAACTCATCTCCAAAACCGTCAAACTCAATCAGATTGACTGAAGTTATCAGATTATCTAACCGATCATCTTGCATTTCTAGCTTTGGTTGCTTCTCAACAGGTTCCACTTGAGCAACAGAGTGGCTCTCCTCAACTGATTCCTACGATCTGGGACCACCAAAGTCTTTGTTAAGCATTTCAACCACTTTGGAAGATATGATTCGCTCTAAGACCACTTCTATAGCCTCAGCTAACATATAAAGTGTTCTTTTCATCTTATGCATAGACTTTGTTCTCTGCATCCTCCTCTTATAAGTTCTAGTCAAAGTAACTGGTTGATACAACTTGTGCTTAACATATTATTAAGGAACTAGTGGCCCTTCTTCGCCTGAAGGCTTGATTGTTCTCTGAGGTTTGAGTTCCCATCATTCCTCACTGTAATCTTTAGTGTGGAGATTCCCCCTTCCATAGTTAATTTGGCCACCCTTATCTTGGTCTCTGGGATAGGCTCCTCGTTAATTACGGGCAACTTAGAAGGATAGACTACCATTGTTTTTAGTCGATCTTGCCCTCCTACTTTGGTAAGGATCTGTTTCCTTTCCCTATGGCTTGGTGAACCAAGGTTCAAAATCTTATCTTGCTCTTAACTCTGATTTTTTAAAGCAATATAATATTTCAAAAGTTCAACCGTCATCTGACAAGGGCATAGAGGCCTCCTTTTTGGTCTGTCGTTACTAAATTTCTATGATTTTGACTTTGTATCTTAAGGTCTTTGAAGCCTATCAAACACATATAGTTTAATATCCATATATCTCAGCCAGGCAACATCATTATGTTCAACTAAGTCCTCTTTTGGTCTCCAAACCTGTCTTACTTGTCTCTTCCAATGCTAGGAAGGTGACTCTGAAGCTGAGGGATCAGTGTCAACTGTCATTTCAATTATCCCATTACCGACTAGCATTAACCTTCCCTCCTACATAGCCTTTTGGATAGCCTTTCTAAACACGACACAATTGACTGTTAAGTGATTGTAAAAGTTATGCCATTTGCAGTACTTCTTATTTTTCAACTCCTCAATTAATGGTATCGTATGCCCATCCAACTATCGAACATTCTTATCTTTGAGCAAGTAATCAAAGATCTGGTCAGCCTTGAATATATCAAAAGAATACTCAGTCTTATTCTCTTACTTCTCTACTTCTTTTCCTTTAGCTGACCTCAATGTTGGGAAAGAGTATGTCTTACCCTTCACTATTTCTTCTACCATAGTGTCTGCCTTTTGTCGGCTGCATCACCAATTGAGGCCCTCTATCTTGGCTAGCTCCTCTTTTTTCCTTCTCCAGAATGAACTGTTCTATGTGGGCTGCCTTTGAGGCTAGCAGATTTAGATCAATGCATTCCTGAGCCACCAATCTCTCCCTCAGCTAAGGTTGCATATTTCCTATGGCCATAGTAGCATATACGACCTCAGGGAAATGACCACTGCATTTGCTGGCTAACTTCCTGAATCTCTCAATAAAGTCTATCGCATATTCATCCACTTACTGCTTAAGATTCGTGAGATCGATTATTGTTACTTCAGGTCGAGGCCTGTAAAACCGATCATCAAAATATCTTTCCTTATCTGCCCAGCTCTGAATTAAATTAGCGGTAGAGAGGATTACCAGGCAAAAGCAGTTCATGTTAATGACAATGGGAATAACTATAATTTATGATACTTGTTATGGTTCCCCTATCCACACTGGGCCGTGAATCGACCTATATGCTTCATAGTCGATTTACCATCTTCCCTAAAGAAAGTAGTCAAAACTGGAGTTTTGAACCCCCTAGGTAATGACACTATTTTATCAACCCATTCAGGATAAGGTTTCTATAAACAGGCCTATCTGATGGTTTTTATTGTACCCCAAAGTATTTCCTAATGGTTTCAGCAATTAGATTAGGATCTATCAGTTGGGATGTACCATGTCTAATCTAAGGCAATGTTGACTGAATATAGTTATGTGCAAGGGCCGAGCCTGTTTTTCTCACTGTGGCTAGCCCTTAAGGCGCTGACACACTTGCTCTGGTGTGTTGAGCATGCCTGACTGAATGTTTATCAGAGATGGATTTGATACCCATTGCTTCTCTCTATACTCATCGCTAGGCATCCTAACATGAGCTCTTGGGACAACATAATAGTTAGGAGCGAAAGGTGGAATTGTATTACATTGTTGCTCTCCACAATAGTTGCCAATTTTCCTATTAACCCCACAAATGGGATTTTAACCCATATTGACAAAGGGAAGCACCTCTGCAGTTGACTGGAAAAATGGCTGATTAGCCGAGGTAGGTGGAATAGTATTTCATTGTTTCTCCCTTGTGTAACCACCAGTAGCATAACCTATGCTCCCTCAGAGCCCATGGCCTAAAACGCAGTTGAACCTTGGGTGGCTGTCTGCATAGTTGCACCATATGGCCGAGCATTTGCATAACTTGCAGCATTCTAATATGCCATGTTGCATTTAGAGGCCTTTCAGACAATTGGACCTACCCAAATTGCAAATTAGCTTGGTTAGCCTGGTCACTCGCCACTATGTGCCCCCTAAGGTTCACAGTAGCAAACGTACTTGATTAAGAGTAAGAATAATGAGGTACATATCGAGATACTTTCAATTAATTGATGGACAAGTATAGTCGAATCAAAACCAGTTAATTTAGGCAGAACATACTGTTCAGGGCCAACCGATCCCATGTTCAGTCCAGTGTATAGTGTTGTTCAAGTAGGACCTAACCAAGTTTACCTGAACTACATTCTAGTAAGATCTCCCCGGGTCCAACAAGCTGAGGTGGCCAAACTTCTCCAGCGTTTAACCTCTTAGACTCAAGCTCTTTGGCTTGTTGTACCTTATTGTGCACCATAGGTTTGACTATATAAGCAAGCTGCCTTGACACTTAATACATGATGTCATGTATGCCCATGTCAATTTGTTGACGAATGAATGACGTAGTCATCACTATCGGCTGCTTAGTTGAGTCAATTGCTACAGTTGGTTCTGCCATAGAGACAATTGTGGCGCCATGTAGGGCGGTTGACGTAGGCATTCCAAAAATGGTTATAACTTTTGTGGGCCATTCTTCTTTGAGGTTGAGGCAGGATCCATATTTCTAAGACGCTTACCTGAACTAGAGTGCATACGCTAAAGATGATCCTGACTAGGAGAATCAACCTTTAAAGTTGATCACCTATTGGGTCCCACCGTGCGTGCCAAAATTATTGATGTGAATAAATATTAGCCGAATAGTCGACTAATTTATCAACAATGATTCTCTTTTCAATTAATCGATTACACTGAGGAAGGAACTTTATCTCTCAGCTATGAGTTTCTTAATTACTCCAAAGAACATTAAGTTAGGTGATACATGTGAAAGTTATAGATAAGGTGTAAATAAAGTAGAAGACATAATTGCGATAAAGGAAATGAAAGATAAATGTAAAAACTTGTGTTTGATTGGGTTGAATGTGTTTAATACAATCTGTGCAATTGGTATTTATTAAGAAGATTGAGGTCTATCCCTATCTACCACATTCTCAAGCAAGTAACCATAAATACAAGGGACTAACAATTGTAATACATCAACTAACGGTTACTCGACTAGTGAGACAGAACCCAATAACTACTTTCCTAAATATTAGGTGCATGTAATTCTCCGATCTGATTATTGCCACACGAACCGTTTCCTTCAATAATTTCCTTCTCCTTTATCCTTCTGCAACAACTTCTCCTATACTCAAGGTGTGGAGATATTCTTCAATTTCTTCAATAATTTCCAAACATTTCTTTAATCCGAAAATCTCCAAACCCTTTACAGTACTTCAGAAACCCAATGGCTCAACGAACTTATCCCCATTAATGATTCTGAACATTCAACTTATCAACTAATGACCCTTGTCACTCACTAACCTGAACTCGACTAGCATTGCCAACTAACCTAATGGCTCGACAGTTTACCGTGTTCAACTAATACTTAAATTATTTTGGGTGTTAACACTTTCCTACCAATAAAATCCAAACACAAAATTTCATTAGCTCTTCTTCTCTTGTTGATGCACCTGAGTAAAAACTTTTTGTTTACATTACCCTCTCTTAATCAAGAATTTCTCTTGCCTTCTGCCACATGAAGCTACACTTCATAGCTGCCAAAATCTTCACTTGAGCTTCACATTCACTCCTTTTCAACAAATCATCTGGTCCTAAAGTGAAGCTTCCCCTTTTTAGATTCCTCTTTGAACTCATAGAATCAGTTGTCTCTATCGCCAAAATTCTCCTTATTCCATACCATCAGCTGTTATTTTATAACTTTCAACTTCTCCTTCAAAATGAAAGCCACCCACACAAATATTGTAGTTTCTTCCTCTCAGAGGAAACTCAATCAAGTCTGCCTCAGTGATAAATTCCTCAAAGCACTGTATCACTTGTGGCACAATGGTTACCTATTTAGGGTAGGCCGGAACATGAGGGAACATGATTAGTGACAAGACGAGAAAAAGATGTTGAAAGCGGTGGGGTATGCGGGTGAGTGTCTAAAGTTGTGACCCACATAGATTAGATCCTTATATCATGTCATAATCAACATTACAATTCATCTACATCCTCATTATTTCTAAATGCACCCCATCTTGTACATGTAAGTTTCAGTTTTTCTAGGGTTCACATATGAGAAAACTAAATAAGATCTTGGAATCTATGATTTTTACATGGGAAGAAGAAATTATCTTTGTCCATGACAAAAACTTGATTCTTCAATTCAGGTAGAAACTTGAAATAATAATACATAAATCTTTTCTATCTCTTTTCTTCCTTCCTTAAGATTCTCTTGATAATCGAATTATAGAAACATACTTTAATAGGCAGACATATAGACGGTTTAATTTCCTTTCAATATATATATATATATATATATATATATATATTGCTTACATCAAGAATTATATCTCTTTATCAAATAATATATCCTTTCATTAGTCATATCCCTTCATTTAAAAATCAACCCATATGTCATTTCATTTAACTATCAAACCATTACATTATATTTATATCACATGAAACATATAATTCTTACTGTAATGGAGTTACCTCATATACTCTTTTTTTTTTTTTTGAGGCTGCGGGGTTAATATCAGTTTCATTATTGTGATGATGCTATAGGTATTACATGTCGTCCTGTCTAGGCATAAAAACAGTGTAATGGAGTAAGCTTTCCTAGCTTAATTGGTTTTTTATTTAAGAGAAACTCCAATGTTTTGATTAACAAAAATGACGCAATATGAGGTAATTACTAATTAGAACATATTGAATTTAAATTCAATAAGGATAGGAGGAACTTCAGAAAGTTGAAGAAACTTCAGTAAGTCCAAATTATATTTTTAGATAAACAAGTATTATTCTTCCAAGACTTTACCGTTTGATATATATGCTTAAATTCAGGGCCGGTATTTACATTTTGGGTGCTCTGGACGAACAAGAAAATGATGCTTTTGAAGTCATTTAAATTTTATCTTCCTTTGCATTTTTTGTTGCAAAATCACGAATAATTCGTTCATAATCAAGGTTCTTTAAAAAATTATTTTCGATAGAAATCAAAGCAAGACTATTTAATCCATTTTATAACATAGTAGATTGCAAATAAGATTTTAACAATTTCAATTTAGAAAAACTTCTTTCAACGGATACAACAATAACAAAGATAGTTAGTATTATTCTATAAGTCGCGCATGCATTAGAAAAACAATTAAATATCGTTAAAGAACTCAATAACATATAACTTGATTTTGATTCAACTTTTAAGACCTCTCTAATGGCTTTTAATTCTCCAAATAGAATTTTATCATTAAGATTATAAGAATTATCATGTTTTAGGTAAGTTTCAAGATGTTTGCAAAACAATTTCAATTCATTATCGGAGAATGATCTAACATTTTTCAATACAAAACAAAAATTTAATTCCTCATATATGCTATACCGCTCAAATCTTCTATTAAGTGGGTAATTGTTTGATCTACAATATATTAAAATAATGAATCCTTGAAGGTTCGGTGTGGTGTGTATTCAAAGGAATTTTCATCGGTGTGTTTTTTTCTCTGAATTTGACATTATTGAACAAACAACGATTAATCTCCATTTCGTTTGCAATATTTTAACACTAATAATAGCTTTTTTTTTCCCTTGAGACCCTAAATTTTGAACCGCAATGACTGTCACCGTTTCAGTGCCCAAGATCGCAGGTGTATTTTTGTTGATAAAAAAGAGAAATGAAACACTACTAGTTAGTTAGTTACCCGTTAGTTGACTTGATTTCAGAAAACAATATGTTTAATTACTGTTTTAGTTTAATTTTATAGTAAATTTTCATATAATTTTAAATTTATAAAATTTTATTTTAATATCTATATACACTACTAGGAAAAAAAAGTTTGATACCCTTCAAAAAATGGGGCCCTGGGCGGTCTCCCCGCATGACCGTCCTCAGGGCCACCACAGCTTAATTTTTTCTCCCTTTAACACTAATTATTATTCAATAGGTTATACATATGCTTCATGCTTTTTTTTATTATTCTTTCTGTGTGATATATGTGGTGCATAAGGTTAATATGAACCTATTGTTCAAATTTTTTTTCTTTTAATACATTTCCGTTTTTTTTTTGCTACATTGAAGATCTCGGTTGAACCTGACTTTAAGGCCCATGATTTTGGGGCCTCTCCCTTTAATTTTCTCACATCCCCTCTCCCCAAAAAGACCAAACTACTTTTATTTTTTCCTAACCCCTCCCCTCCCATTCTCTGTCATTTTGCTCGTTCTGTCCGCCACCTTCCTCCTTCCAACTTCCATCGGTCTCTCCGCCACCTCCCTCCGTCTCTCACTCTCTCGCTCGCGTCTCCCATTTTTCTCTCATTTCGCTGCTATGCTGTCTTCCTTCGTCCCCATTTCACTGGTTCTTTGCGTTATTTTTTCTGCGAATTTACTATTACTGGAAACATGTTGCCGGAATCCCCCGTCAATAAGAATCTGGACGTTCAAAATCCTGTATATAAATTGAGAATACTCGGGAACTTGTTGACGGAAGGTTCCGTCAATAAGTTTCCGGAATTGAAATTTTGAATTTTAAACAATGTACAATTCGGAAACATGTTCACTACAAAAAAGGGCTATTAGAGACCCAAAAATCGGTCACTAAAGTCAAAAAATCGGTCACTAAATACATTAGCGACCGATTTAGCAACCGATTTAAATCGGTAGCTAAAACCTTAGTCGCTAATTGTTAGTGACCGATTTAGCAACTGATTTCGTAGTGACCGATTTAGCGACCGAATTTAGTGACCGATTTAGCGACCGAATTTAAAGACCGGATTAGCGACCGATTATAGAGACCGATTTAGTGACCGATTTTATCAAATTTTAAAATAAATTGGTCACTAATTCGGTCTCTACTTTGTGCACTGTTTTAAAAAAAATATTATAAGAAATCTAATTTTTAAACCCAATAAACAAATAGATTATCATTATGCATAACAAAATACATTAAATACATTGGTATAACTTTATTTGGAAAAAAAAAAATTCATCACCATGTAAGATGTCAAAATACAACAGTAATTTCATTCAAACCGAACTATTACAAAAAATAGTACAATGTCATCATTTACTCTAATACACAAATGTCTCTACAACAAGCTGGTCAAGATGAGCAACTTCTGATTTTATGAGTCCCATAATTCGAGCACTGTTGCCTAAGCTTGTGGATGCTTTCTAAGGCTTAATCTTCAGCCTTAATTTTCAGAGATGTAATGTATGATTCTTTATCATATCACAAATTTGTCTCTCGCCTTCAACAGTTCCATCTGTAACTAGGAAAATAATTGGAATTGAACTTCAAGCATCGGATAGCATTTCTATTGCCCGAAAAGAAAAGGCAAGGTAAATATATAATAAACCTATACTCAACGAAGAACAGAGACGAACTATGGTGATCATCAATAATATCTAATTGCTTGTCTGAGGGTATATAAGGATGAAACATAACACTTTGGTACTACATGCATGTGGAGCATATATTGATTTGTTAGTTCAGTACACGACACTATGGTTCAGTAAGTAACCACTTTTCAATAATCTTTATGGTGAATGATGAAGATTAGAACCAAAACATTCATTTGTTGCTAACAAGACATAAATAATGGTGTTAAATATAAAATTCAACAAATTAAATATTCAAAATAAAATAAACTCATCTCCAAGAGAAAAGGAAAATTTGTATGAATATTTAAGTTACCGCGTTTAATGGATCCAAAAGATTTGTATCACCCCCAGCAACAAAGTTCATGTTGATCCACTCAATGGCCCTTTCAACAACATCCTTCGAAGCCAATTCCATTGAAGTCGAAAATAGATATTGTTGTCCATTAAATGTAATAATACTAAATGAATCATCAGGATCAAGCTTAGAATTAACTTCTATTTCTCAATTGTTTTAGAAGCTTTTTTTATTTAAATTCTCCATGAACTACTATAAGCTTATAAGAAGTTTTGTCGCAACCATGGACTTATTTCAATTAAGAAACTCGTATAAGTTAAAAACTAATTTTATCCGGGACTAGGACCAACAATGCCAACAAAAAGACAATTACAAATAAGTTTTCAGAGACTTTACCAACCTTCCTACTTTGAATATTTCTAGGAGAAAAGTACATGCAGAACATCTCTCTCTGATCAACATCATCCACAGATGCAGATTCCAAAAGAACCCCACCATGTATTTGACTTGAAGAAACCTAAATTTATGTAACATGCCAATAAGCACAGCTTTCAACAGCTGAAGGGGACAGTGAGTCTTACAGCATATGAAAAGCTAAAATCAAATTTTGACCACAAGAGAACATCAGTGCCATATGAAAAACCGATACTCCCAGCATTGCACCTCACTTCCTGTGCAGTCAGGGAAGAGAACCACATCATACATATGGTAAATTGGTTACACATAAAATGTCAACTGTAATCCCACAAAAACTGAACCAAATATGAACCTTAAGGGGATGACTTATTGTCTTGCACGGAATCATTGATGATGATGGCGATGCTCAGAATAACAGTCCCTCCCTTACCAACAGATGTTCCCCTCTCATTGTAGAGAATGAGAAGCGGGAAAGAACCGTGGTGGTGGCGTGACCATCCGAGTCCGGACGGTGGCGGAAAGGCCGCACAAAGTGGTGGTGGCAGCGCTCGCGAGAGAGAAGGAGAAGGGGTCTTGGAATTTTACCCCATGTAGCATCCACTCTTTGTTTGATTTTTAGGAGAAAGGGTCTTATGTTTATATTAGAATATTAGTGACCGATTTAGCGACTGATTTTTAGCGACCGATATTTCGGTCGCTAATTATCGGTCTCTAAAATTGGCAAATCTTTTATAATTTTTTTTGTAGGGAGCGAAAATCTAGTTTAGAGACTAATATTTTGGTCGCTAATTATCGGTCTCTAAAGCGGTCGCTAAAATTGAAAAATATTTTTTAAATTTTTTTATGGCGAATAAAAATCCGATTTAGAGACCGATATTTCGGTCGCTAATTATCGATCTCTAAATCGGTCACTAAGTTATTTTTTGCGACCGATTTAGCGACCACACTTTTTCGATCAATAATTTTAAGAAATCGGTCTCTAAATCGGTCTCTATTGTGACCAATTTTTTTCGATCTCTAAATCGGTCACTAAATAGCTAATTTCTAGTAGTGGTGACGGAATACCCCGGCAACAAGAATCTGGTAGTTTAAAAATTTGAAAAATTCTAGATGCTTGTTGCCGGGTGTTTCGGCAACATGTTTCCGGAACCCTATGTTTCCAGATTCTTGTAGAAGCAGAATTTTCTTCCCTTCCAATTTCTTCCAATCTCCATTCCTCCTCATTCCAAACCAATTTCAATGAAATTAAAACTTCAAACACAAGGATCAAACATGCTAAATTGAGTAACAACATATTCAACATAACATCATGGGCAAGGACATACTTCAAACATCACAAACTCATCCAATTCATAATCAACTCATACCAACCCATTTTTAATCATATTAGGTCACCAAATCATTTTACATAAAATTCATGAGCAAAAACCTTCTTCAGAAAATTTCATAACAAATTATGAAGTGTTTATACAAGAATAGGACACAATCAACAGTTACATAAGATTTTGTTCTCGTTGGTAAAAATATCGACTTCCAATCTTGCATGCGACACACATATATAGTCTCCCATTCACTAGCTAGCTTTGTCGCTTCTGCAAGTTACCCAAAGTCGATCTGAAGGAGGTATTGGAGCCTTATTCTTAAAATATACCTGGATACATGTCATTTTTTAACAAAATTAGTATTATCATCTATGAAAGCCAATTAAATGTTACAAAAACAAATAGGACACATAAATGTCGTACCTGTACAAAATGTCGCATACTATGTATATACCCAATGCAAAGGACGCGGTGGGTATTACGATCTCTTGGTGGTGCATGCTAAAGAGGGAAAATTGGGTAATTTTTCCTTGATTCTAAACATATAACGACCACCTTATACTTGTTAGCAATGACATATCATGTATCTGGCATCGTCACCCACTTGTCAGGCCTGCATCTGCCCACATTATCAATATATAGTGATCGAATTAGTTCGTCCAAGTTGTCATTGCCATAAAGTACACCGACATAGTCATCATGGTTTTGTCGAAGCTCTGTAATTAAATCCTGGTGGATTAAAGGCTAAGAATCCTCACCCATACCAAGTAAAGCGCATTACTGCGATATCCATAATTGCCATCAAGCTATACATCAATATTGTTCTCGATGTATTGATGAATTTGATATGGGAATTGATGTATGAATGGCAAGGCCGGCGGCGGAGGTGGAGATGGAGGTGGAGCTGACTTCTTCGATGGAGGTGGAGGTGGAGCTGACTGTTTAGGTGGAGGTGGCAGGGTAATTGACTTCTTGGATGGAAGAGAAGTTGACCGTTTAGAGGAAGTTGAAGATGACGTGCTGTCATGTTGGGATGCATAGAAGTCATCAACACGTTACCAATATGATGGATCACGTTTTGTTGAAGTATCTACTGTCAATCTCTTTCCTTTCTTTGGTGCTCCCTTTGTGTTCACCTTAAAAGGGGGTGGACACATGGAAATGGTGTCAGGAAATGCTAACTCGCGCAATTTCGCCTTCAGTGCTACCTTGCCTGCAACATCAAGCTGCTGAAACCTACGTGCCAATGCTTTTAGCTCAACCTGTATACTTAGTTCTGAACCATGGCCACTGTTGGAGTCACAATTGTTGTTGAAGCTCAATCTCCTCTAATGAATATGAACTGACTCCAATGGGATTGAGATGTAGCGCATTGTATATCTGGCCAGTTCACATGCACAAGGTAGCCCATGAGTGTATCGTAGCACGCCACATGTAGAACTATCAATACCAATCGTGTTAACTCGACAAAGCTCATCTGCAATGTGGTCTACTGCACTCCCCGCCATAAGTCCATTTAAGTGCTTGTAGACTGCAGTATTATAACAATATTGTTGTCTACTAATGCTATGCTCGAATGAAGCTTTCAGCTCAGTGTGTTGTAACTTGATCATGTTGTTTATAGCATCCCAACAACTACATAAGTCTCCTCTATTATCAGCTAACAACCTCTTCAACCTCCAGTGTGCAGACTCAACCCTGTTAAAAATAAAAAACACCTACAAATGTGAGTAATCAAACCTTTACAAGATGCATAAACACCAACAAATGCTAGTAATCAATGCAATACAAGATGCATACCTGTTGGTTGTTGTGTTTCCAAGGTGCATTACCCGGTCTATCCATGCTGCAACGAACTTTTCCTTGTGAGGATTCAGCTAAGTGGTTTTGACATAGTCAACGAAGTTACCAAACAGTGCTGATTCATCCGCAAAATGTGCCAATCGGTCCATGTACGCATCCACGTCAGGAGAGTTAATAACGGAATCAAATGCAGTCATGACCAACTCAATTTTCTCCTGTGGATACACGTAAGTCTTGCACTTGGCCCTCACATTCTTGCGGATATGAAATTGGCACAGCAGGTTAGATGACATGGGAAAAACTTTAGCCACTGCATTCATCAATGCAAGATCCCGGTCGGTCAGTATCACTTTTGGCAAGGCATCTTCTTTCAATAACATACTCTTCAGCTTCTCAAGCACCCATATGAAGTTATCAACTTTCTCAGACTCCACAAAAGCAAATGCAACAGCGAATGTCATCTCAGTTGAGGTAACACCAACAACCTCAAGTAGTGGCATCTTATATCTGTTAGTCCTGTAAGTAGGATCAATCAACAAAACAGTGTTAAACGAATTTAGAAGCGCGATGGCTTCTGGATGTGTCCAACATATATCTCTGACAACATCAGCACCATCAACCTTTCTGTACTAGTGTACATAATGATTACGATGCATCAAGTTCATCAAGTGTTGTAGCTCAGTTCTGTCCTGTCTAAGATTTGACCGGATCTTTTGATGTGCATTGTAAATTTACCTAATTGTAGTGTGGTTGTCTGGGTTGTTCTGTTGCAATGATAGTAAGGCGCTTCTCGGCTTGATCATATTCTTTTTCATGTCATTGAGAAAAGACTTCTATTCAGAAGTAAGCCGACCAATATATGGATGACCTTCGAAGTTTTTGATCAACTCGTGATTGTGAGTTCCACACATTACACTCAAAACCCACCCTCCAAAACCTTTCACCAGTCTTCCATTCAGTATGAATGGGCATTGACTTTTTCTAGTACCAGTAGCCTTTAATCCTTTCTTGTAAGGTTTATACTTGCCACTTTTTTCACAACCCAACGTCACAAATGTCTTCTTGCTTGATCGCCCGTTGTCTGATCTTGAAATAACAATCACTCATCCAATAGATTTACCAACATTTTGTGCCCATGCCAATAGGTCATCTCGAGTAGAAAAGACCTGAAAACACATAAAATAATGATTTAACAACTCATCCAACAATAACAACTTACAAAACTAATCAACAAAATAGTAACTACCGTCGTAGTAGTGAATGCACTAGTACAATCCACGTCCTGTGTAAGATCCATTGCAGTACAATCCGCGTCCTGTATAACATCATCCATTGCAGTACAATCCATGTCTTCTGTAACATCCATTGCAGTACAATTCACGGCCTCTGTAATATCCATTGGACTTGGCATTGGGGTGTCGGGAAAATTGCCTTCCATGGAAATCTATCTGCACCACACAAAAAAATTTGTCAAATTCAAAACTGAGTTAATTCCGGAAACTAAATTCCAGAACTCACCAGAAATATGAATCCGGAAGTTTTGAAAACGGTGAAAATAAAATAACTTCCAGAATCTTGTTGCCGGTTACTTCCGTTAACAGGAATACGATATTTTTAACTACCGAATTCCTGTTGACGGACGTATCCGGCAACAAGATTCTGAAAGTTTTGTAATCGCAGAAAAAAAAAGAGGATGAACGCACCTCAGATGACGGCGAACGGTGGTTGTGATGCCCGCGGCGGCTACGACGGGACAATGCGAGAGTGAGGTTGAGGTTGGGAGAGAAATGCTGTGGGAGACAGACTAATTGAGAGAGAGACCGTGAGAGAGAGTGGGAAAGGTGCTGAAGAATGAGTGGGGGGAGGAGAGGTGAGGTGAGGAAGAGGGAAGAAAAAGAGGGAGTGGGGGGGGGAAAAGAGGCGGGGTAGTTTTGTATTTTAGTGGAGTATTATTAACTTTTTCAAAATTTGGGGAGGTGTTAAAATTAAGTGGGAGAGGTGATAAAATAAAAGCCCTGACTTTAACTGGAGGCTATGTAACACTTCACATGTTGAGCCCAGAACGATAAGCCCAAACTAAAGTTGTTGCTAACCTTAGTCCAAACTGATGAACCCCATCAACTCCTTTATCTAGGTCCAGGTGGAAGCGTGACAAAATTTAATGTAAGAGATCCTTTTGACCAAACAGAAAAAATGTAAGACATCCGAAAATGGTGTTGACTGAAACATAGTTTTCCGAATTGGATTGGATGAGTCCATGAGGCTGGTTATATTAGGACTTCTAACGCCTCACTGTCTTCTCGTTGCTCGTCTTCCCTCAAGCCTAGCTTTGCCGCCACACAACCTCGTTGTTTCGAGGGTCGTTTTCGTCCCTCCGACGCATTCACGTCCACCTCGTCACTGTTGCCTTGTCTCCATCTCGTCGCCGTAGATCTATTCGCGCTCGTCACATAGAAACAAGTACATTACAGATACCGGCAAGCAGGTACGTGACATTGCTACCTTGCTGCCTTCATCACTTGACGGTGCTAACGGTGTACAAATAGAGCAACATTCGGTGTGCAAAGGAACGCCACAATGACTTTTATCTATTTGTGATGCATTTGTTTGTGCCATCTTGTTATTTACTTTTTGCTTCAATTCTTTGGTTTTTGTTTCAACGTGTTGCTGGATTTGGTTTGAAGAATTTTTTTGGGTATTATTTGCTTGATCTGGATATGAATTGAAGAGTTTTTGTGTGGCATTATTTGCTTGTATTTTGCCGATTCTGTGATATACCTGTTTACGTCATCCATGGGTACACACGAAACAGTTGATATCAGCATTTTTGTTATGTTTCTCCAACAACAATTCCCATCAAGATCATCATTAGTCGTAGAAAACCTAACAGGGTACTATTAGTAATTTTAGATGAGAAATTATATCAATTTCAGATTTACAAAATCCATATAATTCATTTGTGTTCCAACCTCAAGTCCACAATACCGTTTTCCGAGGTATTGTCCACATTGAGTCACATGTGATGTGGGCCCTCATGGTTCTGTCCTTAAAAGGCGTCTCAGTGAGTTAAGGCATGTGGGTGTTTATAAACTCCCCTTCGCCTTGATTTCTATGCAATGTGAGACTTTTTGGTGTATTCGAAACAGTTTGTAAAAATGATTCCCAAGAAATATAAATATATGCTCAACATTGTTGTTATTGGTATCCTGTGTGACAATCCATACCCGTTCACCATGGTCAAGACCTGACCGGTATTTTCAGCAATACGCAACACCACATATGAAGCTATGAACAAGGCCTTATAAATAGCCTATATCAGGTCATAGGCCAGGCTTAGGCCGTGTACTTTTAAAACAGGCCGGGCCTGTTTAACCAAAGCCTGGCCTGGCTTGGCCTTGCCTTGCCTATTCCCGCCCCCTATTATTGTCTCTTTTCGGAAGAGTAGGAACTGTCGAAGGAGGATTGGAATTTAACTTCTCTACCTTTTGGAACTTGCAAACCATCAATTAAGGTATGGAGTTGAATAAACATCTAAAAGTGGGTTTAGGGTTTAGGGATGGATTTTAGATGATTGGTGTGTCCCATTTCGTGCTAAGTTTATGAATTCATGGTACCACCATATGAGCTGTGGGAGGTGTTATAATGCATAATTTCTAGTTGGAACCAATGTAGGAGCAGTTGGGTTATGCCAACATATTGCTTGTATCTATATTTGTTGATGATTGATGAGTTGTACATGTTCAATGTATTGTTTCTTCGAGTAATATGATTTTGTGACTACTGGAATTATTTTGGACCAATTGTGTTGGTTTAACCTCTTATTGGAGTATGAAAATAGTATTTATGCTCTATGTACGATGCATTGCAATTATGATTGACTGAGATAATGTTGAGATATGCTACTGTGAGTAATAATGGATGAAGAATTGGAGATCGATGTTTGTGCAAAAACTTGTAGTGGATTTGTCATAGTGGATTTGTCTTTAGGTACAGAACCTTTAGATAATTCTCACGCACTCTATTGAGTAACCTTAAGTTTGGATTACAGTGAAAATATGATTTGGAATGGTAAGCTGGGATTGACCCTTAGGTACACGAATACCCTTAGGTACATGAGTTGTTTTCTCTTTCTAAGTTTCTCTATATATTGTTTTCTTTGCTGATAGTTTTTAGAGTTTTTGTGAATGATGGATGATACATGCATTGGGCTTTGAGCAGTTACAATCTTTATATATTCCCTTTCTAACTTGGCCTTGAGCACATCTTCTAAGTTCCATTTATTATATGTATGAAATGCTTTCAGTTACTTTGCAGGTTTTACGATGATAATTTTTTTGCTCCAAATACAACACGCACACGCAGATGCTGCAGCAAACTTTTACAAAAACGTTTTTGGTGCCGTAGTACGTTCCCGAGAAGCAATGAATATCGAGACAAACCGAGACACATGTCTCGGGATGAAGATTCTTGTGCAGATTGATGGATCTTTGTTTCAACTGCTGGATATTGTTGGATATACTAATAAGTAAGAATTTTTTTTCTTCATCTAATTTAATTTAAACATATAAATCTGATATATGGTGGCATTTAACATGGTCAGATATGGGTTTTTTTACACCATTGATTTAATAGTTTTTAATTCAATGGATAGGATTTTCAACCTGCAACTTGTTTGTAAGTGCATTTGTTTAGTCAACAACTATTTACCAAAAGGGCTCTATACAGTTTTCTATTTGCAGAAACTAGAATATGAAAAATTATTGTTTGTGCCCTATTATACCAAGTATTTATGTTTTTTGTATCCATACAAATTGGTGCTTTTGACATCAGACGTACCACTGCTTAGTTATTATTATGTTTTAAGTAGTCATTTTACCTTGTTTGAATGAATAGTTTTTTGTTTTCACTATCTAAAATTTATTGTTCTAAGTATAAATGGGGGTTTTGTATATAAAAAATATAAATGCATTGTTAATGTATATTAAATCCCGAATTCATCGTGCTTTAACAATTTCTGTCAAAAAAATCTTTCTTATTAATATTAACAATCAAATAAAAGCATACATGCATATTTAATTTAAAACTCAAAGATAACTGTAGTATTACCATCTGCTTATACCCAGCTAGATTTGTTAAGTGCCTATTGCCCAAGTGTACCCAAATTATTTATAGTAACCCTTAACCCCAAGCATAAGTGCACTTTGAGCCTGATGTTGTATTGCTGAATGAAGTTTGAATTTCAAAATGGCAACATATGTTTCAATTTCGAAATATTAATTTCAATTTCAGTTTGAATTTGCTTCAACAGTGCTACCTTAAGGAGTAAAAAAAAAGTGCTACCTTGAAAAGAATATTTATTTTCCAACACATTATATTTCAGTTTTTTTTTTTTTTTTTTACATTTCAGTTTGAATTACCTTCAATCAACAGTGCTGCCTTGAACGACTCAATGCATTTCATTTAATCATTGAAATTTGTATCTAATTAAATTTTTCATCCCATTACCTTATAAAATTAAAAAAAAATTAAAATATGATATTTTTTAAGGTGATTATACTCCCTCCAGACTTAATTACAAGCAAAAAAGTACATGTATTTGGTCCAAATTTGGACCAAATACATGTGTTTTTTTACTTATAATTAAATCCGGAGTAGTATTTGTCAATTTAAAATATTTTCATCCCACGGAGTTTTTTTTTAAAATCTGGTAGTCCCATTATTATATTTGTTAATGTGGTTATCATTATTTTTTATGCCCTGCATCTAAATGTGATTATCATTATATAAGTCAGATTTTTTTCGTTGTTATTGTTGTCAATATTTTGATTTAAAATTATCATGAGCTGTCTTTTTGTCCCATGGGTTAAGTGTTATGGCCCAATCTGTTGTTTGATGCATTAAAAAAACATAAAATACTTATCTAGGTGTTTATGCATCGTAAAATTTTTAGGCAAAATATGTAATTAACAAAGAACTAGATAAAACAGGCAAGCCCAGGTTAGCTCTCAATTTGATAATGATGGGCAAAAACTCTTATCTGATTACTGACTCCTTTTTTATTCAAGCAGCAACATAGTAATTTCATTCCTATATTATACCGGGAGAATGTTGCTGCTATTGCCCATCAACTTGAGGGAATGCAAGGAGCTCAAGTATTGAGGAATGATTCAATGGAAGACAAGAATGAGTTAATCTTTAGAGATCCATTTGGCTTCATTTGGAGGGTATGCTCAGTTAATAATATGGAACCGAACCTCCCCCGCATAACATGCAGTCGAATATTCCCCTACCTGTTGAAGGAATTCAAGGAATTTCTTGAACATAGTGTTGAGTTTAATTCAAGTTAGCTTTTTGCTAAAACAATTAAGCCTATTATTAGTTGATTAGGTGGTTAGTGTGGCAGTTAGTTGAAACTGTTTGTTAAGAGAGTTGTATACAAGTCTACCCGATGTGGGACTTGATCTAAATCATGTATAAATACATTACATTTGTTCATCAATAAAGTTAGTTCCATATATTCAATTCTATCCTTCTCTGTTTTTAATACTTTTCTCTAAACACTTGTGATTGCATATTCATGCAAACTATTTGATTAAACCCAACAAATTGGTATAACAGAGCTATTCGATTTTGGAAAAGTGAGGAACTCGTGAGTCCATCATTGAGTTTGTGAGGAATTCGTAAAGTGTGGTTAAGATCTCTCATTCAGCTTCATTCTGCAAGAAGATCCATGGCTGGGAATGGACATTTATTTGCGAATTTGACTGTTCTCGATGGAAAGAACTAGGAAAGATAGTGCATTCAGATGAAGGTCATCTTTGGTGTTCAAGAAGTAACTGAAGTGGTGACAACTGGTTATGAAGCACTGCCAGAAAACCCCATTGAAGCTCAAAGAACAGCATTCAGAGATAGCAAAAAGAAGGACTGTAAGGCTCTATTTCTGATTCATCAATGTGTAGATGCAAAGATCTTTGAGAAGATTGTAGAGGCTACAAATGCAAAGGCCGCGTGGGACATTCTTGTGCAATGTTTTGGTGGTGATGACAAAGTCAAGAAGGTGCAACTTCAATCTTTGAGGAGGCAATATGAGTTAATGCAGATGAAGAATGATGAGAAGATTGCTGAGTATTTTTCAAGATTGGTGACCCTCACAAATGAAATGAAAAATTGTGGAGAAACAATTACAACATAGACTGTGATTGAGAAGGTACTTTGCACTCTACCTCCCTCATTTGATTTCATTGTTGTTGCCATTGAAGAGACAAGATTTGAGCACAATGAAAATTGAAGAACTGCAAGGAACACTTGAGGCCCGTGAGCTAAAGGTGACTGAGAGAGGGTCTGAGAGGGAGTCAGATCAAGCTTTGCAAGAAGTGATCAAGAAGGAAGAGAATGACAAGAAAAAGTGGAAGAAAGGCAAGGGAAAATTTTAAAGGGGCGGCTGGAACCAAAACAAAGACAAAGGAAGGGTTGATGATAGACCTAAATCCTCAAATAAAAGAGGAGGAGGGCCTACCAACAATCATGGTAAAAAAAGAGGCTATGACAAGAAGAAGATTCAATGTTTTAATTGTGAAAAGTATGGCCATATGCAGATGAATGCTGGCATGGTAAGGGAAAGCAAGCAAAGAATGATGAAGAGGAGGCAAAGGTGCCCGAAGAAGACTCTGATTCCGATCCTGTTCTTCTAATGGTGACAACCACCAGTACTGAAAGCTGCAATTCAGAAAGTTAGTTTTTAAATACTGGTTGTTCTAACCATATGACATGACATAAAGAATGGTTGAAAGAAATTGACACAAGCAAAAAAATCGAAGGTGAAGCTGGCTGATTATAGAACTATGACAGCAGAAGGAATGGGAAAAATTGCAATTAGGAGACAAGATGGCAAGACTGTTGTGATAGAAGAGGTACTGTATGTTCCTGGATGCAGTGCAATTTACTAAGTGTTGGACAACTGGTGCAAAAGGGATACTCAGTGATAATGAAGAACAAAGTGCTGGAATGGTTTGATCAAAAGCAGAGATTAATGTTGAAGTCTTCTCTCCAGAAATAGAACCTTCCAAGCAAGCATAAAGACAGCTGAGATGAAGTGTTTTCAGAAACAATGGCCAACCAAGACAGTTGGCTTTGACATTTGAGGTTTGGCCATTTAAATTTCAAAAGTCTTGTCCATTTAGTAGAAAAGGAATTGGTTCTAGGAGTACCTAAATTGACTATGCCTAAAAAAGTATGTGAAGTGTGTTTAATTGGAAAGCAATCTAGAAACTCATTTAAATCACACTTGGCACATAGATCTGTTGATGTGTTATATGTGATTCATTCTGATGCTTGTGGTCCACTTGAGGTTCCTTCCTTAGGAGGGAACAAGTATTTTATCACATTTGTTGATGAGTTTAGCAGGAAATTATGGTTGTTTCTGATTAAAGCTAAAAGTGAAGCATTTAGTGTGTTCAAAAGATTCAAAGCAATGGCAGAAAAACAAAGTGGCAAGTCAATAAAGATACTAAGGACAGATGGTGGAGGAGAATTACTCCTCCAAAGACTTTGAGAATTACTGTGAAATCAATGGAATTATGCATGAAGTGACTGATCCTTACACTCCACAACACAATGGTCTAGCAAAAAGGAGGAACCGAACCCTTCTTAACATGGCCATAACTATGCTTCAGTAGAAGAAGTTGCCTCACACATTCTGGGGTGAAGCTGTATCTACAACATCTTATGTGTCAAATAGATGCCCAACCAAGCAACTGGACAAGATTCCTGAGGAGGTGTGGATAGGAAGAAAGCATAGTGTAAAACATTTAAGAGTGTTGGGTGCTCTATGCTATAGGCATGTGCCCGAGGCAAAGAGAATGAAGTTGGAAGATAGGAGTGAACCTATGATACTTGTAAGCTACCGTGATACCGGTGCCTATAGGTTGTATAATCCAGCAAACGACAAAATTACAGTGAGTAGAGATGTGGTGGTGTGTGAGTCTGAAGACTGGGATTGGAATAAAAGAGAGAGCAGCAAAAATCCAATAGTTCCAATGATGATTGAAGAAGAGCAAGTAAAGCAGCTTGAAGTAGTCAATGAAGCACCAATTGCAGGAGATAGTCATGGAGTCAGAACCTCACAGAGGCAGAGGCAGATGTCAACTAGATTGGCAGATTATGAGGTAATTCCAAACAGTGAAGTGAATGCAGAAGGAGAATATGTGCACTTTGCAATGCTAGCCGATGCAGAACCAATTGATTACAAGGAAGCCATAAGTGAGAAGGTGTGGAAGGCTGCCATGATTGAAGAATTACAAGCAATTGATAAGAACAAAACTTGGGAGCTCACCAAGTTGCCACTGAACAAGAGAGCTATAGATGTAAAGTGGGTGTTCAAGCCAAAATTGAAGCCAAATGGAGAGATTGCAAAACATAAAGCCAGATTAGTTGCTCGAGGCTTTATGCAAAAGGCAGGTCTAGATTATGCAGAAGTGTATGCACCTATAGCCAGACTTGAGACAGTGAGATTGATTGTGGCAGTGGCTTGTGGTAAAGGATGGCCTTTGTTCCATTTGGATGTGAAATCTGCATTCTTAAATGGTCCTCTTGAAGAAATTGTGTATGTCACACAACCTCCTGGATTTGAGATTAAAGGAAAGGAGGAAATGGTGTATAGATTGCATAAGGCTTTATATGGCTTTAAACGAGCCCCAAGGGCTTGGAACAAGAGGATAGATACTTTTCTGGTTCAACAGAAATTTACTAAATGTGCTGCTGAATATGGTGTGTACGTTAGAAAGGGAAAAGGGCTTGAATTGTTATTGATTTGTCTATATGTAGATGACCTGCTTGTCACTGGCAGTAATCTAGCAGAAATTGAAGAATTCAAGAAGCAAATGATGTGTTTACTAAGGCTACTAAAGTTGGCAGATTTGTAAAACTTAGAAATGCCTTAGGAGTTGTATCTTTAGAGAACTTGAATTAAGGGAGAATGTTGAGTTTAATTCAAGTTAGCTTTCTGTTAAAACAGTTAAGTCTGTTATTAGTTGATTAGGTGGTTAGTGTGGTAGTTAGTTGAAACTGTTTGTTAAGAGAGTTGTATGCAAGTCTACCCGATGTGGGACTTGATCTAAATCATGTATAAATACATTACATTACATTTGTTCATCATTGAAGTTAGTATCATATATTCAATTCTATCCTTTTCTGTTTTTACTACTTTTCTCTAAACATTTGTGATTGCATATTCATGCAAACTATTTGATTAAACCCAACACATAGTACAGTTCAGTTTGTTCAAAGAATTCAAGGAGGACCACCATTTTACAGATTTGACTAGTTTTTTTTTTATAGGGTACGAATTTGACTACCCAAATTTGACTAGTTAGCAAGTAAAAACCGTGTCAATGTAAATTGAGAACTTCAGTACATATGCAAAAGCTTATAAAATATGCAAAACTTCAGTACATATACATCATCAAGAAATGTATACCTACCTTTCGATTTCACTTTATAAAATATGCATAAGTTTGATTTGTAGTTAACATAGTGCTATCTACGTCTACTCTTATGAGTTGGTAAACTTAAAAAAAACATAAGAGCTAAATATTAACTTTGCCCTCTATTGATGAAGTTAATATATTCCAAATGCTTTATGTATGGAAGTGAAAAGTGTTTGAAATTTTTCGTTTCTAAATATTTTGATTTGTTTGGATCATCTAATGAAAAAAAGATTACTCAATAATCTATTATGATGAAGCCAATTTTATATTTGGATATCCAAGCTATAAAACATGATTTTGAATTAATTTTTGTTCGGATTGTATAAAGAAAATTGACAAACTATCTAAAGCCAAGATACAAGCTGTTTTGGTTTGGCTTAGACCAATTAGTATCAAACGATTGAGAGGATTTTTAGGACTCGCTGTTTATTACCGAAGTTTTATTAGAGCTTATGCCTCCTTAGTGATGCCTCACGAATTTATTAAAAAAAGATGGTTTCAGTTGGAACTTAGGGGCAGATGAAGCTTTTCTTAAACTTTAGCAAGCCATCACTTCAGTTCCAGTTTTGCCCTTACTAGATTTTAGGCAACCATTTATTATGGAAACAATTGCTTCAAGGACATAGGGACGGAGCCAGAATCACATTACAACAGGGGCCAACTATAGATGTGAGAGCTCCAACAAGAAGAAAAAAGTTAAGAACTTTTTTTAACTAATGGCCAGGTTCCTTTGTCATTGAACTGCTCCACCACTTGTATCATTGAAATATGTAAGAACAATAACTTTTTTACATTATAAGAGAGTATTTAAATAAATAATAGAATACTAGCAAACAAAACAAAACGTTCTTAGAAGAAATAAAACTATAAAATATTTAACAAAAATTTTATTCCATTAAAAATATAAACTATTTAATATTTATTTTTAATTCAATTCCCTTTAATTTGTGCTCTTAGGATATTGTTCTTGATAGAAACTAGGTTGCTCTGGCCCTTAGCTACAAGGGAATGCCAAAGACCAGAAAACCCTAAAAGATGCTAGTTCTCTCTCTTAACAGTCACTTGTCCTATTTATACAACCATAGGAACCCTAACACGTGTTCCTCTAGGGTTTCTCCATGCAGCCAAGGAGACATTTTGGGGCATGTAAGGGAATATTCTCTTGACAGCTGCTGAAAAAGGGAGGCGATACATGTACGGTTCTGACACATCATACCATAGCCACAGTTGGTGGGATACCAACTGAGTATGTTGAACCGGAGTCAGTCGGTTTTGTATGAGCTGTTTGAACAAAAATCAGTCGGTTTTCCCTCTGTACAGATCGGTCAGAGGGTCAGAGCTGCCACAGGTCGGAGGGTGAGGCCGTCCTCAGGTCGTCTCGGTCCACAGCCCCCCAAATGCCTTGCCATCTTGGCGAAGGCATTTTTCCTGCTCTTCATCGAAGGTAGTTCAGACATAGGGATCGCTTTCCTAGGTCGGAGGGTGGACTTAGGTCGGCCCGATCCACAACCCCCCAATCATTGAGCCAAGTGAGCGAAGACGATTATAAGACGATCTGTTTACTACTCGGTCAGATATCACCTCCTATCGGGTGACGCCATGTGTCGATTACTGTCAAATCAATGTCTTTTCATGATTGACGCCTTGTTTCTCGCGCTGCCTCCTTTCTCTTCCCCAGGCACATCGTGACTCGTGCCCTCTAAATCCGGGCAGTTGGATGCTTTTGAGCCATACCAATCTTCACCGTTGATCATGGGGGGAAGGTTTATTTAAACGGTTCTCTTCACCCCATGATCTTTCCTTTCTACTCCTTTCCCTTCTACTCAGAGCCCAAAGCCATGCCGCCTCTCTTTGATCCTGTGCCTTCCGCCGCCGCTAGCTTCCATCTTCAATAATCTAAGCTTTCTACTCCCAGGTACGCCTCCCTCCTAGCTTAAATTCTTGTAACTTCTTGCCTTGTATTGAAAGAAAATGTTCGTGAGGTTTCTTCTCCTCTCCCTACTGTCCCTAGTAGTCAAGATCATTGTTTTTGACGACGCTGATGACGGGGAAGAGGTTGTTCCCCTCGTACGCCGTTGCGCGGGCCCTATGTCGCCTCTTCATTCTTCCTCTTCAACCGTTTTTAAACCCTCAAAAGTTATGCGCGAAACCTATGAACATTTTTCTTCGGACTCCTCTGATAGCACTGACAGTGATTGTGTTGTTCTGTCAGGGAATCCCATGGCTAAAGAGGAAACTTCGACCTCCACCCAGACCGAGCCTTTCTTAGCGACCGAGGAACGGGCTCTAGATCATGTCGTACTTGATCCCTACGCCTGGGTTTCTCTTGAGGTGCGCCAGGCTAGATCCACCTATGCTGACAGCGAGGCGCTCATTAGCGTGCGCGACCTCGTAACTTGGCCCAAACAGAAACGATGCGTGAGGATTGTGCCTTGCTGGGAGGACGAGATGGTCTACCAATGGCCAATCAAGATTTCCCTAAAGTTCACCTATATGTACGAGCCCCTCTTGAAGAGGTTGGGGGTTCGTTTTCCCTTAACCGACTTCGAAACCCGAGTTCTTTTCCTACTCAACGTCGCTCCTATGCAACTGCATCCGAATAACCGGGCCTTTGTTTGGGCCTTTGAAATTCTGTGTGAAGGCTTGGAAATTACTCCATCCATCAATTGCTTCTTCTACTTTTTCCAGGCCAAAAATTCCAGAGAGATCGGTTGGACTTATCTCAGTAGCTGACCTCGTCACCAGCTGCTCACTGCCTATACTCAAAGATTCAAGTACTTCAAGGATAAATTCTTCAAGGTTTATCCATGTCCTAGTTGTCTCAACCTTCTGGAAACGCCAGATGGAGAGGAGAGGTTTCCACTATACTAGCAGCAAAAACCTGTAACTCGGTTTTCTGCAGACACCGACTGAGTTAGTGACATTGAGATGGAGAACATGGAAACCCTCAGTCAGGGAGAGACCATAAAATACATGGATCTCCTTCGTCTTGAATAGGACGAAGAGTCATTTTTTTAATTTGCTGAGTAATTTCTCCTGCTTGTGCTTCTTTCTTCTTTCTTTGATTCTCTCTGTCTCCTTTTTTTTTTAAGTAACCGTTCTCTTCTCTTTTGTTTTGAAGGAAATACAGGTAATATGGCACCGCTCTCACTGGACAAATTCAGAGCATTAAAAAGAGAAAAAGAGGGGCCGAGTTGGGAGCGACCAAGGCACCGGAGGCAGCGGCGTCCAAAAGGGCTCGAGTTAGTTTTGAAGAACCAACAACGTCGCCTCCAGTCCAAGGTCCTGGTTCTTCTTCTTCTCTTGCTCCTGCGGCTTCGGCTGAGGTGAATTTCGAATGGCAACCACCTCCTTCCTCGCCTTCTCCTCATGCTTTATCAGGCCCAAGACCGGCTAACGTTGCGAAATGGCGATCTATATTGAAAGCCACAAACAAGGGAGACATTAGGTCGATATGGGATACTCAGTTTTCGGTGCATGAAACCATCGACTCGTGTACCGGGCCGAGGGATGCCGAGATGGTTGCTCAGCTTGGTCTCCACCGGACATTTCAGGCAGGGGAGACTTATGCCTTATGGTTGGCTAGCCTGATGCGTGAGGATGAGAAGCAGTTCGGGAAGTTTGAGGTGGAGCGGAAAAAGTACGAGGAAATCGTCGAAAAGTTGAAGTTACATATTACCAACGTATTAGCTCGGGTCACCACCCTTGAGACCGACTTAGTCAGGCTACGGAGAAGGCTTCTCAAGTGAACGGATAGTGTAAAGAGCTCGGCTAAGCACAAGAAGATTTTAAGAAGGCAACGACTGATCACTCCACAACCAAACTTGAGAAAGAACACCTGGAAGGTGAGGAGAAGTCTTTGAGAGAGAAGGTGACTGAGCTTGAGAAAGTGCTCGGGGAAAAAGAGCAGCCCGGAGATGCAAATAGCTTTGGACAAGGCGGACATGGCTGCCATGGAGGAGCATCAGCTGGGTTTTGACCGAGCATTGGACCAGATCAGAGTTTTGTATCCCAGTCTTGGCCTTTCACGGGTGGACTCCGAGCTAACCATTGTGGACAACCTGCTAGTTAGGCCCAAAACTCCTTCAGCTGATTGAACTTTGTAATTTTGAGAGGGCCTTAATTTGCTTGCTCTACTCTTTTGTATTTTGATCTTTATGAATGAAACTTGCTTTTCCTTTTTCTGTGTGAATGTAACTTACCTTTCCCTCTTTCACGTACGATCCGAGCTCTTTATCGTCCGGATTCATAGAGGTCGCTTTGCCTCAGACCAAACATGTCACTAGGATTCACAAAGGTCTTACACTATTGCCTTAAACCTAGCTGTGTCATGGGTTCATGATCCGCTGTCGCGCACGGGTCAAAATAAATAAAATAAGAATGTAGTAACAAGAGTTAACCTTGGTCGTTTCACAGGGATCTCTAATTAACAATAACCAATAACAAGAACACGCAAAGAAATAAAGTTGGGGGGTTTCGATTCAAGAAACAGGTTATAAAAGATGCAAATATCAATATATAAAAACGACTAATCCACTGGTTCAAGGTAATTAATACTTGGATCTATCACGGGTTTCAAATGATTATTCTATTTCGTGATTCTATTCTTGTTTGACCATAAAATTGACCAATCAAGCGTCAATTAATTCTATACGAATTCCTACTGGATTAAGCATCACAGAATTCAATTAATCATGAACAAGGAATAAGCGTCACAAGAACACAATTAATCTAATAACCGAATTCAATCAAACCTACAACTAAGCGTTATAGATCCTAATAATCTCTATTCGAAATAAACTAAAGTAAGCATTCAATTTAATTCAAATAATCTCAAATCAGAGAGCAAAAACGAAGTTGATATGATTAAGCATCAATACCCAAAACGAATTTACAAACAGAAATCAAAGAGATGAAAGATCAAAAGGAAAAGAAATAGAAACACAAAAACAAAATTAATATTAATAACTAAACCTCAAGATCCTTATAAAAACTCCCTAACCAGTGAATTAATCCAAGGTCTTAGCCTTCCATAGAAGGATTTGACAAAAACGAAATTAAGAAAGGGAGAAGGAGAAAAGATTGCTAAAACTCAAAAACGGCAAAATATTCAAAAGTAATCAAAAGGTAAATCCTAAGACTCTAAAAATCCTATTTATAATGTCTCCTTAGGTTAACCTAGGTAACCTGAAGTTTATGACCAAAGAGAAGGGCCCAAAAGAGATTAATTAGCCCAATAACAACTAACCACATGAGTAATTGATCCAAAACTCGCAGTGAACCTCGCCTTCAGCAGTAAAGTGGATTTTCGACCTTCAAAACGGTAGAACTGGGCTTCGGTGCCAACATAAGAATTGTATCTCTGCTTCTTAGCTTTCCAACGCCACAAAGATCACTGAAATCGGACAAGTATAGCCCAAGTTATGGCCTGTAGAAACGACATGGGTCAGGATGTAACAAAATCCGAAAATTAGCAAATAATTCCACTAAAGCCCAATCAAGACCCAAAGATATGAAACCATGTTAAAAAGTAGTTGTTGGACAAAACACACAATTAAGAACACCAAGTGCAAAGCTATAAAAGATGCATTAAAATGCATTGATCAAATTCCCCACACTTAAGCTTTTGCACTCCGAGCAAAACTCATGGTCAAAACAAAGCAAAGATGCATTTCCAATGAATCCCAAGGATGCATAGTGGCAAGCAAAATTCTCACTCAAGGTTTCAAGGACTCATGGCAATCATGAACAACATCTTATTACTTTCAAAGCAAACAAGAGGATAGAATAACCAAGGAATGCATCAAAAGTGATAGAATCCTCACAGAAAAATATTTATCTCAAACTCTCAAGTGTCTAGGCTAATGTTTACACTCAAATCACATCATGAAAGCTAGCACTACCATAGGCTTGACAAGACTCTAACATCCACACTTGAAACACATGCACACAAAGATCAAAAGGTCTTTATTAAGGTTATAATGGGGCTAAGGTCAAGGTGGGATAATTGAAAGGGTAACTAGGCTATAAAATCAAAGAGGATAGAGGAGCAATGGGAAACAATTGCCAAATAATCATGGGGGGCAATTCAACCAAATTTCAATCCATTTTTCCATTTTCTCACTTTCTTTTTTTAACCAAATGTTGTGCCCCACTATTTTTTTATTTTATTTTATTTTTATTTTTTATTTTTTATTTTTTTTGCACTTGCCAAATTTTTAATAGAGCACAACATTAGATATTCTAACACAACCACATTTTTGAGCAACCCCACACTTATGCAATATTTATTATCATATTTTTTTCAAAGCAAAGCCCCTTTATCCCCTAAGATTGGGTCATATCATGGTTTTTCACTTTTAGGCTTGTAATGAGCTATACAACAAACAATGGGATAAATAGGCTCAAAGGGGCTAAACAAATGGATAAATGCAATGTAGGCTTATTTGGCTAGTGGTTAAAAAGAACAAAAATTGCCTAGATCATTTCAATGCATGCATGTGAACAAGAGTTTTAACAAGAGTCAAGTCAAGTTCTAGAGTAACCAACAATCATGAGTAACATCAAACAAGAAAGAAAGAGAATGGGAAAATGTATTCCATCCATTATAAGGCCCAAACCTCACCAAGGAAAATGATCTATCACAAAAGATGCACAATTTAATATTCCAATCCAACTTCTCACACTAAGAATGCAAGGAAGTCATCCATATCATGCCACAAGACCTATAGTCCTAGAATAATGAAATCACTCCCCACTCATATAAACCAAGAAATCCAATGAAAATGCATGCAATTTTTTTTTATAATAACAAAAAACTCAAAACAAAAAGACAAAAACAAAACTACGCTAAAAGATCCCCCCCACACTTAAATCACACATTGTCCTCAATGTAAGCAACAAGTATAAAATAAGAGTAAGGAGTAAGGAAAGAAAACTCCCTCTTCAAGGTGGTTTTTTCAGGTGAAGCTCTTCTACAGTCTCCTCTTCCGGTGCGGGGCTCTCATGGTAAAGCTCGAGGGAGTGTCCATTGTCTTTGAAGACTTTACTGGTGGCTTCACTTTTTATTCCCTTTGCATCATATGGAAAAGTGCTAGTTGCAACAAAAGGGCCTATCCACTTGGGTCGAAGCTTACCCGCCATGATTTTAAGGCGAGAATGGAACACATGGAAGTGTTTGATTTTCTTCTTCTTCACAACATCCTTCTTCTGCTCAATGGAGGGAAATATCTTGGTGGATGGAGTTACATCAGAAGCTTGCAGTGTAGCAACATCATTTGTAACATTAACAGGCACAACCATGCAATTTGTAACATGAGAATGAGTATCTTCAACTAAGTCAGCAAGTACTTCTATTTGAAAGAGAGAAGGCTCTTCCATGGGATGCTTCATAGTAGCATTAAAGATGTTAAATTTAACTATGCTATCCCCAAATTCCATGGAGAGTGTTCCAGCATGGACATTAATCTTGGTTCTTGCTGTTCTTAGGAATGGTCTGCCTAGGATGATAGGTGCCCTGCTGGATTGTGTCTCTCCCTCCATGTCCAGAATGTAAAAATCTGCAGGAAAAATCAAGTCATTAACCTTAATAAGTACGTCCTCCACAAGTCCAGTAGGGTGAGCATTGCTCCTATTTGCCAACTGAATAACAACACCTGTATTCTACAAAGGTTCAAGAGCCAGAGAGTTAAAAATAGATGTAGGCATCACATTAATGGAAGCACCTAAATCCAGCATGGCATTTTCAAATTTACTCTCGCCTATGGTACATGGAATAGTAAAAATTCCTGGATCCTTGCACTTTTGGGGCATCATGGGTTGTATAAGTGCAGAAACATTGCGACTCATGTTGACCTTTTCATTTCCCTTCAGCCTCCTCCTCCTTTTGTGTGTGCACAGCTCTTTGAGGAACTTGGCATATCTTGGAATCTGCTTAATCGCCTCAAGGAGAGGTATATTAACTTCAACCTTCCTAAATGTGTCCAAGATTTCCTTATCTTTGTCTGCCTCATCCATTTTCTTAGTTATCACAGCCCTTTGGGGAAAGGGAAGTGGTATAGGTTGTGCATCATCATCATCAGCAGAGGTAGGTGCAGAAGGTGGCTTATCTTTTTTTCTGCTGCTGCCACTTGCATTTTTCTGTGGAGGAGGTTCCGAGTGTCAACAGCTTTTCCAGGTCTGAGAGTGATTGCACTGACATTTGGATTCACTACTGGTTGAGCAGGAAAATTGCCCGACCCCTGAGACTGCATCTGATTAATGGAAGTTACTAGCTGTCCAATTTTTGTCTCTAAATTTTGAATGGTTGAATCTGTTCTTTGCTGAAATTGGAGATTTTGGACTGCCATTTGCTTAACAAGGTCTTCCAATGAAGGTTCATTACTGGCTAGCAAGGCGAGTTGCGACCTGGGCTGCTGTGTAGAGGCATCTCCCCATCTCAGGTTTGGATGGTTTCTCCAATTGGGATTGTACCTGTTGGAAGACAGATCGTAGTTGGACTGGGGCCTGTCATTGAATATATTTGCTACATAGGCCTGAGGAGTATTAGCATTGTCACTCTCCTGCAATGTAGGACATGCATATGTAGGGTGCTCTACAGAGGTGCAAATACCACAAACTCTCGCTGCCTGAGTTTTAGTTACAGCTAACTTTTTCACCAATGAAACAAGTTTATCAAGCCTGGTCTCTAAGTTCTTGTGTTCAGCAGCCTGTATCTCATTGACTCCTTTTGTCAGCACCACTGAATTATTTCTGGTAGTGAACTGCTGAGAATTAATGGACATGTTCTCAATTAGGCTTCTTGCATCTGCTGGGGTTTTATCCACAAGTGCCCCTCCGCTAGCAGCATCCATGATGTTTCGGTCCATAGGCAGCAAGCCTTCATAAAAATACTGAATGAGCAGCTGTTCAGAAATCTGATGGTGAGGGCAGCTTGCACACAACTTTTTGAATCTCTCCCAGTATTCATGCAAAGATTCATTTGCAATCTGCCTGATGCCACATATTTTCTTTCTGATCGAAGCAGCTCTAGAGGCAAGGACGAATTTCTCCAGAAACAACTTCTTCAATTCATTCCAGCTTGTCACAGAACCTGGTTGAAGGTAGTACAACCAGTCCTTGGCAGTGTCTTGCAATGAGAATGGGAAAGCCCTCACTTGATGTGGTCTTCTGGGACACCTTGAGGTTTCATGGTGGAGCATACAATATGGAACTCCGTAAGATGTTTGTGGGGATCTTCACCTGCAAGACCATGAAACTTAGGAAGCAAATGTATTAATCCAGATTTAAGCTCAAAAGGCACCTCAACATCAGGGTATTCAATGCATAAATCATTATAAGTGACACCAGGTGCAGCAAGTTCCCTTAATGTTCTAGCAGTCATTGTATCAGAATCAAAATCAGAATCAAAATTAAAATCAAAGAGAGTATGACTAAATAAGCTATAACTATCACTATCACTGTCACCTATATGATCACTACCTATGTTATTACTAGTCATGCTTCATAAACTAACAAATCAGAAAATACCAACAACGTCCTAATTGCTAAAACACTAAAGAAATCGAGAAACCCTATCAAATAAAATCTAAAAAAATCTAAAAACAGCACCAAAAATCTCTAAAAATCAAATAAAGATTACGCTAATTTTTTTTGGATTTTTTTGAAAAAACGAAAAAATAAAAAAAAATAAAAAAGTGGTCTAAACGATGGAATTTCGGACTTTTAGCCTCTGCTCCCTATATCAATCCTTGATATGGGACCTTAGAACCTTGATTTTTTCCGGATTTTCTGGCTAAATTTCGGAGTAGGGCCCAAAAGAGATTAATTAGCCCAATAACAACTAATCACATGAGTAATTGATCCAAAACTCGTAGTGAACCTCGCCTGCATCAGTAAAGTGGATTTTCGACCTTCAAAACGGTAGAATTGGGCTTCGGTGCCAACATAAGAATTGTAGCTCTGCTTCTTAGCTTTCCAACGCCACAAAGATCACTGAAATCGGCAAGTATAGCCCAAGTTATGGCCTGTAGAAGCGACATGGGTCAGGATGTAACAAAATCCGAAAATTAGCAAATAATTCCACTAAAGCCCAATCAAGACCCAAAGATATGAAACCATGTTAAAAAGTAGTTGTTGGACAAAACACACAATTAAGAACACCAAGTGCAAAGCTATAAAAGATGCATTAAAATGCATTGATCAGTTCACATAGGTCTTACATCATTTGCCTAAAACCAAGCTCATTATCATCCGAGTTCACAGAGGTTGCTTTACCTCAGACCGAGCATGTCACTAGGATTCACTAAGGTCTTACACTGTTGCCTTAAACCTAGCTGTGTCATGGATTCACATAGGTCTTACATCGTTTGCCTAAAATCAAGCTCATTATTGTCCAGATTCACAGAGGTCGCTTGGCCTCAGACCGAACATGTCACTAGGATTCACAAAGGTCTTACAATGTTGCCTTAAACCTAGCCGTGTCATGGATTCACATAGGTCTTACATCGTTTGCCTAAAACCAAGCTCATTATCGTCCACTTTTGTGGCCTAGTTTTTCGCAAATCTGACCATTCTCTTATCATAATAAAGATAACATAACACGTTAACAAATTCGGGAAATGACTTTGAAATATATGGCATTTGCCTTGGAGGACTTAACAAAAGATCATAATGGCCGAGGCCTTGGAGGAACTAACAAAAGATCATAATGGCTGAGACCTTAGAGGAATTAACAAATATTTGAAATCAAAGGACTCACTTAACTGTAATACAAACACAGGCTGGCCGCGTTCCATGTCCTCGGTATGACCCTTCCATTCAGGTGCTCCAGCTTGAACGCCCCCTTGCCGATGTCTGTCTTCTCTGCTGCCCCAACTCAGAGCACACGACGCAGCACCAAGTCACCCTCCTTAATTTCCCTCGGCACAACCTTGGTGTTGTATTTTCTTGCTGCTCGAACCTAGTATGTAGCCTCCTTGATGTGGGCAATTTCTCTGACCTCGTCCAGCTGTCTAGATTTTCCCGAAGATTTGCCTCATTTTGCTCCGAATTCCCTAAGAGGACCCTCAGACTATGTTCCATAATTTCGATCAGAATCATGGCATCAGCTCCGTAAACCAAGCGGAAGGGTGTTTCCTGAGTGGAGGACTGTGGCGTAGTGTGGTAGGACCACAAGACCTGTGGTAGCTCCTCAGCCCAGTCTCCCTTGGCTTCTTCCAGCCTCTTCTTCAACCCTTTGAGGATCACCTTGTTAGATGACTCGGCCAGACCGTTGCTCTGAGGATGTTCGACCGAAGTGAAAATTAGCCTGATCTTCCAACGCTCGCAAAAATTCTTAACCAAGCTGCTAGCGAATTACGTCCCGTTGTTTGAGACGATTACTCCCGGGAGCCCGAATCAACATATCACCTTCTTCCAATAAAACTTTCGGATTCGTTCGGCCGTGATGGTAGTTACAAGCTCGGCCTCGATCGCCTCCGTAAAGTAGTCCACCGCGACAACTAAGAACTTGTTTTGACCTTGGGCTAAAGGGAAAGGTCCAAGAATGTCAGCTCCCCACATGTAGAATGGCCACGGGGAAGCGGCCGACTGGAGTTCTACAGGTGGCGCTCAGTGCATATCGGTGTAACATTGACACTTGTTGCATTTTCTGACGTCATTCGTGCAATCTGCAACCATGGTCGGCCAGTGGTATCCTACCCGTGCGACCTTATCTGCCAGGGCTCTTCCTCAAATGTGCGTACCGCACGCTCCCTCATGGACCTCGGCTACAACATAGTCGGCCTGCTCCCTTCCCAAACATCGAAGCAGCGGAAGTGAGAACCTGCGCTTATACAGCCGATCACCAAGAATGGTGTATTTGGCCGATTCCTTCGTAAGTCTCCGGGCTTCTGAATTATCATCGGGAAGAGCATCATCTCGGAGGTATCGTACTATTCGGCCCATCGAGGACTCTAGCTCCTGGGTTGTGAAGAGAACTTTAGTTGGCGTTGCAAGGTCTCCTGGATTACCGATCTGTTGTTCCCCGACCTCTTTGTACTTGCTAACTTCGATAGGATGTCCGCTCGACCATTTTGCTCTCTCAAAACGTAGATCAGCTCAAAAGATGTGAATCTTCTCTTGAGGTCGTTCACCTTTTCCAGGTACTTGGCAAGCTGCGGATCCTTAGCTTGAAAATTTTCGAGAACCTACCCTGTGACTAGTTGAGAATCGCTCCGAACCGAAAGTTCGCCAACTCCCATCTCAGCTGCCAACACCATTGCTACTATTAGGGCCTCATACCGGCCTGGTTATTGCTGGCCTTGAACGCAAAGCGCAGCGACTGTTCGAGTAAGACTCCGTCCGGGCCCTCAAGAGTAGTTCTAGCTCTACTTCCTCTGAGGTTAGAGGAGCCGTCCACCGAGAGTATCCATCGATGGGTGACTTCAGGCGTCTCACTTTTACTTCTTGGGACAGCAAAATCAGCCAACATTTGTGCTTTAATGGCCCCTTTGGGCTCATACGTGTTGTCAAATTCGGACAGCTCGATCGACCAACCCACAATTCGGCCTACGAGATCTGGCTTTTAAAGCACCTGTCTGATCGGGCAGTCGGTCCGAACGACTATTGGATAACTCTGAAAGTATGAGCACAGCTTTTTGGCCGACGTGACTATAGGTAAAGCCACCTTCTCTATTTTTTGATATCGGGCCTCCGCTCCTTGAAGGACCCTGCTTGTAAAGTAGACCGACATTTGTTCCCTTTCTTCCTCCTGGATCAAGACCGAGCTGCATGCCTGCTAGAAAATTGTGAGGTACAGTAGCAACGAATTTCCTTGGGTCGGTCGGATCAAGATAGGAGGTTACATCAGGAACACTTTCAGCCTCAGAAACGCCTCCTCGTATGCGTCAATCCACTGGAATTTCTCATTTTTCCTCAAAAGCTGAAAAAATGGGATATTCCTGTCGGTCGCCCTTGACATGAATCTTGTCAACGCTGCAATTCGTCCAGTCAGTTGCTGGACCTCCTTGGCCGTTCGTGCACTTCTCATCTCTATTATTGCCTTACATTTCTCCGGGTTGACCTTGATCCCTCTTTGGGTGAGCATGAAACCCAGGAAATGTCCTGCCTACACACCAAATGAACACATCTCAGGGTTAAGTTTAATGTTGTTCCTTTTTAAGAGTTAGAAGATTCTCTCTAGGTCTTTGACATGGTCTCGGACCTCGGTCGATTTTACTACCATATCATCGATGTACACCTCAATTGTCCGACCCTTTTCGAAATCGAAAGCCCAGTCCATGAGCCTTTGGTAGGTCGCCCCTACATTCTTCAATCCGAAGGGCATCACCCGATAACAGTAGTTCGCCTGGTTGGTCATAAAAGCTATCTTCTCCTCATCATCTGGGTGCATTAAGATCTGGTTATATCCCGAGTACGCATCCATGAAGCTCAATAGTTGATAACCTGAAGCCCCGTCCACTAACTGGTCCATATTGGGCAAGGGATAGGAATCTTTGGGGCAGTATTTATTCAGGTCGATGTAATCGGTACAGATCCTCCACTTGCTGCTAGACTTCTTGACCATCACCACATTGGCCAGCCAAACCGGGTATTCCACCTCGCGAATGAAGTTCGCACTAAGTAGCTTCTGAGTTTCCTCAATCATATCCTTCTTCTTGTCATTACCCAGCCTCCTCTTGCGCTGAGCGACCGGTCATGCATATGGATCGATCGATAAACAGTGACATATGATCTCTGGATCGATCCCGGGCATGTCCTCGGCAATCCAAGCAAACACATCAGCATTAGTTCGATGGTATCCTACCAATTCCTGCTCTAACTTTGGATCAAGAGCTTCCCCGATCTTGACTGTCTGCTTAGATCGGGCCCCAACCTGAACTCTTTTTCCTTCCTCAGCCGGCTTTGGTCGTCTTTCTTCCTTGATATTCATGAAATCTCTAGGGTCCAAGTCTAAATAATTACAATTCCTGTGGTTGACCGGCGAGGATCCTTCACCTTCTTTCTTTTCCTCCCTCCGAGGTTTCAGGCAATCCTCGTAGCGTTTACGAGCCAGCTTTTGATCTGCGCGCAAGATTTCGACCCTTGCAGCGCTCAGATGGTATTTCATGGCCAAGCAGTTGTAAGACACCACAGCTCCTAATGCTGTAAGCGCCGGTCGGCCTTTGATCACATTGTACGACGACTTTGCTTTGTACATAGATTGTTTTGGCGTGTGAATCCATGTCGAATGTGGTCCGTAGGTCCACATAACCTCGTACTTCGACCTGCACTCCTGAAAAACCGACCAAGGTGCCGGTGTGGATCTTATGGACCTCTTTTGGCAAGTTCAATCGTTTGAATGCATGCCAGTATAGTACATTGGCCGAGCTTCCTCCATCGATCAAAACGCGTTTGACCTTATAGCCCGCGAATGTGACTGACACCATAACCAGATCGTCCTCGTGGTGGTCAACGCCTTTGAAGTCCTCCTTGTAAAAGTGATGGGAGTGAAATCTTGTTCAGCAAGTGGTTCGAAGTCATGGATGTACATGATGGATCTGGCATACCATTTTCTGGCCGACTTCGTAGCTCTGCCTCCACCGAAACCGCTAGCGATGGTTCCGACCGATCTTTTCTCAGCCCGCTCGTGGTCGTTCATCGGCTTTTTTCCCTTATCGGTCTTCTTGCTTGGTCTGGGCGAGGTGTTAGGAGACCTACATGGGGATCTTTCCCTCTGACTGCCTTGTTTTCCACCGTCTGATCATAATCTCTATTTTGGACTAGAGGACCTTGCAATCCTCCGTGTCGTGTCCCCGTGCTCGGTGATAAGCACATAATTGCTCGTCATTCTTCTGCGCTTGCTCTATTTTGGACTGCAGGACTGTTAAGGGAGAGAACTAGCATCTTTTAGGGTTTTCTGGTCATTGGCATTCCCTTGTAGCTAAGGGCTAGAGCAACCTAGTTTCTATTAAGAACATATATATATTAGGGAAATTTCTTTTTGTTTCAAAGAGCTAGCGGCAAAACTCACACACAGGGCGTGGAGATGAGGGGTTCTGCGGGTTCGAACCTGCACCCTGGCACATCAAATGTCCCTATTGCCTTTTAACATCTCAACTATACTTACGAGACATTTATTAGGGAAATCTAATAGTGTAGGAAAGTTAGAATCTCTGCCATCTCATTATAAATGTGTATTCATAGTGTAAAGATCTTCTTTATTTCTTAAAAAGAAATGAAAATCTCCATTACTAAAGTTTTCGGTGTATAAATACACTTATTTTTTAAATGGTGACATAAATTATGTATTTATGTGCATTTATACACCAAAAACTTTAGTAATGGAGATCTTCATTTCTTTTGAGAAATTGGGAGGATCTCTACTTGTATCCGTAACTCATAAAACAAGAAAAATAGCAAAGAGAATCAAACAGCTCAAATACCCTAAACCCTAAACCCTAAACCATGTCGCCAACTAAATCAGATTTGTGGCTCTAGTCTTTTTTAGTTGTGGTATGTGATATTCACTTATTTTTTGTGGTAACACGACTCTAGTCTAATTCCATTCATGCCTCTTATTTATTTTTGAAATAAAATATGGAAACGACCTAATGTGCCATATTATACTATTAGCCTTTTACAAAATGTAAAAAAGTCATCAGCGGGCTGGGACCTTGAAACACAACATGTCACTACGTCCCTGCAGGGACATGTATTGGAGTTGTCTTAAGCCAGGCTGCACACCCTATTGCTTACTTTTCAATGAAGTTGGCACCAAGGATACAAAAGCAATTAGCTTATGCAAGGGAATTTTTGGCTATTACGTTAGCGTTAGCCAAATTCAAACACTGTTTGTTAGGCCTTAAATTTATAATTAGAACTGATAAAAAAAGTTTAAGAGTTTATTAGACCATTCACTTTATAGAAGCTGATGGCTTGTCCAGAGTGCTGCTCTTAGCTTGGTCAAAACTGCAAAACAATTTATAGAAGCAGTTGAAGCAAGAAATTGATTAGCAGGAACAACTTCATGAAATTATCAGGTTGTGCCAAGCCAATGCCCAGCCAGATCCTAACTATTATGTGGGAAAAGGACTTCTATAATGGAAATGGAGGTTAGTAATACCTCAACAAAGTTCACTAATACAACAAGTTTTGATGGAGTATCATAGTTCCTCTATAGGAGGATGTGTAGGAGTTGCAAGAACTATGGCTAGAATTATGTCTCAATTGTATTGTTCAAGGTTGAAAGATGATATTGAGCAATTTATACAACATTACTCTATGTGGGAAGATGTAGTCATGAATTTTATTACTGGTATGCCACTATCCTTCAGTTATAGTGTCATCATGGTAGTAGTGGGCAAACTCTCTAAGTATAGATACTTTATGCCACTCAAATCAGATTACACTAACAAAATTGTGGTTGTGACATTTATGAACAACATTGTAAAACTTCATGGAATGCCTAAATTTATAGTTTCGGATAGGGATAAAGTTTCCACAAGCATATTTTGGCAACAATTGTTTTAGTTATAGGGACTACTTTGGCAATAAGGTTTGTCTATCATCCGCAATCCGATTACCAATCTGGGCTTTAAACAAGTGCTTGGAAATGTGGTTGAGATGCTCTATATTCAATAATCCCAATACATGGTTCAAGGCATTAACATGGGCTGATTATTGGTATAACGCATCCTTTCACATGAGTTTAGGCATGAGTCCATTTAAGACACTATATGGTAGGGATCCACCTACTTTGTCAAGGTAAAATTTGAGTTCAAGTGATCCACCAAATTTGCAAGAACAATTGTTGCATAGATATATATTGTTGAATCATTTGAACAAGCAAATAAGAAAAGGAAGGATTTCACTCTAAACATTGAAGAACCAGTGCTAGTTAGGTTGTAGCGGCATATACAATCATCAGCGGGCTCGAGAAAGAACCAAAAGTTCAGTGTGGGGTATTTTGGTCCTTTTTCCAATTACTGCTAAAATAGGATCTATTGCTTACAAAAACTTACTGATATTGCCAAAATCCATCATATCTTCCATGTCTCTCAAATGAAACCTTTTAAAGGATCTTCCAATGATCCTTACCTACCTTTACCACTCATAACATCTGAGTTTGGCCCCATCTTACAACCAAAAGCAGTGCTACAACACAGAATCGTGGCAAGATGCAATCTGCTTGTACCTCGAGTATTAGTTAAATGGGAAAATTTGGATGTAAATCAAGCCACCTGGGAAGACAAGGCTGATATAGAAAACAATTATCATAATCTCAACCTGGAGGGCAATGTTGATTTTAAAATCGAAGGTAATGTAATGAGGACAAGAGCTTAAATAGCCACTCAAGCAACTGAGTCAGCTGCAACGGGTCAAAGAAGACCACATGGAAGCCAACTAAGATAAGAAATGTTTGTAGGATCGGGAATTCAAGGGGCCAAAGAGGAGCAAAAGGCCCAAGATAACTGACTCTAGGTGGGAGGATTATGTGTGAGGATGAGGTACAAAAGTGGGAGAGAGTGTGGTAATTAGGGGAAAGTCAGGCATTATGTGTAATTTTGTTATTGTAATTAGGGGAAAGCCAGGCATTATGTGTAATTTTGTTATTCTTCATGATATTCTTCTACTTTTTCTTCTTTCTGAATCAGTCCTTGAACTCATTCTCTTTCCATTTTGTTATTGTAATTTCCTTCCAGCCTATATACTTGAAATGACATTTCGTTCTTTGTGAAATTCTATAGAACAATGTTTATCTCCATTACGTTACTCGAATTTAGATATATTATTACAAGTGGTATTGTTTATGGGGAAATTTGGTTTATGGTATGGTTCTACCAATTTTGATGATCTTGAATGATCTACCAAATTCATCAAACAAACAAATAAATTTTGATGATCAAGCAATTATGAATCCGAACGAGTTACGTGGTAATCTCGTTTTGAAAACAACGGTTTCTTTTAAATATAACGATCAAATACTCGACACGTGTTTATGGAGAAATTTGGTTTATGGTATGGTTCTACCAATTTTGATGATCTTGTATGATCTACCAAATTCATCAAACAAACAAATAAATTTTGATGATCAAGCAATTGTGAATCCGAACGAGTTACGTGGTAATCTCGTTTTGAAAACAACAGTTTCTTTTAAATATAACGGTCAATTGCTCGACACGTTACCCGTCTTTCAACTTTCTTGGCTTTTAAAGCCATTAATCATTGTGATTTTTGCCAGTTTTGAATACAATAATTCCAAGCAACAAGTCAGTTGTTGTTTGGAATGGCACTGAATGTGTAAATAAACAAGTTTTGGTTGTGACTAGCCAATGACTTGATTGTCAAGTACTTGGACAGAAAATAAAGTTAAAGCATACGATGCAAACGCTGAGGCATGCATTCATATAAATGAACTTGTGCATTTAAATTAACGCAAGAATGTAAATGAAAACACTTAAATGACTGAATTTAAGTAAAAGCTTTTAAAGAACATGAATTTAAAAGAAAGCATGTAAATGACAGTGAATGAAAAGTTTATGCAAAAGTAAAGAACATAAAAGTAAAAGACTGGAATTTAAATGAGAGGAAAAATAAAGAAATTAAGTGCAAAGCGTTGGAATATAGATGACCGTTAAGTAAATGACAGGAAATAAAATGCAGGAATTGAAATGAACGCAGTAAATAACATGACTTCAAAAATAAGTAAATGCAGAAAACAATGAAGAATGTAAGTTCGAAAGGCTTTAAATGAATTGAAATTGAATTTAAATGCATAGACAGAATGTAAATTTAAACTGAAAATAGAATTGAATTGAAATTACAAATGCTGAGAGAAAAGAGTGTAAGACATACTGTGATCGTGTTTCCTTTAATCTGCTTCGCCGTCGAGATGTTAGGAATTTTAGATCAAGTATCCAACCTTTTGTACATTGTACGAACTACTATTTATAGGCAAAAAATCGTAAAAACTACCTATCATCCGACCTGACACGTGTATGCGGATATACGGCCGATAGTTAATTTCACTAAAAACTACTAAACTTCGACAAAGAGCACTTCCCGCCGAGTTATACATATATAAAAAACTAAGTTTATTTCGACATCTTCTTTGTTGACAGCTTTGACGCCCCGTATCTTCGTCGAACAATCATCAAGTCACTTGGTCTTCTTAAACTTGGTTTATTTTCTGCTTTTTATTTCTGGCTCTTTGCCTTCCCTTTGTCGAGTTCTTACAACTCTGTCAGGAAGCCTAAATATGAAATTTGGCACCCAACAGATGCCCCCAAATTCGAAGTTTCGACACAAAAAAGTGAAGATAACCAGAATTTTTTCATCACCACGTGCGACGATTAATCTTTCAGACAATCCCATCACAGGCCTGCATTACCACTTCCCTAAAAAATAGGGCCATCATTACTCTTGAAATTAGCGGTTATTCCCCCACTCGCACGTCTTGTTCTAGATGCACGATTATAAATACCTGCACAAACCTCATTCAGAACGTTTCTGCTTTTTCTAAACTCATAAGAAAATTTCTCTGAATCTCTAATGGCGTCTTCATCTACTCCAACTCAGAGCACTACTTCATCCCGAAGGAAAACATGGTGGAACCCGGAAGTCGACGCATCAATCCCATGGCAGAAATCTAAGGTAATCATCCCTTACTTAAACGATCCCTCTTATCTCTTAGACCCACTGGCCGCTTATTTGGGACCGATTATCGCCTACCTTGTTTCCCAAAAAGCTTTGAGGATTCTTTCCCAAACAAAGATGGGCACACTGACATTCTAGCCTCTTCCCCTAAATTGCACATTCACTATTTCTTCAAAAGCTCAAGGCTTTTTAGAACGCCTTGAACGTAGATTGAGCATGGCTATTCTGCTTGCTAGGGTAGAAGCCAAAAAGGCTGAGACTTGGAAAGATTTAGGCATTTACCACCTAATTCAGCTATCAAAACATCAATTTAGGTTGGACTCATCTATGTTGGGAGCTGCTATTTTCTTTTGGAACAAAACTACAAACAACTTCCACTTTCCTTGCGGAATGATGGGTCCAAATTTGTTCGACGTTTCTGCTCTCACCGCCTCCCACCGATGGCCAAATGATTCACCCTAAACGCTCCGAACGTCATTGATGTTTTCAGTGAGGAACCCTTGCATTCTCAAAGTATGTTGCTAGCCAAATGAGGGATACCGATGGCGCTTACGATGAGGAACACGTAGCCTTCCTGTTTCATTGGCTTTCTGCTTTCGTCCTCTGCAACAAGAATATTCAAATGTCGAAATCTCTCCTCGACTTGGCTAATCTTCTCCATGAAGGTAAGAAATGGGCTTTTGGCTCATTTCTTCTGTCGAACCTTTACTCGAGCATGTCGAGTTTATACACTATGGTGAAAGGAGGAGGAAGAAAGGTCGGAGCCGGAGGCCCAATGTGGCTACTTCAATTATGGTTAAACGCCATTCTCCCGGGCCACACTGTCGACAAGGCTCCATCTAAACTTGAAGTCGACACCTATGGCACCTTGGCCATGTATCGCGCTCCGAAACCTTTCGACAGTGAGCTTGAGAGCTTTAAATATTATTTCAACCTCTTCCATTCTCTTTCTGCTACAACCCCAGGTATTCGCTTCCAACCCTTTGTTAGCAGAAAGTATGGACCCAAATGGTTTACAGCCCCTTTCAATCCAAATTCCAAGGAGTCCCAAGTCATTTGGACTCACTTCCTTTCTCGACAAGTATTCCCCGCTGGGCTCCCTGGTTCGACGGATGGATCTGCATTTGTTTGCCTACCCAATGCTTCTGCCAATAACACTGGTTTCATGCAATCCATTCCCGGTCCATTCCCCTACAAGAAAGAGGATCTCCTGTTGGATTACATTGACATCAAGCCAGAAACCTTCGATGGCATGGAGAAAAAGAATAGCACTCGCAGGGCTGCTATCAATCTTGTTCCCTTCACTCCTACTCTTGGCATATCTCAAGACTTTGAGACTTGGTGGGCAGAATATTTCAAGAAATTTCACTCATCTTTTGAGGCATGTGTGAAACGATTTGTTGACCCTTCTGTGCAGGAACAGGACCCCTCGACCAAAACCAAAGGTGAGCATTTGAAAGATATACTCAGCTTTGAGAAGTTTTATAAAACAAAATGGGATCCTAGATATCCTCACTACCTTGTTGATCAGGCAAACGAAATGATTACCAAATCAAAAGAAGCACATGACAACAAATGGGGCGTAAGGGCCTTAAAGCACTATCATGAAATAGGGCAATCTTTTGTGAAACCCCCTTATCCTGAGCCTGTGTCTTTTCCTTGTGCAAATTTTGGTTTGGCTGACTCATTTCCGGGTAAACCGACCAGAGCTGGTAATTTCCTTGTATTGGAAAGGTTCCATGCTTATTCCAATATTGATAATTTCAGTAACAAGGAAGTTACCTTCACCGGTCGGTTTGCTCTGTCTTTCGAACAACGTAATGAAGCTATCAAACTCATTTCCCATTTTCCAAAAGGTAGTAACCCTACTTTGGTTTAAATTTTGACAACTATTCTGCCTTTTGCTCACAATCCTGGCTTTCTTCATTTCAGCTTCCGCTTTGAAAGAACCCTTGCCGTGCAAGCAAACAAGTAGCAAAGCTTAGGAAGCCACTGAGGAAGAAGAAAGTGATGAGGATGACGAACTCCCTCTTCACTCCAATGCAACCAAACAAAAATCGACCAAATCCTTGGTTCGAAAACCAAACACTGGTAAGGAACCAGTCATGTCGAAGAAGCGAGTCGCAAGGTCTAAACGCTCGACAAGTTCTTCTCAACAAGGAACGCCTAAAAGAAAAACCAAGCCAGCTACCTCCAATGCTCAACCAAAAAAACGTAAGCTGGTTTTAGCTGATTCTCCTTCCCGTTCGACGCCTCACAGATTTACTCTCCTTCTCTTTATATTAATATATTTCCTTGTATGTCTCATCACATACTAAGACTTCGACAATCGTCAAATCTCAGGAATCTCCGGTAGAAAAATCTATGTCTGAGGACTCAGAGAATACTCCCACAGCAGAACATGCAAAGGTACATCATCTTAAAAAAAAAAAAAACTCGCTTGATGGTTATTCTCCATATTTCATACCTTATTTGCTCACGCTGCTCTTCAGATCGTGAGTCAAGGTCATTTCTTTAAAGAAAAGTGCATCCGAAAGATGTACCTCAAAAGATCAAATTCCTGTCGAAGAAATTGCCTCCTCAAGCACTGACAAGGTAAGTTCTCAATTCTCAAAACCCTTGAACCTTCATATTGTGAACAACCCCTCGCCATATTTATCTTCGACAGGGCTCACCTGACTAACCTCACATAGATACTTCACTGCCTTTGCAAATGATTCTTCCATCCACTGTTCCATCAACAGCTGAGGTAAAATTTTACTTGATTACTCCGTTTTGGTTCGGATACAAACAACTTATAACTAGTTAAACTGATGTTCCTTACTATAGGAATTTTCAAAGGCACAATCTGAGAACGCAGTCGAGAACCCTTCCCCCATGGATGTTGATGAGGGTATTTTAGACTCCTCGACAGAAAATCCACCTCAATCCTCTATTCCTCAAGATGATCCTATCCCAATAGAAGAGATAATTTACGCCCCCTGCCATCGAAAAGGTACCTCCCATGGTGATTCGGACAGAAAGTATCGACATGGATCTCTTTTTTGATGATCTGACCACCCTGCCTGCTCAGCCTGCTTCATCGACCAACCCTGTGTCGCAAGGCACCAATACTGAAAAGGGTGATGTCGGAGTGGATGAGTGGATTGACTTGCTTTCAGGATCCAGCAGCAAGACTTCACCGATGTCAGCTCGCTCTTCCACACTGCCTGAGGACAATTTAGCTGGAAAAGTAGAGGAACTGGTCGAAGAACTGAAAGGATTCTTTAAATATTCGTTCGATGACCTTCACCTCAATCACGAACTCAGAGGCAATCTAATGCGTGTAGTTAACGAACTCCAAAAACTTCGCAAGCACTTGCCTTATATTCGTCGAGCTTACTTCAGTGCAATGTTTGATTTCATCACAGATCTGACTCCTAAACTTCCTCAACTCGACCAAAGCATATTGCCCTATCAACAAGCAACCAAAGCCAAATAGGAATTACGGGACAAAATGGTAAGTTTGCGACTTAACAAAGCCAGGTTGGTCGAACAAGACACCCCCAACCAAACCAAGATACTTGAATTGGAACAAACTGCTGCGTGCCTGGAATCCGAATTAGCTATGGTCAAGGCTCAATTGCAAGAAGCAAAGCAAGCCTCCCGTTTGTCAGAAATCGAGGCGTTCGACCAACAACTGCGTTCTAGCACTGTCGAAGCAAAAGCCATTTTGTCTAAGGTCAAAAATCTTGAAGTCGATTATGTCAACGCTGAGACCATTAAGACGGATTTTGCTGTGACCTGGGAGGACCTCAAAAAACTCCCCTTGTAATTGATTTTTTTTTTATATATGTCGAACCCATTCTCTTGATTATTGTTTGTATTTTAACTGAAAACTGAATTTGATTTGACGTCCCATACATCAATCTCCTCACCATCCAGCTAGCACGTTTTCATTTTAGCATTTTTAATTTTCAGTTTCTGGTCATGAATATCCATTACGCCATTTTGACCAGTCAAATTGGCTAAAAAACTTGAAAATTTAATGCAACTTTGGCTATAAATAGAGGCATACCCCTGCTTGCCATCTCTACAACAAAGCAACCTTTGCCTCTTACCTTACAAGAAAACTTTAGAACTCTTCTCCCAGTCTCAGAATTTTCTGGGGTACCTTTGTTAGCATTTCGAATAGAGACTTCAATTTTACCTCGCCCCCCAGCGAGCTAAACCAACTGGCAAACCCAAACATGGAGATTATATTTATCTCCTTATTTTCTGGTTCTGCTTATTTCATATGGGAACCAGGAGGCTTCACAATTTGGAACCCCTTTGAAGTTCTCTGTCTTAACAGTGAAACACATATTGGGTTTTGGTAATTTGCCTAATACCACATCATGAGTTTTGGTAAGTTGCCTAATGTGGCTTACCAAACTCATTCGGAGATGAGAGTAGGGGGGAGGCCTGAGACATTTTTTCTTTCTACTTTTTTGCCCTCCTTCACACCTAGTGTTTAAAGTTTCACTCGTGAAGGTCCGCAACATCATACGAAATCAAAAGGGATGAGGCGCGAGTCATGCCTGCCTGTCTCTCGTCCTTGGCCTCCCTCTGCTTTCATTAAGTTCGACACCCTTGATCGACGTTGTCAAACTTCATTTTGGTAACCCTTCGATGAAGGCCTTCTTACCTTGAAGCGGCCCTTGCAGACTTAATTGTCTTACCCTGGTGACATGTCATGGAGACCGCTTCCTCTCTCTTCCTAAATTCTTCCTCAGCATGAGCTGAATTAGAACATGGCAGAGCTTCCAAAAATGGACTTGTCTTGTAATAATCTAGATTAAAAACTTTATTTCACTTGTATCACCAAGTTACAAGCCTATTTGACAATATATTTTGCATACTGTCGAACGGCCTCTGAATAAAGAAATCTAGACCATACTTCAAAGTTATATTTTTACTTCGCACATTGTTGGTTTATATGACTTCAAATATTTGCCATTAATAGACTTGATTCTGTACCCAGAATTTATTTCAACAAGCGGGTAAGCATTCCCTGAGAAAACGTTAACAACTTTATATGGTCCTTCCCACTTAGGGGACCATTTACCATATTCTCGACATTTCTTATCCATCGGCAAAATGACTTTCCAAACTAAATCATCAACCTTAAAATGTTTATACTTGACCCGACTATCATAAAATTTTGCTATTCTTTCCTTTTGTCGAATCAAGTGTTCTAAGGCAACAATTCTCTCGTCATGCGCATCATTTAACTCGTCAAGCATTGAGTTCCAATCTTTGGTCTCGGCAACTCCTCTTGTTTTTGAATCCTCAATGAACCAAGATTTATCTCGACAGGCAACACAACATCATGTCCATATACCAATTTATAAGGAGTTGTACCTGTCGATTCTCTAGGTGAGTTTCTGCATGCCCAAAGAACTTGTTCTAAAGTCGAATGCCAACTTCTTGGATACCTGCCAGTATGCTTCTTTATCAAGCCAATGATAATTTTATTCATGGCTTCTACTTGACCATTTTCCTGAGCATAATATGGTGTCGAGGTAATCATCTTGATCTTCCTTGACTCGACATACTCCACAACTTTCTTCCCAACAAACACATATCCTTGATCAGTTGTTATGGTTTGTGGTATGCCATATCGACACACAATATGGTTTTCAATAAAATCTACGATATCTTGTTGCATCACTTCTTTCAAGGCTATTGCTTCTACCCATTTGGTGAAATAATCAACCCCTACTAGAATGTATTTATGACCTTTAGAAGAGGCAGGAAAAATTTGACCTATGAGGTCTAACGCCCAACCTCTAAAATGCCAAGGTTTAACAATGGAATGTAACTCACTAGCAGGTACATTCTGTATTTGACCATGCCTTTGACACTCTTCACAGGATTTTGCAAACATAATACAATCCTTCACCAAAGTGGGCCAATATACTCTTTGTCTTCTCAAAACCCATTTCATCTTCTTACCTGCCTGATGAGCACCACAAATTCCTTCATGAACCTCTGCTAAAGCCAAATAAGCATCCTCTTCGCTTAAGCAAGTTTCCAAATTACCATCAACAGATTTTCTATATAAAGCCCCTGCAAGTACAACAAACTTAGTTGCTTTATACTTAATCTTTTTGTCGACGTTAGTATCTGGATTTTCCAAATACTCAATGATGGGCTTACGCCAATCAGCTGCATTCGACGTACTTGCAAAGAAAATATCTCTTTCGGCCCAAAGGGTACAATAACTCACAGATTTCTACGAGTTCTGTCAACACCTTTGAAGATAACTTATATTCTGAAGCCAATTGGGCTAATTCATTAGCCTCTTGATTTAGCTCTCTAGGAATATGCTCCAACTCGACATTGTCAAACTGTTTCATCAACTTGTTAGCCACTTGACAATATTTGACAAGGTTATGACTAACACATTTGTATGCTTGAGTTAACTGTCTAATTACCAATTGCGAATCACCAAAAACTTTGACAGTGGGTGCTTGCATTTCTATCAAAATTTTCAAACCCACAATTAAGGCTTCATATTCAGCCTCGTTATTAGAACAAGCATACTTTAGTTCAAACATCAATTTAGTTGGTACCCCTAAGGGCGAAATTATCAAAATTCCAATACCAACCCCATTTCTATGTCTTGAGCCATCAAAATACAAATGCCAAGGCTTCAACTCGACTAGCCCTGTCAGTTCTTTTATTTCCAGACATGGATGGTCCGTTAAGAAGTCAGCAATTGCTTGACCTTTAACAGCCTTCATAGGTACATATTGCAAAGATAATTCAGACAATGCAAGTGTCCACTTTCCAATTCGACCATTCAGAATTGGCTGGGACAATATGTACTTGATTACATTTGTCTTTGACATGACTAAAACATTGCAAGGCATCAAATAGTATTTGAGTTTTGTACAAGAGAAATATAATGCTAAGCATAATTTTTCTATAGCACTATATCTAGTTTCTGCATCATTGAGCACTCGACTGAGGTAGTAAACGGCTCTCTCGACATTGTTTCCATCTTCTTGAGCCAATAAACAACCAATGGTCTCTTTTGATGCTGATATGTACAATTTCACCGGGTCGATGTGGCTCTGCAGCATCATGACCTGTGGATTTGTCAAATCTTGCTTGATTTGGTCAAAAGCTTCTTGGTGTTGTTGAGTCCACACAAAAGCTTCTTCGCCTTGAGTTTCACCAACTGAGCAAAAACTCTTGTTCTTCCCGAGAGATTTGATATGAACCTTCCGAGAAAATTGACTTTTCCTAAAAAGGATTGAAGTTCTTTTGTTGGTTGGAGGTCTTGCTTCCAAAGACAGCCTTTAGCTTTATTCTTATCCACTTCAATGCCTTTTTGTGCACCGTAAAGCCTAAGAACTTAGCAAAGAAACCCCAAAACCACACTTCTCAGGGTTCATTTTCAAACTATGCCTTCTCATTTCCTGGAAGGCTCTCCTCAGATGATTCAAATGCTCCTCTTGACTGTTGGATTTAACAATGACATTGTCGATGTACACTTCCATGAACTTGCCTATCATTTCATGAAAGATAGTATTCATTGCCCTCTGATATGTTGCACCAGCATTCTTCAAACCAAAAGTCATCACTATCCATTCATAAGTTCCAATTGAACCTGGGCACCTGAAAGCGGTTTTAGGTACATCCTCTTCAGCTATGAAAATCTGATTATAACCAGCATGCCCATCCATGAAACTCAGAAGCTCATGACCAAATGCTGCATCCACTAGCATATCTGCTATGGGCATAGGGTATTCATCTTTAGGAGTGGCTGCATTAAGGTTCCTAAAATCGACACATACTCTCATCTTGCCATTCTTCTTTATGACAGGCACTACATTAGACAACCATTCCACATACCTAGTTGTGCGAATGAATTTAGCCTTCAGCAAACGTTCAACTTCCTCCTTGATTTTTAACACAACTTCAGGAGCGAACCTCCTGTTGGCTTGTTTGACAGGCTTGCAATCTAGCTTTAGAGGCAATCTATGCTCCACGAGTTCTCTATTCAGTCCTGGCATCTCGAGGTAATCCCAAGCAAAGCAATCCTTATATTCAGAAACTAGCTCCACAATCTGCCTTTTAAACTGGTCTGACAATATTGCACTCACATATATTGGCCTCTTTCTATCTGCATCGCCCAAGTCTATCTCTTCTAAAGGGTCTTCCAACTCAAAGCCACTTCTATCTTCAAGCCCCTTTTCAAAACCCAAAGGGCCATCATCAAATATACAATCGGCCAACACACCTTCTTCTCGAAGTTTGTTGCCGGTCGGCCTCACAGCCGACAATTGTATTTCGAGGATGTTCATAAGTCATTATCGCCGATTGGCGATTTTCGCCGGCCTCATCCAAAGAACTTAACCCCAAATCGCTCCATTAAGCACGCATTCGAGCTTCTTTATCAATAACACCACCTTGCACCGAGATGGGTTTCACCTTGGATCATATACTTTGAAGTCTACATGCATTTGTTGCAAATAACATGGACTATCATCGCCTTCAATAATCTCAACTTCATCACGGGCATTCCAAAGAATCATTTTTGGTGTCTTGTCAAGGAATCGCTCCAAATGTAATGGATCCAATCCCGACCCAACAAGACATTATAACTAGACCTCGAAGGAATCACAACAAACAGAGTAGATCTTTCTACTGATCCTACTTATACATCAAGCATCACTACGCCATCTGTTGGTGCAGTTCTTCCTCCGAAGTCAGTAACCACTACATTAGTTGGCAACAAGTCAGACTCATCCTTTCCCAATTTCTTGAACATGGCTCTTGGAATCAAATTCACTGATGCACCACCATCAACCAGTACTCTGTTAGCTGGCTTGCCTTCAATCATTGCTCTAATGTGCATTGGTCGAAGGTGACTTCTCTCCTCATGAGTTGGTTTGTCGAGCCTAGCGAAGTTATCAAATATAGTGACCATGTCTTGCTCAACAAATTGCCAACCAATAAGAAAGTCCTCTAAGTCTTCCTCGTCAGGCACTTCAACTAGAAACTCGTAATGAGCCTCATATTCCGCTGGCAACACCGAAACTAAGTTTACATTCAATTTAGTAAACTCCTCTTCAGTAGCTGTGTCTTCATTCTCCAAATGACTTCCCAACCTCATGCCTAGGTCGTCGAATAAACAATCTTTTGATCCCAGATCTGACAAGGTAGTACCCATTGCCATCACCAATTCGTCCAAGTCTTTGTCTAGACTGGTGTCAGGATCAAACTGTTCTTCATCTTCAAAACCTATTGGGTCATCTGGATCATTTAGTGCGGCAATAACCTCTTCCATGGACAAATCTGTTTTGACAACATTCTGTTCCATGGACTCCAGGGGTTCATCCAACAAATCAGAATCATTAGCTATGATCCTTAATTCCTCCATTGACACATCACTGCCTGTGCCCTCCTCCGGAGCTGGTTGAACACCAACTTTGCCGCATTCCAAAGCTAACCTTTCAGCTTCAATTAAACCCATCGCCAGGAGTCACCTCTTCCTTAGCCAAAGGAATTTCAGCATTCTTGGAACTCTGCTTGACAGATGCCCGCTGTGAATGTGCTCGCATCTTGGAAGTCTGGCCCTTGTCATAATTGCTGCCTCTAACATCAACCACTACACTCTTCAACTTTGGACCAGTCTCTTTGGGCAACGGCACTTTCTGTATCCCAACCATGAAACAATCTTCACGTTGAGATCCTCCCAACTCAACAGCCTTCATTTTCTGTCTCTGAGCTTGCCTAATCCTCTGTCGATGACGCTTTTGGCTTTTCGACAGTGGGGCCTTCTTCACTTGATCACCCCCAGGGTAAGGTATTCTGCCATGTTGGTATTCTTCATCCCAAAATGGCGTTTGTCGAGGGTTACTCTTTGTAGCTCTCACCCTGTTCCTCAGTTCCGGACAACGAGCCTTGGGAGAATTCTCAACCCATTTGTTCACCATAACATCAGTATCAGGTTTCCTAGTCCTGTTAACCTTTCGACCAAGAGATCCTCCATGATTACTCCCCGTGGATTCCCTTGGATACTCGACCAACCATCCACCGATTGCTCGATTAGGCCTATTAACCACAGGCCTTTGCACCTGGTTTGCCGGTGCATGTCTCACGTACCTATTCCCATAACGAGCACGAACTTGTTGATGAACGTTTGCACCATCAACTTTCTTTGCTCTCTGAGCTGCCTTCTCATCAAAGTACTTGTCACAATGTGGGCATAATTTCAACTGCCCCCTATTGTTTTTTCTTCTCAGAAAAGCTTCAACAGTCTCATGAGGCCTTGGATAGATGTCGAAAGGATCCTCAACATTCACCACGCACTTCTGCTTGGCGCTAATGTTCACCATGCTACAGCTTCTCACATTTTGACCTTCGACATTGGCAATGCCTTAACCAAATGGATCAGTATCCACCTTCATGCTAGGCTTTTGTTTGTCAGCAAACTTGAGCCTACCTTCTTTGAGAGCCTTTTGAATCAAATCCCTGAAACGAAAACATTCATTAGTAGGGTGGCCTAAAGCTCCATGGTACTTGCAATAATTCTGACCATTAGAGTCCTCAGACCCTTTCACTCTATGATCATCTGATAACTTAAGCTGTTTATCTTTTAAAAGAATATCAAATATTTTATCAAATATTTTATCAGCTTTGGTTATATCAAATGTATAGGTTCTCTTATTCACATAGCTCATCTTTTCCTTCCCCTTGGAAGGTACTAACGCTTGACAAGCATAAGGTGGTCCTTCTTTTAATTCAGCAAGGTTTATTTCTTGCTCTGTCATAGCCTCATCCTCAGTGTCTATTAGATCTTGTTCGACACAATTGACTTTCTCAAGCCTAATAAACTTCTTATTGTTCTTCTGATTCTTCTCAGAGCGGAGTTGTTCAACTTGTCGAACCTTCTCCCCTAATTGGGCGAGGTCAACTATGTGTTGGTTTACCAATTTCTTTCTAATATGGTAATCCAAACCACTAGCGGCCATTTTCACAATTTTCGCTTCGGGAACAGGCGTAAAACACCTGCTCTTCATTTGCTTGAACCTAGAGATGTAATCATCTATAGACTCATTATAGATGCGTTTGACGTTGAATAAATCGATGAGTTAACCTCAATCTCCTCAAGAATTGATCATGAAACAATCCTTCCAGTTGTGTCCACGAATGGACTGAATTAGCTCTCAACGTCGAGAACCAAGAAAATGCGTTCTTTGTCAAAGAACTTGGAAAGAACCTCATTTTCAAACCTTCGACAGTGGCCATCTCTCCCATTTCTATCGTGTATCTAGCCACATACTCGACAATCGATTCACCACTGTCACCAGAAAATTTGGACAATTTGGGGATTTTCATCCCTCTTGGCACTTCAGCTTGTTGAACCCACTCAGGAAATGCAGATATGAAATATGGTCTAGTGCCTTGACCAATATTAAAGCCAAGCCTATTCAGCATTTGCTCGACAAACCGATTCACGTTTTGTTCTATCTGATTTCCCATGATATTGTGCCTGAGGTTGGCTAAACCTTGATGCACTGGTGGGCCCTGGTCTTGATTTCTTTGTAGAATCTGCACCTGGCCATAGGCCAAGTTATTCAAATTCTGACCAAGGTTCTAGTTTGGCTGAATTACTTCGTTCTGCACCACCATAGGGTTATTCGCATTATGCGGAATGCCCCCCATGCCCTGACCATGAGGTGTAACCCCTGGGCCTTGTTGAACATTCTCGTTCACTGGTGCTGCCAAACCCAATGCTTGATTTAGCCTTTCCATTTGTAAGGCCAGTGTATTACATGCTTGATTAGTAGTCTCCATAAGAGGCGTAATCACTGCACCCATCTGCTGAGTGAACATGTTCACCATCTCATGGTTACTATCATCCACTTGTTGTCGAATACTCGCCAACGAGTTTTGTGTTAATCCCCCATTATTCTGAGGCATTTGTCTCGACATGTCCCCCAATCCTAACCCTTGTCGATTGGCTATCGTAGTGGTAGCCATTCCTGCCATTCCTTGAGTATCGGAAGAATTTCCGAATGGCATAAAAGGCTGGTTAGCATATTGGTTGAACATAGTTGAACCAATAGCAGGGACTGTCGAGTTCTGCAAATAACCATACGGCATTCCAAACGGAGGTTGCGTTACTTGCGGTACAGGCCTAATACTTGAGTTCCTCGCACTTCCAGGCGATGCCTGAATTTCTGGAGCACTTTGAACCACCGGTTCAAACACTGCAGCGCTTGGAATAACTTCTCCTTGCATATTGGCCATTGTCATTCCAGTACCCGCCCAAGCGGTAGTATTACTCATCCGCGGGATCATAACTACCCCGGCGTTCGTACTGGTGGTCGAAGCATTTGTATTGTTTGCCAATGCATTCGCACTAGCAACGCTTGGTGTTGTGGCACTGCTATTCGTACTGCCACTCATGTTTCTATATTGCGTTACGTTAGAAGCAGTGGTCTTTCCACTTCTTAGACGCATAAAACCATCGTTTAAAACGAGTTACTCTAAACTCGTCCCACTGGGCGTGCTAATTTGTTTATGGGGAAATTTGGTTTATGGTATGGTTCTACCAATTTTGATGATCTTGTATGATCAACCAAATTCATCAAACAAACAAATAAATTTTGATGATCAAGCAATTGTGAATCCGAACGAGTTACGTGGTAATCTCGTTTTGAAAACAACGGTTTCTTTTAAATATAACGGTCAATTGCTCGACACGTTACCCGTCTTTCAACTTTCTTGGCTTTTAAAGCCATTAATCATTGTGATTTTTGCCAGTTTTGAATACAATAATTCCAAGCAACAAGTCAGTCGTTGTTTGGAATGGCACTGAATGTGTAAATAAACAAGTTTTGGCTGTGACTAGCCAATGACTTGATTGTCAAGTACTTGGACAGAAAATAAAGTTAAAGCATACGATACAAACACTGAGGCATGCATTCATATAAATGAACCTGTGCATTTAAATTAACGCAATAATGTAAATGAAAACACTTAAATGACTGAATTTAAGTAAAAGCTTTTAAAGAACATGAATTTAAAAGAAAGCATGTAAATGACAGTGAATGAAAAGTTTATGCAAAAGTAAAGAACATAAAAGTAAAAGACTGGAATTTAAATGAGAGGAAAAATAAAGAAATTAAGTGCAAAGCGTTGGAATATATATGACAGTTAAGTAAATGACAGGAAATAAAATGCAGGAATTGAAATGAACGCAGTAAATAACATGACTTCAAAAATAAGTAAATGCAGAAAACAATGAAGAATGTAAGTTCGAAAGGCTTTAAATGAATTGAAATTGAATTTAAACGAATAGACAGAACGTAAATTTAAACTGAAAATAGAATTGAATTGAAATTACAAATGCTGAGAGAAAAGAGTGGAAGGCATACTGTGATCGTGTTTCCTTTAATCTGCTTCGCCGTCGAGATGTTAGGAATTTTAGATCAAGTATCCAACCCTTTGTACATTGTACGAACTACTATTTATAGGCAAAAAATCGTAAAAACTACCTATCATCCGACCTGACACGTGTACGGATATACGGTCGGTAGTTAATTTCACTAAAAACTACTAAACTTCGACAGTAGCACTTTCTGTCGAGTTATACATATATAAAAAAAAACTAAGTTTATTTCGACATCTTCTTTGTTGACATCTTCGACGCCCCGTATCTTCGTCGAACAATCATCAAGTCACTTGGTCTTCTTAAACTTGGTTTATTTTCTGCTTTTTATTTCTGGCTCTTTGCCTTCCCTTTGTCGAATTCTTACAACTCTGTCGAGAATCCCAAATATGAAATTTGGCACCCAGCAACACGTTAATCGTTCTTTAACATTCTTGGCTTTTAAGCCATTAATTGTCAAGTCTTATACCAAATTTGATTACGATAACTTCAAACAACAATTGAATTGTTGTCGAAATGGCACTAAGCCTAAGGCCAACAAGATTGGCCATCGAGAGCCAATAATTTAATTAACAAGTAACTAAATGCAAACAGAAACTAAAAAAAACGCAAAGTTATAAATATGTACTTTATGAACTTAAACAAACAAACTGAAATGAATGCAGAAATGTAAATGAAAAATGTTTAAAGAACTGGAAATAAAAGAACAATGAAGTTAAATGATAACAAATGTAAAGAACAAAAAATATAAAACTGCTAAGCGTAAATAACTGGAATTGAAAGCGATAATAAATTGGTTATGAACTAATCATGCGGAAATCGAAATGCAGATAAAAGTTCAGAAATAACTTAAAATGCAGTAAAGATAAATGAAAAATGCAAGGTAAGAAACATGTAAATAAGTCGCAGTAACTTAAAATAAAGAGCAAGACAAGGAATCGGAAATAAAACTTAATTGATTTGCAAATTGCTGAAAGGAAAGAGTGGAAGGCATACTGTGATCGTGTTTCCTTTAATCTGTTTCGCTGTTGAGATGTTAGGAATTTTAGATCAAGTATCCAACCATTATTACATCGTATGAACTACTATTTATAGGTAAAAATGCAAAAACTACCTATCATCCGACCTGACACGTGTACGGATACAAGGTCGGTAGTTAATTTATCTAAACTACTAAACTTCGATAGTATCACTTCCTGTCGAGTTATCTACATTTTGCTTAAAGCCTAAGTCTAATTTGACCGTTTCCATGTTGACATCTTCGACGCTTCATACACCTCGTCGAACAACCGCCAAGTCACCCGGTCCTTTTAAACTTAGTCAATCTTCATCCCTTCTTCTGGTCTCTTACGCCTTCACTTGTCGAATTCTAACATTCTGTCGATTAACCCAAATTTGAAATTTGGCACCCAACAGATGCCCCCCAAATTCTGAGTTCTCGACACCAACACACGGAGAGACCCAGAATTTTGTTTAACTTCACGCGCAACGGTTCCTTTTCAGCTTCTACTCTGAAAGAGCCCTTACAGCACAAGCAAACCAGTGGTAAGGCTCAAGAGGTGGATGAAGAAAAAGAGGATGATGAAGAAGACGAACCCCCTCTTCAGTCAAAACCCATCAAGCCAAAATCGAGCAAATCCTTGGTCCGAAGACCAAGCGTGGGTAAAAAACCAGTCACGTCGAAAAAACCGCCCACGAAATCCAAGCTTTCGACGAGTTCCTCCCCACAGGAAACGCCTAAAAGAAAAACGAAGCCGGCTGCCTCTGAAGTTCAACCAAAAAGGCGTAAGATGATTTTAGCTGACTCTCCTTCCAACTCGACACCTCAAACGGTATACATTTTTTTTGTATAACACATCTCTTTGCATAACTTGCCAAATACTAAGCCCCAAAACCTTCAAATCTCAGGAAACACCAACAGAAAAATCTGTTTCCGAAGGCTCAGAAAATACTCCCACGGCGGAGCATTCAAAGGTATATTGTTTTACGAAACTTGTTTGGCAATTGTTCCACACATTACACCTTGTTGCTCACACCGTTCTCACATTAGGGGGTCAAATTTGCTCCTGCAAAGAAAGGTGTATCTGAGGAATGTACCTCAAAGAATCAACCTACGGTCGAAGAGGTTGCCTTCTCAAGCACTGACAAGGTTCGTGCCTTCTTTCAAAACACGTTTACCTCTAAATTTATGACTATGACATCATCGTGCTTATTTCGACAGGACTCTTCTGTGCAGCCTTTCATCGACACTTCCTTGCCTCTGCAAGTAATTCTTCCACCTACAGCTTCTCCAACTGCTGAGGTAAAAATATTCACGGATTATTCTGTTTTCAGTTTAATAGCACCAGCTTCTAATCTGTGGTATTGATTTTTATAGGAACCCCCACAAGTGCAACCTGAAGAAGTGCTTGAAGTCTCTTCTCCCATGAATGTCGACGTGGTCACCCAGAACCCCTCGACAGAGGATCCGACTCACACCATTCCCGAAGGTGATCCCATTCCAACTGAAGAAATAATTCCTGCCCCCCAAGCCATTGAGAAGGTAACTCCCATGGTGATTCGGGCAGAAAGCATTGACATGGATCTCCTTTTTGATAATCTAAACACTACATCCGCTCAGCCTGCTTCATTGACCAACCCTGTGCTGCGAGGCACCAATACTGAAAAGGGTGATGTTGAAGTGGATGAGTTGATTGAATTGCTTTCAGGATCAAGCAGCAAGACTTCACCAATGTCAGCTCGCTCGTCGACACTTCCTGAAGGTAACCTCGCTGCCAAGCTTGAAGAAATGGTAGAAGAACTAAAGGGTTTCCTCAAGCACTCATTTGATGACCTCTATCTCAACCATGAACTTAGAGGCAACCTTGTGCGCACAGTCAATGAAATTAACAGACTTCGCAAACATCTTCCCTCTATTCGTCGAATGTACTTCATTGCAATACACGACTTTATCGAAGATCTAACTCCCAAGCTTCCTCAACTTGACAATAGCATATTGCCTTATCAACAAGCAACCAAGGCCAAACAAAAGCTTCGAGATGAAATGGTCAGTTTTCGACTCGACAAAGCCAAGTTGGTCGAACAGGACGCTCCCAATCAAGCCAAGATACTTGAATTAGAAAAAACTGCCGCGCGCTTGGAGGCCGAGCTAGCAAAGGTCAAGGCTCAACTACAAGAAGCGAGGCTAGCTTCCCATTCGTCAGAAATCGAAGCGCTCGACCAACACCTGCGCTCTAGCGCTGTCGAGGCAAAAGCTATTCTTTCTAACATTGAAAAGCTCGAGGTCGACTATGCCAATGCTGAGATCATCAAGACTGATCTTGCTGTAGCTTGGGAGGATCTCAAAAAACTCCCCTTTAACTAGCATAGTTTTTTTTTTTTACTCTTTTTAACTTATGTGTATGTCGAACACATTTGCTCGACCATAAGTTGTACTTAACTGACCATCTGAATTTGATTTGACGCTTTACACATCGATCGTTTCACCGTCCAGCTAGCACGTTTCTTTTACTGTTTTAATTTCAGTTTCAGGCTAATAAATTACATTCAAAGTCGTTGACCAGTCAATTTGACTGTTAAAACTTGAAAATCAACGCCATTTTGCGCTATAAATAGGCATTTGCCATGCATCATTTCTCGCTCAAAGCACAAACACTTTCTGAACTCCCTGAAATTTCTTTTCAAAAAGAAAAGAAAACAAACCCTTAAGAAACTCTTGCTAGCATCACAAACAACATTCCCAAATCCAACTTATCCTCGCCCCCAAATTAGCTAACTTTGAGTGCAACAAGTTGCTATGGAAACCTTTTCCATTCACTTTAAACCTTCATTCCCTGGCTCTGCCTATTTCACTTGGAAACCAGGGCTCCACCTCCCGGGATCCCTTTCTTCAAGGTCTTTGTCTCAACGGTGAAAGGCTCTTTGGGTTTTGGTAATTTACCTTGTGTTCAAAATTCAAGGTGTGGGATCTGCAGGATGGCATTTGACACTTCTCATCGATGTATCCACACTTTTAACTTCACATATCCGTCGACTTGGGTGTCTACCATCTGAAGCAGCTCTTGCAGACTTGATTGGCCGGATGGTATGTGTAACACCCCAATTTTCGTATTAATACATATGTATATATGCCTGAATATATTAATAATTTTTTTGATAATTTTTATGTAAGTTACTTTGGAAATTAGTATTTTTAGTAATGCTTTATTGTTTTATTATTATCTTTATTTTTGTAAAACATTAGTTTGAAATATTAATATTATCTTGTTAATAATTATTTAAATTTAAGGAGTATTGGAATGATATTCTATTATTATTCTTAGTACTATTGTTAAGTGAGAATTGCAACACCCTCAAATTTGAATTCTTAGGATCTTATATATATTGTGTGCTTATATTGGTAATTTTGTGATAACTTGAGTGTGTTTACCTTAATAATTAGTATATTTTAATTAATACTATTTTACTATATTTTTATTAAATATTAGTTTTGAATTTATTATAGATATTGTAAAATAATGGTATATTTTAAAAGTTAGTAAAAACATGAATTTATTATATTATATACATTATTATATATATATGGAGATATGTGTGTGTGTGTGCTGATGTTTTAAGAGAAAAAAAAAAGATACAATCATATATGACTTATATACATGCTGCTTACGTTTTAAAAAAAATAAAAGGAAGAAGGCCCAAGCCCAGTAGGTCATTATTTTATCATGACTGTTCATCGTCTCTATGAAATAAAATTCAGCCGCGCAGTGAGCGAGCAAATCCTCACTTTGAATTTCTCTGTTCCTGTTCTCTCATCCTAGGCCACAGAAAAATTCCAAAACTTACAACCCAACTCGAAATCGACCAAAGAACACGTTTCCGGCCTCTGTTCGTTCAACCGCGGCTCCGTTTGTCGCGTTTATTTACGCTGGGCGAGCTGTAATTTCACTTTTCCGGACACCACAGTTTTCGGTTCGAAAAACGGACGTCGTTTTCGGATTCCTCGCGTCGAAACCTTCAGAAAACAATACTCCTTTGCTCGATTCGGTGAAGTTGATGTCGGACCCTTCGTAACCCCTTTGTCTCGGTATGGTGTTCTCCGGTCACTCTTTTTGCTTCTTTTTAATTTCGTTTCAGCCTTAAAAATTCTGAAAAAATATATTATACTAACTATTATTTTTTCCAGCCGCGTTTCGCTCTTTCAAAAATTTTATCCTGTGCTCAGTTGGTGCTCAAATTGTCGTTGTAGCCAGTTTTCTTCACCTTGGAATACTTCAAACATTTTATTGAGGTAAGGGGGTAGATGGATACAAGATTAGTGGGCTTATGGATATAATTAGGCAATAGGGACGTCCCATGGTCCCTAGACTTGGCGCGGTTGTGCAAAATAAGTACCATTGCCATTGTGATGGGAAAATTTGATATTAAATTATGTCATGATGTTAATGTTAATTGAAATTGTCTTACAAGGTGTTGTTTGAATTGATGTGTTACGATGAAATGTCATGTATGGATCATATGATGATTTGGTTGTCTTGGCTTGTTATTGATAAATGTATGTAAATGTGTTTAAATGAGATTGCTTGTTGCTATTTGATGTTCTGGATTTGTTGTGTTGAGTGAGAGCTAGATGATCATAGAGGGTGGTTTGTTACGCTTAGATTCTCTAGGTGGTATATTATGGTTATGTGAAAGGATAAAGTATGGATGATGGGTGTAATTGTTAGGAGTTAACTAAGGTATAATGATATTTTTAGCGTTTAAGTTATGGTACAAGCAAGTCTTAGGACTAGGATATGATGGTCATATTGTGGTGTTGGTGGTTTAAGTGCTTTAGAAGCAAGATTTGGTGTTATGAATATTTCAAATTTAGTTGACAACTTAGAGTAATAGTTATACGTAAAAATTATGCAGTAAAGATGACTAAGTCTAGAATTATTTTAGCAAAGTCTCACCAATTGAATTTTAAAATTCAGGATATAATAAGTATTGACCCAAACTCTCTTGGATAGTGTCCTATAATTTTATGGGAGTAGTACGGTACGTCCGGTCAAATAAGTAAGTTGAAACACTTGAGTTAAGAGTTGGAAATTTAGATAAGTTAGCCTAGACTTAGTATGGTGAGGTAGGTTGATAACTTGGACTTGTGCCAAGATTTTGGGAAATTTGTCAGTTTACTGACGAGTAGTACCTTGTTATCGTTGTTATAGCGGCCGCTTGATGAGATGGTTGGTGAGTTGTTGTTGTTGTTGTTGTTAGACACTTACTTGGTTTGTGTTCATGCATCATATGTGTCTTGTTAAGTTAACGTTATTGGGGGTGAGAAACGATGATGCGATACAGTATCGGCCATGATGGGTAAGGTACCCAGCCTTGGGGGTCAATCGGGTAGGAGCGTCTTATATAAAGGTGGTGGATAGCTACCACAGCTGGGGCGTGACCTATAAATATACCGGTTACCCTGACTAGACACTGTTCGTACTCAAGAGTGATGATGTTTTCTCACTCGCTCATCTGAGTTGGTTGGATCCACATGTTCGGTGAAGTAGACGTTGTCTAGGATTGCATAAGTACTCGTTGAGTCAAGCATTCATGTTATGTGTTGATTAAGTTAACGTGTTGTATGCGCATTGCTTAAGCTATGTCCTTTGCCGCCTTGTGCTATGATTGTATATGATGTCTAACCCCTTTTCTTTGTGGCTACTCATACACCATTGTGTATGTTTAGACGATGAGGCTGCAGTGACGATGACGACGTGGTCGAGGAGTGATCTATGGCGCGGTCATCGTGAGATTAGGATTTTCGATGTTTTGGTTATTATCGATGTTGTTATTTTCAAGTAAATGTTTAGGGTCAGCTACGAGACGTTGTGACATCTGGGTGTTTGTATCATGTGAATTTTATTCAGAATCACAAATGATTATTTCCGCAAGTTTATGAGAGTGTGACGACTCTACCTTTATTTATGAAAATTTTATTTGACTGTATTTTTCAGCAGTTACATTTTTTTCTTAATTTATTTTCGTAACGATAACATGCGGGGTAGAGGGTGTCACATTTAGTGGTATCAGAGCAGTTCGGTTCTAACCGGGCTTTGTGTGTGGTCTATTGTGTTTCAGTGCGTGAACTCTGAGTTGAGTTACATGCATTACTTGTTTAATTTTGTTTGTTCTAGTACACGAACAATTCTCAGTGGGCTAAGTTCACAGGAGTATATGATAGATAGAGCTAAGATAGTAGGTACCTGAACCATTAACTGTGAATTTTGGGTTAGCAATTTCCTAAGTTGTTAATTTCTTAGTATCTTGTTTAAAATTACGCTTAGTGAATTGAGAATGATCAACCCAGAACTGAGAGATGCAGGTTAACCCTTAGTTGTTGCACTTAAGGTGCAAGACTTTTAGCCATTACCTTAAAGGAATCCTAGTAAGTACAATGGGCTAGTAGCTTAACTAGAGAGGATAAGCTGACCTTATTTTAGATTTACAACATTGTTAGCCGGGAAATATGTTATCGAGTAGCCTTGTGAATCGTGGCTATGCTATAGGAAGGATCTTTTGTAGAGCTTGAGGGTAATCATGTGGCGTCGACATCTTTACGCTTAAGCCCCTATCAGAGAACCTTATGGAAGAATAGGCGATTGTTGCACATGGTTATTATTGCTTGGATTACCTGGCTGAACGAGTAGGAGGGACTGAGTCCAATCACTTACCGCCGGTGAGAAAAGCAATGATAATCAGTTTGGTGGATAGTATTAGTTTTGTTTGAATTACCTTAGCTACTAGAATTAGTTATGGGCACAGATTATCTACATTGCAGTTAAATTCTTAAGGGCTTCGGATAGGCATAAGGCTTTGAAACCATAGATTCTAAAGGTGGAAAGTAATTTTTCCTAGGCGTAGAGACAAGCTTAGAGTGAGGATAGAAGTAGAACGTAATGGGAGACATTAGTTAATCTTTGGGAAATATATTGTTTTGCCTTCTGATAAGACCACAAAACCGATTTTAGATGTTCTAACAGAAACCGAGTCTATCATTGTGTAGCACCCTATAGAATGTTTTTCCTAGAGTAAGTTGAGCAAGAGGGAATAATAAAGGTTTTGCGTAGGGTACCTTAAGATAAATCTTTGTAGTTAGTCATGCCTTAATTTGCGATACACTCCTCTTGCTTTATCGTGTGCTTAACTTTAATGCCTATGAAACATTGCATCCAAACATGTTATTTCTTTTAGGATAAATAGGTTTCTTTTTTTTACGGAATAAATAGATTAAAAATGATGAATAATTTTTTTTATTCATTTTATTTTAACGTTTTAGTCTAACATACTTTAGCCTATAATTTTTGTGTGTGCATTATGCTTAACTAAGTCTTGATTGCTGAATTATTTTCGATATGATATTAAAAAAAAATTAAAATTATTTTGTTACATTCACTGACATGCGGTTAATTGACCTTTCTATATTTTATGCTTCATTTGACTCTCTATTAAATACAATATACAAACATGTTATTTCTTTCAAGGGGACTTCAGGTTATACTGAATATTTATATTGAAATGTGAAAGCACTACGTTATATCTGTTGCTTAGTTTGCTTTGAAAATGTTACATGCTTGAACCGAGGTAAGTTTCTGAACTTTGTTATATAATTATATGACTGTGTTGCATTACTAAATTATTGATTTCTAGTTTAAATATCTGATGCCTTTTGATCAGCTTATGTATTTAGCTCGTGATTAATCTTGGCTGCAATATCAAATGCCTTTGATAAGGAAAATTATTTTGTTTGTGTTTCATTTTTTTCTATTAGTATTAATATTTATAAAAAAAATGTTATTTTCTCTTTCTAAATTGATGCTTTAGTCTGTCGTACTTTGGTCGTTAACTTTTGTATATTATGTTTAAGTGAATATTGATTGTTGAATTGTTGTTTATGATATGTTGCTAAATGTGTGTATATATATATATTATAGCTTTAATTATGAAGTGGTTCCTAAGGATTTAGATGTTAGCCTTGTTGATTCGTTGTGGTTGTTGCAGTTTTGAAGCCTTAAGATAGTAATTTTTAGTATTCCTTAGTTTAAGAGTTAATCCTAAAAAGAGCCATGAAAGTCACCTGAGCATGATTGGTTAGTACACTAGACATTTAAGTTACAACTTTTGAAATCCTAGACCTTTAAAAGGACTAAGTTCTCCAGCTAGTGACCTTAGTTGACCCTCTTAAGAAAGAATTGTGTGGAATATATATAGCAATAGTGAAGATGGTTGCATGATGTTTTAGGGACATGAACCGTATCGTTTAATAGCACCTAGAGAAATTCCGAGGACGGAATTTTTTTTAAGGGGGGTGGAATTGTAACACCCCAATTTTCGTATTAATACATATGTATATATGCCTGAATATATTAATAATTTTTTTGATAATTTTTATGTAAGTTACTTTGGAAATTAGTATTTTTAGTAATGCTTTATTGTTTTATTATTATCTTTATTTTTGTAAAACATTAGTTTGAAATATTAATATTATCTTGTTAATAATTATTTAAATTTAAGGAGTATTGGAATGATATTCTATTATTATTCTTAGTACTATTGTTAAGTGAGAATTGTAACACCCTCAAATTTGAATTCTTAGGATCCTATATATATTGTGTGCTTATATTGGTAATTTTGTGATAACTTGAGTGTGTTTGCCTTAATAATTAGTATATTTTAATTAATACTATTTTACTATATTTTTATTAAATATTAGTTTTGAATTTATTATAGATATTGTAAAATAATGGTATATTTTAAAAGTTAGTAAAAACATGAATTTATTATATTATATACATTATTATATATATATGGAGATATGTGTGTGTGTGCTGATGTTTTAAGAGAAAAAAAAAAGATACAATCATATATGACTTATATACATGCTGCTCACGTTTTAAAAAAATTAAAAGGAAGAAGGCCCAAGCCCAGTAGGTCATTATTTTATCATGACTGTTCATCGTCTCTATGAAATAAAATTCAGCCTTGATGGCGAGCAAATCCTCACTTTGAATTTCTCTGTTCCTGTTCTCTCATCCTAGGCCACAGAAAAATTCCAAAACTTACAACCCAACTCGAAATCGACCAAAGAACACATTTCCGGCCTCTGTTCGTTCAACCGCGGCTCCGTTTGTCGCGTTTATTTACGCTGGGCGAGCTGTAATTTCACTTTTCCGGACACCACAGTTTTCGGTTCGAAAAACGGACATCGTTTTCGGATTCCTCGCGTCGAAACCTTCAGAAAACAATACTCCTTTGCTCGATTCGGTGAAGTTGATGTCGGACCCTTCGTAACCCCTTTGTCTCGGTATGGTGTTCTCCGGTCACTCTTTTTGCTTCTTTTTAATTTCGTTTCAGCCTTAAAATTTCTGAAAAAATATATTATACTAACTAATATTTTTTCGGCCCGCGTTCGCTCTTTCGAAAATTTTATCTTGTGCTCAGTTGGTGCTCAAATTGTCGTTGTAGCCAGTTTTCTTCACCTTGGAATACTTCAAACTTTTTATTGAGGTAAGGGGGTAGATGGATACAAGATTAGTGGGCTTATGGATATAATTAGGCAATAGGGACGTCCCATGGTCCCTAGACTTGGCGCATTGTGCAAAATAAGTACCATTGCCATTGTGATGGGAAAATTTGATATTAAATTATGTCATGATGTTAATGTTAATTGAAATTGTCTTACAAGGTGTTGTTTGAATTGATGTGTTACGATGAAATGTCATGTATGGATCATATGATGATTTGGTTGTCTTGGCTTGTTATTGATAAATGTATGTAAATGTGTTTAAATGAGATTGCTTGTTGCTATTTGATGTTCTGGATTTGTTGTGTTGAGTGAGAGCTAGATGATCATAGAGGGTGGTTTGTTACGCTTAGATTCTCTAGGTGGTATATTATGGTTATGTGAAAGGATAAAGTATGGATGATGGGTGTAATTGTTAGGAGTTAACTAAGGTATAATGATATTTTTAGCGTTTAAGTTATGGTACAAGCAAGTCTTAGGACTAGGATATGATGGTCATATTGTGGTGTTGGTGGTTTAAGTGCTTTAGAAGCAAGATTTGGTGTTATGAGGATTTCAAATTTAGTTGACAACTTAGAGTAATAGTTATACGGAAAAATTATGCAGAAAGATGACTAAGTCTAGAATTATTTTAGCAAAGTCTCACCAATTGAATTTTAAAATTCAGGATATAATAAGTATTGACCCAAACTCTCTTGGAGAGTGTCCTATAATTTTAGGGAGTAGTGCAGTGCGTCAGGTCAAATAAGTAAGTTGAAACACTTGAGTTAAGAGTTGGAAATTTAGTTAAGTTAGCCTAGACTTAGTGTGGTGAGGTAGGTTGATAACTTGGACTTGTTCCAAGATTGTGGGAAATTTGTCAGTTTATTGATGAGTAGTACCTTGTTATCGTTGTTATAGCCGGCCGCTTGATGAGATGGTTGGTGAGTTGTTGTTGTTGTTGTTGTTGTTAGACACTTGCTTGGTTTGTGTTCATGCATCATATGTGTCTTGTTAAGTTAACGTTATTGGGGGTGAGCAACGATGATGCGATATAGTATCGGCCATGATGGGCAAGGTACCCGGCCTTGGGGGTCAATCGGGTAGGAGCGTCTTATATAAAGGCGGTGGATAGCTACCACAGCTGGGGCGTGGCCAATAAATATACCTGCACCACGACTAGACACTGTTCGTACTCAAGAGTGATGATGTTTTCTCACTCGCTCATCTGAGTTGGTTTGGATCCACATGTTCGGTGAAGTAGACGTTGTCTAGGATTGCATAAGTACTCGTTGAGTCAAGCATTCATGTTATGTGTTGATTAAGTTAACGTGTTGTATGCGCATTGCTTAAGCTATGTCCTTTGCCGTCTTGTGCTATGATTGTATATGATGTCTAACCCCTTTTTGCTGTGGCTACTCATACACCATTGTGTATGTTTAGACGATGAGACTGCAGGTGACGATGACGACGTGGCTGAGGAGTGATCTATGGGCGCGGTCATCGTAGATTAGGATTTTCGATGTTTTGGTTATTATCGATGTTGTTATTTTCGAAGTAAATGTTTAGGGTCAGCTCTGAGACGTTGTGACATCGGGGTGTTTGTATCATGTGAATTTTATTCAGAATCACAAATGATTATTTCCGCAAGTTTATGAGAGTGTGACGACTCTACCTTTATTTATGAAAATTTTATTTGACTGTATTTTTCAGCAGTTACATTTTTTTCTTAATTTATTTTCGTAACGATAACATGCGGGGTAGAGGGTGTCACAGTATGCCACGGGAGTCGCTTTTGCTTCCCATGTTCCTCTCTCTTCCTGAATTCTTCCTCAGCATGATCAGGATCTGGAACATGGCGAAACTTCCACAAATGAATTTATTCTGTAGTAGCCTAGACTTACAAACCTTCCAGTACTTGTATTACCAGGCTGTAAGCCGATTCAACAATGTATATTGTATACTGCCAAATGGCTCTTGAATGAACCACTCCACTTTACTTTTCAAGCTTGTATTCTTACTTCGCACATTGTTGGTCTATATAACTTCAAATATTTGCCATTAATAGACTTAATTCTACACCCAGAACTAACTTCAACAAGCGCGTAAGCATTCCCTGAGAATATTTTAACAACTTTATATGGTCCTTCCCACTTAGGGGACCACTTACCATATTCTCGACATTTCTTATCCATCGGCAAAATGACTATCCAAACTAAATCATCAACCTTAAAACGTTTATATTTGACCCGACTATCATAAAAGTTTGCTATTCTTTCCTTTTGTCGAATCAAGTGTTCTAGGGCAACAATTCTCTCGTCATGCGCATCATTTACCTCGTCAAGCATTGAGTTCCAATACTGGTCTACTGGCAACTCCTCTTGTTTTTGAATTCTCAATGAACCAAGATTTATCTCGACAGGCAACACAACATCGTGTCCATACACCAATTTGTAAGGAGTTGTGCCTGTCGATTCTCTAGGTGAGTTTCTGCATGCCCAAAGAACTTGTTCTAAAGTCGAATGCCAATTTCTCGGATATCTGCCAATATGCTTCTTTATCAAACCAATGATAATTTTATTCATGGCTTCTGCTTGACCATTTGCCTGAGCATAATATGGTGTCGAGGTAATCATCTTGATCTTCCTCGACTCAGCATACTCCACAACTCTCTTTCCAACAAACACAGATCCTTGATCAGTTGTTATAGTTTGTGGTATGCCATATCGACACACAATATGGTTTTCAATAAAATCCACAATATCTTATTGTGTCACTTCTTTCAAGGCTATTGCTTCTACCCATTTGGTGAAGTAATCAACCGCTACTAAAATGTATTTATGACCTTTAGAAGAGGCAGGAAAAATTTGACCTATGAGGTGTAATGCCCAACCTCTAAAAGGCCAAGGCTTAACAATGGAATGTAACTCACTAGCAGGTACATTCTGTAGTTGACCATGCCTTTGACATTCTTCACAGGATTTTGCAAACATAATGCAATCCTTCACCAAAGTGGGCCAATATACTCTTTGTCTTCTCAAAACCCATTTCATCTTCTCACCTGCCTGATGAGCACCACAAATTCCTTCATGAACCTCTACTAAAGCCAAATAAGCATCCTCTTCGCTTAAGCAAGTTTCCAAATTACCATCAACAGATTTTCTATATAAAGCCCCTGCAAATACAACAAACTTAGTTGCTTTATACTTGATCTTTCTGTCGACTTTGGTATCTGGATTTTCCAAATACTCAATAATGGGCTTACGCCAATCAGCTGCATTCGACGTACTTGCAGCAAAAATATCTCTTTCGCTCAAAGGGTACAATAACTCACGGATTTCTATGAGTTCACAAGACCTTTGAAGATAACTTATATCCTGAAGCCAATTGGGCCAATTCATTAGCCTATTGATTTAGCTCTCTAGGAATATGCTCCAACTCAACATTGTCGAACTGTTTCATCAACTTGTTAGCCACTTGACAATATTTGACAAGGCTATGACTAACACATTTGTATGCTTGAGTTAACTGTCTAATTACTAATTGTGAATCACCAAAAACTTTGACAGTGCGCGCTTGCATTTCTATCAAAATTTCCAAACCCACAATTAAGGCTTCATACTCAGCCTCGTTATTAGAACAAGCATATTTTAGTTCAAACATCAATTTAGTTGGTACCCCTAAGGGTGAAATTATTAAAACTCCAATACCAACCCCATTTCTATGTCTTAAGCCATCAAAATACAAATGCCAAGGCTTCAACTCGACTAGCCCTGTCAGCTCATTTATTTCCAAACATGGATGGTCCGTTAAGAAGTCAGCAATTGCTTGACCTTTAACAACCTTCATAGGTACATATCGCAAAGAAAATTCAGACAATGCAAGTGTCCACTTTCCAATTCGACCATTCAGAATTGGCTGGGACAACATGTACTTAATTACATTTGTCTTTGACATAACTAAAACATTACAAGGCATCAAGTAGTACTTGAGTTTTGTACAAGAGAAATATAATGCTAAACATAGTTTTTCTATAGCACTATATCTAGTTTCTGCATCATTGAGCACTCGACTGAGGTAGTAAACGTCTCTCTTGACATTGTTTCCATCTTCTTGAGCCAATAAACAACCAATGGTCTCTTCTGATGCTGATATGTACAATTTCACTGGTCGATGTGGCTCTGCAGGCATCATGGCCGGTGGATTTGTCAAATACTGCTTGATTTGGTCAAAAGCTTCTTGGTGTTGTTGAGTCCACACAAAAGCTTCTTCTGCCTTGAGTTTCACCAACGGAGCAAAAACTCTTGTTCTTCCAGAGAGATTTGATATGAACCTTCTGAGAAAATTGACTTTTCCCAAAAAGGATTGAAGTTCTTTTTTGTTAGTTGGAGGTCTCGCTTCCAGCACAGCTTTAGCTTTATTCTTATCCACTTCAATGCCTTTTTTATGCACAAAAAAACCTAAGAACTTAGCAGCAGAAACCCCAATACCACACTTCTCAGGGTTCATTTTCAAACTATGCCTTCTCATTTCCTGGAAGGCTCTTCTCAAATGGTTCAAATGCTCCTCTTGACTGTCAGATTTAACAATGACATCGTCAATGTATACTTCCATGAATTTGCCTATCATTTCATGAAAGATAGTATTCATTGCCCTCTGATATGTTGCACCAGCATTCTTCAAACCAAAGGGCATCACTATCCATTCATAAGTTCCAATTGAACCTGGACACCTGAAAGCAGTTTTAGGTACATCCTCTTCAGCTATGAAAATCTGATTATAACCAAAGATGCCCATCCATGAAACTCGAAGCTCATGACCAGATCTTTGCATCCACTAGCATATCTGCTATGGGCATAGGGTATTCATATTTAGGAGTGGCTGCATTAAGGTTCCTAAAATCGACACACACCCTCATCTTGCCATTCTTCTTTATGACAGGCACTACATTAGACAACCATTCCACATACCTAGTTGTGCGAATGAATTTAGTCTTCAGCAAACGTTCGACTTCCTCCTTGATTTTTAACACAACTTCAGGAGCGAACCTTCTGTTGGCTTGTTTGACAGGCTTGCAATCTAGCTTTAGAGGCAATCTATGCTCCACGAGTTCTCTATTCAGTCCTGGCATCTCGTGGTAATCCCAAGCAAAGCAATCCTTATACTCAGAAACTAGCTCCACAATCTGCCTTTTAAACTGGTCTGACAACATTGCACTCACATATATTGGCCTCTTTCTATCTGCATCGCCCAAGTCTATCTCTTCTAAAGGGTCTTCCAACTCAAAGCCACTTCTATCTTCAAGCCCCTTTTCAAAACCCAAAGGGCCATCATCAAATATACAATCGGCCAACACACCTTCTTCTGAGTTTGGCCGTCGGTCGGCCTCACAGGCCGACAATTGTATTTGAGGATGTTCATAAGTCATTACTGTCGATTGGCCGATTTTCGTCGGCCTCATCCAGCAACTTAACCCCAAACTGCTCCATTAAGCACGCATTCAGAGCTTCTTTATCAATAACACCACCACCCTGCACGGAGATGGGTTTCACCTTTGGATCATATACTTTGAAGTCTACATGCATTTGTTGCAAATAACATGGACTATCATCAGCTTCAATAATCTCAACTTCATCACGGGCATTCCAAAGAATCATTTTTTGGTGTACTGTCGAAGGAACTGCTCCAACAGAATGGATCCAATCCCGACCCAACAAGACATTATAACTAGACCTCGAAGGAATCACAACAAACAGAGTAGATCTTTCTACTGATCCTACTTGCACATCAAGCATCACTACGCCATCTGTTGGTGCAGTTCTTCCCCCGAAGTCAGTAACCACTATATTAGTTGGCAACAAGTCAGACTCATCCTTTCCCAATTTCTTGAACATGGCTCTTGGAATCAAATTCACTGATGCACCACCATCAACCAGTACTCTGTTAGCTGGCTTGCCTTCAATCATTGCTCTAATGTGCAATGGTCGAAGGTGACTTCTCTCTTCATGAGTTGGTTTGTCGAGCCTTGCGAAGTTATCAAATATAGTGACCATGTCTTGCTCAATAAATCGCCAACCAATAGGAAAGTTCTCTAAGTATTCCTCGTCAGGCATTTCAACTATAAACTCGTAAGGAGCCTCGTATTCCGCTGGCAACACCGAGACCAAGTTTACATTCAATTTAGTAAACTTCTCTTCAGTAGCGGTATCTTCATTCTCCAAATGACTTCCCAACCTCATGCCTAGTTCGTCGAATAAACAATCTTCCGATCCCAGATCTAACAAGGTAGTACCCATTGTCATCACCAACTCGTCCAAGTCTTTGTCTAAACTGGTGTCAGGATCAAACTGTTCTTCATCTTCAAAACCTATTGGGTCATCTGGATCATCTAGTGCAGCAATCACCTCTTCTATGGACAAATCTGTTTTGACAATGTTCTGTTCCATGGACTCCAAGGGTTCATCTAACAAATCAGAATCATTAGCTATGATCCTTAATTCCTCCATTGACACATCACTGCCTGTGCCCTTCTCCGGGGCCGGTTGAACACCAACTTCGACGCGTTCCAAAGCTAACCTTTCCGCTTCAATTAGACCTATCGGCCAAGGAGTCACCTCTTCCTTAGCCAAAGGAATTTCAGCATTCTTGGAACTTTGCTTGAAAGAGGCCTGCTGTGAATGTACTCGCATCTTGGAAGTCTGGCCCTTGTCGTAATTGCTGCCTCTAACATCAACCACTACACTCTTCAACTTTGGACCCGATCTCCTTGGGCAGCGGCACTTTATGTATCCCAACCATGAAACAATTTTCATGTTGAGATCCTTCCAAGTCACTAGCCTTCGTTTTACGTCTCGAAGCTTGCCTTATCCTCCGCCGACGACGCTTTTGGCTTTTCGGCGGTGGGGTCTTCTTCACTTGATCACCCCGGGGTGAGGTATTCGCCATCTTTGGTATTCTTCATCCCAAAACGGTGTTCGCCGAGGGTTACTCTTTGTCGCTCTCACCTGTTTCTCGATTCGGGACAACGAGCCTTGGGAGAATTCTCGACCCATTTGTCTACCGTAACATTAGTATCAGGTTTCCTAGTCCTGTTCACCTTTCGACCAAGAGATCCTCCATGATTACTCCCTGTGGATTCCCTTGGAGATTCGACCAACCATCCATCGATTGCTCGATTAGGCCTATTAACCACAGGCCTTTGCACCTGGTTTCTTAGGTGCATGTCTCACGTACCTATTCCCATAATGAGTACGAACTTGTTGATGAACGTTTGCACCATCAACTTTCTTTGCTCTCTGGGCTGCTTTCTCATCAAAGTACTTGTCACAATGTGGGCATAATTTCAACTGCCCCCTATTGTTTTTTCTTCTCAAAAAAGCTTCAAGCCTCATGAGGCCTTGGATAGATGTCGAAAGGATCCTCGACATTCACCACGCACTTCTGCTTGGCGCTAATGTTCACCATGCTACAGCTTCTCACATTTTGACCTTCGACATTGGCAATGCCTTGACCAAATGGATCAGTATCCACCTTCATGCTAGGCTTCTGTTTGTCAGCAAACTTGAGCCTACCTTCTTTGAGAGCCTTTTGAATCAAATCCCTGAAACGAAAACATTCATTAGTAGGGTGGCCTAAAGCTCCATGGTACTTGCAATAATTTTGACCATTAGAGTCCTTAGGCCCTTTCACTCTATGATCATCTGATAACTTAAGCTGTTTATCTTTTAAAAGAATATCAAATATTTTATCAGCTTTGGTTATATCAAATGTATAGGTTCTCTTATTCACATAGCTCATCTTTTCCTTCCCCTTGGAAGGTACTAACGCTTGACAAGCATAAGGTGGTCATTCTTTTAATTCAGCAAGGTTTATTTCTTGCTCTGTCATAGCTTCATCCTCACTGTCTGTTAGATCTTGTTCGACACAATTGACTTTCTCACGCCTAATAAACTTCTTATTGTTCTTCTGATTCTTCTCAGAGCGGAGTTGTTCAACTTGTCGAACCTTCTCCCCTAATTGGGCGAGGTCAACTATGTGTTGGTTTACCAATTTCTTTCTAATATGGTAATCCAAACCACTAGCGGCCATTTTCACAATTTAAAGCCGAGAACAGCGTAAAACACACCTCTTCATTTGCTTGAACCTAGAGATGTAATCATCTATAGATTCATTATAGATGCGTTTGACGTTGAATAAATCAGTCAGATTAACCCTCAAATCGCCCCTGAAGAATTGATCATGAAACAATCCTTCCAGTTGTGTCCACGAATGGACTGAATTATCTCTCAACGTCGAGAACCAAGAAAATGCGTTCTTTGTCAAAGAACTTGGAAAGAACCTCATTTTCAAACCTTCCACAGTGGCCAACTCTCCCATTTCTATCGTGTATCTAGCCACAAGCTCGACAGTCGATTCACCACTGTCACCAGAAAATTTGGACAATTTGGGGATTTTCATCCCTCTTGGCACTTCAGCTTGTTGAACCCACTCAGGAAATGCAGATATGAAATATGGTCTAGTGCCTTGACCAATATTAAAGCCAAGCCTAATCAGCATTTGCTCGACAGCCTGATTCACGTTTTGTTCTATCTGATTTCCCATGATATTGTGCCTGAGGTTGGCTAAACCTTGATGCACTAGTGGGCCCTGGTCTTGAATTCTTTGTAGAATCTGCACCTGGCCATAGGCCAAGTTATTCAAATTCTGACCAAGGTTCTGGTTTGGCTGAACTACTTCGTTCTGCACCACCATAGGGTTATTCGCATTATGCGGAATGCCCCCCATGCCCTGACCATGAGGTGTAACCCCTGGGCCTTGTTGAACATTCTCGTTCACCGCTTTGCGCCAAACCCAATGCTTGATTTAGCCTTTCCATTTGTAAGGCGATGTATTATATGCTTGATTAGTAGTCTCCATAAGAGGCGTAATCATCGCACCCATCCGCCGAGTGAACATGTTCACCATCTCATGGTTACTATCATCCACTTGTTGTCGAATACTCGCCAACGAGTTTTGTGTTAATCCCCCATTATTCTGAGGCATTTGTCTCGACATGTCCCCCAGTCCTAACCCTTGTCGATTGGCTGTCGTAGTGGTAGCCATTCCTGCCATTCCTTGAGTATCGGAAGAATTTTCGAATGGCATAAAAGGTTGGTTAGCATATTGGTTGAACATAGTTGAACCAATAGCAGGGACTGTCGAGTTCTGCAAATAACCATACGGCATTCCAAACGGAGGTTGCGTTACTTGCGGTACAGGCCTAATACTTGAGTTCCTCGCACTTCCAGGCGATGCCTGAATTTCTGGAGCACTTTGAACCACCGGTTCAAGCACTGCAGCGCTTGGAATAACTTCTCCTTGCGTATTGGACATTGTCATCCCAATACCCGCCACAGCGGTAGTATTACTCATCCGCGGGATCATAACTACCCCAGCGTTCGTACTGGTGGTCGAAGCATTTGTATTGTTTGCCAATGCATTCGCACTAGCAACGCTTGGTGTTGTGGCACTGCTATTCGTACTGCCACTCATGTTTCTATATTGCGTTACGTTAGAAGCAGTGGTTTTTCCACTTCTTAGACGCATAAAACCATCGTTTAAAACGAGTTACTCTAAACTCGTCCCACCGGGCGTGCCAATTTATTTATGCTGATTAGGCTTGGCTTTAATATTGGTCTAGTGCCTTGACCAATATTAAAGCCAAACCTAATCAGCATTTGCTCGACAGCCTGATTCACGTTTTGTTCTATCTGATTTCCCATGATATTGTGCCTGAGGTTGGCTAAACCTTGATGCACTAGTGGGCCCTGGTCTTGATTTCTTTGTAGAATCTGCACTGGCCATAGGCCAAGTTATTCAAATTCTGACCAAGGTTCTGGTTTGGCTGAACTACTTCGTTCTGCACCACCATAGGGTTATTCGCATTATGCGGAATGCCCCCCATGCCCTGACCATGAGGTATAACCCCTGGGCCTTGTTGAACATTCTCGCTCACCGGTCTTTGCCAAACCCAATGCTTGATTTAGCCTTTCCATTTGTAAGGCGATTGTATTATATGCTTGATTAGTAGTCTCCATAAGAGGCGTAATCATCGCACCCATCTCGCCGAAAGTGAACATGTTCACCATCTCATGGTTACTATCATCCACTTGTTGTCGAATACTGCCAACGAAGTTTTGTGTTAATCCCCCATTATTCTGAGGCATTTGTCTCGACATGTCCCCCAGTCCTAACCCTTGTCGATTGGCTGTCGTAGTGGTAGCCATTCCTGCCATTCCTTGAGTATCGGAAGAATTTTCGAATGGCATAAAAGGCTGGTTAGCATATTGGTTGAACATAGTTGAACCAATAGCAGGGACTGTCGAGTTCTGCAAATAACCATACGGCATTCCAAACGGAGGTTGCGTTACTTGCGGTACAGGCCTAATACTTGAGTTCCTCGCACTTCCAGGCGATGCCTGAATTTCTGGAGCACTTTGAACCACCGGTTCAAGCACTGCAGCGCTTGGAATAACTTCTCCTTGCGTATTGGACATTGTCATCCCAGTACCTGCCCCAACGGTAGTATTACTCATCTGCGGGATCACAACTACCCCTGCGTTCGTACTGGTGGTCGAAGCATTTGTACTGGCAACACTTGGCATTGTGGCACTGCTATTCATGCTGCCACTCTTGTTTCTATATTGCGTTACGTTAGAAGCAGCAATCTTTCCACTTCTTACACGCATAAAACCATCGTTTAAACGAGTTACTCTAAACTCGTCCCACCGGGCGTGCCAATTTGTTTATGGAGAAATTTGGTTTATGGTATGGTTCTACCAATTTTGATGATCTTGAATGATCTACCAAATTCATCAAACAAACAAATAAATTTTGATGATCAAGCAATTATGAATCCGAACGAGTTACGTGGTAATCTCGTTTTGAAAACAACGGTTTCTTTTAAATATAACGGTCAAATACTCGACACGTTAATCGTTCTTTAACATTCTTGGCTTTTAAGCCATTAATTGTCAAGTCTTATGCCAAATTTGATTACGATAACTTCAAACAACAATTGAATTGTTGTCGAAATGGCACTAAGCCTAAGGCCAACAAGATTGGCCGTCGAGAGCCAATAATTTAATTAACAAGTAACTAAATGCAAACGAAACTAAAAAGCATAAAGTTATAAATATGTACTTTATGAACTTAAACAAACAAACTGAAATGAATGCAGAAATGTAAATGAAAAATGTTTAAAGAATCGAAATAAAAGAACAATGAAGTTAAATGATAACAAATGTAAAGAACAAAAAATATAAAACTGCTAAGCGTAAATAACTGGAATTGAAAGGCGATAATAAATTGGTTATGAACTAATGTAAATCACGAAGCGAAAAGCAGATAAAAGTTCGTAAATAACTTAAAATGCAGTAAAGATAAATGAAAAATGCAAGGTAAGAAACATGTAAATAAGTCGCAGTAACTTAAAATAAAGAGCAAGACAAGGAATTGGAAATAAAACTTAATTGATTTGCAAATTGCTGAAAGGAAAGAGTGGAAGGCATACTGTGATCGTGTTTCCTTTAATCTATTTCGCTGTTGAGATGTTAGGAATTTTAGATCAAGTATCCAACCATTATTACATCGTATGAACTACTATTTATAGGTAAAAAATGCAAAAACTACCTATCATCCGATCTGACACGTGTACGGATACAAGGTCGGTAGTTAATTTATCTAAACTACTAAACTTCGACAGTATCACTTCCTGTCAGTTATCTACATTTTGCTTAAAGCCTAAGTCTGATTTGACCATTTCCATGTTGACATCTTCGACGCTTCATACACCTCGTCGAACAACCGCCAAGTCACCCGGTCCTTTTAAACTTAGTCAATCTTCATCCCTTCTTCTGGTCTCTTACGCCTTCACTTGTCGAATTCTAACATTCTGTCGATTAACCCAAATTTGAAATTTGGTATCCAACAGGTATCAAGACTTTAAATTATGCAGTTGTAATCGTAATTAAAAAGAAATTACATATGCACATGTACAATTGTGAAAGCCTCTTAAATTGTAATGTTTTTGGGAAACTATCACTAGTACACAAAACGTATAAGAATTAACCATATTACATGAGTTTCTTATATAACAGGTGTAAAATGTGAACGCGGTAGCAATTTTGCAATTAATATGTGAGTTAGACAATTTACGGTTATTTAAACAACCGGTGTAAAATGTTAACGCGGTGGCAATTTTACTGTTTACTGGTGATTTTTTCTAAACATTTTACACCGATTGTCTAAAACACCGGTGTAAAAGTTTTAAAATTTAAATTTTATAACGTTTTATATTGGTTTGTGTTAAAAACCGGTGTGAACATGTTTTCCACCTTTTTATTCGCGAGACCGAGAAAACATTTCATTCTCCCTCTTCTTCCAAAAACCCTTACACTGTCACTCTCATGAAGAATCACCACCACCACCACCTTCCTCCGACAGTCATTCTTCCGTTCGCCTTCCCTGGTAAAGCACTGTGTCTCTCTATTTCTCGTTTTCGTTCTCATTCCTCTTTCTCTCGTTTTCATTCGCGTTCTCATTTCTGTTGCCATTTTCGTTCTCATTTACGTAGCTGTTATTGTCGCCGCTATTTTCGTCTCCTTTACTGTCACCACTGTTCTCATTTCACAGGTATTTTATTTCTAATATCTCTTATGGTCGGTTTGTTGTTATCGTTGATGAACTCGCTTCTCTTTTTTTTTTTTGGATTTCAAGTACCAATGTTTCTTGGTTTTGTGATAAACTTGATGATATTAGATGCTTTTTGTAGTTGATTCCATGTCCTTAAAAAAAGTAGTAGTTTGCATGCATATTTGTTTCCATGTCCTTGGATTTTAGGTTTTATTTTCTTAGTTTATTTTCTGTTTTGATGACACTCCTTGTGATGAAATTGCTCCTGTTTTTTTCTTCTTCCTATTTTGACAATAGACGATGTCTTTAAAGGAAAATCATGATCATGGGGGGGCGTCGTACTCGGATGGTTTTAAGGAGGTCACGTCCGTCTATTAGCAGGCCGATGATGACTGTGAGGGAGTGTCGAGCCAGCTTTGTGAGGATTGAGGACTGCGATCATCAACTTCCCGATCCTCATCGCAATGAGGATTGCGATTTGATGGTTAGGGCGTATGCTGATCCCCGTGTCGGTAGTGATCGTTGGGGCCTGGGTCATCGTATGCGCATGGATCAAAGGAGACCACCCTCTCCTAGGAGGCTAGTAGCTGCCAGGGAGGTTCGTCGAGGGCTGGGCATTGTTCAGATCCCCAGCATTGATGATGAGATTGAAGAGTATACTCCATCCACACCGGACTGTTCTCCCATCGCACCCAAGTACACTCCATCGACTCCTTCGAAAGATAGAGGCAAGAAGACTTTCCGGCTAGGCCTTACTATAACCAACCTCACAACCAATTTTGTCCTAGTTACTCCTCTAGTTGCCAACACTAGCTTCATGGTTCTTCTTCGCATAATGCAGGAATTCTAGCGTTGATGCATTAGTTGAAAAGATACAGTGAGAGGAAGCTGATGCATTTTGTCCACCTGTTGGCATTATCAAAAGGAAAAGGGGGATCCAGAGTGCACAACTACTTAGAAGGTGAAGAGTCATCAAAGGAGGTATTATGGTGCAGGCCCAGGCACATCCGGAAAAACTTGTGGTGGTGCAAGAGTGGGAAGATGGATGGGAGGAACAATGCGAGGGAGCACGTGCTGCATAAGCAGAGTTTGGTACATATTAAACCTTATAGCATTATAGAGAGCCTCTTGCTGGATAACACGTTGAGATACAAGGACTTTCTTTAGGAAGTTCCTCGTTTTCTTCATTTGTTTCTCCAACTTGCCCATGCGACTAGCATGAGAAGGTTCCTTGGCTTCTTGAACAGTTTTAGGAGCTTCAGGTGGTGGTGGAGCTGATGATGATGGAATGTCAGCTAAGGGCTTGAGAGGGGATTGATCAAAACGCAGCATCTCAAAAATAGGATCAGGAATAATGGAGATGAATTTTGTTGGTTTGATTGAAGAATCAAACACTGGGAGCGATGAGAGTAGAAAGTTTCTAACATTCTCAGTGTTGAAGGTGTTTCCTGTTTTGGTAGGAGATTGAAAAGTACCAGGTTGAAGAATTGATGGGGAGCTAACATCAAGACCAGCAACTTCTTATGCAATTTGTAAGATTGCCATGTCAAGTGTGGCAGTCTTTTCAGAGTGTGGAGACTCCCCCCGAGGTGCAGCTACAGGAATAACACTTTGAATCTCCTCTTGAGAGAGTTTCTGAATGCCCTCAAGTAACCCTTTCGAGAGCAAAACTTGAGTTGGTGTTGTAGGAGGTGGTTCAGCATGAGGTGATGAAGGAGAAAAGGTTTGTGTTGGAAACTAAACGATTGAGAAGTTTAGACCCTCATTAATTTTGATTATAACAAAGTACTTTCAAGTGAACAAATTATCTTCTAATAAGTCTTGAAGTGTGCAGATATTAAAATTGTTTATGCTTTGTATGTCACTCAAGCAAGAAGGAGAAATTCACAAGAAATTGAATATATTCCATGTGTGTCATCATCCGGTTCATTCCAGTGTCTTGTGTATAGCAAGCGACCGGTGGTGTTATTCTTTGACACGTGGATTACTCAATTGCTGCGAGCATCCGTCTATTGTTCTGAAGGAGCATCTGATCTTTTAATGAAGCACATGATGGTCATGTTTATGCTCTCCTACCTCAGTTGTTTTGGAACAAAATTCGAATTTGATTTTTGTGCGCTCATTTTGATGTACGAGGTATCAAAGGTGACACCTTTGGTATAAGACAAAATTCATACAAGGTAATTGTGAAAAGCAGATGGTACAAAAAGGGTAATATGTACTATTCTGATATTCTCTGGAAAGGAAGAAAATGACAACATTTCAAAATACCTCACTCAATGATATGGAGCTGAAATTTACTGCAACGGTAATATCCCTCAGAGACTCCTATAAATTCCCCAAGGTATTCATTGAAGAAGGTTGCCAAAAACTGGTAGAAACTATATTCTGAAAGAGCTATTACTCAAGTGAGCAATCAAGTTTCGTGCCAAGTTTCTGGACACCAAGAACTGAACCTCATCGTCTGATATTCTTTCTTTTAGAAATTTATTTGCTTTGTGCTTAATCTTTTCATCCTCTCTGTGAGAGTTATTTGATTGTATTCAAAAGAAAATCACTTTGTGAAAGTTGTATTGCCTAGTTAAGGCTTTGTTCCTCAAAGGCTCAAACGTACTGAGTCGTTTTGAGAAGTTAAGAGTATTGTCAAGTTTGTGACTATAGAATACTCTTAAGGAAATTTGTAATCAGTTGATTATAGTGGAAAATCCTTTAGGAACGAAGGGACTAGACGTAGCTACCAGGTTGGTGGTGAACTAGTATAAATCTCTGTGTCTCTTGTTTTACTGCTTTACACTTACTTTTATCTTGCACATAAAAATAAGTTTTCATAAACTTTATTTCCAGCGTCTGGTCATACTCCAGCATCCGTTTTCAAACAAATTCAAAATCCAGTGTTCTAAAGTGTTTTTAACTTAAAGTTTGCGAAAAGTTTTCAACACAATTCAACCCCTCTTCTTGTGTTCACGTTCAGTTTGTTCAGAGACCAAGGCATTTTCTTGTCGTGCAATTTTGAGCAGCATCTTTCTTTTTCTTTCTTCCCTTTCTTCCTTAGTGCGCTTCCTTTTGGCACTAGTGGGTTCCTTTGGACCAGGAGAAAATTCCTTTTGAGGAACTTCCGTTTCAGCAACATGTTCAATAATTGGAACCACTTCTTCAGTAACATGTTCCATGATAGGAACAATTTTCTCACCAGCTTCTTCTCCTTTTTCTTCTGTTAGCTGAGTGAACTCATGCAAGGTTTCTTGAGTTCTAGCTTCTTTAGGAACCTGTTTTTGCTCTAGAGAGATTTTTTGAAAAACCTTCTTACAGTTTTCAGTCTTTTCTTTTTGGGCACCTTCACTGAAGAACCCATTTGCTCAGCAGGAACTTCCTTTTGTGCAGCAACAACTTCCTTTTCCTTGGCAAGAGCTTCTTCTGCCTCTGTAGGTAGTGTTATATTCATCTGCCTCACATTCTTGGAGTAGAAAGTTGGCCTTTCATATGACGCCTCTTTCTCTTTAAGAGGAATTCCATGGAATTTGAAGATCTTTGTTAGGATCATTCCATAGGGCAAAGCTATCTTTTTCCTGGGAGAAGCAGCAACTTGGAGCATATATCTGAAGATGACATATGGGAGAGAGAGAGAGAGGAGTTTTTGTGATTATATGGTAAATGATGATCTGATCAACAGTGTAGACTTTGTCTGAACTTCCTCCTTTAGCAGCCAAGTGATGGATGCACATACTATGAAATACCCGTGCTAAACCAAGAAGGTTAATGGGGGTGATTTTAGAAGAAGGGTTAATAAGAAGCTGTTGTCTTACATCATCCATAGAAAGCTGTTGTCTTACAATAAGAAGCTGTTGTCTTACATTGTCATAGACCCTGTTACCTACATGAGGAATCTCAAGAGCATCCCCAATACTCTCTGGAAAGAGTTCCAGTTTCTGACCACGAACAGTACTTGTTAACTTGTTCATTTCTTTGTTGCTTTTGAGATTAGAGTAGAAGACTCTAACCATTGAAGGATAGGTGGGTTCAGCAAGTTGAAGCAGGTCAGTCCATTTCTGTGCTTCAGTGTAATGGAAGAAATTCCATCCACGATCTGTGAGTTCATAAAGAAGATAGATCCTTCAAGGAAGAACTATTTTCTTATCCTACATCTCTGGAAGCTTTTCCAGAGACTTTGTTGCCTTCTTCTCCTTCTTGGTAGATTTGACTTCTTTCCATCTTCCCTTCCTCTTTAGAGATCTTTGAAGGCTCCTCATGACTAGGAACGATGATAATAGCCTTTTCATTTGAGGGATCGGTTTCCTTCATGGTTGGAGATATGGAAAAGAGACATGAAGACCTGCGAGATGGAGTAGGGGAAGCATGTTGCTTCTTTTGTGTTTTGGAAACCATAATAGAAGGTTCGGGTTGATCAGGAGGATAATCAGGGATTTGATGGAGAGGTTTTTCTTTAGAAGTTAAAGAGTAGGTTGCACTCTTGCATCTAACCATGATGATGAGTGGAAAAGAGAGAGATGAGTAAGAAAGAGAAGATTGTGAAAACAAGAAAGGGTTAATCGAATCTTCTATTTAAGTCAAGAGACAAGCAGTTATTGAAGTAATCGTTAGAAAGTGACCATTGAGGGAAGAAAGAGTAAGTTTTTGAACGGTTATAGAAAGTAACCATTAGAGAGGATATTTATTCTCCTGACAGCGGCTATAGAGCCGTTGAGGCACATTTCTCAAAGTTAAAAGAAAATTAAGTAAAATAATAAATAAAATAAAACAAAATAACTAATTCAACTAACAAAACCTTTTTAAATAGGAAAAGTTGAGAGAAGGTTTATAGAAAGTTTGTAAAAGAAAGTTTGGGGAAAGTTTAAGAGATAGTTCAGTGAACGTTCTAAAATCAGGGTGATTTGATAATATGCATCCTTACTTTTGATAAACCTGAAACTTTCATCAACAAGTGGTTTAGTAAAAATATCAGCCAATTGATTTTTGGTGTCAACAAAAATCATTTCAATTTCCTTTTTCTGAACATGATCCCTAATAAAATGATGTTTGATATCAATATACTTAGTTCTAGAATGTTGAATAGGATTTTTTGTAAGATTAATGGCACTAGTGTTATCACAATAAATTGAGATACAAGGATACCTTATAGAGTAATCTTCAAGTTAGTTTCTTATCCAAATGACTTGAGAGTAACAAGCTGAAGCTGAGATATACTTAGCCTCGGCGGTAGAGAGTGCAATGGTTCTTTGCTTCTTGTAGGACCAAGAAACTAGAGCCTTTCCCAAGAGTTGGCAAGATCCACTTGTACTCTTTCTTTCAACTTTATCACCTGCGAAATCAACATCACAATATCCAACAAGATCAAAATGAGTTTTCTTTTGTTCCAAAGTCCAAGATCAGTTGTGCCAAAAGGTATGTGAATATTCTCTTAACTGCCACCAAATGTGACTCCTTTGGGGAAGTTTGAAATCTGGCACATAAACCTATAGCAAAGACTATGTCTAGCCTGCTAGCAGTTAGATATAATAAAGATCCTATCATGCCTCTATATTCCTTTTCAGACACTGATTTACCTTCATCATCTTTGTCAAGACTAGTAGAAGGATGCATAGGAGTAGCCATAGGTTTGGCTTCATTCATTTTATATTTCTTGAGAAGGTCCTTCACATATTTTTCTTCAAGTTGTCTGATTTGTAAGCCAAGAAAAAATCTTAATTCACCCATCATGCTTATTTCAAACTCACTTTTCATAAGTTTACTAAAATCTTTGCACAAACTTTCATTTGTTGCCCCAAAAATGATGTCATCCACATCGATTTGAACTATGAGAAGATCTTTTTTGTGAATCTTTGTAAAAAGGGTAACATCAATTTTTCCACTTGAAAATCCTTTTTTGATCAAGAAATTACTCAATCTTTCATACCAAGCTCGAGGAGCTTGTTTTAGTCCATATAGGGCTTTAGAAAGTTTAAAAACGTGATTGGTTTCTTTTGATCAATAAATCTAGGAGGTTTATGTACATAAACTTCCTCATTTAAAAATCCATTTAAAAAAGCACATTTTACATCCATTTGAAATAGTTTTACATTCTCATAAGCAGCATAGGCAAGTAAGATTCTAATTGCTACTAAACGGGCAATAGGAGCAAAGGTTTCATCGTAGTCAATACCTTCCCCTTGATTGTATCCTTGAGCAGCTAGCCTAGCTTTGTTCATGGTGACTTTGTCATTTTCATCTAACTTGTTTCTGAACACCCATTTTGTGCCAATCACTGATTGAGGAGTTGGTGCAGCAACCAGTTTCCAAACCTCATTTTTCTCAAATTGAGAAAGTTCCTCTTTCATGGCTTCTATCCATGATGAATCTTTAATAGCATCGTTTATGTTCTTAGGCTCAATTTCAAATATGAAGGCCATGCTTGATGATTCCTTTCTAAAGGACTTTCTGGTTCTAAGTGGTTCTGAGGTATCCCCAACGATTTGATCATGAGGATGGTGTACTTCCATCTTCCAGCTTCGAGGCAACTTTAGGCTTTGGGAATTCTCGGAGTTCTGTGATTGTTTTGAGGAAGTTCCAGAGTCAAAGTCTGATTTGTCTTGATCTTCCTCATCAGTGAACTTCCTTGAGCTAGAACTAACTTGCTAATCTTCAATCTCATCGTCATCCTATAGTACCTATAACTTTTATCCAGGCCTTGTCATTATTACCAAAGGTGACAAAGCCTCATTATACTCTCTCCAAGGAGAAAAACTTATCCGGTCATGTGCCTTGAGCATCCACTGTCTAATAGCCACAACTTTTTCTTATATGCTAATAGGCATTCCTGCATTTGCAATTAGAAGAGACTTCGGTACCCATAGATTTCTGGGTCCTTGGGGGTTACTGAACTTTCTATAATTAGCTCTTTCCCATTTGAAACAGTTTGAGATATGATGCCCAATGTGTTTGCAATAGGAACATTTTACTCTTTGCCTTTTACCATGATGATAATGTTAATAAGCATGATTTTGATGTCGTTGATTCTGACTACCATTGTGCTTAGAACCATTCTGATGCAAGGTCTCTCCTTGTGAGTTTGCTTGATCTTCAAAAACTTTTTGGTTTTGCACAAAGTTAGTTAGATCAATTGTCAAAACTTTGATTTTTTCTTTCAGCAACACATTTTCCTTTTCAAGGTCTGACATGAAAAAGGTTTGGTTTTTCAGCAACTTTCTCATTTAGCAACTTAAGTTATTCAGACAGTTTAAAGTGTGAGTTTTGCAAAGTTTTAACTGAGGTTACAAGATATTCATTTTGTTTCCTCAGTTCCTCATTTTCACTTTTAGCATCACATAATTGACTTTTGAACAACATACATTTTTGAGACAAGGTGTTTGAGTCATTTAAAAAATTATCAAACATGCTTTCCAAATTTATACAAGAGCTACATTTAGAAGGTTCAGTGTCACTTACGTCCTCTTGTTCTGTATCAGCCATGAGACATAGGTTGGCTGATTCCTCTTCAGGTTCCAAGGATGACTCATCTGAATCATCCCATGTAGCCATCATTGCCTCTTTTCTTTGAGGCTACTTTTTGATATTTTTCTTGTTCAGAGAAGGGTAGTCTTGTCTTACATGTCCAGGTTTGTTGCATTTGTAACAAAAAATAGTTGAATTGCTACTTTCTCCTTTAGGAAAGTTTCTTTTTGATGATGGAAACTGAAGGTAACACAGAGAGTCACAACACGGGGGGTTGGATTGTGACCCTTTGAAAATTTCTGACCTTTAATCATTTTAGCCTGAAAACTTTTAGAACGTTCTCTCAAGTTGATACTTGGAGATGAATTGATTAGTATAAAGTAATGTTTCAAAACGTTCTATTATATGCACATGTTTCATAGAACACTTTAAATGAATGTCCTCTTAGATGTGAAGGTTCAAAACAGATTGATTTGTGCAGTGATGTGTCACGTGAACCTTCTATAATAAATATACTCATGTTGACATAAAACAATTTTACTAATATTTTCTACTTGAGAGAGTTCCATGTAGTGAACTTACAATAGAAGGCTCCACGCAGTGAACCTACATTAGAAGGTTCCATGCAGTGAACCTACATTGGAAGGTTCCATGTAGTGAACCTACATTAGAAGGTTCCACGCAGTGAACTTTCTCTCATAGAATAAGTTCTTTGCAGAATGAGTTTTATGATGTGCTACGCATAAAAACATTTTGTAATATTTGCAACAATTCGCTTTCAGTTAAACATGGTCATTTAGAGAAAGTTGAAAGCTAATCAGATTATCTAAAGGTATTTTAGAGAAAGATTGATAATCAGTGCAAAACACATTCATGAGTAAGTTTGCAAATTAAGGACAGAATGTTCAAAAAAAGAAGTTTCTAATGATAGACACAGTGTAAGCAAAAGCTTCTAAAGATAGACATGAGTTTAAAAACATAACACAAGTTATATTTGATTGCTTATGAGAGAAAGATGCAGTATGAACAGAAAGTAAAGTATGCAGAGATAAGAAAGAAGAATATTGCACAGCATATTTTTATAGTGGTTCACCCAAAAACCATGAGCTACATCCACTTCTCACCCAAGGTGAGATTTTCCACTATCTCCACGAAATAGTACAAATTGAGTATTCTTTCCACAGCTTCTCCAAGCTGCCTTCCCACTAGTGCTGCCGCAACAACTAAGTCAAGAAGCTAGTATTCTTTCTTCAAGCCTCTTCAGGCTCTACAACTGAGTATTCTTTGGAACAACTTCTCTAAGATATCTTCCTTCACAGAAGCTAGTATTATTTCTTCAAGCCTCTTCAGGCTTTACATGGTAGTTTTCTACAGCTCTACCTACTAAACTTTTACAACAGTTTGGGTTTGTGGGATAAAGGTAACTTGAAAAGAAGATTACACAAAAGTGTAAATACAAGTTACAACACTCTTAAAGATAATCCCAAGGTGTATAGCACAAATACATAAGAGTGTGAAAGAGGGGAATAAAGGAGAGCAATGTGAATCTTGGTAAGGCTTGTGTTTATCTCTCTTCTTCTTTGATGGTGATGCATTTCAGCTGAAGAACACTCATGGAGTGGATGCACTTTGAAGAAATAAGCTGAAGATGCTTTTGCAGTAAACTTTCTATTGCAGAGAACTTGCAGTAAACTTCCTACAAACTTCTGCTTGTGATAGAAAGTTTGAGACATGGTGGAGAAAAGATGGGGATGATGAAAAACTGTTGAAGCTTAGTGTAAACCCATTTACACACCTGATTGAGATGCATTTTCGCTGAAGAGTGTAACGACCCGTTTCCGGACCGCTACCGAGCTCAATATACCGAGCTCGAGTTACCGAGCTCAACACACCGAGCTCAACTAAACCTGTATGAGATGTGTTTAAAAACGAAACTCTTGTGCCTTTTAAAAAAATACGGTCTATATTTTTTTATAAAACCAACTCGTGCACATCAGAGTAATTACAGCTTTTCGAAACATGGTGCAACTAAGACACAAGACTTAAATTCTAATAAAACATACATGCATAACATACATATATATATCACTCGAAATAATAATGTATACAAAATACAGAGTAGCAAATGTATAAAGAAAATACACCTAAGGTATGACGACTTCAAAAGAGCAATCATACCCTGGGGGTACTTCCGGCAGACTCCCACGCAGGGGGCTGCTCCAAAAGTAAGACCACCAGTCTACCCTGTAGCAACAAAACATAACCGGCCCAAACTGGTCACGACCTCCGAACACAAAAGAAAAACAAGTACAGTCATCAAAAGAAATACGTCGAACAAACATAATCAATCACGACAAGTACAGGTCGTCACTCGGGTCCTCGTCGAGCTCCTTCTCGGCATCATCTGCTGTCGAGTTCCCTGCGCCCTCGACATCGCTGGGTAGCGCCATGGATTGAAGGCACCACGGGAAAAGGTCAACTTCTCAACAATTCAAGATAAGCTCGACATAAAGAAATAAGCAACACAATAATGTATCTCAATCACCACACGTGACTCGACCATCTCACTCTAGACTCGACTCGACTCTTATTCCGGAATATCGTCAGCAGGTCCATCCCCAAACTGACGTAATAGGTAAGCGGCAGGTCCAACCCCAAACCGATACCATGCATTAATCAGCAGGTCCAACCCCAAACTGATAATGCTACAACGCCTAGCCAATCCACCATAAACAAAAAGGGGACCTAGCACCCTCGATTATCCTGGTCAGGCTCAAAACGCCATACGACTCCTAGCTCTCTCACTTCGATGATTAGCTCGCGCATGTCAAAGAGTAACACAACTTACTTGATCACATATCAAATAAAGAGAGCATGCTTAACATGAAGAAAACGCAATTCGACATTTAAGCAATAAAACATTCTGCATGAAGAAACGCAATTCGACAGCAATACACCATTCACAACATATATTCAATCACATATCAAGTACATGCAAAAACCCAATCATATCACAACATTCCAATCTCGACACCAATCAAGGAGTCCATACATAAATATAACAATAAAAATAAAGTCTTAATAATGTCTAAGAGTTGCCCTTACGTTAGCATACTATGAAAGTATTAATGTGAAGCGCCCTTACCGAACTCCAAGTTAATGCTGCTCGACAACGACCTCAACACAGCTGTCTTCAACGAGCTCGACAACGACTTCGACACGTACAGTCCTCAATCGACCTCAACACGTACACTTCTCAGTCGACCTCGACACGTACAGTTCTCGATCTGGATTCCGCTGCTTCCACGTCCTCGGATTCGCTCTCCCGTACACCTTGATTCGGAAATCACTCGATCTCGGGAATCAGACTTCCTAAAACAAACACAACTCAGTTCGATCTATGGGTTCTAATACACTTAGCTCTCTTCCCAAACTTAACCACAACCCAGAAAATATAAAACTCAAGAACTTGAATATATTTTTCCTCTAACACAAAGTTAGGGTTTTCGATCAAAAGTTCATGAAAAAGGCTATCTGATGCTTCAACAGATAGATCGACAACAACAACAACCAGAAGCAACAAACGAAAAACAAGAAATCGAAATAAACCAAAAATGAAGGGTTTTACGGGCGCTGGATTGCGAGAAAAACGAGAGGAAGAAAATTTGTTTTACAAGCCCAATTAATCGGTTAGAAAGATAGGTAATATCGTGAAGAAGAAAACCCATCAATTTGACATGATTTGGAAGCATAAAAACTAGCTAAAATGGAAGGAAGAAATAGCGCTAAACAGTAACACGAAGAAGAGAAAATCTGTTTTTCATACCTCAATTGATGGTCGAGATGGTGAGATATAGGTCGAGAAGATGATGATGAACAAGATTGATGAAGAAAATTTGTGCAGAGTCTCGATGGAACTCAAGGTTTAAATCGATGGAAGTTCTGAGAAAAACAAGGAACTTCAGGCGAGAAGGAAGGAAGAAGAAAGAAGAAAAGAGAAATGAGTATCTGAGGGAATCGGTCGTGGTATACAGCTGGTGAGAGAAGGGGTATAATCGTAACTTCAGCTATAAGATGCCAATCCCATCAATCAATCTACCCGTCTAATCGTTCCTCTCATAATTACCCTCTACTGGCTTGGCCAACGATCTAGACACGCGGACGAACGGCAAGCCGACAATGTAATTATTACAAACAATATAATAATAGCGCTGAATAACGTTCGAAAGAATACGAGTTATCATCTCGACACGATGTCGACAAGGGTGCTCGTGCAAGCGCACAAGGCTCTAACACGAGTTCGTGCACGCGGCCTCCTCAGTTCGGCATGCGACCTCCTCAACTCGACACCCGACTTCATCAACTCGACACGCGACCTCCTCAGCTCAGCAGCTAGTACACGCGGTCTCCTCAGCTCGGCAAATGACCTCGGCAAACGATCTTGGCACTGGATCTCGACACAAGGTCTTGGTCGAGGTCTCGATCTGACGTCCTAATACGATGTCGATCTCGTCCTCAGGTGTTACAAAGAGCACTTATGAAGTGGATGTGCTTTGAAGGAATAAGCTAAAGATGCTTCTGTAGTGAACTTTCTATCGCAGAACACTTGCAATAAACTTTCTACAAACTTTCTGATCTCGTGATAGAAAGTTTAAGGCAGGGTGGAGAAAAGGTGGGGATGATGCAAATCTGTTAAGGCTCGGTTTAATCCCACTCTCACACCTTCAAATGATGTTCTGAGTTCCCTTTTATATTTTGTCCTTCATTTATGACTGTTAGAAAGTTTGGTGACCGTTGGGGAGAGTTTAGTGACCGTTAGGGAGTTTCTCTCTCTTCTGCAGACCGTTCTGCTTTTGCGTCAGGCGTAGATTCCAACGTGTCATTTTGCAATAGGCAGAATAAACTTCCTTCTGTTGAACTTTCTAAAATGTGAACTTTGCGACGACCAGAATGAACTTTCTTCTACTGAACTTTCTGATCAGAATGAACTTTCAACTTTGCGGACTTTCTCTTCTGACTGGACAGTGGTCACATAATAGACTTCTTCCTCATACTGGATTTGAACAGAATTTCCAATGTGATATTTTAGAAAGTATGTGAGCGTGATGCAGTGAGTCAAACTTTCTATTCTACTTGGTGAACTTTCTGAAGTCAAGCTGGAGAGTATTTTTTTTGTCAAATGGTTTTAGCTTGAACTTTCTTTTGGTTAACTTTCTGAAAATAGTGAACTTCCTTCTGCTGAACTTTCCTGAATGTTTCTGAACATTCTCTTGATTGGAATTTTGCTGTTGGTACGAACCTTCTCTTTTCTGTCACGAGACTCCTTATGCTTATATGACACTTGATTTGTCTTTTAGAGAGTTGAGACCTTAAATGCTTTTGAGGTAGTCATGACTTGATATTTTCTCGTGGATGCATACTTGGGCAGTGAGAATATCTCCTGCTTAGTAGTTACACTACTCTAAAGACCCAATCAGCAAACTCAAGAATTTTCTCTTGTCAAGAACTTTCTATTCTCATTTATGAGTCTTCTCTCTTGTGAACCTTCTCGTTCAGATCACTTGTGACTTAGTAGTAAACTTATGATGTCTTCATGAAGCTTGTAATACTACTGTTGTAATCTTCTGATGCTACTCTGATTCTTCTGTTATTGAGTAGAATATACACACTTGATGGTCTGAGTAACTTCCTGCTTTTAAACATCCTCAAGTGTAAACATTAGTAGATTGTCGTTCATAATACATAAGATTTAGTTCATGAGGTTTGTTGTCATTAAAACCACATATCAAAAGGGATTTTGAACCCAATAGAAACCTTCTATGATCTCTTCTTCTGCTAAGCATTCTTTGATTTTTTCTTGATATGAGAGCAAGTTCATCTTCCTTATAAGAAACTTCCTCTTTCTGTGTCTTAAGGTTCATCCTCAGATTCTTGTGAAGCTTTTAGTGCTGCCGATTTGGACTTTTGAGAAGGACTTTTTGTTGCTTTTTGCGAGGTTTTGAGTTCTATGCTTTTTGACTTCTTTGGATGAAGTTCCTCTAAAATTTTTTGCTCATGAACTTTTAGCGAACCCAATATTTCTTCAATCTTCAGGTTAGCTAGCTCTTTTACTTCCTGAATGGTTATTACCTTAGGCCTCCAAACTTTTGGTAGGCTTCTTAGTAACATCCTTACCTTGTCCTGATTCGAGTAAGTCTTTCCCAAAGACTTCATTCCATTCTCAATAATGGTGAACCTGCTAAACATTTCATCTATTGATTCATCTTCATTCTTTTTTAACATTTTATACTAGTGAACCAGTATGTCTATCTTAGCCTCCTTCACTTGATCAGTTCTCTCATGCACAGTTTGCAAAGTGTCACATATTTCCTTTGCTGTATCTTTTCCCACAATTTTATCATATTCAGACCTGCCAAGTACACAGTTAGAAATTATTTAGCGTTAGAGTTTAGTAGTCCCATTCGTTTATCTGTAGTTGTCCATTGTGCTTTTGGCTTGGGTATAGTTGCCCTATCATCATATATTGTTGTGGGAACATATGGACCATTCTCAACAATGTCCCATATATCAGTGTCTTGTGATTTTGGGAATATCTTCATTTGATCTTTCTAGTAGTAGTAATGTTCTCCATTAAAGCCAGTGGCCTGTTTGATGATGCTCCTTCAGGAAGGAACGCAATCGAGTGTGTATGATACATCACTTCTTCAAAGACCTTTCCTCCTACACTGTAAAGTGTGCTCAACCCTTGGAGGTAGAACTCTGATGCCAATTGAAGTGATTTGGCATCACAGAGAAGGGGGGTTAAACTGTGACTTGTTAAAATTTAACTTCTTGAAACTGACTAACTTTCTCTCAAGAGATTTCTTGGAGTAATGAAGGTTAGTAAAACAGACATGTATGAACTTTCTATTAAATGAACAAATGACTGAGTGAATGTTTTAAGAAGACTTTGAACAAATAATGAGATGATTGAAAACGAGATTTAGTTGTTTGATTAATGTAAGATTTCTTTTATGAGCAAGTTGAGATAAGTGAACCTGTTCAGAATAGAGTTTAAACAAAATAAACTTTCTAAAATGCGCAAGACTAAAACTAAAAGAGATAAGTGGTAGAAAGTAACACACAAGAGTTATAGTGGTTCACCCAACTCAGGCTACTTCCACTCCTCACTTCCAGTGAGTATTTCCACTATTTTCCTAAATAGTTACACAGCTTTTCAAGTCACTCCAAGACCAAAAGCTTTACAAGATAGTTTTCTTCTGCAGCTCTATCAACTGTCACACTCTATGAACTTATACAAGTTTAGAAAGTTACTTGTTAAACCTCAAGGTTGCAGGTTACAATAGAATGTTTGTGGGATTGAGAATAGCTTTGAATACAAGATTTTCACAAGGTAAAAATAAGCTATAACACACTCAGCTAAAAATGTATCCCAGAGAATGTTTGCGCTAAGACTGAGTGGAGATGAGAGAAAGTTTGTAGACTGGCTTTAATATGATTTCAGTGTATCCAGTAAGCTCTCATGCCTGAAATTGTGTTTCTGAAGACTATTTATAGCTTTCCTTCATTTATGACCATTGTTGAGAGTTCCCCTTAGCTCCTGGTAGGTAGGTCTGCATTGTGTCAGAAAAGTGTACTGTTGTGTAGGCTTGCAGACTCAATGTGTCAATCTTCAATGGGCAGATCCAACTTTCTATTTTAGGAACTTTCTCTTTTCTGATTGGAAGATGATCACAGAATAGTCTTCTTCCTCGTACTGGACTTTAACAGAATTTCAGTGTGGTTTATCGAAGGTACATGAGCATGTTCCAGTGCGTCCAACTTTCTCTTCTTGAGATTATATTCTTTGTCTGAGAAGAGGAAGTATCTTCAACTTTCTCTTCCTGAGGTTCTGACAAGAGAAAGCATCTTCAACTTTCTCTTGCTGCTTAGTGAACTTCCTTAAGTCATGCTAGGGAATATTTTCTTTGTCAAATAGCTTTTGTTGTATTAACTTGAACTTTCTTTTGCTTGATATCTCACAAACCTGTCTTACATAGTTGTAGAGACATTAGTAGACAAGGTGATCAGAAAACATAAACTAAGATCCAAATGTTTGATCATCACTCAAAACTTGAGATAGGGATTTTGCCTCAACAAAATTGACTGCTAAATTAAATTATAGTTTGAATTTTGGGCAATTCTGCTGCCAATACTTGTCAAATTTGGTGCCTATTTTAATTGTCATTTAGAGTGCATCTGGGCTGGTATGGACAAAAACAAAGCGATTTTAAAAAAAACTGGACTTTTTACCCCGGTTATTCTTAAAATCGGTTTAAAATACAGACATTTTACACTGATTATCAACAAAAACTAGTGTAACAATTAAGTATTTTACACTGGGTTTAGATTATAACCGGTGTAAAAGGCCTATTTTCTACGTCGAGTAAATAACTGGTATAAAAATCCCAACATACAACTCCAGGACTAACTACACCGGTTTTAGCCGGTGTAAAATGTCGATTTTAATCGGTGTTAAAACCCTCTTCTGCACTAGTGTATGAATCAATCCATGTTTTAAACACCAATATGGTATGAGATGATTGACATAAAATTGGATAGAGATTAGTCTTTTAAATAGATCTCGTTACCTCAAAGAAGGCTTGCGCTAATAACACCCTCTATATCTTAATTACACCCCTAGTCAGAAATTTAAAGACGAAAATTAACCAAAATACCCTTAAGCCCATTTCAAATTTTTAGTATACGCTAACCCCGCTTCTCTCTCTCATTCACGATCCTTCCTTTTTTCTCACCCCTCTCTTTCTCTTGTTGCTCTCCCAACCGACATATGTGATCTCCTACCTGTGTTAGTCTGTGTTCTTCATCAGTCTTACTAAGGTAAGCTCCAATGTTCTTCGTCTCTTCATCTTTACACATTTTCATCTCCCACCCTTTGCTCCTGAATCCTTTCTTTTCATTTTCGTTTTTGGTCCTAATTAATACACATTTTGGTTTTCATTTTAGGGTTTTAATTAGGGTGATGTTCTTTCCTTTGATTTCGTTTTCGCGTTAGACTGCCATTTTTTTGCGTGAAGAAGGTATATATCTCAGTTCACGTACACTTACGTGAATTGAGATCATGTACGTGAAAACCATTTTTGTAAGTGCTACGTGATCTCAGTTCATAGGTGCCGACGACACAACAACGGAGGGATTCCCTGTTGGTCCTGCTGACACCTCCATCCTGAGGACTTATGGGGATCACGTGGCCACTAGACTGTGGGCTGGAGTGGTAATGTATCTAATTTTTTCGCTGCATTTCTTTCTTGGCATAATGTAATTTAACAAATATTTTTTTATTATTCAGGATCGTGAGGAGTTGAGGCTCTTAGGAAGGTGAAAGACATTGTCATTCGACATGATGGGGTCAGACAGTCACTGGAGAGGTCTAGACTGGCACCATTGTTGAGCTGCAGCCACAAGCTGATTGATAAGGGGCCTATTTCAGCTTTTGTAGAGAGATGGCACTGGGACACCAGCAACTTTTTTCTACCAGTTGGGGAGATGACTATCACACTGGATGATGTGTCATCCTTGCTGCATATACCCATCACGGGGGTATTCTTGACCATCATCGTGTTTGACAAGGATCAAACTGCTGGGCTGCTATCTCAACTGTTGGGAGTCACCAGGGCTGGCGCTAAGGAGGACATAGACAATGTTACACGGTCTACCACGGTTCGCTACTCGTGGCTCCTCAAGACATACAAAGAGCATTGTGAAAAAGGGCACTGGGACGAGGCTGCGAGAGCCCTTTTGCTCTTCTTGGTTGGCTGCACACTCTTTAGCAACAAGAGTGCATTTGCACCCAGCGCTGCATATCTGGAGTGCTTCAAAGATCTCCATGTATAAATCAAGTAGGTACAATCTCAACCGTTATAAGTGTCAGACGGATCTCGTCCGTTGATCATATTTAGCTTAACGGACAAAAGGGAATGATTCCTACTGACCACACATGGTGAAAGTCATTATTACCTTCTGACCATTAGTCCATATTGAATGTTAAAGGTGAAATTAATGCAGATAATCCAAGATAGTGAAATGTGATTACTTAGAAAGCCTTATAAACACAACTCAGGCCATATCTCTAGTCGATGTGGGACTTTCAACACACCCCCTCACGCTCAGGACTGGACATCTGAAGCGTGGACTAATGCGGGTGGAATAATAGGGATCTCAGGCCCAATAACAGATCTAAGATAGGCTCTGATACCATCTTCTTTGTACTTAACCGTATAAACCCATCGACATCCAACAATTTTCTACCCTGTTGGACAGTCAACGAGTTCCCATGTATTATTTTTATGTAAGGACTTCATCTCCTCATTCATAGCTACTCCAACATAATAAATGTCTAACATGGTAATGAATATCTAAAAATACAAACAATCCAACATAACAAAAAAGAATATCAGTCATCTCCCAGGTAAATCCAGGGTTCTTCTGTACATGGGAATATTTCCAACAAAACCTGCATACGGTTAATGTATGGATCCTCCCATGTGTGAGCTTCTTCGTAGTAGTGTTTCCTCTACAAGTTGTTTGTGGGAGGTATAGGTGAATCAGGCTTCAAATAAATCTGTTAAAGTGATAAACATACATAGAGTCAAATAAACTACAAAAACAAATAATTATAGGCAATTAATTTTGAAACGTTTAGTACCCGCACAAAGTGACATTCATTAACATATCCGGTCACAATGATACGATCACCATATGACGTAGAGGATGGCAGAGCACCTCTAAGATGAAGAAAAGTCATCGGCTGTCCTAGTGATAAATACACCAATACCATGTTATACATCAAATCAATCACATATCCCATTTCTAGAAGGGTCATCCAATTAGCAACAGTTGCCTTTTTCACTACATGTAAAGACTGAATAAAATGGTTCACCTAATGCTCATCCCCAAATAACTTCCCATAGTCAGCGCTCCACTGTTGAATCTCTAATGTCAACTCCTGACGGATTATAGACCAAGAGTCCTCCCCTACCAAGCAAAGCACCAACGGCGCGATACCCACAATTCTCATCATCACCAACATCTAAAACGTCAACAATCAAAGGGTGGATCCCCACAGGAAACCAACACATATAGGGCAAAACTCTAGGTCACTCAGCCTCATACTGTACCTGGCAATTTCGCAAGCACAAGGTAGGGCATGTGTTGTCCTCATAATGAAACCACAAATGGACTTATCTATACTAACATTCTTAATATGCTCACGCTCATCGGCAATGTGAATCAATGCACTCCTAGACACCGCACAATGAGTTATACAATGCACTACTGTGTTGATGTTTTTTCACAGTATGCTTTTCTAGAATGATGTCTTTACCTCATTGTGCTATAGTATGATCATACTAGAAACAACATCGCAAACACTATCTTTCAGAATCCTTTCAAGCTCCAATGCGTAGACTCGACCCTGTTGACAAAATAATAACACAAAATTAGTAGCAATGCATAAAATAAAGAATTAGGATTCATTGCAAATATATCATATGTGTTTTCGTCGTGTTTCCTAAGTGCATCACCAGGTTTGTCTATGCCTCAACAAATTTTTCTTTGTGAGGACTCAACCATTGCTTATGTACATGACCATAAAAATAAGAACAATCAATGTTAATGGACTAAAACACACCCAACTGCTGCTCATACTCGGCCTCATCTGCTGACCTCACAAGATCATCCCATGCTTGCATGACCAGATCATGTTTCTCCTTCGGAAACACAGTCGTCTTGCATTTAGCCTTCACATTCTTAAATATATGAAACAAACACAACAAATTCACCGCACTAGGAAATACATGTTGAACCACGTTCATCAAGGCAATGTCTCTATCGATGAGGATGACACCAACATCACCGCTTGTAATTTGTTCTCTCAATATTTGTCGTACCCATGTGAAGTTATCAGCACGCTTAGACTGTACATAGGCGAATGCCACAAAAAATGTCATTCTGGTCGAGGTAACACCGACAATCTCAAGTATTGGCAATCGATACATACAAGTCTTGTATGTACTATCAATAATCAACACTAGGTGGAAAGTATTCACAAGTGTGATGGCATCTGGATGTGTCCAGAATATGTCCCTCAGCTCATCAGAATCATTCGCCTTCCTATACCGATATACGTATGGATCGCATTCCATCAAGGTGATTAGTTATTGTATTTCAGTTCTGTTACCTCTAATGGATGACTGGTATGCTTGTCATGCATTATAAACTTTCTTGATTGTAGTTAAGCTCTCCACATTTTGATCTTTAAGTGTCAATAGTATGTTTCTCGGTTTAACCATATTCTTTGTCATGTCACCAAGTAAGGACTTCTCTTTAGAGGATAGCCGGCCAAGATAAGGATGACCGGTTAATGTTTCCGCCAACTCGTGGTTGTGAAGACCACATGCTACATGAAGATTCCATCTTTGACCGTCAATCACAGGTCTCCCTTTCAATCTAAACGGACAATCACATTTCCAGGTGTCGGTACCCCTCATAGGTAACGGGTTCTTCCAAGGTCTATACTTTCTGCTTCTTTCACAACCAAAAATTAACTTTGTCTTCGTTCCTAGACGTCTTGTGCCTGTTTCGGACCTAAAGATGACAACAACAATTCCATGTTCCTTGCTAACTTTTCTAGCCTATCTCAATAGATCATTTCACGTGACAAACACCTGTAAAAACACAAGCGACAAACTTGTAAAAACTTGTGTTTATATGTTACTAAATCATAAATATTTTATTTCTCAAATTTATTACATCGTCTGTCGTAAATGCATCAGTACAATCCACTAACTGTGCTTTCAGATTCCACATCGTCGTCCAGTGTGTCAAAATATTCTTGCTCGAAGTCCATTTACTGCAGGTTAAACATTGATAAAATTGCATTCAGTCACATTTTCAAACCCACTGCATAAAGCTGTTTTGCAGTGCAGTACGTGAATTCAAATCACATAAACGTACGTGAACTGAGATCACGTACACTTACATACGTTGACGTGATTTGAATTTATGTAAAGGTATAGTCTGTAAGTTTTCAGTTTGAAGCACCATACGTGAACTCAATTGATGTAAACGTACGTGAACTGAGATCACGTAAATTACTTTAAATTCAAACTTTACAAGCGGTATGTGAATTAGGTTCACGTACGTGTTGAAACAAGAAAAATAATGTACGTGAACTAAGTTCACATATAATATAGATACGCAGGAAAAAAGGCAATGGAACAATAAAATAGAGACTTACCTATGCCAATGGAAGTGTAATGGAAGTTTTTGGGTGACTTTCTTCAACTTTGGATAGATTTTGACAACCTTGGGTGAGAGAGAGAGAGTGGAGAAGAGAGAGTTGAGAGAGTGGTGGGTGTGTGTTGTTGTGAGGAGTAAATATGACTTAAGGATATTTTTGGTATTTTAAAAAAATTAAATGTGTCAAAGGGTGTAATTAACATAAAAGAATGTGTTAGTAGCCGCAACCCTCAAAGAATTAAGGCATGTTTGATTAGACTTTTTTAAAATAGTTTTCTGTTTTAAAAAATTTAATAAGAACAAAATTTGTTCTTTATTAAGTTTTATAAAACAGAAAACAATTTTTAAAAACCAAATCAATCAGACCCTTAGTATCTAGTGGCGAATCTTTGTTATGACAGGTGGGAGCCATGACTCCCTCAAGGATTTGTATATATATCACAAAAGCCATCTAAAACTCTCATGTTATGGGCTGGCGTAGTGGTTTTGCTTTTGTTTTGTAACGAGCTCGACAAAGTAACTTTTGGTATCTCCTTTGTGTTTTTTGTGTTTCCTTACTTAAAAACACAAATAAAATGCCAAAACTGATCAAGGTCTGACTCGAACCGTGTATATTTGTATATAGTAAAATAACTTAACCACTGTAACAGAAAATAATTTTAGAATAATACTGAAATATACTTACATATAGCTATGTTTGGCTCCCTCAAAAATTTCATTCAACATCCGCCACTGTTAGTATCTACTCTTAAGTTAAAAAAAAAAAAAAAATTCCCAGTTTGAAACCCTGTGTGGTATTATTTTGTGTATGATTGACCTGTACAATGAAGGTTCAAGTTGATACCCTTAATCTAATTGCTGACCGTGCAATGTGACAAATTCTCTTTATGTGAACATAAAATCGTGATGGCTTCCAACAGGGATCCTATAAATTCCACATAGCCTTTTAGGCTAACCCCTTGTTCCCTTTTGGTATAATAGAAATCCTCATCCATGACTTTGCCAGGAGAGGCTAAGAGGCCCCGACCATGACCGCCCCCCTCATGGAATAAATATCGTGGTGGTGGGGGGATTGAACTGAACCAATACATAATCAATTACTCCCTCCGAGGTTAATTCACAATAATCAAAAAAATTAATAAATTGTATTGTATTTGATAAAATTTTTAGTCTTTTTCTTATAATATCATTTACCATTCATTACTCTATATAACGTATTTTTCTCTATGTAATAAATAGTTAAAAATATAATTGACAAATAAGTAATTAATATAGTTTTAAATTTTGAGAATGATAAGTAAGTAGAAACAAAATTTCTCTTAAAAATGGATACATAGAAAATAAGGGAGAGAGTACAAATTTTAATTGTTTTTTAAAAGGTTAGCTAGCTTGAAAAGAAAAAAGAAATTGTCCCTATCACCCTCCATTATTAATCGATTTCCCTTTCTCTCAGCAACCCGTAATTCCTGTATTCATTTATATTTATATATATATATATATACAACAAACTTCACAAACACGGTGAAAAAAAAAAACTCAGGTCTATTGTACACTCGGTTTTGTCATTTCTGTGTCTCTTCGCCTTTTTATTTTGTGTGGCCATTAGCCTATACTTATTATTCATCAAATCCTCAATTAACAATAAAAATCTCCAATTCTCTTCCTCCACAAACAAACCCCTCTCTCTCTCTCTCTCTCTCTCTCCCTCTCTCTCTCAATGAGAAACAAAACATGACAACAAGCAAATTAGGAACTGAACAACCCAACACAGAGTGTTGCATGTGTGGTGATCTTGGCTTCTCTGACCAGCTTTTTCAATGCAAACTCTGCCAATTCAGATCTCAACATAGGTATGTCTTCAAAAAAAAAAAACTTTTTTTTTAAATAAAAATTATTTTCTTTGGTTCCTTAAAATTAAATTACCCCCTTCATGATTTTTTGTTGTTGCAGGTACTGCAGTAATCTCTACCCAAAAACTGAATCCCTTGGAATCTGCAACTGGTGTTTGAGTCAAAAGGAGGAATCACCAAACTCTTCAAATTCTTCATCTTCTCATAGAAACAACAACAGCACAGAGGATGAAGGAAAGAACAACAAGAAAATCAGAAACAATATAATTGGAGTTAGGAAGGGACTAAGAGGGAGCAGTGGTGGTGGGACCCTTCAGCTTCAAATTCAGAAACCAATATTGAAGAAACCGAAATCACCAGAAGCGAGATCACCATCAGTATCAGCATCAACATCTCCATCGGTTTTGGTTTCAACACGAAAGAGGATCGTTACCAACGGTGCTTTAGAAGAGAGGTTGCGAAGGACAAGATCGGAAGATATCATGAACAGTAGTGGTGCTGGTGCCGGTGCCGGTGCCGGTGCCGGTGCTGCTACCAAACAGGTTTTCAGGAATAAGGTGAGAAGGTACAAGCATTTGGATGAAGTTTCAAGTTAAAATAAAATAAAAAAATAAAATAAAAATTTTGGGTAAATTGTCATTTTTGTCTCTAAACGCGTGGTGCGTTGTTGTTATAGTCACCTTAATGTGTCGAAATATTAAAAATTCTTTGAGTATGTTTTCTGTTAGAAATTTTAAAGATTAAATTGATCGACAGAAAATACATTCGAGTATCAAATTATCTAACAAAACACATGTTTGAGACGAAAATGACTAATGAGACACGTTATTAATGTACCAAAATGGCTCTTTACTCTTTCAGTTTTTGATTTTTTTTTTGGTATAATAGTCCATCGGCTTACTACGCACTCTCCAAATAGCGTAGTTTTTGATTTGATTAGAGAGAAGAGAGTTTTTGTAAGAGGTGAATGAGTATACACAAGAAAGAAAAGAATAAGGGGCGTCGTTTTTTTTGTTTGTTTGATTTTAAAGTTTTGTCCCAATACAATGTACAGAACAAAGGTGAATGAATGAGCGAGGTGAAAATGTTTAGACTCAGTCCTACTGTTGCTTTTCATTTGTGATTGATTTCCTTTCCATTTCATTTTCTCACCGAATGTCGTTATAACTTACAAGGAAATTTAGGATTTAATTTGTCAATTGAGTACTCAATGGGGTTTTAGGAAAAATGATCTAGTAGCGTAATTAATCATAAGTATTTTCTTTTAAGCTATTAGGACTAAATTAACGGTGAAGAGTTTAAAGTTAGAATATGTTTGAATTCAAGAGAAAAGATGGAATAAAGCGAAATTTTAAAAGATTTTATTTTTTGAATTATTTAAAAGAATGTAATGAAACTTAGTGAAATGTATAAGTTTTTTTTCCCCCTATTTTATTATTAAAGTATCCCGAACAACGAAAGGATAATTTTATTTTCACTTAAATCTTTTTTTAATTTTTTATTTCACCGCGAACCATCACATTCATTCTCGATTGGATATCTATGAAGGATTTTTAAATGATAATTTAATATTCCTTGATCAATCAATCATCAATCATATATACAAAGCATAGCATATTAATAACATGAATGATAGAAATATAAATTAAGAACGGGTACTTCGAGGATCTACGGGTGAACGGAAAATGAGAGATACTGTATGAGAGAAAATTGTTGACGAGTGAGCAGAAAATGAGAGATACTGTGTGAGAGAAAATTGTCCTCAACCTGATGAGTTGCTCGTACGTGTTAAACTGTTTAATAGAGCTACGAAACCCAGAGATTAATCGTGATGGGTTGGACCATTATTAGACTATGGTTAAAGGGGGAAATTAAGAATAACAACTATTGTCAAAGCATGTGTCAACCAATTAGTCTAAGAAACATAAGCTTTAATGCAGCAGAAATAATATCCAATAGGGATATAAATCATACAAGTTAAATACTCATATTTCACAGAAAGAATCATGAATATGGAAAAACATAATTAAATTAAGAGAAATGTGAAATATAAGAATGGTCTATGCATTTGAAAATGCTATAAGAGATATGCTAATAAAGTGACGTCTGTTATTTTAACAGGATCTAATTATATGAATTTAGAACACCGAGTATTTTCTTTACTTACTTGTTGAAGACATGATTGAGGTTGTCGTTGTCTCGGAGAGCACCGCAGCACGAGCGGCCAAGTCTTCCTTTGCCTGGTCACACACTCCAATTCTAGGTTTTCAATGGGGCAAACCGTAGACGAGCACAATCTGTGTATATGACAAGAAAGGGACCTAGCCTATTTATTTCACAACCCTGTGACCACCCATCATGGGCTGGTGATTGACGCTCTGTTTGTCTTCCACATAAATCTAAATCGGTGTCCAAAAGGCCCAATACAATCAATCACATATTTGCGGCCTTGAGCATCATCAATTGGATCACAACATTAGCCCGCTTTGTAAAATTAAAGACATAATTGATTGTAGCCCACAAGGATTATCGAAATAATTCTAACATTCTCCCACTGGGCAAAATCAATTATGTAATTTTAATTTGTAGAAAACATTTTGAAAACGACTCTCGGGCTAATAAACTATTTCCTAACGTGGCCACTAAACACATGATCCCAAGATGCAACACCTAATTAAGACTCCATCCAACAAAAGCTAAGTGATACCGAATCATGGCGGTAGTCATATCTTATGTCGACATAACACCTTCCATGGTTACAAATACCACCAACTCCGCCGACTAGTCATTTATGTGGAGTGTAGCAAGAAAATGACATGCTAATGTGATCTAATAGCCATCTTTGTCATTTTCTTTGTCACCCTCAATTTCTCTCAAATGCATTAAAGCCAGAGAAATTGTATGGCTTATGTGAAGCCATTATGCCTCGGCTCAATATGGCGCCGATCAACCGCAGAGTGATCCCATTGACCCCGAGCTCTAATATTTTAGCACTTGTGCCTCGGCTCAATATGGCATCGACCCAGGCATAGTGGTCCTAAAGATACCGAAGCTCCAATACTTTCGCATTTGATATACACATATAAAATTAATCATAATAAAATTCATCTCATCATTAATCATAAAATCAAATGCAAAGTTTACATCAATATGCTAAAAGTAAAAAATTTGAAATAAAATGTTCAATAACATAAACCAACATAAAACCTTGAGCTCCCACTAACCAAACACATCAAAAGAACCCACAATGCCCATGTTCTCAACATGTCTATTGAAAACAACGGGCCTGAGTCCTTTGGTTAAGGGATCACTAACATGGAATCCGTGCCAATATGTTCCACCATTATAGCACCCTCTTTCACAAGGTCTCTAACGGTTAGGTACTTGACTCCAAATGTTTGGATCCACTAGAAGTCTTATTATTTTTCGTATAAAACATCACAAGCACTATTATCACAGAAAATTCGCGTTGGCCTGGCAATGGAGTCCACAATGCGAAGTCCTGTCACCAGATTCCTCAACCAAACAAAGATGAGCGGCAAAGAAGAAACAGTAATGAACTCGCTTGCATAGTAGAAGAGGCAACAAGAGTTTGTTTCTTACTCTTCCAAGATATCGCACCTCCACCAACATAAAAATGTATCCAGTCGACTTCCTCACATCGTGGCACCCGCCAAGATCTGAATCTGTGTACCCCACGATCTCCAAGTTGTCCACCCTTCAATGCAAGCATATACTCTTTAGTCCTTTTCAAGTACCTCATCACCTTCTTGGCGGCCATCCAGGTGATCATTCCCAGGGTTCGACCGTATCTACCTAGAACGCCAACCACGAAAGCGATGTCGTGCCTAGTGCATACTTGGGCATACATGAGACTACCCAAGGCACTCGCAAATGGTTTATCATTCATCTCTGCTCGCTCAACCTCATTCTTAGGACATTGATCTTTGTTGAATTTGTCACCTTTAACAACCGGAACATCACCGATTTACAATTACGCATATTAAATCTCTCAAGACTCTATCAATGTAAGCCTTCTGAGATAATCCGAGTATGTGACGTGATCTGTCTCTATGAATCTCGATTCCCAACACAAAAGAAGCCTCACTAAGATCTTTCATGTCAAAAAAACTAGTCAGCATCCTTTTCGCCTCATGCAAAGACACCAAGGTCATTAGAAGCTAATAATATGTCATCGACGTACAACACAAGGAAGATAAATTTGCTCCCACTGACCTTGAGGTATATACATTGGTCAACTTTATTTTCCTCGAACCCCATAGAGGTCACCACTTCATCAAATTTCAAATACCACTGTCTAGAAGCTTGTTTGTGCCATAAATCGATCTCTTCACCTACAAAACAAGTTCTTACTGTCACCAACATGGAAACCTTCAGGTTGATGCATGTATACTTCCTCACTCAAATCACCATTTAGAAAAAGTCTTCACATCCATTTGATGCAGCTCCAAATCAAAGTGAGCCACTAGAGCCATAATGATCCTAAAGGAATCCTTTGTTGATCTTGTGAAAAAGTCTCATCAAGTCAATACCCTCCTTTGTGTATAACCTTTTGCCACTAGTCTAGCCTTGAACCTCTCAATGTTGCCCTTTGCATCCTTCTTTGTCTTAAAGACCCATTTACAACCAATTGCCTTACAATTGATGTGCAACTCAACAAGCTCCCATACACCATTAATCGACATAGATTGCATCTCTTCATCCATCGCTTGCCTCCACTTATCGACCGAGAGCGGTGATAGCTTCTGATAGCTCTTTGGATCAACAATGTCTCCAATGTCATATGCATCCTCACCGAGATAGACGATGAAATCATCACCGATAGCGCATTTCTTTTCTCTAGATGATCTTCTCAAAGGAATCGTGCCTCGTGCTCAGAGGTTGTGCAACCTCAACCACAAATGAGGGTCAACAACATCATCGGCCCGAGGAACGACTACATCCTCGGTCGGAACAACCATCCCAATCGAGCAATCGATCAACACCGCCAATGGGAACAGGTAAAGGCAAAGTAATGTGATCTCAGGTGAAAGCAAATCGGTCTCATCGGATGGAGCAATGGGGTCTGCTACGCCAAGTTCCAAGAATTTGGCATTTATGGACTCTCTTATCCTTTCCCTCTTAGGGACAAAAGAACTCATATCCTTTAGCACGCTCGATATCCAATGAAAAAACAACGATCGTCTTGGGATCTATTTTCTTCGCAAGGGATTATAAATTTTTACTTCACCGGGCAACCCTGCACTCAAGATGGTTCAAAGCTAGGTTTTCTTCTGTCCGTAGTTCAAAAGGAGTTTTGGGAGCAGATTTACTAGGAACTCTGTTAAGAATGTATAGAGCTGTTTTCAAGGCTTCACCCCACGATATTATGGCAAGTTACATCTACTCATCATGCTTCTCATCATATCCTTAAGAGTCCTATTACGCCTTTCGGCTACACCATTTTGTTCAGAGTCCCAGGCATGGTGTATTGCGGAACTATTCCGCAATCCTGCAAGTATAAAGCAAATGGTCCCATATGTTGTCTGTGGCACCATATTTACCATAATACTCTCCACCACGGTCGGACCTCACAACCTTGATCACTTTTGCCAACCGCTTCTCAACTTCGCTTTAAACACTTTAAATTTTTCAAGTGCTTCAGATTTTTCTTTAATCAAATAAAGATACCCAAATCGTGAAAAGTCATCAATGAAAGTAATGAAAAACCTATTACCGCAGATTGTAGAAGTAAAGAGGCCCACCGATATCCGTGTGAATAATCTCTAAAAGATCGTAACTTCTAGTTGCACCTTTCCTTTTGGTCTTCGTGAATTTTCCCTGATGCGATCCACACAAGTACCCAGATCATCAAAATTCAAGGAAGGTAGAATATTTGCCCTTGTCAATCTCTCAACCCTTTCCCTAGAAATGTGACCTAAGCGCTTGTGCCATAGCAAAAAAGATTTTTCTTCAACTTTGGATCTCTTAGCAAATGTAACTCTCAACAACTAAAGATGAAGCAACATTATCTAAGCTAAAGACAATTTATATAAACCATCAACCAAGAATCCATAACCAACAATTCTGAGTTCAACATCGACTCATTTCACCATTACCAAAAGTAAAAGCTGAAACCAAGCTTATCCAATAAAGAAATCGAAATTAAATTCCTCCTAAAAGAAGGTACATAAAAAGTATTCTTCAAAATAAGTTCAAAACCAGATCCTAAAATTATCTTTGACGTCTCCCATCGACTCCACAATTACTTCAAGATCATTTCCTACCCTTAGCTTGCTTTCCCTCAGATCGATCCCTCAGATTTCTGAACCCCTGTAAGGACACAGGAATATGGGTTGTGGAACCACTATCAAGCCACCAAGAATCAATTGGGACATCAACTAGATTAGACTCAAAACAAACAAAAACTAAGTTATTACCTCCAGATTTCTGCTTGTTCTCTAGCCAAGCTTTGAACTTTGCACAATCAGGTTTCTTATGCCCCTTTTCCTTACACCAGAAGCACCAAATAGTTCTCTTAAAAGCATCTTGCCTAGGACCTCCTACAGGATGACGTTGACCCTTACCTGGTTTCCTTAATTCCTGATTCTTGTGAGAAGCATTAGGAGTATTCCTGTGTTTCCAATTGCCTTTCCCTGAATGGGGTTTGGTATGGACAGACAGTAAAGCTACATCACTCTTTTCATTCTTGAGTTTCTCTTCCTCAGCAACACACTTGGTAATAAGATCATTCACACTCCAATTCTCACCAATGGTATTGTGGGCAGTTTTAATTTGTGTGAAATTAGCGAGCAAGCAATTCAAGGCATGGCCAAATAATAAATTTTTCATTCATTTCAATTTTGTGGGATTTCAGCTTGGTTTGGATGTGAACCATCTTCGTAATAAATTCCTTACTCCCCAATATTGTCATACTTCATGTCCATTAACTCTTTCATTAGACATCCGGACTCGGCATTGTCGATACCTTGTACCTCTGTTCTAGAGCAGTGAGGAACTCCTTTGCTGTCCCTTTGTCAGGCAGACTACTGAGAAGGTGTTCAGAGACAGTTCTCTTGATAGCGATCAGACCCAATCTATCAGACCTCTCCCACTTGGCCAAGAGTTCTTTCTGTTCAGGTGTGCTCTCCGCAGTGATCACAGGCTTATTCTCGCAAGAGGTGAATCTAGATCAGCAATTCCTAGAGAAAACTCCAAGTCTTGCTTCCATTTCTTAAAGTTCGATCCGGTCAAGATCTCAATGGAAGCAGAAGAATTATTCATAGAGAAAGTCACTGTTAAAACAAAACATGAATGCATCAGATCATATCACAAGACAAGATATAGCTCAATAATAACGAAATAAGCTATCATCGTGAGGCCAGTATAATAGGACATTCCCCTTTGGGCAGAATGCACATACCAAGGTCACAACCTCAGTCAAAACCTCAGATGGGTTAATCTATGAGCATACATTGAGTTCAGAAAGTTGTCTCCTTTGGGTAGACAAGTCCCCTAGCCCAATGCATTCTCCAATAACTCCATCTTCAATCAACTTTCAATCACAACACATAACAACCCCCTTTGGGCAGGCAATCACATGCAATGACCAAAAGCATTCCTCAAACTACAAAGAAATTCGCATGAATTAATACAAACGGTCCCACTTTGGTGGTAACGGCTCATAACAACGCATGAAACTCTTGCATAGGAATCAATTTTCTCTTGTCTATACATACGACACGATCAACGAGGCAAGTACATCATTCAACTGAGCCCCCTTACTGGTCATGTAACAAAGTCAGTAGCATTCCAAACTGTTTTGCAATATACAGCGTGATAGACTAGACTAACGAGAGCATGTATATAAAAGTAATAGCACGCAATTGTACACAAATTTATAGGGAGAGTGATTATCACCATTAAATCCAGAATGTATCATATTATTTTTCTAACAAACATTTCAGTTTAATTTCAGTCAGAAAAATAATTAAAATTAATTTAATGCATTATATTTTATAAAAAAAAAATATCTAACGCAGCGGAAAAATTCTTGAAAAAATACAACAAATACAAGCATTAAATTTAGAGCGCAACACAAAAAACCGCGTCGAAAACGGGTCCCTGAGGGCTATACACGCGCTTACACCCGCGAGTGGGATTTTCGCGCGCGTGAACAGTACTCATCTTCAACCTCTGGCGGGTCACGAACCGGGTCACGCGCTCCATTCGGGTCGGACTGGTTTTCTCTCTCGTTTCTCATCCGTTTCACGCGATTTTTGTTAGGTTTTGTTCAGAATCAAATTTCCAATCATTTGAACTTAAAATCTTGAATTATAAGTACTTAAATCGTGAGTTATTCGTCGAGAAAAACGCTGTTACGGGTCGCGATACGGGTTGCGATTTCAGCAGCCATTTTCGTTGATTCGGCTCCGTTTTCGTGTGATTTTTCATGGGTTCGATTCACAATGTAGTTTACAATCATTCTAATACCACAACAACAAGTTTTAACCGACAAGGATGAGATCCAGAAAACCAAAACGTGAAACAATGGAACCCTTGAACAGTACTCGAATTTTACCGATTTCTCACTCTTACAGTTGACGAAAAAACACGAAACTAGCGTCTTTCAATTCGTATGAGCATGATTTGTAATAACCCCATGGTTTGGGATTCTAAAACTTTGTTGTTCATGGATTGAAAAATTCGAATCTGATGTAAACGGAAAACATGAACACTGAACAGACCGAAAACGAAATCGTACAGTAAAAAACACAAGGGTTCTAAATCATACAATATTAAGCTCTGATACCACATGTTATTTTAACAGGATCTAATTATATGAATTTAGAACACCGAGTATTTTCTTTACTTACTTGTTGAAGACATGATTGAGGTTGTCGTTGTCTCGGAGAGCACCGCAGCACGAGCGGCCAAGTCTTCCTTTGCCTGGTCACACACTCCAATTCTAGGTTTTCAATGGGGCAAACCGTAGACGAGCACAATCTGTGTATATGACGGCAAAGGGGACCTAGCCTATTTATTTCACAACCCTAGGACCACCCATCATGGGCCTAGTGATTGGGCCTACACTGTCTTCCACATAAATCTAAATCAGGTGTCCAAAAGGCCCAATACAATCAATCACATATTTGCGGCCTTGAGCATCATCAATTGGATCACAACATTAGCCCGTTTTGTAAAAACCAAAAGACATAATTGATTGTAGCCCACAAGGATTATCAGAAATAATTCTAACAACGTCGTCTAACACGTATTTCATAAGAATGGCAATAAGAAATATATAATTTCAGACTCTATTAACCCAAAGAATCAGAAGACTTAACTAAGTGCATATGAGTTGCATGATTCTGAAAAACTCCAACAAGTAAGCCTTTAGTTAGTGGATCTCCCAACAAATTCTCTATGGCAAGATGTATAATACGAGTCTGAAACTCTAGAATTTTCTCTCTATCAAACAAGTGCCCAATATCAAAATGATTTGTGCGAGAAGAGCTCCTGTTGTTTGAGAGAAATGCAAAGCAACAAGATTGTCGCAATATATGAAAAGTGGCCATTATATCCTTTCAATATTACGAAAGCCAGAGATTAAGTTCTTTAGGCAAATGGCTTGACAAGTAGCCTCATAGCAAGCAGCATACTCTGCCTCTATGGTAGAAGTGTAAGAGTCAGTTTAACACTCTTCCAAGAAATAGCTCGTCCTATTAACAGAAAAATAAAGCTTGAAGTAGACTTTCGGTCGTCAGGGCAATCAGCAAAATCAGACTCAAAATAACCAATGACCTGGAGTTGATAAGACTTCTTATGGGTCAATATATAATCCTGGTTCCATACAAGTATCTCATGACATTTTTACGGCTTTCCAATAACCCAGACCTGGGTTGCTCAAGTATCTCCTTAAAGCATTAACAGTGAAAACAATATCGGGCCGAGTACAAATATTAAACTACCAATAGCAGAAACATATGAGACCTTCTTTGTTTCAACTATCTCTTTACCATTTTGAGGACATTGGGATTTAGAGTTTATCAACATTTTGAATAGGTGCAACACATGGGGAGCAAGAATGCATAATCTGATGCCCAAAACAACTAAAGCATCACCTAGGTACTTCATGTCAAAGTTGCCACTCAACATTATTTTGTCCAAGTCACAATATTAATACAACTACTAGTAGGAAGAATATCGTCAATGTATAAAATAAGAATCATAAAAATTTCTTCCACTAGTCTTCAATAAATGCACTGGTGTCAGACATTTTCCCCGAAGCCAAAAGAGGTGACAATCTGATCAAACTTTAGATACCATTGCCTAGATGCATATTTTAGTCCATAACTAGACTTTTTCTGCCAGCAAAACAAGTATTCTTTTCCTTTTTCAGATAAACCTCATGGCTGAACCACATAAACATCTTCAGCAAGGTCTTCATTCATAAAAGTCTTCTTCACATCCATTTGGTGAAGTTCTAAATCAAAATGAGCAGCCAATCCATGACAACTCGAATATCATCCTCAGTAGAGTCCGGTGAGAAAATCTCCTTATAATCGATGTATTCTCTTTGACTATAGCCTTTTGCTAATAGTCTAGCTTTGTACCTGTCAACTTCACCATTTGGTCTCCGCTTGGTTTTGAAAACCCATTTGCATCCAACAGGTTTGCAACCAAGTGAAAATTCTACGAGATCGCGAACAATATTATGTGACATAGAAGGCAATTCATCATGCAGGGAAATTACCCAATCAGAAGCATAAGAGCTATAGATTTCCTCCATAAAAAGGATAGGACCATCGTCATTGTGGAGTTCAAAATCGTGCTCCTGAAGATGCACTATAAAGTCATCTTGTATAGAAGGTCGACTTACTCTTTGAGATCGTCTCAATGGGACTACATCAGCAATGCCACCGGGCTTCTGCTCATTAGCTGGTGGTGCTAGATCCTATTCTTGAAGTGTATGGTTATCATTTTGAGTAAATGGAACAAAAATATATGTGAGAAATTAAATAATTTGCCTAGGAACAATGGTCTAATCTTCTTTAAGAGTGACTAGACATGGTGTATGGCTCCCACTATCCAAGCCATCCTCAAAGAATATGGCTCAATCACACTCGATGACTCGCATGAAGTGAGAAGGAAAATAAAACCTACAACCTTTGCAACCCACATAATAACAAATAAAGAATCCGCTAATAGTCTTAAGATCAAGTTTCTTTGGCTGAGGATTATAAGGTCTAATTAAGAATGTACATCGCAGTCCTCAAAGCATCCCCCCAAAGAAAATCCAGCAATGACGAATGGATCAACATGAATATACATAAGTGTGCGCTTACGTCTCTCTGTAACTCTATTATGCTCAAGATTTCCAAGCTTAGTGTATTGAGCTTCAATTCCACATTCACCAAGAAATCTAGCGAATGGTCATGGATTTCTTCCAGTTTCATCATATCTACGTGTTTATGGGGAAATTTGGTTTATGGTATGGTTCTACCAATTTTGATGATCTTGTATGATCTACCAAATTCATCAAACAAACAAATAAATTTTGATGATCAAGCAATTGTGAATCCGAACGAGTTACGTGGTAATCTCGTTTTGAAAACAACGGTTTCTTTTAAATATAACGGTCAATTGCTCGACACGTTACCCGTCTTTCAACTTTCTTGGCTTTTAAAGCCATTAATCATTGTGATTTTCGCCAGTTTTGAATACAATAATTCCAAGTAACAAGTCAGTTATTGTTTGGAATGGCACTGAATGTGTAAATAAACAAGTTTTGGCTGTGACTAGCCAATGACTTGATTGTCAAGTATTTGGACAGAAAATAAAGTTAAAGCATACAATGCAAACGCTGAGGCATGCATTCATATAAATGAACTTGTGCATTTAAATTAACGCAAGAATGTAAATGAAAACACTTAAATGACTGAATTTAAGTAAAAGCTTTTAAAGAACATGAATTTAAAAGAAAGCATGTAAATGACAGTGAATGAAAAGTTTATGCAAAAGTAAAGAACATAAAAGTAAAAGACTGGAATTTAAATGAGAGGAAAAATAAAGAAATTAAGTGCAAAGCGTTGGAATATAGATGACAGTTAAGTAAATGACAGGAAATAAAATGCAGGAATTGAAATGAACTCAGTAAATAACATGACTTCAAAAATAAGTAAATGCAGAAAACAATGAAGAATGTAAGTTCGAAAGGCTTTAAATGAATTGAAATTGAATTTAAATGCATAGACAGAACGTAAATTTAAACTGAAAATTGAATTGAATTGAAATTACAAATGCTGAGAGAAAAGAGTGGAAGGCATACTGTGATTGTGTTTCCTTTAATCTGCTTCGCCGTCGAGATGTTAGGAATTTTAGATCAAGTATCCAACCCTTTGTACATTGTACGAACTACTATTTATAGGCAAAAAATCGTAAAAACTACCTATCATCCGACCTGACACGTGTACGGATATACGGTCGGTAGTTAATTTCACTAAAAACTACTAAACTTCGACAGTAGCACTTCCTGTCGAGTTATACATATATAAAAAAAACTAAGTTTATTTCGACATCTTCTTTGTTGACATCTTCGACGCCCCGTATCTTCGTCGAACAATCATCAAGTCACTTGGTCTTCTTAAACTTAGTTTATTTTCTGCTTTTTATTTCTGGCTCTTTGCCTTCCCTTTGTCGAATTCTTACAACTCTGTCAAGAATCCCAAATATGAAATTTGGCACCCAACAGATGCCCCCCAAATTCGGAGTTTTCGACACAAAAAAGTGAAGACAACCAGAATTTTTTCATCACCACGTGCGACGATTAATCTTTCAGACAATCCCATCACAGGCCTGCATTACCACTTCCCTAAAAAATAGGGCCATCATTACTCTTGAAATTAGCGGTTATTCCCCCACTCGCACGTCTTGTTCTAGATGCACGATTATAAATACCCGCACAAACCTCATTCAGAACGTTTCTGCTTTTTCTAAACTCATAAGAAAATTTCTCCGAATCTCTAATGGCGTCTTCATCTACTCCAACTCAGAGCACTACTTCATCCCGAAGGAAAACATGGTGGAACCCGGAAGTCGACGCATCAATCCCATGGCGTAAATCTAAGGTAATCATCCCTTACTTAAACGATCCCTCTTATCTCTTAGACTCCACCGCCGCTTATTTGGGACCGATTATCGCCTCTACCTTGTTTCCCAAAAAGCTTTGAGGATTCTTTCCCAAACAAAGATGGGCACCCCGACATTCTAGCCTCTTCCCTAAATTGCACATTCACTATTTCTTCAAAAGCTCAAGGCTTTTAGAACGCCGCTGAACGAACGCTATTCTCGCTGGCTTGCTAGGGTAGAAGCCAAAAAGGCCGAGACTTGGAAAGATTTAGGCATTTACCACCTATTCAGCTATCAAAACATCAATTTAGGTTGGACTCATCTATGTTGGGAGCTGCTATTTTCTTTTGGAACAAAACTACAAACAACTTCCACTTTCCTTGCGGAATGATGGGTCCAAATTTGTTCGACGTTTCTGCTCTCACTGGCCTCCCACCAGATGGCCAAATGATTCACCCCCTAAACGTTCCAGAAAACGTCATTGATGTTTTCAGTGAGGAACCCCTTGCATTCTCAAAGTATGTTGCTAGCCAAATGAGGGATACTGATCACGTTTCTGATGAGGACCACGTAGCCTTCCTGTTTCATTGGCTTTTTGCTTTCGTCCTCTGCAACAAGAATATTCAAATGTCGAAATCTCTCCTCGACTTGGCTAATCTTCTCCATGAAGGTAAGAAATGGGCTTTTGGCTCATTTCTTCTGTCGAACCTTTACTCGAGCATGTCGAGTTTATACACTATGGTGAAAGGAGGAGGAAGAAAGGTCGGAGCCGGAGGCCCAATGTGGCTACTTCAATTATGGTTAAACGCCATTCTCCCGGGCCACACTGTCGACAAGGCTCCATCTAAACTTGAAGTCGACACCTATGGCACCTTGGCCATGTATCGCGCTCCGAAACCTTTCGACAGTGAGCTTGAGAGCTTTAAATATTATTTCAACCTCTTACATTCTCTTTCTGCTACAACCCCAGGTATTCGCTTCCAACCTTTTGTTAACAGAAAGTATGGACTCAAATGGTTTACAGCCCCTTTCAATCCAAATTCCAAGGAGTCCCAAGTCATTTGGACTCACTTCCTTTCTCGACAAGTATTCCCCGCTGGGCTCCCTGGTTCGACGGATGGATCTGCATTTGTTTGCCTACCCAATGCTTCTGCCAATAACACTGGTTTCATGCAATCCATTCCCGGTCCATTCCCCTACAAGAAAGAGGATCTCCTGTTGGATTACATTGACATCAAGCCAGAAACCTTCGATGGCATGGAGAAAAAGAATAGCACTCGCAGGGCTGCTATCAATCTTGTTCCCTTCACTCCTACTCTTGGCATATCTCAATACTTTGAGACTTGGTGGGCAGAATATTTCAAGAAATTTCACTCATCTTTTGAGTCATGCGTGAAACGATTTGTTGACCCTTCTGTGCAGGAACAGGACCCCTCGACCAAAACCAAAGGTGAGCATTTGAAAGATATACTCAGCTTTGAGATGTTTTATAAAACAAAATGGGATCCTAGATATCCTCACTACCTTGTCGATCAGGCAAACGAAATGATTACCAAATCAAAAGAAGCACATGACAACAAATGGGGCCTAAGGGCCTTAAAGCACTATCATGAAACAGGGCAATCTTTTGTGAAACCCCTTATCCCGAGCCCTGTGTTTTTTCCTTGTGCAAATTTTGGTTTGGCTGACTCATTTCCGGGTAAACCGACAAGAGCTGGTAATTTCCTTGTATTGGAAAGATTCCATGCTTATTCCAATATTGATAATTTCAGTAACAAGGAAGTTACCTTCACCGTCGGTTTGCTCTGCCTTTCGAACAACGTAATGAAGCTATCAAACTCATTTCCCATTTTCCAAAAGGTAGTAACCCTACTTTGGTTTAAATTTTGACAACTATTTGCCTTTCGCTCACAATCCTGGCTTTCTTCATTTCAGCTTCCGCTTTGAAAGAACCCTTGCCGTGCAAGCAAACAAGTAGCAAAGCTCAGGAAGCCACTGAGGAAGAAGAAAGTGATGAGGATGACGAACTCCCTCTTCAATCCAATGCAACCAAACAAAAATCGACCAAATCCTTGGTTCGAAAACCAAACGCTGGTAAGGAACCAGTCATGTCGAAGAAGCGAGTCACAAGGTCTAAACGCTCGACAAGTTCTTCTCAACAAGGAACGCCTAAAAGAAAAACCAATCCAGCTACCTCCAATGCTCAACCAAAAAAATGTAAGCTGGTTTTAGCTGATTCTCCTTCCCGTTCAACGCCTCACACGGTACTTACTTTCCTTCTCTTTATATTAATATATTTCCTTGTATGTCTCATCACATACTAAGACTTCGACAATCGTCAAATCTCAGGAATCTCCGGTAGAAAAATCTATGTCTGAGGACTCAGAGAATACTCCCACAGCAGAACATGCAAAGGTACATCATCTTAAAAAAAAAACTCGCTTGATGGTTATTCTCCATATTTCATACCTTATTTGCTCACGCTGCTCTCTGTATCAAATTCCTGTCGAAGAAATTGCCTCCTCAAGCACTGACAAGGTAAGTTCTCAATTCTCAAAACCCTTGAACCTTCATATTGTGAACAACCCCTCGCCATATTTATCTTCGACAGGGCTCACCTGACCAACCTCACATAGATACTTCACTGCCTTTGCAAATGATTCTTCCATCCACTGTTCCATCAACAGCTGAGGTAAAATTTTACTTGATTACTCCGTTTTGGTTCTGATACAAACAAATTTTATAACTAGTTAAACTGATGTTCCTTACTATAGGAATTTTCAAAGGCATAATCTGAGAACGCAGTCGAAAACCCTTCCCCCATGGATGTTGATGAGGTATTTTAGACTCCTCGACGTAAAAATCCACCTCAATCCTCTATTCCTCAAGATGATCATATCCCAATAGAAGAGATAATTTACGCCCTGCCATCGAAAAGGTACCTCCCATGGTGATTCGGACGAAAGTATCGACATGGATCTCTTTTTGATGATCCGACCACCGCCTCGCTTCACCGCTTCATCGACCAACCCCTGCGCGCAAGGCACCAATACCGGTGCGGTGATATCGGAGTGGATGAGTGGATTGACTTGCTTTCAGGATCCAAAGAAGAAGACTTCACCGATGTCACTCGTTCTTCCACATCGCTCGAGGACAATTTAGCCGAAAAGTAGAGGAACCGGTCAAGAACTGAAAGGATTCTTTAAATATTCGTTCGACGACCTTCACCTCAATCACGAACTCAGAGGCAATCTAATGCGCGTAGTTAACGAACTCCAAAAACTTCGCAAGCACTTGCCTTATATTCGTCGAGCTTACTTCAGTGCAATGTTCGATTTCATCACAGATCTGACTCCTAAACTTCCTCAACTCGACCAAGGCATATTGCCCTATCAACAAGCAACCAAAGCCAAACAGGAATTACGGGACAAAATGGTAAGTTTGCGACTTAACAAAGCCAGGTTGGTCGAACAAGACACCCCCAACCAAACCAACATACTTGAATTGGAACAAACTGCTGCGCGCCTGGAATCCGAATTAGCTATCGTCAAGGCTCAATTGCAAGAAGCAAAGCAAGCCTCCCGTTTATCAAGGCGCTCGACCAACAACTGCGTTCTAGCACTGTCGAAGCAAAAGCCATTTTGTCTAAGGTCGAAAATCTTGAAGTCGATTATGTCAACGCTGAGACCATCAAGACGGATTTTGCTGTGACCTGGGAGGACCTCAAAAAACTCCCCTTGTAATTGATTTTTTTTTTATATATATCGAACCCATTCTCTTGATTATTGCTTGTATTTTAACTGACAAACTGAATTTGATTTGACGTCCCATACATCAATCTCCTCACCGTCCAGCTAGCACGTTTTCATTTTAGCATTTTTAATTTTCAGTTTCTGGTCATGAATATCCATTACGCCATTTTTACCAGTCAAATTGGCTAAAAAACTTGAAAATGTAATGCAACTTTGGCTATAAATAGAGGCATACCCCTGCTTGCCATCTCTACAACAAAGCAACATTTGCCTCTTACCTTACAAGAAAACTTTAGAACTCTTCTCCCAGTCTCAGAATTTACTGGGGTACCTTTGTTAGCATTTCGAACAGAGACTTCAATTTTACCTCGCCCCCCAGCGAGCTAAACCAACTGGCAAACCCAAACATGGAGATTATCTCTATCTCCTTATTTTCTGGTTCTGCTTATTTCATATGGGAACCAGGAGGCTTCACAATTTGGAACCCCTTTGAAGTTCTCTGTCTTAACAGTGAAACGCATATTGGGTTTTGGTAATTTGCCTAATACCACATCATGAGTTTTGGTAAGTTGCCTAATGTGGCTTACCAAACTCCAAACTCATTAGGAGATGAGAGTAGGGGGAGGCCTGAGACATTTTTTCTTTCTACTGTTTTGCGCTCCTTCACACCTAGTGTTTAAAGTTTCACTCGTGAAGGTCCGCAACATCATACGACATCAAAAGGGATGAGGCGCGAGTCATGCCTGCCTGTCTCTCGTCCTTGGCCTCCCTCTGCTTTCATTAAGTTCGACGCCCTTCATCGACGTTGTCAAACTTCATTTTCGTAACCCGTCGATGAAGGCCTTCTTACCTTGAAGCGGCCCTTGCAGACTTAATTGTCTTACCCTGGTGACATGTCATGGAGACCGCTTCCTCTCTCTTCCTAATTTCTTCCTCAGCATGAGCTGAATTAGAACATGGCAGAGCTTCCAAAAATGGACTTGTCTTGTAATAATCTAGATTAAAAACTTTATTTCACTTGTATCACCAAGTTACAAGCCTATTTGACAATATATTTTGCATACTGTCGAACGGCCTCTGAATAAAGAAATCTAGACCATACTTCAAAGTTATATTTTTACTTCGCACATTGTTGGTTTATATGACTTCAAATATTTGCCATTAATAGACTTGATTCTCAACCTGCATTTATTTCAACAAGCACGTAAGCATTCCCTGAGAAAATCAGAACAACTTTATATGGTCCTTCCCACTTAGGGGACCATTTACCATATTCTCGACATTTCTTATCCATCGGCAAAATGACTTTCCAAACTAAATCATCAACCTTAAAACGTTTATACTTGACCCGACTATCATAAAATTTTGCTATTCTTTCCTTTTGTCGAACCAAGTGTTCTAAGGCAACAATTCTCGTCATGCGCATCATTTAACTCGTCAAGCATTGAGTTCCAATCTTGGTCTCATCGGGCAACTCCTCTTGTTTTTGAATCCTCAATGAACCAAGATTTATCTCGACAGCAACACAAAGATCATGTCCATATACCAATTTATAAGGAGTTGTACCTGTCGATTCTCTAGGTGAGTTTCTGCATGCCCAAAGAACTTGTTCTAAAGTCGAATGCTAACTCCTTGGATACCTGCCAATATGCTTCTTTATCAAGCCAATGATAATTTTATTCATGGCTTCTACTTGACCATTTGCCTGAGCATAATATGGTGTCGAGGTAATCATCTTGATCTTCCTTGACTCGGCATACTCCACAACTTTCTTCCCAACAAACACAGATCATTGATCAGTTGTTATGGTTTGTGGTATGCCATATCGACACACAATATGGTTTTCAATAAAATCTACGATATCTTGTTGCATCACTTCTTTCAAAGCTATTGCTTCTACCCATTTGGTGAAATAATCAACCCCTACTAGAATGTATTTATGACCTTTAGAAGAGGCAGGAAAAATTTGACCTATGAGGTCTAACGCCCAACCTCTAAAAGGCCAAGGTTTAACAATGGAATGTAACTCACTAGCAGTACATTCTCAGATTTGACCATGCCTTTGACATTCTTCACAGGATTTTGCAAACATAATGCAATCCTTCACCAAAGTGGGCCAATATACTCTTTGTCTTCTCAAAACCCATTTCATCTTCTCACCTGCCTGATGAGCACCACAAATTCCTTCATGAACCTCTGCTAAAGCCAAATAAGCATCCTCTTCGCTTAAGCAAGTTTCCAAATTACCATCAACAGATTTTCTATATAAAGCCCCTGCAAGTACAACAAACTTAGTTGCTTTATACTTAATCTTTCTGTCGACGTTAGTATCTGGATTTTCCAAATACTCAATGATGGGCTTACGCCAATCAGCTGCATTCAACGTACTTGTAGCAAAAATATCTCTTTCGTCCAAAGGGTACAATAACTCACGGATTTCTACGAGTTCTGTCAACACATTTGAAGTTAACTTATATCCTGAAGCCAATTGGGCCAATTCATTAGCCTCTTGATTTAGCTCTCTAGGAATATGCTCCAACTCGACATTGTCGAACTGTTTCATCAACTTGTTAGCCACTTGACAATATTTGACAAGGTTATGACTAACACATTTGTATGCTTGAGTTAACTGTCTAATTACCAATTGCGAATCACCAAAAACTTTGACAGTGCGTGCTTGCATTTCTATCAAAATTTTCAAACCCACAATTAAGGCTTCATATTCAACCTCGTTATTAGAACAAGCATACTTTAGTTCAAACATCAATTTAGTTGGTACCCCTAAGGGCGAAATTATCAAAATTCCAATACCAACCCCATTTCTATGTCTTGAGCCATCAAAATACAAATGCCAAGGCTTCAACTCGACTAGCCCTGTCAGTTCTTTTATTTCCATACATGGATGCTCCGTTAAGAAGTCAGTAATTGCTTGACCTTTAACAGCCTTCATAGGTACATATTGCAAAGAAAATTCAGACAATGCAAGTGTCCACTTTCCAATTCGACCATTCAGAATTGGCTGGGACAACATGTACTTGATTATATTTGTCTTTGACATGACTAAAACATTGCAAGGCATCAAATAGTATTTGAGTTTTGTACAAGAGAAATATAATGCTAAACATAATTTTTCTATAGCACTATATCTAGTTTCTGCATCATTGAGCACTCGACTGAGGTAGTAAACGGCTCTCTCGACATTGTTTCCATCTTCTTGAGCCAATAAACAACCAATGGTCTCTTCTGATGCTGATATGTACAATTTCACTGGTCGATGTGGCTCTGCAGGCATCATGACCGGTTGATTTGGTCAAAAGCTTCTTGGTGTTGTTGAGTCCACACAAAAGCTTCTTCTGCCTTGAGTTTCACCAACGGAGCAAAAACTCTTGTTCTTCCTGAGAGATTTGATATGAACCTTATGAGAAAATTGACTTTTCCTAAAAAGGATTGAAGTTCTTTTTTGTTGGTTGGAGGTCTTGCTTCCAGCACAGCTTTAGCTTTATTCTTATCCACTTCAATGCCTTTTGTGTGCACCAGAAAACCTAAGAACTTAGCAGCAGAAACCCCAAAACCACACTTCTCAGGGTTCATTTTCAAACTATGCCTTCTCATTTCCTGGAAGGCTCTCCTCAGATGATTCAAATGCTCCTCTTGACTGTTGGATTTAACAATGACATCGTCGATGTACACTTCCATGAACTTGCCTATCATTTCATGAAAGTTAGTATTCATTGCCCTCTGATATGTTGCACCAGCATTCTTCAAACAAAAGGGCATCACTAACCATTCATAAGTTCCAATTGAACCTGGGCACCTGAAAGCGGTTTTAAGTACATCCTCTTCAGCTATGAAAATCTGATTATAACCAGCATGCCCATCCATGAAACTCAGAAGCTCATGACCAGATGCTGCATCCACTAGCATATCTGCTATGGGCATAGGGTATTCATCTTTAGGAGTGGCTGCATTAAGGTTCCTAAAATCGACACATACTCTTATCTTGCCATTCTTCTTTATGACAGGCACTACATTAGACAACCATTCCACATACCTAGTTGTGCGAATGAATTTAGCCTTCAGCAAACGTTCAACTTCCTCCTTGATTTTTAACACAACTTCAGGAGTGAACCTCCTGTTGGCTTGTTTGACAGGCTTGCAATCTAGCTTTAGAGGCAATCTATGCTCCACGAGAGTTCTATTCAGTCCTGGCATCTCGTGGTAATCCCAAGCAAAGCAATCTTTATATTCAGAAACTAGCTCCACAATCTGCCTTTTAAACTGGTCTGACAACATTGCACTCACATATATAGGCCTCTTTCTATCTGCATCGCCCAAGTCTATCTCTTCTAAAGGGTCTTCCAACTCAAAGCCACTTCTATCTTCAAGCCCCTTTTCAAAACCCAAAGGGCCATCATCAAATATACAATCGGCCAACACACCTTCTTCTGAGTTTGGCCGTCGATCGGCCTCACAGGCCGACAATTGTATTTGAGGATGTTCATAAATCATTACTGTTGATTGGCCGATTTTCGCCAAATTTCATCCAAAGAACTTAACCCCAAATCGCTTCCATTAAGCACGCATTCAGAGCTTCTTTATCAATAACACCACCCTGCACTGAGATGGGTTTCACCCTTGGATCATACACTTTGAAGTCCACATGCATTTGTTGCAAATAACATGGACTATCATCCGCCTCAATAATCTCAACTTCATCACGAGCATTCCAAAGAATCATTTTTTGGTGTACTGTCGAAGGAACTGCTCCAACGGAATGAATCCAATCCCGACCCAACAAGACATTGTAACTAGACCCCGAAGGAATCACAACAAACAGAGTAGATCTTTCTACTGATCCTACCTGGACATCAAGCATCACTACGCCATCTGTTGGTGCGCTTCTTCCCCAGTCGAGAACCACTATATTTGTTGGCAACAGTCGACTCATCCTTTCCCAATTTCTTGAACATGGCTCTTGGAATCAAATTGACTGATGCACCTCCATCAACCAGTACCCTGTTAGCTGGCTTACCTTCAATCATTGCTCTAATGTGCAATGGTCGAAGATGACTTCTCTCCTCATGAGTTGGTTTGTCGAGCCTAGCGAAGTTATCAAATATAGTGACCATGTCTTGCTCAACAAATTGCCAACCAATAGGAAAGTCCTCTAAGTCTTCCTCGTTAGGCACTTCAACTAAAAACTCGTAATGAGCCTCATATTCCGCTGGCAACACCGAAACCAAGTTTACATTCAATTTAGTAAACTCCTCTTCAGTAGCTGTGTCTTCATTCTCCAAATGACTTCCCAACCTCATGCCTAGTTCGTCGAATAAACAATCTTCTGATCCCAGATCTGACAAGGTAGTACCCATTGCCATCACCAATTCGTCCAAGTCTTTGTCTAGACTGGTGTCAGAATCAAACTGTTCTTCATCTTCAAAACCTATTGGGTCATCTGGATCATTTAGTGCGGCAATAACCTCTTCCATGGACAAATCTGTTTTGACAACATTCTGTTCCATGGACTCCAAGGGTTCATCTAACAAATCAGAATCATTAGCTATGATCCTTAACTCCTCCATTGACACATCACTGCCTGTGCCCTCCTCCGGAGCTGGTTGAACACCAACTTTGCCGCGTTCCAAAGCTAACCTTTCAGCTTCAATTAAACCTATCGGCCAAGGAGTCACCTCTTCCTTAACCAAAGGAATTTCAGCATTCTTGGAACTTTGCTTGAAAGAGGCCTGCTGTGAATGTACTCGCATCTTGGAAGTCTGGCCCTTGTCGTAATTGCTGCCTCTAACATCAACAACTACACTCTTCAACTTTGGACCAGTCTCCTTGGGCAACGGCACTTTCTGTATCCCAACCATGAAACAATCTTCACGTTGAGATCCTCCCAACTCAACAAATTTTCGCCCGTCATCGAAGCTTGCCTTATCCTCTGCCGACGACGCTTTTGGCTTTTCGGCGGTGGGGCCTTCTTCACTTGATCACCCCAGGGTAAGGTTTTTACGCCATGCTGTATTCTTCATCCCAAAATGGCGTTTGTCGAGGGTTACTCTTTGTAGCTCTCACCATGTTTCTCGATTCAGACAACGAGCCTTGGGAGAATTCTCAACCCATTTGTTCACCATAACATCGATGCTCGGTTTCCTAGTCCTGTTAACCTTCGACCAAGAGATCCTCCATGATTACTCCCGTGGATTCCCTTGGAGACTCGACCAACCATCCACCGATTGCTCGATTAGGCCTATTAACCACAAAGCTTTTGCACTTGGTTTGCGGTGCATGTCTCACGCATCTATTCCCATAACGAGTACGAACTTGTCGATGAACATTTGCACCATCAACTTTCTTTGCTCTGGGCTGCTTTCTCATCAAAGTACTTGTCACAATGTGGGCATAATTTCAATCGCCTATTGTTTTTTCTTCTCGTAAAAGCTTCAACAGCCTCATGAGGCCTTGGATAGATGTCGAAAGGATCCTCGACATTCACCACGCATACGCTTGGCGCTAATGTTCACCATGCTACAACTTCTCACATTTTGGCCTTCGACATTGGCAATGCCTTGACCAAATGGATCAAGATTCACCTTCATGCTAGGCTTCGCTTGTCGTGAACTTGAGCCTACCTTCTTTAAGAGCCTTTTGAATCAAATCCTGAACGAAAAACATTCATTAGTAGGGTGGCCTAAAGCTCCATGGTACTTGCAATAATTCTGACCATTAGAGTCCTCAGGCCCTTTCACTCTATGATCATCTGATAACTTAAGCTGTTTATCTTTTAAAAGAATATCAAATATTTTATCAGCTTTGGTTATATCAAATGTATAGGTTCTCTTATTCACATAGCTCATCTTTTCCTTCCCCTTGGAAGGTACTAACGCTTGACAAGCATAAGGTGGTCCTTCTTTTAATTCAGCAAGGTCTATTTCTTGCTCTGTCATAGCCTCATCCTCACTGTCTGTTAGATCTTGTTCGACACAATTGACTTTCTCACGCTTGATAAACTTCTTATTGTTCTTCTGATTCTTCTCAGAGCGGAGTTGTTCAACTTGTCGAACCTTCTCCCCTAATTGGGCGAGGTCAACTATGTGTTGGTTTACCAATTTCTTTCTAATATGGTAATCCAAACCACTAGCGGCCATTTTCACAATTTTCGCTTAGGGAACAGGCGTGAAACACCTGCTCTTCATTTGCTTGAACCTAGAGATGTAATCATCTATAGATTCATTATAGATGTGTTTGACGTTGAATAAATCAGTCAGATTAACCCTCAAATCGCCCTTGAAGAATTGATCATGAAACAATCCTTCCAGTTATGTCCACGAATGGACTGAATTAGCTCTCAACATCGAGAACCAAGAAAATGCGTTCTTTGTCAAAGAACTTGGAAAGAACCTCATTTTCAAACCTTCCACCGTGGCCAACTCTCCCATTTCTATCGTGTATCTAGCCACATGCTCGACAGTCGACTCACCACTGTCACCAGAAAATTTGGACAATTTGGGGATTTTCATCCCTCTTGGCACTTCAGCTTGTTGAACCCACTCAGGAAATGCAGAATGAAATATGGTCTAGTGCCTTGACCAATATTAAAGCCAAGCCTATTCAGCATTTGCTCGATAGCCTGATTCACGTTTTGTTCTATCTGATTTCCCATGATATTGTGCCTGAGGTTGGCTAAACCTTGATGCACTGGTGGGCCCTGGTCTTGATTTCTTTGTAGAATCTGCACCTGGCCATGGGCCAAGTTATTCAAATTCTGACCAAGGTTCTGGTTTGGCTGAATTACTTCGTTCTGCACCACCATAGGGTTATTCGCATTATGCGGAATGCCCCCCATGCCCTGACCATGAGGTGTAACCCTTGGGCCTTGTTGAACATTCTCGTTCACCGTGTCGCCAAACCCAATGCTTGATTTAGCCTTTCCATTTGTAAGGCGCTGTATTACATGCTTGATTAGTAGTCTCCATAAGAGGCGTAATCATCGCACCCATCCGCCGAGTGAACATGTTCACCATCTCATGGTTACTATCATCCACTTGTTGTCGAATACTCGCCAACGAAGTTTTGTGTTAATCCCCATTATTCGAGGCATTTGTCTCGACATGTCCCCGACCCTAACCCTTGTCGATTGGTATCGTAGTGGTAGCCATTCCTCGCCATTCCTTGAGTATCGGAAGAATTTCCGAATGGCATAAAGGTCGTTAGCATATTGGTTGAACATAGTTGAACCAATAGCGTGGATCGCCGAAGTTCGCAAATAACCATACGGCATTCCAAACGGAGGTTGCGTTACTTGCGGTACAGGCCTAATACTTGAGTTCCTCGCACTTCCAGGCGATGCCTGAATTTCTGGAGCACTCTGAACCACCGGTTCAAGTACTGCAGCGCTCGGAATAACCTCTGCTTGCGTATTGGCCATCGTCATTCCAGTACCCGCCCCAGTGGTAGTATTACCCATCCGCGGGATCACAACTACCCCGGCGTTCGTACTGGTGGTCGAAGCATTTGTATTGCTTGCCAATGCATTCGCACTAGCAACGCTTGGTGTTGTGGCACTGCTATTCGTACTGCCACTCATGTTTCTATATTGTGTTACATTAGAAGCAGTGATCTTTCCACTTCATAGACGCATAAAACCATCGTTTAAAACGAGTTACTCTAAACTCGTCCCACCGGGCGTGCCAATTTGTTTATGGGGAAATTTGGTTTATGGTATGGTTCTACCAATTTTGATGATCTTGTATGATCTACCAAATTCATCAAACAAACAAATAAATTTTGATGATCAAGCAATTGTGAATCCGAACGAGTTACGTGGTAATCTCGTTTTGAAAACAACGGTTTCTTTTAAATATAACGGTCAATTGCTCGACACGTTACCCGTCTTTCAACTTTCTTGGCTTTTAAAGCCATTAATCATTGTGATTTTCGCCAGTTTTGAATACAATAATTCCAAGCAACAAGTCAGTTGTTGTTTGGAATGACACTGAATGTGTAAATAAACAAGTTTTGGCTGTGACTAGCCAATGACTTGATTGTCAAGTACTTGTACAGAAAATAAAGTTAAAGCATACAATGCAAACGCTGAGGCATGCATTCATATAAATGAACTTGTGCATTTAAATTAACGCAAGAATGTAAATGAAAACACTTAAATGACTGAATTTAAGTAAAAGCTTTTAAAGAACATGAATTTAAAAGAAAGCATGTAAATGACAATGAATGAAAAGTTTATGCAAAAGTAAAGAACATAAAAGTAAAAGACTGGAATTTAAATGAGAGGAAAAATAAAGAAATTAAGTGCAAAGCGTTGGAATATAGATGATAATTAAGTAAATGACAGGAAATAAAATGCAGGAATTGAAATGAACGCAGTAAATAACATGACTTCAAAAATAAGTAAATGCAGAAAACAATGAAGAATGTAAGTTCGAAAGGCTTTAAATGAATTGAAATTGAATTTAAATGCATAGACAGAACGTAAATTTAAACTGAAAATAGAATTGAATTGAAATTACAAATGCTGAGAGAAAAGAGTGGAAGGCATACTGTGATCGTGTTTCCTTTCCCCTCCTCTTGCGTCGAGATGTTAGGAATTTTAGATCAAGTATCCAACCCTTTGTACATTGTACGAACTACTATTTATAGGCAAAAAATCGTAAAAACTACCTATCATCCGACCTGACACGTGTACGGATATACGGTCGGTAGTTAATTTCACTAAAAACTACTAAACTTCGACAGTAGCACTTCCTGTCGAGTTATACATATATAAAAAAAAACTAAGTTTATTTCGACATCTTCTTTGTTGACATCTTCGACGCCCCGTATCTTCGTCGAACAATCATCAAGTCACTTGGTCTTCTTAAACTTGGTTTATTTTCTGCTTTTTATTTCTGGCTCTTTGCCTTCCCTTTGTCGAATTCTTACAACTCTGTTGAGAATCCCAAATATGAAATTTGGCACCCAACACTACGATAGTACTCACCTCCTCTGTCAAACCTCACAAATTTGATCTTATTTCTTGTTTTCAACCGAATCCAACCGGATAGCAGTAAATCTAGAGAAGTCATCAATGAGAGTTATAGGACCATACATGTTTGTGCGAGTCAACTGCAGCACATCATCATACTTGTTTGCTCCTTTATCCCATGTTTTGAAAGTGACCTTGGCTTTAACACAACCAACGCAACTGTCAAGGTCATGAAGAATACATTCCCAAAACTGTCTCTCAATTTAGGGCCTAAAGATGTTCCCTAAGCGTCTATGCCATAGCATAGCAGAACTCTCACCAGTCCTACCACGCTTACTCCCAACAATGGAGTTAACAGACATATCATTCAGATTCAACAAATATAGCCCATCACACAAAACTTCTGAACCAATAACAACATAATTAAAACACAAAAGTTTTCCATTACCAAATTTAAAGTGTAGCCACATTTATCCAAATCTGAAACTGAAATTAAAACTTTTCCTAACAACCACCCACCATATGGCTATTTCTGACAATACTTACAATATGCGTTGAAATATTTCTTCTTAAGCTCGAAATAGTGCATTGCCTTTCCTACTTTCTTTTTATCGGATTGATACTTCCCTTTGTGATTGCTATTTTTCATATCTTTTGTACCTGAAGTAGAAGCAACAAATTGAACATTATGCGATTTGCCCTTTTCATAGATTCCTCATCTTGATTGACTATTGCAATAATTTCATCCACTGTCCATTTAGTCTTCTAATCAGAGTTTTGATGGAGTTGGGGAAGATGGTTAACATTAAAACAATAAGGAATCATTATAGACAACATTATTATGCATTTTATAAAATTATTCCACATATGTTCAGCCAAGCATGCCCCTAGTACACAAAACTTATATCACCAAAATCCTAATACTGATAGGGTTGAATTATTACCAATGCAATATAAATCATAATTAACAATAAAGACTAATTATTGTTAATTCATGAGTCATGGTTTATGGCCAATACAGTGAGAACAAGAGGAATTAATGTACTTGACATGGGTTCAAATATTCATTGGTCTAAACCACCGTAGGGACAGCTAAAATGCAATATTGACGCAGCTTTCTTTTGAGCATCAGAATATTACCAGTTATGGCTTGTGTCTTAGAGATGAGTCAGGTATTTTTTTGGAGGCCAAATCAGGTTGGTTTGAACCGTGTCTTATGGTTAATGAAGGGAAGGCTTATGCTCTACTTGTAGCTTTGCAATGGACGAGAGAGTTGGGGCTGGAGCATATCAATTTTTAGCTTGATGCCAAGACTGTGGTTGATAATGTCAACAAAAATTGTGATGATGCTTCAGAATTTGGGTCCATTATTTTTGCTCTTAGAGATAGACAAAATTGTTCAGTGAATTTTGTAAAGCGACAAGCAAATACCGTTGCTCATGTTTTGGCAAAGGCACTGTATCTAAGTCTTGTAGCTATCTTTTTTATTATATATGTTCCTGATTACATTGCGACTATTATTGATAATGAAATGAAGTAGGTCTATTAAGTCGAAAAAAAACAATAAAGACTAATTATACAAAATTACATTAATAATAATATATTGATGGGGTATAATTATTATTAACCTAATATAAATAATAATTAATGACTAGGCTTAATTATTTGGCCAACACATAAAAGTTGCATAATTGCACCCATGGTAGGTGAGATTACGATTACACAAATTAAGAATAACTATGCTTAACAAAATATGATAAATTATATCACTTACAATTATAAAATAATCAATCTACATAAAGGCCAAAAAATAATTCCACAACTAAGACACATTAAAGGTGTGATTAGTTTACGAGAGAAATTGTGAAGAGAGAAATTGTAAAGAGAAAGTATGAAACGAGAGAAAAATGTGAGAAATTAGGTAGATTTGGAGTATTGATTGGAATAAGAGAAAAAGAAGAGAAAAAGAGAAAAAAGAAGTGTTGATTATTTTTGAAAATACATCAATACATTGACTAAAAATTTAAATAATTTGAGATAAAAAAAGAGTATAAGGGTCTGAAAAGGAAAAAGTAAAAAAAAAGGCGTGTAGCCTTACCAATCAGGAGAAATTGAGCTTCTCTCTCGGTTCTCTCTCTTCGCATTCTCTATCGTAGCATTCCATGCCTACGATATATCCAAATGTCATTAGCATAGTACGAAACAATCATGAAAAGTTTAGGCCCAAAAAACGAGAGTATAATATTAAAAATTACAAATTACTCTCATATTGTTAGGTGCCAAATTTCAGATTTAGGTTCCTCGACAAAAAATTGTAAATTCAACGAGTGAAGGCATAAAGGATCAGAATAAATGATAAAAAAATTGGCTAAGTTTAAAAGACTAAGTGATGTGGCGTTTGTTCAACGGAATGCATAAAGCGTCGAAGATGTCAAAATGAGCATGGTCAAGTTAGACTTAGATTTTGGGCAACATATGTACAGTTCGACAGGAAGTGTTACTGTCAATTAGGTAGTTTTAGCGAAAACTTAACCACCAACCCGTGTTCGTACACGTGTCAGGTTGGATGTTTGGTAGTTTTTATATTTTTTCCTATAAATAGTAGTTTCAACGATGTAAATTAGGTTGGATACATGATCTAAATTCCTAATATCTCGACGGCGAAGCAGATTAAAGGAAAACGATCACTGTATGCCTTTCAAACTTTATCATTCTGTAATTTATTCAATTCAAGTCTATTTTCAATTTTTGCTTTGTCCATTCATTTATCTTATCAGCAACTTTACATTTTGTCTACGTATTTTACTTTAAAACTTACTGCATTCAAACTTTATTTCTTTTACAGCTTTTGAACTTATTTGTTCTTATTTTTCTGCATTTCTACTTCTTTTGAAAATCAGTTACTTTTTGTATTCATTTCAATTCCAGCATTTTACTTCGTGTCATTTACATTACAGTCATTTCCATTTCCATGCTTTGCATTTAAATTCCTTACTTTTCTGCCATTTAACTTTTCAACAACTTTTCATTCATTGTCATTTACATATTCTTTAAATGCTTTCATTTAAATTCATATATTTTAAAAGCATTCCTTAAATTCAGTCATTTAAGTGCTTTTATTTACATTCCTGTACTAGTTTCAATTGCATGTTTAATCCTGCAAATGCATTTTTATGACATTGCATCTACTTGAACTTTTTGTTTAAGTTACTTGTCAATCAAGTTATTGGCTACCAACGGCCAATCTTGTGTATTTACTCTGTTAATGTCATTTCGACAACAATTGATTTGTTGATTGAAATTATTAAGTACAAAACTGACAAAAACGTCAATGATTAATGGCTTAACAGCCAAGAAAATTGAGAACTGACAACGCGTCGAGTAATTGACTGTTACATTCAAAAAACCGTTGTTTTTGAAAACGAGATTACCACATAACTCGTCGATCTCGTAATCGTTTGAAACTAATTATTTGTTACTTTGACGAATTTGGTAGAAACACACTACAAACCAAATTTCCTAGTAAACACATATACATTAATATAAAATGTAAAAAGTGTTGTAAAAAATCCAAAATTTACACCAAAATAAATAAAAAATTAATTAATAACTTTTGCACGAAAATACAAAAATTGCTGGACCCAAAATCCCACATGCATCAAGCTGAGATTGGGCATAGCTGGCAAATAGGATTTCATCTTCTTCTCCCAGCAGCAGAAGATAGGTTGTTTGTGACCCACAAACAAAACCGATGCGTTCTCCTAATTCAGGCAGCAGTTCACCCAAATTTTCTAGGTTTGAGGTCGAATTACACTATAAAGAAGAAGTCCTTAACTAAATTTAGAATTGTGCAACCATTTGTGAGAATTTTCAGATCTAAAAACTTCCACGATTGTAATCCGCAATGGAGATCCGAACAAGTCCTGAGGAATACCTGACGAAATGTTTTAATTCTATGATATGTTGTTCGAATTCAAGTATATATTAAGCAAAAATCCTCAACCAATTTTGAAAAACGTTGGATAGATTATGACTTTGCAATTTCAAAACAAGACGGGAACGAGAAAAAAAAATGACTTTTGGAAAAACATGTCGCAAATTTTCAAACTAAGTCTAAAAAAAGTTTTCTAGAATGGGGGTTTCAAATTCAAGCATGAAAATGTAAAAAGGGTTCATAGGAAAATCGTTCCAATAACAACTATGAGATGTATCTATCTAGATTGAGTTATGATATTCTGACACCAAAATTGTCGACAACACGATCGACAACATACAGTGTTCGATAACATCTTTATTGTCGGATTATCATTTCTGATCTAGATTTCATACCAATTAAAAAATTTAAATGATAAATTAATAATCATATATCAAGCATTTATACAAATCATAGCATATTAATAACATTTATTATAGAAACATGGATCAAGAACGTATACCTTGAGGATTCATTAGTGAACATAAAACAAGAAATACTATGTGAGAGAAAACTACTATCAATCTGATGAATTGTTCGTACGTGTGTTAAACTGCTTAATAGGGAGTCAGTTTATTTACACATCAGATGAGAGTAAAGATCTCTCAACATTCTACTGAGAGAACGGTCTGCCCATCACGAGCTACTCATAAAATAAATCCCAATTATAATATTCATAAATTATTATTATTATTATTATTATTATTATTATTATTATTATTATAAATTCTATGGTCGAAATATATAATTATTGAATTAAAAAAATTCAACAATCTAAATATTGTTACAAGCTAAATATTGATGATGCAGGTCATAATAATAATGAGTGGGGTATTAGGGCTGTTATTAGAGATGAAAATGGCCTTGTAGCAGTTGCTGCTTCTTGGAGAATAGTAGCCCTTCTTTTCTCAAATTTGGTGGAAGCTTTATTATTAAAAAATGGTTTACGGTTTTAGGAACCTCTATGCAGAATCTGATTCTTTAAATGTTGTCGAAGAGTTGAATTCTAATGGGGAAGGACCATCTTACTTTAAAAGCATCAAGCTTTTGATAGTTTTACATGTCATCATATAAATAGGTTGCCATGGGTAATAATGCTGCTTATTATTTAGCAAAATTTGCTTTCAATATGATGATAGAATTTGGATAGAAGAAACTCCACATTGTATTATTGATGTGTTGGCTACTTGATTTTAGACCAAGCATATCAGATTGAATGAATTTCCACTTTTCCGGTATCAAAAAAATCTAAATTTTTAAGAATGAGTTTGGGCCTAATTCACCCCCAAAAAATTAGCTCACGAGGCAAGAGTTGCCCCCATTTATAACCACTATTCAGGCCATCTCATTCTTCCATGTGGGACTTCTAACACACCCTCTCACGCCCAGGACTGAACATATGGAGTGTGACTCGATCGAGTGACCCGATAATGGGTGGCCTAACAATAGATCTATGATAAGCTTTGATACTATCTTAAAAATTAGAGTTTGGGTCTAACTCAACCCCAAAAGCTAACTCATGGGGTGAGGGTTACTCCCTATTTATAACCACTATTCAGGTCATCTCATATTCTTCCAGGTGGAACTTCTAACATGAATATATATAGCCTTAACACTACTAGAAAAATCAATTTTAGAGAGGGATTTTAGAGAGGGATCCTTATCTGTCGCTAATAGTGACGGATTTAGCGACGGATCAGGAAAACTTAATTTGGATCATGTTTGTAACGGATTTAGTGACGAAAAAAATCCGTCTCTAATTTTTTCGTCACTAAATCCGTCACAAATTGATTATTTAGGGAGAAAACAAATCATTCTCTTAAAATTCCGTCACTAATAGTGACAGATATTTTTCCTCACTAATAGCGACGGAATTTGTGAGGGATTTTAAATTTAATTATTAGCGATGGATTTATTCCGTCACTAATGTGTTGTTTGAAATAAACAAATGAGATGAAGGGGTATATCACGGTTATTAAGGAAGCAGGGTGTGTTAATAGGCTGAAGCCAAACAGTCTAACACTCCCCTGATCATTTTTTTAAACAACCCAATTAAATTTGACCAAAAAAAAAACCAATTAAATGATTAATAGATAAATTGATAAATATAAAAAAAAGGGCAAAAGGGTAGAGGAAGGAACAGAAGCTAATTGCTTCGTGAGAACCCTGCGTACGGTGCGAGAGAGAGAGAGAGAGATGGAGAAGAAGAAATGGCCTTCGCGGCGGAAGATGGCACACGACCATGGCTGGCCACGCCGAAGATCTCTTGCGACGGTCCCCCCACGGTGGTAGGAATGGCGGCGTCCTCACTCTCTCGCCCTCACCAGTCTTTTTCATCCTCTCGTCTCGTTCACACCACGACGCCGCCTCAACCTCTCTCTCGGTCTCAATCTCTCCCTATCTCGCTCGATCTCTCCCAATCTCTGCCCTCAAAAGTCTAAACCGAATCCAATCTTTCATGATTTGGTTTGGATTCAAGATCAAAGTCAAAGATCTCAGAGAAAATGAAGGAAATGTGGAAATCAAAGTCAAAGATCTCAAAGAAAGGCTCGATCTCTCCTTTTTCCCTTTTCTTCAGATCTTTGAGCATTGAGATTTGGTGCGGCGTCAAAGATCTCAGAGAAAATGAAGGAGAGCATTCAGATATGAGGAAAGCATTTTAAGGAGCAGAAGCAAGAAAGGAGGCCGCGGCTGAGATCTTCATACCTGAAGAGCCTTCTCAATTTCTTCATTCTACTCTTAGATTTTTAGGGTTTTTAATTTCGTTTTTGTCCTTTGTAATTTTCTGAGTCCAAGGCTGTATGAAGAGCCTTCTCAATTTCTTCATTCTACTCTTAGATTTTGGGTTTTTTATTTTTGTTTTTGTCCTTTGTAATTTTCTGGGTCTAAGGCTGTAAACCCAGGTTTTCTTCATTCTACTCTTCTAATTTCTTTCATTTTTGCTTTTGTTCTTTTATATGATTGTATAATCTGGATTGAAATTATTGTATAATCTGGATTTTTGCCTCTTTTCTGCTTTGCATTTTTTTTTTCTGTTTCTCCTTCTCGCGGCCACAATGGCGTTTGTGTTTAGATCCCATTCTCGGATTAGGGTTTGGATCCTTCACGTTAGTGAGGGAACAAATCCCTCACTAATAACGAGGGAAAAAATCCGTCACTAATAGAGAGGGATTATATCCCTCACTATTAGCGACGGAAAATGCTATTTTTCCTTTTATTTGTGACTGTTTTTAATGACGGATTATTATGGAATTGTGAGGAAGGTTTTCCGTCACAATTTGCGACGAATTTTGATTTCCCTCGCTAAAATTTTTGCGACGCCTAATTCAATTACGAATTCGTGTCCGTCACAAAATCTGTCACTAATTTGGTTTGTGACGGCTTTTTGTATGTTTAGTGAGGGATTTTGTCCCTCTTTAAAATCGATTTTTTTAGTAGTGTAATGGTGTGATTGTTTTGAGAGAATTTGTGAAGAGAGGGATGTTGAGAGAGAAAAAGCAGAGAGAGAGTGACTTTCTCTTGATTGGTTTGTAGAGAAATAGGAGAGAGAGAAAGAAAAATCATGCGTCCCACACCTTTTTGCAATCTTCTTTCAACACCGAAGAAATGGAGAAGAAATAGAGCAAAAACCACCTTATTCCATTTATAACCCTCGCTTCACGTATATAACATTTTGATATTTGGTGGACGCTGGACTACATTGGCTTGGCATTGTCAGGTCTTTGTCTTTTATTTAACTTTCAAATTCATTATATTAATATTAATATTAATAATTAATTCAATTAACATAAGAATATAATAAATAAAATAAAATAAAATTAGTTAAATAAGTCAACTAATTTAACTAAATTAACATTTTGGTTAAGTAAATTAAATGAAATTATTTAATTAAGTACATTAATCAAGTATTTTATTTTAAATAATTAATCCAATTCAGTTAATTAAATATTAAAAGAATAACCAAATTAATTAATTTAGTTAATATAGAAATTAGTAACTAAAATAATCATCATAATTAATCTAAATAATTTAATTATTTATTTTATGTAATGTGCATGTTTTTTATAAAAAATAAATTTAGAAATTTAATAAATTAATTAATTGAATTCAATTAAAAAATAAATCAATTTTGATAAGAAATTACGTTCAAATAATATAAAATTGTATATTAATTCTTTAGTACAAGGATATTTTTGTCCTTTAAAAAATTAAGCACACTTTTTTCACCTCTATTTCTTTTCTTTTTCTCTTATACCAATCAATACTCAAAATCTACTCTATTTTTCACCTCTTTCTCACTTATTTCTCTCTTATCAATTTCTTCTTGGAACCAAACATAGTATAAATGTTCAAAGCTCTATATATCTTAACAAAAATTCAGATACCCTCTTATATTTTCATGTAAAATTAAAATATAGTTGCAGTTGTTCCATTGCAGCTGTAATGTGAATGAGAATTGAGCTCAGAGCGAAAGACATATGTTTCTCAAGTATATTGACTCATGATAGCTACGCGTCGTCCTTGCATGCCAAAAAGTCCACAGGAGAGGGTTTTGCAAGTTTGCTAGAAGTTTCTAGGCAAAATTGACACACGCTTTCAAGTGGGGCTTGGACAATTAATTTACACGGTTGCCAGACAAAACCAAACTCCATCTGTTACTTTTTACATATCGTTTAAGGTTATTTTATACAAATTAAAATAATTAATAAATTTTATTGTTTTTTATAAAATTATTAACCTTTTTTTATGTGATATTCTTAACTTTTTATTACTCCATTGTATATATTTCTTTCTATAAAAAATAGATAAGGGTATATTTGACAAATAAGTAGTTAATGTGACATAGAACTTTAAAAACAACAAATAATTAGTTATAAAATTTATCTAAAAAACTGACACGTAAAAAGGAACTCACGGAGTATATGACAGGAAGGTCAAGTTGCAAATTATGTCAAGGTTTACACCAATCGCTGCAAGATACTAACAATGCTTGATAGTGGACACCAATTTAATTTGCTTTCCCACCACAAGGATATTTTCGTGCTTTTCAAATTTTGATTGCACACTGCTTTGGATTCCTAGGAAAATTTTTGCAAAGATGGTTTTGTTTATTGCCTAATTATTATTTAATTCATAAGAAAATGGTTCATTAGAATAATTAAGTTGACTTGTAATGTGCATTGTGGAAATTCGGTGCCATACCATACGAGCCAATTGATCCCTGATTCTTGCGATATATAGTATTGTTTACGCCCTGTTTGCGTTTTTTTTAATAAAAAGGCAATTGGCTATAAATCTTTATTTAAAAAAAAACAGGTTTTTTTTTGTCTGATGACCAGCGGCCTATTACGTACTCTTAAGAGCGTTGAAAGGGGGCGTAGCGGGTTCGAACTCGCTCCCAAGAGTCCAACGAAAAATACTTTGCCAGTTGTGCTAAACACCACAGACAAAACAGGTTGTTATACTAGCGTACTAGCTTTAACATGCAATTTGGAACAATAAAATAAAAAGGAAAAATGGGCACACAGGTTTAGAAAATACACATTAATTACAATATAAAATGGGATTGAAATTTGAAAGGGCCATAATTGGAGGGACTGGAAATAGCATTATTCCTTGAGGCGCTGCTCAAGCCTCAAAGAGGACTTTTATATAACGAGAATGTTAGAAAGGCAAAAAGACATATTTATTGCAAATAAATAGTGGATTGTACTGTACCAAAATATTGAGAAACTCCCTCCATTTTTGTTTATAAGTAAAAGTCACATTTTACATTTATTGAAAAATGTATGTATCTGGTCAATAAGCAAAAGTCACTTTTTACATTCATTGAAAAATGTATGTATCCGGTCCATAGGCAAAAGTCACTTTTTACAAGCAAAAGTCACTTTTTACATTCATTGAAAAATATATGTATCTGGTCCATAAGCAAAAGCCACTTTTACATTCATTGAAAAATATATGTATCTGGTCCATAAGCAAAAGTCACTTTTACATTCATTGAAAAATCAGATACATATATTTTTCAATAAATATAAAAAGTGACTTTTGCTTATAAACTGTAACACCCCGAAATCTAGGCGCTACTTACGAGACAAAAACCACCAAGTATGAAATAGTTTTGATACTATTCGATAGAAATCACGGTTAAATTTTTTTTTTTTTATAAAACCCTTTCGCAAATAACATGACAGAGTAAATACAGCGTTGACAGAACATGGCATACAAAGAGAATAAAAGGAAATACGTCTGGAATACATATATAAAATCCTGAGGCAATACATCCTACAAGGTTTTACAAAACACAACATCAAAATAGGAATACATCTGACATATGAATTTCCTATAAGAAATACTCATACCTCAGAGGTACTCCCAGCAGATACCTACGCAGAGGGCTGCTCCAAAAGTAAAGCCTCACTCGACTACTAAACTACTACTAGTACAGACATAATCCCAAAATACAATAGACAGACTCCGACATAAGAAACACTAAGCTGATCAACACGCTAACTCAAGCAGCAGGGGCGGCTGTGCGATCTCGGTCCGCCTAGGGTGGTGCCTGCCACTCATAGAGGCCCTCCTCCTCCTCCTCCTCCTCATCCTCCACCATCGAATCCTCCTCCATATCGTCTACCACGGGCGTAATGACGTCGTCCTCACCAATGGCGTCGACAGTAGGGATATCGAGAAGTGCATCCCCAGTACTATCCTCCTTGTCAGATGAATCTATGATCCAACCTCCAGATCCACACCCTACCTGGCCACAGCGAGGGCATACAAAAGGATCTGCCGAGGGAGTAGTCTCAGGGATAGGAATCGGAGACGATGGAGTATACTCTACGGGTGATACGGATCTAGCAGGGGAACCCGACGGGTCTACAGCGGCGTGAGAAGAGGGTGCTCCGACGTCCATCCTCCTGGGTCGCATGCGCCGTACAAATCTAAGGGGAGTAGCGCGTAACGCTGAATCCGTAGCCCGAGGCTCGCTGTGAAAAGTGGTCCGGTGTGGAATCTCGGACATGCCCTCTGAAGCTGAGGTGTCTCCATCAGGGTGTGCGTCTATCCAAGCAGCTAATATGCGTGCGAAGGGCACCGGAAACAGCATCACTCGGCGCGTGATCCCTATGTGTGTAGCCTGTCCGTCGGTATGCGTCGTCTCGACCACATTCCCTGTGTACGTCACCTGGCCTGAGGCGTGGTCTACCTCCCAGGCGAACGGGGCTCCCGAGTCCGGGAACTCAAATGTCGTCATGGACGACATGACTAGCGGGGTCAGCTCGATCGTCGTCATCGTCTGGGTTACATTCATTAATTGAAAGAACCACGGGCAAGGGTCAACTTCTTAACAAGACATAAATAATGACAACATATACGAATAGGCAAGCATAACACAATATCATAACGAATAGTCCACAAAATAAGATGCACCACAAATCCCTATTTGTCAGTCTATATGCCAATGCACATGATTCCGGAATATCACCCTCGCAAGGGCCTCAGGAGCTCTGGAGTCCGCTACCAGGCTTTCTCAAACGCTATTCCCCGCAGGGATTTGTGCCCAGAGCAATCCCCCTGATGACACAACGCCCGTTTTTCCTCTTGACTGTCGGTACGTGCTCGCACCTAGGTCTGGGCGACTCTACGACACCTCTCTTCTGGCATCGATGTATGCATGAACAAGCAACTCTATCATCATAGTTAGTTTACCTCGACGGGATCACTCACACGAGTGTCCGAGATCATCTATTCTTGTACTAACTCCCTTAATTAGAACCTCATATTTTCGGCTCAAGATCTCCCTTTATAGTCCTAAGTCTCTTTTCTTTAGAAAATCTCCTACTAGTTATGAAATGATTTATGTTGGAAATCCACTAATAGTTCAAAATAATTAATTTAATTATTCTAACTCTCACTTAATTCTTTTTAATGAAAAGGTGGTTAGTCCATTACTAATTAAGGTTTTAGAAAGATCTATTTTTTAGTGTCTCTTTGATTTTAATAAAATGCCTCTTAATTTTTATTTCAAAATCCAAGATTTATTTGACGTTGATGCGACGGTAACCCAACTCACGTGCTCTCGGCACTTCCCCAAATTATCACAGTCATTTAACAATATATTCTCAAATATAGTCAATGATCACAACACAATAATCATAATCACAAGGCATCATTCAAGAAAATCATTCCATCACATTGTTCATCATATTGTCACATACTTAATTTATGCATTCACATATTACTAATATACACACTTAAAGATGTTCTTACACATAAGCATATGGAACATAAGCATGTAAAATACAAGCATATAAAGCATATGAAACATAAGCATGTAAAATACAAGCATATAAAGCATATGAAACATAAGCCTAGAGATATCTAGAAGTAGCCCTTACTCATAACATATAAAACATAATCCTTAACAATATCTAAGAGTTGCCCATACCGTAGACGCTTTCCTTCCAACGCACGATTTTGCTCTACAAGTTTACTTTCTCACACCTTCAACCAATCAAGTTATTCAACTAAGTTAGAACTCAAACTAGAGCCCTAGTTTCTACCTTAAGGCCACGGTCTCCTCTATGGAATGGTAATGAGGGGTTTGTTTCCTTTCATTATTTTTACTCACACTACAAGAAAAGTGTGTATTATCGACGGAATTTTACCGACGGCCCCGACTTCGTCGGTAATATTTTAATTACCGACGGCCAAGCCGTCGCTAATGCGCGGGAAAAAATCTGCTTACGAAATTATTTTTTTGCTACGTTACCGACAGCTATAAAAAAATGACTGGTGATTTTTTTGGCTACGTTACCGACGGCTAAGTCGTCGGTAACTAATTAAGCCGCCAAATTTATTTTTCATCTCCCTCCGTTGATTTTTCACGCAGTCCTTCTCCAAAACCCTTTTACTCCCAACTTGACGCTCTCTCTCGCAGTCCAACTCTCATCTTCAACTCTCGCTCTCTCGTCTCTCGTCTCTCAACCAACAGCCCAACCTCCTTCCCACAACGGACCACTGCGATAAATCCGACAACGACGACAGTGGCGACGGGGACGAAGACGATGAGGATTCGGATGGCGAGGCTATGGTGGATCGAAAAGGAAAAGGGGTTTTGCGCGACGACAAGGGCAAAGGGAAACTGAAGAAGAAGAAGACAAGGACGACAGTGATGACGGCCCAATCCTCTTCTTCCTTTGCCTTTTCCTCTTCTTCCTTTTCATCTGAAAGAGAATCAAATCCCAATCCTCAATTAACAACACACAATTCAACCCACCTTCACTTTTCTTTTCTTTTCTATTCTTTTTCCCCACAGCCATCCACGATTTCTCCCAAAAAAGGAAAAACAAAGATTATTGTTATTATTATTATTTTGCTAGTTGAGTTTGTTGACTGAATCGGTTGTTGCAGATAGAGCAGGGTCCAGGAGCCACATGTATTTCAGATCCTTCATTTGCTATTTATTTTTTGTTTCGATTTTCTGTTTTGTGTTTCTGGGCGAGCTTTGTTTGATGCGTTTTGGGATTTGAAGTATACAAAGATCAAACATTTTGAATATTGGGGTTGGTCATGTTAATCTGCAGAATAGGTGCTAATTTTTTTAATTTGGATTTGGATTAAGCATTGCGATGCGCGGTTCCTGTTCTACCTTCCAAATGAATTAGTTGGGGTTTTGCTTGAATCATATGCTATTGTTTCTTGTTTCAATTACGTGTTGAACCTTTGTCTTTGTGCAGTTGTGCTTGACAAAGATTGGGAGTTTGGTATTAATTAAACTTCTTTTAATCAGGATTAGATTATTGACTAAATTGTGTGTGACACTTGGGTTGTTTTATGGTTTCATTTCGGTTGAGCTTTACGGTGATGATGGCCTTTAACTTTGCAAATATGCAGAGCCAAATTGTGTGTAATGGTTGTAGGAGCGTTATGCTTTACCCTGTAGAGGGCAACCAATGTTTGTTGTGCACTGTGCAACACAATTACCCTTGTTCCTCCACCTGGTAAGCTCCATGGCTGTTTTTGTTTATAAAAATTTTAAGATAAGAGTATATGTAAACTATTCAATTTAGAATAAATTTGGGAGTTCAAGCTAGAAACAAATCATGCAACCTCTTGGATTATATATTTACCTGAGGGATGGATATGTCTCAACTTTATTGTGGAGGTCAGAGGACATTGCTAATGTACACACGTGGAGCTACAAGTGTCGATGTTCTATTTGTCACCGTAAACCTTGCTCCAGTGCATCGTATATTTGTTTGTTGGTTGTTGCTAGACAGGTGGGGCTGGTGGTTTTCGTATTGATTTCGGTCGATTGCTTGTTAATTTGTTATATGATATACATATTCTATTTTGTAATAGTGATGTTTTGTTGGATTGCTTGGTCAATGAATGTGGTTAATAATGAATGTTGTTCCCAAATCCTGGTGTAGGGTTCAGCAGAAGGTGCGTTAAGGTTTTCTTATTTCCTATGTATCTTTGACTGCATGTGTTGAGCCATATTCGGATAAGAAGTCGTGAAAGGGGGTTAGTGAAAGGTTTGGTTGTTGGTCCTGTGGGGGATGGAGGTTTCTCACCTGCAGCTCATAGATGAGAAACCTTAATTAAGCTATAAATATGCTCTTCAAAACATATCCTTAATTAAGTTGTTTACCAAAACACTCTCATTGTATCATATGAGTGGGATCACAAATTTGTGTAATCTGTTGAATACATTGAAGACAGAGAATCAGAATATAGTTTGTAGTCTCAATGTTGTAATCTTCTATACTTTCCTTGCTGTTAAGCTCTTTACATGAGCCTTACCAACTTTTGGTTTCGATACTCAGGCAGTGGCCTAGTGCTATGCTCTTGTATAATCCTAACACGTGTCTTTTGGAACCTCTGATTGCAGTGTGATGAACTCGTGGAACATGTGCTTCAGTTGGAAAAACACCTGCAGCTGTAATCAAGAAATGCAAGTATATAATTGCAATGTTATCTGATCCTTCAGCTGCTTTATCGGTCAGTGGCTGTGATTTTTTCTTTTTTGACATAAAACTTATTTATTTGCTCTTACTTGAATTCCTTTTTGTGGTAGTTTTCTAGGTTGTATTTGATAAAGATGGTATTCTAGTCATGTCCGACGCTACTTTTCTAAAATTTTCTATTCCTCAATGCTGCTAAAGAGAAAATTGTAAATTAAAAAAAAGGGACTACAATTGCTAATGTTGCAGTTGCAGGACATCATTTTTTTTATTTTAATTTGTAGTTTACAGTGGGCTTAGCCGTCGGTAAAGTACAATCGCAAAATTGGTTGTTTTCGTGGATTTTATCGACGGTCACGTGACGACTTTCTGACGGCCAAGCCGTCGGTAATTACCGATGGCTTTTTTGGCCGTCAGTAAATTTTACCAAGGAGGAAAATACCGACGACCACGAGGCCGTCGGTAGGCCGTCGGTAATCTCGAATTACCGACGGTTTTTTAGAATTACCGACGGCTTTTGGCCGTCGGTAATGACGAAAATTCTTGTAGTGTCATTTGAAAGTTCAAGTCTACTAAAAAGTGTAGGTTTATTTAACTACTAAAACATTATCTTGTAATACCATTATCACAAGAACAAAAAAAAAATGGAAGATTCACTCCCTCTAGCTCACGGCCACAAGGCCCTATACCTAGTTCATTCTTCTTCTTAATATGCCACAATGATATGCTAGAGTTCTTTTCCCCAAGGTTCAAAATTTTATTAACTCATTTACAAAACTTTGATAGTAATATTAACCAATATGTTAGTTTTTAGAACTACAAAACCTAAGTCACAACTTCAAGAAATGCTCTCAAGCCTTTACATAGACCATTCATGACACATATATATATGTATCCATCTATAATCTTGGCTTCTCATCAAGCTTGAAGAAAACACATGCTTAAGTAACTAGAACTATGGAAGGAAAATGGCAATACAAGTAGTATAAAATCTTTCTTTTGCTTTGAAAGAACTTAAGTAGGGATCATGGCCAACTACTAGTGATATAAAGTGAGCTTAAGAAGGAAGAAGAATGGTGTTTCTTACCCAAGGGAGCTGTTGGTCGCAGCTTGAAAAAAAAAGAAGCAAGTGCAGAATTTTTTTTTGAACAAAACAACTTCAATACTCTCTCCAACTACCTCACTTCTTCCATTATTTTTTTTCTCTCAACTTAATGAAGTGAATGAGCTGAAGTTGTTGGCCTTATATAGGCCTTGAGGAGCTCGCCAAAACTGAAGTGAGAAGGGCAGAATTTTACTTGCTCAAGTGGTTAAAGACTAGTTAAAAGATCTCATGGTTATTACCCTTGAGTTCCTCATTTTGTGCTTAGTAAATGACACAAGAAAAGTGATGGATTTGGTCACTTAAAGGAGCTGATTTCCAGCCAGTAAAAAAAAGAGATTTGATGTTAAAAAGAAGGAGATTTGGTGTTGAAGTGATCTTAGGAGATGGTAGGAAAAGCTAGGAAAAGATAGGAAATCATCATGCATGAAATCAAGATTTTGGTGAATGATCTAGGTGTGGAATTCTCCTCTAATTCAGCTGCATAATTTCGACCAAGATGAGCTGAAAAGGAGAGGAGGAAATCTTGGCCAAATCTATGGGTGTAAGCTAGTACAAAGACCTTACTAACTCTTACCATAAATAGAACTAAACTTTAACATTTTTGGTAGGTTAATCACATCACTATTTCTTTGTGTCATGACTTAAAATCTACCACAATCTAATCCCTTTTTATCTTCTGATTTTCTCCCCTCCCTCAAGGTCCTCTCAGCTTCCAGTTTTGTCGCACGTTCGGTTTCACGTGTCTCGCGTCTCTGGCGCGTAGAAAATACATTATTATTAAAAAAATTAAGTAAAATTGCCAAAAAAATTCTAATAAATCAGAAATATTATAAAACATCAAATTCCCAAATATTTAAATATTCGGGTCGAATTAGTATTTTCAATCGGGCAAAAACTTACCCAGGTAGTTCAAAAACGCGACCGGAAAACGGTGGAATTTTGAACTAAAAATTTAACTGTGACTTAATATAATATAGTAAGTCCCAAATATAATTTCATTTTAGTTAAATTCATCCACTTGATTAACATCACACAAAATATTAATTATGCATATTAATGCGTAATACAGGGAATTACAATACAGTAGCGATAATTAAGCCGTAGTAAAACTACCGGTGTTACATAAACGAAAACGGAGGGAGTAATCTTTTTTTAAAGGTAATCTTAATTTAATAGTCATGTTTTTGACAAGTATTACAGTAATTCAATTGCTCATTAGAACATTTTTCCCCATTGCGGGTATCTACGAGGCGGGTATTTCACGTGCTCAATCCTTATGTAGGGTCTAGTATTGCATGATCATTAGGGTTTGCATACACATAGCCCCATTTGTCCATGGGCATTCCTGATCATCCTGAGCTCTCTTCCATCTCCTACATCTTCTTCTCATTCCAATACTACCTTTCAAACGTAGGACTTTCGCTTAAGCCCTGAACAACTAATTCAATATCCCTATTAAAAGGAGACTCCATCGCGATCAAGATTTCAAAAGATGAGTATCAAAAGGTTCTAAAAGGCTGTAAAAACAATCTGCATGGTCGTCTTTGGTTGGCAAAGGGCAATAAACCAATCAAGATTAATGATCTTCATGATAAGCTTGCAAAGTTACGAAAGCCAATACGTCAATGGAAAATGATATCTTTCAGGAAAGGTTATTATGGGTTCAGTTTTTCCTCTTCTAAAGATCTTCGAAGTGTTTGGGCAGTGAAAACATGGAACTTGCAGCCCGGTCTTCTTCAACTATCGCAATGGTGTCCATATTTTAATCCAAATAACCAAAAGCAAACTCACATACAATGTTGGGTTAGCATTCGTGACTTGCCACAAGAGTATTTGGAGGCCAAAAATTCTTTTTTGAAATCGCTGGAGGGCTAGGCACTCCAATCTCTTTGGATGAAGCTACATGTAATAAAGTCTTTGCCCACTTTGCTAGAGTGTTGGTTGATGTTGATTGTAACAGCCCACCCAATGGCCTTCGGCCCCCTGGACCTTAGGTCCAAGGCATAACGGGCTGCTGGAATAAACCCCCAACTGGCACTGTTACTCATAGGACTTCTCCGCTCCCTTTGGCAGAGTTTTTGCCTTATAGAGGTTTCGAACCCGCACCCAAAGGGATAAAGGCAATGGGAATCCACCTCCTGATACCATCAGATAATTGGTCTGTTGGTATCAGGAGGTGGATTCCCATTGCCTTTATTCCTTTGGGTGTGGGTTCAAAACCTCCATACGGCAAAAACTCCGCCAAAAGGAGCGGAGAAGTCCTATGAGTAGCAGTGCTAGCTAGGGGTTTACCCTGGTAGCCCGTTATGCCTTGGACTAAGGTCCAGGGGGCCAAAGGCCAATTGGGTGGGCTGTTACATTGATCTTGTTGGGTTTATTGTGTATTTGGGCCTTAGCCTTGTTAGTTCTATTGGGCCTTAGCCCTATTTGTAGTTTAGTTTCTGTTTCATTAGTTGGCTTTGTGGGTTGACAGTTAACTCTGTTAATCAAACCATTTGTATATAATACTTTATGATTAATGAGAACAATTCAATTAGCACAATTCGGTGCTAACAATTGGCATCAGAGCTCTTCAAGGGTCCTGATAATAGAAACTGCAGTATTCTTTGAGAAGTGTGAAACACCGCGTGAGATAGGGTGAGAAAGCAAGCGTGAAATTGAAAGAAAGTGTGAGAAACCCAGAACCAGAATTCATGGCCGACAAAAAACTCTTTGATCAACCATCCATTCCTAGATTCGATGGTCATTACGATCATTGGGCAATGCTCATGGAGAACCTGCTTCGATCTAAGGAGTATTGGCACCTTGTGGAAAATGGGATTCCTGTACTCCCCGTTAGCACTACCACCAGATCAAACAAGTTGAAGATTCCAAAATTAAAGATTTGAAGGCAAAAAACTACCTATTTCAATCAATTGACAGAAGCATTGTGGAGACGATTCTTATCAAAGACACTTCAAAGGAGATATGGGACTCGATGAAGAGGAAGTACCTGGGGTCAACGAAGGTCAAAAGGGCACAATTGCAAGCATTGAGAAAAGAATTTGAAGTTCTTGGAATGAAAGAAGGAGAAACTGTGGATGAGTACCTTTCAAGAACCCTAGCATCGCGAATAAGATGAAGATACATGGTGAACGAATGGAGCAATCTGTGGTTGTTGAAAAGATCCTAAGATCCATGACTGCTAAATTTGATAATGTTGTTTGCTCTATTGAAGAGGCAAATGATGTAACCGCGATGTCCATTGATGAGCTTCAAAGTAGTCTTCCTGTTCATAAGCAAAGAATGAGAGGACATAAGGAAGAGGAACAAGCTTTGAAGGTTTCTAATGCTGGTAGAACTGGAGGTAGATGGAGAGGCAGAGGTGGCTTTTGAGGAAAAGGTAGAGGAAGACAGTCAGGTTCAAACAAGGAGGCCGTAGAATGCTATAAGTGTCACAAACTGGGACACTTTCAGTATGAATGTCATTCTTGGGAGGAGAATGCTAATTTTGCGGAATTTGATGATGGTGAGGAGGTGTTGCTCATGGCATTGATTGAGACAGGTCAATGTGAAGGAAACAAGGTGTGGTTTCTTGACTCATGGTGCAGCAACCATATGTGTGGGACAAAAGAATGGTTCTTGGATCTAGATGATAAATTCAGAGAAAGTGTGAAGCTGGGAGATAATTCAAGAATGTCATTCACGGGCAAAGGCAGCATCATAATACAGATTCACGGAATAACTCAGGTAATTACTAGGGGTGGCAAAGTGATCCATTTATCCATCATCCATCCATAAAGAAATCCATCCATTACAAACAAAAAAACTAAATGGATTGAATCCAATCCATCCATTTAATTTAATGGATGGTTAGTCATCCATCCATTATTTTTCTAAATCTATTGGATTACACTAGGGTGGCAAATGGATGGAATGGATAATTTTTTGAATTGTTCATAAAAAATATTTTTAATCATAAAAAATATTTTCAATACAAAAAGTATTTTTAATTATAAAAAAATATTTTAATCAAAAATAATTTTAATCATAAAAAATATTTTAATTAAAAATATTTTTCTCTCTCCATTCTCTCTCCAATCTTTCCCCTCTCTCTCATCTCTCTCTCCCACCTCTCTCTCTCATCTTTCTCCCCTATCTCCCTCTCTCTCATCTCTCCCCTTTCTTGTCTCTCTCTCCCCTTTCTCTCATCTCTCTCCCTATCTCCCTCTCTCTCATCTCTCATTTCTCCCCTCTCCCCTCTCTTGTCTCTCTCCCCTGTCTCTCATCTTTCTCCCCTATCTCCCTCTCCCTCTCTCTCTCTCTCCTCTCTTCTCTCTCCATCTCTCTCCCTCCCCTCTATCTCTCATCTCTCCCTCCTCTCTCCCTCCCATCTCTCTCTCTCTTATCTCTCCCCTATCTCCCTATCTCCTTTTCTCATCTCTCATTTCTCTCTCTCCCTCCCTCTATCTCTCTCATCTCTCTCTCTCTTATCTTTCCTCTCTCTCCCTCTCTCCCCTCTCTCATCTCACTCCCCTCCTCTATCTCTCATCTCCCCCTTCTCTCCCTCCCCTCTCTCATCTCTCCCCTCTCTTGTCTCTCTTTCTCCCTTCCTCTCATCTCTCTCCCTATCTCCATCTCTCTCCCCTCTCTTCTCTCTCTCCCTCCCTCTATCTCTCATCTCTCTCCCTCTCTCTCATTTCACTCCCTCCTCTATCTCTCATCTCTCCTTCTCTCCCTCCCCTCTCTCCCTTTCTCTTATCTCTCCCCACTCTCCCCTATCTCCCTCTCTCTCATCTCTCATTTCTCTCTCTCCCTCCCTCTATCTCTCATCTTTCCTCTCTCTCCCCTTTCTCCCCTCTCTCATCTCACTCCCCCCTCCTCTATCTCTCATCTCTCCCTCCCTCTCTCCCCTTTCTCTTATCTCCCCTATCTCCCATATCTCCCTATCCCCTATCTCTCATCTCTCTCCTCCTCTATCTCTCATATCTCTCCTCTCTCTCATCTTTCCTCTCCCCTCTCTCCCCTCTCTCATCTCACCCCCTCCCTCTATCTCTCATCTCCCCCTTCTCTCCCTCCCTCTCTCCTCTCTCTCATCTATCCCCTCTCTTGTCTCTTTCTCCCCTTCCTCTCATCTCTCTCCCTATCTCCCTCTCTCATCTCTCATTTCTCTCTCCCTCCCTCTATCTCTCATCTCTCTCCCTCTCTCTCATCTTTCCTCTCTCTCTCCCTCTCTCTCCCTCTCTCATCTCACTCCCTCCTCCTCTATCTCCCTTCTCTCCCTCCCTCTCTCCCTTTCTCTTATCTCTCCCCTCTCTTGTCTCTCTCTCTCCCTTTCTCTCATCTCTCTCCTCTATCTCCCTCTCTCATCTCTCTCTCTCTCTCATATTTCCTCTCTCTCTCCTCCTATCTCCTCTCTCTCATCTCACTCCCTCCCCTCTATTTATAATCTCTTTTCTCCTCTCCTTCTTCCTCCCCTCTCTCCCCTCGATCTATCTCTTCTTTCTTCCTTCCCTCTCCCCTCTCTCTCCCTTCTCCCCTCCGTCTCACCCAGTCTCCCGCTGGTACATTTATTTTCATGTTTCCCACTCAAACTCACGCTTGAACGCTCAATTTGCATCCGACAATCAAACACCGCGTTTTAACTAATTCATGTCTAATCAATATTCGTCTTCTAAAAAAAGAAGGCAATGCTTAATATTAGTTTTGAAGCCATTTTATGACATTACGACTCTATTCTCAGGCAGCACTTATCCAACGACAAACCTGTATAAGAGATAAAGGAGAGGGGGAGGGAGGAGAGAGAAAAAGATAGGAGAGAGAGATAGGGGGAGAGGAGGGAGAGAGAGATACGGGAGAAAGGAGAGGAGAGAGGGGGGAGAGAGATAGGGGAGAGATGAAAGAGAGAGAGAGAGAGGGGAGAGAGAGATAGGAGAGAGAGATGGGGGAGAGAGAAGAGAAGGGGAGAGAGGAGAGAGGAGAGAGGGGAGGGAGATAGGGGAGAGAAAGGAGGGAGAGAGAGATATATGTGTGTATATATATATATATATATATATATTTTTAATAGTTAAAAATATTTTTTTGTAATTAAAATATTTTTTATGATTAAAAATAATTTTTTAGTAATTAAAATATTTTTTTTTGTAATTAAAATATTTTTTATGATTAAAAATAATTTTTGTGATTAAAATAATTTTTATGGATGGATTGGATATCCATCCATAAAAAAATTGTTAATGGATGGATTGGATGGTTTTTTTTCGATGGATGATGGATGAATTGGATTTTTTTGATGAAATTTTAGTGGATGGTAAATGGATAAATGGATTTTTCCCATCCATCCATTAGGATCTATGGATGGATTTATCCAATCCATCCATTTTGCCACCCCTAGTAATTACTGAAGTTTATTACATCCCTGAGTTAAAAAACAATCTATTGAGTATTGGACAGTTGCAACAAAAGAATTAAAACAAGACTCGTGTAAAGTGTTCCACCCGGAAAAGGGAGTGATTATGACTACTAGGATGTGTGCCAATAGACTGTTTGCCATTATTGTCACTATACTCTCCCCTTCCTGTTTTAAGACCACTAGGGATGATAGCACTAAGTTGTGGCACCAGAGATATGGTCATCTCAACTTTAAAGGACTGAAGATATTGGCACAAAAGGAAATGGTTAAAGGCCTGCCCGATCTCAAGGATTCAGCAGAGATATGCACAGATTGCATGACAGGAAAGCAGCATCGTGATTCCTTCCCAAAGAAAACTACATGGAGAGCCTCACAAAAGCTTGAATTGATCCATGCTGATATTTGTGGACCAATTAAGCCTGAAACAAGCAGCTACAAGAGGTACTTCATTAGTTTTATTGATGACTTTAGTCGAAAAGGTTGGGTATACTTTCTATATGAAAAATCAGCTGCTCTTGAAGTCTTCAAAAGATTTAAAGCTTCAGTTGAGAAGGAAGCTGAAAGACCAATTTGCTACCTCAGGACAGACAGAGGAGGAGAATTCACCTCTACTGAATTCAATGATTTTTGTAGTGAGAATGTAATCAAGAGACAATTGACTGTTGCATATACTCCACAGCAGAATGGAGTTGCTGAAAGAAGAAACAGAAACTAAACAACAAACAGGGCTAAGGCCCAATAGAACTTACAAGGCTAAGGCCCAAATACACAATAAACCCAACATAATCCTCCCTTAAACTACATTACACATAATGCAGTTTAAACACTAAATCTACACATTACATATGCACATTCCCAATCTGCTTCTCAATTTAGAGAATGTTTCCAATTTGAGTGCCTTGTTCATAATATCAGCAAGCTGCTCTTATGTGTGGCAGTGTACTAACTCTATAACTCCTTCTCTGCATAAGCCTCAGAGGAAATGGAGTCTAACCTCAATGTGCTTGCTTCGGCTATGGAGAACTGGATTTCTTGATAGCTTAATGGTGGAACTATTGTCACAATACACAATGAGACACTTCTTTTGTGGCAAACCAAGCTTCACAACAATTCTTTTAAGCCAAATACCTTGACTGACACAATATGTGGCTGCAATGTACTCTGCCTCTGTTGTAGATAATGTCACAACAGGTTGCTCCTTGGAGGACCAGGAGACAGCTCCACCTCCAATCAGAAACACATAGCCAGAAATACTTCTTCTATCATCCAAGTCTCCAACATAATCACTATCCGAAAATGCAACAATGTTACTATCTCCGTGTCTCCTATACATGATTCCAAACTCAAGTGTTCCCTACAAGTATCTCAAAATCCTCTTGGCAGCTAAGAGGTGCATCTCTAAAGGCCTTTCCATATATCTACTGATTAGACAAACTACAAACATATGGTGAGGTCGTGTAGCTATCATGTACATCAAGCTCCCTACTATTTGTTTGTACTTGGTAGCATCAATCACTTTCCCTTGCTCATCGTTTGACAGTTTGCAACCTGGCACAATAGTATTGCCACCTAGATTGCACTTCTCCATACCAAATCTTTCAAGCACATCTCTTGCATACTTCTGCTGACAAATAAAAATTGCTGCATCAGATTGCACAACCTCAACTCTAAGAAAGTACTTCATCCTGCCCATATCAGTCATATCAAACCCATTCTTCATTGACCTTTTGAAATCATCTATCATTTTATTGTTATTCCCAGTGAAGAGAAGATCATCAACATACAAACTAACTATCAGCAATCTGTCCCCATCACGATGTTTCAGGAACAAAGTATGCTCATGAGAGCATTTCTCAAAACCTTCTCTGCTGAAGTAAGTTATGAAAATGAAATCATGGTGGAACAGGACAACAAATGCTTTCTTTGTTGGGATCAAATATGGAAAAGTCACTCAATTGCTCAACGTAAGAGGAAAGAGGGTAATTCTCATATCAAGAATCATAAAGATCAGTCTTTGCCGCAAAAAGGGAAGGCTGCTTATGACCCTACATATGTCCCAAAATCGGTAAAACATGTTAGTTAAGATTGAGGAACTTGTGAATGATAATGTCACCGGAGGAGTAAAATCTGGAGATTTTGTGGGCCTTCGCCACTGAGGAATCTGCATATGTCCCAAAGTTCAAATATTTGTAATTTTATATATATAATTTATTCATTTTTTTGTTATTGATAAACTATTTTTTCTCAGTCAAATTAATGTATTTAAAGTTTTTAAATTTAATTTTTTATAATTTATAAAAACACTCATGCAGTGCACGAGACACTTACTAGTTTACATAACTCAAGAAATATCGATAATCGGCTTTTTTGTTTTCTTATTTTTTTTTTCATAATCAAAATTAATGCATATTATGGGTTGCTGTTTAAATAAACCAGTTTTTATTTAACAAGTACCTCAACCCAGTTAAATAATTGGTCTCCCAACGATATAGCTATAAAAATGCTTTAATTTAATAATGTCTTCTCAATTTCCGCATAAGGTTTTGATTTCAAGTTGTTAACACCAAAAAATAATTGATCAAATCATGTATTGGGTCACTCGGTTAAAATGCAAGTATTCACCGATCAGCTGAATCGTGATAAGCTGAACTAAAATTGGCTAAATTGTGATCAATTAATTCATGATTGGCTAAATCCAGATTGGCTAAATCTAGAATCAGCTGATTATGATTTGTTTAACCAAACATGTCCACTCAACTAAGACAGACAGCTAAGGAGATTCAGTTGATGTAGAAATAGCTGATATAGAATTAGGTGATACAGAATTAGTTGATTCTACATCAGCTAAACATAGTTGTTAAGTTTAGATGTGATTGGAGCACTAGTGTAGAAAAGGTAATTTACGTAGGTTAAATTTCACATTTAACACCGGTTTTTGTGCCAATGTAGATACTACCGATGTTGTGTGTAGATCTTTTTACACCGGTTTTTTAACCGGTGTAAAAAAAATATTTATTACACCGGTTAAAAGGACGGTGTTAAATGAGGGTAATCGGTGTCTAACATGTATATTACACCAGTTATCAGTATAAATCGGTGTCTAATATCAAACGTGTTACATCGGTAACAACCAAACCGACATAATAAGTTAGACAATAGACCCCAGTTTCCTAAAAACCGGTGTGAAATGTCAAGATTTTCACACCGGTTGTGAAGTAGTCTTTTTTTTTTTTTTTAACAATTCAGTCTATTTTTCTATCCTTTCCTACCCAAATATGGAATCAGAATTCAGAAACTGTTACGGACCGGTCCCGAGCCGAGTCCTAGTGTGCCCACCGACCAGGGGCAGATCAGCTCGGTTCCTGCTTATCCGAGCTTAACGAGTTGCCACCGACCTGCTACGCGCCAGACCCGACTTCCGGTACGACTCTCCCGATGATAACACCGAGCAGGGGGAGGGGCGAGCCAACTCAGGACTCGCAAACCTTCTAGAACGGGACGTGCCTGAGACAACGCTTGGAGCCGTTGTCACCCTAAAGATTGAAGATCACGTAGCCGGCACGTAACGGGCTTGGCAGGCGCGAAATATCAGGAAGAGATCAGCTAATCCCCGAATTGTCAGGGAGGAATTACCGCGCGGAGATATCGGATCGGTGGTTGCTTTCCTTCCACGTAACTCCGCTATATAAAGGGGGTTGGACCCCCCAGGTTTGCATACTCTCTACTTACTCTAAACCCTAATACATTCTGCGCCGCTTCTCCTCCAAAGCCCTATCTAACTTAGGCATCAGAGTGTTTTTGCAGGTACCACCCCCCTTCGTCGGACGCTGGAAGAGAGAGCACCCAATCCCAAGGAGGAAGAGAGCCCTACCAATCCCAGCATCAACATTGGCGCCCACCGTGGGGCCGGGTAAAACTAACCCAGGCCTCAAGAAAACCCCTAGCTGGATGGCACGCACCAGGAGCACGGCGAATCACAGATCACCACCGCGAAGTCATCACTCGGCCGGTCCGAGCGAACACCCGCCACCAGACCCCGCTTTGGAGCTTCTCAGGGCAGAAAACGAGGAGTTGAGACGCCAGATCGTGGAAGCCCGCGATCGCGAGGAAAGACAAGGCCACGAGACACCCTCGCGGACTAGAAGAGATGACTGGGACTCGTCCAGGTCGGACGCATCCAGCGCCACGGAGAGCCCAAGGCGAGAGGACCACATCCGACAGGCGCCTCAGCGAGAGAACCGACCATCCGAAATCGGGCTAACTTTGCTCCCTTTTGACGAGAGGGTCATGGTCGATCCGATCCCGATGCGGTTCCAAATCCCCAATATGGACGCCTACGAGGATAAGACCGACCCCGAAGAGCACATTACCTCCTTCAACGCGCGGATGCTACTGATCGACGCATCCGAGGGCTTGAAATGTCGGACCTTTCCCTACACCCTGAAGGGACCGGCCATGATGTGGTTCTCTAACCTCCCCCAACGCTCGATCCACTCATTCAGGCAACTCGCCGAGCAATTCGTGGCCAGGTTCACCACGAGCCGAGCCTTCCGGAAAAACTCCACTTGCCTGGTCGGACTCAAACAGAGGTCAGACGAGACGCTAAAGTCCTTCATAGAGCATTTCAACAACGAAACGGCTCAAATCAGAAATCTCAGCACCGATGTGGCGCTCCACGCCATAGTGTCAGCACTAAAACCTGGTCCCTTCTCGGACTCCCTCGCTCGCAGACCTGCAGGATCTTTGGACGAGCTGAGACGCCGAGCAGTGGGGTATATCAACATGGAAGAGGTTACTGCCGCCAAAAGGGAGACCCAGAATCGGCAAGACAGGAGTAGGGATCCGCCCCGAGAGAAGGCAGATAGAAGGAACGAACACCGAGGGCGGCAAGACTACGGAGGACGGTTCACTCCCTTGACCGTGGGTAGGGACCGAGTATTGAAGGAGGCCTACACGGGCAACCTCATAACCTTGCCCCCTCGGAAAGACTCCCCTCCAGATGCGGATCGCCAGAGATACTGCGAATACCACCGAATCTACGGGCACACCACCAATGAATGTCAGGCGCTGAAGATAAAAATTGAAAAACTCATACAGGCAGGACATTTAGCGAAGTACGTGGACAAAGGGAATGGGGCGACCCCCAGAGAGAACGAAGCAAATCGTAGAAGATCCCGTTCACCCGAGCGTAGGCGCAACCGATCGCCGGCTCGGGGAGGGCGAGAAAGACGTTCACCCGCCCGTCAATGCAAGAAGGGTCGAGATGAAGGTACCCCCTCACTCAATTTAATTGCAGGTGGTTTTGCAGGTGGGGGCGAATCTAGCAGCGGTCAGAGGAGGCACCTGAGATCCGTCAATAGCTCGACGTCAACAACGGCCCCGCCCGAGGCCTTACCGACCATATCCTTCTCGGAGAGGGATTATCAGGGAATAGATCGCCGCCAAGACGACCCAATGGTGATCACAGCGCACCTCGCTGGATTTAACGTCAGGAGAGTGCTCGTCGACCAAGGAAGCTCAGCGGACGTGATCTACAAAGAAGCCTTCGACCGACTCAAGTTACCGAGCACGATTATCAGGCCCTATCGAGGTACGTTAGTCGGTTTTTCAGGTGCTAAAGCTCGGGTGACTGGATACTTTGACGTCTTGCTCACCTTCAAGGCGGACGTCGGGGTCAAGACGATCGAAGCCCACCTCCTGGTGGTAGAAGCCGATTCAGCCGCGGACACCGCCTACAATATGATAATCGGCAGAACTGTCATTAATGGGATCGGGGCCATTGTCTCCACCCCCCATTTGGCGATGAAGTTCCCCCTATCCGATGGGCAGATTGCTACGATACACGCCGACCAGAAGGAGGCGAGATAGTGTTATGTCAACAGCCTAAGGGATGACAGGAGAAGAGATCAGCCCAATTCGAACTGCATGATTGAGCTCGACCCGAGGAGGGAGAGTGATTTCCGGCCGGTGCCGGTCGATGACATCAAAGAGATCGAAGTAAGAGGACCGGGCAAGAGCATACGACCGGGGACGCAATCGCCGCAGAGCGGCGATCCCTCGACGGTCCCGCCGACAACGCGGATCTGTTTGCATGGGGCCCGGAGGACATGCCCGGAATAGACCTCAGAATGGCCTGTCACAAGCTAGCCATACAGCACGGCGCTCGCCCCGTTGCTCAGCGCAAAAGAAGACTTGCGAGGAAAAAGCGGCGGCGGAGAAGAGACATCAAAGCTCTTGAAAGCCGGGTTTATCAAGGAGATCAAGTACCCAACTTGGCTTTCCAACGTCGTACTGGTCAAGAAGAGCAACGGTAAGTGGAGGATGTGCACGGACTTCACCGACCTAAACAAAGTCTGCCCTAAAGATCCATACCCTCTTCCTAGCATCGATGTTCTGGTGGACGACACGTCAGGGTACCAGGTGCTCAGTTTCATGGACGCGTACTCCGGGTACAATCAGATCAAGATGCACCCGCTCGATGCACCAAAGACGGCTTTCATGACGGAGACCTCCAACTTCTACAGCGTCACTATGCCCTTTGGTCTGAAGAACGCGGGGTCAACTTACCAGAGGATGATGGATGAGGTCTTCGCCAAGCAGATCGGGAAGACGATCGAGGTGTATATGGACGACATGGTGGTCAAAACCTCCAGCTTCGAGGCACACTACCGAGACCTCCAGGAAGTATTTGACATTATGAGAAAATATAACATCAGGCTTAACCCCGAGAAGTGCTCGTTCGGGGTGCTCGGAGGCAAATTCCTGGGGTTCATGATCACCCACAGAGGCATTGAGGCCAACCCCGACAAGTACCGAGTAGTGTTGGAGATGCGCAGCCCGAGCTCTATCAAGGAAGTGCAAAGACTCGCTGGTCGTATCGCGGCCCTTTCCAGGTTCATAATTCGTTCCGCTGACAAATCGCTTCCCTTCTACCAGGTGCTCAGGAAACCGACTCGGTTCGAATGGACCGACGACTGTGAAACGGCTTTCCAAAAGCTCAAGGAGTTTCTGGCGTCACCACCGGTCCTTACACGGCCCACCAAAGGAGCCCCTCTCCTCCTCTACCTGGCGGCCACCGACACCTCGATCAGCTCGGCCTTAATAGAAGAGAAAGCGAGCGGCGCCAGTTTACCGTGAGCAAGGTCCTCCACGGGGCGGAGCTAAGGTACCAGAAGGTGGAGAAACTGGTGCTCCTGATAGTGACCTCCGCGAGGAGATTGAGGCCTTACTTTCAAGCACACACGGTGGTAATCAAAATGGACTACCCAATCAAAAGGATCCTGCAGGCTTCAACTCGTGGCGAATGGTGGCATGGTCGGTAGAACTCTCCGAATTCCAAATCAGGTATGCACCCAGAGGACCCATCAAATCACAAGTTTTAGCTGACTTTATTGCAGAGCTAACACCGACCCCTGAGGTCGAGTACTGGACGCTATATGTGGACGGCTCCTCCAATTCCAAAGGCAGCGGAGCAGGAATCATCGTTGAAAGCCCTGCTGGAATCAGCGTCGAACAGGCACTCAGGTTCCTATTCAAAGCTAGCAACAACCAAGCCGAGTATGAGGCTTTATTACTCGGTCTCAAGCTCGCATGGGAGCTGGGAGCCCAGACGCTCCGAGTCAAGAGCGACTCCCAACTGATGATCAACCAGGTCAAGGGCGAGTACCAGTGTCGAGACGACATACTTGCCCAGTACGCTCAGAAAGTCAATGCCATGATTCAGAACTTCCAAGAGGTCCAACTCGAGCACATCCCTCGAGAACAAAACAACAAGGCAGATCTGCTGGCAAAGTTGGCTAGTATGAAGACCGAGGGACAGCTCCATACCGTGGTCGTCCAAACTTTAGAGGCACCAAGCATCGCGACAGCTGGAAACTACGCAGTGATCAGCTTGGATTCTTGGATGAAGGACATCGTCGAGTACTTGAAACAGGGAAGACTGCCCGAGGACCAGGCAGAATCACGCAGGGTCCAACGGCAGTCCGCACACTACACTCTAATCGGAGACAGACTCTACAGGAGAGGTTTCTCGCAGCCACTACTCACCTGCGTAGAGAAGTCAGATTCCGAGTACGTCATGAGAGAACTACATGAGGGTATTTGCGGGAACCACTGCGGAACTCGGACCCTGGCAGCTAAAATCCTACGAGCAGGCTACTACTGGCCGACGCTCAGGTCGGATTGCCTAGAATACGTAAGGAAGTGCGACAAGTGCCAGAGATTCGCCAAACGAGACCATCTTCCACCGGAAGTCCTGCACGAAGTCGTCGCCCCTTGGCCTTTCAATACCTGGGGGCTTGACATACTTGGCCCCTTTCCCCTTGCACCGGGCCAACTCAAGTTCATCATAGTCGCCATAGACTACTTCTCCAAGTGGATAGAGGCATGTCCGCTGGCGACCATCACTTCCGAGAGGGTCAAAAAATTTGTCTGGAAAAGCCTGGTTTGCCGCCATGGCCTGCCCCACACCATCATCACAGATAACGGCACACAGTTCACCAGCACAACGTTCAAGGACTTCTGCAAAGGTCTAGGAATCCGACTCGTCTACGCCTCCGTCGAGCATCCACAGACCAATGGTCAGGTCGAGGCCGCAAACAGGATTATCCTCAATGGCCTCCGCAAGCGGCTGGAGAGGACCAAGGGCGATCAAGCGGATGAACTCATGCGAGTCTTTGTTGGCATACCACACCACCCCCCAGTCGGCAACAAATGAAACACCTTTCCGGCTAACGTATGGAATGGAGGCCATGGTGCCAGTAGAGCTCGGTTCCACCTCAGCGAGAAGAGAACACGCTCAGGCATTGACGCCAGAGGAGGCAAGAGTCGAGCTCGATCTCCTAGAAGAAACTCGGGAACTTGCCCATGTGCAAAACTTTGCAACTAAACAGCGCGTCGCCAAGCACTACAACTCCAGAGTCCGACTAAGAACTTTCAAGGTAGGAGACTTGGTCCTCCGGAAAGACGAACTGGCCAGAAAAGATGTAAGGCAGGGCAAACTAGGGCCGACATGGGAAGGGCCATACCGTATCAGATCAGAACACCTACACGGTGCATATGGGCTAGAAGAATTATCCGGAAAGGCAATACCGAGGACCTGGAATGCCACGCACCTCAAGCTCTACTTTAGTTAAACAATTGTAAACGGATGACGTACTCTTTCCTTTGCAAACCCTTTTTCCCACTGGGTTTTTGGTTTGGAAAGGTTTTAACGAGGCGCATCCTTCTTTCCCTTTCGTCCCCAATTAATAAAAGTCGACCCCCATTGCATTCAGAGTGTTTTAACTAAAAATCACCGAGCTGACCTAAACCCAAGTCAGCATAAAGGCTTGGTGGGCTCGTTCGCAGCTCGACCCCCGTGGTCCTAAACCCAAGTCAGCATAAAGACTTGGTGGGCTCACTCGCAGCTCGACCCCCGTGGTCCTAAACCCAAGTCAGCATAAAGGCTTGGTGGGCTCACTCGCAGCTCGACCCCCGTGGTCCTAAACCCAAGTCAGCATAAAGGCTTGGTGGGCTCACTCGCAGCTCGACCCCCGTGGTCCTAAAACCAAGTCAGCATAAAGCCTTGGTGTGCTCATTCGCCACTTGACCCCTGTGGTCCCGAATTCGCCCACGGCCCGAGGCTCGAAAACGTGGTACTCGACCTAAACGATACATTCAACCTCAAACCCAAGTTGGCAACAAAACTTGGTAACCTCGTTAGAGGATCCAAGGCACATCACCCGACCTAAAGGTTGCGTAAGAAAACTGATACTCGGCCTATGCTGGTACGCGGAGAAATTGTCTCAACTTCAGTTGACACTAGTTTTATTCGGGGGAAGCCACCCGGGGACTGCCCTAGCCGAGTAGCAGTTACCCGAGGTCCACCCCATCCAAGTACAACAATAACCAACAAATTGGGACGCAAATCGGTAAAGCAGAAAACAGAGAAGACAATGTTTAAACTTGGCCAATTTCATTAACTCGAAGCAAAAATACAAAAGAGCTCATAAAAGAGCGAGTACATCGTCAAGACAAAGCAAAGCATTCTAAAAAACAAGTTACGCAAGGGCATCCCCTTGGTCTTCGACTTGGGCCCCGACGACCTCCTCGGTCGCAACACTTGGACCAGCAGCCTCCGAGTCAGGCCCAACTCCGGCGTCCTCGCCCCCAGGCTCCTCTTGATCAGGACGGCCCTCTTCCTCATCCTCCTCCTCCACAATCTTTCCCTCTTTCACTATCTTGGTGAAATCGAGCTCGGAAATGTCCAGATCGGGGGCGATCACCTTCAACTGCGCAATGGCGTTATCAAAACCTTCCTTATACTGAAGGGCACTGTACTCGCGGTACTCCTCGACCCGAGCAGCTTCGGACAAGGACTTCTCCTTCTCCTCTCGCAGTTGACGCAACAAAAGGCCGTTTTGGGACTGGAGCTCCTCCCGCTGAGCCAGCAGAGAAGCGTTGTTCTGCTCACCCGTCCCTTGCCTCCGAGAGGCGAGCATAGTCCTCTTGCAGCTTGCTCATCTTCCCCTCGAGCTCATCAAACGCGGTGGCCTTGCTATGGAACTTTCTCTTCGCCAGCTCGGCCTCAGTAGCCCGTGCCCTTATCCGATCAGAAAGGAACTGGGCCATAGCAGAAGTACGGAGCCCGTAGAGACCCAGTGCCTTGCACAAACCCAGCTCGCCCGCCTCTTCCATACACCTGTCGTCGGACCTACGCATAAGCTGATCGATCTGGTCGGAGCGGTCGAAGCCGACGTTCCAAAGGGAATCCTCGGCGTTCTCGCCTTGATCGGTAAATTCTCCGAGGTGGAGGAACCACTCGGAGCCATCAGGGATGTTCAGAGGAATCCCCCCATGAGGTCCCCTCGGCTCCTTTGAAGAAATGTTCGGGCAAAGTCGGGGAAGCGTGCGGTCGCTTCTTGGAAGCCTTGACAGATGAAGGGGAAGCGGCTGCACCGGAAGGAACCGGCCCGGGAACTTGGGCGACCTTTTCTCTTTGAGCCTTCTTGAGGAGCTCGGCCATCTCTTTCTTGCTCATCTTCGGGGCCATCGTACCTGAAAATAAAGTGAAAGTTAGTACTCACATCCGGGCTGAAAATCATGCTAAAAGATGACAACGAGACTTACTTAGGTAATCCCTCCACTGGGGCGGATCCTTTAGAGCTCGGGTGAGGAGAGGACCACAATGCAATGTGGGCAAACGAGCAAAAAAGTTCACTATCGTTTGGTCGGTGACCGACAATGAATTAAAGTTCACCTCTTTTATAGGCCGAGGATTGGGGCTCCTGTAAAAAGGAAATAAGGGCTCGTTCTGAGCGGAAAAGAAAAAGGGGTCCCCTCTCCTTACCCGGATTTTGAAGAAATCAGGCTTCCAGTTTTTATAAGACTGGTCGAAAAGCTCAAGAATATAAAGACCGGGTATTTTATTGAGCGAACACTACTTAAGCTGCTTACCAAGTCTGAGCTGGAAAAAGCTGAAGAAAAGAGCAGCAGAGGGGGTAACCCCAAAATACTTGGACACGAGCTTAAAGGCTCGGATAAAAGCCCAGCTGTTGGGGTGTAATTGCGAAGGGGCCACGTCCAGCCATTGGAGGACCTCGCACTCAAACCCACTTAAGGGAAGATGGAGGCCGATTCGCGTAAAGAAAGTTTTGTAGAAAAAACAAAAGTCGGGGGAGCTAGACTCGCCCTTGTTAAAACATACTCGGTCGTCGGGAGAGCAGGGGAGGCAAGTTACCTCCTCGTCTCGATCCCGGTTCGGCGTAAATGATACACTAGATCGAAGGGCGACCACCCCGGTCTCTGAAAAAATGTTGGAAGCCACCCCGAGTACATCTGGGTGCACCCAGGCGTAGGGAGACCTACTATCTCCCACTCGGCGCTCGCCCCCCTTATGAAGTGAGTACGAGGGAACGGACATAGAAGGGGGAGAGGCTGGAACCCAGGAGGCGGGAGGAACCACCTGAAGAGGCACCGGGCCACGACCACCGTCGGATGGTAGCCCCTGGTGGCCAGAACCTCCGGCATACGGTGGCGTAGAAAGGTCAAAAGACGTGCTCGTCGTTTCAGACGACGAGCCACTCTCAGAACTCAAAGGTATGGGAGAAGGGGGACGACGAGAAGAAGAGGAGAAAGCCATTAACGAAGAACAATAGCGGGACTTACCAGGAAACGCAAAGGAATGAGGATGATAGCCGTTCGGAATACAGACGCAGGGAAGATGGCAGACAGAGCGTTCACGAAAAGCAAAACGAAGAAGAAGAGAGAAGGAAGGAGAAGGGACGGCTTTATAACCCCCGCCAGGAGGGAGATGAAGGGGCAACTTAATCCGAGCCCTCCATCTGCGAAATCACGTGAAAATCTAGCGGTCCGGGTTGCATCAGATGATCGACGGTGAGAACAGGAACGGATGAGTGAACGTCTCATCTGAGTCCCATCACGTGGCAGAATGCCGAGTAAAAGCGCGACACGTGGAGCGTGGTCCCACAGGCAAACAAGCTTCTGGGACACGCCCCCGACCTCAGTGGCTCGACTCGGATACCAATCCAAGGACATTGGATAGACCCTCCGCCCTTTCGTGCGAAGAGTCTAGGGGGCTTGTGTTACGGACCGGTCCCGAGCCGAGTCCTAGTGTGCCCACCGACCAGGGGCAGATCAGCTCGGTTCCTGCTTATCCGAGCTTGACGAGTTGCCACCGACCTGCTACGCGCCAGACCCGACTTCCGGTACGACTCTCCCGATGATAACACCGAGCAGGGGGAGGGGCGAGCCAACTCAGGACTCGCAAACCTTCTAGAACGGGACGTGCCTGAGACAACGCTTGGAGCCGTTGTCACCCTAAAGATTGAAGATCACGTAGCCGGCACGTAATGGGCTTGGCAGGCGCGAAATATCAGGAAGAGATCAGCTAATCCCCGAATTATCAGGGAGGAATTACCGCGCGGAGATATCGGATCAGTGGTTGCTTTCCTTCCACGCAACTCCGCTATATAAAGGGGGTTAGACCCCCCAGGTTTGCATACTCTCTACTTACTCTAAACCCTAATACATTCTGCGCTGCTTCTCCTCCAAAGCCCTATCTAACTTAGGCATCGGAGTGTTTTTGCAGGTACCATCCCCCTTCGTCGGACGCTGGAAGAGAGAGCACCCAATCCCAAGGAGGAGGAGAGCCCTTCCAATCCCAGCATCAACAGAAACATACAGTATTACAAGAATTCACAAATATTTCAACAAACATTTCAACAAAATACACAAACTTAAATTCACAAAATTCATAAAAACTTAAATTATAAACACTATACAAACTTACATGTACAAAATTTGGCATCAAAATTGTCACCAAGTGCATATAAGTCACACTATTGTTTTTTAAGTGATATATACTAATGCTTTCTATTACGTTTTTTGGGTTTTTCGGATCCATTCTTTTCTCCACCTTCAGACTCTTGCAACAACTTCATCTTTTTCTCCTCATGCAACTGCAGAAAGAATTCTACCCAACTTTCTCTAAGTTCATTTATATCATCTCTCCCAAATGGTGATGGGTCATTGAATATCTACAAGAGCAAACATATATATAATATTAAATTAAACAAGTATATGTTAAAACCAGAAATAACACATTAATTGAATAGTTTTAAAAATTCTAATACCACCTCCCAACGATCAACAATATCGGCTGAGACAATGGTTAACTTGTTTTTCATCACATAGTAGCCACAAACATAGCCGTTATTTTGTCGAGCCGCCTACAAATATGAATAACTTAGTAGCATATAAATGATATTTAAATATTATACACATTAAACTAGCAATATTAAATGTAAATAAATTTTCAGGTTGACAAAGTACTCACTACAGGAATCACCCATCTAATAGGCTTCTTCTTCTTACGGCCTTTCAACAGATAATATCCCTCCATAGCTCTGAAAATTAAATGAATTCATCAAATTAATGCAATAGATCTAATAAAAGACAAATAAATACATATATGTTACAAATGAAAGCTTACCTCTCAATTACGCCCTTAATTTCTGTCGTTGGTTGATAGTGCAGCAAACACAACCAAACAACCAAATAATCATTAGGTCAAATGATAAACAGTTGCCAGTGTTCACTGCAATATTGAACAACAATAATTAGACAAAAGCAAACTATGCTAGCAATTGGAAAATATAGTTTACATGTACTTACCTATTCAGATACGGTCTATGGTAACATTTTTTTTTGCTCAGAGTCCATTTTATTTTGTAAGTATGATTGCACTGAAACTTGAGATAACGTCATTTTTTCGGTTATAATAATATTATTTGGGTGAAAGAACCTAAACCGACCGCTGGACTCCTTTGCCACACAGAGGCGATGAAGATACCTGAGATATTGAACCAAATGTTAATTATAATTGATACATACAAAATAATTTTTATATAGTGATGATACTTAGGTGCACCATACTGACAAGACTTCACTGGGTAGCCACTGATCACCATCACCAACCTCATCAATGTCCTTCCTATCAACATCAAACCACTCAAAGACATTGCGGTCATGCTCTAAGTCTACATAGAAGCTGTCACCTTTGAGAAGCCTCATTTTTAAGCAAAAATCTTCTTTTTTGTAGCGTGATGTCATACATGTGGGACACCTTTCTTTGTCTTCATTATCCTTCCAGTACAGTATGCAATCATTGGGGTATGCGTGTATTTTCCTATACTCCACACCCATCTGACATAATATCTTTTTTGCCTTAAGTTACGGTTAGGCAATGTGTTGCCTTCTGGAAGCATTTCATTCAATAAGCCAAGCAATTCTGTGAAGCTCTTATTAGTCCACCCATTTATCACCTTCAAATTGAACAATCTCAACACCGCTGACAACCGTTTGAAATTGGTGCACTCTGGATACAAAGGCACTTCGTTGTCACTGCACAGAGTATCATACAAATGTGATCACGGAAAAGAGTCTTGTCCAATATCACGAATCAATTCCTTTAGTCGATCGCCCATATCTACCTCAACTTCCTCTCTTTGGGACACACTTGGCGTGTCTAACACTTCACCATGCCATGTCCATGTCGTATAACTCTTGTAAATCCCATAAACACAAAGGTGATACCGTATGTCTTTAACTGTTATTGGTGCCCGATTCGAACACTTAACACAAGGACAATAAAATCTTCCAGTACTATTAGGAAGCTTTGTTTCAGCAAATTTTATAAACTCTTACACTCCATTCTTATACTCATCACTCAAGCGATTTTTTTGCATCCAACTACGATCCAAAACTAAGTTTTGAAAAAAAATTACATACACTTATACAATTTTTAAGCTTAATTGAAGCTTCAAGTAGTGCAACAATGGTGAACTTTAATAACACTCATTCACAAATATATATTCATATGGAAACAAGTTGTCTTTTTTAAGGATATGGAAACAACTTAAAAAAACATCTAATTTCATCAAGTTAATTAATTCATCACAAAACCAACAAAAATAGTAACTGAAAATCCAAAAAAAAAAAAAAAACGAGAAGCTTTATCATGTCGACAATAACAGCAACATATAAGATATTTTTAGAAACAACATACTTGAGAAATGGCGACAGAAGGGAGATAATCAGAGACGAAAACGCGCGGCGATAGTAACGGAGACGAAAACGGCGGTCACGGTAACAGCTGCGAAAATGACAAAGAAAACGAACATGGAAATGAGAACGTAAGAAACCATGCATGAAACAATGGAATGCGAACGAAAAGGAGAGAAAGAGGAAGGAGAACGTAAACGAGAAGTAAAGAGAGATAGGGAGCATTACCAGCGATCACGAATGGAACAATGGCTGCCGGTGGTGCTTCGTCGTGAGAGTGAAAGGGAAAATAGAGGTGGTGGTTCGTCTTCAGGGTGAAAGAGAGAGGTTTTCTGAAATAAGAGGGAGAATGAAATGTTTTCTCTTTGCACGATTAAACGTGGGAAACAAACTTTTAACACCAGTTATTTATAAAAACCTGTGTAAAACATTATAAATTTAAAATTATAAAATCTTTTTACACCAGTTGTTCCTAATACCGGTGTAGAATGCATTCTGATCTTTCAAAAAAAAATTAAACATATTACACCGGTTTTACAAATAACCGGTGTAAATATTCTCTCATGACACGTTTTTAATTTTTTTTTTCCAGTAAAACGTTTTTCTTTCTTTTAAAACGCATCTACCACACCTTCCAGCAGCTCTGACGTTTTCATCTGCACCCTTTTTTAGCCAATAGATGAGTTTTTCATTGAATATTCCTTTCATTATAAATACACCTTGAGTTTGTTGATCTCATTACCACTTCACAACTTCTTCCTCATCTTCATCACAAGTTCATGTTCATGTTATTCCTGTGTTTTGATGTTTGTTGTGTGGGTTCGTGCCAAAGCTCTAGTTCTAGAGATACACTATCTCGTTCAAATGGCAGAACCCATATATCTTTTGTTATGCTTCCGAATTTTCTGTTGTCTATACGATTCAGTATGTCGCTTTTGCGATTAAGTACGTCGCAAAAAAGCGACGTACATACTTAATTGTATAAGCAATGAAAATTTGGAACATGACAAAGGATACAAGGGTTCTGCCATTTGAATGAGAAATCGTTTAACATCGGTTATTTATAAAACCGGTGTGAAAGGTTTAGACAAATCACCAGTTAATTACAAAATTGCCACCGCGTTTAATTTTACACCGGCTTTTTATAAAACCGGTGTAAAATGTGACGCGTAAATTGACTAATTCATATATTAATTGTAAAATTGCCACCGCGTTCACATTTTACACCTGTTATATATGAAACCGATGTAAAATATTAAATTATTTTACGTTTCATGTACTAGTGGAGACTGTTATTGGGTCTTAATGGGCTCGTATAAATGCTGATTAAGGGCCTAAGAGACAATAATTGTATTTAGAAAAAGAAATAGCATGGACATGACCAAGTCGAAATGCATTATCCACTTTCCTAGATTTTTGGAATGCAGTTAAAGGTGGTTATAGAGACAAGATAGAAGTTGATCACCTAGAATCAAGAGCAGTTCATGAGTTGATCAATTCTAAATATGCGCCCATTTCCTTAAAAATAGGGATGTGGAGAACATGGCCAGTTTAGTCAATTTAGTTGTTTTTGGCCCATAACTTAGTTAATTGAGTTGATATGTGGATTTTTTGAGCTGACAAGCCTTGAAGGTGCATGAAGGCCTATTTTCTTAAGAAAAGGGTTATGGATGACGTGGTCAGCTGTTGAGGCAGTTAATAAGTTAGTTGACCAGAAAATTTTTAGTTGTAACATAGCTACCTGGGTAGTTATCTATATTTTTATTGTTAGTCATGACCTTATATGACATAAAATGTTAGTTAGTGGATTAAGAACATGACAAACAGTGTTAGTATAAGTTTCTTAGATAGTCTAAGTATATAGATACTAGTTGCATATATTGTTTTCAACACACCCAATCATTCAAACATAAGTCTTTATATTTATCGTTCCATTATCGCTTTCATGTGTCATTTTTATCCTTTTTTTCATGCAATCTTAGTTTAATAGTTCAACCTTCTATATTAAACGCTCTTTGGAGTAGTCTAGGAACCCGCAGTTTGAGAAACAGAGTCTTTCTCAGTGTATGATCATATCTAGTTTTAAACTCTAGTTATTACTATCCATCACCTCAATATTATTTATATCAAATCTTATATAGTTTAACCGATTAGAATATGATCAAATGGTTTATATTTGCTTACAGTTCAAAATTTATGATCGGATTCACATAAAATATCTATTTGTTTCTAATGCAAGTGTAATATTGCTAGTCTTGGACACATATAATTAAATATTTAATTTGATTTCTAGATTTAAGAATGCATATTTTCCCAGTTTATTTTTTATAAACAACATATCTACATACTCTAGACTGGATGTAATTCACAGAGACAGGAAGTAATTATAAAGGGAACATAAGTAAACTTGAATTTTTTTATTTTTGAAAAGTAAACTTGATTAAGAGGTTAATTATTTTTTAAGACTGTTTTGTCCATGAGCTGTTTTTTTCTTTTTTTTCTTTTTTTTGGGTGCTGTCCATGAGCTGTTTTTTTAGATGCGTCTTAATACAAGTGAGCTGTTAAATGATGACTAGAATGCGCAGGCATGTTTCCTTACTCAATATATAAACAAAAGCAAAGGGATATTTTGCACGAGCAAGTAAGTGTCTGTACACGCAGACAAGGAAAGGAATTTTTTTTTTTTTTAAATCTTGGGTCATATATTCTTACGAATATAATCATGAGATCAATTATTTGGTCTGGGATGATAGTAAAATACAACATTCTCTGAAATGATAACGATAGGATTCAAATCCCTACATATTCAAGATAAAATTCGTCCAATATGTAGCAACTCGTTTACATTTCAATTAATCTAAATAAGTCCTTGGTAAGTGTTAATGCACGAACTGGTAGAGCTCTCCTCCCCTTGGCGCAGAGCCCTTCCTCCTCTAGAACGGCGGGGATACCTGCAAAAGGCACTCTGATGCCTAAGTTAGATAGGGCTTTTTAGGAAGAAGAGAAGGTGAGCATGAGTAAGTGTTTAGGGTTGTAAAGAGTGTAGAGAGTATGGGTAACCTGAGGGGCCAAGCTCCTTTTATATAGTGGAGTCTCAGCTGAGGGAAGCAACCTCCTATCCAAATTACGTGCGTCGTCCCTTCCTCTGGGAGCTACTGGGATGAGCTTATCTTTCCAGGTATTTCGCACCTGATAGAGCTCAGGGCTTATCTTGTACTCCTAGCGTGTTCCCCAGTATTCGGGCTAGTAACGGCTCCAAGTATCACCTTACCCTTTAGTGTAAGCTTATCTGGCTGGGGCATATTATTCATCAGATAGCACTCCACTTTGGTGAACTCGGGTCGGTACAACTCAGATGACATTGGGTCGGGCTCGGAATGGCTCGAGTTAGTTTGGGCTCAGCTCGGCGGCCCAGCTAGGAGGTCAGCTCGGGGGCTTGCCCATAACACAAGCCCCCTAGAACCCTTGCCTGAATAGGTACAGGGTCTAATTGTCGTCTTCTTAGGTCGGTGTCCGAGCTGAGTCGATGTTTTACTAAAGCGTATCCTACAAACTTCTGTGCTTCGGGTGTTGTACCCCACGTGTCACGCCTTTACTCGGCGTTCTGTCCCAAACAATAGGACTCGAAGGGACAACTGCCGAACCGTTCCTCTTCAGACCATCGATCATGTGATCCAATCTTGGTCGTCGGATTAGCATCTAGATTGACACGTGTAGGGGTCAGATCATCTCGCTCTTTGGTTCCCCTCCTCCAAAGGCTTTAAAACTAGCCTTTCCCTCTTCTTCTTCCTCTTCCTTCATCTCCTGAGATCCTACGACTATCTCTGTTCTTCTTGCTCCTGCTCTCTGCATTTGCTCCTTGTGCGCCTGTTTCCACTTCCATTTTGCATCTCCGGTGAGTTCTCGTTTCCTCTCGTTGTTAATGGCTTATTATTCCTCAAATCGCCCCTCCCCCATTGTTGTAAGTTCTGGGGACGAGTCTTCTTCTGATACGACGAGTACATCTTTCGATCTTACTTTGCCTCTCCATCTCGCCGGAAATCAGGATGAGTTCCCAGAGAAATCATCTCCTTTCGGTGGCCATGGCGACCACGGGCCGGTGCCGCTTTGAGTGGTCACCCCTGTCTCTTGGGTTCCCCCTTCCGTTTCTGTCTCTTCCATTCCACTTTTTTTACTTCATAAGGAGAGTAAATGCAGAGCGGGGGGCGATAGGTCCCCTTATTCTTGGGCACACCCCGATGTACTTAAGGTGTCTTCGGACATTTGCTCGGGGACTGCTTTAGTTTCTCTTAGGTCCGAGGTAACCTTTACTTCGAACGGGGAACGGGACGGGGAGGTGACTTACCTTCCCTGTTCCCCTGAGGACTGAGTATGTTTTGGGAAGAGAGATCAGAGCTCCTCAGACTTCTGCATTTTTTACAAGACCTTTTTCACCTAAGTAGGTCTTAGGTTTCCTCTTAGCGAGTTCCAATGTAAGGTCCTTCAGTGGTTGAATGCAGCCCTCTCGCAGCTTCACGCCAATAGCTGGGCGTTTATCCGAGCTTTCGAGCTCGTGTGTGAGTATTTTGGGGTTAGTCCCTCTGCTGCCCTCTTTTCAGCTTCTTCCAACTTAGGCTCGGTAGACAGCTTAAGTGGTGTTTCCTCAACAAAATACCCAGTTACTTCATTCTTGAGATGTTTGATAACTCTTACAAGAAATGGAAGACCGATTTCTTTAAGGTCTGAGTGAGGGCTGAGGACCCTTTCTTCTTCTCGGTTCAAGGCGAGCCTCTATTCCCTTTCTACTGGACTTCAGATCCTCGCCCCATAAAGCAGGCCGATTACACTCAGTTGTCGGTCGCCGATCAAACGATAATAAATTACCTTAGTCGGTTACCCACTTTACATTCTACACCACTCCTTTCCCGAGCTCTTAAGAATCCGTCCAAATGGAGGGAATATATAAGTAAGTGTTGTCTTTCTTCAAGTGTGATACTTGCTTTGTGCTTGGAGACTGATTATTGGTTTTCATTGCAGGTGAAATGGCCCCTAAGATGAGCAAGAAGGAGATGGCCGACATGCTAAAGAAGGCCCAAAAAGAGAAGGTCGCTCAGGTTTCAGAGTAGGTACATTCCCGAGTTCCTGCTTCTCCTTCTTCAGCCAAGGTCGCTAAGAAGCGACCTCTAGACTCTCCAATCCTAGTTTCCGACCACCCCCCTGCGAAGGTGCCAAAGGGGCCACACGAGGGAATCCACTTGAACATCCCTGACGGGTCCAAGTGGCTCCACCGCATGCAGGAGTTTGCCGACCAGGGGGAGAGTGCTGCCGATTCCCTTTGGAATGTGGGGATTGATCGGTCTGACCAGATCGACCAGATCATGCGACGAGCTGATGACCAGAGTATGACTGACGCTGGCGAGCTAGGCTTATGTAGAGCCTTGGGTCTTCATGGGCTTTGCACCTCTGCGATGGCCCAATTCCTTTCGGATTGGATCAAAGCTCGGGATACTGATACCAAGCTGGCACAACAGAAAAACAAGAAGAAGGCTGCGTCATTTACTGAGCTTGAAGGGAAAATGAGCAAGCTGAAGAAGGATTATGATCGGTTGTCCGAGGCGAGGGACACTCTGAACAAAAGCAACACTATGTTGCTTGAGCAACAAAGAGAGCTCAAGGCCGAGAGGGGCCTCTTAGCCACTCAACTGCAAGAGGAGAAAGAGAAGTGCTCGGCCAAAGCTGCTCAGGTCGAGGAGTACAAGGGTTACAGTGCTCTCCAATATAAGGAGGGTTTTGATAACGCCTTGGCCCAGCTCTAGGTGATCGTCCCCGATCTGGACATTTCCCAGCTCGACTTCACTAAGGTGGTGAAGGATGGCAAGATTGTGGAGGAAGAGGAAGAGGTCAAGGAGGTCGACCATGCCGAGCCCGAGAAGGAGAATAAGGCCAACCCTGTTGTCGATGTGACTGGTCTGGGCATGGCGGTCGAGGAGAGCGTGGTTGAAGACCAAGGGAATGCCGTTGTGTAACTTGTTCTTTTTTTTTGTTGTTGCTTTTTTATCCTTCTTTTGTTCCGATCTTGTAACTGCTCTTCTGAGAGCCACCTTTTGTAATCTTCTTTTGTTTAATGAAATTGGGTAAGTTTATACGGTATATGACGGGTACTTACTTTTTCTTTAGCGTTTTCATGTAGTCCTCGGGCGGTGTACTCGGGTAGTGTAGTCCTCAGGTAGCTCCCCGCTGAAAAACTTGTTTCAAATTTAAGTTTGGAACATTGGTCCTTCGTAACAACATTAGTCGAGTAGTTGTTCAAGTCGGGTTGCTTTTCGAGTGGGCCAAGTCTTTACGTTGACTTAGTGTCTCGAACTATTTAAGTTCTTTTTGTGGGTCGAATTATGACCTTCTGAGCTGCCTTAGAGCTTGCCAGGCCTATATGTTGACCTGGTTTCTTTAAACCATGGGGGTTTTGTTTAGGTCGAGTTACGACCTTCCGAGCTACTTTAGAGCTCGCCAGGTCTTTATACTGACCTAGATTCTAAAACACAGGGGTTTTGTTTAGGTCCAGTTACGACCTTCCGAGATGCTTTAGAGCTCGCCAGGTCTCTGTGCTGACCTGGAGTCTTTAAACCACAAGGGGTGCATTTAGGTCGAGCTGCGACCTTCCGAGCAGCTTTAGAGCACGCCAGATCTCTATGCTGACCTGGAGTCTAAACCACATGGGTTTTGTTTAGGTCGAGTTACGACCTTCCGAGATGCTTTTGGAGCTCGCCAAGTCTCTGTGCTGACCTGGAGTCTTTAAACCACATGGGGTGCGTTTAGGTCGAGCTACGACCTTTCGAGCTGCTTTAGAGCTCGCCAGGTCTGTACGCTGACCTGGAGTATTTAAACCACAGGGGGTACGTTTAGGTCGAGCTGCGACCTTCCGAGCTGCTTTAGAGCTCGCCCATGCACACAAATCATGTTCTGAATACAATGGAGGTAGACTTTATTAAATGTGGAAAAAGGGAAATAAGGACGCGCCTCGTTAAAACCTTTACAAACCAAAAACCCGGTGGGAAAAAAGGTTTGCAGAGGAAAAAGAGTACACCATCTGTTTACAAATGCTTTTAACTAACGTAAAGCTTGAGGTGCGTGGCATTCCATGTCCTCGGTATTTCTTTCCCAGATAGTTCTTCAAGCTGATAAGCTCCATGGGGGTGCTACGATCTGATGCGGTATGGTCCCTCCCAGGTTGGTCCGAGCTTTCCCTACCTTGCATCTTTATGCGCTAGCTCAACCTTTCGGAGGACTAAATCGCCCACCTTGAATCCTCTTGGTCGAATCCTGGAGTTGTAGTGTTTGGCAACGCGTTGTCTGGTTGCAAATTCTTGTACTCGGGCAAGCTCCCGAGTTTCTTCTAACAGGTCGAGCTCTACTCTTACCGCTTCTTCTTATTCTAGCGAGCACATTAGCTCTCTCCTGGTTGAGGTTGAGCCGAGCTCAACTGGCACCATAGCGTCCATTCCGTACATTAATCGGAAGGGTGTTTCATTTGTCGCTGATTGAGGGGTGGTGTGTATGCCCACAACACACCGCAGAGTTCTTCTGCCCAATTGCCCTTGGCTTGACCTAGTCGTTTGCATAGGCCATTTAGGATGACTTTGTTTGCGGCTTTGACCTGACCGTTGGTTTGTGGGTGCTCGACCGAGGCGTAGGTAAGTCGGATACCTAACTCTCTGCAGAAGTCTTTGAAAATCGAGCTGGTGAACTGTGTGCCATTATCAGTGATGATGGTGTGGGGGAGACCATGGCGGCAGACCAGGCTCTTCCACACAAATTTCTTAACTTTCTCTGAGGTGATGGTTGCTAGTGGATCTGCTTCGATCCATTTGGAGAAGTTGTCGATGGTGACTATGATGAATTTGAGCCGGCCTGGTGTAAGGGGGAAAGGACCGAGTATGTCAAGCCCCCAAGTGTTGAAAGGCCAAGGGGCGATGACTTCATGTAAAGCTTCTGGGGGAAAGTGTTCTCGCCTTGCATACCGTTGGCAGTTGTCACATTTCTTTACAAATTCGAGGCAATCCGACCTGAGGGTTGGCCAGTAATAGCCAGCTCTCAAGATTTTGGCTGTTAGAGTCCGAGTTCCATAGTGGTTTCCGCAGATCCCTTCATGTAGTTCTCTCATGATGTATTCGGAGTCTGACTTGTCAACACAAACGAGTAGGGGCTGTGAGAAGCCTCTTCGGTACAGCCTGTCTCCGACCAGGGTGTAGTGGGTGGATTGCCGTTGGACTCTTCGTGACTCTGTGGGGTCATCAAGTAGCCTCCCATGTTTCAAGCATTGTATGATGTCTACCATCCATGTATATGATCTGTGCACTGAGTTTATTTCTGCTGTTTCTATGCCTGGTGATCGCAAAGTTTGGATGACCACTGTGTGATGTTGTCCTTCAGTCTTCATACTAGCTAATTTTGCTAGCACATCTGCTTTGCTGTTCTGATCTCGAGGTATATGTACACGCTGAACCTTTTGGAAGTTTTGGATCATGGTAGTCACTTTCTCAGCATACCGAGCTAGTACATCATCTCGGACTTGGTACTCGCCCTTGACTTAATTGATGACGAGCTGGGAATTGCTTTTGACTCAGAGAGTTTCGGCGCCCAACTCCCAGGGGAGCTTGAGGCCGATCAGCAGTGCCTCGTACTCGGCTTGATTATTACTTGCCTTGAATAAGAATCTGAGTGCTTGTTCTACATAGAGTCCAGCAGGACTTTCTAGAATGACTCCTGTGCCGCTACCTTTGGCATTGGAGGATCCATCCACGTAAAGTGTCCAGTACTCGACCTCCGGGGTCGGTGTTAGTTCTGTAATAAAATCAGCTAAAGTTTGGGATTTAATGGGTCCTCTAGACTCATACCTGATTTGAAACTCTGAGAGCTCGACCGACTATGCTACCATCCGACCAGAGAGCTCGGGTTTCTGCAGGATTCGTTTGATGGGGTAGTCGGTTTTGACTACCATAGGGTGAGTCTGGAAGTAGGGTCTTAGCCTTCTGGCGGAGACCACTATTGCAAAGGCCAACTTTTCGACCTTTTGGTACCTGAGTTCTACTCCATGAAGGACTTTGCTTACAAAGTACACAGGCTGTTGCTCGGAATTTCTTTCTTCAATCATTGTCGAGCTGATCGAGCTGTCAGTGGCAGCCAGGTAGAGGAGCAGGGTGGCTCCATTGATGGGGTGAGTTAGAGTTGGAGGTGTTGCTAGGAACTCCTTAAGCTTTTGAAAGGCTACTTCGCACTCCTCAGTCCATTCAAACTAAGCTGGGTTCTTCAGTACCTGAAAAAAGGGAAGTGATCTATCAGCAGAGCGGGTTACAAACCTGGAGAGGGCCGCTATCCGACCAGCTAAACGCTGCACTTCCTTGACAGAGTTCGGACTGCGCATGTCAAGCACAGCTCGGCATTTGTCCGGGTTGGCTTCGATCCCTCTGTGGGTGATCATGAAACCTAGGAATTTTCCTCCGAGTACCCCAAAGGAACACTTCTCGGGGTTTAGCTTGATGTTGTATTTCCTCAAGACGTCGAATGCATCTTGAAGGTCTCTGTGGTGTGTGTCAAACTTGAGGGTTTTGACCACCATGTCATCCATGTATACCTCGATAGTCTTACCGAGCTGGTTGGAGAAGACTTGATCCATCATCCTTTGGTAAGTAGAGCCTACATTCTTCAACCCAAAGGGCATTGTGATGTTGTAAAAGTTTGAGATCTCTGTCATGAAATCTGTCTTTGGTGCGTCGAGTGGGTGCATCCTGATCTGGTTGTACCCTGAGTAGGCATCCATGAAACTGAGCACTTGGTACCCTAAAGTGCCGTCGACCAAGGCGTCGATGCTCGGCAAAAGGTGAGGATCCTTGGGGTAGACCTTATTCAGGTCGGTGAATTCAGTGCACATCCTCCATTTGCCATTACTCATCTTTACTAACACCACGTTGGAAAGCCAAGTGGGGTATTTGATCTCCCTGATGAATCCTGCCTTTAGGAGCTTTGAGGTTTCATCTCGGACTGCCTGCTTCTTTTCTCCAGCTATCTTCCTTTTGCGTTGGGCTATAGGGCGAGCTCCCGGCTCGATGGCGAGTTTGTGGCAGGCTACTTTCATGTCTATCCCGGGCATGTCTTCTAGGCTCCATGCAAATAGGTCTGCAATTGCGAGCAGAACCTTCATCAAGGATTGCTCATTTTACTGAGCTAGTTGTGTTCCGATTCTTACGCTCTTCCCTGGTCCTCGGATTTCCACATTTTTTATATCATCCACTGGTATTGGTAGGAAGTCGTTCTCGCCCCGAGGGTCCAGCTCGATCATGTAGCTCGACCTTTGGTGATCTCGCTTCTTGTCATCTTTAAGACTGTTGACATAGCACTGCCTAGCTTCTTTTTTATCGACATGTATTATGGCTATCTGCCAATCTGGTAAGGGGAACTTCATTGCCAAATGGGGGATCGAGACTATGGCTCCTATGCCGTTAATGACAGTTCTTCCGATTATCATGGTGTACACTGCATCAGCAGCCGACTCGGCTTCTACTTCCAGTAGGTGATCTTCAATTGTTTTGACTCCTATGTCTGCCTTGAAAGTGAGCAGAACATCGAAGTACCCTGTTACCCGAGCTTTGGCTCCTGAAAAACCAACCAACATACCTCGATATGGCCTGACGATTGAGGTGGGCAGTTTGAGGCGGTCAAAAGCTTCTTTGTAGATGACGTCCACCGAGCTGCCTTGGTCAATGAGCACTCTTCGAACGTCGAATCCGGCGAGGTGAATAGTGATAACCATAGGGTCGTCTTGGTGGCGATCGATTCCCCGGTAATCCTTTTTCGAGAAGGACATGGTCGGTAGGGCTGCAGGAGGAGCAGTTGCCGAGCTCGAGCTGTTGATAACTCGCAAGTGTCTTCTTTGGCAGCTACTTGACTCACATCCACCTGCAAAACCACCTGTAATCAAGTTAAGTGAAGGAGTACCTCAGGCTGGTTCTTGTCTGCATTGTCGAGCAGGTGAACGCCTTTCTCTCCTGTTCTGAGCTGGCGATTGCTCGCACTTGCGCTCGGGTGTGCGGGATCTTCTGCGACTTCCCTCGTTTTCTTTGGAGGTTGTTCTGGTTCCCTTGTCGATGTACCTTGTTAAGTGTTTGGCCTGTATGAGTTTCTTGATCTTTACCTTTAGCGACTGGCATTCGTTGGTAGTGTGGCCATAGACACGATGGTACTCACATTACCGTTGGCGATCTGCATCAGGCGGGGAGTCTCTTCGAGGAGGCAGAGTGATGAGATTACCCGTAGAGGCTTCTTTGAGTACTTGGTCTCTTCCCACTGTCAAGGGGGTGAATCGTCCCCCATAGTCTTGTCGTCCCCGGCGATCGTTCTTCTTGTCCGTCCGATCTCTTGCTGATTCTCTCCCCCTATCTTGCCGACCTTGGGTTTCTTTTTTAGCGACAGCGACTTCTTCCATGTTGATGTACCCCACGGCTCGGCGCCTCATCTCGTCCAGGGACTCGGCAGTGCGTCGGGCGAGGGAGTCTGAGAAAGATCTGGGCTTTAATGCTGACACTATGGCGTGGAGTGCCACATCGGTGTTGAGGTTCCTGACCTGAGCCGTCTCGTTGTTGAAACATTCTATGAATGACTTGAGGGTCTCATCCGACCTCTGCTTGAACCCGACCAGGCAAGTGGAGTTTTTTCTGAATGCTCGGCTCGTTGTGAATCTGGCCACGAACTGCTCAACGAGTTGGCTAAAGGAATGTATTGAGTGCTGTGGAAAGTTAGAGAACCACATCATGGCGGACCTCTTTAGAGTGCACGAAAAAGTTCTGCATTTTAAGCCTTCAGAGGCCCCGACCAAAAGCATTCAAGCATTGAAGGAGGTGAGGTGTTCTTCAGGGTCGGTTTTGCCTTCATAAGCGTCCATGTTGGGAATTTGAAAGTGTTTAAGGATCGGATCGGACATTATCTCGTCACTGAAAGGGAGCAGGGTTAGTCCGATCTCTGAGAATCGGTCTTTGTGACGGTGAGCGTTTCGGCGCTTAGGACTTTCTGTTCTGCTTGACCGATTCGTCCTGGACGAATCTCTATCTTCGTCTCTCTTAGTCTCTTGGAGTGTCCTGGAGGGTGGCTCGTGCCCGACTCTCTTCTCACGATCTAGAACTTCATTGATCTTGTGCTTCAACTCCTCATTCTCCCCCCTGAGAAGCTCCAAGACAGGGTCTGGAGGTGGGCGTGCGCTTTGACTGACTGTGTTGTGGCTTGGTGGTGGCGATCTGCGATTCGTCGTGCTCCTTGTATGCACCATCCTGCTCGGTGGTATCCTTGAGGCCCATGCTAGTTTTACCGGGGCCCACGGTGGGTGCCAATATTAATGCATGAACTGGTAGAGCTCTCCTCCCCTTGGCGCAGAGCCCTTCCTCCTCTAGAACGGCGGGGGGTACCTGCAAAAGGCACTCTGATGCCTAAGTTAGATAGGGCTTTTTAGGAAGAAGAGAAGGTGAGCATGAGTAAGTGTTTAGGGTTCTAAAGAGTGTAGAGAGTATGCGTAACCTGAGGGGCCAAGCCCCCTTTATATAGTGGAGTCTCAGCTGAGGGAAGCAACCTCCGATCCGAATTACGTGCATCGTCCCTTCCTCTGCGAGCTACTGGGATGAGCTTATCTTTCCAGGTATTTCGCACCTACTCTCAGGGCTTATCTTGTACTCCTAGCGTGTTCCCCAGTATTCGGGCTAGTAACGGCTCCAAGTATCACCTTACCCTTTAGTGTAAGCTTATCTGGTTGGGGCATATTATTTATCGGATAGCACTCCACTTTGGTGGACTCGGGTCAGTACAACTCGGATGACATTGGGTCGGGCTCGGAATGACTCGGGTTAGTTTGAGCTCAGCTCGGTGGCCTAGCTCAGGGGCCGGCCCATAACATTAAGGAAAGAGAAAAAAAAATTCAACATATTTTTCAATTCAAATGACGGGAATTTCAATGAATTTTTAAAAGAAATATAAGATAAATATTTAAAGATTAATTAAATGAGTTTTTAATTTTTGGAGATAAAGAGACTTTTACCATCATGTAAGATTTCCGAAATTCGACGGATTTTTCTCTCACTAAAAATTCTCTCCGTGTTGGTATTGTCAATGCAGAATGCTATTTTATCTTTATTTTCGTTTAATTAATCAATTCTAAAGATTGATGGATGGGAGTATAGAAGGAATGCGAAGAAATTAAAGGAATGGAAGGAAGAAAATAAAAATCTTAATTGAGTTTTTTTTTTTTTAAATAAATCTTAATTGGGTTTGATCGAAGAGTTCATTCACTATTGTGTGTGTAAAGAGACTGAAGGGAAAATAAAAGTAATTTAATTAATAACGTACCCCTTTAAAAGGTGAAAGAAAGGAAGAGAAAAGTATCTTGATGCATGCCATGAGTTGCATTAACATGAAGAAACTCGAAAACTGAGACTTGTGCAAGATAAAAGTAAAAAAGCGAGTCTCCTATCACTTTCAAGATGATGTATCGGTAACACTTTTGAAAGAAAAAGCACAACAAATTACCATGGAGTGGACAGAGGTAAGGGGGAGACGTAAACGAGGCAATGAAACAGTACCACGAAGGTATCAACGTGGAGTTTGGAGGCGCAAGGCATAGGAAAGCATGAGGAGGAATAAGAAGGAAATGTACGCGAAGAACACCAAATCCAGTAATATACAGAAAGGCACTTCATGTGCGCAAGTGGTGAAGTCAGGGGACCAACCCAAACAAGCGAAGGAAACTGTAGCAACTAACAGGTGGTCAAAAGAGGAAGCAGCAGCAAGAAATAAGAGAGTAAAGGAGGAATTTGTACATCTCCGCTTTGAAGTAGCAGATAGCGAAATTCCCAAGCTCAATAAAGCATACATAGGACAAGTATCCAAATCTGGGATGGCATACAACATTAATTCAAGAGAAATTTCACATGTAGGGCTATTTTGCAGTTAAAATTACCCTGTTGGGATCCAATCTTGTATTTATGGAAGTTGAGGATGAGGGTGAAATACCCACACTAATCAACGACGCCAAAGAATGGTTATGCTCTTGGTTCGATGAAATTCGCAGTTGGAGCCCAAGGGAGGTTGATAACAAGAGGTTGGCTTGGGTTCGCTGTTACGGTGCACCGGTACATGCTTGATTCAAAAATTTATTTTCTCTATTGGTCTCTGCATATGGAGAATATGTCAATGCAGATGACAACACCTGTAAAAGGAGCACAATGGATGTGGCCAAAGTTTTGATCAGAAAAGTACACAGCTTGATGAACAGGGTGTGCCGGGTGGAAATTAATGGGGATGTGTTCTCCATCAAGATTGTTGAGGACTGGTATGGCCCAACGCAATGGGTTATGTCACAGCCGAGGTTCTATCCACCCTCCAGTTGTACTCACGATCTTCTCCACCCCCATGTGGAGTTTTTGTCTTCTAAAAAGTTCGAACCAGGAACCCTAGGGCTTAAGTAACCAACGGTTCTATTAATAATTGGAGATTCTTTAAAGCTTAAGGCATTGCAAGTGAAATTGTAATTAGAGATTCCTACTTAAGCTAAAGACAATCTATAAAACACATATCTATCACCTGTAGTTTGGAAAATTGGCAATCAAATTATTAACGATGTATATATATTCAAGGAATTACAAAGGCAGAGTAAAAGAAATATAGCAAGGGAACACCAATATAGAATGTTTACAGGCTCCAGTTGTAAACTTGTAATTGACATGGTAAGAGCATTAACGGCCTCATTCTTCAACTAATAAATCTTTTGCAAACAAAGGAATAAGCCAAAGAAAGAATTAATAAAAAGAAGAACATGCAACTCTTAGGTTCCAAAGTGATGTCTCGAACAACCACTACTTGCTGTTAGCAAGACAAAACAATAAGCGAAGTACCTTAGCGTGTGCATTCAGCATAGCCTCTGCCAACCAAAAATAAAGCGGAAAGAAAATGGTATTCCCAATCAATAGAAATGAAGCTGTGGAATACAAAAAATAAATAAATAAATAAATAAACATGAACGTATAACACAAAAGAAAAAGAAAGAATCAGAATCTTAAAAAGAACTGTAAAGAGGAGAAAAAAGCTTAAAAAATGGAGAAAGAAGCCCAGCAGTAAAATTGCAACTAATAGTTTTACAACGATAGGAAGGGCATGTTGTGGTCTACAGGTACATGTTCATAGTTACGGAAAAGGGACCAAGGAAACCTTTAGAGAATCAAAGACACGTAGCTTCTTAGACACACTGAAAATGCAAGGCATACTCATGTTCTTGCAATCTTATTGTTTGCTCTAACAATTATATATTGTAAATTATAACATCAAGGTGTACTCATTTCATCCTTATGACAATTTTTTAAACACATAAGCTTCCCTCATATTTGCAAATAAATGAATATACCTCCTTAATGATATAAAATTAACACTTGGACAAAACTTACTCAAGGAGAAGAATCTCAAGGATTAACGTGGGGTGCTGCTTGAGGCACCTAGGAAATGACACTACAATTAAAATGCACTATGACCGACATAAATTGCCTAAAGAAACGCCCATGATAGGGATGAAGAAAGGTCATAGGAAATGAAGACTTAGGTGCCTATTTAATTGGTGCTAAAATAACTTACTATCCAAGGCGGTTCCGTTTTCTATGAATTTGGGCAAAAGAAAGAGAATGAACATGTATGGTAGTATCGGAAAAGGCAATTAACAGGTGTGAAAAACTTGTGTATAATTAAAACCAATTAAGAAGAGGAAAACGAAACGACAATTAGGCGGAATAATGTAGCACTATCCAATATATTGACAAATATATGCCTGATTAGGCGGGAACAATGTTAGTACAATCCAGTTTACTTCATATATATTAAGATTAGTGAACTTTGTTGAGGTATTTCTAACCTCATTTCCATTATAGAATTCCTTTTCTCACATAATAGTTAGGATCCGGTTGGGCATTGGCTTGGCATAACCTGACAATTTCATGAAGTTGTTCCTACTACTCAATTTCTTGCTTCAAACTGCTTCTGCAAATTATTTTGCGGTTCTAACCAAGCTAAGAGCAGCACTCTAGACAAGCCATCAACTACCAAATTCTCTTTTATTGGCTTGTATTCTATCTTCAAGTCATAGCGAATGAACTTATGAAGCCAAGCTTATTGTTCATGTGTATAAAGTGACTGGTTCTAATAAACTCTTTAAACCTTTTTTATCAGCTCTAATTATGAATTTATGGCCTAACAAATAGTGTCTGAATTTGGTCAAGGCAACAGTAATAACCAAAAAATCCCTTGCATGAGTTGATTGCTTTTGTACCCTTGGTGCCAACTTCCTTAAAAAGTAAGCAATAGGGTGTTCAGCCTGGCTTAAGACAACTCCAGTACATGTCCCTGAAGCATTTGTTTCCATAATAAATGGTTGCCTAAAATCTGGTAAGGCCAAAACTGGAACTGAAGAGATGGCTTGCTTAAGTTTAAGAAAAGCTTCTTCTGCCCTTGAGTTCCAATTGAAACCATCTTTTTTTAGTAAATTCGTGAAGGCACCGCTAAGGAGGCATAAGCTCTAATAAAACTTCTATAATAGCCAGTGAGTCCTAAAAATCCTCTCAATTATTTGATTTTAATTGGTTTAGGCCAAACCATAACAACTTGTATCTTGGCTTTGTCCATTGCAACTCTTTTTTCTTGAAACCGTGTGACCTAGATAATCCACATCTAGTAACCAAAATGAACATTTGGACACAAAAAGCACATACTTATGTAATGTTTGAAGCACAGATTCTAAGTGTTGTTAATGAGCAAGCCATGTAGGGCTATATATGACAATATCATCAAAGAAAACCAATGCATACTTCCTCAAAACATCCGGAAAGATTTAGTTCAGTAAGTAATGAAAAGTAGCTGGAGCATTAGTGAGCTCAAATGGCATGATTGGTCATTCATAATGCCCTTTGTGTGTCCTAAATGTTGTTTTATGTCTATTTTCAAGTTGCACCAATATCTGATGTTATCCTGACCTAAGATCCAACTTGGAAAAATACTTAGCACCATATAGTTCATCTAACAACTCATCCACAATTGGCATAGGAAAACTATAGTTGATGGTAATTGGATTGAAATCTCTATAGTCAATGCAAACTCTTCAACTACCATTTTTTAAACTATCCTTGCTCAAGTGTGACACCCTTTATCCCGAAGACGTTTATTTGTAGTTGAAATTGGAAAATGAATCAATTTTGGACTAATTTAAACAATTTAAAAATATTATTTTCGTAATTTATTTCTCAAGGTAAAGAATATCGTGTTTCAAATAAGCACGTGCGAAAAACTTAAGTTAAGTATAAAACTCATTTACCAAAAAAGCATATTATAAATACTTTATGAAAAGTACAAAGGATTAATATTCCATCAGTTTCACAAATATAAGAAAATACATAATAATTAATGTCGCATATATCAGAGCTTATAATTCCTTTTTACATAAACATAAATACCATAAATACAATAACATCATGAATCTCTTCTAAGGCTAGGAGTTCTACTTGGTTGCTCCTCGGCTAACTACTCATCCACGGCAGATTGGTCAGCTACCGATTCCTCCTATGCTCGCGTCCACGTGAGCAAAGTATGGTGAGAAATCATGCTAAAGGCATATAGGCAAAACAAGATAAGAAAGAAATGACACACATGCTCAAACACGGATTTACACAACACATCCATATGCACAAACAGAAGTACAATGCCCTCATGTCGAGGCATAATGCGAATGCATGACAATACGATGCAGTCCTAACTCTGACTACTTCGTATGCATGTGGATCCATTAACAACTCTACTAAACGTGAACACAAGAAGGGGGGTTGAATTGTGTTAAAAAACTTTTCACAAACTTTACGTAATAAACACTTCAACACAGATTTTTCAAAGTTGTTTGTATATCGGATGGAGAGAAATAAACCGGATGCAGAAAATGAAACCGTTTATGAAAACTTGTTTTACTGAGCAGTGTAAAGATAAATGTAAAGCAATAAAGGAAGAGACACAGAGATTTATACTAGTTCACCACCAACTGGTAGCTACATCTAGTCCCTTCGTTCCTAAAGGATTTTTCACTATAATCAACTGATTACAATTTTTCTCAAGAGTATTCTACTGTCACAAACTTGACAATACTCTCAACTTCTCAAAACGACTCAGTGCAGTCGAGCCTTTGAGGAACAAAGCCTTAACTAGGCCAAATACAGTTTACAAAAGAGATTATACTTTTGAATACAATCAAAATATCTCTCACAGAGAGGATGAAAAGATTAAGCTCAAAACAGAATAGCTTTCTAAAAGAAAGTATAAGACGCTGAGTTCAGTTCTTTGTAGACCAGAAACTTGGCGCGAAACTTGATTGCTCACTTGAGTAATATTGCTTTCACAATGAAGTTTCTTCACAGTTTTTGGCTTACTTCTTCAATGAATACCTTGGGATATTTATAGGAGTCTTCAAGGGTATTACCGTTGCAGTAAAAATAGCTCCTTTCAATTGAGTGAGGTAATTTGAAATGTAGTCCTTTTCTTCCTTTCCAGTGAATATCAGAATAATACACATTACCGTTTTCGTACTATCTGTTATTTGCAATTGCCTTGTACGATTTTTGTCTTATGCTAAAGGTGTCACATTTGCTTCCTCGTACATCAAAATGAGTGCATAAAATCAAATTCGAATTCCGTTCCACAACAGTCTGAGGCTAAGAGCAAAAACGTGATCATCACGTGCTTCATTAAAAAGATCAGACGCTCGCTCAGAACAGAGGACGGACGCTCGTAGCAATTGAGCCTTCCATATGTCAAAGAGTAACACTACTGGACGCTTGCTGTTAGCAAGACGCTGGAGTGAGTTCGGATGCTGACACTAGTGGATTATATTCAATTCTTTTGTAAATTTCTTCTTCTTCCTTGAATGTTTTGTACATATATATGAAGTTTTGATACCTGTACACTCAAAGATATGTTAGAAGATAAATTGTTCTCTTGAAAAATACTTTGTTATCATCAAAATCAATGAGGGTCTAAACTTCTCAATCGTTTAGGTTCCAACAATCTCCCCCTTTTTGATGATGACAAATATCCAAGGTTGATGAACAATTTAATTTCAAAATAATATCAAGGGTCTCCCCCTGAATTTAACAATTTAGATGTATATGAACAATTCAGGTATTAAGGCGATTGTTGATAAACAAATTCATTTAAGTGATCGCAAAAATACGTAGATGTATCAGAGCATGTGTTCATTTAATAAATTGAGATCGGATGCTGATTTCATTTTATAAAAAAAAAAGGTTTTCATTGTACCAAATTTATTGATCATTATTAGAGTATTGGATCAATGAATATCAACGCATTAATAGATATTAGAGCAATGAATAACCACACAAATGCTATGTATGAAATAATATGCATGATACTTCTGTTTTAGTGTATCTATCGGAGTTTGAACATCGGACGGTGAATTTTGTCAATCAGACTTTCACGTGTTCATCAAACCTTTCTTTTACTCCCCCTTTTGTCATCAGACAAAAATAGTGTAAATCACATCATAGTCAAAATATGGCTTAGAAAAATTTGAATATATATAAACAGATAATCAGATATAGGTATATATAAACAAATAATCAGAACAAAAACAATGTATATATATATAAAAGTACCCAAAAAAAATTTATATCACAAAAAAAAAATTAAGGGTTTGGTGGAGGTGGTGGAGGGATGTTGAGACGTTCATATAATAACTTCAGTGCATTCTCCAGCTGAGTAACTTTCAGGTTAGTGGCCTTCATTTCTTCAAACTCTGCTTTAGGAATGGTGACCATCTCAACTGCAGGAGTAGAAGTAGAAGGTCCAGCTTCTGATACTGGTGCAGGTTTCATCTTCTGATGCTCTGTTAGCACCCAGTTGGATAGCTTTAGTCTCATTTCTTCTTTTGTTGAGCTTTTTGAAAGAACGCATCATTTGGTATAAACCATTTGATGAGACTTCCAAGTTTCCTCTTCTCAGATTCTGCCTGAATTTTCCTTCTTTTCTCCACCTCTTCTGGATACAGCAAATCCATGAAGATATTTTCTCTATGCAGAAGCACATCAGCAGTGAAAGCATCAAACTTGTTTCCAGCATCTTCTCCCCATATTCTTCTGATGAAGGCACTCAATGCTTCAAAAGCGAAAGAGAGTCATTCATTTTCTGTCAGGTATATGCTTCGCAGATTTTCCCTGTCATCTTCTGTAAGCACTAGGGAGACGAGGCATGGTAACATAGCTTTGTCTTTCCACGACTCAGACCATTGACTCCAAGTAAATCCAATGTCAAAGTGCTTGGACACAGCAGCCCATTGGACATATGTCTACATGTAGTCAAGCGGCCTGATTACTGAACACCTGAACGTATCATCAAAGTAGGTAGTTCCCAGATTGGTGTCAGTAACTCTGCTGATAGTGCCAATTGTTGGAATTGTGGCTTTCTCGGCATTTCAGCAGTTTGAGGAGCCAGTTCTCCATTCATCTTCCTTCAGAGAATTAAGGTAAAACCTTCTGGCATGATCCTCGGTGATCTTGGCAATCGGAAGCTTAGAGAATTCTTTAAGGTTATACTTCTTGGGAGCCTTCTCATACTCTATGAGCCCGATCTTGCTGAATGGTAGCTTGCCAGGAGCAGGTTCTTTCCTTTTCCCAGGAATAGACCAAGGTAGCCACCTTTGTCTATCTGGCACAATCTTTACGGATACAGAAGAATGATCCCTGATATGTCTGATAACTTCAATTTTCTTCATCTCAAGACAGTGTGCCATGAAGGCAGCTTCTTCATCCGTGATCCACCTTCCACACTCCTCCAGTGTGAGAGGTTCAGTTTGAGGTAGGGATTTAGGAAGGTCAACAGAGAAAGGAATTGCTCTGCTACCAGGTTCTGGTCTCAATCTTCCTTTGAATGACATCTGAAAATGGTCTTCTCCATCCTTGAAGGTAGCATTCATTGGAGAGGCAATCTCCAGTCTGGCAACTACAAAGGTGAAGGTTTTCAAATGCCATGTAGAGGGACGATTGTAGATGATGTGATTTGACTCATACTTAACAAACTGAGGTTTGTTAATGCACGAGACATTCTTCCTTCCACTGATGTCTGTAGGTTTATGGGTAATGGTGAGTGAAGTGGGAGTGGTTTTGGTGATTGTATAGGTTTTAGGTGTGTAGGGTTTGAAAGGATTAATGGGAGGTACTTTGAATAATAGGTTGAAGGGGTGAGAGTGAAGTTTGGAAATGTATGTGGTAAGTGAGGTATTTGAGGAAATTTGTGGTAGGTCAAGGTTGAGTGTATTGGATGGTGTTTGGGTAGGTTTTGAGAGGGTAGAGGTTTATCGGGCTCATTCTGGTTTTCTTGGTTTGTGTTTGAGTTTGTGGTAGTGAAACAGACAATGGGGGTGCAGGAATAACATCATGAGAATCAATGATAGATACTGACTCATCAGTAGTAAAGTCGAGTACCTTTGGGTCAAGCTCAGAAGACTTAACCAACCTTCTTTCTATTCCTCTAGGGGCAATACTGGCAGGAGGAGGAGGAGGGACTTGCTTCCCTTGACTGGACGCTGAAGCATCCTTTTCAGCTGTTGGCTTATACTTTTTCTCCAAGACCTTTCTGATAGGAATTCTATCCTCATCTTCTGGTTCCTCAATAGTAGGTGCAGGAGCCACCTTCTGTTTCATTCTTCTTGTCTCCCTTAAAGGAGATTCAGCAGGTCTCTTCACACCAGCCATTGAGCTTCTGGTGGTTTTCTTTTCAGCTTCTCCTTCCTGTTGCTCTAATTTCACCTTCTTGATCATAGAGCCAGTTATCAACTGCATTCTGACTAGACTGTTGACTCCAAAAACTTTAGGACGAACAACAGCGCCAACACCAAAGTATTTTTCTTTTTCTTCTTTGTTGGTAGAGTCAGCCAGCTTTCTCACAACACCATCTTTAATCATCATTATGGAGAGAAGAACTCCATAACGGATAACCTTGATGATATTCTTTTTATCGACACTCTTCCTTGAGAAGACAAGAGCATTTATAAGATTATTGATAATCATCCTTGGCAGGTTGATTTTCTTCTCATCCATATAGTTTCTCATAATGAACTTTTGCTCGTAGTTCATTATGTCGCTTAAACCAGCCTTCAGAATCACGCTCTTAGCGATGATTTTGTGCAGTACTCTGTAGTGGCTTTTCAAGTCTTTGGCAGTGGGAGTTATGCTCTTCTTCTTCAACTCACGATAGTTTTCGAATAGGGCTTCATTGACGTTTTCCAGTCCTTTGTAAGCGTCAACCCAGTTAGCATGGTAACTGATTCCTTCACAATGGCACTTGATGGTCTGAGCGATAGAGTTGATGGTGAAGCGTAACTTGAAGCCTCTGATGTGTCCTTCTATAATTTCTCCCGGAAGTAGGTAAGTGTTCCCCCAGAACTCCTTTATAGCATAGCTCAGTACATCGACTGGTTCCTAGATAAAGTAATTTTTCCAGCCTAGTTTCTCCAAACCTTCTCCAAAATCAAAACCATAGAGCTTGAAGTTCTCAAAATCAATTCTGTTCTCATTCATGAGTTTTGCTTCTGAGAAGACATCGAAGGCAGCAGTGTATTGTCCAACCTTTCTATCAGCCATGGTAGCAGTTGCAGAGAGGGTAATGGAGGTTTTAGGGTTTGAAATCACACAGAGAGAGAGAGAGAGAACAGTTTTGCAAGTAGATGCAGAGTGAAGTGATGGAGCAAAAAATGTGGAGTAGTGGGAAAGTTGATAGAAAATGGTACAGTCCTTTTTCAAAAAATCGCTTCGTATTTCCAAACAAAAATTAAATCAAAAAAGAAAAGAAAATGAAGATTCGCCTTTTCATTAAATGAAGACGCCAAAAGAAAAGTAAGATCAAGTAAAAAGATTTTATCGAAAGACATAAATAATTATGACTCAGTAGATGTGATGAGATGCTTAAGTCCTTTACACATGTGACACGTGTGTGCGCGCTCGGACGCACGCAACCGATTCACCAGACGTTGAATTATGATGCACATGACAAATAAAATGCTTATACGTATACATACTTATGTCATACCAGATGCTGAGATGATGCATATCATCCGACGCTGAGATTAGTCATTCTTCTATAAGATGAAAATTTAAATTTCTTCTTATAAAATTGAATCTATCTTCAGCAAGGGGTTTTGTAAATATGTCAACCCACTAATGATCAGTGTCTACAAATTTTATTTCGAAAATACCCTTCTGAACATAGTCTCTTATAAAATGATGCTTAATCTCAATGTGCTTGGCTCGTGAATGCAATATAGGATTTTTAGTAAGACAGATTGCAGAAGTATTATCACAAAAGATAGGAATGTTACTCTATTTTATCAGATAGTCTTCAAGTTGATATTTCATCCACAGAAGTTGAGAGCTGCAACTTGCTGCTGAAATATATTCAGCTTCTGTTGTTGAGAGTGCAATCGTGCTTTGCCTTTTGCTTGACCAAGACACAAGATTTGCTCCAAGGAATTGGCAGCCTCCACTTGTGCTTTTTTTTTTCAATTCGGTCTCCAGCAAAGTCAGCATCACAGAAACCTACTAACTTGTAATCTTTTGATTTCTTATAAAGCAAACCAAGATTAGTAGATCCATGTAAATATGTAAAAATTCTTTTAACAGCACTCAAGTGTGATTCTCTAGGATCTGATTGAAATCTAGCACACAGACAGACGCTAAACATAATATCAGGTCTTGAAGCTGTAAGATAAAGTAGAGATCCAATCATACCTCTGTACATCTTCTGATCTACCTTTTTACCAGTTTCATCTTTACCAAGAATGCATGTGGGATGCATAGGAGTACACATAGGTTTGCAATTCACCATTTTGAATTTCTTTAGCAATTCCTTGATATATTTGCTTTGATGTATATATATACCATCATTGCATTGTTTGATTTGAATTCCAAGGAAAAACTTCAGTTCACCCATCATGCTCATCTCGAATTCAGCCTGCATTAGCTTAGAAAATTCTTTGCAAAGGCTTTCATTAGTAGCTCCAAAAATAATGTCATCAACATATATTTGAACAATTATAAAGTGCTTGTTTGATATTTTTCTAAAAAGAATAGTGTCTACTAGACCTCTGGTAAAGTCATTTTTCATCAAAAATGTACTCAGTCTTTCATACCAAGCTCTGGGAGCTAGCTTAAGACCATACAGGGCCTTTTTGAGCTTGAAGACATGTTCTGGAAATTCAATGTCTTCGAATCCAGGAGGTTGTTTTACAAAGACTTCCTCAGTTATAAAACCATTCAAGAAAGCACTTTTCACATCCATTTGATAAAGAATTATATCATGATGTGCAGCAAAAGAAAGCAAAATGCGTATAGCTTCTAACCTTGCAACAGGTGCAAATGTTTCAGTAAAATCAATACCTTCTTCCTGTGAGTACCCTTGAGCAACCAATCTTGCCTTGTTTCTCACAACCTTTCCATCTTCATCAAGCTTGTTTCTAAATACCCATTTAGTACCAATAGCTTGCTTATCTTCTGGTAAGGTAACCAGCTTCCATACATCGTTTCTTTGGAACTGATTCAACTCTTCTTGCATGGCCAGAATCCAGCCTTCATCTTTCAATGCTTGATCAATCGTTTTAGGTTCCGTTTCTGAGAGTAGTGCCATATCTGCATGCTCTTTAAAAGAGGATCTGGTTCTTACTTTATCTCCAGGTTTTCCTATGATTTGATCTTTAGGATGATTGGCTTTATACTTCCAAATCTTTCTGAATTCAGCTTCTGAAGATTCTTGTGTCTGGTCACCACCGGACGATGAAGATGTAGGTTCACTATTTGTAGTATTACCTATATTTAATCCTGAAAATAATTCATCTAGCTCTGACATGGCTGTGTCAGGCTTCTTGTCATCAAATTTGACATGAATGGATTCTTCCACTGTCATAGTTTCTTTATTGTATATTCTAAAAGCTTTAGATCTTTCAGAATATCCCAAAAAGATTCCTTTGTCAGCTTTTGAATCAAATTACCAAGTTGATCCTTAGTATTTAAAATGTAACACGTGCAACCAAATGAATGAAAATATAATAGGGTTGGCTTCCTTCCTTTCCAATTCATATGGAGTCTTCTTCAAAATAGGTCTAATAGAAATTCTATTTTGAATGTAATAAGTCAGTGTTTATCGCTTCGCAAAAAATGTTTTGCAATATTAGCCTCATTGATCATGGTCCCGCCATTTCTTGAGAGACCTATTTTTCCTTTGTACAACACCATTTTGTTGAGGTGTTCTAGAGAGAGAAATTGTGGGAGATGCTGTTATCATCACAAAATTTTTGAAAGCTTTCATTTTCAAATTCTCCCCCATGATCACTTCTAATAGAAGAAATACAAATTCCTTTTTCATTTTGAACTGCTTTTGCATCACAAGAAATACCTTGTATGACTCATCTTTGTGAGCAAGGAATCTAACCCATGTCCATCTAGTAAAATCATCAACAATGACTAACCCAAATTTCTTTCCAGTTAAAGAGGTTGTCCTTGTTGGACCAAAAAGATCAAGATGCAAAAGCTCAAGTGGTCTAGAGGTTGAAACAACATTTTTTGAATGAAAAGAAGTTTTAACTTGTTTTCCTCTTTGACATGCCTCACAGAGAGCATCGGATTGATACTTAAGATTTGGTAAGCCTCTGACAAGACTGTGCTTGTTTAATTTTGAGATTAATCTCAAATTGGCATGACCCAATCTCTTGTGCCAAATCTATTGTTCTTCGTCAACAGACATGAGACATTTGACATCTTGTTTTGCAAGTTCAGAGAGATCAATTTTGTAAATATTTTGTTTCCTCTTAGCAGTAAAGAAAATAGAGCCGTCTTTCTTGCTTTTTACTAGACATCCAGTTTCTGTAAAGATGACTTCATAACCATTGTCACATAATTGACTTATGCTCAATAAGTTATGTTTAAGTCCTTCAACATATAGTACATTATCAATATAGGGAAGAGAGTCTTTACCAATGCGACCAATTCCAACTATTTTACCTTTCTGGTTTCCTCCGAAACCAACGAATCCAGCTTCTTTAGGCCTTAGTTCTTAGAACATATGCTTTTCTCCCGTCATGTGACGCGAGCATCCACTGTCTAAGTTCCAAGATAGGTGTGTTGACTTTGTTGCTAAGCATGTCTGCAACATAGACTATTTTATCTTTAGGTACCCATATCTTTTTGGGTCCTTTCTTGTTAGTTCTTGAAGGAAGCTTATCTTTCACAGTTTTAAAAACAGTACATGCACTTTTCAAATGACCAGGTTTATTGCAGTAAGTACAATGCAAGCATTTACTGTGATTATTGGATTTATCAGATGCTGAATCATTTTCTAAAAGAGGTTCATCTGATATATAACCAAGACAATGAGTTGTCGTTTTACTGACGCCCCAAATCATTGAAGCTTGCTTGCTTCGAGTTACACTCTCTGCAAGAAACTTTTGAAATGCATATTCATAATCATTTGATTTGCATTTAGGATTGCCTGTAACTTTAGAGCTTTTAGCTTGAGAGCTCTCAGCTTCTGGTTGCTTGTTAGCGGTCGAAGTCGGTTATCCATCGATGCTGATTTTCGCCAAAGATCTGGTTCTCTTTATTGAGTACAGATTTTTCTTTGTTTAAAGCTTGAAAGTCTTGTGATAATTTTGAAAATTTCTTTTTCAAATTCTTATACTCAACAGGTGGAGAGTGGCAGAGTCCTTAAGAAGATCATCAAATGCAAGTTGAAGTTCAGAGTAGGAATCATATAATATTACCTCTTCAACTTCTTCTTCTGAATCAAGATCAGTGTCTGCCATGAGAGCGAGATTTGCTTCTACTTCATTATCTTCCTCAGATGAGGATAAGTCTAGATCTTCCCATGTAGCCATGAGACTCTTCTTCTTTTTCTTGAAAGAACTTCTTGTGGGCTTCTCCTTAAGATTAGGACATTCGGCTTTGAAATGTCCAGGCTTTTTACATTCATAGCAAATGACTTGAGCTTTGTCCTTGTCCTTGCTTTCCTTCTTGTCCTTAGTATCTTTCTTCTGAAACTTCCTCCTGAAGTTTCTCTTCTTCCACATTCTTTGTATCTTCCTGGATATAAATACGAGCTCATCTTCTGATGTGTCAACATCTCCTTCTGAAGCTTCATCTTCTGATTCTTCTTCTTCAGCCTGAAGAGCTTTGGAAGAACTAGCTTTATGTTGAGCGACATTCAAAGCAATAGATTTTCCCTTTTTGACAGGTTCTTCTTCGTTTAGCTCAAGTTCATGAGCTTTCAACGAACTCATAAGATCTTCAAGTCGTAGGACATTTAGATCTTTTGCTTCCTGAATAGCAGTGACCTTGGGTCTCCACTGCTTAGTCAAGCTTCTTAAGATCTTTCTAACATGGTCAGGTGTAGTGTAACTTTTTCCAAGGGCCTGTAACCCATGAACAAGTGTTTGGAATCTTCCAAACATAGTTTCAATGCTTTCACCATCTTCCATTTTGAACAACTTGTATTGGCGAACCAACATGCTAGCTTTGGTTTCTCTTACTTGGGTAGAGCCTTCGTAAATAAAACGAGTAAGTCCCAGATTTCTTTGGTAGTATCAAATTTTCCACATTTATCATATTCTTTTTCTGTCATAGCACAGATACGAATGAATCTAGCTTTTTGATTGATTTGATATCTCTTTTTCTGCTCATCATTCCAATCTTCTCTGGCTATAGCAACACCACGAGGATTAGTGGGAGGAATGTAACCACTTTGAACTATATCCCACAACTCAAGTTGTTGTGTCTCAAAGAAAGCTTTTATCTTATCTTTCCAGTAATCAAATTTTTCTCTATCGAATAAAGGAGGACGGTTCATATGACCACCTTCAGTAGACATGTTCACAGTATAGGATCTTTTCTCTTAACACTGTTAAGTGCTCAACCAAGAGGCCGAGCTCTGGTACCAATTGAACGTGAACACAAGAAGGGGTGTTGAATTGTGTTAAAAAAAATTTCGCAAACTTTACGTAATAAACACTTCAACACAGATTTTTCAAAGCTGTTTGTATATCGGATGCAGAGAAATAAACCGGATGCAGAAAATGAAACCGTTTATGAAAACTTGTTTTACTGAGCAGTGTAAAGATAAATGTAAAGCAGTAAAGGAAGAGACACAGAGATTTATACTAGTTCACCACCAACTGGTAGCTACGTCTAGTCCCTTCGTTCCTGGAGGATTTTTCACTATAATCAACTGATTACAATTTTCCTCAAGAGTATTCTACTGTCACAAACTTGACAATACTCTCAACTTCTCAAAACGACTAAAGGCGGTGAAGTCTTTGAGGAACAAAGCCTTAACTAGGCCAAATACAGTTTACAAAAGAGATTATACTTTTGAATACAATCAAAATATCTCTCACAGAGAGGATGAAAAGATTAAGCTCAAAACAGAATAGCTTTCTAAAAGAAAGTATAAAACGCTGAGTTCAGTTCTTTGTAGACCAGAAACTTGGCACGAAACTTGATTGCTCACTTGAGTAATATTGCTTTCACAATGAAGTTTCTTCACAGTTTTTGGCTTACTTCTTCAATGAATACCTTGGGGTATTTATAGGAGTCTTCAAGGGTATTACCGTTGCAGTAAAAATAGCTCCTTTCAATTGAGTGAGGTAATTTGCAATGTAGTCCTTTTCTTCCTTTCCAATGAATATCAAATAGTACACATTACCATTTTCATACTATCTGTTATTTGCAATTGCCTTGTACGATTTTTGTCTTATGCTAAAGGTGTCACCTTTGCTTCCTCGTACATCAAAATGAGCGCATAAAATTAAATTCGAATTCCGTTCCACAACAGTCTGAGGCTAAGAGAAAAAACGTGATCATCACGTGCTTCATTAAAAAGATCAGACGCTCGCTCAGAACAGAGGACGGATGCTCGCAGCAATTGAGTATTCCACGTGTCAAAGAGTAACACTACTGGACGATTGCTGTTAGCAAGACGCTGGAGTGAGTTCGAATGATGACACTAGTGGATTGTATTCAATTCTTTTGTAAATTTCTTCTTCTTCCTTGAATGTTTTGTACATATATATGAAGTTTTGATACCTGTACACTCAAAGATATGTTAGAAGATAAATTGTTCTATTGAAAAATACTTTGTTTTCATCAAAATCAATGAGGGTCTAAACTTCTCAATCGTTTAGGTTCCAACATCGACAACTTGGGAATGACGAATGGGAGGACATATTTGGCTTGCCCTGGGAGTACACCACGCAGGTGACTCCACCGAGATACTGTCACCACTCATAAAAATGCAAAGCGGCATGTCAGGCTGATTCTTTCGATGAGTCCCCAGCAGCGAGTAGCTAGCCCTTGCCTTTGTATAAGGCCCCCTACCATCGAATCAAGACCCCCAAGGCTGGGTCAACACCCATCATGACCTCCATCAGCGGCGTCTCAATGATGCATTCCCCCAAATCAACAGCAATAACAATATGATGCATGAATGAACAAATACGACGTCCAACCATCCTTCCTTGATTCGACAGAATCATTAGCACTCACAGTACTATCAACATAAATAGTAATGTGATACCTTGCCACATTACTAGCATCAACATCATAGGCATCGTAAGTCATAATCAATTATGATACTCTTCATAATTATCTATACTTATATATTCTTATCTATTATACCACTTAGACTCCAATTTCTAATCGCTTAATGGATTAAGTCTATCTCTTAACAGATTTAGCTTAATGGGTTGAACTTATTGGGTTAACTCTAGTAGCTTAATGGATTAGGACTTGCTTCTAATGGAATAAGTCTTACTGGCGTATTCTAATCGGCTAACTCATGGTGTCTAATTGGTTAAACTTTATTTTAAACTCCTAATTGGTTAACAATTAAACTTCAATCGGTTAAGCCTTATTATGTTATCTGACCGGTTAACATTCATATTCTAATCGGTTACATTCATTGTCTAATTGGCTAGTTTCATTTTAATATCTAATCAGTTAGAAGGTACAGCTTAACTGGTTAAAGGCTTCTAACTTCTTTTTACTGAGCTAGTCAGTTACGTTTTATCTCGATATCTAATCGATTGGGACTCTATCTCTAATCGATTAACACCTATGTTCTAAATGATTATCTCTTATTTCAACAATTATTCGATTAAGGCTTAACATCTAATTGATTAAGTATCCTTTGAGCGTCTAATTGGTTAAGTCATGGCGTTTAATCGGTTAACTATTTTACTCTTAATCGGTTAGAATTGATAGTCTAATCGATTAACAACTAGCGTCTAATCGGTTAAGGCTTATAACATCCATTCAGAGTTTCTGACGTGCATTCTAATCAATTATGCTTTATATCTTAATCAGTTAATATCTTTACTATAATCGGTTAGCATTGCAAAATGACAGAGCATAAAAGTCCATAACTCAGTTTTATAAGGAATCAGTCAATAACAAACGTAATAAAATCTTTACAGCAACATAGGCATATTCCAATGAATCATTGGCAACAAATACAACATGGATAAAATGTCATATATCAATGATAAGAATTCACACATCAATTAGGCATATGTATTCATTTGCATATCATTAGAAGAATTAGACAATCACTTATCAAATAAAAAGAACACAAAATACCATTCCTATTTCTCTCGCATTACCCCATCTACAATGAGCACTCCTCCCCCCAAGTACCTGGTATAATCGCATATTCAAAGGAGAAGAAATGACAGTGAGAAACGTCCCTGTTACCGCAACAACAGGGATGAGTTTTCTGTCTGATTTGGAGTAAAACTTATGGCTAGGTCGTGCTAAACAAGCTTAAGAAGTGTTAGGGTGGACCGGGATTGAAACAAAAAGCCCAGGATGTTAATTTACGATTAGTTGCAGTCTAGCCGATTAGACCTCGAGCTCTAATCGATTAGGACTCGGGCCAGTGACACTACTTCACTGTTTTGGCTATAACTTGTGCTACAGGTCTTTGATTGAGACGTTCTTAGTGGTGTTGAAAAGCTAAGAGAAAATCATACAAAATCATGTTTCACGAGCAATACCAAATTCGGACTATAACATGCTGAAAAGTGCAATTTAAGTTTCATCTGCTGTTTCGTAGTTTGCGTCTGCACTACATTACTTCTAGAAAGTTTATCTCGAGTTGTAGGAATCGGATTTAGATCAATCAAAAGCGAAATGAAAGATAAGAGGATAAGTTATAACTTTGATGAAGGAACCTTAACCGAACTCTGTCCTTAAGAGGTTCGAAAAGAAAGAAAACGAAGGCTGATTAATACTTAAGTAAAATAATAATAATAATAATAATAATAATAATAATAATAATAATAATAATTGGGGGGTTACATCTGGCATTTCTTTAACCATCTTATCAATTTATTCTTTTTGACTATGTGGATGTCGGTAGGGCCGCACCTTGACTGGCTTGGAGTCTTCTTGTAAGGGAATATCATGACTCTGATCCATTACTGGTGGAAATCCAGTAGGTTTTCGTAAGGGTGTACAAGACCTAATCCAACCCATGAACATGTCCCGACTCGATAGCTTTGGGATGGGTCTAAACTGGACTCGCGAAGAAGAAAAGAGATTTCGACAGATCATAGCAGTAACCCATTATCAGGTAGAGCCGAGTTACGGTTGAACCTCAGGTCACCCGACATGGCCTGGCTATACATGTCTCACACTACAAGAATGTTTGTCATTTTCTAGAGCCAAAAGCCTTAGGAAATGCCAAAAAACCGCAGGAAATGCCAAAATTTCTGAGGGCCCACCGAGGACCGCATGGCTGTAGGTTATTCGCTGGTAGGAAACAGTTTCCGAGGGCTAAATCTAAAAAACCCTAGGAAATTTTTGAGGGCTCAAAGCCCTAGGAGATTTCCTAGGGCTTAGAGCCCTCGAAAACTTCCTAGGGCCTTGGCCCTAGGAAATGCCAATATTTTAATAAATAAAAAAATTAAAGCCATAATCTGTGCTTGTGAGAACCCCGACCTGAATCAACGCAAACAATAGTAATGGAATCATCTCTGCTTCTTTCCCTAAGAAACACATTAGAAACATCAATCCAACACCATAACAAAAAGAAAACATGACAAAACGCCAAATTGAACACATCATCCAAAAATTCACCTTATACTTGTATCTTTATGGCCATTGGCATCAGAAACCGCAGATCTGGCAGAAGCCTAAAACAAAACCAAAAGAAATTTTTATTTTTAAAAGGAAAGCACAACACTTAAAAATGCCAACTCAAAATAAGCTTGTGATCCTGCGGTCAAAGCACAATAACAAAAAGAAGATACACTTTCAATGCACAATATTCCAAATGAGTTCACCATAACACTGAAGCCAATTAGTACAATTATTTAAATTTAAATTAAATTGGACCTCTTAACAAAACGGAAAAAGCATAATTAACATTTATTTATCTTAACATTATCCATTTTACCCTTCATGTTAACCAATTTCCACACAATTCAAAACATTAAATAAACCTTGGTGTGTCCCTTAACGGAAGGCGACGCTGCAACAACGGTGGTGGTGGAGGGAGAGTGAGCCAAATGAGGGAACTGCGAGGCAGAAAGCGGCCTGGTCTAGTGCAAGGCATGAGTGAGATAGTCCAAGTTCATGTCACGAACACCACCGTGGGAATACAGAAGAGACGGCGGCAGGTACCCGGCAACCGCTGATCGGCGGCGATGGCAAGGGTTCTGACCCCTTTGGGAACGAAACAGCTGCGGCTGGGACCGAAAGAAGCAAAAGGATAGAGAAAAGGGTTTGGAGAACGAACGGGAAGGATTCGCATCGGCGAGCTCAGAGAGACAGGAAGAAGAAGCAACAGAACCGTACGAGAAAGAGGGATCGAGCGAGTCTTAATGAAATTTTTTAAGTAAACGAAAAAAAAACCAAGGGCCCAACCCTTCGGTTAGTCCAAATTTAAAAAAAAAAAAAAACAGAGGCTTGCAGAATCCGAGGGCCTACCCCTCGGTGTTGCCAAAATTCCAAAAAAAAAAAAAAGCAAAACAAAAGTCAATACCGGTAATTTCCGAGGGTTTTTTTCTTAAAGAACCCTAGAAAACTCTCATATGAGTATTTTCCTAGGACTGTGACCCTAAGTACAGGCCCTAAGTAATTATTGTAGCTAATAATTAAAATTCTTGTAGTGTTACGACTTTACTCCGCGGAAACAAGTCACTTCATTCCCTAAAACCATATACCAACAGACGAGATTTTAAACATTCATATCTTAAGGCTTGACCCTTGACCCTTCCTCTCCCGATTTCCCCTAGTCCGGCAATCCCTAGAGGGTACCCACTCTTCCCTTTGGCTTATTCATCCTTTTGGCTCTGTTGTTCTTTACATTAGTGGACTTTATATGTAGCTCCACTTTGCTGGGATAATGTCTTCTGACAACCAGACCTTTAGCATTTTCGAAGACGCGTATTTGACATTTTATTCTGTTGAACCTCAAGTCCCACATCGGTGGGATTTTGTTTGGTTGGCCCCTTTGTAGTGTATAAAAGGAGGCCAAGGTGTGATGTTTTAAATCATCCCAAACATTTCTCTTCTTCCTCTTTTATTATTTCTTATACTCAACAAGAGTATTGTGAGAGTATTTGTGAGGTATTTTGTGAGAGGTATTCTTGTAATATTTTCCCACATAGTGAAATTCTTCTGGTCTTGCCCCGTGGTTTTTCCCTTATTTGTAATATTTTCTCGTCTTTTATTTTAGTTGTGTGACACCATCTGATACTCTGATACCTAACAGTGGTATCAGAGCTCAAGGTTGGTGATACTATTCCGCTGCGTCACTTTAGGAAGGTGTTGGTTCTTAGTATGCTCTGTGGTTACAGCATTGTCTGATCTGCCACATCAGAAAAGAATTGTTACCAGAAATAGTGTGGTAGTATAAAAGTGTATGTCTAGTAAAGTTCTGGCTAAGGAAAGACAAGGTTTTTAAGTACGCTTAGCGACACCTCTCTTTCCTGAGAATTTACTTGGTGCACTCTTTACGGGCTACAGTCACTTTTTCGGTATATAGTACTATTCACAGACACGGTTACTATTCACACGTGTAGTTGTATACTTTACTGAATTGTTAACATATCTTTGGATTTGTTACGGTATACGGGATAATGCATAATACTGCTCATTCACGATATCTTTGTGCTATTCACGGTGAAATAGTGTAATCCGGTTCGGTTAGTGTACAACCATGGCGTAAAAATTTGAGATAGAGAAGTTCAATGGGAGTAATTTCTCCCTGTGGAAATTGAAGGTAGCGGCAGTTCTGAGGAAGGATAATTGCTTTGAAGCAATTGAAGGCAGACCCACATATATGACTGATGAAAAGTGGAAAGAGAAGGATGACAATGCTGTTGCCAATTTGCACCTAGCAATGGCGGATTCAGTTTTGTCAAGTGTTGCAGAAAAAAAGACTGCAAGGGAGATTTGGGATGTACTTAACAAATTGTACGAGGTTAAGTCACTTCACACAAGAATATTCTTGAAGAGGAAACTCTACACTCTTCGAATGAGTGAATCCACATTAATGACGGAGCACATTAACACTGAACACGCTATTGGCTCACCACAAAGATCTGATTTCAAAATAGCGAGAAAATGAACGCGTGCGTAACTTTTACTTGAGTTTACCGTATTCAGATGATCAACTCATCATCAACATTACAAACAACAATGTTGCTGACACTCTTCACTTTGATGATGTTGCCGGTGCAATCCTTGAAGAAGAATCCAGGTGCAAGAATAAGGAGGAAAGGTCAGAAAGTTCAAAGCAAGTAGAAGCTTTAACGATGACGAGAGGCATATCAACAGAACGTGGCCCCAGTGGGAGCCAAGATCGTGGTAGATCAAAATCTCGAAGAAGAAAGAATCTCAAATGATACAACTGTGGCATGAGAGGGCACTTGAAGAAGGAGTGTTGGAACAAGAAGAATGGAGAGAAGACCTCAGAAGCATCAACCTCGCAAGGTTGTGTTGCAAGTACCTCAGATGATGGAGAAATCCTGTATAGCGGAGCAACAAGTTCTAAAGGTGGAAGGAAGCTCAATGATGCCTGGATAGTGGATTCAGGTGCGACATGGCACATGACTTCACACCGATATTGGTTTTGTACTTATGAGCCTGTCTCGGTAGGATCCGTATTTATGGGAAATGATCACGCCTTAGAAATCGTTGGAATCGGTACTGTCAGAATAAAGATGCAAGATGGTACTGTTCGCAAGATACAAGGGGTACGACATGTGAAGGGTTTGAAAAGGAACCTATTGTCCACTGGGCAATTGGATGACTTCGGGTGCAAGATCCATATTGAAGGTGGAATCTTGAAAGTAGTGAAGGGCAATCTTGTGGTGATGAAAGCAGAAAAGATCACAAGCAATCTATACATGCTTTTGGGAGATACGTTACAAGAGGCTGATGCATCAATTGCATCAGCGAGCCATGAAGAATCAATGATGATGTGGCATCGCAGGCTAGGCCATATGTCAGAGCGTGGCTTAAAAGTCCTTGCAGAACGCAGTCTCTTACCCGGGCTCAAGACGGTAACTTTACCCTTCTGTGAGTACTGTGTGACAAGTAAGCAGCATAGATTGAAATTTGGAAAAGTAACTACCAGAAGCAAACACATACTAGACTTGATACATTCTGATGTGTGGGAGTCGTCGGAAACATCCATGGGGGGACCAACTATTTTGTATCATTCATTGTTGACTACTCCAGGAGATTGTGGGCATACCCGATCAAGAAGAAGTCAGATGTGTTTCCAGTATTCATGGAGTTCAAAGCACAAGTAGAGCTTGAAACTGGGAAGAAAATCAAGTGCTTGAGGACAGACAATGGAGGAGAATATGTAGATGGTAACTTTCTATCATTCTGCAAGCAAGAGGGTATTACGAGACAATTCACTGTTGCACATACACCTCAATGAATGGTGTAGCGTAATCGGATGAACAAGACTCTCCTAGAAAGAATAAGAGCTATCTTTGAGAACGGCAGGATTAGCCAAATCTTTTTGGCGTAAGCGATCAAAGCGCACATTACGTGATAAATCGATCGCCATCAACAGCGATTGGTTTGAAGTCACCAATGGAGATGTGGAAAGGAAAGCCGGTAGATTATTCTTCTTTACATGTGTTCGGATGTCCTGCGTCGTAATGTACAACTCCCAAGAAAGAACAAAGTTGGATCCAAAATCCGTAAAATGTATATTCTTGGGTTATCTTTGACAATGTCAAGGGGTATCGCTTGTGGGACCCCACCGCCCGCATAAGCTTGTTGTTAGCAGATGTAGTCTTTGCAGAAAATGAATTACAAAGTGAGCGTAAAAATGACAACACTTTTAAAGAGATCGCTATCTTGCGGTTGGAGAGAAAGACTCAAGAAGATGATTCTTCCGGGCGTAACCAGAACACATAGAACAAGAACCAGGCGAGGTCAATGATGAAGAAGTTCGACGATCAACACGTCGGATAACGGCACCATCGTGGCACTCGGACTATGTTATGGCTCGCCATGATGCATCTTGTCTTTTGACCGAAGAAGGTGAACCATCATCTTTTCAAGAAGCGTTGAACAGTTCAGATGCTTCTCAATGGATGACAGCAATGCGGGAAGAAATGGAAGCCCTACATAGAAATAAGACTTGGGAACTTGTTGAACTTCCAAAGGGTCGGAAAGCCATCGGGAACAAATGGGTGTTCAAAATCAAACGAGACGGCAATGATCAAGTGGAACGGTATCGTGCCAGACTTGTAGTCAAAGGTTATGCTCAGAAAGAAGGGATAGATTTTGATGAGATATTTTCTCCAGTTGTCAGACTTACTACTATCAGGGTAGTGTTGGCAATATGTCGCATTTGATTTACATCTTGAGCAGTTGGATGTAAAGATTTCTTCATGGAGAGCTTGAAGAAGAAATTTATATGCTCCAACGTAAGGCTTTAAAGAACAAGGAAAAGAAAACTTGGTTTGTAGGTTGACCAAATCTCTGTACGGTCTAAAGCAGGCGCCCAGATGTTGGTACAAGAGATTTGATTCCTTCATAATTAGCCTTGGTTACAACATGTTGCCAAGTGACTCCAAACACAAGAGGGGGGTGAATTGTGTGTGAACGGTGCTTTCAAAAACTTTTGGAGAAATAAGCGCTAATTATGAGTTGTTGAAATATTAATGTGAAATAGATAAATCACTTGAAGAATAAATTGCAAACGAGTTAAAAATAAAGTAAATAGTAAGATATAAATAAAATAAAGTGCAGAAATTTAATTGACTGAAAAATAGAGAGATAAGGAGTAAAAAAACACACAACAAATTATCCAGGTTCGGCCACCTAACACCCCTGTGGCCTACGTCCTGTCCCCAAAGCAAACCAGTATGGGATTTTCACTAAGACACTAGCTTTTAAATCAGGTTCAGCTAGAAACCTTTACAACTCTAAATCAGAATAACAGGTTCAAGAGATATCACCTCTCTATGAACAACTTGGGATTTCTACCCAATAATAATTAGAAAAATTGTCAATAAGAGATACACTCAAAAGTGTAGATATAAACAAATTGAAGCACAAATATTACAACTCAAACTATGTAGAGTAAGAAGGCTCTCAATAAAAATAATTAAGTGAGTGTGAATGAGAGAAAAAAAAAATTGCAAAGTTTTTTGGTAAAAAATTTTTTGCTTGAGACGTGCGTTGTGTTTTGCTGTGTGTTAAACAAGAGAATGTGCATATGGCTATTTATAGAGAGAGTGGCTGAGAAAACAATGTGATACATACACATAGTACGTAACGCTTGGTTCAAAGATTTGTTCAAAGCTCTTGACCAACAAAGCTGACCATTTATTGTCATAAAAAAATATGAAACACGTTATTCTTTTTATTGGCCAACCTGATATACGATTTCAGTTAGCAATTGGGCCTGAGGCTTGAAACACGTTCCTGAGGAAAAATATTTGACTCAAAGAGGAAAAAAGTGAAGCATCGGAATTATGATGACACACTCCTTTCAATTGTCATATTAAAAATGAAAAACATGTTAGTCATCATATTGAGAACAGTGGTATGAAAAGTGTCAGACCACATGCACGTTAATTCTATCAAAAAAGGAAGTCATTTTTCTATGATAAGATGTGTTGCTGAGAAAAAAAAATTTGTACGCTGGACTCCCTAAGATTGAAAAAATTCTTAACTTAGGAAAAATATTTTGACAACAAATAAATAAACCATTTTAGATCAAGGCCATATAAATGATTTTCAAAAAAATATATTCGAGTGAGTGTGTGAATTATTTTAATTGAGAGCTTCTACTACTTCTCACAAATAATTCTAAAAAATATACCCAAAAACCCAAAACTGAAAGTCTTCAATTCTTGGTAATTCTTTTCCGCTTTTTGCACATTTGTAGATCCTTTTGTCAATCATCAAAACAATTCCTGTCAAGGCATATATTCACATACTCCCCCTTTTTGATGATGACAAACATCTCATGAAGGGAATTTGCTTAGCAAAAGGAGTTAGTCCAATAAAGATATAATAATAAAGATTAAGCGTGATATGATGAAAAATATCAGAGTTTAAGTGCAATTAAGAAGTCCCCATTACTATCAGAGTTTAAGCGCAATTAAGAACTCCCTCTTACTATAGGCAATACTTAAAAGATCACTCCCCCTGAATCATGCATTCATGTAACTCTCCCCTTTTTGGCAACATCAAAAAGTGGGAAAGACAAATAAAGCAAGGCATATATTCAGGATTAAACAAGCATATTTTGATAGTTACGTGATACCAAGCTTGGTGTGTGACAGATGAGCTGGTTGGACATGATTAGCTAGTTGCATAAGACAAATGCGTCACCCACTCATTATTCCGTACTTAAAGAAAATGGAAGGGGAAAAGACCTGCATAAACTCGTTAGCACACTCAAACGCCCAAGTTAGAATTTATTCAAAAAGAAAATGCAGTCACAGGCAGTCACTCAATGCATGATTAGTCTAAAATTCTCAATTCAGTTCTAATAAAAAAGAAAGTTTCCTTAGGCAAAGGTTTAGTAAAAATATCTGCAAGTTGTCTAGATGTTTCCACAAATTCAATCATGCAATCACCTTTTTGAACATGATCTCTAATAAAATGGTGCCTAATCTCTATGTGTTTAGTCCGAGAGTGATAAACCGGATTTTTAGTGAGGTTTATGGCACTAGTATTGTCACACTTTATTGGAACAGTTTTCAAATTAATCCCATAATCATTCAACTGTTGTTTCATCCAAATAATCTGTGCGCAACAACTACCTGCCGCAACATATTCCGCTTCGGCAGTGGACAAAGCCACACTGGCTTGTTTCTTACTATGCCATGAAACCAAGGCATTCCCAAGTAAGTGACATGTCCCACTAGTGCTTTTTCGGTCCAATTTACAACCCGCAAAATCAGAATCCGAGTACCCAATCAAAGTGCATTCGGCACCTTTGGGGTACCATAAACCCGTGTTTTGTGTGCCAATGAGGTATCTCATAATGCGTTTTACAGCAGAGAGATGTGATTCCTTAGGACTAGCTTGAAAACGTGCACACATACAAACACTAAACATAATATCAGGACGACTAGCAGTGAGATAGAGAAGAGATCCTATCATACCTCTATACTTACTTACTTCGACCGACTTACCACCTTCATCTTTGTCAAGATAGCATGAAGTGCTCATTGGAGTTGAGATTTCTTTTTCATCGCTCATTCCAAATTTCTTGAGTAAATCCTTGCAATATTTGGATTGATTGATGAATATTCCTTCCTTTGTTTGTTTGATTTGAAGTCCAAGGAAGTAATTTAGCTCTCCCATCATTGACATTTCAAATTCACTTTGCATGATATCAGAAAATTCCTTACACAAGGATTCATTAGTAGCACCAAATATTATATCATCGACATAAATTTGAACAAGTAAAATGTCATGCTTCTTATGTTTGATGAAAAGAGTAGTATCAACTTTTCCTCTTTCAAAACCTTTTTCAAGTAAGTATTTGCTCAACCTATCATACCAAGTTCTAGGAGCTTGTTTTAAAACATACAGAGCCTTTTTCAATTTAAAAACATGATTTGGAAATTCAAAATTTTCAAAACCAGGAGTTTGATCAACAAATACTTCTTCTTGAATATAACCATTTAGAAAAGCACTCTTTACATCCATTTGAAAAAGTTTAAAATCCATGATACATGCAAATGCAAGAAGCATACGAATGGCTTCTAATCTAGCCACGGGCGCATATGTTTCATCAAAATCTATGCCCTCTTGTTGATTGTAGCCTTTTGCAACAAGTCTAGCTTTATTTCTAACAATAATACCGTTTTCATCTAGCTTGTTGCGAAAGACCCATTTGGTCCCAATGACTATATGATCTTTAGGTTTGGGAACTAGTTCCCAAACATTGTTTCTTTCAAATTGATTTAATTCCTCTTGCATAGCAAGGGTCCAATGTTCATCAATAATGGCTTCATTGATGTTCTTTGGTTCAACTTGAGAAACAAAAGCCATGAAAAGACATGCATGATTAAGAGAGTTTCGAGTTGTTACCCCTTTAGAGATATCACCAATTATATTGTCAAGTGGATGATGTTTTGAGACTCTCCATTCTTTTGGTAGATTTGAATGAGGAGATTCCTTAGAAGATTGTGGCAAAGGATTTTCATCTTCATCTTTGGACTCATTTGAATCTTCTAAGTGACTATTTCCCAATATTTCTGCAAGATCATCAACACTATCTTCTACCAAAGATTTTGGGTTATACTCATCAAAGGGAACATGCACAGATTCTTCAATGGTCAAAGTTCTCTTATTATAAATTCGAAAAGCTTTACTAGAAATAGAATATCCAAGAAATATACCTTCATCCGCTTTGGCATCAAATTTTCCAAGGTTATTCTTACCATTGTTTAGGACAAAACACTTGCATCCGAAAACGTGAAGGTGGGAAATGTTGGGCTTCCTTCCTTTGTAGAGTTCATACGGTGTTTGTTTAAGGATCGGCCTTATAAGAACTCGATTCATCACATAGCAAGCGGTGCTCACGGCGTCTGCCCAAAAGTACTTAGGAAGGTTAGTCTCATTGAGCATCGTCCTCGCTAGCTCTTCAAGAGACCGATTTTTCCTTTCAACCACTCCATTTTGTTGCGGTGTCCTTGGAGCAGAAAAGTTGTGATCAATGCCATTTTCTGTGCAAAATGCTTCAAATGCTTCATTCTCAAATTCCCCACCATGATCACTTCGAATGGAAGCAATGTTAAGTCCCTTCTCATTTTGTATAACATTTGCAAGTTTTCGAAAAGCATTAAAAGCATCATTTTTGTGAGAAATAAATAAAGTCCATGTATAGCGAGAATAGTCATCCACAATAACAAGAGCATAGTAATTGCCACCAAAGCTCATGGTTCTAGAAGGGCCAAATAAATCCATATGTAAAAGTTGTAAAGGCCGGTTTGTAGAAACAATATTTTTAGATTTGAAAGATGCCTTTACTTGTTTTCCTTTTTGACACGCATCACAAAGTTTATCTTTTTCAAAACGAATCTTTGGCAAACCAATTACTAAGTCTTTACGAACCAATTTATTAAGATGATCCATGTGAATATGAGCCATTCTTCTATGCCATAGCCAAGATTCATCCTCTTTACTAAAAAGACAGCATGCATCATTTGAAGGTAGTTCATTCAAATCAAACATATAGATATTTCCAATTCTAGATCCAACAAAAACAATACTTTTATTAAGAGAATTTATGACCATGCATGCATTTTGAAGAATCAAATACAACATTATTGCCTTTGTCACAAAGTTGACTAATACTTAGCAAGACATTCTCTATAATGGGATTAGGACTCTTACCAATAGTACCAATCCCAAGAATTTTACCTTTATTATTATCACCATAACAAACATAACCTTTATTTTTGGGTTCCAAAGAGGAGAACTTGCTTTTGTCTCCTGTCATGTGCTTTGAACAACCGCTATCAAGATACCAATTTGAATCTTTGGCTTTCAAGCACACCTCATCTTCATCATGATTTGCCATTAGACTAAGGTGAGCCTCTTCATTTTCAGATTCATCAGAAGAATCCATATCATTATCATCCCAGGCAATGTAAGCTCTTCTTCCCTTCGAATCCTTTGGTGGTTTCTTTTCAAATTTCTCATTCCTCGTTTGGTTTTGAGGACAATCGGGTTTTATGTGACCTTTCTTTCCACACTTGTAGCAGGTAGGATTAAAAGAAGTTGTTTCATCACTTTTCTTTTGAGAGCTTGGGAACTTACCTTTGTTTCTGAGTCTCATGAACCTCTTGAATTTGCGAACCATTAGACTCATGTTTTCCTCATTATTTTCATCTTCAAGGAAATCACACTCGTCATTGTCAATTTCCTCAATGCTTGCTTTGAGGGCGAGCCCTTTCTTTTTCTTATCAACTTCTTCGCTTTCCATGAGACGATTTAGTTCAAGTTCATGTTCCTGCAATTTTCCAAATAAAGTAGCCAAGGTCATAGAAGATAAGTCTCTAGATTCAGCTATAGCAGTGACCTAGGGTTGCCAATTCCTGTTTAGACATCTAAGAACTTTGTTAATCAAATCTTCATTAGTAAAGGATTTCCCAAGAGTTCTGAGATGATTTATTATATGAGTAAATCATTTTTGCATATCTTGTATGCTTTCACCTGGGTTCATCCTAAATAACTCATACTCATGGGTTAATGTGTTCATTCGAGCCCTCTTGACCTCGGTAGTACCTTCATGGGTCACTTGGAGGGTGTCCCACATTTCCTTAGCGGACTCACAATTTGAGACCCTATAGAACTCATCGTAGCTTAAAGCAGAGGTGATGATGTTTTTGGCTTTTAAATTGTGTTGGACCTTTTTCTTTTCCTCATCGGTCCAAAGGGTTCTTGGTTTGTTCACCATCTCATTATTGACTGAATGAGTGGGAACAAACGGACCGTTTTCCACTGCATCCCAAACATCAAGGTCTGACTTCAAGGAAAATTTTCATTCTTTCTTTCCAATAACCATACCTGCACCATTGAAAGATGGGGGTGCATTCACTAATGTCCCTCATTACAAAAACTGTTTGAAGTCATCCTCTTGAGACGGTTTGGTCCTTTAAACAAGAGCCTAGCTCTGATACCACTTGTTGCCAAGTGACTCCAAACACAAGAGGGGGGTGAATTGTGTGTGAACGGTGCTTTCAAAAACTTTTGGAGAAATAAGCGCTAATTATGGGTTGCTGAAATATTAATGTGAAATAGATAAATCACTTGAAGAATAAATTGCAAACGAGTTAAAAATAAAGTAAATAGTAAGATATAATCCAGGAATTAAAAATAAAGTCTAGCTTGTATGTGGATGACATGTTAGTGGTAGGCCCCAACAAAGATCGAATCCAGAAATTGAAGGCACAGTTGGCTAGAGAGTTTGATATGAAGGACTTGGGACCCGCAAACAAGATTTTAGGGATGCAAATTCACCGAGACAAAAATGATAGGAAGATTTGGCTTTCTCAAAAGAATTATCTAAGGAAGGTCTTGCGGCGCTTCAACATGCAAGACTGTAAGCCAATTTCTACCCCGCTTCCTGTCAATTTTAAATTATCCTCAAGTATGAGTCCTAGCAATGAAGCGGAGAGGATGGAAATGTCTCGAGTACCGTATGCATCAGCGGTGGGAAGCCTTATGTATGCCATGATATGTACAAGACCAGACATTGCACAAGCAGTGGGAGCGGTTTGTCGGTTTATGGCAAATCCAGGTAGAGAGCATTGGAATACTGTTAAGAGGATCCTTAGATACATCAAAGGAACCTCAAATGTTGCATTATGTTACGGAGGATCAGAATTCATTGTCAGGGGTTATGTTGATTCAGATTTTGCAGGTGATCTTGATAAAAGGAAATCCACTACTGGGTATGTATTCACAGTTGCAGGGAGAGCGGTGAGCTGGTTATCTAAGTTACAGACTTTGTAGCTTTGTCTACTACAAAGGCTGAGTACATGGCAGCTACCCAGGCTTGCAAGGAAGCTATCTGGATTAAAGGTTTAATGGAGGAACTTGGGCACAAGCAACATATGATTACTGTGTATTGTGACAGTCAGAGTGCCTTGCACATTGCAAGGAATCCAGCTTTTCATTCCAGGACAAAGCATATAGATACCCAATATCACTTTGTTCGTGAAGTGGTAGAGAAAGGAACCGTGGATATGCAAAAGATTCACACCAAAGATAACCTAGCAGATGTGATGACGAAGCCAATCAATGCTGACAAGTTTATTTGGTGTCGATCCTCCTATGGCCTATCGTAAACGTAGTTTACATGGAATGGCAAGGCAGAAAGAGTGGTGTGAAGATATGATTGACTCAATCAAAATCTTCAAGTGGGAGAATTGTTGAACCTCAAGTCCCACATCGGTGGGATTTTGTTTGGTTGGCCCCTTTGTAGTGTATAAAAGGAGGCCAAGGTGTGATGTTTTAAATCATCCCAAACATTTCTCTTCTTCCTCTTTTATTATTTCTTATACTCAACAAGAGTATTGTGAGAGTATTTGTGAGGTATTTTGTGAGAGGTATTCTTGTAATATTTTCCCACATAGTGAAATTCTTCTGGTCTTGCCCCGTGGTTTTTCCCTTATTTGTTGAGGGTTTTCCACGTAAATTTTGTGTGTTCATTTCTTTATTTTCTCGTCTCTTATTTTAGTTGTGTGACACCATTTTGATACTCTGGTACCTAACATATTCAAGTGAGTACTCAATCCAAAAAAACTTCATTACATTGTTTTGGTTGGTTCTGATATTTGAAGAAATTATTGGCTCTGAATATAAATTTACAATGCTCCATTTTTAGAGGTTTTTAAATATTTAAAAAATCCACAAAAGTATGTTAATGTTTTTCTACACCACAAGTTTTTCTTTTTTGTAATGTTAAAGTGTAATTTAAGGCTACTTTTTTAATTCGTGACCTATTTTGAGAATGACAATAAACCAAGTATTGTAAACCTATGAAAAGACTAGAGAAAAGAGGAATTTTTAACCATTAGTGAAAATGAAGTGATTATTACTTTTAGTTCTTTTTTGTGGTAGCTTTGGGATATTCCATATATTGTGCATTTTCCAATCCGACAAAAACAATATTTGGGAATTTTGCATTTAATTGGGATAGTGACAGTTGCAATTCTTCATGAAACTGCCTCGCAAAAATTCCAGAAACTATCACTGATGCCACTATGCAGTTCAAAGTCTCCAACCAAGCCGTAGCTATTGTGTGGTCACTTGAGGTATGTACTTAAGTCATATTTCATTTCCCTCTCGAATACTTATAGATTGTAATTGTGTATCAAGTTCATGCTTTGAACTGATAATTCTTCGTAAGCTTTTAACTCACGCGTCGGGTCAACCCGATCTTGTGTTAAGTCAACCTGATCTTTATTGAACCCTCACATCATCAGGTTTTGTTAGGTTAAGGACCAGCCGACCAGTTTAGGTTCAAAAATTGTCCCAACCAATATTTAGGACTAGGTAAGGGACAAGCATAACTCGTCCCAACTTATCCTACGAACACCCCTAGTAGGTATGCATCAATGTTGTCAATTCAGGTTCCAAAATTTTCAATTCTGTCGAATCAGCTATTGTTAGCCGACTCTAATTGCCCTATTTGAGCTTCAAAGTCGATACCTCGTTTCTCCATGGTCTCCATGATTCGTCTCACATCTGCTTACAATTCCTTAAGCCTCGTGTTCTCTTCCATTGTGGAAATGAAAGCACCAATGGAATGAATTTAAATTCGAGTAACAAAATGAAGAAGAACACTATTATATTGAATTTCACAAAGAAGGAAAAGTCACTTCTAGTATATAGGCTGAAAGAAAATTACAATAACGAAATAGAAAAGGAATGAGTTCAGAAAGAAGAAATAGTAGAAGAATATCAGAGAGAAATCATGGCATCACACACAATGCAAGTCTTTCCCCCAATTATCATTCTCTCTCTCATACCTCATCCTCACACGTAATCCTCCCACGTGAAGTTAGTTATTTTGGGATTGTTGTTCCTCCTTGCCACCTTGGCCCCTGGATTCCAGTCTTTCTATTCATTTCGTGTCCTTGCTAACTTCCACATGGTCCTCTTTGACATATTGCAGCTGATAGCTGACTCAGCTGCCTTAGTGGCTATTTCAAGTCTTAGCCTCATTACACCACTATTACCCCCGGTCCATATATAAGAGAAACTGATGTGTCTGGTGTAGACCAGAGACATCAGTTATTCAATAAACCTAAAAAATGTATTTGTGTTTTATATATGGGACCAGAAGTAGTACTACACTATAAAGTGAACAGAAAAAGAAACACATACTAGTATAGCGAATATCACTGGCTTCTGAAAGTAAAGCTCATAATAACCATAATATCTCCCTTGTGATTGCTCCTTTTAGCTTGTGAAGTCAAAGGTTTGATAAAAATCTCACCAAATAGATGGCAGTTGGATAAACAGATTCTCTTCATATAAGTGGTGATGTGGCTTCTATTAATTGGTTCGGTTACGACCCCCATCGGTACACAATAGATTTTAGTTATAGGCAATATATATGTTCATCTGTCAGATTTGGCTTAGGTGGTTTTGGTAACATATTCGTACAACATATTAGTTGGTTTTGGGAGGGTCCATTCTAGTGGTAACAACTAACAACTAGTAAAACGTTAACTTTTTTCTTAAAACAATTTTTGTTCCTCGTAAAGAATTTTCCAGTATAGAATATACAAATAATTATTATCTTACCTTTTGATTTTTCATTTTGGTCACGTAATAAAGGAACTGTTGCATGCTATTTTTGGGTCACATAAAGTACGGTATTCGTCGCAAGTAATATTTCTAGGGAAAAAAAATATATCTTTTTTTTTTCAAAAGGAAAACTATTTCATTTCATTCATAATCAAAACCACAACACATTTGGTAAACTCGTCATACAATTTGAGACTAGCGATATATACAGCCATCCCTATCAAAGTGTGAGCAACTACACGAGTTTGCCTCCTAATAAACTTTACCAAAGAGTTGTCAAAATCATAAGATAAATGACTCCTACAATTTGATAAAATAGCCCCATATTCATTTTCGACTTCTCCTTGATACACATGGAGTCTTGGAGAGTATCCGTAAAATTTAGCTTTGAAGAACTGCTCTCTCTTATCACGATGGAATCCTTCACGAATGCATCACGAAAGAGAAAAATGACCAATTGAAGTCATGACTAACCATACATGGCTCTTATAAAATAGATTAAATACCTAAATTGGTCCCTGACAAAAATTACGGAGACCAATTTAGTCCATAAAAAATGAAAAATACTAATTTAATACTTAAAAATCTCAAATATTGGTCAAATTAGTCATTTTAAAAATAATTTTTAGGGATATTTTAGTAACTATCAGGACTAATTTGACCCACATTTAAGATTCTTAAAGATCAATTTGATATTTTTTATTTTTCAAATACTAAATTGGTCTTCGTAATTTTTATTGAGTAACAATTTAGGTATTTACTCCATAAAATAAAGAAGACTTGGAGCCATATATTAATTCGTGATGCGCTCGCGACATTATTTGTCGCGACATTCGGCATTTCCCTTTTCTTAAATATTCAACTACTTGTATAATTTAATGAAGTTTAATGATTAAAATTTAATACTAACAAACTTAAAAACACGAATATGACATGGAGCACGAATATGACGTTAATACATACAAGAACACGTCATTTTTTTTTTACAAAAGAACACGTCATATTTTAAGATCTACAAAAACACAATTATAATATAACACATAAAATTAATATAAATAATATAAATAATAAATTAAATGATCTTAAAAAAATTAATTACTATTTGCGTGTGTAAATTTTTGTGCACAAATATCTGATCATATCTCGCCATATAGATATTTGTGTAGGTATTTTGCATTGTCAGTACATAGTTATTAAACTATAAATTAAAATGCACAATTAATTATTTTGATAATTTACTTACTATGCATTTGCACTGCACAAAAAAACTACATAAACATTCAATCATATATCACCATTTAGATATTTTTATAGGTATTTTAAGAAATAATATTATAATGTGATATCATAATGAGATATGATTGAATGTCTTATGTAAACTTTTTTTACACCGTAGGTTATTGTATAGTTATTGAACTCATATATTAAAAATTATATGAATCATTATAAATATAATAAAACTTTTTTATTTATTTAATTATTGTAATATTTTCATATGTAGTAACACAATATTCTCAATAATAATAATAATAATAATAATAATAATATGAAATACAATTAGAAATTTCTGATATGTATATGAAAGTGTTCGACTGGAATACGTAATCAACATGAGAATCGTTAATGCTTTAAAGATATGTGTGTCTCACAAACGAGATAAATTGTACTAGAAACAGCTAGTACAAAGGACTTATGACAAGGAGACAATTTATCATAACCAAGAAAACGAGATAAAGGATAAGAAGTACCTGAGAATGAATTGTCAATAGTAGAAGAATTAACTATATTGCAATGGTAGTCTTTGAGGTAACTAGGAGGTTGCTTGACTCTAGAGGAAGTTGTAAGAGAAGCAAAATTATGTGTAGATAGGGCAGCGACAGAATCCTGAGAAGGCTACATAGGAGGCTGGGTAGAGAAAACTGCATCCTGAGAAGGCTGCCCAGGAAGCTGGTCGGAAAGAGGAAACTGCATGTGCAGAAGCAAGTGCAGAAATGGGTGAAGGGGCAGGTGCAGGGTCTCGTGCTAAGGCTAAATCAGTGACACTGGGTCTGGATGGTTGAGAGGAATGTATGACAAGAAAATTTGGAGTGTTTGAAGATTGAGATGACGTAGTAAAGGGAAAGATGTTTTCATAAAATGACACATGCCTAGAGTAGAAAATTTCATGAGTGTGTAAATCTTACAAAAGGTAACCTTTGACACCTAAGGTATGACCAATGTGAACACATTTGCAGGCTCTAGCTTGAAATTTGGTTCTATGGGCAGAATGAGTGGTGGCATAACATAGGGAACCAAAAACTCTAAGCATAGACAAATCAGGAACTTTGTTATGCAGGCAAAAGAAAGGGGATTCGTTATTAAGTTTGGTGGAAGGAAGGCGATTTATGAGATGGACAGCATGTGAAACAGTAAAATCGCAGAATTGAATGGGCAAATTAGATTGAAACATGAGGGTTTTAGTAACATTAAGAATGTGTTGATATTTTCTTTCAACTACCCCGTTTTGTTAGGGAGTTTCAGCACAAGACAATAGGTGAATAATGCCTTTAGATTTGTAGATTTGTAAAAGTGTGGCATACTGAATTCCACACCATTATCAGACCTAATGGTTTTAACATTCAAGTCAAATTGAGTGTGAATGAGAGTAACAAATTGCACAATGTGATCCCTAATTTCAGATTTTGTTTTCATTAGTCTTATCCATGTATGCCTAGATTTGTTATCTACAATGGTAAGAAAATACTTATTTCCATGTATAGAAGGGACAGAATAAGGTCCCTAAATATCAACATGAATCAATTCAAAAAGGCAAGATGCAGTAGACTTGCTGTTCGGAAAAGAATTTTTCTTTTGTTTAGCATAATGATATGCATCACAAGCATCAGGAGCAGAAATGGGTATATTACAATGTTGTTTGTGAACAAGAGAAAAACACCTATTGAATAGATGACCTAACCTATAATGTCATAGATTTATGTCTAAGGCAGAGGTAGTGTTATTGATACAATGAAAAGAAGAAAATAAATTAGAAACAGAATGCCCATTAACAACCAGTGAATATGGTCTTCCATGCTGCTTAGCATTGCCAATCATCCTCATGGAATGGAGGTCCTGTATGAAACATGTTGAATCAGTAAATAAAACCTGACAGCATAAAGATTTGGCAAGTTAAGCCACTAAAATGATGTTGTCCAAAAAATTTGGAACAAAAAGAACATCATTTAAAGTGCGATCAGATGATAAATGGATGGTACCACTATATGAAGCAAATGTAACTATTCCATTGGGAAGGGAAATAGAAATAGGTTTAATGGCTTTATAAGTGGGGAAAAAAATAAAGAGAAGAGGTTATGTGATTTGTGACACCCGAATCAATCCGCCAAAGAGATGAAAGATTACCTAAAGAAGCAGAGGTAGAAGCCAAGTGATGATCACTAACCAAGTTGGTGGAATGAGCAGTAGCTGTAGGTGTAATGGGAGGCAAAAGAGCAAGAAGACCTTGAATTTGCTCCTTCGTGAGACTAGGAGAAGCATGGAAGAATCATTTGGTGAATTAGGAAAAACTATGCAATCAGTTAAATAATTGTTCAATGTCTACTTGGATTTGTAACCAGGAGGGTAACCGTGTTTGATAAAACAAGTACCCACTGTGTGGTTTGTGCGGTTACAGAATGTGCAAAATCTTACAGATTTCTGTTGTGGAAATTTGCTTCTACCACGACCCTGGGAAGTATTGGATGGGGGCCTGAGATGGATTAGACTACAAAGCCGAAATAAAAGCCTCGGGAGTAGGAAGAATTCCAGGATTCAATTGGCGCTCATGTTGAATGTAATGCCCCGTTTCCAGAGCGCTACAGTATAATAATTATTAAACCCTAAACGAGTAACTAGACGATATAGATATACTGAAAATAATAGTAGTTTATTCAAACTAAATGTATTGACACATAAGTACATCAGATTATATACTCATGGAACCCGTGTTTAGGGCCCACGACCTATACGACATATATACAGACTCTAACTTACTGGCTGTGACACGTAACTGAAGAGAGAGTTACTCTTACTGAGTACTCTCTACACATTTCACGTTGCTGGCGATCCTTCCATCGAGTCCATGTTATCTGTTTTATATGAAAGAAGAAATACAACACAAGAAAAGAGAAGGAGCTAAGAAACACATTACACGCTATAAAATCGGGGGCTAAAATACGCTTTTGGTCCCTTAACTTTATTTTAGTTTTCATTTTGGTCCCTTAATTAATTAAACTTCCATTATGGTCCCTTAAGTTATGAACGTTTTGCCGCATTACTCCCTTCCGTCAAAAACCCACCTAACATTGTTTATCCTGTCTGACGTGGCTAACACATTGCTGACGTGGCTCTCATTTTTTTTCTTTTCCTTTCTTTCTTTTTCATTTTTTCCCCCTCAAACTCTCTCTTGCTGCTGCTGCAGCAGCTTTGGTTGAAAGAACAAAAACGCAGAAATTGGAATATGCAGACGGAGCACTAGAAATTGGAAAGAACAAAAACGAACGAAAATGCAGAAATTGGAATGCAGCACCAGTAACAAAAACGAACGCTGCTGCTAGTCACAAAAAAAAAAGGAACGCTGCCAAAGAACCCAAAATAAACACTGTTGATCATCTTCTCCAAATTTAAATTAGGTTCTTTTTGCGTGGATTTTACAGGGATTAATTTTTAACTTTATAAAATTAGATATTGCAGTGTAATCAATTGTCCAACGCTGTTGGTATTGGACAAGCATATTTACTGTTGAGATAGTTCTGAAACGCTGCTGCTATTGGACAAGCATATTTGCTTCATTATTAAAATTAGATATTTACTGTTATTTTTCCCCGAAGAACCAAAGTTGATATTGTTGTGTAATCAATTGTCCAAAGCTGCTGGTATTTTTTGTTGTTATGTGGATTAATTTTTAAGCTAGTCTTCTCAATTTATGGATTATTCAACTTGATGTATGTTTGTTCTGATGTATGTGGACAATTGGGAAACGAGTGGTCTCACAAGACTTGCAGGTCGAACGAGTCTTTGATGTTGTTGCGTCTCCGTTGGGCCTGCGCATTGGCTTGGCCGTTGGCCAGTCTTCCATCGCCGACGAGAAATTTTCACCCCAAATCTCAGGAAGTTGAACCCTAATTTCACAATGGGGAAGATGAGCTGAGGTGGCTGAGTGATTAGGCTGAGCTGTTTCTCACATTAGATGCCACATAGGACAATGTTTGACACGTATGCTTCTTCTGACGGAGTTAATCAAGTTATTAACAGAAGGGACTAACGTGACATAACGTTAGTAAATTAAGGGACTGAATTGGAAGAAAAAATACTTAAGAGACCAAAACGAAAACTTGAATAAAGTTAAGGGACCAAAAGTGTAGTTTAAACAAAATCGGGAAAGCAGGGATAGAAAGTATATACAAATGGCGCACACACACAAGCAAACACAACAAACTCTCGAGTCTACCTAAATCACACTCATTATCTCTTAGGTCTGCACCACTATATCTAAGCCTAGCTCCACCTACTTTCTTCTCACACCTTATAACCCTCTATGTATCTTACTCCAAACTATTCTATACCTTTATTAGCTAAATTGTCAGTTCTAACAACGTTTTCGTTCTTTCACCACTTCTAGTGGATTGTCCCTATAGTTTATCAAGGTCTAACCTATCAGCTAAGGTCTAACAGTACTCACCCGATACTCCTATCTAATAATTTATCTCAATCACAGTCAAAGTCAACAGTCAAAGTCAAAGTATATCTCAAGCATCAGACAGCACATAAAGCACATCATCTGACATATTGTTCAGCAACATAGTCACACAGATACCAACAATATAATCAGCAGCGCTGTCACAATAATCAGCACCACATCAATCAGCATCAGTCATCTATACTGGCATACACAGCACCACATCAATCATTGACCATATGGATTAACCCAAGCGTCGCTCAGGCGACTTGCTACTGTCATGTTATCAAATCATAAAGCAATCATAAGTTGTCTATCCTAAGGTTTTTACATATCAGACAAGTTACTCTTATGGTTGATAGACCTCTGACAACTGCCCTCACTATCACAGGTCACAGCCCCTCTCCTGAGGTGCTGCTGTTATCAACCGCTAGTAGGGCTTAGGTCACCCTACGCACATTTATATACACTACTCTACCCTACAATCCCTAGAGTGTAAGGTTTCTTGCTCCCACCTAGTTAGAAGATCGTTGAAGCCTCTGCCACTATCTGCACTCCTACCACACTAGCTACTCGCACTTCTACCTCTGAACCTGCTACTCACGCTCCTATCTTTGAATCTCGGATCCTCACACTCCGCCCTTCGCTATTTTCCTCTCCCCTCCGAGGGTTCCCTACTAAGAGCTTTCTGATGCACAGGATCCTCACTTGAGGCAAGTGCAGAGCATACTTACTCCTTAGTGGCCCTCTAAGTTTCACTCCCTTCTCAATCTCGAGGATTGCCTACTAAGGGTTTTCTGATGCACAAGATCCTCATCTGAGTCAAGTGCAGAGCATACTTACTCTTTAGAAAAAGTTCCTAGAGAGAGAAAGATAGAGAGAGAAGAGGTTTTGGCGCGAATGGAAATAAAGGGGAGAACACCTATTTATAGGCCAGCTACGACTCCATCGCGTCGCGATGGACTCCTCTCACAGGGTTTGTCGCGTCGCGATGGTACCTTCCAGATTCTTCTGGATGTACACGTGGCAAAGATCCAACGGTGTACCTTTCGGGGGTCTTCCACACCCTTCCGGGGTATTTTCGCCCTATTTAGGGTTTTCTATAACGTTCCTAAGTTTTATGGGTCCCACTTAAGCCCATTTTATTCCTAATTAAGATTTTTAACTCCAGTTTATCACTTAATCACCGATCTAATTATACTTCTAATATTATTCAAGATTATTTGAAAAACGGGATGTTACATTGAACAACCATTGAATAGACCTTGGAGAGAGAGAGGAAAGAGGATCCATGATCAGTATTTGAGACTTTGTCATTGTCACGATATTGTTGAACCGTTTTAGAGGAATTGCAACAACAACCAGAAGAAGACGCACAAGAAGGAATTGGCCGAAATTTACACAATCCATCTCATAGAATTTTCATTTTGGTGAAATAAGACGTAACTGTCATAGAAAATATCATAGTGAATTTAAGAAATTCGAACACGATCACCTTGAGAGAATTGACTCTTCAATTCCTTCCAAACGTCTAGGGTTCAGTGATCCACAATATACTTGTAGAAATCTCAACAGAAACAGAATGATTAAGCCAAGAAAGAATCAACCAGTTGCATCATTTCTGGAGCTGGTAATTCCCATTAGTTGCATTAGGCTTCTTGATCGTTCCATCAACGAAAACGAATTTGTTCTTCATTTCAAGAGCCATAGTGATGGCTTGAGCCCAATTATGGTAATTCGATCCTTCCAACACTGGAGAAACAATAACCAAAGATGGATTTTATTCGGATGAACGTAATAGGGATTTAGCTAGGGATTCTTGATTCGAAAGAGTCGAAGAATTAGGGTTAGGAGTCGCAGGAATCAGAATCGTAGTAGAAGAAGAATCTGGAGAAGTCATGAAAGTAGACTACAAGATTGAAGTAGCAAAGAAGATTGAAGGAAGAGAAGATTCAGAACTGCAAGAACGCAAAACTTCAAGAACTCAAAAACTCAGAAAAAGATGAATTAGAGATCGATGCGGAAGAGAGAGTCTGCTCTGATACCATGTTAATGTGGTAAAAATGAAACTTAGCTTCATTGATTGTAAATCAGTGATACTTATACATTCGTAATAAGAGGGAAAAATAATGAGAGGCGTGTAACTGCCTCTTTAACTGAACTAACTAACTCTCAACTACTAACTAACTCTTAGTTGTCCTAACTGACTATGATAGTTGAATTATAAATACATAAATCAGTATTTTATATCTAACAATATGATGTTTTACGATCCATTCCAATAGAGGAGAAAAAAACTGGATAAGATAAATCAACTAACAAATATGTGGATTGTAAACATACTATTAACCAATAGATTTTAGAAAGGTAGAACACGTGCTAGATAAGGTTAATATTCTCAAAATAACATGGCCACCTCATAGTCAAGCCTAAATAAGTCCCCACGACTGCGCCTATAATTAATTGCTTCCAACACTTCCAAGGATTCCATTGCCACTGGCATCGTGCTTTTGCTTCTCTCAATCATATAAGCGTACAAGTCTCATTCATTTCTTCACTTTTGTCTTCCCTTTCCTTTTTTTTTCTGAAACTTTAGTTTATTAAAAACGATAAATAAATATCCTAGCTTTGCGCAGCTATACAAAAACGGGTAAATAGTTGTTCGAGGTTATTGTAATATCTGAATGTGTTGAAGTTTCAAAAACGTTCTCAAGTGCATTTTTTGTTAGTATCTTCAGGGATTAAACTGGCTAACAAAGACACATTCAAGGATCAAACTAACTAACGAATGACATATTCATGGATGTTTTTATAATTTTGATACATTAATTCTCTTAAGATTTGGGATTGGGCATAACTCTTCCCTGCAATCTAGCTTTTGAGGTTGAGTTAGGCTCAATCTCAAATTCTAATATGATATCGGAGTTTATCATAGATCTATTGTTGGGTCACCCGTTATTGGACCACTCGGGTCACGCTCCAGATGTTCAGTCTTGGGCGTGAGGGGGACATGTTAGAAGTCTCACATGAAAGAATGAGATGATCTAATTAATGGTTATAAATAGGAACAACTCTCACCCTACGAGCTAGCTTTTAGGGTTGAGTTAGGCCCAAACTCAAATTCTATACATTCAAGAACTATAGCGACAATGTCTCACACATTTAAAAACCAAAATGACCGTTTACTCGTAAAAAGCTAGTTCATTCAAGCATACAACTAAAAAAGTACATCTTATTAACCTGGAACACAAACCGGTGCCACTCCCCTTTTTAAGGCTTTTATTAGTTTTCTTAATTCTATTGTCGTAGATACACACACACACACACAAAAATGAAATGGTCGTAGCCAAACAGGGGGAGAACGCTCCCCTGTCCATTATAAGTTGTTGGCGTGAAAGATTAGAAGCTACTTTCGGCCAATATACATAAAGAATTCAAGATATGATATTGTTATGTACCATATGATATGTCTCTATATTATCTAAAAATCACAATCTGGTGGTAAAATATTCGTATAAACTGTGTGAAACATTGGGAACAGGGTTCGAACTCGTATCGTTCTACTTCTCCCTCCTTTATAACTTCTCCCCTCCCCGTTAAACATTTGTAGTAGGACAAAAAAAATATGATATGTCTCTATACGGCTGCCACAAGTCCGAGTCATACGCTCGTTTACTTTGAAACCTCACGTTTTCTTTAATGGCTGCATGACCTGCCTTCTATAAACTAACACAACGGCCATTCAAATTGGAAGCAAATGACTCGGTAAAGTGTGAGCTGTTACCTGCCAGAAAACTTAAACATGCCTATTTTAGGGGGGACCCAGCCAGAAGATATGTACGGCTTTTGCTTCCTGCTAGAGCAGGAATGTCCCAAAAATGAATCTAATATTAATTGGTCGTGTGAAGATTTGAAATTAAATAACGACCGTTATAAACCTTGAACTTTTTCTGTTGGTCTTTTGGGTTTGGATTTTTTTTATGTGGAAAGGTTTGGGCTTCAATACAAAACGAAGGACAACAGAATTGGCCCTAAAAAATTATTATAGGCTGAAGCCCTTGAAGAACCAAGGGTGTTATTATTAACACCCATACATTTATTAGTGGTACCCCACAAAAGTCAAGAGTGAGAAAAATACCCTTACCCCCACATACTTTCCTCTTTCCTCTTCCCTCTCCCTCTTTACAATAAAAATACAAAAGACCCACACTCCCACATTTTAAGGCTACCATAAAGATTTATTTACTATAATCATTCTAAAAAAAATTGTATACTATAAAGATAGTCTTTACGGTAACAATTTTTTTAAAAAAATGACTACCATAAAAACCATTTTTACCGTATTTTTTTTTAAAATTGTAGACCGTAAAGATGGTCTTTACGATATACATTTATAAAAAAAATTGTATGCAATACAGATCATCTTATATGGTAGCAACTTTGTTAAAAAAACAACAACCATAGATATGGTATTTTTTTAAAGTAATTTTTTTGATTAAAAGCAAAATTAGCATTAATATATTCTGATTGGTGTATGAATCCGAAATGATGTCTTGTTTCTTTAAAGTAAGTTTCTTGACTTGAGTTGTAATATTGTTGTAACGGATTGGAGTACCCCTTATACTCCCATTAATGCTAATTTTGCTTATCAAAAAAAAATATGATATTTTTGACTAAAAATGAAATATATGGGGTGCCACTAATGAATATAGGGGTGTTAATAATAACACCTGAGAACCTAAGTTATCTGATACCATTTTAAGGCCAGATGTTTTAGCTGGACAGAGTTATGGGCCAGGAAAACAAGCTTCATCCACCTTGAGATGAAACATTTCACTCGTTCAAAATTTAGGATTATGAACAAAACAAAAAAGATAAATTATATCATGTGCCATAACCAGTAAGAGGTACACGTGTGTGTGTTGACACACACTTGAACGATGATATTAGTGATATATTCCTTCCGTTGCTTTTTTACTCGTCGGTTTTTAAGAAGAAATTTATTTCTTTTTATTTATTATTTTGATAGTTTAAAATTATATTAATTACTTATAATTTCTCAATTATACTCTTAATTATTTATTGTATATGGATAGTAAACGATCAAGGGTATAATAGAAAAAAGACTAATAACTTTATCAAAAACAACAAAATTTATTAGTTTCTTTAGTTTGTATAAAACAATCTTAAAAGACAATTCAAAAGGAACAGAGGTAATACTATCTCCGTCCCCCTTTTATAAGAGAATTTTTGGAATATTTTTTGTCCTAATTACAAGAAAAATGGACTTATTTCAAGATGTATTAATTGCTAAAATACATTTTATACTCTTATTTTAATGAGACATGTATATTTACTAAAAATTCACATTTTTCCTATGCACCCAATTATTAGGAGTATATTTAGAATGAAAGTTCAATTATATAAAATTAAATAGACTTCCTTGGTCTTGGTGATTTTTGTAACTTCTTATTATATTAATGACCAGATATAGTAATTATTTAATATAATAAATGAAATTCTATAATGAATATGTATTATAATTTATGCATAATGTATAATTACTGTTATAAAATGTGACATTAAATACTACAAGAAATATGGATTACACGGATAAAATTTTAATGTCAAATACTCTTAATTTACTATTAATTTTAGGTTAAGCTGTTCATTTGGTAATATATTTTAATTATAAATTAAGTTTAGTCATAATTTAAAAATATTTATGAAATTTTTTGTAAATTTGAAAATATAAATTGGTTTCATAAATTAATTAATGTAGAATTATTCATTTTCTATGATTATGATAGAAATAAAAATTAAATCCATTTATTTTATATTATTTAAAGATTATCAAAATTATTTTAAATAATTTAAATAATTGTGATTAACTAAGTAGATTTGGAGATAAAATTAAATATAATCCAACAAATAATATAGATATTAAAAGAATAATTAAATTACTTAAATATTCATTCGATAAAGAAGTTGAGTGATAACATTGATTTGGGATGCTTGCGTAGGTAGTTCTCGCAGTGCCCAATAGCTAAAGGTGGTGCCCCAAGTTCCATAACGGCAGAGGTTCATAAGCACTTATAGGTAACACTCTTCTCATTATCACTCCCCAATCGATGGATAACCACCATGGACGCCAAGCGAAATGGTAAGTATTTAAGTTGTATTTGAGTCTCACATTGTCAGGTTTTTTGGGCTATGTAATGTATATATATGGTTGGACGCACTCCTCTTACAAGTTAACTTTTGGGAGTGAGATCCAAGCCCATTTAACATGGTATCAAAGCCAGATTGCCAAGTTTCTTGGGCTATGCAAATATATATCTTGATCACTTGTGTGATAATGTCAATGATGAATCCAACTTGTTTGAAGTTGATTCAAGCAATATTAATGGTGTGTTCGGTGTTGTAGACAGTCATGGAAATTGAAGTTCGTCTGTGAGACGGCAGGTGAGGGTACTATTCGACACAAAATGGGGTTCTTCTACTCAAATTTTTCCCGAATTTGTTGTTTGTAAGTTGTTGTGTTAAGAATGTTGCTGGGTAAGACTATGTGGTGGTGGGGATTTGTGAGTGTTGTTGAAGTAAGAAGGTGTTTTCGTGGAGGGTGGAGAGGGGAGGGGACCTTCACTTTCATTCCCCTCCAACTCCAACCAAACACTACCTTAAGGCTCTGTTTGGGAGGTAGGAGGGGAGGGAAGCGGAAGGCTTTGGGGGGAGAGGAGGAGAGGAAAAGAGAGAGAAATCCTCCACATTATTTGAGAGAATGTTTTTGTAGAGAAGGAAAAGGGAATACTTATGACTAATATATTTTTTAGAGTAATATAAAAAGATGGAAGGGATTTGAAGAATTTTTCTAAGTCCTCCAAAACCCTTCTCCATTACATTTTTTTGAGTTCCCCCATATTAGGGGTTTTATTATCATGAAGAATAATAAACCCCTCATTCAAGGTGGGAGACTATCATTCCTTGTTATTCCTTTTCCTCCTTCCTTTTTTCCAAGCCATCCCCTCCCCTCCTAAACTCTCAAACGGAGCCCTGATGTTTTTGTAGTTTACAGTTTTGTGGATGGATTTTTGGCAAAATAGAGTTTGTTGATGGATAATATTGTCATTTCATTTGTATTAGATACATTTTAAAAATTTTTATGTTATTTTTAATTTTGAAATTAATTTAAAAGGGTAAGTTACAATGAATCATGTTAAATTAGGGGAAGAGTTTGGTCTTGTAACTCCAAAGGACAGGGTTCTAATCCTCTCGGGGACAGTTGTATTATGGTCATTAGTGCCACTGCTTTAATAAAAATATCCCTTCCCCCATTCTCCTTTTATTTAAAAAAATGTTAAATTAGGGGGAAAGTGTCTAATTTGATATATTAGGGGGAAAGTGCAACTAAGCCTATAGATTAGCACTGATACCACTAGCTGGAGAGTCCAGGGAGCACTTGAGAGTAACAATGGGCTAAAGACCAGGACCACTAAGAGACTCTGACACCACATCTCTACCCAAACCTTAAGGCATTGGGTATATGGGTCACCTCTCTTATATATCCTTCACTTAGCCCTAGCCAATGTGAGACTAACCACTCACACTTGAATTCTAACAAACTACCCCCAAGTGTGAGTCTCTCACATTTGAAAAAACCGGCAGGATCCACTCTTGCTCCCCCATCAGGCCGAACCACGGCTCTGATACCACTTATTGGGGAGTCCTGGGAGCACCTGAGAGTAACAACCGGCTAAGAACCAGGACTATTAAGAGACCCTGACACCACATCTCTTATATATCCTTCATTAGTCCAATGTTAGCCAATATGGGACTAACCACTCACACTTGAATTCTAACTGTGCATTAATTCCACCAACACCTTCGCTCCATCTAGGAGGTGTAGAATGATACTAAGGGTCTGTTTGATTACACTTTTTAAAAACAGTTTTCAGTTTTTAAAAATTTAACAAGAACAAAATTTGTTCTTTGTCTATTTTTAAAAATAGAAAAACTGTTTTTAAAAAGTGTATCAATCAAACCCTAAAACAAACCTTTATTTTTTTTTAATAAATGAAACTAAAACAAACTTATTACTTACAAATCTCCTTAAAATTCATTCACTTTTCAAAAAATAGAATAAAAATTTTCTTCCATTTCATTATGAAATATCAAAATAAACATATGCTAGTTTTATTCTTGTTCTGAACAGAACTTCAGAGGATGACCGGAGGGAAGCGGTGCGGTTGTGCTCGCGACGGAGGACGACGGCGGGTTGGGTGGTGTACCTGCAAACACTCCGACGCTCAAGTCAGTGTGTGTCGAGGTGAGTAAGAGGTGGTAGAAAGATGATTACCTCGACCGTTCGACGCGGTCTTCTTTGAATATGAGTCGAGGACTACATCGCCGATGTGTAACCGCCCCGTGAAACCCTAAGTCGGCATTAAATCTCATTAATGCACAAAGCCGTTAGGTCGCCACGTTGAGGGAAGCGGAGAGGCACGCGGACGATGTGGCCTTGAGGGAAGCCGTTGGGCCTGTAAATGTTGGATCCCCGGATTGGGCCTCGGCCCAGTCCGGAACAGTTGCCCCCCAAGTCGCTAGCTCGAATGTCGAGGTGGTGACTTGCTGTCGAAGTTCGTTGATGTCGACGTTCGACGTCCTTGTTCGTAAAGAACTGGAAGTGTCGCCATGTCGCGGCTTGTTCATTAGTTCGCTCGACCTTCGTGTTCCACGCCTGGCCGAGACAGCTTCGACACGAGGCTTGATGTGCTTATGCAAGACACAAGGCTTTATCATGAGCTCGTGTACGCGGTCTCGGCACGAGGTCAATCTCTTCATCAGGTAGCTCGTGCCCGCGGTCTCGGCACGAGGTCGATCTCTTCATCAGGTGCTTGTGCCAACGCACAAGGCTTTATCCCGAGCCTCAGGCGCTACGGCTCCTGTGACGCAGGTCGATTCATCAGGTGGCTCGTGCCCGCGGTCTCGGCACGAGGTCAATCTCTTCATCAGGTAGCTCGTGCCCGCGGTCTCGGCAAGAGGTCGATCTCTTCATCAGGTGCTCGTGCCCGCGGTCTCGGCACGAGGTCGATCTCTTCATCAGGTGCTTGTGCCAACGCACAAGGCTTTATCCCGAGCTCGTGCGCGCGGTCTCGGCACGAGGTCGATTCATCAGGTGGCTCGTGCCCGCGGTCTCGGCACGAGGTCAATCTCTTCATCAGGTGCTTGTGCCAACGCACAAGGCTTTATCACGAGCTCTCGTGCACGCGGTCTCGGCACGAGGTCGATTCATCAGGTGCTTGTGCCAACGCACAAGGCTTTTATCCCGAGCCTGCGTGCGCTACGGTCTCGTGACGAAGTTCGATTCATCAGTGCTTGTGCTAACGCGACAAGGCTTTATCCCGAGCTCAGGCGCGCTACGGCCTCGACGAGGTCGATCTCAGGTGCTTGTGCTAACGCACAAGGGTTTTATCCCGAGCTCGTGCTACGGGTCTCGACGAAGTTCGATTCATCAGTGCTTGTGCTAACGCACAAGGCTTTATCCCGAGCTCTGCGTGCGCTGGTCTCGCAGACGAGGTCGATCTCGGTGCTTGTGCCAACGCACAAGGCTTTATCCCGAGCTCGTGCGCGCGGTCTCGGCACGAGGTCGATCTCTACATCAGATGCTTGTGCCAATGCACAAGGCTTTGATAATAAATAAATGCTGGTTGTGTATTTCTCCAATCATACTTCATTGCTTCACATTTATGTGTTTAGGATACATTTGTTTCAACTGTAATATTTCTTCATCTTTCTTTGCGTTCCAAGTTCTTGGAATTTGCCGTCCTTGCAGTGTCTCGAGGGTGTCGGCGGCGGTACCTGTCTTTGCGACAATTCTGTACGGGCCTTCCCAATTGGGTGCGAGTTTCCCTTGTGTGGCGTTCTTCGGGCCAACATCAGCTCTTCGAAGAACTAAGTCTCCAGGCATGAATTCCTAGGTACAACACTTGGTTGTATCTTGCTGCGATTTTCTGTTTCTGCGACCTCATTTGAGTCTTTGCAAGCTCCTGCATTCGTCGAGGAGGTCGAGTTCTTCTCGTATACTCGGCGGTTGTCAATGCTACTCTGGGGATGCGAGGTTCTCCAACTAAGTTCCCAATCTCGACAGAATGATGGCCTCTGTCCCATATGTGAGACGAAAGGAGATTCTCCGTCGTCGAATGTGGAGTAGTTCGATACGCCCAGAGTACTCGGGGGAGCTCTTCTGCCCAGTTTCCCTTGGCCTCATCCAATCTTCGTCTCAGACCTCGTAAGATAACTCTATTCGCGGCTTCAGCTTGGCCGTTCGTCTGGGGGTGTTCTACCGAGGTGAAGTGCTGTTTGATGTCGAGATCTTCCAAGGTCTTTCGGAATCCGCGATCTGTGAATTGCGTTCCGTTGTCGGTGACGACCACCCTGGGAATCCCGAACCTTGTCAGAATATATCTTTTGAAGAACTTAATTAAGTTCTTTGCGATTATCTTCGCCAGGGCTCGCCAACCCATTTGGTGAAGTAATCTACCGCGAACGACCACGTATTTCACCTGTCCGGAGCCATTGGAAAAGGTCCAAGTATATCAATGCCCCACCAAGCAAAGGGCCATGGTGATGTCGTGATGTTAACTCAGAGGAGGAGCTAAGTGTAGATCGTCATGTCTCTGGCATTTGTCGCATTTCTTCACGAACGATATCGCGTCCCGCTCGTGGTCGGCCAAGAGTACCTGGCGGAGGATTTTCTTTGCCAAGGAACGCCCTCCAAGGTGTTGCCCACATATGCCTTCATGCACTTCAAATAGTGTATATTGCGCCGTATCGCCGACGCATTTCAACAGGGTGGAGAACCTCTTCGATATAAGATACCGCCGATCATAGAATACGAAGATGCCTTTTTCGATTTTTGTGGCTTCCTTCTCATCATCGTGTAGCCGATCAATTGAATAAATTCTTGAATCGGTGTCATCCAACCGTCGGGCTCATCGGGCGAATCATCGACGCTTGCCTGGAAATCGCAGCGTAATTTCTAAGTTTCCTCAAGATCTCGTCATAAGTGGTATCAACCACGGCAGTAATGCTAGGCTTGGCCAATGTTTCTTGTATTACCGATCCGTTGTTTCTGAGCTTCGTCTTTGGCGAGTTTGGGCGAATGTCGGCTCGACGTTTTGTTCTCTCGGAACGTGTACGATCTCCACGGAGGTGAAGTCGCTCATTTTCTTCTTTACCAGGGCGAGGTATTTTTGAAGAAGTGGATCTTTAGCCTGGTATTCTCCACTTATCTAGGACACAACTAGCTGAGAATTAGTTCTGAGCTTTACCTCTTTAGTGCGGAAGTCTCGAGCCAGTGTGAGGCCAGCTAAACACGCTTCGTACTCTGCCTGGTTGTTGGAGGTGGGAAAGGAGAATCCCAATGAAAATTCGACGACCAGCCCGTCGTCGTTCTCGAGCAACAAACCACGCCATCGCTTCTTGAATTCGGACGATCCGTCGACATGGAGCGTCCATTTGGAACACTATTCTGTAGCTCCAGGAGTCATCTCGGCAATGAAATCCGCCAAGCATTGGGCTTTGATAGTTTGTCTCGGCTCGAAAGTAACCCCGAATTCGGACAACTCGACCGACCACTTGATCATACGCCCTGCCAGTCGTGTAGGATCTGTTTGATTGGTCGGGTCGGGCCGACCACTATGGGATGTGCCAAGAAGTATTGTCTCAAGCGTCGAGCCGCGATTATCGCGGCGAGCGACTTTCTCGATTTTCTGGTATCTCAGCTCTGGGCCCTGAAGTGCTTTGCTTATAAAATAGACCGGTTTCTGGTCCTCGTCTGCCTCGCGAATAAGGACGGCACTCAGAGCTTCGTTCGACCTTTGCCAAGTAGAGATAAAGGACCTCCCTGGAGACGGCCTGCGCCAACACCGGGCGGTTGGGATAGTATGCGTTTTACGTGTTAAGGCTTCTTCGCACTGGTGACCATTCGAATCGAATTCTTCGAGTAAGCGGAAGAAAGGCAATGCATGTTCTGCAGATTTTGAGATAAACCTCGTCAAGGAGGCTAGCATTCCCGTGAGTCAGCCGGATGTTTTTCTTTGACGATGGTTCTTTGCATCTCTATTACAAACCGACATTTGTCGGGTTGACCTCGATTCCTCTCGGTTAAGTAGAAACCGAGAAATTTTCCAGTCGAACTCCGAAAGTGCACTTTTCCTGATTGAGCCTCATATTATGTCTTCGCATTTCAAAGAAAGACTTCTAAGATCGACGACGTGGTTGACTTCTTTCGTTGTTTTTACTATCATATCATCCATATATACCTCCAAAGATTCTACCGATCCGTTGGCGAAGACTTTGTTCATCATGCGCCGATATGTCGCTCCAGCGTTCTTAAGGCCAAAAGGCATTACGTTATAACAAAGAATTACCTTTATCCGTCATGAACGCGTTTTTTCTTGATCGAGATGATGCATCTAATCTGGTTGTACCCAGTATGCGTCCATGAAAGACAACAATTGAAAACCAGAGGAATTGTCGGCGAGTTTGTCGATATTAGGGAGGGGTAGGCGTCTTTGGGGCACGCCTTGTTAAGATCAAGTAATCAACACACATTCGCCACTTTCCATTAGATTTCTTAACCAATACAACATTTGACACCAAGTAGTATATCCGACCTCCTAATGAATTCAGCCTTAATTAAGTCTTCGACAGCCTTTGGCAAATGCCGATTTTTCAGGAGCTTGCTTACGGCGCTTTGAGCTACCCAAATGAAGCTTTGGGGTCGAGAGCAAGTTGGTGGCGTGCAATATCGGAGAAATACGGCATGTCGCCAGCTTGTCCAAGCGAAGAGGTCGGCATTGGACTTCAGGCACTCTGTTATTTGCAATTTGACCTGTTCAGGAGATCAACACCAAGCTTCACCGCCTTCCCTGGTCTTCCTAGTTGAACTCGGATGAATTCTCCATCAGTCTTGGTCTTTTAATCTTTCGGTGGAGCTCGCGGGCCAGGAGGTCGTCTTCCCTGTATCTCATCCTCGAGCTCACTGGCGTCGAATCGGTGAGATTGACGTCTGCAGCAGCCTTCGCAGGATCAAGTTTCTTGGTCAAGGGGAGTTGTTCCTCTTCCTTTTGCTCTTCGGCCTTCAAAGACAAAATATAACATCTCCTCGCAGCTTCTTGGTCGGCTTCGATGGTGACGACTTTGTCTTCGTCATCATGAAAACGCATTTTCAGGTGAACTGTCGAGGTTACAGCTCCTAACTCACCCAGTGTCGGGCGTCCGACGATGCAGTTGTAAACAGATTTGCATGGTAACACGATGAATTGGACCTTCACAGTTTTGGAGATTGGTTGCTCTCCAAAAGTCACCATCAACTCCACATAGCCCAACGGCTTTGTTTTCGAACCGTTGAAACCAGTCAGGTCGGACCCCGGGTACGGTACGAGGTCTTTTTCTGGTAGTTTCAAGGTTTTAAACAGCTCGTAGAACATGATATCCGCCGAGCTCCCTTGGTCTATCAAGATTCTTCTGACGTCAAAGTTAGCCATATAGGCTTTCACCAACAGGGGAATCAAATAGTTCGGCCTTCCATTTACCAAGTCTTCGTCAGAAAAGGCTAGGGGTGGTCTTCCCTTATGCCGACTTGATGAAGGAGAAACAGTAGAAATGATCATCGCTTCTCTCAACTTTTGTTTTGCTGAATTGATGCTCGCCTCCCTTATCTGAGAATCCTCCTAAATGACCATGGCGACAGTGAGGAGGACGAGGTCTCTCCTGATGCACGAATCGCTCCTTCGCCGTCTTTGCGTCCCTGGTCGAAGCCCTCCTTTGAGGCCGCGGTGACCTCGTCCTAGCCCTCCTCTCTCCAAATCTCGGTTTTCCTTTCACATATTTGGTCAACCTGCCCTTTTGGATCAGTTGTTCTATGACGTCCTTCAAGTGAAAACATTCATCGGTCTCGTGCCCGACACACTTGTGAAAGTGGCAGTACCTCGACTTATCAGCATTCGGCTTCTCCTTTCCCTTCTGGGAAAATGTAAATCCAGCATCACGGATTGGTGTTCGCGCACTCATTCAAGATGCGCCAGGGTAGTGTTCAAAGGGGTTTATTCGTCGTATCTCTTTGCTGGCCCCCGCCTTTCCTTCTCCCTACGCGACCTGTCTTCGCGTTGTCCACCGACTTCCTCCTGTTTTACCTTTGGCTTTCGATGCCATCAACTTCTCTTCGTAATTCATGAATTTTGAGCTCGCCAGAACTCGGTCGGGGACCTCGGTTTGTCGACACCAATGTCGACACCGAATAAACTTCCTTCGACCAGGCCTTGCTCTAGCAAGTATAATTTCATCTCGCCGAGCATTTTTCACCAAAATGGCTTCTTTGTTGAAACGCCGACATAGTCTCCGAGGATTCTCCTTTCCTTTCTTTGAATCGCGGCTAGAAATTTCTTTGTCGACTTGGGTTGGACCTGAGATGGGGTGAAATGTGCGGAGAACTGGTCGACGAGCTCAGTCCACGATCCAATGGAATTTCTCTTAAGAGTCTGGAACCAAGACAAGGCCGATTTCTTCAGAGTGAGGAAAGATCCTGCACTTTATCGGCTGGGCGCCTTATGGTCCATGATAGTGTCAAAGCAGCCAACATGTTCGTCGGGGTCGGTGGTCCCGTCGTAGGAGTCCAACGAGGGCGGTTTCTGAAGATGCTTCGGAATCGGGAATCTCATAATCTTAGACGTAAAAGGACCAAAGGCCTTGCACGTGTCATCTGTGTCCTCGCCCGAGAAGGGTTGATGAGACAGAGCGAGCACTACGGCGGTGAGAGGTGCGGCCAGAGATTTTACTCGCCGCCTAGAGGCTGAGGCGGCTCTTCTTGGGGGAGTGTCGCTGCTCGTGGTGGTACCTTCGCGATGAGACGCGCGCGTCGAGAAGCGGCGATGGCGCGGTGGAGAGTGTGGCATATCGGATTCAGGAGAAAGATTTCTGGAAGAAACTCTTCTGCGGTGTGTTTGCTCATGTCTTCCGTTTTGAGGCAAACGGACCTCAGATCTGTGACGGCGAGGTGGAGTACGATCTACTGAAGTGTTACGGCTGCTTGCTCTATGCCCAGAGCGGTGTTGAGTCGTGCCTCGGTGGTGGTGATGAACAGACCTGAGATTTTCGATTCCTTCGATCTCCGAGGAGAACGAGAAACACGATCTTCTCTGTTGTCGATTTGTGGCAACGCCGAACTGAATTTCTTTCACGATTCTCCATTCGATCGAGACGTTGATTCTGAGCCTGCATCGCTTCGGCATGACTTCGGATGAATTCGCGGAACTCGCGAATGAGGATGGCGGTGGTCTCCGTTCCGGCATCGGTTTGAGCAAAGAACGATCGAACGGCGTCATCTTTGGAGAAGTGGTTCACGAAGCTATCGGTACCGTTAGGTTGTTCAAGATCTGCGTTCGCATGAGCGGCGCCGCTAGTCGCGATCCGACGCTCGATCCACCATCGCCGAGTGAAGAAGGAGACTTCAACAAAGAAGATGGAATCGTAAACGATTCCCACAGACGGCGCCAATGTTACGAATGTAACTTGAGAGGATGACCGGAGGAAGCGGTGCGGTTGTGCTCGCGACGGAGGACGACGGCGGGTTGGGGGGTGTACCTGCAAACACTCCGACGCTCAAGTCAGTGTGGGTCGAGGTGAGTAAGAGGTGGTAGAAAGATGATTACCTCGGCCGGTCGACGCGGTCTTCTTTAAGTAGGAGTCGAGGACTGTCTCGCCGATGTGTAACCGTCCCGTGAAACCCGGAAGTCGGCATTAAATCTCATTAATGCACAAAGCCGTTGGGTCGGCCACGTTGAGGGAAGGCGGAGAGGCACGCGGACGATGTGGCCTTGAGGGAAGCCGTTGGGCCTGTAAATGTTGGATCCTCGGATTGGGCCTCGGCCCAGTCCGGAACAATTCTAGTATATCATCTTCCTTTCAATTCAACTTATTATTAATATCAAAATACAATGTTTGTGCAAACTTAAAAGCACTACTTCTTAATTGTTGCTATTTGTTGTTTGACTTAGCTTGCCCTCCTGCTTGCTTCCAAGAGCCATGTTCCCACCATATTGTTATTACTTCTCACCAGTGTGAAGGTGTTGCCTTTTTTTTTTTTTTCCTTTTTTCGGTATGCTAATATATAAAAAGAATTTCCTTTAATTAGAAGCTTCATATCAGATATCAAATCAAAGCCTTAAAATAATGACTTAAATTAATCTATTCGTATATATTTCCTCACTTATAATGTGGGATGACAAGGCTAACAATGAAAGACTTCGGATACATACATGAACCATTAGAATTTTGCAACATTATTTATTTCTGTTAATCCAGTGTTCAATAATATATAGTTTATTTACATGTGAACACACGCGTGGGGGTAACATACTTAATTTCTCTCAACTATTTCCACTTGTGGCCACAAAATTATAAGTATAAAAAAATTGAGAAAGCGATAGGAGAATCAGAATACAGAATGTGATAAGTGATGTTTGATTGATTTTTGTGGCTAAATATATTTCCTTAGAGTTTTATTCGATTCCTTAGACACTAAACTTGCTAATGGAGATCTTGCAGCACGCCATGCATCTTCTTAGAAATAAGAGAGATAAGCTATACCTATAAATGTTCAGACCAACCACATCTTTCATAGGACTACTTCTTATTCTATCCTCAAAAGGAAGAATAGTCATTTTTATTACTTTCTAATTCTAATTCGAATAAAACTGCCCGCGTGAGAAGCAAAGAATCTTCCCATCCGTGAAGCCCAAACAGGGGAAATTAAAAATTAAAAGAAAATAAAAAAAGCAAATATATATTCTTGTCATTTTTGTGAATTTAATTATATACATTTAAGCAATATAATCATTCTGTTCCGAACTAGGCCAAGGCTCAATCCAAGGCAGCTATTATCACCGGCCCACAATCGAATTGGGTATCCGAGGAGCTTTCACCTCATCACTGCACGATGGATCCAACGGAAATCCGCATCTCACGCTGCACAACGCGCAAGGTTGTTACACTCAGGTAACCACTTTCCCGCCAATTCAACTCGCCACTTCACCTATATAAGGGGAATGACTCATCAGTGCCAGTTACGCTTTCATTTTGGCCCTAAACCCTTCACTTGATCCTAAACTGAATTAGACATCAGAGTGTTTGCAGTACTACCACTCCGACGCCGTCATATTCTGCCACGAGTTCTGCCGCCTCGCTTAGCTCCTACTATTTAAAGATTTAAAGAGATTCAGTGTAAAAAAAATTTAAGGATTTTGTTACTATGTTGGTATAAGTTAAAAAAACAATTTTATAGAAAAAAGTATAAACATTTGATGTTTTAAAAATTCAAAAATCATTCTGTTATCTTCAATAAAATAATTAAGATGGGTAATAAATGGTAATTGTTTTTTTATAATAATAAATTTTAATTGTATCACTTAAGATTTTGTCCATGATAATATCAAATTTACTTTAGGAGATCCAATTACATGTTTGGTTTAACAAAAAAAATTAGCATTCGAAGAAAAAAATTCAAATGTGTAACAGGAATGATGCAAGAACTGGCCCGTCGGTATTCTAAATAAGACTATCTGCTATTCCATTTGGAAGTGTTACTGGGCCCTTTTGATGAAGTCACAGTCATGAATACTAGCCCAAAGAATATAATAGTAAAATTACTTAATTATTATTTTAATTTTTTACTTATTTAAATTTTTATGACTTAAATTTTTTATCTTTTAACATATCTATTAATTGAAATAATAAATATTTTAACTCTTTAATTTTTTTATTTAATTTTTGGGTGCTGGAGATCAGGGACGGAGCTAGCATTGGATAGTAATAGGGGCTCGGACAACTATAAAATTCACTACAAGAATTTTCAATATTTACTACAAATTTTAGTTACTAATTTTATGGGTAGCTAATTTTTAGTTGATTAACTGTGAATTAACTACACACTATTTATTCTCAAAAAAAAAAAAAAACTACACACGTACTCCATCTTTTGTTATTGATTTAGTTTTACGGAGTACTACAAGAGACAGAAATGAAGGGACTAATGCGCGTTGAATAAAGAAACAGAAATTACGGAAAACAATTTAGTCACTGAGAAAAAAAAAATACAAATTTGCTCCTTACAAATCTCAAATGTGGGTCTAATAAGTCATTTTTAGGATAATTTTTAGGGACATTTTAGTTCCTATTAAAGACTAATTTGACCCATATTTGAGATTTTTAAAGATCAAATTTTTTATTTTTTAGGGGCTAAATTGGTCTTCGTAGTTTTTATTGGACCAATTTGGTATTTACTCTTATTTTTTTCCTCTTTTCTTGACCTTGTAGCTATCCATCATTAAATATATGGTGCATGTTAAGGTGAACACCTTAGTATAGTATCAAAGTTTTCATAAAATTCACCAGGGGTTGAGACCCTTGGAAGACATAACGTCCCGCCATCCCTACTGCAGATTATTGTTAGGAATTGAGGTGGCTAACATAGTTTAGATTTCCTCTACTTTTGTGTTGTGATGCCTTTGCACTCCAATTTTGCATAAAAAATCTAAGTAATAAATATTGAACAGATTAATAAACATAAATACTCATTATCAAAGAAAAATAAATACTTGGATTTGGATAAGCACAACGCAATCAAGAAATCAGCACCGTTACATCAAAGACAGAAATTAAAGACTTATATTCCAAGTTTGCATATTAAATCCAATTATTAAAAGTTAAAAACATAAACAATCCACTTGATCCAACAATAGTGCCAATTTCTTGACTGCAGTGACTTCATACTTTTTGAAAGTATAAAATCCGAACCCTAAAATATCTACAATTTCTCTAAAATTAAGATTGCTAACCTTTTTGCAATGCATATGCGAACTAAAATTTGTTTGACCAAATGGATCAGAGAAAAAAAATTAATAAAAGATTGAAGTCCACTCCCTCTGTCATCTACCCAGAAAAGAGGGAAAAGAAAACATGTACTAAACTAACAAGCTCCTCAAGCAATGGCTTGCTTCCCTCCCATGCACTATAGAAAATCGATGGTCTTCAATAAAACACTGTTACAAGATTCTTTCTTTTCATTGATACCTACCGTGACTATTCACTGCTCACCCCACCCCCCCCCCCCTTTTCTTCTATCTTGTGCACACAAATGCCATATGTATAATGTTCGACATTAACTCATAAATAATTCAACGCCGTGGTCCCAAATAGGCCCTTATCCTCCCACCATCCATGGATCAAGATAGTACTACTTTTCATACTTCTACATAGAAATAATCTAAATAATAATTATTACAATTATTATTTAAAATATGGAAATAAAAAAAAATTAAACACATCACTTTCTCATATAATAAATGCGAGCATGCGACGTGAATACACAGGCAAAAAGACAACAGTAACAACAACCACATTGAATTACATCCAACAAAGATATCATAACAAGTCCATTACACCAATTACGACGATACACACAACAGAAGTCCATTTTTATAAATAATAATGGCACTAAACAAAAAACATACAGCACAAAAATAAGTGTTTGCCACAGGCAGAGTTCCATTACTGCACCATCCTTCAATAGTGAATGAGAGGTGGGGGTCCCCTCTCCCTAAAGTTTTCTCACAAAAGGGAAGGTGCTTAAACTAACTAGTGATAAATTGTACAACAGGGAAAAAGGTAAACCCACAAAAGGATTGAACATGACAAAGATACAAAAAGAGGAAGTGAGGTTGGGTCCCATGACAGCCAAGAGGCGTGCACTCTAGTTTTTGGAGGGTGCCCTTTTTGGTAGCAAAAACAACAAGTCTTCTCATTCAAAACAGCTCACATCCCATGCCACAACATCGTTAGTGCTACTTTCTCTAACCCCCAAGACATGGGACTTAATCATTCACATATTTCCTTTATTGCTGCATAATAGTATAATATGCTGAATACTGAATTTACCTCCTTCTTTCTTTACATAAATAATAAACAGCTGATTTCTAAGTTCCAAGTCAACAAACTGAGGAAGGGCTTAAAGGGTGTGTGTGGAATTCACACTTTCAGGCACAAATATTTGGATTTCTTTTCACACCACACTTCACAGTTTTTCCTGAATACTTCCTCCGATAAAACATGAATTTACCTTGTTTATTCTGCAGACCAAAAGTCAAAATGTACTAAAAAGTATTAAGTGATAATGCAGCTGGATTAAAACTTTCCCAGCTTACAAGGCATTGAGTCCAAGAGCTCTAGCCTTGAGTTTCAAGGATTTCAAGCAGCGAATGGCTTCGTCGAGAAGCTGGATTGGGGCCTTGTCCTCCCCACCAGGAACTATGCATTGCAGAATGCTTAGAACATCTTGTATCTTATCCTTTCTCATCTTCTTGTTACCTGTTAAGGAACCCATTTCATCTGACCCTTGAGGGTAATTGCCACTAGAGCATCTTGATTCTGCATCATCATTTCCCATGTAAAAGGGTCGGTTTCGATTCAGAGAACTTGCAGTGTCCATGAACTGCACATCATCATCACCATAAGCCTCATCAAATCGTTTACGTTTCTTTGGTTTTCCGGCAGAGGAGCTAGCAACTTCTTCTGCTGTTGCGCCTTCAAATGATTCCTGGTTAACATGAGTGGTCATTGTACTGGGTGAATGTCCTGTGCTGGTAACTTCATCATCCTCAGTTGAATAACCATCACTATCCGAGTAAAGCAATGCATTGATTTCCTCCGTGTCTTCGTGCATCTCACTTTCAATGCCAGTTCTTTGATTCTCAATTTCATCAACTTTGTCATCATCCAAAGTTGGTCCAATCACATGATTCACATTCCCATCTCTTCTTAGAGAAGGCTCATCATTCACAATCAATTTGTTAGAACCACGCAATTTCGAATCCCAGGAACCAAGGCACTCAACAGGACTCCCAAACCTTGAACTATAAATGAGAGTTGTTTGATCACCCGTTTGGTCAATGACCAGGAATTGCTTCTGAGGGAAACCTGATTCCCCGTTTGGCGCAATTTCCTCCTTAAAACATTTCACATGATCACCAGGAGGGAGTTTTGCCTCAGAAGTGAAGTTTGGAGCGCACGTAAAACCCTGTCGAAAGCGAGGCAAACAATAAAACCAACCATGAGGTTCATTAGAACGTCCCAACTGCAAATGGGGTAGTGCAGAGGATTCATAAGCTGGCACAGCCTCATTTCTTGTGATCATATTCACACCCGGGTTCATAGCTGCAGAAGCAGCATTTTGCTTCCCCAAACCAAGGGGAGGAGCATCGAAGGAACTCAAATTGGGTGATTGCAAATTAAAATGCAACTGAGAAGTCCACCTTCCACAATCTTCTCCCATTCAACCACAACAATCACCTATTGATTTTAAAACCACATGGCACAAATCAACAAATAACCAAAAAAATAAAAGAACGAAAGAAATAGAGATAAGCACATTTCAATGAGTAAATAAAAAAAAAGAAATAGAGATAAGCACATTTCAATGAGTAAATAAGAAATTAACAATGCAATATTTACCTTAAGAAAAATTGATTCAAACACGACAGCTATCTCTTACTGTTAGTTTCTCTTACACCACCAAGTAAAATAACTAAAACCACCGGCTTTAACCCAAAAGCAGCAAAGGAAAATAAAACTATTACGTCACAGGTTTGAGCAAATGACGGAAGTATTCAGCCTGGATAACACACAAAAACAAAAGTTGATTATGAGTTGATGTCTTCTTTGTAAGATCATGAGACCAACTCAAATATTACAAAGCCAAAAAAAAAAGATCAATTTGATGAGTCATTTTGTCAAATACCTGGCATTCTCTGAGAGGATGAAAGCATGCTATAACTCTAACTATAATGGTGGAGCACCCTGCAGTTCCATTTTCATGTTTCAATGCCCGAAATCTGGTTTGACTAGCTGCTTGGCACACCATAACTACTTTCCTCCAACCCTTCAAAATAGAACCACCACAATGTCCCAAACACAACTGATTTACTAAACTCTGAACACTCCAACGCCAGTGAAACAGATCTTAATGAATTTAACAACACAAAAAAAAAACTTGAACTACTAATGTGCCTGTGAAACTCCGAAAGAGAAAAACGGTAACTATTCTTCAGCTGATCTGACGGACATAACAAGGAACAACGATAAAGAAATTGGATCCCATTTGGAGTGAGGAAAGGAAGAGAAAGTGTGATAAGATTGAAGAGGTTTTTGATCAGAGGATTGATTTTTTTTTTTTTGAAGTTACAGAATCACTTTGCAATAGAGGTTCAAAGAAACAACTTTGCGGTATACATCAATAGAAAGACTAAGCCACCACCGCATGCTGCTTTATCCTTATCCACAAAAAATAAGCCACCACTACTCCTTCACCAACAAAAAAAAAACCTTTCACAACCCTGCAATAAAACTTTTAACATCAGAGATCTAACAATTTACACAGATTAACAACTTCTAATTCACTTTAAAATATAACAGAATCGAAAAACAAAGCAAAAAAAAGGCTTTTCCTTTCTTCTTTTTCTTCGCTTAATTCTATTTGCAAAACAAAACCTAAAAGAAAAATTAGCTTCAGAATGGAGACACGTTATAATGATAATATTATGTATTTTTTTTCCCTGAAAACCATACATGAAAATTCAAGAGCTAAGAACTCAAAACTGGGAGCAAAAAATAGCCAAAAAAATTAGGAAAAAAATATATTGAAGATTTCAAAGGAAACAAATTTCCTCTCTAGATCTCACGCAATAAATGAGATTCAGATGCAAAAATTGAAACTCTTCAAGCGGAAATAAGTTTTACCAACAAATTCAACAACCAAATTTGGAAATAAAAAAAAAAGAGAAAAGAACACAAACATACATACACATATATATAAAGAGTATCTAGAGAAAACCTAATATATTCATTACAAAGAACAGCATCAAGGAAGTGAAACGAGAACTTACAAGGCAAGTGTATGAAGAGAGGGAGAGAGAGAGAGAGAGAGAGAGAGAGAGAAGTGGTTGTTGACAGGAGAGGGAGCAAGCGTGAGTTGGGTACAGTCAAAGTGGAAAGTAGAAGCTGTGTGTAACCAAGAAGAGAGAAAGGGTGTTGAATTATATAGAGGATATATTGACACATATACCCTCGATTGAAGTGGGTGCAAATAATAATTTATTTAATCAATAGAAAGAGAGAGAAAAAAAGTAGAGGGTGAAAAAAGGGGAAAGAAAAAAAAAATAATAGTTAAAAAAAATAGAAAAGAGTTGTGAGTGTTGTGGAAGGCTGATTCATTCATTCATACGTGCCCGTGCGTGAGGGCAGGAGTGCACGCAAGCAAGCTAGCTATTAAGTGTACAATCATGAACCACAGTAGCCTAAACCTATGGTTAAGTTAATGGAAATTGGTTTCTCTCTCTTTCTACCGTTTAGTAGTCTCAATATATATGTCAATTTATAAAAAAAATAATCTAAAATATATGTTATTTTTTATTTTTAAGATAATACTAAGTGTTTTTTGTCAATTTTATTTTTAATATTAAATATTTTCTGTCAATGTCACGTAATATTAAATAATATCTATTAAAATTAATTTGGTAAAATTATTTTTTTTTATTTTGTTTATTATTTTTTTTAACCTGTATAATTTAGTAAAATATAATATATATAATGAAATGGGAGTAGTATTTTTTTCATGTGGCCACGTGGGTGGTTGTATCATGATCTTGTGAATGTTATTGTTTTTTGCCTTGGGGTCAATGAACACTCGCTTGTTCTTTCTCTACGTGCATTGTTGACCTGACTCAACCACGTTCCTGGGTTCGAAGTTCGAACGAAACCAAACCACGCGGAGTGGTGTGGTTAGTCTGGTTGGCCTTGTCTCCGTTCTCCTGGACGAATCTACCATCAACACAACCTGAAATGAAATCTCATCATATGTTATGAGTGTAATGTGAAATTCCTATTATGTCCTTCCCAATCATTATAATCACCAAACTATAGGGGGGGGCCCGACGACGAAGTCCCCACCCTCTCCGCACAAAAGAAACTTTGTACTGTCAATTGAGGGAATTTGGAAATGATTTTCCGTGTTGAAATTAGACCAACAACAGAACAAACATAAAGCGAATATTGATTTGCCAAGGGATTAATTCTTGTTTCGCTTGTTAATGTTTTCTTTCTTCAACCCAAATATAGCAGTGTTAAAATTGAATAGTTTTGGTTAACGAAGTTATAGTATATTGCCATTGTTATTTCTTTTTTTTTTTTTTGGTATTACCATTGTTATTTCAATCAATAGCGAACATGCTTTTACATCACTTGATGTAGCTTCAATTTTTCCAACACACCCCTCGTAGCACAGTTTGCACTAAGGTAAGGACAAATCAATGGTTTAAATACATTTTTATCCAAGTATTAATTAATAGGGGAAAAAAGTTGAAGTGGTCTTACAATAATAAATATTTTATTGATAAATAATAATAATAATAATAATACCAAAATAATAACTAATAACTTTATTGAAAAATTGAAATCAATTTCTGTACTTTAATCTTTTGTAAGTTATCTTATTTAATTTATTTATTAACACTTTTAAACTAATAATGATAATTTTTTTCATAAGTGAGAAACTAAATATTTAATTATTTCGATTAAAAAAATTTATTAAGTTAATCAAAGTTGGTGGTACATCAAACTATTCAATCCGGTAGGTTAACATTCTTAAAACTCTTCTAAATTTAAACTTTACAATAATTGTGCATTCTTTTTAAAAATTTTATCATTACTTCGATTTCCTTCAAACTATCACTCAGTAAATCAAGTCAACGCTAAGCCTAAAAACATCAATAGTCAACATTAATTTAGCCATGTGGTATAGTTTAACCTCCATAATATCTAGCTTCATGGTACATTCTAGCTTCATGGTAGATGATATATGAATGTAAACATAGTGTTTTTTTCCTCTTTTTACAATGCTTGGACATATAAACATATTCTTATAAGATGGGAAGAGTACAAGGATGGAAAGAAAGACAGAAAAAGAAGTGAAAGAGGTGATGATGGGAATACAAGATGGAAATAGAGTCTGTATATAACTGAAGAGAGTATCTAATGTTTCACATGAACATTAATAATTTGTATGACCATTCAAACTAGGAATTATATGGACTTAAGCTGGGGACCCACCCATCAGCAATTGGTATCATATCCCAAGCTCACTCCACCTGAAGGTGTATCTCCCCTTGTGTTAACCATCGATGGCCTAACTTTAGGGTTTGGAACTTTGGGGTTAAAAGCTCAGTAGGTATTGGTCCCACTCCAGCGTACCATTATACTTTCCGTTGATGTGATATTTATGGACGTGCCTAAACCATCAAAATAATCAATGTGAGGTTGGCCTGTAGCGGCCTCTTCAATTGCCTTGTTTTACTTCGTTTGCTTTAAATTTGTTTCCAAATTAACCACCTTATGTTCTTCCTATGTGCTAAAAAAAATCCTAAATTTTTACACTTGTTAGTTGGGCGTTCTTGGAGATTTGAACGCCAAGAATATGATGTCTACACCAATAAGTACTCATTTGTATGTAATAAATACAAAATTATTCTTGTACTATTGACATCAAAACAAGTGTATGAAGATCAAGATTGGCCGTTGTTTGGAATATTTGGAATCTGCGCAACGCAATTATTTTCAGAGAGGATGTCCCAATTTTTAGCAACCTGTTGGCTCAAATTAAACACAGTTCATGGGGGTGATTCATTTTTAGGGAAGGTCGTGGTAGGTCAGTTATACTCTCTGACTGGTGTATGAATTCGGTACAATGCCTTATCTCTCATAGAATCCTTATATTTTGAGCGGGCTCAACTACTTAGTTTACTCAACTTTGAGCATTATATTCCTCCTTTTGCTGTCGATGCTTCAACTGCAGAGAGGTTATGGTTTTTCTCTTGCTTGTGCCCCAATATGAGTGCTCAGTCTCTTGTATTCTTATGTTGTTTTAACTTGGTTTTTCTCTTGCTATGTATTACTTGGTTGCTTAACCTATATGTTGCTGATATTCACTATTTGGCTGCTTTATTCATGGCTATTGGGGGCGTTAGTTTATGGGGTTGGATGAAGAAATTGTGTGCAGATTTATGCGATACAGATGGAGGAATTGTGGAGCGATTATATGTGTTTTGTTGGGCTTGGGTACTACATAATTGGAACTCAGCTTTGGAGACTGATTCTGCTTGATTTCTTTTATGTAGTCCTAAGAATTTGTGTCTGACTAGTTCGTTTGGATGTTTATCTCACTACTCGTGGTTGGTTGTTGTACTCTTTTTCCTCTCTCGGTCTTTTTCCCATTGGGTTTTGGCCTTGAGAAGGTTTTAATGAGGCACCTCCTTCCTCAAACATTTGTAATCTTGGGTTCGGAGTACCCCTTGTACTCCCGTCTCTAATAAATCTTTGCTTATCAAAAAAAAAGTGCATGAAGATCAAATGTACTTACGAAGAGGGAGTGAGAAAAGAAAAATGAGTGAGGAAAAAAAGAGTTTGGTTAATGAGGAAAAAAAAAATAGGCAGAAATAGAGGAAAAAAAAAGCTTTGAGACAAAAACAGAGGAAAAAGAGAAAATTGAGGGTGAAGTAGAAGAGAATATTGAGAAAGATGAGGGATTTGAGAAGAAGGAGAAAGAAATATTCGAATATGAAAAAGAAGGTGGAGAGAAAAAAAGAGAAATATTAATTTCTACATAACCCACTATCTTTTGACGCATTTGAGGACAAATCTATTTCAAGAGAAGGGGAATGATACAATTATGGATGGTTTGAGCATGTGGAAAGAAGCGTATTCGGACCTTGTTCGAGCTTCCTGAAGAGTACTATGAGGATTTGAGGACATCTCCTTTTGAAGAAGGGGAGAATGATGTGATCATGAGTTCCTTGAGCATGTGGAAGGAAACCTACAAAGAAACATATTCAGCTCGTGCACCAAATTGGATTAATTTCCTACAATTTCATGAAGATGCTTTGAGCCCAACTTGAATACAATAATTTGGAAAAAAAAAAACTAATTCACATAATCAAGAAGATTTCATGGGCTGCCCAATTTTTGCTATTATATTTTGAACTTTTGTGTTTTATTTTGATGGAATAATTTTAAGTGATCTTTGGTCTTTCCTAAGTTAGTTTGTGGGTTTTAAAGCCTTCTTAAGTCATTATGATGGCAAGTGGGAATTTATTAGCATGTTTATGCTTATTTTTTAGGTAATGTACATGCACTTATCAATATACTTGGTAAATGCATGGAAATTTAAGGCTAAATTATAATTTTAGTCCCTTATGTTTATTTTAGGTTTTAGTTTGGTCCCTTATGTATTATTTGTTCCGAACTGGTCTCTTATGTTTAAAGGTTACACCAATGTGGTCCCTTTGTTTCGAAGTGGTCCCTTATGTTACAAAAATTATACCAATGTGGTCCACTTTTTTTTTAAAATAAGGGTGAAAAAGTGGACCACATTGGTATAATTTTTGTAACATAAGGCACCATTTCGGAACAAAAAAAAACAAGAGAGGCCACATTGGTATAACTTTTATACATAATGGAGCAATTCAGAACTTTTAATACATAAGGGACTAAACTGAAACCTAAAATAAACATAAGGACCAAAAGTATAATTTAGCCGAAATTTTAAAATACATGCACTTATCAATGCTCTTCGGTAATTACTATGCTGCTATTTGGTAATTACACGATAGTGGAGATTTATTTCTTGTATTTCAAGGGTCATTTTTATGCTTTCAAGGGTTGTAAGATTAGCCTATAAATAGGGTACTCATGTACTACACATATCAGATTTTCAAGATTAATGAAATTTGAGAGTTTCTCCATTGTGAGAGTTTTTCCTTTGTTCTTGGGGTAAGAACTTATAGTTTGGTTCTACTGGAAGATCGTAGTTAAGGTCACGCTTCTACTTTGATAACTTTGGTTCTGCTGGCAGGTCTCGTTAGGGTCAAGTTCCTCTCTTCTATATCTGTTTTCAAGACAGTCCTTAGTGGGTCACCTATCAGAAACTTTCTGAGCAAAAGAGGATGCGTCCACAGGAACAGTAATGTAGCTCACGCTAGTGTTTTCCGCTACTGGATCTAATATGCAAGCAGGTACATACAACATAGAGAAGAAAAAGGGAAGTAAGAATACACACTACACACCATAACATGAACATGTGAATAGGAAAAAAAAACACGTACAAACACACAAAATACACACACAAATCATCCAAGCATCTCTCGAATCAATCATACCCACTATGTCTAACTTGTAACTCCTACTCTCATATCTCTTATCCAAGTCTAATGATTCAACATCACTACATATTATTTAGATATTCCCTATCGTACAAAAATCATGCCTAGATTGTTGAACCACGAGATTGAGAACTAGGGAAACCATCATAATACCTCACCTACAACACATCTCTTAATTATATGAGGATTAATGTCTAGTGCTTACTCGTATCAACTTATTATCCATTAATAGATATTACTCAGTCACAACATAACAACAGCAACATGATGATACCCTACTAATAGCATGTTCTCAAACAACATCATAGAACAACATCCAACATCATGTTAACATAAGTCAACATGTTATCAGCCACAACAAGCTATAAGTCAAATACTAATATGTATATGCAAATGTTAGTATCTATGCAACTGTCGATCAATAGGTATATGCCACTGCTGATCAAGATTTATATGAAACTGTTGATCAATATGTAAATGCTACTGCTAATATATATATATATATATATATATATATATATATATATATATATAGAAAGAGAGAGAGTGTGTGTGTGTGTGTGTCAGGATCCGTTGACACCAGGTGTCAAATATACCATAATTACACCTTTGTTAACTCTTTGTAGAATGTAAATTTAATCAATCCAACCGTTGAATTGAAAGTCATTAAATAGATCAAGTCTATAAAATTTTACACAATTCAAAAACTATTTGATACTTCATCGTATGACTTTATTTTAACGTATTATATGTTATTTAAAATATATGTAAATGTCGACTATCAAATCATATACATGTGAATATTCGAATTGTTTCAAAATTTGTATACACAATCATCAACATAATATAAGATAATTCAACGGTTGAATTGATTAAATTCACATTCTACAAAGAGTTATTGAACATGTAATGATGCTAAGTTTGACATCTGGTGTTAATAGATCCCGACTTATATATATATACATACACACACACACACACACACACACACACACACACACACACACACACATATATATATATATATATGCATCTATCGATCACTGTGTATATGCAATTATCGATCATTGTGTGTGTGTTTGGTTGTCAGGAGAAATTGTGAAGAGAGAAATAAGTGAGAGAGAGTGTAGGTAGAAAGAAAGAGGTGAGAAATATGATAGATTTTGGGTATTATTTGGAATAAGAAAGAGAGAAGAGAAATAGAGAAGATAGAAGTGTTGATTATTTTTGAAAAGACAAAAATGCCCTTAACTAGAAAACCAATATATAGTGTAATTAATTTCAATAATCAAATAATATAAATTATTTAAATAGTTTAATTCAATTTATATTATCAACCTAATATAATTTAATTAATTAATTGATATAAACAATTTAATTAATTTAGTTTCTTATTTCAAATTGATTTAATCAAAATTATCTTATTATTTTACTTTTTAATTTTATATAAAACAATTGTGTATATTTTTTTTTTAATTTTCTGCCCAACGATATCACACCTTGCTAGAATCTATTATTATCAACAACGAATGAAAATCACGGTTCGGAAATATCGACGCCTGGCTATTAACGAAAATCCATATAAAAAGGGTATTAACTTTGAATAAAAAAAGTATTAGGTAGCATGCGGTGAAGTCATAAGAATGCACTTTGCTCACAATATAGTCCCGTGCGTTTAATAATGATGGTATAAAACCGTAATTTTGACAATTAGTCAGCTCTCTCACCAACTTCTTCGCAGTAGAGCGAAGATTGCAAAAAGCGTGAAATGAGTCTCCTCTATCTCTCTCGTTCCAACTTATCTTTAAAACCAAACAAGGGAACATCACTATCTCTTCTCTATTTCTCTCTTCTATACCTCTCTCTGTTGGAACCTAAACGATTGAGAAGTTTAGACCCTCATTAATTTTGATGATAACAAAATATTTCTCAAGAGAACAATTTATCTTCTAACTTTTCTTTGAGTGTACAGGTATCAAAGGCTTCATTTATATATGTACAAATCACTCAAGAAAGAAGAAGAAATATACAAAAGAATTGAATACAATCCACTAGTGTCAACATCCGAACTCACTTCAGCGTCTTGCTAACAGCAAGCGTCCAGTAGTACAACTTCTTGACACGTGGAACACCCAATTGCTACGAGCGTCCGTCCTCTGTTCTGAGCGAGCGTCTGATCTCTTTAATGAAGCACGTGATGATCACGTTTTTGCTCTCGACCCTCGGCTGCTCGAACGGAATTCGAATTTGATTTTGTGCGCTCATTTTGATGTACGAGGAAGCAAAGGTGACACCTTTAGCATAAGACAAAAATCGTACAAGGCAATTGCAAATTGCAGATAGTACGAAAACGGTAATGTGTACTATTCTGATATTCTCTGGAAAGGATGAAAAGGACTACATTTCAAATTACCTCACTCAATAGCAAGGAGATATTTTTACTGCAACGGTAATGCCCTTGAAGACTCCTATAAATACCCCAAGGTATTCATTGAAGAAGAGCTAGAAAAGCTGTGAAGAAACTTCATTCTGAAAGCAATATTACTCAAGTTTGTAATCAAGCTTCGTGCCAAGTTTCTGGTCTACATTGAACTGAACTCAGCGTCTTATACTTTCTTTTAGAAAGCTATTCTGTTTTGAGCTAAATCTTTTCATCCTCTCTGTGAGAGTTATTTTGATTGTTATCAAAATCATAATCTCTTTTGTAAAACTGTATTTTGGCCTAGTTAAGGCTCTATTCCTCAAAGGCTCGACTGTACTGAGTCGTTTTGAGAAGTTGAGAGTATTGTCAAGTTTGTGACAGAAGAATACTCTTGAGGAAATTGTAATCAGTTGATTATAGTGGAAAATCCTTCAGGAACGAAGGGACTAGACGTAGCTACCAGTTGGTGGTGAACTAGTATAAATCTCTGAGTCTCATTCTTTACTGCTTTACACTATTTATCTTTACCCTGCTCAGTAAAACAAGTTTTTATAAACTGTTTAAATTTCTGCATCCGGTCCTGATTAATTATCTGCATCCGATAAACAAAACTGTTTTGAACAACTTGTGTTGAAGTTTTTACGTAGTTTGCAAAAAGTTTTTTAACACAATTCAACCCCCCTTCTTGTGTTCACGTTCATTGATACCAGAGCTCGGCCTCTTGGTTGAGCACTTAACAGTGTTAAGAGAAAAGATCCTATACTGTGAACATGTCTACTGAAGGTGGTCATATGAACCGTCCTCCTCTATTCGATGGAGAAAAATTTGATTACTGGAATAAGATAAAAGCTTTCTTTGAGACCCAACAACTTGAGTTGTGGGATATAGTTCAAAGTGGTTGCATTCCTCCTACTAATCCTCGTGGTGATACGATAGCCAGAGAAGATTGGAATGATGAACAGAAAAAGAGATATCAAATCAATCAAAAGGCTAGATTTATTCTTATCTGTGCTATGACAGAAAAAGAATATGATAAATGTGGCAAATTTAATACTGCCAAAGAAATCTGGGACTCACTTGTTTTATCTTACGAAGGCTCTGCCCAAGTAAGAGAAACCAAAGCTAGCATGTTGGTTCGCCAATATGAGCTATTCAAAATAGAAGATGGTGAAAACATTGAAACCATGTTTGGAAGATTTCAAACACTGGTTCATGGGTTACAGGCCCTTGGAAAAAGTTACACTACACCTGACCATATTAGAAAGATCTTAAGAAGCTTGACTAAGCAGTGGAGACCCAAGGTCACTGCTATTCAGGAAGCAAAAGATCTAAATGTCTTACGACTTGAAGATCTTATGAGCTCGTTGAAAGCTCATGAACTTGAGCTAAATGAAGAAGAACCGGTCAAAAAGGGCAAGTCTATTGCCTTAAAAGTCTCTAAACATAAAGCCAGTTCTTCCAAAGCCCTTCAGGCTGAAGAAGAAGAATCAGAAGATGAAGCTTCAGAAGGAGATGCTGACACATCAGAAGATGAGCTCGCGTTTATATCCAGAAAGATACAAAGAATGTGGAAGAAAAAAAACTTCAGAAGGAAGTTTCAAAAGAAAGATACTAAGGACAAGAAAGAGAGCAAGGACAAGGCTCAAGTCATTTGCTATGAATGTAAAAAGCCTGGACATTTCAAGTTCGAATGTCCTAATCTTAAGGAGAAGTCCTCAAGAAGTTCTTTCAAGAAAAAAAAAGAAGAGTCTCATGGCTACATGGGAAGATCTAGATTCATCCTCATCTGAGGAAGATAATGAAGTAGAAGCAAATCTCGCTCTCATGGCAGACACTGACCTTGATTCAGAAGAAGAAGTTGAAAAGGTAATAGTATATGATTCCTACTCTGAACTTCAACTTGCTTTTGATGATCTTCTTAAGGACTCTGCCACTCTCTCTGTTGAGTATAAGAATTTGAAAAGGAAATTTTCAAAATTATCACAAGATTTTCAAGCTTTAAACAAAGAAAAATCTGTACTCAACAAAGAAAATCAGAAGCTGAAAATTGAAAATCAGCATCTGATGGATAACCAGCGTCTGATCGCTAATAAACAACCAGAAGCTGAGAGCTCTCAAGCTGAAAGCTCTAAAGTTACAGGCAATCCTAAATGCAAATCAAATGATTATGAATATGCTTTTCAAAAGTTTCTTGCAGAGAGTGTAACTCGTAGCAAGCAAGCTTCAATGATTTGGGGTGTCAGTAAATCGACAACTCATGGTTTTGGTTATGTATCAGATGAACCTCTTTTAGAAAATGATTCAGCATCTGATAAATCCAATAATTATAGTAAATGCTTGCACTGCACTTACTGCAATAAACCTGGTCATTTGAAAAGTGCATGTACTGTTTTTAAAACTGTGAAGGATAAGCCTCCTTCAAGAACTAACAAGAAAAGACCCAAAAAGATATGGGTACCTAAAGATAAAATAGTCTATGTTGCAGACATGCTTAGCAACAAAGTCAACACACCTATCTTGGTACTTAGACAGTGGATGCTCGCGTCACATGACGGGAGAAAAGCATATGTTCCAAGAACTAAGGCCTAAAGAAGCAGGATTCGTTGGTTTCGGAGGAAACCAGAAAGGAAAAATAGTTGGAATTGGTCGCATTGGTAAAGGCTCTCTTCCCTCTATTGATAATGTACTATATGTTGAAGGACTTAAACATAACTTATTGAGCATAAGTCAATTATGTGACAATGGTTATGAAGTCATCTTTACAGAAACTGGATGTCTAGTAAAAAGCAAGAAAGACGGCTCTACTTTCTTTATTGCTAAGAGTAAACAAAATATTTACAAAATTGATCTCTCTGAACTTGCAAAACAAGATGTCAAGTGTCTCATGTCTGTTGACGAAGAACAATGGATTTGGCACAAGAGATTGGGTCATGCCAATTTGAGATTAATCTCAAAACTAAACAAGCACAGTCTTGTCAGAGGCTTACCAAATCTCAAGTATCAATCTGATGCTCTCTGTGAGGCATGTCAAAGAGGAAAACAAGTTAAAACTTCTTTTCATTCAAAAAATGTTGTTTCAACCTCTAGACCACTTGAGCTTTTGCATCTTGATTTTTTTGGTCCAACAAGGACAACCTCTTTAACTGGAAAGAAATATAGGTTAGTCATTGTTGATGATTTCGCTAGATGGACATGGGTTAGATTCCTTGCTCACAAAGATGAGTCATTCAAGGTATTTACTGTATTCTGCAAAACAGTTCAAAATGAAAAAGGAATTTGCATATCTTCTATTAGAAGTGATCATGGGGGAGAATTTGAAAATGAAAGCTTTCAAAAATTTTGCAATGATAACGGCATCTCCCACAATTTCTCCTCTCCTAGAACACCTCAACAAAATGGTGTTGTAGAAAGGAAAAATAGGTCCCTCCAAGAAATGGCCAGGACCATGATCAATGAGGCTAATATTGCAAAACATTTTTGGGCAGAAGCAGTAAACACAGCTTGTTACATTCAAAATAGAATTTCTATTAGACCTATTTTGAAGAAGACTCCATATGAACTGTGGAAAGGAAGGAAACCAAACATATCATATTTTCATTCATTTGGTTGCACGTGTTACATTTTAAATACTAAGGATCAGCTTGGTAAGTTTGATTCAAAAGCTGACAAAGGAATCTTTTTGGGATATTCTGAAAGATCTAAAGCTTTTAGAATATACAATAAAGAAACTATGACAGTGGAAGAATCCATTCATGTCAAATTTGATGACAAGAAGCCTGACACAGCCATGTCAGAGCTAGATGAATTGTTTTCAGAATTAAATATAGGTAATACTTCACTACATCTTCATCGTCCGGTGGTGACCAGACACAAGAATCTTCAGAAGCTGAATTCAGAAAGAGCTGGAAATACAAAGCCAATCATCCTAAAGATCAGATCATAGGAAAACCTGGAGATAAAGTAAGAACCAGATCCTCTTTTAAAGAGCATGCAGATATGGCACTACTCTCAGAAATGGAACCTAAAACGATTGATCAAGCATTGAAAGATAAAGGCTGGATTCTGGCCATGCAAGAAGAGTTGAATCAGTTCCAAAGAAACGATGTATGGAAGCTGGTTACCTTGCCAGAAGATAAGCAAGCCATTGGCACTAAATGGGTATTTAGAAACAAGCTTGATGAAGATGGAAAGGTTGTGAGAAACAAGACAAGATTAGTTGCTCAAGGGTACTCACAGGAAGAAGGTATTGATTTTACAGAAACATTTGCACCTGTTGCAAGGTTAGAAGCTATATGCATTTTGCTTTCTTTTGCTGCACATCATGATATAATTCTTTATCAAATGGATGTAAAAAGTGCTTTCTTGAATGGTTTTATAACTGACGAAGTCTTTGTAAAACAACCTCCTGGATTCGAAGACATTGAATTTCCAGAACATGTCTTCAAACTCAAAAAGGCCCTTTATGGTCTTAAGCAAGCTCCCAAAGCTTGGTATGAAAGACTTAGTACATTTTTTATGAAAAATGGATTTTCCAGAGGTCTAGTAGACACTACTCTTTTTAGAAAAACATCAAACAAGCACTTTATAATTGTTCAAATATATGTTGATGACATTATTTTTGGAGCTACTAATGAAAGCCTTTGCAAAGAATTTTCTAAGCTAATGCAGGCTGAATTCGAGATGAGCATGATGGGTGAACTAAAGTTTTTCCTTGGAATTCAAATCAAACAATGCAATGATGGTATATATATACATCAAAGCAAATATATCAAGGAATTGCTAAAGAAATTCAAAATGGTGGATTGCAAACCTATGTGTACTCCTATGCATCCCACATGTATTCTTGGTAAAGATGAAACTGGTAAAAAGGTAGATCAGAAGATGTACAGAGGTATGATTGGATCTCTACTTTATCTTACAGCTTCAAGACCTGATATTATGTTCGTGCAATGCGTGTGCTAGGTTTCAATCAGATCCTAGAGAATCACACTTGAGTGCTGTTAAAAGAATCTTTAGATATTTGCAAGGATCTACTAATCTTGGTCTGCTTTATAAGAAATCAAAAGATTACAAGTTAGTAGGTTTCTGTGATGCTGACTTTGCTGGAGACCGAATTGAAAGAAAAAGCACAAGTGGAAGCTACCAATTCCTTGAAGCAAATCTTGTATCTTGGTCAAGCAAAAGGCAAAGCACGACAGACTCTCAACAAATAGGTTTAGTATATTTCAAAGAAGTTGCAGCTCTCAACTTCTGTGGATGAAATATCAACTTGAAGACTATCTGATAAAAGAGAGTAACATTCCTATCTTCTGTGACAATACTTCTGCAATCTGTCTTACTAAAAATCCCATATTGCATTCACGAGCTAAGCACATTGAGATTAAGCATCACTTCATAAGAGACTATGTTCAGAAGGGTATTCTAGAAATAAAATTTGTAGACACTGATCATCAGTGGGCTGACATATTTACAAAACCCCTTGCTGAAGATAGATTCAATTTTATAAGAAGAAATTTAAATTTTCATCTTATAGAAGAATGATTAATCTCAACTTCAGATAAAATACAAAAGCTCAGCATCTGGTAAGACATAAGCATGTATATGAATAAGCATCTTATTTGTCATATGCATCATAACTCATCGTCTGGTGAATCGGTTGCGTGCGTCCGAGCACACCCACACGTGTCACACGTGTTAAGGACTTAAGCGTCTCATCACATCTACTGAGTCATAATTATTTATGTCTTTCGATAAAATCTTTTTCTTGATCTTACTTTTCTTTTGGCGTCTGCATTTAATGAAAAGGCGAATCTTTATTTTCTTTTCTTTTTGATTTAATTTTTATGTGGAAATACGAAGCGATTTTTTGAAAAAGGACTGTACCATTTTCTATCAACTTTCCCACTACTCCACATTTTTCGCTCCATCACTTCACTCTGCGTTTTCTGCAAAACCGTTCTCTTTCTCTCTGTCTCTCTCTCTCTGTGTGTGTGTGTTTGTGAACCCTAAAACCTTCATAACTTTCTCTTCAACTGCTACAATGGCCGACAGAAAGGTTGGACAATACACTGCTGCCTTCGACGTCTTCTCTGAGGCAAAACTTCTGAATGAGAACCGGGTTGATTTTGAGAACTTCAAGCTGTACGGTTTTGATTTTGAAGAAGGTCTTGAGAAACTGGGCTGGAAAAACTACTTCATCTGGGATACAGTTGACTTACTGAGCTACGCTATTAAGGAGTTCTGGGGGAATGCGTAATTATTTCCGGGGGAAGTCATAGAAGGTCACATCAGAGGCTTCAAACTACGCTTCACCATCAACTCTATTGCTCAGACGATTAAGTGTCCGTGTGAAGGAATCAGTTACCATTCAAACTGGGCTGATGCTTTCAGAGGACTTGAAAATGTCAACGAAGCTCTGTTTGAGAACTACCGTGAACTGAAGAAGAAGAAGAACATCACTCCCACGGCCAAAGACTTGAAAAGTCACTACCGAGTACTGCACAAAATCATCGCCAAGAGCGTGATTCTGAAGGCTGGTTCAAGTGACATAGTGAACTACGAGCAAAAGTTCATTATGAGGAACTACATGGAAGGGAAGAAAATCAATCTGCCAAGGTTGATTATCAACAATCTGATAAATGCCCTTGTCTTCTCAAGAAGGAGTGTCGACAAGAAGAATATCGTCAGGATAATCCCTTATGGAGTTCTTCTCTCTATTATGATGATCAAAGACGGCGATGTAAGGAAGCTGACTAACTCCATCAACACAGAGGAAAGGGAAAAATACTTTGGTGTTGGTGCTGTTGTTCGTCCAGAAGTTTTTGGAGTCAACAGTTTGGTCAGGATGCAGCTAATTGCTGGCTCTATGATCAAGAAAGTGAAAATAGAGCAACAGGAAGGAGAAGCTGAAAAGAAAACCACCAGAAGCTCAATGACTGGTGTCAAAAGACCTGCTGAGTCTCCTTCATGGGAGACCAGAAGAACAAAGCAGAAGGTGGCTTCTGCACCTACTGTTGAAGAACCAGAAGATGAGGATAGAATTCCCATCAGAAAGGTCTTGGAGAAACAGTTTAGACCTGCAGCTGAAAAGGATGCTTCAGCGTCCGGTCAAGGGAAGCAAATCCCTCCTCCTCCTCCTGCTGTTGTTGTCACAAGAGGATCTAAAAGAAGGCTGGTTAAGTCTTCAGAGGTTAACCATAAGGTACTTGATTTTACTGCTGATGAATCAATATCTGTCTTTGATGCTCAAGAAAACCAGAATGAGCCTCCGACAAACCTCTATCCTCCCTAAACCTACCCAACCATCATCCACTACACTCAACCTTGACCTACCACAAAATTCCTCAAATACTTCACTTACCACATATATTTACAAACTTCACTCTCATCCCTTTAACCTATTATTCAAAGTACCTCCCGTTAATCCCTTCAAACCCTACACACCTAAAACCTACAAAATCACTAAAACCACTCCCACCTTACTCACCATTACCCATAAACCTACAGATACTGGTGGAAGGAAGAATGTCTCATACAAACCACGGTTTGTTAAGTATGAGATATATCATAGCATCTACAATCATCCCTCTACATGGCATTTGAAAACCTTCACCTCTGGAGCTGCCAGACTGGAGATTGCCTCTCCAATGAGTGCTACCTTCAAGGATGGAGAAGACCACTTTCAGATGTCATTTAAAGGAAGATTGAGACTAGCATCTGGTAGCAGAGTAATTCCCTTCTCTGTTGACCTTCCAAGATCCCTACCACAATCTGAACCGCTCACATTGGAAGAATACGGAAGGTGGATCACAGATGAAGAAGCTACCTTCATGGCACACTGTCTTGAGATGAAGAAGATTGAAGTAATCAAACAAAGACAGGATCCTTCGTGCAGCATAGTTGAAGATTGTACTGCATGCACAAAGGTAGCTACCTTGGTCTATCCCTGGGAAAAGGAAAGAACCTGCTCCTGGCAAGCAGCCATTCAGCAAGATCGGGCTCACGGAGTATGAGAAGGCTCCCAAAAAGTACAACCTTAAGGAATTCTCTAAACTTTCGATTGCCAAGATCTCTGAGGATCATGCCAGAAGGTTTTACCTGACTTCTCTGAAGGAAGATGAATGGAGAACTGGCTCCTCAAACTGCGGCAATGCTGAGAAGGCCACTATTCCAACAGTTGGCACAATCAGCAGAATTACTGACATCAATCTTGGAACAGTCTACTTCGATGATATGTTCAGGTGTTCAGTAATCAGGCCTCTTGACTGCATGAAGGTATATGTCCAATGGGTTGCTGTGACCAAGCACTTTGACATTGGATTTACTTGGAGTCAATGGTCTGAGTCTTGGAAAGACAAAGCCATGTTACCATGCCTCGTCCCCCTAGTGCTAGAAGAAGATGACAGGGAAAATCTGCGAAGAGTATACCTGGCAGAAAATGAAGCACTCTCTTTCACTTTTGAAGCATTGAGTGTCTTTATCAGAAGAAAATGGGGAGAAGAAGCTGGAAATAGGTTTGATGCTTTCACTGCTGATGTAGTTCTGCACAGAGAAATCATCTTCATGGATTTGCTGTATCCAGAAGATGTGAAGTATAAAAGGAAAATTCAAGTAGAATCTGAGCTCAGAAAACTTGGAAATCTCATCTAATGGTTTATACCAAATGATGCATTCTTTCTAAGAGCTCAACAGAAGAAGGAATTGAGACTGACGCTATCCAACTGGGTGCTAGCAGAGCATCAGAAGATGAAACCTGCAACAGTACCAGAATCTGGACCTTCTACTTCTACTCCTGCAGTTGAGATGGTCACTATTCCCAAAGCAGAGTTTGAAGAAATGAAGGCCACAAACATGAAAGTCACTCAGCTGGAAACTGCTCTGAAATTACTATATGAACGTCTCAACATCCCTCCACCACCTCTTCCAAACCCTTGAATTTATTTATCTTTGTGTGATATAATTTTTTTTTGTTGGTACACTTATATATATACATTAATTTTGCTCTGATTATCTGTTTATATATACCTACATCTGACTTATATTCAAATTTTTCTAAGTCTTATTTTGACTATGATGTGTTTTACACTCTTTTTGTCTGATGACAAAAGGGGGAGTAAAAGAAAGGTATGATGAACACGTGATGAAAATCTGATTTGACCAATTCACCGTCCGATGTTCACACTCCGGAACTGAAGTATCATGCATAGCATTTGTGTAGTTATTTATTAATGAGCTAATATACATTGATCCAGTGCTCTAATAATGATCAATAAATTTGGTACAATGAAATAATTTTGATAAAATGAAAATCAATCTTTTTGATATAATGAAAATCAGCATCCGATCTCACTTTGTTAAAAATATGCTCTGAGACATCTACTTATTTTTGCGATCACTTAATTGAATTTGTTTATCAACTATCGCCTTAATACTAGAATTGTCTTATATATCAAAATTGTTAAACTCAGGGGGAGACCCTTGATGTCATTTTGAAACTAAATTGTTCATCAACCTTAGATATTTTTCATCATCGAAAAGGGGGAGATTGTTGGAACCTAAACGATTGAGAAATTTAGACCCTCATTAATTTTGATGATAACAAAATATTTCTCAAGAGAACAATTTATCTTCTAACTTTTCTTTGAGTGTACAGGTATCAAAGGCTTCATTTATATATGTACAAATCACTCAAGAAAGAAGAAGAAATATACAAAAGAATTGAGTACAATCCACTAGTGTCAGCATCCGAACTCACTTCAGCGTCTTGCTAACAGCAAGCGTCCAGTAGTACAACTTCTTGACACGTGGAACACCCAATTGCTACGAAGGCCCGTCCCTTCCGCTCGAGCGAAGGCCTGATCTCTTTAATAAAGCACGTGATGATCACGTTTTTGCTCTCAGCCTCAGACTGTTCTGGAACGAAATTCGAATTTGATTTTGTGCGCTCATTTTGATGTACGAGGAAGCAAATGTGACACCTTTAGCATAAGACAAAAATCGTACAAGGCAATTGCAAATTGCAGATAGTACGAAAACGGTAATGTGTACTATTCTGATATTCTCTGGAAAGGATGAAAAGGACTACATTTCAAATTACCTCACTCAATAGCAAGGAGATATTTTTACTGCAACGGTAATGCCCTTGAAGACTCCTATAAATACCCCAAGGTATTCATTGAAGAAGAGCTAGAAAAACTGTGAAGAAACTTCATTCTGAAAGCAATATTACTCAAGTGTGCAATCAAACTTCGTGCCAAGTTTTTGGTCTACATTGAACTGAACTCAACGTCTTATACTTTCTTTTAGAAAGCTATTCTGTTTTGAGCTAAATCTTTTCATCCTCTCTGTGAGAGTTATTTTGATTGTTATCAAAATCATAATCTCTTTTGTAAAACTGTATTTTGGCCTAGTTAAGGCTCTGTTCCTCAAAGGCTCGACTGTACTGAGTCGTTTTGAGAAGTTGAGAGTATTGTCAAGTTTGTGACAGAAGAATACTCTTGAGGAAATTGTAATCAGTTGATTATAGTGGAAAATCCTTCAAGAACGAAGGGACTAGACGTAGCTACCAGTTGGTGGTGAACTAGTATAAATCTCTGAGTCTCATTCTTTACTGCTTTACATTATTTATCTTTACCCTGCTCAGTAAAACAAGTTTTTATAAACTGTTTAAATTTCTGCATCCGGTCCTGATTAATTCTCTGCATCCGATAAACAAAACTGTTTTGAACAACTTGTGTTGAAGTTTTTACGTAGTTTGCGAAAAGTTTTTTAACACAATTCAACCCCCCTTCTTGTGTTCACGTTCACTCTCTTCTCTATTTCTCTCAAAACAAACATAGTATATATGTGTGCAGGTGCTGAACAATATATACATGTGTATATGCTACTATTGATCAATATATGTGTGTGTGTGTGTAGTTGTCGATCAACATACGTGCAATCTGTTGGTGTAAGCCCTAGAGGCCAATGTTTTTCCTTTTGAACTCAGAATTTGTATCATGCTATTTATCTATGATATGAGGCATTTCAGTTATTATGTTTGTTTTAACGTAATAAAGCCATTGAGTAAAAGTTCGATTTTAATAGAACATCGAGTGGATGACTCGGTTGTGAGATACTATAGAACTTTACTCTTAAACATCCGTAGTGGAGTATTATTATTATTAAGGGCAATAATAATACATCAAGACTATTATGTGTGTGGACTAATAACCTAATCTCACAGGTTATAGATATGAGATATCAAGTCACCGCATAGGTACACATTAGGGTAATTGTGTACTGGATTGACCCGCCATGAGAATACTACATAGTGCGTTATGTAAGTGTCATAAGTTATTCTCATAGTGATAGTGGTGTATGCTACCCTTCGACCTGAAACCACTATGGTCCCTACATGAGGAATTGAGTGTTTTATTGCCTTCAAACATTGTTTGTAACAGGACAATTATAAAGTCGGTTATTGGACACTCCACGAGTCATGCAGAGAGACATGAGTTACCTAGATGGGATTTGGCCCCCCTACATAACAGGAGTAATATCTATGGGCCCCTTGATAAAGTATGACTGTAAAATGCATGGCAATGCTAAAATGAGTGAATATGAGATATTGATCTCATTTGTTGTTACTAAGTTTGCTTAGGTATCAAGGAATATAATGTTGAACTATACAAGGGTGACACATACTGTGCCTTGTGTTCAATATAGATATATGGGCAAAAGGGTAATTATACACATGATCATTATCACGGAAAGGTTACATCAAATCACTGACATTCTCGTTACTTGGGTAGCAATGATGTGTTGCTAGACACCGCTCTCTGTTTATAATATTAAACAGGGTCACACACGTGAGAACAGATTAATGGGAGATTAAAGATAAAATGAGTAAGACTCATTTTATTCAGTGATATGCTCTTATGACGCACCAGCGTGAGTCAAGAAATGCAGCACATAGTAAGGTACGGTGCGCTAGGTCAGTTAGAAGTGGTCTTATAAATAGAATCCTTAAGCTGACGTGTAAAACACGTTTTTTGATACCCTAGCCGTACAAGAGACAATGTGTGCATCGAGACTGGTTCTGTTTGTCAGCTAGCACTGTGGACGGTGGCCGCTCCCATTCGAAGTCTGTTCGTGTGGACTACGTAGAGACGTTGTCAGCTGTATAACGTTCGTGATCATCTCTAGTTCTCGTCTGCAAAGGTCTGCACTACAAGAGGTAACTCATATAATCCCTGAATCATGATCATTCGCTTCCTTGGAAGGGAAATTTTAATTTTTTTCGCTGCGTATAATCTGTTTATATGTGCTATTTCCCTACACAATCGCCGATCAATATACATACACCTACCAATCAATATTTGCAATTGTTGATCAGTGTAAGACTTACTGTCTAACAGACATCGAAACTCAAACATGCCAACATGAACATACGATCATTAAGTTATCACTAACAACATACAACAACATCTAACGACATATAAGGACACGTGGAGCACATAACATGTTATTAATATACAATATCATGTTACAACTAAATCAATGTACAAATAAGTCCTCTACCCTAACATTGCATGTTATCAAACAACCTTAATAGCTCAATAGATCAACCTTATGGTTAATATACCTACGACGCATATCCTTAGACATCGTGGGTCACAACACATATCCTTAGGTATTGCGGGTATCAATCACTAGCAGAGCTTAGGTCACCCTACGCATATCGACACATATTCTACCCTAACCTTCCCGATGAGTAAGGATTCTTTCTCCCACTTGGTATTACTATACTCCTGCATGAACAACCTTGACCCTCGTGCCGAGCAACACAAAGCACACATGCGACGCTCAAAAGACAATGATGAATCTACCCTGAGAGGTTAAAGTACTCTGGGAAATCCAAATTTAATCCTAGAGGTATCAACAGGACCTATAGGTTGCAAACAACGCACATGAGAGCACAATTACTAACCCAGGGACCAACATAACACAATTAACTACCTAATAACCATGAGGTCAGAATCGAAACTATGGTGTTTACCACTGATTGTGACGAGCTAAAAACGAATTCGAAGCTCCGGTGACTTACGGTAAGTACAGACATTGTGAAACCCTGGCAGGGACCAAAATGACCACAAAATCTAGAATCAAATGAGGCAACTTATTCTAACTCAATCGTGAAGAACAGAATATGAGTTTGGTATTTTACCACTAAGAACAATGACTAAAAATGGATTCCAAGCTCTCGAAAACTTCTTGAGCTCGTATGGTACCGAAACTACATGAAATGGCCTAAAATGACAAGAAATGAGGTCAATAACTAAATTAATAGAAGAAAATCTCTAACATCAAAATCAAGAGGTTGGATATTACCCCCAAGTACTTGCTAAAATGATGACAGAACAAGACACCGAAAGAACCATTGAGATGTTCTCAAAGCCACGGACGTGATCACTGTGTCAGAATCAAGAATTTGGGTGTGATTTAGGGTTTTGAATTCAAAGTATGCTCGATGAAGATTCTGTCGTTGCAAGGGAAGAGCAAGGGGTTCAGAAGAGAGGAAAAGGAAGTTAAAACTCGAATGAATGGCTATTTATAGTTTTTCAAAATCTCAGCATCTTTGCTATGCGAAGAGACTTGTTCGTGTCGCGAATAGAGAGTTCGCCACTTGACTCAGAGAAGCTGACATGTGGGTCCCCACATGTCAGTGAACACTCATGCATGATGATGTGTGATTGGCTGAATCACCTCGATTCGCGTTGCGAGATTTAATGTTCCCATTGCGAAGGAAGGAAAAATGAGTGTAGCGAAGATAACTCACATAGTGAATAGAGTTAACCTTAAAGACTTGATTTTGGTTCCTTTCTAATCCTAGGCCTATCCTAAACTCTAATCTAAGATCCTAATCACACATACGAATCACCTAACACACAATCAAGCAAAGTGATTAAGGTTTTGGAAAATGGGATTTTACAAGTGGCAAAAGGTGACTCAGTGAAGGCGGCAGCGAAAGGCGGGACTGCTCTGATACCATGTTTGTAATTAGAGGTGATGAAGAAGAAGGAAATGAGAGAGTTTGAGAGGCTGAGAATTCAGAGAATTTCTAAGGTATCATATCAACAAATTGATTATGAGTTTGTACAATGGATGTGTTTATACAGTATTCTAGACTAACTAGCCAAGTAACTAACTTCCTATATCATATATGCTGTTATTATTCCAATAAAATAAGAAGCTCAAAACTTTATTTATTTATTCATTTGTTTTGGTCCACCGACTCATATTTGAAAATACAGTAAATAGGTATTTCCTAAACCGGACAAAATTTGACAGCGCTCTGATTGAGAAATGTTGATTTGGCCATGGAGTCGAAGACTAGAAGGGGCTAACTTTTTGGTTGGTGAGAAATGATACCTGTTCTTGTATATATAAATATTTTTTGTTGGTAATAATTCTTGTATATATATTTAACTTTACAAAATCTTGTGTCACAACTACATGTAATATACAACATATAATATTTCATTGAACTAGAATTATTTTACTTGAGTCAAATATTTAGCTCATGTATTTTACATTTCGTTTCTTTTGACAAAGTATTTTACAATTTTTAGGGGTTCAGATTTTGTTATATATTTTTTTTAAAGAATTTTGTATTTTCTTTTTCAATTTATTTTCTTCTTTTTACAAAAACGACGTTGTCATTTTATGATGTCGATAATATTTTAGAATAAAATTTTAAAAAAAATCTGAAAGAAATATATCTATATTTTGGTTTCTTTTAAGATTTAAATCCATTTAAGTAAATTTTATTGAATATCAAATGACAATTACTAACACTTTTCAAAATGATTGATCCCCAACAAGTCAACAATCATTTTCTCATACAAATAAACGGAAGAAATAGTGTCCCGCATGCGGAGCTAAGTGGTTAGGAGCTCGGGACATTTTAGTGAGTGGGCAAATAACTTCATCCCCCATCTCCTGTGTGTGTTATTTACACAAAACCGGAAAAAAAAACGGAAGAAATGTTTATTTACACAATTATTTTTTACACTTGATTAGTATTTCCACACATTAGTGAAAAAAGCAAGCAGAGATGCCCAAATTTGAATAGGAATATATTAAGTGTATATATCTATAATTTGTTTATGTGTTTACATTGTTGATTGACTTGAGATTTAATATTTTCTAATTGAAGAAGAAGAGGAAGAGGAGGAGGAGGAAGAGGAGACTTCCTCCCTTTTCTACTTTCTTTTATTTGTTTCTATGGCCAGATCCTTCTGTCAAAATGGGTTGTGGCCCGTGAGCCAACTCCACCCAACCCGATTTGCTGGTGGATTGATTTGCAAAATCACGGTTCACTAAGACTTTGGGTCATGATGAGCCGGCTCACTGAACCCATGGGTCCAGCCGGGCCAGCCCATCAAATCCACCAATTTTATAAAAAAATACAAATTTTTCATAAAATATCTTAATTTTTAGTTATTTATCATCTATTATGTAACTTGTGTTTGTTTTCTATTGTACAATTCATTAATCATTTTGTTTGATTTTTAATAGAAAAATAGAGAAGATATTATTTTTATTTTATTTACCAATTTTCAAGCCTTTTTGTTTTAATTTTTTGGAAAAATAGGCGAATCAACTTACGCAACCCACCAACATGGGATGGGTTGAGCTGAGTTGATATATTTCCGTCTCACTAGATCCTTAATCCGTGATTAGCCAACCCACCCAACCCGTTTTGACAGCTCTAAATTCCTTTATATTAATGTCCAACGGCTATTAGTCTTGTGTTTAACCTTTGCAATTCACGTAGATCCATTTTATTTTATATATTCATTTATAGATTGCCCTTTTATCTCACTATCTCACACATTAACCTTTCCATTTACTAATGGGTAAACTTTTGTGGTGACCACGCTCGTTAACTTTGCTATTAATTCACTTATATATTCCAAGACTGCTCCACTTTATACGCCAGTTGATGGATGCTAGCTTTGCGATTTGGTTTTGTTCTGTCTTACACTGACTCATAACTTTTTCTATTTTTATTTTTAACACTGACTTCAACTTTCTACAGCCACACTTTGCTCTACTTTTTGTTTGGGTCCTTTGTTCTATCATCCCATAAAGGGCAGAAATTTTCCATCTTTCAATTTTATTTTGTTGAAATTCCCACATCGACTAGAGATATGACTTGAGTTGTGTTTATAAGGCTTAGGCAGTCTGTACCTTATAAGCCGGTTTTGTAAGGATTAGTTAGGCCTAAAGCCCAAAATTTAAGATAGTATCAAAGTCTATCTTAGATCCAGTCCTCACTTTACAAGTCGGTTTTGTAAAGATAAGTTAGTCCAAAAGCCCAAAATTAAAGATATTTCATTTTATATTTTTCTTTATTTCCTTTTTATACTTCCGACTACTAAAATTTTGATTAGTTTTATTTTACTAGAAAATTATGATTAGTTAAGAATCTTGTTTTTCTAGATGTGATTATGCGATTTGTCAAAAACAAAAGAAAGATGTGATTATGCGAATCTGTTTATTAGCACGCACCTAAAACACATTATGGCTGCGGTTGAGATGAGTTGGACACTGATTTAACATCCGGGTTGATTGCTCAATATCACTAACGGCAATCACAACCTTTTTCTGTTTACACAACAAATTTACAAGTCTCATGGTTAACAATAACACCTTGATACGTCAAAAATAACATGCACCTTGATGGTAATTAAAAAAAAAATTCCATGTTTATATAAAAAAAAAAGCTTCCATGTAATTTTAATTAGAACTTGAGGTGAAAATGCGAGGAAGAATGTTAAAAAGAAAGAAAATAATACAATTAGAATTATATTATTTTTCTTATAGTAGGGTGAAAAAACAATTTGTTTATCCATCATCCATCCAAAGGTAAATGAATTCAATCCATCAATTATAATGAATTGGATCCAATCCATCCATTTATTTTACGGATGGTTAGTGATTCATCAACTATTTTTCTAAGCTCATTGGATAATATTAAATAATAAATAAAATAAATTGAATTATTTTTTGAAAAACATATAACATTTCCTAAATATTTTTTGAAAAAATATTTTTTCCAAAAATTGTTTTCCAAGAAAATAATTCCTTTTGTGATTTTTCTTTTTGAAACTTTTTTCCAAAAATATAAATTATATGGAAAAAAGTATTTGAAAAATACTTTTTTTTCAAAAAAATATTTTTTGAAAAAAATATTTTTTAAAATTGTAATTATTATTTATAAATAATAATTTTAAGGATGGATTGAATATCCATCCATAAAAAAATGTTAATGAATGGATTTGATGATTTTTATTAAATGGATCATGGATTTTTTATTAATAGGAGGAGACACTTAGGTCATACTAACTGTCCCCGAGAGGATTGGAACACAATCAATTGGGATTACAAATCTAGGCAGTCACAACTATATTAACACCCTTTGATGTTATTAAATGGATCATGGATGAATTGAGTTTTTTCAATGAATTTTAACAAATCGTTAATGGATAAATTAATTGTTTTAATCCATTCATTATAAATTAATATGGATCATGTGATGTTAATTATAATCCATTTAACCCCAAGTGTTGACTTAATTGAGCATGACAGGACTTGTATCCGACATGTCGCGGGTTCGAGTCCCACTAGTTCCCTTGGAGTGAGGTAAATGTAATTACCTTGTAAGTACTCAAAGAGCCCGGAAGTCTTCTATGCCTTGGACTGTGACGTCATCCCCTCACCCTAAATTTTTGTAACCAAAAAAAGTCCAAACTAAATTTTATTCGATCCATCCATTCGCCACACCTAATATAAAGAGAGAGAGAGTCTCGCAAAAAAAACATAAAGAGAGAGAAAAATAACACAGTAGAACTCATATAAATATTTTCCCCCTCATGTGAAAATTTTTGAGGAAAAAAAAAAGAAAATCTTATTCACATGATAAATTTACCTATCTACTTACCATTATATTTTTTTTTTGAAGGGAATAAACTCATATCATTATATTAAAATGATATATAATCATTTAACACGAATATATTTTCTTTTCTTTCACTCGTAGTATGAAAAATGTTATACACAAGTGTCTAATTATATCTCATCATGATGTCATGTTATAATATTATTTTTTTAAAATATCTACATTAATATCATTAATATCTACATGATGATATATGACTCAACATCTATGTAAAATTATTTTACATTGTGAGTGCAGGATGGCAATGGGAACCCTCTGGGCAGGGTTCTATAGTGCCTATCCCCATACCTGTGTTTAAAAAAAATGTCCATACCCGCGCCCGTTACCTGTATTTTAACTATGAAAAAACAATAAATAAATAAAAAGAATATTATAACAATTAAGAAAAGATCCAAAATTCTTTTAAATCTGCTCATAATACATTACAAATCAAAGTATTTAACTAAATAAAAACACTCAAAACATAAAAAATAAGGAAATATCGAAATAAACATCCAAAACATCAAATTCATAAACTTATATATTTAATTACGAATAAAAATACACACCTTTTTATAAAATTCATTAATTCATAAACAACAAATTATAAAAATGTACACTTTTTTGGGGAAAAAAACACTTGAACCTGATTATATATATATGCGGGTAGGGGGCGGGGTGATCACTAGAGTGCTCGTACCTACACCCATACATACTCAGATTTGTGGGTAATTGTCCAAGTCCGTGCCCATTGTAATGCCCGTACTCCAATAATAATTGAAATAAGATAATTTACATTAAAGCACATGAATAACTAAAAATTTAAAACTTGAATTAATGAAATACAAGTCTAAACATTTAGTCTATGTTATAAGTCTAAGTGTTAGAATTACAAATTCATCCAAGTCCAAAGCTTGGGAATACAAAAATACATGATCAATCTTTGTCCTTGTAAACAAAAAGAGTCAAGTACATCTCTTAAAATAACATAAACTAGAAACTATAAGCCTCTAGCATCATCAATCTTTGTCCTGGTAACAATGGTACAACCGCTCTGTACAACTAATTATAACAACCGGGACGTGTCGTTACCTCACAGTGGTACAATTGCTCTGCACTGATAACCATCTTGTAACAGCTGGGACATGTCGTTTGGTAACTGTGGTACAACCGCTCTGTGCTACCGTCGTTGCAACAGCCGGGACGTATCGTTATCGCACTGTGGTACAACCGCTCTGTATGACTATCTTACTAGAACCCTTATAAATTCAATAGTTCTAATACCTTATTTCTAAGTTTCCAAACAAACTTATGTTGAAATAACTTACATAAGGGAATCCTATGATATCCCTTTGATCCCATAGAATTTTGAACACTAAAATCAAGTATTGATGGCCTTGAAAGCCCTAAAAACATAAAAATTACACATTTGCGCATAAGCTGGCGCGCTTGGGGCGCACTTCCGCCTCTGTGTCTCCACGCTTCGCACGCTTCTACGAACCCTGATTCTGTCTCTACGTGCCTGAGGCGCGCTTGAGCGCTCATAGGGGGCTTTTGCCCCTTTAAGCCTCTGTGACCGCGCGCGTGGGGCGCACTTGGGCGCGCTCTGTAGAATTCTGCAGAAATGCAGTTTTCTGCATTCTCCTCTCTTCCAACCTCAATTTCTACTCAAACCAAGCCAAATCCAACACAATCAAGGATTCAAAAACAAGGATTAAACATGTATAATGGAAGAATCAAAGCATTTTAGCATAAGAATCACAACCAAATACATATTTCACATGTCATCAATGCATCAAAATATGAACATATCAAACATACCTAAACCACTACAAGAAAACGCGGAGATACCGACGACCTACTACCGACGGCCAAAGCTCGTCGCCAAAAAATCGGCTTTTTTGACGGCTTTAACCGTAGGTAAGTCCAATCCATTGTACCCTAAATGTTACCGACGGCTTCGACCGTTAGTACTATTCAGTGTTCCTCGGATTGGACTTACCGATGGTCAAAGCCGTCGAAAAAGCCAGACAAGCAGAGGCCGTCGATAATCGGCCGTCAGTATGCATAATATAGGTTTTAGGATTCCTGCTGATTTTTCACATACTGACGACCTTGCCCGTCGGTGTTTAAAATTAGTCATCGGTAATCTCGAGACAGTTGGCCGACGGGTTTAGGCCGTCGGTAATGTTAATGAAGTCGTCAGTAATATCCGGATACAACCAGAGGGCGACCCTTTCTTCCCCCTTCCTAGTTTTACTTCTATTCTCTCATCTCTCTCTTCCTTCCTCCCTCTCCCAGCGCCGCCGCAGTAGTGCAGTACCCCTCGTCCTCACTCCGAAGAAGCTTCCGCCGCTCTATTGTCTACATATCCTCTCTGTCGTCCGCACCGCCACTGCCGCCACATTCTTCCCAAGCCCGACCCTGCAACCACGTCGTTAGTTTGCATTTAAAATATTTTGTGTTTGTGATGTTCTGCACATAATTTGAAGGAGATACTTAGCATTTACTTGCCCTTCATTGGTTCCTCATCTTTTCTTTTTCTTTTTTTGTCTTTTGTTTGGTCTTTGATCTCATCCCTTTCTTTTTTATTGTTATTTCCTTTCTGTTTCAGATTAAAGGATAATGAGTCTTGGTTGGAGTTGTGATCGTAGAAGGCAGTAACTATTGTTCTGGTTTTGGCAGAGGTGAGTCCTTGAAAGATTTTCATGCTCATATATATATATATATATATATTGCTATTATCCTTTATGTTGATGGATGCAAGTCATTTTTCTGGTTGTTAGTGAAACTGGCTGGCAGTAATTCTCTTTTGTTTCATTGCCATTGCCAAAGTCATGGTACTTTGGTTTAATAGTTTCCTAATTCTTTCCATTCCATCTAATAGGAGAAATTTTATGGTTTTTTTCCTCCTCCATTTAACATAAGTCATGAATAAGCAATTGCTATTTGCATCTCCATCTTTCTGCTTCATCAGTCGTTTTCACACACACAAACACATTCACTTGTGTGCTGGATTTTCTGTCAACTTGCAGTAGGTCCGTGCTTCGAATCTTCAGGAGCACTGTGTCCATCGTGTTCGATAATTCTGATAGGAATCGAAGCCCTCTTGGATACGAAGACCATTCTGAGATTACAGTCACAAGACAAGTTTTGTTCTTTTTTATTCTTATTTTAATTTTAATTCTTTGCTTTTACCTATAAATTTCTAGTTGAATATTGTTTCCGATGCTTTAAAATTTTCCATTTTACATCATTTGGACGAAATAGAATTATAGGTTTTGAGTTTAACTGTTGCTTGAGTAGATTTTCTGTCACTGCCTTTTTCTGGTTCATAGTGGAATGCTTGCTTCTGTATGGTCTCCAAGTCCGTGCCCTTAATTTGCTTTAAAATAGGATTATATTCATTCCTTTTTAGAATGAGTTTTCCAATTCTCTGATGGATGTACTTTGCCTTTACTATTATGGACGATATCTTATCCTTCACCTAGCTATGTTTCCCCTCTTTTATTTTATTTTATATTTTTTTAATAAAAAGACAGATGTCACTGATTTTCTACATCTTTTTTCTTCCAATATCTGTTTATCTTTTGCAAGTGGCTTCACTTGAATTGGTTTTGTGTGAGAAATGGTTGAAGTGAGAGTTGATATTTACTGGGGTTTGTTGAAGATGTGAGATGAATCTATATTTGTTATATGTGTGAATTGTTCTTCATTATGTCTTACTAGGTTTTGGTTTGCTACATATGTGGTCAAATAAGTTTTGGCATGCTCTTGTTTTTTGGAATTTGTATATGGCAAGTGGTGTATGGTGTAACACCCCGTTTCCGGAGCGCTACTAAACTAATATTCTTATCAAAAGCTGACATATTTCTGAAAGGTGAAATACTCTACTTGCAGGGTTTTCCGAAAGTGTGGTTTTTTTTTCCTTTCTATAAAAACTTTTAACAGAACGGTCAGAGTATCACAACGATTTCAGAAACATGATGGAAAATAAATAACTAAAACATCAAAATAAAACCACTGGAATCGCACTCATAATTTATTAAGTATTACACATATGACACTCCGATTTTTGCAAACTGAAAATACATTTATTACAACTTTGAAATGAACTACAAATATCCTATAGCTAGTCGTCATGCTACATCCCTTACTAAACTCCTAGTAAGTTGAAAACATAACCCAAGTAGGAAGCCGAACAGGTTTTCCTCGGCTGCGCTTCTCCGCAGTCCCGGACACTTCGCTTTCTTCGTCATCTGGGTTATAATCATTGATTGAAAGAACCACGGGCAAGGGTCAACTTCTCAAATAAGCATAAAAACAACAAACATAATTCAAGAGACAACAATATGCATAAATACCCTAGAATGCAACTCAAGACACTCTCTACAATTTTCCGGAAAGTAACGCCGATCCATCCACTGAATACCAGCCATAGCCCTGGGCTCTCCTCTCACCATAGGACATTCAGCTCAGGTTCCCTGATATTACGACGCCTAGCTAACTCTACCGAAAAACCGACCGTAGCTTTTTAGGGGATCCTAGCACTCTAGGTTAATCGGCTCAAAGCTCACAAACGTCATGACCAAAACTTCCACAACTCCAATGAATAGATCAACTCATTTGATAATTCAAAGAAGCATACTCAAATAAATATTCAATCTCATATCAAATAAATATTCACTCGGAGAAATCACCGCAATATAGCTCAGTCCAACAATACATAGCCAATCAATCCAATCAAATCATATCGCAAACAATCAAGAACACAATCCATCCCTCTGCAACTCAGTGGAGTTAACAAAGATGAAAACAAACAAGTGTGGGGGGTTGGGGATAGCTGCCAACCTCTTGCAAACAAGCCCATTAAATAATCAGTATAGATATCAGACAATAAAACAAACGAAGGGGTACGAGACCCTCACTTCGAACCCTGAGGTTCTTAGACTTCTTCGCTTTAAGATTTAAAATTAAATCCTATGCAATATCTAAAGTTGCCCTTACTCACACTACACTATATAAAATATATAATGTGAAGCGCCTTTACCGAAACGCCAAGCCACGTGTCCACGTACTCCTCGATTCTACACCGCACGATCTCGGATCACTCAAAGCCTATCACACAAAACAAACTTAGCATAATCTAAAGTCTTAATTCTATAACCTTAGGCTCTCAAAACCTAAAACCCTTTTTCCTAACCAAACACTTACACTTAGAAACTTAATTTAAATACTAGTTTTTAATACATTACATACACATTGAAAATTCATTAACTAACTAAAGAATTAAACTTTAATAACTAAGAAATCTTTTTCTTAAAAAACTTAAAACATAAAACATCATTATTTTGTAACTCTTTTCTTAAACATTAGAATCAAGGCTCCACTTGGTCTTTAGGATTACAAAGAATCCCTTTTGCCTTAAGTGTTTTCATTGCCCTTAATATTCAAAACGACTTCCAATCAAAATTCTTTCTTGCTCAAAATATTAACAATAAACACAACTAAAATAACAATAAAAAAAAGTGATTCAAGTTAAACTTTTCCCAAAAATCCTCTTTATGTCACGGCTCTAAGGAGCTCAAAGGGAAGGGAAAATTAACCCTTGATCACCCTAAACTAGCATCAAGAAACTAGATGCAAGGAAACAAAACACTATCCAATTCAAATACCCAATTAAGGTTTTTCCAAAAACCCAAAGGTTTTACAATTTCATTAATTCAAATCATCCAAAACATAACACTCTCCTACTAATTTTTCTTCCATAGCTTTCAATTATTCAAAACCAAACCTTACATTAGAAACACACCAAGCCTTCATGACACAACCATGAACCTAAGGTTTTCAAAATCTCCATTTTCTTGACAAATACCAATTCAACCACAATAACAACACCTTCAAACTAATCCAACCATTTCCAAAGTTTTCCAAAGCTTAAATACAATTCAATTCAATTATCATAAGCCAAAGTTTTATCAAAAACATGCCTCCAAAGCTCTAAGGAGCTTGCGGCCTCACCTTTCATTTTCCAAAGAAAATTGCAAACTTACTAATCAATTAGACAACTTTATTCACTACTCCATTTCCTTCACAAAACAACAAATGATTACCAAAACATAAGTCTAACCAAGACCAATTCCTACTCAAGCCTCTTTCTAGAATCAAGGGTTTTCATAAAAATCTTCTAAAATTAAACACTCTTCAAATCAACTAATATGGACTAGAACACAAAATAAATTTTCTTTCCCCATGGCCCCTAAAGCTCGCGGCCGTCACCCTTTTTCTCCCAAAAAATTTGCAAGTTTTCAAACTAATTTAGCAACATCATTCTATAATTTAATCTTTTCACAAACAACAACACAACATCAAAACATAGACATAATCCAAGTCAAATTACTCAAATCATGCTCTTCAAGAGTAGGGTTTTTCATGAAAAAAATACACAATCAAAGTTCTAGTTCCAAACTATTAACTAAAACAACAACAATATCACCAAATGAGCTAAAATCACTAATTAATTTCTTTGATTCCCTCAAGATCACACCCATCCCTCTTTTCCCCCTTAGGGTTTTCAAGAATTTTGGGATTTAAGTGCTCATGTCTTTTATTGATCATAACCAAGCCACAAATCAAGCATTAAGACAAGAATAAAGCAAGAAACACAAGACTACACATATATACACACACCCACGATTTGGGGCTGAAATGGAAGGAGAGGGAAGTGGCTTGCAACTCACTTACAAGGTTGAGAAAAGGTAATCAAGTAGAAGATGAACTTGGAAGCAAGAAATGGTGAAGATTGGAGATGACACAAGTCAAAAATGGTGGAACATGGAGACCATGGAAGGTCATGATTTTTGGGGCTGTTTGGTGAGGAAAAATGTGGCTCTTCAACTTGCTCACATGATGTGGAAGGAGGATTCAAGAAGAAGAAGCAGCTAGGAGCAAGAAAGTTGAATAATGGAGGTGCTCTTAAGTTGGAAATGGTGCATGGAAGCCATGGGAGACATTGGAGTTTCTCTCTCTAAGACATGAAGAAGAAGAGCAAAAATGAAGGGGTAGAGAGAGAGGGTGGGTCGCGGCTGGGCTGCCCAAATAATGGGTAGGATTAAAATTTTAATCAAATAATTAATTAAAAGGTTTACTTGGTTTAAAACAAATAATCAAATGAAATGAAAATAGGAGTGAAAATGAGAGGAGGGGCTGTGGCCTTGGCTGCTCCTAAAGGAGTGGGAATTAAATATTTTATTAAGTGTAAAATACTTGATTAAAAACACACTTAATAGTAAGCATAAAAATAAACCACCACTTAAATGACACCTAGACCATAAAGTAAGATGTTAATCAAGTCACAAGTCTAACCCATCTAATCTCTCTTATCTCATGATTACCCTCTAGTCCTAGAGTCTAGAGCGCCCCTAAAAATAATACGGCGTTGAGTAACCGCATTACCGATTAATTCGCTCGCCGATTAATTCGCGAAAATTAATTTAACGGAAAATTAATTCACCGCGTGATAAAATATTATCATAAACATTAAAAACAATCTAAAACACTCAAAAACAATCACAACAAGTTATGATTCGATTTTTATCGAAATCAGAGTTCGTTTAAAATTTTAATGCGGATAAAATTTACCCGGTGATTCAAAATACGACGAAACTTTGTTAGAATATTTCGACGATATTCGAACCATGAATTAATATAAAATATTAATTCTTAAATTTAATTTCATCTTAATTTAATTCAATCATTTTCTTAGTCAACAAAAATACGCGTTACCACGTCATACAGAAAACTTATTTAAAGTTTATTTGATGAGTTCATAAGTTCACCTTAAAAGCAGCATACGTCTATATTGTCTATTAATTTGAATTAACAACATGAATAATAATTATTTATAATAAATAAATTATTCAAAATCAGTCAAAATAATTTCTCGTACTCTCAGTAAATCATTGAGGTGATTAATCTCTATGACTTATCTTCAAGTATTCAGGATTTTTATCGCTAAAATCACTTTTCTTAAAAATTGGGATGTTACATATGGTGTATGTACTATGGTGTTATACATAGAGTTTCTTTGCTTTTTTTTCAAACAACCTGACTAGTTTTTAGTTGTTGAACTTTAATTGTAAAAGGCACAACTGTTTTGTTTTGTTTCAACTTTTTCAAGCAGTGAGTGTATAAAAATCATTGAGAAATTATTGGGAATTAATTTGTTTATGTTGTTACAATAAGCACTTAGAGTTTGATACATTTCTAGAAGTTAATTAATTTAACAAATAAATAAATAAATCAATTAGTTAATTAAATTAAATATAAAAAATTAATCAATTAATTAATTTGAGTTTTCTGGAGGCATGCATAATTTTTGATTTGGTTTTTAGTTTCTGTGTGTTGGAAATTAATCTCCATAAATATATTTACCTATTATTTTGTTCATATTATTCAGTAGCTTCACTGCTCCGAGACTGCCACTGGCATCCAAGGACGCGGACGTTCTACTTCTTCTTAGCACTCTCTTGTTCTGAGAATTAGGTATGCACTCTCTTCAAATGTCGATTCCTTTTAGGTGGAAAAGGGTTGGCTGTTGACCCCCACACCAATATTTTTCTTTGATTTCCTTCATAGTTCTCTCCACAGAGGAAATTTTGAAGTGATGTATGTTTTGGCTAACAAATATACGTGAGTGAGTACTTTTGTATTCCTTACCTATATTTGAGAGTCTAGGAATGGGTTATGTTCACGAATTGGTCAGTGTCACACCCCGAATACGAAGTGTTTAGTAAAGTGATTAATGCTGATAATTCCATGTTTGCTTAGGCTTCATGATCCTATTAGGTTTTGTTGTGTAAACCGAACCACCATTAGTAAGATGTATGATTATTGATAAAATGGATGAATGATGTAGTGCCTAAAGCAGCAATACATAGTATTGAAGGACTTGTGCTTAACCCTCTAAGAATTGTCTCATTAGTACCTATTATACAATTAGGTGAAAAAGGTTTGGTTGGTTGCTGTGTACTTGAACATATGTTGTTATTTAAAGACTTGAAGTAGAAAGCAAGATTGAAGCTTATGTTCCTTAGTTCCTGTCTTGTTTCTTATCCTGGTTGTACTTCCTTTGGTGGCTTACATCTTACTTGGAAAATGAAGTGAGACTACAAAGAAGAGAAATATGATCATCATTGCGTCTTTCAAACTACCAATGTTAAAAACAAAAACCTACCGACAATACATTATACATATGTTAGATTAGCCCAGGGTAGGAGGAAGATATGAAGTACACTACTCACAATTACTCCACTACATTCACTGGATAAACATTGAGTCACCAGTAATTAATTTTCCGGTGCAAGTTTGGCCTTCCCATGTGCTTCCTTGGCTGCAATTTGCTTTGCACATCTCTCTGTATTTCTTTCCCTTGTCACTTCTGCTTGTCTAATTCTATCCTTTAAGAGGATGTCAACTTCCAACCTATTTCTTTTTAAATGACCAAGTCGATTTTCTACTTTTATCATTTCTACTTTTGAGTTTTAGTGAATCATTTGCTTTGCATCCTTCTTTACATGTGAATCGTGCATAGAAAATTAACTTAACTATTATATGAAAATTGTTATGTTAATTATTGATGAAATAGATGTTTGATTATTGTTATTAGTATCGGAGAAAAGCCTTAGCTTCCCGTTTGAGGTTCAATATATTATTGAGTGCATGTACTCTTTTAGGGTACCACGTGTTCATTGTATATTGATCCTTGAATTGTCCAAGTCGGACAGTTTGGGAAAAAACTTTTTCTTTACTCGTATAATAGTTGTTGCTTAATTCTCGTATCTTTATATTTGATGAAATTTCGGTTCGAGTCATTTCCTTTTGTTCTCTGGGTGCATACTTGATCGCGGTATTCATAACTGCGATCATTTAGTGTACTCAGAGACCAATGGGAAATGCTGCCGAAAATTTGTCAAGTATAAGATATGAGAATTAAGGAAGGACTATTATACGAGTTCTGAAAAAGTTTTTTCTCGAACGGGATAAGGTCATACCATTTAAAGAAAGAGAGCGGTTGTAAGAACATCGTGCTGCTGAAATTGTCATTTTTTTTAACATGCAGAAGATGGAATTTTTTCTTTCGAGTCGTAGTTGGATGTACGATAGGTTGTATTCGGGGAGAGGGGGTTTGAAACAATATTTTTGCGATGGTGTTGATCACTTTGTCCAAGCCACAATGGCACATGAAGATTTCATAATTAATGGAGGGATCAGATGTTTGTGCCTTAATTACGATTGCAGAAGGATTAAGAGCCCAGGTGAGGTCTTATATCACCTGTAGAGAATTGGATTTAGGCCTAATTACTGGATTTGGACTAGACATGGTGAAGAGTTGTCTCGAGTTGATTTAGGGGTTGGCGATAATTGCACTGGTGCTTCAAGCAGTTGCGTAGATACGGGATATGGTGAGCAAATTGAATTGATGCAAGATATGGCTTGTGATGCCTTGGGGGTTAACGTATCATTCGAGGAGCAACAGTATGATGACACAGATGAACTTCCAAATGAGACAGCACAAAAATTTTATAATCTCTTGTTAGAAACAAATAAGTCGTTGTTTGAAGGGTCTGCAGACTCTAAGTTATCAATGTGTGTGAGGCTTTTAGCTCTTAACTCCAACTGTGGTGCTATGGATGTGTGCTTGGATCTCGTAATAAAGATGATGTTGGACTTATCACCTATCAGAGATGGTTTGCCAAAAAGTTATTACGAGGCTAAACGCTTAGTGTCCAAGTTGGGGTTGAAATCTAAAATGATTGATTGTTGTGTGAGAGGGTATAGGTTATATTACGACAATGAATTCGGTAAAAACGATGGCGCGTTGGTTGAATGCAAATTTTGTGGTGAGCCAAGGTATATTTCACACACTGATAATGGGAAGGGTAGACAAAAACCAGTTCCAGTGAAGGCAATGTTTTATTTGCCAATTATTCCAAGGCTGCAGAGAATGTTTGCATCAACACAGACTGTAGACAAAATGATGTGGCACTATGAGAATAGAAGCACTTCAGGTATATTGCGCCACCTATCTGATGGTGAAGCTTGGAAGCACTTTGATCGTGTGCATCCCGAATTTGCAGCAGATCCACATAATGTACGACTTGGCTTATGCTCTGATGGTTTTACCCCGTATGTTCAATCAACGGCGAAACCTTACTCTTGCTGGCCAGTTATTGTTACCCCATACAATCTTCCTCCCGAAATGTGCATGTATAAGCCTTATATGTTCTTGACTTGTATTATATCGGGTCTAGATAATCCAAAAGATGGTATTAACATCTACTTACAACCTCTCATTGACGATCTCAAAAGGTTGTGGAATGGCATTTTGACTTATGATATTGCACGAAAGAAGTATTTTACAATGAGGGCAGCTCTGATGTGGACCATTAATGACTTTCCTGCATATGGCATGTTGTTTGGTTGGGGTACTCGTGGTAAAATAGCATGTCCCTATTGCATGGAGCATACAAAGGCTTTTACCTTGAAATTCGGGGGAAGAGTTCTTGGTTTGACTCACATCGCAAGTTTTTACCAGGTGATCATCCATTTAGATGGAATAAGAATGCCTTCAAGAAGGGGGAAATTGAATTAGATGGCCCGCCCCCAAGGTTGACATCCGAACAGATTTGGAGCAGAGTTATGGATCTGCCAAAAATCACAGATTATGGTGAATTGGATCGATTTGAAGGATATGGACAATGGCATAATTGGACTAAAAGAAGTATTTTTTGGGATCTGCCATATTGGAAAGATAATTTATTGAGACACAACCTTAATTTTATGCACATTGAGAAGAACTTTTTTGACAATATTTTTCTCACAGTGATGAACGTTAGAGGAAAAACGATAGACAATGATAAGGCCAGACTGGACTTACCACTTTACTGTAGGCAAAATGACTTGCATTTGACGACTCGGTCGGATGGGAAAACCCTGAAACCCAAAGCCTGTTACTCTTTAACTGCTGAGGAAGCAAAGTCAGTCTGTCGATGGATAAAAGAACTTCAGATGCCAGACGGTTATTCTTCTAATTTGGCAAGATGTGCCAATGTGAACAAAGGAACCATGATTGGGATGAAAAGCCATGATTGTCATGTATTCATAGAGTGTTTACTTCCTATTGCATTTAGTTCTTTGCCATCAAATGTTTTAAATCCACTTACTGAACTCAGCCAATTTTTTAAAGATTTGTGTTCTGCAACATTGAGAGAGGATGATCTTATAAAGATGGAGCAGAACATACCAGTCATTCTTTGTAAGTTGGCGAGAATATTTCCCCCTGGTTTCTTTGACTCTATGGAGCATCTCCTAGTGCATCTTGGACATGACGCTAGGCTTGGTGGACCGGTTCAATACAGATTGATGTATCTATTCGAAAGGTAATAGAATAAAATATTCTTTAACATAAATATTCATTCGAAGGGTTAAATGTATCAATTTTTATCATCAACCTTGTAATTTTGTAGATTTATGGGGTGACTCAAAACAATTGGTGAAAAATAACGCCAGGGGTTGAAGGATCTACTTGTGCAACTTACTGACACCATGAGACAATCCATTTCTGTTCCCATTATTTTACGAACTTCATGTTGACACCAACAAATAATATGAATGAAATAGAAATTGAAAGTGAAAGACACCTACTAGCTTTATCAGTGTTTTGCCTTCTCGGTCGTCATACTGGAAAGGAGCTGACTTACTGGTTAACGGGAGAAGAGTGGAAGTCAGCCCACGTTCACGTGTTGATCAATTGTGCCAAAGTATCACCATAACTTACGTATGTATCATTTTGACCACTTTCAATTTCTTTTATCCACAACTATTCATGATCATTTGTTTGATAATGACTTGATCAGAGCATTCTTGTTAACTAAGCACACAAGCGAACAAGACTCTTCTGCCTATATTCATGAATATTTCCCAACGTGGTTTATGAACCAGGTATGTATTTTTAGTCCTATTTGAACTATTTATTGTTTGAAAATACAAAAAATTGTTTGAAAAAAGGAACCATAAATCACGTGTGCATATGGTGTATACGCAGGTATACAGTAAGGCAGAATCGCCTAAAATCGAACACTTGAGAAATTTATCTCATAGTCCTAAATCACATGTAAAAGAATGGCACACGTTTTTCGTAAACGGATACAAATTTCAAACCCAGTCAAAAACAGAGGGAAAAAAAATAATTAATAGCGGAGTTTATGTAAAAGGTGCCACAAAAGGAGGTGAAGACGACTTCTACGGCGTGATTCAACATATATATGTACTGGCGTATAATACTTTAAACTATACTAAAAGAATAGTGTTATTTTATTGTAATTGATTTGATCCGTCAAGTAGAGGCACAAGAATGGATCGAAAATATAATACTGTTGAGATATGCATGAGCAGAAGATAACAAATGTTTGATCTGTTTATCATGGCACAACATGTAATACAAGTGTGTTATGTCCCTTATCCATCAACTCGAAGGGACAAACAAGGTTGGTGTATTGCAATAAAGACAAAATCAAGGGGTCGTATTGAAGCAGATAATCCACAGGAAGAAGTGGCTTATCAAGTGGATGAGATGTCTCATGTCAACATAGTAAATGAAGTGGAACCCATTTCTCGACTACGTGACAATCCAATCACATATGAAGATGTAGATGGAGATGAGGAATTAAATGAAGAATTGGCAGAACCATCAAGATCTGAAGACGATGTCGAAGTAGAATGGGCAGAATGAAATTGTTTAACATTTTACAATTAGAGAAATTAATGTCTAACAATATATTTTAATTTTCTTGTTAATTTCATAACTTGTTTATTTTTACGGAACTCATTTTTAATATTATTATGTTTAAATATAATATTTAATGATTGTTATTGTTGAATTGCTCTATAGACATATATGACATCAGGAGGATCAGGATTCGACCCCCCAGACCACCCACTGGTGGTAAATGGAAGGGGAAGGGCATCGCTATCAACCCCCCCGTTGTGGGAGGCCGAACATTATTAGGCGCGACGTTGCTGGCTTTTCGACATTGTCATCCACACAACGTCCGCGTACATCTACGCCTACACAGCCTCCAGCGTGTTCGGCCGGCCCCTACACAACCTACGTCACATTCGGCACTTACACAGCCTCCACCACCTTCTGCATCGACACCCCATTTGTCTCCCATTTACATGATCCCCAACCCCGGGTTCCAGCAGACACTTGACGCTTCTTCCTCCCATTTTGTGCCTGAGACGGTGCCCGATACTCATCAGTCCGATCATGAGTATAGTACGGGCCACACACCTGATCAGACTGGGGTTGAGCAGGACGAGGATGAGCAGCAGGAGGTTGACCAGGAGGTCGTTGAGGATCTTGTGATGCTGCATGATGGCCGAGTTATTATCAGGTCAGCTGGTAAAAGGTAAGTATTTACAATTTTTTTCGAGTTATTAATAGTTTATATATATATATATGTGTATATATATATTTTAATTTGTTTGACATCTTTTTATTGTTCAGGTTCCTTCCTTCAAAGCCTGCTGCGAAGCTATCACAACAGTAATTGAGGATAATTACCACACGTTTTGGCCCACCTGAGGGAAGTTGAAGGACGAGGAATAGAGGCATATGTTCAAATCTTTCGGAGTAAGTTGTAATTTTTATTTTGTTGTATATTAATTTTTTATTTCATAAATTTCAACTATGTTTAATATTGTATTATATTGATACAGGAGAGGGTTGCTTAGGAGGAAGCAGATGAGGGGTGGATTGAGAAGAACTTCCATATGAAGGCCTCCCATCGCCTCTCTGATATGCTTAGAGATGCCCGCCTCGGGGGACAGCCCCACTGGATAGGGGATCAGCTCTGCCAGCAGCTGGTAGCGCACTGGAACTCCCCTGGGTTCAAGGCGACCAGCGAGAAGGCCAAGAAGAATAGAGCCTCTGAGAAGGATGGGAGCTTGCACACCAGAGATTCCGTCAGTCAGGCGCAACATGCAGCTCGACTTGTACATGTTATATTATTATTATTATTATTATTATTATTATTATTATTATTATTATTATTATTTAAGGTTTTTTATTAAATAATTACAGTCGAGGAGGTTGGGTAGAGAGGTACAGTTGCACGAGCTCCATCGCGCAACTCATATTAGGAGGAGTACCAGTGATTTTGTTGATGATCGGTCGAGGCAGACCCAGGTAATTGTAAACTATAATGAATAGTTTTTTAATAATGTTTATATTGCTTTCTTACGAAAAAAATGACTTATTTGTTTATGTTTGACAGGAGGAGTTTGAGGCGAGGATGTCTCAGATTAGATCTCAGACATCATCATGTTCCCCGTCTCAGAGCCCTGAGGATCCATCTGCACCGCTCAGGGTTTGGGCAGATGTTGTTGGCGGCGAGAAGAAGTGTCGTCTATACGGTGCTGGAAACCTTGCCAGCAACTACAGGAAAGGGACCAGCCGCCTCCACATCGGGGAGTCATTGAGTAGTGGTGGGGCCAGTCGTCGCTCTGCCGCGGATGAGCAGGAGTTAGCCGAGGTGAAGCGGAAACTGGCAGAGCAGTAGGAAGAGACCCGTCGGACGAACGCCATTTTGGCTCAGATCCTGCAGCGACAGGAAGAGATGTACCAGATGCTAGCTCGCTAACAGCCTCCTCCACTTCTGCCACCTGGTACAGATCATGTCGATGACGCAGATGGTGTAAAGCATCTCGATCATGATCAGGACTACCAGGATTATCAGTGATGTTTGAACTGATATTTTTTGATATTTTCGAATATTTTTTTAATTATTGATGTTTGTTCAGATTTTTTATTTATTTAATACATTTCTTTTTTTTTAATTTATTTTTTGGTTTACGTTATCACATTTTTTAATATGGGAATAAATTAATAATCAAAAGTAATCAATTTAATTAAATTAATTTAATAGTTAATAAATTAATTAATTAATTTAATAAATTAAATTAATAGTTAACTAAATCAATTACAGAAATTAATTAATTTAAAAATTAAATAAATAAAATAATTAATTAAATTAAATATAAAAATTATTCAATTAATTTAATTAATTATTTAATTAAATTTCATGGGAAAAAATTTCAGCATTATTGACGGGTTTAACCGTCGGAAAAACAAGTGTGGCATTACTGACGGTCGTGGTCGTCGAAAAATTACCGAAGGGTTTGCCCGTCAGATTTTGACCGACGGATTCGCCTGTCGGTAATAGTGACGGTAAAAAAAAGCCCGTCGGTAAACATTTGCGACGCCTGTTTTGCTGACGGGCTTGTGGCCGTCGGTAATCCGTCGAAAATTCGCGTTACTGACGACTTTTTGGCTTTACCGACCGCTTTTGACCGTCGGTAATCCCGAGTTTTCTTGTAGTGAACCCATTTCATCCTTTTCAACAAATCCATGCTTAGAAATCAAGAAAAACGCACAACATGGGAAGGGAAAAGGAACCCTAAAGGAAGGTCTTATGGGTGCCCATCCACTAAATGAGAAGAAACTCACATCAACTTGAAGGATTTGAGCCAAATGTGAAGAAACTTGGTCTCCTTCTTCTTCCCCTTCAATTCGATTTTTTCCCTTCTTCTCAACCTAGGGCATCCTCAATCTCTCTTTGAATGTGAGCCCTAGCTTAGCCTTCTTCTTCTCAAGGCAAGGAATGAGTTGATTCCAATAATTTCTTCTCTTTCTCTCACAAATCCTTTGAACCCTAGCCTTTTCCTCCCCCTTCTTCTTTCTTTCTTTTTCTCTTCTCTTTTCTTTTTCTTTGTCATTATTGTTTTGACCTTATTTACTTGCTCATTTAGCAAGTTTGATTCGGATGAGCCATTTTGTTACTGAGTTGAGTTTTGAACGAAACTGAGTTCAAATATCTTACACCCAAGAAATTAAGAACGGAAGCGAGTTTCCAACATCCACGCAACTTCAAAATCTCCGAATCCAAATTGAAGAAATGTTAGAGATGGAAGCTCACTTCAACTTAGAGATAGAAAAGATGCTCACCTTCGAACATAAAGGGCGCAAATTGGAGAATGCATATTAATTAGAGTCAAAGAAAGAATGCAGATGATAGAGAGAGAACGAGAGATCGATCTGAGACAGAGTGAGAACGAGAGATCAATTGGAAGCAGAGAGAGAACGAGAGATCGATTGGAGACGGGGAGAGAACGGGAAATCGATCGAAGGCGCATAAGGGATGGTGTGAAATCGAACGGAGACGCAAAAGGAGAATTCGATTGGAGACGCCAAATGTGTGAGAGCGATACAAAATGTCTGAGAGTGCGATGACACACAGAATGAAATGTGTCAAAACAAACATGTAATAAAAAAAATTAATAACAAAAAACTCCTTAGTTAATTGGTAGCCAGGTAACTTAGAATTAGCAACTAATAAATTGGTAGTTAAAATTAGTAGCAAATTTTAAAAAAATTTGTAGTGTTATCAAATTCTAACTCAATATGTATGATGGCTTTTTTTTTTTTTGATGAGAAATATGTATGATGGCTTTTTCCTCTATTTTTTCTTATTTTTTTAATATTGTTTGCACTCTTCAAGTCTTTTTGGATCGACCCATTTAGTCCATCAATAGATTGAGTTGAATTGAGTATTTTGTGTCTCATCGTTGAAGGGAGTTAAATCTGATTTCCTCGATCGTTTTAAGCTCAATTTGCAAGAAATCAACCCAGATAAATTGAGTTACTGCGTTTTGACGACGTTACTAACTCTGAACTTTCCACGAGGAGCAATGTCAAATAAAACCTTAACTAGGATTAAAAATAAAATAATCAAAAAGAGAAAGCACATATACTGTGAGTAGACTGGGTATGGTACCACCCCACTAAGAAATACAAAAGGATGTGACACCCATGATTTTATCACCTGAAAGAAATCTTATGCACAGAGAAGAAGATCTCTAGGCACAGGCACCTAATAATAATAATATTAAAATAGGCACTGTAAGCTTATTAAATTGATAAAACTATGCATACCTCATGCCCTCTTGTTTGGAGTGAAGGGAACACTCAACGAGTCCCCAACCAAGTTCTTCCCTTTTATCCCTGTCCTATTGGGTCTAACTTTTTGGTGGCACTTAAACAGGTGCACACCAAATACTAATTGAGATGCAAAGCATCAATCAATTCCTTTACAACTAAAAGAAAATATAAATGCTTAAATATGAAATTGATATATAAAAATTTTTAAATTTTATTTTTAGTCTCTCAATTTTTTTTTTAAAGTTTTTAGTCTCTAAATTTAAAAATATTTTTTTTGTTAGTCCCTGTCGCTGATGTCATTTTATGGCTCTTATGTGACAATATTTTTTGGGACTAAAAACGAACTTTTAAAATTTTTGAGGGACTGAAATCATAACGGCGTCAACGATAGGGACTAACACAAAAATATTTTCAAATTTGGGGACTAAAAACTTTCAATTTTTTTGGGGACTAAAAACGAACTTCTTGAATTTTTGGGGACCAATTTTCATATTTAAGCCAAATATAAATTAATAAGACGGCTTCTAAAGGGAGACGATGCATCATGTAATCGGTAGACCGATACTTGAAAATAGCTTAAAACTCCAATGATAATCGACGTCGTCCTTCGTAAGTAGAAGCTTAGGGTTCTCCACGTTCACACTACTCAAAAAACGGTGATCTAATCGATGTCGATTTAACAAAAAATAAAAAAAAACTATCATGTTGAGTTTTAATGCACTCATATTCATTTTTCTTTGTTTTTTGTTGAACCAACACTGATTAGATCACCGTTTCAGTCGTGTGAATGTAGAGGACCACAAAGTTCAACTTACCAGAAGTAGCGTCGATCATCGTTTGAATTTCGAGTTATTTTCAAGTATTGATCTATCACAAATCACGTGATGCACTTTCCAATTCTTTTTTGCACGTCTGTGTGTTGTTTTGTCATCATGGTCATTTTATTACCATATTTCTTTAATATTTAGTCACTTTGAATATAATGCCAATTCGGCCAATAAGACATTTGCAATTTCATGAAATTGGTGGTTGTGGGATTACCTAACTAAATAACAAATCCGCATGGTGTAGCGCAAGCTTCTTGGTCACTGTCCACCAAGAGGAAGAAAAAAGGGACATCACTATGCGTGAGTCACCAATGTGTAACATTAAATTAATGTTTGGCGTGGACATGTCATTTTGTAGGATGTACGTAAGCATAAATCTTTTACCGACAAACTCCCGCTATTTTCTTTACTATTGATTTTTAGTATTCCTCATCCTTTTCCTAAAATCGTTTCAATGTGATGCAAGCATGGTTCCGACCTTAATTCCCGTTGGTAGTGGTGTAGCCTACCCTAGGACTCGAGGGGTCGACCTAGTGCTCCCAGGTTCGATTCCGCAGAGTGCAAAAATGTGTTGGCCAGCCTTTATTTAGTTTTCGGGCGAGCGGAGATTAGTCTTTTGTTAAAAGTGTTGGGTTTGTGGGATGGATTGGTTTTTGTTCTAACTTATGCATACAAACATGTCAATGTTAGTTAAATATCTAAGCATAAAAGTGTGTGTATATTATTTCAGAACACAGTTATGGATCGTAATTGGATGCAAAAACATCGTTTAGGTGATGAGTATAAGAACGGGGTCGAAGAGTTCTTACAATTTTTCCAAGCAAATTTTTCTAATCAAACAATTTTCTATTGTCCTTGTGTTAAGTGTTTGAATGGGCCAACACTAAATGTTGAGGAGATATGGACTCATCTTCGTGTTTATGGGATTTGGCAACGATGTACGAGATGGACCTGGCATGGTGAAGTGTTAAACAAGCCAAGTGTGTCCAAAAGAGAGGAAGTTGATGTAGATATGGACGATCGACTAGAGGACATGATTCGTGATATTGGACAAGAGTCTTTTCAGCGAGCACATGTGTATGAAACTCTATGCAGCGACAAGGAAGAATCTTTGTATCCGGGCTGCAAAAATTTCACACAGTTGTCAATGGTGTTGAAATCGTTCAATCTGAAGGCGATAAATGGGTGAACTGATAAGAGCTTCACTGAATTGCTTAAACAGTTGAATGACATGCTTCTGGAAGGTAACACATTGCCGAACCGTAATTATGAAGCGAAAAAGGTATTATGTCTGATGGGTGTGGAGTATAAGAAAATACATGCATGCCCGAAGGATTGTATATTGTACTGGAAAGAGCATGAAGACAAAGAAGAGTGCCCCGAGTGGTGTCTTAAGGACGGTGATGATAGTTGTGATGATGTGAGCAAAAATGGTCTTCCTGCGAAGGTGTTATGGTATTTTCCAATTATTCCAAGGTTTAAGCGACTGTTCGCCAATGTAAATGATGCAAAGAACATTAGGTGGCATGCAGATGATAGGAAATGTGATGGAAAGCTTCGCCATCCCGCCGAATATTTGCAATGGAAGAGAGTTGATTCATTGTTTCCGGAGTTCGGCAATGAGCCAAGAAATCTTAGGCTTGGACTTGCTACAGATGGAATGAATCCATATGGTAACTTAAGTAGTATCCATAATTCATGGCCTATTCTCTTAGTAATTTACAACCTGTCTCTTTGATTGTGCATGAAGCGCAAGTACATTATGTTATCTATGATGATTTCCGGTCCAAAACAGCCGGGAAATGACATAGATGTTTATCTAAGTCCCTTGATTGATGACTTGAGAATATTGTGGGAAGAAGGCATTGATGTGTTTGATATGTTTTCAGGTCAAGATTTCAAGTTGCGTGCCATGTTGTTTTGCACCATCAACGACTTTCGAGCATATGGGAACTTGTCTGAGCATAGTGTTAAGGGGCATAAAGCATGCCCTATTTGTGTAGACGACACATGTTTCTTTCAACTGGAAAATGGGAGGAAGACTTGTTACCTTGGGCATAGAAGATTTTTGAGACGTGATCACCCGTATCGCAGGTTGAAAAAGGCTTTTAATGGATGTTAAGAGAACAAAATTTCTCCGAAAGCTTTAACTGGAGAAGAAGTTTGTCAACAGGTGAACTCCATCAATGTTAAGTTGGGAAAAAGAGGAAAAAACATTCTTCTGTGAAAAACATATGGAAGAAAATGTTAGTGTTCTTTGATCTTCCATACTGGTCAAGTCTTGATGTAAGACACTATATTAATGTGATCCATGTGGAGAAAAATATGTGTGATAGTGTAATCGGTACGCTTCCCAATATTCAGGGCAAGACAAAGGATGGAGTGAATGCTCGTCTAGACCTTGTTGCCATGGGTATAAGAGAGGATTTAGCTCCTCAGCCAAGAGGTAACAAGACATATTTGCCACTAGCTTCTCATACATTGTCAAAAGAAGAGAAAAAAGCTTTTGCGAGTGTCTACGGGGTGTGAAAGTGCCACAGGGTTACTCTTCAAATGTAAAGAGTCTTGTATCGATGACAGATCTCAAATTAGTTAGCTTAAAATCTCATGACTGTCACGTCTTGATGCAACAATTACTACTGGTGGCTATTCGTGGCATCTTGCCAAAAAATGTTCAACATGCCATAATTAGATTGTATTTATTCTTCAATGCAGTACGTAGCAAAGCTATTGACCCTCAGAAATTAGATGAGTTGGAAAATGAGGCTGCTATCATCTTGTGTCAGTTAGAGATGTTCTTTCCTCCCTCATTTTTTGACATCATGGTTCATTTAATTGTTCATCTAGTCAGAGAGATTAGAGTGTGTGGCCCGGTTTATTTAAGGTAGATGTACCCTATTGAGCGATACATGAAAATATTGAAAGGGTATGTGAAGAATCTATATCGTCCCGAAGCATCTATTGTTGAAAGGTACGTAACAGAAGAAGCCATTGAGTTTTGTTCAGATTATTTGTCAGAAGCGGCACCTGTAGGTCTTCCCAAGTCTCGTCATGAGGGAAGATGTGAAGGTAAGGGTACACTAGGTCTAAAAACTAAGAGCATGGATCGAGCGGAAGTGTTGCAAGCACATTTGTATAAATTGAATAATATTGATGAGGTTGAGCCTTACTTGTCTACTTACAAAAATCATGTCAAGGCCGCAAACCCTTGAATGAATGAAAATTGGGTGTTGAAGGAGCATAACAAGACATTCATAACTTGGTTTAAAGAACAGATTTTGAGTGATGATACTACTTCTGAGACATTAACATGGCTATCACATTATCCTAAATTTAATGTCTTGACGTGGAGAGGATATGATATCAACAAATTTTCTTTTTATACAAAGTCACAGGATGACAAGAGCACCGTACAAAACAGTGGGGTTATGGTTATGGCTTCTTCTATGCATTTCTCTAATTCAAAGGATAAAAACCCCGTTCTGGCATCCATAGCTTACTTTGGGGTCGTTGAAGAGATTTTAGAGATCGATTATAATAAATTCAAAGTGCCTGTTTTTAAATATAAGTGGGTTAACAGTAACGGTGGTGTATAAACCGATGAATTAGGATTTACAATGGTGGACCTTGACAATGTAGGTTATAAGGATGAGCCTTTCATCATGGCAATCCACACAAAACAAGTGTTTTATATCAAGGATCCTTCTAACAAAATGTGATATGTAGTTCTCCAAAGAAGAAGTATGCATGAGAGTGATGAAAATCGAGATTCAACACTAGATATTAATGACACCCCTTCTTTCTCAACACAAAGACCCATGTTCATTGATGAAAATGAATTAGACGATGTATATGCCACTCGTGATGATCATCAAGAAGGGATATTGAAGGACATTCAAACTTGACTACCAAAGAATTTTATAGGTGAATACATGTTTATTAGATTATCCACAATTAATATCTGTTTGTTAAGTTACCCATTATAATTATATATATTGATACATGTTTGTTAGATTATCTCACATTGTTTCTCACATTTGTTTGTTTGTTTAAACAGGCATCATATATGACTGATCCATCCACATCAGAGTCCTCCAAAAAGGACTAGAGGTGTTACCACTACATCACAATTGAAAAATAGACTTCTTCTTGGTCAGAAGTTTTCTATTGAATTTAATCCAGATACTAGGCGATCTCAAGGTGATAATGCAGCCAGCTTCAACACTTATTTGGTGTACCTTGCACGAAGCAAGGTCTCCATTCTGATACCTAAATGGAGAAATGTCCCTGATAAAATCAAATATTTGATATGGCAAGATGTCGTGGTATTGACCTTTATCTCTAGTTGTATGCATATTTGTATTTAGCTTTATCGATCTTTTTGTGTATGTATTTACTAACACCACCATTTTGTTGTGTATTGTAGGATTTGTTTGATGTTCCCCCCGATAAAAATTTTAAGAACCGATGGTTGTCCTATGCGGGTGAGCGTTGGAAGGACTTTAAGTCTAAACTCTCCAGGACATATGTATTTGGGAAAAGAGACAGAAATGGTTGCACAAATCCTTGTCGGAAGTATAATTTCCTTTCAGATGACATATGAAATGAGTTTGTTAGGAGCTGCATGGAAGAAGAGTTTCTGGTTAGTTTGAATTATATTTTTTAACTTGGTCATGCTAATGTAATTTTTTACTTATTTGTGGTGTGTTACGTTATTTGTAACAAAAAAAAGAGAAACGAGAAAGACAAATGCTACAAAGAATATCTATCCCCACCTATTGTCTCGTGGGGGTTATGATAAACTTGAGAAGAATGTAATAGCACACAGAAGGAAAGCCTTGCAGGAAGAGACTGGAGATGAAGCCTTGGAATCCCCTCCAAAACCAAACCGGTATGAGCTATGGACTATGGCTCGAACAAAACCATCAGGATCTTATACATCTGAAGTTGTGGCCTCAGTTGGTTCTAAAATTGTAAGTTTATCTGCCTTATTTAATATTATGTGATTTGTAACCAATTCAGGCTAACTAATCAAAGACCTTTGTGATTGAATTTGGTTGTAGGAGTCATTAGTTGAAGATGAATCTCAGGGTACTTTTATTCCAACTGGACGTCAAGATATCTTGACTACTGCCATTGGAACACCCGAGCACCCTGGTCGTATCCGCACTGCTGGTCGAGGTGTGGGCTTTAAGAAATTCTTTGGAGGAACTTCACGCAGTCAGTCAAAGCAAATGGACATGGATGCCATGAGACATCAGATCATGCAAGATGTTAGTCAAATGTTTAAAGCTAGGTTTAAAGCTTACAAATCTCAGGTCAAGTCAGATGTGGAATCCCAATTAAGTCAGAAGTTAGTGCCTTCTCCTAAAGCTACTGCGCGTGTCAGCACCAAGGGTAGTTATTCGCCAGAAAATGAGGAGGAACCTAAAGACAACATTTTAAAATACATTGGTCACACGGCTTTTGATCTTCCAGACGGACAAGTTAGGATTACCTTGGAGCATGATGATCTTTCAATTTTTTACATTTTCGCGAAGGACTTAACGGACTTATCACTCGGTGATGAGTTCTGGCTTGCCAATCAACACTTGCAATTATGGTGCACGTAAGTATTAATTAACATATTTGTACATTTTAATTTCCTTTGTATCAATTATATATAATTAACATTATTTTGTTTCAACACCTAGGTATCTGCATCGTATCTGTATTCAGAACAACATCAGTGATGTATATGGATTCTTGGATCCAACGTTGATGGTTGTCAAGCCCAACCGAAAAGAGTCTAATTCATCTGTTCAAACTTACATACTGTATAAGCTAATTCACCAGGACAACGATGTTTTCTTAGGATCGTACGGGCACAAGTGAGTATATTTTTATTCATAGCATACGTTTTTCTCTCTGTGCTTCTAATACACCTTTATTGTTGTTACCTAGTTGATTGTCATTTGTCCTAAGCATAATCTCATAGTCTAGATATGCTCACTTCATCAAAAGTCAAACCTACAGATTAAACGTGTACTTGAGGGGTAAACTTTTAATTTATTTGTCATACTTGTGATGTCATATATGTATTTATCTTATATTTGTAACTTATATTATTTTATCAGAGCTATGGTGAACTATAATAGTGAGAAAGGTCTGGGAGAAGGAAAGAAGCCTAATTGGAACATACTCGCGGTAAGTAGTTTGTCTTTATATAATATTTACATATTCAAAGCCGTATTAGTTATGTGTATATATAATTTGTACTAATTTATATTGTCATTTGTAGGGGCCTTACCAAGACAACTCATGCGCATGTGGCTACTATGTCATGAAGACCATGTTGTCGATTGTCACGATGAGGATTACCTCTGGATGGGATTTGGTAATAAAATATTTCATAACTTGTTAATCGATCTTTTTGATACCTTACAATATTTGTAGTTAGTTAATTACATATGTTTTGAATTGATTTTGTAGTTATTTGATGGTCGTAGTACAAACCCATACAGTGATGAAGAAATTGTCGAGATTCGGAAAACTTAGGCACGCTTTTTTGTGACTAAGATTGAGGAGCAAAATCTAAACCCAGAACCACTAAGACGCCGAGCAAGAAAAACAACACAACAAAAATGACATGGTTTCTTTTCATTGCGTTGTTGAGTTTAATTGCCTTCAACTTTCCTTGGATGCCATGACTTTTGGTGGTTCTTTCTGACTAATTCTGTTATTTACAGAATGGATAGGTTGTTGTGGGATTATTAGGGTATTTGTTGTGGTTTATATATTTTATCTGACAGTGGAGTTTTGTGAAGGAACTTTTGTGGCGGAGTTTTGTGAAGGTACTTTTGTGGCGGTTTATATATTCTATGTGGAAAGGAACTTTTTGTGGTGGTTTTATATATTCTGTGTTTTTGTGGTGGTTTTATATATTCTGTATGGCAGTGATGTTTGTCGTGTTCTGCTATTGTTTGTATGCGGGTAACGGAATTAAAAAAAAAAAACTTATCACGCCGGTTTTAATGAAAACCGACGTTAAAACGGGTAACGAAATTTAAAAAAAAAAAGTGTTTAAAACATATCTATGGCGCCGATTTTCCACAAAATCGCGGTAAAAAGTCACTTATGGCGCTGGTTTACCGTTAAAACCGCGGTTAAATCTTTTTTTCCCTTTTTTTTCAAAATTTTTTGGTCGGGATTTAACGCCGGTCTTGGTAAAAACCGCGATTAAAAGTGACTTTGAACGTCGGTTTATAAACCAGCGTTAAAGGTTCACACTCGAAAAAATACACGCCGGATTGAAAACCGACGTTAAAAGTCCAAAAAAGCCGCGATTAATGGTAGTTTTTGCACTACTGAACTTTTTATTGCTACTGTTATTATATTAGATTTTGTTTATTATGTTAAATCATATACTTGCCGACTTTTTAGATAATTTAAGCATATTGGCCTACATAAATTTTTGACATATTTAAAGGCATTATTGTAAAATAGAGCTTAAATACTTTATCATATAAGATCAGATTCTCTAAAAGGTCAGGTTAGATTTTGAAAAATGTTTATATAAAAAAAAAATCAAAATCAGACCTTATAAGAGTCGTTCGTTTTATCTATCTCCACCCCTACGACCATGTCTCTAGTAGTAGTGGTTTTAATTTTAATTTTTAATGTTTATTATAAATAGAAATTAAACTCATTGACCTATTAGTTTGTTAATCTACTTAAACATAGGTTATGACTTATTTAAAGACATTAATATGAAATAGACATTTAAGTATGCTTACAGGTCATATCATGCTTTTAAAAAGGACAAATCAAACCTAAAAACAAAGTCTATGACAGGTAACACGCTAGGCTTTGGCCTTAATTTTTTTTTTGAACACACCAGACCTATTTATGCAAAGCGTAGCTCGACCCAGTCTATTCCCACCATACTATGTAGTAGGGGTGACGAAACAATTCGGTTATCCATCAAAGGTAATTAACTCCATCCATTAAAAAAAATATTTAATAGATTGGATCTAATCCATCCATTTGTTTTACGGATGGATCCGCTATGTTTTTTAAATCCATTGGATTATACTAAATAACAAATAAAATCTATTGGATTAAAAAAATCTAATTTTTCCACAAATATTTTTTTTCCAAAAATAATATTCTTTTTCCTAAATATTTTGAAATTTTTTTTTCAAAAAATATTAATTTATGAAGAAAAAATTTTGGGAAATTTTTTTTTTGAAAAAAAAATAATTTTCTGACAAAACTTTTTTTTGGGAAATTTTTTTAAAGAAAATAAAATTTTATAGATGAATTGGATATCCGTCCATAAAAAAGTGTTAATGGATTAATTGAATCTTTTTAACGACTTTTAACGGATTGTTAATGGATAAATAAATTGTTTTTTATACATCCTTTATAATCCAAACCAAATTTTATCTAATTCATCTATTTGCCATCCCTACTCGAAAGTATATGTCTTTTCCCATAAAATAAATGTTTTTATTTTTGATAATCCCTTTCACTTTCTCTTAAAAAAAATAAAATATATAAGACAAATAACAAATAAAATGTTAGCGTTATGTTTTTATGGGAGATAAAATTTCTTCATGAGCAAGAAAGAGGGTGTATTTTGCTTTTTATTTTTAGTTTTTTTTGAAAGCGCCATTACATTACCTATTGAGATGCATTTGAGTTTGGTGGGGTGAGAGTGTGGGACATGAAACCATGGAGCCATTTGGTTGTGGATTCTCAAACAAAACCATCCACGCTTGGAAAGCTAAGAACGCTCGCTCCATTTACCACTCCTCCCACCATAAAGCTTTGTGAATTTTTCTTTTTGAAAACTCCACAAACCAATGCAAAGTTAGACCAAAAGGGGAAAGGGGAATCCATTCTTCCGGGGTTTCCCTTATTATAAGCTAAACACCACCCACTTTCTTAGACTTTTTTCCCACCCAAACCCTTTTTTTTAATCATGTCCACAATCACATTTCCTTTCCCTCCAAAGAAAAAGATTGATTAACACTTGCAACCCTCTCTGTATTTAAAAAAGGAACAATTTCATCATTTTCTCTTTAATGCATAACTAGACGCCGTTTGAAATGGGTAATTGAGTAATTATGTTAGGTTTGGTTATTAAATTTTAAAATTTGCATCACGTGTTTCAACCATGGTTATGACTTGCACGACAATATCATATTTCAATTGGTTCAATTTTTTTTGGCCTTTTCCGTTGAATTACAATTAAATCACTAGTTGAATTATCGATAGAAATTAGAGAAAAAAAATAAAAATGAAATGTGTCTCTACTACATCTGCCAAGTGTTAAAGACGCTAATTTGAAGAATAATTTCATTTTTTTAATCTTAAATTTATGTCGGTAATTCAACTATTAGTGAATAAATAATCTTTATTCGTTAATTCTCGTAAATCATATTCCTCCGTTTCTCAATAAGATTTGAATTGTACTCGATATACAAAGAGTTAAATACATATGTTTCACACCATTATAGATTTACACACCCCGCTATATCTTTTTTTTTCTTTTTTCTAAAAGAGTAAATGGGACTTTTCTATTTTGAATGCATCTCATTGCTTAAAGTGCAGATCAAAGTGTATATAGTAGTAATGCTTGGACATTTGTGCGTACACATATGTCCCCTAAATAGTAAGAAAAGAGAGGAACCTTAACAAGGTAATCTTAAACTTTGATGCTAAGGGTATGCAATAACTTCACATCTCTTCCACCATGAGTGAGTCACTAGGTGGTGGGAGAGACTCATTTTTGCGAGGAAGAGGAATCATGTGCTTCTTGAAATATTGGAGTACAAGGGTGGTTCTAATTATGCCACTTCCAACTTCTTTACATTAATGTTTGACAAACACTAAGAGTACATGCATCAAGCATAATTTTGGTATGTCAACCCTCAATAGTGATTCCAGGTGTAACCAACTGTGCAATTCTTCTATAACCATTAATTAGATGTTGAAGTAATGATGATGCGGTTCTAAACATTTGTTCATATTCTATTTAAGAAAAATAACTACACTTAATTTGATTATCTATATGTTGCGTCACGTGACAACATTTCCATATTTTTTATTTATTTATATAAGAAACTTAACTACACTAAGGACACGTGACAAAAACTCAATAATCTGTTTTTCCGCCAAAAACTATTTTTTCCACAAAAAACTTAACTATATTGTTAGTTCTGTTTTTTTCGTCACCCCGTTCTATTAACTAGTTTATATAGAAAAATTATTTTTCGTTAATTTTCTTGCACCTGAATTGAGCACAAGTCTTATCACCTGTTAGTTGGTAACAAATAAAGCCCAATTTTTTTTAATATTCTATCACACGTGCGATACTACTTAATGCATGCGGTGGATGTTCTACTGTGGAACTCATATATATATATATATATATATATATAAATATATATATATATATATATATATATAAGGGTTATTATTATTATAGCAATGTCTTTCGAATATGTAGTGGAGAACACATTATGTTTGAGGTACTAATGACCGAGGACTTCGAAAGAGTTACACCGTGTGCCCATTTCTTTGCAATAATATGGGCATGCATTGTCAATTGACTCGATTCCACTAATAATTCCCTACGAAACCTGCTTTCTACACTACTCTACCTTTGTTTTTTAGAGTTTTTCAAAGCTTAAAAATGAATGGCATCATTAGCCTTACCGTCTATTTCTACAAAAGCGACAGTTTAGTTCTCCATTACATGCCTAAAGTGGGGTTAACTTTTTTAATTACTTTCACTCACGTTACAAAGTCAAAATTATCAACCTGAGACAGCATTGTAATTGGATGAAAATATCATGTCATATTCTTTGTCTCCCATCAATGACAATTTGCCACATAATAAAATAAAATCATAACTTATTAACACATATACATATTCTCAACTTTTAATTAGTGGGAGACAGGAAGACATTATTTTTTGCAACGACAGACCTAGGTAGAGTGATTTGGGTGCAAATGCCCCCACTTAAGTTACAATTTTTTTTTGATATAATAAGTTTCAATCTTGTATACATAGTGTTCCGGACTAGGCCGAGCCCACTCCGACAAAGATCATACCTTCACTGGCCCAACCCTGGTGCTGAACCAAGACCGGACAAGATCATCCGATCTACGCCGTTCATACAATCAACGACTCTTAACTTGCGTACTATTAACGCAATCGAACTAGGTTTGTCGATCAGATCAACCGATTACGATTCACCACGCGTGACATCGCGATCCCATCTTTTGCCACGTGTCCCGAACTCTTATAAGTCATATAAATGGGGACCCATTGCAGAAAGAGAGGTGCACATTCATTACATCACACTTACCTCATCTGAGAGAGTAACTGACTTGAGCGTCGGAGTGCCTTTTATAGGTACCCACCTCCGTTCTCCGCCGTCTCATCCACCGCATGCGGCGATCTCAGTGACTCTGGCCAGTTCTACATTCCTTGCTCGGAACATTGGCGACCATAGTGGGAGATTTGTTCATACTAAACAGATCTCTCCGTTCACACGATGGCCGGTCCGTCGCAACCAGTCCGCCGGTCTACGAGGTATAACCAGGAATCTTGCCCTCCGCCGCCTCAGGTAGACGGACAGTTGGTCGCCGTCACGCCGGAACCAATTCTACTTCCCATGACGGTGGAAGAAGTTTTGATGTTGCCGCTTCCACACGACGAAGCTCCGTTGGTTGCCGTGGTGGCTCAACCAACCGTTGATGCTCAACCATCTCTACTGGAGAACGTGCTCTCGATCATCCAGAGGCAGACTCAGATGATCGAAGATCAGAACTGCAGAATCGCGAGGATGGAGAATCAACAAGCCGAGATCTCTGCTCGCGTCACTACACAACCAGGATCTCATCGTAGATCTCGGTCACCATCCAGATTTGGAGAGTCCAAAACCGAAAGGCACCACGAGAATCCCAGATCTGGAGATTTTCACCGATCCACCGCTTGAGAACACCGTACCGCTGGGTCGTCGCGCCGTAGACGATCAGGTGAACGATCTCCCAACAGGTGGGAGACGCACCACCGATCGTTGCGCGCCGACAGAACCATAGACCTGTCATCGACCAGAAGGCGTAACGCCTCACCATAATCTTAGAGGAGATCTCCGTCGCGTCGATCACTATATGCGTCATCGGCTTCCAATGGAAGCACTTCACCTCGTCGTGCGAGAAGATACGATGACGATAACGATAACGATCTCCTCCAGGCTGGACCATTCACTGAGGAAATCACACTATACCTCACTGGCTCGAAAAGCCACCGACATTCGAGCTATACGATGGAACCGGAGACCCCGATGAGCACATCAGTCGTTTCGATACAATCATGCAGTATCGGAACGCGAAGGGGCTGGTTAAGTGTAAACTGTTTCCTCTGACCTTGTCGAAGATAGCATTGGCTTGGTTTCAGGGGCTGAAGCCGAACTCCATCGGGTCATGGGGCGAACTCAGCAGGAGGTTCACTTATCACTTCACCACCTCTCGTCCTTTGCCCAGGTTGGAAGCAACCCTTGCTGCTATTCAACAAGGGGAGAACAAATCCCTTAGAAAATACATCGAGAGGTTCATCAAAGAGGCCATGTTGGCTAGGGAAGTTCGGGAAGACATGAAGATGTATCTGTTTTAGCCAGGATTGATCAAGAAAAGCCTATTCCATGTCCACATCAGAATCAGTCATCCGCGCAACTATAATGACCTCTTTCGTCGAGCTGAAAGATTCATCGGTTATGAAGAATCATGCGTGTGGACCGACCAGGGGGAAGTGGCACAAGGAAATGGATCTACCCACAAGGAGTCGAAATCTAAAAAAGAGAAAGAGTCCAAGAGTTCGGTAATCAAATACACTGAATACACACCACTAAACACTTCACGGGCCCACATCCTCGAAGAGTACCTGTACACAGAGTTCAAGGAGGTCAGGATCAAACTTCTGAATCGGATTAAACAGAGGCCAGATACAGATAAGACAAAGTACTGCCGATGGCATCACAACAACGGTCACAATATCGAAGATTGTTTCCAGTTAAAGGATGTCGTCGAGCAGCTAATAAGACGGGAGAAGCTGCAGAAATACGCCCGTGAGAAGCCGGGAAGGAAGAGGTCGAAGTCTCTCGCACCCCGCGTTCACGACGCGTCCACGAATCGAGACGCCTGACATAGGTCGATGACGAGGAAGACCAAACCCACACCACTCCGATCGCCATGGTCATTATAAGAGGGCCTAGCAAGCCCAGCGGCCCATCCATCAAGATGGAGAAAAGAAAATTCAAAGACATTGCAGTAGCTGCGGTTAGCTCCAGTTACCCTCCTGTCAATCGTCCAAAGTCAAGTAGACCCCCAGTGGCCTTTTATGATGAAGATTTGATAGGAGGAGAGCCCAACAATGATATCCCTCTCTTAATCCATGCAATGATGGCGAATGTCGACGTCAGGAGAATTCCCGTTGACCAGGGAAGCTCCGTTGACATCATGTATAAGGGATTATTTGATACGCTAAAGCTTTCGAAGGACCTCCTCATACCCTATGAAGGAATGGACTTACAAGGCTTCAATGGAGCCAAGACTACGCCGATGGGTTATGTCGAGTTAATGGTGACCTTTAGTACTTACCCGAAGTCGAAAACTATGAAGGTGCAGTTCTTAGTCCTCCTATGTGACTATGATTACAACTGTATTGTCGGTAGACCCACTCTGACCACTCTCAGAGCAGTGACATCGACAATCCACTTGAAGATGAGGTTCCACATCTCCAGTGGCGAAGTTGTCACCCTGGACAGGGATGTAAAGGCAGCAAGAAGATGTTTCAAGATACGCCTCAAAAGGACACAAGTTAATCGGGTAGGAAAGATCTCGAGAACCATGAAACATTCGTCCTCTGGACATGATGTAGACCATCGTTTTGGGGCCGAGGATGTCAAAGTCAAGACCAAGGACATCGACGACCCGTTGGCTAAGGAACTTGCGAAGAAAATTGAAAGACCGGTTCCCAATGGTGAATCCTCTCACGTCCAGATCGGGAAGGATCCTTCACAAACGACGAATGTAGGGGATATCTCCCCGAAGAGATGAGAGCAAATTGATGAAGTTTCTCCAGGACAATGTTGACCTCTTTGCCTGGACTGCCGATGAAATGCCCAAAATATCAATCGACGTGGCATGCCACAAGCTAGCACTGAACCCGTTAGCCCGATGGGTCACGCAGAGGTGACACCGACAATTCCCCTAGAAAGCCCAAGCTGCCGAAAAAGCTGTATCAGACTTGATCAAAGCTAATTTTGTTAAGGAAGCGAAGTACACAACCTGGTTAACGAACGTGGTATTCGTCAAAAAGTCGAACAAGAAGTGGAGGATGTGCATCGACTATACTGACCTCAACAAGGCATGCCTGAAAAACACATACCCCCTACCCAACATCAACAAGCTGGTGGACAACTCATCTGGTTTTCAATTCCTGCCCTTCATGGATGCCTATTCGGGCTACAACTAGATACCGATGTATGAACCTGAAAGACAGCTTTCATGACTGAAGGCATGAATTACTACTACAAAGTCATGCTCTTCGGTTTAAAGAACGCAGGTGCCACGTACCAAAGAATGATGAACAAGGTCTTTCAGAAACAGATCGGGAAATTGCTCGAGGTCTATATGGATGACATGATTGTTAAAACTGTCCAGGACGCAAACCACATCGCCGACCTCACCAAAGTCTTCTCTGAGCTCCGCAAAGACAGCATGCGCTTGAACCCAGACAAGTGTACCTTCGGTGTGAGGGCAGGGAAGTTCCTCTGGTTTTATCTGATCGAAAGAGGAATTGAGGCTAATTTGGACAAGTGCCGAGCAATTACCAAGATGAAGGAACTGACCTCAAAGAAAGAGATACAACGATTGACTGGGATGATGGCAGCACTAATCAGGTTTATATCAACCTCAGCACAATGAGCACTCCCTTTCTTTAAGCTGCTTAAGAAGGGGGTCCCTTTCCAGTGGACCCCAGAATGCCAAGAGTCCTTTTCTCGGTTGAAAGAGATCCTCTCCACTTGACCAGTCTTGAGTAGACCCCAGGAAGGGGAGATGTTATATCTTTATTTGTCTGTGACCAAAGAGGCCTTTAGCGCCGTCTTGGTAAGGGAAGACATCGACGGACAGAAACCAGTATATTTCATCAACAAAACCCTCTAAGGACCTGAACTATGGTATCAGCGAGTCGAGAAGGTGGCTCTAGCCCTCGTCATTTTGGCACAAAGACTTTGCCAATGCTTCCTATCTCACCGCATAGTAGTTAGAGCTGACCAGCCAATCAAACAAATACTGTATCGATCTGATCTCATCGGTCACATGATCAAGTGGTCCATCGAGCTTTCTGAGTTCGACGTCAGTTACGAACCAAGAAAGTTAGTTAAAGCACAATCGCTTGCAGACTTCGTGGTAGAGCTCACTCCGAGTTCGGCATCACCAGCAGGCAAATAGTCGATCTTTGTTGACGGATCTTCTAACCCAAAACGAAGCGGGGCTGGTTTAATCCTTGAAAATGAGGATGGTTTGGTCGTTGAATACTCACTGACATTCGCATTTTCAACCTCGAACAACCAGGTCGAATATGAGGCATGCATTGCCGGACTCACCTTCACCTACGAACTTGGTGCAGCACGTGTTGTCGTTCATTCCGATTTGCACCTCGTCGTTTCACAAGTTAATGGAAGTTACCAAGCCAAGGATTTATTGTTAAAGAAATACCTCGCCCAGGTCAGAACGCTAATGAGCTGATTTGTACAAGCTGAGCTCATACATGTGTCGAGATAGCAGGACGTGCGAGCTGACATCCTTTCTAAGCTCGCGAGCACAAAGATGCCAACCTCACACCGATCAGTAATCCAAGAGACGCTGACTACTCCCAGTGTTTGGGAGCCTGTAGCCGAGCAATCTTCGGAAACTCTACTCGAGACACCCAAGGTTGCCACTACGACGTACATGCACAACCTCTTAATTTCAAACAACATAGTCCCCGGGGACTCTGGATGTCGCCGATCTTGAAGTTCCTTAATCTAGGGGAAGTACCGACAGATCCGAAAGGATCATCCAAGCTCCATAGGAGAGCGTGCTCATTTTCCGTCGTTGAAGGGAAATTGTACAGAAGAAGGTTTTTGATTCCCCTACTAAAGTGTCCCGACACGTCTGAAGCCCAGTATGTGTTAGCCGAAATCCATGAGGGTATATGTGGGCAACACTTAGGGGGAAGGGCCTTAACGAAGAAAGCATTGAGAGCTAGATATTATTGGCCGACTATGGAAGTCGACGCAAAAGAATATGTGAAAAAATGTGACAAGTGCCAGAGGCATGCTGATGTCCATGTTGCACCTCCAGCTGAACTGACTACCTTGGCATCACCATGGCCGTTCGCCTGGTGGGAAATTGACATTCTGGGCCCATTTCCCCTGGCTCCAGGGTAGATCAAGTTCTTAGCAGTGGCGGTCGATTACTTCACGAAGTGGGTAGAAGCCCAGCCTCTTGCAAAGATAACGACAAAAAACCTGATCAAGTTCTTCAACTCCCAAATCTTAACTAGGTTTGGGATTCCCGAGGTTATTGTGACCGATAATGGCACGCAGTTCATCGACCAGCAGTTTTGAAAAACTCTAGCCGACCTCAATGTGAAGCACTACTTCACTTCGATCGAACATCCTCAGACAAACAGGCAAGCAGAAGCAGCAAATCGTGTAGTCTTGCGCGGTCTGCGACGACGCCTAGACGAGTCAAATGGTAAGTGGGTCGACGAACTCCTCAAGTTCTATGGGCTTATTGGACCACTCCGCACTCGTCGACGGGAGAAACACCTTTCTGCCTAACTTATAGGTCGGAAGCGGTAATCCCAGTCGAAGTCGGTGAACTGAGCTGGAAAACTATGCACTCACTAGAACCAAGGCTAAATTACCAATACCTCAGAGAAGAGCTCGACCTCTTGGAGGAAAATCGGGAGATTGCCGCCCTCAATGAAGCCACCGTCAAATAGCGCATAGCTGCAAGATATAACTAACGCGTAGTTCCACGAGACTTCGTTATCGGAGACCTCGTTCTTCGAAGAACAGATGTCGGTTTGAAGAAATCCACGCAGGGGAAGCTAGCTCCGAATTGGGAAGGGCCCTACCGAGTCACTGCAAAGACCTGGACGGGAGCCTATTGCCTGGAAGATCTCCAAGAAAGAGCCATCGCCCGAACTTGGAATGCAACAAAGCTTCGGAAGTACTACAGTTGAGTCCGATTACTACGACCAGGATCAACCGCTGATAGTACTTCACCATATTTCATTTTCTTATGATGCCTCTGTGTTTGAACTATCCTATATCGAAGTTCGGTTAAATCATTTACAGTTTTTCTTCAAATAGTAATTTGACATCAATATTCAATGCAAGTTACATTTCTTATGTTGTATTAGGGGAAAGCATCAGGGTCAGGCTTACACGCCGGCCATTGCCGAAATATTAAACGGAAGTCGCCTATCACAGACCCCGACTACTCGACGAACGGCAAACGATGCCGAAAACTCACAACTCCCAGCACCCACTTCGAAGGAATTCAGAGGTCGCATAGTACTCTGGAGAACCTCAAAATGGCATCCGAGGAACACGCGGTACACCACCTGATCGGCCTACCTAGTCTTTCAAGTACAGGTCACGCCGAAATAACGTTCACCCGACGAAAGGAATAACTCCTTCGAAATTGGGGCAAAGGAGGACCACCCTTGGCCGGGTCGGACCCTCCGAGAAACCGAGTCGGCTCAATCGCCGCAAACACATACAACAAGTAACTGCGACAAACATTGCAAGAAAACTCAACACGAATTAAAAACGCGAACAAACTGTTGATTACAAAATAAGCATCTGAAGTGGTCCAAAATTAAAAGTTGTTCAAAATTACAAGTTACAACTGGCATTCCAGTCCTTCATGCATCTTCAACATTCAGTCCCGATGTAGGAGACGCATCGAAAAGGAACCCCATGTCTTTTGGGTCGATGATTTGTAGATCTTGGATTACGCCATGGCTAAACAGTCGAGATGAGTCAAAATCGAAGCCCGGATAGAGAAGTTGAAGCTAATCTTGGGCATTCTCGAATTGCTGATCCCCGATTTCGGAAGCAATCTTCATCCAATTGTCCCGATCAGCAGTCGTAGTGGAAAGAGAAGTGTTAGCACCCTCTAACTCCTTCTGAAATCTTTCCCTCTCTTTTTGGAATCCCTCCTTCTCAACCTCCAATGTTTTCTTCTCTGAAAGGAGCCGATTTCACTCTTCAACTAGACTGGTAAATTTCTGAGTCAGTTCAGAGATTGTCTTCTTCGCCTTCTCCAACTTGTCACTTTGATCCACGAGGTTGTTTTTGAGATCAGTCATCTTCGCCTCTATTTTAGCCAAGTCTTCGGGACGAGATTTGAGTTTGTCGGCAGTGGTCTTCACATCGACACTCTCCTTTTCCAGTGCTGCGTTACTTTCAGCGGTGTGGATGAGGAGGTTCAAAATTTGAACTATCCAGCTAGCACACTCTAAAATGGAGTCCTGCCAAGCAGAACTTGACAAGTTGCTTAGGTAGACCTTGTCTTCTACCGAAGTGTAATGGCAAAGTTCTTCAGAGGAGAGAACGTGAGAGTGCATCTACACAGCGGGACCATCACTCCCCGAGAAGTCCCCACTACCTGTAACCCATTCCAAGGCACTTAGCCTCTTCCCGTTCTCCCTTCGCAGGCGTTTGGAGTTCGGGGCTACCTATTCGATCACACCTTTGTTCCCTTTTTTGCCCTGAGTACTCGGATTGGGAACTTCCTCGACATCCGACGAGTGAATTTGGGCAGAAATCAGCGAAAGGGGCATGGTGAGAGGCTGGCGAAGAGGAAGCCATCGCGACTTGAGGCGATCCCACTGAGAAGCTGCCCATAGGATCTGTCGAAGAAGCAGGTCCTGTTCCGATCTTCTTCCTTTTCTTGTTGAGGAGCTCGTTTAGAGCAGCAACATATGCCATCGCACCTGAAACCAAAAAGCAAAGGTCAGAAGTCATGAATTGATGGGGATACAAAGAACTATACCAGTCTAAGCTACCTAAAGACTCTTTGGCTTCGTCTGCTAATGAGTAACTTAAAAGCACCTGACAGTTTACAAAACGAGGGGTGGTTTTCAGGCCCACTAGAGTCTCCTTCACTTCGACCTTAAACCCCCGACGTACTCCTTTAGTCGAGTCACACACTCCATGTCTTGAACACTCAAGACACTTTTAGAGAACTTGAATTCCTTGCATTCGACAAGGAAGTGGTCCTGGCTCCAATACAGTCGGAAGAGTTCCTTTGTCCGACCTCCTTGGTTCCTAGTTAGACAGTTCCGAGCTTCTTCATTCCGGGGTCTCAGATAAAAATATTCTCGTTTGAAACCTCGAATGGAATCACTGTACGCTTCGAAGAGCCTGAACTTCGGCTTCAGAGACAACCAGCCCTGCGGAGAGTTGCTTTTGTCCGAAGATCGTAGAGGGCTGAAAACATGGAAGAATATGCTCACCAAAGGCAGAATGGTAAGATATGAGCACACAAGCTCGAAACTCTTCATAAACGCCCATGAATTCGGGTGAAGCTGAGAGGGAGCCACCTTTAGATGGTTGAAAATGTTAATCTCGAATTCTGATAAGGGAAGCCGCATGCCCAACTCGATAAAGTACACCTTATGCATCAGAAGGAAGAAATCTTCTCCCTCAGTCGGGCATTCGCAAATTCGGTCGTTGGCACCGGGCGAAATCACCTCCCACTCGTCTAACGCTCCTTTACCCTTACTGACGTCCAGATACCGTAGGAACACTGTGAGGGTTGCTTCATTGCTATAAATCTATTGGGCATACAGAGCATCTTTGGCCACCCATGAGTATTTGTTGGTGTTGGGAGGTAGGTGATATCCCCTTTTACTTTGGAGGTCTTTGGCTTTGCCCATCTTCGACCTGCCCAAAGAAAGGATCACTTTTGTACCAAACCCCCTTAAACTAACAAGTTACCCAGAAAATAGAAAACGTCATTAAAACACGAGACTTCAAGGGGAAAAACCCAGAAAGTTCCCACTAAACGAGCACCTTCGCTAGAAAACTCATGGTTCTTGCCGAAAACATCAAAACATACATACAAGCACTAAAGCTCTGTAGCCAGTAAACGATGGGCCTCTATAGCCAGTAAACGGTGGGCCACTGCGAGAAAAGGCAATCTTGACCAACCTCTGCTGCAGCCACACCCAGAAAAAAGTGAAGAATTAGAGAAGATGAGAAGAGTAAACTTACCTCATTAGCGAATGGGGATCAGAAACCACGAACGAAAGTATGAACTGAAAAGGGAAGTTGGAGCTTTTGCAAATCAGAGAGCACGTAGGAGAAAAAGGAGGAACCAAAATGCCAAATGGAAGCCTCCACTCCCTATTTATAGAAGTGAGGCAATGAATACCCACATTAAATGGGCACGTCCACCAAAGCATCGCCTCGGGGAAAGGACTGACACGTTATCAATGCGCGAAACGACGCAACTTTTCAAATTTGGAAGGATTGAAGTGACGTGCCGATTAGGGTTTCTGACATAGAACACCCTAGAAGCTGCCACCAAACAGCGACGCATGTCCCGTACGACAGTGATCAAGTCCGAAGTCCTCCACCAACGAACTTCGCTTTACAGGCCCACTTCACACTTGAAACAAAGTGCAAACTCATCACCACTTTGGAGGTCTACACACCTTAAGTCGAAGTCCTCTGCCATTAGACATCGACTTGGGGGGCAATTATTTCGGATTGGGCCGAACCCACTCCGACAAAGATCAGACCTTCACTGGCCCAACCCTGGCTCTGAACCAAGACTAGACAAGATCATCTGATCTATGCCGTCCATACAATCAACAGCTCCTAACCCACGTACTATTAACACAACCGAACTTGGTCCGTCGATCAGATCAAGGGATCACGATTCACCGCGCGTGACATCGTGATCCCATCTTCTGCCACGTGTCCCGAACTCTTATAAGTCATATAAAAGGGGACCCATTGTAGAAAAAGAGGTTCGCATTCTTTACATCACACTCACCTCATCTGAGAGAGTAACTGTCTTGAACGTCGGAGTGCCTTTTGCTCTCCGTTCTTCGCCGTCTCGTCCACCACACGCGGCGATCTCAGCGACTCCGGCTAGTTCTACGTTCCTTACTCGGAACACATAGTATATATAGTATATATATTATAATATGTTGGGACTGTCTGTGATAGACTTCCTCAAAGTCGAACCATGGCGGAATGATAATTTAAAAATGATGAATTACTGCTATACCGTGGTGTTAAATGTATGACAATTAAATAGAATATATAAATTATTTTTTTGTTTAGCTGAATATATAAATTGTTAATACAATTATATAGTGCCTTTTCATACCATTGGGAGTGTTATATATATATATATATTCTTTTTTCTTTTGAGGCATCTTTTGGGATTTACATCTATACTTTGATTCAATCATATATGTATATTAATATTTTCTTGTGAAAAATTGTTATATACATATATATATATATATATATTAAAATAATATGATAAATTTGTATTGGCCCCACTGTCTAAAATTTCTGGATCCGTCCCTGATTTTTTGGGACAGGAGATATTTGTTCAATGTAATTATCGTATTAGCACACAAAAGTGATTATTAAAGAGTGAGCTCTAACTCTTCCCGAGAGGTTTTCACGTTGAGTCCTTTTTCAAAAGAACGTGTTTTCGTGTTAAGACGTGTTTATATGATCAATTCTAAACACTTCTATAGAAATCATATTGAATATTGTCTGTGAATGAGATATGTGTTTATTCTTTTAAATAATTAAAGCACTTTAAAATATCCGATGTCTTTATGGTATGAGATTACTTAGGGATTAAGGACGTAATTACGGGTGTTGGTATGGAAAAAAAACCATTTCGAAACTAGATGTAGGTAGTTCAAAGAGGCATGACATGTGGAAAAAGGCTAAGTGTAAATGGCCAAGCTAAAGGAATGCATTCGGAAGCCACATAGTTTGAAGGGAGCTAGTAAAGAAAGACACGTGAAGTTGCTCTATGGAAATACATTGTTAAAAAGAAAATGTTAATGAGTGCCCTAATGACATTATTTGGAATCCTTAAATAATGCCCTTAGAACACTAGCTAGCATGACCCTTGTTAAAATTGGCTAAGTGTAGTGGCCAAACCAATGGTGATACCTAAGAAGCCTATGGATCGAGGATGATTCAATGATTAAGTAAAACATGAGATTCGAAGTCCTCACTAAAGACTTGTAGCGAAACCCCAAGGCAAGGCAGTTCGAAGAGGAATATGCTAAACTTCGTTCAAAGTTGATGGCATGAAGTCTAAATTTGAAGCAACGCTAGTTCAAACGAAAGCTAAGTGTGTATATAAAGGGAAATCTAATGGGAATTTAAACGATTCGAGAGCAGGTGCAAGTTGCAGTTATTTAGTGCGGTTGCCAAAACCCAAATGTGGGACAGGTGGCAAATGTTTAAGTGGGAAGTTACTTGTTTAAGCATGTGCATGTTGTAACGTAGGGACTAGCAGTTAGGACTTTTAGTCGATAAATTGGAGTTTCAATGGTGCAAATGTTTGTTATATGAAACTTCTTTTTATGTGCTAATAATGAAAGCAAATGAGTGAAACTTCCTCTTATGTGAAACTAGTGTTTGTTATGTGATATTTGTTGATTCTAGCATAAAAGTTTTCCAACATGTGTATTACGCGAGTACCTAAACCGAGTGAGCCAATTCCTAAGAGACGTTTAACTAGGAACCAATTGTTACTGGATAGATTATTCTGCCTTATGTAGTATTTCCTCAGTGTTATGGGCGAAGTTAGTAGACAATTAAAAGACCTTTCTGACTTCATAGCCAACCTAAACACTGAACCCATTAGTGAAAGACTCTCTACGTACATCTAGAGAGCTAAGGGTTTGCTACGAGTGTGGTAGATATGGACATTTGGCTAGAGATTATCCTTAGAGGCAGAGTTCTTCATGTGTTAGGCCCATGACTGGTGGGTGAGATTCTGGGGTTGGAGTTGGTAGAGAAGCTGAATTAGGTTCGAAGGTTGGTAATGGCGGTGGAGTGAGGCTACCTACAACAGTTCAGCTGTCGAGGCCCTTAACCATGGGAAGAGTCTTCATGGTGAGAGGAGCTGAATCTTCTTAATACCATATTTGATTCAAGTTATGCACCTCGTTTCTAATCGATTCTTATTTGTTCTATTTGACTCAGGTGTTATGTGTTCCTTCATTTCTTCTGAGTCTGAAGATCATTTGAAGCATCCTGTTTCTTCTTGCATTACACTTTATTAGTATCTACACCCACAAGTGGATCTTTATCCACTTCTTATCTTTGCCCTTGTTATCCCATCATTGTAGAAAATATGATCTTTCTTACAGCATGGACCAACTTTTGATAAGTCATGTTGTGTTCTGTGGAAGCTAATAAACTACCCTACACACGATGTGCAGTTGATAAGTTAGAATTTATCTAGTTTTTTACCTTGCTTTAATAGGTTTTATTAGTGGCTTATCTTTATTTATGTTTTATTTTTATTACCTTTTGGTTTATATTTTGATTTGTAGGAAAAGGAGTTAAAGAGTTGATGAATTTGATGCAAACAGAGAGAATTACGGCCCCCCAGTGTTGAAGGACATGGCCATAATTCGTGGGAAGCAGTTGGAAGGTCAAGTGAAGAAACAGAGAGAATTACGGCCCCCCAGTGTTTTCCAACATGGCCGTAATTCGTGGTTACGTGAGCTGAAAAGTCACAGTTTGAAGATTATGGCCCCCCAGTGTTGCGCATTACGGCCATGTTTATGGCAGAATTTTGTAACAGCTCAACTTAAGTCTTTGGCTGTTGAGCAGCTTTAGAGGGGTCTTAAATGGGATATAATGACACTTGATTGGGGTAGAATTAGGCTATAAATGGGGGCTTTCAGAGCACGAAATTGGATCATCTCCCTCTCCATTTTTCTTAGCAAAACTTGTGTTCTTTTGTGTTTTTCTTCATGCATGTTCAAACAACTTTTCTATGGCTTCAAGTTTTTGAATGAATTTCAGTTTCTATTACCTTCTAATCTTCATCTTTTACTTATTCAAGTTCTGAATGTTTAATTTACATTGGCTTATTTACATTCCAATCATGTGTGAGTAGTTTCTTTTATCTTGGGATTGATTATATTCCAATGATGAATTATTGTTAAGTCTAATTTTCTTTCCTTAGATGTTATGAGCATTGTTTCATTCTTAATTTAATCTTGAATTTTACTTTCTCTGCAATCATAACTAATATGATTGTATGAATCCTAAATATCTTATTAAGCACTGAAAGGTGAAAATTTGATATTGGAATTACAAGATTAAACAAGGGGATCAATTCATGAAAATAGAATTGGTTTTCTTGAGGCTTAGAAATAATTGTTCTTAATGAGTTTATCATTCCTTCTGCCATGAAAATAAGTAGATTCTATGTTTGAAACATTTTATTGTACTTTGAAAGAAGACAATAATCACATTTGATTATTTGGCCTTTAAGAATCCATTGTTCATACTCAAAGGAAAGTGACGAAGAATTGGCCTAAGAGTAATTTTCATTGGAAGAACATCAATCCCAAGAGCCTTTTATTTTCTAAATTAAACTCATTTTATTTTCCAGCAACAACAATACCATTCTAATTTATTCCTTTAGCTAATCATCTTAGTGAGAGAAATTGGTACTCAATTCTAAGTCTTTGTGGGAACGATATTTTACTACGCGATAAAACCGTGCACTTGCGGGTCTATCAAGTTTTTGGCGCCGTTGCCGGGGACTTATGCTATTATATTAATTTCTTTTCGCTATTCCGGTTAGACTAAAAATTTTATTTTTATTTTATTATTTTCCTTTTTATTTGTTGAACATGAATTTAAGATATCAAGGTCCTCAAGCACAAGTTGATTATACGACCAATAAGCATGTATTTATATTCTCCAAGGAAGAATGGGAATCATTTGTGTCATCTTTGCCTCCACCACCACCGTGCTTACAAGTGGTCTCCAAAGAGCCAAAACCTTTGGGAATAGCTCTAGCGCAATATGCACAAGAGTTATCCAACTCTGAGGCCAAAGCAAAAGCCAGTTGTGACATATTGAAATTGTGATGCAAAATTTCAAAATGCAAATTGAGAAAATTTGTAAACAGTTAGTACAAGAGCCACATGAAGCACAATTTGAGAAAAATATGGTTGTGGAGATGGACCAAAATAAAGATGAGGTGGTAGTGGAAGATGAGTCGCAAGGAAAAGAACATGAAATGGAGAACAAAAAAGTACCATCTTCCACAAATCTTTGGGAAAGAACAAGAGGAATAAAGGGTAGATTCATATTATTTATACAATTGTCATTAATTCTTCAAGTTATGGGATCCAGGGATAAGCTTTCATTCTTTGTGTGTCTCTTGCCTTTTATCCTTCAAGAAATGGGATCCTGGTAAAAATTTATCAACTTTTTATGCTTCTTGATATCCCAGAGCAATATGAACAAATAAGGACACTACTGATGGTGACCTCAAGAATAGGGGAGTATTGTTTTTCTTTCTCTTATTTTATTTTGTTTCGTTTCTTTATTTTGTTTCTGCATATGTCTGTGTCTGTTTTCTGACTTTTATCATTCTTCCCATGTGAGATCCTTGTTGTGAAAATTGTCTTGAATTGGCCTCTTTGGAAATCCTTGTTTTTGTGGCACTACTTGGTTAATTAATTAGTATTCAATGAGCACAGTTGTGAATGTTGGAAGCTTTACTGCTTGTTGGGGCCCCACACACAAAACTTAGATGGGTTTTGGCATTAGGATAATTGGGAAGAACCTTGCTTTGATATCTAATTATTGGTTCCCTTGGTGACACTCACTGCATATTGGTTACTGGAGAAATGTCTGTGTTGAGCTAGCAAAAAAAGAAAAAGAAAAAAAAAGAGTGGGGTTAGTTAAAAAGAAAAGAATAAATGCTGAAAAAAAAGAGAATAGAAAAAATTAGCTCAACACCCCTTTGAGGTCATAGGTTACTAGGGAAATACTCTTTGTACCCTTTTGAGACTGATTGGCTACTGGGAAACAAAGACACTCCTTTGAGACCATGTGTGACAATTGCTTTGTTTGCATATGAGTGGAGGACCCAAACAAAAGTGCTGGGAATCTAAGCTTAAAAATGAAAAGATCATAATAATAATTTAGGTCTCACTCAATGTTCTGATGCCTTGAACCGTTTGATAATGCTATGCACTAGGCTCCAATAAGTGGTGTGTTGAAATTTTGCAAATTGTGTCATTGGATATCATCAAAGAACTTTGATATGGTGTGGTTGAAACAAGGCATTTCCAAGTGTGGCCATTTGTTGGGATTTGCTTGAGGACAAGCAAAGATCTAAGCATGGGGGAGTTTGATAAGTTAGAATTTATCTAGTTTTTTACCTTGCTTTAATAGGTTTTATTAGTGGTTTATCTTTATTTATGTTTTATTTTTATTACCTTTTGGTTTATATTTTGATTTGTAGGAAAAGGAGTTGAAAAGTTGATGAATTTGATGCAAACAGAGAGAATTACGGCCCCCCAGTGTTGAAGGACAAGGCCATAATTCGTGGGAAGCAGTTGGAAGGTCAAGTGAAGAAACAGAGAGAATTACGGCCCCCCAGTGTTTTCCAACATGGCCGTAATTCGTGGTTACGTGAGCTGAAAAGTCACAGTTTGAAGATTATGCCCCCCAGTGTTGCGCATTACGGACATGTTTATGGCAGAATTTTGTAACAGCTCAACTTAAGTGCTGAAACTGTTGAGCAGTTTTATTGGGGTCTTAAATGGGATATAATGACACTTGATTGGGGTAGAATTAGGCTATAAATGGGGGCTTTCAGAGCACGAAATTGGATCATCTCCCTCTCCATTTTTCTTAGCAAAACTTGTGTTCTTTTGTGTTTTTCTTCATGCATGTTCAAGCAACTTTTCTATGGCTTCAAGTTTTTGAATGAATTTCAGTTTCTATTACCTTCTAATCTTCATCTTTTACTTATTCAAGTTCTGAATGTTTAATTTACATTGTCTTATTTACATTCCAATCATGTGTGAGTAGTTTCTTTTATCTTGGGATTGATTATATTCCAATGATGAATTATTGTTAAGTCTAATTTTCTTTCCTTAGATGTTATGAGCATTGTTCCATTCTTAATTTAATCTTGAATTTTACTTTCTCTGCAATCATAACTAATATGATTGTATGAATCCTAAATATCTTATTAAGCACTGAAAGGTGAAAATTTGATATTGGAATTACAAGATTAAACAAGGGGATCAATTCATGAAAATAGAATTGGTTTTCTTGAGGCTTAGAAATAATTGTTCTTAATGAGTTTTATCATTCCTTCTGCCATGAAAATAGGTAGATTCTATGTTTGAAACATTTTATTGTACTTTGAAAGAAGACAATAATCACATTTGATTATTTGGCCTTTAAGAATCCATTGTTCATACTCAAAGGAAAGTGACGAAGAATTGGCCTAAGAGTAATTTTCATTGGAAGAACATCAATCCCAAGAGCCTTTTATTTTCTAAATTAAACTCATTTTATTTTCCAGCAACAACAATACCATTCTAATTTATTCCTTTAGCTAATCATCTTAGTGAGAGAAATTGGTACTCAATTCTAAGTCTTTGTGGGAACGATATTTTACTACGCGATAAAACCGTGCACTTGCGGATCTATCAAGTTTTTCAATTCATGAAAATAGAATTGGTTTTCTTGAGGCTTAGAAATAATTGTTCTTAATGAATTTTATCATTCCTTCTGCCATGAAAATAGGTAGATTCTATGTTTGAAACATTTTATTGTACTTTGAAAGAAGACAATAATCACATTTGATTATTTGGCCTTTAAGAATCCATTGTTCATACTCAAAGGAAAATAACGAAGAATTGGCCTAAGAGTAATTTTCATTGGAAGAACATCAATCCCAAGAGCCTTTTATTTTCTAAATTAAACTCATTTTATTTTCCAGCAACAACAATACCATTCTAATTTATTCCTTTAGCTAATCATCTTAGTGAGAGAAATTGGTACTCAATTCTAAGTCTTTGTGGGAACGATATTTTACTACGCGATAAAACCGTGCACTTGCGGGTCTATCAGCAGTTGACTACGGTTGTGTTTGCTTTGAAGATTTGGAGCACCATGTGACACCCACTACCCCGTCCTACGAAGAATGCATTTAAAGAGCATACAAGAAGTAATAAAATACTGATTTATAAAAATTCTTTAAACAGAATAGTAGTTCACATCAAATAATACCCAAACCACGTTGCAGAATAATAATAAAAACATAAAACGCTTTGCAGAAATAAAAACCTAATAACCCGACGTCACATGTCTCAGGGCTAACACCCTTAGTCTTTACATCGGAATAATAAACATTAATAAGTCATAAATAAATCCTAAGCTAAGCATCATCGCGTAGACTACTCCTCAGTGTCCACATCCACATCATCGCTTGCAGTCTCACTATCTACTCGTACACGGGGTGTACAAGTAGTCACAAACACAGAGGAGTGAGGAATCATACTCAATATGGAAAGAAATACGACATAGGCATAATAACATGATACGAAAACAATCAAAGTATACAACATATCAACAATCTAAATCTCATCAGTCAATGATAATCGGTCAACGGTCCTACGTCGGCAACCAGCTAACGCGAACCTAACATCTACTCCGTCAAAGTCTTCAGGATCCTTTTCCTCTCTGGGCAAGCGAATGAGAGTGCCCTTAACATCCAGAGATACAGACTGAGTCTAGTTAGGGTGATCCAGTGTATGAACGAGATGCCCTAGCAGTGTCCTGCCTTTATGTAAGACGCCCTACTGGCAACTACCCCCAAGGCCGAGCAGAGCTCCTTGTGGCTGTCTCCGAACTGTTACCCATAAAGTAGTTTGCTTACCACCAAACGACACATCATCTTTGATGTGCGACAACCGGCCTAAGTGTCCATCAGCCGTGAGTGACTCAAAACTGGAGTTACTATCTAATCACATTTTTGTAATAAACGCTCATAGGGTCAACTGCATCAACAAATCTATCGACGAGTTTCCCACAAACCAAATACCCAATGATGAGTGAATATTTTGTGATATTTTGAGGGGTATTTTATGCATATGCCCTCACATTTCTAACCCTTTTTATATGAGAAATCCTCATATTTGCTCATATTGTGCAGAAAAGGGTAAAAGAACTCTCTTGGAGCAAAAGTACGCAATTTTGGGCAAAAACGAATCAAAAGGAGCAAATTTTTGAGCTTCTAGTCAAGTAGTATGACCGCACATGCTCTATGTATGGCCGTACACCCCTTTGGTGAGCAGTCTGGGCGTACAAAACAACATGTATGGGCCAGTGCTGAAGTCTCTTAGATGTTCGGCCGCAGATACCCTAAGTACAACCGTACATAGCTGAGCGCAAAAGTGAGAATTTAGGTGCAGTGCGAAGTATGGCCGTACATGATAAGGAAGTATGGTCATATGTAACAACCCAATTTTCACCGTTTGTCTGTTTGTGTGTTGTGTGCAATTTGTGATATAGGGGTATTTTATTAATTTTATAAGTACGTAATTTGAGAAAATGAATTTTATATTTGAACTCCACTATATCATATTATCTTATGATAAAATTTTCGTATTTTAATTTTGACAGAAACCAGAAATCGTTTTGACTATCCGGGTAACGTTTTTACCGCCGAAAAACCCTATTCGACCCCGAAGTATTTTTATTTTGCGATTTTTATTGTCTTTCAATAAATTAAGAATTTTGAGAAGGGAATAATTCTGTTACTATTTTGTTGCTTTGCAGACGTCAGTTTAGTTGCGTAAAGATTTAATTGCGCGATGAGAATTTAAGCGATATAATTAGGATAATTCCTAATTATTGATTTGGATAATTATGAAAAATTATAAATAAATTATATTGTATAAAAATTTGAGTTACAAAATTATATTGGATATTTTTTAGTTACATAAACTATATTTGATAATTTTTGAATTAGAAAGCTTTATTTGATGATTTTTGAATTACATAAACTATATTGAATTAATTTTTAGATTACATAATTATTTTTAAATTCTATTTCAAATCCAAACCATATTATATTAAACTCATGTTTTTCTTCTTTCCTCCTCTCTTCTCTTCTCCTTCATCTTTTCCATTTTTCTTTCAATCGTAAGCTTTCTAGAGTGAGAAAGTGAAGGATTTAAGTTTAATTCTCATCCAATTTCAATACCAAGACCATATTCTTGATCCTCAAGGTATTATCTTCCTCTTCTGTTTCACAAATTTTTCCATTTTGATGATGTTTTGAAAATGGGTTTTCTTGAGGTTTTTGGAGAAATTTGTATAACTTTGTATTGGTTTTGATTTTGGTTTTGAAAATTGGTATTTGAACTTCTTATGTGATCTATATCAAGTGGTTAAAAGGATTTGAAAAACAAAGGTTCCTAGCTTATTCCTTCCCTCTTGGATCTTCACTTGATTTAACTTGTTAAAATAATTAGATTTGGTGTTATCAAGGGTGATTTTCAAACAAAGACTCGATTTTTGGTTTGGTATGGGCTTCATAAAAGTTTTGGGTTGTTTATGATATGAAGATGTTGGAAAAGGATTAAGGTTTTTAAACTTAGAAAAAACATTGTTTTTATCACTTTGATCAAGTTTATTGAAAGATTGGTAAAGTAAACAAAATTCCTTGCATTTTCATGTCTTGGCCGAATTTATACCTTAGGGTTACATTTGATTTTGTTTGATTTTAACTAAACTAATTACTTGTTAATAAACGTTATTTGGGTGTTTTATTTTGGAAGATCCGGAAGCTGTGAACGAGCGGAACACTTGAAGACTGTAATTGCCGTTTTGAAAAAAGTTTAATTTAGTTCAGGTGGGAGGAAGTATGCTAATTCGTCAGGGACGCAAGATTTAGATTTTAATATAATAACGTGGTGTTGAGAAATCCCATAACTCTTCGCGTTGTGTTATTGTTTGATTGATTGGTTATTGTCTGTTAATATTTGTCTGAATACGTGATTAGATGCTTACTTTGTAAAAGCATGTTATTTGTGGAAGCTAAAATGTTATACTGATGATATGATTGGAATATGTTGTCTGTTGATTTAAGTCATTAAGTTGACATTCCGAATTGTTAGTTGGATTGACAGGCATAGTTAGACTATGACCCGATGCATTGCATATGCATTGATATTGACCAGGTTGGGCTTGTTGGATCGACGAGTGCTGATACTCAAGTCGTAATGTAAATTGAGCTATGCCCAGAATGGGTATACTTCTCACTGTTGTGGTGAGACGATGTTGGGTAATTAGACTTTTAGATCAGGACATAGCACCAGATAGTAATGCATTCATAGAAATTTACATTTATCCTTATTCTGAGAATAAGCCATCTCACTCTGAGAGGTGGTCTGCTCTTCCTATGGCAACTGATTGAGTGTTAGTTTTTGGATTTGGAATCTAGGAATGCTCTTCTAAATGAAAAGTTGAGTAGTCTGCTGCTATGAAGGGGGAACTGATCTCTTATAGGACGGCCGACATGCATCTAGAGGATTTGACTTACATATAGTTAGGTTTGACTTAGACATATTTGGAGATGCTTGTTTGGTTGAATTATCTGATAACATGTTATTGTATTACATTCTTTATCTGTTTCCCTATTTTGTTGATGAATATTTATGCTTACCTCCTATTCAATGTTTGTATCTGTTGTGTTCACTTTTGGATCGATAACTAAACAAGGGAACGTAACAGCTGATGCGGGAATGGAGTGCTCTGTTGGTATGGATGGCTAGGAGTAAGAAGGAGACGACTGTTCCTTGGGATGACAATGTCTATATTTTGAAAACTTATATGTATTTTGGTCCTTGTAGGATAGATGTGTACTATATGTGTGGTTTGTATAACTTAATTAGTATTACCGGTGTTGTATGTTTGTATGACCTACACCACTATATATGTATAATAAACGCTAGGGTGTTTGAAAAGTTTTACATTTTCACTCGGATGAAGTTCAGAAGGTTAACATTAACAATGAGGATTAAACAGGTTAAGAGTAGTGTTTAGCATTAATGGGATGTGGGGCTCAATCCTCCTTTGGGGGGACGCTTTTTGAGCGAGAAAACGGCCAAATCCTGATTTTGAACCGGTGGAGCAGTCAAGATGATTTTGGAGCATGAGTCAGAACTCGTCTAGAGACTAGAAATAATTCCTTCCCGGTTTCTTTTCCTATTCTTGAATATGTTTCCTATTTGTATTGCTTTTCTAATTTGTGACATGAGTAGCCAAGCTCTCTTCTAGGGTTTTTGGTGTAGTCTACCTTAGTAGTTTCTTAGCTATGTCTTAGTGACTATTTTATTCTATTTCTATTTCGAATTTATTATCCATGTTAAAGTCCCTTAGTGTTAGTATTTTTTGTGATTTATTTATTTATGTTTTAGTCTTTGAATTATCTGTGGAGGATCCGAGGTTTTACAATGGGGCTATAAAGGAACCTTAGATAAATAAATTGCATGTTTTAGTTAATTAATCTGTCGGAGGATTCGGGGTTGATTATGGATCTATAAGGGAATTGGGGGACTTATAATGGAACCGAAAATTGGAGATATAGAACCTTTTGACTAATTTAAACTCCTAGACTATTATAGGACTTAATGCTTTCAACCAGTGTTAATTCAGGAAATTAGTCATAGGGAGGAAAGGTTATTGGCTGTCTGAGATCAGGGCTAATAGATAGAAGAGGGTCAATAACATGGAATAAAGGCCGAATAGGATAGAATAGGTTTAAGAAAGGAACGAACAGGATAAACGAAACCAAGGCCCTAGGCTCTAAGTCAATTGACTTCAAAACTGTTTTCTATTTTTTCTTTCTTTATTGCGAATTTAAACCAACTATTTGACGCTTAAATCATTCAGATGCCTAAAGTAGATTAATACATATCCTTACTCCCTGTGTGTTCGATAACCGGGACTTAAAATCCCAATTTATTACTACAGCTAACCACCAACTGCACTTACCTAAGTCGCAACACCCAACAAACCCGTTGGATATGAATCGAGTCAAGCATCATGTAATGGTCACAAACCCGTGACCAATAAACAAGTAAGGAGGATAATAAGTTGTTATCCTCGTAAAACAAGTCAAACATCAAGTACATACCAAGTCTAAGTGGTTACTACCCTTAATCATCCCTTACAAGTCATTTAAACTAGTTATTAAACAAACATCATGGGTGTGAATCGATTCATAGCCAATGTGAATCGATTCAGGGTTAAAACCCATTTTGTGAATCGAAATCTGCAGTCATGAATCGATAAATAACTTCAATTCACCAGTTTTGTACACAGCAGGTGTGAGTCGATTCATGCAGGTGTGAATCGATTCACAGGACCTGCATAAGTGTAGTAAAGTTGTTTTTCGACACTTTCTCAAGTTGGGAAACTCTCCTAAGTGGTTCCACTTCCAATCCAGTAATTTAATCAATTACTAGATTACCCCTAAGTTCTTGTTTTACCTTTAAACCTTAATTTAACTCTTGTTCTTATATTCTTACCATTAATCCATGGTCTTCCATGATTTTTCCTCTATTATAATTTCGTTAATCCTTAACTAATCCAAACTAGTCAATCCCAACACCATCAACTTCAAGCCTTTAATAGCCTATATCAATTCTTTATTTCATTAAAGGTTATTCATCCAATTATTAATTCTACATATCCTATTTATTAAGACTTTTTAAACATTATGACTTCTAAAACAATCCTAAGTCAAATAACTCATATCCAATCCTATTCTAAATCAATACTCGTACCTTCACACCAATTTTAAACACATTAATCATGTAATAAGGCTTAAAACAGTGAGTACAAACCATAGATTCATGTTATCTTAATTTCAATTTATTCAAATAATATATATCAAATCTACTAATCATGCATCAAGTCATTTAATCATACTAAATATTAACACTTAAGGATCCTTGCTCCTACAAGGACCTTAGAAACCATCAAAATAGAACCATAATTCATCAAAACCATTGCTCATGCAATGATTAAAAACAAGTAACTTCCCTCGCACATGTCAATTGAAGCCCTATGCCTCTTTTCATAAGATCATCCACCCCCTATACCTTAGAGTAATTCACAGCCACCGACAAAGTCCTAGAGAGTTCCGAATTCCCTTCCTCTCCCGGTTCCTAGCATTACGACAACAAGGAAACCCAATTCTATAAATAAAATATGAATCTCAAAAGAATTTAAAAAAGGAATTGAAAAGGTCTAAGATACCAACAAATTTTCCTTTTTAGAACTAGAAATGATTAAAGGAGAAGAAGAAGAGAAGGATTCACTGGTTGTTGTCTTGAAGACGACGTCCAATTCAATGGAAGAATGAGTGAGAACGACAAAGAGAGAGCTCTTGGAGTTCTAGGGATCCTAGAGGTTTAATGAGACACAATTAGCGTTTGGTCATGCTTAAGGAGTCTTATCTCAATTAAAAGCAAAATAAGCCGAAACGGGGTGACTCACTAATTAAAAAACAATGTCAGCTGCTGTGAATCGATTCATTCACGGGGTGAATCGATTCACAGACTCATAATTGTCTAAAAAGTGATTTTCCCTCATTTTAAGGCTATGTAGTCCCCCCTAAAGGTTTCCCTTCCTAACTAAACCCTCAAACACTTCTAAAAACATACAATTAACACCCAATCTTCTTAAAATTCATAATACATAAAGGTCGTGGAAATTTGGGGTGTTACACACTAGCTATAAGATGCCAAGTTTAGCGTGTTTGACAACCATAAGAGCTTAAAGTATTTGTTTGATCAGAAGGAGCTAAACATGCAACATTATAAGCCAATGGATATCAATAAAGATTATGAGTTCGATCTGGATTATCACCCAGGAAAGGCTAATTAATGTAGTAGCTGATGCATTGAGTATGAAGACTACGCATGTTTCTGTTATGATGGTGAAGGAGCTTAAGCTGGTAGAACAACTTAGAGCTTTAAACCTGGGTTTGGAGCTTCGCAATGACAGGATGTGTTTGGGAGCCATCATTGCCACTAATGACTTTCTAGGTTTGGAAGCAGAATGGGGTTGAGTATCCTCAAAGGATGGGAGATGTGGTTGAGAGTGGACAAGCCTCTGAGTTTAGTGTTGGAACCTAAACGATTGAGAATTTAGACCCTCATTAATTTTGATGATAACAAAATATTTCTCAAGAGAACAATTTATCTTCTAACATATCTTTGAGTGTACAGGTATCAAAAGCTTCATTAATAAATGTACAAATCACTCAAGGAAGAAGAAGAAATATACAAAAGAATTGAATACAATCCACTAGTGTCAGCATCCGAACTCACTTCAGCGTCTTGCTAACAGCAAGCGTCCAGCAGTGTGACTTCTTGACACGTGGAACACTCAATTGCTACGAACATCCGTCCTCTATTCTGAGCGAGCGTCTGATCTCTTTAATGAAGCACGTGATGATCACGTTTTTTGCTCTTAGCCTCAGACTGTTCTGGAACAGAATTCGAATTTGATTTTGTGCGCTCATTTTGATGTACGAGGAAGCTAAGGTGACACCTTTAGCATAAGACAAAAATCGTACAAGGCAATTGCAAATAGCAGATAGTACGAAAACGGTAATGTGTACTATTCTGATATTCTCTGGAAAGGAAGAAAAGGACTACATTTCAAATTACCTCACTCAATGGAAAGGAGATATTTTTACTTTAACGGTAATACCCTTGAAGACTCCTATAAATACCCCAAGGTATTCATTGAAGAAATGTTGGAAAAACTATGAAGAAACTTCATTCTGAAAGCAATATTACTCAAGTGAACAATCAAGTTTCATACCAAGTTTCTGGTCCACATATAACTGAACTCAGTGTCTTATACTTTCTTTTAGAAAGCTATTCTGTTTTGAGCTTAATCTTTTCATCCTCTTTGTGAGAGTTATTTTGATTGTTATCAAAAGCATAATCTCTTTTGTAAAACTGTATTTGGCCTAGTTAAGGCTCTGTTCCTTAAAGGCTCGACTGTACCTAGTCGTTTTGAGAAGTTGAGAGTATTGTCAAGTTTGTGACAGAAGAATACTCTTGAGGAAATTGTAATAAGTTGATTATAGTGGAAAATCCTTCAGGAACGAAGGGACTAGACGTAGCTACCAGTTAGTGGTGAACTAGTATAAATCTCTGAGTCTCATCCTTTACTGCTTTACATTATTTATCTTTACCTTGCTCAGTAAAACAACTTTTTATAAACTGTTTAAATTTCTGCATCCGGTCCTATTTAATTCTCTGCATCCGATATACAAACAGTTTTGAACAACTTGTGTTGAAGTTTTTACGTATAGTTTGCAAAAAGTTTTTTAACACAATTCAACCCCCCTTCTTGTGTTCACGTTCAGTTGGTACCAGAGCTCGGCCTCTTGGTTGAGCACTTAACAGTGTTAAGAGAAAAGATCCTATCGTGAACATGTCTCATCAAGGTGGTCATATGAACCATCCTCCTCTATTCGATGGAGAAAAATTTGATTACTGGAAAGATAAGATAAAAGCTTTCTTTGAGACACAACAACTTGAGTTGTGGGATATAGTTCAAAGTGGTTACATTCCTCCCACTAATCCTCGTGGTGTTGCGATAGCCAGAGAAGATTGGAATGATGAACAGAAAAAGAGATATCAAATCAATCAAAAGGCTAGATTCATTCTTATCTGTGCTATGACAGAAAAAGAATATGATAAATGTGGCAAATTTGATACTGCCAAAGAAATCTGGGACTCACTTGTTTTATCTTATGAAGGCTCTGCCCAAGTAAGAGAAACCAAAGCTAGCATGTTGGTTCGCCAATATGAGTTATTCAAAATGGAAGATGGTGAAAACATTGAAACCATGTTTGGAAGATTTCAAACACTTGTTCATGGGTTACAGGCCCTTGGAAAAAGTTACACTACACCTGACCATGTTAAAAAGATCTTAAGAAGCTTGACTAAGCAGTGGAGACCCAAGGTCACTGCTATTCAGGAAGCAAAAGATCTAAATGTCCTACGACTTGAAGATCTTATGAGTTCGTTGAAAGCTCATGAACTTGAGCTAAATGAAGAAGAGCCGGTCAAAAAGGGCAAGTCTATTGCCTTGAAAGTCTCTCAACATAAAGTCAGTTATTCCAAAGCCCTTCAGGCTGAAGAAGAAGAATCAGAAGATGAAGCTTCAGAAGGAGATGTTGACACATCAGAAGATGTGCTCGCGTTTATATCCAGAAGGATACAAAGAATGTGAAAGAAGAGAAACTTCAGGAGGAAGTTTCAGAAGAAAGATACTAAGGACAAGAAAGAGTGCAAGGACAAGGCTCAAGTCATTTGCTATGAATGTAAAAAGCCTGGACATCTCAAGTCCGAATGTCCTAATCTTAAGGAGAAGTCCACAAGAAGTTCTTTCAAGAAAAAGAAGAAGAGGCTCATGGCTACATGGGAAGATCTAGATTCATCCTCATCTGAGGAAGATAATGAAGTAGAAGCAAATCTCACTCTCATGGCAGACACTGACCTTGATTCAGAAGAAGAAGTTGAAGAGGTAATAGTATATGATTCCTACTCTGAACTTCAACTTGCATTTGATGATCTTCTTAAGGACTCTGCCACTCTCTCTGTTGAGTATAAGAATTTGAAAAAGAAATTTTCAAAATTATCACAAGACTTTCAAGCTTTAAACAAAGAAAAATATGTACTCAACAAAGAAAATCAGAAGCTGAAAACTGAAAATCAGCATCTGAAAATCAACATCTGATGGATAACCAGCGTCTGATCGCTAATAAGCAACCAGAAGCTGAGAGCTCTCAAGCTGAAAGCTCTAAAGTTACAGGCAATCCTAAATGCAAATCAAATGATTATGAATATGCATTTCAAAAGTTTCTTGCAGAGAGTGTAACTCGAAGCAAGCAAGCTTCAATGATTTGGGGTGTTAGTAAAACGACAACTCATGGTCTTGGTTATATATCAGATGAACCTTTTTTAGAAAATGACTCAGCATTTGATAAATCCAATAATCATAGTAAATGCTTGCATTGTACTTACTACAATAAACCTGGTCATTTGAAAAATGCATGTACTGTTTCTAAACTGTGAAGGATAAGCCTCCTTCAAGAACTAACAAGAAAGGACCCAAAAAGATATGGGTACCTATAGATAAAATAGTCTATGTTGCAGACATGCTTAGCAACAAAGTCAACACACCTATCTTGGTACTTAGACAGTGGATGCTCGCATCACATGATGGGAGAAAAGCATATGTTCCAAGAACTAAGGCCTAAAGAAGCTGGATTCGTTGGTTTCGGAGGAAACCAGAAAGGTAAAATAGTTGGAATTGGTCGCATTGGTAAAGGCTCTCTTCCCTCTATTGATAATGTACTATATGTTGAAGGACTTAAACATAACTTATTGAGCATAAGTCAATTATGTAACAATGGTTATGAAGTCATATGTACAGAAACTGGATGTCTAGTAAAAAGCAAGAAAGACAGCTCTATTTTCTTTACTGCTAAGAGGAAACAAAATATTTACAAAATTGATCTCTCTGAACTTGCAAAACAAGATGTCAAGTGTCTCATGTCTGTTGACGAAGAACAATGGATTTGGCACAAGAGATTGGGTCATGCCAATTTGAGATTAATCTCAAAATTAAACAAGCACAGTCTTGTCAGAGGCTTACCAAATCTCAAGTATCAATCCGATGCTCTCTATGAGGCATGTCAAAGAGGGAAACAAGTTAAAACTTCTTTTCATTCAAAAAATGTTGTTTCAACTTCTAGACCACTTGAGCTTTTGCATCTTGATCTTTTTGGTCCAACTAGGACAACCTCTTTAACTGGAAAGAAATATGGGTTAGTCATTGTTGATGATTTTACTAGATGGACATGGGTTAGATTCCTTGCTCACAAAGATGAGTCATACAAGGGGGAGAATTTGAAAATGAAAGCTTTCAAAATTTTTGTGATGATAACGGCATCTCCCACAATTTCTCCTCTCCTAGAACACCTCAACAAAATGGTGTTGTACAAAGGAAAAATAGGTCTCTCCAAGAAATGGCCAGGACTATGATCAATGAGGCTAATATTGCAAAACATTTTTGGGCAGAAGCAGTAAACACAGCTTGTTACATTCAAAATAGAATTTCTATTAGACCTATTTTGAAGAAGACTCCATATGAACTGTGGAAAGGAAGGAAACCAAACATATCATATTTTCATTCATTTGGTTGCACGTGTTACATTTTAAATACTAAGGATCAGCTTGGTAATTTGATTCAAAAGCTGACAAAGGAATCTTTTTGGGATATTCTGAAAGATCTAAAGCTTTTAGAATATACAATAAAGAAACTATGACAGTGGAAGAATCCATTCATGTCAAATTTGATGACAAGAAGCCTAACACAGCCATGTCAGAGCTAGATGAATTATTTTCAGGATTAAATATAGGTAATACTACAAATAGTGAACCTACATCTTCATCGTCCGGTGGTGACCAGACACAAGAATCTTCAGAAGCTGAATTCAGAAAGATTTGGAAGTATAAAGCCAATCATCCTAAAGATCAAATCATAGGAAAACCTGGAGATAAAGTAAGAACCAGATCCTCTTTTAAAGAGCATGCAGATATGGAACTACTTTTAGAAATGGAACCTAAAACGATTGATCAAGCATTGAAAGATGAAGGCTGGATTCTGGCCATGCAAGAAGAGTTGAATCAGTTCCAAAGAAACGATGTATGGAAGCTGGTTACCTTACCAGAAGATAAGCAAGCTATTGGTACTAAATGGGTATTTAGAAACAAGCTTGATGAAGATGGAAAGGTTGTGAGAAACAAGGCAAGATTGGTTGCTCAAGGGTACTCACAGGAAGAAGGTATTGATTTTACTGAAACATTTGCACCTGTTGCAAGGTTAGAAGCTATACGCATTTTGCTTTCTTTTGCTGTACATCATGATATAATTCTTTATCAAATGGATGTGAAAAGTGCTTTCTTGAATGGTTTTATAACTGAGGAAGTCTTTGTAAAACAACCTCCTGGATTCGAAGACATTGAATTTCCAGAACATGTCTTCAAGCTCAAAAAGGCCCTGTATGGTCTTAAGCTAGCTCCCAGAGCTTGGTATGAAAGACTGAGTACATTTTTGATGAAAAATGGCTTTACCAGAGGTCTAGTAGACACTATTCTTTTTAGAAAAACATCAAACAAGCACTTTATAATTGTTCAAATATATGTTGATGACATTATTTTTGGAGCTACTAATGAAAGCCTTTGCAAAGAATTTTCTAAGCTAATGCAGGCTGAATTCGAGATGAGCATGATGGGTGAACTGAAGTTTTTCCTTGGAATTCAAATCAAACAAAGCAATGATGGTATATATATACATCAAAGCAAATATATCAAGGAATTGCTAAAGAAATTCAAAATGGTGAATTACAAACCTATGTGTACTCCTATGTATCCCACATGTATTCTTGGTAAAGATGAAACTAGTAAAAAGGTAGATCAGAAGATGTACAGAGGTATGATTGGATCTCTACTTTATCTTACAGCTTCAAGACCTGATATTATGTTCAGCGTCTGTCTGTGTGCTAGATTTCAATCAGATCCTAGAGAATCACACTTGAGTGCTGTTAAAAGAATCTTTAGATATTTGCAAGGATCTACTAATCTTGGTTTGCTTTATAAGAAATCAAAAGATTACAAGTTAGTAGGTTTACGTGATCTTGACTTTGCTGGAGACCGAATTGAAAGAAAAAGCACAAGTGGAAGCTGCCAATTCCTTGGAGCAAATCTTGTATCTTGTTCAAGCAAAAGGCAAAGCACGATTGCACTCTCAACAGCAGAAGCTGAGTATATTTCAGCAGCAAGTTGCAGCTCTCAACTTCTGTGGATGAAAAATCAACTTGAAGACTATCTGATAAAAGAGAGTAACATTCCTATCTTTTGTGATAATACTTCTGCAATCTGTCTTACTAAAAATCCCATATTGCATTCACGAGCCAAGCACATTGAGATTAAGCATCATTTTATAAGAGACTATGTTCAGAACGGTATTCTAGAAATAAAATTTGTAGACACTGATCATCTGTGGGGCTGACATATTTACAAAACCCCTTGCTGAAGATAGATTCCATTTTATAAGAAGAAATTTAAACTTTGATCTTATAGAAGAATGATTAATCTCAGCGTCAGATAATATGCACAATCTCAGCATCTGGTATGACATAAGCATATATATGAATAAGCATCTTATTTGTCATAACTCATCGTCTGGTGAATCGGTTGCGTGCATCCGAGCACACTCACACGTGTCACACGTGTTAAGGACTTAAGTGTCTCATCACATCTACTGAGTCATAATTATTTATGTCTTTCGATAAAATCTTTTTCTTGATCTTACTTTTCTTTTGGCGTCTGCATTTAATGAAAAGGCGAATCTTTATTTTCTTTTCTTTTTGATTTAATTTTTATGTGGAAATACGAAGCGATTTTTTGAAAAAGGACTGTACCATTTCCTATCAACTTTCCCACTACTCCACATTTTTCGCTCCAACACTTCACTTTGCGTTTTCTTGCAAAAGTGTTCTCTTTCTCTCTGTCTGTGTGTGTGTGTGTGTGTGTGTGTGTGTGTGTGTGTTTTCGAACCCTAAAACCTCCATCACCTTCTCTTCAACTGCTACAATGGCCGACAGAAAGGTTGGACAATACACTGCTGCTTTCGACGTCTTCTCTGAGGCAAAACTTCTGAATGAGAACCGGGTTGATTTTGAGAACTTCAAGCTATACGGTTTTGATTTTGAAGAAGGTCTTGAGAAACTGGGCTGGAAAAACTACTTCATCTGGGAACCAGTTGACGTACTGAGCTACGCTATTAAGGAGTTCTGGGGGAATGCGTACTTACTTCCGGGGGAAATCATAGAAGGACACATCAGAGGCTTCAAACTACGCTTCACCATCAACTCTATTGCTCAGACGATCAAGTGTCCGTGTGAAGGAATCAGTTACCATGCAAACTGGGCTGATGCTTACAGAGGACTTGAAAACGTCAACGAAGCCCTGTTTGAGAACTACCGTGAACTGAAGAAGAAGAACATTACTCCCACGGCCAAAGACTTGAAAAGCCACTACAGAGTACTTGTAACACCGGTAGTTTTACTACGGCTTAATTATCGCTACTGTATTGTAATTCCCTCTATTACGCATTAATATGCATAATTAATATTTTGTGTGCTGCTAATCAAGTGGATGAATTTAACTAAAATGAAATTATATTTGGGACTTAATATATTATATTAAGTCACAGTTAAATTTTCAGTTCAAAATTCCACCGTTTTCCCGTCGCGTTTTGAACTACCCGAGTAAGTTTTTGCCCGATTGAAAACTCTAATTCGACCCGAATATTTAAATATTTGGGAATTTGATGTTTTATAATATTTCTGATTTATTAGATTTTTTTTTGGCAATTTTACTTAATTTTTTTAATAATAATGTATTTTCTACGCGCTGGAGACGCGAGACACGTGAAACCGAATGTGCGACGAAACTGGAAGCTGAGAGGACCTTGAGGGAGGGGCGAAAATCAGAAGATAAAAAGGGATTAGATTGTGGTAGATTTTAAGTCATGACACAAAGAGATAGTGATGTGATTAACCTACCAAAAATGTTAAAGTTTAGTTCTATTTATGGTAAGAGTTAGTAAGGTCTTTGTGCCAGGTTGCACCCATGGATTTGGCCAAGATTTCCTCCTCTCCTTTTCAGCTCATCTTGGTCAAAATTATGCAGCTGAATTAGAGGAGTATTCCACACCTAGATCATTCACCAAAATCTTGATTTCATGCATGATGATTTCCTATCTTTTCCTAGCTTTTCCTACCATCTCCTAAGATCACTTCAACACCAAATCTCCTTCTTTTTAACATCAAATCTCCTTTTTTGCTGGCTGGAAATCAGCTCCTTTAAGTGACCAAATCCATCACTTTTCTTGTGTCATTTACTAAGCACAAAATGAGGAACTCAAGGGTAATAACCATGAGATCTTTTAACTAGTCTTTAACCACTTGAGCAAGTAAAATTCTGCCCTTCTCACTTCAGTTTTGGTGATCTCCTCGAGGCCTATATAAGGCCAACAACTTCAGCTCATTCACTTCATTAAGTTGAGAAAAAAAAATAGTGGAAGAAGTGAGGTAGTTGGAGAGAGTATTGAAGTTGTTTTGTTAAAAAAAAAAAAAATTCTGCACTTGCTTCTTTTTTTTCAAGCTGCGACCAGCAGCTCCCTTGGGTAAGAAACACCATTCTTCTTCCTTCTTAAGCTCACTTTATATCACTAGTAGTTGGCCATGATCGCTACTTAAGTTCTTCCAAAGCAAAAGAAAGATTTTATACTACTTGTATTGCCATTTTCCTTCCATAGTTCTAGTTACTTAAGCCTGTGTTTTCTTTTCATTTCAAGCTTGACGAGAAGCCAAGAACATAGATGGATACATATATATATGTGTCATGAATGGTCTATGTAAAGGCTTGAGAGCATTTCTTGAAGTTGTGACTTAGGTTTTGTAGTTCTAAACTAACATATTGGTTAATATTACTATCAAAGTTTTGTAAATGAGTAAAAATAATGAAAGGAAACAAACCCCTCATTACCATTCCATAGAGGAGACCGTGACCTTAAGGTAGAAACTAGGGCTCTAGTTTGAGTTCTAACTTAGTTGAATAACTTGATTGGTTGAAGGTGTGAGAAAATAAACTTGTAGAGCAAAATCGTGCGTTGGAAGGAAATCGTCTACGGTAAGGGCAACTCTTAGATATTGTTAAGGATTATGTTTTATATGTTATGAGTAAGGGCTACTTCTAGATATCTCTAGGCTTATGTTTCATATGCTTTATATGCTTGTATTTTACATGCCTATGTTTCATATGCTTTATATGCTTGTATTTTACATGCTTATGTTTCATATGCTTTATATGCTTGTATTTTACATGCTTATGTTCCATATGCTTATGTGTAAGAACATCTTTAAGTGTGTATATTAGTAATATGTGAATGCATAAATTAAGTATGTGACAATATGATGGAATGATTTTCTTGAATGATGCCTTGTGATTATGATTATTGTGTTGTGATCATTGACTATATTGAGAATATATTGTTAAATGACTGTGATAATTTGGGGAAGTGCCGAGAGCACGTGAGTTGGGTTACCGTCGCATCAACGTCAAATAAATCTTAGATTTTGAAATAAAAACTAAGAGGCATTTTATTAAAATCAAAGAGACACTTAAAAATAGATTTTTCTAAAACCCTAATTAGTAATGGACTAACCACCTTTTCATTAAAAATAATTAAGTGAGAGTTAGAATAATTAAATTAATTATTTTGAACTATTAGTGGATTTCCAACATAAATCATTTCATAACTAGTAGGAGATTTTCTAAAGAAAAGAGACTTAGGACTATAAAGGGAGATCTTGAGCCGAAAATATGGGGTTCTAATTAAGGGAGTTAGTACAAGAATAGATGATCTCGGACACTCCGTGTGAGTGATCCCGTCGAGGTAAACTAACTATGATGATAGAGTTGCTTGTTCATGCATACATCGATGCCAGAAGAGAGGTGTCGTAGAGTCGCCCAGACCTAGGTGCGAGCACGTACCGACAGTCAAGAGGAAAAACGGGCGTTGTGTCATCAGGGGGATTGCTCTGGGCACAAATCCCTGCGGGGAATAGCGTTTGAGAAAGCCTGGTAGCGGACTCCAGAGCTCCTGAGGCCCTTACGAGGGTGATATTCCGGAATCATGTGCATTGGCATATAGACTGACAAATAGGGATTTGTGGTGCATCTTATTTTGTGGACTATTCGTTATGATATTGTGTTATGCTTGCCTATTCGTATATGTTGTCATTAATTATGTCTTGTTAAGAAGTTGACCCTTGCCCATGGTTCTTTCAATCAATGAATGTAACCCAGACGATGACGATGATTGAGTTGACCCCGCTAGTCATGTCGTCCATGACGACATTTGAGTTCCCGGACTCGGGAGCCCCGTTCGCCTGGGAGATAGACCACGCCTTAGGCCAGGTGACGTACACAGGGAACGTGGTCGAGACGACGCATACCAACGGACAGGCTACACACATAGGGATCACGCGCCGAGTGATGCGGTTTCCGGTGCCCTTCGTATGCATATTAACTGCTTGGATAAGCGCACACCCTGATGGAGACACCTCAGCTTCAGAGGGCATGTTCGAGATTCCACGCCGGACCACTTTTTGCAGCGAGCCTCGGGCTACGGATTTAGCGTTACGCGCTACTCCCCTTAGATTTGTACGGTGCATGCGACCCAGGAGGATGGACGTCGGAGCACCCTCTTCTCACGCCGCTGTAGACCCGCCGGGTTCCCCTGCTAGATCTGTATCACCCGTAGAGTATAGTCCCTCGTCTCTGATTCCTATCCCTGAGACTACTCCCTCGGCGGATCCTTCTGTATGCCCTCGCTGTGGCCAGGTAGGGTGTGGATCCGGAGGTTGGATCATAGATTCATCTGACGAGGAGGATAGTACTGGGGATGCACCTCTCGATATCCCTACTGTCGACGCCATTGGTGACGCATTTACGCCATTACGCCGTGGTAGACGATATGGAGGAGGATTCGATGGTGGAGGATGAGGAGGAGGAGGAGGGGCTCTATGAGGGGCAGTCATCGCCCTTGGTAGTTCATTTTGTGGCGGGCCGAGATCGCAACCGCCTCGCCGCTTGAGTTAGCGTGTTGATCAACTTTGTGTTTCTTATGTCGGAGTCTGTCTGTTGTATTTTGGGATTATGTCTGTACTTGTAGTAGTTTAGTAGTCGAGTGAGGCTTTACTTTTGGAGCAGCTCTCTGCGTAGGTGTCTGCCGGGAGTACCTCAGAGGTATGAGTATTTCTTATAGGAAATTCATATGTCAGATGTATTCCTATTTTGATGTTGTATTTTGTAAAACCTTGTAGGATGTATTGCCTCAGGATTTTATATATGTATTCCAGACGTATTTCCTTTTATTCTCTTTGTATGCCATTTTCTGTCAACGCTGTATTTATTCTGTCATGTTATTTGTGAAAGGGTTTTATAAAAAAAAAATTTAACCGTGATTTCTAGCGAACAGTATCAAAACTATTTCATACTTGGTGGTTTTTGTCTCGTAAGTAGCGCCTGGATTTCGGGGTGTTACAGTACTGCGCAAAATCATCGCCAAGAGCGTGATTCTGAAGGCTGGCTCAAGCGACATAGTGAACTACGAGCAAAAGTTCATTATGAGGAACTACATGGATGGGAAGAAAATCAATCTCCCAAGGTTGATTATCAACAATCTGATAAATGCTCTTGTCTTCTCAAGGAAGAGTGTTGATAAGAAGAATATAGTCAAGGTAAACCCTTATGGAGTTCTTCTCTCCATTATGATGATTAAAGACGGCGTTGTGAGGAAGCTGACTGACTCCATCAACACAGAAGAAAAAGAAAAATATTTTGGTGTTGGCGCTGTTGTTCGTCCAAAAGTTTTTGGAGTCAACAGTTTGGTTAGAATGCAGCTAATTACTGGCTCTATGATCAAGAAAGTGAAAATAGAGCAACAGGAAGGAAAAGCTGAAAAGAAAACCACCAGAAGCTCAATGGCTGGTGTAAAAAGACCTGCTGAGTCTCCTTCAAGGGAGACAAGAAGAACAAATGTAAGGTGGCTCTGCACCTCTTGTTGAAGAACCGTAAGATGATGATAGAATTCCCATCGAAAGGTCTTGGAGAAAGCTTGATTTAGGCGGCAGCTGAAAAAGATGCTTCAGCGTCCGGTCAAGGGAAGCAAATCCCTCCTCCTCCTCCTGCTGTTGTTGTCACAAGAGGATCGAAAAGAAGGTTAGTTAAATCTTCAGAGGTTAACCCAAAGGTACTAGATTCTACTGCTGATGAATCAGTATCTGTCTTTGATGCTCATGATGTTATTCCTGCACCCCCATTATCTGTTTCACAACCACAAACACAACCACAAACTAAGAAAACCAGAATGAGCCTCCGACAAACCTCTACCCTCTCTAAACCTACCCAACCATCATCCTCTACACTCAATCTTGACCTACCACAGAATTCCTCAAATACTTCACTGACCACATATATTTCCAAACTTCACTCTTATCCCTTTAACCTTTTATTCAAAGTACCTCCCGTTAATCCCTTCAAACCCTACACACCTAAAACCTATAAAATCACCAAAACCCCTCCCACCTTACTCACCATTACCCATAAACCTACAGACTTTGGTGGAAGGATGAATGTCTCATGTATTAACAAACCACGATTTGTTAAGTATGAGATATATCATAGCATCTACAATCGTCCCTCTACATGGCATTTGAAAACCTTCACCTCTGGAGCTGCCAGACTGGAGATTGCCTCTCCAATGAGTGCTACCTTCAAGGATGGAGAAGACCACTTATAGATGTCATTTAAAGGAAGATTGAGACCAACATCTGGTAGCAGAGCAATTCCCTTCTCTGTTGACCTTCCTAGATCCCTACCACAAACTGAACCGCTCACATTGGAAGTATGCGGAAGGTGGATCACAGATGAAGAAGCTGCCTTCATGGCACACTGTCTTGAGATGTAGAAGATTGAAGTAATCAGACAGTTCAGGGATCATTCATCTATATCAGTGAAGATTGTACCAGACAGACAAAGGTGGCTACCTTGGTCTATCCCTGGGAAAAGGAAAGAACCTGCTCCTGGCAAGCAGCCATTCAGCAAGATCGGGCTCACGGAGTATGAGAAGGCTCCCAAGAAGTACAATCTTAAGGAATTCTCTAAGCTTCCGATCGCTAAGATTTCTGAGGATCATGCCAGAAGGTTTTACCTGAATTCTCTGAAGGAAGATGAATGGAGAACTGGCTCCTCAAATTGCTGCAATGCCGAGAAGGCCACTATTCCAACAGTTGGCACTATCGCCAGACCATCGACATCAACTGGGAACAAGTCTACTTTGATGATATGTTCGGATGCTCGATGTCGCACCACTCGACTGCATGAAGACTTATGTCCAATGGACTGCTGTGACAAAGCACTTTGACATTGGATTCACTTGGAGTCAATGGTCGAAGACATGGAAAGACAAAGCTTTGTTACCATGCCTCGTCCCCCTGGTGCTTACAGAAGATGACAGGGAAAATCTGAGAGGATTATACCTGGCAGAAAATGAAGGAATCTCTTTTGCTTTTGAAGCATTGAGTGAATTCATCAGAAGGATATGGGGAGAAGAAGCAGGGAATAAGTTTGATGCTTTCATTCTTGGCGATGCTTCAGATAGGAAACGGTCTTCATGGATTTGCTGTATCCAGAAGAGGTGGAGAAAAGGAGAAGAATTCAGTCAGAATCTGAGCAAAGGAAACTTGAAAGTCTCATCAAATGGTTTATACCAAATGATGCTTTCTTTCAAAAGGCTCAACAAAAGAAGGACTTGAGACTGAAGCTTTCCAACTGGGTGCTAGCAGAGCATCAGAAGATGTTACCTGCACCAGAAGCTGGACCTTCTACTTCTACTCTTGCAGTTGAAATGGTCACCATTCCTAAAGCAGAGTTTGAAGAAATGAAGGCTACTAATCTGAAAGTCACTCAGCTGGAGAATGCACTAAAACTTCTATATGAACGTCTCAACATCCCTCCTCCACCACCAAACCCTTAAAATTTATCTTTATTTTTTTTGTGTGATATAAATTTTTTTTTGGGTACTCTCATTCTTTTTTTATATATATATATATATATTCAGTGTTTTTCTGCTTATTTGACTATACTTACCTTTATCTGATTATCTGTTTATATACATTCAAATTTTTCTAAGCCATTCTTTGACTATGATGTGTTTTACACTCTTTTTGTCTGAAGACAGAAGGGGGAGTACAAGAAATAAAAGAAAGGTCTGATGAACACACGAAAGTCTGATTGACAAAATTTGCCGTCCGATGTTTCAAGCATCCGATGAATACACTAAAACCAAAGTATCATCATGCATATCATTTCATACATAGCATTTGTATGGTTATTCATTGCTCTAATATCTATTAACTGCATTGATATTCATTGACCCAATTATCCAACAATGATCAATAAAATTGGTAATATGAAATCTTTTTTGATAAAATGAAAATCAGCATCCGATCTCACTTTGTTAAAAATATGCTCTGATTCATCTATGTATTTTTGCGATCACTTAAATGAATTTGTCTATCAACAATCGCCTTAATACTAGAATTGTCTTATATATCAAAATTGTTAAATTCAGGGGGAGACACTTGATGTTATTTTGAAATTAAATTGTTCATCAACCTTGGATATTTGTCATCATCAAAAAGGGGGAGATTGTTGGAACCTAAACGATTGAGAAGTTTAGACCCTCATTAATTTTGATGATAACAAAATATTTCTCAAGAGAACAATTTATCTTCTAACATATCTTTGAGTGTACAGGTATCAAAAGCTTCATTTATAAAAGTACAAATCACTCAAGGAAGAAGAAGAAATATACAAAAGAATTCAATACAATCCACTAGTGTCAGCATCCGAACTCACTTCAGCGTCTTGCTACAGCAAGCGTCCAGCAGTGTCACTTCTTGACACGTGGAACACTCAATTGCTACGAGCGTCCGTCCTCTGTTCTGAGCGAGCGTCTGATCTTTTTAATGAAGCACGTGATGATCACGTTTTTGCTCTTAGCCTCAGACTGTTCTGGAACGGAATTCGAATTTGATTTTGTGCGCTCATTTTGATGTATGAGGAAGCAAAGGTGACACCTTTAGCATAAGACAAAAATCGTACAAGGCAATTGCAAATAGCAGATAGTATGAAAACGGTAATGTGTACTATTCTGATATTCTCTGGAAAGGAAGAAAATGACTACATTTCAAATTACCTCACTCAATGGAAAGGAGATATTTTCTTTATCAGAATTGTAATACCCTTGAAGACTCCTATAAATACCCCAAGGTATTCATTGAAGAAATGTTGGACAAACTGTGAAGAAACTTCATTCTGAAAGCAATATTACTCAAGTGAACAATCAAGTTTCATACCAAGTTTCTGGTCCACATAGAACTGAACTCAGTGTCTTATACTTTCTTTTAGAAAGCTATTCTGTTTTGAGCTTAATCTTTTCATCCTCTCTGTGAGAGTTATTTTGATTGTTATCAAAAGCATAATCTCTTTTGTAAAACTGTATTTGGCCTAGTTTAGGCTCTGTTCCTCAAAGGCTCGACTATACTGAGTCGTTTTGAGAAGTTGAGAGTATTGTCAAGTTTGTGACAGAAGAATACTCTTGAGGAAATTGTAATCAGTTGACTATAGTGGAAAATCCTCCAGGAACGAAGGGACTAGACGTAGCTATCCGTTGGTGGTGAACTAGTATAAATCTCTGAGTCTCATCCTTTACTGCTTTACATTATTTATCTTTACCTTGCTCAGTAAAACAAGTTTTTATAAACTGTTTAAATTTCTGCATCCGGTCCTGTTTAATTCTCTGCATCCGATATACAAACAATTTTGAACAACTTGTGTTGAAGTTTTTACGTATAGTTTGCGAAAAGTTTTTTAACACAATTCAACCCCCTTCTTGTGTTCACGTTCATTTAGAGTAGGTGTTGATGCTATTATGAGATTCAGAGAGAGGATCTTTGTGCCTAAGGATAGTGAGTTGAGGAGGAAGAGTAAGTTGAGTTTCCATCTAGTATATATACACATTGGAGAGGTTGACTCAGATATATTTGAAAGAGAATGTTAGGCTACATGGGGTGCTTTGAGCAGATCCTGGAGTTACATCTAAACTCTAGAAGAGATTGCATGCACTAGGAACTAAGTTAAGTATGAGCTCAACTAATCACGCATAGACTGATTGTCAATCATAGAGGACCATTCAATATTTGGAGGATTTTCTAAGGGCGTCTGTTCTAGAGAAATTGGAGACTTGGGATGAGATGTTGTCTCTCATAGAGTTTATTTATAACAATAGTTATCATTTTAGTTTAGGGATGGTACCCTATAAGGCACTGTATGGTAGAAAATGTAAAACCACTCTATGTTTGTTTGAGTGAGGTAAGAGTTTAGTGTTGGACTCAGATGTGGTGCAGCAAACATCATAACAAATGATAATAATTAGAGGGAAGAAGAAGGTTGCTCAGGACAGGTAGAAGAGTTACAATGATAGGCGGAGGAGACCCTTAGAATTTGAGAAGGGAGATCATGTATTTATGAGAGTTTCACCCAGGACTGGTATTGTCAGGATATTAAGTATAGAAAGCTCACTCCCCATTTCATTGGACCATTCCAGATCCTTCACCGAGTTGGTCTTGTAGCCTACCATATTTCTTTACCCCCCACATTTGTCTAACCTTAATGATGTGTTCCACATATCCCAGCTCAAGAAGTATTACCCAGATCCATCACATATCATTGAGCCCGAGTCAGTACAGTTAAGGGATAACCTAGAGTACAATGACATACCCTTGAAAATCGTAGATAGAAGGATCGAGGAACTTCACGTTAGGCAGATTTTGTTGTTCTGGGTTGTTTGGGACAAGGCTATAGGAGACACTATTTGGGAGCGTTAGGTGGACATCAGACAACAATATCCATATTTATTCTTAGATATTTGATTTTTTAGGACAAAAATATTTTAAGAGGGTGGTAATGTCACACGCCTTCTTTTTTAAACCTTAATGAGTATGTATGTGTATGTGATTATGTGTATAATTGTATGCTTGATTGACTTGTATGTTTATTTAGGACCTTGGGTTAGAAGGGCAAAATTTGTTCCACACTTACTCATTGCTAGATGAAACTTAGGGGAAAAGAAGAGAAGATGTTAAACACATATTCGCACCTAAATTCAAGATAAAATCTCCTCCCTTGGAGCCACCCCTATTTCTCCTAGCTTTCCCCTTCATTTTTCAAGCAACCATTCCTCTTCAATTTATGGTCTATTGAATGGAGCAAACATCAAGGAAGAAAGGAGAAAACAGAAAAGGAAAGACCTAACTCGTGTACAACCTACACTGTCACCATAAAATTGTTGCCACAAATTTGTTATTTGTTTAGAAAGTTTAGGACATTTGGTTCTTTGATTTAAATAATTGGATCGACGATTCGAGGTCTGGAGCATGAGATATTGAGGTCGCACAGTAGTAGTTTTTGTCACCCATTCTCCCTTGTTTTTGAGCACATTGTTACTCTGTGCCATTGATTGCATTGTTGTTCAATTTGGTCCTTCATCTTGCTATTTCATTGTTCTAGGTTGTTACGGTTAGTTCAAAGTTTGTATGTGCTCTGGAAGTGTCCGAAATCTCGTTGGTTCTTGGTGCCTGAGATTTTGGGTAAAACACTTGAGATAACTTCTGATTTCTCTTAGTCTCTGTTGATTTTTGTCTCATTTGGTCCCTAATTCGGCATGTTGTTGCCTTTATGTTGTATTGAGTTAATAGGTCTCGTCGACACATCTTGTTGTAATTTCAGAGCTTCTTGGTGGCTAATTAGTGTAGGGACAGATTTTATCCTTGGTTTCTTGTGTTGATTTGTGCTCTTCGTTGTTACTTTGTTCATGAATACGAGGGTCAAGGTTGTCCATAGTATAGTAGGAATTTACAATTGGAGTTACCTAATCGGAAAAAGAAACCCAATTCACTGGGACTGTTAGGATAGAATGTATGCAAAATATGCACAGGGCAATCTAAACCCTACTAGAGGCTAATAACCTACAACTCTTTAACTGCATTGTTGGTCTATAGTGGAGTATCTCCGATTAGGATTTAAAAATCGTAGAGGTATTACCCATAGGATTGATCTTTTTGGTCTTTGAGGATGATTGATAATATTAGGATAGACGGCTTACTTGTTTTCATGGTTGAGTGGCGTGCTTGTTTGAATATGTGTATATGTGGTGACTGACTATGTGTTGGATTGGTATATATAATGCTGTAACATGCTATAACATGCCATAACATGTCGTATATAAGATCATATGGTAGCACTAGGTTATTATGTTGTTATTCCTGTTATTGTATATCTGCTATTGAATGTTATATCACATGCATAATTGACTGATGTAGTTAGACTCTAGGCATTGATCTTGAGGTATTTAGAGATGTGATGTGTGAGGTATGTTGATGGTGCCCTAGTACTCAACCTGTGTGTTGTAGGAATCGATGACACCCTATTTGGTAGGGAGTGCCTATGTATTGATGGTTATTGTAGTTGATTAGGTTCGCAGAGTTCCATAGGTGGTCGATGTTAGCCCTTTTCATGTCGTGATGACTGAAGTACCTAGTCATTTTGACGCGGTACTAAGATTCTGCGGTCCTTAGTGAACTATCACGAGCGCAGTTCGTGATACCCATCTTACTAGGAAGAGTAAGGGGATGCACTCTTAGTGGACACGATGAATGAGATATATTGTTTGGATGAATGCCTTATCATCCTGTTAGGTGGGGATATTTGTATGGCTTAGTGGGCCCGATGATGTGATTATTGTGATGGCCATATTACATGTAGACTTAGGTGCATGGGTGTGAGAGTGAGACATAAAAGATAGATATTCTGAGACCCAACTGGCTTCGAAGATGGATGGCATGCTTGTATGTATTTGTGTTATTCATTCATGTATTCTATACATGCTTTCCCATTTTATGGTGTAGAGTGTTTTTCTTATCTCCCTATGGAAGTAGAGGCAGGCAGGGGCTTCACTTTTTATCCTTATGGCGGACCATCTTCATCCATCCATGCTGCAGGCACCGAGGATCCCAGTATGAGGTGACTTCGATGACACCGAGGACAACCTCTTTAACTGAAAAGAAATATGGGTTAGTCATTGTTGATGATTATACTAGATGGACATGGGTTAGATTCCTTGCCCATAAAGATGAGTCATTCAAAGTGTTCACTGTCTTTTGCAAATCAGTTCAAAATGAAAATGGAATTTGTATTTCTTCAATTAGAAGTGATCATGGGGGAGAATTTGAAAATGAAAGCTTTCAAAAATTTTGTGAAGAAAATGACATCTCTCACAATTTCTCCTCTCCTAGAGCACCACAACAAAATGGTGTTGTAGAAAGGAAAAATAGGTTCCACCAAGAAATGGCCAAAACCATCAATGAAGCTGATATTGCAAAACATTTTTGGGAAGAAGCAGTAAACACAACTTGCTATATTCAAAACAGAGTCTTTATTAGACCTATTTTGAAGAAGACTCCATATGAATTATGGAAGGGTAGAAAACCCAACATTTCTTAATTTCATCCCTTTAGTTGCATTTGTTATATTTTGAATACTAAGGATCAACTTGGTAGGTTTGATTCCGAAGCTCACAAAGGTATCTTTTTGGGATACTCTGAAAGATCTAAAGCTTTTAGAATATACAATAAAGAAACTCTGATAGTGGAAGAATTCATTCATGTCAAGTTTGATGACAAGAAGCCTGACACTGCCATGTTAGAGCTAGATGAGTTATTTTCAGGTTTAGATATTGGTGGAACATCAAATAGTGAACTTGCATCTTCAGTGTTCGGCGGTGACAACTAGATACAGGATTCTACTCAGGCAGAAGCTGAAGCCAGAAAGAGTTGGAGATAAAAAAACTAATCATCCCAAAGATCAAATCGTAGGAGAACCTGGAGACAGAGTGAGAACAATATCCTCTTTCAAAGAGCATGCAGATCTTGCACTTCTCTCTGAGATGGAACCTAAAATGATTGATCAAATATTGAAAGATGAAGGTTGGATTCTGGCTATGCAAGAAGAGTTGAATCTGTTCTAAAGAAATGATGTTTGGAAGTTAGTCACTCTACCAGAAGATAAACAAGCTATTGGTACTAAATGGGTATTTAGAAACAAGCTTGATGAAGATCGTAAGGTAGTGAGAAACAAAGCAAGGTTAGTTGCTTATGGTTACTCACAGGAAGAAGGTATAGATTTTACTGAAACCTTTGCACCTGTTGCAAGGTTAGAAGCAATTCGTATTTTACTTTCATTTGTTGCACACCATGAGATAATTTTTATCAAATGGATGTGAAAAGTGCTTTCTTGAATGATTTTATAATTGAGGAAGTCTATGTAAAACATCCTCATGCTTTTATGTTTAAAAAGGCTCTGTATGGTGTAACATCCTCATTTTTCTAATCTTGCTTAATGTGTGTTTATGTGTGACTAAGTGTATTTGTGTGCCCTAGGTAGGGATTAATGTGTTTTGACTGCATGTTTGACCTTTTGGCGGTGTGCTCGCTTTCTGTCTTGTGTGAAAGAATGTTTTGAGATTTGATATGTTATTTGAGGTTGGTATAATGTTTGATGAGGTTTTGGTTTGAGTCTTGGAAGCTTGGTTAAGTTTGAGAACGATCGGAGTTGAGATTAGGGTTTTTTGTGTGTTCGTACCTTTGAGCGAGTGAGAGTTTCCAGACGAGTATACGAGACTTAGAACCTTTGATCTTAAGTCCATTTGATGTCCTCTTGTGTTAGGAATCATGTTTAAGGGTTAGGGTATCGAGTTCAAGATTGCACGGAAGTCGGAATCGAAGAAATCGTGCGAAAATGGACAAGTGTGTGTAGGAGCGCATGACGCGCGCCTACTATGCCCACGAATGCGCGTGATGCGCGCTGGTGCACCATGGTCCAGCAGCTGAGTCAGTGTGACATGCGGCGCACATGCAGCAGCAAACTTCTGGACGAAGTTTCCTCTGACCGGTGCGCGTGGCGCTCGCTCAACACGCAGCGTTCTGAGGAGACAAAAAGTCGTTTGTAACGATCTGTGCGCCCGAGACGCTGGGGAATGCGCGTGGCGTGCACCTGTGTAGGGAATTTTGCCTATTTATGGGAATTAACCCCTCTGATCCAATTTTTACCCCCTTCCTCATCTTTTACGACCAGAGCACCCATCTTCCCTGTTTTCCTCCATTTGTAACATTTCAAAGCTTTGTGAATCCATCCAAAGCAATCTTGTTCATCCGTTCTTCAATCCAGTGGTGCTAATTCTCCTGTTACCGTTCGAGCTTGTTAGGGCTTATCTTCGAACACCGTTTCATCGAGGTAAACTCCAATCCCATCCTCTGATCACCTCTATTTCAATTTGCCAATTCTTAATCTTAGATTGATTCTTATTCTTAACCCTAATCAGACGGTGTTTTGGACCCCGGTTTGACTGTGCTGGTACCGAATGAGCTAGGGTTTTGCCGAAACTCCTAGAGGAGATTCCATGGGTCACGAAACAGAGATAGGAGTCTCTGTTCTTCATGTCCCAGCTCTGTTTTCGTGGTAGACTTGTTGGTTTGAATGGTCCCTCATTACCTGTTCTTCGTATTTTAGGGTTTTGGTGATAGTACGGGTACCGGTTGACTGTGGAAGCTTCTCTAGAGTTATTTTTGGGTAAGTTATGGTTTTGGAACTGGAAGACTAGCCGCTGCCCGTGGTCTCTCTTGATGTTTTAATTAGTTTATTAGTTGCCCTAATTCTAATTCGAGTGCGTTTGTGTGTTTCCGGTTAACTGTGGACTGTTCTGGACTGTTTGGTAACATTGTTGGTAACTCTGAACTCGTTTCTTGTTGTTGGCTGAACCGGATCATAGCGTGGGAGTGTTGGTGTGATTGTTGTTGAGTTCGTGGTTACGTCCCGGTATTCAGTTTTCTTCCAAGTGCTTCTATTACCAGGTGGGGGAAAAGAATACACTTTTATTGGGTTCTGTATTGTAGATATGACTGTTTGGCCTGTGTAGGGTGACCTAAACCCTACTAGGGGTTGATGTCAGTAATACCTAAGGATAAGGGTTACAGTATGCCACCTCTAAGGATAGGCGTGGTAGACCCATCAACTAACTTAGGATTATTTTACTATTAAATGTGATTGTCTGATAATATGCTGAACTATGAGATGTGACATATGTGCTCTATGTGAATAGTGACATGCTTAGGGTGACATGATTAAAGGTGTATTATGTGGAATTTGTGTTGTACGTTGCCTTAGCATACTATATGCCTGAGTATAGTTTCTAATATGCATTAATATGATAAAAAGGGTATATCTGGGAATGTGTGCATAATCTGATGTGAGAAATATGATTATGAGGTGTTGAGATGCATGCACATGATATTGCATTAGTAACCACTCCATTCTTGACGGGAATGTGATGTGGAGAGAATCCCTAACAGAAATGGGGAATATCTCACCTAGTAGGTTTGATCCACCCCGTTCCCTATCGGAAAAGGGGGAAACGGACGTCCCTATCGGAAAAGGAGGAGGAGGATTCCTAACGGAAAAGGGGAATACCTCGTGGACTAGGCTAGTCTCGCCCCGTGCTCTATCGGAAAAGGGAGACGGGAGTCCCTAACGGAAATGGGGGACGACAACCTAACGGAAAAGGGGGTTCGCCAATAAGTATTCCTAACGGAAATGGGGAGTACAGTGACAAGAGAAAGAAAAGATGCCGAAGCGCACAACTCATTTATTCATTAAGAGACATGGGAGTAAGTGGAAGTGGGTAGCTAGGTCATATTTGTTTAGGCTAAATTACAAAATTGGTCCTCTACGTTTATTTTAGGTTTTAATTCGATCATCTACGTTTTATTTGTTTCGTTTTGGTCCCCTACGTTTCAAACATTACAACAAGTTGGTAATTTCCGTCACTAAAAGCCAATTGTCCGTCAGTATAAGTCTTCTTGTACGTTTCAAAATGGACTTTTACATACGGACAATTGGCTTTTAGTGACGGAAAGGACCAACTTGTTGTAATGTTTGAAACATAGGGGATCAAAACGAAACAAATAAAACGTAGATGACCAAATTGAAACCTAAAATAAACGTAGAGGACCAATTTTGTAATTTAGCCTATTTGTTTATATGTGCTTGTTTGTCTGGTTTGTCAATCATTCATTCTACCTATGCATTTCCCACTTTTTGATGATTGTGTTATTCTTACCTCCCTGTCTTTGTATGCTTGTGTGTATATGTATTATTGTATGTTAGACTTTGTTGAGGAGGAGGACGCAACCGCAGCAGCACCCGATGGAGCAGTTTACATTGATGCACCCGTCGATGCTCCTTCCCCCACGGATCCTCGTATGGGGTGATTTTGAGATTCAGTACCATGATTTCGATGGCATGGGGTGGGAGATTGACCATGTGCGTCATGCAGTGATCTATACGGGTACCATCTCCATCTATTTCAAGATTCCAGGGTTTCCACCAGGCTTTGGTTACGGAGGTTATCCTCCGATGCCTCCTCAGCCGATGCCGGTATGACCTGTTAGCCATCACAGTGAGTCTAGCCACCGTGGACGACAAAGGCGTGGGAGAGGAGTGACATCTGGTCCTTCTCGCCACCCGACAGCTCATGACTATCAGCGCTTGTTTCCTAGGCGGGCGGGTTCTCAGAGCGGGAGCTCTCAGTTTCCCCTCGCTGAGGTGTTTGGTTATTTGTTGGCCAGGAGTTTTGATACTTTGTTATGTCTATGTTTTACTGTTTTGTTTAGTTGAGGCAGCAGGTTAGCCTCACAGGTTTACTTCTTTTTGGGATAACCGTATCATTACTATCTACACTACGCACTTTGCACTCTGATAGTATATACTCATTTATATACCTGCATGTTAGACACTTAGTATTATTTCACTGTAGCGCATCGTAGTCTTATTCGTATTGCGATTTTTATTCCTCCGTATTTTTTTATACCCGTTAATTACGCGAGTTAGACTAATTATTAGAATAAAGCATGAATAGGACTTCGGGGTGTTACATATGGTCTTAAACAAGCTCCTAGAGCTTGGTATGATAGACTAAGTTCCTTTTTAATGGAAAATAGTTTTACCAGAGGTCATGTAGACACTATTCTATTTAGAAAAACATCAAATAAGCATTTTATACTTGTTCAAATTTATGTTGATGATATCATTTTTTGTGCTACTAATGAAAGCCTTTGCAAAGAGTTTTCTAAGTTAATGCAAACTGAATTTGAAATGAGCATGATGGGAGAATTGAAGTTCTTTCTTGGAATTCAAATCAAGCAATGCAATGACGGTATTTATATACGTCAAGGCAAACACATCAAGGAATTGCTCAAGAAATTCAAGATGGTTGATTGCAAGCCAATGTGCACTCCTATGCATCCCACTTGTATTCTTCGTAAAGATGAAACTGGTAAGAAGGTAGATCAGAAAATGTATAGAGGTATGATTGGATATCTACTTTATCTTACTCCTTCAAGACTTGATATTATGTTCAGCATCTGCCTATGTGCTAGATTTCAATCTGATCCTAGAGAATCACACTTGAGTGATGTTAAAAGAATATTTTGATATTTACAAGGATCTACTAATCTTGGTTTACTTTACAAGAAATAAAAAGATTACAAGATAGTAGGATTCTGTGATGCTGACTTTGCTGGAGACCGAAGTGAGAGAAAGAGCACAAGTGGACGCTGCCAATTCCTTGGAGCAAATCTTGTGTCTTGGTCAAGCAAAATGCAAAGCACCATTGCACTCTCAACAGCAGAAGCTGAATACATCTCAGCAGCAAGTTGCAGTTCTCAACTTCTGTGGATGAAATATCAACTTGAAGACTACCTGATAAAAGAGAGTAACATTCCTATCTTTTGTGATATTACATCTACATTTTGTCTTACTAAGAATCCAATACTGCATTCTAGAGCAAAACACATTGAGATTAAGCATCACTTCATACGAAACTATGTTCAGAAGGGTGTACTTGAAATTAAATTTGTAGACACTGATCATCAGTGGGCTGACATTTTCACAAAATCCCTTGCTGAAGATAGATTCAATTTTATAAGAAGAAATTTAAATTTTCATCTTATAGAAGAATGACTAATCTCAGTGTCTTGTGATATGTATCTTTCAGCATCTAGTATGACATAAGCATTCACATGTGTAAGCATATGATATGTCATTCTCATTGCATAACTTAGCATCTGGTGAACTCGTTGCGTGCATCCGAACACACACGTGTCACATGCGTGTGGGACTGAAGCGTCTCATCACACCTACTGAGTCATGATTAAATTTGCGTTTTCAATAAAATCTTTTTCTTGATTTACTTTATTTTGGCAACTGCATTTAACGCAAAGCGAATCTTTATTACTATTATTCTTTTTTATTTAATTTTATCATGGGAAATGTGAAGCGGTTTTGAAAAACTAATTGTACATTTTGTTTCAAAAATTTCCCACTACTCCACTTCTTTCGCACCACTCTGTACCATCTATCTTCTCTGTGAAAAATTATTTTCTCTCATTCTCTTTTTGTGCCCTCTCTGAAAACCCTAAACCTCCATCTCCTCTACTGCAATCATGACTGAGGTTAGAATCTGGGAAGACAATGCCATTTACAACACTATGACTGAAGGAAAAGTTCTGATTGAGAATAGGATTGATTTGGAGAAGTTCAAGCTTTATGGTTTTAATTTCGATGACGGATTAAGGGCTTTGGGCTGGTCGAACTACTTCTTTTGGGATCCAGTTGAAGTTCTTTTTACTGCTACCAAGGAACTCTGGGGAAACAATCGTATGTTTAAGGGTGGTATTATTGAAGGCCTTATTAGAGGTTTTAAATTAGTGTTTACTATTAACAGTATTGCTGATACTATTGAGTGTCCATACGAAGGAATCAGTTTCTACACCGGTTGGGAAAATGGCTTCAAATGGAAAATGTCAATGAGGCTTTGTTTGAGAATTATCGCCTGTTGAAGGAATCTGGAGAATCACTGTCTGCCAAGCATCTAAAGAGTTACTACAGGGTGCTTCACAAGATAATTGCTAAGAGTGTCATTCTGAAGGCTGGGTCTAGTGACGTTGTTAACTATGAACAAAAGTTCATAATGAAGAACTATATGGTTAATCACAAGATAAATTTACCTAGATTGATCTTCAACAATCTGGTAAATGCACTTGTCAATTCGAGGAAGGGTTCTGTTGAAGAGAAACAAATCAACAAGAGCATTCCTTATGGTGTTCTTCTTACTGCGATGATGATTAAAGACGGAATTGCAAGAAAGCTTGGAGCTTTGCAAGGGGAAGAAAAGGAAAAATATTTTGGATTAGGTGCTATTGTTCGTCCTGATGTTTTTGGAGTCAATAGTTTGGTGAGAATGAATCTTGTCACTGGTGACATGATTAAGCAAGTGAAGCAAGAACAGGGAGAAGTAGCTGATGCCACTATTAGTGAAGTTGTGAAGAAAGCCATCAGAAGCTCAGTATCTGGTAAGAAAAGAACTGGTCAGTCTCCGACCAAGGAGACAAGAAGCAAGAAGCAGAAGATGCCTCCTGCACCAGAAAGGAAGGATGAACTAAAAGATTATGAGGATAGAGTCCCCATCAGAAACATCATGGAGAAGAATAAGAGAAAGACAGAAGTTGAAAAGCCTATTTCAGCATCTAGTCCTAGGAAGCAAGTTCCTCCACCTCATCCTCCTGCTGATGCCCCTCAAGGCAAGAAAAAGAGATTCGTTAGGCTCTTTGAGAAGCTTAATCCAAAGGTACTAGATTTTATTGTTGATGATTCCATTACTGCATTTAGTTCTGATGATCCTATTACTGCACCACCACTCTCTGTTTCATCACCACAAACACACTCCACACTACCTCCACCTACCAAACCACAATCCTCCAAGAAAACCACAAAATCCAAATCACAAGCCATTACCCTTATCACTCAACAACCACCACTTCCTCCATATTACCAAAACAGATCCATAAAACCCTACATTACCCCCTCAGGAACCATTTCATGGTACTTGGGAAACCACTTACCCAAACCTACCCAAACATTAGCCCCACCAGAAACACTTACATTACCCAAACCTCAAACCTTTACCTCCTCAAACACTTCTCTCACATCATACATTTCCTCATCCCAATCTCACCCCTTCAATCAGCTTTTCAAAAATCACTCCCAACAAACCTAAAATTTTCAAAGTCAAGGTGACTTCCACTCTCGCTCTCACTTCCTCATCCATAACCACCTCTACCACTCCCTCATTAAATACCACTCACTTTGGTGCATCTAAGTCTAAGTTGAAAGCCATTAGACGAGTGCCAATTAGAGAAGAAGAGTATCATTCTATATATGATCACCCTTCTCTTAGGCATTTGAAGACGTTTACTTCCAGGGTAGCTAGACTAGAAATTTCCCCATTCAGCTACAATACTAAACTGAAGACTACAGTTAGTGGAAGGTTGAGACCTCCTCTAAACTGTGGAATTCTTCCATTCTCAGTTAAACTCCCTCAAAATCTGTCACAGAATGAACCTCTCACTATGGAATAGTCTGGAAGGTGGATTACTGACGAAGAAAGGGCCTTCATGAATCATTGCCTGGAGATGAAGAGGCATGAACCGGTTCTGTTAAACAAAGACCCTTCTTTGGCTATTGTCAAGATTATGCCTGATAGGCAAAGATGGCTTCGGTGGTTAATTCCTGAGAAGACGAAAAATAAACCACCTCAGAGACTTCCAGAGATTATGACTCTCAAGGAGTTTGCAGAAGCTCCTAGAAGATACAACACAAGGTCGTTCTGTCAGAAACCAGTTAGAAAGATATCTGAGAATAATGCCATGCAAGTGTATCACACTCTACTCTTAAGGGATTCCGGACTTACGGGTGCTTCTGGAATGAGTAAGGAAGAGAAAGCTGAAGTTACAATTATTGGAAATATCAACAGAGTTTATGATACAAATCTTGCCATTCTACATTTTGATGATATGCTGATGTGTTCAGTAATTAGGCCTCCTAGCGTTTTAAAACTACATCAACAATGGGGAGCAATTAGTGAACATCTTGAAGTTGGATTCAGCTGGAATTAAATGGCAATGTCTTGGAAAGACAAAGCTATTCTACCTCGGTTGAAGCCTGTTACTCTAGTTGAAGAAGACAAAGAAAATTTGAGAAGAATTTATTTGTCTGAGAATGATGTTCTCAACACTTGTCTTGCTAAGACAGAAGAAGTTCTAAGAAGAGACTTATCAGAAGCTGAACTTGCTAGATTTGATGCATATGTTGATGAGCTGTTCAAGTATAGGGAAACTGTACTTCTGAGTATGGTTTACCTAGAAGAATTGGTGCTAAGATGGGAACAGAATTTGGAGTTTGAAAGTCATAAGGTTGGAAGATTAATCAAATGGTCCCTACCAAATGATGAATTCTTCCTTAAGGCTAAGGAAAGTAAGGAAAGAAGATTGAAGGTGTCACGAAGAGTTCATGGAACATCAGAAGCAGACTTCTAGAAGATGGGAAGGGGCCATTATTGAACATGCTGAAAGAGTTCCAGAACCTGCTCCTCCCGTAGATGATGAACTTGTCATCATTTTTAGAGCACAGTATGAGAACTTAATTTACTCAGAAAGTGACTCAGTTGGAGAGTACTATGAACCTGCTCATGGATCGTCTCAATCAACTCATCCCTCCTCCACCTTAAAACCTTTTCCTTTGTTTCACATGTCTGTATTATTTTTGCACCTGGTACAATTAATTTTTGAATGATATGAATTTTAACCTCAAATTTTTCTCTTATTGTTTTGACAATGATGTGTTTTACACTCTTTTTGTTTGATGACAAAAGGGGGAGTAAAAGTAAGGTCTGATGAACTCGCTTAAGTATCACATAACATGTATCATTCATCATACATAGCATATTTTTGTTGCTCTGATATTCATTGATGTTCTTTGGTACAATTTTAACTTAATTCATATACAATGATCTCAGCATCTGGTCCTCAATGTCATTTAAATATATGCTCTGATACATGTATGTATTGTGCTATCATGCAAATGCTCTGATACTTAAAAATATTTGACTGTATCTTAGAATGTTGAACTCAGGGGGAGACCCCTTGAAATTATTTTTGAAACTAAATTGTTCATCAACCTTGGATATTTGTTATCAACAAAAAGGGGGAGATTGTTGGAACCTAAACGATTGAGAAGGTTAGACCCTCATTAATTTTGATGATAACAAAGTATTTGCAAGAGAACAATTTAACTTTTAATAAGTCTTGAAATGTGCAGGTATTAAAATCTTTCATGTTTTGTGACTCACTCAAGCAAGAAGAAGAATTTCATAAGAAGATGAATATATTTCTGTATGTCTACATCCGGTTCACTCCAGCGTCTTGCTCTATGCACTCTTAGCGAGCATCCGGTTATGTAATCTTAAGACATGTATTATATTCAATTACTGCGAGCGTCCTATTGATTTCTAAGCGAGCATCTGGCCCTTTAATGAATCACGTGATGGTCACGTTTATTCTCTCTGCCCTCAGCTTTCTTGGAACGAAATTCGAATTTGATTTTGTGTGCTCATTTTTTATGTACGAGGTATCAAAGGTGACACCTTTAGAATAAGACAAATTCATACAAGGCAATTTTATGAAAAGTAGATAGTACAATAACGGAAATGTGTACTATTCTGATATTCTTCAGAAAGGAAGAAAATGACGTAAATTCAAATTACCTCACCTAATGATTTGGTGTTGAAATATCTGCAATGGTATTAACCTCAAGACTCCTATAAATACCTCAAGGTCTTCATTGAAGAATGCTGCTAAAAAAATGATATACTGCAAGAGCTATTCTCAAGTGAACAACCAAGTTTCTGTGCCAAGTTTCTGATAACCAAGAACTGAACTTCAACATTTTATATTCTTTCCTTTAGAAAACTATTGTTTTGAGCTTAAGTTTTTTATCCTCTCACTGAGAGTTATTTGATTGTATTCAAAACAACTTTGTGAAAGTTGTATTGCCTAGTTACAGGCCTGATTCCTCAAAGGCTCGATCGTACTGAGTCGTTTTGAGAAGTTAAGAGTATTGTCAAGTTTGTGACAGTAGAATACTCTTAAGGAATTTGTAATCAGATTGATTATAGTGAAAATCTTTCAGGAACGAAGGGAATAGATGTAGCTTCCAGTTTGGTGGTTAACTAGTATAAATCTCTGTGTTTCTTGCTTTATTGCTTTACACTTACTTTTGTCTTGCAAAGGAAAACAAGTTTTTATAAATTTTATTCCAGCATTCGGCTCACTTTTAGTATCCGATAACAAATAGTTTACAAAATAAGTGTTTTTAACTTAAAGTTTGCGAAAAGTTTTCAACACAATTCAACCCCCTTCTTGTGTTCACGTTGATGGTAGAGGACCTTATCACTCTTACTCTGACAGTAGTTATGGAAGTAATGATAGTTCTAGTAGAATGACGAGTCATATATCTCGATAGATGTCTGGTCGTCCTACCCCTTCTTTAGTTCCTTCCCTGCCGTTACGTGTTTATCGTCACAGACATAGGGACCTCCTATGGCATCCCCTTACCTGGTTTATTTATTATTAAGCCATTAAGTGAAATTACCAAATATTCCCCAAGTTCATTTGACATTATCTTTCTATTTAACTTATTATACTATATTATTCCGATACCGTTATAATATGCGCTTATAGGAGATAGGTGGAAAATACTTTATAAGAATATACATTTGTAATGTGTCGGTGTATAACAAATCATCTGCTGACTTATTACACACCAACTTAGTGGGTGAAGTGGCAAGCAATAAAAATCACATAGACACTGACTCTCAGGCCATAACTCACTAATCCATGCATATGGATGGTTCCTTCCAGTACCCATGCACCGCAAGGTATCCTCCACGTTGCTAACATCTAATCCATCACTTATAAGCAAACAAGAATGGAGATATGAGAAGTTATCCAAATACTTAAAGCATGGGATAAATTAGACACGAATATAGAATAGCGCACACACAAAAAGCAAACATCTCCAATGTAATCAAATGCAAGATCATAGCCTAGTCTACAGATCAGGTCCAAATCCCCATCTAAACCATATGCGTTACTTATCATTCTCATCTCTCATGCAAATCCTAGTATCACTACATGCATTTGGCCAATCTATTATTAGAAAATCTTGCATGTCGGCCCACCAAGCCTTTCTATGTTGTCTCTTTCTCGCCAACCAAGAATAGGGACGATCCAGTCATCCATCCGGCATATCCAGCTCCTTGTACCCCTAAGAGTGGCTCACTGCCCCAGTGACAGGTCTCAGAGTTCATCTGGATCGCACATACTATGTACTGTGATTTATCAGTAATCCTGTTAGGATGTTTGAGCTACCCGACTACCAAGATAAGAGCTTTCCGTCCCAAAGGCACCAGTAGGACCCAAATCGATCCCCAAGGGAACTGCAAGTCCTAAATACTGCCCATACCGTACTCCACTCCGGTACTCTGGCCTCGTACATAATTGTAGACCCATCTAGATACGGCGGTGGTTTCACATTATATCATGAATCTTCACACACCCAAGATCAAACCTAGGAACATACCTCGACCTTAACATACCGTCCTTATGGTTTGAGTGTTCGTTTAAACCATTAATTATTTTACTCCCCAAACGTCTCTCTTCTAATCCTAACAGCCTAAAATCCTACTAATCCTCACCACGTGCTCTCATATCAGTAATAGCAAGTATAGCATAACAAGCCTATCGTCGCATAAGACAACTACTAAAAGCAAATATAAACATATAGCAGATAAACACATAGCACACAATCCTAGGGTGGATGATACGCATTACAATCACTCAATGGTGTAACCGTGTACCATAGTTCTACTAAGAACTACCAATATCAACCTCTAGTAGAGCGTGAGACTCTACTCTATTCTATACTAGTAGTCTTACTACTATTCCAGTATTTAGGCTTCTCTATCCCACATACCTAACATTTCATGATTTCCAAGACAGGACTCCTTGACTTCCTCATGTTCCGGCCGTTGATACTACTAATAGCATATATTATTACGTGACTTTTAAGGAATATACTATAAGGATAGTTCGGAGTATACCTATAGTCGTACGGACGTAGCTGACAAATCCTAAAACTGGACTCTTGATCTCCTCGGACAGCACCTCCGCTACAGGAATAAAATATATTACTATAATAATAGAATAGGATATAAAGCTATCACTAAAGCATAAGGAGTAGGGCATTACCTTAACTCCTATAACCTCAGAATAGCTCCAAGGCCTCTCTAAAGCACTAGAGGTTGGGTATTCTAGCAAAAAATGACCAAATTACTCCTAGAGAGAAAATGGTAGAGAAAGAAAAGAGAGAATGGGGCGAGGAAAAAAGGGTTAGGGGACCTTTATTTATAGTTTTCCAAACCAGCCTCTTCGAGTCGTGAAGAGATCCCTATCACATTGCAATCCAATTGTCCCTGACACGTGGAAGAGCTACAAGGCATGCTTGATGACCTGCGTTTTAGTTGGTCGCGCTGCGAGGTGCTCCTGTCGCATCGCGAGCTGACTAATCTCCATCTTATTCGTTTTTCTCCTTCCTTATCACTCTTAACTTATTCCAAGTCCTAATTCAAGGTCTCAAAAGCTTGTTTAAGGCTTTCAATACCAAGATTACATTAGGGTTTCCAGATTGGAAAATCTAGGATGTTAGATTACTACCCACCTTCTACCTACCGTACAAGAATTTTCGTCCTCAAAATTTCACAAGGTAGGTGATGTGATTTTAAACAATGGAATATGTTTTCCCTCTTTTATCTAGCTTGGAGACATTCCCAATGTCTCTATCTTAACTTCCTTACTCCTTCTTATTAGTCTTGATCCCCCTTTACTATAGAAAGAAGTGAAGTTGATTTTCTTTCCGAATTATTCCTTCATCTTTCTCTTCTTCCTGCCTCAATTCCTCCTTATAAAGTAGTGGTGTTCCTTTTGGTCGATCATCTTCTCCTTCCATTATGAAGCTTCTCCTTTTCTTCCTACATCCTTTATGGAAGTTTTATCACCAAAATCTTTTGATGACTTCAACTTTCCTACGTCTTGAAGAAAAGATGTGGTTGTGAAAGCATCAAGGAGGTACAATTCAATGAAATTTGCCTTTGCGAAAATGGCTTTCGTGAAGCAGAATGCGAGCAACTTATGAGATTTAATTTCTGGACTAAAAATAAATAGTCCTGTAAGATTTGAAATTTTAATAGTATCAAGTCTTATCTATTTAACTTGATACGGAGGAAAGGTCTTCATAAGGCAATGAGCGATAGAAGAGGTCATGGATTCTTATAAAGATAAGAACCCATGCAAATTATGAGGATCTTTTAACAAGAAAAGATTTCTCTGACTGAAGGTAACTTCGAATTTAGAGTGAATGGAGGAGAGCAAGAAATTCTCGAGATGGCTTTATCAAGGAGTGTGAGGAATTTTGGCTATTGCACGAGTGGTTTCAGATAACTACTTGATGGAATTAGGATCCAAAACTTGGATACATAAAGTTTTGAAAATTGAATCTGTACTAAATCTGATGCCAACAACATTTCTTAATTAAGCAAAGGCTTGCATCCAAGGGAATAGCACGATCACATTAACGTGAAAACCATGTGTTCCTTTTTCATTGCAGCTTTTTGCTCCTCTCTTCAGGAATGAAACACATGTCTTCTCCCAACTTATCCTCCTTTCTTGTGTTCCAATTCCTATTTACTCCTGGTTTAAGGCCGCTCAAATGTTGAAAGTCGCGTTGAATACTTTGCTTGTGTGCTGACGATCGTGTTTTAATCCTCGTTCAAGATTAGTTGCCTAAGAAAGAGTTTGGAAACTGTTAGGAAACAAACTTATGGCCACATAAAAAATCCACAGATTTAGTTACCAAGAGAACAATTTAGTAACTGTCACCAGACAAGAGAGAAGAAGTTGAAGTTGAAAGGAGATTCTCAACCGTTACTTTGGATGAGTGGTTTGTCCTTTCAAACAAACTAGATCGAGACGAGGTAATAGCTAGGGCCTACCTTCTCCTGGCTTTCGAAATAAGGGTTAAGTTTGAAAACAATAGAATATATCACGAAATTCTACGTCATCAAACTTTAGACTATATTAAGACTTTTCTTACTGTGACGCGATGTCAGAATATAATATCACACAATCAAACATAAAACACACAGATATGCAAAGTGGAAAATATTTATATTTATATGTAAAAAAAATTTACAAAATTTTCATAAAGAGTAGTGACATACATGGAAAATACATAAGTTTATATACAAATATTCAAAATGAAATGAAATGCGTACAGGTAATATGTCATTCTATCTCCCCTCTTGGTTAGTTTTTTAAGGGTCAGGCTCAGGGTAACTAAATCTCTCTCTTACTGGGTTAGGTTCTCTCTTTCCAAGTCAATGTCTCCTTCTCTGCCTAATGGCACGATGGTGGGCTAGGATCCTCTCCAACCTTATCTGCTCCCCTTAGGCTTTGTCATCCTCTGTTGGCTCATACTCCTGCCTAATATTGAAATTATATGTAGTAAATACACAAACACTGCATTTTAATTGAACATGTTTAAAATTCTTCTAAAAATTACATTTTCTTACCAATGTGGTGTTGGTCGAGTGGAGGTGACTTACGAATTGGGTAGGGAGAGCAAAACATTGAAAAACAAATATGCAAGCACTATTGGAGATTTACGAATGGGGGAAGAGATTTGATGAAGGAAGAGACATACTCATTCCCAATCAGCATATATATAGTTAACAAAATTTCTTTGAACCATGGTGACGATAAGGATGCTTAAACGATGTACAATGTACACAAGTAAAAGTCGAAACATGTCTTTTCACATGTTATCTAGGATAATAGTTTGAACTAAATGAAGTATCACAATAAATTACATAATAAAAATGACACGAAAAATAAAATATAAATTGAAAAAGACAGTTATACCCTCAAACGAGCTATTTACGCGCCGTTAACGTCGAGCCTATAAGGCTTGGGCTTGGCTCATTCAAATAATCGAGCTCAATCTCAAGCTTGAGTTTGTTTATTTAATTAAACAAATTAGCTTAACCGAGTATTTAATGAGCCGAGCTCGAATAGTTCACAAATAACTATGATCATTTACACATCTACTCCTGCTAGTCCCGAGAAATCCCGAGACTACTGGATCAAAAGGATCCATGGCAGAAGTAGCAACAGGAAACTCTCCCTCCTCCTCTACTGCAATCCATCCACTCTCTTATAAGGCACACTACCGGGTACGGTGAGTCCCAACACAATTTCGGCACCAAGGTGGTGCCGAAATAGGATCACGCAAAGCGGCTCGGCGGGAGGACTCACACTGGGTAATGGTGAACGGTCTCTCATATGGCCGAAAATGCTGGAGTAGGTATCTGGGGTGGTCTGATAGTATCAACTATCAAGGGTACAAAAGAGTTCTCTGGGGTCTGCTCTGGGTCCGTACGGGTCACTCTGGGGTGGGTATGTCTGCTACCTCTCCTCTCACTCTCTAGAAGGCGTAGTAACATAGCATTTTGCCGCACAAATTGGGTGTTCTGCTGCAAAACAGTCGACATCATTCCCATGATGGCATAAGCCTGTACTCGTCCATGGTCTTCCAAACAGAAGAACCTGTGCTCCCAGAATCTGGCTCAACTGAACGCCTTTCGATCAGCCTGATAGCCTTTCCCCTTCCATGGGCCATGAATCCTAAAAACATAAAGACGTGATTCATAAGATACAAAGAATATGGCACTCTTTCCATATCTTATGAACATAATATAAGCAATTTATCGCTACCCATGGATATTGATAACTTCCTTATATGACTCTCTACCCGACTGTGTACTAGACAAAGTCATTATCCGACGAGGATTTGACTTGACACGGTCAGAAAAACACCCAAATGACTCCAAAGTCCGGTTATGGACCGAACTGCTCTGATACCACTTAAATGTGACGTCCCCTTACCAAGTTTATTTATTACTAAGCCATTAAGTGAAATTACCCAATATTCCCCGAGTTCATTTGACATTATCTTTCTATTTAACTTATTATACTATAATACTCTGATACCGTTATAATATGCGCTGATAGTGGATAGGTGGAAAATATGTTATAAGAATATATATTTTTAGTGTGTCGGTGTATAACAAATGCTCTGTTGACTTGTTAAAACCAACTTAGTGGGTGCAGTGGCAAGCAAAACAAATCACACAGACACTGACTCTCTGGCCATAACTCATTAACCTATGCATATGGATGGTTCCTTCCAGTACCCTTGCACCGCAAGGTATCGTCCACACTGCTAACATCTAATCCATCACTTATAAGCAAACAAGAATGGAGATATGAGAAGTTATCCAAATACTTAAAGCACGAAATAGATAAATTAGACACGAATATAGTATAGCGTACACACAAAAAGAAAACATCTCCGATGTAATCAAATGCAAGATCATAGCCTAGTCTACAGATCAGATCCAAATCCCCATCTAAACCATATGAGTTACTTATCATTCTCATCTCTCATACAAATCCTAGTATCTCTACACGCCTTAGGCCATTCTATTATTAGAAAATCCTTCATGTCGGCCCACCAAGCCTTTCTATGTTGTCTCTTTCTCGCCAACTAAGAATAGGGATGATCCAGTCGTCCATCCGGCATATCCAGCTCCTTGTACCCCTAAGAGTGTCTCACTACTCCGGTAGCAGGTGTCAGAGTTCATCTGGATCGCACATACTACGGATTGTGATAAGTCAGTAATCCTGTTAGGATGTTTTAGCTACCCGACTGCCAAGACTGGAAGAGACCAGCTTTTTGTCACCAAAGGCACCTGTCGGGCTCAAATCGATCCCCTAGAAAACCGTGAACGTGACAAAAATATAAGAAAGGGGGTTTGAATTGGGTTTTAGAAATTTTTTCGCAAAGCTTATGAGTTTATGAAAACCTTTTCAAAACAACTCTTTAACACAATAGCAAAGTAAGTAAGTAAAGAGAAGAGAAGAGAAGAGAATGACACAGTGATTTATAAAAGTTCACTATCACCTGATAACTACGTCTAGTCCCTTCACACACTTGAAGGATTTCTCCACTATAATCAACCTGTTTACATTTGAGAGTATAATATTGCCAAACTGGCTATACTCACAACTTCTTAGAATGACTTAGTGCAGTCAAGCCTCTAAGGAATACAGTCACTACTGGGCTAAATACAGTGTTCAAAAAATGGTTTGAGACAATATCAAATAACTCTCAACAGAGAGGATATACAATGAAAAACTTAAGCACAAAGAATAACCTTCAAATTGAAAGAATAAAACGATTAAGTGCTTGTTCAAAGTGATCTCAGATACTTGGAATGATTATTGGTTGCTCACTTTGATTCACAGCATTTCAGTTCCGTTAACCTACTTCAGTGAATGAAGTGGGGTATATATAGCTAGGGTTGTAAATAGTGCCGTTGTGACCTAACAGCTCTTTTCACTGGTGGATAAAACTTCAGATCATCTTTTTGTGGCTTTAGCAATTCACGTCACTTTCCACTCTACTCTTGCATACTGACACAATAGACAATATCAGGATCTTTGTCCCTTGTGAGTTTTCTTGAAAATTAGACACTTCTTGAGCTAGTTTTCTGATGATTATGTACATTGACATTCCCTTTGGCCTTTGATTCCTCGTACATTAAAATACTCATCAATGAGGTCTCTTAAATACATGAAGTAGCCTTACATGAATACTCAGTCTAAATTCTAATGTGTAGTCTATTCATAATCTGTTGAGCGTTGACCAAGATAGATCATGGTCTTACCAGAGCATGGTTTACCAGAGCTTTGACTACTAACCGAGCGTTGACCAAAACAGAGTGAGCCTCTCAGACGATGACATCGGTAAATTTCAGGGGATCAATGCCATACTTAGATTCATGAAACTGAGAGTGAAAAGCATATTTTCACTTAGTCTTTTAAGATAATTCCTTCTGATAAATAGTAACTCCTGATCACTAACAAACACATCAGAGGATAAACAAACACATCAGAGGATAAATTGTTCTATCAACTATTTGTTATCATCAAAACAAATAAGGGTCATTGTTTCTGAATCCATTTGATTCCAACAATCTCCCCCTTTTTGATGATGACAAATACATAAATTAATGAACAATTTTCCATTAGAAAAATATTTACTTAAAATAATTTCAGAGACTTCCCCTGAATTAAGCACATATAAATATTTTCTAAGTGTAAAGTCACATAAGATGAATGTATCACAGCAAAGCATTTCAGATAAAGTATCAGAGCTTTCATAATCAGAGTGATCTTTCAGAGCATATATTTATTTAATACAACATCAATGCAATGCATGATGACACTTGGTTGATAAATCAGGGTCATCAATTACTCTATATTTCTATATTTTCTTCTCCCCCTTTTGTCATCAGACAAAAAGGTTAGGAATAAGCAAAGAACAACATAGTCAAAACAGATTTTGAGAAAGATGAAGTTAAAACAGAATAAGTACCAAAAACTGATGTCATTAATCAATAAGTACCAAGTTACAAAATGTTTGTCTTAAACAAAGTAAAAAACAAATACAAGGCCAAAAAAAAAGGTGAAAAACCTAAAGGCTAGCTAAGGTTTCTTCAACTAATCCAGAATAGCCTGCAGCATATCTGTGATAACATCATGCTTCTTATCAGAGGCTTCCAACTATCGTTGAGTAGTTTCCATAAACTGCTTGAAGCGCTTGTTATCTTCAACAAGTTAGTCCAAAACCTCTTTTGGAACTACAATAGAATGACTAGCAGATGTAGAAGCAGACCTAGAAGTAGAAGGCTGAGATACCATTGTAGTTGAAGCAGGAGGAGGGATTACAGGTTCTGGAGCAGGTAGAAGTATGGGAGCAGATTCTGGTTCCCAAACAACAGGGGTTTTAACCCTTTGAGACTCTCTCCAAGTAGGACCAGTAAGAAATCTCCTATTTCTTTCAAGTTGATCCTTCTTGTGCTTTTTAAACCAGAAGTGTACAAACTGCCAATTTTCATAGAAGTCCTCTTGAGCCTGTGCAATACTGACACCATCCATTCTGTCTTCTTCAATGCATTTCCAGATATCAAACTCAAAGTGTGTCTTATCCTTGAACAATTCACATCCAGTAAATAGCCGAGGATAAGGCTCAGGCAGAATAACTGCTTCATGATGGTTGGGAGGAGATTCATAACCAATTTGAACAACTGGAGTAGGAGGTGCAGGAAGAAGTGGGATTGGTGGATCAATGATCGTTATAACATCATCTTCCAGTTCAAGTTCTTGAACTACTTTAGCAGTAATGACCAGATCATCATCTACAATTGGTTCTGTAGTAGATTCGGGCTCTGGCAGAATTGGTGAATGAGGTGGAAAAGGGATTTGTGGTGGTGAATGTAGTAGGATAGCAAGGGGCTGAAAGGTAATGTGGGGTTGAGCATCACAAATCGTATCAGAGCCATGTTTAGGGGATTGGGGTTCATGGATAATAGGCTCAGGTTCTGTTTCAGGATGTGATGGTAGGTTTAGCTCAGGTTGAACTAATGGAGGTTATTTAGGGCTAGGTGGAGGAGTGGTGGGTTTAGGTTGTGGTGAAGGTGTTTTAGTGGGTTGTGGTTATGTTGGTGTTGTTTGTGTAGTTTGTGGTGATGGTGTGGTAGTTGTTTTTGGTTCAAGTGAAGGAATTGGCGTGGAAGCAGTGTTTGTTGGGTGAACAACAGAAAGTGGCTCAATGTAAGGAATTGAGACTTTGGGTAAAGGTCTCTGTCTTTGTCTCAAGGGGACATGATTTTCTTTTTCATCGTCATCAGATGAATCAGAGGGTAATGAAGGCAAAGGCTTTTGAAGAGGAGAGGGTTTAGCAGGGGTTACTTTAGAAGATTTGGGAGAAGGAATAAGTTTAGAAGTTTGGCGAGGAGGAATAGAGTTTGAAAGTAATGGTTGAGAGGAGTGTGAGTGTTGGGTTACAGAAGCACCTGTAGCAGCAGTGTTAGTACCATAAACAGAGTCATACAAGTTAACAACTTGATCTAATACCTTGGGTCTCTTTGTTGCAGGGAGATCAGCCAACTTGGTTAATCTCTTCAACTTTGTAGCAGCTTGAAGAAGAAGAAGGTCTGAGGCAACAAATGTATGAGCGATTGAGGAACGAAGAATGATGGTGCCTGTTGCATAGGAGAAGCAAAGGTTTCTCTTTGAAGAAGACCTCTTGCTTTGCGATCCTCATAGAACTTGTGAGATTCCTCCTGAGATTTTGCAATAAGCTCAGTAATTACTTGCTTCTTATCTTCATGTTCCTCTGTCATCAAAGAGGGCATGCATGCTGGTCTCACTGAATGAACTAGTTGAGTAGGCCTATAGGAAATATGAATGCCAGTACTCCTGGTAACTCTCCTCGTAGACTGAGCTGGAGCATCATAAGTCATCTTCCTCTTCCTCTTCCTAGCTATATTCTCAGCTTCTTCTTCCTGTTGCATCTCAGCAATGTTCTCAGTAGATAACACCCTCATCTTCTTCAATTTATCACTGTGGAAGACTGGGGCACTTACAGTTTGTAATGCAACTCCAGCTTCTTCACTATTTAACCCTTGAAGATGCTTAATAAGTCCTTGATTAGCCAGAAGCACAGAGATCACCCTTCTAAAGGATATATTCAAGTTCTTCCCTTTCCTCGAGAAGATAAAGTTTCTACGCAGGTGGTCAAAGATGAGACTTGGCATATTGAGTTTGGATTTAATCTCGTAATGCCACATGATAAACTTGTGGTCAGTGCTTATTGTGTCAACAGACGCAGATTTGGGAACAATGTAGTTCTTGATTATCTTGAACAGCACCCTGAACTTGTTCTTCATATTTGCAGCTTTCAAATCTTCCAGATTCTCATAGATGGTGGAGTTGATGGTATCCTAGCCACCATACTCGTTTTCCCAGTTGCTTGTAATGACTCTTACTGAATTAGGGCATTTGATTGCATCAGTAATGAATTCCTGAGTAACCGCTATGTGTCTCCTTTGCACATAGCTGTAAATGGAGTTGTCTTTACATCTAGCAAACATCCAGAATTCCTTCACAAGTTGTTGATAGCTGGGGCAGTTCTCCATGCAGAAGAAATCCATGATCCCCATATCAACAAAATAACTTCTGAAGGCGTACCCATTATCAGCTAAGTCCTTGAAATCAACTTGATGTTCACACGTCACTTTGAGTTGGTGTTGTTCTACGTTCACCAAAGTAGGTCGAGGTTCCTCCTTAGGACTATACACAACTTGTTGTGGAGCGGCCATTGTATAGAAAGAGTTGCAGAGAGCAGGTAGCGATAAAGAGGTTTAGGGTTTCAAAAGTGTGGCTTCTCAAAGAGAGATAGAGTTAGTAGTCGGTGAAGTGAGTGGAGTGAATGGGTAATAAACGTGTTGAAGAAGGCAAACCGCTTTGTTAAGTTTTCAAAATAAATGAATTAAATAAATTGCCGTTTCATAAATGAAACGTGTCACGCACAGTTTTAGAGTGGCGCAGTAAAACTGTCCTCGGCAGTAAAAACAATTATGACTCAGCGAGAGTAAATCTCATCCACTTGTTGGAACCTAAACGATTGAGAAGTTTAGACCCTCATTAATTTTGATGATAACAAAAGATGTTCAAGAGAACAATTTATCTTCTAACATATCTTTGAGTGTGCAGGTATCAAAGCTTCATATATATGTACAAAGCACTCAAGAAAGAAGAAGAAAATTTACAAGAGAATTGAATACACTCCACTAATGTCAGCGTCCAAAATCACTCCAGCGTCTTGCTAACAGCAAGCATCCAGCAGTGTTACTCTTTGACACGTGGAATACTTTATTGCTGCGAGCGTCTGTCCTCTGTTCTAAGCGAGCGTCTGATCTCTTTAATGAAGCACGTGATGATCACGTTTTTGCTCTTAACCTAAGAGTGTTCTGGAACGGAATTCGAATTTGATTTTATGCGCTCATTTTGATGTACGAGGAAGCAAAGGTGACACCTTTAGCATAAGACAAAAATCGTACAAGGCAATTGTGAAAAGCAGATAGTACGAAAATGGTAATATGTACTATTCTGATATTCTCTGGAAAGGAAGAAAATGACTACATTTCAAATTACCTCACTCAATGAAAAGGAGCTATGTTTTTACTACAAACGGTAATATCCCTGAAGACTCCTATAAATACCCCAAGGTATTCATTGAAGACATGTTGGGAAAAACGGTGAAGAAACTTCATTCTGAAAGCAATATTACTCAAGTGAGCAATCAAGTCTCATGCCAAGTTTCTGGTCTACAAAGAACTGAACTCAGCGTCTTATACTTTCTTTTAGAAAGCTACTCCGTTTTGAGCTTAATCTTTTCATCCTCTCTGTGAGAGTTATTTTGATTGTATTCAAAAGAATATTCTCTTTTGTAAACTGTTTTTGGCCTAGTTAAGGCTTTGTTCCTCAAAGGCTCGACTGCACTGAGTTGTTTTGAAAAGTTGAGAGTATTGTCAAGTTTGTAACAGTAGAATACTCTTGAGGAAATTGTAATCAATTGATTATAGTGGAAAATCCTTCAGGAACGAAGGGACTAGACGTAGCTACCAGTTGGTGGTGAACTAGTATAAATTTATGTGTCTCTTACTTTACTGTTTTACATTTATCTTTACCTTGCTCAGTAAAACAAGTTTTCATACACGGTTTATTTCCTGCATCCGGTTAGTCTCTCAGCGTCCGATAAACAAACAGTTTTGAAAAATATGTATTCTTAGTGCTTTTAACGTTTAGTTTGCGAAAAAAAATTGGACACAATTCAACCCCCTTCTTGTGTTCACGTTCAGTTGGTATCAGAGCTCGGCCTCTTGGTTGAGCACTTAACAGTGTTAAGAGAAAATATCCTATACTGTGAACATGTCTACTGAAGGTGGTCATATGAACCGTCCTCCTCTATTCGATGGAGAAAAATTTGATTACTGGAAAGATAAGATAAAAGCTTTCTTTGAGACACAACAACTTGAGTTTTGGGATATAGTTCAAAGTGGTTACAATCCTCTCACTAATCCTCGTGGTGTTGCTATAGCCAGAGTAGACTGGAATGATGAGCAGAAAAAGAGATATCAAACCAATCAAAAAGCTAGATTCATTCTTATCTATGCTATGACATAAAAAGAATATGATAAATGTGGCAAATTTGATACTGCCAGAGAAATCTGGGACTCACTTGTTTTATCTTACGAACACTCTGCCCAAGTAAGAGAAACCAAAGCTAGCATGTTGGTTCGCCAATACGAGTTATTCAAAATGGAAGATGGTGAAAACATTGAAACTATGTTTGGAAGATTCCAAACACTTGTTCATGGGTTACATGCCCTTGGAAAAAGTTACACTACACCTGACAATGTTAGAAAGATCTTAAGAAGCTTGACTAAGCAGTGGAGACCCAAGGTCACTGCTATTCAAGAAGCAAAAGATCTAAATGTCCTATGACTTGAAGATCTTATGAGTTCTTTGAAAGCTCATGAACTTGAGCTAAACGAAGAAGAACCTGTCAAAAAAGGCAAGTCTATTGCTTTGAAAGTCGCTCAACATAAAGCTAGTTCTTCCAAAGCCCTTCAGGCTGATGAAGAAGAATCAGAAGATAAAGCTTCAGAAGGAGATGTTGATACATCAGAAGATGAGCTCGCATTTATATCCAGGAAGATACAAAGAATGTGGAAGAAGAGAAACTTCAGGAGGAAGTTTCAGAAGAAAGATACTAAGGACAAGAAGGAAAGCAAGACAAAGACAAAGCTCAAGTCATTTGCTACGAATGTAAAAAGCCTGGACATTTCAAGTCTGAATGTCCTAATCTTAAGGAGAAGCCCACAAGAAGTTCTTTCAAGAAAAAGAAGAAAAGCCTCATGGCTACATGGGAAGATCTAGACTTATCCTCATCTGAGGAAGATAATGAAGAAGAAGCAAATCTCGCTCTCATGGCAAACACTGATCTTGACTCAGAAGAAGAAGTTGAAGAGGTAATAGTATATGATTCCTACTCTGAACTTCAACTAGCATTCGATGATCTTCTTAAGGACTCTGCCATCTCTCTGTTGAGTATAAGAATTTGAAAAAGAATTTTTCAAAATTATCACAAGACTTTCAAGCTTTAAACAAAGAAAAATCTGTACTCAATAAAGAGAACCAGAAGCTGAAAACTGAAAATCAGCATCTGATGGATAACCAGCGTCTGGCCGCTAAGAAGCAACCAGAAGCTGAGAGCTCTCAAGCTGAAAGCTCTAAAGTTAAAGGCAACCTTAAATGCAAATCAAATGATTATGAATATGCATTTCGAAAGTTTCTTGCAGAGAATGTAACTCGAAGCAAGTAAGCGTCAATGATTTGGGGTGTTAGTAAAACGACAACTCATGGTCTTGGTTATATATTAGATGAACCTCCTTTAGAAAATGATTCAGCATCTGATAAATCCAATAATCATAGTAAATGCTTGCATTGTACTTATTGCAATAGACCTGGTCATTTGAAAAGTGCATGTACTGTTTTTAAAACTGTGAAGGATAAGCTTCCTTCAAGAACTAACAAGAAAGGACCCAAAAAGATATGGGTACCTAAAGACAAAATAGTCTATGTTGCAGACATACTTAGCAACAAAGTCAACACACCTATCTTGGTACTTAGACAGTGGATGCTCGCGTCACATGACGGGAGAAAAGCATATGTTCCAAGAACTAAGGCCTAAAGAAGCTGGATTCGTTGGTTTTGGAGGAAACCAGAAAGGTAAAATAGTTGGAATTGGTCGCATTGGTAAAGGCTCTCTTCCCTCTATTGATAATGTACCATATGTTGAAGGACTTAAACATAACCTATTGAGCATAAGTCAATTATGTGACAATGGTTATGAAGTCATCTTTACAGAAACTGGATGTCTAGTAAAAAGCAAGAAAGACGGCTCTATTTTCTTTACTGCTAAGAGGAAACAAAATATTTACAAAATTGATCTCTCTGAACTTGCAAAACAAGATGTCAAGTGTCTCATGTCTGTTGACGAAGAACAATGGATTTGGCACAAGAGATTGGGTCATGCCAATTTGAGATTAATCTCAAAATTAAACAAGCACAGTCTTGTCTGAGGCTTACCAAATCTTAAGTATCAATCTGATGCTCTCTGTGAGGCATGTCAAAGAGAAAAACAAGTTAAAACTTCTTTTCGTTCAAATAAAGTTGTTTCAACCTCTAGACCACTTGAGCTTTTGCATCTTGATCTTTTTGATCCAACAAGGACAGCCTCTTTAACTGGAAAGAAATATGGGTTAGTCGTTATTGATGATTTTACTAGATGGACATGGGTTAGATTTCTTGCTCACAAAGATGAGTCATACAAGGTATTTACTGTATTCTGTAAAACAGTTTAAAATGAAAAAGGAATTTGTATTTCTTCTATTAGAAGTGATCATGGGGGAGAATTTGAAAATGAAAGCTTTCAAAAATTTTGTGATGATAATGGCATTTCCCACAGTTTCTCCTCTCCTAGAACACCTCAACAAAATGGTGTTTTAGAAAGGAAAAATAGGTCCCTCCAAGAAATGGCCAGGACCATGATCAATAAAGCTAACATTGCAAAACATTTCTGGGCAGAAGCAGTAAACACAGCTTGTTACATTCAAAATAGAATTTTTATTAGACCTATTTTGAAGAAGACTCCATATGAACTGTGGAAAGGAAGAAAACCAAACATATCATATTTTCATTCATTTGGTTGTACTTGTTATATTGTGATTACTAAGGATCAGCTTGGTAAGTTTGATTCAAAAGCTGACAAAGGAATCTTTTTGGGATATTTTGAAAGATCTAAAGCTTTTAGAATATACAATAAAGAAACTATGACAGTGGAAGAATCCATTCATGTCAAATTTGATGACAAGAAGCCTGACAAAGCCATGTCAGAGCTAGATGAATTATTTTTAGAATTAAATATAGGTGATACTGCAAATAGTGAACCTACATCTTCATCATCCGGTGGTGACCAGACACTAGAATCTTCAGAAGCTGAAGCCAGAAAGAGCTGGAAGTATAAAACTAATCATCCTAAAGATCAAATCATAGGAAAACCTGGAGATAGAGTAAGAACCAGATCCTCTTTTAAAGAGCTTGCAGATATGGCACTACTGTCAGAAATGGAACCTAAAACGATTGATCAAGCATTGGAAGATGAAGGTCGGATTCTGGCCATGCAAGAATAGTTGAATCGGTTCCAAAGAAATGATGTATGGAAGTTAGTTAATCTACCAGAAGATAAGCAAGCTATTGGTACTAAATGGGTATTTAGAAACAAGCTTTATGAAGATGGAAAGGTTGTGAGAAACAAGGCAAGATTGGTTCTTCAAGGTTACTCACAGGAAGAAGGTATTGATTTTACTGAAATATTTGCACCTGTTGCAAGGTTAGAAGCTATACGCATTTTACTATCATTTGCTGCACATCGTGATATAATTCTTTATCAAATGGATGTGAAAAGTGCTTTCTTGAATGGTTTTATAACTGAGGAAGTCTTTGAAAACAACCTCCTGGATTCGAAGACATTGAGTTTCCAGAACATGTCTTCAAGCTTAAAAAGGCCCTGTACGGTCTTAAGCAAGCTCCCAGAGCTTGGTATGAAACTCTGAGTACATTTTTGATGAAAAATAGTTTTATCAGAGGTCTAGTAGACACTACTCTTTTTAGAAAAATATCAAACAAGCACTTTATAATTGTTCAAATATATGTTGATGACATTATTTTTGGAGCTACTAATGAAAGAACTTTCTAAGCTAATGCAGGCTGAATTCGAGATGAGCATGATGGGTGAACTAAAGTTCTTCCTTGGAATTCAAATCAAACAATGCAATGATGGTATCTATATACATCAAAGCAAATATATCAAGGAATTGCTAAAGAAATTCAAAATGGTGGATTGCAAACCTATGTGCACTCCTATGCATCCCACGTGCATTCTTGGTAAAGATGAAACTGATAAAAAGGTAGATCAGAAGTTGTACAGAGGTATGATTGGATCTTTACTTTGTCTTACAACTTCAAGACCTGATATTATGTTCAGCGTTTGTCTGTGTGCTAGATTTCAATCAGATCCTAGAGAATCACACTTGAGTGCTGTTAAAAGAATTTTTAGATATTTGTAAGGTTCTACTAATCTTGGTTTGCTCTATAAGAAATCAAAAGATTACAAGTTAGTAGGTTTCTATGATGTTGACTTTGCTGGAGACCGAATTGAAAGAAAAAGCACAAGTGGAGGCTGCCAATTCCTTGGAGCAAATCTTGTATCTTGGTCAAGCAAAAGGCAAAGCACGATTGCACTCTCAACAGCAGAAGCTGAATATATTTCAGCAACAAGTTGCAGCTCTCAACTTCTGTGGATGAAATATCAACTTGAAGATTATCTGATAAAAGAGAGTAACATTCCTATCTTTTGTGATATTACTTCTGCAATCTGTCTTACTAAAAATCCCATATTGCATTCACGAGCCAAGCACATTGAGATTGAGCATCATTTTATAAGAGACTATGTTCAGAAGGGTATTCTCGAAATAAAATTTGTAGACACTGATCATCAGTGGGCTGACATATTTACAAAACCCCTTGCTGAAGATAGATTCAATTTTATAAGAAGAAATTTAAATTTTCATCTTATAGAAGAATGATTAATCTCAGCGTCAGATGATATGCATCATCTCAGCATCTGGAATGACATAAGCATGTATAAGTGTAAGCATTTTATTTTTCATGTGCATCATAACTTAGCGTCTGGTGAATCGGTTGCGTGCATCCGAGCGCACACACACGTGTCACACGTGTAAAGGACTTAAGCATCTCATCACATCTCACTGAGTCATGATTATTTATGTTTTTCGATAAAATTTTTTTACTTGATTTTACTTTTCTTTTGGCGTCTTCATTTAATGAAAAGGGGAATCTTCATTTTCATTTCTTTTTGACTTATTTTATTTTGGAAATGCGAAGCGGTTTTTGAAAAAGGACTGTACCATTTTCTATCAACTTTCCCACTACTCCACACTTTTTGCTCCATCACTTCACTCTGTTTCTACTTGCAAATTTTTTTTCTCTCTCTTTCTTTCTCTCTCTCTCTCTCTGTGTGACTTCAAACCCTAAAACCTCCATACCCTCTCTACAACTACTACCATGGCCGATGGAAAGGTTGGACAATATACTGCTGCCTATGATGTCTTCTCAGAAGCAAAACTCATGAATGAAAACAGAATTGATTTTGAGAACTTCAAGCTCTATGGTTTTGATGGAAAAATTACTTTATCTGGGAACCAGTTGATGTGTTGAGCTATGCTATAAAGGAATTCTGGGGGAACGCTTATCTACTTCCGGAAGAAATTATTGAAGGACATATCAGAGGTTTCAAGTTATGTTTCACCATAAACTCTATCGCTCAGACCATCAAGTGCCCTTGTGAAGGAATCAGTTACCATGCTAACTGGGTTGACGCTTATAGAGGTTTGGAAAACGTCAACGAAGCTCTGTTCGAAAACTATCGTGAGTTGAAGAAGAAGAAAATAACTCTCACTGCCAAATATTTGAAAAGCCACTACAGAGTAAAGCACAAAATCATCGCTAAGAGCGTGATTCTGAAGGCTGGTTCAAGCGAAATAGTGAACTATGAGCAAAAGTTCATTATGAGGAATTATATGGATGGAAAGAAAATCAACCTGCCAAGGTTGATTATCAATAATCTTATCAATGCTCTTGTCTTCTCAAGGAAAAGTGTTGATAAAAAGAATATTGTCAAGGTTATCCCTTATGGAGTTCTTCTTTCCATAATGATGACAAAAGATGGTATTGTGAGAAAGCTTGCTGATTCTACAAACAAAGAAGAAAGTGATAAATACTTTGGTGTTGGTCTTTGCTGTTAGATCTGAAGTTTTGGAGTCAACGATGCAGTCAGAATGCAGTTGATAACTGGCTCTATGATTAAGAAGGTGAAACTAGAGCAACAAGAAGGAGAAACAACCGCTAATGTTAGAGAAGCTAAAAAGAAAACCACCAGAAGCTCAATGGCTGGTGTGAAAAGACCTGCTGAATCTCCTATAAGGGAGACCAGAAGAATGAAACAGAAGGTGGCTTCTGCACGTACTGTTGAGGAACCATTAGATGAGGACAGAATTCCCATCAGAAAAATCTTGGAGAAGAAGAATAGGCCAACAGCTGAAAAAGATGCTTCAGCGTCTGGTCAAGGGAAGCAAGTCCCTCCTCCTCCTCAGACCGTTGTTGCCTCTAGAGGAACAAAGAGAAGGTTGGTTAAGTCTTATGAACTTAACTCAAAGGTACTTGACTTTACTGTTGATGAGTCAGTATCTATTTTTGATTCTCATGATGTTATTCCTGCACCTCCATTGTCTGTTTCACAACCACAAACCCAAACACAAACCAAGAAAACCAGAATGAGCCTACTACAATCCTCTACCCTCATCCCCTCAAAACCGACCCAAACACCATCCAATACACTCAACCTTGACCTACCACAAATCTCCTCAAATACCTCACTTACTACATACATTTCCAAACTTCACTCTCATCTCTTCAACCTATTATTCAAAGTACCTCCCATCAATCCATTCAAACCCTACACACCTAAAAGCTATACAATCAGCAAAACCACTCCCACTTCACTAACCCTTACCTACAAACCTACAGACTTCAGTGGAAGGAAGAATGTCTCGCGCATTAACAAACCTCGGTTTGTTAAGTATGAGTCATACCACAGCATCTACAATCACCTTTCTACTTGGCACTTGAAAACCTTCACCTCTGGAGTTGCCAGACTGGAGATTGCCTCTCCAATGAATGCTACCTTCAAGGATGGAGAAGACCGTTTTGAGATGTCATTCAAAGGGAGATTGAGACCGGAACCTGGTAGCAGGGCAATTCCTTTCTCTATTGACCTTCCGAAGTTCCTGCCTCAAACTGAACCTCTCACACTGGAGGAGTGTGGAAGATGGATCACGGATGAAGAAGCTGCCTTCATAGCACACTGTCTTGAAATGAAGAAACTTGAAGTTATCAGACAGTTCAGAGATCCTTCTTCTATATCCATAAAGATTGTTCCAGACAGACAAAGGTGGCTACCTTGATCTATCCCTGGGAAGAGGAAAGAACCTGCTCCTGGCAAGTTGCCATACAGCAAAATGGGACTCAGAGAGTATAAGAAGGCTCCTAAGAAGTTTAATCTTAAGGAATTCTCTAAGCTTCCGATTTCCAAGATCTCTGAGGATCATGCCAGAAGGTTTTACCTTAGTTCTCTGAAGGAAGATAAATGGAGAACTGGCTCCTTAAACTACTGCAATGCTGAGAAAGCCACAATTCTCATAGTTGGCACTATCAGCAAAGTTACTGACACCAATCTGGGAACTGCATACTTTGATGATATGTTCAGGTGTTCAGTAATCAGGGCTCTTGACTGCATGAAGATATATGTCCAATGGGCTGCTGTGACCAAGCACTTTGACATTGGATTTACTTGGAATTAATGGTCTGAGTCTTGGAAAGAGACAGCCATGTTACCATGCCTCGTCCCCCTAGTGCTTGAAGAAGATGATAGGGAAAATCTGGGAAGGGTATACCTGGCAGAAAATGAAGCACTCTTTTTCGCTTTTGAAGCATTGAGTGTCTTTATCAGAAGAATATGGGGAGAAGATGCTGGAAACAGGTTTGAAGCTTTCACTGCTGATGTGTTTCTGCACAGAGAAATTATCTTCATGGATTTGCTGTATCCAGAAGATGTGAAGAATAAAAGAGAAATCCAAGCAGAATCTGAGCAGAGAAAACTTGGAACTCTCATCAAATGGTTTATACCAAATGATGCATTCTTTCTAAGAGCTCAAAAGAAGAAGGAATTGAGACTAAAACTATCTAACTGGGTACTAGCAGAGCATCAGAAGATGAAACACACTTTTGATGTCGGAAAGCTGGACCTTCTACTTCTACTCCTGCAGCTGAGATGGTCACTATTCCCAAAGCAGAGTTTGAAGAAATGAAGGCCACAAACCTGAAAGTTACTCAGCTGGAGAATGCCCTGAAATTACTTTATGAACGTCTCAACGTTCCTCCACCACCTCCACCAAACCCTTGATTTTTTTTTTGTGTGATATAAAATATTTTTTTGGTACTCTTATTTTTATATATAATTTTGCTCTGATTATCTGTTTATATATATCTCTATCTGACCTATATTCAAATTTTTCTAAGTCTTATTTTGACTATGATGTGCTTTATACACTTTTTGTCTGATGACAAAAGGGGGAGTAAAAGAAAGGTTTGATGAGCACGTGAAAGTTTGATTGACTAATTCACCGTCCGATGTTCAAACTCCGATGGATACGCTGAAACTGAACTATCATGCATCGCATTTGTTTGATGAACACGTGAAAGTTTGATTGACTAATTCACCGTCCGATGTTCAAACTCCGATGGATACGCTGAAACTGAAGTATCATGCATAGCATTTCATACATAGCATTTGTGAGGTTATTTATTGCTCTAATACTTATAATGCGTTGATATTCATTTATTCATTGATCCAGTACTCTAATAATGATCAATAAATTTGGTACAATGAAAAACTTTTTGATAAAATGAAATCAGCATCCGATCTCACGTTGCTAAACGAATATATGCTCTGATACATCTATGTATTTTTGCGATCACTTAAATAAATTTGTTTATCAACAAATCGCCTTAATACGTGAATTGTTCATATGTATCTAAATGGTTGACTTCAGGGGGAGACCCTTGATATTATTTTGAAATTAAATTGTTCATCAACCTTGGATATTTGTCATCATCAAAAAGGGGGAGATTGTTGGAACCTAAACGATTGAAAAGTTTAGACCCTCATTAATTTTGATGATAACAAAGGATGTTCAAGAGAACAATTTATCTTCTAACATATCTTTGAGTGTACAGGTATCAAAGCTTCATATATATGTACAAAGTGTAGGGAAATAGCGCAATAACAGAGATTAAAAACGCAGCGGAAATTTAAACTTTCCCTTCAATGGATCCTTGCGAATGGTCATGACTCAGGGTTATATGAATTACCTCTTGTAGCGCAGATCGTTTGCAGACGAAAATTGGAATCGAACACGAGCGTCGCACAGAAAACAACGCCTCTACGTAGTCCACACGAACAGCCTTCGAATGGGAGCGGTCTCCGTCACAGTGCTAGCTGACGTACGGAACCAGTCACGATGCAAGTTACGATCTTTGAAACGGCTAGGGTTTTAATTCCGTGTTTTGACTTCAGTCTTAACGAGTCTATTTATAGAGTTCACTTAAGACTGACCTAGCGCACCGTAGCTTACCGTGTGCTCTCAGCGCACCGTAACTTATCGTGTTCTGCGTCTTTCTTGACTCACGCTGGTGCATCGTAAGAATGCACCACCGAATAAAATGAGTCTCACTCATTTATTTAATCTCCCATTAGCCTGTTCTCATGTGTGTGACCCTGTAGGTTCCCGTAACGTTGGCAATAATATTAAATCACTATTTAATATTATAAAGCGATGGCTGTGCCTAGCAACACATCACTGCTACCCAAGTAACGAGAATGTCAGTGTTGTGACGTAACCTTTCCGTGATAATGATCATGTGTATAATTACCCTTTTGCCCTTATATCTATATTGGACACAAGGCATAGTATGTGTCACCCTTGTATAGTTCAATATTATATTCCTTGATGCCCGAGTAGACTTAGTAACAACAAATAAGATCAATATCTCATATTGACTTATTTCAGCATGGCCATGCATTTTACAGTCATACTCTATCAAGGGGCCCACAGATATTACTCCTGTTATGTAGGAGGGGCAAATCCCATCTAGGTAACTCATGTCTCTTTGCATGACTCGTTGAGTGCCCAGTTAACCGACTTTATAATTGTCCTCACATGCATAATGTTTGACGGCAATAAAACACCCAACTCCTCATGTAGGGACCATAGTGGTTTCAGGTCTGAGGGTGGCATACACCACTATCACTATGAGAATAACTCATGACACTTACATAACAGACTATGGAGTATTCTCATGGCGGGTCAATCCAAAGACACAATTACCCTAACGTGTACCTATGTGGTGACTTGATATCTCATATCTATAACCCGTGAGATGAGGTTATCACCCACCCACATAATAGTCTTGATGCATTATTATTGTCCTTAATAATAATAATACTCGACTACAGATATTTAGAGTAAGTTCTTTAGTATCTCACAACCGAGTCGTCTACTCGATGTTCTATTGAAAACAAACTTTTACTCAAGGACTTTATTACGTTGGAACAAACATAATAACTGAAAATGCCTCATATAATAAATAAATGACATGATACAAAATATAAGTCCAAAGGAAAAACATTGGCCTCTAGGGCTTACACCAACAATCTCCCACTAGCACTAGAGCCAATTAGGCATGTACCTAATACCCATAGATCTAGTATGACCATCATGCTTCTGCTGGGTAAGAGGCTTTGTAAGTGGGTCAGCAACATTGTCAAGTGTTGGTACCCTGCATATCTTGACATCTCCTCTATCGATAATCTCTCGAATGAGATGGAAGCGCCTAAGTATGTGTTTGGATCGTTGGTGAGATCGATCTGGGTTCCTTAGCTTGTGCAATGGCACCATTGTTATCACAAAAGAGATCAATGGGGTTCACAATGCTAGAAACTGTACCAAGTTCAGTAATGAACTTCTTGATCCAAACAGCCTCCTTTGCTGCATTGGAAGCAGCAATATACTCGGCCTCTGTAGTAGAATCAGCGACTGTTTCCTGCTTTGAACTCTTCCAGCCCACAACGCCACCATTTAGGCAAAACACATAACCAGATTGCGATTTAGAATCATCTTTATCTGTCTGGAAGCTAGCATCGGTGTAACCTATTACAGCGAGCTCTTCCTGACCTCCATATACCAAGAAAGAATCCTTAGTTCTTCTCAAGTACTTAAGGATATTCTTGACAGCAACCCAATGACCATCACCGGGATCAGACTGGTACCTGCTCGTTGTGCTCAAGGCATACGAGACATCTGGTTGAGTACATAACATGGCATACATGATAAATCCAATTGCAGATGCATATGGAATCTTATTCATGCGATCCCTCTCTTCCTGAGTTGAAGGGGATTGTGCCTTTCATAGGCATACGCCATGTGTCATGGGCAAGAACCCTTTCTTGGAATCATGCATATTAAAGCGTCTCAACACTTTATCTATGTATGTACTCTGACTTAGGCCAAGCAATCTTTGCGATCTATCTCTATAGATCCTAATTCCTAATATGTAGGTAGCTTCACCCAAATCTTTCATAGAAAAGCAATTCCCTAACCAAGTCTTAACTTGTTGCAAAGTAGGGACGTCGTTTCCGATGAGTAATATGTCATCCACATATAACAACAGGAATACAACTATGCTCCCACTAACCTTCTTGTAAACACAAGGTTCATCTTCATTTTTAATGAATCCAAACTGTCTCATAGTTTCATCAAAACGAAGATTCCAACTTCTGGAAGCTTGCTTCAATCCATAAATTGATCGCTGCAACTTGCATACTTTCTTGGCATCATCTGACGTGTCACAGCCCTCAGGTTGTGTCCTGTACACGTCCTCAAGGAGATTTCCATTAAGGAAAGCGGTTTGACATCCATTTGCCATATTTCATAGTCATGGTATGCAATGATGACAAGTAAAATCCGAACAGATTTAAGCATCGCGAATCAAGTAGAAGGTTTCATCATAGTCTACACCATGAATTTGCTTGAAACCCTTAGCAACCAGTCGTGCCTTATAGGTATGAACCTTACCATCCATGTCATTCTTCCTTTTGAATACCCACTTGCACCCTATGGGAGTAACCCCTTCAGGTGGCTCTACCAAGGTCCATACCTGGTTAGTGTACATGGAATCCATTTCATATTTCATGGCCTCAAGCCACTTCTTAGATTTAGGGCCAGTAATGGCCTCCTGGTAAGTCACAGGCTCATCTTGATCCATGAGAAATATATCACCCTGCTGAGTCATGAGAAATCCATATCTCTCGGGTTGGTGACGTATCTTGCTAGACCAACACTGGTCTTGTGTTACTTGAGCAGGTTGTTCTGTCACAACATCTTGTGCAAGCTGCTCTTGTTCCTCCATAGATGTGTCACTACTCTGTGATACTTGAATTTCTTCAAGTTCTACTTTCCTCCCACTAATTCCTTTGGAAACGAATTTCCTTTCTAGGAATACACCAGTTCGAGCGACAAACACTTTGCCCTCAGAAGGATTGTAAAAGTAGTATCCCTTGGTTTCTTTAGGATACCCCACAAAGAAGCATTTGTCAGATTTGGGCTCAAGCTTAGTGGAAATTTGTCTTTTATCATACACTTCACAGCCCCAAATCTTCATGAAAGACATACTGGGTTTCTTGCCAGTCCATATCTCATATGGTGTCTTTTTCACAGTTTTGGATGGAACACGGTTAAGTGTGAAAGCTGCAGTTAATAGAGCATGTCCCCAGAAGGAATTTGGAAGATCCGCATGACTCATCATAGACCGGACCATGTCCAACAAGGTTCGGTTTCTCCTTTCAGAAACACAATTCCATTGCGGTGTTCCAGGAGGGGTAAGTTGGGATAGGATCCCACACTCTTTCAGATGATCATCAAATTCAAGGCTCAAATATTCACCACCTCGATCTGATCGAATGATCTTAATATTCTTACCTAGTTGGTTTTGTACTTCATTCTTGAATTCTTTGAACTTTTCAAAAGATTCCGATTTGTGTTTCATGAGATACACAAATCCATACCTACTATAATCATCAGTAAATGTAATGAAGTACCGAAAACCCCCTCTGGCTAATGTGTTTAGTGGTCCACATACATCAGTATGTATGAGGCCCAAAAGATCACTAGCCCTTTCACCTTTTCCTGTGAATGGGGTTTTTGTCATCTTTCCTAATAAACAAGACTCACATGTCTCAAATGATTCATAATCAAAAGAGTCCAAGAATCCATCTTTATGAAGTTTGGAAATGCGCTTCTCATTTATATAGCCTAAGCGACAATGCCAAAGATAAGTCGGATTCAACTCATTTGGTTTTATCCTTTTGGTATCGATGTTATAAATGGGCATTTCGAGATCAAGGACATAAAGTCCATTACTCATTTGTGCGCTAGCATAGAAAACATCATTTAAATAAATAGAGCAACATTTGTCCTTTATTATAAATGAAAAACCAGACTTGTCCAAACAAGAAACGGAAATAATATTCCTGCTAATTGCAGGCACAAAATAACAGTTCTCTAATCGAAAAATAAGCCCACTAGGCAAAGTTAATACATAAGTTCCGACCCTAAAGCGTGAACTTTTGCTCCATTGCCAACTCGTAGATCAACTTCGCCCTTTGACAACGGTCTACTCCTTTTGACCTCCTGCACATTAGAACAAATGAGAGACCCACATCCAGTATCTAATACCCATGATGCGTATAGATAAATTGACTTCTATAACAAAAATACCTGAGGTGGAAGTCTCACTTCCCTTCTTCTTTTCTTCCAGGTACTTTGGGCAGTTCCTCTTCCAATGTCCAGTCACACCGCAGTGGAAGCAATTGCCTTTTTTAGCCAGCACCTGTGACACCATCATCTATTTCTTTGCTTATCTGCATATTTGCTAAAACCTCATCTAGCTCAGACGTTTCATTGTCAGGCTTCTTATCATCAAATCTCACATGCATAGACTCATCAACAATTAATGTTTTTTTGTTGTATACTCTTTAAGCTTTAGAGCATTCAGAATATCCCAAAAAGATAGCTTCGTGTGATTTTGAATCAAATTTTCCAAGACTGTCCTTTGTATTGAGAACAATGCAGTCACACCCAAATTGGTGAAAATAAGAAATGTTGGGTTTTCTTCCTTTCCACAATTCATATGGAGTCTTATTCAAGAAAGGTCTAATATAGATTCTATTTTGAATATAACATGCAGTGTTTACTTTCTGCCCAAAAGTGCTTTGCAACATTAGTTTCGTGAATCATGGTTCTGGCCATTTCTTGAAGAGATCTATTTTCCCTTTCTACAACAACATTTTGTTGTGATGTTCTAGGGGATGAAAAATTGTGAGAGATGCCATGCTCTTCACAAAAGTTTTGAAATGATTCATTTTCAAATTCTCCACCATGATCACTTCAAATTGTTGTAATACAAAAACCTTTTTCGTTTTGTACTTATTAGCAGAAAACAGAAAACATTGCAAATGACTCATCCTTGTGAGCAAGGAATTTTACCCATGTCCATCTAGTATAGTCATCAACAATTACAAGACCATATTTCTTTCCAGACAAAGATGCAGTTCTAGTTGGTCCAAATAAATCTAAATGCAAAAGCTCAAGTGACATTGAGGTGGAAACAATATTTTTGGATTCAAAAGAAGATTTTGTTTGTTTCCCTTTTTGGCATGCTTTACAAAGAGCATCAGATTAATACCTAAGATTTGGTAAGCCTCTAACAAGTTCTTTCTTGTTAAGCTTCGAGATTAACCTGAAGCTGGCATGACCCATTCTTTTGTGCCAAGTCCACTGCTCTTCATCAACTGACAAAAAGCATTTTACATTTTGATTTGCCAACTCAGAAAGTTTTAATTTATAAATATTGTTCTTTCTCTTTGCTTTAAAGAAAATGGAGCCATCTTTCTTGCTCTTGACTATACAGGCATTATCACTAAAGCCTACATCATAACCACTATCGCATAATTGACTTACACTTAGTAGGTTATGTTTTAGGCCATCAACAAGTAAAACATTATTAATGGAAGGTAGAAATTTCTCACCAACTCTTCCACTTCCAATGATTTTACCTTTCTGGTTTCCTTCGAAACCCACTGTTCCACTCTCTTTAAGTTAGAGTTCTTGGAACATACGCCTTTCTCCCGTCATGTGATGTGAGCACCCACTGTCCAAGTACCAGGACTGGTGTTTTAACTCTATTGCTAAGCAGATCTGCAACATATACAATCTTGTCCTTAGGTACCCAAATCTTTTTAGGTCTTCTTTTGTTAGTTCTAGAAGGAAATTTGTCCTTCTTATTTTTCAATTCATAACAAGTACTTCTAATGTGTCCTTTCTTATTGCAGAAACTATAAAACAGACAGTCACTATGATTGTTGATGTCTTTGGATTTCAAATTTGTGTTTTGAAAGGTGGGTTCCTCTGGTTTGTAACCAAGACCACTTTTACCATTTTGGCTGACTGCCCAAATCATAGATACTTGTTTGCTTCGTGTAACACACTCATCAAGGAATCTTTGAAATCCCTCTTCATATTTTGAAGAGCTACATTCAATCTTTTCCTCATTCTTAGAGCTGTCACTCCCCAGATAGTGGTTTTCAGCTTTGAGTTTCTCATTCTCTTCATTAAGTGTTTGAAATTCTTTTGAAAGTTTTGAGAATTTCTTTTCAAAGATTTATACTCAATGTTGAGCTTAGAAGACTCATCTAAGAGTTCATCAAAAGCTATTTCAATATTAGAAGATGAGTTAGAATCTACCTCTTCATCTTCTTCTTCACTGTCTGATCCTACGGTAGCCATCAGAGCCATGTTGGCTTGTTCCTCATCATCATCAGACGATGATGAATCAGAATCATCCCATGTTACCATGAGACCCTTCTTCTTCTTTCCTTTGAAACCACCTTTTCTTGGTTTCTCTTTCTCGAGTTGTGGACATTCAGACTTAAAATGTCCTGGGTTTTTACACTCGTAGCAAGTGACTTGGATTTTGTCCTTGCAGTCCTTCTTATCCCTTGAGTCCTTTGCGGAACTGCTTCCTGAACCTTCATTTGTTTTTCCACATACGTTGAATTTTTCTTGATATTAAGGAAATTTTTTCGTTTGTGTCTCCACCACTCTCATCAGACGATCCATCGTCTGCTTCTAGGTCAACTTGAAGAGCTCTGGAGGAGGATGCTTTGCTTGTAGATTTCAAAGCAATGGACTTTGATTTTTTAGGAGGCTCTGCTTCATCTAGCTCAAGCTCATGAGCTATCAAGGAACTCAAAAGATCTTCAAGTCGCAAGGATTCAGGTCCTTGGCTTCTTGAATAGCCGTGACCTTAGGTCTTTATGTAACGACCTGTTTCTGGACTGCTACTCGACTAGAAATAAATCTATATGCGACGCATTTTTAAAACGATACTCTTGTGTCCTTCAAAAAATGCGGTACATTTTTTTTAAAAAACAACATCATCCGCAAGCACGCACAGAGTAGCTACAGCGTTTCAAAACATGGTGCAGTCTAGGACACAAGACACATGCACTGGGAATACATACATGCATATATAGACAAGTCATCAGATACAGTACGTGCAAAATAACCTGTGCAGAAATGTACAAGGGAATACACCTATGGTATGAAGACCCTCATAAGAGTGGTCATACCCTGGGGGTACTCCCGGCAGACACCCACGCAGAGCGCTGCTCCAAAAGTAAACTGCCAGTCTACCCTGTAGTATACAAAAACATCCCGAGCCCGACTGGTCACCAAACTAATTGTTCACCAAAGGTAAATACTACACTCATCCCAAAACATAAACATGCAACAGTCAATCACGACAAATAAAAGTCGTTGCCCGGATCCTCGGAGGGGTCCTCCTCACCGTCATCCGCCATCGGGTCCTCCGCATCCTCGCCTTCGCCTGGGTTGCCATCATCATTTGAAGGAACCACGGGAAAGGGTCAACTTCTCAATCAATCAGGAAATAACAATCATAACAATGGCAAAACAACTATATGCACAGTACTCGAGACGCGACTCAAAACTCTCACCAGACTCGACTCAGTTCTCATATTCTCTCGACACTTGACAATTTTCGGAATGTAACGCCGATCCATCCACTGAAAGTCAGCCGTAGCCTTGGGCTCTCCGCTCACCCTAGAATATTCAGCTCAGGTTCCTTGACGCTACGACGCCTTGCTAATCTGCCAAAAAACCAGCCGTAGCCATTTAGGGGATCCTAGACCCTAGGTTAATCGGATCAAAGCTCAAAAAACGTCATGATACTCGATGACTCGACTAAACTCTCACACTCCAATGAATAAGCCGCCGCATACGATAATTCAAGATGCAATTGAATAATTATTTAACCGCATATCAAATAATATTCACGCCAAGCTCAAAACAGTGCGAACAGTTCAGCAGTATAAGCAATTCATCTCAATCAATTACAACTCAGCACAATCAATCATATCTCAGCATACAACGCCGATCAAATAACTAAGTTCATCCCTCTGCGACTCAATGGAGTTGGTAGATAGGCAAGCAAACAAGTGTGGGGGTTGGGGACAGCTGCCAACCACTTGCAGATAAGCCCACTAAATAGTCAGTATATCAAGAGTAGTAAAACGAAGGGGTACAAGACCCTCACTTCAAACCCTGAGGTTCTCAGACTTCTTCGCATAAATACTTGAAATTAAATTCCTATCAATCTCTAAAGTTGCCCTTACCACAGATGTTTGCTAACGGGGCACCGCAATCCTCAAGTCCACGTCGCTCGGTCTCTGGAATTGTAACGCCTATCACCACAAATAACTTAGCACAATTCTGTAAATTCTAAACTAAACTTAAGCTCTCATGCTTAACCCTTTTCTAACCAACAATTCACTTAAACACTTGAGTCACTAGCTACTTGAAAAAAAAAGATTTGAAACTAAAAGCTTTTCCTGAAAGGTAACATCACACATAACAATTTAGAGTTATTATCTTACTTGAAAAAAAAGTAAAGTTTTGAAACTAAAAACCTTTCTTGAACTTCAAGGTAAACATCAAGCTATAAACCACTTTCATAAATCATCAAGGCCTAAAACACATACTCATTCAAGCATTTAGACAAGTTCACATCAAGAAATTTTCCTTCAAAAACCTCCCTAGGCCTCTCGGCCACAACTCCTTTTTCTCTCAAAAAAATTTACAAAAACTTCTTTCACAAACCACAATTTACTTCCAAATCATTTTTGATCATACTACAAGGCAATAAACATCAAGTTAACACAAGACATAACTCAAGCACATTTAAGGACATGTTCTAAGACATTTTCCAAAACAAGAGTTCTCAAAGAGTCCTTTCAATTAGACTAATTTCAAGAATCCCAAAACCATTTAAATCATAGCCATAATCATGCTAAGAATTTAAAAAAAACACTTAATTGGGTCCTACATGCCATTCTAGTCCTTCAAGAACCAATTTTTGCACAAAACATAAACCAACTCTTACACTTAACCATGCATCACTACTCCAATGACAATTAAATCACCTAAAACATTTAATTTAACATTTAAACACATGATTCAACAACCCAAACCCATATTTCTCCAACTTAAAGAATAGGCATAAATCATGAAACAACAAGTTAAACATGCTATCACAAAACTATTGCTTAAACAATCATCAAACAACTTCCAATAACTCAATTAAACAACCAATGGCAAGATTGAACCTCAAGATCACTTTGCCCCTCTTTTTCCCCTTGACTCATGCCTAGGGTTTCCAAGAATGGGGACTTACATGCTCATCTCTTTCATTCAATCATCAACAACACAAAACAACACTTAAAACAAGCATAAAAACAAGAAGGAAAAGAGAAAGGAACCGCTACCTCTTCCTCCTATGAGGTCGCAGCCAAGGGGCTGTTAAAGGGGGAAAGATATGCTTCTCCAAAAGCTTGATGATGAGCTAGGTAGAGATGAGGTAGTAGGAAAAGAACTAGCAAGAAAATGGAGGTAGAAAGTGAAGTGGATCAAGGTTTTGGTGAAGGAGCATCCATGGAGGTGGAGAGCTTCGCTCTCAAGAAATGAAGAACATGAAGATATGAAGGTTAGGGAGAGGGAGGGGTCGGCCTAGGGCTGAATAAGGGGGGCTTTTAATTTTTTTTTCACTTAAAAACACTTTGTTAAGAGTAAATTAAGGAAAAGGTAAAAACAACCAATCACACAAATAATGACACCTATCAATAAAGTAAAGATGTTAATCCCATCAACTAATCCATCCCCTCTAATCTCACATCTCTCATGATTACCCTTCAATTCAAGAGTCTAAGGGTTGCTAAAACACGGCGTCGAAAAACCCGCATTATCGATAAATTGACGAAAATTAATTTAACGAGAAATTAATTCATCGCGTGATAATATTTAATTATAAATAACAAAAATCATGCCAAACACTGAAAAATAGGCTCAACAAGTTACATTTCGATTTTCATCGAAATCGGAGTTCGTTTAGAATTTTATCTGCGGTGAAACTGCTCGGCGATTCGAAACGCGACGAAACTTCGTTAGAATTTTTCGATGATATTTGAACCGTAAATTAATATAAAATATTAACTCTCAAATATAATTTGATCTTGATTTAATTAATTCCCTTACTTAGAGAACAAGAAATTGCTTATTATAGCATAAGTACGACAAAATATAATAAATAATGCCAAATAACGCATCGTAAAAAAAAATACGAGTGTTACACTTTACTTCCTTGGCAAGCTTCTTAAGATTTTCTTTACTTCAATGTTTTCACCCTCTTCCATTTTGAAGAGTTCATATTGTCTAACCAAGATGTTAGCGTTGGTTTCTTGCACCTGGGAAGTACCCTCATAGGCTAAAGCCAATGAGTCCTAAATTTCTTTGGCAGTTTCATTCTTCCCACATTTCTCATATCTTTCTCAGAAATGGCACAGATAAGAAAATATTTTGTCTTCTGATTTAGTTGATAGCCTTTCTTATGCTCATCTTCCCATTTATCTCTAGGAATGGGTTTATTCTGGGAATCCACTGGTTCAGAATATTGTTTTTGAACCATATCCCTGAGTTCGAGTTGTTGAGACTCGAAGAACGTTTACACTTTGTCTTTCCAGTAGTCGTAATTTGTTCCAGCGAACAAAAGATGACGATTAATGTGACCACTTGCTTCAATGCTTGCTATGTATAAAGAATAAGATCTTTTCCTCTTACACTGTTAAGTGCTCAACTAAGAGGCCGAGCTCTGGTACCGATTGAACGTGACAAAAACACAAGAAAGGGGGGTTTGAATTGGGTTTTAGAAATCTTTTCGCAAAGCTTATGAGTTTATGAAAACTTTTTCAAAACAACTCTTTAACATAATAGGAAAATAAGTAAGTAAAAATAAGATAAGAGAATGACACAGTGATTTATACTAGTTCACTATCACCTGATAGCTACGTCTAATCCCTTCACACACTTGAAGGATTTCTCCACTATAATCAACCTGATTACACTTGAGAGTATAATACTGCCAAACTGGCTATACTCACAACTTCTTAGAATGACTTAGTGCAGTCAAACCTCTAAGGAATACAGCCACTACTGGGCTACATACAGTGTTCAAAAAATGGTTTGAAATAATATCAAATAACTCTCAGCAGAGAAGATATACAATGAAAAACTTAAGCACAAAGAATAACTTTCAAAATGAAAGAATAAAATGATTAAGTGCTTGTTCAATGTGATCTCAGATACTTGGAATGATTCTTGGTTGCTCACTTTGATTCACAGCATTTTAGTTTCGTTAACCTACTTCAGTGAATGAAGTGGGGCATATATAGCTAGGGTTATGAATAGTGTCGTTGTGACCTAACAACTCTTTTCACAAGTGGACAAAACTTCATATCCCCTTTTTGTGGCTTTAGCAAGTCATGTCGCTTTTCACTCTGCTCTTGCATACTGACATTACAGACAATATCAGGATCTTTGTCCCTTGTGAGTTTTTTGAAAATTAGACACTTCTTGAGCAAGTTTTCTGATGATTATATACGTTGACATTCCCTTTGGCCTTTGATTCCTCGTACATTAAAATACTCATTAATGAGGTCTTTTAAATACATGAAGTAGCCTTAAATGAATACTCAGTCTGATTTCCAATCAGAGCATCTGTCAAACATACAATGCTTGTTACTGAGATACTCTGTTCACTAGAGTGAGCTTAAAACAGAGGCAAGTTCTTCAGTACAGAATTTATTGGTCTTTCATATAAGAGAGTCTTGTATAAACGGATAAAGGATTCCACTGTGTAGTCTATTTGTAGTCTGTTGAGCGTTGACCAAAAACAGAACGTTGACCAAAACAGAGCATGGTCTTACTAGAGCATGGTTTACTAGAGCTTTGACTACTAACCGAGCGTTGACCAAAACAGAGTGAGGCTATCAGACGATAACGTCAGAAACTTTCAAAGGATCAATACCAGGCTCAGATTCATGAAACTGAGAGTGAAAAACATACTTTCACTTAGTCTTCTGAGATAATTCCTTCTGATGAGTAGTGACTTCTGCACACTAACAAACACATCAGAGGATAAATTGTTCTATCAACTATTTGTTATCATCAAAACAATTAAGGGTCATTGTTTCAGAATTCACTTGATTCCAACAAATCGCAAGTCATATGTACTACCCACACCGTACTCCACTCCGGTACTCTGGCCTCGTACGTAATGGTTGACCCATCTACGTACGACAATGGTTTCATATTATATCATGAATCCCCAGACACCCAAGATCAAATCTAGGAACATATCTCGACCTTGACATATCCTCCTTAAGGTTCGAGTGTCCGTCTAAACCATTAATCATTTCACTCCCTAAACGTCTCTCTTCTAATCCTAATAGCCTAAAATCCTACTAATCCTTACCACATGCTTTCAAGTCAATCATAGTAAGTATAGCATAACAAGCCTTTCGTCGCATAAGGCGACTACTACAAGTACATATAAACATATAGTAGATAATCACTTAGCACACAATCCTTGGGTGGCTGATAGGCATTACAATCACTCAATGGAGTAACTGTGTACTATAGTTCTAAGAAGAACTACAGATATCAGCCTCTAACAGAGCGTGCGACTCTATTCTATTCTATTCTAGTAGTCTGACTACAATTCCAGTATTTAGGCTTTTCTCCCCCACATACCAGACATTTCATGATTGGCAGGATAGGACTCATTGAGTTCCTCATGTTCCCGTCATTGACCTTGCAGCATAAGAACAATAATTAGGATATAGCCATCTGTCATGATGATAGAGAATATCATAGTATCCTAATGTATGACCCAATTACACACTGGGTACAACATTGAATTTAGGACTATTTCCCAAAGAATATATTATTATTATTATTATTACGACTACTACGACCACCACCACCACCACCACGATACTACTAATAGCATACAATATTACGTGACTTCTAAGGAATATACTATAAAGATAGTTCAGAGTATACCTATAATCGTAAGGATGTAGTAGGCAAATCGCCGAACTGGACTCTGGATTTCCTCGGACAGCGCCTCCGCTACAGGAATAGAATACATTACTATAATACTCCCTCCTCTGTTCCTTTTTTACTTGTCAGTTTTTAAGAATAAATTTATTACTTTTTATTTGTCATTTTGATAGTTTAAGATTACATTAATTGCTTGTTTCTCAATTATACCCTAAATTATTTATTGTAGAGATAAATAATGTGACGGATAATAAAAAATAAGGGTATCATAGAAAAAGACTAATAACTATATCAAAAACAACAAAATTTTTTGGTTTCACTGGTTTGTATAAAACAACCTTGAAAGACAAGTAAAAAGAAATGGAGGTAGTAGTAGAATAGGATATAAAGCTATCACTAAAGCATAAGGAATAGGGCATTACCTTAACTCCTGTAGCCTCGGAATAGCTCCAGAGCCTCTCTAACACACTAGAGGTTGGGTATTCTGGCAAAAAATGACCAAAATACCCCTAAAAATAAATGGAAGAGAAAGAGAAGAGAGAATGGGGCAAGGAAAAACGGGCTGGGGGACCCCTACTTATAGTTTTCCAAACCGGCCTCTTCGAGTCGTGAAGAGGTCCTTATCGCATTGCAATCCAATCGTCCCTGACACGTGGAAGAATTGCGAGACATGCTTGATGACACACGTTTTAGTTGGTCGCGTTGCGCGGTGCTTCTGTCGCATCATGAGCTGACTAATCTCCATCTTCGTTTTTCTTCTTCCTTATCACTCCTAGCTTATCCTAAGCTTATTCCAAGCCCTAATTTAAGGTCTCAAAAGCTTGTTTAAGGCTTTCAATACCAAGATTACATTAGGGTTTCCAGATTGGAAAATCTAGGATGTTAGATTACTATCCACTTTACAAGAATTTTCTTTCTCAAAAATTCACAAGGTAGGTGATGTGATTTTAAACATTGGAGTAAGTTTTCGCTCGTTTATCTAGCTTGGAGACATTCCCGATGTCTCTATCCTAACTTCCTTACTCCTTCTTATTAGTCTTGATGTCCCTTTACCATAGAAAGAAGTGGGTTGATTTTCTTTTTGTATTATTCCTTCATCTTTCTCTTCTTTCTGCCTCAATTCCTCCTTATCAAGTAGTGGTGTTCCTTTCAGTCGATCATGTTCTCCTTCCCTAATGAAGCTTTTGCTTTTCTTCCCACATCCTTTATGGAAAATTTATCATCAAAATCTTTTGATGGCTTCAACTTTCCTAAGTCTTGAAGAAAACGTGTGGTTGTGAAAGCATCAAGGAGGTACAATTCCTTGAAATCTTCCTTCACGAAAATGGCTTTCGTGAAGCGGAATGCGAGCAATTTATGAGAATTTTTGGACTAGAACAAAATAGTCCAATAAGATTTGAAATTTTAATATAATCAAGTCTTTATCTTTTTAACTTGATACGGAGGAAAGGTCTTCATAAGGCAACGAGCGAATAGAAGAGGTCATGGATTCTTATAAAGATAAGAACCCATACAGATTATGAGGATCTTTTAACAAGAAAAGATATCTCTAACTGAAGGTAACTTCGAATTCAGAGTGAATGTTTTCAAATTGTCATCTCAGTGGAGGAGAACAAGAAATTCCTGAGATAGATTTATCAAGGAATGTGAGGGGATTTGGCCATCACACGAGTGGTTTCTTGTAGTTTACGATCTGAAACTTGGATACAGAAAGTTCTGGAAATTGAATCTGTACTAAATCTAATGCTAACAACCGTCCCATAATTAAGCAAAGGCTTGCATCCAATGGAAGAGCATGATCACATTAATGTGAGAATCATGCGTTCCTTTTTCATTGCAGCTTTTTACCCCTCTCTTCAGCAATGAAACACTTATCGTCTCCCAACTTATCCTCCTTTCTTGTGTTCCAATTCGTGTTTACTCCTGGTTGAAGGCCACCTAAATGTTGACAGTTGCACCGAATGCTTCGCTTGTGTGCTGACGATCGTATTTTAATCCTCTAAGATTAGTTGCCTAAGAAATTTGGCAACTGTCATCAAACAAAATGATGGTCACACAAAAAATCCATAGATTTAGTTACCAAGAGAACAATTTGGTAACTGTCAACAAACAAGAGAGAAGTAGTTGAGGTTGAAAGGAGATTCTCAATCGTTACTTTGGATGAGAGGTTTGTTCTTTCAAACAAACTAGATCGAGACGAGGTAATAGCTAGGGCTTAGCTTCTCCTAGCTTTCGAAAGAAGGGTTAAGTTTGAAAACTATAGAATATCTCACGAAATTCTATGTCATCAAACTTAAGACTAAGCAAAGTCTAATATTAAGACTTTTCTTAGTGTTACGCGATGTCAGAATACAAGATCACACAATCAAACATAATAGAATAGGATATAAAGCTATCACTAAAGCATAAGAAGTAGGGCATTACCTTAACTCCCGTAGCCTTGAAATAGCTCCAGAGCCTCGCTAATGAACCAAAGGTTGGGTATTTTGCCAAAAAATGACTAGAATACCCCTAGAGAGAAAATAGTAGAAAGAGAAGAAAGAATAAGGCGAGGTAAAACGGGCTGGGGGACCTCTATTTATAGTTTTCCAAACTGGTCTCTTCACGTCACAAAGAGGTTCCTATCGCATTTCGAAGGCATTTGTCCTTGACACGTGGAAGAGCTGCGAGGCATGCATGATTACACGCATTTTAGTTGGTCGCGTTGCGATGTTTTCATGTTGCATCGCATAACGGCTTCCCCTCGCGTTGCGAGGTACTGTTATCGCATCGCGAGCTGACTAATCTCCATCTTATTCGTTTATCTCCTTCCTTATCACTTCTAGCTTATTCCAAGCCCTAATTCAAGGTCTCAAAAGCTTATTTAAGGCTTTCAATACCAAGATTACAATAGGGTTTCCAGATTGGAAAATTTGGGATGTCACACGTGGACCCCCGTCGTCCTCGTTATCCTAGAGCCTCCTTTTGTACTTTTGGCCAGTGAGTCTTTTGAGATCTTTTTATGTATCTTTTGGTGAGGAAAACATTTTTTATGTACCTTTTGAAAGGGGATGTTTATGATCTTAACTTTTTATCTATTTTGAGGATGACTGTACTCATGACACTTTGTGTGTGTGCGTGTGTCTATATATATCAATGTTTTTATAACCGGACCGGACATTGAACGGGAGATGGCAAGATTTAAGGATTCAATTGGGGTTGAATCAAAATTAATTAAATACTCCCTCTGGTCCATATTATAAGAAACAGATGTGTTCTTTTTCTTGGTCCAAATTATAAGAAATGAACATCAATTTTACAATGCATTAATTGCTAATTTTCATTTTTACACCCTTCTTTAATGTGAGGCTTATATTAACGAGATGAACCTACTTTCTATGCATTAATTATATACCATTTCATAAAAAGGTAGTTTTAGAAGAAAACTCAACTTTTAGAAGTATTAATCAGGAAAAACAAGTTTCAATGTCATTCCTTGGTCTGTGTGAATTATGGTTTTGTTTCTTATAATATGGACTAGAAGTAGTAATATTTTTAATATAATATATTAAGTATTATTAACATAAATTTTAAAATATTCTCATATCTTTTAAAATATAAAATATAAATAAAATGTAAACAAGGCATATATTACTGTCGACCGGCCAAAACTTATACTTTTTCCAACTATTTGTTTACTATCTCTGCCATTTTTAATTTCCTCTAGTCATATTTTTAAGGTAAATATTGTTTATTTTGTTTGTTTCCTCACTTTATTATCAGCAAAATAAAAACAATAATATTATATCAGATTTTTTTACTATATAATTATGATTATAATTTAAAATAAATACTAAAAAAATTATATTATACAGATATTTTTCGTAATGTGTAATATGATAAAATAATTGATTGTTTTAAAATTATGTTATACCAATCAGGTATACTATATATATTATACTTGATACACATTTAATCATCAATTCATGTGGGCAGTGGTAACTACTACTGCACTGCAACCTTTGGTGTGTGTATATATATATATATTGGAGTCCCACGGAGAGGACCTAACGCATGTATATATTTTCTCACTGTTTGTGTTGTTTACTTCTGCTTTAAATTTACTCGTGTTTTTACTACTATCGCACTACCACTAGTTACACACTTAAGGTTAGATACTAAGGATTAGTCTTAGTGGGACGAAGGATCGTTCAGCCAACACCGTCTTTTTCAACAAATCTTCTGATGCTCAGGATGGATCATGTGCGACTCGATAATGCTCTCACACCTTTCAGAACAGGTCCTGCACCAGTTTGGTTAAGTCTAGAGCATACAGTGTCATCCTTGTGAGGTTTCACAACCGATTATATCCCAAAGGAGATGGTTATTGCATATGTAACATCCCATTTTCCAGGTACTCTAGTTATGACATGATTAGGAGTAATTCATTAGTTAAGGTCCTTGGAGATAATTAGGATTTGGAATTCAAATATGAGTGGAGTGTAGGGTTAAAGAGGAAGAAATGTGAGTATTAGGCTCTACGCAGATTAGCATGGGTGTTTCAGTCCCTGCTGATGGGACAGGGGTCAAGGGGAAGCTGCCCTTGCGAGGTGCGCGGCAACACTTTGAAGCAAAATTTTTGATTTGGAACGGCTTAAGAACGAACCTAAATACGAAACCAAGATTTTACTTTTGGCTCTACTCACGATACGATGGGGACAACACAGAGACCATTGTGATGCGATGGTACCTTGACACAAGTCCTCGTTCGTACTGTAACACGTGTAAAGGAAAGTGGTATCTCGTGATGTGATGGTCCCTTAACTAGGTATGCTCATGATGCGACTAAGACTTGACATTATCTCCCTTTGTAGTGTGACATGTGGAAAATGAAGAGGACCACGATACCTCATCGTGATGCAATAAGCCTTTTCACCAACCTATAAATAGGTGGTTCACCACCACCAATTTTCACACCAAACCTTCTCTTTTCTCTCTTTTTCTCTACAGTTTCTCTCTCTAGAGAAGTCCCGAGTCTCCACCTCAGGGATTCCGACACTAAGGTTCGAGAGTGAGGATAAGAGCAAAGTCTCGAGGAGCGATCTTGAGACACCCTTGCCCCATTTATAATATTATCCCATAATTACAAATAATAACATTATCAGAGTACAGCGGAAGAAAATATATTTTTCATTATATAAAAAGTTTTTGTACATGCAGGGTTTCCTACTAGGAACCACCAAAAGAATAATATACATACATACAGAAACCAAAATGGGTATACAAAAGAATATCATCAGTCAAAAGATATCAAAACCTAACGAGAAGCTTCCTACATCTGGCCAGTCTTGTGAAATCTAACGTGTGGTCGTGGCGGCAAATGTGAGTCCCCAGTAGAAGGATGTCCCTGGAGCCTAGACTGATAGACCCTCAGATGCTCTACTAGAGGGGCAACAGGAGATGAAGGGACAGTTGTCTTTGACCTAGACGAACCTACCAAACTACGACACTATCCCTAGCCATACTATAAGGACCTGAAGATGAAGGAGCAGTTGGGTAACATTGCCTAGTCCTAGGCTCTCGCCACATGTAGTTAAACGATAACCGTTGTACAATTCTAAAATCACCAATAAAGGAGGCCCTCGGCGACCCTAAGAGATAAAAAACACTAACTAGACCCGTATAGATCACGACATGGCAGCCATAGTCGATCTCCCAGCAATCGCTATCCATGTCGTGGTAATATACCTCGAAGTCACCCCATACCGAGATGCTCGGCTCCTCCAGTGTCGACGGGTGGAAGTAGTGAGACATCTTCAAGCTCTCGAGAATCTTCGGAATCTAAATATATAAAGTATAGAAAGGAAACAAGATAAAGTATGGGAGATGAGAACACACTACACACCAACAAATGGGAAAGCAAGAGAATAGAATATATGAAGAAATTGGTTCAAGCATCCTCTAGCAACAGGTGGGATCAACACCTAGCTACCCTATTTATGCATCCTAGAGCGATATGCCTATGTGGCCATGCAGCTTAGTAAAGTAGTAGCAGTGGCCCCACCATTGCCTTTATAATTAACAGCTCAGCTAGTTAGTTGTCCATCCCCATATCCTGCTCATCGTATCCCTAAGAGTGCATCTCTGCTCCTTAATTTCAGCTGATAGGAACAGGAGTCAGTGAGGCACTCAGGGTCGGCACTATGGACAGTGATACAACAGTACCCAGTCAGGATGACCAGGCTACCCGATGTCCTGACATAATGGCGGCCAATCCATTGGTCACCTGTAGACTTTGTCGGACCCAGACTATCCTCAAGGACCAGCGCGTCCTATACTGACTGCATCGTGCCCGCACTCTGGCACCTGACCTCGTACACAGCCTATGTGCACAGCGGTGGATTACAGCACAGCTATACATATGATTTATTATTCAGCACCTAACAACTTATAATTATTCATCAGCCTCGTCTATCAGCTTATTATATTTATTCATTATCCCAGCCAGCAATTATAGTTTATTATTAATTATCCCCCCACATTATCAGTATAAGCAACATGTAATAATTTAGCAGTAATTAAACAGTTAAACAATCAACAACTATCAACACATAAGTTAACACTAGCGTCGCTCAGGCGACTAACTACTAACATATTATAAAACAACACGCACAATCGTCAAACAATTATAAGTCGTCTACCCTAGGGTTTTCACACAACAATTTTTCCTATGGTTGATGGACTAGCGACTACTATCCATAGCAATCGTAGTCTCAACACCCCTCCTCGGGTGTTGGGCATCAATCCCTAGTAGGGCTTGGGCTACCCTACTTCCCTATTATACACCAATCTTATTTCTACTATCTCTAGTGTATAGGGTTCAGATCTCCCTATACCTGCCCAGAAGACTACTGTCGCCCACATCCCCGCCGTGCCTCTGGAGCTCTCCCACGTCCTCCAACGAAAGCCTTCGAAGAAGGTGGCTTGAAGGGAGGGGAATGGCGCTATTTATAGGCGTGGAATGGGTCCATCGAGTCGCTATGGTCACAGAAATAGCCTCCATCGCGTCGCGACCGTGCCATGTGTCAGTGGTTCAACAGTTGTGATAACTGACATATCTCGCATCGCGATACACCTATCTCTGGATTCCTTCGCGTCGCGATAGTCATATTCCAGAAAATTCCTAGTCTCTTGGATTCTAGGGTTTTCTAGAATATTCTTTGCTTCCTAAGGGTATTTTTGTCCTTTCTAATCCTTTTTTGTCTATTTTTATTGTGTTAGGACTTTCCTAAGTATTTCTTTTGCCTATTTTATTTTCTCAAGTTGTCACATTACCACCCCCTTAAAATAATTTTTGTCCTCAAAAATTGCCGACTATGTACCTACGAAAAGATGGGGGTACTGCTTTTGGATGTCAGCTTCTCGCTCCCAAGTTGTGTCTCCAGTTCTTTCATCCCACACAACCCGTACCAAAGGAATCTGTTTGCCTCGAAGTTCTTTTATTCTTCGATCAACAATCTTGCATGGTAATGCTTTATATTCTAGATTATCTCTGAGCTGTACTGACTTAGGCTCAATAATATGAGACGGGTCGGGATGGTATTCCGGAGTTAGGATACATGAAAGACATCATTAAGGTTTGATAAGTTTGGGGGTAAGGCAATGTGATAGGCAACAGGTCCAACTTTTCGGAGAATTTCAAAAGGTCCTATGAATTGAGAAGTTAACTTTTTGGATTTGATGGCTCTACCAATGCCAGTTTAGGGGAGACTCTCAGAAATACATGATTTTCTGCTTCAAATTCTAAGGGTCAGCTTCTTTTATCATGGTAACTTTTCAGTCGGTCTTGCACTGCTTTCATCTTTTCCCTAATCATCTTGATTTGTTCTGAGGTTTGTTGGATTAGTTCTGGCCATAGAATTAGGTTTTCCCCTGGTTCAAACCAGCAAAGGGGTGTTCGACACTTCAGACCATATAATGCTTCAAAATGAGCCATCCCAATACTAGAATGATAACTAATGTTATAGGTGAATTCTACTAAGGGTAACAGTTCATCCAACTTCCCATCATTTCAAGGGTACATGCTCTCAAGAGATCTTCTAGGGATTGGACAGTTCGCTCAGACTGACCATCAATTTGAGGGTGGTAAGCTGAGCTCATACTTAATTTAGTACCCATGGCTTGGTGTACCTTTCTCCATAGTCTTGATGCAAACCTAGGGTCTCTATCAGATATAATGGTAGTTGGGACACCATGTAGTCTTACTATTTCCTTAATGTAGAGTTGGGTTAATCTTTCTAATGAATAACTTTCGTTAATGGGTAGAAAATGAGCACTCTTAGTTAGCCTATCTATGATAACCCAAATAGTATCATATCTTCTGAGTTCTGGGTAATCCTACTACAATGTCCATAGCTATATTATCCTAATTCCATTCAGGTATTGCTAAGGATTGGAGAGTTCCTGCACGCTTCCGGTGTTCATTCTTAGCCTTTTGACAAACTAAACAGGATAAGACAAAGTTTGTTATTTCCTTCTTCATTCCAGGCCACCAAAATAACTTTTTTAAATCCTGATACATTTTGGTAGCCCCGGGGTGAATACTTAACTTACTCTTATGCCCCTCATCTAATATTTTTTTCCTAATTTCTAAGTCCTCAGGAACACGTATCATTTCCTTAAATCTTAACACTCCATCCATTCCTATATTGAATTCTGAACTTTTCCCTTCTTCAAATAACATTCTCATTTGCCTAAGGTATTCATCTGTCTCCTTTATGAGTTCTAGAAAATCATTGGTGATAGTGACCTTACCTAGATATAACCTTTCCTTCTGTACTTTTATTCCTAAACTTGGATCTCTAATCTATTCTATCAAATCTAGTTCTTTGATCATCATGGCAGACACATGTAAGAATTTCCTACTAAGTGCATCTGCTACTACATTAGCTTTCCCTGGGTGGTAGTGTAGGTCAAACTCATAATCCTTTGTCGCATATTTAATTCCTTCTGATCAAACAAATATTTCAGGCTCTTATGGTCACTATAGACACAAAATTTTGCCCCATACAAATAATGTCTCCATATTTCCAGGGCAAAAACTATGGCTGCTAATTCTAGATCATGGGTAGGGCAATTTCTTTCATGAATCCTTAATTGTCTAGAGGCATAGGCTACTACCCTTCTCTCTTGCATCATTACACATCCTAACCCTTGATGGGAGGCATCACTGTAAACCTCAAATTCCTTTAAAGGATCGGGTAAAACTAAGACTGGAGAGGTAGTTAATCGATTCTTTAACTCCTGAAAACTTTTCTCACATTTATCTGACCACTCAAAAGAAGATCATTTTCTAGTCAACTGGGTTAGAGGTAGGGCAATCTTAGAGAATCCTTCTATAAACCTTCGATAATATCCTGCTAATCCTAAGAAACTTCTTACTTTACTAACTGTGGTAGGTCTATCCCATTGTAACACAACCTCTACTTTTGCTGGGTCGACAGCTATCCCTTCTTTATTTATAATATGTCCTAAAAATTGAACTTCCTCTAGCCAAAATTCACACTTGGATAACTTAGCATAGAGCTGTCTATCCCTAAGGATCTGTAGTTTTATCGGTAGGTGTTCTACGTGTTCCTCTCAGGTTCGTGAATAGATCAGTATATCATCTATAAATACAACTATAAACTTAACCAGATATGGGCAAAATATCCTATTCATATAATCTATAAATACTGCTGGGACATTGGTCACTCCAAATGGCATGACTAGGTATTCATAATGTCCATATCTTGTCCTAAAAGCAGTCTTAGGGATGTCTTCTTTCTTAACCCTAATCTGATGATATCCTGACCTTAGATCTATCTTGGAAAAGACAGAGGCCCCTTTTCACTGATCCATCAGATCATCTATCCAAGGTAATCGATACATATTCTTAATAGTAGTCTTATTCAATTGCCTATAATCTGCACACAGCCTAGATGCTCCGTCTTTCTTCTTTACGAACAAAACTGGTGCATCCCATGGTGAAACACTAGGACGAATAAATTATTTTCCTAACATTTCATCTAACTGTTTCTATAATTCTTCTAATTCTAAGGGTGACATGCTATAAGGAGCTATTGATATAGGTCATGTTCTTGGAATAAGGTAAATTATATTTCCCTCTCTGGTGGTAGTCTTGGAATATCATCAGGGAAAACTTCAGGGAATTCATTTACTATGGGTATGTTTTCTAAAGCTGGGGAATCTTTTCTTCTAGTGAGCATAGCATCATGCATACCTGAGAATTCCCTTTTTCCTTTCTAGTCTCAGCATTGGCAGATTCCTTAGTAAAGGTTAAAGTTTTTTCAGCACAGTCTAGAATTCCATAGTTGGCTGAGAGCGAATCCATTCCTAAGATTATGTCTAATTGTTGTAAAGGCAGACTAGGTCTACCAGGAAATCATGGTTTTCGATCTTAATAGGGCATTGACGACACACAATGGTAGTACAAAAAGAATCATTGGTGGGGGTCGAAATAATTAAAGTCCATGGTAAGGATGACGCATGAAGTTTTAGATATTCTATGTAATCATTCGAAATAAAGGAATGAGTAGCACTTGAGTTGAAAAGTACAGACAGAAGATGTCCAGAAACGAGGCACATACCTTGAATCATGTCAGGGGATTAAGACGATTCCGCTCCTCGCATCATGAACACTCTACCCGTAGCAGCAGGCTTATTAGATTGCCTTCTTGGCGGCCAAGCTCCTCCTGCCCGATTGCTCGGCCTCGTGTCCTCTTCCTGCCACCATCCTTTCTTGGTTTTGACTAGGTCCCCTCTCATTCGCCATTCCCACAGATGCTAGGTAAAGGTTCACCCTGCAATCCTTAATAATGTGTTCGAGTTTTCCACACCTAAAGCAAACCCTTTGTCTGCTTGTGGACAGTCCCTTACTAGATGATTCCCTCCACACCGAAAACAAGGTGAGATCCCATCAGAGCGTCGGGGAGCATACCCTTTGTATTCTATTTGATTCTTTCCAGATCTTGCATATGGGTTTCCCCGGTCTTCTTTCCCTTTTTGTGAAGGTCCATTGTTCCTAATTGGTCCACCACTCTTGGGTTCTCTTCTAGGTTCCACAGTTTCTAACTCCGTCCATTTCTCAACCATGTCCGGGAAATTTGTCAATCTCAGAGGTAAGATTGACCTCCAAAGCTCCACCCTAAGTCCATTGACGAATCGACGACACATCCATTCTTTACTAGGGTTTAGTTCATAATAGTCGGAGTACTTAACAAGAGCCTCGAATCTTGTGACGTACTCTCCTACCATCATATTTCATTGAACTAATGAACTAAACTCTCGTTCCTTCTGCTGTCGCACTATGTTTGGAAAATACTTCTCTAGGAAGCATTCCCGAAACACCTCCCAAGTGATAGCTCTACCTTCCACTTCCAACACTCTTTTTTTTCCCTGCCACCAACTTTTCACTTCCCCTACTAGCAGGAATGCAGCATAATCTTCCTTCCATTCTTCTCTACACCTCATTGCTACAAAGATCTTTTCCATTTCTTGTATCCATTTCTCAGCACCTTTTGGATCAAAATCCCCCTTAAACAGTGGCGGGTTTCCCTTATGAAAGGTCACCAGACCTTGATCAGTTTCATTGTCCCTTTGTGGCCGTGATGCAATTCGAATTAACTCAGCGTTCTGTTGGGTTTGCTGCAACACAGCCGTTGCCAGGTCCTACAGAACTTTGGCTTCTGGTTTCCTCTGATCTTGTCATGCATTCTGAATTCCTAATGTCGCCGGTCCAGAGCCAGTTGATTCAACAGTTCCTCCATTCATGTTTCTAGTTCACACCACAGTCCTTCATAAAAATCTGAAGTTCATTCATAAGATAACTCTTATGAATAGCTAGTAGCAATCATCTATATCCACTTACTCAGATAAGATAATTGCTAATCGAACTCGTACTCCCCCTTTACAGTTGGTGTTCGGTGGGAACTCCAACTAGGATATGGGCGAGACTCCATCACTCCCAATGACTCACAGTCCGGTTAAGATCGAACTGCTCTGATACCACCAAAATGAGACACCCTTGCCCCATTTATAATAATATCCCATAATTACGAATAATGACATTATCAAAGTACAGCGGAAGAAAATATATTTTTCATTATATAAAAAGTTTTTGAACATGCAGGGTTCCTCTTAGAAACCACCAAAAAAATAATATACATACATACAGAAACTACAATGGGCATACAAAAGAATATCATCAGTCAAAAGATATCAAAACCTAACGAGAAGCCTCCTATATCTGGCCCGTTCTGTGAAACCTAACGTGCGGTCGTGATGGTAAACGGGAGTCCCCAGTAGAAGGACGTCCCTGGAGCCTAGACTGATAGACCATCAGAGGCTCTACCAGAGGGGCAACAGGAGATAAAGGGACAGTCCTCTTTGACCTACGATGAACCTCCCAATCTTTGATACTATCCCTAGCCATACTATAAGAACCTGAAGATGAAGGAGCAGCTGGGTAACGTTGCCTAGCCCTAGGCTCTCGCCACATGCGGTTAAATGGTAACTGCTGCACAATTCTAAAATCACCAATAAAGGAGGCCCTCGGCGACCCTAAGAGACAAAAAAAGACACTAACTAGACCCGTATGGACCACGACATGGCGGCTAAAGTCGATTTCCCAGCAATCATCATCAATGTCATGGTAATATACCTCGAAGTCACCCCATACCGGGATGCTCAACTCCTTCAGCATCGACGGGTGGAAGTAGTGAGACATATTTAAGCTCTTGAGAATCTTCAGAATCTAAATATATAAAGTATAGAAAGGAAACAAGATAAAGCATGGGAGATGAGAACACACTACACACCAACAAATGGGAAAGCAGGAGAATAGAAATGTGAAGAAATAGGTTTAAGCATCCTCGACAATAGTTGGGATCAACGCCTAGCTACCCCATTTATGTAGCCTAGAGCTATATGCCTATGTGGCCACATAGCTAAGTAAAGTAGCAGTAGCGGCCCCACCATTGCCTTTATAATTAACAGGTTGGCTAGTCAGTTATCCATCCCCATATCCCGCTCATCGTATCCCTAAGAGTGCATCCCTACTCCCCAGTTTTGGCTTATAGGAACAGGTGTTAGGGCGGCACTCGGGATCGGCACTATGGACAGTGATACAACAGTATCCCGTCAGGATGACCAGGCTACCCGACATCCCGACACAATGGTAGCCAAACTATTGGTCACATGTAGACTTTGTTGGACCCAGACTATCCTCAAGGACCATCGCGTCTTGTACTGACTGCATCGTGCCCACACTCTAGCACCTGACCTCGTACACAGCCTATGTGCACGGCGGTGGATTACAGTACAGCTATGCATATGTTTATTATTTAGCACCTAACAGCTTATCATTATTCATCAGCCTCGTCTATCAGCTTATTATATTTATTCATTATCCCAGCCAGCAGTTATAGTTTATTATTAATTATCCCCCCCCCACATTATCAGTATAAGCAACATGTAATAATTTAGCAGTAATTAAACAGTTAAACAATCAACAGCTATCAGCACATAAGTTAACCCTAGCGTCGTTCAGGCGACCAACTACTAACATATTATAAAACAACACACAATCATCAAACAATTATAAGTCGTCTACCCTAAGATTTTCACACAACAATTATTCCTATGGTTGATGGACTAGCGACTACTATCCTTAGCAGTCGTAGTCTTAACACCCCTTCTAGGGTATTAGGCATCAACCCCTAGTAGGGCTTGGGCCACCCAACTTCCCTATTCTACACCTATCATATTCCTACTATCCCTAGTGTATAGGATTCAGATCTCCCCATACCTGCCTAGAAGACTGCTGTCGCCCACATCCCCGCTGTGCCACTAGAGCTCTCCCACGTCCTCCAATGGAAGCCTTGGAAGAATGTGGCTAGGGTATTGGGCATCAACCTCTAGTAGGGCTTGGGCCACCCTACTCACTACAAGAAAATTCGGATTTACCGACGGGCTTATACCGACGGTCACAGACCGTCGGTTAACGTGGTATTTTCCGACGGGCAAAGCCGTCGGTAAAACAAAAAGTCCGTCGATCATCGAATCGATTCTGCGACGCTCAATGCTCGTCGGTAATTGCACAGATTTTTCATGTTGGCGCCTATTTTTCAAATCCCGACGGCCTTATATCGTCGGTAAATTAACAAACCGATCGGTGGGCGAGCAGTTCTGATGGCCTACACCGCCGTCGATGTCGCGATAATAACGGCAACCGAGCCTTCCCTTTCTCCTCCATCTTCATCCCTCTTCTCTTTCACTTCCCTCTCTTCCTCCACCACCACCGCCACCACCACTACGCCGCCACCACCACGACCACCACCATCACCACCACCACCACACCCACACCACCACCACGCCGCCACCACCACGCCGCCGCCACCACCACCACGCCGCCAATCTGTTCTCTCAGCTCCTCCTAAAAGGTTAGGTTCTCATCTCCTCCTTCCATGTTTTATGCAATTATGCTGTGAATTTTGATTTCAATTGGTTCTGATTGTCTAATGGTTCTTGTTTTTTGTTCATTTTAGTACTTATGTTCAAAGTTAGAGTTTGAAGGTTGCTCTGCTCTTATTGATTTTGTAGATTGTTAGTTGTTTGATGGTTGTTCTGCTCTTATTGATTTTGTGGATTGTTAGTTGTTTGATGGTTGCTCTGCTCTTATTGATTGGTAGCTTGTTAGTTAAAATTTTCTATGTTTTTTCAGTATTTTTAGTTCGAGGCCACCACATTGCTCAGAGGCTGCCACTCACATCGAAGGGCGTGGACACTCTCTTGTTACGAGAATTGGGTATGCACTCTAACGAAATGTCGGTTGACTCATTGGGTGGAAAAGGGTTGGTGTTGACCCCACACCGACATATTTATTTGATTTGCTTCATAGTTCTCTCCCAGAGAGAATTTTGAGGTGATGTGTGTTTTGGCTAACAAAGGATGTTTTATGTTGAAGTGATGTATAGTTCTCTCCACGAGAGGAATTTTGTCTGATGTATATTTTATGTTAGAGTAAGGTAGCATGTAGATTATTCATTTAGCAAGCAACACATAAACTCAATTTCAGTAAGTGAATCTACGATCCTATGTTCATCCATTTTTTGAATTTGTGTTGTCTTCTTCTTAAGTGAATCTGCCCACACACTAAAATGGGGCTTAGGGATTTTTATTTGAAATTCCCAACGATTAATTCTGAAGTCAAATTAGTCGGCAAGAATTATGCAAGCTCAACTCCTAGATTTGAAACTTTATCTTGTTTTAATGGTGGTATAGGTGTAATTGTGATCTTTTGTTGCCACATAATAAGAGAGTGTATGGAGTTCTTGCCACGTCTCACTATACTTATAGAAACTACTCTTTTCGTTGCGTCTCCATGGCAAGAATTATTTTTCCCCAGTTGTTGCGTTTTCCTCATGTTGCCGGGCCTTTAACTTTCACTTTTTTAGTGTTTGTTAGGACACTGAATTGTACCAAAGCATTTGTTACTTAGATAAGTTTTGTTCTGTTTCTTCCTTTTTGTTGTTCCTTAGTGGGAAAATTCTTGATTGTTGTTGTTATTGTTGTATTCCTAAGCATATCATTTTGCACTTTATATTATATCTAATTTTCTTTTCTTCTTAGGAAGTTTTTATTTATGTTATTTAGAAATGGAGATAAATTTGAAGAATCATATTCTTTCTTTTCGCTACTTTTGCTTCTCGCTTCCCTATTTTGTCTCAGAAACAATTCATTTAATACTATAAAGTTAAAAGAAAAAACAAAGATATGTCACGCACTTCGCCCTTCTGCTTATCAAGCCTTCACATAATGAACTGTAAATAATGTGATGATATGTATTAAGGTCATTGGAAACAAACGACATGTGGGAATGATAGGTCACTGATTTAGAACCTTTCTATTCCTTAATCATGGCCGCGACTAAGTTTCCTTGCCTTTAAATTGTAACCCAAGAAGAAACATTGCTATTAAGCAGGGTTTGGGCATATTATTCTGCCTATATGTACCAGTAGCTGGAATCAACATTGATGGAAAAAATGATCAAGTTTCAATTCAATGGATGACTTAATTTCTTTGCATTATTTGTCTTTTCATGCATGTTAGCATCCGCATATATAAATAGAAATCAAGTGGTGAAAATTTCAGTTCGGTGGAGATTTTTCACTTATATTTCATTTTTATTTTAGCATATTGGAATTAGGAAGGAAACTACCTAAAGCGATGCAAAGACTACCTGGTGTTACAATATCTTGATATAATTATATGGTCTTATAAAAGACGTTCTTTTTCAACATCCTCTTTTAAATTATGTCCAGCTAGCACCTTGTAGTTTATTGGAATTTCCATTTATCGTGAGCTATCATTAAAATTAGCTTTGAAGGATGATAGAACCTGCTATATGAAATAATTGTTTGTCTTTGTAAATTATGATTGATCCGTGTGTGATGTTAATGTTCACCTGAATTTTTTTGTTTACAACAATATTATGCATAACGCAGTTATTTTACAACAATATTATACAACAATAACAACAACAACAATCGTAAAAATATCAAATATAATAGAGGTTGGCGGTGCATTAGGCGATTGTGTGATTTAAACATCGTAAAAATATCAAATATAATAGAGGTTGGCGATTCGTTAGAAAAGTTTGACCTTGTGTGACCATCAACTGCCTTGGTTAATGTAGTAGATTCTGGTGCTAGGCTAGTTTTTTAACTGCAGAAACAGAAAATGATTGTTTTTTGGCCAATTAATGGATTAGGATGTATGGTAGATGTGGCCATATAAGAGCTCTAATTGCATGGCATATACCAAGCCAAACCACTATGAAAACAAAAATTGTTAAAAGGATTTATGCTTCCCTTGCCGTCGGTATGCTTGTTTAATTCTATCCTTTAAGAGGATGTCAACTTTCAACATGTTACTTTTTAATTATTGATGAAATGGATGTTTGATTGTTGTTATTAGTATCGGAGAAAAGCCTTAGCTTCCCGTTTGAGGTTCAATATATTATTGAGTGCGTGTACTCTTTTAGATACCACGTGTTCATTGTATATTGAACCTTGAATTGTCCAAGTCGGACAGTTTGGGAAAAACTTTTTCTTTACTTGTATAATAGTTGTTGCTTGATTCTCGTATCTTGATATTTGATGAAATTTCGGTGAGATTCATTTCCTTTTGTTCTCTGGGTGCATACTTGATTGCCTTGTTCCTAACTGCGATCATTTTGTGTACTCAGAGACCAATGGGAAATGCTGCCGAAATTTTGTCAAGTATAAAATATGAGAATTACGGAATGACTATTATACGAGTTCTGAAAAAGTTTTTCCTCGAATGGGATAGGGTTATACCATTTAAAGAAAGAGAGCGGTTGTAAGAATGTCGTCTTCTTTGAAATTGTCATTTTTTGACATGCGAGAAGATGGAATTTTTTCCTTGAATCGTAGTTGGATGTCACGATAGGTTGTATCCGGAAGAGGGGTTTGAAACAATCTTTTGCGATGGGATTGATCACTTCGTTCAAGTCACAATGGCACCACGAAGATTTCGAAATTAATGGAGGGATTAGGTGTCCGTGCCTTAAATGCAATTGCGTAAAGATCAAGAGCCCAGGAGAGGTCATCTTTGCACTGCAGAGTTGGATTTATGCCTAATTACTGGATTTGGACTAGACATGGTGAAGAGTTACCTCGGGTTGGATTAGGGGTTGGCAATAATTGCACAGGTGCTTCAAGTAATTGCGTAGATACGGGATATGGTGAGCAGATTGAATTGATGTAAAATATGGTTTGTGATGCCTTGGGGGTCAACGTATCATTCGAGGAGCCACAGTATGATGACACAGATGAACTTCCAAATGAGACTGCACAAAGATTTTATAATCTCTTGTTAGAAACAAATAAGACATTGTTTGAAGGGTCTGCCGACTCTAAGTTATCAATGTGTGTGAGACTTTTAGCTCTCAAGTCCAACTGTGGTGCTACGGATGTGTGCTTGGATCTCGTAATGAAGATGATGTTGGACTCGTCACCTATCAGAGATGGTTTGCCAAAAAGTTATTACGAGGCTAAAAGCTTAGTGTCCAAATTGGGGTTGGAATCTAAAAGGATTGATTGTTGTGTGAGAGGGTGTATGTTATATTACGACAATGAATTTGGTAAAAACGATAGCACGCTGGTTGAATGCAAATTATGTGGTGAGCCAAGGTATATGTCACATACTGATAATGGGAAGGGTAGACAAAAACCAGTTCCACGGAAGGCAATGTTTTATTTGCCAATTATTCCAAGGTCGAGAGAATGTTTGCGTCAACACGCATCGCAGACAAAATGACTGGCACTATGAGAATAAAAGCACTTCAGGTATGTTGCGACATCCATGTGATGGTGAAGCTTGGAAGCACTTTGATCGTGTGAATCCCGAATTTGCAGCGGATCCACGTAATGTACGACTTGGCTTATGCTCGATGGTTTTACCCATATGTTCAATCAACGGCGAAACCTTATTCTTCTTTGGCGATTATTGTTACCCTATACAATCTTCCTCTGATATGTGCATGTCTAAGCCCTATATGTTCTTGACTTGTATTATCTGGGTCCAGATAATCCAACAGATGGTATTGACATATACTTACAGCCTCTCATTGACGATCTCAAAAGGTTGTGGAATGGCGTTGTGACTTATGATGTTGCACGAAAGAAGAACTTTACAATGAGGGCAGCTCTTATGTGGACCATTAATGACTTCCCTGCATATGGTATGTTGTCTGGTTGGGGTACTCATGGTAAGATGGCATGTCCCTGCATGGAGCATACAAAGGCCTTTACCTTGAAATTTGGGGGGAAGAGTTCTTGGTTTGACTCACATCGCAGGTTTTTACCAGCAGATCATCCATTTAGACAGAATAAGAACGCCTTCAAGAAGGGGAAAGTTGAATTAGATGGCCCGCCCAGGTTGACATCCGACGTATTTTTACGAGTTATGGATCTCGCCAAAAATCACAGATTTTGGTGAATTGGATCGATTTGAAGGATATGGACAATGGCACAATTGGACTAAAAGAAGTATTTTTGGGATTTGCCGTATTGGAAAGATAATTTGTTGAGACACAACCTTGATGTTATGCACATTGAGAAGAACTTTTTGACAATGTTTTTCTCACGGTGATGAACGTTAGAGGAAAAGCGATAGACAATGATAAGGCGGTGGACTTACCACTTTACTGTAGGCAAAATGACTTGCATTTGACGACTCGGTCGGATGGGAAAACCCTGAAACCCAAAGCCTGTTACTCTTTAACTGCTGAGGAAGCAAAGTCAGTCTGTCGATGGATAAAAGAACTTCAGATGCCAGACGGTTATTCTTCTAATTTGGCAAGATGTGCCGATGTGAACAAAGGAACCATGATTGGGATGAAAAGCCATGATTGTCATGTATTCATGGAGTGTTTACTTCCTATTGCATTTAGTTCCCTGCCGTCAAATATTTTAAATCCACTTACAGAACTCAGCCAATTTTTTAAAGATTTGTGTTCTGCAACATTGAGAGATGATGATCTTATCAAGATGGAGCAGAACATACCAGTCATTCTTTGTAAGTTGGAGAGAATATTTCCCCCTGGTTTCTTTGACTCTGTGGAACATCTCCCAGTGCATCTTGCACATGAAGCTAGGCTCGGTGGACCGGTTCAATACAGATGGATGTATCCATTCGAAAGGTAATATAATCAAATATTCTTTAACATAATTATTCACTGCCCCGGGTTAAATGTTGAAATGTTGATCACCAACCTTGTTATTCTGTAGATTTATGGGTATAAGGCCAGGGTTGAAGGATCTATTTGTGCAACTTACTTACACCGTGAGACAATTCATTTCTGTTCCCATTATTTTACGAACTTCATGCTGACACCAACAAATAATAGGAATGAAATAGAAATTGAAAGTGAAAGACACCCACCGCCTTATCGGTGTTTTGCCTTCCGATCGTCATCTTTGGAAAGGAGTGAAGTCCTGGTTAACGGGAGAAGATTGGAAGTCGGCCTGCGTTCACGTGTTGATCAATCTTGCCAGTATCACCATATCTTACGTATGTATACTTTTGACCACTTTCAATTTATTTAGTCCACACCTATTCATGATCATTTGTTTGATAATGACTTGTTCAGGGCATTCTTGTTAACTAAGCCCACAAGCGAACAAGACTCTTCTGCCTATATTCATGAATATTTCCCAACGTGGTTTATGAGCCAGGTATGTATTTTTAGTCCTATTTCAACTATTTGTTGTTTGAAAACACCTTGTAGTTTGCAAAAAGGAACCCTAAATCACTTGTGCATGTGTATACGCAGGTGTATAGCGAGTCAGAATCGCCCATAATCGAACACTTGAGAAATTTATCTCATGGTCCTAAATCACGTGTAAAAGAATAGCACACGTATTTCGTAAATGGTTACAAATTTCAAACTCAGTCAAAAACAGAGGGGAAAAAAACAGTTAACAGCGGAGTTTATGTAAAAGGTGCCACAGAGGGAGGTGAAGACGACTTCTACGGCGTGATTCAACATATATATGAGCTGGCGTACAATAATTTAGACTATACTAAAAGAATAGTGCTATTTTATTGTAATTGGTTTGATCCGTCAAGTAGAGGCACAAGAATGGATCGCAAATATAATACTGTTGACATATGCATGAGCAGAAGATACCAAATGTTTGATCCGTTTATCATAGCACAACATGTAAGACAGTGTATTATGTCCCTTATCCGTCAACTCGAAGGGACAAACAAGGTTGGTGTGTTGCAATAAAGACAAAACCAAGGGTCGCATTGAAGCGAGATGATCCACGGGAAGAAGTGGCTTATCAAGTGGATGAGATGTCTCATGTCAACGTAGTAAACGAGTTGAACCCATTTCTCGACTACGTGACGATCCAATCACATATGAAGATGTAAATGGAGATGAGGAATTAAATGAAGTGGCGAGAACCATCAAGATCTCAAGGCGATGCCAAGCGAGTGGGCGAGAATGGGCGTAATAAATTTGTTTAACTTTTTACAATTAGAGAATTTAATGTCTAATAACATATTTTATTTTGTCGATTATTTTCATATAACTTGTTTATTTTTGGAATTCATTTTTAATATTGTTATGTTTAAAAATAATATTTCATGACTCGTTATTATTGAATTGCTCTATAGACATATATGGCATCGGGAGGTTCAGGCTCGACTCCCCGACCACCCAAAGTAGTGGTCAGCGGAAGGAAGGGCATCAGTCGACCCCCTCGTTGTCGGAGGCCGAACATTATTAGGATTGATGATGCCGCTATGCGATGTTGTCATCCACACAGCGTCGCATACATCTACGCCTACGAGGCTCCAGCGAGTTCGGCCCCTACGCAGCTACGTCACATTGGGCACCTACGGCATGCGGGACCTTCGCATCGACACCCATTTACATGATGCCCACCCAGGGTTCCAGCAGACACTTGCCGCTTCTTCCTCTCATTTTGTGTCCGAGGCGGTGCGACACTCATGTGTCCGATCGGGAGTATAGTGTGGGCTAGGCACCTGATCAGGCCAGGGGTTCAAGAGGCGAGGAGGTTGAGCGGCGGCGGGATGAGCGGAGGTCGTTGATGATATTCAGATCTTTGCATGATGGCCGAGTTACTATTAGGCCAGCTGGTAGAGGGTGAGTATGTAGGTTGAATACACATTTTTGCCCCTTATCTTTTTTTTAATTTTCAATTTCGTCCCTTATCTTTTTAGTTTTCATTTAAGTCCCTTAAACTTCAAAAATCACATCAATTTCGTCTTTTCTGTTTATTTATTCATATTTTCTTAGACGAATCACCATCTGACACGTGGCAGAAAAATAAAATAAAATAAAACAAATTGCCACGTGTAAGATGGTATTTCGTCTAAGACAAAAAAGAATAATTAAAAAGAAAGGACGAAATTGAAGTAATTTTTATAACTTAATGGACTTAAATGAAAACTAAAAAAAAAGGATAAGGGGCGAAAATTACAGTTTAACCTATATTTTTTTAACTTGTTTGGTATGTTGTTATTGTTTAGGTTCCTTAGTCAAAGCCAGTGCGAAGGCTATCACTAAGTAATTGAGCAAAATTACCACACCTATTGGCCCACCCTGGGACGCTGACGGTGGATGAGCGGAGGCACATGTTCAATTCTTTCGAGTAAGTTGTTTATTTTTTTGTTGCGTATTATTTTTTATTTCATGAATCTCAATTATTTTTAATAACGTATTATATTCATACAGAGAGGTTTCTTGGAAGGAAGAGCGGGAGGAGCGGATCAAGAAGAACTTCCATATGAAGGCTTCCCACCGCCTATCGATATGCTTAGAGATGCAGCCTCAATGGGCAGCCCACTTGGATAGGAGATGAGATCTGGCGGTAGCTACTGGCGCCGCTGGAACTCCCCTGAGTTCAAGGCGATGGCGAAAGCGAAGAAGAATAGAGCCTCTGAAAAGGGTGGGAGCTTGCATCTTTGGAGGTTCGGTCGGTCGGTAGCGACCAGCATTTCGACTTGTATGTTTTATATTATTATTATTATTATTATTATTATTATTATTATTATTATTATTATTATTTAGTTAAGCTTTATTTATTAAATAATTACATCTCGTGATTTGCAAAGGAGGTTCATTGCACGAGCTCCATCGTGCAACTCATATTAGGAAAGGCAGGTGAGTTTGTCGATGAGCGGTCGAGGCGGACCAGGTAATTATAAAACATAATGAATAGTTTTTAACAATGTTTATATTATTTTATTACAATAAAAATTGACTAATTTGTTTATGTTTGTGAGGAGGAGTTTGGCGAGGATGTCTCGGGTTAGATCTCGAGACATCCTCATGTTCCCGTCTCAAAGCCCGGAAGGATCCAGTGCGTCGGTGATAGTTTGGCGAGATGTTGTTGGCGGCAAGAAGAAGAATTCGCCTATCACGGTCTTTGGCGACCTTGCGGCAACTACAAGAAAAGAACCTGTTGCCTCTCTCTTTGGAGAGTAAATCGGCCGATCGTCTTTGTCGCGGATGGCGGGAGATAAGCGAGTTGAAGCGGGCCATGGCCGGCGGCGGCGGCGATTAGCGGCCGGCGGCGGCGGATCGCGGCCGTCGGCGAGGAGGAGAGGCCGGACCGGCTGCCATGTTGGCTCAGTCTTTGCGGCCGGCAGGATGATCTGTACCATTTGCTAGCTCGCCACCGCCTCCTCCACCGCCTCGCCTCGCCTCATAGTACTTGGTGATCATGTCGATGATGCGAGATGGTGATCATGATCATGATTATCGGGATTATTAGTTATGTTTGTATCGATATTTTTTATATTTTCGGATATTTTTATTCTTGTTTTGTTAAATCAATTTTTTATTTATTTATTACGTTTCTTTTTTAATTTGTTTTATAGTTATGTTATCGCATTACATTTTTAAATACATGAATAAATTAATAATTAAATGTGATAACTAGTAATCGTTAATTAAGTGGATAAATAAATTAAATTTATTACAGAAATTAAAATTAAATAATTTAAAAAATTAAATAATTTTTTAATGAAAATTTAAACAATTTTCAATTGAAAAAAAAATTTAAAGTCCAGCTTTACCGACGGTCATGGCCGTCGGAAATGTCATCGGAATTATCGACGGGTTAAAACCGTCGGAGAAGCCGTCGGAAATTTACCGACGGGTTAAAGCCGTCGGAAATGTCATCGGAATTATCGACGGGTTAAAACCGTCGGAGAAAACCGTCGGAAATTTACCGACGGATTAAAGCCGTTGGTACGTATTTGCGACGCGCACTTTACCGACGGACATTAGTCCGTCGGTAATCCGTCGGAATTTTTTTATTACCGACGGTATTTGTGGATTACCGACGGCTTTTGGCCGTCGGTAATCCCGCGATTTCTTGTAGTGACTTTCTTATTCTACACCCATCATATTCCTACTATCCCTAGTGTATAGGGTTCAGATCTCCCCATACCTACCTAGAAGGGTGTCGTCGTCCTCGTCCCTGCTATGCCTCTAGAGCTCTCCCACGTCCTCCAATGGAAGCCTTGGAAGAAGGTGGTTTAAAGGGAATAGAAAGGCGCAATTTATAGGCACGGAATGGGTCCATCGCATCGCGATAGACCTCTCTCTGGAGTCCCTCACGTCGCGATAGTCATATTCTAAAAACTTCCTAGTCTCTTGGATTCTAGGGTTTTCTAGAATGTTCTTTGCTTTCTAAGGGTATTTTCGTCCTTTCTAATTCTATTTTTATCGTATTATGACTTTCCTAGATATTTCTTTTGCCTATTTTATTTTCTCAGGATGTCACAGGTCTCGTGGTGGAAGCAAGAAGAGGGGGTGTAAGTAGCAGAGTTGGGGTGCAGATAACAGTTTTGGCTCAAGTTGCTCGTATGGGCGATTCAGGTCAGGTGAGGAGGATTAAACCTCAATTACTGGGAAAACATGTAGTAGAATAGTACTTTTAGTATGCGTAAGGGACCTCAAACCCTACTAGGGGTTGATATTAGTAACACCTTAGGAGAGGTGTTGTGACATGCAATAGTTGAGGATAATTATCATATGTCTATCAACCATAGGATCAATATATGTATTATTCGAGGATGTTTGATAACCTGCAATCCTAGGATAGACATCTTGTTTGCGTGACGTGACTATTGTGATTGATAATCCTAGGATAGAAAACTTATGTGCCTATTTGAAATGGTTGATAACATGCTAGTTGATGGTCGCTCTTATGGTATATTTGGTTCCCAAGAGAAATTGTGAAGAGAGAAATAGGTGAGAGAGAGAGAGATTGAAAATAGAGAAAGAAATGAGAAATATGATAGGTTTAAAGTATTGTTTGGTATAACAGAAAGAGAAGAGAAATAGAGAAAAGAGAAATAGAATGATATTATGAATTGAGAAAAAAGCCTTTATCTAGAAAATATCTAACCTTTACCAAGTAAAAATATTAATTAATTAACTTAACTTTTTCAATTAATTAATTAATCAAGTAGATTAATTTACTATACATTTTCTTTTAATTAATTAATATTTTGATTAATTTATTTTATTTTAACTAATTAGAAAACATTTTAATTTAATTTATGTTAGTTAATTCTCCTTCTGCAAAAAGATCAAGTCTCGTAACCACTCCCCCCCAAAGCCACTCCCCTTCCGCAACCACTCTCGCCCTCCCCCCAACACACAGCCACTCTCAAGGCCCAACCACTCCGAAGCCCCCTCCCTTTTGTGGTTGCTATTTTATATTTTTAGCTTTGAAGTTCTTTTTCTTTTTTATTTTGGTGTGTTTTTTGTTAACCACGAGTTGCAGATCCAAACTGAGATGTGTCATCTTCTATATCGGTCATATGTTCTCTCCCATTTCCCTCCTTTTCGGTGATAAACTGGCTAGCGACGATGCATGTAAAGGCACAGCGGCCTTGATTAGAGGGAAGCCTCCAACAAGAAGAGGTAGGGGCAAAAATGGAACAAAGAAGAAAATAGCATCTCTCACTCCCCTTTCTTCGCATATCAGCGAAAAGCCTAAAAAAGTGGTGGGGCCCATGGCGTTTTGTCCTCTCTATCCCATTTCTCTGCAAACCAAACGAAGGAACTTAACCATTTCTCTTTTATTTCTCTTTTAGTTAACTCTCTCCTTACAATTTCTCTTAAAATAAACACAATGTTAGCGATACTAGGAATGATGTATACAACGATTTAGGATGATTGATAATTTGTATATGATTGGATTGTGACTGCCGATTGAGGTGCTATTGTCCATAACTTGCTCACATGTTGTTTGACTGGTTATAGTTGTACGTGTTGTTGTTATGATGGGAGTGTAGTCATAATGTTAAGAGTGTTACCCTCTCGTTGGCGGATTGCAAATCCCTAGACAATAATAATGGATATTACCATTGATACTGTGTATATCAGTGGTGATAGCTGGGTCGGTGTACCCGAGGTTGGTGTGCTCAAGACTTGTGTGGGCCCAAAGGTACAAAGTATGTGGGGCAGGACGAAAAACCGGTCCTTGGGGAATGTACCCAGCGTAGTGTGGTAGAGCTCAATCCTCCTGACAAGGCAATAATACTCCAAGTCTGACAGTGAACAATCTTGGCCAATCCTTGTGTGGGGAAATGGTACTTTACCTTTTGTGGGGGAACGGTACTTTACCTTGTGTGGGGGATAGTATTATAACGAGATTTGTTCCTGGGATGACCAACTTATGTGTGTTTCCTCTTGTGCCTATGAGACTGGTGATCAGTCTCTGGCGTGTGATAGACTGATGATCAATCTGTGTGTCGTGGGATATGTGTTCAGTGGTTTGTGTCAAGTATCGGTGGCATACTAATCTTGTTAGTGGTGTTGGTTCATGGGAATGATTGTTATACTTGTTGTATGCTTGTGTGTGCATGTTGATTGTTACTGTTCTACACTATTTTCCAATTTTTATGGTAATTGATGAGTTTCTTACCTTCTCATTTCTATGTATTCTGTATACTAGACTATGATTTATTAGCAGAAGGTGAGGAACGGCCTGTGCTGGGAGCTTATACTTGAAGAGTAGGGCCTAGTGTTGCCTTAGTATTTTATAATGTGGCGCCCTGTCCAGGCAGGGTGTTACAACATACATGTTGTTTTCCAAGCATCTGGTGGATGAGGCCATTAAAGGGCAGCATGTCACACATCCTTAGGATTGTGTTGAGTGATACCTATGCTAGTTCATGCAGATTTCACATATGTTCCTGATACCAACAACTATAGGAGAGCCACCTAGGGGCCATTGATGAGGCTATTGGGGCCGTCGTGGAGGCTGGTGAACTTTCGGAGTATAGTTCTAGTACTGCTGCTTCTCATCTAGTAAGCTAATGTTAACTCATATAATATTGTGTATTAATTCACTTTGTTTTCACATTTGCTTAATATGTCAACTTGTTGTTTGTAGGGACGATCGAGGGGATGCTTGATATATCCTCTAGTGTATGCATGACAGATAGGAGGTTGAGGAAGAAACTGTAGCATGGTAGAGTGTATGTCAGACACTAGTCGAGGCATGTAACGCGATCACATATGAATATGAGAGGATGAAGAGGACTTGGTTCACGCAACGACCAACATTTTTAAATGTATTTTGACTTTAATTTTGTAATTATTTTTCTTTATGTTTTGTTTTTTTAGAGTATTTAGGTTGTCTTTATCTTTATTTTCTACTCTCTCCATCTTATTTTACTTGTCCCATTTGTAATACTCTATCCGGTCTTAAATATAAGCAAAAGTCAAAATATATTTGGACCAAATACATTTTGACTTTTACTTATATTTGTGACCAAAGGGAGTATTTCATTGTCTCAAATTACTTGTCTCTTTTTAAAAAATAAAGAAGTACTAATTACTTTTCCCCCAAAAAACACCTCTTTATTCAACCAACAAATACTAATGAGTTTTTCTACCTAACCACTCCACTACCCTCCAGTCAAAACAAAAGAAAACACTCCAATTAATAAGGGTAATTTAGTCAAAGAGTATCAATTTATCATGAAAATTAGTAAACTCGATTATTTTTTGAAGAAGTGTGGATAACCTACAAGGACAAATAAAATGAGACAGATACCGTATCGATTTTAAACCATAAGTAAAATATTTTAAGAAACCAAAAAAACACTTCCGAAAACTATCTTCTGGAAGGTATAAAACATGCGTTATGGAAGTTCACTTCTAAACTGTGGGTAACATCTAGAAGTTAACTTTTGGTCAACATGTTCTATACATTTCAGAAGTTATGACGGTCTAAAAGTTAACTTTTTGAAAGTTAATTATCAACTAAATGGAAATATAGCTTTAGAAGTTACAACTTTTAAATAATTTTTTTTAAAAAAAATAACAAATTAATTTGCGGTGGATATATCTGTGAGAAAGGTGCAAATAGCAGTGGATTCATGGTTGCACACTTGCATACATATGATAGATAGAGTAGTACTTCTTCTCTCCCAATATATATGTCATATTTACAAACAAAAAAAAATTGTCCCAAAATATGTCATTTTTTATTTTTAATGTACTCTTTGTTTTAAAATAAGTGTTGTTTAAGGTTTTTTCACACAGATTAAGAAAGACAATAAATGAATTAATGTGAGTAATAATTTTACAAAATTATCATTGCTAACCATTAGTTGTTATAAATGCATAATGGAGTATAGTTACTTGTGAGTGATGCACACATTATTAATTTAGGGATATAATTGGAAAAAAATAATTAATATTACATTGAAAATATAAAACGACACTTATTTTGAAACGAATGGAGTAATATGAAATGATTTCTGTCAATTGTACCTTTAAATACTCCACTTTGTATTTATGACAATAGTTAATATGTCAATAGTTAATAAAGTTAATTTCATAAAATTATTACTGTTTTATTTATTTATTATTTTTCTTAAACCGTATGATTTATATATATATATATATATATATATATATATATATATATATATATATATATATATATATATATTAGGACGGAAAGAGTATTAGAAAAGTCACTTACAATGGAGAAAGGAGAACCATCTCCGTTCAAACCACGTCATTCTCCATTTAAACCAATCAGATAAGGGAGCAGAAGCAGTAAGCGTTCGAAGAACGAAGTAACCGAGCCTAGGTGGCACGGACTCCCGGAGGACAGGACAGTAATTTAACGCACAAACATAAACACTGCTACTAATTGTTTATTACTCCAAGGAGTACCACTAGAAAGCATAATTAATTTTTGTGACTTGATACCGTACGCATTCATTCAGATAAAATAATGTGGTTTTGTTTACCCCGACATTATTAAATCAAAACACAATTAAAAAATTGAAATTTAAAAATGGTAGGAAAATCGTAGAAGCCCCGACCACCAAATCTCCGGCACAGTGAGTAACAGCAGCCTTTAGTAGGGGGGGAAAAAAAAAAAATCGCACACGCGAATTCAGAAAGCCTTTTTAATTAACACGCCGTCTTATGTAATCTCTCATTTAACAATTCGTTGCATTATTATCATAGTTTAATTTCGTCAAATGGACTATGATTTTCTTTTTTGTTTACTACGGCCCATTAGTAGTGTCATGACCCGACCCAATTTGTCGAGTTTATTCGGCAAGAAAAATACTAGTGATCGTCTCCATTCTTTTTATTAAGGAAATTAGGGTGAGGGGTGGTGCTCATTCTAAGACAGGAAATAACTCTAGGCTTTAAGAACAATTATAAATAAATTTATATTTACCTTACCTTAAAAAGAATGGTGGAGATTTGAACTTGCGACTTATCATATACGAGATCATGTCACATACTTTTAATTACTCCCTCGTCTCTATTTGATTGACGTTTAAGGTTGTGGCACAAAAACTAAAAAATGTAATTAATAGTTTAAAATTCATAAAAAATATTTTATAGTTTTTGAATATGCCCTTTGTTACTCTCTCTCTTTCTCATAGTAATTGATTATTTAGTCAATTAATGCTTTATGGATATAATAGAAAAAAATAATTTAATTGATATTATAAAATGACAATTAGAACAAGACAAATTTTTTAAGCTAAAACATCAAACAAAAAGGGACAGTAGGAGTAGAATTTTTAGTTTTATTCGTATCTCGATTGTTTTGTAATGTTCGACCTCTATTTTACATATACCTTCCAATTTTTGAATTGTCTCTTTTATTTAACTGTCTCATTTTTATTTATTTATTTGAAAACACACTAAACACCTAAAATAATATATTATTCTTCCCTTAGTAATATCCTAAAACTTTAATAGAAAAAAGACACTTCATATATTTATTAAAAGAAATTTGAATGCATATTATATATTTACTAAGACACTTTATTAATATAATTTAATTTCTATGCATTGTTAGTGTAAAGATATTTTATATATTTATCCATTAATATGTTGACACTTTAGTTTGTGAGTTTTAAAACACATAATTTATCATACTTATTAAACAATATGGCGACACATTAATGGATAAATGTATAAAATATTTTAATATTAACTGTGCTATAAATTAATTTTTTATTTATTATTTCACTTCTATTTCGTTTTAACTAGATCTTTTTCTGCCTATACTTTTTTTTAATCTAGGGTCAATAGAAAATTGACTAGTCAAAATTTAGAATAGTAGAGAAAAATAACTGATCCCAATCTCATCACCGCAGGTCAATGTTTGTCATTCACCTAAAATCTCTTACTACTACTGCATCAATTCCCATGAGTGTATGTTCTGCCAATAAATCCGATCGCAACGGCTCGTGGCAAGAAAGGCACGCCTGCGAGATTAGATGAGCGTGAATGCTGAGAACTGAAAAAGGCCAAAAAGAGGTGTGAGTGTAGGGAGTGGTCGTACTTGCTTCTTGTTCCTTGGTTCCAGTACTCCCTCCTCAACAACCACTACTACAACTAATAATCTGAGTGATCTCTGCGAGGCATGGTGTGGGTAGATTTATTGGCGCATGCAATGGTGCACGCTTTGGCTCGTGGATCCAGGGATGAAATCACCATAGTAGTAAACTAGTAATATTGAGTCAAACCATAGTTAAAGACAACTAGGCTAGCCTAACCCTATCTATTATTCTATCCCACGCAAAGACGTAATCGCAACCGTGCCACGCGACCTTTCTTTGTCGTTTCCTTATATAGCCTTCGTACGGTCACTGATCGTGGGGCGTGTAGGTTTTAGCCTTTTTGCCCAATGCGATGGCAAAACCAATTAAGTAGTGACGCGTGTCAAGCTGGTCATACTAGCAGCGACCATCGTGGAGATGTAGCCGCCAGTGGCGTGCTTGCTAACTTATCCACTTTTTATATTTATATATGTATATGTATATATCCAACACAATTTGAGTATATATAATAAAATATTTATGAGTCAAATACTTTATCCCTCCCCTATTTTATTTGATGTTGTAGCAAAAAAAACAAAAAAAATTTGTCTCATTTTAATTGTTACTACTTTCATTCATTTTTACTTGTCTTTTAAAATTATTTTATACAAATCAATAAACTAATAAATTTTGTTGTTTTTGATAAAGTTATTAGTCTTTTTCTTATTATTCTCTTGATTGTTTATTATTCATTCATTTATTTTTCTCTCTACAATAAATAATTAAGGGTATAATTGAGAAACAAGTAATTAATGTGACCTTAAACTATCAAAATGATAAATAAAATGAAACAAATTTCTTCTTAAAAACAGAGGGAGAGTATTTTACAATACTAAAGAAGTATTAATTTTTTTTCCTATTATACCCTCGATTAATAATATGAGAGATAAAATATATATAAGAGATAAAAAAACCTAATTAATATGAGAGACAATTAAGAAATTATAAGTTTTTATGAAATCTAGAATATTAATTGTATTTTAAAAATTCATGAATTCCTGGAACTAACTTGTTCTTTATTTTCCAGACGAGTAAACTGCTATTTTGGCCTCTAAATGTGTTAGGGTTGTTATTATAGTCATTAAATGTATCGAAATTACAAAATATCTCCGAACATGTCTTCTATTATTAATTTTAGGACCAAACAGACTAATAGAAAATATATTTGAGAATCAAACTAACTAACGAAAGACACATTTAATAGTGTTTTTGTAAATTTGATACATATTCTATAACAATAGTAACAACGACTCATACATTCAGATATCAAAATGGTTCTTTACCCTTTTCAAAATATTTTGGCCAAAATGAACGTTTGTGACGAATTTGGCAAAAATTAAAGAAAAAAATTTAAGTGTTGCTCAATAAGTACTATTTATTTATGTTATTTACTAATTACCAATCATATTTTTAACTGTTCTATATGTTGAAATCTGATTAAAGAACGGTAAAAACTACACCCTCCGTTTTAAAATGTTCAAAATAACTATCATTTTAAAAAAATGAAAAATTTCATATTTTTAGTATAATATTAATTTTTTTTCCTAATTTTATCCTTAAATAAATATTATATATATCACTCCTAATATATCATATTACATTATATATTTATATAATTATTAATATACTAATAATTAATAAGAAAAAATTAGTAAATTGGTTCACTCCCTGAATTATTTATTGTTTTTCTAAAAAACCTTAATCTTGGGTGTGGGTCAATTTGAAACGGGGTAGTATGCATCTAAATTTTGTCCAAAATAGAATTGGAAGGACCGACCGTGCAGGTGCTAGTAATAATCACTACTTACGAAAGATATAGATTTGATTGCGCGTGGGTTGGGGTCAACTCAGTATGTGCAGCAACAGAAGTGAAGTACTGCCGTCGATACCAAGGTCCATCACCAACGGACCCCGAAGGCACCCAACATCGTGGTCCTCCCGCTGAATCAATAAAAATAATATATAATTTAAAGTTATATTAATTACTTATTTTTTAATTATATTTTTAATTATCAAAAATAATAAAATTTGTTGGTTTTTTTAGTTTGTGTAAAACAACCTTATAAAAAAAAGGAGGAGAAAGGAGGAATTATTTTAAAATATGTTTGTTTAGTTCAATTTTTTTAAAAGGAGAGGAACAAAATCCCTCATAACTTAATTTTGACTTCCCTCCCAAAATAGAAGGTTTTGGAGGGAAGGAAAAGAGAGTTTAAATAATTTAAAATAAAATTACATAAATATCCTTATTTATAATATAATATAAAAAACTATAAGAATATACAAGTAAATTAATCCCTCCCCTTCATTAAAATCTCTCATCTTCCCTCCTGAATCAAACATGCAAAGTCTCCCCTTCCCTTCTCTCAACCAAACACAAAATCAAATTAAATCTCTCTTCTCCTTTTCCCTTCCTTCCTCTCTCCTTTATTAAAATCTCTCCCTTCTCTTTCCCTCGTTTAAACTAAATAGACCCTAAAAAATAAGTAAAAAGAAACAGAGATAGTAACATTTACCGAGATAAAAATAAATATAACAATTCCATTTTGTTTTACCTTACTATAATTATAATGTGAAAAACTTCAGCCAGTACGTCCATTCTTTTTATTTTATTTCATTTTTTTAACTTGATTGTAAAGTAGTACAGGCAAAGTCGTTGGGCCATTCCTTTTTCTTTTTAATATTTCTTTTCTACCTTGTTAAAGCATCCACAATGGTAGACCTCAATATGGGGTGCTTAAGTGGGTCCCAGTTATACACATCACTCATATTTATTCTTTTTAATTTAAGCATCTCATAAACATTTTTTCTCTCCAACCCAGCATTTCCTAAAAAGATCTTAAAGGGTCCCACAAATAACCTCACATTTATATTTTATTAATAGTTTATTTATTAATTTTATGATTGTCAATTATAGTTGAATAAAAAAAATAAAAACAGACCCACTTTTAGAGAATAGGATCGATGCTAGAATTAGCATCGATGCTTTTTTAGCATTTCTTGCATCTACCTCTCCAACGCTAAAATGTTTTTAAGCATCGAATGCTATTAGCATTTACAGCATCTAGCACCCGCGTTGCATATGGTCTTACGGGCTTCTTTCTTGATGTACTAGAGTACTAGTCTCTTGTACACGTACTAGTGTACTATGTCATGCGCATATTTTCATGTTTTGATTCCCTTAGTTCGTTTGTCTCTATTTCTCTATAATTCTATTTTCCCCTCCTTTTAGGGGCTATTTGATGGCCAATATAAGATAAGAAATTATATGATAAGAGGGTTGGATAAAAATAAGATAAGATAAAGACATGATAAGCTCTTATCCTATCATATATTTGATGTACATATGATAACAAATTAGATAATATTATATTATTATATCATGCGATTGAGATGAACCAAATAATAGTATAACAGGATATAAGACAAAATTATCAACGTCACAAATAAAATAGTTTTTTCTAAAATTAATTTCTAATATTTTTTATTAATTTGATAATTTATAATATGAATTTTTAATTTTAATATTTTAATATTTTATTAGATTTTATTTTTTATAATTTCTATTTCTTCTAGCTTTTTATTTTTATATCATATTAAATGACAAAATTAGCCTTATGACAAAATTACAAATAATATTTCAAAATTAGTTTTAATATTTTTAAATAATTTTTAACTTAAATTAATTACTTTTATCGTTTTTAATATTTATTTTTAGTTTTTATTTTTAATATTTTATTTTTAGTAGATTTTCTATTTTTTATTTTAAAAAAAAATATAAATTGACAAAGTTACCCTTGTGGCAAATAGCACATGATTTTTAAAATTAATTAGTTGTTTTTTATTAATTTAATTTTTTTATAATTTTACTTTTAGTTTATTATTTTTAATTTAAATATTATTTTTTTAAAAAAACTAAATTTATTTTTTAATTATTTAATATATAATATTAATGTTTTTTTGGTTTTTTGTTTTTTTTAAATATTTATATTTTATTAGAATTCAAATTATGTTTTGAAGGGTAAATGAGGAAAAAAATTTCTTATCATATCCTGTTGGTTTCCAACTCAGCCCTTACCTCAGGATAAAAATTACACTAGAGATATAAGATAGGATAGACTGACATGATTGACTTATCCTATCATGTTGGCTCATCAAACGCTAGATTAAGACATGATATGATAGCTTATCCTATCTTGTCTCCCTTATCTTGGCCATTAAACAGACCCTTAGAATGTTGGAAAAACATATCTAGAGGCTCTCGGAGCATGAAAATAATTTGTAATTTGGTCGAAATGGACCCAATTAAAGTTCACGAACCCAAGTGACGACTAGAGATGCTAACGGTGGGAACACGGTGATAGTAATTTCGGTGGATAAAAATCTTTTTTCTATTCACCTCTTATCTACGTTTATACTCATTCTACTTTTTTCTGGAAAAAAGTCAAATTATTCTGTTTCTTCCATGATCAAAGGATTAATAAACATAGGAGTCGCATAATAATTGTGGGGACTAGACTTCAATAAGAATGCTCTTACTAAGCTATTAAAGACCCTATTTGCTTGTCTCTTAATAAACGCTATCTTAAAATTGCGTGGGTAGAGAGAATAGTATATTACGTTGTCCTAAATTGGTGCGTAGTTCGGTGACAATATCAATAGGATAGATAGATCATCAATTACTGATTTACAATCTGACTCAAAAATTACTCTATCAAAACCCAGAATGCTGCTTGCAAGACCTAAGGCTTGAAGAAGTGTTGATGCGTCACCCTCTGAAATTGTCTCCATAGTGCAAGACCAAGACGTTTAGGCTAAAATAAATTGGCCCATAGTCCCATACAGTCTCTGAAACATTTTCCCATACCAGATTTGGATTTATTTAGGAAGGTAACATAGTCAACATTACATTTTATGTAGCCTTCTACAAGTTTTTGCCAAGAAATAACTTGCCCCTCTTCAATATTAAAATCTGCAGCAACATTTTGATGGAATTTATGCAACCAAAGCCACTCATTCAGAGCATCTTTAGCCAAATGAATAACACACTTTACTGGAGTTAAATTTCATCCCAAAGCATGACGTTTCTACATTTCCATAGGCTCCATAAAATCATAGCAAAGAGAACAAAATCATTCTTTTGCATATGTTGACAGAGCCCAAAAAAACAGATCTGAAAAACTTAAAGATTGCACCATAAATTTTGGATCGTGGGCCAAAGACTAACCTGATTCTAACATTCGGGTTTTAAATGGTTTTCATGGATAGTCACGGATAACTATAGATATTTGTTAGCATACCAAAAATTATAAAATAAAATATGATTAAGAGTAACATATGTAATGCAATGTTTGAAAATATAATAACGACAATGTAATAGTTTATTCAAACACAATCAAGATTCAATAAAAATAAAATAAATTTTGCTTGTATATATATAGTTAGATGTATTTATGTAAATTCATATATTAGATATTTTCACAAAGCTTGTGTGTTCTGTTTTTAAAGTAACGAGAACTGCTTTATTACGATTAATTTGTAGGAAATCGGGTTGGATCAATATATTGACGAACCAATCACAATCATTTGCTATCTATTCGTAATGTCAATACTTCGCAAGATTCAACATTTCTCTGAAAAGAATACAAAAGAAATGCTAGGGACACACTCTCTAACACTTTCTTTCCAACACATTCTCTCCTATTGGTTGAAATTCATATGGGTCTCACTAAATTTGTATGGGACCCACACAAATTTAGTGGGACCCGTTTAAATTTCAACCAATAAGAGAGTGAGTGATGAGAAATGAGTGTTAGAGAGTGCGTTGATAGCACTTCTCAAGAATACAATAATAATGACAATCAAAACTTTATTTTTTCTTTTACTAGGTAAAGTCGACTAATCCAAATGAAAAATTAAGTGAAATTATAGACTATTGAAAGGAACTTAATGTTGTTTTATAAATAAATGATCATATAGTTAAGAAAAATCCCGAGGTTCAAATATATAAATTATTTGGTTTCGAAATTCAAGTGTATATTATACACCAGAAAAAAAATTAAGTGTAAACTGGATAATAACATTTCATTCTTTGGCGCGGCACAGAATAAATACATTTTTTTTTGTTGTCAAAAAAATAAATACATTAGACATATGGTTTCCGGATGAAAATACAACATTGCTATCATGGCCCCAAAAGTGCATGGTCTTGGCCCAATCAATTTAATTGAAAAGCTTTTGCCCGTTGAAACATTGGATAATCATATGCCATGGCAGTGGGCTTTGTTAAAAGCACCTCTCAATTTAATTTCCTCACCTCCCCTTCCCCGCCTAAAATGTGTAAAATACCGCTACCCCATAAAAATAATCCAAACTACTCCCTCTTCACCACCACCTACACAATTTCCCATCCCACCACTCCCTCTCCCTCCCCACCACCACCTCAGGTGCCCACCCAACTCAATCCGCGCCATCTCCTATCTTCGTCGCCACCCTCTCCCCTCCACCCCTAACATTTCTCGGGAATTCGCGAGACAAATTTCCCCCCTACATTCTCAGGCTATCCAGAAACAGGATTCAAGACACGTCCGGAAACAAGATTTCAGACGAAGAAAAAATAAAAAAAAATAATTAGTTTCCTGAAAAATTGATAACAATTTGTACATCCAGAAATAAGATTCTGGATACATCTAAAAACAAGATTCCGTATGAAGAAAAAAAGGAAAAAAATTGGTTCTTCGAGAAGATGATAACAGTTTGCATGTTCAGTGAACACATGAACCAAGCACATACAATTAATGTTCAGTGAAAGAAATATTTAAGCAGCTAGTGAAATTCACAAACGTGAACCAAATTTACGTTAGCGGATCCAAACCCTTCTTTGATAAAAACTTCACGTTTATAACAATAATTCTATTACATAAAAAAGCCATGCATTGACCACTACAATGACCTAAATGGGCTTTCTTCCACATTTTCCAAGTTTCTATTACACTATTTTCCACTCACACAACAAGCAAATCGTGAATCACCAACTCATCACATCAAAATGCAGAAAAATACGCAGAGCAATGTTCTCTCAATAACCAAAACCAAACTAACTATTGTTTCGAGACCAAGACGCTGTCGGAAGGATTGGCGGGAACGGAGACCTCGAAAATGTCGTGGTGGCACACGCAGAGGTGAGGGGACCATGGTCTGAGGAAGATACTCCATGGAGGTGGCGGCATTAGCGTGAGCATCGATGGTGATGTTGCAACGACAATGAGTTTTGAGTCTCATTGGTGACGAGAGGAAGCGAAATCGACATCGTCGTTGACTGCATAGGAGTAGGAGGTTGGGGACGACGAGGATGACTGGAGGGGCAATGCTGCATAAAGAAAGAGAGAAAAGCAGTAGAGGGGTCGTGGCAAGGTATTATGAAAAATGAAAATAAATAAAAAAATTAATACTAATGGTAGAATATGTGGCTAATTGGTAGTTAATTAGCTTAGGAAATTAGGAAATTTACACGCATGATGGTCATTAGGAAATTTACACGCATGATGGTCGTCCCGAGGATATTCACAAAACGGCATTCTACCCGCATGATGGTCATTAGGAAATTTTGGGTTTTGCCATTCGGTCTCTGTAACGCATCACCACATTTCAAGCTACGATAAATGATCTTCTTCGCCCTCACTTGCGTAAGTTTGTTATTGTCTTTTTCAACGATATCCTAATCTATAGTGCATCCTGGCCTAAACATCTCACCCATTTGGAGCTGGTTTTTCAATTGGTAATCCAAGGTCAATTTTACCTGAAACCTGAAAAATGTGGCTTTGCCCTGCATCAAGTGGAGTACCTTGGCCACACAGTGAAGGCTGGGGTCGTTTTCCCTGATCCTGCTAAAATTCATGCCATGGTAGATTGGTTGATTCCTACTTCTCTAAAGGCTCTAAAAGGCTTTCTAGGATTGAAAAATTTTTGCCACAAATTCATCAGGGGATATGCCATGATTTCCAAATCTCTCATCACTTTTCTCAAGAGAAATTACTTTCATGACTGATATTTCTATGTTGGCCCTACCTGATTTCACGAAACCATTCATTCATCATATTGGTGCATCAAGGCTAGGCATGGGGACAGTGTTGTCCGAAGGAGGGAAGCCTATCTCCTTGTTTAGCAAGCTCTTTGTACCTCGTATGCTCAATTGTTTCACTTACTTGAAAGAACTGCACGTGATCACGACCGCCATCAAAAAGTGGCGTCAGTGCCTTTTAGGCCATTTTTTACCATTCAAACCGATCACAAACCTAAACCGATCATCAAAATTGGTTTCGGAGGGATTTTGCTCCCCTCTCCTCCCATAAAAAAAATTGAACCAAACAAATATAATTTAAAATATCCCTTCCCTTCCCCTCCCCTCCAAAACCCCTCAACCAAACACACCCTTAAGGAACTCATGTCTCAGCATATTCACGTTGGTGTAAGCTCTAGTGTCTAGTCTATTTTATATAGATTATTATTTGTATCATCACTTTAGTCATATATTATTATTTGTATCATGACTTTAGTCATATATTTAATATATGTAAATGCGTCATTTATTATGTTATTAGTGTATAGCATAATAAAGTCTTTAGAATAGACAGTTCGTTTAATGGAACATCAAGTGTGACTTGATCGAGAGACCCCATTGAACATATAGAACGCTATTCTTAAAGTATCCGTAGTCGAAGTATTATTGTTAACTAGGACAACAATAATATATAGAGACTATTGTGTGAGTAGATTGATGACCAAATTTCACTTGTCATGGATATGTCATCAAGTCGGCACACAGGTATAAATATTAGGTGTAATATTTATACCAGATTGACCCACTATGAGGACGCTTCATAATAGTTATGTAAGTGTCATAGGCGCTCCTCATGACGACCATAGTGAAGTAGTCCTTCGACTTGAAGTCACTACGATTCCTGCATGAGGAGTTGTAGGCTTTAATTCTATCAAACATCATCTGTAACAGGATGATCATAAAGGTAGTACTTGGACCAGCAATTAATCATGTTGAGGGGTGTGAGTGACGTAGACAGGATTCGTCCCTCCTACATAACAGGAGTAGTGTCTTGGGCCTCTCGATATAGTAAAACGTGAAAATATGCGTGGCCACGCCGAGATGGGCCAATATGTGATATTGGGCTCATTTAGTGATTACACGTCTACTTGGAGATCGAGGAACATAAGATTGGACTTAACGAGGATGACACATTTATGTCTCGAGTTCAATCAAGACATATGGACGAAGGGACATTGGCTTCATAGTGATTATGCTTGCAATAAGGTTAAAATCGAATCACCGATTTTCTCATGGGCTGGGTAACAGTGATGCATTGCTAGATGCCAATCACTGTCCATGATATTTAATATTATAGTTAATATTTGATATTAATATAATATTTAATATTATTTCCAGCTCAGTGAGAACCTATAGGGTCACACACAAATAGCAAATTAATCGGAACAGTTAATTAATTAAATAGGATTTAATTAATTAACAGTTGATTTAATTAAATATAATTTAATTAAATTAACGAGGATTGGGCCCATAGTGTACGAGCCTAATAGGGTAAGGGTAAAGGAGAGGATGGTTAACAGCTTAAGTTAAGTTTGTACCTCCCTCACTTGCTACTCCAGAAAATTGCGCCCTTGTGCCGTCAGCTAGCACCGACGCTCCTTCTCTGATGCCGTTTGCTCGTGTTGACTTAGTAGAGGTGCTGCCCTTTCGCAGCGCTGATGATCAAAGCACGCTACAAGAGGTAAACACAATAACCTTCTTTGTGATTCTTGGCAATGACATGATCCATGAAAAATGAGTTTTTCGCTCAAGATGATTTTTCTGTTATGAAAATTAAAATTGTTCCTCTTGAAATCTCAACAGTGGTATCAGAGCCTTGTATGTTTGATTGCTTGAATCCATGGCTGTTTACTTATCTTGATTTTAATATATATATGTCGATATATATGAGCGATGCTGCTACTGATTTAAGTTCGTTGGTATGTGCGTGAAATTTTTTTTGTTTCAATGGTCCGATTTCGTTCTACCTACGCAATTGAAAAACGGCAACAAAATATTTCACGGGTTCCAATGTTTCACGGAAAAAAACGGCAGCAGAATGGTTCTGCGCAAAACATTTTTCATTGATACTCCCTCCGTCCCTATTTATAAGCACCTTAGGACAAAAACACGCAGATTAAAAAAAGTAGTTAGTTGTCAACAATGTGCATGTTTTTCCAAATTTACCCTTCATTTATTAGTGGTTTGTCATATCCCAAAAAGTCTATTAAGAGAGAGAAAGTGTTATACTAATTGTATTAATTAGGGGTAGTATTGTAAAAAAATAATTAATGCATCTTGTAAATTAAAAAGGGTCTTATAAAAAGGGACAAAATTTTTTGTCTTAAAGGGCTTATAATTAGGGACGGAGGGAGTATTCACCAGTCCATTTTTAAATTTGTGAGTCTAATGACTGTGGCCTTTTCCAAGCTAAATGTGCAATTGTGGAACTATTTTTACTGTCCTATCGATTGGTCAGATTTATTTATTTATTTATTTTTTATCATTCCAAACTCACATAAACCCTTGAAATTGGTCTGATGCTTCAAAGCAATTGGTTTTCTTTGGTCCAATCAGATGTTGGCCATGAACGTAAAGCTTTTGACTTTCATTTTTTTAATGAGGTTTTGAATATCCGAATGATTAGTCGCACATCCTTTTAAGAATTAATTAATTGAATTCATGATTCAATCAAGAGTTTTACTTCGGTACAGGATTTTGTGAACGCGCATTTTATTAAAGTTGATTGCTTTTTTATTTTTGGAAATAAAATGAAAATGCGGAGAGATTACGAGAATTCACGTTTTTTTTTCAATCAAAAGAGTATGGTGCAATTGAGAGAAATTGACGTCAGACGTTAATTGTTTCAAAAAAAAAAAGGCTTGAATTATTTCTCATACGTTTCTCTGTCAAATTGTTTGAATTCATGATTTGAATTTTTCAATATTATATTATATCTAATATGATATTATAATTATTTATGTTTAAAATTATTTAAAGATAATAATAATAATAATAATAATAATAATAATAATAATAATAATAATAAAGAGTTGTTATTATTTGCGGTTAAATAATTTTAAATGATATTGTGTATAGTTATGACCTTAGTATTTTGGTAAATACGGCCTACGTGTCGTGATTTATTTAATATTTAAATATGACATGCGTGTCGTGCCATTTTTATTTATTTATTTATTTGTACTTTCATATAAATAAATGTAATTCTTCAAAGAGTTGAAGATGAGATAACGCCATATGAGGATGCCGGTGGGAGAAGCTTACGAAGCTTACTCGTGGGTCAAATGATTGTAATAAAATAGTTTATTTAATTCCTAGGCGTTAAGAGGCCATAACTGTACCACCATGTCTTGCATGATTTATGTATGTGATGCATGATGTGTATGTGATGTATGTTTGACATGTTTTGAATGAATGAGATACATGTATGTATGCTTTATATGATTGGATGTATGGGATGCATGTTTTATATGAAGTGTATGCATGTATACTTGTATGTTTGAGAGACGCGTTTGTATGTGATACAAAAGCCGGTGATATCACTTAATAAAAATTCCCTCAATTAAATATTAAGTCATAAATACCTTCTGATGCGTGGCACTCGTCAAGGCCAGGATCGACTAAGTGTGAGTCATGCCAAAGCTGGGCACCTTAGTCTATCTTGGTGAGGCACGATAGGTGAAATATCCAACTGCTAACCATTGGGTTTGACTTAACTAAGTAGATTCAATAGGATTAAAATGACTTAGAGGCAAGGAGTTGGGCATCAATTTATAAGATAAATTGGGATAAAGAGTTATCCACCCAACTGATCCAAGAGTTGCATAGAGATGCAATTGGAAAAGAGTTTTCTACCTAAATAGCTGAGTTCTGGGCGATCAGCCAAAGCTGACTTAGGACGAGGTGAAATATGGATCTTGGCCCACTAGAAAATCTTCCAACTGGGTTTTCCGAGTCAATGCTGATGGTCATTGATTTGAGTAAAATATTGGGAGCATATTCAATAAAGTCCTATTAAATATGTTTTCTTCGCGATACATATATTCTGCATATTTCTGTTAATAGAATTACCATGACATTAAATAATATTAACTGCGAATTGTCCTTGAGAAGGACAAGCTATCCAAAAATGAATTTCTGGAATGGTACAAGAATTTGAGGATGGTCCTCAAATACGAGAAAGAGTTGTATGTTCTCGAGCGAACAATTCTGGAGCAACCTGCTCCTACTAGGATCGAAAGGGATGCTTATGTGAAGCATTAAGTCGACGCCTTGGATGTAGGATACTTCATGCTTACGATCATGGAGGCGTATGATATGATCATTCACCTCATGATGCTCTACCAAGAGCAAGCAAGTCATGAAAGGTTTGAGGCTTCCTATTCCTTTTCCAGCTGCAAGTTAGTAGTGGGAAACTCAGTGGGTCCTCATGTGCTTCATACTATTGAGTACAATGAGAACCAAGAAAAGCTGGGATTTCCTTGTTGCCAAGAGTTGGCTACTGACTTAATTATGCAAGAGTTGCTAGATGGTTAGAATCGAAAAGAACAGGCCATGTTGATGGTCATGGAAGGGAAAAGCCTGATGTTTGCTATCAAGGAGTAACACATGGGCAAGAACAAGTTCAAGCCCAATACTTCTACCTTGAATCTGACATACAAAGGTGCTGAGGAGGGCACTTGCTTCCAATATGGTTGGACCGGATGTTGGAAGGAGAATTACTACATGAACTAGAAAGAGCATAAATTCAAGAAAGGAAGTTGGACTTCCTCTTCGGGTATTTTGTCATAGAGGACAAGGGGCTTGCCTTAGAACTAAATAAGTGTTATTAAGTTTCCATTATTGATTGAAACATCGCTTCCATTTCTTGAGTGGACAAGAAAGGATTTTATGTTGTAATAAAAGGACAATTGTTGTTCCATTTATTCAACTGATGTTTTCAGTGTTGTAGATCTTGAAAGACACATACCACGTGTTGTTGTTCTCAAGTTTCCCATCTATGACATAAATACGAATAAGTTCAAATCAAGTGATTTGATTTTTATATACCTAGGCATTAATGTTTAGGCTAAATAAGTAAGAAACATAATTCTAAGTTCCATTAAGATGGATTCTTGGACTCATTCGATTGTGAATCATTTAAGGTCTATAGTTCTTACTTATGGGAAAAGACTACTAAGCTCTAATCACCAATCGTGGTGAAAGGACTAGTAATCTTTTGGCGTGATACATGAGATGTATATGGGCCACTAAACTAGTTTGCAAAAGGTAGGTTTCCGGACTTCATTAGGTTTACTGTTGACTACAGTAACTAAGGATTTGTGTATCTTATGAAACATAAATCGGGAACCTTTGAAGAGTTCAAAGAGTCCAAGGATGAAGTGTAGAAACACATTGGCAAAAGTATTAAGACCATACGATTGGATCATGATGGTAAATACTAAAGCCAAGAGTTTGATGAGTCAGTCAAAACTTTGTGACTCTTTCTGGAGTATGCTTTATATACAACTGTTTCTCGCCCTTAACTATATTCCATCGGAGGGAATAAAAGGGCTCCATATGAGATATGGAAGGGCTTGAAAGCCAAGTGTGACATTTATGAAAATTTGGCTTATCAAGATTATTTGATAAACTTGAACCTAAAATGAATGAATGTACTTTGTGGAGTATCCTTAGAAAACTAAGGGATACTGTTTCTACAATGTCTCCAAGGACAAAGAGTTTGTCGCAGAAACTGGAGTATTCCTTAAAGGAGTTCATCTCCAAAGGAACCAATGGGAGAAATGTAGAACTTTGCTTGCCTACAATGGAACATGCATCGGTTCCATAAGTGTTATGGATGAGCCACCGATTCAAGTTACACAAGATCTTTGTAGATATAACAGGTCAAATCACCAACCTGAGAGACATGGACTTCTCCTGACTCGAGAAGGTGATGTGCTGCTCATGGATAAAAATGAGCCTGTGACCTACTTAGATGCCATGGTTGGCCCAGATTCTGAGAGGTGTCTTGGAGCCATAGAATCTAATATGGAATCCATGTGAACCAACAAGGTTGGACCTTGATGGAGTCACCCCAATGGGTAAAACCCATAGGGTGCAAGTGGGTCTTTAATAGAAGACTGGCATGGATGGTATTGTGAATACCTTTAAGACGTGATTTGTCGTGAAAGGTTTCATGAAAATCCATAGTATAGACTGTGGTGAGACCTTCTCCCAATCACGATGCTTAAATCCATCAAGATTCTACTTGTTGAAGATCCTTTTATGGATTTGAACAAGCTTTCAGAAACTAGAATCTTCATCTTGATGAGACTGTTGGACAGTGGGATTCATCAAGAACGAAGATGAGCTTGTGTATACACATTAGTTAATGGGAGTATTATTAATTTCTAGTCCTATATGTGAATAACATGCTGCTCATCAGAAATAATTTCCCTACAAAGCGTAAAAGAATAATTGGGAAATGTTTCTTGATGAAGGAATTAGGCGAGACTTCCTAAGTGTTAGGAATCAGGATCTATAGAGATAGATTGCTGACGTTACTTGGCCTAAAGTCGAAGTACATGTGTGCATTGACATGTACTCGACAATATGTCTTGTATGCTTTGAGCATGATAAACATGTACCAATACGATCCCAGTGAAAGTCACTAAACCACAATCAATAATATCCTTGAGTACCTAAGAAAGACTAAGGATATATTCTTGACAGATGATGGTAAGGAAGAGATTGTTGTAAGTAGTTACACTAGTGCTACTTCCAGACCAATAAAAGTAATTCCAGGTCGCAGTCTGGATTTGTGTTTTGCCTATATGGTGGCACTGTGAGCTGAAAGAGTTCCAGGTCGAGGACAGAGTCTATTTCTCTAACAGAGGCCGAGTATATAGCCGCCTCTAATGTGATTAGAAGGCTGTTTAGATCAAGAAGTTCTTTTGAACTTGGCATAGTTCCTAACTATGCAAACTCCATTGATCTCATTGTGGTGATGATGGAGTAATCGTGTAAGCCAAGGAAACTTGATATCACCAGTGATCCGAACATATACGTAGGCGCTTTCATCTCATTCGATAGATGATAGAGGAGATGTGAAGATATGCAGAATAATAACAAAACAAAAAATCTGCTAAAGGAGTCTCTTGCCCAATAGTAGCTTGACACTCACACTAGTTCGATGAGTGTTGAACTGATGCTCGATTGGCACTAGTGCTAGTGGGAGATTGTTGGTGTAAGCTCTAGTGTCCAATCTATTTTATATAGATTATTATTTGTATCATGACTTTAGTCATATATTTAATATATGTAAAGGCGTCATTTATTATATTATTAGTGTATAGCATAATAAAGTCTTTAGAATAGACAGTTCGTTTAATGGAACATCAAGTGTGACTTGATCGTGAGGCCCCATTGAACATATAGAACGTTATTCTTAAAGTATCCATAGTCGAAGTATTATTGTTAACTAGGACGACAATAATACATAGAGACTATTGTGTGAGTAGACTGATGACCAAATCTCACGGGTCATGGATATGTTATCAAGTCGGCACACAGGTATAAATATTAGGTGTAATATTTATATCGGATTGACCGACTATGAGGACGCTTCATAATAGTTATGTAAGTGTCATAGGCGCTCCTCATGGCGACCATAGTGAAGTAGTCCTTCGACTTGAAGTCATTACGATTCCTACATGAGGAGTTGTAGGCTTTAATGCTATCAAACATCATCTGTAACAGGATGATCATAAAGGTGGTACTTGGACCTACAATGAGTCATGTTGAGGGGTGTGAGTGACGTAGACAGGATTCGTCCCTCCTACATAACAGGAGTAGTGTCTTAGGCCTCTCGATATAGTAGGACGTAAAAATATGTGTGGCCACGCCGAGATGGGCCAATATGTGATATTGGGTTCATTTCGTGATTACACGTCTACTTGGAGATCGAGGAACATAAGATTGGACTTAACGAGGATGACACATTTATGTCTCGTGTTCAATCAAGACATGTGGACAAAGGGACATTGGCTTCATAGTGATTATGGTTACAATAAGGTTAAAATCGAATCACCGATTTTCTCATGGGCTAGGTAACAGTGATGCATTGCTAGATGTTAATCACTGTCCATGATATTTAATATTATAGTTAATATTTGATATTAATATAATATTTAATATTATTTCCAGCTCAGTGGGAACCTATAGGGTCACACACAAAGAGCAAATTAATCAGAGTAGTTAATTAATTAAATATGATTTAATTAATTAACGGTTGATTTAATTAAATATAATTTAATTAAATTAATGAGGATTGGGCCCATAGTGTACGAGCCCAATAGGGTTAGGGTAAAGGAGAGGAAGGTTAACGGCTTAAGTTAAGTTTGTGCCTCCCTCACTTGCTACTCCAGAAAATTGCGCCCTTGTGCCGTCAGCTAGCACCGACGCTCCTTCTCTGACGCCGTTTGCTCGTGTGGACTTAGTAGAGGTGCTGCCCTTTCGCAGCGCTGGTGATCAAAGCACGCTACAAGATGTAAACAAAATAACCTTCTTTGTGATTCTTGGCAATGACATGATCCATGGAAAAGGAGTTTTTCCACTCAAGCGGATTTTTCTGTTATGAAAATTAAAATTGTTCCTCTTGAAATCTCAACAATTCAGACATTGGAGCAACAGGTCTATCTCTCGAAACTTTTGGGTTTTCATTATGACATTCAATATAAGCCTGGCTCTTATAATGTTTTAGCGGATGCCCTGTCTAGGGTAGGGGAAGATTCACAAGGCCAATGTTTTTTCATTTCGATGCCTCATCCAATATTGCTACACCAGCTTAGGAAGGAACTTAGTCAGAATCCTGAATTTTTGGCTCTTAAGGATTGCCTCCTTGCCAATCCACCCGAGTTCCCAAACCACAAGTGGAATCACAAACTCATCTTGTTCAACAACCGGATCTATTTACCTTCTAATTGTTTCTTCAAAGCCTTATTTCTTGTTGAAGTTTGTAATACTCCTATTGGTGGTCATATGGGAGTCAAGAAAACTTTAGCCCGTATTCAGGAGAATTTTCATTGGGACCCCATGTTTGCCAATATGGCCACATTTGTCGAAGAGTGTCCAATTTGCCAACAAACCAAATATGTACCTAAGAAACTAGGAGTTCTCTTGCAGCCCATTGCCCCTACCTACTTAACTTTGGGAGGACCATTCGATGGATTTCGTCTGTGGTCTCCCCACTTCAGATGGTCATTCGGTCATACTGGTGGTTGTAGATCGTTTTTCGATGGGTGCTCACTTCGGATCTCTTCCTCACCCTTATACGGCTTACAAAGTTGTTCAATTATTTATCACCTTAGTTGCTAAACTCCATGGAATGCCTTGCAGTATTATATTTGATCGTGACCCGATTTCTATGAGTCGTTTTTTGCAGGAACTCTTCAAAGCCTGTGGCACTCATTTGAAAATGTCCACTACTTATCATCCAGAGAGTGGCGGCCAAATCAGACCCTTCAACAATATTTACGTTTGTTTGTGCACTCCAAGCCTTTATCCATGTTGTGACGGAACAAACTTTACATCTGCTAGGTTTAGTGCTTCACATAATTACATTAGTATTAATTTACATTTTTTATTATGATTGTATTTATAGTCATATATATTTTTATTAAAATAAATAAATATGGGGGTGCGAGGCGAGGCAGGTACTAAAGTACCCATACCCGCACTCATACCCATTAAAATTTGCGAGTAATTACCTATCACGTGCCCGTACTCATTAAGCGGGTAATTACCCTACCCATCGTTGATAATTTTTACGGATACCCATGAGTCATTTACCCATTGCCATCCCTAGTAGCGACCACGAAGTATATCTAGATTGATATCTTAAATTACAACAAAAGTTGAAGTTGGGTGTGTTAGAGTTTACAGATTATACACTTCTTTCATGGGATCAATATAAAAAGGAGAGGAGGAGCTGTGCAGCTAGGCCTATAGAAAGTTGGGAGGATTTGAAGGCAATGATGGGGAAGAGACATGTTCCTTCCCATTACCATAGGGAGTTACATAACAATTTGCATAGGCTAACTTAAGAGTATTGATAAGTACCATAAGGAATTAGAGGTGGCTTACCATGACTAGATTTATCAATGGCCTAAACGAAGACATAAGGAATGTTGAGCTCCACCACTTTGTAGAAATTGAAGATCTCGTCTACCAAGTCATTAAAGTGGAAAAACAATTGCAAAGAAAGAAGACCACCATGCTCCATTCCAAAATACCAACAAGTTTGTATTTCTTCGACCTTTATACAAAAATTCGTATATTGATCCCTACACCTGTGTTAGGTGCTAGTTAACAAATTTGGGTTTCTCGACGGAACTTCAAATATTCGACAAGTGAAGGCACAAGGAGCCAGAATAAGTGATAAAAATTGGCTAAGTTTAAAAGACCAAGTGATGTGGTGGTTGTTTGACGGAGTGCATGAAGCGTCGAAGATGTCAATATGAGCATGGTCGAATTAGACTTAGGCTTTAGGCAATACATGAACAAACTCGACAGGAAGTGCTACTATCGAGATTAAGTAGTTTTAGTGAAATCAACTACCGACCCTGTGTCCGTACACGTGTCAGGTTGGATGATAGGTAGTTTTTTTACATTTTTGTCTATAAATAGTAGTTCTTACGATGTAACTCGGGTTAGATACATGATCTAAATTCCTAACATCTCGACGGCGAAGCAGATTAAAGGAAAACGATCAATGTATGCCTTCCACCCCTTACTTTCAGCAATTTGCAATTCAATTCAATTACATTTCCAGTTATCGCCTTGTTCTTAATCTAATTTATCTGCAAATTTATCTTTTGTTTATGCATTTTATTTCGAACTTTACTGCATTTTCTAAACCTTTTTGAAATATTATTCTTTCATACTTTCTTTATTTATTTCTTGTAGAGTTTCAATTTGCTTACTGCATTTGGCTTGTTTCTATTTCAATTTCAATATTTTATTTCATGTCTATTACTACACAGTCATTTAAGTTTCATGTTGTTACTTATTTTTTTTTTTGTTTGTATTTTGGCAATTTCTCCTTCTGTCAATTTTGCTTTCAAAGTCATTTATAAACTTTCTTTAATTCATGTTCTTTAAATGCTTTCATTTATTTTCCTATGTCTTAAAAGCTTTTCCCTTGATTCCTAGTCATTTAAGTGCTTCATTTACGTTCCTGTGTCAATTTCAAATTGTATGTCTTACTCTGTGAATGCATGTTCAAACACTGCATTGTTTACTTTGACTTTATTTTCTGTTTAAGTTACTTGTCAATCAAGTCATTGGCTGCTAACGGCCAATCTTGTCTATTTACACTTTCAATGCCATTTCGACAATAATTAACTTGTTGTTCGAGATTATTAAGTACAAATTGGCAAAAAAAACTCAATGGTTAATGGCTTAGTAGCCAAGCAAATTGAAAACTGATATCTGGTCGAACTTTTGACCGTTATTTCACTAAAACCGTTGTTTTCAAAATGAGATTACCACATAACTCGTCGATCTCGTAATCGTTTGAAACTAATTATTTGTTACTTTGACGAATTTGGTAGAAACACACTACAAACCAAATTTCTCAGTTAACAAATTGGCACGCCCGGTGAGACCAGTTTAGAGTAACTCGTTTTAAACGATGGTTTTATGCGTCTAAGAAGTGAAAAAGTTACTGCTTCTAACGTGTCAAGACAAAGAAATATGAGTGGCAGCGCAAATAATAGTGCCACGATACCAAGTGTTACTAATGCGAATGCGTCGACAAGCAATACTAATGCTTCGACCACCAGTACGAATGCAGAGGTAGTTAATATCCCAAGGATGAGTACTACTATCATTTGAGCGGGTACTGGGATGATAATGGCTAACACGCAAGGGGAAGCTATTCCAAACGCTGTAGTATTTGAACACCCAATGGTTCAAAGTGCTTCGAAAGTTCAAGCATCACCTGGAAGTGTTAGAAATTCAAGTGTTAGGCCAACACCACGTGTAACACAACCTCCGTTTGGAATGCCGTATGGTTATCTGAATAACTCGACAGTTCCTATTATTGGTTCGACTATATTCAACCAATATGCTAACCAGCCTTTTGTACCTTTTGGAAATTCTTCCAATACTCAAGGAATGGTAGGTATGACTACTACCACAACCAATCGACAAGGGTCAGGTATAGGGGATATGTCAAGGCAAATGCCTCAGAACAATGGAAGACTAACCCAGACTTCATTGGCCAGCATTCGACAGCAGATGGACGATAGTAACCATGAGATGGTGAATATGTTCACTCAGCAAATGGGTGCAGTTATTACGCCTCTTATGCAAACTACTAACCAAGCATGCAATGCTTTGGCTTTACAAATGGAAAGGCTGAATCAAGCATTGGGTTTGGCAGCACCAGTGAACGACAATGTTCAGCAAGGCCTAGGAGCTATGCACCAAGGTCAAGGCTTGGGGGGCAATCCACAAGACGTGAATAACCGCGACATGGTGCAAAATGAGGTAGTTCAGGCAAACCAGAACCTTGGTCAAAATTTGAACAATTTGGCTTATGGTCAAGTACAAATCCTGCAAAGGAATCAAGATCAAGGGCCTCCAATGCATCAATGTTTGACCAACCTCAGGCACAATATCATGGCAAAATCAGATAGAGCAAAACGTTAATCAAGCTGTCGAGCTGATGCTTAACAGGCTTGGCTTCAATATTGGTCAAGCAAATAGACCATATTTTATATCTGCGTTTCCTGAATGGATACAACAAGCTAAAGTGCCAAGAGGAATAAAGCTCCCTAAATTGTCCAAGTTTTCTGGGACATGTTGCCAGATACTCAATAGAAATGGGGGAATTAGCCACTATGGAAGGCTTGAAAATGAGGTTCTTTCCAAGTTCATTGACAAAGAATGCATTTTCTTGGTTCTTGATGTTAAGGGCTAATTCAGTCCATTCTTGGGCTCAACTAGAAGGATCGTTTCATGATCAATTCTTCAGGGGCGATTTAAGGGTTAACTTGACTGATTTATTCAACGTCAAGCGTATATATAATGAGTCTATAGATGATTACATCTCTAGGTTCAAGCAAATGAAGAGTAGGTGTTTTACACCTGTTCCTGAAGTGGAAATTGTTAAAATGACCGCTAGTGGGTTGGATTACCATATTAGAAAGAAACTGCTAAACCAACACATTGTTGATCTTGCCCAGTTAGGGGAAAAGGTTCGACAGATTGAACAACTCAGGTCTGAAAAGAATCAAAAGAACAATAAGAAATTTGTTAAACGTGAGAAAATTAATTGTGTCGAACAAGATCAAACAGATAGTGAGGATGAGGCAACTATTGAGTAAGAGATAAACCTTGCTGAGTTAAACGAAGGTCAACCTCATGCTTGTCAATCCCTAGTACCTTCCAAGGGAATAGAAAAGATGAACTATGCAAACACGAAAACATACACATTTGATATAACTAAAGCTAATAAAATATTTGATTTTCTGTTGGAAGATAAACGGCTTAAGTTGTCAGATGATCATAAGATAAAAGGGCCTGAGGACTCCAATGGACAAAATTATTGTAAATACCATGGGGCTTTAAGCCATCCTACTAATGAATGTTTTCGTTTTAGGGATTTGATACAGAAAGCTCTTCAAGAAGGTAGGCTCAAGTTTGCTGACAAGCAAAAGGCTAGCATGAAGGTGGATACCGATCCATTTGGCCAAGGCATATCCAATGTCGAAGGCCATAATGCAAGAAGCTGCAACATGGTGAATATTAGCACCAAGCAGAAGTATGTGGTGAATGTGGAAGAACCATTTGACATTTACCCAATGCCTCGTGAAACTGTCGAAGACTTTCTGAGGAGAAAGAACAACAGAGGGCAGTTGAAGTTGTGCCCGCATTGTGACAGGTACTTCGACGAGAAAGCTGCTCAGAAAGCAAAGAATAATCAAAAGGCTAAGGCTCACCAGCATATGCAGGCTGGTTATGTGAATAGGAATGTTAAGCCTGTTCCAGTAAACCAGATGTCTGTTTTAGTGAACCAGATGCGAAGGCCTGTTGTGAATAAGCCTAATAGAGCAGTTGGCGGATGGTTGGTTGAATCCTCAAGGGAATCAATTGGCAGCAACCATGGGGTAGCTCCTGGTCGAGTTCCAAATAGGACCAGGAAACCTGATGCCAATGTAATGGTGAACAAGTGGGTTGAGAACTCTGCTAAGACCCGTTGCCCTGAGTTGAGAAATAGAGTAAGGGCTAGGAAGAGCAACCCTCGACAGACACCATTTTGGGATGAAGATTACCAATTTGGTAGAGTGCCTTATCCTGGTGGTGATCGAGTGAAGAAAACCCCACTGTCGAAGAGTCAGAAGCGTCGTCGACAGAGGGTGAGGAAAGCTCAGAAACAGAAACAGAAAGCTCCTAAAATGGCCAAGTCTCAACATGAGAAGTGCTTCATGGTTGGGATACAGAAAGTGCTATTGCCCAAGGAGCCTGGTCCAAAGTTGAAGAGTGTGGTGGTTGACGCCAAAGGGACTAACTTTGAGAAGGGTCAGACTTCTCAGGCGAGGGGACAAGTACCTTCAGCAGGTTTCAGACAAAATGTCAAGCCTGCCAAGGTTCCTTCGACAGCTCAAGAGAGGAAGCCTTGGCCAGCAGGTCTAATTGAAGCTGAGAAATTGGCCACAGAACGAGGCAAATTTGGTGTTCGAGCAGCTCCAGTCGAAGACACTAGCAGTGATGCATCTATGGAAGAATTGAGGATCTTAGTCAACGATTCTGATTTACTAGATGAACCCATGGAATCAGTGGAGCAGAATGCTGTCAAGACAGATTTGTCCATGGAAGAGGTCATTGAAGCATTGAATGATCCAGATGACTTAATTGGTTTCAATGATAAAAAAGAATTTGATCCTGACACTAATTTAGACAGAGACTTGGATGAGTTGGTGATGGCAATGGGAGCTACTTTGTCAAATTTGGGGTCTGAAGAAAGCCTTCTTGATAAGGAGGACATGCGGTTGAGAAGTCATCTGGAGAATGAAGAAATTGCCACTGAAGAGGAGTTTACCAAGCTTGATGTAAACTTGGTTTCAGTATTGCCAGCAGAATATCAAGCTCAATATGAGTTTGTGGTTGAAGTTCCTGATGAAGAGGAATTTGATGGTTTTCCTATTGGTTGGCACTTCGTCGAGCAACACATGGTGACTATCTTTGATAACTTTGCTCGGTTAGATAAGCCAACTAACAAAGAAAGAAATCATCTTCGACCATTGCATATTAAGGCAATGATTGAAGGTAAGTCTATCAATAGGGTGTTGGTTGATGGAGGGACATCTATAAATTTGATCCCAAGAGCCATGTTCAAAAAGCTGGGAAAAGATGAAACAGATCTTCTCCCAACTAACATTGTGGTTACTGATTTTGGAGGAAGATCTGCACCAACAGATGGTGTGGCAATGCTGGATGTGCAAGTGGGATCAGTAGAGAGGTCTACCTTGTTCGTGGTTATTCCTTCGAGGTCTAGTTATAACATTTTATTGGGCAGAGACTGGAATCATGCTGTTGGAGTGGTACCTTCGGCAGTACATCTTAAACTTATATTTTGGAATTGTAACGACCCGTTTCCGGACCGCTACCGAGCTCAATATACCGAGCTCGAGTTACCGAGCTCAACACACCGAGCTCAACATAAACCTGTATGAGATGTGTTTTAAAACGAAACTCTTGTGCCTTTTAAAAATACGATATATATATTTTTTTTTTAGAAAACCAACTCGTGCACATCAGAGTAATTACAGCTTTTCGAAACATGGTGTAACTAAGACACAAGACTTAAATTCTAATAAAGCATACATGTATAACATACATATATATATCACTCGAAATAATAATGTATACAAAATACAAAGTAGCAATGTCTAAAGAAAATACACCTAAGGTATGACGACTTCAAAAGAGCAATCATACCCTGGGGGTACTTCCGGCAGACTCCCACGCAGGGGGCTGCTCCAAAAGTAAGACCACCAGTCTACCCTGAAACAACAAAACAACACTGCCCAAACTGGTCACGACCTCCGAACACAAAGAAAAACAAAGTACAGTCATAAAAAAAACAAACATCCAACAAACATAAACAATCACGACAGATAGAGGTCGTCACTCGGGTCCTCGTCGAGCTCCTCCTCGGCATCATCTACTGTCGAGTTCCCTGCGCCCTCGACATCGCCTGGGTAACCGTCATGGATTGAAGGCACCACGGGAAAGGGTCAACTTCTCAACAATTCAAGATAAGCTCGACATAAAGAAATAAGCAACACAATAATATATCTCAATCACCACACATGACTCGACCATCTCACTCTAGACTCGACTCGACTCTTATTCCGGAATATCGTCAGCAGGTCCATCCCCAAACTGACGTAATAGGTAAACGGCAGGTCCAACCCCAAACCGATACCATGCATTAATCGGCGAGTCCAACCCCAAACCGATAATGCGACGCCTAGCCAATCCACCATAAACAAAAAGGGGACCTAGCACCTCGCTATTCCGGGGTCCGGCTCAAAACGTCATACGACTCCTAGTTCTCTCACTCGATGATTAGCTCGCCGCATGTCAAAGAGTAACACAACTTACTTGATCACATATCAAATAAAGAGAGCATGCTTAACATGAAAAAAAACGCAATTCGACATTTAAGCAATAAAACATTATGCATGAAGAAACACAATTCGACAGCAATACACCATTCACAACATATATTCAATCACATATCAAATACATGCAAAAACCCAATCTCGACACCAATCAAGGAGTCCATACATAAATATAACAATAAAAATAAAGTCTTAATAATGTCTAAGAGTTACTCTTACGCTAGCATACTACGAAAGTATTAATGTGAAGCGCCCTTACGTAAGGACTTATAAAATAAAGCCTTAGAGATATCTAGGAGTTGCCCTTACGCTAGCATACTATGAAAGTATTAATGTGAAGCGCCCTTACCGAACTCCAAGTTAATGCTGTTCGACAACGACCTCGACACAGCTGTCTTCAAATGAGCTCGACAACGACTTCTCTTACTCGATCTCGACACGGCTGTCTTCAACGAGCTCGACAACGACTTCGACACGTACACTTCTCAGTCTGGATTCCGCTGCTTCCACGTCCTTGGATTCGCTTTCCCGTACACCTCGATTCGGAAATCACACGATCTCTGAATCGGACTTCCTAAAACAAACACAACTCGATTCGATCTATGGGTTCTAATACACTTAGCTCTCTTCCCAAACTTAACCACAACCCAGAAAATATAAAACTCAAGAACTGAAATATATTTTTCCTCTAACACAAAGTTAGGGTTTTTCGATCAAAAGTTCATGAAAAAGGTTATCTGATGCTTCAACAGATAGATCGACAACAACAATAACCAGAAGCAACAAACGAAAAACAAGAAATCGAAATAGACCGAAAATGAAGAGTTTACGGCAGGCCGATTGCAGAAAAACAGAGGAAGAAAATTTGTTTTTCAAGCTCAAATAATCGGTTAGAAAGATAGGTAATATCGTGAAGAAGAAAACCCATCAGTTTGACATGATTTGGAAGCATAAAACTGGCTAAAAATGGAAGGAAAAGTAGCGCTAAACAGTAGCACAGGAGAAAAGAAAAATCTGTTCTTCATACCTCAATGGTGATCGAGCAGGCGAGATATGTCGAGAAGATGATGATGAACAAGGTTAATGAAGAAAGCTTGTGCAGAATCTCGATGGAACTCAAGGTTTCGTCGATGGAAGTTTTTGGAGAAAAACAACGAAACTCAGAGCAGAAGGAAGGAAGAAGAAAGAAGAAAAGAGAAAGAATGAGTGTTTGAGGGAATCGGTCGTGGTATACAGCTGGTGAGAGAAGGGGTATAATCGTAACTTCAGCTATAAGATGCCAATCCCATCAATCATTCTACCCGTCTAATCGTTCCTCTCATAATTACCCTCTACTCTGTCGGTCAACGGTCTAGACACGCGACGAGAACGGCAAGCCGACAATGTAATAATTACAAACAATATAATAATAACGCTGAATAACGTTCGAAAGAATACGAGGTATCATCTCGACATGATGTCGACAAGGGTGCTCGTGCAAGCGCACAAGGCTCTAACACGAGTTCGTGCACGCGGCCTCCTCAGCTCGGTACGCGACTTTATCAACTCGACACCCGACCTCCTTAGCTCAGCAGCTAGTGCACGAGGTCTCCTCAGCTCGGCAAATGACCTCGGCAAACGATCTTGGCACGGGATCTCGACACAAGGTCTTGGTCGAGGTCTCGATACGTCGTCCTAATACGATGTCGATCTCGTCCTCAGGTGTTACAGGAATGCTCATGATGACATAGAGATTATTGAAGCTGATAATAGCCCCTGCTATATGCAGCAAATGCATGTGGATTTCAAAGTTTATGACCCAAAGGTAAAGCCCTTATCTGTGCAGGGTGGTGTTATTGACAAAGAGGCTCTGAATGCTTGCCTGATGGAGCAATTTGGTGTTAAGTTACTGGATGAGGCCGACGAAAATCAGCCAAACGACAAAGATGAGTCTTGAATGTCATCAGACACAGTTAACGGCCTGTGAGGCCGACCGACAACCAAACTCAGAAGAAGGTGTGTTGGCTGATTGCATATTCGACGATGGCCCTTTAGGATTTGAAAAGGGGCTTCAGGATAAAAGTGGGTTTGAGTTAGAAGATCCTTTGGAGGAGATTGATCTGGGGGATAGTGATAGAAAGAAGCCAATATATGTGAGTGCTTTGTTATCAGACCAGTTCAAGAGGCAGGTTATGAAGTTGATTTATGAGTATAAGGACTGTTTTGCTTAGGACTACCATGAAATACTAGGTCTGAGTAGAGATCTTGTGGAGCATAGATTGCCTCTGAAACCCAATTGTACGCTTGTCAAACAAGCTAATAGAATATTTGCTCCTGAAGTTGTGCTGAAAATCAAGGAGGAAGTTGAATGCTTGTTGAAGGCTAAGTTTATTTGTACAACTAGGTATGTTGAATGGTTGTCTAATGTGGTGCCTGTCATAAAGAAGAATGGCAAGATGAGGGTGTGTGTCGATTTTAGGAATCTCAACACTGCAACTCCTAAGGATGAATACCCTATGCCCATAGCAGATATGCTAGTGGATGCAGCGTTTGGTCATAAGCTTCTAAGTTTCATGGATGGACATGCTGGTTATAACCAGATCTTCATTGCTGAAGAAGATATGCCTAAGACTGCTTTTAGGTGCCCAGGTTCAATTGGAACTTATGAATGGATAGTGATGCCTTTTGGTTTGAAGAATGCTGGTGCAACTTACCAAAGGGCGATGAACACTATTTTTCATGAAATGATAGGCAAGTTTGTGGAAGTCTACATTGATGACGTTATTGTCAAGTCAAAGAGCCAGGAGGAGCATTTGAGTCATCTTAGACGAGCTTTTCAAGAAATGAAAAAGCATAGTTTGAAAATGAACCCTGAGAAGTGTGGTTTTGGGGTTTCTGTTGCCATGTTCTTGGGTTTTCTGGTGCATAAGAAAGGCATTGAAGTTGACAAGAATAAGGCCAAAGCTGTGTTGGGAGCAAAACCACCTACTAATAAGAAGGAACTTAAATCTTTCTTGGGGAAAGTGAATTTTCTCAGAAGGTTCATATCAAATCTCTCAGGAAGAATAAGAGTGTTTGCTCCTTTGGTGAAGCTCAAGGCAGAGGAAGCTTTTGTTTGGACTCAACAGCATCAGGAAGCTTTCGACCAAATCAAGCAATATTTGACAAGTCCACCGGTCATGATGCCTGCAGAGCCACATCGACCAGTGAAGTTGTACATTTCTGCATCAGAAGAAACTATAGGTTGTCTACTGGTTCAGGAAGATGATAACAACGTCGAAATAGCCATTTACTACCTCAGTCGAGTATTGAATGATGCAGAAACAAGATATAGTGCTATAGAAAAGTTGTGTCTTGCATTATATTTTTCTTGTACAAAACTCAAGTATTACTTGATGTCTTGTAATGTCTTAGTGATGTCAAAGACAAATGTAATTAAGTACATGTTGTCCTAGCCAATTCTGAATGGTCGAATTGGAAAATAGACACTTGCATTGTCGGAGTTTTCTTTGCAGTATGTACCACTGAAAGCTGTTAAAGGTCAAGCAACTGCCGATTTTCTAACAGACTACCCATGTTTAGAAGTAAAAGAACCGACAGGGCTAGTTGATTTGAAGCCTTGGCATTTGTATTTTGATGGCTCAAGACACAGAAATGGTGTTGGTGTTGGCATTTTGATAATCTCACCTTTAGGGGTGCCAACTAAACTGATGTTTGAGTTAAAATATGCTTATTCTAACAACGAGGCTGAATATGAAGTCTTGATTGTGGGTTTGGAAATTTTGATAGAGATGCGAGCTCGCACTGTCAAAGTTTTTGGGGATTCACAATTGGTTTTAAGGCAATTAACCTAAACATATAAATGCATAAGCCACAATCTTGTCAAACACTGTCAAGTGGCTAGCTAATTGATGAAACAGTTCGACAGTGTCGAATTGGAGCATATTCTAAGAGAGCTAAATCAAGAGGTTAATGAATTAGCCCAATTGGCTTCAGGGTATAAGCTTTCTTCAAAGGTGTTAGCAGAACTTATAGAAATTCGTGAGTTACTGTATCCTTTGGATGAAAGAGATATTTTTGTGTCCAATGCTTCAAACGCACCTGATTGGCATAAGCCAATTATTGAGTATTTAGAAAATCCAAGTGCTGATGTTGACAGGAAAATCAAGTACAAAGCAACTAAGTTTGTTGTACTTGTAGGGGCTTTGTATAGAAAGTCTGTCGATTGTAATCTGGAGACTTGTCTAAGTGAAGAGGAGGCCTATTTGGCATTGGCAGAGGTTCATTAAGGAATTTGTGGTGCTCATCAGGCAGGTGAGAAGATGAAATGGGTGCTAAGAAGATAAAGAGTGTATTGGCCTACTTTGGTTAGGGATTGTATCATGTTTGCAAAATCCTGTGAAGAATGCCAAAGACATGGCCACATACAAAAAGTACCTGTTAGTGAGTTGCATTCCATCGTTAAACCTTGGCCTTTTAGAGGTTGGGCATTGGACCTGATAGGTCAGATTTATCCTACTTCCTCTAAAGGTCACAAGTATATTTTAGTAGGGGTGGACTAATTTACCAAATGGGTAGAAGCAGTAGCCTTGAAAGAAGTAACACAACAAGACATTGTGGATTTTATTGAAAATCACATTGTTTGTCGATTTGGTATACCACAAACGATCACAACAGACCAAGGATCTGTGTTTGTTGGAAAGAAGGTTGTCGAGTATGCTGAGTCAAGAAAGATCAAAATGGTGACTTCAACACCATATTATGCTCAAGCAAATGGTCAGGTCGAAGCCATGAATAAAATTATCATTGGTTTGATCAAAAAAACATATTGGCAGATATCCAAAGAGTTGGCACTCAACTTTGGAACAAGTTCTTTGGGCATGTAGAAACTCTCCTAAGGAATCGATAGGTACAACTCCTTATAAATTAGTATATGGACATGATGTTGTTTTGCCTGTTGAGATAAATCTTGGTTCATTAAGGATTCAAAAACAAAATGAGTTACCAGTAGATCAATATTGGGACTTAATGTTTGATGAGTTAAATGAAATCCATGATGAGAGGGTTGTTGCTTTGGAAAACTTGATTCGACAAAAAGAAAGAATAGCTAAATTCTATGATAGTCGGGTTAAGTATAAACGTTTCAAGGTCGATGACTTAGTTTGGAAAGTCATTTTGCCAATGGATAAGAAGTGTTGAGAATTTGGAAAATGGTCTCCAAAATGGGAAGGACCATTTAAAGTTACTAAAGTATTGTCAGGAAATGCCTACACACTTGTCGAAGTTAATTTTGGTTTTAGAATTAAGTCTATTAATGGCAAGTACTTGAAGTCATATAGACCAACAATGTGTGAGGTAAAAATTCAACTTTGAAGCATTAAACTGGATTTCTTTATTCTTAGGCCATTTGGCAATATACAAATAAATTGTCGAATAGGCTTGTAGCCTGGAAATACAAACAAGGAAAAGTTCTTAAATCTAGGCTATTACAAAATAAGTCCAGTTGTAGAAGCTTTGCCATGTTCAAAGTCAACTCATACTGAGGAAGAGTTTAGGAAGCATGGGGGCAAGAGCAGATTATTAGTCAAGACAATTAAGTCTACAAGAGCCGCTTCAAATGAGTGACATCCAAATCGACGGGGATTTGAAGTTGAAGGACGCGTCGAGGAGGAATGTCGAACTCTGTGTGAGCAAAGGGAAAGCTGGGGTCCAAAGAGAAGCAGTCGTCGGTGCCATAATGCGCTTCACAATAGGCCTCGACCGTGCAAAACTTTTCCAGTAGTTTTGCATATCCTCCATGATAAATTTCCAACATGAGGTGTGAAAGAGCGCAAAACTATTGAAAGAAAGAATGGACCAGGCCTTCATCCTTCTCACACAGTTCAATGAGCTTGGTAAGCCACATTAAGCAACTTACCAAAACTCGTTGTTGATGTTAGGCAAATTACCAAAACCCAGTGGTTCTTTCACCGTTGAGACAAAAACCTTTAGAGAAACTCCAAAAGTCGGAGTCCCCTGGATCCCAAATGGAACAATCAGAACCAGGGAGTAAAGGGTTGGAATGGTTGAAAGTGACTTCCATTGTAGTTTATCACTTTGAAATTGGTTGGCTAAAAGGCAAAAGGCAGTGGATACGGGCTTGGGAGTTATTAAAAGAAACAAAGGTTTCCCAGAGATTCTGAAGAGGAAACTAGAAGAGTTTTGAGAGTATTTGTGCATGAAGGGGAACTAATGTTCTGGTGTGGTGAGGATGACCAAGATGGCAAGTCCCTATTTATAGCGCAAACCTACGTTATTTTTAAGTTTCATCAGTCAAATTGACTGGTCAAGGGCTTTAATTACAATTTATGGCCTGAAACTGAAAATTAAATTGGTAAAAAGAAACGTGCTAGCTGGACGGTGAAACGATTGATGGTAAACATGTCAAATCGAGTTCAGTTGTTTCAGTAAAGTACAAGATGCAGCCGAACAAATGTGTTCGACGTAGAAAATTTAATACAAATGAAAAGAACTGAAAAGAAACTAAAGAGGTGTCTTCTTGATTTCCTCCCAAGCTGCGGAAAATTCAAGCTTTGTGGCTTCAACATTTGTAAAGCTAACTTCAAGGTCTTCAACTTTAGACAGGATAGCTTTTGCCTCGACATCACTAGCAGACATTTGTTGATCAAGTGCTGTGATTTCTTTTGAAAAGGATGCTGAAGTGGCCTCAAGCAATTATGCCCTGGCAGTGGCCAATTCTGACTCCAAACGAGCAACAGTTCTTTCCAACTCACGTATTTTGGCTTGATGGGGAGCGCCCTGTTTGACCAATGCAGCCTTGTTTTGTCGAAGTGACACCAGCTTATCACGAAGTTCGTGTTTTGCCTTGAGGGCTTGATGATAGGACAGAATGCTGTTGTCAAGTTCAGACAGCTTAGGAGTCAAGTCTTAAATGAATTCATGAATGGCACTGAAATAACCTCGTCGAATTGGAGGCAACTTTTTGCGAAGTACATGAATCTCTTTGATTGTACGCATTAAATTGCTTCTAATTTCTTGGTTGAGGTAGAGGTCATCAAATGAATACTTGAAGAAACCTCTCAGTTCTTCAACTAATCCATCAAGTTTTTCAGTAGTGTCCCCAGGGAGAGTGGAGAAACGTGCAGACATAGGGGAAATCTTGTTGCTAGATCCTGAAAGTAAGTCAATCCACTCATCCACTTCGGCATTACCCTTTTCAATGTTGGTGCCTTGCGGCATAGGGTTGGTCGATGAGATAGGCTGAGAAGATGGATTGGTCAGATTATCAAAGAGAAGATCCATGTCAACACTATCTGCTATAACCACTACAGGAGATACCTTCTTAATGGCTTGGGGGCAGAAGTGGTTTCCACAATGGGCGTGGGATCATCTTGTTGAGGAGATGCCAAATTTAGATTTTTCGTCGAGAGAGTGGCTTGAGTCACGTCGACATCCATAGCAGTAGGTTCCTCGACACTTGGTTCAGGTTGAGTTTCTGGAACCTCCTAATGGAAGGGAAAACCAAAATTAGTTATAATTTGTTGTTCTAGCATCAACAAAGTGTTTAAAGAGTTTCATACCTCAGTGGTTGGATGATCAATGGGTGGAAAAATCATTTGAAGAGGTATGGAAGTATCCACGTATGGCCGTTCAGGAGAGCCCCGTCGAGTGTGCTTGATGAGGTGATGTGCATGGTAAGAGAATGTATCTAAGTGTTATGTAATGAAGCATACCTTGTCAGTGCTTGATGAGCCAACCTCTTTGGTAGAGGGAGGAACCTTTGAAGAACATTCTTCAGAAGCACTTTTCTTTGAGGATTTGGCTTTCGGTTCCTGAAAAAATATGATAAATAAACAAAAACAGTTTGCATAATGCAATGTGACCATCAGTTAAAGTACTGGTGAATGGTGCAATTACCACTACAAACTCCACTGTGGGAGTGCCTTCAGAGTTTTCAGAAGCAGATTTCTCTACAAGAGATTCCTAGGAAAATGAAAATGAAAACTTTTGGAGTTAGTGGTTGATGGGTCATATATCAAAAGGAAGTCAAAGATAGAAACATTATACAAGCAAGAAGAAGAAAAGAGAGAACCGTTTGAGGTGTCGAGCGAGAGGGAGTGCCAGGCAGGAACATTTTGCGCATTTTGAGTTGAGCTTCAGGAGTGGCTGCCTTTACTTTCCTCTTGGTTGTTTCTTGTTGAGAAGAACCGGTCGAGCGCTTTGTGTTTGCATGTTTTCTCTTCGACACAAATGGTTTCTTTCCAGTATCCGCTTTCTTGGAAGAAGTTTTGGCAGCCTTTTTTTTGGGTGTTATGGATTGAATAGGGGATTCACTATCCTCATCATCTTCTTCTTCATCATCAGCTTCTTGGGCTTTGCCACTTGTTTGCTTATACTTTAGGGGTTCTTTCAGAGCTAAAGCTAAAGTAAAACGAAAATATAAGTACAAAGCAAGTAGACTTCCAGGAAAGAGTTAATTGAATTAGATACCTTGGGGAAATTGGGAAATGATCTTGACAACCTCGTCATATTGTTCAAAAGAAAGGAAGTTACCAGTTCTCGTTGGTTTACCTGGAAATGGATCAGCCAAACCAAAAGTTGCACAAGGCAAAGACACTGGTTCAGGACAAGGGGGTATCACAAATGTTTGTCCCGTGGCTTCCTGATGTTTTAAAGCCTTAATACTCCAATTGTTCTCATACTTTTCTTTCGATTTGGCGATCATTTCATCTACCTGTCGAACAATATAAAAAGGATACCTAGGATCCCATTTCACCTTGTAAAACTTTTCAAAGCTGCGAATATCCTTCAAGTGCTCACATTTGGCCTTTGTCGAAGGGTCCTGTTCCTGTATTATGGGGTCAATGAACTTTGTTACACATTCTTCAAAGGATGGGTGAAATTTTCTGTAGTATTCATCCCACCAAGCTACGAAGTCTTGAGATACACCCAAAGAGGTGGTGAAAGGGACAAGATTGACGGCAGACTTGTGAGTGTTGTTCTTGTTCTTTATGCCGTCGATGGTTGCCTCTTTGAGATTGATGGAATTCAAAAGAATATCTTCTTTCTTGAGAGGGAATGGGCTAGGGATGGATTGCAGGAAACCAATATTATTGGCAGAAGCATTGGGTAGACAAACAAAGGCAGAATTATCCGTCGAACCGGGTAATCCTGCAGGAAAGACTTGGCGAGTCAAGAAGTGGGTCCAAATGTTTTTGCACATTTGGTCATTTGGATCAAAAGGATTGGTGAACCACTCAGGTCCATGTTTCCTACTAAAAAAGGGTTGGAAACGGATGCCTGGAGTTCCAGCAGAGAGAGAATGGAAAAGTTTAAAGTAATACTTGAAACTTTCGAATTCGCTGTCAAATGGTTTGGGGGCACAGTGCATGGCCAAGGTGCCATAAGTGTCGATTTGAAGGTTCGACAGAGCTTTATTGACAGTGTGACCAGGAAGTATGGCATTCAACCACAGTTGTAAAAGCCATAATGGGCCACCAGCTCCAACTTTCTTTCCCCCACCTTTTACTATGTTATATAGGCTTGACATGCTAGAATAAAGGTTAGACAATAGAAAAGAGCCAAGAGCCCACCTTTTGCCTTCATGTAGAAGGTGTGCCAAGTCAAGCAATGGCTTCGACATTTGGACAATTTTGTTATAAATGACAAAAGCACATAGCCAATGGAACAGGAAGGCTACATGTTCTTCATCAGAAACCTCTGATGTACTCTGCATTTGGCTAGAAATATACTTTGAAAAAACAAGAGGTTAATTAGTAAAAACATCAATGATGTTTTCTATAGAACACAAAGGGTGAATCATATGGCCATCCGATGGGAGGCTAGTAAGAGCAGCAACATCAAAAAGAGTTGGACCCATCATCCCACAAGGGAAATGGAAGTTATTGGCAGTAGGGTTCCAGAAGAAAACAGCAGCTCCTAACATAGAAGGGTCCAACCTGAATGTGTACTCGGACAATTTGATTAAATTGTAAATGCCTTGTTTCTTCCAAGTATCAGCTTTTTTGTCTTCAACCCTAGCAAGCCAAGCAGAATATCCACTTATGCTAAGTGGTGGAGTTCTGAAAAGCCTAGTGCTTTTAGAGAAATAATGAATATGCAAGTTAGGGGAAGAAGCGAGAATGTCAGTTTGACTATCTTAGTTTGGGAAATAGTCCTTAAAATCTTCAGGAAAACTAGAGAGGGTCATAACTGGTCCTAAATAAGCAGCAGGAGGATCTAAAAGGAAAGAGGGATCATGCAAGTAAGGTATGATTACCTTAGATTTCTGTCATGGGATCGACGTATCGACATTTGGATTGCACCACGTCTTCCTTAGAGGTGCTTTGGAACTTTGAGTTGGATTGGAAGAAGACGCTATTAAAGGTTTGTGAAGCTTTCTCAGAAATGCAGAAGAGACGAAAGTGTTTTCACTTGGGCATTGATGGTTATTTATAACCTAGCTTATGGTGCAAATGTGCGCACGGAATTGTAACTGCTTACTTCATATGTAATGATGGCCCTATTTTTTAGGGAAATGGGAAACGCAGCCTTGTGATGGGACAATGCAGAAAGGTAACTGTCGCGCGTAGAGAAGACAAAATTTCGGTTCTCTTCACATAGTAGTGTCGAAAACTCAGAATTTGGGTGGCATTTGTTAGGTGCTAGTTGTAGCGACCGAAAAATCCGGAGGGATTTATTCGAGTTTAATGGAGTCGCCACCAATAATTTATTTCATAGGGAAAATATTGGGAAAAACCCTTTTTTTTGAAGAAAAATGGTCCTTGAGACTGGATTTGGGTTCGGGAGTCGATTATGTGTAGGGAAGGTATTAGCACCCTACAACATCCTTTCGAAAAAGGTTACCTCTAATTAATTGTGCAAATCTTATTAACTTCTAAAACAATATTTATTTCCCTTTTATAAAAAAAAATTTAACCAAGATAAAAAAAAAGAGGACTTAATAAAAGTCGTTTATTTTTGCGCTTGACAGGAGTGGGCTCCTGCTCCTACGTATCTCCGGGTGCAGTGGAGAAATCAAAGGCTACGTAGTTCTTGGGTAGAAAATGGTTGTGTGTTGGTTGATTTTAATTGTATATTTTTTGATGAAAAAAGGTAGTTTTGTAAGGACCAAACAAGAAGCAATCAAGAGTGGTCCTCATTAACAACCTATTTTGTTTAGAAAATTAACGGTGTTCGTAATGATCAAACGGGAAGCAATCTCGAGTGATCATTACTAGTAAAAAACTTAATTTTATTTTTATGAAGATGATAGGTTTTCATGGGGACCAAACAAGAAGCAATCAAGAGTGGTCCTTACTAATAACCCATTTTTATTCAGAAAATTAAGATATTTGTAATGACTAAACGGGAAGCAATCTCGAGTAATCATTACTAATAAATTAATTTTCATGATTTTTTTCTCATGTGATTTTCAAGAAAAATAGGGTCTCAAAACTGGTATGCAAAATTTAGTTGAATGAAATCGTATTAGTTTGACTAGTAAAAAAAAAAAAGTGTTCATATTTATTGAATAAATGATAGAGGAAAAGGGTTTGACAAATAAAAAAAAAGAGGAGTTAAGTGAGCTAAAGCCCAAAGAGTAAAAAGGAGAATGGACTGAGCCCACTAAAAAAAATAATAAAAGAAACAAATAAAACCCACTAAAAAAAACAACAAAAGAAACAAATAAAATAAAAAAAAGAAATAAAAAAAAAGGTGAAAGGATGGGCTGCAGCCCACTTTAAATAACAAAAAAATAAAAAAATAAAATAGGAAATAAAAGAAGCGATCGCATGAAAAGAAAGGGAGAGGATTGGAAAAATAAAAAAAAAGAAAGGGGATGCTAAACCTAATAAGTGAGAACACATACACACATAAAAACACAATCAAAAAGTGAGAAGCAGCGCCGCTGCCAAGAAAGAAAAAGAGAAACGGGAGGGAAGGAGAGAGAGAGAGAGAGAGAAGAAGTTTGGGAGGAGGGTGGTGGTGCGAGATGTGAAGAAAACAAAAGGGGAGGGGAGATCGTGGGGAGAGAAAGGAGGAACAAGGGGAAGGTGAAGGAGGAAGAAGAGAAACCTTTTTTTTTCTTCTGCTTCTTCTTTCTTCTGTTTGCTTCTTCTGCGTTTTTTTTCTAGTTCTTCTCTTTTTTCTCTCAATTTTCTCTCAAATTATTGTGTATAATTGGTACCAAGAATGAGATATCCAATTCTGAAATTAAGTGCAATTTTTCTTCCGTCCCCTGTTCTCTCTTCTTGCTCTACTATTTATAAAAAAAAAAGTTCAGTTTGTCAACTTGAGGTTGCAACTTGTATGCTAAGTGTGTGCTAAAATGATGCTGAGGAGATGATAACATGTGCAAAGTCTGAGATGATATCAATGGTTTGAAAAAAAAATTGCAATCAGCCGACTTCAACAACGGTGCTCCTCCTTTTTTTGATTAAATTGCATTGTTTGTCAAACTTGGTTGGCAGATGAAGAAAAAGCAAGAGGCCTATGGGGGACATATAGCTGTAAGACATAGTTTGTAGAGTGGCTGAGGAGATATGCAGAGGACTTTGGTGAAGATATGCAGATGACTTTGTGAAGGGTGAAGTGTGGAAATCTGACTTTGATTTTCAGTTTTGAATTTTAGGTTTTTTTTGTTAATAACGCTTGTAATGGACTGCAATTGGGCTAAAATTGGCCCAAAATAATTTATGAGGATTTGTCCGTTGCAGCATTAAAAGGGATTTGTCCGTTGCAGCATTAAAAAATTGAAACACGGATACGGAAATGATTCTCGGACACACTTGGTGTCCGACATCGTATTTCCAAACGACCTATCCCTAGCTCGGCATACGATCTCCCCAGCTCGGCATACGACCTCTATCTGACTCGGCCGCGCGACCTCGGCTCGATGCAGCGACCTCCCCACAGCTCGGCGTACGACCTCTCCACAGCTCGGCACGCGACCTCAGCTCGGTACGCGACTTCTCCACAGCTCGGCATACGACCTCTCCACAGCTCGGCACGCGACCTCAGCTCGGTACGCGACCTCTCCACAGCTCGGCACGCGACCTCAGCTCGGTGCGCGACTTCTCCACAGCTCGGCACGCGACCTCAGCTCGGTACGCGACCTCCCCCCAGCTTGGCGCGCGGACAAAAAATAAAAATAAAAATAAAAATAAAAATAAAAATAATGAGCGGACAAAATTGGGGTATAACAGCTGCCCCTCTTTAGTTATATTTTATTAGAAAATGCAAACAACAATGGTTGTTATATTTTTGTCATAAAATAGAGCTAAAGATAAATACACTAATTTTGTCTTTGAACTTGACGTGAGGAATGACAATGAGGGATCAACGCTTGATGCGTTTAATCGGAAAGTGATAAGGAAGGAATACGGCCAGGTCGGGTACTGACGAGGTAATCTAAAAGCAATAAAGAGGGATTAACGCTTGGCGCGTTTATCAGAAAACTATAAAGAAGGATCTCCGCCAGGTCGGGTACTGACGCGGTGATCAGAAAGCAATAATGAGGGATTAACGCTTGGCGCGTTTATCAAAAAAACTATAAAGAAGGATCTCCGCCAGGTCGGGTACTGACGCGGTGATCGGAAAGCAATAATGAGGGATTAACGCTTGGCGCGTTTATCAAAAAACTATAAAGAAGGATCTCCGCCAGGTCGGGCACTGACACGGTGATCGGAAAGCAATAATGCGGGATTAACGCTTGGCGCGTTTATCAAAAAACTATAAAGAAGGATCTCCGCCAGGTTGGGTACTGACACGGTGATAAGAAGGTTCGATGCCAAGTAGGGTATTGACGCGTCGATGGAAAGCGATAAAGAAGGATCAACATCAGGTCCGGAACTGATATGTTGGTCAAAAAGCAATAATGAGGGACTACCGCCAGGTCGGGTACTGACGCGGTAATCTTAAAGCAATAAAAAGGGGTGATGCTCGGCGCATTTATCAGAAAATTATAAAGAAGGGTCACCGCCAGGTCGGGTACTGACGCGGTGATCGAAAAGCAATAAAGAGTGAGCGATACTTGGCGTGTCGCTTAGAAAGCAAAATAAAGGACCAATGCTAGGCGCATTGTTTGTAAACGAGAATGAAGGATCAAATTTTGGTGCACGGACCAGGTGTAACAAAACAGCTAAAAGGTGGTGATATGAAGATGATGAACGGATATATGGTATGTGATGCATGTATGCAATGCGATTATTATTTTTACTGATTCCTCATCCCGTATGATCTCTGGTGCTTAAAGATATGGGACGGACTGAGATTCATCGGATTTAATCATGCTATGCCTTCGACTGGGAGGGAGCACGAGTTATCGATGCTGCGCTAGTTACTTTTTAAAGGTAATCCCTTTGCCCTTTTTGAAACTTATTTGTTGAGATTTGGCGTGTCCTCGTGATTCTTAAGATGTATATAATAACTTTAATGCTTTCCCATATCATCACATGCTTCACAATTCAGTGTCTATTATCATAAAACAACATTTTGAAATACGAGAACGGAGGTGTTTGGTATTCAAAAAAAAGAGTCATGTGTACAAGGACTGAAGTTACACAGACTTGAAGATACATCAAGAAAAATGCAGGAAGAAGAAAAAAAACAAAGAAAGACAATAACTAAGCAGATATTTTATAGTTTGTGTCTTTGTAGGAACAAATGCCAGCTTCCCATATCCATAACTTTGATTACTCATTACTCTACTTCTGAAAATATATAGAACTGCCACAGTTGGGTAAGCCCCTTGATGCGTCAGCCTTCTTCAATGTCCGATTTCAGACCCTAACTTTTGCTTGGATTGCTCTTTCAAGTTTTCAATCCAACGGGTCGCTCTAATTTTTGCCTAGGTCGCCCTTTCAGGTTTTCAACCTAGCGAGCTCACTTTTGCTTGGTTTTTATATGTTTTTTTTTTAGGCATAATATTTTTTTTGCATCGAGAATTTCTTGAGGCGGGAGATCTTCACCGCCCATCCTTGTGAGGATTAAGGCTCCTCCGGAAAAACCTTTTTCACAACATACGGACCTTCATAATTTGGAGTCCATTTTCCACGAGAATCCTTTTGGATGAGCAAAATCTTCTTGAGTACAAGGTCTCCTTCTTGGAATTCCCGAGGCGAGCTTTCTTTTCGTAAGCCCTCTTCATCCTGTGCTGATATAGTTGCCCATGACATAAGGCCATCACTCTCTTTTCTTCAATGAGATTCAATTGATCCAGCCGAGCCTGAACCCATTCTGCCTCTTCTAGTTTTGTCTCCATCAATACCCTTAACGAGGGGATCTCGACTTCAATGGGAAGCACTGCTTCCATTCCATACACCAGCGAGAAAGGGGTTGCCCCTGTTGAGGTGCGAACCGAAGTCCGATAACCGTGCAAGGCGAAAGGGAGCATTTCGTGCGGTCTCTAAATGTTACCACCATCTTTTGGACAATCTTCTTGATGTTCTTATTTGCGGCTTCAATCGCCCCATTCATCTTTGGGCGGTATGGTGAGGAATTATGGTGTTGGATCTTGAAGTCATTACACAGCTCCTTCATCATCTTGTTGTTCAAATTAGTCCCATTATCAGTGATAATCTTATTTGGCAAACCATAGCGACAGATCAAATCTCTCTTGATGAATTTGACAACCACATTTTTGTCACACTCAAATATGAAGCCGCTTCAACCCATTTAGTGAAATAGTCGATTGCGACAAGAAAGAAACGGTGTCCATTGGATGCCTTAGGTTCAATGGGTCCAATGACATCCAATCCCCACATTGAGAAAGGCCATGGTCTTTGTCAAGATGTTCAAAGAGACTGGTGGCACATGGATATTATCGGCGTAAATCTGACATTTGTGGCATTTCTTCACATAACCGAAACAATCAGTCTCCATAGACAACCAATAATAGCCAGCCCTCAAGATTTTTCTTGCCATTGCGTGCCCGTTTGCGTGAGTCCCAAAGGAACCTTCATGAACCTCTCGCATAATCTTTTCCGCCTCGGTCTTATCAACACACCTAAGAAGTACCATGTCATGGTTTCTCTTGTAGAGCACTTCGCCGTTTAGAAAGAATCCCATTGCCAAACGCCTTAATGCTCTTTTATCATTCTCTGAGACATTAGGAGGATATTCTCTATTCGTGATGTATCGTTTGATGTCGTAATACCAGGATTTGCCATCAGGCTCTCTTTCTATTGCTAGGCAGTGTGCTGGCCGGTCGTGATTCTGTATTTTTATGAGCGGTAGGCTTTCCCTGTTACTGATTTTGAACATTGATGATAGAGTAGCTAAGGCGTCCGCTAGCTGATTATCTTCACGCGGAATGTGATGGAAGGTGACTTCATTAAACTGTTCCATCAATTCTTTGATGTAATCGTGGTAAGGAACTAATTTGGAATCCCTCGTTTCCCATTCGCCTTTTAACTGATGGATAACCAAAGCCGAGTCTCCATATACTTCGAGAATCTTGACCTTTGATTCAATGGCCGCCTGAATGCCCATGGCACATGCCTCATACTCTGCCATATTGTTTGTACAATCAAAACACAATCTTGCAGTAAATGGAATGAAATGATTTTCTGGGGAAATCAGCACAGCTCCAATCCCATGTCCCAATGCATTAGAGGCACCGTCAAACAACAAGATACATTTTTCACCATCAGGGGTTTCTTTTCCTTCAAATAGAGCCATTATGTCTTCGTGGGAAATCACTGCTGCATTGGTGATAGTCTTCCACAAAGTTGATGAGCCAAGTATTGACTAAAGTCCTGCCTTTAATTGCCTTTTGGGTGACATACACAATATCATACTCAGATAACAACATTTGCCAACGAGCAATTCTTCCTATGAGAGCAGGCTTTTCAAAAATATACTTGATCGGATCTATTTTGGACACCAAACAGGTTGTATGGGACAGCATATATTGTCTCAAACGATGTGCGGCCCAGGTTAACGCGCAACACGTTCGTTCTAACAATGAATACCTCGTCTCGCAGCTAGTGAATTTCTTGCTCAAGTAGTAAATGGCATGCTCCTTCTTACCAGATTCATCATGTTGTCCTAGCACACAACCCATTGATTCGTCAATCTTTGTTAAGTACATGATGAGGGTCTCCCTGGCACAGGGGTACCAAAACCGTGGATCTTGTAAGTCTTGTTTGATTTTCTCAAAAGCTTTACGGCAATTGTCGTTCCATTTGGTTTCTGATTCTTACACAATGACTTGAAAATTGGCTCACAAGTAGCAGTTAGCTGGGATATAAACCTGGCGATGTAGTTCAATCTTCCCAAGAATCCACGAACTTCTTTTTCGGTGCGAGGAGTCGGCATTTCGAGGATCGCTTTTACTTTGGCCGGATCAACTTCTATTCCTTTCTGGCTAACTATAAACCCTAGCAGCTTGCCTGACCTTACACCAAAACTACACTTAGCTGGGTTTAACCGGAGTTTATACTTCCTCAGTCGCTCAAAAAGTTTTTGTAGGTTAATGGCATGACCTTCCTCTGTTTTGGATTTTACAATCATGTCATCCACATAGACCTCTATCTCTTTGTGCATCATGTCATGGAACAAAGCCACCATTGCTCTTTGGTATGTTGCCCCAAAGATTTCTTAATCCAAACGGCAATACTTTGTAAATGTAAAGTTCCCATAAAGTGATAAATGTGGTTTTTTCCATATCTTCGGGAGCCATCTTGATTTAATTATAGCCAGAATATCCATCCATGAAAGAGAAGACAGAGTGTTGAGCTGTGCTATCTACCAAGACATCAATATGTGGCAAAGGGAAGTCATCCTTAGGGCTGGCCCTGTTTAGATCTCTATAGTCAACACACATTCGGACCTTTCCGTCTTTCTTTGGGACTGGAACAATATTAGCCACCCATTGAGGGTATTTTGCTACAGCCAGAAAACCGGCGTCGAACTGTTTTTTTACCTCATCTCTAATCTTGAGTGACATCTCCGGCTTCATCCTTCTCAGCTTCTGCTTGACCGGTGGGCACTCGGGTTTTAATGGTAATTTGTGCTCGACTATGCTATTATCTAATCCAGGCATATCTCGGTATGTCCATGCGAAAACATCCGCATATTCAAATAGGAGTTTAACCAATTTTTCTCGCTCACTGCTTTTCATTGTGGTTCCAATCTTAACTTCTTTCTTGTCGTTTTCAGTGCCCAGATTGATTGTTTCAGTTTCTTCCTCGTGGGGTTGAATCACTTTAGCTTCTTGTTCCACCAACTTCATTAATTCAGGAGGGGTATCCCAATTGTCCTCATTATCTTCCTCAGTATGATTAATGGGGTATTCAAAATTATAGTATGAGTTACTGGCATCGTTATTTTCAAAGACAATGTTTTTGGATCTGCATTAGTTAAAAATAACGAAATGAAAAAGCGAAAAAAGATGAAGAGAGATGGAAACGATGGAAAAGGAAAGAAAAGAGAAATGATTGGAAAATTCAAAGTGCATTTTATTGATAATGGTACTGAAATGAAACATGTGCGCCCTTTTGACAATAAATTATTCTAAAGCCTTAGGCGAGCAATAGAATTTGCATTACATAATTACTTTGAATCAAAGATCACGGGAAACTCAACGATCTCCCAATTTCCAAGTTCTTCATTCGGCGAGCAAGGGCGGACAAGGTTGACATTGTCGTTTTACATCTGCGATCGTCCTTGATAGTCGCTATTTGATTTGGATCCAATATTCCTGCACTCCGAAAGCTTTGCCTGATGTCACAGATGGGAATACTCTCATCTTTTGGCTCCCTGCCTTCCAGTCTAGCTATCCTCTTTTCTTTTCTTTCTTTGGCAATTCTCTTTTTGTCAAATCTGTTAGGTTCGTATCCCAACCCATATCTGTTTCTGTTATTTGGAAGTTCTAACAGCATCACGATCCCTTGTTCATATCTTCCCAATCCACATCCGGCCTGATACCCTCCTTTCATCATAACTTTAGCGATCATCGTGGAGGTTTCAGACAATTTTGGTTTCTTCATTAGGACTCCTTCTCCTGCGAAAGTGGCATTCGCAATCTCCAACGTTTGAAAAGACGTCTCAAGAGCTTCTTCTGCAGCCTCAATATAGCGCGTGGAGGACGGCTTGCTTACTAGCATCTCTTCTTCACCAGAGACAGTCACCAACTTATTATCCATTGAAAATTTCAGCTTTTGGTGTAAGGTTGAAGGCACAACTCCAGCTGAATGGATCCATGGTCTTCCAAGGAGGCAGCTGTATGCTGGTACGATTTCCATCACCTGAAAGACTACCTCAAATGTGCGAGGGCCGACTTGTATAGGTAGCTCGATTTCTCCAATAACCTCTCTTCTAGACCCATCAAAGGCTCTTACCACCATGGTACTGGGCTTCATATATGATCCGTCAACAGACAACTTTGCCAAGGTAGATTTTGGCATAACATTTAGAGATGACCCATTATCGACGAGTACCCTAGCAAGGATATAGTCTCCACACTTCACAGAGATGTGCAATGCTTTGTTATGCCCCATTCCTTCAACTGGAATTTCTTCATCAGTGAAGGTAAGGTAATTACTAGCAACAATATTACCCACAATCCCGTCGAATTGGTTCACCGTGATGTCGTGGGTGACATGAGCTTCATTTAGCACTTTCATCAATGATTCCCTATGGCGCTCGAGTTGATGGCGGTGATAACACGGATATTTTTGCAGGAGTATGATTCAACCGATCCACCACCTTGTATTCACTCTGCTTCATAAATTTCGAAATTCACAAACTTCTTCTTGAATCGCTTTCTTGTTTTCTTCTGCTTTCTTTGCCTTATTACCCATATCTTTATCAATGGATTCTTCTTCTTTATCTTTTCCCTTGCGAGCTTTGTCCATGGGTCTGATAGGGGTATAAATTCGTCCACTTTGGGTCATCCCACCGATTCCTGAGATGTTAGTGATAGCAGGATTGCCAGATCCAGATGCCGCCTTTAACTGGTCATCCACTAAATTGTCCACAAAGACCTTCATACCGTAATCCCATGGCACTGCATTATCGTTCTTGAAAGGGAAATGAGTTGGTACATGAATAGTTATCGGTTTAGGCACGCCTCGGACTGGCTTGTTGTAACAAATCTCCAATGGTTTTGGGAAGGTCGTGTTTTTATCTTCACTTGACTGAAGGGTCAATATGTTTTCATCTTTCTTCACACAACCTACCTGTATCAAGTGTCTGTTTAACAATTCTTGGAGAATTTGCACAATTCCTCGCATTCCTCTATGCAATGGCTGTCATCGGGATGCAAGCTACATAAGTCCCTCTCATCGTATTTCATCTCAATTATCTGAACTCGCAGAGTTTGGCATAAATGATCTTCAAGAGTACGGACATCCTCCACTTTCATTATCGGGCTGATCCCTAAACTCTTCAATAATGGCGTTATTCTTTGAACCTCCATGACCTGGAAGGGATTATTACCCACATTAGGTCCATCCTCCTTAAAACTCAACCATTTGGCATTGATCGGATCTTGAACCACGTGCTTCAAAGCTTTGCAATTTTCGGTTGTGTGACCTCCTTTGCATGAAACTCACACTTGGCATTTGGGTCATATCCTCTTGGGAAGGGAGGTTGGAGTGGTTTCATTGAGCGTGGAGAGATCAAGGAGTTCTTGATTAGGTCTTTGGAACAAATCCGTATAGGTCATGGGAATAGGATCAAATTGGACTGCTTTCTTTTCTTGGTCATTTGGTTGTTTCTGGTTTTGGTTCGGTTGGGTGGGAGCAACTGGTTGTGCTTGTGTTTGAATGGGAGAAGGTGGTCGAAATGGTATCATTGGTTGATTTGGCCGGGGGGTAGGATTATGAGAGGCGGCGGCAATGTATGGAGGTGGGAAGTAGGGGTATGGAAAAGGATGTGGGAAATTGGTAAAGAATTGGGGTGGTTTTCCTTGTGTTTGTCCTCCCGAGCTCGTCATCACAGCATTGGTTTCCCCTTCTTTCTTCTTTACGAAGTTTGTTGGGGGTCTCTTGATATTACTAGTTCCAGCAAAACTTTGGGCAATCTTTCCATTTCTCATTCCTCCTTCAACTCTTTCCCCTACGATGACCATATCTGAAAAGTTTGAGGATACACTTCCGATCATTTTGTCATAGAAGGGTGATTGAAGAGTATCCATGAACATGGCCACCATTTCTTTTTCAATCAAAGGCGGTTCCACTTGGGTGCCAAGATTTCCATCGTTGGGCATATTCCTTGAAGGTCTCATTGTCTCTTTTGCCATGTTTTGCAATCGCATTCTATCAGAGCCATATCAATGTTATACTTATATCGCTTCAAGAAGGCATCCGCCAAATCTTTCTGACGGCGAATATGAGATCGTTCAAGGTGTGTATACCAACTCGACGCTGCCCTGTTAAACTATCTTGGAAAAAGTGAATCAGTTTATCATCATGTGCATAGGACGCCATCTTCCTACAAAGATTACATGGTCAAGTGGCTTTTGGGCAAGTTGTCCCTTTATACTTGTCAAAGTCCGCACCTTGAACTTTGGCGGTACAACAACATCCGATGCGAGACAAAGATCTGAAGCGATACTTGAACCGAGATAACTTACTCCTTCTACGACTCTTAGCCTATCTTCGAGGATTTGCAACCGTATCAGACGGTGATTCCCAGTGGGATGCTTAGATTGGGTCCTCCCATAGCTGGAGACCAGGCAATGCGGTTAGTCCGGGATTCAATGGATTTCCTTGAATATAATGGGGTAACCAAATGGTCGGTGATTCACCACGGGTCACTACGCGCGTCTTGACTCCTTGAGTATTCCCGAGGTGGGATGGTGCATAACCAGGTGGAAAGGTGTATGTCATGAAGCCAGGAGTTGAGCTTTGAACTGGTATGGTTTCAGTACCGGAGCCAGATCCTTGGGCTACATCTTGCACAACAAGTGCTTGGGAATCGATTCTGAGTTATTGTTAGCTTTTTGGCGGTGTGTAACCAGGCGGGAGATCAAATAGTGGGAACTGTTGTGCCTGTGGGCCTTGGGGGTTATGGTTTGCAGTATCATCATTGGTCATAGGTGGCGTGTAACCAGGCGGGAATCCGTAAAGTGGGAACTGTGGTACTTGATTCTGAGGGTTGCTAACTGGTGAGGGTGTAGGACTCTGCGGGTAAATTGCAAAAGGTACCATCATCCCTTGAGTATTGAGACCATATTGCAACTGCATAGGACCAAAGCCAGGTGGGTGGGAAGGTGTAGCTTGACTTTCATCATTCACTGCTGGAGAAGCCCCATCTGCAGCCTTGTCTTTGTTTAGGGATTGCAGAAGCTCCAAAACTTTGCTCATCTGTTCCTTCAGCTGGTTGACGTCCTCTTTCACTTCTTGGTCATCCATGATCTTTGATTGAGAGCGAGTTCGATAAGGGTGTCGAGGAATCAGTTTGATTATTTTCTGAGTGATTAAAAAAAATGATATGAGTATGTAAGAAAGAAAAAAGAAAAGAAAAAAAAATGAATGAATGGATGTGGATGTATGAGTCTATTCATTTTGTACCAGGGAACCGTAGGCCTCATTGCTTTGTTGTAATTATCCATTTTTTTTAAAGCGTTAAGTAATTTGGAGAATAAAATGGGATCAATAAGCAGAATGACAAATCCTTTGTTGATGAGAAACACAAATAGTACAATTCACTCAAACTAAAGCCTCAAAGAATTAGTTGTCCCTTTTTCTTCTTAATAGGACAACCAGCCTTTTCTCTCATTTCTTCTATCAAACTTTTACAAAATTCAATAAACTTGTAAACATTGGTGAGTATTTAGTGGGTGCATCGCCGCATCAGCCTCCTCTAGACGCCTTGGGATATCTATGATTGCTTGATTGGCTAAACTTGCCAACTTCAAAAGCAGTCCCTCCAATGCATGCCTTCGTTCCTCGATTCATTAAAGAGTGCTTGATTTTCTATCCTGACCGATTTTGTAAAACGATTCTCCCAATACGTGCTTTCATTTTTTAGGTCGTCATAGATCTTCTCTTGATATTCAATATAGTCCCGCAACTCATTTGCATCCTCTTGTTCTTTTTTCAGCGCATCTTGATATTTCACAAGCATTTCTTCTATTTCTTCCTTGTATTGCTGCTCCTTTTGGGCTCGGTTCTCATACCCAGCTACTACCATCTCAAGATGTCACTTTAAACCTTCAAGCTCCTCTTGCAAGTTCTTTTCGGTAACCGAGGACTTTTTCCACAATCCTTTCCATATATAGGCATTTTCTATAGCCTTGTCCCTTTCTTGATTACGCAGCTCTAGCTCTTCATTTGCTCCTCTCAGACAAAGTTGCACATCATGCTTACTCTTTTCCTCTACTTTTTCCCTTTTGTTGCTTCTCTCAATGAACTTCCCTTTTAGGATATTTTCCGACTGCAAGTACTTGTTCTCTTGAAGTGCCTTTTCTAACCTTGCTTGTAATTCTTCCTTTTCCTCATTAGCTTTTGACAAAGCTATTTTAAGCTCTTCCATCTCTTTACTCGTAATAGGGATAGATTTTGGTACTTCTGGTTCCGGTGGGGGTGTGCCATGGAATGGCAATTTGATTTCTCGAACCCTACTTTCGATCCATTGGTGGTAACTATCCGTAGCACCAATGCTTCTTTTTCCGAGAACTTTCCCTTTCCGAGTGACTTGGTCCCAAGCATGTCGAACCTTTCTAAGCATTCCGCTATTTCCTTGATCGAACTCAAATACCACAAAGGGGGTCGTCGGTGATCGACAAAGGATTCATCATAGAATAACCAAGTTGTCTTAGTAGCGAGAAGGATTATAGTTAATACATCCTCTTGTTCCTATAAGTGGAACATTAGGGAAATTCCCAGCGATAGATCACTTCATGTATATCCAACCACCACAGGTACCATCGGACCATCTTTTCATCAAGATCTGCCAGAGACACAGCCCACCGATCTCCATCTCTGACCCCTACATCACATGTATTGAAGTCTGCAAAAGGACATGACATTTTCCTATTTTTGAATACATGGGGGGCAAGCCACACATAGAGAGTGGATAAGCAGCATGATAGCGTATTCCCTTTTTTCACGGCGGTGAGTGAGGGCACAATAAGTATCCGCAAGAATGGTTGACACTGGGCTCTCTTTCCTTTTTTTAAAGGCTAGGAACACATCAATCGAGGCCAAGTCTATATAGCCATCAATGCGTGGAAATAACATAATGCCAAAAATTGTAAGAGCCAACACTTCCATGAAAGACGCCCAATCCTGAACACTAGCCAAATGCCTCATCTTTTCTTCAAAATACTCTAGCGGAAACCCCTCGACGCCATTTCGGTTTAACTTTCTTTTCTTTAATTCATCTTCCTTGTCTTTCAGAATTATAGCAACCTCTTGTAGGAGATTAAAATCTCGGGTGCGTTGGTAAGCCTTCATGTTTTCCGTTGAGTATCCTAAAAACCGGCAAATTCTTCGATGTGGGAGCCATTTGGAAATTCTTAAAAGTGAAGCACCTCATGGGAGAATCATAGAATTGGATAAGTGCAGAAATGGCATTTACTTGCACATCCACCTCTAGCAACTTGAGAATATTCCCATACTTTCCAATGAAGGTTATACGCTGAATGCTCGTCGTCATTAAATTGGCACACTTCTTCAGGCTTTCTATTTCAGGCTTTTTTATCCTCGGATGTATGTGCTTCTTTAAGGGGACAGTTTCGCCGCTTGATCCCATATTATCTCACAAAATACTTACAGCCAAACTTTGAGTTCTTATGCTTCCCTGGCGACCTAAAATGAAATGAGAATGAATGACATTTTTTTTAAAAAAAAATTCAACATGTTTTTTTTTTGAAGTATGAATGCATGAAGATATAATGTTGAGTGATGATGATGACTATTTATGTAGCATGCACAAAGATATGCGATTTAGTAGACCCTTTTTTTTATGCATAGATGTGATATAACAGATTTTGGTGGAAGAATAAAAATGATATGATGCCCCTTGTGTCTTAAATGGGTTAAACCTAAAATTAGAGATTTTCTAACCTAAGGGGTCTATAGTCTTGTATTAAGTGATAGATCTCATGGTGGCTCTAATCACATTCTCACCAAAGGCCTCTAGAGCTAAAGTCTCCTCCTGAATATTAACCACAACGATAGATAACTATCCGGTGCGGAATACTCAGAGGGAGCACACTCTAGATGAAGTTCTCGCAATAGCCAGAAGAAAAGCAAATTCCAATTGACCATCACCGAACCTCCACTCAACTTAAGCTTTGCTCTGACCCGGGTATAGGGCCTTACTCACATGTGTGTGTGCGAACGTGGAGGTGCGGTGTGTGAGAGGGCAACACCCTAACACTACCCAAGCTGTAAAACAAACAAAGCATACAAATATAGTCGTCTATCCTAATGTTCAATATTCACAACAAATTAAAATTAAACAAATAAATAATAAATAAATATTTACAAAAGAAAATAAATAAATAAATAAAGATAAAAAAATAAAAAGAAGGGGAATTAAAAAAGAATAACAAAAAAAATGAAGTTAATTATTTGGCACAATTAATCATGTTAGGCTTGACTCTCTAAAAGTCCCCAGTGGAGTCGTCAGCTGTAGCGACCGAAAAATCCGGAGGGATTTATTCGAGTTTAATGGAGTCGCCACCAATAATTTATTTCATAGGGAAAATATTGGAAAAAAACCTTTTTTTTGAAGAAAAATGGTCCTTGAGACCGGATTTGGGTTCGGGAGTCGATTATGTGTAGGGAAGGTATTAGCACCCTACAACATCCTTTCGAAAAAGGTTACCTCTAATTAATTGTGCAAATCTTATTAACTTCTAAAAAAATATTTATTTCCCTTTTATAAAAAAAAATTTAACCAAGATAAAAAAAACAAAAGAGGACTTAATAAAAGTCGTTTATTTTTGCGCTTGACAGGAGTGGGCTCCTGCTCCTACGTATCTCCGGGTGCAGTGGAGAAATCAAAGGCTACGTAGTTCTTGGGTAGAAAATGGTTGTGTGTTGGTTGATTTTAATTGTATATTTTTTGATGGAAAAAGGTAGTTTTGTAAGGACCAAACAAGAAGCAATCAAGAGTGGTCCTCATTAACAACCTATTTTGTTTAGAAAATTAACGGTGTTCGTAATGATCAAACGGGAAGCAATCTCGAGTGATCATAATTAGTAAAAAACTTAATTTTATTTTTATGAAGATGATAGGTTTTCATGGGGACTAAACAAGAAGCAATCAAGAGTGGTCCTTACTAATAACCCATTTTTATTCAGAAAATTAAGATATTTGTAATGACTAAACGGGAAGCAATCTCGAGTAATCATTACTAATAAATTAATTTTCATGATTTTTTTCTCATGTGATTTTCAAGAAAAATAGGGTCTCAAAACTGGTATGCAAAATTTAGTTGAATGAAATCGTATTAGTTTGACTAGTAAAAAAAAAAAGTGTTCATATTTATTGAATAAATGATAGAGGAAAAGGGTTTGACAAATAAAAAAAAGAGGAGTTAAGTGGGCTAAAGCCCAAAGAGTAAAAAGGAGAATGGACTGAGCCCACTAAAAAAAAATAATAAAAGAAACAAATAAAACCCACTAAAAAAAACAACAAAAGAAACAAATAAAATAAAAAAAAGAAATAAAATAAAAAAAAGGTGAAAGGATGGGCTGCAGCCCACTTTAAATAACAAAAAATAAATAAAAAATAAAATAAGAAATAAAAGAAGCAGTCGCATGAAAAGAAAGGGAGAGGAGTGGAAAAATAAAAAAAAAAAGAAAGGGGATGCTAAACCTAATAAGTGAGAACACATACACACATAAAAACACAATCAAAAGTGAGAAGCAAAGGCCACGCCAAGAAAGAAAAAGAGAAACGGGAGGGAAGGAGGGGAAGGAGAGAGAGAGAGAGAAGAAGTTTGGGAGGAGGGTGGTGGTGCGAGATGTGAAGAAAACAAAAGGGGAGGGGAGATCGTGGGGAGAGAAAGGAGGAACAAGGGGAAGGTGAAGGAGGAAGAAGAGAAACCTTTTTTTTTCTTCTGCTTCTTCTTTCTTCTGTTTGCTTCTTCTGCGTTTTTTTTCTAGTTCTTCTCTTTTTTCTCTCAATTTTCTCTCAAATTATTGTGTATAATTGGTACCAAGAATGAGATATCCAATTCTGAAATTAAGTGCAATTTTTCTTCCGTCCCCCGGTTCTCTCTTCTTGCTCTACTATTTATAAAAAAAAAAGTTCAGTTTGTCAACTTGAGGTTGCAACTTGTATGCTAAGTGTGTGCTAAAATGATGCTGAGGAGATGATAACGTGTGCAAAGTCTGAGATGATATCAATGGTTTGAAAAAAAAATTGCAATCAGCCGACTTCAACAACGGTGCTCCTCCTTTTTTTGATTAAATTGCATTGTTTGTCAAACTTGGTTGGCAGATGAAGAAAAAGCAAGAGGCCTATGGGGGACATATAGCTGTAAGACATAGTTTGTAGAGTGGCTGAGGAGATATGCAGAGGACTTTGGTGAAGATATCACGGATGACTTTGTGAAGGGTGAAGTGTGGAAATCGACTTTGATTTTCAGTTTTGAATTTTAGGTTTTTTTTTGTTAATAACGCTTGTAATGGACTGCAATTGGGCTAAAATTGGCCCAAAATAATTTATGAGGATTTGTCCGTTGCAGCATTAAAAAATTGAAACACGGATACGGAAATGATTCTCGGACACACTTGGTGTCCGACATCGTATTTCCAAACGACCTATCCCTAGCTCGGCATACGATCTCCCCAGCTCGGCATACGACCTCTATACAGCTCGGCACGCGACCTCAGCTCGGTACGCGACCTCCCCACAGCTCGGCGTACGACCTCTCCACAGCTCGGCACGCGACCTCAGCTCGGTACGCGACTTCTCCACAGCTCGGCATACGACCTCTCCACAGCTCGGCACGCGACCTCAGCTCGGTACGCGACCTCCCTCCAGCTTGGCGCGCGGACAAAAAAAAAAAAAAAAAAAATAATGAGCGGACAAAATTGGGGTATAACACTAGTTAACAAATTTGGGTTTCTCGACGGAACTTCAAATATTCGACAAGTGGAGGCACAAGGAGCCAGTATAAGTGATAAAAATTGGCTAAGTTTAAAAGACCAAGTGATGTGGCGGTTGTTCGACGGAGTGCATGAAGCGTCGAAGATGTCAATATGAGCATGGTCGAATTAGACTTAGGCTTTAGGCAATACATGAACAAACTCGACAGGAAGTGATACTGTCGAGATTGAGTAGTTTTAGTGAAATCAACTACCGACCCTGTGTCCGTATACATGTCAGGTTGGATGATAGGTAGTTTTTTACATTTTTGTCTATAAATAGTAGTTCTTACAATATAACTCGGATTGGATACATGATCTAAATTCCTAACATCTTGACGGCGAAGCAGATTAAAGGAAAACGATCATTGTATGCCTTCTACCCCTTACTTTCAGCAATTTGCAATTCAATTCAATTACATTTCCAGTTATCGCCTTGTTCTTAATCTAATTTATCTGCAAATTTATCTTTTGTTTATGAATTTTATTTCGAACTTTACTGCATTTTCTAAACCTTTTTGAAATATTATTCTTTCATACTTTCTGTATTTATTTCTTGTAGAGTTTCAATTTGCTTACTGCATTTGGCTTGTTTCTATTTCAATTTCAATATTTTATTTCATGTCTATTACTACACAGTCATTTAAGTTTCATGTTACTTAAGTTTTTTTTTTTTTTGTATTTTGGCAATTTCTCCTTCTGTCAATTTTGCTTCAAAGTCGTTTATAAACTTTCTTTAATTCATATTCTTTAAATGCTTTCATTTATTTTCCTATGTCTTAAAAGCTTTTCCCTTGATTCCTAGTCATTTAAGTGCTTCATTTACGTTCCTGTGTCAATTTCAAATTGTATGTCTTACTCTGTGAATGCATGTTCAAACACTGCATTGTTTACTTTGACTTTATTTTTTGTTTAAGTTACTTGTCAATCAAGTCATTGGCTGCTAACGGCCAATCTTGTCTATTTACACTTTCAATGCCATTTCGACAACAATTAACTTGTTGTTCAAGATTATTAAGTACAAACTGGCAAAAAAAACCTCAATGATTAATGGCTTAATAGCTAAGAAAATTGAAAACTGATATCTGGTCGAACTTTTGACCGTTATTTCACTAAAACCGTTGTTTTCAAAACGAGATTACTACATAACTCGTCGATCTCGTAATCGTTTGAAACTAATTATTTGTTACTTTGACGAATTTGGTAGAAACACACTACAAACCAAATTTCTCAGTTAACAACCTGCTATCCGCGAATGCCTCCTATGTTGTTTTCCATCGTAGTTTCTAGTTTGTCTTTGGGCTTTTATCCCCTTTAGTCCAAAAAAAAAATTGCAAAACCAATAATGAAAACCAACGAGTCTTTTGCCCTATCTTCGACCACGGCATGACTTGCCACTACTTTTTTCGGTCACCAACCCACTTCATCCTTGCTACCGAACCCTCTCTAGCCACCACTCAAAACGTGATTTGCTGTAACAAGAACTTAGAGTTCGAATGGGAAGTTACAAACTACAAAGATTAGCCATGGGGGTCTGAAACAAATCAAGCTGATAGAACATGCTCTAGTCTTTGGGAAAAACCAAGAGTTGGGAGAAAAAAAGGAAGAGTGGGAGGAAAATATATTTAGTCACAAGTGGGGGAACATTTGTCCCTATTCCTGTTAAGTTTTATTCCTTTTACTGACAAATCAACTAAGCATATGTATTATTTTTTCTAAAGATTTATTCCCCTCTATTTTACCCATAAATTTAAAATTCAGACCGGATATTAATTCATTCGGAAAACTGTTGAACGAGATACTAGTTTAACTAGTAAATAATTAGTTTGATTATATAAAATAAAATATATAAATATTTAACATAAATACAAAATCAATTAATTAAAACTACATTTTTTTTGGCTATTTTTTCTCTCAATACATTTTTTTTTCACATTCACCTGCTCAAACCTATGGTCTTATTTAAGAACTAAACTTTTTTTTGTTGATAAAAATTTAGACTAGGAGAGACACACCCTCATGTAAGGTCAAGAAGAACCACCAACCTCACGGGAGAATTCAGAATTTGAACTCAAGTTACAACTAGTACGAGCAAAAAGTTCGACCATTTGTGTCAACACTCTTTCACAAGAACAAGAACTAAACTTCTTGTCAGAACCCACTGTGAACTAACTAAATAAATATTTGCTTACATGTACTTTTTCCTTAAAAATGTTATGGTGAGAGCAAGCTTCCTTACTCCTCACATCCACCTAAAAGCAAGAGGCCAAGGTCAAAGAGCCAATAGAGCATTTCAACACAAGCCTTAGTAGCCCAAAAGAAAAGCGCCCACTTTACTTTAGTACAGAACAAACCCAGAGGCTATAATTTTTGGGTTTTATTAATAACACCCCAAATTTTAGTAGGAAACACCCCGTTACCTTTTTAAATTTGTTCCCATTTTTACCCCTCTCCGTAAAATTTTTACGAACGCTACCTGTCCGTAAATATATTTACGAAAAGTCACTTAACTTCATTTTTTAAAACCCCCCACCCGCGTCTTCTTCATTTTTTCTTATTTCCCTTTCACTTCATCTCTCTCACTCTCTCACTAAACACCCACCCCAAATCCCACACCCTAACTCATCATCTCTTCAATCACCTCCTGCATTTCTTCATTAACGTTCAAGGTAACTTCCCCATCTCACTTTTTTTCCTTTTTTCGCGTTTTATTTTATTTTCGTGATTTTCTGGTGTATCCAAAAAATTATTTACGAACGTTTACGTGTTTTGACATATGTACATGTATTTACGGACGTAGTCGACATTGCTTCCGTAAAAACATTTATGGATCTGTTACGATGATGCTATTTTTCATGCCATCCGTAAATGTATTTACGGATGACATGAAAAATAGCCATCTGTAAGTTTATTTACAGATATGGTTAGAATTTTAAAAAAATATATATGATTTTCTAATTCTCTGATTGTCGTGCATGTATGACGAAGGGCGGTGAGGGTAGTTTATGAAGAAGACGAGCGGGGCGACTGATGCCTACGACTTTCTCCCGCAAGCGCAAGTAGAAGAATGTTTAGCTTGCCCTGGGGATGCCGCCGCCACCACCTCCACTAGCACAGGACTAGGAGATTCCATCGCCGCCCCCTCCATCTCCACCAGCACCACCACCACCATCTCCACCGCTATATGAAGGGGAGATTCCCCCAAAACTTCCACTACAAGAAATCACGGGTATACCGACGGCCTTATACCGACGGCTTGAGGCCGTCGGCGAGAAGACGGATTTTCCGACGGCTCTGCCCGTCGATAAATCCAATGCGGCGTACCGTGGACTTATCGACGGGCTAAGCCGTCGAAAAATCCGTGTTACGGCGGCGGCCTCAAGCCGTCGGTAGAGCGTGGACTTCCAAGCGGGCGGCCGTCGAAAAATCCGTGTTCTCGCCCGGCGGACCTCAAGCCGTCGATGAAAGCCGTCGGTATACCTGTCACAAGTTTTCGTTTTCCCGCTTTTATGACATACCGACAGCTTCAACCCGTCGGTATTTGAAAAAGACCGTCGGTAATCCCGAGAAATTTTTCGACGGGTGAAGCCCGTCGGTAACGTTAATATGGCCGTCGGTAACGTCCGGATACAACCAGACGAAAGCCCCTTCTTCCCCTTCCCTGTTTTACTTTTCCTCTCAGCTTCCCAGCACTGCTCGCTCGCCGCCACACGCTTCCCTTTGCACTGCTGTCTTTCCTAACCCAAACTAAGCGCAACAAAACGAAAACGCACGCTTCCCTTCAGTTTCCCTTTGCATTGTTCGCTCCCTTCACTGCGGCTTCTTTCGTTTTTTTCCCTCTCTGCCGCCGCGCCTCCTCTATTCCGTCGGCCCCACCATCCTAGCTTCCACAGACAAGAACGTCGGCGCCCCTCTCTTCCATCGACAACCAGCAACCAACCAACCTTCTCATTATCTTCGTCGCCTCTATTTTGCGCACATCCATAAACGCCGGCCCGCGACTACTTTTTCCGACGAGTTAAACAGTCGGTGCCACCTGCGACTTTGCGCGACGTGGTGTCTAGCCTCTCCACTCCAGGCATCCAGGTACTTTTGTAAATTTGTGATTCTGTGTAAAAATTTGTCATTTGATTGTCAGTAAGTTGTTGCAAATGCATCGAAATTATCCACAAATTTGATGAACTTATTTGAGTATCTTTACTGTACTGCGTTCACAAAAGCATACCACGATGCTGTCCTCCATAACTTTCTATTCTATCAAGTTTTTAATGTGTCCCGATTACCTGCACTGCAATAACTTGAACTAGATGACATGGTGTTTTTTCCTAAGCTTGGCTTAGGTAAGAAAGGTGCCTAATATGATACAAAGACTTCCCTCATCTATTATTGGTTTGGAATGGGGAAATATTCTGATTTGTTATTCTGCTTTCTATGGTGGTTGGTTTTGAAGAATGGAGGGTGAGTGATTATTGTGACTTTGAGTTGAACTGTGAGTGGTGTTTGTGTGATCGTGTAATCTGTGTGTGTGTTTGTATTTGTACACTCATAGAATAGAGTCTCAAATGTCATTAACATGTTTATGTTTGTATTTGTGTCACTGTCTCATTCTCTTTGGGAGAACCATCCCTGTGAATTTTTTTCGCTTTGACTCTTGCTTGCTTGTAGACTATACAGATCTACATTTCATCTATACTTTGGAGAATACAGCTGTTAACTATGTTCAATGTGACTTGGTTACTAGTTTTGTGTAGTCTTATATGTGGCACACTTGTTTTGAAATCTTATTGTTAGTTCCTTTTTCCATGAGGCTAATATTAAGAAAACGAAACATAATTTGCTGTAGTCATGCTGGTGGCGTGAATGGGTCCCCTTTCTTCTGTGGTCCAAGTTGAACCTCTCTTTGCAATGATTTGGAGTTTTTTTAAATGGATATTAAGTTGGAGAATGCTAGATATACACACTCTTCAACACACACTATAATCTGTCCTTTTTTTTATAAAAAAGTCAACATATTTATTACCTCAAAAATTGATCTTTTTTAAAAAGTTTGTTGAATTTTTAAGAATGAACCAATCATAAAGAATGCATTGAAGAGTATGTCAAAAACAATTGTATTGTTAGCATTCCTCAAGTTTCAGTTATAAGCAATTGAAATCTATAATACATCCTGACCAACTGTAGGTTTGTTATTGCAAGGTTGTACTTCTTGATTCCCACATTAAGGTTGTACTTCCAGATACACCACGTCTCTCTCTCTCACTCTCACTGATTCAGCCACCGTGACTGCCACCACCACTACGTGGCCGCGCCACCTCTCCTCTCCTCCGTTCCACCGCGCCACTTCAAGAGGTACAACAAAATTCAATGGTATTCTTTTGGACAATTGCACTTAATATTTATGCTTCTATCCCCTTCTTTTGTTAAGTTTCATATATGTACGCACAGAACAACAAGTAAGCACATTATGAACGAGAACAATGCAAATGAAAAAGTTAATATTAAGGTTGTTGGTAGACTTTTACCTCTTCAGGACATTGCTTGTCCTGACTTTTCTGTATAATAGTAGCCGTCTTTGTATTTTGAATTTTTGTTTCATTGTCTAAATTGATTGATTTTCTGTTTATATATCTTAAGCTTTAAGGATGATTCATTGCTTGACAATTTGCATCTTTCATGATCTTTATCATTTCAACCAAAAACCTAGCTTTGGCCTATGCTCTGTGGCCTCGCCTCGTTGACGTTGTCGCTGTCGTCGTGATTGCGTGTGCCATTTACTGTAGAAAGAGTGATAGAAGAGGCGAACATCCATTTGATTCGGAAGAGGAAGAAGATTAGAGGTAATTTTATCTGATAGCTCTTCCATTGGGTTAGATGAAGGATTATATCTTGACTTTCATCTCTTGAGGCCAAATTAGAGGTAATTTTAGTTATTGATTCTATACATACATGCTCAGTTTGTAGTTACTGATTCCATTGGGTGAGAAGGTTTTTGTTTGTGTACTTTGTAGTTGGTTTCTATTTTAATGATGAAACTGCTTTTGTTTTACATTCATTTTGTGTTGGATATTGGTCTTGATGTGGTTACATATAGAAACTGGTTTCCTTAAGCGAGTTGGCATATAGGGTGATATTGTTTGGTCATGTGAAATTAGACTATGCTTGTAGGCCAATACCGGTTTTAATCCTCATATTTCCCTAAAGAGTAAGGCAAGGCCAAACCGATCATCAAATATCAATCTTGTTGGGAGTTGGGACTAGTTAAACACTTATTTTCATATATTGCTTAGTATTAATTCCAATTCATTGAAAACTTGAAGATGATTTCATATTCAACTTCAAAGCACCAGTGCTTAGTGTCAAGATTGGTGCTTCATATAGAGTATCATGAAAATATGCACAACTTATGAAGGAACTAATACAAAATTTTGTTTGTCTGTATGTTCATTGATTAATATTCGGTTTTCCCCAAAAGCAAACAGTAATAGAATTTTATTTTATTTAGTCACCATAGTTTCATCTCTTCATTTGGTTTTCTCCAAGAAAATAGCAGTCTTCCTAGCATCTCTTAATTGTATTTGTGTGATACTCAAACTATAATCATGGTTATCCCTCCAATAAGAGATGTAGTCCAGGAACATATTACTTACTGAATTTTTTTTCTCTAGTTTTGAATTTTTGAATCCAGAATAGCATTAGAAGCATGTTACTCTTATCAGAGTACTTGACTCTAAGCAATGATATTTGGAAGAATACGATTTAAGCATGTACGAGGGTAAAAATATGGGTGCATGATTATGAATATATGCAATACTGGATAAGGATGACAAATACATTGGAATATATGATTCTGTTTTCCTAGTACGATGGTTTTGATATAGTGAATGATACTTTGCTTTGAGATATTTTTGAGATTTTATTTCACCTCAGCATTGATTTTTTTTTTATTGGACCAAATGAGCTTTAGAACCACTGAACTTTTATATATAAGGAAAAAAATCATCTTTTTAACTGTCTAATTGTTCTGGCTGATTGATTTCTTGTCAAAAAATTGATTATGAATGTCTACTTCAAAGTGTGCACATTGTTAGGCAAAAGCTTGCTAAGTTGAAAAAGACCGCAACTTAGGCATTTCTTCTTGATACAGTTTTAAATTTTTTGTTACCAATTTCCTTCCATTTAGTACATCTTGAACAAGTTTTAAGAATAACTTTGATACAATGGGAATTCATGCTCTGTTTATATATTTTGTAAATCAACACACTTACCTTGTAAGCAATGATAGAAGAGGCGCAGGGAGAACCTGATTCAGTTGTTTAGGTTGTTCAGCTTTTCGATCTTCATTTCAGCGTTCACCATCCAAACAGAGCCCTCGACTTCAACAGCCTTATGGGCCCCGCTCTTTCCATCATCAACCCCTCCCTCGTACTCATGGCGAAGAAGTTATTTGTGCACTAAATTAAGAATCTTTTAGGGCTTTTTCTGTCTGGAAAATATTTAGAAACTAAGTTTAATAGAAACTACACATGCATAATATACTATATCGGAGCAATTTGTGTTCCATCCTATATCTTTATGCCTCCAGCCTTTTAGCTAAGGAAGTAAGTTTTAAATTCTGACCTCTTTAATTATATGAATTTACTTCATTTATATCGGATTCTAATATGGTATGAACAAGTAGAAAGCATCTTGAATCTTCTGAACTTATGGAGCGTATATATGTGATGGGAATTGATGTTACTGCACTTAGTTTTGTGGTATCTCCAAACTATATTCATTCTCCTTTATTATTTATACCTTTGAAGCCTCAACAATGGTGTACAAATCTGATTCAGAAGAATTTCATATTTATTCAAGTATTGCCTTCTCCCATTTTTGTGTTTATGTAATCTTTGACATGTGGTAAATCTTTGTAGCTATACATAAATTATTGTGTGCTTCTGACTTACAAAAAAATCTGAAGTCCATGTTGATAATTGGTGAAAGTTTCTTCAGGCTACAACAGAAAATTTCTAATTGGATTAACAAGTGTACATAGGCTTTGTTATGCATTTGATTGATAAATTATTGTTGTTTTGACATAAGATATGGGGTTTGTATGATAAGAAAGAGAACATGAAGCTGTATGTACATGGATCTTGTGATTGGAATTAATTTGCTGCTTATGAACAAGGGTTTCTGGATTCCTTTGGTGGTGACAAGGGTTTTACATTGCATTTTCTTTCTTTTTAGGTTTTTGGATTCCTGGGTTTCTGGATCTACTGGTTTTTAGGTATGTTGCATTCGAACTTGTTTGAATTCTATCCTTATTTAGATTCGTGTGGTTTTGATATTCTTGTTTATATCTTATTAGTTTACGCTAACACAAAAAGCTACATTTCATAGGCCTCTGAGTTCGCCACCTCCACCCGTTAAGCCACTTGTACCACTAGGTATGCACTCTAACGAAATGTCGGTTAACTCATTGGGTGGAAAAGGGTTGTCTGTTGACCCCACAAACATATTTATTTGTTTTCGTTCATAGTTCTCTCCACAGAGGGGATTTTGAAGTGTATTGTGTAATTGTCTAAATGATATGTACTGTGTAATTGTCTGTCAGTTCTGCTATCACTCATCAGTGACAATGCTTGTGATTTAAGAGTGCAATTTTAATTTATGCTTGCCATTTCATTCATAGATATGGATATTGGTGATGTTGCTTGGCTGCAATTTGCTTTGCACATCTCTCTGTACTTCTTTCCCTTGCCACTTCTGCTTGTCTAATTCTATCCTCTTTAAATGACCAAGTCGATTTTCTAATTCCAGTGTTGTTAATCGAGGATCGCGAAAAATAGCGTAAAATTGGTAGGATAGCGTAAAATAGCGGGCATATAGCGTAAGTTAAATAGCGGGTGAAATAAATAAAATTATAAAATTATATATTAAAAAGTGACATATAATATTTAACGTTCAAAGACAAAATCTGAAATGACATAATAAAATATTTATTTAATGAGCTATTTTTAGAAACCAAAGTGATTATTTATTCATAAATTACTTTAGAGGCTTATTAAAATAAAATGAAGAGAGCATATGGATATTTTTATGTTGATATATTTGAATATTAATATCAGCATTTATTTTAAGTGATGTAAAATAAGTTTAAATAAACCCTGAATGAAATGTAAAATAAGTTTAAATAAACCCTGAATGAATAAGTAGCTCTTCCATTTTAAGAAAATAAAATATATAAATTAAAATTGCAATATTGATTGAATTGTTAATAATTATTATTTATTGAAAAATAAAATATTTTTTATTATATATGGCGGATGGCGTAGTGGCAACTAAATGATTAATAAAACTACACACACAGTAAATGGACCATTGCTCAAAGAAACAAGGCAGATTTGAATTGGAAAGGACAAATAATAATAGAATTAATAAAACTATATTTGTTACTTCTGCTTGTCTAATTGTTATGTTAATCATTGATCGAATGGATGTTTGATATTTGTTATTAGTATCAGAGAGAAGCCTTAGCTTCCCGTTTGAGGTTTAATATATTATTGAGTGCATATACTCTTTTAGGGTACCATGTGCTCATTGTATATTGAACCTTGAATTGTCCAAGTCGGACAGTTTGGGAAAAAACTTTTTCTTTACTCGTATAATAGTTGTTGCTTAATTCTCGTATCTTTATATTTGATGAAATTTCGGTTCGATTCATTTCCTTTTGTTCTCTGGGTGCATACTTGATTGCGGTGTTCATAATCGCCTTCATTTTGTGTACTCGAGACCAATGGGAAATCTTCTTAAATTTTGTCAAGTATAAGATACGAGAATTAAGGAATGATTATTATCTGAGTTCTGAAAAAGTTTTTCTCGAATGAGATAAGTCATACCATTTAAAGAAAGAGAACGGTTGTAAGAACGTCGTCTTTGCTGAAATTGTCTTTTTTTACATGCGAGAAGATGGAATATTTTCTTTCGAGTCGTAGTTGGATGTCACGATAGGTTGTATCCAGGAGAGGGGTTTGAAACCAGATTTTTCTTATTTGGGGTTGCGTGCTTTGTCCAAGTCGCAATGGCACATAAAGATTTCAAAACTAATGGAGGGATTAGATGTTAGTGCTTTAATTGCGATTGCGGAAGGATTAAGAGCCCAAGTGAGGTCATGCACCACTTGTATTCAGTTGGATTTAGGCTTAATTAATCGGATTTGGACTAGACATGGTGAAAAGTTGCCTCACGTTGATTTAGGGGTTGGTGATAATTGCGAAGGTGCTTGGCGATTCACGTAGATTCGGGATGTGGTGGCGATTGAATTGATGCAAGATATGGTTTGTGATGCCTTGGGGGTGAGCGTGTCATTCGAGGAGCAACAATATGATGACACAGATGAAATTCCAAATGAGACAAGCACAAAAATTTTATAATCTATTGTTAGAAACAAACAAGCCGTTGTTTGAAGGGTCTACAGACTCTAAGTTATCAATGTGTGTGAGGCTCTTAGCTCTTAAGTCCAACTGTGGTGCTACCGAAGTGTGCTTGGATCTCGTATCGAAAATGATGTTGGACTCATCACCTATCAGAGATGGTTTGCCAAAAAGTTATTACGAGGCTAAAAGCTTAGTGTCCAAGTTGGGGCTGGAATCTAAAAGGATTGATTGTTGTGTGAGAGGGTGTATGTTGTATTACGACAATGAATTTGGTAAAAACGATGGTGCGCTAGTTGAATGCAAATTTTGTGGTGAGCCTAGGTATATGTCACATACTAATAATCGGACGGGTAGACAAAAACTAGTTCCAGTGAAGGCAATGTTTTATTTGCCAATTATTCCAAGGCTGCAGAGAATGTTTGCATCACCACAGACTGCAGACAAAATGACATGGCACTATGAGAATAGAAGCACTTCAGGTATGTTGCGCCACCCTTCTGATGGTGAAGCTTGGAAGCACTTTGATCGTGTGCATCCTGATTTTGCAGCAGATCCACGTAATGTACGACTTGGCTTATGCTCTGATGGTTTTACCACATATGTTCAATCCACGGCGAAACCTTATTCTTGCTGGCCAGTTATCGTTACCCCATACAATCTTCCTCCCGAAATGTGCATATCTAAGCCTTATATGTTCTTGACTTGTGTTATACCGGGTCCAGATAATCCGACAGATGGTATTGACATCTATTTAGAGCCTCTTATTGACGATCTCAAAAGGTTGTGGAATGGTGTTGTGACGTACGATGTTGCACGAAAGAGGAATTTTACAATGAGGGCAGCGCTGATGTGGACCATTAATGACTTCCCTGCATATGGCATGTTGTCTGGTTGGGTTACTCATGGTAAAATGGCATGTCCGCATTGCATGGAGCATACAAAGGCCTTTACCTTGAAATTTGGGGGGAAGAGTTCTTGGTTTGACTCACATCGCAGGTTTTTACCCGATGATCATGCATTTAGACGGAATAAGAACGCTTTCAAGAAGGGGGAAGTTGAATTAGATGGCCCGCCCCCAAGGTTGACACCAGAACAGATCTGGGAAAGGGTTATGGAGCGCCCAAAATCACAGATTTTGGCAAATTGGATCGATTTGAAGGATATGGACAATGGCATAATTGGACAAAAAGAAGTATTTTTTGGGATCTACCATACTGGAGAGATAATTTATTGAGACACAACCTTGATGTTATGCACATTGAGAAGAACTTTTTTGACAATGTTTTTCTCACAGTGATGAACGTTAGAGGAAAAACAAAAGACAATGAGAAGGCCAGACTAGACTTACCACTTTACTGTAGGCGAAAGGACTTGCATTTGACGAATTGGTCGGATGGGAAGACCCTGAAACCCAAAGCCTGTTACTCTTTAACTGCTGAGGAAGCCAAGTCAGTCTGTCGGTGGATAAAAGAACTTCGGATGCCAGATGGTTATTCTTCTAATTTTGCAAGATGTGCCGATGTGAACAAAGGAACCATGATTGGGATGAAAAGCCATGATTGTCATGTATTCATGGAGTGTTTACTTCCTATTGCATTTAGTTCCTTGCCGTCAAATGTTTTAAATCCACTGACTGAACTCAGCAAATTCTTTAAAGATTTGTGTTCTGCGACATTGGGAGAGGATGATCTCATAAGGATGGAACAGAACATACCAGTCATTCTTTGTAAGTTGGAGAGAATATTTCCCCCTGCTTTCTTTGATTCTATGGAGCATCTAGCAGTGCATCTTGCACATGAAGCTAGGCTTGGTGGACCGGTTCAATACAGATGGATGTATCCATTCGAAAGGTACTATAATAAAGTATTCTCTAAAATAAATATTTATTTGAAGGGTTAAATGTATCAATTTTTATCATCAACGTTGTTATTTTGTAGATTTATGGGTGACTCAAAACGGTCGGTGAAAAATAAGGCCAGGGTTGAAGGATCTATTTGTGCAACTTACTTACACCGTGAGACAATCCATTTCTGTTCCCATTATTTTACGAACTTCATGTTGACACCAACAAATAGTAGGAATGAAGTAGAAATTGAAAGTGAAAGACACCCGCTTGCCTTATCAGTATTTTGCCTTTCCGGCCGTCATGGTGGAAAGGAGGTGGATAACTGGATAACGGGCGAAGTGTGGAAGTCAGCCCACGTTCACGTGTTGATCAACTGTGCAGAAGTATCACCGTATCTAACGTATGTATCATTTTGACCACTTTCAGTTTCTTTAATCCACAATTGCTCTTGATCATTTGTTTGATAATGACTTGATCAGGGCATTCTTGTTAACTAAGCCCACAAGCGTACAAGACTCTTCTGCCTATATTCATGAATATTTCCCAACGTGGTTTAGGAACCAGGTATGTTTTTTGAGTCGTCATATATATATTATTATTATTTATTGTTTGAAAATACAAAAATATTGTTTGAAAATAGGAACCATAATTTGTTTGCACATGGTGTGTACATAGGTGTATAGCGGCGAGAATCCCTAAAATCCAACACTTGAGGAATTTATCTCATGGTCCTAAATCACGTGTAAAAGAATGGCACACATTCTTTGTAAATGGATACAAATTCCAAACCCGGTCAGCAGAGGGGAAAAAAGCGATTAACGGCGGGGTTTATGTAAAAGGTGCCACAGATGGAGGTGAAGATGACTTTACTGGCGTGATTCAACATATATATGAACTGACGTACAATACTTTAGACTATACTAAAAAAATAGTGCTATTTTATTGTAATTGGTTTGATCCAGTCAAATAGAGGCACAAAAGTGGATCGAAAATATATCTTGTTGACATACACATGAGCAGAAGATACCAAATGTTTGATCCGTTTATCATGGCACAACATGTAAGACAAGTGTATTATGTCCCTTATCCATCAACTCAAAGGGACAAACAAGGTTGGTGTGTCGCAATAAAGATAAAACCACGGGGTCGCATTGAAGCAGATGATACAGAGGAAGAAGTGGCTTATCAAGTGGATGAGATGTCTCATGTCAATGTAGTAAATGAAGTGGAACCCATTACTCGACTACGTGACAATCCAATCACATATGAAGATGTAGATGGGGATGAGGAGTTAAATGAAGAAGTGGCAGAACCATCAATATCTGAAGACGATGCCGAAATTGAATGGGCAGAATGGGCAGATTGAAATTGTTTAACTTTTTACAATTTGAGAAATTAATGTGTAACAATATATTTTAATTTGTCAGTTATTTTCATAACTTGTTTATTTTTATGGAATTCATTTGTAATATTGTTATGTTTAAATATAATATTTCATGACTGTTATTATTCAATTGCTCTATAGACTTTTATGGCATCAGGAGGTTCAGGAACCGACTTCCTGCATCACCCAAAGTGGTGGTAAATGGAAGGAAGGGCATCGCCTCGACCCCCACGTCGTCAGAGGCCGACCATCATTAGGCGTGACCCTCCTGGGTTTCCGACGTTGTCATCTACACGTCGTCCTAGTACATCTACGCCGAGACAGCCTGATATGCCTCCTGCACCTAGACAAATTTTCCGCACCACCTACACGGACTCAGGCACATTCGACACCAGCCACACACAGACTGGGCACGCTCGCACCTTTGCCTCACATTGACATGATCCCCACCGGGGTTCCAGCAGCCACATGGCGCTTGAGTTCCCATGTTGTGCACGATCCGGTGGTCGATGCTCATCATCCGACCATGATTATAGTACGGCCCATACAAACCGATCACACCGATGTTGGGCGGGGCGGAGGAGCAGGAGGTTCAGCAGAGGAGGTTCTTGAGCGAGGGAGGCGAGAGCCTGAGACTCTTGAGATCTTTGTATGATGGCCGAGTTGTTATCGTGCCATCCGTAAAGGGTAAGTATTTGCAATTTTTTCGAGTTATTAATAATTTACATGTATATATATTTTTTATTTAACATGTTTTTATTATTCAGGTTAGGCGAGAGCACGAGACTCTTGAGATCTTTGTATGATGGCCGAGTTGTTATCGTGCCATCCGTAAAGGGTAAGTATTTGCAATTTTTTCGAGTTATTAATAATTTACATGTATATATATATATTTTTATTTAACATGTTTTTATTGTTCAGGTTTCTTCCCTCAAAGCCACCAAGTTAGCTATCACAAAGAACAATTGAGGAGAATTACCAGGAGTTTTGGCCCACCTGGGGACGCCAAGGATATTGAGCGGGACCATATGTTTAATTCTTTCAGAGTAAGCTGCAATTTTTATTTTATGGCATATTATTTTATTTTCGTAAATTTCAATTATGTTTAATAATGTCTTATATTGATACTGACGAGGTTGCTTGGGAGGAAAAAGATGAGGAGCCGATGGAGAAGAATTTTCATATGAAGGCCTCCCACCGCCTTTCTCGACATGCTTGAGATGCCCGCATCGTGATCGCCACCAGTTGGATAGGGGATGAGCTCGCGGCGGTGGTAGCGCCTTTGGAACACCCACGAGTTCCAGGCGACCAGCGAAGGCCAAGAAGAATAGGGCCTCTGAGAAGGGTGGCGGCTTGCACCTTTGGAGGTTACATCGATCGGTAGCGACGCAGTTAGACTTGTACGTGTTATAAAATTGTTATTATTATTATTATTTTATTATTATTATTATTATTATTATTATTATTATTATTATTATTCTTTATTTAAATTTTTTTATTAATACAATCACAGTTGAAGAGGTTGGGGAGAGAAGTTCAGTTGCACGAGCTCCATCTTGCAACTCATGTGAAGAGGAGTACTAGTGATTTCGTTGATGACCGTTCGAGGCGGACTCAGGTAATTATAAAATATAATAAATATTTTTTTTAATAATGTTTATATTGTTTTGTTAAAAAAAAAGACTTGACTTATTTGTTTGTTTAACAGGAGGAGTTTGAGGCAAGGATGTCTCAGCTTAGATCTCAGAGCTCATCATGTTCTCCATCTCAGAGCCCTGACGATCTATCTACACCGCTAAGGGTTTGGGCGGAAGTGGTTGGCGGAAAGAAGAAGGGTCGCCTATATGGTGCTGGCGACCTTGCCAGCAACTACAAAAAAGGGGCCCGCCGCCTACACGTTGGAGCGTCGTCAGTAGTAGTGCTGCCACCGGGTCGCTCGCCGCGGATGACCAGGAGATAGCCGAGTTGAAGCGCACCGTGGCCCAAAGAGCCAGGAGGTTTTGACTCAGTCTTTGCAGCCAGGAAGCGGATGTACCAGATGCTAGCTCGCCAGCAGCCTACTCCATCGACTCCGCCTCCGCCTCCGCCTCCGCATTCGCCTCCGCGTACTGATGGTCATGTCGATGATGCAGATGATGTAGAGCATCTCGATCATGATCAGGAGTACCAGGACTATTAGTTCTGTTTGTACTTATATTTTTTCATATTTTTGGATATCATTTTTTTCCGCTTTGGATATTATTCTAGTTCTTGATTTTTATTCGTCAATTTTTTTTATTTATTATGTTTTCTTTTTTTAATTTACTTTTTAGTTTACGTTATCACATTTTTATATATGGAAATCAATTAATAATTAAATTAAATTAAATTACAAGCAATATTTAATTAAATTAATAAATAAATATTTTTTAATATGAGAATAAATTATTTTTATAATTAAACAAATAAATAATTTAATTAATTAATTAATTAATTAATTAATTAAAGAATAAAATTAATTTGGTTATTAATTAATAATTTTATTAATTTTATTAATAAAATTAATTAAAGTAAATATTTTATTAATCAATTTATTTTTCTGAAAAAAGACATTCTGATTACCGACGGCCTAAGCCGTTGGAAACTGACCGATGGTCAACACCGTCGGAAATTTAACGAAGGCTTTGCCCATCGGAATCCACCATCGATTACCGACGGCCTAAGCCGTCGGAAACTTTTCAGATTGACCGACGGTCAACACCGTCGGAAATTTAACGACGGCTTTGCCCGTCGGAATCCACCATCATTTTCCGACGGGTGTAGCCGTCGGTATTACCGACGCTAAAGAACAGTCCGTCGGTAATCCTTTGCGACGACCATATTTCCGACGGGTTTTTGGCCGTCGGTTATCCGTCGGTAAAACTGGATTACCGACGGCTTTTATGTATTAGCGACGGCTTTAGGCCGTCGGTAATCCCGTGTTTTCTTGTAGTGTTCCACCACCACACAGACTGAGGGGTTACCAGTGGCATTTCCCTGGGGCCCAAAGGATTCGGAGGGTATGTCTCTTTTCCGCTCGTTTACGGACCACACGGCCACCCGCGTATGGGTGGGAGAGGTAAGTGTTGTTAATTATTTTTAAATGTCAATACTTTTTAAGAATTTGTATTTCAATACTAATTGATTATTTTTTTTCTTTATGGTTTCGAAAACCACTGAGGGCGGTTAATCACGCACGGAAGATTGAGGACTGTGTTATTGGTCGTGATGATGGTTATTGGAGATTTTGGAGGAGTCCGGGCTTATGCCCCTTAGACATTTTAGCTTCAACACCGTGGAGAAGGGTCTCATGTCTGCCTTTGCTGAGAGGTGGCAGAAGGAGATAAGCAGCTTCCATCTTCCCTGCGGTGAGATGACGATCATCCTTGGTGATGTCTCCAGCCTGCTCCATATCCCAATAGTCGAGAAGATGTTCCCTTGCGCTCCTACTGGCAGAGGTGAGATGTGCGCCCCGGAGCTACTAGGCTCCTCCTACGACGAGGCTATGGAGGAGTGAGACTATACGAGAGGCGCACACATGCGCTATAACTGGTTGTTATTGGTGTACACCTCCAGGATGAGGCATGCAAAGGAGGCAGAGTAGGAGTACCATGGGGTCGTCCCGATGGTGTAGCAACATTAGACGCATGGTGCCATGGCTTATTTATTATGTCTCATAGGCTGCACTTTGTTTGTAGAAAAAAGTTAGACCTACGTGAACGTCATGTACTTGAAGGCCTTCTGCGACCTCCAGACATGCGGAGAGTATGCATGGGGTACTACTGCCCTAGCATACTTATAAGATCACATTTCTTATGCGAGGAAGCATAGTATGATGGGGTATGGGGGATACATGACCCTTCTATGGGTAAATATATCGACATCGTAATTTATGTTGTTCATTACACCAAATTATTTATTGTTGTTGATACACTGATTTTTTTTAGACATGGATTCTAGAGCACTTTCCAAATATTTATGCCCGTCAGGACCACGAGGAGTGGTTGGAGGAGTTTCCTTAGGCACGCCAATGGTTAGCGGTTCGGGGCACTGGAGACTTGAGGCTGTAACACACTGCTTTAGACTGATTAGCACTTAACGATGATCGTGTTGCACATGCCTCCACAACAAACACATCGAAGGCACCAATGGCAACGAAGGACAGCTCTACCTCCAGCATTTCTGCTCAGCTTTATCAGGTAAGTCAATATTAATTTATATAATTTTGCACAGTAAATAACTTTTTTTAATGTTTATTTAATATGTTAAGTTATTGTTTGTAGGCAAAGCTCACGTTGGTCTAGAGCGGCATGCAAGGTATCTTGGACAGAGGAGTGATGCAGTAGGGGACCCCTGCCTGGTCGGCACTTTAGGCTTTGATACGTGAGGCGGGGATGCCCGTCACTTATCAGAGGAGGAGGAGGAGGAGGAGGGCATGACAGCACAGACGCAATGACATCTTTTTTTATTTCCACTTTCTGTTGTATTTTGTAAATATTTTGTTTTTATTCACACACATTATGTATGCGTTGTATTTTGTAATTATTTTTGGTATATATATATGAAAACAATTTTTTAACTATTTTTGGCTTATGTACACCTTAAAGCACTTTCAACATTGAAAATATGAAAAATGCAGCAAACTTAAAAATACGGATCATGGTTGTGTCAAGATGGTGTTGGTATGGTCATCGGAACTGGTCGATGGCTCTGGTTCAATCAAACTAGCGATCATTTCATCTATGGACTTTGGTTTCCTAAAGCAAGCGATGATCTCCTCGTTGGATCTGACCTGATCTGCGTATAACTTGATCAGCCTAAGGCTAGCATATTCGGCAAAGACAAAGAACATCTTTTCCACGCCGTTGTCATCTTCAAGTTAGAGAGCTCTATATTTAACAAATCCATGTCCTATAGATATAGGGTACCGATAATGGATATCAGCCACCTTTTTAGTATATCCAACTCTCACATTATCATGAATTTTTTTCTTCAAGGCATTAAGCGTGATGCATTTATTTACCCTAAATATTTAAGAGACCTCATGTGACACACACTACCCCATCATATGAAAAATGCATATAAGAGCAAACAAGAAGTAATAAAAATACTAAGTCTATAAAAACTTTTAACTAAATAGTGGTTCACATCAAACACGTCTGCGAAATAATAAAAACATAAAACATTTTTTGGAAATAAAAACCATAATTCCCAATATCACATGTCTCAGAGCTTAACCCTTAATTTACATCGAAATGATAAACATCATAAAGCATAAATAATTCCTAACTAAGCAGCAACATATAGTCTATTCCTCAGCGTCCACGTTCACGTCATCACCTGAAATCTCACTATCTACCCATATACGGGGTGTACGAGTAGCCACAAAACACAGAGGGGTGAAGAACCATACTCAATATGAAAAGAAGTACAACAAAGGCACAAAATAACATGTTTCAACAAACAATCAAACATAGCAATAACAAACAAAGTCTCGTCGGTCAACACAAATAGGTCGGCAGTCCTACATCAGAAACTAGCTAAAGCAAACCTAACAACTGCTCAGTCGAAGTCATCAGGATTCTTTTCCTCCCCGGGTGAGCGAATGAGAGTGCCCTCAATATCCAGAGATATAGACTGAGTATAGTCAAGGGGATCCAGTGTATGAGTGGGACGCCCCAAGAGTGCCTTACCTTATATGAGAACCCTCCTAGCAATGACCCACAAGGCCGAGCAGAGCTCCTCATTGTCGTCTCCAAATTGTTCCCCATGAATTCGTTTGCTCACCACCCAAGCAACACCACATCCTCAATGCGCAGCAACTAGCCTAAGTATACATCAACGTGCATAACTCAAATTTGGAGTCACTATCCAACCACATTCTCGTGGTCATCAGTCATTGGGTCCACCGCGTCAACCAACATGTCAACGAGCTTCCCAAAAACCAAATACTCAACAAATACGTCGAGTATACAATCGAAGTCGTCATCACACATTAGTCACAAACCGTGACTAATAAACAAGCAACGAGGGTAAAAGCTTGTACCCTCTCAACACAGTCCACACATTGGTCACAAACTCATAACAATAATCAAACCTAACATGAAATCATACAATCATTCTCCAAAACAGTGACAACCACTTAAGAATCATGCCAATATATAATTTGAATAGTATCAACACATCATAGTTCATGCTTCAACATTGTTAAAAACATCAAATCAACAGTAAACATGCATTAAGTCATCTAATTATATCAAATAACAATACTTAGGGATCCTTGCTCATGCAAGGGCCTTATAATTAATCAAAACAGAAACTAATTCACTCAAAATCATCGCTCTTGCAATGATTAACAACAAGTAACTTGTCTCGCAAGGCATAGGGATATGGGACATCTCTAATATTATTTGAAGCCCTATGCCTCTTTTCATAGGATCATCCACTCCCCCATACCTTAGAGTGATTCGCAGCCACTAACAAGCCCTAGAGAGCTCCGAATTCAATTCCCTTCCCGGTTTCTATCGTAACGAATATCAAAGAATTCAAATCTAAAGTTAGAATTTGAATTTTAAGAGAATTTAAAGAAATTGAAAGGGTCAAAGATAACAACGAATTATCTTTTATTAGAATGAGAAGGAATGAAAAGAAGAAGAAGAAGAAGAATGATCTTGTAACACCCCGCCTAATTTAATTATTTGGCCTTATTAGTTTAAGCATTTATATGTTTTAAATTAATAGTTGAGTAAGTAGGTTGGGTGGTACTTATTAATAAAAGGGGGTGTAGATAGTAGTGGTATAGTGTAATTTGAGATAAAAGGAGGGGAAAAACGGTCAACACCTAATTTCTCACTCTCCCTCTTACCCTCTCACTCGATCTCTCAGCCCTCACTCTTACCCTCTCACTCAATTTTTCTCAGCAGAAAAGAAGAGAAGAAAAGGAGAAGAAAGGAGGAAGAAAGGGGGTGCTAGGGTTCGAATCTTTTGGGGAAACAAGGAGGAAAACTTGTGGGTTCATCATCTTTTACAAGAAGGTGGAACATTGGAGCTGATTTTTGGGGCATTTCACCAAGCTTGAAGGTGCCCTAGCTTGGAGGAGAGGGAGGCACGAATTGGAGAAGGAGGAATCCAAGATTTTCAACCTCCATAGCTTCTCTTCTTGAAGCTCATTGGTGAGTTCTTCTCATTTAGAGGTTGGGCAACCCATAAGACCCACCACTTAGGGTTTTTCCTTTTGATCTCACTTGTGTATTTTCTTGATTTCTGAGCTGGAAATGGTTGAAATGCATGAATGGGTTTGGGTAGAAATGAATGTGCTTAAGTTGATGCATTAATGTTTTGTGATATGTTGAAGCATGATAGATTGTGTTTTTATGTGTCTTATGTTGCTCGTAATCTTGTATATCAGTCACATGCTTGATTTTGAGTACCAATCTGGTTTGAAATTGGTTTGGATTGAAGAAAAAGTGAGTTGGAAGTAGGAAATATGCAGAAAAACACGTTTCTGCATAATTCTGCAGGTTTGCGCATGGCGTGCCTCATAGGTGCTCGCGACGCGCATAAAAATAGAGCCAAAATGGAGAAATGGGCGTGACGTGCGTACGGATGCGCACCGCGCGCACAGAAACAGAATCTGCAGCGCAGAAATGCACGTGACGCGCTCCCGGGCGCGCACGGCGTGCTTTCTGCAGAGTGTCAGCTTCGGGGATTTTATTAAAATACCAAACGAAGTCGGAATTGGGCAAATGACCACTCGTTGGAAAGCTTAGGATGTCTATTTTCTAAATATAATTTTTATTTTAGAAAATACCCACCCAATTAGTGCAGTTTTAAGCGACAAGCTCCCAGGTTCAGAAAGTTGAACACTAACTTTCCCCCAATTTGTAACCTATGTTTCTCCTTCAATACTTAATGAAAAATAGAGAACTATATGTCCAAATTGAAGATAAATGTGTATAGTTTCCAATGGCACAAGAATTATTTCAAGATAAGCCCTGTACCAGAAGTTGTGAAAAGTGCACGACGCGCTCCTGGGCGCGCGCGGCGTTAGCATTTTAAGGGCTTTTAAAACCATGAATACTCAAGTTGAGGGTTCTAAAACATAGAAGATAAAAGGGACATCCTAAGATACCATTAGATAAGTTATTAGTGCATTTATTGTTTGATAGCTTAGAGAAAGAAATTAGAACTGTTGGATTCGTAGTGGTTCTAATGAGATAAATGCAGTGCGGTGCGGTGTTCCACTGTGAAGTAACGATAAGTCCCGGCTGTTTACCTTAGTGTAGCAGAGCGGTGTGCCACTGTTACCAAACGATAAGTCCCGATCGTTACTCCGAGGATTGTAAGTACAGAGCGGTGGTCCACTGTGAGGTAACGATAAGTTCCGGCTGTTTACCTTAGTGTAGCAGAGCGGTATACCACTGTTACCAAACGATAAGTCCCGACTGTTACGAGTAATCGTAGTTGTATGTTTAGTCATGTCACTTTAATATTCAGATAGTAATGTTATTATGATTTTGGCAAGCGTTTGTGAGGGGTCCGAGGATGACTCACTCAGATTATTTCTCACCCCTTTCCTCTTTTATTTCAGATAAGCAGGTACCGGAAAAGGAGAAATAATGATTCTAGGAGCTTTAAATTTCTAGTTTATATTAGATGTGCATTGTACTTGTCCCTTTTGTTGTTAAGGCAAAAATTGACATTGTATTTTGTAATTTCCCAAGCCTTGGACTTGGATGAAGTTGTAAACTTTATTTAATAGACTTATGGCATAGTTTGTGTTTGGACTTGTATTTTACAATTCAAGTTTAAATTATTTTGTGTAATTCCTGTGCTTTAATGTAAATTGTCTTACTTCAATTATTATTGAAGTACGGGCGTTACATTATGGTATCAGAGCAGTTTAGTGTATTAGGGACTGTGATCTAGTATTGTGGATTTTTTTCTTCTTTGCTTGAGAATTCTCCTCTATATTCTTGTACTTAGTATGGAATATTAAGCTTGGTCAACTTAATACTTTATACCGTGTATGCAGAATATGGCAGATGGACATAGAAGGCATAGGAGAAGACATGACAGGCGAGATGCGGAGGAGGCTCGTTGGACGGACATGATGCAAATGATGAGAGATCAAAATGAAATCATGAGGAACTAGAATGAGGCCATTAGGGAACAAAGTCAGGCTACCAACAATATGGTCCAACAATTTCTAAATGCTCAATAGCAGCATCCACCATCACCCCCACATCAACCACCCCCTCCCCGGGCTTCACAAGAGGCGGTGAATAAGATGTTCTTCAATTTTCACAAGATGAAGCCCCTGACTTTCACGGGAAAAGGAGAAGCCATAGCATCCCAACACTGGTTGGAAGCCATGGAGAGAATATTTAAAGTTATTCAGTGTTCCGAAGAACAGAAAGTTACTTTTGCCACTCATATGTTGGAGGAAGGAGCTGCAAATTGGTGGAAAGGGGCACAAGCTTACATGGAGGATCAGGAGGATCCTTTGGACTGGGAACACTTCCGAGAAGCTTTCTTGGGAAAGTATTTTCCTCAAACTGTCGAGGAAAAGATGGACCGAGACTTTATTCAACTGCAGCAGGGAAATTCTACAGTTGAGGAGTACGTAACAAAGTTTGAAGAATTGGCCAGATTCTCCTCTTTGGGCCAGTATGCACCGGATGATCGTTGGAAAATTAAACAGTTCAAGTGGGGATTGAGGCCTGATATCCAAGCCAACCTTTCTCAGACAGGCTTCACCCGCTTTGCTGATCTAGTCCACAGGAGTTATGTGGCTGAAGATTGCTTGAAAAAGCTATATGACGACAGGAAGTCTAGGTGGCAGAAGCAGAAGGATGTGAGTAAAACTCCCCCACCATTGAAGGCTAAAGGGCACAGGGGTAAAGGAAAACAAGTACAACAATCTGAGGCAACACCTCCAAGAGCTTGCACAAAATGTGGGAAATATCACAGAGGGGAATGCATGGAAGGGAAAAATGTATGTTTCATTTATAGGCAACCAGGCCACATGATGAGGGAGTGTCCGAAGTTCAAGCCTGGGGCGGGTACCAAGCCCAATGACCTTAATCAAGGTCGCGTCCACACTTTAAGCGGCAAGAAGGCAAGTGGTGTGGAGAATCTGATTAAAGGTACATGCCTTCTACATGATAGCCCTTTGGTTGTTCTGTATGACTCTGGTGCCACACACTCTTTCATTGCTAATAAGTGTGCCCAGAGGTTAGGATTGTATCTTTCTTCTTTACCCTTTACAATGACTGTTGAAACACCAGCCGAAGGTAGTATCACTACTACGTTGATTTGCGAGAAGTGTCCTCTCGTAATTCAAGAAAGGATGTTTTCGGTCAGTTTGATTTGTCTACCCTTGAAGGGAATGGATGTAATCTTAGGTATGGATTGACTCTCCGCTAACCAAGTTGTTTTGAATTGTTTTTCTAGAACTATTGAGTTTCCATCTATAGAGTCTATGGTCAATCAGTTGTGTCTAAAGGAATTGGCTAGTGTGTCTCAATTGAACCAATGCCTAGTGGAAGGACACTTTGGATACATCTTGTTACTCTCTTCAACCACAGAGGTTGGATTAGACTTGACTACCATCCCAGTGATTAATGAATTCCTGGATATTTTTCCGGAGGAAATTACCTCTTTACCTCCTGAGAGAGAAGTAGAGTTCTCCATAGAATTGGTTCCAAGAGCCGGACCGATTTCTATAGCCCCTTATAGGATGTCGCCTTCAGAGTTGAAAGAGCTTAAAGTTCAGTTAGAGGATCTAATAGCTAAGCGATTCATTAGACCTAGTGCTTCACCATGGGGAGCCCCCGTTCTCCTAGTGAAGAAGAGAGACGGCAGTATGCGTTTGTGTATAGACTACCGACAACTTAATAAAGTCACAATTAAGAACAAGTATCCTCTCCCTAGGATAGATGATTTGTTAGACCAGCTTAGGGGAGTTTCGGTATTCTCTAAGATTGATCTTAGGTCAGGATACCACCAGATCCGAGTCAAGGCTAAGGATGTGCCAAAAACCGTGTTTAGGACACGGTATGGCCATTATGAGTACGTTGTTATGCCGTTTGGTCTGACAAATGCTCCAGCTATTTTCATGGACTACGTGAATAGAATTTTCAGACCTTACCTCGACCGGTTTGTTGTGGTATTCATAGATGACATCCTTGTGTATTCTAGGAACCCTCACGAGCATGAGGAACATCTTAGGATTGTCTTGAGTACACTTAGGGAGAACCATCTGTTTGCAAAACCAGAGAAGTGTGAGTTTTGGCTCACCGAAGTTAAGTTTTTAGGACACGTCATTTCCCAAGAAGGAGTCGCTGTTGATCCTAGTAAAGTAGAGGTCGTTCTTGAGTGGGAGCGACCGACTACGGTCTCGGAAGTTAGAAGTTTCGTAGGATTAGCCGGTTATTATCGTAGGTTCATAAAAGGATTCTCCCAGTTGGTTCTGCCTTTAACCCGGTTAACTCGAAAGGGACAACCGTTTGTATGGGATATGAGCTGTGAGAACAGTTTCTTGGAGCTCAAAGTCCAGTTGACTAGTGCACCGGTTTTGATTATCCCCGACCCGACCTTAGATTTTGAGGTTTATAGTGACGCTTATGGTAAAGGTATGGGTTGTGTTCTCATGCAAAATGGGCGAGCAGTAGCCTATGCGTCTAGGCAATTAAAGCCCCAGGAAGAAAACTACCCAACTCATGACTTAGAGCTAGCAGCCATAGTTTTTGCCCTGAAAATCTGGCGACATTATTTATATGGCGCCCGATTTGAGATATTCAGTGATCACAAAAGTTTGAAATATCTATTTGATGAAAGGGAACTGAATATGAGGCAAAGGAGATGGGTAGAGTTCCTCAAGGACTATGATTTTGAGTTAAAGTATCACCCTGGCAAGGCGAATGTAGTAGCCGATGCCTTGAGCAGAAAGAGCCTCCACGTATCTTCCATGATGGTCAAGGAGCTAGAGTTGTTTGAATCCTTTAGGGATTTGAACCTAGGAATGTATTCCATAGGGGGTAGCCTAATAGTGAGCCATTTGGAAATCACTTGTGATCTTAGAAATCAAATTAGGTTTGCCCAAAGTCAAGATAGTGATTTGCAAGCTAGGAGACACCAAATTGGATTCTCCGAAGCTAGTGACGGTATTATCCTATTTCATCAACGAATTTGTGTTCCTAATGATCCAGTCATTAAGAATCAAATTCTTGAAGAAGCCCACAAGAGTGGATTCTCGGTACACCCTGGTTCTACTAAGATGTACCATGATCTTAGGCAAAGGTATTGGTGGCCGGGAATGAAGAATGATGTAGGTGAGTTTGTGTCACAGTGCTTGGTTTTCCAGAGAACCAAGATAGAGCACCAGAGACCGTCAGGTATCCTTCAACCCTTAGATATCCCGGAATGGAAATGGGAGGGCATATCTATGGACTTTGTGTCAAGCTTGCCTCATACTCAATCCGGATATGACTCCATCTGGGTTATTGTAGACAGATTAACCAAATCCGCTCACTTTCTCCCAGTAAAGTCCACTTTCAACACTGCTAGGTTAGCTAAGATCTTCATTAGGGAGATTGTTAGACTCCATGGAGTACCCACTAGCATCGTCTCTGATAGAGATCCTAAGTTTACCTCCTGGTTTTGGAAACAATTTCAGATGGCCTTAGGGACTAGATTGCGTCTTAGCACCGCTTATCATCCACAGACGGATGGTCAGACGGAGAGGACTATCCAAACCTTAGAGGACATGCTTAGAGCATGTGTGTTTGATGATGGTGGTAGTTGGTATGAACATCTAGCTCTCATCGAGTTTGCTTATAACAACAGCTACCATGCTAGCATAGGCATGGCAATCGCAGGCACTCTACTGGTCAAATGTAGAACTCCTTTATGTTGGTTTGAAGTAGGAAAGAAGAGATGGTTAGGACCAGACATAATTCAGGAAACCACTGACCAGATCAAAAGGATTAGGGATAGGCTGAAAACTGCTCAGAGTCGACAGAAGAGTTACGCCGATTTGAAGAGAAGACCTATTGAGTTTGAGAAGGGAGAGCATGTGTTCTTGAGAGTCGTTGCTACGATAGGCATTGGTAGGGCACTGAGAGCCAAAAAGTTGTGTCCTCGTTACATCAGTCCTTTCGAAATCCTTGAAAGAGTCGGTTCAGTTGCCTACCAAATTGCTCTACCCCCATCCTTGTCAAGTCTGCACAATGTTTTTCATGTGTCTCAGCTCAGAAAGTACATTCCTGACCCCCATCAACCTTTGGATCATGAGTCGGTACACCTGAGATCATATTGACATATCAGCCTCTACCGGTGCGAGTGGTGGATCACAGTGTCAAGACTCTGAGGAACAAGAACGTTCCCTTGGTGAAGGTTATCTGGGAGGGATCCACTCCTGAGGAGGCTACTTGGGAGATCGAAGCAGAGATGCAAGATCAGTACCCGTATCTATTTCAATAGGTAAGTATTTGTCTAGTTTTTGAAGACAAAAACTTTTAAAAGTTGGGTAGTAATGTAACACCCCGCCTAATTTAATTATTTGGCCTTATTAGTTTAAGCATTTGTATGTTTTAAATTAATAGTTGAGTAATTAGGTTGGGTGGTACTTATTAATAAAACGGGGTGTAGATAGTAGTGGTATAGTGTAATTTGAGATAAAAGGAGGGAAAAAAGGGTCAACACCTAATTTCTCACTCTCCCTCTTACCGTCTCACTCGATCTCTCAGCCCTCACTCTTACCATCTCACTCATTTTTCTCAGCAGAAAAGAAGAGAAGAAGAGGAGAAGAAAGGAGGAAGAAAGGGGGTGCTAGGGTTCGAATCTTTTGGGGAAACAAGGAGGAAAACTTGTGGGTTCATCATCTCTTGCAAGAAGGTGGAACATTGGAGCTGGTTTTTGGGGCATTTCACCAAGCTTGAAGGTGCCCTAGCTTGGAGAAGAGGGAGGCACGAATTGGAGAAGGAGGAATCCAAGATTTTCAACCTCCATAGCTTCTCTTCTTGAAGCTCATTGGTGAGTTCTTCTCACTTAGAGGTTGGGCAACCCATAAGACCCACCACTTAGGGTTTTTCCTTTTGATCTCACTTGTGTATTTTCTTGATTTCTGAGTTGGGAATGGTTGAAATGCATGAATGGGTTTGGGTAGGAATGAATGTGCTTAAGTTGATGCATTAATGTTTTGTGATATGTTGAAGCATGATGGATTGTGTTTTTATGTGTCTTATGTTGCTCTTAATCTTGTATATCAGTCACATGCTTGATTTTGAGTACCAATCTGGTTTGAAATTGGTTTGGATTGAAGAAAAAGTGAGTTGGAAGTAGGAAATATGCAGAAAAACACGTTTCTGCATAATTCTGCAGGTTTGCGCGTGGCGCGCCTCAGAGGTGCGCACGACGCGCATCAAAACAGAGCCAAAATGGAGAAATGCACGTGATGCGCGTACTGATGCGCGCCGCGAGCGCAGAAACAGAATCTGCAGCGCAGAAATGCGCGTGACACGCTCCCGGGAGCGCACGGTGCGCTTTCTGCAGAGTGTCAACTTAGGAGATTTTATTAAAATACCAAAAGAAGTCGGAATTGGGTAAATGACCACTCGTTGGAAAGCTTAGGATGTCTAGTTTCTAAATATAATTTTTATTTTAGAAAATACCCACCCAATTAGTGTAGTTTTAAGCGACAAGCTACCAGGTTCAGAAAGTTGAACACTAACTTTCCCCCAATTTGTAACCTATGTTTCTCCTTCAATAATTAATGAAAAATAGAGAACTATATGTCCAAATTGAATAGAAATGTGTCTAGTTTCCAATGGCACAAGAATTATTTCAAGATAAGCCCTGTTCCAGAAGTTGTGAAATGTGCACGACGCGCTCCTAGGCGCACGCGACGTTCCAGTTTTACCAGAAATGTGTACTTTAGCATTTTAAGGGCTTTTAAAGCCATGAATACTCAAGTTGAGGGTTCTAAAACATAGAAGATAAAAGGGACATCCTAAGATACCCTTAGATAAGTTATTAGTGCATTTATTGTTTGATAGCTTAGAGAAAGAAATTAGAACTGTTGGATTCGTAGTGGTTCTAATGAGATAAATGCAGTGTGGTGCGGTGTACCCTTTGTGAGAGGTAACGATAAGTCATTTGTTTACCTTAGTGTAGCAGAGCGATGTGCCACTGTTACCAAATGATAAGTCCCGACCGTTACTCCGAGGATTGTAAGTACAGAGCGGTGGTCCACTGTGAGGTAACGATAAGTTCCGGCTGTTTACCTTAGTGTAGCAGAGCGGTATACCACTGTTACCAAACGATAAGTCCCGGCTGTCACGAGTAATCCTAGTTGTATGTTTAGTCATGTCACTTTAATATTCAGATAGTAATGTTATTATGATTTTGGCAAGCGTTTGTGAGGGGTCCGATGATGACTCGCTGAGATTATTTTAATCTCACCCCTTTCCTCTTTTATTTCAGATAAGCAGGTACCGGCAAAGAAGAAATAATGATTCTAGGAGCTTTAAATCTCTAGTTTATATTGGATGTGCATTGTACTTGTCCCTTTTGTTGTTAAGGCAAAAATTGACATTGTATTTTGTAATTTCCCAAGCCTTGGACTTGGATGAAAATGTAAACTTTATTTAATAGACTTATGGCATAGTTTATGTTTGGACTTGTATTTTACAATTCAAGTTTAAATTATTTTGTGTAATTCCTGTGCTTTAATGTAAATTGTCTTACTTCAATTATTATTGAAGTACGGGCGTTACAGATCTCCTCAGGTTGTAGTCTTAAACACGACGTCCAATTTAGTGGAGAAACGAGAGAGAATGGCTTGAAACGGCGACAACAGCAACCGGGGAGCTCTAGGAGTTCTAGGGTTTATTAGAGCTCTTAAGTAAGGTTTAAAAATTAGGTTTAGAGTCCCTTTAGGTTTAGAAATAGGTCTAGGTCGTGATAAGCAAGCCCTATCATGTTTAGAAGCGGAAGGGGTCAAAACGGGGCGACTCGCTAATTAAAAACGCTGTCAGCTACTTTGAATCGATTAATCCACGGGTGTCAATTGATTCACAGACTCAGAATTTCCTATAAAATGAGTTATCCCAATTCTAAGGCTATGTACTCCCTTATAAGAGTCTCTCTTCTTAACTAAACCCTAAAATACTTATTAAAACATACAATTAACATACACTAATCCTATAATCTTCAATGCTTAAGGATCATAGAAATTTGGGGGTGTTAAACCTTGTAACGACCCGTTTCCGGACAGCTACCGAGCTCAATATACCGAGCTCAAGTTACCGAGCTCAACACACCAAGCTCAACATAAACCTATATGAGATGTGTTTTAAAAACAAAACTCTTGTGCCTTTTAAAAATACGATATATATTTTTTTTTTTTATAAAACCAACTCGTGCACATCAGAGTAATTACAGCTTTTCGAAACATGGTGCAACTAAGACACAAGACTTAAATTCTAATAAAACATACATGCATAACATACACATATATATATATCACTCGAAATAATAATGTATACAAATACAGAGTAGCAAATGTGCAAAGAAAATACACCTAAGGTACGACAACTTCAAAAGAGTAATCATACCCTGGGGGTACTTCCGGCAGACTCCCACGCAGGGGGCTGCTCCAAAAGTAAGACCACCAGTCTACCCTGTAGCAACAAAACAACACTGCCCAAACTGGTCACGACCTCGAACACAAAAGAAAAACAAGTACAGTCCTCAGAAAACAAATATCCAATAAACAAACAATCACGACAGATAGAGGTCGTCACTCGGGTCCTCGTCGAGCTCCTCCTCGGCATCGTCTACTGTCGAGTTCCCTGCGCCCTCGACATCGCCTGGGTAACCGTCATGGATTGAAGGCACCACGGGAAAGGGTCAACTTCTCAACAATTCAAGATAAGCTCGACATAAAAATATAAGCAAACAGCAAAGTATAACATTCACCGACGTGACTCGACCATCTCACTCTAAACTCGACACAACTCGCAATCCATTTTCTCTCGACTCGACAATTTTCCGGAATGTACACGCCGTACCGTATGTCGGAAAGTCCAGCCGAAGCCTTGGGATCCTCGCTCTCCCTAGGACAGTCAACTCAGGTCCCATAGCGTGGCGACGTCTAGTCAATCTCCCGTAAACAAAAAGGGGACCTAGCACCCTCGATTATCCGGTCACGGCTCAAAAGCGTCATACGACTCACCTAGCTCGCTCACTCGATGAACAATTAAGCATACGATATTCAAAGAGTTAAACACAAGATATTCAACCGCATGTCAAATAAAAGAGCAAGCTCGACATGAAGAAACGCAATTCAACATGCAATACACAATTCACGACATATATTCAATCACATATTAAATACATGCAAAAACTCAATCATATCACAACATTTCAACTCGACACAAATCAGGAAAATCCATACACAATAACATAACCACGTAGAATATGAAATGCCCTTATGCTAGCATACTACGAAAGTATTAATGTGAAGCGCCCTTACTTAAGGACTTATAAAATAAAGCCTTAGAGATTTCTAGGAGTTGCCCTTACCGAACTCCAAGTTAATGCTGCTCGACAACGACCTCGACACAGCTGTCTTCAAAGAGCTCGACAACGACTTCTCTTACTCGATCTCGACACGGCTGTCTTCAAAGAGCTCGACACGTACGCTTCTCAGTCGACCTCGACACGTACAGTCCTCGATCTGGATTCTGCTGCTTCCGCGTCCTTGGATTCGCTTTCCCGTACCCTTGATTCGGAATTCACTCGATCTCGGGAAATAGACTTCCTAAAACAAACACAACTTAGATCGATCCATGGGTTCTAATACATCTAGCTCTCTCTTCCCCAAACTCAACCACAACCCAGAAAAATATAAAACTCAAGAACTGAAAGATATTTTTCCTCTAACACAAAGTTAGGGATTTCGATCAAAATTTCATGAAAAAGTTATCTGATGCTTCAACAGATAGATCGACAACAACAATAACCAGAAGCAACGAATGAAAAACAAGAAATCGAAACGAACCAAAAATGGAGGTTTCTGGGCACTGCCGATTGCAGAAATCAGAGAAAGAAATTTGTTTTACAAGCCCAATTAATCGGTTAGAAAGATAGGTAATATTGTGAAGAAGAAAACCCATCAATTTGACATGATTTGGAAGCATAAAACTGGTTAAAAATGGAAGAAGAATTAGCGCTAAACAGTAGCACAGATGAAAAGAAAAATCTGTTCTTCATACCTCAACGGTGATGGTCGATCAGACGAGATATGGGTCGAGAAGATGATGATGAACAAAATTGATGAAGAAAGCTTGTGCAGAATCTCGATGGAACTCACGGTTTCGTCGATGGAGATTTTTGAAGAAAACAACGAAACACAGAGCAGAAGGAAGGAAGAAGAAAGAAGAAAAGAGAAAGAATGGCGTGAGGAATCGGTCGTGGTATACACGGTGGCGAGACAGGGTATAAACGTAATTCCATCTATAAGATGCCAATCCCATCAATCATCTACCCGTTTAATCGTTCCTCTCATAATTACCTCTACTCTGTCGGTCAACGGCAAGCCGACAATGTAATAATTACAAACAATATAATAATAACGCTGAATAACGTTCGAAAGAATACGAGGTGTCATCTCGACACGATGTCGACAAGAGTGCTCGTGCAAGCGTACAAGGTTCTAACACGAGTTCGTGAACGCGGTCTCCTCAGCTCGTCATACGTCCTCATCAGCTCGGTACGCGACTTCATCAACTCGACACCCGACCTCCTCACCAAAGGCTAGTGCACGTGGTCTCATCAGCTCGACAAATGATCTCGGCAACCGATCTAGTCACGGGATCTCGACACAAGGTCTTGGTCGAGGTCTCGATACGTCGTCCTAATACGATGTCGATCTCGTCCTCAGGTGTTACAATCTCTCCCTCTAAAAAAATTTCGTCCTCGAAATTGCAAATAAGATTCTTACCTCGAGAAAAGTTCGAGTCTTGAGTCTTTATCTTCTCCTCCAGCTCCCAAGTCGCATCTCCCGTCTTTTGATCCCACACAACTTTGACAAGTTGGATCTCTTTGTTCCGCCATCGCTTGGCTTTCCGATCAACGATTCTTCTTGGTGGACGCTTCAAAAGATAGGTCGCCCTTCGCTTGAATCACATCGATTCGATGACATGAGAAGGGTCGGAAACATACTTCCGTAATTGTGAGGCGTGGAAGACGTCATGGATGTTCGACAAGAATGGTGGCAAGGCAATCGATATGCCACCGACCAATACGACGAAGAATCTGGTAAGGTCCAATGAATTTAGGGGTAAGTTTCTTGGATTTGATCGCTCGACCAACTCGATGGTGGGGGTGACTCTAAGAAATACATGTTCTCCTTCCTCGAACTCGAGTGGTCGACGTCGTTGATCTGCATAACTCTTACATCGACTTTGAGATGTTCGCATCCGATCTCCGATCAAACGGATCTTCTCGGTGATCTGCTGGATCATATCTGGTCCTCTGACGATTCGCTCGCCGTCCTGGTACCAACAAAGAGGCGTCGACATTTCCGCCCATACGGCGCTTCAAAGGTGCCATCCCAATACTCGCATGGAAGCTGTTGTTGTATGTGAACTCCACCAATGGTAAGGCGTCGTCCCAACTTCCTCGGTGATCTAACGCATAAGCTCGCAACAAATCTTCAAGCGATTGGATCGTTCTCTCGGTCGACCGTCGATGCGTGGATGATATGCCGAGCTAAGCCTGAGCTCGGTTCCCATCGCTCCTTGCAATTCCCTCCAAAAATGAGACGTGAACTTGGATCTCGGTCCGACCACGATCGAAGAGGGTATTCCATGAAGTCGTACTATCTCCGCGATGTAGATCTCGGTCGCCTTTTCCACGTTGTATGTCGACCTCACGGCAAGAAATGAGCGGATTTGGTCAATCGGTCGACGATCACCCAAATCGAATCATTCTTCTTCTGCGTCTTCGGCAAACCTACAACGAAATCCATGGAAATACCGTCCCATTTCCATCTTGCACGCGTCAGCGATTGTAGCATTCCGCGGTCGTTGGTGCTCCACCTTCGCTTCGACACGTCAAACATGAAGCTACGTGCTCGGCCACTTGCTTCTTCATTCCGACCACCAAAAATGCTTCTTCAAGTCTTGATACATCTTCGTAACTCAGGGATGAATACTAAAGTTGCTCTTATGCGCTTAAGCCGAGAATCAACTTCCTCACTCGGATCGTTAGATACGCACACTCGGCCATCGCACCTCAAGATGTCGTCCGCTCCGACCTGAAATTCGCCGCTTTCCCTTGCGCTATCAATCAATCTTCTCTTGCGAAGCTCGTCATGAACTTGCTTTGGTCTCGGATCTCGCCCAACAATCTGTTAGAAATGGTAAGCATACCAAATCTCGGCTTTCGGTGAAACTTGACACTCAACTTCAAATCTCGGAACTTCTCGAGCATCTCCAACTCCTTGATCATCATTACCGAGGTTAAAACGCTCTTCCCGCTCAACGCATCTGCTACTCGTTAGCCTTACCGGATGGTATTCCAACGTAAAGTCGTAGTCCTTGAGAAATTTCGCCCATCTACGTTGGCGCATGTTGAGTTCCTTCGGTCGAGCAGTACTTCAAGCTCGTGATCGCCGAAAGCGAAGAGTGCTCCGTAAAGGTAGTGCCTCCATATCTTCGGCCAAAAACTCTGCCGCTAGCTCCAAGTCGTGAGTAGGGTAGTTCCTCTCGTGAATCTTAAGGCGTCTTGAAGCATACGCGACCACCTTCCGATGTTGCATCGACGCATCCCAATCCCTGGTGTGACGCATCACAATACACCTCGAAGGCTCTTACGGTTGAGGCAAAATCAGACAGCGCCGCCGTTAAAAGCTCCTTGATCGTTGAAAATCGGCTTCACACTCCTCGGTCAAGCAAAGGTTGATCCTTCCTCGTCGATCGTAAGAGGCGCGACAATCTTCGAGAAACCTTCAATGAATCTTCGGTAATAACCTCGCTAAGCCGACAAAACTCCCGATCTCAGAACCGCCTTAGCCGCTCCCATGCTATCACCGCCTCAATCTTAGTTGGATCCACAGCTATCCCTTCTCCTGGAAATCACGTGACCAAGAAAATTCACCTCTTCAAGCCAAAATTCACACTTGACGGGTTGGCATAGAGTTGCTTATCTCGTAATATCTGCAGTACTCGACATAGGTGTTCTGCGTGCTCTTCTCGGTTCCTCGAGTAAATCAATATGTCGCCGATGAACACTACAACGAACTGATCCAAAAACGAATGGAAAATCCTGTTCATGTAGTCCATAAACACAGCTGGCGCATTCGTCACTCCAAACGGCATCACCAAGTACTCGTAGTGACCGTATCTAGTCCTGAAAGCTGTTTTGGCGACATCTTCCTCCTTCACACGAATCTGATGGTAGCCCGACTTCAAGTCTATCTTGGAAAAGATCGCCGCTCCACGAAGTTGGTCCATCAAGTCGTCAATACGTGGTAACGGATAACGGTTCTTCACGGTAACCTTGTTGAGCTCGCGATAGTCCACGCCGCAGTCTTGATCGTCCATCCTTCTTCTTAACCAACAACACCGAGCTCCCCACGGTGACACGCTCGGTCGTATGAATTGCTTCGACTCCAAGTGTTCGATCTGGGACTTCAACTCTTTCATCTCGGCAGGAGACATCCTGTACGGCGCTTTGGAAATCGGTCCTGTTCCTGGAATCAGGTCGATGGAGAACTCGACCTCGTCTTGGTGGTAATCCTGGCACGTCTTCGGGAAAAACGTCCTCAAAGTCACATACCACTGGAACATTCTTCACGTCGATCTGCTGGAAAACTTCCGAACTAGCTAGATACATGTATTCCCTAGTTCCTTCTTTCAAAGAAACTCCAATACGTTCGGCAGAAAGATAATTGGAGACTCCAAGGTCTGGAAAAATTACAGTTTTACGGGCACAGTCCAAAGGACATGGTGGTGTGACAACCAATCCATCCCGAGGATGACATCTAAGCCCTTAAGAGGCAAACAAACCAAATTGACCACAAACTTTCTACTCTGAATAATCACTACACAATTAAGACATGCAGTGTTTGTGACTAAGGTTTTAGCAGCTGGGGTTGTAACTACTAATTTAAACGGTAAAGCAGTCACAGTCAAGTTCAAATGGTTCACACAATCAGAAGAAATAAAGGAATGGGTTGCACCCGAATCAAAAAGAACGGATAAGGATTTACCCTCGATCTCACATTCACCTCGACACATCGATCAATCAGCTCTTGGAGATTTCGGATCCTCAACGACACTACTGACTTCTGAATGTCGAATCTCAATCCCCGTTGGAATCTCTCACTTAACCATCTCTGGTCAACTCGGTCACGGAATGGACTGAAATACCTCGCCAACGACTCGAACTTGGCCGCATACTCGGACACTGTCGAGTTGCCTTGCTGCAGTTGAAGAAATTCCTGCTCCTTCTCGGCTCGTCAAGATCCGGAAGTACTTGTCCAAAAACCTTTCACGAAAAAGCTCCCGTGTCATCTCGCGATGTTACGCTATAAACGTTGCATCACTCCTCTCCACCAATTCTGTGCGTCTCCTAGCAGTAAGTAGGTGGCATAGTCGACCTTCTCGTTGCCCGGGCAATGAAGTGCCTCAAAGATCTTCTCGATCTCTTGCATCCAAAGATCTGCTTTATCCGGATTTGGCTCACCGTAGAACTTCGGTGGATCATGCTTCTGAAGTCGGCCAATCCTCTCGTTTGACATTTAGATTACGCTCGTTCTTTGTTCTTTGTAAGTTCTTTGAGTTAACGCTGCCGTCTGTTGAGCCATCGCGTTAACTGTTGAGTTCTGCGGCGGTGATTGTTGAGCCATGGCTGCCGCCATCTCGGTCATAGCTTGAATAGCTCGTTCCATGTCGACGTTCTCGGTTGCGGATGTCGTATTCCTACGAGGTGGCATTAGATTCCACAAAGTTCAAAACCACTGTCGGAATCTCACAACAAGGATGTGTTAAAACACCTTTGCTTCAATCAAGAAACAGTTCAAACAATTTCTCAAGCAATAAGTGCTTCACTTAATCAAACAAAGAATCAACATAATACAACTAGGTACCCAACACACATAACCCGACATAGTGACCGGTCAAATTTCCTATGCACGGTCAACTGAATCAAGCTCGATACTAACAAAGTGTAACGACCGTTCCCGGACCCCTACAGAGCTCAATATACCGAGCTCGAGTTACCGAGCTCAACACACCAAGCTCAACATAAACCTATATGAGATGTGTTTTAAAAACAAAACTCTTGTGCCTTTTAAAAATACGATATATATTTTTTTTTTTTATAAAACCAACTCGTGCACATCAGAGTAATTACAGCTTTTCGAAACATGGTGCAACTAAGACACAAGACTTAAATTCTAATAAAACATACATGCATAACATACACATATATATATCACTCGAAATAATAATGTATACAAATACAGAGTAGCAAATGTGCAAAGAAAATACACCTAAGGTACGACAACTTCAAAAGAGTAATCATACCCTGGGGGTACTTCCGGCAGACTCCCACGCAGGGGGCTGCTCCAAAAGTAAGACCACCAGTCTACCCTGTAGCAACAAAACAACACTGCCCAAACTGGTCACGACCTCGAACACAAAAGAAAAACAAGTACAGTCCTCAGAAAACAAATATCCAATAAACAAACAATCACGACAGATAGAGGTCGTCACTCGGGTCCTCGTCGAGCTCCTCCTCGGCATCGTCTACTGTCGAGTTCCCTGCGCCCTCGACATCGCCTGGGTAACCGTCATGGATTGAAGGCACCACGGGGAAGGGTCAACTTCTCAACAAGTCAAGATAAGCTCGACACAAAAATATAAGCAAACAAAGAAAGTATAACATTCACCGACGTGACTCGACCATCTCACTCTAAACTCGACACAACTCGCAATCCATTTTCTCTCGACTCGACAATTTTCCTAATGTACACGCTGCATCAGATGTCGGAAAGTCCAGCCGAAGCCTTGGGATCCTCGCTCTCCCTAGGACGATCGACTCAGGTCCCATAGCGTGGCGACGTCTAGTCAATCTCCGTAAACAAAAAGGGGACCTAGCACCCTCGATTATCCGGTCACGGCTCAAAAACGTCATACGACTCACCTAGCTCGCTCACTCGATGAACAATTAAGCATACGATATTCAAAGAGTTAAACACAAGATATTCAACCGCATGTCAAATAAAAGAGCAAGCTCGACATGAAGAAACGCAATTCAACATGCAATACACAATTCACGACATATATTCAATCACATATTAAATACATGCAAAAACTCAATCATATCACAACATTTCAACTCGACACAAATCAGGAAAATCCATACACAATAACATAACCACGTAGAATATGAAATGCCCTTATGCTAGCATACTACGAAAGTATTAATGTGAAGCGCCCTTACTTAAGGACTTATAAAATAAAGCCTTAGAGATTTCTAGGAGTTGCCCTTACCGAACTCCAAGTTAATGCTGCTCGACAACGACCTCGACACAGCTGTCTTCAAAGAGCTCGACAACGACTTCTCTTACTCGATCTCGACACGGCTGTCTTCAAAGAGCTCGACACGTACGCTTCTCAGTCGACCTCGACACGCTGATCCTCGATCTGGATTCACGCTTGGCGTCCTTGGATTCGCTTTCCGTACCCTTGATTGAATTCACTCGATCTCGGAAATAGACTTCCTAAAACAAACACAACTTAGATCGATCCATGGGTTCTAATACATCTAGCTCTCTTCCCCAAACTCAACCACAACCCGGAAAAATATAAAACTCAAGAATCGAAAGATATTTTTCCTCTAACACAAAGTTAGGGATTTCGATCAAAATTTCATGAAAAAGTTATCGATGCTTCAACAGATAGATCGACAACAACAATAACCGAAGCAACGAATGAAAAACAAGAAATCGAAACGAACCAAAAATGGAGGTTTCGGGCACCGCCGATTGCGAAATCGAGAGAAAGAAATTTGTTTTACAAGCCCAATTAATCGGTTAGAAAGATAGGTAATATTGTGAAGAAGAAAACCCATCAATTTGACATGATTTGGAAGCATAAAGCGGTTAAAAATGGAAGAAGAATTAGCGCTAAACGAGTACGGATGAAAAGAAAAATCGTTTCTTCATACCTCAGCGGTGATGGTCGATCGGGCGAGATATGGGTCGAGAAGATGATGATGAACAAAATTGATGAAGAAAGCATGCGAGAATCTCGATGGAACTCACGGTTTGCTCGATGGAGATTTTGAAGAAAACAACGAAACACGAAGCGAAGGAAGGAAGAAGAAAGAAGAAAAGAGAAAGAATGGCGTGAGGGAATCGGTCGTGGTATACGGTGGCGAGACAGGGTATAAACGTAACTCCAGCTATAAGATGCCAATCCCATCAATCATCTACCCGTTTAATCCTTCCTCTCATAATTACCCTCTACTGCTTGGTCAACGGCAAGCCGACAATGTAATAATTACAAACAATATAATAATAACGCTGAATAACGTTCGAAAGAATACGAGGTGTCATCTCGACACGATGTCGACAAGAGTGCTCGTGCAAGCGTACAAGGTTCTAACACGAGTTCGTGAACGCGGTCTTCTCAGCTCGTCATACGTCCTCATCAGCTCGGTACGCGACTTCATCAACTCGACACCCGACCTCCTCAGCTCAGCAGCTAGTGCACGTGGTCTCATCAGCTCGACAAATGATCTCGGCAAACGATCTAGTCACGGGATCTCGACACAAGGCCTTGGTCGAGGTCTCGATACGTCGTCCTAATACGATGTCGATCTCGTCCTCAGGTGTTACAAACCTCACATTTGAATGTGATCCCTTTATTAGTTGTAATTTGACCATTGTAATATACAGCAACAAGTCTGGAACTAATGTTTATAACGAAGGTAAGTGAGTGAGCGAGTGAAGGAAGGAAGATGAGTGAACTCTGAGTTGTGGTGTCTCAGATGACTTCCATTTATACTAGTGTTGGTGTGATCTCAACCGTCAAGTGTCGGTGCGATCTCAACCGTTCAAAGGGTCAGTGTAATTTCATCCATTCATTTACTGGCTCTCATTCTCTTACAGGCTGACACTGACGCATCTTGGGGTGTGTTAGCAAAAACAAATTTTTAAAAATATTTATCACCTCCGTAAATATATTTACGGACGACAATCACAGTTGTCCGTAAATAACATTGCAAATGCTAACCAAAATATTTTTGCAAATAGATTTCCGATCAGCAAACTACCATTATCCGTAAATATATTTCCAGAGGTTATAAATTGTCCGTAAATGACATTACAGATGGCTAATTCACATGTGGGTTGGGTTTGTCAACCCCGTAAATATATTTACGGACAAGGGCATTTTGGGAAAAAAATAAAAAGTTGACGGGAGGGTGTATGGTACTAAAAAGGGGAGCGCATTTACTAGAACCCTAATTTTTCACCTCCTATTCATTACCTACGCCTCTTTTCCGACTCTTAAACCCTTCACAACAATGTCACCAAAGTTCAACCCTCACATGTTGGACTCACTGATTAAGTGCCACAAAAACACTTTCTGCATGAAAAATAGTAAGGTGGTACGACCCGTGTACAGTAATTGTAAAGTATTATTTATACCTAGGTGCTACCTAGTCAATCAAAATTATAACAAATCACATTATTTTCTAATTATGATTCAACTTATGTCCTATGATAAGATTTCGAAAGGCATTGTACCAAAAAAAAAAAAAAGAGAGATTTCGTAAGACAAGAAAGCTTTATTATTTTGTACATTTCTTTTTGGTGATTCCGGAATCGACTTTATAACAAAATTACACCATTTACCAACCTCCAGGCAAGTGGTCTAAACAGTCACTCAGTCAAAGTGTCCAATTGAATTGCTGACAGTGAATGATGTATAGAAAAGCAAGGTCCGCATGTCGACAGAAGAAGAATAATATTTTTTTTATGAACTTTTTCAAAAACTGTGAAAAATTATTAAATAACTAATAGAAAAATAAAGATAATGACATAAATAAAATAAAATAAAATGTCCCCAATATATCTCCTCCTAGTAATACCTCTCCCTCAGCCTCTTATTATAGTCTTTTTTTTTTTTTTTCGGTTTCTTTTTTTTACTCCCTAACTATATAAATAGAATGGTATACTTAACAGCTGGTGACTTCACTTCCTTGGTAAGTGCATGAAAAATGTAGATTCCATTCTTTAAAATCCCCCATCTTGAGCTTACCATCCACCTTATATTTTTTGTATATTTTGAATTTTATGCTGAATTTTTTTTCTTTTCGTTTTCTCTATCTATCTTCCTGCTTCCTTGATTCGTATTTCCCATCCGTAAAACAAAACTCATCCTTTTTCTAGAAAAGCATCCTACAAATGATGCTAAAAATCCCAAGCAACAATAGCTATCCTCCAAAGGTATTGTTTAGCTTCCTCCTTTTAGCATCTGGAGGACTATTATGTGAAGAATTTGCATATGAACTAGCATTTGTTGTGTCATCAGTTTTGTAGCTGAGGCATAAAGCATCCAACACCCCTATTGGACTTTGAGGCACACAAGGGACAGAAACAGAAGCACTAGTTTCCTTAGCAGCACCACTACCTGATGAAAGCTCTTTAATCATTTTAACACACTTCAATACTCTCTCCTGCCAAAAATTAAAAAACAAATGTAAATATCAATTAAAACATGCCACAGATTAATTGCATTTGATCAATTACAAGTAATCAGGGTTTTAAAGAAGGGTCCGCGAATGCTATTGTAACCACGACATCATGGTTTTTTTATGTCAATGCAATTGTGCTTGGGAGCCGCCACATATTTAACTGCAATTTTTTGTAATATCAAGAATTGCAACACAGACCACGACATTTACTGTGATCATTTACTGTGATTGCAATTTAGATCGCAATTTAAAACATTGCAAGTAATCAATTTAAAATGATCACGCTAAAAAGGCAAACCCTATCATTTATTTTCACTTACTTTATTGCAATTGGACCACTATCATTACCTTTTCTACATGCTGAATCAGAACAGAAACTGCATTCTCAGTGCTGTGAACTGTTTGAGTTTCCCCCACCACAGATATTGCCACTGCTGCTGCAATTTCTGATGGTCTGAACTCTAGGAACTCAATTCCTGCATTGGATTCCCACACACTTCAAATTAGCATCTATGGTTCTTTCCAATCATAATTACTATTGCTGCAGAGAGTTAGGGAGGAGAACAGACAGGTATACCTCTTACTGTACTCAGTATAAGTTGGACTGATTGCAAAATTGAAGCTCCAATTGGAACTTGATCATCACTGACCTTGTGAAGGAAAGAGTCAATGAAGGAGAATGGAGTAATTGCTTGCAATCTCCACTTCAATGTGCTCAGTATCAGAAGCTCCATTCTTTGAATTGTTTTAGCTTCAAATACAAACTTACATCCACTCACCTGCATGGAAAATGAAAAAGAAAAAGTGATCACCACACCATATGTAAAATCAAAAGACATTTTACATAACATGTTCAAACTACCAAGCATCAAATTAAAATAATATGCGGGGGAGAGCTTTGATCTCGTAAATAGGTCTACCAAGCTCGATTCGGATTAGCCAGGTCCAATACGAAAATTAAAATAATTTACCTGCAAATCAAGAGATGGAGGAACTTCAGTCTCCTCTAATTTGGTTGCAAGAGATAAGCAGGCCACAGCCAACAGTTGCATTGTCCAAGGACTGTCCTTCTGAGAGTGGAAAGATCAGATCAAAACCAGTGGCAAACATAAGGCAAAAAAAGATAAAACATTTTTCTTCTGTTCATCAATTGACTTACTGGTAATTCATATGCAGAAAGGAAGCGATCCAAGTAGTTGATCGATAGATATGCACAGAGAGGTCCAAAACCGAAATGCTCTCGAACCTATAAAACAAGTACATTCATTTAGATCATATAGAAAACAGCGAAAGGGCAATTCTTAGTTTCAATGAATAATGGCATCACATCACATTGATGATGCAAAAATGAAATGATGGGATAGTTATAATCAGTTGAAAACATGCATGAATAGAAGAACTCCATCAATAAACTTGATAATTAAAGGACAATCAATAGATTTTGTCCAAGCAACTCAGATTCATCAATGGAATCATCATCAAACATAAGAATGCAACAATCAAATCTAGATAAAACTCTTCCATTAATAATCATCTAAAGCAAACGAGAATGATTAGATTTTTTACTCAAATGAGAAATGAGAATCACACAAAATCGAAAAACACACCTTTTCAATCCAATCAATGACCTCCAATCTGCCCCCAAAATCCAAATCCCCAATTTTGAGCCTATCAACATAATCACTAGCAGGCAAGTGATGGCATTCCTTTTCAACCAAAAGAGCCAAACACTCATCACTTTGCAATGGCAACCACCAATTTGGGGCACCAAAGTGTTGGCTTTGATTATGGTTTCGATCATTTCTAGAATTCCATGGTTCCTCAAACATCTCAATCGAACCACCATCATAATCATCAATTTCATCAAAAATGCTGTTATCTTCCGCACATAAAAGGTTTGAAAAACAATCAAAACTGGGTGCCATTGCAACAGCACAAAACGAAAAAACTCACTCCCTTCAATATGAAATTAAACAAAAAACAATTTTTTGATAAAAAAAGAGCACCCCAGAAAAAAAAAAACACAGCTTTCAGATTAAAGATGTGGTTTTTTAATACAACAAGGTGTAGAGAATAGAGATCTCTAATGAAATGATGAGTATTTAGAAAGAACAAATAACTTTGTGAAATAAAAACAAAATCACTATTGTCTCAAGTAGTCCTTTGTTTCTCTCTCTCCCCCTCTCTCTCTATATAGTTTGGATGAAAGACTGCTATAGGAGAGGGGCTTATGAAGGGGCTTATGAAGAAACAAACGCCTCTTTTTAGGGTAGAAAAGGAAGAGAGAGAGAGAGAGAGAGAGAGGGAGAGGAAGGGGGGGAGGGAGGGAGGGAGGGAGGGAGAGAGAGAGAGAGGAGTCTGTGAAGTGTAGTAGATGTGAGAATTGGAAGGGTTAGAGCGCCGAATTCATAGAAAGCAAAGAAGAGTATTTGCCATTTTATGATCTCTGTAAGGGGTAGTAGAGAGGAGGGAGAGAAGGGTAAGAAGGGGCATGGTGTGGTGGTGTGTTCTAACTTCTAAGTTAATGAAATGAAATAAAAAAATCAAAAAAAAATTATTTTAATCTCGTGTTGGGAGAGTTGGTAATGTAATTCTGTCCAATGGGAAAAAAACACGAGTTCGATTTTTGGAGTCGCCCAATGAGAGGCAATCCAACCCAATGTGAAAAAACGAAATATTTTGTTATTGACTTAAGGAGTAGTCCTATAACGGGTCCAAAGGGTGTAAGTTGTGGGGATACCTAACCCCTATCGGGGTCAAAACCCTAATTATTAAGATGGGCTAGAAAAAAAATAAAAATAATGTTTAATTTATTAGTGAAAAATCGACACAGAAAAAATATTAATAAATAAGAAAGCATGTAGATATTAGTATATTAAAGATTGAAAAATGGTTAATAGTAATAAGTTTATAGAATTTAAGGATGTGCATAGAAATACATTAAATGGTTGATATAGTAATCAATTTTTGATGTTTTCGTGTGCAAGAATTGAATGATGGTGATGCATTGATTTATAGCTTGCCACATTGATTTATCAAAACCATAATCACTTTTTCTTCTTTCTCTTAGTATCAAAATCTTCAATGTAATTCAATTCAAGAAAGCCAAATCCTTGATGTAATTGTGCACGAGCAAAAAATAAAGAAATTCTTCTAAATTTCATTTTTAACTTTCATATAAACGGTTTTTCTAACATATACTACTTATTTTTTTTATTAATTATTCTTGTATAATGAAAAAAGAATGTTGAATTATATTTTATTGATTCACCTCCTCCCACTTCCCCAAAATAGGAAAATAAGTAATTAATAGGTGAGCAATTAATGAGGCATGCACACATTAGAAAAGTCGTTATAAAAACACATGTATTTAGTCATTAGAATGAATATCCAAATTGACATCGATAAAAACTATGGAGACCAATTTAGTCTTTAAAAAATAAAAAGCATCAATTTGGTTCTATCAGAAACTAATTTGACTCATATTTGAGATCGTTAAGGATCAAATTGAAATTTTTATTTCTAATAGACTAAATTAGTCTCAATAATTTTTCTCGGGACCAATTGAGTATTTACTCTATTCATTATTACTAATAGTAAAGCCAAAAATATACATTATATTGATTCAACATCTATCTAATATAATATGTAAACTTTTTTAGAGAGCACAACTTGCTTTTCAGAATTATTTATATACATATTAATTTCATATAATTAAATGAGATAGAATATTTTATTCCTTTCCTTATATCATTTTTTATCTTTTATTCCGTTTTTTTAGTTTTAATAGACACAAAATATAGAATAGATCTTATATAATTAAATGAGATAGAATATTTTATTCCTTTCTTTATATCATTTTTTATCTTTTATTCCGTTTCACCCTATTTACTAAAAACTACTTAACATATTTGTATAAATTACATAAAAATTTTACCTAATTAGAATTATTTAAAAAGTAATAATACAAGTGCAATTTTAGTTTTTATATTTTTTTTTTCAAGTTCACTCTGTTAATTTTTAATTTAATAACTATAATTTCTAATTTTTAAGTAAATTTTTGGGTTTAATTGCACTTTTGTTCCCCAACTTTCTCAATTTGGTGATTTTGGCCCCCTATTTTATTTTTGGCGACGTTGGTCCCCCCACTTTCTCAATTTGGCGATTTTGGTCCCCATACTTTTTAATTGCACTTTTGGTCCCTCAAAATCATGGATTTTTTGCACTTTTGGTCCCAAAAATCTTGGATTTTGGGAAAGTAGAGGACCAAAAGTGCACAATCCATGATTTTTGAGACTAAAAGTACAATTCAAAAAACATAGGGACCAAAATTGCCAAATTGAGAAAGTTAGGAGACTAAAATTACAAAAAATAAAATAGGGAAACCAAAATCACCAAATTGAGAAAATTGGGGACCAAATTACAAAAAATAAAATAGGGAGACCGAAATCACCAAATTGAGAAAATTGGGGACCAAAAGTGCATTTAAGCCAAATTTTTAAAAGAGACAAACATAAAAAAAAAAAATTGGCTTAAATCCACTTTTGGTCCCTTAACTTATTTTTTAGGTTCAATTTGGTCCCCTAACTTTATTTTCGGCCAAATTAGTCCTTTAAGTTTTTATGGTGGACCAAATAGGTCCTTTTCGGCCAAATAAGTCATTTAAGATTTCAAGTTGGGCCAAATAGGTCTTTTAAGTTTTTAAGTTAGGGCAAATAGGTCATTTATGTTTTTAAGTTGGACCAAATAGGTTCTATGTGGCAATGACTCATTTGGCCCAACTTAAAAACTTAAAGGATTTATTTGGCCGAAAATAAAAGGGGACCAAATTAAACCTAAAAAATAAGTTAAGGGACCAAAAGTGGATTTAAGAAAAATAAAATTGAAGTTGAACATGAAAAGGACAAATAAATAAAAATGTGGAAAGGGGTTGGAAGATAGGAGGGAGCAACCAATGGAATTTGTCTGTGCCTGTGTCGTGCTTCTCCGATACTGACACGTGTCCGTCGCTGACTTTGGTCGATGACCCTGAGCGTTCGTTTTCGTTTCCTTCTGAGGTCACTGTTCTATTTCCACTAGCTGTTATTTCCCTCCACCTTTCCCCGCCAAAAATAAAATCTAAGTTTCTTAAAAATTTAACTCGAAATAGAAAAAGCATTTCTGAAAAGATATCATGATTCATGACTCAATATGGATATGGATAATTTTACTTTATTTTATTATTACTATTGATTATTGAATGAAAGTTGTAATAATTGAATAAAAATGAGCGTGCAGGTGTAAGAATCGGATCGAACGTGAATATGATCTAGTTGTATGAGTTAAATAAAAAAATTTAGGCTAAATTATAAAATTGGTCTTCTATGTTTATTTTAGGTTTCAATTTGGTCCTCTATGTTTTATTTGTTTCGTTTTGGTCCCTTACGTTTTAAAAAGTTCTGACAGGGTTGGTCGTTCTATCACTAAAGCGATTGTCCGTAGCTAAAAGCCAAATTCTAGCTACGGGCAATTGATTTTTAGTGACGGAAAGGACCAAATTGAAAACTAAAATAAAACGTAGAGGACCAAAATGAAACAAATAAAACGTAGAGGACCAAATTGAAACCTAAAATAAACTTAGAGGACCAATTTTATAATTTAGCCAAAAATTTAACTTGTTTCAATTATTAATAAATTAAATGGATTTATATGTTTTTTTTTCTAAGAATGATCAGATTCAGTTTTTTATTTTATATATTAGATCAAATTTGGAAAAAGTTTTCGATGCCTTATTAATCAAAAAAAAATTTGGAAATTTTTTTTTTAATATTGTAAATAAAAGAAAAGAATTCAAAAAGCTTATTTCCTCACCTAATTCGACACGTTTTTGAATATTACAAATCAAATATTAATAACAAAAAATTACGAAGTACCGGGGTCACGGATTTTTCACTTTGATTGGCTAAATGAATCTAACTTTTATAACTATGATCGAGAGAGATTTTCTTTGTTTTTTATATCATTTTTTTTTACTTTAAACCATTTCCTATATGTTGTTCGCGGAAATACATTGACATTCTTTGGATTCCTCAGTGGGTAAAATAGACAGCAAGAATTTTTGTACTCATCCGTTTAATGGACCAATTTAGATTAGCAAAGGTAAAAACAAAGAAAAGTTTTGTTATTTTCCCATCAAATAATGATTAAAAATGACTAGCAAATCTTCTTCAACTGGTCCTTTCAATTGATATTTGCAAATCCTATACATCTATATGTTCCCTTGTTACTAGTAAAATAAGGCAGGGATTGGACCGTGTGATAAAATGAAAAAGAAATTAATATATTGCCTGAGTAATTACTATTGTTAGACTTATTCCGCTTAATAACTCTTTGTAATTATTGAAATTCATCAATCTAGTTATTGTATATTGTCTGTCATTAACTATTTCTATTATATATATTAAAGCAATGTTTTGCCACGTAATATCCACGTAGGATATTTCACATGTCACCTTTTCATACATTCAGTTTCCGCTCATTCTATCATTCAATGCTCCATAATCGAATTTAGATTTGCATTCCACGTGTTTCTCAATTACTCCTTCCATCTCATATTAAGTGTCCTATCTGAAATATCTAAATGTCTCAAATTATTTGTCATCTTAGGATATCGACTATTGAGAGAGTATTAATTTCTTTTTTTCAATAATACTCTTATTTATTTTTATCTCCACTACCTAATATTAATTAGTCTTTCTAACTTACCTAGGAAATAATTGTAATTAATGATTTTTTTTAAAACGTGTGCATCATCTTACATGATACTTAATATGAGATAGAGGGAGTAACAATCATCACTAATAATTAATTATTATTTTCAACTGTATTAAATGTAAAATATAAAATATAAAAATTCTGAAACTTACATTTTAAATATAAAAATTATTTGATGTTAATCATAATTATTGAATATAAAATTATTCAATAATTATGATTAATATAAAAAAAATTATATTTAAAATGTATGTTTCAGAATTTTTATATTTTATATTTTACATTTAATACAGTTGAAAATATAATGTGTCATTAAATAATTTTATATTTTATATATTATAAACTAAACTTGAGTTTTGCATTGATGATAATATTAAATAATTCTTACTATAATTACAAAATATTAAATCTGGTCAAAAAAATTACAAAATAATAAATATCACATAATATTTTCAATTGTATTAAATATAAAATATAAAAATTTTAAACATATATTTTAAATATAAAAATATTTGATATTAATCCTTATTATATATTGAATATACATATAAATATCATAAACTAGACTTGAGTTTTGCATTGGTGATAATATTAAATAATTCTGACTTCAGTTACAAAACATTAAATATATTTATTGTCACATAATATTTTCAACTGTATTAAATATAAAATATAAAAATTTATAAGCATATATTTTAAATATAAAAATTACTTGAAGTTAATCATAATTATTAATTTAATATTTATAAAATGCTTGAGAAAAATTAAATGGCAGTACATATTATTAAATAGCTTTATTTATAAAAAATACTAAATAATGAATTATTAATGATAATTATTAATTTCATATTTAAAAAATGCTTATGAAAACTAGACTTCGGTTTTGCATTGATAATAATATTAAATAATTCTTACTTCAGTTACAAAATATTAAGTATATTTAATGTCACATTATTTTCAGTTGTATTAAATATAAAATATAAAAATACATTTTAAATATAAAAATAACTTGATATTAATCATAATCGTTGACTGAATGTTTAAAAAATGCATGGGAAAAATTAAATGGCAATACATATTATTAAATAGTTTTATTTTTATTTATAAAATAAAAATACTAAGTATTAAAAGATTAATGATAATTATTAATTTCATATATGGATCAAATTACACCAGTGTAATACTCGTGCACTGTTACAGCATTCAATAATATCCTACTGGATAAATATTTTTCAAAATCAACCGTCGGATAAAAAGTTATTATCATATAGATCATATCTATAAATTCTAAGACTAATCTATAATTACTTGTCATGTCGTCAAGATTAACGTTATATGCAATTACATAGTTGACGCTAATATTGACACATCGTGATGACATAGCTAGCAAATGATTATAGATTAATGTGAAAATTTATAGATATGATCGATCTATTTGATAGTAACTTTTAATCTAACAATTGATTTTGAAAAATATTTATCCGATATGATGTTATTGAATAGTATACCAGTGTCCAAGTATTACACCGATGTAATTTGATTTATCCGCTTTCAAAAAATACTTATCTAAACTAGACTTGGGTTTTGCGTTAATAACCATATTAAATAATTCTTACTTATGTTACAAAATATTAAATATAATTAATGTCACGTTATATTTTCAATTGTATTAAATATAAAATATAAAAATTTTCAAATATATTTTAAATATAAAAATTACTTGATATCAATCATAATTATTAATTGAAAATTTAAAAAATTCATGTGAAAAGTTATACTGCAGTAGATATTATTAAATAGTTTTACTTACAAAATAAATATACTAAGTATTAAATTATGAATGATAATTATTAATTTCATATTTTAAAAATACTTATGTGAACTAGACTTGAGTTTTGCATTGATGATAATATTAAATAATTCTTACTTCAATTACAAAATATTAAATATATTTAATGTCGCGTTATATTTTCAATTATATTAAATATAAAATATAAATTTTATTAAACATATATTTTGAATAAAAAATTACCTAATATTAATCATAATTATTAGTTGAATATTTAAAAAATGCATGAGAAAAATTAGATGGCACTAAATATTATTACATACACCAGTGCGAAATATACCTAAAAAAAGACATATAACACCGGTTTTGACAATAACCTGCGTAAAAAGTGATGCAGTGACATTTTTGAAATTAACTCATCACTTCTTACGTCGATTATTTTCAAAACCGGCGTTATAAGTGTAATTCCAAGTCGTATAGAAACAACTAAATGTTTTCACGCCGGTTTTAAATAAAATGGCGTTATAAGTGTGAGTCAGCCAAACTTGTCACGCCGGTTTTTAAGGAAAATCGGCGTTAAAACCTTTGTTACTAATAGCCGGCATTTCTCTTTTCTCTCTCAAGCAAAAACAGAACACGCACACAGCAGACAACACATCGTCTCTCGTCTCTCTGCTCGACTTCTTGCGCCGCTGCCGGACTTCGTTGCTCCTACCGACCACCACGCCACGGCTTGCTGTTCTGCTCTACCCTTCCATCGACCATCGCGATCTACTAAGCTCTCTGTGCGCAACCTCTTGCGACCGCGATGCGACATTTCTTCTCTGCCCTGTCTCCGTCACGTGCCGCTATTGCTGCTGCCGCTGGTAAGTCTGTCTCAACCGCAGCACCACCTTCCCCTGTCACCCTCACCTCTCCCTGTTTCCAGTTTCCCCCTTTTCATTTCAGATTTTCCCTACTTTCTAAGCCCTAATTTCTCCTAATTTCTAATTTCTAATTTCAGATAACACAAATCAACAGAGTTTGAAATTCCTTGGTGGCAATTTCAGATTTAATTAACAGAGTTTGATGAAATCAATAGAGAGTTTGAAATCAACTGTGTTTTGGCATGTAGTCAACTCTTCAGATTCTTGGTGCAGAGAAGGCTTTGTTCAGGTTTTTAACTCTACCTCGTGTTATGAAGTTTTTTAACTCTGCATGAATTTGGTGTTTCCATTGTTGTAGGTTTTGGGTTTTCTTTGGACAAAGCTAATTTTGGGGTATTATGCACTAGTGGCTTTTTCAAATGTTTTTTTTCTTAGATGAGGACATTAATTTTAGGCTAAATTACTGTTTTGGTCCCTTAACTTTATTTTATGTTTCATTTTGGTCCCTTAACTATTTTTTATTCCATTTTGGTCCCTTAACTTTAAAACGTTGGACCACGTTAGTCCCTTCTGTGACAGACCTGTGTAACGCCGTTTCTATGTTCCTACGTGTCCAACGATTTGCTGATGTGGCATTAAAAAAAATGAACAGGACGGAGGTGTGGCCTTTAGGGTCTCCGATGTGGCATTAAGGGTCTTTGATAGAGGATCAATAAGTGAGAGTGAAGATCAAAGGCGATTAGGGTCTGAGAGACGGAGAAATCAAATGCAGTGTTGAAGATTTCAGAGGTTGGAGACTGAAATTGCTCGTGATTATCGTCTTCTACATTTGAAGGTGTGTGGGTTTTGCCCTAATTTTTTCTGTGTCTTCTTCTTCTTTTTCTTCTCAAGATCGGGTTTTTCGATATTCTGGGTTTTTACACATCGTTCATGGGTTGCATTTGTTCGATTGCATTTTGTTTATTTTGTTTATTCTCTGTTTTGGTCCACCACATGTTGCATTTTATTCATTGTGCATGACATTGGGGTATGGGTTTTGTTGTCCGTGGACCTATATTGTTAGTAGTCCCTCCATTTTGTTTTATTCTGTTTCTTATTTTGACCTTGCATTTGTGTTTGTTTGTGTTATTTAATTAGGTGGTGCTTGCGTGTGTTTTGGAAAGGACCATATGCAGGGTTATTTTGAGTGTGTAGTGCACCATAGGGGGAGTTTTGGCACAATGGATCCTTCGGACTATACTGGGGATGTGTCAACTTGGAGTTGTGATCCGGATAGGTGGTCTTACTGGGAGGTGATGGACATATTGAGAGATATTGGGTACCCACAGGTCATCAGTATGTGGTATCATGACCCACATGAGAAGGAAGTCAATGGGCTGAAGTTGTTAATAGATGATAGAGGTGCAATTCAGATGACTAAAATAGCAAAGGCCTATGGGAATGTTCATCTGTTTGGGCTGCACCCATTGTCACAGCCTGATATATATAGTAGAAGAACCCAATCAGAATAATGGGCTTGAGATACTTGAGGTTATTGAGATTGTTGATGATAATGGGCCTGTTGAAGGACATGAGGAGCAGCCTGTTGAGGGACATGAGGAGCAGCCTGTTGAGGATAATGGACCTACTGATGAGAATTTTAGGCCTACTGTTGAGGAACAAGCTGTTGGTGATAATGGGCCTATTGAGGATAATGGGCCTGTTGTGACTAATGATGAAGACTCTGTGCAAGGTTGGCTGGAGAGGACTTTTATGAAGTGAGGCATATCACACAAAGTGGTGATAAATTTGTTGTGAATCTCCAATTAAAGGAATGCTCATGCAGGAAGTGGTTGCTGACAAGCATACCATGCTGTCACGCCCTTTCATGTATGAGACACATGAATCTTGATCCAGAAGAATATATCCCAACTTATTATAGAAGGGAAACTTACGAAGCATGCTATCAATCAGTCATTTATCCAGCAAATGGACAACATTTGTGGCCTGCAGCCACCTCCTATAAAGAGGCAACCAGGAAGGCCAAAAAAGAGGAGAAAAGAATTGAAAAAGGATGATAACAAATTGAGAAGAGCTGGCCTAGGTGTTAAAAGCAGCAGATGCCACCAACCTGGTCACAACAAATCAACTTGCAAACTTCCACCACCTTCTGAACCAACACAGGAATCTTCCACACAGGCTGTAACACACTAAATATTGTGCTTAAACTCTGATATCTTTTATTGAAAAACCATGCTTATATCTCATTGCTATATCATGATTATATTTTACTAAATTCCCTCCATGAGATGTTTGTCATCATCAAAAAGGGGGAGTCTGTGAATACATGCCTTGACAGGATGATTTTGATGACTGACAAAAGGGAGAGAGTTACATGAATGCATGATTCAGGGGGAGTGATATTTTAAGTATTGCCTATTGTGAGAGGGAGTTTTTCTAAATATTGTGCTTAAACTCTGATATCTTTTATTGAAAAACCATGCTTATATCTCATTGCTATATCATGATTATATTTTACTAAATTCCCTCCATGAGATGTTTGTCATCATCAAAAAGGGGGAGTCTGTGAATACATGCCTTGACAGGATGATTTTGATGACTGACAAAAGGGAGTTTTGCAAATAGTCAACCGTGCAAAAAGTGGAAAAGAATACCAAGACGCGTATCAAGAATGATTGTTTCTCAAGTCTTTGGGTTCTGGGTATTTATTTATCTTTATTAAGACAATTTGTAAGTAGTAATAAAAAGCTCTCAATTAAAATTAAATCACACACGCACAAAATATTTGGATGAAACAACAGTTGAATGATTATGGGATTAATCTGAAAACTGTTCCAATTAAGTGCGACAATACTAGTGCCATAAACCTCACGAAAAACCCGGTTTATCACTCCCGGACCAAACACATAGAAATTAGGCACCATTTTATTAGAGATCATGTTCAAAAAGGAGATTGTGTGATTGAGTTTGTGGAAACATCTAAACAACTTGCAGATATTTTTACTAAACCTTTGCCTAAAGAAAGCTTCTTTTTTATAAGAACCGAGTTAGGAATTTTAGACCAATCATGCATTGAGTGACTGCCTGTGATTGCATTTTCTTTTTGAATAAATTCTAACTTGGGCGTTTGAGTGTGCTAACGAGTTTATGCAGGTCTTTTCCCCTTCCATTTTCTTTAAGTACGGAATAATGAGTGGGTGACGCATTTGTCTTATGCAACTAGCTAATCATGTCCAACCAGCTCATCTGTCACACACCAAGCTTGGTATCACGTAACTATCAAAATATGCTTGTTTAATCCTGAATATATGCCTTGCTTTATTTGTCTTTCCCACTTTTTGATGTTGCCAAAAGGGGGAGAGTTACATGAATGCATGATTCAGGGGGAGTGATCTTTTAAGTATTGCCTATTGTGAGGGGAGTTTTTCTAAATATTGTGCTTAAACTCTGATATCTTTTATTGAAAAACCATGCTTATATCTCATTGCTATATCATGATTATATTTTACTAAATTCCCTCCATGAGATGTTTGTCATCATCAAAAAGGGGGAGTCTGTGAATACATGCCTTGACAGGATGATTTTGATGGTTGACAAAGGGAGTTTTGCAAATAGTCAACCGTGCAAAAAGTGGAAAAGAATACCAAGGCAGCGTATCAAGAATGATTGTTTCTCAAGTCTTTGGGTTACGGGTATTTATTTATCTTTATTAAGACAATTTGTAAGTAGTAATAAAAAGCTATCAATTAAAATTAAATCACACACGCACAAAATATTTTGACATGCATATCTCGTGTCGGATGGCGAACTGAGGAGCTCGGATGTCGAGGTGAGGAGGAAGTCGGGTGTCGAGCTCGAGGAAGTCGTATGTCGAATCGAGGAGGAAGTCGCGTGTCGGTGAGGAAATCGGATGTCGGTGAGGAGGAAGTCGGATGTCGGATGTCGGTGAGGAGGAAGTCGCGTGTCGAGCTCTGAGGAAATCGGATGTCGGTGAGGAGGAAGTCGGATGTTGAGCTCGAGGAAGTCGGGTGTCGAAGCTTATGAGGTCGCGTCATCGAGGTCGCGTCGGTCGAGTGATGGGGTCGGGTGCCGAGCTAGAGCCGAGCCGATGATGAGGTCGTGTGCCTAGGTCTTTGCCGAGCTTTGTCGAGGTCGTCTGTCGAGCCGTGGCGAGGTCGTCTGCCGAGCCGTCTTGAGGTCGTCTGCTTAGCCGCCTTCCTGCAACGACAAATCCTTTTAATATTCAACGCAACGGACAAATTCCAACGGACAGCGCAACGGGCAAATCCTCAACGGACAAATCTTCTTAAAGTGACGCTCCTCCATTGCCTATATAACAGCTCGTGAGCTTTGTTTTAAAACATAACAACGCAGTGCTTAATTTTTGTGCCAAAAACTCTGTCAAATATTTTTCATCACTCACACTTATTTGAGCACAATTTTCTGAGAGTCTTTTTATTCTACATAATTTGAGTTGTATTATTTGAGCTTCAATTTGTTATATCTGCACTATTGAGTGTATCTTTTTCGTCTCATTTTATTTGTGAAAATCATTTATTTTTGGGTAGGAATCCCAAGGTGTTCATAGAGAGGTGATATCTCTTGAACGTATTGCTCTGGTTTAGAGTTGTAAAGGTTTCTAGCTGAACCTGATTTAAAAGCTAGTGTTTTAGTGAAAATCCCATAGTGGTTTGCTTTGGGGACAGGACGTAGGCCACAGGGGTGTTTGGTGGCCGAACCTGTATAAATTGCTGCGTGCTCTTCTTTGCTCTCTGTCTCTTTATCATTCAAGCACTTTATTTATTTTTGTTCTTTATTTATTATTCGGTCATTTATTTTCTGTAATTTTTTATATAAGCACCGCTATCACAATTCACCCCCCTCTTGTGTTTGAAGTCAATTGGTAACAAGTGGAGCAGCAACTGCACCAACTCATACTGAGAGACAGGATGTAGTTGCAGCAGATGCAACAAATCAACAGGGTGCAACACAAGCTAGTAGACAATCATCACAAGCTGCACATCAGCCGTCACAACCTGGTGCCACCCCAACACATGCTGCACCTCAACCATCACAAGCTGGTAGGAAAAAAAAAGGTTGCATCACAGGATGTAACAGAAGCTGCGACACAAACTGGCAGATCCAAAAATCAGAGGGCTGCAACACAAGCTGCAAAATTGCCATCACAACCTCAGCCATCACAACCTAGTGCCACCCCAACACAAGCTGCACCTCAGTCATCACAACCTGGTGCACCCAAAAAACAGAGGGCTGCAACACAACCAACATCCATGAAGCAGATGAGGCCGAAGTTGACTGTCAGAAAGCCATCCCAACCATGGAAGATTTGAAGACCTTTGAAGATTTGAAGCAACATTTTTTGGACCCTGTGTGGTCATGATATGTAATTAGAACCTTATTTGCATCACATGCAACTTTTTTGGGACCCTGTGTGGTCATGAAATGTAATTAGAACCTTATTTGCAGCACATGCAATTTTTTTGGGACCCTGTGTGGTCATGTAATGGTGGGACATGTTTATGAATTAGAACCTTATTTTGAAATGTAATTGGTTTGCTGGATGTAATAGTTGAAATGTCATTAGGTTGCTGGATGTAATGGCTAGAACCCTTGTATTAGAACCTTATTTTACCACTTATGTATTTGTCTTACTGCAGAAATTAGTAACTTTGGTATTTTACTGATTTGTCTTACTGATGTAATGGCTACTTTACTAATTTGTCTTACCAAGTATGTGATTTGGTATTTTTACTGTAGAAATCAGTTTTTGCAAATTGGTAAATTTCATAGTGCAGCAGAAATTGGTAAATTTGGTATTATGAACTGATTGATACTGATTTGGTAGTATGAACTCAAATTGGTAAATTTCATTGAACTCCATGAACTTCATACAATTGGAATCATAAACTTCATACATTTTCAAAACACTACTACAACATAAACTCAACCTAAACTTCAATTTAACTTAACAACATTACAACCTAGCAGTGGTTCATAGAACTGCAACATTCTCACAACACAAAAACTAAACCTAAACTAGTTTAAATGCATTGATGAACTTCCATTTATTCTGCCACTTGAAAGCATAATTGTTACTAGTACCAAGTTGACACCAAAGGAAACACATCAACAGAAAATGCAAGTCTTGAGCCATTTTCTTGTAGTGCATAGCTCCTCCTTCAGCAACCATGTCTCATCTTTCAGCTTAACAATTTTCTTCTTCTATCTAACAATTTTTAAATCTCTTTCATCAACAATGTCATCATCATACCACAAAAAGAAATTGCAACCATTTTCCCTCTTTGTCTTGTATCTGATAACCAAAATTGGAGATTCAAAGAACCAAACTAACAACAAAAGCGATGTGAAATTGATTCATCTTAAATAATCATTGTTACCTTGTAGTTCCTGCATCCCCAGAACTTCTTCCCACGATTTACGCTTGCTAAGTCACTAACAGTTCGGAGAACAGTGACCTCATTGCAACGGCAAATAGGGGGCGCCTCCTTACAAGGCTTGAGACGTTGCTAACACTGCCATATGAAGGTTGAGACGTTGCAGTTTGTTCATGGCTTCTGTAGGTAGACGAGAAGTTTTGGGACATTTTTGAAGAAGCAGCAAAAGATAGAGTGATGAACCCTAAATTTATGTTAGGGAAGATCGAGTAACAGTGATAAGGCCACACCTCCCACCTGTTTGTTTTTTTTAATGCCACATCAACAAATCGTTGGACACGTAGGAACATAGAAACGATGTTACACAGGTCTGTCACAGAAGGGACTAACGTGGTCCAACGTTTTAAAGTTAAGGGACCAAAACAAAAAGAAAAATAGTTAAGGGACCAAAATGAAACCTAAAATAAAGTTAAGGGACCAAAACAGTAATTTAGCCTTAATTTTATTCATGTATCTCTTCCTTTTAAATTTTGAATGTAGTTTTAATTCTGTTTTAGGTTCTTGTATCAGGAAAAGAAGACCTGGATGCACCTCTTTCTCCTGCAATGGATGCTGTAATAAGGGTTTTTAAACGTGTCTCTGGGTTATCCGAAACTGATGGCAAGAATCAAACATTGGGAGCTCCATTTTGTTCCATCCGTTTATTGGTGGCCCCAACGCAAGCAATCGATTTGATAGGAAAGCAGGGCTCGTTAATCAAATCTATACAGGAAAGTACTGGTGCTTCTGTTAGAGTATTGTCTGGAGGTATGCTTCTCACCATCAATTATACTTGATACATCTATTATGTTCCCTGTACTTGATAGTAACTATTGATTATGTGCATTTTTTCTCATATTGACAAATGTTTCTTAAAGTGTGCTGAATTGTATCTTTAGATACTTGCATTTGATTTAACTGGCTTTCTACAGAATGAGGGGCCTTTTTTGTCTTCTCAGTGATTTACCTTTCGTATGCAGTGGCTAGATGCTTGTGTGCAAATGTTTTTTCCTTGCTGCATGTATATTTGAGTGGCAAATTTTGAACATTTCTATATTAGTTCTAATATTATTATTAGCCAGGTTTATTTTATCATAATAAATACTTCATTTGATTCTTTCTCTCTCTCTAGAGCCTAATTAAATTGTGTTATTGAACGACTTACTTGTTTATTTTAATGACGAACTAACTGTAAATAAGTTTTTTCCCAAGAGCTCTTTCTTTGTTTTGTGTTCCTGTGGAGAACGAGTTTTTCGTTTTATTTTATGCAACTCACTCTTCTTGATTCTTGCCTTGAATTTGCTGTGTCTTTTATAATTTTCTCCTTTTCTTTAAAGGCAACTGCAATTTTGTTCTTCGAGGTTAACAGATTCAGAAGAGAAGAGCAGAAGGAAAGTTGAAACGATATCTCGGGTACCTATTCTGATTTACCAAAATCTTGAGTCTTGACAATTATAAAGATACTGAACATCAATATTAGTGATTGTTGTCTGTTTTCTCCATTTTTTTTCTTTAGGCAGTACAATTACCAAATACCCTTTTCAAAATACTTCTATAATTAGCTGCTTATTTTGATTTTTGACAGACCTTTTTACATGTTTTTTATCCCCAAGTTTCATAGATTGAGTTTCTAAGGCATATCTTATATTAAAGATTAGTTAATTAGTTATACCATTAAACATCCCAGTGCTTTCCTACTTTGTTAAGTGGTGGCTAGCTATGAGAGATCTTCTCTTTTATTACCATTTCTGGGTTTTTTGTGTACTAGGGAGAATCGCAAATTTGAATTTATATTTTCAAATCTAAGAATAGAAATTTAACATCTGTGTAGTTTCACTTGGCAAGAAAGAGCTTGAGCTCATTCTTTAGCTAACGATATTTCGGTTTTGAATTCTACATAACCATTTTCCACTCTTAACAGTTTCCTATTCCTAAAATCAGGTCAATGCAATTCTCCTGGACTTCCTAGAAAAGATGGACTAAGTGAGAGCTCTTTGAGGGATTTGATCCATGGCTCTGAATATGTTCTTACATATGAAGATAAAGATGGAGATCAGATGCTTGTGGGCGATGTTCCTTGGGAGTAAGTTATTTCTTTTGCTAAGGTGAACTTAAATCATGATAAAGTTTGATGCTTGTCTTTTTTAGTTGTTATTTTAATATATTTTGAGGTTTTAATTTGTTCTTCTTAGCGAGTACTGTGCTCATGCTAGAATGATTTCATTGTAAATATCTTGTTCCTTCCCAATCTTTGATATGGACCACTGGTTTTATATTGGGGTTTGCTTAAAAATATGTTCTCAATTTTTTTGGTTGCAGCTCCAAGGGCCATGGAAAAAGCTAGGAGCCAAAACAAGTGCAGAAAAACCCGTTGGATCAAAGGGGGAGTATTCACTGAAGCATATAAAGGTTTACAAGGAAATTTGAGTTTTAAGGTTATGTTCCAAATCAAAATATATGTAATTCAGGTTTACAAGGAAATTTGAGTTTTAAGGAAGTCTGACAAGTTTTCAATCAATAATAGAATTTAACTGAAGACATATTTTTTTTAAGCAGAAAGGTAAGGAGCCTTGTTAAAACCTTCTGATGCAAAACCCTCTTTAGGGAAAAAAATACCTAGAAGGAAAAAGAGTACTCCTCCTTGATTTTATTGAAAAAACAAAAAACGTGGAATCTTGGGGGAACCGAACCAAAACCCAAGCCAACTATACAAATCTGAAATTTAGAATCCATAAATGATTGTTATAGAACTCAGTGAACACGAAGGGGGGAACAGAATCCCACCAGCTGAAACATCTGCTCTGACCCCCATAGGCGGCTAGAGAATCTGCGCAAGCATTACCTTCTCTATAAATGTGAGAAATTATAAAGTTCATTTGAGTCGTAAGATGGATGCAATTGTTCCAACATACTCTAAGCATCCAGGGAACCAAATTTGGAGAATGAAAGTCCTGCACCACTAACAAGGAATCACATTCAAGCCACAGACTCCGCCAACCTTTGTTTACTGCAATCTCAATTGCTTTCATTGCTACAGTAAGCTCAGCACAAAAAGAGGAAGCAATCCCAATATAATCAGAAAAACAGCCAAGAGCTGCGGCCCTGGAATCCCGAAAAATACCTCCGCAAGATGCATGGCCAGGGTTACCCTTGGCAGCACCATCAGTATTAACTTTAATCCAACTACTAATAGGAGGATTCCAAGTTACTTGAATAATTTTAGGCGCCTTCAGAGGATGACAATCAATCTTGAAAGATTTAATCATTATAAATTCATCAATAGAAGAAAACATAGTACCCGTGGATAAGGAGCCAGACCATAGAGGAATGATCAATAGTAAAGTTAAGTTTAGAGGATAACCAAAACCAAAGTGCTGTAGCATAGGAGCAATCAAGGAAGAGATGTTGAGAGGACTCCACAGCTTTACAATAGAGAGAGCAAACCGACACAACAATACAACCTCTAGCATGCAAGTTCTCATCTGTAGGCATCCTAACATGCAAAAGCCGCCAAAGCAAGAAGGACCTAGAAGGAGGGATGCAAGATCTCCAGATCAGCTTGCCCCAAGAATTATTCTGACCAGCAGGCTTAGTGTAAAAGAAAGCTTCCTTAAAGGATAGGACACCCTTAGGAGAAAGCTTCCACACCATAGAGTCAAGAGAGGGGTTAGTAGGAATACAGTAATCATAAATTTCAGCTGCTATGTGAGGAGCTCTAGACGAAATTAAGTCAGGGAGATGCCAGGAGTTATTATGAATATAATCCTTTACTATAGACTTCAAGCCAATAGATACGTCCTCTGGAAGATTGAGGGTGTCCACAAGAGGCTTAGAAAGCCAACAATCCCTCCAAAAGTTAATATTAGATCCGTCACCAAGGACCCATTGCCCATTGCGCTTGATGCGAGGCCAATTATTCTTTAAGGCATGCCAAATAGAAGATTTGATGTAACGCTTTATAGGAACCTTACCATGGAAGAACTTGGCTCTAAAGAAAGTCGCTCACTGGGAGTCAGAAGTAACCATTTCCCAACTAAGCTTAAGCATGGCTGCGTCATTTAGAGCTCTGAGAGAACGAATTCCAAGGCCCGCTTCCTGAATAGGAGAGCAAACCTTATCCCAAGCCACTGTAACCACTTTTCTGGTATAGATATCCCCAGCCCAAGTAAAGTTTCTGATCCAACCATCAACTGTTTTAAGAAGAGCAGCTGGCCAGACATACACATGAAAACTGTAGAGAAGCATACCTTGAATGACAGATTTTACCAGCTGGACCCTCCCTATAATAGAAAGCATGCTGCCCTTCCAGGAGGCCAGCTTATATTTAATTCTATCAGTAATAGCCTGAAAGTGGAAAGGCCTAGGCTTGCCTTTGAAAATAGGGACACCCAAGTAATTAAAAGGCAGGTGATCTGAAGAAAAACCAAGGAAGCTACTGATATCCTCAATCCTATCTTGAGACATAGAACCAACATAAAACTTGCACTTATGAAAACTTAAATATTGACCAGAGGCATTACCATACTCTCTAAACAAGTTCATCAAAGTAGAGAGATCTTTTTTGGAACCCTTACAGAACACCAAAATGTCATCAACATAAAGAACATGAGAAGGAGTGGAGCAACCTCTCTGACTAGCCATCGGCCTTAAAGCACCCGAATCCACCAAGTGAAGAATACCTCTGCTAAGAACCTCTTCAGCCAAACAAAAGAGGAGGGGAGAGAGTGGATCTCCTTGACGAACTCCTCGCTTACAATTGAAGAAACCAACAGCATGACCATTAACTGAAAAAGATAGCTTGGCAGACTGTAAAATAATGCTAACCCAACTACAAAAAATTGGATCAAAACCAAAAGTCTCTAGAACCTGTAAAAGAAAACCCCAGTCAATAGTGTCAAAAGCTATTTTAATATCAAATTTAAGAGCAATGTTACCACCAAAAGACTTAGTGTCTAGGGCATTGATAGCTTCAGAGGCAAAGCATATATACTCTGAAATTTGACACCCTTTGATGAGCCCTCTCTGCTGCTCAGAAATAATCTTAGGAGCGATCAAAGCAACTAAAACTTTAGTGATAATTTTAAACTGAAAGTTAGCAAGCGTAATGGCTCTAAAGTCTTCAATTTTATCAGCTCCATCAACCTTAGGGATCAAAACAACCAGATTGGAATTGAGATTGGGCAGGAGCCAAGATTGCTGGAAGAACTGCAAGACTGAACTAGAAACATCCTCACTAATAACATCCCAGAATTTTTGGTAGAAAACCCCCCAAAACCATCTGGACCAAGGGCACCAGAGCCATTCAAAGAGAACATAACATTTTTAATTTCATCCAGAGATGGCAAATTAGTAAGCATAACATTATCCTCCCTGGTAACAGAATTGGGAATAACCCTCTGGATGATATCAGAAGCCACACACATATTATCAGAAGCATAGATTAGTATAGAAATTGAGAACACGATTCTCAATAGCCTCCCTAATGTCCAACACCACCTCCCCATCTTTGAGAATAGACATTCTTCTAGAAACTTGCCTAACTTTAGGAACCTTATGAAAGAAAGTAGTGTTTTTGTCCCTATGGGTAAACCAATTGACCTTGGCCTTTTCTCTCCAAAAATTCTCTTGAAAAGACAAAGCAGACTGAAGATTAGACTGAGCCAAAAGCTCCTCCTCATAAATAGAATCAGAAAAGCCATCGGTATCAATAATGTCCTGGATCCTATCCACCTCAGACTGAGCAAGTTGAACCTTGAGATTAACATCACCAAAGACATTCTTACTCCAAACCTTTAATTCCTTTTTAAGGGCCTTAAGCTTCTGGGAAAGAATAGACATAGGGCAACCAAAGAAAGGCCTGTGCCAAACCTCTTCAACTATTCTACGACAGTCAGGATGTTGAGCCCACATACTAAAGAATTTAAAAGAAGAAGGGAAAGACTCAATACCATTGTCAAGAGAAACCAATAACGGAAAGTGGTCTGACTCACTCCTAGTTAAGGTGCAACAGGTAACAGAGCTCCAGTGATTCATCCAGTCATCATTGCAAATAGATCTGTCAAGCCTCTTCTCAATATGAAATTTCGCCTTTCGGCCATTAGACCAAGTGAAGGCTGTGATGCGGTCATTATAGCATATGGTTTGTTGTTAGTTTTGCATTGCATAGTAGTCATTTTAGTGGTTTTTACCCATAGTTCTCATGCATTTTGCTTGGTTTAGATAATGCACTTGGTTTGAGTTCAATTGTGCAGGAAAGAAGGTTATTGGCTTAGGAAAGCGGAGCTAAATCACTTAGACGGATGTTGCAACCAACTCGGAGGCCAAAATACCAAAGTATGGCAAGATTTAAGAGTAGCACGGCCTACCCGTGTTCTAGCCCACGGCCGTGCCTTGGTGGATGTGAAGAAATTCAAGTTGAGCAAACAGTGTAAAACACGGCCAGGCCGTGTTTTCCAGCACGACCGTGCCCATGCTTTCTTCTGCGTGTTGAGGTTCTCGTGAGCGACGGCCAGCCGCGTGCCAGCTCCACTACCGTCTTTGCGACTCGGTCCAGACTTGTATTTTGCGCGTTTTGACTTATTTTTGAGAGGTTTTTCAACCCTTTTTGTGGGAGAACTATAAATAGACTGAGAAAACATTGACCTTGTTTGGTTTTTGCTGGAGACTGAATCAAGAACAAGTGATCATAGGCAAATTTGAGGAATCAATGGAGTCTTTGACTATTTCTTCATCTCAATTGATTAGTTTCTTCTCTTCCATGAGGAACTAAACCTCTTGTACTAGGGTAAGATGAACTTTGTGAATCCTTCTATGTAATCGAATTCAGAATTTCAATGCAAGTATGATTTATGTTATTTGATCATTTATCTCTTTTCTTAATGCAATTCGATGCTTGATCACCATTGGGTTGAACTAGGGTTTTAGCATCAATTGGAAAATTGAGGTTTTAAACTTCCTTTGGGATAATTTGACATGCTTAATAAGGTTATAGGAATATAATTCTTGTGGTACGAGTTTGTATGAATCCTTATTCGTTATGCTTGATTAAATTAATTTGGACCTAAGGAATTAGGACTCGTTTATTTAATCAAAAAGGGTTAATAGAGAAGGGATTTTCATTAATCTAAACTTGTGGATTTGAACTTCAAATACATTATCATTGCTTGCATTGGAATAGAATTGAAGAGCATAAAGGTTGAAACAAAGGGATTCGAGCCCTAGTCACTTTTATTCTCCTTAATATCCAAATACCTTGTCTTGTTAATTACTGATTTTGTTGCTAAACACGAATTACAAACTTTTCAAATACTTCCGTATTCGTCAATAGTTCAATTAGTTACCCCTTTTGTTTAGTTAATAATTGGTCACAATCCCTGTGGATTCGATCTTTTATTACTTAACGACGAAATCGTACACTTACGATTTGCATCAACAAGTTTTTGGCGCCGTTGCCGGGGATTGTTGAATTAATTTTTAACAAGGCAAACGAGTACCTTTTTGAACTATTTCTTTTATTTAATTTCTGTTAAAAAAAATTTACATTAATTGTTGCTTTGCTACTGATCTTTCCCTTTAGTTTTGTGCATGCGAGGTAAACAAACAAGTGAACTGTTGTTTGACTCGGAGATTGAAAAGACAGCAAAGGCTTTAAGGAAGAAGGCAAGGGAAGCAAGGCAACGACAAAAACAATCCTCTGCATCTACTTCTCAAATCCCAACTCAAGAAGTGATGGGGGACCAACCACGCACCTTGGGCGATTTTGGGAGACGGAACAACCATGCAAGGGCTGTCGATGCCTACCAACAGGATGAGGCAAATGCTAATTTTGAGATCAAGCCGGCATTGTTAAACACTCTCAAGCAAAGCCAATTCACGGGGAATGAGATTGATGACCCAAATCAGCACCTGGTGAGTTTTTATGAAAACTGTGACACCTTTGGGCTGGCTGGAGTGACCGAGGGAAGCAAGAAATTGAGGCTTTTCCCTTGGACCCTGCGGGAGCGAGCAAGAGATTGGCTTGACACCTTGCCTATAGGAAGCATTGCAACTTGGGACGATTTGGAGGAGAAATTCATGACCAAATTTTTTCCACCCTCCAAATTCATCAAGAGAAGAGGTGAGATTCATGGCTTCCAACAGAATCAAAGTGAGAATTTGTATGAGGCATGGGAGAGATTCAAGCTCCTTCTGAAGAGGTGTCCAGGCCATGGATATGATGATTTCAACCAAATGCAAATGTTCTGTAATGGTTTGAGACCGAACACCGTAATGATCTTTGGATGCCTCGGTGGAGGTACAATCAACAACAAGACAGCTGCAGAAGCAAGAACCTTAGTGGAGCAAATGGCTTCCAATGAGCAGTTGTGTCAGAATGATAGAGGTACACTGGCAAAAAGAGGAGTCCTTGAGCTAGAAACGCAAGATGCAGTCTTGGCTAAAAATAAGTTAGTCTCTCAACAATTGGAGGCTATCACAAAGGAGTTGAAGGCCCTAAAAGTGGGAGCCTCTTCCTCTGCTTAAGTGAACCATGTAAATCAAAACTTGAGATGTGACTTTTGTCAAGGGCCTTATGAGAATGGAGGGTGTGATACACTAGGAGACTCCAAGGAGCAAGCTAATTACATAGGTAACTTCCAAAGGCAAGGAGGGAATCCATATTCTAACACCTATAATCCAGGGTGGAAGAATCATCCAAACTTCTCTTGGAAGCAACAAGATAACTCATCATCCAGCAACCCTCCACAACCTCAAAAACCAGAGAAGCCAAATCAATTAGAAGAAGCTCTTACTCAATTCATGAAGATGACTCAATCAAATTTCCAGAACCATGAGTCGCATTTCAAAAATCAAGAGGCTTCTATCAAAAATCTGGAAAATCAGATTGGGCAACTCTCAAAGCAACTCGCAGAGCAATCCAAAGGTAAGTTTTCTGCTAGCACAGTAGATAACCCCAAAACTGAAAATTGTAGTGTTGTTACTTTGAGAAGTGGAAAGTTGTTGTCTGAAGTAGAGAAAAAGAAAAAGAGTGAAAAGAGTGAAGTAGAAAAAGTGGTTGAAAAAGAAAGAGCAGAAATAGAAAAGGGCGGAGTTGAAAATGAGAGTAGAGAAAATAGTGATAAAGAAGAGAAAAAAGAAGGTGAGGAAGACAAAGTTGCTACTGACAAACTGCAGGTACAAGAGCAGCCCAAGGCTATTCAGCCACATATGAAGCTTCCTTACCCTCATCTAAGCAAGAAGAACCAGAAGGATGAACAGTTTGCTAAGTTCATGGACATCTTCAAGCGTCTACAAATCAACATCCCTTTTGCAGAAGCTCTTGAGCAAATGCCCACATATGCAAAGTTTATGAAGGAGTTGTTGACCAAAAAGAGAAGGTTTAAGGAGGATGAGATGGTGGCCTTGACAGAAGAGTGCAGTGCTATCATTCAAAGGAAGCTCCCACCAAAGATGAAGGATCCAGGAAGTTTTACAATCCCTTGTACTATTGGAAATTTGCATATTGGTAAGGCTCTCTGTGATTTGGGAGCTAGCATTAATTTGATGCCCCTCTCTATGTTGAAACGGTTGGGAGGAGGTGAAGTCAAGCCCACAAAGATGTCTTTGCAACTGGCAGATCGATCGGTCAAATACCCTTATGGAATATTGGAGGATGTGTTGGTTAGAGTTGACAAATTCTTGTTCCCAGTTGATTTTGTTATCCTTGATATGGAAGAGGACAAGGAGGTCCCTCTTCTTCTTGGCAGGCCTTTCTTAGCTATAGGGAGAGCCTTGATTGATGTTCAACAAGGTAAATTAATTTTGAGGTTCCAGGAAGAGAGGGTGACCTTTAATGTTTTTGAAGCTATGCGGCATCCGGATGATATTGAAAAATGTTCTCGAGTTGATGTGATTGACGACTCAGTTTTGAAAATCATGGAGCAAGACCAACCCTCACACCCATTAGAGAAAGTGTTAGTGAATTCCATGGAAAAGGTGGATGAGGAGATGGATGATGAAATAGAAAGATGTCTTGCACAACTTGAAGCTCTACAGGTTGAAGATGCTGTTGCTAAAAAGAAAGAGGACTTGCAAGGTGGTGAGTTAGAAAAGAAAGCTAGCCCGGAATTAAAGCAATTACCCCCACATTTGAAGTATGTTTTTCTTGGGGATGATGCTTTTAATCCGGTGATCATCAGTAGCTCCTTATCAAAGCTAGAAGAGAAGAAGCTAGTGAGAGTATTTAGAGCACATAAAGAGGCAATTGGATGGACCATCTCAGATTTAAAGGGCATCAGTCCAGCCTTTTGCATGCATAAAATAAAGTTAGACCAAGAGTTCAAACCAGTTGTTCAACCCCAGAGAAGGCTTAACCCGGTTATGAAAGAGGTTGTGAGGAAGGAGGTATTGAAACTTTTAGAGGCTGGGATGATCTATCCTATTTCAGACAGTGCATGGGTGAGCCCAGTACATGTGGTTCCAAAGAAAGGGGGAATGATAGTTGTAACAAATGAAAAAAATGAGTTAATTCCTAATAGGACTGTCACAGGTTGACGGATGTGTATTGACTATCGGAAGCTTAACCAAGCCACTCGCAAGGACCACTTCCCCCTCCCATTTATGGACCAGATGCTCGAAAGATTGGCTGGACAAGCTTACTATTGTTTTCTTGATGGGTACTCCGGTTACAATCAAATCTCTGTCAATCCAGAAGACCAAGAGAAGACAACATTCACTTGCCCATTTGGAGTTTTTGCGTATAGACGGATGCCTTTCGGTCTTTGCAATGCTCCCGTAACTTTTCAAAGGTGCATGCTTTCCATTTTTGCTGATATGATTGAAAAATCTATTGAGGTTTTTATGGATGACTTCTCTGTGTTTGGTATTTCTTTTGATGATTGTCTGGATAACCTGGAGGATGTTCTTAAGAGGTGTAAGGAGACCAATTTAGTGTTGAATTGGGAAAAATGTCACTTCATGGTGAAAGAAGGAATTGTTCTGGGTCATAAAATCTCATCTAAGGGTATAGAAGTGGATAAGGCAAAAATTGATGTGATAGAGGAGTTGCCTCCTCCGTTGAATGTGAAAGGAGTAAGGAGTTTCCTTGGGCATGCTGGTTTTTATAGACGATTTATCAAGGACTTCTCCAAGGTTGCTAAGCCGCTTTGCAATCTCCTCATCAAAGATGTCTCATTCAAATTTGACCCAGAATGCTTGAAGGCCTTTGAGTTGTTGAAAGAGAAACTTATTTCAGCGCCAGTGATAGTTGCACCAGATTGGGAGTCACCTTTTGAGCTAATGTGTGATGCTAGTGACTATGCAGTGGGGGCTGTTTTGGGGCAAAGGAGAGAAAAATTCTTTCATGCCATCTATTATGCTAGCAAGGTATTAAATAAGAACCAAGTCAACTATGCTACCACAGAGAAGGAGTTGCTTGCCATAGTATTTGCTCTAGAAAAATTCGGTTCTTAATTGATTGGTTCCAAAGTTGTGGTGTTCACTGATCATGCAGCAATCAAGTATCTTATGACTAAGGTCGAATCCAAGCCAAGACTCATTCGGTGGATTTTGTTGTTGCAAGAATTCGACCTTGAGATCAAGGACAAAAAGGGAAGTGAAAATGTGGTGGCTGATCATCTGTCTAGGCTGGAGAATAATGAAATTACAGCTAAAGAGTTGGACATTCTAGAGGAGTTCCCAAATGAGAAACTATTAGTTGTGACTGAGAGGCCTTGGTTTGCAGATATGGCAAATTTTAAAGCTACTGGTGTGATACCTGAAGAGCTAACTTGGCAACAAAAGAAGAAGTTTTTCAAAGATGCTAACTACTTCATTTGGGATGATCCTTATCTCTTCAGACAAGGCCCAGATGGACTTCTGAGAAGGTGTGTTGCAAAAGATGAGGCGCAGAAAATCTTATGGCATTGTCACAATTCACCATACGGAGGTCATTTCAATGGTGAACGCACAGCTGCAAAAGTGTTTCAATCTGGATTCTATTGGCCTTCAATTTTCAAAGATGCTTATGCTCATGCCAAGAGCTGTGACAAGTGCCAGAGGACGGGAAGTATTTCCAAGAGGAATGAGATGCCCTTAAACTCCATTTTGGAGGTTGAACTTTTTGATTTTTGGGAAATTGATTTCATGGGGCCATTTCCCTCCTCATTCTCTAACCAATACATTTTGGTAGCTGTGGATTATGTCTCAAAATGGGTAGAGGCAGTGGCAACTCAGGCAAGTGATTCTCAGACTGTTGTGAAATTCATAAAGAAGAACATATTTTCCCGGTTTGGAGTCCCTAGAGTGCTAATCAGTGATGGTGGTTCGCATTTTTGCAACTCAAAATTAGAGGCTGTGCTGAAAAAGTATGGTGTGAAGCACAAAGTTGCCACTCCTTACCACCCTCAAAGCAATGGGCAAGCGGAAGTGTCAAACAGGGAGATTAAGAAAATACTTGAGAAGACAGTGATTGCCTCAAGGAAAGACTGGGCCCATAAGCTAGATGATGCTTTGTGGGCATACAGGACAGCTTACAAATCCCCAATGGGATTGTCTCCATACCAGCTGGTTTATGGCAAAGCTTGTCATTTGCCAGTTGAGCTTGAGCATAAGGCGTTTTGGGCCCTGAAGTTCTTAAATTTTGATTCAACCTTGGCAGGAGAGAAAAGGATTTTGCAGCTGCACGAGTTGGATGAAATGCGTTTGCATGCTTATGAGAATGCTTCCATCTATAAACAAAAGGTTAAAGCTTATCATGATAAGCACATTGTACAAAGAACCTTCTCTCCTGGGCAACAAGTGTTACTTTTCAACTCTCGTTTGAAGTTATTCCAGGGAAAACTCAAGTCCAAGTGGTCGGGACCTTTTGTGGTAAAAGAAGTGATGCCACATGGAGCAGTAGAGGTGGAGGAGCCTTCATCTCAAAGAACGTTCAAGGTTAATGGTCAACGACTGAAGCATTATTTGGGAGGAGAGCTTGACAGGGCAAAGGTTGCTCTAGTCTTGCGAGAGCCTTGAGCATACCATCACGCGTCAAGCTAGTGACGTTAAAGAAGCACTTCTTGGGAGGCAACCCAAGGTGTAGAAGAGTGCATCAATGCAAAAAAAAAAAGGGCAGTGCAGTGACACACGGCCTGGCCGTGTCCTATGCCACGGCCGTGTCTCGAGAAAGAAAAAAAAATGTGGGGAGACAGTGGATAACACGGGCTAGCCGTGCCCTATGGCACGCCCGTGTTCGAGCTTCCCTCAGCTTGGACCAGGCGTTCCTCATGTGTGCTTGCCCTTACCCAATCCTTTCCCTAGCCAATCACAACCATCCATTCCTTTTCATGTTTTAATCTGTGGACCTGGTGCAGACCCACCATAATTAACATACACCCAGCCACACCACAGAAAAACCCAAAAAAAATAACCCCCTCCCCTTTTGTAGACCACGACCGTGCCCCCCCTTTCTTCTTCACTTTCATTTTCCAACCCTAATTCCTCACCTAAGCCGCGCCTCCTCCACCCTTCCTCTTCCACCATCTTCTCCTTACATCACTCACCTAAATCTTCTCCTTCAACCATCTTCTCCTTCCACCATTTTCTTCTTCCACCATCCTCTCACACCACCACCCCTCCACTTCCCTCTTCTTCCACTCGCCCCACCCCTCCTCTTCTTCATCTGAAATTTCCACCAGCCCCTCACCCCATCGCAACTCCTCTGTCTCCTTCGTTTCTCACCCTCATCGCGCCCCAAAAGCCATCACCATCCTCTCCTCCACCACTCACCTCCGGCCACAACTCCCTTCCCTTCTCACCATTTGTTTTACCACTAATTTTTTTTATTTTACCTGTGTTGGTTGTGTTGTGTGGTCTGATTACATGTTATTATGGCATCAAAGAGGCAGAGGGGTGACGCCTCAGGCACAAAAGAGCCAGCATTGGCCAAGGGGAAGGGAAAGGGCAAGAAAAAGGTGACCGAGAATCCGTATGGCATTCAGTTCCGGGACGACGTTCAAGAGGCAAGGTATAATTCTCTTGTCGCAAGAATAATTGCCCCAACCCGTTATATGGATGAGCCTGCATTGTTAACTCTAGGACTGCTAGATGATGTCCATTACTTATTTGCAAATGTGGGTTGGACGAAGTTTGTGGGACTGAAAAGTTTTACCTATGCAAGAATCACTCTGGAATTCCTATCATCCGTTAATGCCAATGTTTCATATGCGGAGGGATGGCCAGAAGACCACCATGACAATTTGATAACCTTTAGGTTATTCAATACTGAGCAGAGCCTGTCATTGAGCCAATTCAATGCCATATATGGATTTCCATATGGTGGTCAACGAAGGGTCCCAAATGATTTTTCTATAAGAAGATTTTGGAGCTTGCTAACGAAGTCCGACACTTATGACTCATCCTCATCAAAATCATCAAAGTTGCGAAACCCCTGTTTTCGCTATGTTCACAGAGTCATGTCAAACACATTGTTTGGACGAGGGGATAGTGACGGCGTTGTCCGTCAGTCGGAACTGATGTTTCCATGGAATATGCTGCAACCAGAATTTCAGCTAGATGCAGGTTCTCATTTGATTACTCGCATGGTTAAAGTAGGGAAAGCTTCAGCTGGTAAAATTGTTATTGGTGGTTTAATCACCCCTATTGCTGAAGCTCTTGGTTATAGAACCTCTGGCCTCCCAATTATTCGTGGGAGCACCCGCTTGGATATGGAAGCCTACTTGGCAATGAGAATGATAGTCAAGGAAGGCCAATGTTACTGTTTGGTGCTCCCTGATACTGAGGAAACCCATCCTCTACCTAACCAGGAGCACACCACTATAAGAAACCAGAGGAATTGGAATTTTCCAGGAGGCCCCCAACCTGAACCCCTTCAAGAGGAGAGACCTGAGGCACCCCCTGGCAATTCTTCGCAGTACTTTGCTCCATAGCCACCTCCCTGCTCTTATGCCGCTCTCCAAGAGGAGATGGCTGCTCAAAGGGCCCAGCTGACGGGTCTTGACAACACTGTCCACAACATTCAGGACATGGTCTCTGCAATGTATAACTGGCACCTCCAGCAATATCCTGGCCAGTTCCCTCCTCCTCCCCCACAGTGAGTCCCTCCCTTGCATCATCCCTATCTCAGTTTGATTGTTTACATTGGGGACAATGTAAATGCTTAAGCTTGGGGTAGGGCGTTTTAAATTTTTGCATGTATTTTTGCATGTTAGTCTTGCATTTCATTTTAGTGTTTGCATCTTTGTGTTAATCGTTGTTTTGTGCGCATTATTTTATCCCCCAAATTGTTACACTATCCTCTTGTGCTTTGGCATGTGTGCTACAATCTTTTTGAAATTTGAGATTGCAATGATTTGGAACCCAATTATTTTCTCTTGTGATAGGCTTAAAGGTAGCGTTCTTAACGAATTTAGGGATAAACCATTGATAAGTTGTTGATTAGCATGTGGCGCTCTGATATGATGTTTTTCACTGAATTTAACTTCTAAATGTGAGACTTAAGCTTGTATTGGGGTTGCACTTCATCATATTTATATGCCCCTTCTCCTTGTATGAGTGTGTCCCTCTTGATTGTGCTCTCTAGAACTTGACTTGAAACCGTGTCAAAACTTGAAAATTTTTGTCTACACACTTAAATATGATTAAGGCATTTTAGGCACGTTTTCAAGCCTCTGATTGTTGAATGAAAGCTTCCTCTAGTTTCCCCTTTTGAGCCTGAACTGAAATTAATTTTCTTGGTACCCTTGTGATTGCTAAATATGACAGTACCATTTAGAGCATGTCTAAGGGAGAAATTAGTTGTGAATCTTGTGTGATTTGTGCGGTACTTGAAATTGGGACCTCTTCTGTTATTTAAATTCCTCCCCAGTAATTACTGCAAAAATCTTAAATAAAAAAAAAATAACAGAAGAGGAGCAAAATAAAAAGGTGTGGAAAGCAAAAAAAGGAAAAATGGATTGCTGCTTTAAAAGGGTTGTTTTATTATTCATTATTTTAGCCCTTGAATTTCCACTTTCTTGTTTTTATCCCACCTTACAAGAAAAATCCCATGGCCACATTACAACCTTGTGAAGACCTTTTGATTCTTGTGTGTTTTCATAAATTATATGCTGAGATTTGGTTAATAGTCAAGCTTATGGTAGAGCACTTTCATGGATGGATTTGAGCGATTTGTCATAACCTTTAAACACTTTGAGAGTGCTAAGGAGAGTGCCCCTATCAGTGAGAGACATGATTTCAGAGAGTCTGATTCTCTAATTGGACTTGATTTTGGTTGTCCCTATTGTCTTTATTAGCCTTTAGCCTATTGCTTGAATTGGCTTTTATCTCGGGTTCCTTAATTGTTGCATCTCTTGTTTCTATGCTTTTCTTTGGCCACTGCAATTGCTTGAGGACAAGCAAGATTCTAAGCTTGGGGTAATTTGATGCGTTCATTATAGCATATGGTTTGTTGTTAGTTTTGCATTGCATAGTAGTCATTTTAGTGGTTTTTACCCATAGTTCTCATGCATTTTGCTTGGTTTAGATAATGCACTTGGTTTGAGTTCAATTGTGCAGGAAAGAAGGTTATTGGCCTAGGAAAGCGGAGCTTAATCACTTAGACGGATGTTGCAACCAACTTGGAGGCCAAAATACCAAAGTTTGGCAAGATTTAAGAGGAGCACGGCCTGCCCGTGTTCTAGCCCACGGCCGTGCCTTGGTGGATGTGAAGAAATTCAAGTTGAGCAAACAGTGTAAAACACGGCCAGGTCGTGTTTTCCAGCACGACCGTGCCCATGCTTCCTTCTGCGTGTTGAGGTTCTCAGAGCAGCACGGCCAGGCCGTGCTAGGCTCCACGGTCGTGCTGCGACTCGGTTCAGACTTGTATTTTGCGCGTTTTGACTTATTTTTGAGAGGTTTTTCAACCCTTTTTGTGGGAGAACTGTAAATAGACTGAGAAAACATTGACCTAGTTTGGTTTTTGCTAGAGACTGAATCAAGAACAAGTGATCATAGGCAAATTTGAGGAATCAATGGAGTCTTTGGCTATTTCTTCATCTCAATTGATTAGTTTCTTCTCTTCCATGAGGAACTAAACCTCTTGTACTAGAGTAAGATGAACTTTGTGAATCCTTCTATGTAATCGAATTTAGAATTTCAATGCAAGTATGATTTATGTTATTTGATCATTTATCTCTTTTCTTAATGCAATTCGATGCTTGATCACCATTGGGTTGAACTAGGGTTTTAGCATCAATTGGAAAATTGAGGTTTTAAACTTGCTTTGGGATAATTTGACATGCTTAATAAGGTTATAGGAATATAATTCTTGTGGTACGAGTTTGTATGAATTCTTATTCGTTATGCTTGATTAAATTAATTTGGACCTAAGGAATTAGGACTCGTTTATTTAATCAAAAAGGGTTAATAGAGAAGGGATTTTCATTAATCTAAACTTGTGGATTTGAACTTCAAATACATTATCATTGCTTGCATTGGAATAGAATTGAAGAGCATAAAGGTTGAAACAAAGGGATTCGAGCCCTAGTCACTTTTATTCTCCTTAATATCCAAATACCTTGTCTTGTTAGTTACTGATTTTGTTGCTAAACACGAATTACAAACTTTTCAAATACTTCCGTATTCGTCAATAGTTCAATTAGTTACCCCTTTTGTTTAGTTAATAATTGGTCACAATCCCTATGGATTCGATCTTTTATTACTTAACGACGAAATCGTACACTTGCGATTTGCATCAACAGGCTGCTCCTCTAGTAAGCAGATGATGCAAATTAAAATGATTGGTCCAATTTTGGAAATCCAAACAAGAGCTGTTTGGCGGCAGTTTACAACCCCTCACCTCATGAGCTCCCAACACAACATTAAAATCACCAATAAAAAGCCAATTCCCTTTATAAGAAATTTGTAACTGGCTAAGGTCATGCCATAGGTCCTTCCTTTTTGATAACTGGTACTAGCATAAATAGCAGCCAAATAGATAGTCGCCGAATCATGAACAACTGACAAGGCTACATGCTGCACAGAAATAGAAACGAGCACAGGGTCCAAATCTAAAGGACAAACACCCCAAAGATTAGGCTTCAAAGATCTATCATTATTAACAACAAAAACTTTCATATTAATTTGAGTCCAGAAAGAAGTAGGAAACTGGTGAATATAAATCCAAGGCTCAGAAATAAATAAAAAATATGGATTATGCGATAAGCAAAATCTTTTAAGAGCCAACCTGGCATCAGGGTTAGCAATATCTCTATAATTCCAGTAGAGGATCTTCATTGAGAGTTGTGCTTTGAGCCTGCCCGCAAACTGGTAAGGTAGTCTGACTTCTTCTTGAGACTAAGTTGTTGCTTCATTTTTTTCTTTTTAGTCCTTGAGATGACCTGTGCAAAACCATCCGGAGCCGAGCTATGAGAAAGGGAATCTTCAACAAACTCGAAGTCACTATCATCACCCCAATGCTCGGACACAATTTTCAAGTCCTTTCGCACCACATCCGTCATCGGAGAGGCCTGGAAAGTAGCCTGCTCCTCTAGAGGCTGGCTGGAAGACATTGATGATGAGGCCGAGTCTTCAACCATCTGAACTGAAACCTCTCGATGAGAGCTCTCCTTTTGAACCAGATCATCTACTACTACTGCATGAACAACATTAGCAGCGATCAATAGATCCTCACAAGCAACAGCAACGTCAATATCAGCCGCTGCTACTATAGAAGCAAGAGCAACGGGGCTGACTTCTCCATCATCATTACATTGGTCACCTTGGGTATTGTCAACTGCCTGCTTACTTGTGCCTTCCCCATTATTAGCTAATTTGCTGCTGTGACAACCACCCTTAAAGTTAAAATGGAGCCGCCACCTAAAGTTTATTAAGGAAAAACAATAGGAAAAACCTTTTTTATGAGGATAATTTAAAAATAGTCTTTGAACCAGATTTCGAGCCCGGGAGTTATTTATGCTTAAGGAAGGTGTTAGCACCCCTAAGACGCCCATAAAATGGTACCCTCTTAATTGTTTTAAAAAAAACTTGCTTATCATTAAATAAATTATTCCCAAATGAATTTTCTAAAAAAATATAAGTTTATTAACCACCATGTTACAAAAATAATAAAAAGAAACTTAGTAAAAAGAAAACTCAACTATTCTACAAAAATCATTATTTATTCCTTTTTAATGTAACAGAAATAAAAAATATAAAAAAACCTAAAAAGTAAAAACTAATTATATTAATATAAAAAATATAGATAAGAAGGGAAAAAAAAATTTATTTGTTTTTAATGTCCTTTATCAATTCTTTATTCAATTCTGACTATTTATGAAATAAAAAAGAAGTAAATTACAATTTAGTCCCTGGATTGGGTTTGGCCCCTTTGGAAGACCAAACCAAATCCAGAAATTTCAATTTTTGCTTTCAAGTCCTAATTCAATATGATAGTTACAAATCGGTCCCTATTTAGGATTTGGCCCCATTGGAAGACCGAATTTTAAAACGTGTGTGAACAGAAAATTAAAAAGAAAACTTTTTCCTCTTTTTTGCGTTCAGGTCCCCTTTTATCATATATTTACAATTCAGTCCCTTTTTATCTTGTATTTGCAATTCAGTCCCTATTTAGGGTTTGGCCCCATTGGAAGGCCAAACCCTAAACCTAATTACAATCCAAACCGTGGGCACTAACAGTAATAACAGCAACAACAACCATAAAAGCAATAATAAACCAAACAATCACAAGAAGTAATAAAACAGAATAAGGGAATTGCAACAAAAATTTCTCATTCAAGTTTATATTACAGAGGCATATTCAGAGAAGAAATCAAAGGGAAGAAGATGAAACCTGGGTATTTTCCAGAAAGTTTACAGACAGGAGATGGAGGAAAAAAAGAAAGAAATCTAGAACTAGGAAGTGTTTTTGGGTATGTTAGCCTCACAAATTCTTTCCTCTCTTCTTCTCGTCTCTGTCTTGTTCGCTTTCTGCCTCTCGCTCTCTGTCTCTCTGTCTCTTGCTCTCTGTCTCTTACTCTCCGTCTCTAGGGTCCCGTCCTCTTCTGCTTCTGCCTGTGAGGCCTTTTATAGCCTCCAATCTTCTTTCAATCACCTACAAAACAAATCAAAACACCAATCAGTAATTAAAACGCATTTAACAGAAAAATAAGTAAAAAGGAAAGAATGGAAAAAAACTCCCTTTGATTCGAATCTGGACTTGATTTGGACATGATTTGGAGGATTCGGTCTGGATTTGACGGATTTGGAGATGAAGGCGCTGCGGTCATGAGGTTTAGGGTTAAGGTTTGAGGAGATGAGAGGATCATAGTGGTGGCCGAGAGAGGTTGGGGCAAGAATAGGGTTAAGGTTTGAGAAGACAAAAAGGAAAGAAGAGGTTGAGAGAGAAGGAGGAGATGGTACGGCCGCTTGGGCGTGAAGGATTAGGGTTTTTGTGAGGGTGAGAAAGAAAGGATGAAGACAGAACGTGGGGATGGGGGTTAGTGCCGCGGCTAGGGTTCTTGGAGAACGAGGGATGGGGGCGCCGTTTGGCCCTTTAGGGTTTGAAGATGGAGAAGGGATATGGGATTAGGGTTTAGAGGAAGGGATGAGAGAATGGTGGGAGAGAGGGCGTGAATGGTGGAGGAGAATTAGGGATATGGATGAAGATGAGGGCAAGAGAGGGAGAGATGAGAATGATGCGTAGAATGAGGGGAGCGCCGCGTGAGGCTGAGGGATTTAGGGTTGTTGGCTTTTTAGGGTTATGCAGAATGGGCTGGGTACTTGGGCGCTGGGCCGCGTAGATCTTGGGCTGCGCGAGAGAGGAAGGGCCAAGTAGGGGGTGCACGGAGAATGAGGCACGGGGTGCAAGAAGCAGGGAGGTAGGAGATGCAGTAGGTGTGACAAAAAAAATAAAAGGGGTGTACGAGGGAAGAAAGAAATGGAAGAAGGAAATGGGCTGAACGTGATTTTGTCCACTAGCAGATTGCTAGTGGCACCCCCACTTTTGTTATTTGCTTCCCCTTTTCAATAATTCTTATTTTTCATTTCTTTTCTTTTCAATAATTCTTATTTTTTCTTTTTCACTTCTTTTCTTTTCTTTATTCATTTTTTCTTTTCCTTTTTTATTATGAAACCAAAAACAAAAAGTTAAAAATAAATAATAAAATAAAATAAAATAAAATAAAAAGGTCGGACAAAATTAGAGTACTACAGCTGCCAATGAATTTGTCATAAAAAGAGAATGGAACATAGTCATCTTGCACCAAAAGAGGGCCCCGGTTCCTTGTCCTTCTGCTTTTCAACTTGTACTGCATTCGGTTCCATGGTCTTCTTTTTCTGAACAAAAGCTTGCTTCTTCGGTTCCTGTTGGATACGATTCGCAGTCCTTTTTTTCTCAGCACCGTGTTGTTCTTCTTGCAGCAGTTTCCTTCTATGCTTACATGTACCGATGAAGTGACCAAAAGCATTGCAGGAACGACAGAAAGCCGGTAAGTTTTCGTACTCTAGTCCTACATGGAAAGCGTAGCCCTCTCTTTCAACCAAGATCCGATCAAGAAGATCATTCTGCAAATCAAGATAAACTAAAACGCGAGCAAAATGTCCAAAGGTGCAGCTACTAGTTGCCTCATCAAGGCACATCGGCGTCCCAAGGCCACCTGCATTAGCAAAAATAATGTTAGGACTCCAATATTCTTGTGGCAATCCCAAGATCCTCACCCAACATTGAGCATTGGTCTGGCGAATGAGGGAAGGATTGAAATCTTGAGTCCACTTGAATAGGCGCATGAAACCCGGTTTGAGGCTCCAAGAACCCACAACTTGAACTCCTAAGGTCTTCAAGAGAAGAAAAAACAAACTCGTAAAAACCCTTGCCAAGAGGAATGATTTTCCAATCAGTAATTGGCTTCCACAACGCCTGCAGCTTGGATCGCAAATCTGCAACCTTCAATGGCGTGTTCCCTTTTGAAAGAACCAGCCGACCATGGAGATGAGTCTTACAGCGCTCCAAACTAGCAATGTAGTCGGCCTCAAGTATCTTGATCGCCACAGAATCACCCTTGAAGGAAGGCTTGGGCAATTGGCTTGAAGGGATGGCACACGAGTTCTTCAATGCTTGTGCATAGTTCCTGTGCTAAAACGAAGGAGGAGATGAAGGAGAAATTGGAGAGGCTCCCGCTGGAGGAGGAACACCGTCCGCCGAGGCCAGGGCGGCCATGAACGGCCAATGGCATATAGCGGCCATGCAAACCCTAGGTTACGTGGAAACCCTAGCAGAGCGAGAGAGCATCACATACCAGGCTAATCTGCCAATTTAACTGGAGACATCATCCAGACAATATATACACATATTTTGTTTGCTTCTCTATTTTGTGTATCTTTAGGATTCTTGTTGTTGTATAAAAGAATTGCTTGTTGTGCTTTTTCCTCTACAACTATTCATTAAATTTGTTTATGTATTGGTTCTTAATATACATACTCTAAACATTTTGTATTTTGATATTAAAATGTTAATCATATTTCTTTGACTTACAATGTTGATAGTCCCCAATATAGAAAGGAAATATGCAAAAAAAAAAGGGTGTGAGAGTGTGTGAAGTTTGCCATGTCAAGTGTGCTCTGAGAGTAAGGCCGCCGGCAGCTCTGTAGAACAAATTTTTTTTTTAAAAAAAGGACTTACCACGCCGATTTTTTAGATAATCGGCGTAATAGGTGACTAACTACGCCGGTTTTTTCAGTTAACTGGCGTAGCAAGTCCAATTTTTTTTTTTCATTTTTTAAGCCCCCTATTTTAACTACTTTTTACTGCGATTTTTGTATATAACTAACGTAAAAAGAGATTTTTTACGCCGGTTTAAAAACTAATGTAATAAATCCAAACATACTACGCCGAGAGAATACACGCCGGATGGAAAACCGACGTAAAATGTCCATTTTAATTGACGTAGTAGGTGCATTCTGCACTAGTGATAGTTTAATTTATAAAATAAAAATTTCAATTATTAAATTTTTAATGATAGTCATTAATTACATATTTACAAAATACATGAAAAAATTAGATGACGGAATATATTATTAAATATAAATGTTTTATAAAAAATATTAAGTATTAAATTTAATTAATGAAAAGGTTAATTGTCAATGGAAATATCAAATTTAATATCATTTGGCATCAATGTTAATTATTAATCACTGTATCAAAAAAATGTTAATTGTTTATAAATTTTTTAAAAAACTTAAGTGACAATAATAATTTTATTATTATTACTATCGAAACTAATTTTTTATATAAGATAAAATGTTACATATTAAAATTTGTTAATCACATGTTTGTTAATAATTATTCTATAAATTTAATTTTAAAATAATTAAATGGCACTATTATTAAAAAATTAGCTATTATATATAAAATATTTTGTTATATTAAACAATCACAGTTTATTTGTGTGACATAATTTCACGTTTGCGATTATTTATTTAATAAAAGTTAATCATCAATGAAATATTGTTAATAAAATATATATTATATTTTTATAGTCAATATAATAGTATAAATGACATGCATACAGTATAACCTCCTGTAATAACAAATGTTCTTTTAAACATATCAATCATATTATAGTTTTAAGCTTTTAAAATTATAGTCTTTTTGTGTATCAATCACAATGTTTTGATTTTATTTTTTTAGAATAATATTCATTGTTAATTTTATTTATGTGCAACACTGTTTACTCTTAATTCGAGACCTACCAATATTAATTTTGGATTTATAAATTAAAATATAGATTTGGGGTCTGTTTAGATAAACTAACTTAATTAAGCGCTTTTAGGATAAATGTTTATCATATAAGCGTTTATGTATTAGCTATTATCATATAATTGTTTATGTATAAGTTAATTCTATAATCAAAGAGAAAATATAGGGCCTGTTTGGATTAACTTATAAACAGCTTATTAGAGCTTATCTACTGACATAAGTACTTATAAAAGTGTTTGAGAGATTTTTTTATAAGAGCTTATGACTCTCCCATAAGCTGTTTATAGCTAATTTTCATGAGCCCATGAGACAAGTTTATTAATCAGCTTATGCGGAGCATATTGACTCTCCGACCCTCACATGTTTTGTGACCCGTGTTCGAGTCAACACTTCCTTTTTTCGCTTGACATTTTTATTTTGTTACGCGCTCTGGTGCTGGGGCTCCTTAATACGAAAACGACAAGCCTTAGGCCTTCCTGCCTCTGTTTCTCATGCTTAAAATCACTTGTGTCTTTTGTCGCCATTTGTTTCGTTTTATTGCTTTCTCCTGTCCTCCCCTGCCCCATCTAATTTCCCTCAAGCACAAACACCATTGTTATTCGTTTTTGGAGGAATCAAAGACGTGGCTCAGATGATATTCTAGTGGTTTTTTTTTTATCATTTAGTGGTGTTTTTTTTGTACAAATATTCTAGTGGTGTTCCGATAAACTAAAGTTAAATTTCTGTGAATAAGTACAATATTATAATTTTAGGGTAGAACTATGGTTCCGAAAATGGTTTAATAGAAAATCATATAATTTTAGCCAAAAATTAATAATTAAAACATGTCCTAATAATTTGTGTTATGTGGTTGGTGAATTTTTAATTTTTTTAATAACCATTATGTGATATATCATGATATTTTTATAATTTTTAATATATTTTTAATTATGATTTGACAAAAAATATAACATTTTATAAGTGTTTGTGTATTTATGCATCCGAACAATTCAGTTTTTGTATAAGCTCTATTCAATATACATGCCCAAACACAAATAGCTTATCCAATTTAAGCGCTTATGACATAAGCTCTAATGCAACAAGCTCTTATATTATAAGCGCTTAAATAAGTTGTTTATCCAAACAGGGTCATAGTCAAATTATTTTCATAAAAGCAATAAGCTATTTTCATAAACTATCTTGGAGAGTTTTTCAAAATAAGCTAAAGCAACTTATAGACATGCCATAAGCTATTTTCATAAGCTCTCTCAAACACTTTTACAAGTTCATATGCTAGTAGATAAGACTAATAAGCCGCTTATAAGACAATCCAAACAGCTTCTTGAGGCCTAAACTTTTTTTTTGTTGATTGATTTGAGGCTTCAACATAAGTTATAAAAGATAAGCTCTTTTATTAGTCATTGCTTTTTAGTGTGCCATTGATAGGGTATGTGCATTTTTTGAATATTATTCCTTTGGACTATTAAAAAAAATAAAAAGTTATTAAATGAAAAACATGCTACGTTTTTACTTCGACGGGAATAAAATTATGTCATTTCAAAATCAATAACATCTGGAATATAAATAAGTATTGAATCAAAAAACTGGAAACGAGGCAATGATGTAGCCGCCATAGCAAGCATATGGGCCATTACATCCGCTTGTCTACTGACAAATTCTACCTCAAAGTTTAGTTCAACTGATAAAATGTCGCACTGTTGGATCAAATCTCCAAACTCAGTAAGATCAGTGCCAAGGGATCTAACACTATTCACTACTAGATGTATATCAAGCTAAAAAGTAACACAAGATAAACTAAGATCCCCAAAAGAGAGCCTGGAGGAGGCCTAAGACTTCCCCTTCTTTGAAAGTTAAGCATGACTCTGTTAAAATTATGGGATTTGGATAAAGAAGGAGAAAAGAATAAATAAAAGCTCTAAAATATTATTGTGATTGATAATCTGATTATTAATGTATTAATCTGATTCACCACTAACCCCTATTATTATAGAGATACAAGGCACATGACTCCGAATTTGAATAAGTAATAAGAACCTAATCCTATAAGAAAATTCAAGATAAGATAAGATAATCTAAAATAAGATAAGATATACTCTAAAACCTAGATAAGATAAGATAAGTTATTTTCAAATATTCTAATAAACTCCTTTAAGCTCCCTATCAGAAAATCTCCCACCTCACCTCTTAAGAACATTCCAATTCCTGTAATATTGTCATGAGTAGAGAAAACAACATCCATATTACATTTTAAAAATCCTACTGGGGTTTAACCCACTTAGCTCTAGGATTAACTCCCTGTGACCCATGTTTAGATCCTTTCAACTCTTTCACTAGATTCCACTCACCCTAAATCTCACGGGCATGTGAACACACTTGAGAATAGGACTCATGTCTTGCCTTCCATAGTTTTGCATTCTTATGGGACCATATGCTCCAAATCAACCAACTGAGTCACCCGAGGCTTGGATAAATGAGTTCATATGGTAAAGAAGAAATCAGGGAAGGTAGTAGCACTATAAATTCATTTGTCAAGTATAACCCACAAACCTTCATCAGTCTAGCATTGTTGGCTAGATAGGCATGTAAAAAAGAGATGCATCAATATTTCTGGCATATGCTCAAAAGGACACAAGTTGAAGAGAAATTCACACGTTTATCCTGCTTTCTTGTTCTGACTAGAATGCAATTTTGGCAAGCTCTCCAAATAAAATTCTTGACCTTTGGGGGAAGATCTAAGTGCCAAATCAAATTCTAATCCCCTTACACTTCTAGATCGACTGATTGTGTGAAGATCTCCCTACATAAATGATATGCATATTTCACCATATGTTCTCCTGAGTTGCTATGACCTCAAATAAGGTGATATTTAATGATCGAATTGGGCAAAGGGACTCACATGATATTGCTGTTGTATTCTGATAAAGCATATGCGATATCAGCTCTTCATTCCACTTCTTCACTCCTGGCGGCATAAGAAGTTGAACTATTAAGTAATCTAAATGAGGCAAAGGATCCAAGCAGATACACTGAGCTGGTAATTCACGCAACCAAGGTTGGTTCCACACCTAATGTTTCTTCCATCTCCTATTTTCTGGCAAAATCTTGCATTCAAAAGCAAACATGATCACTATAAATTGCGTCACACACAACTCGGGTCGTGCCCTAGTTTGACATTAAGAAAAGACTGTGTCAAAAAATATTTTTCTTTTAGAAGTCGCGACACCAAGGTCTCATGCTTACTAATAAGTTTCCAAGCCTGCTTTCCTAACATTGCCAAATTAAAAGCTTCCAGCTGATGAAAACCCATGCCACTGCGTGCTTTACTTATAGTCATTATATCCCAAAATATCCATTTAATTCCATGAGAATTATTTCCACCCGATTCCCACCAAAAGGAATTCAACACATGCTCAATTTCCTCATAAACTGACTGGGGAATCAAGTAGACACTCACAACGTAAGAAGGAATGGCTTGGAGAATCAATTTAATTAGCATTTCCTTTCCCGCTCTAGAAAGCATTTTACTACGCCAAGAAGAGATAAGCTTCCACACTCTATCCTTGATGAATGCAAAAGTACTCTTCTTATTTCTACCAACCATATAGGGCAAGCCAATATACTTTCCCGTCCCCATCGTTAACCTCACACCCAACAAAGTAGCAAACCTTTCCTTTTCAGACGAAAATATATTAATACTAAAGAAGCTTCTGACTTGTTTAGATTAATGACTTAACCGGAGGCAACTAATGGGATAATTTATATTTCTATATTTTCCTCTGAATATGGAGAAATCAATAAAAATGAATCCTTGACTCCCATCTACGAGACATTGTAAAACCTGAGAAGCACCAGCATACAAAAAGAAATGGATGTTTCATAAGGTAATAAAGTTGAAGGAAACTCTATGGTTCTTTCATAGCAATTTAGCACAACTTGGTTGGATGAGAGCCAATCCATACCTAGTATGACATCCAATCCTTTTAGAGGTAAGAAGCTTAAGTCTACTACAAACATCCTTCTAGAGATAGTAAGAGGACCATTCTCACATATCATGGAAGTTAAGAAACTACCCTCTGCTGGAGTGTTTACACTCAATTGAAATGGAAGGAAAGAAACACACAAGTTCAAACATTGTACACACTCATAGAAAATACAAGACTTATCCCCACTGAGAGTAAAGACTCTGTGCGTAGCTGGGGCACTGGAGTTAGGCACATCCTTCTTCTTTAGTTGTGGGTAATATCTAGAGGAATACCCTAGTTGGAGGCATTGATAACACACATTCTGCCCTGCTAGACACTTGCCCCTGTGATTCTTGCCACACTTAGGACAAAGTCCAACCTTAGGCCCCTCAAAAGTCTGAACCTGTTTTCCTTTGTTGATATTTCCATTAGCCTTAAGCTGCTGCACATGCTTACTCTCCTCATTTTTTCTTTAGTCATTTTTGTTGGCATTCATTTTGCAATTATTCCAAAGTGTTCTTCATAATCCGACACTTGTTCACAAGTGTAGAGTATTCTATAATCTCTAGCCGAGACACTGCATTCTTAATCTCAGGCAGTAACCCCTCCTTAGACTGGTTTACTTTCCATTCTTCATTAGGGGTATACTGGAGGTGGGGAGAGTATTTTGACAATTCCTCAAATTTAGCAACATACTCTCCTATCATCATATCTCCTTATTCTAGATAGGAGAATTCCTGCTCTTTTTGCTTCCACAAACTATGAGGAAAGTACTTCCATAGGAACACTGTTTTGAAATTCACCGAAAGTTAAAGGAGTTCTCAAGGTCATTATGAGTTCTCTAGCTCTTCATCATCAGTTCTCCACCTCTTCCTTCAACATGTGTCTCATATAAACCACCTTTTGTTCCTTGGTACAGGGAACCACATTGAAAATCTTGTTCATCTTCTAAAGCCAATATTGAGCCTCTGTTGAATTACGTTCCCTCGTAAAAGTCAAAGGCTGATTCTTCCTGAATTCATAGAATGGTCTGTTAGCTGCTTCAGCAAGTACACCATTAGCATGTCTGCCTCCTCCTACATTCCCTAATCCACCTTAAAGAATCTGATTGAGTAGGCTGGTAATGGCAGTGGCCCCTCATAGCATCTGCCATCGCTACCCATGGAGCATCAACATGTTCCAATTGATTTTGGTTACGGTGGTTCAATGGAGGTCTTCTGCGTCCACAGCCTCTAGATCCTCTCGCCATATCTCATAACAAAGTAATTAGAAAATTTAACAAGTCAAAAATAAACATTCGGTCTAACTAAAACTAACTATCCACAATCCAAAAGGATTGAACTGCTCTTCTACCATAAATGTAAAACCCTATACCTTTATCTAAAATAAGGAATTGGATAATAGACATTCATGTCACCATATGATTGATTAGTCAATGGGACAAAGCCCATTACTTACGAAACGAGTACATTGTACCAAGATTACATCTAAAATATAGAATATTTTGGTCTTGTAATCATATACTAGAAGTGACTACTATGTTCCCTTATAAAAGAAGATTCCATTTTGACAAAACTACAACAAAAGCTTAAGAAAGGATCTAAAAGATTCCAAGTAGTGTTCTTCTATCTCCTTCACTTCTTATCTTAAAACAAAGAAATAAACAACGAGATAAAATCTTAATGAGTTGACCTTAAGATCCCACATCAGTAAGATCACATATACATGTCATTACAAGAGATAATAAGGAATGAAATTAACCTATTATTACTTAATCTTTTTATGTACAACCGGTCAGACGTCTATGACTACAAGCAGCATCCTTAACTTGCATAACATTTAACCCTCCTTCCTTTGTGAAGAATGTCCATGTACCCTTCTTCCTTTGTGAAGGACAATCTTCATATCTTTTAGAATTCTACATAAATTTCTTCTAACTAGGAAGAACCTCATTTAGTTCCTCATTCCTTCCAGAAGAACTAGCTAAACCTCATTGGAATTAATAACAAGTATTATCCATCTACCTACGACAATAATTCATTCATCAAGGAAATATTAACTCATCTACATTTAATTTCAAATTATTAGCTCATGCTAAAAATTATAAGAGATTCATACCTAATTAAGGTCAATAGGTTGTTAAGAATCATTTCATAAGATGAATCAAAGCAAAACATTTATTTTTAGTACATGTATAATCGATTATGTAAACTCCCATAATCGTTTATTGACTTTAAAAATGGATCATGAAAAATTTCAGAATAGGCATAAAGGATTATGATAAACGATTATGCCTCCGTCACAAATCCTTCGTGAGTGACAAATGGGTGTAAATGATTATGATAACCGTTTATGTCTTCACATAAACGATTATGTAATCTTTTATGCCTCGCAGCAGAAACAAAATTTAAGCCCCAACGAGTACCATAATCGTTTATTTAACAGATTATGGCAAGTCCATAATCGTTTAATATACCAATTATGGTGATGGATTTATGCGAAAATCACCATTTTGTGCTGAAAAACTTGACTTCCAAGACAACAACAACACATTCAAACTCATCCAAAGTCCACATTACATCATACAACAACCCATAGATTAGAGTATCGACATTTTAAAAAAAAATGTCATAAACATCCAACTTCAACATGCAAATATAAATTTTAATAGAATCAAGAGCATGCATTAAATACCCAAAATCCCCTAACTCATCATCCTAAATTTATCACCTACACTTAGCATTGGGATTTATGGTCACCCAATCACTCAAGCAATAAGTAAGAGGGTAATAAGACTCACCTTTGTGGAGCTTAGCTAAATAAAGTGGGAATGGAAACAATATGGAGCTTCCTACGGTCCCCAAGTTCTTCTCCTCTCTTTCACTTCTTCTTCCCTATGATTTCCTTTCTTCTTCTACCCAAAAATTATATTCTTCCTTCCCTTTCTCACTCTCAATCGATGGGTGTCTATGTATGAGAATTGTGTTTTCTCTCAATGGTTCAAAAAATGCATGCCAGAGTGAAAGAGAGAGTAATGTACGGGAGATGAAGATGGGCAGCTCTCAAGTGGGGTGTGTTTTTACTTTCTTGTCCTTAACAAAATTACTAATTTCCTCACTATTCTACCTTAAATCATTGGGTTGGTTATAGCTATTTGGTTTGCTAAAACTACCCCTTTTTGTTCGAAATACAACTCCATTCTATATCATGAAATATAAGCATGTTACCATTCGCAAATAAATAAATAAATAAATAAACAAAAATTCACAATAAATGTGGGGACTTAAAGAAAATTAAGAAACTCTTAAGTTTTTGGGGTGTTACAATAAGCACACGGGTATGTCTCCTACTCACTCTACTAATGGCAACCATAACGTTCCAACTTAGGACAACGAGATCTTCGAACCTAGACATGGATAACAAAGTGAGAGGGGTAACCATGGTCCCAAATTGTCTATGTTGCTTCCAAAACCATTTCATCATTCTGCACAAGCATGATACCATCATCATGTGAAGTCATAAACACATGGTGTACCTCAACATGACCCTCATTAACAATACCTTCCATCAATGAGTCTTAAGGCCCACAGTTTACTAAAGTATTAATGATTAAAGACCTAGGCTCACCCGGCCTTACACTGAAGCTATGGTTACTTGACTTTGTCGTATCGTACACTTAAATCAACAATTGGCAATGATTGTCCGACATGTGAAAGAGGTTCATAGTTGACGGCACACCATTCCTAGTATCCATAATTTGTACTCCATTAATGATAGACAAGCCATGATTGGTCAGGTTTTACTACCTCGAACATAATGATTAGTGTACCAATGATGGCAAACAACCCTTTATTGATTCAGCCTTTTGAAACCTCAGATACTTGATTAAGACTCTCATTAAAAAGATTAGAGCAGATGTCCTTGGCACTGACTTTGAAGCTCCATCCTCTCTCATAGGGCGGTTTTTAAGCCACTTTTTAGGTGGTAGCTGACTAGACATTGTTCCAACATTAAATGTAGATTCTCCACTTGATATTTGAACTTGACAATGTTCTCCACCTATATTTAGCATTGACATAGTTGGTCTTTCTCTCCCCTCCAGACCTAGGGAAGAGAATTTGTTCATAATCATTTCCGGATTGCACCTTGATTCCCTACTTTTTTATTTGCATCCCCTTGACTGTTTCTTCTTTTAAGGCACTGCGAGCCAATCTCCATGTGGGTCCCCTAGAATTCGGCCCATTACTACTTTTCGCATTTGGCTTTGAAGTCAACTTCGTGGGCTAACTGTAACACCCGCCGAGACAGGTCATCACTTAAATCCTAACACAGATGTTCAAAGCAAATACACATTTGACTCATCATCAGAGTGCGCAAAAGGACACACTGGCCGTGATGTAACACTGCTCCTAGTCAGTTTTTCCCACAGCGGTCACCTCCGCTAAGTTCTGCTTCTCAGGCTCTAAGCACATGATCTTCTAGTTCATCTGCTACTCATCATAGTATAAAATAGAAAACACAGAAAACTAGGGGTAAGACATGCATCAATCATTATCAAGCAGGAAAACAACACATCAGAGTAACTGTTATCATGCACACCATAATGGCAGCATATCACAACAATCATTAACATGACTGTTACCACAGATACCTCACTCAAGCTCTTGAGTAAACGGTCACAGACCAAACCATACTCTGATACCATGGACTGTCACAATTGACACCGGTCTTTCAGGCCCATTTCTGGCCCCACTGACCCAGACTACTGGACATTTCAGGCTCAATTACCAGTCCTACTGTCCCAGAGATTTCGGGCTTATTACCAGCCCTACTGACCCAAATCATCGCTGATTATTGCGAGCCATACATGCCCTCCTCCCTAGACCGATCACCAGTCTCAGGGCACAAGAAAGAAACATAAGTTGGTTGTCCCAGGAACATATCCTGTTACGCTACCCTCTCCGATCATCGGATACGTAATTCCCCATCTCGGAATCGCCATATCCAATTACCGGAGTAAGGCACCGTCTAGTGCACTAGGACGACATTTCCCATACCAGGAATGACCAACATTGTCCACCCGTCAGACGTGGAGTCCTGGAGCTTGGTCATATACACCTACTCCACACTACTCCGTACCATCGATCATATACATCTCAGGTACACCAACCTCGGGTACACTGACCTGGCTATCACCACTAACAACAGGGTATCTACGGTAATACTTACTATTACCATCTAGGGATTTTCAAACCTCTAATTAGAGAGCGCCACCGCATACCACAACCCCTCTCATGAGGTGTTGCTACTATCAACCCCTAGTAGGGTTAAGGGACCCCTACTCATGCTAACAATACTACTCTACTACCTATTTTTCCTAGAGATTAAGGTATCTTTCCCCCTTACCTGCCTTAGATCTTTTCCCCTTACCTGGCTTAGAAGACTGCCGTTGCCCGTGTCCCATCCCCGCATCCCATCGTGCCTCTAGAATCTCCCCCACACGCTCTCAAGAATGCCTTGGAAGAAGGTGAGGAGGATGGAGGGTGAAGGGTGGTATTTATAGGCATTTTGGGTCCATCGCGTCGCGATGGTCTCCAGGCTCAAAGGCCATCGTGTCGCGATGAGGGACACGTGTCAGTAATCCCACGCTCTGATCCACCGACTTTACTACCGACATATATCGCGTCGCGACCCAACTTACACTGGTCTCGTCGCGTCACGATGGAGGCTGACCGAAAATATCCCATTTTCAGTGTTTTAGAAGATTCTCAAGTGTTCCACGCCTTTTTAGGGCGTTTTAGACCTTTCTTAAACCCATTTTTCCTTAATTAAAGTTTCTAACTCCTATTTATCACTTAATTACTGATCTAATTATTTTCTTAATATTTTTTAAAAATCGGGATGTCACACTAACTTCCGTTGGTAGTGGGATTGAAACTTGATTTTGCAATATTGCTTTTTTCGTTCACCACCCGCCCATCTCCTCTGGTCGCCACGGTGGTCGTCGCCGACATCACTTGTACCATACAATTTCTGGAAACATGGCCATACCAGCCACATTTACTACGAATGACATGGAGTCCTTCACATGCTATTTTGTACCATACTCATCTAACACATATCTTGCCAACCACCGGCTGATTCAAGTCATTTTCTACACACATGAGCAAATTTCCCTCGTTTCACAGTAAGGGGTTGTCTGTTCAATTTCATGAAAACTTTCAATTCAATAATTAAATATAAATAAAATTTATTATACATTAAATTATATAAAAGTGTAGTTATATAAATACTTACATTTAGCGGCAACAAATTTTGTCAAGCTGTAGACATGTCAGAATTCAATGGATATCTACTGACATTATCCTATCTATATTTTGTGCCATTTCATAATAATTTCAAGTATACACAATATATGTGACATCAAATGTTAAGTGCATACTTATTTTTCTGCTGGTATAATTACAAATGAATATTTATTTATTAATAGGCACGAGTATGAAATGAGTTATAACAATCATACCTGTTAATGTTTACCCGATCCTAAATTTCGACCAGATCAAATTTTTAGACTTGAACATGACCTTAAACCCAAAAAAATCTGAATAAGATAGGTCTAATTAAGACTGGATCTAAGTAAGGCGAGACTTGAAATATAAGCTATATAAATAAACACATATTTATGAAAAAAGTAGTTCAAGCAATTAGTAAATATATAATATACATTAGAACTTATTTTTATATAGGCTACGTTCTTTCACTCTATTAGAATTTTATGATATATTTAAGAGATAATAATATATCGCTTTATGTATACAATATACTTTTAAATAAATGAAAATACAAAGAATTTAAAATTCAAATCATACATGAGATGGGTTGAGTAACTTAAGTGGTTGAGCTGAGATATTTGAAGGAGTTGAAGGAAGGAGGTCCAGGGTTCAAATCCTGGCTACTAACATAACTTACTAACAACTAATATTTGCCTATAAAGAAAAATACGAGATGGGTTGGGTAACTCAAAAGTTAACCCAAAATCTAATCATAAAGGTGGACTGAGTCACTAAATTGAGTTCGATTGTACTCTCATAAATACTAAGAGACACACTTTTCTGTCTTAGTCTACATGCATTGGAATGCATGCAAATGAAGACCCAAATACACACTAAGACTATGTTTGGTATGTAAAAAAGTGGGGGGAAAGAAAGTGGGATGAAAGAAAATTTATTGATTAAAGTGTAAAATTACTGATGTGTCACACTATGATTAGCTTGTCACACTTATCAATGCACACTTTTCACATTTATAAAAAATGTTTCCCTTCCCACCACTTTCTTTCCTCCCTCCCAAACATAGCGTAATTCTTTTTGGCAAATTCTAAGATGCACCACCTTGATAGGTGGTGCACGGTACATCAGGAGATTTATGGCTAGATTTTGTAGTCTAAAGAATCTAAACATGTAATCTAAACATGTACAATCGACACCAGATCTTTTCCTCCACAAATAATGCTTAGACTTGCACAGATCATGGTGGTGAAGGTAGCAAAGCAAAAACTTGTGTTCACAACAGCGCAAATACGAATGAAGCCTCATTGCAAACACGTACAAGGAATGACTTTTGGACATTTATTTTGGGCATTCCTTCGAGGATGATTTTTTGGGTTTTAAGTTTCAGAATTCGGAGTAACCCCATGCTCTCTCTGCTTAAGTTTTCTTGTAGCAACACTCTTCGATCCTCGCTTCTCAGTTGGATTTAGTTTTCCTTTAACACCGTCTTAAACACTGTCACATTATTTTGTGTGTTTTCTCCTCAATGATCCTTTTCACTATTCTCTCATGGAAACATGCATGGAAGTGTAGTGTTGTTTATTAGAGATATAGTTAGTAGCAAGGTTTTAAATTGCAATTGCGGTCGCGGATGCAGCTATGTCGCTACGGTTATGATATTGACTGCAATGCATTATGCGACATCACAAGTGAAATAATTTTATGTTTGTACATGTTGTAAAAAAAATTGTAATAATATGGCATATCCAAAAGTAACTTAAATATAAATATAAAATATATTAGTAGAATATATGAAAAATATTATATTATGTAGAAAAATTCAAAACCGAGACACAAACATTTATTATTATTATTATTATTTTTGCTGAAACATATTATATTATAGTTTTGTTAAAAAGAAAAAAAGAAAAGAGTGTTAGTCAAAAGAGGCAAGTCACCAACCAAAATAAGAAAAATATAGGTTAGAAAATTTGGAAAGTCATAAAACACATGATGGTAGGTGGCCATCCAATTTGATGTGTTCATATTATATGTTCACATTGCAAACCATTCCTATAAATAGAAGCTTGAAGGCAAGAGCAAATCATTCCAACCTTGAGAGAATTCCAACAAGTAGTGAGTTTCATCCGAGAGAGGAAGAGAGAAAAATTCCAGTGGGGAATTTTGCGAGAAATATTTAGAGAGAAATATTTCTTTGGGTGTAATTGGGTTGTGGGTTTTGTGAGAGATTGTGAGTGTTTGTAAACACAGTGTATATTTCCTTTTTCAGTAAAAGGTCTGCAGCAGCCCGGAGACGTAGGCATAATTGGCCGAACTTCGTTATCAATTTGTGTGTGTGCTTCCGCATTTAATTATTTTTCGTTCTTCCACTAATCTGACCATGGGGAAATTTTGCGTAATTTCCTAACAACTGGTATCAGAGCTAGTTGGTTATTTCTGCTAAATCTTGGTGAAGATACTATTCACATGAATAGTAATTTTCGTGAATAGTGAAATTGGTCGGCACTACCAATTTGTCCACGGAGGTGTTCTAAAGCACGGTGGTTAGCAGAAATTGTTAGAAACGATCCTGAGAAGTCAGACTCGAGTGGGAGTATGGCCGCAGACGGAGGAAAGGTGAAAATTGAAAAGTTCGACGTTGCGGACTTTGGCTTTTGGAAGATGCAGATCGAGGATTATCTGTATCAGAAAAAGTTGTATCAACCTCTCACAGGAAAGAAACCAGCGGAGATGAAGGAAGATGAATGGATCCTTCTCGATAGACAAGCCCTCGGCGTTATCCGGTTGACGTTATCCCGTAATGTTGCGTTCAACATTGCAAAAGAAAAGACCACAGCGGATCTTATGAAGGCTCTTTCCAACATGTACGAAAAGCCGTCGGCCTCAAACAAAGTTCATTTGATGAGGCGGTTGTTTAACTTGCGGATGACGGAAGGCGCATCGGTGGCACAACATCTCAATGAACTCAACATAGTCACAACCCAGTTGAGTTCAGTTGGAATCGAATTTGATGATGAGGTACGAGCATTGATACTTTTGTCTTCTCTTCCAGAGAGTTGGAATGCTACTGTCACAGCTGTGAGTAGGTCAACTGAAACAATAAGTTGAAATCTGACGATGTTCGTGATCTGGTTCTCAGTGAAGAGATCCGACGGAGAGAGTCGGGTGAATCTTCATCCTCTTCAGTATTGCATACAGAGTCAAGGGGAAGAAATTCAACCAGAGGAAATGGACGTGGCAAATCAAAGGGCAGGCGGTCCAAATCCAGAAATCATCATAGTTCTCAAAACTCCAACTCGAAGACTATCGAGTGTTGGAATTGCGAGAAGACCGGCACTACAAAAATCGGTGCAGGAGTGCAATCAAGAACCAGGAGGCGAAGGGCGAGGCAAATGTTGCTTCCACCTCGGGAGGAGGTGACGCGTTGATATGCTCTTTGGAGAGCAAGGAAGAGTCTTGAGTGTTAGACTGGAGCATCTTTTTCATGCCACTTGCAGAAGAATTCTTCGAGAACTATGTACCGAAACCTTGGTAAAGTTTACCTTGGTAACGAACAATCTTGTGAGATTGTCGGCAAAGGTGTGGTGAAAATTAAGTTGAATGGGTGCGTATGGGAATTGAAAAATGTCGGACATATTCCGACTGACGAAAAACTTAATCTCGATAGGCGATTGGCGATGGCGGCTACACAACAGTCTTCCACGGCGATCATTGGAAGATTTCAAAGGGTGCAATGACGATTGCTCGCGGCAGAAAGAGTGGTACTCTTTACAAGACAGCAAGAGCATGCCATTTGATTGCAGTTGCAGCAAATGAAAATCCCAATCTATGGCACCAGAGACTAGGCCATATGAGTGAGAAAGGGATGAAGATCATGCACTCGAAGGGCAAATTGCCAGGTCTCCAGTCAGTAAAAATTGACATGTGTGAAGACTGCATACTTGGAAAGCAGAAAAGAGTCAGCTTTCAGACAAGTGGAAGAACCCCAAAGAAAGAGAAACTCGAGCTTGTTCACTCTGATGTTTGGGGTCCAACGACTGTCTCATCCATCAGTGGGAAGCAATACTTCGTAACTTTTATCGATGATCACTCTAGGAAGGTATGGGTATACTTTCTGAAACATAAGTCTGAAGTATTCGAGGCTTTCAAGATGTGGAAAGCCATGGTAGAAAATGAGACAGGATTGAAGATCAAAAAGCTCGTGAATCGACAATGGTGGTGAATATGAAGACACCAGATTCAAGAAGTTACGCTATGAGCACGGATCGTAATGGAAGAGAACTGCAGTGCACGCCAACACAATGGTGTAGCCGAGCGTATGAATCGAACGCGTTGACAGAGAGAGCCGAAGCTTGCGGGTACAATAAAGCCATCGGGCGATTCGCGTATCAACACAAAGCTTACTTGATCAACCGAGGTCCATCGGTACCATTGGAGCAATGTATCACCGTAAGAGGTATGGAGCGGAAAAGAGGTAAAACTCTCACATCTTAGAGTTTTCGGTTGTGTAGCATATGTGCATATCAGTGATCAAGGCAGGAATAAGCTTGATCCCAAATCAAAGAAGTGCACTTTCATCGGTTATGGTGAAAATGAGTTTGGCTACCGTCTTTGGGATGATGAAAACAAAAAGCTGATCCGCAGTAGAGATGTGATCTTCAATGAAAGAGTGATGTACAAGGACATGCATAGCACAGATGCCAGCAACTCAGAACAGAGTGGGCCAGTGTATGCAGAGGTGGACGATGACCCAGAAAGTCCTATAGTTGAGAATCCTCAGTCAGAGGAATCAATTGACGCACCAGAGCCTCCTACTCCAGCTCCGGCAGTGAGAAAGTCTTCTCGAGTTCCTGTGCCCAACAGGAGATACATGGACTACATGTTGTTGACTGATGGAGGGGAGCCTGAAGATTATGCAGAAGCATGTCAGACCGCAGATGCTAGCAAGTGGGAGCTTGCCATGAAAGACGAGATGAAGTCTTTGATCTCCAATCAAACATGGGAACTAGCTGAGTTACCCGTGGGAAAGAAGGCACTTCACAACAAATGGGTGTATCGGGTGAAGGAGGAGAATGATAGCTCCAAGAGATACAAATCCCGACTAGTTGTTAAAGGATTCCAGCAAAAGGAAGGAGTCGACTACACCGAAATTTTTGCTCCAGTTGTGAAGCTCAATACTATCAGGTCTGTGTTAAGTATTGTTGCTAGTGAAGAGCTCTACCTTGAGCAGTTGGACGTGAAGACTGCGTTTCTTCATGGAGACTTAGATGAGGAGATCTACATGCACCAACCAGAAGGCTTCTCAGAAAAAGGCAATGAGAACATGGTGTGCAGATTAAAAAAGAGCTTGTATGGTCTGAAACAAGCTCCGAGACAGTGGTACAAGAAGTTTGATAGCTTCATGCACAAGGAAGGTTTCCAGAAGTGCAACGCCGACCACTGTTGTTTCTTCAAGAGATATAAGTCCAGTTATATCATTTTGTTACTTTATGTCGATGATATGTTAGTAGCAGGTTCAGATATGGACGAGATCAGAAACTTGAAGATGCAGTTGTCAAAAGAATTTGACATGAAGGACTTGGGTCCAGCAAAGAAGATCCTTGGAATGCAAATCACGAGAGATAAGCAGAGAGGATTCTTGCAGTTATCTCAGGCGGAGTGCATCAAGCGTGTTTTGCAAAGATTCAACATGGGCAACGCCAAACCGGTCAGCACACCTTTGGCTACTATTTTCGCTATCCAAGGAACAATACCTCAGACGGAGGAAGAAACAGAATCCATGGCTAAGATACCATATGCTTCAGCCATTGGAAGTTTGATGTACGCAATGGTTTGTACGAGGCCAGACATTGGCCATGCAGTGGGAGTTGTTAGCAGGTTTATGTCAAATCCAGGTAAAACTCATTGGGAAGCAGTGAAATGGATTTTGAGGTATCTACGAGACACTACAGAGAAGTGTCAGACTTTGGTAAAGGAGAATTGCAAGTACAAGGCTACGTAGATGCACGGACTTTGGAGGTGAAGTCGATCATCGAAGAAGTACCACCGTTATGTATTCACCGTTGGTACTACAAAGAAGCTAGTTGGATGTCGCGGATACGTAAGATTGTTGCTTTATCCACTACGTAGGCCGAGTATGTAGCGAATGCGGCCAAAGAAAGAATTGATATGGCTTCAGGATTGTTAACAGAGTTGAAGTTTCACACAGAGAAGAGTGTTTTGCACGGTGATAGTCGAGTGCGATACATCCGCAAAGAACTCAAGATTTCACCTCGAACAAAGCACATTGGTCTTCGTTATCACTTCATCGATCTCCGCTGAGGATGAGGTGTTAATGTTGAAGAAGATTCAAGGAAGTAAGAACCCAGCAGACATGTTGACAAAGGTGGTGACTATCGACAAACTGAAGTTGTGCTCAACTTCGGTTGGCCTACTTGAATAACAGACCAGAAAGGTCAGCCAGATTGATCGAGGTGTGAAGACCGATTGAAATCAGTCTTCAAGTGGGAGATTGTTAGTCAAAAGAGGCAAGCCACCAACCAAAATAAGAAAAACATGGGTTAGAAAATTTGGAAAGTCATAAAACACATGATGGTAGGTGGCCATCCAATTTGATGTGTTCATATTATATGTTCACATTACAAACCATTCCTATAAATAGAAGCTTGAAGGCAAGAGCAAATCATTCCAACCTTGAGAGAATTCCAACAAGTAGTGAGTTTCATCCGAGAGAGGAAGAGAGAAAAATTCCAGTGGGGAATTTTGCGAGAAATATTTAGAGAGAAATATTTCTTTGGGTGTAATTGGGTTGTGGGTTTTGTGAGAGATTGTGAGTGTTTGTAAACACAGTGTATATTTCCTTTTTCAGTAAAAGGTCTGCAGCAGCCCGGAGACGTAGGCATAATTGGCCGAACTCCGTTATCAATTTGTGTGTGTGCTTCCGCATTTAATTATTTTTCGTTCTTCCACTAATCTGACCATGGGGAAATTTTGCGTAATTTCCTAACAAAGAGTAAAAAAAACATTGGCTTCTGCGAGAAGCCTTTTAAATTGTTTGACTAAGTCCAATATTCAAGAATCCAGAACGTTTTGCTCTGCAACTCTTGAAAATGAACAAAGATCACCATAGTGCACGTTCTGCTCTGCAACTCTTGAAATGAACGAAGATCACCATAGCGCTTGTTCATAGATGTTGCGGAGAAGAAATTATTGGTGCGCTTGTGCAGAGAGGAAATTCGCTGCATTGCCGGTAGCTGCGCCACTACGGCGGTGGAAGAAGTTAGAGGTTCCTTTTTTTACTGTTTCTCTTCTCTCTGCCTCTCCTTTTCCTTTTTTTTTGAAAGAAATTTGAACGATGCGGTCTAAGAGGATGTGTTGCGGTGTCTTGTGGTGGCATGTGGCGGTGTTGCAGCGATTATATATGATTTAGAAATCACACTGCAATTGCGGGGTGATGCCGTTGCGGTGTCGTCCGCAGCCATACAATATTGCGGTTGCAATATGTAATGCTGACCGCATTTTAAAACACTGGTTAGTAGTTAGTTTGTTAATGGTTTGACTGCCTATAAATAAGCTTAGATGTAATCACTTGTACTTACGTTTCTCATTTTAATACAATTCTATTTTTTAGTCTCATATATTTTCTCTCAATTTCTTTCCACTTTCTATGGATGCCATGTTTCCTAACATGGTATACGAGCAAACTTGGTATCCACCTTGAAAATTCTGTTGTGCTCATCTTTTTTTTTTGTTTATTTTGTTCTTTCCAATTAATTTTCCCGAGAAAATCCAAAATTCTTTTTCTCTTTCTCTTTTATTTTGGTTTCTGTGTTGAAGATCTGTTCACTCTTTTGGAGTTCTTCTTCAAATTTGTGGTTCATTTTCAGTTCTGTTGCCGCAAAATTTCTTCAAATCGGACTTCTCTCTGAGAGCTTTCTGGAATTTCTTGTGATTCGACGTTTTTGATCGTCTTGTTCCTCTACATCGCGATCTTTATCGCGTTTTGCTTTGCGATCTCTGTGTTCTTCATCGCGATTATCTTTGCGTTTCTGGTTGCGTTCTTTTTCGCGATCGTCACTTTATTCTTCGCGATCTCTGCGCATCGCGTTCGTCTTTGTTACGATTTCTTCATCACGATTTCTTTTTGTTGCCTTCGTCAGTTCTCGTTTCTTGTTTAGTTTCATATTCGGTTTCAAAAAGATCGAAATCAAGATCGTTCTTTACCAGTTCTTGTGCCGCTAAGAGGTGTGCATCACATCTAGTTTCTCCTGCCTTGGTTTCGTTCTTGCGACAAAAGCTAGGGTTTTAGAGTTGTATGCCTTTCTTTAGATCACCAGCACCGTTTCATTTCAGAGTTGTCTACGATTGTAATAGCAGAGCACTTTTGCCAGCATTCTGGTATTTTGTACGGTGCGACGTTGTGATTTTCTTGTCTCTGTGAACCTGAGATTTGGGGTATTTTGTACGGTGGTGCAAGAGTTTTGGCGATTCTGTGATCTTCGAAGTTTGTTGTAGCGTTCTTGGATCTACGTTGACTTTGTTGGAATTGGCAGATTTGGTATATTGCTCGTTCGTGTTGTTATCTTGTGATGTCACCTTGGTGAGTTCTTGGTTCCTTTGTGACTTGTGAGTTTTTGTTGGTGATTAATCAAGTCTTGCTGGTTCAGTTGCTTCGATTCTGTTCTTCCCATGCTCGGAAGGTGTTTGTATTAAGTCTTCTATGAAGACCATTTCAATCTCCTGTGATTTGCTGGTTTTCGGTACTCCTATTTCTGGATAGCCGATCACATGATCATTTGGACTTATGGCTGTCATATATGTTGTTCTCAAGTGGCAATGAAGATCATCTTTGAATTGTTTCTGCTAGACTCCCCAGATTTCAAGAAGCAAAACAAGGTTACTTCTCAAGTGGCCTATTTGGTTTTCACTTTATGTGCATACCACCTATTTGGTGTTTTGCTGTTTTTTGTTGATGTTTAGCCTTATTGGCTTGATTTTAGCTTATACCTTATGGTAGTTAAGCATTTCTCATTTGTTAGCTTCTGCCTATGTTTGGTGTTAAGCTTTGTTTGCCTATTTGACATTTGATGATTGTTCCCTCATTGGGTTTGTTGATGTTATGGGGGTGAGTGCTGTGGGAGATGCTGGAGGAAGTTTGAAGAGGCCCAAAAGTAGGTCAAAGACTTCTAGGAGCTATGCACCTCAGCCGCTGCCATTTTTCTTGGATCAGTTGTATTGCATTTTGTTTTCTTGATTGTATCCCAAGCTGTTAGTGCTAATTCGCACTTCCAGCTTGCAGGGGGATATTAGAGATATAGTTAGTAATTAGTTTGTCAATGGTTTGACTGCCTATAAATAGGCTTAGATGTAATCACTTGTACTTACTTTTACTCATTCTAATACAATTCTATTTTTTAGTCTCATATATTTTCCCTCAATTTCTTTCCACTTTCTATGGATGTCATGTTTCCTAACATTGTCTGTGAAGGGCACAACCCCTTGTTTCTACTGCATGCAAGATATTGCAGCCGGTTGGGCGATGGTGCTCGCTAGAGCTATCAAAATGAGCCCAGCCCGATGGGCTGGCCCAGGCCGTCCGATAAAAAAGGTGGGTTGGGCCAGTAAAATACGAACCCGAAAATTTTTTAGCCCGGCCCGGCCCAAAAAAATCATAGTCCGTCACGGGTTGGCCCGTAATGGGTTGGGCCAGCCCGCTGGCCCGAATTCTTTTTAAATTGTTTTTTGCTCCCGATTATTTTTGGCTCCTGATTAAATTTCTTGCCCAACCCACTGCTGGCCCAACCCATTTTTTTTTTTTAACATTTTCTAATTTCTGGACCTTTCTATCACTCAGTCCGCAGCGCAGCAACCCACTATCACAGAAAACACTTCCCTCTTAAATCCTAATTCCCAACCCTAAGAAAGAAAACACTTGCTGACTGCTGTGAGAGAGAGGCAGCCGCAGCCATCGCCCTCCGTCTCCCATCGCCCTCCGTCTCCCATCGCAGCAGCTACCCATCGCCCTCCGTCTCCCAGCACAGAAGCCGCAGCAACCCATCGCCCTCCGTCTCCCATCGCAGTAGCTACCCATCACCCTCCGTCTCCCAGCGCGCAGCAACCCATCGCCCTCCGTCTCCCATTGTTCTTCCTCTGTTCTTCCTCTGTTTCAAGGTTCTTGTTTTGCGTTTTCTATTTGAGCTGTAATATTTTTTTTTTGGAATAGTAGACCACTTTCTATTCGTCCTCCATCTCGAACATGTTTTTGAACGAAGACCACTTTGTTCTTTTCCTATTTTAATATTTGACTTGTAATTGTAAAGATTCTGCACGTTATGGGTATATCCGAATTCCAGAATATTCAAGCATGAGCATATAAATTCCACACGTAGGCTTTCTCTCTTTCTAGATTTTACCTTCTTTTTCCCCTAGTTTTAATTTTGTTTTGTTTTATTTCCTTTATCAAATGGTGAAGCAAAAGACATTGTTAGGTGTCTCCCTTGTCATCTTCCATATGTGTATCTCTCTATTCTATGATCAAACTAATTAGAAGGTTAAGACATCTGTTTTTCTCAACCAAAACCACCTGCTTCCATATTAAATATGAGAAGAAAACATACAAGAGGAAACAACCACATTAATTTTGGTCAATTCCCTTGCACTGTGCGGTTGCCATCTCATGATATTTTGTGTTTCAGTTTTGTTTGCTTCGAACATACCTGTGTAGCTAGGCCTTGTTATTATTCAATGCTATTTATTACTGTAAATTCAATGCTCATTCCATTTCATTTGGTTTTTGTTAAATGTTGCAGTGTTTGAATATGAGTACCTGTTTCACTGATGTTGGAGATGGAGAGGATTGCAAAATTTTAGAGAAAAAATGATGATTTACCAGCACATGACAAAGAGGATGATTGCTTTGATCCGCAAAAGAAAAAAGCTAAAACATATACCTCAGATTGTTGGAATCACTATGAGAAGCTTGGTGTGGATGAGAACGGAATAGAAAGGTGTAAATGAAAAGGTTGTGGGAAGGTGTACTCTTGTGGGAGTAAGGGAGGTACTTCTCATTTAAACCGTCATATTTCCATGTGTGTAAAAATTCCTAAACTTGATAATGTTGGGACAATGATGCTTGATTATGCTACAAAAATGAGATCTAGAAAACTTGATGATAAGATTGTGCGTGACTTGATTGCACAAATGATTGTACTACATGACCTTCCATTTCAATGTGTTGAGTGGCAAGGTTTTAGAGCACTTTGTCAATATATTTCTTTTGGTGAGGTCAATAGTGTTTCTAGAAATTCTATTACTGGTGATGTAATGAAAATTTACATGCATGAAAAAGAAAAATTGAAAATTCAATTAGCTAGACTTAATGGTAGAGTGTGTTTAACATCTGACTGTTGGACTTCATGCACTACTCATGGTTATATGACTCTAACTGCTCATTTTGTTGATGAGAACTGGAAGTTAAATAGTAAGTTGTTGAGCTTTTGTCATTTGGAACCCCCACATACCGGTCATGAGCTATCAAGAAAAGCGCTTGAGTTACTGAAAGAGTGGGGAATTGAAAAAAAAAAGTTTTTTCAATTACTTTAGACAATGCTGCCAACAATGATAATATGCAAAAGATAATGAAAAGTCAGCTTTGTTTGTCAAATAATTTGTTGTGCAATGGAGACTTCTTTCATATTAGATGTTCTACACATATACTAAATCTCATAGTTCAAGATGGATTAAAGGTAACAAGTGATGCATTGCACAAAATTAGAAAAAGTGTGACATATGTGAGGGGTTCAGAATCGAGAAAGAAACTATTTGTTCAATGTATTCAAGAAATTGGGGACATTGATTGGAGTGTTGGCTTGCGTTTGGATTGTCCCACTAGATGGAATTCTACTTATTTAATGCTTGAGAGCGCACTTAATTATAGTCATGTTTTTGAATGCTTGAGTTTGAAAGATGAGCATTATCAGCACTGTCCAACAAATGAAGAATGGGAAAGAGGGAAAAAGATTTGTGAATTTTTAGAGCCTTTTTATGAAATCACCAATATGATTTCTAGATTTAAATATCCTACATCCAATTTATAATTCATACAAATATGGAAGATTGAGGTTCTATTAAAAGATAATGGATCAAGCCGTGATGATGTGATTAGAGATATGACTGCAAAAATGGTGGAAAAGTTTGATAAGTATTGGAATGAGTATAGCATAATTCTTGCTTTTGGATGTGTTCTTGATCCTAGGATGAAGTTTCAATTTTTAAAATATGCTTACTCTAGACTTTATTCTAACAAGCTCATTGTTGATGAGAAGTTAAGCACTGTGAAGAATGCTTTGTATAAACTTTTCGATCATTATGTCAACAACATGGAAGCTACTCCTATGGAATCTCATCCTTCAAACCCAACTTACAAAAAAGGGGCAAATTTGTCTAAAGATTATGATGTAAGTTTTAGTTTGTTAATTCATTAAATCATTTGTGTTTATGTTATATCATTTCACTTAAATGTAATTTTTTTATTATTTTGAAATGAGATAGGATTTTGAAGAGCAAGAGATGATAGAAACATTGTCAAATGGAAAACCTGAACTTGACCTCTACTTGGAAGAGCCAAAACTGGTTGGTCACAAGGATTTAGATGTTTTGGAATATTGGAGGGGTATGTCTCATAGATTTGGTGATCTAGGAAGGATGGCTAGTGATATATTGAGTATTCCAATTACCACGATGGCATCCGAGGTCGTATTTTGAGCAAGTATAGAAGCTCTTTACTTTCAAAAAATTTGGAAGCTCTTATTTGTGCTCGTAATTGGTTGCTTGAGTTCTCACAAGATGGTAAACCAACGTTTAGACTTTGTATAACATCATTTGTTTTATACTTTTAATTACTACTATTATGTGTTATTGTTATGGTTAAATGTTTATTTTAATGTGTAGAAGGATTAAGTGCTATTGATGGTGCTATTGATGCTGCGAATGAAAGGACAACCAAAGTGGATGACAACAAGAATCATCCAAATGTCATCATCTTGGATGAGGAAGAATGATGTGAATGGAGATGATAAGCTCTAATATTTTTTTTGAGATGGATCCTTGTGTTTTTATGTTTCTTTTGTTTTGTTATCCTATATTTTTTGTGATATGATTAGCTCTATGATGTTTTGTAATGGGATGAACAAGAACTCTATAGACCCATGATTTCCTTACTTAGTCATTTGACTTGTCTTGGTGGTTCTTTATGTTATTTTGTAATGGGATGGACAAGAAACTTTATGGACCCATTATCTATTTATTTAGTCAATAGCTTGTCCTGAAGGTTTTCTTTCCTTATACATAGCCACATCCAGCTTGAATTGTTTCTTTGATATTCTCTATGGTTGCTCTGTTGTAAAATATGAAGTTGTTGAAAATGTTTTCAATGCAAGTGAGGACCAAGTTTGTTTCTGAAAGACACGGTCCTTCACAGAATGCATCAGTATTAAAAACCATATGCTGAATATTCCCACTTGAGCAATTCTTTATGAGTCATATAATTACTTATACACCATAACTTGTCTCTTCATTGATATAATTATTTATGAGTCATACACATCATTGTTATGACATAATTTTTTTCGTAGCCCATGGGCCAGCCCGTTTGGCCCGCAGCCCGCAGTGGGCTGGGCTAGGCTAGCAAAATAGTGGCTCGAAATAATTTTGGCCCGATCCGGCCCAGCCCGAAAATGTCCTCAACCCGAATGGGCTAGGCCAACCCGAATTGATAGCTCTAGTGCTCGCCATCCAGCGACAGAGCTTAAAACTGGGGTTGGGGGAAGATATGATGTTCACTGGCGGACCTAGGACCCTAGGTCAGCGGGTGCATAAAATTTAAAAATCATATTCTATTCGGTCTCGTATATAAGTAAAAAAAAACCCTAAAATTGATGGTTCAAAATATAAGCATTTTTAACTACTTTTATCCTATTAGATGATATTTTCCAAAAGTACCCTTGAATTTAATTTAGATTGATTTTTCCAATAAATATCATTAAGGGCAATTTAGGGATTAAAATAATTTTTTTATTACTTTAATATTGTTAAATGATAATAACTACTTTTCTTAAGGGATGTGAGGCAGTTTTTTTTCTAATATACGAGGCCGAAGTGAGTACTTCTTTATAATTTTATGGTAATCATACCTCACTAATTTCAATGTGTTGTTATTGTGAACTCACGAGATTGTTGCTTATTTGATGGTAATATCCTCTTCAAATATTTTTCCATTATAAAGATCGTTGGTTCACATCAAGATTGTTAGGTCTGGATATAAAATTTTAAATTGAGAGCGGTTAAAATAAAAATTATATAAGTAGATAAGTAAAAACTTTTAAATTTTATTGCACACCCTTAATTTCAAGTGGGTCAGCCTATGGGTGTGATGCTCCAAATTCCAACCCGGTAAGATCACTTAATCCAAGTGTAAAAGTCTTGTGTGGCACTGTGCACCCCCATCTACTAACTTCCGCACAGTAGAATTTATTCTTTTTGCTCTTCTTCATTTCCCGTAGATATTTTACTATTGCAAATAAAAAAACTATAAAAGAAAACAGAAAATCTTTGTGAAAATCAGCCAAATTAATTACTGTTTGAAAAGATGAAATTGTTGTCTTTTATGCGCGGTCAGCACAAAAAGGAAACGTACTTGTGCTATTTTTCTTGCTTTTAGGTGCGTGTCACCTTTTGGAACCTAAGAAGAATATATCGGTATTTTTAACGCATGTAATGTTATAGAGGTTAAGAATTATTATCTATTTTTTTTTATTAATTGATTATTTTCTTATTTAGTGTGAAGAAAGAGATTACATATATAAATTAAATAAAAAAATAAGTAATTAATAAAAAAATAGATAATTAATAACTCTTAATCTGTGTAAGATTGCACATGTTATAAAAAACGATAATATATATATATATATATATATATATATATATATATATATATATATATATATATATGGGTTTGCCCCGTAAGTACGAAATTTATATTAACATTATTAATTGACTACCTTAGGTAGGACCTCATCCTCATCATGGACAAATAGCAAGGACAATTAGAAGGCGAAGCAATGATGAATCACGATAATCCTTTTCTAATTAGATTTTTCCAGTGTGGCTAGTTACATTTTACCGATGATAAAGTTTTTTTAATTTCAGTTTTGTCATTGCAACTATGCATGTGTTTGGTCTAGCGGCCATTTTTCCGCATTGATCGAAAATCACGTTCAGATTTTCACGGCAACACACAAGCTACAATTGTAGCTTCTATTTTTCTACAGCAGATTTGCATCGAGATGCGATAGATCCAAACATACGCTATCTAAGTGTGTAAATGCTGTAACAAAAACAACAGAATACGTGATAGCAATACAGAATAACATTATGGAATAGTTACATTCATCTAAATTGTAAACTATTAAGTTAATCACTCGAAAAGTGGGAATAATGAAATGAAATCAGCCTGATTTTAACCTTGGCTTTTAGGTCTTTTCCGAACCGAAAAAAGGCAGAGGCAAAAACTCCCGTGGAATAAGGGAAATATGAATCAAGCTGTTTCTTTTAATCTGGGGGCGTTAATGGTGGTAGCGGCTGCGGCATATTGATGGTGGTGAGTGGGAGAAGATGAAAAGGCGAATGGCTTGGTGAATGAAAATGGGGTTTAGAATTTTTGGTGGTTTCGATCGATAAGGGACTGAGGGAGAGGCACGTGATCACTTAAAAAAGAGTTTTTAATCTCAACCATTTATTTTAATCCAAAGTCTAATAAGTATTCCTCTCACTCTCACATAAAAAACCCTCCTCTCACTAGATATGCCCCCTATATATATATATATATATATATATGAGTGTTATTGCAATGTGCTATATTTTAATTTATTTTCAAGTTCCTTAGAGATAATTTCTTTTCTCTGTATAACTCTTCCTGCCGTCTTCAATAATAATTGGTTTTGAACTCATTTTGTTGGTTTTTGAATTTTAGAATCAAGTGGATACTAGTGCTTTGATTGTTATCAGTAACTTTGACGAGAGAGAAAAAGAGACAAGAGAGTCTCTGAAGAGTCCGATGTTTTCTTTCGATTGAAAGCAAGAGAAAAAGCAACGAAAGAGTTTTAAAAGGTGAACAATGTACACTTTATTTTTTCTTCGCAGAACTGCGAAGAAATGGCAAAAGATGCCTAATATTTTCACATTTTCAATTTTGTCCTTATTTGCACACTCAAATAAAAAATAAATAAATTATTAGTATAAGGATGTTTTTGTCCCTTTCAAAAATTACACACACTTTTTTCTCTTATATTTCTCTCTTTTTTCTCTTATTCCAATCAATACCTCAATCTACTCTATTTCTCATCTCTTTCTCTCTTTTTATACTCTCTCTTCACAATTTCTCTTCGGAACCAATCAAAGCCTAGAAGTGTTAAAAATCTTATTTCATTTTTCAAAGTTCTAACACATAATAAGGTGTTCAAAATTACTTGCCAATGATTTTTTTCTCCTAAGGAAAGGCCAATGAGTAAAGTTATAGAGAAAGAAAAAAATATATTCTGAAGAAATTCTTTCATAATAATTACTTTCCATGGTTAAAAAAATTATATATGTTAAAAATGGACAAGAATGAAATACGTTTTATCTCTTAGAAGGGATCGATGAATGTAATTTTCCCTTTTATTTTCTATACCAACACGCTTCTGTTTAAAATCAAGTTTGCATAATCAATTTCGTGCAACATTAAATTTGCATACATTATACACACGGAAAGGAAAGCGTTGCATCTTTTTCCTCGGTGATGGGAACGCTACTCTTGTTTTATTTTCTATTTTTGTTCTTGTTTGATAGAGAGAGGTGGGGGCTTGAACCATGGAAATTTGAAAAGGAATTGAGTATTGAATTCAAATTGATTTTGTAGACAAAGTTGTTCAATCCATATCCAACCTGTTTTTGGTTTTATATGATCATTCATTCAGATGCTCCTCGACTATGCAAAGAATTGCTCCTCCTAGAAGTTTTTCGTTTTTTTCCTTAGTTCTCGGGGCTTGTAGACAATATATATAAATATAAATAAGAGGAGATATCAAATTACACAAGTTTAATACTTAGACGCTATCGCATAAATCAATAGCATTTTACCATATGATTGTATTCCAAAATCCACAATTGAATTGAAAATTAATGATCATATCTATATATAAAATCCACAGTTGTCTAATATATGAGTCTGTTGAAGTGTCGTGCGAATTTGTTGCTCAGCGGACTAGTCGTTTGCTCATCTAGTAAGATAATATGTCAACTAACTCGCACAACTAACAATGATTCCCCTTTTTGATCAGACAATTGCACTGAGAAAGAAACTCCATTTCTTAGCTGCGAACTTCTCTAAAAAGCGTCTAGTGTAGAAGGTTGAACTACTAAACTAAGGTTGTATGAAAATAAATGATAAAGGAAAACAATAAAGAACAGATAATTGTAAAGACTTGTGTTTGATTAATTGCTTGTGTCTAATACAATCTGTACAATTGATATTTATAGACAAAGATTAACTAAGAAACTTATATTTACCCTATTTGCCACGTTTTTAACCCACTAACTCGCATATTGTGTCATATAAGATCATAGCTAACAACATAAATATAGGTAACTACTTAGTCAGCTAAGTTATAGCCAAAAAAGGTTAGTCGGCTATTTTGTTGACTGTCATATTAGCTGACCACGTCCTCCATATAACCCTAGTTATAAGGAAATAGGCCCGCATACACATTCTTGACTTGGTTAACTAATATAATTTGTATATCTGCTCAGCTGGCTAAGTTATGGGCGAAACGACTAACTGCCCATTAGCTGACCATGTTCTTCATATCCCTATTTTTAAGGAAATAAGCTTTCATGCACGTTATTGACTTGGTCAACTTATAGAATTCACTTATTTTCTCAATCAGCTAAGATATAGGCAAAAAATCTACTATAACGGCTAATTATCCACCACTAGACCATATTCTCCATGTCCCTATTTTCAAGGGAGTGGGTGCACTTTTTTTAATTGATTATCCCTTAATTTCAAATGGTTATCTTCTTATCTTCATATTCTCTTTCTGAAACCACCTCTAATCTTCTTCCCAAAAATTTAGGGAAGTGGTTACCGCACTTTAGTTGGTCATTTCTTCTTTTTCAAATATATTTATAGTCTCTTAGGCTCTTAATCAACACTAACATAAGCCCATAAGACGCATTTAAAAACCCCCAAGCCCATTTAGACTTAGTAGTCATGTTCAGTTGATTATGCATCAGCTGCTGCTCCTTAGCTGCCTATCTCAGCTGAGTAGCAATGTTTAGTTCACTTGATCTCAATCAACTGACCTTTGATTTAACCGATCTTGACGTGGCCGATCATGATTCAACTGATCTGGATGCATTTGATTAAACCTCAACTGTTTAGCGAATACTCGCTCTTTGTCTGAGTGGCTCAATACATGATCTGGCCAACTATTTTTTTGTTGTTGTGTTAACAAGGTCATGATCTGTTGACATCAGGTGTAAACTTAGAATTATGACACCTCAGATAACTTTGTGTAAAATGCAAATTTCACCGATTCCAACCGTTGAATTGAAAGTTCTTAGTAAATAGACCTATATGAACAATGTTTAAATTACACCAAGACAGCACTTTCAAACTATTTTGTCATTGAATAACATTTTACCGAATTATTGTATTTCACAAATTGAGAAATGATATTTGAACAACAAAAAATGGGACAACTTTCGCGACAACCTTTTGAGTGGTTAACGCAGTTCAAATACGTAGTTAATTACGTTCAGTGAATGGTTAATGGATATATCAGGTGTTGAAACTCATTAACTATCAATGTAACTTCATTAACCACGAATTTGAACGTAATTAACCACGATTTTCAAGTGTTCAATTACATGTTAAAAAAAACTAATTGTACTAATATAAGGAAATTTTAATACAACTGATAATTTATTTAGCAAGTCTGACTCTTAGTCGTGTATCATCAAACATCAACAATAGTTGTTCCGACCTCAAGTCTCGACATCATTTTATGAGGTATTGTCCACTTTGACCCACATGTGATCCTTCACGGTTGAGAGATGTTGGTGTTTATAAACTACTTTTAGACTCGATTCCTATGCAATGTGAGACTTTTTGATGTATCAGAACGGTATCCTCCTAGTCGAGGCTAAGGGCTAAAGAGTCTGTTAGCCCTCATGTGTGGCTTTATGCCCTCCTTCTATCATGCAAAATTTTACTTAAGATCCCCTGTTTTATAGCTATTTTGACCACAAATCATCATTTTGGATGACCAATAATTAAAAATTTGGATGGTAAAAATTGGGATTGAATTGGACCACAAAAACTCTAATGAATCTCGGTTTCACTTAGGATGCGGATTTATTGGAATCAATAAGCAACAAACAAACAATACGTGCTTAGACATAGATTTCCAAAAAGAAAGAGACTTTAGGACACACATTTCTAACCCTTTTCCAATCTAATCTTTTAAATTCTCTTTTTTTTCTCTTTACTCTCTGAAATTCAACTTTTTTCTTCTTTCCTCTCTTGGTCATGGACACGTAGCAAAACACAATAACACATATCCCATATGGTTCGTGTCAGTATTATGCAAATTTCAAAGCCTATATTCCCACTCTTTTTCCCCTATATTATATCCAAAAGCTTATAGAGAGGCACGAGTGAGATTTTGCCTTATGGTCCAAAAGAGAGTCTTCTTAGTTGTTTGAGATCCGAGCTTAATAGAGTGTTTGTGTCATTCACACTCACCGCCTTATTTTTTTAACACATGCCTTCGGTGGTTATTACTTCTCTTTCTCTTAGTTTTCGTTATCTTCTGCTACATGCCCGAGGTCTAGTCAAATGTTTGGCATATGAAGTTGTTTTCAATATATATATATATATATATATATATATATATATATATATATATATATATATATATATATATATATATATATATATATATGGGGTGTGCGCATGTGCATCTGTGTGTTTTAAACAACTGTAATTAGGGTCTTTCTCCCGTGTTATCTTGAGTATCCCTATGGCTTTGATCATTTGGGTTGGTAATGAAACTAATCCTCATTTCGAGATTTTGTCACACTTAGTACTCATCACCCCTCTCCAAATTTGTTTTGTGAGAATCGAGTCTTGGTTCTCTCACTCATAAATTTTGTATGTGTTGCCAATTAGAGATGGTAAAGCAGACCAACCCGTTACGCCTAAAGCCCGTCTAAAACAGGCCGACCTGCCAAGGGGTGGTTGGTTGGAGTCTTGACCCCATCAAAAATAAAAAAGTTAAAGATTAAATTCGGTTAAAAAGTGGCCGGTTTGTGGGTTAAACCCAACCCAAAATATTAAAAAAACAGAAAATTTAGTTAAAAATGAAAAAAATGAAAAATAAAAATAAAAAATGGCTCGATGGGTTGGTTCGCTCCATCTCTAGCCCAACGGGTTGTGTTATGCTGATTGGTGGGCTGAGCTACCCCGCTGCATTTTGACGGTTTGGCGGGCCGGCCTGACGGGCCTAACCCGCATTGCAATCCCTAATAGGGCAAGTGAGCCACATCGGTTCGATTTATATATTTATTAATAGTATTAAGTAATGAGTACTGATACGAACCATCCATCCATCCATTTCGGATCAGTACAAGCTAATGCATATGGATATAAATGCTTTCTGTAGGCATATGTAGATAGTCAGATAGACACAGTTCTATGCTTATATTTGTCGTGCATGCGTGGTTGCACAGTTTATCATGTGTCAATTTATACGTTCGTTCATTGGGTACCTTCCTTGCATAATCAGATTTCATCCGCACATGGATATCAATAAACTTGTCACATTCAAAAATTAAGAAAAATCTGTCCCTAACTCGATATGTGAAAATGGATATAATCTATGTCCCATGTTGACTAATTATATCTAAGCTTGTTACATTAACCATCAAAATTGTACATTAGCATTAATTTCTATAGCAATTTTTACTCTTCTTTCATCTCCCAAATAATCTTTACTAGAACGGGACCCGTGCGATGCACGGGATTTTGGTCTTTTTTGAAAATATGGTTGAAGAAACTAATATAATTTAAAATAATTTAAAAAGATATTGTGTTGACTGGAAGTGATTATTTTATGTAAAAGGTTGCAATTTAAAAATATCTCAGTTTTTTATTTTTATAATCCACTGTTTAAAATGATATTTCATTTTCCTTTTTTTTTATATTATTTGATTTTCTATTTACTTAAAAGAATATAATCTTGATTAAAAAAAAAGATTTTGTTTTCTATGATTTTTGCTATAAAAAGGAATCAACAAGACTTATTATTTCTTTAATTCAAAACAATTTTTTTTTGTTGAACTAAACTATAAAAATATAAAAAGTAAATCTTCTCATTCAAAAGATAATTACATACCGCTTTAGCAAAAAAAAGATAATCACGTACCAGATGGACATAACTATAGATGCGATATTACATGTAAATTGCAAGACGATCAAAAATTTGTACTTTTACTAAAAAAATATATTGCAAATCATGTTACAGTACCTATATTTGAATATAAAATAAGAAAAATGAATTTCCTTGTTAATAAACAATCACAATCCGTTACTCATCATATAGGGACTTGCGCCACTTAATCGCACACTCATTCACTCAAGAACAAAGTTTTGTCTCTTCACCCCTTGTGAACAAAAAACAGTAAAATGATGTGTATTACATGTCACACAAAAATATACACTATTGCAGTATTACAATCAACCAATTCGAGTACCCAAAATAAAGAAAAGAAATTAAAGAATAAATAGAATAAAAAATAAGAAAAGGTAAATGATAATTTATAGAACAATACATCATAATCTATACAAATGCAATAAGAAATGCTAATTGTAATGTTTCATCTCTTTTAGTTTTGGAGAGTGTGTCCCCAGTACCGAGACAAAGCAATACCAAAAAGGAAAGTAACCTTACATTTGGGTGGTCTATCATGCTCATGTCTTGGTATTGTATTTGGGTCAAGCTTCTTCATTCTTTTTCATCTTAAGCAAGAAAACTAAGTGGTTTGTTGGAAACTCACCGTAAATAGGCTATGTGTACTTCTTCCTCTATTTACATAATATAACAGAGGTTTCAATGTGGGAATTTTTTTTTGAGATAGGCAAACGTTAGTATATTAGTTGTTAGATTAGTTTTTTTCTCCTTCGGCAGGATTTGAACCCTGCACATTTAACTCCTTCACTCTTTCATACCCTTAGCTCAAACCAGTTGAGCTACCCATCCCCCCAATGTGGGAAATTAGTAGAAGATGTCAATATTCCGACTGGCGAGTGATGGAAGATATGATCACTGGATGTGGGTTCTAGAAGTTAGCCACTATTGAAGGGTGTTTTGAGGGAGATAGCCTACTAGTTTTTTGTGCTGATTTCCCTTTCAGTTTACTTCTCCATGTTTCCCTTTTTACTCAAAATCTCTCTCTCTCTCTGTATTTTAATCTGCATACTCTCATTTTTTCAACTTCTTTGAAATTTGTGATAGTATGTTGCTCATTCTCTTATGCATTATCTTCCTTTTATAACTGAATATTCTAGTGCCTTTTTCTTTTTCTTTTCCCACTTCATCAATTACATTTTGTTTATGAGAGTAATGAATTATAATAATTTACTTTATATATTGTAAATGTAATTAAATAGAAAACCATTATTGAAGATGAAACAAATTCAATTATCAATATATTTTTATTTTACCATTTTAATATCTATATATATATATATATATATATATATATATATATATATATTGTAGAAATTGGTGTAACTAACATCCTCAGCCAATACTTGGATTTCAGTTTTAGTTTAAATATTTGTTTGACCTATGAATTTGAAATAAAAAATAACATAAATAAAATAAATAAAAAGTAAAAATGTTTTAAAATTGTTATATTGTTATATTAAACTAAAATAATGTTTTAAAAATTTTAAAAATGTTCTTTGACATAACATAAAATATAGACATACATTTCGTAAAAAAATATTAATTTTTTGATGCATTAAAAAAATGTAAATAAACAATAGGTTTATATAATAATATAAATAAATTAACTTTATCATAAAAAGTTTTTTTTACACAGTCATTTATAATATTTTTTCCCTTTAAAACCATTAATTCATAAATTAATTGAAAAACTTATTACATAAATTAGTTAAAACAATTTAATGCAATAAAAACTAATTGAAGACACTAATTAAAAATAAATATATTTATTTTATTCTAAAACTATTAATTAAATTGTAAGATTACCATTAACCCATAAATGGACAAAGAAAATTTTCAATATTGCCCCTAAACAACATTCCTCTATATATATATATATACTAGTACTTTGCCCCGTGCACCGCACGGGTCAGTTATCCTGGAATGACATTAAAAAGATAGTTATATAGAAACGAAATTAAAAAGAGAGGTTATATGGGAATGACATTAAAAAGAGAGGTCATATGGTAACCTGTATTCAATTGATACAAAATGCAAAGAAAATACCTTGATACTAAATTAAAGACAGAAAATAAGAATGAGAATAATTAAACACAGAGAAATTAACACTAACCTAAATGCATTTAGCATTATTAATAAGCCTGCAATTCATATTCTTATTTATATAATTGGTTTCTTTAACTGAAATATTTTTCTATATAAATTTATGAGATTCTCCCTCTTGTGCCTCAGCCAAGATGTTTGCATAGGCTTGGACCACCAATAGACATCAGTCCATTAGATGTGGTTTTAATTCTAGACACCATAATTCCTAGAACTATCACATTGTAATGCTAGATTAGATAGAAGGAAAAGAAAATAAAAGAACAATTCCTGAACAATTTTAAATAATATAAAGTTTTTTTTTCCCATTTGATGGAAAACATCCAATATAATGACATCGAAGGTACCCTCAGGCAGGGGTAGAATTGATGATCACAACCCTGCAAATCAGAAATGCCAAAAGCATTTAGGGGTAGAATTTAGACAAAGGAAATTTAGGAAAATTTCCTAAAGCATTAGAAAAGATGACACTTAATAGCTTAAGGAAAATGGTAAAAGAATTAGTAAAGATGACATTTATTAGCTTATCCTGCTCAACAGTGGCTTCTCTAGCCCTCCATGCTGAGCAATACAATGCACACAATATGGTAGGAACCGCCATCAGTTAGAGAAATACTTGTGCCATGTCAACACCTTATCGAATTGGTGAGTATGATTTCATTAACACTACAAAGATGCAAATTTTTTAGAAAGTAGTAAAAATGTGTGACCATCTTTGAGCTAATTGTATTAAATAGAAACTGTAACAAATACTTTCTCAAGATGCTCGAGAGACATCATTTAGCTAACTGGCTGAACACTTTTCTCTTAAAGGTTCCCCAATTGACATTGTGGTACTTAAGCCTAAATTCAGTAAATCTCAACTCTTATGAGAATTTGTAGATACAGAAAGAAGCAAATTAAAGATAGGGCATGGTAACACAGAGAAAAAGTTCTCAAACTTGACACAGATCAGATTAATCAAGCAAAAGGAATTGCAAGTCAAAACTGTATATAGTGGACTCATATATCTTCAATGGTCTCTAATTTTAGTATCAAAAAAAGTTTCTAATTCTGTTTAAAGTTAATTAAATGAATCTGTACCAAAAAAGGAATTCAAGAAATCTTAAAATGACTAATGATTAGACCGTATAAGCCCTACATGTTAAGGATAATGCTAGTTTGTATGAAAAGAATTCGTATCCTTTCTGTGAAAGGTCGATTAAAAAAATATTTTGTATTTTTTTCCTTTTTTATCTAAAGTCACCAATACTGAATTCTGAGAAGCATTTATCTCAATGTGTTTCATATTATCTTATAAAGTGGGAGTAATTAAATGCTAATCTCTTACCAAATGTGTGGTTAGCAACTACAACTCTTGCCCCTTTAGGCGAAGCACCATAAGCAAGTGATTTCACAGCACCACCAGGTCCTAGTACAACAAACAGTTTGCAAGCTAAAGGTGATCCAATAGCCACTATTACACCAACCAAGCCTAAAAAAAAAGAAGTAAATAAAGTTTACCCATAAACATTTAATTTACCACTCTCAGGCTGTATAATAATACCCATAAACAAAACTTTGTCGCAAGTGCCGAGTTTCATGTAAATAAAGTTTTCTTTTCAATGAAAAGATTGAGATTGGGGTGAAATTTGGGTTAGGGATTTGAGGAAAATCAATTTGAGAAGAATTTGAGAGAGGAAGACTCACTGATAGAAGGAGATGACAATGACGACGTGACGGTCGGACCTCGACGGCGACAACCCCAAGAACTAAAACTGTTAAAGGAAAAAATGAAAATCAACACATAGAAGTTAAGAAACTGATAAATAAAAAGGGAATAAAAAAAACACCTTCAGCATATAATTGAATACAAAGACAGATTAGAGGATAAGATTAAGAATATGGACTTAGCATTTCCAAATGCCCTCAAATTGTTAGGAATAGGGAAGCAAGGAAAACCAAACAACAAAAGTCCATAGTAACCCATACAGTTTCAGCAAAACCATAAAGTGAATGACAGATAGCACCTCAAATCAGGCGTTTGCTATACTACTGCCAATTCAAATATACCATGTCAAAGAAATTCCAAAAATGGATGATGAAAAAGGAAAATTAAAAATGAGTATGAAGATGACATACTTGTCATCCACCTTCATGAATAAGGAAAAAAATAGATATCAAAGCACACACTAAATCCCATACCATCACTTGAAAACAATTTTCTACACATGGGCTGCAAAAAATTATGAAAACAACCTTCTATACCAAATGACACCCACATGCTTCTCTAGATTTGGTTGCTTACTTGCAGCAACTTAGACATAACCGTTCAAGGTAGGAAGTTAAAGAAACCCACCTAATTTATTCCAAAGTTACAACTCACATGAAATAGGTGAGTGCTATTTTAGCTCTTGAACTACCTTTGCATTCGAGTTCATTCCATTGTAAAAGCTCAATCATGTTCTTCAATTTAGAGGAAACACTTCCACATAGCTGATTCAATATGACATTCACATTTAACTTTGCTTTGCTATCCATGTGTTTGCTTTGTGCATCTAAAGACCTGAAACTTTCAAACAAAAATAAATTAGACTTCTAGATCATTAGCTTCCTATTCTAAGTTTATTTGAATAGGAAAATGGAAATGTCTTCCAGCATGAACTCATTAATTACCATTGATCCAAAAGGTCATAAATGGTGATAACAGGAGAATCATTCTCAGCTATAATCTTTTGCTGCTTAGGTCTAATTCCCCTATATCCAAACCAAATAAGAACTATCCTGTAAACAAACAACAGTAGATTTTAAGTAGTATATTAAGCAAACTCACAATACATAATTTGATTATCGACCCACAAACTTTTGACATTTTGCAACCCCAATTAAAGAAACAAACATATAATGAATAGAATGAATATCCGGTCAATAACTAAAGAGACCACAAATCAATAACTTTGTTCCAACTAAAGAAATCCCTTCAATTTAAAATCCGTTTTTTAAAAAGAACTTACATTCAACAAAACAGCTTCAAATGACAAAGAAAGGGTGTCAGGCAAAATATATTAGGTAGGCTAACTCATTTTTATATTTGTGAAAACATTATTAGAAGATAAAGATCATAAGGAAGCAACTATCATAATGGAACTCTGAGATATCAGTGTCAGACCTTATACTTGGCTTCTTTGTAGGACCAGGTTCATTCATACTTGCAGCAGGTTCCAACTTGGAGTTTTTCAGCCTAACTTTCAGGTATCAGTATTAATGGCTCAAATACTGTTTCAAGGAGCTCGTAGGCATGGCACACAATATAATTACTAAATTCAGCTTAACTTTCAGGTATCAGTTTGATGTCCTACCACAGACTCTTATGTCCTCAAAAATGTAGAAAATGTAGAAAACTATTACCTTGAATAGATTTTGCAATAGATTTTTCAATTCTTGTGACCATAAGGGTTAATAGCTTATTACAGAAGATAAAGACCTTTAAAACAAAATCATATCATTAATATATATGTTCTCTATGGCCTATGATGTTTTATAATATTAGATATATCAATTGTATAAACAAATAAAAAAAATAGAGACTCTGCTACTGTTGAATAACAAAACAGTATCTGGGTCATTAACAGGTAAAGCATAATGACAATCTTAAAGCCAACAAAGTTGAATGAGGTAAATTATAACAAAGAGGTCAAGTGAAGTAAGTGAATGTGGGTAATATTAATTAAGGAGGACATACTATCCAAACTTTTTATGGAGAGCAAGAAGGAGCAAACAACTGTGACTGATAAGTATATGAATGACTCACGTTTTTTTTTTATGGAATATGAAATAAGCAAAGCAACTATTTATGTTGTGCAAAGACAGCAAAATATAAAGTGCAAAGCCTCTTCCCTTGACCCAAGGCTCTTTGAAATGATATGCAGAAGTTAGTTTACAAAAAATGAATACAAAGAATTGAAGATGTAGACATACATATAATACTTCATGCCCATAGTCCAAACAAAGAATTTTAATTTTAAATTTTCATGTTATACTACAGTCCATAGTATCATACTTCATGCTGATCAGGTTATAACTTGCCTTGCAATTGGGAATTCTGATCAGGTTATATTTCAGGTCCATATAATCCTTTTTGCTATTCCCAATCGCTTATCTTGCCCAATGTCTTTATCATAAACCTGTTCGCAGAGCCAATCCAACCGTTTATTTTAATTTTATTAAAACAGTCACAGCATAGAAACATTTAATGGGAATTGTGCAGAGAAACATTTCTGTTTGGTAAGCTCCCTTTGAGCTGAAAAATTCTGTAGACTCAGGTATGTCATTGCATTCTCCTGCATTATCAGGCAGCTCCCATTCAGGATGGCCTGCACTTGTTGCAGCCTCTTTGAAATCAGCTTGAAGATATTTGTCATAACACTGCAAGATTTCGAATGTGTAAGTTTTGGGAAGCTTTATGTTATTGATATGAGTAGACACGTGTCAAACTACTGGTAATTTTTTTTCCTCTCAAATAGACTTTATTTCCTTTCATAGATTTTTCTATAAAAAAAAAAGTCACAAACTCACATTAAATTCTCCAATACCAAGAAATTCCCAGCCCAGGCATTGTGAGTAAGAGGGATATCTGAGTTCTCCCGTAGGGCCAAGTCCTACTTCAACGTCTATCATCAGCTCAGATTCTAAGAAATCTGCCATATTCTCTCTAAAACTCTTCATATAGTCTCTACACATCTGCATCAAACAGTCTTTGCATTCCCAAATGCTTCTAAAACAGGATTGGACTGCATAAAGCTAAAGCTTACCTTCCCAATGCAAACCCACAGCCTAAGCACTTTAACTCTCCTCCAATCAATCCTATAATTTCTAAGGTTGAAATTGCTCATGCCTAGACACAAACTCTGCATAATTATGCAGAATTTAGTGCCAATAGTTTGTTCCTTTGTTCAATAGTTAAGCACTTGGATGCCTAAGCATCCTTTCAATGGAAATATATTTCTCAACCAAATACCTAGTCATGGAAATATATTAGCAAATTAATAATGAAAGGAAGTTTTAATTACATAACTTACCACCAACTAAGAAATCCATTTTCCCAGCAATGATTCAAAAGCATGGAGGTGGAACAACTGAGAGAACACGATAGAAAAGTTGTTCAAAGTATGGAGGTGCATTTATAACCTTGAAGTTGGAACTCACAGACTTACTGTCCATCACTTATGGGCACAAAATGAGAAACTTTTAAAGCATTTTTTGAGCTCCTAATAATGCTGTCAAAATACAAAGGTATAATAACTGATACAATTCAAGGTGGTGTTTACATGGCACTTTTTATTTACATGGTGCAGGTACAATGACTGATACAATTCAAGCTTGTAGTGTACTAAAACTTTGTAAAACTTATCAAATTTATTGTGCATAATTTGTGCAGAAATTAAGAATGTAAGACAGTCACTAACTCACAATTCAATCCCAATAGAATGATACAATTCAATCTGATTCTAATATCTAAAAATCACATTTGATGGAGTGAAAATCAATTCTCATGGTTTCCACCACTAAACCAAACACACCAGAAATCAAGTTCAAAACATCTAGCAGGATAGTGAGATCAACTTCAAAGTTAGCCTTACCACATGAATTGCAGGATAAAGTCTGAGAGTTTCTGTAATTGCTGCATTGAGATAATTCATCTTTTCAATTTCTTCGTCCATTACACTTGACAAAAACTTAGTGCAGCTACCAATTGTTTTTGTGTTTGTTTCTTCTCTCACTTCTTCTGCAGCTTTTTCTTGTACTTCAGGATACTTGCATAGCATGCATATGAACCAAGCAAGTGTGGCAGCTGTTGTGTCTTTCCCAACAATAACAAAGTTTAGAATTATATCTCTCAAGTATGTTGAATCATATTCCTTGACTTCCAGAAATCTTGAGAGAATATCTCCTCGTTTTATCTACATGGTCCATCATGCAAAGCAAAAAACACATTATACGCATACACAAAAATCTATCTTCTTTGTAATAAAAAATACAATTCACATGTAGTAGGCTTACAATAGAATCATCCTTTGACATCTGCATTTGCTGAATTCTAGCAGTGATTAGCTTAATGACGATTTCATTTAAAATTTGAGTGTTCTTTCTTAATGTGGCCTCTGATCCAATATTGAGAAACTTCTTTAGCTTCCAAAAGACATCAACATAACGATAAAGGGTTAATGCACTTGTGGTATCAAAAGCATTGGCAAAGTTCTTCCCTGGTAAAGTTCTTCCCTTCTTCACTTGATCCACACATGCTGTTAAGTTCAGTTCCAAATGCATTGGAAAATTGAATCCAGAGTTAATTTCATTAAAAGATCCTAGATAAAATTATTGGAGCAAGTTAACATGACAACCAACCAGATGAAAGTAGGTAATATGATAGTATCTTTCAAAGAATATATTTACCCACTTCAATTTCCAATGTAGTATTAGAAGTTGCAGCTTCAGACACTATATTTGCAAGTTTTGCTGCATTCTTTCTTAATATTAAAGTGCTGAAGTCCCTTAACAAATGCTAATTTTAGAATAAATCAAACTCAATAAGAAGTCTAAATGAGCGTTCAAAATATAAACCAAAGATTAATAGTAAAAACAAAGTAGAAAACCAAAACCAAAATCAAAGTCAGTTTCAGCAGTTTTTGAAGATGTCGAAAAAAGAATACCGCTGTGTTATGATGAAATTCCTGCACCACACTCAGTCCCTATTATTAAAGCAAAGGAGAAAAATTATAACAATTCAAACCTATAGTTATACTCAAAGATAATCAAAATGTATAATAACCATAATCTTAGACAATAAAAACTCAAAAGTACCATACACAAATACTTAAATAATCAATATGTATAATAAACTTAAAACCCAACCGAAAAGTCCAGAAAGAATGAAAGCACTACTTACAAACCACAAAATTATCAAAATTTATACTAACCTTAGTAAACAACCTACAAATATCAGCAGGTATAGGAAAAGGAAAATTGAACTTGTATTCTTACCCAGATACGTGGGCGCTAGACTCAACACCAAAAGACTCACATGTACCTGCACTTGTGAGCATTAATTATGCTGCAATTTCCAATCTCACTTACATACAAAACCCATAAATTCCATCAAACCCAGAAAAACCCATCCCTTATAAAATGGGAAAATAGAATTCTAACCACAACTCACAGTGCATGATGGACCAGAAAACAAAAGAAACAAAAAGAGAAAGTCAAATATTGTTAGGTCACAGTTAAGAAGCAAGGAAAGCATGCAACTGAAGATACATTCATAAAGAAGCAAGCAAAGACCAGAGTCTTCAACCGGTTACAATCACAACATAGACAATTTTTACCATATAAATAAGCAAAAGGAAGAAAGAAGAACACATACCTTCTTGGAACCTTTGTTTGGAGGAGTGTGTTTTCCTTTTGTCTTCCTCTTCTTGCGATTGACGGTGTCGCGGTTGTAACACCGGTAGTTTTACTACGGCTTAATTATCGCTACTGTATTGTAATTCCCTGTATTACGCATTAATATGCATAATTAATATTTTGTGTGCTGTTAATCAAGTGGATGAATTTAACTAAAATAAAATTATACTTGGGACTTAATATATTATATTAAGTCACAGTTAAATTTTCAGTTCAAAATTCCACCGTTTCCGGTCGCGTTTTGAACTACCCGGGTAAGTTTTTGCCCGATTAAAAACTCTAATTCGACCCGAATATTTAAATATTTGGGAATTTGATGTTTTATAATATTTCTGATTTATTAGAATTTTTTTGGCAATTTTTCTTAATTTTTAATAATACTGTATTTTCTACGCGCCGGAGACGCGAGACACGTGAAACCGAACGCGCGACGAAACTGGGAGCTGAGAGAACCTTGAGGGAGGGGCGAAAATCAGAATAATATATGATTAGATTATGTTAGATTTTAAGAGTGACATAAGGATAGGGTGATGTGATTAACTTACCTTAAATGTTAAAGTTTAGTTCCATTTTTTGTAAGAGTTAGTAAGGTCTTTATGCTAGCTTGCACCCATGGTTTTGGCCAAGATTTCCTCCTCTTCTTTTCAGCCCATGATGGTCGAAATGTGCAGCTGAATTTGAGGAGAAATCCACTCCTAAATCATTCACCAAAATCTTGATTTTATGCATGATGATTTCCTACCTTTTCCTAGCTTTTTCCTATCATCTCCTAAGATCACTTCAACACCAAATCTCCTTCTTTTTTTAACATCAAATCTCCTTGATTGCTGGCTGGAAATCAGCTTCTCTAATTGATCAAATCCATCACTTTTCTTGTGTCATTCACTAAGCACAAAATGAGGAACTCAAGGGTAATAACCATGAAATCTTTTGACTAGTTTTTAACCACTTGAGCAAGCAAAATTCTGCACTTCTAAATTCAGTTTTGGTGCGCCCTCAAGGTCTATATAAGGCCAACAACTTCAGCTCATTCACTTCCTTGAGTGGAGAAAAAAATAGTGGAAGAAGTGAGGTAGTTGGAGAGAGTGTTGAAGTTGTTTTGTTCACAAAAAAAAAAATTCTGCACTTGCATTTCTTCTCCTAGTTTCGACAGCAGCCCCTTGGGGTAAGAAACACCACTCTTCTTCCTTCTTAAGCTCACTTTATATCACTAGTAGTTGGCCATGATCCCTACTTAAGTTCTTCCAAAGCAAAAAGGATTTTTATGCTACTTTGTGTTGCCATTTTCTTCTATACTTCTAGTTACTTAAGCATGTGTTTTCTTTTTATTTCAAGCTTGATGAGAAGCCAAGAACATAGATGGATACATATATATATGTGTCATGAATGGTCTATGTAAAGGCTTGAGAGCATTTCTTTAAAGTTGTGACTTGGGTTTTGTTGTTTAAAACTTGCTTAGAAGACTTCATTTTGTTAATACTACTACCAATATTTTAAGATAAGTTATAAACTCCAATGAGCTTGATGAAACACATAGAGGCTTGATCATTCCAAAGGTCATGACCCAAGTGGTTGAGAGCAAGGGAACTCCATTTTTTTCACTCCTTCTTGTTGAAGAGTTTATGGACTCAAGAACCTCAAATAAAAGAACTCTACTACATCATTTGTAATATAGTAATAAAAAGGTTTTTGAAACAAAAAAATATGTATATTTTAAAACTCCATTATTTGGGCTATGATGTAAAAGAGAGCCTCACTTTGAATGGGTGAAACATCTACTTGATGAAAGGATGTAACCCATGACAAGTTTCTTACTACTTTCATTCTCTTATCATAATTTATTGATAAAGGGAATGGATATTTAAAGAATGATCTAGGCATTTTATGGCCTTGTTGCCGTGAGCTAGAGGGAGTGAATCTTCCATTTTTTTTTGGTCTTGTGTTAATAGTATAATGTTTTAGTAGTTAAATAAACCTACACTTTTTAGCAGACTTGAACTTTCAAATGAGTAAAAATAATGAAAGGAAACAAACCCCTCATTATCATTCCATAGAGGAGACCGTGGCCTTAGGTAGAAACTAGGTCTCTAGTTTGAGTTCTAACTTAGTTGAATAACTTAATTGGTTGAAGGTGTGAGAAAGTAACTTGTAGAGCAAAATCGTGCATTGGAAGGAAAGCGTCTACGGTGAGGGCAACTCTTAGATATTGTTAAGGATTATGTTTAATATGCTTGTATTTTACATGCTTTATATGCTTGTATTTTACTTGCTTATGTTTCACATATTTTATATGCTTGTATTTTACATGCTTATGTTCCATATACTTATGTGTAAGAACATCTTTAAGTGTGTATATTAGTAATATGTGAATGCATAAATTAAGCATGTGACAATATGATGAACAATGTGATAGAATGATTTTCTTGAATGATGCCTTGTGATTATGATTATTGTGTTGTGATCATTGACTATATTTGAGAATATATTGTTAAATGATTGTAATAATTTGGGAAAGTGCCGAGAGCACGTGAGTTGGGTTACCGTCGCATCAACGTCAAATAAATCTTGGATTTTGAAATAAAAACTAAGAGGTATTTTATTAAAAACAAAGAGACACTTAAAAATAGATCTTTCTAAAACCTTAATTAGTAATGGACTAACCACCTTTTCATTAAAAAAAGAATTAAGTGAGAGTTAGAATAATTGAATTAATTATTTTGAACTACTAGTGGATTTCTAACATAAATCATTTTATAACTAGTAGGAGATTTTCTAAAGAAAAGAGACTTAGGACTATAAAGGGAGATCTTGAGCCGAAAATATGGGGTTCTAATTAAGGGGGTTAGTACAAGAATAGATGATCTCGGACACTCCGTGTGAGTGATCCCGTCGAGGTAAATTAACTATGATGATAGAGTTGCTTGTTCATGCATACATCGATGCCAGAAGCGAGGTGTCGTAGAGTCGCCCAGACATAGGTGCGAGCACGTACCGACAGTCAAGAGGAAAAACGGGCATTGTGTCATCAGGGGGATCGCTCTGGGCACAAATCCTTGCGGGGAATAGCGTTTGAGGAAGCCTGGTAGCGGACTCCAGAGCTCTTAAGGCCCTTGCGAGGGAGATATTCCGGAATCATGTGCATTGGCATATAGACTGACAAATAGAGATTTGTGGTGCATCTTATTTTGTGGATTATTCGTTAGAATATTGTGTTATGCTTGCCTATTCTTATATGTTGTTATTATTTATGTCTTGTTAAGAAGTTGACCCTTGCCCGTGGTTCTTTCAAATCTATGAATGTAACCCAGACGATGTCGACGATCGAGCTGACCCCGCTAGTCATGTCGTCCATGACGACATTTGAGTTCCCGGACTCGGGAGCCCCGTTCGCCTGGGAGGTAGACCACGCCTCAGGTCAGGTGACATATACAGGGAACGTGGTCGAGACGACGCATACCGACGGACAAGCTATACACATAGGGATCACGCGCCGAGTGATGCTGTTTCCGGTACCCTTCGCACACATATTAGCTGCTTGGGTAGACGCACACCCTGATGGGGACACCTCAGTTTCAGAGGGCATGTCCGAGATTCCACGCCGGACCACTTTTCGCAGCGGGCCTCGGACTACGGATCCAGCGTTATGCGCTACTCCCCTTAGATTTGTACGGCGCATGCGACCTAGGAGGATGGACGTCGGAGCACCCTCTCCTCACGCCGCTGTAGACCCGTCGGGTTCCCCTGCTAGATCCGTATCACCCGTAGAGTATACTCCCTCGTCTCCGATTCCTATCCCTAAGACTACTCCCTCGGCGGATCCTTCTGTATGCCCTCGCTGTGGCCAGGAAGGGTGTGGATCCGGAGGTTGGATCATAGATTCATCTGACAAGGAGGATAGTGACAAGTCTTCATCACATGTAGATTTATAGTGCTTAATTGGATATTTATGTTGTGATTGAAGAGAATTCAAAGTGATTACTTGCTTAAATTGGGTAATTTAGTGTATTCACTTGGATTCATTCTAACGTTTGTGCATTAATGTTTTCTATGATTTTTTATCTCTAAGTGCACAGAAATGGGAGCATAGCTAAATGATTGACTTGAAAGCGCGTCTGGAAGCGCTGTTTCCTGACATATAAGATTCCAAAAGCTATATCTTGAGCCACACTAATCCAAATGAGATGATCTTGGTCTTGTTGGAAATATAGAAGAATTATCTACAACTTTGATGAAGGAACCGAGACCTAAATCAATCTCTAAGTTGGGGTAATTTGTGCTACAAGTTGATAATGTGATACTGTCTCAGCCTGATACATGTTCAATGTTTTAATCATATCTGGAGTTGTAGGTGTCCAAATGAGATGAAACTGGTGCTATTGGAAAGCTAAGATCCATAGCTTCAACTTTCATGAAGACATCTTGAGCTAATTTGGACTTTACAGAGGTGAAAAATGCATCACAACATGGAAGAACGGGTGCAGGATTGATCGCTTGCGCGTGGAGCGCATCCGGAGAGCAAATTCTGGTCCCTTGCTGTTTGTCTGCTTGAGTCTTGTGCTAGCGCACCCGGAGCGCTTCTGACGTGCTGAAACGTTAAAAACTCATGTTTTTGATGTTTTGCATCATTCTTTACCCGTCCAAAGACCTAAAAACGCTGGGAGGCTAGTCTAGGGTGCTAGGGATTCATTCTCCACCATCTCCGAGGAGGATTCAAGCTTGGGAACAAGGATTTAAGTCTTCAATGGAGTGGTTCTCTACCATTGTTTCTATTTTCTGGTTTGGTTTCTCTTTCTCTATGAGTGACTAAACTCTTTTAGGCTAGGGTTAGATGAATTTTGTGGAAACCCTTATGTAATTGGATTCTATTATTTCTATGCAAGTTTATTCATGTTAATTGACCCTTTATCTTTGTTCTTAATGCCTTTTGATAATTGATAATTACTAAATTGAATTTGGGTTATGCTCATGATTGGAAAATTGGGGTTTTTAACTAGCATTGAGATTGTTGGACATATCTATAGGGTTATAGGAATATAATTCTATTTGGTATGAATCTTTATTCTTTATGCTTGATTAAATTAATTTGGACCTAAGGGATTAGGGCTTATTAGTTAAATCAAAGGGATTAAGAGGAAAGAAATTTTCGTTAATCTAATTTAGAGGATTTAAACTTCAATTGTTCATGAGTATCGCTTGCATTGGTTTTGAATTCAATTGCATAAAGGTGGAAACAAAATGATTCAACCCCTAGTCGTTTTTAATTATTCAAACTCAATTACTTTTTATTAATTTTAGTTGTTACAAATAGCATCAATTCCAATACAAAGAATTTGTTCACGTTCAAAATAGTTACAAAGTTGTTGAGTTAATTAGTCAATCACAATCTTTGTGGATTCGATCTTTTTATTACTTGATGACGAAATCGTACACTTGCAATTTAGTTCAACAAGTTTTTGGCGCCGTTGCCGGGGATTGTTGAATTGATTTTTAACACGGCAAACTAGTACTTTTTGAACAATTTCTTTTTATTGATTTTATTTTCTGTTTATAAAAAAAAATATTGTTATAATTGTTGCGGTGCTACTTACCTTTTCCTTTAGTGTTGTGCATGCGAGGTAAACAAACCGGTGAGCTGTTGTTTGACCCATAAATAGAAAAGACAGCAAAGGCTAATAAGAAGAAGGCAAGGGAAGCAAGACAACAACAAAATCAAGCCTCTGCTTCTACTTCCCTCATTACAACTCTAGTAGTAATGGGGGACATACCACCACCACCGCGCACCTTGGGCGATTTTGGGAGAAGGAACAATCCAAGGGGTGTCATGGCCTACCAACTGGAGGAAGCAAATGCTTTTGAGATCAAACCATCCCTGTTGAGCACTCTCAAGCAAAACCAATTCGCTGGGGATGAAATTGAAGACCCAAATCAGCACTTGGTAAATTTCTATGAAATTTGTGGCACCTTCATGCTGAATGGAGTGACAGAAGGGGCCAAGAAACTAAGGCTTTTTCCTTTTACCCTACGAGATAGAGCAAGAGATTGGCTGCACACTTTGCCTACAGGAAGCATCACTACTTGGGATGATTTGGAGGATAAATTTATGAACAAATTTTTTCCACTCTCCAAGTTCATTAAAAGAAGAGGTGAAATTCATGGGTTCCAGCAGAACCATATCGAAAATCTGTATGAGGCTTGGGAGAGATTCAAGCTTCTTCTGAAAAGATGTCCCGACCATGGGTATGATGAGTTTAATCAGATCCAGATGTTTTGCAATGGGTTGAGGCCAAATACAAGAATGATGCTGGATGCCTCAGCTGGAGGTACAATTAACAGTAAAACAACTGAAGAAGCAAGAACTTTAGTGGAGCAAATGGCTTCCAATGAGCAGTTGTGTCAAAATGATAGAGGAACACAGGGTAGAAGAGGACTCCTTGAGCTAGAAACACAAGATGCACTATTGGCTCAAAATAAATTGGTCTCTCAACAATTGGAAGCTATCACCAAGGAGCTTAAAGCGCTGAAAACGGGAGCCCCTATCCCCGCTCAGGTGAACCAGTTGAACAGGAACTTGAGATGTGACTTTTGTCAAGGACCTCATGAGAATGGAGGTTGCGATGCTAAGGGATTTTCGAATGAGCAAGCTAACTACATGGAAAATTTTCAAAAGCAAGGAGGGAATCCTTATTCTGACACCTATAATCCTGGGTGGAAGAATCATCCCAACTTTTCTTGGAAACAGCAAGATAGCCCATCATCAAGCAACCCTCCACAACCTCAAAAGCAAGAGAAGCCAAATCAATTAGAAGAAGCTCTCACTCAATTCATGAAGATGACTCAATCCAACTTCCAGAATATCCATTCCAACTTTCAGACTCATGAGTCTCATTTCAAGAACCAAGAGGTCTCTATCAAAAGTCTGGAGAGTCAAATTGGGCAACTCTCAAAGCAACTTGCGGAGCAAACCAAATGTAAGTTTTCTGCTAGCACAGTTGATAATCCTAAAAATGAGAACTATAGTGCAATTACTTTGAGAAGTGGAAAAATAATGTCTGAAGTTGAGGGGAAGAAAAAGAGTGAAAAAAGTGAGGTGGACGGAGTTGAAAATGAGAGCAGTAAAAATAAAGAAAAAGAAGAAAAAAGAGAGGTTGAGAAGAAGTCCAACTTAGAAGAAGGAGGCATAGTTATAACTGAGCAGTGCGGTGAGAAATAAGCCCAAAGTGGTTCCTCCATATAAGAAGTCATCATATCCTCCTGTGAGCAAGAAAAAGGAGAAGGATGAACAATTCTCTAAGTTCATGGATGTCTTCAGCGCCTCGGATCAACATTCCTTTCGCAGAAGCTCTTGAGCAAATGCCTTTATATGCCAAATTCATGAAGGAATTGTTGACTAAGAAGAAGAAATTCAAAGAAGATGAGACTGTAGCTTTGACAGAAGAGTGTAGTGCCATCATTCAAAGAAATCTCCCTCCAAAGCTGAAAGACCCTGGAAGCTTCACAATTCCCTGCACTATTGGGAATTTAAATATTGACAAAGCCCTTTGTGATTTGGGAGCTAGCATCAATTTGATGCCGTTATCTATGATGAAGAGGCTGGGAGGAGGTGAAGTCAAGCCTACAAAAATGACATTGCAGCTGGCAGATAGGTCAATCAAATACCCTTATGGAGTTATGGAAGATGTATTGGTAAGGGTTGGCAAATTCCTTTTTCCGGTAGACTTTGTGATCCTTGACATGGAGGAAGACAAGGAGGTCCCTCTTCTTCTTGGAAGACCTTTCCTAGCTACAGGAAGAGCCTTGATTGATGTCCAACAAGGTAAATTAATTTTGCAGTTCCAAGATGAGAAAGAGGCTTTCAATGTGTTTGAGGCTATGAGGCATCCCGATGACACCGAAAAGTGCTCTAGAATTGATGTGGTTGGGCATCCGGTTGGAGAGAATCTTGATCAAGACCGACCTTCCAAACCCTTAGAGAAGGGTGACAATGAATTCTATTGAGGAGATGTCTGAAGAGCTGGATGATGGGATGGAAAAATTTTTAGTGCAGGAAAAAGGAAGAAAAGGAAAGAGTAGTCTGCATATGGGCCATGGGAAACAATTCCCAAATTGCAAAATTTCAAAGAAGGCACATGTAGAACCTAGTCATTCTTATGAAAAGCGCGAAACAAAGTAGGGATGACAATGTCCACCCACATAAATTCAAGAGGAGAAAAAGGAGACCAATGCCAAAAAGGGAAATGATTTCTATGCAAGCACTCAGGGCTATGGGTGTGCATCTTCCCAAGGAAGGTGGTGCTTCAATCTTCTTTTCCTCCTTTAAGGAGCCTTGATCGACTCCTTCAAGCGTCAAGCTAGTGACGTTAAAGAAGCGCTTCATGGGAGGCAACCCATTGGTGGTGGCGTCAGGCGGCCCACCTTTCTCATTTCAAGTTAGCGGTTGAGTTGAGCGGCTCAACACACGGGTTCTACCTTTCTTTCCATTCTTTTGCTATTTATTTATTTTTATTTTTTTATGTTGAATTTATTTTCGTTTGTGTGTGAAGTTGATACCATGCACCCTATGACTGAGCTCTTGTCCCTCTATGGAATTCCTTTTCATCTGAGAATTTGTTTGTGAACTGTACTCTTATTGTGTGCATGATGTGTATGATCAAGGAACTGAAACTTTTGTTGACATGAACCTTTTTAAGCAACTTCTTGTAACCGTAACTTTTGAGAATTTCAGTGGTCATTAATCTTTTCCCATTACAAAAGCAAAATTTGTGAGTGTTTGAGCCTAAACAGTAATTTATTTATTCTTGAGTGCTCTACCATTTGTATGAATTCTTCAGAACTTGACTCGGTTCTTGATTGCTTTTGCATTGCATGTGAACACACACATAGATGATTGAGATCTTTATTTTTGTTTGAACAGCTAGAGCCTTTGATTGCCTACCCTTGTGATATTATCCTTTGCTAGCCCTTTTGAGCCTTAAGCTTGTTTGTTGAATTTTAAGCTCAATACAAGCCAATAACTGGAAAAACCAATTGTCCCTTTAAATTGGAGTTGAGAGATTGTTTTCTAAAAAATTGGTTATTTGGTTGTGAATTAAGTTTGGGGTTGCTTGAGGGCAAGCAACAATCTTAAGTTTGGGGTGGCTACACAAAGCATGTGCATGTAGTCATTTCAAAAAAAAAATGAACAAGCCAGAGGAGAACAACAATAAAAAGATTCAAATTGTTATTTCAAAAAAAGAAAGAGAAAAGAAAAGAAAAATCAAAGTGAGAAAGCAAGGAAAAAGTTCTCTTGTGGTTTGTTAGTACTAAAGTTGAAGGTGATTGGGGGAAGTTTGTGAACTGATACAAGGTATGGATAAGAAATAATAGAGGCATCTCTTAACTCCAATTAAGTTAGCCTAGATCCAAAGAAATATCCTCCCTTACCTAAGCCCCATTTCACCCTTTGAAAAGATCTCATAATGTGTGTGGCATTTGTGTGTTTTTGCTTTCTTAGAATTTTGTCAAGCCTATGGTAGATGATTGCATTTGGTGTGAGTTGAGGGTAAACAGTACCCTGAGACACTTGAGTGGAGTGAAACACATTATCTAGAAAGGTTTAATGGGAATTGATTTGTTGCTCTGAGTAAATAAATTCATTTTGGTTACTTGATTTGTGATAATTGGAAATCATGAATACAAAAGAGTAGGTGAATTGATTGTGCATGGATTGTCAAAAAATTTTATGAAAAGTTCACCTAGATGAATTGGAATTATTTGAAATCCAACCCATGTTTTTTATTGAGTTTGCTTGAGGACAAGCAAAGAGATAAGTTTGGGGTTGTGATAAGTCTTCATCACATGTAGATTTATAATGCTTAATTGGATATTTGTGTTGTGATTGAAGAGAATTCAAAGTGATTACTTGCTTAAATTGGGTAATTTAGTGTATTCACTTGGATTCATTCTAACGTTTATGCATTAATGTTTTCTATGATTTTTTATCTCTAAGTGCACAGAAATGGGAGCATAGCTAAATGATTGACTTGAAAGCGCATCTGGAAGCGCTGTTTCCTGACATAGAAGATTCTAAAAGCTATATCTTCAGCCACACTAATCCAAATGAGATGATCTTGGTCTTGTTGGAAAGATATAAGAATTATCTACAACTTTGATGAAGGAACCGAGACCTAAATCAATCTCTAAGTTGGGGTAATTTGTGCTACAAGTTGATAATGTGATGTTGTCTCAGCCTGACACGTGTTCAACTTTCATGAAGACATCTTGAGCTAATTCGGACTTTACAGAGGTGAAAAATGCATCACAACATGGAAGAACGGGTGCAGGATTGATCGCGTGCGCGTGGAGCGCATTTGGAGCGCATCCGGAGAGCAAATTCTGGTCCCTTGCTGTTTGTCTGCTTGAGTCTTGTGCGCGCGCACCCGGGCGCTTGACGTCTTTGAAACGTTAAAACCTCGTGTTTTTGATGTTTTGCATCATTCTTTACCATTCCAAAGACCTAAAAACGCTGGGAGGCTGGTCTAGGGTGCTAGGGATTCATTCTCCACCATCTCCGAGGAGGATTCAAGCTTGGGAACAAGGATTTAAGTCTTCAATGGAGTGGTTCTCTACCATTGTTTCTATTTTCTGGTTTGGTTTCTCTTTCTCTATGAGTAACTAAACTCTTTTAGGCTAGGGTTAGATGAATTTTGTGGAAACCCTTATGTAATTGGATTCTATTATTTCTATGCAAGTTTATTCATGTTAATTGACCCTTTATCTCTGTTCTTAATGCCTTTTGATAATTGATAATTACTAAATTGAATTTGGGTTATGCTCATGATTGGAAAATTGGGGTTTTTAACTAGCATTGAGATTGTTGGACATATCTATAGGGTTATAGGAATATAATTCTATTTGGTATGAGTTTGTATGAATCTTTATTCTTTATGCTTGATTAAATTAATTTGGACCTAAGGGATTAGGGCTTATTAGTTAAATCAAAGGGATTAAGAGGAAAGGAATTTTCGTTAATCTAATTTAGAGGATTTAAACTTCAATTGTTCATGAGTATCGCTTGCATTGGTTTTGAATTCAATTGCATAAAGGTGGAAACAAAATGATTCAACCCCTAGTCGTTTTTAATTATTCAAACTCAATTACTTTTTATTAATTTTAGTTGTTACAAATAGCATCAATTCCAATACAAAGAATTTGTTCACGTTCAAAATAGTTACAAAGTTGTTGAGTTAATTAGTCAATCACAGTCCCTGTGGATTCGATCTTTTTATTACTTGACGACGAAATCGTACACTTGCGATTTAGTTCAACATATAGTACTAGGGATGCACCTCTCGATATCCCTACTGTCGACGCCATTGGTGACGACGACGTCAGTACGCCCGTGGTAGACGATATGGAGGAGGATTCGATGGTGGAGGATGAGGAGGAGGAGGAGGGCCTCTATGAGCGGCAGGCATCGCCCTTGGTAGTTCATTTTGAGGCAGACCGAGATCACATAGCCGCCCCTGCTGCTTGAGTTAGTGTGTTGATCAGCTTAGTGTGTCTTATGTCGGAGTCTGTCTGTTGTATTTTGGGATTATGTCTGTACTTGTAGTAGTTTAGTAGTCGAGTGAGGCTCTACTTTTGGAGCAGCCCTATGCGTAGGTGTCTGCCGGGAGTGCCTCAGATGTATGAGTATTTCTTATAGGAAAATTCATATGTCAGATGTATTTTGTAAAACCTTGTAGGATGTATTGCCTCAGTATTTTATATATGTATTCCAGACGTATTTCCTTTTGTTCTCTTTGTATGCCATGCTCTGTCAATGCTGTATTTACTCTATCATGTTATTTGCGAAAGGGTTTTATAAAAAAAAAAAATTAACCGTGATTTCTATCGAACAGTATCAAAACTATTTCATACTTGGTGGTTTTTGTCTCGTAAGTAGCGCCTGGATTTCGGGGTGTTATAGCGGTAATCCTCGTGTTGTTCGTCACCGCTGTCGTCGTTTTCCTAGTGGCCTCCGTCCAGTTCATGGCTCCACCATCACTATAGATTGAAGCCCTCCCCTTCTTCTTATCCTGTCGAATCTTTCTCTCCCCTACTCCAACGTGCCCACGCCGTTTCCCCCTCCACCACGGCGACCTGAGTGTTTCCCCATCCGCCACCATATTCACAGGCTTGCCCATCTTCCCAACGTCGAATCCGTGAGCCGCTACGCATCCGATCTTAACCGCTCCGTTCCCCATCCTCCGCCGCCGGTCATGGAAAATGCCGGAAACCCTTCCACCGCTCCTGGTTCCTGCGCATAGATCGGAGGAGAAGAAGAAGAACACTTTGCTCACGCCGAAAACCCTTTGCTCTTCTTCGTTGCAACATCATAAGCTCTTGCGGCGGCTTCTGCAGTGTTAAAGGTGCCAAGCCATATTGTTACTGCTTTGTGTGGAACGCGAATTTCAGCTACCCATTTTCCCCATCGCCTCAGCCTCACTCCTCTGTACGATCTTCTCCTCTTCCTTTCTATCTCTTTCCCTCATCCCTTCCAATTCTCGAGGCACCGAATTAGCAACCAATGCATGCTTGTTTAGTTGCACAATTTTTCTGAGCGAGCAGAACATTTGTAACATGTGGCAAGATTGGAAGACCCAAACGCAGAAGGTGGAAATCATCGAATCACAAAGGGCACGTGGGAGGACCAATGACTAAAGCAGGGAGAAGCTTGTGTAGAAGATGAAAATAAAGCTAGGCAGGACGTTTCCAACATGTGGCGGAAAGAAAGGAAGGTGAGTCTGCGCAGAAATGTTCGAACATGTGGCAACATCGCAAGAAGAAGGAGGAAACGAAGAAGGCAGAGCAGCTGAGTTGCGCGCGAAAAAATCCGGGAGGCGGTATTCGCTTATTATGTATAGGATATATGTATTGATTAAATTCTTCAATTTAGATGACACCCACACACCCATATATATATATATGGTGATATAAAACAGAGCTTTAACGAACATAGTATTTTTTGGGTTTAAAACTTGATATAATCTAAGTTGAGTCGAGTGGACCCATATAAGTGAGCAAAACTCTTTTTTTATTTATAAGACTCGAACTCGAGACCTTACTTAAGGTAAACCAAACTCTTTATCACTTGAAATGGTCGGCGCACATTGTAACGAATGTAAGTATTTGATAAGCAAAAATAATTTATAAAAAATTTAGTTTGAAGAAACAAATTGGAAAATAGACGATCAAAATGATAAAATCACGATTTTTCAAAAAAAATATAATTAAATCAAACGAAAAACTATCAAAAGTTTGCCACATTAGCCAATAATATGAAACACCTTGAGGTTAGTACTCTCTTCTTAATTATAACCATGTCAAAGTCAATAAGGGAGACTTCTCCAGTAACATTCAAATCATGAATGAGAGTATTAGCCCATTAGCAAACATAGCATTTTTTTTTTTTTTGGTTTAAGCCTCAATATAATCTGAGTTGAGCCAGATGGACTATATAAGGTAGTAAAGCTTTTCCAACGCTTTTTTTTTTTCCATTCACAAGACTCAAACTTGAGATTTCGCTTAAGGTGAACTAAACTCTTTGTCACTTGAACCAACCAAACGCTGTTAACGAATGTGGTATTTGATAAACAAAAATAATTTATAACAAAATTTAATTTGAAGAAACAAATTGGAAAACAGAAGGTCAAACTGAGAAAATATGTCAAAAATATAATTAAATCAAACAAAAACTATCAAAAGTTTTTCTTCACAAAAAAAAAATCATAAGTTTGTCACATTAGCCATTAACATGATACACCTAGAGGTTAGTACTCTTCTTAATTTTAACATGTCAAAGTCAATAAAGGAGACTTCTCAGTAACATCCAAATCAATCCCAGTTTCAATTTCATTTTCTTCCTTCACCAGTGTACTCATTGCACGAATTCTTATAACGTAGCTAGGTACATAGACTAATATTGTTTTATACATTTATTATTGAGTCCACAAAAACAACAACCCAGAACACAATTCCTGCTGGAATTTAATTCCTGTCAACAAATAAATATAAATTCCAAGATGTGGAAACAAACAAAGCAACTGGCTGAGATGGATTGGATTCTTTTCTTTTAAAACAATGACTTCTAGCCACTCAATCAAGTTCTTGAGATTCACTACTACATTAAAGTATAAATACCAATACCATCCCATATCCCGTCCCCTATAATTCTGTTGTGATCTAAACCATTGCCTACTAAGAGGAAACAAATAAAAATAAGATCAATTTTGTTTTATTCAAAAGGGGTATAAAAAAACAAAGACTGAAAAGGGTCGAAGTGTCTATCTGTATTTTGTAGCAATATATAGTAGTATATGATCAAATTGGACATGTTGACATATGCAATAATGCAACCAATCCAACGCCATGGTATGCCACTGCCTAATGTCTCACATTTATAATCACAATTCACAAAGCATCCACAGCATCCGCCGTATCTTCTGTGTCTCCACAAAAAAACCCAATTCTTGATTTAATAGAAGAGACGCCGTAAAATTGTAAAATAAGGTTAAGCAAAACAATTAGCCACTATATTTTTTTTCATCTAATTTGGATTTTGATTATTATATTTTTAATATGGATCTTTGTAATTTTATCATTTGAATATTTATTCCCGAGAAACTACAAGTCTAGGATTCACTTTTCAATGAAAAATAAAAACTAGGACTTTAACAAGTACAAACAAGGGGGGACAAGTACCAACAAGGGGGGACTAAAACACAAGTCAATAATACAAGGATTAAAAACTTTAATGGTTAGAACATATTGGTTTTAAAAAAGTAAAAATATTGAAACTATTATATTGGTTATTTTGTTCTTCTTGGAGTTGGAACCCAAACGATTAATAAATCTGGACCCTCAATAATTTTGAAGATAACACTGACTATTTTGATTGAACAATTTATCTTGAAATATTTGATCAAGTGTGTTTGAGTGTGCAGAAGGATATCTTTCCAGAAATTGCTAGATATCACCAAAGAAATGACCATCACTCTGGTTGAAGACTAAGCAATATCAAAGCAGAACCAAGTATCATGCATCTGATCTTACCTAGAATTAACTTTGCATGTGTCTACCTTCACCAAGAAACAAATCACCATGCGTCTGCATAGAAGTGAGCTTTTGCGTCTGGTTAGAAAAAAGCTTAACAGAATTACAGTGTCTTCCTAACTCAAGCTTCAATGTATAAGGAATCAAATTCAAAGTATCCCTCATAAGCAAGATACGATGAAGAATGACAAAGTAGATCATTTCATATTTGGATGCCTAGTCACAAAGAAAGGATATTTTTGGAAGAATGCAGAGTCATCTTCGTACATAGTACAATTGCAAGAGCACTCACCAAATAGCACAACGTGAGCTCAATAAGGACAAAAGAAACTGATAGGTTTTGAATTTCAACAGTGATGAAGGCTCTATGTGTCACAACGGGATTACTGCCAAGTCTAAATGGATCAACACCTCCTATTGGCTATAAATACCCCTGAAGAGCGAAGACAAAATATAAGAAGCAATCAACTAAGTTAAAAGTTTGTAAGAACTCTTACTCACGCTCTTACTTGACTATTCTCTCAAATTGAGACTTACTTGTTTTATTTGAACTTTAATTTGCTTATCTTCTCTTGTTGAGAGCAGCTTCTTACTAAATCGTAAAAATCTTTTCTTGAATAGGCATTTTCCTTAAGGGCATAAGGTTGTGTTGGCTTAGGAAGTTATAAGTATAGTCAGGTTGACAAGGATATACTTACAAGCTTGTATTCAGTCTGATTAAAGTCCTTTAGGTACGAAAGGACTAGATGTAACTATCAAGATTGATAGTGAACTAGTATAAATTGCTCGGTGTGCTTCTCTTTACTGTTATACTCCTTTTATAACTCTGTTTTAAAGTTTTTGATTATCAGTTTTAAACTTTGATTTGAAAAATATTTATTATTTTCAAACTAGCACCGAGTTTTCTGCATATGCCTTAAGCTAGTGACATCTCACTAACTCAAGCTTTTTGTGTCTGCCTGTGCTTAGAAGTTTTGAAGTCTTGCTTTGCGAAAAAGTTTTTAAAACATGATTCAACCCTTCTTCTTGTGTTTTTCTCTTCACATTTCGTTGGTACTAGAGCTCAACCTCTAGGTTGAGCATTTAATCGTGTTAGAGGATAAAGATTCTTTCTTGATCATGGACTCCAAAGAGATGCATGTTAACAGACCTTCTTTGTTCACTGGGAACGAGTTTGACTACTGGAAGGAAAAGATCAAAACTTTCTTTGAGGCCAGTCAAGTTGAACTTTGGGATATTATTGAAAGTGGTTATACTCTACCTGCAGCTGAAGATGGCACTTCTATACCTAGAGTAGATTGGACAGATGAGCACAAGAAGAGCTACCAACTAAACCAAAAAGCAAGGCATTACCATATGTATGCCATTACAAATGCTGAATATTGGGCTTGGGCCAGCCAATATGTCGGTCCAAAATAGTTTCGCACAAGTTGATTGTTTATGGTGGCATGAGGAGTCGACTTATAAGCTTGGCCGACTCGATAACATTGCCGACCTACAGGGTCAGCCATAGTCTACAAGATTGTTGATATGCACAACATTAGTATGCGTGCTTTTCATTACGTTGCCCCCATACTGAGCTATCTGATCTACAGGGCTAAATAGGCCATTGGTGGTTGATCGTAGCGAGAAAATAACCAACTCTGCTTAGAAGAAATCGTCTTTGTGAGTGAATCCCTTTGCGGATGCATGTAACACCCTCATTTTCATTCCTTAGAACTTAGTATATGTTTGCGTGTGTGAGTATGATTTTACATGTTATCATATGTTTGAAAATGTTTTTGGATGATTAAATTACTAATTAGGAAGTTATGGATCTCGAACGGGCGAATCGGGATAAAATGCCAACCTGGGCACAGGGCACCACAGACAAAGGCGCCTGGAGCCTGGGTTCTGATTGCGAGGGCGCAAACCTGTTACTGCACATGCGTTTTTACGTGTTTTGACCCGTTGGACTTGACCCAAGTGACACTACTCGACCTAAAATGTCATGGAACAACTAAGACACTAAACCCTAAGCCTAAACACTTATTTTAATTCCCTCTTAGTCATTCTAAACCCTACCTAAGTGCTACTCAAGAACCCTAAGGAGGATCTCACCGTTTTTAACTGTTTTCCTTTGTTTCTTGTCAAAATTCAGTGTCGTTTGAAGTGTCATGACTAGAATGCAATCCTCCACGTCCTAGCTTTGTTCTCTTTCTATTCTAGGGAAGTAAATTTCGTGGGTAATCCTTTCTAATTTTATGTTTCAATTCCTTCCTTGAGATTTCAAAATTCTAATATCGTTTTTGGAGTATACTATGATCGTGACTATAGGAAACGTGAAATAAGTTCTTGATTCTGCCTCCTCACCTTTTGGATCGTGATTATGACTAACGTAAGAAGAGGGTGGTTCATTCATATGGAAATTGGGTAGTTATGGATTTAATTAATATGATTGGGGTGTCTCCTGACCCCTAAGTCTCGCACGACAATTTGCTTTTTCCACCATTGTAAGAGCAATGGTTTTGGTTATTTACTGTTTTATGTGTTAGAACCCTTGTTAGAGCAAGGGGATAAATTAATAATATGGTGATTAAGTGTTGGAATGATATGAGCATGGCCTAGTAATGTTAATTTACTGATTTTGGGACTGTTTTGTATGCTACATGTTTAACGGTGAATTGTTTGGTTTAAATGTGTTAATTATGTATGAGCATGCTATTAGAATCATGATAATAGGTGTTTTTTTATGGTCACTGCTGTAAATTGTGTGTATGTGCATAAGCCCTTGATTTGGCTAAGTGTTAGTTGTTGTAGCCCATAGTTTGGCTATATTTCCCTTTTGCAAAGTTGATGATCTATATTATTGATGTTAGTGTATTTATTACCCTAAGGTTTGTTTTCATAGGCCAATATGACCCTAAGAGTATTAGGACATTTGGACTATGGTTTGGAAGTGGAGTGTGGTACTTAGAGCAACTAAGTGAATTGTGCAGTACATTGGTTAAAAGAAAAGGTTAGGTTGCGTCTCTGATAATTGGTAAGGTTACTTGATAACTTGGTTTAAGAAACGAATCATAGGGGTTAGTTTTTGATGAAAAGACCTTAGAACCATATTCTATATTAATTTAGGGATGTCTCGTCATGTGCTCCAAGGCATGGAGCCTACTGGGATGCAAAATCACGATTTGGGGACAGAGCTGAAGCGTAGGGCGCTGGCCCTTATTGTCACAGTGATTCAGGCGCCTGGTAACAATGTTTTTCACTTCTTTTTTGATGTTTTGACCCGCTAGGTTTCTGACTTGATAGGTACTCAATAGATGATCAATAATTAGAGTTCTTAATATTAATTAAAGGTATGGATTAGTGGTTGTCTTTAGGACTAATTAACTTAATTAAATTCCTAAGTAATTTAAGTTAAAGAATTAGAAGTTGACTTGCTAATGAATAACTAGGAAACGTTCTAATTGGATTAGGAGTAACTAGTTATGTTCTGATAAGGGGTGAGTCGTTATGATTAGAATGGTTAGAGGATGTTAGTTGTTAGTAATTGGTGTTAATGCTAGTTACGAATCGTTAAGCGGACTCGTCAGCATTTGGGGGAAACCTTGTCGTAATATGGGTAAGAACTCGTCGCAATATGAGCGAGAAGTACATTGTTACGTTAGGACATGCTTGTGTGTCTGCCATGTGGTCGAGAGTTAGCCACAAGTTATCGTTTGATGATTAGGCTGGTACCAGTAGGGGGTCTTACGTAAAAGCGAGGCACTACTGGGATGTCCCACAGATATACTGGATCACCCTGACTAGACTCTGCTTGTCTCTATGGATAGTTAGGGCACTCTTATTCGCTCAACCGGAGTTAGATGGATTCACATGCATTAACGGAGTAGATGGTAGCTCGAGTCTTGAACTACGTCGTCATTGACGTAGTTGTATGTTGTTCATTGGTTTTGGCTATGACATTAGATAATTGGTAGGGTCACATGTTGGTTGTATGCGCATCATGTTTATTATTTCCCCTACCGTGCGATTTCTATATGAATGTCATTCCTCACCTCTTCTTCCTTTGTGGCTATTCGTACACCCTTGTGTACGGGTAGGTGATGAGCTTGCAGGTGATGACGATAGAGTGGATGTGGACGCCAAAGAGTAGTCTGCATGATGCTGCTTAGTTAAGATTTTGTTATGTTTTTACGCTTTGTTTTGATTTAAACTATATACTAGTTGGGTAAAGCTCTGATTACATGTGACATCGGGATGTTGGGTTTTACCTCAACTTTGCATTTTGTTTTTGAACTATTTCTTTGCAACGTTTTATTTGAATTTTGTTATATGATATTCGCTACGCTTTTTATTTTTAAATTTTTTATGATTTTCTGCATGCTTATCGTTAATTTCACTACAAGGGGTAACCGGTGTCACAATGCGCATCAACGCTTGTGATGTAGGCATGATCGCCTTGATTTCAATGGTGTAAATCAAATATAGTGTCATATCATGTCTCAGATCGACATCAAGTACCAGTTATAGCTTCAGATGGCTAGAATGATGTTGTTCTAGTCGACATCACCAAAGCTTTGTGCAGGTAAGTGGAGCGACCGATACCATACCTTAAATTTTCAAGTCAACCATATCATCGGATAGGTGACTATAGTGTCTGTTACAAAGCATTAGGGAGTGAGACCTTAATAGGGTCCACTGTGGTCAAGGTCATGTTCGAGGTCAACGTTCTCCTCGTCCAAGTGTAGGAGCTTGGAGGGAACTGGACTTTTGTCGGGGCGTGAAGCCGAGTTTTCGCGGTTCTCCTTGTCCAAGCATAGGAGCTTGGCGGAGAATGTAACACCCCTCAGTTCCGCATTTATCTACTCCTTAATTATCTAACTTAAGTCCATAATTAACGATACCATATACAAAATGATAATAAAGGGATATATAAATATTTACAACTTATACATACAAAGTAGCATATTTACATAGATACAAAAACATATATCTACATCATGATCCAGGGAGTACAACAAAAGGGTGTGGTATAAACCTAACCACCCAAACTATCCATATGTACAACAAAAAGCGGTAAGAAAAAGATACATAGCTGACCAATCACATGGTACGCTCCACATATAGGGACCCACATGTATCCCTCTAAAAACCTGCTCACTCCTAAGTCTACCCCTCCAGCATCAACCTGTTGGAACCTAAACGATTGAGAAGTTTAGACCCTCATTAATTTTGATGATAACAAAGTATTTGCAAGTGAACAATTTATCTTCTAATAAGTCTTGAAGTGTGCAGGAATTGAAATCATTTATGATTTATAACTCACTCAAGCAAGAAGAAGTATTTCACAAGAAATTGAATACATTCTATGTGTGTCTACATCCGTTCACTCCAGCGTCTTGTTTGTAGCGAGCGTCCGGTAGTGTTATCTTATGACACATGGTTACTCAATTGCAGCGAGCATCCGTTGTATTTTTTGAGCGAGCATTTGGTCTTTTAAATGAAGCAGGTGATGGTCACGTTTATGCTCTTTTACCTCAGTTTTCCTGGAACGGAATTTGAATTTGATTTTTTGCGCTCAATTTTATGTACGAGAAATCAAAGGTGACACCTTTAGAATAAGACAAATTCATACAAGGCAATTGTGTGAAAAGCAGATAGTACAATAACGAAAATATGTACTATTCTGATATTCTCTAGAAAGGAAGAAAAGGACATAATTTCAAATTATCTCACCCAATGATTTGAAATATCTGCAATGGTAATATCCTCAAGGTATTATATAAATACCTCAAGCCTCTCATTGAAGAAGGTAGCTAGAAACTACATTCTGAAAGAGCTATTACTCAAGTGAGCAATCAAGTTTCGTGCCAAGTTTTTGGAAACCAAGAACTGAACTTCAGCGTCTTATATTCTTTCTTTTAGAAAGTTATTGTTTTAAGCTTAATCTTTTCATCCTCTCTGTGAGAGTTATTTGATTGTATTCAAAAGAAAATACTTTGTGAAAGTTGTATTGACTAATTACAGGCTTAGTTCCTCAAAGGCTCAAACGTACTGATTCGTTTTGAGAAGTTAACAGTATTGTCAAGTTTGTGACAGTAGAATACTCTTAAGAAAATTTGTAATCAGTTAATTATAGTAGAAAATCCTTCAGGAACGGAGGGACTAGACGTAGCTACCAGTATGATGGTGAACTAGTATAAATCTCTGTGTCTCTTGCTTTACTGCTTTACATTTACTTTTATCTTGCAAAGAAAGACAAGTTTTCATAAACTTATTTCCAGCGTCCGGTCTTACTTCAGCTTCCGATACCAAACAGTTTTCAAAGAAAAGAGTTTTTAACTTAAAGTTTGCAAAAAGTTTTCAACACAATTCAACCCCTCTTCTTGTGTTCACGTTCAGTTGGTACCAGAGCTCGGCCTTTTGGTTGAGCACTTAACAGTGTTAAGAGAAAAGATCCTATACTGTGAACATGTCTGTAGAAGGTGGTCACATGATTCGTCTTCCTCTATTTACTGGAGAAAAGTTTGATTACTGGAAAAATAAGATAAAAGCTTTCTTTGAGAGACAACAACTTTAGTTGTGGGATATAGTTGAAAGTGAATACCTTATTCCCACTAGTGCTGCTGGAGTTGCTATAGCTAGAGAAAATTGGAATGATGAGCAGAAAAAGAGATATCAGCTCAATCAAAAAGCTAGATTTATTCTTATGTGTGCTATGTCTGAAAAAATATATGATAAATGTGGTAAATTTGATACGGCCAAAGAAATTTGGGATTCTCTTGTTTTGTCTTATGAGGGCTCTGCCCAAGTAAGAGAAACTAAAGCCAACATGTTGGTTTGCCAATATGAGTTGTTTAAAATGGAAGATGGTGAAAACATTGAATCTATGTTTGGAAGATTCCAAACACTTGTTCATGGGTTACAAGCCCTTGGAAAAAGCTACACCACTCCTGACCATGTGAGAAAGATCTTGAGAAGTTTGACCAAGCAGTGGTGACCCAAAGTCACTGCTATACAAGAAGCAAAAGATTTAAATGTCTTACAGCTTGAAGATCTTTTGAGTTCTCTGAAAGCTCATGAACTTGAGCTGAATGAGGAAGAACCTGTGAAGAAAAGCAAGTCTATTGCTTTGAAAGTCAACAAGCACAAAGCTAGTTCTTCTAAAGCCCTTTAGGCTGAAGAAGAATCAGAAGATGAAGCTTTAGAAGGAGATGATGATGGAACAGATGATGAGCTCGCAGTCATATCTAGAAAGATCCAAAGAATGTGGAAGAAAAGAAACTTCAAAAAAAAATTCCAGAAGAAAGATGTCAAGGATTAAAAGGAAAGCAAAAACAAAAGTCAAGTCATTTGCTATGAATGCAAAAAGCCAGGACACTTTAGGTCAGAATGTCCTAATCTTATGAAAAAGCCCACAAGAAGTTCTTTCAAGGGAAAGAAGAAGAGCCTATGGCTACATGGAAAGACTTGGACCTATCATCCTCTGAAGATGATAATGAAGAAGAAGCCAATCTTTCCCTCATGGCAAACACTGACTTAGACTCCGAAGAAGAAGTTGAAGAGGTAACAATATATGATTCTTCCCTGTAATTTTAAGAGTGAAATAATCTTAAATTACAGCGACTAAATCGAAATAAAAAAAATTACAGGGACTAAAACTGAATTTCACGCAAATTATAGGAACCAAAAAGGGTATTAACCTTACCAATAAATAGTGTCACATCCCAAATTTTCAAGCCTTAAAAACCTAAACTAAGATCCTAAGATGTATCCTTAAGTCATCGAGTGTTATAAATTTTATATAGTTGTTTAAAATCTCAAACTATGGATTGGAAGAGATTTAGGAGTGATAAGGAAGAAAAATTAAGGTTTGCAGGATTAGTCAATTCAAAAAGCGAATTAGCTAAGTAGCAAAGGGACTTAAATCGCTACGCGTTGACACTACAATTTGTCTATTTTTATGAGGTATTTTTAATACTAAAACATGTTATTTTGCACTATTTAAAGTATAAAAGTACTCACTTATGCCTCATTTTGCAGAAATATCACAAAGACAGCACTTGGAGCAAAAAATCCGAAAACGGACCAAAAACTAGCATGTTTTGGAGTTTTTTTGGCATTTCTGGACAAGTGATACGGCCTGACATATTTTTACTATGGCCGTACCTAGTCAAGCAGAGCAATAAGGGCGTATCACATGGTCAATACGGTCTGACGCCGAAGAAAAAGTCCAGTACGACCATACATAATTACTGTCAGGTGGTGCTGAGTGCACAAGTACGGGCCAACATCGCAACTCAAGTGCGGTACGGCCGTGTATAAAATCGGTATGGTCGTACCTAGTCCCAAATCACCCAGATTTGAAGCCAGTTGACCTAATTCGCTACCTAGCCTATAAATAGGCACTCTTAGCCCTCTTTCAAAGATCTTTTGCTGATTTTAGATCTTGGAACCTTAGAGCCTCTTGCCCATACCTGTTTTGCCGCCACAACTCATGAGAAACGTGAAGAACGTGCTTAAAGACTGTCGTCCTACCGAAAGGTTGTCTCGGTTTTGATTTAATTCTTCCTATTATGGATTTTTATTGCTTTCTACATGAATATATGCTATTTACACTTACCATGAATAGCTAAATCCATCACTATGGGTGATGGGAGATCCTTTATTATGTTTTTGATATTTATTTAGTTAATTCTATGAGTTTCCTATTATCCTATTGATTGTGTTATTCTTGGTATGCTTAATCCTATAAGGCTTGATCACCCTTTAGCTAGTTAATTTAATTGGAGGCGATCGTACCACAATTAGTTAATAGAACTCTAGGAATAATTGAACTCGTGTATTATGCCAGATCAAGGATAATTGCTTGTTTCTAATCGGTTATTAAATTAATGATTCTGCTGTTGCTTAATGCTCTTTCTGCTATTTATCTTGCATGATCATTGGTGGTATTAGTTAATAAGAAGATTGTTAATATTGCATGATCATTGGTTATTAACAATATTAAAGTGGGAGATTAGCTTTCAACCAGAAAATATAGCTCATAGTTATTAACTGATAAATTCAGGAACTAAGTATTGGAGAACTCGGTTCCCCTAGGCTTCCCATAATTGTCTTATCTCGTTCTTGTGCACTCTTTGATCTTTATTTTGCTTGAGTTAATTATTGCAATTCTTAAAACCACAACCTTTGTTAGTCCAAATAACATAGGATCTTTACTATGTTAGTACTCGCGCATTCCCTGTGGATTCGATATTCAGAGTCTTAAATATACTCCACTTTATTACGAATTACGATCAGGTGCAGTTGTCTGAGCTGCAACACTACACTGTGGTTTTAAAATCGTGAAGCGATGACTATGTACACGTGTCAGTCTACATGCATATGGTTCTAGACACGCGTTGAGGATTGGTCCTCTCATAAAGCGACCAGGACCTATTTGTTAAGAAAAATGGCCGATCCTCAACCTATAAATAGGTCAAGCCATTCCATGTTTTGGGTGCCTCAAAGGCTCACCAGAACCCTTCTCTCTAAAATTCTCTTGGTCATTTTCGATCGTTTGGATACGTCACTACCTAGTGAGCGTGTAATGGTAAACACTCGCTCTCTAAGTTTTATTTCAAAGTTTTCTTATTATGGGTTCAGTTCTGATAGTGTTCTTGGCCCTAGGTGTTGTCAAGGTGTTGCACAACTGGGGATTCCTTCTAGAGTTTAGGGTCAACTTCTGATCCGTCTGACTTTGAAGTATAACTCTAAATATTCTATCCATTATATTCCTTAGGTCTAGGTATTCCGTTAGTTAATTTTCTTAGTACTTAGGTGATTCCTAGGTTCATTTTAGTCTCTAGAGTAATATGTGTTTGTTATTTTCAGCCATAATTGTTAGGTTAGAATATGGGTGGGAGAACGAAACCCTACTCATCAACAATCAATGGGAAAACGAAACCTTACTCATCAGAATTGTTAGGTTAGAATATTAGTATAGATATGTGTTGGGTGACCTAAGCCCTACTAGTGGTTTATATTAGCAACACCTTAGGAGAGGAGTTGCGGGATGCGTTAGATAAGGATAGCTACCGTAAACATATCAACCAATATAACAATTATTTATGATATGTGTGCATGATTGATAACCCTAGGATAGACGACCTATTAATGTGTTTATTTAACGCTCTCATATTTGCTTCATTGATTACATGTTGATAATAGGTCGCCTTATGCAAAACTAGAATTGATCTTTATAGTGTTTAGAAAGCGATTACTTATACTTGGTTGCTCTGATAAGATAGTTGGGTATATTATAGTGTAATAGGTATATCTATTTGGGAAGTTAGGTTTATACGATGTGAGAAAAAGACAGTATTAATGATCTAGAGACTACTCGACCCTTGCTCATAAGACATGAGATGATTATGATATGACTATAGAATACAATATGAATAAACTAAAGGGTTGAGGAGGAGTCTTTAGGGTTTGATCTGGGGTGAGTGGTGAGGTTCATTCACATAAAGCCATCGTCGTGCGCATAGGCTGGCATACGAGGCCAAGTACTCAAGTGTGGTTACGAAATGTTCAGTACAAAACATGTTGTTGCCTTGGAGATGGATTGAGTCCGATATAGAGCCATAGGATGCTAGTGGCTCGCGACCATCTTGTTGTGGTCTTCAGAGTGCTTGGGCATCCTGACAGGGTACTGTTGTTTCATATTCCATAGTTTATACGATCCAGAGTGTAGCACCGATACTTGTTCTTATTGCTATAATTAGGGAGGGGATACACTTTTAGAGGTACAATGAGTTGGATATATCGGATGGGTAACTAACTTGTTCTCCTTTCAGCGCTTGTTGGGGAATATATTTATGACTTGATATGATTTGGCTTGGTGGGGCTCGGGTTGATGATTAACGATATGCAATAATTGGTGTGGGAATGGGGAAAATATATGCATTTTGGTTTAGACGGATTCATAGGACCTAATCTTAGATGTAGGTTATGATCCTTGAGATAATCATTTGGGAGATGGACGCTTTATCTGTCTACAGTCTATGCTTTTGTTCTATACCTACTTTCCAACCCTATGGTGATTAGTGTCTTTCTTATCTTCTATTTTTTCTCTCCTTCTATGTTGTATGTACCTATTTATGATAAAAGCACGGGAGTGGGCTTCATCAGTACAAGGGTACTATGGTGGAGTGGCCTACTTTTATAGGTTAGTTATGACAGCCAATGAATGAGTCTGTGACATGTTTTTTGCTATATGTTGATAGAATGTTTTTATTGACACCGCGCACACTCTTATGTATATAGTGGGCCCTATGAACAAACCTTTTGTGTATACAAGGACCACTGATGCATGTGACTGATATTTTAAAGTAATGTTGTCTTTTCATTTATCCGTTTGCGCTTAAGTATACGATTAGGATTAAGTGCTTAGGTAATTGGGTAAATGGGACAGGGTCGTCTCAGGGTTGTCTCAGGTAGTCAAACACACACAGTCATCTCAATAATCAACAATAATATTGATAATATTATTAAGGAAACTCCCAACACTGAATTCTACTTGGTTTCATTTCCAAGGGAACGTCCCAAGTTGACTTAAATATCATAGTTTCTTGACGGGCTAAGGATTATGATCTTTTTGTCACATTAAATCCTAAAAGCTACTATTGCCACCCCAACATGTTAGCCGACTTCCCCGAACATGCGAAAACTAAAAAGATTATAGAAGCATTTCTTAAAGTTCATTCTTTTTCTTTATTAATTCTTTTAAAGCAAGACATCAACTCAAGGACAATCCATTAAAAACTATATGTATCTTTCATGGATCATATCAACGTCGGATGCTCCATTCACGTCTTGCCCATAGCCTCATTACCTTTATTAGAGATGCCATTTTGCTTCACCAATTTGGTCACACCCCTTTGATATTTTGATAGGTTAACCCTCACCTTTTAGTTTCCAATCCAAATACTACCGAGCTTCCTTTCCAAAACCAGTGGGTCACCCACTTCCCTGAACCTTACAAAACCAAAACAACCTTGTTTATCAACCTTCGACGGAACAAATACTTCACCAACATTTCAAAACTTTGAAAGCAACCTCCACTAATCTGATGTCCCTGTACCATCCACAAAATTTGAGAAGAAATATGAGTTTGATTGTCTCTCCAGCTGCCTAATGAAGTCGCTAGGGTAACCAAACATGCCGCCACAACCCTCCATCTCTCTCTCTACTTTCTCTCTCATCTCTCCTCACTGTAAGTTATTTATCCTTGATAGTCAATTATGTATAGCTAGCTTACTATATATATATATGCACATTACCTTGTTATACTTGTATTCATTCTTTCAATACATTCTCTCATTCTTTTTTTTTATATAACATTCTTTGATTCTCTCTGTGCTCTAGCATCAACACTAATCCTTAACTTTTTAATATAAACATCTAACTTTTGTTCTATTTAAAAACAATACCCTAAAACACCTATCTCTTCTTCTTTTTTACAGCCTAAAACACCTATCTCTTATTTATTTTTAAAATTTTCAAAATTTAGTGCAATAGATAATATACTTATTTGTATTTAACTGAAGACGACCAAATTGAGAGTTAACAAAATACTTTATGTGAAACTCACATAATTAGTAAAATAATTTAAAATTTTATGGGGGGTTATGACCTCTGCCAACCTCTCTTATTCATTTTTATTAATTTGTATTTTTTAATGATGATTCATGATGAAATAGTGTTTGAATACTTTTATTCATTTTTTAATTTTTAAATGAGTAATGAGATATATTTACAGTTTTAACATATTTATATTTTTCTTTAAATCGTCAAATAATAATTAATAATAATAGTTGAAAAAAAATTAAACACTAAAATAAGAAATTTCCTTCTTAATAATATAAAATATTGAAATATATACACAAAGGACAATTTGAATAAAAATATTAATTAATTATATGCATTATTAATAATTATTATAATACAGTTTTATGCGTTATAATTTTTAGAAAATAGGTTCCGACGTGGACTGTGATTGGATCCTCGAGTCCATGCGTCCCTCGTGCATCTTGAGTCTTTTAAACAGTCCTGTCTTTTCAGTTGTGGGTTCGTAATTAAATCATAATCAACAATTGTTTAAGGGCTAAGACTAACTGAGCTGGCAAAGTCGCTTGTCTTGGCTTAAGTAACATCTTCATCAAAGTCCCCAGAGAAATCCAAACAAGGAAAGGGATCAATTTTTCACAAACAATATTATATATGTTAAATGTTTTAATACACAATATTAGTAATGAAATTTGAATCTATAATCTTATACTACAACTTACTCAAATCCTTTATCACTAACTCAATCTTTGTTTTTTTTTTGACAAAATCACTAACTCAAGGCTTGATATTATTATTATTATGATTAAAACGAACACATAAAACTATATTATTTATGTTTAATTTAATTTAAAATATATCATAATTTTAACTTAATAAAACTAAAAGACATATACAATTCACTTTCATCAAAACAATTTGAAAAGCTTAATTTTCATAAAGATTTTAACAACATCTTAATAACAATTATCAAGAAATTAAGCAATATAAATATTTAATAAATTCAACCTAAAAACTTTTCTTGCTAAATATTTTTATTTTTAACTCTTAATAAGTGTCTTAAATTAAAAGTAATTATTAGTATTTATTTGTTCCATTAAAAGCCATTTGGATACTGGGGACGAGATGGGACCTGATGCTGGCAAAAGGGGTGAGCAAGGTGACAGAGTCCCTATTTTATTTGGCACTTTAGCAACCCAATTCTAAATTTGTCTCCTAACTTCTTAAATAAATTACTAATCTCTAGTCTAATATTGCATTAGTCAAAGGATTCAAATCATGCATAAATGCACACTAGCTCACACTCTCATGTAGACTGTGGGCTGCATGTGGATGGTGAATACCTGTAAGAATACCAATAAAGAGAATCAATTAAGAAAAATGTTTGAACAAGATGTCATATACCATTTCTGACCCAAAAAAAATGTCATATACCCAATGTTTTAGAAAACGGAACTAGACGTCAAACTGATGAGATATCTAAGTCATGATTCAACTGCTTTAAACCGCGCGAATTGAGACGAAACCGCTATCGAACCGCCAAAATAACAGAACTGTAGATAGGGGTTGTTCACAATTCAACCGGTTTAACCATCCGATTTGGTTCGGTTTTTAAAACACCGCATATAGCATTGGTAGCCGGTCAGGCAGACCTGTGCCTCATAAACACCAAGTAAACAATGGCAATTTTTAACTTATGCGCACGCTACATGCTTTCTGGGAATGAGCCAAATGATTACTGTGTGCTTGTCCTTCTCCTTAACCATTTTCAATTGGATAACAAAATTCATTCTTTAAAAAACTTGGTAATATACACATTAGTTTTTAAGATGTGAAAAGTTCACATTTTTGTTCACACTTGTGTTGCTTAATAAGTTCACGTAGAATATAAAATAAACCAATTCAATAGTTGAATCATGAGATGTTATCTTTTTAATAATGTATATCAAATTTCAAATAATTTAGATTTTTTGTATGTATCTTGTCTAATAATGGCATTATTTATCTTTTAAATAATATAATAGTATTTGTTAAAAAGTAATATAATGAAGTATTAATTAGTTTTTATTTGTATAAAATTTTATAAGTTTGATCTAACTTCATAATAACTTTGAATTCAACATAGCTAGATTAATTAAATTTATACTCGACATAAAGCTATTAGTGTTGTTAGTTAATTCAGTTAATTAGGTAATTTAGTTAGTAACAAATATTAGTTAGTTTGTTATGTTAGTTACTTTGTGTAAGCCTTCTATATAAGGGGCTATATGTGATTGTATTCATTAGTATTCATTCAATAAAAATTTTGATTTAGTTCAATTCTTCTTTGCTAATTACTTCTTCCCTTTCTCTCAATGAGTGTGTGTACTGTTACATTGAGAGTTCAATTCGATTGTGTGATTTGTTCCAAAAAATTGGTATAACAGAGCAAGGTTCGATTCTTGGATCAAGAAAGATGGCAAACTCGAATGGTCATTTCCCTGCAAACCTTCCTATCTTCAATGGGAAGAATTATGATCGTTGGTGCGCTCAAATGAAAGTAATTTTTCGGTTTCAAGATGTGCTTGAAATTGTTAATGATGGCATACCAGAACTGGCAGCTAATGCCAGTGAAGTGCAGAGGACATCGAATAAGGAGCTGGAGAAGAAAGATGGCAAGGGTTTGTTTCTTATCCATCAATGTGTTGATGCCGATATCATTGAGAAGGTCATAGATTGTAAAACGGCAAAAGGGGCTTGGGATATCCTCAAGAATGCATATAAAGGTGCTGATTAACTCAAGAAGGTGAAATTGCAAAGCCTTCGAAGGCAATATGAATTGCTGCAGATGGCTGAGCAAGAAACCATGGCAGAGTTCTTTACAAGGCTACTTACATTGACAAACCAGATGAAATCATGTGGTGAAGCGGTCACGGAGTTGATGAAAGTAGAGAAAGTTCTGAGAACTTTAACCCCTAATTTTGATCACATTGTGGTGGCCATAGAGGAGTCAAAGAATCTATCAGAAATGAAGTTAGAAGAACTTCAGGGATCCTTGGAGGCTCACGGGTTGAGGATCAAACAGAGAAGCTCAGATAAAGTGACTGAGCAGGCCCTACAAGCCCATGCATCGAAGATAAGTGTCACTGATGGAGAAAAGTTCAAGAAAGACAAGGGAAAATGGAAGAATCACAAAGGAAATGGATCAGGTGAGGGCACCAGTGAACAAGGTGCTCAAGAAGGAGATAACAAGAAGGGTGGTGGCTATAAAAAAGGCAAGAAAAGATTCAACATGAAAGGGATCCAGTGTTTTAATTGCCAAAAATATGGCCATTTTGCAAGTGAATGCAAAAGTGACAAGAATCATCAAAGAAAGGATGATGAGGTGCAATATGCAAATGATGAAGACTCTGATTCAGATACGGTATTGCTGATGGCTACAACAAAAATAGAAGCAGATTCACCTAACCTGTGGTACCTAGACACAGGGTGTTCCAATCATATGACAGGACACAAGGGTTGGTTCATGGATCTTGATGAGAAGGTGAAGAAGAATGTTAGATTTACTGATAGTAGAACTGTCACTACAGAAGGTGTTGGCCGAGTTATGATCCTGAGGAAAGATGGCAAAAGTTCCTTGATAAGTGATGTTCTTTATATGCCAACATGAAGAGCAATCTACTTAGTCTTGGACAATTACTGGAGAAGGGATACTCTATGAAGATGGAGGATAATCAATTGAAGGTGTTTGATTCCAATAGAAGGTTAATCTTGAAGGCTCATTCGTCAAGAAATAGAACCTTTAAGCTTAGACTTCAAATCATGAAGCAGTAGTGCCTTGCTACAACTACTGGTGATGAAACATGGACGTGGCATCAAAGGTTTGGGCATCTAAACTTTAGAAGCCTAAGTCTATTGAAGATGAAGGATATGGTGCATGGTATACCCTCCATTAGAGTGCCAAAGAATCTGTGTGAAGGTTGCTGTGAGTCCAAGCAATCCAGAAATTCTTTCAAAACAGAACTGTCGAGCAGATCAACCATGAAGCTTGAAGTGATACATTCTGATGTATGTGGCCCATTTGAAGTGAAATCACTTGGAGGTAACAACTATTTTGTTTCTTTTATTGATGAACATACAAGAAAGATTTGGGTTTACCTCATTAAGAAAAAGAGTGAGGTGTTTGATGTCTTTAAAAGAGTCAAAGTGATGGCTGAAAAACATAGTGGAAATGTGATCAAAATCCTCAGAACTGATGGACGAGGTGAATATACCTCTCATGAATTTGCAAAATTCTGTGTTAGTGAGGGAATTCTGCATGAGATTACAGCACCATACACTCCTCAGCATAATGGCATTGTTGAGAGGAGAAATAGAACCTTCTTGAACATGGTAAGGAGCATGATGAAAGGCAAGTTAATGCCTCATTATTTCTGGGGTGAAGCAGTGTCAACTGCTGTCTATGTTCTTAACAGAAGTCCAACTAAGAGATTGGTTGAGATCACACCCGAGGAGGCTTGGTCAGGTAAGAAACCAAGTGTTGGTCATTTGAGAATTTTTGGCTTCTTATGTTTTAGGCATGTCCCTGAACAAGTGAGAAAGAAGTTGGATGATAGAGCTCAACCAATGGTTTTGGTGGGTTATCATTCAACTGGAGCTTATAAATTGTATGATCTAAGGCAGCAGAAGATTGTTATTAGCAGAGATGTTGTAATTAATTAATCTAAGAGCTGGAATTGGAAGCCAAATTCTGTTCACAATAAGGAGCGCAGTGTGGTAATTGAACTTTAACGTGAAAGATGGGCAGAGGAAACTGTTGAGCCAGCAAATCAGATAGGAAGACCTCAGAGAATAAGAGAAGCACCTGGAAGATTCAGTGAATATGAGATATTCCCGGATACTGCAGTTATTGAGGAAGGTGATTTGATGTTTGCTCTACGTGCAGAATCAGAACCTGTAAGGTTAGAGTAAGCATTAAAGGATTCACATTGGTAGGCTATCATGCTAGACGAATTAAAGTCAATTGAGAAGAATAAAACATGGGAATTGGTATCTTTGCCTAGCCATAAGAAACCAATTGATGTGAAGTGGGTCTACAAAACCAAGATGAAGCCAAATGGTGAGATTGCAAAGTCTAAAGCCAGGCTGGTTGCAAGGGGTTTCTTGCAGAAACCTGGGCTGGATTTCAATGAGGTGTTTGCTCCTGTTGCTAGGATTGAGACTATCAAATTGATTGTTGCATTGGCTAGTCAAAAGGGTTGGACTTTGTACCAACTAGATGTGAAATCAGCATTTCTTAATGGACATTTGGAGGAGGAGGGGTATGTGTCACAGCCTCCTGGTTTTCTAATAAAAGGTCATGAGAGCAAGGTGTTTAAATTGAAGAAAGCATTGTATGGATTAAAACAGGCTCCCAGGGTCTGGAACAAGAGAATTTATGGGTTTCTCTTGCAGCAAAATCTTGTAAAATGCACTAATGAGCATGGATTGATGTTAAGAAAACAGAAACTGAATGTTCCTTGATTGTGTGTCTTTATGTTGATGACCTGGTGATAACTGGGAGTAATGAAGTGGAACTATCAGAATTCAAGCAGAAATTGATGAAGGAATTCGAGATGACTGACTTGGGTGTGTTGTCCTACTTTCTTGGTATTGAGTTTGTGACTACTAAGAAAGGAATGTTGTTGCATCAGAAGAAATATGCCTCAGATGTGTTGAAGAGGTTTCACATGAGTAATTGCATTTCTGCGGCAATTCCAATAGAAACTGGTTTTAAGCTTGAAAAAGAAGGGAGTGATCAGTTGGTTGATGCTACTTTATACAAGCAAATTGTAGGTTCATTAAGGTACTTGTGCTATACAAGACCTGACTTGACCTATAGTGTTGGTATAATAAGTAGATATATGGAAAAGCCAAGAGCATCTCACTTGGCTGCAGCAAAAAGAATCCTGAGATATGTCAAGGGAGCACTCGATTTACGCATTTTGTTTCCTAGCAGTGCTGATTAAAAAGCTGCAGCGGTCTTTGGTTATGCAGATTCAGACTGGAGTGGTGACAGAGATGACAGGAAAAGCACTACAGGGTTTGTTTTTATGGTTGGAAAGGCACCAATGGCTTGGTGTTCGAAGAAGCAGGGTGTTGTGGCATTATCTACATGTGAAGCAGAATACATAGCTGCTTCCATGGAAGCCTGTCAAGGTCTCATACCCTATTTTTGTCCGGCCCTTATTTATTTATTTATTTTGTTTCCTAATAATAAAAAAATAAAAATAATGTTTTTGGCCATGGAATAAAAAGGAGGCAAAAAAAGAGAATAAGGTGAAAAAGGAAAAAAAGGAAAAGAAAAGAAAAGAAGTGAAAAAGAAAAAATAAAATTTATTGAAAAGGGGTTGCATATTGCAATCATGGTGGTGCAAATAGCAAAGGCCAAAACTAGCCCAGCCCATTTTATCCTCAGTCCATATTCAGCTCACTCCTTCTCTCCTTCTTCTCATGCGTGCACCCCTTTTTCCTCCGTCACACCCCTACACGCCTTTCATCCTACGCCCTGCCTCATGCACCCCTTCCTTTTTTATTTTTGCACCCAACCTCAGCCCACTCACTTCTTTCCCTGCTCGGCCCAAAACCCCTCATAACCCTAAAAGATCTGATCTCCCTCATTTCCCCAAACCAGCCGCTCCAACACTTCCCCCACTTCTCTCATCTTCCTCTTTCTCCTCCCCCATTCTCGACCTCCCTCACTCTCTCTCCATTTTCTCTTCTTCTTCTTCTCTTCATTTCTCCAACCCTAAACCTAAAGGATAGCGCCGCAGCCTCCCTCTCTACCTTAAGTCTCTTCTTTCCATTTTCCTCCATCAAACCCTAACCAAAACCTCACCCTAATTCCTTCATCCTCTACCACTAAAACCCTAGCCACGGCACCTCCTCCCCTTCAATCCTCTTCTTCCTTTTTTTTCCTCCACCAAAACCAAACCCTACGGCCTCCATCACCCTTTTTGTTTTTCTCTCAAACCGTAACCCCTCAATCTTCTCCTCCTTTCACGGCGCCTTCCTCATTTCTCTCCCTCTCATCTCGGAGCATCTTCATCAAACCGAATCAAGTCACGCAAGATCAGGGAAGTCCCCACTTTTCTTCTTCTTTTTTTCGTATTTTAATTAATTTTATTTGAATCTATTAACGGTTTTGATCTCATTCTTTTCAGGAGGTGTACAAGTATAAATAAGGGCTCACATCTAAAGAGAGGGGGACCCAAGAGTGAAACCGAGAGCGTTGAAGCGAACCTAGAGAAAAACAAGGCTGGAGAACTGAAACAGAGAAGAAGATAGGGACGCAAAGAAGAACAAAGAAACCCGTGAGGCCCTAGAACCAAAAATAAACACTTTCTTTTTAGTTTTAGGTTTTCTTGTTCCCCCCATTCTCGATTCTATATAATTTTCTGGGAAAGCTTGTACCGAGGTTTCATCTTCTTTTTTTTATTTTTTTTTATTTTTCTGTTTTCTATATGACCATGTAGTAGAGTCTTGAATCAAAAGATTGTGATCAATTCTTTGGCATTGTTCTTTACCTTTCCTTGAGTTATTGTTGTTCATCCTCCAGTTCTGGACTGAAATTAGGGCTAGGATTTGGCCTTCCAATGGGGCCAAACCCTAGGTAGGGACCCGGTAGCAAATATGTTGTTAAGAGGAGCATAAAGGCAAAAAGGGGGTTTCTGAAATTCTGTTCAACATATACACATTTTTAAAATAAATTGGTTAATGGTTAATATAATAAATAACAAAAAATTATATTTCTGAAATTAGTTTTGTTTCTATTTTATTTAAAAGAAAATGGAATAATGAAAAGAACCAGATATTAACCATGTAATTTTCTATCCATATTTTATCAAAAAATAGTGAAGCAATAATTTCACCCGTGCCTAATTCTTCCATTTATTTCTTTACTTAGTTCACTAAAAATGAGTTTTCTTGCAAGAAGCTTCGAAACGCCACTCGCACGATTCGGTCGTTTTGCAATTTCTTGCTCATCTCTATTTTTATGAAAGTATAATATTTTTGCATTTATCTTTCAGCTAGAAGTCTTGAAACGCCATTCGTACGATTCGGTCGTTTTGCAACTTCTTCCTTATTTTTAAGAAATCAAACAAGCAAGTTACGTTAAGGGAATTAATTTTTAAGGCAAATATTTTTTTCAAAAACAATTAAAAGTGTACCATTTCTAAACGGGCGTCGTAAGGGTGCTAACACCTTTCTTACGCGTAACCAACTCCCGAACCCAAATTCGTTTCGAAGACCATTTTTTTAGTTATTTCTAAAAAAGGTTTTTCCTACTGTTTTCCTTAATAAACAAAGGTGGCGGCTCCATAAATTTTTGGTGTGGTTGTCACAGCTGGCGACTCCACTGGCGACTTTAGAGAGTTATGCCTTAAAATTGTTTGAATTAATTTGTTTGCCTATTATATGATTTATTTCCCTTTTCTTTCTTTTATTCTTATCTCTGACTTATTTGTTTTAATTTTGCTTTATTATGTTTGTTTCACATGTATATATAAATCTTAGGATAGTTACCATGTATATATTTGTATTTGTTTAATTTATTTTGCAGCGGGTAGTATTTTAGGTTACTGCTCCTTCACACACTTCACTTAATACAATTTTTGCACACTACGAGTGGAACCCTATACCCGGGTTTGAAAAAGAAAAAACTTTAAGTTAGGAGAGGCTGTATAGTGAGCACCTACTGGACGTAAAGCCAGTTGGGTCCTTGCGAAGGCCTCACCTAGAGTTGGCCCCATTTGAGAAAAAACTCTCGTTAATAGTTTACCTATTATCGACGGTAACATTCGAAAATGGGATCTTTGGCTCTAGGAACCTTTTTAGATTAGTATCCTAAAGCCACCCAATGGAAAGACACTTATGTGGACCATAGACCCAATCTAAGGAACTACCGGCCCATATCACCAAAGGAGCAAACCCTATCTGTCTCGTTTTCCATGTGATCAAAGCCGTAGAACCTAAAGTCTTAGGAATTACCGGTTTACCTCACAAGGGGCACTTGGCTCATTTTTTATCTTCGTCCATTTAAATTCCATTATTTTTCAGAAATCCTTTAAAAAAAAGAATAGTTTCTATTTTCCATCGCATTCTTTTTGCATGAAAAAAGCAATATATTGAAAAAAAAATGTAATAGAAAAATATCTTTTCATTCTCCATCATATTATTTTGCACAAAATGTACATAAAAAAAATTCATGACATGCATAATCTTGGCATCCTCATAACATAACTCATTTTCCCCCCTCAATAGAAAAATAGATACAAATAAGCTTTCCCTGCATCCCTACCGGACTCGAGCCCAATCTAGACTCGTGGACTTGTTGGAACAGAATCAGCAAGCGATGAGAGAAGAACTCGACCAAATCAAGGGTAAGATGGACAAGATATTGGACCTCTTGCAGAATTTAGATGCAAAATTGACCCTTGATGAGAACCATTCCATCAACACAAATGATCATCGGGAAGCTTCCAAAGGCCCATCAGGGGACTTCCTAGATCTGGAGAAACTCCAAATTGTTGAAGATAGGCTGAAAGCAATTGAAGAGGCAAATCATATTGGGTTGGAAGCTTCAGAAATATGTTTGGTCCTGGACGTGATAATTCCTCCAAAATTCAAAGTTCCTGAGTTCGCTAAGTATGAAGGTTTACTTGTCCAAAAAGCCACCTCATCATGTACTTCCGGAAGATGGCATCCTGCTCCAGTAGTGATAAGCTCCTAATCCACTTCTTCCAAGAGAGCCTTACCGGGGCATCCCTACGCTGGTATACGCAGTTAGAGCGAAGTAAAATCAACTCATGGAATGATTTGGCTAATGCTTTCATCAAACAGTATAAATACAATATGGACATGGCTCCTAATCGCTCCCAGTTACAAACCATGGTAAAAGGGGGCAATGAAAGCTTCAAAGAGTATGCCCAAAGATGGAGAGGGATTGCAGCCCAAGTGGAACCTCCGATGTCTGAGAAAGAGATGGTTACCACATTCACTGACACACTTCAACAACCCTTCTATGATCTGATAATGGGAAATGTCTCTTCAAGCTTCTCAGACCTAGTTGTTGTCGGAGGAAGAGTGGAAGGCAGGATAACAAGCAAAAGGATTGGCAACCTCGAAGCTCAACATCCATTGCGTAGTATAGGTCAAGAGAGGGAAGAAGATACAAATGATGCTCATCACTACATGCACTGGGGCAGTGGGTCACTCCATTGAGAATTGTTGGGCTCTGATCAACAGCAAGTGGTAAAACTTCAAGGAATAGCCCTGTTTAAACAACCTTCATTTGTTTTTACGCTTTACCCGAAGCTCTTGGGCATATCTTGTAAAGGTCCCACTTTGTTCCCATCTTTTCAATACATCAATGAAAATTTGAATTTTTCAACTTCCCTTCTTGGTACATGGTCAATCCGGGATAAAAGAAAGTAGTTAAGAAAAATATAAAATAAAATGGTAAAGCAAATGCACAATTATCAAAAATTAATTTTTGTGAAAATTTGAGCAATAAGATTTTGAGATGAAGTTTGGCCGTTTTTCTCTATCCAAAAAATATAAAAAATATTTATCCCTTGCTACCCTTTTGAGCCTAAACAAAAATTTCTTTCAAGTACCCTAAACAAGGATCACCCATATATTGAAGGCTAGCACAATAGTCCATTAAATTTTGTCTGTTAAAAAAAACCAAGCAAGCAAGCAAGCAAATATTAAATGCAACATATCCAGACGCTTGCAAAGAAAAATGAATAAAAAATGCAAAATTAAAATAAGACAATTGTGCTAGCAACCATCAAAGTACATCTTGGCACTAAAGATCTTTGTTTTCATAAACCCTTAAATACTTTCTGAGCCTGAAATATCCTTTTTTCATAGCCCTTAACCCTTGGCCACGTTACAACCCTAATAAAGTTCATTCTGATCAAAGTCAAATTACTCATATTTTCTCAAAACTTCATTTTTGAAAGGGGAAATCCATATAAACTCATCGGTGTAGTTGCTTTACCAAAAACAAAAAAAAAAGAATATAAAATAAAATGCTCGCTAGGCTGAAAACCTGAAAGGGCGGTCTAGGCAGAAGTTAGAGCGACCCGCTAGATTGAAAACTCGCAAAGAGCGACCTAGGCAAAAGTTAGGGTCAAATTTACAAACATGTCAACCCAGATTGGACCTCACAAATTTAAACATAAACCAAGAAGCTAGGGGCAAAAGCTGTGCCCATCGTCTACAAGCTTCGCATTTAAGATTTTGTGATCCGCGTCTCTACATAGATCCTTCCTCACATGGCTGGACGAAGGCCAAAGGGACACTGAAAAGTCTCTATGGATCAAAGTTGTCAATCTAATCCTCCCAAGGGCATTCAAAGTATGAAGATGAAAATTTGAGGATCCATAAAACGATTTATCAAGGGCAAAATATGTAAACCTGGTGCAGTACAAAGTCAACCATTCGGACAAGCAATCCGACAGAAAGTTATCATCCCACGAGTCTAGGGGCAGCGTCCTCAAAAGGAATTCAGGGAAATCAAAAAAAATCTTCCAAAGCAAAATAATTCTCATGCATAGCATACCATTCATTGCATCTTGCATGATCATCAATACTTTCGGGTCCACAACCCACCTAAAAAAAACATTTCTCTACAAATAAAAAATTTCATTTCATGCATGGCATACCATTCATTGCATCCTGCATGACCGTCAAAGTTTTTGGGTCCATTGACCCACCCTCTCAAATATTACATACAGTTGGTCTGTTGTTACTCAGTAAGAATTAGTACTAAGCCTATTCAATCTATTAGCATGAGTTAGGAACCTGTCCTACACCTTCTGGGAATCTGACCCATCACCTTGGGAATCTGACCCAAGCCTTTAGTCAGGAACCTGACCCGCGTCTCGGATCTTCCTCAATTATGGAAATCGATCCACACCTTTTAACAAGAGTTAGGAATCTGACCTACACCTTGTCGGGAATCTGACTCGAACTTGTGTCGAGTGACGGAGAAGCTCATACACTGGACATTCACCTGCAATAGGAAACCAACCCATACTTTAGCAAGAGTTAGGAATCTAACCTATACCTTGTCAGGAATCTGACTCGAACCTATATTGAGTGACAGAGAAACTCATATCACGGATATTCCTTAAAGTAGGGTAGTCAATCCGTACCTTTTATCAAGAGTTAGGAATCTGACCTATACCTTGTTGGGAATCTGACCCAAACTTGTGTCGAGTGATGAAGAAGCTCGCACCCCAGATTTACCCTAAGTAGGAAAGTAATCAATACCAAAGATGTGAGGGTTAGGAACCAGACCTATACCTTACCGAGAATTCACTAGGAATTGAACCTAGAATCCCTCACCAATTTTGTAAGAGCTAGGAAGCAAACCTATGCCTTACCGAGAATTCACTAGGAATCGAACCTGGAATCTCCCGCCAATTTTGTAAGGAATCATAGTCATACCTATGCCTTACGGGAAATTCGCCAGGAAACCGAACCTGGAATCTCCCACCATTTTTGTAAAAGCTAGTCATACCTATGCCTTACGGGGAATTTGCCAGGAAACCGAACCTGAAATCTCCCACCAATTTTTGTAAGAGCTAGTTATACCTATGCCTTATAGGGAATTTGAAGGGAACCTGCCCCGGAATCTCCGACCAGCTTTGTAACAGCTAGGGACAAGCCTATGCCTTACCGGGAATTCACTAGGAACCAGTCCTAGAATCTCTCACCAAAGTCGGGAACCAATCCCGCATTCTTAAACCACTTGTTTCGGACAAAAATTAGGGTTTTCTATCCTTAATTACATTTTACAACGAATTCACGAAGGTCTTCGATTAAAACGTAATTAAGGAGGGGCAGCTGTCATACCCCATTTTTGTCCGGCACTTATTTATTTATTTATTTATTTTGTTTCCTAATAATAAAAAAATAAAAATAATGTTTTTGGTCATGGAATAAAAAGGAGGCAAAAAAAAGAGAACAAGGTGAAAAAGGAAAAAAAGGAAAAGAAAAGAAAAGAAGTGAAAAAGGAAAAATAAAATTTATTGAAAAGGGGTTGCATATTGCAATCATGGTGGTGCAAATAGCAAAGGCCAAAACTGGCCCAGCCCATTTTATCCTCAGCCCACACGCAGCTCACTCCTTTTCTCCTTCTTCTCATGCGCGCACCCCTTTTTTCCTCCGTCACACCCCTGCGCGCCTCTCATCCTACGCCCTGCTTCATGCACCCCTTCGTTTTTTATTTTTGCACCCAACCTCAGCCCACTCACTTCTTTCCCTGCTCAGCCCAAAACCCCTCATAACCCTAAAAGATATGATCTCCCTCACTTCCCCAAACCAACCGCTCCAACACTTCCCCCACTTCTTTCATCTTCCTCTTTCTCCTCCCCCATTCTCGGCCTCCTCACTCTCTCTCCATTTTCTCTTCTTCTTCTTCTCTTCATTTCTCCAACCCTAAACCTAAAGGATAGCGTCGCAGCCTCCCTCTCTCCCTTAAGTCTCTTCTTTCCATTTTCCTCCATCAAACCCTAACCAAAACCTCACCCTAATTCCTTCATCCTCTATCACTAAAACCCTAGCCACGGCACCTCCTTCCCTTCAATCCTCTTATTCCTTTTTTTTCCTCCACCAAAACCAAACCATACGGCCTCCATCACCCTTTTTGTTTTTCTCTCAAACCGTAACCCCTCAATCTTCTCCTCCTTTCACGGCGCCTTCCTCATTTCTCTCCCTCTCATCTCGGAGCATCATCATCAAACTGAATCAAGTCACGCAAGATCAGGGAAGTCCCCACTTTTCTTCTTCTTTTTTCTGTATTTTAATTAATTTTATTTGAATCTATTAACGGTTTTGATCTCATTCTTTTCAGGAGGTGTACAAGTATAAATAAGGGCTCAAATCTAAACAGAGGGGGACCCAGGAGTGAAACCGAGAGCGTTGAAGCGAACCTAGAGAAAAACAAGGCTGGAGAACTGAAATAGAGAAGAAGACAGGGACGCAAAGAAGAATAAAGAAACCCGTGAGGCACTAGAACCAAAAATAAACACTTTCTTTTTAGTTTTAGGTTTTCTTGTTCCCCATATTCTCGATTCTATATAATTTTCTGGGAAAGCTTGTACCGAGGTTTCATCTTCTTTTTTTTATTTTTATTTTTATTTTTCTGTTCTCTATATGACCATCTAGTAGAGTCTTGAATCAAAAGATTGTGATCAATTCTTTGGCATTGTTCTTCACCTTTCCTTACCTTTTTTTATTTTTATTAAAATTATGGTCGTTTGAGTTATTGTTGTTCATCCTCCAGTTCTGGACTGAAATTAGGGCTAGGATTTGGCCTTCCAATGGGGCCAAACCCTAGGTAGGGACCCGATAACAAATATGGTGTTAAGAGGAGCATAATGGCAAAAAGGGGGTTTCTGAAATTCTGTTCAACATATACACGTTTTTAAAATAAATTGGTTAATGGTTAATATAATAAATAATAAAAAATTATATTTTTGAAATTAGTTTTGTTTCTGTTTTATTTAAAAGAAAATGGAATAATGAAAAGAACCAGATATTAACCATGTAATTTTCTATCCATATTGTATCAAAAAATAGTGAAGCAATAATTTCACCCGTGCCTAATTCTTCCATTTATTTCTTTACTTAGTTCACTAAAAATGAGTTTTCTTGCAAGAAGCTTCGAAACGCCACTCGCACGATTCGGTCGTTTTGCGATTTCTTGCTCATCTCTATTTTTATGAAAGTATAATATTTTTGCATTTATCTTTCGGCTAGAAGTCTTGAAACGCCATTCGTACGATTCGTTCGTTTTGCAACTTCTTCCTTATTTTTAAGAAATCAAACAAGCAAGTTACGTTAAGGGAATTAATTTTTAAGGCAAATATTTTTTTCAAAAACAATTAAAAGGGTACCGTTTCTAAACGGGCGTCGTAAGGGTGCTAACACCTTCCTTACGCGTAACCAACTCCCGAACCCAAATTTGTTTCGAAGACCATTTTTTTAGTTATTTCCAAAAAAAGGTTTTTCCTACTGTTTTCCTTAATAAACATAGGTGGCGGCTCCATAAATTTTTGGTGTGGTTGTCACACAAGGTTTATGGATGAAAATGATGCTGCGAGAATTAAATTGGAGTGGCAATGAAGCTATGAAGTTGCTGGTTGATAACAGGTCAGCTATTGACCTTGCAAAACATCCCATTGTTGATGGGAGGAGCAAACACAATGAGACAAAATTCCATTTCCTTCATGATCAAGTAAACAAAGGTAAATTGGAGTTGATGTTTGCAAATCTGAGGAACAGTATGCAGATATTCTGACAAAGCCATTGAAGACTAGCAGATTTGGGGAGCTTAGAAGCAAGCTTGGAATGGAGTTTCTGACTAATCTGAACTAGGGAGTGTGTTGTTAGTTAATTCAATTTGTTAGGTAATTCAGTTAGTAACAAATATTAGTTAGTTTGTTATGTTAGTTACTTTGTGTAAGGCTTCTATATAAGGGGCTATATGTGATTGTATTCATCAGTATTCATTCAATAAAAATTTTGATTCAGTTCAATTCTTCTTTGCTTATTACTTCTTCCCTTTCTCTCAGTTAGTGTGTGTACTGTTACTTTGAGAGTTCAATTCGATTGTGTGATTTGTTCCAACAATTAAGTGGTATAAGAATAAGAGAACTAGTTCAAGTTAAGAATTCATTGGAGTTGATTTCTATTCATTGTTAGGTGAGAGTTGCGTGACCAGAACCAAAAGCTCTATCAATTTTCTCGCATTTCCAAGGGCAATGCCATCTTTTGCCGCAACTTTGTCGATCCTGAAATCATCTTTGCCGTTCCTCTCATGCCTTGGTGTTGTCACCGATTTGGAGCTGGCACAATTTGACGATCTTGCCAAATTCTTCATCAATGTTGTTCAATCTCAAAATCTTGCTATCAGAACCATTTATCAGCTCCAATCATCTACTATCAATATATCTACTATTAATATAAGAATACAAAAGGCTGGCAAAATTACTAAACTAGACTACCATATTTTTGCCACCTATAATTTTAAAGGGGCAACTATGTCAATGTAAATAAAAATAAATTAAAATTAAATTCACATAAGAAATTAATTTTTCTACTTACTTTTATCTTTTTCTCTCTCACATTTCACTTTTTTCTTCCTCTCTCTTCTCTTTCTTCTCTCTCTCACGTGAAACTCTTTCTCTTTCTCTTTCTCTCTTTCTTCACTCACACCCTCTCTCTTGTCTTTCTTATTTCTTTTTCTTTTTTTTTTTTGTCAACTTCTTCTTTCTATTTCTTTCTATTTCTCTTTTTCTATATTTTTATATTTTATCATTATAATTTTTTTAATATTTATAAATAATTATTTTCATTTAAAGTCTCGATAAGAAAACATTACATATTTTCAAAATAATTTTATCGTCTTTGATCACGTGTCAAAATTTATAAATATGTTTATTATATATTTTTTATAGATGATTATTTTACTTTTAATTCTTAATGGGAGAAAACATTACATACTACCGGTATAAATGATTATTTTTCTTTTGAGTACAGACGGAGAAACATAAAATGTTGTCGGCATAACATAAAAATTTATAAATATCTTTATTATATATTATTTATAGATGATAATTTTACTTTTGACTCTTAACGGGATGAAACATTACATACTATCGATATAAATGATTATTTTTCTTTTAGGTCCAGACGGAGAAACATAAAATGTTTATTTTTTATATGAGCGTAAACATCTTTATTATTTATAAAGGATAATTTTGCTTCTTAGTCTCTATGGGAAAATATTACATGTTGTGGGTGTAATTTTATCGTCTTTTAACACATATCAAATTAATAAATATTTTTATCATTTGTAAATGATTATTTTGTTTTGTAGTCCTTACAGGAAAATATTACATGTCATCGGTGTAATTTTATCGTGTTTGAACACATATCAAATTTGCAAATGTCTTTATCATTTATAAATAATTATTTTGCTTTTTAGCCCTTACGGGAAAACATTAAATGTTGTTGTAATTTTATTATAAATGATTATTTTACTTTTTAGTCCATACGAGGAAATATTACATGTTCTGGTGTAATTTTATCATCATTAAACATATATCAAATTTATAAATGCATTTATTATTTATAAATGTATTTAAGTTAGCTTTGATTTTGTTTTATGGCTATTAATGCATAGAGGTGGTTAAAAAAGATGCTATTAAAATTGGTATAAAGACCACTGTATTAAAATATTTTCCAGTCAAAAGACATAGCAACTGATATTCAATTTTAGTTGATGTATGTAAATGCTTTAAAAACATTCATTGCAACCAACACGGCGCGACCTGTGCGAATGCACGGGTATTCTACTAGTTCTTTAGCAATTGTGTGACCATCTTGATCACTCCCTCAAATGGTACCTTAATTTTTTTTCACTTTTTTCCTTCATCTGTCCCCAACTTCCTTCGCGAGCGCACTCTTCCAAGTCTCTTCATTTTTAAGTATCTACATAGACTTGTTTTTGGCATCAAGATCAAGAGCTTGGGTCCAGGTCACTACATCAATGTCACCAATGACTTGGTCAATCTGAATGCTGACATCGTCGCCACTATGAGCAGTGGCGGATCCAGAAAATATTTCTATTGGGGGAAAAAAAATTACCAAGAATTTTTAGTGTGATGCTCCTAACTGGTCTCGCGTTCTTGTCTCTTGGTCTGATAGTATTGATCGAAAATCATTAAAAAAATCATCTACATGCTTTGAGCCTCTTAATCTCTTTCTCTATTTATTTGGCAATACAGTGTTTCTTTTTCAAAATCTGGTGTGTTTTGTTTCGCTGTGTGTGTTTAGTGCTAGAGAAGAAAAAAAAATTAAAAGGATTAAGGGATAAAATTACTACCAATTTATTGTCTCTTTGATATTTTATAACTTTCTACATTTATTTTAAAAAATATTTATCTTATGGGAGCAACACTTATTTTTTTTATGGGGGCAAAAATAATATTTATTAAGCATTTTTAAATAAATTCTTTTCTCTCTTGGGGGTAATTGCCCCCAAAGCTTACAACGTGGATCCGCCACTGACTACGAGGGCCTCCATTTGAGGCATGGATATCACACAATATAATATCGTTAATGATAGTGCATGGTTTGGTTCTTGGTCTACAAGATTTTGTCACGATCTATGTTATCCTTTGTACCTTGCAATATGGAGAGGATGGCTCACATAAGTGGCCTTAACTACAACACCCCATCTAGACAGAGCGCCACATTATAACATAACAACGCAACACATAGATATAAAAGAATAAAATCAACATAATATTTATATTACAGCATCAGAGTATGCAAAGGTAGTATGCACATGTACACAACACTCACGGGTCAAAACCCACTGGTCGTGGTAAAACTAATACAAATATTGTATAACAACTACCAACTACTATCAAGTAACTTTGTCACTATAGTAACCTCTACTAGGTCCTGCTCCCCGAGAATAAGCTTCAACCACAGGCTACTCTTTTCCATCTACTAATCTGTCATAGTACATTATAGAGATACACAAAAAATGAGGACGTAAAAAAACTCTTCAATTACCATAAAATAGGAAAACTGTGTAGAATAGTAACAATTAACATGAACACAAACAGTCAGACACTATAGCAATCATTTCTATGATCAACAACACCACTAACAAGACCAACGTACCACAGATAACGTACATAGTCCACGAAGCACAGATACCAAAACACTTAGACTGATCACCAGTCCTAAAGACACTGAACACTGAAGAACACAAATCGAACACTAGTTTGTAAGATGATAGAGACCGATAACCAGTCTCATAAGCACAAGAGAAGACAGTGGTCAGTTGTCCCAATTATAAATCCTTATACGCTACTATCTCTGATCACCCGAATAAGGTACAATCCCCAACCGCTAAGAATGGCTAAGACAGTTCACCGAAAACGTGGAGTAATGGCGCCACGTCGGGAGAATAAAGCTCTCTAAACACCACGCTCGATCAATCCCCAAGGTCAAACACAATCCTACCCCAAATACTCTATACATTCGTTCTGATCACCAGTCCTCATGCATACCAACCTCGGTTACACCGACCCGGCTATCACCACTGACATGGAGAAGAATATAAATGGTAATACTGACTATTACTATCTAGGGATACACATTCCTCCAACAAGAGGGTGTCACCCTTCAGCACTATGATTGTACATGACTCAATCCACTATCATCATTGGGATATAACATAATAACCAATCAATCAACATGTAATAGATATCAAACAAGTAATCATATATGATATCAATAGTCACAGTCCAATCACACATCTATAAGCCATATCGTCAACCATCCTCGATTGGAGTATAAATTAATCCTAGCATCGCTAAGGGCGACCATAACTGACATGTTATCAATTACACCAAAGCAATCACATACAACTGATAAGTCTTCTATCCTAGGGTTATCATGCATCCACAAAAATTAATAAATTAAATCATATGGTTGATAGACTTACAACAACTAATGGTCGGAGAATATGGAAGAGGTGTGATAAAAATGGGAGAAATGAGGCCTATTTATAATGGTGGGGCCAGACCAGTTCGGGTCGCGAAAACACTGCATTCGCATCACAAAAGCTGACAAACTTTTCATACGTCCCATCACGTCACGTTGGTGATGTCAGCGTTGCAACGTCATCTTCGCGTCGTGAATGAGCACATGTTGTGCTCATTCACATCGCGAACGTACTAAAGTGAAAAAATCCAATTTATCCCTAATTTAATCCCATAAACCCTAATTCAATGTCAATTCCCTAATTTTGAGGGAAAATGATGATTTAACCCCCTAAACGATTGAATTTGGCTAAAACCACGCGACACACAAGGCAAAGACCTGTGTTTTTCTCATAAGGTCGTTTCCATATGAAAAAGTGTACTCGCTTGTCAAAAATGAACATTGTTAGGATCCTAAGTACACATATCAAGAAATCATAGAATCTAGAAAATCGGGATGTTACATTAACCCCCACTCTCCTCAATTTCATCGGCACCGCCCACGAAAAATTCTTCTATAATGGCTACAACCTCTCTCAGGCACAATTAGTGAAAGACGGCATAGTCCCCCTTGTTAACTTGCTCTACTTAATTTGTTGTCTCATAATTTGTTGTCTCAAATCTATTTTCTCTCTTCATTTCTAATCGTTCTTGAGTGGAGGGCTGGTTAAAACTGCAAATGCCTCTACTACTGCTCTATGTTTCCATCCCAGGCTAGTTATGGTTGATGTCTACCATCCACCGGCTTGTGAGAGGTAATCAAAGGATTAGATCATGTTAAGAATCAATTGGAGTTAGTTTCTATTTATTTTAGTTACTATAAGAGTTTGTTAAGAGTTTTTTATTTCAGTTTCTGCCATTCTATTATGGCATTAGTGATCTATAATTAAGTGTCATTGTATTTCCTTTGTTCATCATGAATATTATAATGAATTTACTTTTGCTGCCAAAAATCTCTTTATCATTTGCTCTTTCTACCTCAGGATCGATACCTAACGGTAATTGTTGATGTTTGACTCTTGGTATTATTCGATCATATCCTAAAATTAATATTCATAACATATCTATTTCTTCTCATTCATTATAAATGTACAGCGTCGGCCCAAGAAGGAGGCAGTTCAAGCCCTTGCTTTAGGTCTCACTTCTCACTCAACTTAAAAATGGTCGCAAACCTCACATATAATGGCATCAACTCTCTCTTACTTAGGCCTTTTTTTTTTGTCAAATCACTTACTCAGGCCCCACTTCTCATATAATGACATCACCTTCTGTTGAAAATAATTAGATAATGACCTCACCTAACCTTTTGTTGGTCCTGCCCTATATAGTACTTCTCACTACCATGTGCTTTGCTCTATATTATTTCGTTCTCATTTTTTCTGTCAACATTTTTTCCCATACAAAATCATATATATGAGACAGATCTAATCTTTCCTATATAAATAAGTCCGTCCTTAACTTCACAAAGATTAGCAAGTTCATGAATATTGTATCCTATTGAATTGATAAGTTATAGCTTTGGCTTAACGCAATAAAACTCTACAATCGAATCATTGCAAAATATATAATTAAAGAATGGCAAACGGATATATTCTCCAATTACGATCAAAATAGCTGTACTAGATGCAAGTTTATATTTTGTCACAAACGGATTTATGTATCTATGTTGTTGCTATGCGCTAAATCAGATTGTAGCTAGAGGCAAGTGTACATTTATTACATAAAAGAAACTTTAATATTTCATTGCCAGCTCCAAGTAAGACAACAATAATAGAATTCAAGATCAGATTCAAATGAAAGAGACAAGATATAAGAATGGATCCAATGAATCTTTTCTGGGCCATGCATGCATAGGTGACCAGTATGTCTATGTCAATTTAGTGGTTGAAGATACTCACTCTTCCACAATATGGGTCAAACAAATATGTTCATGAGTCAAGAGACCATAGCAAGCAGGTCTCATAATTCATCAAAATGAAATCAAAGAAAGTTGGTAAAGTCTAAAAACTATTCTACCAACGAAGGTCGGTCAAGTTGATAAGTATACGACTCATATCCCACAAGGACGTGGATTCGAATCCTACTACCGATGTGAAGATCTAGTTTTTGGTAATATGTAAATACTTCTATTAACTTTCTTTGAGGCGTGAGACTTTCCCTGACCCGTATGAGTCCCCGAGAGTTGGGTCTCGAGGCTGAGACCCAACTCACCTAAATTTCACATCATAAAAAAGTCTGAATACTACTCTAAAGTCTAAACATTTTACTCCATTTTATAGGTTAAAATATAACAATATTTGATCTTAGAATTGCACATCTGGCTTGGCTTGTCTGACCCAAATTTTGGAAAGCATTACTTTCTCTTGCCAAAAAGTTGTGTTTCTAACATGGGCTGCAAGGGCCTTGCTCTTAATATAGCCCATAGCTTTCTTTAGTCTTACCCTTTAAGATATTGTCATCTGCTTGTGTGATCTCAAATAAATAAGGCTGTTGTTAAATGCACCCAGCATTTTGCTGGGTACACCCAACAGTTGACAAAAATACCCTTGAAATTCGCAAATAACAAATTAAGGTACGCAAATAAGGAAAATTCACGCAAATAAGCTATTTGCGCGTGTACAAAATTTAAAAAAAATAACACGTTCAAAAAGCTATTTGCGCGTGGTATACAGAAATGTATAACCCAAGCAAATTAGCTATTTTCGCATGTGTAAAAATTAGGTATACAGAACAATAAATGTGAACCAAAAAAATTACCGAATAATAAAATATTTTTGTAAAAATTACCGAACAATAAATGTGAATTTACACTTGCAAATAAGCTATTTGCGCAGTGTAAAAAAATTAAATTTTTACACTGCGCAAATAGCTTATTTGCAAGTGTAAAAAAAATTACTCGTTAATAGCCAATTTGCGAGTGGGACAGAGAACTGAAAAAAAAATAACACTAGCAAAATGTTGGGTGTGGCAATTTGGTGCCAGGGGTATTTTGGTCAGTGTAGCAAAATGTTGGGTGCACCCAGCATTTAACAACAGCCATAAATAAACGTATGAATAAATAGAACAAGAACTGACATTTAAGTCTGATACATGATATTACTTTGCTCACAATAGGAGGTTTGTCATAAAAATATTATGATGGGAGCATGTTGACCTAAAGTCTAGTAGCATATGTGGTGATCAATACACGGTGCAGCCATTGTAGAGCTGTTAGATCTAAAAGAGAGAAACTCTAAACTCAGATCTATCAGCTTGTAGCAATTGCGTTGTGTGCAACGCTGTAGAGGATTCTGGTCTGAGATTCTACCGATGGAAGAATCAGACATATTTATCTTGCTTCTATGAAAACTTTGGTTATCATAGTCATTGAGTCAAAAATCAATTGACAAAACACCAAAGAATGAGGATTCGACTTTTCAATAATTCATTTTAAAGAAAAATAGTAAAAAGTTATAATTATTATTATTATTAATGGAAAAAAAAATCAGTTGTTTTGATCATAGCTATGAAAATTGGTTCAACATGAATCGATTTGACAGGTTAACTGGTCATGTAACCACTCTAAATGACATGTCGAGCTAACCATTCTTAAAAAGCGACTTGACCTGATTAGATCTTATTGGTTTTCACCATGGCGATGGCTAAGGTGGTCCAACGCGATAAATGGTTTATGATAGACTAACGTTTGAAAATCGCTCAAAACTCCAATGATGACCGACACCATCCCCATAAGTAGAAGTTCAAAGTCCTCAACGGTGACCTGATCGTTGAAGGTTCGGCAAAAAATAAGGAAAAACTGATCATGTCATCGTTGAAGTGCTCATATTCGTTGTTCTTTGTTTTTTTTACTAAACTGGCACCGATCAGGTCACCATTAAGGAAATTGAGAAAGTGGAGGATTGTGAGCTTCTACTTACGGGGCGGTGTCAGTCGTCGTTGGAGTTTCAAGCGATTTTGAAGCATTAATCCACCATAAACTATTTGTTGCGTTGGACAACCTTAACCATTGCCTTTCACCAAAAACCAATTTGTGACCTGGTTGACTCAACCAAAAAACAAGGTTGACTTGGTCGAGTTATGTATTTATAAAAGGGTTTCTAATATACATATAATAAAAGGGAAACAACTCAAAACTCAAAAAGGTAAAAAGTAAGCAAAATAATTAAAATGACATGAACAGTCAATTTTCAAGTTTGTTTGATAAAATGGCTAGTCCCCAAAAATTATAACTATGTTCCACTTTGTATTTCTGCTTTGATTATTAATGAAATACCATCAGCTTTTACGATCAAAAAAACAAAGTTTGTTTGATAAAAAAGTTTCAAATTTTAGCCATATTTAACACTTATAGCAATTATATATATTATATATTATATACTTATAGTTATAACTGTGATGTTGTATAATAACCATGATCATACTTTACTCAGCTTGAAAACACTGTACACTTAGATTCACTTCAAGTGATTCAAGTGTCATAGTTAAAATATGAAATGTTAGAAACTCCAAAAATATAATAGAAAATTCAGTGACAATAGAAAACAACTTGAACTATTAAAATCATACCTAGTATGAAGGTTATGAACTCCTGGTTTCCTATTTTTCCTTCTTCAGGGCTCCATTAGGTATTATCTCTCACCTTGAATCGCTCTTTAAACAATATTTGTGGGGCGAGAGTGAGAATTCTAGAAGAGTGAACTGGGTGAAGTGGGAGAAGATTTGTAGAAAGAGGGACAAAGGGGTTTTGGGGATAAAAAAAAACTTGAGAGCTTTAACTTAGCCTTATTAGGGAAATGGCAATAGAGAATGAAGACAGAAAACCAGGGATTGTGGTATAGGGTATTGTCATTTAAGTATGGCGAGGAGGTTAGTAGTTTAGGGGGAGAATGAGGGATGGTTTGTTGTGGTGAAGAGATGTTTTTTTAATAGAGGAAGGAGCTTGGGGTTTTAGACAGAATTGGTTATCTAATTCTTTGCATAAGAGAGTAGGAAATGTACTAGACACTTTATTTTGGAATGATCCATGGTGAGAAGGTGGAATTTTAAGAAATCATTTTGGAAGGTTGTTTGGGTTGCCCTGTAATAAAAATGTCATAGTAGCATATTTGAGGCAATGGATGGATTAAGGGTGGGCATGGAATTAGCGTTGGAGGAGGAATTATTTCAATAGGAAGAAGATCTAGTACAACAATTAAGGGAGGAAGTAGAGAAAACCAAACTTAAGGAGGATGTGGATGATATATGTGTGTGGAGGGGTGGGGTATTCAGAAAATACTCAGTGAAATCTTCCTATAGAGCTCTTATGAGAAACCCCAACCAAAAGGTGGACGGGCTCCACAAAAAGGTGTGGAATAAGTTAACACCGCTGAAAGTTTCGATGTTCATTTGGAGGATGCTACAAAATAGATTCCCTATGAAGGATAACCTATTCAAAAAGGGGATCATTGATAGGGATTCTCAAACATGCACGGGATGTAGAAATAGAGTTGAGGCTGTTCGTCACTTGTTTTTTCAATGTGGTTTTTATTATAATGTGTGGACAGAAATTTTTAAATGGTTTGGGTTTAAAACTGTCATGTACAGTGATGGGTGGATACACTTGCTCCAATTTGAAAGTTTGTTTACATGGTGATAGTGTCTTTAAAGAAAAATTTGTGACTATTTGGTTTACTTGCGTTTGGTCAATATGGAAAGCAAGGAACAAGGTGGTTTTTCAAGAAAAAAGAGTGGAGATTTCTGACATAGTAGAAGAAACCAAATTACAAGCATGGAATTTGATAAGTGCAAAAGGTAAAGATCAAAATTATGTGATGGCCAATGGTTTTTTAGCCCGGCTGCCTGTTTTGGAATGCGTTAAAAATGAGGAGTAGTAGAAAAGGAAACCTCAGAGGAATAGGGGAATATTTGCCATGAACATAGTTGTTATCATATAGAGGGTTGGGGGAACAGTCATGCTCGATATCAAGGTTTTAAAGGTGATGGGGAAGGATTTGATTTATCTGTTTCTTTCCTTTGATTTCCTTGATGTTGTTTGCTCGCAAAATTATGATTGATGTGGAATACCGTGTGGCATGAATATATTTGCTATAGTTGTTGTTGGAATCAAGTGGATTCAGAAACAATGACCCTTAATTGTTTTGATGATAACAAATAATAAAAAGAACAATGTATCCTCTAATGTATTTGTTAGTGTGCAGAAATTAGTTAGTAAGTCACTATTTATCAGATGGAACTATTTCAAAAAGCTTTGGCTCTATGCGCATTTCACCCTCTGGCCCATTCCTGTAAGTCTGACATTGATTGTCTAGTAAGAGCTAATGACGTCAACGTCTAATAGATTAGCTCTGGTAGTCAACCCTCTGGTATATCATGCTCTGGTAAGACCATGCTCTGGTAAGACCAAGCTCTAGTAGGACTACACTCTGGTAGGAATCCTGCGTCTGATACTACATGCCTCAGGTATATGGAAGCCTAAGTGAAGCTACGCTCTGAAGACCTTGACTCTGGTACAAGCTTACTCTGGTAAGCAGAGTATCTCAGTAATAACTATCATCTGGTAGAAGATGCCTCTGGTTGGAAACCAGACTGAGTAAAGCATTAAAGACTATCTCAAGCATTAAAGAAACTTCTTTAATGATCTTTTAAATGTATGAGAAATCAAAGGCCAAATAGAATGTCAACAGGATACAATCATCAGATATGCCTTGCTATGAAAGGATCACAAAAGGACAGATACTGCTTTAGACAATTGTGTCAGTGTACGGAAGCAAAGTTGAAAATGACATGACTCACTAAAAGCCACAAAAAGTGAATCTCAAGTTTTGTCCATTGGTGAAGGACCTGCCTAGGTCACAACGGTACTATTTAGAACCCTAGCTATATATACCTTATTCAAATCACTGAAGAAAGTTAACGAAGTGAATCATTCTTACGAGACAGTGAGCAATCAAGAAATATTTTCCAAGTTCCTGAGACCAAGTGAACAGCACTCAAAAGCTTTATCCTATCTTTTATAAAGTAATATTTGTGCTTAAAGCTTTCACTATAAATCCTCTCTTGCTAAGAGTTGTTTATATTGTTTCAAAGTATTTTTTAACACTTGTATTTAGCCCAGCAATGGCTACATTCCTTAGAGACTTGACTGCACTAAGTCGTTCTAAGAAGTTGAGAGTATAGCCAGTTTGACACTAGTATACTCTTGAGTTGTAATCAGTTGATTATAGTAGAGAAATCCTTCAGTGTGGTGAAGGGACTAGACATAGCTACCAGGTGGTAGTGAACTAGTATAAATTACTCTGTCCTGCTCTTTCTCTTCTCTTTACTGCTTCTTATTGTTATCTTTGTTTAAAGAGTTATTGTCAAAAAGGTTTACAAAAAATAAGTATTTGGAAAAGATTTCTAAAACCCAATTCAAACCTCCCTTTCTTGTGTTTTTGTCACGTTCAATTGGTACCAGAGCTCGACGTCTTAGTTGAGAACTTAACCGTGTGAGAGGAAAAGATCCTATACTTTATCTATGGCAAACAACGAAGTTGTTGGTCATGTTAACTGTGCTCCCTTGTTCACTGGAACAAACTATGACTGCTAGAAAGATAAAGTTAAAACCTTTTTTGAGTCACAACAACTTGAACTTTGGGATATGGTTGAAAAATCATATACTAAACCGGTTGATGCTAAGAGAATCCCAATTCCTAGGGATAAGTTGGAACCTGAACAAAAGAAAGCATATCAACTGAATCAGAAAGCAAGATATTTCCTTATCTGTGCAATTTCTGAAAAAGAATATGAGAAGTGCGGCAAGAATGCCACTGCTAAAGATATTTGGGACTCATTGGCTTTGTCCTATGAGGGTACTGCCCAAGTGAGAGAAACCAAAGCTAATATTCTTGTTAGACAGTATGAACTCTCCAAGATGGAAGAGGGAGAGGATATTGAAACAATATTTGGAAGATTTCAAACATTGGTTCACGGTCTAAAAGTTCTTAATAAAAGCTACACTACTGCAGATCACGAGAAAAAGATTTTGAGGAGCCTGCCCAAGCAATAGAGACCTAAGGTCACGGCTATACAAGAAGCCAAGGACCTAAATGCCTTGTGTCTTGAAGACCTTCTTAGTTTCTTGAGAGCTCATGAACTTGCGCCGAATGAAGAAGAACCACCGAAAAAGCTTCCTCCTCCAAGGCTCTGCAAGTTGAACAAGAAACAGACGAAGGATCGTCTAGTGAGAGCAATGATGGAACAGACGATGAACTTTCTTTTATCTCATGAAAAAATCAACATATGTGGAAGAATAAGGGAAGGTTAAGGAAGCAATTTCAGAAGAAGGATACAAGGGAAAAGAAGGATTACAAAGATAAAAGCCAAGTGGTCTGCTACGAGTGCAAGAAGCCAGGACATTTCAAATCTGAATGTCTACTGCTTGATAAAGAGAAACTAAAGAGAAGTGGTTTCAAAGGCAAAAAGAAAAGTCTCATGACAACTTGAGATGACTCTGATTCATCATCTGATGATGATGATGAAGAACATACTAATGGCTCTGATGGCTACTATTGGATCAGACAGTGAAGAAGAAGAAGAAGAAGAAGAAAAAGAAGAAGAAGAAGAAGAAGAAGAAGAAGGGGTAAATTCTAACTCATCCTCTGATACTCAAAAAGTTTTTGATGAACTCTTAGATGAATCTTTGAAGCTCTCCATTGAATACAAAGCGTCAAAGAAAAAAAATTCAAAATTATCAAAAGAATTTTTAACGCTCAATGAAGAGAATGAGAAGCTTAAAGCTGAAAATCACCGTCTGGTGAATATAAGCTCTAAGACAGAAGAAAAGGTTGAATGCAACTCTTCAAAATATGAAGAGGGATTTCAAAAATTTCTTGCTGAATGTGTGACACGCAGCAAACAAGTATCTATGATATAGGGTGTCAGCTAAAATGTCAGCTAAAATGGCAAAAAGGGTCTTGGTTATAAACCAAAGGAACCCACTTTTCAAAACATCAATCTAAAGTCTGATGAGACCAACGATCATAGTGATTGTCTGCTATGTACCTACTGTAATAAGAAAGGTCACATAAGAAATAATTGTTATGCTTTGAAAAACAAGAAGGACAAGTTTCCTTCTAGAACTAACAAGAGGGGATCTAAAAAGATTTGGGTACCTAAGGATAATATCTATGTTGTAGATTTGCTTAGCAACAGAGTTGAAACACCAGTCCTGGTACTTGGACAGTGGGTGCTCACGACACATGACGAGAGAAAGGCGTATGTTCGAAAAGCTACAATATAAAGAAAGTGGAACAGTTAGTTTCAGTGAAAACCAAAAAGGCAAAATCATTGGCATTGGAAGGGTTGGTGAGAAATTTCTACCTTTTATTGATGATGTTTTACTTGTTGATTGCCTTAAGCATAAATTACTTAGCATAAGTCAATTATGTGATAGTGGTTATGATGTTGGCTTTAGAGATAATGCCTCTATAGTCAAAAACAAGAAAGATGGCACTATTTTTTTTACAACAAAGAGGAAAAATAATATTTGTAAAATCAAGCCCTCTGAGTTGGCCAATCAAAATTTCAAGTGTTTTTTATCACTTGATGAAGAACAATGCACTTGGCACAAGAGATTGGGTTATGCCAGCTTGAGGCTAATCTCAAAGCTTAACAAGAAAGAACTTGTTAAAGGCTTACCATATCTCAAGTATCAGTCTGATGCTCTTTGTGAAGCATGTCAAAAAGGAAAACAAACAAAATCTTCATTTCAATCTAAAAATATTGTTTCCACTTCAAGACCACTTGAACTTTTACATTTGGATTTATTTGGTCCAACTAGAACTGCCTCTTTGTCTGGTAAGAAATATGGTCTTGTTATTGTTGATGACTATACAGATGGACATCGGAAAATTCCTTGCACACAAGGATGGGTCTTTTAAGATGTTTTATGTCTTCTGCAAACAAGTGCAGAATGAAAAATGCTTTTGCATTACAACCATTAGAAGTAATCATGGTGGTAAATTTGAAAATGAATTATTTCAAAACTTTTGTGAAGAACATGCATTTCTCACAATTTGTCTTCTCCTAGAACACCATAACAAAATAGTTTTGTAGAAAGGAAAAATAGATCTCTTCAAGAGATAGTCAGAACCATGATTCATGAAACAAAAATTGCAAAGCATTCTTGGGCAGAAGCAATAAACACTACATGTTATATTCAAAATAGAATCTACATTAGACCTATTTTGAATAAGACTCCTTATGAATTGTGGAAAGGGAGAAAACCCAACATTTCATATTTTCATCAATTTGGGTGTGACTGCTTTGTTCTCATTACAAAGAACAGTGTTGGTAAATTTGATTCTAAAGCACAAAAAGATATCTTTTTGGGATACTTTGAACGCTTTAAAGCTTATAGAGTATACAACAAATAAACTCTAATTGTTGATGAATCAATGCATGTAAGGTTTAATGACAAGAAGCCTGACACTGAAATGTCAGAGCTAGGTGAGATTTTTACAGATATGCAGATAAATAATGGAACAGATGCTGATGCATCTGGTGGTGACTCTGATGTTGCCTCTGGTCCTGCATCTGGTGACCAGACTCAAGCAGAGTCAAAAAGAGATTGGAAGTTCAAGACTCATCACCCAAAGGACCAGATCATTGGTGAACCAAGTGTCAGAATTAGAACCAGATCATCTCTCAAACAACACTCTGATCTTGCAGTGTTGTCAAAGATAGAACCAAAGACAATTGATGAAGAACTAAAAGACGATGGACGAATACTTGATATGCAAGAAGAGCTGAATCAATTCCAGAGGAATGGCGTGTGGAAGCTAGTACCTCCATCAGAGGATAAGCAAGCCATTGGAACCAAGTGGGTTTTCAGAAATAAACTTGATGAATATGGTAAAGTGGTAAGAAACAAATCAAGGTTAGTTGCTCAAGGGTATTCGCAAGAGGAAGGTATTGACTATACTGAAACTTTTGCACCTGTAGCTAGATTAGAAACAATTAGAATGTTACTATCATTTGTTGCATATCATGGCATTACTTTATATCAGATGGATGTAAAGAGTGCATTTTAAAATAGTTTCATAAGTGAGGAAGTATTGGTCAAACAACCACCTGGTTTTGAAGATGTTGCTTTTTCAGAGCATTTCTTCAAACTTAAAAAGGCTCTATATAGTCTTAAGCAAGCTCCAAGAGCTTGCTATAATAGACTTGGTTCTTTTTTAATGTCAAATGGTTTTGAAAGAGGACAGGTGGATACTACACTCTTTAGGAAATTATCTCAAAAGCATTTCATTATAGTACAAATATATGTAGATGACATTATCTTTGGTGCTACTAATGAATCTCTTTGCAAGGAATTCTCTAAGCTTATGCAGAATGAATTTGAGATGAGTATGATGGGAGAATTGAAGTTCTTCCTTGGTATTCAAACTAAACAATGTCAAGATGGAACTTATATCCATCAGACAAAGTATGTGAAAGAACTCTTGAAGAAGTTCAAGCTAGAGGAAACCAAAACAATGAGCACACCAATGCATTCTACATGTGCTCTAAGCAAAGATAAATCAAGCAAAAAGGTAGACTAAAAGGTAAACAAAGGTATGATAGGTTCACTTCTTTATCTTACTGACTCAAGACCTGATATAATGTTTAGCATGTGCTTATATGTAAGATTCCAATCTAATCCTAGAGAATCTCACTTAACCACTGTTAAGAGAATCTTTAGTGCTGGAACCTAAACGATTGAGAAGTTTAGACCCTCATTAATTTTGATGATAACAAAGTACTTGCAAGTGAACAAATTATCTTCTAATAAGTCTTGAAGTGTGCATGTATTAAAATTGTTTACGCTTTATAAGTCACTCAAGCAAGAAGGAGAAATTCACAAGAAATTGAATACATTCCATGTGTGTTAGCATCTGGTTCACTCCAGCGTCTTGCGTATAGCGAGCTTCCGGTAGTGTTATTCTTTAACACGTGGATTAGTCAATTACTGCGAGCGTCCGTCCATTATTCTGAGCGAGCATCTGGTCTTTTAATGAAGCACGTGATGTCATGTTTATGCTCTCCTACCTCAGCTATTTGGAACGGAATTCGAATTTTATTTTGTGCGCTCATTTTGATGTACGAGGTATCAAAGGTGACACCTTTAGTATAAGACAAAATTCTACAAGGCAATTGTGAAAAGCAGATCGTACAAAAACGGTAATGTGTACTATTCTGATATTCTCTGGAAAGGAAGAAAATGACAGCATTTCAAATTACCTCACTCAATAATTTGGAGCTAAAATTTACTGCAACGATAATATCCCTCAGAGACTCTTATAAATACCCCAAGGTATTCATTGAAGAAGGTTGCCGAAAACTGCTAGAAACTACATTCTGAAAGAGCTATTACTCAAGTGAGCAATCAAGTTTCGTGCCAAGTTTCTGGACACCAAGAACTGAACCTCATCATCTGATACTCTTTCTTTTAGAAAGTTATTTGTTTTTGTGCTTAATCTTTTCATCCTCTCTGTGAGAGTTATTTGATTGTATTCAAAAGAATATTACTTTGTAAAAGTTGTTCTGCCTAGTTAAGGCTTTGTTCTTCAAAGGCTCGAACATACTGAGTCGTTTTAAGAAGTTAAGAGTATTGTCAAGTTTGTGACAGTAGAATACTCTTAAGGAAATTTGTAATCAGTTGATTATAGTGGAAATCCTTCAGGAATGAAAGGACTAGACGTAGCTACCAGTTTGGTGGTGAACTAGTATAAATCTCTGTGTCTCTTGCTTTACTGCTTTACATTTATTCTTATCTTGCAAAAAAATAGTTTTCTTAAACTTCATTTCCAGCGTCTGGTCATACCCCAGCATCCGATAACTTACAGATTTAATATCAAGAGTTCAAAAGTGTTTTTAACTTAAAGTTTGCGAAAAGTTTTCCACACAATTCAACCCCTATTTTTGTGTTCATGTTCAGTTGGTACCAGAGCTCGGCCTCTTAGTTGAGCACATAACAGTGTTAAAAGAAAAGATTATATACTGTGAACATGTCTGTAGAAGGTGGTCACATGAACCGTCCTCCTCTATTTACTGGAGAAAAAATTGACTACTGGAAAGATAAGATAAAAGTTTTTTTTGAGACACAACAACTTGAGTTGTGGGATATTGTTGAAAGTGGTTACATTCTTCCCACTAATGCTACTGGTGTTACAATAGCCAGAGAAAATTGGAATGATGAATAGAAAAAGAGATATCAAATCAATCAAAAAGCTAGATTCATTCTTATCTGTGTTATATCAGAAAAGGAATATGACAAATGTGGCAACTTTGATACTGCCAAAGAAATTTGGGATTCTCTTGTTTTGTCTTATAAGGGCTCTGCCCAAGTAAGAGAGACTAAAGCCAGCATGTTGGTTCGCCAATATGAGCTGTTCAAAATGGAAGATGGTGAAAACATTGAATCTATGTATGGAAGGTTCCAAACACTTGTTCATGGGTTACAGGTGTTAACACACTAATTTGTCTATATTTATAGGGCATTTTTAGTATCTAATTACACCATTTTGCACTGATTATTGCACAAAGGTACTCATTTATGTTTTATTATGCATAAATATCATGAAGACACCACTTGGGGCAAAAGATGCGAAAAAAGACCAAAAACTGGCTAGTTTTGAAGAGTTTTAGCGCTACTAGATAAGCGGTACCGCCTGACCTACCAGCAGATGCAGTAGTACCTAGAGCGAGAATCCCGATGAGGTGTACCCTCGATCTGTACCACCTGACGCCGATAAAATAGTCAAATGCGGTAGTGCCAAAGCGATCTGACCGTACACAAGTGATGTCGATAACAGCGGCCGAGCAGTACGGGTCAACGTCATCTATGAAGCTCGGTACGGCCATTATATACTCTGTACGGCCATACCCCATCCCTGATTAGAGCAGATTTGAAGACAGAAAACCTAATTCGTAGCCCAGTCTATAAATAGGGGTTCTTAACATGTTACAAAGACCTTTTGACGATTTTCTGAGTTAATAGCCCCTTATTGAGAATCATTCGAAAACACCATACAATTGGAGTGAGTTTGGATCATTGGAGCTTCCCATCAATTCTGAATTGCTGCTGGAGTCCGTGGAGACGTGAGGAACACACGAGAGGATTGCCGTCATACCAAAAAGGTGTCCCAATTCTTAAACTCATGTCTTTTAAGAATTTGGATTTGTTTTACTTTCTTTTATTGCATGACATTATGAGTAGCTAATTTCATCACTAGGGGTGATGGGGGATCTTTTACAATGTCCTAGATATCCGTTTAATTGCTATTTTGAATTCTTTATTTTCTTTATGAATGTGTTGGTTCTAGTATGCTTAATCTAATATGGAGTAGCTAACCTTTATAAAATTAATTAGTTGTGGTAATAGGATCATAATTAATTAGTGGAACTCTAGGATCACAGAGCTCGCGATATATGCCGGATAGGTTATTGCTTGTTTCTAATCAGTTATTAAGTTAACAAACTTGCCTGCTCTTAATGCTCTTTCCCTTAGTTATCTTCCTGGACCAAACGGAGTAATTAGTTGGGAGGAAAGCTACTGTACGCGAGGATAGCCATTAGTAATTTAGAGTAAGTGGTTGACAATCAATAAGGAAATACAATTCATAATAGCAAGAAAATAGATTCAAGATCTAGTATTAGTGAACCTGGGTCCCCCAGGCCTCTCTTATTTGATCTTGCTCTAATCATTTTAGTTTAAAGTCTTACTATCGCTTCGCTTAGTTTATATTCAATTTCAATCCGATTACTCTGTTTGCTTAAGAAATTAAAAGATCTTTATTACGCTGGTACTTGCGCATTCCCTATGGGTTCGACATTCGGAATCCTAACCATACTCCACTTTATTACGAGTTACGATCAGGTGCACTTGCCTGAGACGCAACAACAGGCCCTTGGAAAAAGTTATACCACACCTGACCATGTGAGAAAGATCCTGAGAAGTTTGACTAAGCAGTGGAGACCAAAAGTCACTGTTATTCAAGAAGCAAAAGATTTAAATGTTTTAAGACTTGAAGATCTCTTGAGTTCTTTGAAAGCTCATGAACTTGAACTAAATGAAGAAGAACCTATGAAGAAAAGCAAGTATATTGCTTTGAAAGTCAACAAACATAAAGCTAGTACTTCTAAAGCCCTTCAGGCTGAAGAAGAATCAGAAGATGAAGCTTCAGAAGGAGACGTTGATGGGTCGGATGATGAGCTCGCATTCATATCCAGGAAGATCCAAAGAATGTGGAAGAAAAGAAACTTCAAGAAGAAATTCCACAAGAAAGATGTCGAGGACAAGAAGGAAAGCAAATACAAAAGCCAAGTTGTTTGCTATGAATGTAAAAAGCTTGGACACTTCAAATCTGAATGTCCTAATCTTAAGAAGAAGCCCACAAGAAGTTCCTTCAAGGGAAAGAAGAAGAGTCTCATGGCCACATGGGAAGATCTGGATTTATCCTCCTCTGAGGAAGATAATGAAGAAAAAGCCAATCTTGCCCTCATGGCAAATACTGACTTAGACTCTGAAGAAGAAGTTGAAGAGGTAATAATATATGATTCTTATTCTGAATTTCAACTTGCATTTGATGATCTTCTTAAGGACTCTGCCACTCTCTCCACTGAGTACAAAGCTTTGAAAAAGAAATTTTCAAAATTATCACAAGAATTTCAAGTTTTGAAAAATGAAAACACAAAGCTCAGTGAAAAAAACCAGAAGCTAAAAACTGAAAATCAGCATCTGGTGGATAGTCAGTGTCTAGTGACATGTCAGCAACCAGAAGTTGAGAGCTCTCAAACTGAAAGCTTTGAAGCTAAAGGCAATCCTAAGTGTAAATCAAATGATTATGAATATGTCTTTCAAAAGTTTCTTGTAGAGAGTGTAACTCGAAGCAAGCAAGCTTCAATGATCTGGGGTGTCAGTAAAACGACAACTCAATGTCTTGGCTACATATCAGATGAACCCTCTTTAGAAAATAAAAATTCTGCATCTGATAAATCCAATGATCATAGTGAATGCTTGCATTATACTTACTGCAACAAACTTGGTCATTTGAAAAGTATATGTACTGTTTTTAAGACTAAGAAGGACAAGTATCCTTCAAGAACTAACAAGAAATGACCCAAAAAGATATGGGTACCTAAAGATAAAATAGTCTATGTTGCAAACATGCTTAGCAACAAAGTCAACACACCTATCTTGGTACTTAGACAGTGGATGCTCGCGTCACGTGACGGGAGAAAAGCATATGTTCCAAGAGCTAAGGCATAGAGAAGAAGGATTTGTTGGTTTTGGAGCAACCCAGAAAGGTAAAATAGTTAGAATTGGTCGCATTGGTAAAGGCTCTCTTCCCTCTATTGATAATATACTTTATGTTGAAGGACTAAAGCATAATTTATTGAGCATAAGTCAATTATGTGACACTGGTTATGATGTCATTTTTACAGAAACTGGGTGTTCAGTAAAAAGCAAAAAAGATGGCTTTATTTTCTTTATAGCAAAGAGGAAACAAAATATTTATAAAATTGATCTGTCAAAACTTGCAAAACAAGATGTCAAATGTCTCATGTCTATTGAAGATGAACAATAGATTTGGCATAAAAGATTGGGTCATGCCAGCTTGAGATTAATCTCAAAACTAAACAAGCACAGTCTTGTTAGAGGATTACCAAATCTTAAATTCCAATCCGATGCTCTCTATGAGGCATGTCAAAGAGGAAAACAAGTTAAAACTTCTTTTCATTTGAAAAATGTTGTTTCAACCTCTAGACCACTTGAGCTTTTGCATCTTGATCTTTTTTGTCCAACAAGGACAGCCTCTTTAACTGGAAAGAAATATGGGTTAGTCATTGTTGATGATTTTACTAGATGGACATGGGTTAGATTCCTTACCCACAAGGATGAGTCATTCAAAGAATTTACTGTTTTTTGCAAATCAGTTCAAAATGAAAAAGGAATTTGTATTTCTTCAATTAGAAGTGATCATGGGGGAGAATTTGAAAATGAAAGCTTTCAAAAATTTTGTGAAGAAAATGGCATCTCCCACAATTTCTCCTCTCCTAGAACACCACAACAAAATGGTGTTGTACAAAGAAAAAATAGGTCCCTCCAAGAAATGGCCAGGACCATGATCAATGAAGCTGATATTGCAAAACATTTTTGGGCAGAAGCAGTAAACACAGCTTGCTATATTCAAAATAGAATTCTTATTAGACCTATTTTAAAGAAGACTCCATATGAACTGTGGAAAGGTAGAAAACCAAACATATCTTATTTTCATCCTTTTGACAGTATATGTTATATTCTGAACATGAAGGATCAACTTGGTAAGTTTGATTCCAAAGCTAACAAAGGTATCTTTTTGGGATACTCTGAAAGATCTAAAGCTTTTAGAATATACAATAAAGAATCTTTGATAGTGGAAGGATCGATTCATGTCAAGTTTGATAACAAGAAGCCTGACACTGCCATGTCAGAGCTAGATGAACTATTTTCAGAATTGAATATTGGTGGTACAACAAACAGTGAACCTACATCTTCAGCATCTGGTGGTGACCAAACACAGGATTCTACTCAAGCGGAAGCTAAAACCAGAAAGTGTTGGAGATACAAAACCAATCATCCTAAGGATCAAATCATAGGAGAACCTAGAGATAGATTAAGAACCATATCCTCTTTCAAAGAGCATGTAGATATTGCACTTCTCTCTAAAATGGAACCTAAGACGATTGATCAAGCATTGGAAGATGAAAGTTGGATTCTGGCAATGCAAGAAGAGTTGAATCAATTCCAAAGAAATGATGTGTGGAAGTTAGTCACTCTAACAGAAGATAAGCAAGCTATTGGTACTAAATAGGTATTTCGAAACAAGCTTGATGAAGATGGTAAGGTAGTGAGAAACAAAGCAAGATTAGTTGCTCAAGGTTACTCACACGAAGAAGGTATTGACTTTACAGAAACTTTTGCACCTGTTGTAAGGTTAGAAGCTATTCGCATCTTACTTTCATTTGGTGCACACCATGAGATAATTCTTTATCAAATGGATGTAAAAAGTGCTTTCTTAAATGGTTTTATAACTGAAGAAGTCTATGTGAAACAACCTCTTGGTTTTGAAGACACTGAATTTCCAGAACATGTTTTTAAGCTTAAAAAGGCTCTGTATGGTCTTAAGCAAGCTCCTCGAGCTTGGTATGATAGACTGAGTTCCTTTTTAATAGAAAACAGTTTTATCAGAGGTCAAGTAGACACTACTCTATTTAGAAAAACATTAAATAAGCATTTTATACTTGTTCAAATTTATGTTGATGATATTATATTTGGAGATACTAATGAAAGCCTTTGCAAAGAATTTTCAAAGCTAATTGCTGAATTTGAAATGAGCATGATGGGAGAATTGAAGTTTTTCCTTGGAATTCAATTAAGCAATGCAATGATGGTATTTATATACATCAAAGCAAATACATCAAGGAGTTGCTAAAGAAATTCAAGATAGTGGATTGCAAGTCAATGAGCACACCTATGCATCCTACATATACTCTTAGTAAATATGAAACTGGTAAGAAGGTAGATCAGAAAATATACAGAGGCATGATTGGATCTCTACTTTATCTTACTGCTTCAAGACCTGATATTATGTTCAGCGTTTGCCTGTGTGCTAGATTTCAATCTAATCCTAGAGAATCACACTTGAGTGCTATTAAAAGAATATTTAGATATTTGCAAGGATCTACTAATCTTGGTTTGCTTTATAAGAAATCAAAATATTACAAGTTAGTAGGTTTTTGTGATGCTGACTTTGCTGGAGACCGAATCGAAAGAAAGAGCACAAGTGGAGGTTGTCAATTCCTTGGAGCAAATCTTGTGTCTTGGTCAAGCAAAAGACAAAGCACAATTGCACTCTCAACAGCAGAATAAGAATACATCTCAGCAACAAGTTGCAGCTCTCAACTTCTGTGGATGAAATATCAACTTGAAGACTACTTGATAAAAGAGAGTAGCATTCCTATCTTTTGTGATAATACATCTGCAATTTGTCTTACTAAGAATCCAATATTGCATTCTAGAGCAAAGCACATTGAGATTAAACATCACTACATAAGAGACTATATTCAGAAGGGTATTCTTGAAATAAAATTTGTAGACACTGATTATCAATGGGCTGACATGTTTACAAAACCTCTTGCTGAATATAGATTCAATTTTATAAGAAGAAACTTAAATTTTCATCTTATAGAAGAATGATTAATCTCAGCGTCTTATGATATGTATCATTCAGCATCCAGTATGACATAAGCATTCACACGTGTACACATATGATATGCCATTCACATCACATAACTCAGCGTCTGGTGAAATCATTTTCAATAAAATCTTTTTCTTGATTTTATCTTTATTTTGGCAACTGCATTTAATGAAAAGGGGAATCTTTATTTTATTTTCTTTTTGATTTATTTTTTTATTCAGAGGAAATGTGAAGAGGTTTTTGAAAAAGTAATTGTACTATTTTATCAAAACATTCCCACTACTCCACCTCTTTCGCCCACACTCATTCTGTTTTTGTCTGTGAAAACCGCTTTCTCTCTCTCTCTCTGTGATTTCTCTAAAACCCTAAACCTCCATCGCCTACTCTCCAACTGCAACCATGACTGATGTTAAGGTCGGACAATACACTGCTATCTTTGACACCATGACAGAAGCAAAAGTCTTGACTAAGAAAAGAATCGACTTGAAAAGTTTCAAGCTTTATGGGTTTGACTTAGATGAAGGTTTGATGAATCTGGGCAGGAAAAACTACTTCCTTTGGGAACCTATTGATGTTATAGTTAATGCTATCAAGGAAGTCTGGGGAAACATTCATATGCTTTCGGGTGGAATAGTTGAAGGTCATGTCAGAGGTTTCAAGTTGGTGTTCACTATAAACACCATTGCTGATACCATTAAGTGCCCCTATGAAGGCATTAGTTATTATGCTAGTTGGGAAGACGCTTTCAGAGGAATAGAAAACGTCAACGAGGCTCTGTTCGAGAACTATCGCCAGTTGAAGGAAAATGATGTAACTCCCTTTGCCAAGGATCTGAGAAGTCATTACATAGTTCTGCACAAAATTATTGCTAAGAGCGTTATTCTGAAAGCTAGGTCAAGTGACGCAGTGAACTATGAGCAGAAGTTCATAAAGAGAAAGTATATGGCTGGTCACAAAATCAACTTGCCTAGGTTGATTTTCAACAATATTGTCAATGCGCTTGTTGGTTCAAGAAAGGGTTCTGCTGACAAGAAAAACATTATCAAGGTTATTTCTTATGGAGTTTTTCTTACTACAATGATGGTTAAGGATGGAATTGCGAGAAGGCTTAGTGCCTTGATAAACAAAGAAGAAAGAGATAAGTATTTTGGGATTGGTGCTATTATTCGTCCTGAGGTTTTTGGAATCAATAGCTTGGTGAGAATGAAATTGATCAATGCTGATATGATCAAGAAGGTGAAAAAGGAACAAGGAGAAGGAACAGAAACTAAAGTTGGTGAAGTAGCTGAAACAAAACCCACCAGAAGCTCAGTATCTGGTGTGAAGAGAACTTGTGAGTCTCCAGCAAGAGAGACAAGAAGCAAGAAGCAGAAGGTGCCTCCTGCACCTAAAAGGAGAGATGATCCAGAAGATGATGAGGACCGAGTCCCCATCAGAAGCATTATGGAGAAAAAGAGAAAGGAAGAAGCTGAAAAACATGTTCCAGTATCTGGCCCTAAGAAGCAAGTTCCTCCACCTCCTCCTCCTCCTGCTGCTGCCCCACAAGGAAAAAGAAAGAGATTGGTTAGGCACTCTGAGCTTAACCCAAATGTACTGGATTTTACCATTGATGTTTCCATTACTACCTTTGGTTCTGATGACACTATTCCTGCACCACCACTCTCTGTTTCCTCACCACAAATACACTCCACACAACCATCACCCTCCAAAACACAAGCCAAGAAAACCACAAAAACCAAATCTCAAACCACTGCCCTTATCACTCAATAACATCCATTAACCGAACCACAAACCTCCCAGTTAACCACAAAGTCCAGAACGCTTACATTTCCCTCACCACAACCCTCATCAAACACATCCCTCACTACATACATTTCATCACTCCACTCTCACCCTTTCAACCTACTCTTCAAAATCCCTCCAAACCAACCCAAAACATACAAAGTCAAGGTGACTTCCCCTCTCCCACTTTCTCTCACTCTCAAACCTACCAACTACTATGGTGCCAAGGAATCTGTGTCATCTATAAACAAACCACGGTTTGTAAGAAAAGAAGTGTATCATTCCATTTATGATCACCTTTCTCTATGGCACTTGAAGACATTCACCTCTGGGGTTGTACGACTGAAGATTGCCCCTCGCTCACGCCTCACTGTCTCTGAAGATGGTGAGAAAATAGAAAGGTCATTTGGTAGAAGGTTAAGACCTCTTTCAAACAGAGGAATTATTCCTTTCTCTGTTGATCTTCCTTATGTTCTACCACAACACGAACCTCTCACTCTGGAGGAATGCGGAAGATGGATCACAGATGATGAAAAGTCATTCATGGCTCACTGCCTTGAAATGAAGAAGATGGAATTGGTTTATCTGAACAAAGATCCCTCCTCAACATCTGTAAAGATTATGCCTGATAGGCAAAGATGGCTACCCTGGTCTATCCCTGATAAAAGGAAGGAACCAACTCCTGGTAAACTTCCAAAATCTATTGGTCTCAAGGAGTATGAAGAAGCTCCTAGGAAACACGATGTCAAAGCATTCTCTGAGCTTCCGGTTAAGAAGCTATCTGAAGACCATACTCGGCGTGTGTATCAGAACCTCCTCAAAAGAGATGATTGGAGAACTGTTTCTTCTGGCTGATGTAACGCAGAAAAGGCAACCATCCCTATTGTTGGCTCTATCAATAGGGTAACAGACACAAACCTCGCTTTTGTTCATTTTGATGACATGTTTATGTGTTCTGTTATTAGGCCTCTAAGTGTTATGAAAATTGAAGACCAATGGGCTGTTATTTGCAAACACTTTGATATTGGATTCAGTTGGAGTAAAATGACTATGTCATGGAAAGACAAAGCCATTCTACATCACTTTAGGCCTCTCAATATCGAAGAAGATGATAGGGAAAATTTGCATAGGTTGTACCTGGCTGAAAATGAAGGATTTATCTTCATTTTTTATGGAATTGGAGTTTTTATAATAAAAAATTTTGGAGAAGATGCTTTTGTAAAATTTGATGCATATGTTGAAGATCTGCTTAAGCACGGGGAAACTATCTTTCTGTGTATGCTTTATCCTGAAGAGATTGTGCAAAGATGGGAATGGACTATGGAAATTGAGAAACAAAAGCTGGGAAAAATCATCAAATAGAGCTTACCAAATGATGGTGTCTTTCAGTGGGTCAAGGAAAGAAAGAATTTGAAACTGAGTCTGTCACAGGCAGTGCTAGTAGAGCACCAGAAGCTGGAATCTCAACGAGCTGTTATTGTTGAACCTGTTTCAGAAGCTGCTCCTGCTCCTCCTGCTGCAAATGATGTTGTCATCTTGCCTAGAGCTGAATTTGAAGCTATCATGGCTACGAATCAGAAGGTGAACCAGCTGGAAAACACCGTAAACCTCCCTATGGGACGCCTAAAAACACTTTGTTTTTATTTCAAATATTTTAATTGTGTGTTAATTTTTGGTACAATTATCTTCTTTTTTTGGTACAAATGTATTTGATCTGACCTTTATCTTCAAAAAATTTTGGTATTATTACTTATTGTTTTGACTATGATTTGTTTTACACTCTTTTTGTCTGATGACAAAAGGGGGAGTAAAAGAAATGTCTGATGAACACGTTGAAAGTCTGATGAACACGCTGAAGTATCACACATGTCATGCATAAATCACTTCATAACATATTCATTGTATGTGATTTGTTGTTCTGATACTCATTTCATTGTCTTGTGCTCTGATAATCATTAATCATTTGCTGGCACAATTTTATTATAATTGGTACAATGAGTTTCAGCATCTGATCCTCAAAAATTGTATGAGTATATTCGGTATTGGTACAATGATCTCAGCATCCGTTGTCAACGTTTAATTGAATATATGCTCTGATACTTGTATGCATTTTGCGATCACAATGCTCTAATTATTTAAAATCAATCTAATACCTGAATTATTTAATTTTATCTGAATTGTTGAACTCTGGGGGAGACCCTTGAAAGTATTTTTTGAAATTAAATTGTTCATCAACCTTGGATATTTGTCATCATCAAAAAGGGGGAGATTGTTAGAACCTAAACGATTGAGAAATTTAGACCCTCATTAATTTTGATGATAACAAAGTACTTGCAAGTGAACAAATTATCTTCTAATAAGTCTTGAAGTTGTTTACGCTAAGTCACTCAAGCAAGAAGGAGAAATTCACAAGAAATTGAATACATTCCATGTGTATCGGCATTCGGTTCACTCCAGCGACTTGTGTATAGTGAGCGTCTGGTAGTGTTATTCTTTGACACGTGGATTACTCAATTGATGCGAGCGTCCGTCCGTTATTCTGAGCGAGCATCTGGTCTTTTAATGAAGCACGTGATGGTCACGTTTATGCTCTCCTACCTCAGCTATTTGGAACGGAATTCGAATTTGATATTGTGAGCTCATTTTGATGTACGAGGTATCAAATGTGACACCTTTAGTATAAGACAAAATTTGTACAAGGTAATTATGAAAAGCAGATAGTACAAAAACGGTAATGTGCACTATTCTGATATTCTCTGGAAAGGAAGAAAAGGACAGCATTTCAAATTACCTCACTCAATGATATGGAGCTGAAATTTACTGCAACGGTAATACCCCTCAGAGACTCCTATAAATACCCCAAGGTATTCATTGAAGAAGGTTGTCAAAAACTGCTAGAAACTACATTCTGAAAGAACTATTACTCAAGTGAGCAATCAAATTTTGTGTCAAGTTTCTGGACACCAAGAACTGAACCTCATCATCTGATATTCTTTCTTTTAGAAAGTTATTTGTTTTTGTGCTTAATCTTTTCATCCTCTCTGTGAGAGTTATTTGATGGTATTCAAAAGAATATTACTTTGTAAAAGTTCTTCTGCCTAGTTAAGGCTTTGTTCCTCAAAGGCTCGAACGTACTGAGTCGTTTTGAGAAGTTAAGAGTATTGTCAAGTTTGTGACAGTAGAATACTCTTAAGAAAATTTGTAATCAGTTGATTATAGTGGAAATCCTTCAGGAACGAAGGGACTAGACATAGCTACCGGTTTGGTGGTGAACTAGTATAAATCTATGTGTCTCTTGCTTTACTGCTTTACATTTATTCTTATCTTGCAAAAAAAAGTTTTCTTAAACTTCATTTCCAGTGTCTGGTCATACTCCAGCATCCGATAACTTACAATTTAATATCAAGAGTTCAAAAGTGTTTTTAACTTAAAGTTTGCGAAAAGTTTTCAACACAATTTAACCCCCCTTCTTGTGTTCATGTTCATTTAGGTATCTTAGAAGAACTACTAACCTTGATTTGCTGTATAAGAAATCAGATGATTACAAGTTAGTAGGTTTTTGTGATGCTGACTTTACTGGAGATAGAATTAAAAGAAAAAGTACAAGTGGTGGCTGTCAATTTCTTGGAGCCAATGTTATCTCATGGTCCAGCAAACGACAAAGCATAATAGCACTTTCAACAGCAGAAGCTGAGTAAATATCTGTAGTAAGCTGTAGCTCACAACTGGTAGATCATGCTCTGGTAAGACCAAGCTCTAGTAGGACTACACTCTGGTAGGAATCCTGCGTTTGGTACTACATTCCTCTGGTATATGAAAGCCTAAGTGAAGCTATGCTATGAAGACCTTGACTCTGGTACAAGCTTACTCTGGTAAGCAAAGTATCTCAGTAACAAGCATCATATGGTAAAAGATGCCTCTGGTTGGAAACCAGACTGAGTGAAGCATTAAAGACTATTTCAAGCATTAAAGAAACTTCTTTAATGATCTTTTAAATGTACGAGGAATCAAAGGCCAAATAGAATGTCAACGGATACAATCATCAGATATGCCTTGCTCTGAAAGGATCATAAATTCAAAAAGGATCACAAAAGGACATATACTGCTTTAGACAACTGTGTCAGTGTACTGAAGCAAAGTTGAAAATGACATGACTAAAAGCCATAAAAAGCAGATCTCAAGTTTTGTCCATTGGTGAAGCACCTGTCTAGTTCACAACGGCACTATTTGGAACACTAGCTATATATACCTTATTCAAATCACTGAAGAAGGTTAACGAAGTGAATCATTCTTACGAGACAGTGAGCAATCAAGAAATATTTTCCAAGTTTCTGAGACCAAGTGAATAGCACTCAAAAGCTTTATCCTTTCTTTTAGAAAGTAATCTTTGTGCTTAAAGCTTTCATTGTAAATCCTTTCTTGCTAAGAGTTGTTTATATTGTTTCAAAGTATTTTTAAACACTTGTCTTTAGCCCAGCAGTGGCTATATTCCTTTGAGGCTTGACTGCACTAAGTCGTTCTAAGAAGTTGAAAGTGTAGCCAATTTGGCAGTAGTATACTCTTGAGTTGTAATATGTTGATTATAATAGAGAAATCCTTCAGTGTGGTGAAGGGACTAGACGTAGCTACTAGGTGGTAGCGAACTAGTATAAATAACTGTGTCTTGCTCTTTCTTTTCTCTTTATTGCTTCTTATTGTTATCTTTGTTTAAAGAGTTGTTTTGAAAAAGGTTTTCAATAACATAAGTATTTGAAAAAGATTTCTAAAACCTAATTCAAACCCCCCTTTCTTGTGTTTTTGTCACATTCAGTTGTTGTTACTATGACAGGAACCTAAGTGGAGGATGCACAAAATATTCAGTTTGAGCAAATGAAGATTGGATATTAAAATGCGAATGTTGTCCCAAATTTGCTGCAACAGTGGATAACGACAAGCACTAAGGGAGGGTGTGATGGTAGGTAACTCATGATGCAACAACAGTTGGTAATTCCAATGTATAAGGAAAAGTTGTAGTAAGGGAGGGGGGATGGTATGTGATCTGCTGTCGTACACTGGTCAAAAATAATTCAAAATTGTAGTACAAGGTAGTTTAACATTGATCGTCTCTCAAGGAACTTTAATCTTATTAACTAATTAAGAACGTGAAAAAAGGAAACAAGGGGTTTTCAAAATTCGAATTTAAAAGGGAAAAATAAAAAACAAATCGCACAAAAATCTTTTTGAGATCAAATAATTAAAAACAACCAATCCACCGGTTAGGATTTCTAATTGGATCAATCACTGATTTCTAAGATATTAATTTTGGTTCTTAATTCAATTCTTGCTTGATTCGAAACTAACTAATTAAGCATCAATTATTTTCATTGATTTTCTACTGAATTAAGCATTCAAATTTTGATCAGATTGGGTTCAATAATTAAGCATCATCAAAAACCCCAAACGATATATAAACTGAAATTCAACCAAGCCTTTGACTAGGTGTCACACATCATATTAATCTCGAATTATGCATGCAAGATTAAGCATCTAACATGTTTATTTATGCAATTCCGAAATTGAATGATTAAGCATCAACCCAAAAACGAAAATACAATCAAGAGAAACGGATTAAGATGAAAAGAATAAAATTAAGAACTGAATTCGAATATTAAACCAAACCTCAACATCCAAAAGTGAAATCCCTAAGCCGGTGAATTGACCAAAGGTGTTTAGCCTTCCATGAAAAGTTTAAATGAAAATAAGAAAGAAAGAGGGAAAGAAAATAATTCTGAAAGCTGCTATATAATTCGATCTCAAACCTCAATTGCCAAAAGTTTTTTCTAAGACACTGAAACGGCCTATTTATAATCTAAAATTAGGTTAACCTAAATCATCTAAGGTGTCTAACCAAGGAAAAAGGCCAAACAGAGTTAATTAGCCAAATAATAACTATAACATGAGGACTTGTGGATAAGTGAGCCAATTTTCGCACTAGTCTGTACAGCTTAATAAACTTGCAATTTTGACCACTTAAACGTCCGAATTAGGTTTGGAGGTCTTCATGAAACTTGTAGATCTGATGCCTCTTAGCTTTCCAACGCGACAAAGATCACTGCGATTAGATAAGTGTAGCCCAAATTATGGCTTGCGAAAAGAGCAAAGGTCAAGATGCAATAAAAGCCCAAAATTAATCAAGATTTCCATTAAAGGCCAATGAGACCCAAGAACATAAAACCACGCTAAAAAGCTAATATTGGGCATAACAAACACCCAATAGCCCCAAATACAAAGCTATAATAGGTGTCTTAAAATTGGTTGATCAGTAGGGGTGGGAATATGTCAGGCCAGGCTTTGGTTAAATAGGCCTAGCCTATTTCAAAAATCTAAGGCCTGAGTCTGACCTATTACCTGTCATATACTATTTTTAAGGCCTGATCTAGCCTTTTTAAAAACCTAGTTAGGTTTGAAAGCCTGAATAAAAGCCCGTGTAACACAGCAGAATAAACAGAAACTAAACACCACAATTAGGCCACATCTAAAAACCAAAGCGAAATAGCTGCAAGCTTCAAGCTAAGAATACTACGACAATCCTTGACAACCATGACAACAACAACCACCATCACCAAATAGATACCAGATTAATTATAATAAACAAAAAATAGCATCTCATGTTAGATAACTATCAATAGATGAAAAAAGATGAAAACTCATTCTCATAGCTTGTGATTCAAGCAAAATTTCCAATCCAAATAACAACAAACAACTCCAAAAATAACCAAGCTGCAACCAAAATTGTAATAGTAGCAAAATATTAAAATAGATCTCAATGCCACCACTAGCATCAAACGAAGCATAAGAGGTCTGCTTGCAAACACTACCCAAAAACCTCCTCTTTCAATAAAACAACTTTGAAAGCACCAAAGACATTAACTTTGATACTTTAATGAAAAACCATTTCCGCATCAGCTTATAGCCACTCCAAACTAAGTAACAAGAATTGAAATTGAAAGAACCAAAAGTGAAATCCATCACACAACACAAAATAGCACCAAATCCATTGAGAGGGGACCCTTCAAAGGAGAATCTCTTGCTCATCTCTCCCGACCATCTCATCTCTCTTTCTTTCGTAAGTGGCTGAAGGTGCCGACATGCTGCTGTGTGTCTTGACTCTTGAGTGTCATGTGCTTCTTAGGGTTTACTCTTTTCCTTCATTATCAAATAATTTTCGAGGTTCCAGCGCTAGTTTTTAAGTTTTTGTTATTTCCTAGGCTCGTAGCCCACTTTCGTCCAAGAAAAAAAGAATAGCACATCCAGTAATCTGATTAATACTTATAGTTCTAATAGTTATTTTGTTTTGATTATCAAAAAAAAAATAGTTGCTTTAATATGATGTTAGTGATGTATTATTATTAATAAAAATATTATTATTATTATTATTATTATTATTATTATTATTATTATTATTATTACATAAACTGGCCTGTTAGGCCTAATAAACTTTTTTATTAGCCTAAGCCTTGTCTTTTTAACAAAGTATACCTTTTAAAAAGCCTAAGTCTGACCTTAAATAGGCCTCTATCGAGCGGCCTGACCTATTCTCACCCCCTATTGATCAGTGTGCAACATCTATATACACAGTGGCGAATCTAGAAAACTTCTTCGGTGGGGAGGGAAAATAGTCTATAAAATTTCACAAAAGGGAAATATTTAAAGTTTTTACAAAATACATAATCTCATAACAAAAGAAAACCCAAAATATCAAAGTTTCTGCAAATTATCATTGTCCTCTACACGTTTTCATATCTGAAAATATGTTGTGAAACAACTATTACACAACATATTTTTTATTTTTCTCACTAAAACAGCTATTATCAACTTTATCAAATAATTAATAATTGAACAAGTTAAAAATGAAACAATAATTATTGAATATTATTAATTAACAATTTAATTATGAAAAAGTATTAATCTTTGTATATTTTATGCTTCAACTATAACTAAAAATATTTAACTATTAGTCTTTTTGTTATAGTTAGACTTTAATTCACTATCAACGGTGTTGATACATTCAAATCGTGCATTACAGATTGCATATTATTCTATTTCAGTTGCAATAAAAATATAATATCATAATGTATTGTATTTTTTGTCAAAAAATAATGTGTTATATTTCAATTATAGTTAAAGCATTTAATTGTTTCTCTTATTTTTTATTTTTTAACTATATATTGTACATAAAGACTAAAGAAAATAATAAGTCCAACAAATATTTTACCCGTGCATCGCACATGTACACGCTCTAATGGAAACATTTTTTAGCTGGTCTGTTTTGTTTCTTGTTCAACTTGTTCTCTGCTAGTAGGAGAAGGACACATATTTTCTTAATTATAAGTTTGCTAACTGTTATAAGCAGCAAAAATAAAAATAAAAAATAGGAATCTTGATAGTTGTTAATAGTTAAAAACATATTGTTTACTTAAAATTAAATTAAACTTGATAGTTAAAAACATCTTCGACTTATTTAATACCTGTAAAAAATAATACCAATTTATTATATAAAAAATACTTGATCCCACCAATTTATTAATACAAAAATCACAGTAGAGAGCATCCATGTATTCTTAGGGGGCATTTGTTTCTAAGTATTCTTAATATATTCTAAAAATGTATGGATAGAGAATATGTGTTCTCACGTTTGTTGTAAGGCCGCAAATATTTTATTCCCAAGTATAAAAGATTTTTGCGAAAGAAATAACTTTCATGTTCCCATGTTTTTATTCTCAAGAGAGGAGATGGAAAAAAAATATTACCATGAAGTGGCAATAAAATTTGTGAAACTCTATATCTTAAACCTACAAACAATTCCCAATAATGTTTTAATTATTAGCCAAAACTTTTTAAAAAATACCCGAAATAAGATTATAATCATTATTTAACTGGGAAAGTTACTCCAAGAAATGAAGTCATATCCTTGAAACAAACACACCCTTAGGCTATGTTTGGTAGCCAAGAAAGTATGGGAAAAGAAAATTTATTGATTAAAGTGTAAAATTACTGATATGTCATACTATGATTGGCCTGTCACACTTACCCATGCACACATTTTACATTTTTCAAAAATTTTTTCCTTCCCCTCACTTTCTTTTCCCCCATCCAAACATAGCCTTAGGGGTATTCCCGTGTATCTTCTACAGGGTCTTAACGGTTTTCCATGTATCTTCTACCGAGTCGTGCTTCAATTTGTTAGCATCTTCATATATTATTATTCATACCAAGTATTGGTACAATTTTTCGATTACCAACAATATTTTAAAAACCGAACCAGATCGGCTAGTCAAACCAAAAACCGAAATTGGTTCAGTTGAAGTATTGGATCGAATGCCTCACTAACACAATACTGACGTCATCAACCCAACTTTAAACCAGATTGAACTGGCTCGGAGCAGACCATTAAGTACCTCAAAGTCCGAGGCTGCTAAAAAATGCAACTGCACCACAGTTGTCATTTGGTGTGTTTATGTGTATATTTCTGATGTTATTATAATTTATACTAATAAGTGACTCACTGATTCGTCCAGTGACTCGATACCTTGTCCGAGTTGATTATCGGTCCAATTTTTAAAACACGGATTACGAGACTCTGTTAAATTGTAATCACTCTAAAAAAATCCTAATTTAATATATAAAAATAAATTGGTAGGTATTCAAAAACCTAACACATCAAAAATGCAAACATAGGGGTATCACACTAGTATCAATAACGGTTACACGTACGATATGAAAACATAATCAAATTAGGCATATCACTGCATCATGGATTACCAAAAACTTGAAAACTAACAACACAAGTGATACAAACAATACCTTGTTTTACCCGTCTTCTGAGTTCATCTTTCTCATCATCATCCATGTGTTATCCTTGGTTGCAATCTCATTGTTCAATAGTCAACTAGTGTTTATTTCAGGCAACATAATAATAGTGAACCAAATTTTCATTAACAAATAAATAGAAAGGTGAGAGATATAAACATATATTTGAAAGCATGCGGAGAGAGCGAGAACATTCGAAGTTTACAAGATGTAGAAATCCCATTTTGTCTGTTTCTTTTATACAGAAAGCATGAAGCTAGCCCTCTAGGACATCATAAGCAAGTATCGTCTTTACTGAGCATGGCATGCAGTGCCAGGTACTTCCCAAAAAAAACTGTCCCAGATGCACTGAAAGGATGTTTGTGATGTTGGTTTGCTTTACCATATTGAATGCTTTATGCCAAGGCCATTGCAAGTCAATATGAGGCCCTTGTAACGGTTAAGATAATCCTGCAACAAAACAAAAATGAAAAAGTTAAACAGAAAGAATGATTCTTGTAAATAAAAACATTCTTTTGAAACACACTTCTTGTCAGATGAAGACAAATATTGCTTACAATGATGTTGTAATCATATACGTATTGCATCCCGTTTTTGTCGTAATCTTTCCTTTTGACTGGATCACTCAAAACTGTCCAATAAAGCCAAAGACATGTTAGGTTATTATAATAATTTGACAGAAGTTCTTGCAGCTGCAGGTAATAGAGAAGAATAGATAATCTGCAGAATATTCAAACCTCACTAGATTAAAATTTCCAACAGTACACGTCAGGGGGATATTAGGCTATAATTGCAAAGGCTCGAACGGACTATCTTCATTATCAGTCAGATGCCTAACAGACTATAAGCATTGACCAGGTCAGAAGGAATATATGTATTGTAAAACATGGATGTAGAAGGGGTAAAGCTTCTTTGTCCCCACGGCTTTCAAAAAAAAAAAAATACTAAATTTCTTATTACAACTTATGTTCATCCCTGATACCAAACATCACTTCAACAAGCCAAAAAACATATCATGCTTATTATATCAAAAATAACTATATCAGATCTGGACATGGTAACAACCAACCGGTAGAGTGTAATGCAAAACCACATACATAAGCTTCAAACTTCAATGCAGTATTCTTTACATTTAAAAGGGGAATTTCCAGTTTTTGACAATAAGCCAGCAGGAAAATGAGTAATTTTGGGAAGAAAAGGAGGACCAGGGGCTATAGCTTGGGAACCTTTCCTTTATTTTTTCCCCTCCTTTTAACTTTTGTGAAAGGAGGGAGGGAGGGAGTATACATCCTGTTAAGCTTATAACATGCACAGAGAAGAAACTCAGTACAGTGAGCCATCAAAGTTGTAAACAATTATGTTTACAAATCTTCTAGAAGGCTAGAAATGATATCAAAGCCTATTAACCGAGCTCTAATAGATGATCATTAACCAATGCATGCATAACAGAAGCAAAAAAAGAAACAGGCTGCAACGATAATGTACTCCATGGATTAAGGTACTTGCAAATCAAGCTTGAGCTTAAAATGTTCAGTTTGAGATAACGCATAAACAACCCCAGCTAATTGGACTCAATAACACCATTATGTTAAGACAATAACCATCTTAGGCCATTTAGATTAAGGTCTTCTTACTATTGTCTCTATTGGTCCTCTCATGACAAGGCCAATCCATCTTATGCAAGATTTTGTCATCTTTTCCTCAATAGGCGATTAGGCGCTACTCCAACTTTTTCTCTAATACACTTATCCCCAATCTTATCCTTTCTTGCATGAGTGTATCTGCTACTACTCATCCACCACAATATTTCCATCCCTGTTAGCTTATGCTCTTCTTGGGACTTTACCGCCCATGGCTCTTCAAATTTTAACACAATGCTTTCAAGTTTCTTTTGATGATTTTGATTTCTGCAATATGTGAAAGTCAGCATATATGTGGTTATACTGTAGGCTTATGGCAAACAATATCCTACTGTAGTATTCCATCCAGGCAGCACTTCCAGCAAAAATAATAAAATCATAAGGACACTAGTCTTAGACATGCTTTTATGCAATATATATATATATATATACAACTTAATTAATATTAGTCTTTTTACGTATCAGACGCTAAGGTCCTTATATTTATAAATAATAGTAACTGTAGCATTATAATACCACTAAAATTTAATATATATTATCATGATCATTTTTATATTTCTTTTTTGGAAAAAAATTGTTTGAACAATTTATAAAAATGTTCCTGTGCATGGCACGGGTTACACACTAGTGTTGTATATTTAAACCCCCCCCCCAAAAAATGAAAAATAAGCCAGCTCTACCACTGGGTGAGTGCACACTCTAGCGTGTTGGCCAGCTCAGCCACACGTCAAAATTTCATTGCCACGTCACTTCTAAGGTGTCGCTTAACATACATGCATGTTGACACGTCAATTTGGTGACTTAGCACAAGAGCATCCAATGAGCCCATGCTAAAAGCGCTCTCCCTAAAACCAAAATTTTGGTTTTAGTCCCTCACCAACCTAGGTTATGTTATATATATATATGAGACAAGAAAACTAAGAATGCATGCTCGATCATATTAAGCAATCCTTGGTGGGCCAAAATGATGATACAGGCAAATTTTGCTGTTTTATCTGCAAATTAGAAATATTTCCAGTTGCTCTAAACTAACCTCAGCTTATGTAGAAAAAAGAATTACTCCTTAAGAAATATAATGCCAATCATCCTAAGTACATATAAAAGCTAATTTCCGGTGAGGATTAATTGGTACTCGTTGACATATCTGCTCCTATTTCTCAAAAAATTTCCACCTTGACAGGATAGCCATCTTCAAGCCTGCCTCCTTTCTTTCTTCTTCTTTGTCGGGAAGAGTGCGGAGGAGCAAGCAAAACCTAAATCGACTGAAATCTTCCTCACTTTGATCACACAAACAGGACGATGCCCACCACTAATCTCATCTTTATTATGGCAATCCCATACACAACAGAGAAGAAGGAAGAAAAAAAAAAAAAAAAAAAAAAAAAAAACCACCATCACTCATTATTATGCCCATACCTTTTTTGCAAGAAAGTCATTTGCCTTCCTCTTTATCAGACATGGATTCTCTGCAGTTGCAAAAACCATGCAGTCACGTAGTTATGCGATCACGACCATACAAATCAAGATCGGATGAACTTTACAAAACAGATCCAAGACACGGAGTTAAAATGTAAATCGTCTGATCAAATCGGACGGTCAAAATTCGCGACTGTGTGACTGCATCTAATCCATTTCCCTCTCTATCTCTCTCTTTGATTTATTCTCTCATCCTTATCTCTCCATTTTTATCACCCTTCTCTCTTCTCGCCGGCCTAAAGGCAACGTGCCTTCATTTTCTATCACCCTTCTCTATTCTCGACGGCCTAAACCGTGCCTTTCGCGGGAAAAGGGCAGGGAATCTGTTTCCATAACATCACCCCATTCCCTAATTCTCACCATAAGTTCATATATCAATATACAAGACTTAACTTTGACCAAACTCCTTGTATTTTATTATATACCCATCAATATCCAACATTTCCAATCCCTAACTCACAGCAACCAGTCCACGAATTACGGCAACAAAAACAATACGCATTCCCTAGTGGCAACGAATTGAAGACGCAAACATACATACCCTGATAGGCCTCGTTTATGTCTTGAAAGCGTGACGTGGCAGCATCCTGGTCTTTCTGCTTGTCCGGGTGCCATTTCTGCGTGCAAAATTCAGAGCGACATAGAAATTAGCCATCCATCCTCAAAACTCCTCCACCGAATGGAAACGAAAGCGAAGAAAGAGGGGAGAAAAAAAGGCACACAACAAGGCAACGCAACGCACCAGAGCAAGACGAATGTAATTGGAGCGAATAGCATCCTCCGTTGCATCGTAATCCACTTCCAATATCTTGTAATAATCCTATCACACCACACACCGTGTTGTTAAGTGGTCTCGTTACACTCGAGAGTAAGAAAACAAACCCTAAATTGAATATTTATAAAAAAATTAAAAAGAAAAGGAGGAAGAAGGTGAGGGTTTGAGGACCTTGGGTTTGGAGAGGGAAGAGAAGAAATCGAAATTGAGATAGGAATTGGGGTCGTGGGTTTGGTCGGGTTTCGGGGAAGTGTTGTTGTGAAAGTCGTCTTCTTCTTCTTCTTCTGCTTCCCATTCCCACATCATGGTTGAGTTGGGTTATGTTGTGTTGGAGAGTGGAAGTAATGTGTGAATTAAAGCGGTGGTGTTTGTTGAGTGGTCCTTTCCTGCGTTTCTCAGTGAGCCGCGTACGCCTGATTATTTGTGCCCATATCTATCTGATTCTGATACGTGATATTGATATTGATATTCCTCTCCCCTTCCCAAACCAAAATAATTAATAATTATTAATAAAAAAAACAAATAACATTTTCCCAGGGTGAGATAAAAATCCATCCAACATATCACAGGGGAAATTTGGTGTGCAACAATAAATAAAATCTACATTCATAAAAAAAAAATCTACTATAAATCTACTACTCACTTCTTATTTTTATATTTTTTTGTATTCTATCATTCATTTATCATATGTAACCAAAAAAAAATTCATTTATCATATTTAAGCTCAAACTAGTTTCTCTTTTTTTTTTTTACACAAAGCTCAAACTAGTTCTTGAAATTAAAATACGAAGATATATTTCATTCTTAAAAAATGAAAAATATTAATTTGATTGTCAAATTAATAATTTGACCGATATTTGATTAATGTTTTAAAGACCAAATTGCTACTTTTTGTTGCTTAATTAAAATTTAAATGTCTTTTTTTTTAAGTACCGGTTTGGGTTTTTACTCTTTTTTTTAATTAGTTTTATCTATCTACATCTATGACACGGACGATATGAGGTGTGAAATAGTTTTATTATTTCAAAACTTATTTCAATATCAAAATTATAAGATTTTGGCGTATTGACATGTTTCGGCGTATTGACTTGCAACATTCTACGTGAACACACAAACATTAATTTAAACATGTTTGGTTGATTGAACCATTTTTTATGAAATGGCAGATCTCATGGTGCTAGTGCAGTGGTGACTGCCTAGCCTTGTAATCACAAGAAATTGTGTTCAAATTCCCTCGAGAACAGTTTGTATGGCTTACGTGTTTCTCCCCTCCTTGTATTCTTCCTTTATTACTTAAAGGAACCAACAAGAGGGAAATTTTCCCGCCTAATTAGTCCGCCTAAAATGTAGACATCAATTAGCGTGAAAAAACAAGCATTTAATGTATGAGTCATTTACAATGTTATCGTAAGTCGTAGCAATCAATTGTAGGATATCTTTCTCATCGCCTGCACCCTCCGATCGAACACGTAACATGTGACACCCACTACTCCTTGTAGTTAAAAAGACGATAAAACATGCGGAAAAGTATAAAAAATTAAAACTAAAAGAAATGTAGCGAATATCACTTAATGAATTCGATTATCACGTTGCGAAAAAATAGTCAAAAGCGAAAACTCAAGTTGAGGTAAAACACAATATCCTGATGTCACATGTAATCAGAGCTTTACCCGGCTAGTACATAATCTTTAATCATAACAAAGCGTAAAACATAACAAAACTAAAGTAAGTTGCGGCATGCGGACTACTTCTCGACATCCACGTCCACTCGATCATCATCACCTGCAGGCTCACCATCTACCCATACACGAGGGTGCACAAATAGCCACAAAGGAAGAAGAGGTGAGGAATCACATTCATATTGTTAATGCACGAAATGGTGCAAGCTCCTCGACGAGTTCACGAAATGGTGCAAGCTCCTCGACGAGTTCATACCGCCGTTCTTCAGCGTGGTAGCTAGGTGGCGAGCTTTGTGGTGAGTACTCCTCCTTTGGGCGTGACGTCCTTCCTCCTTCAGACCGGCGGGTGGGGTACCTGCAAAAGGCACTCCGATGCCTAAGTTAGATAGGGCTTTTTAGGGTTTGGAGAGAGTGTAGAGAGCAAACCTGGGGGGTCTAGCCCCCTTTATATAGCGAGTTGCGTGGAAAGAAGGAAACCTCTGCGCGCGGTAATCCCTCCACACTGGAATTAGCCGATCTCTTCCTCGATATTCCGCCTTGTCGCCACGCCCCCACTCGACAAGTTATCATCGGGAAAATTGTACCGGAAGTCGGGTCTGGCGGGTCTCAGGTCGGTGGCAGTTCGTCGAGCTCGGGTAAGCAGGAACCGAGCTGATCTAACCGAGCTGATCTGCACCAGGTCGGCGAGCGTCTCGGGCAAGCAGGAACCGAGCTGATCCGCACTAGGTCGGCGAGCGTACTAGGACTCGGCTCGGGACCGGTCCATAACACAAGCCCCCTAGACTCTTCGCACGAAAGGGCGGAGGGTCTATCCAATGTCCTTGGGTCGGTATCCGAGTCGAGTCACCAAGGTCGGGGGTGTGTCCCAAAAGCTCGTTTGTCTGAGGGGTCACGCTCCACGTGCTACACCTTTACTCGGCGTTCTGCCACGTGATGGGACTCAGATGGGACGTCTGCTCAACCGTTTCTCTTCCCGCCGTCGATCATCTGATGCGGCCTGAACCGCTAGAACTATATCCAGTTTCGTAAATGTAGGGCTCGGATTGGTTCGGCTCAGCTCGGTGATCCATTAGAGCCCGGCTCGGAGGTCGACGTAACACAAGCCCCCTAGACTTGTTAACTTGAAAAGTTAAGTCTGTATTATTTGTTCTTTTGACCCTATGGTAGAGGGCTATTGAATGGGAGTGATCCGTTGTTGATTTTGAACCATAAGTCTCAGAGACTTGCTTGCCGAAGTGGCCGAGCAACTTTGTCGAGTAGTAGGTCGGGTTGGACCCATCTAAGTGCCACGATCGATTACATGGGTTTCAAATGTCAATAATATAATGGTGGTCGAGATGATCGATCTGCGAGGCATGATGTCTAAGTGTCCGAGATGACCTATGGGGTCGATTTACGAGGTATGAGCCGTGAGAGTCTTTGGACCTCGGGATCGCGTAGTCTTCCTTGGTTCATATGCTACATGTGTCGGGCATTAACCTTATTTCCTGTCTTTACAAGGGGACGTAAGCCCCCGATTGTTTAACTGCGTCGCGGCTGCACTTATTCCAGCATCCTCGTTTTTCCTCCAGGATGGTCGGTCATGGTCGAGCTTATTCGATCTGGGCTCGCTGTGGCCGAGCAAGTTGTAACCGAACTTGTGAGAGCTACATGAGGCACTTGGGGGACCAAAAAGAGTTGCAAAATGAGAGAGATCTCTTGGCTTTCGACCTTGCGATTGAGAATGATAAATCCTCGATCGAAGTTGTTCGGGCGGAGGAGTATAAGAGTTTTTGTGCTCTACAGTTCAAGGAGGCCTTTGATAATGCCTTTGCCCAAATCAGGGTGGTTGCCCCCGATTTGGATATCTCAGAGCTTGACTTCACCAAGACTGCGAAGGATGGCAAGATTGCGGAGGAGGAGGATGAAGCCGAAAAGACCAACCAGAGTGATCCCGATGAAGCAAGGGAGAAGCCGGTTGCTGCGAACATAGAGAATTATTGCCGATGGTGGCCTAACAGGAGTCCAAGGGGATACCCTTGAGTAGTTTGCAGTAGAGCTCGACAGGTCTTCGAGCTGACATGATGATCTAGACCATAGAGGTGTTTCTTTAGGTCGAGTTATCACCTTCCGAGCTGCTTTAGAGCTCGCCAGGCCTCTTTGCTGACCTGAAATCTTTGGAACCGCAGGGGTTAGTCTTTGTCGCGCTGTGTTTGAGCTCGTGACGCCTTTATCTTGACATGGTGTCTTTGAAACCACAATGGTCTTGTTTAGCTCGACAGCGACCTTAACCGAAAGTCGCTTTAGAGCATGTAGGCCTTTATCTTGAGCACGGAATCTCTGAACCGCAGGGTCGAGTCATGAGTGAGCCCACCAAGCCTTTATCTTTGACTTGGGTTTGGGGGACCACGGGGTCGAGTCTGAGTGAGCCCACCAAGCCTTTATCTTGACTTGGGTTTAGGGGACCACGGGTCGAGTCAGAGGACCACGGGGTCGAGTGCGAGGAGCCCACCAAGCCTTTATGCCGACTTGGGTTTGGGGACCACGGGGTCGAGTCAGCGAGAGCCCACCAAGCCTTTATCTTTGACTTGGGTTTGGGGGACCACGGGGGTCGAGCTGCGAGTGAGCCCACCAAGCCTTTATGCTGACTTGGGTTTAGGGGACCACGGGGGTCGAGCTGCGAGCGAGCCCACCAAGCCTTTATGCTGACTTGGGTTTGGGGGACCACGGGGGTCGAGCTGCGAGTGAGCCCACCAAGCCTTTATGCTGACTTGGGTTTAGGGGACCACGGGGGTCGTGTCGAGGTCGAGGTTCTTCCGACGCTGGGTGCCGAGCTCCGTGGCGGGCTCGACCTTTGGTTTTGGGGCACTGTTCCTGTCAAAGTATAGACAATTTGCAACAACTTGATGTAATAAAGTTAGCATTAATTTTTATGCTGAGTAAAGTGCTCGTAGTCGAGTTTTGTACTTCCCTGTGAGAGTAGTTGATTTGGCTGTCCAAACGGCAATGTTGAGGTCATCAAGTAATCGAGGTCAGTGACGTAGCCGAGTTGAAAGCCGTCTGAATATTGAAATTGTTGAGGGAGGCCTGGTAGGACGCCCGAGTACCGGACTGGGTATCCACCTGCTGGTTCTCTGGTTTTGAGGGACGATATCGTGGTCGTCCCAGGGTTGATGGGGTCAGCAATGTGGTTGACTTGAGCTCCTCCAAATAACAGGTCATGCGACTCTGAGTTGAGGTCAACTCGGTCGTTGAGATGAGGTTGACCAAGCTGAGCGGTTGATCTTTGTCAGGCGTATCTTGATTTCTTCCAAGATTTGTGGCTGACCTGCGTTCCTTATTTTTAGGATACCCCACGATTTGATTTTGATCTCGTCCGAGATTTGTGTGGCTGACCCGCACTCCTGGTTCTTAGGGTATCCAAAGATTTGATTTTTATCTTGATCTCTGATTAGAAACACGTTCTTCTGGAGTCTGAACGTTGAGGCCATAAGTTATCTTCGATCCCTTGCCGTTTGCCTGCTTCCTTTTGAGATCGGATGATGTGTTCACCACGAGAAGGTCCCGTGCTCGGTGTGCTCCTGTTTTTGCCTTCCAAAGTTGCTCGTCAATAGCCAGTAAAGGCCGATCCGTTTCGGACTGCCTTTTCGGCCCTGAGGTGCTCCAAGTTCTGATCTTTAGGTTGATACCATCCTGCTCGCGTGGTATCCTTGAGGCCCAGGCTAGTTTTACCGGGCCCCACGGTGGGCGCCAATGTTAATGCACGAAATGGTGCAAGCTCCTCGACGAGTTCACGAAATGGTGCAAGCTCCTCGACGAGTTCGTACCGCCGTTCTTCAGCGTGGTAGCTAGGTGGCGAGCTTTGTGGTGAGTACTCCTCCTTTGGGCGTGACGTCCTTCCTCCTTCAGACCGGCGGGTGGGGTACCTGCAAAAGGCACTCCGATGCCTAAGTTAGATAGGGCTTTTTAGGGTTTGGAGAGAGTGTCGAGCGAGCACAGGGTCTAGCCCCTTTATATAGCGAGTTGCGTGGAAAGAAGGAAACCTCTGCGCGGTAATCCCTCCGTCGGTCGGGAATTAGCCGATCTCTTCACGATATTCCGCCTCTGTGTCGCCACGTCCCCACTCGGCGTTATCATCGGGAAAATTGTACCGGAAGTCGGGTCCGCGGGTCTCGTGTCGGTGGCGATTCGTCGAGCTCGGTAGCGGTGAACCGAGCTGATCTAACCGAGCTGATCTGCACCAGGTCGGCGAGCGTCTCGGGCAAGCAGGAACCGAGCTGATCCGCACCAGGTCGGCGAGCGTACTAGGACTCGGCTCGGGACCGGTCCATAACACATATATAAATCACATCGTAGGGAAATAACAAACATGATGCGGATACATCCAACACACGGTCCTATCAATCATTTAACGTCATAATCCAGATCAATGAACAATGTGTGACTACGTCCACTACAACAGATTGTTAAAAAATAAAGTGCCACCTTAAACAGCGCTACGTATTAAAAGCGTTGTGTAAAAATTATATTAGGCCTTTACCTGCGCTTCCTAGAGAAAACGCTGATTAAAACTTAGAAATAGACAATGTTTATTCAAGTAAACGCTGTTATAGAGACACGCAGCGACATCGCCAGCGCTTCCCCTAAAAAGTGTTGTTTATTTTCGTGATATCCACAGCACTTCCCCTAGGAAGCGCTGTCTGTTTGCGTTTCTAAATTGTTATCACCAGCGCTTCACCAAGGAAACGCTGGCTATTCACATTTTCTAAATTAAATTTTAATTTGCTCCCTCTCGTTCTCTCGCAGATAAACATCACACTAGACAAAACGATCGAAACCAGAGTCTCAGTGCTGAACCTCTCTCGCGGCTCATCATTTTTTCCCCTCTTCTCTCCTCATGCTAGGGTTCATCTGATTTGAGTCGTTGCCTTCTTCTCCCTTCTATGAACGAAAGCTAAAGTGTTTGAAGAATGCAACTAGGGTTTACAAAAATCCTCGCCTTTCAACACCCCCTACTACCAATTCCTTTGAATTGGAAAACGACGCACAATTGGAGGAGTCAAACGGAGGATCTGTCCCCGTACTCAAAAATTTGGGCAGTGACGATGTCACTATAACTGACACTTTTGAGGAGGAGGGTTTGGGTGCGATGAGGGTTTTGGAGTTCGATTCTAGTAAATCGTTTTTATACACTTTGTTTTTTGTTTACTAATTTGTAAATTTCGTGATTTAACAGGAAAGACGGGAATATCTCAAACCGCTTCGAGCTGAGTCTCAGAAACTTCTTCGAGGTATGAATATTTTCGGTTAATTTTGGTTTGTTTATTTTGAGTCTCTAATAACTCAAATGGTTCACCGTGCTTTGGCTAGAAACCAGAGATGCTGCATTTAAACCTGTTCCTCTAGTTTAGAGGCTAATTTCATCGATACTGGAAAAAATTCGTCAGAGAAAATTAGACATCTTAAAGAAGTAGGTGGATTTACATAAGTTCTTTTTGTTTATTTTAGCACGCATTTAATTTGGATTTTCACCTTAGGCAACATGCTCATGCATAATTGGGTTTCAAATCCAATGCTTCTTTTGATGATAATGATGGCTTCCTGGTGGATGATGGTTCTGACCATCCTTGTCTGGGTGAAAAGATAGCGAGCGAGATTGAAAAAGTCGAACTGGAAGAAACACCAGCCACTAACCCTGTAGTCACCGAGAACAATTTAAGCTCATCACATATTGATGGATCTAATGATGCTACAGATCATTCAAGCCATGAAAGCATTTCGTCTCCCATGGTTAGTGAACATTTGATTTGATTCTAGTGTTTGTAGTTTGTGGTTGTATTGTCGTTTATTTTTTTCTCACTTTATTTTTTCCTCAGTTACTTCTCAATCTCCAGAAACCCTAACTCTCCCTCTCTCAAACCTGCCAGTGGCTTGAAATCTGCTAGTGAATTATTTGAAACAATAATTCCTCAGAATCTTTTCACTTTTAGAGTTTTGATTATATAATGTATGCAACTTTTCGTGTTGCAGAAATAGTACTGTTGCTGAATTTGGTTGGAGTATAATTGTAGCTTTGTTAGCCATGGAGGAGTAAGTTTATCTTTGTTCCTTCACTAGTTGTTAGATTTCTGGTAACCAAATTCTGCTGAGTGATGTTTTCATGTAACCCTCACTTGTGGTGATTTGATGAATTTCAGAGAGGATGCAATAGATCTTCTACAGAGATATAGAAGGGACATAGTACTTCTTGACTTTATACTTTCAGGGAGCTTAATCAAGAAAGTTGTAATGCCACTCGGTGCAGTTACTCTGGATGATGTGGATCTAGATCAAGTCAGTGTTGATTTTGTCCTCAAATGTGCTAAAAAGAGTAAGTTGAATTTGGTCCTTTGTGTTACTTGTAATTATTTTTCTTTTTCTTTTGCTTTTCTTGCCAGTGAAATTCTCGAGCTTTCAGAAGCTATTAGAGATTCTCATGATCATACTGGGTTACCCCAAATGGTATGTTATGATTTGGTATTTTTGATTTTTTTTTTGATCTATTTCTGTCATTATACATGTCCTTTTATATACATTTAAGTATCATAAATGATGTACTGATTTGGCTTGTGCACTTTCTAATGACAATTGTATTCTAACTTGATTCTTAGTTTTTTTTAACCATGTTTAGAAGTCATTGCTGCATTCTATTTTTATTTTTTTCTCTTAAACATGTAATGAGTGGTCTACCCTTTATGATACATGCTATTGAATATGAAGCATCTTCAAAACTTTTGTGCTAATTATAAATTGTATCCCCCTTCCAATTCAATGCTTTTGTTCAATTGTTTGTGAGGATTATGTTTGAATGTTAAATGCTTCTGGCTTTAACAAAGTAATACAGGTTCAGTTGGTGAATTTTATTTGGTCAACAATGCTTATAACATGAAAGCTTGGATGAGATATGAATAAGAAACTTGAGTGAACCAACAATGTTAGCCATTATGTTAAGGAAAGCTCTAGTACATGAAAGCACAAATAAAGAAAGGTCTCATACATGAAGGTACAAAGAAAAGCTATATGCTAAACAACTTAGAAGGATTTGCGTTTAAATGGCTTGTTAGTATACACAAATTATTATAGGACATTATAATGTTGTTTGGTAAGAGTCAACTTAACAACAGTAGAAAAAGGCTTCAGTTTTTGTTGTTTTTGTCATAGCTCTAATAGGATTTCTCATCCTAATTCTTTATACCCTTTCATAGTTTCATGTATTCTTTCATAGAAAAATAGTGAGATATAAGTTTTGGATGATTTATGCATCAAACCTCAGTTAAAAGGTTTAAACTTAAGCCATCGTGGACTTTCTTAATGTGTGGTGATACTTCTTCTAGGTATCACAGATGACTATCTTCGTGAAACCGCATACGAAATCCTCTTGTATTGTGCCGGATCCACAGGGTATGTATGCATTTGTAGACATTTATGCAACTTAGGGTGTTTGTGTTGTTTCTAAACTTCTGCTGAAGGATGAGCATTGATTGCATTTCCTTAAAAGAGTAGTGTATGTTTTTGTATCTAGAGTTGAGACATTTGCCTTTCTTTTTCGCGCAATGGTCTCAGGACTCTGTTTTATCTCTATAAACTAGCAACTGGTGGCAACCATATACCTGCAAAGGTTGACTGATGATAAAGTAATACATCATATATGTTTGCTTACTACCTATGTGTTGGGTGACCTGCATGACTTAGATGGTTAAGATATATCATTGTACTTGAATACTATATTTTTTTTATTGATGTTATATTTGAAATTATACTTGCAAGATGCACTATTCCATTCCTGCTCTCATTTTGTTGAGAATATTTTTAAAAGTAATAATTATTGATGCAGTTGGAACCATATGAATTATTAAGCATATGTTAATCATTGTGGCTATTTTTTTTTTATATACTAAAAACATATTTTATTGATTTTTTATACTAAAAACACATTTTTTTGAAGGGTGAATGAAAGGAAATGTGAAAAATCAATATATTTTTTTATAAAAAAGGGGGATTTTTACGATGTTGTCTATTCTCAGAATTTTTGAGAATAGACAGCGCTTTCTTAAAGAAGTGATGTCTATTATGAAAAATAGACAACACTTCTTCAAAGAAAATGTTGTCTATCTCAATAATAGACAGCGCTTCCTTAAAGAAGCATTGTTTATTATGAAAAATAGACAGTGCTTCTTAAGAAGCGCTGTCTATTCTCAAAATCGCCAGCGCTTCCTAAACATTGTCTTTTCGAAAGACAATCACCAGCGGGTGATTATGCAGCACTTTTAAGCGCTGACGAAGGCAAAAAATAAGTGTTGTTGATTTCGTTTTCTGTTGTAGTGGTCATTAACATCGTAATGCAGGACTCGAGCTATCATCTACTCTGTCAACGCATGTGGATCCATCTAACTCCGGGTAAGCGAATAGGAGTGCCCTCGCTATCCATAGAGACAAGCAGAATCTAGTCATGGTGATCCAGTGTATCTATGGGATGCCACAACGGTGCCCTACCTTTACGTAAGACCCCCTACTGGTAACTACCCGTAAGGCCGAGCAAAGCTCCTCGTGGCTGTCACCGCATTGTTCTAATGTTCACTCACCACCCCACCTAACGACAACGACAATGCATGTAATCTAGCCTAAGCGTCAAAGATAACTTGTGGTTAACTCTCGACGACCACATGGCAGGCACGCAAGTGTGTCCTAACGTAACAACGTACTTCTCGCCCATACTGGAATGAGTTCTTGCCCATACTACGACAAGGTTTCCCTCAATGGCGGATAAGTTCGCTTAACGATACGTAATTAGCATTAACACTAATTACTAACAGCTAACATCCTATAACCATCTTAATCATAGCGACTTATACCTTACCAAGTCATAACTAGATACCCTTAATCCATTTAGAACATTCCCTAGTCATTCATTAGCAAGTCAACTCTTATTCTTTAACTTAGATCACTTAGGAATCTAATTAAACTAATTAGTCCTAAAGCCCACCACTAATCCATACTCTTAATTAACATTAGAAACTCTAATGATTGGTCATCTAACGAGTGTCTATCAGGTCGTGAACCTAGTGAGTCGAAACGGTAAAAAAAGAGGCAGAATACACTGCCAGCAAGCACATGCCGCCTGCCTGTGGGTGCCATGCGCCATTGTGTCAGCAGGGGCCAGTGCTTTTTGCCACAGAGTAGGCGTCCTGCGCCTTAGCTTTGTCCCCCAAACACGATTTTGGGGCACGGTGGGTCCCTAGTCTTGGTGCACGCATCGAGACATCTCTAGTTTCTTATAGAACAAGGTTCGAAAGTCTTTTCATCAAAATCTAACCTCTATGAATTATTCAATTCTTTTCTTGAAGCCTAAGTTACCTTAAACTTAGCTTAGGGATTCTACACTTAATTAGTTTTCCACATTTAGTGTAACGACCCGTTTCCGGACCGCTACCGAGCTCAATATACCGAGCTCGAGTTACCGAGCTCAACACACCGAGCTCAACTAAACCTGTATGCGATGCGTATTAAAACGGTACTCTTGTGCCTTTTAAAAAGTACGGTCTATTTTTTTTTTTATAAAACCAACTCGTGCACATCAGAGTAATTACAGCTTTTCGAAACATGGTGCAACTAAGACACAAGACTTAAATTCTAATAAAACATACATGCATAACATACGTTTATATATCACTCGAAATAATAATGTATACAAAATACAGAGTAGTAAATGTACAAAGAAAATACACCTAAGGTATGACGACTTCAAGAGAGTAATCATACCCTGGGGGTACTTCCGGCAGACTCCCACGCAGGGGGCTGCTCCAAAAGTAAACCGCCAGTCTACCCTGTAGCAACAAAACAATACTGCCCAAACTGGTCACGACATACTATTCCAAAAGAAAACAAGGTACAGTCATCAGAAAACAAACATCCAACAACATAATCAATCACGACAAATAGAGGTCGTCGCTCGGGTCCTCGTCGACCTCCTCCTCGCCATCATCTGCTGTCGAGTTCCCTGCGCCCTCGACATCGCCTGGGTAACCGTCATGGATTGAAGGCACCACGGGAAAGGGTCAATTTCTCAACAATACAAGATAAGCACGGCATAAAGAAATCAGCAAACAGCAAAGTATAACATTCACCAACGTGACTCGTCCATCTCACTCTAACTCGACACAACTCGCAATCCATTTTCTCTCGACTCGACAATTTTTCCGGAATGCACACGCTGTCTGGTATGTCGGAAGGTCGGTAAAGCCTTGGGATCCTCGCTCTCCCTAGGGCGGATCGGCTTCGAGGTCCCATAGCGTGGCGGCGTCTAGTCAATCTCCCGTAAACAAAAGGGGACCTAGCACCCTCGATTATCCGGTCACGGCTCAAAAGCGTCATACGACTCGCCTAGCTCTCTCACTCGATGAACAATTAAGCGCATCACGATATTCAAAGAGTTAAACACAAGATATTCAACCGCATGTCAAATAAAAAGAGCAGCTCGACATGAAGAAACGCAATTCAACATGCAATACACAACTCACAACATATATTCAATCACATATTAAATACATGCAAAAACCCAATCATATCACAACATTTCAAGCTCGACACAAATCAAGGAATTCATACACAATAACATATAAAATAAAGTCTTAATAATGTCTAAAAGTTGCCCTTACGCACAAAACATAAACACGTAGAATATGAAGTGCCCTTACCGGACTCCAAGCTAAAACTGCTCGACAACGACCTCGACACGGCTGTCTTCAAACGAGCTCGACAACGACTTCTCTGACTCGATCTCGACACGTACGCTTCTCAGTCGACCTCGACACGCATCTGACTTCGATCCGATCCCACTGCTTCCACGTCCTCGGGTTCGCTCTCCCGTACACCTCGATTCGGAAATCACACGATCTCGGGAATCAGACTTCCTAAAACAAGCACAACTCAGTTCGATCTATGGGTTCTAATAACACTTAGCTCTCATCCCAAGCTTAACCACAACCCAGTAAATATTACAAAATAACTCCTTTCATACATCTCCGACAAGACCATTTTTCCTCTAACACAACGTTAGGGTTTTCGATCAAAAGTCCATGAAAAAGGTTATCTGATGCTTCAACACATAAATCGACAACAACAACCAGAAGCAACAAACGACAAACTAAAACAAGAAATCGTAACAAACCAAAAATGAAGGGTTTCTGGGCACTGCCGATTGCAGAAAAACAGAGAAAGAAATTTGTTTTACAAGCCCAAATAATCGGTTAGAAAGGTCGGTAATATTATGAAGAAGAAAACCCATTAGTTTGACATGATTTGGAAGCATAGAACTAGCTAAAATGGAAGGAAGAAGTAGCGCTAAACAGTAGCATGAAGGAAGAGAAAATCTGTTTTTCCATACCTCAGATGATGGTCGAGCAGGCGAGATATGTCGAGAAGATGATGAGGAACAAGATTGATGAAGAAAATTTACGCAGAAGCTCGATGGAACTCAAGGTTTCTTCGATGGAAGTTCTGGAGAGAAAGAAGAACTCAGAGAAGGAAGGAAGAAGAAAGAATAAAAGAGAAAGTGAGTGTTTGAGGGAACCGATCGTGGTATACAGCTGGTGAGAGAAGGGGCATTATCGTAACTCCAGCTATGAGATGCCAATCCCATCAGTCAATCTACCCATCTAATCGCTACTCTCTCATGATTACCCTCTACTCTATAGGTCAGAGATCTAGACACGGCGACGAGAACGGCAAGCCGACAATATAATTATTACAAACAATAGTCATAACGCTGAATAACGTTCGTAAGAATACGAGTGTTACATCTCGACACGATGTCGACCAGGGTGCTCGTGCAAGCGCACAAGGCTCTAACATGGGTTCGTGCACGCAGCCTCCTCAGTTCGACATGCGACCTCCTCAGCTCGGTACGCGACTTCATCAACTCGACACGCGACCTCCTCAGCTCAGCAGCTAGTGCACGCGGTCTCCTCAGCTCGGCAAATGACCTCGGCATGCGATCTTGGCACGGGATCTCGACACAAGGTCTTGGTACGAGGTCTCGACACGAGATCTCGACGAGAGGTCTCGATCCGACGTCCTAATACGAGGTCGATCTCGTCCTCAGGTGTTACAATCTCTCCCTCTAAAAAAATTTTGTCCTCGAAATTGCAAATAAAATACTTACCATGAAAGAGTTCAGGGTACTGAGTCTTCATCTTCTCCTCCAGCTCCCAAGTCGCATCTCCCGTCTTCTGATCCCACACAACTTTGACGAGTTGAATCTCTTTGTTCATAATCGTTTGGCTTTCCGATCAACGATCCTTGCTGGTGATGCTTCGAAAGATAGGTCGTCCTTCAGTTGAATCACATCCGGTTCGATGACATGAGAGGGGTCGAAAATATACTTCCGCAATTGTGAGACGTGGAAGACGTCATGAATGTTCGACAAGAAGGGTGGCAAGGCAATCTGATATGCCACCGGACCGATACGACGAAGAATCTGGTAAGTTCCAATGAATTTAGGGGTAAGTTTCTTGGATTTGATCGCTCGACCAACTCCAGTAGTGGGGGTGACTCTAAGAAATACATGTTCTCCTTCCTCGAACTCGAGTGGTCGACGTCGTTGGTCGGCATAACTCTTCTGTCGACTTTGAGACGTTCGCATCCTATCTCTGATCAATCGGATCTTCTCGGTAGTCTGCTGGATCATATCTGGTCCTACAACAGAATGCTCGCCATCTTGGTACCAACAAAGAGGCGTCTGACATTTCCGTCCATACAGTGCTTCAAAAGGTGCCATTCCAATACTCGCATGGAAACTGTTATTGTAGGTGAACTCCACCAATGGCAAGATGTCGTCCCAACTTCCTCGGTGATCTAACGTACAAGCTCACAAAAAATCTTCAAGTGATTGGATCGTTCTTTCAGTCTGACCATCAGTCTGAGGATGATATGCCGAGCTAAGCCTGAGCTCGGTTCCCATCGCTTCTTGCAATTCCCTCCAAAAATGAGACGTGAACTTCGGATCTCGGTCCGACACGATCGAAGAGGGTATACCATGAAGTCGCACTATCTCCGCGATGTAGATCTCAGTCAGCTTTTCCACATTGTATGTCGACCTCACTGGCAAGAAATGAGCAGATTTGGTCAATCGGTCGACAATCACCCAAATCGAATCATTCTTCTTCTGCGTCTTCGGCAAACCTACAACGAAATCCATGGAAATACTATCCCATTTCCAAACTGGTACGTCAAGCGATTGTAGCATTCCCGCAGGTCGTTGGTGCTCCACCTTCGCTTTCTGACACGTTAAACACGAAGCTACGTACTCGGCCACTTGCTTCTTCATTCCGGACCACCAAAAATGCTTCTTCAAGTCTTGATACATCTTCGTAACTCCTGGATGAATACTAAAATTGCTCTTATGCGCTTCGTCGAGAATCAACTTTCTCAGCTCGGCTACGTTAGGTACACACACTCGGCCATTGCATCTCAAGATGTCGTCCGCTCCGACTTGGAATTCTGTCGCCTTCCCTTGCGCTATCAACTGAACCTTCTCTTGTAGAAGCTCGTCATGAACCTGCTGGTCTCGGATCTCGTCCAACAATCTGTTAGAGATGGTAAGCATACCAAATCTCAGCTTCCCCGGTGAAACTTCGACACTCAACTTCAAGTCTCGGAACTTCTCGAGCATCTCCAGCTCCTTGATCATCATTGCCGAGGTTAAAACGCTCTTCCTACTCAACGCATCTGCTACCACGTTAGCCTTACCGGGATGGTATTCCAACGTAAAGTCGTAGTCCTTGAGAAATTCTGTCCATCTTCGCTGACGCATGTTGAGCTCTTTCTGGTCGAACAGGTACTTCAAGCTCTTGTGATCGCCGAAAGCGATGAAGTGCTCCCATAAAGGTAGTGCCTCCATATCTTCAGCGCCAAAGACTACTGCCGCCCGGCTCAAGTCGTGAGTAGGGTAGTTCCTCTCGTGAATCTTAAGGTGTCTTGAAGCATACGCGACCACCTTCCGATGTTGCATCGACGCATCCCAATCCCTGGTGTGACGCATCACAATACACCTCGTAAGGCTCTTACGGTTGGGGCAAAATCAACACGCGCCGCCGTCAAGAGCTCCTTCGGCCTTTGAAACCGGCTTCACACTCCTCGGTCCAGGCAAAGGTTGATCCTTCCTCGTAAGTCGTGTAGAGGCGCGACAATCTTCGAGAAACCTTCAATGAATCTTCGATAATAGCCGCTAAGCCAACAAAGCTTCGACCTCGATGAATCGCCTTCTACGTCCCACGCTAGCACAGCTTCAATCTTAGTTGGATCCACAGCTATCCCTCCTTTGGAAATCACGTGTCCAAGAAAATTCACCTCTTCGAGCCAAAACTCACACTTCGACAGGTTGGCATAGAGTTGCTTATCTCGTAATATCTGCAGTACTCGACATAAGTGTTCTGCGTGCTCTTCTCGGTTCCTCGAGTAGATCAGGATGTCGTCGATGAACACTACAACAAACTGATCCAAGAACGAATGGAAAATCCTATTCATGTAGTCCATAAACACAACTGGCGCATTCGTCACTCCAAACGGCATCACCAAGTACTCGTAGTGACCGTATCTGGTCCTAAAAGCTGTTTTGGGGATATCTTCCTCCTTCACGCGAATCTGGTGGTAGCCCGACTTCAAGTCTATCTTGGAAAAGATCGCCGCTCCACGAAGTTGATCCATCAAGTCGTCAATACGAGGTAACGGATAACGGTTCTTCACAGTAACCTTGTTGAGCTCGCGGTAGTCCACGCACAGCCTCGATCGTCCATCCTTCTTCTTAACCAACAACACTGGAGCTCCCCACGGTGACACGCTCGGTCGTATGAATTTCTTTGACTCCAAGTGTTCGATCTGGGACTTTAGTTCTTTCATCTCGGCAGGAGACATCCTGTATGGCGCTTTGGAGATCGGTCCTATCCCTGGAATCAGGTCGATGGAGAACTCGACCTCTCGCACTGGTGGTAACCCTGGCACGTCTTCGGGAAAAACGTCCTCAAAGTCACACACCACTGGAACATTCTTCACGTCGATCTGCTGGAAAACTTCCGAACTAGCCAGATACATGTATTCCCTAGTTCCTTCTTTCAAAGAAACTCTGATACGTTCAGCAGAAAGATAATTGGAGACTCCAAGGTCTGGGAAAATTACAGTTTTACGGGCACAGTCCAAGAGGACATGGTGGTGTGACAACCAATCCATCCCGAGGATGACATCTAAGCCCTTAAGAGGCAAACAAACCAAGTTGACCACAAACTTTCTACTCTGAATAACCCCTACACAATTAAGACATGCAGTGTTTGTGACTAAGGTTTTAGCAGCTGGGGTTGTAACTACCAATTTGAACGGTAAAGCAGTCACAGTCAAGTTCAAATGGTTCACACAATCAGAAGAAATAAAGGAATGGGTTGCACCCGAATCAAAGAGAACGGATAAGGATTTACCCTCGATCTCACATTCACCTTGGATAAGATCATCAACTCGCTCTGCTTCCTCGCCACTCATGCAGAAGACTCTGCCTTTAGCTACCTGACGCTTCCCTTTGGCCTTTGCCGCAAGCATTGTCGGTTCAGCTTTAGGTGTGGGACAATCCTTGGCAAAATGCACTGGCTTCTTACAGTTGAAACACACCTCCTCCTTCTGAGTACAGTTACTCGCATAATGTCCCGGCTTTCCACAGCGGAAACAAGTCACCTCGACACCGGTCTGTCCTCCGCTTCTCGCTCCCTGGGTCATCGGACGATACTGTCCTCTGTTGTCGCTCCCCTGAGGTCGGTCGTAAGGCTTCTTCTGTAGTTGTTTCTCTTTCTGTGTAAATCTCTGCCCCGCACTCTGGGGTCTCACCGGTCCGCCTACAACAGTCTTCTTCTTGTGGCTTCTTACTCCTTCTACCTCGACACAGCGATCAATCAGCTCTTGGAGGTTTCGAATCCTCAATGACACCACTGACTTCTGGATGTCGAATCTTAATCCTCGTTGGAATCTCTCACTTAACCATCTTTGGTCAGCTCGATCACGAAATGGACTGAAATACCTCGCCAGCGACTCGAACTTGGCCGCATACTCGGACAACTGTCATACCGCCTGCTGCAATTGAAGAAACTCTTGCTCCTTCTCGGCTCGTGCGATGTCTGGGAAGTACTTGTCCAAGAACCTATCACGGAAAAGCTCCCAGGTTATCTCGCGACGTTCGCTATAAATGTTTGCTTCAACTCCTCTCCACCAATACTCTGCGTCTCTAGCGGTAAGTAGGTGGCATAGTCGACCTTCACGTTGTCCGCAATGAAGTGCCTCGAAGATCTTCTCGATCTCTTGCATCCAAAGATCGCCTTTATCTGGATTTGGCTCACCGTAGAACTTCTGGATCATGCTTCCTAAAGTCCGCTAATCCTCTAGCTTCGTGATTTCGCTCTGCTCGTTCTTTGTTCTTTGCAAGTTCTGGCCAGTTAACGCTGCCGTCTGTTGAGCCATTGCGTTAACTGTTGAGTTCTGCGGTGATTGTTGAGCCATGGCTGCCGCCATCTCGGTCATAGCTTGAATTGCTCATTCCATGTCGACGTTCTCGGTTGCAGCTGTCGTATCCCGACGAGGTGGCATTAGATTCCACAAGGTTCAAAACCCTGTCAGAATCTCACAACAAGGATGTGTTAAAACACACTGCTTCAATCAAGAAACAGTTCAAACAATTTTTCAAGCAATAAATGCTTCACTTAATCAAACAGCAATCAACATAGTACAACCATGTACCCGACACACATATATATCCCGACACACGGTGACCGGTCAAATTCTATGCACGGCTCGGTCGAACCGAATCAAGCTCTGATACCAACAATGTAACGACCCGTTTCCGGACCGCTACCGAGCTCAATATACCGAGCTCGAGTTACCGAGCTCAACACACCGAGCTCAACTAAACCTGTATGCGATGCGTATTAAAACGGTACTCTTGTGCCTTTTAAAAAGTACGGTCTATTTTTTTTTTATAAAACCAACTCGTGCACATCAGAGTAATTACAGCTTTTCGAAACATGGTGCAACTAAGACACAAGACTTAAATTCTAATAAAACATACATGCATAACATACGTATATATATCACTCGAAATAATAATGTATACAAAATACAGAGTAGTAAATGTACAAAGAAAATACACCTAAGGTATGACGACTTCAAGAGAGTAATCATACCCTGGGGGTACTTCTGGCAAACTCCCACGCAGGGGGCTGCTCCAAAAGTAAACCGCCAGTCTACCCTGTAGCAACAAAACAATACTGCCCAAACTGGTCACGACATACTATTCCAAAAGAAAACAAGGTACAGTCATCAGAAAACAAACATCCAATAACATAATCAATCACGACAAATAGAGGTCGTCGCTCGGGTCCTCGTCGACCTCCTCCTCGCCATCATCTGCTGTCGAGGTCCCTGCGCCCTCGACATCGCCTAGGTAACCGACATGGATTGAAGGCACCACGGGAAAGGGTCAACTTCTCAACAATACAAGATAAGCACGGCATAAAGAAATCAGCAAACATCAAAGTATAACATTCACCAACGTGACTCGACCATCTCACTCTAACTCGACACAACTCGCAATCCATTTTCTCTCGACTCGACAATTTTTCCGAAATGCACACGCCGTACCGTATGTCGGAAGGTCCAGCCGAAGCCTTGGGATCCTCGCTCTCCCTAGGGCGGTCGACTCGGGTCCCATAGCGTGGCGGCGTCTAGTCGATCTCCGTAAACAAAAGGGACCTAGCATCCTCGATTATCCGGTCACGGCTCAAAAGCGTCATACGACTCGCCTAGCTCTCTCACTCGATGAACAATTAAGCCATACGATATTCAAAGAGTTAAACACAAGATATTCAACCGCATGTCAAATAAAAAGAGCAGCTCGACATGAAGAAACGCAATTCAACATGCAATACACAACTCACAACATATATTCAATCACATATTAAATACATGCAAAAACCCAATCATATCACAACATTTCAAGCTCGACACAAATCAAGGAATTCATACACAATAACATATAAAATAAAGTCTTAATAATGTCTAAAAGTTGCCCTTACGCACAAAACATAAACACGTAGAATATGAAGTGCCCTTACCGGACTCCAAGCTAAAGCTGCTCGACAACGACCTCGACACGGCTGTCTTCAAACGAGCTCGACAACGACTTCTCTGACTCGATCTCGACACGTACGCTTCTCAGTCGACCTCGACACGTACAGCTCTCGATCTGGATCCCACTGCTTCCACGTCCTCGGGTTCGCTCTCCCGTACACCTCGATTTGGAAATCACACGATCTCAGGAATCAGACTTCCTAAAACAAGCACAACTCAGTTCGATCTATGGGTTCTAATAACACTTAGCTCTCATCCCAAGCTTAACCACAACCCAGTAAATATTACAAAATAACTCCTTTCATACATCTCCGACAAGACCATTTTTCCTCTAACACAACGTTAGGGTTTTCGATCAAAAGTCCATGAAAAAGGTTATCTGATGCTTCAACAGATAAATCGACAACAACAACAACCAGAAGCAACAAACGACAAACTAAAACAAGAAATCGAAACAAACCAAAAATGAAGGGTTTCTGGGCACTGCCGATTGCAGAAAAACAGAGAAAGAAATTTGTTTTACAAGCCCAAATAATCGGTTAGAAAGGTCGGTAATATTATGAAGAAGAAAACCCATCAGTTTGACATGATTTGGAAGCATAGAACTAGCTAAAATGGAAGGAAGAAGTAGCGCTAAACAGTAGCATGAAGGAAGAGAAAATCTGTTTTTCCATACCTCAGATGATGGTCGAGCAGGCGAGATATGTCGAGAAGATGATGAGGAACAAGATTGATGAAGAAAATTTACGCAGAAGCTCGATGGAACTCAAGGTTTCTTCGATGGAAGTTCTGGAGAGAAAGAAGAACTCAGAGAAGGAAGGAAGAAGAAAGAAGAAAAGAGAAAGTGAGTGTTTGAGGGAACCGATCGTGGTATACAGCTGGTGAGAGAAGGGGCATTATCGTAACTCCAGCTATGAGATGCCAATCCCATCAGTCAATCTACCCATCTAATCGCTACTCTCTCATGATTACCCTCTACTCTATAGGTCAGAGATCTAGACACGGCGACGAGAACGGCAAGCCGACAATATAATTATTACAAACAATAGTCATAACGCTGAATAACGTTCGTAAGAATACGAGTGTTACATCTCGACACGATGTCGACCAGGGTGCTCGTGCAAGCGCACAAGGCTCTAACATGGGTTCGTGCACGCAGCCTCCTCAATTCGACATGCGACCTCCTCAGCTCGGTACGCGACTTCATCAACTCGACACGCGACCTCCTCAGCTCAGCAACTAGTGCACGCGGTCTCCTCAGCTCGGCAAATGACCTCGGCACGCGATCTTGGCACGGGATCTCGACACAAGGTCTTGGTACGAGGTCTCGACACGAGATCTCGACGCGAGGTCTCGATCCGACGTCCTAATACGAGGTCGATCTCGTCCTCAGGTGTTACATTTAGCATCCTATCTCTTGTGAAAGTTATTAAAACTCTTACCTATCTATATTCAGGTTATAATTAACCTTAAAATCAAGTTATTAAATAACCTTACCAATTACCTTAACTCATTATAACCTTTCTTTTAACCAATTTACTACCCAATTCACTTAGTTGCCCAGAGTGTCGTATCCCAATCCAACACCATAGTCCAAATGTCCTAAGATTCTTAGGGACATATTGGCCTATGAAAACAACCTTAGACAGTAAAACTATTATCATCAACATTACAGACCATCAATCTTGCACAAGGGCAAGGTAGCCATACCATGGACCACAATAACTAACACATAGCCAAACCATGGGCTTATGCACATACATAGAGTTTTACAGCAGCAACCATCAACAAACATCCCTATTATCATTATTCTAATAGCATGTTCATGCATGATTAACACATTTAAACCAACTAATTAGCATTTAAACACATATCATGCAAAATAGTCACAAAACAAACAATTTAATATCAATAGGCATGATCATATCATTCCAACCACTTAATCAACAAACTAGCAATTTAATCCCTTGCTCTTACAAGGGTTATAATGCATAAAAACAGTAGCATAAGCAAAAATATTGCTCTTACAATGGTGAGAAAGCGAGAATCAATGTCGCGCGAGACTTAGGGGTTATGGAACACCTCAATCATATTAATTAAATCCTTAACTACCTAATTCTCATATGAATCAACCACCCTCTTCTTACCTTAGTCCAAATTGCAATTCAAAGGGTAAGAAAACACAAATGAGAACTTCTTTCATTGTTCCTATAGTAACGATCACAGTAGAGTCCAAAAATAGTACTAGAAATTTGAAATCTCAAGGTAGGATTTGAAATAGAAAAACAAATAGGTTAGGATGTGAACGAAGTCGTCCAGGTCACAGAACTTCAAACAACACTAAATTCTGACGAGAAACGTGGGATAACGATAAAAAAGGCGAGATCCTCTTTAGGGTCCTTAAGCAGCTCTTAAGTAGGGTTTAGAATGACTAAGATAGGTTTAAAACAAGTGGTTAGGCTTAGGGTTTAGTAGTTTAGTCATTCTATGATGTTTTAGGTCGAGTAGGGTCACTTGGGTCAAGCCAAATGGGTCAAAACGCGTAAAAATGTGTGTGCAGTAAAATCAGGCATGCGCCCTGGCAAACAAAGTCCAGGCGCCAGGCACCTCTACCTAGGGCACCCTGCACTCTCTGCAGGTGCCCCTGGATCCGTTTTTCGTCCCGGTTCGCTCGTTCGAGATTCGTAACTTCCTAATTAGTAGTCTAATCATCCCAAAAACATTTTCAAACATATAATAGCACACAAAACACATTCACACATGCAAACATATCCTAGGTTCTAAGGAACAAAAACGAGGGTGTTACAATTCTCCCCCTTAAAAAGAATTTTGTCCTCGAAATTCACAAACCTGAATTGAAGAGTTGCGGGTACAGCTCCTTCATCTTACTCTCTAATTCCCATGTGGCACTCTCCTCGGTTGCTCTACTCCAGATAACCTTTGCTAATGGTATCTCCTTTCCCCAAAGTTGTTTAACCATTTGATCATCAATCCTTTTAGGTAGGGCTTCAAAGGTGATATTGTCCTTTAGCTGGACGGCGTCGGGTTGTATCACATGACTCAGGTCATGAATATATTTTAGAAGTTGAGATACGTGGAGCACATTATATAGATTTACCAAAAACGGTGGTAATGCAACTTGATACGCCACTTCACCAACCTTCTTCAAAATCTGATAGGGACCAATAAATCTAGGCGTCAACTTCTTTGCCTTTAGCACTCTACTATAACTCCTATAGTAGGTGTAACTCGCAAGAAAATGTGGTCACCTTTCTCGAACAATAAGTCCTTAGTTCTCTTGTCGTGGTAGCTTTTCTGCCTACTCTGAGTCGTCCTCCTCTTCTCCTGGATCATCTTCACATTTTTGGTGGTCTCCTATACTAACTTCAGTCCTAGTATAAGGTTCTCACCAGTTTTATACCAACAAAGCAGAGTCCTACACCTTCTCCCATACAGAGCCTCGTATAGTGCCATCCAAATACTGGAATGAAAGCTATTATTGTATGTCAACTCTATAAGGGGTAAAAACTTTTCCCAGCTCCCTGTATTTTCCAAGACACAAGCTCGCAATAAGTCTTTCAATGACTGGATCGTCCTTTATGTCTGCCCATCCGTCTGTGGATGGTAGGCTGAACTCATCTTGAGTTTGGTACCCAATGTGTCGTGCAAGCTTCCCCAAAATCCCGAATTCAACTCTAGGATCTCGGCTCGACACTATACTGGAAGGTACATCGTGCAGTCTAACAACCTCCTTGATATACAATCTAGTCAGCTTCTCCAACGAATACTCCATGTTCATGGCAATAAAGTGAGCAACTTTTGTCAGCCAGTCTATAATTACCCAGATGGCATCGGAAGTCCTGAGACGAAATCCATGGAGATACTGTCCCACTTCCATTTTGGAATAGGCAATGGCTGCAACTTTTCTTACGGCTTCTGATGTTCTATCGTAGACTTCTGACAAGTCGGAGATAAGTACACAAATTCAGCTATCTTTTTCTTCATTCCTGGCCACCAAAACATCTTCTTCAAGCCTTGATACATCTTGGTAGCTCCATGATGGATACTCAAGCTGCTCTAGTGACCTTCCTCGAGAATCATCTTCCTGAGCTCCACTACCTTAGGTACACACACGTGATCCCTAAACCTCAGAATTCCATCTATGCCTTCTACAAAGCCAATATTTTTACCTTGTGCGAGCAACTCCCTCTGATCCTTCAGATGTTGATCCTTTTCTGTCCTTCTCGGACTCGTTCCATCAAATCACTGGTGATCTTAAACACACCCAGCTTCGCACTAGTCGGAGTCTCCTCACAGACTAAGCTCAGATCCCAGAAATCCTCCAGTAGTTGCATCTGTTTAACCATCATAACAGAGCAATGCAAAGCCTTTCTACTCGGTGCATCTGCTACCACGTTGGCATTCCCTTGGTGATAGCTCAACTCAAAACCGTAATCCTTCAAGAATTCCATCCATCTTCGCTGCCTCTTATTTAACTCTTTCTGGTCGAATAAGTACTTCAAACTCTTGTGATCGCTGAAGACTTCAAACCTCACTCCATACAAGTAGTGCCTCCAGATATTCAGTGTAAAAACTACCGCTCCGAGTTCCAAATCGTGGGTCGGGTAATTTTGCTCATGTATCTTCAGTTGTAGCGAAGCATAAGCAACTACCTATTATGCTGCATCAACACTCCTCTAAGTCCTTGCTTCAAAGCGTCACAATACACAACAAAGGGTTCGGTTGGGTCTAGTAGGACTAACACTGGTGCGGTTATCAACCTCTCCTTTAGCTTCTGAAAGCTCTCTTAGCACTTGGTGTCGCATAAGAAAACCTGCCCTTCTTAGTGAGTCGGGTCATCGGCAGGGCTATCTTCAAAAAACCTTCGATGAACCTCTTATAGTAACCTGTCAATCCCAATAAGCTCTTAATCTCGGTCACCATCTTGGGTGTTTCCCATCGCTATACAACTTCAACATTTGAAGGGTCAACGGTTATACCCCCTTGGAGATTACATGACCAAGGAAACTTACTTCTGCCAACCAGAATTCGCACTTTGAGAGCTTCATATACAGCTGCTTCTCTTTGAATACCTGTAACACGATCCTAAGAAGCTCCTCATGCTCTCCATGGGACTTCGAATATACCAAGATATCGTCGATGAAAACGACAAAGAACCTATCCAAGTAGGGACTAAAGATCATGTTCATATAGTCCATGAACATTGCCGGTGCGTTAGTTATCCCGAAGGGCATAACCATGTAATCGTAGTGACTGTATCGCATCCTGAAAGATGTCCTCAGAATATATTCTGCTTTTACCTAAATCTGGTGATAGCCCAACCTCATATCGATCTTAGAAAAAATAGAAGCTCTGATCAATTGATCCATAAGGTCGCCTATCTTTGGAAGCAGATATTGGTTCTTGATGGCCACCTTATTGAGTTAACCGAAATCTATTGACGCCGAAATTTGTCTAAATTATTGGGGTATTTTGAGTATAAAATATTATGATTTTGTTCCTTATTAGATAAGATATGCTCACTATTTCCTCATTTATGCAGAAAAGTAAAATAGGCAATACGGAAAGCAAAATATTTAATTCTGGCAAGATTTGAGCATTTTTGGGTGATTCTGGATACTCAGTATGGCCTTACCTAAAGTAAGTAAGGTTGTACCTAACTGCGCACAATAATAGAGGCGTACCTCATGGTCAGTATATCCTGGCGTCGAAGAAAAAGTCCAGTACGGCCGTACCAAAGGCGGTACGACCGTACCCAAAGTAGTCTAGCCGCACCTAGTGCAGACGTACGAGCCAACGCCGAGACTAAAATTCAGTACGACCGTGTATAAATACGGTACGGTCGTACCTAGGCCCAGAACATACAGATTTGAAGTCAATCGACCTAGTGCGCACCAGAGGCTATAAATAGGCATTCTAAACCCTTTTTTAGAGCTTTTTGCCACTTTGCTCATTCAGTTACACCGTTTTTCCGCTGGAGCTCTGGAGAAGAGGAGAAGGACCGCTGTCATACCGAAAGGGTGTCTCGGTTCTATTTACGTAAGTCTTTTATGGATTCTTATTTGGATTCTTGTTATTTGATGTTATTGAGTAGCTAAATCCATCACTAGGGGTGATGGGGGATCTTTTACTATGTCTTTGATATTTGTTTAATTGTTATTATGAGTTTCCTATTTTCCTATTGAATGCATTGTTCTTAGTGTGCTTAATCTCATAGGGTTTGGCCAATCATTAGTAAGTTAATTAATTGGAGGCGATCATAGCACAATTAGTTAACATAACTCTAGTAATAATTGAACTCGCTAATTATGTCAGATCAAGAATAAATCCTTGTTTCTAATCAGTTATTGGATTAACAATCTCACTGTTGCATAATGCACTTTTTACTAATTGCCTTGCATGATCATTGGGGGTAATAGTTAGGAAGAAGACTATTAATATTGCTTGATCATTGGGTATTAATAATAATAGAGTGGGAGATTAGCTTTCGAATAGGGAATATAGTTTGTAATAGTTAATTGATAAACTTAAGGACTAAGTATTAGTGAGTCCAGTTCCCCTAGGCTTTCCATAACTGATCTCTATTTCGTTCTTGCATATTTGCTTTGTTATTATTGTTTAATTATTTCGTTCTCAAAATTGCTATCTTCGTTCGTCTAAATAATAAAAGATCTCTATTAATTTAGTACTCGTGTATTCCCTTTGGGTTCGACATTCGGAGTCTTAAATATACTCCACTTTATTACGAGTTATGACCAGGTACACTTGCCTAGACTTTACAAAATCCACGCACAATCTCATAGAGCCATCCTCCTTCTTGACGAGTAGTATAGGCGCTCTCCAAGGCGATACATTAGGCCGAATAAATTACTTCTACAGCATATCCTACAATTGCTTCTTCAACTCGGAGAGCTCCAATGGTGACATCCGATAAGGTGCCATAGAAATAGGCCTGGTGCCAGGAACGAGATCAATGGAGAATTCAACCTCTCTCTCCGGCAATAAGCTGTCGACATTTAAGAACACTTCCGAAAATTCACTTACTATGGCACATCCTTAATTTCCGACTCTTTCTCCAACACCACTGAGAACAATATCATAAAGACTTATGCGCCCTCCTTCAATGTTGATTCCACTCACTTAGTGGTCATGATACGAGAGTCTCTGGGTTCGACTGTTCCGAAGATGGCAGTCCTATCAAAGCAATTCAGAAGAACATGGTTCGCGGTCAACCAGTCCATACAGAGGATGACGTCGATTTCCTCGAAAGGTAAGCAAACTAAGTCGACTACGAAGCTCCAGTCTTCAATAACGATGGTACATCCCTTGCATACTAATCTAATGATCACATGCTTGTTTGTGGGAATAGCCACGGTCAAATTAGATAACAGATGGGACACAGGCAAATTCAACTTCTCAACACAATCATAGGAAATAAATGAGCGTGTTGCACCAGAGTCATAGAGTACAATCAATGGAACTCCCTGAATGAGACATGTACATTGGATGAGGTATTCAGATTCTGATGCTTCTATCCCATTAAGAGCAAAAACTTTGCCAGTAGTCTTCAAACAGTTAGCTTGAGGCTGCTTTGGCTTGCTTCCACTTGTAGGCTCTGGTTAAGGTTCCTCACAGTCGTGGCTGACATGTCCAGGTTGTCCACACTTGGAGCAGATTTTGTCAGTCTCCTTGCATTCATGGTTATTGTGACATCTGGGGCTGACGAGGACGATGAGTGATCGTCAGTGCATCGGTAGTTGGCACGGACAAAGAGCGGCTCCTAGCGAAGGGGCACGTGAATGAACTGAGTAACCATCGGAATGAAAGGGATCCTGAGGCTGCGCACGTATGGGACTGTACAGTTGAAGGAAGGCTTAAAAGAATTGATTGGTACTACCTATACCAACAAATGCATAATCTTTTCGAGAACCCGGAACATAAAAACTTCATATTTAAACGTGCTTGACTTGGATCACTTGTGGGATGGGTGACCTCCTGAGAAGCACCTTAAGATGTGTGTGACTGATGACAAAGCACACTGAAAAGACTCGTGTTGGTTTATGAGGAAGTTGTCAATCTCGGAAGGAGTCCGGGATATTACAAGCGGTATCAGTGCGGACCTCTCCCAGTACGGTGTGGTTCGGGGATGAACCAGGAAAAAGCTGGTGGGCATATGACATCCGGGGCTGACGAGGACGAGGAGTGATCGCCGGTACATTGGCAGTTGGCACAGACAAAGAGCGGCTCCTGGCAGGCTTCTAGCGAAGGGGCATGTGAATGAACTGAATACACATCGGAATGAGAGGGATCCTGATGTTGTGTGTAACATCCTGTTTTTCAAATAATCTTGAATAATATTAGAAGTATAATTTGATCGGTGATTAGGTGATAAATTGGTGTTAAAAACTTTATTAGGGTTCAAATGAGCATAAAGTGAGGCCATAAACCTTAGGAAAGTTCTAGAAATCCTAAAAATGACGGAAACACCCCGGAAGAGTGTGGGAAGTCCTAGAAAGCTCTAGAAAATAAAAATCTAGATATTTTAGGAATGGCTGTATCGCGATGCGATGGAGTTATAGCTCGCCTATAAATAAACGTTCACCCCTTCATTTCCATTCGCGCCAAAACCTCTTCTCTCTCTAGCTTTCTCTCTCTAGGAACTTCTTCTATGAGTAAGTATGCTCTGCACTTGCCTCAGATGAGGATCTTGTGCATCAGAAAACCCTTAGTAGGCAATCCTTGAGATTGGGAAGAGAGTGAGACTTAGAGGGCCACTAAGGAGCAAGTATGATCTACACTTACCTCAAGTGAGGATCCTGTGCATCAGAAAGCTCTTAGTAGGGAACCCTCGGAGGGGAGAAGAGAATAGCGAAGGGTGGAGTGTGAGTAGCCAATTCAGAGGTAGGAGCGTGAGTAGCAGGTTCAAAGGTAGGAGTACGAGTAGCGAGTGCGACAGGAGTGCAGATAGTGGCAGAGGCTTTAGCGATCTTCTAACCAGGTGGGAGCAAGAAACCTTACACTCTAGGGATAGTAGAATAGAGTAGTATATATAAATGTACGTAGGGTGACCCAAGCCCTACTAGCGGTTGATAACAGCAACACCTTAGGAGAGGGGTTGTGACCTGTGATAGCTGAGGATAGTTGTCAGAGGTCTATCAACCATAGGAATAACCTGTCTGATGTGTGAAAACCCTAGGATAGACAACTTATGATTGCTTTATGGTTATGTGTGATTGTTGGTGTGCTGATGATAACATGTCAGTAGCAGGTCGCCTGAGCGACACTAGGGTTGATCTACATGTTGATGATTGATGATTAATGTTGTGATGTGTATGCCAGATGCTGAGTGATGTGGTGCTGATTAAGTATGATCATTGGTATTTGTGTGAATACGCTGCTAAATAATATGTTAGTTAATGTGTTATCTGTGCTAGTCTAATGCTTGAGATATGCTTTGATGTACAGTTGACTCTGCCTGTGATTAAGATGAATTATTGAAATGATAGGAGTATCGAGAGAGTACTGTTAGACCTTAGCCGGTAGGTTAGAGCTGACAGTTTAGCTAGTGATAGTGCGGAGTAGTTGTGAATAGGATATGTAGAAGGCTATAGGATGTGAAAAGAAAGTGGATGGAGCTAGGCTTAGATATAGTGGTGTAGAACTAAGAGATAGTGAGTGTTATCTAGATAGACGCGAGAGTTTATGGTACATGCTTAAGTGTGTACCATTTGTATATACTTTCTATCCTTGTTTTCCCGACTTTTATAGCGTGTAATGTGTTTCTTAGCTCCTTCTATTTTTCTTGTGTTGTATGTTCTATTTCACATAAAACAGATAATAGAGACATGATGGAGAAACCGTCAACATCTTGGAATACATAGAAGATACTTAGTAAGCACAGCCATTGAGTCAAAGTCTATATATGTTGTGGGCCCTAGACACAGATTTCGTAAAGATACGTAACCTTATGTACGTGTCAATGTATTTAGTTTTAATAAACTATTATTTTTCAGTATATATATATATATTGCCTAATTATTCGTTTAGGGCTTTTAATTATTACACTATAGCGCTCCGAAACGGGGTGTTACACTGTGCAGGTATGAGTTGAAGAAAGGCTTAAAAGAATTGATTGGTACTACCTATACCAACAAATGCATTATCTTCTAGTTTTACATATATATATATATATATATATATATATATATATATATATATATATATATATATATATATATATATATATCTGTGTGTGCATGTGAGTTCAAAATTCTCCCCAAGTAGGATTTGAATCTACAACCTACCGCTCTACCATTAAGCTATTGAGGTACAATAGACTTAAGTTAAGTAAGCCGACTCTCGCTCTTTGGACACCAACCTATTTTCAAACAAAAAAGGGTTTGTCACTCTTTTTCACATACACCGGGAGGAAAGGTTACAATAACAAGGCGAAGAGGCATGAAGAGCCTCTAGGACAAGGGGTGATAGTCAACTTAAGTGTATAATTTAATATATTAGTGTATAATAAATATACTATATATATATATATATATATATATATATATATATATATATATATATAAATGAGAAGGGATATAGTTACTCCAAGAGTAACTTTTAATACTTACTCCAAATCTGAACCATTTTCTAATCTAAGGGCCTAAAATAAAACTTAATTACAATGCACGTGAGCTTATTTTCTAGTCCCATTCGCTAATTCAATTATCGAACAAAAGGTAAACATGGAATATATATATATATATATATATATATATATATATATATATATATATAATCTAATATAAAATTTTATATATTTAATTTATATTTATTCATGCTATTCAACTACTCCCTTCGTCCCAAAGTAAGTTTCGTGTAAGAAGAAAAAATGTCACGAAATAATTGTCCTTTTATTTCTTCAATGTAACATTAATTATTTTATTCCATGTTTACCTTCAAATTAATATTGTGTGAATTACCATCAAGTCATCATACTTCACTATATATTTATGACAATTGTTAATACCCAATAGTGAATAAGAATAATTTTGTAAAATTGTCACACTCTTTCATTTTTTAAGTGTTTTTCTTAAGGAGGGAGTAATAATTAATGACTCACTAATTCAACTAATAATGGCCCGTTTGATGGCCAGGATATGAGATACTTTATTGGAGTCTCATATTGGATAATGATATAGCATCAATACTGATTAGTTATAAGTGGAGGATAACCTTCACCCCATGAGCTAGCTTTTGAGGTTGAGTTAGGCTCAAACCCAAATTCTAAGATGGTATTAGATCTTATCTTAGATTTGTTATTGGGTCAAGTTCTCTGTTATTCCAGCCACGTTTGTCCATGCTCCAGATGTTCAGTCCTAAGCAAGAGGGGGTGTTGAGATCTCTATTATTCCACAACATTGGTTCATGCTTCAGACGTCCAATCCTGAGATATGGCCTAACTAGTGCTTATAAGGCTTGGGCAATCCTCACCTTACAAGCTGATTTTGTGGGGTTGAGTTAGGCTCTAAGCCAAAATTCTAAGATGGCATTAGAGCCTATTGAGATCCGTTGGACCACCTACAGATGTCCAGTCCTACAAACTTCACGCTTCAGATGTCCAGTCTTGGGCGCAGGGGCGGAGCCAGGAATTTGGTTTCATGGGGGCTATTTACAAATAGCATGACTTATTTAAAAACTTAATTTTTACATACATAAATTTAAATACTTTAATAAAAAATAACTCAAATATAGTTTCTTTTATAATTAAATCTTTATATCAATTTTCTCGTATCTTACACAAGAATTTTAAGTGACAAATACTTTAAAAATGAAAACATGTAAAATTTAAAACTAATAAATTAGTGAAATCAATTATAGATATTTTATGTGCTTTAAAATAACTGTTGATTTTGAAAATTTATTTTATTTTAAAGTGTTTGTGACTTCAAAACATTAAGAAAATGTTTTTTTAAAATTTTATTTTTATTTTTGAATATTTTTACTGAGTAGTATAAAAATATTAATAAAATAAGATGATAATATAATCAAACAAAGTTATAATTTCTTCAAAATAAAAGTACTTACTAAGTTTCTAGTTTTTGTTTTTTTTTTTTTGACTGGTACTTACTAAGTTTCTTAATCTCTATCTAATTTTGAGAAGAACCATAACACTATATTATTTACCTTACTCTATTGAGCATAATTATATTATTTGATAAATTTTATGAGATTTATTAGAAATATGAATTTACCTTAAAGCCCTAACATATGTCTTAAAAAGATAGATTACGGAGCTATAAATAGAAAGTACCTTTTGAAGTGAAAAACCATAGCTGCGACATGGGGTGCCATCATGTGACTCAAGTGAGAAAATGTAATAATAATTTTTGTATGTAAAATTTCATGAAGTCAGACATTTTGGGAGTGACCATGGCATCCAACAACCACCCCTCCCTCCGCCACTGCTTGGGTGCGAGGGGGTGTATTGGAGTCCCATATTGGATAGTGATATGAATTCAATAATAGTTATAAATGGGGGAAAACCCTAACTCAATGAGTTAGCTTTTGGGTTTGAGTTAAGTCTAAACCTAAATTCTAAGAGACATGATAGGACACGCTATCATGTCCTGCCTCAATTCAGTGTTTGTTGAGCTCGTAGGATATAATAACTCAATCCTGTCACCTATCATATCATTTCCATTTAGTTAAAATTTTATCCTGAGAGGAAGGATGTGTTAGAAACAACAGGATAAGATAAGAAATTTGTTTTCGCATTTATCTTTATAAAAAATAATTTAAAATCTTAAAAATTTAAAAATATGTAATATAAAAAAAAAAATTTTTAGGGCAAAAATTAGCACCCAAAAGCATCACTGTAAGGGAAGCAATCCCAACTATGTTGGCACCACAACCCCCATCAATCATTTGCAGCACGCCAAAATTTATTAAAATAAGAGAAAAATAGGACAAGAACATGGGGGCATAAACCAAACTCATGCAAGGAAAGTCAACAAAACCTAAAATTAGAGAGACCAATCTATTGCGATTAAAGTCCTCCCTAATAAAGTCAGGCGGCAAATCTCACCAAAAGTGACACCGATTAGCAATCCCAAAGGCAGCTGATTTATCTGCACAATTGTTTCCCTCCATATAAATATGAGATACAATGAATTGCATTTGATTACATAAATGAAGACAATTAATCCATCGGTTTTGGATCTTCCAAAGGACAAAGGACAAAGACCGAAAGGCCTGTACCACGGTCAAAGAGTCACACTCCAGCTAGAGCTTTCGCTATCCTTTAGAGTGAGCCATTTCAATAGCAGTCATCGCACCGACAAATTCAGCAGTAATAAAAGTAGATAGCCCAATAAAATGAGAGAAACAACCAATAATTTCTGCTCTACTCCCTCTAAAAATGCCACAACAAGCGGATAATCCAGGACAACCCTTGGAAGCCCCATCAACATTACACTTAATCCAGCCACAGATAGGCGGATGCCGAGACACCTCCTTAATAGAAGGAGCCTTCCCCACCCGACCAGAGACCAAAAAGGCTTTTAAAATGGTAAATTCTGGTATAGAAGAAGACATGGAACCTTTAGAATGATTTCCAGTAAGGGAAAAAAGGAGAAATTACCATGCTAATAGCATTGCAAGTAGGAACAGATTTATTATTGAACCTGGCTTTGTTTCTACAATACTAAATGGCCCATAAGACATTAAGAATAGCAACAGCAATAAGATCAACAACTTGACCACTCCAAGCTCTGTTGAGAATCGATAGAATGGAAGTAAAAGAGGATGTATCAATCTAGACTTGTAACACCGAGCTCAACTAAGACCAAATTTGCATAGCAAAGCTGCAGTCCAAAAAGAGATGAGAAAAGGATTCACTAGAAGAGCCACATAAATCACATTTAGAGACTAAACAACATCCTCGAATTTGGAGGTTATCATCAGTTGCTACCTTATTATGGATTAGCCTCCATAAAAGGCTTGACCGAGAGGGAGGGATAGAAGACTTCTAAATTATTTTACCCCAAAAATTATTCTGTCTGGGAGGATTCAGATGCTGATAAGCCAGTTTGAAGCTAAGATCGCCACCAACAGAGTCACCCCACACTAGACGATCCGGTTTAGAGATCAGGGGAATAATCACATTATTCATATCACAACAAGATTAACGAACCTGGAGGACAGAGTAGGGGGAGTACCTAAGCAGAGTTGCAAATGAAATCCCTAACCGATGCCTACAGGTAAAAACGAGTGGGTAAAGGGATATGCAGTAAGTCTGCCACTATGCGGGACAACCATTTATCAAGCCAAAAATTTATTTTAGTACCATCCCTTAACTGCCAAACTATATAGTCTTTGACCATCTTCATATGAGTTCTAATACCAGGCCAACTGGAGGATTTCACATAATGAGAAATATGAGGAGTATGTCTAAGGAATCTAGCTCGCACCAATTTGGCCCACGACAAATCAAAGGCAATTAGATCAAAAGGAAGCTTAAGCAAGGCCGCATCATTAATAGACTTAACAGGTCGAATATCAAGACCACCCTCTTCCAATGGAGCACACAACTTCTTCCAGGCCACAGTAACTAGTTTCCTGGTAGAAATATCACCAGACCAGATACAATTTCTAATCCATCCATCAATAGTATTGAGCAAAGTAACTGGCCATGCATAAACATAAAAGCTATAAACTAACATACCATGAACAATAGATTAAACCAGATGCACTCTACCCATAAGAGAAAGCAAATAACCTTTCCAAGAAGCCAACTTAGCTTTAATCTTATCAGCGATAGGTTGCTAATGAACAGATTTAGTCTTACCCTTGAACATAGGCACACTAAGGTATGTGAAAGGCAAAGTCCAAGCAGAGAAACCAAGAAGGTTACCAACATACTAAATTCTGGCTAGAGACATAGATCCAGCATAAAATTTACATTTACACAAACTTAAATATTAATCAGAAGCCTCCCCATAAGATTTAAAAAGGGACATCAAATTTTGAATTTTCCGCTTTGCTCCATTGTAGAAAACCATAATGTCATCGGCATATAAAACATGAGACGGGACTGGGAAACCTCTCGGACCAGCCATTAGGTTTAACAGCAGCGTCTATGAAATAAGTTATTCCTCTGCTGAGCACATCTTCAGCCAAACAAAACAGGAGAAGCGATAGACGATCCCCTTGCTGGATGCCCCTCTTACAAAAGAAGTAGCCAACATAGCGACCATTAACAGAAAAAGAGAGCTTAGCAGAGGTCAGAATAAGGCGCATCCAGTTGCAGAAAGTAGAATTAAATTCAAAAGAAGATAAGACCTTCAGTAGAAATCCCCAATCAATAGTGTCGAAGGCCTTTCTAATATCAAATTTTAAGGCAATATTACCACCAAAAGATTTACGATCCAATAAGTTAATAGCCTCAGAAGTAATACAAATGCAGTCAGAAATCTGTCGACCTTTAATGAATCCTCACTACTGCTTAGAGATAATTTTAGGAGCAATAATCGAAAGCCTATCAACTAAGACCTTAGTAATAATTTTAAATTGAAAGTTGGCTAAAGCAATAGGTCTATAATCCTCAATCCTGTCAGCGCTGCTAAATTTAGGAATAGATTGGAGTTAAGATTAGGAAGCAACCAACTCTTTGTAAAAATTTCTAGCACCGAATTAAAAACACCAGGGCCAACAATGTGCCAATAAGTTTGATAAAAATGCCCTCCAAATCCATTGAGCCCAAGAGCACCTGCAACATTCAAAGCTAAAACCGCATTTTTGACCTCCTGAAGAGATGGTAAATTTGTCAACATAGCATTATCTTCAACAGAAACCAAACTAGGAATCACTTTATCAACGAAGTCATTAGCAATGCAACTATTATCAGAGGCATAAAGAGATGAGAAATATTGAAGAATGTGTTTTTCAATATCATCCGCTTTATCTAAGACAATATCACCCTGCTTAAGAACAGACATCCTTTTAGAAGAGCTTCTAACTTTTGCAATCCTGTGAACATAAGCCGTATTGCGGTCCCCCTCTGTAAACCAGTTAATTCTAGCTTTCTCTCTCCAAAAATCCTCTTGATAAGAGAGGACAACCTGTAACTCTTGATGAGCTTGCAACTCAACATCATGAAAGTCAGCAGAGTAGCCAGCAGAATTAAGATGATGTTGTATAGAGTCTAAATGAGCCAAAGTTGTATCCACATTAACAGGCACATTGCCAAAAACTTCTTTATTCCAGAATCGTAGTGCCTTCTTAAGATTCTTGCGTTTTTGGGACAAAATGGACATCGCACAACCATGGACCAGATGATTCCAAGTCTCTTCAATAACTCTACTACAATCAAGATGAGCAGACCACATTTTTTAAAATTTAAAAATAGATGGATGAGCAACAATACCTCTCTCCAGAATCATAAGAAGAGGATAATGATCCGATTTGCTTCTTGGCAAGGTGCAACAAGTAGAATTAGACCAGATAGAAAACCATTCCTCATTGCAAATAGGTCTGTCAAGCCTCTTAAAAAGTAAAATTGAAAAATGAATATTAAAATTATAAAAAGATAAAAAATAATATAACTAATTTTAAAAATTATATGTAATTTTAAATTTTAAAAAGAGTAATTTTGTCATTCTACGTAATAAAAAATAAAAAATTATAAAAAATAATTTAAAACCCATCGGCTTGTCATGCCTATAACATATCCTATCAATTATCTAACTCTCTTATTTCATCTGTCGTTATCTTATCTGCTTATCAAACTGGCACCAAGTGCTTTGAGTGAATCAATCATCAGTTTGCACATGCAAATAAATAAAATTTAGGAGCCTATCAAGATCTATTAGGCTACCCGCAGATGTCCAGTCCTGTAAGCTTCACGCTTTAGATATCCAGTCTTGGGCGTGAGGCGGTGTAGCTTGCTTTTGGGATTGAGTTAGACTCAAACTCAAATTCTAAGAGACATGATAGGATAAGCTATTATGTCCTGCCTTAATTCAGTGTTTGTTGAGTCAGCAGGATATAATAACTCAATCGTGTCACCTACCATATTTTGTCCATTTAGTTAAAGTTTTATCTTGAGGAGAGGGTTGAGTTAGAAACAAAATGATAGGACACAAAATTTGTTTCTGTGTTTACCTTTATAAAAAACAATTTAAAATCTAAAAAAAATATTAAAATATTTAATATAAAAAGTAAAATTGAAAAAATGAATAATAAAAATTATAAAAGATAAAAAATAATATAACTAATTTTAAAAATTATATATATTTTTAAATTTTAAAAAGAGTAATTTTGTCATTTTATGTAATAAAAAATTAAAAATTTTAAAAAATTATTTAGAGTCCTCTGTAAAAATTATAAAAATTAATTTAAACTATTAAAAATATTAAATGTGTTAATACTTAATTTTAAAAATTATATGTAATTTTGTCATCACAAGGATAATTTTTTCGTTTTTATATTATTTTAAAAAAACTAAAATGATAATATGATGATGTACATCAAACACAAGATATGAATATGATAAGAGCTTATAACGCCTATATCATATCTTATTTTTATCTAACTCTCTTATTATTATTATTATTATTATTATTATTATTATTATTATTATTATTATTTTGTATCTTATTATTCTATCTGTACTTATTGTTATCTGCTCATTAGGCCTGGACATCGGTCGGGTTTAGGTGGATTCGGCCCCAAAACACCAAATCCGGCCCAAACCGCGGGTGGCATTCACAGGCCCAATGCCGCCCGTTTGGCTACTCGGTTTAAGCGGGTCACGGGTTGGGCGGGTGGAACGGTTGGGTTGAGGCAGGTCTAGTCATTTCAACTCTTTTGGCCCAATAATTTTTTAGACTTTTCTGTTGTAATATTGGGTTAGCTCTTTAGCCCCGAGTATCTAGAATCCATGGTTGTTGCAAAGAGAAAAGGGCAGAGATAGAGAGATGAAGGGTATGAAAGTGGTTGTCGTTGCTTTGGGGGAGAGAACGAGGCTGCCTCCTGTGGTGCAGCGGCCCACGCCGCGAAAAAGAAAGAAGGCCACAAGATGTAAGAGGTTGTGGGTTCTGGCGACGAGGAGTCGAGAGGATGTGATGATTGGAGAGGCGTCGTTTCGGTTGGTGTTCCAGTTGGCTTATGAGGTCGGTCCCCTCACATGGTGGTGCTTCTTGTGTGGTGGTATGTGACTTTCGGCGGAGATGTGGTAACTGTTTGAAGGTGAAGTTGAAGATGGGTTTCTCTGTGGTTGAGGAAAGGCGAGAGAGGCAGTGGATGAAGATGGATTTTGATATTCTCTTTCTTAGTTTGTTACAACTCACACTTTGGTATTTTGAAAACGGTCGCGATAAATGCACACCACATTTATGGCCACCGTATTGCATACCATAGTCCATACATGTACAGATCGTATGTCCGTACATGTACGGACATTTTTAATTTTTTTTTTTCAATTTTTTTTTTAAAAAAAAATTTCTTAAAAAAATACTTTTTTTTCAAAAAATATATTAACCACTTACATAAACTGCGTTAACCACTTACATGAACTGCGTTAACCAGTTAAAAAAATCTGTGTACTAACCAGTTAGTGGCCTGCGTTAACCACTTACATGAACTGCCTGCGTTAACCACTTACATGAACTGCGTTAACCACTTAGATAAACTACGTTAACCAGTTAAAAAAAGCTGTGTTTGTATTAACCAGTTAAAAAAATCTGTGTATTAACCAATTAATGGACTGCGTTAACCACTTACACGAACTGCGTTAACCACTTATATGAACTGCGTTAACCAGTTAAAAAAATCTGTGTATTAACCAGTTAGTGGACTGCGTTAACCACTTACATAAACTGCGGTAGCCAGTTACATGAACTGCGTTAACCAGTTAAAAAAAATTGTGTATTAACCAGTTAGTGAACTGCGTAACCACTTATATGAATCGTGACAACCATTTACATGAATCAGTTAACCGCTTAAAAATATATGTCTATTAATCGCTTAGTGGATCAAGTTAACCACTTACTTAAAATGCATTAACTACTTACATGAATCAAGTAACTGATAAAAAAATGCATTTCAGAAAAAAATCGTGATTTCAGTTTTCGGATCCGTATAAGTCCATACCTGCATTTTAACCGTATGAAAATACAAAGGTGTAATACAAAGGTGTGTAAAAGTGGTGTGCATTTACCATTTTTGTTTTAAAAATAGTAAAATCTAGTATTGAATAATTATCCTAGTCTAAAAGCAAAGCAAAAGGCTATCATAGATATACTGTTTGCGGTGAGTGCAACGGTTGGTCTTGTCACATCAAAATCTAATGCATTAACTTTAGAATAAAAGTGGCTCATGCAAACAACCAATTCAATTCACGCTGGGTGAAATTTTTCAAAGAGCTACTTTAGTACCCGTCGGAATTGGTTTTCGATGGTATTTCTAGACAAATCCAAACTCGCTCGAGCCAACTCGTTTCAAACCATTTCACAGACCCGATAACCCGATACTATGTTTTTTCCCCGGGTACAACGGTTTTCGGGTCGGTGAGAATATTTTGTCCACCCCAGTGCTCATAACCATGTGCTTTGAGTGAGTCAATCATCGGTTTGCACGTGCAAATAAATAAAATTTAGGAGCCTGTTTCTTGTAAACACGCGCAGTTGCCACTTTTTTTTTTTTGCACGTGGGAGCGAGAGGAATATGCGAGGACACGGTGGCAATATTGTTGAGAATCCTAACCCATTTAGGTAACGCAACAGATACAGTTGTTTCCACCAACCAATCAAAAACAAGTACCTCATTAATATCGTCAAAACCCAACAACAAAACAAGTCACACACAGTCACACAACACAAACCCACTCCCTCCTCTCCCACCCTGCTCTACCCATCAACCTAACCAAACAATTAAAAAAACACAACAAACTCCTACCCTCCCCCCCCTTCCACTTCCCCATAACTTATTCAATTCAACTCAAACACAAACACACACACTTCATTTTGATCTATAAAAAATGGTCAAAGCCTAAACCTACTCTTTCCCTTTCACATCTCTCCCTCTCTCTCAAATAACATTCCCAATCTCATGGCTTCAATCTCAGGCATTTACTCATCCTCCCCAACTCTCAACTATCAAAACCAAAAAAACCCTTCCCCTAACCCAATACGACGTCGCACGCATCTCCCTTTATTCCGAACCCGCCCGAAACTCCCTCCAACCCGGTCCGTCGCCCGTGAGGTTCCCACGGACCTATCCGCCGTCACAAAAACAACACATAAGGGTCTAGAGAAGGATCCTCGCGCGTTATGGCGGCGCTACGTTGACTGGCTCTACCAGCACAAGGAACTCGGACTCTACCTCGACGTGAGTCGGGTCGGGTTCACCGCTGAGTTCGTGAGCGAAATGGAGCCCCGATTGCAGGCCGCGCTTCGTGCCATGGAGGAGCTTGAGAAGGGTGCCATCGCTAACCCTGACGAAGGACGTATGGTTGGACATTACTGGCTTAGGGATTCGAATCGCGCTCCTAATTCGTTCCTCAAGACGCAGATTGATAACACGCTCGATGCCATTTGTAGCTTCGCAAACGACGTCGTCTCCGGTAAGGTCAGTTCACGGATTCTGTTCTTGATCTGTTTGTTCGTGTGTTCTTTTTGTGAACAAGGTTTTAAATCGTGGTCACAGTGAAATTGCTGTCAAATATGGCTGATGCGGCAGCATGGCTGTGGTGCTGCGCTCCTTGTTATTGCAGAGAATTGCGATCAAATACCTGTCGATGCGGCCTGGCCTCAATGGCAGTTGTGCTGTGGTGGCATAGACATTGTAGTCGCATAGACATCTATAGACATCAAAAAGATGTCGCGGAGCAAGTCGCATTCGCAGACTTTTTTTAAGGACAAAACTTAGTTGCAGTTTCTTGTGTGGACTTTTTACTATTCAACATATGATTAACTATTTATTAATAATAAAAATAGGATCATTTTAAATTTGAATTTAAATGAAAAATTTAATCCACTTGACATGTTATAATTGGTGAACGACACAAACAACACTTATCAAGGGTACCTAAGTTTTTTCCTTTCTTAAAACCTTGTTACAAACCTTGATGTCACGGTCATGATTGTGGTGTTGAGCCTGATTTTAGAACCTTGTTTGTGAATTGGATTTGTTGTGTGTGGATTTATCGATGTGGGGTTTTTGGTTTGACAGATTAAGCCTCCTTCGTCGCCTGAGGGACGTTTTACTCAGATACTTTCGGTTGGGATTGGAGGTTCTGCACTTGGACCGCAGTTTGTTGCAGAGGCACTTGCTCCTGATAATCCTCCACTCAAGGTAATGCTATTCGATTGTGTTGTTTTTGTGAATGGAATGTTGAATTGTTTGTTAGCAATGGATTCAATTTGCATGTGTTATAAATTTTATGATTTCGTTTCCCAAGCTTATTGTTGGACTTGGAGAAGATAGAGAAAAGGTGATTCATTGTAATGTCGGGGTAGTGGCGGCTAAATAAGGGCGTGTTTGTTTAACTTTTAAAAAAAACGATTTTAAAATTAAAAACACGATTTATTTATTAGAGATTATTGTTTAGTTAATAGTTACAATCACAAAATGCACTTTTCAGACTTTTTTATTTTATAAAATAGTTATTATGGTTTTTTAGAGGCAACTCAAAGTAGTTTCTCAAAATAATTATAAATCTAACCAACAGAGTTGGCACATATGGTCAATCCCGAATTCTCTCATTGGTAGGCTATACGTAAATTCCATTGTAAACCCTCACTGAGGTTGGTGGTTCTTCTTGACTTTACATGCGGGTGTGTCTCCCCTAATCTAAATTTTTCTTTGTACCAAAAAAAAATAATTATAAATCTTTTTTTTTTATATTCTATTTTTTTTTTTCAAAAGTTTAAACAAGCATTGTAAAAACTTTTAAAATTGATATTTATTTTCCAAAAAAATAAGTGATTTCTTTGATGTAAAGAGATTAAACAAAAGCACTCTGGTGTGGGATTGTCTTGTTTGGACTGAGGCAAGTTAGGATCCAAATTGTGCTATTGTCTTACCTTGATAGGTTAACTTACCTGCCATTCTACTATTTAGTTATTTAAAAAATATCTGAGCAAGAGCAACCTGTGTTATTGATCATGGATATAAGCTTTTTTTTGGGCTCACAGAATGCTTTGGACTTTTGACAGATAAGATTTATTGACAACACAGATCCCGCCGGCATTGATCATCAGATTGCACAACTCGGCCCTGAGCTAGCTTCAACACTTGTAATAGTGATTTCAAAGGTCTGCATTGAGATTATACTTTTTTTTTTTAATTACTTCCTCCTTTTCCTTTTTATTTATCCATTTGAAAAAAAGAATGTTCCTACTTCCTAGTTATCTGTCCTCTTAGAGGTCCTATTATAACATTAATAATTCTCAAGTAATAAATTATTTCACCATTGAAAAGTCCAAAAGATAAAGGGTATGATAGGAAGTTTAAAAACAATTTTAAGAAAACAAGAACATTAATTGCATTTCTTAATCTATATGCTGCTTACCTTAATGGACAGATGAAGGTATGATGTTAGTTGGACATATTATTGTACATTATTGAACTGAAAGTTTTGATTTATTTTCAGAGTGGAGGTACCCCTGAGACTAGAAATGGCTTGTTAGAAGTACAGAAGGCCTTTCGTGAAGCAGGATTGGATTTCCCAAAACAGGTTTAACCTCAGGTTTTAATTTTCTTAAGAATTTCCTTTTAACAATTATTGGATGAAAAAATGTTTAAATCTTAATGTAGTTTTTTGGATAACCGCTATGCCTTTTAGTTTCATAGATTTTCTGACTTTGTCTATAAATAATTGAACCTCTTGGGCTATTTAAAGTTTCTTTTTCACCGTTCAGGCTAAGAGTGTGGTTAAGTGTTTGAATTGTGAACAATTAACTTCCATGTTAATTTAATATAATCTTGGTGTTGAGTATTCATTTATCATGGTTTTTCGGTTTTTAGCAAACATTTTTTTTGTATGCACTGTCATGAATTTCTCTACGGTATGGCCCTACGTCGCTTGCATACCTGTTGTCAGTTTATGAACTCTCATGATAATCTGCTAATGCATGGTATAATGTAGGGTGTTGCTATAACACAAGAAAATTCTTTGTTGGATAATACTGCAAGAATCGAGGGATGGTTAGCTAGATTTCCCATGTTTGACTGGGTGGGAGGTAGAACGTCAGAGATGTCTGCAGTCGGCCTGCTTCCAGCAGCTCTACAGGTAATTGGTCTTAAATGCGAATTCAGTTTATTCTTACTTCGATGTTTCGTGTTCAATTGTAAGGTTTTTTTGGTTCAGAGCATCGACATTAGAGAAATGCTTGCTGGTGCATCATTGATGGATGAGGCAAATAGGAATACTGTGGTATGCATCTGTTTCCTAATATTCTAGCCAGTGTTTTAATATTTGAAGATTACTTTGAGTGCTGTTCCTATTTGATGAAGGTTTTTGTCTGTATGACAATGCAAGGATAAGTACTGTTGATACTCCATGTGCCAAATACATGACTGTAAGGTTTCACTGGCATATATAGACCAAATCATATTGTTACGTATGCCAAGGTCCATATGCCATTTTTTTCTAGTCCCATTAGTTTCCATCTCCCCTTCATCATGACAGTAAAGTTAGATCCAACTTCTTAAATATCCTTTCTACTGGTCTAGCTTAATTTGATACAGGCAATGCAGGTGCTCAGGATTCAATAGGGTTTTATTGGTCAATGTAATGAGAGGAATGGTTTGTTAGGGTTGATGGTGGGTAGGTTACTGAGAGGCTTTTGCAAGAAATAAAATGTGGCTTTAGGGTTCAATCGGTGGCTAATTGGTGCTGTATGGTACCTTTGTGATTAGTGTTTGGGATTTGATGGGATGAATTATTAACGAGTCTGCCAAGGAAATGTGATAAACTAAAGAAAATAAGCTAGATAATAAAGACAAGAAAAGAAACCTAGGCATCACCCCTATGGTTCACAATCAAGAATGCTTCATGCTGAAATCCCATAAATCTGATTGACCATAAGTCTGAAAAAAAAAAAGCTCTACAGTCTACAACAGTTTAAATAGGCCTCCAATAAGTTATACTAAAACCTGATAAAACTTAGCTGCATACCCAAGCCCAGAGGATAATATCCACAACCAGGAATTACAAAATTACTAAATGCACCTAGGGCCGATAATAAAAATGAAATATCAACTTGCCAAAGTTAATATCCTAAATAGCATTCATCTATTAAGATACAGCCAGTGCCAAAATCAAAGCTAAGCCAAAATACTGAGATGATTTGATCTTGTAGCTTATGATTACTCGATGCTAGTGTGTCTTGTGAATGTTTGTTCTTGAAATTATATCTCCTTTTTTCATCATGATAAAAAACTCACTAGGGTAAGCTTGTAACAAATAATATTACAAACTTAAAGGGAATAGATCTGAAAAACAGAGAGAAAAGAGGGAACGAGAAATAGCGTTTTTGTTGTCAGTGACTGAACTTCTAACAGAGAGAAGGAGGATAGTTCTCCTTCCAATGGTTGGCCCTTCAACAAAGGTTTTCCCCTATCTATAACTGAGCTAATGCATGGTTCTTTCAATACTAACAATTGAGAATGAAATTTCCTACCCACCTTCTGCTATTTAAGCTAACCACCTACCTAGCCTTGTAACTAACTACTCTTAAGTCTTGAGCACATAACTACTTCTGTAATTTTAACTGACTGCTTTGCGTCCATGTCTTTCGTTCTTGTGTTCCGGGCCCTATCAAATAAGGATGTCTCATTTCAATCTATAGGTATTCTGTGGCTATGCGAACTATTATTTTCTCCTCTATATGGTTGTGACAAATATGTGAATGAGGCAAAAGCGAGAACATTAAGGTTGATATTTTATCTGTAAAAACCTTTTTTTGTTAAAGAAATGCCTTGCCTTCTTGAAAATAGTGTGATTGATTGTGGTTGGCAATTGGTTGTACGGTACATTTCTGTTTTCATCTTTTGACTTTACGATTTTTTCTGCTTAATTTTGACTTTCATCCTAATCACAAAAAAAAGAACCTAAGGATTCTCCTGTTAATATACAATTTTATGCAGATAAAGAATAATCCTGCAGCTTTGCTGGCTTTATGTTGGTATTGGGCTACAGATGGTGTAGGATCCAAGGTATGAATTATATAGTTTGTGAATGATTAGCAACTGTCTTCTGTTCCATGTTGCTATTGCTTATTGTGTTCTTTTCCTCCTTTCTATTCCTAAGGATATGGTGATTCTTCCGTATAAGGACAGCCTCTTGTTATTTAGTAGATACTTGCAGCAACTGGTCATGGAATCTTTAGGCAAGGAGTATGACTTGGATGGTAATCGGGTATGTGACATGAGTAGCAAATCTGACTATCATAATTTTTGTACTTTGTCCTGCATTTTGGGTGAATTGCTAGACGTGTTTCTTTTAATCAGTTTACAGTTGCCTTGTATCAAGAAACAGCTGAATGGAACTTTATAGTTTTCCAATTGATGGTTACAGTCTTAGTATGTAACACATTTCAGGCCAACCTGCTTGTATCATACCTGGGATATCAACTTTTGATTGACATATGCCGTTGATAAGGGGCCCTTGTTTATATTGACATTTTAGGATGGTGGATGTTCGATGCTACATGTCACAATTAACAATGTTTAATCTAACAATGTTTAATCTTAAACATTTCAAACCTTCATGAGTAAATGTTTTATCCAAATTTGACTTTTTGATTTCACAGGTTAATCAAGGAATTAGTGTCTATGGAAATAAAGGAAGCACAGATCAACATGCGTGAGTTTTCATTCTAGTTTTAACTTTTATGTTGGGTTGATATAATTCTGGTTTGAATAAATGTGACAAATTTTTGATGCAAAAACAGTTACATTCAGCAGCTAAGAGAAGGTGTACACAATTTTTTTGCGACATTCATTGAGGTGCTACGTGATAGACCGCCTGGTCACGATTGGGAGCTTGAACCAGGTGTCACATGTGGTGACTACCTGTTTGGAATGCTACAGGTCTGACATATTAATCAAGCTTATCGTCTCATTGCATTTGATGATCCTATTAAAAGATTGGCTGTGGTTAGTTGTTATGTTTGCATAGGGCTAAAAGTTTTTCTATAGGGAACAAGATCAGCTTTGTATGCTAATGACCGCGAATCCCTCACAGTCACCGTGCAAGAAGTGACACCTAGATCGGTTGGAGCCCTTATTGCACTGTATGAACGAGCAGTTGGGATATATGCCTCACTTGTCAACATAAATGCTTATCATCAACCTGGTAAACATATTATCTCTTTAGTCCATTTTTGAATTTTCTGGATCTTAGTAAAACAACTTGGTTTTTAACTTGTCTTGTATTGTGGTTAGCGCTTTATGTTGGTTTGGAAGCTTGAATGATGCAAGTTGAATTATATAACTCCTATTTTATTAGCTCCATCATTGTCATGCAAGTATGTAACTGCTTCTGAATCTGATAATTAGGTGTTGAAGCTGGTAAGAAAGCAGCAGGAGAAGTATTAGCACTTCAGAAGCGGGTGTTGGCAGTGCTCAATGAGGCTAGGTATGGTGTAATATGTTTGAAAATATCAGGCTTCTCTGTGTCTTTGCTAGAAATATATTTGAATACATCAGGTGTGTGATAGGTTCCTGGATCCGGTTAGTTGTAAGAAGGGGCCCGATAAGGGGAGGACTAACATGTAAATAACAAATGGGAGGGAAGTTCGTTAGAGGAGAGAGGGAACAAAATTGTTACATATAGGGTAGTTCAGAGGAGAGAAGGGGGGTTATGTGTGTTTCCGTTTTAGTTTTGGCTTATAGCTTGGGGTTGGGGCCACCGGAGTTTACCTTGGCCAGGAGCATTTGCTCTTCCTTTCTGTATTTTCTACTTAACAATAATACAATTTCCCTTTGTTAGATTGGAAATTTTTCCTATCATTGAGAGGATAGGAGAGGGAGAATTCGATGTATGCAAACCCAGATGGCTTCACAGCAAATTAATGCTCTGGATGCTTGTGGTCTCTGTTGAGACTGCTACAAGAGATCAAGAGGCCTTGCTGCAAAATCACAATTTGACATTGAAGGAGCATTCAGTTAAGCTGAATAATTATTCGGCCAAACTAAGCTCCTTGATAACCAGCATTGCGGTCATCACCAAGTTCCTCACAGCACTGCACATTGAGGTGTGAGAGGGATTCCAACTCCAACAGTACCAACATGCTGACGGCTGACCCATCTCACATCTTTTTGAAGAGAAATGGTCGATGCAGTGTGATTCCAACTCAGTTGAACTGAAGCAGAATCTTAGTGCTCACTGCAGAAGGGTATCGCTTGAAGGCCAAATGAGCTTCCCCCGTTCTAAGCAGGCGATCCCATGGGGTGGGTTTCTTGAGCTAAGGTGCAGAATGAATGATCATCAAGGAAGATGCAATAATTTGGTGATTCAAGTGGGCTGAACAAGTCTGTTGCCAAGGAAGCAACGTAGGAAGATGAAGACAGCTTGTGCAGGAAGCAACTTAGGAAGATGAAGACAGCTTGTGTAATCATTTTTCTTCCTTCTGGGTTGAGGACGAGGCAGCTTTTCAGGCAGATGGTATTGATGTTTGATAGGTTCTTGGATCTGGTTAGTTATAAGAAGGGGCCCGATAAGTGGAGGGACCTACTTGTAAATATTAGATGAGAGGGGAAGTTAATTTGAGGAGAGAGAGAGAGAGAGAGAGAACAAATTTGTTGTGTAATAGTTCAGAGTTAGAGAAAGATGTAATTGTGTTTCCATCTCAGTTTCGCCTTATAGCTTGTGGCCACAGGAGTTTGCCTTGGCTTAGGCTAGGAGCATTTGCTCTTGCTTTTTAGTAATTACTTCAACTACAATCTCCCTTTGTTAGATAGGAACTGTTCCTATGGGAATGTTTGGATCCTCATGAAAGTGCGAGTTCAGAAGAGTTTTGTAGGTCAACGTTTACATATTAAGTGTTGCTATGGAGTCAGGTTGTATCCTATGGTAGATACCGTTATGTAGCGTGTCCAACCATTATGTCTACTTAGGAGGATGCATCTTAGATTCTAGGCCTATCTTATACCAAGTAGTGTTAGACCGCTTGGTATATCTTTCCTACCCGAGGCTCATTCCAACGAATTCTATGATGTATGCCACTAGAAATATGAATACAAGGTAGATAATTAGATATTGACCCTCTTTTATTACAGGCTTAATTGCATTTTTAGTCCTCAACTTTCCCAATTTGGCGATTTTGGTCTCTATACTTTTTAATTACACTTTCGGTTCCTCAAAATCATAGATTTTTTGCACTTAGTCCCCAAAAATCTTGGATTTTGGGAAAGTGGGGGACCAAAAGTGTACAATCCACGATGTTTGGAGACCAAAAGTGTAATTAAAAAAACATAGGGACCAAAATCGCCAAATTGAGAAAGTTAGGAGACTATAATCGAAAAAAATAAAATAGGGGGACCAAAATCGCTAAATTGAGAAAGCTGGGGGACCAAAAGTGCAATTAAACCTATAATAAAAGAGGGTCAATATCTAATTATCTATCTTGTATTCACACCTTTTGAACTTGACATCTTTATTCTTTACAAATATATTGTCCTGTTAGTTCCATCACTAATTGCTATTTATATGTTTTTATTTTCAGCTGCAAGGAGCCTGTTGAACCATTGACAATTGAAGAAGTAGCTGATCGTTGCCATGCTCCAGAAGATGTACACACATTTACCCTACTGCCTCTCTATTAATTTTTTCAACTAGGGTTATTTATCACCTTGTTTAGAAGCGTCAGTCAGATTATAGATTAAGTAACATTTACTTTTTCTGCAGATTGAAGTAATTTATAAGATTATTGCTCATATGGCTGCCAACGACAGAGCACTAATCGCTGAAGGTAGCTGTGGTTCTCCGCGGAGCATCAAGGTTTTTCTGGGAGAGTGTAATGTTGATGAACTGTATGCATGAGTACTTAGACCAATGAAATCCACATTCCACAATGTTATAGATGATGTGTTTGAATACCCATCAAAAGAAAGGAAGCAGCTTGGAATAAACTGTTTTGGTTGTTGGATCTCTCCATCTTCAATGAAAATAATTTATTTATTTTTCCGGTTTAGACAAACGTTTGAAAGGGTGGTTGAGTTTGGTTATCTGAAAAGGAATCATATTAACCTAGGTCACATATAATGGAATAATCTGGCCTTTATGGAACTGTTGACATTCTACCATAATTTGTCAATTAAAGAATCGTGATGAGTCTTTTGTGGCATGTTTGGATATTCTCAAAAGCAAGTTTGGATTATAGAAACTTGATTTTGTGCATAAGTTTATGGTTTCATTGTTATTTGCTAAAATTAAGTTTCTTTTTAAAGTACATTTGATCAAAAATGAAAATTATAAAGGTTCATGATAGGGTACCTGGGCGAGAGATAAAATAGGATTAGGTTTGGTTTTTAAAAAGCCTCCTATATGGCAAGTGTACTCTAGGAGAAAGAAAATAGGATAAGATAAGAGTATCTAATTAGTTATTGATCTGTTCCTAAATTATAGGACAATCTATTAACTAATAAGATATATAAGGAGTCTAGGAGGAGTAGAGTCACTGGTTTGTTATTTGAATATTAGGGTTTAGGAGAGTACCTTACTCTCTGGTAGGAGCCGAGGCTCGTAGCTTGTCTTCTTTTCCTTTTGGGCTAATAAGTCCCATAATTCATCAATAAACTCCTCTATTTCAATATTAAATCATTGAGTTCTATCATTGGTCCGACTGGCTTGACATCGAGGCGAGCTAGCGTTGTTTCATGCCAAGGAAACCCAAGATGACTGATCGAATGGATGCCTTGGAGGAGAGGGTGAAGGCTTGGGAGAACTCTCTAAAACAAAGCCATTGCGGATTCTCGTGAAGGAGGTAATGGAAGGATTCATCAAGACACAAGACTTCGCAACCCGGGATAAGCTAAATCTCGTGATTAACGATGAAGTCGTGGTCAATTCGTGACAATACGAAAAAGGTGGAGCTTCCATCTTTTGACTGAGAAGACCTGTGGGATGGATAACACGCAGAAACCTATTTTGAGGTGCAAGGATCATCTCAAGAAGTGAAGGTGCAAATAGCAAACCGAGCATGGAAGGAACGACCATTCATCGGTTCAACCTCCTTCGCGAGACAGAGGACAATCTAACTTGGTTGAAATCGAAACAAGCGCTAATTGAGAGGTATGGAGGAAGGAAGAGTGACAATCCTTCAAGAATTGATGGACTTACTACAGAATGGGAGTGTTGATGACTACATCATCGAATTTGAATATGCCTCTTCCCAAGTGAATCGACTTCCCAAGAAGCGATATCTAGGTTACTTCATGGGTGGTCTCAAATCGGAAGCCGCCGAGAGTTCGCACCTTCAATCCTCGAACTCGTGCAAGCTATGAAGATCGCGAGGACGTGGAGGCGGAACTCCGTGGTTCTCTGGTTTCTAGAAGCAATGGTGGAGCGCGATCGTGGAAAGGAGGAAAAGAGACCGAATCGGTTGGCAGGGGAGGATTCGGGTCGCAATATAATCCAAGTGGAAGGAGTGGGTCTGGGTCAAATTACAACCCGACGCCAATTAAAGGAAATACTGGGCCGAATCACAACAAAACGGGCCAGCCCAATTTGAACCCTAATTCGAGCGATAGCAGAGGAAACAACAGAGATGAGGGAAGAAGGGCGATCGGCGAACGCAGTAGAGGGGTGAGGCACCTGCCATACTCGGAAATCATGGATCGCAAGGCTCGTGGCCTGTGTTTCCGCTGCAATGAGAAGTATCATCCCTTACATCGATTGCTCGAAAGACAATCACGCTTGATCATCCTAGGGACGACTAAACAAAGAAACACTAAGGAGAAATAATCGCTATCGAACTCAAGGAAGACGAGGAAGAAGCGTGGCCGTGGAGTGCAACTGCAGGGGTTGGTTCGGAGTCACAGAACTCAGTAAGGCTACAACGCTGAGGTTAGAGGGGAAGATGATGGTGATATCCATTCAGGTGCTCGCAGACAGTGGAGCTAGCCACAATTTTATTGCTCCTCGGCGGCAAATTTGGGATTGCAAATTGAACAGAGTAAATCGCTAGGAGTCCGATTAGGGGATGGTCACAGAGTCTCCACAAAGGGGAAAATGCTCGCATAGAGGTTCAATTGGGAAATTTCACCACGCCGCTGACGCTTATGTGTTGGAACCGGGTGACCTCGATTTGATTTTAAAGGGCGTGGATGAAAAGGTTTGGTAGGGTGACTTTTGATTGGGATGAAATGTCTCTCAGTTTCCTTTGGAAGGGAGAAACGGTAACACTACATGGCCTAAAGACTAAGTATGAGCCCTCTCAAACATCATCCCTGCATAGTTTACTGAAGGAGGAACGTACAGGAGTAGATGTGGTGGAAGAGATTGCCTTGACAGTAGAACAACAACGTGAATTGCAGCAGCTGTTGGGTCAATATCAGGGGGTATTCCATGAAGCTACAGGCCTGCCACCTCAAAGAGACACTGTTCATTCAATTGAATTAAAAAAGGGGTCTGGTCCAGTTAGTGTGCGACCTTACCGTTACCCTTACCACCATAAAGAAGAGATTGAGAAACAGGTTCAACATATGTTGGACCAGGGAATCATTAGGCACAGCTCCAGTGCCTTCTCTAGTCCTGTGATATTGGTTAAAAAGAAAGATGCTTCTTGGCGTATGTGTGTTGATTATAGGGAATTGAATAAAGTGACGGTACCTGACAAGTATCCCATTCCCGTGGTAGAAGAGCTCTTGGATGAATTACACGGAGGAACCTATTTTTCTAAGTTGGATTTAAAGTCCGGCTACCATCAGATACGAGTAAAAGAAGAAGATGTGCACAAAACGGCTTTCAGGACGCATGAGGGGCACTACGAATTCTTGGTAATGCCGTTTGGATTAACCAATGCCCCGGCTACCTTTCAATCAACGATGAACCGAGTCTTCAAACCTTACCTCCGAAAATTCGTGTTGGTATTTTTCGATGATATCCTGGTATACAGTAAGGGGTGGAATGAGCACTTGGAACACTTGGAGGAGGTCTTGAAGGTACTTCAGAACCATGAGTTTGTTGCGAATCAGAAGAAATGTGTGTTTGGCAGTCGACAGGTTGAGTACTTGGGCCATATAATTTCAGAAAAAGGGGTAGCCGTAGACCCAGTAAAGATAAAAAGCATAATTGATTGGCGGGTGCCTCGCAACGTCAAAGGAGTGAGGATTCTTGGGGTCGATCGTTACTATCGAAAATTTATTGCCGGCACGGAAAATTGCCAAACCTTTAACAGAATTGACTAAGAAAGAGGGTTTCCATTGGGGGCCTGAGGCTCTTAAGGCTTTCGAAGAATTGAAGCAAGTGATGGTAACTTCTTCGGTGTTGACATTGCCCCATTGTTCCCAGCCTTTTGAAATAGAGTGTGACGCTCCGGAGAGGAATCAGCGGTCCTTATGCAGAAGAGGAGGCCCATTGCCTATTTTAGCAAAGCTTTGTCAAAAAAAAAACTTGAGTAAATCAGCCTATGAGAAGGAGTTGATGGCTTTAGTTTTGGCGGTTCAACATTGGCGTCCCTATCTTCTGGGAAGGGAATTTGTTGTGTACTCGGATCGTAAGAGCCTCGACACTTGTTGCAACAACGGACATTTAGTGTTGACCAACAAAGTTGGATAGCCAAGCTTTTAGGCTACCACTTTGAGGTGATTTACAAACCGGTCCGAGAACAAGGCAGATTCCCTATCCAGGATGTATGAAGAAGCTGAGTTGCAAAGTTTGATCTCCTCCCCGGTGTGGGTGCAGGAACAGCAAGTGCAGCAAGAAGTCAGCCTTGATCCCCATCTTAAACAGATAATTGAGGACATCCAAAGGGATCCTACCTCTAGGCCAGGATTTAGCATGAGGCAGGGGGTGTTGTTTTACAAAAATAGGCTGGTATTATCAGCGGGGTCAACTTGTATTCCTAAGTTACTTAAGGAGTTTCACTTTTCCCCAGTTGGTGGTCACTCGGGCTTCTTGAGAACTTACAGAAGGATAGCAGGGAACTTGTATTGGTTGGGAATGAAGAGTTCAATTCAAGAATTTGTTAAGAGTTGTGATGTGTGCCAAAGACAGAAATATTCTGCATCCTCACCGCCGCCTTCTTCAACCATTGCCAATTCCAGTGCAAATTTGGGAAGACATATCCTTAGATTTTATTACCGGGCTGCCCAAGTCTAAGGGGTTTGAAGCGGTGTTTGTTGTGGTGGATCGGTTATCAAAATATGCCCACTTTGTGCCATTAAAGCACCCATATACGGCAAGAAAGGTGGCCGAGGTGTTTACTAAGGAAATTGTGCGTTTACATGGTATTCCTCAATCCATAGTGAGTGACCGAGACCCACTGCTCATCGATTTATTTTGGAAAGAGCTTTTTCGCTTTGCAGGCACAAGTGTTAAAAATGAGTTCTCGCTTATCACCCTGAGACTGACGGCCAAACCGAGGTAGTGAATCGGGTGCCTAGAAGCATACTGCGGTGTTTTGCTTCGTAACAACCTAAGAATTGGTCCTATTGGGTTTCGTGGGCGTAACTTTGGTACAACACTACCTATCATGTCTCTACCGGTACTACTCCTTTGAGGTGGTATATGGTCGAAAACCACCTCGTGTGATCCGGTTTTCTCGGGAGAGACTAGAGTAGAAGCGATGGTGAAGAGTTAGTGGATCGTGATGAAGCCTTGAGACAATTAAAGCATCATTTGTTATGCACAAGAGTCGATGAAGAAGTATGCACTGTAAAAGGAAGGACTGCTCTTTTGAAATTGGAGAATGGGTATTTTTGAAGTTGAGGCCTCACCGCCAACAAACTGTGGCTAGAAGAATTAATCAGAAATTAGCTCCGCGGTATTTTGGGCCATTTCCAATTGTTGAGAAGGTGGGAGTGGTTTCTTATAAGCTAAAGCTACCAGACACGGCTAGAATCCACCCAGTTTTTCATATTTCACAATTAAAGAAGGCAGTTGGGAATTATTCCACTGAGGCAGAATTACCAGAAGGGCTGGAAGTAGAGCTGGAGGAAACAGAGGAACCAGAGGAGCTGGCTTCTAGGGAAATTTGGGAAGGAGACAGGGTTGTCAAGCAATGGTTGGTCAAATGGAAGGGCAGAGCTGTGGAAGACACTACGTGGGAGGATGAGTCCTCGCCAAGAGTCAATTTCCTCATCTCACTTTGAGGACAAGGTCGCTATTGCAGGGGAGTAGTGATAGGGTACCTGGTAGAGAGATAAAATAGGATTAGGTTTGGTTTCTAAAAAGCCTCCTATATGGCAAGTGTACTCTAGGAGAAAGAAAATAGGATAAGATAAGAGTATCTAATTAGTTATTGATCTGTTCCTAAATTATAGGACAATCTATTAACTAATAAGATATATAAGGAGTCTAGGAGGAGTAGAGTCAGTCAGTTTTGTTATTTGAATATTAGGGTTTAGGAGAGTACCTTACTCTCTGGTAGGAGCTGAGGCTCTGGTAGCTTGTCTTCTTTTCCTTTTTGGGCTAATAAGTCCCATAATTCATCAATAAACTCCTCTATTTCGAATATTAAATCATTGAGTTCTATCAGTTCATTTGATTTTAGAATTATTTTTTGGTAAACATTTGATTTTAAAAATTTTACATTCGTTTTTATTTTTATTTGATAATAAAAATATCTTGTATGCTCTTTATGTATTTAAAGATTTATAAGAACAATAGGGAGAAATTGTTTTATATTTTTTTCATATAAAATTTTAAAAATAGAAAATAAAGTGAAAATGAGGCAATATTTTATAATCGAAAGTGAAAATAACAAATAACGATAAAAAATAATTATTTCAAATTAAACGTTTCTTAATTTTTGCGTTTTAAAGGGGAAAAAGCTTATTTTAAATGAAAGTTATTACATACGATTATTCTATAATAAATTTATTTTTAATCAAAATTAAAATGTTGACCTTGGTGATTGATGAGGCCTGAGGGGCACATGCAAATGCAAATGCAAATGCAATGCATCCGAGAAGCCCCATGTGACTTAGATAATGAGATACGTTGTAATGTGTGATGCTACAACTCAATTTTGTTCCGTTACGTGTGTGTGCGCACCCAAATGCAGTCTTGGTTTGCCTGGTCACTGTTCTTTTCTGAGTGCAAAGCGAGACATAATTCCTCGGACGGGTAATTAGAAAACATTTATAAAATCGGTGCAGAACAATTGGTCAGATTTGAGCGATCATTTGTTTGAATCCAGTTGCCAATTGATTTAGGCTATGTTTGGATTGGTGGAATAGGGTGGAATGGAATGTGATGGGATGGTATGGGATGAGATTCCATTGTTTGGGTTTCTACAGAATGGATGGAATGGAATGGGAAGTGGTGGTATGTATTCCACCCAATTCCACCATCTTCCCTCATTTTTCTTACCCCCCGATTTGGGGGGTATGCGATGGAATCGGCTACCTCCATTATCAAATTACCAAATTATCCCGCTTCTGTTCTTCTGTTTATGTTATTCTGTTCTTCGGTTCAGAGAAGAAGAAAATGGAAGGGAAGATGAACAGTACCGCTATTTTGTTTTTTTCGGTGAAGAGTGCCGCTGTTCTTTTATTCTTCTGTTCCTCGTGTTTTTTTGTTATCTTTAACACGAGCAATCTTTAACACGAGCACCTTGGCCTTGCCAAGTGTTTTGCCTTTTTATTTAAGACATAATAATAATAATAATAATATTCGGTAACATTATTCTAACTAGCTGCAGAGGTGATAATAATATTCGGTAACATTATTAATTTTTTCTTTCATTTTATTATATTATAATCTAATTATAATTTAGTATATGATTTAAATATACATGATAGTGTTTTTTGACACAAGGGTAAAATGGGAATAAAAAAGTTCTAACTTATTCCATTCCATTTTGTTCCATCATGTAATACCCAAACAATGGAGTGGGAAATTTATTGCATTCCGCTCCGTTCCACTCCATTGCATTCCGCTCCGCTCCGCCTATTTTGAGATATCCAAACATACCCTTAGAGACTTATCGGAATAGATAAAAATCAGTTTTGCTTGACTCATTTTGTATAAAATTTGCTGTTTAATTTTGTTAAGTGGTGCTGTAAAAATAATTTTTAAGTGTTATCAATTCTCTTGATATATCCTACAAAAAAATAATTCTCTTGATTTCCTTTCCTTATAAAAAAAAAACTCTTGATACATCTAACGTTTATAAATCAAAATATTTTGTTTACCTATTCATATAAACTATAACTATTAATATTTATCTGTGTCAATTCTCCACCAGACTAAATATTATTGGATAGAGTCTCCTATTGTATGATTCAAGAGTGTGTTTCTCTGGCCTGACTTGATTAAACAATGGGGAGGTGGGTACATGAAAGACACTCTAACACTCAAGTCAATAAGTGTTTTAGCCTTACGCTAGAGAACAAGAATAATAACATACTTTTGCATGAAGATACAAATATCTTTATATAGTGCTGACCTGAGTGGGTCCTAATAGTTATGCTCTGCGTTTCGTGGTCATACCTCGTAGCTATGCCACATCCATGTTTTGGAGTGGGTATTCTCTATTGCAGGGATAACTAATCTCTTTCGAATACTGTTTGTGGTTTCCCAGACGCTTCCTCTTTGTTAGTCTTACTCATGAGACAGTAAGGTCTTCTTCTGTTAAGGTTGCATGTTGACCATCTCTTTCTTGTGCTTAAAGGTCTTTCCCGATGATGACCATTTCTGTTATGAGATAGGTCTATTTAGTAGCCTATCTGTGGTGTGATCTCTTAGCCACCTGTCTAAATGCTTCTCTCTGTTGGGCCGTGAATCACGCCCATATCAGTTTCTTCTCAACTCGGTGCTGAGCTAAGGTAAGTCTACTTAGCTAGAAGTTCGGTGTCGACATGTTACTTTCTACCTCGTGATCTTTGCCTTGACAGTCTTTTCGCGGCCCCTCTCTTATGAATGCGCAAATCAACGATGCTTTCTAAGATGCAGTAACACAGGTCTTGGTAAACTTTATTTTAATGCCATGATTATGTGCATTAATGATTTGTTTTTCGGGTTGTCGTACCTGGGCGGTAGCAATTAAGGGGTAATCCTCTATAAATAGGCCTCTTGAGCTATTTTTCTTCATCATTCTCTTTGTATTCCTCTTTTGAAGCAATGTAACCTTTTGCCGATACTGAGTGCTCAGATGAATTTGATGGATTAATACAACATATTCATCTAGCACTCAATGGTGAGATTGAGTTATGGAATCTTCCTCTGATAAATTTTGTGATGAAGTTAGTGTTTCTCGGATTTACCTAAGCACTCAATAGTCCCACTCTTCCCAAGAGATATGTGACATATGATCTCTCCCATACTTGGAGCGTGAAGTTTAAGGTTCGCGTTGAGGCTTCTAAGGGGTTATACGGATTTCTTCGGGGTACTTCATGCATCGAATTCCCTTCCTTTATATTGGTAGGGTTCAGATGCCATCCCTAGGAATTTGATAGGTTCACGGCTCTCCCGAGGTAATGACTTTTGTGATGTTACGCCTTGGATGTAGTGATCAACTCGTTGTAAGCTCCCTCTAACTCATGACCTTTCACCAACCAGATTTATTACGTATCTCAACATTGCCGACTTGTATAGCTATAGGAACATTATGAGGAATTTCCTTTTTTGCCTTGTATATTCTTCGTCTTATGATAAACGAGAATGATTTTGAATTTAAAGTTCCTCTTTCTATTGTGATGAACGGGTACCAAGTGCTTTGTTAGTCCCATCTCTTAGTAATGACTCTTCGTAAAGCCATTTTTTCCTTTTTTTCGCACACTCTTATCGTATCCACACTTTGCCTTTTGTGCCAGCTTTTGCTCGACATCAATCCCCTTCGACTCTTAGGTGGTGTGTCCTTCGAGTCCTTTCACTTTATTGTTGTTTTTGCTTTTCGGGAAATGGTAATGGTTTCGAGGGGATCTACATGTAATAGCTTCGACGAGGATTCCCTATAGCCCTGCATGATCCCACCATGAATAGCTTTTGTGTTGGGATTTTCTTTTCGTCCTAAGGCTTCACTCGAATTTAATTTAAATTTAAAAAAATGAAGCGAAAATATACAAATAGACTTAAAACCTAAAAGATGTAAAAGCCATATAAAGAAGCATAAGCATATGCATAGATAACAAAAATATAAAAACCATAATTATCCAACCACAAGTATTCAAAAAAATACAGAAAGATGTAAAAGTCATAAAAGCCCTCTAGGGGTGCCTGTTGAAGGAGTTGCTGGAGGGCTCCCTGAAGTCTCAGTCAACAGACCGTATTGTCTAGTATGTAGTAACTCCTCCCACTCCTCGTCAATCACGGGATTGTACCTTGGTGTCGCCTCGTCACCGCTCGATATCTGAATGACGTTTAGTACGGGACGAACCTCCTTGGTAGCTAGGGGCCTCATATTAAAAGTGGGTGGAGAGGGTGGCCTCCTTAGAGCCATGAGCGTACGACGACCTTGACCCCCACAATCGGGACGAACAGGGGGAGGAGTCGGTGTCTCCATGATGACGCAGTCCTCCCTGGTGGACAGGGGCCTCCTAATAATGAAAAGAGGGTGGTGAGGGTGACCTCCTTAGAGCCATGTGCGTATGACGGCTCTGGCACCACGAAAGCCGTGTGATGACATCATCTGCTATTGTCAAAAAGACATTGGAAAGCTTTTTTTTTTAATAAGACATTGCAAGCCTACTATCAAAGCCACATCACAAGCCTAATATCAAAACCACATTGCAAGCTTTGGAGATTCACACGTGACTACCAAGATCATCTAAACATATGGCTACACTTCTCCAAAATACATTGCAATAGGTAAATACATCTACTAACATAAATGGATGCTTTGTGAATACTTGAAGTTGAGAATAATGCTATACTTTAACTTAAGAGACAGTCTAATTCTTTCTGATATGGCTTTGGATTGTGTCATATTATTCAACAAGCCATTTGTATGTTAAGACAATGGTGAGCCACTTGAATCTCTAAAAATAAATAATTTATTGATGCCGCACCATTTTCTTCTACTGAGAAGCAAGTATCTATCATAATCCTAAGAAAAAATCCTTTATTGAATAACACCATGTGTGAGTAGCATTGATGCTTCCATATATACTAATATACACATTATGCTAGCCCGTGAAATCCTGCGCTTTGACTTCAATGTGATACAAAAAGATATCTCAATAGACTCACGAATCACGAGGCCAAGTTTCAACTGAATCGTAAACAGGAAACTTTCATGGCCTCAACACCACAAAATTTTCTGGCTTTATGGCCTCAGTACCACTAACTTTCATGGTCACGAGACACACATGCAATTGGAGTCAGCCAGGAAACACAGCAGAGATGCTCGTGGCAGAGACAGAGAGGTACCTGGGGACGAAGGAGTTTACACGAGTTTGAGGCGGAGGACGGAGGACGCTGCAGTGAGCACGCAACACAGCGGAGGAGACGGACCAACCAATTAGGATGACACTGCTGAGGGTTCCAAAATGCATAGAAAAGAAGGAAGACAGGCTGAGAGAGAGTGCAAACGCAAGAAAAGATATGAAGCATGATAAAAAAATTTGACAAACCTTTTACATTGGTTCCAAATTCAACCGATGCCAAATGTAGTTTTTAAATCGGTTAAATGAGCAATCGATGTAAAAGTGTAGTGTTAATCACAAAATTGCCATTTTACATCGGTTGTAATCCAATCGATGTAAACACCCGTCGTAGAATCCGTATTTTGCACTAGTGAATACTTTATCAGTAATTTGCTCATGGTTTGAATTGGTAAGAATCTTTTTGTGCACCTTATTTTTTATTAAAAAGGAATAATTTACTTAATTATCAGATAAGATCCACTCTATTTAGTAAGTCTATCTAACAAGATAATTATACAAAAAAATACACACAGTAAATAAAATAAAGAATGTGAAAAGACGGCAAGTTCTACTAATAATAGTAGTAGCAATCCTAAGAGAAATGATGTTTGAACATAAAAAATAGGGACACCATATCTATATGGTGTCTCTTTTTTTTTTGGTATTTTTGAAATCCATGTGTTAATGCACGAAATGGCAGGGCTCTCCTTCTCCTCGGAGCAGCGTCCTCTCTCCTCTGGTACGGCTGGGGGTACCTGCAAAAGGCACTCTGATGCCTAAGTCAGATAGGGCTTTTGGAGAAGAGAAGGTGAGCTGAAGTATTTAGGGTTTCAGAGTGTGTAGAGAGTATGCAAACCTGGGGGGTCAAGCCCCCTTTATATAGTGGAGTCTCGCCTGAGGATGATAACTAACGATCTGAATCCTGCGCGTGGTAACTCCTCCCCCAAGCTTCAGGGATCAGCTCATCCTTTCCTAGTATCTCGCACCTGCCAGGTTCATCACGTACTGGCTACGTGCTCCTCAATCTTCGGAGTGGCAACGGTCCCAAGTGTCGTCTCCGGGCACATCCTCTTCCAGAAGGTTCGAGAGCCACCGGTCGGCTCGGCCCTGATATACTCGGTGCTCACCCCTGGACGACTATACCGGGAGGACGGGTTTGGCCTGTTCCGGGTCGGACGTGCCTCGTCCAAGGTCAGAGGCGGTCGGATGGGGGCCGGCTTGGCTCGGCTCGGTGGATAGATAGGAGCTCGGCTCGGAGACCGGTCCGTAACACCATGTAAGTTATATAAAATGAAAAGTAAGTGAGAGATAAAGATTGAGATATACAATGTCACATAATGTGTGTAAAATTTGATGTTCAAATAAGACAATTGTAATAATAATAATAATAATAATAATAATAATAATAATAATAATAATAATTTTATTTTTGTTACCATATACGCCGGGTATGATTTTAGCTAGACAACCTAATAAAGTAGCTAGTAAAGGGGACAATTCAATGTTACCCCTTTCTATCATGCAAATTATAACAATCGGGTCGATTGAAGCATTTTTCAATCAAATTTCCTCGTTGTTTTGTCGTTTAGTTTTTTTTATCCTTGATTCTTTGTCCCTTTGCAGATGAAGCTTTCAGACGCAGCTGTCAAATGATTTTGGACGCTGCTTCCTAGCTGTCTCGGAACTTCGAAGTTCAAAGTTAAAAATTACAAATAAAAATGCGTTCATATTTATCCAACCCAAACGCTAAAAACGTAAGCCTCTCTTAATTTCACCTTATTTTATGCTGTACGGATGCTCAGGAGTAACACACCGCACCATGCCCATTACATGACCCATCACTTGTTGTACCAAATTTTTCCTCCTTCATTCTTCCATTTTATGGTAAGTAAAAACGTGATAGGTTGTATATACCAAAAAAAAAAAAGTGATAGGTTGTATATCAAAAAAAAAAAAAAGCGTGGTGTAGGTCAGAAACCAAAAAAAAAAAAGTGATAGGTTTATGACTTAAATATTTTTTTTATAAAAGACTTAAATATTATTTTTTACTATGTTATATATGTGAAGTATCTAACTATTGGAACTAATTTTTGCCACAGAACTTGAGTGGCCCACTTTTTAGTGGGCTCTCTCTTCCAATCACGTTTTCCCATCTACGAGATTCAAATATGTTTATAGATTTAAATATATTTCTGATCATTCTAAAAAAAAAATTGATAAGTAAATAAATGTATTAAATGAAATAAAGGGCTACTCTAGCCCATGTACAGCAAAACAAAAGAGTCACATACTCAATTAATCCCCTTTTTTAAGTACGTTACAGGACCTTGAAACCAATCAAAAAGTTGGAGACCATTACAATCAAATTTTGATACCAACTTGAAACCAATCAAAAAGTTGGAGACCATTACAATCAAATTTTGATACCAACCAATGCCAAGACCTTAACTTAATCATATGAATTAAGGCTGAGAAATCAAAACTGGAATTATTAAAAATAATGTCGTTTCTCATCAAACCAAATACTCCAAATTGCAGCGTGCCAAAGCATTTGCCAAAAATTGACAAATTTGTATTTTAATATCTATAAAATTTTATTCATTTTTAATTTTTACAAAATACAAAAACCTTGCACTTTTGCTTTTTCCCGCTGAATTAAAAACACATGATTTTTATATTTTTCCCGAGACTCTACCATACAAGTGATTGCTTAAAGAGGTTTTATTGAAAGAACTTGTTTTCTTTCTCATACTCTTTGGAAGATCATGTTTTTCTAATATTTTTGATTTTCATGTTATTTAGGTTTTTTCATGGAAATTTTATTCTCATATTGTCTGAATATATGATTATCATATTGTGTATAAGAATCTTGATAGAATTCTGGAAGAATTTCATATTCAAGCATCCCTATAGGATTGCACAAAACTATAAGTTTTCTAGGTCGTCATTATATGAAAATTTGTGGAATAGTTTTTGAAAAACTAGACTTTTAGACCATGAATGAAATTTTGTATTGGATACAAAAGTTCCTGAAGAACTTTATAGCACGAGATTGGTTCATGAAGAACTTTAAAATTTTTTAGTGCTACGAGGAGTTCCTGAAGAACCTTACAATTTTTTTATCACTACATATAGTTCCTGAAGAACCTCATAATTTTTTAGTGCTGCGTATAGTTCCCAAAGAACAACACGATTATTTTAGCGCTACATAAGTTCCAGAAGAACTAAATTTGATCATAATACAGTTTGAAACAAAAGAAAAGTGAAAAAAAAATTATTGATTGTATCTTTCCAAGATAGTTCCTAAAGAATTAACATTTGAATCTCGTTGCCTATTTTCATATTAAAGATGAGATCTTTACATGTTAATTCCCGAAGAATTAACCTTTGAATCATAGTTCCTAAAAAATAGTCGTTAAATTCTAGTTCTTGAAAAACTAGTCTAACCATTTGCAAAAACATGTGTTCTTTGCAAAAGATATTATCATTGATTTGTTTACTTGTTTTCACATAAATTTGGATCTTTGTGTATGTGATATATTGTAATTCTTGTTATTGTGATTCATATATTTTTAGAATCCTTATCCTTGTTTTATATAAAGATGTGATCTTTAATTATATTTTGAAAATTTTGTTGCTATATAAAGATATTAATTTTCTGATATAATACTTTAATTAATTGTTCAAAATTTGTTGCTATAAAAATATGACATTTAATGTGGTAATTATGTATATTAAATTTCAAATTCATATTTTTAAATTTATGTTAGTTTTCAAATTTTGATTATGAAAATTATGCATTTGATCTTGTTCTTACAAATAATATGTATTTGGTTATGTCTATTTTTTATTTAAAAAAATGGAGAAATTTTTTTATTAGTTAATTCATAAAATGAAATGTTGAATTATTTGCTTGAAATTCATAAAGACACAGGTATAAGTGCAGGAAATCTTATGTCCTTAGAAGAAACGATGAAATAACTTTTCTCAACACCAAATGAAAGCTGAAGAATACATTTAGGTGTAGTATCAACCAAGTAGTGTTCACATCAATTGCTACCAAGCACGATCAAGTCTTCAATGGTGTAGCAATTTCTATGTATGCTTCTTTTTAAGGTAAGAATTTATGTATACATATCTTTTTACGCTAAAATTAAAAAGACGCTATTCTTCAATGTTTGCAAGATTTGCCTCACAATTGGTCTTGAAGTACCAAAATAAATGAATAGCCAAACACTCTTGTCTTTTATTGGTCCCGAAGTACCAATACATGATTTCAAGTAATTTAAAATATAGATTGATCGTAAATTGGTCCTGAAGTACCAATACAAAATTTTAAGTAATTGTGAAATTGGTCTCGAAGTACCAATATAAGATTCCAAGTAAATGTGAAATTGGTCTTGAAGTACCGATACAAAATTTCAAGTAATTGTGAAATTGGTCTCGAAGGACCAATATTGGATCCACGCATAATCAAAAACGATCAGTGCACAAACTAGAGTCTCTTTTTGGTCTTGAAGTACCAATATTTAGTAGACAGTGGCAAAACCTACACAATTATTTGTATTAAGAAATATTTTATGCAATTAACATTAGCTGAAATTAATGTTGATATTGTATATGGTATTGCAAATATGATCGAAGGCTCCAGAAGAGCATGTGATATATCCTCAAATAGAACAAAATTATCCATTGATGATGCGTTATATTTTAGTAGATCCCGAAGAAATCTACTAAGTTTCAAAGATATACATCGCAATAAGTATCACGTTGAAACCAAAAAATGAGACAGATTTGAAATATCTCTATTGTTTTAAAAGTTCATATTAGTGAAATTTTAAGATTTCCCATTGGATTATATTTTACAAAAGTAAGGATGACAGAGTTAAAATATATGCACCAGAAGTGGTCAAATCTTACAACTTTTTATGCTTTGACATGATCGTCTTAATCATCCCAGTTCAACTATGATGCGATGTATTATTGAAAATACACACGGATACTTATTAACGGATCACAGAATCCTTTTTACTGATGATTATTTTTGTCATTCTCGTGCTGATAACGTGTTGTAAATACAAAAGAAAGTAGAGAGATAAGACAATAGAAATATAGACTCAAAGACCGGTTCTTCAGGAACCAGGATTTAAAGGCTAGTTCTTCAGGAACTAGCTATAATCTTTGTATTGATAATCTGATCAAGTGTGTACAAGGACAAACCTAATAGCCCTATTTATAGAGAATGAGCTACTAGTTATGGATCAAATTAAGGAATATGGTAAAGATATAATGAGATAACAAATTGATATAGTCATCCATCAAATCAACATATTTATAACAGTATAGGAATTAAATCAAAGTTATCAATTTTTATTTGGTCCGGACAAAGCTATCATTTTTATTTTTTTTTTTGTTTGAAACCCACCTTTATTAACTCTTTGGACAAAGTGAGTTCACCAAAATAACCTAGGTCCAACACGAACTATCAATTTTAGTGGTTTAATTGTATTTTTGGTCTCTTAACTTTTTTAATTTGGTAATTTTGGTCTCTTTTATTTTATTTTTGGTGATTTTGGTTCCCAAACTTTATCAGTTTGACGATTTTGGTCCCGTACTTTTTGATTGCACTTTTGGTCTCTCAAAATCATAGAATTTTTCCACTTTTGATCCTCAAAGTTCTTGAATTTTGGGAAAGTGGAAGACCAAAAGTGCACAATCCACATTTTTGGGGACTAAAAGTGTAATTAAAAAAATATAGGGACCAAAATCGTTAAATTGAAAAGATTAGGGGACTAAAATTGTAAAAAATAAAATAAAAGGCCAAAATCACCGAATTAAAAAAGTTAGGGGATCAAAAATATATTTAAGCCTTCAATTTTATAAGGATAAAAAATTATGTTTAACCCATTATTCTTCTGTTTTATCCTACTTTTATTAATTTCTGAAGGTTCGGTGGGCGCGTGAGCCATTCATTTACTAGCTTAATGCATAAGGTACGTACCAACGCCCGAGTGGGATTAACTCCTATGTCAAAATAGTACCATGATTAAATATTCGAGATACAAAATGTCATATATGTCATTAAAAAGTTTATCGTTATTTTGACATTCAAATTTTTTCAAATTAAAGTCACTTCACTTCATGACTTTAGCCGTCAACATGATGCATTAATATATTCCTTGTGGTTGTGACAACAAATTTGTCCAACCAAAGCTGCCATATAGATAGTATAGATTTTCCTTACCTTTCAATAGCGCCCCATCACTAATTCACCGTCCTAACCAAGCTCACTCAGTGGATGTTATGTTAGTACAACAACATAAGCATATAATATAATATGTTAGTACAACAACATAAGCATATAATATAATATAACAAAGAAAAAAAGCGTATTTATGCGTCAAGTGGGACCCACTATCATGTGCTTGTGCCACTTGTGGGGACTCTTTTGCCTAATTTTCCTTTGCACAAGCTGGGGGGCAGTGTAGGAAAAATACAAAAGACCATAAAGTGTCCCCACTACAACGTTCGAATTTCGATCCAATCTTTTCTGTTTGTTTGAATTAAATAAATAAAAAAATGAAATTAAGTCTCTTCACATTGTGATTGGTAGCGCATCAAACGCGACCAAAGAAAATAATACGCAAGAAAATGAGACGAAATTAATTTTGCAGTGCGATTGGATACGCGAGAGAACGCAACGAAAGAAAAAAAAAGTGGGTCTCATACGTAGAAGATTTTCTTCCCAAATGTGCGAAGAAAATGAGAGGGATGCATTATTTTTTTTTTACCTTTTCTAATTCTACTACTATTCTTTTCTTATATCTCAAATTATTTAAATTTTTAGTCAAAGATATTGATGTCTTTTAAAAATTAATCAACACTTCTCTCTTTTCTTTTTCTTTTCTTCCAATTAATCCCCTAAATCTATCATATTTTTAATATTTTTATCTCTTTTCATACTTTCTCTTTATATTTTTTTTGCACAATTTTTCTAGTGAACCAATAACACCACCATTAGTGGGTTTACTCGGTCATTTGGTCCGGTACATTATAAACTACGTGCGCTTTATTTTCGGACCCGTCGGGGAATTTTTTCCATTTTCGCCGGTGATGTGTAAATAAATAAATAAATCGGTGCAAAAGGTAAACGCAATCGTCCTTTTGCGCTAAACAAACGGCGTCGTATCACCATCCACGTTTCCGATTTGTCATGATTAAGTTCAAAATTTTTAAGGAATCATCTTACAGCCTTGCTCAAAAGAAAAAATCATCACAGCCGACCTCCTATTATTTTAATCAACTATATTATTTTGGAACATGTTTTATTGAGAGAGCTTAAAAAGAAAATAATTATATCCTAATTATCCCTAAAAAAATATCCTAATTAATAATATTCGTCCAAAGAAACAAACAGATGTTCATTTTAAGTACTCAAATTGTTATGTAACATATTTAAGAATTTATTTAATAAGATTAACATAATTTTATACATGTCAAGTAATAATTTGAGTCTTGTCAAAAAAAGTAATAACTTGAGTAAATATAATAAAAATATCTTGTTAGAGAATTATACTCAAAAAAAGAAAATAATAAAAACAGAAAGCAAAAGTATTTTACAAAGAGAATGGAGGATGAAAGTAGGAAAAATTTATGAATAGAAAGAATTTCACAAGATTTTTCTGCCCAAATCTTACAATGATAATTTTATTATATTTACTCAAATATTAATTTGATCTTGTAAATATTTAATCATCAAATTATGTTTCTAAAAATTGACATTAAACAATTAATTTGGGGTTAATATTTTAAATAAAAAGTCATTTTTAATTAAGTCACTAAAATTGAATTAGTCATGTTTATCAAAAAAATCGAATTAGTGATGAAGAGTTATAGGTTCAAACTTTATTACCACCATTATACACTATGTATAAATTAGCATTAATGCGTCAAAAAAATAAATTAGCATTAACTAAATCAAAGATCAAATCAATATTTCCTCAAAAAAAAAAAGATAAAATCAATATTTTAAGAACAATGTTAGGATCATATTTTTCCGATACTTTCTTTTATAATACACGTATATTTTTTGTTTACTAAAAACTCATTTATCCTTTACTTTTTTTTTTGTTGACAAATTCAATCCTTTGTTGCTAATAGTAAAAGGTAAATCTATTATTATTATTATTATTATTATTGCACAGATTTTATCAAAAAATGTAAAAAAAAAAAATGCCATAGGCATAGCGGCGTGGTATTTTAATAATGACAGAGAAAATAAACGGTCATAAATTGGAATTTATTGAGATGATAAAATAACATCACAGAAAACTCACCAAAGGAAGGAGACAGGTAGCAGAAGAAGAGTGTGTTTCCTTATTGTGGATCGTGGGTCTACTCTCTCTCTCTCTCTCTCTCTTCAGTCTCTCAGTGAGAGAGAGCTTAACAAAGAAAGCTTTCTGAGTAAGCAAACCCCTTTTTTCTCCCTCAAAATTCTCGCACCCCCCATTTTTTCTACCCTACCAAAATTGATTCCCACACTCCCTTTTCTGTCATTTGTACCCTCTGCAGTGAAGAAACCCTCAACTTCCATTCACATGTCACACTGAAGTATTTTCCGTTATTTCCTGCAGTACATTTCCTCTGTGCAACAAAAGCTTCGTCTTTTATGTATTAGGCCTCCCCATTTGGTAGTGCATTTGCATTTAGAAGGTTGGTTCTCTCAGATTTTGATTAGGTTAAGATGTTCACTGAAGGCCTTGACAAAAACGCACTTCGTTGGGTTCGAGAGGTAACCTTTTTTTTTTTTTTGAATTTTTCCTTTCTCCTTTCTCCAGCTTGATTCTTTCAGGGTATATCAAAATGGGTTTCTCTCAATTAGCCTTAGTTCTTGTAAAGTTCTGATTTTTTTTTTGTCATGTTGGTGATTAACCACAATGGGTTTCTTTTTTTGTAATGTTCTGGAACACTACCACCTTGAGATCACATGAATATTTGTAAAGTTCTGATTTTTTGTTTCTGTTTTTGTGTTTCTTTTTTTGGTTGGTTGTTAGAGGGAAGTTCAATTCTCCTAACTACACATTGAGATCATACTAATGTTTGTGAAAATTCTTATTTTTTTTTTTGTTTTTTGTTTTTGGTTGGTGATTAGAAGGAAGTTCCATTTTCAAACACCACATTGAGATCTAGGAATGATCCCATTAGTGGGATGAGGAGTGGAGGCGGCAGAGGGTTTGGGCTACCACCCCCAGCAAAATTCAGAAGTGGGCATCTTCCTGCTAGTGCAATTCCTGGATTCAAAGTGGTGGATACCGGCGATAGCCGTTCGAATACCGATAATGATGATGCCAGCATTGATTCGGAGGAGGAAGTTTATGGTGGCAGGTATTCTTTGGATTCATCACCACAAGACAACAGGGTCCCTAATGGTGCTGCTAGGAGATATGGGAACCTCACTCAGAGGCGACCCCGGTATGAGAGTGATTATACATTCTCTGAGGTCAGTTCTTCTAGAGAAACACTGGTTGGGAGACCTGGTATAGCGAGGGATCCGAGGATGACTAATGTAAGGCAAAGTGGTTTCACAGAGGATGATTCAACGGATTCTGCAGCTAGCTCAGAATTCTCTACTACCCAGGTAGGAAGTATCAATGGCAATCTGCCAAAGAATAGAGCTTATGTGTCAGAAGGGTATGCTTCTAGTGTGCCTTCAAGGATGAATGTGCAAAGTGCCGTGGAAAAGGTACGAAATGGTAGATATGATATGACCTGTTGAATTGCAAGGATGTAACATGCCCTACAAACTGACCTTTTCACCTAAGATTAGGGAGGGATATGGCTGACATTGTTGAAAAGTAATGGGACTTGTTTAGTTGTGACAATAAGCTAAAGTTATATGCAACTCATGCACCTTGTTAATATTTGATAAAAGATATTGCTTTGAAACTAGCTGCCTGTTTTTACCAATTAATAGATATTTGATCATGCAAACTGGTTGTTACTCTAATTTAAAATTTGTATTTGATAAGGCAGATATTGCATTACTAACTAACTATTATTGCATGGACAGCATGTCTCTTCTTCTTCACTCATTATTTCCTAATAATTTTTTTCAACCTTGGCTGACTGAAATTAGCCTAAGTTCCTGATTTATGCTATGAAAATCTCCAGAATGGAAGATTATCCGATGACGACGAGGATGACATTCCCAGTGCACCCCCATTTTGTGGTTCTACTCAAGAGATAAGACAAACAAATGAGGAAATTCCCACTTCTGGAACACATACTACTCCAAAGAAAGCGGAATCAAGAACTTCGAAATCTGTATCCGGGGATAAGATAGATAACCATGGAAATGAGAGCTCTGACCAATTTGTTCGGTTAGTATATTCTATAGAATTAGTATACCTCTCAACACTTCAAGTTGTTAACCTTCTTTAAAGTTTAATCATACATGACATCCTAATCACACAACATATCCTAATCACACAACATATACAAGTGTGTGCTAATTCAATTTGATATCGTCTTAATCTTGATGTATACATATTCACAGAACTGCTACTGGTTCAGAGGCCGCCGCATCTTCAAATCCACAACCACCCCGCCTTCCAACATTTCATGCAAGGTATCATGCTTGTTGATTGTGCTGAATACTTTCCCCCTTAAGCATGCGCTAATATAACTATATAAATTCATTTCAGTGCTCTTGGGCCATGGCATGCAGTTGTTGCGTATGATGCTTGTGTGCGTTTGTGCCTCCATGCTTGGGCAATGCAGTGCATGGAAGCTCCTATGTTTTTGGAAAATGAATGTTCTTTACTAAGGGATGCATTTGGGTGAGTTAAGACTTGAGACACTTCCTTCATTACTCTCTCTTCCCTCTCCTCCCTCGAGTGTTGATGTGATTAATTCCTATGAAGATAGTCTTGCTTTATCTTGTTATGTAATTCATGAATAGAACAAAGTGTTAATAAATGTACATGGTCTGGTTTCTCGAGTGGATAGTATCTTGGAGAATCTAAAAGAGGAGTTTATTATGTCGTGCTGAATCTGGCCAATAACATAAAGAAAAACTGTTATACTAAGAGCATGGAAATTGCTGTTTCAGAAGTAACTAAGGGAATAACACAGACGGTCTTGCTGTTGTCATTGTCATTCATGAAATAACAAAATTAGATATTCTGTGCTAAGATTATAACTTCCTGTTTCCTCCAGTGTCATGGTTGTGTGATTAATTCCTATGAAGATAGTCTTGCTTTATCTTGTTATGTAATTCATGAATAGAACAAAGTGTTAATAAATGTACATGGTCTGGTTTCTCGAGTGGATAGTATCTTGGAGAATCTAAAAGAGGAGTTTACTATGTCGTGCTGAATCTGGCCAATAACATAAAGAAAAACTGTTATACTAAGAGCATGGAAATTGCTGTTTCAGAAGTAACTAAGGGAATAACACAGACGGTCTTGCTGTTGTCATTGTCATTCATGAAATAACAAAATTAGATATTCTGTGCTAAGATTATAACTTCCTGTTTCCTCCAGTGTCATGGTTGCTTTAGTACTGCTGTATGTTTTGACTCTTAGCTTCCTGATTTTCAAAAGCTATATACCAGTTCAAGTGACTGAGAACTTTTGTTGATACACATGATTTATTACAGTCTTCAGAGTGTTATGCCCCATTAGTGGGATTTGGCCTTGGTTGTTGTATTGGAATGTCATATGCCCCGGTTAACAATATTGTCCTGAATTCTTTTTCTTACGGTGTTATTATTGTCAGATATAAAACAGCCTTCACCTAACAATTTAAGCTTTTAGTAGAGTTGGTTCTTTATGTGGTATTGCAGAATCTATGGCCAAGTGATTAAGAGTTTGGTCCTTGTCACCTCATTCTTCTGAATGAAAATTGAATTTTAGCATAAGCATAAGGTAGTGTGGGTTTGTGCATTGTCTTCAATACCCAATAGACTCATTGCATGAGGACAGTGTGTCGGATATTAAACCATTCATGTGTTATTTAACAGCTTAAACTTTTTGAGTAGTTGGTCCTTGACATTGTGTCAAATATGAAACCATTGTCTTCCGAATCTGTAGATTGCGACAGGTGCTACTACAACCGGAAGAGGAACTAATGGTGAAGTGCAATGCCGAGCTTTCCAGTGAGGGTGTTGCTCCAAAACCCAAAAAACTTATTGGCAAGATGAAGGTGCAAGGTACATTCTCGTGTTATCTTTTACTATTCAAATTATTTAACTTCTCCATAGTGAGTCTTTGTTGAGACATTCTTCACTTCACAGTACGCAAAGTCAAAATGGGCCTCGACCCTCCTACTGGCTGTAGCATGTCATCAATAGTGACAAACAAAATTAAAATGGAATCTGTGCGACACCACTTCTCCAATTTGCAGTCAAAACTATCTTCTGGATGGCATGCTCTTAGGAAAGTTCGATTTGTACCACATTTGCCTGCAAATGGTTCCCTGACACAACAAAGCTTGGCATATGTGCATGCTAGCACCCGCTATATACAGCAGGTATCTGGACTCCTGAAAGTTGGTGTAACAACTTTGCGGAACAGTTCCTCATCCTATGAAGTTGTGCAAGGTATGTGAAAATGCAGCCTTCATTATAATTACTCGTTATCGCTATATATACATTAAGGGGAAAGTTGTAGGAAATAATTTCTTTTCTCAATGTTTCAATTATGATTATTTATGAAATATCTAGTCTTGTGCCTAAACTTAAGAAAGCAGTTTGGCTGAATTGATTTTTGTCCGTCTGTGTAACTAATGCACTTGGTTCTTGTCTTGGCATCATTATTTGTTGTTGGGTGTCTCGTTCCTTAAAATTGAGTTAAAGAATTATGAAATTTACGCTAACATCAGGTGGTTAATATAGAAACTGTCTTTGTGCACAGGGATTGGGTTGTTTTTAAGTAAGTAGTTTAGATTTAGATGTCTATGCTTACCTGAAAAGGTAATTTTCTAAGAAGCACTTGAACATCATGACTATATGTAAATCTCTGGAGTCTGGAATAATATTTCATTATCATCCCTTCATAGCTGTTATTGTTTTTGTGAAAAATGACATACACTTTTTTAGTGTAGTCAAACAAACTCATGGCAAGTGATACATCTCAGTAGTTAGTAGCTTACAACTCTCTCACAATTAAAAATGTATTTTAGCTATAGAGATCAACATGAAATTATATTGAGGCTTGTGTTCAATCCCTACTGTGGTCTGTTGGCTCTCATTGAGGCTTGTAGCATGCCATAACCTTAGTATAGGGCAATCTCCCCTCCCCTTTACCTTTCTTTTCCTCAAGAAAAGACTCGTGTTCTAGCTATAATGTATAATTCCTTTGGAGGCTCTTGTTGCAGTTGGAGTTAATTTTTTTTAATTCCATTTTCATATTTATTATAAGTAATATTGGTGAATTTGGATATATTTGATTGATTTATACACTTAAATGTTTATTACTTGTGCCGATGTGATTCATGACACTTAAGTTCTAAATGCACCTATGTTATTCTCACTTCACTTATGTAGGTCTTAACTTGTTTCATTTCATCTATTTTTCTGCCTATGCATATCATCAGAGACATACTTGTGTTCTTTAAGACTGAAAAGCTCAGTTGAAGAAGATGCGATTAGGTTGCAGCCTGGATCCAGTGAAGTCCATGTGTTGTAAGTTCCTTTTCTTTGGGTCTTTCAAATCTTTCATGATTATGCTGGTTGACTATATTTCTGACTACTTTACAGTTTTCCAGATAGTCTTGGAGATGATTTACTTGTTGATGTTCAAGATTCCAAGGGAAAGCATTTTGGCCGTGTTCTTGTCCAAGTGGCTACTATAGCTGATAATCCGGTAATATTTTTTACTGCATTTTTTTCAGGGAGTTATTAGTTCCTGCCATGAGTGGTGATAATTATGATAGAATTCATGTTCAATCTGAAAGCAGGCTGACAAAGTACGCTGGTGGCCTATTTATCGCGAGCCAGACCATGAGCTTGTGGGCAAGATACAACTTAATATAATTTATTCAACAAGTGCAGATGAGAATAGTCATCTTAAGGTTAGCATCTATGCCATTAAGTAGTTTTTTTAACATCTAACATCTATGACCAAAAATAAGATAGATATCCTTATTCCTTGAAAACATATGAGAAATGCGAAAATAGAAACTTTTAGAATGTGTGTTATGTTCTAATATGCATTTTGCTAAATGATATGTTGTCATCTAAATTCTTGAGTTTCGTAATATATTGTTCCTCTTTTAATTACATTTTATTGTCTCTTGTGGTTACAGTGTGGCACTGTAGCAGAGACAGTTGCATATGACTTAGTTTTAGAAGTTGCAATGAAAGTTCAGGGCTTTCAGCAAAGGAACCTATTGTTACATGGTCCATGGAAATGGCTTTTGACAGAGTTTGCTTCATATTATGGGGTATCCGAGATATATACAAAGTTGAGGTAATGTGAAGTTGATGTGCTATTTTCTGCAGAAATGTTTAATTTATTGAACTTGTTTCTGAATTATTACATTAGTGGTGTTCATAATGTTCTGCACTTCTGCTTAAATAGATATCTATCTTATGTCATGGATGTGGCTACACCAACAGCAGACTGCCTTAACCTGGTATATAATCTGCTAGCACCTGTTATCATGAAGGGAAACAGCAAGACTTCTTTGAGCCACCAGGAGGTATCATTGTTATTGACATGTCTCTTTTATTCAAGTGATGCAACTTATAGATTGATCTGTGCTATCTAATTTTGTAATTTTTTTAAATTCTTTTTTTATTTTTTTTATTTTAAAAACGACAGTATTTTAGTCAATATACTATTGTTTTGTTAGCATTTACTTACATTCATATAGATTGACTTTTTTTTGTATTGTCTAACACGGTTCAATTTGGTCATCTTATCAGAACCGAATACTAGGAGAGACCAAAGATGAAATTGAACAGATACTCACTCTTGCTTTTGAGAATTATAAGTCACTTGATGAATCATCTTTCTCGGGTATCACCGGTGTTTTCAGACCAGCATCTGGTCATGCAGCACCTGCCTTGGAACCTGCTGTTAAACTTTACAAGCTTCTTCATGATATCTTATCTCCTGAGGCCCAAACTGCTTTCTGTCATTATTTCCAGGTTGGAGAAACTTGAGTTTTTGATGATAACAATTGCTAATTGAATACACTTTTCTGTTTAATTGACAACTAAATTCTTCTCAGGTTGCTACAAAAAAGAGGTCTAGAAGGCATCTGAGTGATACGGACGAATATATTACACAGAATAATGAAGGCAGTTTGTTGGATACTGTGACTATGTCAACTGCTTACCAGAAGATGAAAACCCTATGCATAAATTTTAGAAATGAGATCTATACTGATATCCAGATTCATAATCAAAATATACTTCCTAGGTATTATTCATTTCTCAAACTATCTTGTTTGTATTTATCTTGCTAGATAATACAGATTATGCATCGCTACTCATCTTGAACTGTGCTTATCTGTAAATACTGTGTTGTGTACCACTTTTCATCTTGAAATGTTCCTGTCACTTTCTGTTGTTCTTTTCAATTGATGGTTACACAAAGCGGCACGCATCTATTATTGCAAGGTCACCATGCTAAAAATTGAAAAGATACAATGTAATTGCTATTAATTACTATTAGCTTCATTAAAAAGCCAATTTCTAAGCTTTACATTATTTGAATAAGTAATATGACATTAATATATAGGTGTTGGGTTATGATAACATGGCAATATGTTATTACTCCTTACCAAGACTAGTGAATTGTACTGAATTCCCTCTCAGTGAAACAATTGAAGTGGCAAAACAGGTAGCTTGTAGCTTATGTAGGTCATAAGTAAGAATTTTGACAGCAACATAAGGGATGTTTTTGTGAACTCTGAAGGCATTTAGATTTTTAATTTGGTCTTCTTTTCTGTTGCATGTTAGTCACGTTAACCATATCAATTATCTAGAATCTGTATTTACATGTGATAGCATACTTTTCTAATTACTTCTTTTGTTTCAAGCTTAATTAATAGGAATGATCATTTGAATCACTTTATTAGATACATTTCAAACTTATATCTTCCTTATGTGAAAGTGTTCTCGTGTTAGTTTGTCAAGCTACTATTATAGTTTAAAGGTTCTAACTTCTAATATAGCTGGTTCAATGTTTTCTACAGCTTTGTAGACCTGCCAAATCTTTCTGCTTCCATATACAGCACAGAGCTTTGCAATAGATTGCGAGCCTTCCTCATATCTTGTCCACCAACAGGCCCATCATCACCAGTAGCAGAACTTGTTATGGCGACATCAGATTTTCAAAGAGATCTTTCTGGCTGGAATATTAAGTAAGTGTTATACTAGTATTAGTATGAGGTAGGACTATAGCCCTAGTTTTGTAGTCAAAGAATGAAACCCTGCTACTACACAAGTCTTACTTATCTTGTTTCCTTGTTAGTCCTATTAAAGGTGGAGTGGATGCGAAAGAGTTGTTCCATTTGTATATTCTTGTTTGGATCCAAGATAAACGTCTCTGTTTGCTCGAGTCGTGCAAATTAGATAAGGTACATATTTTCATCATATTGCAATTGTCATATTTTCTTTTGTCGATCAGTGTTTAGAAGAACCTTTTGAAGGATGCTTTAAAACTAATCATGTGTTATACAGTGTGTTCCCCAAGTGGTAAATTGTCTTGTACTGACAGGGATGTCTAAATGCATTATTTTTGCAGGTGAAATGGTCTGGAGTTAGAACACAGCATTCTACTACTCCCTTTGTTGATGACATGTATGAGCGGCTAAAGGAGACATTGACAGACTATGAGGTCATCATTTGCCGCTGGCCAGAATATACCTTGGTTTTAGAAAATGTATGCCAGATCTTATTATCACTTTCCTCATCCTGCTTTTATCTTTTCCCCCATGAATTTCAGATGCTGTCAAATTCCATTTTCTTGATTTCATCTTATTTTAGTCAATTTTAACCTGAATAATGAGAATCTATTTTGAATTGGAATTTGTGCTACAATGTGTTCTGGGGTAAAAATACTTACGATTTGGCAAGAGTTCTTCCCTTTTTGCGTGAGAAGTGGTTGCACGAGTAGAATTAGAAATAAAATCATTAGAGAGAAAATTGTGGTCGCTTCCATTGTAGAAAAGATGGTAGAGTCTCGTTTTGAGGTGGTTTGGGTTTGGGCATGTGTAGAAAAATGGTTGAAGCATCGGTAAGGAGGGTTGATTAGATGGAGGAGATATAGTTCAGTAATTAGATGGAGGATATAGTTCATCTTATTTTAGTCAATTTTAACCTGACTAATGAGAATCTATTTTGAATTGGAATTTGTGCTACAATGTGGTCTGGGGTAAAAATACTTATGATTTGGCAAGAGTTCTTCCCTTTTTTGTATGAAAAGTGGTTGCTAAGACAAAGTAGAATTAGAAATACAATCATTTGAGAGAAAAGTGGTCGCTTCCATTGTAGAAAAGATGGTAGAGTCTCAGGTTTGGGCATGTGTAGAAAAATGGTTGAAGCATCGGTAAGGAGGGTTGATTAGATGGAGGATATAGTTCAGTAATTAAAGGTAGAGGGAGATCAAGAGAAACTATAGGCCAAACCATTAAGAAGAATTTAGAGGTAAATGGTCTATCTTTAGACTTAATACATGACGTGACGATTTGACGACAAGACATTATGGCATGTCGCTGACCCCATCTAGTGGGAAAAATGCTGGGGTGGTGGTTGTTATTTAGTTACTACAATAACCTAAGTCATTGGTTCAATTTGAAATTCATGCATATAAACATCTCTGTCGTCTCTTCTATAAACAAATAACCATAAGTAGTCTAAAAAATCGTTTCTTTTATTAAAAAGACTTCTATCACAAGAAGTTTTATTTCTTGATCCTGAATGTAATATCGTATTACATGAACAAAAGATTAAGGAGTTTAACTGGCTTTTTTTAATAAAAATGATGACAGGCAATTGCGGATATTGAAAAGGCCATTGTGGAAGCTTTAGATAAACAATATGCAGATGTGTTATCTCCTCTCAAAGAAAGCATGACTCCTAAGAAATTTGGGCTTAAATATGTCCAAAAACTTGCCAAACGTTCTACATGCGCCTATGTGGTTCCTGATGAGGTGAGTTGAATTTTTGAAAAATTTAAATTTTCTTTTGAACATTACACTTTGTATTAACAATTAAAACTCATGTCACCTTTTTTCAGCTTGGAATTCTTTTGAACTCTTTGAAGAGAATGCTCGACATCTTACGTCCCAGGGTTGAATCACATTTCAAGTCATGGGGTTCTTGCTTGCCAAATGCTGGAAACACAGCACCTGGTGAGCGACTTAGCGAAGTGACAGTGATGCTGAGAGCAAAGTTCAGGAACTACTTGCAGGCTATTGTGGAGAAACTCGTGGAGAATGTAAGTAGCTTTTTGAAAGCAAATTTATTGTTGTTATAAATGTAATACTTGGTGCCGTTGATAAAAGAGCTCTTTGTTAGGATCACAAAAAAACTCATGTAGTGTCAACTTTGCTCGAGTTATGAGGGAAAATGAAAATTTTGAAGTCTGATGAGGCCTATGTATGTAGAGCATTACTATAGTGTTAATAAACTAATCAAGTATTGTGTCTCTGATATGCATCTTTTATGTTGTTCCAGACTAAGCTACAGAATGCTACAAAATTAAAAAAGATTCTTCAAGATTCAAAGGATACCGTGGTAGAGTCTGATTTAAGAAGTAGATTGCAGCCATTGAAAGATCAGTTAGCTAATACCATAAGCCACCTTCACAGTGTCTTTGAGACTCATGTTTTCATTGCCTTATGTCGAGGTTATTGGGATCGAATGGGACAGGTAATTAATTGCATTTTCATTTGGATTTCTTTACCTTTCGACTTCATGAATTTTCTGGAAAATTTACTTTAAAAGCTTTTTCAAATGATTATAAACTGTAGTGAACATAGTTAATCTATACACACTCTTACACGCATTATTTAGATATCAGATTCTGGGATATTAATTGCGTATATACTCCTTATTTAACAGGAAATTCTAAGTTTCTTGGAGAACAGAAAAGAGAATAGATCGTGGTACAAGGGTTCAAGGGTCGCTGTTTCGGTAAGTAGCAACCTATCTGCTTAATCATTAAGGGCTTGTTTGATTACACATTTTAAAAACAACTTTCTGTTTTTAAAAATTTAACAAGAACAAAATTTGTTCTTTATCTATTTTTTTAAAAACAGAAAAACTGTTTTAAAAAAGTGTATTAAACATGCCCTAAGTCTCTTTTTATGTGTACAAAGTGAGGAAGAATGACAGAAGTTCTTTCTTTCTATATGATTTGATTGTTTAGTTATTATTATGAAGACAACAATGCATCAGTTTTATTCCATGAGTTTTTGAGGTGCCAAATAACATTGCTGCAGATTGATTACAGCATGGTTAACATAATGTCGGTTATCTGATGCATTTAATTTCTAAATATCAATTTGATTTATTATGACCCAATTACATTTGGTCTTGAAATTTGGAGCAAATTTGATTACAGTATGGTGATTTGTGATTTCTGACCTTTGAAGTGTGATTTATGCAGATTCTGGATGATACCTTCGCGTCGCAGATGCAGCAGCTTCTAGGAAATGCGTTACAAGAGAAAGACCTGGAGCCACCAAGATGTATCATGGAAGTTCGTTCCATGCTCTGCAAAGATGCTCCAAACCACAAGGACAGCAGTTTTTACTATTAGGGTCAATACATGTAAATATGATGAGAAGATGAGGATTACGGGGTAAAAAAAGATAAGAGAATCAATGAGTCACACCAATTTTTGTAGCAGGAGCAAGCAACTCAACTGCTCCTAGGAAGATTAATTTGCTATTTAATGGGTGCCTTTTTCAACACATGGTAGTATATATAATACAACAAAATTCATTGTATTCCTTCCTTGGTAACAATATATAGTTTTATACTAGCTTTTTGCATTCTATAAATCAAACCTCTGCCCTTTTGATTAAGAATGTAGTATCTAACAGCATTAATATTCTGTTTGGCTTGTTCATTGTTATATATCGTATATCACGGTGGTGGTGATCTGTTAAATATCGATCCAAAAGGTAACTTGGCGTTTGGTTAAATCATTGGGGCAACAAAACTCACTCATTCATACCCTCGACTGCACTTTTGTTCAGGATTATGATACTGTGATAAACATCTTCAGATTTGACGCCATTGTATTTAACCAGAAATGTTGTATTGTTTTATGAAAGGAATTAATACTTGCATTGATTTAGTGCTTATTTTTCAGTCTTTATATAGTTTATTCGTGAAATTGTTCAAGTGGCAAGTAAATCTTCTTTTTTCTCCCCTACATTAGGGATTGGGGATGGATAAGGACGGGGTTTAATTTCAAATCCTTGTATAGAATAAAATTTTTTTAGAACAATTGCGTGTTTTTAGTCCCTGTTAAAAGACTAAAAACACTTTTTGTTAAATATAAGATTGAAAATGAATAAACTTTTTACTGGGGTTAAAGTTGAAAGATTTTGATTTTAGAGGGCCTAAACCATATATATATATATATTTTTTTTTAAGATTTTACTTGTTGGTTTTACTTTGTAATAATAACTAAATCTCGACCCACGTGTCGGACAATATTTTTTGGATTTGTTAGATTAAAATAGATAGAATATCAAGTATGCCAAATATGATAATAATATAATTAACATCAAGGCTAGCGAAGAATATGGATAGCAGAGTTGGTAAAAGAAAATCTGCCAAAACATATTAGTGACTGGTACACCAGTGCACATCGAGTCGTCGAACAAGTGCTGAGGGCGTATGAGAAGAATATATGAAGGAAAAGAGTCACGGTCGGTTGGATATTGATATGCCTATTATCCTTGAGGCATGTCATTTTGGTGAATCTCAGCTCCCAAAATTAGGGCATTATTAGAGTTAAACAAATGCAAAAGATCGAGAGAGAAAGAGGGTGGTGTGGTGCCTACGATAACGAGAGGGGGTTGGTTTGGGTAAGGGTCGTAGCTATGGTTTGCAAGGGTGAGAGGGGTGGTGCTTATAGAGATTGAAGATGGAGGCGCAAGAGCTGCCTGTAATGGTCCTTGTGGGGTGGAGGAGTTACTGGCATGAAGCGAACTGTGGTGGCTCGTAGTTTGTGGTAGTACGTGCATCTGGAGACATGCTACCATGTTAAGAAAGAGAAACAAATGAGAAAGCGAGAGTAATCAAGCACGAAGGCATCCCCACCTGGAAGTCCTTGTTTGCCAAATGTTGGAAAAACAATTGAGAGTGACTTAACGAAGTGACAGTGATGCCGAGCGCAAAGTTCAGGAACTACCTATGGGTTATGATCCTATATTTTAGGCTTAAATATGTTTTTCGTCTTTGTAATTTTTTTTTGTTTTAGGCTTAAATATAGAGAATATAATGAGTAATTCCAAAATAATATATATATATATATATATATATATTACATGGATGAAAAACAAAATAAATTTTTGTAGGGATAAAAAATAAAGTTAAGAAAATTGTAGGGATGAAAAATAAAAAAAATATTTTTACAGGGACGAAAATCATATTTAAGCCTATATTTTAAACTGGATTGAGCGAAAAAGAGTGGAGCGAAATGGAGCAGAGCAAGATGAAACAAAATTGTCATTCTGTTGTTTTGATAATTTACGATGGAACGGAACCAATTTCATCATTTGGAAAATCAATAAAAATATAAAATAGCCTGCAAATTGACTAATTTTACGATGGATCTCGTAACCTTGTTTTTCTTGACTGGCTATTCACTAAATACATCTCATATGGCCTGCAAATTGATGTTTTCTACTATTAATACATTAAACCCCCCAATACCGAGTTGATAACCCTTAATTCACCATTCCAAAAAAAAAAAAAAACTCTTAATTCACCAATAAAAAGCCCCAACAAAAAGACGTTTGGCCCTTTCACTCTCCTTTATCACAAGATAAGTAAAGTAACGTACAACATAACTTTCAGGATCGAACAAAAAGAAAGAAAATAATAGGAAATAATACGTTGCCAGATTGGGTATACGTCGTCCAGAAAAAAAACCTGGGTAGGAAGAACAGAAGATAACAAACACATGCATAAAAGAGTAATCAACAATTATAAAAATAAGGTAATACCCCATTCCATCCCATACCCCTCAAATTGGAGGGGAAGCAAAATGAGAGTGAGTGATGGAATGAATACTATTGGGTTCCATTCCATTCCATCATTTTTTTTATAAACCAAACAACTCGGCCCAGCCCCTTCCATCAATCCAAACATACCCTAAGGCTATTGTGGAGAATGTTAGTAGTTTTTTGAAAGCAAATTTATTGTTGGTATCATCACTTTCCTCATCCTGCATTTTTTTCTTTTCCCTTTTTTTGATTAATTTCAGATGTTGTGAAGTTCCATTTTCGTGCTTCATCATCTTATTTTAGTCAATTTTAACCTAAACAATGAGAATTTTGTTTTGAATTGGAATTTGTGTTACAATGTGGTATGGGGTAAAAATACTTATGATTTGGCATGTGTCCTTCCCTTTTGTATGAAAAGTGGTCAAGCCAATGAAGGTTGGCATAAATTGTCGAACCATCTACTCATACTTGCTGTGACTTGGGTTCAAATCCTGAATTCTCTTGTTGGTAGGCTATACATAATTTTCATCGTAAACTCTCGCTGAGGTTGGTGGTTCTCCTTGTCCTTGCATGTGGCGTGTCTCCCATAATCTAAATTTCAAATTATCAGCCTCCAATTGTTGTTAAAAAAAGTGGCCATGTAGAAGAAATAGAATCAGAAGTACAATTATTAGAAAAAGTTGTGGTATCTCTCATTGTAGAAAAGATGATAGAGTTTCATTTTAGGTGATTTAGGTTTGGGTATGTGTTGAAAAATCCGTAGAAGCATCGGTAATGAGGGTTTGATCAGACGGAGGATGGTTCAGTAGTTAGAGGTAGAAGAAGATCAAGAAAAACTATATGCCAAACCATTATAAAATTTTTTGAGGTCAATACTATCTATCTTTGGACTTAAAGCGACGAACATAGGTAGGAGCAGTAGCCCCTCCCTTTAGATTTTTTTTTTAAAAAGAATATATGCCTATGTTCATCGATCATGTCACATGTACAATGTACTTTTTTTGACAGATCTATCTCGTTTCTCAACTTCTCGTCTACTTTCATCATCAGGTGGTGATCCGAAGTAGATCTCGGAGAAGGCCAGAATAGGATCACGAACGGCGGAGCATGGCGGAGACGACAGTGGGGGGTGTACCTGCACACACTCCGATGCTTAAGTTAGTATCGGAATAAGGTGAGGTAAGAAATGAACAGTGCGTATCTTTATTGATGAGGTCATGGACCTTTTATAGGCGAGGTCAGGTTGCTGACATGTGGATGCTCCTGAGAAACCCTAGATCGATCATCAACCGTCGGATGCATCCAACGGCCGATGTAGCCTTTAGGGTTTGCATGGTCAGGGGGTTACTTTAGATCTAGCGCCGCAATGCTTGTATCCTAGGGTTTTGCGCCGTGGCGATGCGATCCCTAGGGTTTATTACCCTGAGGGTGGATCTCCTGGGTCGAGTCGGTTGCCCAAAGTGGGCCTTGGGCCATTTCGGCTTAGTGTTGTTTTGGCATGGATCCCCCTGGATGGGTCGGATTGACCCATTACGAGGTGGGCCTTTAGCCACTCCGGATCAGTTGCCCCCTAGCCGATGTCATCTGCTTATGGATGACTTCGGATATTGTTCTAGACAGGGGTTTGTCGTGGCGGCTTCGCACTTCGGCCATGTTTGTCGTATTTCTTCTGAAAAGGGTTTTATTTAGGCCGAGGCGGTTCATTTTCAAATTCGAGGCTTTGAAAACACGCGCTCGTTTCCCGAGGCAGCTGCGACAGAGATTTTAGTGACGATTCGATGAAGAATCGCCTCGTTTCCTGTGCTTGTCATCATTACGCCTTTTTGCATTAATTACTGCCTTCTTCAGAATCCATAAATTCAGAAGGGGAGTTTATTTTGCCTCTTTCACTTTGCTTTCGTTTTCTCTGTTTTTCACAGCTCTTGTTCTCTGGCATTTTCTCTGCAAACTAGCCATTTAGAGTGTCAAGCTTTGGAGTTCTTCCCCTTGCTCGTGTCTCCACATTATATACCCAGAGGTATTTTCTTCTTCTTTGCTTGTTTATTCGTTTTATCAGAAACTTTTAGGGGGAGTATTCCAAGGTATTTTGAAAGTTCATGGCTTCTCAAATCTCCCTTTCTGTTTCTGGTAATGGGGGGTTTCAACCCAAAATCTCCCCTTCTATTTCTGCCTCCGCGGTGGTGCCCCTGGTGGCGCTGCCACCTTCCCGTGAGAAAGAGGCGGAGGAGCGTTTGAAGCGTGGAGTAGAAGTTACTCCCGAACGCTTAGAGCATTTCCGGGTGGTTTTAGAAAACAAATTACAACGTCCTTGTAACCCCGTGAAGTGGCTCAATGGTATAAAGAGGTATATAACACCGTCTCTTAACCTGAGATCCCCATGGACAGGTTTGCCATGGGAAAGAAGCGGAGTATCGATCTGAACGACCCTTCCGCCCTTCCTACCGATGCGGAGGATTACAGATGGGTTTCGCCCGAAGTTCTCAGCCTCTGATCTGAGTATTCCACCGACGAATGCATGGCCGACATGGAGAGTCGAATCCGAGTAGGTGAGACAGTTGGGTCCGGAGGGGAGTGGGCTTTCCTAGCTCCGGGGGGAAATCATCGGATTTGTTCCTCGGAAAGTGGTGGTATGGACTATGTACCGATGTACGAAGTGTTGTTTACCGAGCTCCAGGCTGCCTTTCCCTTCTCGTCCTTCGAACTCTCCATTCTTAGGCACTTGGGTGTGGCCCCTTCTCAGCTTTATCCCAACAGTTGGGCCTTTGTAAGAGTGTTTGACCTGGTTTGTTCGTATCTTCGGATTCCGGCCTCTTATCGCGTCTTTTTCCACTTGTTTTCGCCCTTAAAGACCTCGTAGAAAACTGACCAGAGGCAAGGTTGGATCTCTTTTAAGCTAAACGGGAAAGCTTTCGACTTGGACAGTGAATCCCTTAAAAGATTCAAGACGAAGTATTTTTTCCTTCTTTCGATGGACGACGTCGCTCGGGAGTGTCTTTTTTATCTCGCCGAGGACGGTTCCGAAGTGCCCAAGTTCTCTTTTTACTGGTCGAGGTCGTTCTTCGATCGTCCCGTTGGGTCTTATTCGTTCAAGTTATCTACTCTTAGCAAATTCGAGCAGGGTTGGGTGAAGAGCATCAGAGATTAGGTTGGCAGCTTTGAGCCAATTGTCTATACCAACCCCAAGACTCAAGAGCAAACATCACTTAAGAGGTTCGTTCACACCCGAACTCTCCTGCAGTGCCTGACTTGGGGGGACGCTCGACGTTGCTTAGGTAGGGATTTTTTTACTTGTGTTAATTTTTTGTTTTTACAAGCCTTTGTTTGATGTGTATGTTTCTTTTTGTGCAGAATCAATGTCGAACATCGCCAAGTTTGCTGCTGCTCAAGCCTCCCTGGCCAAGAAGTTGGAAGAAGGTTCGGACAAGGGGAAGCAAGTTCGGCCCTCTCCTATTGCCGCCGATGTCATCGGGGCTTCCAATTCTGGCATGTCGAAGGATGGGGGTTTTGGATTGGCTGCCGTGGCTCCTGAGGTGACTTCAGAGCCTTTTGCCGTGCCTTAAGTGGTTAGCGCCACAGTCGACATCGTCGATGTGGAGACACACAAGAGGACTGCTTCGTCGGATATCCCTTCACCTCCGCCAAAGAAGTCCATGGGACCGACGCAACAGTTGTTGCCCTTTGTGAGCAAAGATTTCGCCCAAGTTTTGGGGGAGGTCGGTCGCCCCTTTTGGCAATAAGTTGGCGAATAGGTGAAGGTTTTGTTGGAAGATGTTGTGCGGTTGCGCAAGGTGAAAGGTCAGGCCGAGAGGAATTTTCGTGAGTTAACCTCCACGATGGAAGAACTTAGGAAGGAGAAGGAGGACTTCAAGTCCGAGGCAGGGAAGGTTGCTAAAGAAAGAGATGCCTTTCAGAAAGAGAGGGATACTTACCGCTCCGAAGTCGCAAGCTGAAGAAGGCGTTGGAGGAGAAAGATCAGGAGCTCAAGACTGTCGTGGCTGCAAAAGAGGCCAGCGATCAGACCATGGTGGAGATCGGGACTGAACAGTTCGAGAATGGTGTCAACCAAGTTGTGTTCCTCAATCCCGGCGTGGCAGTTCTGACTGAGGGTGTCTCGAACCTCGGAGTGGTTTCAAGGAACTACATAATCCATGCCCAAACCAGAGTCGTCCTCGTTGTTCGCCCTTCTCCTATCTCGACAGATGCTTAGCTTTTTTACTTGTATTTTGTCTTTGTAATTTGTCTTTTTGTTTTTAGTTGTTCTATACTTGCTCCTTTATGCCTAAGAGCATTTTGTACTTTGACAATTGTGAATGAAATTTCGGTTTTTCCGACCTGCTTTGGTGGAACAATGTATATTTAACTTGTTATTTCGCAATTTGGTTTAGTTTGCGTGGTCGTCATCTCGGGAAGGGAGCCTGGCCAAGGGAACCTTCCCTCTACCCCGGAAGCTTAGACTTGTTGTCGAGCTTTGGGTGGGCGATGTAGTGGAAATGTCCATAGACTGATGTGATGGCTAGTCACATCGGTTTGGACTCCCAAAGTAACGGCGTGACAATGCGGAACCTCGTTATCGGTGGGGTTCGCTCATCTACCGTATATGATAACGGTATTATAACCTTAATAAAATCGCGATAATAAAACATTCATGTGCCGAAGACTTGTTTTATCATGCTCGAATTTTTACAAGAGATGGACTCCCTTTCATGAGGGGATTACACGATCATTTAGCTATAATATTTTCTAAGTTTTGTAGCATTCCATGTTCGTGGAATTGCTTGGCTTTGCAGTGTTTCTAAGGTGTAGGCGCCAGTGCTGGTCTTTGAGGAGACCCGGTATGGGCCTTCCCAATTCGGTGCCAACTTCCCTTGGCTGGCATTCTTGAGGCCGACATCGGCTCTTCTTAGGATGAGGTCACCCTTTTCGAATTCATGTGGAATGACTTGTTGATTGTGTCTTGCCGCAATTCTTTGTTTCACAATGGCTTCATTCAGGGAAGCTAGCTCCCGATTTTCTTCGAGGAGGTCTAGTTCCTCTCTTAAGTGCTGGTGATTGGAAGAAGTTCGAAGTGGATGGAGCGTTCTCTAGCTCAGTTCTCTAACTTCGACTGAGATCACTGTCTCGGATCCGTAGGTGAGCCGAAATGGCATTTCTCCGGCGAAGGCGTGGGGCGTGGTTTGATACGCCCATAGTACTTGTGGGAGCTCTTCTGCCCAATTCCCTTTGGCTTCATCGAGTCTCTTTTTCAGACCTCTTAAGAATGAATCTCTGTTTTATCCCGAAGTCGGCTAAGGTTTTATGGAACCCTTTATCCGTGAATTGTGTTCCGTTGTCGGTCACAACAACTTCGGGAATGCCGAACCTTGTAAGGATTTGCTTTTTGAAGAACTTGATCATGTTTTTGGCTGTGATCTTTGCCAATGGTTCGGCTTCGATCCATTTCGTGAAGTAATCCACTGCCACGACCAAATATTTGACTTGGCCTGGGGTCATAGGGAACGGCCCGAGGAGATCGATTCCCCACTTGGTGAAAGGCCATTGGGAAGATAGAGCAGTCATCTCACTGGGAGGGGCGCTATGGACATCGGCGTGCCTTTGACATTTCTCGCATTTTTTCACATAGGCGATGACATCTGCATCCATTGTGGGCCAATAGTAACCGGCTCGCAGTATTTTCTTGGCCAAAGATCGTCCTCCGAGGTGGTGACCGCAGACACCCTCGTGTACTTCGGTAAGAACGTACTGGGCCTCGGAGGTGTCGAGGCATTTCAGAAGAGGTGCTGAGAAGCCTCTTCGGTAAAGGCGATCTTCGATGACGGAATATGAACACGCTCTGCGGAGAATTTTTGATGCTTCCTTGTCATCGAGGGGGAGTTCGCCCTGGCAAATGTATTTGAGAATTGGCGTCATCCATGAGTCGCCAAAGTCAGTGATGGTGTACACTGAAGGGGTAACGAGGATATGTTCCAAGTTTTGGCTGTCCTTCTTCGAAACATCCGGTGTCCCCGTTGTGGCCATGATACTTGGGTGGGAAAGGGTATGTTGAATGACCGATCTGTTACTCCTTGTTGTTTTTGTACTTGCTAGTTTCGAAAGTACATCAGCTCTCGAGGAACATGTATGATCTCTATTTTTTGGAAGCTTTTCATTAGTTCTTTGACTACGGCCAAGTACTTCTGTAGCAGGGGGTCTTTTGCTTGATATTTCCCATTGACTTGAGAAGCTACAAGTTGGGAGTCAGTGTGAAGACTGACCTCGGAGGCTTCCAGATCGCGAGCGAACGTCAGCCCAACGATGCATGCCTCGTATTCGGCCTGATTGTTCGAAGTGGGGAAGGAGAAGCTCAGAGAGAATTTGATCGTCAAGCCTTCAACATTTTCCAAGATTAGACCTGCTCCACTTCCCTTCGAATTCGAGGATCCATCGATGTGGATGGTCCATCTTGTGCTCAAGTTTTCCGACGTCGAGGTCATCTCTGCTATGAAGTCGGCGAGGCTTTGAGCTTTGATTATTTGCCGAGATTCAAAGGAAATGCTGAATTTGGATAGTTCTATGGACCACTTTGTCGTCCGTCCTGCCAGATCGGGCCGATGTAGGACTTGTTTGATTGGTTGGTCGGTCCGAACTGCTATGTGGTGAGACAAGAAGTATTGCCGTAGTCGTCTCGCTGTGATGACCAGCGCTAGAGCGGCCTTTTCGATTTTCTGATATCGGAGTTCTGGGCCTTAGAGCGTTTTACTAATGAAGTAAACCGGTCTTTGCCCTTAATTTGTTTCTCTTATCAGGACGACGCTTATGGCCTCTTCGGTGATCGCCAAGTATAAGTATAAGGTCTCACCAGCACACGGCCTAGTCAGAATTGGCGGAGTTGATAGTGTTTCTTTTAGCTTTGTGAAAGCTTCTTAGCATTCCGAAGTCCATTCGAACTGTACCCCCTTCTTCAGTAATTTGAAGAAAGGAAGCGCTCTCTGGGCGGACTTGGAAATGAATCTGGTTAGGGCAGCTATCATCCCTGTTAGTTGTTGGATATCCTTTTTCGACTTCGGTTGTCACATTTGGTAATGGCGCAGTATTTATCCGGGTTAGCCTCGATACCGCGCTCTATTAAGTAAAATCCCAGGAACTTGTCCGTCTTGACGCCAAACGTGCATTTCTCTGGGTTAAGCCTCATGTTGTGTCGGCGTGCCTGTTCGAAGACGTTTAAAAAGGTCGGCGACATGGTGTAACTCTTTGGCTGATTTGACGATCATATCGTCCATGTACACTTCGAGTAGATTCCCGATCTGGTCTTTAAAGACCTTATTCATCGTGCGTTGGTAAGTTGCCCCGGCATTTTTGAGACCGAACGACATTACCTTATAGCAGTAGTTGTCGTTGTCGGTCATAAATGCAGTATTTTCCTGGTCGACAGGATTCATCGGTATCTAGTTTTATCCAGAGTATGCGTCCATAAAGGACAGTAATCGAAAACTCGAGGAGTTATCCACGAGTTTGTTGATATTGGGGAGGGGATAAGCGTCCTTAGGACACGCCTTATTGAGATCGGTATAATCAACGCACATTTTCCACTTTCCATTAGCTTTCTTAACAAGAACAACATTTGAGAGCCAAGTTGTGTACTTGACTTCTCTTACAAAATCAGCCTTACTTAAATCACTAACAGCCTTCCTAGCCGCTTCGGCTTTCTCCAGAGATTGCTTTCTCCTCCTCTGCGTGACCCACTTTGCGGATGGATCCAGGGTGAGACGACGGCATGCGATGTCGGGGGAGATCCCTGGCATGTCGGCTGCTGTCCATGCGAAGAGGTCGGCGTTGGCTCGGAGGCACTTGATCAGCTCTTCCTTTACCTCGGGGGGGAGGTCGATGTTGATCTGGACAGTCTTCTTCGGGTCTTTCCCTAGTTGGACTTTGAAAAATTCCCCATCTAGAATGGGTCGGCTTATTTTCTTCTGAAGCTCTTTTGCGATAGGGTCTGTCTCTTCTTCAATCTCATTTCGGGTTCGATTCTCGCATCGAAATCAGTGAGATTGACATCGGAAGATCCGACATTCTTTTTCGGTGGGGCTGGTTTATTTTCCTGTCCCTTGATTGACAGCAGATAACATCTTCTAGCTGACTCGAGATCGCCATGGATCGTGATTATCTTTCCTTCGCACGAGTGGAACCTCATCTTGAGGTGAATAGTGGAAGTCACTGCTCCCAGCTCTCCTAGGGTAGGTCGCCTAAGGATGCAGTTGTACACAGATAGGCAAGGAAGGACAATGAATTGAACCTTGACAGTTTTTGTTTCGGGCTTATCGCCGAATGTTACCATTAGTTCGATGTATCCCAGGGGTTTAGTTGTGGAACCATTGAAGGCTTGGAGATCGGAACCATGATAGGGATTCATGTCCTTTTCAGCCAGCTTTAGAGTCTTGAAGAGATCAAAAAATATTATGTTAGCGGAGCTCCCTTGATCGACCAAGATTCTTCTTACGTCGAAGTTGGCCATATATGCGCAAATCAACAAGGGAATTTGGTCATTCGGGTGAATACGGCAATTAATATTATATAATTCATCTTCATGTGATTGTTTCAAAATATGGGCCATGTACATGTCTTTATGTGGCCTGTGGGGATAGGCCCATTATTTGCATAAAAAGATTCAAAATTAGCCGATTCACTCACTTCATGTGAGGGTTTTGTTTCTCTGAGTGGTACCGCATACGACATACAACATCTGTGTTCGTCGGGTCGAGCAGGGCTATCGCATCATATACACACCATTTACATGGTAAATTATGTTGATATTTCATTATCTCTCTCTCTTTCTTTTTGTATTTATAAAAAGACATATTTTACTTGTTTTTTATCTCCCTTTCTCGCTACCTTGCATATTTATGGAATTAAATTGAGAAGTAATAAATTTATGCTATATGTCATTTTTCTATAATTGTGTCTAGCTTTCAATTCATATATGTTGGCCTTCTAGTTTTAATTTTTTTTATCAATGGTATTATCGTAGAGAGAACTGTGGGAAAACCATCTACCATTTATGCATAATATAAAAGAAACACCGATGAAGCTCGTCAAACTAGTAATTCATCAACTCTTCTATCAGCCACCCAAATATCAGATATTGAACTACAATTTAAAGTTCCTATGGTAGAAGAAGAAGTTGATATCTCTTTACTAGAGAAAGATCCTGAAAAATGTTGCTTTATTTGGCAATATTATGTTGACCAATGTGACAAGATTTATAGAGCTTACATAAAAGCTAGATCATATCAACCTACAAATACAATGTCTCCATCTTCTGGTTTTGGTAATCATCATCGACACAAGCAACCTTTTTGGTTTAAAATGTTTCCCAATTGATTAGAATATTCACCTCACAAGGATGTTGCATTTTGTTTACCTCCCTACTTATTCAATAACAATCATGGTGATCAAAATGATGCAATAAATGCTTTTGCTGAAATGGGATTTAGAATTAGAAATTGGAAAAGAATTGTCAATTTTTATGCATGAAGGAGTTGAAAATAGAAAAATAACTATAAATATTGCAAGTAGCAATATCCAACCACACTCAGGCCTCAAGGGCTGGCCTAATTCACCCTGAATTCTCCTCCTCCCTATAGTGCATGTGATGTGACTAAGTGTCTTACTAAGAGGCGCAGACATGCATGTGTTTGGTTTGAAGTTTGTTACGGCATAATCATGTTTTATGGGGGCGATGTACTGATGATTAATTGTTAAAACTGACGTATTTGTATAGATTTTAATTATGACTTTCTTACACACTACTACTATAATTAGCTCTACATCAATATCAATACGCTTAATCCAGTTTTTATCTCTGTCACACTAACTACAAACCCATGCTTGCCAACAATATTTTTCACACATACATATTACAAGACCCATGATCGGAAAATATGTTTCCGGTTCACGAAGATGTTTATAGGTCAGAGTTTTTAGTTTATCCATCTTCTTTGTCTACTCTACATTGAACATCATCTACCTATGTAAGTATATATATTGGATTTTGGAATCTATCATCTCCAATGAACAGTCGTACGACACCATGCTTACTTTACTACTTCCTTTTCTAAAACTGTTTTTGCTGGGAGCCAGGGACCATTCTTCAATTCAATTTGTGCCTCTTCTCAATTTTGTCTTCATTTGCTAATTTAGAAATATTTTCATGTACTATCGAGAGACTGACAGAGAGGGAGAGACGTTGGGTGAGATACAGATTGAGGGAGAAAGGGAGGTTGAAGATGAGAGGTTGGGGATTTTCATGTGAGAGATGGGGCGAAATTGAGGGAGATGGGGCAGGGAGACGAGGCCACCGGAGATGAGGCAGAGAGATGAGGAGATGAGAGGGAGATGAAGCAGAAATGCGTGAAGGTTCAGAGCAAGGGAAACATGAGAAAGCTCTCGAGTCAGGTTTCTTAAAAATAATTAGCGTTGGAGACAAAACTTACGAAAAGCAATTTGGGTTTCGAAAACCTACGTGGCCAAGGAAGGGCACATTTATTTGACTTAAGCAACTTGGTAAATTGCTCTGCGTTAATGTTGCTCTAAGTGATAATTGTCTTTTCAATTTTTGTATTAACTTGAAAATTTTCATTATTCACTTGAACATTTCTCTGCTAAAAATAAAACCTGAACATTTCTCTAACTTTTACTATAATAATAAATAATAATTAACAATTTTATAAAAAAATCTTGAAAATTTAATCAAGATTTACTTAAGTATTTTAAGTTTGTAGGGCCCGTGCTTAGCACGGGTCTTATTACGAGTACAAATAAAAAAGTGCAAATGAGGTGACATGACAAGAAGCTAGTAAAAGGGTGCAGGGTAATGGAAGTGCTACTCACGAGGTACCGAATTCTGAGTAAACCACGCGTTCGTTTATATTCGCGTATGTGCTTTGGCTGTTGTGATCGAACTTTAGTTTTCTCTGGAATTAAATTTGATGGAGGAGAACTGCATTGTGCGCAAGTTGGTGACCACGGTAAGTACCACATCGCCTATATTTATAGCTAACTCAATGTTTATATTTACCCACAACACTTCTAAACTTGTCCCTTCGGGGACATCCGATAAAATTGGAACGATACAGAGAAGATTAGCATGGCCCCTGCGCAAGGATGACACGCACAAATCGAGAAATGGTCCAAATTTTTTTTCTATTTTTTTCTCCTTTCTTCTTTCTTTGGATTCTTCTTCTTCACAGAGTTTATATTTCAACCAGCAATCATGGGCATGGCTTCTCTTTTCATGCATCTTTTGGATTCTGCCAGGAAGGGGGGTTTTGTGTTTTTGTGGCAGTTTTCGAACACGGGAATGTAATGTCCCCTTTATATCTTTGAAAATAAGGTTTTTAGGTTTTTTATTTTACAATGGTCTATGCATTGCATTTTGTCCCATTGATCGATTCAGTTTTTTAATTTTTGTAGGACTAGAATTAGAACTAGAACGAAGAGGATGCCATTGACAGTAGTTCGTACAATTAAAAGTTTAGCACAGTCTTATCTTAGATGTTTGATGCTCAGTGCTTGTGTATGTAAAGATTCACTATTTCTCTTGGTCTTCCTACATAATAATAATTGATTGAAAGGTTTCTAGTGGCTGCTTTTGTCCCAATTGTCTAGGCTCAGTGCTTGCTGTCTGAATCCTCATCTTATCTGCACTTGATCACATATCTGTCAGGTACATAAAAATAAAATATTAGTGGCTACTCTACTCATGCCTCTGGATTATGGTGAGGTGATTGAGTTAGTTATTATACTAATATATATATATATATATATTGCATAATACAGTGAAGGACTTGCTCTAAATTTTTTACTGGGACAAACTGAAATAAATGTTTAGCTAGGTGGTTGGCTACATCTTCTACATATAAAGATCCTTAAAAAAAAAAAACACGTGTAGTTAGTTGAGTGGATTTTTTTCTTTGCTGGACTGGGAAGAGGGGTTTGTGTTTTCTTCATAATTATGAAACTGGGGGGATGTCTTCTTCACATTGCAAAGATAATAAGTTGCATATCTTCCAAATAATGACATGTTTTTCAGGTTTTATATTTAACAAATTTTTTATGTGCATTTAAAAGGATTTCTGCAGGGTTTTTTGTCCAGTAGTCTAGGATCTGGAAGTGTTGCTATCTATCTATCTATCTATCTATCTATCTATGATTCATATTGCTACCTGCCATAGAGACATCATAAATGTTGTTGTGCAGTGCCCTCAAAATTTTCATCTATTTGCAGTTCATGAATGACATGATCCATCAGGTAGTACAGTACACAAGTTATTATTGGCCACTTATGCCTCTGGACATAAGTTTCAGTATATCTCTGAAATAATAAGGTCATATGTTTTAAGGTTTCATATTTAATTAAAACCTAAGCAATGAATGAGCCTTTATCCAATTTGTAGGACTATGACTAGCAGAGGAGGATGCTACTTTTGTCTTTGGCAGTACAATAAAGCTATTGCTAGCACGGTCTTTTAGATGCTTGGGGTTCATTGTTTTTTTGTGCGTGTAAGTGTAAATTAGATTCATTATTTTTCTGTCATGCTGCATGCTTAATTGATTAATGGATTTCTGGTGGGTTTTGTCCCAATTGTCTAGTAGGATCTTGAAGTGTTTCTATCTATGACTTTGCTCTGTACAATGAGACAGAGAAAAAAAACAGACCATTGTATTAGTAGACCCTTGTTTATCTTCATTTTTAATGCTCCCACAAGAACTTTTGCAGCCTCTCTACGTAATCTTAATTGACAAAATTTTAAAGCTATTTCAAGAGCTGAAGGATAAGTGTGTATATATCAGCATGGTTAGTAAGCTTTTTAAGGTAGATGGGATGGGACAGCAGAATAAGTGTATATATTTGCAGTGCAAGCACAGTAAGTAAGCTCACCTGTGATGATTTCCTGAAGTAAGTCTTATGAACTGGTTCAAGGTATAGACTGTATGCTGCCTTTATCCTTTTTAATTGACAGTTGTACATTTGAAAGCATACGATGCTCTTTTTCTATGGTTGCCATTTAGAAGTCCATTTTGGTCTCAGTTTAATGTGGCTAATGTTATGTATTGGTGGTTCAAAAGTAATTGATGCCGTCTGGCTTAGCTCGTATATATTTTGTGGGTTTAAGGCTTTAGAGGCTTAAAACTTCAGAGGCTTCATGTAGTTGTTTAACTACTGAGAACAGGCAACACTGCCATTTGCAAATGTAAAAAGTTTTGACTTGAGACTTGTTTGATACACTTTTTAAAAACAGTTTTTCTGTTTTTAAAAAGAGACAAAGAACAAATTTTGTTCTTGTTAAAATTTTTAAAAACAGAAAACTATTTTAAAAAGGGTAATCAAACATGCTCTTAATCTTGCTTCTTTCAGTTACGATACAAGTCGGCACCTATCCTGACTCCTGAGTGATGCTAAAGCTTCACTTGATGTGATTGCTTCACTGCATTTTCATTGAGCTTGATCTATGTGGGTTCTTGCAATGAGGAAGTTGCTCAAGCAATCATATTTGCACTGATGGACCGGAGTGAGTCAGAGTTGGGAGAGCCCCTTACATGACTTTTACCTCTTGTTTGTTTAATTTCTGAAAACATTAGATGGTTAGGTTAGGGAGGTGTTTTGCTATTAGGTTAGGTCAAAGTCACTCTGGTGTAGTATTCACTTTTCATATTTTGTGCTCTAACAACAGGTGTAGAGGCAACTGCCGAAGTTTAAAAGACGTTTAACGAAAATATTACACTGCTATCATGTGGCTATGCTGGAACTGGGAATGTTTATGTTGAAGTTTTGGGGATTTAGATAAAAGGAGAGAGAAAATAAAGACTTGAAAAATGTAATATAACTGATAATGACTTAATACAAAAGACTAAACGCTAATCCATATTTATAGGAATATAAGACTCCTAATCCTAAATAAATAGGGAAATTAGGAAACAAATCATGATAATAACGAAGTAATATGAAAACTATTCTGATGAGATAATGTAAGATACGAAACTAATCCTATGAGATAATTCAAGATATGTTAACATAATATCAGGATATTATGAGATATTTCATATATTCTAACGGTTCACAAGGTACAAACTTATAATTTGCTTACTGAACTTTCTAGTGAAGAAATTTCTGCTGCAGCTTTTTATGTTTATAATTCCTGGTGTTTCTTTCATGCAGGTGCAAAATCTTTTGGTTCCTTGTTATAATAAAAGATATCAGATTGACAGACTTCAAATATGTTGGTGCTTTTGTCAACAAAAAAAATTCTGGCGCTGTTAAACACAATACATACTATCTCCCAACTTTAGTGCAAAACTTGCAGGAACACTTTGTCCCGTTTTGCCTAGTCATTTTCGAATGAACCCCTCATTGGTAGCTTCCTTCTTGGTTGTGGACATCAAAGAATGTCTCCAACTCAGCCTATCCGGGATCACAATAATTTATCATAAGTTTCAATAAAACTTGAATTGTATAGTAAAAAACCAACCTCAAAAGAGAGCCAAATCTCCGACTCAAACAAGTAGTTTCATTGGTTTGGTACAAAAATAGAAGTCAAATCCATGAGAAGCAAGAAAGAAAAAACTAATGAATTAAAGATGGATAAAGCAGATTCTCAATGACAGTTATCCTTTAAGTAACAGATGGGGGTTGCAGCTGAATGGGCAGGTGAGGGAGTGGGTTTACGTTATAGAGTAGGCATAATAAAAGGAAATACAGTAGAAAATGAAAGTATCAGTGGAAGAACGAAGAAGGGATAAGTGAGTGGGTGTGGGCTCGCAACATAGAATAGTGGTAGGTGTTGTTTCATAGGTGCCACGTAAGAAAGCGTATGACGTGGCAAAATTTGGATTATGATTAGGGCATCTCTAATAGGGGTACTTATTGGGTACCTAAGGCTTGTGTATCTATTTAGAGTAATACCTAATAGGTACCTCATTGTGGAAAGAAATCTTTGGGTGCCTATTAGGATTGGGTACATCTATAGGTACCTTTCTCGCTCCTCCACCGAGGGCCCTACATGTCACTTTTAATAATTTTTAGTTGATACATGATGATGTGGAGTTATTATTGGGACTCATTTAATAATTTTTTTTGTGGTGCTGGGTTGGAGGGATTGGATATCTTATAGGTACCCAAATTAAAAAAGTAAAAATGAGTGACGCGGATGTATGGGACCCGTTAAGTACCTATTTTATGGGTATTTCATTGGAGATGGCCTTAGGAAGTTTTGCTGTTGCTGGGATTTGAAGTTCTCTTTTTATATATTATGAATAGAAAATAGAAAATGAAAGTCTTCATTTTTATTGAATAAAGGAAATTCATTGAGCTAGTAAAGTTTTTGGCTTGTTACAATTCGTTATTTTTTTGATAAGGAGGCTTGTTACAATTCTAATGTTGCTAACGTTGTCTTTGAAAATGTTCCTGGAAATGCTTAATATATCTCACCTAGTATTCTAAAAGAAATATTGTATATTTTCGCTAGAAGAGTAATACGCGAAGAGATTGGTGATTCTAAATTTTGTCTTTTAATTGATGAAGTTAGGGATGAATAAAAAAACATAACAAATGGATATAATTTTGAGATTTGTGGATAAAGACGAGTATGTTCAAGAGAGATTTTTTTATCTCAATCATACTGTCGACACTTGTTCTTTAACATTGAAGAGAAAATTCCAGGTGTTCTTTCTTTTCAATGTCTTGATATTCAAAATCTTGGTGGTCAAGGATATAATGCAGCTAGCAACGTGCGTGGTGAATGGAATGAGTTATAGGCTTTCTTCTTGAAAGATTGTCATTATGCATATTATATTCATTGTCTTTTTCATCGACTACAACTCGCTCTAGTTGTTGCTGCTAGATAAGTTAGTCATGTTTATCAAATTTTTTTTCAAATTTTGCATTGATTGTGAATGTTGTGACTGCTTCTCCTAAGCGACGTGACTAATTACAAGTTGCTCAAGCGACAATCATAACAAATTTGATTGTTAGTGACGATATTGAAACAAGTAGTGTTGGAATCAAGTGGATTCAGAAACAATGACCCTTAATTGTTTTGATGATAACAAATAGTAAATAGAACAATTTATCATCTGGGGTGTTTGTTAGTGTGCAGTAAATCACTATTTATCAGAAGAAATTGTCTCAGAAGACTTAGTGAAATTGTGAATTTCACACTTAGATCCATAAATCTAAGTCTGGCATGGATCCTCTGAAATCTCGCTGACGTCATCATGTGAAAGCCCTGCTCTGAAATGGTCAACTCTGTTGGTGGTCAACGCTCTGGTAAGACCATACTTTGACTTAGTCAACTCTGTTGGTAATCAACATTGGCAAGACTATGTTCTGGCTTAGTCAACTCTGTTTCTGATCAACGCTCTGGTATTCAGTCAACGCATAAACAGACTTTGGTTAGACTACTCTATGGAAGCCTTCGTCCAATTCTTCATGACTCTCTCATGTGAAAGGCCAACACATTTTGTGCTGAAGAATTCACCTCTGTTTCAAGCTCACTCTGGTGAACAGTGTGGCTCTGATAAGAAATCAGACTGAAGTTCATTTAAGGCTACTTCATGTATTTAAGAGACCTCATTAATGAAGCATTTTAATGTACGATGTATCAAAGGCCAAAGGGAATGTCAACGAATATAATCATCAGGAAATTTGCTCTCGAAGGGTCTTATATTCAAAAAGCTCATAAGAAACAAACATTCTGATTTTGTCTGCTGTGTCAGTATGCTTTGAGCAGAGTGGAAAACGATGTGACTTGCTAAAGCCACAAAAAGGGAATTGAAGTCTTTTGACCTAGGTGAAAAGAGATGTTAGGTCACAATGACACTATTCACAACCCTAGCTATATATACCTTACTTCATCTACTGAAGTAGGTTAACGCTGTGATACAAAGTGAGCAACCAAGAATCATTTCAAGTATCTGAGATCACATTGAACAAAGCACTTAATTGTTTTTACCCTTTCAGTTTGAAAATTATTCTTTGTGCTTGAGTTTTTCATTGTATATCCTCTCTGTGAGAGTTATTTTGATATTGTTTCAAATCATTTTTGAACATTGTATTTATCCCAGTAGTGGTTGTATTTCTTAGAGTTTGACTGCACTAAGTCGTTGTAAGAAGTTGTGAGTATAGCCAGGTTGTCAGTATTAACTCTCAAGTGTAATCAGGTTGATTATAATGGAGAAATCCTTCAAGTGTTTGAAGGGACTAGACGTAGCTATCAGGTGATAGTGAACTAGTATAAATCACTGTGTCACTCTCTTCTCTCTTCTCTTTACTTACGTACTGCCTTATTTTATTAACGAGTTGTTTTGAAAAGGTTTTCACAAACACACAAGCTTTGCAAAAAGATTTCTAAAACCCAATTCAAACCCCCCTTTCTTGTGCTTTTGCCACGTTCAATTGGTACCAGAGCTCAGCCTCTTGGTTGAGCACTTAACAATGTAAAAGGAAAAGATCTTATTCTTTATTCATGGCAAGCAACGAAGCCGGTGGTCACGTTAACCGTCCTCCTTTGTTCACTAGAACAAACTTTGACTACTGGAAAGATAAAGTTAAATCCTTCTTCAATTCTCAACAACTCGAACTCTGAGATATGGTTCAAAAACAATACACCGAACCAGTTGATTCCAAAGAAAATCTCATTCCTAGGGATAAATGGACAGAAAAGCATAAGAAAGCTTATCAACTACATCAGAAAGCAAGATATTTCCTTATATGTGCTATCTCTGATAAGGAATACGAGAAATGTGGAAAGAATGATACTGCCAAGGAGATTTGGGACTCATTGGCCTTGGCGTATAACTTCCCAAGTGCAAGAAACCAAAGCTAATATCTTGGTTAGACAATATGAACTCTTCAAAATGGAAGAGGGTGAAAGCATTAAAACTATGTTTGGAAGATTCCAAACACTAGTTCATGGTCTAAAGGTTCTTAAGAAAAGCTATACCACTGCTGATCACGTTAAGAAAATCTTAAGAAGTCTGCCAAAGAAGTGGAGACCTAAGGTCTCTGCTATTGAGGAAGCAAAGGACCTGAATGCCTTACGATTTGAAGATCTTCTGAGCTCCTTGAGAGCTCATGAGCTTGAGCTAGATAAAGAAGAACCTCCCAAGAAATCAAAGTCTATTGCTTTGAAATCTACAAACAAAGCATCTTCCTCCAAAGCTCTACAAGCTAAACTTGAAATAGACAAAGCATCGTCTGATGAGAGCGATAGAGACACGGACGAAGAAATTTCCTTAATATCAAGGAAAATTCAACGTATGTGGAAAAACAAAGGAAGGTTCAGAAAGCAGTTCCACAAGAAAGACTTAAAGGAAAGGCAAGACTCAAGGGATAAGAAGGACTACAAGGATAAAAGCCAAGTTACTTGCTACGAGTGCAAAAAGTCAGGACATTTCAAGTTTGAATGTCCAAAACTTGAGAAACCAAGGAAAGGTGGTTTTAAAAGCAAGAAAAAGAAAGGTCTCATGGAAACATGGGATGATTTTGATATGAGGAACAAGCAAACATGGCTCTAATGGCTACCAGAGGGTCAGACAATGAAGAAAAAATGAAGAGGTAGATTCGAATCCATCTTCTGATATTGAAATAGCTTTTGATGAACTATTAGATGAGTCTTCTAAACTCAACACTGAGTATAAAGATTTGAAAAAGAAATTCTCAAAACTTTCAAAAGAATTTCAAATACTCAATGAGGAGAATGAGAAGCTCAAAGCTGAAAATCACCGTTTGGTAAATGACAGCTCTAACACTGAGGAAAAGATTGAATGTAACTCTTCAAAATATGAAGAGGGATTTCAAAGATTCCTTGCTGAATGTGTTACGTGAAGCAAACAAGCATCTATGATTTGAGGCGTAAGCCAAAATGGTAAAAAGGGTCTTGGTTACAAACCAGAGGAACCCACTTTTCAAAACACAAATTTGAAAACCAAAGATACCAACAATCATAGTGACTATCTGCTTTGTACTTTTTGCAATAGGAAAGGACACATTAGAAGTACTTGTTATGAATTGAAAAATAAGAAGGACAAGTTTCCTTCTAGAACTAACAAAAAAGGACCCAAAAAGATTTGGGTACCTAAGGACAAAATTGTATATGTTGCAGATCTGCTTAGCAACAGAGTTACAACACCAGTCCTGGTACTTGGACAGTGGATGCTCACGTCACATGACGGGAGAAAGGCGTATGTTCCAACAACTCAAACTTAAAGAAAGTGGAACAGTAGGTTTCGGAGGAAACCAAAGAGGTAAAATCATTGGAAGTGAAAAAGTTGGTGAGAAATTCCTACCTTCTATTGATAATGTCTTATTGGTTGATGGCCTGAAGCATAACCTACTAAGTGTAAGTCAATTATGCGATAGTGGTTATGATGTTGGCTTTAGTGATAATGCCTGTATAGTCAAAAGCAAAAAGGATGGATCCATTTTCTTTAAAGCAAATAGAAAGAACAATATTTATAAAATAAAACTTTCTGAGTTGGTAAATCAAAATGTAAATGCTTTTTGTCAGTTGATGAAGAGCAATGGACTTGGCACAAAAGATTGGGTCATGCCAGCTTGAGGTTAATCTCAAAGCTTAACAAGAAAGAACTTGTTAGAGGCCTGCAAAATCTTAGGTATCAATTTGATGCTCTTTGTGAAGCATGCCAAAAAGGGAAACAAACAAAATCTTTTTTTGAATCCAAAAATATTGTTTCCACCTCAAGGCCACTTGAGATTTTGCATTTAGATTTATTTGGTCCAACTAGAACCGCATCTTTGTCTGGAAAGAAATATGGGCTTGTTGTTGTTGATGACTATACTAGATGGACATGGGTAAAATTCCTAGCTCACAAGGATGAGTCATTTGCAATATTTTCTGTGTTCTGCAAACAAGTGCAAAATGAAAAAGGTTTTTGTATTACAACCATTAGAAGTGATCATGGTGGAGAATTTGAAAATGAATCATTTCAAAACTTTTGTGAAGAGCATGGCATTTCTCACAATTTTTCACCCCCTAGAACACCACAGCAAAATGGTGTTGTAGAAAGGAAAAATAGATCTTTACAAGAAATGGCCAAAACCATGATTCACGAAACTAATATTGCAAAGCACTTTTGGGCAGAAACAGTAAACACTGCATGTTATATTTAAAATAGAATCTATATTAGACCTATCTTGAATAAGACTCCTTATGAATTATGGAAAGGAAAAAAACTCAACATTTGATACTTTCACCAATTTGGATGTGATTGCTTTGTTCTTAAAACAAAGGACAGTCTTGGCAAATTTGATTCAAAATTGCACAAAGCTATTTTTTTAGGATATTCTGAATGCTCTAAATCTTACAGAGTATACAATAAAGAAACATTAATTGTTGATGAATCTATGCATGTGAGATTTGATGACAAAAAGTCTGACAATGAAACGTCAGAGTTAGATGAAGTCTTTGCAGATTTACAGATAAGCAAAGAAATAGATGAATGTGTCACAGGTGCTGACTCTGATTCTATGTCGGGTTCTGCGTCTGGTGATAAGACCCAAGAAGAACCAATAACAGACTGGAAGTTCAAACGTCATCATCCAAAGGACCAGATTATTGGTGAATCAAATGATAGAGTTAGAACAAGATCATCTCTCAGGGAACACTCTGACTTTGCATTGTTGTCAGAAATAGAGCCCAAAACAATTGATGAAGCACTAACAGATGATGGATGGATACTTGCTATGCAAGAAGAGCTCAATCAATTTCAGAGGAATGATGTTTGGAAGCTTGTGCCTCCTTCAGAGGACAAGCAAGCCATTGGAACCAAGTGGGTTTTCAGAAACAAACTTGATGAAGATGGCAAAGTGGTAAGAAACAAGACAAGACTTGTTGCTCAAGGGTATTCACAAGAGGAAGGTATTGACTATACTGAAACCTTTGCTCCTGTAGCTAGACTTGAAGCAATTAGAATCCTATTATCATTTGCTACACATCATGGCATTACTTTATATCAAATGGATGTAAAGAGTGCATTTTTAAATGGTTTTATAAGTGAGGAAGTGTTTGTAAAACAACCACCTGGATTTGAAGATATTGCTTATCCAAAACATGTCTTCAAACTTAAAAAGGCCCTTTATGGTCTTAAACAAGATCCAAGAGCTTGGTATGACAGATTAAGTTCCTTTTTAATGTCAAATGGTTTTGAAAGAGGACAGGTGGACACTGTTGGAACCTAAACGATTGAGATGTTTAGACCCTCATTAATTTTGATGATAACAAAATATTCACAAGAGAACAATTTATGTTCTAACATTTTTTGAAGTGTGCAGATACTAATAATATGTTCTTTCTAAGCCACTCAAGCAAGAAGAAAGTAATTCTCAAGAGAAGGATTCATTCTATTTGTCAGCATCCGACTCATCCTAGTGAGCGTCTGGAAATTCCTCTTTATACACTATGCTTATCCTATTGCTACAAGCGTCCGAACTTCCGATTTTGAACGAGCATCCGAACTTCCAACTCTGAGCGAGCGTCTGAACCTCACTTCAAATCACGTGTTAGTCACGTTGCTGCTCTACCTCTCAGAAGTCTTTGGAACGGATCTCAAAATTGATCTTGAGCGCTAAAATCGGTGTACGAGATATCAAAGTTGAAATCTTTAACTACAAGACAAAAATCGTACAAGCAAGAAAAACGGTAACATGGACTATCGACATTCTCTGCAAAGCAAGATAGAGACAGCTTTTTTTTGAATTTACTCTAGTCAATGATTAGGAGCCATTTTTACTCTAACGGTCATATCCTTGGAACTCCTATATATACCTCATGGTATCCATTGAAGAAAAGATAGAGAGAGAACATTCTGTGAAAAAGCTTGCTGAAATTCTTTGAGAACATACATCGCTTGAGCAATCAAGTCTCTCGACTCTTGAATCAATTCAGCGTCAGGCCCTTCTTTAAGAAAGTTTTTCTTTAGTTGAGCTTAATCTTTTATCCTCTCTTTGAGAGTTATTTTTATCTGTTTTTCCATTCACTTGTATAAGTTTCTTTTGGCCTACTTTAGGCTGTATTCTCAAAGGCTCGACTGTACTGAGTCGTTTTGAGAAGTTGAGAGTATTGTCAAGTTGTGACAGAGAATACTCTTGAGGAAATTGTAATCGATCGATTATAGTGGAAAATCCTTGAGCAGAAGGGACTAGACGTAGCTACCAGTTTGGTAGTGAACTAATATAAATTTCTGTGTCTCCTGCTTTACTGCTTTCTATTCATTTCTATCTTGTTGAGTTAAAAACAAGTTTTCACAAACTGATTTTCAGCGTCCGGTTTATTTTCACCGTCCGATTAACAAACAGTTTTTGAGAAACTTTTATTCTAAGTGTTTTTAACATTAAGTTTGTGAAAAGTTTTCAACACAATTCAACCCCCCTTCTTGTGTTCACGGTCAGTTGATACCAGAGCACGGCCTCTTGGTTGAGCACTTAACAGTGTCAAGAGAAAAGATTCTATATTGTGAACATGTCTACTGAAGGTGGTCATATGAACCGTCCTCCTCTATTCAATGGAGAAAAATTTGATTACTGGAAAGATAAGATGAAAGCATTCATTGAGGCACAAAATCTTGATTTGTGGGATATAATTGAAGGCGGATACATTTCTCCCGCTAATGCCCTTGGTGTTGCAATACCTAGGGAAAATTGGTCTGATGATCGGAAGAAGAGATATCAAACAAACCAGGAAGGCTAGATTTATTCTCATCCGTGCTATGTGAAAGAGAATATGACAAATGTGGCAAGTTTGATATCGCCAAAGAAATCGATTCTCTTGTTTTGTCTTATGAGGGCTCTGCCAAGTAAGAGAAACAAAAGCTAGCATGATGGTTACTTGAGTATGAACTATTTAAAATGGAAGATGGAGAGAACATTGAAACTATGTTTGGAAGGTTCCAAACACTAGTTCATGGGTTCGCAGCCCTTGGAAAAAGCTATACTACACTGATCATGTTAGAAAGATCTTAAGAAGCTTGACTAAGCGTTGGAGACCCAAAGTCACCGCTATTCAAGAAGCAAAAGATCTAAATGTTCTTCGACTTGAAGATCTTATGAGTTCGTTGAAAGCTCATGAACTTGAGCTAAATGAAGAAGAACCTACCAAGAAGAGTAAGTCTATTGCTCTAAAAGTCAATCATCATAAACCTAGTACTTCAAAAGCCTTGCAGTCAAGAAGAAGAATCGACGATGAAGCGTCGGAAGGAGATTCGATGAATCGGATGATGAGCTAGCGTTCATATCTAAGAAGATCCAGAAAATGTGGAAGAAAAGAAACTTGTAAGGAAGTTTCGTAAGAAAGATTCAAAGGACAAGAAGGAGAGCAAAGACAAAGCCCAAGTCATTTGCTATGAATGTAAGCCTGGACATTTCAAATCAGTGTCCTAATCTTAAAGAGAAGTCCACAAGAAGCTCCTTTAAGAAAAAGAAGAAAGGTCTCATGGCAACATGGGAAGATCTTGACTTATCCTCCTCCGAGGAAGATAAAGAAGAAGCTCACATTGCTCTCATGGCGGAACCACGGACATTGAGTCGTAAGAAGATGTTGAAGAGGTAATAGTATATGACTCCTACTCAACTTCAACTTGCTTTTGATGATCTTCTTAAGGACTCGCCACTCTCTCTACCGAGTACAAGAATTTGAAAAAGAAATTTTTAAACCTATCACAAGATTTTCATTCTTTACGCAATAAAAACTCAACTCATTAAAGAGAACCGTAATAAAACCGAAAATCAACGTCTGGTGGATAACCGATTAATGCGGAAGCTAGCAAGCAACGGAAGGTGAGAGCTCTCAAGCTAAGAGTTACGTAGTTACAAGCAATCCTATTTGCAAATCAAATGACTATGAACAAGCATTTCAAAAGTTTCTTGCAGAGAGTGTAACTCAAGCAAGCAAGCTTCAATGATGCAGGGTGTCGATAAAGCGACAACTCATGGTCTTGGCTATATACCGATGAAACCCTTTTGGAAAATAATTGACATCGATAAATCCCATAGCCATAGTAAATGCTTACATTGTACTTCTTGTAATAAATCCGTCATTTGAAAAGTGCATGTAATGTTTTTAAAACTAAGAAGGATAAGCCTCCTTCTAGAACTAACAAGAAAGGACCCAAAAAGATATGGGTACCTAAAGATAAAATAATCTATGTTGCGTACATGCTTAGCAACAAAGTCAACACACCAGTCTGGTACTTAGACAGTGGATGCTCGCGTCACATGACGGAGAAAAGCATATGTTCCAAAACTAAGACCTAGAGAAGCTGGATTCGTTGGTTTGGAGGAAACCAGAAGGTAAAATAGTTGGAATTGGTCGGATAGGTAAAGGCTCTCTTCCTCTATTGATAATGTTTTATATGTTGAAGGACTGAAACATAATCTATCGAGCATAAGTCAATTATGTGACAATGGCTATGAAGTCATATTTACGTGAATCGGATGTTTAGTAAAGAGCAAAAATGATGGATCTATATTCTTTACAAAGAAAGAGAAAACAAAATGTTTATAAAGTTGATCTTTCGAACTTGAAAAACAAGATGTCAAGTGTCTTATGTCCGTTGAAGATGAGCACTGATTTGGCACAAAAGATTAGGTCATGCCAACTTGAGGTTAATCTCAAAGTTAAACAAGCACAATCTTGTTAAAGGCTTACCAAATCTTAAGTACAAATCTGATGCCCTTTGTGAAGCTTGTCAAAAAGGAAAACAAGTTAAAACCTCCTTTCATTTAAAAAATGTTGTTTCAACTTCTAGACCACTTGAACTTTTACATCTTGATCTTTTTGGTCCCACAAGGACAGCCTCTTTAGTCGGAAAGAAATACGGTTTAGTCATTGTTGATGATTTTACTAGATGGACATGGGTTAAATTCCTTGCCCACAAGGATGAGTCTTATAAGGTATTTCTTGTTTCGCAAATCAGTTCAAAATGAAAAAGGCATTTGCATTTCCTCTATTAGAAGTGATCATGGGGAGAATTTGAAAATGAGAACTTTCAAAAATTTGTGAAGAAAATGGCATCTCCCATAATTTCTCCTCTCCTAGAACGCCTCAACAAAATGGTGTTGTAGAAAGGAAAATAGGTCCCTCCAGAAATGGCCAGACCATGATCAATGAAGGCGATATTGCGAAACATTTTTTGGGCGTAAGCAAGAACACATTGTTATATTCAAAATAGAATTTATATAAGACCTATTTTGATTAAGACTCCTTATGAATTGTGGAAAGGAAGAAAACCAAACATTTCTTACTTTCATTCTTTTGGTTGTATTTGTTATATCTTGAATACTAAAGATCACTTAGTAAGTTTGATTCCAAAGTCGACAAAGGAATCTTTTGGGATATTCAAAGATCTAAAGCTTTAGAATATACAACAAAGAAACTTTGACAAATTGAAGAGTCCATTCATGTCAAGTTTGATGATAAGAAGCGACAACGCAATGTCGAGCTAGATGAGTTATTTTCGATTTAAACCTCGGTGAAAAGCCGACAGTTGAAAATACATCTTCATCATCCTGGTGACAAGACGAAGAATTCTACCTGCGGGCTGAAGCAAGAAAAAGCTGGAAGTACAAGACCAATCATCCAAAAGATCAAATCTTAGGAGAACCTGGTGATAAAGTACGAACCAGATCCTCTTTCAAGGAGCATGCTGACTTCGCACTTCTCTCTGAGATGGAACCTAAGACGATTGATCAAGCCTTGGAAGATGAAGGGTGGATTCTAGCCATGCAAGATGAGTTAAATCAGTTCCAAAGAAATGATGTCTGGAAGCTAGTCACTCTACCAGAAGATAAGCAAGCTGTAACACCCCGTTTCCGAGGCGCTACTGTGCAACCCAATCTAATGCTGAAAACATTTAATGCTTGTATGCTTTCGGTTAAAGAGTACTCTTATGTATTTCGCAATGGAAAAACAGAAGTAATTTTTTTTTCTTTTCATATTCTTTCCTTTGAAACCCTTTTCAAAAATGAGACATAGAGTACTACAGTTTTCTAAATGATGCCAATTCAAACTTTTGCAATTATCAGAGTATAATGCATCACAAATAATACTTCATATAACATAATCATTTCGCACTAAGGCGAGATTTTCTGAAAAGAATAATTACAAAACAACCAATACAAAATCCTAAGCTAAGTCGGGTCGACAACTATAACTCTTCTTGAGAAACAAATTTCGGCAAGATCAAACACGAAGTACTCAGAGGAATCTTCCTCCACCGCTCAATCTTCAATGCTCCTAAAAGATGAAGTCGCAATACCATCAACTCCATCCTGAAGTGACATCCATAAGGACATCCAATCCAACAACAAAGGTATGGGTAAATCCTTTGTCCACGAGTTTATCATAGGCTATGTCGCATGCAAACGATATATACATATATAATACAACAACATTCTTTTATTTACATATACATACTTAATAGACCGCACACAATCATCATGGTATATCAAGCATGGCATGTGAGCAAACAAAACAACCAACAGATCAACAATCAAGTCACTACAATATCAACCATTGCATGTGAGCAGGCAAGTCTATCAACAGATAAGTGATCAAGTCATCACAATATCCAATTCATCAACAATTCCTCACATATCATAAATGCGGTTAGCTATGCATGTCAATGCAGGATGGCTAGTGTGGGTATACACTGCAGCCTTAAACAAGGTCGATGAGAGACGAGGAACTTTATTTCCCAACGCCCAAATCAACTCCCCTACCAAGGGTATTGCCACAAAGGCTTGCCACACATTAGGCTTTCTGCCACACGGGCATGCAGTGACAACTCGTCCTTTTGAAGTCCTGAAGACAATCAAACGCTCCGAGTGTCGATGCTCAATGGTCAGTATACATCCAAACAAATTCAACAACATGGCATGCTCACCGTAATGTTTTAATTAATCAATGCGGATCGACGACACCTCAACTCACTCACTCTACTTAGTGAATTTTCATGCTTCCAATTCTTATATTACCTAGGTGAGGTTGTACCAAAATAAATAACTCATTTAGCTTTGGGTCATTGGAACCCGAGTTTCATCAAATTCTTTATCTAGCATGGTTCCATTTCTACTTATCTATAAGCTTAGGCTAGTCATACTACAACCCTCATGCTTATTTTTAAACCAAAATACCTTTAACAATTACTTAGAGTGCAAACACAGGACACAAAGTCCGGGTGCTCAATTGCGAACGCTAGTCTTAATCTCGGATCGTAACTCTAGGCACGTAATGCGAACACTAGGCTCAAGTTTTAGGTTAAGGTACTAGGCACGCCATACGGAACACTAGGTCCAATCCTAAACCAAGAAAATGCGCACGCAAACAGATCATTAAATCCCAGCAGAGGAGACATAGTCCATATGCTCAATAGGAACACTAGGTTCCCTATGATTTAATCTTTCAAAAACTCGATCTTTGAACTCTCTTTCTCTATTCTTATATCACTCCTATGTATCTGAAAATACTCTTTTAGTTCTAGGTCGTTGAAACCCTAGTTGTGTTAAATAACACACTGGAAGAATTCCCAGGAAAGAGAGGTGGTGCGAACACTCTTAATTACCAAGTCTTTCCTAGCCAGAATTTCCCAGGCGCATCATTTAACTCAACCGTTTTCGCAAATCGTACTTTTTATTTCAAATTCTTTTCTTTACTATCATTCCATTGAAATTTCCTTGCAAGCTTTGGCTAGTTATACTAAAACCTTCACGCTTACTTTTAAATCAAAATGCCCTTAACAATTTGCTTACGAAATCAGAATTCGGCTTGTGGAATCGCATCAGATTTACCGATGTAAATCGTCAACCAATAGCAGTCGATCAACGATTATTAATTAATCCATCATCAACAACAATATTTTCATATTCCAAGTCAATACCAAATTCCATTTAAATCCTACTTGATTCATGGAAAACAACATCAATCATAATGCCTCACAGGACCAACGACATGCTATAGCATTTCAACCACAAATAACAATTCAATAGGCTACAACATGCTCCACGCTTTCATCAACTTCAAGTCTAATCAAATCACTCAAACAAGATTTAAGTCACGCAATACAATTCAATTTGCCACGCAGGGCCAAAAGCATGCTACAACATTTCCAACAACACATAAAAGTACTACAAGTACTACCACACTATCAAACAATCAAACAAGCAACAAACAAGGCGAAAAGCCCAAACTCATTATATAAGAATTTCCCTTACCTTGGGCGCTTTAACAATCCTAGCAAGGTAATTCGGAACCATCGTCAAGTCGCAACTCGCGCGTACCTCAAGCACGAACCTTAACAACGCAAACTTAATACAATTAGAACTAAAACTCAATTCTAATGCCCCTAGGGCAGCCACGGCTTAGACATCCTAAAGCCTAGGAATTACTTGACTTAATCCCTAATTGGTGCTATCTAGCCATATGCCAAGGTACATATTCAAACCATGCAAGTTTTGAAACTTTTTCAAAAGCTAAGCACTTAGAAAATATCAAAACCCAAAACTTACCAATTGGAATAGTGTTTTACCAAATGAATAGTGTTTTTCCAAACTTAAACCACTTTTTAAAACATTAAAACATGTTATAAAATTCTAGAAACAATTTCCTTATTGTTGTGAAACAATTCTCAAAACATAACACAATTCTTTTCCCAAAAATTAAACCTCTATGAAAGATTTTACTAAACCAAGTCTCTACCCACTTTTCACAACATATTTTAGGCCTAAACAAATTTAGTATCATGTTCCAAAACACCATAAGGCCCACGGTTTAAAGCTTCAAAAACAACTCCAAAGTTTCAAGCTATTAACTTCTAAGTCATTACAAATTTTGTTCCATCAAAACTTCTTATCAAAACCAACTTATTTACCACTTTAATACAATTAAAAACATGTTCAAACCCACTCAAATCATGCTTAAATGTTACTGTTTTGATGGCCCTAAAACAGCCCCAAAAATCCATTTGTTTCAAACAATTTTTCAAAGCTTCACACATAGAAATCTTTATAGCTTTAAAGTTCTAACCAAAAACCAACTTCTTAAACACTTAACACACTTTAAAACAAAATCAAAACATCATCAAAATCATGACCAAGTGCCATGGTTTTGGTTACTCAAAAACAATTCCAAATTTCAATTTTTTTCATTTCCAAAACAAATCATTCCATCACACTTAAATCTTTACATCTTAAACCAATTTTCCTAACACCTAACATACTTAAAAATCAAATTAAAACATCCCCTAACATCATTTGAGAGCCACGGTTCCAGCCCCTAAAAATCCCCAAATTATTTTCACAAAACTTGTTAAACATGCATATTGGCTAGTTTCCAAACTAACCAAGTATAATCCATCAAAGAACTAACTTTAAATCAACAAAATCAAACCAAAACAACCTTGAACAGCCCCTAATTTCGTTCAGCCCCAAAACCTAGGGTTTCCCAAAATTTCAATTACCAAAAACAAGCTTAATCATTGAAGGAAACAAAGGGCTAAAAGACTAGTCATGCATATCTAGCTAAATCTAACACCTTTTAGCAAAAACAACTCCTAAAACTAACCAAACCCATTCATGGCAGCCAAGAAGAAAAGGAAATGGGTTAGGACTCTTACCAACCAAGATGATGATGATTGATCATGAAGGAAGAAGAAACGATGGAAGGAATCAAGGATTAAGGACTAAAACTTCAAGTTTCTCCAAGATCTTGAACTTTCTCTCTCAAGAATTTTTTTTTTCTCAAACCTTCAACAATGAAAGAATGGATGGATCTGATCTTGAGCAAGGGAGAAGGCCACGAAATTTTTGAGGGCAAGAATGGAAAGGAAAAGTTCATTTAGTTGGATCATGACTACATAGTTACAAAGTAACCACCTTAACTACCTACCATTTAATCATCATCCAATCCTAAGCTTACACTTGTCAAGGAAGCTTCTAAAGGTCCATGTTCAGCTCCCCTAGCACATGTGCAGCTGCCATACATCCCCCTTGGCCACAGGTTTCGTTTCGTCACGTTTTCGCGCGTTCTCGCTCAACCGGGTGCGCGGCGTTACGCGTATAATAGGTTTTAATACTAAAAATTCTCAAAAATAATTCTAATTATAACCCCACACCCAAAAATCACAAATATTCCTCGTGGCATAAGAAAAGTATCTATGTATCTCGTTTTCTCGAAATGCGAACCGAAACGTCGCAATTAAGCGATCTCGGCCATAGAAAATACACTAAATATTTTCTGATGCCCAAAAATTCTAGAAAAATTACAATAAATCCTAAATATTGGAAAATGCTAAGATCTCAAATTTATAAAATTTGGATCACGTTTGGGCATGTTTCAGTTAGAAACACACACAATAGCCTATCTACTGGCAATTCAACAAATTCTCGCAATGTAATAAAAAGCGTAAATTAGTGAGGATCACTAATTTCAATTTCTCTTATCATATAGATATTATTCAATCAATAAAATTATCAAAACAAAATCATTAAAATAATAGTCATATTAAATATGACATAAAACAGACGATTAATACTATAACTAAATAATAAAAATCCAAACTATGACTTAAAAATAACTATTAAGTCCTAAAATTATTTTTCATTCAATAAAATAATTTTCTTTAATCAAACAACAATCTTTCACATTTTTCGATATTAATTCATATTGAAAACAGTATACGTCTACACTGTCTCTTAATCTGAATTAATTGTTAAAACAGTAAATTGTTCACAATAAATCTTTGTTGTTCTTCATACTTTTAACAAACCATTGAGGTCATGACTCTCTACGATTTATTTTGAAGTAGTTGGAACTACAAAATAATTTTCATAAAAATTGGGATGTTACATTACCACCCTCCTTAAAAAAAATTTCGTCCTCAAAAATTAACCTATAAACCAAAACAAAACCAAAATGATGAAAAGTCATAACTTAATACTAAACATATCATAAATATGAACTTTGAAATTTAATACAACATAATAATTTTTCACTCAATAATCAAACACAAAGCATACATTTTATTCATATATCCTTACTAAAGTAAGGCACTACATCATCAACTTAAACGCTTACAAAACACAATATCGCACGCCCATGTTGAAGAAGTTCTCGCGAATGACGCTTTATTCCAATCTACGATCACGAACACAATCACAAACACGGTCACGAACACGTCTGATCACGAACACGCCGCGATCCACGAACATAGCCACGCATTTACACCGGGTTACGGCTACATGCTCACATCAACGAAACTCTAAAACCTTCCGGGAACCCGCGGTTTGGAATCATGGAGACAGAGAAGGATTGCCACGATTAACAACCACAAAATCACTAACAACATTATTACATTCAGAAATGTGAGAGGATTCATCACAAAAAGCATCCTAAGGCTCGCGGTTTGCAGGAGAAACAAGAAGATGAAGGTTTGGTTTTTCTCACACTAAAACTCACCACACTTCAAACTAAGAATGAAAACAAACTCCTCTCCCCTTATATATAAGTGTGGTTGGCCAATGGTCAAAGAAAATAAGATAACTCACAAGAAAAGATAAGGAAGGAATCTTAGATGTCTTCCAATATCAACACTAATAATGGACTCACATCCCCCCTTGTTAATGAGACGAAATCGACAAGAAAGAAAGGAAGGAAAAGTGACCCCCACTCTAAAAATTCTACTAAGCCATCAATGTGTTTAAGAACAAGGACAAGGTGGGATAGGATTCTTTAAAATGTCCAATCAATAGTCATCATGCACCATATTCCCTCCACTAAGTCTCACCTACTCCAAAATGTTCTCTTGACTTAGCCCTCACGGTTTCTGTATCGCACCAAGTTGCAGTGTCAGGGTAATCGCGTAATCGGTTGCTCGGTTGATGACAAATCACGTAAAATAAATTATCAAGAGGAATTTGATTCAACGTGCTCTAGAATATTCGAAATACGCTCACAAAATAATCATAATTAATTATACAATAATCATAGTCACATATATTGTAATACGAAAAGTATATTATAAATTTGAATTTTGTAATCTAATATAATAATAACATACGTCACAGAGTTAAAACGCTTACGTGGTTTATACTTAGAACCATGCACACACAATAATACGTATAATACGATAATTATAGCGTCACCTACGGATAATCCCTCTCGTAAATCTCGGCCCGCTCAGCTCCATTGTGTCGCATTTCTTGAGATGAAGTCTTCAGATGATGAGTTCTCTGATCTACTTGGGGTGTAGACACGTTCCTTAGTGGTTGGTCTTATAGCTTCAACATTGTCAACAATAGACTTAGCTCGTGGTGCTTTGCGCCTCCTGGACGTATATCCCATTCCCTTGCAGTTAAAGCATAATCTTTCCTTGGTTGGATACTGGTTAGCGTTGTGCTCTTCATCTTCACCGTTGAAGTAGTGCGTCTTCGGCTATCGATACTTGTGATTCCCTCTTCGCCTATCATGTAGACATATCCTCCAAGAGTTGGGCACGCAACCTTCGCAAAGATCCACATTTGGCAATTGATAGTCCTTAAAAATATGTCCTAGCTACTTGCGATACAACATAGTCGGTCCTTCAATGAGTATTCTTTAGCTAATCGCTCCTTGCTTCCACATTAACGGCAGTTCCACTTCAACTCCTGGCCATTCCCAATAGCCTATGCCACAAGACAATCCTGGTCGTGGTCATTTCCCGAAGATGGAAATGAGATGTTCCTTGTTGTTGTCTTCATCTTTGTTTGGTCCGTATAATCGCCTAATCGACCTCCAATAGCTTGCTCCTCCGCTCGTTGTCTTAGCCAATCGTGTTGATTCTTCCGCGATGTCCGTTGTGCGACAAGAATTGCTATTCGCACTATCACTCGAACCACGTGATTCACGTCTAAGTTACAAGCTCTAGAGAGAGACTTGTTCGTCCGAAAGCATCGAATTTCTACTAAGTAAACTAACCAAAATCCCCATTAACAAATTCAATCATCCGAGATGATCGCACACAATTTCACACAATATCACACCTGCTTTCAACTAGGAAACATTACAAACAATCACAAACAAAGTTCACATAACCTAGGCATAACAAACTTATACCCGATAATTCCCAAAATCTAGGCCAATTAGACAAAGCGGTCCCCTAGAACCGAATCGCTCGATACCACTTAATGTAACACCCCGCTTCCGAGGCGCCATCAGGTAACCCAATCTAATGCTGAAAACATTTAATGCTTGTATGCTTTCGGTTAAAGAGTACTCTTATGTATTTCGCAATGGAAAAACAAGTAATTTTTTCTTTTCATATTCTTTCCTTTGAAACCCTTTTTCAAAAATGAGACATAGAGTACTACAGCTTTTCTAAATGATGCCAATTCAAACTTTTGCAATTATCGAGTATAATGCATCACAAATAATACTTCACATAACATAATCATTTCGCACTAAGTAGATTTTCTCAAAAGAATAATTACAAAACAACCAAAACAAAATCCTAAGCTGTCGGGCCGACAACTATAACTCTTATCGAGAAACAAACAAGAAGATCAAACACGAAGTACTCGGAGGAATCTTCCTCCACCGCTCAATCTTCAATGCTCCTAAAATATGAAGTCGCAATACCGAACTCCATCCTGGAAGTGACATCCATAAGGACATCCAATCCAACAACAAAGGCAAGGGTAAATCCTTTGTCCACGAAGTTTATCATAGGCTATGTCGCATGCAAACGATATATACATATATAATACAACAACATTCTTTTATTTACATATACATACTTAATAGACCGCACACAATCGGCATGGTATATCAAGCATGGCATGTGAGCAAACAAAACAACCAACGGATCAACAATCAAGTCACTACAATATCAACCATTGCATGTGAGCAGTAAGTCTATCAACAGATAAGTGATCAAGTCATCACAATATCCAATTCATCAACAATTCCTCACATATCATAAATGCGGTTAGCTATGCATGTCAATGCGGTATGGCTAGTTTGTGTATACACTGCACTTTAAACAAGGTCAGCGAGACGAGGAACTTTATTTCCCAACGCCCAAATCAACTCCCCTACCAAGGGTATTGCCACAAAGGCTTGCCACACATTAGGCTTTCTCGCCACACGGGCATGCGAAGGACAACTCGTCCTTTTGAAGTCCTCAAGACAATCAAACGCTCGAGTGTCGATGCTCAATGGTCGAGATACATCCAAACAAATTCAACAACATGGCATGCTCACCGTAATGTTTTAATTAATCAATGCGGATCGACGACACCTCAACTCACTCACTCTACTTAGTGAATTTTCATGCTTCCAATTCTTATATTACCTAGGTGAGGTTGTACCAAAATAAATAACTCATTTAGCTTTGGGTCATTGGAACCCGAGTTTCATCAAATTCTTTATCTAGCATGGTTCCATTTCTACTTATCTATAAGCTTAGGATAGTCATACTACAACCCTCGTGCTTATTTTTAAACCAAAATACCTTTAACAATTACTTAGAGCGCAAACACAAGACACAAAGTCCGGGTGCTCAATTGCGGAACGCTAGTCTTAATCTCAGATCAGAACTCTAGGCACGTAATGCGGAACACTAGGCTCAACTTTTAGGTTAAGGTACTAGGCACGCCATACGGAACACTAGGTCCAATCCTAAACCAAGAAAATGCGCACGCAAACAGGACATTAAATCCCAAAGACAGACACATCGTCCATATGCTCAATAGGAACACTAGGTTCCCTATGATTTAATCTTTCAAAAACTCGATCTTTGAACTCTCTTTCTCTATTCTTATATCACTCCTATGTATCTGAAAATACTCTTTTAGTTCTAGGTCGTTGAAACCCTAGTTGTGTTAAATAACACACTGGAAGAATTCCCAGAAAGAGAGGTGGTGCGAACACTCTTAATTACCAAGTCTTTCCTAGCCGTAATTTCCCAGCGCATCATTTAACTCAACCGCTGCAAATCGCACTTTTTATTTCAAATTCTTTTCTTTACTATCATTCCATTGAAATTTCCTTGCAAGCTTTGGCTAGTTATACTAAAACCTTCACGCTTACTTTTAAATCAAAATACCTTAACAATTTGCTTACGAAATCAGAATTCGGCGTGGAATCGCATCGATTTACCGATGTAAATCGTCAACCAATAGCAATCGATCAACGCATTAATAATTAATCCATCATCAACAACAATATTTTCATATTCCAAGTCAATACCAAATTCCATTTAAATCCTACTTGATTCATGGAAAACAACATCAATCATAATGCCTCACAGGCCAACGACATGCTATAGCATTTCAACAAAGATATAACAATTCAATAGGCTACAACATGCTCCACGCTTTCATCAACTTCAAGTCTAATCAAATCACTCAAACAAGATTTAAGTCACGCAATACAATTCAATTTGCCACGCAGGCCAAAAGCATGCTACAACATTTCCAACAATACATAAAAGTACTACAAGTACTACCACACTATCAAACAATCAAACAAGCAACAAACAAGGCGAAAAGCCCAAACTCATTATATAAGAATTTCCTTACCTTGGGCGCTTTAACAATCCTAGCAAGGTAATTCGAACCATCGTCAAGTCGCAACTCGCCTACCTCAAGCACTAACCTTAACAACGCAAACTTAATACAATTAGAACTAAAACTCAATTCTAATGCCCCTAGGGCAGCCAATGGCTTAGACATCCTAAAGCCTAGGAATTACTTGACTTAATCCCTAATTGGTGCTATCTAGCCATATGCCAAGGTACATATTCAAACCATGCAAGTTTTGAAACTTTTTCAAAAGCTAAGCACTTAGAAAATATCAAAACCCAATACTTACCAATTGGAATAGTGTTTTACCAAATGAATAGTGTTTTTCCAAACTTAAACCACTTTTTAAAACATTAAAACATGTTATAAAATTCTAGAAACAATTTCCTTATTGTTGTGAAACAATTCTCAAAACATAACACAATTCTTTTCCCAAAAATTAAACCTCTATGAAAGATTTTGCTAAACCAAGTCTCTACCCACTTTTCACAACATATTTTAGGCCTAAACAAATTTAGTATCATGTTCCAAAACACCATAAGGCCCACGGTTTAAAGCTTCAAAAACAACTCCAAAGTTTCAAGCTATTAACTTCTAAGTCATTACAAATTTTGTTCCATCAAAACTTCTTATCAAAACCAACTTATTTACCACTTTAATACAATTAAAAACATGTTCAAACCCACTCAAATCATGCTTAAAAGTTACTGTTTTGATGGCCCTAAAACAGCCCCAAAAATCCATTTGTTTCAAACAATTTTTCAAAGCTTCACACATAGAAATCTTTATAGCTTTAAAGTTCTAACCAAAAACCAACTTCTTAAACACTTAACACACTTTAAAACAAAATCAAAACATCATCAAAATCATGACCAAGTGCCACGGTTTTGGTTACTCAAAAACAATTCCAAATTTCAATTTTTTTCATTTCCAAAACAAATCATTCCATCACACTTAAATCTTTACATCTTAAACCAATTTTCCTAACACCTAACATACTTAAAAATCAAATTAAAACATCCCCTAACATCATGTGAGAGCCACGGTTCCAGCCCCTAAAAATCCCCAAATTATTTTCACAAAACTTGTTAAACATGCATATTGGCTAGTTTCCAAACTAATCAAGTATAATCCATCAAAGAACTAACTTTAAATCAACAAAATCAAACCAAAACAACCTTGAACAGCCCCTAATTTCGTTCAGCCCCAAAACCTAGGGTTTCCCAAAATTTCAATTACCAAAAACAAGCTTAATCATTGAAGGAAACAAAGGGCTAAAAGACTAGTCATGCATATCTAGCTAAATCTAACACCTTTTAGCAAAAACAACTCCTAAAACTAACCAAACCCATTCATGGCAGCCAAGAAGAAAAGGAAATGGGTTAGGACTCTTACCAACCAAGATGATGATGATTGATCATGAAGGAAGAAGAAACGATGGAAGGAATCAAGGATTAAGGACTAAAACTTCAAGTTTCTCCAAGATCTTGAACTTTCTCTCTCAAGAATTTTTTTTCTCAAACCTTCAACAATGAAAGAATGGATGGATCTGATCTTGAGCAAGGGAGAAGGCCACGAAATTTTTGAGGGCAAGAATGGAAAGGAAAAGTTCATTTAGTTGGATCATGACTACATAGTTACAAAGTAACCACCTTAACTACCTACCATTTAATCATCATCCAATCCTAAGCTTACACTTGTCAAGGAAGCTTCTAAAGGTCCATGTTCAGCTCCCTAGCACACGTGCAGCTGCCATACATCCCCTTGGCCACAGGTTTCGCTTTCACACGCTGCTGCTCGCCAACCTGCACAAGCATGCTGTATAATAGGTTTTAATACTAAAAATTCTCAAAAATAATTCTAATTATAACCCCACACCCAAAAATCACAAATATTCCTCGTGGCATAAGAAAAGTATCTATGTATCTCGTTTTCTCGAAATGCGAACTGAAACGTCGCAATTAGCAGCCTTCGGCCATAGAAAATACACTAAATATTTTCTGATGCCCAAAAATTCTAGAAATATTACAATAAATCCTAAATATTGGAAAATGCTAAGATCTCAAATTTTATAAAATTTGGATCACGTTTGGGCATGTTTCAGTTAGAAACACACACAATAGCCTATCTACGGCAGAATTCAACAGTTCTCGCAGTAATAAAACTGTAAATTAGTGAGGATCACTAATTTCAATTTCTCTTATCATATAGATATTATTCAATCAATAAAATTATCAAAACAAAATCATTAAAATAATAGTCATATTAAAAATGACATAAAAATGCATTTATTAATACTATAACTAAATAATAAAAATCCAACCTAAGACTTAAAAATAACTATTAAGTCCTAAAATTATTTTTCATTCAATAAAATAATTTTCTTTAATCAAACAACAATCTTTCACATTTTTCGATATTAATTCATATTAAAAACAGTATACGTCTACACTGTCTCTTAATCTGAATTAATTGTTAAAACAGTAAATTGTTCACAATAAATCTTTGTTGTTCTTCATACTTTTAACAAACCATTGAGGTCATGACTCTCTACGATTTATTTTCAAGTAGTTGGAACTACAAAATAATTTTCATAAAAATTGGGATGTTACACAAGCTATTGGCACTAAATGGGTATTTAGAAATAAGCTTGATGAAGACGGTAAGGTTGTGAGAAATAAAGCAAGGTTAGTTGCTCAAGGCTATTCACAAGAAGAAGGTATTGATTTCACTGAAACTTTTGCACCTGTTGCAAGATTAGAAGCAATTCGCATTTTACTTTCTTTTGCAGCACATCATGAGATAACTTTATATCAAATGGATGTGAAAAGTACTTTTTTAAATGGTTTTATAACTGAAGAAGTTTATGTCAAACAACCTCCTGGTTTTGAAGATATTGAATTTCCTGAACATGTTTTTAAACTTAAAAAGGCACTATATGGTCTTAAGCAAGCTCCCAGAGCATGGTATGATAGACTAAGTTCCTTTTTAATGGAAAATGGATTTACTAGAGGTTTAGTTGACACAACTCTTTTCAGAAAAACCTCAAACAAGCATTTCATACGTGTCCAAATATATGTTGATGATATTATTTTTGGAGCTACTAATGAAAGCCTTTGCAAAGAATTTTCTAAGCTTATGCAGGCTGAATTTGAGATGAGCATGATGGGAGAATTGAAGTTCTTCCTTGGAATACAAATCAAGCAATGCAATGATGGTATTTATATTTATCAAAGGAAATACAACAAAGAATTATTGAAGAAATTCAAGATCTTTGGATTGCAAGCCGATGAGCACGCCTATGCATCCTACCTGCTCTCTCAGTAAAGATGAAATTGGTAAGAAGGTAGATCAGAAGCTATACAGAGGTATGATTGGATCTCTACTTTATCTTACGGCTTCAAGACCTGATATTATGTTCAGCGTCTGTCTGTGTGCTAGGTTTCAATCAGATCCTAGAGAATCACACATAAGTGCTGTTAAAAGAATATTTAGATATTTACAAGGAACTACTAATCTTGGTTTGCTTTATAAGAAATCAAAAGATTACCAATTAGTAGGTTTCTGTGATGCTGACTTTGCTGGAGATCGAATTGAAAGAAAAAGCACAAGTGGACGCTGCCACTTCCTTGGAGCTAATCTTGTGTCTTGGTCAAGCAAAAGGCAAAGTACAATAGCACTCTCAACGGAAGTGAATACATCTCGTGACAAGTTGCGCTTCTCAACTTCTGTGGATGAAGTATCAACTTGAAGACTACTTGATAAACGAGAGTAACATTCCTATCTTCTGTGATAATACATCTGCCATATGTCTGACTAAAAATCCAATATTGCATTCTAGAGCAAAGCACATTGAGATTAAGCATCATTTTATAAGAGACTATGTTCGAAGGGTATTTTATAAATAAAATTTGTAGACCGATCATCGGTGGGTGACATATTTACAAAACCCCTTTGTAGATAGATTCAATTTTATAAGAAGGAATTTAAACTTTCATCTTATAAAAGAATGATTAATCTCAGCGTCTGATAATAAGCTAAATTTCAGCATCTGATATGACGTAAGCATGTATGTGCATCTGCATCTTATTTGTCATACGCATCATAACTCATCATCCGTAAGTCGGTTGCGTGCGTCGAGCAGCCCCACACGTGTCACACGTGTTACGGACTCAAGCGTCTCATCATACCTACTGAGTCATGATTATTTACGTTCTTCGATAAAATTTTCTACTTTTATTTTGGCATCCGCATTTAATGAAAAGCGAATTTTTATTTTCTTTTCTTTTTGATTTAAATTTCATGTGGAAATACGAGCGGTTTTTTTTTTGAAAAAGTATCAGACTCATCGCTTCTATATCCTTCCCACTACTCCACTTCTTTCGCTCCACTCTCTGCTTTTACGCTAAAGACGTGCTCGTTCTCTTTCCTCTCTCTCTCTCTCTGTATGCTTAAACCCTAAAACCTTCATCGCTTCCATTTCTCAATCGCACTCATGGTCGAGTATCAACTTCTGAATATACAGCTATCTATAACACCATGTCTGAAGGAAAAGTCTTGATGGAAAATCGAGTCGATTTGGAAAGCTTCAAACTTTACGGCTTCGACTTCTTCAAAGGGTTCAAGGCAATGGGCTGGGAACAGTATTTCTTCTGGAACCCGGTTGAGGTTCTGGTGACGGCGATTAAAGAATTCTGGGGAAATGTTCGACTACACAAAGGTGGTATCATTGAAGGAACAGTGAAAGGATTCAAGTTTGTCCTTACCATCAAAAACATTTCTGAAGTTACTGGGTGTCCGTGTGAAGGCATCGTCTTCTATTCGGAATGGGCTGACGCATTCCATGGGATTGAGAAGGTCAACAACGATCTGTTTGAAAACTACCAAAGAATCGAAAGAATCTGTAACTCCTCTCGCCAAGAATCAAAAGTCATTTCAGAGTTCTTCATAAGATTATCACCAAGAGCGTCCTGTTAAAGGCTGGCTCTAGTGATATTGTCAACTACGAGCAGAAATTCATCCTGAGACACTTCATGGCGGGCAACAAGGTGAACCTGCCAAGGTTAATCTACAATAACCTGATCAATGCTCTTGTCAACTCAAGAAAAGGTGTTGCTGACAAGAAGAACACCTACAAGATCATTCCGGATGGTGTCTTGCTCACCAAAATGATGGACAAGAATCTGGTCATAAACAAGCTGACAGCTTTACCAGATCAAGTGAAGGCAAAGTATTTTGGTGCTGATAACATTGTGATTCCTGACACTTTTGGAGTCAACAGCCTAGTAAGAATGAAATTGCTTACTGGGTCCATGATGAAGAAAGTGAAAGTTGAGCAACAGGAAGAGGAAACGGAAAAGACAACCACCAGAAGCTCAAAGCCTGGTGAGAAAAGACACGCTGAGTCTCCTTCGAGAGAGACCAGAAGAACAAAGCGAAGGTGGCTCCTGCACCTCTTTGTTGAGGAACCAGAAGATGAGGACCTCGCTCCCATCACCAGGTTCTCGAGGAAGAGGAGCAAACCGTGGCCGAAGCCAGCCTCAAGATCCTGACTACGTAAGGACTTTCAAGATCTACCTCCAAAGATCCGCCCCCAGGCAGAAGCTCAAAAGATTGGTCAGGCAATCTGAACCTGAACCAAAGGTACTGAATTCTCCTGATGAATCTGTATCTGTTGTTGCATCTGATACTATTCCTGCTCCACCACTATCCTTTGCACAACCATCACAACATCAAGCCCTTACACAGAAAACCTCCATTATCCAACCATCATCCACTACACTCAATCTTAACCTACCCCAAATTTTCCCAAACACTTCACTCACTACATACATTTCCAAGCTTCATTCTCATCCATTTAACCTCCTTTTCAAAACACCTCCCATTAATCCATTCAAACCCCACTCACCAAAAGCCTATAAGATCACCAAAGCCACCCCCACCTTACTTACCCTTACCATAAAACCAACAGACGCTGGTGAAAAGAAAAATATCTCATACAAACCTCGGTTTGTAAAGTATGAGATATATAACAGCATCTACAACCGTCCCTCAACCTGGTATCTAAAAACCTTCACTTCTGGAGCTGCCAGATTGGAGATTGCCAATCCTATAAGTGCAACCCTCAAGGATGGAGATGACTTCGTCCAAATGTCCTTCAAAGGAAGGTTGAGACCAGCTTCAGGAAGCAGGGCAATTCCCTTCTCTGTCGATCTTCCTCTATCCCTTCCTCAGTCTGAACCACTCACATTGGAAGAATGTGGAAGGTGGATAACAGATGATGAAGCTGCCTTCATGGTACATTGCCTTGAGCAGAAAAGGCTTGAAGTTATAAGGCAATATCGAGACCCATCATCTGTCTCTGTCAAGATAGTACCAGATAGACAAAGGTGGCTACCTTGGTCTATTCCTGGGAAAAGGAAGGAACCCGCTCCAGGAAGCAGCCTTTCAGCAAGATAGGGCTAAAGGAATATGAGAAGGCACCTACAAAGTACAATATTAAGGATTTCTCACAGCTTCCTATTGCCAAGATTTCTGAGGATCACGCCAGAAGGTTCTACCTGACTTCTCTGAAGCAAGATGAATGGAGAACTGGCTCCTCAAGCTGCTGCAATGCTGAAAAGGCCACTATTCCTACTGTTGGGAAAATCAGCAAAGTTACTGACATCAACTTCGGAACAGGATACTTCGATGATGTGTTCAGATGCTCGAATCGCACTCGACCGCATGAAGACCCACAACCACTAGGCTGCCGTGACCAAACTCTTCGATATTGGGTTTACGTGGAGTCAATGGTCTGAATCGTGGAAAGCCAAAGCCCTATTACCACGTCTCGACCCCCTTGTGCTTGAAGAATATGACAGGGAAAATCTGAGAAGAATTTACCTGGCCGAAAATGAAGCACTCTCCTTCACTTATGAAGCTTTGAGTGTCTTTATCGGAAACTTATGGGGAGAAAAGACTGGAGATAGATTTGACTCTTACACACGGTGATGTTGTTCGTCATAGAGAAACCATCTTCATGATTTTGTCAGTATCCGTAAGATGTCAAGCATCGATGGGAGATTCTGCAGAATCAGAGCTAAGAAGACTCGGAAACTTCATCAAATGGGTTATACCAAATGATGGATTCTTTTTAAGAGCTCAAAGGAAGAAGGATTTGAGACTACAGTTATCCAACTGGGTGCTAGCAGAGCATCAGAAGATGAAGTATGCATCTGTACCAGAAGCTGGACCTTCTACTTCTACTTCTGTAGTTGAGATGGTCACCATTCCAAGAGCAGAATTTGAAGAAATGAAGGCTACAAACTTAAAGGTTACTCAGCTGGAAACTGCACTGAAGCTTCTCTACGAACGTCTCAATATCCCACCTCCACCTCTTCAAAACCCTTAATATTTTTTTCTTGTGTGTGATATAAAATATATTTTATTTGGTTGATATATATATATATATATAACTGTTTTTTATCTTATTATCTGTCTCTTATTCAAATTTTTCTAAGTAGTATTTTGACTATGATGTGTTTTTACACTCTTTTTGTCTGATGACAAAAGGGGGAGTAAAAGAAAAGGTATGATGAACATGAAAGAAAGGTATAATGAACACGTGAGAATCTGATTATCCACCATCCGATTATCCACCGTCCGATGGATACACTAGAACTAAAGTATCATGCATAGCACTTCATACATAGCATCTGTATGCGCTAATATTCTTTGATCTAGTGCTCTTATATTGTTTAATAAATTTTATTTGGTACAATGAAATATACTTTGATTAAATCAATCTATTTGGTATCCGATCTCACGGTATTAAATATCTGCTCTGATACATTTACGAATCTTTCGTAATCACTTAAATGAATTTGTTTATCGTCAATAACCTTAAAACCTGAATTGTTCTTATATATCTAAACTATTAAATTCAGGGGGAGACCCTTAATGTCTTTTTGAAAATAAATTGTTCATCAACCTTAGATATTTGTCATCATCAAAAAGGGGGAGATTGTTGGAACCTAAACGATTGAGATGTTTAGACCCTCATTAATTTTGATGATAACAAAATATTCACAAGAGAACAATTTATGTTCTAACATTTTTTGAAGTGTGCAGATACTAATAATATGTTCTTTCTAAGCCACTCAAGCAAGAAGAAAGTAATTCTCAAGAGAAGGATTCATTCTATTTGTCAGCATCCGGCTCATCCTAGTGAGCGTCTGGAAATTCCTCTTTATACACTATGCTTATCCTATTGCTCTGACGTCCGAACTTCCGATTTTGAGCAGCGTCCGAACTTCCAACTCGAGCGAGCGTCTACACCTCACTTCAAATCACGTGTTAGTCACGTTGCTGCTCTACCTCTCAGAAGTCTTTGGAACGGATCTCAAAATTGATCTTGAGCGCTAAAATCGGTGTACGAGATATCAAAGTTGAAATCTTTAACTACAAGACAAAAATCGTACAAGCAAGAAAAAGCAGAACATGGACTCTTTGGGACATTCTCTGCAAAGCAAGATAGAGACAGCATTTTTGAATTTACTCTAGTCAATGATTAGGAGCCATTTTTACTCTAACGGTCATATCCTTGGAACTCCTATATATACCTCATGGTATCCATTGAAGAAAAGATAGAGAGGGAACACTCTGTGAAAAAGCTTGCTGAAATTCTTTGAGAACATACATCGCTTCGTGAGCAATCAAGTCTCTCTGGACTCTGAATCAATTCAGCGTCCGACCCCTTCTTTAAGAAAGTTTTTCTTTAGTTGAGCTTAATCTTTTATCCTCTCTGTGAGAGTTATTTTCAACTGTATTTTAACTCACTTGTATAAGTTTGTTTTGGCCTAGTTTAGGCTGTATTCTCAAAGGCTCGACTGTACTGAGTCGTTTTGAGAAGCTGAGAGTATTGTCAAGTTGTGACAGTAGAATACTCTTGAGGAAATTGTAATCAGTCTGATTATAGTGGAAAATCCTTCAGGAACGAAGGGACTAGACGTAGCTACCAGTTTGGTAGTGAACTAATATAAATTTCTGTGTCTCCTGCTTTACTGCTTTCTATTCATTTCTATCTTGTTGAGTTAAAAACAAGTTTTCACAAACTGATTTTCAGCGTCCGGTTTATTTTCACCGTCCGATTAACAAACAGTTTTTGAGAAACTTTTATTCTAAGTGTTTTTAACATTAAGTTTGTGAAAAGTTTTCAACACAATTCAACCCCCCCTTCTTGTGTTCACATTCAGACACTACACTCTTTAGAAAATAATCTAAAAAGCATTTTATTATAGTTCAAATATATGTTGATGATATTATCTTTGGTGCTACTAATGAATCTCTTTGTGAGGAATTCTCTAAGCTTATGCAGAATGAGTTTGAAATGAGTATGATGGGAGAATTAAAATTCTTCCTTGGTATTCAAATCAAGCAATGTCAAGATGGAACCTATATCCATCAGGCTAAACATGTGAAAGAACTCTTAAAGAAGTTCAAGCTTGAGGAAACCAAACCTATGAGCACACCAATGCATCCAACATATGCTCTCGGCGAAGATGAATCTAGTAAAAAGGTAGACCAAAAGGTATATAGAGGTATGATTGGTTCACTCATTTATCTTACTGCCTCAAGACCTGATATTATGTTTAGTGTTTGCTTATGTGCAAGATTCCAATCTGATCCTAGAGAATCTCACTTAACTGCTGTTAAGAGAATCTTTAGGTATCTCAAAGGAACTACTAACCTTGGTTTGCTTTATAAGAACTCAGAAAATTACAAGTTAGTGGGTTTCTGTGATGCTGACTTTGCTGGAGATAGAATTGAAAAAAAGAGCACAAGTGGTGGCTGCCAATTTCTTGGAGCAAACCTTGTCTCTTGGTCCAGCAAAAGGCAAAGCACAGTTACACTATAAACTGTAGAAGCTGAGTATATATCTGCTGCAAGCAGTAGCTCACAACTACTATGGATGAAGTATCAGCTTGAGGACTACCAGATTAAAGAGAGTATCATTCCTATATACTGTGATAATACCTCTGCAATATGTTTGACTAAAAATCCTATTTTGCATTCACGTGCTAAACATATTAAAATTAAACATCACTTCATTAGAGACTATGTTCAGAAAGGGATACTTGAAATTAAATTTATTGACACTGACCATCAATGGGTAGATATCTTTACAAAACCCCTTGCTGAAGATAGATTCAACTTTATAAGAAAGAATTTGAATTTTCATCTTATAAAGGAATAAGTGTTTAATTTTGATATAGTTGCCTCTGTTGTTGAACACGTGCCTCTGTTTGTCACACACGTGCCTCTATTGGCATATGTGAGTCTGCTTGATATGTGCCTCTGTTTATACGTTGGATCTAATTATTATTTAATTATTAATTATTTGTTTATATTATTTATTATCTTATCAATTTTTTAATACTTGTATCATCTGTTTTGGTGACTGTTCATATGAGTCTATTGCTTTTATCACAAAGGTGCCTCTGAGAATCTTTGTGTACACGTGTCTTTATGAGATTGGTTGATGCATTAGTGGCTGAGAGTTACTCTCACTGAGCCATTATTTTTTTTACTGCCCGAGGACAGTTTTACTGCGCCTCTTTAATACTTTGCGTGACACATTTCCTTTTTTGAAACGACAGTTTATTTATTTCTTTTATTTCATTTATTTTGAAAACTGAAAAGGGCGGTCTGCCTTTTTCAACACGTTTTATTACCCACTCACTCACTCACTCACTACACCCACTACTCACACTATCTCTCTGAGAAGCCACACGTTTTGAACCCTAAACCCCTTTCTCTTCTACCTGCTCTCTGCAACTTCCTGTTTCTCTGCAATGGCTGCCTCACAACAAGTTGCCTTTGGTCTAAATGAAGAACCTAAACCTACCTTGGTGAACGCTGAGCAACACCAACTGAAGGTAATGGTGGAACACCAAGTGAATTTTGAAGACCTAACTGCTAAAGGGTACGCCTTCAGAACTAATTTCATCGATATGGGTATAATGGATTTCTTCTGTATGGAAAACTACCCTGTGTATGAGGAACTGGTAAAGGAATTTTGGATGTATGCTTGGTGCAAGAACAACACCATTCACAGCTACGTTCAAAATAGGAATATTCTGATTACTCAGGATATTATTGCTAATGTTATCAAATGCCCTAACTCTGGAGCTGTTATTGAAGAGGGCTAGGAAAAGGATTTTGGCGGTTGGGGAACAATCAACGAGTCCATCTATGAGAAGCCTGGTGGTTCTAAAGCCGTGGACATGAAGAACAAGTTCAGAGTGCTCTTCAAGATTATAATGCACTGCATGGTTCCCAAGTTTGAGTCTGTGGACACTGTGAGCAGTGACCACAATGTGGAATTATGAGATCAAGGCCAAACTCAACATGCCAAGTCTCATTTTTGATCATCTGCGAAGAAACATCATGTTCTCCAGACCATCAAGGCTGCTCTTATGAGAAGGTTGCTCTTTGCTATCATAGACAATCAAGGCTTGATTCGACATCTTTAAGAGCTTAACACTGAAGAAGCTGGAGTTGCACTCAAAACCATGAGTATACCAACCCTCTTGATGGGATCACGGCAAGTGTACCGGATCGTTGCAAGTAATAAAATCGGTTAAGTACCGGATATCGTCCTCAAGGATTGCGTGTCAAATATCAACTTACTATTTTTATTACTATTTGAACAAGAAACAATATATTTTAGTGTTTTGAATTGATTAACAATGAAATTAAAGAAAGCAAGAAACAATATTTTTGGGTTTTCTTATATTGACCAAATATCAAACACTTGGTGCGCACAAATAATATGGATAAAAGTGGCTAGGATTTGAATCCCCTTTGTTTTCCTCTTCTCATGCAATCAAACTCAATCCCAATACAAGTCAAATTCATGCAATTGAAGTTCAAATTCACTTAGTTAGACTAGTCCCAATTCCTTGAGCAAAAGCCCCTTTAGATTAAACCAAGAACCCTAATTCCTTAGGCCTTCCTAATTCAACTAAGCATTAAGTGTAAGAATTCAAGGGAACACATAAGCATGAAGTCCTATCCCTAGGATCATCACAAATATGGCAATCAACTTCATATCTAGCATAACAACCAATTTTCCAATTGTGAAATCACACTTAGAATCAATTCAAAGATGGCCAATTAATGAAAAGCATTAAGGATGGAAGAAATTGCTCAATCAACACAAATACAACAAGTATTAAGCATTGGAAGTCATATTACACAAGAATCCAACAAAGTATTAAGCATTGGATGGAGAGGTGATGGATGATCTATTGAAGCTCCAGGGTCTCTTCCAAAGCTTGAATCTTCAAGGGAGATGGAGATGAGATGGATTTAGGGTTGCCTCTTGGCTCCCCTAGGGTTTGGAAGTGAGAACACATGAAAGGGAATGACCAAAATGAGTTAAAAGTGTGTTTTAATAAGTGTCAGGCCGAGACGAGGTGCAGGGCGCTGGTTCTGGGGCGCAGGGCGCCCAAAATTGATCAAAACAATTCCCATCAGGCGCAAGGCGCCCTCCTGCAACCGTTCTTCCATGTTGTGCTGCCTTTTTCACCTCTTTAAAGTCTGAATTAGCTCAAGGTGTCTTCATGAAAGTTGAAGCTATGGATCTTAGCTTTTAAATGGCACTGGTTTCAGCTCATTTGGACAACTAAAACTCTAGATATGATTGAAACATCGAACAGTTGTCAGGTTAGGACAGCATCACTATGTCAACGTATAGCACAAATTACCCTAACTTATAGATCGATTTAGATCTCGAGTTCTTCATCAAAGTTGAAGATAATTCTTCTATATTTCGAACAAGACTAAGATCATCTCATTTGGATTAGTGTGGCTCAAGATATAGCTTTTGAAATCTTCTTTGTCAGTGTTCGAAACCACATTCTTATCAAATTGTGCACCATTCTTGTCTCTTTCAATACCTTCAATCAAAACATCACAAATGAGGTTATTGTGCTCAAGATTTCCATTCAAATCGACAAACATCAAAATGAATTAACAATTGATGCATGCTTAATCAACATTAAATTGTGGTATAAACAAAGCATAAGTTAGGAATACATGGTGATTTCCACTTCAAAGAGAATAGAAAAATTAGATAATCTAGAGGATTATCACCTCTCCAGTGAAAACTTGAGGAAAATAAAGCTTTTATCTAAAGAAGTGATTGCTGAGATACAAAAGGAAGAAGAAGGTGGGAGAAAACCTGTAAGGAAGGGAAAGAGGAAGATGAGTGAAGTTACTGCTGAGCCTACTCACTTGGTTCAACCAGTGAGACCTGCATTCACATTGCTGAGCCCATTCACTTGGTTCAACCAGTGAGACCTGCATTCATGCCCTCAGTGATGCTAGAAGAAATTGAGGAAAAGAAAGTTGAGGTTGATGAGATGATAGCCAAATGTAAGGAAGATAGCTATCAATATTACCTATAACTCAAAAAAGAAAGGCTAAAAGGACAAGCCTCAGTTACTGCTAATGCTCCTTCCTCCACTGCTCATGTTGTTGCCTTCGGCACTACTGCTACTGCAACAACCACTTCTGCTTCTGCAACCATCAACACTGTTGTTCCTACTACCTCTGCTGTTCCTGCTACTATGTTGCACCTGCTACTTCAAAGTTGAAGCGGATAACTAAATTGGGTGATCTCCCAGCAGCAAAGAAAAACAAGGTACTAGATGATGTTGTACGTTTGTATGATACTGTTTATGGTTCTGGATTTGTTGGCTCCACACAACCTGTTATGTCTAAACCTATCCCTCCTCCACAACTCTCTAAACCTATTCCCCCATCTAAACCTTCTCAACCTTCTAAGAAACCCTCTCCTCCTAAAAAGCCTTTGCCTTCTTTACCCTCTGACTCATCTTCATCTAATGAAGAGGAAGCTGATTGTGTCCCTCTGAGATAGAGACAGAGACAGAGACCTCAATCCCAAGTTCAATTTCCTTATATTGAACCCATCTCTGCTATTCACCTTTCAACCTCTACTTCTGCATCACCTTCACCACAAACCACTCATATTCCACCATCTCAACCACAAACAACCAAAACACCTTCACCACAACCTAAACCTACTACTCCTCCACTTAGCCCCAAATCACCACCTAGACCTCCCTCACCTTCTTTAACTCAACCTGACTTAAACCACCCCGAATCTTTCAATGAAACAGTACCTGAACCTATTATCCAGGAACCCTTATCCCCTTCATTGACTCTGATTCTGTTTGTGAAGCACAACCTCTCTTTATCCTTCAACCAGTACCTGACCCCTCTTTTCAACTTGCTATTATTGTACCTTTTTCACCACATATTCATTCTCCACCTCATTCACCAGTATTGGCTGAACCTAAAGCTACTGCAGAACTAATTGTAGATGATGACTTAGTCATTACAGCTACAATTGCCTCTGAGGTAATTCAAGGACTTGAACCTGATGATAATGTTGTTGCCATCATTGACCCACCAACCCTGCTTCTTCCCGCACCCCCTGGCCCCATTGTTTAGATTGGTTATGAGCCTCCTCCTAACCATCGGGAAGCAAGAATTGTGTCTGAACGCTATCCACACCTGATTGCTGGTTTTGAGAGCCTTAAGGCTAAGAGATACCGTGAGTATCAAGACTGGAAAATAATTGAAGAAGAAAGAATGGAAGCTAATTCTGTCTACACATGCTCAAGAGGACCTTCTTGCCAATTGGCAATTTGTGCATAACTGGTTTGAACAGCACAACAAGGATCAACTTGAAAGGAACAGAAGATTAGTTGCTGCTTCTACTTGGAATGTGCCTTAAAGGAGAAGCACCCCTGTCGTTTGGGAACCTGAACCTGCTCCCATACTCCTACCTGCTCCACCTGCACCTATTCCTCCACCTCCACCTGTCACAGAACCTGTTACCCCTCCTCCTGCTTCAACTGCTATGATCACTCAGCCATCTGTCTCTGGTTCTGGAACTGCTTCTGCATCTACATGTTGTTCTATAGTTGTCCCTCGGGAAGTCTTGGATCAGCTTGTTGAAGATAACAAGCTCTTCAAGAAATATATGGAAACTACTGAGAAGCGTTTGGAAGCTTCAGAGAGGAAGAATGATGTTATTACTGATATGCTGCAGGCCATTTTAGATCGGTTGCCTAAGCCTTAGATAGCCTTTAGGATTTTTTTTCTTTTTACCATCTTGTTTTTAGCATGTTATTTATCTTTCTTTAATTAATTGTTTGTAATTTGGCACTTTTTGATTAATGAAATCAATTTTTGGCTCTTACTGATTTACATCAATCTTTCTCAAATAATATTTTGACTATGATGTTCTTTAATTATTCTTAACCTTTTTGTCTGATAACAAAAGGGGAAGAAGAAAATATAGATTTATAGAGTAATTGATGAACCTGATATATTAACAAAGTGTCATCATACGTTGCATTTGTGCATTATTTACTCTGATACATTAACTTGGAATGAAGTATATGCTCTGGAAGATCTATATGTTTATTTAAGTTCAGATACTTTATTTAAAATGCTCTGAAATGATATATTCATTTAATGTGATTTTACATTTAGAAAATATTTATATGTGCTTAATTCAGGGGGAGCCTCTGAAATTATTTTAAATAAATATTTTTCTAAAGGAAAATTGTTCATCATGTATTTGTCATCATCAAAAAGGGGGAGATTGTTGGAATCAAGTGGACTCAGAAACAATGACCCTTAATTGTTTTGATGATAACAAATAGTAAATAGAACAATTTATCATCTGGGGTGTTTGTTAGTGTGCAGTAAATCACTATTTATCAGAAGAAATTGTCTCAGAAGACTTAGTGAAATTGTGAATTTCACACTTAGATCCATAAATCTAAGTCTGGCATGGATCCTCTGAAATCTCGCTAACATCATCATGTGAAAGCCCTGCTCTGAAATGGTCAACTTTGTTGGTGGTCAACGCTCTGGTAAAACCATAATTTGACTTGGTCAACTCTGTTGGTAATCAACATTGGCAAGACTATGTTCTGGCTTAGTCAACTCTGTTTCTGGTCAACGCTCTGGTATTCAGTCAACGCATAAACAGACTTTGGTTAGACTACTTTATGGAAGCCTTCGTCCAATTCTTCATGACTCTCTCATGTGAAAGGCCAACACATTTTGTGCTGAAGAACTCACATCTGTTTCAAGCTCACTCTGGTGAACAGTGTGGCTCTGATAAGAAATCAGACTGAAGTTCATTTAAGGCTACTTCATGTATTTAAGAGACCTCATTGATGAAGCATTTAAATGTACGAGGTATCAAAAGCCAAAGGGAATGTCAACGAATATAATCATCAGGAAACTTGCTCTCAAAAGGGTCTTATATTCAAAAAGGTCATAAGAGACAAACATTCTGATTTTGTCTGCTGTGTCAGTATGCTTTGAGCAGAGTGAAAAACGACGTGACTTTGCTAAAGCCACAAAAAGGGGATCTGAAGTCTTTTGACCTAGGTGAAAAGAGCTGTTAGGTCACAACGACACTATTCACAACCCTATCTATATATACCTTACTTCATCCACTGAAGTAGGTTAACGTTGTGATACAAAGTGAGCAACCAAGAATCATTCCAAGTATCTGAGATCATATTGAACAAAGCACTTAATTGTTTTTACCCTTTCAGTTTGAAAGTGATTCTTTATGCTTGAGTTTTTCATTGTATATCCTCTCTGTGAGAGTTATTTTGATATTGTTTCAAATCAGTTTTGAACATTGTATTTAGCCCAGTAGTGGCTGTATTCCTTAGAGGTTTGACTGCACTAAGTCGTTCTAAGAAATTGTGAGTATAGTCCGGTTGGCAGTATTATACTCTCAAGTATAATCAGGTTGATTATAGTGGAGAAATCCTTCAAGTGTGTGAAGGGACTAGACGTAGCTATCAGGTGATAGTGAACTAGTATAAATCACTGTGCCACTCTCTTCTCTTTACTTACGTACTGCCTTATTTTATTAACGAGTTGTTTTGAAAATGTTTTCATAAACACACAAGCTTTGCGAAAATATTTCTAAAACCAAATTCAAACCTAATTTGTTTGGTATTAAATATTCTTGTTTCAACTGCTACAACTAAGATCATTTTCAGCTATAAATATTGTGAAAAATAGGCCCTGAAACAACATGAAAGATGAACTTCTAGTTGAGTGTTTGACTACTTACATTGAGAGAATTATTGCTAAAGAGTTTGATACAAATTCTATAACTTATGAATTTTATGACATGAAGGAACAACGTGACAACTTAGATAAAACATATGATGTACAATGTGCACGACATAGATACTATTATGATTTAATGTTTATTTAATATTTGTTAATAAATTTTTTTTGTTGTTAATTTTTTTGTAATGTGACAAATTCCTAACTTCATCCCTGTACATGACAAGATATTATGACGTTGTTTTATCCATGTCGTTGGTGCGGTGATAATTCATAAGGTTACTACCTGAAAGAAATGGGCCCAATGCCCTACCTTGGTCAGAAAATGCAACTACGACTGTGTGAAACTAAAGCGGCCCATGCTATGGCCACCTCCCTTTATAATTGTCCTCCTCCTTCTCGATATAAAAAGACCAGAATGCCCCTACCCCTAAAACTAACCCAGTTCCTCTTTCCCTTTCCCCTCCCCACCCCCACCATCTCACACACCGTTACGTCCCTCCCACCTTCACTATGGCCCCCTCAACACCCACTCTACGCGGTATCTTTGACATCTCCCCCAGCTCCCACCTCTATCCACATGCAACTTTGTTATGAAACATTTTTTTTTCGCGCTTTCATGTTATCTGGAAACTAAATTATGGACATGTCTGATATTTAGTTTTCGGAAATTAGGAAAATGATATTTTATCTGTATGGAAACTCTATTTTTCCAGTCATATATCATTGTGTAATCTGGAAACTAATTTTGAGACTAGTACAAAACTTATTTTCTGGACGTGGAAAATGTGAGTCTGGAAATTAGTTTTCGGATGTTTGATTAGTATTGAAAAAAAAGTGACATGTATATTTATAGGATGACACTTATTGAAGGTTTTAGGATAGTAAATAGCTGCATTTTTATAGCTGTATCATCATGTTCTAATTATATATTGATGTGTTGATATAAATAAGGATTTCAATTACAGTTTTGGACGTGGATAAAATGTGAGAGATAATATAACCGACTTTTACATAAATACATAAATGTGAGTGAATAAAGACCATACAAAAAGTGTACACAAAAAGTCAATACAAAAAAGTGGTCGTAGATCTCTTCCTTCAGATATAGACCCGTCCCTCCATGCGAGGTGGGAACACTAAACTCAACACATCCTACGCTAAGTCCCAGTCCTCGATGCCTTCAGGTTTCGTGAGACATTTGTCCATCATCGCATGCTCGATCTCATAGTTCCTCCTGAACCTTCCCTGCAAACAACAAAAAATAATACTAATGTCTTATTATCATATTTTAATAAATGGAATACATAAACATATAATATGAACATACCTCTGAGTCCTGAGCACCATTAGATCCAACAACTGGAGTTGGCGCTAGCATTGTCGATGTTGTTGCTTGTATGAGTTACAGATAGGGGATCCTGCAAAACCACTCCATATATCCAGGAACTACATTTGTTGGATGTGTGATCGCAGGATTATTGTCGATTAAATGCTCCGAAAAATCCAGCCATAGCTGATCCATCTCAGCTGGAGATGTTAGTTGAGCTCTAAGATCGCATAGTGATCAGGGTATGCTTTGCCCATGTGATAGTATTTGAAGTAGAAAAGTAGTAGAGGTAAGTTGTGGAATGTAGTCAAATAGTATTAGAAGATGGGAGGCTTTACAATTTGGAGCTAGAATGTAGTTTGTATTGCTCTCAAATTGATTGATTACAAATGCACCCAAACTTGCCTATTTATAGGTGCTTGAAGATGGTTCTAGCAATAGATGGTTCTAGGCTTTTCTTGACTTATTTTTACATTTGATTATTCTAGAGGCATTTGATTATGGTAGATATTTCTAGGAATTCTCTAGTCTTTCTACATTGTTTTGTATTAGATACTTCTAGGCTTATATGGCTATTTCTAGGCATAAGCTATCCTAGGCTTTTGTAGAAAATTCTAGAAAATTGCAGATCTTTAACACTCCTCCTTGATGCAATTTTTGGAAACTCCGAGCTTTGTCCTCGTTCCTCAAACTTGACTCTGGGCAATGCCTTTGTAAATATGTCCGCAATTTGGTCTTGATCGTGCGACTTGAGCTCGATTTCTTTAGTTGCCTCTGCTTCCCTGATGAAGTGATATTTGATTGCTATATGCTTTGTTCTATTGTGATGCACTGGATTCTTTGCCATTGCTATTGTCGATTTGTTGTCACGATGAGATTATGGTAGGGTCATCTCTTTGTTCACCCATGTCTCAAGTATTCTCCGAAGCCATATAGCTTGATTTGTCGCTTCAGCTGCTGCCACGTACTCAGCCTCTGCCGTTGATTGTGCAACAGTCGCTTGCTTCTTTGATGCCCATGAGAAAAAACCTGATCCTAGTAAGAAGGCATAGCCTGATGTGCTCTTCATGTCATCAGCCGAACCTGCCCAATCACTATCGGTCAACTTTGAGTTGGTCATGGTTTTATACCATATACCAAACTCCTTCGTGCCTTGTAAATATCTTAGAACTCTTTTAGCTACTCCATAGTGAACCTGACTTGGTTTCTGCATGAACCTTGATAGAAGACTTGTAGCATACATGATGTCTGGTCGCGTAGCTGTAAGATATAATAGGCTCCCAATTAAGCTTCTATAGTGCGATGCATCAGCTTCTGGTGCTCCATCTTCCTTTAACAGCTTCTCATTTGTTACAAGCGGAGTAGCGACTGGCTTGCAGTCATTCATCCTGAATTTCTTTAATAATGCTTCTGTGTATTTCTTCTGACATATGAATATCCCTTCTTTTTGTTGTTTTACCTCTATGCCGAGGAAATAATTCATCAAGCCAAGGTCGGTCATCTCGAATGTCTTCATCATGTCTTCTTTGAACTTAGTTATCATTTCTATATTGTTTCCCGTGTAGATAAGATCATCTACGATAGGAGACAATGAGAGTATCTTCTTGACTTTGGGTCTTGGACGTATAGTGTTGGCTCACTTTGCTCCTCCTGAATCCTTGATCGGCGAAGTATCGATCAATTCTGCTATACCATGCTCGAGGAGCTTGTTTTAGACCATATAAAGCTTTTCTTAGTCTTAGCACTTTACCTTCATTGCCTTTACTGACAAAGCCTTGTGGTTGCTCCACATAAATCTCTTCTTGTAGTACCCCATTGAGGAAGGCTGACTTGACATCTAATCGAAAATATTCCAGCCTTTTGAGTCGCTAGAGCTATTAAAGCTCTTATTGTATCCATTCGAGCAACTGGAGCAAATGTCTCATTGTAGTCGACTCCAGGTTGCTGTGAGTAGCCTTTTGCTACTAGCCTAGCCTTGTGTTTTTGTATTGAGCCATCAGGGTGAAGCTTTGGCTTATAAACCCAGTTGACTCAATAATATCTTTATTTTTTGGACAATGATACTAGCTCCCACGTGTTATTTTTCTCTATCATTTTATTTCTTCCTCCATTGCCTTGACCCATACTTCTTGCCTTGAAGCTACTTCATAGCTTTCAGGCTCAAGTATAGCCAAGTTGCAAGATTGATATATATCCACCAACGATTTTTCTTTTATCGGAGTAGATTCTGGTGAAGAATCTTGTTGTTGTCGTGGAGATGAAGGGGGCGTACCTGAACCTACAGTTACTTCGTCGACTTCTTCTTGAGGTTGTTGTCGGTAACGAAAAACCGCTTCTCTCAATTTTTCTTTATCCCGTTCAAGAAGCACCTTCATCAACTTCAACATCTCGACCGACAAATGAGCTTCTTTGTTTGTAAGTTGTAGACTCGATAGCCTTTTATTGCGTCTTTGTACTCCCAAGAAGATTCCTCGTCTTGTCTTGTCTTCAAGCTTATGTCTCTTTTGATCCGCACATGAATATAGCATATGGATCCAAAGACCCTTAGATGTTTAGCCGATGGTTTTTGCCCACTCCAGGCTTCAATAGGAGTTTTGTCTTGAATCGCCTTAGTTGGACATCTGTTGAGTATGATGCAGTGTAGACTGCCCAAAAGGTGTTTGGTAATTCTTTTTCCTTCAAAGATTGATCTCGCCATCTCCATGGTATCGATTTCTTCTTTCGACACTCCATTTTGTTGTGGAGAATATCATCAGAACCTGTCGCTCAATGCCTTCATCTTCGCAGAATTTATCAAATTCGTGGGAGTTGTACTCTTTTCCGCGATCACTTCTAAGCCTCATTATATGTTTACGCTTTGCTTTTCGACAAGGGCCTTAAACTTCTTGAATGTTCCAAAGACTTCGATTTTTCCTTGATGAAGTAGACCCAAGTCATTCTAGAAAAGTCATCAATAAAGAGGATGAAATACATTGTTGTCAAGTGATGGTGTCCTCATTGGTCATAACGCCGGTATGGATGAGCTCCAACAAGTCTTTTGCTCTCCATCTTTGGATGGTTAAAAACGGTAACTGTGTTGCTTCCCGAAGACATCCTTCACAAACTCCATTATTTTCTTCCAAGCGTGGGAGATCTCTCATCATATTCTTCTGATATAACAACTTCAAGGCTTGAGTGTTGAAGTGGCCAAATCTCCGATGCCATAGCCAGGAATCATCAACTTGCACCTTCATGGCAATGTTAGTGGTATATTTAAAGTTTATCGAGAAACTTCTGTTCCTCTTCTCCATTTTTACTTGGGCTATCTCAACCCTTTTATTATTGTTATCATAGATTGTGCATTTATCTCCTTCAAAGTGAAGGGCATATCCTTTCTCCATCATTTGGCCAATGCTCAAGAGGTTTTCTTTAAGATTGGGAACTAGTAAGACATCTTTAATGAATCTCGTACCTTTCTTTGTCTCCACCATGACAAAGGCCTTTTCCTTTTGACTCCACGATCGCACTGCTTCCTAGTCGAACCTTTACTTTGACGAGTCATCAATATCCTTGAAAATGCTCTCATCTTTCGCCATGTGATTGCTGCAACCGCTATCCAAGTACCAGTTTCCACACATTTCGTCACTAGAATCTTGGGTAGCATAGAATAGATGTTGCTCACGGTCATGTGGATTTTGCTCACACTCGTGCTCTTCAACGAAATTGGCCTGATGTGTATTTTTGCTTTAAAGCTTCTTCTCCACGTGCCCAAATCTCTTGCAATGTCGACACCGTGTTTTCCACGATAGCGACAGTCTTTCTCGGCATGATTTGTCCTCTTGCAGATGCCACATGGAGGATACTCATCTTGATTTTTCTTTGAGAAATTTCTAGAATTCTCTTTGTTTCTAAAATTTTCTCCACTATTTTTGTTTCCTCCATATCCTTTATTTTGAGACCGTAATTTGAGCTTTGATTGAAAGGCATTTTCTATTGAGTCATCTTCATGCCTACTCAATCTTTGCTCATAAGCTTCAAGAGAGCCCATTAGCTCTGTCACCGATAAAGTAGACAGGTCTTTTGTTTGTTCAATCGTAGTCACGATTGAATCATACTTACAGGGAATAGAAATTAATATTTTCTCAACAATTCTTTTGTCGAGAATATTTTCCCCATAGGCTCTCATTTGAGAAACTATTTCTTTTATTTTAGAATAGTAATCTTTTACGGTCTCGGACTCCTTCATTTTTATTAACTCAAACTCACGTCTTAGAGTTTGAAGTTTGGCCACGTCTTGTCACTTCCTTGAAACTCCTCTGTAGTGTGCTCCATGCTTCTTTGGCACTTGTAGCTCCCATTATTCTTGGAAAAATAGCGTCGACTCGCTTGTTGTAGAAAAAATAACGCTTTCGTCTTTTTGTTTATTTGTCTTCAACTCTTTTTCTTTGAAGATAAGAGTTGAAGTGTCTGCGATGTGATAAATCCTTCTTCTACAACGTCCCACAAATCTTGGGAGCAAAAAAATGTCTTCATTTTAATGCTCAAAAATCATAATTTTCAGAAAAGCGAAGCGGTAATAGATGGAGATTGAATGGTATTAGCCATGAGTTAAGAAAATTTTGGGACTAGTATAAAATGTAAGGAGGAATTTTTTTTGGAAAATAGTTGGGTAATTTTTACGCCCAAAGATATGACCTAACCAGGCTCTAGATACCACCTGATAGTATTTGAAGTAGAAAAGTAGTAGAGGTAAGTTGTGGAATGTAGTCAAATAGTATTAGAAGATGGGAGGCTTTACAATTTGGAGCTAGAATGTAGTTTGTATTGCTCTCAAATTGATTGATTACAAATGCACCCAAACTTGCCTATTTATAGGTGCTTGAAGATGGTTCTAGCAATAGATGGTTCTAGGCTTTTCTTGACTTATTTTTACATTTGATTATTCTAGAGGCATTTGATTATGGTAGATATTTCTAGGAATTCTCTAGTCTTTCTACATTGTTTTGTATTAGATACTTCTAGGCTTATATGGCTATTTCTAGGCATAAGCTATCCTAGGCTTTTGTAGAAAATTCTAGAAAATTGCAGCATCTTTAACACCATGTCCAAATTGTCGCAACACCACATCACGTGTCCTTTGGTATAGTCACATCCTCAAGTGGAGACACCTCATGTGCAGGCACCTCTATTGGCACCTCATCTAGTACATTCACCTCCTCAAGTGCAGGTACCTCTTCTGGCTCCTCGGCCACAAGCTCATTGATGAATAGCCTGACGATTCTTCATGTTGAAGCTGTCAGCCTTTGCCGATTGGTGCGAGTGACTATGATGAAAGAAGTATCCCCCTTCGTACGTATCATACTACAGTAAACACTGCTATTAAATAGGCATTTTTATCTTATCTGGAAATAAGATTCCATACATTGAAAGGCAATGGACCCCACTCACCCCGTTAATGGAGGTTCTGCTTCCCCTCTAGGGAGATTTCACTTGATAATTAGAGGTTTGTTCCTTACTCATTGTCTCCGACGTAAGGCTGTCGGCATAGTCGTTACCCTCTAACAGAAACCTTCATGAGCTTGCCTTTAGTGGCGTGACCACCTCCAGAGCCATCAGACAGGGGGTTACTCTTGAAAGTAAAAGCGAGATCGCAAGCTTAATGGGTATCGGTGAAAAGCAACCCCGTTTCTTTCATTCAGTGTCGTAGTTTTTTATGTGTTTTGGCCGTAGGGTCACCCTTGTTGGTGTTGTTAGGGAGCATGCATGTCCAATTTTCGTTTTCAGATCGAGCATGGCGAAATTTCCTTATGTTTGATCAAAATCAATGCATGCAATCTCACACTAAGGGTTTAAAGTATACCTACTTTGATGCATTCTTGATGATGATGGAGTTGGATCACTAGATTTGATACTGCAAATCCTCTAGAGAAGTCCACACTAGGTAGTTGCTTGAAGCTTTCTCTCCCTTCGAGTGCTAGCTCCTTAGAGAGGGAAATGTGCAAATGAGCCTCTTTAGTTCAAAATGAACTAAGCCACTTACTTAAGTAGTAAGTGTTAGTTAACAGCTTAATCACCTTAGTGGGCCCAGTCCATTTAGGTCCATTAGTTTTATTAGATCTAGTCTAATTAATTTCCTTAATTTATTTAAATAAAATCCATTTAAGTAAATACTATTATTATTATTATTATTATTATTATTATTATTATTATTATTATTATCTCATTTAAATATTAATATCTCCATTAATCAAATTAAGTCTAACTTAATCTAATTAATTTCCTTTGCTCTAAGACTACATACAAGTGTGTGACCCTATAGGTTCCCACTAGAATTGACCATGATATTAAATATTATATTAATGTAAAATATTCAATATAATATTAAATATCACAAGCAGTGAGCTGCAACTATCAATACATCATTGTCCCCAACCTATGGAAATCGGTGATCCGATATGAACCTTACCACTACCACGTCATTGTGAAGCCCGTGTCCTTCGTCCTTATGTCTCAATTGAACACGATGCATAAATGTGTTATCATCACTAACATTCAATCATTATTTCCTCGTTTCCCGACTAGATATGTAATATCTCACAGTCCCAATATCTCATATCGGTCCCTGTGACGCATGGCCACGCCTTTCCACACCTCACTTTATCGAGTGGCTGGAGACATAAACCTCTGCTATGTAGGAGGGACGAATCATGTCTACATCACTCACATCCTTCACATGATTCATTGATGGCCCAAATAATGCCTTTATAATCACTCGGTTAAAGGTGACGTTTGACACTTTTCAAAGCCAACAACTCTACACATAGGAATGTAGTGACTTCAAGTCAAAGGACTTTCTTCATTAAGGTCGCCATGAGGAATTCCTATGACACTTACATAACTCTTATGAAGCGTTCTCATATGGGTCAATCCAGTATTAGATACCTATGTGTTGACATGATATCACATATCTGAGGCACGTGAGATGTGGCCATTAGTCACCCACACAATAGTTTATGCATTATTATTGTCCTTATCAACAATAATACTCGACTACAAATAGTTTAAGAATAGCATTTTATAGTTCAACGGGGTTTCACGATCAAGTCATATTTGTTGTTCCAATAAACGAACTATCTATTCTAAGAACTTTATTATGTCATACAAATAAAAAACACAATAAACTAATTGCCTCATATATCAAGTATACGTAAAATGTCATGATACAATGTGTATAACAAGAATGCCAGTAGGGCTTACACTAACAGGTGTGAGGTAAGGTCGATAACATTTTGGAGGCCTCTGCTGAGTTCCTTGAGGCCAGCGCATCTAACAGGCATCTTGGTAGCAAATCTGGTACAATGTGTTTCTCCAAAATATTGTTTCTTAGAGTAGAAGAATAGAAGGGTACATTGTTTTTTTTGCAAAATTGACAGTTTTGACACCTTAATGGTTCTCTATAGGTTGTAAAGGCATAGTTCAAATGGAAAGACACAGCATGCCATATTTCCTTGTGATCCCCCTATCTATCATTCCCCCTTCTTGATATAGATTTCTTGATATAGATAGAAGAATATTGAGCAAAATATCCCAGAGATGAAGAAGCGGACATAATGAACAAGGAAGAAGTGAAGACACGCTTGTTAGGGGCTCTTATGTAAAGCATGTGATGAACAACAGAGACCTTAAAGTTGTGACACCACTATCAAATGTGGGGGAATCAAAATGCCAACAGTATGTTAGAAATGATGCCCAGCTCGAGCACCATCGCTGAGAGAAACTAGCGTTGGCCTATCCTCAATCTGACCTGTCGCCTCGACCACTAGCAAAACCTTTGGATCGCAGCTACCAAGCAAGTGGAGCCTATAAGAAAGTGTAGTTAATTCTCTATGTTTGTGTTCCTATGTTTTAACCTCTGCTTAGGACAATAGTTTAGTTTTGAAGTTTTGTAGTGATAGTTGTTCTCGCAACAACAATGTGTCCTGGTTTGTATTGTGGGATGTGTAGGAGACAAAACATATGTTGTTTGATATGACAAAGTTAATTCGCCTGGTATGTTGTCAATGTTGTTATGCATTTAGTGTAATGTTTCGGGTCTTGCCATATATCAATGGAAACTTTACACTGTTGACTAAAAACAATAATTTCATACTCTGAAAACCTCGAAATAAAATGAAAACAAAATTTGATAACTTAATACCTTTTACACTGTTCAACAGAGACTGCGAGGATGTCATTACAAGCGATAGAAGCTGCAAATGGGGCAAGATGGAAACTACCCGGTGAGAGCACGAGGAAGAAGAAAAGCTTCAGAAATGAACAGAAGCATCAATATGGAAACTACAAATGGGAGAAGGAGAAGTTGGAAGCTTCCGTCTAGAATGGGCTTTCGAAGAAGACGTGGACCTTTGTATGGAACCAAATCAGACCAAATAGTGGTTCGTATGAGTTTACTCTAGCTTATCCTCTTCATGATGGTGATGATTTCAAGTTCCAGAAATCAAGTGATGAGGATATCATGTACGACTCACTGTAACTACGGCCATCATGTAGCGTCATGGAAAATATCTTCTTCAATATCTCTGTTTGCTTTTTGCCGTAAAAGGTGATGGCCTATCAGAGTCAATCACAATCCAGTCTCAAGAGGTCACAGGCTTCAAACATTTTGCAACAGCCAAGTATAAGGTAGTTAAGTCCATGTCTGGATTCTCTTTCGTGAGTGGCAAAACATAAAATTGATTTTGACATGTTTCTCTAGGTTAGATTCTTACTTGAAGTTAGATTTTGGAGCTTTTGCCTCAAAGCGTGATTTTTAGCCTTAAATTTATTGTTCAACTCACTTTTACGTAGATGTATCCAAACATAAATCACTTTACATTCAACACACTTTTAGCGAAAATCAATTTTACAAATCAATAAGTATTTAAGAATAAAACTCCATTTCATCAAACTCATCATGCCCAAATCAATATTATCAACTTCGTGGGCCTCAAAAAATTGGCTAGGAAAATTGCAACTTGGCAGTTGCTTCCTCCACCCACTAGTGCAAAATACACCTTTAATCGCGGTTAAAATAGACTTTTAATCGCGGTTTTCATACCGGCGTGTATTTTTTCGGCGTTGTAAGTGTGAACATTTAACGCCGGTTTATAAACCGGCGTTAAAAGTCACTTTTAATCGCGGTTTTTATCAAAACCGGCGTTAAAATCCAGCATCAAAAGAAATAATTTTTTTTTGGAAAAAACGAAAAAAATACTTTTAATCGCGATTTTTAGTAAAACCGACGTTAAATGTTACTTTTAATCGCAATTTTACTGAAAACCGCGATTAAAAGTGTTTTTCTTTAATTTTTTTTTGTTTTATCCTTCCATGCCTATTATTATCAAATCACTTCAAATGGGAACATCATTGTACACATTGTACAATAGATACAACATACACTTGACTACAGCAGTAATACTGATGTTTGCATAAATTAAGATTACTACTATTATAATAATAGAACAAAAGATAGCATTCATACTGGTGAAAGAAGGCAAAAAGAAATTTTGATGGACTAAATAATGACATACTTGAAAGAAGGAATTTGTAGGTAAAGAATTGTAATAGTAGCTAGTTTGTAGTTTGGATCATAATAGTTGCCCAAACTGTTGCTATAATAGTACCTGGACCAATAAATAAATTGATGTTAGATCAAGCTTTTAACACAACTTTTTGATAAAAAGAATTCATCAACAGAAAGAAGTATTGAGTACTAAATGTAAAACCCATTATTTCCAAAAAAAAGTTGAGGGAAGAAATAAGATAAGAAAAAACTGGCAAGTTAACTGAGATAACATCATCTAAGAAAAAAGATAAGAAATTGAATGAGCAACACAAAAAGATAGCCAATGCTAAACTCTGCCCCTCCCAAGTTGGGCTTGATTGAACTGAGAATAAGATAGAGCCTTGACAGGAGAAGGATATCATTCTAGCTAAGCATTTAAAAACCAAATGTTGAACATGCTATAAACACTAAAACATATAATACTTACAACCAAAGAATAGATAGAGCCTTGACATGGAGGTCTGCTTGTGCTTGCTGCACCAGCTTTCTGAACTTCACCGGATCATAGTTCCCCTCAAAATAATACTGCAGTAATCAAAAATAGAAAAAAGAAGAACACTGATTATCTCTCGCCACTAAAGTCATAAAAGGAAAAAAATGCATAGTTCAAATACTACGTAACATGAGAAAGTTAACACCATTTTGGATGCACCACGAGATCAAACCTTAACTTCATTTTCCAGAACTTATTCCATATCTTAAAACGTAGAAATTAATCAAAATAAAGAGCAGAATCTATACTTACTTAGCCATAAAAACACTGCACCAATAACATGAATCAAAACATGAATGAAATGGAAGACTGAGTAACAACTAATGATGATTGATATTTGACAGACAAATTTGGTCAAGATGTTTATAATGAAGTAAATCTCAAATAACCATGAGTCCATGAAATAACTGAACCTGAGGAGAAGTAAAAATGGCCTAACCTACAATGAATTGCATTAAGTTAAATGTGGATGCAGGGTGCTTTGAAGGTGGTCTGACAGGTTTTGGTATGATCGCTCGCAATAATTTGGGCGTTGTTCAGTTTGCTGCAACCAAGCTGGAGCACATGGAAGTTTCCCCCTTTTTGGCTGAAGCATTGGGTCTCAGATGGGGCTTGATGTGGGCTGCTATGCAACATTTCCCTAATCTAATTGTTGAATCTGATTCTGAATCTGTGATTAAATGTCTGCTAGGCTCTGCTAATGTTGCTGAAATTGAGCTGATAATTAGAGATTGTCATGGTTTATTAGCCAACTTATGTAACACTAGAGTTGTTTGGATTAAAAGAAGTTGTAATTCTGTTGCTCATGGCCTAGTTGGCACTGCTAAGATCCTAGGAACTCATAGTTGGCAGGGGAATGTCCCTGATCAAGTCTTCTCGGCCTATTGTAAGGAAATCTCCTTTGTTTGAATGAAATTTCATCTTTGCTGTCAAAAAAAAAAAAAAGAACTGAAGGCACGAGCATTAATATGTCAGTTCTTTTTATACATTAACAATTTAAACAACTATCAATCTAAACATTAACAACTTAAAATGCTAAGCAAACCATAACCACGAGCATTAGGCATATTAACAATATTAATATGGCTCCACCAAACAGGAAATTGATTATCATTACCCAATGCAAAATGCAAGAGCGGTAACTTACGCCAATATATCTAATTCTTTCTCTTTGGATTCATTCCCTCATTCATTGATTAAAACAGGGATAAGCCAATGCCACTAGCAAATAGCAACCAACGCGTCATGACTCCAATTTCATATAGGGACATAATTTATATAATACAAAATCTGAAAGGAGATCAAGCAAATGTTTACGATCAGGTTTCGAGAAGGATATGAAATTAAGTTTTTATTCGATTCATAGAAATTGAATAATAAATGCAAATTAAGTTTCAAGATTGAAGAGGAAGCTTTCTAATAAACCGGATTCAAATTTTCTGAAAATCAAAGAACAAATCATGAAAGAAATCGCAGAGGAAGGAAAAATGGAAGCCGAAGAGGTTAAGCGTAGTAGTGGACGGAATCAAATTAATCACACACAAAAGCATAAGCATCTCAATTTAATCGAGACGAGAAGTTGATACGAAGCAATATGTAATAACAGTGGAAAGTGTACCTTGGCGTTAGCAAAAAGGGAGGAAAGTGTTCAGAGGGTGATGGCAACGGCGACGGCTTGTGCCCATTTCTTCTTCTTCTTCTTCTTCCTCCTCCTCCCATCCCTCCTCCACCACCGTCCTCCACCACCAACCACCGGAGCACCACCCCTCCACCACCACCATCTCCCTAAAATACCTCAATTCCTTCTTCCTTCTCTCTTCTTTTCTCTTCCTTCTTCCTCCCATCCCCCTCCACCACCGGAAAACTCGCCGGAGCCACCACCCCTCCACCCCCAACACCGGAACACTTCCATAGGGGCCACCGCGACCAACCCAGCGGCCACCAGAGCTAAACCTGTCCATTTTCGCGATTCTGTTTTTTTTTTCGAAATTTTACAGCATCCCGTAATTGAATTACCGGAAGCCTGTAAAATTTCGGGAAAAAAAAAAAGCAGAATCGCGAAAATAGATAGGTTTAATTTCGATGGCTGTTGGGTTGGTCATGATCTGGTGAGGTGTTCGATGTTGAGGTGAATGTAACTTCAGCGAGTTTTCGATGTGGAGGGATGGGAAGGAAGAGGGAATAAGGAATGTAGGTATTTTGGGAGGTGGTGGTGGTGGAGGGTGGTGCTCCGGTGGTTGGTGGTGGAGGACGGTGGTGGGGTGGTGGAGGAGTGGTGGGAGGAAGAAGAAGGAAAAAAAAATAGCTCTTTAGATAGGGGTATTTTTGGGATTTCATAAATTTAAGTTGGGGTGGAGGGTGCTGGCAACATATTGGTGGGGTGGAGGAAACAACTGCCTTGCAACTTATGACATGGAGAAGGAAAAAAGAAATCGGACACTTCCAAGGTTGTTTGGATATGAAGTGTGAAACCGAATAAAGTGAAACAGAATGAAAAAGAGTGGAGTGAAATAAACTAGGATGAAACAAAGTTACCATTTTATTTTCTAATGATTAGAATGAATTAGATTAGTTCCATAGAAGAAATAGTGAGATAATAGATGAAATAGGACGGAGCCAGAAAGGTAATATCAGCAGTTGACTTGTTTTCTTGTGCTTTTTGCGGGGTGAAGCTAGAAACGGCTTTCCATTTGTTTTGTACTTGTAATTTCTCTTTCGTTTTTGTTGGGTGTGTTTAGGTGGTTAGGGATGGAAGTTGTTATGCCATATTATTTTTTATGAGGGGTGTTGCGTTGAGAGGTAATGATTTAACACCTCATGTTATGAGTAATTTTGTAGATAAAGAATGAAGGTATCTTCTCTAATCAGCCTCTGGATTTTTGGTAAGATCCTAGATCTAATTAAGATGAGGTCCTAGAAGTGTTAATGATTATGTCTGTCTAACTTATGTCTTATGCGAATCCCATTAAATGTATACATAGGCTATATAGTTGGGAGTTTCTCTCTTTTGGGTAGGTGCACGGTTGCTTTCCTTTGTGGATGACACGGTTTTGTTCTTATGTTCTGTTACTCTCCTCATGTCGAAGACTTTTGTACATGAATTGGAATACTCCTTATATTTCTTTTCTTTATTAATATATGTCATTTTGCTGTTTCAAAAAAAAATGAAATGGGATATAGAATACATTACAATGGGATAGAATACATTACACTCTAACATATTTGATTCCATTCCATCTTGTTTATAAACAATCCAAACAAGAAAACTTAACTTGATTCCATTTCATTTCACTTCATTCCATTCCTTTACATTAGTCCAAACATTACCAAAATATCCAACAGGGTAATATACCAACGTTAATTAATTAGGGTCAGAAAATAACAAAATCTGTATATTGATCGCCCGACTAAAAATTACTGGATACACCCAGATTTTGCCCCCTCTACTTATCTACTTGGTCCTTTCCAGATAAGCTAACAACGATTGAGCACAAATAAAGTGAGGTTGAGCTTATTTAACAAAGGAATGAAGTGGGTGAGACAAGATAGGGAGGCTAAAAAGTGTTTTCAAAAATGTTAAGAGAACGCGACTTAACATAGATAACAGATACGGAGAAAAATGGCAGGTTGTTTCTGAGAAAAATGTTTCAGGCCTGAGTAGTGAATAAGAATTTGAATTGCACTGGAATCAGTTGAATTATTTACAAGATCGAACTACACTAGGATCAGTAGATCTGGGATGCAAACAAATTGAACTGTACATCAAACAGGGAGTGTAAAACCAAACTGAATTGCAGCAGCACAAGTAAAAGCACAACAGCTAAATTACTATATGACAATGTTCCTCCAAGCTGCATTGGCAAATCAGAGTAGCTTTGATATAACTTGACAAGAAGTCCAGAATGCTTTAGTTGCAGCCCTTAGAATAACAGGGTTTTGATATATCCTGTCAAGAATGAAAAATGACAGTAAAAAATAAAAATGAAACTAATAGCTAAAAAGAGGGGGGAAACCAATTCTAATAACTTATTTATTGTTAAATGTAAAAACAAATGGACAACAGAATGAACTTAGAATTCAGCATCCATCCCAAGACATTATTATTATTATTATTATTAAATGCAAAATAACAGGCAAGGGTCAACTGCATATTGTAAGGGTGCGTTTAGGTAAACAACTTAATTAAGCGCTTATTGAATACGTATACACTATTTCTGTAATTGAAGATGAAATAAGGTTAAACTATTTTCACATAAGCCGTAAGCGGTTTTCATAAGCTATTTTGGAGAGCTCATTGAAATAAGATGAAAACAGCTTATGCAAATGTCATAAGCTACTTTTATAAACTCGCTCAAACATTATACAAGTGCTTATGCCCTAAGATAAGCCCAGATAAGCTGGAAATAAGTTATTCCAAAAGCACCCTTAATCCAAGTTACAAAGGTCTTGCATTGGGTGGATTATACATTAACAAATTCCTTAATATTTAAAAAGATGAGTGTTTGGTATAGCCGCTTACCCAATTGCTGTAGCCCCCCATGATGCGACATTATAAATAACTTTGCTTCCATCCCATGCCTTTCGAAGCTTTCCCTTTTTCTTTTTTACAGAAAATGTCTTGCTGAGCGCTAAATAAAAACACACCGAAAAAGTTAGATATCCATCCTCATTCTTTTATCCAACTAGCAATAATTGTATGAAGTATAGTACAAACTAGGAGGATCAAAATGTGCAATTAAGCCAAAAGATTAGCATGGTTGTGGCACAAAAAGTGGTCTAACAAATCCACACACGGGTAACAAAACATTCTTTTGCATTTTTTGCATCCCAGGACATGTTACTGACTACTTGCTTGAATATCCCACCTTTCAATTTTACAGTCTTAGCTTTTCATGTGATTTATTTGGCAAATTATGCGATCTGTGATTTATTTATCTAACGGAGTGACGCTCTCTCAAAAAAGCTCTTATTTTTAATGTGTCATAAAACACAGACTGGTCATCGACTCGGATACACTAGGTTAATGGGTTACTAATTGAACCAGTGAGTCACTAGTTGAACCGGTATATATTAAAAAATGTACATATAATAAATAATAGATATGACACATGCATACAGAAAGAAGAATTTGGCAATTGCATAGTGGTGTTTGTGTGCTTTCTCCATGTCATAGGTCCATGGTTCGAGACCCATTTGTAGCATTTTTGCAAAAAAATTTCTGGTTGTAGAGTTATATGTGAGGAAAGATTGCATACATATTAAATATGACACATCACATATATCAAAGAACGCATCTGGCACAGTGGTGTCTATACTTTGCTTTTTCAACATGGCACAGGTCCTAGGTTCGATATTCACATGAAGCAATTTTGCAGGATTTTCTATCAAAAGATACAATCGGACAGCCTAAAGCCAAGTTGTGCCAGTTCAATCCAGTTTACTACTAGTTTTATGACGTTAGCACAGGTTCATTACCACACCCAATCCAATGGCTTGAAAGGACCGGTCATGGGTTTGGTTTGTGATCGAATTGGTTCGACCAGCTGGCCGATCCGGTTTATATAACACACTTTTAACTAAAATATATGATATCATACTAGGATGGAAGCAATCAGACTCACCTTCCTGAAGTTGATTTGGAGTCAAATCCTACAAAAAGCAAAGCAAACAATTAGAGAATGAGCAGAAGGAGAAACTTTAGATATAACAGATACATCAAATACAATATGTTTACTGTTATTGATCATAGGCAGACGTTCTTATAACCATTTCCTTCACTGGCAGAGAAGAGAGAAACATGTAATTCAATAGGAATGATAGTTAGGCTACAGATGAATGAAAAGAGCTTTTCAAGTATAAAATATAATATAATGGAAAAGGCATACATATGGCATGATTCCACCTTTTCTTCAATGGGATAACTTTATGAGCATAGGGTTGCAAGAAGAATCTACATCCAATATCCATAATCCCCAAAAAGGGCAGGAACTTTAACATGAAAGGCAGAGAGGAAAGGAAAACAATATATACTCTCTCTCTCTCTCTCTCTCTCTCTACCTGGAGGTTGTTGTTAATGCAATATTGATTTTTCAATGTATTTCCTGATACTCAAACATAGTAACATGCTATCCTTAAGGTGGACATGTTTGCAGAGAAAATAAGCATTATTATGAACTAAAACTTAATCATCAAGTGCACCAGTTTTCAGTTCAATTTTGGCAAACAAGAAACAGTGCATTATATAACAATTCAAGTAATCTCAGATAAAACTGTGTACAAGTGATTGTGATGGAACTAATTTTTATGCATGCCACTACAAAACATTAAGAATTGATTGCCACTAACATACAACAAAACCATAAAATCATGGTCAAGAAAACAATAAAAAAAAAAGTATAAGAAAAAAGATAACCAAATGGTTGAGAATCCATCAACTGCTACTCAAAAATATGATTGACCATACTTTTTAACAATCTTAAACAAAAGAAAGAAGACAACTTCAAAAAAACGGTTGGGGAAGAAAAACACTTAAAACACCCAATAAATCCCAATTGCTTAAATAGCAATGGCATTATACATAGAAGACAACTTCAAAAAAATGGTTGGGGAAGAACAATTCCCCACAACCTTTCAGGAAACATATAAGATACATCTCAAGTGAAAAGCATAAATTTAGATTCTCATGCTTTTTAAATTATTGCAATCATTCAGACTTAACCACAACGAATCTACCATATACCTAGGTATTAAATTCACAGGTATGGACGAGCCTCCAGCATAACAAGAGAATATCCAGATAAAATAAATACCTTGGTTTGCTTAAGGGACAACAAATATGCAGCCATGAAGCAAGCAATTCCCTCCACTATATCATCTTGTCTAACAAGGACATAATCTTCTTGGTCAGAGTCATCACCTTCCCATAGATCATTCTCACTAACCAAATCCCAAGAATTACCTTCCTCTGCCACAACCCAATCAATTTTTATTTCATTAGTATTTCAAAATGCAAACAACAAAGGGAACATTTGAAACACTAAGCACCAAGTCAAAATAAGAAAACAGTCGACTCATTGCATACCGACTGTGTTCTGTGAAACCGATGCCTGCGCACACTCTAACTTCTCCAGGAAGTCAGGGCACTCAAGTCTAGATTTGAGCAGGTCACACAACTGCACCAGAGCACACAAAAACGTCATGTTATGAGGGATAATCTCCAAACAATGAAGCAAAATTTTCCAAACAAATCATCATGCACTCTCAACTCATGTCACCGCTAAGGGATCATCAGAACAACAGCATCAACTATTTATATCACAGCGCCAATAAATTAATTATATGTTGAATCAGCGCTAGTGTCTCCATCATACATACGAATTTAAATCAGCTTGCTTATTTTGAGTTCAGTTTTTTTTTTTTAATAAAAAAAAGCATCATTCACTAGATAAACCACAGAATAACAGAATCACTCACTGGTTTCAAAGAAACGCATATAAAAGTCAAAAGTTGAAACCCTCGTGAACCTACACGCTTCCTTAAATTTCATAATCTTTCACTAAATTCGCGATTCGAATAAATTAGTAGCACAGCACAAAATATCCAAAACGCTTAACCTAACTGAATAAAATCAAAAATCAAAATTCGAGGATTTTTTTTTGGCTTGAATGGAAAAAAAAATGAAAGAGAGTTCGTTACCTGATCGGCTTCTAGATCGGGTCGCGTAGAAGGACGCGGTTCCTCATGTGAATCGGAAACGACGTCGTCGTCATCATCCGAAGCGTTGATGAGTTCGAGGGCTCGCTGACACTGTTCCAACACGGCCTGAAGGGTCTTTCTCTTCACCCGAACCGGGTTCGGATCGGAGATTATAGCTTCCATTCCGGTTCGGAGAGAAGCGGATCAACGCTTCGAAATTCGCCTCTCGTTGGTTTCCGATTTGGGAACCCTAGAAAAGAAAATAAAAAATGATTTGTTGTTGATTTTTTTTTCGTTTCTGTTTTGTGTTGGGCGCTGGGGAGAGCGAATTATTGGTGTCGGCGTGCTGAGAAGAGAAGGCACGTGCCTATTTTTGTTTTGTTAATTCTTAGAATTAGAATGTTGTTGTCGTGTGGGTGTTTTGGCTTTGTCTCTTTGCATGGGAGGGGTGGTGGTGGGGGAGGAAGAAAGAGAACAAAAATGGGAAGAAAGAGGGAAGGTGGCAGTGCTGGCAGGCGCAGTCGTCAGGATTTGGGGCACATGGATTGGATTGGACGGGACCCAATGATGCAAATTGCAAATTGCAAAGTTTCCAAGGCATTACTTTCGTGTTTGTTTCTCTTTTGTTAATTTTTTACCCAGATCATTACTTTTTTTTTTTTTTGGGGTAAAGTCCCATGTCATGATTTGAAGATGTTAACAGAAAACCAAACATACATGCAATTTGATTTATTTATTTTCTTTTTTATAAAGAATAATTTGATTTATTTTCTGTCTGTCAAAAAAAGACTTGATTTATTTTCTGAATATAATAAGGAAAAAACTTATTTCTATTTTTTTAAATCCATTTCGTATGTCCAAAGAGCATATTCAGATGGCAAAACATGCGTAAAAGCTATCTGAACATTAGGAGCAGGGTTTGAACTCGTATTGCTCCACTTTTCCTCTCCTCTAACTTCCTCTTCCCCCGCTAATCATCTGTACTAGGACAAAAAAACCATTTCGTCTTGTTCCTCCATCACAAAAATGGTTTTTTTTATTTTTTTTACAAATAGATGCAACAAAGGTTATATCATGCGTTCTTTTAGGTAGTTTGTGACATTTTTGTATTATTGCAGTAAAAAAATAGAACAAAATGGACATAAGTTTTGAATTTTAACTCGTTCGCTATGCGAACATATACCTTTACAACACAAAAATTAGATTTCTTCGCGATACAAACATATATTTTTGCATCGTTAATTTTAGCTTCATTTCGCAACGCGAAAGTCACCCTTTGCGATGCAAAACACGTGTCACACCGCATGCTGTAACACCCCGAATTTCTTAAGCCTAAGCGTTAGAAATTATAGGACAATTGTGTGCTAATTGGGTGTTGAATAAGTACTTTAGTACCCATTTACACAATGACATATCTAGACCCAGCTCTATCATTATGTTTAGTCAATTCAGTCATTGTATTCTTCATTTTCTAACATTTTAAGGACTGAATGGGGATTATGCATTTTCATGAAAGCTGTAGTTTTATCTCTTATCTTTCAATTGGCTTTGGTTTGACTCGATTTCGATACCTACAACGTTAGATATGCTCTTTCGAGTCAATGCAGTGCAAGTATAGAATTGGAAACGCCTGAGTCAACTTTAAATAGATTTTACGCCATGTTAGAGTCCATTTTAAGAAAGGACCGTGAAATATGCTTTTGTAGTAAATTCTCTTATCTTTTCAATGCCACCAAGAACACCGCGATCAGACACTCGTACCTCGAGTTATGGCCAAAACAGACACTGTGAATCGATTCACAGCAGCTAACAACATTTTTTAATTAGCAGGTCGTCCCGTTTCGTCTCGTTTCGTCTTCAAACATGATAAGACCCATAAATCACGATCTAAACCTAATCCTAGACCTATTAGGACTCTAAAACCTAATTTTAAACATTGGTTAAAAGCTCTCAAAAACACTAGAACTCCTTAGAGCTATATTGTTGTCGTTGCCACCATTTTTGTTGTTTCTCTTGTTTCTCAATCAAATTGAGTCCTGCCTTCGAGACTGTGGCCATAAGACTCTTCTCCTCCTTTCTCTTTATTCATTTTCTGTTTTTAAAGGAGGAATCTTATTGGTAAGTCACGAAATCAATTCTATTTCAATTCCAATCCCTTTAAACTCAATTCTAAGCATGGTTTTGGCTTCATGGATTTTCGTTATGACAGGAGCCAAGAATGAAATCGAATTCGGAGCTCTCTAAGACCCATTGGAGGCTGCGACCCACTCTAAGGTATAGGAGTGGATGATCTCTTGAAAAGATGCATATGGCTTCAAATAGCATGTTAGGGATGTCTCATGATTTCTATGCCTTGCAGGGCAAGTTATGGTTGTGTAATCCTTGCAAGAGCATGTATTTGAATGACTTTGGTTCTGTTTTTTATTTAATTTGAGGCCCTTGTATGAACAAGGAACCATAGAAATTATTTATTAGTATGTTCAGTATTAAAATGTTGATGCTTTATATGTTTTGGCATGATTTAGGATAACTAGCATTGTTTAAATTGTTTAATAACATAAATTACGGTATGAAGTTGCAGTTTTGAAAATTGATTAAGTGTTCTTATGCTTAGAATTAAGTTAAAATTGATAAATAACATGTTTTAATAAATTGATGCATGTTTAATGATAAAATGTTGGTGCTTTATTTAATAATAAAATGTTAGTGCTTTATGTGTATTTATTAGTAAGAGCATGATCTGTGATTATTGGTGCTGTTTAATTTGCAAAGAAGCATGATTCATATGTTTTAGTTGTTGTTTTAATAATTGGCTAAGTGTTCTCATATTTAGAATTAATGTGGAGTGGTTAATAAGTTTTTTTTGTAGTAAAAGCATGAGTTAGGAATCAATATTATTATGATGATTGTGTAAAGGCATGGTTCATGTATTTTAGTTACTATTTTGATTACTAAATATGTACTCATATGCTTAGGATTAATTTAGAGTTATTAAATGGTATGTTTGTAATGGTTTGGTGAATGAATAGTATTGATTTATTGAGTTTGATGAGTTATGATTAGAAGAAGCATATGTTAGTAGGGATTAATGTCATTTGAAGTTGTCTAATGATATGAATGATGATGTATAGCTACTGTTTTTGTGATTGAATGGGGGCTATATGCCTAGACTAGTTGTGGTTGCTAATATGTAATAAAAGGAGTTGAATTTGTTATCTAGAATTGAAGGACTTGAGATTGGTAGCTAAGAATTTGGTTATAAGGTAGAATTGTTAAATTGAATAAAGAACCTCTAATGGACTAAAGAATTTGTGTTAGTGTTGAGTTCAGTGAGTAGGGATTAGTTGAAATGGATTAGAATGCATGGTTGTGAATTAAAAGAAGAATGAGGACTTGTTAGAGTTACCATGGATGAAGGTTGAATCAGATAGCTTAAATTCATGAATTGAATCTAAAATATGTGATTAGAGACCTCAGGGACAATTTAGTAATTGCTCCTAACCTTGGATTGGACATGGGACCACTTAGAAAGAGTCCTCAATGTGTGAAGTGCAGAAAAATAGCGTTACTACACTTCTACAGGTCCTGTGAATCGATTCACACTTCATGAATCGATTCATACCTGCAGTGTTTCAGATTCTATGAATTGAAGCCGTGAATCGATTCACAGTTATGTAATTCGATTCGCAAAATATCGTTTTGATCTTGAATCAATTCATAATCGATTCATACCCCTGTTTAATGAACTATTTTAAATGACTTGTAAGGGTTGGTTAAGGGTTCACCACCTAGGCTTATTGTATGTTAAATGTTTAACTTGTTTGAAGGGTTACCGGTTAGTAATCCCATGAATAATGTTAGTCGTAGGTTGTGGCCAAGTATTTTGCATGTTGAATTGCCTTGTTGATTGTTGTTTATTGGACATGAGTTTGTGACCAATTGGTGGATTCGTATCCAACGAGTTTTGTTGGATATCCTGCGTTTGTAAGACTTGTTGCCGTTTTTAGGCGCAGTAGATTTCATTGTTCGCATTTGGGTTTCTATGGTGGCACTCATCAATGCTTCACTGATGGAGGGGACCCAGTGGCTTGTAAGTATTGATTCGAAAATGATGAGTTACTATGACCACACTTAGCGACGTTTCACTGCTCGGGGAGACTGCATGGCTCGTTAGACTCCGTTGTTTGTTAGTCGATTGGGTGTAGACTTCGAGTAACTATGGCGGCATTCGTCTGCGTTTACTGACGGGGGGATCCCATGGCTTGTAGGTATTGGTTTAAAGAACATTGGGTTACTATGAGGGCACTCGTCGATGTTTACTGTCTGGGAGATCGCATGGCTCATTAGAACGCCGTTTGAAAAGAGTTACTGTGGTGGCACTCGTCGACGTTTACTGACAGGGAGATCTCATGGCTCGATGGCGTCATATACCGATGTTGAAGACGCTCGTATTCGCTCACCCAGACAAGGAAAAGGATCCTGAAGATACGATGTAGTAGTTGTAGGTTCACGTTAGCTAGTTACCGACGTAGAACTGTCGACCGGTTGATGACCACACGACGATTTATCGTTGAGATTTGTTTGATCGTGAATGAAACGTTGTTTGGCTGTTAACGCAACATGTTATTTTGCCTATGTCGTTGTCTTTTCATTTGAGTATGATTTCTCACCCCTCTGTGTTTTGTGGCTACTTGTACACCCTGTGTGCGAGTAGACGGTGAGATTGCAGGTGATGATGTGGACATGGACGCTGAGGAGTAGACTATGTGCTGCTGCTTGGCTTAGAATTTATTTAAATATTATGTTGTTAATATTTACTGATGTAAAACTAAGGGTCAAGCTCTAAGACATGTGACATCGGGTTGTTGGGTTTTATTTCCGCAAATTGTTTTTATTCTGCAAATGAGTTATATTTATGTGAAACTTCTATTCTGTTTAAAGGCTTTTATAAAACTACATTTCTATCTTTATTCGCAAGCGTTTCTATGCATTTACTATATGACAGGGCAGAGGGTGCACATACTGAACGTGAACACAAGAAGGGGGGTTGAATTGTGTTAAAAACTTTTCGCTAACTTTACGTAAAAAACACTTCAACACAGATTTTTCAAAACTGTTTGTATATCAGATGCAGAGAAATAAACCGGATGCAGAAAATAAACCGCTTATGAAAACTTGTTTTACTGAGCAAGGTAAAGATAAATGTAAAGCAGTAAAGTATGAGACGTAGAGATTTATACTAGTTCACCACCAACTGGTAGCTACGTCTAGTCCCTTCGTTCCTGAAGGATTTTTCACTATAATCAACTGATTACAATTTTCCTCAAGAGTATTCTTCTGTCACAAACTTGACAATACTCCCAACTTCTCAAAACGACTCAGTGCAGTCGAGCCTTTGAGGAACAAAGCCTTAACTAAGCCAAATACAGTTTACAAAAGAGATTATACTTTTGAATACAATCAAAATATTTCTCACAGAGAGGATGAAAAGATTAAGCTCAAAACAGAATAGCTTTCTCAAAGAAAGACTAAGACGCTGAGTTCAGTTCTGTGTAGACCAGAAACTTGGCACGAAACTTGATTGCTCACTTGAGTAATATTGCTTTCAGAATGAAGTTTCTTCACTAGTTTTTCCAACTTCTCTTCAATGAATACATTGGGGTATTTATAGGAGTATTCAAGGGTATTACCGTTGCAGTAAAAATATCTCCTTTCCATTGAGTGAGGTAATTTGAAATGTAGTCCTTTTCTTCCTTTCCAGAGAATATCAGAATAGTACACATTACCGTTTTCGTACTATCTGTAATTTGCAATTGCCTTGTACGATTTTTTGTCTTATGCTAAAGGTGTTACCTTTGCTTCCTCGTACATCAAAATGAGCGCATAAAATCAAATTCGAATTCCGTTCCACAACAGTCTGAGGCTAAGAGCAAAAACGTGATCATCACGTGCCTCATTAAAGAGATCAGACGCTCACTCAGATCAGAGGACGGACGCTCGCAGCAATTGAGTATTCCACGTGTCAAAGAGTAACACTACTGGACGCTTGCTGTTAACAAGACGCTGGAGTGAGTTCAGATGCTGACACTAGTGGATTGTATTCAATTCTTTTGTAAATTTCTTCTTCTTCCTTGAGTGTTTCGTACATATATATGAAGTTTTGATACCTGTACACTCAAAGATATGTTAGAAGATAAATTGTTCTCTTGAAAAATACTTTGTTATCATCAAAATCAATGAGGGTCTAAACTTATCAATCGTTTAGGTTCCAACAATCTCCCCCTTTTTGATGATAACAAATATCCAAGGTTGATGAACAATTTAATTTCAAAATAATATCAAGGGTCTCTCCCTGAATTTAACAATTTAGATATATAAGAACAATTAAGGTATTAAGGCGATTGTTGATAAACAAATTCATTTAAGTGATCGCAAAAATACGTAGATGTATCAGAGCATATATTTAACAAAGTGAGATCGGATGCTGATTTTCATTTTATCAAAAAGATTTTCATTGTACCAAATTTATTGATCATTATTAGAGTACTGGGTCAATGAATATCAACGCATTAATAGATATTAGAGCAATGAATAACCGTACAAATGCTATGTATGAAATGATATGCATGATACTTCAGTTTTAGTATATCCATCGGAGTTCAAACATCAGACAGTGAATTTTGTCAATCAGACTTTCACGTGTTCATCAAACCATGTGTTCATCAAACCTTTCTTTTACTCCTCCTTTTGTCATCAGACAAAAAGAGTGTAAAGCACATCATAGTCAAAATATGGCTTAGAAAAATTTGAATATATATAAACAGATAATCAGATATAGGTATATATATAAACAGATAATCAGAGTAAAAAACAATGAATATATATATAAGAGTACCCAAAAAAAAATTATATCACACAAAAAAAAAATTTAAGGGTTTGGTGGAGGTGGTGGAGGGATGTTGAGACGTTCATATAATAGCTTCAGTGCATTCTCCAGCTGAGTAACTTTCAGGTTAGTGGCCTTCATTTCTTCAAATTCTGCTTTGGGAATAGTGACCATTTCAACTGCAGGAGTAGAAGTAGAGGGTCCAGCTTCTGATATTGGTGCAGGTTTCATCTTCTGATGCTCTGCTAGCACCCAGTTGGATAGCTTCAGTCTCAAGTCCTTCTTCTGTTGAGCTCTTAGAACGAATGCATCATTTGGTATAAACCATTTTATGAGACTTCCAAGTTTCCTCTGCTCAGATTCTGCCTGAATTCTCCTTCTTTTCTCCACCTCTTCTGGATACAGTAAATCCATGAAGATAGTTTCCCTATGCAGAAGCACATCAGCAGTGAAAGCATCAAACTTGTTTCCAGCATCTTCTCCCCATATTCTTCTGATGAAGGCACTCAATGCTTCAGAAGCGAAAGAGAGTCCTTCATTTTCTGCCAGGTATATTCTTCGCAGATTTTCCCTGTCATCTTCTGTAAGCACTAGGGGGACGAGGCATGGTAATATAGCTTTGTCTTTCCAAGACTCCGACCATTGACTCCAAGTAAATCCAATGTCAAAGTGCTTGGTCACAGCAGCCCATTGGACATATGTCTTCATGCAGTCAAGTGGCCTGATTACTGAACACCTGAACGTATCATCAAAGTAGGTAGTTCCCAGATTGGTGTCAGTAACTCTGTTGATAGTGCCAACTGTTGGAATTGTGGCTTTCTCGGCATTGCAGCAGTTTGAGGAGCCAGTTCTCCATTCATCTTCCTTCAGAGAACTAAGGTAAAACCTTCTAGCATGATCCTCAGTGATCTTGGCAATCGGAAGTTTAGAGAATTCTTTAAGATTATACTTCTTGGGAGCCTTCTCATACTCTATGAGCCCGATCTTGCTGAATGGCTGCTTGCCAGGAGCAGGTTCTTTCCTTTTCCCAGGGATAGACCAAGGTAGCCACCTTTGTCTATCTGGCACAATCTTTACGGATACAGAAAAAGGATCCCTGAACTGTCTGATAACTTTAATTTTCTTCATCTCAAGACAGTGTGCCATGAAGGCAGCTTTTTCATCCGTGATCCACCTTCCACACTCCTCCAGTGTGAGAGGTTCAGTTTGAGGTAGGGATTTAGGAAGGTCAACAGAGAAAGGAATTGCTCTGCTACCAGGTTCTGGTCTCAATCTTCCTTTGAATGACATCTGAAAATGGTCTTCTCCATCCTTGAAGGTAGCATTCATTGGAGAGGCAATCTCCAGTCTGGCAACTCCAGAGGTGAAGGTTTTCAAATGCCATGTAGAGGGGCGATTGCAGATGCTGTGATATGACTCATACTTAACAAACCGAGGTTTGTTAATGCACGAGACTTTCTTCCTTCCACCGAAGTCTGTAGGTTTATGGGTAATGGTGAGTGAAGTGGGAGTGGTTTTGGTGATTGTATAGGTTTTAGGTGTGTAGGGTTTGAAGGGATTAATGGGAGGTACTTTGAATAATAGGTTAAAGGGATGAGAGTGAAGTTTGGGAATGTAAGTGATAAGTGAGGTATTTGAGGAAATTTGTGGTAGGTCAAGGTTGAGTGTATTGGATGGTGTTTGGGTAGATTTTGAGGGAATGAGGGTAGAGGTTTGTCGGAGGCTCATTCTAGTTTTCTGGGTTTGTGGTTGTGAAACAGACAATGGGGGTGCAGGAATAACATCATGAGAATCGAAGATAGATACTGACTCATCAGCAGCAAAGTCGAGTACCTTTGGGTTAAGCTCAGAAGACTTAACCAATCTTCTTTTTGTTCCTCTAGGGGCACAACGGTAGGAGGAGGAGGAGGAGGGACTTGTTTCCCTTGACCGGACGCTGAAGCATCATTTTCAGCTGTTGGCTTTTTCTTTTTCTCTAAGACCTTTCTGATAGGAATTCTATCCTCATCTTCTGGTTCCTCAACAGTAGGTGTAGGAGCCACCTTCTGTTTCATTCTTCTTGTCTCCCTTAAAGGAGATTTAGCAGGTATCTTCACACCAGCCAGTGAGCTTCTGGTGGTTTTCTTTTCAGCTTCTCCTTCCTGTTGCTCTAATTTCACCTTCTTTATCATAGAGCCAGTTATCAGCTGCATTCTGACAAGACTGTTAACTCCAAAAACTTCAGGACGAACAACAGCGCCAACACCAAAGTATTTTTCTTTTTCTTCTGTGTTGGTAGAGTCAGCCAGCTTTCTCACAACACCATCTTTAATCATCATTATGGAGAGAAGAACTCCATAAGGGATAACCTTGATGATATTCTTCTTATCGACACTCTTCCTTGAGAAGACAAGAGCATTTATAAGGTTATTGATAATCAACCTTGGCAGGTTGATTTTCTTCTCATCCATGTAGTTTCTCATAATGAACTTTTGCTCGTAGTTCACTATGTCGCTTGAGCCAGCCTTCAGAATCACGCTCTTAGCGATGATTTTGTGCAGTACTCTGTAGTGACTTTTCAAGTCTTTGGCAGTTGGAGTTATGTTCTTCTTCTTCTTCAACTCACGGTAGTTTTCAAACAGGGCTTCGTTGACGTTTTCCAGTCCTTTGTAAGCGTCAACCCAGTTAGCATGGTAACTGATTCCTTCACAAGGGCACTTGATCGTCTGAGCAATAGAGTTGATGGTGAAGCGTAACTTGAAGCCTCTGATGTGTCCTTCTATAATTTCTCCATGAAGTAGGTAAGCGTTCCCCCAGAACTCCTTTATAGCATAGCTCAGTACATCGACTGGTTCCCAGATAAAGTAATTTTTCCAGCCTAGTTACTCCAAACCTTCTTCAAAATCAAAACCATATAGCTTGAAGTTCTCAAAATCAATCTTGTTCTCATTCATGAGTTTTGCTCTTGAGAAGACATCGAAGGCAGTAGTGTACTGTCCAACCTTTCTATCAGCCATGGTAGCAGTTGCAGAGAGGGTAATGGAGGTTTTAGGGTTTGAAATCACACACACAAAGATAGAGAGAGAGAACAGTTTTGCAAGTAGATGCAGAGTGAAGTGATGGAGCGAAAAATGTGGAGTAGTGGGAAGGTTGATAGAAAATGGTACAGTCCTTTTTCAAAAACCGCTTCGTATTTCCACACAAAAATTAAATCAAATAAAGAAAAGAAAATGGAGATTCGTCTTTTCATTAAATGAAGACACCAAAAGAAAAGTAAGATCAAGTAAAAAGATTTTATCGAAAGACATAAATAATTATGACTCAGTAGATGTGATGAGACGTTTAAGTCCTTTACACGTGTGACACGTATGTGTGCTCGGACGCACGCAACCGATTCACCAAACGTTGAGTTATGATGCACATGACAAATAAAATGCTTATATGTATACATGCTTATGTCATACCAGATGCTGAGATGATGCATATCATCTGACGCTGATATTAATCATTCTTCTATAAGATGAAAATTTAAATTTCTTCTAATAAAATTGAATCTATCTTCAGTAAGGGGTTTTGTAAATATGTCAGCCCACTGATGATCAGTGTCTACAAATTTTATTTCAAGAATACCCTTCTAAACATAGTCTCTTATAAAATGATGCTTAATCTCAATGTGCTTGGCTCGTGAATGCAATATGGGATTTTTAGTAAGACAGATTGCAGAAGTATTATCACAAAAGATAGGAATGTTACTCTCTTTTATCAGATAGTCTTCAAGTTGATATTTCATCCACAGAAGTTGAGAGCTGCAACTTGTCAATGAAATATATTCAACCTGTGTTGAGAGTGCAATCGTGCTTTGCCTTTTGCTCGACCAAGACACAAGATTTGATCCAAGGAATTGGCAGCCTCCACTCGTGCTTTTTCTTTCAATTCGGTCTCCAAAGAAAGTCAAAGATCATAGAAACCTACTAACTTGTAATCTTTTGATTTCTTATAAAGCAAACCAAGATTAGTAGATCCTTGCAAATATCTAAAGATTCTTTTAACAGCACTCAAGTGTGATTCTCTAGGATCTGATTGAAATCTAGCACACAGACAGACGTTGAACATAATATCAGGTCTTGAAGCTGTAAGATAAAGTAGAGATCCAATCATACCGCTATACATTTTCTGATCTACCTTTTTACCAGTTTCATCTTTACCAAGAATGCATGTGGGATGCATAGGAGTACACATAGGTTTGCAATCCACCATTTTGAATTTCTTTAGCAATTCTTTGATATATTTGCTTTGATGTATATAGATACCATCATTGCATTGTTTGATTTGAATTCCAAGGAAAAACTTCAGTTCACCCATCATGCTCATCTCGAATTCAGCCTGCATTAGCTTAGAAAATTCTTTGCAAAGGCTTTCATTAGTAGCTCCAAAAATAATGTCATCCACATATATTTGAACAATTATAAAGTGCTTGTTTGATGTTTTTCTAAAAAGAGTAATGCCTACTTGACCTCTGGTAAAGCCATTTTTCATCAAAAATGTACTCAGTCTTTCATACCAAGCTCTGGGAGCTTGCTTAAGACCATACAAGGCCTTTTTAAGCTTGAAGACATGTTCTGGAAATTCAATGTCTTCGAATCCAGGAGGTTGTTTTACAAAGACTTCCTCAGTTATAAAACAATTCAAGAAAGCACTTTTCACATCCATTTGATAAAGGATTATATCATGATGTGCAGCAAATGAAAGTAAAATGCGTATAGCTTCTAACCTTGCAACAGGTGCAAATGTTTCAGTAAAATCAATACCTTCTTCCTATGAGTAACCTTGAGCAACCAATCCTGCCTTGTTTCTCACAACCTTTCCATCTTCATCAAGCTTGTTTCTAAATACCCATTTAGTACCAATAGCTTGCTTATCTTTGGGTAGAGTAACTAGCTTCCATACATCGTTTCTTTGGAACTGATTCAACTCTTCTTGCATGGCCAGAATCCAACCTTCATCTTTCAATGCTTGATCAATCGTTTTAGGTTCCATTTTTTAGAGTAGTGCCATATTTGCATGCTCTTTAAAAGAGGATCTGGTTCTTACTTTATCTCCAGGTTTTCCTATGATTTGATCTTTAGGATGATTGGCTTTGTACTTCCAGCTCTTTCTGACTTCAGCTTCTGAAGATTCTTGTGTCTGGTCACCACCGGACGATGAAGATGTAGGTTCACTATTAGTAGTATTACCTAAATTTAACTCTGAAAATAATTCATCTAGCTCTGACATGGCTGTGTCAGGCTTCTTGTCATCAAATTTGACATGAATGGATTTTTCCACTGTCATAGTTTCTTTATTGTATATTCTAAAAGCTTTAGATCTTTCAGAATATCCCAAAAAGATTCCTTTGTCAGCTTTTGAATCAAACTCACCAAGCTGATCCTTAGTATTTAAAATATAACACGTACAACCAAATGAATGAAAATATGATATGTTTGGTTTCCTTCATTTCCACAGTTCATATGGAGTCTTCTTCAAAATAGGTCTAATAAAAATTCTATTTTGAATGTAACAAGCTGTGTTTACTGCTTCTGCCCAAAAATGTTTTGCAATGTTAGCCTCATTGATCATGGTCCTGGCCATTTCTTGGAGGGACTTATTCTTCCTTTCTACAACACCATTTTATTGAGGTGTTCTAGGAGAGGAGAAATTGTGGGAGATGTCGTTATCATCACAAAATTTTTTGAAAGCTTTCATTTTCAAATTCTCCCCCATGATCACTTCTAATAGAAGAAATACAAATTCCTTTTTCATTTTGAACTGTTTTGCGTATCACAAGAAATACCTTGTATGACTCATCTTTGTAAGCAAGGAATCTAACCCATGTCCATCTAGTAAAATCATCAACAATGACTAACCCAAATTTCTTTCCAGTTAAAGAGGCTGTCCTTGTTGGGCCAAAAAGATCAAGATGCAAAAGCTCAAGTGGTCTAGAGGTTGAAACAACATTTTTTGAATGAAAAGAAGTTTAACTTGTTTTCCTCTTTGACATGCCTCACAGAGAGCATCGGATTGATACTTAAGATTTGGTAAGCCTCTGACAAGACTGTGCTTGTTTAATTTTGAGATTAATCTCAAATTGGCATGACCCAATCTCTTGTGCCAAATCCATTGTTCTTCGTCAACAGACATGAGACACTTGACATCTTGTTTTGCAAGTTCAGAGAGATCAATTTTGTAAATATTTTGTTTCCTCTTAGCAGTAAAGAAAATAGAGCCGTCTTTCTTGCTTTTTACTAGACATCCAGTTTCTGTAAAGATGACTTCATAACCATTGTCACATAATTGACTTATGCTCAATAAGTTATGTTTAAGTCCTTCAACATATAGTACATTATCAATAGAGGGAAGAGAGCATTTACCAATACGACCAATTCCAACTATTTTACCTTTCTAATTTCCTTCGAAACCAATGAATCCAGCTTCTTTAGGCCTTAGTTCTTGGAACATATGCTTTTCTCCCGTCATGTGACGCGAGCATCCACTGTCTAAGTACCAAGATAGGTGTGTTGACTTTGTTGCTAAGCATGTCTGCAACATAGACTATTTTATCTTTAGGTAACCATATCTTTTTGGGTCCTTTCTTGTTAGTTCTTGAAGGAAGCTTATCCTTCACAGTTTTAAAAATAGTACATGCACTTTTCAAATGACCAGGTTTATTGCAGTAAGTACAATGCAAGCATTTACTATGATTATTGGATTTATCAAATACTGAATCATTTTCTAAAAGAGGTTCATCTGATATATAACTAAGACCATGAGTTGTCGTTTTACTGATGCCCCAAATCATTGAAGCTTGCTTGCTTTGAGTTACACTTTCTGTAAGAAACTTTTGAAATGCATATTCATAATCATTTGATTTGCATTTAGGATTGCATGTAACTTTAGAGCTTTCAACTTGAGAGCTCTCAGCTTCTGGTTGCTTGTTAGCAGCCCGACGCTGGTTATCTACCAGATGCTGATTTTCAGTTTTCAGCTTCTGGTTCTCTTCATTGAGTACATATTTTTCTTTGTTTAAAGCTTGAAAGTCTTGTGATAATTTTGAAAATTTCTTTTTCAAATTCTTATACTCGACAGAGAGAGTGGCAGAGTCCTTAAGAAGATCATCGAATGCAAGTTGAAGTTCAGAGTAGGAATCATATACTATTACCTCTTCAACTTCTTCTTCTGAATCAAGGTCAGTGTCTGCCATGAGAGCGAGATTTGCTTCTACTTCATTATCTTCCTCAGATGAGGATAAATCTAGATCTTCCCGTGTAGCCATGAGGCTCTTCTTCTTTTTCTTGAAAGAACTTCTTGTGGGATTCTCCTTAAGATTAGGACATTCGGACTTGAAGTGTCCAGGCTTTTTACATTCATAGCAAATGACTTGAGCTTTGTCCTTGTCCTTGCTTTCCTTCTTGTCCTTAGTATCTTTCTTCTGAAACTTCCTCCTGAAGTTTCTCTTCTTCCACATTCTTTGTATCTTCCTGGATATAAAAGCGAGCTCATCTTCTGATGTGTCAACATCTCCTTCTGAAGCTTCATCTTCTGATTCTTCTTCTTCTGCCTGAAGGGCTTTGGAAGAACTAGCTTTATGTTGAGTGACTTTCAAAGCAATAGACTTGCCCTTTTTGGCAGGTTCTTCTTCATTTAGCTCAAGTTCATGAGCTTTCAACGAACTCATAAGATCTTCAAGTCGTAGGACATTTAGATCTTTTGCTTCCTGAATAGCAGTGACCTTGGGTCTCCTCTGCTTAGTCAAGCTTCTTAAGATCTTTCTAACATGGTCAGGTGTAGTGTAACTTTTTCCAAGGGCCTGTAACCCATGAACAACTGTTTGGAATCTTCCAAACATAGTTTCAATGCTTTCACCATCTTCCATTTTGAACAACTCGTATTGGCGAACCAACATGCTAGCTTTGGTTTCTCTTACTTGGGCAGAGCCTTCGTAAGATAAAACGAGTGAGTCCCAGATTTCTTTGGCAGTATCAAATTTGCCACATTTATCATATTATTTTTCTGTCATAGCACAGATAATAATGAATCTAGCTTTTTGATTGATTTGATATCTCTTTTTCTGCTCATCATTCCAATCTTCTCTGGCTATAGCAACACCACGAGGATTAGTGGGAGGAATGTAACCACTTTGAACTATATCCCACAACTCAAGTTGTTGTGTCACATAGAAAGCTTTTATCTTACCTTTCCAGTAATCAAATTTTTCTCCATCGAATAGAGGAGGACGGTTCATATGACCACCTTCAGTAGACATGTTCACAGTATAGGATATTTTCTCTTAACACTGTTAAGTGCTCAACCAAGAGGCCGAGCTCTGGTACCAACTGAACGTGAACACAAGAAGGGGGGTTGAATTGTGTTAAAAAATTTTCGCTAACTTTACGTAAAAAACACTTCAACAAAGATTTTTCAAAACTGTTTGCATATCAGATGCAAAGAAATAAATCGGATGCAGAAAATAAACCGCTTATGAAAACTTGTTTTACTGAGCAAGGTAAAGATAAATGTAAAGCAGTAAAGACGCAGAGATTTATACTAGTTCACCACCAACTGGTAGTTACGTCTAGTCCCTTCGTTCCTGAAGGATTTTTCACTATAATCAACTGATTACAATTTTACTCAAGAGAATTCTTCTGTCACAAACTTGACAATACTCCCAACTTCTCAAAACGACTCAGTGCAGTCGAGCCTTTGAGGAACAAAGCCTTAACTAAGCCAAATACAGTTTACAAAAGAGATTATACTTTTGAATACAATCAAAATATCTCTTATAGAGAGGATGAAAAGATTAAGCTCAAAATAGAATAGCTTTCTCAAAGAAAGTATAAGACGCTGAGTTCAGTTCTGTGTAGACCAGAAACTTGGCACGGAACTTGATTGCTCACTTGAGTAATATTGCTTTCAGAATGAAGTTTCTTCACTAGTTTTTCCAACTTCTCTTCAGTGAATACCTTGGGGTATTTATAGGAGTATTCAAGGGTATTACCGCTATAAAGAAAATATCTCCTTTCCATTGAGTGAGGTAATTTGAAATGTAGTCCTTTTCTTCCTTTCCGTAAAATATCGAATAGTACACATTACTGGTTTTAAATCTTATCTGTAATTTGCAATTGCCTTGTACGATTTTTTGTCTTATGCTAAAGGTGTCACCTTTGCTTCCTCGTACATTAAAATGAGCGCATAAAATCAAATTTGAATTCCGTTCCACAACAGTCTGAGGCTAAGAGCAAAAACGTGATCATCACATGCCTCATTAAAGAGATCAGACGCTCGCTCAGAACAGAGAACGGACGCTCGCAGCAATTGAGTATTCTGTTGAGGATTTCGGCAGTGTACCGAATCGCACAAGTAATAAAGTGATAAGTAATATCGTCTCCACAGGGATTGCGATTGATTATTCAACTAAACAAAGTTCGTAACTATTTTGAACGAGAACCGAATAGTGGTATTTGGAAATAAGTAGATTTGTAACAACTGAAAATAACAATAACAACTATTTGTAATTAAATGGTATAAAAACGACTAGGGGTTTGAATCCCCTTGTATCCACTCTCATGCATTTAATCTACAACCAACGCAAGTTATTTCATACAAATAGAAGTTCGAATCAACTAAATTAGTTTAAGAACAATTCATTGCCTCATAAACCCTTTACTCTAACTAAAACCCCCAATCCCTTAGGTGATTTATAGTTAGGTTAAGCATTAAGAATAATGATTCATAAGAACACATAATCACAAAGTTATATTCCTATACTCATCATGACTATGGCTAATAATCTTAGTTCAAGTTCTTCACCCAATTTCCCAATCATCATGAAAAACCCCAATCGATTCAATAGCGGCCAAGTATCGAAAAGCATTAAGCGCGGAGAATTGAAAGCTCAATTGAAATGAAATAAACTTGCTTTAACATAATAGAATTAATTACATAAAAGTTTCATCAAGATTCATCTACCCTAGTCTGAGAGATTTAGCTACTTATAAAGAAAGAAAAACCAAACCAGAAAAATCGAGGAAGAAGAGAGGAGGAGAACGAATCATATCTTCCACCGTGCCTCCCAGAATCCCAGTTCAGACACTAGACAAGTCTTTAAAGTGTCTATTTATAGTCTAGGGTGAAAAGGAGTCCAAAAACAAGCTGAAACAAATAAAAACGTGCAAGTAAAAAAAAACTGGCTGTCCCGCAACACGGCTGTGCTTCCCAACACGGGCTGGCCGTGTTGCTCTCTGTTTCTCGCTAAAGTAAAATCCTGGGCACCGCTTGTATTCGTTCGTTCCTTTTTTTTTCTTTCATCAGTCTCCTCATTCGTTTTATTTGGTGGGCCATTCTTTTTATTTAAACCAACAAGTTGCAGCGCCACCTGCTTTTCTTCATTGAATAATAAAAAGGCTACGTGCGTCCCTTTTTCTAACAACCTGCATCCCTTTTTTTTATTTTAATATAATATTGCAACCATTTGAAAAGTCGAAGCCTCTCTTCTTTTGTTTGGCAGCGTGGGGTCTTACCCCTTTTTCTTATATTGCAACCTATTTTGGTCAAATACATTCATTTAAGCACAAAAGAGCCAATACCAAGTGCATTATGCAAATCAAACAAAATGCATAAATAACATGGATTAAAATGGTTAAAAAGACTAAAATGCAATGCAAAACTAATACTAAACTATATGCTATTTTGAACTCATCAAATTACCCCAAGCTTAGAACTTTTCTTGTCCTCAAGCAATTGTTGTGGCCAAAGATAGAATGGAAATAAGAGATGCAACAGATAAGGAACCCGAGATAAAAACAAGATCAAGCAATAGGCTAAAAGAATATTAAACACAATAGAGACAATCAAGATCAAGTCCAATTAGAAATTTAAGTTCTCTGAAAACATTTCTCTCACTGATAGGGGCACTCTCCTTACCACTCTCAAAGTGTTTACAAGTTAAGACAATTCGCTCAAATCCATCTATGAAAGTGCTCTACCATAGGCTTGGCTATTAACCAAGTCTCAGCAAATAATTAATGAAAACACACAAGAATCAAAAGGTCTTCAAAAGGTTGTAACGTGGCCATGGGATTTTACTTGTAAGGTGGGATAAAAACAAGAAAGGGGAAATTCAAGGGCTATAAACATGAACAATCAAAGCAACTATTTCAAAGCAGCATAAGTGGAGCAATCAGTTTTTCCCTTTTTGCTTTCAAAACCTTTTTATTATTGCTCATCTTCTGTTGTTTTCCTTTTCTATTTTTTTTCTATTTTCATTTTTTTCATTCTTTTTATTTTATTTTGTTATCCCTCATTTGAGATTTTTCAATAATTATTGGGGATTAACTAAACAACAGAAGAGATTCCCAAGATCAAGCATCAAAACAACAAGATTAAGCACTCAAATGCTCCCTTAAACATACTCTAAAAGGTACAATAAACTGGGTACCAAAAAAATCAACCAAAGCTCAAAAGGGGCAACTAATGGAAGCTTTCATTCAGAAATCAGAGGCTTGAAAACATGCCTAAAATACCTTAATCATATTCAAGTGTGTAATCAAAAAATTTCAAGTTTTGAAACGGTTTCAAGTCAAGTTCTAGAGAGCACAATCAAGAGGGATACACTCATACAAGGAGAAGGGGCATAAAAACATGATGAAGTGCAAGCCCCAATAAAGCACAAGTCTCACATTTAGAAGTTAAAATCAGTGAAAAACATTAAATCAGAGTGCTACATGCTAATCATCAACTTATCAAAAGATTATCCCTGTGTACATTAAGAACACTACCTTCAAGCCCATCACAAGATAAAATAATTGGGTTCCAAATCATTGCAATCTCAAATTTCAACAAAATTGTGGCACACATGGAAAAGAACAAGAGGATAGCATGACAATTTGGGGGACAAAATGATGCGAACCAAAAACAAAAATTCACACAAAATGCAAAAACTTAATGAGATGCAAGACTAAATGCAAAAATGCAAACCCCTTACCCCAAGCTTAAAAATTTACATTGTCCCCAATGTAAAAAATTAAGTTGAAGCAAGGATGAGAAGAAAAGAACTAACCGAAAAAACTTGGATTGCCTCCCAAGAAGCGCTTCTTTAACGTCGTTAGCTTGACACTTCAACACCCATGTTAGGGTGGATAATATGACAAAAAGAAGATTTCATCCTTCCGCTTCCTTCTTTTGGGGAGAATTCCCATGTATTTGGCATAGGGATGTAAGTGTTCCCATGCCCCAACAACTAGACAATTGGGATATTGTTTCCCCCAGTCTTTCTCTTGAAGCACATCAAATTCATCTTGCGGAGGACGATTCTCTTCAATGCCCAAGAGTTGAGCTATCACTTGAATCTCTCCATGCCTCAACCTTAGGTCCTCTTTTATGTCACTATTTTTGTTTTTCCATTCTTCTTCCATTGCCACCATGAAGTTATGTTCACTCTCTATCTCCACTTTCTTCTGCTCAAAATTGGGATAATTGCTCTGATAACCCCTCACAATGAACCTCAAAGCTATCAAATGAAGCTTGGTTGGCTCTCATGAATTCCACCAAAACATTGTTGAGGTAAGAGTCTCTGTCATGTGATTCTTCGAATTGAGTTTGAGGATGTGAATCTTCTTCTCCCATGATACTTTCCATGCAATAATCCTCTTCTTCTTCCACCATGACTAAGAGATCCTCATCTTCTGGTGATATGACCAAGAAATCCTCACAAGTTCCATTTCTATGTTTTCCTCCACAAAAATCACATCTAAGAGGCTGCATGCTACAGAAGCTAAGAGAATTGTGAGCAACACAACAACTTTATAAGAAAAGAAAAGAAATTTTTTTTTTATAAACAGAAAATAAAATTGTTCAAAATAATATTCATTTGCCTTGTTAAAAATCGATTCAACAATCCCCGGCAACGGCGCCAAAAACTTGTTGAGGATTTCGGCAGTGTACCGAATCGCACAAGTAATAAAGTGATAAGTTAGATCGTCTCCACAGGGATTGCGATTGATTATTCAACTAAACAAAGTTCGTAACTATTTTGAACGAGAACTGAATAGTGGTATTTGGAAATAGGTAGATTTGTAACAACTGAAAATAACAATAACAACTATTTGTAATTAAATGGTATAAAAACGACTAGGGGTTTGAATCCTCTTGTATCCACTCTCATGCATTTAATCTACAACCAACACAAGTTATTTCATACAAATAGAAGTTCGAATCAACTAAATTAGTTTAAGAACAATTACTTGCCTCATAAACCCTTTACTCTAACTAAAACCCCCAATCCCTTAGGTGATTTATAGTTAGGTTAAGCATTAAGAATAATGATTCATAAGAACACATAATCACAAAGTTATATTCCTATACTCATCATGACTATGGCTAATAATCTTAGTTCAAGTTCTTCACCCAATTTCCCAATCATCATGAAAAACCCAATCGATTCAATAGCGGCCAAGTATCGAAAAGCATTAAGCGCGGAGAATTGAAAGCTCATTTGAAATGAAATAAACTTGCTTTAACATAATAGAATTAACTACATAAAAGTTTCATCAAGATTCATCTACCCTAGTCTGAGAGATTTAGCTACTCATAAAGAAAGAAAAACCAAACCAGAAAAATCGAGGAAGAAGAGAGGAGGAGAACGAATCATATCCTCCACCGTGCCTCCAAGAATCCCCGTTCAGACCCTAGAAAAACCTTTAAAGTGTCTATTTATAATCTAGGGTGAAAAGGAGTCCAAAACAAGCTGAAACGAATAAAAACGCGCAAGTAAAAAAAAAACGGGCTGTCCCGCAACACGGCCGTGCTTCCCAACACGGGCTGGCCGTGTTGCTCTCTGTTTCTCGCTAAAGTAAAATCCTCGCGCCGCTTGTATTCGTTCGTTCCTTTTTTTTCTTTCATCAGTCTCCTCCTTCGTTTTATTTGGCGGGCCATTCTTTTTATTTAAACCAACAAGTTGCAGCGCCACCTGCTTTTCTTCATTGAATAATAAAAAGGCTGCGTGCGTCCCTTTTTCTAACAAGCTGCATCCCTTTTTTTTTATTTTAATATAATATTGCAACCATTTGAAAAGTCCAAGCCTCTCTTCTTTTGTTTGGCAGCGTGGGGTCTTCCCCCTTTTTCTTATATTGCAATTTGGTCAAATACCTTCATTTAAGCATAAAAGAGCCAACACTAAGTGCATTATGCAAATCAAACAAAATGCATAAATAACATGGATTAAAATGGTTAAAAAGACTAAAATGCAATGCAAAACTAGTACTAAACTCTATGCTATTTTGAACTCATCATATTCCACGTGTCAAAGAGTAACACTACTGGATGCTTGTTGTTAGCAAGTCGCTGGAGTGAGTTCGGATGCTGACACTAGTTGATTGTATTCAATTCTTTTGTAAATTTCTTCTTCTTCCTTGAGTGTTTCGTACATATATATGAAGTTTTGATACCTGTACACTCAAAGATATGTTAGAAGATAAATTGTTCTCTTGAAAAATACCTTGTTATCGTCAAAATCAATGAGGGTCTAAACTTCTCAATCGTTTAGGTTCCAACACATACATCCTAGATAACACATTCACAATCTTCACAATGCGAACTAGTCATCTTCTTTCGCCATGACTAAGAAATCCTCACAATAGCCATTTCTATGCTTTCCTCCACAAAAATCACATCTAAGAGGCTGCATGCTACAGAAGCGGATATCGTCCATCATGACTAATAGATCCTCATTTTCTGGTGATATGACCAAGAAATCCTCACAAGTGCCATTTCTATGGAAAAATCCACAAAAATCACATCTAAGAGGCAGCATGCTACAAAAGCTAAGAGAATTGTGAGCAACACCACAACTTTATAAGAAGAGAAAAGAAATTTTAATTTTTTTTTGGTTTTTTTTATTTATAAACAGAAAATAAAAATAAAAAATTGTAAAAAGTACTGGTTTGCCTTGTTAAAAATCAATTCAACAATCCCTGACAACGGCGCCAAAAACTTGTTAAGATTTTCGGCAGTGTACCGAATCGCACAAGTAATAAAATGATAAGTAAAATTGTCTCCACAGGGATTGCGATTGATTATTTAACTCAACAAAGTTCGTAACAATTTTGAACGAGAACCAAATCTTGATGTTTGAATAACGAGAACAAAGTATTTGAAATTTAGTAAAAAAAAAAAAAACGACTATGGGTTGAATCCTCCTGTTTTCACTCTTATGCATTTAATCTACAACCAACGCAAGTTATTCCATACAAATTGAAGTTCGAATCAACTAAATTAGTTTAAGGACAATCCCTTGGCTCTAAACCCTTTACTCTAACTAAAACCCCTTATCCCTTAGGTGATTTATAGTTAGGTTAAGCATTAAGAATAGTGATTCATAAGAACACATAATCATAAAGTTATATTCATATACTCATCATGACTATGGCTAACAATCTCAGTTCAAGTCTTTCACCTAATTTCCCAATCATCATGAAAAACTCCAAATCGATTCAATAGCGGCCAAGTATCGAAAAACATTAAGCGCGGAGAATTGAAAGCTCAATTGAAATGAAATAAACTTGCTTTAATATAATAGAATTAACTACATAAGAGTTTCATCAAGATTCATCTAACCTTAGTCTAAAAAGCTTAGTTACTCATAGAGAAAGAAAAGCCAAACCAGAAATTCATGAGAGAATTAATGAAGAGATCGTTCCCAATCCTCCACCATGCCTCCAAATAACAAAGTTCGAACCCTAGACAAGTCTCTAAAGTGTCTATTTATAGTCTAGGGTGAAAAGGAGTAAAAAAACAAGTCCAAAACATGTAAAAACGTAAAATTCTACGTCCAGGGTGCTGTCGTAGCACGGCCGTAGCGTGAGGCACGGCTAGGCCGTGCTTCATTCTGTTTCTCGCGCTGTTCAGGTGCTATCGCAACACAGTCGTGCTTCCTGACACGGCTAGGACGTGCTTCATGTTGTTTTGTATTTTTCACCTCTTTAACGTCCGAATTAGCGCAAGGTGTCTTCATGAAAATTGAAGCTATGGATCTTAGCTTTCCAATGGCACCGGTGTCATCTCATTTGGACACCTAAAACTCCAGATATGATTAAAATATTGAACATGTGTCAGGCTGAGACATCATTGCATTATCAACTTGTAGCACAAATTACCCCAACTTATTCCAAGTGATTTTTCTCCTTTTTCCTAGGACAAATACCTTCCTTTAAGCACAATTGAAACAAAACCAAGTGCAATATTCAAATCAAGCCAAATGCATAAATAACATGGATTAAAATGACTAAAATGACTAAGATGCGATGCAAAACTAACACTAAACTATATGCTATTTCAATCGCATCAAATTACCCCAAGCTTAGAATTTTGCTTGTCCTCAAGCAATTATTGTGGCCAAAGACGACATGGAAAATACGAGATGCAACCGATAAGAAACCCGAGATAGAAGCAAAATCAAGTAATAGGCTAAAAGACTATCAAACACAATAGAGACAATCAAAATCAAGTCCAATTAGAAGTTTAGGCTCTCTGAAATCATGCCTGTCATTGATAAGGGCACTCTCCTTATCAATCTCCAAGTGTTTTAAAAGTTACGACAATTCGCTCATATCCATCAATGAAAGTGCTCCACCATAGGCTTGACTATTAACCAAATCTCAGCAAATAAATAATGAAAACACACAAGAATCAAAAGGTCTTTCAAAAGGTTGTAACGTGGCCATGGGATTTAACTTTTAAGGTGGGATAAAAACAAGAAAAGGGAAAATTCAAGGGCTAACAACATGAACAATTAAAGCAACCCTTTTAAGCAGAATAAGTGGAGCAATATATTTTCTCTTTTTGCTTTTAAAACCTTTTTATTTTGCTCCTCTTCTGTTGTTTTTTTTCCTTTTCTGTTTTTTTATTTTTTTATTTTTATTATTCATTCTTTTTATTATTATTATTTATTCTCCCTTCTTTTGAGATTATGCAATAATTATTGGGGAGGAATTAAACAACAGAAGAGATCCCAAGTTCAAGCATCAAAATAATTCACAGATTAAGCATCCAATTGCTCCCTTAAACATGCTCTAAAAGGTACCACAAACATTTGACAATGGCATGGGTACCAAGAAAATTTATTTTAGTTAAGGCTCAAAAGGGGCAACAAGAGGAAGCTTTCATTCAAAAATCCGAGGCTTGAAAACATGCCTAAAATGCCTTAATCATATTCAAGTATGTAATCCAAAATTTTCCAATTTTGAAACGGTTTCAAGTCAAGTTATAGAGAGCACAATCAAGAGGAACACACTCATACAAGGAGAAGGGGCATAAGAACATGATGAAGTACAAGCCCCATTATAAGCTCAGGTTTCACATTTAGAAGTTAAAATCAGTGAAAGACATCAAATCAGAGTGCCACATGCTAATCATCAACTTATCGAAAGATTGTCCCTATGTACATTAAGAACACTACCTTTAAGCCCATCACAAGAGAAAATAATTGGGTTCCAAATCATTGCAATATCAAATTTCAACAAAAATCTGGCACACATAGAAAATTAGGAGGGCAACAAAGCAATTGGGGGATAAAATGATGCAAACAAAAACAAAAATTAACACAAAAAGCAAAAACTAAAATGAGATGCAAATCTAAATGCAAAAATACAAACCCCTTACCCCAAGCTTAAAAACTTACGTTGTCCCCAATGTAAAAATTTAAGTTGAAGCAGGGATGAGGAGGAAAGAACTCACCGAAAAACTTGGGTTGCCTCCCAAGAAGCGCTTCTTTAACGTTATTAGCTTGACACTTCAACACCCCTATTAGGGTGGATAATATGTCAGGAAGAAGATTTCTTCCTTCCGCTTCCTTCTTTTGAGGAGAATTCCCATGTACTTAGCATAGGGAAGTAAGTGTTCCCATGCCTCAGCAATTATACATTTGGGATATTGTTTCCTCCACTCCTTATCTTGAAGCACATCAAATTCAACTTGCAGATGACCATTCTCTTCAATGACCAAGGGTTGAGCTGTCACATGAATCTCTCTATGCCTTACCCTGGGTCCTTTTCTATGTCACTATTTTTGTTTTTCAATTCTTCTTCCAATGCCACAATGAAGTTATGTTCAATCTCTATCTCCACTTGCTTCTGCTCAAATTGGGATAATTGCTCTGATAACCTCTCACATTGAACCTCATATCTATCAAATGAATCTTGGTTGGCTCTCATGAATTCAACCAGAACATTTTTGAGGTAAGAGTCTCTGTCATGTGATTCTTCGAATTGAGTTTGAGGATGTGAATTTCTTCTCCTAAGATACTTTCCATGCAATAATCCTCTTCTTCTTCTGCCATGACTAAGAAATCCTCACAATAGCCATTTCTATGTTTTCCTCCACAAAAATCACATCTAAGAGGCTGCATGCTACAGAAGCGGATATCGTCCACCATGACTAATAGATCCTCATCTTCTGGTGATATGACCAAGAAATCCTCACAAGTGCCATTTCTATGGAAAAATCCACAAAAATCACATCTAAGAGGCAGCATGGTACAAAAGCTAAGAGAATTGTGAGCAACACAACAACTTTATAAGAAGAGAAAAGAAATTATAATTTTTTTTTGGTTTTTTTTATTTATAAACAAAAAATAAAAATAAAAAATAATTGTAAAAAGTACCCGTTTGCCTTGTTAAAAATCAATTCAACAATCCCCGGCAACGACGCCAAAAACTTGTTAAGATTTTTGGCATTGTACCGAATCACACAAGTAATAAAATGATAAGTAAAATCGACTCCACAAGTCTCTAAAGTGTCTATTTATAGTCTAGGGTGAAAAGGAGTAAAAAAACAAGTTCAAAACATGTAAAAACGTAAAATTCTGCGTCCAGGGTGCTGTCATAGCATGGCCGTGGCGTGAGGCATGGCTAGGCCGTGCTTCATTCTGTTTCTCGCGCTGTTCAGGTGTTGTCGCAACACGGCCGTGCTTCCTGACACGGCTAGGACGTGCTTCATGTTGTTTTGTATTTTTCACCTCTTTAACGTCCGAATTAGCTCAAGTTGTCTTCATGAAAGTTGAAGCTATGGATCTTAGCTTTCCAATGGCACCGGTGTCATCTCATTTGGACACCTAAAACTCCAGATATGATTAAAATATTGAACATGTGTCAGGCTGAGACAGCATTACATTATCAACTTATAGCACAAATTACCCCAACTTATTCCAAGTGATTTTTCTCCTTTTTCCTAGGACAAATACCTTCCTTTAAGCACAATTGAACCAAAACTAAGTGCATTATTCAAATCAAGTGAAATGCATAAATAACATGGATTAAAATGACTAAAATGACTAAGATGCGATGCAAAACTAACACTAAACTATATGCTATTTCGAACGCATCATTAGATACCCTAGTTTTGGTCCTATTGAGGTGAGCTGGTTCATGGAAGGTTGTGTGTGGGATCAAGAAGAAACATACAGACAGGAGTTATCAGGTGGGAGAAAGAATCCACATTCGTCGGGAGACAGGCATAGTATATTTACGTATTAATATGTATAGGGTGATCTAAACCCCACTAGGGGTTGATATCATTAATACCTTTGGATAGGTGATGTGACCAGTGATATCTAAGGATAGGCATCGTCGGTCTATCGATCATAGGATGGATCTTTTAATCCTAATGGATGGTTGATAACCCTAGGATAGATGACTTACTTATATGATTGTTTGATTGTGATTGTATGATTACCTGTGTGTTTGTTTGATAACATCCTAGCAGTAGGTCACCTTATGCGACATTAGGATTGATCAGTATAACGATCGAGGATTATTTGATAACATGTGGTGCCTGATAATATGCATGTGTGTATAACATGTTGTGTCTGATTGTTGATAGCTTAGTAGTAAGGGTGGGTTAATATAGTAACGATGAGTGTAGTGGATTTATTAGAGTGTGTAAGGCGAGATTGTGCTCTGTGCGTACACATGAGGTCGTGCAGCCGTCCAACATGTGCTTGGTGTGAGATTGGTACTAGATCTAAGTGTGCATTTTGCGTCAAACCTAAGGATTAATGTGTGTTCAGTGTGTTACACATATCAAGAGTATTATGCTTTGTGCGTTACACAAAACTTAGTATTGTGTACCTTCATGTTCTCTGTGCATTATACACGAGGTACTATACTATAAGTAGTGAGAGACGGTTAGGTCCATGGGTGAAGTGAATTACAGGATAGAAGTCTAAGAATGAAGGATAATGTTAACTTAGGAGATGTTTGTATATGTGATTGTATGTGTATGTGATGTTGATGTGTTTTATATTATGTCTTCGGCCCTATCTTGTGATGAATAGTGTAGATTTTTATCTCCCCTTCTCTTCCTATGTTTACATTTTCCTTGGATCATGAGAAGACCTTGCAGAGAACCTTTCTACTGAAGCATTCGCTGTGGAGAACAAGGACACATCTGCTTATGATTGTGCTGAAGATACCAGAGGTGCCCATCTAGGGCTAGTATAGGAAGACTCTTGTTTTCCCTATTACTATTTGTTCAGTCATGGCTAGAAAGTTTGTCTTTAAAATGTCTTGTATATTACTGCTCGCTACTTTGATACGTGTGTAAATTTTGGGCCCTACAGATGGGTCTATTATACACACACACACAATCTTTGTATAAATATGTTATGTATTTTAATTCCTTCATAACTTAGTATATATGCTAAATGATACTTAAGTAATACGTAATGTTAGTTAATTAGGATTTCCTTAATGGGACAATGGGACGTATCAGTCCAGGATCCGCTTACTCTCAAATTGAACCTCATCCACTCGCTCTCAAACTTAAGAGTTTTGGGAGGGATCTTTCTTGATGAGGTGATCCCAGATCCACTCGCTTTAAAACTTATTATTTTGGGAGTGGTCTTTCTTGATTAGGTTATCCCGACCGGCTCACTCTCAAACTTAAGAGTATAGGTAAGGGTCCTTATTGATGAAGTGATCTCGGGTCCACTTCATCTCAAACTTAGGAGTTTAGGGAGAGATATTTCTTGATGAATGCATCCTAGATCTACTTGCCCTCAAACTTAAGAGATGGAGATGGATCCTTCTTGATGACGTCATCTTGGATTTGCTTGCTCTCAAACTTAAGAGTTTGGGGAGAGATCCTTCTTAATGAGGTGATCCCGGATCAACTCGCTCTCAAACTTGAGAGTTAATTTGGAGACGGATACTTCTTAATGTGGTGATCCCGGACTGCTTGTTTCAAACTTAAGAGTTAGGGGAGGGGACCTTCTTGATGAGATGATCTCGGATTCACTCACTTTCAAACCTAAGAGTTGGGGAGGGATCTGTTCGGCTCAGGCAAGTGCACCTGATCGTAACTCGTAATAAAGTGTAGTATATTTAAGACTCCAAATGTCGAACCCATAGAGAATGTGCGAGTACTAAATTAATAGAGATCCTTTATTATTTACACGAACGAAGGTAGTGTTTATGAGGATGAGACAATTAAACAATAATAATAAAGCAAATACACAAGAATAGAATAGAGATCAAATGTGGAAAGCCTAGGGAAATCGGGTTCACTAATACTTAGTCCTTGAATTTACTAATTAACTATTATGAGCTATACCACCCATTCTTATATTATTAATACCCAATGACTATGCAATGCTAATAGTCTTCTTCCTCAAAACTACCCAATTTGATTATGCAAGGTAATTAAAAGAAATAGCATTAAGAGACAGTGAATTTATCAATTTAATGACTGATTAGAAATAAGCAATTATCCTTGATCCGACATAAATAGTGAATTCAGTTATTCCTAGAGTTCCATTAACTAATTGTGGTACGATCGCCTACAATTAACTAATTTACTAAGGCTTGGCCAGGTCCTATGGGATTAAGCATACTAAGAAAAACACATTCAATAAGATAGTAAGAAAACTCATCATAATAATTAAATAAATATCAAAGACATGGTAAAAGATCCCCCATCACCCCTACTGATGGATTTAGCTACTCATAGTATTTCTCAATAAAAGAAAAGAAAAGATGAGAGGCAAGAGATAAGAGGCAAAAATGAGACAAAAGCCCCTCACTCAAAGAGTGAGCTCCTCCTCAAAAAGGGTTGAGAATGCCTATTTATAGGCTATGCTGTGCACTAGGTCAAACTGACTTCAAATATGTGCGTTCTGGGCTTGGCTACGGCTGTACCGTCTTTATACATGGTCGTACCTCCTTATGTTCTCGACGTTGGCTCGCATTTTCAGACCGGTGTCGCTCGATCGCTTGAGTACTACTGCATTAACCTTTGCTACTACCAGTAAAGACTTTTTCTTCGACGCCAGTCAGACTAACTGCGTGAGGTACGCGTGATATCTTTGTGCTTGAATAGGTACGACCATACTGACTTTAGGTGCGGTCGTACTTAATGTTTAGAATCACCAAAATATGCCCAAATCTAGCCAGAATCTTCCCAAAATTCAATCTTTTGCTTCCCATGTTGCATTTTTTTTACTTTTCTGCATAAATGACCAAATAGTGAGCATATTTTATCTAATAAAGAACAAAATCATATTATTTTATACTCAAAATACCCCAATAATTTAGACAAATTTGTGTGTCAACAGAATCCTTTTTGATGAGGTTATCTCGGATCCACTCGCTCCCAAACTTAAGAGTTTGGGGATGAGTCCTTCTTTATGAGGTTATCACAGATCCACTCGCTCTCAAACTTAAGAGTTTGGGAGAGGGGTCCTTCTTGATGAGGTGATCCTCTATCCGTGTATTCTCAAACTTAATAGTTTGAGGAGGGTCCATATTGATGATTCCCAAATTTGCCCGCTCTCAAACTTAAGAGCTTGGGAGATCCTTCTTGATGAGGTGATTTCAAATTCACTCGTTCTCAAACATAAGAGTTTGAGGAGGTATCCTTCTTGATAAGGTGATCCCAGGTCCACCCCCTTTAAAACTTAAAGAGTTTAGGGCGATGCTTCTTGATGTGGTGTGATCTTTGTTCAACTCGCTCCCAAACTTAAGTGTTTGGGGAAGGATCCTGTTGAAGGCCTCATATGCATTGAACAACTCGTGATTGGGGATATGTGTTCATTTGAGTGAGAAATGCATTGGAGCCGATATGGGTGACAAAAGGGTTCAAAGAACGCAATGGAGTCAATCCAACAAGTGGTGGTTGCAACACACAAGGTTGTTGTGACAAAAGCTGGCCATAGCTTTTGTGTAAGTGCTTCTCGTGAACAAGTGATAACCTGTTCATCATAAGCTTAGGGGGCTCTGTTGTGAAAATTAAATGTGCAAGTATACACAGTCAACAAATAATAAAGAGTAAGTGAGATTGTTCCCACGAGGATTGATTGAGTTATTTTCACAAGTTTTGGCTAGTAAGTAAGCTAGTGAGTGAATAACAATAATAAAAAGCTAACAACAAATTTTGGTTCATTCTGTCATTAAAAATTAACAAGTAATGGAAAGGTGAAACAGTCGCTGTTAAGTGGTGAAAATTTGAGTAAAACAACTAGGATTACAGATCCATTGTAACTTGACCAAGTTGGCTAGGTGCTGCGAATGAGTGCTATGGCACCTGACTGCAGAGTGTTAATGTATGTGCTTTTCAGTCACTTACTACAAAGTTAAGTAAAGGGTACTTTATATCTAAGCCCCCATTATGTTCGCCCTGACTTTTAAGTACAACTCAGATCATTCTATGGATTTGATTGCCTATGTCTAGTTTAATCAAGATTAAATGAAGTGTCCTTCACTAATGCTGTCCATATTAACTCATGAATTCTGCATATTAAACCCTGCCTAACCTAAGGTGATCAAGCTCAGATTAAACATATAACATCAAGTTTGCATGAATCAAAAGTGCTAAGCAACATCACATAACTTCACCAACAAAGTTTGATTACAACTTCACATTATCCTAGCATAAAGTATTTAGCTCATACTGAGCAGAAACACAAATTAGCAGAAACAAGTGCTACAAAACAAATCCATGACACTTAAACTTTTCAGTTCAGGGTGGTTACAAACAGAGGTAAAAAGGAACACGAGGAAGGGCTCTGGCACTTTTTCAAGTTGAGAAGACACTTCACCACAACAATGCCTTGCTGCTGCATTCCCTTACTATGCTTGAGATTGGTCCAGTAACCATGTTTTCCTGCTTGATTTACTCTTGGAGATGGATTATGGAAGGTGGGTGAAGGTGGAAGTGAGCTATGGAAGAATGGAGGGTACTGGCGGCTGTTTCACAGAGATGAGACAATTTTGTCCTAGGGATCAGTTACCAGCCTGCCTCCCCTTTAGGGTTAGTTCCTTTATATTCTCTCTCCAATTGGGCCCAAAAAGCAATGTACTATGAAAAGGAATGTCCTTGGCCCTTCCAAATAAGGACAAACTGTCCTTTAGCGCAGAAACATGGGGACCACATGCAAGGAATCACCCGATAGTACCGCACAACACGCCTATCGACTCTTTTAGCTCAACATCTCATATTCCTGGTGCTTTGGCACTAGACTTAGCATCTCATAGTCCTCTTAATTATCCTGCACAACTTACCAAAACATCGAAAATTCCACAAAGGCACCAAAGTGCCACAAAATTATCTTTAACAATGAAAACAAAATATTCACAATTTTATAAAGATAAAGGACTCTAAATTACCCTTAGACTTACAAGATTTAATGTCAAAAGAGCATAGATAACTCTTATTTCAAGAGTTATCAGGCTCCATCTGAAGCAGGCACTTTTCTTGCCTTCTAATTCTTTCCTCTTCATCATTCAACTCATTCCCCCTACATAACAAACTCAACAATAAGATGATTGTCATCAAATTTCGAGATGTGAGAGATTGTAGGGGGTTGAGCCGCCTTATGTCATTCCTTCAACTCTCGTTGTTCTATTGATCGCGTAGGTCCATCAGTTGTTAGGGTGCTTTTAGTTGTTTCTTCATTTAAAACTTGAATTTGTTCTCCTAGAGAGATTTTTGGGATTCGACATCATCAACATCTTCTGCTACTATAACGAGTATGCACCAAGGTTGCAGACTCAACTAGGTTGCTGATAAAGGTGATGTGAATAGTTTTATAGTTGTCACAGACGACGCTAATTCTCTGTTTCAATTCTAAATTGGGCATGTGGCCTATTTAGGTTTGAGTCCTTGGATAAGGAATACTCCTTCCTCTTGCAGGTGAAAGTGATATGTGGTGGTGATGGGTACCTACAAATGTGCTCTGATGCCCAAGTCAGTGTTGGGAATCGATGATTATAGAACACTACAGATAACTCTCTATGTTATTTTTATTTTCTTTATATATTGGATGGTGTGGGGATTAACCCAATGGTATTGGCCAATGCTCGAAGTCTCGCTTTGGGGAAGGTATCCTACGCCACAGTGGGGGTTCAAGGAATAGTATCCTTCTAGGATATGTTGTTAGATATAGTGTCATTCACGTCCAATGTTGTGGCGTCTTGTCAATTACAACGAGTGTGTGTATGCGTACGTATCTGTTGTGAGGTACGATTTGATCTCATGTCTGTACTTGGGAGATCTACTTGATGGGGACCCTATCTGAAGTGTTCCATGCCCTACCTGGACCTAGTAGAGTGGTTTAGTGTCACCTATCTAGGTTAGGCCTAGCCTGATATAAGCTTTTATACTAGACCAAATAAGAAATGGTTTTTTAATTAAGAGTCTCATTAACTAATATTAACCAACTTTTCAACTAGGACCTTAAAAAGTATAATTTTAAGCATTAAGTATAAAAGTTAAAATTAATATTGCATATTTTATTATTCATTATCATTGTCACTTGTATATTTCAGATAATTTTTTATTTGATATATTTTTAGACTTCTCTTCTCCTTAAAATGAGAAGATAGACTAAAAACATTTCTTCAAAGCCAACATATACTATGATAGTTGTTCTTGTAGTAAGCGATGATGTTACTACAAATAAGATATTATATCATAACTCTCTTTGTTAGAAGAGGAGTCGTCTAGAAGTCATAAATGGCTCTTGTCAAAGACTTTCTCAACATATAACTGCTTGTTTAGATTAGATTTTCACCACCACAACAGTGCCAAATTGCGCATTGCAATACAAGTTTTTCAAAAGCTTCACATCCGTTGCAAACTTCAATAAATCCAAATCAACATAACTATAATCAAATATCTACTTCCTCAACTGGTATCTAATATCATTTTGTAGTTAGTATCTTTCCATTATTATAGCCACAAATATATTCTCTTAAAATACTAATTTAAAATATTACTCTTATACTTCAAAAATTTTACTTACCGAGAGTCAGAGACTACAAAAATGATGATAATGAATTCGTGGAACACCTTGATAGGTGTTGCACCATGCCGAATTTAGAAAGTTAAGTTTTCACCATTGCATCTAGAAAACCCACTGAATCTAATCATACACTTTCTCCATAAGATCCTAACCCTAATCTCCATCTGCACCCCTCTCTCCTCCTCCTTCACTTTATGCTTTCGTCCCCAACGACTTGCTTTAGGAAGGCAACAGGGGAAGAAGGGCTGTTGCTACTGGATTTCGTTGAGGGTAAACATCATGGAGAACCTACTATTCGAGCTACATGCTCTATGAGACTATGATTCGAGACTATCATCAAGAATCATTGCAATCTCTGTCGCTTTTCACCCATCTTGGTCGATGCAGTCGCCGCTATCGTAGAAGCAGTTGTTGCATATAGGGTTGTTGCTAGCGCGAGCAGTGATCTGAGGAGGAGATTCTCGTGGTGGACAATGGCGGAGGAGCTATCGCGCATGTAGGTTTTGCGCACTTTGGAACAACGAGGATTGTTTCCTCTGGTGATAAGTTTCTGGTGGTTGGGTCACTGGTGGTAGGTGCTATTGTACAGTGGAAGATAGAGGTTATGGGGTTCGCTTGGGTTCCTCATAGTTGGTGACTTGATGGCTCGGAATGTGCTCGCGGCTTCAATGGAGGGTTCTAGCTGGAACGACGAAAGTTTCAAGTGGGGGTTATGATTACACAAGGAGGGATACTGACTTTTGTTTTGCCATGGTTGCTTACACTTGCATGGACACGACTTTCACTGGTCACGAGTTTGACGAAGTAGAGATGATTGATGTCTTCGATGGGGGAGGGAAAAGGAGGATGGAAAACATCATATGCAAAGAGTATACCATAACATTCCATAAGATCTGTCATTCGTTTAATATTTAGAAAATCCAACGGTGAAAATTAAGTTCGACATTGTGCTGCGCCTATAAAGGTGTGACATATTACACGTTGCCAATGATAACATTTCAAATTTAGAAATTAAAATTCCAAATTAAAATTTTAATTCTACCCTATAAACAAATTTTAAATTTCATCTTATATAGAAAAGTTGTTTTTGATTGTGAATATAAAAAAGTTATAAAGAGAGCATATAACATATCTGAAAGGAAAGACACTATTCTTACGATTTGAGTTTTTTGTTTTGACCAAAGAGATGTTATGTCATTTCATTAGAAATTATATGAGCAATGCAAGTAGGTGTAACATAAAAAACTTGAGGATTAGCTGTATATGAAGCCACCCCAACTAAGGTGTGAGCAACTTCATTAGCATGCCTCCTAGAAAACTCTACCAAAGAGTTTGACAAATAGGATGAAACAAGAGATCTACATTCAGTCATAATAGTTCCAAACTCAAAAAAATCTTCTTGCATAGCATTGAAACTAGATATCACAGTTTTAGAGTCGAGCTAAAAGATGACATTATGTAGCCCAAGCTCAATAACCCACTTCACAGCTTGAAATAAACCATAAGCTTCACCTTCATGCACTTGTAACATAGGGGAATAACATAATGTTTTATTTAACAAACTGGTTATTCTCATCATGGGTGCAAATACCAATCCCAACTATTTTTGAATCTATATTGAAAGCGGTATCAACATTACATTTTTGGAACTCCATTCTTGGTTTGCGCCATCTGTGAATAGAGTGGTCTTTACCTCTAATAGGCTACACTTTTGTGACTCTTTTTGCAACCTGACATTGTTCAAGCTAAGCATCGGCTCGCATCAAAATTTAATCAGACCCCTCTACAATATTCTCGCAAAGTCTCAAGTTTCTGAATCTCCACTGACTCCACATAATCATACCCCACCAGTTTCTATTTGTTTCACTTAGTTGCTTCAATACCGAGAAAAATAACTCAGTAAAGCTTTTAGCAACCATGATTTGGACAAGCAACAAACAAATGCCGTGAATTTTCATTCCTTGATTCACAAACAACGCAATTTAAAGGACAAGCCACACCTTTGGATTGAATACGACATCTTGTAGGTAAACAATCCGCACCAACCTCCACAAAAAAATTAATAGATGGTGGAACTTGTAATTTCCAAACAGCAGTCCAATCCCCTTCCTTCTTTAAATGACCTGTATCTAATAAATTATATATGCACAAATGATATGAGATCGAACAGTATAGTTATCATTTAATTCAGGCCACTAAATTAAAGCAACCTCATGAACCGTTTCAAGCAAAGGGATGCTCTGTACTAATGTAGCACCTGCAGGAATTATAAGACTAGTAATAAGTTGTTGATTCAAACTTTTATACTCAGGAGTGAAGTGATCCCATAAAATCGTATTTTTAGGCACATGTTGATGAATAGCCTGAGGAACCCGTGAGCTACCATCTCTCAGCCAAGGGTCCTACCAGATCTGAATTTGATCCCCTTTACCAATGCTCCAAGGAGATCCTTCTCTCAGCAAAGACCTTAAATGCCAAATACTTAGCCATGATAACTCGGGTTGTAGCCAAGTCTTGCACTTAAAAAATCCCCTTGAGGGTAATATTTAGCTTTGGAAATTTAATAAATAAGTGCATTTGGTTTATGTAAAAGCCTCCACCCTTGTTTCCCCAACATTGACAAATTAAACACATAAAGGTTACGAAAACCCATATCTCCATGAAATTTGCTGATAGAAAGTTTATCCCAAGAAAGCCAGTGAATTCCTTTGGCATTACCACATTGTGCACCACACCAGAAGGAATTCATCATCCTTTGAATCTCATCACCAAGAGATTGAGGAATGAGAAAAGCACTCATAATGTAAGAAGGAATAGACTGGAGAACAAATTTAATAAGAACATCGCAACCTGCTCCTGAAAGAAATCTACCGCTTCAGGAATTATTCTTCTTCCACACCCTATCCTTTATGAACTTGAAAATATCCTTCTTACTTCTACCAATCATAGATGGGAGACCCAAATATTTATACATACCTAGGCAGATATTGACACCCAAAATGAAAGCAAGAGAGGATTAAGTTTCCAAAGTCACATTTCTACTGAAAAAGATTTCAGATTTATTAAAATTAATCATTTGGCCTGATGATTCCTCATAAGATGCCAGAATATTCTTCATTATTGTCGTTTCAAGGTCTGTGGCCCTAAAAAACAAAAAACAGTCGTATGCAAAAATTTAGTGAGAAACAATGGGGGTACCTCTACATAACTTGGTGCCATGGATAGTTCCTTGAATCTCTGCCTGATAAATAAGAGCAGAAAGGCCTTCCACAAAAAGAATGAAAAGATATAGAGAAAAATGGTCGCCTTGTCCTAAACCTCTGCCAGGAGTAATAGAACCCACCAACTGTTGATTCACCATAACGTTATAACTGACTGTTTCCACACATTGCATTACCCATTGAAACTCATTTTTCTCATCATACCACGAAGATAGCCCCAATCTAGCCTATCATAGGCTTTGCTAATATCAATTTTTAATGCAACATCCCCTACTAATAACTCTAAACATAATTATGCAAGTACTAAAGTGTTTTAATAAACAAAAATATATGTTTAATTTAGTTTCTAGTTATTTAATGAAAAAAATATGCATTTACTGTTTATGGCACTCAAAGTGCCATTTTGTTGGTATTTGATGAAGTTTTGAAGTGTGCGAAATTGAAAAATCAAGTGCTAGACAAGTTGCTACAACATGTTGTAGCATCTGTGTGTGGCAAAGGTAGTAGAGTTGAAGTTGTGTAGTATAAGATTTTGTGCTAGAAAAAGACAAATAAAAAGGTTCCCTGTGCGGGAATTTAAAGGACTATTGTCCTTAGGAGATGGGCCCTTTAACTTTTGGACAATGACCACTTTTAGGCCCATGGAAGAGAGAGAAAAGAGTTTTTATACAAAAAGAATCTAAGATGGGACATATCACCCCAGGTCACAATTTTATGCATTTTTCTCTGTCCCTCCAATGTTCAGCCGCCACTCACACTTCATCCTCCACCTTCATCTCCATTTCTCCACCTTCCATTAAAGAATCATTTTGAAGCTGATTTGAAGCAGAAAAACTGTGAAGAGAAAAAGGAAGTCGAGGCAAGGACGAAAGCAATACTTAGAAGAGTCACTAGCTAACTTTCTCTTCTTCATTTTTAGCTTTGTTTCTTTATTGAGAACTGAAATTATGGATGAAATTACTCAGTTTTTGATGCCCAAATTCTGTTTTGTTATGCCTAAGCTCACCATGAGCTAATTTCTCTAAGTTAGGGTACAATGAATTTGTAAAGTACTTTTATTGGGAATGGAATGCTACTTGATGTTTAGCTCTTTTAACAAGTTGTTTAAATGTTAATTTATTTTGGGTAAGGCTGATCATCTTAGCTAAAATGCATGCTCACTGACTTGGAAAAGTTAGTGAGTGGATTTGCTTGTTAAATGTGGATTAAGTGGTTAATTAGGAAATTAATCATGTTGGATGTATAGGAATATCATTCAAGTCCACAGAGTAACTAAATCATGCATAAAGGAAGAAGGAGTAACAAATGTTAAATTAGGAATAATGTAAACTTAGTGAACCCCACCTTATAGTGATTGGAAAATCACAACTCAAATTCTGGACTCAGATGCTCCAGCATCTCGTACAATATTCCTGCACCTGTAAAATGAATTGCAAAATGAGTTGTTTCCCTAACTGCTTCACCCAGCTGATTTTTACCTTGTTTAATTAATTTGTTTTACTGTTATTAATATTTAAATTCACTGTTTTAAACACCCAAATTAATGGTTACTTATCACTTGTGTTTTTCACTAGCTAAATTAACCCAAATTGAGAGGAAATATTAAATAACTGTGTTCAATCTCCGTAGAAATGATCTTTTATCACTTTACTACTTGTTTGATTGTGTATACTTGCACACTAAGTTTTTTACGCCGTTGCGGGGATTGAAAGTGTTAATTTCTATTGAATTTCAATTGAGTTAATTTGGTTTTTTTTTTAACCTTTTTGGTGTGCTTTTGTCCAGCAGTAGGTACATACTCTACATGAGAAGGCAGAGCACACCGGAATATAGATTGGATCCAAAGCTTGAAAGGACACTTAGAAGGATTAGAAGTCAAATCAAGGCTTTTTGGATTTGGGGAGAGTTGTTGCGACCATGTCAGTCCACAATTTTGGATCTTCAGTGTACTTTGACCATTCTGAGCATTCCAACCATGATTATCAGCAGGATGTCATTGTCCAGCCTAACATTATTGGGATGGCTAATGATCGGGACCGTTCTATAAGAGACTATGTTGTGTTTGATCCCAGCACCATGAACACAGGCATTGAGAGGCCAGACATCAATGCCATCCACTTTGAGTTCAAGCCAATGATGTTTCAAATGCTTCAGACCAATGGACAGTTTGGGGGAACTCCACAAGAGGACCCACACCTTCATTTGAGGCAATTCCTTAAAGTGGCTAGCAATTTCAAAATTCCGGGTGTCACTGATGATGCTTTTAGACTGAGGTTGTTCCCTTACTCTTTAAAGGACTGAGCCAAAGCTTGGTTAAATTCTTTGGAGCCAAACTCAGTAGATTCATGGAATGGCATGGCTGAAAAATTCTTGACAAAGAATTTCCCTCCCGTCAAGAATGCTAGAATGAGGAATGAAATCACCTCTTTTAGACAACTTGATGATGAATCATTGTTTGAAGCTTGGGAAAGGTTTAAGGAGCTGTTGAGGAAGTGTCCCCACCAAAGCATCCCTATTTGTATTCAAATGGAGACCTTCTACAATGGTTTGTTTCCCTTTACAAGACTTATGTTGGATGCATCTTCAGGCGAAGCATTGTTGAGCAAATCATATATTGAGGCTTTTGATTTAATTGAAAGCATAGCTACAAACACTTACTAATGGCCTACTGCTAGGCTAAGTTCTGCCAAGAAGGTTGCTGGTGTTCATGAAATAAGTGATTCAGCTGCATTAGTTGCTCAAATTGCTTCATTAACACACATGATAAAGAATATGACAGCCGCTCCAAATGCTACGGCACCTGCTGCAGCAACTGCAGCAGAAACTGTTTCTACAGAGCAGAATTCAGCCCAAATGAATTCTGTTTCTTGTGTTTATTGTGGGGGAGGACACCTTTTTGAAGAATGCCCAAGCAACCCTGATTCAGTGAATTAAGTGGGGAATTTCAACAAGAACAACAATCCATATTCCAACACATACAACCTGGGGTGGAAGCAACATCCTAATTTTTCATGGGGTAATATCACAGCTACAACAGGAAGCTCTAACAATCCAGCTAGGCCTACTCACCCAACTGGTTTTCTAGCTCAAAGCCAAAGGAATTCAGCCCCTCTAACCACTCAAGAGCCCTCACTTGAAAACATGTTAAAAGCCTTCATGAATGAAACCAAGACTCAATACCAAAGTCAAGGGGTTTCAATCAAAAAATTGGAGAATCAAATGGGCCAATTAGCTACTGCATTAAGTGCTAGGCCAAGTGGATCTCTACCTAGTACAACTGAAACACCAAAGCTCCATGGAAATGAACAAGTGAATGCCATTACTCTTCGTAGTGGGAAGAACATCAATCCTTATGTTGGAAACTCCAAGAGCAAAAATTCTGATTATATTAGAACTAGCAGTCAAGGGGCAGATCCACTAAGAAAGAAACAAGTCCAACAACAAATATGTCTACAGACTCAGATTCTGCATAGAAACTGCAGCAGAAAAATTTTGCAGAATCTGCCAAAGATGCTACATCATCTCCCACAGCACCTGATACAGAAAGGAGCTTTCCTAGATTAGTTCCGGAAAGGCCTCCACCTCTGTTTCCACAAAGACTGGAGAGAGCCCATCAAGATAAGCAATTTGGCAAGTTTATGGAGGTCTTGAAACAGCTTCACCTCAATATTCCATTGGTGGAAGTCCTCCAACAAATGCCAAATTATGCTAAATTCATGAAAGATGTTCTTACAAAGAGGAAAGACTAGTAGAGTTTGAAACCATGGTTATGACAAAGGAGTGCAGCCAGCTTTTGCAAAACAAGGTGCCTCAAAAACTCAAGGATCCTGGAAGTTTTACCATTCCATGCTCTATTGGAGATACCTATTATGGTCGTGCCTTATGTGACTTAGGTGCAAGTATCAACTTGATACCAAAATCAATTTTTCAGCAATTGGGGATTGCAGAAGCACGTCCAACCACTCTTACACTTCAGTTGGCTGACCGTTCCATTGCATACCCGGAGGGAAAAATAGAAGAAGTGTTGATCAAGGTGGGTAAGTTTGTGTTTCCAGTTGATTTCATCATTTTGGACTTTGAAGCGGATAAAGAGGTGCCTATTATCCTTGGAATACCCTTCCTAGCCACGGGGAGAACCTTAATTGATGTACAAAAGGGAGAATAAACCATGTGGATGAATGCTCAAGGGGTCACTTTTAATGTTTTCAATGCTTTGAAGTACCCAGATGAACGCATGGAGGAATGTTCTTTTGTTAAAGCATTGTACTCATTGGTTCACAAGCAACTAATGAAGGAGCAAGATGTCCTTGAAGAAGAGCGAACCCCTCTTGATGATGAGGAGCTAATGAAGAAGGGAATTCTTGATTTTGCGAAAGAAAGGCCAGCCACCCCAAGGTGGGAAAAAATATATGAATCACTAGAGCATACAAGTGAAAGTTTCAAAGATAATTTGCCTTCCATTGAAAAGCCACCCGTTCTTGAGTTGAAGCAACTTTCTCCCCACCTTAAATATGTTTATTTGGGGGAGAATGAGACAATTCTGGTGATTATTTTTTCTTACTTGACTGTCCACAAGAGGAGAACCTTGTTGATGCTTTGAAGAAGCATAAAAAGGCTATTGGGTGAAAAATGGCTAATATAATGGTATAAGCCCAACACTTTGCATGCACCAAATTTTATTGGATGACAACTCAAAGAATAACATTGAAAGCCAAAGAAGATTGAACCCAATCATGAAGGAGGTGGATTGCATCCAAAATGTGAAGGATGAAAAATTCGATCCACACAAATTCAATAGGAGAAAAAGAAGAAGGATGAAGGCTACCACAAGCCTGAGAGACCCTTGACACAATGAGGGACAAAGTCAGGCTGAAGACTCTTAAACTAAGCACTACTGGGAGGCAGCCCAATAATAATCCATGATAGGGATGTTCCTTTTTTCTTTTCTTTTATCATTTTGTTTGTTGTTTAGTCATTTCTGAGTTCTGTTTGTCTGCTGTGATAATGCTGCAACATCTGCTCTATGTGCTGCAGCATCTGTTTGTTGTTTACTGTGTATTTTGATTTATGCTACAACATAGTCTATCTGTGTTGTTAAATACTTCAGCACTGTTTTTAGGGTCAGTCTTTTGTTGTGTAGACACTCCACTCTCAAATTTTTGGCATGTTGTATTTAGGACACTACACATTCTAAAGTTTGGGGGTGGGGATGGAGTTGTTAGTAATATTTTTTTAAAAAAAAGGCTCAGGACGCTGAGTTGAAATTCAATGAAGCAAAAATGTATGGTGTTAGGAACCCTTAAAACCTAGGAGGATTGTGACACCTATTATTCCCACACATACCTTGTGCATAAAGGAACTATTACTGAGAAACTTGAGAGCAAAAGTGAGGTCCAACACTTAGGGGCTAACTGAACTTACTTCAAATTTGAATAATTGAGAAGCCTAGGCACACCTTTAAGTTTGGGGGAGGGTATGAATGATTGTATAACTTGCCTTACAAGTTTTAAAAATAAAATGATTGAAAAAGCTAAAAAAAAAAAGAATAAAGGTTGTTTTGCTGAGTAACCAGGTAGTTTCACCACAAGTGTTGCTATTCGCGTCAAAAGGGAAAATGGCCCAAAAAAAAAGAGAAAAAGGCAATAAAAAGGAAAAATAGAAGAAAAAATGAATATGTAAGGCAAGTTGTTGTTTTGTATAAGTTAAATGTATGTCCCCCATGTTTCATTGTATTATTGCCTATTCCTTTCTTGTTTTGAAAATGAGAAGTAAGTGAGGAATGCCTTGATGCGAAGGGATGGTCTTAGTTCTTGCGGGTATCTTGAGTAATTTTCAACATAAACAGGATGAAACACACACAGTTTGAATGATTAGGGTTTACAAGAATCCTTAGGATCAAGGGGGTTTGCTTGAAAAATTATTAAGCCTGAGAATTGATCTTCATTGTCCAAACGCCTTGTGTCTATTGAGTCTTTTGTTGTTGAGTCTTGTGTTCTTTTCTTTTCATCACTCGAGGACGAGCAATGGTTCAAGTTTGAGGGTGTGATAACTCTTAGAAATAAGAGTTATCTGGCTCTTTTTAAGCATAATTATGCAAGTCCTAAAGTGTTTTAGTAAACAAAAATATGTGTTTAATTTAGTTTCTGGTTATTTAATGAAAAAAATATGCATTTGTTGTTTATGGCACTCAAAGTGCCATTTTGTTGTTATTTGATGAAGTTTTGAAGTGTGCAGAATTGAAAAATCAAGTGCTAGACAAGTTGATACAACATGCTGTAGCATCTGTGCGTGGCAAAGCTAGCAGAGTTGAAGTTGTGCAGAATCAGATTTTGTGCTAGAAAAGACAAATAAAAAGGGTCTCTGTCCAGGAATTTAAAGGACTGTTGTCCTTAGGAGATGGGCCCTTTACCTTTTGCACAATGACCACTTTTGGACCCATGGAAGAGAGAGAAAAGAGTCTTTACACAAAAGGAACCCAAGAGGGGAAAATTGGGGGGACGTATCACCCTAGGTCACAATTTTCTGCATTTTTCTCTGTCCCTCCACTAAAGGAACCCAAGAGGGGAAAATTGGGGGGACATATCACCCTAGGTCACAATTTTCTGCATTTTTCTCTGTCCTTCCACTATTCAGCCGCCACTCACACTTCATCTTCCACCTTCATCTCCAGAAAAACCGTGAAGAGAAGAAGGAAGTTGAGGCAAGGAAGAAAGCAATACTTTGAATAGTCACTAACTAACTTTCTCATCTTCATATTTAGCTTTGTTTATCTTTAGCTTTGTTTCTTTATTTTTGAACTGAAATTATGGTTGTAATTACTCAGTTTTTTATGCCCAAATTCTGTTTTCTTATGCCTAAGCTCACCATGAGCTAATTTCTCTAAGTTAGAGTACAATGAATTTGTAAGTTACTTTTATGGGGAATGGAATGCTACTTGATGTTTAGCTTTTTTAACAAGTTGTTTAAATGTTAATTTATTTTGGGTAAGACTGATCATCTTAGCTAAAATGGAAGCTCACTGACTTAGGAAAGTTAGTGAGTGGACTTGCTTGTTAAATGTGGATTACGTGGCTAATTGGGAAATTAATCATGTTGGATGAATAAGAATATTATTCAAGTCCATAAAGTAATTGAATCATGCATAAAAGAAGGGGGAGTAACTAATGTTAAATTAGGAATAATGCAAACTTAGCGAACCCCACCTTATAGTGATTGGAAAATCACAACACAAATTCTGGACTCAAATGCTATAACATCTTGTACAGCATTCTTGCACCTGTAAAATGAATTGCAAATGAGTTGTTTCCCTAAATGCTTCACCCAGCTGATTTTTACCTTGTTCAATTAATTTGTTTTATTGTTATTAATATTTAAATTCACTGTTTTAAACACCCAAGTTAATGGTTACTTGTTACTTGTGTTTTTCACTAGTTAAATTAACCCAAATTGAGAGGAAATATTAATGAACCGTGTTCAATCTCCATGGGAACGATCTTTTATCACTTTACTACTTGTTTGACTGTGTATACTTGCACATTACAAACGCAACACCTACCTTACCTTTTGTTTTGCCTTTCAAGTAATGAATGAGCTCAAAAGCAATTAGAGCATTGTGTGCAATAGAATGCCTCTCTATGAAAGCATATTGAGCCTTTGATACACATTTATTCAGCACACCCTTCAATCTATTGGCCAATACTTTGGACATAATTTTATAAACTACATTGCACAAAGATATAGGCCTCCAGTCAGTCATAGAACTCTGAGACTATCCTTTTGGTGGCAAAACTACATTGGTATAATTTAAAAATGGTGGAAAAACACCACACTCCAACCAAGAAGAACATGTTGTAAATACATCCGGACCACATGTTTCTCATAAACAATGATAAAATCCTAGATTTAGACCATCCAGACCAGGCGACTTATTACGATGCATCTGGAAACAAGCTACACAAAATTCCTCATAAACAAATGGGGCATTGAGCAAAGTATTGTCTTCATTAGAAATTCGTGGTTCAATAACACGGAATACTCTGTCATATGAACTAACTTTACGGGCAAAGAGATTATCAAAATAATTATGAGCAACCAATCTGAGGTCCTCTTGACTAGTAGCAACAAAATCATCACTTCTCTTTAAAGACAAAATATTAATGCATTTTTCCCTAGTTGTAGCACTTTCATGAGAAAAAACGAGTATTAAGATCGCCCTCTCGTAACCATAAGGCTTTGTCTCTTTGACTCCAGAAGTTCTCTTCCTGTAAAAGTAACTAGATAGCCTTTCTTTAGCATCAATAAAGTTGCGCTGGCCTGATACATCACTTGCTTCCCTCCACAAATCAACCTCCTTGCTACAAAGCGTCAATTTTAGATTTAGTTTTTTTGTGAAGATTCTTTCCCCAGATATACGGCTCATCAGTGTATGTAGAGATTTTATCCATAATATCAACACCAGCTACGATTAACAACATCTTGCAAATCTGGTTCCATAAGCCAAGCGTTTTCAAGTAATGCGCTTGGAAAGCTACACAAGTATCTGGTTTACAAATTAAGACAATTGGTGTGTGATCTGAAATAGTTTCTATAAAATTTGTAAGCTTGGCCTGAGGAAAAAGATGTAACCATGCATCTATAGCCATTGCCCAATCTAATCTCTCTTCTACTACATTATCAGTACCTATAATTTTGGACCAAGTATATATATGGATGGCCTTCCATGAATAAATCAATGAGACCAACATCACTAACTACACTCCTAAAACCATTGATATGCCAACTCGGATGGTCCACTCTCCCCCATTTATCATTAGAAGAAAGAATATCATTAAAATCCCCTATGATGCACCAAGGGGAAGATGATAGAGATATCAGATGACGCAATAAGTTCTATAAATCTCTACGACATCCACTATTAGGATAACCATAGAAACCTGTCAACCTCCAAGTACCTTCTTCGCCATCATGCACATCAACATTAATAAAATTTGACGCATAGTCGGTAATTTCACAACAGAAATCACTATGCCATAACAATGCCACTCCACCACTTCGACGCACCTTAACCACAAAAATAATATTCAAAACCAATATTTCGCCTTATTTTTTCAATTTTATTTGGATGAACAAGAGTTTCAAATAAAAAAAAGCTAATGGTTTATGGCACCGAACTAGATATTTTAGAGCGGGAGCTACCTGTAGGTTACCTAGGCTTTGACAGTTCCAACTGATGATACTCATTGATCTTGACAGGCTTGGGAACCAGAGCCTACCAATAAAAAATGCTCCTTGTAAAAAGAATTATTAGGATCAGATATGGGTGCCGGAGCCGTCAGTAGAACATTGGGCTTCTCCTGTGAAATTGGTTGTTTCTCATTTGTACGAGGTCTTTTCCTTGCTCGTCGATGCATGTCATTGCCCTCATCAATAGCCATCAATGTTGATTGAGCTGCAGGCACATGTTAATGGCCAAAAGAAGACACGTTACTATTTGTTGCATGCAATGAATAATTTCGTGACAAATTTTGACCATGACGAATAATTGCCGCCTTCATTCCACGTGTTACGTTATTGTTTTGCATTGAATCAACTTCCAAATAATTAAGCTCATCCAGCTCATTATTTACAATGCCGTCGCTGCTATGTGTAACACTATGATTTTCGTATTATTATTTTATAAATTGTGTGTTTATGTTGTTAATTTTGTGATAATTTGTGTGTATTTGTCTTAATAATTAGTATATTTTAATGATTTTATTTTATTTTATTTTTATTAAAAGTTTTTCGGCCACCACAGTTTTCGGTTGGAAAAACAGACGTCATTTTCGAATTTCTCGCGTCGAAACCTTCAGAAACCAATACTCCTTTGCTCGTTTCGGTGAAGTTGACATCGAACACCTTGTAACCTCTTTGTCTCGGTATGACGTTCTCTGGTCACTCTTTTTGCTTCCTTTTGATTTCGTTTTAGCCTTAAAAATTCCAAAAAATATATTATACTAATTGTTATTTTTTCAGCCGCGTTTTACCCTTCCGTAAATTTTACCCTGTGCTCGTTTGGTGCTCAAATTGTCGTTGTAGGCAATTCTCTTCGCCTTTGCGTTACTGCAAACTTCTTATTGAGGTAAAGGGGTAGATAGATACTAGATTATTGGGCTTATGGATATAATTAGGCAATAGGGACGTCCCATGGTCCCTAGACTTGGTGCAGTTGTACAAGATAAGTATCATTGTCATTGTGATGAGAAAACTTGATATTAATCTCTGTCATAATGCTTATGTTAATTGAGTTTGTCTTAAAATGTGCTGTTTGAGTTAATGTGATAATGGTATGTCAAGTATGCAAAGTGTGATGTTGATTGTCTTTATTCATAAGTGTTAATTTGTGGTTGGTATGTTGTCTCATAACTTGTGTTATTGTGTTATGTTCCTAAGTGTTGTTTAGCATTGATAGCTTGATATGTGTAGAAGTTTTATGATGTATGAATGGTCTCACTTAGAGTTAGTAAGTATAGGAAGTGATTTTGTAGAAATTGTAAATGATAGGCTAAGAATGAATTATGCAGAATTTTGATAAAGAAAGAATATCGTTTTTAATGGTTAAGTTATGATCAATGGAGTCTTAGAACTTAAGAATGGTGATGATCTTTATGTGGTAGAGGTTTGAGTGGTTAGGAGCATGATTGAGCATAGTTGACAACTTAGAGTAATAGTTATGCAGAAAAATGACTAAGTCTGGAATTGTTTTAGCAAAGTCTCACTAATTGAATTTTTAAATTCAACATATAATAAGTATTGACCCAAACTCTTTTGGATAGTGTCCGATAATTTTAGGGGAGTAGTACGGTACGTCCGGTCAAATTAAGTAAATTGAAACACTTGATTTAAGAGTTGAAAATTAAGTTAAGCTAGCTTAGACTTAATGTTGTGAGGTAGGTTGATAACTTGGACTTGTTCCAAGATTGGGGGAAACTTGTCAGTTTACTGACGAGTAGTACCTCGTTAATGTTGTTGTAGCCGGCCGCTTGATGAGAAGGTCGGTGAGTTGATAAGTTGTAACCGACTGCTTGATGAGATGGTTGGTGTTGTTGTTATTGTTAGACACTTGTTTGGTTTGTGTTCATCCATCATCTATGTCTTGTTAAGTTAACGTTATTGGAGGTGAGCAACGATGATGCGATATAGTATCGGCAATGATGGGCAAGGTACCCGGCCTTGGGGGTCAATCGGATAGGAGCGTCTTATATAAAGGCGGTGGATAGCTACCACAGCTGGGACGTGACCAATAAATATACCGGTTACCTTGAGTAGACACTGTTCGTACTCAAGAGTGATGGTGTTTCCTCACTCGCTCATCTGAGTTGTTATGGATCCACATGTTCGGTGAAGTAGATGTTGTCTAGGATTGCATAGGTACTCGTTGAATCGTGCATTCATATTATGTGTTGATTGAGTTAACGTGTTATATGCGCATTGCTTAAGCTATGTCCTTTGCCGTTTTGTGCTATGATTGTATATAATATCTAACCCCTTTTTTATTGTGGCTACTTATACACCATTGTGTATGTTAATTTAGACGATGAGATTGTAGGTGAGGATGATGACGTGGCTGAGGAGTGATCCGTGTATGCGGTCACCGTAGACTAGGATTTTCGTTGTTTTAGTTATTGTCGTTGTTATTATTTCCGATGTATATGCTTAGGGTCAGCTCTGAAACATTGTGACATTGAGGTGTTTTTATCATTTGAATTTTTATTTGTAATTGTTATTCGATTATTTCCGCAAGTTTGTATGAGCGTGATGACTCTGCCTTTATTTATGAAAATTTTATTTGACTGTGTTTTTTAGCAGTTGTATTTCTTTTCGTTTACTTCTTTAATTATTGCATGCGGGACAGAGGGTGTCACACTATGTGTAAATGGAGTTAAAGGATTCAAATTTGAATAAACTCTATTTACATTCCTTGCATTATTACCATGACAGTTACTTCCTTCATTTTCGCCTCTGCCATAAATGTGACCAACACCACTACCATCATCCCTCAACCACTATGTGCCTCCACCTGCCATTGTCTCATTTGATCTGCACGTAATTTTAGACCCAATTCTCGAGCACCATTATCAAACTCCATCGGGAAAAATTTATCACAAAAACGATCATTGTGACCTAGAACACCACAAAGAAAACTAAAGGTTCCCAATCTTTCATAACGAAACAATACCTTTCTCCACTCACCACCTTGCTTCTTCACCTTCTAGTACTTCTTCAACGACAACCAAACGTCTACTTTTACTTTGATTCTCATAAACTTTCTCCAGACACCGGTATCTTGTTTGCATCATATTCAAGAAGAGAGCTGATAGAGTTACCCAATTGCGTGCTGATTGATTTAGTCATAAATCCCGCCGGAAGATCATGTGCTTGAACCCAATAAGAAACAACGGGATCTGATTCTAAATATCCTTAGGCTGAACATTGCTCAGAACTAACATATGATTCTCAAAGTTCCAAGGACCACCCAGCACAACCCTCTCCATATCAAGTTTGAAAAATAATAGATGAACACTATTTTGGAAAACTTGTACGGACGACACCGTATGTCCGCACCGGTTTTTTTTGTTTTGAAAAACTAATATTTTAATTTTTATTTATTTTAAAGAATTTTTTTTTTGGTTAACAGAGTTGATAATAATGGTTAATACTGTATTGGAAGTGGTTAATTGGTGTAAGTGAAACTTAATTTGTGGCATTAGAGTAGCCCTTAACTAGTTAGTAAACTGTATTAACCACTTAGTTGCACAATATTAACCACTTTTATACTGATTTGTGAAAGAGTTATTTACTTAGTTAACCGGATTGATATTACTGGTTAACACAATGTTGAAAGTGGTTAATGGGTACAAGTGCAACTTGTGGTTAATACAGTGTTGGAAGTGGTTAATAGATACAAGTGAAACTTGGCGTCAGAGTAGCCTATTAACCAGTTAATGAACTATATTAACCACTTATTTGCACCGCATTAACCACTTTTATAATAATTATCTTTTGAAAAAAATAATTTTATGAAAAAAATTTTAAAAAAATATTTATCCGTACATATACGGATATATGGTATCTATACGGTGTCCCAAAAAAAAAGTGTTCATCTATCATTACTCAAGTTTATGATAGAACTAAAATATGAAGAGACCTGGCTCCACTTCTGTAATCTTCGCTCGGTCTCCATAAACTAGCCATTCGCTAGGGTGAATAAATTTGTCTGTTAGAAACATCCCTATGACATATAGACTGAGATTTGCCGAATCCACTTGAAAACTAGCTGCCTAAAAAACAAGCCCTTCTCTTTCCTCCTCCCCAATAGACAACCCCTCCAATTGTTCTTCCATCAGATCTCTCCACCAACAACACTTCGAGTAAAATAAAACATGACGACCTCTCATCGGAGGAGAGTATAGAAAGTCTCTCACAGTAGCAGGAGAGTAGAAATGTTAAAAACTGCAATTTACTCTTACGATTTGAGTTAAATGACTATATACTGAATGTTAATTTTTTTTTTATGCCGTCATCCAATCAAATTCTACTACTATGTATATGTTTGTTTAGATATTTTAAAAAATACTTTTCTTTGTTTTTTCCGGGATGTAAAAAAAGTATTTTAAAAAGTATTGAAATTTGATTAGATGAAAATGTAAATATATATATTTTTTTGGTATTAGAAAATGTAAAAATTTTACATTACGTTTTATCCCTCCATCAACGGCGGGTTCGGTTTTTAAGGTTGACGTGTACAACAGCATCCCGCTCCTCTCATTCTCCTCGTTACAATGCACCGCCAAAACAAAACATTCACTTCTCACGCTCACATCACATTCCATACGGAGAAGAAAGAGAGAGAGTGGAAAAGAGAGAGAGGCCGAACGGCAAACGCCAAACTCTGTCTTTTCCTTTCACCTTCGTCACGCTTCCTCCTTCTTCCTCCCTTCTTTTCCTTTCACCCTTTCTCCTTTTTCTTTCGTTGATGCTTCATTTCTAGGTATGGTACTCTGTTCTTTTTCCCTTCTCCTTCCCTAGCTCTTTTGAGGTTGTTTGAATTATATGACGTTTCTGCGTGTATCATTATATTCCTTGAGCTGCATTGTCGTTTTGATTAATGTGGGTGCAGGGTTTTGTAGGGGGACATATCTATATCTACATTTATTGTTCTGTAAATTTGGGATCACAGATATGAATAACAGAAGTGGTGAATTGGTGCAGGTAAAATTACTTAATTTTTTTTTATTTTTTCATGCAAAATTAATTAAGAACGAGGGACTGTGGTGCCTTGAAATGTTGAATTGAATACAATATAGGTGTTATTTGTGTAAATTAGTGAAGAAGGTCAAAGGATTATTATTATTATTATTATTTTTTTGTGTGTAGGGAAATGCTGATGCTTCTTTTCCCTCTTCTAATCCTCAGCCTCAGCCAGCGCCACCAGATCATCTGCGTTTTCATAGTAGCAATGGTAATAAGGTAATTGTCTTTGTTTGCAAAAATTTGTTTGGAAGCATGACTGTTAAGTGAATGGCTTTATTGCCTTGGTCAAGTTTTGTGTTCATCAGCCTGGTCACTTAACCATTCAGTTCACTTGCTTCCAACTTGGACGTTCGTACAAGCTGATTCTAGGGTGTTCCTTTGTTAAAGGGATACAAAATCAATGTTAGATTATAATAAAAAATTATGGATGGTTATGATTTAAAACTAGTTAGGTAAATATCTATCATTCATTTATTTTTAATTGCAATTATTCTGGAGATCTTTAAATCATAGCCTAAGCATATCCTAGTTGAGCGTTTTGGAGTAATTTTGTGATGGGTTCATGTGCTCCAAGGAGCTATATCATAGCGAGAATCTAGCTTCGAGTGATTGGTAGAGAGAACAAGTGAGGCACCCATTGAGAACATAAGGTACGGCATCAAAGTGCTTAGGCATGAGTCTAGTGTATTCCTTGAGGGAGCTGCAAGTAGCAACTTTGATGGAGGTTTGAGATATTGTGGTGCAACGGTTGTGGTTGCAGGAACTTAAGACACGGTTTTTAGGGTGATCCTGGTGAAAATATTTGGGAGAATGATTAAGAAGTAGAGGGCTTCATGATAGAAGAAGAGGAAGGAGGGTGAATAAGAAGACAAGGCATAGCTATCATTACTCATTAGTGTCTATGGCTGGAGTGGTCGTTGAGAAATGGTGGGTCTTTATGGTAGAGGAAATGAAGAAAGGAAAGAAAGAAAGTGTGTTACCATGGTGTGGGTGCTGTAGGCTGGCTTGGAATGGCTGGGATGATGGGTGTTTAACGGGGTTGACTTTGGCGGTGTAGACTGGCTTTTGTCTGTTTGAGAGACCACTATGTTGGGCATTAAATCCATTATAGCAAAATGAAGTTACAGTGAGACATGTTGCTTTAGGCGATATCTCTAAAGCACGTGCCTGAGGAGAGAAGAGGGCAATGTGCTATGTGAGTTGTTCAGCTTCTGGAGGTTGTGTGTTAGTTGTGAAGGTAGTAGTTAAGGTTGATGGCAACGGGTTGACTTAAGGGTTAGAGGGTCATATATGTTGGAACTTGCACGTGCTAGGGCACTTGCACGTCAGGTACGTACTTGTGAATTGGGGCACACTCAGGCATCTTTGAGGATTGAAGCTGTTGCAAAGCTGGAAAGTTGAGCAGACGAAATCCATGCTTACAACTTCAAATGAAGAGAGCTTAAGGTTGGGAAGTCTGAAGCTACATACACCATGTTCTCAGGCAGAGGCTCCTTGCCAAGTGCCAATGCCTTGATGGAGCATCACTCACTTAAAAGCCTACCAATCTGCTGAAAGCATAGTTCCCTATGTCACAAATTTAGGTTTGATGCCTTTCTCTTTGTTATTTCTTCTATAAATAAGGATTACACATTTACAGGTAATTACTCCTAATAATTACAAATAAGAAGAACAAATCAACAAAAAATCAATTCCTGATTTGTCTAGCCTATTCTAGGAAAGCAAATAATTATAATTAAGGAGACAAATCAATTCCCGATTCACATCCCCCCTCAAATTGATGCGGCTGGTCAAGGAGCATCAATTTGCTAACAAGAAACTGATGGCGAGGGCAAGGAACAGCTTTGGTCAAAATATCTGCAACCTGAAACTGAGTATTGATGTGAGGAATGGATATAATGTGGTCATCATAGGCTTCACGAATGGAATGGCAATCAACTTCAATATGCTTAGTATGCTCATGAAAAACCGGATTTGCAACAATCTGAATGGCACTTGTATTGTCAGCATAGGGAGACGTTGGCTTTGTTTGAGGAAATCCAAGTTCGGCCAAAAGACCACGAAGCCAAATTATTTCTGAACATGCAGTAGACATGGCACGATACTCCGATTCAGTGGAGGATTTAGAGACTCTTGCTTGCTTCTTACTTTTCCATGAGATCAACGAAGAACCAAGAAACATGCACCACCCGGTGACAGATCGCCGGGTATCAGGACACCCGGCCCAATCAGCATCACTATAAGCAATCAACTGAGGAGTTGTCCCAGTGGGAAAGAAGAGACCTCGTTGAGAAGTGCCTTTCAAGTAGCGAATTATACGACGAACCGCTGCCAAGTGAAGATGACGAGGAGAGTGCATGAACTGACTTACTTGCTGAACCGCAAAGGATATGTCGTGCCGTAATGGTCAAATAATTAAGACTACCCACAAGCTGCCGATACAATAAGGGATCCGTCAACAGGTCACCCTCATCTCGGTGGTATTTAACATTAACCTCAAGAGGAGTATCCACCGGATTAGCTGATTGAAGGCCAGCCATAGAAATAAGGTCGGTGGCATACTTATGCTGATGGAGAAATATACCCTTGGAGGTAGAATGAACCTCAAGGCCAAGGAAATAATGCAAGTCGCCAAGGTCTTTCATATGAAATGAGGCTTGTAATTGCTGTTTAAGTTCCTGGATAGATGCCTGATCAGAGCCAGTAATGACCATATCATCAACATAAAGAAGAAGCAGAACAATGCCTGTAGATGTCCGGTGAATGAACAAGGAGGAATCATACTGACTCTGAGTAAAGGAGAACCCAAGTAGAGTGGAACGAAATTTCTCGTACCATGCCCTGGGCGCCTGTTTCAAACCATATAAGGAGCGATTGAGCTTGCACACACCTTTAGATGAAGAGAATAAGCCCTGGGGAGGAGTCATATAAATATCTTCAGTCAGGTCACCATGAAGAAATGCATTCTTCACGTCCATTTGATGAAGAGACCACCCATTAGAAGCAGCTATAGAAAGCACAGTCCTGACAGTTGTCATTTTGGCAACGGGTGCAAATGTCTCATCATAATCAATTCCATATTCCTGCTTGTTTCCTAAGGCAACCAATCTAGCCTTGTAACGATTGAGGGACCCATCAGAATTCAATTTCACAGAATACACCCATTTGCAGCCTATGGGTTTGATATCAGGAGGACAAGAGACAATGTCCCAAGTGAAATTCTCTTGAAGAGCCTGAAGTTCCTCATTCATTGCCTTTATCCAGCGCACATCTTTAACAGCCTATGAGTAACAAGTAGGAATAGATGTGCTAGAGAGAGAGGCGGTTAGAGATGTATGTGAGGAATCATACCTGTCTGGTGAATATCTATCAGGTGCTCGAGAGACTCTACCGTAACAGTGGTGCAACCGGGTACAGATCGGTGGTGGATCGTTGTCGGAAGAGGCGGTGGGAACACACCATCGCATTGTCTGGCATATGTGATACCTGGTTTGAAACGTTCTATAGATTGAGAGAGGCTAGAAAATTTGGGAAGTATGGCCATATCATGCAAAGTAGGAGAAATGCAAGGGAACATAAATTGATTATCAAAAAATGTCACATTCCTAGAAATCCGGAAGCGATGATTAGAAACATCATAACACACAAAACCCTTATGAGAGTGACTATACCCCATAAAAGCACACTGAACAGACTGTGCTCCAAGCTTGTGCCTTTCAAACGGAGGCAAGTGAACAGAACATACACACCCAAAAGTATGTAAAGCACTATAATCAGGCTGAGTTTTAAAAAGACGAAAGAAAGGGGAGTCAAGATCAATAACCGTAGAAGGAAGGCGGTTGATCAAGAAGACAGCTGTGGAGAGAGCCTCCACCCAAAATCTGGATGGGACTGAAGCTTGGAGAAGTAAGGTGCGCGTCACATCAAGCAAGTGACGATTCTTACGTTCGGCCATCCCATTTTGTTGTGGGGTGTTGGGACAAGATCGTTGAGACAAGATGCCTTTTTGTTGTAGGTACTCCTGAAACTCATGAGACATGTATTCACCACCAGAATCAGAGCGAAGGATTTTAACACTGGCTTGGAACTGAGTTTCAACATATGTCAAAAATTTCTTAAACATAGAAAACACTTCAGATTTAGATCGAAGAAAATATATCCAAGTAAAACGACTATAATCATCGATAAATGTGACAAAATATTTATAGTGAGCATGAGAGGCTACAGGAGACATGCCCCAAACATCACTATGAATCATTTCAAAACAAGCGGAAGCACGATGAGCACCAGACGGAAAAGGAAGTGTTTTACTTTTGGCCAATTTGCAAACAGAACATGAAACAGAAGTAGTAGAAATAACATGTTTAGTACCCAACAAACCAGTTTTAAATAAATGAGACAAAACATCAGAGTTTGGATGGCCCAATTTTCTATGCCAATCCTCATAGGAATTCAAAACATTGTTACAAGCAAGAGATAAATGACTAGAAAAAAACTGGAGTGGAAACAATCTTCCCACTTTAGGCCCCTTCGCGATCACTTTCCCCGACACCTGCTCCTGCACAAGACAACCAGCACGAGAAAAATTAACATTACAATTGTTGTCCACCAGTTGACCAACAGACAACAAATTAGAAGCAAGTCCAGGTGATACAAGTACATTCCGAAAATCAGAGTTTATGTCACCAACATTAGTAATAGATAGGGTATTACCATCAGCAATTTGAATTTTCTGATTACCATGATAAGAATGTAAATTGTGCAAGTATTCAGAGGAACCCGTCATGTGATTGGATGCACCAGAATCAAGAAACCATGGACGAGAAACATTAGAAGACTTACCCTGAATGCCTAAGGCTGAAAGGGCAGAAAGTACCATTTGTTGAATCATTTCAGGCTGTAGAGCACCACCATCAGATGCACCAGTGGTGGAAGGATCAGCTGCAAGGCTGGTAGTGGCATGGAATGCCTGCACCGGACGTTGTGTTGGTCTTGGAGGACGCGTGGGACAGTCAGAGATGATATGGCCTTGCTGCTTGCAGTAATTGCAAAACTTCTTAGTACAATTGCGAGCAACATGTCCAAATTGTTTGCAAGAAAAGCATTGAACCTGTCGCATATCACGACCTTTGCCTCTACTTTGAGCAGCATATGCAACCGTCACCGGTTCGGAAAGGACAATATCTTTAGACATGGTTCCTTGGGTAAGGAGACGTTGCTCCTCCCTGAGAAGTTCGCCAACACATGTGTCCAAAGAAGGAACAGGATTCCTATTCAGCAAAGCACCTCTGACAGCCTCAAATTCCGGGCGAAGTTTCATGAGAAATTGATCCCGCTTACCGGTGTTGTAGACATCTTGGACAGCCGAGAGTGAAGTTTTGGGAACAGCAGCATATATAATAGCAGAATGTTCTGTCCACAAATTCAGAAAACCAGAATAATACTCTTGAATTGACAAAGTACCTTGTGTATAATTGGCTATCTCAAGCTCCAACTGAAAACGCTTAGCCGTATTATCTTGATTGTAAATACGCTTCAAATATGCCCACATTTCTTTAGCAGTCGTAAAAGAGCGCAAATTATTGATCATCTGGGGATCAATAGAACTGAGAATCCAAGAAATAATCTGAGCATCTTTCACTTCCCACGCATCTAAGGCAGTCTTCTCTGTCGGTACCTTGGAGAGCTCATCCAAATGACCCCATAATCCCTTCCCTTTGACATACATCTTGAACTGGAATTCCCAAGCAGCATAATTTTTACCGGTGAAGCGGACACAGAAATTGTCTCTTTCCTTGTCCGAAGCCATGAAAACACTGTTGCTGTAGCAAACAATAAGAGGGAACCGCGAGATGGCACAAAACAGCGAACAGTAACAAAGTGGAAAAGGCGAACAGTAAAGGCTCACGCCAAATCACACAGAACACAAATCAGTGACCCGTAACTTGAGCTGAAAAAGCAAACAGTAACGAAGGGAAGCAGGGAACACGCTCGGGAAACAGGGAACGCGATTCACGCCAAACCCAGGTGCGACTCAGGAAGGAGATGAAATCGCGATTCACGCCAAACCCAGCTGCGACCAAGAGCGAGCAACCAAAAGCAACCAGGAACGAAGGGAGCAATCAACAAAGGCGCAGATACAGTGGCAATCGCACGCACAATAGAGATGGCAGACCGCGACCAAGAACAAAGAGCGACTAAGAACGAGGAGCGCGATCAACAGAGAAGCAGGTCGCGAAGAAGCAGAAACCAAGATCGCCAACCAAGACCAGGAACGAGATTTGGATCGAACCTAGTCTGATACCATGTCACAAATTTAGGTTTGATGCCTTTCTCTTTGTTATTTCTTCTATAAATAAGGATTACACATTTACAGGTAATTACTCCTAATAATTACAAATAAGAAGAACAAATCAACAACAAATCAATTCCTGATTTGTCTAGCCTATTCTAGGAAAGCAAATAATTATAATTAAGGAGACAAATCAATTCCCGATTCACACCCTAAGGGGAGGAGTGTTGCTTCCCTAGAGAGCATTATGCTGAGGTGTGCAGCATTCTTTGTAGTTTACAAGATGGTATTCTTTAGCAAGCGTGCTTTAGAGGATTAGTTCCTTTGGAGTGCATTACCAACTTTTTTATCTTTGGTATATGCAAATTGGAAACTAGTTTTCACGCTATTAAATTCACCTGTTTTAAAGTGAACTATTTTTGTTTATGGAGTTTAGTCCATGTTGCTCACTTCCTGCAGTTCAAATTCCTGTGATTTCATTTCTTGCAGGTTTTCAAGAGAGGGCCGCTTTTCATATCTTCTAAAGGTGTGTTTTACTCCTTTATTTTACACATTTGGTTATAAAGAACTACAAATTTATGTAATTGCTTCTATGTAAAGGCTATATGAGTAAAAAGCTCCTAATGTACTTTTATACCTATGGTACAATAGATAGTCCGAAAAGCTTTAAAGCTAAGAAAATAAATAGGTCCAATATTTGTTATTCACCCTTTCACGGTCATTATAGATGTCACACACGCTGATGCTTTCACACTTACAATAGAATGATTGTTGAACATTGCTGGTTCATGTCCTAATAATGGAATTTTAAGACAAATTCAAACTTGTGGTGAAAAAACTCAGGCAACCATTGGACAACCATAAACAAGGTTTTACCAAAATTAAAGAATTAAGAAAATAATTGCAAACGTGTTTGAAATTATATGGCTATAGGTAGAAAAGGATGAAAAAAGAGAATAAAGGCTTTGGATAATATGGTCCTGTGTGTGTTGGTATTATGATGTGATACAAAAGACAACACAATGTTATTTTATCCGCAAAATTATCATGTTATCATTAGGGTCAATGATTTATTATGATCTCCAACGAAGCCAAAACTAGTCAATAAGAGAAGGGAGAGTTGCAGTGTGCCTTAGCTGAGTTTGAGCTGGGGTCGGTTCATCTCTCAGATAATGTAGCTGGATAAAATATGGACAAATGTGTTCATGAAATTCATACTCCATCACCATCAAACGCTTAGCTTAATAGAAAATTTGTGCAGTACCTATCAATGGTTTTATTAGACTTCAACTCTTTTCCTTTTTCCTTTTTAAATGACTTGTAATATGTTATTTGACGTAATAGACATGTGTAATGATGTGTCAGTAAATACTGAATCATCCGATCGAATCCAAACTGCATCTAATCGGATTAGATTGGATCGGATTTTTTTAAGGAAGCAATGCAAACCGAACCATACCACATGTTGTTTTGATCTTTGGATCGGATGGCTTTGTGGCTTGAAACTGATCCAAATCGAACCGCAAACACCCCTAACTCTTAGCAAAATGTTGGATTTGGTGGAGTAATTATTTATTGTATAGTATATATTTCATGATGTGTAGGAATTGGGTGGACATCCTGGAAGAAAAGGTGGTTTATGTTAACACAAACTTCACTTGTTTTCTTCAGAAGTGATCCAGTAAGTACTCCTTCCGTCCCAAATTATAAGAGTCTTTTTGCTTTTTTATTTGCCCCATTTTATAAGGTCCCTTTGACGTTTGTCTGTAGCATTAATTATTTTTTTCTTCTATTATCCTTATTCAATTTACGTTTGTTTTATTCAATAAGTTAAATGAAGTGTAATATAATTTACCTTTCCAATGAATTTAAGGGTAGTTTAGGTAAAAAAATAAAAATTGTAGACAAATTTATTGTTTTTAACTACATTAATTACGTTCCTTGGTGGGAGAGATTTTAGCAAAAGACTCTTGTAATTTGGGACAGAGGGAGTAATTTTTTATAGTATCTGGTTTGTCGATCTTTTTCTGCTGTGTTCCCTGTAGTAAGCATTAGATTGGTGTTTTTGACAACCCTTCCTAAAAAACAATGAAGTTGGTAATTAATTGAAAATATTCATGTAATTGATCTTGAGGCTCACCCACTTTGAGACTTGAGAGAAAAATATGTTTCTAAACATAATTCATTTTTCCACCGGTTGTTTTCTTAAGGATTGAAAATTTATCCGTCGTAAAATTTTCTCTATTATTGTTATTATCATTATTATTGTTATAAGAAATATGTCGAATATATCTCTCATTATTAGATTTTGGAAACCAGAATATTTTTCAATTATTTTACTACCAACTAGGAACAAAGATATCCTGCTGTAGTGGTCCATGTATGATTAGACATTATAGAATTATCTACTAACTGGTTATTTTCTTGTTTGTTTTTTGGAACTGGAAATAGCAAAATGAATATCAATTAACCATAAAATAAAGCTTGAATTCATAGTTTCCATGCTTTATATATATTTTTTTTTGGGGTGGGGGTGGGGATGGGTATGATGCATTATCCTTTTTTTTTATGTACAATGGTATTTTTTTTTTCCTGTCTATTTTCTATTTAGAACCAGTTCGGTCATAGATTCTCCATATCTTTATCATACTTTTTTTGGTTTGCAATGTCTGAACAAAAGAATCCTTATTAAAATACACATTCATGCAATTCAACCATTTGGACCTTGTTTTTTCAGAGTGTTGCTTCTCAGAACGGAAATGAAGTGAACTTGGCTCTTGGTGGCATTGACCTCAACAATTCAGGCAGGTTGGCTTGTTTTCAGCAAGTACTCATTATTGGCAGTTTGTCTTCATAACATCGCTGTGGTAGTATTTTGATTATGAAGTTTCTTGACCCGTGACTTTGTCAAATTTTATAGTGTTGTTGTCAAAGCAGATAAGAAACTTTTGATTGTGCAATTCCCTGATGTTGCTGATGGACGGGCATTCACACTTAAGGTGTTTTAGCTTTCCCCTAAATGTAGCATTTTAATTCTGTTGTAATATATTTCAAATTTTTTTTACTATTTTATGATAATGGTTGGTTGGGTTGCTTCCCCTTCTCCCCTCAAGATTTTTTGTTCTCTGCCTTGATGAGAAACTTTGTGTTGCATGGTTAGCTCTTACTTTGTTTCTGAATTTGTAAAGATTTGTTTTCATAATTTCTGTTATTAGGACAGATTTATTCCCTATAATTCTGGTCTAGCATATATTAGCATTTATGTACATTAGTCTATAATGATTATCGAGAAATAATATTTAGTTTTGTAAAAAGAAATAAATAATATTTAGTACATTCATTTCTAGTTACTGTAATTTCATTGTTAATGCAATAATCATTATGTTTTGTGAGCTATATTAGGTCTGATATGCTCAGTGGTTTGACATGTAATGAGATAAAAGATAGAGGAATTCAAGCAAATATGAAATATGTTCCCGGTTGCTAATGTATCACTGCGTTTGTTAATGCTGCAGGCTGAAACTACAGAGGATTTATATGAATGGAAGACTGCACTTGAGAATGTTTTGGCACATGCACCAAGTGCTACTAATGTGATGGGGCAAAATGGTATCTTCAGGAGTGATCAGGGCTGATTCACTCGATATCTATTTGGGCCAGTGTATGCTCTTGCTATTCTTGTGCTTCACACATGTTAATTTCCTTCATAGTCTGAGCCTCCTTGTGTGCACACTATGAATGTTGCCCATGATCTTTGTATAACTAACAATTTAATTGTCAACAAGCTAACACACATGCACACATATTCAAATAGCGGACATTAATTTGTTGGTTTTATGATTTAATGGTTGATATGAATATTACTATTGAGACTTTTCTCATTTCCTTATTTGTTCTATGACATGTAAATATTCCTTTTCCTAACTTCTCTCTTTCCCTACATATATTTTCTATGATTTAATCCAATTAGGAAAGGTTCTAGGCTGTAATTAGCTGATTTAATCCCTATAATCTAGGGATTTAGATTGTACTCATATTATTATAAATTCATAAGGTTGAGAGTTAATCTCTCAAGCAATTCGATACCAATTTCAGTCTCCTGTCCAATTAATTCAAGTTTGCGTCACAAACAAGGTCCCAATGTCCTTTGTGTGTATTGGGAAAAACCCAATACCGTGCTATGGTAGCAACTGCATGCGAGCTTACATGGCTTAGGCAACTAGTCCATCAGCTGAAATTGGGAGATATCCAGGATACAGAACTTAGTTGTAACAATCAAGCTGCACTTCACATTACATAAAATTCGGTCTTTCATGAACGAACCAAACATGTAGAGATAGATTGTCACTTTTTAAGAGAGAAGGTGCTTTCAGGAGAAATCACAACTGATTTTGTCAACTGTAGTGACCAGTTGGCTGACAAGAGGCTCCTTTGTTGACTACATTTGTAACAACCTTGGTTCCTGTGGCATATATGCTCTAGCTTGATAACAACTGCTAGGAATTAGGGACATAATTATTCAAATTAGGGATTTGATTAGGGATTTTATTTGATCCTTTGTAATTATGACTGATTCTATTTTATGATTATAAATAAGAGCCATGTGTGGACATACAACACACAACACACAACAATTAGTATATCATTCTTACATCATGTCAGTGGTTTAGGTTCATTTCTTTCTGATCCACTTTGTCTCAGTAGTGTTTTCATTTTTCGGGTGAACAGTACTCGTGGCCATTGAGTGCCTTGTTTCTCTGCCACCGCACGTCTTCTCTCTGCTGTCCCTCCACCATCAGCTTCGTCATCCTCCAGCGACCATCGCGCCGAAATCCCAGCTCGGACCGCCGCCGCACCCACCTCCACGTCGACTTTTCTACGGTGCGTACAGCTCACGCGTCCGAAGCAGATATGCCCGTACGCCATTTTCTGGCGTGACCCACTTTCTGGCGATCCCGCCACCGCCTTCGACTCACTCGGGCGCCCATTTTCAGCATTTTTCTGGCTTCATTTCTCATGGCCTCCAACGGTTCTGCTTTGGACTTTGCAGTGACCTTCACGAATGTCCCTCTGATCCTATGTGAAAAATTGGTTGGGACGGCCAATCAGATCACCTGGGCTGCTGCTAATCCAGTTATGGTTTCAAGGCCAAGGCCGTGATGACCACTTGACCAAACAAGCCTTGGATACTCCAAACAAGGAACAAGCCTGATGGAAGCAAATTGATGCATCATTGCATAGTGTTCTCTGGTTTTCTATTGCCCCCAAATTCCAGCCACAATACCAGGCCTTTACCACTTGCTATAATACCTGGACAAAAGACAAAAAAGTTTATTCCAATAACATTCATCGCCTCTATAATGTTGTTCTCAAACTTATTTCTGTAAAGCTGGAAAACATGGATGTGCGAACATATCTTGATATGCTTGATCATTTAATTGCTGATATTCAAACTTTCATGTTGTTTACTAAGTGATGCAGTAGCTTATGCCAAACAACGCAACAAGTTTTTCGTGGTTCTTGCACTTGCCAGCCTACCACCAGAGCTTGATTCCGTACATAATCAAATTTTATTAGGATCCACTGTTCCATCCTCCTATCGTTATGCTTTTATGTTTGCCATTTCCTCCTTGTCTATTTCTAAGACTATGCAAGAAACACTCTCACCTAAGGTGGCGACAAGTTATGATTGGCAAGATGGCGGGTATAGAATTCGACTGGACAAGGACTCTTATTCTCTCTTCTATGAGAAAATTTATAGTTGGCTATCGTTGGCTATTTATGGTAAGATGGACCCAGATGGTTAGGTTGATCGTTTAAAAGCCTGTAGCCAAAAGCTATACTTAGATTTTTGGAATTGATTATGATGACACTATCTATCTGTAACTAAAATGATCTTTGTTCGCCTTTTCTTAATGTGCAACTGGTCCTTTTATTATTGGATATAAAAAATGCTTTTCTACATTGTGATTTAATAGAGAAGGTTTATATGGAGTAACCGTTTAGGTTCATTGCTCAAGGGGAGTCACGTGGCTTTGTTTGTAGGTTGCATAAAGAGTTATACAACCTAAGCAAAATATTAGAGCATGATTTAGCAGATTCAGTATAATTCTTAAGGAATTTGGCATGATCCTTGGCCAGGTAGACCCTTCAGTGTTTTTCAATCATTCCTCCACTAACCAATGCATTTATTGTGTTGTTTATGTAGATGCCATTGTTATTACAAGAAATGGTCATGAAGGTATTCAACATCTCAAGTAGCATTGGTTTCGACATTTTCATCTGAAAGACTTGGGGATATTGAAATATTTTCTTGGAATTGTAGTAACTCCATCAAAAATAGGTGTTTCCATCTCTCAGGAAAAATATGCTCTTGATATTTCAGAGGATATTGGGATGTTAGATTGCAAGCCAATCGATACTCCTATGGATTCAACTGTCAATCTTATGCTAGATCATGAGGAGCCCTTTTCATACCATAGTAGATATCGAAGATTGGTTAGAGGGTAAACTATCTTATTATGACCAGACTAGTCATTTCCTTTATTGTAAGTGTTGTGAGTCAATTTTTCAATTCTCCTTGCGATAGTCATTGGGATGTCGTTGTTTGAATCATGAGATGTATTATGGGGTTTCTTGGAAAAGGGCTAATCTATGAGAATAGAGGTCACACTAATATTGTTGCATATACATGTGTGGATTGGGCTAGATGCCTAAATGGTAGAATATCAACTTCTAGTAGTTATTGTGTTATCATTGGATGAAATCTTGTGGCTTAGAAGAACAAGAAGCAGAATGTTGTTGCTGGATCGAGTGCAGAGGCATAATACCGAGCAATGGCTTTTACAACATTTGAACTTGTTTGGCTGAAATGACTTCTTTTTTAGTTGAAAAATTTGAAAATAGAGCCCGGGACTCATTTGTGACTATCAGGTATCTTTGCTTATTGCCTCCAACCCAGTTTTTCACGAGCCAAACACAAAGATTGATTGTCATTTTATCTGTGAAAAGATTCATTCTGGGGAGATTGTTACATCATTTGTAAATTACTAAATTCCAATGATCAGGTGGCAAATATTTTTATCAGGCTTATATATATAACAAGCTTGATGCATTTGATATATATGCAACACCTTGAAGAAGAGTGTTGTGTTGGGACCATCCTTAGATGGAACATTTATGCAACAAAACGATTGCAAAGAAGTAAATGCTCCATCTTAAATGGAATGTAAAGGAACGTAAAATTCCTGTTACACGCACAAGTATGAATATTTCTTTATGGAGAGAGAAGGGAAAAGTATTGTCTTCTCTGTAAATACCGGTTATTTCTGCTATATGTTTGCTGACCTGTTTTTACATTTTTCTTACATTGACCATTATGATGTTTTCCTAAAACCATGAATTTTTCTGTAATGATGTTTATAAGGGGGGAAAAAAAAATATAACTGCTTTCATATGCTTTTTCTGCATTTCTTCTATAGTGAAGGAAAGAGAAACAGTAAAATATACAGTCCTTGGCAGGCCAATTTTACTTGCATTGGAGGAAGTTGATGGAACTCCATCTTTTTTGGAGAAAGCTCTGAGGTTCATAGAAGAGCATGATGGGTTTTCCTTTCTTCTTTTTAAGAACTGTTTTTGTTCACAACAAAAGACACAGAAAAGGAATATTTACCTGATACTCGAATATATAAACCGAATCACAATAAACTCAAAGATTTAAATTATCCTATTTACTATATTTACTTGATACTATACAATGATAAGTGTCCTATTTACAGTATTTCTAACATGGATATTATATTGATTAAGTTGAATCATGTAGTTATTACTTTTATGAGTATATATTTTAGTTCCGCCGTATAATTGAGATACTCAATGAGGTATCAGAGCGGTATCATTCTTTGTGAGTGTTATGTTACTATTCCACTGTGTTCTTTTGTCCCAAATGTGTTCTGGCCCCAACCTGTACCAAGTGCAGTCTAACCCTGACTTCTGTTCCAAATGTAGTCTTGCCCTGACATTTGTCTTTGTTGACTTTCTAGTCATGTTTTGTGAAGTCCGTATATATAATTTTCTTTTTAAAAGGTTCATTTGTTACAATCTTAAAGTTTAATAAGCTTTAGCTTGTAGGGAGTGTTTGAATAGATGAAAAATATTTTATGATATCATATTTCCTTATATATTACGAATTGTTTCATTATTTAATTAGGATTAATAGTCTAGTATTAGTATAAATAAGTATTAATGCGATGTCTTCTGTAAGAAAATCCAACATCTCATATGAACTTAAACAGTCTCATAGAACTTGGTTTGGCAGATTCAATATTGTGGTTCAACAATTTTGTATGACACAGAGTAAGACTGACCACTCTGGGTGTTTTTAGAAAACTTAAAACCAAACATGCTGGCTATTAGGCTAAATCAAAAACTATTTTTTTAATGCCAGTGAAGTTGTAGCTCAAATGGCACGTGCATTAATCTTTAAGGATGATGTTAAAGGCCCATTGCTTTACAATATCACTTACATTCATCCTTCACCTAAGTGCTCTGCATCTCCAATGTAACCACACAAAAGGCCCAATGTTGTTTTTTAATGGTTTCTACTTGCATCGAAAGTTTCGTATGGGGTTTTTTTTTTATAGTGTATTGGAGAGGGGCGATGAGGTAGCCAACAGCAAATATATATGTTTTTTATATAACCCATCTGGTGTTGTTTACACATGACATAAATCGATAAGGTGTTTCATATTAAGCTAATCAATATTATAAAACAGGAGTCAAAGTAGAAGGGATCTTGCGACAATCAGCTGATGTTGATGATGTTGAAAATCGAGTGCGGGAATATGAACAAGGTTTGTGCTTTTGATCGTAAAAAATCATTGAATTGTATGATTTTGTCTGTATATCTTCAACTCTGGCATGCCTCCATTTTGATTACGTTGTGTGCCGAAGGTCTTTTCCACATGTCTAGCATATGTTTCGCTATATTTCAGGCTTTTCCATGCAAATACTCAGATAAATATGTGGTGTTGTGTATCAGAGTTCCTTCTAAGGTATATGAGTAGATCATTATTGTTGAAGTTATAGGGATTTAGATAAAATAAGGAGAATAGAAAGAATAAAGATGTAATATCATTGACAATAAGTTGATGATATCTTGATAATACCTTGATACAAAAGACTAAACACTAATCCCTATTTATAGGGATACAAGACTCCTAATCCTAATTACATAGGGAAACTAGGAAATAAATCATGATAATAACTAAGTAATATAGAAACTAATCCTATGAGATAATTCAAGATATGCTAACATAATATCAAGATATTATGAGATATTTCATATATTCTAACACTTCCTCTCAAGGTAAAGCTTACTAAGCTTTAAGCTTAAAGAAACCAGTGCATTTCCCCCGCAAATAAAAATAAAGGTTGGGAAGGCAACTTAGGGATGTTGGAGAAGTCGAAGAGAATTGCTAAAAAGATAGCTTAGCAATATAGCTAGAATAATCATCAGCCTGAAAGAAATTTCTTGGCAAGCAATGAAGTAAAGCAAGGTCCGACCTTCTCAAAACATCAGGAAGCTTCAAACCAATAATATTCCCAAAATATTTAAACTTGAAACTACGTCGGACAACTGCTTCTGGGACAGAGCACGAAGCTAGAGCATCTGGGACGAAGACAGGGCCAGTGCATCTGGGATGAAGATAGGGCCAGTGCATTTGGGAAATGACTGAGGCCAGAGCAGGTAGAAGAAGACTCAAAAAAACATGCAGATAAAAGAAAACACAACGGCTGAAAAGCATTGATCGGGGCAACAAATTGCAGAAAAGAAACCCTCAAAAGTGGGACCCACAAGCTGGAAGGAGTCCTAAACAAGCCAAGAGAGTTTGACGTGTCAAATGGCACCGACGACGCTACGAATGGAGGTGGTGAACCTCAACAGAGAGCAACAAAACAAGCAGAAACACACAATGCCCAAAAAACGTGCAATGCCCAGAAAACGTGCAGAAGGCAAAGTCGCAGCAACAAAAGGAGCACAAAATCGCGGTTGTAACAACAGGAAGTCATGTTTCGAAGTCACAACAGAACCAAACAAGGACAGATGTACGTAGAAGAGAGAGAAAATACGCCGAAATAGGGTTGTTTTGAACTGTCACTGTATTTCGAAACACGAAAAACAAGGCCAGATCTAGAACCAGACTGTTGCGGTGACATGCGCGAGTGAAAACGACGCCAGAAAGCGATGAGCAGAGGCACAATGAATTCTGAATACAATTGTTATTACATTCCCAAACTTTTGGAAACTCAGCAGCGGAATAGTGACGAGACAGTCACGGAGGATGGTATCGCTCTGATACCATGTTGAAGTTATAGGGATTTAGATAAAATAAGGAGAATAAAAAGAATAAAGATGTAATATCATTGACAATAAGTTGATGATATCTTGATGATACCTTGATACAAAAGACTAAACACTGATCCCTATTTATAGGGACACAAGACTCCTAATCCTAATTAAATAGGGAAAATAGGAAATAAATCATGATAATAACTAAGTAATATAGAAACTAATCCTATGAGATAATTCAAGATATGCTAACATAATATCAAGATATTATGAGATATTTCATATATTCTAACAATTATATTAGATTGAGTGTGTTCCATATTCTCATGAGTTTTTTAGATACATTGCCCTTCTAGAGCATGAAGTTTTTTATATTTGTATGAATTTTTCTACGCAAAATAATATAAAGAGTATGAAGTTTTCTAGTGTAATTCCAGTTTTTTTTCTTCGTAATTACTCATCAAATCTTATGTTCCTGGGTATGCAAATATGGTTGCAGGAAACGTTGAATTTTCCAAGGAGGAGGATGCACATGTTATTGCTGATTGTGTTAAGGTATCATGATAAACTGAATGGCTGATTCCTTTATCTAGCACATACACCAAAAGATGTAATTTCTTATTTTTTTATTTATTTATTGTTGAAAATAAAATAGTATCTTTGTATTTATTGTATAGGCAAATCATATCATGTAATTAGGAATAGAATATCTTGTAATTAATTGTTTTGATTTCGTTTTAAGCCTATATAAAGGACCTCTGTTGTGTAGTTGAAACACACGGTATTCAACAAATGTCTCTCTCTTTTCTCTTATTTTAACATGGTATCAAGAGCCTAAAGAGAGATAACCCTAAAACCGTGTTTACCCGGTGGACCCACTGTCCTCCGGTGAAGAAAAAAAAAATTTCGGCAAACCGTGTTCCCCTTCCGGTTTGCCCATTCTTCACCGCCGTGACCCATTCCGGCGCTCAGTTTTGGCATTTTTCGCCCGTTTCCGCCGCTGCCGCCGCCGCCGTCACTGTTTCCGGCGACATTTCCGGCGACCAACACCACCACCAGGACCGACTCTCCAAGACCGGCCAACCACCAAAACCCCACCACCGTCGGCCCTCCCACGCGCTCTCACGCGCCACTTCTGTGTCCGGCGCGTTTCAACCAAACAGGCCGTCTCCGCCGCGCGTGGCGGCGCGTCCGGCGGTATTTCCGGCAGCGGTTTCATCTCCGGCGTCGCCCCTCCACCCCGGTCCTTGATCTGGTGTTAGTTTTTCGTTTCGGTACACGGTTGACGACGTTCCAGTGGAAACAGCCCCGTTTTCTCTCTCCTGGACGTATTTTTCTCTCTCCTGTGACTGAAACATGGGATCCTCTGCTGCCGATGCTTCCAAGTCTGCGTTCACCAACTTTGTCACTTCTCCCCTCTCTACAGAGAAGTTGGACGGTTCCAACTATGAAACTTGGGCTTCGCATATTCGATTATGGCTTATTGGTCAGGGGTATAAGGAACATCTCACCAAGAAGGCTGAATCTGTGATTGACGTGGCTGAACGTACGAAATGGGAGAAGGTTGATGCTCAGTTGTGCAGTCTCATCAAGTCCACGCTTCATCCCACCATCAAATCGATTTTCTATCCTCATCTCACGTGTGAATCGGTTTGGAGTCAGGCTAAGGCACTCTACACCAATGATATTCAGCGTCTCTATAGTGTGGTTCATGATGTGGGCACCTCATTGGACCAAAGAAGTTGGATGGCCCTATGTCCGCTATCTCGGCCGTGTTCATGCCGCACTCCATCAATTTAATGAGCTCCTACCTCCACGCTTCGCGCAGATGAGAAGAAGAAGGAACTTGAGCAACGGCACATTCTTTATGCTCCTTGGCCTTTATGGCTTACCTCGAGTACACCGCTATCCGTGATCGATTTTGGGGTCTCTTGTTATTCCCACCATGTCTACCGCCTCTTACGCCGCTTCTTCGGTTCCTTTGAAGCTCACTCTGAAGCTTCGCTGTTCTAGCATCGTGACATCGCTGCCCTTGCGTCTCAGCACAACAATCAGGGGCGTGCTCGAGGTTCCACATCCAACAATAAGAATCGTCCCAAATGTGATCATTGCAACCGTATGGGACATACTATCGATCGATGCTTGAAGCTACATGGGCGCCCCCACGTCCGGTAAATTCGGCTCAGACCGCTCGTCGACACACATCGAACTTGGCTCGGCTAAGCCAACTCCACGACTATGAAGAATTTCTCCAATGGTTTGAGAATCGCGAACTCCTGATCCATGCCGGTTGCACACACTGGTAATTCATTTGCTTGCATCTCTCAGCCCAATTCCCTTGGCCCCTGGGTCCTTGACTCTGGTGCGTCCGACCACATCACTGGTAATAAGGCTCTTTTATCCTCTCTTTCCACATCTCGTTACTTACCTAGTATGACTTGACCGGTGGTGCAAAACCAAATCCTAAGGGATTAGTCTTTGCTAAACTCCTCCCTTCCCCTGTCCGTTAATTACGTACTTTACGTTCTGAGTGTCCATTTAATTTGCTTTCAATCGCCGTTTGACCGTTCTCATAATTGTGATGTTACCTTTACTAATAACAATGTTACCTTGCGGGGCCAGAAATGCACGGACGGATGATTGGAATCGGATGTGAGTCTAATGGCCTCTACTATCTATCCTCATCCAGGGTGTGCTCTGCCACGGATTCCCCTCTTACTATCCATGCTCAGTTGGGTCATCCAAGTCTTCCAAAGCTTCAGAAGTTGGTGCCTAGTCTTGCCAAGTTATCTAGTTTAAATTGTGAGTCGTGTCAGTTAGGGAAACACATTCGTAGTCACTTTCCTGATCGAGTCAATAAACGGGCTTCGTCCCCTTTTGCTTTAGTTCACTCCGATGTTTGGGGTCCTTCTCGCACTAGTACTACTTTTGGGTCCAAATATTTTGTTACTTTCATTGATGATTTCTCGCGTTGTACTTGGTTATTTTTAATGAAAAACAGGTCTGAGTTGTTCTCTATTTTTGAGAAATTTTATCAAGAGGTTAAAACCTAGTTTGGTGTTTCTGTTCGCTCTTTGCGTAGTGATAATGCCCGTGAATACTTGTCCCAACAATTTCAAAATTTTATGGCATCTAACGGCATTCTTCACCAAACGTCCTGTGCTCATACACCTCAACAAAATGGGGTAGCTGAACGTAAAAATCGGCACCTCATTGAAACCACTCGGACTCTTCTTCTTCATAGTAATGTCCCAACTCGTTTTTGGGGGGATGCTGTTCTAACAGCTTGTTATCTCATAAACCGCATGCCCTCATCTGTGCTTGATGATCGAGTGCCCTATTCGGTACTCTTTCCACATACCTCTCTCCATTCACTTCCGCCTCGTATCTTTGGGTCCACATGTTTTGTCCACAATCTCACTCCTGGTCTTGACAAACTCTCACCTCGTTCACTCAAATGTGTCTTTCTTGGTTACCATCGGTCCCAAAAAGGTTATCGTTGTTATTCACCCACTCTTCAACGTTACCTTATGTCGGCTGATGTTACCTTTTTCGAGTCTGTGCCTTACTTTGAGTCGACTCACTTGTCTCCTGAGCCTCTTTCTGCAGTCCTCCCCGTTCCTCCTGCGATTGAGCTTCCTGAGTCCGTCACTCCAGACACCCCATCTGTGGACCCCCCAGTTGTGCGACCACTGCAAACTTATCATCGTCGCCAGCGACCTACCGAGGTACATATCCCTGTTCCTGCTCCTGCTACTGAGGCCATGCCAGACTCACCACCGACACCATCTCCTTTACCGGAACCGGCCCTGCAACCTGAGCCTGACCTTCCCATTGCCCTTCGTAAAGGTATACGCTGTACTCGTAACCCATCCCCTCATTACATTGCTTTGAGTTATCATCGTCTTTCTCCTCCATATTACACTTGTTTGTCTTCTTTGTCTTCTGTCTCTATTCCTAACACTCCAGGTGAAGCTTTATCCCACCCAGAGTGGCGGCAAGCAATGATTGACGAGATGTGTGCTCTTCAAAGCAGTGGTACCTGGGAACTGGTCTCTCTACCTCCTGGAAAGTCTGTGGTTGGTTGTCGTTGGCTTTATACTGTCAAGGTTGGGCCTGATGGTAAGATTGATCGATATAAGGCCCGGTTGGTGGCCAAAGGATACACTCAAATATTTGGGCAGGATTATAGTGACACCTTTTCACCTGTGGCTAAAATGGCGTCTGTTAGGCTCCTCCTCTCCATTGCCGCCATCCGTCGTTGGCCACTACACCAACTTGATATTAAAAATGCTTTTCTGCATGGTGATCTCAAAGAGGAAGTCTATATGGAGCAACCACCTGGGTTTGTTGCTCAGGGGGAGTCCTCTAACATGGTTTGCAGGCTCCACAGGTCTCTCTATGGTCTTAAACAGTCTCCACGAGCTTGGTTTGGCAGATTCAGTTCTATAGTGCAACAGTTTGGTATGACTCGTTGTAACGATGATCACTCTGTTTTCTATCGCCATTCTGCTCAAGGATGTGTTTATCTTGTTGTGTATGTGGATGATATTGTGATAACTGGTAATGATCGCCAGGTATAATCCAGCTTGAAACAAAGATTCTCTCAAAAGTTTCGGACTAAGGACCTTGGTAAACTCCGTTATTTCTTGGGTATCGAGGTAGCCCAATCCAAGGATGGCCTGGTTATTTCACGGAGGAAATATGCTATGGATATTCTTGAGGAAACGAGGTTTATTGAATGCCGAGCTTGATACTCCTATGGACCCAGTGTCAAACTTACGCTTAATCGGGGAGCCCTTTCAGATCCAGGGAGGTACAGGAGATTGGTTGGTAAATTAAACTACCTCACAGTCACTCGTCCAGATATTTCCTTTGCAGTTAGTGTGGTAAGCCAATTCTTAAATTCTCCTTGTCAGGATCATTGGGATGCTGTGATACGCATTCTGAAGTATATTAAAAGTGCTCCAGGAAAAGGTCTCATTTATGAGGATAGAGGTCATACTCGAGTAGTTGGTTACTCAGATGCCGATTGGGCAGGCTCACCCATTGATAGGCGATCCACTACTGGGTATTGTGTACTAGTTGGAGGAAACTTGATATCTTGGAAAAGCAAGAAGCGTAATGTTGTAGCAAGATCTAGTCTTTGAGGTGAATATAGAGCCATGGCATTAGTGACTCAAGAGCTCGTGTGGTTGCAATCACTTCTCAAAGAACTCAAGTTTGGGGAGGCTATGCCGATCACGGAAATATGTGAAACTCAAGCGGCATTGCATATTGCCCCCAACCCCGTGTTTCATGAGAGGACTAAGCATATTGAGGTGGACTGTCATTATACCGGAGAGAAGATCGAATCGGGGACATCACCACTAGCTTCACAATTCCAATGACCAATTGGCAGATGTCTTCACTAAATCTCTAAGAGGTCCTCGAATCAGTTATATATGTAACAAGCTTGGTGCATATGATTTATATGCTCCAGCTTGAGGGGGAGTGTTGAAAATAAAATAGTATCTTTGTATTTATTGTATAGGCAAATCATATCATGTAATTAGGAATAGAATATCTTGTAATTAATTGTTTTGATTTCGTTTTAAGCCTATATAAAGGACTTCCGTTGTGTAGTTGAAACACACGGTATTCAACAAATGTCTCTCTCTTTTCTCTTATTTTAACATTTATAAATTTCCAGCATGTACTTCGGGAATTGCCATCTTCTCCAGTCCCTGCATCTTGTTGCAAGGCACTGTTAGAAGCTTGTCGTAAGTCTTATTTGTTTTTACATCTTAATTTAATATGACTATATAATAGTTAAAAAGTTGCCCAATATTTAATGTACATGATCTGTCTGCTGTTCTAGCTATACTTAAATAACCACACATCAACAATCAAGCCTTTTCCCATTAGCTATGATTAGCTACATGGATCAAACAATGCCACAATTCTCTCTCATGTGTTAAGTTTGACAACAAACCATTTAGCTCTAAATCTCTCTTATTATCTGACTTATAGTTTTTCTTGTTCTCCCACCTCTAATTATTGAACTATGTCAACCAATTGCTCTGAAGTGCACACATTTCTTAAACTATTGCCTAGCGCCACCTAAGAAGGGAGAGAGCTTCATATGGTCTTAGGAATAGATATAGAAGACAAGGAAGAAAAACAAACAAACATGAAGATGATAAACGTTGATAGCTCAAAATAACATAATGAGGAGAAGGGTTATGAGTGGACCAGGTGCCTTTTCATAGTGCAATAGGAAGATCAATTTCAAGAGTTTGGGCCAGAGCAGGTGGAGGAGGTGGAGTCAGAGGAGAATCCGTAGAAACTAAATCAGTAAGTATATGGAGGTGCAGGTGCCAAAGGTGGACTTAGGGTTGAAAAAAGGTCCAAGAAAGGTACATACTCCAAGAGTGTAACATCAGCTGAGACTAGATACCTATATAGACTAGAAGAATGACAACGATAACCTTTTTGGGATCAAGTGTAACCCATAAAGACACATTTAAGAGAATGAGAAGACAATTTGTCAAGATCAAAAGCAAGATTATGTACACAACATGAAGATGATAAACGTTGATAGCTCAAAATAACATAATGAGGAGAAGGATTATGAGTGGACCAGGTGCCTTTTCATAGTGCAATGGGAAGATCAATTTCAAGAGTTTGGGCCAGAGCAGGCGGAGGAGGTGGAGTCAGAGGAGAATCCGTAGAAACTACATCAGTAAGTATATGGAGATGCAGGTGCCAAAGGTGGACTCAGGGTTGAAAAAAGTCCAAGAAAGGTACATACTCCAAGAGTGTAACATCAGCTGAGACTAGATACCTATATAGACTAGAAGAATGACAACGATAACTTTTTTGGGATCAAGTGTAACCCGTAAAGACACATTTAAGAGAATGAGAAGACAATTTGTCAAGATCAAAAGCAAGATTATGTACACAACAAGTAGACCCGAAGAAGTGTGGTGTCAAGGAGTGTAGACCTAAATGGGGAGATAACATAGAATGAGGTAGTTTTTTGTTCCTTTCCCCATGCCTGCGGGGAAGTATCCCCAAACCATGGATCCTCAAATAACGGGGGAAACATCAATCCCTACACTAGCTGAAGAACTAAGCCAACTAGTAGCTTTATTTCAGTCTTGTACAAATTAGTCAAATTTGAAAGCTGTCGGGTTTTTTACAGTTTGACTTGTTGCATTAGATTTTGTTAAAATAAGGTTTAAATATCTTTTTCGTTCTTGCAAATATACCAATTTTTGCTTTTAGTCCCTGTAATATTTTTTTTTAGCTTCTGAAACATAGGAAATTTTGTTTTTGGTCCTTGTTGTTTTGGTTTCGGTCCATGTAATATTTGTTCATGTTGGTTCTAGTCTCAGTAATATGTGGACCATATTGATTTTAGTCCCTGAAATATGGGCCACATTGATTTTAGTCTCTGAAATATGAACCATATAAGAACTCATTCTAATATGAACAAAAATTACAAGGACTAAAACAAAATAACAAGGACCAAAAGCAAATTTTCCTATATTTCAGGGACTAATAAGTAAAAACAAAAAAATTATATAGACTAAAAGCGAAAATTGATATACATGCGGGGACTAAGAAGATATTTAAGCCTAAAAAATTATGACTGCAGACAAATACCCAAAATATGTTCTAAACTAACAGAACATATTTTCCCAATGAGAAATTCTCTTGTTCTGTCTCACACATGTACATAGATTAGTATGTAATAATTAAAGATTCCTTCCATACCGACTTGCTTTCAGGTCTAGAACAAAAAGGGTCTGTGGAAAAATCTGGTTCTGAAAATTACTTTATGATGTTTCCATATTCTTTTCAATTTATGTGTTTCTCTTTTGAAGCTCAATTTTCTTTCATCATTTGAATCTGTAACAACAACTAGGAAATGCACGTGTGAATAGGGTTTCTGCTATGCGTGCAGCAATATGTGACACTTTTCCTGAACCAAACAGCCGTTTGTTGCAAAGGTATTTGATTAATTACTTTCCCTTTTAGCATCCCTTTTCTTTCTGAAGAACTCATTGATTGCTATCCTTTTTTTGTTGTAAACCATTTATTTTGGTATCTTCGTTATCTGATATGCTGAACCTCAGGGTTAAAGAACGCTCGTATTCCTCAATTTAATTACTGAATTATATGTTAATGCTGATACAGAGTCAATTTTTTTTTTTTAAAAAAAACCTAATACATTATAAAAGCTATATTGGGCTAAAAATTTCTCCAGATATGATAAATATGATACACACACATATATATGATATACATATTTAGGGTCTATTCCCAATTTTAACACATAGGAGAAAAGCCTGTTGAAGATAATGAATGCTTAAGCTCCAAAGCTCAACCATGTTAAGAAACTCAAAACAATACTTGTAATATGAATTGTCATTTAGATATCGGAGACTGCTGGATAATTTTCTAGGAAATGATAATGATTATGGTTTTCGATCTTCTTTCTATGTATGGTGGTAGTGTGAATTTTAGTCTGTTGGCATTGTCTATGTGACGTAGCGTGTGAGTAGAGTACAATGTTATCGGATAGCGGCCATGGCGGATTGCGATGGCGGTTTTTTTGCCAACTGCTATGACCAATTTGTGAAGGATGGCAGCGCCATGGCGTTTTATGGCGGAAATGGCGGCTTAAAATAGCGGATTTTTGACAAAACACTATGGTCCGCCGTCTGCCATCCGCAATCGATAACACTGGTAGAGTATATTCCATGAATAGGAGTAACGTTCAGTTGTTAACTTATGGTTGCACAATTGGCTAATTTTTGTTCTTCATTATTTATTTCATGTTTTTTCATCGTGTAAATTGTTCGTTTCGCTCCTGTACAGGATACTCTTGATGATGCAAACCATAGCTTCCCACAAAGCTGAGAACAGAATGAGCTCATCTGCTGTGGCGGCATGCATGGCACCATTACTTCTTCGCCCCCTTCTAGCCGGGGATTGTGAGATTGAAAATGATTTTGATGTAGGTGGGGACGGTTCCCTTCAACTTCTACAAGCAGCTGCTGCAGCTAACCATGCTCAAGCAATTGTTATTACTTTATTAGAAGAATATAACAGCATATTTGGGGTAGGTTTAATTTCAATTGATATTTTTTTCTTTCATGGCTTCCATTTTATATTATGTGCATCCTTATTGCACACTTCTCTTACATCAGTAATGAGCTATAGATGTTTTATGTTGATCTGTTGATTCATATCTGTCCTTGTTTTGAAATTTTCTTTTTCTAAATAATTACTGGGAACCTTTCCTTTCTTTATTTGTTGAGTTCTTTTCTGTGTTAGAGGACATAGTGGGCTGCTTAAGAAATAGTTTGCATGTATTTCATTGCCTTGTTCTCAATTTGAAACTAAGGTGCATCTTTTGATGAGCATGCATTCCTTATATTAGCTTAGAATGTTAAAATGTCGTTTTCATTCCTAACCTCCACTCCTTTCAACAAGGTTAAAATATGTGACAACTTTTTAAGTGGCTAATACAGTTCAAATACGTTCAGTAAATGGTTAATAGATACATCAGGTGTTGAAACTCATTAACCATCAACATAACTTCATTAACCATGAATTTGAACGTGATTAAACACAAATTTGTACCACGTTCCAAGTGTTCAACTACATGTAGATTTGAACACCTGAAAATCGTGGTTAATCATGTTCAAATTCGTGGTTAATGAGTTTCGACACTTGATATATCCATTAATTATTTACTGAACGTAATTAATTATGTATTTGAACTGCACTAACCACTTAAAAAGTTGTCGCAAAAGTTGTCTAATTGTTGGTTGTTCAAATATCAATACTCTTTTTAATGTTTGGACTTTATACGCAGGGTGGCTCTCTGCCTCTTTTGGATTAAAATACATGCTTCTTCTAATTATATTATTTTCAAATTCTTTATACTCTGTCTCTACAGATTCCTAAGTTATGTGTTCTAGCAGGAAGGTTCTGTGTCTCCCGGCCCTGATATGTACATGGACTCGGAAGATGATGGATCTGAGAGTGAGGAGGCTACTAATGATGATTTGTCCTATGATGATTATTATGACGATGAGCAAGATGAATCAATAGAGGAGTCGGATGAAGATGCAGATGATGATCTTGTTAGTGAAACCAACAGCGAGACCGGAGACTCTATAGTCAATGATGAATATGATGATAAGGTTTGAGTCTTAGTTATATCATGACAATTTGACGAAATTATAGCAAATAAGTTTGTCAGTGAGCATATCCATTTCATTCTATTGGACTAAATTTAGTTTATGAAAAAGATTGCAAGTCAAGTTTTCGGTGGAAGAAGACATGTCTATTGTAACATGGAGGTATTTCGGTTTTACTCTAAATATTACATCCTTTTCTTTAAGTATAACTACCCATCTTTATCTGAACTTAGTTTTAGTTTAACCTTTATATTGTCAAACAATTTTTCCCTACCCAAGGTTATCACTTGAATTTTCAATTTAAATTCTATATATAGTGTTAGAATTTAGGCATCCGAATGGTCCCCTCAAAACCGGCTTGTGAGGGGGTGGTCTACCCAGCTATATAAGCAACGGCCAGACTCGTTAACCACCCGATGTGGGACTCGCAACACGCCCCCTCGAGCCTGGGCTCGTCACCACAAGCGAGGGCTAGCGGCACTATCCACACCACCGGGCAGAATGTGGCTCTGATACCATGTTATAATTCAGGCATCCGAATGGTCCCCTCAAAACCGGCTTGTGAGGGGGTGGTCTACCCAGCTATATAAGCAACCGCCAGGCTCGTTAACCACCCGATGTGGGACTCGCAACATATAGTTTGATGTTGCTCATTAATTAAGTTGCAAACTTGCAATGCTCTACATTTTTTATGTGGATCTGCCTATCAATGCTATTCTGATTACAATTTGAATTCTTTTAGTTCTTTTTGGGGGGTGGGGAGGGGAATACCTACTTATTTAATTTTGTTTGATGCACAGGACCATGATCTTTCTGATTCAAGTTCAAAGATTTCAGGGGTAAGTGATGATCTTGAAGTGAATCAGATGTTGTCAACAACTTCACCTGAAGTCTCATTGCCTCAGTGTGAAGATATCAAAACCTGTGAAAATTTCACAAGCCAAAATAAGACTTCTTGTGCAGATATGTCCAATAAGCCCGCTGATATAATTGAAGGCTTATCCACTGACCAAACTACAATGAATAGATCAAATTGTCCTAGCCCTTCTTCATGTATGAACAAATCTATAACCATATCCAATGGCCCAACACATTGGCGCTGCACTGTATTGGGGCGAGCCTCTGTGAGTAAATCTTCTCATGATTAATTATGTGATTTTTTTTTATCTTGCCATTTGTCTTTGTCATTGAATCATTGTCACTTCCCCTAAATTGGTTAAAGCTTTTACAATTCCATATGGTTCTTTCAGGATAAAACTTAGGTACAGTTCCATATACATTGTTCCTATTGTTTCTCACTAAAATTACTGTACAAATGTCACAATCTATCTCAAGAAGTGTAAATAAAACTGCCTCTTTAGTGAAAAAAACTGTCTCTTTGTGAGAAGAACGGTAAAATCAGTGTGTATGGAACTGTATTTTAGTCTAGTCCATAGTTTCATACTTTACTTGAGACCAGTAAACCGACTTTATATTACAACTATAAAGTCCAACTTCTGATGACTTTTTCTGTAATATGTCCAGGCAAGGAAGAACCTTTCCATGGAATCCATTGATTATCTTGACGAATATGAGTAAGTAATTGATAAATAAGAACTGTGTCAAATTCTCAGTCCAAGTTTTTTTTTTTTTTGGTATCTTTGTACTGTAACTTGTTTGTTGCCTTTGTGATGTGTTACTTCAAGCTCTTATGCCTGGCAGATATGGACTTTTTGTGTGTGTATGAGTGACTAATTGATCAGAGCATGATATGTTTGAGAGATAAACTACAAGGCTATGTAATATGCTTTTCAAATAATGTATGTCTGTCTAGGAAGAGTTTTTAGAAACACAAATAATCGCATGTCGATGAAGAGTATACATGATAAACACAAAAACCATGTAATTCAACCCTAAATATTAAATTTTGAGTCCTCATCATGAAGCCACATGTCCTGTTATTGTTATCACCCATATTTAGAGTTTCCATATTAAATCAAATCAAACTGTTAGAATATTTGAATGTTTCTTATAGTATCTTGATATTATCTTACAGTATCTTAGATTATCTCATAGGATTAGTTTCTTATCTTAAAGTGTCTTTTAATATTAGTTTCCATATTTCTTTGTTGTTATCATGATTTATTTCCCTCTTTAATTACGATGTGGAGTCTTCTATTAGTATAAATAATAGTCAGTATTTAGTTTGTTTGTATCAAATCATTATCGTCAATCATATCAAACCATATCCATAATTCAAATTCTTTATTCTTCCTCTTCTCTCTTTATCTAAAACCCTATAACTTTCACATGGTATCAGAGTCATACCATCCTCCTTGACTTGTCCCATCACTATTCTTTTGCCAAGTTCCCCAATGCTTTCGACTTTACCATAATAATTGTATTCAGAACCTTTTTTTGCCCATTGCCATCACTGTCTGCCATCAAGGAGCCTAACCCTTTTCAATTTGGTTGTCGAGTGCTCAAGGCGACACCACTGTTTGGTATAGAGGCTACAGATCAGTTGTTCCCTCGAGCATTGTCACCGGAGGAGTTTCGCGTGTCATTACACATGTTACATGTATGTCTAGCAAGCTTCTCGTCAGCATGTGAGGCCTACACGCCGCCTTTATGTCATATCTGTATGCCGCCATCGGTCAAGTGTGGTCTGTTAGCATTTCTTGGGGTCCATCGAAACCACTTTCAACTTGTGAGTTTCTCATTTGAATTTAGTTCTGCAACTGCTCACAGCTCCGAAGACACCACATGATTTCCCTTAATCTATCCATATTTCTCCAATAGCGCTATGGCTGGATTTGATATTTGAAAACACTAGTTTTATCTTAGTTGCGGTTTGGCACTGGTTTTGTCTCAGTTGTAGTTTGACATTGGTTTTGTCTTGGTTGCGGTATTGCACAGGTTGTGGTATGGTATTAATTTTGCCTCAACTGCAATTTGACACTGATTTTGTCTTGGTTGCATTTTGGAACCAACTTTTGTCTTATTTGTGGTTTGACACATGTTTTTTGTCCTAATTGTAGTTTGGCCCTAGCTTTTGTCCCATTTGCTCTAGAGCCAATAATCGAGAGATTCTCGGATACCGTACCATAAACATTATAGGACGAGAAAGTAGAACTCTTAAAATTTGGGCTTTAGGCCTACCTCAAACCAAAAAGTTAGCTCAAAAGGTGAGGATTGCCCAAATCTTATATGGACTAATTTGGCCATATCTCTAGTCAATGTGGGATCTAAATACACCCCATCACGCTCAATATTGGATATCTGAAGCGTGGACAAATGCGGGTGGCCTAATAACATACCCCCTCATGCCTAGGAATGGACATCTGGAGCATAGATAAATACAGATCAGAAATGGGCTTTGTTACCGTCTTAAAATTTGGGCTTTAAACTCAACTCCAAAAGCTAGCTTAAGAGACGAGGATTGCTCAAGCCTTATAAGACCTAATTTGATTACATCTCTAATCGATGTGGGATCTTAGCAAGAACTCTTACAAGTCATTGTTAAAGAATGAGTGTCAGAGAGCTTACTATTAGAAAAAAGCCACTTTAAAGTGGTTTCAAGATGGAGCAGAAAAAACTCCTTGAAACGAACAGGATCCGTCAAGCTTTTGAATAGCCTTGGAAGCAGTCACTATTGGGGCAAAACATCCCCTATAACTGGACAAGAGGTGACCGACGACCTGGTTTGTGCAACCAACATTGCGAATAAAGGAGGGGATGGAAGTGCGTGAATTTTACGTGCTGGCGATGAGTTTTTTCGCTGGCAAAACAACCCTTGAAACGGGACCAATGGTGGCCAACGACTTCGTCCGTGCAACCTGCCTCGCGAGTAGAGCAGCGGATGGTGGCGCGTGGACTGTAGGTGCCAGAGACAAGAATATGTTGTATGTGTGCGTGAGGGCGCGTAAGCGTTCGAACGACCTCAAGGCGTCTATGGTAGGCTAGGCTGATCTCAAAAAGACACTTCACCTTCAAGGGCACAATTCAGGTGCAGTAAAGCTGCAATGAAAGCAGCATAAAGTCTCTGCATTTAAAGCGGCTAGGGTTTCTGAAGCAAAAGCTGAGTCTCTCAGATTGGGAGCTCTAATAGCAAATTGGAAAATAAAACGGAATGTTGTTTCCTTGTCCTTACTGTGTACAAGAGTTACAATATGTAGACTAAAGTCATAATTTTAAGAGAATAATAACCGAAAATTCTAAATCAGCTGTACTAGAAAACAGGAAATATAAATCTATACAAAAAATGGAAGATGTGAGATGTCCCTGTTATACAACACGTACTATATACATATTCACCTTTCTCTCCATCATTTGCTTCCAAACCATTTCCACTGGAGTGACTTCGTCTATTGTTTCAACTGACAATTGTGACATAGTTTTGACTCTATTTTTGTATCATTCATTAGAACAGTGTTCCCTATTGGTTTGTCCTTTTGGAATTTTATAGTCAATTACAAGTTTAAAGCAAATAATACCTCCGGTCCCTATTATACTTATAAGAGAATTTTTGGAATAATTTTTTGTGCTAATTATAAGAAAAATGGACTTATTTTAAGATGCACTAATTGCTAAAATACCTTTTATAACCCTATTTTAATGAAACGTGTATTTACTAGAAGTTCACATTTTTCCTATGCACCCAATTATTAGGGGTATATTTAGAATGAAAGTTCAATTTTATAACATTAAATAGGCTTCTTTGGTCATAGTGTTTTTGTGATTTCTTCTTATATTAGGGACCGGAGGTAGTATTTCTTAATCGTATTCTGAATGACGATCAGACCTTGCTGGTTGTGATGTGATTTGATGTGGAGAGTTCACTTAAAAGTGAGCAACTGAGCATAGCTTTTGTGATTTTCTTCACTTTACTCTGTCCACTAATATATGTTCTTTACCATACTTAGAGCTGAAATTGAGAGGCTTGAAGCTGTTAAGACAGAATTGCAAAGCCAAATTGCAGAGGAGGTTAAAATTTGATTTTCTCTATTTAACCTTCTTTGTGTGCCAGAATCAGTTGTCCATTTTTTCTTCCTCTTCCAGGTAAAGGTAAATGCAAAGCTGCAATCTGATATGGAAACACGAAAGAAAGCCTTGCAAGAGCGTCGCCTGTTTCTTGAGCAAAATGTAAGTTTATTATGAGAGAACACACTCACTCTCCATGCCCCCTATTGCTCTATACTCATTTAAATTAGGGATGGCAAAGTGGGTTGGGCCCGACGTGCCGGCCCCCCAATATGCCTAAATGAGGCAGGTTGGGCTACCACATGTCAGCCCGCCAACTCATCTAGCCAAGGCCGCCTAGCTCGTCGGGCCACAAGCGGGCCAGACCGGGCTAACCCGTTGGGTTAACATATATTTTTAATTAATTTATTTTCTTATTTTCTAACATTTTTCCTTTTTTTACATATTTCGGGCAAACCAGCCCGTCATTTTGGTCCGTTTTAGGCGTGTTGACCCGCTATTTCGGCCCCGTTTTAGCCCGAATTTCAGTTTTTATATTTATTTTTTGTTATTTGATTTTTTTTATGGGCTGGCCCGCCAACCAATGACGGGACGGGTAAGGTTCAACATGTCAACCCACCACCCTTGGTGGGCCGGGTTGGGCCAGCCCATTTTTTAGCGAGCTCATAGCGGGTTGGGCCGGGCCAGGTTGGCCTGTTTTGCCATCCCTAATTTAAATTGAGATTCTTGTACCTTGTAGGTAGCTAGACTACAGGAACAGTTGCTAAAGGAGAAGTGTTCTCGGGCAGCTCTTGAAGCAGGACTTAAGTTTCCTCCAGGGACCTTGTCTGAATTATCTGGTATTGACGAAAGGGTTAGTCTATCTCATTCATGCATGGTTTATGATGTGTTTTCATAATGCAACAAATTCTTAATCTGCATACTTTCCACAGCCCAATTTAGAACTTGAAGAATTAGTCCTGATAGAAGCAGATCTTGCCAACATAGAATGGAAGGTTAATGAGCTTGGCTTGCGGCTTAATGCACAACTTGAACGGGATTATGGTTCCATGCTTAATTTCTGCAATCAACCCCAACAGATATCAAACCATGAAAGAAATTTGTATGTCTGTCATTACTTAAGAGTGTCACTACATACTTTTTGGATTCTTATATTAGATTCCTAATTTCTCTGATTTTCATGAAAAATAATTTCTGTTCATGGTAGTTCTTCCCACATCTGCTTAAATTCTGTTGGTCTTTTGGCACTTAGAAATATTTTGTATATAAAAAGAGTGGATGTTGTTTTGTATTTGTTTGCACGTGACTGTTTCATTCTCTATGGTAATGGAAATTTACTTTCTACACGGGGAATCTATTTGACAGGAAGAATAAGCTAGATACTGAAGTTGCAGCCACTTCAGAATCTGACAGGTCAATAAGTAAGGTAAATCTAATATTTTCAATTAAGAATTTGTTTTTATTAAAATCTGGGATTGAGCCCAACTCAACCCTAAAAGCTAGCTTGTGGGGTGGGGTTGCCCCCCACTTATAACCACTAATCAGACCATCTCATTTTTCCATGTGGGACTTCCAACACAATCCCCTCACGCCTAGAACTAGATATCTGGAGCGTGACCCGAGTGGTCCGATAATGGGTGACCCAACAATGGATCTATGATTGACTTTGATACCATATTAGAATTTAGAGTAAATGAACAAATTGGTCCCCGAAGAAAATCACGCGACCTAGTTTGGTTCCTGAGGAGAAAAAGTCCTAAAATAGTCCATGAGGATTTCAAAACAGGGATACGTTAGTCCCTCCGTCCATTTCATTCCAAAAATGTCAGTTAATTAGGTGACGTGGCCATTAAATACTGAGGTGTGCCATTAATTGGTTCCAGCGTGTCATCTAATGTATACATGTAAACTTTTTGGGTCAAATTAGTCCCAGAAGAAAAATGTTTGAATCAGAATTAAAAAAAAAGGGACAAATTGGTCCTTGAAGCAAATAGGTCAAAATAGTCCCTTCTTCAAGCTTTTAACTCAATTTCTGCTAACCCTAACCCTCCATTGTTGTTCTTCTCTTCTCTTCGTTGCTCAACGGTGTTCTTCGAAAAACCAAATTGTTAGCGTATTTTAATACACTACTTTTTAAGGTAAGTGGACCAATCGCAACCAGTAATATAGTAATGAGTAGAGTATCGTCTCCACAGGGATTATGATGGTTATCAACAAAAACAAGTGTGTAATTACTTTGAACGAGAATGATTTGGATATTTTGATTGTAATTGTAACTTTGAACAAGTAAAATTAAAGATGGAATTGAACTATTAATTGGTAGAAAATGACTAGGATTTGAATCCTCTTGTACCTACTCTTATGTAACTAGTTCATCATTAACTTAAGTAATTTCATATAAATTGAAGTTCGAATCAACTGAATTAGCTTAAGGACAATCCCTTGCCTCATAAACCCTTTATTCTAACCATAATCCCTAATCCCTTAGGTGATTAATGATTAGACTAAGCAATAAGAACAGTGATTCATTAGAACACATAACCACAAGTTATATTCCTATAATCTTCATGATTATGGTTACTAATCTCAGTTCAAGTTCATTCATCCTATTTTCCAATCAAGATGAAAAACCTAAAATCAATGCAATAGTGATCAAATATTGAAAAGCATGAAGTATAGAGATTGGAAACTCAACTTACATAACATATACTTACATTAATATAAGAGAACTAACTACATAAGAGTTTGAACATGATTCATCTCATCCTAATCTAAGAAATTCAGCTACTCATAGTAGTGAAAAAGAAAAACAAACATATGGAAGAAGAAAACTCCATTGATGATCCAAACCTTGTTCCCAAGATTGAATCCTCCTTGAAGATGAAGAAAAATGGAACCCTAGCACTCCTTGTCTTTGTCCACAGTGTTTTTGGGTTTAGAAAAGGTCCAAGCTCTCTCAAAAAGTGAACAAATATCTATTTAAATGGATTCTGCAGCACAGTGTGCGTCATGCGCATCACAGTTGCGCGCCACGCGCACTGAGTCGGTTTGCAGAAGGCACTGATGCGCGTCACGCGCAATTACTTGATGATCAATGCGCGTCATGCGCATTTGAAGACAGAACCAAAACTCCATAAATGCGCGTCACGCGCATTCCTTTACTAGAAAAAGCGCGTCACGCGCATAACTCCAAAACTTGGCTTTTTTCGCGTATTCGGATGCCTTCGAATCCTAAGCTCTCACGAATCTTCTTCTTTGCCTTTAATTGAGTTCTTGAGAGTAACTTCTTTTGGTTTTGTTTCCATTCCTAGCAATTCAAGTGCAACATACATGAGAATAATGTAGAAGTTAAAATATGCAATCAATCAACCAAGTGCAAAGAATTTCAAAGTTTAAGCTCAATATATATTTAACTCTCTCTCAATTCCTCATGTATTTAATTCAATTAAGCACTCTAAATTCACATATGATGAAGATTTATCACAACCCCAAACTTGGCAATTTGCTTGTCCTCAAGCAAAAATAAATTAAAACATGGGTCAAAATGAAACTAATGGATGCATTTTCAATCTCCACCATCAACACATGCTCAATCAACTTTATTTTTAATCACACTTGTCAAAGGTGACAATTCATGCCTTCTTATATCACTTGCTTTTTCAATTCCAAATTCTCCCAAATAAACACATCAAGCAACACAACGTACAATTATCAATTATGCTCAACTTATCAGACTTTCCTCACAAATGATATTTCACTCTCACTCAGGTATTAGTCGGATCATTCTCTCAATCACATCACACGCAACATCCTACCATAGGCTTGACCAAGTTCTAAAGAAGTAAATACAATGCAATGCAATACACATTTAAGAGGTCTTTAAGGTTGTAACGGGGCTTAGGTAAGGGTAGAAATTATTTGGATAGTAGGCTCATAATCTTGGAGTCAGAAATAAGCCACTTCACGACATTGATATCCAACCCTTGTATTCATTCAATACAAATGTCCTCCAACACAATTGATTAAGAACAATAGATAATATTTACACATTAATTTATTTATTTTTTTTTTACATAACATATTTTTCTTTATAAACAACAATGGACAAGTCATTGTGTTTTTTTTTTTTTTACATATACAACAATGAACAAGTCAAAATTCTAAACAAAATTGGACAATTTAAGTCCTTGTACATCCACTCCAAACTTAGAATTTTTGCTTGCCCTCAAGCAACCCCAAACTTAATCAAATGCCAAGATATGCCGTAATATGGCCCACCGAACTCCAAGTAAGTAGGGACGATTGATATTCTGGTCTTAGGCTTGTAATGAAGCTAGATTGCAAACAATGGACAATTAGGCTTAAACGGGCTAACAAAGGATTAAATGGATTAGGTGGTGTATTTAGGCTCTAGGTATTAAAAAAATTATTGCCTCAATATGTGTAAACATGCAAGTACAAAACCCTAAGAACTAAGTCAAATTCTGAAGACTGTCACATATAACGGAAGCACACAAGAAGAAAAAGTTCTGTTTGGCACAAAATGCTCACTGGTTAGAGAGGAAATTAAGCACAAACGAATTTTGCAGTTAAATGTTACTTAACATGCCTCAAAGGGTTATTTATGAAATTTTAGATCAAAAAGAGGCATGCAAAGTCACAATCCAATTGTGTATCCATTACAATTCATAAGCATGCATATCATGGGGATTATGAAAATAGCAAACCAGAAATCCACTTATCAAACCAACAGCTCAACTCAAAAATTCATTTAGCACAAGGTACAAGAAAAAGAGACTAGAGTTCCTAAAAAATCAGTACAAAATACATTGAATATTGACATTTAAACATAAAAATAAAAGAAAACAAAAGATAAAAGTAGAAAACCAAAATGGTGAGCCATGGGACTCAACCGCTGAGTGAAATGATTGGGCGGGCCGCCCGACGCCACCGCTGAAAGAAACATGAAATATCTAGGGAGCTGGCTCTGAAGGCCCTTCACCATCACCAGGGTAAGGCTCTTGAAAAATGTTGGCGTCCATGTTCACGAACTGGCCACTTTGGTAAGCACCAATGACTCTATAGATAGCCTGCATCCCTCGCCTTTGCGCTCGTGCTTCTTCCCTTTGCTCTAAGGCCATGCTCTCTACCTGAACCCCAATCCTCTGAACATCGGCAGTTAGTCTCTCAAAATCAGCCATCGTAGGTTAATTTTGAACCGGAGGATCAACAAACATATTCTGGGCCTCCCCCATTTCTTTCGGTTCCTGGTGATGCTGATAAGGAGGTTGAGGTGGCTGAACAAGTGGAATAGAATTCCTCCAGATCCAATCACCAGTTATGAGGGTTCCTGGAAGTATTGGATTTTCTCTGATTTCTTTGCTTGGAACCTTCACATGGACCCTTTCACATAAAAGCTGAATGAGAGATGCATGGCTCAGCCAAGATCTGCCTACTTTTTCATGAGCCGTATGGTATAAACTGTTAGCTAAAATTAAGCCCACATCGACCGGTTCACCATTCATGATGGCAAACACCAAGATGGCCCTATCTGTATTCAGCTCTGAAACATTGGCGCAAGGAAGGAAAGTATTAAGTACAAATACACTCCATGCCTTTGCGGTGGGAGTCAAATTCCGACCTTCTATTTTTCTGGCCGTCCCATTTTGGTTCCGCACCCAATCTTGCCCCGGCCTGATTAATAAGTGCCGAATGGCCTCCTGATCTGCTTCTTCCAACTCATCTCTGGCTTGATAGCCACAATTTTCAATATCAGGCAAATCAAACAGTTCGTTGATCGTATGGGGATCATATGGAATCGCCTTTCCCCTTGCATAACTAACAAATCTAGCATCGCCATCGGGGCTGTCGTCATCTTCAGCCTGATAAGCATTAGCATAAAATTCCATTGCTAGCTTTTTGCTAGCTTTCTTGGGATAAGAGGTGAAAGCTTCCCAATGTCTCTGCACGATGTTGTGTTGAATCTCCATAAAATCATTGTCACTGAGTTGAAATGCCTTCTCCCTCACAAATTCCTTCTTTGTAGGTATTGTGGCATAACGGTTGTGGCATGCCAAAGATCGGAAAAAGTGTGTATCAAAGTTTCCGCAAGAAGAGGAAACAGTTGCCTTCTTTCTTTTTTCTGGGTTGCGAGCCATAATTCCCTGCACATAGAACAAAGATTTGTGCAAAATTGTTTCCAATGTTAGTACCAACACAAATATTTTAAAGTTCTATGAGCATTATCACTTCACCACCATGGTTTTCCAACAAAGAGATTATCAACGCAATTCACCATTTTTATATCAAAGCTCTTGCAAAAGTTGAAAATCTCAATGGTTTTTGACAAAAAAATCATTATGCACTAAGTTGCAATTAGACAAACCTTTGGTCATCACTAATAATTTTCACAATTATTTCAGTTAGGACAACCAAATTTTGTCATTGAAACAATCTATGGCACAAATATGAAGTATGGCGTGGCTCATTATCATGTTCTATTCCCTATACTCTCATAAGCATTTTGTCAAACACATTGTGTGCAAACATTAGCATATAACACACCAACAATGGCTTAATCATGCTTAACTTCCCAAAATAAGAAAACTCAGGTTCTCAAAGCCCAATTGCATAAGAAATCAACAACTCACAACAACAACATCAAATTTATCAACTAATAACTTCATATTTTCGAAAACTTTCTTTCACCATTCATGGAGATGAAAGAAAATGAAAAATAAGAGAAATGAAGTCATAAAGTCACTTACTTAAGGATGAATGATGTATGAGGTGAAGAAAATGTGAAGATTAATCCCTCTAAGAAATTTGAGATTGAGTGGTCTGAAGTTTTGAGAGTTAGGGTTTTTTTAAGAAATGGATTGAGTGAATGAAATGAAGGAGCCACGACCACTTCCCTTTAGTAACCCATGCTGCGCGTCGCGCGCAAAAGATGCAGTGTAAATGCACGCTACGCGCATTAGAAACAGAAGCAAAAATAAACAATGCGCGTCATGCGCTAAGGTTGCGCGTCATGCGCATCCCTTACCCTGTTTCAGGGTCACGCATCAGGTCTTATGCGCGTCGCGCGCAGATTATGAAGTGTAAATACGCGTCACGCGCATTAGAAACAGAAGCAATATTGACAAATGCGCGTCATGCGCTAATCTTGCGTGTCACGCGCATCACCTGCAGCAGTTTTTTTTTTTTTTTTGGGCAAACATGTTGCCTCTCAAAAAAGGGTGCTTCTTTAACGTCACTAGCTTGACGCTTGATCATTTCATGGATCCTGTAGAACAAGGGCTACTCTTGCCCTGGTGACTTCTCCTCCAAAGAATGGCTTCAATCTCTGCCCATTAACCTTGAAAGTTCTTGTGGAGCCGGGGTCTTCTAATTCCACTGCTCCGTGTGGAAAAACTTCACTGATTACAAATGGTCCCGACCATTTGGACTTTAACTTTCCTGGGAAAAGTTTCAGTCTTGAATTGAAGAGTAGAACTTGTTGGCCTGGCTGGAAGTCTCTTCTCACCAGTTGCTTGTCATGATAAGCCTTGGTTCTTTGTTTGTAAATGGTTGCATTCTCATAAGCCATCAACCTCATCTCTTCCAGCTCATTCAATTTCAGCAACCGCTTTTGTCCAGCCAAATTGGAATTAAAATTCAGAAATTTTATGGCCCAAAATGCCTTGTGTTCCAACTCCAATGATAAGTGGCATGGCTTCCCATAAATCAGCTGATAAGGAGAGAACCCCAATGGCGTTTTGAATGCGGTCCGGTAGGCCCACAAAGCATCGTCTATCTTCTTTGACCAATCCTTCCTTGAAGCACCAACAGTTTTCTCCAAAATCTTCTTTATCTCCCTATTGGAAACTTCAGCTTGCCCACTAGTTTGTGGGTGATAGGGAGTGGCAACCTTGTGTTTTACATCATATTTGTTCAACAATGTCTCCAAGTACTTGTTGCAAAAATGTGAGCACTCTAGGCACTCCAAATCTGGAAAATATATTCTTCTTCAAAAAATTGACCACTGTTTGGGAATCATTGGCTACAGCTGCACATGCCTCAACCCATTTTGTGACATAGTCAACACACACCAAAATGTAGAGATTGGAATAAGATGATGGGAAAGGGCCCATGAAATCAATACCCTAACAATCAAATGGTTCAATTTCCAAAATGCTATTGAGGGGCATCTCATTTTTTCTGGAAATGCTTCCTGTGCGCTGGCACTTGTCACAACGTTTGACATATTCATGACAATCTTTGAAGAGCGTTGGCCAAAAGAACCAACTTTGTAACACCTTGGCTGCAGTCCTTTCTCCACCATAATGACCTCCATACGGTGAATCATGATAGTGTTTCATGATACTTTGTGCCTCCTCGGATGTGACACACCTTCTCAATAGCCCATCAGGGCCCAGTTTAAACAAAAATGGATCATTCCAAATGTAGAAATTTGCATCTTTGAAGAATTTCTTCTTCTGCTGCCAAGTATAATCCTCTGGTATCACACTTGTTGCCTTAAAGTTAGCCATATCAGCAAACCATGGCCTCTCAGATACCATCAACAATTGTTCATCAGGAAATTCTTCGTTAATCTCTTTCTCCTCGATCGTTACTTGCATTCTCCAGCCTTGATAAGTGGTCAGCCACCACATTCTCACTCCCTTTCTTGTCTTTTATTTCTAGATCAAACTCCTGTAGCAACAATATCCATCTGAGCAGACGAGGCTTAGAATCAACTTTAGTGAGCAGGTATTTGATGGCAGAATGATCAGTATAGACAATGACTTTCGATCCAATCAAGTAAGATCGAAATTTCTCCAAAGCAAACACTATAGCTAGTAATTCTTTTTCAGTGGTGGCATAATTCACCTGATTTTCATTCAAGACCTTGCTAGCATAATAGATGGCATGAAAGAATTTTTCTGTTCTTTGTCCCAAAACAGCCCCGACTGCATAATCACTGGCATCGCACATGAGTTCAAATGGTAAACTCCAGTCGGGAGCCACTATAATAGGAGAGGAAACCAGCTTTTCTTTCGGTACATTAAAAGCACTCAAACAATCTTGATCAAACTTGAAATCAGAGTCTTTAACAAGAAGATTGCACATTGGCTTTGCAATCTTTGAGAAGTCCTTAATAAATCTTCGATAAAAACCCGCATGACCCAAGAAACTCCTCACTCCTTTGACATTCACAGGAGGTGGTAACTTCTCAATTACCTCAATCTTTGCTTGGTCCACTTCGATTCCTTTTGCTGATACTTTATGTCCCAAAACAATCCCCTCTTTAACCATGAAGTGGCATTTCTCCCAATTTAAAACTAAATTGGTGTTCACGCACCTCTTAAGAACAGAAGCTAGATTGGATAGGCACAGATCATAACATGAGCCAAAAACAGAGAAATCATCCATGAACACTTCAATTGAGCTTTCAATCATGTCAGAAAATATGGAAAGCATGCACCTCTGAAAAGTTGCAGGAGCATTGCATAATCCAAATGGCATCCGTCGGTAGGCGAACACTCCAAAAGGACAAGTAAAAGCTGTCTTTTCTTGGTCCTCCGGATTAACTGCAATTTGATTATACCCGGAATAGCCATCAAGAAAACAATAAAAAGCTTGGCCTGCTAACCTTTCTAACATCTGATCCATGAAAGGCAATGGAAAATGGTCTTTCCTTGTGGCATTATTGAGTTTGCGGTAGTCTATGCACATTCTCCATCCGGTTACTGTTCTTGTAGGAATGAGCTCATTCTTTTCATTTTTGACCACCGTCATCCCTCCTTTCTTGGGAAAAACTTGCACTGGACTCACCCATGCACTATCGGAAATGGGATAAATCATGCCCGCTTCAAGAAGCTTCAGGACTTCTTTTCTGACCACATCTTTCATTGTAGGATTTAATCTCCGTTGAGGTTGCACTACCGGTTTATACTCTTTCTCCAGCAGAATTTTTTGCATGCAGAATGCCGGGCTTATACCTTTTAAGTCGGAAATAGACCAACCTATTGCTGTATTGTACTCCCTCAACACTCTCATCAATTTTTCTTCCTCCAAGTTGGACAATGAATTGCTCACAATAACCGGACTTTCTTCATCATCATCAAGGAATCTGTACTTCAAGTGAGAGGGAAGTGGTTTCAGCTCAATTTTCTGTTTCTCTAGCTGACCCTCCTCTTTCTTCAATTCTTCTCTTTTCAAATTCACAGCTTGCTCTTTACTTAGTGCTGCCAACTGTCTCACACATTCTGCTATTTCATCTTCATCCTCCTCATAGAGATTTTCAACAGCTTGTACTAGTACTTTCTCAAGAGAAGTTGAGGGATACTGCTGAGAAAAAGTTTCCTCCACCAAGTAATTGACAGTGTCTACACGACTACAGGTATCTCTATCAGTTGGATGTTGCATTGCCTCAAACAAATTAAAGGTCACCTTTTCATCATGTACTCTGAGCATTAGTTGGCCTTGTTGCACATCCACAAGAGCTCTACCTGTTGCAAGAAAGGGTCTTCCCAATAGAAGAGGAACTTCTGCATCTTCCTCCATGTCCAAAATAACAAAGTCAGCTGGAAAAATGAACTTATCCACCTTCACCAAGACATCCTCCATAATACTGACCGGTCTGCTAATTGAAGCGACATCATGGTAGGCTTCACATCATCCGTCCCCAACTTCTTCAACATAGAAAGTGGCATGAGGTTAATACTTGCTCCTAAGTCACATAATGCTTTCCCAATAGTTATATTCCCTATAGTGCAGGGAATTGTGAAACTACCGGGATCTTTGAGCTTTGGAGGAAGTTTCCGTTGAATTATTGCACTGCATTCCTCAGTCAAGGTGATTGTTTCATCTCTCAATTTTTTCTTCTTCGTGAGAATTTCCTTCATAAACTTGGCATATGTAGGCATTTGCTCAAGAGCCTCAGCGAAAGGTATATTAATTTGCAACCTCTTAAAAATGTCAAGAAATCTTGAATATTGCTCCTCCTTTTCTTTTTTCTTGTTCTCCCTTTGAGGATAAGGAAGCCTCACATATGGAGGAAGAATCTGAGGCTTGTTCCCATCCTTCAAAATTTCAGCTTTTGTTCTTCTGAGGATGGAGCCTTCATCCACCAATCTCGAACTCTTTTTATCATCATTTTTCTTTTCCTCACTCTCCTTTTCAACTTCTTCAACATCAATCACCTCATTTTTTTTCTTCAACTCTTCATCCAACATCACCTTGTCATTTGCATCATCACATTCAGGGACTAATGGTTCCACCATAGATGGTGTTACCACCTTTCCACTTCTCAGAGTAATAGCATTACAAGACTCATTTTTTGGATTGTCTACAGTGTTTGCAGAAAACTTACCCTTGGATTGCTCCGCAAGTTGCTTGGAAAGTTGTCCAATCTGATTTTCAAGGTTTTTGATGGATGCATCTTGATTCTTGAAATGAGCTTCATGACTTTGGAGGTTTGTTTGAGTCATCTTCATAAACTGAGTGAGAGCATTTCCTAAGTCGGATTGCTTATCTTTTGATTCCGCTGGTTGCGGAGGCTTGCTTGATTGAGGCGCATCATTTTGCTTCCAAGAAAAGTTGGGATGATTCTTTCACCCTGGATTATAGGTGTTGGAATATGGATTCCCTCCTGGCCTTTGGAAATTTGCCATGTATTTAGCTTCCTCACTAAGCTCACCTTGGGCTTCACATTGCCCATTTTCATGCCCTCCACCACAAAAATCACACCTCTTATTATCAGTTACCGCTTTAGCTTGTGCGGTTGAAGATCCTGCTCTTAAATCTTTAAGTTCTTTGGTAAGGGCTTCAAGTTGTTGTGATACTAATTTGTTTTGAGCCAAAATAGCATCACTTGTCTCTAGCTCAAACATGCCCTTTTTGCTTTGTGCTCCTCTATCATGGTGAACAAGATAATCATTTGAGACCATTGCCTCAACTAGTTCTCTTGCTTCTTCAGCCGTTTTTGAATTCATTGAGCCTCCTGCAGAAGCATCAAGCATCATTCTTGTGTTAGGCCTTAACCCATGACAAAACATTTGCATTTGGCACAAGTCATCATAACCATGACCAGGACATCTCTTCAACAGCACCTTGAATCTCTCCCAAGCATCATAGAGGGTTTCACCATCTTTTTGTTCAAAGCTACTCACTTCAGCTCTCCTCTTGACAAACTTGGCCGTGGGGAAAAATCGATCCATGAATTTATCTTCTAAGTCATTCCAGGTAGTAATACTTCCCTGAGGTAATAAACTTAGCCAGTCCTTTGCCCTATCCCTCAAAGTAAAAGGGAATAATCTCAGTTTCTTTGCTTCTTCTGTAACACCTTCCACTTCAAAGTACCACATATTTCAAAGAAATTCACCAAGTCTTTGGTTGGGGTCTTCATTCTCACTCGATCGATTTTGTTTGAGGGCACCCAGAAGAGAAGTCCGGATCTCGAATGCATTGGCCTCCACTGGTTGATATCCAATAGCCAATCTCTCTCTGTTGTTTCTGCGCCCAAAATCACCAAGAGTACGCCTAGGTGGCGGTTTTGCCATTTCTTCCTCTACCCGAGTATGAGTAAAAGTAGAAGCTTGAGATTGTTGATTTTTTTCTGCTGCCTTGCCTTCTTAGCCTTCTTCCTATTTGCTTTTGCTGTCTTTTCTATCTCCGGATCAAACACCAATTCAGATGTCTGTTTCCCTCGCATACATAACAACTAGAAAGATGATTAAGCACACGACAGCTATATTTTGAAACAAGATAAAGTATATCCACAAAAACTAACTAACTAGAAATAAAAACAGTAAAATTGTTCAAATTAGTAACTCCTTTGCCTTGTTGACAATCAAATCAACAATCCCCGGCAACGGCGCCAAAAACTTGTTAGCGTATTTTAATACACTACTTTTTAAGGCAAGTGCACCAATCGCAACCAGTAATATAGTAATGAGTAGAGTATCGTCTCCACAGGGATTATGATGGTTATCAACAAAAACAAGTGTGTAATTACTTTGAACGAGAATGATTTGGATATTTTGATTGTAATTGTAACTTTGAACAAGTAAAATTAAAGATGGAATTGAACTATTAATTGGTAGAAAATGACTAGGATTTGAATCCTCTTATACCTACTCTTATGTAACTAGTTCATCATTAACTTAAGTAATTTCATATAAATTGAAGTTCGAATCAACTGAATTAGCTTAAGGACAATCCCTTGCCTCATAAACCCTTTATTCTAACCATAATCCCTAATCCCTTAGGTGATTAATGATTAGACTAAGCAATAAGAACAGTGATTCATTAGAACACATAACCACAAGTTATATTCCTATAATCTTCATGATTATGGTTACTAATCTCAGTTCAAGTTCATTCATCCTATTTTCCAATCAAGATGAAAAACCTAAAATCAATGCAATAGTGATCAAATATTGAAAAGCATGAAGTATAGAGATTGGAAACTCAACTTACATAACATATACTTACATTAATATAAGAGAACTAACTACATAAGAGTTTGAACATGATTCATCTCATCCTAATCTAAGAAATTCAGCTACTCATAGTAGTGAAAAAGAAAAACAAACATATGGAAGAAGAAAACTCCATTGATGATCCAAACCTTGTTCCCAAGATTGAATCCTCCTTGAAGATGAAGAAAAATGGAACCCTAGCACTCCTTGTCTTTGTCCACAGTGTTTTTGGGTTTAGAAAAGGTTCAAGCTCTCTCAAAAAGTGAACAAATATCTATTTAAATGGATTCTGCAGCACAGTGCGCGTCATGCGCATCACAGTTGCGCGCCACGCGCACTGAGTCGGTTTGCAGAAGGCACTGATGCGCGTCACACGCAATTACTTGATGATCAATGCGCGTCATGCGCATTTGAAGACAGAACCAAAACTCCATAAATGCGCGTCACGCGCATTCCTTTACTAGAAAAAGCGCGTCACGCGCATAACTCCAAAACTTGGCTTTTTTCGCGTATTCGGATGCCTTCGAATCCTAAGCTCTCACGAATCATCTTCTTTGCCTTTAATTGAGTTCTTGAGAGTAACTTCTTTTGGTTTTGTTTCCATTCCTAGCAATTCAAGTGCAACATACATGAGAATAATGTAGAAGTTAAAATATGCAATCAATCAACCAAGTGCAAAGAATTTCAAAGTTTAAGCTCAATATATATTTAACTCTCTCTCAATTCCTCATGTATTTAATTCAATTAAGCACTCTAAATTCACATATGATGAAGATTTATCACAAATGCATAGAGCAAGAAAATCCTATCAAAGTAATTATACTATTTAGACATGTTCTCCACCTACATGTTATTGTATTGATAGGTTAATTTGTTGTAGACATTCAGTTATAGGTACAAATCCCAAATCTTTATCTGTTTTTTGAGCCTATATTCAACACACAACTCCATCTGACCAATCAATGGCACAGAATTAGGAACACAGGAACCACAGAATCAATCAATTGCACAGAATCGGAAACACATAATCAATCAATAGCACAGACTCATGAACACAAAATCAGGAACGCAAAGAAGAGAAGACAAGAACAACAATGAAGGGTTAGGGTTAGCAGAAATGGAGTTAAAAGATTGAAGGAGAGACTATTTTGGTCTATTTGCTTCAAGGACCAATTTGTTCCTTTTTTTATTCTGATTCCAATGTTTTTCTTCAGGAACTAATTTAGCCCAAATATTTTACACGTTTACATTAAACGACACGCTGGAACCAATTAACGGCACACCTCAACATTTAACTGGCCACGTCACCTACTTAACTGACATTTTTTATGCAAATGGACGGAGGGACTAACGTGTCCCTGTTTTGAAATCCCCGAGGACTATTGTAGGACTTTTTTTTTCCTTAGGGACCAAATTGGGTCGCGTGATTTTTTTGAAGGACCAATTTGTCCTTTTACTTTAGAATTTGGGATTGAGTTTAACTCAACCCCACAAGTCAGGGTTTCCCCCACTTATAACCACTAATTATGCCATAGATAATTATGAAATGATATCCTTCCGAATGGGATAAGAGAATTCCTAATATATATACTATTCCCTTTTCTTCTATTAATTGAAGAAATAATTTGAAAATAAAACAGCAAGTACAAAAATGAGTAATAACCCCCAGTAGAGACTCTCATTCTTCCATGTGGGTGTTTCAACAGTTTTATAGGATCTGTCAGTTACAAATATCACAATCAACTCAATGCTTAAAGATCATATTGTCATTTTTGGAATGAGATTGATTATTTATTTATTTTTTTGAGGCAAAAATTTAAGATGAGGGGATGGCGCTCCAGTCCAAGGTAAGGATGACCTCCGGGTTCTTTGAGCACTTACGAGACTGATTAATTTTGTTTACAAGTAGCATATGTCTCTAACCTTAATCCATGAATCATTAGTAATCTAATGCCAAAAATAAATTCATTATCCCCCTTTCTGGTAAGGGTTCAAGGTTTATAGGAAGTTAAACAACTATTCTGATTTCTGAACGGTGTTGATAGTAATTTGGAATTTACTATCCATTGATTCTGGTTTTTCACGAATTTACAGCAGGACAGTCATTTTGTTGGAGCAGAAAATAAGAATGAGAGAAAGCCTGGGTCCACACATTTACCAAACAAACATCCACCTAGTTCCAAGAAATCTGGTACTGGGGGTGAGGTAAGTTTCATAAACTATACTGTGAATCTAGATATAAATCAGTGTTTTCTTTAAGTGGGCAATTAGCACCAGTAATTTTGTTGCCGGGAAAAGAATTTCCAATACTTTGTTGATATAGAAGGAATCTTTATTGCTTTCTATCCGTATTATTCTTATCCTTGCTACATCATCATGATTTTAGTAGTTAAGGTGGATGAGCAGCACGTGTTTGGAAAACCGAATACAAGCCATGGGATTCACATTTTATGCTTTAAACATGGTTTGAAATTTGTACCAACATCTTTGGCAATTTTGGAACAAAATCAAATATACATCAAAACCATGGTTTTGATGTCTAACCACAATAGCAAGCGTAATATTGCAATTTGATTGTGCTGATAGACTTGTTCATTAAATTCTTTCACAGCAAGGAGCGAATTCCACACCTTCTACGCTGACAAAGCTGACATCGAAACTAAACTTTTTGAAGGAGCGCCGTAGTCAGGTTTTAAATGAACTCCAAACCATGGATAAAGGAAAAGGATCTGAACTTCAGTTACCACTTCCATTACCCAACAAGTCTCGAAGATTCGAATTTCACCTACCACTTCTATCCCCAAACAAGTCTCGAGGAAATGAACTTCACTCACCACTTTCATCCCCCAACAAGTCTCGAGGATGTGAATTTTACATACCTCTTCTATCCCCCAACAAGTCTCGAGGATCTGAAAATCATTCGCCACCAAACCCTGCAGACAAGTTGAGAAAATCAGAGAGCCAGCCACATCACTCAGATAGACAGAATGAATATTCAGAACTACACTTGAAAAGAGGAATCTCAGAAGGCCATTATCAGTCTTATAATGTGGAGAATGGTAATTTATTTTAAGATCAATATTTTGTTACACAGCAAATTCCAGATGATAGGAGGCCATTGCAATCGTTCAGCACTGTTTTTGTCCAAGTACGGCGGCATTGCTGTGCCTTCAACAATGTTTTGTGTGGTTTATGAAATACAGTAAGATAAGAATCCTTCCATGGTACGGTTGGCACTAAGGCCTATATTCAAAGCAGAAGCATTCTATTTACCCCAAAATGTATGATGTACAAGGCACAGTTCAAAGATCCCCATGACATAAGCCACACTATTTTTTACATAATAACATGCTGATTTTTGCTGGCTCCGTGATGAGCATGATTGTTTTGTTATTACACTGCCGTATTGGTAATTGCATTAATATTGAGTTGCATGGCCTAAGCTGGCATTTGAAGATAGAATTTATAGTCCAATTTCCTTTTGTATGAAATCATGGAGCACAAATTTTAAATGTCATAGTGTGTTCATGTAATCGGTTGTAGAGAAACTTAAGGGGATCTTCAATCTGGATGAAATACAAAGCCCCGCGAAGCTTGTATGCATGTGCTTCATATAATGATGAAAAAGAGCAGAGAGAATTATAAAAGTAAACATCCCACTTTCTTCAATCAAAAGCTCATAATTGATAAGATATCGGTTATAATAGAAATCTTCTATGACTTTACCCAAAAAAACAATTCTATGGAAGAAACCATGTACATGATTCATGGATTTGTAAATTCTTCCTTTTAAAACAAAAAAAAAATAAAAAGTCTATATTACATGATTAATGGATGTCTCTTTGGTTTCTTTCACAGCCAGGTGCATCTCCTACACCCTTTCTTTTTTTAGTTATTTACTTTAAAAAAAAATCTTATTTTTTTTTAAAAAAATTAATTAGTTTTCTGCTTTTGTAATATTAAAATTTAGGATACGTTTGATACACAATAGGGTACGGACATTGAGAATTGGTACAAGACAAACACTTAAGTTACAACAAATTTTTTTATCGTGTATATTGTTTGGTAGGCAATAAACGATAGAAGAAAAATAGTGTGAAATTTACTTTATTACTCTTCAAACATATAATATAATATAATATAATATAATATAAATATTATATATAAAATATGTTATATATAATATATGTAAGTATATAATATATGTAAGTATTTTATATATTCATATATATATATATATATATATATAATATGTTATATATAATATGTTATATATAATATATCATATAATAAGATAAATAATATTATTCTATAGTATGTAACATATTTTTCACACACATCTCTGATGATATGACGTAAAACATAAATGTTTACATTTACGATTTTATACATATTATTTATAAAAATGTTATTTTGACAATTTTTTTAGACAACATACGGTTGACACTGTATTTGCCTTTTTTATTTTTTTTCTTTTACTTTCACTTTTCCTCTTATTTTCACTTTCACTTTTCCTCTTTTTTTATTTTTTCACTTTCCTGCCAACACTGTTAGAAGAACACATGAATGTTTGGCTTTCTCTCATTGTTTCCTCCCAGCACACAACTCTCCCACAGGAGGTCGAGCTCTCCCACTCTTTCAAGCTTGTCATCTAGCTCCAACTCTATGATTGAAAAAGCTTCCATTATCACCTAGTTTATCACCCACCACTTGAAGTCAACCTCATCTTCTTCCTTGTAAGTTAACTTTTTTTTTGTTCTTTCATTCTCTCTCCACAGACCTGGATTGTAAATATTGTCTATCTCCTTCACACAAATTTGGATTGTTCTCCTTCACACAAATTTGGGTTGTTCTCCTTCCCTTGAAAGACCCTATCATTCTGACAAAAAAAAAAAAGAAAAACCCTGTCATATAGCATTTGCTAGGAAAGAATGAAAATGAATTTTTGCAAGTTTTTTACTGTGACACGTGACTGATCATGTGGCTAATGATGTGCAAATCTTTGGTTAATGAAGTACATTGCGTGGTTAATGAGTTATCCATGTACTCCATCTGTACCATTAACCAACCATGACATACCATTAACCAGAAAGTTGAACCATGTTAACCACGTTTGAGCATTTGTTATTAGGTATTAAAATGAGTTTATAATGTCAATCATGTTTATTGAGAATATGGTTAACAATGTACTGAGAATATGATTAAGAACCCTTTGTCAAGCATGTTTACTGAGAATGAAGTTTATAATGTATAAACTATGTACTAAATGTGTATTCATTAACCAACTGACAGATCAATAACCATATATGTGAACCATGTTAACTAAGTTTGAATGTGCCAAAAGAAATCATTAACCCACTCATTATATGTTGTAGTTTTGTTGTGATTTTTAAATTTACATCCCTATTTGATGCAATAAGCTTGCAAATCCCTAATATTGTAACATAACCTATAATAGATCTAATTGGGTTATTTTGTACAGTTTTGGTGTGGCACCGACAATTGAAAATTCATGGATAATTCAAATAATTTCGTGGACTGCGGTAGTGTTCATGGTGAATCTATTAGAGTTGATAACTTTAATGATGATCACGCAAGTTGGGAGCCTGCAACAGGGATGTGTTTTTCTTGCATAGATGAGGTTAAATCATTTTATGGAGAGTACCACTACAACATTTTTGCTTTTTTGCAACAATTGAAAAGTGTAGGCAAAACTCTAAAAAATGTTGCCTAAACGTATAGGCAACAATTTTCGGGGGTAGTCTGTATGAGTGTTACCTATTGTTTAGGCAACAGTTTTTCATAAATTTTGGCCACGCTTCAAAAAACGGTTGCCTGTTGGTTACGAATAGGCAACAGTTATCAAGCTAACCTAACACAACAATCAAAAAATGTTGCTTAACTTAACTACAAGTCACAATTGTTCCCTAAACTAAAACATGCAACATTTTAAAACTGTAACTATAGCTTATAGACAACATTTTTTTAACTGTTTGCGCATAGTATTGGATACAGTTTTAACATGTAAGCATAACCTTATTTCGAGTTTAGTTGATAACTATAGCCTAAAAGACTAAAGACAACATTTTACGACTGTAGCCTTAATTTTATTTTAATTTCAAAAAATTTAAAATAATGCTATAAATTAAGAAAATATTTTACCTTAGTATTATATTCCACAAGTTTAATATTCCACAAGTTTACAAATAAAATCATAAATTAATTCCATATTCAACTCGCATCCAACTTTAAATTTTCATAGAGACAATTCATAAATAGTAAATGGATCAAGTGTCACATAATATATACGTTCTGCAATAGTTGTTAAACTAGCAAATGAGTTTAAACATCAATCCAAATCATAAACAAAATAACATCATAATTTGATCAAATCTAACATTTTAAAGTATGAGGCTAGCAAAAAAAGCACAACCAAAACAAATATCTATTGAGAACTAAAATCCATATGCATTATCTTGGAACTCCTCCATAAAATCTTGCATCTGCTCGCTGAGAACTAAAATCCAAATGCGTCGTCATCTTGGAACTCCTCGATAAAATCTTGCATCGCCTCGTCATTTGCATCTTGTCCATTGAGATCATTCTACACAAAAATGAAAAATAAGACCAAAACTTTTGAATAATGTAAAAATGATAAATTTGTAGGTTATGCATAATAGTTACCTTCCTAAAATTTGGAACATGTGTTGATATAGAAGAATGCATATGTGGCTGTCCAATCACTTTTTGGGCACTATTTGCAACACCAGGAGATAATCCTAACAAATTTTCTAATGATTATATACTATCTCTAGGACGACAATGTTGGAATAAGGCTTTCATAGCATATTTTAAACTACCCATCGTATCTTCCATAGTCTGCACTTTTTCATTTAATGAAGTGACCTCTTCATTATGTGCTTGTTTTAAAGCATTGATTTTTTTCTTTTTGCTTTAAAGAAGTTTTTGTGACATTTCTCCCATAACAACGCACCATTCCAGGATGTTCCTTCCCAAGCACAACTTGAAAGGCTTCTACATTACTTTCCTCATCCTCAATCAATCCTTGAAGTTTAGTCTAGAACAAAAAGTGAAATTAAATGTTATACATGTGCAATAAGCTGAAATTATAAGGATTGCAGCAAGTTGTAGTCCAATATACAGTCCTAAATATTAGTAATGTACGGGCTTGATTATTTTTGTTGGACAAACCTTGTTTCGATGATTCAATGAATCAATATAAAGAATATTATACATTATAACAGTGATTGTCAAAACCATAGAACCTTCAAAGTTGCAATGATAGGGAACTAGCAAACTGATCTTAGAGATGATGCTATTGCTACTAACAACCTCAACTATCATATACAAAGAAAATAACAATCAAACAAGCATCACAACATTAAAGACATAAGGTAGCTTCTGATATAGACCAGAACAAGATCCAAAGAAGACATAAAAGGATTCCGTATTGAACTCAAATTGCAGAAACAGGACTATATCAGTAGAAGACAAAAAATACGGAATACAAGAACCATCCTTAGATATAAAGCAAAAGCTTTACATTCTAATCCCGCCCCACCCTACTGCACTTATAATCACACTCACACACTATCCTCGTGAATCAACTTGTCAAAGTCAAATGTAGCTTAATGGAGTATCATGTCATCCTGTCCGCCCCACCCTTTGCCAAAATTATCAAATAAATAATCTTCAATACAGGGGACCGGGCTTTACTACGCCATCTTCTATAGATACCACCACCTAGTATATGACATGTTCACATTATCAGTCCATTTGGAAAGTACAAATTTTACGGTACACACATTGTTATGTATAACCTTCTGCATAATGCAGATAGTTTCTGATACAAAACCAAGGGATAAAGGTAAAAAAAAAAAACTGAGACACAATTCATGGATCTCCCAAAGCAAAGAAGACACAAAAGAAAAATTGAATGCAATAGATATAATTGCATTCATACTAAAGATAACATTCATTCATACTAGTAAAAGAAAGAAGACACAAAAGAAAAATTGAATGGAATAGATATAATAGCATACTTGAAAGAACATGTGCCAGATGAATGCCTAATGGACATGAACACCAATCACAAACTGACAACCAGAATTTTTTCCACCCCTATATATAAACCAACTCCATGATAGTGTTTTTATTTTTTACTTACAATTGTATTTTCAGTTTCTGCATCCAATTGTTTTCCTTTATTCCCTTTCCGAGTTTCAATAAAAATTTCTGCTTGGGTGGGCTCTCTCTTTTCCTTTGCATGCTACATAAAACAAAACAAAAAACATTATAACGAGTATCACACAATGACAACACCACCATTGAGCCAAAACTTCCAAAATTCCAAACTGCACAACTACTAATTACATACATGTCAAACAAGTCTAAACATCATTAGCAAAGCACAAAAGAGTATTACCAATTTTTCACGTATTATAGCAAAGTTTGTTGGTCCCATTCGATGCCTCCACTTTTGTTGAGCTCTATTTCTAGTGTTCCTTTCACTGATTGACTGTACATATAATTAAAGAGAATATAACGAAGAGTTATTATATATTTATCATACATGCACTAAAACCAATTATAAATCTTACTTGTATAGTTTTCAAATTCCAATATTCACAAAGCTTCCTAAAATAAGATTCTGGAATATTTGGAGGACGATGTTTGAGCCTCTCGGTCATGTTGGAATACTTCAAAAAATTATCCTTCTTTATTTGGTGTTTATATTGTCTCCAAGAATCTCTAACAGTAGTCTCAACCCAATCACGTGCTTCTTCCGGCAAAATAAACTTTCTCTACAAAATCATAATGCAATAATAGATCAAGAAATCAACTGGATCATCATATTGTAAACAAATAGACATGCATATTCTTTTTAAATATACATACATTAGTGTATTTCCATATACCCTCTATATTTTGATCTGACATCTCTTTCCAACTTGTGTAAATCAGAGGACAAAATATTGCTTTCCTAGCCAAGGTTCCCAAGGAGAGGCTTAAGTTAGACACTGCTTTATTAGTAGGCCCAATAGGCTGACCATCCTCATTAAATGTCACTTCTTCTCGCTCTTCCTTAGTTCTTGCATGAATCATTTTGCACAAAGTCATCCCCCGAGTTCTTTTCTTTGATATTCCTATGTTTAGTATACAGTCATCAACATAATAAATTAAGATTATATTTTTAACATTATACACATAACTTATGTAATCATTAACATGAAACAAGAAACTAATTACCTTCTTCCACTTCTTTATTTGTGTTTGTCACTTCCTCTTCTTGATTGATATCTCCCTCAGCTTGTGCAAAACACTCCATATCTTCTGGTTGACTCAAGTTTTCATCTCTATTTCTTCCAGATGTTGTTTGGTTTTGATTCACTTTAAGGGGCTATTTGGAGCTAAGGTGGCAGCCGCTGTGGGTCTTTTCTCCTTCCAAGGACTTAGTTGCAACCTTTTCTTTTGAATGTTGAAGTTGAATGAAGTCATCAATCGACATTGACGGGCATGTTGGCACCCTCTTTACGTTTTTTGAGCATTGAGTTTTGGACATCATTGTCTCCAAAGAAAGCTTATGCTGGTCTTATTGTTTTGACTTTGTTGAATGGATGGGGATTTCACTTGCAGCAATGTTTCTTTTCAAGTTGCTATCTACATCCTCTACACCTCTATTATTCTCATGTAATCTCTCATGCAATATATCCACTGTAGCTTTCCCACGTGTTCTTTTCTTTGTTGTTCCTATTTTAGAGCCATTAAGAATATATATGAAAATCAAACAGTTGTTTATAAAAGCATACAAAAAATTGTACATACTTTTCTATAAAATTATCATGAAACAAGAATATAGTAGACCTTCTACAACTTCTTTGTTTGTGTTTATCACTTGCTGCTCTTGATTGGTATATTCTCCAACATGTGCTAAACCTTTCATAGCTTCACGAATCACTTTGAGCCTCTCTTTTTTCTTCGCATCAGTGTTTTTGTTCAAGTTGTTAGCTACCTCTTGAAATTTCTCTTTATTATAGCCCTGTAGTCTCTCATCCAACATATCAGTTGTAATTTTCCCACAAGTTCTTTTCTTTGTTGGGCCTAATTTCAAAGAAGAGTCATCTAAATTAAAAAAATATGAAAATTAGAAAAATATCTATAAAGAATACAAAAACAGAATTTGTACATTTTTTTTTTGCAATCATTTTCATGAAATAAGATAAGAAAATGATTTTACCTTCTACAACTTCTACAACCTCTTGAACTTTTTGTCTAGTATTCCCTTGTAGCTTTTCAAGCAATTTATCAATTTTCTCCTGCTTAATTTGCTTAAATTTCTTTGCCAACTCAATACTTGATTTAAATTCTTTTTGATGGAAAGAAAAATCAGAACTTCTTTTTGCTGGACTTAGACCAATCTTTCTAGCAATAGATCCACCATCTCTTGCACTTCTTGCTCTTTCCATTTGGCTAATGAATATGAACTACAAAGAAAGAAACTTAAATATTACACAAGTACATAATAAAACCAATAAGTATATAATAATCAGGAAAGCCCAAAAAGAATTCAGGCAGAAAGGTATGCACTGGAAGTTAAATTTTTATCAGGTATGCACTATCACTAAGAGCAAGAAGAATTCAGGCAAAAAGGTATGCACTGTCACTAAGAAAAATGAGACAATCAGTAATGCACCACTTGATGCACTCTTAAGTATTGTGTAAAAATCTGCCTATAAAGTGAGTTTAATATATTTTGAAAGAAAAAAATGCAGTCTTATAGTATATTACCTGATTATTATATACAGTAATGTCTACTAAACATGCTATTCCATGAAGTCTCATGTACTATCACCAAAACTAGAATCATCGGTGGTTTCATCTTCACTTTCAAAGCTTGCTTCATCATCACTTTAATTTTCTTTTTGTTGAACATGAAGTTCAGATATAGGCTTTTCAAATATATCATCCGGTACATCTTTCCTAACCAAATCAACTTCACAATCATCTTTCGGGATAACAAGGTTAGTTGAACTCTCATATCCATGGTCATCTAAAATGGAACTTTCTCCCATATCAAATGAGTCCCTTGGAAGTGCCTTCAAAACATAGTGTCTATTTTTGTTAAAAGGATCTTCAATAAAGAAGCACTGGTGCACTTGAGATGCTAGCACAAATGGATCATTCTCGTAGCACTTTTTATTAAAGTAAACACATGGCAACCCATATTTATCTTCTTCAGCTACAAACCAGTCACATTTGAACAATACATATTTAAAATGACCATAATAATCGAACTCTATGATATCCTTTATTGTCCCATAGTAGGTCACACTAATTTTTTCTGGATTTTCATCCTTTGCACTTCTAAAGCTTTGAGTTAATGCCTCTAATGTCACACCACTATTTTGAGTTTTCATCCTTGCTTCACGTTTTCTTGTACGAAACCTGTACCCATTAATAACATAACCAGGATACATTTTGGAAACATCATTTGGTCCCCTAGATAACACCGTTAACCAATCAGATATTTCCTCATTCATGACACGTGCTTCAGACCATTGAATCAAATCTTCTCTTTGACTTTTAGCTTTGCTCCACTTTCTTCTTTTCTGAGGATTATAAACATCAACCTCATGCTCTCTACAAAATAAATAACTAAATTTTCAATGTACAAGGAAAAAAATCATTATAAGAATTAAATGTTGCAGTAAGTTGATGATGGTACCTAATGTATTCTTGCACTTCATCACAATTGAATAAGATATACCCATGGGCTTGGTTTTGGGGCTTTTGATCAAGAGAAATTAGTTTCATTCCCCTAATAGGATGACCTATGTTAGGATTGTCATCACTATTTCGTGTCATTCTATTCATCCTTGTATCTACACCACTGGACAAATATCTTGAACAAAATGTCATAGATTCTTTAACCAAGTATGCTTTAGCGATAGAACCCTATAGGCGGCTCTTATTACGAACAAAAGATTTTAATTCACCCAAATATCTTTCCATATAATACATCCATCAAAATTGAGCCGGTCCACCCAATCTGTCCTCATTAGCAAGGTGAATTGGTAAGTGAACCATTATATCAAAGAAACTTGGAGGGAAGATTCGCTCCAATTGGCAAAGAGTTTCTGCAATCTCTACTTCCAAGTGATCTAAACTTTTCAGGTCGATAACCTTTTGGCATAAACACCGAAAGAAGGAACAAAGTCGAATCAAAGGAATGGCAACCTGATTAAGGGTTATCCCTCTTATTGCTACTTGTAATAAGTAATGTAGCATAATATGAGCATCATGACTCTTGTACCCAAAAATTTTTCCTTCAGCAACATGCACACATCGAGAAATATTAGAAGCAAGGCCATCGGGAAGTTTTACACTCCTTAAAACACCACAAAAAATAGATTTCTCATGCTTGGTTAGGGAGAAATATGCTTTTGGGATTTGGATTTTCTTACCATCACTAGTTGCCTTCAAATGGAGATTTTTTCTAATCCCCATATCTTGTAGGTCCAAGCTAGCATTTGCATGATCCTTTTTCTTCCCTTCAATCTCTAAGAAAGTCCCAATTATATTATCACATATGTTCTTCTCTATGTGCATTACATCAAAGTTATGACGTAAAGTATTATCCTTCCAATACGGTAATTGCCAAAAGATAGACTTTTTCTTCCATGGACCAGCCGATTTTTTCTTATCCTTCTTCCCCAATGCATCAGGGATGTCTTGTAAGTCTTCTAAAATTCTTGTTGCATCTAACAAGGAGGGTGCAGACCTATATTCTGCCTTTCCATTAAAAGAAACCTTATTTGATCTCCACACATGATTCGAATCCAAAAAGACTCGATGACTCATATAACACATCTTCCGACTATGTTTTTAGTAAGTAGAAGAAGTTTCATAATGACAAGCGGGGCAAGCAAACTTCCCTTTAGTGCTCCAACCAGATAACATGGAATATGCAGGGTAGTCACTAACAGTCCACAAAAGAGCTGCACGCATCTGAAATGATTGATTTTTGGAAATATCATACGTTTCTACCCCGACATCCCACAATAGTATTAGCTCCTCAATAAGTGGCTGTAGATACACATCAATTACATTTTCGGGTGATCGTGGTCCAGGAATTAGTAACGACATCATACAATTTTCTGCCTTCATGCATAAATTTGGCAGATAATTGTATATTGTTAATTCCACCGGCCTGTGCTATATGAAAGGCTCATAGTCCTAAATGGATTAAACCCATCACTAGCCAAACCAAGCCTGATATTACGAGTATCAAGAGCAAAATTTGGATAATTTGCATCGAAGTCTTTCCATGCTTGGCCATCAACAGGATGCCTTAACCTACCATCCCTTGAACGCTCTTCTGCATGCCAACTTAATAAATAAGCTGTCTTTAAACACATAAAGAGTCTTTTCAATCTTGGAATTAAAGGAAAATGTCTTAGCACTTTAGCAGGAACCTTGTGAGCTTTTTTAGATTCTTCAAGATCACATTCAACTTCAGGATATTCAATCCACCTTGAAGCTCCACACAGATGACAAGAATTGTCTCTCACTCGTTCTTTCCAAAATAACATGCAATTGTTGGGACATGCATCAATCTTCTTATAGTCTAAGCCCAAGTCCCTTATCATTGACTTTGTTTTATTGAAAGAGATAGGGATGTTCAAATCTGGCATAGCCTCTTTCAATAACTCTAGGAGAGCAGTGAATGATGCATTGCTCCATCCATAGAGACATTTCAACAAATAAATTCGAATAGTGAACGATAAGGTGAAAAATTTTTTACAACTAGGATACAACTCTTGATTAGCATCCTCAACTAGTTTAAAAAATTTCTTTGCGTCTTCATTTAGGCCTTCATGTACTCCACCTGCTTCATCCACATCTTTAAATGTCTCGAACAATAAGCCATCAATATTATCATATGAGACATCACCATCAATATCGTCATTAAGACCCATAAAACTTTCTCCTTCACCATGGTAAATCCATTTGTTGTAACCATTTACAAATCCTTTGTTTACTAAATTATTAAACACCACATCTCTTTTTTCCCAACCATCATTGCAACAGTCAGCACAAGGGCACAATATCTCCTCTCCTATAATCTCTCCTTCGGTGAATGCAATATCCAAAAAGTAATTAACACCTTTCTTATAATCTTCACCGTATCGAGGCAAGTCCACCCAATCCTTCTTTATCATGTTTGGTTTACTGAATCAAAATCAATTATTTCTATAAGGGAATAAGTTTAAGAGATTATACAGCTAAGAAATTAATGATAAAGTAATTAAGCATTGCTTTAAGAAATCTTTCTACAGACCCAAGTTTTAGATATCAAGCACTGCTTTTAGAATTCTTTCTACAAACCCAATATAATTGTGGTGTTTATGTTTCTACAAACCCAAGTGCAGCTTACAAAGTGAAGGGTAAGATGAGAAATTGAAAAACAATAGCATAAATGGAAGATAACAAATATAATAGCCAAAAGAAAAGAAGAAAAAAAAATAGTAAAAGAACCTCTTATGAGCATTCTTTCCAAACTATCATTTTCTTAATTAATTAATCACCATCCTAATTTCAATTCCCTTAATCAATTAAGCATTGCTTATGAAGTCTCAATTGTAAGGACATTCCACTACAACAGTGCAGAAACAAAATAATTTCAGAGTCATGTAAGGCTCCAAGCTATACTGGTTAGGATGGACAAAATTAAATTGACTTGGACAATAAATGTAGTAGGATCAAAACTAACACAATGCAATCAACAACCTCACACACATGTTTAAGACAAGATGATGAACCAGAGATTAAAATAAGCTCAAATTCAACCATACCTCTATATTATGCCACTGATGTTATTTCCTTAGCAAGATAAAGTCTTCCCAAGAATAAAAACCTGAAGCAAACATATATTAATCCCTTTTGTAAACAAAGACAGAACAAAGATAGCAACAATAGGTCACAAAACAAAGACTACAAAAAACAAATTGAGGGTAATAAGGAATGAAATTCTACAAAGAATACTAATAGGACAAAAAATACCATGGGTGTTCATTCATGGAGCTATTGATTTATGCAGCATGCCATGACAGTTTTTTCTTGTAAGCTGCTTTCAACAAAGGAGGGAGAAAATCTCATGACAGGAATAATGCTATAAAGACTTTAAACTTCAATTACATGACATCAAACAATTTGATTTGCATAACTTAGCAACCAAATTTATAATTTAGTCGTACTTATTTACAATTAATTTTACATCTTGATCTAAACATAGAAAATCAGGTAATTTGCCTACTATAGGAGGAATTATCCAAATCGACAAGTAAGCAAAATTAAATCATTCTTGTACACACTGAAAAGCCTTATGCCAATCTTGAAAGTATGTCAGAGAAAATGAATAAAATTCTGCACTTCTCAGTTGATAATTTACTAATTTAGAGTTTCAAGTATGGAAAATGTCACCATTTGATTCAGATGGAGCTTCATCACGTACTGGGTATTAGGAATTAGAGGCAAAAAATAAAAATTGCTTGCAAAATAAAATTTGATGGAAGAATGATAATCCTGTTTGAAAAGAGCGTGAGCGTGAGTTACCTTATAGTGCGACGGTGAGCGTGAGTTAAGCCTGAGTTGCAGTGCGATGGGTTCACAGTGCGATGAGAGTTGTGAAATCACGGTGGAGCGAAAGGCAATATGTGACGATGAGGCCTGGTTCTCCTTTTAGGTCAAAGAAGGAGAACAGAGCGGCAAGAGGTCGCGGCGGGCGGTGAGCGTCCGGCGGTTCACAGCAGCAGCGACGGCGAGATAGTCTGCAACGAGAGTGAAAAGGGCTGAGAGCGCCGATCAAGTGGCTGAGGGTTTCTTTGTGCGACTCGAGTGGCTGAGGGCTGAAAAGGGCTGAGAGCGTCGATCGAGTGAAATGGGCGAGAGAGTGAAGGTCTTAGTGTGAGAGAGGTTAGCGTGAGAGAGGCTGAGGGTTTCTCTCTGTGAGACGATCGAGAGTGGCTGAGGGTTTCTTTACTATTCAGTTTTAAGTTTTTTAAAAATTTATTAAAAACATTATTTTTTGGTATTTTGGAGGGAAGAACCACAAATTGCCTCCAGAAATTTTTCATTAATTCAAAGGTAACAAGTATAGAAATGTAGCCTTTTATTATAAATAGTGTAACAGTTCAAAACTGTTCCCAGATATAGTTAAGGGAACAGTTATTAACCATTGCAAACAAATTTACATGACAACAGGTCAAAACTGTTCTCATTTCAATTTTAGGCAACACTTATTCAGTATTATAAAAAGGGTGTTGCGTAAAACATCATTTTTATTGCAATAGTCATAAAATGTTGTATGATCTATGTTTAGACAATACTTTACACCTGTTGGCAAAAAATGTGTTGCCAGAGGCACAAAATATTGTAGTGTACGCTTCAAAAAAGGGGTTTTGGGTGGACAATTAGAACATCAAAAAAAGGAGATGATGGGAAGATCTGCTACTTAATTCTAGCATGCTCAAGAGGAGGGTCTCATGTGTCAAAAATTCCATGTACATTGAAGACACTTCTGACTAAGGCGAAAAATTGTCCTGCAAAGATTTGTATTAAGTTAGGAGAAGATGGACTATGGTACATTAAAAAATTTGAACCTGACCATTCTCATGAGATCAGCCTTACCAAGGCAAGGTTGTTCAAGGCTAACAAGAAAATGAACCTGTATGTAAGGAGAACAATCCAAATCAATGATGACGCAGGAGTGAGGATCAACAAGACTTTCCAATCTCTTGTTATAGATGCAAGATGGCATGAAAATATACCATTTTGTGAAAGAGACGTGAGGAATTATGTTAACAAGAAAAGGCGTGCAATTGGAAAAGAAGGTGATGACAAGGCCTTGATAAGCTATTTTTGCCAAATGAGGGAACAAAATACAAATTTCTTCTATGACATAGATTTGGATGATGATTTTCATGTAAGAAATGTGTTTTGGGCTGCTACAAGGAGTAAAGCTACTTATGAGTCTTTTGGAAATATTGTGACTTTTGACACAACATATTTGACCTATAAATATGATATGCCTTTTACTGCACTTGTTGGTGTGAATCACCATGGCAATCTGCATTACTTGGATGTGGCCTGCTTTCAGCAGAAGACACAGAGTCATTTGTTTGGCTTTTCCAATCATGACTTCGTTGTATGCTAGGAAAGGCCCATGTGGGTATTGTGACTGACCAACGTAAGGCTATGCAAAATGCCATTGAGTTAGTCTTCCCTACAACTCACTATAGGTGGTGCTTATGGCAAATAATGAAAAAAAATTCCTGAAAAACACAGCAGATATGGTGAATATAAAAGGATTAAGTCTGCAATGAAAGAAGCGATTTATGATACAATCACAACAACTGATTTTGAAGAGAAATGGTGTTCTTTCATCAACAAATTTGAGCTTCGGTAGAATGATTGGTTGGTTAAGTGGGTTGTATAATGAGCGTCATAGATGGGCACCAACCATGTTAAAAAAATATTTTTGGGCAGGTATGTTAACAACACAGCGAAGTGAGAGCATACGTGCTTTCTTTGATGGATATATCAATTCAACAACAAGTCTAAACCAATTTGTAAAGCAATATGATAATGCTCTCAGAAATAGAGCATAAAAAAATTTGAAGCGGATTTTCGATTAATGGATACAACAATTCCTTGCGGTTCAAACTCGTTAATTGAAAAGCAATTCCAAGGCGAGTACACTCATGCCAAATTTAAGGAGGTTCAAGCTAAATTTAGAGCTAAAATGAATTGTGCTTCCTCCTTGAAGACTGTGGAGGGTTGCCTTGCTATTTATCATGTGTTGGAGGAGTTGTTAGTTGGAGAAAGATTAAAAGAATGTGTCTTTAAAGTTTTCTTTAATCGTGACACCATGATCTCAGCTGTGAATGCTCGTTATTTGAGTTTAGAGGTATTTTGTGTCGCCATATGTCCTCTGTGTGTGTACTCAAGAGAGGCTTAAAAACGTGATAGAGATGTATGTTTTAGCAAGATGGAAGAAAAATATTAAAAGGAAGCATTCATATATTAAGAGCAGTTATGGTGACAGAATTGAACCCACAGATGAACAAGTTTGACAAATTGTGCAAGCATTTCCATGAGGTTGCAGAAGTAGCGATAGAGTCTGAAGATGCAACTAAGGCACTCCATGAAATATTACATTAATTTAATTCTAATTTTCTCACCATGGATGCTACAACGAACAATGTTAAAAAAAGTTCCAATGATGACTCAAATCCAAACAAAGCTTTTGAAATCCGCAATCCATTGCGGGTCAAACGTAAAGGTCGTCCTCCATCAAAGAGAAACATATTTGTAGTTGAAAAGGTTGTTAAGAGGTCCAGGAAGCGAACCAAGCAAAGTGACGACAATGAGACTACTAAGGTATGTGTTTTCTATCAGAAACTATGTATTAACCACATATAATACAGTATTAACAATTAATTTGAACCTTGTTAACCAAACATTCAGAAACTATCAATTTCAGTTCAATTCAAATAACACAGTTTTAGTTTTAGTTTCAATTCAATTCAAGTATACCCTTCTGACAGAATTATTGCATCTTACCTTTTTTTGTCCAAATGTGTAGGAGGGCAATATGGGAAGAGTGGGTAATCAGATCGAAAACAACATCTGTATAGAATCATCTATTGAGGGTGTGGCTGGTGGAGATTTGCCGGATGCAAGTACTGTGGTTCGTGTCCATTATAAGATTGTACTAAGTGTATAAAATTTTTAGTTTGGTGTGTTGTGTGCTAAAATTATATGTATTTATGGATTTATGTGTTATGTTATAGAGTTTTTAGAGAACTTATGTACTAGTTGTTGAGGACAAGCTGAGACTTTATTTGACTAGTTAACCTTTTTTCTATACAGTCTAGGGGTGTTTATATGAATTCAGATGCTTCAGTTTCCACTTTTGAAGACAATCGTTGGGTTTCTCAAAATCCAATTCTTTCACGGCCTCCATTTACGGGTTTAGATGTTGCATTTAATGATGATATTAATCAGCGTACGAAGGCATGGATCTTTCATGGCCTGTCATTTATTAGCTCATTTTACTTTATTTTAGATTCTTATACGGTGTTGTCCAAGTTGGAATTAATCTATCATTTATGGATCTTTTGACAGCATCCGAAATAGGCTTCCTGGGATCATCGCAGTTCAGTACAAATTTGTGACAATTTTGTCGTCGAGGATACCTTCGAAGAATAGACACTTTTTGCACTTTTTTGTGCTGACTAGTGACATACGTATTTTTTGAATGCTTGCAACATATTTATACGGGTTGGAAGATTACGAAGACAATTTTTGCATGATAGTATGGTGTGCTCATTAACATCGCGATCCATTGTTCTGTGTCCAGCTCTTTACTAATGAATATTTGTTAGTGGTGCAGGTTAGTCGGGTTGAAATCACTTTTGTCACTTTTTGAATGACATGTTTGCAGCACAAAACAAGCATTATCTTGTGAAGGCCTTGCTGATATTTTTTGGTATGCATAATGATTTAATCATGTGTATATAGATATAGATATACAATCCTATGTAAATGATACTATTATTTTGGTGTATATAAATATAGATATAGAACTTTGCTCATGGCCTATCCGAATACATCAACCATTGAAAATGTGGTTATTAAATTGCAAACTCTTGGTTAATAAAGTTCACAGGGTGTTTAATGATTTATCCAGATACTTTAGTCAATTTTTCACAACCCATGAAAACGTGGTTAATATCTTGAAAAAGTTTAGTTAATTTAGTCCACTCGATGGTTAATGGCATGTCCAGATACTTCAGTAAATTTTTCACAACCCATAAAAATGGTGGTTAATATCTTGTAAAAGTTTGGTTAATATAGTTCATTTAGTGGCTAATGACTTATCCAGATACTTGGTCAATTTTTCCTGAAGCCATAAAAAAGTTTGGTCAACGCCATGTAAAAGTTTGGTTAATTTAGTCCACTCGGTGATTAATGGCATGCCCAGATATTTTAGTCAATTTTTAACAACCCATAAAAAATGTGGTTAATACCATGTAAAAATTTAGTTAATATAGTTCATTTAGTGGTGAATGCCTTATCCAGATACTTGGTCAATTTTTCCTAAAGCCATAAAAAACGTGGTCAATGTCTTGTAATAGTTTGGTTAATTTAGTCCACTCAGTGTAAATGGCATGTCCAGATACTTTAGTCAAATTTTCACAACCATAAAAAAGATGGTTAATGCCTTGTAAAAGTTTGGTTAATATAGTTCATTTAGTAGTTAGTGGCTTATCCAGATACTTGGTCAATTTTTCTAAAGCCGTAAAAAAGGTGGTAAATGCCTTGTAAAAGTTTGGTTAATATAGTTCATTTAGTGATTAATGGCATGTCTAGATATTTTAGTCAATTTTTCACAACCCATAAAAAAAGGGTGGTTAATGGCTTGCAAAAGTGTGGTGAATTTAGTTGATTTGGTGGTTTATGGTCAATTCTGAGTTTTTCACAACCCATTAAAACGTGGTTAATGCCTTCCAAAACTTTGGTTAATTCTGTTGAGTGGGTGGTTAATGGCTTATCCTGATACTTAGTAAATTTTTCACAACCAATAAAAAAGGTGGTTAATGGCTTGCAAAAGTGTGGTGAATTTAGTTGATTTTGTGGTTAATGGTCAATTCTGATAGTTTTTCACAACCCATTAAAGCGTGGTTAATGCCTTTCAAAACTTTGGTTAATTCTGTTGAGTGGGTGGTTAATGGCTTATACTGATACTTGGTACCTTTTTTTACAACCCATATAAAAGGTTGTTAATGGCTTGCAAAAATGTGGTAAATTTAGTCGATTTGGTGGTTAATGGTCAATTCTGATAGTTTTTCATAACCCATTAAAACGTGCTTAATGCCTTCTAAAACTTTGGTTAATTCTGTTGAGTGAGTGGTTAATGGCTTATCCTGATACTTGATAAATTTTTCACAATCCATAAAAAAGGTGGTTAATGGCTAGCAAAAGTGTGGTGAATTTAGTTGATTTGGTGGTTAATGGCCAATTCTGATAGTTTTTCAATACCCATTAAAACGTGGTTAATGCCTTCCAAAACTTTGGTTAATTTTGTTGAGTGGGCAGTTAATGGCTTATCCTGATACTTAGTACCTTTTTACACAACCCCTAAAAAGGTGGTCAATGACTTGCAAAAGTATGGTTAATTTAGTTGATTTGGTGGTTAATTGTCTGCTTTCATATTACAAGTATGCCCATTAACCATCTACAACACATTTTTGACAGAAATTTCAACCTGTTAATCTAAGTTGGATGGAATGAACTTACATAAACATGAGGATGATATTTTCATACATTCATACCATTAACTGTTCAAAACAGACAAAAAAGATATACACAAGAGTTATATGACCTTTGTGGTTCATATTTACCATATACAATCAGCCCAACAAGATTTAAACAAGAGTTACATTATTTAAATGATTTAACCGATTCATATCTACCATATACAATATTACATAATAGTTCTAAACAACCCCAAAAAAAATGGCCATTAACCATCCTTCCCATATTTGTATCCCATTCACAGACTATTACATCATTGCCCTTTTCTTTTTCTCACATAGTTGGCCTTAAATGGAGTTCGCATTGAGTGACTTTGGATATGCTTCCTTAGATTATCCTTCATTGTTGTTATGATGTTTGATGTAGCACCACCATCCACATTATGTTCACCTGTTAATAGTGAACCAAATGTTAGATATTAAATAACTTATCATTTTATATAATGGAACTTTTCAATCGTGGATACAGTACTTACCAACACCATCTTCATTGTTTACTTCCTCTAATACACCAACCATAACTGCCGTAGGATCATTAACATCATGACCAGCATAATCCTGAAGAGTGCTTAGCAGTATTTCACCTGCATAGAGAAGTTTATCCATGTGCTTTCATCAAGGCAACGACCATAAACACTTGAAAAACAAAAATGGAAAATTAATGCTCGTTTAGTAACCACGTGCCTCTTTCAACATTCGAACATCCTTCCACGCCAGTAAAAATATTAGTGTGAGGAGATGGACACACGGGAGATGCATGAAAGGAACCTCTCTTATCTGTATTGTGCGGGTCGGCTATTGATTGGCGTTGAAGCTCTGCATCTTTCAGCACCCTAACTTCTGCCTCGAGACTCGAAATCCTCTCTCGGCACTGCCTCAACTCCACCACCAATTGTTGATACTCAGTAATATGCACAAATTGGTGTTCTGCTTGATGCAATGCATCCCCGACCATTTCAAATCCAAGCTCCTCATTTGTTGTTGTTACCTCTAGAGTTACTTGCTAACACGAGAAGCAAATCAAATATACATTGTATATAAATTTTCAACATGTTTTACAAACAACAGACATCGACACTTACCAAGTTTTTTTGAAATGATTCCTTTATTTATTTTTGGGTCAAACGCAGAATTTGCCAATTCAAAAAGCATGGGAAAGGAAACCTAAGAGGATTGTTAGGTGTTTCTCCCACCGCCAGGTGGTTCAAGGCCCAGATCTGCAACAAAGATTAACGTACATAATACCTGTAAATTTATGAAAAGAGAATGAACCATGTTGATATAACACATGACTAAATTGATACCAGCAAGATAGCTGCACATCCACATATATGTATTTGGCTTAGATTTTTCCCTATTTCACAGCACGAGCAATTTTGCTTAAACTTTCAACCAAGAAATCATAAACAGCTAGACCCTAATTGAAGCTATTTAAAGACTCTAGATCATCTAGCAATTTAATACAACCAGTAAATAACAGTCTTCCTGATCTTGGAAAGTAAAACTCTCCAAATGCAAGGAGCATGTACATTCTACAAAAATCAACCACATTGTCCTCAAACAAACCAAGCCTCTTAATAATTTCATCAACGGTTACCTTAGTCCCTTCAAAAAAAGACGGTGTATAACAGTTAACATCGTCATCAACTAGCACCCGTTCACCTATCACAGGTAGTCCTATTGCAAGGCAAACGTCAATTGGCGTAAAAGGAACCACCCTACCCCTAACTCTAAAATCCCCACTACGCACATCCCATCTAGTCACTAGTTCTCATAATAGCACACCAGAAATTTTCAATTTAGCTGGCATGTTTAGAACCCACTTGAATGGGGTGACCTCAATTTGATTTTTCTGTTCACGTGTTAGGTTCTCATTGACTTCAAGCAACCATTTCGGTGCACATGCATGCCTCAAACGTATCTACGAAGTATCAATAAAGTTCATATCATTAATAAATTGATCGCATTCATGCAAATGCAAGTAGTTAATATGTTTCTTACATTTTTTTCATTTGAGCTACTTGTTCCTTCCATTCTTGAACCAGACCACCTGCAAATTTAGCAAATACATGTTGTCAACAACCATACCAACAAATTGTACAAAAGCTGCAATTCAGTAATGAAAAACAAGAGATTAAAAAGAGATTATAAAGTGTGCACCAAAAAAAAACATTAAAAAGAGAAAACAAAAGGGCTAGTGGGCGAGATATATTATCTTTTTTGAAAGGCCAAGAAAAATTGAATTTATTTTACAAGCTTAGGCTCAAGATGAGCTGAAAGCATCACCAATACATCTAACACTATAGAACAAGCCACTAAAAATTCTATATCAGCAACAGATCAAGTGGCAACGAGGCAAATCATGATAACAAATTATTGGAATCAACACCTATCATATTCAATACAATTGTAACATATTAGCATACATGATAAGCTGCTATGAACCTGTAACCAAAATATCACCAATGAACCAGCAAAAATGGGGAACCTACCATGGCAAATAAAGATCCAAAAACACATAGACAGAGCCAAAAACTTATAGACATTTCAAAATGACTTCACTCCCCTTATTCACACATACATCACCTAAACCCAAAAACAGAAATAAAACCCCAAAAATGCATGCCAAACAAACTCCAAAACAGACCCAAAACCCCCAAAACAGAAGCAATCATAACCAGCAAAAATGTCAAATAAACCCTAAATACACCAAAAATGGAAAATAATTACAATCAGAAAGAGACCAATAAGTTGATACAAAAAAAATACATTGCTTAAACGAGGCTCGTCACCACCATCTTCAACAATGCCGGGAGGCTCGTCTTCACCACCGTTTTCACGAGCTCGTGTTCAGAGAGTGGGAGCTAGAAATGGGAAGCCTCAGACCGCGTGGTGAGGAATAGGGAAAGAGACAGGGCGGTGCTTCTCTAGCTGATCTGAGAATCGTATGCGAGAAGAGGGGGAAAATAAGGATTGAATGAAGAAGGGACTAAATGAACCGCGTGTAGTGAGGAACGGGGAAAGAGACAGGGCGGTGCTTCTCCAACTGGTCGGAGAACCGCGTGCAAAAAGCTGAACGAAGCTGAACGAAGGAGAGAAAGGGAAAGAGACAGGGCACATGTGTCTCCAAGTTTGTTTCAGACTAAATGAAGCTGAACGAAGGAGGGAAACATTTTAGCACATCAAATTACCAATTTGCCCCTGTACATATACGGTGTCGACCGTATGTTGTCTAAAAAAGTTGTCAAAATAACATGCTGATTTTTGGAATAAACATCTGTTGTACCAAAAAATGGTGTCTCTCTGTCTCCCACCAATTAAAAATTGGGAACATGCATATGTGTTAATAAGTTATAATTTTATTTTATTATGTGGCAAATTATCATTGGTAGGGGATAGAGAATGTGACAGGAAAGTGAGACATGAGATTTTCATCCGTATTTTTGCTGGCTCCGTGATGAGCATGATGGTTTTGTTATTACATTGCCGTATTGGTAATTGCATTAATATTGAGTTGCATGGCCTAAGCTGGCATTTGAAGATAGACTTTATAGTCCAATTTCCTTTTGTATGAAATCATGGAGCACATATTTTAGAGTGTGAAAATGTCATGGTGTGTTCATGTAATCGGTTATAGAGAAACTTAAGGGGATTTTCAATTTGGATGAAATACAAAGCCCCTTGAAGCTTGTACGCATATGCTTTTCAATTTTCATAATGATGAAAAAGAGTAGAGAGAATTATAAAAGTAAACATCCCACTTTCTTCAATCAAATGCTCATAATTGATAAGATATCGGTTATAATAGAAATCTTCCATGACTTTACCCAAAAAAAACAATTCTATGGAAGAAAGCATGTACATGATTCATGGATTTGTAAATTCTTCCTTTTAAAACAAAAAAATGACTATATTACATGATTAATGGATGTCCCTTTGGTTTCTTTCACAGCCAGGCACATCTCCTACACCCTTTCTTTTTTTAGTTATTTACTTTAAAAAAAATTAATTAGTTTTCTACCTTTGTAATATTAAAATTTAGGATACGTTTGATACACAATAGGGTACGGACAATGAGAACCGGTACAAGACAAACACTTAAGTTACAACAATTTTTTTTTTATCGTGTATATTGTTTGGTAGGCAATAAAATATAAAAGAAAAATAATGTGAAATTTACTTTAATACTCTTCAAACATATAATATAATATATGTAAGTGTATAATATATGTAAGTATTATATATATATATATATATATATATATTATTTATATATAAAATATGTTATATATAATAATATATCATATATAATAAAATTTATAATATTATTCTATAGTATGTAACATATTTTTCACACACATCTCTGATGATATGACGTAAAACATAAATGTTTACATTTACGTTTTTAAACATATTATTTAGGTACCCTAACTTCTTGTATTTATAACATATGTTAGGATTTTTATCTTTGGAATCCTTCTCTTCGAAGGTGTTTCATCCTTTGTGGTACCACTATTAGTTGGTTAATTATCATTAGAGAATAGTTAGTTGGTTAATTAGTTAATTAATCTCATGATCATGTATATATAACAAATACTGTTTGCTGAGTTCGTTAGACAGTTACATTCAATGAAAGTGAGCTCAATGCTCTTTCTTCTCTCTTGCTTTATTCATATGTTCTGCATATCTTGTCCCTAACGATTCTACATGGTACCAGTGGAAATTAGGGGCAAATTCTTTCGCGATGAACTCTGATTGAAACCTTTTTTTGTGTTTCAGTTCCTTCTTCTTTCTGAAATTGCATTTCAGTTTCGATTTCTGTTTTGCAATTCGTCTTTGTTTTTACGATTTCTCAATTCACTTTTCCCTTCAATTTGAAGATTCTTCTTCGATTCATTCTTAATTCGAGATTTCTTCTTGATCTCTATTTGCAAATTCTCCATTCTTTATTCTTGTTTTCAGTTGTACTTAATTCGCGATTTCTTTGCGATTTGAGTTCACCTTTCTTCGACTACGCCTTTGATTTGTGATCTTCATTTTATTGTTACGATCTTCTATCATGGCCACAATTCATGATGATTCTGTTATCAATGAAGCTGAGACCATTAATGCAATTCCTAATATTGGACCTAATGCTTCTCCTCGTGTTGCTAGACCTAATGCTTGAGGTTATCAGCAAGACATGCTGGATCCATACTTCATGCACCCTAGTGATAATCCAGGTATCGCTCTGGTTTCTTCGCCATATTGATGAATCAAATTATCATTCTTGGTCTCGCGTGATGTTAGTTGCTTTACAATCCAAAAACAAATTGCGATCACTTGATGGAACTCTGACTCGTCCGGATGGTAATGATCTTCAAACTTTGGCATAGGATAGATGCAATACAATGATCACATCTTGGATCACTCCATTCTGTTGATCTTGAAATCACTTAGAGCATCATGTTTATGACCACTGATGCTGATGTTTGGACAGATTTGAAAGACAAATATTATCAAGGTGATATTCTTCGCATTTCTGATTTGAAAGAAGAAATTCACAACCTTAGGCAAAGGGACTTATCAATTAATGCCTATTTTAGTAAATTGAAGAAATTGTGGCTTGAATTAGAGAACTTGCGTCCCTTTCCCACTTGTGCTTGTGCTGTTAAATATGCTTGTAATTTAGACCAAGATCAACCAATATAGAGAAGAAATTGTGTAATTCGTTTTCTCAAAGGGCTGACTGAGCAGTATGCTCCAGTTAGATCACAAATTATGTTGATGGAACCTCTTCCAAACATCAGCAAAGTCTTTTTGCTGTTGTTGTGGCCAGTTTTATGTTCGCAATACTGCTTTTGAAATTCTAACTCAGTTCTCAAATTCTGGTAGAGGTAATTCTCACATTGGCAGAGGTAATTCTAATAGAGGAGGCAGGACATCTAATGACAGAGGTTGAGGAACTAGAGTGTGCACTTTTTACCACAAAACAGGCCACATGGTCAATACATGCTATAAAAAGCATGTATATCCCCCTCATTTTCAGAAGTCATCTACTGTTAATAATTGTGTTGCTGAGTATGATGATAATGAAGAAGACTCCAAATCATTCAAGTCACCTTTTCATGAGGAAGATGTTGAGGATTCCAAGCAGTTAGGCTTTACTCCTAAGCAACATAAAGCTTTGTTAGCTCTTCTCCAAGGCTTTAACACATCTCAGTCTCACTCCCTCAACCAAATCACTTCAAGTCCTGCTTCCTACATAGGTAAATCCCATTTCCCTTCCCTTACCTAGAAAATTGATCATTGGCTGTTAGACACTAGTGCAACAGATCACAGCCTTACTCCAGGAGTTCTTTTAAATTTCTTAAAAACATTCACTAAATTTCCTTTAAGCTACCTAATGACAATTCCATAATTGCTAATGTTCCAGACACTGTTTTCTTTACTAATGTGTTTTACCTTACCAATGTTTTCTTTATTCCAAATTTTTCTTTCAATATCATACCTGTTCCTAAACTTGTTACCGCACTTCATTGCCATTTAAATTTTGATTTTGAGAAATGCGTGATACAGGATATGTCTACCCAGAGGATAATTGGAGCAGCTAAGCTGAATCATGGACTTTACTTCTTGACTTCTCCATCTGTACAAAAAATCACTTTCCTAGTCTTTCATACTCTGTAAATAGTCTTGTGGATACCAATTTTAATTTTCCTTGTATCAATCATTGTGACATAAGGCACATGAGGTTTGGATATCCTTCTCATGAAAAACTTGTGCATCTTAATAAAAAATTCTCTTTTATCAAACATGTGAAATCCCTAATACCTTGTGACACATGCTTTTTTGCAAAATAGAAAGGGTTACCTTGCTCTGTTAGCACTACTATTTCTAATTAGTGTTTTGAATTAATTCATATGGATATTTGGGGACCTTTTTCAAATCCATACTTCCTTAGTCATAGATATTTTCTTACGGTTGTGGATGATAAAAGTAGATTTACTTGGATTATTTTTATGAAACTCAAATCTGAAACTTCAAACCTTGTTAAGAATTTTGTTTCCATGGTACAAACTCAATTTCATTCCGCAATCAAATGTATCTGGTCTGATAATGGAAATGAATTTCTTTTAAAACAATTATTTGCTGAAAAAGGCATAGTACACTAAACTTTTTATGCTGGTACCCCTCAACAAAATGGAGTTGTTGAGAGGAAACACAAACATCTTATAGGTGTTGCTCGAGCTATTTTATTTCAGGCCAACTTACCTTCTTGTTTTTGGGCACATGCTATTAATCATGTTGTTTATATAATTAATAGACTGCCAACAAAATTCTTGTATTTTAAATATCCTTTCCAAATCTTACATCATTCCTTGCCTGATTTTTCATTCTTAAAGGTTTTTGGTTGCCTCTGTTTAGCATCCACTTTACATGCAAACAGAAAAAAAATTTGATCATAGAAGAAAGAAATGCGTTTACCTTGGGTTTCCAAATGGTGTTAAAGGCCATATTTTGTTTGACTTGCATTCTAGGAACTTGTTTATCTCTAAAGATACAATTTTCTTTGAAACTATTTTTCCATTTGCATCTTCACATCAGAACAATTTGTCTTCATTCTCACCTACCATTTGTCTTCCAAATTCTTTTTCCTCTTATGATTTTCTTGACATCAGCCCATCATCAACTTCGATTTCTACTAATCATGTTTCATCCTAGCATCAGTTACCTTTATCTACTGCCATTGACACAAATTATGTTGCTGCTCAAAATCAGAATTCAATTTCTCCTCCCATAATTTCTCCCACCTAACATTCTCATTCTTCTATTCATATGCCTTCACCTCCTAGAAAAACCACAAGACTGAAACGGGCTCCCACCTATCTTCAAGACTACCATTGTTCTATGCTCAAAAGGTGAAGGTCATAACTCAGCAGCTGCCATATCATCCCTCCATGGCAGTAAGTATCCTATATCACAAGTTATTTCTTATGATCATGTTTCTCCTTCTTTCAAAAAAAAAAACATTTCTTACCATTTCCTCTAACCCTAAACCCACTACCTATGAGACTGCTACGTGTGATGCCAATTGCAGGAAAGCTGTTCAATCTGGGCTAGACTCATTTACTAAGACTAACACGTGGGAACTCATCATTCTTCCTCCTAACAAGAAGGCCATTGGATGCAAATGCGTCTTCAAATTTAAATATCATGCTGATGGTACCATAGAGCGATACAATGCCAGATTAGTGGCTAAAGGATTACTCAAACAACTGGTATAGATTATTTACAGACCTTCGGTCCGGTTGTGAAGATCACCACAGTTAGGATCCTCTTGGCTTTGGCTTCTTCTCAGAACTAGTATTTATTTCAGTGTGATGTTAATACAACATTTCTACATGGTGACTTGCATGAAGAAGTATATATGAGAGCTCCTCAATGCCTTTCTATTCCTAATAAACACATTGTTTGCAAACTGAATTGATCCTTATATGATCTTAAGCGAGCTAGCAGGCAGTGGAATGCCAAATTAACACACACACTACTTAATTTTGGTTACTCATAGTGCAAATAGTATTATTCACCCTTCATAAAATCTTCTTCCACTGTTTTACTGCTATTCTTGTTGATGTGGATGATTTGGTACTTGTTGGCATTGATATTACTGGGATTAACAACAATAAGAAGCAGTTGGATCGTAAATTCAATATTAAAGACTTATGTACTTTGAAGTACTTTCTAGGTTTTGAGGTAGCCAGATCAGGGCATTTCTATATGTCAGCGAAAATATGCCTTGGATTTGATTTCAGAAACTAGTGTATTGGGTGCCAAACCTTGTTCCACTCCTATGGAACCTAATCTAAAAATTCATAACAGTCCTGGCTCACTGTAAGGAGATTCATCCCAGTACAGAAGGCCCATTGATAGGCTTCTTTATCTCACTCACACTAGACCAGAAATATCATATGTAGTGAGTCGATTGAGCCAATTTCTAGCTTCCACAACTGATGTTCACTTTCAAGCTGCCCTACGTGTACTCAACTACATCAAAGCCAATCCTAGCAGAGGACTTTTCTTTAGTGCTGACTCTTCTATTTCTCTAAAAGGATTTTGTGACTCGGATTGGGCTGCCTGCCTAGACACTAGGCTGTTCACATCATGTTTTTGCTTTTTCCTTGGTTCTTGATTGATCTCTTGAAAGAGTAAAAAGTAATCAATTGTTTCTCGATCTTCATCAGAAGCAGAGTATTATGCCTTAATGCTTACCATTTGTGAAGCTCAGTGACTTGTTTACCTCCTTCGTGATTTTCATTTTGCTCATGCTTCACTAATGGTCTTGTAATGGGACAACAAATCTGCTTTGCACATTGCCGTGTACCCCTTTTTCACGAACGAACCAAACACAGAGATTGACTGCCATGTAGTTCATGACAAAATCCAATCTAGTCTTCTTCATCTTCTTCCAATTAATTACTTCTAAATAGCAGGTTGTAGACATGCTTACCAAATCTTTACATCCAAGGCAGTTTTCATTTCTTGATTCCAAGCTTTGGAATGCTCTCTATACATTCTAGCTTGAGGGGGGGTTAAATGTAAATGGCACGTGGTACCATTATTAGTTAATTATTATTAGAGAATAGTTAGTTGGTTAGTTAATTAATTAATCTCATGATCATGTATATATAACAAATGTTATTTGTTGAGTTAGTTAGCCAGTTACATTCAATGAAAGTGAGCTTAATGCTCTTTCTTCTCTCTTCCTTTATTCATACATTGCTAACGATTCTACATGTTCAGTGAAGGAGATGTTTATTTATATAGAAGTAAAAAATACAACAATTTACATAATTTAAGTCTTACAAATCAATCCTTTAATTACAACAATTATAGTAAAATCAATAAAATATTAAAACATGATTGATGGTTTTTCTAACACACATATATAATATATTATTGTTATATAATATAAACTAACACTCGTACACAAAGATACTTAGTGCTCTTCTTATGGACGTACTCTCTGCGGACTTAATTATAAGCAAAAAAAGTGCATGTATATAGTTCAAAATTTGGACCAAATACTTGTACTTTTTTGCTTATAAATAAGTCCGGAGGGAGAACTTTACAATCTTGATGAATTAATTAGTAGTTCACTTTTCTGCAGCTCAAACGAATTTCACCTTGACTCCCAGTAAGGGGCTTTATATTTCCCATCTTAATCATAGATTTTACAAAGTCCTTATAGAAAGCCTTGGTATTATAGCTGTATTTTCTAACTAATGCATCAGTAGAACCACCACCACCATTGAACAATTCCTGATCAGAGTGAAGAACCCCTTTCTTTTGAATCAAATCAGCAAAATACGCTACATCGAACCGCACTGGTGTTGTGTCCAAAGGAGCAAGATTGAAGTCTCCTCCTTCTCTTGGACAAATGTATTTAAGCGATTTTGCAAAGTGGGGATTGATGTTGGAGTCATTGTAGATATGGCCTCTAAATGTAACACAACGTGAAAATCCAATTGTGTGTGCTCCAGAAAGAACAACAAGGTCTTTCTCATCAAGGCCGTGTTTGTTGAAGTTGTTGATGAGTTGAGAAAGGCTGAAAACTGGTGCTGGGATTTCGGAATCTGCAGCTGCACGACTTGCCGTTGTTGAGTCTCTTCTCCCTAGTCTCACCTTCCATGATGGCCCTCCTAACTGCATCGTCCATGCATGCATATAATTGTAAATATCAAATTTTATTCACGTAAAACAATATTTTTTTTTCTTTAGGTGTTGTATGCTCAAGGTTTTTTTGTTTTGACAGTTGATATTTGCTAGTGTGTTATGATAGTGGACTAAGTTTGAAATTGAAATCCTGCTCAAACTCCTTATAGTGTCCCAGTTCAAAACGCCTAGGGTACAATATATATAAGATTTATTAGGATATGAAATCTATAAATCAACTTACATGCTAAATATACACTATTTTTTTGGTTACAAAAATATAGTCTATTTGATATCCAGTAAAATAAAAATACACTATTTGACGTATGGTAAATAAATGATATTATACTTTACCGACTAATTCAATTCAAAAAAATTAAGTATAATAAAAAATAAAAAATATAGCTAACAATATTCAACGTCACTATTTTAGGGATAGTAGTTTGTATTACAGTATTATCACTTACCGCAATTACAGAGTCTCTAGCAGCAACAGTTAATATGTCTGCGCAAGAAACAACTGGTTTTCCACACGCTTCGTCCACCGCCTGCTTGATCTCATCCACCACTTCAAATCCTCTAACCGATTGGAAATTTGGATTTGCATTCTTTTCGCTGTCAATGGAGGGCGTGGAGTCTAGAAGAATTGATCCATCACAACCCTAAAAATCACCATTACAAAGATCAATATTATTAAAAAAATAGTATAGGATACTCTAATTCATATACAAAAGTATAAAATTCAAATTAAAAAGAAAGACACATTACAGGATCAATAAATAAGAAGAAGATCACTTTTAGCCTTAAACACGATGAAACATCTATCAAGTACAACACACCGATAAAGTCCAGCATAAAAAAAAGTGATTTATTTATCAGGTAATTCAAACATCTAACCAAGTGATTTATTAATCAAGTTCGAACATCTAGCTATATCATCTAACACAATTGTACATACATGTTGTGTCTATAGAAGTTTTGGGGTCTTAGAAAATATTATTAGAGAAAATAGGCAAAATTGCTCTATAGGTCTCTTAACTTATTTTTTGGTAACGAATCAGTCATTTATCTTTTTTTTCCCGAGTAGGTCCTTTATCATTTTTTTTTGGGAACAAGTCCTTCAGGTTTTTAATATGTTTCAAAAAGGTCCTTTAAGTTTTTAGTATATTTCAAAAAGGTCCTTCAATGAATGGACACATAGGATTAGTAGGTTTTTCAAACCTAAATGACCTATTTGGGAAAAAAAAGAAAGATAAATGACTGATTCAAAAATATTTTAAAACATAAAGGACCTATTCGGGAAAAAAAATATAAAAGACTGATTCGTTATTAAAAAATAAGTTAAGGGACCTACAGAGCAATTTTGCCGAGAAAATAAAAGTAAATCATCGATCCTTATGAGTTTTTTTTTTTAATAATAGCAAAATATGTATTATTAATGATCATCACAGACGGAGTACAAGGAATACTCCAACCCTTACAAAGCAACCAAAAATGACACTCAAACAAGCTAGTGCCCAACTAAGGTATACCCATGGGTGAAGTCACAAACACCCTGAATAAACCTAATAAATTTAAAGCTCAAAAGCTAAATTTTTAAGTATTATAATTAAGTAATCAGGAAAAAAAAAGCAATTAGTAAAAAAAGGGAAGTAGTAAACTTTGAGACATTTAGTTTCTCAATTATACATATCAAAAATTTAGTAACTAGTCAACATGTGGTATTCAAAACGGGATGGTTACAATAATTATTAACTCAAACGGTTTATCGATTAGACGTTATAAACATATATTAATATTAGTACGTACTTAATATATAAGACATATAACCTTAAGTATTAATAACTATATTAAGTAGTGAAAAGTCTTAAGGTTTAAACTTTAAACTCTAAAGCAATTGATTTAGGCCACAGACGGCCCTGTATATATGTAACTACACACGCAGAGACAGAAGAAATAAAATCTTACATTAACAAAGCAATCATGAAAGTGCAAGCGTAGTAAAGAAGCACCCATACGACGCTCTTTCTGCACCGCAGCTTCCACTACTCTTCTAATGGTGCTCAAAGCGTTAGGGCACGTGTAGTCATAGTAATTAGGTGTGAGTACTGCTGAAAATGTTGTGCTTGCAAGAGCTGCAAACACCAAGGCTTTGAAGACAACGGAGAAATACCCATGCGAGCTCATTTCTACTATGCAATGAATATTAATCGACCAGTGGCTATGAATATATGGGGATTTATTTGGGTTGCTAGTGTTTGCACCTCTATATTTATAGTGACACAAGCGACGCGAGAGTGCATTGAAAATATGGACGATTACGCCTTAACATACCTAGTAAGTAGTGGACTGGGCCTAAAAATTGACAATTTCGTGGAAAGAAACTTTCATCAAGGCATTATTATACTTAACTAACTTGACAAGGTTTGATCGATTGCGTAAGAAATCGGGAAAAGGAATTTGTCTTTGATTGATTTAGTCCATACGGTTTGTTAATTTATACTCCATCCGTCCCTATTTATAAGCCCATTTAGACCAAAAAAACACGTATTAAGAAAAGTAGTTAGCATAATTAAAGTTGTCTATAATGTGTACTCCATCCGTTCTTTTTTGCTTGTCGTTTAAGGTTTACAATAACCAAGGAAGTTAATAAATTTTATTGCTTTTGATGAAATTATTAGTCTTTTTCCTATGATACCTTTGACCATTTATTACTTTATAGAACGTATTTTTCTCTCTACAATAAATAGTTAAGGGTATAATTGATAAACAAGTAATTAATGTAACCTTAAACTTTGAGAATGACAAGTAATTAGAAACAAAATTTCTCTAAAAATTTGGCATGTAAAAAGGAACGGAGAGAGTATGCTTTTACAAATTTATTATTCAATCATAATTAATGCATGTCTTAAATTTTTAAATACTATGCAATTAATTATGGGTACTTTTGAAAAAAAGTAATTAATAAATCTTATAATTTGGAAAGGGGCTTATAATTAATTAAAAAAAATTCCTTCTAAAAAGGGCTTATAAATTAGTGACAGAGGGAGTACTCTCTATGGACTTGTAAAAATACATAATTTCACACTGATTAAGGACGATAGTTAAGTGCATTTAATTTTCTTGATTTCATATTAAATAGAAATTATATTTACTAAACTATCCTTAATCATGATGATCATCGACAACTTTTCTTGGAAAAGGAAAATTGAATTAACTTAATGGTATTTTTGGAATAATGACATTAAATATGGGTGGATTAGTTGAAATTTGCTTTTATTTGAGTCTATCAAACTTGAGTACTTTTTTGCTTATAATTGAATCCGGAGTGTAAGTCACATGCAAAACTATTACTCTCTCTGTTCCAAAACTTTGAGTTTTTCAGTTTTGTTCTAAAACATCGGTTGTTTTAGAAATCTAAAGCATAATTCAAAAAAAAAATTCACTATACCCTTAAATTAATAGTATATTAATTATAGATTTTTTTTTACTAGGTAGCTTTAGTAGAGTGTTAGTAATTCCCAATATATAGATTTTGTATTGTAAAGTGACACATTTATTAACGTATTTTAGTTAAATTTTGTCTAAATTAATTATTTTTAGTCTAGCCGAGTGTCAAAACCTTAAACAACCAAAATTTTGAGACGGATGAAGTAAGACATAAATTCATGTAATGTGAAGTATACTTGGAAGGAATACGTGTCTTTTGATCAGTTCAGTTCGGCCGGAATATCACTTTCATATTCATATCAAAACTGAAAAATCATGCGAAACCAATTACGAGTCTTAGTTTACACGTTCTCAGTTAACTATATAAATTTGTTAATTAAGAGATACATACTAATATGCTTTACCAAGGATATTATTAATATTACTTCGTCATAAGAAAAAAGTATATTATTAATATTAGAGTGAATACCCATTTTAGTCCCTGACAAAAAATAAAATCGCAATTTAGTCCCTGAGAATTTATAAGTCTTACAGAAGTCTCTTACAATTTAAAACAGGGACACGTTAGTCCCTCTGTTAGGATCCGTTCAATTTGGTCTGTTAGGACGCTGACGTGTAACGTAACGGCGCTGATGTGTCCGTTATTCTTCTCCAGCGTGTAACTGTGCTATCAAGTACGATTTGAACAATTAAAAGGGCCCATTTTGTCCCTCTGTCACTTTTCAAATTTCAGCAAAAAAAAAAGACACATTTTAGTCCCTCTCGTACTCTGCACATTTCAGATATTAAAAAAGACTCATTTCAATCCCTACGTATGGACCCAATTTAGTCCCTCGTTTTTTTCTTATAACTATCTTCTTCTACCTCAAAACCTAAACTCCATTGTTAGAGCTTTTCACCTAAACCCTAAACTTCTCTGAAAAAATGAGTAGCCATGTTGGGTCTTGCAGTTTTGGTGGCTCCAGATCTGCCTCATTTCATCAGTATGTAATTGGGTATCAGTGTTATTTCTGGCTATGTAATCTGAATTATGTGTCATTTCTAGAACTTAATATGTGTGTGAATTTGTTGACTTTGCTGGCAAATCTGGAAACACCAAAACTGCAAGACCCAACATGGCTACTAATACCACATGTAAGAATTAACCAAGATCTATTATATGAAATTTAGAACATCGTTAGAGTACTTACATGTCAAAGACATGATTACGTTTCCTGGGAATTGTTGCTCATCTGTACTGTTCTTGTAATCACGAACTAAGCCTTCATTTGCCTGGTCATAAACTCCGAGTTCTCGGTTCTCAATGGGGCAAACTGTAGACGAGCGTATGAATAGCATGACGGCAAAGGGGACCTAGCATCTCTATTTGTCAACCCTAGGCACCTCCCATCATGGGCCTAGTGGTTGGCACTACACTGTATCCCACATAAATCAGTATTTGGTGTCCAAAAGTCCAAAAGCCCGTTATTATTGATCACTTATTTGTGGACTTGAGCATCATCAATTGGATCATAACATTAGCTCGTTTTTTGAAAACCAAAATGCCACAATTGATTGTAGCCCACAAGAATTATTAGAAAAAATTCTAACACTTTTCACCTAAACCCTAAACTCCTCTGAAAAAATGAGTAGCCATGTTGGGTCTTGCAGTTTTGGTGGCTCCAGATCTGCCTCATTTCATCAGTATGTAATTGGGTATCAGTGTTATTTCTGGCTATGTAATCTGAATTATGTGTCATTTTTGGAACTTAATATGTGGTGTGAATTTGTTGACTTTGCTGGCAAATCAGGAGCCACCAAAACTGCAAGAGCCAACATGGCTACTCATATTTTCAGAGGAGTTTAGGTTTTGAGGTAGAAGAAGATGTTTATAAGAAAAAATGAGGGACTAAATTGGGTCCATACGTAGGGACTAAAATAGGTCTTTTTTGGTATCTGAAATGTGCAGAGTATGAGAGCGACTAAATGAGTCTTTTTTTGTTGAAATTTGAAAAGTGACAGAGGGATTAAAATGGGTCATTTTAATTGTTCAAATCTTACTTAGCAGCACAGTTACATGCTGGAGAAGAATAATGGACACATCAGCGTTGTTACGTTACATATCAGCATCCTAACGGATCAAATTGGACGGAGCCTAACAGAGGGACTAATTACGTGTCGCTGTTTTCAACTGTCAGAGACTTCTGGCAGACTTATAAATTCTCAAGGCCCAAAATGGGTACCAAATTTTTTGTCAGGAACTAAAATATGTATTCAGTCTTAATATTATTATCATTAATATTGTTATCATAATCATCATTAATATTTTAAATCAAGAGTTGATGGAAGTACAAAAAAAAACCCCTGTGCGCCGTTTCTCCACTTCCTGACCACTTGCCTTCGTCTTCTCCCTCTGTGGTTTTTGTCCATTTTTTGGTCAGGAATCACCAATCTACATCGTTTTTCTCTCATTTTATCTAAATAAGTGGTTTTTTCACATAGATCTAGTTTTTTTCGTGTTTTTATCCGTGATTTCGTCGTCTGAGTGTGGCGTTTTGTTTGTTCGTTGTCTTGGTGTGTTGTTTGGTTTTCTGTTCTTGTTGCGATGTTTCGTTTGATTCAGATTGACAGATCAGCTTCGATCCATCCTAGTTTCAATCAAGACGTGGGCGTCAACATTACAGATCCAGAGTGCCAATGGTGGTCACCGCCTACCTCAGCATCCTTACCTCCTTAAAAATAGCTCATGAGCATGTGGTTCGATTGGTCATATCCAAGACCACTTATAGTCGATTTGAGTTTGCACAAAGTATAGTAATGACCCGTAACTGGATGAATTTAAAATCTGTGGCTCCTCATTTTTCTTTGGCCATCGACCGTACTTAGAAACTTTAGTTTTGGCTGTTAGGATTAAGATGGTTTGGTAATGTCATGTTTGTTTCTGTTCTGATTAAGTGTTTCATTATCAATAAAAAGTATATTATTAATATTAATATTGTTATCATAATCATCAATATTATTATTGTCATCCTCCTCGTCTTCTGAATGTTTCAAAATGTTCATACTCTTAACATCAAATACGCTAAACTGATGAGTGTGAAGGAGTACTTTTTCAAATTTCTGTTATGTTCTGTTGCATTCCACCTTTTCAATATTCTTTTTTTTCGTTTGTTTATGTATTATTTGGTCGGTGACTTTTTAATCGTTGACCAAAATATAATTATTGAAACAATAATTAGGGAAAACAATGACGGTTGAATAGAAAAGGTCGCGAGTGTTTTAATAATTTAAATTAATTCAATACCGAAATGTATATTGACTTCATTTATATAAGCTTCGCTTTGCAGGAAAATATAATCGCGGGCAATATCATTTAATTTCATAATTCTAGTTTAGTCAATTAATTAGCAAAATAATTACCTAAATCACCATATTTAAAATTTCTTAAAGATTATCATCAGCCAGCTAGCAGTAGGAACCAGCTACCTGCTCTGACATTGTCAATAACCAAAAAAAATATTGGTTTCGTAGGTCAAGGTAATAACCGATAATTAACACTGCAGAAAATGGCAGCCTCTTCGGTGCACTATCAAGTTGTTAAGAAATCATAATTGAAAAATTCTGTTGCAGTCTGATGATTATTTAATACTTTTTAGTTGTTAGTGTCGGTCATAGATTTGTTACAGGACGATAGATAATACTAGTATATGACAAGATTTAACTATCTGATTTGTTTTCAGGAAAATTTTAACCTGCACAAGTTAGCGGCTGGTGCACCGTGAGGCAGCGTTTTCTACCGCCTAACAGATAAAGTGTGTGTTATCACTATTCGTAAAAAGGTTGATTCCTTCCCTTACCTGCATTTGCAATGCCACTAAAGGGAACAAAACAAAACAACATTTTAGAACCCAAAAGATCCTACCCTTATTTTTTTTAGGCTCCGTTTGGGAGTTAGGAAGGGAGGGAAGGAGAAGGTTTTGGGGGGAGGAGAAGAGAGGAAAAGATAGAGAAATCTTCCATCTTATTTGAGAAAGTGTTTTTGTAGAAAAAGAGAAGGGAATGCTTATGACTAATATATTTTTAATTTTGAGAGTAATATAGAAAGATGGAAAGGATTTGAAGAATTTTTCTATGCTCTCCAGAGCCCTCGAAAATCTTCCTTCAATACATTTTTTGAGTTCCCCCATATTGGGTGTAGCGACTGAAAAATCCGGTGGGATTTGTTCGAGTTTAATGGAGCCGCCACCAATAATTTATTTCATAGGCAAAATATTGGAAAAAACCTTTTTTGAAGAAAAATGGTCCTTGAGACCAGATTTGGGTTCGGGAATCGATTATGTGTAGGAAAAGTATTAGCACCCTACAACATCCTTTCGAAAAAGGTTACCTCTAATTGATTGTGCAAAATTTATTAACTTCTAAAGAAAATATTTATTTCCCTTTTATTTTAAAAAAAATTTAAACAAGATAAAATAAAAAAAGAGGACTTAATAAAAGTTGTTTATTTTTGCGCTTGACAGGAGTATGCTCCTGCTCCTACGTATCTCCGGGTGCAGTGGAGAAATCAAAGGCTACGTAGTTCTTGGGTAAAAAATGGTTGTGTGTTGGTGGATTTTAATTAATCAATTTGACTTAAATTTTTATGATTTGCGTAGTGACTAAACCAAAAGTGGATTTGGCGTAATCACTACTAATATTTTAAGATATTTTATTAAGAGTTTTTGATGACCAAACCAAAAGAGAATTTGGAGTAGTCATTGATTTTAAGTTTTTTTTAAAAGGGTTTGCATAATGACCAAACCAAAAGTGGATTTGGCGTTGTCACTACTAATTAGATTCAATAAGGGGATTGAAGAATTTTACAATAAAAAAGTATGGTTAATAAATAAAAGGGGTGAGGGGGACATTCACATGGTTTTTTTTTTGTTAGGAAACCTAGATTGGGTCAAAACCAATGGGCTGAAGCCCAAAATAAAAATAAAAAGAGATTGGTAAATAAAAGAGAAAAAAAATGGAATGCAGTTGGGCTGAAGCCCAAAGTCGAATTTTAACAAGAAATAAACAAAAAAAAAGAAATGGGCTGAAGCCCAATGAAAAAAAAGAGACAAAAATAACAAAGTAAAAAAAAGTAAAAACAAAATAAAAATAAAAAGGAAGAAGCAGAACGTGAAACAAAAGGGGAGGGAGTGCTTATTTGGGTTTCATTTTGAAACCCTAAAACCAAAGAAGGCTGCGCCAAAAAAAAAAGAACGATCGCGAGCGGGAGAGAGGGAAGAAGAAGTCTTGCCATGAGCAAGGAAGAGGGGGATGGTGCCGATGGGAGTCTGGCCATCAGCCTTGGTCACAGCGTGGCGCAAGTATGAAAAAGGGAAACGTGCGAAAGAGGGAGAAGGGGGAAAGGGGGGAGATTGTGAAGGAGGCGGAAGGGAATCGCGAGAGGGAGGCTAAGGAGAGAGTGAAGGAGAGGGAAGCCGAGAAGAAGAAAGGAGGGAGGGAGGCGGAGAGGGCGATCGAGAAGGGGGAGGAAGGAGGAGGAAGAAGGAGGCTGAGAGGGCGAGAGAGAGACTGAGGGGAAGAACGAGAAGGGGGAGGAAGGAGGAGGGAGAGGGAGGCTGAGAGGGCGAGAGAGATTGAGGGGAAGATCGAGAAGGGGGAGGAAGGAGGAGGGAGAGGGAGGCTGAGAGGGCGAGAGAGACTCTACCTTCTTCTTCTCTCTGTTTCTACTTTTTTTTTGCTTCTGCGTTTTTTTTTTTTGCCTCTGTTTTTTTTTGCCTCTGTTTTGGTGAATTAGGGCTTTAGTGTGGAGCCTCTAATTCTTTGATTGATGGTAAAAAAAAAAACACCCAGAATTTTTTTTCTCTTTTTCCCTTCTTGCTGTTCTGTTGTTGCATTTATAGAGCAAAGGGGGCTCTAATAGGACAATGGTTGCTGACCCTTGTATTGGCTGTTTGCTGCAGGTATGGTTGGTGATGCAGAGGAGGGTTGGTGGTTCTGAGTGGTGCCTGCAAAGCTGCTTGGTTGGAGAAGAAGTGGAAAAAAAACAAAGGAACAAGAAGAAAGCACCTTGGCCCCATTCTCAAAATGCTTCTGCCTCTGTTGCTGTTGGTTGTTGTTGGGAGTGGCAGGGACGCAACACTCATCCCTGTCCTCTTTTTTTTCTTTTGTTTTCTTTGTTTTTTTTGTTGTTTTTGTTTTCTGTTTAATTCATTGGTCTGTATATATTTTTGACATGTAATGGACATTGGATTTTGGTTATATATTGGGCTTGCTTGACTATTTGCACCTGCTTTTCTTATTGCAATTGGGCTGAAATTAGCCTAAAGGATTAACAAAAATGAACCCAAAATTTGTTGCTAAGAATAAAGTAAAAACAAAAATAAAAATAAATTACAAGAGGTAGGTGGACAAAATTGGGGTATAACAGCTGTCCCTCTTTAATTATATTTTATTAAAAAATGTGAACAATAGAGGTTTTCATATTTTCGTCATAAAATAGAAGTAAAGATAAAGACACTAATTTTGTCCCGAACCAGGATAGGCAAAGGATGACAACGAGGGATTGACGCTCGGTGCGTTTAATCGAAAAGCAATAAAGAAGGATCACCGCCAGGTCGGGTACTGACGCGGTAATCAAAAGGCAATAATGAAGGATTAACGCTTGGTGCGTTTATCGGAAAGCAATAAAGAAGGGTCACCGCCAGGTCGGGTACTGACGCGGTGGTCGGAAAGCAAAAATGAGGGATTAACGCTTGGCGCGTTTATCAGAAAACTATAAAGAAGGATCTCCGTCAGGTCGGGTACTGATGCGGTGATCGGAAAGCAATAATGAGGGTTCGACGCCAAGTAGGGTATTGACGCGTCGATGGGAAGCAATAAAGAAGGATCACCGCCAGGTAGGGTACTGACACGATGATCGGAAGGTTCGACGCCAAGTAGGGTATTGACGCGTCGATAGGAAGCAATAAAGAAGGATCAACATCAGGTTCGGAACTGATATGCTGGTCAAAAAAGCAATAATGAGTGACTACCGCCAGGTCGGGTACTGACGCGGTAATCTTAAAGCAATAAAAAGGGGTGATGCTTGGCGTGTCGCTTAGAAAGAAAATTAAAGGATCAATGCTTGGCGCATTGTTTTGGAAACAATAGTGAAGGATCAACACTTGGTACGTGGACCAAGTGGAACAAAAACGGCTAAAAGGTGGTGATATGAGGATGGTGCATGAATATATGGTATGTGATGCATGTATTCAACGCGATTATTACTTTTATTGCACTGATTCCTCATCCCATATGATCTCTAGTGCTTAAAGATATGGGACAGACTGAAGTTCATCGGGTTTATTCATACTATGCTTTCGACTAGGAGGGAGCACAAGTTATCGATGCAGTGCTTGTCATTTTTTACAGGTAATCCCTTTGCCCTTTCGAAACTTATTTGTTGAGATTTGGTGTTTCCCCGTGATTCTTAAGATGTATATAATAACCGTAATGCTTTTCAGTATCATCACATATTTCACAATTCAGTGCCTGTTATCATAAAACAACATTTTGAAATACGAGAACGGAGGTGTTTGGTATTCAAAAAGAGTCATGTGTAGAAGGACTGAAGTTACACAGACTTGAAAATACATCAAGAAAAATGCGGGAAGAAGGAAAAAACAAAGAAAGACAATAACTAAGCAGATATTTTATAGTTTGTGTCTTTGTAGGAACAAATGCCAGCTTCTCATATCCATAACTTTGAATACTCATTACTTTACTTCTGAAAATATATAGAACTGCCCCAGTTGGGTAAGAGCCTCTTGATGCATCAGCTGACTTTAATGTCTAATTTCAGACCCTAACTTCTACTTGGATTGCCTTTTCAAGTTTTCAATCCAGTGGGGCGCTTTAATTTTTGCCTAGGTCACCCTTTCAGGTTTTCAACCTAGCGAACTCATTTTTGCTTGGCTCTTTATATTTTTTAGGCATAATATTTTTTGAATGCATCAGAGTTTACTGGGAGTGGGAGATTTTCACCGTCCATCCTTGTGAGGATTAAGGCTCCTCCGGAAAAGCTTTCTTTAAAACATATGGGCCTTTGTAATTCAGGATCCATTTTCCGTGAGAATCCTTTTGGATGGGAAAAATCTTCTTGAGTACTAAGTCTCCTTCTTAAAATTCCCGAGGGGGAACTTTCTTTTCATAAGCCTTCTTCATCCTTTGCGGATATAGTTGTCTGTGACATAAGACCATCACTCTCTTTTCTTCAATGAGGTTCAATTGATCCAACCGAGCCTGAATCCATTATGCCTCTTCCAGTTTTATCTCCATCAATACCCTTAACGAGGGGATCTCGACTTCAATGGGAAGTACTGCTTCCATTCGATACACCAACGAGAAAGATGTTGCCCCCGTTGAGGTATAAACCAGAGTTCGATAACCGTGCAAGGAAAAAGGGAGCATTTCATGTCAGTCTCCAAATGTTACAACCATTTTCTGGATAATCTTCTTGATGTTCTCGATGTTCTTGTTTGCAGCCTCAACTGCCCTATTCATCTTTGGGCGGTATGGTGAGGAATTATGATGTTGGATCTTGAAGTCGTCACACAACTCCTTCATCATCTTGTTATTTAACTTAGTTCCATTATCAATGATGATCTTATTTGGCAGACCATGGTGGCATATCATATCCCTTTTGATGAATTTGACAACCACATTTTTGGCAAAAAAAAAACTGCAATGAGGAGTTTATATGGATTTCCTCTTCCAAAAATCAAGTTTTGAGAAAATATAAGCAATTTGATTTTGATCAGAATAGACTTTATTAAGGTTGTAACGTGGCCAGGGGTTGAAGGGTCACAAAAGAAAGGATATTTCAGGCTCAAAAGGTGTTTGCAGTTTTTTTTTAACAAGGATTTTTTAGTGCAAAGATGCACTTTGATGGTTGTTAGCACAATTGTTTTTGTTTTGTTTTGACATTTTTATTTACTGATTTTTTTTATTCTTGCAAGCGTCTTTGATACGTTGTATTTGCCATTTGCTTGCTTGCTTGCTTTGCCTTTTTTTTGACAGATGAAATTGAATAGACTATTATGCTAACCTCCAATGTATGAGTGATCCTTGTATAGGGTATTTGAAAGAAATTTTTAGGGCTCAAAAGGGGTAGCAATGGATATACATTTTTTATTTTTTGGGATAGAGAAAAAAAATGGCTAAACTTCATCTCAAAACCTCATTGCTCAAATTTTCATAAAACTTAATTTTTGGCAAATTGTGCATTTCCTTTACCTTTTTCTTTCTATTTTTATTAACTACTTTTGTCACTTTCAGTACTCAGTTTGATTATTTCAGATTCTTCCTCGTGGGATTAAATCACTTTTACCTCTTGTTCCATCAATCTCATCGGTTCAGAAGGGGTTTCCCAATTGTCCTCATGGGGTAGTCAAAGTTATAGTATGAGTCACTGACATCGTCATTTTCAAAGACAATATTTTTTGGATCTGCATTAGTTAAAATCGATGAAAAGAAAAAACGAAAAAGAAGAAAGGGAATGGAAAAGATGAAAAAAAGAAAAGGGAAATGATTGGAAAATTCAAAAGTGCATTTTATTGATAAAGATACTGAAATGAAACATGTGCGCCCTTTTGACAATAAATCATCCTAAAGCCTTAGGCAGAACAATAGGATTTGCATTACAAAATTATTTTGAATCAAACATCATGGAAACCTCAACAATCTCCCAATTTCCAAGTTCTTCATTTAGAGGGCAAGAGTGGACAAGGTTGACAATATTGTCTTCAGCACTACGATCATCTTTGACAGTTGCTATCTGGTTTGGGTTCAACATTCTTGCGCTCTGAAAGCTTTGTCTGATGTCGCAAATAGAGACATTCTTATCATTTGGTTCCCTGCCTTCCGATTTAGCTATTAGGGGTTGGTCCCCAAACTCCTCAGTAATGGCATTGACTGCTGGACCTCCATGACCTGGAAGGGGATTATTACCCACATTAGGGCCATCCTCTTTAAAACTCAATAATTTGGCATTGATCAGATCCTGAACCACGTACTTCAAGGCTTTGCAGTTTTCAGTTGTGTGACCTACTGCCCCTGCATGATACTCACATTTGGCGTTTGGGTCATACCCTCTTGGGAAGGGGGGTTGGAGCGGTTTCATTGAGCGCGGGGAGACTAAGAAATTGCTGATGAGGTGATGGAATAAATTAGTATAGGTCATGGGAATAGGGTCAAATTGGACTGTTTTTCTCTCTTGGTCGTTTGGCTGTTTCTGGCTTTGGTTTGGTTGAGTGGGTGGATTATGAGAGGCAGCGACAATGTGTGGAGGTGGAAAATAAGGGTATGGGAAAGGCTGCGGGAAGCTAGTAAAGAAATGGGGTGACTTTCCTTGGGTATGTCCTCCCTGGCTCGTCATCACAGCATTAGTTTCCCCTTTCTTCCTCTCATGAAGTTTGTAGGGGGTTTCTTGGCATCACTTACTCCAGCAGAATTGTGGGCAATCTTTCCGTTTCTTATACCTCCTTCAACCATTTCTCTTACGATGACCATATCTGAAAAGTTTGACGATACACTTCCGATCATTTTGTCATAGAAGGGTGATTGAAGAGTATCCATGAACATAGCCACCATTTCTTTTTCGATCAGAGGCGGTTCCACTTGGGCTGCCAATCCTCTCCATCGTTGGGCATATTCTTTAAAAGTCTCACTGTCCCTTTCCATCATATTTTGCAACTGCATTCTATCAGGAGCCATATCAATGTTGTATTTATATTGCTTCAAGAAAGCATCTGCTAAATCCTTCCAACAGCGAATATGAGATCGCTCAAGGTGTGTATACCAACTCGACGCTGCCCCTGTTAAACTATCCTGAAAAAAGTGAACCAGAAGTTTGTCATCATGTGCATAAGATGCCATTTTCCTACAGTACATGGTCAAGTGGCTTTTTGGGCAAGTTGTCCCTTTATACTTATCAAAGTCTGGCACTTTGAACTTTGGCGATACGACCACATCTGGTACGAGACAAAGATCTGAAGCATTACTTGAACCGAGATAATCTGCTCCTTCTACAGCTCTTAGTCTATCTTCAAGAATTTGCCACTTAGTATCAGGCCATTGGTTCCTGACTGGGACACTTAGATTGGATCCCCCCATGGCTGGAGACCAGGCAACACCGTTAGTTTGGAGATTTAATGGGTTTCCTTGAACATAAAAGGGGTGAACAAATGGTCGGGGATTCACCACGGGGGTCACTACGGGCGTACTGACTACTTGAGTATTCCCGACATGGGATGGAACATAGCCAGGTGGAAAGGTGTATGTCATGAAGATAGAAGTTGAGCTTTGAATCAGTATGGTTTCAGTACGTGAACCAGATCCTTGAGGCTGAGCTACATCTTGTACCACAAGTTCTTGAGAATCAGTTTCTGCAGAGTTATTGTTAGCACCTGGTGGTGTGTAACCGGGCGGGGGACCAAATAGCGGGAACTATTGTGCCTGGGAGCCTTGAGGATTATGGTTTGCAGAATCATCATTGGCTATAAGTGGCGTATAACCGGGTGGGAGACCATAAAGTGGGAATTGCGGCATTTGATTATGAGGGTTGCCAGTTGGTGAATGTGTAGGACCATGTGGGTAAATTGTGAAAGGTACCATCATCCCTTGAGCATTGAGACCATGTTGCAACTGCATTGGACTGAAGCCAAGCGGGTGGGAAGGTGTATCTTGACTTTCATCATTCACTGCTGGAGATACCCCATCTGTGGTCTTGTCTTTGTCTAAAGACTGCAGAAGCTCTAAAACCTTGCTCATTTGTTCCTTCAGCTGGTTGACATCATCTTTCATCTCTTGGTCATCCATGATCTTTGATTGAGAGCGAGTTCGATAAGGGGGTCGAGGAACCAGTTTGTTCAATTATTTTCTGGCGATTTAAAAAAATGAAATGAGTATGTAAGAAAAGAAAAATGAATGAATGGATGTGGATGCATGGATCTATTTATTGGTGCCAGGGAACCGTAAGCCTCATTGTTTTGGCACGTATGAGTTTTTTTGAAACTGTTTTACTACTTGATCTCATATTATTTTGCTGATCACAATCTAGCTCTTCCTTACGATTCCTTGGCGAGCCTACCCAGAAATTAAATGAAATGAAGATGGATGCAATATGCTAAAGTTCACTAATATCAAACTTTATCATGTTGACTATAAAAGAATGCATGGGCATGCAGACTAATGCAATTATTAATGAAATGGACAACAAACAAAATGTAATATGCCTATTTTTTGAAATATTGTAAATGATGGAATGCCTATGCTACTTGATGAAAATTTGTTTTTTTTTTTTAAGAAAGAAAGGTCAACCGGAAAAATAGACCACCTCGTTGTGTCCTAAATAAAATTACCCTAAATCAGAGGATTTCTACTTCTAAGGGCCTATAAATCATCCGACATGTGAGCACTTTCACAGGTGGTACTAATAACTTCCTCACCAAAGGTCTCTAGAGCCAAGTACCATTTCGGGATGTGACCACCAATAGGAAGAAGATCCTACGTGTGGGCACCCACGGAACAGTCGTACTCTAGATGAGGTTCGCATGATACCCAAATCGAAAGTAGATCCGAAGTGACTATCACTAACAACCTCTCACTCCCTAAGCTGCACTCGGGCCCGGGTATAGGGTCCCACTGATAAGTGTATGTAAAAGATGTGTAAGTGAGGTGTGTGATGGAGGCAACCTAAAATTACCCAAGCTGCAAAACAAATAAAATATACAAAATATGGTCTTCTAACCTAAGGTTCAATATATGCATAATATTCACAACAAATATTCACAAAAGAACAATAAATAAAATAAAACAAAGAAGGGGAACTAAACATAAAAGTTAACTACTTAGCACAATTAATCATTTAGGCTTGACTATCTAAAAAAAGGTCCCCAGTGGAGTCGCCAGCTGTAGCGACCGAAAAATCCGGTGGGATTTGTTCGATTTTAATAGAGCCGCCACCAATAATTTATTTCATAGGAAAAATATTGGAAAAAAACCTTTTTTGAAGAAAAATGGTCCTTGAGACCAGATTTGGGTTCGGGAGTCGATTATGTGTAGGGAAGATATTAGCACCCTACAACATCCTTTCGAAAAAGGTTACCTCTAATTGATTGTGCAAAATTTATTAACTTCTAAAGGAAATATTTATTTCCCTTTTATTTTAAAAAAAATTTAACCAAGATAAAATAAAAAAAGAAGACTTAATAAAAGTCGTTTATTTTTGCGCTTGACAGGACACTACAAGAAATCACGGGTATACCGACGGCCTATTACCGACGGTCAGAAGCCGTCGCAAAAAACACGGATTTTCCGACGGCCTTGCCGTCGGTAACATTGAGAGTATGACGCATTGGTTTACCGACAGGCAAAGCCGTCGGAAAATCCGTGTTTTTGGCGACGGCTTCTGACCGTCGGTATAGGCCGTCGGTATACCCGTGATTAGTTTTCAGTTTCCCGCTATTTTTCACATACCGACGGCATTAAGACCGTCGGTATTTGAAAATAGCCGTCGGTAAACCCGAGAAATTTTCCGACGGGTTTAGCCCGTCGGTAAGGTTAATGTGGCCGTCGATAAAGTCCAGATACAGCCAGACAAAAACCGTTTCTTCCCCTTTTCTTTCGTTCTCCTGGTGCTTCTCTTCTCTTCTCCTCTCTCTCTTTCGTTCTCTTCCCAGCGCCGCCACCACCACCACCTCTCTTCCGTCCTCCCTTTCCTAGTGCCGCGCAGCCACCACGTCTGCCTCCGCTAGGGCTGCACGTTTCTTTCGTTCTCCTGTTGCTTCTCTTCTCTTCTCCTCTCTCTCTTTCGTTCTCTTCCCAGCGCCGCCGCCGCCACCACCTCTCTTCCGTCCTCCCTCTCCCAGTGCCGCGCAGCCACCACGTCTGCCTCCGCCAGGGCCGCACGTCCACTGCCCCTCCGCCAGGGCCGCCGTTACTGAAGGGAGCTTTTTTTTTTGGGTGGTCTCTGAAGGGAGCAATAAGAGGGTTCCTGAATCTTCCAAGAAAACACCTGTACCTGTGAAGAATTGTGTGATGCTGAGGTAGCTCTTATTGTCTTCTCTCCAACTGGGAAGCTTTATGAATTTGCAAGCTCCAGGTGTGGATCGTACCTCACTCATTTTCCCTTTCTTCTCATAATTTCTTTGTTCTAGAATTGTGTGATTGCAAATTTTAGCATAAGGGTTCCTTTAATTTAATTTGTGAGCTAGTAATTAAATTTCTTGCAGACTTGTGTGTGATTGTGTTGTGTGTACTTTTACATCATATATTTATCAAAAACACTGAAAGAGTGGTGGATAATTAAGATCTAGTTTCATCTGGTCCTACTTATTTTTATTATTATTATTATTATTTTGGGGTGCATAAGCAGCTAATTAACCAGTTCAGTACACAAGGAAAGGAAACAATTTTACATGATCTTCTCTTTAATTAAATACAATTGATTTAGGGAAAGCCTTGAATATTTCATGACATTAAATGGCATAGTTGACTGTAGTTAAGTATGTTTATATCTGTAGTGATAAGAGAGAAACTATTCTAGTATATAATTACCTGCACACCGCATAACGATGGTTTGATTCCTCCTTCAATATCTTATGATCAATTAATAAATATTATATCTTGGTTTAAGTAGGACATCGAACAAAGTGAGTTAACTTTGACAGAGTGATAAGGTCATGTTCCAAAATAAAAAAGAAAATTAATGTAACTCTATCTGCCAGCAGCTGGGGAATGGTGATGTTCCATTAAATAATGTGTGCAGTGTGTGATCACAACAGTACGAGGTTACACACAATAACCACATATTCCAGCTGGAATTTCAACTTGGAGCTTCACCTTAATTGTAGGAGCACTATTGAATTTATTTGTGCTGTCTTTTTTTTTTTTTTGGAAGAAGAAGAAGCAAAAAGAATTTTATTCATGAAAAAGGACTATAGGCTCAAGAAAAGCCCATGGCCTAAAATACACCTATTTGTGCTGTCTGTTTTGGAGGGATAATGTAGTTTTGTGTGTAGTTGAAAAACTTCTTAACAAACTTTTATGAAGTGTGTGTGTGATTAGAAAGCATAATTAAATGCTGAATAAAACAATTAATCCGTTTTCAAACCTAAAAGAATTGAACAAATAAAAAAAACTGACTGAAATGCAAAATGGTAAGAGAAGATGACATGCATATGCTCATGTGAATTAATCGATTTCATCTTATCCTGTTTACAGGAATGAGAAATCTCAACTGAAAATAGCAACTCTTTTATTTTAGAAAAATACACTTTCAGCACCAAGAAAAACGACGCATGCACATACCTGTAAATTATCTTGGTTTTAGTAGTTATTCAACATTAAAGCTTCTAATACCTTGTATTGTATCCGTTATGAAAATTAAAGTCAATAATTTGTATAATGAGTTTTATGATTATATAATAACAGCTTGAGAATTTTAGCTAAGCTTAGGAGGAAGATCATTAAGGATCATTAGCTTTATTCTTCGTTCTGATGTAATGGGGTGTAGAACCCTTCGTCTTATTCCTTAGTTTTGTTTTCCCTTCCTTTCATTATTAAAAAAAATTTGAGAATTTTAGTTACAAAATTGTTAATCTTTTTTGTATCTTCTTTTAGCTTTCATAGTCTTGAATCATAACTTTATTACGTGTAATTTTTTTCATCTTTTCTCCTTGATGTAATTAATGAGCATAACGTAACCTCTTTAATCAGGTGACATGTTGTCATGGTTTACTATACTTTTTTAACAATTTGAGTTAGCAAAACAAAAGTAATTTTGAACATATGACCTAGTCAAATAATCCAGCCATTCTATATTTAATGATGTTTTAACTTTTTTTTATCATATTTTACAAATTCAACGTCTATTTAATGTCTTTTTTTCAACTATACCCTTAATTTGATAAAAATAGTGAAAAGCAAAAAGCTTACTTGGGGTTTATTTGGAAATATTTTATAACATGATTGTTGTTTGGTTGGCATCCTGCTCATTTTTGTTGATTGCTATTTGGTAGCTTGTTAGTTAAAATTTTCTATGTTTTTTCAGTATTTTTAGTTCGAGGCCACCACATTGCTCCGAGACTGCCACTCACATCGAAGGACGTGGACACTCTCTTGTTCTGAGAATTAGGTATGCACTCTAACGAAATGTCGGTTGACTCATTGGGTGGAAAAGGGTTGGCTGTTGACCCCCACACCGACATATTTATTTGATTTGCTTCATAGTTCTCTCCAGAGAGAGAATTTTGAGGTGATGTGTGTTTTGGCTAACAAAGGATGTTTTATGTTGAAGTGATGTATAGTTCTCTCCACAGAGAGAATTTTGTCTGATGTATATTTTATGTTAGAGTAAGATAGCATGTAGATTATTCATTTAGCAAGCAACACATAAACTCAATTTCAGTAAGTGAATCTCTGATCCTATGTTCATCCATTTTTTGAATTTGTGTTGTCTTCTTCTTAAGTGAATCTGCCCACACACTAAAATGGGGCTTAGGGATTTTTGTTTGAAATTCCCAACAGTTAATTACGAAGTCAAATTGGTCAGCAAGAATTATGCAGAAGCTCAACTCCTAGATTTGAAACTTTATCTTGTTTTAATGGCTGGTATAGGTGTTGTTGTGATCTTTTGTTGCCACATGAGTTCGTTGCTGTTATGGGCACATGAGTATAGTTTTCTTTTGTTGCCACGAGTATAGTTATGTTGTTATATATTTTTTGTTGCCACATATAGTTACGCTGTTACCACAATATATATTAGCCCTGTGGCTCCTAAAAAAATAGAAACGATTTACGCTCGGTGGTGCTTCGGAAGCTTTGCATCATTCAGTAACAATAGCGTAAATCATCACTTACATCAAACAATTTCTTTTCTAATTTTTTCTCAGCCATATGAAAACACTCCTCATGTTGAAGAAATTCATTTTCTTTTCATTCCTTTTATTTATTAACTAAGAAAACTTGATCTTAATTGCAACTAATTGAAAGTTATTATATTGTCTATCTCTATACTCCAAAATAGAAATGAGGGAAAGAAATGTGCTCTTCTCATAGGGATCCTTCACAATAAGGTTGAGACAGTAATTTTGCTTATCAAGTAAATGCATGAAAATTGAATCTTTAGCATTATAGCATTTGATTTTTTCTGCTGAATTCATTTCAATAATCTACTGTTGTAGCTTAATTTGCTGTTAATAATTCATGATAATGAGCTTTACATAATAATAATAATAGTTAGATTCATGTCTTACAAGTTCATTAATAGATAATCTCAATGTATATGATATTTTTTTGTATTAGAATTATAAGGATGGACAAAGAGTGGACAAAACTTTGAAGGTTAAGTATGGAGTATATGAATGGTGTTGAGTCATTATGCATAAGACAGGGACAGTAACCATGTATAAGTATTTACATAATCACTTGGTGCCATGGTGTGAAAGTTAAAATTGAAATTTAACAATTTATGAGAGTATGCATATTTTTAAACTTCAAATTCTTTGCATAATTTTATTTCATGCATTCTTGCCACGTCTCACTATACTTAAATTATGTTCTTTGCCATGTCTCATAATAAGAGAGTGTATGGAGTTCTTGCCACGTCTCACTATACTTATAGAAACTACTCTTTTCGCTATGCGTCTCCATGGCAAGAATTATTTTTTACCCAGCTACTGCCTTTTACTCATGTTGCCGGGACTTTAACTATCACATTTCTAGTGTTTGATAGGACACTGAATTGTACCAAAGCATTTGTTACTTAGATAAGTTTTGTTCTTTTTCTTCCTTTTTGTTGTGCCTTAGGTTACTTAGGTATTGTAATGAAAGTTTTGAGTTCAATTGGAAATTTGTTTGAGCTGTATACACATAACTGTGAAATTTGAAGTCTTTTTTTTCCTACCTCATTTTTGTTAATGGTTGGTTTTCTTTTCTCTTTATGCTTCTGGTTGTTATAGGATTTTTTTAGACTTGATCTGGCCTTTTTGAAAGCATAGTCTATTATTCAAATGCTTAAAGTTATATATGATGAACTAATTTTAAAATTTTCTATGTTTTTAGTATTTTTTGTCCAAGGCTGTCACATTGCTCCGAGACTGCCACTAGCATCGAAGGACGTGGACATTCTCTTGTTCTTCTAATTAGGTATGCACTCTAACGAAATGTCGGTTGACTCATTGGGTGGGAAAGGGTTGGCTGTTGACCCCCACACCGACATATTTATTTGATTTTCTTCATAGTTCTCTCCACAGAGGGAATTTTGAAGTGATGTATATTTTGGCTAAGAAATGATGTTTTATGTTGGAGTGATGTATAGTTCTCTCCACAGAGGGAATTTTATTTGATGTATGTTTTATATTAGGGTGAAGGTATCATGTAGAGAGAATTGATCTCATGAATGTAAAATAAACCAATTGTCTATCTTGAGCACGAAGCGTTTATCCATCTTATTTGGGTTCCTAACTTGTATATATTATAAATAAGTTGTTGTAAAGCCTTTTTCACTCTAAAAAATTCTCTCTACACTCAATTAGACTCAAATTATGCAATGCATTATTCAATTTATTTTATCAAATAGCATATTCTAAATCTTAATCCACAAGTTTATTGAGACTCTTAACAATTGATTCTAACTAGAGTAAAATAAAACCTAAAGAATACTAGCAGAACCAAAGTCTTCACGTGTTTGACATCTTCAAAACCATCTTCAATTACGCATAGCGGCTGCGTCCACCCTCAAAATTATGCAGGAAACAGAATTTCATATTTCAAATAATTCAAGTACCACAAGTTTGCTTACTCTAACTTTTCACCTATATAATCTTCTACCAAGCACACCCTTTATTATCCTATATACTCATAAATTAACATTCCCAAGCACCTATATAATCCACTTCCCAGAACACATGTCCTACTAACATGAACATTGCTAGAATTATGCCAAAGTTTACGAACTAGTCAATTCAAGAATTCAATGAAATTTAAAGGACCATTTAAGATCAATTCAACCGGAAAAGCAATTCTCAGATAGTTTTTGTATTCAAGTAATTGAAATCTAAATATAAATCATTTCCGTTCAAACTCACTTTTAATTTTACAAAATCAAATTCATTCAAGATTACGTTTGCAAACACTTAGCTTTTGGGAGACTTTATGCCTGACTAGGATGGGATAGGGTCATACCATTTAAAGAAAGAGAGCGGTTGTAAGAATGTCGTGCTGCTGAAATTGTCAATTTTTTTTTACATGCAGAAGATTGAATTTTTTCCTTCGAATCGTAGTTGGATGTACGATAGGTTGTATCCGGGAAGAGGGGGTTTGAAACAATCTTTTTGCGATGGGATTGATCACTTCGTTCAAGTCGCAATGGCACACGAAGATTTCGAAATTAATGGAGGGATTAGATGTCCGTGCCTTAAATGCGATTGCAGAAAGATCAAGAGCCCATGTGAGGTCATGCTGCACCTGCAGAGAGTTGGATTTATGCCTAATTACTGGATTTGGACTAGACATGGTGAAGAGTTACCTCGGGTTGGATTAGGGGTTGGCGATAATTGCACAGGTGCTTCAAGCAATTGCGTAGATACGGGATATGGTGAGCAGATTGAATTGATGCAAGATATGGTTTGTGATGCCTTGGGGGTCAACGTATCATTCGAGGAACCATAGTATGATGACACAGATGAACTTCCAAATGAGACTGCACAAAGATTTTATAATCTCTTGTTAGAAACAAATAAGCCGTTGTTTGAAGGGTCTGCAGACTCTAAGTTATCAATGTGTGTGAGACTTTTAGCTCTCAAGTCCAACTGTGGTGCTACGGATGTGTGCTTGGATCTCGTAACGAAGATGATGTTGGACTCGTCACCTATCAGAGATGGTTTGCCAAAAAGTTATTACGAGGCTAAAAGCTTAGTGTCCAAATTGGGGTTGGAATCTAAAAGGATTGATTGTTGTGTGAGAGGGTGTATGTTATATTACGACAATGAATTTGGTAAAAACGATAGCGCGCTGGTTGAATGCAAATTTTGTGGTGAGCCAAGGTATATGTCACATACTGATAATGGGAAGGGTAGACAAAACCAGTTCCACGGAAGGCAATGTTTTATTTGCCAATGATTCCAAGGCTGCAGAGAAAGTTTGCGTCAACACAGACTGCAGACAAAATGACTTGGCACTATGAGAATAAAAGCACTTCAGGTATGTTGCGACATCCATGTGATGGTGAAGCTTGGAAGCACTTTGATCGTGTGAATCCCGAATTTGCAGCAGATCCACGTAATGTACGACTTGGCTTATGCTCTGATGGTTTTACCCCATATGTTCAATCAACGGCGAAACCTTATTCTTCTTGGCGATTATTGTTACCCCATACAATCTTCCTCCTGATATGTGCATGTCTAAGCCCTATATGTTCTTGACTTGTATTATACCGGGTCCAGATAATCCAACAGATGCTATTGACATCTACTTACAGCCTCTCATTGACGATCTCAAAAGGTTGTGGAATGGCGTTGTGACTTATGATATTGCACGAAAGAAGAACTTTACAATGAGGGCAGCTCTTATGTGGACCATTAATGACTTCCCTGCATATGGGATGTTGTCTGGTTGGGGTACTCATGGTAAAATGGCATGTCCCCATTGCATGGAGCATACAAAGGCCTTTACCTTGAAATTTGGGGGGAAAAGTTCTTGGTTTGACTCACATCGCAGGTTTTTACCAGCAGATCATCTATTTAGACGGAATAAGAACGCCTTCAAGAAGGGGGAAGTTGAATTAGATGGCTGCCCCGAGGTTGACATCCGAACAGATTTTTACCAGAGTTATGGATCTGCCAAAAATCACAGATTTTGGTGAATTGGATCGATTTGAAGGATATGGACAATGGCACAATTGGACTAAAAGAAGTATTTTTTGGGATTTGCCGTATTGGAAAGATAATTTATTGAGACACAACCTTGATGTTATGTACATTGAGAAGAACTTTTTTGACAATGTTTTTCTCACAGTGATGAACGTTAGAGGAAGAACGAAAGACAATGATAAGGCCAGACTGGACTTACCACTTTACTGTAAGTGAAAGGACTTGCATTTGACGACTCAGTCGAATGGGAAAACCTCAAACCCAAAGCTGTTACTCTTTAACTGTTGAGGAAGCTAGGTCGATGCATCGGTGGATAAAAGAACTTGAATGCCAGGCGGTTATTCTTCTAATTTGGCAAGATATCTGATGTGAACAAAGGAACAATGATTAGGATGAAAAGCCATGATTGTCATGTATTCATGGAGTGTTTACTTCCTATTGCATTTAGTTCCTGTAGTCAAATATTTTAAATCCACTTACGTAACTTCAGACAATTTTTAAAGATTTGTGTTCGCAACATTGAGAGATGATGATCTTATCAAGATGGAGCAGAACATACCAGTCATTCTTTGTAAGTTGGAGATAATATTTCCCCTAGTTTCTTTGACTCTATGGAACATCTCCCTGCATCTTGCACATGAAGCTAGGCTTGGTGGACCTGTTCAATACAGATGGATGTATCCATTCGAAAGGTAATATAATCAAATATTCTTTAACATAATTATTCATCGCCCGGGTTAAATGTTGAAATGTTGATCACCAACCTTGTTATTCTGTAGATTTATGGGTGACTCAAAACGGTCGGTGAAAAATAAGGCCAGGGTTGAAGGATCTATTTGTGCAACTTACTTACACCGTGAGACAATTCATTTCTGTTCCCATTATTTTACGAACTTCATGCTGACACCAACAAATAATAGGAATGAAATAGAAATTGAAAATGAAAGACACCCGCTGGCCTTATCAGTGTTTTGCCTTCCCGGTCGTCATGCTGGAAAGGAGCTGAAGTCCTGGTTAACGGGAGAAGATTGGAAGTCAGCACACGTTCACTTGTTGATCAACTGTGCCGAAGTATCATCATATCTTACGTATGTATACTTTTGACCACTTTCATTTTCTTTAGTCCACAACTATTCATGATCATTTGTTTGATAATGACTTGTTCAGGGCATTCTTGTTAACTAAGCCCTGGCGAACAAGACTCTTCTGCCTATATTCATGAATATTTCCCAACGTGGTTTATGAGCCAGGTATGTATTTTTAGTCCTATTTCAACTATTTGTTATTTGAAAATACAAAAGATTGTTTGCAAAAATGAACCCTAAATCACTTGTGCATGTGTATACGCAGGTGTATAGCGAGTCAGAATCGCCCATAATCGAACACTTGAGAAATTTATCTCATGGTCCTAAATCACGTGTAAAAGAATGGCACACGTATTTAAATGTGATTTACAAATTTCAAACTCAGTCAAAACCAGAGGGGAAAAAAACAGTTAACAGCGGAGTTTATGTAAAAGGTGTCAAAGAGGGAGGTGAAGACGACTTCTACGGCGTGATTCAACATATATATGAGCTGGCGTACAATACTTTAGACTATACTAAAAGAATAGTGCTATTTTATTGTAATTGGTTTGATCCGTCAAGTAGAGGCACAAGAATGGATCGCAAATATAATATAGGTGACAGATGCATGAGCAGAAGATACCAAATGTTTGATCCGTTTATCATGGCACAACATGTAAGACAGGTGTATTATGTCCCTTATCCGTCAACTCGAAGGGACAAACAAGGTTGGTGTGTTGCAATAAAGACAAAACCAAGGGGTCGCATTGAAGCGAGATGATCCACGGGAAGAAGTGGCTTGCTCCAATTGGATGAGATGTCTCATGTCAACGTAGTAAACGAAGTTGAACCCATTTCTCGACTACGTGACGATCCAATCACATATGAAGATGTAAATGGAGATGAGGAATTAAATGAAGAAGTGGCAGAACCATCAAGATCTGAAGACGATGCCAAAGCAGAGTGGGCAGAATGGGCAGAATAAATTTGTTTAACTTTTTACAATTAGGGAATTTAATGTCTAACAACATATTTTATTTTGTCAGTTATTTTCATATAACTTGTTTATTTTTTGGAATTCATTTTTAAGATTGTTATATTTAAATATAATATTTCATGACTGTTATTATTAAATTGCTCTATAGACATATATGGCATCAGGAGGTTCAGGCTCCGACCCCCCCGACCACCCAGTAGTGGTCAACGGAAGGGGAAGGGCATCATTTGTCGACCCCCTCGTCGGAGGCCGAACATTATTAGGATTGATGATGCCGGCTATGCGATGTTGTCATCCACACGGCGTCGCATACATCTACGCCACGCAGCCTCACGTCACATTCGGCACCTACACAAAGATGCGGGACCTTCGCATCGACACCCATTTACATGATGCCCACCCCAGGGTTCTAGCGGACACTTGCCGCTTCTTCCTCTCATTTTGTGTCCGAGGCGGTGCCCGACACTCATGTGTCCGATCAGAGTATAGTGTGGGCCAGGCACCGATCAGGCCTGTTCAGCGGGGACGAGGAGGTTGAGCAGCAGCAGGATGAGCAGGAGGTCGTTGATGATATTCAGATGCTGCATGATGGCCGAGTTGCTATCAGGCCAGCTGGTAGAGGGTGAGTATGTAGGTTGAATACACATTTTTGCCCCTTATCTTTTTTTAGTTTTCAATTTCGTCCCTTATCTTTTTTTAGTTTTCATTTAAGTCCCTTAAACTTCAAAAATCACATCAATTTCGTCTTTTCTGTTTATTTATTCATATTTTCTTAGACGAATCACCATCTGACACGTGGCAGAAAAATAAAATAAAACAAACTGCCACGTGTAAGATGGTATTTCGTCTAAGACAAAAAAAGAATAATTAAAAAGAAAGGACGAAATTGAAGTAATTTTTGTAACTTAATGGACTTAAATGAAAACTAAAAAAAAGGATAAGGGACGAAAATTACAGTTTAACCTATATTTTTTTAACTTGTTTGGTATGTTGTTATTGTTTAGGTTCCTTCCGTCAAAGCCAGCTGCGAAGGCTATCACGGAAGTAATTGAGCAAAATTACCACACCTATTGGCCCACCTGGGGGACGCTGACGGTGATGATGGCGGAGGCACATGTTCAATTCTTTCGCAGTAAGTTGTTTATTTTTTTGTTGCGTATTATTTTTTATTTCATGAATCTCAATTATTTTTAATAACGTATTATATTCATACAGAGAGGTTTCTTGGAAGGAAGAGCAGAGGAGCAGATCAAGAAGAACTTCCATATGAAGGCTTCCCACCGCCTATCCGATATGCTTAGAGATGCCCGCCTCAATGGGCAGCCCACTTGGATAGGAGATGAGATCTGGCGGCGACTACAAGCGAACTCCCCGAGTTCAAGGCGATGGCGAAAGCGAAGAAGAATAGAGCCTCTGAAAAGGGTGGGAGCTTGCATATCGGAGGTTCGGTCGGTAGCAAAGACGCTCGACTTGTACGCTTTATATTATTATTATTATTATTATTATTATTATTATTATTATTATTATTATTATTATTATTATTATTATTATTTAGTTAAGCTTTTTTATTAAATAATTACAGCCTCGTGATTGAAAAGGAGGTTCATTACACGAGCTCCATCGTGCAACTCATATTAGGAAAGGTACCGGTGATTTTGTCGATGAGCGGTCGAGGCGGACCGGGTAATTATAAAACATAATGAATAGTTTTTTAACAATGTTTATATTGTTTTATTACAATAAAAATTGACTAATTTGTTTATGTTTGTGACAGAGGAGTTTGAGGCGAGGATGTCTCGAGTTAGATCTCGAACATCCTCATGTTTCCGCCTCGTAGCCCGGAGAGGATCCACATCGGCCGATGGTTTGGGCGAATGTTGTTGGCGGCAAGAAGAAGGGTCGCCTATCACGGTCTTTGGCGACCTTGCCGGCAACTACAAGAAAGGGCCCATTGCCTGCTGGAGAGTCGCCCAGCCGATCGTCTTTGCCATGGATGAGCGGGAGATAGCAGAGTTGAAGCGGGCCATGGCCGAGCAAAGAAATGATTGGCGGCGAGCAAAGAATGGATCGCGCCCAAAGAATAGGAGGAAGCCCGCCGGACGGCTGCCATGTTGGCTCAGGTGCTGCAGCAACAGGAGGATCTGTACCATTTGCTAGCTCGCCAGTCGCCTCCTCCACCGCCTCGCCTCCGCCTCCGCCTCATAGTACTGGTGATCATGTCGATGATGCAGATGGTGATCATGATCATGATTATCAGGACTATTAGTTATGTTTTATCGATATTTTTTTATATTTTTGGATATTTTTTATTACTGTTTTGTTCGTCGATTTTTTTTATTTATTTGTTACGTTTCTTTTTTTTAATTTGTTTTATAGTTATGTTATAGCATTGCATTTTTAAATACAGGAATAAATTAATAATTAAGTATGTTTGTATCGATATTTTTTTATATTTTCGGATATTTTTTATTAGTGTTTTGTTCGTCGAATTTTTTTATTTATTTGTTACGTTTCTTTTTTTTAATTTGTTTTATAGTTATGTTATCGCATTGTATTTTTAAATACAGGAATAAATTAATAATTAAATGTGATAACTAGTAATCGTTAATTAAATAGATAAATAAATTAAATTGATTACACAAATTAAAAATAATTTAAAAAGTTAAATAATTTTTTAATAAAAATTTAAACAATTTTCAATTCAAAAAAAAAAATTAAAGTTCGGCTTTACCGACGGTTATGGCCGTCGGAAATGTCATCGGAATTATCGACGGGTTAAAACCGTCGGAGAAAGCCGTCAGAAATTTTTCCGACGGGTTAAAGCCGTCGGAAGTGACCTAACGATTATACCGACGGGCCAAAGCCGTCGGTACGTATTTGCGACGCGCATTTTACCGATGGACATTAGCCCGTCGGTAATCCGTCGGAATTTTTTTATTACCGACGGCATTTGTGGTAATCCCGCGATTTCTTGTAGTGGGAGTATGCTCCTGCTCCTACGTATCTCCGGGTGCAGTGGAGAAATCAAAGACTACGTAGCTCTTGAGTAGAAAATGGTTGTGTGTTGGTGGATTTTAATTAATCAATTTGACTTAAATTTTTATGATTTGCGTAGTGACTAAACCAAAAGTGGATTTGGCGTAATCACTACTAATATTTTAAGATATTTTATTAAGAATTTGTGATGACCAAACAAAAAAAGAATTTGGAGTAGTCATTGATTTTAAGTTTTTTTTTTTTAAAAGGGTTTGCATAATGACCAAACCAAAAGTGGATTTGGCGTTGTCACTACTAATTAGATTCAATAAGGGGATTGAAGAATTTTACAATAAAAAAGTATGGTTAATAAATAAAAGGGGTGAGGGGGACATTCACATGGTTTTTTTTTTGTTAGGAACCCTAGATTGGGTCAAAACCAATAGGCTGAAGCCCAAAATAAAAATAAAAAGAGATTGGTAAATAAAAGAGAAAAAAAATGGAATGCAGTTGGGCTAAAGCCCAAAGTCGAATTTTAACAAGAAATAAACAAACAAAAAAGAAATGGGCTGAAGCCCAATGAAAAAAAAGAGACAGAAATAACAAAGTAAAAAAAAAGGAAAAAGCAGAACGTGAAACAAAAGGGGAGGGAGTGCTTATTTGGGTTTCACTTTGAAACCCTAAAAACAAAGAGGGCTGCTGCGCAGCCATGGGAGAAAAAAAGGGGGAACGATCGCAAACGGGAGAGACGGAAGAAGGGGGTGCGCCGCGAGCAAGGAAGAGGGGGACTGGTCTTTGATGGGGGAGTGCGGGCCACATGAGCCCTCAACATCGCTGGCAAATGGGTATGATAAAGGGAAGCGTGCGAGAGAGGGAGAAGGGGGAAAGGGGGGAGATCGAGAAGGAGGCGGAAGGGAATCGCGAGAGGGAGGCTAAGGGGAGAGTGAAGGAGAGGGAAGCCGAGAAGAAGAAAGGAGGGAGGGAGGCTGAGAGGGCCATCGAGAAGGGGGAGGAAGGAGGAGGAAGAAGGAGGCTGAGAGGGCGAGAGAGAGACTGAGGGGAAGATCGAGAAGGGGGAGGAAGGAGTAGGGAGAGGGAGGCTGAGAGGGAAAGAGAGATTAAGGGGAAGGCCGAGAAGGGGGGAAGTAGGAGGGAGAGCGAGGCTGAGAGGGCGAGAGAGACTCTACCTTATTCTTCTCTTCTTTCTTCTTCTTCTTCTCTCTGTTTCTTTTTTTTTTTTTTGCTTCTGCGTTTTTTTTTGCCTCTGTTTTTTTTCTTTTGCCTCTGTTTTGGTGAATTAGGGCTTCAGTGTGGAGCCTCTAATTCTTTGATTGATGGTAAAAAAAAAAACGCCCAGAATTTTTTTTCTCTTTTTCCCTTCTTGTTGTTCTGTTGTTGCATTTATAGAGCAAAGGGGGCTATAATAGGACAATGGTTGCTGACCCTTGTATTGGCTATTTGCTGCAGGTATGGTTGGTGATGCAGGAGAGGGCAGGTGGTTCTGAGTGGTGCCTGCAAAGTTGCTTGGTTGGAGAAGAAATGGAAAAAAGCAAAGGAACAAGAAGAAAGCACCTTGGACCCATTCTCAAAATGCTTCTGCCTCTGTTGCTGTTGGTTGTTGTTGGGAGTGGCAGGGACGCAGCACTCATCCCTGTCCTCTCTTTTTTCTTTTGTTTTGTTTGTTTTTTTTTTGTTTTTTTTTCTGTTTAATTCATTGGCCTGTATATATTTTTGACATGTAATGGACATTGGACATTGGTTATATATTGGGCTTGCTTGACTATTTGCACCTCCTTTTTTTATTGCAATTGGGCTGAAATTAGCCCAAAGGATTAATAAAAATGAACCCAAAATTTGTTGCTAAGAATAAAGTAAAAACAAAAATAAAAATAAATTACAAGAGGTAGGCGGACAAAATTGGGGTATAACATTGGGGGTTTTAGTATTATGAAGAAAAATATAAACCCCTCATTCAAGGTGAGAGACTACCCTTCTTTTCCATTCTCTTTCCTCCTTCCTTTTATCCAAAGCGCTCTCCTCCCCTTCCTTCCTAAACTCCCAAACGGAGCCTTAGGGAATTTCTATCGTACATGACCTATTTCTATAAAACACTGGCTTATCTTAACAAATTTTTATTAATTTTCAATCCTTAGCAATATTTCCTTTCTTCTCCAACGCTGCACCACCATCATACCTTATCACCGCCTCATCTGCCCTCAACCCTTCCCCCAGCCCCTTCAGCCTCCCACCCTTGTTTTGTAGAATAGAATGAAAGATGTCGTTGTGTTGTCACCGTACAACAACTATTTGCGCCTCTGAGCCACTGCCGCTCGTTGCCGCCATAGGTGACTGCAACCTGGTCCCTCGTCATTCACCACGAATAGGAAGCCATTCTCGTGACTTCTGACGGTCACTAATGAGTGAATATTTTATGATATTTTGGGGGTTGTTTCAAGCATATTTTCGCATGTTTCTAACCCATTTTATATTAGAAATCCTCATATTTGTTCATATTTTGCAGAAAAGGGTAAAAGAACTCACTTGGAGCAAAAGTACGCGATTCTTAGCAAAAACAGACCAAAAGGAGCGAATTTCTGAGCTTCTGGATAAAAGTACGGCCACATATACTCTATGTATGGCCGCACATCCCTTTGGTGGGCAGTAAGGGCGTACAAAGCAGTCAGTAAGGGCCAGCGCTGAAGTTTCCAGGTGTACAGCCATACAAACCTTCAGTACGACCGTACATAGTGACGAATTCAACTTTTACGCTGCTGTAGTATTTTGACCATAACTAGGGCTAGGAATGTGAGATTGAGATGATCTTCATGGCGTTGGAAAGCTCTCGAAAAGATCTACAAGATTGCATAGATTTGGATTGTGTATACGGCCATACATAGTGTGTAGTACGACCGTACATGTTGATGCAGTACGACCTAACGCCGAGGAAATTCGAAGTACAGCCGTAGATAAAGGAAATATGGCCGTAAATATGGCCAAAATTGGCTTATTTGAAGGGTTTCTTGAGCTAATCTTTCCACATCTATAAATAGGGACCCAGGTCCCCTTATTCTATACGATTTTGGAGAGAGAAAGAGATCAAATCCTGATTTTAAACCTGTGGAGCCGTCAAGAGGATTTTGGAGTGCGAGCCTGGATTCGTCTAGAAACTAGAAAGAGTTACTTCCCAGTTTCCTTTACTATTCTTGAATATGTTTCCTGTTTATATTGTTTTTCTATTTTGTGACATGAGTATCTAAGCTCTCTTCTAGGGTCTTTGGTGTAGTTTACTGATGAGTGAATATTTTGTGATATTTTGAGAGGTATTTTTAGTACATTTCTCCATATTTCTAACCCATTTAATGTGATAAATCTTCATATTTGCTCATATTGTGCAGAAAAGGGTAAAAGGACCTTCTTGGAGCAAAAGTACGTAATTTTTGGAAAAAATAGATAAAAAGGATCAAAATTTTGGGCTTTTTAGAAGGAGGTACGGCCGCACATACTTTATGTACGACCCTACACCTCGTGGTGAACAGTAAGGGCATACAGTGCAGAATGTATGGGTCAGTGCTGAAATTTCTCAGATGTATACCCTAAGTAAGTGAACGTGAACACAAGAAGGGGGGTTGAATTGTGTTAAAAACTTTTCGCAAACTATGCGTAAAAACTTCAAAAGAAGTTGTTCAAAACTGTTTTGTTTATCGGATGCAGAGAATTAATTAGGACCGGATGCAGAAATTTAAACAGTTTATAAAAACTTGTTTTACTGAGCAAGGTAAAGATAAATAATATAAAGCAGTAAAGAATGAGAATCAGAGATTTATACTAGTTCACCACCAACTGGTAGCTACGTCTAGTTCCTTCGTTCCTGAAGGATTTTCCACTATAATCAACTGATTACAATTTCTTCAAGAGTATTCTTCTGTCACAAACTTGACAATACTCTCAACTTCTCAAAATGACTCAGTACAGTCGAGCCTTTGAGGAACAGAGCCTTAACTAGGCCAAATACAGTTTTACAAAATAGATTAAGATTTTGATAACAATTAAAATAACTCTCACTGAGAGGATGAAAAGATTAAGCTCAAAACAGAATAGCTTTCTACAAGAAAGTATAGGACGCTGAGTTCAGTTCAATGTAGACCAGAAACTTGGCACGAAGCTTGATTGCACACTTGAGTAATGTTGCTTTCACAATGAAGTTTCTTCACGTTTCTCTAACTCTTCTTTAATGAATACCTTGGGGTGTTTATAGGAGTCTTCAAGGGTATTACCGTTGCAGTAAAAATATCTCCTTGCTATTGAGTGAGGTAATTAGAAATGTAGTCCTTTTCATCCTTTCCAGAGAATATCAGAATAGTACACATTACCGTTTTCGTACTATCTGCAATTTGCAATTGTCTTGTACGATTTTTGTCTTATGCTAAAGGTGTCACCTTTGCTTCCTCGTACATCAAAATGAGTGCACAAAATCAAATTCGAATTCCGTTCCAGAACAGTCTGAGGCTGAGAGCAAAAATGTGATCACCACGTGCTTCATTAAAGAGATCAGACGCTCGCTCAGAACAGAGGATAGATCCTCGTAGCAATTGAGTATTCCACGTGTCAAGAAGTCACACTGCTAGACGCTTGCTGTTAACCAGATGCTAAAGTGTGTTCGGATGCTGACACTAGTGGATTGTATTCAATTCTTTTGTATATTTCTTCTTCTTTCTTGAGTGATTTGTACATATATAAATGAAGCTTTTGATACCTGTACACTCAAAGATATGTCAGAAGATAAATTGTTCTCTTGAGAAATATTTTGTTATCATCAAAATCAATGAGGGTCTAAACTTCTCAATCATTTAGGTTCCAACAATAAGGTCGTACATATTTGTGCGTGAAAGTTTGGATTCAGGAGCTGTGCGAAATACGACTGTACATACTAAGGAAGTATGATCGTACATAATAACGGATCAGACAATTTTGAAGGCCTATTGACCTAATTTTACCCAACTCTATAAATAAGGGATCAATCCTCATTTGTGGGGGACGTTTTTGGAGAAAAAAAAGGCCAAATCCTAATTCGAAGCTTGTGAAGCCGTCAAGGTGACTTTGGAGCATGAGCCAGGATTCGTTTAGGGACTATAAATAATTTCGTCCTGGTTTCTTTTACTATTCTTGAATACATTTCCTGTTGGTATTGTTTTTCTATTTTGTGACATGAGTAGCTAAGCTCTCTTCTAGGGTCTTTGGTGTAGTTTACCTTAGTAGTTCCTTAGCTATGCCTTAGTGATTACTCTATTCTATTTCTATTTTGAATTTATTATCTATGTTAAAGTCCCTTAGTATTATGATTGCTTGCAATTTATTTATCTATGTATGAGACACTGCATAATCTATCGGAGGATCCGAGATTTTACAACAAGGCAATAAAAGAACCTTAGGTAATTAAATTGTATGTTTTAGTTAGTTAATCTGTCGGAGGATCCGGGGTTAATTAATGGACTTATAAGGGAATTGGGAACTTATAACAAAACCAGTTAGGGGAGATATAGGACCTTTTGACCAATTCAAACTCCTAGATTATCATAGGACTTAATGCTTTCACCCCAAGGTTGGTCTTAGGGAGAAAAGGGTATTAGTTGTCTAAGGATCAGGGCTAATAGATAGAAAGGGGGTCAATAACATAGAATAAAGGAGGAATATGATAAAATATGATTAAGAAATGAACGAATGGGATAAATGAAACCAAGGCCCTAGGCTCTAACTCTATTGTTTTCTTAAACCCTTTTCACACTTTCTTTCTCCATTGCGCATTCAAACTAACTATTCGACTCTTAAATAATTGAGTCGCCTAAAGTAGATTAATATTTATCCTTATTCCCTGTGGGTTCGACAATCGGGACTTAATATCCCAATTTATTACTACAGCTGACCAGGTGCACTTACCTGAGACACAAAATGTTTTTGGCGCCGTTGTCGGGGAATAACAGATATTACTGATCGAAAAAGGGTTCTTAATTAATTTAAGCACTTTTTCTTTATTTTTGTTTTTTTATAATTTTTCTTCAAAAACCCAAAAAATTTTCTGTAGCCCTTTTCTTTTTGAAATTTGTGCCTTTTAAAAAAATTTATTACTAATAATTTGGTTTGTCCCTCCTCTAGAATTGTGAGAGTTTATGCTCACCTGCTCTCAGGAACCTCCCCAGTTTTTTGATCTAGAAATTGAGAGAACCGCAAGAAGGATTAGAGCGGAGCACCAAGGAAGAAACATGGGAGAAAGAAGAACTCTGCAAGACTACTTCACCCCCTCTGTGGCACTGAATGAGAGCATTACAGCCCCTGAGGTAGCAGCCAACACATTTGAACTGAAACCAACTCTCATCACCATGGTTCAATTATCAGTCCAATTCAGGAGACTTGCATCTGAAGACCCCAATGCTCATCTGAAAAAGTTTATTCGAATCACAGACACCGTTAAGTACAACTAGGTGCCTGCAGATGCCATACAACTAAGCTTGTTCCCGTTCAGCCCGGATGATAAAGCTACTCTTGGCTTTCATCACTACCGGCAGGATCCATCACTTCATGGAAACAACTAACTCAAAAGTTCCTCAACAAATACTTCCCACACTCTAAGTCAACAAAGCTTTGGGTCGAAATTGCTTACTTCAATCAATTTGAGAGTGAGTCCTTAGTAGAGGCCTAGGAGAGACTTCAGGACATGCTGCGCAATTGTCTCCACCACAAGTATGAGGAGTGACAACTAATCCAAATCTTTTACAACGGGTTTTCATATCACAATAGAGCAACCGTTGATGCTGCCTATAGAGGATCTATTTTGAAAAAGGAACCCAGAAATGTGTATGCACTTATTGAGGAAATGGAAGTCAATAATGGGCAGTGGAACACTAGTGTGACATCTTGGTTTTCAAACAATATTAGGAAAATAATTAGATTAGTAATTAAGTGATAAACGAGTGTTTAAAATATAAATTACTGGTAAAACAGGCTTGAAAAGGACTCAAAAACCCTAAGAATGCCCTAGAAAATGACTTGAAAGAGAAAATCGAATCTCCCTCCTTGTGTTTGGTCAGGACGCGACCGAGATTGCACTAGAGATTACACTAGAAGTCATCGCGATGCGATGGAAGGAATGATCTAGAACCTTATAGAGTTTCGACCGTCACAACACGATGGAGAATGTAAAGGATGCCATCGCGATGCGATGGATGGCGATGGAAAGTCGGTGATTTCAACCGTTGGATGGGTAACATGTGGTGTGACATCCTGATTTTCAAAATAATATTAGGAAATTAATTAGGACAGTAATTAAGTAATAAACGGGAGTTAGAAACCTTAATTAAGGACAAAAAGGGTTTAAGAAAGGTCTAGAAACGCCCTAGAAAGTCGTAGAACACTTGAGAATTTTCTAGAACGTCAAAAATGAGATATTTTTGGCCAGTCTTGATCGCGACACAATGAGACTAGTACAAATCTGGTCGCGACGCGATGTAAGTCGATGAGTTAAGTCGGTGGATCAGAGCGTGGGATTGCTAACATGTGTACCACGTCGCGACGTGACAGGATTTATGCCTGAGGACCATCGCGACACGATGGACCCAAAAATGTCTTTAATACCACCTTTCACCCTCCATTCTCCTCACCTTCTTCCGAGGCCTTCTTGGGAATGCGTGGAGGAGCTTGAGAGGCGCGACAGGGACACGGGGACGGGACGCGAGCAGCAGCGATCTTCTAAGCCAGGTAAGGGGCAAGATACCGTAATCACTAGGGAAAATAGGTAGTAGAGTAGTACTGTTAGCATGAGTAGGGGTCCCTTAACCCTACTAGGGGTTGATAGTAGCAACACCTCAAGAGAGAGGTTGTGGTGTGTGGCGGCTAAGGATAGTTACCGTAGACCTATCAACCAACATAGGTTATGGTTATAAGATTAATAGACAGTCGCTTATGCGACGTAGGGAATAATTAATATGTTGTTAAATATGATAAGTGATGATTTATGATATTCTGTTTTATGCCTGATATTTATGTGCTGGTTGCATATGATATCTGTGAGTTTGATGAATGGCCTAGAGTCAAGGGTGACGCCCTCGTTAGAGGTTTGTGAATCCCTTGATAGTAATACTAAGTATTACTATCGATACTCTATTTGTGGTGATGGTCGGGTCAGTGTACCCAAGGTTTGTGTACCTGAGATGTATATGATCGATGGTACGGAGTAGTGTAGAGTAGGTGGATATGACCGAGCTACAGGACTCCACGTCTGACAGGTGGACAATCTTGGTCATTCCTGTTATGGGAATGTCGTCCGAGTGCATGGGACGGTGCCTTACTCCGGCAATTGGATATTGCAGTATGGGATGTCGTAACCAGTAATCGGAGAGGGTAGCGTAACAAGATATGCTCCCGGGACAACCAACTTTTCTGATTCGGTGCTCTAAGACTGGTGATCAGTCTTGGAAGTATGGCATTAATGGTCCGCAATATTCAGCGATAGTCTGGGTCAGTAGGGCTGGTAATTGAGCCTGAAATCTCTGGGACAGTAGGGCTGAAACGTCCGGCAGTCTGGGTCTATAGGGCTGGTAATTGAGCCTAAAAGACCGGTGACATGTGTCAGTCTGTGGAATCAGAGTATGATGTGGTCTGTGATTGTGTGGTCGAGTTGTCAGTATGACGTATCAGTATGGTTTAGTTTGTGACCGTATACTTAAGATTTGAGTGTGTATTTGTAGTAACAGTCATGTTGATAAGTTGCGATGTCTATGATGACAATTGCTATGTTTATGGTTGTGTTGTGCATGATGACAGTATCTCTGCTATGCTATTTTCCTGCTTAATGGTGATTGATGAGTGTCTTAGCCCTTCATTTTCGGTGTTTTCTATATTGTATGATGATGGATAGTAGATGAATAAGAAGTTTAAGTACTTAAAGCCTGGGAAACAGTGGTGCATCACGGCCAGCGTGTCCTGTTGCGTACTCTGATATTCGATTGAAAATGTGTTATTGTTGAGGTCAGGATAAAGTGACGCCATGTCTCTGTGGGGTGTGACACGTGGCACGAGTCACGACGCGACAGACTTTGTGTCTGTCCTGGTCCCGACGCGATCGAGATAAAGTAGCCTATAAATAGGCCTTCACCCCTCCCTTATTTCTTGCCTCAGAGCTTCATCTCTCTGGCCATTTCCTCTAGAGCAAGTATGCTCTGCACTTGCCTCGAATGAAGATCTGGTGCATCAGAAAGCTCTTGATAGGAAATCCTTAGGTTTGAGAGAAGGGTAAGGCTCAGAGGTGTAGGAGCGCGGATGGTGGTCGAGGGTCAATGCTTAGGAGGGGCCTAGCGGGAGTACCAGGTAAGGGGAAAGATACCTTAATCACTAGGAAAATATGAAGTAGAGTAGTATTGTTAGCATATGTAGAGGACCTTAACCCTACTAGGGGTTGATATCAGCAACACCTCAGGAGAGGGTTTGTGGTGTGCGGTGGCTAAGGATAGTCGCCGTAGACCTATCAACCAACATAGGTTGACTTACGTGTTTGTCTGGTATGATAATATGGTTAGTTAACAGTCGCCTTAGCGACGCTAGGAATAATTTATATGCTGATTAATTGTGATCTGTTGATACTATGATTTATGATATTTACATGGTGGTTAAATCGGTATGATATTTGTGGTGTGATGCTGTAATGCATAGCCTTATAGTCAAGGGTGACGCCCTCTAGTTGGAGGATTACGAATCCCTAAATGGTGATAGCAAATATTGTCGTCGATACTCTGTCTATCAGTGGTGATAGTTGGGTCGCTGTACCCGAGGTTGGTGTACCTGAGGTATCGACGGGATGGTCTTCAGATAGTCGGTGGCCTTGAGGGGTATGGACTCGGCCAAGACCTTGAGGGGTATAGACTCGATATTTTTGACGAGGCTCTCCATGTCCGTGGTACCAAAGCAACGGAGTAGTTTGGGGATAGTCGGTGGCCATGAGGGTATGGACTCGGTCATCCGGACGAGTCTCCAGGACTCCACGTCTAACGGGTGGACAATCTTGGCCAATCTCTGTATAGGGAATGCCATCCTTGTGCACGGGACGGTGCCTTACTCCGGTAATTGGATATGGTGATCCTCAGTATGGGGAACACTGTAACTGGTAAGCGGAGATGGTAGCGTATCAGGATATGTTCCCAGGACAACTAACTTATGTCTCATTCCTTGTGCCCTGAGACTGGGGATCAGTCTAGGAAGTAGGGCTGGTGATCAGCCCACAATATTCAGCAACCTGTGATTTGGGTCAGTAGGGTCGGTGATCAGGCCAAAAGCTCGTGGTTAGTGTCAGTCCGTGGTATCAGAGTATGATGTGGTCTATGACCGTGTGATCAAGCTTGTCAGTATGTCGTATCTGTGTGGTATGGTCTGTGACCGTGTGCTCAAAATTCTGAGCGTGGTGACAATCATGTTGATAGTTGTGATGTCCATGATGATGATTGTTATGTCTATGCTGATATGGTTGTGCTGAGCATGGTGACAGTATCTCTGCTATGCTTTTTCCTGTTTGTTAGTGATTGATGAGTGTCTTACCCCATCATTTTCTGTGTTTTCCATATTATATTATGATGAATAACAGATGAACATGAGGATCATGCACTTAGAGCCTGGGAAGTAGGACTTGGCAGAGGTAACCGCTGTGAGAAGGTTGCATAGGAGCAGTGTTGTATCACGACCAGTGTGTCCTTTTGCGTACTCTTATAATGAATAAAAATGTGTTGCTGCTTTAAACATACGTTTCAGGATAAAGTGACGCCCTGTCAAGGAGGGGTGTTACATTAGTGGTATCAGAGCAGTTCGGTTCTAATCGGACTATGGGAAGGGTCGAATCACTGGCCGTGTTTAGAGTCTAGTTGTCTCCACATCGGATGACAACTATGTTGGGACTAGGTAGAGAGTTTGACACTAGGAATCCTGTCCAAGAAAAATAACATTCTTTGAATTTTCAGGGACGAAAATTCTTTAAGGAGGGTAGTAATGTGACATCCTGGTTTTCAAACAATATTAGAAAAATAATTAGATCAGTAATTAAGTGATAAACGAGTGTTCAAAATCTAAATTACAGGTAAACCAGGCTTGAAAAGGACTCAAAAACCCTATGAATGCCCTAGAAAACGACTTGAAAGAGAAAATCGAATCTCCCTCCTTGCGTTTAGTCGCGACGCGGCCGAGATTGCACTAGAAGTCATCGTGACGCGATGGAAGGAATGATCTAGAACCTTGTAGAGTTTTGACCGTCGCGACGCAATGGAGAATGTGAAGGAAGCCATCGCGACGCGATGGATGGCGGTGGAAAGTCAGTGATTTCAGCCGTTGGATGGATAACACGTGGCATGAGTCGCGACGCGACGGACTTTATGGCTGTCCTAGTCGCAATGTCATCGAGCTAAAGTAGCCTATAAATAGGCCTTCACCCTCCCTCATTTCTCGCCTCAGAGCTTCATCTCTCTAGCCATTTCCTCTAGAGCAAGTATACTATACACTTGCCTCGAATGAGGATCTGGTGCATCAGAAAGCTCTTGATAGGAAATTCTTAGGTCTGAGAGAAGGGTAAGGCTCAGATGTGCAGGAGCGCGGATGGTGATCGAGGGCCAAAGCTTAGGAGGGGCCTAGCGAGAGTACCAGGTAAGAGGAAAGATACCTTAATCACTAGGAAAAATAGGTAGTAGAGTAGTACTGTTAGCTTGTATTGGGGACCTTAATCCTGCTAGGGGTTGATATCAGCAACACCTCAGGAGAGGGGTTGCGGTCTGCGGTGGCTAAGGATAGTCACCGTAGACTTATCAACCAACATAGGTTGACTTACGTGTTTATCTGGTATGATAATATGGTTAGTTAACAGTCGCCTTAGCGACACTAGGAATAATTTATATGCTGATTAATTGTGATCTGTTGATACTATGATATTTACGTGCTAGTTAAATCGGTATGATATCTATGGTGTGATGATGTAATGCATGGCCTTAGAGTCAAGGGTGACGCCCTCTAGTTGGAGGATTGCGAATCCCTAGATGGTGATGGCAAATATTGTCGTCGATACTTTGTCTGTCAGTGGTGATAGCCAGGTCGGTGTACCCGAAGTTGGTGTACCTGAGGAATCGACGGGATGGTCTTCAGATAGTCGGTGGCCTTGAGGGGTATGGACTAGGCAAAGACCTTGAGGGGTATGGACTCGATATTTCCGATGAGGCTCTCTATGTCCGTGGTACCAAAGGTACGGAGTAGTTTGGGGATAGTCGGTGGCCTTGAGGGTATGGACTCGGTCATCCGGACGAGTCTCCAGGACTCCACGTCTGACGGGTGGACAATCTTGGTCATTCTCTGTATAGGGAATGTCGTCCTTTTGCACGGGACGGTGCCTTACTCCGGTAATTGGATATGGTGATCCTCAGCATGGGGAACACTATAACTGGTAATCGCAGATGGTAGCGTATCAGGATATATTCCCGGGACAACCAACTTATGTCTCATTCCTTGTGCCTTGAGACTGGGGATCAGTCTAGGGAGTAGGGCCGGTGATCAGCCCGCAATATTCAGCGACTAGTGGTTTAGGTCAGTAGGGTCGGTGATCAGCCCGAAAGCTCGTGGTCAGTGTCAGTCTGTGGTATCAGAGTATGATGTGGTCTATGACCGTGTGGTCAGGCTTGTCAGTATTCGTATCAGTGTGGTATGGTCTGTGACCGTGTGCTCAAAAGTCTGAGCGTGGTGACAGTCATGTTGACAGTCGTGATGTCCATGATGACGATTGTTATATCTATGCCGATATGGTTGTGCTGAGCATTGTGACAGTTTCTCTGCTATGTTGTTTTCCTGTTTGTTAGTAATTGATGAGTGTTTTACCCCATCATTTTCTGTGTTTTCCGTATTATATTATGATGAATAACATATGAACAAGAGGATCATGCACTTAGAGCCTGGGAAGCAGGACTTAGCGGAGGTAACTACTGTGAGAAGGTTGCCTAGGAGCAGTGTTGTATCATGACCAGTGTGTCCTTTTGCCTACTCTGATAATGAATAAAAATGTGTTGCTGCTTTAAACATACGTGTCAGGATAAAGTGATGCCCTGTCATGGTGGGGTGTTACATCTAGCGACAGGAACATAAAGAAGAGGGAGGATTGTGTCAGGTTGAAGCCAGTACAACTATTGATGCTCGGTTGGAGGTAGTCACTAAACAGCTAGAGAGCCTGATGAAAGTACACAGTCAACCAGCCCCAGCAGTATCTGACACCCCTGTGGAAAATGTGAAATAATAGGTCATGAAACCGAGAGCTGCCCAGGAAACCCATGGACTAACCAGACTGAAAAGGCAAATTTTGTTAGTAACAGGAGTCAGAACAACCCCTACTTGTCAACATATAACCTCAGCTGGAAAAATCACCCTAATTTCTCTTGGGGAGGACGGTAGTAGAAATCTGGAGACTCAACACCATACAGGCCTCCCCCTCTGCAAAATTGAGAAAATAGGAAGCCGAGCCTTAGTGAAGTATTGGGGAAATATATAGAGAAGAATGAAGAGAGAATGACAAAAGTGGAGTCTCAGTTATCTACAATCACTAATTTGCTACGGCAAAGAGCACAAGGAGTGTTACCAATAGAGAAGGTGGATCCATGCAAGGCCATAACTGTCAGTTCATCCAGTCAAGGGAGTAGTAGACCTCTCAGGAAGGTCCCACAGGAGGAAATTACATTAAGTCCTCAGATGCCACCAAAACAAGGGGACCCAGTAGACTTCTACATACCCTGTTCCATTGGAGGTGCACTTTAAGAAGGCCTTATGTGACACCGGATCAACAGTCATTGTGATGCCATTTTCGGTGATGATCAAGTAAATTTAAAGATGGGAGGCAGACAGATCGACTGTGATTCCAACTAGGTAGTAAAAGATGTTTTAGTATAGGTTGACGCCAAGGAATTTGTAGTGGATTTCCTTATTATGGATGTGCCCGAAGACCCATATGCCGAATTGATTCTGGGAAGGCCATTCCTAGCAATAGCGGATGCCCTTATTGGAGTAAAGAAGGGAGAGCTTACCATCTGCACCTGGGATGATGAGATGACGTTCAGCTTTGGCAGGACAAACAAAAGAAAGGCTGGCCTTGTGCCCGCTTATGCAATTCAAGAATCATCCATGGTGGCTACCACTCCTGCACCAACAACCCCAGTCCATACTCATCAGATAGAAGTCAGAAAGAGCCTATACAAATTCTTCTAATTAGAACATAAAATCGTAGCTGAGGCATGGGACAGGATTTAGGACATCTTGGGAGAGTATCCTCAGCATGGAATCGCATCCTGGAAAGTTCTTCAGATTTTTTATACAGGACTCTCGACTGAAAGGAGGCAGCACATTGATAATATCTGTGGAGGTTCCATGTTAGAAAACTCTATTGAAGGAGCCCTTAAGAAAATTACCAGCTATGTTCAGCAGACCCGCCATGAATCGCCTCCAACACCTGAATTGCACCTTCTCCAGTTAGTAAAGTTATCTACGCCGACAAGTTCAAAGGGGAACCTGGAGAGGATGTTATAGCTCACTTGCTAAAATTCACTGAGATGGTAGACAGTTTCATAGAGGAAGAAGCTAAGAAAAACGTGGCAAAACTGCGTCTATTCCCCTTCTCGCTAGCAGACCGCCTCCATCATTGGTAATAAGACCATCCCAGCAGACTCATTTATCCCATGGTCCATCACTGCAAGAAAGAGATTTGAAATCGCAAACTTTACCCAGCTCAGACATGAAACACCTATAGAAGCTTGGCAGCGATTCCAGAAGCTTATAGTAAGCTGCCCGTACCATGGTTTCCAGTCTTGGGTTCTAGCCCAAATATTTCATGAAAGCTTATGCAGCATTAGCAAATAGGCTATAGAGGCAGAATGTGGAGAAGCAATGTTCAAACATAAGCCTTCGGAAGCCTATAGTCTACTGCATGACATGGGGGTACGTAGAGATTCAACTTACTCCTTACCACGTGGGACTCCACAGTTCCACCAAGTAATGGAGGTTCACAGATGGCGAGCACTCTCAAGGAAAGACTGAGGCCGTCACTACTTAACTGTCAGCCTTGAGACGTTAAACAAGCGCTGGACAGGAGGCAACCTGTTGGTTAGCATTTATTCTTATTATTATTATTATATTTATTTTAGTTAGTATGTTTTCTTCTCTTTTAGCCGAAGGAACAAAGCTCTGGCGAACATCCTGTTTCTGGGAAGTCCCTATTACCTTTCTTCTCATCCTTATTTACTTTATAAAAGCATTGAGGACATTGCTTGATTGAAGTGTGGGAGAGAGATACATACCATTACTTTGACTCGTGCTCATGTCCCAATTTTTATGCCTAAATTGAAAATTTTTCGAACTTTAAAGACTTGTGTTTTTAGGAAACCCCACAAAATTTTATGGATGACAAGGAAACAACTGTGTTTATTAAGGGTCATTTTATGGAGATGAAAATCGGCAATATATTTCTTGCTTAATTCTTTGATGTGAACTTGCTTCTAAACTATGAGGTATTGAACCTGAAACAAGGGGATTGCTCTGAAATATTATTTTTACCCCTAATTTCCTTCTTTGAATGTATTTCCAATTTTGATGCATTCTAGAACTTGTCTCATGACCATTTCAAGGCGAAAAATTGATTTGTATCATGTAAGATATTTTGGGGCATATTTAGGCATTTTTTCAGACCACTTCAGTTGTTGTTGCAATTTTACTCCTTAGTTGCACCCCTTTAAGCCTACATTGTTGTATATCTTCCTTGGTACCCAGTAATGTTTTGCAGGATCTTTTTGATAATCCCTGGAAGTGGAAGAAAGAGCAATCAGGAAACGCTTACTTCTCTCCCCAGCACAACAATAAGGCAAGGCCAAATGTTTGACCTTGGCCTCATTACAACCTTTGCAACCCCAAAAATTATTTTTGCATGCATATAAACATTTTAATGGAGATATTGGTCTGGTTACAAGTTTATGATAATGTGCTTAATTGTGAAATTTGAGTGATATTATTCCCTACTCCCTTAAACACTTGGAGAGACAGTGAGTTGGGTGCCTTTATTCGCATTGAACTGTTTTGCAGGAAATTCTAGCCTCTAATTGGGCACTTAACCTACAACCCTAATTGCATGAGTATTGTCATCCAACTTCTTGACTCTGGGTTCCCAACTTTTTGAAGGCCTGTTGGCCTAATTTTGCCCAACTCTATAAATAGAGGATCAATCCTCATTTGTGGGGAACACTTTTGGAGAGTGAAAAAGGCCGAATCCTAATTCGGAGCCTGTGAAGGCGTCATGGAGACTTTGGAACGTGAGCCAAGATTCGTTTAGAGACTAGAAAGAATTCCTTCCCAGTTTCTTTTACTATTCTTGAATATGTTTCCTGTTGGTATTGCAATTTATTTATCTATGTATGAGACGTTGCATAATCTGTCGGAGGATCCCGGTTTTACAACAGGGCAATAAAAGAACCTTAGGTAATTAAATTGCATGTTTTAGTAATGTAACACCCTGATTCCCATCAGGAGGCTACTATGACTTTTAACAGTTTTTTTTTTGTAAAATTAAAAGAAGAGGATGTTGAACAAATAAAGTTGATTTAAAGAAAAACTCAGAGTTTACAAATACAATCTCCTTAAAATTTTCATAACACAACATAAGATTCAATGACTCAATTAGAAAATAAAGACTCGACATGATCCAGCAGCGAAACTGAAATATCCTTGACAATATTGGCTAGCTGACAAGCAAATTCTGGGTTTTTGTTTTTTCAGTCTCCAATATATCACCTGTCATCTGAAACAATTAAAAAGGAAAAGGGTGAGATATAAATTCTTAGTGAGTTTCCCCTGAACTCATCCCCTTACATACCACAAGTAAAGAATAGCATATGATCAAAACTCTGAATAATATTAATGAGATGCGAATATGACATTATCTACTAGCTGTATCCAATACATTACTGAGAGGAAGTTTAACTGATATGTAACACCCTTAATATTTTTCTTAAAACTTAATTGATAGGTTTCTCGTGAGTCTAACTCAGAAGACACTAACAATTAATTAGAGGTTGATATGGCAGTTAGAGCTCTATGACACAAACCCAGGCGTCCCTGTGGATTGCTATTACTATATCCTGGCCAACGCGAATAGAAGGCTATATAAAAACTAATTCCATTACCAATAAATGAGATATTAATAGTTCGTTTAGTTTGGGAACCTTGCGTTCCACTTTGGGAACCTTGCGTTCCACTAAACGTAATCTACCATGGTCTTGAATGTTACGTATCAATTATTCTTTATTCATTACCTAATCATTTTTCGAATGTTACATTCCTCAAATGCAAGAACTTAAGTTAATCTACTATTAACGCAGTTCATAAACATCATTGTTTGATAATTTCAAACATGCTATACATATACGTAATCATTCTAAAGAAAGGTTTAAACTTACTTTTAACACAAAGGATATTAAAGCATTACTCAGATAAAACAAAACCCTCATACTATGGAAACTAAACATTTATTCCAAATTGTTTGTCAACCTCATTCAGCATTCCACATGTTTATGATTAAGCATACTAATTATCAAACACATACTATAAATAAAATTTCAGCTTAACCCACATAATATTAATCACTTCATAAAATAGGTACTAACAACCAAGGGTAGTTAGGGCAATAAGAAAATTCTAAATAAAATTTTAGGTCATTACATATCATTTTAGGAGTCTAGAATCTATTTTACTAATTCAGAAACCACTTGTGCGGCCCCAATAAAATTAAAATCAACACATACATCAAAAGGTGCAGAATTTGACAATTTTTACGCTATTTAAAATAACCATTTTTCTACCATATCAAACGAACTCCGTTTCTTAATAACATTTTTATGTAAGTCCTTGACATACATATATTCATCAACATATTTTTATTTGGTCAAAAATGATTACCAATAAGTGCAGAAAAATCATTTAATTTTCGGATTTAGGATAGTAATTCTTCAGCAGGACTACTTTGGGTTCATAATGTCATAGAAGTCTCAAAACTTATCCAAAAATTACCAAATTTAATATGGAAGGTCCTAAAACACATATAAATCATTTCCAAGTGGTCTCATGCCAAAATCTTAATTCTATAATTCCCAGTATACTCAAAAAAAAAATTCATGGAAGATATCTAATCACACAATCCTTCATTTTTTAACAATTTAACCCAACTCCTATCATATCACTATCCCCATTCTTTTCTTTCTAACATAATGAAATATTCAACTACCAAATATTCAAGAACATTCAGAATAATACCCAATAAACATTTATCAAATAATCTAACGAACTCTAAATCAACCAAGCAAGGGAACTCACCTCTTGAAGTTAGAACCTTACAACCTAGCTTATCCTCTTGATTCTCTTCCCTATGGCCGAGCCCTAGCACTCCCTTTATACCCCAAGTGCTACTATTTTTCTTGTATCTTGAAGTGGTAGTGATGCACTACAATAGAAAACTAAATCAACAGCGCTTATTTTTTTGCCTTCGCTAGCACTGCCTAAACACCCGCTGGTGATTGTGTTTCGAAAAGACAACGTTTGGGAAGCGCTGGCGATTTTGAGAATAGTCAGCGCTTCCTTGAAGAAGCACTTTCTATTCTCAAAAATTCTGAGAATAGATAGCGCTTCCTCAAGGAAGTGCTACTGTAGGTAGGACTTTCAGTAGTGCTTCCGCTATCTATTCCCCCCTTTTTTAAAAATATTGATTTTTCATATTTCCTCTTTCATTCACCCTTCAAAAAAAATTGTTTTTAGTATAAAAAATCAATAAAATATGTTTTTAGTATAAAAAGTAAAATAGCCACAATGATTAAATTAGCTTTTACAAGCCTAAGCATGTGTTAGACTTGGTTCAAAAAATAGTTAAATGATAATCCTAAACAACAAAATCTGCAATCCATACATTAGAATAGCCACAACAATCAACAAAATTTGCAATGTACACGCGTGCGTAGAAACACAAATGGCCCCTAAAAACTTAATATTTGGAAACACAACAAACAAATAATGAAAATTCAAGAACAAAGAGGGTAACTGAGCTAATCACATAATTATGATGCACAAACGAATACTGATATAATTTAAATCCAATATATAATGTAAACAACACATAACTTAGTCAATTTGAGGAGGAAGATTATAAAAGGCTTTTCAGTTCAAAACACAAGATATACAATTACTTCCAAAGTTGGTGGTGTCAATCAACCGCATAAGATAAATTATTACTTAGCCAAAATTCATAGCTTCATGCAACAGATATATTTAACATATGCTTACATGAAGATCACTAAGGTAACGACCATTTGATTTCCACCATACATGTACAATTTATCTTGCAAAACTGCAGCTCCATGCTGAACATCTTTATCCTATGTTCCAACTTGACTTCCATTTTCAGAGGAAATAGTTTTTGTCTCTGGATAGGTGTTCCCATTCCCAATTGCTGGCTCAGCTTTGGAATTGTGCTGTCAAACCAGTAAGATAGAATCACAAAGCGGGATTAAAGAATAAGGAAAACTTACAATGTTGATGGTGATCATAAAAGTGGAGAATATAGAGGAAGATGTTCTCATTGCAATTCTCTTAATGCAAATTCAAGTTGACATGCCTCTTACATTGATCTAATTTTAAAGATCAAACCTAAGTGTCGTATTACGAAATCTGTAAATGATTTACAACAAAATCATGAAACTATTTTAGTTGCATAAAAATTGCATGCATGCCTAATGGGTGAAAGGTAGTAAGAACACAAGGAAGCAACTATATAATATCCCAAATTTTATTATTAGCCCAAAAACAGATTTCTTACTTATTTGACCATGAATTCATGCCATATTATAGTCACTCAGCGCTTACTCTAAAGTTTGTCTAGATATAATATGTGAATATAACAAGTAAAGCTCATTGCAAGCAAAAATCATGAATACATCTCAGCAAAAACAAGACTCAGTAATAGTATTATATATAGCCTTAAGAATACTCACATTTATTTGCACGTCTATTACAGGCTCTGCAATAAAGATAGATGCTCTTGAATAACAACCAGGATCTTCTTCCTACACAACAAAATAAAATAAAAACAAAAGTAATCAGATAACATACTCCATTATACAAAGGAAGAAATGAGAGCAGGAATGGAATAGTGCATCCTGCAAGTATAATTTCAAATATAACATCAATAGAAAAAACAATACAATATTCACGGACATGCATAGCAAAACCATAATTCTACAACAATGTAGACATATAGAATATAGAGGTTTCCTGGAGAAGTATAACAGTAGAACAGAAAAGCAGAGGTAGCAAACAAACCTGGCCCATTTGCTATGCTCCACAATCTTCCATGTACTGGGTTCTGGGATGTTACAAGGTCCTACACTAGCAAACAAGAAGTCAGCTATAATTTAATTCCTGAGAGGCCCACGTCAGAACCTAATCCAAATGTTTACAATGTAATTAATTTCAGATTTCACATGAAACGTAGAAATGAAATGAAAATTAAGAACAACTTTGTATTGATGGATGCATTTACTTTTCATAAAAGATATGTTTATGGATTTATAATCTACAAGCCAATAACTTATCCAATAATTAAATCTCATAAGTTAAGATTTAATTCATACAAATAAAACTATGCTCAGAAATCAGAATATGAACTAGGGTATTTCCAATTCAATCCCTTTGAATTACCTGAGTCCTGCAATAACACCAGTAGGCATAACCTTGGATGTTTCCAAGTAACGCTGTCCCATGATCCAAGTTAGTACAGCTGCACAAACTGCTTGGCGCTTCCATGCTCTCTCTTCACCAAGAAACTCCTTGGTAAGCACCCTGTCAAAAGATGAATATCAACGACATTCAAAAGAAGGAGAAAAGGGATAGATACAGGATGAGAAAAGAAAAGAGAGGAGGTACCATACACAAAACCACTTTACTTCTCTGACCCCCTCCAACCTAGCTAGATCTACAGCAGATCCAGGACATTCAGCAGGCAGAAGCACTCGCGTCCATTCAAGGAATACTACTCAAAATGGTTCAGCGCCCTGAAGAACAACCTCCTCCCATTACTCCGTCGTTCAATCACTGGAGAATCCCTAACAATCCTCTCAACCCATGTTGATATGGCCACCAACACTTCCAATCCTACTACCATGCCCTCGACTCTGCTGCCACCTCCGATCCCTCCTAACTCCTCCACCAAGACTGGCGCAACTCCCTCGAAAAACCCTTCTCTGGCTCTCCGACCTCCGCCCCTTCCTCTTCACCAACCTTGTTCGTTCCTTCCTTGATGAATTCGACTCCAACAGTGACATCGAAACCCTCTCCTCCTCCCAAAACGACGACGTTTCCTCCCTCGATCGTCCCTGGCAAGTCGCCATGGCGTGGCGTAACCCTTCTGAAACCCTAACCGCACGTACACTACTAGAAAACGCGGGATTACCGATAGCCAAAAGCCGTCGGTAATAGAAAAAAGCCATCGAAAATACAAAATTTTTTACGGATTACCGACGGCCAAAAGCCCGTCGGTAAAACGGTACGAGTTTTTTTAAATCGTCAGTATTACCGATAGGCTAGACCGTCAGTAAAAAGCCGTCAGTATTTTCCGACGGAAAAAGCTGTCGGTAAATACAGCATAGATTTTTTTAAAAAATAATTAATTAAATTATTTATTTATTTATATTTAACTTAATTTTATTAATTAATTGATTTATTTTATATTTATTTAATTATTTGATTGATTTATTTAAATTTTAAATTAACTATATCTTTAATTAATTTATTTAATTAACGAATTAACGATTAAATTGTGGATCTAATTATCTGAGCTAATAACATACTCACAATTCACCAAACTAAACACAAAATCAGTTAAAATTATAATTGTTGGAGCTTATAACATGCTCACAATTCACCAAGTAAACACAATCAATAAAAATCATAATTGTTGGAGCTTAAAACATGCTCACAATTCACCAAACTAAACGCAAAATCATAATTATTTGAGCTCATAGTCATATCCTAATCAACTATAAGTACTAATCCTCTACGATTCCAGTTGCTCCTTCAGTGACTTCAACACATATGACTGATTCATTGCCTTCTTTGAAAAAATGCACCTTCTGATTCTCAGCTAAATTGTGGTCAGAAACAAATTTGGACCACTTTGCTCCTAGATAACATTCTGATTTGCGATCTCTTCACCAAATGAGCGGCCAACTCTGTAATTCACCAGAAGGCAACTTAAAGTCCATGTGTGGTGGTTTGTTGGTGAATAAATGGATTCAATAGATGTTTTCGATATAGGTTCTTGAAAGTATTTGGTAGATTCTGGTACAAAATAAAATTACAATAAACCGGATGAATGTACTTTTCATTATAGTGGTCTGAATGATAAAATTTAGTAAAATAAATATGGAATAGAGTGAAAAATATCTTACAACGCTAGATAGCTGTCCAACATGTGGAATGTACTTAAAGAATTTGACAGGCATCATTAGAAATTTACGACTATAATGTGGATTCTCACAGGCAGTGTGGTTATGTATGGTTACGTTGAAATTAGAGTCACCAGAGTAGTTGAAAAACAACAAATAGTCGTCTTCAATAGTATATTCTTTAGCAATTTCCCTCCATCCCAATTTCAGCCAAATATGCCCATCAACTATTTCAGTTTGAACTTCCCATACATTGTTATCACAGAACCTAAACCTCAAAAGGTTTGACAATGTAGGACCCACTACATTTGTGAATTCTGTAGGTAGTTTCTGTACATAAATAATTGATGGTTTACTAAATTCAACAACATAAAACAAATATGTCTTCAAAACATTTTAGATTATTCAACACTTACAATCATGTCAGTATCATCACGTAATATTTTAACAACGAAGTGATCAACCGCCATGATGTTGTTGCAGAGTACCTGCTATCAATAGATTTGGATTTCAATAGAGGACAGTAAATTTAACTTCAATTCAACACTAAAAACACCAATTTTAAACATCAACTACCATTCTTGCTTATCAATAACAACACTGTAACAATACTATAACAACAAGAGACACAATAACTTAGCGAAAAAAAGAGACACAATAATATTTATTAATGTTCCTCTCCAATATAAATTTGTCAACCTATCTCATCATACAAACTTAGAGAAAAAAAGAGACACAATAACTTGTTTTTGAGTTTTAAACTACAAAATAAACTTGAAAAGAGGTTACATGCTAGAAATATTAGAATGCAACAATTCATCAAGGGTTGCTATATTTTTATTTTCAGAAAACTATGGACATTTTTCTTCATACAAAAACTATGGACATTTTTCTTCATACAAGTCATAACCCATATTTGGAGTAACTTGGAGGTAGTTTTAACTTGCTTATAACTATCACTTTTAACTAGGCTTGATGACATGAACTAACATTTCTACAGTTATTTCCCATAAACAGATAGTTTTCCAACCAACCACTAACTAATGCAAGCTAACTTTCCTCCGACCCTTCTTTCGAGGCAAAAGAGGAACTACTTCAATTTCTATCAAATAGAATGAATGAACTAACCCAAATTTTCTTCAAACACACACCACGTATAATGTATTAGGAAGGATATTCAAAGACTAATAACAGTCAAAGTGATTCAACAATTAAAGTTTTATCAAAAGAACTACTATAAACAAAAGTACTCAAAGACTATCGAGTATGTTCCTTTTGATTTGAAAACAGTTTGTAAGACACCTAAACTGAAAGAAGGAGCATTGTCACATATGCATTCCAATTGATTCTTCCAAAATGAAACAACTCTTTGAAATTTGTGAAATTGTTTCTTGCCAACATGGTGGATGACAATGACATTGCGATCTCAATTACTAAAACATTTCAAGATAATACCAATAGCTTGCAATTTGGATGAGAAGGAATAGTATATCATAAAACCATATCTGAAATTTAACTCATTTGCTTCAACAAACCAAGAAAAAGGGGGAAGGAACAGAATTTTCAGACGGAAAGCATATGCAAATGACAGTATATCTAAGACAAGTAGAGGTTGTTTTGGGGTCTTTTTTCCAAATGAACGAACAAACCAAAGGTACAAACCAAGCAAAAACATACTGCAGATTACAAACCAAGCACACAATATGAAGATTTGAACCAAAGGTACAAACCAGAAAACATGAAGAAACCCATTATTGCAACTGCCAACTAGCAAGTTTACGGTTATTGTATCCGATCCTAATGACAAGGTTTTTCTTGCAACAAACTAAGCAAAAGCATGCTCTTCCAAAATGAATAGTCTACATGTTACCTTCACCCTAACATAAAACATACATCAGACAAAATTCCCTCTCTGGAGAGAACTATACATCACTTCAACATAAAACATCATTTGTTAGCCGAAACATACATCACTTCAAAATTTCCTCTGTGGAGAGAACTATGAAGGAAATCAAATAAATATGTCGGTGTAGGGGTCAACAGACATTTCGTTAGGGTGCATACCGTCCAAGTGATGACTTGCAATGAGGGTGCGAAGAACTCAGGATCAGAGCACAGTTAAATTCCTTCGTCTTTTGTTTTGCTGCCCCTTTCTCCTCTTGGAAGAAACAGAATCCACAAATTCACAAAAAGAAAAAAAAACACAGTTAAATTCACAAAACACAAGAGATTCAAAACACAATCATAACACTGGCATTTTAGAAAAAGATCGACAACAATTAACTAAACAGAAAGCTCGCAAAACAAATAAATCATTTGCCATTAAAACCAAAAAAAAACTTACCTGAATCGCGAGAGAGAGAGAGAGGCAGGACTGTGGGCAGCACACACACTGAGAAAGAGAGAGAGGACAGAGTTGTGGAGGTGGCGACGGACGGTGCTGTGGAGGTGGCAGCGGACAGCGCCAACGGATGAGGATGGCGTGGTGGTGTGGTGGTCGGAACGATAGAGAGAAAGAGATGAGAGAGCAGAGCGCATTGTAAACAGTGAAGGGGAGATAAGGCTGCGTTCTAGTTCATATCGAAGCATACTGACGGCCTTGGACCGTCGTTACACGACGCGGCCTTACTGACAGGTTTTTTAGATACCGACAGTTATGCCCGTCGATATGCTATCGACCATATGTTACCGACGGGTAAGACCGTCGGTATTCAAAAAAAAAGTGGGAAACTATAACTTGTGTCCAACATTCCGACGGGTTAACTTTACCAACGGTTTAAGCCATCGAAAACACCGATTTTTTTACGACGGAATGCGCCCGTCGGTAGCTGCGCTTTTTCTTGTAGTGGTATGGACCAAATCGAATGCGGTCTTAGGGCTATTGTTCCCATGCTCACTGATCGCCTCGCATGTTGCCTCTCTCACTTCCCTCACTTTCGATCGTAAGAATGTTGCGAAAATGGTTGTGGGTTCTGATGTGAAGGGACACGTGGAAGAGGTGGTTAGCATTTTTCTTTATGCGAATCGGCTTAGGAGGAGTGTTCTTGTTGATATTATTAGTGCTGCCACTGTGTAAGTTAATAGATAGTGCTTTCCTAAGAAAGCGCTAGCGAAGGTCTATAAAAGACAGTGCTTTCTTATGAAAGCGCTAGCAAAGGTGGATTAAAAGATATCGCTTATTGTAGAAAGCGCTGGCTATTCTCGAACGATATAATTAGTAGCGCTTAATCAAGGAAGCGCTGGCTATTCTTTGACTTTCAGTAGTGCTTTTTTGAGTAAATGCTGGTGAAAGGGTTCATCATTTTTTAGTCAGCGCTTTAGTCTACAAGCGCTGTTTAAAATGGCACCATTTTTCAAACATTCTGTTGTAGTGATGGTTCATTGGATCTCTAAGTTGATTGCTCAAAGGTTGGAGGAACTCAAGTTCATCTTCCTAATTGTTTCTCTGTTGCAACCCGAATTTTGTAGGGTACTTCTTGAGATACTATGTTAAGTTGTGAAGTAGATGAGACTAGTTTGAGATGATAATAAGATTACGGGTGGAGTGGTGAGGAGATTGTGGGTGGTTTTTATGGAGCAAAGTGGTGAATGAGGGTGGTTTATGGTGGTGGCTGTGGAGGTGAAGTAGAGAGAAGGAGAAGCTCTTTGTTTCTTCTTTCTAGTGAGATAATGAAGGATGAAGGAAATGGAAATGGGTCTGCTCAATCCCCCTCCCTATGGCTGAATATGAAGTGAGAGAAGTGGGTGGTTAGTGGTTGAATATTTGAAATGCATGGCCTTTGACTGGGTGTTAGGATTTCCATGTGATAATCTTTCATTTGGATAAAAGACCATATTTTAATGTAATGTAGAGTGTGAATGTGTGTGTGTGAGGCGTGAGTTTAAGGAGGGAGAGAGTGAGAAGTGTAATTAAACTCATCTAATTAAATTTTAACTTAAGTAGTGTGTGTGTCATATACATTAGATAAATGCTTGAGTAGGTGTAATTAATCTAATCATAAATCTTAATCTAACTTCTCCCTAATTCTTTTCAAACTATATTTTTATCTCAAGGATGATCTATGATATAAGTATTTCTTTTTTCGACAAAATGATATAGGTATTTCTAATTACTTACTAATCTATAAATTCATCAATCATACACGTAGAAATGTAACCAAATAGAACATCAAATTTGAAATATATATGAAAATATCAAACTTAAGCATACATTTAAATATATTTATGATTAACCTTTATGACTTAATAAAATAATCTTCAAGATTTGGATATTACATTTTTAAATTCTTCTATTTAATAAGAAATAAAACACACAATCAGGGCTACTTAAATAAAACTAAACTCTCTCCTACATGTAATTGAATTTAAATTAAACATGGCATAAGGTCCCTAAGAGGAGGATGTTACATTTTAGTTAGTTAATCTGTCGGAGGATCCGGGGTTAATTAATGGATCTACAGGGGAATTGGGGACTTATAACGAAACCGATTAGGGGAGATATATGACCTTTTGACCAATTCAAACTCCTACACTATCATAGGACTTAATGCTTTCACCCAAGGTTAGTCTTAGGGAGAAAGGGGTATTTGCTATCTGAGGGTTAGGGAAAATAGATAGAAGGGGGTCAATAACCACTAGTGCAAATTCAGGATTTAAAATCGGTTATTTAGGGGTTTAAAATCGGTTGGATAACCGATTTAAATGCTCCGGATTTAGTAAGTTTGGGGATTTTAAATCGGTGATTTAACCGATTTAAATTCATTTTTTAAATCGGTTATTTATATTAACCGATTTAAAAAGTCTGGTTTATGGTCAGAATTTGGTCTTTAAATTAGGGTTTTTAAATCGGTTGTTTAAAAACAACCGATTTAAAAGACATTTTAAATCGGTTATTTTTATACAACCGATTTTAAAAGGTCACATTTTAAATCTACAAACAACCGATTTAAAATGTAATTTTTTTGTAAATTTTAAAATTTTTTTACAGCAACCATATATACCTATAAACCAAATACAAAATTTTTCCAGCAACCATAACCAGAACAACCACAGCAGCAAACTTTTTCCAGCAACTAAATACAAACTAAAATTAAACCAAATCAAATACAAACTAAAACTAAAACTAAAACTAATATTCAAATACAAACCTAACTAAATCAAAAACACAAACTTAAAATTAAACTTGAACTTTACTATTTGTTTTTTCCACCATTTTTTCTATTCTTTTTCCTCTTTGGCTCGTATTTCAACTCGGTATGAAATTTGCAAAAAAATTCTGCCCAGAGTTGTCTTATGGTCAAAAGCTCATCATTTGACATTGGTGTTGTGTCATTGAATACCTGTAAAAAAAAAATATAAACACTAGTTAATATAACCAAAATAATGCTTAATTAAGTACGAAATCAATTAAGCTTATTGAGTTTTTAAATATTACCTCCATCCAATTTCCGGTTATCCCCGCCGAGATAATGGTTATCATATTCCTCATGACATATATCTCACATGCCCACTCGTCGGTTTGATGTGCCACCTACAAATAAATATAAAAGTTGTGCACTCAGTTGATATTAAATATCCTAATATTTGTAAATGAATATTTTTAATTTAAACCACTTACTCTGGGCAACATCCATTCAGACGGATTACTTCTCCTAACTCCTTTAAGCCTGTTATATCCATCGATTGCACTGATAAAAAAATATTCATGAAAAGTCAAAGTTCTAAAATTATATCATAAAGTATATGTTAAGAATTAAATTGAATCTTACTTATTAATTCTTTCTACAATGGTTTGATTAGGCCGATAACCCAGGGAGCACAACCAAACGACAACGTGATCTTCAGGACAAATGACGGCCAACTGCCAATGGTCACTGCAATATTGGACAACAATAATGGTATGAAGAAACAGACAAACAAAAGAAAACTATATAAACACACGTAAATGAACTTACCTATAGCAGTATGGTGCTAAATAACATTGCCTCTTCTCTTCCCACATCTTGTTCTAGATGTATGCTTGAATTTCCTCCAATTTTTTGGGAGCAGACTTGGGACATAAAGAACCAATCTGGTAAGGCGAAAAAATTCCGTACCTATCATCATATCCCCTATCCTTACATAGGCGCCAACAGTACCTAATATATTGAAAAACACATTAATTAATATTACAAATGATTTAAGCATGCTTATAATATAAATTTAGATTGACATATACTTACGAGCCCCATAATGCCAGGTGGCATAATTCAAGCCAACGTCCACCCATAGTAATGGCGGTTATCTCCTTCTCACCAATCCAGTAATGTTCTACGGACACGGGGTCATAATCCATCAGTAGCCCCTATGACTTGCCCCCAAAGTCATATAACATGGCAGATAACTTTCTCAACCAATTAGTGGGGGTTGGCATCCCCGATTGGGACGGTGAGCAACTGTCCTTAGCGCTTTCATGCATAGGAATCTTCATAGAGTTGAGCTGGCCAGATGAGGGTTGACTTACACAAGCCATAATTGCAAGTCTCTGCAAAATGAAATTTTATAAATGAATAACCATCGCAAATTTACTTAAACTACTGAATTTATATTATAGCATTTTATACATACCTCAGCTACTGTCTTCTCTATCCTCTGACTAATTGTCTCCTGTAACTCTTGCATGTTGATGGCTGCGGGCTGACTTACGTAACCCTGAGTTGCAAGTCTCTATAAATGAAATTTTATAAATTAATATCTTCCTAAATCTAGTTAAATTAACTGCTTATTTTATATTGTAACATATTATACATACCTCGGCTACCGTCTTATCTACCCTCTTATTAAAGGTCTCCTCAAACTGCTGCATCAGCATTGCCACGAGGTGTAGCACTTCCATAATATGTCTTCAGACCGACACCAAAAGGGGCAACGCGGGGACGGCCACCGTGATCAGGTGTCCCAATGGCAGTAGTCAGGATATCCATACGTGTATCAGGAACAATAGTTCCTTGAGTGGCCTGATCCACAAGGTCATCCTGCCAACATATATGGTGTAAGTCAATATTATGCAAGGCATTACACTAAAAATGATATATTGAAAGTTTTACTTACAATTTTTTAGGCAACAGTGGCTGTCTCCTCATTTATATACCCTCCGGTTGGCTTTATTCGGGCCAACTTCCACTGCTCGTGACGTGGTGGAGAATCAACATCATCCACCGTCAACAGCATATTGCCACCCTTTTTTTGCATTTCCTTCAACCTATTCTCCTTCCAGGTGGCCTTGAAATATGCATAACCACCACGAGAAGTTCTGTGGTAGTACTTGTTCTTGGCCTGGTTTTGTTTTTCCTTTGCTCTTTTCTCCTGTTACAAATAACGTACATGTAAATTAGCTAAACGTAAAATCAATTAACATGAGAAATTAAGAAAAAGTACTAACCAAAAACTGAGGCTCATGTCGACTCTTCACAAATAACTCCCATGTTTCTTTTGAAATGCCTTTATACTTATGACATGGGGTCTTATATCTGTCCTTGTCACCAGGGCCAAAAACATAAGTCCTGGTGAGCATAGTCTTGTGTGACTTCCAATGATTAGCAGCATAAGATAGCCATCTCTTCTTAAGCCCTTTATCGCCAATATCAACATCAAATGTTTCCTTAAATAGACAATAAAATGATATTAGTAATAAACAGATTTAGTTAAATGGTATAAGAAATTAAAGGAGTTTGTAAAAAGAGTTATTACCGTCACATCCTGCCAAATGCAGTTTTTTGTGCCGTCATCCACGTTCTCCCATTCATTTACCAATATGCTAACCTTGTTTCTAGCCAACATAGCCATAAATGTCTTGAACTTAATTGCATAGTTCCCTGTAGGCTGGCCTGTCTCCCCATCAAACTCAATTGGATACATATATCCAGTCGGACGTCTAGAAGTCAACTCCTGACAAGAAGTGGTCGATCTAGAAGTCAACTCATGTCCAATATCACGGATCATGTCTTCTAACCGATCGTCCATTTCTACTTCAGCTTTCTTTCCTTCAGACACACTTGACATTTCGTTCTTCTCACCATGCCATGTTCATGTTGTATAACTACTGCAAATCCCATGGACAATTAGGTGTTCCCGTATTTTGTCGACTATTTGTGGTGTCTAGTTCACACAAATAACACACGGACAAAAAAATGTTCCGCCACTTTTAGGAAGCTTCGTTTGAGCAAAATTCAGAAACTCTTCTACTACCTTCTCGTACTCTTCGCTCAATCGATTTTATTGCATCCAACTACGATCCATAACTAAGTTTTGAAAAAAAAATACACACTTCAGGGAACGTAAACCATAACTTGTTATCGTCTACCTAGTTGAAATTCACAACTATTTCTAACAATGACATGGTTAATTAGAGTGCATTTAATGACATGCTTAATTAATTAGAGTGCATTTAATTAAGAGTACACGCAGTTCAAAGATATTTGCATACCTCACAAAGTATTAAGGTTAGGAGATAATGTTGGCTTGATGCCTTTAGAAATAACATCAAATCTAATTATTTATAGAACCACCATGCAGTAGAAATAACATCAAAATAAAATTAGGATTACAAAATGATAAATATTTAAATGTCAAAACTTTAAGTCATTATTGACTATTGATTATTACTCAGGAAGATAATTGTAAATGCAAAGTAAAACAAACTGAGGTTTCAATTCAACTAGTCATGAACTCTCAATTAAGCCAAGCCACACAATAATGGGGAAGCAATGCAATGCAATACCTCAAGAAGTACCTTGACAATAGAGATTGAAATGCAGCAAGCAGCAGCACATTCAAATTTCAGTACATAATAAATTTTCTGAAAAGCAGCAAGCAGCAGCACATTCAAATTCTACCTTACCTAACGTCTAGAATCAAAAGGAAAACCATGAAGCAAGAAAAAAAATTCTACCTTGCCTAGCATCTATTAACATACAGTAAAATAAGGGCAATTGTCTCTGTACCTTAAGAAATGTCCTAAAAAGATATATAAATATTATACAAATTTCACATAACCATTTTCACATCAAATTTTAACATGGGACATTCATTTTCTTATGCTAACAATATAATTTTTATCTACCGCATATCACATGACTCCAATTTCGTTTTAAACCCTGTTCTATGAGCTCTGTAGACAAATCAAATATGTGTTGGTTCAATTGAAAAAGATGTGCGCATCTCACAATATTCTGTGAGTTAAGTCTCTTACTCGTGGAGACTTATTTTCCACGTCGTTAGTGTTGGATGGAATCCTGACGGATGGACTATTTTCGCAACATTTGGATTTTAAGAGGACTTAATTCCCAAAAAAAAAAATTGGGGGACCATTTTCATCAAACTGGAAAAATATGGGACGAAAAGTGTAATTTAGCAAAAATTATAAATCACTGCCATACATACTGGTACATACAAGGCCAGGCATTTCCAAACTGAATTTTCTTCTACACATTTTCTGCTCCAAGAAACTATGCAAAATCTGGTCTAAATCACTTTATCTGATTAAACCATTATGATCTTGAATTTTGCATTATTTCCGACAATTAAAACATAATTGAAAGAAAGGCTTTAAACTAACATCAATTGAAGTTGAGCAAAATAATCCATAATACACAACATTATCCCTTTTTTCTACTTTATCACTAGACAATTGAACAATTCAATGTTCAACTCACATGATTTTTTCACCTAAACAAACATCGTAAGGGAAAATAAAAAAAGAATTAAAAAAAAAACTTACTATCAAAATATAAATAATGCATATCATGTTGTCAAGCTGCCTTACCAGTGAGAGTACGATGATGGCAGGAATTACTAATGTTTTGACCAAGACAATTCTTTTACCTATCACACAAGATTGGCAAACTCAGTTCTTTTAAAAAATACATCAGCAACGGTACATTGGCTACTTCTGATATAGAGCTTATAAAAAATGTGAAAGTTGTTTCAGAAGAAAATTAAAAAGAAAAATGAAATAGAAGCTATGAACAATTTTTTCCAGGTTTGCAACCAAAATAAAGATAAGACAATGTCAGTGATATTGCCCTTTTCCAGTGATATTGCTCAAATAACATTACTCTATCATGCCAACTGCATGTTAGAGGATCTTAGAATAAGAGGTGTAAAAATGAGTTGATGCAAAAAAAAAAAAGCTTCGCAAAGCAAAACATAAATAATGTTGAGAGAAATGGTGTCAGGTTATCGAGTAAGCTCAAATATCAGAAGCAGGACATAGGGAAAATAAACCAAGAACGGGTACATTTTGTGCATTTAAATTATAATGAACCTCCAAAGAAAGTCATTGATAATGTGATTCATATCACTAATCAGTGCAATAGATAAGCCCAGACCTTAATATCAAATCATTTCAAACTCTCGAGAATAAGCAAAATACTAAATTGACTGTAGAATGCAATTTGAAGAGGCAATTAACCTATTCTGGAAGAGGCAACCTACATATATATTGGACTACAAGAATCAAACTGTAATTTATGCTACAAACACAAATGGTATCAAATTTCCCATATGTTGAATGAAAACAAACCAATACTGACTGCACTTTGGAGATCTTCTACTGAATGCAAAAGATGGCTAATTAAGACAAAAACAAACCGACAAGAATAACTAGATATTTTCCCTGTAATACCAAATACATATATTTATCTATTCCTTAAGTTAGATTTCCTCTGTTTAATTTCACCAACACAAACAAACATCATCTCTTTCATATCAACAAGAAGCGGAAGCACAAAAGTAACCCTTACCAGAACCTCCCAGTGGATGCAGCAAACCTGTAGAATCCGTATAACTTATTCCTCCCAGAAAATCGAAAAACCTAATACCAGAAAATCCGATCATAGATTAGAGAAATTGAGATCGGAATCAAAACAATGGCGTCTGGAGAACGGCGATGAATCGAGGATATGAGAAAGAAGCGCTTCCCAACCCGAGCTTGAAGAACGGCGAGCAAAACAATGGCGGCTGGAGAACGGCGAGCAACCCGAGCTTGAGGCCTACGCAATTTTGAAGAACAGCGAACAATGGCGTCTGGCTTGTGCTGGTCGTGATGAAAGGTGAGCTTCCCAACCCAAGAATGAAGAACACGACGCGGCGAGAGGGACTGTAAGGTTTTCTGTTTCTGTTTAATATTTTGACTTTTAAATCGGTGTTTTAATACGACCGATCTAAAAGAATGCTGTTAAGTTTTTTTGGACCTTTCAAATCGGTTGTTTAGCACACCCAATTTAAAATCTTTTTTCGTAAACGATTTTAAACGGTTGTTATAAACAACCGATTTAAAAAGTATAGAAAAATGTTAAAACTTCAATTTAATTTCAAAAATGCCACCGCATTGCTTTTTAAATCGGTTATTTAAAACAACCGATTTAAAATCCCTATTTTGAAAGTTAATTTTGCAGTAGTGAACATAGAATAAAGGAAGAATATGATAGAATAGGATTAAGAAAGAAACGAACGGGATAAACAAAACCAAGGCCCTAAGCTCTAACTCTATTGTTTTCCTAAATGCTTTTCACGCTTTCTTTCTTCATTGTGCATTCAAGCCAACCATTCAACGCTTAAATAATTGAGAAGCCTAAAGGAGATTAATATTTGTCCTTATTCCCTGTGGGTTCGACAATCGGGACTTAAAATCCCAATTTATTACTACAGTTGACCATGTGCACTTGTCTGAGACGCAACATTTACCTTAGTAGTTCCTTAGCTATGTCTTAATGACTATTTTATTCTATTTATATTCCGAATTTATTATCCATGTTAAAGTCCCTTAGTTTTATGATTTCTTGAGATTTATTTAATTATGTTTGACTCATTGCATTATCTACGGAGGATCTGGTGTCTTACAATGGGGCTATAAAGGAACCTTAGATAAATAAATTGCATGTTTTAGTTAATTAATCTATTGGAGGATCCGGGGTTGATTAATAGATCTATAAGGGAACTGGGGACTTAAAACGGAACCGAAAAGGGGAGATGTATGACCTTTTGACCAATTTAAACTCCTAGACTATTATAGGACTTAATGCTTTCAACCAAGATTAATTCAGAAAATTAGTTTTAGGGAGAAAAGATTATTGGTTGTCTAAGGATAAGGGCTAATAGATAGAAGGGGGTCAATAACATGGAATAAAGGAAGACTAGGATTAAGAAAGGAACGAACAGGATAGACGAAACCAAGGCCTTAGGCTCTAACTCTGTTGTCTTCCAAACCGTTTTCTACGCTTTTTTTCTTCACTGCGCATTCAAACAAACTATTCGACGCTTAAATAATTAAGACTCTAAAGTTGATTGATACTTATCCTTATTCACTGCTGGTTCGACAATCGGGACTTAAAATCCCAATTTATTACTACATACAACCAGGTGCACTTGCCTGAGACACAATAAGTTTTTGACACCGTTGCCAGAGAATAACGGATAATATTGATTGAAAAAGGATTCTTAATTAATTTAAGCAATTTTTCTTTGCTTTTGTTTTTATTCGGAAAAAAAATCATTTTATTTTATTTTATTTTTATGCTTAATTTATTCTTTAATTAATTAAAGCATTTTTCTTTGCTTTTATTTTATTTATTTTTTTGGTTGTTTGTTTGTATAGTTTTATATTTAAATTCAAAAATCCAAAAAGATTTTTTTTATCTCTTTATCTAAAAATTCAAAAAAAAAAAATAGCCCATCTTGTTAAAAAAACTTACGTTATCTTGTTTTTGTTTTTCTGTTATTTTTGTTTTGATTCTTGATTTTGTTTTTGTTTTTGTTTTTGTTTTTGTTTTTGTTTTTGTTTTTGTTTCTATTTCTGTTAAGAATTTTTTATTTTATTTTATTTCATTTTATACTCGACTTTAAAAGAAAAAAATGATAAAATAAAATGTTTGTGCTAATGATTTTTCAAGAGTCTGTTTTGCAGTTAATCTTGTTTTGTAGGAACTAACTGAGAACCATGGGAAGAGGTGGCCTTGTGAAGTACAATGAGTTTTTGAACGAATATTTTCCAACATTCGAATTAGCCAAGTTTCAAGTAGAGCTCGCTAATTTCACTCAGAGTGAGCATAAGTCATTTGGAGAAGCTTGGGAGGGGTTCCAGCACTTGCTTAGAAATCTTCCCTACCATGGTTGTGAGACATGGCAGCTTGTTCAGATATTTTACCAAGGACTCTTCACTCAAGATCGGGCCTTTATTAATGCTACCTGCGGAGGATCCATATTGACAAAGGAGCCAGAGGAGGTGTACATATTGATAGAGGAAATTACAGAAAATAACAATCTGTAGACCTCTATAGAAGCTAATCATGTCAACAGCTCGTTTCGGGGAGAACAAAGTAGTACTCCTGATACGTTTGGGCCACCACAAATGCAAAATTCGTGGCAATAACAGGAGGAACAAAAGCTTGATGTTAACTATATCATGGCCACGTATTTGGTTAAGCATGATAAAACTTTCGAGGCTATTGAGGCTCAATTATTAAATATTGTCAACTTACTATCTCAACAGCCTCAAGGAGCACCTCCTCCACAAGCTGAGCCTACCCTAAAGGAAGAAATTGAGCAATACAAGGTACCCACAAAAGATGGAGAAACTCCAACTAAAGAGAGTCAGGCTGAAACAAAAGCTTCTACTGAAGGAAGCACTTATGAGGAGAGTAAGTAGGATCCCGTGGTTCTTGATTTGGAAAAAAAAATGAGAAAGTCCCAATTTTGGGGCAGACTCTTTTAGCCATTGATGTTACCGTAACTCAGGCTCAGAAGGGAAAGGTAACCGCACTGAGTGGCAAGGAAGGGAGTGATTTAAAAGCTTTAATTCCTAATGATTTGTCTCCTTTTATTTCCTCCTATTTCACTAATGTGGTTCTCATTGATGACTTTGATTTTTTAAGGATGTAGGACCCTTTTGGAAAAAAAAATTATTTTGCAGGATCCTAGCATATTGGTGGGTGGAGTTTGAAATAAAAATTCCACAAGATTTTGAAGTTCATCCACCACAGGAAAAAAGAAAAAACATTATGAACCACATGATTAGGAAGTTGAGAAGGGCTAGTGCAGTGAAAGCTAAATTTGCCTTTAGAGAGCCGCCCGATTGAACACTAGTACCGTCAGGCTCGAGACGTTAAACAAGCATTTTGCAGGAGGTAATCTGTATTTTATTTTTATTTTTATTTAATTTAATTTTAATTGTTTTGGTTTGTTTTTGTTTTTAGAGAATAAACCTCAAGCTCCAGAGGAAAATCTTGTCTCAGGGAAGTCACTAATACCTTTCTTCTGACTTTTACTTTATTTTTAAGAAGCACTGAGGACACTGCTTATATTAAGTGGGGGGTATATTATAGTTAAAGGATATCATCTACAAGTGACTAGACTCGCTCATTGCTTGGCTCTTGCTTGTATGTCCAACTATTTTTGTGCTCAAATTGAAAATTTTTGAAACCTAAAGACTTGTGTTTTCAGAGAACCCCACAAAATTTTTGGATGATAAATCAAACATTTGTGGTTACTTTGGGGCTCTCCTTAAGGAGTTGATAACTAGCAAGGAATGTCTTGCATAACTGTTTGATGTGCATTAGCTACTATACTGTGAGGTATTGGATCTGAACAAGGGGGTTGCTTTGAAATTATTATTTTTGCCCGTAATTTTCTTCTTTGAGTGTATTTCCAATTTTGATGCATTCTAGTACTTGTCTCATGACCATTTCAAGGCAAAAAATTGGTTTGCATCATGTAAATTATTTTGGAGAATATTTAGGCATTTTTAGACCACTTCAGTTGTTGTCACAATTTTATTCCATAGTTGCCCTCTTTGAGCCTACATTATTATATACTTTCCTTGGTACCCACTAATGTTTTGCATGATCTTTTTGATACCCCCTGGAAGGGGAAGAAAGAGCAACCAGGAGACGCTTACTTCTCTCCCCAACACAACAACAAGGCACGACCAAAATTATAAAGCCCTCTTCCTCTCAGAAAAAGAAAAAGAAAAAGAAGAAAAAGATGGCAAAGAGAAAAAGAAATGAGAAACAGAGTGATGAAAATTGGGTTTAAGGTAAAAAGAGAGGTAGAGGAGGAAAAATAGAAATGGTCTGCTCAAAAGGAAAATGAAGGGAGGAAAGTAGTAAAGCTCGAAGACAAATTACATATCCCAAGAAGCTTCTGGTGACTTCAAGGGGTTACTGCTATTATTGTTGTATAATTGTTTAACCCTTTGATTAACCTTTTCTTTATTTTTTCCTACCCATATGTTTGACCTTGGCCTCATTCCAACTTATTTAGCCCGAAAAATTATTTTTGCATGCATGTAAACATTTTAGTGGAGATATTGGTCTGGTTACAAGCCTATAGTAATGTGCTTAATAGCAAAATTTGAGTGATATTATTTCCTATTCCCTTAAACACTTAGAGAGACAATGAGCTGAGTGTCCTTATTCACCGACGGCCTTAGTCCGTCGCTAAAAAACCGGGATTTCCGACGGTCTTACCCGTCGGAAAACACGACCCGTCGTATTCTGTATATTACCGACGGGTTAAGCCGTCGGAAAACCGCTTTTTAGAGACGGACACATACCGTCGGTTAATGTCCGTCGGTAAACCGTGAATTTTGGAAAATTCCCGCTTATTTTTTAATACCGACGGTTGTTGACCGTCGGTAATGGGGAGTTTTTCCGACGGGTTGGTCCGTCGGTAATCCCGTGTCGTTTACCGACGGTCATACCCGTCGGTAATTTTAAAATGGCCGTCGGTAAGCTCTTTATTTGGCCAGAACAGAATCCTTCTTCTTCATTCATCTCCGCCGCGTAGATCGCTTCTTCATCCTTCTACCCTTCTTCTTCATCTCCGCTGCAGCCTCCGCCTCCCTTCTTCATCTTCGCCGTCGCATTTCTCCTCTCTTGTCACGGCCGCCAAGACATTCGAGAAGCTTGGAGCCACAAGCTTGGAGCCACCGTCGGTTGCAAGAACCACGTGATTGGAGCTTGAAGCTGAAGCTTGGAGATTGAAGCTTGAAGATTCGAGAAGCTTCAGCTTGGAGCTTGAAGCTTGGAGCCACCGCAGACTTCTCCATCGTTTGTGCTCGTCGTCGTTTTCACAGCCCGGTCGAGGCCGTCCTCCTCCTTCAAGCCGCCGCTCCCACCACTGCCGTTCGTCCTCCTTAGGTAAGTTTGTTTTTGTATCCGCCGTCACCGCAGTTTTTTTTTTGTGATTTGTTTGTTGGTGTGGGACTCGTCTCGCTTGATGTTTGGATGGTTTAAAAATTTGTCAACTTGTGGATGTGGTAGGTCCGTGTCGAACCCTAAAAATAAATTTGATTTGTAGTCATCTTTTGTTCAAGTACTCCATATCTTATTTTTGCCTAATTGGTCGCCCTTATCATATATTTCATATGGAGATGGTGGTTTCAAGTTAATTGCTCTGAGGTTATCTTTGATCAGTGGATAAATCTTGTTGATGAGAAGGAATCGTGTGTGTGGCACCCTTTAGCTAAGGCGAGTATCTAATTAGCTTATCTTTAAGGTAATTAATTCAAATTGAGATTAGCTTATACTGTTGTTGTGGTGGATGTGAACTTGATTATGATCTTATAAGCTGAATTGCAATTACATTCTAGGCATTTATTTACATTATGTCAGATTTTGTTTCTAACCAAAATAAATGTTAATCTGATTTGGAACTGAAAATATCTCAGCCACAACCCACATGTGGTACTTTTTAACAATCTTCACTAGTTACTTTTATATTTAAGATTTAACAAATAAAACATATCATCAATTCTCATTCATTTGTATAAGCATTGCATTTAATAGCAGCAACTTATTAAATTAGATGGATGCTGCCTCTCATTTTTGTAGTATGTTAACTTGCCAAACCAGTCTCATTGCATCAGTATGCCTTTATTATGATTCCCAATTACTAGGCCGCATCACTTGGTAATCCAACAACTATTGGTTTTGCAATTTGATGTTATATGATGTCCTGTTTGGTATAGCTTTGCTTGTCCTTTACCTTCGTGAGATTTGTGCCTTTTCCCTTCCCTTTCATTATAGCAAAACAAGTTTTTTTAATACTGCTTGGCTGATATTTTTATTCGAGTCAACCATCCTCTTTCGCATCATCTCCATGACTTTCTTCTTGCACTGAAACTTCTCCAAGTTCAGTTGTATCTTCAGAAGCCAGACCCGTAGCTTTCTCCTGAACATCTTCTGCTTCAGCTATTGGATGCATTTGATTTTCCATGTTTATGTCACTTGCATGACTATCTCCTTCCAATAAATCATTTTCAAGCTTGCTTGTTGTGTTGTTGGAAACTAACCATGTATATTTCTCCTCAGTATCTTTGGCTTCAGCTGTTTGAATTTTCCCTTTTACATCATTTGCATGACCTTCATCCCGTGGTGTATGGATGATTTTGATCATCCATGTAAAATTATTTTATTGATTCTATCCTATATGTTTAATCCACATTGAAAAGCCAGGCATAATTGTTAAAACTCGTTGCCTATGTATATGCTATTTCCTGTTCAAACAAATAAGCATTTTAGAGATTTTGTGCAGTAGCTCCTGAACTCCGTTAGTAATTCATCTATATGTGCTGCCTTTCATATTTGTCATTCTAGACATTGTGTTGCTATTTGTCTTGATGAAGTTCTCTAATGAAACTTCAAGTATTTTGGTTATGTAGATAATAAAGTTTTGCAAGAAAATTTAGACAAAATTGATTTGTTTCTGTGAGGAAAAAACTACATCAACAAATGCAACTTCAGTTTGTAAAACATTGAGGAGCCACAGTAAATAATTAGGAGCTACTTTATCAATGTTATTAACCAAAAGCTGCATTAATTCTTGCTTCAATTCTGTGGTGACTTAATTTTTATGATATATGATATTTTATCAATTCTGTGTCCTTTCACCTTTTCCTTCTTTCTCGACTTCGCTTACCACAGTGGTTGGTACATTTATTCATGTATATGTATACTATATATTATTACAATATAAGAAATCTAAGGCCATTCATTTTGTGACACTTCTTGCAGAACCAAAAGCGTAATTTGATTCAAGTTAAGAAGCAAGCCTTTGGAGAACTTCTACAACATATCCGTGCAACAAGTAAGTCCTAATCAATATTTACAAGTTCATGTACCTCATTCTCCATATTATATGAACATACAAAACATTTGAAAATTGAAAGAGGGGACTGAGCAGTAAAAATAAATGTGCCAGGAGAGTAAGTGTTAGTTATTTGACAGATATATCTTGAGTTATCATAGTTATTTGACATGGATCATGCTCAAAATAAAACAAAATTACAAACCTTCACCACCAATGGCTACCGGCCTTTGCATGACCGTGTGTTTTTCATCATTTATTTGTTCTAGGTCTGAAATTTATTTGCATACATTTTCAGTTTATTGGAGTCTCATTCCAATATAGTGGTTGCATTTGAATATATGTTGAGCCAACATAATAGTTTTTCTGTCAAGGCAATAGTTTGAGTCTTAAGACTCATCACTCTATATAAGATTATAAGTACGCGATGTAGCCCTGAGCAAGCTCATGTGCCAATAAGATGTTATCAGTAATACCTCTCCCCAGAACAAAGGCACTTTGATTGGGGTCTATGATATCAGGCAGGATAAGTTTTAACGTGTTGGCAATAATTTTAGTAACACATTTGTAGACCACGGCAATAATTTTAGAATTTTTTTATCTTTACAAGCAATTAAACATGTACAATTTTTTTAACACAACAGTGAAAAATGTAGACTCAAAACAGCCATATCAACTAGTTAGCTAACCCAAAAATCTATAGTCAAACTTCCGGTTTGAGAATAGAGAAGTCTTTATATACTATTATCTTCGTTGTAGCCGCAAATAAAGGAAGTGGGTACCTTGCAACTTAGGGTAGAAAAACCAATGCCAACTAATAGCGTGCCACATTCTATGACCAGGTAACACTTTCTAAATGAATCCTTTGATAATTTGCTCAAGTTTGGAACAAATAGATTTTGGAATCAATTCGGCTTGATATGAAACGTTAGGAATTTCCAAATGTAATATTCAGAAATGTTATTTGTATTGAGAAGAAAGATCCAAGCTATAAGAACATATAAATTTGACCATGATAAGAACAATCACTAATATTAACAAGAATTTCATGATCTTGGACAATCAAAAGTAATATGCGAATGCTTATCTTCAAAATGATAGTTTGCCGCATAATGTTGTTGTTTGGGGAAGATTTCACTATGAGAATTTATAACAAGCTTGAGGTGAAATTTTAGAGTTTGCCTCCAAAAGTGGCTGGTTGGATTCGAAGGTGTGGGCTTAAATCATGTTATTATTTATATATGTTGTTAATATGATTGTTCTTAGTTTTTAATTTTAATGGTGTGGTTTTGATATTCTTGTTTATATTTTATTAGTTTCTGCTAACACAAAAAGCTCTGTTTCATAGGCCTCTGAGTTCGCCACCTCCACCAGTTCGTCACTTGTACCACTAGGTATGCACTCTAACTCATGTCGGTTAACTCATTGGGTGGAAAAAGGGGTGTCTGCTGACCCCCACACCGACATGTTTATTTGTTTTCGTTCATAGTTCTCTCCACAGAGGGGATTTTGAAGTGTATTGTGTAATTGTCTAAATGATATGTCTTGTGTAATTGTTCCGCCAGCTCGCTTATCACTCATCACCACAATGCTTGTGAGTAAAGAGTGCAATTTTAATTTATGCTTGCCATTTCATTCATGGATATGGATATTGGTGATGTTGCTTGGCTGCAATTTGCTTTGCACATCTCTCTGTACTTCTTTCCTTTGCCACTTCTGCTTGTCTAATTCTATCATCTTTAAATGACCAAGTCGATTTTCTAATTCCAGTGTTGTTAATCGAGGATCGCGAAAAATAGCGTAAAATTGGTAGGATAGCGTAAAATAGCGGGCAGATAGCGTAAGCTAAATAGCGGGTGAAATAAATAAAATTATAAAATTATATATTAAAAGGTGAGTTATAATATTTAACGTTCAGAACAAAATGTGAAATGACATAATAAAATATTTATTTAATGAGCTATTTTTAGAAATTTAAGTGATTATTTATTCATAAATTACTTTAGAGGCTTATTAAAATAAAATGAAGAGAGTATATGAATATGTTTTATGTTGATATATTTGAATATTAATATCAGCATTTATTTTAAGTGATGTAAAATAAGTTTAAATAAACCTTGAATGAATAAGGAGCTCTTCCGGTTTAGGAAAATAAAATATATAAATTAAAATTGCAATATTGATTGAATTGTTAATAATTATTATTTATTGAAAAATAAAATATTTTATTTTATATATGGCGGATGGCGTAGTGGCAACTAAATGATTAACAAAACTACACACACAGTAAATGGACTATTGCTCAAAGAAACAAGACAGATTTGAATTGGAAAGGACAAATAATAATAGAATTAAAAATAGATTTAAAGATAAAAATAATTAAAAGCAGAATTTTTAATAACAATAGAATAAAAAGTAGATTTTAAAAAGAAAGAAGAGAATAACAAAACGAAATTAGATAGAATTGAAAAATAACATAATTAAAAATTAGAAGGATTCAAAAACAGTAATTGAAAAAATAATTAAGAGATGAGCGAGAATTAAAAAAAGAGAAACAAGGGAAACAATCGTTAAAAATATGATATAACAAAAATGAAAAAGATCTCAAGAAGAGAAGAATTAAAAAATTTCAATAAAAAGAAATAAAAATAACAACATTAAAAATTATCATATAAGAAATTAAATGAAAAAGGAAAATAAAATACTTTTTATTATATATATATATATATAATAAAACTAATTCTACCCTTGTCACTTCTGCTTGTCTAATTGTTATGTTAATCATTGATCGAATGGATGTTTGCTATTTGTTATTAGTATCGGAGAGAAGCCTTAGCTTCCCGTTTGAGGTTTAATATATTATTGAGTTCATATACTCTTTTAGGGTACCATGTGCTCATTGTATATTGAACCTTGAATTGTCCAAGTCGGACAGCTTTGGAAAAACTTTTTCTTTACTCGTATAATAGTTGTTGCTTAATTCTCGTATCTTTATATTTGATGAAATTTCGGTTCGATTCATTTCCTTTTGTTCTCTGGTGGCATACTTGATTGCGGTGTTCATAGCTGCGTTCATTTTGTGTACTCAGAGACCAATGGGAAATGTCATAAATTTTGTCAAGTATAAGATACGAGAATTAAGGAATGATTATTATACGAAGTTCAAAAAGTTTTTTCTCGAATGGGATAGGTCATACCATTTAAAGAAAGAGAGGGGTTGTAAGAACGTCGTGCTGCTGAAATTGTCATTTTTTTTGACATGCTGAAGATGGAATATTTTCTTTCGAGTCGTAGTTGGATGTACGATAGGTTGTATCCGGGAGAGGGGTTTGAAACCAGATTTTTGCGCTGGGTTGCGATTTTTGTCCAAGTCGCAACAGACATAAAGATTTCAAAACTAATGGAGGGATTAGATGTCCGTGCTTTAATTGCGATTGCAAGGATTAAGAGCCCAAGTGAGGTCACGCACCACCGTATTCATTGGATTTAGGCTTAATTATCGGATTTGGACTACACATGGTGAAAAGTTGCCTCACGTTGATTTAGGGGTTGGTGATAATTGCGAAGGTGCTTCAAGCGATTCGTGGATCTCGGATGCGGTGAGCGATTGAATTGATGCAAGATATGGTTTGTGATGCCTTGGGGGTGAACGTGTTATTCGAGGAGCAACAAGATGATGACACAGATGAACTTCCAAATGAGACAAAGACAAAAATTTTATAATCTATTGTTAGAAACAAACAAGCCGTTGTTTGAAGGGTCTACTGAGACTCTAAGTTATCAATGTGTGTGAGGCTCTTAGCTCTTAAGTCCAACCGTGGTGCTACCGAAGTGTGCTTGGATCTCGTGAATTGAAAATGATGTTGGACTCATCACCTATCGTAGATGGTTTGCCAAAAAGTTATTACGAGGCTAAAAGCTTAGTGTCCAAGTCATGGAATCTAAAAGGATTGATTGTTGTGTGAGAGGGTGTATGTTGTATTACGACAATGAATTTGGTAAAACGATGGTGCGCTAGTTGAATGCAAATTTTGTGGTGAGCCTAGGTATATGTCATATACTAATAATCGGACGGGTAGACAAAAACTAGTTCCGATGAAGGCAATGTTTTATTTGCCAATTATTCCAAGGTCATAGAGAATGTTTGCATCACCACGCATCGCAGACAAAATGACATGGCACTATGAGAATAGAAGCACTACAAGTATGTTGCGCTACCCTTCCGATGGTGAAGCTTGGAAGCACTTTGATCGTGTGCATCCCGATTTTGCAAAGATCCACGTAATGTACGACTTGGCTTATGCTCGATGGTTTTACCCGTATGTTCAATCCACGGCGAAACCTTATTCTTGCTGCCGCTTATCGTTACCCCATATAATCTTCCTCCGAAATGTGCATGTCTAAGCCTTATATGTTCTTGACTTGTGTTATACCGGGTCCAGATAATCCGACAGATGGTATTGACATCTATTTAGAGCCTCTTATTGACGATCTCAAAAGGTTGTGGAATGGTGTTGTGACGCACGATGTTGCACGAAAGAGGAATTTTACAATGAGGGCAGCGCTGATGTGGACCATTAATGACTTCCCTGCATATGGCATGTTGTCTGGTTGGGGTACTCATGGTAAAATGGCATGTCCGCATTGCATGGAGCATACAAAGGCCTTTACCTTGAAATTTGGGGGAAGAGTTCTTGGTTTGACTCACATCGCAGGTTTTTACCCGATGATCATGCATTTAGACTAATAAGAACGCTTTCAAGAAGGGAAGTTGAATTAGATGGCCCGCCCCAAGGTTGACACCGTAATGCATCTGGGAAAGGGTTATGGAACCGCCCAAAATCACAGATTTTGGCAAATTGGATCGATTTGAAGGATATGGACAATGGCATAATTGGACAAAAGAAGTATTTTTTGGGATCCGCCATACCGAGAGATAATTTATTGAGACACAACCTTGATGTTATGCACATTGAGAAGAACTTTTTGACAATGTTTTTCTCACGATGATGAACGCCGAGGAAAAACAAAAGACAATGAGAAGGCCGTGACTAGACTTACCACTTTATCAGAAGGCGAAAGGACTTGCATTTGACGAATCGGTCGGATGGGAAGACCACAAACCCAAAGCTCGTTACTCTTTAATCACGAGGAAGCCAAGTCGATCTGGCTTATGGATAAAAGAACTTCGGATGCCGATGGTTATTCTTCTAATTTGGCAAGATGTGCCGATGTGAACAAAGGAACCATGATTGGGATGAAAAGCCATGATTGTCATGTATTCATGGAGTGTTTACTTCCTATTGCATTTAGTTCCTCAGTCAAATATTTTAAATCCACCGATGAACTCACCAATTCTTTAAAGATTTGTGTTCTGCGACATTGAGAGAGGATGATCTCATAAGGATGGAATGTAACATACCACCATTCTTTGTAAGTTGGAGAGAATATTTCCCGCTTTCTTTGATTCTATGGAGCATCTAGCAAAGGCATCTTGCACATGAAGCTAGGCTTGGTGGACTGTTCAATACGTATGGATGTATCCATTCGAAAGGTACTATAATAAAGTATTCTCTAAAATAAATATTTATTTGAAGGGTTAAATGTATCAAATTTTATCATCAACGTTGTTATTTTGTAGATTTATGGGTGACTCAAAACGGTCGGTGAAAAATAAGGCCAGGGTCAAGGATCTATTTGTACAACTTACTTACACCGTGAGACAATCCATTGCTCCCATTATTTTACGAACTTCATGTTGACACCAACAAATAGTAGGAACGGGTAGAAATTGAAAGTGAAAGACACCCGCTTGCCTTATCAGATTTTGCCTTCCTACGTCATGGTGGAAAGGAGGTGGATAATTGGATAACGGGCGAAGTGTGGAAGTCACCACGCTCACGTGTTGATCAACCGTGCGTAGTATCACCGTATCTAACGTATGTATCATTTTGACCACTTTCAATTTCTTTAATCCACAATTGCTCTTGATCATTTGTTTGATAATGACTTGGTCGTGGCATTCTTGTTAACTAAGCCCACAAGCGTACAAGACTCTTCGCCTATATTCATGAATATTTCCCAACGTGGTTTAGGAACCAGGTATGTTTTTGAGTCGTCATATATATATTATTATTATTATTTATTGTTTGAAAATACAAAAATATTGTTTGAAAATAGGAACCATAATTTGTTTGCACATGGTGTGTACACAGTGTATAGCGAGGCGTAATCCCCTAAAATCCAAAGACTTGAGAAATTTATCTCATGGTCCTAAATCACGTGTAAAAGAATGGCACACATTCTTTGTAAATGGATACAAATTCCAAACCCACCAAAAACAGAGGGAAAAAACAAGCGAACAATGGGGTTTATGTAAAAGGTGCCACAGATGGAGGTGAAGATGACTTTTACGGCGTGATTCAACATATATATAAACTGACGTACAATACTTTAGACTATACTAAAAAATAGTGTTATTTTATTGTAATTGGTTTGATCCGTCATATAGAGGCACAAGAGTGGATCGAAAATATAATACTGTTGACATACACATGAGCAGAAGATACCAAATGTTTGATCCGTTTATCATGGCACAACATGTAAGACAAGTGTATTATGTCCCTTATCCATCAACTCGAAGGAACAAACAAGGTTGGTGTGTCGCAATAAAGATAAAACCACGGGGTCGCATTGAAGCAGATGATACAGAGGAAGAAGTGGCTTATCAAGTGGATGAGATGTCTCATATCAATGTAGTAAATGAATTAGAACCCATTACTCGACTACGTGACAATCCAATCACATATGAAGATGTAGATGGGGATGAGGAATTAAATGAAGAAGTGGCAGAACCATCAGGATCTGAAGACGATGCCGAAATTGAGTGGGCAGAATGGGCAGATTGAAATTGTTTAACTTTTTACAATTTGAGAAATTAATGTGTAACAATATATTTTAATTTGTCAGTTATTTTCATAACTTGTTTATTTTTATGGAATTCATTTGTAATATTGTTATGTTTAAATATAATATTTCATGATCAAGTATTATTCAATTGCTCTATAGACAGATATGGCATCGGGAGGTTCAGGAGCGGACCCCCAGACCACCCAGGTGGTGGTAAATGGAAGGGAAGGGATCGCCCTCGACCCCCTCGCCGTCGAGGCCGACCATCATTAGGTGTGACCTCATCGGGTTTTCGACGTTGTCATCTACACGTCGTCCTAGTACATCTACGCCGAGACGACTGATACACCTCCCTGCACCTAGACGACCTTCCGCACCACCTACACGGACTCGGGCACATTCGACACGGCGACACCACTTCGGGCACGTTCGGCACCTTTGCCTTACATTGACATGATCCCCACCCGGGTTCCAGCAGCCACATGGCGCTCGAGTTCCCATGTTGTGCCTCGATCCGTGGCCGATGCTCATCGGTCCGACCATGATTATAGTACGCCATACACCCGATGACACCGATGTTGGGCGGGGCGGGGAGGAGCAGGAGGTTCAGCAGAGGAGGTTCTTGAGCAGGGGAGGCCAGGAGCCCGACACTCTTGAGATGTTGTATGATGGTCGAAGTTCTTATCGTGCCATCCGTAGAGGGTACGTATTTGCAATTTTTTAGAGTTATTAATAATTTATATGTATATATATATATATATATATATATATTTTTTATTTAACATGTTTTTATTGTTCAGGTTTCTTCCCTCAAAGCCTGCTGCGTTAGCTATCACAGCAACAATTGAGGAGAATCACCATGAGTTTTGGCCCACCTGGGACATCAAGGATTTCGAGCGGGACCATATGTTTACTTCTTTCAGAGTAAGCTGCAATTTTTATTTTATTGCATATTATTTTATTTTTGTAAATTTCAATTATGTTTAATAATGTCTTATATTGATACGCATTTAGGGTTGCTTGGGAGGAAAAAGATGAGGAGGCGATGGAGAAGAATTTTCATATGAAGGCCTCCCACCGCCTTTCTCGACATGCTTCGAGATGCCCGCATCGTGATCGCCACCAGTTGGATAGGGACGAAGCTCTGGCAAAGAATGGTAGCGCTGGAACTCCCCGAGTTCCAAAGCGACCAGCAAGGCCTAGAAGAATAGGGCCTCTGAGAAGGGTGGCAGCTTGCACACTGGAGGCAATGTCAGTCAGGCGCAGCACGCAGTTAGACTTGTACGTGTTATAAAATTGTTATTATTATTATTTTATTATTATTATTATTATTATTATTTATTTATATTATTTATTTATACAATCTCGATCGAGGAGGTTGGGAGAGAAGTTCAGATTGCACGAGCTTCATCTTGCAACTCATACGAAGAGGAGTACCGGTGATTTCGTTGATGAGCGTTCGAGGCGGACTCAGGTAATTATAAAATATAATAAATATTTTTAATAATGTTTATATTGTTTTGTTAAAAAAAGATTTGATTTATTTGTTTGTTTAACAGAGGAGTTTGAGGCGAGGATGTCTCGGCTTAGATCTCAAAGCTCATCATGTTCTCCATCTCGAGCCACTGACGATCTATCTACACCGCCGAGGTTTGGCGGAAGTGGTTGGCGGAAGAAGAAGGTCGCCTATATGGTCTTTGGCGACCTTGCCAAAGAACTACAAAGGGCCCGCCGCCTACACACCGGAGAGTCGTCGAGTAGTAGTCTTTGCCAGTCGCTCTGCCGCGGATGACCAGGAGATAGCCGAGTTGAAGCGGACCGTGGCCCAGCAGCAGGAGCTTTTGACTCAGGTGCTGGCGCGACAGGAGCAGATGTACCAGTTGCTAGCTCGCCAGCAGCCTACTCCGCCTCAGCCTCAGCCTCCGCCTCCGCCTCCGCCTCCGCCTCCGCCTCCGCCTCCGCGTACTCATGGTCATGTCGATGATCCAGATGATGTAGAGGATCTCGATCATGATCAGGAGTACCAGGACTATTAGTTCTATTTGTACTTATATTGTTTCATATTTTTGGATATCACTTTTTTTTCGTTTCGGATATTAGGTACTGATTTTTATTCGTTGAATTTTTTTATTTATTATGTTTTCTTTTTTTAATTTGCTTTTTAGTTTACGTTATCACATTTTTATATATGGAAAATCAATTAATAATTAAATTAAATTAAATTACAAGTAATTTTTAATTAAATTAATAAATAAATATTTTTAATATGAGAGTAAATTATTTTTATAATTAAACAAATAAATAATTAAATTAATTAAAGAATAAAATTAATTTGGTTATTAATTAAAATTAATATATTAATAAATTTTATTTAAAAAAATTCCCGATTCTGCAAGCGGCCTAAGCCGTGGAACGCTTCAGATTGACCGACGGTCACGTCCGTCGGAAATTTAACGACGGCTTTGCCGTCGGTAATCGACGTCATTTACCGACGGGTGTAACCGTATTATTAGTAAATCGACGGCTTTGCCCGTCGGTAATCGACGTCATTTACCGACGGGTATAACCGTCGGTATTACCGACGGCAAAGAAGAGTCCGTCGATAATCCTTTGCGACGACCATATTTCCGACGGGTTTTAGGCCGTCGGTTATCCGTCGGTAAAATTGGGTTACCGACGGCTTTTATAGCTTACCGACGGCTTTAGGCCGTCGGTAATCCCGTGTTTTTTTGTAGTGGCACAAGTCCAACTCCGAAGGTCCAACAGGCAAAGACATCCATCTACAAGGTATTCTACCAATGAGTATGTGACCTTGACTGATGGGGGGAGAACCTCAATGTTTTGAAGAGGCCATGGAGAGTGAAGAAAAAATAAGTGGTTGGATGCAATGCAAGATTAGATGAAATCCTTGCATGATAGTCATACTTATGATCTGGTGAAGTTGCCTAAAGGCAAGAGAGCCTTGGAAAACATGTGGATTTATAGGGTAAAACATGAGAGTAATTCTGCATCTCCGAGGTATAAAGCTAGATTAGTGGTGAAAGGCTTCCGTCAAAGAAAGGGTGTTGATTTTAATGAGATTTTCTCGCTTGTGGTAAATATGACATCCATTAGAACTGTGTTGAGTTTAGCTGCTACTCTTGATTTGGATGTAAAGAAAATGGATGTGAAAACTGTTTTCCTTCATGGTGATTTGGAGGAAGAGATTTATATGAAGCAACCTTATGGTTTTCAAGTTCAAGGCAAGGAAGACTATGTGTGTAGGCTAAGAATGAGCCTATATGGTTTGAAGCAGGCTCCAAGGCAGTGGTATAAGAAGTTTGAGTCTGTTATGTCTGAGCAAGGCTATAAGAAGACTACTTCTGACCATTGTGTCTTTGTTAAAAAGTTTTCCGATGATGACTTCATTATCCTATTATTATATGTTGATGACATGCTTATTATTGGGAAAAATATTTCCAGGATTAACAGGTTGAAAAAGCAATTGGGCAAGTCATTTGCCATGAATGACTTGGAAGCTGCTAAACAGATTCTTGGTATAAGAATGATGCGCGACAGAAATGAGAAGAAGCTTTGGTTGTCACAAGAAAACTACATTGAAAGGTTGCTATAGAGATTCCAGATGGAAAATGTTAAGGCGGTAAGCACTCCTCTTGCTACTCATTTTAAGCTGAGTGTCAAACAAAGTCCTTCTAATGAAGCTAAAAATTCAGATATGGAACGAGTTCCTTATGCATCTGCTGTGGGGAGTTTGATGTATGCAATGGTGTGTACAAGGCCAGATATTGCACATGCTGTCGGTATAGTCAGTAGATTTTTGTCAAATCCAGGTAGAGAACATTGGAATGCTGTGAAATGGATTTTGGGGTATCTTCGTGGTACTGTTGGTATGAGACTTTGCTTTGGAGTGATAAGCCTATTTTGGTGGGATACTGAGACTTAGATATGGCTGGAGATATCGATTCCAGGAAGTCCACTTCGGGCTATATGATTAAATTTGCAGGGGTAGATGTGGCTTGGCAGTCTAGATTGCAGTGGTGTATAACATTGTCTACTACAGAGCAGAGTACATTGCCATTTCCGAAGCATACAAGGAGTTGTTATAGGTGAATAAATTCTTGCAGGAGCTTGGTTTTGTTCAGAAAAAATATTTATTATTTGTTGATAGTTAAAGTGTTATTCATCTTGGTAAGAATCCAACCTTTTGTTCTAGGCCTAAGCATATTGATATGAGGTATCATTGGGCACGTGATGCTTTGGATGCTAAGTTGTTGGAGTTGGCTAAAGTTTACACTGATGATAATGGTGCTGATATGATGACTAAAATATTACCAAAAGGGAAGTTTGAAACTTGTTGTGATATCACCGGTTTGGCGATCATCTCTACATAGTCGTGAGGGGGAGATTTATTGGGTTTTTGGGTTCTCTTCCTATGTTGAGAAAGGCCCAAATTCACTAGTCCATTGTGTCTCACTTGTTTAAGTGTAGAGGGGTTAGATTAGGGTTAAAAGAGAGAGTTAATTTGGTGAGATAATAGCAGCCACAAGGAGAGAAAAGAAGAGAAAAAGCTATTACCTTTTTTCTCAAATCTGTCACCATAAAATTGCTGCTAGAGATTTGTTCACCGTTGGATCGAGCTGGAAATTGGATAGCAGATTCAGGACGTGTGGTTCTTCGTTTTCAACGGTTGGATCGACGAAACACGGTCTGGTGTATGAGAACATCTGCTCGCACTGTACTGCATTTTTGGGTATTTTTACATCTTCTTGTTTCTCATTTGTAAGCATTAGTGCTTCATTGTATTGGCTAGTTGTAAGCACAATTTGTGCACCAGTTTGAGACTCATTTGTACCTTTGTTTGATCATAGTGGAGCTATTTCTTTGGTCTGGACGACCCGTGGTTTTTACCTTTGCTTTGAAGGGTTTTCCACGTTAAAATCTCGGCGTCTCTTGAGCATTTGATTTTGTTTTGTTTGCTGCCATATTTTGTTATTGTTGCTCCTCACAGATTCTTGCAAGTTTTGGGGGATTTTATTTCTACCACGTATTGATATGTTTGTGTGTTTCCGTTGCTCTGTTGGTGTTTTCCCCCGTTAGGAACAGGAGGGGAGTGAAAAAAGAGGGAGGGAGTAGCGAATTTGGTTTTATTTTTTTTAATTGATTAAATTATATAATTACTAAATAAATATTAATAAATACTTGATTACAAATATGTTTTTATAAATTATAAACTTTAACTAAACAAAAGTTCTTAAAAAATATTTTTTACTTTAAACTTTAATTTCATAGTAATAAATGTCTTGTATCGATTATACAATAATTTTAAAATAAATAAAACAAAATTTTTTAGTTTGATTAATTAACTTTTAAGGATAATTTAGAGACGAAATTTAGAAATAGAATCAGTTTGAGATGGATTATTTTCGTCTCTAATTATTTATTTATTTATATCAAATTGATAAGCTAGAGATGGGCTTAGAGACATAATGTTTTTGTCTCTAAAGTCTGTCTCTACGTGTAAAGTTTGACTTTTAATTCCAATTTAACCATTTAGAGACAAAATGTTTTTGAGACAGAAAATTCCATCTCTAAATTCCATCTATAAAATGCAAATTTTGATTTCTGTTTCTAATTGATATATTATGTCTCTATTAGAGAGGGAAAAGAATCGGCCTCTAAATTCTGATGCGGTATTCCAGTTTTTTCTAGTAATTTCACCATCACAAAACTCGCCGTCTCTGGCGTCTCTCCCTAGTTCACATAGTCGGTTTTGTCTCCTTTAATTCCACATGCACAACAGTGTCGTCCATTCTTCACAAGGATTACCGAAATGCTCCGAGATAAACCCAAAACGACAAGTAAATGGCCATTCCTTCGTTTTGCACACCAATCACATTTTCGATGGATTGCAGCAACACCTCATCTATGTACTATTCCAGGCTACGAATAGTGATGATCTATTTTTTCTTAGCCAGCTTCCCTTTCTACTCAAAATCGCCATAGAAGTTCATTGTCAGAGTTCACAACCTATTAAGGTAGTGTACCATGGAATCAACCTTCGTTTTTTTAAATAATTTTAGGTCTGCTTTGCAAACCACCTTCACTCTTGTTAGAATTCAAGCATCCGAATGGTCCCCTCAAAACCGACTTGTGAGGGGGTGGTCTACCTATGTATATAAGCAACGACCAGGCTCGTTAACCACCCGATATGGGACTCGCAACACGCCCCCACGAGCCTGGGCTCGTCACCACAAGCGAGGGCTAGCGGCACTATCCACACTACCGGACAGAACGTTACTCTGATACCATGTTAAAATCCGGTCAGGCATCCGAAAAGTCCCCTCAAAACCGGCTTGTGAGGGGGTGGTCTACCCAGCTATATAAGCAACGGTCAGGCTCGTTAACCACCCGATGTGGGACTCGCAACAACTCTTAACTAATTTGTTACTTATCATTTCTATTTTTATAGTTCAGCCTTGTATTTTTTATGAAAATATAAAACTTAAGCTACGCATACAACATTAAGTTCAATTATATCAATATGTTATATTATTAATTTATAATTTATAAATTATGTAAGTAATATAAATTCTTAATTCTATATTTAAACAATAAATAAACTGGTGTTAGTGATCTAAACTAGAAGCACTCATGAGTTGGAGAGTGGGGAGATGGTGTCTGGGGGAGAGAAGGATGAGCGAGAGAGTGAGTGGAATTCGGTGAAAGCAAGGAGAAGGAAAGCAATTGAATCGGGAATACACAAGACTAACTATGTACCAAGGCCATGGAGTTGGAAGCATCAACGAGGAGGGGTGCTGAGAGGGGGATGGAAAGGGGTTAGTTTCAAATGGGTACTATTTCACATATTTTCCAGGGGATTAAGGTGTAGAATTGATGTGGAAATCATTTGCAAGATGGAGAAAAGTGATAGATATATATATTCCTCAAAAGCGAAGTAACGAAGGGAAAATGTTTTAGTTTGTTCGTTTCCAAGATGTCGTTGATCTAGTGAGACTAGAGGAGATGTCGAATCGGTTTTGGATAAGAAGATATTACTTGAAGGCAAGTTCTACCATGCACAAGTTAGATAGGTAACACCATGGTGCACAAGTAAGTTTAACCATCCGATAAATTATTTTCCACTGTAACATCATGCACCCTCAGCACTGTATCACATTCCTTCAATTTCATCTCTCCCTTCATGGAATCTGGGTTTTAAAGTTCGTCATTTTGGGTCAAGAATTTTCATGTTCGTGTTATCAAATTGTGGTTGAAGAATAGTTGATATCGATTTTACCTCATCTTCTTATTTTTTGACATCAACATTTAGAATGCACCAAAATGTGAGGAATAAGAAGAAAAGGAAAGAGATAGAATAAAGAGAAAGACGGAGAGGGAGAAAGGAGAGTTTCTCCATCGGTCACCGATTTTGTGCCACCGAACTCCGTCTTGTTACGTCGCACCCAGCCGCACCGCCGTGGTGCTCCGCCATGTCCCGTTTGACCGCGTACTACATTGACCCCCTCTGTTGTCGCCAAACTAAAGCGCGCGACTCCCGATCGCAGCCAGCTCCTCTCACTGTCGATGTGAATGGTTTGGGGTGGGTGAAATCGAAGAAGGATGGTTGTCAGAGTGAACACCTAAATATTTGGGAACAAGGGTTTTCGTGATCCACGGTGAACAGCTCCTTAGCTTCTGCTGGTGGTGCTCAAAGTCAGAATCCCCAATTCCACCATGTGCGATTGTGCTTTGTTGCGATCTACGATGGCCAAAAATGGCTTCAACCAGTGACAGTTTTGTTTTCCTGCTAACGAAATCTTAAATTAGAAAAGGTTTAGGGGTGTAAGAAAGGAAGGGTTCCAGTGGCTGTGAGCTGGTAGCGTGGTGGTGGGAGGATGACGATCGTACGGGCCGGAACTGTGAAAGATGGGAAAGCAGACAAGCAGTGCGCCGCTATGGAGAAGGAAGGGGTGACCGGAGGGAGAGGAGGAAGACGGCGCGTGGGCTGAGAGAGAAAGAAATGGGAAAGGAGAGTTTGATTCGGTGGGGGAGGATACATGATAAGATCTAAGATTTTTTTGATCCAACGATTGATAAAACTTGTACATGGTGGTGTTATCCACCATGACAAATATAAATTGACATAAAAATATGTGTTTATTATTATTTTAAAATTTAAAAAAATAAAAAAATGAGGATAAAAATGAGCTAATGAAATACTTTTTTTTTTACTAAATACTTATCGGACAAACTTATAAACTAGTCGAATAAACCGTAAGTTGACTTGAGACTAGCTTCTGAAATTGATTTTTGGCTTAAATATGTTTTTAGTCCCTCAAATTAGGGAAAAGTTTGGTTTTAGTCCCTCAAAATAATTTCGTCTGCTTTTGGTCCCTTTAGTTTGAAAATGTGTCACATTTAGTCCCTGCGAGTTTGGTTTTAGTCCCTCAAAAATATTTCGTCTGCTTTTAATCCCTTAGTTTGGAAATGTGTCCCATTTAGTCTCTGCGTATGTTTTTGTCTGCTTTTCGACTGATGTTACTGCGAATAATAATATCGAACCTAGTGTTAGAGAGGTTGTAGAGAGAGGGAGAGAGAGAGAGAAATGAGGTACTAAAACCAAATCAAAAGCAGGGACTAAAAAGCAGACAAAAACAGTCGCAGGGACTAAATGTGACACATTTCCAAATTATGGGACCAAAAGCAGACGAAAATTTTTTGAGGGACTAAAACCAAACTCGCAGGGACTAAATGTGACACATTTTCAAACTAAAGGAACCAAAAGCAAACGAAATTTTTTTGAGGGACTAAAACTAAACTTTTTCCTAATTTGATGGACTAAAAACATATTTAAAACTTTTAGGAGTAAACCCTCAATTTATTCCATAGACTAACACTATAAATAGTCGCTAAAATTTGTAAAATCTGTCAAATTAGTTCATAAAGTTTTGTGAAATTCGTATCATTAGTCTCCATAAGTGATTACTTATAAAACTTTAGCAGCTAATATGACGAATTTTGTGAAATTTAAGTTATTTTCATTTATTTTAGGAACTAAATAGGAGAGAGGGCGTTAGTTTAGGGATTAATATCGAGGGTTTACTCTAATTTTAAATATCAACTAATATATATGAAAAATCATGTATTTTTTCTTATGCTATTCCCTCCTCTGAAATCAAGTATAATTTATGGAAATTGAATCTGGTATATATCTTCACTTCAATCGTTTACAATTTAAGTACGCAATCATGTTCTAGTTCGTTCCTAGCTATACTGGCATAGTATTACTTGATTGATTACTTTCATGTTGTATTAGTTAATTAGTTAACTTGCTTGTCTTTGCTAAAATTGGTTTACTGCATAGGATGTATATAAGAATAAATTGGATAAGAAGATTGTGTTAAATGTTGTGGGATGGTAAGAAGAGATGCTACTTTTTCTTTTTTCCCCTAAATTCCTATCAGATGCTAGTTTGATAAATTTTCTGCTTATTGGGAGAAAGTAAACGTGGTATCAGGCAAATGGGTCTTCAATGATCTGGTTGGACATATTGTTTGTATCAGGTAGAGCCATCAGTTTGGCCCCAGCCCACTTGGCCCCTCACTAAGCCCCCTAAATTTACAGCCCCATAGTAAGTGGGTTTGTTTCAGCCCAGCTCATAAAATTAAAATTATTAGTGGGTTAGGGCTAGGTTTTGATTTACCTTCTGTTTTTGCTTCACATTGAACATGACAAATGATGAATCCTAAATCGCACTCGAATCCTAATCGCACGCTTCTGCTTCTGCTTCTATCGTTTGGGTTCAACATGATGACCTTCTGCTTCGTCGATCAGCTTTTGTTATTGTTCTCGCTCTGGGTGTAGCTATCCGTGGAAGCGCCGCTATACTGGGGACACCGGCAAATTGCGGTTTGTTTCAGCTCTGAGACACTTTGATATGCTGCTTCTGAGCTATCCCATGAATCATTGTGCTTCTTTCCCTTTGCTTCCTTTCAGGTGATTACTCATTGAAAAATCTTAACTTTTATAGTCCTTGCACATTAACTGTAATAGAAATTTAGCTAGCAGATCTGGTTTTTTTTTTCAGTGATGTTCATGAATGCTAGGCAGTTGATGCAAAGGCCAGTGTTGAATAGCAGTTATGGCAAGGAATATGCGAACAGATACTATCTTGGCTACTGGAGAAAAGTATCCCCATAGTCGAGGCCAAGGATTTGTGTGTATCCTTTTTCCACAAAGCGAGCTTTCAAGCGGTCAATCTTTCCATTGGGCCCAACCTTAACTGTATAGAGCCAGCGTCAACCCATTGTGGTTTTGCCATCAGGTAATGGTACTAGATCCCAAGTACCATCGGAGTGCAAAGCAGCCATCTCATCCACCATTGCCTATCGCCAACTAGGATCAGACAAAGCTTCACCTGTAGTTTTGGGAATAGACACAGAATCCAAGGAAGATACAAAAGCAAAGTAGGATGGAGATAATTTGTGATAATCCAAAAGACAAGCATAAAGAGGATTAGGGTTCCGAGAGGACCTGTTACCTTTATGCAGTGCAATGGGTAGTGTTGGTGTAAGCCCTAGTGGCCAATCTAGTTTTAGTAGATTATCATTTGTGTCATGAATTTGATTATATATTTGATATATATGAGGCATTTCATTTATTGCTATTTATTTTATGACATAATAAAGTCCTTAGAATTGACAGTTCGTTTAATGGGACTTCAAATGTGACTTGATTGTGAGACTCCATTAAACATATAGAACATTATTCTTAAAGTATCTGTAGTCGAGTATTATTGTTAATTAGGACAACAATAATGCATAGAGACTATTGTGTGAGTAGACTGATGGCCACATCTCACGGGTCATGGATATGCGATATCAAGTCGGTACACAGGTATAAATATTAGGAGTAATATTTATGCTGGATTGGCTCACTATGAGGACGCTTCATAATAATTTTGTAAGTGTCATAAGCGCTCCTCATGGCGACCATAGTGAAGTAGTCCTTCGACTTGAAATCATTACGATTCCTACATGTGGAGTTGTAGACTTTAATGCTATCAAACGTCATCCGTAACAGGATAATCATAAATGTAGTAATTGGGCCTTCAATGAATCATGTTGAGGGGTGTGAGTGACATAGACAGGATTCGTCCCTCCTACATAACAGGAGTAATGTCTTCGGCCTCTCGATAGAGCGAGACGTGAAATATGCGTGGCCACGCGGAAATGGGCCAATATGTGGTATTGGGTCCGTTTGTGATTACACGTCCACTCTGGTATCAAGGAACATATGATTGGACTTAACGTGGGTGAGACATTTATGTCTCGTGTTCAATGAGGACACATGGCAAGATTAGGGATGCTGAGTGTGATGAAATAATGAATAAAACGCATAACATAATGCTCCTATTACAGTCATTCACCTCCACTCCCCTTCTTTAACAGCTCCCTAAATTCATCGTCAGTACTTTTAAGCATCAATGACAAAGGAAAATTCCAGATAACTTATAGGTGCATGCTTAATATTCAGAATCATACATAATAGTTTAAGCATGTTTCATGTAGCTTCAACTTTGTAGAATGATGACTGACAACAGAACAATCCATGTTTAGAGTGACTTAGAGGATAGGAACGGAATGAAAAGGAAAAAATTCCACGAAGTTGGACAAAAACAATGATGCCATTTGGAAGTTTACAATAACGGGAGATGGAAAGATATCAGCTGACAACTATACCAACAAGGAGACTACTCAAATTACAGTTCAAACAAAGTATGTCCATAACTAAATCATAGCTTCAAAGCAATTACAAAGAGTAATAAGCAGTTAAGAAGATGACTATCAAAAGGGAAAGGAAAGGAAAGGGAAAATGCTTGGTCTATCAAACGATCAATGCCCTCCTAAATATGCAAACACAAGATACTAGATAACTGGCTGAAACATAAACTATGTTTAAGATAAAGAAGCTTTTCTATAAAAAATGTCAAAAAAATTCAAAGACTTTGGTTGAATAGAAAAGGAAAAGTACTCAAGGATAATATTCACCGTAAAATTAAGTCATAGGAGTAGGTAATTTTAGCTTCCTTATAACTTCCACTTTTGCTAGATTTGATGACTTGAACTAACATTTCTGTGGTTAATTATTAGAAACAGATAGTTTTCTAACCAACCACTGACCAATGCAAGCTTTTAACTTTCCTCCTAGCCCTTTCTCTAGGCAAAAGAGGAACTACTTCAATTTCTACATCAAATAGAATGAATGAAATAACCCAATTTTTCTTCAAACGCACACCGCATTTAATGTATTAGGAAGGATTTTAAAGATCAATAACAGTCACAGTGATTCAACAATTAAACTTTTATCAAAAGAACAACTAAAAACAGAACACTTATCTCTTAAGGTACCTTCAGATCCTAAACAAAAAAAACAGAATCCAAGTTTCCAAACATTGAGAATTACCACCTCAGGGAAAAAAAATATACTCCCTCCGTCCCTTAATGTAAGACCCTTTGGTAAAATTTGGTTTATTGAACTCATGTATTTGGTCTATATCTATAATATAGACCAAATACATGAGTTATTCAATGAACCAAATTTTACCATAGGGTCTTATATTAAGGGACAGAGGGAGTAATAGGCTAACCCATCAAAACCTGGCCCTCAGCCCAGCTCCTAATATTTATATCTGTGTGCCGACTTGATATCGTATATTCATGACCCGTGAGATGTGGCCATCAGTCTACTCACACAATAATCTCTTTGCATTATTGTCATCCTAATTAACAATAATACTCGACTATGGATACTTTAAGAATAATGTTCTATATGTTCAATGGGGTCTCACGATCAAGTCACATTTGAAGTCCCATTGAATGAACTGTCAATTCTAAGGACTTTGTTATGCCATAAAATAAATAACACAATAAATGAAATGCCTCATATATATCGAATATATAATCAAACTCATGACACAAATGATAATCTACTAAAATTAGATTGGCCACTAAGGCTTACACCAACACTACCCATTGTAATGCGTAAAGCTAACAGGTCCTCTCGGAACCCTAATCCTCTTTATGCTTGTCTTTTGAATTATCACAAATTATCTCCATCTTACTTTGCCTTTGTATCTTCCTTGGATTCTGTATCAATTCCCAAAACTACAGGTGAATCTTTGTTTAATCCTGGTTGGCGATAGGCAATGGTGGATGAGATGGCTGCTTTGCACTCCGATGGTACTTGGGATCTGGTACCATTACCTGATGGCAAAACCATAGTGGGTTGATGATGGGTCTATACAGTTAAGGTTGGGCCCAATGGAAAGATTGGCCGCTTGAAAGCTCGCCTTGTGGCAAAAGGATACACACAAATTTTTGGCATCGACTATAGGGATACTTTCTCTCCAATAGCCTAGATAGCATCTGTTCGCATATTCCTTGTCATAGCTGCTATTCATCACTGGCCTCTGCATCAACTGGACATCAAAAATGACTTCCTACATGGTGAGTTACTAGAAGAGGTGTATATGGAGCAACCTCTGGGTTTCACTGTTAGTGGTGCACCTCACCACGTCTGCCAGCTACGTTGATCTCTCTATGGCTTGAAACAATCTCCCCGTGCTTGGTTTGGGAGGTTTAGCACTATGCTTCAGCAGTATGGCATGACCAAATGTGAAGGTGATTACTTTGTCTTCTTCATGCACCCTTCGCCGACCACCTGCCTCTACCTGCTTGTCTATGTCGATGATATCATCATCACAGGTAACGATCAGGCTAGCATCGATCTGTTGATTCAAACAACATTTGTCCATACACTTTCAGACAAAAGATTTGGGTCCCTTGAAATATTTTTTGGGGATTGAAGTTGCTCAGTCTAAGACAGGTGTAGCTATTACTCAGTGAAAATATGCTCTTGATATACTTGAGGAGACCGGCATGCTTGATTGCCAACCAAGTGATACTCCCATGGATCCCAACGTCAAGCTACTACTAGGTCGGGGAAAGCCATTGAAAGACCCTGGTATATATCAACGACTGGTTGGCAAACTTAATTACCTTATAGTGACTAGGCCTGACATTACCTTTGCTGTAAGTGTAGTCAGTCAATTTCTGAATGCTCCCTGTGACAGCCACTGGAATGCTGTGGTTCATATTCTTAGGTATATCAAGAGTGCACCAGGTAAAAGAATACTTTATGAAAACAGGGTAACACTGAAGTTATTGGCTATTCTGATGCTGATTAGACAGGTTCACCATCAAATAGAAGATCCACTACAGGGTATTGTGTCCTTGCTGGAGGTAATTTGATCTCCTGACGAAGCAAGAAGCAGAACACAGTCGCAAGATCGAGTGCAGAAGTCGAGTATCGGGCAATGGCAGTAACAGCTCAACAACTCACATGGCTGAGACATTTACTCCAACAACTCAAATTGGGAGATGTCAAGGCAATGAAACTAATTTGTGACAACAAAGCTACAATACATATTGCTTCCAATCCCATCTTTCATGAGAGAACTAATCACATAGAGATCGACTGCCATATTGTGAGAGATAAAGTCCTTTTAGGAGAAATAATGACTGATTTTGTTGGTTCTAATGATCAACTAGCTTATTTATTGACTAAGTCCCTTTGAGGATCTCAGGTTGAATCTATTTGTAAAAAGCTTGGTGCATATGACATATATGCTCCAACTTAAGGGGAGTGTTAGAATTAGTCACATGTGAAATTATTGTTAGCTGTACAATATCAGATTAGCTACTAATTAGGATTAGAATTAGAAATCACCATTAAAGTGTATTTAATGTAAAGCCCTTATAAATGCAGTAGTGTGTGATCATTGTTAGACACACAGAAATTACAAAACATTTCAGATACCAATTTTAATTTTCCTTGTATCAATCATTGTTACATATGACAGATGAGGTTTGGACATCCTTTTCAGGAAAAACTTGTGCATCTTAATAAAAACATTTCTTTTGTCAAACCTGTGAAATCCCTAATACCTTGTGACACATGCTTTTTTGCAAAATAGAAAAGGTTACCCTTCTCTGTTAGCACTACAATTTCTAATCAGTGTTTCGAATTAATTCATATGGATATTTGGGGACCTTTTTTCAATTCTATCCATACTTAGTCATAGATATTTTCTTTCGATTGTGGATGATAAAAGTAGATTTACTTGGTGTTTTTTTTTATGAAACTCAAATCTGAAACTTCAGACCTTGTTAAGAATTTTGTTTCCATGGTATAAACTCAATTTCATTCCACAATCAAATGTATCTGGTCTGATAATAGAAATGAATTTCTTTTAAAACAATTATATGCTGAAAAAGGCATAGTACACCAAACTTCTTGTGTTGGTACCCCTCAACAAAATGGAAATATTGAGAGGAAACACCAACATCTTCTAGGTTTTGCTCGAGCCATTTAATTTCAGACCAACTTACCTTCTTGTTTTTGGGCACATGCTATTAATCATGTTGTTTATATAATCAATAGACTGCCAACAAAATTCTTGTATTTTAAATATCCTTTTCAAATTCAAATCTTACATCAATCCTTGCCTGATTTTTTCTTTCTTAAAGGTTTTTGGTTGCCTCTGTTTAGCATCCACTTTAAAGGCAAACAAAAAAAATTTGATCCTAGATCAAAGAAATATGTTTATCTTGGGTTTCCAAATGGAGTTAAAGGCCATATTTTGTTTGACTTGCAGTCTAGGAACTTGTTTATCTATAGAGATATAATTTTCTTTGAAACTATTTTTCTATTTGCATCGTCACATGAGAACAATTTGTCTTCATTCTCACCTACCATTTGTCTTCCAAATTCTTTTTCCTCTTATGATTTTCTTCACATCAGCCCATCATAAACTTCCATTTCTACTAAACATGTTTCATCCCAGCATCTGTTACCTTTATCTACTGTCATTTACACAAATTATGATGCTTTTCAAAATCAGAATTTAATGTCTCCTGCCATAATTTCTCCCACCTAACATTCTCATTCTCCTATTCCCATGCCTCCACCTCCTAGACAAGCCACAAGACTGAAACGAGCTCCCACCTATCTTCAAGACAACCATTGTTCTATGCTTAAAGGTGAAGTTCATAACTCAGCAGCTCCCATATCATCTCTCCATGGCAGTAAGTATCCTATATCACAAGTTTTTTCTTATGATTATCTTTCTCCATCTTTCAAAAAATTTTGTCTTACCATTTCCTCTAACCCTGAACCCACTACCTATGAGACTGCTACGTGTGATGCCAATTGGAGGAAAGCTGTTCAATCTGGGCTAGACTCACTTACCAAGACTAACACGTGGGAACTCACCATTCTTCCTCCTAACAAGAAGGCCATTGGATGCAAATGGGTCTTTAAACTTAAATACCATGCTGATGGCACCATAGAGCGATACAAAGCAGATTAGTGGTTAAAGGATTTACTCAAACAACTGGTATCGATTATTTAGACACCTTCAGTCTGGTTGTGAAGATGACCACAGTTAAGATCCTTTTGGCTTTGGCTTCTTCTCAGAACTGGTACTTATTTTAGTGTGATGTTAATACAACATTTCTACATGGTGACTTGCATGAAGAAGTATACATAAGAGCTCCTCCAGGCCTTTCTATTCCTAATAAACACACTGTTTGCAAACTGAATTGATCTTTATAAGATCTTAAGCAGGCTAGCAGGCAGTGGAATGCCAAATTGACACACACTCTGCTTAATTCTGGTTACTCACAGTGCAAATAATATAACTCACTCTTCACAAAATCTTCTTCCGCTGGTTTTATTGCTATTCTTGTTGATGTGGATGATCTGGTACTTGTTGACACTGATATTACTGAGATTAACAACATTAAGAAGCAGTTGGTCTGTAAATTCAGTATTAAAGACTTAGGTACTTTGAAGTACTTTCTAGGTTTTGAGGTAGTAGATCCAGCAAGGGCATTTCTATATGTCAGCAAAAATATGCCTTGGATTTGATTGTAGAAACTGGTGTATTGGGTGCCAAACCTTGTTCCACTCCTATAGAACCTAATCTAAAAATTCACAACAGTTTTGGCTCATTGTTAGCAGATTCATCCCAATACAGAAGGCTCATGGTAGGCTTCTTTATCTCACTCACACTAGACCAGAAATATCATATGTACAGTGAGTCGATTGAGCCAATTTTTGGCTTCCACAACTGATGTTCACTTTTAAGCTGCCCTGTGTGTACTCAACTGCATCAAAGCCAATCCTAGCCAAGGACTTTTCTTCAGTGCCGACTCTTCTATTTCTCTAAAAGGATTTTGTGACTCGGATTGGGCTGCTTGCCCAGACACTAGGCGATTCACATCAGGTTTTTGCTTTTTCCTTGGTTCTTGATTGATCTCTTGAAAGAGTAAAAAAGCAATCAATTGTTTCTCGATCTTCATCTGAAGTATAGTACCGTGCCTTAGCGCTTGCCACTTGTGAAGCTCAGTGGCTTGTTTACCTCCCTCGTGATTTTCATTTTGCTCACTCTTCACCAGTGGTCTTGTAATGTGATAACAAATCTGCTCTGCACATTGCCGTGAACCCCATTTTTTCACGAACGAACCAAACACAGAGATTGACTGCCAAGTAGTTCATGACAAAATCCAATCCGGTCTTCTTCATCTTCTCCCAATTACAAAGCAGGTCGCATACATATTTACCAAATCTTTACATCCATGACAGTTTTCATTTCTGGATTCCAAGCTTTGGAATGCTCTCTATACATTCTAGCTTGAGGGGGGTGTGGAATGTAAATGACACGTGGTACCATTATCAGTTAATTATTATTAGAGAATAGTTAGTTGGTTAGTTAATTAATTAATCTCATGATCATGTATATATAACAAATGTTGTTTGTTGAGTTAGTTAGGCAGTTACATACAATGAAAGTGAGCTCAATGCTCTTGCTTCTCTCTTGCTTTATTCATACGTTGCTAACGATTCTACATGTTCAGTGAAGGAGATGTTTAATCATATAGATGTTAAAAATACAACAATTTACATAATTTAAGTCTTACAAATCAATCCTTTAATTACAACAATTACAATATTAAACAAAAATCAATAAAATATTAAAACATGATTGATGGCTTTCCTAACACACATATATAATATATTATTGTTGTATAATATAAACTAACACTCATACACAAAGATAATTAGTGCTCTTCTTATGGACATACTCTCTGCAGACTTAATTATAAGCAAAAAAAGTACATGTATTTGGTTCAAAATTTGGACCAAATACATGTATTTTTTTACTTATAATTAAGTCCGGAGGGAGTACTTTACCATCTTAATGAATTAATTAGTAGTTCACTTTACTGCAGTTCAAACGAATTTCACCTTGACTCCCAGTAAGGGGCTTTATATTTCCCATCTTAATCATAGAGTTTACAAAGTCCTTATAGAAAGCCTTGGTATTATAGCAGTATTTTCTAACCAATGCATTAGTAGAACCACCACCACCATTGAACAATTCCTGATCAGAGTGAAGAACCCCTTTCTTTTTAATCAAATCAGCAAAATACGCTACATCGAACCACGTTGGTGTTGTGTCTAAAGAGCAAGATTGAAGTCTCCTCCTTCTCTTGGACAAATGTATTTAAGCGATTTTGCAAAGTGGGGAATGATGTTGGAGTCATTGTAGATATGGTCTCTAAATGTAACACAACGTGAAAATCCAATTGTGTGTGCTCCAGAAAGAACAACAAGTTCTTTCTCATCAAGGCCGTGTATGTTGAAGTTATTGATGAGCTGAGAAAGGCTGAAGACTGGTGCTGGGATTTCGCAATCTGCAGCTGCACGACTTGCTGTTGTTGAGTCTCTTCTCCCCAGTCTCACCTTCCATGATGGCCCTCCTAACTGCATCGTCCATGCATGCATATAATTGTAAATATCAAATTTTATTCATGTAAAACAATCTTTTTTTCTTTAGGTGTTGTATATATACCCAAGGTTTGATTTTTTTTTTTTCAACAGTGAATATTCGCTAGTGTGCTATGTTAGTGGACAAATTTGAACTTTAAATCCTACTCAAACTCCTTATAGTGTCTCAGCTCAACCATCTGAATTACGCCTAGGGTACAATATATATATACTTAAAGCTTTATTAGGATATGAAATCTTTAAATCAACTTACATGCTAAATATACAATATTTTTTTGTTACAAACATATACACTAGTTGATATCCAGTAAAAAAAATTCACTATTTGACATATGGTAAATAAAGGATATTATATAGACTTTACCGGCTAATTCAATTCAAAAAATTTAAGTATAATAAAAAATAAAAAATATAGCTAACAATATTCAACATCACTATTTTAGGGATAGTAGTTTGTATTATAGTATTAGTAGTTTGTATTATAGTATTATTACTTACTGTAACTACAGAGTCTCTAGCATGTTTGCGCAAGAAACAACTGGTTTTCCACACGCTTTGTCCACCGCCTACTTGATCTCATCCACCACTTCAAATCCTCTAACAGATTGGAAATTTGGATTTGCATTCTTTTCGCTGTCAATGGAGGGCGTGGAGTCTAGAAGAATTGACCCATCACAACCCTAAAAATCACCATCACAAAGTCCAATATTATTAAAAAAAAAAAAAAGAGTATAGGATACTCTAATTCATATACAAAAGTATAAAATTCAAATTAAAAAGAAAGACGCATTAAAGGATCAATACATCAATAAGAAAAAGATCACTTTTTGCCTTACACCATAAACACGATAAAACATCTATCAAGTACAACACACCGATAAAGTCCAGCTTAAAAACAAAGTGACTTATTTATCAGGTAATTCAAACATCTAACCAAGTGATTTATTAATCAGGTTCGAACATCTAGCTACATCATCTAACATAATTGTACATACATGTCGTGTCTATAGAAGTTTTGTGGTCTTAGAAAAAAATATTAGAGAAAATATAAAATAAATCATTGATCCTTATGAGGTTTTTTTTAATAACAACAAAATATATATTATTAATGATCACCACAGAGGGAGTACAATGGGTACTCCAACCCTTTCAAAGCAACCAAAAAGGACACTCAAACAAGCTAGTGCCCAACTAAGGTATACCCATGGGTGAAGTCACAAACACCCTAAATTAACCTAATAAATTTAAAGCTCAAAAAGCTAAATTTTTTAAGTATTATAACCAAGTAATCAGGAAAAAAGGCAATTAGTAAAAAAGAGAACTAGTAAACTTTGAGACATTTAGTTTCTCAATTTTACATATCAAAATATAGTAACTAGTCAACATGTGATATTCAAAACATGTTGGTTACAATAATTATTGACTCAAACGGTTTGTCGATTAGACGTTATAAACATATATTAATACTAATACTTAATATATAAGACATATAGCCATAAGTATTAATAACTATATTAAGTAGTAACTTAAATTATTAAGTAGTGAAAAATTTTAAGGTTTAAACATTAAACTCTAAAGCAATTGATTTAGGCAATAGATGGCCCCTTATATATGTAACTATACACGAAGAGACAGAAGAAATAAAATCTTACATTAATAAAGCAATCATGAAAGTGCAAGCGTAGTAAAGAAGATTTGGATCCTCTCCCACAATACTATCTCTCAATCCCTTTACAAAACTACATCTCAACCATTAAATTGATCAAACGGCTGACAGGTTTAAAGCTAAAAGTGTATTAAAAAAACGAAACCAAATAGTCGTTCATGCACCCTAAAATATCTTTAACCTCAGCGCCGTTCTCACACCAACACATATTGATAGGGATGCAGCTTTTAAGTTTTTGACGGTGCAACATTATTATTTTTTTGTATTAAAACATTATTTATTTTAAGAATGGTAACTTGCAATCCCTTTTTCAATTAACATCGTGTTCATACGCTATTTTTGGGTACCAGTGCAGCATTTTTTCGATTACAATTGCAGCGTTATTTCTTTTTTTTTTTCTTCCCTTCTTCGATTACAAGTGCAGCATTATTTCTTTCAACAACATAAGAAAAATAAGACACATAATGGTAAAAATGTTATAATAGAAAAGAATTATTTCGAAACCAAAAAGAAAAAAGAAGAATTATTTCATCACTTATACCACAATCCTTGATGCCGTCCTCATGGTTCTGGTGCAAGGAATCAGACACATCACTTTCTAATTTTTTTTCCTACCCCCAACTCTTCCATCTTCTTGTCTTTGTGTTAGAAACAGTTAATAGAAATATAGTACCGCCAAAAAAATCCTAATTGTGAACTCTCTGTGTGTCAGTGAAAGAGAGAGTCTGATGATGGGTGCAGTGGAGTTGCGCACAGAGTGAGGCGTTGTGTGACTGAGAACTGGGCTTGGAAGGTAAACGGACGTGTCACCCCTCACACTCAATCTCAGCCACCGTGTGAGTGAGAACGTGACTTTTTTGTTTAGTAAATTTTTAAATTGTCAGTCGTTTGATCAATCTAATGGTTGCGATATAGTTTTGTAGAGGGATTGAGAGATAAGGTTGTGGGAAAGGATCCAAATCCTAGTAAAGAAGCACCCATATGACGCTCTTTCTGAACGGCAGCTTCTACAACTCTTCTAATGGTGCTCAAAGCGTTGGGGCACGTGTAGTCATAGTAATTAGGTGTGAGTATTGCTGAAAATGTTGTGCTTGCAAGAGCTGCAAACACCAAGGCTTTGAAGACAACGGAGAAATACCCATGCGACCTCATTTTCTACTATGCAATGAATATTAATTGACCAGTGGCTATGAATATATGGGGATTTATTTGGGTTGCTAGTGTTTGCACCTCTATATTTATAGTGACACAAGCGATGTGAGAATGCATTAAAAATATGGACGATTACGCTAAGTAGTGGACTGGGCCTAAAAATTTACAATTTCCTGGAAAGAAACTTTCATCAAGGCATTATTATACTTAATTGACTTGCCAAGGTTCGATCGATTGTGTAAGAAATCGGGAAAAGGAATTTGTCTTTGATTGATTTAGTCCATACGGTTTGTTAATTTATACTCTTTACGGACTCGTAAAAATACCTAATTTCACACAGATTAAGGACAATATTTAAGTTCATTTAATTTTATAGATTTCATATAAAATAGAAACTACATTTACTAAAATGATATTTGAACACACTTTTATATGGACACCGTATGTCCGTACGGTACGGACATGTACGGAACCGTACGGAATCTGGACCGATTTTTTTTTTTTGCAGATTTTTTTAACTGGTTAACGCAGTTCGTGTAAGTGGTTAACGCAGTTCATGTAAGAGGTTAACGCAATCCACTAACTGGTTAATACAGACACAGATAAGAAAATTGAATGTCCAACCAAATAAGAAAATGGAATGTCCAAAAGTTTCAGGATTTGGCATTAACCAGATAATGAATAACATTAACCAGATATGTGAACTTGATTAACCAGATAAGAAAATGGGATGTCCAAAAGTTTCAGGATTTGACATTAACCAAATAATGAATAGCATTAACCAGGTATGTAAACTTGATTAACCAAATAAGAAAATGGGATGTCCAAAGACTTGTGTTAGAGTTTCAGGATTTGACATTAACCAGATAATGAATAACATTAACCAGATGTGTGAACTTGATTAACCAAATAAGAAAATGGGATGTCCAAAGTTTCAGGATTTGGCATTAACCAATGAATAGCATTAACCAAATATGTAATGTGATTAACCAAATAAGAAACAGTGTGAGTGTTGCTACAGTGTATACGATGTCCCCCCTCAGGTGTCGATAGTTTGTGTCCAAATAGCGTGACCCTTTATTAAACTATCCTTAATCGTGATGATCCTTAACATTTTTTCTTGGAAAACGAAAATTGAATTAACTTGAGGGTATTTTTGGAATAATGACATTAAATATGGGTAGATTAGTCGAAATTTGCTTATATTTGAGTTCATCAAACTTAAGTATTTTTTTGCTTATAATTGAGTCTGCAAGGAGTAAGTCAACTACAAAATTATTACTCTCTTCGTTTTAAAACTTTGGGTGTTTGAGCTTTTTATTTTTGTTTCAAAACTTTGGTTGTTGTAGAAATCTAAAGCATAATTCAACATTTTTTCCCATTATACCATTAAATTAATACTCCCTCCGGTCCTCAATATAAGAAACAAAACCCTAATTCATCAAAACCAAGAAAAATTATTATAATAAATTCATTCTAAATTTTATTCCAAAAATACCCCTAACTTATTTCTAAATTCAAGGACAATCCTATATCTGAAAATAATTAATTAAAAAAAAAAGCAACTGAATCAGTTGACAGCTCGAGGAGAGGGAGCCTAAAAAAATGACGCCCTCACACTAAGCTTCCCACGAAACTTAAAGTAAAATCGGCGGGAAGTAGAATTAAACCACCGCCATTTTTCAAAAGCCAAAATAAGCTTAAAAAAGTCAACCATCTATGAGCATGTATAAGAGACCCTCAAACCCGATTCAAATACTCCTATGCCATAATCTGTGAGGTTGAACAATGCCAATGCCACTTGACATAGATTTGAACGTTGCTTTTACCAACACTGGTGAATCACCACCTTCAGAAAATGATACTGCAATGGCAGCTTGGCTTGATAAAGTTGCTTTCACCAACACAGGGGAAGCACCACCTTCAGAAGATGAAACAATGGCAGCTTCAAAAGGAGCATGTGAGTTTGAGCTTGATTTAAATCTCCTCCCATGTTTCTTGAACACACACCAAAGTTTTCCAAGTTTTGATGAGGATGAAGATCAGGCTGACTTAAACCAATCCTCGTCCCTCCCTCTTCAAGATGATGAACACCATATTGATAGTTGCACTCATGAAGAAGAAGGTTAGTAGAATTTAAACCAGAAATTTTAAACCAGATTTTTTTTTTTGGGACTTGCCTTATTATGTGTGTGCCATTTGTTAAACAAGAATTTTAAACCAGAATTTAAACCAGAAATTTTAAACCAGAGGAAGTAAGTCTCTTGGTTAAAAATAAACCCATTTGTTTTTTTTCACTCCAATTGCCTTTTGTTTAAACTAAGGATAAAATTATGTAATTTAAAAAAATATGGAGCATGAATTGTGTGTTCAGGATAAAGTAAACTCATGCACTAAGTGGAGAAAGGAACATCACGTACACCACCACGTTACTAGTTTATGACATATATGACTTAAGTTTTTTGTGCAACTTTTAACTAAGCAGATTATGAAGATGATCTATCATTTGAATCAAATGAATTGCACATGGATCATGATACAATGTCCACAGTTACAGGTATGTATGATAGTAGTAGCCATTAGTCAGTGAAGGTTTTAGTTTGACATTATTTTTTCCTAATTTTATTTTACAATTTTGATTATTTATGCAGACATGACAAGCGAAACTAGTTCCAAAAAACGCGTCTTTCTATCAAATGAACAGAGAAAGGTTGTATTTCATTTGTTACTGCACTCAAGTCAAAACGGTAATCTAAATCCAAAGACAGTAGCTTCATTATTTGGTGTTCATAGAAGTGTTATTTATCGTATTTGGAACCAAGGAAAGAAAACTGGCAGTGTTTATCACAAGAGAACAGCTAATTGTGGAAGGAAAAGACTTCAGTTAGACTTGTAGAGAATACGTCAAGTTCCATTATCAAAGCGGCAAACACTTCAATCCCTAGCTCATGCTTTAGGTGTCAGTAAGACGCCATTGATAAGGTTGCAAAAGGCCGGAATTATACGACGTCATTCAAATGCACTTAAGCCGTATTTGAAAGAGGAAAACATGATTGCTCGATTAAGGTTTTGTTTGTCAATGCTTGATGATAGCAACATGCCTCATGATCCAAAGTTTAAATCCATGGATAATATTGTATTCATTGATGAGAAATGGTTTTATATGACGAAAAATACCACCAATTATTACTTGCTTGCGGACGAGGATGAGCCACACAGAACATGCAAAAGCAAAAATTTTATAGGCAAACTTATGTTCTTAGTTGCGGTGGCTAGACCCAGATTTGACGATGAAGGAAATGAGACTTTCTCGAGAAAGATTGGTGTATTTCCTTCTGTGTATGAACAACCGGCAAGAAGGAATAGTGTCAATAGAGCGGCGGGAACAATGGAAAAGAAACCCATAACTTCAGTGACAAAAGAGGTGAATAAGATGTTTTTAATCAATCATGTTTTACCAGCCATTAAGAATGCATGGCCAAGAGAAGATGTAGGGAAAACAATTTTCATACAGCAGGATAATGCAAGGTGTCACGTTGATAAAGATGACGAAGATTTTTGTCGGGCAGCAAGTCAAGATGGGTTTGACATCCAATTGACTTATCAACCTCCAAATTCTCCTGATTTAAATGTCTTGGACCTAGGCTTTTTCAATGCCATTCAGTCTTTACAACAGAAGGAATCGATAAAGAAAATTGATGATCTCATTGAGGCGGTGGAAAAATCATTCCATGCCTTTTCTACTAAACAATCCAATAGCATTTTCCTTACTCTTCAATCATGCATGGTTGAAATAATGAAGGTCAAGGGATCAAATAAGTATAAAATTCCTCACATGAAGAAAGATGTGCTATATAACCAAGATGAAATACCAAGACAATTAAGTTGTGATCCTTCACTAGTCCAAGAGGTCCTCCAATACCTAGAAAATGTTGGCTCTTCGTGATCCTTTGCTTTGGAAGACATGTGTTCTATTGGTGCAGTTTGTGATGATATATATGAGATATGTGTTCTTTTTGTGCAGTTTGTCATGACATATGTGAGACATGGACATGTGTTCTATTTGTGCAGTTTGTGTGTATGAGAGGTGTTCTTTTTGTGCAGTTTGTGATGACATATAGGAGTATGAGACATGGACATGTCTTCTATTTGTGCAGTTTGTGTATATAAGACTTGTGTTCTACTAATAATGCATTTTAGTTTGTTTAATTTTTTCCTGATAGATATTAGATCGAAGTTAAAAGGAGAATTGTGTGCTGTTGTTCCAACACTGGACATAAAATGGAACCCATAGCACACTCCTGTTGAACACACCTGGCTTTGCTTTTTTTAATAAAACAATGGTTCTTTTATTAAAGTGGTGCTCTGTTTTTATTAGATTTTTTTTTTCAATTTAATACTCCTTTATTATTATTATTATTATTATTATTATTATTATTATTATGATAGTACACGAGAAACTCTGAGTGGCAAATGTGCAATTGGAATGTGTTTCTATTCAGAGCTGATATTTTTTCCCCATTGGCTCTGTAGTTTAGAATTTGCTTATAAGTATACATGATCATTTTTAGAAAAACAATGTAATTTGGTCTGCAACTTTTATTAGTACACCATACCTCTTAACTTTAATAAAAACTTTACATAAAATTGTTGTATAAGATTGTCTCCTTTTGCTTCCATTAGTGACCAGCACTCTATATCAAATGCCCATACTATAAAAACCAAAGCTATTATGTGTGCGAAGGACATGGAGATGCACCAGTTATTTTGTCAAGAAGTGCTGACAAGAAGTGAGACCGAGTATGTTAAGAATGAGAATGTTACATTAACCAAAATTTCAAAGTACATTGATCACATTGTTTACAAATGAGTATGTTACATAGATCACAACTCAAAGTACAAGATCATGAAGATCAAATGTTACAACCAGGTAACTATACTTTTACATTGATGAAAACTACAATATTAAAAATTAAAAAAAAAACTTCAGCCTTGCAAGTGTGTGCAACCATTTCTTTGATTTGCTTCCTTGAGGTGTTGTAAAAACAGCTTCAATCTTGATAAACTTTCTACCAATATGCACCTGTTTAGAAAAGGGTATCAGCATATTGTTCCATTATCAGTTAGTGACATCCCCTGCAACACAATATCAACAAGGGCAGTCTAAACTCAGAGCAATCTAAACTCAGAGCAATCTAAACACAATAGGCACGGTTCCAAACAACAACAACAGCAGCTCAATACGCAGAATCAAAGACCCATAAATTGAGATCGTCCGTTTTCAGCTCGACGGTCGAGATCGTTTTCGTGGTCGTCCGTTTTCAGCTCGACGGTCGAGATCGTTTTCGACCGATTTGATACAGTTTGGTGCAATTTTAGTTTCGACCGTCCGATCTGATTTCGACGGTCGAGATTTGCTACAGCGTGAAACTGCGCCGAGTTCCTACTGCAGCAAATCCAGGTCCCTCCTCAAACTCGATCAAGTGAGAAACACTAGTTCTCTACGAATCATCTTCGAAGCAAGCAACAAATCACATACCCAGCAAGTTCTTCAAGGAAAGGGAAATTGAAATTGGTGAATTCTGAGGTCGGCGGTTTCAACGGCAAGAATCGGAGGAAGCGGAGGACGGCTTGTCGGAGACGCTGTCGTGCTCCACCACCTCATCACCCCAAATTCGCACACGAAAACCAGAAAATCCACTAGAAGCGAATCCGGCGCCCGACGCGGAAGGAGAAAAAGAAGACGACTGATTCACCAGCGCCTCCATTAAAAGACATCGATGATCGGCGGCGACAAACGAAGACGCGTCTCGTTGAAGAAGGAAGAAAGAGGACGAGCTGATTTGGGGGAATGAAGAACGTTGGCAGTCTCGTACAAGATTGGAAATCGTAGAGACTCTTCTGGATGAATCTTAAATAATTAAGGGCAGAAATGGAATTTCGTCTAAAACTTGTTCCCTTTTTCTTACATTTTGAACCACCTAAAATCACTTTTTTGTTTCTAACATTGAGTACCGGAGGGAGTAGTATACATTAATTGTAGTTTATTTTTACTAGGTAGTTTTAGTGGAGTGTTATTAATTCCCAATAGATTTTATATTGAAAAGTGATACGTTTGTTAAGGGTATTTTAGTTTAATTTTGTCTAAATTAATTATTTTTTAGTCTATCTGAATATCAAAATTTTAAACAACCACAATATTGGGACGGATGGAGTAAGATATAAATTCATGTAATGTGAATGTAATGTGAAGTATACTAATTGGAAGTAATACATCTCTTTTGATCAGTTCTATTCGGCCGGAATATCAATTTCATATATATCAAAACTGAAAAATCATGCGAAACCAATTACAAATCTTAGTTTACACGTTCACAGTTAACTATTTAAATTTATTAAGAGATATATACTAACATGCTTTAACAATAAAAAGCGTATTATTATTTATCAAGAAAAATAAAAAGCGTATTATTATCATTATTGTTAATTATCATAATCATCATTATTATTGTTATCGTTTTCGTCTTCTGAATGTTTCAAAATGTTCATACTCTTAACATCAAGTACGCTAAACTGACGAGGTGCAGGAGTAGTTTTTCAAATTTCTGTCGTTTCATTCTACCTTTTTTATAGTGTGTGTTGATGGTGATTTTTTGCAACAAATGAGTTCATGAGTTCGGCAGATCAATCAGGGACTCGAACTGGGTCCGCAAAAGGGGTCTCAAGTTAACAGGTTTACGATATGTGGACACGCAAATTAACAGAAACTGGACAAAGAACAAGCACGAAATTGGCAACAAACTTTGAATACAAGTAATAAATATTAAAACTCAAAATAAAAGTAAATTGCAAATAGCAAAGAAGCAGTAAAAGAAAGGTTAAGTAAATAGAATCTGAAATTAAAAATTTGGCGGGGAATGCATACATTGAACACCAAATAGCCAGTATTTCCAATGTATTCGGAGTGCTGGGTAATATGGTATGGATCAATGTTACCAATACCGGACTAGGCATTGAACTGGAGAAGATACTGGTTCAAGGGTCCAACCGGGGTTCAACCGAGGTTAGACAAAAAATAATTAAATAATATTTTAAAATATTAAATATAGTATTTTAAACAATATACAAACATTAAATACAAACTAATATATTAAATAATATTTATGGAATGAGTATAGTATATATTTAATCCATTATGTGATATATTTCATTTGGCTGGTCTAAACTATTTGGGAACAAATTTTTATTTTCCTTAGATGGCAAATGAAATATCATGAATACTAATAGCTATGAAATAATGTACAGCAAACAAAAAACATTCCTATTTCTTGGGCCAAATCTATTAAGTACCGCTAGCTAAAGTTGATGGCCCAAGTGAATCAAATGCAATATTACGTTGATATTGTATTTGAAAGGATAAATTTATGTGCCATCATTTTACCACAAAATCCAAGATATATAAACTCACACTTTTGCAAGTAGAGAAATCCTAGTTGTCGCAAGCTTTTACTGTTTCCCCTTCTGTCACGTGATGGAGCAAGCCAACAACAATAAGCTTCACTTATCTCTTCTTCCTCCTTCGATTTCTTATCCTCCTCCCTCCTTCTCTCTACACCTCTAATCCAATGTCTATGATCTTCTTGTTTCACCAATCGTATGGCCAGGTGAGCCTCTTCTCCGCTCCCAAGTCTCTCCCGCTCTATTCGTATTCGTTCGTTCTAGTACGCTGGAGCCTGGATGTCGCCGGAGGCCGAGGAAGAATCATTTTTTTTTCTGAAACCACAACAAACCGGCGACTCGCCAGTTTTTCTCGATTCGCACCGGTTCAGCGGTTTTTCTATCAATTTTAGAGCAGAGCAGTTCAGAGGGCTATACAGATCGGACAACATATCGGTTCGTGGTCTGGCCGGTCCGACCGACCGGTCCGGTCCAGTTTTGACAACCATGGTATGTATGAAACAAATTCCGCCCCTATTACAACAATGATCTTACTATTTATACTATTCCTAAGTTATAACTACCATGCTAATGAATCGACACCTGTCCTGGGAGTTACAAAACTGTTTCCGGACTTATTACAAGCTCTAGACACATAACTTACAATAACAAACTTTGTCTTCAAAAAGAGAAAACTTCTAAGTGATGACCAGTGGTAATGGGGTGTATAACGGTCCTAAGCGTCTGCTAGGGTTTGGTTCCATTTTAGGTGGATATTTTGTCTCCTAGTTTTAACTAGGGTTTGGCCTTTGTTGAGAAGTTGTTTTACAGTTTCCTTGCAGGATTGAGTGTAGTTTTCTTGTTCCGAACGTCTTGGTAACCCAAACAGCTGTTGTTTTTACCGTGATTGAAAAACCTTTCATCACTTTTTCTAAGACCCTACAAAACCATTTTAACCATGACCAAAACCTATCCAAAAACCCTAGCCAACATTTCTCATCACTGTTACTAAAACCTTACAAAACCCTTAAACCTTACAAACACCTTATAACCATGACTGAAACCTTTTAAAAAACTTAGCCATCAGCTTTCATCACTGTTACTAAAACCTTACAAAACCCTTATAACCATGACTGAAACCTTTATAAAAACCTGAGCAACATTTCTCACCCGACCAACCCTAACCCTACATCACCACCTTAGTAACATTACATCTTAGTCAATCTTTAGCCTAACAACCTGAAAGCCACTTTCTGCCTCTATTTTACTTAAGTTTAAAAACTCCAAAGCCTTCAAGTTCCGTCCTTTCCACTGCTTGTGTTGGTTTGAGCATTCTCTGCTGCTTAGCTTTTTGAAGAGTTCATTCTTGCCTAAAGCTTTCTCCATGCCTTGCCTCATTTCCCTGTGTCTGTTTTGTTCAAGTTAGCTTGTTGTGAGCTGTGACTGGTGATGGAGCGTTCTGAGGTACTGGTGCTGTCGGAGGATGAAAGAGAGGAGAATTCGGTGCTGCTTGAAGACAGTACACCAACTAACATTGAGCTGACAAAGCGAGCTTTAGTTGGAAAAATCCTCTGCGACAAAGTTCTGAACAAAACCGGTATCAAGCAAATTTTTTGCAAAACATGGAACAGAAATCAAGGTATGTACATAACTGATCTGGGAGATAACTTATACCTGTTCACTTTTCAAACTAAGAAAGAGGCTGAGGATATTCTTAAAATGGCACCCTGGTATGCCATGAACCAACTTGTGAACTTGCAATATTGGCTACCGAGGAAAACTTGTTTTAAGCTAAATTTTGACTGGGTCCCTTTTTGGATTCAAATTCATAACCTGCCGCTGGATAAACTGAATACCAAAAATGCTGCTACCATATTTTCTCGAATTAGGGACTGGAGGTGGAAGACCCAATTATTGAAGGATGTGTCTTGAGGAACTTCATCAGAGGAAGGGTAATGGTCAATGTTACAAAACCGCTGTGGTCGGGGTGTTGGACTAATAGAGAGGAAGCTGCCAAGTCCTAGGTTTGGTTTCGATATGAAAGACTTCAAGGTTTGTGCTTTCAATGTCGTCTCGTAGGTCATGAGCTAAAGCATTGCAAAAATGAGAGAGTTATGGCGATTTATAATAAAACTGTACCCAAATATGGACCACTTATGACTGCCACAACCCCTAAGGCACTAGAGCAGATGATCTTGGAAAGTGGCGTATATAAAAAACACAGTGAGGGGATTCCACAAGCTGATGAGACTTTCAGGCAGACAAAAATTACAGAAGGAACAAGTCAAGATATACCTCATACGGTGCATGATGAGGAAGCGGTTCTTAACTCTCAAGTGGGTCGAACTTACAACTAGTACACTAGGAAGCTACTGAATGTTGATGTTCCAAGAATTGACTCCTCAAATCTGCAGCAACATAACAGAAGCTTGCACAGTGAAAAGATGACAGATATGATGACACAAAAAGGGAAGCTGAGAAAGGGAAAGGTGGCCTCTTCATTAAACAAGAACAGTGTTTCCCAACTATTAATCAAAGAACAACAACAGCAAATTAGTAGTGTGGTGACTAAAAATAATTTCAATTATGTGTTTAAAAACAAAGGAAAGGAGGTGGAAATGCAGCAGGAAATTGCAACTGGAACACTGAAAATGAGTCATGCGGGTTCCTCTACTTTGGTGTCTAATTCAACTGGGGAGGGCACTTGTAATGCTAATATGGGGAAGCTGGATAAAGAGGTTCCAAGAGGCAAAGATGATGCTAGAATTGACTTAAAACAGGGAGTTGTCAGACCAGGACTGGGCCCTAGCAATATTGACATGCTGGACTTAGTCCCAGAAGACATTGGCTTAAAAGTTCCGATTATTCTAAAGGACTATCCCAGCCCTATGCCCTCTGAAGTATGTTATGCAGGTATAGACATCTCTAAGGAGTAGCTTTTAAAAGTGAGGCAGAGTTGGGACCGAAAGAAGGCTCCAAAGGGTGTAAAATTGGGGACTCAGGTGATGGAAACTGCACAATATATAGTGGAATTTCCTCCAGAAACTGAGGAGGAAGAAACCCACACTAACAACTGCCTGCAACATGAGGAAGAACTCATTTTAAGCAACACACTGCGTCATGGGCTCAAGTTAAAAAGACAAATGGAGGAGATAGAGCAGGAGGGGACACATCTTAAGTTAATTGAGGGCCCCAATATGTTGAGTCCAGTCAGGAAAAAAGTGAAAAAACTGGAGGAGAAATGGTATGATACTGAAGGCAACTACTTGACTTTTACATTCACTTTGGTGACTGAGGACGATACTTATATGGCTGAGGAGGCGGGCCTAAGAATGCCCCCATTGACGCCATGAGTTACATCAGCTGGAATTATCGTGGTTTGATGGTGGCCACGATAATTAATGAATTGCACTCTCTGTGCAAGACTCACCATCCAACACTCAACTTTTTTATGGAAACCAGAGCATCAAAAAGAAGAGTGGAACTTATTAGAAGGAGATTACATTTTGCTCACTCTTATTGTATTGAACCTAGAGGGCTTTCTGGAGGTTTGGCAGTTCTTTGGGGTAACGGATGTAGAGTTCAGATTGTCCAAGGCTGCCCTAACTTCATTCATATTACAAGCAAATTATTGGTTTGACTGTACCTCTGTCTATGGTAACCCGACTATACAACATCGTAGATCCCTATGGCCTAGAATTGACTCTTATCAGAATAACTATGATAGGCCGTGGTGTTGTTTGGGTGACTTCAATGAGATGCTTCATCCCTATGAGAAGGAGGGGTTGAGACCGATTCAACAATTTAGAATGGATTGCTTCAGGGATTTTTTTGAATGATACGGGGCTTATAGACTTAGAGTTAAAGGGGTGTAAATTTACTTGGATGAGTAATCCCATAAACGGTTTTGTTACTAGGGAGATACTTGATCGGGTGCTAGCAAATTGGATTTGGAGAAATTACTTTCCTAATGCTAGGGCCTCTTCCAATGGTTTCCTCTGACCACTCCCCAATCATCCTACAACTTCAACCTAGAGAAAGGGTTGAGAGGAGATTTAGATTTGAAGCTTTTTGGAGTGAGCATGAAGATATTTCCCAAGTGGTAAAGGATGGCTGGCTAGTAGCCCCCCCCCCCCCAGAATGAGGATCTTGGCCCATGGGAAGCTTTCTTGGAATGTAGCAAAAGCTGTAAAAAAAAGCCTTAACGAGCTGGCACCTCAAACCTTCAAACGGGCAGATGTAGAAATAGCAAACAAGCAACGACGACTGCAAGTCCTGCTTAACAGCTAGTGTGTTAGCTGGAGTGAGGTTAGCAAGATTCAGGGAGACATAGAGAAACTATGGAAATAGGAGGAATCTTTCTGGGGACAAAGATCTCGGGTTAATTGGTTGAAATTGGGAGACAAGAACACAAATTTTTTCATGCTACGACTATTCAAAGATGGGACCGAAATAATCTCCAAAGATTGAAGAATGAAGCTGGAACCTAGGTCTAAGGTCAGGAGAATATTACCAGTGAGATTCTTGCCTACTACCACCAACTGTATAATTCAGAGGGAATTAGCCACGTTCAAGAATGCTTGGCGGCTACACCAAAGCTTGTGACTGAGGATATTACTTCAGCCTTAATGGCGCCTATTACTGAAGAAGAGATCAAGCGGGCAATCTTTAGTCTTGGCAGTTATAAGGCTCCAGGGCCTGATGGTTTGATTGGTCAGTTTTATCAACTCAATTGGGAGGCAATAATGAAATCTCTATGTAAAGCATTCACCTATTTCTTCACTTCTAGGTTTCTAAATGAGGAGATTAATGAAACCTTATTCACCCTAGCCCCTAAAGTTCCCATGCCAAAAAGTATCAGTCAACTAAGACCCATTAGCTGCTGTAACTTAAACTACAAGATCATATCCAAAATTATTGTTACTAGGCTGAATGGGTCCATGGACCGCTTGATTTCCCCCTACTAGAGTGCTTTTATTGGTGGAAGAATGATACAGGACAACTTAATCATTGCACATGAGGTTTTTCATGCTCTTAGACACAACGGGTCGGTTGGGAAACATAAAGTTACTATTAAACTTGATATGAGCAAGGCATATGACAGACTAGAATGGAACTTTCTAGACAAATGCCTGAGGGCCTATGGATTTTGTGACCAGTGGGTGACATTGGTTATGACTCTCATCTCTTCGGTCTCTTACAACTTCAAGATTAATGGCAACATCAGTCATAAGCTCATCCATAAGAGAGGCTTACGCCAAGGTGACCTGTTATCTCCCTACCTGTTTATTCTAGCCTCTGATATTCTCTCACACCTCCTGATAAATGCTGCAAGTAGTAATAATATTAAAGGCTTGCAACTCTCCCCAACCTCTCCACCCATTACCCATCTGTTATTTGCGGATGAGTCCCTTCTTTTTGCCTATGCCTCACAAGAAGAAGCTTATTAGATCATGAATGTTCTTAACACCTACTCTAAAGCCTCTGGACAACGGATTAATGTTTTCAAATCTGGCCTTATTTTTTGGAAGAGTGTTCCCGGGGGTCTTAGACAGCAGATGTTCTCCATTCTCAATATCCCGTCTTGGACAAATGCTAGGAAGTATCTAGGCCTACCGGGAGAATGGGGAAGGTCAAAAAGTCACACTCTTGCTTGGATAAAGGATAAGGTGTTGTCTAAGATGGATGGGTGGAAGGAAAACTCCTTAAACCAAGCAGGGAAGGAAATCTTGATAAAAGCGATTATTCAGGCCATTCCATCCTATGCTATGTCTATTCTAAAATTCCCTAAAGGTTTTTGTAAACAACTATGCTCAGCGGTGGCCAAATTCTAGTGGAGCTCTAAAAGGAACCATAGAGGTATTCACTGGAAAAACTGGGAAGTGCTCAGTAGTAGGAAAGTAGAGAAGGGATGGGATTCAAGAGATTTGATGAGATGAACTGTGCTTTACTAGCCAAAAAAGCCTGGAGTATCCTTAATAACCCTCAAGCCCTTTGGGTGAAAACCCTTAAGGGCATTTATTTTCCTAACTCTTCTTTTTTGCAGGTACAGAAAGGCAAACAGACGTCATGGGTATGGAACATCTTACTACAGGGCAGAGACCTTCTGAAAGAACAGATTAGGTGGACAATGGGGGATGGCTCAACCATAAATATCCAGAGAGATGCTTGGCTTGCTGATGGTAGTCTTGCAGAGGTCAGACCAGCTGCTACAGTGGTAAAAGTGAGTGAGCTCATTAACCAGGACACAAAGAGCTAGAATCCTAGAATAATCAGAGAGGTATTGACAGATAGATCTGCTAAGGTAGAAATTCAAACTCCTATAAGCTGGACTGGTGGTGAGGACAGAATCCGGTGGCCTCATAATAATTCTGGGGAGTATAGTGTGAAGATTGCAAAGGCCCTAAATGCCCTGTTGTTAAGCCAACTACGTCCAGTTCGGTTCCTGAGAATTTGTGGAAGGAGATTTGGAAGGCACACATACCCCAAAAGGTTAAGATTTTTATTTGGAAAACCTGCCACAACAGCCTACCCGTGAAGCAAAATCATTTTAAGAGGAAAATATCTAGCTCTACTATGTGCCTTATATGCCAAGAAGCCCCGAAGACTGTTGTGACAACCACCCTCAAAATTAAATGGAGCCGCCCCCTAGAGTTTATTAAGGAACAACAATAGGAAAAACCTTTTATAAGAATAATTTGAAAAATAGTCTTTGAACCAAATTCAAAGGATTCGGGAGTTCATTACGCTTAAGGAAGGTGTTAACACCCCTAAGACGCCCATAAAATGGTACCCTTTGATTATTCGTAAAGATTGTTTGCCTTAAAAAATAAATCCCTTAATCACATTTATTTATTTTATTTTATAAGAAAAGGAAGAAAACCACAAAATGAATGCAAATGGCATTTTGGGATTCCTAGCTAAAGATTTTATTTGCGTGCGAGATAAGAAAAAGAAAGGTTTCCAAATAATTGTGATTACGTGGAATAGAAGTTGGAAGAGATGAGAAATGGGTCAACAAGCCCAACTTGATTTTATGAAGTTAATAAAGCCAATCTTTAACTCCTTTTAGCCAAATGGGTCAGAAGCTCAATTTGTGTGCAAATTAACTTAGAGGCCCCTAAGTCTAGAAGTAAAAAAAAATGGAAAATAAAACATGATTAAATTATATTAATTTATTTATTCCTTTTTTAATATAACAGAAATAACAAATATGAGAAAAAATCTAAAAAATAAAAACTAATCATATTAATATAAAAACGTGTAGATAAAAATGGAAACTTCTCTTTTCTGCTCTTAACCCCCTCATTAATCTCCTATTTATTTATGATGATTTATGAAATAAAAAAATAAATTATAAATAAGTCCCTGGCTTGGGTTTGGCCCTTTTGGAAGGCCAAACCCTAGCCTTAGCTCGACTCAACCGTATACCAACAGATTAACAACGTATTTTTGGGAGGAGAACAGAAGCATTGGAAAATAGGGATCCACTTTGTGAAATAATCAAAATCAAATCCAGAAAATTCAATTTTGCTTTTATATCCAGATTTATGCCTTATAACAATTATAACACTTAAGCTATTTGCAATTTAGCCCTTAACCTGGATTTGGCCCCTTTGGAAGGCCAAATCCCGTAACCCTAATTCACGCCTACTCACGGAACGCAGGAGACAGAGACAGAGAAGAGTTTGAATTGCTGGTAACCAACAACCATCATACAGAAAGAAAAGGTGGAATCATATTTGCATATTACAGATTCGAATCTCAGTCCAGAACATGCATAAACAAAATAAGATGCATAACAGAATACTAAAATGTACCGAGATGGGAAGGAAGAAAGAAAAACCTGATTTCACAGGTCTTAATCCAAAAAGAAAACCAGATTTAGAACCCTAAATCCTAATAGTGTTTAAAGAGAAAAATATAAAAAAAATTAGGACTTTTCCTCGCGTCTCGCCTCAACTTCTTGGTAGATTTTTCAGTCTCTTGCTCTCCCTTCTTCGTTCTTGAATCTGACTTCTTATAGGCTTCAAGTTATCACCTACGAAAAGGAAAACAAATCTGTCAGAAATCAAAAGGATCAAAATTTTAAAGATTTAAAAAAACTAATGGATAGAAGAAAATCCCTGATTTACGTTTAGCCTCCATCTTCCACGAGATCTTGCTTGAATCCATGAGATATACGATTCAGTTTTATGGGGGGAAAAGGAAAGAAAACAAGATTTGAAGGAGGGATACGGTCAAATGAGGATACTTGGAGTGAGATTGCAGGGAATCAAAAAGGAAAGAGAGGAAAAAAAAGGGGTGGCCACGGCTAGGTTAGGGTTGGAAAGGAAAGAAGAAGGAGGACAAGGGAGAGAGGGAGTAGTGCTGCGGCCAGGGTCTGTGAGAAGAGGTTGATTAGGGTTTGGTGGAGTGGAGGAAGAAGGAAAAGATGGAGGGTGCCGCGGCTATTAGGGTTTGTTTCGAAAGAGTGAAGGATGGAAAGGTTGAGGCCGAGATTGGGGAAGAAAGATGAGGAGATGGATGCAGAAATGGAGGAGAGGACGAAGGGAGGTGGCGCCGTTTCTGGCCTAGGGTTAGGGAAGAAAAGGAAGAGGAGAGAACGTGGGGGTGAAGAAGAAGAAGAGTGGGGCGGATGGTGAGGTGTTGCGGCGCATGAAGAAGGGAAAAGGAAAAGTGAGGGAAGTGAGGGTGAGAAGGAATTAGGTTTAAGTTAGGTGGATTCTGGTGGGCTGCGTGGTGATGATTTTGGGCCAGGGGAATGGGCTGGAGGTTAGGCTACGTGAATGGCTTGGTCGCGTGGAGCTAGGGGTGTGTGAAATGAAGGAGGTGCGCGTAGCAATGCTGTGAGAAGCAAGGGAAGGCTGGGCTGTGGAGAAAAAAAACGGGGGTGTGAGCAGCAAGAAGGAGGTGGTGGGCTGCTGCATGCTGTGGAAAGGATGCGTAGGGGTGCTGGAAAAAAAAAGGGGGTGTGCGAGTAAAGGAAGTGGGCTGCAGCGTGAATGGATTAGGCTGGGCCACCAGCCTGATATGCTGCTATTTGACTGCCCATATTTCCTTTTTGCACACCCCTTCTCAAATAAAAATCTTTTTTTTCTTTTCTCCTCTTTTTTTTAATCTCTTTTATTCTTAATTATAAAACCAAAAATATTACTTTATTTATTATTACCTCTACTACTAATTTAAAAAAATTAAAATAAATAATAAAATAAAATAAAATAAAGGTCGGACAAAATTAGGGTACTACAGCTGTCCCTCCTTAATTACATTTTACTCAAAGGTCTTCGTGCATTCGTTGTAAAAGATAATTAAGGATAAAGGACTCTAATTTTGTCTAGAATGAAATTGTTTGAGGGTGCGAGATTGGCTCCCGACTTTGCTTTGGGGTTCTAGGTTTGATTCCCAGTCAATTCCCAGTAAGGCATAGCTTTGGTTCCTCACTCTTACAAAATTGGTGAGAGATTCTAGATTCGATTCCTAGTGAATTTTCAGTAAGGCATAGGCTTGTCCCTAGCTCTTGCAAAGTTGGTCGGAGATTCCGGGGCTGGTTTCCTGGCGAATTCCTGGTAAGGCATAGGTCTGGTTCCTAACCCTCACATCCTTGGTATTGATTACTTCCCTACTTAGGGTAAGTCTGGGGTGCGAGCTTCTTCGTCACTCGACAAAAGTTCGGGTCAAATTCCCAACAAGGGTAAGTCAGGTTCTTAACGCTTGTTAAAAGGTACGGATTGACTACCTTACTTTAAGGAATATCCGTGGTATGAGTTTCTCTGTCACTCAATACAGGTTCGGGTCAGATTCCCGGCAGGGTATAGGTCAGATTCCTAACTCTTACTAAAGTATGAACTGGTTTTCCTATTGCAGGTGAACGTCCGATGTACGAGCTTCTCCGTCACTCGACACAGTTCGGGTCAGATTCCCGACTAAAAGCTTGGGTCAGATTCCCAAGGTGATAGGTCAGATTCCCAGCAAGGTGTAGGACAGGTTCCTAACTCTCGCTAAAAGGTGTGGATCGATTTCCATGATCGAGGAAGATCTGAGACGCGGGTCAAATTCTCGACTAAAGGCTTAGGTCAGATTCCCAAGGTGGTGGGTCAGATTCCCAGCAAGGTGTAGGACGGGTTCCTAACTCTTGCTAATAAGATTGAATAGGCTGAGTACTAATTCTTACTGAGTAACAATAAACCAACTGAATGTAATATTTAAGAGGGTGGGTCAATGGACCTAAAAACTTTGATAGTCATGCAGGATGCAATGAATGGTATGTCATGCATGAAAAATGAAATTTTTGTTTTTAGAGAAATGTTTTTTTTTGGTGGGTCGTGGACCCAAAAGTATTGGTAATCATGCAGGATGCAATGAATAGCATGTCATGCCTGAAATGAAATTTTTTGCTTTATTAGAGATAGGCAGTATCCTCTTGTCTACTTCTGAAACCTTTCTTGATAAGTTAGCTCCAGGTCTCTTTAGTTGGCGAATTCTAAACAAGCTAATTGGCCCTCTTTCGTAACGTATTCGACATTGATGATTTTGCATTAGGTGAGATGCCTTACTAGCTATTTTCCTTAAAGTGAAGACGCCGGATTCCTTAGATCCTTTTAGAATTTTCAGTAATTATACAATGCTCTTATGTCTTGACTTGCACATGTTTGTCTTTTTAGCACAGATTTCTTTAGAAAGAAAATGCAAATTGATAAAATCCCAAATCAAATTTGGAGAGGCTGAAATAAACATTCTATTGTGCTGATGGCAATATGGATAAGAATGAATCTCCACTATGGTGGTGAGATAAAATATTACAAACAGAACAAATTCGTGTTTGCTAAATTAGAAACTGGTGAAAAATATCAGCTCTACATATAATCCTTTTGAAAACAAATCATGCTGCCATTCCGTGATCCAGACCCCGATAGCCTTCTTGATCAACTTCAAAAATTTGTATCTGCGGTTAGTTTGACCCTTTTTGCCCCAATTGGTTTAGGCTCAACTCTGGCTATTTTTGACGCATTCAGGTTGGTTTTTGCTCAGGCCGCTCTTTGCGAGTTTTCTACCTGGCGGGTTGTTCTAAGTCGCCCTTGCGGGTTTTCAACTTAGCGCTTTTATTTGACCTTAGTTTTTGCTTAGGCTGCCCTTTCGGGTTTTCAACCTACCAGGTCACTCTAACTTTTGCCTAGACCGCCCTTTCAGGTTTTCAACCTAGCGAGCTTTTTTTTTGGGTATTGTGCCATTCTAGACGTAGTATTTCTTGACTGCATCTGAGTTTATCGGCAGTGGTAGGTCATGCCCTTCCATATCTGTGAGAATGAGGCCTCCTCCTGAAAATGCTTTTTTCACTATATATGGACCTTCATAATTTGGAGTCCATTTTCCGCGTTAGTCTTTCTGGATAGGTAGAATCTTTTTTAATACCAATTCCCCTTCTGTGAATTCTCGATGACGTACCTTTTTCTCGTACGCTCTCTTGAGTCTCTTTTAGTATAATTGGCCATGACAAATTGCTTCTAACCTTTTCTCTTCTATAAGATTCAACTGGTCATACCGCGCCTGGACCCATTCGGCTTCTTCGAGCTTAGTTTCCATAATTACCCTTAAAGAAGGGATTTCTACCTCTATGGGGAGCACTGCTTCCATCCCGTATACTAGAGAAAAAGGTGTTGCCCCCGTTGAAGTGCGTACAGAAGTTCGGTACCCGTGTAAAGCAAAAGGGGGCATCTCGTGCCAATCCTTGTAAGTTACCACCATTTTCTGAATAATTTTCTTGATATTTTTGTTGGCCGCTTCTACTGCCCCATTCATCTTTGGACGATATGGAGAAGAATTATGATGTTGAATTTTGAAGTCATCGCACAACTCTTTCATCATCTTATTGTTTAAATTAGTTCCATTGTCCGTAATGATCTTCCTTGGTAAACCATACCGACAAATTATTTCTTTCTTGATGAACTTGACCACCACACTGCGAGTCACATTGGCATAGGAGACTGCTTCGACTCACTTCGTGATAAGTAATCAATGGCCACGAGGATGAATCGGTGTCCGTTAGAGGCTTTTGGTTCAATCATTCCTATGACATCCAAACCCCACATGGAAAATGGCCAGGGTGCACTGAGGATGTTTAGGGAAGTTGGAGGTACATGAATATTATCAGCGTAAGTCTAACACTTATGACATTTCCTCACATGCTTGATGCAGTCACTTTCCATTGTAAGCCAATAATACCCAGCTCTGAGAATCTTCCGTGCCATTGCGTAACCGTTGGCATGGGTCCCAAAGGAACCTTCGTGGACATCGTCAAGAATTTGTCTTGCTTCTGCAGAGTCCACGCACCGGAGGAGTACCATGTCGTGATTTCTTTTGTAGAGTACATCGTCGTTCAAAAAGAAACTCATAGCAAGCCTTCTCAAAGTTCGTTTGTCATTCTCTGAGGCGCCTGAGGGGTATTCCTTGCTTTTGAGGTAGCACTTGATGTCGTGGTACCACGGTTTTCCGTCGGATTCTTCTTCTATCACCTGGCAATAAGCGGGATTAGCACGGCTTTCCATCAGGATGAGAGGCATTTCCTTGTCACTGTTTATTTGGAACATAGATGACAGTGTGGCTAATGCGTCAGCCAACTGATTATCTTCTCGTGGGATATGTTGAAACGTGATCTTATCAAAGGATTCGATAAGTTCTAGGATATACTCGTGGTAAGGGATTAACTTAGAATCTCGAGTTTCCCATTCCCCATTCAACTGGTTGATAACTAGGGCAGAATCCCCATATACTTTTAGGACTCTGACCTTAGTTTCTATGGCAGCTCTGATTCCCATGACACACGCCTCATATTCTGCCACGTTATTGGTACAACTGAAACACAAGCGAGCCGTAACAGGAGTGTACTGCTTTCTTGGAGAAATTAGTACTGCCCCGATTCCGTGCCCCAATGCATTAGAAGCCCCATAGAACATCATGGTCCACTCTCCGTTTCTTGATTCTTCTTTTTCGGTGGACATTACATCCTCATCAGGAAATTCATAGTGGACGGGTGAATGGTCATCTACTGGTTGGTTGGCTAAGTACTCAGCGAGGGCGCTACCTTTGATGGCCTTTTGAGAGACGTATTGAATATCGTACTCGGATAATAGCATCTGCCACCGGGCAATCCTTCCAGTAAGAGCAGGTTTCTCGAATACATATTTGATCGGGTCCATTTTTTACACCAATCAAGTTGTGTGAGAAAGCATATATTGTCTTAGACGGTGGGCGGCCCATGCTAGGGCACAGCAGGTATGCTCCAATATCGAATAGTTAGCTTCGTAGCTCGTAAGCTTCTTACTCAAGTAGTAAATGGTACGTTCTTTTTTACCCGTTTCATCTTGTTGTCCAAGTACACACCCTATAGATCTGTCTAACACTGTCAAGTAGAGGATTAATGGTCTGCCTGGTACTGGAGGTACTAACACAGGGGGGTTTTGTAGGTATTGCTTAATTTTGTCGAAGGCCTCTTGGCATTTTTCATTCCATTCGATAGTTGGTCCTTGTGCAACAACTTGAAAATTCGTTCACAAGTGTCGGTGAGTTGTGATATAAACCGGGAAATATAGTTCAATCTTCCTAGAAAACCACGAACTTCCTTCTTTGTACGAGGAGCTGGCATCTCTAAGATGGCTTTTACTTTTTCCGGATCAACTTCTATTCCCTTCTGACTTACAATGAATCCCAGCACTCTACCTGAGCGGACACCAAAGTTATACTTGGCAGGATTGAGTCTTAGGTGAAACTTTCTCAATCGCTCAAAAAGCTTCCGTAAATCAATTATATGACTTTCTTCAGTTTGCGACATAGCGATCATATCGTCCACATAGACCTCTATCTCTTTATGGATCATATCATGAAATAGAGTCACCATTGCCCTTTGATATGTTGCCCCAGCGTTTTTCAACCCAAAAGGCATCACCCTGTAGCAGAAAGTCCCCCAAGCTGTAATAAACGTAGTTTTCTCCATGTCTTCTCTGGCCATTTTAATTTGATTATACCCAGAGAAACCATCCATGAAAGAGAAAAAAGCGTGATAAGCTGTATTATCCACTAGAACATCAATGTGAGGCAAAGGGAAGTCGTCTTTGGGACTTGCTTTATTAAGGTCCCGGTAATCAACGCACATTCGAACCTTTCCGCCCTTTTTTGGAACAGGGACAATATTAGCAACCCATTGGGGGTATTTAGCCACGGCCAAAAATTCGGTATCAAATTGTTTCTTAACTTCTTCCCTAATCTTTAAGGACATATCAGGTCTCATGCGTCTTAATTTCTGTTTGACAGGAGGGCAATCAGGTTTAAGAGGTAGTTTGTGTTCGACAATATCGGTATCCAACCCTGGCATATCTTGGTAAGACCAGGCGAATACGTCTTTATAATCTCGGAGGAGTTGAATCAGTTTAGCTCTTACTTCTTGTGACATGGTGACACCAACATTGACTTCTTTTTTGTCTTCCTCAGTTCCCAAATTAATCAACTCAGTCGGTTCTTCGTGAGGTTCGATCTTTCTGGACTCCCCTTCTATAAGTCTCATTAATTCAGGGGGGAGATCTTCACTGGGACAGTCTTCTTCACAGTCTTCGTCAATATGATTAATTAGGCAATCAAAATATGGTAACGAAATTTCAGCACAATCGTTTTCAAAAGTATTATCCATGAGCCTGCATTATCAAGGTTAGCAATAAGGAGAGAGTAAGGAAGGGAAGTAGGAAGGAAAAGAAAAAGAGACGCTTGGGATAAAATCAAAAATGCATTTTATTAATATTCGAAATATGCTTATGAAAAACATGCGGGGCCCTTTAACATTTCCCCTACCACCTCGGGCTGAGCGGAGAGGTGAGCATTAAATGGATTACATTGAAAACGCAATAAGGATCCTAGGACTTTCCACGATCTCCCAATTGTAAGGTATTGAGGAACATGGGCGAACCCATTCCTCTTCAGGAGCAGCAAGGTCCTCTTCCACAGCAGTCACTTGATCCGCATAGATCCATCCAGCGCTACGAAAACTCTGACAGAGATCGCAGATGGACCTTTTCCCAAACTCGGGTTCCCGATTTTCAAGTCGGGTCTTCCTCTTTTCTCTCCTTTCTTTGATTGCACTTTCCCTATCCTTTTTAGTGGGGGTAAATCCCAAGCCGTATCGGTCTCTATTTTCGGGAATCCTTAAAATTGAGATGATACCTTCTTGAGCCTTCCCCAGTCCTTTTCCTGGCTGGTATCCTCCTTTCAGCATGACTCCGCCCACCATTAGGGCATTGTTGGATAGGCAGGGTTCTTTAGCTGTAAACCCTACATAAGCGCTATCGACAATTTCCAGTGCCTAAAATGAAGTCCCAAGGGCTTCTTCAGTAGCTTCAATGTAACGCGTTGATGTTGGCTTGCTTACCAGCAGGTCTTCTTCTCCGGATACGATAAATCAACTTATCATCCACCACAAACTTCAATTTTTGATGCAGAGTTGATGGTACTACCCCAGCAGAATGAATCCAAGGTCTTCCTAACAAGCAACTATAGCTGGGCTTGATGTCCATTACTTGGAAATTAACAGCAAAAGTGAAAGGGCCAATCTGGACCGGCAGCTCAATCTCACTCATTACTTCTCTTTTAGAACCATCAAAGGCTCTCACGAGCACAGAGCTGGGCTTCATATGTGTCTTGTCAATGGGTAACTTATCCAAGGTAGATTTAGGCGTCACATTCAGGGAGGATCCATTGTCTACAAGGACTTTAGCTATAAGGTGCTCTTTACACTGAACCGAGATATGTAGTGCTTTGTTGTGTCCTCTACCTTCTGCAGGCATTTCTTCATCATTAAAATAAAGGTAGTTGCATGCGGTGATGTTTCCAACTAGGTCACCGAACTGATTCAAAGTGATATTTTGAGACACATGGGCTTCATTCAGAATTTTCATCAATATTTTCCTGTGGCTCTTAGAGTGCATTAACAAGGCAAGTAGAGAAACTCTCGCTGGTGTGCAGTTAATTGATCTATCACCTTATACTCACTTTGTTGAATGAATTTGAGGAATTCAGCAACTTCCTCATGGGAGGCCTCTTTCTTGTCCTCCTTCCCTATGTCTCCTTCATCTACCGCAACTTCTTTTTCCTTGTTTTGATCTCTTACCTGTCCTTTTGCGGCTACTTTTATTGGTTCTTTTTCAGGGGCATAAATCCGTCCACTCCGAGTCATCCCGCCTATTCCCACAATGTTGGTAATAGTCGGAACGCTTGATTGTGTATTACTTCCTTCAACTTGGACTTTTACATCATATATCCAAGGAACTGCCTTGTCTTCCTTATACGGAAAAGGAGATGGTACTTGAACAGTAATAGCTTTGGGAGCATTAGGCATTGTGGGGGATGCATTTCTCGAGAATTGAACCACCAAGGGCTTTGGGACCGTGGTTCCTAAATTTTGAGCAGATTGGACCATAGATACTTCTTCTTCTCTCTGAGAGATAACTTGAACTATGTTCGTATCAAGCAGTTTTTGGAGGATGCTTTTAAATTCCTCACATTCTTCATTGGACAAAAAGTCTTCATCATAGGTTCTGCTGACATCCGTTCTTTCTATCAGACCAGCCTTGCAAAGCTCGATGAACACCTTTCTTATAGGGGTTTTTATCTCAGCAACATCCTTTATTATTCTTCCTTCGTGCTCATCGTCTATCATATTTACTGATGCATTCCCGTGGTTAGGTAATGGGTTATTCCCCACATTGGGATTGTTCTCTTGGAAACTCAACCACTTGGCATTTATCAGATCTTGAACTTTAAACTTCATAGCCCGACATTCTTCTATAGAGTGACCAGCTGCACCGGCATGGTATTCACAGGTGGCGTCTGGGTTATACCATTTTGGGTAAGGTGGTTCCATGGGCTTTTGCGGACAAGGGACTATCAATGAGTTTTCGAGTAAATGCTGATAGAGATCTTTGTAAGTCATGGGGATTGGATCAAACTGGGCCGGCTTTCTCCCTTGAGAGTTGTGAGCTCTTGGTTGATTGGGGTTCTGACTTCCTTGACTATCAGAAGCAAAGGGTGTCATTTGAACAGGAGACTTAGGCGTGATAGTTGCCATAACGTATAGAGGGGCACTACTCACCGCGTTAGTCTCTCCTTCTTTCTTTCTCTTGACGAAGGGCTTCTGAGTGTGGGATGATGAAGTATTATTATGGATCTTCCCATTTTGCATCCCCATTTCCACACGCTCCCCTATGACAATCAAGTCAGAGAAGCTTAAGAACATACTTCCAATCATCATATCATAAAAGGGGGATTGGAGTGTGTCAATGAACGTGTCAATCATTTCTTTGTCTGACAAGGGTGGCTCCACCTGAGCAGCCATGCTTCTCCATCTCTGAGCATATTCCTTATAGCTCTCACTGTCTTTTTTCTTCATGCTTTGCAACTGATTACGACTGGGAGCCATGTCCATATCGTATTTATATTATCTGATGAAAGCATTAGCTAAATCTTTTCACGAGTTGATTTTAGACCGCTCTAACTGCATATACCATCGCAAAGGTGCCCCAGTTAAGCTTTCTTGGAAGAAGTAAATTAGGAGTCTGTCATCATTAGAACAGAAAGCCATCTTTCGGCAATACATGACCAGGTGGCTTTTGGGGCATGTTTCTCCCTTATACTTGTCAAACTCGGGTACTTTGAATTTTGTAGGTATAACTACATCGGGGACTAAGCACATGTCCGAAGCTTCGAAACCTATGTGATTTGCCCCTTCAATTGCCTTTAACCTGTCTTCAAATATTTGAAGCCTTTCTTTGGCTTAAGCATCCTCCTGGGGGGTGATGATAGGTATAAAATTTTGAGTATTTGTGTTCTGCGAGGTCCCATTATTTAGAGGCGCATGCCCTTGTGAGGTGTGGGCGTGCGTTTCATTTTCTCTTGGCTGACTTTCGTCTTGATCCTCTTCGGACCGCTCCGTTTTCGATGTCCTTTTTGCATGCAGGGCTTCTAACAAATCGCATAGCTTGTCTATCCGCGTACTCATTCGGTCAAGCTCTCCTCTCATAGCCTGTTGGTTCTGTTCTAACGCGTCCATGAGTCTGGCTTGGGAACTCGTTCTGTAAGGACGCAATTTCTTCGTGTTTATTTTTCTGGGTTATGAAGGATACTGTGAGTATGGATAAATGATTTATGCCATGGTTATGCATGCTATGTAAGATGCTCATTTATTTACTTAATTTGTTTTATTTTCGTCGGCTTGTTGGAGGATCACAAAACTTTGCAAATATCTTATCGATTTGTGGCGTATCGTGAAAACATATTCTCTCATTAAAAGGAAATACCATAATTCAAATTGCCCTGAAGGGCTTACAGACTTGAGAAAGAAATGGAGATTGCAAAAACACATAAAAACAAAAGAAACATGGTCTTCAACGATCTCGTCGGATCTGTCTCTCCGACTCTTCCACCAAAATCTTACAGTACTCTAGGAAACTCATCACTTTCCTTGGTAAAGGTCGGAAACCTATTGCTGATTCCGCTTCTTCCAAGAGTTCTGGCATATCTTGGATACCTCAATTTGCAAGCCAGACTAGTTTGGAGCAACGATCCATCCAGTTTCTAGTTTCCTTATCAAACCAAGTAATGATTTCTCGCTGGTTGTCAATCTTCCCTTGCATGTCGAGGACTTTCTCACGTTCTTCCTCAAGATCTATGTGGTAGCCTATGAACTTTTCTTCAGCGATTCTCCTCTCTTCCTCAAGTTGGGCTTCGTGCGATTGCATGGTATTTTTCAATTGTTGTATTGAATCTTCAATCCGTCTTTGTAAAGCCCTGCTAGCCTCTTGAGAATCAGCCCACATTTTCCTCAAGTTGACCTTTTCACAGAGAACCAGATCTAACTCTTTTTTCATCAAGTCTAATTGTTGATTTGCAGCTTTCAGGCAACCACAGTCCGAGCTCGGCTTGCTTTCTCAGCCTTGGCCTTCTTCTGGGATCCTTCCAAAGATTCGGTTTTTCTATCACATTCATCTTGTAGGACCTCTATATCTAGATATGCCCTTTTCAAATTCTCCTGGAGAAGTTTCCTCTCCTCTTCCACCTTTTCTAAGGCTAGTTTTAGCTCTTCCACTTCTTCATTTTCAGCAGGGGGTGGAGGCAGCACTTCGGGAACCAAAAATGTGTTTTGGAAAGGCAGCTTGACTTGCTGAACTCTTGCTATAACCCATTGGTGGTATTTTTCATCTGCATGAGTACTCTTGCGCCCTAGTATTCTTTTGATCGTTTTCTTCCAAGCTCGACATATCCTTGTGAATAATGCCAAATCCGAGGAGCCCCGATCATGTATAATGAAAGCGGCTAGCTCTTCTTCAGCAGGTTCACCCAGTATCGGGGTACCGAGTTGTCTCAAAGCTAGAGTAGGATTGTAGTTGATGCAACCTATGGTCCCAATGAGGGGTACATTGGGAAAATCTCCACACCGACAGATTACCTCCTTGATCTGCTGTTCTCTGAAATACCATATTATAGACTCTTCACTGAGACTCAATAAATAAGTAGCCCACCCTGCATTGCTCCTAGGACCAAAGGGATGCCCCCTTTTTACCAAATGATTTTTTAGCCATAAGTACAAGACAGGGACACAACAACGAATTCGACCTCCCTTTTTCTCGTGGCGCATATGAAGCTCATATTATAAATCTGTGAGGACAGCAGTAGTGGGATCCATACCTTGAGTTTTAAATGCTATGAAGGCGTCAATAGTTGTTTCATCCACAAAATGATCAACACGAGGAAATAGGACTACACCAAAGATAATAAGGGCTACCACATCCATGCACTCCTTTAATTTCCCTGCATCATGAAGGTCCTTAACCTTTCCTTCCAGGAAGCTCCTGGGGAAGCCTTTGAAATCTTCTTCTACCTTCACCGCGAGCGTCAAGTCTTCTTTAGGGATGCCTAAAACATCAGCAATGGTACTCATAGCTGGGGGATGCTTTGTATGGCGATACGGACCATTTTTCTTTTTTGGAAAGCCCAAGATTTTCCGATATTCTTCCAAGGTCGGCGCCATTTGGAAATTCTTGAACGTGAAGCATCTTAGGGGAGGATCATAAAATTGGGCCAATGCTGTTAAGGCTCCTACTTGCACGTCTACATTCAGCAATTCCAAAATGTTCCCAAATTTCCCCACGAAGCTAATTCGATCCACTTGTATCCAATTCTCAGCTATGAAATCAACCAATGTTCTCAGGTGCATCAAACGGGGGGGTTCAATTTTGAATTTCAAAGTATTTCTCCTCTCTAAACCCACAACTGTGCTTTTCGAAGACATTTGCACCAAAGTTTTTTTTTTGAAATTTCCAACAATCCTGACGAAACGGGGTAATTAGTGTTAATGCATGTATATGAATGGGTATGATCATGTTTATTTTTATTATTTCATGAATGAAAAGAAAAAAAGAAAAGAAAAAATAAAGAAAGAAAGCACCGTACTTATTTTATTTATGAAGATGTAAAGAAATATACTCTTATATTTTTTATAAGAAGTTCACATCCTATGTGAAGTTAAAAAACTTAGCATCTATTTTTTGGAATAATAGATTAGGTTTCTAAACAAAGGTATGTATTTTGAAAAACTATTTTTAGAAATATTATTTTCGAAATAAATTTGCAAAAATAAATAAACAAATAAAAGTGGTAGGGTAAGCTCCTTTTGTGACCGAGGCCAGTAATTCCTAAAAAGGGGTCTAGGGATTATATTAAGTGCCTTTCCATTGGGTGGATTTAAGATACTAATCTAAAAGGTCCCTAGAGCCAAGGGTCTCATTTGAAAATATTACCACCAATAATAAGTATATTATTAAAGGATGGTTTTTTCTCAGATGGAGCCAAACTCTAGGTGAGGCCTTCATAGGAACCCACTGGCCGTACGTCCAACAGAGCATCCATTACACAGCCTCTCCTAACTTAAGGTTCACTCGGGCCCGGGTATAGGGCACCCACTCAAAGTGTGTGTAAATAAAGTGTATAAAGTGAAGTGTGTGAAGGAGCAAACTTAAAACTACCCGCTGCAAAATAAAAAAAAATACAATATATATACATGTCTTCTACCCTAAGGTTTCAAATACATGATATTTACAAGAAAGAAAAAAAAAACAAATGAAAGAGAATCAATCACAAATAAAAAATAGAAAAATATATATTTTCTTAATGCATGTTTTCTATCATAGGATTCAAGTATACAAACATATATACAAATGAACGAATAGGAATAAAAACAAAAAGGGAATAATTCATTTAATAGGGCAAACAAATCATATAAACAATCATAGGGCCTAACTCTCTAAAGTCCCCAGTGGAGTCGCCAGCTGTGACAACCACCCTCAAAATTAAATGGAGCCGCCACCTAGAGTTTATTAAGGAAAAACAATAGGAAAAACCTTTTATAAGAATAATTTGAAAAATAGTCTTTGAACCAAATTCAAAGGATTCGGGAGTTCATTACGCTTAAGGAAGGTGTTAGCACCCCTAAGACGCCCATAAAATGGTATCCTTTGATTATTCGTAAAGATTGTTTGCCTTAAAAAATAAATCCCTTAATCACATTTATTTATTTTATTTTATAAGAAAAGGAAGAAAACACAAAATGAATGCAAATGGCATTTTGGGATTCCTAGCTAAAGATTTTATTTGCGTGCGAGATAAGAAAAAGAAAGGTTTCCAAATAATTGTGATTACGTTGAATAGAAGTTGGAAGAGATGAGAAATGGGTCAAAAAGCCCAACTTGATTTTATGAAGTTAATAAAGCCAATCTTTAACTCCTTTTAGCCAAATGGGTCAGAAGCTCAATTTGTGTGCAAATTAACTTAGAGGCCCCTAAGTCTAGAAGTAAAAAAAAATGGAAAATAAAACATGATTAAATTATATTAATTTATTTATTCCTTTTTAATATAATGTAAATAACAAATATGAGAAAAAATCTAAAAAATAAAAACTAATCATATTAATATAAAAACGTGTAGATAAAAATGGAAACTTCTCTTTTCTGCTCTTAACCCCCTCATTAATCTCCTATTTATTTATGATGATTTATGAAATAAAAAAAATAAATTGCAAATAAGTCCCTGGCTTGGGTTTGGCCCTTTTGGAAGGGCAAACCCTAGCCTTAGCTCGACTCAACCGTATACCAACAGATTAACAACGTATTTTTGGGAGGAGAACAGAAGCATTGGAAAACAGGGATCCACTTTGTGAAATAATCAAAATCAAATCCAGAAAATTCAATTTTGCTTTTATATCCAGATTTATGCCTTATTACAATTATAACACTTATGCTATTAGCAATTTAGCCCTTAACCTGGATGTGGCCCCTTTGGAAGGCCAAATCCCGTAACCCTAATTCACGCCTACTCACGGAACGCAGGAGACAGAGACAGAGAAGAGTTTGAATTGCTGGTAACCAACAACCATCATACAGAAAGAAAAAGGTGGAATCATATTTGCATATTACAGATTCGAATCTCAGTCCAGAACATGCATAACCAAAATAAGATGCATAACAGAATACTAAAATGTACCGAGATGAGAAGGAAGAAAGAAAAACCTGATTTCACAGGTCTTAATCCAAAAAGAAAACCAGATTCAGAACCCTAAATCCTAATAGTGTTTAAAGAGAAAAATAAAAAAAAATTTAGGACTTTTCCTCGCGTCTCGCCACAACTTCTTGGTAGATTTTTCAGTCTCTTGCTCTCCCTTCTTCGTTCTTGAATCTGACTTCTTATAGGCTTCAAGTTATCACCTACGAAAAGGAAAACAAATCTGTCAGAAATCAAAAGGATCAAAATTTTAAAGATTTAAAAAAACTAATGGATAGAAGAAAATCCCTGATTTACGTCCAGCCTCCATTTTCCACGAGATCTTGCTTGAATCCATGAGATATACGATTCAGTTTTATGGGGGGAAAAGGAAAGAAAACAAGATTTGAAGGAGGGATACGATCAAATGAGGAGACTTGGAACGAGATTGCAGGGAATCAAAAAGGAAAGAGAGGAAAAAAAGGGGGTGGCCACGGCTAGGTTAGGGTTGGAAAGGAAAGAAGAAGGAGGACAAGGGAGAGAGGGAGTAGTGCTGTGGCTAGGGTTTGTGAGAAGAGGTTGATTAGGGTTTGGTGGAGTGGAGGAAGAAGGAAAAGATGGAGGGTGTCGCGACTATTAGGGTTTGGTTTGAGAGAGTGAAGGATGGAAAGGTTGAGGCCGAGATTGGGGGAGAAAGATGAGGAGATGGATGCGGAAATAGAGGAGAGGACGAAGGGAGGTGGCGCCGTTTCTGGCCTAGGGTTAGGGAAGAAAAGGAAGAGGAGAGAACGTGGGGGTGGAGAAAAAGAAAAGTGGGGCAGATGGTGAGGTGCTGCGGCGCATGAAGAAGGGAAAAGGAAAAATGAGGGAAGTGAGGGTGAGAAGGAATTAGGTTTAAGTTAGGTGGATTCTGGTGGGCTGCGTGGTGATGATTTTGGGCCAGGGGAATGGGCTGGAGGTTAGGCTGCGTGAATGGCTTGGTCGCGTCGAGCTAGGGGTGTGTGAAATGAAGGAGGTGCGCGTAGCAATGATGTGAGAAGCAAGGGAAGGCTGGGCTGTGGAGAAAAAAAAGGGGGGTGTGAGCAGCGAGAAGGAGGTGGTGGGCTGCTGCATGCTGTGGAGAGGATGCGTAGGGGTGCTGGAAAAAATAAAAAAGGGGGTGTACGAGTAAAGGAGGTGGGCTACAACGTGAATGGATTGGGCTGGGCCACCAGCTTGATTTGCTGCTATTTGCACTGCCCATATTTCCTTTTTGCACACCCTTTCTCAAATAATTTTTTTTTTCTTTTCTCCTCTTTTTTTTAATCTCTTTTATTCTTAATTATAAAACCAAAAATATTACTTTATTTATTATTACCACTACTACTAATTTAAAAAAAAATTAAAATAAATAATAAAATAAAATAAAGGTCGGACAAAATTAGGGTACTATGGAGTATACTCTCCTACTTTGCCCATGGACTGCCCCTATTTTGTTTGGTGCACAGATCCAATGCACCCCTAATCTATACAATTATATAAAGAGAATGGGTGTTGTTAACTACCATTTTGGTGTACTATTTTTTATCTCCATTTTATCCTTTAAACATAAGCAAGTGCATTTGAAACTTCCACTCCAAAACATCTAATTACATAAATAAAATAGAGCAGTTACAAAACCACCAAAAGGTTAAGAAACTTTAACCAACTGCTATAACTCACGGGTCCTCTCTCCCAATCAACATGTGTTAATAATTTAGTGTCATTATGAAAAATTAGTCTTATGAACTACTTAAAATGCATAATAAAATTCCTTAAAAACAATATTAGATATTAAAACACGATAAAATAATACATACTGTGGTGCAGTAGAAATGCGGAAAGACGGGCACGGTAGTGCCCGTCTTGCCGCTAGTGTTAATAATGTCACTACTATTGATTCCTGGCTCATTCAGTTACTAGATAGGCTACCTTTGGACTCAGATTTCAGATCTTATGGGTTTGCCTATGCTTGCAACATTATGTGGGGCATTTGGAAGTCTAGGAATGCTGCTAATTTTGAAGGAGAAACCGTCAATCCTAGAAAGACCTTGCTCCAGATCAACACCCTTACTCAAGAATTCTTTAGTCGGGATAGGAGGCAGGAGGTTACCAATCGGATCTCTGGTGAATCTCATCCAGCTCCAGAAGCAAAGATCTGGCGACCACCAACTCCTAGTACACACAAATTTAACACTGATGCTAGCTTTTATGGGAAAAAAACTTATAGGAAGTGCGGGGGTTGTGGTTAGAGATTACCGTGGTATTTATTGACTGGTATAGTAAGACTCTTCCCTGTCAATTCTCCAAGAGTTGCTGAAGCCATAGCAGTTCGTGATGCAATCACTTTGGCAAAAAATCTGGGCATTGAGAAGATCGTTATTGAGAGTGATTCCAAGGAGGTGATTTCCTGCTGCAACAATGAAACGCAGATTGGCAACATTAGCCAAATTATGAGCGATGTTCAGGTCCTAAAGCAACATTTCCAGACTTGCAATTTCTCCTGGACTAAAAGGGAAGGGAATATGGTGGCTCACCAGGTTGCTCAACAAATGTTGTCTCGTGATCTTCCTCAATCTTGGTCAATTCAGATCCCTCAGGTAATTCTCAAAGTGCTCTCAGAGGATAAGATAACTTGGTTGATTTATAGCGCAAATCACCCCCTACTGGTGACGCGCCTTAGCTCTTCATGGGTGTGCTGTCGGTGAAGCGGTGTAGCGGCAGATCGAGAGTCCTTTCTAGACCTACGGTTTTCTGTGAGCTCGGAAGTCAGGCTCTTTTCGACTTGTACATCCCTAAATCTAGATTAATCTCTTTCTGTGGTACTCATGTATCTGTGGCGCTCTGTTTCTGCCAGATCGCGATCTAGGGTAGTTTGCTATTTTGATCCGGTGCAGCTTCTAAATTAATGGTGTTTGTTAGTCTAATTTGGCACCTTGTGGATCATGTTTTTGGGCTGTGGGCCTTTTTGTATGGGTTTTAACCCTTCAGTTTGTTTGCAATGAATGAAACTTGTTACTTTCGACCAAAAAAAAAAAGGAAACTTCCAAATCACTCAACAAACAAACATCTTCGAATGTTGAATAGGACCTCTTCCTCGAATTGGCCACTCTAAACTGACTTCGAAGCCTCGTAACTTGATGTCTTACAAAAACTTCAAGCCTTCAAAAGACTTCTACTAACATAGTAATAATAAGTTCATCGTTTCCAAGATTTTCGCATAATTTCTTGTAACAAATCAAGAAAATTACAACGGCTCTTAACCATTTTCCTATTTAAACTCCTCACAACCTTGAGCCCTAGCTCACTAAATCACCACAATTAGATTTTTCAACTTTACTGTTTCCTTATTGCGATCACATCCTTCCTTGATAGACTACCACTACAAGAAATAGTTCACATACCGACGGACATTCACCGACGGCTTGAGTCCGTCGCTAAAAAAGCGGGATTTCCGACAGCCATACCCGTCGGAAAACGCACCCGTTGTATTCTGGATATTACCGACGGGTTAAGCCGTCGGAAATCCCGCTTTTTTAGCGATGGACTGAAGGCGGCGGTGAATGTCCGCTTCAGAAACCGTGACTTTTGGAAAATTTCCGCTTGTTTTGAATACCGACGGCTATCGACCGTCGGTAATGTGGAGTTTTTCCGACGGGTTAGTCCGCCGCTAATCTCAGTGTCGTTCGACGGTTAGGCCGTCGGTAAGTTTAAAATGACTGTCGGTAAGCTCTTTATTTGGCGAGCAGTAACCCTTCTTCTTCATTCACTCGCGGTCGTAACCCTTCTTCTACCCTTCTTCTTCATCTCCTCGTCGCCTCCACCGCAGCTCTCTCCCTCCGCCGCTGGCCGAACATAACCCCCTTTTTCACCATCCCACTCCCGCCGATCGTAACCCACTCCCGCCATCCCACTTTTTTTTTTTGCCTGAATTTAAAAAAAAACTCAAAACTTAAAAGCTGTTGGACGGTGAAGAAACCTCACCACGATCGTCTCACGTAAACCCTCACCTCTCTCACACTAAGACCGCTACTCTTCGCCTTCACCGCTCCTCACCACGATCGTCTCACAGATCTGGCCTCACTCTTTTCAAATTTCACCACTCGAGTCTACAACCCTTAAGCACCGCGCGCCGACGTCTGCAAAACCATTGCCTGCGCAGAAGCTTCATCTCTGCAGCGATTGGGCTTGCCAGGGACGACGCAGTGTGTGACGCCCTGCTCATTCTCAAGCTCGAGACCTTTCAGGTTTGACTCTTCATAATTTTTCTTTTCAAAACACTTACCCCCTCTCACTCTTTGCACTCCCAATTGCTCTGAAACTTACAATAGATCAATGCATCCTTTTTTTCGGTTTTCATCGTTTGTTGAAGATTAGGTTTTTAATTTTTTTTTTTTGTTCTGCTGTGAAATAAATTTGGCAATTTTGGCATCCCTGTTTGTTGATTGGCTGCCGGGTGTTCTACTATGCTTTTTTCGCTACTTATCGATGTGTGTTTGGGATTCAGCTGCTGGACATTCTGCTGCTACTTATCTAGTAGTGTTAGAAATTCTGTTGCTGGAATTGAGTCTAGCAGAGTACTTGTTCCAATAGTATTTTGGTTAGGTGTGAGTCCTGGGCTTGAGTCCGATTTTGGTGAGGCCTGCATCTATGGACCGTGGCATTGAAGGGTATAGGGTTGGAATTCATGGTGATGACAGAATTTTGGTCCCAAATATGATGTTTTTGGAAGGCTCTAAACAAATATTATCCTAGTCCCCAAGTGAAAGAAAGCTCCCATTGGACTTATAGAAGTGAAATTTGAGGAGTGAACACCTGTACAAGTGGTGGTCTAAATAATGTCAAAGCAGGAGGATTTGATTGGGAGTGAATGGCAAATGAGGTCTTATTGCATATAATATAGCCTAGATATTACATTTTGTAGCATTTTAGAGCAAATTGCTGGGTAGCTAAAATTGTCATATAGCACATACACGTTTGATAGAATGTTGATACAATAAATGAATTATAATGGTTGATCCCAAACTTGCAAAACCAGTGACAGTTTTCCTGCATAAGTAATGTGGTCTTTGATTTTTGTAGAATAGTGGTATAAACAATCTGAAAGTTGGCTGTCCTTTAAATTCCTACAAATAATTTATCAACCATTATGAAGACTTACAAATATTCAAAGGTTCTCAATTATTCAAAAAGCTGATGCACTGAAACCATTAAGCTATTGTTACATAAATCCCTAATTTATTGATTACAGGATTGATTTCACTGTCAGCCGCTTTGTGAGAACCACGGACGCTCACAACCCGCCGGTAAGGTTGTGTTTTGAGTCCACCGGGTACTACTTTGCCTACTACTGTTGTTCCCAAACCCCCCTTTTCCACTACTGCCGCCATCCTCGTTTTGTTGTTGTTGTTGTTGTTGTGGTTCCATGATGGCCGAGCTTAAAACAATAACAAAACAAAGACAACCAAACAAAACAGTGTTGAAAGAGCTATATATGAGAGGGTAGGTGACTGAGGAGGGAGAGTGCATGAATTAATTGGAGGGATCGAATAAGGTAAGAGGATTAGTGGCTTGGTTATTTATTATAAATAAATAAACAATAATAATAAGGGATCGATATATAGAAGAGGGCATGCACATGGTAGGTACCAGCAGAAATATATTTTTATCATCATTATTATATTACTATTACTTGGATGATGAAAAGGCATTGCCAGGTATGTATAAGTATGAAATAATACTAATAAACTATAGCATTTGCTCACAGGAGCAGTGGGAGTTAAAAAAAAAATTGATTTATATTGGACGGAAGGAAAGAAAAAAGTAGATGTTACTGAATGAATGAGTGAATGAATGGCAATAGAAGAATGATGCTAGTTTGATTTGGGAGTTCAATAGGTTCTTCTTTTGATGGGGATATCGGATATCAAAAGACATGGCATGGCCCCTAGCTTAGCTACGTACATGTTATTTTTCTTTTTTTTCTACTCTATAAATAATTAAGTCCAATCACCAAGCTACCAACATATATTCCTGGAGGGTAAAAATGTATTTGTGCACTTATTATGCATCTCATGGGAAGGGATGGGTCCAAAGCCTCATTAGGGTTTTATTTATTTAATTTTTGGTTAAATCTGCATTGGCCCACATATTCTAAAGTTATTTCAGGAAGGAAAGTAGAGTTTTTTATCTAATTGTATTGTATGTACTTTTGAGCCAGTGGTAGAATATAGAACTGATGATGAATGAATTTCATGGGCTTGTTGAGCAACGAAGACTATGTTGTTGTTTGGATGGTACTAGTACTTCCTTCCTATATACTATGAGACAAAGATGTTCAACATAGTATTAAGTGTCCTGAGAGAATGGGGGATCTCAAAAAAAGTAGTAACCTAATCTTTAGTTTGTTTGGATAACCGTTGAAATGAGCTTGAAGTTCCTTTTCCTTTTGAAGGTTTGAATGGATGTTTAGTCAGAACGTGCTTTGCCACGGTAAAGCAAATAGGCACTTTGTGTTGCACATAAGGAGGAAGCACACCTTTGGTGTTCTCTTGGTCTTGGACTATGAGGCGACTTTTATGGCAATTTGTTACCCATTTTGCATGTGGCTTGATTATCTCCTTTTGGTTCGATCTTTCCTGCATGCTTGACCCCTATTATGATTAATTGCTTATCTTATTTGGAATTCCTTCATTTCCTTGATCTGAATCAAAATGAAATTGATTAATTATCGATTCCATCTAACATTTTCTTATATATGTTTTAACTGCTAATTTAATTTAATTTAATTTATGCATTTGATTGATAAATTATTGCTGTTTTGACATAAGATATGGGGTTTGTATGATAAGAAAGAGAACGTGAAGTCGCATGTACATGGATCTTGTGATTGGAATTAATTTCTTTGCTTATGAACAAGGGTTTCGGATTCCTTTGGTGGTGACAAGGGTTTTACATTGCATTTTCTTTCTTTTTAGGTTTTTGGATTCCTGGTTTCGGATCTACTTGGTTTTTAGGTATGTTGCATTCGAACTTGTTTGAATTCTATCCTTATTTAGATTCGTGTGGTTTTGATATTCTTGTTTATATCTTATTAGTTTACGCTAACACAAAAAGCTCTATTTCATAGGCCTCTGAAGTTCGCCACCTCCACCCGATTCGCCACTTGTACCACTAGGTATGCACTCTAACGAAATGTCGGTTAACTCATTGGGTGGAAAAGGGTTGTCTGTTGACCCCCACACCGACATATTTATTTGTTTTCGTTCATAGTTCTCTCCACAGAGGGATTTTGAAGTGTATTGTGTAATTGTCTAAATGATATGTACTGTGTAATTGTCTGCCAATTTTATTGTATAATTTAGAAATGGTCCATGAACTTCTCTGTAATAGATTTATACCTTAAACCTTTATAGTTTAGATTTCTTTTAATCCCAGCATCAGTATTATCAACATGTAAGTAAATCAACATGAGATAGCTTAAAAAGTGCAAATCATGATAGAAAAAAATGCTAGTTATATTTAATAAGATATCAAAGAATAAAGTGGTTATGTATCAAGTATCAACCCGAAGACCTAACTCAACTTTCAATAAAGAGAACCAAGCATTTGTCCGTTTATCTATGTAACAACACAGAATGTGTAGACAAGACTGCATCGCTTTTATCTTTTCCTAGCCTTAAGACACAACTTTTCAGCCCAAACAAAATATTAAAAGCAAAAATGGAACAAGGAACAAAGAGTTAAATTTCTCTTTTATCAAGTTAATAAGGATTCTTAAACTATATTTTTAATCTAAAGATGATAGTTAATAGATAACATATCAACAGGATCCACAACACACAGTGCAACGTTGACTAATTTTATATATTATTATTTATTTTTCGCATATATCTATTGTTAGATAAACTTGCTAAATATATATAATAGATCTTGTCTAATAGATAAGTAAACCATATTTTATTGTTTTTATCTATTCTATTCCTATATTATTATTATTTTTATTATTATATTATAAGGAAAATGGTCTTAGGTAACTAATTTTATTGGTATCTATATTTTCTTCTCTTCTTGCTCTTTAACTAAAATTTAAACTTAAACTTAAATTTAAATCTATATATTTTTATTAAAAAAATAAAATAATAATTTACTTAAAAACTAGATAAAATTTCTTCAATTTAAGAAGTTTACATTGGTGATGTTGCTTGGCTGCAATTTGCTTTGCACATCTCTCTGTACTTCTTTCCCTTGCCACTTCTGCTTGTATAATTATATCCTCTTTAAATGACCAAGTCGATTTTCTAATTCCAGTGTTGTTAATCGAGGATCGCGAAAAATAGCGTAAAATTGGTAGGGTAGGGTAAAATAGCGGGCAGATAGCGTAAGTTAAATAGCGGGTGAAATAAATAAAATTATAAAATTATATATTAAAAAGTGACATATAATATTTAACGCTCAAAGACAAAATCTGAAATGACATAATAAAATATTTATTTAATGAGCTATTTTTAGAAACCAAAGCGTGATTATTTATTCATAAATTACTTTAGAGGCTTATTAAAATAAAATGAAGAGAGCATATGAATATTTTTATGTTGATATATTTGAATATTAATATCAGCATTTATTTTAAGTGATGTAAAATAAGTTTAAATAAACCCTGAATGAAATGTAAAATAAGTTTAAATAAACCCTGAATGAATAAGTAGCTCTTCCGTTTTAAGAAAATAAAATATATAAATTAAAATTGCAATATTGATTGAATTGTTAATAATTATTATTTATTGAAAAATAAAATATTTTTTATTATATATGGCGGATGGCGTAGTGGCAACTAAATGATTAATAAAACTACACACACAGTAAATGGACCATTGCTCAAAGAAACAAAGCAGATTTGAATTGGAAAGGACAAATAATAATAGAATTAAAAAATAGATTTAAAATAAAAAATAATTAAAAAGCAGAATTTTTAAGAACAATAGAATAAAAAAGCAGATTTTAAAAAAGAAAGAAGAGAATAACAAAACGAAATGAGATAGAATTAAAAAATAACATAATTAAAAAAGTAGAAGGATTCAAAAATGTAATTGAAAAAATAATTAATGTATGAGCGAGAATTAAACAAGAGAAACAAGGGAAACAATCGTTAAAAAATATGATATAACAAAAATGAAAAAAGATCTGAAGAAGAGAAGAATTAAAAAAAATTCAATAAAAAAGAAATAAAAAATAACAACATTAAAAATTATCCTATAAAAAATTAAATGAAAAAGGAAAATAAAATATTTTTTATTATTTATATATATATATATATATATATAAATAATAAAACTAATTCTACCCTTGTCACTTCTGCTTGTCTAATTGTTATGTTAATCATTGATCGAATGGATGTTTGATATTTGTTATTAGTATCGGAGAGAAGCCTTAGCTTCCCACTTGAGGGTGAATATAGTATTGGCTGCATATACTCTTTTAGGGTACCATGTGCTCATTGTATATTGAACCTTGAATTGTCCAAGTCGGACAGTTTGGGAAAAAACTTTTTCTTTACTCGTATAATAGTTGTTGCTTAATTCTCGTATCTTTATATTTGATGAAATTTCGGTTCGATTCATTTCCTTTTGTTCTCTGGGTGCATACTTGATTGCGGTGTTCATAATCGCCTTCATTTTGTGTACTCGAGAGACCAATGGGAAATGTCAATAAATTTTGTCAAGTATAAGATACGAGAATTAAGGAATGATTATTATACGAAGTTCAAAAAGTTTTTTCGCGAATGGGATAAGTCATACCATTTAAAGAAAGAGAGCAATGTAAGAACGCTATGTCAGCTGAAATTGTCATTTTTTTGACATGCAGAAGATGGAATATTTTCTTTCGAGTCGTAGTTGGATGTACGATAGGTTGTATCCAGGAGAGGGGTTTGAAACCAGATTTTTGCGCTGGGTTGCGTGCTTTGTCCAAGTCGCAATGGCATATAAAGATTTCAAAACTAATGGAGGGATTAGATGTTCGTGCTTTAATTGCGATTGCGAAGGATTAAGAGCCCAAGTGAGGTCATGCACCACCGTATTCGCTTGGATTTAGGCTTAATTATCGGATTTGGACTAGACATGGTGAAAATTTGCCTCACGTTGATTTAGGGGTTGGTGATAATTGCGAAGGTGCTTCAAGCGATTCGTGGGTCGGGATGTGGTGAGCAGATTGAATTGATGCAAGATATGGTTTGTGATGCCTTGGGGGTGAACGTGTCATTCGAGGAGCAACAATATGATGACACAGATGAACTTCCAAATGAGACAGCACAAAAATTTTATAATCTATTGTTAGAAACAAACAAGCCGTTGTTTGAAGGGTCTACAGACTCTAAGTTATCAATGTGTGTGAGGCTCTTAGCTCTTAAGTCCAACTGTGGTGCTACCGAAGTGTGCTTGGATCTCATAACGAAAATAATGTTGGACTCGTCACCTATCAGAGATGGTTTGCCAAAAAGTTATTACGAGGCTAAAAGCTTAGTGTCCAAGTTGGGGCTGGAATCTAAAAGGATTGATTGTTGTGTGAGAGGGTGTATATTGTATTACGACAATGAATTTGGTAAAAACGATGGTGCGCTAGTTGAATGCAAATTTTGTGGTAAGCCTAGGTATATGTCACATACTAATAATCGGACGGGTAGACAAAAACTAGTTCCAGTGAAGGCAATGTTTTATTTGCCAATTATTCCAAGGCTGCAGAGAATGTTTGCATCACCACAGATTGCAGACAAAATGACATGGCACTATGAGAATAGAAGCACTTCAGGTATGTTGCGCCACCCTTCTGATGGTGAAGCTTGGAAGCACTTTGATCGTGTGCATCCTGATTTTGCAGCAGATCCACGTAATGTACGACTTGGCTTATGCTCTGATGGTTTTACCCCGTATGTTCAATCCACGGCGAAACCTTATTCTTGCTAGCCAGTTATCGTTACCCCATACAATCTTCCTCCCGAAATGTGCATGTCTAAGCCTTATATGTTCTTGACTTGTGTTATACCGGGTCCAGATAATCCGACAGATGGTATTGACATCTATTTAGAGCCTCTTATTGACGATCTCAAAAGGTTGTGGAATGGTGTTGTGACGTACGATGTTGCACGAAAGAGGAATTTTACAATGAGGGCGGCGCTGATTTGGACCATTAATGACTTCCCTGCATATGGCATGTTGTCTGGTTGGGGTACTCATGGTAAAATGGCATGTCCGCATTGCATGGAGCATACAAAGGCCTTTACCTTGAAATTTGGGGGGAAGAGTTCTTGGTTTGACTCACATCGCAGGTTTTTACCCGATGATCATGCATTTAGATTGAATAAGAACGCTTTCAAGAAGGGGGAAGTTGAATTAGATGGCCCGCCCCCAAGGTTGACACCGTAATGTATCCGGGAAAGGGTTATGGAACTGCCCAAAATCACAGATTTTGGCAAATTGGATCGATTTGAAGGATATGGACAATGGCATAATTGGACAAAAAGAAGTATTTTTTGGGATCTGCCATACTGGAGAGATAATTTATTGAGACACAACCTTGATGTTATGCACATTGAGAAGAACTTTTTTGACAATGTTTTTCTCACAGTGATGAACGTCAGAGGAAAAACAAAAGACAATGAGAAGGCCAGACTAGACTTACCACTTTACTGTAGGCGAAAGGACTTGCATTTGACGAATCGGTAGGATGTGAAGACCCTGAAACCCAAAGCCTGTTACTCTTTAATCACGAGGAAGCCAAGTCGATCTGTCGGTGGATAAAAGAACTTGATGCCGATGGTTATTCTTCTAATTTGGCAAGATGTGCCGATGTGAACAAAGGAACCATGATTGGGATGAAAAGCCATGATTGTCATGCATTCATGGAGTGTTTACTTCCTATTGCATTTAGTTCCTTGTCGTCAAATGTTTTAAATCCACTGACTGAACTCAGCCAATTCTTTAAAGATTTGTGTTCTGCGACATTGAGAGAGGATGATCTCATAAGGATGGAACAAAACATACCAGTCATTCTTTGTAAGTTGGAGAGAATATTTCTCCCTGCTTTCTTTGATTCTATGGAGCATCTAGCAGTGCATCTTGCACATGAAGCTAGACTTGGTGGACCGGTTCAATACAGATGGATGTATCCATTCGAAAGGTACTATAATAAAGTATTCTCTAAAATAAATATTTATTTGAAGGGTTAAATGTATCAATTTTTATCATCAACGTTGTTATTTTGTAGATTTATGGGTGACTCAAAACGGTCGGTGAAAAATAAGGCCAGGGTTGAAGGATCTATTTGTGCAACTTACTTACACCGTGAGATAATCCATTTATGCTCCCATTATTTTACGAACTTCATGTTGACACCAACAAATAGTAGGAATGAAGTAGAAATTGAAAGTGAAAGACACCCGCTTGCCTTATCAGTATTTTGCCTTTCCGGCCGTCATGGTGGAAAGGAGGTGGATAACTGGATAACGGGTGAAGTGTGGAAGTCAGCCCACGTTCACGTGTTGATCAACTGTGCAGAAGTATCACCGTATCTAACGTATGTATCATTTTGACCACTTTCAATTTCTTTAATCCACAATTGCTCTTGATCATTTGTTTGATAATGACTTGATTAGGGCATTCTTGTTAAGTAAGCCCACAAGCGTACAAGACTCTGGTGCCTATATTCATGAATATTTCCCAACGTGGTTTAGGAACCAGGTATGTTTTTTGAGTCGTCATATATATATTATTATTATTTATTGTTTGAAAATACAAAAATATTGTTTGAAAATAGGAACCATAATTTGTTTGCACATGGTGTGTACACAGGTGTATAGCGAGGCAGAATCCCCTAAAATCCAACACTTGAGAAATTTATCTCATGGTCCTAAATCACGTGTAAAAGAATGGCACACATTCTTTGTAAATGGATACAAATTCCAAACCCAGTCAAAAACAGAGGGGAAAAAACAGTTAACAGCGGGGTTTATGTAAAAGGTGCCACAGATGGAGGTGAAGATGACTTTTACGACGTGATTCAACATATATATGAACTGACGTACAATACTTTAGACTATGCTAAAAAAATAGTGCTATTTTATTGTAATTGGTTTGATCCGTCAAATAGAGGCACAAGAGTGGATCGAAAATATAATATTGTTGACATACACATGAGTAGAAGATACCAAATGTTTGATCCGTTTATCATGGCACAACATGTAAGACAAGTGTATTATGTCCCTTATCCATCAACTCGAAGGGACAAACAAGGTTGGTGTGTCGCAATAAAGATAAAACCACGGGGTCGCATTGAAGCAGATGATACACAGGAAGAAGTGGCTTATCAAGTGGATGAGATGTCTCATGTCAATGTAGTAAATGAAGTGGAACCTATTACTCGACTACGTGATAATCCAATCACATATGAAGATGTAGATGGGGATGAGGAATTAAATGAAGAAGTGGCAGAACCATCAACATCTGAAGACGATGCCGAAATTGAGTGGGCAGAATGGGCAGATTGAAATTGTTTAACTTTTTACAATTTGAGAAATTAATGTGTAACAATATATTTTAATTTGTCAGTTATTTTCATAACTTGTTTATTTTTATGGAATTCATTTGTAATATTGTTATGTTTAAATATAATATTTCATGATCAAGTATTATTCAATTGCTCTATAGACATATATGGCATCGGGAGGTTCAGAGCCGACTTCTGCACCACCCGGTGGTGGTAAATGGAAGGAAGGGCATCGCCCTCGACCCCTCGCCGCCGAGGCCGACCATCATTAGGCGTGACCCTACTGGGTTTTCGACGTTGTCATCTACACGTCGTCCTAGTACATCTACGCCGAGACAGCCTGATACACCTCCTGCACCAAGACAGCCTTTTGCACCACCTACACAGACTCACGCACATTCGACACCAGCTACACAGACTCGGGCACGTTCGGCACCTTTGCCTCACATTGACATGATCCCCACCCCGGGGTTCCAGCAGCCACATGGCGCTTCGAGTTCCCATGTTGTGCCTGATTCGGTGGCCGATGCTCATCAGTCCAACAATGATTATAGTACGGGCCATACAGCTGATCACACTGATGTTGGGCAGGACGGGGAGGAGCAGGAGGTTCAGCAGGAGGAGGTTCTTGAGCAGGGGGAGGGGCAGGAGCCTGAGACTCTTGAGATGCTGTATGATGGCCAAGTTGTTATCGTGCCATCCGTAAAGGGTAAGTATTTGCACTTTTTTTGAGTTATTAATAATTTACATGTATATATATATATATTTTTATTTAACATGTTTTTATTGTTCAGGTTTCTTCCTCAAAGCCACCAAGTTAGCTATCACAAAGAACAATTGAGGAGAATTACCAGAGTTTTGGCCCACCTGGGACGCCAAGGATATTGAGCGGGACCATATGTTTAATTCTTTCAGAGTAAGTCGCAATTTTTATTTTATTGCATATTATTTTATTTTCGTAAATTTCAATTATGTTTAATAATGTCTTATATTGATACGCATTTGAGGGTTGCTTGGGAGGAAAAAGATGAGGAGCTGATCGAGAAGAACTTTTATATGAAGGCCTCCCACCGCCTTTCTGACATGCTTCGAGATGCCCGCATCAGGGATCGCCAGCCCAGTTGGATAGGGGATGAGCTCTGGCGTAGAATGGTAGCGCATCGAACACCCTCGAAGTTCCAAAGCGACCACACAAGGCCAAGAAGAATAGGGCCTCTGAGAAGGGTGGCAGCTTGCACACTGGAGGTTCTGTCAGTCAGGCGCAGCACGCAGTTAGACGTGTTATAAAATTGTTATTATTATTATTATTATTATTTTATTATTATTATTATTATTATTATTATTATTATTATTATTATTCTTTATTTAAGTTTTTTTATTAATACAATCACAGTCGAAGAGGTTGGGGAGAGAAGTTCAGTTGCACGAGCTCCATCTTGCAACTCATATGAAGAGGAGTACTAGTGATTTCGTTGATGAGCGTTCGAGGCGGACTCAGGTAATTATAAAATATAATAAATATTTTTTTAATAATGTTTATATTGTTTTGTTAAAAAAAATGACTTGACTTATTTGTTTGTTTAACAGGAGGAGTTTGAGGCGAGGATGTCTCGGCTTAGATCTCGAGCTCATCATGTTCTCCATCTCGTGAGCCCCTGACGATCTATCTACACCGCCGAGGGTTTTGGGCGGAAGTGGTTGGCGAGAAAAGAAGAAGGGTCGCTTATATGGTGTCGGGCGACCTTGCCAAAGAACTACAAAGGGGCCCGCCACCTACACGCTGGAGAGTCGCCGAGTAGTAGTGTCGCCACCGGTCGCTCGCCGCGGATGACCAGGAGATAGCCGAGTTGAAGCGGGCCGTGGCCCAAAGTAGAGAGCTTTTGACTCGGGTGCTACTGGCGGGAAGCAGATGTACGGTTGCTAGCTCGCGGCCACCTACTCCATCGACTCGCCTCGCCTCGCCTCGCCTTCGCCTCCGCAGATCGATGGTCATGTCGATGATGCAGATGATGTAGAGCATCTCGATCATGATCGTGAGTACCAGGACTATTAGTTCTGTTTGTACTTATATTTTTTCATATTTTTGGATATCATTTTTTTCGCTTTCGGATATTATTTTAGTTATTGTTTTTTATTCTTCAAATTTTTTTATTTATTATGTTTTCTTTTTTTAATTTACTTTTTAGTTTACGTTATCACATTTTTATATATGGAAATCAATTAATAATTAAATTAAATTAAATTACAAGTAATTTTTAATTAAATTAATAAATAAATATTTTTTAATATGAGAATAAATTATTTTTATAATTAAACAAATAAATAATTAAATTAATTAATTAATTAATTAATTAAAGAATAAAATTAATTTGGTTATTAATTAATAATTTTATTAATTTTATTAATAAAATTAATTAAAGTAAATATTTTATTAATCAATTTATTTTTCTGAAAAAAACATTCCGATTACCGACGGCCTAGGCCGTCGGAAAACGTTTCAGATTGACCGACGGTCAACACCGTCGGAAATTTAACGAAGGCTTTGCCCGTCGGAATTCACCATCATTTTCCGACGGGTACAACCGTCGGTATTACCGACGGTAAAGAACAGTCTGTCGGTAATCCTTTGCGACGACAATATTTCCGACGGGTTTTAGCCGGTGATCCGCTTCGGAAAGCTGGATTACGGCTTTATGGATTACCGACGACTTTAGGCCGTCGGTAATCCCGTGTTTTCTTGTAGTGTACCATGGCGTCTTCTTCTAAGCAAAACAAAACCCCTGAAACCGCAATCCCACACTCTCCTGATTCCTTCTCAACTGTTTCTATATCAATGGGAGATGAAGGTTCATGCAACTACTGGCTTGGGCACTCAATCATTCCTTTCTTGCGCAAAGGAAGAAAGTGGTCATTTTTGGGTTGTCATCTCCCACCAGAAGCCATGTCTCAAACTCCTTGCGTTATATCATCTCAGGATAATGAGATCCTTGGTGTACAAGAAGCGATTCCCATGGAACCAACTAGCTCTCTCAAACATATCTTTAAAGCGAACCCTACCAATCTTAATGCCACCTATTTAGCGTGGTAACAAAGAATTGCCAAGGTAAAGGGACAACAGTGGCGTGAGCAAGGTATTTTCCATTTGATTCAGCTTAGTACCTTTAACCTACATTTCAATGAAGCTGAAATCTTTGCCTCTCTCTTTTTATGGCATCCTGGAACCAATACGTTCCACTTTTCAGTGGGATTGTTAGCACCCACACTTTTTGATATTGCGGCCATAACTGGCTTAAATCCCAAAAATGAGGCCTTTTTCCCAAACTTGTGTCCTGATCATCCTGAAATTCAACCTAATTTCTCTGAATTCTCCACAAATGAATTTATTTCTTTAAACCAAATTTTGAGTGGACCAGTTTTTGATACAGAACATGTTTCTTTTTTATTATGTTGGCTTACCTTTTATGTCTTCTACTTGAAAACCTTACAAATCCACAAATACTTGCTTCCTCTGGCCTAATTAATTCATCAAGGGAAAGAAGTTTGCGTAGCAACCTTCATTCTTTCCAACCTCTATGAGGGTCTTACGGATGCAGTTCAAACCTTCCACTCTAATGGAAAGATTGATTTAGTGAGAGGTTCACTCTGGGTGCTTCAACTCTATTGGCTTAATGCTATGTTTCGAAAACACATGTTTTCGATTGTCCCTGCAAACTGGCCAGATGATGTTGAAGGCTACAAATCACTCCCCCAAGTCCCATATATACGGTATAAATACATTTAAAGCTCATTGAATAACCGATGTATCTCAGTAAAATGTACTGCATACATCGCTTATTCAATGAACCTAGAAAGTACATTTGTCTCTTATATATGAGACCGGAGGTAATATCTTTCTGCACCAACAAAGAGGTATCGCTTACCTCTTTTGAAAGGTTTTTCATAACCTTTTCCAGGCTCACCAAATTCAACAAGAATTTGGCACCATTTGCAAAATTTAGCTCCAACTAGATTCAAAGATTATCATATGAAAATGCAAGCTCTACAGATCTCGCAACCTGGCAAAAATTTATGCGCCTACACTATTCGCTTTACTTTGTCAAAGAAAAGAAAATGAAAGACTTTCTTTGTTATACGCAATTTGTGGCACACCAATTCGGACTGAGTCAACTTTTTCCCATTAGGCACATGGCCTCTAAGAATGGATTTCTCGAAGCAAAAGGAACATCTCAGATTTTTGAAATGATATTGACCCTTGCCCAATTCGAAAAAACCTCTCGTGGCTAAACTTTGCTTGTTTTGAGCCCTCTTTTTATTGTTCAAAAGGCTTAGCTGAATGGTGGGGCTCATATTATACTTTCCTTCAACCACGACTGAATAACAATTACGAAAGCATAGATAAGTGTTTAGCAAGTTAGATTGATTACATTAAATTTGCGTGTGTTTTAATGTTGATGATTGTGTTTGTTAAGATGAGTTTTCCATACTTAACACGTCAAGTATGGTTGAAAACAACGGTAAAATATCTTAACTTTAATTCTATATTACTGAGTTTTATAACTCACCATGTTTTGGGGAGTTGTTTTCAGGTGATAGCAGATTATGGAGAACTTTTAGAGCACGTTGGATGCTTGACTTTATCTCCACGAGAGATTCCTCTTATGTCGATGCCGGATCACGAGTCTTATCATAGAACATCTTAGGTCTTTTGTAGTCTTTGTAGAATCTTGTTGTATTCATTTATGATAAAACCCTTAGGGAAGATTGCGTAGAATAAGGTATCCTTATGGGTGTATATTTCTTAAAGTTGAAGTATTGATATCAAAATGTGTAATTTCTTGTTTTCCGTTATTATTTCCAAAACTTTATTTTACTTCGAAAGATTTACCCTTAAATGTTTAAGTAATGCTCTGATATGAGTCAGGGTGTTACAGTTTGGATAATTGATATACATGTAGTAGATGAGTTTGGTTGATTGAACTTGGTTAATATATAATGTACCAAATCTTGGTTAATGAAACACAACGAATGGTTAATGAGTTACCCAATGTTGACAACTCCCATTAACCAAACTCAGTATGCTATTAACTATAATTTTGAACTCATTAACCAAGGTGTCTCATGTTTTCACTTATTCAAGCTAGAGTACAAATTTACAAATTAATAACATTGCTATAATTTTAGAGGCGAGAAATCATTATTTAGGACTCTTTCTGACATAATTTAAGAGAGTGAGAGTCATAACAATTGATACCATGTAACAAATACAACTCCCTTTTAGTGTGTCCACTGAAGGAGATGTTTATTTATATAGAAGTAAAAAATACAACAAATCGCATAATTAAAGTAATACAAATCAATCCTTTAATTACAACAATTACAAAATTTTCTAACAAAAAAAAAATCACAATATTAAATAGAAATCATTAAAATCCTAAGTTACACGACATATAATGTGGGTATAAGTATAATTGATGGCTTGTTTAACACGCATAATACATTGCTATATAATAAATTAACACTTGTGCGTGTACAACAATACTTAGTACTCTTCTTATGAACTTATAATATACACTTAGTGCTTTACAATATCTTGATGAATTAATTAGTAGTTCACTTTCCTGCAGTTCAAACGAATTTCACCTTGGCTCCCAGTAAGAGGCTTTATATTTCCCATCTTAATCATAGATTTTACAAAGTCCTTATAGAAAGCCTTGGTATTATAGCTGTATTTTCTAACCAATGCATCAGTAGGACCACCACCACCATTGAACAATTCCTGATCAGAGTGAAGAACCCCTTTCTTTTTAACCAAATCAGCGAAATACGCTACATCGAATCGCGCTTGTGTTGTGTCCAAAGGAGCAAGATTGAAGTCCCCTCCTTCTCTTGGGCAAATGTATTTAAGCGATTTTGCAAAGTGGGGATTGATGTTGGAGTCATTGTAGATATGGTCCCTAAATGTAATACAACGTGAAAATCCTATTGTGTGTGCCCCAGAAAGAACAACAAGATCCTTCTCATTTAGGCCATGTTTGTTGAAGTTGTTGATGAGTTGAGAGAGGCTGAAAGATGGTGCTGGGATTTCGGAATCTGCAGCTACACGACTTGCTGTCGTTGAATCTCTTCTCCCTAGTCTCACCTTCCATGATGGCCCCCCTAACTGCATTGTGGATGCATGATTGTAAATATCAAATTTTATTCATGTAAATTAAAATAATACTTTTTCTTGGATACAAGTGAATCACCAATATCTAAGTCTTTAGAATTTTTGAGGCTAGGTAATTTGATCTCTGAATTTAATGAAATTAAAATGATACTTGAAATTGAAAATCCTCGATTACATTAGTTTCTCTAAGATAATTTGAAGGACTAAATTGACCACCCCAAAAGACTTATAATGTGATCGAGAAATTTCAGTTTTAGGAATTATTTTGAAATTTCGTAAATTTTATGAATCAGAATATTTAACGATTGCAATTTCGAGGACTAAATTGAAATTTACTCATAGAAAACCAAATCTTGGTCATCTCTAAATCAGCCTACATGCTCACCCACATAAATTGCTCACTTATGTTTACCTATTCTGTTGATATGTTCATTAAAAAAAGGCATTTCAATATATTATACAACATGGCACCTAGCTGATCTATTTGACTTGGTAAATAAAAAAGTATATATAAACTTTTTTTTATATATAAACTTAACTATCGACAAATTCAATTCAAAAAAATTATTAAGCATAATAAAAATATAATATACTTACACACATTCAATATCGTTTTTTTGGGATAGTAGTAGTAAGTTTTATTGTATTATTACTTACCGCAACTACAGAGTCTCTAGCAGCAACGGTTAATATGTCTGCGCAAGAAACAACTGGTTTACCACATGCCTCATCCACTGCTTGCTTGATCTCATCCACCACTTCAAATCCTCTACCTGACTGGAAATTTGGATTTTCATTCTTCTCGCTATAAATGGAGGGCGTGGAGTCTAGAAGAATTGATCCATCACAACCCTAAAATTCACAATGCATCACAAAAACCAATACTATTTAAAAAATGAGTATAGGATACTCTAGTCCATATACAAAAGTATATAAAAAAAAAGACACATTACGGGATCAATACATCAATCAGAAAAAGATCACTTTTTGTCTTAAACCATAACCATGATGAAACATTTATCAACACATCGATATAAAAACAAAGTGATTTATTAATTAGGTTCAAACATCTAACCATTTGGTGTGCTGCAAATGATTGATGGTTTCTAAAGTGCCAACATAGTTGAGATGTCAGTCTCCATTGTGATGCTTTTGCATGCTTTATTTGTTTAAGAAAAAGGTTCAAACATCTAACCAAATGATTTACTAATCAGGTTCGAACATCTAGATACACCATCTTACATATGTGTATGTACATGTCGTGTCTATAAAAGTTTTTGGGTGTCAGAAAAAATTATTAGAGAAAATATAAAGTAAAAAAAAAGAGTATAGGATACTCTAGTCCATATACAAGAGTATAAAATAAAAAAAATAAAAAAAGACGCATTACGAGATCAATACATCAATCAGAAAAAGATCCACCCAACTCCACCACGGACTCCAACCCCTCTACCATGGTCTCCAACCCCTCCACTAGGGCTTCAAAACCTCTGCTCCAATATGCTATTCCCACCCGATGCCAACATCACACAACCCTCCACCTTCGAGACCCAATATCCTTGGCCACCTCTCCTGCAACCAAAATCTCACAAAACTCACCACCACCTAAGACTAAGACAGCCGTTTCACACCCAATTGAAATCGGTTCTGAGACTATATCTGGAGAGAGTCTCTAGATCTGAAATCGAAGACTCCAACATCGAGTCACCCGCATCCATAGATTTTTCGTCACCCCCTCCACCACAAAAACTATGACCCCAACGCCCCCTTCCAAAATCACCATGGGAATATGATGACTTGGTCTTACCTATTCTGTTTTGGTTGAGATCTGAAACTTTGTGCGTGCTATTCTGTTCGGTGTTACTGGCCGAATGTGTTTCATCGTTTTGGCTGTTTTATTTTTTATGTTTTATTTAATGCAAATAAAGTAGGGGACAATTATTGGCAGTACATTAAGCTTTTTTTGCAGGAAGCACGAAGCCTCATTAATCTGTTCTTAAGTATTGGTTTCGTTTCGTGTGATGAGGGAGAATGTTTCTTCAAAGCCAAATCTTATAGCTACTCTCCAAGACTCCACTATTCTGAAAGAGAAATCCTAAGCCTCTTGTATGCTAAGGCAAAAAAATTGTTTCAATCGCCATTATCTTCACGGTGAATTCTAAGAATGTCATGGATAGCATAAAAGATAATCAGGAGAAAGCTGAATATAGGACTATTATTTTAAGTTATAGGAGTCATTTATTTTTTTATGTTAACAACTCTTTGGTAGAGTTTGATAGGAGGAAAGTTCACGTAGTTGCTCACACTTTTTTAAGGGTGGCTACATATATCACTATCTTCCAAAATTGTGATGAAATTACTTGATGTATTGCTCTTGATTATTAATAGAATGAATTAGCCTTGTTTTTGTCAAAAAAAAAAAAAAACTTCAGACATTTAGTTTTCAATTTTACATATCAAAATATTTAGTAAGTACTGGTCAACATGTGGTATTCAAAACGGGTTGGTTATAATAATTATTGAACCAAACGGTTTGTTGATTAGACTTAATTAAACATATATTAATATTAATACTTAATATATAAGACATATAACTAGGGACAGATCCAGAAAATCCGATAAATGGGGAAAAAATATATACTATAAATATTTATATAAAAAATACATCAATGCATAAATAATAAAATAACTTCATTATCATTAAGCAAAAATTTGGAGATTATAAAAACTATAGTATTATTTACCCAAAAAATTGAAGATACTCAACATCTATGAATTATAATTATTTTTTACATGTCTTCATATTTTGAAATTGTTGTATATTTTTTTTTCATATTCAACACTATTAAAAATATCTTTCTCTATAAAAGTGACCAAATAATTATTCAACAATTCATCTCTCATAAGGTTGCACATTTGATTCATCATAAAATTCATTGCAGAGAAATTTCTTTCAACCGTTGCAGTTGCCACAGGCAAAAAATAGAGAGACAAAAATAAAATGGAGTAAAAAAAAGTTATACTTTCTCTTAAAAAGATAGAAGACTTGGGGCAACACTTAAAAAAGAGGATAGCTCAATTTCTATTTTTTTGCTCTTTAGTGGGGTCAACACTTAATTTTTAGTGGGGTCAAAAATAAAATTATTCAATAATTAGTAAAAAAATAAATAAGTTAGTGGGTCAAATGCCCCCAATGCCTTATATAAAGATTCATCCCTACATATATAACCATAAGTATTAATAATTATATTAAGTAGTAACCTAAATTATTAAGTAGTGAAAATTTTTAAGGTTTAAACTCTAAAGCAATTGATTTAGGCCAAGGCCCTGCATATAAGTAACTACACACGCAGAGACAGAAGAAATAAATATCTTACATTAACAAAGCAATCACGAAAGTGCAAGCGCAGTAAAGAAGCACCCGTACGACGCTCTTTCTGAACGGCAGCGTCCACAACACTTCTAATGGTGCTCAAAGCGTTAGGGCACGTGTAGTCATAGTAATTAGGCGTGAGTGTTGCTGAAAATGTTGTGCTTGCAAGAACTGCAAACACCAAGGCTTTGAAGACAACGGAGAAAAACCCATGCGAGCTCATTTCTACTATGCAATGAATATTAATTGACCAGTGGCTATGAATATATGGGGATTTATTTGGGTTGCCAGTGTTTGCACCTCTATATTTATAGTGACACAAGCGACGTGAGAATGCATTAAAAATATGGACGATTACGCCATAACATAGTACTTAGTAAGTAGTGGACTGGGCCTAAAAATTGACAATTTCGTGGTAAGAAACTTTCATCAAGGCATTATTAAACTTAATTAACTTGCCAAGGTTCGATCGATTGTGTAAGAAATCGGGAAAAGGAATTTGTCTTTGATTGATTTAGTCCATACGGTTTGTTAATTTATACTCTCCACGGACTCGTAAAAATACCTAATTTTATACTGATTAAAAATGATAGTTAAGTGCATTTAATTTTCTTGATTTCATATATAAAATAGAGACTACATTTACTAAACTATCCTTAATCATGATGATCCTCACATTTTTTCTTGGAAAACGAAAATTGAATTAAATTAAGGGTATTTTTGAAATAATGACATTAAATATGGGTAGATTAGTTGAAATTTGTTTATATTTGAGTCTGTCAAACTTGAGTACTTTTTTGCTTATAATTGAATCCGGAGGAAATAAGTCAATCGCAAAATTATTACTCGATCCGTTTCAAAAATTTGGGTGTTTCAGTTGTTTATTTTTGTCCCAAAACTTTGGTTGTTTTAAAAATTCAAAATATAATTCAACATTTTTCCCCCATTATACTCTTAAATTAATAGTACACATTAATTGTACTTTATTTTTACCAGGTAGCTTTAGTAGAATGTTAGTAATTTCCAATAAATTTTGTAATGAAAAGTGACACATTTATTGAGAGTATTTTAGTCAAATTTTGTCTAAATTAATTATTTTTTAGTCTATCTGAGTGTCAAAACCTTAAACAACCAAAATTTTGGGACGGATGGAGTAAGATATAAATTCATGTAATGTGAAGTATACTTGGAAAATAAATGATTTTTGAGTTATGATAAACCGACAACCTTTTCACCGTATTTTTCTACATGCGCTGTTTCCAACTTTTTTATCATTTTTTCTCTCTCTTTCAATCACATGTACACACTCATCATCACACGATGTCGACATACGGTGTAAAAATTGAGTTGTTCGTCTATCATTTTTTATGATTTTTTGACACCTTGTTTCTACAACTTACGGTTTTCACCGTATATGCTCAGGGGTAGGTTTGTAATTTTTGCTAAAATGTTTTCCCTCCTTCATTTACTCATTCTGAAGAGTGAAACATCTTCTCTTTTCTCTGACACCACCTATCTCCTACCTCCTTCCTCACAACTCAGCCCCTCTCCTTTTCCTTCTTTTCAGACCACTGTGTTGTCTCCAGTCCACCATCGCCACTCAGTCTTCTCTCTTCTCACACCACCATATCTCCTTCTTCCTTCCTCGCAGCTCATCCCCTGTTTTCCTTCTTCTGACACCACTGTGTTGTCTCCTTCCTCCTTCCTCACAACCGGTTTGCCATCTCCAAGTTTCTGAATGAGGGAAATGAAAACGGTTCTGAAGACAGCCTCCCTTCATTCTTGAAGACGGTGGTGAAAACGGTGGCCATATCCTACGCGGTCCACCATCTCCTTTAAGCAAGGTTATTTGTCTCTTTTTTTGTATCAACTTCTGGGTCTCTCTCTGGTTGTATTATTTTTCCATTTTTGGTGTGTTTAGGGTTTATTTTCCATTTTTGTTGGTTTGGTTTGCTTCTGTGTATTTGGCTTAGTTTAGGTGGCCATCTCATAATGGCATTTTGTTGAATTTTCACAATTTCATTCTGCATTGGTTAAAGGCATTTTGCTGTAAGCATTTTGCATCTCCTAATCACTTGGCTTGAATGCCACACTAGCTTTTCCTAAGTTAGGCAATTCAATTTTTTTGTACTGAAGATGTTATCTTTAGCATGACAAAAATATTAATGTCCATTTTTTGTTTAGCTATCCAGCGGTGATTGTTATAGCTGATAGAATTTTTTCCACCTATTTTATTGAGATAAACTAGATAATAACTTTGAATTCATGCTCTTATGTGTATGTCTCTAACCAATTTATGGAGTGAAGCTAGTCTTCAAATGTGTGACCGAAAGAATTTGCAAAAGCTATAAAGATTATTTTTGAAAAAGTTAGTTTGTATGAGAACAAAAACCTCAACTTCAAAACGAAAAGTATTTCAAGAGTAAAACGTATATACATGGCAGGCTACTTGCAACAGGGAGATGAAATTGAAATGTTTGAATCATATACGAGTTGAAGCGAAGCTAAACGCTACCTACTTAGGTTGAGTCTGTTGCATGCTTATGCTTTCGGCTGACTGATATTGAATTGGTTTGTGTCTGTCCTTGTTTGAACCTAAAGTATCTTCTATAGAGAATGCAATGATGAATTTGTTATTGAGTTTTTAACAAGTTTTCATATTCCTCAACGCAATCTTTATTTTTTTAACTTCCCATAAAGTTAATTTCATCAAGATCGGCCAAGAATTTTCAATATTTATTAACATTTCATCTTTGCTAATACTATCGCAATTCTCCCTCCTGTCCTCCCTAAAAATCAATTTTAGATGGCAAAAGAAATGTTTTGATAAAGAGGCTGCAAATATGATTTATTTGAATGAAAATGCTTCTTTGATGTTATATCCTCAAAGGCATTATGATTTTTTCCCTCTGTACTCTACCAATCCATATTCTAGCATATTGGAGTTGAGAAATTCTTTCTTGAAATTTGATTAGATGAAAAATTTGCTAGTAGGGTGCCCAAAAAAAATAGATTGGAGAAACTACCAGTATAATGTACTATTTTTTTAACATTCTGTGTATGTGATAAAAGGTTAATTCATGTGAAAGAATACAAAATGCTTTTCTTTTCTAGAAAGTGTATATAGCTATTGCGGGATACTGTTACTGATCAACCATTTCATGAACTTTTTGTTCCTTGTTTCAATAGAGAAATTTGTATATCTTTCCTTGCTATGATAATCCAATTTCACTTTCACTTTCACTTGTTATTTGTTCTAAAATTTTCACTTTGCAGGTGGTCTCGTATCATTTCTAAGTAGTATAAACCGATATTATCAGGAGTGCACCATTAACCATGCAAGGAACAAGTAGCTCAAATGAAAAAAATGTAAGGAACATATTAACTACTTGCATTTGCATGAATGCGATCAATTTATTAATGACATGAACTTTATTGATACTTCGCAGGTACATTTGAGGCATGCATGTGCACCGAAATGGTTGCTTGAAGTTAATGAGAATCTGACACATGAACATAAAAGTCAAATTGAGGTCACCCCATTTAAGTGGGTTCTAAACATGCCGACTAAATTGGAAATTTCTGGTGTGCTATTATGGGAACTAGTGAGTAGATGGGATGAGCGTAGCGGAGGTTTTAGAGTTAGGGGTAGGGTGGTTCCTTTTACGCCAATTGACGTTTGCCTTGCAATAGGACTACCTGTGGTAGGTGAGCGGGTCCTAGTTGATGACGATGTTAACTGTTATACATTATCTTTGTTCGAAGAGACTAAGGTAACCGTTGATGAAATTGTTAAGAGGCTTGCTTTGTTTGAGGAGGATGTGGGTGATTTTTGTAGAATGTACATTCTCCTTTCATTTAGAGAGTTTTACTTACCAAGATCAGGGAGATTGTCATTTACGTTGTATTAAATTGTTAGATGACCTAGAGTCCTTAAATAGCTTCAATTGGGATCTAGCAGTTTATGATTTCTTAGTTGACAGTTTGAGCAAAACTGCTCGTGCTGTCAAAGAGGGAAAAAATCTAAGCCAAATACACATATGTGGATGTGTAGCTATCTTGCAGGTATCTATTTGCTCATGTGTTATATCAACATGGTTCGTTCTCTTTACATAAATTTATAGGTATTATGTATGTTAATCTTTGTTGCAGATCTGGGCCTTGAACCACCTGTCGGTGGGGGAAACACCTAACAATCCCCTTAGGTTTCCTTTCCCACGCTTTTTGAATTGGCAAATTCTGCGTTTGACCAAAAAAAGAATAAAGGAAGCATTTCAAAAAAAACTTGGTAAGTAACGATGTCTGTTGTTTGTAAAACATGTTGAAAATTTATATACAATGTGTATTTGATGTGCTTCTCGTGTTAGCAGGTAACTCTAGAGGTAACAGCAACAAATGAGGAGCTTCAGTTTGAAATGGTCAGGGATGCATTGCATCAAGCTGAACACCAGTTTGTGGATATTACTGAGTATCAACAATTGGTGGTGGAGTTGAGGCAGTGCCTAGAGAGGATTTCGAGTATCGAGGCAGCAGTTAAGGTGTTGAACGATGCAGAGCTTCAACTCCAATCAACGGCCGAGCCGCACAATACATATACAGGAGGTTCCTTTCATGCATCTCCCGTGTGTCCATCTCCTCACACTGATATTTTTGCTGCCGGCGTGGAAGGGTGTTCGAATGTTGAGAGGCATGTGGTTACTAAATGAGCATTAGTTTTTTTGTTGTTGTTGTTGTTGTTGTTGTTCAAGTGTTTATGTATGTTGCCTTGATAAAAGCACATTGATAAACTTCTCTATGCAGGCGAATTACTGCTAAGTACTCCTCAAGATTATGCTGGTCATGATGTTAATGATCCTACAATAGTTTGGTTGGTGTATTGGAGGAAGTAAACATTGAAGACAGTGTTGGTAAGTGCTGTGACCACGATTAAAAAGTTCCATTATATAAAAGGATAAGTTATTTAATATCTAACAGTTGGATCATTGTTAACAGGTGAACATAATGTGGATGGTGGTGCTACATCAAACATCATAACAAGAATTAAGGATAATCTAAGGAAGCGTATCCAAAGTCACTCAATGCGAACTCCATTTAAGACCACCTATGTGATAAAAAGAAAAGGGCAATGATATAATAGTCTGTGAATGTGATATGAATATAGGAAGGTTAGCTAATGACCATTTTTTTGGGGTTGTTTAGAACTATTATGTAATATTGTATATGGTAGATATGAATCAGTTAGATCATATAACTCGTGTATATCTTTTTGGTCTGTTTTGAGCAGTTAATGGTATGAATGTATGAAAATACCATCCTCATATTTATGTAAGTTCATTCCATCCAACTTTGGTTAACATGTTGAAATTTGTGTCAAAAATGTGTTGTAGATGGTTCATGGGCACACTTGTAATATGAAAATAGCCCATTAACTACCAAATCAACTAAATTAACCACATTTTTCCAAGTCATTAACCACCTTTTTATGGGTTGTGAAAAAAGGTACCAAGTATCAGAATTGACCGTTAACCATCAAATCAACTAAATTAACCACACTTTTGCAAGCAATTAACCACATTTTTTATGGGTTGTGAAATTTTACCAAGTATCAGGACAAATCATTAACCACCCACTCAACAGAATTAACCAGAGTTTTGGAAGGCATTAACCATGTTTTAATGGGTTGTGAACAAGTATCAAATGAATTGACTATTAACCACCAAATCAACTAAATTAACCACACTTTTACAAGCCATTAACCACTTTTTTTATGGGTTGCGAAAATTTTACGAAGTATCTGGACAAGTCATTAACCACCGCTTGAACTACATTAACCAAACTTTTAAAAGACATTAACCACATTTTTATGGGTTGTGAAAAATTATCTGGACATGTCATTAACCATTGAGTGAGATAAATTAACTAAACTATTACAAGGCATTAACCACCTTTTTTATGGCTTTAGGAAAAATTGACCAAGTATTTGGACATGCCATTAACCACTAAATGAATAAAATTAACCAAACTTTTGCAACATATTAACCTCCTTTTTATGGGTTGTGAAAAATTGGCTTAGGTATCTGGACATGCCATTAACCACCGAGTGAACTAAATTAACCAAACTATTACAAAGCGTTAACCACCTTTTTTATGGTTTTAGGAAAAATTAACCAAGTATCTGGATAAGCCATTAACCACAAAATGAACCATATTAACCAAACTTTTACAAGGCATTAATCACCATTTTTATGGGTTGTGAAAAATTCTGGACATGCCATTAACCATAGAGTGGACTATATTAACTAAACTTTTACATGGCATTAACCAAACTTTTTCAAGGTATATATTAACCACGTTTTAATAGGTTGTGAAAAATTGACTGAAATATCTAGATAAATCATTAAACACCCTGTAAATTTTATTAACCAAGAGTTTGCAATTTAATAACCAAAGTTTTGGAAGGCATTAACCACTTTTTTTTTGGGCAAAGAAACAGGAAAGGAGTCTCGTTAAAACCTTCTGATGCAAAACCCTCCTTGGGGACAAAAGCATCTGGAAGGAAAAAGAGTATCCCGTCCTATTATATTATTGAAGAAAGAAAAAACGTGGAATACAAAGAGAACACCAAGGGGGACTAGACCAAAACCCTTGTAAAAAACATTATTTAAATCTAAAATTAAGAAGCCCCACTCTATTACGGTAGAAGTCTTTGCTAATAAATCTAGGAATAATATCCCACCACTGAAAGCCACTAATAGAAATGCCATGAGAAGCAAGCCTATCAGCACAGTTGTTACCCTCACGATAAATATGAGAGCAGAAAAAATTTATTCTATCAACTAACCACACTTTAATGGGTTGTGAAAAACTCAGAATTGACCATTAACCATCTAATCAGCTAAATTAACCACACTTTTCGAATCTATTAACCATCTTTTTTATGGGTTGTGAAAAATTAATTTTACCAAGTATTTGGATAAGACATTAACCACCCACTCAACAAAATTAACCAAAGTTTTGGAAGGCATTAACCAAGTTTTAATGGGTTGTGAAAAACACAGAATTGACCATTAACCACGAAATGAACTAGATTAACCAATCTTTTGCAAGCCATTAACTACCTTTTTTATGGATTTAGGAAAAATTTACCAAGTATCAGGATAAGTCATTAACCACCCAGTTAACTGAATTAATCAAACCTTTGCGAGACATTAACCACGTTTTAATGGGTTGTGAAAAATTATCAGCATTGACCATTAACCACAAAATGAACTAGATTAACCAATCTTTTGCAAGCCATTAACCACATTTTTTATGGGTTGTGAAAAATTGACAAAGTATCAAATGATTGACTGTTAACCACACAATGGACTAGATTAACTAACCTTTTTTCATCCCAAGTAGGTAGCTCGGTTGGTGAGCCAAGGGACACTGAAGGAGTGTAAGCTGGAGGTCCTGGGTTCAAACCCAGGAAACTAACAATTCTAACAATTACTAACAACTAACATTTGCCTATCAGAAAAAAAAACTAACCTTTTTCAAGCCATTAACCACGTTTTTATGTGTTGTGAAAAATTGACTAAAGTATGAGGATAAATCATTAACCACCCAGTGAACACCAAAATAATAAAATCATTTACATAGGATCCTTTACATATATCTATATAGACATGATAAATCATTCTGCACATCAAAATAATAGAGTCATTTACATAGGATTATATATCTACATCTATATACACATGATAAATCATTATGCACACCAAAAATAACCCTAAAGCCTTCACATGATAATGGTTGTTTTGTGCTGCAAACACGTCATACAAAAAGCGACAAAAGTGATTTCAACCGACCAATCTGCACCACCAACAAAAAGTTCCATTAGTAAAGTGATGGACACAAAACAATGGACCACGATGTTAATGAGTACATCATACCATGATGCAACAATTGTCTTCATAATCATCCAACCCGTATAAATATGTGACAACCATTCACAAAATACATATGTCACTAGTCAACACGAAAAATTCCAAAAAGTGCCTAATCTTCGAAGGTATCCTTGACGACCAAATTGTCACAAATTTGTACTGAAATGCGAGGATCCTGTGAAGCCTATTTCGGACATTGTCAAAAGATTCATGAATGATAGATTACTTCCAACCTGGACATGCACCATATAAGAATCTAAAAATAAAAGAACAATGAGCTAATAAATGACAGGTCATGAAAGATCCATGCCTGCGTATGCTGATTAATATCATCATTAAATACTGGATCTATACCCATAAATGCAGGCCGTGAAAGAATTGGATTTTGAGGAACCCAACGATTGTCTTCAAAAATGGACACTGAAGCATCTGAATTGATATAAACACCCCTCGACTGTATAGAAAAAAGGTTAATTAATCAAATAAAGTTTCAGCATATCCTCAACAACTAGTACATAAGTTATCTAGAAACTCTATAACACAACACATAAATCCATAAATACATATAAATTTAGCCCACAACATACCATGTGGTCAAAAATTTTACACATTTGGTACAATCTTATAATGGACACAAACCACAGTACTTGCATCTGGCAAATCTCCACTAGTCACAACCTCAACAGGTGATTCTACACAGATGTTGCTTTCACTCTGACTACCCACTCTTCCCATATTGCCCTCCTACACATTTGGACACAAAAAAGGTAAGATGCAATAATTCACAGAAGGTATACCTGAATTGAACTGAAACTGAAACTGAAACTGTGTTATTTGAATTGACAAAAGCCTTGACAGTTTCTGAATGTTTGGTTAATAGGGTTCAAATTCATGTTTAATACTGTGTTGTATACGGTTAATACATAGTTTCTGAAACAAAACAAATACCTTAGTAGTCTCATTGTCATCACTTTGTTTGGTTCGCTTCCTGGACCTCTTAACAACTTTTTCAACTACATATATTTTTCTCTTTGATGGAAGACGACCTTTATGTTTGACCCGCAATGGACTGCGGATTTCAGTAGCATTGTTTAGATTTGAGTCATCATTGGAACTTCTTTTAACATTGTTCGGTGTAGCATCCATGGTGGGAAAATTAGAATTAAATTCATGTAATGTTTCATGGAGTGCTTAGTTGCATCGTTAGACTCTGCTGCTACTTCAGCAACCTCATAGAAATGCTTGCATAATTTGTCAAACCTGTCCATATGTGGCTTCAATTTCGTCGCACCATAACTGCTCTTAATATATGAATGCTTTCTTTTAATATTTTTCTTCCATCTTTCTAAAACATACTTCTCAAGCACGTTTTTAAGCCTCTGTTGAGTACAAGTACACAACACATGACAACACAAAATAACTCTAAACTCAAACAATGAGCATTCACACCTGACATCATGGTTGTCACGATTAAACACAACTTTAAAGACACACTCTTTTGGTCTATCTCCAACAAACACCTCCTCCAACACATGATAAGTAGCAAGGCAACCCTCCACAGTCTTCAAGGAGGCAACACAATTCATTTTGGCTCTAAATTCAGCTTGAACCTCCTAAAATTTGGCATGAGTGTACTCGCCTTGGAACTACTTTTCAATTGAAGAGTTTGACCTGCAAGGAATTGTTGTATCCATTGATCGAAAATCCGCTTCAAATTCTTTTTCTGCTCCACTCCTGAGAGCATTATCATATTGCTTTACAAATTGATTTAGACTTGTAGTTGAATTGATATATCCATCAAAGAAAGCATGTATGCTCTCACTTCGCTGCGCTGTTGACATACCTGCCCAAAAATATTTCTTTAACATGGTTGGTGCCCATCTATGACACTCATTATACAACCCACTCAACTAGTCATTCTGCCAAAGCTCATATTTGTCAATGAAAGAACTCCATTTCTCTTCAACATCAACTGCTGTGATTGTATCATAAACTGCTTCTTTCATTGTAGACTTAATCTTTTATTTTCACCATATCCGCTGAGCTTTTTAGGAATTTTTTTTCATTATATGCCATAAGCACCACCTATGGCGAGTTGTAGGGAAGACTAACTCATTAGCATTTTGTATAGCCTTACATTGGTCAGTCACAATACCCATAAGGGCTTTTCCTAGCATACAACGAAGCCATGATTAGAAAAGCCAGATAAATAACTCTGTGTCTTCTGCTGAAAGTAGACCACATCCAAGTAATGTTGATTGACCATGGTGATTCACACCAACAAACGCAGCAAAAGACATGTCATATTTATTGATAAAATATGTTGTGTCAAAAGTCACAACATCTCCAAAATATTCATAACCAACTCTACTTCTTGCATCAGCCCAAAACACATTTCTGACATGAAAATCATCATCCAAATGTATGTCATAGAAGAAATTTATATTTTGTTCCCTCATTTGACAAAAATAGCTTATCATGAAGGCCTTGCCATCACCTTCTTTTCCAATTGCACGCCTTTCCTTGTTAACATAATTCCTCACGTCTCTTTCATAAAATGGTGTATTTTCATGCCCTCTCTAACGAGAGATTGAAAAGTCTTGTTGATCCTCACTCCTGCATCATCATTGATTTGGATTGTTCTCCTTACATGCAAGTTCATTTTCTTGTTAGCCTTGAACAACCTTGTCTTTGTAGGGCTGATCTCGTGAGAATGGCTAGGTTCAAATTTTTTAATGTACCACAGTCCATCTTCTTCCAACTTAATACAAATCTTTGCAGGACAATTCTTCACCTTAGTCGGAAGTGTCTTCAACGTACATGAAATTTTTGACACCTGAGACCCCTCTCTTGAGCATGCTAGAATTATGTAGTATATCTCCCCATCCTCTCCATTTTTTGATGTTCTAATCCTCCACCCAAAGCCTTTTTTTGAAGCATACTCTCCATAAAATGATTTAACCTCATCTATGCAAGAAAAACACATCCCTGTTGCAGGCTCCCAAGGTGCGCAATCATCATTAAACTTGTCATCTCCAATAGCTTCACCAGGAACACTACCACAGTCCACGAAATTATTTGAACTATCCATGAATTTCCAATTGTGGGTGTCACACCAAAACTGCATAAAATAACCCAATTAGATCTATCATAAGTTATGTTACAATAATAGGGATTTACAAGCTTATTGTATCAAATAAGGTTGTAAAATTAAAAGTCAAAAGAAAACTACAATATATAATGAGTGGGTTAATGAAGTACATTGGGTGGTTAATGAGTAGTACATAATTAACCCGTTAACCGGTCAGTATACTTCATTAACCAAGTATTTGTACATTATTAACGATCGTGGGTACAAATGGAATACAGAGATAACTCATTAACCACCCAACGTAATTCATTAACCAAATATTTGCACATCATTAACCACATTATCAGCAACGTGTAATAATAATGTAGAAGCATAAATTTATTTCATTCATACCTAGCAAATGCTATATGATACGATTTTCCAAGGATTTTGACTCTAATATTTGGACCTACACTATAATCCAAACTATGTTACATTAAGGGAAGAAAATAGACCATATTTGCAACCCAAATTTGTGGAGAAAGAAGGAAAAAACACAACAAAAAAAGAAGTTACCTCACAAGGAAAGAGATAAAGTTGAGCTCAAATGGTGGGTGATGAATTAGGTGAAGACAGTGCTGGCGAGAGCCTGGTTAGGAGAGCTCGTGTTGGGAGAGATGAAGACAGTGTTGATTGAAGACGGTGATTAAGTAGATGGTGATGAACTAGCTGAACCCACATTGGAATGGTGCTCGTTTCTGCCTTGGAATGAACCAGCTGAGCCCGTGTTAGGAGAGCTCAAATGGTGGGTCTTCTGCTGAATGTTGGAAGGAACAAGTGAAAGAGAAAGAAGGAAATAGAAAGTAAAAAGGAGGGGAAAAAAGAGGTCACGTTTGCCTTCTAAATTAATAATACAACACAAAATAAAAAATAAAATAAAATAAGGAATAGTGATATGCGGTGTAAACCGTAAGTTGCAAGAATGTGATGTCAAAAAATCATTTTTCATATAGAAAGAAAGGCACACGATGTTATTTTTTTTCACAAATTCGAGTCAGTTCAAGTGGTGCTTCCATCAAAATACATTGCGAAAAAAAAAATCAACAGCAACCAATATGCAGAATCACAAGGGTTTTAAATTATTATTAATTTTTTTTAAACCCGAAATTCCCAAATCTTCACCGATTCTGGAAATTTAAATAAAAAAATAATTAGGGTTCTAAACCTAGTATAACTGGCTCTGATACCACATGTTAAAATTAATACGATCAATACTAAGATTTAGAACACCTAAAACAAATTATAAATTGCAAATAAATTTTGTACCTCTTGAAGACATCTTTGTGGTGTTGCTTGTCTCGCAAGAAGAACGCCCACACTTGTATACGCCAGGAACAAGGTCTTCCACCAGAACTCCCCTCTATCAAATTATCTCTTGGATGGAGCAAATGAGCAGTTACTGAGTGCGAGAGTCTAGCGGGTATCCTGTCCTCTTTATAATAGAAACTATGACCTAATTTCAACCCATCATGTATATTAGACCCAATAGACCCTACACGTCATCTCAACACACTTGGTCCAATATACATACATGGTAATTCCCAAACCCAAATATATCACATAATATAATGGGCTTATAGGGAAAAATACATCAAGTTATACATTCAACTCATTTTAATAAAATAAAATTACACCAATTAATAGAAGCCAAAAAAAAATTCTAACAAGAGAATGGGGGAGCTGGTGTCTGGCGGGAGAGAAGGATGTACGAGAAAGTGAGTGGACTTCGGTGAAAGCAAGAGAATGAAAGCAAGAGAATGAAAGCAATTGAATCCAGAATACACAAGACTAACTATGTACCAAGGCCATGGAGCAGGGCCATGTCTATACATTTTGAGGCCTTAGGCAAAATTTATATGTTAAATTTAGTTTAATATATCTTTTTAAGTTTTATTTTATTCTTCTATTTTTTTAGTTGTAAAAGTATTTATCAAAATTTTATAATCAAATAATTCTAGTTGACATTTCACTTTCATCAGACAATGTGACTACTTCTTTCCATCTATCTTACAAAATAATAAACTTCAAATAGGATTTAAACAATTTTAATTTTGAAAAGCTTCTTTGAGTATAAAGAATAGTTATACGTAATTTAGTAATATAAAACAAAAATTAAAAAGATATAATAAGAGATCAATAAGAAGGTGAAAAAGCTAAAAAAATATATAAATTTTTTTAAAAAATAGATATCAACAACAATAGTTGTATTGATAAAAACTTATATTAAACTCCTAATTAATAAACTTATATTAAACTTATATTAAAAAACTTATATTAAAGTAACATAAAAAATGCAGACAAATTAATAAAATTATCACAATAATGATTATTTTAATCATATATTTATTAAAGTATAATATTTTTAGGCCTTGAAAAATTGGGGGCCTAAGGCATATGTCCTAGCTGCCTAGTTATCCCCACGACCCTACCATGGAGTTGGAAGCATCAACGAGGAGCGGTGCAGAAAGGGGGATAGAAGCGGAGCAGATTCTCTCCCGTGACATTTTTTTGCGGTGAGATCTGCACCATTCATTGAATAAGACAAAGAGTTAGTGATAAACATTAAAAAAAGGCCGAGAGGGGATTCAGTGGTGCCGATTTAGCACTGTAGAATCTCCAGTGAAAAGTTCACTAGAGAGAATCCTTACCCGGGATAGAAGGGGTCAGTTTTAAAGGGGTACTATTTCACAAATTTTCTGGAGGATTATGGTGTAGAATTGATGTGGAAATCATTTGCAAGATGAAGAAAAGTGATAGATATCTATATTTCTCAAAGGCGAAGTAATGAAGGGAAAACGTTTTAGTTTGTACGCTTCCAAGGTGTTGTTGATCTAGTGAGACCGGAGGAGAAGTCGGATCATTTTTGAATAAGAACATATAACTTTGAGAGCTAATCTACCATGTCTGGTAACATTAACTATTTAACAAATCAATAAATATAAAATAAAATAAAAATATGTGTTTATCTTTATTTTAAAATTTAAAAAAAATAAAAAATAAAATAATGAGGATAAAAATGAACTAGTGAGATAAGTTTTTTTACTAAATACTTATCTTTTAAGGATAAAACTTATATCAAGTTTCATAAGTCAAGTTCAACAATTTGCTCTAACAAAAAATTATTATTTTTTTAAAAGGTATATTGTATAACTGTTCTTATATTTTTTTATTAAAAAAAACCAATTTTTTGTAATAGGAATTGAACTTGAACTAGAGAACTTAATTTAAGTTTTATCCATCTTTTAAGCTCGTAGAAGAAACTATAAGTTAGCTTCGAACTAGCTTCTGAAATTGATTTTTCTTTTTGACAAAACTTTCTGAAATTGATAGCGGCAGTTGTTATTTTTTTTAATTTTCATCAACCCTATGCAGAAATTACCATTCGTGAGTTTCCATTTTCCCTCCTTCCCTCATTTGCATTCCGCATAAGCCCTCTTCTCCCTCTCTTTGCTTTCCGCCCCTGCAGTGCAGGTTGACAGAGCCTCATTTCTCAGGTTTTTTTTTTTTCCTTTCTCTCTTCCCCCCCCCCCCCTTCTTTTCCATTTCCCCTGTTTGCTTCCATCCTTCTCTTGCTTAGGCTTTTTAAACTTTTCTCAAGTTTTTGTTCGTATTTATTATGCTCGTATTTAGGTTTTAGTTCATCATTACTCTTAAATTAAAGAAATATCTATGAGATTTCTTAACAACTCCCAACTTGTTTCATGAGATTTCTTCAGTCCGTTAAGATCCCTCTACCTCAACGGACTCACCACAACTGTATGCCATAACTGATTTCTGCAAGTGGCCAAAACGGTACGTACCACCGTATCCTGCTTGCACCTAATTTTCCCCTTTCTTAATCTCTCTCCGTTTCTTAAATCTCGGTTTCGTTTTTGGAGTCCCGCACCATGTCCTGAGTACCCTAAACCCAAACCTGGATTTTGATAATTTTAAGAGTAAACCCTCAGTTTACTCCATAAATTAACACTATAATTAGTCCCTAAAATTTGTAAACTCTGGGAAATTAGTTCCTAAAATTTTGTGAAATTCGTATCATTAGTCCCCGTAAGTGATTACTTATAAAATTTTAGTGGCTAATATGACGAATTTCACAAAATTTAAGGACTACTTATTATTTTCATATACTTTATGGACTAAATAGGAGAAAATGCGTTAGTTTAGGGATTAAATTGATTGATGGTTTACTCAAATTTTAAATATCAACTAATCTACTTTTAACATAAGAATGTTGATACATATTGAGAATACTAAACTACCCATTCCTAAAAAATTGACACATCACCATATTTGAGGGTAAAATTGTCACTATAATTTCATTTATTCCCTCCCACTTTTCAAATTTCAAACTCCTAAATTTACTATTTCTTATCTTTTTCCATTCTCTCTCAAACTATATTGCTCAGCCTCTCTTTCTCACCCTCTCCTTCTTCCACTGTCCTTCCCGATCTCCTTTTTTTTTTTCTCATCTCTTACCTCTCTCTGTTTCTCCTCTCATTTCATCATATTCTTCTTCCTCCTCCCTATTCTTCTCACGATCTCCCTCCTCCCTCCACCCATTTCCTCCTCCTCCTCCTTTTTCTGACCTCTCGATCTCAATCTCCTCCTCCTCCTTTCTTAGGATCTCCCTCCTTCTCCCACCACATCCACTTCCTTCTTCCCCGAGCTCCATGGCAACAAAACCCACCAATCAATTTTCCCTCTCACCCATTTAACAATTTCTATCACTCCCTCTCTGTGACTCCTACTCATGTGTCTCCCTCATCCAAGAAAAGGTTATGGTTTTTTAAAATCGATCTTCTCCTCATTCAACTCAACGCAAAGAAGAACTTGGAGGTAAGATTACTGTCTCCCCAATTCAATTTGACCACTTCAGCTTATTTTGGTTTCTGTGGCTTCGATTGTAAATGCATCTTTCATTGTTTTTTTTAAGCTTCGAAACAAGCAAAGCAAGAAGAGCTAAAGAAAGAATAGCTAAGCAAAGCGAGAACTCCACAAAGATATCAAGTTGTAAATGCATCACTCATGCTGAGTTTGTTCCTTTTTCAAAATTTTCTTCATCGTAGAAGCAAGCAAGAAGAGCTAAAGAAATTTTTAAAACTTCCTTGGTATTGTTTTTTGAAAGTGTGTTCTTGACCTGAAGAAATTGAGAACTGGGGTGTTCTATGTATTATGTTTGGATTACTTTTTGTGTGTATATATATATATATAATAGGGTGTTTTATGTGCTATATATATATATATATCACCAATTTCCATTGTTGTATTCTTCATATCTTTGTGTTGTGGTTATTTTTAAAAAATCGATTGAAGGCTCTGTAAGTGTGGTGGAACCCTTAATAAGTATTAGACTTTTCTAAATAATGAATAGAAAAAAAAATGTATTTTAGAGTTTTTTGACTGGCATGTTATTGATGCATATTTAGTCCCAAATGCACTAACTACTAATATTTGCATAGAGCTCTTTCATTGGTATGTTAAATGTGGTGTTGTTGTGCAGGGCATATAGGAGCTGGCTTTATTATGTTTATAGATTGGGATTCCAATATAGTTTTTTTGGGACAAGGATTTTAGGAATTCTTTGATGTTAAAGAAGGTAATAGATTTGTTTAATCTGGATAGAATACACCGAGTGTTCTGTCGAGATCAACATCAAGAGTTCTGTCGAGAACTTCAACACCAAGAGTTCTGTCGAGTTCTGTCGAGATCAACACCGGGTGTTCTGTCGACATCAACATCAAGAGTTCTCGACAGAAGTCTTGGTGTTGAAGTTCTCGACAGAACTCTTCATGTTGATGTCGACAGAACACCCGGTGTTGATCTCGACAAAACTCGACATAACTCTTGGTGTTGAAGTTGATGTTGATCTCGACAGAACACCCGGTGTTGATCTCGACAGAACTCTTGGTGTTGAAGTTCTCGACAGCACTCTTGATGTTGATGTCGACAGAACACCCGCTGTTGATCTCGACAGAACTCGACAGAACTCTTGGTGTTGAAGTTGATGTTGATCTCGACAGAACACCCGGTGTAAATGGCTTGTAACATTAAATTAAATATATATATATATATATATATATATATATGTAGGAGTCGAGAATGTCAATCTCGACTTAGGCAAAAAAAAAATTATATATATATATATATATGTAGGAGTCGAGAATGTCAATCTCGACTTAGGTAAAAAATTAAAAAAAAAATATATATGTAGGTGTCGCGAATGTCAATCTCGACTTAGGCAAAAAAAAATATATATATATATATATATATATATATATATATATATATATATATGTAGGAGTCGGGAATGTCAATCTTGACTTAGGCAAAAAAAAAATTATATATATATATATATGTAGGAGTCGAGAATGTCAATCTCGACTTAGGCAAAAAATTAAAAAAATATATATATGTAGGTGTCGAGAATGTCTATCTCGACTTAGGCAAAAAAAATATATATATATATATGTAGGAGTCGGGAATGTCAATCTCGACTTAGGCAAAAAAAATATATATATATATGTAGGAGTCGGGAATGTCAATCTCGACTTAGGCAAAATATATATATATATATATATATATATATATATATATATATATATATATATATGTAGGAGTCGAGAATGTCAATCTCGACTTAGGTAAAAAAAAATGTCTGTCGAGATCAACACCAAGAGTTCTGTCGAGAACTTCAACACCAACAGTTCTGTCGAGATCAACACCGAGTGTTCTGTCGAGATCAACACCAAGAGTTCTGTCGAGAACTTCAACACCAACAGTTCTGTCGAGATCAACACCGAGTGTTCTGTCGAGATCAACATCAAGAGTTCTGTCGAGAACTTCAACACCAAGAGTTACGCCGAGTTACGCCGAGATCAACACCGTGTTACGTAGACATCAACATCAAGAGTTCTCGACAGAACTCTTGGTGTTGAAGTTCTCGACAGAACTCTTCATGTTGATGTCGACAGAACACCCGGTGTTGATCTCGACAAAACTCGACATAACTCTTGGTGTTGAAGTTGATGTTGATCTCGACAGAACAACCGGTGTTGACCTCGACAAAACTCTTGGTGTTGAAGTTCTCGACAGAACTCTTGGTGTTGATCTCCTACATATATAACAGTTCTGTCGAGATCAACACCTTGGAGTATTTCTCAACAGTCGACAGAACTCTTGATTGAAGATATTAATACATGATAAAGAAAAAAATCCGCTGAGCACAACCACAATGTTGTCTTCAAAGAGGTTTTCCAAAACCTCTAGCAAGTTAGTATCTCTACATTCAACTATCAACCAAATTGAGAATGATAATAAATTCTTTCTGCTCATTAATTTTTTTTATTTAACAGGTTTTGTGTAGCAGTGCAGTATAGTTTCAAAGTCACTAGATTCAAGTCTTTCTACTGCCTTTTTGTGGTACCTTTCAAAATGACATGTTTCCACAATGGCTTGCTATATCCATTATTATTAAGCATGTTTACATCTTTGAAGAATTGTTACTGAGCTGTTCTAACATGAATTATGATCGTATCTACAGGATTATTTTGCAGGCCTTAAAGCTACTCCATCTATAACCTCTTTATGAGTTTCCAGAGGTATGAATATTATTATTATAGTAATTTGATAATTGCAATAAAATTAATGGATTCTATCATACATACAGAATTTAATGCATTCCATATCTGTTATTTTTTTATAGGGTTGTCAGTAGGGCTATTGGCTTCAGTTACTTGGATATTTTGTTTCTACGGTCACTTTGCATATATTTTGTTACCTACTGCTATTTGAAATGTATCAGAATCAGCTCTTATTGTAATACTTTTAATTTAAATATATTCATCGTTATAAATTACATTTTGTTGACCAGTGAACCAAAATTATGGTTAATTATATTAGAGCACATTGTTTGTTAACCTCCAGGTGTTTGCATTCTGATATTTGGATAAAAATTGCAGTGCCCTATATTAACAATTATAATGTCATTCCATAATGATTTTTGGACTGATTTTTACACAAAAAATGGTCATCACCTTTAGTTAACCTACAAGTAAATTTTTATCTATCAACACCGCGAACCCGTGCGTATGCACGGGTCTTTTACTAGTATATATGAAAAATCATGTATTTTTTCTTTTGCTATTCCCTCCTATGAAATCAAGCATAATTTATGGAAATTGAATCTGGTATATATCTTCACTTCAGTCGTTTACAATTTAAGTACGCAATCATGTTCTAGTTCGTTCCTAGCTATATTGGCATAGTATTACTTGATTGATTACTTTCATGTTGTATTAGTTAATTTGTTAACTTGCTTGTCTTTGCTAAAATTGGTTTACTGCATAGTATGTATAAGAATAAATTGGATAAGAAGATTGGGTTTAATGTTGTGTGATGGTATGAAGAGATGCTACTTTTTTTTTTCCAAATTCATATCAGATGCTAGTTTGATAAATTTTCTGCTTATTGGGAGAAAGTACACGTGGTATCGGGCTAATGGGTCATCAATGATCTGGTTGGACATATTGTTTGTATCAGGTAGAGCCGTCAGTTTGGCCCCAGCCCATGGGGTCGGCCCACTTGGCCCCCCACTTAGCCGCCTAAGTTTACAGCCCCATAGTAAGTGGGTTTGTTTCAGCCCAGCTCATATATTTAAAATTATTAATGGATTAGGGCGAGGGTTTGATGGGTTAACTAGCCCATTATATTTTTTTTCCTGATTAGTTTGTTTTTTACTTTCACAAAATTCAAACAAAAACAATCTAAATCGAACATGACGAAGAACCCTAAATTGAATGACGAACCTTCTGCTTCTGCTTCTGCTTCACATTGAACACGACGAATGACGAATCCTAAATCGCACTCGAATCCTAATCGCACGCTTCTGCTTCTGCTTCTATCGTTTGGGTTCAACACGATGACCTTCTGCTTCGTCGATCAGCTTTTGTGATTGTTCTCGCTCTGGGTGTAGCTATCCGTGGAAGCGGCGCTATACTGGGACACCGGCAAATGATTCTGAATATTAAGCATGCTCCTATAAGTTATCTGGAATTTGCCTTTGTCATTGATGCTTAAAAGTACTGATGATGAATTTAGGGAGCTGTTAAAGAAGGGGAGTGGAGGTGAATGACTGTAATAGGAGCATTATGTTATGTGTTTTATTCATTATTTCATCACACTCATCATCCCTAATCTTACTATAGTTAGTTACTAGGATCATAGCAATCAACGAAACAAAACGTGGGGGTCAAAGTCAAATCAGCTAAATATCAACACAGGCGCATCATACCCGGGCCGAGTCTTGAAACGCACTGCGGGTTGAATCCCCAAGAACTAGTCAGATCACCTCCGTGACCAGGAAAAATAAAAATAAAAATAAGATCACCTCCTCTTGTTATTGCTTGCTGCCCTAATTAACAGAGCAAAACTCAAGTCTTGGCAAAAAAATGGTATCTGGATTAATCAACGCGAACCCTATCATATACGAAAAGAAGCAGCGTCAACCTCGCACTGCTCCATCCCTTCCAGATGACGAATATGCAGCGAACCAATCAACCAACAAGAGATTTTTGATATCCTTTTTCCAATGGCATTTCGCTTTTATTTTTCTTCTCTCTCTCTTTCTTTCAATATTAATCGGATTTAGCTGCTAAGAAAATAATGAAAAAATTGATGTAGCAAATTTAATATTTCCTTAATATTTCTCAAATCATATAAGAGATATCAAGGACCCTGAGCACCCGTACTCCTTGGAAGAGCTCAAGGTGATAACATAACAGAGGAAGCTATTGAAGTCGATAATCAGCATAGTTACGTCAGGTATGTGTGTGTATATATATAATTTGGGTTCGTACTTGGTACGAATTATGGAATGCTTAATGTGCTTGTTTGTGTTGTGATTTGCTTTAGGGTTACGTTTACTCCAACTGTGGAACATTGCAGTATGGCAACAATTATAGGTCTTTGCTTACGGGTCAAGCTCATGAGAAGCCTGCCTTTGCGGTATAAGGTATCATTTTTTCTTTTTCTTTTTTGAGTTTTGTTCAGAGATGTGAATTGGCTTACTAGTTGATGGATTGTTTTGTTACATGATAGGATATGATTGATAAAATTATCGGCACTTGTTTCACTTGTCAATTGTTAAAGAGTAATCATATATATATATATATATATATATATATAGAGAGAGAGAGAGAGAGAGAGAGAGAGAGAGATGTACTTATTATAATTACAAAAGTGATGATTTGCTTGTCTGCAATGATGATTTATGACGTGATAAAAAAATGTGGTAGTATGGATTGTAACTTTTTATTGCATAGTGATTAACTGTTCCGAATTTCTTGTTCTTGATCAAATAATTTTTTGGGCTCTTACAAAATAATTAATATTAAATACATGGGACCTATATTGTATATTGTGGGAGAGGCGGCATGGCTTTTTCCTTCTTGGTGTAAATTTGTTGATTTTTATCTTTAGAAGTCGCTAAGAGAGGGATATAAACAGTGCAGGAGGATCAGAATTCCTTCTAAAACAGATAAAATAGCTGCAAAATAATAATACAGAAAAAAGAATATTGCCTTAAAACTGAAACAGAAACACACAAAAGCATACAAGAAAACATGCCTATTCCGAAAAAGTTAAGGAGGAAATGAGATTCAATTTAAATTCTGGAACCTGGGCTGGAACTATGAAGCGATTCATATGATATTATCTAGGGCTTAGGCTTCAGTTAGTCTCACTAAGCCAATCCTTTGATGGTACTAATGCTCTCTTAAGTTGAATTTCGGATGTACATATGTCATATGAACAAATCCTGCCATTGGTATAACTGTTACTTGCATGATATCGTTCATCTGCAACGTTCTATCTGGCATCTCATCCGTAATCCACACTTTGTTTTTATCTAGTCCATAACATTTTTCTATTGTTAACTAATTGTATGAGAGTATATACTGTCAATCTGTGGTGCTTATAAAGGATAATCTATATTTTTCATTTTTTTAAGCAAAGAATACATTCCTTGTAATTACCGTTTACATGAAAGATTCAACTGAGCTTTGAACTTTCTATGTTGTTAATGTTTTGATTATGTTCATCTTGATGATATTTAAATTCTGGTTAGGTGGATATCAGAGTGGCACTGGGATCTCATGCAACTGAAGCTGCAGGTTTTTCTTCTTCACCTTTCTTTCTTTTATTTCTGAGTGCGCATGTGTTATGCATTCATGTTTTTAGTGAGGATTTTATTTGTGTACTAATTACAAAAGCATTCTCCACTCCAGTACTTTATTTAAATATTGATCTAGAGAAGCCTCACTATTTTTGTAATTGCCATATCTTTATTGAAGTAATGCATGCTGTTGATGGACCTCTTATTAAAACACACGTGCCTTAGATTTAGATTTATTTTGGGTGAACATTTAAGATTTAGATTTAGTGCTTCATTTTTTGAATGATTATCTATTTTACACAAGCTGCTCTGAAGGAGCAAGTCAGTTAACTTCTGCAAGTTACTATAACCTTGGTTAATGTTTTGAATTCTTACTTTATGAATCCTTGATCACAACTGGACATTCCTGCTTATTGTATTTATTTCTCTTGGTCAACATTGTGTTCGCAGTTAACAAACAACTAAATGATAAAGAACGTGTAGCTGCTGCACTGGAAAACCCAAACCTTTTGGATATGGTTGATGAATGCCTTGCACCATCGTATGATTGAAGGAGCTTTCTTTCCCCGTGAGTATTCGGAAATCACCACAAAAATTAAGAAATAAATGACGAGCACATAAATTTATATGAATCTTAATATTTTATCTCAATTTCTAAACGTCTGATATATTAATTGTTCACGTTGGAAACATTAATTTACAAGAATAATCAATATGTTCAATGTGTATATTTTTAAAGACTAAAGTTGAGTTTCTAAAATTTTTAGAGACTAGCAATGAGCTGTTATCAAATTATTTACACGGTCCACAGTATCAGAGTTTGATGGAATGCCAAATTCCGGCATTTTTCTCAGAAATGATATTGTATGATTGTAGTTGTCTTCTAGAGCATAGAAATACGATTGACATTCTGGATATGATCATTAGTTCCAAAATGACATTGTACTAAACAATTTCAAATACGCTATATTTTCCAACTAGATTTACGTCATTATTATTTTATTCAACATTTCTGGTTTTTTTTAAACATATTATTTGGTTCTTGATATGAGGACGGACTTGCAATTCTGAGACGCTCTCTAAAATTTAGACTGTTTTAAAACTGTTGCTTAATGCATTTTCAATATTTAACAGCATGTGTAGCTTTTGAAAACACCTCTCAGCGTATGTCAGACTTTTAATTACTTTCTAGAATTTTCATGCTAACGGCTCCATCAAAATATGATTACTTATGTCGGTTTAGAGTGATTGATTAGGTAGCTGCATGATGCCAAAAAGACCAAAGAATGGGCCAAAAGAATAAAAACTATAAGGCCCAAAAAATGGGCCAAAATAAATATTAAAAAAATTTGGGGCTGTGGGCCAGCTTTAGCCCACAGGGCTTTGGGGGCTTTTTGGCCCTGTGGGCTTTTATATGAGTGAGCTTTTTGGCTCTGCAGGCTTTTTGGCCCTGGCTCATGTGGGTTAAGGTTGGGCTAGGCTAGATGGGCCAAATTAACACCTCTGGCTATCAGGGGAGTGGATGATTATATGGAGCAAATTATCACAGTAGGGATTACAAAGCAGTGTATCATACCATTGTGATGTAATTCTTAGGGATAAGTAAGTTAATTAGGGTACAAAGCCTTTCTGTATATTAAATTGTTGGAAGGAAGCAAATGGTTTTGAGGAGTTTGTGAAATAACAGTGGCAGGACATGAATACATAAGGTTGGAAGGGGTTTGTTCTGAAGGAGAAGTTGAAGTTACTAAAAAATAAGTTGAAGGTTTATAATAGAGATCATTTTGCATACTTAGGTAGTGTTTCACCAAACTTTTTTTTTGGCTTAACATCTCCTTAAAAGTAGAAGTTGGGCTGAATCGTTTTTAAAAAGTCTTCTAAAACAATGGAGCTTATTTATTCTAGAATAGGTAGCTTCAACCTCTGAAAGGTATATTTTTTTGAACTCATTTTGTTGACTAGAAGTTAATTTCAAAACTGTTTTTACAGTTCGAAAGTTAAATTTTTGAATATTTTGGGAGGGGTGGTTACGGGGGTAGGGGAAGGTTGGAGGAGGGGTTCGATCACACTAAAAGGATTAGGCTTATTATCGACGGATATCAAGCTGTCAATGTGTTTGAAATTTTTGACGGCTTAAACCGTCAGTAGAAGCACATTCCGTTATTGAACACATTATCGACGACTAGGCCCTCAATAAAGGAAAAAGTGAATTATCGATGGCTAGGTCGTTGGTAAATCGTCGATATTACCGACGACTTGGCCCTCAGTAATAGAAGAAGGTTATTATCGTCGACTAAGCCCTTGATAATGAAAAGGATAATTACTGATGGCTAAGCCCTCGGTAACCGCAAAAACTATTTACGGACGACATAGACCGTCGATAGCATCTTAGAAGCACAATTCGCGCGACGACTTCTCATCTAATCTCCACCCTCCATTTTATCTAATCACCACACTCCATTCTCAAACCCTGAAAATCACTAACATGTCCCCTGTTCAAATTTGGTTATGCCTTCCCCCTATACCATCCATATCTCCCTCATCTCAATCCCTATCAAACCACACCAAAAGCATCCACCATGCCATTACGCCTTCAATCAACCAAACTTCAAACTCCATGCGCTCAGTCACATCGTCGTGTCTTTAGCCGTAGACACCCTTGTCCTTTGTCGTCACCTCCATGCGCTCAGCTTCACTACGTTGGCCTCTACCGTCGCATCCCTATGCTATAGACACCGTCCAAGGCCGTCATTGCGAGTAGCAACTGATTCCCCCCTTGGTCCCTTCATCTCCCTCTCTTGTGTTGCTCTCGCTCCTTTCATCTCCCTCTCTCTTGGTCTCCCTTCATCTCCCTTTGTCGCGTCCCTATCTCTCTTGCAGCCAAAGGCTGCTTCCCCAACCATTGTCGCGCTGCTCGTGGCCCAACACCACTCTTTATCTTTTTTGCGTTGCTAGGGTTGTGTTGCCCATCCTAAACCTAATTCTAAAAATTAATTAAAATATATTGTTTTTAAAATTATAATTATGTAATTATAAATCTGTTAAAATAATAAATTCAGTTTATATATATATAAATTTTATTTGTATATATAATTAGAAAAATTAAAAAATATTCAGTTTCTAAATATATTAAATATTTGGGGGAGGGGGTCTATCCGGGTGGGGGTCTATTGGAGTGGGGGTGGGCGGGAAGGTTGGGGATTTGCGAATGTTAACTTTCGGGATAGGTGTATTTTGGAGGAAAACAGGGAAAGGGGTATGTTACAAGAAAAGGGTGTTAATAGTTATGCACTTCCTGTTACCTATTGGATTATTCAGGTAATGATTTTCTGATCGAACAAAAAAAGGTAATGATTTTCTGTTGGCCTTATTTTTTATGTATTTTTTGGGTCTATTGTTTACATATTGCATTATTTAAGATACAAATTCGACATTTTGGTTTTAAACTTGAACATATCTAAAGTCGAAGTACCTTAATTTTTTTGGTTAGCTAAATCATTTAGCTTATAAAATATAAAATAATAATAAATAAATATGATAATCTAATAGTCTAAATATGTATTTTTTATCTATTTCAGTAGTTAAAATAAATTTTCGTATGCTAAACCAACAGAATAAAAAAAAAAAAAGGTTGTTAATTATAATCTAAGACAACGAGCTTTTTTGCCGATAGGCGTTGCATAGGACAAAAATGATGTAGTTTGATGACTGCTTCGTAATAGTATAGTCTAATGGTGGTTTTGATTTGATATTTGTTTTGGATCTTATTAAAATCTGTTTCATTTGTCCTAGTTTAAGGCTAAAGTGAAACGCACTGTCTCAAATTAGTCTTATATCTCTGTATTCGGGGTACAAAGCGAGTAATTGATAGACACACATGTACATGCGATCTGTAAAACTACTAATTCTTGTCAATAGTTCCCCATTAATAGCACATTATTATCTTTGAGTAGCAAAAGCAAAACAAATTCCAACCTAGACCCACTTGTCCACCGCTTTCATAGGACCAATTCCACCCCACGCACACACACCATACACGCATGCAATTTTGGAGTTAATTGAAAGATTATATTAGTGGTGAATGGCATAACTCAATTCTCGTGGCACCAACCGTTTCCTCTCTCTCATTCTCTTCCGTATAATTACCCTCCACACTTTCCTCCCACCAAATTCGTATCTCCCCAATTCAAACTCCAAATCAAAAACAAACTTTGATTGCATCACGAAGGGCCTAAAAAACGCTCTCTCTCTCTCCCCCTTCCCACATCTCCATGCATTCGTGATCGATGAAGGTGAATGCTTAAAGAGTGAGAGAGAGATGATGATGAGCACCTAACATAAACCACATATAGAAGAAACACACACCTCTCACACCATCATCGACCTGGATCATAAGCGAACAAATGGAGATGCAGCGGATGAGGGAGTTGTTATCACTTTTGTTAGCATTCAAAAGTAGCCGAGTTTCTCTTGTTGGTGGTAATCACACCGCAGCTAGATTTTGCACTCGCTAATAACACCTCCCTTTTCTCTCTCTCGCACCTCTCTTCTCTCTTAACTACCCTTTATTCTTCTACCTATCTCTTTTTCTCCTTCCACATATACATACATAAATTATAACTCTCTTTTTATATACCATTATTAATTAATTAATTTCTAGCTACATTATACATTTCACACCATGGCGGTTGACCTAGCTGCTTTTATTTATTCACCAAAAGGCTGCCTTTACAGCAAGAAAAACAAGCTTGTTAGTCCAATTGCTTTCAACCCAAAAGCCTATTATCTCATAATTAGGTTCCCTAATTCCGATACATGGAAGATTTTCTATCGTTTGCTTCTTTTGGCATTGTTCGTTGCTTCATTCCCATTGATAAGTTCATCTTTTCTTTCAAGAAACTCTCATGATCATTCAGTTTCTAAGATTCTTCCCCAACAACAACAACAAACCAACGGCTTTGATTCCATCAACATGGATCAACTATTAACCCTTCTCTTCAATGACCTAACCAACGAAGGCCTCCTCAGGAAAACGCACCAACACAAAGCGGTTTTCATTGGAGATATTCAAGAACAAGAAGAAGGTTTTCCGTTTCAGGTTTTCTCGGACTACAACATAGACTACATTCACATAAATGACATGGAGAAACAAAACTCCATCCTCGACGACACGGTTGATTTCATCTTCACGTATGACTTCCCCGCTTCATCGCAATTCATCGACAGAACCCTAAAAACAAACGGGCTCTCAGCGGTGCTTCTTCTAAAAGCAGTGTTTCAGAAACCCTCGAACTACAAGATCGCATACATGAGAAGGTTCGAGAAGGTAGTAATGGCAATGAAGAAAATAGGTGATGCACCAAAGCTCGGCGCACAAAGGAAGCTATGTGGGTACCTACCAGAGGCAAAGAAAGCTGCACTTCAGAAGCTCGAGGACGTGCTCCTCGAGCCACCACGTGCGGCTTCAGGGAAATCAAGGGTGTATTTGAAGCGAACAAAGTATTTACCTGATTTGATGGGTGACACACTTGAGAGCTACCCTCGTCGAGTTTTCATCGACGTGGGGTTGCCAGAGAAAGATGGAGGAAGCGGAACGGATTGGTTTGGAAAGAACTATCCAACAAGGAACAAGAATTTTGAGATGTATAAGATAGAGACGGTGGCAGAGGGGTCGGCGGCGGCACAGGTGGAGATGTCGGATTGGTTAAGGAAGAATGTGAAGGAGGAAGAGTATGTGGTGATGAAAGCTGAGGCTGAAGTGGTGGAGGAGATGATGAGGAGTAAGGCTATTATGTTGGTGGATGAACTTTTCTTGGAGTGCAAGCCACATGGTTTGAATTTGAAGCAAGGGACTAGGGGAAGAAGGGCTTATTGGGAGTGTTTGGCTTTATATGGAAAGTTGAGAGATGAAGGAGTTGCAGTGCATCAGTGGTGGGGTTAATTATAATTAATTGATGCTTTGGGAAAAGTGCTAATTAATTTTTGTATGATCACACCATGCATGCATGTTACTCAATGCTATGTTTATATATAGATGGATATTGATCAGTGTGTTGAATTGGATTTGTGTTTGAGAGAGAGTGATGTGGATGGAGATAAAGATTTAGCCGAGATTAAGGCTTCAGAGAGTTAGAGAGAACGGGAGTGGAGGTGGCTTTAGAGCAAAAATTAAAGCCAAGGAGTTAATATTTTCTCTCTTGTTTTTCTACTCTTTTATTTTGTGGCTTATATGTATTATTAATTTCTACGTCTATTTTGTGGACGTTTCTGAAATTTGTTAATTTTGAAAGGATATATATCATGAAAACGATGCTACAAATATTGAGGGATGTATTCTACCAGATGGGGTGACTTGTGTGTAAAATGTAAACGAAGAAATGTAACTGCTTTCCAATATTCTTTCTTGATTATTAATTGTCACAATTCAGATCATAGTTTGATTATTTAATTTATAATATATGAAACATCGATATTGAAGCTACAACTTTATCGAATTTTTTTTTATTTTTTTTATTTATCTTTTCTTATTTTGTTTTGATGAAATGTGTAGAATTTAGAAACCTTTTTGATAGCGACAAAGTTAAGCATGTGTTTGGTTCTGCGGTGACGAAAATTGATTTTGTAGAACTGATTTTGATTAAAAGTGAGTTAAACGTAACTTGATTTCTGTTTAGATACGTTCACGAAAAAAGTGATTTTTATCAATTCTTGTTGTTTGGATATGTTGAATCAAGATTGCTTTTGGGTGTGTAATTACAAAAATGAGTCCTAACTTAAAATTATATTAGAAACTTCTATTTATCAACTTCAAATTTGACATACAAAAGTTGACGAAAAATGATGCTATTAGGATTGCTATTGTTGACGAAATTTTTTTAATCTAAGCTTCACAAATTTTCCTTCAGCAGCTTCGATTTATTAGGATTGCTTGGAATATTTCAAAGGTAAATTAAAGCGGCAGTTAGGGAAAAGACATTGGAGACCAACATGCAAAAAGGTAGAATTGATTTTAAAGGGACGTGGAAGCTACAAGTTGGTGCTTCAGGTAGAATCGATTTCAGAGAAGAGAATTGATTTCTATTTAAAAACCCAAACAACATCACAACACAGTCAACTCACGTTTAGTAAGTGTCACCGTACGTTCAAGTGCTACGGACGTGTAACCAAACATATACTAAAACCGTCTCAACATTATATAGTGATATTAGGAATTAATAGGTATGCACAGATGGTATAAATATTTTTTACAATATTACAACCTATTTATCAAAAAATAAGAATTTAATTTTTATATACCATCAATTTACACTAAAAAAACGGGTGAATTGCAGTGGTTTTAATATGGTGGTTGATTAAAACTGCCATGTTATACCGTAAATTAGGACGGTTGCGGCACCTGCGATAATAAACAATTAAATTATGGCGTTTTCACCCGTCATAATCTGCTTTTTTATTTTACTGGACACGCTCTTCTTTTTCAGCCATTTGTGCACTCTCTCATTTCCTTCTCAAATCTCTTTTAGAGGATCACTGCCATTATACGAAAACCCTAGTTCTCCAAATCCCTGCCACCAGCCTCTCACCTCTCGCGCTCTGTACTCTCCTTCCTTGACCAGAAGTTCAACACTGAGCGCGTCCTTGCTGCTTTGCGAGTTGGATCTGGCTCTGGCCGAGACCAGGGGACTAAGAACGTGTCTCTCCGCGTACGCCTCATTCAACAAAATCCACGACCTCTTAGGTGGTATTATCGACAAGTTGAACGCCCCTTCCTCGACGTGCTCCTCCAGCCATGTTGGATTCGGGCTTCGGTTCCAAAATTTTTTGTTTTAGGGTTTTTTAAATTCTTCTTTACCGTCACCGTGCTTTGTCATGGGATTCCTCTGTGGAATGTACATGTAAAAAAGATGGGCATGATTCCTTTTCACCATTGTGCTTCGATCTCTTTGTTCAGTTCCTGTTAACAGTTGTGTTCATTTGTTCGTGCCCTCATGGGTTTTATTTTTGTTCTTCAACAGGTATTTCTAGGGTGTTTTGATGGATGGGTATGAATCTGAAAGTTCATCTGTCAGGTATGCAGATCTAGTATTAGTCGTTTTTTAATTTCAAGAATAATGGGGACTTGTGGCTTGATTATTGTTTATGGGCATCCATTTTCATCTCAATTTTATTATGTTTGAGTTATTTGGCTGATTGTTATACATTCATTAATGATGATTGTGTTGGCTTCTTTAAATTTGATTCTATACATTTTGATAATTGAGCATAAAATATCTGACCAAATGTTTCATTCAACATCTTTTCCTTGATAATTTCTTGCACGCAACATTTGATTATTTTTATGGTGTGCTTAGCCTTGATTCCTTTGATTTGAAGGACGCTATTTTCTAATTACTTTGTAGATATTTTTTGGCCATTGGCTTTAGATGTTGATATGTTGTAAATTGTAAAACTGTGAGTGGATTTGTACATAATGCTTGTTAGTTTTCATGATTTTTAGTATGAAACATATGCTGTAATTGTCTGGAAGTAGATTTTTGTAAAACTGTCCTTAATTAAAGATGAGAGCTTCTGAGTTCTTCTGATAAATGATTTGGTAATTCATTGAAGCATGTGAAAAGTTTCTGCACAGTTAACCTGAATTGGAATGTCTTACTTTCTTTTTGCTATCTATAACTATCTCTTATTTTGAGTGTAGGTAGCAGTGTAAGTATCAAGGCATGAATTAAAAGCTGGGAATAAAATTTGAAATTGTTGCTTGAAATAGTTGTCTATATAGTGTTCTGCTTGATTCTCAGTGTTCTTTTATATTGGAAAGAAAGTTTTAAGTTGTGTAATCTTACTTGTTTACTGTTTAGGCTTTTCATGTTTGTTTGTTGATCTTATTATAGTCATTTTACAGATAGAAAGGGTCGTCGGTGTAAGGGTAATGTGGTTTATGCATCTCTCTTTGGGGTTGGAGCCCACGAAGCTGTGGTAATTGGGGCCATTGCTTTGTTGGTTTCTTGTCCTAAAGGTCTTCCTGAGGTGAGTATATATATATATATATATATATATATATATATATATATATATATATATATATATATATATATATGTATATATTGTGTCTGTGACCACTGTGTCTTTTGTATGATTCTTATGTTTACAAGAATTTAGAATGCCTTTGTCTGTGCAATTTAAAATTAGAAATACGCTTATTATGATAAATTTAAGAATTTTCAATAACTTCCTATCCTGCCAAACACATTTAAAAAACTGATAATGCTATAACTTGGGGGACTCGAGCAAGACGGAGAACGCACTACAAGGATCGAGTATGTATGGCAACACGGGGACGTGATGGTGACACCTGACGGTGATGCAGCACCTGTGAGACATGGATTCGTTTCACTTCAATCTCAATCTCCCTCTCTATTCTTGTCCTTGCTGGTTTCTATTGGAAAGTACGCAAAAACCATCCAGATAAGCTCTATCTCATGTTCAATTATTAAATTTGTGGTTTCATATGTCCTGATTGATCTTTATAATGTATTAACATACTTGGGTAGTCTATCATTTTTATCATTTTTTTAGGAGCCCAATTAATCTAAGTCACAAGGATGACATGAAATGGCGAAGTTATCAACATTTTTTTGTACATAAGGTGTTAGAATTCAGATTTAAAAAATAGAATGGATATGTATTCGAATAGATACCCTGTAAGAATGACAATAGGTCATAATTTTTATCTTTAATTTTTTGTTTTAGTTCATTTAAGTGATTGAGGTTTTGTTCTAAATATTGTGTGATCTTTCTCTCTCTCTTGTAACATACACTTGAGCAATGGTCAATGATAATTGTTTTGTATCTTATTTTTGTTAGCCATCCAGATGTATTTTTGTACTCTACTTTAGAAACTTAGTGTTGGTTATATCATTAAGAAAAAAAAAGGAAACTTAGTGTTGGTTAAATGAAAGAATGGGAAGGTCTAACTGATTCGCTATGTTTTTATCAGCATTCAACCACATTTAATCACCATTTGCCCACGTCAAAAAAAAAAAAAATAATCACCATTTCCTGGTCAGTTTTTTTTTTTTTGTAAAAAAAAGTGAACATTATGGCAATTGAAACTGCCACAATTTACCGTCATTTATTTTTTGGGAAAAAATGAACATAATGGTGGTCATGACCGCCATTTTTACCAAAAGTTGACCGCTGCTTTATTTTGTGCATATTATGGCGGTCTTTATGGCGGTTGACCATGGACCGCCGTATTATACCGAATGGCGGGCGTAATTATAGCGGTGGCCCAGACTGCCAATTTGGTGAATTATGGTGGTCAAAACCTCCACAATTAGCAAAAACCAACCGCCATAATTTTCAAGTTTTTTTTGTAGTGTTAAAAGTATTTTATAGATGTATTTAATGATTTGTTGTCACATCATTAATGAGTATAACATGTCACTTACTTTTAAATTCGTTAAATGAGGTGACAATATCTTATTAGATAACTGTGTAAAATATTTTTACACCGACAATGAATAGAAATTAATCTAAAAAAATAAACTATCTATTACCGCCTATATATATGGAGCGTATCAGGTGAGAACTCACGTTAAATATGAGAAACGAGAACTACTAATAATAGCCATCGGATACAAATTAACGGTCTAGATTAAAAACTTAAATAAAATGTCACGTGTTCTATCAGCTTCCTTTTCGCCGACCTCGACCTCTCATCCATCAGTTGCCCTCAAGAAAACATCGGCCACTCCAACACGAGCTCTGTACAGCACTGCTTCGCCGCATCCTTGTCCGCTCTGATACATGTTCCATGGGTAGTTTCTTCCTTTGCACCGTTCTATGTTACGAGATTTCTCTCCTTTTTTTTTTTGCTTTGCCAATAGATTGGAATTCTTCTGATTTTATTTTGTCTTATTTGTTTCTTTCATTTTCGAATAGGTGGATCGCATTTGAAGCCACTTGAGCTGTGGTCAATAAAGCTTAATTGATCTTTCTAAAGGAAATCAAAATTGTGACCAAGAAACGCAGATCAACAATTTGTGCAAAAACATCTTTTGCTTTTTTTTTTTTGTTTTCAAATTGTTTTTTGTTTAATATACCTGATCTGCTATTTTATTTTGTCACCATCCAGTACTTGCTAAATGCACTTCTCTGGTTTCAATTCTTCCTAATTATTCTAGCCATTTATGGAGTATATTATGCGTAATCCATAAATATGTTTTTTTTTTTTGCTGAAATTCCTTCGTCAATACAGTGATAGTGTATCATTATTTATATCATGTAATGTTTATAGACATCAAAGGAATCAACCATAAGAAGGAGAGAGCTCGTGTAATTGTGGGAAATAATGTAAAGAAAGGAGAAGAATGAAGAAGTAGAGAGATGTTCCTTGAGTAGACACGACACGCTTTTGAAAGGAAGGTCACGTGGCCTTTTTATTGAAGTTTTTAATCTAGACCGTTTATTTGTATCTAATGGCTAATGGCTATTATTAGTAGTTCTCGTTTCTCACATTAAACATGAGTTCTCACCTGATACGCTCCCTATATATATATATATATATATATATATATATATATATATATATATATATATATATATATATATTAATAATGATGTACTAGGTGTACACCAGCCCAATCAACTACATGACTAGGTTAACAAGGCAAATTGAAATGGACTCTCAGACCGCCAAATGGAACAAAAGACGTAGAAGGCCGACGAAAAAACTAGCTACTAGATAAACAGTCAAGAGGGTCAACAAACCACTCATAGTACAAACATGGAGGGGACTTGCTTTGGGCTAAAAACTCCTTCCAAGACAAGGATCTAATGGGTCAATCTTGTGGTCGATGTAAGGCACCAACCTAGAAAAAATGCAGCCATTCCGGAGATCCCAGATGGCCCAAAGAACAATATGTCAAATTAACGCCAAACCCTTTCTACAGCGCGACCCTCTTCTAACGCACAAACTGAGAGAACAACAAGAAAAGGTTTGGAGACATCACAAAGTCATACCACAAGCAACCAACAATAGCGTTAATCTGCTTGAAAAGTTAGTTATTATAGTTAGAGTTAAACTAACTCTTAGTTGTCATTAACTGTACTTAACTCATGTAACTTGTAATAATCTAAAAATTCTAATATCATTTTAATATAAATATCAAGTTATTAAGATGTATATTGTGGAAGGAAACAGTTATCGATATGCAGGTTGAAGGAAATGGCAACAAGAAGGAAGTTGACTATGGGCATTTTTTAATGGAAGGTCCTGGTATCCGGGCTTGCCAGGACTCTTGAGTATTCTAAGTTGGAACTGTTGAGACCTGGGTAATCTCCGAGCAGTTCCTGTCCTCAAATACCTCGTTCGGTGCTGTTGGCTGGACGCTTTTCTTTGCTTTTTCTGTTTCATTTTTAAAATTGTAGTTCTTACAAATAAAGTCGAGGAAAAATGTTGGCAGTACATATGGAGCCTTTTTGCAGGATGCACGAAGTCTCAGTGAACTGACAATCGATTTTCGCCTCAATTTTTATGATGAAACAGAACATTTTTTCAAAGCTAAATCTTGTGGTTACTCTCTCAGACTCCAGATGTATGAAGGGAAAGTTCTACGTCTCATATATGCTATTCAATTGGCAATTGCTCTTGTTTCAACCAAGGTGATCTTCGAGTTGGATTCAAAGCATGTCGTGGATAGTATTAAAAATAATTAGAAGGACCAAGCTAAACATGAGACTACTTTTTCTAATTGTAGGAATCTTCTATCCTATCATTTTTCTAACTCTTTGGTAGAGTTTGTTAGGAGGAAGCCCGTGTAGTTGCTCACACCTGGTTTAGTGTGACTACATATATTGCTATTCTCCAAAATTGTGATGAAGTTACCACATGTATTTTGACTTTCATTATTAATGATATGCCTTAACTTTTCTTTTGTGAAAAAAAAAAGTGTAGTGTGGAAATTGAAAGTGTAATTATTTATTAAATTTGTTAAGTAATCAAATAAAGGGGGCCACGTTGGAATTTGGGGGGCAGTGAAACAAATTCAACGAATTTGTAGTTAGAAAAGATGGAATCGTGCGTCCTTAAATAATGTCAGTAACGTTTTGGTTTAAGGCTAGTTGTTGCAAGGCAATGTGATAAAGGAGTTTTGAAAACAAACTTTTCGAGGAAATTTAGATAGTGCTATCACAACTCTGGGTGGACGGGTGGATAAAATGTTAAAATCATTGAAATTATAACAATATCATCAACACACTTTTCTTTTAAATAACAAGAGTAAATATTTACTCTTTTTTGAAGTAACTTATTATCAACAGATCTATTTGTTGTTTTTTTACCAATCACTGAGATTTGAAGGTGTTGGAATCCTATTCTGTGAAACAAAATTATCAATTGGAAAGTGTAAAAGTACTCAAATAAACCAAAATTATCAATTTGTGTGCGTTTGACTACTTTTTATAAACCTTTTTGAAGAGAAATTATGAGTGTAGTTAATTTATGTGGTTACGGCACAAGCCTTATGTCCTATGCGGGAATCGTTGCAGCACACAATGTCAACAAGCAGTAAAAGAAAATTTAGTTCCTCACTATTGAATCACTATCACATGCTGAATAACAAAACCTGTTTCTTATAATTTGTTTGCGTAATATTGTTGTTACGCGTGCATATTAATTCATGGCTTTATGGACAACTTGAGATTTGTGATTTTATAGTGTTTTCGTGGCATGATCTTTAAGAATTATTTTTGATCCATGAAGTTTGAGAACCCATTAATAGTTATTCGGGATGACATGCTGTATTATGTAATGGATTAGTCATCACTTTCCGGAAAGGGACGACAGTATACATTCTATTTTGGGAAAAGGATGAGAGATATCACCATCTGGGATGGGATATCATATTATTAAGAATATCCACACCTGAGATGGGATATTAGATACCTCCATTCGAGATGGAGAATGGATATGAACTCAAATACCATATTGAATCCGTGATTTACACTGGTTATGGGAATCAAAGAGTCAAGTCAAGTGATTTCAGGAATAACCGAGTCGTGTATATGAAGTTGTCTGTATATAATATGCAGAGTTAATGTTGATGTGATTAAATGCTTTGATTACAGGGATATTTATCTGGTTACGTATATGATGTGAATAATTTAAGTTTGTTATAAAGGGATTTTTTATAAGTAATTTAAATAAATGCTTTTATTAAATGCTCTTTTAGAACTTGTATTATTCACTGGGACGACATCACTGAGATTAGTCATCACTTGAAAACTTAGAGCATTTCTTTAGTTATCATTTTTTTCAGCTTGGTTAGTAATTTTCGCGAATAAAGATCCGTTTGTGGCTAGACATATTTATTTACTGTTCGTTTTTATTAGAAGGCATCCAGGTTGGAGCGAAATGATATGATTTAATTACGTGAGGATTCATTAATATTGTTATATTGTTATTTGAGGTATTATTTCAAATCATCATGTGAACACCCAATTTTGACCGAAATTTTATATTTTTTAAGGAAAAAACACCAAAAATACTTTTCACAAATATTAAATTTTTAGCCTTTATTTGAGTCTTTATTTGAGTGCATTATATCATTTTTGTTCTATTTTATTTTGTTAAAATGAGAAAATATCAAAAAAAATTTTCATTGGTCTGACCCATTGTTCAGACCCAATTACAGCAAAAAAATAATAATAAATAAAAAAGAATAGAGTAAGAAAAAAAAACACAAAGAAGAAAAAGAAAAGGAATTTATTTTTGAAAAGAGGAGGGTGTGAATTGTAAAACTGGGGGTGCAGATAGCAGCATAGTTCAGCAGGCCGCAGCCCAGCGCTCCTTTTCTCTTTTACTGACGCACCCCCTTTTCTTTCTTTTTTTTCTCACAGCCCATGCGCCTCCTCACTCCAATCAGGCGCTACTCCTTGCACCCCCACTTCTTCTTCGCCGCACCCCCACGCGTTTCAGCCCAAATCAACACAAAAAAGCCCAACCCATTTAAAACCCTAATTTTTCCACTTCTCCTCTTCAAAAAGGCACCAGCAGCCGCAGACAAGGAGGCAGCCCCAAAATTTTCGCCCTCTCCCCCCCTCTCTCTCTCTCTCAAATCTTCATCTCCTTCTTCCATCCCCTTCTTCCTCATTTTTCATCTTCTCAAAGAAACCCAAAATCCTGAAACTCGCCCAAGCTCTCTCCTTTCCCTCTTCCTCCTGCAACCTCCCTCTCCCCCTTTCTCTCCCAGTTCGCCCAAGCTCTCTCCTTCCTCCTCCATTTTCGCATCTTATCATACAACCAACATCCAAATCACCAGCCTGGCCGTGATCTTTTCCTCTTCCCTCAATCTCGGCCTCATCTCAAACACTATCTTCTACTCAAGTTTCATCTTCAAATTTTAAAAGAGAGCAAAAAAAAAAAAAAAAGGAGGGGATCCGAATTTATCCCCTAAGAAATCGGCCCAGACGCAGCACCCATTTTCCTCTTTCACTCCCTCTCAATCTCTCCTCCACCGCGCAGAGGCTCCGTCCCAAAACTCTGTTGCACCATCGCCGGTAGCCGCGATGGCCGTCACCCTTTTCTTCTTCTCTCCCAAATCTTCATTTTCCCTCTTGTGGCTGTAAAACCTTTTTTATTTATTTATCGCACAAGGAAGTGACGAGGGTTCATTGACTCTTCACTTTTCTATTTGTTACTTTCATTTAACTTGTTTTATGATTATCATTAATATAATATTATTGCTAATATTATTAAGTGAGTTTGCTTTTGATTATTTCATCTGAGTTGGAACGTTGGGCTTCAGCCCATGTAAATATGCTTATTTGCTATTCGACTAAACGTAACTCATTTCGTCATTTGATTTTAATTACACTTTTTGTCTAATTTATATTTTGTTTAATCTTATTAAATCAAATAAAAAAATATTTTTTTTAAAACAAATGGGATTAACTGAGATGCGACATCTTGTTAATCCCCGGCTTGGTGATCTTGAACCCCTTAAAAAAATAATAAAAAAATAATTAAAATTAACCAACACACAAATATTTTCTAGAAGAATTACGTGACTTTTGAGTTTCTCATTGCACCGGAGGATACGTAGGAGCGGGCCAATCCCGTGAAGTCAAATTTAATTTTTTCCAATTTAGTTTCTTCTTTTTTTTATGTTCATTTTTGCACTTAATATTACTTTTATTTAATTTTGGGGCGAAACAAATATTTTAAACTTATTAGATTGCACAATCAATTTGGGTTACTGTCATAAGACAGGCGTGTTGGGGGTGTTGTGGGGTTTAGTCTCCACCCTTTTCCATGCGTAATCGATTCCCGAACTCAGTATGGTTTTCAAATATCATTATTTTGAGGTTTTTCCAATTTTTCCTAAATATAATAAAATTGGTGGCGGCTCCCAAACTTTTGGATCGTTACACATCTTATTTTTGCAAAATTTTGTTTTCCCTATATTTTTAATTATGACTTATTACAAGTTACTAACATAAAGAAGAGCATTACATAACTAACTTTTTACTTTCCTATCCTAGCTTACTGATGTATATAACAATAGTTAGCAATAATAAGTAAATACTCTATTTGGTCCATGAAATTATAGACCGTATCAGCCTAATCCCCCACATTATCAATATTTCAAAATGATCATTGAAATTGTAAAATGTTAACCTGGTTCTTCTTCTGTTGTTATTTGTATGCATTTGAAACTAAGTGAATAATGTCGGGATGCATTTGTTAATTAACAAATCCAGACGGATGGACGAACCTGATTATTTTTTGCAATTTGATGGATCATTTTGAAATATTCATAATGTGGGGGGATATGGTTGATATTGTCCTACAATTTGAGGGACAAATTGGGTATTTACTCTAGCTTTAATTGTATTCATTAGATTGTATTCATTCGCTTTTAGAAATTTGTTTTCTCTCTTTCTCTGTGCACTCTTTGTGTTGATTACCATAGTTAATGTGGTATCAAAGCTCAAATCTTTTGAGCTTTGGTTCCTTAACCATCTATCAATTCTGTCATCACTAATTTAGCAGCTATAAACACCATATCCTCACCTTCTATAGGTAAGAAATCAGTCTTTTGCGTCTTAGACTCGGGGGCAAACAGACCATACTACATATTCCATTCACCACTCTACTGCACATCAGCATATAAAGCTTGTCCGTATATCCCTTCCAAATGGCAGTCAAGCTTGTGCAACCATTTCAGGGACAATTCAAATACCACAGGATATTGTCTTTTGCATAATATCTTTCTTATTCCTAGTTTTTATTATAAATTTTCTTTCTATTAACCAACTTTAAAATTTCTTGATTGCCATGTTAGTTTTCACCTTAACCCTTGTTCTATATTGCAGAATTTCACTAGAAGATGATTGGTACAACTAAGAAACAAAGTGGACTTTATGTGCTTGGAAGCTTAGCTTCAGGATCTGTATCACTTCTTGACTCCATTTGTAATTGTTTGTTGTTCTACATCTCAAAATAATGATACTACCACTATTTGACACAATGGATTAGGTCACATTTCATATAATATTCACAAATGTATCTCCTCGCAGTTTTTTTTTGTTCCTTATAAGCACCAATCTTCCCCTTGTGATGTTTGTCATTTTGCTAAACAAAGAAAACTTCTTTATCCAAATAGCAATTCACATGCATTTGTGAAATATGATTTGATTCATATGGGTTTTATGGCACCCTGTGACAACTACCCTAAAAATTCAATAGAGCCGCCACCTAAAGTTTATTTAGGATAAACAATAGGAAAAACCTTTTTCGAAAGTAATTAAACAAATGTGGTCTTCGAACTAAATTTGGGTTCGGGAGTTGGTTACGCGTAGGGAAGGTATTAGCACCCCCATAATGCCCATTTAAAATGGTACCCTTAATTGTTTATAAAATATTTGTTTGCCTTAAAAAAATTAATTCCCTTAATAAAAATTATTTATTTATTTTTAGAAAATAGGAAGAAACCGCAAAGTGGCCGAATCGTACGAGTGAAGTGAACAAAATAAAGGACGTGAGCAGTAAACTGTAAATCCATTCCTATACATGCTAAATATCATAAGTCGCTGAGCTTTGTTACTGATTAATATAATATTAATTAATATTAACAGAAATGCTTTTGAAATAATTATTACTCAACCCTTTTACCTATCCTTATAATAATGTTGCTAATTACTAATAATACTGATTGTTAAGAAAATCAAAATAAAATTTTATTTATAGCATAATAGATTGGGAAATAAACAAAAATAAATAAATAAATAAACAATTAACTGATTTTTGAAACCCTAATTAATTAATTTTGGAACCCCTGAACCCTAAAAATGCGATGGCGGCAGGCTTGTGGTGGTCACAGGAGAACCAGGGGTTCCCTTCCTTGACCTCAGACAGTGCAGGAATTAAGGAAACAAAAAAAATTAAACAGAGAGAAGAGAGATGAATTTATTTGCGATTCAGATCTAGTCCATATTATACATGCATACAAACAAGACCAAAGATAGAGAAAATACAAATAGAGAAAGAGGAGAGCCAATAACCTGAGTTTCAGCTTCAAAAAAAGGGATACAAAAGAGGGAAGATACAAAAAAATAAACCTAGACTAAAAGTGTTTGTTTTGGTCTTTCTTTTGGGGTGACCTCACGGGTTCAATGGTCGCGGTGTTTTCTTCTGCCTCTGCCTCTTTTGTTCGTCCTCTTATTCCTTGCTCTCGGTTTTCCTCCCCTAGGTTTCCCTCCTCCCTTCTCTTCGTGACTCTGAGAGGCTTTTATAGACCAAGGTACATGCATTCAGAAAAGGAAACCAATTAGTGGAAAATAAAACCGAAAATAAATAACAAAAGAAATGGGAAGAATGCTCCCTGATTCGCACTAGACCCGCATGATCCTTTTCATTTCTCTCTGAGATCTTGTTCTTGATGTGTGAATCCGAATCATATCGCAAGGAAAAAAAGGAAATGGGCTCGTTTGGAGAGATTCACGGGATTAGGGATGAGGTTGAGGAAAAAATGGAAAGAAATTAAAAAAGAAAGATGAAGGGGAGAGGATCGTCAAGGCTGGGTAGAGGAATTAAGTTTAGGTTTGGTTTTGAAGAAGAGGAGAAAAGAAAAGAAGAGAGGATGAAGGAGGTGGCGCTGTTTTTGGCCTAGGGTTAGGGGAGAAAGATGGAAGAAAGAGAGAAGGAAGAATGATGGGAAGTACGCCTAGGGTTAAGGTCGGAGAAGGAGAGAGAAGAAAAATGAAGAAAGAGGAGAGATGGAGTGGTGTTATGGCGGCGTTGGAGGAAAGTGGTCATACTGAGAATGAGAGAATGATATGGTTTAGGTTTTAGGTTGGTTAGAGGGAATTGCCCTGGGCTTGTGTGTTTGGGCCGCTGGTGGTTGTAAACGCTTTATTGGGTCAAAGCGAATGTGGAAAACGGGGTGCGCAAAGAAGCGGAAAGAGAGAGCCCGAGAGGTGCAGTAAGAAAAAGAGAGGGGCACGTGAGCGAGTGAAGGAAACAGCCGGGTCAATGCTATTAGCACCCCCAGTATTGCTATTCATAAACCCTTTCTTCTTTTTCCTTACTTTTTTTTTTACTTTATTCATTCTTTCTTCTTTTTATTTATTGAGACCAAGATATCATTATTACTACTAATTTAATAAGCAAACAAAACTAGTTAAATAAAATAAATAAATAAAGCCCGGACAAAATTAGGGTACTACACACCCCTTCAATTTGTGGTCATCAATATTTTTTTAGAAAAATATTTTTTGAACACAGATCGTATGGACACCGTATATCCGTACGGTAAGGACATGTACGGACTGTACGTATATTTTTTTTTTTTGCTTTTTTTTTTAATTTTTTTTAGACTTTTTTAACTGGTTAAAAAAATATTTGGCATTAACCAGATAATGAATTACATTAACCAGATATTTGAACTTGATTAACCAGATAAGAAAAAGTTTCAGGATTTGACATTAACCAGATAAAGAATAGCATTAACCAGATATGTGAACTTGATTAATCAGATAAGAAAATGAAATGTTCAAAATGTTTAGGATTTGACATTAACCAGATAATGAATAGCATTAACTAGACATTTGAACGTGATTAACCAGATAAGAAAATGAGATGTCCAAAAGTTCCAGGACTTGGCATTAACCAGATAATGAATAGCATTAACCAGATATGTGAACGTGATTAACCAGATAAAAAAACTGTAATATTTTCTTGAATTTTTTTTTAAAAAAAAGTTTTTTGAAAAAAAAGTGGGGTCCATACATGTACGGACATACGGTGTTTGTGTCCAATTTTTTGTTCAATTAACAGCTTTGTATTTTTTAACACCTGTAGATGATTATAGTAGGTCTACTTGGATCATTCTTATGAAAACCAAGAGTGAAACTAGACAACACATTATGCATTTTGTTAGCTACATTGGAACTTAGTTTAACACTAAGCTTAAATCACTAAGAAGTGACAATGACAATGCAGTAAAAAGTTGAAGAGCATTTGGCGGCTGATTTGGCATGTGGTAATTTGGAATATTTAAATTATGAGAAATAAGGTCATTCTTAAAAGTTGTAGCTTTGATTTCTTGCATGTCCTTGATTTAATCGAAGTTAGGTCTTAGTCTTTGTTGATAGCTAATTTTAGAGGGTCTAGTCTCCAATTTTCAGATTGGCGTGTTTGTCCACTGTCATGTGTTGAGAGATGTGATCCTGATGTAATGTGACCTTTGTATACGGGTTAGAGTACCCCTTATACTCCTATTAATTCAATTTTGCTTACCAAAACAAAGTGACAATGACAATGATCGAGCTTCTGATGCATAGCTTCTTTCTTGAACAAAATGGTATTGTTTAGAGGAAACATCAACGCATCCTTAATGTTGCTGCTTTATCTTTTCAAGCTTCCTTACTAACCTATTTTTGGCATTTATTATTCAACATGATGTTCACCACATAAACAAGATTCTTATTCCTTTTTTAAAACACAAAATACCTTTTGAAATGTTATTTCAACATTCACCAACTCTTCTTCACTTGAGAACCTTTGGATGTCTTGCATACACTTCTACTCTTCATAGTCACAAAACTAAATTTCAAGCTAGATCTAGAAAAACTACTTTCCTTGGCCATGAAGATGGTACTAACGGTTTTCTTCTGTTTAACATCTCTAGTCATGAATCCTTGGTTTCTAAAAATGTTTTTTTTATGAGACTCTTTTCCATTATCTTCCTTGCATACTTCTTTCACTCATTCTAGTAATACACCTCAAATTTATCATAAACAATTTTGATTTACCCATTGATCCTATTGAAAGTCTCACATCAACTAGAGATATGGCCTGGGTGGTGTTTATAAGGCTAAGATAATCCTTACCTTACAAGCCGATTTTGTGGGGTTGAGTTAGGCCTAAAGCCCAAATTTAAGATGGTATCAGAGCCTATCCTAGATCTGTTATTGGGCCATGATCTCTATGATTCCATCCGCATTTGTCCTTGCTACAGATATCTGCCCCTGGGCGTAAGGGGGTGTGTTGAGATTCTATTATTCTACCCACATTAGTCCACGCTTCAGATGTCTAATCCTGAGCGTGAGGGGGTGTGTTGAAAGTCCCATATCAACTAGAGATATGGCTTGGGTGGTGTTTATAAGGCTAAGACAATCCTCACCTTACAAGCCGGTTTTGTGGGGTTGAGTTAGGCCTAAAGCCCAAATTTAAGAGATCTTTATATCCCATTGTTTACTCCCAATAATTTTACACCAGATTCTGTTCCTCCTCAAACTCCTACTACTTTCCACTCTGCTCCCCCAAGGAAGTCATTTAGAATCAGAAGTAACCCAAGATTTCTTCAAGATTATCACTGTCGTCTACTCACTTCTTCCCTGCCCTATTCATCTTCAGGTACCTTTTCTCCTTATTTCATTTCTTCTTTTCTGTCCTATGATAATTGTGCCACTGATTACAAACATCTCTATCTCAATGTTTCCATTGTTATTGAACTTAAAACATATAGTCAAGCATGTAAATTTGATTGTTAGAAACAAGCAATGAAATCTGAATTGGATGTTCTTGCATTCAATCAAACATGGCCCATTGTTGATTTACCCGCAGGAAAGACTCCCACAGGATGCAAATGGGTTTATATAGTGAAATATCTTGCTAATGGTTTTATTGAGAGGTATAAGACACAATTGGTCGCTAGAGGATATTCTAAAATGGAAGGAGTAGAATATTTTGAGACCTTTTCTCCTATAGCCAAGCTCACTATAGTTAGAACTTTTCTTGTTTTGGCTTCCACTAAAGGATATTTTTAGAATGACTAGATGTTAATAATGTTTTTCTTCACGGAGAACTTAATGAATAAGTAATATGTCTCTTCCTCTTAGCATTATTGTTCCTAATTCTGATTCAGACTCTCCTAAAGTGTGCAAATCACACTGATCTCTGTATGGTCTCAAACAAGCAAGAAGACAATGGTATTCTAAATTGTTTTCAACCTTACTCTTGTTGGGTTATACTCAATCTGTAGCTAATCATTGCTTACCAAATCAGTGGGCACCCGACTCACAGCACTTTTAGTCTATGTTGATGATATTGTCTTGGCAGGCAATGATCATTCAGAAATTTAACATGTCAAGAGTTATTGGGATCACAATTTCAAAACCAAGGACTTAGGCAAACTCAGATTTTTAGGGCTGGAAATTGAAAGATCTAGCATGATATTTTGCTTAATCATAGGAAATACACCTTAGGCTCCGTTTGGGAGTTTTGGAGTGGAGGGAAAGGGAGGACTTTGAGAAAAAAGAAGGAGGAAAAGGAATAGGAAGGAAGGATAGTCTCCCACCTTGAATGAGGAGTTTATTTTTCTTCACAATAATAAAACCCCCTAATATGGGGAGAACTCAAAAAATGTATTGGAGGAGGCTTTTGGAGGGATTAGAAAAATTCTTCAAATCCCTTCCATCTTTTTATATTACTCTCAAAATTAAAAGTATATTACTTATAAGCATTCTCTTTTTCTTCTCTACAAAAACAATCTCTCAAATAAGGTGGAGGATTTCTCTCTCCTCCCCTCCTCCCAAGGCCCTCCCCTTCCCTCGCCTCCTACCTCCCAAATGGAGCCTTAGAGATACTAGTAGATAGTGGTTATTTACATGTCAAACCAACATATACTCTTTGTAATCCTAGAGAGAGGCCTAGAGAGAAGACGATTTGGTGCTAGAAATGAAGGGAGGGTGATCACCTATTTATAGGTGAGATTCGACCCCATCATGTCGCGATGGTACCCCTTCCTTTAAATGTGTCCAAAAACCAAAGGTGATATTGTCATGTACATGTCGCGTCGTGATGCAACTAGTTATGGTACCATTGCGTCGTGATGAGGCCTACAGGAAAATATATAATTTTCCTTCTTCTAGAAGTTTCTAGGGGGTTCCTGTAATCAACAAATTTCTAATTTTTAAATCAGCTGATGATTGAAAATGCTTTAACCTGAACGCTGCGATGACTCTCGGTTGACTACTAGGGTTAGCCGTCTTTCAGCTGTCGTGATCCATGGCTGCGGCGGCTGGCGGCCAAATCTATTTGTGGGCATGCCTTGCTTCACTGTCAACACTGCCTCCCCTATCCTTTCTTTCGAACGGCGCAGCTCCTTCCCACAAGAAATCCTTTGCTAGGGCTTTGAAAAATTCTTTTGATATCCCTCTGAGTAATCTTCCAAAACCTTGTATCAAGGGTGATTCGATCTCCATTAAGATCTAAGAGGAGGAATATAAGGCAGGCGTGGAGGAATGTAGGAACGTCCTTCATGGTAGGGTCATTCTTTCCAAAGGAGATTCCCCTCTCAAGCTTAACGACTTGCTGGCCAAGCTTTCTAAATTGTGGAAATCGATTGGCCACTGGTCAGTTGTCTCGCTGGGAATAGGCTTCTATGAATTCAACTTTGCATCGATCAATGATCAGAGGAGCATTTGTTCCATTGGATCTTGGAACCTTGATCCTGGGGTGCTTCGAATTTCTTCCTGGACACCAGATTTTAACCTGTATCTGTTACAGCACACAACGACACAGGTTTGGGTGCGGATCCATGGACTGTCTCGTGAATACTGGAGGCCATGGATCTTGTTTGAGATTGGTGGAGGAATTGGAGTTCCACTTGTGCTCAATGATGCAACTATGAAGAGAACTTTTGGCTACTTTGCTAGAATCCTGGTTGAAGTTGATCTAGCAGCTGATTTGGTTGAACAATTAATGGTGGAATGTGAAAACTAAGCCTTCTATGTTGGTATTGATATGAATGTATTCCGCCGTTTTGCACTGCTTGCCAAAATATTGGTCATGATAATGCCTTCTATGTTGGTATTGATATGAATGTATTCCGCCGTTTTGCACTGCTTGCCAAAATATTGGTCATGATAATGCCAAATGTAAACGTTCCAATCCCATAAAGAGTGCAGCTCCCACGAAGGAGCATGCTGGTCGTAAGGCTGCCCATAAATTTGTTCCAAAGACCACGAACTAGGGAGGCCGCAATGAATTAGAAATTATTAAGGGAGACCGCAAGCACTTGGATAAAGGTAAGGTATTGTTATTGATGATGCTAATGTCACCGAAAATCAAAATAGAAAACAAGCTACTGTGATTTCGGTACTGGATGTGCCTAATGTGTCGGCATTCAAGGGTGTTAATAACGTTCCTCTCACGGGCAAAGATCTCCAACCGGGTTTCAATCCTTTGTTGGGTTTCATTGATGCTGGGTGCAGTTCTCATATGCCTGCAATAGGTGAACGTGATCAACAACATGATGATGAAATTAAGGACTTTGGTTCTTCTGCTTCTCACTACTCTTTGGTGCGCAGTTCTTCTTCTCATGTGTTTGACTCAGTGGATTGTCCAGTTATTCCCTCTTCATCTGAGAAAGATGGTGCTGACTCGAAGGAGTTGGAGGCATCGGTCACCCATCCTCTTATGACAATAGCTACTTCTACTTATGGTCCCGGCTCTTTGCTGAATACTGTGGTAGTTGCAACCTCGTCGTTTGAAGTGGATCTGGTTACCCCCTCCTTTGCAGCAGCCTTTATCACCGATTAATAATGTTATTGAAAATTATTTGAAGATCGTTGGAAAATTCTGGAGTGATGCAATGGATGATGATGTTAATAATGGTCTTATTGATGTTGAGATAGCTACCGCAGCTGATGATGGGGACAATTTTCAACCTATCCTATCTCGGTCCCAGAAAAAGCGGTTGTGGCAAAAGAAAAAAGTTTCGCAAAAGGATGAGCATTACAACACCCGGTATAGGGCAGGTTCCCACTCTATCTCTTTTTAAGAAGATCTTTTATTGGAATGTGTAGGGTTTAGCCAACCTGGACACTCAGTTGGCCATTAAGAATTTATGTCTTACTCATAAACCTGACTTTCTGTTTGTTTCTGAACCTTGGGTTGCTTTGGATCATGTCTCTAATTCGTTTTGGCGTAGCCTTCAATTAAAGCCTTTTGCAATTAATGACAGGGGTTCCCAGCTGCCTAACCTTTGGGGGTTTTGTGCTATTTCGCTTACCCCTAGCGTTATTTCGGTTTCTAGGCAACATATTGCTCTTTCTATTTCTTGGCAGGCTCATCTGATTTATATGGCTGCTATATATGCTTCAAAATCTCACATTGTCAAAAGAGATCTCTGGAGTGAGCTTACTGCTCTTACTCAAAACTATAATGGCCCTTGGCTAATGGTTGGAGATTAGTTTTAATGCTATTCTGGGAGCTCATGAGCAGAGTGGTGGCGACACTCCTTCAGCAACCTCTTGCAAGGAGTTTAAATTGTGGTCAGAAACTTGCCTTCTTACTCATCTGCCTACTAGAGGAGCTGATTTCACTTGGTTTAATGGTAGAAGGGGTAGTGCTCATACTGAAAGAAGACTTGATAGAGCTTTGTGCAATGATGATTGGTTTTCATTTTGGTCTACTACTGCTTGCAGCACTCTTATCAGGAGTCAGTCAGATCATTATCTTTTACTTCTCACTATGCAACGAGGTAATCCTACATTTCCTTCTTCTTTCAAATTTATGTCTATGTGGTCTTAGCACCTTGATTGCAGAAGACTAGTTCTTGAAACCTGGAATATGGAGGTCGTTGGTTGCCCTATGTTCATTCTTACTCAGAAGCTGAAATCCTTGAAATTTTCCTTTAAGATTTGGAATAAATCTACTTTTGGTGATGTCCATAGATCAGTTGACTCAGCCCGGAGTGATCTAGATGCTATTCAGTAGCATATTACTGAATTTAGTTACTTTGATGTTCTAAATGACAAACAGCTGGAAGCTCATAAAGCTCTTCAATCGGCTTTATCTTATCAGGAGTTCTGGAGAGAGAAAGCCAGAATTAGTTGGTTTACACAGGGAGACAAGAATACTTCCTATTTTCATAGACTAGTCAAGGTACGACATGCTTCTAGGAAAATGTTTATGATTAAAGCTGGTGATAATCAATCTAACATTGAGCAACATGTGCTAGCTTATTACACTTCTCTTTATGCTTCTGAGAACAACTGCACAAACTCTGATTTTATTCATAAGGTGATCCTGAACCTGGTTACTAGGGAAGATAATGCCATGCTTACTGATCTTCCCTTTTTTGAAAAGCTTAGAGGTGTCGTGTTTGCCATGAATGGTTCTAGTGCTCCAGGGCCTGACGGTTTCGGAGGGTGTTTTTTTTCCAAACTTTCTGAGATATTGTTGGTGAGGATGTTTTCAATTTTGTGCTTCAGTTTTTCCGCTCTGGTTGGATTCTCCCTAATATGAATTCGAATTTGATTGCGCTGATCCCAAAGTTTGTTAGTACTGACAAAATTGAAGATTACAGACCCATTGCGCTGGCCTATTTTCAGTTTAAGGTAATCACAAAAGTGCTTGCAGATAGGTTGTCCATGATAGCGCTTGTTAGAATATCAGAAAAAATATCTGATAATATCTTAGACTATTTTAGAATATCCTAGATGATATGTTAGGATTTTATATTTTATGATATGTTTCCTTATTTAATTAATTAGGATTAGAATCATATCAATTAGGATTACAATTAGCAATTAGCATTTATTGTAATTATTACAAATCTTATTATAAATAGAGGTTAGTGTGATCTGATTCAGACACAAAGAATTACTTAGAAATCACAAATTCTACATGGTATCAGAGCCATCTCTCTGATCGCCACCGAAAAATGTTTTCCAGCAAGTATTCATATTTTTCCAGCATGCTTCTGCATTCAGTTTTCTTCTTCTTGCCTCTATTTTGGAGCAACTTTCCAGTTTTCCGGTCAGCCACCATCAGAACCGCCATTGCCGCTGTCTCCGGCGACCTTTCCGACAACTGACCCTACCATCAGAACTGCAACACCGAGACTAGCGTACCCCTCAAAACGGACCTGCAGTGACCCTGTCATGCGCCCCACACGCCGTCGTTCTCCGGCGCATCTTCTCACTTTTCTGATCGTCGCCGCTGCGCGTGACGCCGCATCCGGCCACCGTTTCGGCCGGGCTTTCCATCGTCCGATTTGGTTTTCCATGCTGGTTCTAGATCCAATCTCTGTTTTCTATTTCGGACCGCAGATACTTGCGTTCCAGTGCAAACAACCCCGTTTCTCTCTCCAGGCGCATTTTCTATCTCCTCTTTTTTTTAGGCAAAAGAAAGGAGAGGGGCCTCGTTAAAACCTTCTGATGCAAAACCCTCCTTAGGGAAAACATCGGAAGGAAAAAGATGTACCCACTAAAATTTATTAATAAAAAGCAGAAAAAAATACTTGAGAGAAAATGGGGACTAGGCCAAAACCCGTTAAAGCAAAGATCAAAGCAATAACAATAGGCACCAAAGCCCATGCAACTATAATAAAAAGAAAGCAATGGTGGTATGCAAAGGCATCACAATAATGTCTTCCATCCCAACGAGGTTGGCACCAAAGACATTAACAATCATTTTGCAATACCAAGATTTAAAAAGCAGGAAGCAAAGAAAAGACCCAAAGAAGAATTATAGAGCAGGTAGCATGGCATGCCGTATACATTGCAGCGAAATCTTCAACCACAAAGGAAGGGATGGTGTTCCACCAAGTGAGACCAGGATAGAAATACCTTTATTTGCCAACTTGTCTGAGGAATTGCCTTCTCTATAGATGTGAGAAAGCAGAAAGTCATGTTCTTAGTGAGTAGCCATTTAACCAAATGATTCAAGATTCCAAGGGACAATAGCGGGGATTAGAAAAAGCTAGAACCACCAACGATGAGTCACATTCAAGCCACAACTTGTTCCATCCATTGCGGTTGGCCAACTCAATAGCTATGATAGCACCCATTAATTCAGACATAAGCATTAGCTACGCCAATATGGAAAGTAAAGCACCCAGTGGCTTCTCTACTATCTCCTAAATATACCCCCTTCGTGCAAAGAGGCTGGAGACCCCTTAGCCGCACTATCGGTGTTAACTTTGATCCGAGGTACAATTAGGCGGATGCCTTCACCTCAATGATTTTAGGAGCTTTGCTCGACTTACGATAATGAAGAAATGCTTAAGAAAAACAAACTCTGAATATTACGGACATGGACCTCGAAGAACGGTTACTGTAAGGTTGACATTATAGCAACGATGAAGTTAATAGCCACCGCCATTGGGACATTATTATTATTATCAAAACGGTGATTCTGCAGCATTATATTTTATAGAATTAGCAATGGCGGCAAGAACCTCTTTTGGCACAGGGGCTCCAAGAACGATCACAAATCTTTAAGATAGATAAAATGGAGGGCGTGTCCATGGCCACCCCAATGCAATGACCCAACCAACTCCAAATGTGAGAAGCAAAAGCACAAGTTAAAAACAAGTGGTCAGTAGATTCATAATGTGAACCACGAGACTACACATAGAGACCATGTGGCATCCTCTCCTCCATCTTGATCATCCGTTGGAAATTTATTATGAATCAAGCGCAAATGAAAGGATTTTGAAGGGGATTGAAGCTTTCCAAATAAGCTTGGACCAACCACATACCTGCATAGAAGGCTTGAACAACATAAGCTTCTTTCAAGAGAGAGTTCCCGAATGACTTTCCAAATCAAGTGTCGGGGATAGAAACTTAGGAATCTTAACTTTCCTGGATCTTAGAGGCAAGGATTGGGAAAGCAGCGCAACAAGGTCCGAGGATGTGCCACTCATAATCAATAATGAAATCGGACCTTTGCAAGGAGAGAACCATGCATAAGCCGGGATATTCAACAAATTGACGATATGAGCCAAGAATCAACCAAAAATTGATGCTAGTGCCATCACCCACCGCCGAGGATGTAGAAGCGTCCGGTATTAACAAAGTGTTTGGCAAGCCCCGGATGGAAGAAGAAACATGATAGCTAATGGTGGCTTTGTTCTTTAAAACTCTAGCCCAAGAAATTGGGCCCATTGAAGCGATGGAAGATTTAAGCTCCCAACATCTCTTTAATATAAATTTGCTTTATTGGTAGCCTTTAACGGCGAACCTAATCCACCAAAGCATTGTAGGGACCCTTTGCACACCTTATGCAGCTGTGACCACTTTAGCTGTATGAATGTTGCCAGACCAAATAAAATTCCTGATATATCTATCCAGCGAATTCAGAAGAAAAACTGGCCAAGCATAGACCTGAAAAGAGTATGTTAGCATACCAAAAATAACAGATTTAACTAATTGACTCTACCCATGATAGAAAGCATGGAGCCTTTCCAAGAAGCTAGCTTAAGAATAATCTTATCTGCGATAGGTTGAAGATGCTCTTTCTTAGGCTTCCCACGGAATAAAGGAACACCAAGATAGGTAAAGGAAAGTGACCCCTTCCAAAACCCAAGATGTCGAAATAGAAACTTAACCGAGCATGCGGGATACAGCATCATAAAATTTGGATTTATCGATTAATTTTGACCGAAGCTGATTGTAGAGTGAAAAAAGATGCATGAGGTGCTCAATATTCCTCTTAGTGCCCTTGCAGAAAATAAGAATGTCATCTGCATAAAGCACATGACTAGGGACTTTATAGCCTCTAGGACTAGCCATCTGTAACAAAGTACCCTGCTGAACTAAATTCAAAATGCCTCTACTAAGAACTTCTTCGGCAAGACAAAAAAGAAGAGGAGAGAGAGGATCTCCCTGCCTGTCCCCTCTCTTGCAAGCAAAATTTCCAATAGATTTCCCATTAACTGATATAGAAAGCTTAGCCGAATTGAGGATGTTAGCCACCCAATTACAGAAGGTCGGATCAAAGCCAGACTGCCTAAGCGTCTTAAGAAGAAAGGTCCAGTCAATAGTATCGAAAGCCTTACTGATATCAATTTTGAGAGCAATATTACCACCAAAACTTTTCTTGTGAAGAAGGTTGGCTGTGAGCTCCTTGTCTGATCAAAGATTTGGCGCCCTTGAATGAGTGCGTTGATTTTGGGAAACAATTTTGGAGAGCCACTTTGGCCGACTATCCATGAACTTTAGTGATGATCTTAAATTTAAAGTTGGCTAAAGCGATAGGCCTATACTAACCAATCGTATCTCCGGAGTCTTGGGAATAAGAACCACCATGCTAGAATTAAAGTTGGGAGAATCCAACCCTACCTGAAAAAGCCGGAGCACCGTGATTAAAAACATCAGGACCATTAAGTCCCGGTATTTACGGTAAAAAGCCCCAAAGCCATCGGGACCAGGAGCCCCATTTAGAGTTCATTAAGAAGATAGCATTTTTAACCTCATCCATAGAAGGTAAGTTAGTCAAAGATCAAATTATCATCAATCGGTAACCTCAGAAATAATACGAATCAATCAAACCATTATCGATACAATTATTATCAATGACCAAATAGAGAAGTGTAAAAATCAAGAGCATGGTTCTCCAATATCAAGAATTCGATGAGAATAGCATCACCTGATTTGAGCATGGTCATTCTTTTAGTTGTGTTTACGATTTTAGTAACGATTATTGGAAGAAAGAAGTGCATCCCCATCCCGTAGTTGTGCCAATTCAATCTCGACTTTTCTTTCCAAAGGTTTCTTGGAGCTGTAGGCTTGATTAATAGTTACTGGGCCAACTTCTCTTGAATAACCAAATCATCGGAGTACCCATACCGCAAATCGAGTTGCTCTTGAATGGTATAACGCCTTTTATGGTAACTCACCTTAAGATTAATATCACCAAAGCATTCTTTATTCCAATGCTTTAGTTTCTCTTTAACAAGTTTAAGCTTTTGAGTGAGCACACCATAGAGGCGACCAGAGCCTGAAATACTCAAGCATCTCTAATAATACCAAAACAATCCTCATGGTCAACCCATATTTGCAAGAATTAAAAAAGAAGAAGGAAGCCCATCACATTTGTCGAACTCGAGCAGAAGAGGTTGATGATCCGATTTAGACTTGACTAAAGTACAACAAGAAACAGTACTCCAAGAAGAGAGCCAGTCTTGGTTGCACACAGCACGATCTAACCTCTTTTCAGTGAGATTTTCTATCTCCTCTTGATAACCCATTTGGTCAAATTTTCAATAATTTCTTGCTGGTTCTTATTTGTGTTTGTCATGACTTCTTTTCTCACTAATAGATCATATTAGTGGCCTCTTTTCTCACCGGTGATAATTTCAATGGTGTCTGTTTTCCCACATATGAATCATATTAGTGATGATTTTCCTTCTCATCGACAATCATTCTGATGGTGACTTATTATAGTTATGACTCCCACTTATCCAGCTTTTCGTGCCAAATGCTGTGGCCTCTTTCCCAAGTGCATTGGCCCCGTCTTCATCCCATATGCACTGGTGGCTTCATCTTCATTCCTGATGCACTGGCCTCGTCTATGTCGCAGAAGTGGTTTTTAGACTTAGATTAAAGCTTAAATATTTTGTCTTCGTTTTATTGGTTTGAAGCTTCCAAATGTTGTTTTGAGAAGATCAGACCTTACTTTACTTCACTGCTTGCCAAGAAATTTGTTTCTGACTAACGATTGTTCCAGCTATCTGGCTAACAATTCTCTTCGGCTTCTCCAGCATCCCTGAGTTGCCTTCCCAATCATGGTGGAGCTCAATTTTCATGTTTTGTTTATTTTTATTTCATGGAAAATGCATTATTTTCTTGTAACAAGCTAAAAGCTTAGTAAGCTTTAGCTTGAGGGGGAGTGTTAGAATATCAGAAAAATATCTAATAATATCTTAGACTATTTTAGAATATCCTAGATGATATATTAGGATTTTACATTTTATGATATGTTTCCTTATTTAATTAATTAGGATTAGAATCATATCAATTAGGATTACAATTAACAATTAGCATTTATTGTAATTATTACAAATCTTATTATAAATAGAGGTTAGTGTGATCTGATTTAGACGCACATAATTACACAGAAATCACAAATTCTATAGCGCCTAAGATTATTTCTGAGCAACAAAGAGGCTTCATCAAAGGCAGACATATTTCTGAGTTTATTTGCATTGCCTCAGAAGCTATCAACATGTTGGATCACAAGTCTTTTGGGGGAAATATTGCATTAAAATTCGACATTAAGAAAGCTTTTGATACCATTAATCTTTTCTAATTAAGGTGTTGCAAGTCTTTGGTTTTAATATGATTTTTTGTGATTGGATTACTGCTATTTTGCAGTCAGCTAAGCTTTCTATCTCGATTAATAGACATCCAACTGGTTACTTTTCGTGCAAAAGAGGGGTTCGGTAGGGTGATCCTCTCTCTCCTCTTCTGTCTTGCGGAGGACACCCTTAGTAGAGGTATTTCTCTTTTGGTTAATTCTGGCCAGTTAAAATTGATGTCTAGTCCCAGATCCTTCTCATGTGTTATATGCGGATGACATTATGGTTTTTTGTAAGGGTACTCAGAAAAATTTATCTGCTTTAATGAATCTTTTTCATGAATATGGAGATGTCTCCAGCCAGATTCTCAGCCGAGAAACGTGTAAGTTTTTTGCAGTTTCAATGTCTACTTCTAGAATTTCTGCTCTGAAGGACTTTTTGGGTTTTTTTGCTGGTGTCCTTCCTCGTAACTACCTTGGGGTGCCTCTCTTTAAAGGTAAGCCTAAGGTTGTTTACTTACAACCTATTGCAGACAAGATAAAGAATAAGTTGGCTTCTTAGAAGGGTTCAATGCTTTCTATTATGAAATCTGTCATTCATGGCATGCTTGTCTATAGTTTTCACGTCTATGCATGGCCTATTGCTCTCCTGAAAAAATTGGATAATTGGATCAGGAATTTTATTTGGTCTGGTGACATTCACAGTAGGAAAACTTGCAATGTTGCTTGGCACAAGCTGTGTGCCCCTGTGGATGAAGGTGGTCTTGCACTTAGGTCGCTGAGATCCATCCATGAAGCTGCAATGCTCAAACTTACCTGGGATGTTCTTTCCTCTAACCAATCTCGGGCCATGCTTCTCAAGTCTAGGTTTGTTCATTTTAATAGGCCTATAGCTTATTATGCCAAATCCTCCATCTGGCTTGGTGTCAGACAATTTCTTCAGACTATTCTTCAGGGCAGTTATTGGTCCATTGGTACTAGTAACAAGGTGAACTTCTGGTTGGATAATTGGCTAGGCCAACCTTTAGTGGATCGGCTTAATATTCCTTCTTCTGCATATTCTTGGTTGAAAGCTATAGTGGCTGACTTCCTTCAAGAGAGAAGTTGGGCAATTCCTTCTACTTTTGTGGGCAGGTTCCCTGATATAGCTTCTGAGATTTAGCAAATGTTGATCTATTCGAAAGTCTGTCGGGATGAGCTAATCTGGAAAGGTAATGATAATGGGTGCTTGAGTTTTAAAGATTCTTATCTTCATATCTTGGCTAGAGGGTAGAGGACTAACTGGGGTAAGAAAATCTGGAGTCCAGTTATTCCTCCTTCCAAGTCTTTCTTAGTTTGGCGGATCTTTCACAACAAGTTGCCTACGGATGATCAGCTCCAAAAGAGGGGTTGTGTCAGTGTTTCTATGTGTTGTCTTTGTAAGCAGGCAGTCGAGTCTACCAACCATCTCTTCTTTCATTACCCCTATGCGATGAAACTTTGGGACTGGCTTGGCTACTCTTTGAATTGTTTAGTCGATTCTTCCTCCATCGGTGCGGTTTTCAGGCTCTGTGATCGAAATTGGAGCCCCCAGGTTGTTGATATGGCACTTTGTGCTATTATTCATACTTTTTGGGTCATTTGGTATGCTAGAAATCAGTTGACTTTCCAAAATAAAAATATTCCTTATGAAAGGGCCATCCATCTAGTGGTCGCTGCAGTTACTTTGTTTGATAAGCATTCCAAAGGTTGTTCTTCTAACTCCATGGACGAGTTCACTATTTTGAAATTTTTTGCAGTGGGTATTCATGCTCCTAAAGCTCCTTCCATCGTCCCGGTCACTTGGCATAAGCCCCTTTGTGGTTGGATCAAGTGTAATTCGAATGGGGCCGGCCTCTCGAGCTAATCCTAGTCCAGCGGCTTGTGGTGCTATTTATAGAGACTTTAGTGTAGCTATTCTGGGTTGTTTTGCAGATTTTTTGGGCATTGACTACTCTTTTCATGCTGACCTAGTAGCAGCCATGATGGCTATTGAGTTGGCGCATCAAAAGGGTTGGCGCAAGCACTGGTTAGAATGTAATTCTATGCTTGTTGTCCAATCTTTTAAAAAATAACCTTTGTGCCTTGGAAGTACAAGACCCGTTGGAAAAATTGTCTCTTTCTCACTAGGCAGATGCAGTTTTTTGTTTCTCCTATATATCGGGAAGGAAACTCCTGTGCCGACAATTTAGCAGCCCATCGCATTTCTAGTCATTGTTTTTCTTGGTGGGATCTACCATCAACGTTTATTTTGGAAGACTTTTTTCGTAATAGATTTAGTCTACCTTTTTTTAGATTCCGGTGATGTTTTTCTCTCATGGGTTTTGGCCTAGTCCCCTCATGTTCTCTTTGTTCTTGTCTTTTTTTTTTATCTTTTTAATAATATTTTGGGGTGCTGCAGTTGATTGTTAGGGGCTGAGGTGCCAACATAGTTGGGATCTCCTCTTCTATTGTGATGTCTTTGCACTTCAATTTGCTTAAGAACAAAATAGTGGGTTCTTGTAACTCCAAAAAAAATAAGGATATTAATTACCTTTATTCATACATAAATATCTTTAAATTGAAATTAGTGACAATTTTTTTTATAAATATAAATATTTATTTTCAAAGTAGCTTGTAAAAACTTTGTACGACTACAATAGAATTTAAAACCTTCATACCACACTTAATATTCAAACTTAATCATATCACAAATTGCTAGCTTAAAGTAATAGTAAATGTGACAACCACCCTAAAATTTAAATGGAGCCGCCACCGATGTTTTTATTTCTAGGAAAACATTGGAAAACCTAATTTTGAATTTTTTTGAAGAAAAAGGTCTTTTGAACCAGATTTGAGTTCGGGAGTTGGTTACGCATAAGGAAGGTGTTAGCACCCCTAGAACGCCCATAAAATGGTACCCGTTAATTGTTTAGAGAAATTTGTTTGCCTTTGAAAATTAATTCCCTTTGTCAAGTACATTAAATAACAAGGAAAAGAAACCAACAAAATTGTTAAAAACTTTACAAAGATCAAATAGAATCAAGAAAGCCTTTTAGATTGTATTTATTATTATTTCATCTCCTTTTAATAAAGTAGAAATACAAATTGAAGATAAGAATTAATTCCACAAGTTACTAACCTATTTATCTTAAAAAAATTTAAATAAAGAAACAAAATTTGAAAACTTCTTTTTGCTTTCATATCCCTTATCAATCTTTCATTCATTTCTGATTATTTATGAAATAAAAAATAATAATATTACAAATAAGTCCTTGGTTTGGGGCTGGCCCCATTGGAAGGCCAAACCAAACCCAGAAATTTCAATTTTGCTTTCAAGTCCTATTTTAATATAATAATTACAAATTGATCCCTTTTATCACATATTTATAATTCAGTCCTTTTTATAACGTATTTGCAGTTTAGTCCCTTTTTATCATATAATTGCAATTTGGTCCCTGCCTAGGGTTTGGCCCCGTTGGACGGCCAAACCCTAGTCTCAACTCGTTTCAACCGAACCTCAACCAATCAACAGACAATCACAGCAGCAGAAAATGCAAAGAAGGCAAAGAAATGAGAAGAAAGAATCATGTCATATATGTTCCGAATCAGAACATTCAGTCCAACATACCATTCTTTTTACATAGTCATTATAAGAAAAGGAAACAGAAAATACAAGGATGAAGAAAATGTGTGAACCTGAATTGAAGCTTCCTGAAATTTCCGAGCCAAAGAAAGGATTCAGAAGAAACCTAAACTAATGGTGTTTTAATTTTGGTTCTAGGGGGCGGGGGCCTCACGGGTTTATGGCTATGGCCTCCTTCTTTTGCCTCAGCCTTCTTCGTCGTCTTTTTCTGCTTCAATGTGCTCCTCTATTTCCACTTAGGGTTCGACTTCTTTCTCTCAGGTCCTTTTTTGGCTTGCTTTGTATGTCCTTTTATAAGCTCCAATCTTTGTCATCATCTGCGGAAAAAAAAAGGGGAACAAACAAGTCAGTCCAAAATTTAAAATCAAATATTAGATAAAAAAAATAGGAAAGAAGTGAGGACTCCCTTTTTGGCTTCCAGATTGTGATCTTCAGATCTGATTTGCCTGAGAGGAAACCGTGATTTGGGGAGAGATAGGGGGAGGCCGCGGCTGGAGAGTGTGAAGATTAGGGTTGTCTTTGAAAGGAGAAAGGATAGGAGATAAGAGGAAGAGGATGGAGAGATTTGAGGAGGAAAATTAGGGTGAAGAGAAGATGAGGCGCGGCTAGGGTATGAGAGGAGATGAGGTTGAGAGAGGATGAGGGTTGCGGCGCTGTGTTTTAGGGTTGGGGTTGAAGGTGAGGGCGCTGTGCGCCGCGAGCAGAGCAAACGAGGAAGATGTTTCGAGAGAGAGAAGGGAGAAGCAGAATGGAAGATTAGGTTCTGATGTGAGGGAATTTAGGGTTAAGAAGAGATGGGTTGGGCCGCGTGTGGAAAAGAGGCGTGGCTGGGCTGGGGGTGCACGAGCGGAAGAAGCGGGGTGCAGGAATCAACAAGGCTGAAGGCGTGAAGAGGAATACGCAGGGGTGTGAGAATGAAATAAAAAGGGGGTGCGAGTAACGAAAAGGTCATGTGTTGCGTGAAGTGAAATTTGGATCGATTTGATTTTATTCTTTGCTTGCACCACCAAATTTTATTTCTTACACACCCCTTCTCAAATAAAAAAAAATCATTTTTCTTTTTCTTCTCCTTTTATTTATTCTTTATTATAAAACCAAAAATATTATTTATTATTACTACTACTAATTAATTAAAATTTAAAATAAATAACAAAATAAAATAAAAAAAAACCGGACAAAATTAAGGTACTACAGCTGCCCCTCGTTAATTATATTTTACTCGAAGGTCTTCGTGCATTCGTTGTAAAGATAATTAAGGACAAAGGACACCAATTTTGTCCAAAACAAAAGATTTGAGAACGCGGGATTGGCTCCCGACTTTGATTAGAGATTCCAGGTTCGGTTTCTTGGTGAATTTCCGGTGAGGTGTAGGCTTGGTTCCTAGCTCTTACAAAATTGGTTTTGACTACTTCTCTACTTAGGGAAGGTCTGGGGTGTGAGCTTCTACGTCACTCAACACGAGTTCGGTCGACCAAAGAAAAGCGAAATGAGTTTCTGACTCGTGGTTGATTTTAGTAATATAAGTAATGACCCTTTGAATAATGCAAGCGCTATTTCCTTGTATTGATCATGCATGAATGCAGCGAATGTCATGTTATGCATGAATGTTGTGTTATTATGGGGAGCGTTGTATTTCCGACGCCTTTCCAAACCCTTCTTGATAATTAGCCAGAGGTCCTTTTTATTGGCAACTTCGGAGCTAGTTAGCTTGGCCCTTTGTAATGTGCACAGCGCTGATGATTCTGCATTTTGGTGGTACGTCCTGCTAAATTCCTCTCTTTGACGGGAAGATGCTAGATCCCTTGGATCCTTTCAGAATTTTCAGTAGTTATGAAATGCTTTTATGTTTTGATCTGCACATGTTTATTTTTAGCATGAATTTCTTTTAGAAAGAAAACGCAGGTTGATAAAATCCCAAGTTGAGTTCAGGAGAGATAGGAATAAGCATCCTATTGTGCCAATAGCATTTAATAGGCGATGTGGATAAGAATGAATTTCCATTATCATGGGAAAATATTACAAGTAGGACAAATTTGTTTCTGCTAGATAGGAACTGGTAAGCAAAGTTAAATCCGCTAATAATCCTTTTGAAAACAAATTGTGCTGCTCTTTCGCGATCCAGACCCTGACGGCCTTCTTGATCACCCCCAAAAAATTGCATTTGTTCTGCTCTTGCCTGTTTTTGCTCCTGTGGGTCAGGTTCTAGCTCTGACTACCCTTGATGTATTTGGCTTGGATTTTGCTTAGGCCGCTCTTTGCGAGTTTTCGACCTAGCAGGTTACCCTAAATCGCCTTTGCGAGTTTTCAATTTAGCATTTTTATTGGACCCTACCTTTTGCCTAGGTCGCCTTTTGGTTTTCGACCTACCTGTCGCTTCTAATTTTGCCTAGTCGCCCTTTCGGGTTTTCAACCTAGCGAGCTCTTTTTTTGTTTTTTGTTTTTTTGCTTTTGCTTTTGTTTTTGTTTTTGTTTTTGTTTTTTCTTTTTGATGTGGGGCGTCATCCTAGACATAGTACTTTTTGACCGCATCCGAATTCACCGGTAGCGGTAGATCATGTCCCTCCATATCTGCAAGGATGAGGCTTCCTCCTGAGAATGGCATTTTCACCACATGTGGACCTTCGTAATTTGGGGTCCATTTTCCGCTGGTCTTTCTGAATAGGTAGAATCTTTTTCAAAACCAATTCCCTTCAGTAAATTCTCGATGATGCACCTTCTTTTCATATGCTCTTTTGAGCCTCTTTGATATAATTGTCCGTGACATATTGCCTCCAACCTTTTCCCTTCGATGAGATTCAGTTGGTCATAACGAGTCCGACCCATTTGGCTTCTTCGAGCTTGGTTTCCATGACTACCCTTAGAAGGGATCTCTACTTCTATGGGTAATACCGCTTCCATTCCGTATACTAGGGAGAACTGAGTTGCCCTGTGGAAGTGCGTCGGAGTTCGGTATCCGTAAAGCAAAAGGGAGCATCTCATGCCAATCCTTGTAAGTTAACACCATTTTTTGGATAATCTTTGATATTCTTGTTGGTCGCTTCTGCCCCATTCATCTTAGGGGCGATAAAGGGAAGAATTGTGGTGCTGGATTTTGAAGTCATCACACAATTCTTTCATCATTTTATTGTTCAAAGTTGGTCCCATTGTCCGTGATAATCTTCCTTGGCAAACCATACCGACAAATTATTTCCTTCTTGATGAATTTGACGACTATATTGCGGGTCACATTGGCATAGGAGATTGCTTCACCCATTTCGTGAAGTAATCAATGGCCACGAGGATGAAGCGGTGTCCATTAGAGGCTTTCGCTCAATCATTCCTATGACATCCAAACCCCACATGGAAAATGGCCAGGGTGCACCGAGGACGCGTTTAAGGAAGTTGGAGGCACATGAATATTATCAAAGATAAGTCCGACACTTATGACATTTCCTCACATGTTTGATGCAATCACCTTCCATTGAAAGCCAATAATATCCCGCTCGAGAATCCTTTTAGCCATTGCGCACCCATTGGCATGGGTCCCGGCGAACCTTCGTGGACGCCATCGATAATTCATCTTGCTTCATGGAATCTACGCACCAGAGGAGTACCATGTCGTGATTTCTTTTGTAGAGTACGTCACCATTCAGAAAGAAACTCATAGCGAGCCTCCTCAAAGTTCTTTTGTCATTTTCTGAGGCGCCCAAAGGATATTCTTTGTTCTTGAGGTAGCATTTAATGTCGTGGTACCATGGCTTTCCATCTGGTTCATCCTCTATCAACTGGCAATAAGCGGGGCTTGCACGGCTCTCCATCATGATGAGAGACATTTCTTTATCACTGTTTATCCGGAACATGGATGACAATGTGGCTAGTGCATCGGCTAACTGATTACTCTCTTGCGAAATATGTTGGAAGGTGATTCTGTCAAATGATTCGACGAGTCCCTGGATGTACCTGTAGTAAGGGATTAATTTGGAATCCCGAGTTTCCCATTCTCCATTCAACAGGTTGATAACCAGGACGGAATCCCCGTAGACCTTCAGAGCCTTGACTTTAGTTTCTACGGCAACCCTGATTCCTATGACACAAGCCTCATACTGCGATATTATTGGTGCAATTGAAACATAGGCGCAAAGAATGGGGATGTGCGTGTTTTCTCGAGAAATCAGATGTGCCCCGATTCCGTGCTCCCAACGCGTTAGAGGCTCCATCAAACATCATTGTCCACTCGCCTCTTGATTCTTCTTTTTCAGCAGACATTATATTCTCATCGGAAATTCATAGGGATCGTGAATGGTTGTCCATGGGTTGGTGGGCTAAGTATTCAGCGAGCGCACTACCTTTGACAAATTTTGAGAGACATACCGAATATCATATTCTGATAATAGCATCCGCCACCGAGCAATTCTTCCTGTGAGAGCGAGCTTCTCAAATACATACTTGATCGGATCCATTTTTGACACCAACCAAGTCGTATGAGAAAGCATGTCTTTGTCTTAGACGGTGGGATCGGCCCAAGCAAGGGCGCAACAAGTAATGCGTTCAACACCGAGTAATTAGCTTCATAACTTGCAAACTTCTTACTTAAGTAGTAAATGGCATGCTCTTTTTACCAGCCTCGTCGTCGACCGAGCACACATCCCATAGACCCGTGTAATCTTGTCAAGTTGAGGATCGTGGGTCCGCTCGAACCCAGGTACTAACACGGGAGGCTCTCGCAAGTCTTGCTTGATTTTATCGAAAGCCTCTTGGCACTTCTCATTCCATTCCTTGGTCTTTGCGTAACAACTTGAAAATCGGCTCACAAGTGTCAGTGAGTTGTGATATAAACCGAGAGATATAATTCAACCTTCCTAGGAAACTGCAAACTTCCTTTTCTGTACGAGGAGCTGGCATTTCTAAAATGGCTTTTACTTTTTCTGGGTCCACTTCGATTCCTTTCTGACTTACGATGAATCCCAACAATCTTCCTGACTTGACACCGAAGTTACATTTGGCGGGGTTGAGCCTTAAACGGAACTTTCTCAATTGCTCAAAGAGTTTCCGCAGATTGGTTATATGATCCTCTTCAGTTTGCGACTTAGCGATCATGTCGTCCACGTAGACTTCTATCTCCTTGTGTATCATATCATGGAACAAAGTCACCATTGCCCTTTGATAGGTTGCCCCGGCATTTTTTAACCCGAAAGGCATCACTTCGTAGCAAAAGGTGCCCCAAGCTGTGATGAACGTGGTCTTTTCCATGTCCTCCCTGGCCATTTTTATCTGATTATACCCAGAGAAACCATTCATGAAAGAGAAAAAGGCGTGATGAGCCGTGTTATCTACTAGGACATCGATATGTGGCAAGGGAAAATCGTCTTTGGGACTCGTTCTATTAAGGTCCCGGTAGTCGACACACATTCGAACTTTTCCACCTTTCTTCGGAACAGGGACGATATTAGCAACCCATTGGGGATACTTGGCCACGGCTAGAAAACCAGCGTCAAATTGTTTCTTAACTTCTTCCCTAATCTTCAAGGACATATCTGGTCTCATGCGTCTCAACTTCTGTTTGACGGGAGGGCAATCAGGCTTAAGCGGCAATTTGTGTTTGACGATATCGGTATCCAACCCTGGCATATCCTGATAGGACCAAGCAAAAACATCTTTATAATCCCGGAGGAGTTGGATTAATTCCGCCTTTACTCCTGGTGACATGGTGATGCCAATCTTGACTTCTTTTCTGTTTTCATCTGTTCCCAGATTGATTAGCTCAGTGGGTTCTTCATAAGGCTCAATCTTCCCCGATTCCCTTCTATAAGTCTCATCAATTCTGGTGAGAAGTCTTTGTCAGGTAATCTTCTTCACAATCTCCATTGGTATGATTAATCGGACCATCAAAGTCCTGGGCTTAAACTTCAAAGACAATTGTTTTCAGAAGTATTTTTGGTGAACCTGCATTATCAAGGTTAGCAATAAGGGGAGAGTAAAGGAAAGAAGAGCAAAAGAGCGAGTGAAAATACTTGGGATAAAATCAAAATATGTTTCATTAATATTCGAAATATGCTAAAAGAAACATGCGGGGCCCTTTATCATTTCCTCTACCGCCTCGGGCTGAGCGGAGAGGTAAGCATTAGATGAATTACATTGAGAATGCATGAAGGATGCTAGGGTTCTCCACCAGTTCCCAATTGCAAGGCAGTGAAGAGCATGGGCGACCCAACTTTCATCGAAACAACAAGATAGTCCCCACAAAGCAGATACTTGATCCGATAGATCCATCCCGCGCTTCGGAAGCTTTGGCGGAGATCACAAATGGAGATTTTCCCCAGCTCGGGTTCTCGATTCTCAAGATGGGCCTTTCTCTTTTCTTTCTTTTCTTCGATCATCCTTTCCTTGTCTTTTTTAGTGGGTACGCACTCAGCCGCGCCGATCCTTGTTCTCGGAATTCCTAGGATTGAGGTCATACCTTCTTGATTCTTCCCACCCTTTTCCTGGTGGTATCCCCTTTAGCATGACACTGCCCACCATTAGTGCGGCATTGGATAGACAGGGTTTCTTAGTGGTGATCCTTACATAAGCGCTATCGACAATTTCCAACGCCTGAAACGAAGTTCCCAGGGCTTCCTCTGTAGCTTCAATGTAGCGTGTTGACATCGGCTTACTCACCAGCAAATCTTGTTCTCCTGACACGATGACCAGTTTATCGTCCACTACAAACTTCAATTTTTGGTGCAAGGTGGACGGTACTACTCCCGCTGAGTGAATCCAAGGTCTTCCCAAAGAAGCAACTATACTGGGCACGATGTCCATTACCCGGAAGTTAATAGTGAAGGTGAATGGCCCGATCTGGATCGGCAGCTCAATCTCTCCCATTACTTCACTCTTGGATCCGTCGAAGGCCCTTACAAGCAATGTAGCTAGGCTTCATATGAGTTTTGTCAATGGGTAACTTATCCAAGGTAGATTTAGGCATCATATTTAGGGAGGACCCATTATCTATGAGGACCTTGGCCACGAGATGCTCCTTACACTGAACCGAAATATGCAGTGCTTTGTTGTGTCCTCTTCCTTCCGCAGGTATCTCCTCATCATTGAAGTACAAATAATTGCATGCAGTGATGTTGCCAACCAGGTCACCAAACTGATTCAATGTAATATTCTGAGATACATGGGCCTCATTCAGAACTTTCATTAGCATTTTCCTATGGCTCTCAGAGTACGTCAATAAGGCGAGTAGGGACACTCTCGCTGGCGTGCGATTCAACTGGTCTATTACCTCATACTCGCTTTGTTGAATGAGCTTGAGAAATTCAGCAACTTCCTCATGGGGGATTTCTTTCTTATCCTCCTTCCCCATGTTGCTTTCCTCGATCACAACCTCTTTTCCTTTGTTTTTAACTTCAATCGGCTTTTTTGCAGTTTCTTCCACCAATTCCTTTTCTGGTTCTTCTACGGTATTTCTTACCGGCTCTTTATCTGGGGCATAGACTCGCCCACTCCGTGTCATCCCTCCTATTCCCACAATATTGGTGACCGTCGGAGGACATTGCTGCCTACCATTCCCTTCAACTCGGATTTTGCATCATATATCCAAGGGACTGTTTGTCTTCCTTGTACGGAAAAGGAGATGGTATTTGAATAGTGATGGCCTTAGGGGCATTAGCCGCTGTAGGAGATGCACTCTTAGTGAATTGAATCACCAAAGGTTTTGGGATCATGGTTCCTGAATCTTGGACCATGGATACTTCATTTTCCTTTTGAGAGATAATTCGGACCATGTGCACATCGAGTAATTTTTGGAGGATGACCTTAAACTCTTCACACTCCTTGGTGGACAGGATGTCTTCATTGTAAGGAGTTTCCTTGTTGACTTTTAACTTTTCAATCGCACCAGGCTCATGAGTTTGTCAATACTTCACTCATCGGGATTTCTACTTCAACAACATCCCTTATTATCCTTCTCCCATATTCGCCCCTATCATATTCACCGACGCAGCTTAGTGGTTAGGTAATCTGATTACTCCCCACGTTTGGGCTATTCTCCTGGACGCTCATCCATTTTGCATTTATCAGCCTTTGGACTTTACCTTTCAGAGCTCGGCAATTTTCTATGGAGTGGCCTGCTGCCCCGGCGTGGTATTCGCAGGTGGCATCTGGATTATACCATTTTGGGAATGGCGGTTCCATGGGTTTCTGGGGACAAGGAACCACCAATGAGGTTTTGAGCGAGTCTTTGGTAAACATCTTTGTAACTCATAGGGATCTTATCAAACTGGATCGGGTTCCTTCCTTGGGAGTTCTGAGCTCTTGGCTGATTAAAATTCTGACTTCCTTGATTATCGGAAATGGGAAACGCTGACGTGGTAGTTTCCGCAACGTATAGAGGGGCACTACTCACCGCATTTATCTCTCCTTCTTTCTTCTTCTTGACGAAGGATTTCTGTGTTTTGGATGATGAAGTGTCGTTATGGATTTTTCCACTGTGCATCCCGATTTCCACGCGTTCCCCTATGACAATCAAATCAGAAAAGCTTGAGAACATGCTTCCAATCATTTTATCATAGAATGGAGGCTCAAGCGTGTCGATGAATGTATCAATCATCTCTTTATCCAATAGGGGGGCTCCACTTGAGCAGCCATGCTCCTCCATCTCTGGGCGTATTCTTTATAGCTCTCAGCGTCTTTCTTCTTCATATTTTGCAACCGTTACTACTGGGGCCATATCCATATTGTACTTGTACCGCTTGACTAACGATTTGCCAAGTCTTTCCATGAGCGAATTTTAGTACGCTCTAATCGCATATACCACCGCTGAGGGTGCCCTGATCAAGCTTTCTTGGAAGAAATGAATTAGGAGCTTGTCATCGTGGGAATGGGAAGCCATCTTTCGGCAATACATGACCAGGTGGCTCTTGGGACATGTCTCCCTTTGTACTTGTCGAACTTCGGGTACCTTGAACTTTAGAGGTATAACTACATCGTAGATCAAGCACATGTCCAAGCATCGAAGCCAATGTGATCTCGCCTCAATGGCCTTTAACTTTTCCTCCATCATCCGAAACCTTTCCTTGGCTTGAGCATCCTCCCGAGGTGTGAAGTTAGGCATGCACTGAGCACTTGTGTTCAACCCGGTTCCATCATTCGTAGGTGTCCGCTCTTGTGAACTACTGAGATAGGTATTTCGTTCTCTTCGGTGATTCTCCTCCGCCCATTATGCATGTGGTGTTCGGCGATTAGTTGCTCGCAGGGTCAACTTGGCATTTAGGGCCATCAACAGATCGAACATCCGCCCATTCGTGCACTCATCTGGTCAAGTTCTCCCCGCATAGCCTCTTGACTCTGTTGCATGGCCTGCTGATTTTGTTCTAACGCGTCCATGAGCCTGGCTTGCGACCTTGTTCTGTAAGGATGCAGATTCTTCGTGTTTATTTCTGGGTTCAGAAGGACAATATGAGTATGGAGGAGTTGTTTATGTTATGCTCATATTATGTATGCCATGCACGTTTATTTATTTACTTAATTTGTTTTATCGGCTTATCGGAGAATCGCAAAAACTTTGTAAATGTCTCATCGGGTTGCTGCGTATTGCAAGGATAAATATTCCCATCAAAAGAAAATACCATAATTCAAGTTGCCCTGAGGGCTTACAAAATTGAGACGGAAATTGAAATTGCGAGAATTCAAATAAACGACAAAAGACTAAGGGGATAGGGTTTTTAACTGGCCACGCTTGATCCGCTTCTCCAACTCTCCCACTAAGCTCTTGCGATTTCTATGAAGTTCTTCCCTTTCCTCGGTAAAGGTCAGAAACCTACTGCGGATTCTGCTTCTTCCAAGAGTTTTGGCATATCTTGGATACCTCTATTTGCGAGCCAGACCAATTTAGAGCAACGATCCATCCAAGATCTGGGTTTCTCGATCAAACCAAGTAATGACTTCCACGATCATCAATTTTCCTTGCATCTTTGAGGACTTTCTCACGTTCCTCCTCGAGATCTATATGGTAGCCTATGAACTTTTCTTCCCCAATTCTCCTTTCTACTTCGAGTTGGGCCTCGTGCAACTGCATGGTATTTTTCAACTGTTGTGTCAAGCTTTCAATCCGTTCTTGTAAAGCCTTACTAGCCTTTTGAGAATCAGTCCACATTTTCCTCAAATCCCCTTTTTCGCAGAGAACCAAACTTAATTCCTTTTTCACTAAGTCCAATTGTTGATTTGCTGCTTTCAGACAGCCTCGAGTCTGAGACCGGCTTGCTTTTTCATCCTTGGCCCTCTTTTGGGCCTCCTCTAGAAATCCAGCTTTTCTGTCACATTCATCTCGTAGGACTTCTATATCTTGATATGCCCTTTTCAAATTCTCCCGAAGAAGTTTCTTATCCTCTTTCACCTTCTCTAAGGCCAGCTTCAATTCTTCCACTTCTTCATTCTCGGCAGGGGGTGGAGGTGGCATTTCTGGGACTAAAAACAAGTTTCGAAAAGGTAACTTGACTTGCTGAACTCTTACCGCAACCCATTGACGGTACTTTTCATCCGTATGAGTGCTCTTGCGCCCTAGTGGTTTCCTGATTACTTTCCTTCAAGCTCGGCACACTTTTGTGAACAATGCCAAATCTCGATGATGCACCTTCTTTTCATATGCTCTTTTGAGCCTCTTTTGATATAATTGTCCGTGACATATTGCCTCCAACCTTTTCCCTTCGATGAGATTCAGTTGGTCATAACGAGTCTGGACCCATTCGGCTTCTTCGAGCTTGGTTTCCATGACTACCCTTAGAGAAGGGATCTCTACTTCTATGGGTAATACTGCTTCCATTCCGTATACTAGGGAGAACGGAGTTGCCCCTGTGGAAGTGCGTACGGAAGTTCGGTATCCGTGTAAAGCAAAAGGGAGCATCTCATGCCAATCCTTGTAAGTTAACACCATTTTTTGGATAATCTTTTTGATATTCTTGTTGGTTGCTTCTCGCCCATTCATCTTAGGGCGATAAAGGGGAAGAATTGTGGTGCTGGATTTTGAAGTCATCACACAATTCTTTCATCATTTTATTGTTCAGGTTGGTCCCATTGTCTGTGATAATCTTCCTTGGCAAACCATATCGACAAATTATTTCCTTCTTGATGAATTTGACGACTACATTGCGGGTCACATTGGCATAGGAGATTGCTTCGACCCATTTCGTGAAGTAATCAATGGCCACGAGGATGAAGCGGTGTCCATTAGAGGTTTTCGGCTCAATCATTCCTATGACATCCAAACCCCACATGGAAAATGGCCAGGGTGCACTGAGGACGTTTAAGGAAGTTGGAGGCACATGAATATTATCAGCATAAGTCTGACACTTATGACATTTCCTCACATGTTTGATGCAATCACCTTCCATTGAAAGCCAATAATATCCTACTCTGAGAATCCTTTTAGCCATTGCGTACCCATTGGCATGCGTCCGGAAGGAACCTTCGTGGACGTCATCGATAATTCATCTTGCTTCTGCGGAATCTACGCACCGGAGGAGTACCATGTCGTGATTTCTTTTGTAGAGTACGTCACCATTCAGAAAGAAACTCATAGCGATGGTATTTGTCTTCCTTGTACGGAAAAGGAGATGGTATTTGAATAGTGATGGCCTTAGGGGCATTAGCCGCTGTAGGAGATGCACTCTTAGTGAATTGAATCACCAAAGGTTTTGGGATCATGGTTCCTGAATCTTGGACCATGGATACTTCCTTTTCCTTTTGAGAGATAATTCGGACCATGTTCACATCGAGTAATTTTTGGAGGATGACCTTAAACTCTTCACACTCCTTGGTGGACAGGATGTCTTCATTATAAGGAGTTTCCTTGTTGACTTTTAACTTTTCAATCAGACCGGCTCTGCGGAGTTTGCTGAATACTTCACTCATCGGGATTTCTACTTCAACAACATCCCTTATTATCCTTCTCCCATATTCGACCCCTATCATATTCACCGACGTGCTTCCGTGGTTAGGTAACGGATTACTCCCCACGTTAGGGCTATTATCCTGGAAGCTCATCCATTTTGCATTTATCAGGCTTTGGACTTTAACTTTCAGAGCTCGGCAATCTTCTATGGAGTGGCCTGCTGCCCCGGCGTGGTATTCGCAGGTGGCATCTGGATTATACCATTTTGGGAATGGCGGTTCCATGGGTTTCTGCGGACAAGGAACCACCAATGAGTTTTTGAGCAGCCGTAAACATCTTTGTAACTCATAGGGATCTTATCAAACCGATCTGTTCCTTCCTTGGGAGTTCTGAGCTCTTGGCTGATTAAAATTCTGACTTCCTTGATTGTCGGAAATGGGAAACGCTGACGTGGTAGTTGCCGCAACGTATAGAGGGGCACTACTCACCACGTTTGTCTCTCCTTCTTTCTTCTTCTTGACGAAGGACTTCTGTGTTTTGGATGATGAAGTGTCGTTATGGATCTTTCCACTGTGCATCCCGATTTCCACGCGTTCCCCTATGACAATCAAATCAAAAAAGCTTGAGAACATGCTTCCAATCATTTTATCATAGAATGGAGGCTCAAGCGTGTCGATGAATGTATCAATCATCTCTTTATCCAATAGGGGGGCTCCACTTGAGCAGCCATGCTCCTCCATCTCTGGGCGTATTCTTTATAGCTCTCAGCGTCTTTCTTCTTCATATTTTGCAACTGGTTACGGCTGGGGGCCATATCCATATTGTACTTGTACCGCTTGACGAACGCATTTGCCAAGTCTTTCCATGAGCGAATTTTAGTACGCTCTAACTGCATATACCACCGCGAGGTGCCCGATCAAGCTTTCTTGGAAGAAATGAATTAGGAGCTTGTCATCGTGGGAATGGGAAGCCATCTTTCGGCAATACATGACCAGGTGGCTCTTGGGACATGTCTCCCCTTTGTACTTGTCGAACTCGGGTACCTTGAACTTTGGAGGTATAACTACATCAGAGATCAAGCACATGTCCGAAGCATCGAAGCCAATGTGATCTGCCCCCTCAATGGCCTTTAACTTTTCCTCCATCATCTGAAACCTTTCCTTGGCTTGAGCATCCTCCTGAGGTGTGAAGATAGGTACAGAATTCTGAGCACTTGTGTTCAACGGGGTTCCATCATTCAGAGGTGTCCGCTCTTGTGAACTACGGATAGGTATTTCGTTCTCTTCCGGCTGATTCTCCTCCGGCCCATTATGCATGTGGTGTTCGACGATTCGTTCTGCTTCTGGGGTCAACTTGGCATTTAGGGCCATCAACAGATCGAACATCTGGCCCATTCGTGCACTCATCTGGTCAAGTTCTCCCCGCATAGCCTCTTGACTCTGTTGCATGGCCTGCTGATTTTGTTCTAATGCGTCCATGAGCCTGGCTTGTGACCTTGTTCTGTAAGGATGCAGATTCTTCGTGTTTATTTCTGGGTTCAGAAGGACAATATGAGTATGGAGGAGTTGTTTATGTTATGCTCATATTATGTATGCCATGCACGTTTATTTATTTACTTAATTTGTTTTATCGGCTTATCGGAGAATCGTAAAAACTTTGTAAATGTCTCATCGGGTTGCTGCGTATTGCAAGGATAAATATTCCCATCAAAAGAAAATACCATAATTCAAGTTTCCCTGAGGGCTTACAAAATTGAGACGGAAATTGAAATTGCGAGAATTCAAATAAACGACAAAAGACTAAGGGGATAGGGTTTTTAACGGTCACGTCGGATCTGCTTCTCCAACTCTCCCACTAAGCTCTTGCAGTACTCTATGAAGTTCATCACTTTCCTCGGTAAAGGTCGGAAACCCATCATGCGGATTCTCGCTTCTTCCAAGAGTTCGGCATATCTTGGATACCTCTATTTGCGAGCGGACCAATTTAGAGCAACGATCCATCGATCAAGACGGTTTCTCGATCAAACCAAGTAATGACTTCCGTGATCATCAATTTTCCCTTGCATCGCGAGGACTTTCTCACGTTCCTCCTCGAGATCTATATGGTAGCCTATGAACTTTTCTTCCGCAATTCTCCTTTCTACTTCGAGTTGGGCCTCGTGCAACTGCATGGTATTTTTCAACTGTTGTGTCAAGCTTTCAATCTGTTCTTGTAAAGCCTTACTAGCCTTTTGAGAATCAGTCCACATTTTCCTCAAATCCCCTTTTTCGCAGAGAACCAAACTTAATTCCTTTTTCACTAAATCCAATTGTTGATTTGCTGCTTTCAGACAGCCTTGAGTCTGAGACCGGCTTGCTTTTTCATCCTTGGCCCTCTTTTGGGTCTCCTCTAGAAATCCAGCTTTTCTGTCACATTCATCTCGTAGGACTTCTATATCTTGATATGCCCTTTTCAAATTCTCCCGAAGAAGTTTCTTATCCTCTTTCACCTTCTCTAAGGCCAGCTTCAATTCTTCCACTTCTTCATTCTCGGCAGGGGGTGGAGGCGGCATTTCTGGGACTAAAAACAAGTTTCGAAAAGGTAACTTGACTTGCTGAACTCTTGCCGCAACCCATTGGCCAGTACTTTTCATCCGTATGAGTGCTCTTGCGCCCTAGTGGTTTCCTCGATTACTTTCCTCCAAGCTCGGCACACTTTTGTGAACAATGCCAAATCAGGAGCCCCGATCATGTATAATGAAAGCGGCTAGCTCTTCTTCGACAGGTTCTCCCAGCATGGGTGCACCGAGTTGTCTCAGGGCCAGAGTAGGATTGTAGTTGATGCAGCCTATAGTTCCAATGAGGGGTACGTTGGGGAATTCTCCGCACCGATAGATCACCTTTTTGATTTCTTGTTCTCTGGAATACCATATCACAGATTCTTCACTAAAACTCATCAAGTAAGCAGCCCATTCCGCATTGCTCCTAGGACCGAAGGGATGTCCCCTTTTTACCAAGTGACCTTTCAACCATATGTACAAGATGGGGACACAACAACGAATTCGACCTCCTCCTTTCTCATGGCGTGTGTGGAGCTCATAGTATAAGTCCGCAAGAACGGCGGTAGTGGGATCCACACCTTGAGTTTTAAATGTTAGGAAGGCGTCAATGGCGGTTTTGTCCATAAAATGGTCCACATGAGGAAACAAGACCACTCCATAAATAATCAGGGCTACTACATCCATGGATTCCCTCAATTTTCCTTCGGCATAAAGGTCCTTAGCTTTTTCTTCTAGAAAGCTCCTGGAGTAAACTTCGAGATCTTCTTCTACCCTTAATGCAAATTCAAATCGATTGAGAGATACCCAAAGCAAGGAAATGGTACCTATCGTTGGAGTATGTTTTGCGTGGCCAGTGACGGGCCTTTAGTCCTTCCCGATCCCCAAGATTTTCTGATATTCTTCTAAAGTCGGTGCCATTTGGAAGTTCCTAACGTGAAACATCTCGAGAGGAGGTCGTGAAGCGGGCGATCTTAGTTAGGACTCCCACTTGTACGTCCACATTTATCGGATCCAATATATTCCCAAATTTCCCCACGAGCTAATCCGATCCAATCAGCATCCACTTTTTAGCTATGAAATCAACCAAGGATTTTAGATGCATCAAACGAGGCGGTTCGATCTTGAATTTCAAAGTGTTTCTCCTTTCTAACCACCTCAGAATCGCTCACCGAAGACATTTGTTCCAAAGATTTTTGAAATTTCCGATAAGCCTGAACGAATGGGAAATTAGTGTTATGGCATATGCATGAATGAATGAGTATGACTTTGTTTTCCAAAAGAAAAATAAAATTGCAAATTTACTTTATTTTCGAAAACACAGTCATTTTAATAAATATACCTTTTAGTACCCATTAAGTTTATTTTTAAAAAATTTGTTACCGTTATTACTATTATTATTACACCCTTCCTTTTTTAAAAGGCCTAAGTATCAATTTTTCAAAATAGTTGATTGGGGCTCTAAAAGAGAAGTTTATATCGTAAAAAATAATAATTGTTTTTGTGATTTTTTTTTGAAATAAATAAGCGAAAAAGATAATAAGGGAGCGTATGCTCCTTTTGTGACCAAGGTTGGTAATTCTTAAAGGATCCATGGTTCACATTAAGTGCCTTTCTTTGGGTGGATTAAAGTACTAAACTAAAAGGTCCCTAGAGCCAAGGGTCCCATTTGAAAATGTTACCACCAATAATATGTATACTATTAAGGGATGGTTTTTTCTCAAATGGAGCCAAACTCTAGGTGAGGCTTTCGTAGGAACCTACTGGCCGTACGTCCAGCAGAGCACCCACTATGCAGACTCTCCTAACTTAATGTTCACTCGGGCCCGGGTATAGGGCTCCCACTCATAGTGTGTGCAGATAAGTGTGCAAAGTGAAGTGTGTGAAAGGAGTAATGACCTAAAATTCTACCCGTTGCAAAATAAATAAACATATAATATTTACAAATGTCTTCTACCCTAGGGTTCAAATATACAAGCATATGAGCAAAATATACAATGAACAAATAGGAGTAGAAAAATAAAATACAAGGGAAATAAATCATGTAAGGCAAACAAAAAATTCAAACGATTATAAGGCCTAACTCTCTAGTGTCCCCAGTGGAGTCGCCAGCTGTGACAACCACCCTAAAATTTAAATGGAGCCTCCAACGATGTTTTTATTTCTAGGAAAACATTGGAAAACCTAATTTTGAATTTTTTTGAAGAAAAAGGTCTTTTGAACCAGATTTGAGTTCGGGAGTTGGTTACGCATAGGGAAGGTGTTAGCACCCCTAGAACGCCCATAAAATGGTACCCGTTAATTGTTTAGAGAAATTTGTTTGCCTTTGAAAATTAATTCCCTTTGTCAAGTTCATTAAATAACAAGGAAAAGAAACCAACAAAATTGTTAAAAACTTTACAAAGATCAAATAGAATCAAGAAAGCCTTTTAGATTGTATTTATTATTATTTCATCTCGTTTTAATAAAGTAGAAATACAAACTGAAGATAAGAATTAATTCCACAAGTTACTAACCTATTTATTTTAAAAAAATTTAAATAAAGAAACAAAATTTGAAAACTTCTTTTTGCTTTCATATCCCTTATCAATCTTTCATTCATTTCTGATTATTTATGAAATAAAAAATAATAATATTACAAATAAGTCCTTGGTTTGGGGCTGGCCCCATTGGAAGGCCAAACCAAACCCAAAAATTTTAATTTTGCTTTCAAGTCCTATTTTAATATAATAATTACAAATTGATCCCTTTTATCACATATTTACAATTCAGTCCTTTTTATAACGTATTTGTGGTTTAGTCCCTTTTTATCATATAATTGTATTCCAGTCCCTGCCTAGGGTTTGGCTCCGTTGGAAGGCCAAACCCTAGTCTCAACTCGTTTCAACTGAACCTCAACCAATCAACAGACAATCACAGCAGCAGAAAATGCAAAGAAGGCAAAGAAATGAGAAGAAAGAATCATGTCATATATGTTCCGAATCAGAACATTCAGTCCAACATACCATTCTTTTTACACAGTCATTGTAAGAAAAGGAAACAGAAAATACAAGGATGAAGAAAATGTGTGAACCTGAATTGAAGCTTCCCTGGAAATTTCCAGAAAGCCAAAGAAAGGATTCAGAAGAAACCTAAACTAATGGTGTTTTAATTTTGGTTCTAGGGGGCGGGGGCCTCACGGGTTTATGGCTATGGCCTCCTTCTTCTGCCTCAGCCTTCTTCGTCGTCTTTTTCTGCTTCAATGTGCTCCTCTATTTCCACTTAGGGTTCGGCTTCTTTCTCTCGGGTCCTTTTTTGGCTTGCTTTGTATGTCCTTTTATAAGCTCCAATCTTTGTCATCATCTGCGAAAAAAAAGGGGAACAAACAAGTCAGTCCAAAATTTAAAATCAAATATTAGATAAAAAAAATAGGAAAGAAGCGAGGACTCCCTTTTTGGCTTCCAGATTGTGATCTTCAGGTCTGATTTGCCTGAGAGGAAACCGTGATTTGGGGAGAGATAGGGGGAGGCCGCGGCTGGAGAGTGTGAAGATTAGGGTTGTCTTTGAAAGGAGAAAGGATAGGAGATAAGAGAAAGAGGATGGAGAGATTTGAGGAGGAAAATTAGGGTGAAGAGAAGATGAGGCGGGGCTAGGGTATGAGAGGTGATGAGGTTGAGAGAGGATGAGGGTTCATGTGTGTTTTAGGGTTGGGGTTGAAGGTGAGAGCGTGTGCCGCAGAGCAAAGCGAAGAAGATGTTTGAGAGAGAGAAGGAGAAGCGAGAATGGAAGATTAGGTTACGATGTGAGGGAATTTAGGGTTAAGAAGAGATGGGTTGAGCCGCGTGTGGAAAAAGAGGCGTGGCTGAAATTTGAGGGTGCAGCGGAAGAAGCGGGTGCAGGAATCAACAAGGTCAAGGCGTGAAGAGGAATACTGTGAGTGTGAGAATGAAATAAAAAGGGGTGCGAGTAACTAAAGGACATGGGCTGCGTGAAGGTGAAATTTGGATCCAGCTTGATTTAATTGCTGTTTGCACCACCAAATTTTATTTCTTACACACCCCTTCTCAAATAAAAAAAATTCCATTTTTCTTTTTCTTCTCTTTTTATTTATTCTTTATTATAAAACCAAAAATATTATTTATTATTACTACTACTAATTAATTAAAATTTAAAATAAATAACAAAATAAAATAAAAAAAGCCGGACAAAATTAGGGTACTACAGTAAAGAATACAAAAATTAAAAGTTGATCAATATAAATCACTTTGTTTACAAGAAAATCTGACTTGACCTAACTGAAAGACTTTTCTTCATTAGCATATATCAATCATCCCGGAAATGCTATCAAGAACCTAATGCCATAATGAGACCTGAAAATGCCATAAAACCCCAAAAATGAGTAACACTCAGTGACAATACGAAATTTTAATAAAATAATTTGAACTATGGCAATTCCAGCCATACCTAGTGTGATAGGTATGGAAAAATCCTCCCTTTAAATAATCATATATATATAGGTAGCATAACGGTAGTATTCTCATACAATAACTCAACGAAACAAGAGAGCATAAATAAAATACAATTACCAATAGGTAGGTAGATGCATGCCATAAATACATTTACCCATAACAATAAAATGCATATGATGCATTATATACAATGAGTGGGGTCCATTCATCTACTCCATGGAGAGATCTCATAATCGATGGAGCGGTTGGGAGGACATGTTCCGTATTCATCAACACAAATCATGGTGCAATTTCATATCTCAATTAGCATGCTATACGGCTGTACCGGAACACTCTGCCACCGATCCTGAGTGGTGTAGCGTCTCGTTGGGATCGTCACTGTGGGGTATCGAATACAACGGCGCAGGGGAGCTACCTCCTGGCCCCTTGTGGGATCTCGCACCGTGACGCCCCCAAGGCCATCTCAGCCTTCACTAGCGCACTCACACTGCACTAAGGTGTAGCTCTCTCCTTGGCATTATGCCAGAAATTCCGTACTCATAATATGCAAATGTCACACATAATACATGATAATATAAATGAATGTATCTTATTATTAGAATGTTAAGTTTTTGCGTCAATGCTTTCATTGATATAGCATTTCAATATCTCATTCGCATCAAATAGAAATGCCATTAACATCTAATCTTCTCCGTCAATCAATGACATGTATTATCCATGGTTCCCATACATATGTTTTGTCTCATCAATTCATTGCATACCTCCATAGCTTTGTGTTCATTTCCTTCAAATATTTCATATTTCAATAATCTTTCCAAATTCACAAGTTAAAATAATTCAATCAAACATAAATTGCTTATATACTCCGCATAATTTGTCTATTATTTACTTTCACATAATCACGCGCATTCTATATTTGGTATTGAGCCTCAAATTATAAAATAAATTTTATATAAGAATCATCCTTATAGCTCATGTTAAAGTTTGTCGATTTGTATACAAACAATCTAAGTCTATATTAACGAAATTGCTGAACTTATGGGATTAGTATAAAATTATAAAAATTTTACATTATTATGCTATAAGTAGTCTTGCAATTAGTTTCACTCAAAAAAATATCTATGACTAAAGATAAAATCAATTTAATTGAACTGCATTATCAAATTTAAGTAGAAATTATTCTAGCATCTTTATTTCAAAATATATGAATTTTCTTGTTCTTATCTTTATTAGAAAAATAACGACAGCACATTAAAGAAAAATCTTTCACCTAAAATGACAAGAAGACAGATGAGGATCACTCTTAAATTAAAAAGAATGGATGATTTTTAAATGACAAAACCAACACGTGGATGTAAAAAGGGGTAGAAAACGGATGCCTATATGTCATGGTAAAAGGAAATATAAAATAACGTATGCCCATTCATTTCTATGAGTATACGAGAAAGAGAAATTAACAACAAATGGGTTTCACCTCATTGACATCTCAACCCTCCATATATACTCGGCCAATCTTATATCATTCATTCACTAACTCACTTTATAATATTATAGCTACTAAACACAAATTAATTTATATTATTTTTCTAACAAGTATATATATTAATTAATGTTAATAATATCAGATATATACTTTCTAAATTTTATAGCAACGTAGAAGCTACATATAGATATAACTTGAGGCTGTTATTAGATATCATCTTATATATATACAGCTTATATATAACTTATAGTATATCTTATAACTTATATAATATTATATCATATTAAGCAAAGAGATTTACCTTTAAGAATTAACAAAACAATACTCAAATGAAAATTTATCAAATAACTTGAATATTAAAATAAATTAATAATTATTCCTAAACTAACTCATAATATAAGCCACACCAATATAGGGAGGTTTTAAAGTTTTTAGGGGCATCTATTGTCACCTTAAGCCTCTTGAAGAAGAGAAAAACTCCAAACCAAAGCTCCTTGTATTTAGTGAGAGTCATGGTTCCTCCTCTTAATTTTCTTCTTCTATTTTTGTTTTAGGCCTTTCTTCTTTGCTTTAAAACACTACTCTCTTAACTCTTCCTCTTCGTACGTCAGTGTGGGTGTTACTCTCAAAATTTGTGTGAGTAAGTGGAAGATGAAAATTGATATTTTATGTGCTAAAGGTGTGGCCAACAAGGAAGACAAAAGAAGAGAATAAAAATGAGAGTGATTGGTATTTGGAGGATGGAGTAGTTGTGGGTTTAGTTGTAAGAAATTTGATGGTGATTGAAGTGAATGAGTGAAAGGTATTTATAGAAGAAAAATCAACTTAATTTAGTTTTAATTTTTTTTTTAGACAAAATGGCATGCAAAGGCAATACAATAGGAGAATGAGATCCCAACTATGTTGACACCTCAGACCCTATCCATCGTTTGCAGCACGCCATAATTTATTAAAAAAATAAGAAAAAAGAATCCAAGTACAAGACATGGGGGGACTAGACCAAAACCCACGAAAAGATCATTTAAACATGAAAAAAAGAAGATAAAATCTATTATGAAAAAATTCCTCCAGTATAAAACTTGGGGGCAAATCCCACCAAGTGAAACAATTATTTGTGACACCATGAGAAGCAAGCCTGTCTGCACAAGATTTACCCTCCCTATAGATATGGATGACATGAAAGAGCATCTGCGAGATAAGAGACAAACAGTTACGCCACCGATTCTTGAACTTCCAAGGCACCAGGCCCATGTTTATTTTTTGAGTCACATTCTAGCCAAAGTTTATGCCAGCCCTTTCCATGAGCAACCTCAATAGCCTTCATAGCCGCCAAAAACTCTGCATGCAAAGACATTACTATACCCAGATTTTCTAAGAAACTACCAGCAATAGGCCTACTGGAGTCCCTATAAATAGCTCCACCAGCGGATAAACCAGGATTACCTTTAAAAGCACCATCCGCATTACACTGGATTCAACTTCAAGGGGGCTTGCGCTAGTTAACTTGGATGATTAGAGGAGCTTTGGGAGCATGACAAGCAACTGAAAAGTATTTAAGGATCTGGAAATCCTCCATAGAAGACGAAGTGGCACCCATAGATAGATTACCAGATAGCGACACCGAGGCAACAACAAGATGAATAGCCTGACTGCTGGTGACTCCTCTGCTATGAAAACGATGTTGATTACGAGTATACTAATTTGCCCATAACACATGGGTAAGGGCTGAGAGAACCACATCACCAACCCGGAAGCTCCAATTTTCCATACAAAAATAAAAAAAAGAGGTAATGGAGGAATGATCAATCCGAAACTGAAGGACAGAGCTATGCCAATCCCAAAGATAAGAAGCAAACTGACAATGGAAAAAAAAGGTGGCTAGATGTCTCAGAGGTCTTACCACAAAGGCTACACATGGAAACTGTAACACAACCTCGTTGTTGCAAATTATCATCTGTGGGAATTTTATTATGAAATAAGCGCCACACAATAAAGGATTTGGAAGGATGAATAACCTGAATCTAGATTGCTTTCCCCATTTGACCCATTGAACAACCGGCTGAAGCTTCAAATAAGCATCTTTAAAACTCAAATCCCCATTATCACTATCAGTCCAGACTAGGCAGTCCGCACTGGCGTCAATAGGAACAATAACCTTCTGCATATCCTCAAAGATATTAGGAAATGTAGATAGAAATGAGTGGGGAATAGCCCAAGATTGATCTATTAAAAAAATCAGCTACTGTAGCTTTCAAATCCGAGCGGTCTAAAGTAGGAATAGAGAGCCAATCAACAATGGATTAGCCAAGCCAATTGTCAAACCAAAAGTTAATATTGCTACCATCACCAATGCACCAGTAACTACTCTCTAGGACAGTCTGCATGAACTGACGGACCCCAGGCCATATAGAAGATTTTACAAAGTAAGCAATCAGTTTATTGAATCTAAGGAATCTGGCTTTAAGCAAAGATGCCCATTGCTGATTAGAAGAGAACATCACCTAAGAAAGCTTAAGCATGGCCGCAACATTTATAGACCTAACAGATCTAAGCCCTAGGCTGCCAGCTTCAATAGGGGAGCACACTTTTTGCTAAGCAACAGTGCAAAGTTTCCTAGCATAGAAATCACCTGACCAGATAAAATTCCTAATCCAAGAGTCAATTGTTTTGAGAAGATCATGGGCCAAGCATAGACATGAAAACTATAAATAAGTATGCCATGAATAATGGATTTCACTAACTGAACTCTCCCCTTGATAGATAACATAGATCCTTTCCAAGAAGAAAGCTTGTTTTTTATTTTATCAGCAATCAGCTGCAAGTAAATAGTCTTAGGCTTTCCTTTAAAGAGAGGCACACCCAGATAATTGAATGGAAGAGTACCAGCCAAAAATCCCAAAAAAATAACTCAAATCACGGATTCTAGCAGCTGACATAAAGCCCGCAAGGAATCTACACTTCTCCAAACTAAGATGCTGGCCAGAAACTGCCCTATATTCATTAAACAAAGCCATGAGATTAGTCATGTTCTTTTTCATAGCTCGGCAAAACACCATAATATCATCTGCATAGAGGACATGAGAGGGGGTGGCACAAGTACTGGGGCTGGACATAGGCATAAGCTTGCCCGAATCTATCAACTGAGAAATGCCCTACTCAAAACATCTTCAGCTAAGCAAAAAAAAAAAGAGGAGAAAGAGGATCACCTTGGTACTCCTCTTCTATAAGAAAAGTAGCCAGTCGGATGACCATTGACGGAAATAGAGAGCTTGACAGACTGAAGAATCACATGAACCCAGTTACAGAAAGTGAAGTTGAAATAGAAGGATTTCTACATACTAAGCAAAAAATTCCGGTCAATAGTATCAAACGCCTTTCAAATGTCAAATTTTAAAGCAATGTTGCCTCCGAAGGTCTTGCAATCCAGCATGTTGACTGCTTAAGAAGCAATACAAATGCAATCAGAAATTTGTCTCCCACGAATAAAGCCTCTCTACAAGCACATTAGTTATGACTTTGAATTGGAAGTTAGCCAAAGCAATTGGCCTATAGTCTCCAATTGTGTCTGCACCAAAGAACTTAGGAATCAAAGCAACAAGATTAGAATTCAAATTAGGAAGAATCCAATCTTTGGAGAAAAATTGGAGGGCCGACTGAAATAAATCATTACTAACAATGTCCCAATAAGTTTGAAAGAAGTACCCTCCAAAACCATATGGGCCAGGGGCACCTGTGCCATTCATGGAGAAAACCACCCCCTTTACTTCCTCTAAAGTAGGAAGATTAGTGAGCATAGCATTGTCCTCAGTAGAAACCAAATTAGGAGTTACCCTCTCAATGAGCCCAGAATCACGGCAATTATTTGCTGAAGCATAAAGAGACTGATAATAATTCAATACATGGTTCTCGATGTCAGCTTGTTTATCCAGAAGAACATCTCCAACCTTCAAAACAGACATTTGCTAGAAGCATGCCTGATTTTGGCAATATTGTGAAAATAAGAAGTGTTTCGATCCCCCTATGTAAACCAGTTAACATGGGCTTTTTCACGCCAAAATTCTTCTTCACAGGAAAGAGATTCCTGCAAATTCTTTTGAGCTACTAATTCTTTATCATTTCAAAAATCAGAGAAACCCAAATCAAGAATTCCCTTCTGAATGGCATCCAACTCCGACTGAGCATTATTAACTAGAAGATGCGCATTACCAAAAGTACTCTTGTGCTACTCCTTAAAAGCGGTTTTTAGCAATTTTAATTTCTTGGATATAACAAACATTGGATAACCCACCACCTCTTGGCCTCAAGTCCGCTGAACTAAACTATGATAGTCAGGATGTTAAGTCCACAAGCGGTGAAATTTAAAAGAGGAAGGAAAAGTATTGGTACCTCTTTGCATTACCAACAACAAAGGAAAATGGTCCGATTGACTCCTATTGAGAGTGCAACAAGAAGTGGCGGACCAGAAGGAGAACCAATCACCATTGCATAAAGCTCTGTCAAGTCCCTTTTCAATGTGAGCAGATGCCCTCCTACCATTAGACCAAGTGTATTGCACCCCTCTAGTAGGAAGGTGAGTGAGCATACAGGTGTCAGACCAAATCTTAAACTCGTCACAGGAGGCAACTGAGGGGCGACTGTGACACCCTTAACCCCGTTTTGGGTAAAAAAAAAAATATTCAAATAAAAAAATAAAAATTTATACGTGTTTGATTTTCAAATAATTATCTAATAAATAGCACCGTGCGGAAATAGTGTAAATATTTAAACAAATAAAATTAACATAATAAAATTTAATCCACGTAAAATTCCTATGATACTAGGGTATCCCATTTCGATAAAACTTTAAGTCAATTTTTTTAAATAAATAAAACGAGTATTTTTTTATGAATAAATCCAATAAAGCTAAATAAACTAAATAAACCCCCAAAAATATTTTTGTCACGTTATCTCCGAGCTATTACATAACCCAAGTTAAATCAAAGAAATTCCGTAGTTCTCAACTAAAAATAAAAATAACATCATAAAACAAAATTCAGCAGGCACTCATATTCTCACTAGTGCAGAAGGAGGATTTTATACCGGTTAAAATTGACATTTTACACCTGTTTTGGTGCCGGTGTAGATGCTCCCGGTGTTGTATGTTGAGTTTTTACACCGGTTATTTAACCGGAGTAAAATGTCAATGTTTTACACTGGTTATATATCTGGTGTAAAATTTTAATTTTCATTTATTTTTTATTTTTTTGAAAAACTTTTTACACCGGTTTTGAAAATAACCGGTGTAATAGACTAACCTTTTACACCGGCTATTTGAAACAACCGGTGTTAAAGGTCTGTCTTTTACACCGGTTTTTTTTTTGGTTTATTTAATAAAATTTTACGTTGGTTTCTTGTATAACCGGTGTAAAAGTTACACTTTTTTTCTGTTTATTTTTATCCATTCCTGCCCAGAGGCAATCTAAAATGACAATAAATAGGCAATAAATTTTACAAGAATTGGCAGCAGAATTGGCACCAAATGTGCCAAAATTTCAAACCATTTAAAGTTATCAAATTTAATCCATAAACATATGAAATATACACATAAACAAAGTTAAGATACATACATACATATATATATATATATACATATATATATAAATATTTTCAAAGAAGAAATTCATTTAGAAAATATCAATCAAGATTTTGACAATTGGGATATTTCCAAAATTAGAGATGAAGATCTCTATCAATCTATTTCAAAAAACTTTTGGCAACGTCAATCTGATTTTATAATAAAAAATGTTGAACAAAAGTACAAAATCCAATCTGATGATGAAGAGATTTATCTCCTATCCCAGGATAGTATAGATCATCACAAAGCCAAGAAATACAATTACTTACACATAGGTAGTGTGCAAGTAGGTATGAAACCCCTAACTAGAGAATCTCTAGATGTGGCAGTTCTTTTCTGCCTTAGGGACAAAAGACACAATCGTTTCCATGATTCCCTTTTAGGAACCGTAGAAACCATCCTTTGTCACGGCCCAATCTTTTCAATTGCTTCCCGGACTTAACTGTTAGTCTGGATGACAAAAACATTCTTGATGCTTTATTCTTGAATGTGAAACTTCATGGCTATGACATGAAGGAAGGATCTATTCTCGTTTCTTTGATCTATAGAGTTCAGTACAAGGTAATGAATTCTATTAGTTCAAATTTTGTCAAAACCAATTGTGATAAACATGGTGAAACCACTTTGTTTCTCACTGACAATTCTAAGGCCAACATTGTTGTGCCTAAAACAATCCAGTGGGGTGATGTCTCACTTCCAGAAAGATGGACCTTAGATAGAGCCACACCAAATTTCTACCCAAGGTTACACCCAATTTTCAAGAAATTCTTCAGCATCCTACTGGACACGTAGATTTAGTCTTTGATAGGAGAAATTCTTTCTCTTTGTCTAGGTCTAGTTCTATTAGGTCTGATAGCAATTTCCAATCTGCAGTTTCTAGGAGATCTTTCTCTAGGACCATCCCTAGGTCTATCCCTAGATCTGAACCTGAGCCTTCTCATGAGGGTTCTACAATCCATTTGCAGGGATTTGAAGCAACAACCCCTGTAAAAACCTCTTATCAAAGGGATGAAGAGGATCAATCTATCCATTCAATCGGAGTTACCTCCTAAAACCGCTTTGATTTTAAGTAAGAATCAAACGGCCAATCCTGTTATAGCCACTCCCTTCAAGTCCAGAAGTGAGAATGGACCTATTTCAGCCAAAGACATCAGTGATCTGATGGAACAAGCCAATTATACCAATAGGTATTTTCAAGCCTTAGGAGATAATAGCATGGATAAAGGTAAAACCGTGCTAAACACTTCCAAGTCTAAGGATCCTCAATCTTCCAATCAGCTTGAGAAACCTTTGTTTAATCCATATAGGATTTCAAAGAAACTCAAGAAGGCCTTGCAACTTTCTGATCCCAAAACCAGGATCAAGAAGGAAGTTGAAGAGTTCAAGGTGAATTTCTTGCCAAAATCAACAAACAATTAGAGCTCCATATGATGATTATTCCTGAATCACCTAGGACTCCACCTTCAATCACTTCTTCTAATAGAGATATTAATATGGTAGGTGAACCTTCCTTTATCTGCTCTGAAGAAACTAATTCGGACAACCCGAAAGTCAATCCGGTTATTCATAACCCAAACATCAATTGGAGAAAGCCGACCAAACTCTATTACCCTAGAGCCATGGCACCTGACCTCCTCTTAGAGGAAAAGGACTCCACAGCCAATTTTAAGAGTTTTAGTGCCAGCAACATCTATGAAAGGAACATAGATGGTGAGAATGAGTATGGCATTACTAAAATTCTTCAAAATATGACCATGGTAGCCACTGCCTATAAAACTACTAATGACTTTCCAGAGTCTATGATAGTAGAAATCTTAGTTGCAGGTTTCTATGGCCAGCTCAAAGGATGGTGGGATAATTATCTTACTGACCCTATGAGGCTTTCAATCCTTAGTGCCATTAAGTTAGATCCTGATGGTACTCCAATCATTGACAATGGCGCCAGTATCCCTGATGCCGTCAATACCCTAATATTTACAATAGCTCAACATTTCATAGGAGATCCTTCTCTGATTAAGGATAGATCTGCTGAGTTATTATCCAATCTTAGGTGCAAGACCTTAGGTGACTTTAGGTGGTATAAAGATACCTTCCTAACTAGGGTTTACACCAGAGAAGACAGTCAACAAGCTTTCTGGAAAGAAAAGTTTATTGCTGGTCTTCCAAAGTCTCTTGGCGATAAGGTTAGAGATAAGCTTAGAAGCCAAAGCCAAGATTCCAATTCAATCAATTATGAGCAGTTAAGCTATGGACAGCTTATTGCCCTCATTCAAAGAGTTGCACTCAAGATTTGTCAGGACGACAAAGTGCAACAACAATTGTCCAAAGAGAAGGCCCAAACCCGTAAGGAGTTAGGAACCTTCTGTGAACAATTTGGGTTACCCTGTGCTAACAAGCCCAGTAGCAAGCCCAAAGCCAAACATGGTCCTCCCAGACCTCAATTCTACAATCGGACCTTTAGGAAACCTAAACCTAAGCCCAAAACCCAATTGGATAATGAGAATAGGGAATCTCATCAATCCAAAGCCAAAATAGTCTGCTACAAGTGTGGAAAACCAGGCCACATAAGTAGATACTGTAAGCTAGGGCAACAGATTAAGACCCTTAACCTCAGTCAAGACATTGAGGACAAAATTAACAGTCTGTTAATTGAGACCTCTCAATCTGAGGATTCTTCTGATTATGAAGATTCCAACCAATCTTTCAATCATGTTTAGGACGATAATTTTACAGAGTCATCTAGCCAGATCAATGTTCTCACTAAGGAGCAGGAGCTTCTTTTTTATGTCATTGAATCCATTCCTGACCATCAAGACAAGGTCAAGTACCTTGAGAAGCTTAGGACTTCCTTCCTGGCAAAACCCCCTAGGAACCCTTTAGTTTCAAACAAATTCAATCTTAAGGATACTTTCAAAAGGCTAGAGAAATCTAGTATTAAAAAGGATCCTATTTCAGAACTTCAATCTGAAATCAATCTTTTAAAATCTGAAATATTGATTTTAAAACAAAATCAAAATCGTTTTCAAATGATTTTGGACAACTGGACAGAAGATAAGCCAACTTCTGAATCAGAACAATCGGAAGCTTCGTCTTCCAAAACAATTTCTTTAGGAGCTAATGCTTCTAAAATCAATCCTCTTCAAACAAACAAGGTTGATAATTTTATTGGCTTAACCAACCTTGTCAAAACAAAAATGTTTTTTATAAACATCAAACTGGTAATTAAGGATTTTACCCTTGATACCACAGCACTCTTTGACACAGGTGCTGACTTCAATTGCATCTTAGATGGGTTAATTCCCACTAAGTATCTTGAATTTACTTCAGAAAGGTTAAGCACTGCTAATGGTTCTAAATTAAAAGTCAAATTTAAGGTTTCCTCTGCAATCGTTCAAAACCAGGAGTATAAGGTTGAAACCTCCTTTTTACTGGTGAACAATTTAAAGAACAAAGTGATTTTAGGAACTCCGTTCATAAAATTACTTTTTCCTTTACAAATCACTAATGAAGGTATTTTTACCCAACATCAGAATCAATCGGTTATTTTCAATTTTTTGGAAATACCAAATTGCACAAATTGTGCAATCAATCATACTAACCCTGTGAAGAAGAAGTTAATTTCTGTTTTGCAGGATCAAGAATCAATCATGGAGTTTGAACATTTTCAACTCCCAATCCATCATCGAAGGAGATTTATTCCCTTGTCAGGTATAAACCTCGATGAAACTCAACAATGTCTGATGGATAACCTTTGGCTATCCTCTGACTTAAAAGATAGACTCAATTGCATGAATGCTCTTGCAGTTTATTTTTCAAAAATGAATTTTCATTTTCAAAATAAAAAAGGATCAAAATGTTTTCCTGATCCGCGATTTAAAAATGAATTTCAATCTCAATCTTCCAAACTCAAGGAAAGATCATTGATCTTCCTGAGGAAAATAAAGCCAATTTCAAAAGTAAGGATGAGTGCGAGAGTTCCGAGAGAATTCAAACACAAACCTACAATCAAACACTGTCCCTGAAAGATGAGTGTTTAACTAAAGCCAATCATGAAGATATGAAGAAGAAGTTTGTTCTGCAGACCTCTTTAATTATCGGCCAATTAACTAATCATACGGATTTTGGAATTAAGTATTTAATCCAAAGAAAATTGTATGATTCAATCTTTCAATCTTATGTTCAAGTCAGGAATGCCTTTGGGAGATTTCTGTAGGGAACATTCAAGCTCAAGGAATCCATGTTTTCCAACCCATGGCTTACTTTAGTTTTCCTTCCAATCATCCAGAAGACGGTGAAGACATTCAACGTCCCTTTACTGGAATTTTAAAGGCTAGAATAAGCCTTCCATTTTACCAGCCAATTCAATTCAAAGAAAAAGAATATACTATCTGGACATGGCTTGTTCTGGGTATGTTAGATTCTTTTTGGACTAATGACTCATCTGACATGGTTTTTGGTCCCCAAAAATTATATCTGCTTGCAGCAGCAATCCTTTTATCAACTGGCCAGTTCAATCAAAGGAGTTCATCAATTCATTCTGGTTAAGACATGAGCTTATCAGACAGGAATTCCTTCCTCCAACTGGATGGTTCAATCTCAAGAAGATAGGAGAAACTTCTATCTACAATCTTTGGGCAGTTCCAGGCTGTCTTCTAATCAAGGTATCAATACCTTTCTTCAACAACTACTCTTCAATGTTTGAAGAACTCAACAGTGAAGATCAATCTGAAGGAGTCTCAGAAGATGAAGTCGACCTTGACGATGTCGAGCTCCACAATCTAGAGAACAGGATGGAACCCTAAGATTCCTTTCTGATCTCCGCAAATTACGCCAAGTGCTCTAAACAGGAAAAGCAAAAGTCATCTACAACTGCTGCTGACAGCCTGTCGTGCACTCAATTGGTCTGAAGACCCCAATCAGTTATTTTACTGTAGCAAATAGTATGTAATAGTTTTGGTCATCCACCGGAACTATTCCGAATAGTTTAATTTCTCAATCTATTTAAGCAGAGCGTTGGTTCAGTGTTTAGCACGCTTCTCTGGAGGCCCTTTAGTCACTTAGTCTCCTCCGCTTCAAAGTTTAGAGAGAGTTCAGTGAGAGGTTCCCCTCTTCCCTCCTCCCCCAGCTATGTTATTGCTTTCTGTACTTTAATTTTGAATAAATAAAAGTATGTCCGATTCTGCTTTTATTTTCTGTTGTTAATTACCGCCTTCATGGCAGGTTCTTTATTTTGATTTGTATTTGCATCTCATGTTTTAATTTTTGTGTTTATCTTTTTATTTTGTTTTTTAAGTTCTTACTTCTGGGTTAAGTCCCAGTGTTATGTTATGCTGAGTCCGTCTCGGCCCTACTTTCCATTTCTTTAAAGTTCAGCTCTTAGTTCTGCTTCCGACCTCCTTGGACTGATGTTCATACCAATGTGGTCAAACAAGTCAAATCACAGGTTAAAGACCTTCCATGTCTTTACCTTCCCAATCCTCAATTTTTTAAAATTGTTGAAACAGATGCCTCAGACATTGGTTATGGTGGCATTCTCAAACAGAAAACTTCTTCTGGTAATGAGCAAGTGATTGCCTTTACTTCCAAGCATTGGAATTCTGCCCAGCAGAATTACTCTACTGTCAAAAAAGAAGTTTTATCAATTGTTTTATCAATTTCAAAATTTCAATCTGATTTGTTAAATCAAAAATTTTTGGTGCGTGTAGATTGTAAGTCTGCAAAAGAGATTTTACAAAAGGATGTTAAAAATCTTGCATCAAAACAATTTTTTGCCAGATGGCAAGCAATCTTATCAATCTTTGATTTTGACATTGAATACCTAAAAGGCAGCCAAAATAGTCTCCCTGATTATCTTACCCGGGAATATTTGCAGGGAATTGACACCAGCCCGACGTGTTCAATGGTCACAAGATCTTCTTCCTCTCGGGGAAGAGGGAAAGACAAAGGTAAGTTAATTCTTGCCTCAACAGGTACAACAGGGCATTTGGCCCAAAATCAATCTGAGTCATCGACTCAAAATCAATCTGGGTCATCAACCCAAAGCCAATCAGGGCATTCGGCCCAACCTGGGTCATCAACCCAGCACCAAACTGGATCTTTGATCCAACACCAATTAGGGTCTTCGACCCAAGCCCAATTAATCGGGTCATCAACCCGGACCCAACCTTCCAAAGGAACATCCAATCAAAAGAAAGAAGATTACTTCTTTCCAATCCAAACCCTTCAGGCCTTTCAATAGCAAGGACTGACAAAATTGCCAATCACCACTTGGGCTAAAACTGTTCAAGACAATCCATCTCAAGATCTGGATCTTGCTATCCAAAGCCAAAAAATGGAGATTGTCCAGGTAAATCCTAAACCAATTACAAAATCTCCAAAAAGCCAATATATCCCTAAACCAAATTACTGGCCCACAGTAGGTTTAGAACCCGAATGGTTGGATAAGGATATTAACAAAATCCCTTCCAAAATCTTTCCCTCGGGATTCAATTTTGTTCCAATCGTTTTAAACAAAACCCAATCATTCTATGAACTTATCCTCATAGATACTGAATCTGTTAAAATCAAACATTTTAGAGATTCACAAAATAATTCAATCACAACCCATTCAACTTTGCAGATTTTGAATGTGTTAACTCCATCAGCTTGGGGGCAGAATCCTTCCAAGTACAAGAAATTCTCAGGAAGCTTTAACCCGATGGGTTATTCTTACTGGGATTATGTTAAAGCCTGGGAACTCACCATCTTAGGCTTACAAAACAAATTTTTCAAGCACTCCTGACTCATTTACTTTAAAAATGGAGCAAGGTATCAATTTCCAAACTGGTTCCTTCACTGGTTGCAGTTCTTTGGACCAATCCCAGAAATCCTTCCTCCAGAGGTTGAAGAAGGTTTCCAATTATTTAAAGCCAAATATGATCAATCAAAGGACAATCTTCCGATAGATTTAAATTTCTTTGTAAATTTATCTTGGGTATTTACTTGGCAATTTAAAATTCTTAAATCTATTGTCACAAATGCTCTTCCATGGCTCCAACAACAGGCCTATGTTAAATGGTGGTCCGAATTTGATGGTTCCAGAGCATCAAAAGAAGGTGTAAAGAACTGGTTTAGGAAGAACCCTAAACTCCTCAAGTTTGCAGATACATCAGTCTGCCATCTTCAAAACCAAAAGTCTCAAATTTCAGCAGCTCTTTTAGGTTCATCAACCGAGCAAGACATGCTGACCAATCTGGAGAACATTCTCCAACTTTTGAAGCAATCTCAAGAAAATGATCCAGGCATGCCCTCATCCTCAAAGTTTAAGCAGGTTCTTCAACCAGCTTCTCTTCAACCTGAATCTGAAGGATCAGGAACTGAAGATCAATTTTATCAAAATGAAGATGACTGTTTCGGCATCTTCCCATCTGATTTCCAACCAGCCAATTCAGATGACGAGTTTCTACCGTCTCCAAAGAAGACTTAGTAACTGGTCCAATTTCTCTAATTTTGTCTTTTGCAGGAATAGGAAAAGATTCCACTCTGCTAAAGTCATCCACAATCACCGCTGACAGACTGTCCGGCACTCAATTGGTCTTTTGACCACCAATCAGTAAATTTTACTATTTGGCACTATTTGTAACTTATACTGTATCAAATAGTCTGTAATAGTTTAGGTTTTTTACCGAAACTATTCCGAATAGTTTAATTTCTCAATCTATTTAAGCAGAGCGTTGGCTCAGTGTTTAGCACGCTTCTCTGGAGGCCCTTTAGTCACTTAGTCTCCTCCGCTTCAAAGTTTAGAGAGAGTTCAGTGAGAGGTTCCCCTCTTCCCTCCTCCCTCAGCTATGTTATTGCTTTCTGTACTTTAATTTTGAATAAATAAAAGTATGTCCGATTCTGCTTTTATTTTCTGTTGTTAATTACCGCCTTCATGGCAGGTTCTTTATTTTGATTTGCATTTGCATCTCATGTTTTAATTTTTGTGTTTATCTTTTTATTTTGTTTTTTAAGTTCTTACTTCTGGGTTAAGTCCCAGTGTTATGTTATGTTGAGTCCGTCTTGGCCCTACTTTCCATTTCTTTAAAGATCAGCTCTTAGTTCTGCTTCCGACCCCCTCTTAGTATATGTATATATATATATACATATAAATATATATATATATATATATGTAAACAATATATAAACAATGTACAAAAAAAGGTAGTGCTATAAATATCTACATATACATCTAGTAGTCCTAGACCTCGTAGGAGAGGAGGCTGAAGAATCATCCATGATGCCTGCAGTATAGACAAAAAAAAAATGTTAGTCAGACTATAAATAATGAACAAATTAAATAACAAACATGCATTATTAACAAAAATATTATAATGCTATAAATAACAAATTTACTTGATCATTTCTCCTCTAATATTCCTTCTTGATGATCATCATGAGTGGCATATACATCGTCCACTTCATTTTCATCAGTGAAAGAAGGTCATTGTGTTGAGAAAGAAGGAGTGTCATATATATCTACAAATGCATCTTCATTTTCATCACTCTGATGCATGTTTCTTCTTTGGAGCACTACAGACCACCTATTGCTAGAGGGATCCTTCACATAAAATACTTGTTTGGCATGGAATGCCATGATGAAAGGCCCGTCTGTATAACCTATCTTGTCAAGGTCCACCAATATAAATCCTAATTCATCGATTTTACACCACTGTTACTGTTAACCCACTTACGTTTAAAAACAGACACTCTAAATTTACAATAATCAAGCTTCCAAATCTCTTCAATGACCCCAAAGTAAGCTATGGATGCTAGAATAGGGTTCTTATTCTTTGAACTAGAGAAGCGCATTGCAGAAGCCATGACCATAACCCCACTATTTTGCACAGTACTTCTGTCATCCTGTGGCTTTGTATAAAATGAAAATTTATTTATATTGTACCCACTCCAACATAAGACATTAAAGCTAGGCTCATTTGCTAGCCATTTTATGTCATCAGAAGCAGTATCATCATTCATAATATGTGGTTTAAACCAGCTTAGGAATGTCTTGTTATCCTCTTTCAACACCCATTGTTCGTTCATGTGGGGTTTTTTTGCCTTAACAATGGATTTGTGAGTCGACAAGTATGGCTTAACCTCATCAGTGTTATTCAATATGGATATATGTATGTGCCTGCATCACTTTCGCATGACCCATGTTCTTAACCTTTAGACCTCATGTACCCTTTGACAAGTAGTCTGTACAAAACTTAAGGCATTCTTCTATGATGTACCTTTCAATAATAGATGCTTTGGGACGGTATGGATTCTTCACATACCCTTTCAAGATCTTCATGTATCGTTCGATAGGGTACATCCACCTTAAATAAACAGGGCCGCACACTCTAATCTCCCTCACTAGATGGACAATTATGTGAACCATGATGGCGAAAAACAAGGGAGAAAAGAACATCTCCAATTGACACAACATAATAAAAGCCTCATTTTCCAAGTCGTCTAACTCCTGAGGGTCAATCACTTTACTACATACAGCATTAAAGAATAAGCATAATCTAGTTATGGCATGCTGAACCTTTTTTGGCAAGATGGTACGAATAGCCACTGGTAGTAGTTGTTGCACTAAGACATGCCAGTCGTGAGACTTTAAGCCAAGTAGTTTGAGATATTTCTTTGACACAAGACTCTTGAGATTTGAAGAGTATCCCTGTGGCACTTTCACGCCCTGTAGATACTCGCAGAAGCTTCTTCTCTCTTGTTTTGATAAGGTATGACATGCTGGTGGCAAATATGTCTTGTTACCTCTTGGCTCTGGAGCTAACTGTTCTCTTATGCCCATCTCAACCAGATCTAGAAGAGCAGTTAAACCATCCTTTGTCTTGCCCTTGATGTTGACAAGCGTACCGATTACACTATCACAAATATTTTTCTCCACGTGCATCACATCAATACAGTGTCTCACATCAAGACTCGACCAGTATGGAAGATCAAAGAAAACTGACCTCTTCTTCCATATGTTTTTTTTCAGTAGACTTCTTTTGTTTCTTTCCAAATCTAACATTAATGTTCTTCACCCGTTCATAAACTTCTTCCCCAGTTAAGGCGTTTGGAGCAACTCCATTCTTCTGGCGACCACTAAAAGCCTTTCTCAACCTCCGATACGGGTAATTACGTCTGAGAAATCCCCGTTGCCCAAGATAAACAGTCTTCCTTCCATGTTGCAATTGATGGTAGCATGTGCTTTCTTCACATATAGGACAAGCTTTATGCCCCTTAACACTATACCCAGACAAGTTTTCGTAAGCTAGAAAGTCATTTATGGTGCAAAATAACATGACACCATCTTGAAATTTTCATTGGAATACCCGTCAAAAACATCAATGACTCCCTCACAATATTTTCAAGTCTTCAATTAAGGGACTTAACATCTATGTCATTTTCTGGCTGTTTTGGTCCGGATATCATCATAGATAACATAATATATTTACACTTCATGCACAACCAAGGAGATAAGTTATAAATAACCAAGAGAACAGGCCATGAACTATGGTTACTACTTAAACTACCATATGGATTCATTCCATCCATAGAAAGTCTAAGCCTCAGATTTCTTGGGTCATTGCCGAAATATGGAAACAAAGAACGACTCTCTTCCGTTGCAAAGAATCAGCCAGATGACGAAGCTTCCCATCACATTTCCTCTCATCTGCATGCCAACTAATATTCTTTGCGTATTTCACATTGGCGAACAGTCTTTTAAACGTTGGAATAATTGGAAGATACCATAACACCTTTGTAGGAGGACCTTTTAAGGTGACATCACAACCATCATCACCATCCTTATTTTTGTATCGTGATTTCATACATTCAAGGCATATTTCTTTGTCTTCATTCTCTTTCCAGTATAATATACAGTTATTGGAACAAGCGTGTATTTTCTTTTACTCCACACCCATCGGACATAATATCTTCTTTGCCTCATAGTTACGGTTCAGCAATGTGTTGCCTTCTGGAAGCATGTCTTTCAACAACTCCAGTAACTCAGCGAAGCTTTTATCAGTCTATTCATCCATTGCCTTAAGATTAAACAACGTCAAAACCGCTGACAACCGTGTGAAATTTGTGCAACCTGGATATAATGGTTGATCCTTGTCACTACATAGAGTATCATACACATGTGCTCGCTTAAAAGAATCTGGTCCAATATCACGAATCATGTCCTCTAGTCGATCGCCCATATCTTCCTCAACTTCCCCACTTTTGGACACACTTGGCGTGTTTATCACTTCACCATGTCATGTCCATGTTGTATAACTCTGGCAAATCCCAAAGACAACAAGGTGATCACGTATGTCTTTAACTTTTAGAGGTGCCTGATTCACACACTTAACACAAGGACAATAAAATTCTCCATTACTGTTAGGAAGCTTTGTTTCAGCAAATTTCAGAAACTCTGACACTCCATTCTTAGACTCATCGGTCAATCGATTTTTTTTGCATTCAACTACGACCCATAGCTACGTTTTGAAAAAGTAAACACACGCTTATTTAATGAACACAATCACCACTTTAGGACCCTTCAACCACAAGTATCCAATAGATCTCTGTATATTTGGTATGAACTTATCTCATTCAAGAAGAAATTTTTTCTTTATTTGGTTAATAATTAGTCGTTAAATCCTTATATCTTATACCTGACAAAATTCCGGCAGCATTTCCCATTGGTCTCCAAGTACACAACCCAAACTTGGTGACATCCACCACGATCAAGCATGCACCTAGAGACAATAGGAAATGTAGCAATCTGAAATTTCATCAAGTATTAGATAAAATATTTAAAGGCTAAGTATTAACCAAATAAAAGAAAAAATTTCTTCCTAAACTATCCTATTTATATATTATTATTTCAGTGGCACTAACGGCCATATTACAACTGTCCCTGAAGGGATTTGAACCATGTCCCTTGTGGTTACAAGGCCAAGCTCCTACCACTGAGCTAGCACCCCATGGACAAAACTAAACTATCCTATTTGGACAATTTAAGATTCAATAAAATGAGCGGTACCATCCCCAGTACACGCAAACATTTTATTGAACCTCAAACAGGAAACTAAGGCTTAACACAAATTAAATAAAGAAGCTCAAATATAAAAACATACATCATATATCATAATCATAATCATAATTATCCAACTAAATAGTCAGGATATTATAAAAAGCAATGAAAAATATATTAATATATTCTCCTGATACGTTTATCCAATTAAAATATCAAAATAGTCAAATACATTAACAGTTAATATAATATAAAAACGAAGCTAGTGGTGGCTCCTTGAGGGTCCCCCAGGACAAATCGGGCCATAGATTCATCCGATGGAGTGTAATCCTCTACGATGGGAGAGTACTCCGGTGTGGGCGGAGTATACTCCGAGATCTCATCATCATCAATAGGGATCTGAACGATGTTCGTCCCTCGATGATCATCCCTGGTAGCTACGGGCCTCCTGGGAGAGGGTGGTCTCCTCTGAAGCATGTGCATACGAAGGCCCAGGCCCTAACGGTCAGCATCGGCACGGGGATCACCGTACTGGTTCATCAAATCACGATCCTCATCGCGATAAGGATCACGATGGCAAGCATTGCGATCCTCAATCCTCACAAAGATATTTCGATACTCCCTTGCAGTCATCATCCTCCTGCTAATAGAGGGACGTGACCTCCTAAAAGCCATGCGAGTACGACGCCCTCCACGACCACGGTTTTCATCTAAAGACATTGTCTGTTGTCCACAGTGGTCAGTCATGAGTAACCAAACTGAAATTTAATTGAATGACAACAAAAAGCATAATATACCTCAACAATTTAATTAAGCATAATAAGTTTGTAGGTAAACTTATATACACATTGCAGACAATATTACTTGGCATTCTTTGTCATCTGTTAAATGCCAAAAATCATGTACCAAATGTTTCCATAACACTTAACAGTAACACAAGTGGTAGGGAAGGACTTTAACCTGAAACAGTGGCACAACCCCGAGTGGCACAAAGTAAATAGAAACTAAACACAGTACATAGCTCGCCAATGATGAATACCCATGAAGCTAGCTAATGGTCAGTGTTGGACCAAAGCTAGATTAGAAGCTAAGATGAATAGTCAAACAGATGAAAACCAAAAAGGGAAAAGCTATAAGGTAAAGGAAAAAACTTATAAGCACGGAGAAGGAACAAGTGGTTATGGTCGCTTCTGGTTTGCCTCTGAGACAGGGCTTCGAAGGTGAATGGGGGCGAGTATCACGAGAAGGAGAACGGCGGTGAGAACCACGTGAAGTAGAGGTCTTCGAAAGGTGGCGAGAGAGGATGCGAATGATGACATCGCAGGGCGAGAGCGAGGGCTCGAATGGCGGAGAGAACAAGGAGAGTGCAGTGACAAGAGAGAAAGAGTAGGGTTATGTCAGAGAAACACTTCGCGCGTATCTGAGAATGAGAGGGAGAAAGTAATTTTAATCAAAGAAAAAGACTTTTAACACCGGTCGATTATTAAAATAACCAATGTAATACGTTCGGTTTTAACATTGGTTATATAAAAATATTGTGTAAATTGTCTTCAATTTTTAAATGCGAAACCTTTTACACCGGTTGGTTATATACCCGGTGTAAAAAGTTACGCGATAATTTCAAAATTGCCACCGCGTCACTTTTTATACCGGTTAAACATAAAACCGGTGTAAAACACTTAACTCTTTTATGTTTCATGCACTAGTGTCTTCGGTTTAGCCACTAACTCCAGGATTAGAAGTATATACAATTTAACAGGAAACGTACAAAGAGACATACAAACAAAGAGGAGTGAGTACGTTGTAGTTGAGTTGTGGTGATATTTATAGAGAATAAATGAATAAAATAGCTTACTTATATATATATATATATATATATATATATGTATATATATATATATATAGTAATACAAACTCTTATAAACATACACTACGTTGCATACACAAAATACAATACTCACATTTAAAATCATAAGCACACAGAGGTCAAATTCACCAGTCTCAGAGTAACATAACTATTTCAAGAAAAATGCATATACTAGCAACTCTACTTCATATGCATGTGGTACCATCTACTACTCTGGGAAGTCGTCTAAGAGTACATATTTTGTTTATTAGAGAAAGTCACCACAATGGTGATTATTCTAATACCGCATACTCTCAACTAGGAACGATAATGTCCGGCGACGGTCGGAGTAGCTAAGTCTGATAAGTGGCCCCCAGCCAAGGCGCGACACGCTAGTGTAGAAAAGTGTTTTAACACCGGTTAAAATCGATATTTTACACCGGTTTTAGTACCGGTGTAGATAGTGCCGATGTAGTATGTTGGGTTTTTTACACCGATTTTTACCCGGCGTAGAAAATAGGTCTTTTACACCGGTTATATGATAAAATCGGTACTAAAAATTTAATGTTAATACTAGTTTTTCTTATAACCGGTGTAAAACTCTGTATTTTACACCGAATTTCAAAATAACCGATGTAAAAACTACCATTTTTTTAATATCTCTTTGTTTGTCCATAGCAGCACAGATGCACTATAAATGACAATTAAAATAGGCACCAAATTTGACAAGAATTAGCAGCGGAATATATTGGCACCAAATTTGCCCAAAATTCAAACAATAATTTAATTTAGCAGTCAATTTTACACATAAATAAAAAAGCAATGACGTATCTACATTATTACTAAACTTTTCAAAACAAGGAAAGATGATGTACAAAACTAGCCTCAATATGGACACTCGTCATCGTTGTTGTCATTTGTGTCACTTCCCTATACTGATTCTTCAACTTCAACATGTTGCCGTTTTGGAGGCGGAACCTTCCAAAGGCTTCATGATTCTTCTTAACATAATGCAGAAATTCTAGGGTTGATGCATTAGTTGAAAAGATACAATGAAGAGCAAGATTATGCATTTTGTCCACCAGATGATGGCAAAAAAATGAGTTCTTTTCTGGATTCTATGATGGTGTCAAGAGAATAACTCCTTGGTTTTCCCATCATCTTGGTTTGTCTCCAAGATGATGGGGAAACCAAGGAGTTATTTTCTTGACACCATCATAGAATTCAGAGAAGAACTTATTGTTTTCGCCACCATCTGGTAGACAAAATTCATCAGCTTGCACTTCATTGTATCTTTTCAACTAATGCATCAACCCTAGAAAATATGCATTATGTGAAGAAGAATCACGAAGCCTTCGGAAGATTCCATCTCCTAAACGGCAACATGTTGAAGTTGAAGAATCAGTAGAGCGAAGTGACACAAACGACAACAGCGATGACGAGTGTCCATCATGAGGCTAGTTTAGGCCAGTACTAGAGGAGAAACTTGGACAAAATCGGGCAGTAGATTCCTCCAAAGGAGTCGACGGAGTGTACTCGGGTGCGACGGGAGAATACTCCGGTGTGAATGGACTATACTCTCCGATCTCATCGTCATCGCTGGGGATCTGAACAATGTCTGGCCCTTGAAGAACCTCCCTAGCAGCTACGGGCCTCCTAGGATAGGGTGGTCTCCTCTGAACCATGTGCATACGATGACCCGGGCCCCAACGATTAGTACCGACACGGGGATCAGCATATGCCTCAACCATCAAATCGCGATCCACATTGCGATGAGGATCACGGTCCTCGATCCTAACGAAGCTGGCTCGATACTCCTCGCAGTTATTATCGGCTTGCTAATAGAGGGAAGTGACCTCCTCGAAGCCATCCGAGTACGATCCATGACCACGGTTTTCCTCTGAAGACATTGTCTGTTGTCAAAATAAGAAGAAAAAAAAAGGAGCAATTTCATCATTAGGAGAATCATCAAAACAGGAAGAAGAAAAAAAAGGAGCAGTTTCATACTAGGAGTACTATCAAAACAGTAAAATAACTTAGTAAATAAAACCTAAAATCCAAGGACATGGAAACAAATATGTATGCAAAGTACTTTTTTTTTTCTAAGGACATGCTTTCCACTACAAAAAGTATCTAATATCATCAAATTCATCACAAAACGAAGAAACATTGGTAACTGAAATCCAAAAATAAAAAAAATAAAACACGAAGCGAGCTCGTCAACTTCATCAACAATAAAAACAAACCGGCAATAAGAGTTTTCTAGAAATAACATACCTGTCAAATGAGAACAGCGGTGACAGTAAAGGAGACGAAAACAGCGGCGATGGTAACGGCTGTGTAAATGAGAAAGAAAATGGCAACAAAAATGAGAACGCGAACGAAAACGAGAGAAAGGGGAAGGAGAATTAAAACGAGAAATGGAGTTTTTCCTGGGAAGGAGAACGGAAGAATAACTGTCAAAGGAAGGTGGTGGTGGTTGTTCTTTGTGAGAGTGAGAGATTGGAGGAGGTGCTTCATCGTGAGAGCGACAGTGATAAGGGTTTCTGGAAGAAGAGGGAGAACGTAATGTTTTCTTTGTCAAGCGAATAAAAAGGTTGAAAAAGATTTTCACACCGGTTTTTAACAACAACCGGTGTAAAAAGTTATAAAATTTAAATTTTAAAACTTTTACACCGGTTTTTACTATTACTCGGTGTGGAAAGTCTTCTGATCATTAAACAAATTTTAAACATATTACACCAGTTTTTACAAATAACCGGTGTAACTTTGTTCATGACACTTTGTTTTTTAGTAAAACGTTTTTCTTTCTTTTAAAACGCATATACCACATCGTCCAGCAATTCTGACGTTTTCATCTGCACTCTTTTTTAGCCAATAGATGTGTTTGGCATTGAATATTCCTTTCATTATAAATACACCTTGAGTTAATTTGTTGATCTCATCACCCTTCACAACTTTTTCCTCATCTTCATCACAAGTTCATGTTCATGTTATTCCCCTGTGTTGATGTTTATTTTGTGCGTTCGTGTCAAAGCTCTAGAGATACACTATCTCATTCAAATGGTAAAACCCCTATATCCTTCGTTATGCTTCCAAATTTTTCATTGTCTATACGATTCAGTACGTCGCTTTTGCGATTAAGTACGTCGCAAAAAAGCGACGTACGCACTGAATCGTATAGGCAGTGGAAATTTGGAAGCGTAACAAAGGATATAGAGGTTCTGCCATTTGAACGAGATAGTGTATAAAACATTTTACACCGGTTATTTAGAAAGACCGATGTAAAAAGTTAAGACAAATCACCAGTTAATTTCAAAATTGCCACTGCGTTTAATTTTACACCGGTTGTTTAAATAACCGGTGTAAAATGTTTGTATAACTCACATATTAATTGCAAAATTACTACTGCGTTCACATTTTACACCTGTTATATATGAAATCAATGTAAAATGTTAAATTGTTTAACGTTTCGTGTACTAGTGACACTCAAACTATCATGGACCACAAACTCAGGCTTCTCAGCTCCTAGGTCGAGATATTGCTACGCAGGCTCACTCATGTTGGCCTCCACCTTTCATTTCAACGATGCTTTCCCCCATCCAATCACAAGGTTTGGTATGTCAATCATACACACAAGGTCGAGTTTCCTCCAAATATCACAGTTCAATTTTTCATTGATAATCCATCATGGTCCATATGCGTAGGATCATCTCATAAGGAATGACTCAAGTCCCATTATGGCTACTTATAGCTAGGTGACTTGCACAAAAGGTCATTTATCCTTTCAAGGTCATCGCCACAAATGTGGACTTTTCACAATCATCATCACAAATTAATAAGCAGGATACAAAATAAATTACAAGGACAACTTAAAAACAAAAACCGCATGTATTTAATCATTTAAGTAAAACATGCAGAAACAACAACAATATAAAAACATGTATTTGGTCATATTCATGTAATTAAAATATGCAAAAAAATAACAGTTTTCGCAACATTAACATACATACAGAAATAGAAGCAACAACTACAAAATTCTGCAAAAAACAGCAATTTGCACAACAATAATTTTTGCATACAAAACAGAAACAGCAACACAAAATTCTGCAGAAAACAATAATTTTCGTAACAGTAATTCTGCATACAAAACAGAAACAACAATTTTTGCAATAGTAATTTCTGCATACAAAACAGAAACAGCAACACAAAATTCTGTAGAAAACAACAATTTTCGCAACAGTAATTCTGCATAAAAACAGAAACAGCAACACAAAATCCCTTATAAAATCTCAAAATTCACAATTTATCATTTAAAACATTAACGGACATATGAATTTAGGACCCTAACATTTCAATAATATCCTAAGCCTCAAAATAGAATTTTTCAAACACTTATCACATCCATATACAACCATGGCAGCCACACAATTCATTTAAAATCATGATCATATCATTTATAAACATTAAAACAGAATTTTTTTAAAACAATTATCAAACAACGGGGTTCAAGAAAACCCCTTTACCTATTCCCTTAAATATCCCCAACCACAATATCTTCTATTGGAACCTAAACGATTGAGAAGTTTAGACCCTCATTGATTTTGATGATAACAAAGTATTTGCAAGTGAACAATTTATCTTCTGATAAGTCTTGAAGTGTGCAGGTGTTAAAATTACTTGTGATTTATAACTCACTCAAGCAAGAAGAAGAAATTTCACAAGAAATTGAATACATTCCATGTGTGTCTTCATCCGGTTCACTCCAGCGTCTTGTCTAAAGCGAGCGTCCAGTAGTGTTATCCTTTGACACGTGGATTACCCAATTGTTGCGAGCGTCTGTCCATTGTTCTGAGCGAGCATCTAGTCTATTAATGAATCACGTGATGGTTACGTTTTTGCTCTTCACCTCAGCTATTTTGGAACGGAATTCGAATTTGATTTTGTGCGCTCACTTTGTCGTACGAGGTATCAAAGGTGACACCTTTAGTATAAAACAAAATTCGTACAAGGCAATTGTGAAAAGCAGATAGTACAAAAATTGTATTGTGTACTATTATGATAATTCTTTGGAAAGGAAGAAAATGACAACATTTCAAATTACGTCACTCAATGATATGGAGCTAAAATTTACTGCAACGGTAATACCCCTCAAAGACATATAAATACCCAAGGTATTCATTGAAGAAGGCTGCCAAAAAAATTGCTAGAAACTATATTCTGAAAGAGCTATTACTCAAGTGAGCAATCAAGTTTCGTGCCAAGTTTCTAGACACCAAGAACTGAACCTCATCGTCTTATATTCTTTCTTTTAGAATGTTATTGTTTTGAGCTTAATCTTTTCATCCTCTCTGTGAGAGTTATTTTATTGTATTCAAAAGAAAATTACTTTGTAAAAGTTGTTCTGCCTAGTTAAGGCTTTATTCCTCAAAGGCTCGAACGTATTGAGTCGTTTTGAGAAGTTAAAAGTATTGTCAAGTTTGTGACAGTAGAATACTTTTAAGGAAATTTGTAATCAGTTGATTATAGTGGAAAATCCTTCAGGAATGAAAGGACTAAACGTAGCTACCAGTTTGGTGGTGAACTTGTATAAACCTCTTTGTCTCTTGCTTTACTGCTTTACATTTATTCTTATCTTGCAAAGAAAAACAAGTTTTCATAAACTGTATTTTCAGCGTCTGGTCATACTCTAGCATCAGATAACAAACAGGTTTAAAATCAAGTGTTCAAAAGTGTTTTTAACTTAAAGTTTGCGAAAATTTTTCAACACAATTCAACCCCCTTCTTGTGTTCACGTTCATCTCCCCCTTGCCTTAAGTAGTAGCGCAACCTTCCAATGGGAGAGGGATGATGACGAAGTTCGATTCGATCCTATGAAGAAGGGTTCACTACGAATAACAAGGAATTTAAAAGAATTGTTAAAATTCCCAAATTCTAAATCCCTAACGCCTAGAATTAGGAAAGAAAGGATTACAAGGCTTACCCAACCTCTGGGGGATAGCAAACACTATCTAATATGACGGGAATACGCAGTTGGCCTTACTTTGGCATGATAGAAGGATGATCAAAGGCGAAATAGGGTGCCTCTTCTTCCTTAGGGCTGCATAATTTAGAGAGAGAGAAGGGAGGAAGGGTAGAATAAAATTCTGATTTGAGGAGTAGGGATTTGAGTGCCTAAGCTAATAGTGTTGGGTTACTTAAGTTGCTAAATGGGTTGGGTTGGAGAAAACCCGTAACACTAAGCCCGAGACTTAAAAAAAATTCTACACAATTATCTTGGGCTATAAAAGCTCTAGGCGCCACCTACCCCCTTTCCTAGGCGCCCCTTTTATTTATTTATTTATTTATTTTTTAAGTCCTATCGCACGTCATAATTAACTAAATAAAATTCAAGGTAATTACACTAATAATTACAATAAAAAAATAATTTAATCATTCACATACACTACACATAATTAAAATAATTATCACAAGATGGAAAAATGGGGGTTGTTACATCCTCCCCTCCTTACAAGAAGTTTCGTCCTCGAAAGTTATAACCATGGTTAAACATGTGTGGATGAGATGCTTGCATTAGACTCTTAAGCTCCCAAGTAGCACTCTCATCATTGGCTACTCCCCAAATTACCTTGACCAATGGAACCTCCCTCCCTCTCAATTGCTTAACCTGTCGATCCTTAATCCTCCTTGGTAGTACTTCATAGGTAAGATTCTCTTTCAATGGTACCTCATCAAGCTCAATTATATGAGTAGGGTCATGGACATATTTGCAGAGTTGAGACACATGGAAGACATTATGAAGGTTCGAAAGGAAATGTGGTAAAGCAATTTGGTAAGTAACTTCCCCAGTCTTTTTCAAAATTTGGCAGGGACCAATAAAATGAGGGGTAAGTTTTTTCGACTTCATTACCCGGCCAACCCCAGTATTGGGAGTGACTCTCAAGAATACATGATCGCCCTTCTCAAATTTCAAATCTCTTCTTCGCTTGTCATGGTAGCTTTTCTACCTACTTTGAGTGACCCTCATCTTATCCTGAATCATTTTGACTTTTTCAGTGGTTTGCTAAACTATCTCAGGGCCTAACACAAGGTTCTCACTGGTCTCATACCAACACAAGGGAGTCCTACACTTCCTACCATACAAGGCATTATAGGGTGTCATCCCAATACTAGAATGGTAGCTATTGTTGTAGGTAAATTCAATGAGAGGTAAAAAGGTATCCCAACTACCAGTTTGATCTAAGACACAAGCTCTCAACAAGTCCTCTAAGGATTGGATGGTTTGCTCAGACTGACCGTCAGTCTGAGGGTGATAAGCAGAGCTCATCTTGAGCTTGGTTCCCAAAGCCTCCGGTAAACTTCCCCAAAATCTAGAGCTAAACCTGGGATCTCTGTTAGACACAATACTAGAACGTACGCCATGTAACCATACTATCTCCTTAATGTACAACCTGGTCAGCTTCTCTAAAGGGTATTCCATATTCACAGGGATGAAATGTGCAGACTTTGTCAATCAGTCCACAACAACCCAAATGGCATCTACTCTTGCAGGAGTCCAAGGGAGTCCTAATATGAAGTTTATGGCTATACTATCCCATTTCCATACAGGAACACTTAAAGGTAGGGGTGTGCAAAAGTACCAGTAATCCCTAACCTTATTAGTTACTGGACTGTACTATTTCTAAAAGCCCATCCCATTTCTTATTTTTTTTGAACGGGTAGCCCATTTGAGTGGAAACAAAAAACTGGGACACTTAATGTTTTACCGGTTACTGTATCAACACATCCCATTTCTAATTTCCCCTTCATGAAGCCCATTTGTGATGTTGCTTCCCTAATTTCCATCTTCGGTGTTGTGGTTCCATCTTCGGTGTTGTGGCGCTGCTTCACGAACCCTAATCAGAGAGCCTTTCATCTTCAGCTCTGCTTCATGAACCACACTCAGAGCTGCTTCCATCTTTAGCGCTGCTTCGTGAAGCCCATTTGTCATGCTGCTTCGTGAAGCATCTTCGGTAAACCCTAATTTCCATCTTCGGTGTTGTGGCGCTGCTTCGTGAACCGTAATCAAAGAGCCTTCCATCTTCAGCTATGCTTCGTGAACCACACTCAGCGCCGCTTCCATCTTCAGCGCTGCTTCGTTATTTTTGTGAAACTGTCTCTCCATGAAGGTTTCGTTGCCTTTCTGATTTCGATCACAGAATTTGTGATTTTTGGAAGTGGGTTTCTCTCCATGAAGGTAAACATGCTTTCTCTGTCTAGTGTCTAATCTATGTATCTACTTTCTGGGTTTTTGATTTGCTTGCTTTTTCTGGGTTCTTTGAGTTAGGGTTCTTAGAGTTCACCATAATTTTAAGCAGCTCAAGCTTCTCACGTGTTCCCTTTGGACTTGATTTGGTATGTATTCCATTGCTAGCATATGATGTTGTTTCTTGTTAGAAGAGTTCCAAAAATATGGGTTCCAAAATTTTGATTTACTGAGGTTTTAATAGATGAGAGCATGAGAATATTGATTATTTACGTTGTTCTTGTGTCTCAGCTTTTTGTATCTTATCTTCTATTTTTGAGCAGGTTAGAGCAAAGATCCAAAGTGTTGAGTTAACATTCGAGCTTTAGAGGCCACCAACAGAGGAAGAAGTAACAGAAAAGGTTAAGGTTAATGTATATGTCACTTTAAAATTTGTGCTTGATATGTTGTGACCTTTTGTTTTCATAGTATCTTCTCTTAAAATATGCTAATTACTTATGGAAGAAATTGAAGGAAAAAAATTAAAATTTGTTTTCATATATGTTCAATATATGAATATGAGAATCTACTTAATTTCCTGCTTGCAGTTCTGATATTAATGTATGATGATTTGAACCATATACGTGTAGTTATATTTGTTAATATTATTTTGATTTGAAATCCTATGTTTTCTCTGTTTATATACCCTGGTTGATTTGATACAATTAACATAAATGATGTTTATGGCTCTCCAAACAGGTTTCCTTCATTCTCCTATTGCTTTTGGCTTTTACTTGGTTGTCATACTTGGTTGTTGCTGCAGCATAACTGTCGGTATAGTTTATTAGACTGAGAGGCTGATTTTGCTATTAGTACATAGATGCTAACTTCACTAAATTTACAAAGATAAATGATGTAACACTAGCAGCACTAGTGGCATTCAAAAATGAATTTTACATGTGCCATTATATGTGATTGATTCTGATTTGTTGTTGTTGCTGTGGTTTTTCGAGGATTAATTTCTTTTCCTTTTCCCACTTGTCTAGCAAGTAGGAGATGATTATCTTTTTGCCCTATTAACTTGGATTTCAAGTTCATAGGGTAAACATGTCATACTCTTTTTTTTAAAGTTAAATTCGAGTGAAGCCTTAGTTTCCCGTTTGAGATTCAATATAATGATTGCGTGAGTACCAGGGAAGGTACCACTCATTATATTGAATCTTGAATTGTCCAAGTGGGACAGTTTGGGAAGAATTTTTTTTTATTTGGTTAATTGTTAGTCTTTGAATCTTATATCTAATACTTGATGAAATTTTGGTTTGCTACATTTCCTATTGTCTCTGGGTGCATACTTGATCATGGTGGATGTCACCACATTCGAGTTGTGTACTGGGAGGAGGCCAATGGGAAATGCTGCCGAAATTTTGTCAGGTATAAGATATAAGATTTAAGGACTAAGTATTAATCAAATAAAGAAAAATTTTCTTCTCGAATGGGTAGGGCCATACCAAATATATGGAGATTGTGTGTCAAAGTGTGAAATAATTATATCGGGACTAATTGGTTTTATGTCCCACAACAGAGTCAAGATGAGTGATCATGACAACTTTTCGGTCTCTAAGACAGCAGAACATGTTGTTACTACCCCTCCACCTGTCTCCAACACTTGCAATATGTTACCACCTCGCTCTGGAGCACATAGGAATCAGTCTAATGCTTGGGAACACTTTACAGTAGAGCCAGGAACAGAAAAGAAAGCTAAATGCAATTATTGCAGTTCGTTGATCCGATATGATAATGGAACAAGCGACATGTGCTCTCATCTGATGAGATGCAAGCATCATCCATAGAAAGATGTGAACAAGAGGCAAAAATCAATTTCATCCTCAACAGTAAACGAAGGACATGTTAGTTCTTCTCCTTCATTTGCCAAGTTTGACCAAGAGGCAATCCGTCATGCAATGGTGGAGTATTTTATAGATTGTGAGATCCCTTTTAGACGTGTGGAAAAAGAAAGTTTTCACAAATTTATGGGCCTTGCGTCACCAAGATTTATTATCCCCTCACGCACTACAGTAGCGCGTGATATCTTGAAACTATGGGACACTGAAAAAACAAAGTTGAAGAAGTTTATTTCCCAACAATATCCAAGAAGAGTGTGCCTCACCACTAATACATGGACCTCTTCTCAAAACCTCTATTATATGTGCTTGACAGTCCACTTCATTGATAATAATTGGATGTTGAACAAAAAGATTTTAAATTTTTGTTAAGTCACAAGCCACGCAGGAGAAAATTTGTCTAGGGAAGTGGATCGCTGCTTGACTGCATGGGGGATAAATCATGTGCTTGGTTTGACAGTTGATAATGCTTTATCCAATGATGTCATGATTGTACAACTCAAAAAGAGGTTTTTGTCTAAGAATTTTTTGGTTCTAAACAGAAACTATCTTCATATGCGCTGTTGTACGCATATCTTGAATTTAATCGTGAAGGAAGGTTTTAAAGAGATTGACGATTCCATTTTTAGAATTTGTGCCGCAGTGAAGTTTGTTGAAGGTTCTCCTTCTAGATTTAAGACATTCAAGGGATGTATTGGCCCAAGCATGGACTATGGGGGTTTTGTTGGCTTGGACACTGAAACAAGGTGGAACTCAACATACCTAATGTTAGATGATGCGCTAAAACATAAAAAGACATTTGAAGAGTTGGAGCTGGCAGATCCTAAATATACTGAGGAGTTAGAAAAGGGGAAAGGTGTCCCTTTGAATGATGATTGGGAATATGTACATTTAATCCTTACCTTTTGAAAGTATTTTACGAAGCTACTTTAAAAGTATCTGGTTCCTCTTACGTGACTAGCAGTAGCTATATATATGAGTCTTTGGCATTTGATTAGAAATCAGGGCTATGTGCAAATCTAGTGATGCACGTATAAAATTGATGGTTGAAAGCATAAAGAAGAAATATGACAAGTATTGGGGAGATCTCAAGAATTTAAACATGTTGCTAGTGATTGCTCTCATATTAGACCCCAGGCACAAAATGAAATTTTTAAATTGGTATATGAATAAAAATTTTGAAATAGGCATGGAAACTGATTTTAAAAGAAGAGTAGAGTCTTATTTGTACTCTCTTTTTAATGAGTATAATGGTGGGGTGGAGGTATCTACTGCTAGCTCACAAGGATCCCAACCTCATGAAGGTGAAACTAATCGATATGGTTTTGGTCAATTCTACCAAGCAAGTGGGTGCAACGATTCCGAGTCTGAACTAAGTGTGAATTTAGAGAAAAAAATTAGAGAAGCCTATAGAGATGGATATTCTTAATTGGTGGAAGATAAACTCAAGCCGATTTCCAATCCTCGCAAATATTGCAAGAGAGGTGTTGGCTATATCTGTCTCTACTGTGGCTTCTGAATCTGCATTTAGTACCGGAGGAAGGGTGCTTGATCCATATCGAAGCTATCTAACACCTGCAACAGTGGAAGCATTGATTTGCACCCAAGATTGGCTTAGATCATCTGCACCTTTGCTTACAAATGAGGATTTTAAGGCTCTTGAGAAATTTGAGCAAGGTTGGTTAGATATATTTTTACCTAATATCTTATGATTTCATATGTAAAGAGATTTTTTTGTTTTGCAGAACTGAATTCTACACAAAATGTTGCTAGTTCTTCGACCTCTAATGCACTGGATGACACTTGAAGGGATTTGAGATTCTTGTGGAGGCATATGTTCATTGTTGTCTTGGTTCAATGTTTTGAGCTAGGCTTTATCTTTGTCATTGTAATATTCAATTTCCAGTGGATATTTCTCTTTGAGCGGATATTTCTTCTATTGCTTTTGTGGATTTGCTATTTTGCGGGGACGTTGTTGTTTTCTTGTTGCTTATGTTCATGGGCATTTAGAAATTTTATCAGATGACGTTCTATCGAATTTCAATTATCTTTGTTGTTGAATGAATCCTTCAAACATGCGGATTGTGTATCTACATTTTTGACAAAAGGATAATATATTAATTATATATTTTATAGTATATTAATTATATATTTAATTTATAAATAAAAATATATAGATTTTGTAGATTATATAAGTTAAAAAAATATAAAACTTCCTTTTTTTTCAAAAAATAACTTGTAAATATATTAATTATATATTTTGTAGAGGTGTAGATCTTTGACAAAAGAATATATTAATTATATATTTTGTAGTATATTAATTATATATTTAATTTATAAATAAAAATATATAGATTTTGTGGATTGTATGTTAAGAATATAAAACTTCATTTCTTTTCAAAAAATAACTTGTAAATAAAAAGTTTTTGTTGATGGGGTGAAATGGTAAATAATAGGGGTGTATGAAGCGCATTTTAGACAGTTTTTCAAGCTAAACCAGTTTGCAACTAAAAACTGATTTTAATTCAGTACAGAAAGGTAAACCGATTTTAAACTGGTACAAAAACAAACCGGTTCGCTATTAAAAACCAGTTTGCAACCAAAACTGGTTTTAAGCCAGTACAAAACAGGTAAACCGATAATAAAGCAGTACAAAAAATAAACCGGTTTCGAACCAGTTCGAAAGCAGTACAGAACCGGTTTTTTTCAAACAGTTTTAAATTACTGGACTGAAAACCAGTTTAGTACAAATATGGTATGGTTCTTGTACCATGCACAACCCTACTTAAGGGTTGTAAGAACCCAGATGGCTTTTGGTGCTCTATCTTGGCCTTCTGACAAGTCAGACAGGCTTATGCAAACTCTACTACCTTGAAACCTCAAAATTCCATCGATCCCTTCACTAAAACCTATGTCCCTACCTTGAGCGATAAGCTCCTTCTAATCCAAAAGATATTGATCAATCGTTTGACCTTCCTTAATCTGTTCCAATAATCCACTAGTGACTTTCAACATTCCTAGTTTCACACTCTTAGAAGTGACCTCACAAACTAAGCTCAGATCTCTAAACTCCTCTATCAAACTCATCTCTTTAACCAATATAGCTGAAAGGCGTAGGGACTTCCTACTCAAATCATCGGCCACTACATTGGCTTTATCAGGGTGATAATTAAGCCCAAAATCATAATCTTTAAGAAACTCTATCCACCTTCGCTGCCTCATATTCAATTTTTTCTGGTCAAGGAGATACTTAAGGCTCTTATGGTCACTAAACACTTCAAACCTAGAACCATACAAGTAATGTCTCCATATTTCATCACAAACACCACAGCGGCTAACTCTAAATTGTGAGTAGGATAATTCCTTTCATGGGTTTTCAATTGCCTCGAGGCATAAGCCACCACCTGTCCATTTTGCATAAGCACACCTCTGAGTCCTAACTTAGACGCATCACAATACACTTCAAATGGTTCGCTCGGATTAGGTAGCACTAAAACTGGGGCAGAAGTCAACCTCTTCTTCAACTCCTAAAATCCATTCTCACACTGAGCATCCCACACAAAAGCTTTTCCTTTTCTAGTCAACATGGTCAAGGGCAAGGCTAACTTAGAGAATCCCTCTATGAATCTACGGTAGTAGCCTGCAAGGCCTAAGAAACTCCTAATCTCGGTCACTGTCTTAGGTGCTTCCCACTTCAACACCATTTCTACCTTGGATGGTTCTATTGCTATTCCCCCTTTAGAGATCACATGTCCTAGAAAAATCACTTCCTCCAACCAAAACTCACACTTAGATAGCTTGGCATAAAGCTGCTTCTCCCTGAGGGTCTACAATACTATCCTCAAGTGTTCAGCATGATCTTCCTTACTCTTAGAGTACACTAGGATATCATCTATAAAGACTACTACAAACTTATCAATGTATGGGTGGAAGACTCGGTTCATGTAGTCCATGAACACAGCAGGAGCATTGGTTACACCAAGTGGCATAACTAGATACTCGTAGTGCCTGTAACGGGTTCTAAATGCAGTCTTTGGAATGTTCTCATACTTTACTCGAATATGATGGTATCCTGACCTAAGATCCATCTTAGAAAACATGCAGGCTCTAATCAACTGATCTGTGAGATCATCTATCCTAATCAAGGGATACTTGTTTTTAATAGTTACCTTGTTCAACTGGTGGTAATCTACACACAACCTCATACTCCCATTCTTCTTCTTGACTAACAATACTGGTGCACCCCATGGGGATACACTTGGCCTCACAAATTGCTTCTTAAGCTCAGCTAGTTCGGCGAGAGACATCCTATAAGGAGCTATGGATATGGGCCCAGTACTAGGTACTAAGTCTATGGTAAACTCAGTCTCTCTCAGGAGGCAATTCTTGCACTTCTTCAAACACATCGGGGTACTCACTCACTATAGGCATACCATCTATCTTGACTTGGTCTTCGACTTTTTGAGAGGCAATCGTCATGTATACTTGGGCATTTTCTTTCAAACATGCCTGTATTTGGTTGGTGGTTAAGAGTCAATGATCTTTAGGTTCAACAGAATCAGGAATACAAACGGTCTTTTCAAAACAATTCAAGATGACTTGGTTAGTAGCTAACCAATTCATGCCAAGGATTACATCAAGTTGACTTAAAGGTAAACATATTGGATCAATCACAAATTCCTTATCACCTATGGATAAAGGACAGTTCAAACAGGCAAGAGAGGTTCGGACTTTACCATTAGTTGGTGTCTCAACCTCAAGTTCACAGGGTAGGCATGAAACAGGAAATTCAGATTTTTCACACAATCATATGACACAAAGGAGTGCATAGCACCATAGTCAAAAAGTACCCCTAAAGGAGTTCCATGTATGAAGCACGTACCTTGGATAAGATTGTCAGACGCAGAGGCTTTAGTCACATTTAGAGCAAAGACTCGTCCTGTTGACTTAGGTCGGTTGGATTGGGAATTCTGCCCTCCATTCCCGTTTGGTTCTCTCTTCGGATTTGGGCATTCTCTATCGATATGTCCTGGCTTTCCACAGCTGAAACAGATCACTTGCTTTTCAGAACCATCATGTTACATATGTCCAAACTTGCCACACTTCATGCAGTGCAGAGGGGTCGGAGGGCCCCTCCACCTCCACCAGACTACTCTATCGCAGGTTTGTTGAAAGACTGATTGCGATTACCATTATGGTTCTGTCTAAACCGTCCAGTCGGAGTTGGGGTATGGCTTTCCCCGATTCTGGAAGTCCTTCTTCTTGTCTTTCTGAGGACCAACTGACTTGTAGTGTGCTGCTTTAGCTTTGTTGTCCTCATCCCACATCCTGCAGCGGTGAATCAATTTAGGGACCTGTCAAATCCTCTGGTAGTTGATGGCTAGCTTGACTTTAGGTCGCTGTCCGTTGATGAACTTCACACACTTAGAATGTTCACCGGCTTCTCCCACATATCGGTGATAGTACCTGGACAGCTTCTCAAACTTAGTGATATACTCAGCTACTGACATATTACCCCGCTTCAATTCTAGGAATTCAGCTTCCTTCCGGTTGCGGATGTCCTCCGGAATGTACTTCTCCAAGAAAACCTCTTTGAAGGCTTCCCAAGTGACTCCTCCGGGTGCAGCCTCCACACGAGGACGGTTGCTCTCCCACCAATATTTTGCCTCTTCGGCGAGCTTAAAGGTGCCAAAAGTCATTTTTTGAGCATTCGTACAAGCCATGGCACGGAATATCTTTTCCATCTCTCGAATCCAGTTTTGGGCACCGTCGGGGTCATGTCCACCCTTAAAGGTAGGCGGATCATTCTTTTGGAAGTGTTCCAATCGTCTAAATTCAGCGGCTCCGGCATCAGCATTCCTATTCTGAACTCCTTGTAGAGCTCGAGTCATGGCAATGAGTACATCCGCTAAAGCTCTATCGTTCCTACCCGCCATTACTCCCTGCACCAATCAGGAACCAAAATTGGATGCAACAAGCAACGTCAACCCATAAACTAACTCAATAACTAATTAATAAAAAATCAAACAATGCACACAAAGCATAGAGTTCACCCAGAGAAGCATAGTAGACACATACACAGTCCGGTAAGACCGAACTGCTCTGATACCACTTAATGTGACACCCGTAACCCCGTTTTGAGTAAAAAAAAATTATTCAAATAAAAAAATAAAAATTTATACGTGTTTGATTTTCAAATAATTATCCAATAAATAGCACCGTGAGGAAATAGCGTAAAAATTTAAACAAATGAAATTAACATAACAAAATTTAATCCACGTAAAATTCCTGTGGTATGAGGGTATCTCATTTCGACAAAACTTCAAGTCAATTTTTTTTAAATAAATAAAACGAGTATTTATTTAGAAATAAATCCAATAAAGCTAAATAAACTAAATAAACCCCCCAAAAATATTTTTGTCACATTATCTCAGAGCTATTACATAACCTAAGTTAAATCTAAGAAATTTCATAGTTCTCAACTAAAAATAAAAAATAACATCATAAAACAAAATTCAACAGGCACTCATGTTCTTCAGTTTAGCCACTAACTCTAGGATTAGAAGTATCTGCAATTTAACATGAAACGTACAAAGAGACATATAAACAAAGAGGGTTGAGTACGTTGTAGTTGAGTTGTGATGATATTTAGAGAGAATAAATGAATAAAATAGCAAACTTATATATATATCTATATAGCAATACAAACTCATATAAACATACACTACATTGCATACACAAAAAACAACACTCACATTTAAAATCATAAGCACACACAGGTCAAATTCACCAGTCTCAGAGTCACATAACTATTTCCAGAAAAATACAGATACTAGGAACTCTACTTCATATCCATGTGGTACCATCTACTACTCTGGGAAGTTGCCTAGGAGTACATATTTAGTTTATTAGAGAAAGTCATTGCAATGGTGATTACTCCGTTACCGCATACTCTCGACTAGGAACGATAATGTCCGGTGACGGTCGGGGTAGCTAAGTCTGATAAGTGGCTCCCAACCCAAGGCACGACACTCAAACTATCAGGGACCACAAACTCGAGCTTCTCACCCCCTAAGCCGAGATATTGCCACGCAGGCTCACTCATGTTGGCCTCCACCTTTCATTTCAACGATGCTTCCCCCCATCCTATCACAAGGTTTGGTATGTCAATCATACACACAAGGTCAGATTTCCTCTGAACATCACAGTTCAATTTTTCATCGATAATCCATCATGGCCCATATGGCTAGGATCATCTCACAAGGAATGACTCAAGTCCCATTATGGCTACTTATAGTTAAGTGACTTGCACACAAGGTCATTTATCCTTTCAAGGTCATCGCCACAAATGTGGACTTTTCACAATCATCATCACAAATTAATAAGCAGGATACAAAAAAAATTACAAGGACAACTTAAAAACAACAACCGCATGTATTTAATCATTTAAGTAAAACATGCAGAAACAGCAACAATATAAAAACAACAACATGTATTTGGTCATATTCATGTAATTAAAATATGCAAAAAACAGCAGTTTTTGCAACATTAATCTACATACAGAAACAGAAACAACAACTACAAAATTCTGCAGAAAACAGTAATTTTTCGCAACAGTGATCTCTGCATACAAAACAGAAATAGCATCACAAAATTCTGCAGAAAACAGCGATTTTTGCAACAGTAATTTTTGCATACAAACTAGAAACAGCAACACAAAATTCTGCAGAAAACAACAATTTTTGCAACAGTAATTCTGCATAAAAATAGAAACAGCAACACAAAATCCTTTATAAAATCTCAAAATTCACAATTTATTATTTACATCATTAACTAACATATGAATTTAGGACTCTAACATTTCAATAATATCCTAAGCCTCAAAATAGAATTTTTCAAACACTTATCACATCCATATACAACCATGGCAGCCACATAATTCATTTAAAATCATGATCATATCATTTATAAACATTAAAACAGAATTTTTTTAAAACAATTATCAAACAACGGGGTTTAAAGACAACCCCTTCACCTATTCCCTCAAATATCCCCAACCACAATATCTCCCCCTTACCTTAAGTAGTAGCGCAACCTTCCAATGGGAGTGGGATGATGACGAAGTTCGATTCGATCCTACGGAGAAGGGTTCACTACGAATAACAAGGAATTTAACAGAATTGTTAAAATTCCCAAATTCTAAATCCCTAGCACCTGGAATTAGGAAAGAAAGGATTACAAGGCTTACCCAACCACTAGGGGACAGCGAACACTCTCTAATATGACGGGAATACGCGGCTGGCCTTACTTTGGCGTGATGGAAGGATGATCAAAAGCGAAATGGGGTGCCTCTTCTTCCTTAGGGAGGCGTGATTTAGAGAGAGAGAAGGGAGGAAGGAGAGAATAAAATTCTGATTTGAGGAGTAGGGTTTTGAGTGCCTAAGCTAATAGTGTTGGGTTACTTAAGTTTCTAAATAGGTTGGGTTGGAGAAAACCCGTAACACTAAGCCCGACACTTAAAAAAAATTCTACACAATTACCTTGGGCTGTAAAAACTCTAGGCACCATCTATCCCCTTTCTTGGGTGCCCCTTTTATTTATTTTTTTTAAGTCTCGTCACACGTCATAATTATACTAAATAAAATTCAAGGTAATTACACTAATAATTATAATAAAAAAATAATTTAATCATTCACATACACTATGCATAATTAAAATAATTATCACAAGAAGGAAAAATGAGGATTGTTACAGCGGCCTCCCCATTGCTCATGCGCCCCAAGAATAGCGTTGTAGTCACCAACTAGAAGCCAGGGAGCCTGATTATCTTGAATAAGGCCAGTTAAATCATTCCAAAGGATCCTCCTAGTCAAATAGTCGGTAGAAGCATAAACAGCAGCTAAAAAAATTGGTTGATTATCCCAAATTAAAGAAAAAGCAACGAATTGTCTAAAGTTAGAATTAATAATAGGATTTAAATGAGGAGAGCTAAAACCCCAAAGATCAGATGGTTTATCCCCTCTATCATTTAACACAAATGGCTTCAAATTTAAGCGCCTCCATAAGGAGGGAGAAATTTGATCTATATCAACCCAAGGTTCAGAAACAAACATAGAATCCGGTTTATGTTTAATACAGAATCTCTTAAGAACAGACTTTGTATCCGAGTTCCCTAACCCCCTGTCGTTCCAGTACAAAACCTTCATTAAAAAGAAATTGAGTTAGAACCAGCCCTGTAGCGGGTTTGATAAGAGGCAGTCGGCTGAGGGCCTTTTTTCTTTTGACGTAAGCATTTTTTCTGCGACTTAATCAGTGCCGGTTGAAAGTTATCATCCTGGGCAGCTATTGTGTCTGCATTATCATCATAGATTTCATTCTCTGCATCATTTTGATTGTTATCCAAGTCTTCCTCCACCATTTCACTCCGAAATTTTCCAACAATTATTACATCCCTGTCAATGATCTCATTCTGAAAAATAGGAGGTGGCATGTTGATGTCGCAGATTCATTGGATGCTGAATTGGAATTTGGGACGGTGGAAGATCCATCAGCACTAGATGCAGCAGTAGAAGAAAGCAACTTGTTAATGCATAAAATGGTGCAAGATCGTACCTTTGCTCCTTTGCCTGGTAGTCGGGCGATGAGCTCCGTGGTGGGTACTCCTCCTCCGGGCGTGATGTCTTTCCTTCTTGAGACCGGCGGGTGGGGTACCTGCAAAAGGCACTCCGATGCCTAAGTTAGATAGGGCTTTTTACGGTGAGCGTAGAGCTCGCATCATAGAGATGAGTTTAGGGTTTAGAGAGAGTAGAGAGAGTTTGCAAACCTGGGGGGTCCAGCCCCCTTTATATAGTGGAGCCACGCAGAAGGAGGATAACTACCGATCCAGAATCTGCGCGCGGTGACTCCTCCCTTACGCATCAAGGATCACCATCTGCTCGGATATCTCGCACTGCCAAGTCCGTCACGCATCGGCCAGCGTGATCCTTATTCTACGGAGTGACAACGGCCCCAAGCCTCGTCTCCAGGTGTATCCCTTCCGAGGGCCATGAGTCGGCTCGCCCCCGCCCTGCTCGGTGTTATCGCTGGGGCGATCGTACCAGAGGACCGGTTTGGCGCCTTGGGGATCGGATGTAGCTCACCAAGCTCGAAGAGGTCGGAACCGAGCCGGGCCGGCTTGGTTTGGTGGACATGCTGGAACTCGCCTCGGGACTGGTCCGTAACACATTGGTTGGGCTCAGCTCGGTGATCCGGTTAGGAGCCCAGCTCGGAGGCCGGCCCATAACACAAGCCCCCTAGACCCTTTGCCTGAAAAGGTACAGGGTCTAATTGTTTTCGTTAGGTGCGAGCCGGGTGGAAGGCCAAGAAAGAAAAGTCGCCCCAGGTTCTCGGGTCGACCCTTCCAACGTGTTGGCAGCCTCTCTCCTATAAAGGTCGCCAAGAAGTGATCACAAGGTTCTTTTGGTCCTATCTCTGTCCAGCCCCCTAGACTTGCTTGCCGATTAGCTGAGCATATATTTAGAGTGCAAGTACTTGGTTTTCTCCAAACACCTTGTAAGAGTTGATCCCATCATAGAATTACTCTTGCTGAGCTAGAAATAGTATAATTACTTCTTGAGAGTAGTAGGTCGAATGATCTGATATGCGACGTATGATATCAAAATGTCTGAGATGACCTATGAGGTCTGATCTGAGAGGTACTGGACCTCGACTGATCACGTAGTCTTCCTTGGTTCATGTGCTACATGTGTCAGGTATTAACCTTATTTCCTGTCTTTACAAGGGGACGTAAGCCCCCAATTGTTTAATCAAGGTCAAGGTCGCACTTATTCCAAAGATCCTCGTTGTTTCTCCAGGATGGTCGGTCATGGTCGAGCTTATTCGATCTGGGCTCGCTGTGGCCAAGCAAGTTGTAACCGAACTTGTGAGAGCTATATGAGGCACTTGGAGGACCAAAAAGAGTTGCAAAATGAGAGAGATCTCTTGGCTTTCGACCTTGCGATTGAGAAGGAGAAATCCTCGGCCAAGCTGTTGAGCGGAGGAGTATAAGAGTTTTTGTGCTCTACACCCAAGGAGGGCTTTGATAATGCCTTTGCCCAAATCAAGGTGGTTGCCCCGATTTGGATATCTCGTAGCTTGACTTCACCAAGACTGCTAAGGATGGCAAGATTGTGGAGGAGGAGGATGAAGCCGAAAAAGACCAACCAGGTGATCCCGATGAAGCAAGGGAGAAGCTCGGTTCTTTGCGAACGAGAATTATTGCCGATGGGGGCCCAACAGAGTCCAAGGATACCTCAGTAGTTTGTATTTGCTTTCTTTTATGCTTTGTGTGAGGTAGCTTAAGTGGCGGCTGAGAGCTCGGCTGTGTCTTCGAAATGACTTGATGATTTAGACCATGAGGTGTTTCGAGGTCGAAGTTGCGGATCAAACCGCTTGCTTTAGAGCTCGCCAGGTCTTGGTCCACTGGGATGATTAGGGAACCAAGTTTCGACCTTCTTTGTGGCAAGGTTCCATTTGCAGGTGAGCTCACAAGGAGCGTCACTTTTTTGAGCTTGTGGAGAACTGGTCTTCGTCGGTGGGCTCATGGAGAGCTTTACCTCCGTAAACTCGTGGCAAGTTAATCTTTGTTAAGCTTCGTCTCTAGGAGAAAAAGGGCCTCAGTGCTCCCCAATTTTAGGAGGGTTTCGATGATGCCCTGGCCCCAGCAAAGGTGATCGCTCCCGATCTTCTTATTGAAAGCCAAGAGGATGCCCTTGTGCCTTTTTGCTTTTTGTTTTTCTTTAGTTCCGATCTTGTAATTGCTCATCCGATAACCACCTCTTGTAATTCCTTTTCCTATGAATGAAATTTGACTAAGTGGTGATGACTTACTTTACTTTCTTTCCACGCTTTCCTGTTGTCCTTGGGTAGTGTAAGGTAGTGTAGTCCTCGGGTGGCTTCCCCCGGGAAGATTTGTTTCAAATTGAAAGTTTGGAACATTAGTCCCTCGTAATTACATTAGTCGAGTGCTTGTCTAATCCGAGCATCGTTTTGAGCTGTCAGGTCTCTATGATGATTGGAGCTGGTTAGGCTTTTCTTTAGGTCGAGTTATCACCTTCCGAGCTGCTTTAGAGCTCGCCAGGCCTCTATGCTGACCTAAAATCTTTGGAACCGCAGGGGTTGGTTTTTGTCGCGCTGCGTTTGAGGTCGGCACGTCTTTATGCTGACAGGGTGTCTTTGAAACCACAATGGCCTTGTTTAGCTCGACAGGCGACCCTAGCCGAGCTGCTTTAGAGCTTGTAGGCCTCTATGCTGACCTGGTGTCTTCGAAACCACAGGGGTTGTTTAGGCAGACTGGTGACCTTCCGAGCTGCTTTTGAGCTTGCCAGGCCTCTATGCTGACCTGGTGTCTTGGAAACCTCATGGGTCGAGTTGCGAGCGAGCTTCCCAAGCCTTTATGCTGACTTGGGGTCTTCGGAACCACGTGGGTCGAGCTGCGAGTGGGCTCACCAAGCCTTTATGCTGACTTGGGAATCCTTTATGCTGACTTGGGTTTAGGACCACAGGGGTCGAGCTGTGAGCGAGCTTACCAAGTCTTTATGCTGACTTGGGGTCTTCGGAACCACGGGGGTCGAGCTGCAAGTGGGCTCACCAAGCCTTTATGCTGACTTGGGTTTAGGACCACGGGGGTCGAGTTGCGAGTGAGCCCACCAAGCCTTTATGATGACTTGGGTTTAGGACCACAGGGGTCGAGCTGTGAGCGAGCTTACCAAGTCTTTATGCTGACTTGGGGTCTTCGGAACCACGGGGGTCGAGCTGCGAGTGGGCTCACCAAGCCTTTATGCTGACTTGGGTTTAGGACCACAGGGGTCGAGCTGCGAGTGAGCCCACCAAGCCTTTATGCTGACTTGGGTTTAGGACCACAGCACCAAGCCTTTATGCTGACTTGGGTTTAGGACCACAGGGGTCGAGCTGCGAGTGAGCCCACCAAGCCATTATGCTGACTTGGGTTTAGGACCACAGGGGTCGAGTTGTGAGTGAGCTTACCAAGTCTTTACGCTGACTTGGGGTCTTCAGAACCATGGGGGTCGAGCTGCGAGTGCGCCCACCAAGCCTTTATGCTGACTTGGGTTTAGGACCACAGGGGTCGAGCTGCGAGTGAGCCCACCAAGCCTTTATGCTGACTTGGGTTTAGGACCACAGGGGTCGTGTCAGTCGAGCTTCTTGAGCGGTCGAGGCTCGACGGTGGGCTCGACCTTTGGTTTTGGGGCACTGTTCCTGTCGAAGTATAGACAATCTTGCAACAACTTGATGTAATAAAGTTAGCATTAATTTTTATGCTATGAGTAAAGTGCTCGTAGTCGAGTTTTATACTTCCCTGTGAGAGTAGTCGATTTGGCTGTCCAAGCGGCAAGGTTGAGGTCATCAAATAATCAAGGTCAGCAGCGTGGCGAGTTTAAAGCCGTCAATATTGAAATTGTTGAGGTGGGCCTGGTAGGTCGCCAGAGCACCGGCTCGTATCCACCTATTGGTTGTCTCTATACTGATCTGTTGAGGTTAGCCATCAACAATGTGAAAGTACATCATCCATTTAAATGACAAATTATACCTTGCTCGAAAGTTCGGCAAACATAAAATGTCATGCGGGAAGACCTTATACAATGCTCCAGGTAATAAAGAATAAAGTGACACGAATCGTTGATGGTTCATAGTTAAGGATGAGATGCTGAAAGAAACATGGAAAAATAGCACCTGGTTTTGAGGGACGTATCTGTGGTCGTCCGAGTTGTTGAGGTCAGCAATGTGGTTGACTTGATCTCTTCCAAATAACTGAGGTCATCTGACTATCTGAGTTGAGGTCGGTCGAATATCTGAATAGTTGAGGTCAGCGCGATAGTTGGGATAAGGTTGACCAAGTTGGTTGGTCGGGCTTTGCCAAGCATATCTTGATCTCTTCCAAGATTTGTGTGGCTGACCTGCATTCCTGATTCTTTGGATACCAAAGATTTGATTTTTATCTTGAGCTCTCCAAAAAAGTAGTTAGCAAAAAATATGATAGGATATTTCCAATTTGAATATTAGGAGAGGAGATATGATTCGCAACTAGCATTAGATAAACGGTATGATACTTCCGGATAAGATTAAACGGCATCACTGCCATATCGATTAGATCGACTGATGAATGTGCTCGTCATGGGGAGGCCCCACGTTTGATGTATTCTTATTTTCCCAAGTCGCTCAATAATGACCGATCTACTTATGATCGCTTTTCGAGGATTTCATTGTGTTATGGCGTGCGTATGCTACACCTCGTGATGAGATGCATAATGAAACTTGAGGCCCGGGAAAAGTTTTATCGGGACTTAAGGTGCTTCAAGATCGGATCTTTAGGTGGCCGTAGACTCTGGCTGACAGAGTTCTGGCTTGATTCCTCCGGTGGCGATCACCAGTTCACCGTGCTCTTGGTTCTCATCGTCTTGCTCGCGTGGTATCCTTGAGGCCCAGGCTAGTTTTACCGGGCCCCACGGTGGGTGCCAATGTTAATGCATAAAATGGTGCAAGATCGTACCTTTGCTCCTTTGCCTGGTAGTCGGGCGATGAGCTCCGTGGTGGGTACTCCTCCTCCGGGCGTGATGTCTTTCCTTCTTGAGACCGGCGGGTGGGGTACCTGCAAAAGGCACTCCGATGCCTAAGTTAGATAGGGCTTTTTAGGGTGAGCGTAGAGCTCGCATCATAGAGATGAGTTTAGGGTTTAGAGAGAGTAGAGAGAGTTTGCAAACCTGGGGGGTCCAGCCCCCTTTATATAGTGGAGCCACCTTGAAGGAGGATAACTACCGTCCGAATCTCTGTGCGGTGACTCCTCACTACGCATCAGGATCGGCTCATCTATTAGGATATCTCACACACCCAAGTCAGTCCGTCTGCGCTGCGTGATCCTCATTCTCTGGTGTGACAATGGCCCCAAACCTCGTCTCGGTGTATCCGCCAGGGGCCATGAGTCGGCTCGCCCATACTGCTCGGTGTTATCATTGAGGCGATCGTCTGGAAGGACCGGTTTGGCGCCTTGGGGATCGGATGTAGCTCGCCGAGCTCGAAGAGGTCGAAACCGAGCTGGGCCGGCTTGGTTTGGTGGACATGCTGGAACTCGCCTCGGGACCGGTCCGTAACACATTGGTTGGGCTCAACTCGGTGATCCGGTTAGGAGCCCAGCTCGGAGGCCGGCCCATAACACAACTCATCAAGGGCATGAGTCTGTTTTGCAGAGGAACTTGGCACCACGATATTTTCTATAGATTAAGGAACTCTAGTAATAGAGTTGTGCAGAGAATCCACAACCTCTACTGTCGGCGGAGTGTACGCACAAGATGCTGAGGTGTTGGCCAGCGTGTCATCCAATTCATGAACAAATCCAAGCAACGGATTGGGGGTTTGTTGAAAAATTCTGTGTGAGGCTGGGACATTGTTGCATTCAAGAAGTGGATCAGTATCCTTCACTTCTTCTATGGAAACAAGATCCGATGCCACATTCCTATCAGGGATTTGTTGATCAATCATCACATTCTCTCCTTTTGAATTAGCAGCTGCTGTTAACTAGCAGCTTCTTTGATTCCTGCACTTCTTTGATCAGTCTCCTGCACTTCTTCTACGGAAACAAGATCCGATGCCACATTCCTATTAGGGATTTGTTGATCAATCATCACATTCTCTCCTTTTGAATTAGCAGCTGCTGTTGACTAGCAGCTTCTTTGATTCCTCTGGGCATGTATCGCGATGTGTGCTTACGAACATCCCTAGGGGCGCCTCCTTCTGGTGATCATGATCCTGAGAATTCTTCTTGCAATTGACTCTAACATGCCCAATGGTTTGGCAAGAGTCACAAAAAGGGGGGAGCCTCATACTCTACTGGAACAAAGAAAGCATATCCATCTCGTTCCACCAGAATTCGATCTTGCAATTTGTTGGTGAGATCAATGTCTATCAGAATTCTTGCAAAATGACCAAAGATGCGGTTTCTAGTGGCACCATTGAGAGCAATGGGAACACCAAGAGCACCGCTAATTTCAAACAAGATCTTTGGGCGTAGTATTAGCGAGCAAGACCAATCAAACGAACCCAACATTAGATGCCTGTCTGATGAAGTGCATGTGGATTAAAGTCCCGAGTCCAAGCTGATATTCACAGAACACCCGGGTGCAAATTTCAAGTGCCTATAGAGCGAACACTACACTGATCTTCGATAGATGTGAAGGCAAATTCATAGTAGCCCCGACCTAATGATACCATCGTCCAGGGGTCAATGGGTTTCCATATCTTGACAAGCTTTGCTCGTAATTCACTTACTTTTATTTGATAGTCACCTTTGGAAAGGATCAAATGCCCGTGGAGAACGTTACTGCACTCAGCTACTCCATCTTGATATTCTTCTTCTGAGATCCGAATGGCGAGAGTATCACCTTTGATACATGGCTTAGGCAAATCGGTCGGAGGGAGATCGAAAGAATTGTGCAACGCTTGAGCAAATGTTTATTTTCTGCGTGGGAGTGGCGTTAGAAACAGACTAGGAAGCGGTTGAGATTAGGGCAGGCGGAGGCAAGCCGAGGCATGGCCCCGCGCAGATCACGGCACGGACAAGCGGCAGCCATGTTGCATGCAAAACAAGGGTTATGTGCGAGCTGCAAACCCTAGCAGAGAGCGCATCTTTTCAAAATCCTAGTTGAGGATCCAAAAAAAATCTTTAGGTTTAATTAAATAGCTTAGTAATCATTAGTTTAAATGATATAATTAGGATGATGTAATCAAAGTGACATCACTTAAACGCTTTCAAAGTGACATCACTTAAACACTTGTATGGTAGAAGATCAATCCACTTGTTAATTTCTAATCTAATGGCTAATAATAGTGCAAAGTGGCTAAATTGTATCCAAGTGTAAGTTATCACATGTGCTTAATTATTTGAATGGCTAAGATTATTTCTTGATTATCAAGAATGCTTATGATAAGGGCACATGGCACAACTATTTGCAGAAGCCAAAAATTGCTTTTTGTAAAACCTTTTCTTTTAATTCTTTAACTAAAGAATTCTTATATTTTTTTGAATAAACAATTCTTATATATTAATATTTCTTACACTAGCTATCTTTTTTTTTTGATAAGTAAAACAATTTATTAAAGGGAGTACAAGGGGTACTCCAACCCTTACATCAATCAAGAGTCAGGCCCACCAGCATTTCTAAACATATATACTAAGCCAGCAGACGCCCCAAAGGGTTATTACACCATTCAGAATAATCCAGTACTAGCTTTCTGCCCCTCCTATTAACAAACCATGTCCAAGATACCATTTTAATCCGACCAACAACACTATTAAAATCAATGGATTTTCCTGAGAAAATTTTTGAATTACGTGACAGCCATAGAACCCAAATGACAGCCATCCAAATGATGTGTCTTCCCCCACTGAACCTTTTCCCATTGATAGTAGCTGCAAAATGCAAAAAAATGATCCAGTCCATTGTAATGTGATGGTCCTTTTTCTCCCATCCAAGCATTCACCTTTTGCCAAACCTAATATGAAAAATCACAGGAGAAGAATAAATGATTGCTATTCTCCCTATGTTGTGAGCACAACCCACAAGAGACATCCTGCCCGTTCGCTATGACACCCAAACAACATAATGCCTCTCTAGTTGGTATTTGGTCTTGCAGCATCCGCCAAACAAAAACTGCAACTTTTGATGGAATGTCACATTTCCAAAGCAACCTGAAAGCTGATCTGAAACGATCATGATCATGCCCAGGACACCGTTTCTCAATCAGCAGCAGATATGCTAACTTGACTGAGAAAGAGTGGGTCGAGTTCGACTTCCATCGCCACGAATCGTCTGTTGTATTTATAGGAGAGACCTGCAAGAGACAATCAGAAAATTCCTTAAAGACATCTTCTTCCCATGCCGAAAAAAGGACGCCTCCACCACCATTTCCACTTCCAAGTATCTCCCATCCACTCCCCAAAATCAGCCACTGTGCCATTCTTGCAATCAGATATCATGTATAGCCTAGGAAACATGTCTTTAAGCTTTATATTGCCTACCCATCTATCATTCCAAAACTGCACCTTAGAGCCACTGCCTAATTTCCTTCCAACTGCATCTGAAACTATGCTTCCTGACCACCCAAATCAGATTCAATTTTGAACAAATCTTTCATCCAACATGAGCCATTTACTGGTTTAGAGTTACTCAAAATGGAACCACACAAATCCGATCCATATCTATAACATAACAATTCATACCACAATGCAGAATTTTCCATAAGGAATCTCCATCTCCACTTAGCAAGCAAACTTAGTTTAAAAAGTTCTAAGTTCTTAACTCCCAAACCACCCTTCTTCTTTGGTAGGCAGATTTTGTCCCAAGCAATCCAACATATTTTCTTTGATTCCTCGCACCGTCCCCACAAAAAACTTTCTTTGAATTGCTACAAGCTCATTTAAAACTTTTTTCGGTGCTTTGTAAAACGAGCTATTAAGCACTGAGTTAATCAATGTAATACGCCCTCCAATGGATAGAAATCTACCTTTCCAACCTTGTAACCTTGACTTCATCGACTGCATAATTTTATCCCATATACTGCACAGTCTTGGATTGGCGCCCACTGGAATGCCCAAAAATTTAAAAGGTATCTTCCCCAAGCTGCATGATAGGAAAATAGAAGCCCGCTCTAAAAATAGCTTATCCGTGTTGATACCGTAGTGATTGCTTTTGTTATAATTAATCTTCAGCCCAGAAACCAACTCAAAGCTCCTCAAAATGGTCTTCAACGCCCACAAGTTAGAAACCGTAGCCTCACATGTCAATATGGTATCATCTGCAAATTGCAAAATCGGAAATGAGAGCTCCTCGAAAATCTTATACCCAGTAAAAAGCCTTTTTACCACTGCTGACCTGACCAAACCAAAGAGACCCTCTGCCACTATCAGAAAAAGAAAGGGGGCAAGGGGGTCTCCTTGTCGCAACCCCCTACCCGGCTGAAAATCCTCTATTGGGCTTCCGTTCACCAAAACTGAAATTGAACTGGGGCATACACATGCCTTCATTCAGTTTCTCCACACATTATTAAATCCCATTTTAAGTAGCATATAATCTAAAAATTCCCAAGAAACAGAGTCGTAGGCTTTTTGGAAGTCTACTTTTAATAATAAGCACTTGTCCTTCCTCTTTTTCACCAAATCGACAACTTCCTTAACAACCACCACCCCATCAAGAATTTTCCTTCCAGGGATAAAAGTTGTTTGACATCTTGAGATTACCTTCCCAAGAACCTTCTTCAATCTCGTAGCAAGGAGCTTAGCAATAATTTTATACATACTTCCTATCAAAGAAATAGGACGACATTCTGAAAGGGATTGAGGGTTTTTCCTTTTGGGAATTAGTGCAATAAAGGAAGCACTTACTGCCTTCGGAAGAACAACATTATGAAAAAGTTCCTGCATAAATTCATCGACCTCATCCTTTATTAGCTCCCAAAAATGCTTATAGAAAGTGAAATTGAATCTGTCGGGTCCCGGACTCTTCTCGCCCTCACAACTCCATACAGCCTCGTTTATTTCTTCCAAGCTGAATTGTGCCGTCAAGAATTCATTATCTAAGTCAGAAATCTGATCGAAATGAATTCCATCAAGCACTGGTCTAGCCACACCAGCAGCAAAGAAGAAATTTTGGAAATGATTTTTAACCATCTTCTTTACTTCGGTCACCCCTTCCATCCATGAATCACCTTCTTTTAATGCAACTAACTGATTTCTCCGTCGCCTACCTCTCATACAAGCATGAAAGTATCTCGTGTTATCATCCCCTTCCGCAATCCATCTGCTTCTTGATTTCTGCCTTATGAGACTCTCTTTAGCATGCACTTGTTTCCAGAATTCAGCAGTGACTTCTTTTCTCCTTTGCAAGTCAGTGATATTTCCATCACATACTATCTCATCCAACTCATTCAATTCTTTGACAATATTCTGAATGTCTAAATCTACACAACCGAATACCTCCTTATTCAAGTCCCGCAGTTTCTGCTTGAGCAACTTTAGCTTCTCCTTGAACACATACAATTTCTTACCATGAACCTGAAAACTTCTCCAATTCTGATCCACGAAGTCTTTAAATCCCTCGTGCTCAATCCAACAATTATAAAAATGGAATGGTTTTAGGCCCCAATCCACTGTTGATTGATCCAACCATATAGGGCAATGATCGAATATGTCCCTTTCCCCAATCCATTGAGCTACAATTTTCCAATCAACAATTAATTGCTGAGAAATTAGGTACCTGTCGATTCTACTCTTGGCACTCCCATCACCACTGAACCATGAATGCTTTTTGCCCAACACCGGGACATCTATCAGCTGCATTTCATGAATGAATTGGTTGAAAGCCTCCACTTCCTTTCTGCTGTGATATGTAGAAGCCCCTTGTCTCTCCGAACTATCTGTTATGGCATTGAAATCTCCAGCCACACACCAAGCATCCCCCCCATATGTTTCTTACACATCAACAAGCCTCTCCATAATTCTTTCTTCCCCTCAAAAGAGCAAGGGGAGTAAACATTCACCAAGAAGCATACTAAGTTTGAGGTCTTCCTAGTAGCACATATGCCCACAAAACCATTTCCAGAGAAGGAGTAATCAATATCTACTACATCAGAGTTCCAAACCATTACCAGTCCACCAGCCTGCCCTTCCGAGTTTCTTCCCACCATTCAAACTCCCTGTTTCCCCATAAACTTCAACAAGCGATTCATACAATAAAGAGCATTTTGTTTCCTGAAAGAAACAACAATCATATTTACCTTCTTATACAAGGGATCTGAGATGTCTTCTCTTTGTTGGATCCCCCACCCCCCTCACATTTAGAGACAAAATCTTCATTTTTGCTTCCTTGGTCTCCCCCTTCCCCTCTTCGATGTTCCTTCTGTGGATTGCATCTGTTGAAGAATATCAATGTACACCTCATCTTCTTCATTCCCACTAACCCCCATTACCTTTGCTTGAGACCACACTTTCTGCGCGAAAGAACTATCAGCCGAAAGCCTCTCCTCTGTATTTTCTCTACCAAGCTCTGAAGGTATCTCCATCTTTGATCTTCCCTTGATGCAATCAGACTTGCGTGGCCGCCCCCTCATCCTTGACGTTTTTGGCCTCCCGTCTTCAGCCTTCTTCGAATCGGTGATTCTGACTGTCGATGGCAAGATTTCTGCAAAGGAAGAAAGAAACACTTGATCATGGTTTGGTTCAGCACAAGGAAGCACGACCTCGATGCCGAACTGAGGATCCATGTCAAGCACTGGAGTTTCCGCCGGATCAACACCTCACCCAAAAACGCGATTTTGGGGTTTTGCAACTTGAATTCCACGCAAAGCCAACATGTGGACTCCCTCTCTGGATAATGTTTTCGGGTAATGGCTAGGTCTGTGAGTGTTGTGGATAAAACCGGGGCTTTGATTTTGGCACCTCCCCCATTTAATTTTCCTACCTCCCGTCCCCCATGAAAAGACAAAAATAAGCCCCACTTATCATTAATCTTCCCCACCTCCCTCTTCCCTCCCTCACTTCCCCCCCTCCCTCTTCTTCATCCCTCCTCCCCTACCTTTCCCGCGACTCCTCCCCTCCCTCATTTTCCCGATTCGATTCCCTCCCTCCCATACATCACGTCCTCCCCTCTTTCACCAGCCCTCACATCTTCCCCTCCCCTCTTTCACGAACGGCAGTCGGAGATACGAGAAGCGCCACCTCTCCTCCCCTCCCCTCAGACACCACGCAACCCATCAGAGAAGGTAAACTCACGTCTATTTTTTCTGTAAAATTACACTGCGCGTCAACAAGTTGACGCATGAACATGTCAACAAGTTGACGCATGTGCCAATTTCTGCATCTGGAATTTTTACTTCAAGCGTCAATAAGTTGACGCATCTTCACGTCAACAAGTTGACGCCCTAATGCGTCAACAATTTGACGCGTGATGTAAAAATTCCAGAGTTGAATTTAACACATGCGTCAACTTAGTGACGCCTTAGGGCGTCAACTTATTGACGTGCAAACGCGTCAACCTGTTGACGCCTGAGTTAAAAAAAATTGATTTTTTGCTGCTGCATCTTGAGACTAAGACTGATTTATTGAGACTGATTTATTGCTTGCGTCTGACGACTTTTATACAAATATGGTGAAGACTAACATAGGAGCAGATGGTGGTCGCCAAAAACCACCGACTGCATCGGCGCGCAAGATGCGTTGTCGTGCTGCCACTCACAAGCATAAGGCTGCCACTGCCATTGATGTGGCTGTGCCTCTGGCTGACCCTGCCGCTGCCACTGCCGTTGATGTGCCCGAGGCTGCCCCTGTCGTCGATGTGCCTCTGCCCGAGGTGCCCCCCGTCGATGTGCCTGTGCCCGAGGTGACCGAGGTTGCCTTTTCTCATCAGCAGGATGATGCCCCTGATTCGTTCCAAGGAGGCCCAGAGGACACGTCAGTCCTTCTCTCGTATGCCGATCACGTTTCCACTGTATTATGGACTGGCGAGGTAAGTAACAGTTGAAGTTATTATTTTGTTGATTTCACTTGACATTTGAATGCAATCGGCACATGTCTTTGTTGATTCTAGGAGGATCGCTGCGAGTTGAAGATCATAAACCACAGCAAAACCGTGGTAAAGGTAGTGGCTAGGCCGGAGATTAAGGCGTACGTGGACGATTCGAAGCTAGTGGACTTTTGTCGCATTAGCTACAGCACTGTAGACAAAGGGCTGCTCAGCGCATTCACGAAGAGATGGCAACCGGACACCAGCAGCCTCCACCTGCCAGTTGGGGAGATGACGATGACATTGGATGATGTCTCCCAGCTTCTGCATATTCTAGTAAGGGGCACGTTTTTCACGATGCCAGACTTGGACAAGGCGAAAGCGGCAGCATGGTTGCACACCTTGTTGGGCGTGCCCGTAGGCCGAAACGCAGCGGCGAGCAGATAAAGGGCGTGCATGCGACCTCGTAGTGGCTTTGAGATGAGGTGTAACCGAGGTGCTGCAGGGATGAGTAGTAGGACAGGACGGTGAGGGCTTTCCTGCTACACCTAGTTGGCAGCACCATTTTTGCCAACAAGAGTCAGTCCTGGACGCGGGTGGCCTACCTGGACATGTTTAAGGACCTCAGTTCAGTCGGCAACTATGCATGGGGTGCCATGGCCCTTGTATTTATGTATGACCAGCTCCAGGAGGCTAGCAAGGCAGCGACGAGGCAGCTGGCAGTTTATGCGACCCTGTTACAGGTATGAATTTTTATGTTTTACGTATTTTTAAAATTTAAAATGAAATATTTAATTCAATATTACATGAGTTAATATTTTCTGTACAGGCATGGATATACGAGCACTTCTAGGGTGCCGTATTTGGATCTCGGGAGTTAGATGATACTTACGTCGAGGGGGCACCCCGAGCTTCCCGGTGGAAGTTGACTAGGGGTGCCGGAAAGGTGAAACCATACCGTCACGCGTTGGACAGGCTCACAGATGCCGACGTTACATGGGAGCCTTACGCGGAGCACAGAGTTGCAAAAGCCTCGGAGCCGATTGCATTGTATAGCGGATTCATTCGGTTTGGTCCTACGATGCTCCCGTACCTACCAGACAGGGTCTTGCGGCAGTTTGGACACGTACAGCGCATCCCGGGGGATCCGTGTGATATCCGACGGCAGCCTATCAGTCCAGAGGCGTTGGACCATATGTGATTTTCTTTTGATCAGCACCTGGTCCAGCTTGGTCATCGAGTGGTGCCTCACCTGTCGGCAGTGGAGGCTGGGTATATGGAGTGGTTCCACAGGATCTCCCACCCATACATCTACCTAACAAATGTACCAGCTGGTCCAGCGGCATATCCAGCACCAAATACTACTGATGTAAGTTTTTATGAAGTGTCTGTTTGTTCCCTTTACTAGAATAAATTTGTAGTTACTAAATTTATTTGTTTTTATTGTATGTAGCATGTGAGATGGGAGAGGGTCTGTTGGATCGCGGAGGGGATGATGCAGGAACGTTTCGTGCAGCCCGAGACACCTGGTTAGTACCTGATGCAGGAGCTGGCTAGGTTAGTTGTTCCCCGTCCCCCGACTATGCACACATATCAGTGGCAGAGAAGCAGGGGGTCGGCCTCTACATCGACACAGACGCAGCCGCAGTAGTTTATTTTCACTACAACAGATTCTTTAAAAGATTGCGCCACTTTAAATAGCCTATAAATATGGAAGTGCTACTTAAAATTAGGTAGAGCACTTTAAGTAGCATTTAACTAAGAAATGCTACTGAAGGGTAAAGAAATAAATAGCGCTTAAAAAATCAACGCTACTTATAGAGGAGGAATAAATAGCGCTTAAAGTGAGCAGCGCTATTTAAAGAAGGACGCAAGAAAAAGTAGCGCTTAATGCAGAAAGCGCTATTTATTGTGTTAACCTAAAGTAGCGCTAATATAGAAAGTGCTACTTATTGTCTGACATAAAGTAGCGCTACATAGATAAAACGCTATTTATTGTCAACTACTAATTTTAATTCAGCCCGCGTTTCTCGATGCCGGTCGGTCCCAGCATCGCATATCTCTCTCTCGAGTTTCTCTCAACGTCGCCATTGTTACTCCTTCCTCTCAGTGTCGCCACCACCTCTGCTTGCGTTTTTCACCTTCGAAGCTCGTTGTTGTTGGCGTCGCCACCACCTCTGCTCGCGTCCTCGCCGTTTGTCAAGTCACACCATCGCTCACAGCCGTCGCACCGTCGCACCTCTGCTTACGTCCTCGTTGTTTGTCGCGTCGCCACCACCTCTGCTCGCGTTCTCGCCGTTTGTCACGTCGCACCATCGTACTATCGCTCCAACAGGTTTCATCTGTTCCCATTCTTCTTTCTTTCCTTTTTTTTTTCCTAAAACGCTTTCATTTTATTTTCCAAGGAACTCTTGTTTTAGGTTTTTGTAGTTGTGTTTAGATTTGATTGAGAAATGGTTGATGAGGAACCTGGAGGGATCAATGTTAATGTTAGTGTTTTTAGCTGATAGGTTTTTTAGTATAATTATTATTAATGTTAGGCGTTTTTTCTCATTATGTTAAATGAAGAACTTGAGCTTTTAGAGATGTTACAACAGGTCGTTTTGGAGCAGCAATTTTTTTAATTCTATGTATGTGGTAGAATCTGGAGCAGCAATTTATGAAAGAGTTTGCTGTGAATTTGAAGTTTTTATTTGTTTATGTTTGGCCTATGTGGACCCTTGTGCTGGTTGGTATGATATTTTATTTTGTTACAGGTGTTGTATAAATTTTGGAATGTCCATATTTTAGGGAGGTTACATCAAAATTTTGTTAGAAATTTGATATAGTCTGTGTGTTGTTGTTAAGAGCAGTGGTAGTTTTAGTCTTGGTTTATCTAATTGGGCTTTAGTTAATCTCAATTTTGTCTTGCATTAACGACTTATTTATGTTGTTGCTCTGAATGCCTTGGTGTTGTTTTATTTCTCAATTCATAGGCAAATATGGATCGAAAGTGGATGTCTGCCAATCGTTTGTCGAAGGAATATAAGGATGGAGTGGAAGATTTTATTGGGTTTGTAGTTGGGCATACAACAGATCTTAGTAGAATCGTATGTCCGTGTTTAAGTTGTTGTTATACAAACAAAGTTAATGTTAAGGAATTGGAATGGCATTTAGTGAGCAATGGGATTGATCAAACTTATACTTGTTGGACAAAGCACGGTGAGACAAGAGGTGAATCTTTGAATATGGGGAATAGTGGGAGATATGTGTCAGAGGACACCGGTACAAATACATATGATGGTGACCGTTTTGAAGAGATGGCAAATGCGGTTGAAGAAGATCTTCGTGATTGTCCTCAAATGTTTGAGAAGTTGATAAGTGATGCGGAGAAGCCGTTATATGACGGTTGTACTAAATTCACAAGATTATCGGCAATGTTAAAGTTGTTTAACTTGAAGTCGGGCAATGGATGGACTGATAAGAGCTTTACGGACTTACTCACACTATTGAAAGATATGTTGCCAAATGATAATGTGCTTCCTAGTCGGATATATGAGGCTAAACAAATGTTACGATCTATTGGGATGAGCTATGAGAAGATACATGCTTGTCGTAATGATTGCATTTTATTTCGTAATGAATATGCGTCGTTAAAGTCGTGTCCTAAACGTGAAGCCTCACGGTATAAGAAGGAAGATTCGGCTCCAGAGAAGGTTTTATGGTATTTACCCATAATTCCCAGATTCAGGCGTATGTATCGTAGTTCAGAAGATGCAAAAAACTTGGCATGGCATGAGGATGAAAGGATTCAAGATGGCAAGTTACGGCACCCGGCAGATTCTCCTCAATGGAAAAAAGTTGATATTGATTATCCTGATTTTGGGAATGAACCAAGAAACTTACGACTTGCATTGTCTACTGATGGATTTAATCCGCATGGTGTTCAGAGTAGCTCTCACAGTGCATGGCCTGTGATTTTGGTGATTTATAATCTACCTCCATGGCTATGCATGAAGCGTAAATATATGATGTTGTCTTTGTTAATTTCTGGGCCGAAATAACCAGGAAATGATATCGATGTATACTTGGCTCCTTTAATTGAAGACTTGAAGCAAATATGGGAGACAGGTGTAGTGGTGTATGATGGGTATAAAGAAGAAAGTTTCACCTTGAGGGCTATGATTTTCGGCACAATTAATGATTTTCCAGCATATGGTAATCTGTCGGGATATAGTACCAAAGGCCAGTGTGCATGCCCTATCTGTGAAGATAATACAGATTGGATTCGGTTGGATCATGGTAAGAAGAATGTATTCCTTGGGCATCGTAGATTTTTGAATCCAAATCATCATTATCGATCATGGAGAAAGGCATTCAATGGGAATACAGAAGAACGTAGAGCTCCTTTGCCTTTGACGGTCTTATTGTTTGAAAAAGTAAAAGATTTGAATATTAAATTCGGGAAACCTTTTGCGGGAGACCTTGTCACACAAGGGTGGAAAAATAGGTCGATTTTCTTTGAGTTGCCATATTGGAAGTCATTATACGTAAGACATTTCATTGATGTGATGCATGTTGAAAAAAATATATTTGATAGTCTCATTGATACCTTACTTAATATGCCCGGGAAGACTAAAGATGGCATCAAGGCAAGGATGGACTTGGTTAGTATGGGATTGAGACGAGAGTTGGGACCCGTAAGGAAAGGGAAACGTCGTACATATCTACCTCCGGCTGCTCACTCTATCTAGAAAAGAGAAAAAAGATTTTTGTAAGTTTCTTGATGGAGTTAAGGTTCCAGAGGGGTACTCTTCAAATATTAAGAACCTCGTATCGATGAAAGATCTTAAGTTAAAGGGTCTAAAGTCTCATGATTGTCATGTTCTCATGGAGAATTTGCTACCCATAGATATACGATCCATTTTGCCCAACAAAGTGCGGAATACCTTAATCAAACTTTGTTTCTTCTTCAAAGCAATTTGTAGTAGAGTGATTGACCCTGAAAAGTTGCCAGCCTTGCAAAAAGAAATTATTCTGACTTTGTGTGAGCTTGGGATGTATTTCCCGCCTTCATTCTTTGACATAATGATTCATTTGACAATTCATCTGGTTAGGGAGACACAATTGTGTGGGCCAGCTTACATGAAATGGATGTACCCGTTTGAGCGTTACATGAAGATATTAAAAGGGTATGTGAAAAACCGATCACGACCAGAGGGTTGTATTGTTGAACGGTATATAGTCAAAGAAGCTATTGAATTTTGTACCGACTATTTATCTAATGTTGAACATTCTATAGGGTTGCCACAGTCTCGTCACACAGGAAGAAGTGCAGGGCAAGGGATTACTGGACTTGAAATATTGACTATATCAAGGAAAGAATGGGAACAAACACACTTATATGTTCTACACAATGTCGATGAGGTTGAGTCATATGTTGTAAAACATAAGGACATACTCAAGAGCTTGTACCCAAATAAGAGTCAAAATTGGTTAACAATAGAACACAATCGGTGTTTTATAAAGTGGTTGAAAGAATACATTTCTGAAGAGTTTATTGCAAATCCTAGCTCGGTTTCAGAAAGACTGAGATGGTTAGCTAAAGGTCCAGCTATACATGTTATCTCCTATCTGGATATCGATGAACGGTACACTTTCTATACAAAAGAACACGATGATCGGAGGAGAATGCAAAATAGTGGGGTGACTCTTGTAGTGAATCTATGCATATATCAAGTGCCAAAGCGAAACCCCATATATGTGAATATGTCATACTTGAGGTCATTGAGCATATGGGAGTTGGATTACAAGATGTTTCGAGTGCCTGTGTTCCAATGCAAATGGGTTGACAATAACAACGGTGTACAAATAGATGAGTTGGGGTTCATGCGGGTGAACTTTAATAAGTTGGGATATCAAGATGAGCCCTTTATTTTAGCATCACAAGCTCAACAAGTGTTCTATGTTTCCGATCCAGTTGATATGAATTGGGCCATTGTTCTATTGACTAACAAAAAAATTGTTAATGAGATTGATGATGAAACACATGAATATGCTGACATTGAGGATGACCCTTTCTTCAGGACATCACAATCATTGTTTGGTGCAAGTACACCTATAGAGGATGATGTGTATATTAGAAATGATCATAATGAAGGGCTTTGGATCAATCCATTATTTCATATGGGATGTGCAAATGTCAATAAAACGAGAAAAAGGAAAAGAGTTGCTTAAATGTACATGTATGTAGTGAATGCTATTTAATTTTTATTAATTTGTTATTCAATTAAATGTGTATTCATTGATTTCTCTTTTAAACCTGTGTGATTATGAACTGTCATTTTTTAATTACTTACGTGTCTAGTTTTTTTGCAGGTAAATGGCATCTCACAGTGATGATGGTGCTCCCGAGTCCACCCAAAAGGCGACGAGCCGTGGACCAACTTTTAAGAAAAAAATCATCTGCGATATGAGTAAAGGGGCTCCAAAACGTGTGGTAGGATGCTTATCAATTAATCTAATTAATTGTTTCATTTTTTTATTTGAGTATCTAAGTTTGTACACTTATACTATATTTTTAGGTTACATGGAATGTTAGGGGTCAACCTATTGGTAAACATGCTAATGACTTTATTCAATACATTGGGGCCACAGTGCGGAAGACAGTCCCAATTACGCGCGATAATTGGAAGGATAAGGATCCATCTATGAATGAGCTAAAAGATGAGATCTGGAATGAGATACAGGTATATAAATTAATTAACATTTGTGGATTGTATTGTTTCTTAATTAATCTAAACATACTTATAGTATACCGTTTTGTTTATAATGTTTTTGCAGAAATCCTTTGATGTTGATGAGGCTCGAAAGAATATTACACTTAGGATAGCTGGAAGAGCACACCGGACATTCCGAACTGCCTTGGCTCACAAGTGGTTGAGAGACAAAAACGGGAACATCAATCATAAGCCTCCATCACTATATGCATCATTCATAGAACAAGATGATTGGAGCGCTTTTGTGAGAAAACGCACAGAAGATGGAGAATTTTTGGTATATACAATAATCTTTATAACTTGTATATATGACATTAAACCATGCATTGATATATTCTAATGTATTTATATAGAGAATAAGCAATGAAAATCGTGAGAGAGCGTCAAATCCTCCCTATCCTTACAAAGCAGGGGTTAAGGGGATTCCCCGCATTAAGGAAGAAATGGTATGTACAATATCCTTAATTATAACTTGTTTTTAACGCATCTTTTGGTTTCTTTCTATTAGTAATGGTGAATTTCAATTTGTTTGGTGAATTTCAATTTGTTTGTTCATATGTACAGTTGTTGGAGGCAGGAGAAGATGTAACATCTCAATCAATTGATTGACATTTATTGTGGATAGAAGCCCGCCGAAACAAGGAAGGTCAGATTGAACATCCACCCACTAGGGAAGTGGCTGATAGAATTGTAAGTATGATAGCATTAGTTAACGTTTTCATTTGTTAATAATAGTGATAATATTTAAAAATATTTGTTAATAATAGTTGTGTGTCACAAGATACCCTATCACAGTTTATGTCACAGGAGGGTGTATCAGATATGTCATAAGACATCCTTTCTCAGGCCATACCGATCAAGGAGTATCCTGGTCGGGTAAGGGGTATGGGATTTGGTGTCTTTCCAGGCGCAATCTTCGGATCACAGAAGCGCACAAAACGCCATGCTGATGCTAGTGAAACAGAAGAGTTGAGGAAAATGGTAGCTCAATTATACAAAAAAGTTCAGGAATTGGAAGATAGCAAGAAGGATAAGGAATCAGTAGAGAAGGATGAGCATGAGTTACCTATCCCTAACCCAAATAGTGTTAGAGATAGTTGCACTATTGTGTCTCCTGAGGTAATAATCGTTAGATTTCTTTCTATACTTGTGTCACCTGAGTATTCAATGGTTTAACATATTAATATTTTGTTTATCATTGGTTTAGGGCATTCATGAGTGCAGCCTATATTTGACAAGCCCAACGCAACGAATGGTCGGTAAGGAAATTTTATATAACGGACCAGGTGTGTTACTACACAACCTACCCTTACCTCCTAATCTTGTGAAGGTTAAAGTTGACGTTGCATTTGAGGGGGATGCACCGTTGCTTGTACCACAGGAGGCGGCTGATGTGATGATAGTGGAACAGGCAATAGGTACCTATGTGGCATGGCCAAACCACCTTGTAGTTACAAGTGATACGGTACGTATATATTAAATTATATACTGCATATATTTATTAAATTAAGTGGTCACTAACTAATTAATGTATTGGAATGCAAAATATGTAGGTATCCCCAAGATCCAAACCCAAGGACAAGGGCAAGAGCAAGCAGTTTACAGCTAGCAAGAATGTTGGCAAAGTGCCAACAAATGGGTCATTTACATCTCCGATGAAAAAGGTGGTTGCATCTACCTCTCAGCCTCCTACAGCTCTTGCTACAGATTTTTTAATTTTTCTTAGAGTCCATGTGACAACAATGATGAAGGGGGAGGATACCATTAAAGTACCAATGGATAAATCAATTTTGTGTTATAAGCACGCATTAAGACTTGGTGCTAATGCTGAACTTCAAGAAATTCTTAATGATAATGAATGGTTAAGTCAAACTGTTATTAGCGTATATCTCAGTTACTGTATTCAACTTTAAAGTATCCAATGTTTTTTATTGTTTCAGTTAAATATTTATGTTATTGTTAATGTATTAATTTGTATGCATGTTTTAATTTAAGGTACCCGTATCAAGAGATATTGGTCCCACAAGAACAGACTCAGAGGTTTGTGTTTTTGTGCCCACAACAAACAAATATGGAAGTTTGGAATGCTACTGTATCTGAATATATAGTTCAGCGTTTGACATTGGCAAATCCTGAGTCTGAGACTTTGTTTTTGTCACCTTGCAACATAGTGTGAGTCATTTAATTTATACACACACACACACACACACACACACACATATATATATATATATTGAAATGTGATTACCTGCTTATGATTTTTTCCTCCAACATTTTTGTAGGGATCATTGGTTATTGATAGTGATTAATCTAAATCAAAACATTGTGTACTATTTGGATCCATTGCATGTACAAATCAGCCTGTGCAAAAAATTGAAAGAGACATACAATCAGTAAGTGTGTGTGTGTGTGTGTATGTATTTTCTTAATATACATATATGTATATGCACTTTTATGCATGTATTGGATTGATTATCGTTATGAATCTGAAATTGGATATTGGAATGCTGAATTTATTATGTTTAAGGAATGTGATTGATTTGTTTTTAATGGCTTAAGTAACACTATGTTTATGTATCTCATAAAGGTTGTCATAATCCATTATGTGATAGTTGCATGCTCCGTGTTTTGCTTTGTGACATAACGGTTTATTGTTTTTCTTATAAATGATTATGCTATGAACTTAAATGTTTACATATATTGTAATGTTGAAGTTTTTATTTGTTTATGTTTGGCCTATGTGAGTCCTTGTGCTGGCTGGTATGGTATTTTATGTTGTTACAGGTGTTGTATAAATTTTGGAATGTCCATATTTTAGGGGAGATTCTGCCAAAATTTTGTTAGAAATTTGATATAGTTTGTGTGTTGATGTTAAGAGCAGTCGTTATGAATGTATTGGATATATATTGAATGATTTTTTTTAATTTTGCACTTAGGGCTATCCTAGTTCATCGAACACTAAATGTCAAGTCTCGGTTTTCTAAATCAACGACACCTAAATGAATACCGATAAAGGTATTATACCAAATTTTTTATGCAATTTTTCAAATTACCAAAATAAAAACAATTAATTTCATATTTTTTGTTTTATAGTGTCCTCGCCAACTGAACTTTGATAATTGTGGACGGTATGTATTGAAGTTTCTCAAGGATATTGTCATTCATAACCAAACACAAATTCTAACGGAGGTATGTATATGTAATAATTAATTTCGAAGTTTATATAATTTTTTTACTTTTACACATACCATTTGGAAACATGTGTTCAATTCTAACTTAATTTAATTTTCATTTCGCAGTACTTTCCTGATTGTCAATTCGACACATACCCTGATCATACCGTACTCAAGGAAGAGTGATGTCGATATTTTGTTACGAATTTTATTATGTATAGGCACGTAGAAGAAGAAGAAGAAGAAGAAGATTAATGTGTAATGTTTAGGTACTAGCATAATATGTGTTATGTTTTAGTTAATGTATTTTAATGTTTTATTTATGATAGTTTTGTTAATATTTGGCTGAAAATTATATCATGTAATGTTAAATTTGGATTTTGTGAGTTTTGATATGGGCACAAATTTGAGTGTTGATGATTATTTTGGTGTGCAGTAACCACTATATGCATAAGTATGTGAATATGACCCAAAAAAAACATTAAATAGCGTTTTTTAAAAAGTGCTACTTATTCCTTGAGAATAAGTAGCGCTTCTTATGATAAGTGCTACTTATTCTTATGAGAATAAATAGCGCTTTATAAAGGAAGCGCTACTTATTCTCAGGAATAAGTAGCACTTCCTAAAGAAAGCGCTACTTATTCTCGGTAAATAAGTAGCGCTTCCTAACTAAGCGCTATTTATTCCCAATTTTAAATAGCGTTCAAAAAACGCTATTTATTGAAGATACAATCAGTAGCGGCCCGATATATAGCGCTTTTAAGCGCTATTTAAGGCCAAAGAAAGCGCTATTTATTCTCTTTTTTGTTGTAGTGTTTTAGGGTTTCCCTAGTTTTGTATTTAAGACAACTTATTTATTTATGTTGTTTTGTATTAAAAACAACTTATGTATTTAATGGATGACAGTTTGATGTTTATTATTTATGTCGTTTTATATATCTCGCTTTTAATGAGGATTTGCGTAACTGAAATATGGAGTACATGGTAATCAAATTGAACCACAAAAATAAAAATCATAACTGATACACACACATCAACTAATTGATGCATACTTACGGCAACTTGTTGACGAGGCCCTGCGTCAACAAGTTGACGCCCGTGTAATTACTCGTTGTTTGCAAATTACACGGGCGAAATCTTGTTTCCGCGTACATTCGTCAATAAAGTGACGCGATGTGTTCATTTCGCTGGTGTTCATTTCGCTGGGGTAAAATCGTCCGTTAATTGGAGAAGGGAGGTTGGGAAATTAATAGGGGAGGCGCAGGAATCAAAAGCCCTAGAACCGTGAAGTTCTGGCCCAATCGAACAGTTACCCAGCCCAACCAAGTCATTAGTGTGACGGCCCAATACTTGTTGGCTGTCCTCTAATGAACCCACCTCATCAACACTCACCCTTTGCGTGTCTACGTGTTCCCTTTCCTCAGCTTCCTTCACACTCTCATCTCCATCAACATTAACCGCCTCATTTTCCATGTCAACATGATTAACTCCTTGGCAATTACAAAAACCCGCCGACTCATCATTACACACGTCTTCATTTCTCAAACAATTGTCTGGGTTCAAAATATTATCATTTCCCACACCATTAGGAGCAGCACCTGCCTCCTCCCTTGCCTTGGGACTAAACGAATCGTATATCTGATCATTAAATGACTGTTCTGAAGAATAATCATCTTCCAAAAATGCCCTTTCCCCTTCCCCAACAGGCACCTGTGACTCCTCATCTTCTTCGTCTTCCTCCTCTGAACTTGCTTCCCATGACTTCTTATCTCCATATGCTTTTGACAGACACCATTGCATGGGACCAAACCATTCTTCAACTAATTTAATAGAAAACAATTCTCCGCCAATATTAACTTTCACTATTCTGCAAATCAGATCATGAACCTTGGTTTTATATAATAATGCTAGCAACATCCATGGCATCCTTTCTCCTTGTTTGATATATTATGTAACATTGCCCTATATCCTTTCATCTTACATTAGCTATATGATATTACGTTAACTTATACATTGATATCACTTTAATTTAACTTATCAAAACTCTAATTTGATTTTTTTTTTTTGAACGCAAAAACTCTAATTTGATATACTATGTAACTTTTTTTTTTATATTATATTATGTCATATATATGTTGATATTATGTTTTACGTACCAATATAATTTCGACATCATAAATATTTTACAAGTCTAATTCTCTCATAAGTAATCTAATTAGTTATATATTATTTTTCTTATAATATTTCCTTTTAAATATTTATTGTTTTCAGTAATAAAGATTGTTATAAATTTCTAACTAATATTATTGTTGTGTATTTATCGGGAAAAAAAAATTATTGTTGTGTATGATATTATACTTAACATTCCAATAATTTCATTTTTAAGTGTTCTTTTTAAATATCATAAAATTATATAAAAGTATTGTGAAATCTTGTTTTAAGATTTGAATTTATTAATCAGTAAATTGTTTTTCTTATGTCTATATATATATATATATATATATATATATATATTAAAATTGAGGGTGTAACAGTTCCACACCCTTTTGGGGGGTGTTTTCGTCTTTTTAGGGTTTTTAGGTCTTTTCTATGGTTTATGGGCCCTACTTAAGCGCATTTTTTCCAAATCAAGGTTTTTAACTTCTGTTTATCACAAAATCACTTACCTAATTACGTTTCTAACATCAACTTGAGATTATTTGAAATTTAGGATGTTACACTTCCCGTCCCTAAATTACTTGAAGGGGGATTTTCTTCCCCGTCACTGTCCCGCGAGAAAAATTTTCCCACCCGCGGGGCCCCGAATGGGGCAGTCCCCACGGGGATCCCCGTGCACGGGTGGAAATTGACATCTCTAGGATCACCTTTATAATTATAAATATTTCTGTCTATTAAATTATTTAATTTCTAAACGTTTTTCTGTTTTATTTTTGAATTATTTGTTTAAACTTTTTATAGTTACTACTATTACTCTCTCCATTCCATATCAGGTGTCATTTAAAGTTTTTTTATAATCATTAAGAAAAGTAATAAATAAATTTATAAGTAGAATAATTTTACTAAATTGTCCTTATTAACTATTGGATGATTAACTATTGTCATAAATGTATAGTGAATTATAATGACTTGAGAGTGATGCATACAATATTTATTTGTGGGTAAAATTGAAGAAAAAAATTAATGTTATATTGAAAAAAGTGACACTTAATATGAGGGAAAAAAAATTCTTCTGCTAAAATGACACTTTAATATGAAACAGAGGGAGTACTTAACAATTAATTGAATAAATCTCATTTTGCAAATTAATTGAATAAATTCTTTTATTGATTAATCTCATGTTGTTTTAACGTTATTTAGTTTATATTAAAATTATGTAATGACATTTAATGACATTGAATGACATTTAATACTCCTTCTGCAGTGATTTATATATAAGAAAAAATAACTAATTTCACGCTAATTAAGGAATGTAGTTAAGTACATTTAATTTTCTTGATTTTATGTAAAATAGGAATTACATTTACTAAACTATCCTTAATTATAATGGTCCTCACAATTTTTCTTGAAAAACAAAATTTAATTAACTTAAAGGTATTTTTGGAACAATGACATTAAATATGGGTAGACTAGTTGAAATTTGCTTATATTTGAGTCTATCAAACTTGAGTACTATTTTGCTTATAATTGAGTCCAGAGGGAGCATTTGTTAATAATTTATGCAATGATATTTAATGACATTTAATAGTTCATGGTTATTTAATTTATACCCCCTGTCCCTCCGGTTTCGAATATGGCAAATGCTAACATAAATTAAAATAGTGACATAAATTATGTTTTTATATGCATTTATACACCAAAAACTTTAGTAATATAGATCTCCATTTCTTTTGAGAAATGGAGAGAATCTTTTTTTTTTTTGTGCAAAGAAATTGAGAAGATCTTTACTCCCTATGGGCACTAGTTAAAGAATTAAATATAGAAATTTTGTATTGAAAGAGGTGCATTCAATTACTTAAAAGTTTAAATGTTGTTTTTTCTAATACAAAATTTTTATTTTTGGATTCTTTAACTAGTGCCCTAAGGGCACTTGTTAGCAAGACCCTTCGAATATAAGCAACAAAAAAAAATCTAACTTTGATGGTCCAAATATAAACAAATCTCAACTAATATACACTATTTAATAATATCATTCCTAAAATTCTTTTCAATTAATTTATATTTCATTTTTCAATAATATTGTGTATTACTTTGAAGCAAGTTTTCATTAAGGGCATTTTGAAGAATGCAATTATTTTTTTGATTACACCAAGAAAGTTAAATGAGATTAACTACTATTCTAATTAGCGTGAATTTTGTTGTTGCATATATTCAAAACGAGAGAGAGTAATCAAGATCACGAAAACTCATTTAATGTTATAAATTGAAAATTTATTCCATATATGCCCCCTCAAATTAAATGCACGGGGAATGGTGAGACATCCAATTTAGCCAAATAATTGAGTGTATAGGGTATGAGTTAGTTTCTAGTAAACATACATTTCACAATAAAATAAGGGTATAAAAGAAATTTCACTAATTAATACATCTTAAAATGAGTTTATTTTTCTTATAATTAGGGCCTAAAAATACACACAATTTTTTTAAAAAAAAATAAGACCAAAGGTAGTATTAAAACTATGTGACGACATTTAATATTGGTCAATAAATTATTGTTTTATATAAAATGTGTGCAATAACGAGCAAAAATTTAAGTAAAAAGGAGAGAATTTTTTTGAAGAAAAAAAAACTCGTGTTCTGTTTTAAATAATGTTGACTCTACTCAATACTAATAATTCCTAACCGTTTTAATTTTGTTATTTTGTTATATGTTTAACTCCAGAATCAATAGTTTTCCTGTCCATAGGGTGTCAGCTCAGTGGTAAGAGTTTTGTCTTGTAACTCCAAGGGACAAGGTTCTAATCCCCTCGGGGACAGTTGTAAAAATATCCCTTATTTAATTAGCTTTTTCAGTAATCTAAATTCAATCATTCTATTCTTCAGAAAAAAAAATTCAATCATTCTAATAAATATGTCAAAATAAATATTGTCTTGAATGAAATAAAAAATTATTTATTATATTATTATAAATTTGTTCAATTAAATCATTTTATAGGATCTTCAAAACCAGTGTTTTGTCTAAAATTGCTTAAAATTGTCATTTGAGGCCCCTCACTTAAATGCAACCACTCTTAAAGTCCGGATTTATTTTTTGGGTTTTAAAATATAATTTTCATTTCTTGATTTTGATCGTTGTTTTTATTTTTAATGCGATATAAAATTTTATGTGTGCCTTTTTTAACTGGAAATGTGTTTATCTATTAATTTTTTATTTTAAAGAACACATCTTTCTTTGCTTTTTAAATTATTTTGTTTGTACTATTATACCTTTTATGTAACTGAATATATCTTATTTTACAATTTAATTGAATAAATTATTTTATTGATTATCATGTATTGTTTTAAAGTTATCTCTATATAATATTAATAATTCATGGTTATTTAATTTATATTGAAATTATTTAATGAAATTTAATATGTCAATAAATTAATGTTTTAAATAAAAAGTATAAAATAATAAATAAATTTTTTAAGTAAAAAAATAAAACAAAAACTGTAAAATATTATTTAAAAAATTTATAAATAAATATTATAGTATTTTTAATTCATTATTAACAAGCTAAGTATTATTCGCTTTTGTTATTAAGGAAAAAATAATTATACAGCAAACAACGATTTTTTTAATATAGTGATTTTTAGATATAATTAATATAATATATTTGATTTTAATTAATTCTTAATATTATCAATTAATAATTAGATGACTTAAATACTGAGATGAATGGAATAAGTTTATACAATAATGTCAACTTTTGCAAGTATTAAAGGACTCGTCTCTTCGATAAAAAAAAAAAAAAAAACCTATATAGGACTCGTCTCGCATACATGCAGACTACTACTTAGCCGCTAGTTTTTGCCTTCCATCAACTACTCAACTCCACTTCCACCACACTAGCCATGGCTGTGAAGTTCACCATCACCACCTTAATTTTTTTCTGTGCAATAGCAATTAACCTTTCCACCACAACCAGTTCAAATGATCCATGTGCTTCTCAACCCGACAACTCAGATCTCATGGTGATTCCCAAATACGGCAAATGCTCACCTTTCAAGTCCAACTTCAACCCTTGGATCTGGCCCAAGACGATCATGGACATGGCCTCCAAAGACTTGGAGAGGGCGGAGTACTTGTCTAGCCTCGTGGCCCAAAATCCTCTCTCCAATGACCTGATCGCTTTGGGTCAGGCTTTCCACGTCAGTAACTACGTGGTCCAAGCCAAACTCGGCACGCCAGGTCAACTCATGTTCATGGTCTTAGACACAAGCCTCGACGAGGCCTGGGTCCCATGTACCGGTTGTCCTTCCAACTCCACTTTCTTTACCCCAAAAGTCTCCACCACTTATGCCGGCCCAATAAATTGCTCTTCCCCGATCTGTAGCCAAGTTCGGGGCAGCATCTCGTGTCCCAGCCTTGGCACTGCCCCTTGCTTCTTCAACCAATCATATGCAGCCTCCAATTTCTCCGCTGTGCTCATCCAAGACTCACTCACCTTGGCTGCTACCACTGTTAAAAACTTTGCCTTCGGATGCGTTATTTCTGTTTCCGGTGGGTCCATCCCAGCCCAAGGACTTTTGGGCTTGGGTCGTGGGCCATTGTCATTGCTTTCGCAAACTATGCCATACTATAATGGTGTGTTCTCCTATTGCCTCCCTAGTTTCAATTCTTCCTATTTTTCTGGGTCGCTCAAACTCGGGTCTGTGGGCCAGCCCAGTGAAATCCCGACGACTCCACTTCTACGCAACCCGCATCGTCCCTCTTTGTACTACGTGAACCTCACTGGAATCACAGTGGGGCAGGTTCACGTGGCATTTTCGAGTGAGTATCTTGCATTTGACCCGAACACAGGATCCGGAACCATAATCGATTCGGGCACGGTTATAACCCGATTTGCGGAACCGGTTTATAGTGCAATAAGGAACGAGTTCAGGGGACAAGTTAAGGGTCCATTCACGAGCATAGGAGAATTTGACACGTGCTTTGTGAAGAAGTACGAGACGTTAGCACCGTTGATCAAACTTCATTTCACAGATTTGAATCTCACCTTGCCGTTTGAGAACATCATCATAGATAGCAGTGGATCGTTTGCTTGCTTGGCCATGGCGGCGAGGCCCAATAATACGAATTCCTTTTTGAATGTTATTGGGAACTTTCAGCAACAAAACCTTAGGATCTTGTTTGATACTGTTAATAATAAGGTTGGCATAGGGCAAGAGTTTTGTAACTAGATATGGTTTTCTTTCCGAAGAAAAAGATATGGTTTTCTTAGTACATTTCTTTTAGAGCCCATTTGATGACCAAGATAGAATATGGACGAATAGGATAAAGGAGTTGGATGACATTATTGTAGTACCCAAATTGTTCCTTTTATCTTTTTATTTTGATTATTGGGCCAAAAATTTGAGAAAAAATTAAAAAAGTGATAATGGGCCATCCAACTCTTTTTTAACAAAAAAGCCTAGTTTATAAAAATACAAAAAAAAATGAAAAAAAAACGAAAATATGAATGGAAAAATGGGGGCACCACCCCTGTCTCAAATTTGTAAAAACTAAAAGGGAAAATCTATGTAAACAGGAAAGGATCCATCATCTTCCTTCTCAAGCCTTAGAACTGGAGGTCACGTCTAGCATGGTGAAGTTGTTAAAATTGTCTATCATGGTGCCGTTAGAAAAACTTGAAGAAGCAAGTTGCAACCGGTACTATTCCGCATTTTTTGTTTATCCCTAAGTAGAATTAAAAAATTACTTCTATGGTCAACACAATTATTGAAACTAAGGGACTTTAAACTTTGTGTTGACCCTTAGTTAAGACACATAATTACTTTGCAGTGACAGAAAAACACTACAAAAGACTAATTAATAAAAAAGGCTTAATTGCACTTTTGGTCCCTCAAGTATCAAGATTGTGCGATTTTGATCCTCTAAGTTTCAATTGCTCGAATTTGGTCCCTTAGGTATTGTGATTGTACAATTTTAGTCCTCCATGTTCCAATTGTGCAAATTGGATCCTCCAATTATTGCAATTGTGCGATTTTTGGTCCCTCTTGTCGTTCAATTTCTTAAAAAAAATGTTGATGTATTACGTGTGGGTATGACCTGACATATAAATTGATCTAGGTGGCTTGTTAGTTGGCTTAAAAATTAAAAGGTCTTTACAATATTTTCAGTTATAAAATGAATAACAATTGAACTGAGGGACCAAAATCACACGATTGTGATACCTCGAGGACCCAATTCGCTCAATTAGAACTTGAGGGACCAAAATCGCACAATTGTGATACCTGGGGGACCCTATTCGCTCGATTAAAACTTGAGGGACCAAAATCTCACAAACGCGATACCTAGGGGACTAAAAATGCAATTAAGCCAATAAAAAATAAGATCATTCGTTATGTCAAAATTCATATGGCTTACTCGTTAAAACACATAATATTTAAATGATGATTTCAAGTTTCTTTATTGTGTCCAGTTTTAACTAAACATATTACATTATAGGTTTTTTTTAACGTGTGCAACCTTACGCACGATAAGAATTATTAATTGCTCATTTTTTTCTTATTAATTATTACTTAGTTTCTTATTTTGTGGGTAGAGAGAGATTACATAAATGTGAATCTATAAAATAAATAGGAAAGTGAGTAATTAATAAAGAAAAAAGTGGGCAATTAATTATTCTTATCGTATGCAAGGTTACACACGTTAGAAAAAATTTATCTTCCCTCTGGACTCGAATATAAGCAACAAAAAATTCATGTTTAATGGTCCAAAATATAAGCAAATTTTAACTAATTTTACCATATTTAATGATGTCTTACCCAAAATACCCTTCAATTAATTCAGATTTTATTTTTTCAATAACTCTTTTATTCTCCTGGAACAAGTTCCCATGAAGGGCAATTCGGGAAATATAATTTCATATTTTATTACTTTAAGAAAATTAAATAAGATTAACTATTTTTCTTAATAGATGTGAGGTATTTTTTTTGCTTATATTCGAGACCGAAAGAAGTACTCCCTTTGTCCCTATATATAAGCCTCATTTGACCACTTCACAAGAATTAAGAAAATTAGTTAATCTAGGTATTTACATTAAATTTATCAACAATGTGTATTGTTTTTCCAAAATTACCCTCAAGACTCTTAAGAGAGAGATTTTTTGTTTTGTTACGAGAGAGAGAAATTGTTGATCTTATTAATCCATCCACTACAAAAAATGATGTAAATTAATTAAGGGTATTTTTGTAAAAAAAAAATTAATGCAACATAGTAATTTGAAGAAGGGCTTATAAAAAGGGGGCAATAATTTTTTAAAAAGGGCTTATATATAGGGACGGGGGAGTACTTTTAAAATAGTTTTTAAAAAATAACTAATATATTTTCAAAAAACCAACCGGAAAAATGACAGGGTTTAATTGGTCTCAGATGCATTTTTTTGATATAGCATGCTAACATTTCCTATCGGCCAAAATGGTAACATTTCATATTAGGGCTTTTCTAAGGGCACCCCCATTTTTGCTTGGGGCACCCCCAAAATGTTATTTTGACCAAAATACCTCATGTAAAAATATCAAAAAAAAAAATCTCATTCGTGTCACTCGCAAATATGCTATTTGTGAGTGCAATTTTTTTGCACACTCGCAAATATCATATTTGCGAGTGAAGAAAACACGCAAAATTTAACAGTTGAGTTCTTTTTTGTTTAAAGGGAAAGAAAGAAAGGAGTCTCGTTAAAACCTTCTGATGCAAAACCCTCATTAAGGAAAAAAATCTAGAAGGAAAAAAGAGTATTCCTGTCTTAATTTATTAAAAAAATGGAAAAAAGAACAAACATGGGGAGACTAGGCCAAAACCCATGTCAAACAAACAAGATAAAAGTAAAGGTAAATATAAAAGTACAACAAAAAACAACAACATGTTTTATTAGTCAATCGTTATATAAGTTTATTGGATTGTGTTCATCATGATGTGAAAGAATAGGTGGTGGAAATATTGAACCTCATTGTTGCAATCGACAAATATATCGTGTTAGCCATGAATGACCCTCAGGACGACAAAAAGTACGCCAAGGTTGAGAAATATTGAACCACATTAATTGTAGACAGGTTTTCCTTATCGCGGCCTTTAACCGTCAACAGAATATTTCTTGGCTTTACATTGTTCCTGATCATTTCATGAACAAGTTTCTTTTCCTCTTCTCTTAAATGACCAATATAAAAATGGCCCACCAATATTTCAGCCAACCGATAGTTGTGTAATCCAATCATATTCAAAATCATCCCCAATAATGCTACATCTGATATGCATCATGAGCTGTAGTAGAAAATTTAAATAACAAGTTGTTTGATGCTGGCAGTATCCTCATTACTCATTAGACTTTTTGTTAAAATGCCACTTATTTTTTTTTATTTTTTTAAAAGGTCGATGTCCCGTAACCTCTTCTGAAGCTGGGACGTCCATTCAAACTCAGCCAACAGCACTGTGTGCTACTGTTTTAGATAATTCATAAACTGAATTTCAGATATCAAGAGTGGATTACACAACTATCAGTTGGCTGAAATATTGGTGTGCCATGTTTAAGCAAAGAAGAGAAGAAACGTGTTCATAAAATGACCAAGAACAATGTAAAGCCAAGAAATGTTATGTTGACGTTTAAAAGCCGCGATAAGAAAAACCTTTCTACAATTAATGGGGTTCAATATTTCCCAGCCTTGGCGTATTTTTTGTCGTCCGGAGGCTCATTCTTGGCCAACATGATATATTGGTCGATTGCAACAATGGGGTTCAATATTTCCACCACCTAATCTTTCACATCATAATGAACACAATCCAATAAACTTAGATGACGATTGACTAATAAAACATGTTGTTTTTTGTTGTACTTTTATATTTACCTTTACTTTTATATTGTTTGTTTAACATGGGTTTTGGCCTAGTTTCCATGTTTGTTCTTTTTTCCATTTTTTTAATAAACTAAGGCAGGAATACTCTTTTTTCCTTCTAGTTGTTTTTTTTCTAAAGAGGGTTTTGCATCAGAAAGTTTTAACGAGGCTCTTTTCCTTTTTTGCCTTTAAACAAAAAAAAAACTCAACTGCTAAATTTTGCGCGTTTCATTCACTCGCAAATATGATATTTGCGAGTGTGCAAAAAAATTGCACGCTCGTAAATAACATATTTGCGAGTGAGACGAATAAAAAAATAATAATAATAATTTTGTTATTTTTACATTGGAGTATTTTAGTCAAAACAGCATTTTGGGGGGTGCCCCAAGCAAAAATGGAGGTGCCTTTAGAAAAGCCCTTCATATTACTGCTCTTTTTATCTTTTAGTTAGCTATATGTGTTTTAAAAAGGGATCGACCATGTTTTAACGATATGTAACAATTGTAATTTTCAAATTCATGAGGCCCATTATGCAAATACATAATTCTATTGTTGATGCCATTATATCCGATTGCCCATACAAATCTGAGCCGTTGCATTTTTTATCATTAAATCGATCGATGGCAACTGCAACTTTTCACCATCATGATATAAAGAGCAAAAATAATATTTCGACATCGCTTTTGGCGACACCTTCAGCGACACCGTCTTTCGCCCCCCCTTTTTTTTGAAAAAATATTATTTGGTGAAAAAGTTATTAAAGTCGCGGATCACATGTAGTTAACAAAGTTAATATAAATGGTTAATACAGTAATGAAAGTGGTTAATGGGTACAATTTGTGGTATCAGAATAACTCATTAACCAGTTAGTGAACTGAATTAACCACCTATTTACAATGCATTAACCGCTTCTAATACTGTATTGATAATGATACTTGGTTAACCAAATTGATATTACTGTGGTTAATGCAGTTCATGTTAGTAGTTAATGCAGTTCACTAACTGGTTAATGTACTACTCTGATGCTAATTTGTCAAACTGTGCTCATTAACCACTTTCAATGCTGTATTAACCACTAATATCAATTCTGTTAACCACTTATATCAACGAGTTGCACTTGCTCCCATTAGCCACTTTCAACATTGTATTAACCACTTTCAATACTACATTAACCAGTAATATCAACCTTGTTAGCCAGTAATATCAACTATGTTAACCACTAATGTCAGAATAGCTCATTAACCAGTTAATGAACTGTATTAACCACTTATTTATACCGTGTTAATCACTTTTATAATAATTTTAAAAAAAAATTGAAGAAAAAAATATTTTTTTATGAAGGAAAAAAAATTGAAGAAAAAAAGATTTTGAAAAAAAAAAATCATGTACGGACGTAGGTGTCACGTACGGTGTTGCTAAATGTGATGTTCATTTAGCGCGACCGTATAAAGAGTGAGGGAGAGAGAAGAATCAATGCCACTTCCTCAGCTCTGCCATCCCTTCACCACCGAGGTTCCTTCCCTTTTTTGGATCTCTCTCTGCTTCCCTCTTCTATTCTTTCTCTCCAGGTCTCTTTCATAAACCCTTTTTCTCTTTCTCTCTCTCTCTCTCTCTCTCTTTCTCTCTCTCTGTTCCCACGAGATGCGGCTTTTATTTGTACCATAGTTTTATTTTTTATTTACCTGAAAACCACTGTTTTGGTTTTAAGTACTCAAACTAGACGTTTGACCGGTGCGATGCACGAGTGAATCATGTGGAAGAATAATATTTTTTATTATTTTGAAAGATATTTTATATTTGAAAGTAAAAAAAAATAAAAAATATTAATTAAATATTTTTATTATAATTAAAGTATTAAATATCAAAAAAGTTAATGCATTTCCTAATATTCAATCGTGTAAATTAATCGTTAAATAGTTTCTTATTTTATTTTATGAGATATATTTATTAAAAAATAAATATCATTTGATAAAGTGGGTAGGTTGCCAAATACATAATACACTAAACATTTCTTATGCCATGCATTGGTGAAGTATATGTGGGGTGTATTTTTTTCCTTTTCTTTTAACTATAGTAGAAGCTTAATTGCACTTTTGATCTCTCATGTATTGCCATTGTGCGATTTTAGTCCCTGTATTCTAATTGCACGAAATAGGTCTCTTAGGTTTTGCGATTTTGGTCCCTCAGGCACGAATAGGATCCTCTAGGTATTGCAATTGTGCGATTTTGGTTCTTCCGTCCAATTGTCGTTCAAATGTTGATGTGTCACATGTGGGCATACCCGAAGGGACCAAAATTTCTGGTTAAGATCGTACAATCACATATTAAATGCAAGATAAATGGTTTATATAAGGAAGCTAGAGCATAAACTCAAGCCTCTTATTAAATGCTCAACAGTCCAAATAAAATGTTGCATCTCTGTCAACCAATGAGGAGAAGCAACTGGATACTAATAAGCGTAGTCAAAGCAAAAACGCAAGAAACGTGATAAATGCATAAGACGTTTTATGAATGTGCTAAGGAGTTGAAGGTCGTACTGACTGACTACATTACCGCAATCAATTTCTCCTTTTAGGATCAGCGCTTGAGGAACTGTGGATTGTATATGACATATGTGGACCGAGTGGGTGGACAAGTTTGAGTCAATACTAGCAACCGTTTTTGCCTTTTAGGCTCAACGCTTGGAGGACTGTGAACCGTGGAGGACGTATGTGGACCGAGTGTGTGGATAAGTTCAAGTCAACACTAGCAATGGCTTTCGCCTTTCAGGCTCAGTGTTTGTGGGACTATGGACGGTACAGGATAGACCAGGTCTTAGTTCGCTTACAACCGACCGAGACATAGGGGAGTCAGATGTACAAAATGATCACCATGGCCAATCGGCCACCCATGCTACATGACAAGTCCATAGCACGTGTCTTGAACCCCTAACGATCTCAGATTCCCTCCCCTGACACCCTCTTGCATGCGCTTATAGATCTTTCGTCCACACGCCCTGATATTCCCTAATCATGAGATTTGGAGGATATCCTGTGATTCTTAGTAACGACCTAGTGGGCCTCCTTTTCAGCATGGGCCTTAAGGAGCACTATAGAGTAGGACAAAACACACATTGTACTTAGTTTCCTCTTTTATTGTTTAGCTTTGGTGACCTTTAGCTTTACCAAGGACTCGACCCAAAGTTTAGTTTAATGGACCACTTCATGAACCCTAATTGCAAGATATATACAATGACAACCATAGTTTCTCTATAAGAGTATATCTAATTTTGATATCATGCAACAAGTGGCTAAGGTAATACACAACTTTTTTTCATGCTATCCTCGACACCTTGTGCTAAGGCAGTCGACAAACTCTTCTACAGCTAATATGTATAGCTTCAGCGACTTACTCATTTGGGTAGAATTGGTGAAGGTTTGTTTAATTTGATCAAACGTTACCTGTTGCTCAGGACCCACACTAATTCTTTGGCGTCCTTTAACTTCAAAAGAGGTGAAAATACCTCCACCAAATAAGTCAATCAGTCAAATGAAGATTCTACAAGTTAACCAACTACATAATCACCGCACTCTAAATTTCTTTTGTCATAAATCATATAAATATTAATTTTAGCATGACACTCAATCCATATCCATAAATATGAAATTTTCTACATGACTACCGGCTAGTTTATTGCAGATCACGACTAAACTGGCTGACCTAGGAGCTATAGTAATGCAACATTTGTTTACAACATTGTACAAATTCAAAAACAATACAAACTTTCGGGAGACAAATATCTCTTTCAATCACTTGTGACAACAACCAAAGATTTAATAGCACAGCTGAAAAGCACTCTTAACTGCAAAAACTTCACACGCACAACACCATTATTGTCCATGAACAGTTGAAAACCCATACCTGTAGCAGCATCCGGCCAGCATTGGCAGCAATGTAAACTTCAAAGCTGAGCTATGGCACAGGACTAGCAAAAAGCATGCAAATCCGAAGCATGAAAAATCTTTTGACATAAACAATTGGGCAAGTGCAGCATCAGCACCTGAAATGTGGCAACTCACCTAAAAAACCCAAACAATGAAATCAAAGCTATTTCAGAACCCCACAACTTTGAAAATTGTAAGTGATAGCAAGATTCAGCTGTAACAAGAGTTCCGCTAGATATTAAAGCAACAATAAATGAACTAGAAGATCCTTATAGCTTCATCAAATTTTCAATTAGATTCCGGTAGTTTGATAAGCTGGTTTTGATATTGGATGTATTCTGAATATGTTGCTACATTTATGGGCACTACCATCAAGTCTATCCAACTCGAGGTGTTTTAAGCCCATATAATATAGAATAGCAATTAAACAATGAAGACAAAGTCTTGGGGAAAACGATTTTTGAAGAAAAATAAAAAGATAGAGAAAGAAGAACAAAGGTCTAGGCTGTCACATAAGTAATATTACGCGAGCAACACTTTAACAGAAGTTCAATGGGGTTAGCTTCTGAGGATTTTGATAGGTAACCCATAGGTTGTTGGTTAGTTAGTTAGTGGGTAAATTAGAGAGTTAGTTAGGAGAAATAAGGCATCTCTCCTATAAATAGGAATAGGGGCTCTGATGGAGAGTTAGGCAATTAGTGGGATTAGAATTGGGAAGAGTCCTGATCTCTCAAATATCCAGGGATTTGTACACGCGGTCAATAAAGAAATTCCTTTGTCGATCCAGCTCCTATCAACTGGTATGAGAGCTCCAATCTTTGGAGCCATGGGGGGATTTAGTGAAAATGGGTTCAGGAGTGATGCCAAGATTTGACAGGAGTGGCAACACCTATAGGTGGCAGATCAATTTAGATCAGTACTATGGAACTGCTAGAGTTTGAGAGGAAGAGTGGCTATCATGGGTTTGGATGGCATTGAATGGAGAAGCTCGCCATTGGCGGTTTTCCTGGAGAGTATTTTAGTTAGCAACTAGGATAACTATCAGAAAACTTCTGTTATTGAGAAAAGTTGATCCATTCTCTTACAGCCTCCAGAAACCTTTTTTTATTGGATAGAAACCCAGTTTTAATTCAAATCATTCCTTAAAATAAATCTATTCCTAGCAAGTAGCTTACATAAAAGGAATATAAGTGAGAAAGACATAAACAAAATATATTGCTTTCCATGTCACTCAAAAATTCCTATCGATTCCAAATTCCAAGAATCCAAACCATAGTTTTATTCCAACTATTAAACCTATTTGGACTGTCCTCCTTCCTTTTAAAGCAGGTCATATATAACCCAGGGCATCTTTCATTTAAGTAGACCACTAGTAGTCCTAACTCCTAATAGCCAAATTCTACTATTAGCTGCAAGGCAAGTAGTGAATATAAGGAGTTGAATAATACAGAGGGTAGATATCAAATATTTAAGGTCCAAGTAAGAAAGCAAAATTGTTATCCACTCTTTATGCAAATTAAATTGATTAACAGATGCAAGAAAGATATACTCCTCAGGTCTCACTCGCTCCAAAATTAACTATGGCACTCTTCTCTCAAACCCTATATATTGAACAAATTTAAGGGATGCAACATAAAAATGTGGCCAGACGTACTCATCAAAAGTCATTATAGCATTAGCATAGTAGAAGTGTATTAGTTTCCCTTATTGACAACTTCATTTCCCTTTATAATAATGACTGGACACTGAGCATGATGGGCACAGTAGTTGCTAACACTTCCCAGGAACATCCTGCAAGCCAAGATAATAAACGCAGCATTATGAGTGGCGAGTCCACATAGGTTCCATCTTCAAAATCAAATTGTTTAAATCAAGAAGAAAAAAGTTTATATAAAAAGAAAATATGAAAAATCCTAAGTTTGACGAAAATATTGTGCATTTGGCCTAATGTCCAAAATGTAAATGGAAGCAGATCTATATCTGCAGATAAATGACTGAAGATAAAGAAACCAAATTAAAGATTCATAAGTTCGTTATGAGCCTTTTTAATTTTTTTGACCTATGTTTAGATGGAGGGTTTTGGAAGTAAAAGTTATTTTTCATTTCTAAACTAAAGAAATTATAAAATGTTTCTAAAAATGAATAAAGGGTGATTGAAATGTTATACGATAATCTATCATTTAGTTCCTTTAATTTTTTTAAATGTCAAATACATATTAACATATAGACTTAGGTTCCCTTTTCCTGTAGTGATGTTTTTGCATGCCAAATTTTATCAACAAAAATATCAGCATACAGACTTAGAAATAATAAGTCTTCTTTTTCTTTCCTTCCAAGACCCTCCATTCAAACATACCTTGAGGGTTTGTAATGACGACACCACTCTGCTATGGCTGTTATTACCAGTATCATATTGGCAACAAAATTTGAAACGTTTTATTGGTACAGACAACAAGACATAACTCAATCTAACCGTGAAAATTTCCAATATCATTTCCCAGTATTACTGTAGGACCACAATGTATTGGCATTTGTCAACATTTCATATATAAAGGAAAAAATGGTTCAAAGGAAAAAATGGTTCAGTTATTATACCATTTTGTGATATAAGCTTACTACCATAAAATATGTCAAGTTCCAGTCTAAATTTATGTGCTACCTTTTGGCAACTATCAAAATTTGTCACCAGTTAATTTTGTACCTCTTAATAGGGCCAAAAGCCCGAGACCCCATCACAAGCACATCAGCATGCAATTCCTGTACAGTTTCACAAATCTTCTCCTTTGGATCTCCAACAACAACATGGGTCCTGACCTTATTCTGCTATAGATAAAGAAAAGTTAATTGCAACTACTGTACAATATAGCTGCCAAATGGAACTTAACACTTGCACAAAAAAAGTGGCGCCCTACGCTGTCGTTACATTACATTTACCCTTTCTATGACCAATTCTCATACCATAGTATGAAAATGACCAATGTACCATAGTCATCTCCTTGAATTTTTTTTTATTTTTTTTATTTTTTTTTTTGGGTTACAAAAGTTTAGATTGGTGCAACTAGTAACATGGTTGACAATGTAATAATTTAATAAACATTTGAAAAAGAAAAGGCAATATAATAATGATAAACTAATTTACAAATATAAAGAGACGACACGATAAAAAATCTTGAGCAGCAAACAAATTGTTGGTTAAATGAATTTATTTAACTAAAATTAACGCACTAAATTAGAATTATTTCTAAATTAATGACTAATTTTATCATTGTCCTTTAAATTTAAAAAATAGAATTTATATAAAAAAAAAACTAATTGACCTTTATTTTAAATATTACAATTTCTTTTTTATTTAAACATTATCAACAAAAAAAAATACAATTTCTAAACATCTCTGAAACCGTCAGCAGCATATTTTTCACAAATTCCGGCAATTTCAAATAGTAACGCAACAGTTATTTAAATGAGAAAGGAAAAAAGAATGAAAACGTACAGTTAAATTGAATTGGGAGCAAATTCCCAAAGCGTGATCAAGTATAGAATCAGTGATGCGTTTCTGGTGAGCTTCGATGGCTGCAGCGAACGCCGGAACTTCGAGGTCACCTGAAAAAAGTGAAGGATCGATATTAAAGTGAAAAAAAATTGAGTGATGAAAAGGAAAGTTAAAGGGGAAGGGTTATGGGATACTGAACTGGGGCCACCGAAAGGGATGGGACCGGGATTGAGGCCGGTGGCGATGGAGGGTGGGGATTGGACATGGAAGATGACAAAACAACCGGCATCCGCGGAATCGGGTGTAGGTGATCGGAGCTTGAGATTTTCTAACGCCCAACGCAGAGCATTCATGCTCTCCTCGCTTCCATCTACCGCCACCACTACTACACCGAGATTTCCCACTTCCGACATCACTGGTTGATTGGATTGGCTTCTCACTTTGAATTATTGACGACTCACACACTCTCTCTCTCTCTCTCTCTCTCTCTCTCTCTCAACTTGCTTCTTTTGACTTTTTTATTACAAATTTCTTCTTTTGACTTTGCTTGATTGCTTCCGTTACGTTTTTTTATGTCCGTTCCAGTGATAGTGATATAGATTCTATTTAACTATTTCACGTTTTTTAAAAGTTGAATTTTTGTTAGTTATTAATATTAAATTTATATAAAATATGTGTTATTTTTTTTCAAATTACTATTTTTATCTTCTAAGACTATTAAAAAAAACTAATACATATTAATATAGGGATAATTTTGTAAAAAAAAAAAATTAATACACCTTAGTCTTTAAAAATAGTTTTATACTAAGGGATAAGAAAATTTTATCAAAAAGTTTTTATATTAAGAGAGAGAGGGAGTAAATAAATAAATTATTATAAATACATAATAAAATAGGCTCATTTTCGAAACTTATGACGTGCAAGTTTAGAACACCAACCGCTAGATAACCACGTATTTGTCTTTTTTTAAACATGATTTTTTACTCTTATTTTTAACCTTTTTACAAAATTTTATTTTTGTTTTTAATATCATATTATTATATAAAAATTAAAATATATAAAAATGAGAGATACAAAATAGTAACACCATCGGGTGAGGTGTAGTTTCCCTCGTTGGCGCTTCATGCTTGGTGGAGAGAGAGATTTTTATGACCATTCCGTATAATATTAAAAGAGTTAGGATCCGTTAATCCTTGAACTCTCTGTAAAATGTAAATTTAATCAATCCAATAGCTAAATTATCTTATATGTTAATGATTGTGTATGTAAATTTTGAAACAGTTCCAATATTCAGAAGTATATAATTTTATAGTCGATATTTACATATATTTTAAATAACATATAATACGTTAAAATAAAGTCATAAGATGAATGATCAAATAGTTTTTAAATTGTGTAAAATTTTATAGACTTGATCTACTTAATAAGAACTTTTAATTCAATGATTGAATTGATTAAATTCATATTCTACAAATGGTTATTGAATGTGTAATTATACTAAGTTTGACACTCGGTGTCAACGGATCCTGATTCATATATTAAAATATTCAACGGTTGTTAGACCCATTTTTTTATTTATTGAAAAATAAGCCCTATCCTCTATTCCTCCCCACCACAAACCACTCATCCCTTCCCCTCCCTTATCTCCCATCCTCCCTCACCCTTTCTCCCTTCTTTGAAAACTCTGGGCACCACCACTAGAGATGCCCCTCCCTTTTGCCTCAGATCCACCATTATCATTCTATTTCAGGGAGGATCCTGAGCACATTTTGGTGGTGCGACCGCACAAGGCCCCATATTTTAGGAGACACTAAATTTTTTTTTACTCCGTGTGTGTGTGTGTGTGTGTGTGTGTGTGTGTGTGTGTGTGTGAAATAAAACTTTTATATTTGAAACTTGAGGGCCCAATTATTTTTTTTAAATTCAGGCCCAAACCTTCACAAACCTTGTAAGAGCCAAGTTTTTATAGGGTCAATTGGACGGTCAAAGCCTTATATACTTTTAAAATAGAAACCCTAAGATATTGAGAAGATCTTGAAAACACTAAAATGTTCCTTAGCTGCGGCAAAAAGACAAGAGACCACTAAACACTTTACCTTGCTTGCTGCGCTGCGTAATGGATCTATTTTGCAAGAGTATGTCAACAATTTGTTTAAATTTTTCAACCTCCCTTTTTCTTTCCACTTTTACTTTTCATTTCACCTTTTTTTAAAACTTTTGTCTTCTTTTCATCATAGATAAAATGTTGTACTATCGTCAATACACTTGTCTATCTTGTCTAATGTGTATCTTGCACCAGACTGACCTTGTTGGCAACTTATAAGGGTTGGTGTCTTCTTCTTCCTATTGTATCCAAAAGACAGCTTCACAAATTGAAGGTTTTAAATCAAGCAGCAATCAACAATCAGGTGCTATTGTTTCACTTACTACTTGTCTGAACATGTTGCCTAAAAAACAACTTTTTGGTTATCTAAAACGAAAAAGAAAGAAACAAATTGAAATTGATAATGAATCTCAAAAGGGTGCTCTTGATAAATTTTTTGCCAAGCAACCTACAGTTTCTGTCCAGAATGATGCAAATCCAGATAATTTAGGCTCTGCTGAAAATTTAGATGATGAACAACTGAATATGAATAATAAAGAGCAAGATATTTTGGATGAAAACAATGAAAATGAAGATGATCATCACGATGAAACTGAATATTTTGATGATGTAGATTGTAATGAAAATGAACACATCCTTGCTGAAAATGAAAATGAACATGAATAACTCATTCAGTCTATTCAATTAGACATTTATGATCCAAGAACATGGAATAACCTCAGAAGTGACTTACGAGATGAATTACTAAAAAATGGTCCTAAAAGAGATATGTCAATTGTGAATGGTCCTAAGGATACTTTTGGTAGGCACTTCTCATCATCATATTACATTCATTATTATTCTAATAGAGAAGAGCAAGATAGGAGTTGGCTATTTAATTGGCTTACGAGATGTACATTGTTCTAATTGAGTTCTTTGAATTGTTTTCCTAACGCATGCATAGCTTATAGAATAATATTAACTATCCATGTTACTGTTGCATCTGCTGAGAGAAGTTTTTCTAAATTAAAATTGTTAAAATCTTATGTGCGATCTACTATGTCACAAGATACATTAAATAGTCTTGCTTTGATTTCTATTGAGAGTGATTTTTTAAAGAATCTTGACTATGAAGGAATTATTAATGATTTTGCAACAAAAAATGCAAGGAGGACTGTGACAACCACCCTAAAAATTTAAATGGAGCCGCCACCAATATTTTGATTTTAATAGGAGAACATTGGAAAACCTAATTTTTGAATATTTTTGAATTTTTAAAAAAGAAAAGGTCTTTGTACCAGATTCGGGTTCGGAAGTTGGTTACGTGCAAGGAAGGATTAGCACGCATACGCGCCCATTTTAAAAAATGGTACCCGTTAATTGTTTATAAAAAAATTTGTTTGCCCTTAAAAAAAATTAATTCCCTTTATCAAATTTATTAAGTATTAAAAAAAAGAACCCAACAAGAAATTATTTAAAAAAAAAAAAAGAAAACCTATTTGATTATATTTATTATTATTTTGTTTCCTTTTAATAAAACAAAAATACAAACTGATTTATATTGACTTTATGAAATAAAAAAGAATAGATTGCAACTAGGTCCCTGACTTGGGTTTGGTCCCTTTGGAAGACCAATCCCTAAAACATGTTTATATAGAACAAAAAACCTATTTTTGCATCTACACCCCATTAATTACATATTTACAAATTGACCCTTATTAATTACGTATTTACAATCCAGTCCTTATTTATCACATATTTGCAATTTAGTCCCTTTTATAACATATTTGCAGATTGCCCCCTATTTAGGGTTTGGCCCCATTGGAAGGCCAGATCCTGTAACCCTAATTTACATAATTATGTAGAACACAGAGGACAATGATGCAACTAAATCAATAACAGGCAGCAATAAGCAAAAATAATACGAATGAAATCACATTTTAAAGTAATTCAGATCAAAGTTCGGATTCAACCAAAATCAAAGTTCAGATTCAACAAAAAAAGATGAGCTCACACGTCCATATTACCGATTCAGATCCAGTCCACAAGACATACAAAAACAATAGTATGCAGAGCAGAATACTACAAATTACAGAAAGAAAAGGAAAAAGAGAAGAACACCTGAATACAGCTTTGATCCGAAAAAGGAAAAATCCAGAACCCTAAAAAGTCCTAAAAGTGTTTTAAAAAAATTAAAAACTCTCTCTCACGCTTTCTTCAGCCTCCTTGTTGATCTCCTCTTCTCTTGCTCTCCCTCTGTTTCTTTTTTGATCCCGAAAACGCTCCTTGCTTCTGTGAATCTTCTTGGTATTTATAGGAGAATTTCATTGACCCCAGAACGGTTGCGTGTTCATTTTTCTCGTCTCCATCGAGCCTTGCGCTCAGATCTGCCTGTGTGTGAGGCTTGCTCTCGTCTAGGATGCAGAAAAATAGGACTGGAGTGCTGTGACGTCTTGGAGAGAAAAATAGAGGTGTAGACCCGTGTTGCATCAAAACCGTTGGGTAAGACAGGATTAAAAGGACATGGCTTTTGTTACATGATGGATTAGAGGAAGAAGAAGGTGGCGTGTCGAAAGAGGAACGACCTTGGGCGGCTTGCAGGAAAGTGATGTGACATTGACAGGGAGATGGGGCCAGAGGGAGGAGATAACCACTGCGTAAAGGGATAAAGAGACATGGTCTGAAGAGGGGGAGAGAGATGGTTGGCGGCTGGGGTAGGAGAAAAAGGGTTAGGGTTGAGTGAGGAAGAAGAGAAAGAATGATGAAGAGATAGATGGGGGGTGGGGTGATGCGCCTTGGCAGGAGAATGAGGAGAGGGGAGTCTAGGGTTGTGGAAGAGGGAAGAGAAGGTGAGGGCTGCGTGGAAAGAAGGAAGGAAGATTTTTAGGGTTAATGTTTTTAGGTTAAAAAGGAAAAGATGGGGTCGTGGCTAATGGGCAGCGTGAAATTTGTGAGGTTTAGGCAGCAGGCGCGACGCCAAAGGGTGCAGGACGTAAAAGAAGGGAAGGGTTGTGCTATTGGCACCCCACATATCTCAATTGGCACCCCAACTTTTTTTTTAAAAAAAAAGAGTCTTCTTTTTCTTTTTATTTATTCTTTTCTTTTCTTTCTCTCTTTTATAATCTCCAAAAATATTATTTATTATTACTACTACTACTAAAAAAAATAAAAAGTTAAAATAAATATTAAAATAAAATAAAATAAAAAAGACCGGACAAAATTAGGGTACTACAAGGACAATATTCAAAGATTAATAAGGCATCAATTTCTTTCTTCAGCTCTTGTGATTCATTTGCTATCAGTGGGGGATACTGCTGGTGTAGGTTGTTGTTGCAATATGCCTGGGTTGATAGATATAAGTATGACTATATTTTTCTATAATTTTATTGTAGTTTGCTACTGTAATTTTTTCTTTTCTTTTGGTAGTATTTTGTTTAACTTAAGGTTGTATCAAAACAATTAATGACTAGTTTTTATTTTTCCCTAAGGGGGTGGAGTACTCTTTTACCTTCTAGATTTTTTTTCCCTAAGGAGGGTTTTACATTAGAAGATTTTAACGAGACTCCTAACCCTTCGTAAAAAAAAAATAATGACTAGTTTTTTGTGCCCCTTTGTGTGCTTTTGATAATAGATATATATTCGGTATATCAAAAAAAAGTAGGACATCAATTTATCCATTCACACAGGCACCAAAAATCTCAGAGACGGCCCTGCATCACATCTGAGCTCATTCACCGTCATCATCACAAAAAACCTCAAACCAAACATCAAATCACAAAAAAGCCCGAAAAGTAAGCCTTTATTGTTAAAAATTCAAGGTAAAAAACGATAAACAAGGAAGTGAAAGGCCCCCATCCATCTTGAACAAGAACAAAAATTAAAAGGGTCATAATACTGTAGATGAAATAAAAACAGGAAAATATTTTTAGGGTGTGTTTGGATGAGGTAATTCAAAATTTTAGAGAATTTTGAATTCTAGCGTATTAAATTGCTTCAATTGAATTCACGTCATTTATGAAATTTGTTGTTTGGATAGAGTAATTAAATTTCTTCATTCTTAAATTCTTTGTTTGGCTATAGTAATAAAATAAATGTAATGTATAAAAATAAAAATAAAATCATATATTTTTTTAAAAAATAATTTTTTGGAAAAAACATCATTTTGTGAAAAAAAATATTTTTTCCAAAAAATAATTTTTTTTAAAAACATTTCAAAAAAAACTTTTGTAAAAGAAAATTATTTTATTTCGAAATTTTTTTTAAAAAAATTTCAAAATAAAATAATTTTCTTTTAAAACAAAATTTAGAAAAGGAAATAAGGAAGGAATTTCAAATTCTTCACTTCTAGGAGGTATCTGAAATCACCTAAATTTAGCCTTAATAAAATACCTCATAAAATCCCTTCATTTTAGAAATTCTCTATATTTATTATCCAAACAAAGTAATTTGATTTGAGGTATTTGAATTACCCTCTAAAATTACATTACCTCATTAAAATCTCTCATCCAAACACACTCTTAGGGAAATCCTTCACTGCATATTCCACTGGGTTGTTACGGGTAGTCATCCTCATTATCTATTTGCAAGATCTTCCATTCACTTTATCCTTGTTGATGAAATACAAGTCCTTGTTATACCCATCCTAAAGAAGGGAAAAAAAAGGGAAAAATAAAACTAAGAAAGAAGAGAAGAATATGATACAATGGAAAAGAAGTGATATTAAAAGAGCGAGAAAGACCCACTCACCGGAGATCTGGCTTGACATGGTATTCCTCCACCATCGCTGGCACCCACAGCCGCTAGACCTCCATCGCCCCTAAAACCCTAAACCTTGTCCTCCAACCGCATCTCCTTCGTCGTAGCCCCAAACCAAACCATATCCACAATGCCTTCAGCGTCCACCGCCGTTCCTCGACCCACCACTTTGACATTGTCCCTCGAAGAGAAGTGCACCTTCACCCTCTGCCTCCCAAGGCGCTACCACCACACGCTCTTCTCCCCTACCCCACTCATGTCACCTCACGTGCTGAGGAGTTCGAGCGCGTTTCCCACGAGTGGAGACTCTTGACATCACCCCCTACCTCTTCATGTCACAACAAACGTGGCCTCACCATTGCCCCCCTCTCAGTTTCACTTTTGCAATACAATTTCCTCAGTTGCAAAACATGACGACGAAGTGGAGGTCGTCCCTCCTCAAACCTCTTCTTCAGTTTCTTTGAGTTTTTTTTCATTACCAAAGAAAAAAGTAAAAATAAAAAAAAATAGATATGCGACTGAAGGAGGGGTGTCACTGGTGGCGGTGGCCGGATTTTCCATGGGACAAAGAAGGGTGGGGGAAGGAAAGCAAGAGGGGAGGGGAAGGGATGACCAGGAAAGGAACGTCTCTGGTGAGGTCAACATTGGATCTCCCATCGTTAGTGAGGAGAGAGAAATATCTCATATTATAGACCCATATTTGCAAATTAATTTCATTCTCTCGTTATTGGTTGTAACTTGTTATCACAGGTCATAAAGTACATTATCACCACAAAATTGTAAAATGTCACGGTGAGAGAGCATATGGAAACTCGACTTTAGCGGTTACCCATGATTATCTTCATATTAGGTGGGGGGTCAATGTTTGATTTGGCCTAATTCCAAAAATATATGTTATAAAAAATAGGGTAAATTACACCCATCTCCCCTGAAAGAAGCTTGAATTACACTTTCCTACACTCTTATGTTAAAATCTGCACTCTTCTTTCTTGAGAAGTAAATATGTAGAGTAAATTATACTCTCCTCCCATGAGAGATGCTTGAATTACACTCTCATATCTTAAGAAGTAAATATGTGTTACACTTTAATTGATTTTAACATAAATAAATCTTTTAATAGTAGAAAATAACTTTAAACCATCATCTCAAAATCGTTTTCCTTTCTTTATAGCTTTTAATGTGAATGATAATTAATTATGAGCACTTTATTATTAATTTTATGACTTTAAAAGATAAAATTCAGTTTAAAATAACCTTTTTATTAGTTTTAGTAATTTTCTCAAGATTTTTATTTTATCTTTTATTTCTCCATAGTTGACAATATGGTTTAAAACAATATGTTAATGATATTATGAATCAAAATATAGAAAAAATATGTATAAGAAGCTTGATCATATTAAGATGGACTAAATGTAATACATATTTACTTCTCAAGATAATGCAGTGTAGATTTTAACGCAAGAGATGATGAGAATGTAATTCAAGCATATTTCGAGGGAGGAGAGTGTAATTTTCTCTATTATGTACTATTACAAAAAAAGGAAGGAGAGTGTATATTTTTACATAAGAAGGAAAATGTGTGTAATTTAAGCATCTACTATCAAAAGAGGAGAGTGTAATTTTTTTTTAAAAATAAAGGAACAACAAAATAAAATAAGAGATGATGCAGTAGGCGTGTTATTTTTCAGCACCAATCAAATTGCTCTTCAGAGGTTGTCCATCCGTTAAAATTTGTCTGTATCTCTTTTTAAAATAAATATAATATTAACTTATTCATTTAAGAATTTTGTAAAATTATTAAACAAATGTTTTTTTTTCCCAAAAATGTCTTTCACCGGAGACAATCCTATTCGAGACATAATTTGATATTAAATGTGGATATCTCTCTTAACATGAATTTAAATTGTGATTCGCCACATTGTGGGACACCAACCTCTTTCACTAGACCCAACCCCATTGGTGATTGTATGAATATTTGAAGTTACATCAATTGACTAAATTCAATGTTACATGAAACATTGAAACTTGATAAAAAGAATCATTTTTATGTTACCTTAAATTATTATATGATTAAAATAATGTTCGCAAAATAGAAGGTTGATCAAAATAAAATCATGCTTAGTTTGAATTTTCTTTTTGTATTTGATTTTCATTGACGATGAACAAGGTAAATAAAGTTCTTACTTTAAAATAGAAAAAAACCAAATAAAGTTATGATTGAAGGCTTCGAACCCATCGAATATAGACATTATTTGAAGAATATTTTATTATTCGGTAAATTTTAAGTGAGATCAAAAAAAAATCATACTAAAAAAGTAATGTGGTTAACAAAATTTAGTAAATTCTATATAAATTTTACTTACTAATAAAAGTGTGCTAGAAAATATATTAATAATATTTTTCAAAGTGGAAAGTGTCTTGTGTGTAGCTTTGTGACTCGTGTCTAAGGAGGCAATGAATTGTAAAAAAATGGTAAATTCATTCTTATAAATTTTTTTATTTTTAAAAGAGAAATAATTTCTATATATACCATTTTTGTCATAAAGTCGTGTCATATTATTATTTTTACACAATCTTATGTCTCCGTTGTATTATGACACGTATTTTTAAGCTTTTTAATAAATCAAATCAAATCAAATTAATATTAAAATTTTAATTAAATTTCTATTTAAAAAAATATTTTTCTTGATTGATTAAATCGTTACTTAAATTTTTCGGTCATTATATTTGTAAATAACCATCGAAACAATTTTTTAATATTTACACAAATTTTCAAAATTTTAGAAATTGAAAAAATTTAATTCTTTTTATATATTAATGGATTTTTATTTTTAAGTACGTGCAATCTCTAACCCAGAGAGTGATCAATCCATCAACATCTTGATTATAATGGCCGACCCCACCTATTGAGTACACCCCCCAAATTAACGAATTCTTTAAAATACCTCCACCCAAAATCTTAGTACTGGAAATTCATAATTTCTGGAATGCAAAAAAAAAATTCTTCTTACCGGAAATTCGAATTTTCAAAATTCGAATTCGAATTTCCGGTAACAAAAAAAAAATTCTTTATCGGAAATTTGAATTTCCGGTATATAAATTTTTTTATTTGTTACCGGAAATTATGAATTTCCGGTATGGTATGTATTTAGAAAATATGCTCCTCCTTTCATACCGTAAATTATGAATTTTTGGTTCACAGATTTTTTATTTGTTACCGAAAATTATAATTTTCGGTATGGTATGGCTGAGATTACTTTTTTATTAAAAAATATGGCGCGTGACCATCTTCGGCAATGACCTGTCGATTTCTGCCGTAAAACTATATCTCATTTTTTCCATGATGTTTCTAGATCTATGACCCCTTTTATTGCCAATTTTTATTTTCTGCTTGCTAATTTACTCCCCCAATAAAGTAGTTAACAAAAAGCACACAATGACGATGATTGGATTTGAGGATTCTCCCATAAACTAGTTATCTATTCTCGTAAATAGACGCTGTAGCTAAAAGTCGCAATTGTAAATTTTGGATCGTGAGCAATGATGAAAAAGGGCAAACCTTCAATCAATTGCTCATTATTAGTGTTCCTTTCTTTTCCTACAGAGTAAAATGATTAAAATTTGATTTTGCTTTTCACTTTCTTTTCCTGCAAATCGTCGCTTGTGTTTTTTTTTTAATAAACTGGTTGTAGAAGGAAAAATATTGTTGTCTGTATTATGAATCTATCTGATCACTGCGTAGTGTATAATGCACCATTTGCAGTGTGAGTGAAAAAAGAAACCATGGAAATAGCTTGGAAAAAGAGTATTAACGAAAAGGAAAGTGGGAGGCGGAAAGGAGGAGCATATTTTCTAAACACATACCATATCGGAAATTCATAATTTCCATAACATAAAAAAATTAGTATACCGAAAATTCGAATTTCCAGTAAAGAAATTTTTTTTCTTACCAGAAATTCGAATTTCTGGTAAGAATTTTTTTTTTGTATTCCAAAAATTATAAATTTTCGGTACCAAGATTTTGGGTAGAAACATTTTGGAAAATTCGTTAATTTGAGAGGATGTACTTAATAAGTAGGGTTGCATTTAATAATAGCCTATTATAATGAGGCCATTACTTCCTCCACCAAAACTACAGGGCCCACAAGCGATATTCTAACTAGAGTGACTTGCAGATAAAAAATTACACAAAGGCTATAGTTTAAAATTCAACTACTTTTATTTATTTTTCCATATATTTGTATTTATGGTGACGATTGGGATGAAACACCTCCTAGTTGGTTTATAGGTGAAGCAATAAAATGATTACTCGTCAATTGCTCATTATTTTTTTTGACGAAATTACTAATTATTTTTAAAGTGATGAAATTACACAATGGGTCTTCTTCCTGATTGTCGAGATCACCTCCATAGCTCCGATGAGATGCACTTGCAAAGACACTTGAATGATTAAAAGAGAGTTTTCAAAGGGATTAAATTGTTGTCTCTAAAAAGAACTAATTCGACCCCTTTTGAGATTTCTAAAGACCAATTTAGTATTTTTTATTTTTCAAAATCTAAATTAGTCGTCTTGATTTTAGCTAGGATCAACTTGAATATTTACTTTCTAAAATCAATTTGAAATTGGATGCTTTCCTTCACTCTAAAATAGGAATTGTGCTTGCAGAATATTTTCACAAATCAAATAAATCCGTATATTCATTTTTTCTGAACAAATACTGAAAAAAAAAGTGTAAATAATAAGATAATACTTAGAAAATTATTTCTGAAAAATATAATAAAAATAAAATATGCTTTTTAAAACCAACCTGTAAACATGAACGACACTTAACAAGAATACATAGCATCCCCGTTATTATTTATTACTTGGGGGCTCCCAACCTTCGTATGGTACCCAAATTTTTCAATCCGTTCTTTCCCTTGCCTTTCTATATGATACACCAGAATTCATATAACCAAAAGGGTTGGATCCTGCTCTCTGTAAAGAATCAGTCTCCCTAAAACTACTGCTACTCCTACTTGTATCTAACTTCCTATGCTCTATAGTTGTGTTAGGATGCAAATGAGAAACACCTCCCTCACTTCTTTGACCTGTGGGAGGCAGTCGCAACCCAGTTGCATGTGCGAAAACTGAATCAGAAAGGGGTAAATGTCTAGAGTTCAAGGAAGATGATGACAACGAGGAGAAAGTATCAGAATTAGAATTTCTCGACATGCCACCTCCGCCTCGTCCCGAATTACCAAAAATATAATCAGCAAAGTCATCACTACCGGTTGAATCACTGGTGCTATCGGTGCTGCAAGAACCTTCATCGGAATTGCTGCTGATGAGGGATGAATTATCACTTGATGAGTCTTCTTCCACGATCTTTTTCATGTGGCGAAACTTCGAATAGATAGTCTCTAAGGCAGCTGAACCATCTGGAGAAATCGAACTAGTCATGCTTGCAACAGAACCAGAATCTCTAGATGTATATCTGGACTTCATTGTGACAGTTTTTCCATTGACTTTGCTTTTTGAATCTGAGGACACTATCAAGTTCCTGATTGATCTTGGGGCCCTAGGTGAGCACCTGCAAGGTGGTTCAGCAAGTAAGAGAAGCGGATGAGAGACAATTAAATTGGAAGAAACATTGACAAAATAGAGAAAATAATATATTACCCCCAAAAAATTAAGATACAAAACAGATAGGTTACCTTGCATAAAAAAGCATGTATGCTCCTTTTGTCAAGACTGTTTCCAATTCAACAGCCATCACCTGTAAGATAAATAGGAGAGATGGTTAAACAAGTTCAGGGTAAAAGCTGCAGTGGAAATATCAACAGAAATCATAGTCATTGTCATTGTCGATAAACACAGCTTCATATGAAAAAATCTGTAAGCACACTTCAGGTCCAACATTGGTATTCTTGGGTATAGTGGTCAAACTCAATAAATCTTGTGAATGACCAACCCCTAAAGTAAGTCTTTCACGCTATCTGTATAATTATATTTAATATAACCACATCAGAGTTCAGAGGTTCTGCAGATTTCTTCTGTTTGGTATAGGATGAGTCTATGAACAGCTCAAGCTCTCATGAGGTAAAATCCTCATTGGTGTAACTGCCTTTTCAAATTGACACAAACAGTTTAATTGACGTAAATTTCAATGTTTATCTGGCAGTGAAAAAGTTCAACCTTTTGACTCTGAGCTTGTGCTTTCCAAATAAACTCACTTCTCTGTAAACTGATGTCTAACCAATTTTAAGAAGAAATTGATCTGAAGACGTGTTCATCCATGAGTTCTAATGCCGAAGAAAAAGGCTTTCAGGAACAAATTGACTAGGAAAGCTTTTATTCAAAGACTTTTTCACCCACCTTTATCTTTTACCTAGCAAGCGATTTAAGATTAGCTTATTTTTGGGAAGAAAAAAAAAATTACTTTTATTAAAGAGAACCCTTGAAGAAAAAAAAAGTGTCCCCCTCGATTTAATTTTTTTCCAGACAATCACCTGTTGTGCTATGGTAGAATGCTGATTTGAAGACATGTTCACGCATAGAACATAAGAGATTTAGTTTGGAATAAAGGAAGCAAATTTACCAAGGGAGCTTTCGTTCTTAGACACAAACAAAGGTGCCAAATAGCTACCCTTGCATTTATCATTTGTCTACCTTACATGATGTTATTATTCAAAGTTCTATTTTGCTACGGTTAAGAGTTCTTCAGACTTAAATATAGAATTAATGATAACAAAATATTAAGCAGTCTCATATAAAATAAACGAATAAATATTGCTTATAACTACAGAGTAACATTTTAGCTTATGAGCTTACAAAGAAGGACCAATAATTAAGGGGAGCATAAATTTGCAAAAGTATATTTAAGAAGTAAAAAAACCCACCCTCAAGATATGCAAATAAATGGAAATTGAGACACATACCACACTGTCATCAACCTTGAACCAACTGTTCTGGAAATTCTTCACATAGCACACATAGTGACCTGAAAAAGCAGCATTCATGATATCCAAGTGCACAACTACCCCATACAACCTGTATATAGCCAAATCACCAGTCCCACTCATGAAAGGTGCCAAGTCAAGTATTTCTGGAAACCGAATTGGCTTACTGAGCTTCCCAAATTTTCCAGACTGCAACACACATGTAACAAATATTAAATATGCATACAAGATAGGTGGTAAAGTCTACAAGATAGGTGGTAAAGTCTACTCCTTGCATTTAAACAGAATTACCCGGAATCTCTTTAATGCAATTGTAAGAACATTAGGTGCTTCTGAAACTGTCATTTTCTTCTTGGCCTTCTCATAAGTTTTACATCTGCTTAACATGGAAGCAATTGATCAATAATAAGGAAATTTCTTTAATTACAAAAACTTAGCAAGACAAAAAGAAAATTTACACATTTATGCCAAAGATGAGAGCACTTAACACATCAAAAAAGTTAAAAATAAAATTAAAAAATGGAAGACAACAATCATTAAACTAGTATACAAGGAAAAAGAAACAATTTAATCAAAACACAAGTAATAAGTTTCAACTTCCAATTAAACTGATTAACACTATCCAGATTTAGGAACTATGATTTTAGTCCTCAATAAAAGAAGACCATGCACAAGCCATTTAAACCTCAGTATGACTTTGGCACATGCCATGTAATGAAAATCCTTGCAGACCTTAATAGGCCTAATAACTTACGATCCTTCTTTTCTATCTAGAGCTGTTATAAAGTTATACACCAGTTTCCCCTATTTTGTAGTACAATGGTGATTGGCCATTTTAGTAATTCATATTTTATTAGCATCCATTTATTTTTCAAATAAGTAGTAGGATTAATTTAGCAAACTCATTCAAAATGGGGTAAAAGCAAAACAATGACAAAATTATCTTTGTGGGGTTGCTCTCCTCTTAAAGAGTTAGACCTGTGATGCGATCAAGCCTCAAATGTAATTGCTCGTTGCTTAGGGTCAGGAATCTAAGCATGAAATATTATCTCGCATTCATTTCAATTTCTAATCTGCAGTATCCAATTTAAAGTCATGCACCCAATAGTGGTTGGTTACAGAATGGACTGTGACCCCAGTCAAACTTTATCTACAATGTCAAGGGGTTTGAGTCATGGAGTTCCCCCTTAGGGAGGGCTTTACCTGACCACCATGACCATCCTCCCAAGGATTAATCTCATAGCTATCCTTGTGAGAAGTAAGAACTCCAAATCAAAGACAAAAAATAAAAAAAAATAAAATAAAAAAAATAAATAAATAAATGTCATGTGGATACATTTACAGAAAAGAAGTTATTAGAAGTTCTTTCTTCAAAATTCCAGATTCACTTTTTACTTAAACCCATCCTAAAACCCCTTAATCCCCCAACTCATGTTATGGATATATTGTTCAAAGCTTCCAAACAGCTACAAATCAAGTCTTTCGTCACCATAGGAGTGACTACAGAACACCCTAGCACCACCATACGCTCACTCCTGACCTGTTTAAATTTTTCAAATTTGATTCCCTCTAGTTTTCCAGGAACAGATAAGGACCCAGATCAAACATCTGTTTTTGTCATCCTGTTTATATCTAGGGCTGGGTGAAAGCTAAAATAGAGACACAGATATCACACCCGATCTTAAAACTGTAAGAACCAATATATTCTTTCAACCTTATATAGCATTGAAAGCATGAGTAAGATATGATAATATTTAAATTTTTCGAAAGGTTCCTACCTGACACAGTGGTACTTGTTTTCTCCATCCAGAGTCTCGGTGCTTGTAAACCTTCTAAGGGCCTCCTCTAGGGTTTCTATCTCCCCTTCTATCTCAACAGTCAAATCCATCATCCTTTCTTGACGCTCAGATTTCCCTCCACATTTCATGCATTTTATCTGCCAACATATTATCAGCTTTATTTTCATTGTCCATCTTACTTGCATCAGTGAATGTTAGATGACAGGAATAACAGCGTTATCTACTTTGAAACCAAGCCAACAAGATGCATATTATTTTTTCAGATAGAAAAAAATAAGATTACCTTTGATCGGAGGTAGCCTCCAAATGTAAGACCGACTAAATTAGTTTCCTCTTTTAACGAGTCTGATGCATTAACCCCAGATTCCATAAGGCAAACAGATTGCATTGTCTCAACCACATGCCTGTCAAATGATTCATTAACTTAAGGTGAAATACAAAAAAAGAATTATGAAATATCAATTTACACAGATTCAAAGATGTAAACACACCTTAGAAATTCATGTGCATCTTCTTCTCTTCCATTACTAAGTTGACTTCCAATATTTTGTAGTTGAGAGAGTATGCCCACAGGTGAAAGGGGAGATATTGTGCCTTTTGACTTCAAAATCAAATTTTCAAACTCACAGTTGAAACACCATTTTTTATTTGCACCTGAAATTGACATGAGAAATTAACCTCAGGGAACAACTAAAAAAGATAGTATTCAAGAAAGGCATGTAATGATTCAAATTTGAAACTGTGATTGCACACATACATGATTTAGAATGAAGTCCTTGAAGCAAATAAGCAGTCAAGGGTGGTGTAAATGCCAAGCACTGGAGCACAGCATTAGCATAACAGCTGCACAATGGATGAAGAATTATGAGGATAAGAAAGCAAATCCTAAACAAGGGCAATAATAATAATTCTACAAGAAAACTCTACAACCTAATCATTCACACAGATCAATAAACAATATGGCAAGGAATATATGATCCTTATGGCAAAGAAAGAAGAAAATAATGCACAGTTACACTGTTAATCTATTTCGAATAAACAAATCATTTCAAACTACCTGTTTCCACCCTTATAAAAAAATTACCTGTTTCCACAATTTGTAAGACCAAATGGTTGGAACTCCACTCTGTTCCAGTTATAAAGCTTGACAAACAGATCGTATGGAAAAAGACCCTGCAGCAATTATTAATAGACCATGTAAGAAAATATGTTCCTTGAGACACAGAAGAACACAAAACAATGAACAGACCATGTAAGAAAACGGATCCTAAAGGCACGGAAGAACATAAAAAGATTTGTTCAATAATAACCTTGTCACTGTATTTTCCAGTAACTTCACTCCCAACGGCTAGTGGAAAGTGTCTAGACAGATTTGATCCTCTAAACTGATCAACAACTTTCAGAACAGACGTTTTCAGCCCACTCTTGGAATTTGGAGAAGAGCTAGCAACTTGGGATGAAGTGGCAGTGCCAGACTGGATGCCATTATTCCCACATTTTGTACTGCAATGTGAATCCTCTTCTTCAGTTCTAGAAACTAACTTACGATCAGCAAATGTATGTGGCAGACATCTAATTTCAGCAGATTTTAAGCTGCTAGCGGGGTTGATCATAACATGATTTGATTCCTTAGAGCCAACAGTTCGCAAGTTATGGATGCTGGAAGCACCAGCACAACCTGAAGAATCAACATCGTCATTCTCCGATGATGTTGATCCTGAACTTGGCATATTGTTCCCAACCAACTTTGTAAGAGATTCATTAGAGTGAGATGGAAGAAAGTCGCCACAAGAGTCATCTTTTCGCCCCTTTAAATCAAGAGTTCTATTCCAGAATCCAGAAGACACGGCAGATGGCTCAACCGTTGCCCCCTTCGGCATCATCAAACCTGAACTACCATTTGATATATGTTTAATCTCTTCTTTACCAAAACCAGTCCTAACTTTATTTAATTTAGGCATTGTAGAAAAACCATCTACTGAATCAACCAAACTAGCAAACTTGGGTGACAATGGGATGGTTGCACCCATGCTATTACCATTTGAAGTGATATCAGAGATTTCATGAGCGGGGTCAGCAAAAGTATGTCCCTCGGATCTCTCATGCTCATTTGAGATGATACTCTCACAAACAGAGGAATCATCAGATGATTCACTAGCCCTCGTGGAAGCTGAGAATCCAGAAAATGAGTTACATGATAGATCAGAATTAGAGTCTCCGATATTTTCCTGTGCAAGAGACTCAACTCTTTCATTATCTACCTTTGCACGTGAAATTTTGGGGGAATGGTTTATATCAGACAATGGTGGTTTCTCAGAGGATGTTGTATACTCTGTGCTTTCAATCTGAGACTTCTCATCATTGATTCCTTGGTATTCTGGCTCTGCCACCTTCTTGCCAAGATCACTTAACAGATCATTAGCCTGGCGAGCTGTGCAGGGAGGAGGATGGCATTCTTCTTTGTGACCTTGACGCCAATGAACAATTTGACACTTACCCGAACTGAAATACAAGAAAACAAAGGTAGGCAATAAGGGCATATGAATTTTATTGAATATACAAAGATAGAAAATTTGCTGAAGAAAAATAATGAAATGGCAACTCAGTAATATGGATTGGAAGTTTGGAACGTCACTGCCAGTTAAAATTATTCAACAAATTATGCAAGAACACAAACTCCTAGCACTAAAAGAGGACCTAAAAAAAGGGGGCCACAAATGCAAAATTCCAGCTATCATCTTACATTCTCCAATCTTGAGAACAAAATTTATAAAGAAGCCTTTATCTTTGACAGGGATTCTATATGAAACAAAAAAAAAAAGGTCTTCAACCACAGTTCTATGAACATATGAAAAGTTACAACATAATTATTATTATTTCCAATAACAATAGCCATTAATCTGTTAAAAGGAACAACCAACTTTTATCTGAACGTACCAGTAGTGAACCGCTTTGCACCTTGCGCACCGCGTAGTGGTGGGAGAGTAGCACACTGCACAATGGTTGTTCTTGTTCTTAGCGACCGGAACGGCAACGTATTGGTACGAAGCCGCTTCACTCTCTACCCTAGCAGACTCCTCCGCCGCAAGAACCAGTAACCTCTTGATCTCCTCGGCTCTCGCCGCCGCACGCCTCCACTTATGGAGAATCACAAAGCCGATCGCCGGCACGACGACGCAAACCACCGTGACGAGGACCAAACTCGAAAACCCTAGATCCACCGTAACACGCATTTATCCAGCGAAATCGACAAAAACCCTAGAATCCGCCGCAGGACGGCGGCGACGGTGGCGATCACGGTAAGGATTCCTCGGCGATTGGACGGTAAGATTAGGAAGGAACTGCAAGTTTGGAAGTGAGAGTGAGAGATGCATGTGATGTAGCTCGCACGCGCAAAACTTGAAGACTGAAAACGTGCGAGTGTTCAGAAGAAGGAGAAGATGATGATGGTGATGGTGATGGTGATGGTGATGGTGATGAAATTGAAACACTCTTTGTTTGGCTTCTTCTTGCGGTTCCGTTCGGACAATGGGACAAGAGAAATTGTTGCTTCGTTTTCGGTTCCGACGATGAAAGAAGTTTTTACTGTTTTACGAATTTGCCTGATTGAGAGAAGAGAGAAATAAAGGAACGCAGTAAATAAAATAATAAATGTAGTAATTAAGATGAGGACGGGTCGGTTACGGAATTTAAGAAATTGATGATCGAGGGAAAGGAATTTTGTTTCCACGACGTTAGAATTCTGTCTTCACTGGTCCAATATTCTGACCACTCCAGGAGTTTAGAATAAATTTTTGGGTCCCGCTTACAAGTTTTTTGTTTTTTTGACAAGGCGCTTACAAGTTTTTTGAGAATTAGAACGCTGGTTATAAAAAAAAAATTTAAAATGGAAAATATTTATAAAAAAATATAATTTAATATACTAGTATTGCAACCCGTGTCATGCACGGGTATGTGTGTCTTATAAATATTATTTTTATAAAATAATGAAATTATCATATAATAAATTATTATCCTAAAAATTTGTAAAAGGATCCGTATACTTAAATTTATATAATATTTGATTTATTTCAATCACGAATCACAAATTATAATCATTTAAAAGTTACTAATTATATAACTTATAAAACATGCCGAGTCTTTTGACTTGTGCCAAGCATGGGGTAATTAAGGTTGGTAAAATAAGGATATTTAATGTGAAAAAATATATTATTATATTTAACAATGTTATTAATAAAAAGAAAGGGACAATAATTTGTATAAAAAATTTTAAGACTTTAGATTTTAAACTTAGCACGAAAAATGCTCATCCTCATGAATTAATTAAAATGTATCTTTAAGTGTAAATCTCCACAATGCTTTCATATAAAAATATCTATGATTTCTATATTTATAAAATATTTAAATATAGATAATAATATTTTTTCATGTAAAATATTGTGTTTTCTTGTATAATATCTATTCTCGTGTCTTATATACTAAAAGAAAATTGTAATTTTTTTAGATAAAAAATATTTGATAATTTTTTTTTCCAATATATCTGTAGGCCAGTGCTACGCACGGTATATACTTAAAATTATAATCATACACCTAGGGTTTAGAAGAAGCAATATTTTGTATATATTCAAACTTTCAATATTTAAGTCTTTCTTTCAGAATAGATTTAGATCATATAATCATAATTTTTTGACAATATATTTGTAGGCATGTGCTACGCACGGTATATACTTAAAAATTATATCCATACACTTAAAGTTTAGAAGAAACAACATTCTCTATGCATTTAAACCTTTAATATCTAAGTCTCCATTTGAGAATAGATTTAGAGCATGAAATCATGTGGTACATCCATGGAGGAAAAAAAAAGAACAAATATTAGTGGAATAGACCAAATACTATACCAAATATTTTATCCTATGTCTCATTCTCATATCAAATATCCCAAATATTCTCATCAAGAAAAAAATATCCCAAATATTATAGATAACTTCAGTGTTGTTGGAGAAAATACTTTTCCCCCTCATCAACCTTGGCTTATTGTTTCTTTCAACTCATATCATATATTATTTAACCCCCGTTTTAAGAAGTAGAAATACTATAGAGCGCTCCAGCTTAATGACATCACTACAACATACTTAAATTAGATGCGTGTAGGAGTTCAACCTACTTCAATTAGATGCCAAGTAGGAGTTATAAGGTGGATATGTTGGTTTTGGGGAAGGGGCAAAGGGGGTAGAGTGGTAAGGAGGACATAGATTCAAATCTCCCCACTAACATAATATACTAATTATTTGTTCAAAAAACATATATGTCAAGTGAAAAATCTAAACTCATGCTAAAATGTAATCAGAAATAGGAGAACATTTTATCAAAGCATGTGAACTACTCAATAACGTGGCTGGCCACATGCTTACCCCCTTTACTATATGGTATGTGCTCTGCATGGTATATATTAAAAATGTAAATTCCACCAATTTTTTTTTAAATTGTTCAATCTCTTGATAGTATACATTAATGATTGCACCATGATATTAATGGCTTTTTCACAAACTATAGTATATTTTTACTTTGAAATTTAAATAATAATATACTTTTATTTAAATAATAATATACTTTTATTTAAATAATATTATACTTTCATGAAAAATATCCATATTTGTATGATATATTTTTCTTAGTTTATCATACTTTTATTTATAATTACTTTTAAGAATTATATTGGTGTATCTTTGTGTAAATATTTCAACAATTTGCGTTAGTTTATATATATATTTTTTAAGGTCTATGCTACAGAGTTATACGTTAGTTTATCAATTTTTTCCTTGTAATATATTCATTCTCTTTATAGTATATTTTTAGTCTGAAATCTAAACTTAATAAATTTTATTTAGATAATAATATTGTTGGAACCTAAACGATTGAGAAGTTTAGACCCTCATTAATTTTGATGATAACAAAGTATTCACAAGAGAACAATTTATGTTCTAACATTTCTTGAAGTGTGCAGATACTAATAATACACATATTCTAAGCCACTCAAGCAAGAAGAAAGTAATTCTCAAGAGAATGATACATTCCATGTGTCAGCATCCGGCTCATCCTTGTGAGCGTCTGGAATTTTCTCTCTATGACACAAAGCTTATGCAATTGCTACGAGCGTCCGAACTTCCGATTCTGAGCGAGCGTCTGAACTTCATTTCAAATCACGTGTTAGTCACGTTGCTGCTCTTCCTCTCAGAAGTTTCTGGAACGGATTTCAAAATTGATCTTGAGCGCTAAAATTGTTGTACGAGGTATCAAATGTGACACCTTTAGCTAGAAGACAAAAATCGTACAAACAATTGTGAAAAGCAAGGTAGTACGAAAACGGTAATATGTACTACTGGGATATTCTCTGCAAAGGAAGAAAGAGACAACTTTTTGAATTTACCTCACTCAATGGAAATGAGCCATTTTTACCGTAACGGTAATATCCTTGGAACTCCTATATATACCTCATGGTATCCATTGAAGAAGTAACGAATATACTGTGAAAAAGCTTGCTGAAATTCTGCTGAAATATTACCTCATTTACTGAGAACAAGCATCGCTTCGTGAGCAACCAAGTCTCGTGCTAAGTCTTTGGACTACAAGAACTGAACTCAAGATCCGACCACTTTCTTTAAGAAAGTTTTTCTATAGTTGAGCTTAATCTTTTATCCTCTCTGTGAGAGTTATTTTTAATCGTATTTCAACTCACTTGTAAAAGTTTGTTTTGGCCTAGTTAAGGTCAGATCCTCAAAGGTTCGACCAGATCGAGTCGTTTTGAGAAGTTGAGAGTATTGTCAAGTTGTGACAAGAGAATACTCTTGAGGAAATTGTAATCGATTGATTATAGTGGAAAATCCTTGAGCAGAACGGCGGACTAGACGTAGCTACCAGTTTGGTAGTGAACTAGTATAAATTTCTGTGTCTCTTGCTTTATTGCTTTCTATTCATTTCTATCTTGCTGTGTTAAAAACAAGTTTTATCAAACTGCTTTTTCCAGCGTCCGATTATTTCCAGCATCCGATAAACAAATAGTTTTGAAAAACTTGTGTTCTAAAGTGTTTCTAACTTAAAGTTTGGAAAAGTTTTTAACACAATTCAACCCCCCTTCTTGTGTTCACGTTCAGTTGGTATCAGAGCTCGGCCTCTTGGTTGAGCACTTAACAGTGTCAGGAGAAAAGATTCTATTTTGTGAACATGTCTACTGAAGGTGGTCATATGAACCGTCCTCCTCTATTTAATGGAGAAAAATTTGATTACTGGAAAGATAAGATGAAAGCATTCCTTGAAGCACAAAATCTTGATTTATGGGATATAGTTGAAAGTGGATACATTTCTCCCGCTACTGCTCTTGGTGTTGCAATACCTAGGGCAAACTGGAATGATGATCAGAAAAAGAGATATCAAACCAATCAAAAGGCTAGATTTATTCTCATCTGTGCTATGACAGAAAGAGAATATGATAAATGTGGTAAGTTTGATACTGCAAAAGAAATCTGGGATTCTCTTGTTTTGTCTTATGAGGGCTCTGCCCAAGTAAGAGAGACAAAGGCCAGCATGATGGTTCGCCAGTATGAGCTATTCAAAATGGAAGATGGAGAAAACATTGAAACTATGTTTGGAAGATTCCAAACACTTGTTCATGGGTTGCAGGCCCTTGGAAAAAGTTATACTACACCTGATCATGTGAGAAAGATCTTGAGAAGCTTGACTAAGCAGTGGAGACCCAAAGTCACTGCTATTCAAGAAGCAAAAGATCTAAATGTTCTTCGGCTTGAAGATCTTATGAGTTCTTTGAAAGCTCATGAACTTGAGCTAAATGAAGAAGAACCTACCAAGAAGAGTAAGTCTATTGCTTTAAAAGTTAATCAACATAAACCTAGTACTTCTAAAGCTTTTCAGGCTGAAGAAGAAGAATCAGATGATGAAGCTTCAGAAGGAGATTCTGATGGATCAGACGATGAGCTAGCATTCATATCTAAGAAGATCCAGAGAATGTGGAAGAAAAGAAACTTCAGAAGGAGGTTTCAGAAGAAAGATTCAAAGGACAAGAAGGAGAGCAAAGACAAGGACAAGGCCCAAGTCATTTGCTATGAATGTAAGAAGCCTGGACATTTCAAATCCGAATGTCCTAATCTTAAAGAAAAGTCCACAAGAAGCTCCTTCAAGAAAAAGAAGAAAGGTCTCATGGCAACATGGGAAGATCTTGACTTATCCTCCTCTGAGGAAGATAAAGAAGAAGAAGCTCACATTGCCCTCATGGCGCATAATCGACATCGACTCGGAAGAAGAAGTTGAAGAGGTAATAGTATATGATTCCTACTCAACTTCAACTTGCTTTTGATGATCTTCTTAAGGACTCGCCACTCTCTATTGAGTATAAGAATTCGAAAAGAAATTTTTAAAACTATCACAAGATTTTCATTCTTTACGTAATGAAAACTCAGACTAATGAAAAGAACCGTGCTGAAAATTGAAAATCAACGTCTGGTGGATAACCAAATCTGGAAGCTAACAAGCAACCAGAAGCTGAGAGCTCTCAATCTAAGAGTTCCGTAGTTATAGGCAATCCTAACTGCAAATCAAATGACTATGAACAAGCATTTCAAAAGTTTCTTGCAGAGAGTGTAACTCGTAGCAAGCAAGCTTCAATGATCTAGGGTGTCAGTAAAACGACAACTCATGGTCTTGGGCATATATCAGATGAAACCCTTTTGGAAAATAATTCAGCATCTGATAAGTCCCATAGTCATAGTAAATACTTACATTGTACTTACTGTAATAAATCTGGTCATTTGAAAAGTGCATGTAATGTTTTTAAAACTAAGAAGGATAAGCCTCCTTCAAGAACTAACAAGAAAGGACCCAAAAAGATATGGGTACCTAAAGATAAAATAGTCTATGTTGCGTACATGCTTAGCAACAAAGTCAACACATCGATCTTGGTACTTAGACAAGGATGCTCGCGTCACATGACGGGAGAAAAACATATGTTCCAAGAACTAAGACCTAGAGAAGCTGGATTCGTTGGTTTGGAGGAAACCGTAAAGGTAAAATAGTTGGAATTGGGCGCATAGGTAAAGGCTCTCTTCCTTCTATTGATAATGTTTTATATGTTGAAGGACTGAAACATAATCTACTGAGCATAAGTCAATTATGTGACAGTGGTTATAGTGTTGTCTTTACAGAAACTGGATGTTTAGTAAAAAGCAAAAACGATGGATCTATATTCTTTACAGCAAAGAGGAAACAAAATGTTTATAAAGTTGATCTTTCTGAACTTGAAAAACAAGATGTCAAGTGTCTTATGTCTGTTAAAGATGAGCAATGGATTTGGTACAAAAGATTTGGTCATGCCAACTTGAGGTTAATCTCAAAGTTAAACAAGCACAATCTTGTTAAAGGCTTACCAAATCTTAAGTACCAATCTGATGCCCTTTGTGAGGCTTGTCAAAAAGGAAAACAAGTTAAAACTTCCTTTCATTTAAAAAATGTTGTTTCAACTTCTAGACCACTTGAACTTTTACATCTTGATCTTTTTGGTCCCACAAGGACAACCTCTTTAACTGGAAAGAAATATGGTTTAGTCATTGTTGATGATTTTACTAGATGGACATGGGTTAAATTCCTTGCCCACAAGGATGAGTCTTTTAAGGTATTTACTGTTTTCTGCAAATCAGTTCAAAATGAAAAAGGCATTTGTATTTCTTCTATTAGAAGTGATCATGGGGGAGAATTTGAAAATGAGAACTTTCAAAAATTTTGTGAAGAAAATGGCATCTCTCACAATTTCTCCTCTCCTAGAACACCTCAACAAAATGGTGTTGTAGAAAGGAAAAATAGGTCCCTCCAGGAAATGGCCAGGACCATGATCAATGAAGCTGATATTGCGAAACATTTTTGGGCAGAAGCAGTAAACACAGCTTACTATATTCAAAATAGAATTTATATAAGACCTATTTTGAATAAGACTCCTTATAAATTGTGGAAAGGAAGAAAACCAAACATTTCTTACTTTCATCCTTTTGGTTGTATTTGTTATATCCTGAATAAAAAGATCAGCTTGGTAAGTTTGATTCCAAGGCTGACAAAGGAATCTTTTTAGGATATTCTGAAAGATCTAAAGCTTTTAGAATATACAACAAAGAAACTTTGACAGTTGAAGAGTCCATTCATGTCAAGTTTGATGATAAGAAGCCTGACACTGCAATGTCAGAGCTAGATGAGTTATTTTCAGATTTAAACCTCGGTGACAAGCCAGACGGTGAATATACATCTTCATCATCCGGTGGTAACAAGACGAAGAATTCTACTCAAGCAGAAGCTGAAGCAAGAAAAAGCTGGAAGTACAAAACCAATCATCCAAAAGATCAAATCATAGGAGAACCTGGTGACAAAGTACGAACCAGATCCTCTTTCAAGGAGCATGCTGATTTTGCACTTCTCTCTGAGATGGAACCTAAGACGATTGATCAAGCGTTGGAAGATGAAGGGTGGATTCTAGCAATGCAAGATGAGTTAAATCAGTTCCAAAGGAATGATGTCTGGAAGCTAGTCACTCTACCAGAAGATAAGCAAGCTATTGGTACTAAATGGGTATTCAGAAATAAGCTTGATGAAGACGGTAAAGTTGTGAGAAATAAAGCAAGGTTAGTTGCTCAAGGCTACTCACAAGAAGAAGGTATTGATTTCACTGAAACTTTTGCACCTGTTGCAAGATTAGAAGCTATTCGCATTTTACTTTCATTTGCAGCACATCATGAGATAACTTTATATCAAATGGATGTGAAAAGTGCTTTTCTAAATGATTTTATAACTGAGGAAGTTTATGTTAAACAACCTCCTGGCTTTGAAGATATTGAATTTCCAGAACATGTTTTTAAACTTAAAAAGGCACTATATGGTCTTAAACAAGCTCCCAGAGCATGGTATGATAGACTAAGTTCCTTTTTAATGGAAAATGGATTTACAAGAGGTTTAGTTGACACTACTCTTTTCAGAAAAACCTCAAACAAGCATTTCATACTTGTTCAAATATATGTTGATGATATTATTTTTGGAGCCACTAATGAAAGCCTTTGCAAAGAATTTTCTAAGCTTATGCAGGCTGAATTTGAGATGAGCATGATGGGAGAATTAAAGTTCTTCCTTGGAATACAAATCAAGCAATGCAGTGATGGTATTTATATTCATCAAAGCAAATACATCAAAGAATTATTGAAGAAATTCAAGATGCTGGAGTGCAAGCTTATGTGTACACCTATGCATCCTACCTGCACTCTTAGTAAAGATGAAATTGGTAAGAAGGTATATCAGAAACTATACAGAGGTATGATTGGATCTCTACTTTATCTTACGGCTTCAAGACCTGATATTATGTTCAACGTCTGCCTGTGTGCTAGGTTTCAATCAGATCCTAGGGAATCACACCTAAGTGCTGTTAAAAGAATATTTAGATATTTGCAAGGAACTACTAATCTTGGTTTGCTTTATAAGAAATCAAAAGATTACAAATTAGTAGGTTTCTGTGATGCTGACTTTCTTTGGAGATCGAATTGAAAGAAAAAGCACAAGTGGAGGCCGCCGGTTTCTTGGAGCTAATCTTGTGTCTTGGTCAAGCAAAAGGCAAAGCACAATAGCACTCTCAACACAGGCTAAATACATCTCAAGAAAGAAGTTGCGCTCTCAACTTCGTGGATGAAGTATCAACTTGAAGACTACTTGATAAAAGAGAGTAACATTCCTATCTTATGTGATAATACATCTGCCATATGTCTTACTAAAAATCCTATATTGCATTCTAGAGCAAAGCACATTGAGATTAAGCATCATTTTATAAGAGACTATGTTCAGAAGGGTATTTTAGAAATAAAATTTGTAGACACTGATCATCAGTGGGCTGACATATTTACAAAACTCCTTGCTGAAGATAGATTCAATTTTATAAGAAGAAATTTAAACTTTCATCTTATAGAAGAATGATTAATCTCAGCGTCTGATAATAATCTAAATCTCAGCATCTGATATGACATAAGCATGTATGTTCATCAGCATCTTATTTGTCATATGCATCATAACTCATCATCCGGTAAGTCGGTTGCGTGCGTCCGAGCACACCCACACGTGTCACACGTGTTAAGGATTCAAGCGTCTCATCATATCTACTGAGTCATGATTATTTATGTTTTCAATAAAATCTTTTACTTTTATTTTGGCGTCCGCATTTAATGAAAAAGCGAATCTTTATTTTCTTTTCTTTTTGATTTATTTTTATAAGAGAATACGAAGCGATATTTTGAAAAAGAACTGTACCATTCTCTTTTAACTTTCCCACTACTCCACATTTTTCGCTCCACACTGTGTTTTCTGCAAAACTGTACTAGTTCTCTCTTTCTCTCTATCTCTCTGTGTGTGTGTTTAAACCCTAAAACCTCCATCACCTCCATCTCTCAACTGCAATCATGGCTGGAGTAACAACTTCAATATACAATATCTACGACACCATGACTGAAGGAAAAGTCTTGTTAGAAAATCGAGTTGATTTGGAAAACTTCAAGCTCTATGGCTTCGACTTCTACAATGGGTTCAAGGCAATGGGCTGGGAACAGTACTTCTTCTGGAACCCGGTTGAGGTTCTAGTGACTGCGATCAAAGAATTTTGACAATGATGTGTTTTTACACTCTTTTTGTCTGATGACAAAAGGGGGAGTAAAAGAAAGGTATGATGAACACGAAAGAAAGGTATTATTGAACACGTGAAAATCCGATAATCCACCATCCGATGTTCACTGTCCGATGGATACACTGAAATTAAAGTATCATGCATAGCATTTCATACATAGCATTTGTGTGTGCTAATATTCATTGATTTAGTACTCTTATAATGTTTAATAAATTTTGGTACAATGAAATATATTTGATTAAATCAATCTACTTGGTATATAATCAGCATCCGATCTCACTTTATTAAATACATGCTCTGATACATTTACGGATTTTTCGTAATCACTTAAATGAATTTGTTTACCAACAATTGCCTTAATACCTGAATTGTTCATATATATCTAAACTGTTAAATTCAGGGGGAGACCCTTAATGTCTTTTTGAAACTAAATTGTTCATCAACCTTAGATATTTGTCATCATCAAAAAGGGGGAGATTGTTGGAACCTAAACGATTGAGAAGTTTAGACCCTCATTAATTTTGATGATAACAAAGTATTCACAAGAGAACAATTTATGTTCTAACATTTCTTGAAGTGTGCAGATACTAATAATACACATATTCTAAGCCACTCAAGCAAGAAGAAAGTAATTCTCAAGAGAAGGATACATTCCATGTGTCAGCATCCGGCTCATCCTTGTGAGCGTCTGGAATTTTCACTCTATGACACAAAGCTTATGCAATTGCTACGAGCGTCCGAACTTCCGATTCTGAGCGAGCGTCTGAACTTCATTTCAAATCACGTGTTAGTCACGTTGCTGCTCTTCCTCTCAGAAGTTTCTGGAACGGATTTCAAAATTGATCTTGAGCGCTAAAATTGTTGTACGAGGTATCAAAGGTGACACCTTTAGCTAGAAGACAAAAATCGTACAAACAATTGTGAAAAGCAAGGTAGTACGAAAACGGTAATATGTACTACTGGGATATTCTCTGCAAAGGAAGAAAGAGACAGCTTTTTGAATTTACCTCACTCAATGGAAAGGAGCCATTTTTACCGTATTGGTAATATCCTTGGAGCTCCTATATATACCTCATGGTATCCATTGAAGAAGTAACGAACATACTGTGAAAAAGCTTGCTGAAATTCTGCTGAAATATTACCTCATTTACTGAGAACAAGCACTGCTTCTGTGAGCAACCAAGTCTCGTTTTTACCGTATCGGTAATATCCTTGGAACTCCTATATATACCTCATGGTATCCATTGAAGAAGTAACGAACATACTGTGAAAAAGCTTGCTGAAATTCTGCTGAAATATTACCTCATTTACTGAGAACAAGCACTGCTTCTGTGAGCAACCAAGTCTCGTGCTAAGTCTCTGGACTACAAGAACTGAACTCAGCGTCCGACCCTTTCTTTAAGAAAGTTTTTCTATAGTTGAGCTTAATCTTTTATCCTCTCTGTGAGAGTTATTTTTAACTGTATTTCAACTCACTTGTAAAAGTTTGTTTTGGCCTAGTTAAGGCTGTATCCTCAAAGGCTCGATCAGATCGAGTCGTTTTGAGAAGTTGAGAGTATTGTCAAGTTGTGACAGTAGAATACTCTTGAGGAAATTGTAATCAAATTGATTATAGTGGAAAATCCTTCAGGAACGAAGGGACTAGACGTAGCCACCAGTTTGGTAGTGAATTAGTATAAATTTCTGTGTCTCTTGCTTTACTGCTTTCTATTCATTTCTATCTTGCTGTGTTAAAAACAAGTTTTATCAAACTGCTTTTCCAATCAATTATTTCCAAAGATCCGATAAACAAACAGTTTTGAAAAACTTGTGTTCTAAAGTGTTTCTAACTTAAAGTTTGGAAAAGTTTTTAACACAATTCAACCCCCCTTCTTGTGTTCACGTTCAAATATGCTTTCCTAGAAAATATTGATATGTATGATATATTTTTACTTACACAATTTTTATAAATTACTTTTAACAATTAGATATTAATGTGTTTTCTTAAAAAAATAATCATACATATGATCCAACACATAATTTATATCAAAAACTTAAACTTTACAAATGATTTTTCTTGTAAATATCTTTATTGTAGAATACTTTTTAATCTTGAAGTTTAAATTTTAATAATTTTTCATTTAGATAATAATATGCTTTTATGGAAAATATTTAACTTTGCATGATATATATATTTTTTGGTACATTTATATGATATATTTTTACTATTAGTTTATCATACTTTTAAAAATATTACATTCTGATTATCATACTTAATTTATCACAAAATATCACATCCCAATTTAAAAAATCATCATCTAAGTAAGGAGAAATGCATTTGGTCTTTTCGTGTCTTATAGGCTCAAGAAGAACCACCTTTGGTAGCTTTCTTGGCCATGCCATCCTACTTAAAGACAAAAAAGAGAAATTATTCCCTTTATCGAATTATCGTGAAGTAGTTCAATAAAACAACCCACTCTTTTTTGTTGATATGGACTTTTATTGGCAAACACTCATCTTAATTCTCTAAATACTATAAGATTAATAAAAAACAAAAAATGTAACTCCATTAGACTATATGTCTAAACGTTTTTAGACTATTCCCTCTGATGTATTGTTTCAATCATCATTTAAGCCTCAAGCTTAGTTTCTGGTATCCAAGACTTTTTAGGTGATTCACCCCCACTTAATGCACCACCCATTGCCAATAATTAACCAAAGTCAGCTTCAGAAATGACGCCTCTGGTACTTGGCAAGCAACACTTCAAAATGATATCTTGAGTGTGTCAAGCATCATGTAATAATTTTTTAGGCGATGATAGTCTATTTGGTGTCTTTGGCAGCATAAAAGATATCATATTTACATTAGTATAAAAAAGGAATATATATAGTTATCATTGTGTGTGTCTAACAAAAAGAAAGAAAAAATAATAACATATTATATACAACATAATAAACAGTTATCATTCTATTTAGAGATGTGCGTTTCATAAAAACAAAGATTTATTTTGTAACATTTACTTCAACAAAAAACAAATGTTATCCTCAAAAAGTCCTGCACCTTCCCTGTTAGCGATAAAGTTGGTCAACAGGTTCCACAACGCATGAACCACAGCTAGTGGAAAGGGTTGATGGAAACCATGAACACAAATTAATCACTAATCAGCAAGTATCTCAACATCAAAGTGATACTGATACTCTATCCAATAAATCACTTTTTTTTTTTGCAAAATCCAATAAATCTCTAATAGCTCCCCCACCATAAAAAGACCTTTAATGACTTATACTATAAGCTCAATTAACAAATGTATAAAAATATCGATCAAAGATAAATGTTCTGGCTATAATCAGCTTCCCAAATGGTCGACAATCTCCAGTCAATTTTTGGACCATGGGCACAAAACATTGATGCAATTCCTTGGGCAGTAGCATCAATAGAGGCTTAAGCTATAGGAACTTGTATTTGATCAACAACAAATATCTTCACCATACGAAAAGATTCCACTAATAACATAAGCATAGATTTGAGAAATATTTGATAAACATATCTATTATACTGGTTTGATATACAATCGTTAAAGGATCGTCAAGAAATTATGTTTGCACAAAATATAGAGAGAAAGATAGAGTAATATATAACTGGTTTGAGACCAATTATAGTAATTCAAAAATAAGTCCCATTCCATACTCAAAAGCTTCATTAAGTGCAATAACTCAAAGCAAAGCAGAATAATAAAAAAAAGCACAGGTTGCAGTTTTATTCCAAGTTTAGTAATACGCTCAAGATCAATAGATTAGGGATTTCAGGATTTGCAACTGAAAAATATATTAAAAAACCATTAATCCAATTGATGCTGGGCTGACCTCCTGAAAGGTGACCTAAGTTAAGTCGTAGAGTCAGAGCAAATAATGAAAAATAGAGTTAGTCAGTATGAAAATCGTGAAGATTTATAGCAACAAAGAGGACAAATAAAATAGGTAGAATCTAAAATTTATAGCAACTAAAACATAAATTTGTAAACCCCTATACGCACTTTCCATTTTCGATGAACATGCATAATTTCATTGTGCCTCATATTCGATTTGCGTTTAAGTGGCCATTAGATTAACTCGTTTCATATATCTGAAACAAAAAATAAGGAATGAGTAGAAGAAAAAAGAACAAAAGAATGGAAGAAAATGGGAGAGAAGAGTTAGAAAACGGGAACAAAAAGACTTCTCATTAGAAGAAGATTGTAGATGCAAAGGAAGTTATTTCTCTTTGCCAACAATCGAAAAATAAAAATTGAAATGGTTACAGAGACGGAAGAATCTTATTCGTTCCACCACATTAAAATGGTCATGTTTTCAGAAATAGAAAATATTACAATTTGTTAATGGCCATGTTTTATGATTGTGTGGAATGGTTGCAAAAATCGAAATATTGAAAAATAAAAAAAAGAAAAAATGTGAGGAAGTGGAAAGATGGTGGAGGTATGCAATTTATACTAATTCTAACATGAGAGTTTTTTGAAATAAAATTAAAATTGAAAAAAAATAACAACAATATGAAATTAATACCCAATTAAAGTATACACTAAAATAATAAATTCAGATCGAATTTCCTAAAATATGGAGACGATGGATCTAGTATGAATAGTGGACTATAGAAGACACTAAATTAATGTTGATTAAATTATGATATATTACAAATCTCAAATGATAAATTGCAACGAATATCGCAATTAATTTTCTTCATTTTTTTAGCTGATATTTTGATCGAATATGGAATGATAGCACAAGTAATTGATTAGTATTTAATTTGAATCTTTTTGTTTATATATATGAAATTCCATCTTTGAATAAGCAATAAAAAAACTATTATTTTGTTTACATTTTGGGCCATTTGAATTATGTTTTATTAGGTGGTTCCATCGCAGTCCCATTCCCTTGAACTCTTTGGATAGTTTACGTTCATGTGTCTTCTTTGCAATTTTAGATTGTTATTTTTTTTACCATTTATATACTACAAATATATTGTTTGATTTAACAAATATGGAAGGTTGCGTATTATTTTGTAAAATGACATATGCAAATATCTTGTTGTATATTTCATTATTAATAATTTCTAAATTCAATCAAATAATTCAAATGTAATGAATTACTATTAATTTGATGGTATCAATGGTATCAATTGTCATTAATAGCATAAAAAACACATTTTTAAAAAAGATTATCTCTTTTTTAAATCCATATTTTGGTGTTGAATTATCTCCATTTTAAATTATAGAGCATTAATTGCAAATACAAATGATATCTATTAAGAAATTAAATATATTAATTATCTTTAATTGATAAATTAGTGTGTAGGCGACGCGTCAGATATTTTTGCTGACATTGATTGACACGTCATAGGATTTTGCTTGATAGGATGACACCTAAAACAGTAATTAATAAAGTTTATCTGTGAGACTGACACATGGAGGAATAATCAATGAGATTATTCTTAAATGTATATAATAGAGATAGAGATTATGTTTTATTAGGTGGTTCCATCGCAGCCCTATTCCCTTGAACTCTTTGGATAGTTTACGTTCAGGTGTCTTTTTTGCAATTTTAGATTGTTATTTTTTTTTTACCATTTATATACTACAAATATATTGTTTGATTTAACAAATATGGAAGGTTGCGTATTATTTTGTAAAATGACATATGCAAATATCTGGTTGTATTAATAATTTCTAAATTCAATCAAATAATTCAAATGTAATGAATTACTATTAATTTGATGGTATCAATTGTCATTAATAGCATAAAAAACACATTTAAAAAAATATTATCTCTTTTTTAAATCCATATTTTGGTGTTGAATTATCTCAATTTTAAATAGTTTTACTGAAAAAACTTTATTTATTATATAATTGAATTTGATAAAAATAAATAAAGGTTTATGATTTTTCATATATACAAATAAAAGTTTCAAATAATAGTCTGATAATTACATACTCGTATTTTTTTATCTTCAATTAACATATATATCATATCATATAATCTATAAGTTAAAATTATTTACATAATTTATTAACAAAATTAACACGTTTTAAATTGATTACAATTTTCTGCATACACACTAATTTGAAATGCATTAATTGCAAATACAAATGATATCTCATTAAGAAATTAAATATATTAATTATCTTTAATTGATAAATTAGTGTGTAGGCGACGCGTCAAATATTTTTGCTGACATTGATTGACACGTCATAGGATTTTGCTTGATAGGATGACACCTAAAACAGTAATTAATAAAGTTTTTCTGTGAGACTGACACATGGAGGAATAATCAATGAGATTATTCTTAAATGTATATAATAGAGATTAGGAATATATCAAATGGAAGGAAAAAAGTGAAAGGAAAGAAAATATAATGAGAGAAAGAGAGTAGAAATTGAGAGGATTTTGTAGTTGTTTGGCATCAAAGAAAGTCGAGGAAAGAAAGATAAAAACTTTATCTTCTCTTATTTGAATGGATGGAAAATGAAAGTAAAAAAAGAGGTATACTTGTAAACTAACAAAAATAATCATTTGTAAAAATTAAATATGATAAAGAGAATAAATTTTTTTTGTTATTTAAAAAAATTTAAGAATGTATGGTTTAGTTTTAGTTTTATTATCATTTTTTGTACTTTTAATAAATAATGTGCCCGTTAAAAAAAATTAATAATGTGAAAATTACTAATGAAATTGAAGGTAATTCAAATAGGTTTTAATTTCTCTAATTAAAAGCGTTTAACATTTTTTTAACTTTAGATTACCAACAAAAACATTACCATCGGAGAGATAACATATTTGATTAAAAAATGGAAGCAATTGAATTGTTACCGTCTAAAGGCATGACCAAATTTATTATGTGTGCATGAGGAGAGAGAAGTTTTGATCCTCTAGCTTTCTCAATTTGGTGATTTTAGTCTCTTTATTTTATTTTTTACGATTTTGGTCCCCTACTTTATTAATTTAACGATTTTGGTCCCTATGTTTTTTTAATTGCATTTTTGGTCCCCAAAAAATAGTGGATTGTGCATTTTTGGTCTCCACTTTCCCAAAATTCAAGAATTTGAGGGACCAAAAGTGCAAAAATTCATAATTTTGAGGGATCAAAAGTGCAATTAAAAAGTATGGGACTAAAATCGCCAAATTGAGAAAGTTAAGGGACCAAAATCGCCAAAAATAAAATAGAGGGACTAAAATCGTTAAATTGAGAAAGTTGGGGACTAAAAATGCAATTAAACAAAAAAGAAACAAATGAAGGATAAGATAATATGTTCACTCTATTTCACCTCTCCATGGTGACTTTTCCGTGCAGGCGAGAGTGGATTAGTTTTTTGTGTGGGACCCGCATATAGTTTCTTTCCTCTTTTTTTTTTTGTCTCGACTAAATGATGGTGAAGTAAATGAAATAAAACACAAGAAAGGAGTTGAATAGTGTTTTTAGAAAATCTCTGTGAAGGCAAAGTGATTGCGGTTTTAAGACAAGTTTGGAATGTTAGTATACTGAATGAAAACAGACAAGTAATGAAAATTCCAAGACAGGGAATAAAGAAAGACACAACGATGTATACTGGTTCATTATCCAACTGATAGCTACGTCTAGCCCCTTAGTTATAGAAGACTTTTTCCACTATAATCAACCTAGTTACATCAACCTTTTGAGTATCTACTGCCAACCTGGCTATACTCAAACCCTTTCAAAACGAATCTGTACAGTCCAGCCTTTAAGGAACAAGCCTTCACTCGGCTTTTATAAAGAACTTCTCAAAACGACCCAGTACAGTTGAACCTTTGAGAAAAAAGCCTTCACTCGACTTTTACAAAGTTTGAATGACATGAAATCAAAGTTAACTCTCACGTAGGAGAGGATTTACAAGTAAGCACAAAGAATGACTTTCTAACAAGAAAGGATTTTTCAGTGAATTTTACTGATGTTTCAGACAGATAGAGTTTGGGCACTTGAATCAATTGTTGTAACTTTTTCTGTCTTTAGGTCTTGAGGTATTTATAGCTTTTTCCCAGATTGAGACGCTGTGACTCAGCTATAATCCCGTTGTGAGATACAAGCTTAAAAAGTTTAAATTTGTCCATTGCCTTTGTCCTTTTCTGAGTAATGATGACACTTTCTGCAAGATCCTTCTTTTGCAGAAAAGTAGTTGTCCTTTTTATATAAAATACTCTTTTGTCTTTGACGGCTTTCCCAATGTTGCCAACTAGCTGAATGTGAAATAACTACCGTGTGACCTTCCTTTGTATGTAATCTTCAGACTTTGAGAATGATTGAGTAAACCATTATTCCTCATACTCTGTCAGACAGAGTAAATGCGATGTTTTTCTTACTTGGAAGTCAGACATTTCTTATTCAAGGAAGCAGACATCTTCACACGATTCCTTGTGCAGTTTTCTTGAAAACAGACATATGATGATCTTCATGATGTGCGCAGTCAGATATGTGATTCCACTTGCTATGTCTGATTTTTGTAGTCTTTTGAGATTCTCTTTGATTCCAACTTTAGACATGTGTAGTGACTTCTTTGCATTGATTGTCTTTTCAAAGTAAAGAATACTGAGATTCTTTTTGGACCAATAGACAATATATCAATACATTTTAATACATTCTGCGCATTCAAAACACACGTTAGAAAACCTTAGGATAAATTGTTCTCTTAGATACTATTTGTTATCATCAAAATTATTGAGGGTCAAGACTTATCATTCGTCTTGGTTCCAACAGATGGAAGATGGAATTTTCCCTGTTTTGCTCTTCATTGTGTCTCTTTCCTCCCCTTTCCCCCTCTACTAAATGATGTGTTAGTATATATTTTTTTCACTACAAGGGTGGCTCGTATACCACTAAGCTAGAAATTTACCAGGAAAATAGGGATACTAACTAATCATGTCTCGTTTCGCGTAGGTTTAGCCGCAGGTCTCCCTATCTCTTTTCGACTCTTCTTTTTCTCCTTCTTCGTCCACCACCGGAGGGGAGTGGTTTTTGGCCATTTTTGGCCTGAAATCACCCCTCTATACCATTTTCTTTTTTCTTTTTATTAAAATAAGTGATTTTCCACATAGATCTGGGTTTTTTGTTGTTGTGTTTTTCCTTTGATTTAGTCGTCTTAGTGCGGCGTTGTGTTGTTCGTGTCTTGGTGCGACTTTGTTTTGTTTTCCCGTCTTGTTACAGTGTTTATTTGGTTCAGATTGGCATATCAACTTCGAACCATTACAGATCTAATGAAAACTTGGGCGTCAACGTAGCAGATCTGGAGGCATGGGTATTCCGGTCACTTTGATTTTGTCATAATTCTAGGCAATTTGTCGTTTTGTGCTTTTAACTTGGGTGTTGTGAGTTTGTTCGCAGATTCATCTTTTTCGGTTTTTAGCGATATTGAATTTGTGATGTATTTGATGTATTTACCAATTTGAATGAATGAATATCTTTTTTAGTAAAAAAAAAAACTATATCATGTCAAAGAATCAAGATGCAACCTGTCAATGGAGTAGCCAAATATATGCACACTTAGCTATAAGGAGTGGCCAAATCAATTGGTCAGCCACACACGTGACTACTTTCCGAAAAGTGTAAGAGATGAACACAAACAAATCTACTTTAAGAAGTCCTTTATACTCGACTACTTGCAAGTACATGCCTGTACAAGTGTGACGAAAATGAGCCTTGCGTGATAAGCGAAATTGCCACCTAAGAGTTGCTTTCTAACCACAACCGGTGAAAGCCATGGCTCCATGCAAGCTAAAAACCCACTAAGATGACCCATAATTCTACCATCATAATGGTATTAAGGATTGGGTTTCTTTCAAAGACTCTTAACCAAGCTCCACCCTACTCCATTGCAGACCACCAGCAAGATGTCTTACATGAATGATACATCGACGTTGCATTTTTTCGTGGAAACTTACACATGATGAGTGTGATACCCTATACCACAGAAAACATGTATTATATAAATAATAAATAAAGAAGGTTATATTTATGTGGAATAAAAACGTGGATTTTAGAAAAGTACATTTTCACAAGCATAGTTGAGAGCTTCACATCATCTAAATTGAGTCAAACCAAAGAAGTAAATTAAAGTTGTTATAAAACAATTGCAAGCTTCGTATGAAATCATAATATATAATAGAAAAATGATCCCTTGGTCTGATGTCACATAGATCAGAGCTAAACAATTCCATACAAAGCATAAAATAAACAGGATCAAAGTCTGAAAGCATAAACGATTAAAATGACGTATGATCCAGGATACTCCAACTGCTACCAGAGTATTTCGTAGATGTTACCCTCAGCAGCATATGTGGTTCCTGTAGACTCCTCTTCTATGTTCGTAGGCCTAAAAAAGTGCACGAGTGAGAGATCGTGTGCAAACCATATGAAGAAGATGAGATATGTGCATATATACAATCATATAGTATACTATCGAGTGTACACACTTAAAAACAAATAATCATAACATGACATGACGATGATGCATGACAATGCGGTGCAGAACCATTCTCCAACTACTATGTATGCAATGTGGATCCATAATCAACTAACTCAAGGAAGACAAATGAGAGTACATATTTGGATGGCACGCGCGGCTCCCCAATCAGCATGATCCCCCAGCAGTGACTAGCTAGTTTCTGCTTATATACAAGGGGCCCATCACTGAAACTTATACCTCCAAGGTCAAGATAAAACCTGATAAATTGGAATTTCTCTAAGGACTATGCTTTTGATTTATAGGATTTTTATTTCAGTTTTGTTCTATTTTTACTACATTTTTGCTTTATTTTTATTTTTAGGCGAAATGGTGGGAAAACATAAAGAAACTGATGCAAACAGTAGGAATTATGGTCGACTAGTGTTGGAGATTACACCGATATTTCGTGTGACAATGATTTAAAAGTCAAGTCCAAACAAAAAGAATTATGGGTGGGCAATAATGGCTATTTTGGCCACAATTCGGGCAACAAAATATGAAAAGTCTTGACGATACTTATTATTACCCCCTGTAATGACAATTATGGCCATAATTTGCATAAGTTTTGTAACAACTCATTTTTTTGTGAGAATTCTGGGAGCTGCTGTAATGGGAAATAAACGAAGAAATTATACTGGGCTATAAAAGGGGATATTTTCTCCTTGAAAAGGACACAAAATTCACTCATATTTCTATTTCTTAGATTAAAGTAAGTTTTGTTTGTAGTTTTTGGTTTATGTTTTGTTGCCTCTCTAAACTTTGCCTTTGGTTTGAAAAAGACTTATTTTTCGTTTTCTCTATCTCTTTTTATCTCTTATTTTCTTAATATTTCAGTTTTACTTGATTGATTCTATTATATGAATATGTGTGAGAAATTTTCCTAATCTTGGGACTGTTGATATTCCAATGATGAGTTATTACTAATTCCGGATTTTCCTTTTTGTTATGGATGTTGTTTCTCTTTAATTCAATCATAGTGTTTGTCTTGCTTGCAAATATAAGACCATATGTTTGCATGACTTTAGATATCAAATGATGGATTGAAAGGTGAAGTTTGATATTAGATCTATAAGCTTGAACAAGGGAATTAAATCTTGAAAATAGATTTAGTTCTCTTGAGGTGTTGAAAGATAATTGTTCTTAATGGGTTTTTGCTAATATTTCCACAATGAAAATAGATTATTTATTAGCTTAAATACATTATTATTATTATTTGAAAAAAGACAGTTTTTACATTAGTTTATTTGACCCTTAAAATCCAGCACTTGTAGCTTTAGAAAAATTGGTTTTATTGATAGTTGTCATTATGAATGATCACAATCCCAAGAGTTTATTTTATCTGTTATAAAAACTATCTTATTTCCATCAATTTGTCACTTTAAAACAATTTTAGCTAATCACTATAGTGAGGAGAAATAGGTAATCAATACTAAGTCTCTGTGAGAACGATGTTTTATTAAGCGATATAACCGTGTGTTTGCGATAGGTTTCAAGTTTTTGGTGTCGTTGTTAGAGACTTTTGTTATTGATATTGATTTCTAACGCACCTAATGCACATTGTTTGCTTTACCGCTCCCCAAAATACCAACAACAATGCAAGAATGCATAATAACCAAACAAACATTCAACCATCCACCATAGTTCATTGACATTGATCACCAATAACTCTCCTCAACGAGGATAACAACAACATCAAGATAATACATCATTATCCAGGCATCAACAATAGATCAATATTCACAATTAAGGCAACCAACCATCATCATATTTTCAACCATGGTTTAACACATACAATCACGAAGTAATATTATCTATTGGTCTCATTCTTAAATTAAGGGGTTTAGTTCTAAGCCATAACATGACTGGCCAATCACCTATATTCATAGTTAACCTCAATGTACCTGAAGACATCATTTTACGATTGTTTAAGCGAGTAAGGTATAACGCTCACCGATTTGAAGGTCGTTTTTCAAGCATATATGCGATTAAGTCATAGCTCTAAGCGAGTAATAGGTCCAATTCTAGCTAGTTTAAGCTATTAAGCCATTAGTCTAGGCTATTAAGATCAACACCTATGCATTTCCCTAAACCATCAATCATTTAAGCTATTAAGGTAACTATTTAGGGCTCGTTCGATGACCAGGATATGATAAGAATGGATGGAATAAGATAGTTGGATAAGGATATGATAGGATATAGACATGATAAGCTTTTATCATATCCTGTGTTTGATGCACACCAAATAACAAACTAGATAACATTATTATTATCATACGATGTGTTTGAGATGACCCAAATAATAGTATGATAGGATTAAATTATATAAAATTACCCATGCGACGGATTTATATATAATTTTTTAAAAAAAATTAATATTTTTTATTACTTTATAAGTTTTAATATGAACTTTTAAATTTTAGTTGTTATTTAAAATATTTTTACATTTTATTTGATTTTATTTTTTAAAATATTTCTAATTTTAATAATTTTAAAATTTTTAAATCATATTTAATGACAAAATTAGCCTTGTAACAAAATTACATATAATCTTTTAAAATTAATTTTAATATTTTTAAATAATTTATAACTTAAATTAATTAATTTATAGTTTTGAGCATTAGTTTTAAGTTTTATTTTAACATTTTTAAATTTATTAGGTTTTATATTTTTTATTTTTTAAAAAATAATATAAAATAACAAAATTACCCTAATGATAAAATTGCACACGTATTTTCAAGTCAACTATTATTATTTTTATTAATTTAGATTTATTTTTATAATTTTACTTTTAATTTTAAATATTTCTTATTAGTTTTAAAATTTAAACTTATTTTTTATTTTATAATTTATAATCTTACTTATTTTTTGTTTTTTGGTTTTTATTTTAAATATTTTTATGTCTTATTAGATTTTAAATTTTGTTTTAAAGGGTAAATGAAGGAAAATTATTTTTATCCTATCAGGTTGGTTTCTAACTCAGCCCTCACCCATGATAAGATTTATACTAGAGGGACGTGATAGGATAGCGTAACAGGAAAAAAATTATCGTATCATGTTGGCTCACCAAACATTGTATTAAGACGAGATATGATATATTATCATATCTTGTCTCATTTATCCTAACCATCAAATAGATCTTAATAGCTTAAAGTGGTAAGACTTTGACCTATTAATCGCTTAGGGCTATGGCTTAATCGCCAAGATAGTTGTAAAATGATCTCTTAAGGTACATTGAGGTAAACTATGAATCTAGCTGATTGATCAACCGTCTTATGGCTTAGTATTAAACCCCTTTAAGTTGAGAATGAGACCAATAGATAATATTACTTCATGATTGTATGTTTCACACCTTGGTGAGAATATGATGACAGTTGGTTTCCTTGATTATTAATATTGATATATTGTTGATGTTTAGATAATGATGTATTATCTCGATGTTGTTGTTATCCTCGTTGAGGAATGGTATTGCTGATTAACAAACTATGGTAGATGGTTGGAGGTTTGTTTGGTTGTTATGCATTCATGCATTGTTGTTGATATGTTGGCGGGAAACAAACGATGAAGCGCGTTAGTGACGACCACAATGGGTGTTATCTCAGCCTTATGGGTATAAGATTTCGTGCTGGGGGCTTATATATAGGCAAAGGCTAGCTATTCACTATTGGGGACTCATCGAACAGGATCACCTCGACTATACACGATGCGCTACCTGAAGTGGTGAGAGTATTTGGTGGGGGATCATGTTGATTAGTGAGCCATCGGGACAACCTGATATCATGTACTCTCATTCGTCTTTCCTAAGTTAGTTGGTTATGGATCCACATTGCATATGTAGTAGCTGGAGATTGGTTTTGCATTGCATTGTCATGCATCATCGTCACGTCGTGTTATGATTATGTGTGCTTATGTGTGTATGCTCAAAAGTATGTTATGATTACGTGATTGTATATATGCACCTGTCTTTATATTATTGTCTCATCTTCTTCATATGGTTTGAACACGACCCCTCACCCAAGCACTATTTTTTTATTCCTACAAACAGAGAAGGAGGAGTCAGGGCCGGTAAACCATTGGTTGAGACCTAAAGCAAATTCTAAAGCGAGACCTAAAAACATTATTTGAGTAGCTTAAATGGATAATAAGACAAGTCTTTTAGCAATTCTAAAGTTAATTTAAGACTTTTTTTGCTGTCCAAAGAGAATTTCTGACACGAAATAAACTAGCCAATGGGCTACTCTAAGTGGCCATTTTTATTGGGCTTCATTGTTTTCTAAGACAATCATTCACCCACAATAAAATGCTCAAAAATTATAGCAAAGTCACCCACAGTGGGGCTTGAATCCAGAACCACAAGGTCAAGAGCATTGTGTTGTACCACCTGAACTAAATAGACTTCTTGTAAGAAAGAGGAATTTAGTCATTTATGTAAAGTGAAACTTAAAATTTTGAGGCTTTTTTTTGTCAAAAATTTTGAGGCCTAAAGCCCTTATCTTAGTGGCTTGGGCCGACCATGGGAGGAGTCTATAGGAACCGCACGTGCAGCTGAGGGGTAACGTCTGCGGGGTAATGTATAGGGCCCACCTTTGTCTTTCATTTTATCGTGTAAAAAGATTTATAAAACCTTCAGACAATAAAATTAGTATGTGTCTGATTGTAACATTATGTCTACACTCGCGATAAAGCAGATTGAGTCTTACAACTCAACATCTAGCTTAATCATCGTGTTTTGAAAAGGCTTTGCAAAAAGTTTTTAAAACACAATTCAAACCCTCTTCTTTTATTTTCCTGTATCTCAGAGACATGATTATTGGGGATATGTTGCAAAGTTTGAGGAGCTCTCTCGTTACTATTCGTTGTATCGGTACTGCACCAACGATCGATCCAAGTGTATCAAGTTGGAAATCGAATTGCGTCAAGAGATTAAGCAAGTAGTTGCTTTCCAGAAGATTCGTGTTTTTGCCTTTTTGGTCAGCGAGTGCTGGATTTTTGAAGTATTTACAAGTCTAGAGCTTCCCAACTCGAGAGTATGGATCCCCAAAAGGAAATAAATCAAACAATGATGATCATAGGAAGCCGTATTCACCTCCACTTAGAGATTGCGACGACAACCGGAAGCTTGCAACTAGTGTGATTAGTGGTAATAATAGCAGGAGAAGAGGTCATTTAAAGGCAGTGTGATGTACGAAGTACGACATGTGCGGACACCTTGCTCTTGAGTGTATGAAAACTGTTATGACCTGTTTCGGCTGTGGAGGACAATGTCACATTATGAGGAATTGCCCTAATCACAAGAGGAGACAAGATGACGATGGTCAGAACTCACAAGCCAAATGATGCCAAACCAGTGAGAGAGTATTCTCTCTTAGCAGTACTGAAGCTTAGGAGCCCAACTTTTGATCCAAAGTACACATCTCGTCAAGGAGAACTTCTTAGTTGTGTATTTTTTTTAGTGCCCTATGTTCTTGGTGGTTTGTTCTCTATGATATATTGGGTGGAAGTGTAGGTTACCTCTTAGATGTTGTAGAAGTTTGCTAAGACCTTAGATATTATCTTAGAAGTGATAGATTCCTTAGTTGATGCTTAGTGGTAGTCTCTCAGGAAGTACACATTGGAGTGAGGCCATAGAAGTCGATGGTTGTTAAGTATATACGGGTAGGCAGATGACATACCTATGCAGTAGAGACTTGTTGTCAGCATAGTAGGGACCGAGAGTTACACCCCATGAAGGATCTTTAATAGAGCCTGAGGTTAATCATGTGGAGCAAACATTTTTACGCTCAAGCCCCTATCAAAAACTTTATAGAGAAACCTGTAGTAGGTTTGTATAATTAGTATTGCTTGGGTTACTTTGCTGAACAAGTGTGAGGGACTAATCACCCCAATAACTTGCCAGTAGTAAATGAGCAACATTAACAGCTATAGACAAATCATATTAGTTGTTTGGATCACCCTGGTTGGTTATATGTAGTTATGGGTAGAGACTTGTTACCTTATGATTAGATCATTAGTAATCGTTAGGTATAAGTGCAGTGCCTAAAAACTGTAGATTCTAAGGATTGAGTTTTCTAACCAGTGACCGATGACAAGTCTTTCCTTAGGAAAGGAAGTCAAAGTTAGAATAGAGGATGTGTTGTTATTAGATAAGTTCTATAAGATATTCCCCGATAGTATCCTTAGTTACCTTTTATAGAAGGATAAAACATATCGTAGTTATTATAACAATAGTTCAACCAATCCCTATAATGCCCTGTAGAGCGTCTTACCTAGTGATAGTTGAACTATAATGATGGTCGTCAGAGTTACCCGATAGTCAATAGGTAGCATTAGATCATTCAAGTTATAGTTAGCTTAATATAGACCAGTAGACGATAGGTACCTTCCCCTAGAATAGATGATGCCTTGTGTACTCTAGATAAAGGAAGACTGTGTGGAGCATACAATAATAGGAGGGAAGCTGCATTGCATACTCATTGCACCACTAACACTAATGTGCTGTTGAGTTGGTTATTTTCAATGTTGTTTGGATTATTTTCATTACTAAACTCCATTTGGTTGACCTTGCATAAATCCTTATATAACTCTTTTTGTTCAAAAAGGAGGGGTTTGTATTAGGAACTTAAAGGAGTAGTAATAGCAAGCTCATAAGATATACATGGGCATGAGAATAGTTAGAGGACTTAGCCAAGGACACCATTGTCTATTCATACATGAACCAAACACTTACCCCGCTTAGACTACACTCTCTCTCACGATACCCACATATTACAAGCAACACGCCAACAAAAGTTTACTGTCACCAACAAGCAAGAGAAAAAGAGGACTCTCCATTACCAACCTTGAATGTTTTCTTGAGCTAAGCCTACAAAATATACCTCTCTTAAAACACACATACAATCTCGCAGGGGAGAGAGAGAGAGAGTAGGAAGAGGGTTGCTGGAAACAGAGGAGAGAGAAGAGAAGACTTGGGGTTTCATGGAGCTAAGGGATTTTAGGAGTTTTTCTTGGTTGCTTACCACTTCCATCTTTCACAAGTCCACTACAAGTGAGTTTTATACCCTCTTTGTGTTATTTGAGTGATTGAGCAACCATAAGACCCAACGCAATATGCTAGATTGAAGGTTTGGGAAATAAAGAAATGCAAATGCATGTAATTAATATTGTTGATATCGATATTTGCATGCATGTCTTTAAATATCCATAACTTGATATGTGTTGTTCAGGGCTGGCTCAACACCCATTGAGGCCTAAACTGAACTCTCTAAGTGATGCTTTTTCAGTCATTTATTCACAACAAAATACTAAGAAATTATAAAAAAAGTACCCACAAAAGGCTTGAACCCACAACCCACAATTAATTGAGATAATGTAATAATTACTATCTTAAAATAATAATAATTAAAACTTAATTTTTATTTTAGGCGAAAAAATAAATGAATATGAAGGTGATATGTGGCATAATCTCACGTAGTAAAATTCTATTTTATATAATATAGTTGATCTTTTATCAGATTGAAAGTTTCTTATTTTCTGCAAAATTCTAATACCTTCGCATAGCTCCTGAATGCTAGTAAAAGATTATATAATCATTTATGAGTAAAAAAATGAGTATAATCGTTTAAGAAGACCAGGATCGCGTGATTGTGTTTTAAATGAAACATAAACGATTACAAATACTTAAATAATCAACTAGAACGTGACCTATATATGGGTTTTTGGTCTTTTATGGAGATATGATTGAAGATACTAATATAATTTTAAAGGAATTTAAAAAGATATATATATTTTTTGATACCATGGCATTGGTGGAAGTATCTCCCGACTTTGCCGATGACTAATTTTTCTGGGGCCTTGGCTGCATTAAGGCTACCCCTCCCAACAGCGCTTTTTGTCATATCCAAGACTCGAACTCGAGACCTTCGGTAAGAGACCCAACCACAGTACCAGTCGGACCAATGCTTAGTTGGTATTTAAAAAGATATTTTGTCGATTAGAAGTGATTTTTTTTTGTAAAAGGTTGTATTTTATTTTAGAGACATGTTACTAATTGATATTAAATGTTAGTATAAAATTATTTTGTTGAAGCGTAAATATGATAGATGTGTTGTTTGATCATTTCTTAGAAGTAATTATATTTGTAAGATGTAAATTTTTTTTTAAAGTTAAATAAGATGTAAGTTGGAAAACAATTTTTTAAAACTACTTTTTTTGTAATATATAAACGGAAGTCTATTAAAATTACATGGTTTTGATGATTAGTTGACTTAACTCTTTGAGTTATATCACGTAATAATATAATAAAAAGATAAACATGTATAAATTATGTTTATTAATAAATAAATAGTTAGTTTGTTGATAAAAGTCAAGTAACTATTGAACTAAGAATCTTTTTTTGTAAGATACATTATTGGATAAGAAATTTTTAAACAAATTAAATAGTTACGAAATGATAATTAAAAAAACAAAACAAAACAAATAATGGTAGTTTAATATTTATTCTAAATGATAAAACATAAATTCAGTACATCAATTATCAAAAATAAATTCAGTACATCAAATTATAAGATGCAAAACTATTTAAAATTGGATATTTTAAATTTATAAATTAGAAAAGAATAGATTATTATTATTTTATAAATTAATAGCTACAAAGCTGTTAAAAATAAAGTAGTAGTGGAATTAACAAATCATTTTAAAAATTCAATAATAAGGACTATCATCTAATGAATAAAATACTTTATAAAAAACTCATTGTTATTGCCGTAACCACATCACGATGGGAGTGGCGAATGATAATCCTCTTGATTATCTAATTTTTATATTCCTTGTGATGTCGAAATCTACATGTAAATTTGACTCAAACTTTGTTTTTGTCTCAACTTAGAGTTATTTATGCATAAATGACTATAAATATTCTATTTACATACTTTTGAAAGTTGCTCGCGAAAATCACACAGAATTTAGAAGTGCATATCCTTTTTTTCAAAGTGGCTATCCTAACAACTTGTTTTAATTAAATTAAATTTTAAAAATTGTTCATGATAATCAAATAGGAAAATCCAAAATGGTTATTCTTAATAACTCAATTTTAATTTAAAATTAAAAAGTGTTTGTAATGACAAAACAGGAAATAGATCCAAAGTAGTCATTACTAACAACCTAACTATTTACAATTTTAGAAAAAATATTTGATTTAGATTAAAAATATTTGACTTTGTTTAAAAATATCGCAATTTTTTATTTACATAATCCATTGTTTAAAATGATATTTGATTTTCTATTTACTTAAATGAAAATAATATTGATTGAAACAAAAAATGATTTTGTTTTCTATATTTTTTCTATAAAATGGAATTAACGCGGGACTTATTCTTTCTTTAATTAAAAAAATTCATTTTTTTTGAACTAAACTATAAAAATATAAAAGTGAATCTTCTCATCTAAAAGATAATCACATACCACTTTACTAAAAAAAGATAATCACGTACCAGATGAACATAACCACAAATGTGATATTATACGTAAATTGCAAGACGATCAAACTTTGTACTTTTATGAAGAGAAGATATTGCAAATCATGTTACAATACCCAAATTTAAATATAAACATAAGAAAAATGAATTTTCTTGTTAATAACCATCACAATAGGGACTTGCGCCACTTAATCGCACACTCATTCACTCATAGACATATCTTTGTCTTTTCACCACCCGTGAACATAAAAATAGTAAAATAATGTGTTTTACATGCCATACAAAAATATACACTATCACAGTATTATAATCAACCAATTCGCATACCCAAAATAAAGAAAAGGAATTAAAGAATAAATAGAATAAAAAATAAGAAAAGGTAAATGATAATTTATGGAACAATACATCATAGGCTATACAAATGCAATAAGAAATACTAATTATAATTTTTCATCTCTTTTGGTTTTGGATAGTGTAACACCCCGAATTTCGTAGGTGTATGTAAGTGCTACCATAGCTATAGAAAATATTATTATTAATATTACTATGGTTATTATTGTTAGTATTATTGTTTTTATCGTTGTTGTTGTTGTTGTTGTTGTTATTATTATTATTATTAACGATGTTTGTATTATTATTATTATTATTATTATTATTATTATTATTATTATTATTATTATTATTATTATTGCAAGAGCAGTTGGCTCAAATGGAGCTTCATCAAGCTCTTAGTTATGAGGAGGAATTTTGGAGAGAGAAATCTAGAATTAATTGGCATTGTCATGGCGATAAGAACACTAGTTTCTTTCACAAGGTTGCTAAGATCAGGTACGCTTCCAAATCAATGACTGTTCTGAAAAATGGTGATGATCTTCTTGAGGAGCAAGATGATATTGCAGCTCATGTCCTCAATTATTATACTTCTTTATATGCTAGCCCAAATCGTTGTATTTCTAATGATTTGATTAATCAAGTGGTGCCTTCTATTATTTCTCCTTTAGATAATGTTTCTTTGATTGCTATTCCTTCGTGTGAGGAAGTAAAATCTGCTGTTTTTGCTCTCAATGCGGATGGTGCTCCGGGTCCTGATGGGTTTGGTGGTAGCTTTTATTAAGCCTTTTGGGATCTTATTGAGGTCGATGTGTGCAATTATGTTCAACAATTTTTTACTCAAGGGTGGCTTATTCCTAATATGAACTCCAACTTGGTTGTTCTTATTCCTAAATTCATTCATGCGGACAGGATAGAAGACTTCAGACCTATTGCTCTGGCTAATTTCCAATTTAAGATTATTACTAAGGTACTTGCAGATAGACTCGCTCTTATAGCTCCTAAGATTATTTCTTCTCAGCAACATGGTTTTCTTAAAGACAGACACATTCATGAATGTATTTGTGTCGCCTCTGAAGCAGTAAATTTGTTGGATTACAAGTCTTTTGGAGGTAATGTTGCTCTTAAGTTGGATATCAAAAAAGCCTTTGACACTTTGGACTGGGATTTCTTATTATCTGTGTTGCATGCTTTTGGTTTTCATGACAAATTCTATCAATGGGTTGATGTTATTCTACATTCGGCTAGACTTTCTTTTGCTGTTAATGGCCGCTCAGTTGGCTTTTTCGCTTGCAAGAGAGGTGTGAGACAAAGATACCGATTATCTCCTCTTCTTTTTTGTCTGGCAGAAGATGTTCTTAGCAGAGCGATTACGCACCTGATGTCCTCTGGTTTTCTTAAGCCTTTTACTGGCCCTAATAACTTTGCTATTCCCAGTCATGTGCTCTACGCAGATGATGTTCTAGTCTTTTGCAAGGGTACTAAGAGGAACTTGGAGAAGTTAATGGCTTTGGTTCAGTCTTATGTCCAGGCATCTGGTCAGCATCTTAATCTTAATAAATGCAGGTTTTATTCTAGTAATACCTCCCCTTCCAAACTTGCTCAGGTTGCTAATTTGGTGGGGTTTGGAGCTGGTCATCTCCCCTTTAATTATTTGGGTGTCCCTCTCTTTAAAGGCAAGCCTAGAAGAGTGCATCTTCAACCGATTGCCGATAGAATTATCAATAAATTGGCTACTTGGAAAGGCTTTATGCTATTCATCATGGGTAGAGTTGAGCTGGTTAAGTCGGTCATTCAAAGTATGCTTCTTTACAGCTTTTGTATCTATGCTTGGCCAGTTTCTCTGTTGAATTCTCTGGACCATGCCATCCATAACTTCATTTGGGCTGGGGACATTAATATCAGGAAAATTGTGATAGTTAAATGGGATACGTTGTGTTCTTCTACTCTTGAAGGTGGCCTTGGGGTCAAATCTATTAAAGCTCTCAATGAGGCCTCTCTCCTCAAGCTCAGCTGGGACATGTTGTCTTCTAGTAAAGATTAGGCCTCTTTTTATTGCTACAGATTCTTTAAGAATAATAAGCCCATTGCCAGGTACATTAAGTCCTCCATTTGGCCAGGCATTAAGAATCATATTTCTACAGCCTTGTCTCATTCTATTTGGCAAATTGGAGATGGCAAGCACATTAATTTTTGGATGAATAATTGGCTTTCAACTCCTCTGGCGCAACTTTTTCACATTTCTCCGAATTACCATGATCAGTTGATTGCTTCTATTGCGGATTTTATTCATGACAACTCATGGAAAATCCCTAGAAGTATTTTGACCTCTTTTCCCCATGTCGCTTCTGACATTGCTAATATTAATATTCCTCGTTTTCATGATGTTGACAAGTTAGTTTTGTCAGATTACCTGCACTTCAAGCATTCTAAACTGGCCGTCTCTTGGAGCAAGATTATTTGGAATGCTGTTATTCCCCCTTCCAAGTCTTTCGTGATTTGGCGTCTGTTTCATAACCGCATGCCCACTGAGGAGCGCTTGAAGGCTAGTGGTTGTGTCTGTGTCTCGATCTGTAGTTTGTGTTATGTAGCTGAAGAATCTTCTAATCATTTATTCCTTAACTGCAGCTTCGCCAAGTCTCTTTGGGGCTGGTTAGCCTATTTACTTAACTATAACATTGACATCTCCTCCATTAGAGATGTTTTACAGGTTTGCAATCTTAATTGGAGCCCGCAAGCAAAAATTGTGGTTTATGCTGCTTTCATCAACATTGTGTGGGTGATTTGGTTCTGCAGAAATAAGCGGAAGTTTGATAGCAAGCGGATTCCCATTCGGACAGCTATAAACTTAGTTGTTAGCTCGACTTCTCTGTCTGGTAATTTAACTAAATGTTGTATGTCTTCTTCTCTGCAGGAGTTTTCGATTCTTAAATACTTTGGTATTCAAACCCACACTCCAAAGGCTCCTGTTATCCTCCAGGTTAATTGGACCCCTCCTCCTTGTGGCTGGATTAAAGTCAACACGGACGGGTCTGCTAGGGGCTCTCCTGACCACTCTGGTGGTGGGGCTATTTTCAGATATAAGAGTGGTGCTGTTCTTGGCTGTTTCGCCAATTACTTTGGTATTGCCTCCTCTCTTGAAGAGGAGCTCATGGCCGCCATGTTGGCCATTGAGGAGGCTAGGGGTAGAGGTTGGGCTCGTCTTTGGGTCAAATGTGACTCTACCCTGGTAGTTCAGGCTTTTCATAATCCTAACTTAGCTCCGTGGCATTTAAGGAACCGGTGGAAAAATTACATCCATATAGCTTCTTCAATGACTTTTAAAATTTCTCATATTTTCAGGGAAGGCAATCACTGTGCGGATAGGCTGGCCTCGTTTGGAGTATCTTCCAAAGCTTACACCTGGTGGAATTCCATTCCTAAGCTTAGTCAGGACTGATTTTTTCGGTAATAAGTCTAGTCTCCCAAACTTTCGTTTCAAATAGCTGAGCTTTCTTTTCATGGGTCTGGGTTTAGGTTGTTCTTTTCTGTTTGTTTTTATGTGCTGCATATGATTGTTATTGTCTTTGGTGCCAACATAGTTGGGATGAAAGTCATTATTGTGATGCCTGTGCATGTCAAACTCTATTTTTGCCTATATAGTGTTTATTTAGGCGGGTTTACCATTCAAATTGGCTTCATAGTTGTCTTTGCTCATGGGTTTTGGTAGTCCCCCATGTTTATTTATTTTTCTTTTTCTCTTTTTTTATCAATAAAATTTAGGTGGGGGTACTCTTTTTCCTTCTTGATGTTTTTTCCCTAATGAAGGTTTTGCATCAGAAGGTTTTAATGAGGCTCCTCCCCTTTCTTTTGCTTAAAAAAATTAATAATAATAATAATAATAATATAATTGTTGTAGTGTTAGAGTATATTTATAAAGATGATTATATTATATATGTGTGTGTGTGTGTGTGTGTGTGGGGTATGTGAATTATATTTTAATTGCGCTTATAATAATATATAATTAATTGTATTGATAGTTATATTTATACTTATATTTATATGGTGTTTATCATAGGATAACACTACTACGATTTTGGAAAATGTTGACAAGTGACTCCAAACACAAGAGGGGGGTGAATTGTGTGTGAACGGTGCTTTCAAAAACTTTTGGAGAAATAAGTGCTAATTATGAGTTGCGGAAATATTAATGTGAAATAGATAAATCACTTGAAGAATAAATTGCAAACGAGTTAAAAATAAAGTAAATAGTAAGATATAAATAACAATAAAATAAAGTACAGAAATTTAATCGACTCAAAAGTAGAGATAAGGAGTAAAAAGCACACAACAAATTATCCAGTGTTCGCCACCTAACACCCTCTGGCCTACGCCCGTCCGTCCCCAAAGCAAACCACTATGGGATTTTCACTGACACTAGCTTTAAATCAGTTCACTAGAAACCTTACAACTCTAAACTGTAGTAATACGCTCAAGAGATATCACCTCTCTATGAACACCTTGGGATTCCTACCCAAAATAAATGATTTTTACAAATAAAATGAGAAAAAGATACACTAATAAGTGCAGAGAGTATATAAAATTGAAGCTCAAATAAATACAACTCAAATTATGTAGAATAAAAAGACTCTCAAAATTGTGCTCAAATAAGTGTGAGTGATGAAAAATATTTGATGCAGTTTTTGGCACAAAAATTACAACTGCAAGTTGTTGTTTTGTTACTGACAATCACGAGTTGTGTTTATATAGGCAATGGTGAGCTGAAATGACCGTTTGGAGACATTTGCATGCGTTTTGATTTGTCCCGTTGGAAGAAAAATCTGCCGGCTATGCTTGAAATAAAGAAATTGAAAACACTGAGACTTTCGTATACGACCTCAAGACAAATTTCTACAGGCGACCTCTCAAGACAGCCAAGAAAGACCTCAAGACACGACCTCTAAGACACACCTCAGATACGACTTCCTCATCACTCTGGTCCTCATAGCTCGGTCAGACGACCATCAGCCGACACGCCGATTCCTCGCACGCGACCTCATCACTTTCGACAAGGATCATCACCAAGACGCGACAAGAGCTCATCACGACCTCGATGCAGCGACCTCACAAGCTTGACACGTGACCTCCTCGCTCGATTCGACATACTACTTCCTCAGCTCAACATCCCGACTTCCTCCTCGACATCCGTTTACTCAGAGGCTCGACATACGACTTCCTCAGATCTCGACGCGATTTCCTCCTCGGCTCGACATCCCGATTTCCTCACCGACATCCGACACGAGATATGCATGTCAAAATATTTTGTGCGTGGTGTGATTTAATTTTAATTGAGAGCTTTTATTACTACTTACAAATTGTCTTAATAAAGATAAATAAATACCCAGAACCCAAAGACTCGAGAAACTATCATTTTGATACGCTCTTGGTATTCTTTTTCCACTTTTTGCACGGTTGACTATTTGCAAAGCTCCCTTTGTCAATCATCAAAATCATCCTCGTCGAGGCATGTATTCACACACTCCCCCTTTGATGATGACAAACATCTCATGGAGGGAATTTAGTAAAATATAATCATGATATAGCAATGAGATATAAGCATGGTTTTTCAATAAAAGATATCGAGCTTAAGCACAATATTTAGAAAAACTCCTCACAATATGCATAATATAATTTACTCCACTAATCATAAAACTCTCCCTGGCAACATCAAAAAGCTGGAAAGACAAATAAAGCAAGGCATATATTCAGATTAAACAAGCATATTTTTGATAGTTACGTGATACCAAGCTGTGTGACAGATGAAATTTGGTTGGACATGATTAGCTAGTTGCATAAGATAAATGCGCCACCCACTCATTATTCCGCACTTAAAGAAAATGGAAGGAAAAGACTGCATAAACTCAAGTTAGCACACTTAAACTTCAAGTTAGAATTTATTCAAAAAGAAAATGCAATCACAGGCAGTCACTCAATGCATGATTGGTCTAAAATTCCCAACTCGGTTCTTATAAAAAAGAAGCTTTCTTTAGGCAAAGGTTTAGTAAAAATATCTGCAAGTTGTTTAGATGTTTCGACAAACTCAATCACACAATCTCCTTTTGAACATGATCTCTAATAAAATGGTGCCTAATCTCTATGTGTTTAGTCCGAGAGTTGATAAACCGGATTTTTAGTGAGGTTTATGGCACTAGTATTGTCGCACTTAATTGGAACGCAGTGATTAATCCCATAATCATTCAACTGCTGTTTCATCCAAATAATCTGTGCGAACAACCACCGCCGCAACATATTCCGCTTCTATGGACAAAGCCACAGCTTGTTTCTTACTATGCCATGAAACCAAGGCATTCCCAGTAAGTGACATGTCCCACTAGTGCTTTTCGGTCCATTTTGCAACCCGCAAAATCAGAATCCAGTACCAATAAGTGTGCAAGACTTTGGGGTACCGTAAACCCATGGTTTGTGTGCGTGAGATATCTCATGATGCTTTACGCTACAGATGTGATTCCTTAGGATTTGCTTGAAAACGTGCACACATACAAACACTAGACATAATATCCAGACGACTAGTGAGATAGAGAAGAGATCCTATCATACCTCTATACTTACTTACTTCGACTTACCACCTTCATCTGTCAAGATAGCATGATGTGCTCATGGGAGTCGAGATTTCTTTGGCGTTGCTCATTCCAAATCTTTAAGCAACTCCTTGCAATATTTGGATTGATTTATAAAAATTCCTTCTTTTGTTTGTTTGATTTGAAGTCCAAGGAAGTAATTTAGCTCTTCCATCATTCACATTTCAAATTCACTTTGCATGATATCGAAAATTCCTTACACAAGGATTCATTAGTAGCACCAAATATTATATCATCGACATAAATTTGAACAAGTAAAATGTCATGCTTTTTGTGTTTAATGAAAAGAGTGGTATCAACTTTTCCTCTTTCAAAACCTTTTTCAAGTAAATATTTGCTCAACCTTTCGCACTCAAGCTCTGAGCTTGTTTTTAAACCATATAAAGCCTTTTTCAATTTGAAAACATGATTTGGAAATTCAAAATTTTCAAACCGAGGTTGATCAACATATACTTCTTCTTGAATAAAGCCATTAAGAAATGCACTTTTTAACATCCATTTGAAAAGTTTGAAATCCATGATGCATGCAAATGCGACGAGAAGCATGCGAATAGCTTCTAATCTAGCTACTGGTGCATAGGTTTCATCGAAATCTATGCCCCTCTTGTTGGTTATAGCCTTTTGCAACAAGTCTAGCTTTATTTCTAACAATGATACCGTTTTCATCAAGCTTATTCACGAAAGACCATTTGGTCCCAATGACTAGGTGATCTTTAAAGCCTGTGGACAAGTTCCCAAACATCATTTCTCTCAAATTGATTTAATTCCTCTTGCATAGCAAGGTCCAATGCTCATCAAAGATGGCTTCATTGACGTCATTTGGTTCAATTTGAGAGACAAAGGCCATATGATGACATGCATGATTAAGAGAGTTTGAGTCAAGCCTTTGAGATATCACCTATTATGTCACAAGAGGATGGTTCTTTGAGACTCTCCATTCCTTTGGAAGATTTGAGTGAGAGAGTTCTTGAGAGGGTTGAGGCAAGGACTCTTGATCCTCCTTTTGAACTTTTGATCTCTCTTGGGCCTCTAAATAGTGATCTCCAAATACTTCGCAAGATCATCAACACTTTCTTCATCAAGATTTGGGGTTAGATTCATCAAAAAGAAACATGCATTGATTCTTCAATACCAAGTTCTTTATTAAAAATTCGAAAAGCTTTACTAGAAGTGGAATATCCAAGAAATAAACCTTCATCGCCTTTAGCATCAAATTTACCAAGGTTATTCTTACCATTGTTTAGGACAAAACACTTGCATCCGAAAACGTGGAAGCGTGGGAAATGTTGGGCTTCCTTCCTTTGTAGAGTTCATAATGTGTTTGCTTAAGGATCGCCTTATAAGAACTCGATTCATCACATAGCAAGCTGGTGCTCACTACAGATCTCCGCCAAAAGTACTTAGGAAGGTTAGTCTCATTGAGCATCGCCCTCGCTAGCTCTTCAACAGACCGATTTTTCCTTTCAACCACTCCATTTTGTTTGCGGTGTCCTTGGAGCAGAAAGTGCTGTGATCAATGCCATTTTCTGCAAAATGCTTCAAATGCTTCATTCTCAAATTTCCCACCATGATCACTTCAATGGAAGCAATGTTAAGTCCCTTCTCATTTGTATAACCTTTGCAAGTTTTCTAAAAGCATTAAAAGCATCATTTTTGTGAGGAAATAAATAAAGTCCATGTATAGCGAGAATAGTCGGCCCACAATAACAAGAGCATAGTAATTGCCACCAAAGCTTTTAGTTCTAGAAGGGCCAAATAAATCCATATGTAAAAGTTGTAAAGGCTGTTTGTAGAAACAATATTTTTAGATTTGAAAGATGCCTTTACTTGTTTTCCTTTTTTGACATGCATCACAAAGTTTATCTTTTTCAAAACGAAGCTTTGGTAAGCCAATTACTAAGTCCTTTCGAACTAACTTATTAAGATGATCCATGTGAATATGAGCCATTCTCCTATGCCATAGCCAAGATTCATCCTCTTTACTAATAAGACAACATGCATCATTTGAAGGTATTTTATCTAAATCAAGCATATAGATATTTCGATTCTAGGTCCAATTACAATAACATTTTCATTTATAGAATCCATGACCATGCATTTTGAAGAATCAAAACCACTTTGTTTCCTTTATCACAAAGTTGACTAATGCTTAGCAAATTATGCTTCAAACCATCCACATACAAACATTTTCAATATGGGATTAGACTCTTACCTAATAGAACCAATCCCAAGAATTTTACCTGTTGTTGTCACCATATCTAGACATAACCACTATTCTTAGGTACCAATGAGGAGAACTTGCTTTTGTCTCTGCCACATGTGCTGAACAGCCGCTATCAAGATACCAATTTAAGTCCTCGGCTTTCTACACACCTACAACAACAAATCATATTTTAACCTTTGGTACCCAAACCATCTTGGGTCCATATGAGTTAGTCTTGGGCAAGGTGCCCTTTGGAATCCACATCTTTTTGCCAACTACATTTTTATTCTTTCTAATATTGCAAATAGAGGTAGTATTTCTACTACAAAGTGAAAGCATTTAATGAAAGGACTACTTGAGGGTTTGTTGTGATTGAAGAGTTTAAAAGATTTTTCATGAATTTTTGGATGATAACCTAAACCACTTTTCTAAAAGTACCTTTTTGGTTTCCTAAAATAATGTTTAGATTATCTCTTCCCATTGTAAATTTTGCAAGAGTGTTATTTAAATCCTCAACCTTATTTTTCAAAACACTACACTCATTGCATTTTAAAACTTCATCTTTTTATTTTCACAAGATATGGGAGTGAGAAGTTTCAATCACAAGAACTTGTTTTCTTTAAGAATCACTATCTCTTTGTTTAACATTTCAATTTTTGATTCAAGAGAAGAGATGGTTTTCTTAAGAAGAAAGAACAATTTTTCCAAGTTTAATCGCTTCATTATTTAATTCTTCACAAGAAATAAGCAAATATCATAAGTTAAAGGAGATTCTGAGTTCAAGAGCATTTACCTCATCCTCCTCGTGTTTTGCCATGAGACATAAGTTGGCCTCAGTAGTACCTTCACGGGTCAATGTAAGGGTGTCCACATTTCTTTTTAGTCTTGCAATTTGAGACCCTATAGAACTCATCGTAGCTTAAAGCGTATGATGATGTTCTTAGCCTTCAAATTGTATTGACCTTTTTCTTATCATCTTGGTCCAAGTGATCTTGGTTTGTCTACCACTGCATCATTAATTGATTGAGTGGGGACAAATGGACCATTTTCCACAAAGATCCCAAATATCAAGATCAACACCTCAAGAAAGATTTGCGATTCTATCCTTTTCCAATAACCATACCCTCACCATTGAAAAATGGGGGTCTGTTTCATGGAAGTTCTCTGCGTAATTGTTTGAAGTCATTCTCTTGAGACTAAGTAAGTCCTTTATACAAGATTCTAGCTCTGATGCCACTTGTTGACAAGTGACTCCAAACACAAGAGGGGGTGAATGTGAACGGGTGCTTTCAAAAACTTTTGGAGAAATAAGTGCTAATTATGAGTTGAAATATTAATGTGAAATAGATAAATCACTTGAAGAATAAATTGCAAACGAGTTAAAAATAAAGTAAATAGTAAGATATAAATAACAATAAAATAAAGTACAATTTAATTGGTGAAAAGTAGAGAGATAAGGAGTAAAAAGCACACAACAAATTATCCAGGTTCGCCACCTAACACCCCTGTGGCCTCGCCCGTCTCCCAAAGCAAACCACTATGGGATTTTCACTAAGACACTAGCTTTTAAATCAGTTCACTAGAAACCTTTACAACTCTAAACCAGAGCAATACGCTCAAGAGATATCACCTCTCTATGAACACCTTGGGATTCCTACCCAAAATAAATGATTTTACAAATAAAATGAGATCGAAAAAGATACACTCAATAGTGCGGATATAACAAATTGAAGCTCAAATAATACAACTCAAATTATGTAGAATAAAAAGACTTTAAAATTGTGCTCAAATAAGTGTGAGTGATGAAAATATTTGACAGAGTTTTTGGCACAAAAATTAAGCACTGCTGTTGTTTTTGTTACACACCTCACGAGTTGTGTTTATATAGGCAATGGTGAGCGCCTAAATGACCCTGGAGCATTTGCGTCTGCTATGCTGATTTGTCCGTTGGAAGAAAATCAGCCGCTATGCTTTTGAAATAAAGAAATTGAAAACACTTGAGACTGGCTCAAGATACGACCTCCTCAAGACAAACTCTGCGATTTCCAAGACTCCTTCGGCAAAGACGCTGCGACACCTCTGCGCTGACTCACACCTCTCCGATACGATCCTCATCAGCTCGATCCTCATAGCCTGGCACGCTGACCATCACCGACACGCCACCTCGATGCACGCCGACCTCATCACCGACAAGGATCATCACCAGACGCGACAAAGAGCTCATCACGCGACTCCAGACGCGACCTCATGGAGCTCGACACGCCGACCTCCTCGCTCGACATACTACTTCCTCAGAGCTCAACATCCGACTTCCTCCTCACCGACATCCGATTTACTCAGGCTTCGACATACGACTTCCTCATCTCGACACGCCGACTTCTCCCTCACCGACATCCAGGACTTCCTCACCGACATCCGAGCACACGAGATATGCATGTCAAAATATTTTGTGCGTGTGTGATTTAATTTTTAATTGAGAGCTTTTATTACTACTTACAAATTGTCTTAATAAAGATAAATAAATACCCGTAACCCAAAGACTTGAGAAACTATCATTTTTGATACGCGTCTTGGTATTCTTTTCCACTTTTTGCACGGTTGACTATTTGCAAAGCTCCCTTTTGTCAATCATCAAAATCATCCTGTCAAGGCATGTATTCACAGAAAACTGCGGCGGTTACAGAGACGTTCTGCGGCGGTTGGAACCGCCTAATGTTGGCGTTCCCGGCGGTTCCCTAACCGCTGCAGTTTACACGGTCGGGAGGCCATTTCATGGTGGTTCTAACCAACTGCTGGAATAACCGCCTGCAGCCACATTTGGCGGCGGTTTATAACCGACGTAATCGCGCATGTCCAGTTTTATCAGTTTGGAGGGTGTTTGCGGCGGTTCACGTGGTGGTTTCCATTTAGAGACTCAATCCTTGGATAGATGCACTTATCTTATCTTAATCTCCTAAAAATCTTATCTAGAAACTACTTCTTTTAACTCTAAATATACATCGTCCTTTTGACCCTTTAGAATCCAATTTAGGATTTTCTCGTGACACACATTTTTGTAGGAAATTCCCTTAGTTTTCCAACGCCACCAAGAACATTCCAATCTGACATCCGTAGCTCAAGTTACAGCAAAAACATTGACGAAGTGTTGTTACACCCTTTTACACATTTCTACGTGTTTTGACCCGTTGGGCTCGACGCGTGTGATCCGTTCGACACTAAACGACTTAAACACTTAGGGAAAAGTTAAGTGACTTAAACCTAAGCCTAAAAACTCAATAATAACATTCTAATCACTCCCAAACCACTAGAGAGATTCCTAAGTGTCGTCGGAGTAGTTTTTGATTGTTCTCGCTCCTTTCTCATCGGAATTTGACACCATTTGAAGGGCTGCAATCGTGGGACGATTTCCCATCATCTAAATTCTTTATTTTCTGTTTTGGGAGAGTATATTTCGTGGGTAAGCCTCTATCTTTTCTGTTGTGGTTTCATCTCGTGTTTTTTGGAATTCTAACACCGTTTTCGTCATTTCTCTCTCGTTTCTCAACCAAATTGAGTCCCGTCTTCAAGGCTGTGATTGTAAGAAAATTATCTTCATTCCTCTTGAATTCTTCTATATTTTTATGAATTAAAATTTGTGACCCTCACTGTCCAATGGTTTTTGTCCTTTTAGAATTCCATTCTCTCTATTCTAATTGTTGAACTTGAAGTTGTTGAATACCACAAGGCTTGGACTAGCAAAGAGCTCAATCTCGGACCCTCTAGGACGCTTTTGGAAGGCTAACACTTCTATCTAAGGTATGGGGAGTTGGTTGATCATATGGGAAGAGGCATTGTGCTTCAAATTTTCATATTAGGGATGTCCCATGATCCCTATGCCTTGCGGGGCAAGTTATTGTTGTGTAATCCTTGCAAGAGCATGGATTTGAATGTCTATGGTTTTTGTTTTGAATTAATTTAAGGCCCTTGTATGAGCAAGGAGCCATATGTTTTATTAATTAACATGTTTATGTTGATTGCAGTACGTTTACTATGCAAATGTTGATGCTTTATGTGTTGTTGGAAAAAGACATGATTTAGGATAATTGGTATCATTTCGATTGTTTAATGGCATGAATTGTAACATGAAGTTGTTGTTTTGAATATTGATTAGGTGTTCTTATGCCTAGAATTAAATTAGAATTGATGACTAGCATGTTTTAGTAGATTAATGCATATTTAATAATAAAAGGTTGATGCTTTATTTGTTTTGGCATAGCTTTGGATTATTAGTGATAGTTGGATTGTTTAATAACATGAATTGTGGTATGAAGTTGCTATTTTGACAATTGAATTAAGGGTTCTTATGTTTAGAATTTATCTAGAATTGATAAATAGCATGTTTTAGTAAATTGGTGTATGTTTAATAACAAAAGATTTGTACTTTATGTGTATTTATCAGTATGAGTATGATCTATGATTATTGGTTCTATTTAATTTGTAAAGAAGCATGATTCATATGTTTTAATTGTTGTTTAAATGTTTTGTTAAGAGTTCTCACATTTAAAATTAATTTGGAGTTGTTAACAAGTGTTCTTATATGGCTATATGTACAATTAGTGTTGGTTGATTGGTGTTGGAGGTGTTAAGGTAGTAAAAGCATGATTTAGGACTCGATATTTTTATGATGATTGTGTGAAGGCATGGTACATGTATTTATTTGCTATTTTGATTATCAAGTATGGGCTTATATGCATAGGATTAACTTAGAGTTATTAAATGGTATGGTTGTAATGGTTGGATAAATGAATAATACCTCTGAAGCATGGACACTGCTCCTCTCCGGCGTGTCGCGGTGTCAGATACATGTCGGACACCGACACCCGTACGACACGTGTCTGACACCTATTGGAGGTGTCCAGTTAAAAAAAAAGTTGGACACGGGACCGACACGGTCGGGACACCGGGTTGGAGATGCGGGACACGGGAACACAAAAAAAAAAGGAAATACAGAAACTTTCAATTTTAATAAAAAATAGGTTTTCCCAGCATCAAGGAGCAAAACGCAGCACCGCCGTTTTACCTTTCCTTTCCTTTTTCTTCTCAGTTTATTCTTCTCCTCCTTCAAGGTGCTTTGTTCGCGCACCGCCGTTCACACCGGACTACCGTTCGCACTGCACCGCCGTTCACATCGCACCTTCCCGCACCGCCGTCTCGCGTCGACATCGCTGTCTCGTTGTTTGTCGTTATCTAAGTTCAGGCGACGTATCTCTCTCTGCAACTCTGCAATCTTTTGACTTTTATTATTATTTTAATGAGGAGACACAAACCGTATGGGTCATGGTGCCATAGGGCTTGCTATTCCTTATTTTTTATTTTTGCATACATTTATTTACGTTCTTATTTGTTGTTATTTTTATCCTGATTTTTGTGTCTGATAATTTTATATATTGTTATAAAATTTTGTAGAGATGAATCCTCCTAGTTCTATTAAAGACTATTATATCTTGTTTTATAATTTTTTTTTGTAATGAAAAAAAGTGCTCAATTTAGATGATATATAAATATAAATTTTGCTTCTCAATTTAGATATTTTATAATTATAAATGACGCATATATTTTATTTTATCTAATTAGTGTATATATATATATGTATGTATGTGTGTATATATATATATATCTGTGTGTGTGTGTGTGTTTTACATTTGTGGTGTCCGTGTGTCCTTGTCTGTGTCATGTCCGTTGTCTGTGTTGGAGTCCGTGCTTCATAGAATAATACTGATTTATTGAGTTTAATGAAGGATGACTAGAAGGAACATGAGTTAACAAGGATTAGTGTGATTTGAAGTTGTTTAATGATATGACTAATGACGTGTAGCTACTGTTTTCCATGATTAAAATGACTTGTAAGGGTTAGTTAAAGGTAGTAACCACTTAGGATTATTGAATGTTGAATGCTTGACTTGTTTGAAGGGGTTACCGGTTGGTAACCCATGGTTGATGTTGGTCACGGGTTGTGGCCAAGTATTGTGTATGTTGAATTGCCTTGTTGATTGTTGTTTATTGGTCACAAGTTTGTGACCAATCGATGAATTGGTATCCAATGGTTTTTTTGGATATCGTGTGTTTGTAAAAACTTGTCACCAGTTTAGACGCAGTAGATTCTGTTGCTCGCATTTGGGTTTCTATGGTGGCACTCATCGACGCTTTATTGATGGAGGGGACCCCATGGCTCATAAGTATTGATTCAAAGATGACGAGTTACTATGCTGGTACTCAGCGACGTTTCACTACTCGGCAGGTGTAGACTTCGAGTTACTATGGCGGCACTCGTCGATGTTTACTAATGGGGGGATCCCATGGCTCGTTAGTATTGGTTTAAAGAATATTGTGTTTCTATGATGACACTTGTCGACGTTTACTGATGGGGGGATCGCATGGCTCAATAGAATGCCATTTGAAAAGAGTTACTATGGTGGCACTCGTCGACGTTTCACTGATGGGGGGATCCCATGGCTCGACGAATTTAGTACGGATGTTGAGGACGCTCGCATTCGCTCACCCGGACAAAGAAAAGGATCCTGAAGTTGTGTTGTAGTAGTTGTATGATCGCGTTAGCTAGTTGCCCATGTAGGACCGTGGTTTGACTAGTGTATCGTTGATTGATGTTGTATATGTGTTGTTGTATTCGCAACATGTTATATTTGAGCTTTGCTGTTATCTTTTCGCCTTAGTATAATTCCTCACCCTCTATATTTTGTGGCTACTTGTGTACCCTTTGTACCGATAGATGGAAATCTTACAAGTGACGAAGTGGATGTGGATGCTGAAGATTAGTCCACATGTCGCCATTTTTACTTAGCATTATTATAGTAGTTTATTATTGTCGCTTTGGTATTGATGTAAACTAAGGGTTAATGTAACGACTCGTTTTCAGACGGCTACTAGACTAGAACAACTCTGAATGCAAGGAAGCTTTCGAAATAGCACTCTTCGTGTCATTTGGAAAATGCGGTAAATTTTTTTTTCTTTTTATAAACAAAACCCTTTTGCAAAACACAGTCAGAGTATCAACAGCGTTTAGAGACATGATGTAATACTAAATGTAAAAAGACCATTACAACTGAACACAAACATATACACAAATTCCAAATGATAGCCAATTGAAGAGTTTTACATACAGAAACAGTAAATACATATGCACAAATAGGAATACACATAAAGTATGAAGACCCTGACACGAGTAATCATACTTCTGAGGTACTCCCGGCAATTACCCACGCAGGGGGCTGCTCCAAAAGTAAAAAGCCTCAATACCTAAACAATAGCTGCCACAAAGGTCTAGCAAAACAGACAGACTGGTCACCAATCAAAACTATAAACAAAGACAAACAGACGTCCTCAATCAACCACTGCACATCGCTACTCAAGTCTTCTGACTCAAATCATCCGCATCCCCGTCAGTCCACTCACACGAAGGTCTTTAACACGCCTCCTAAATATACATCTCGGCCGGGAGTGGGGCTTAACTCCAAACCGAGGGAATCTCCATGCTCGAAAGTCAAAGGCCACCTCCAACGATGTCATCATCGCCAAAATCTCCATCACGTCCGTCGTCGTCTGGGTTACCATCATCAATTGAAGGAACCACGAGCAAGGGTCAACTTCTCAAATAAGCATATACAATATAACACATCATAATCACCATAAATCCCTTTTTCAAGAATAGGTTTTTACCAAAAATAATACCCCAATCAAGTTCTAATTCAAAACTAGCAACTAAGATAGCAACTACAACATCTAATAAGTAATAATCACTAACTAATTTGCAAGATTCACTTGAAGATCACATGAATCCCTCTTTCCATTAGGTTAGGGTTTCAAGAAATTGGGAATGAGATGTTCATCTCTTCTTTTGATCATAATCAAGCAACAAACAAGCCTTTGAAACAAGAACAAAGCAAAAAAAACACAAGACTATACACACCCACACACCTCACGGTTTTAGGGGCTGTTATGGGGGAGAGAAATTGGTTTTCCAAGCTCACTTACAAGATGAAGAGGAAGAAATCAAAACAAGGATGAAGTTAGAAACAAGTTGGGTGTTGATTTGGAGTTGAAATGATGCAAATGAAGTGATGGAATGTGGCCACCATGGAAGAACTCTTAAGCTTTCTCTCACTAGAACTTGGAGAAGAAGAATAAAATGGAAGTGAGAATGAGGAAAGGGGGGCGTGGCTGCAGCTTCATAAAAAGGGGATGGAGTAATTTTAACAAAACAATTAATTAATAAAAGGCTTACTAAAACAAATACTTAATACTTGGCTTTTTTTTTTCTCCACTTAAGATAAGAAAAAGGAAATGAAAATGGGGTGGAGATGTGGGGGGGGGGGGGGGTGCAGCTCATGGCCTGAAACGCTCAAGGAGGATGGGAAAAAAAATTGAATACTCAAGTGTAATTTACTTGGCTAGGATTAATTAGGAAAAGTAGAAAAATACTATTCACCCAAAAAGCAACACCTCTCAAAAAAAAAAATGCTAATCCCATCAACTAGTCTAAAACATCTAATCTCTCATCTCTCATGATTACCCCCTAATCCTAGAGTCTTAAGCGTCTAAAAAAAAATACGGTGTCGAGTAATCGCGTTACCGATTAATTCTTTCGCCGATTAAATTGTGGAAATTAATTTACTTAGAAATTAATTCACCGCGTGATAATAATTTATCATAAATAATAAAAACAATAGAAAATACTAAAAAATAATCACAACAAGTTATGTTTCGATTTTCATCGAAATCGGGGTTCGTTTAAAATTTTATCTGCGGTAAAACTGCCCGGTGATTCGAAACGCGACAAAACTTCGTTAGAATTTTTCGACGATATTCGAACCATGAATTAATATAAAATATTAATTCTCAAATTTAATTTGATCTTGATTTAATTCGATCACTTGCTTATCAAACAAGAACTGCTTATTATAGCATAAATACGGCAATTTATACTAAAATAACGTTAAATAACGCATCATAAAAATACGGGTGTTACACTACTCCACCTCTGAAAAAATAGTTTCGTCCTCGAAACTACAAGTCGGGTACGAGCTAAGAAAACAAAACTGGGTACTGCTCTCGCATCTTCTCTTCTAGCTCCTAAGTTGCATCACCGGTTCTCTGGTCCCAAACCACTTTGACTAGCTGGATCTTCTTGTTCCTCAGTTGCTTGGTCTTCCTGTCAACAATCTTTGCAAGGAATGTGTCGAAATAACAAGTCATCTCTCCACTAAATCACGTTAGGTTCAATAACATGAGATGGGTCAGAAACACATTTTTACATTTCTGAGACGTGAAAGACGTCGTGAATATTAGACAGGAAAGGTGGTAAAGCTATTTGATATGTAACTGGACCTACTCGACGAAAAATTTGATAGGGTCCAATGAATTTTAACGATGAACGGGCACGTCCTTCAACTTGATCTCTTGGACAACTTCTAAACTAGCAAGGGAATATGAATTCCTGAGCTTGCTCTTTCAATAAACTCCAATGAAATTAGAAAGGAATTTGGAAACTTCAGGATCAAGAAAACTACGATTTTTGGCACAGTCCAAAAGGATATGGTGATTCAAAAACTAATCCGTTCCAAAAATAATGGCAAAACTTTTAAAGATACGCGAATCGGATTAGCAAGAACTTTCTACACTCAACAATCACTACACCACGAAGTCATGCAACGTTAGAAACTAAAATTTTAGCAGCTGGAGTAGCCGCTACTAAGTCGAAAGACAAAACAGTCACAAGCAATTTCGATCAGCTCACAAAATCAAGAGAAATAAAATAATGTGTGGCATTAGAATCGAAGGTTATGGATAGAGAGTTACCCTCAATCCCGCAATTTCCCTGGGTCGGATCATCTGATTGCTCTGCTTCCTTGCTGCCGATGCTTCCTTGCCGCCCATACAGAAGACTTCGCCCCTGGCAACCTGACATTTCCTCCTTGCCTCGCAGCATTCACTCTCGGTTCTGTCCTTGGAGCTTTGCAGTCCTTGGCTAAATGCTCGGGTTTGCCGCAGTTGAAACACGTTCCGTCTCTTCTTGCAGGACAATTGCTAACAATATGCCCCGGTTTGCCGCAACGATAACAAATCTGTTCTCCTTTGTTCTGACTTTCACCACTTGACTTCTGGGCCATAGGGCGGTACTTCCCCTGGTTGTTCTCCCGAGGTCTGTGATAAGGTTTCTCCTGTTGTTTCCCTCTATGATTATTTCCTTGGCCTTGATTCTGTGATCTCATCGGTCCACCTGAACCATTCTTTCTCTTGCCATTCCTCATGACTTCCACCTCGATGTATCTATCAACTAACTGTTAAAAGTTCTGAATTCTTAGGGACACTACAGACTTCTGGATGTCGAACCTCAATCCCCGCTAAAATCTATCGCTCAACCAATTCTGATCTGTCCGATCACGAAATGGACTGAAGTACCTTGAAAGCGACTCGAACTTGGCGGCATACTCCGATACCGTCATGTTGCCCTGATGTAAACGGAGGAATTCTTGCTCCTTCTCCATCCGTGCAGTCTCTGGAAAGTACTTCTCCAAAAACCTCCTGCGAAAGATCTCCCAACTAATCTCCTGACGCTCAGCCGTCAACATCTGTTTAACTCCCTTCTACCAGTACTCAGCATCTCCCAGCAGTAAGTAAGACGCATAATTCACCATAACGTTCTCTGGACAGTGAAGTGCCTCAAAAATCTTCTCTATCTCATAGATCCACAAATCAGCCTTGTCCGGATTAGGTTCTCCATGGAACTTCGGTGGATCATGCTTGCGAAAATCAGCCAGTCCTCTAGCCTCTGCATTCCTCTCGGCCCTCTGTTGTTGTTATAGATTGTGTTGGTTCATGGCCGCAGTCTGTTGAGCCATTGCAGTAGATTGTTGGGTCACAGCAGCAGATTGTTGTGCCATAGCCGCCGCCATCTCGGTCATTGCTTGAATTGCCCGATCCATGTTGGAGTTATCAAGTCCAAACTTACGGTCTCTGTGAGGTGGCATTAGATTCCTACAGTGTTCAAAAACTTGTCGGAACCTCACACTCAAGTGATGTGTTGACACACATTGCTTCAATTAAGAAACAATCCAAACAATTCTAAGCAAGGTTGCTTCACTCATCAGACAACATCAACACTAGTATAACTAGCTACCCAACAAAACAAAACCCGACACGGTGACCAGCTTAGTTACCCGACACACAGTCCGGTTAGAACCGAACCGCTCTGATACCACTATTGTAACAACCCGTTTTCGGACTGCTACTAGACTAGAACAACTCTGAATGCAAAGAAGTTTTTGAAATAGCACTCTTCGTGTCTTTTGGAAAACGCGGTAAATTTTTTTTTCTTTTTATAAAAAAAAGCCTTTTGCAAAACACAGTCAGAGTATCAGCAGCGTTTAGAAACATGATGAAATACTAAATGTAAAAAGACCATTACAACTGAACATAAACATATACACAAATTCCAAAAGATAGCCAATTGAAGAGTTTTACATACAGAAACAGTAAATACATATGCACAAATAGGAATACACATAAAGTATGAAGACCCTGACATGAGTAATCATACTTCTGAGGTACTCCTGGCAATTACCTATGCTGGGGGCTGCTCCAAAAGTAAAAAGCCTCAATACCTAAACAATAGCTGCCACAAAGGTCTAGCAAAACAGACAGACTGGTCACCAATCAAAACTATAAACAAAGACAAACAGACGTTCTCAATCAACCACTGCACATCGCTACTCAAGTCTTCTGACTCAAATCATCCGCATCCCCGTCAGTCCACTCACACGAAGGTCTTTAACACGCCTCCTAAATATACATCTCGGCCGGGAGTGGGGCTTAACTCCAAACCGAGGGAATCTCCATGCTCGAAAGTCAAAGGCCACCTCCAACGATGTCATCATCGCCAAAATCTCCATCACGTCCGTCGTCGTCTGGGTTACCATCATCAATTGAAGGAACCACGAGCAAGGGTCAACTTCTCAAATAAGCATATACAATATAACACATCATAAAATACAGAACAACAATGTGCATAAATGCCTGCAAATGCAACTACATGCCCCTGTCCACTGATTCCAGAATACTAACGATGCTGAATCTCCATTCCTAAGATCGCTCGGATCTAGGGACCGTCCTGACGACTCTGAATCTCCATTCCGGCACTATTCAGGTCTAGGAACACCCTGACGACACTGAATCCCCATTCCGGCGCTATCCAGGTCTGGGATTGTCCCATTACAGGCAAACAATAATACTGAATCCCCGTTCCGGCACTATTTAGATTGGAGTTACCATACGACACGACAATACTTCCACTAATCCCAATGAACATACCAGGTGCATGATATTTCAACAAGACATAAACAATAAATATTTAACTATCCATCATTAAATAGATATTGAACTATCCAACAACACCAACAAGGTACTTTCACATAAATCAAGCATACATCTACATCACAAATTCAACAGTCCAAACCACACAGAATCATAATCATCATTACAAGGACAACAAACACATTTCATCCCTTTGTAGCTCGGTGGAACTAACAAAGAGGCAACATACAAGTGTGGGGGGGTTGGGGGCAGTCGCCAACCACTTTTTAGCCAAGCCCACGAGCAGTTCAATATATCAGAAAGCAATAAAACGAAGGGGTATTAGACCCTCACTTCGAACCCGGAGGTTCTCAGACTTCTTCGCATAAAGACTTGAAATTAAATTCCTATCATATCTAAAAGTTGCCCTTACCGAAACTCCAAGCCACGCGTGTCCACGTACTCCTCGATCCTCGATCCCACGTCACACGAACTCGGAATCTACGAGCCCTAACACCACAGTGAAACTTAGCACAATCTAGATATAAATCTAATTTCTAATCTCCTAGGCAAGGCTTCAATCCTAACCCCTAGGCTCTCAAAGCCCAAAACCCCTTACTAACCAATCACTTATACTAAAAATACACACTTTAAAATACTTGTTTTAAGAAATTACACACACTTGAAAAATTAATCAAACAATTAAAAGAATAAGGTTTTAAATACTAAAACTCAATTTCTTTTCAAACTTAAAACATGGGACAATACCACAATCAAATTCATTTTCTCAAAAAGCTTAATCAAGGCTCCACTTGGTGTCTAGGACCTCAAAGAGTCCATTTCACCTTAATTGTTTCATAGCCTCAAAAGATCAAAACAACTTCAATTTTCAATCCAATCACTTCCATAATTTTTCAAACTTATACAACAATACTATACAACTAATTTAAGGCTAGGAACACAAAATAATTTTCCAATACCAGAACAATTCTTAATTATACTAAGATTCAATACTTTTCATACCAACTCAATAAACTCTTTAGTTAGGCTCCACTTGGCTTTTGGGATTACAAGAATCTATTTTGCCTTAAGTGTTTCATTGCCTTAAATCATCAAAACAACTTTCAAACTAATCAAACCATTTCCAAATCTTTCCAAACTTACTCAACAACCCAATATACTTAATTAAAGCTAAGAACACACAAAATTATTTTTCTTCCCCACACTTGTGGAGCTCTCGGCCACATCGTTCTCTTCTTAAAAAAAATTTGCAAAACTTCCAATTTATTAAAACTTATACACACTTGAAGAATTGATAACCAATTAAAAGGATAAGGTTCTAAAGACTAAAAATCCAAAACAACTCAAATTTTCAAACTTATGCTAACTCAAGACAACACCATCTCAAATCATTTATTCTTTCACAAAGCAATAAACCATTTCACAAAACATAACATTAATCAAGGGCAAGAATAATTTACACTTCTTCAAGAATCAAGGGTTTTATTAAAATCCTTTCAATCTTTGATTCAAGTCAAAACTAACAACTTCAAACCCCAATCAAACTCTTTCTAAATTCTTTCCAAAACCTAACAACAATCCAATGCAATTAATATAAGCTAAAACATCAAAAACTTCTCCCTTAAACCCTTTAGGGGCTCGCGGCCAACATCCAAAAATTAGGAGACAATTGTAGAACTTCCAAACTAATTTAACAACACCATTTTATATGAAATCCCTTTCTCAAAACAACAACTATAACTCAAGAGAAAGTTTAATCAATACCCAAAACATTTTTTTTCAAGTCCCTCAAGAACAAGGGTTTTCAACAAAACTTCACTAATTCTTTTAATTCAACCACTTCAATATTAACAATAGTAATTATAATAACTAAGAAACAAGAATCATCCATCAATTAAATGATTCACCAAGTAATCACCATAAATCCCTTTTTCAAGAATAGGTTTTTACCAAAAATAATACCCCAATCAAGTTCTAATTCAAAACTAGCAACTAAGATAGCAACTACAACATCTAATAAGTAAGAATCACTAACTAATTTGCAAGATTCACTTGAAGATCACATGAATCCCTCTTTCCCTTAGGTTAGGGTTTCAAGAAATTGGGAATAAGATGTTCATCTCTTCTTTTGATCATAATCAAGCAACAAACAAGCATTTGAAAAAAGAACAAAGCAAAAAAACACAAGACTACACACACCCACACACCTTACGGTTTTAGGGGCTGTTATGGGGGAGAGAAATTGATTTTCCAAGCTCACTTACAAGATGAAGAGGAAGAAATCAAAGCAAGGATGAAGTTAGAAACAAGTTGGGTGTTGATTTGGAGTTGAAATGATGCAAAGGAGGTGATGGAATGTGGCCACCATGGAAGAACTCTTAAGCTTTCTCTCACTAGAACTTGGAGAAGAAGAATAAAATGGAAGTGAGAATGAGAAAAGGGGGGCGTGGCTGTAGCTTCATAAAAAGGGGAGGGAGTAATTTTAACAAAACAATTAATTAATAAAAGGCTTACTAAAACAAATACTTAATACTTGGCTTTTTTTTTCTCCACTTAAGATAAGAAAAAGGAAATGAAAATGGGGTGGAGATGTGGGGGTGCAGCTCACGGCCTGAAAGGCTCAAGGAGGATGGGAAAAAAAATTGAATACTCAAGTGTAATTTACTTGGCTAGGATTAATTAGGAAAAGTAGAAAAATACTAATCACCCAAAAAGTAACACCTCTAAAAAAAAACAAGATGCTAATCCCATCAACTAGTCTAAAACATCTAATTTCTCATCTCTCATGATTACCCCCTAATCTTAGAGTCTTAAGTGTCCTAACAAATACGGCGTCCAGTAATCGTGTTACTGATTAATTCTTTCGCCGATTAAATCGTGGAAATTAATTTACTTAGAAATTAATTCACCGCGTGATAATAATTTATCATAAATAATAAAAACAATAGAAAATGCTCAAAAATAATCACAACAAGTTATGATTCGATTTTCATCGAAATCGGGGTTCGTTTAAAATTTTATCTGCGGCAAAACTGCTCGGTGATTCCAAACACGACGAAACTTCGTTAGAATTTTTCGACGATATTCGAACCATGAATTAATATCAAATATTAATTCTCAAATTTAATTTGATCTTGATTTAATTCAATCACTTGCTTATCAAACAAGAGCTGCTTATTATAGCATAAATACAGCAATTTATACTAAAATAACGTTAAATAACGCATCATAAAAATACGGGTGTTACAGTTAAGCTTTGAGACATGTGACATCGGGGTTTGGTTTATTTCCGCACTTTGTTTTATATTTTATTCCGCAGTTGAATTTGAAAATGTGAAACTTCTATTCCGTGAAAGATTTTTATAAAATCATACTTTTTACCTTTATTTGCATGCGTTTCTATGCATTTCTTCCACGACGGGGTAAGGGTGTCACAGATAGCGTGTCCCAACATTGGGACAGAACAATACCAAAAAGAAAAGTAACCTTAAATTTGGGTGGTCTGTCATGCTCGTGTCTTGGTATTGTAGTTGGGTCAAGCTTCATGTTTCTTCACCATTCTTTTTCATCTTAGGAAAAAAAACCGAGTGGTTTGTTGGAAACTCATCGTAAATGGGCTCTGTATACTTCTTCCTTTATTTACATAATGTAACAGTAGTTTCAAGATGGGAAAATTAGCAGGAGAGGCCAGTATTCCGATTGGCAAGTGATTAAAGAGATGATCATGGGTGGGTTCTGGAAGTTAGCCACTGGTGAGGGGTGGTTTGAGAGAGATGGTCTAATGGTTTTTTTGTGCTAATTCCTCTTTTAATTTAGTTCTCCATGTTTCCTTTTTTACTGAAAATCTCTCTCTCTGTATTGTACTTTGGATACTCTCCTTTCTTCAACTTCTTTGAAATTGATGATAGTATTTTTTCCTTCTCTTATGCATTATCTTCCTTTTATATCTGAATATTCCAATGCCTTTTTCTTTTCCCACTTCATTAGTTACATTTTTTTTTTCGCAAAAGAAAAGGAAGGAGCCTCATTAAAACCTTCTGATGTAAAACCCTCTTTAGGAAAAAAACATCTAGAAGGAAAAAGAGTACTCCCCATTTAATTTTATTAATAAAATGAAAAAAGAAGTACAAAGAAACATGGGGGCTAGGCCAAAACCCATGGATAAAAATATAAGCCAGACCAATAGCAAGGAAAACCCAACCTATAATGAAGAAACTAGATCTAGGAAAATCAATAATGACATGCAAAAGCATCACTATAATGACTTTTATCCCAACTATGTTGGCACCAAAGACATTATCAATCATTTGCAGCACACCAAAGTCAGAAACTAAAAAGAAGACAGTAAAAAACCAACATGAGATCAACATAACCTGTATGATAGAAGACCCAAACTATTACGGAAAAAGTCTTCCTTTATAAAATTTGGAACTAAATCCCACCACATAAATCCCGAAATTGAAGAACCAAATTTAGCTAGCCTATCAACACAAGCATTACCCTCTCTATAAACATGTGAATAAACAAAGGTCATACCCCTAGTGAGTTGCAAACAATTTAACCACCTATTTTTAAGATGCCAAGGAACAATCTTCAGATTTGTAAATGCGTTTATGACCAATTTGGTGTCACACTCCAACCAGAGTTTATGCCAACCTTTTTGGTGAGCAAGCTCAATTGTCATCATGGCGCCAATTAGCTCAGCATGCAATGCCATAGCCTCACCAATGCAAAAAGCAAAGCAACCAGAACTGCTGCACTTCTGTCACGAAACATTCCACCACAAGAAGCTAATCCTGGTGCATCTCTTGCTGCGCCATCAGTGTTTACCTTTGTCCAATAACAGATAGGGGGATTCCAAATTACCTCTTTGATCACCGGGGCTTTTGGCGGCTTGATATTAATATTGAATTTTTTTAGGATGATCAACTCCGCACAACTGGAATTCATATGGTTGTTAGATAATTTCCCTGTCATGGAGATGTTAGCAGAAATAATGTTTATTAGACTACGAATGAGAATGACTATGTTTTCAAATCGACTTCATTAGTTACATTTTGTTTATGAGAGTAATGAATTATAATAATTTACTTTATATATGATAAAAATAATTAAATAAAAAACCGTTATAGAAGATAAAACAAATTCAAAAATTAATATATTTTTATGTTATTATTTTATTATTTATATGTATTTTTTTGTAGAAATTGGTATAACTAACATCTTCAGCCAACTTGGACTTCAATTTTGTGTTTAAATATTTTTTTTGACTTATGAAATATTTTTTTTGACTTATGAATTTGAAATAAAAATAAAAAAATAAAAAGTAAAAAGTGTTTTAAAAAATGTTATATTGTTATATTAAACTAAAATAATGTTTAAAATTTTAATTTTTTTTGACATAGCATATAATATAAACATACATTTTGTAACAAAATATAAATTTTTTGATGCAATAAAAAATATAAATAAACATTAGGTTTATATAATAATAAATAAATTAACTTTATCATATAAAGTTTTTTTTATACAATCATTTATGAATTTTTTTTTCCTTTAAAACCATTAATTCATAAATTAATTGAAACACTTATTACATAAATTAGTTAAAATAATTTAATGCAATAAAATCTAATTAAAGACTCTATTTAAAAATTAGTCTATTTCTTTTATTCTAAAACAACTAATTAAATTGTAAGATTACTAATTAACCCATAAATGACAAAAAAATACTAATATTGCCACTAGACAATCTTCTTTTATAGATATACTAGAACGTGGCCCGTGCGATGCACGGGTGTTATGTATCTTTTTTTTTTAAATGTCATTGTTATAGTTGTAGTTGATGATATTACTGACCTAATTTAAAGAGTTTTAATATTATATTTTGACAATTATTGGTTAATTTAGTTTTTAGAAAAGTGATGTTTTCTATATAGGAGGTAGAATTTTAGACGCGTGTCATTATTAATTTGGCAAAACTTGTGCACAAAAATCATTCTACTTGAGAATAAACATGGTATGTGGTTTGTAAGAGCATTGCCTAGAAGTAATACATTTGTAAAAGAGAAATTTGAATGTCGTTAATTGGAATAAAGTTTATTATAATGCATACGATATAGAAGTAGGTTGGAACAACATTTTCATATTGATCAACTAGAATCTTTCTTTGAGTTCTACCATAAAGGTTAGAGAAGATTGAGAGAGAATTGTTAACAAATCTCATTAAAATTATGGAAAGACTATAAGAAATCAATAAGTATTACCTACGTGGCTTTAATACTAATAATTATTTTAGAAGATAAAACTTCCTCAATTTTTAATTATAAAATTTTCAATTAATTATTATTAATTAATAATGATAAATATTTTATAAGATATCACTTCCCCAATTATTGTTTATGAATATTTTAGATTCTAGATGTCTGGTCATATTTACCTTGGCAACACTCTATTGATATTTTTTGGGACATATCCATCAAAAGAAAAGGTTGTCCCATTAAGAAATATGAGAAAAATAGTAAATTATATGACATATAACATACATGGAAAAATATTAACATGAGTTTTGTGTAATTATTAACATGAGTTTTGCGTCTAAAGTTAATTTGTCTCGAGAAACTTAAAAAACTCAAATAGTTTGCTCTAATTTGATTTTTGTTTACTGGGCAAGTTAGATCAAATCTAACAAAACCTAATACTTCAACAAACTACTGGCCAATCAGAAAAGTAATAGAAAAACAGTAGACAACTATTAGATAGTTACTCTATAGAAACATAGTTGTAGTTATTATTATTTTTTGTTGAAAAAGACCTAAACTATTTTGTTTGCTTTACCGGCAAGACGTGTAATCACGTGAAGAGGCAAATATGCGTTAATATTTTATTAATATATATTTTACATCGTGAATATGGAAATAATATAAGCTTTAGGTATTGACACTTTACAGCCCTTCACTTCATTTTAAAGAACAGTAAAGGAAATTGTTATGTGACTCAGAAAAAAACTGGACAACAAATATATAAAATAAAGGTTGTATGCGCCAATAAAAGTACAACTTTTAAATATAAGAGATAAAAAATATGATGACGTTCTATGGCATATGTGTCTCACCTCAGCTCTAATTCACAGGCATTAATCTAGGCATGGCAACAGAACCCAAACCCGCGGGTACCCACCCGACCCCGACCCGATTTTGACGGGGAAAACCCGCTTTGACCGGGGGTGGGACGGGGTTGGGGATGTCGATACCCAACCCGCCCCCGACCCGAACCCGCCCAATTAAATATAAATTGTTAATTTTTATTTTATTTTATGCATTTATACTCATTCATTTTGTTTCATATATTTTATTTATTTTTAATTTAATCTCTTTTCAATAAAACATTTTATTTTAATGTTTTTTTATTTTATTTTATCATTGTATAATAATTATGATTTTATTTTATTAATTATCATAACTATAATTTTTCAATTTTTCTACATATTTAGAGCTGAGTTGGGGACCCGCGGGGAAACCCGACCCTATCGGGACGGGGATGGGGAAGGCAAAACCCGAACCCGTTGGAAATGGGGACGGGGACGGGGGAGGCAAAACCCGCCCCCGACCCGGCCCGTTGCCATGCCTACATTAATCCTCAACAATTGCTCCTCTTGTTGCTTCAACTATTATGTAATCTTCAATGAGCTCTTCTAGTTTTTTTAGGAAAAGTATGGTAGCTTAAAAGAGCTTGCGAGTTTCCACTGCAGACTTGTTGCCTTTTCATCTCATTCAAATAACCAAGTTGAACAGATTGACATTTTAGTGGCCTAAACTCTTTTGTATAGGTGACACCATTTTTGAAGCCAAAAATTTCCCAGTTGCCATGGTTGAAGATGGTGAGAAATGCCTTTTATAGTAATTAGGTAAAAAAACATTTATTAAAGAATCTAGGGAAAAATAGAGAAGTTGAATAGTTTAAACATAAACCTTTAGAGAACTTAAATAGGATAATAAGTATATAGAAGGGTGAACTAATGAAGGAGAGAAATTGAATAGACATAGTCACAATTAATAAAAATATAAAACTGGCTAACTTAAGACCTTTACCGTCTTTTTGTGTGTGTGTGTAGAGACCTTTACTATCTATCACTACAAAAAAGATCTTCCTGCCTTAGAAATGAGATCAATAATGAATTTATAATTCATAATCTCACCAAATTATTTTATACAAATATTAACTAACTTATAAATATATTATGCAAATCCTTCTATTATTTTATTTTTTTTACACAAAATATCATTTTTTTCGTAGACTCCTTATTTTATAACATTTTATAATTAATTTAAATTTTTAATGACATACTTAAGAAAATAGTCTGTAGTCAATTTTTTGGTGTGAAATTGGTAAAAATATTCTTATTGCACATTTTGCCTTGTTACAAACGATTTATTTATTTAGAAAGGGAAAGGTCAATTTTTTATCATTGTTTGGAAATTATATATAACATATGTGAACTAATAAATTAAATGCATCACACATTAACTGATGTAATTAGTGCTCTAAAATGGAAATTATTTAACTATTTATAAACTTACTGATTTACCCCTAAATTTGTTACAAATAATATTCAATGATTTCTTATTTGGAAAGGGAAAGGCAATTTTTTTAACATTATTTGCAAATTATATATAAGTTATGTGAACTAATAAATTATAAGCATCACACATTAACTGATTTAATTAATGTTCTAAGAAGAAATATGATTTAACTATTTAAATTTATTGAGATCAATTCCCCTCAATTTAAATCATAAATAATAATATTTAAAATTCTATAACAGAGATTTTAGTTAAAACTATGCTTCAATAAGTTTTAAAAAAAAACACAAATAATACTCAATGATTTATTTATTTGGAAAGGGAAAGGTCAATTTTTTTAGCATTGTTTGCAAATTATATATAAGTTATGTGAACTAATAAATTAAATGCATCACACGCTAACTGGTTTAATTAATGTTCTAAGATGAAATATTATTTAACTATTTATAAACTTACTAATTTATCCCTAAATTTGTTTCCACAAATTACCAAAATACCCCAGACAACATGACCAAAGTGGTAATAAATAATAATATTTCTTAATATCATTACCTATTGTATTAAAATGACATATTTGCCCCTAATTAGATAGGAAAATGACTAAATATACCCCTCGACAACCTTATTTTATGTATATATATATATATAGATATAATAGTAATAATGTTTTAAAAATTTGAAAAATGTTTTTTGACATAGCATATAATATAAACATACATTTGGTAAAAAATATAAACTTTTTGATGCAATAAAAAATGTAAATAAGCATTAGGTTTATATAATAATATAAATAAATTAACTTTATCATATAATTTTTTTACACAATCATTTATAATATTTTTTTCCTTAAAACCATTAATTCATAAATTAATTTAAACACTTATTATATAAATTAGTTAAAAAAATTTAATGCAATAAAAACTAATTGAAGACACTAATTAAAAATAAGTCTATTTCTTTTATTCTAAAACTATTAATTGAATTGTAAGATTACCAATTAACCCATAAATAGATAAATAAAATTTCCAATATTGCCCCTAGACAACATTCCTTTATATATATATATTTAATAGTAATAATGTTTTAAAAATTTGAAAAATGTTTTTTGACATAGCATATAATATAAACATACATTATGTAAAAAAATATAAATTTTTTGATGCAATAAAAAATGTAAATAAGCATTAGGTTTATATAATAATATAAATAAATTAACTTTATCATATAAATCTTTTTTACACAATCATTTATGATATTTGTTTCCCTTTAAAACCATTAAAAACTAATTAATTGAAACACTTATTACATAAATTAGTTAAAACAATTTAATGCAATAAAAACTAATTGAAGACACTAATTAAAAATAAGTCTATTTCTTTTATTCTAAAACTATTAATTAAATTGTAAGATTACCAATTAACCCATAAATGGATAAATAAAAATTCCAATATTGCCCCTAGACAACATTCCTTTATATATATATATAATAGTAATAATGTTTTAAAAATTTGGAAAATGTTTTTTGACATAGCATATAATATAAACAAACATTATTTAAAAAAAATATAAATTTTTTGATGCAATAAAAAATGTAAATAAGCATTAGGTTTATATAATAATATAAATAAATTAACTTTATCATATAAAGGTTTTTTTACACAATCATTTATAATATTTTTCTCCCTTTAAAACCATTAATTCATAAATTAATTGAAACACTTATTACATAAATTAGTTAAAAAAATTTAATGCAATAAAAATTAATTGAAGACACTAATTAAAAATAAGTCTATTTCTTTTATTCTAAAACTATTAATTAAATTGTAAGATTACCAATTAACCCATAAATGGATAAATAAAATTTCCAATATTGCCCGTAGACAACATTCCTTTATATATATATATATAGATAGATAGATTAGGTGATAAATGAAAGCCATGATTGAGCCTTCAAGTTTGCATAATCGATTATAGCATAATACATAATCATTTATAAACCTTTTAAATAGTATAACCGTTTATAGTCTATTGCTTAATCATTTATAACTTATGAAGAGAAATTGAAAGAGAGAAAGATGTGAGAAACAGTGTAAGTAGAGAGAAATAGGTAAGAAAATGGTAGTTTTGAAGTATTGTTTGATATAAGAGAAAGAGAAGAGAAATAAGGAAGAGAGAAGTGTTGATTATTCTTGAATGTACGAGAATGCACCTAAAAAAACTATCAACAAAATTAATTTAATTTTTTATTTAAATTCAATTAATTAATTTATCTATTACTTAATTTAATTTTTAAGTAAATTAATTATATTTTTTAATAAATGTAAGTGTAAATAAAAAAATTTGTTCACAGTTGTTCACGTGAATACCTGGTGGCAACCTTTCCTACAAAAAAAAAAAAAACCTGGTGGCAACCTTGTTCCACATTAAAGAAATAAAGAGTATACCAAAAAAAACACTAAAGAAATAAAGAACCACAAAAAAAAAAATTGTACGATAGTTCACGTGAAGCCCCACAAATGAAAGGATAATATTGGAAAGTGGCAAAAACACTGCATTTCTCTGGTGTTTCTTCTAGGGTTGAGCATCGGTTGGATATTGTAACGACCCGTTTCCGGACCGCTACCGAGCTCAATATACCGAACTCGAGTTACCGAGCTCAACACACCGAGCTCAACTAAACCTGTATGAGATGTGTTTTAAAAACGGTACTCTTGTGCCTTTTAAAAAGTACGGTCTATTTTTTTTTATAAAACCAACTCGTGCACATCAGAGTAATTACAGCTTTTCGAAACATGGTGCAACTAAGACACAAGACTTAAATTCTAATAAAACATACATGCATATATACCACTCGAAATAATAATGTATACAAAATACAGAGTAGCAATGTATAAAGAAAATACACCTAAGGTATGACGACTTCAAGAGAGCAATCATACCACAGGGGTACTTCCAGCAGACTCCACAGCGCTATGGGCTGCTCCAAAAAGTAAGACCACCTCAATACCTCAGAGCAACAAAACATAACCGGCCCAAATCGTCACGACTCTAACACAAGAAAAAACAAAGCACCATCGTAAAAACAAACATCCAACAACATAATCAATCACGATAAGTAGAGGTCGTCACTGGGTCCTCGAGCTCCTCCCTCGGCATCATCTGTTGTCGAGTTCCTGCGCTTTCGACATCGCACGGGTAACCGTCATGGATTGAAGGCACCACGAAAGTGGTCAACTTCTCAACAATTCAAGATAAGTCGACATAAAGGATATAAGCAAGCGGCAAAGTATAACATTCACCGGACGTGACTCGACCATCTCACTCTAACTTCGACACTGACTCGCAATCCATTTTCTCTCGACTCGATAATTTTTCCGGAATGCACCACGCATCAGTATGTCTGAAAGTCAGCCAAAGCCTTGGGATCCTCGCTCTCCCTAGGATCCAACTTCGGGTCCCATAGCGTGGCGACGTTTAGTCAATCTCAGAGTAAACAAAGGGGACCTAGCACCCTTAGTTATCCGGGTCCACGGCTCAAAATGTCATACGACTCACCTAGGCTCGCTTCACTGATGAACACCACAGATACGATATTCAAAGAGTTAAACACAAGATATTCAACCGCATGTCAAATAAAAGAGCAAGCTCGACATGAAGAAACGCATAATTCAACATGCAATACACAATTCCTGACATATATTCAATCACATATTAAATACATGCAAAACCCAATCATATCACAACATATTAAGCTCGACACATACACAATAACATAAACACGTGAGAATATGGCGCCTACGCTAGCATACTATGAAAGTATTAATGTGAAGCGCCTTCACTTACCGGAAGCTAATGTCGCCGATGCGACCACACATTGTCTTCAAATGAGCTCGACAACGACTTCTCTTACTCGATCTCGACATCGGCTGCCTTCAACGAGCTTCGACAAGCGACTTTTCGACTCGATCTCGACATCGTGACGCTTCTCACGACCTCGACATCGTGCATGGCCTCGATCCGATTCAGCTAGCTTCCGCGTCCCCTGATTAAGCTCTCCGTACACCTTGATTCGAAATCACACGATCTCTGAATCGGACTTCCTAAAACAAACACAACTCAGTTCGATCTATGGGTTCTAATACACTTAGCTCTCATCCCAAACTTAACCACAACCCGAAATATAAAAACTCAAGAACTTAAATATATTTTTCCTCTAACACAAAGTTAGGGTTTTTCGATCAAAAGTTCATGAAAAGGTTATCTGATGCTTCAGCGGATAGATCGACAACAACAAACAAGCAACAAAAACGAAAAACAAGAAATCAAACAAACCAAAAAGGAAGGTTTCTGGCGATTACGCAGTGAAAAGCAGAGGAAGAAAATTTGTTTTACAAGCCCAGTGTCGGTTAGAAAGGTAGGTAATATCGTGAAGAAGAAAACCCATCAGTTTGACATGATTTGGAAGCATAAAAGCGGCTAAAAATGGAAGGAAGAAAGCTAGCTAAACAAGAGTACGAAGGAAAAGAAAAATATGTTCTTCATACCTCAATTGATGGTCGAGATGGTGAGATATAGGTCGAAGATGATGATGAACAAGATTGATGAAGAAAGTTGATGCGAATCTCGATGGAACCCAAGGTTTCTTCGATGGAAGTTCGAGAAAAACAAGGAACTCAGAGCGAAGGAAGAAAGACAAAGAAGAAAAGAGAAATGAGTATCACGAGGGAAAACCGATCGTGAATACACTGGTGGTGAGAGAAGGGGCATAATCGTAACTCCAGCTATAAGATGCCAATCCCATCAATCATTCTACCCGGTCAATCGCTCCTCTCTCGCAGTTACCTACTCTCGCTTCCAACGATCTAGACATCGCGCAGAACGAAAGTCGAGCAATATAATTATTACAAACAATATAATAATAATAACGCGAATAACGCTCAAAGGATACTGAGTTATCATCTCGACACGATGTCGCATAGGGTGCTCGTGCAGCGCACAAGGCTCTAACACGAGTCTGCACGCGGCCTCTCGTTTCGGTCTGCGACCTCATCAACTCGACACGCGACCTGGCGGCTCAACAGTGCGCAGTCTCACCATTTCGGTCGAAATGACCTGTGAAAGCGATCTTGGCATCGGATCTCGATTGGTCTTGCAGCGAGGTCTCGACCACGATATCTCTGACGCCAGGTCTCGATCCGACGCCCTAAGACGATGTCGATCTCGTCTCAGGTGTTACAATCCCTCCTCTAAAAAAATTTCGTCCCCGAAATTGCAAATAAGTTTCTTACCTCGGAAAAGTTCAGTAATGCGAGTCTTCATCTTACTCCTCCACCTCCCAAGTTCGCATCTCCCGTCTTGATCCCACACAACTTTGACAAGTTGAATCTCTTTATTCCGCAATCGCTATTTCTCCGATCAACGATCCTTCACGTGATGCTTCAAAAGATAGAGTCGCCCTTCAGCTTGAATCACATCCGGTTGATGACATGAGTGGCCTAAATATACTTCCGCAATTGTGAGACGTGGAAGACGTCGTGGATGTTCGACAAGAATGGTGGCAAGGCAATCGATATGCCAACCGGACCAATACGACGAAGAATCTGGTAAGGTCCAATAAATTTAGGGTAAGTTTCTTGGATTTGATCGCTCACCAACTCCAGATGGGGGTGACTCAAGAAATACATGTTCTCCTTCTCGAACTCGGTGGTCGACGTCGTTGGTCCAGATAACTCTTCGTCGACTTTGAGATGTTATCCATCTCCGATCAAACGGATCTTCTCGATCTCGCTGGATCATATCTGGTCCCACAATGTAACGCCAGCCGCTCCTGGTACCAACAAAGAGGCGTCGACATTTACGCCCATACGATTGCTTCAAAAGGTGCCATTCCAATACTCGCATGGAAACTGTTATGTAGGTAAACTCCACCAATGGTAAGACGCTTCCCAACTTCCTTGATCTAAGGTACACGCCGCAACAAATCTTCAAGTGATTGGATCGTCTCGGTCGGCCGACCGTCAGCCCGGGATGATATCAGCTAAGCTTTGAGCCGGTTCCCATCGCTTCTTTGCAATTCCCTCCAAAGTGACGTGAACTTCGGATCTCGGTCCGGCACGATTGAAGAGGGTATACCATGAAAGTCGCATACTATCTCCGATGTAGATCTCTGGCCGCTTTCCCACGTTATTCAGACGTCGACCTCACTGGTAAGAAATGGCGATTTGGTCAACTGGGACGATCACCCAAATCGAATCATTCTTCTTCTGCGTCTTCGCAAATCCCTACAACAAAATCCATGGAAATACTATCCCATTTCCATAATCGCACGCTGGCGATTGTAGCATTCCGCAGTCGTTGGTGCTCACCTTCGCTTCGACCGCGTTAAACACGAAGCTACGTGCTCGACCACTTGCTTCTTTATTCCACCACCAAAAATGCTTCTTCAAGTCTTGATACATCTTCGTAACTCTGGGTGAATACTAAAGTTGCTCTTATGCGCTTCGTCAAGAATCAACTTTCTCGGCTCGGACACGTTAGTAATGCATACTCGGCCATTGCATCTCAAGATGTCGCCCGCTCACTTGAATTCATGCGCTTTTCCTTGTGCTATCAATCAGACCTTCTTGCGTGGCTCGTTTATGAACACTGGTCTCGGATCTCGCCCAACAATCTGTTAGAAATGGTAAGCATACCAAATCTCGGCTTCACTGGTGAAACCGACACTTTCAACTTCAAGTCTCTAACTTCGAGCATCTCCAACTCTTTGATCATCATTGCCGAGGTTAAAACGCTCTTCCCGCTTCAATGCATCGCTACTACGTTAGCCTTACCGGGATGGTATTCCAGCGTAAAGTCGTAGTCCTTGAAATTGTCCATCTTCGCCGACGCATCTTGCGCTCTTTCTGCTCGAACAGGTACTTCAAGCTCTTGTGATCATCGAAAGCGATGAGAGTGCTCCCATAAAGGTAGTGCCTCCATATCTTCAACAAAAAACTCTGCTGCCGGCTCCAAGTCGTGAGTAGGGTAGTTCCTCGTGAATCTTAAGTGTCGCCTTTAGCATACGCGACCACCTTCGATGTTGCATCAAGACGCATCCCAATCCCTGGTGTGACGCGATCACAATACACCTCGAAAGGCTCTTGGGTTGAGGCAAAATCAGACAGCGCTGTCGTCAAAAGTTCCTTCAGTCTTTGAAAACTGGCTTCACACTCCTCGGTCCAGGCAAAAGGTTGATCCTTCCTCGTCAGTCGTGTAAGAGGCGCGACAATCTTCGAGAAACCTTCAATGAATCTTTGGTAATAGCCTGCTAAGCCGACAAAACTCCTGACCATCTTGAAAGTAGTGGAGCGAGAGTCTGAGTGAGGTGCTAGAGGCAGGGAAATTGAGCTAGGCAGTGCTAATAGGGTTTCTAAATGAATGGGAGAGACTGGGGAAAGAGGGATAGGGAGCGGCGCATAGGATTGAACGAGAACACAAGAAGAGCGGTTGAATTGTGTTGAAAATTTTTCGCAAACTTTAAGTTAAAGACAACTTTTAAACAAGTTTTTTTTTGAAAATGTTAGTTACTGGAAGCTGAAAAGAATACCGGACATTGAAATGAAAACTGTTTTTCTCGCAATGCAGAAATAAAGTCAAAGCAATAGAAAGTGAGACACAGAGATTTATAATAGTTCACCACCAACCTGGTAGCTACGTCTAGTTCCTTTGTTCCTGAATGATTTTCACTATAATCACACTAATTACAAAATTTCTTAAGAGTATTCTACTGTCACAAACTTGACAATACTCTTAATTTCTCAAAACGACTCAATACGTTCGAGCCTTTGAGGAACAAGCCTATTACAAGGCAATACAAGTTTTACAAAGATGTTTTGAATACAATCAAATAACTCTCAACAAGAGAGGATGAAAAACTTTAAGTTCAAAGCAAATAGCTTTCTAAAAGAAAGAATAAGACACTGAAGTTCAGTTCTTGGTTTGTAGAGTTCTTGGCACAGAAACTTTGGTTGCTCACTTGTATAATAACTCTAGCAGTGTTGTCAATAGTTCTAGCAACCTTCTTCAATGGGGAGCTTGGAGTATTTATAGACTTCTTGTAGAATATTACCGTTGCAGTAGAAATCAGCTCCAAATCATTGAGTGGGGTAATTTGAAAATGTCCTTTTCTTCTTTTACAGAGAATTTCAAAATAGTACATTTATTACCGTTTGTACTGTTTGCTTTTCAATCAATTGCAGCCTGGCACAAGTGTACAAATTTTGTCTTATCAAAATGTGTCACCTTTGATTTCTCGTACATAGAATTGAGCGTACAAAATCGAATTTGAGTTTATTTCAGGATATGCTGAGGTATAGAGCAGAAAGAATAAACATGACTAGCACGTGTTTCATTAAATAACTAGATGCTCGCTCAAAATGCATAAGACGCTTGCTACAGATTGAGTTCCACGTGTCTTAAGTATTACATAACTGGAAGCTCGCTTGTATGCATATACCAGATACTAAGGTTTAACCGGATGCAGACACAGCACAGCACAAAAATATTCATCATCTTGTAAAACTTCTTCTTCTTGCTTGAGTGATGTTATAAATATAAATGATTTTAATTCTTACACACTTCAAGACTTATCAGAAGGTAAATTGTTCTAACATAGATACTTTGTTATCATCAAAATTATTGAGGGCCTAAACTTCTCAATCGTTTAGGCTCCAACAATCTCCCCCTTTTTGATGATGACAAATCCAAGGTTAATGAACAATTTATTTTCAAAAATAACTACAAGGGTCTCCCCCTGAGTTTAACAGTCAAGTATAAACATGTATTTCAAAAAATATTTTCAAATAAATCCGAGAATCAGAGCATTTATATTTCAACAAATATATATTCATGTATCATAGCATTTCCAAGTATCAAAGCATCAATATATAAGTATCAAAGAGCAGATGCTTAATAATACGCAGAGTATATCGGGGCATAATAAGAATATCAGATGCTGAATAAAATACACTATGTAAGATGATTAATGATGCTATGCATTGCATGATATGTGGTACTTTGGCATTCATCAATCCTTAACTTTTACTCCCCCTTTTGTTATCAGACAAAAAGAGTGTAAAACACATCATAGTCAAAACAAAAATAAACACGTGAGAAAATATTGAAGTAAAAAATTCAACTGATTTATATATAAACTTGAAGTATCAGAGCTAAAACAATACATAAGGGTTTTAAAAACACAAGAAAATTAAGGAGGTGGTAGGAGTTAGTTAAGGTGGTCTATAAGGGTTTAAACAACACTTTCAAGCCGTGTCACTGATCTTGTTGCTTCCACGAAGTGTTCAAATTGGGCTCTGGAAATGGTAACAGGTTCATCAGGGTCAATAGGAGGAGGAGGTTCTGAAATCCATTCAACTTGTTTAGCCCTTTGTGCAAGTCTAGGCCAAAAGATTGCCCTTTGCCATCTCAGAGTAGACTTCTTGATGTGGTCCAGTAGAACTCCTTGAGACAGTTTGAGCCTTCTTTGCTTTTTCTCTTGAAACTCTTGAAAGAACTTATCATTGGGTAAGCACCCTTTGATGTATCTTGTGAATTTTTGTCTTGTTTCAACCAGCAGGGTAGGAGGTCTTATCACAACACATTGTAGCATATCATCAAAGTGCACAATGGCTAGATTGGTGTCCCAAACCTTCCTTATTTCTCCAACTTCTTCAATATCTGCTTTCTCAGCAAGTGAAAGTCCAGAGGATCCAATATACTTGGATTCTACTTTGAGCTTGGTTAAATAGACTTCCATGGCATGACTCTCTGATTTCTCTTCAACTTTTGCCATATGAAAGTATTTGGTCTGATACTTTCATGGAGCCTTTTTGAAATCTTCCAAGGTGAATATCCTAGGAAGTCTTTGAGGGACTTTTGCTTTTTTCTTTTCTGGGATCAGCCAAGGCAGCCATATTTGCCTATCAGGAACAATCTTCACTGAGACCAAAGCAGAATCTCTATGAAGCAGAGCCATTTCGTATCTCTTCATCTCCATGTACTGATTCAGAAAGGCTCTTTCATCGTCTGATATCCACCTTCCACACTCTTCAAGAGTCAGTGGTTCATTTTGTGGAAGTGTCAAAGGCAGGTCAAAAGACAATGGAAGTATGCCATAGTTTGGAAGAGGGCCTGAGTCTTCCACCAAAAGACATTTCGAGGATATCATTGTAACTGAAAGGAGGAATCTCCAACCTTGCAACTCTAGAAGTGAAAGCCTTGAGATGCCATAAAGAGGGATGATCATAAACAAAGTGATATTCCTTTTCTCTAATGGGGACAGGTTTTTCAGGTTGTAATCTGATCCTTGAAGGACCAAAGTATGTGGTGTCTGTTGTTGAGGGTGTTGATGATGAAGTGGATGAGGAAGTGGAAGTGGGAGTGGCAATGATTGTGGTGGTTCTGTGTATGGTGGGGAATCTGTAAAAATGATTAAAAGTGTGAGAGAGGGATGAGGCAATTTCTAAGGTGAGAGAGGTGATAGAAGAGGAAGTGGATTGAGGTTTGTATACGGTTAAGGTTTCAGATGAGGTTAAGGTTTGAATAGGTTTAGGTGTTTGGTTTGCTAAGTACCAGTAAATCATTCCTGATGAGGTAACAAAAGGTTTGATGGATTTAGACTGATCTGATAATGGAAGTGGTTGTTGAGGTGGAGTGGGAGCAGAGGTGGATAGAGTTTTGGACTTTGATAAGGTCAAAGTGCCAGAAAGTGGACGTGGTTTCTTGGTGGTTGTTTATGAGGTTTGTGGTATTAGTGGTCTGGTAGGTGGAGGTTGTGGTGAAGACACAGACAGAGGAGATGCAGTGATAGGATCATCTCTATCAAATGTAACAACAAAGTCATCAGCGAAGTTAGGTACCTTTGGCTTCTCAAATAGCTTGATTATTCTCCTATGCTTGGATTGTCTTTGTTGAACCACAGCTGGAGGTTCAATAGGAGCTTGCTTCTCAAAACCAGATGCAGAAGTTAGTTGAACAGCTTCTTCTTTCTTTTTCTCCATGATTCTCCTAAGAGGAGCCTTATCATCATCATCATCATCATCATCATCATCATCATCATCATCATCATCATCATCAGCTTCTGGTACAGTAGGCAGCTTCTTCTATACCTTGCTTCTGGTCATCTTGACCGAACACTCAGCATTCCTCTTCTCACAGATGCGGAGCTTTTTGGTGAGCTTCTGGTGGGTTTCCTTTGAGTTTTAGCAACAGGAACAAGTGCTTGTGTATCACTAGCAACAACAACTTCATCTTCTTCCTTGACTTTCTGAATCAATTAAGAAGAACACAAACCTATTCTGACTAGGTTTGCTTTTCCAAAAAATCAGCCAGAGTCATTACCCCTTTTCCAAAGTATTTTTCTTTATCTTCCCCTGTCAAAGCTGCCAACTTTCTTACAATCCCTTCCTTCTCCATGAGTTTAGAGAGAAAAACAGCATAGGGAGTGGTTTTGTAGACATGCTTCTCTTCAGAGGATCCCTTCCTCGAATTCACGACAGCATACTTTAGTGTGGTCATTAACAATCTTAGCAGATTGACTTTATTACCAACCCTGTAGTGACTCATGATAAATTTTTGTTCATTGTTCACAATGTCAGATGATCCAGCCTTTAAAATAACACATTTTGAGATCAGCTTGTGAAGAACCCTATAGTGAGACTTCAAATTCTTTGCAATCAGGGGCTTTTTCGAAGCTTTCAGTTGTTGATAGTTCTCAAATAAAGCTTCATCCACAGCTTCTATACCATTAAATGTTGTTTCCCATCCTTTAGAATAGCTTGCTCCTTCATCAGAGCATTCAATAAGTTCAACAATGGCCTTTAGAGTTGCCACAAACAGAAAACCATTTATATAAGCCTTGAGGAGGCTTCCAACATGAAGTCTAGCATTTACCCAGAGTTCTCTAACCACGTTGAGAAGCACTTCCTTTGGTTCCCATTGAAAGTAGTTTTTCCAACCTATACGAGTCAATCCATCAATGAAATCAAAACTGAATCTTGCTAGATGAGTGAGATTAACCCTATTTTCAACTAGGACCTTTCCTTCGGTCATGGTGTCGAACATGGCAGTGGTCTCATACACTTGAACGTTCGTCATAGAAGTAGGGTAGAGGAGCTTGTGGATGAGGTTTAGGGTTTTCAAAGAGAAACAAAGAGCAGTTTGTAGAAGAAACAGAGAGAGTACACAGTACGAAAGTGGGAGAGGTAATGGAGTAGTGGAAAAGGTTTTGAAAGAATAGTATAACTATTTCTGTAAAACCGTTTCACATTTCAAAGAATAAAAATAAATAAAAAAGAAAATAGAAATAAAGATTCATTTTCATTAAATGCGCAGTTGCCAAAATCAAAAGTAACACAGTAAAAACATTATTGAAAACGTAAATAAATCATGACTCAGTACGTGATGAAGAGAAACTTCAGCACACACACATTTTTCACGTGTGTAACCAGATGCTAACATATATTCACCAGATGCTGACTGATGCTAAATGAATGACACATAAGATGCTTACTCATTCAGATGCTGAGATCATACCAGGTGCAAACAATAAGATGCATGATGCACAAGACGCTGAGATTAACTAACTCTTTTATAAGATGAAAGTTTAAATTTCTTCTTATAAAATTGAACCTATCTTCAACAAGGGGTTTTGTAAAAATATCAGCCCACTGATGATCAGTGTCAACAAAGTTTATTTCACGTACTCCCTTCTGAACATAGTCTCTTATAAATGATGCTTAATCTCAATATGCTTTGCTCATGAATGCAATATGAGATTTTTTATAAGACATATGGCAGATGTATTATCACAAAAGATAAGAATATTACTCTCTTTAATCAAGTAGTCTTCAAGTTGATAAATCATCCACAGAAGTTGAGAACTGCAACTTGCTGCTGAGATGTATTCAGCTTCTGCTGTTGAGAGTGCAATTGTAACATCCTCATTTTTTTAATCTTGCTTAATGTGTGTTTATGTGTGACTAAGTGTATTTGTGTGCCCTGGGTAGGGATTTGTGTGTTTTGACTGCATGCTTGACCTTTCGGTAGTGTGCTCGCTTTTTGTGCTTGTAAGAGAGCATGTGTTGGGGTTTAATATGTTATTTGAGGTTGGAATAGTGTTTGATGAGGCTTTGGTATGAGTCTTGGAAGCCTGGTTAAGTTTGAGAACGATTGGAGTTGAGTTTAGGGTTTTCATGTGTTAGTACCTTTGAGCAAGTGAGAGCTTTTGGACGAGTATATGAGACTTAGAAACTTTGTTCTTAAGTCCATTTGATGTCCTCTTGTGTTAGGAATCCTATTTAAGTGTTAGGGTATCGAGTTCTGGATCGCACGGAAATCGGAATCGAAGAAATCGCGCGAAAACGGGCAAGTTTGCGCAGGAGCACGTGACGCGCGCCTGCTTTGCCTATGAACGCGTATGACGCACACTGGTGCATGGTGTGCCAGCAGCATGTGGCAGTTTTGACACGTGGCATGTGAGCCAATGGGAATGGGACACGCGACGCGCATGCAAGCAACAACTTCCGGACGAAGTTATCTCACCGAAGCGCGCGCTGCGCATTAAAGCGCCGCGTGACGGCATGGAAGGTATAAAGACATAAAAACGAGCGTGATGCACTTAGGAACGCGTGCGATGCACGTAATGTGTTTTACGAGGGCGCATGGCGCGCGCCCGGTGCACTAAGGGCCGCGCGCAGTGTATTGCTTTCTGGCTATTTAAAGCCATAAATCCCTTTGATATGATTTTTTCAATTATCCTTCCTAAAACTCGACCTGAGACACCCTTGGATCAGATTTCCACCTTTGTTGACCTTTCCAAGCTTGGTGATCATCATCAAACTCATTTCAATTCTCCGTTCATCAATCTGACGGTGTTAATTCGTCTGTTACCATTCGGGCTTGTTAGGGTTTATCTCCGATCGCCGTTTCGTTGAGGTAAATCTAAATCCCATCTACTGTTCATCTCTGATTCAGGTTACAATTTGTTAATCTTGAATTGATTCTAGTTCTTAACCCCAATCAGACTATGTTTTGGTCCCTGGTTTGACCGTGAGGGTACCGAACGAGATAGGGTTTTGCCGGAACTCCCAGAGGAGATTCCATGGGTCACGAAACTGAGACTAAGGTCTCTGTTCTTCATGTCCAAATTCTGATTTCATGGTTCCTTGGTTTGTTTGGATTGTTCCTCATTACCTGTTCTTCGTATTTTAGGGTTTTGGCGATAGTGCGGGTACCTTATCTGAATTTTTTTTGGGTAAGTTGAGATTCTGGAACTTGATTGCCAGCCTCTGGCCGTGGCCTTTCTTGTTCTTTAGTTAGTTTATTAGTTGCCTTAATTCTAATCCGAGTGCGTTTCTGTGTTTCCGGTTAACTGTGATTTGTTCTGGCGTGTTCAGTGATACTGTTTGGTAACTCTGGACTTATCCCTTGTGGTTGGCTGAACTGGAACATAGAGTAGGAGTGTTGATGTGATTGTTGGTGAGTTCGTGATTCCATCTCAGTGTCCAGTTTGCTTTTGAGTACTCCAAATACCAGGTGGAAGAGAGAATGCACTTTCATTGGGTTCTGTATAGTAAATATGATTGTTTGGCATGTGTAGGGTACCTAAGCCCTACTAGGGGTTGATGTCAGTAACACCTAAGGATAGGGGTTACGGTGTGCCATATCTAAGGATAGGCGTGGTAGACCTATCAACTAACATAAGATTATTTTATTATTAAATGTGATTGCCTGATAATATGCTTAACTATGAGATGTGTCATATGTGCTCTATGTGAGTAGTAACATGCTTAGGTTAACATGGTTAATTGTACTATATGGGTGGAAATGTGTTGCCTGTTGTCCTAGCATGCTTAAATGATTAAGTATAACCTATTGACATGCATGAACCTGATTGTGGGATATTTTGGGAATGTGTGCATAATACGATGTGAGACATATGATTATGAGGTGTTGGATGCATGCATATGATATTGCATTAGTAACCACTCCGTTCTTGACAAGAATGTGATGTGGAGAGAATCAATACAAAATTTTTTCTTCCTCAAGCTCTTTAGAGCTCTCGGCCAACACACACACATAGGGGACAATTGTAAAAAAGTTTATATCAACCAAACCACATCATTCAACACCTAATTTATTTTCCCGAAACATTCAATTTTTTTACAAAACAAAACCATTACTCAAACACATACCCTATCATGGCTATTCAAGCATCAAGGGTTTTCCAAAATTACACATTTCCTTTGATCAAATCCAAAATTAACAACAACAACTACTATATCAAGTATTAAGGAGTAATAACCCCAAATTAATTGCTTGATTCACATGAGAAATCACATAGCCCCTTTCCCTTAGACCATTCGACCTAGGGTTTAGAAAAATTGGGGAAAATTTGTTGATCTCTCCCATGATCATAGTCAAGCCATAAACAAAGCATTAAACAAAGAAAGAAGCAAAAATAACAATTCCTACACCTACATTAAACCCCCACGGTTTTGGGAGGAAAATAAAGGGGAAAAATGGTTGTCTCCAACTTACTTACAAGGTTAAGAAGAAGATAACAAGAGGAAGAAGAAGCTAGGAGCAATAGAGGTTGAGAAATGGAGGTGGATTCACGCCACGAAGAAGAAGAAGGAAGCCATGGATTGAGCTTGGTGTTTCTCACACATGAACAAGGTGAAAGGAAAAGAAATGAAGTGGTAACAAGGGGAGGGCGGTTGTGGCCTGAATAGGCTATAAGGGAGGAGAAAAAAATTAATTAAACAAGTGTTTAATACTTGGTTAAAAATGGGTTAGAAAAAGGCACCACTAATTAACCTCCAAAAGTGTGACACCTACACACTAAAAAGCAAGATTCTAATCTAATCACCAAGTCTAACATCTAATCTCTCTCTTCTCATGATTACCCTCTAATCCTAGAGTCTTGAGTGTCCTAAAAAAATACAGCATCGAGTAATCGCGTTACCGATTAATTCTTTTGCCGATTAAATCACGAAAATTAATTTACTTAGAAATTAATTCTCCGCGTGATAATAATTTATCATAAATGATAAAAACAATTGAAAACACTCAATCATAATCACAACAAGTTACGATTCTATTCTCATCGAAATCAGAGTTTGTTTAAAATTTTATTGCGGATAAAAACTACCCGGGGATTCAAAATACGGCGAAACTTTGTTAGAATTTTTCGAAGATTTTTGAACCATGAATTAATATGAAATATTAATTCTCAAATTTAATTTTATCTTGATTTAATTCAATCACTTATTTAGCAAACAAGAAACTGCTTATTATAGCATAAATACGGGAAATTACACTATAATAACGTTAAATACGCATCGTAAAAATTATGGATGTTACATTTTTGATTTAGGGGCTATTTTAAAAATTTTTTTGACAACTTGTGATTGGAATAAGATTGTTGTTAATTTTAGAATTAGCTGATAATTAGCATTGAAGTTTTATGAGTTTCAACTTGTCTGTGTAAACCACTAAATGTGAGATTTGAGCCTAAATGAGAGGTCATATCATATTATTACCTCTTTTTTAATTGATTGAGTGATATTTTTTTCCATGTTGTGCATTTTAGAACTTGTACTGAGACCATAGCGAAGCAAATATAAATTTACTTTCATGTAAAACTGATAGGGGCAAATTTAGGAATTTTTCAGGCTTACTTCAATTTTGTAAACATCTTACCACTAGTTGCCCATTTTGTGGTTATTATTTTTATTGATTATTATTTTTATTGTGGTAACCTTGAAAAATACAGTTATTAGAGCAATCAGTGGCAAAAAAATAAAGAAATAATGTGAGAATCCCTCGGGAAAGTTTATAAAAAGGATAGCAAATATTTTCCCCTCCTAGAATTATTAAGTTTTAAATTGTTGCATAAAAAGCATGAAATGAGAAAAGGAAAAAAAAAGAAGAAAAAAGAAAAGAAAAAGAAAGAGAAAAAGAAAAAGAAAAGAATGAAAATCTATTTTAGCCTTCACGAAATAATTAAAAAAATGTTGTTGTATATTAAAGGGATCAAGCTCTTTACAGTTATAAAGAGAAAAAAAAATGTTACTTTTTTAGTTGATTTATTTCTGGCCCCTTTGTATAACATTTTCTTTATGTTATCCCACCTAGCATTATTACCTTGGCCCCATTACAACCCATGAAAGACCTTTTTTCCTTTTTGCATGATAAGTGAATTTTTAATAGTAGAGTTTTGGTCAATGTACAAGCCTATGGCAATGTCACTTCTTTGGGAAAATTTGAGCGTTAATGACTACACCTTTAAACAATTTGAGAGTGGTGAAAAGAGTGACTTATAAATCACAAACTTGGTGAACTTGTTGAACTTACATCTCTAATTGGACATTCTATTACTTAGCACTTCTTATGATATTGCTCTGTTGTCATGTATCTCATTTATGCCCCTAGTCAGTAAATTCAATTTTTCTTATAATTATCCAAGTAGTTTCCTTGAGGACAAACAAAGCTTAAGTGTAGGGATGCGTTAATACTCAAATTTGTCTATTTTTATGAGGTATTTCCAGTACTAAAACATGTTAATTTGCGCTATTTAAATTACAAAAGTACTCATTTATGCCCCATTTTGTAGAAATATCACAAAGACAACACTTGAAGCAAAAGATGCGAAAACGGACCAAAAATAACAAGATTTGGAGAAATTTTGGCAATTATGGACTTGCAGTACGGCCTGACATCCAGTCAGTACGGCCGTACCTATTCAAGCACAATAGTAGGTGTTGGAATCAAGTGGATTCAGAAACAGTGACCCTTAATTGTTTTGATGATAAGAACAATTTATCCTCTGATGAGTTTGTTAGTGTGCAGAAACTAGTGAGTAAGTCACTATACATAAGATGAATATGTTTCAGAAAGCTTTGGCTTTGTGCGTAATTCACCCTCCAGTCTTTTGAGTTAAGTCTGGCATGAAGACTCTGGTAATAGCTAATGACGACAGCATCTTATGGATTAGCTTTGTTAACAAAGCTCTGGTAAACCATGCTCTGGTAAGATTAAGCTCTGTTGGACTACACTCTATTAGAATCCTGCATCATGTACAATAAGGCTCTGGTACATGAAAACCTAACTGAAAATAAGCTCTGGAAGAGTTAGACTCTGGTACAGGCTTACTCTGGTAAGCAGAGTATTACTGTATCAAAGATCATCTGGTAGAAGATGCCTCTGGTATACAACCAGATGAACGTGAACACAAGAAGGGGGTTGAATTGTGTTGAAAACTTTTCGCAAAGTTTAAGTTAAGAACACTTTTAAAACAAGTTTGTTTGAAAAACGTTTGTCACCGAAAGCTGAGAAAGGACCGGACGCTGAAGTGTTGTTTATAAAAACTTGTTTTTCTTTGCAAGACAAAAGTAAAGGTAAAGCAGTAAAGAATAAGACACAGAGATTTATACTAGTTTACCACCAAACTGGTAGCTACATCTAGTCCCTTCGTTCCTAGAGGATTTTCACTATAATTAACCTGATTACAAATTCCTTGAGAGTATTCTACTGTCACAAACTTGACAATACTCTTAACTTCTCAAAATAACTCAGTACGTTCAAGCCTTTGAGGAAACAAGCCTGTTACGAGGCAATACAAGTTATATAAAGAAGTTTTGAATACAAGCAAATAACTCTCAACATTAGAGGATGAAAAAAACTTAAGCTTAAAACAAATAACTTTCTAAATGAAAGAATATAAGACGCTGAAGTTCAGTTCTGGTTCTCAGAAACTTGGCACAGAAACTTGGTTGCTCACTTGAGTAATAACTTTAGCAGTATGTAGTTTCTAGCAAAGTTGTCCGCCTTCTTCAGTGGAGAGCTTGAAGTATTTATAGAAATCTTTGAGGATATTACCGTTGCAGAAATACACAGCTCCAAATCATTGAGTGATGAAATTTGAAAATGTCCTTATCTTCCTTTTTAGAGAATTTAAGAATAGTACACTTTACCGTTTTGTACTATTTGCTTTTCAATCATTTGTAGTGTTCGAATTTTGTCTTATCCCAAAGGCGTCACCTTTGATTCCTCGTACAAAAGAATTGAGCGCATAAAATCAAATTTGAATTTCGTTCCAGAATAGCTGAGGTAAAGAGCAGAAAGAATAAACGTGACCATCACGTGTTTCATTAATAAGACGGACGCTCAGTCAGAATTCATAGGACGCTCGCTACAATGATGCATTCCATGTGACTTAAGAAATGCTATACCGGACGCTCGCTAGAAGTGTAAGTATAAGATGCTTGAGTGAGCCGGATGCAGACACATAAGAAATTATTCATCTTCTTGTGAATTTCTTCTACTTGCTTGAGTGAGTTATAAAATACACAGTTAATTAAGTGTGTGGCGATCGTACCTTCAATTAGTTAACGAAACTCTAGAGATAATTGAACCTGTGTATTCTGCCGGATCAAGGATTATATGTTCGTTTCCAGTCAGTCATTGAATTGATAAATCTATTGATGCTTTATGCTCTTTCTATTTACTTGCTTTGAATGATCAAACAAAATAATAAATTAGGAGGAAGACTGTTAACATTGCATGATCATTGGGAGTTAATAGCTTTTGAATAAATGATTGGTAATCAGTAAGAATTGTTAGTCATGTTATAAATTAATCAAATACACAGATATAAGTATTACTGAACCCATTACCTTAGTGCTTTTATTATCTAATTCCTTTCTTAAATATTTTGTAATTTCTTTACTATTTATTTTTATGCACTCTTTGTTTAAGTTCACTCGAACCATTTGTCTAAATAACAAATTGCTCTAAGTAGAGTAGTAATCATTTCAATTCACTGTGGAGAAGATAATCTTTTATACTATAACTTGACGTGATCGTGCAGTTGCGATCTCGACCGAACAAGTTTTTGGTGCCGTTGCTGGGGAATTGTTAATGATATTGATCGAAATGATTAATTGTTAATTTAGACACTTTTTGTAATTATTTTCCTTTTTCTTATTTTATTTTTTCTTTCTTGTCATTTTAATTTTATTATCACCTCCTGCATGGATGGTTTTATCTCCTACATGGACGGTTAGCTTTTATTTTTATATTTCGTCTCCTGGTTGGAAGACTAGATTTTATTTTGTGTAGCGTCTCCTGGTTGGAAGACTAGATTTTCTTACTATTTTATTACTTAAACTTATTATTTAGCGTCTCCTGGTTGGAAGACTAGATTATTTTTTCTTTCTTTTAATTTTTCTTTTCTTCTCTTTAAAAAAAATTATGGATTCTCTTTTTGTTTGTGAGTGTTGTGGTATTTTTACAAACACTACAGATGCAAGCCACAAATCCATAGAAAATAAAATATCAGTTTTAGCTCAATTGATAAACCAAAAATGAAAGAGAGACCACCTTGCTTAATCAACCAGAGCCTAAAAATGAAATCATCATTTCTGAGGATGATGAGAAGTTAATTGAAGGTACTGAGTCCGACACTTGGTCTCAGACAGAGTTTGACCTTCAGGCCATGCTTGACATTTGGCCTAATGCGTCTGACACTTGGCCTGAGAATGAGTCTGACACTTGGTCTGAGACTGAGTCTGACATTTGGCCTGACACCAAGTCTGATACTTGGCCTGGGACTCACTCTGAAACTTGGTCTAAGCTAGAGGTTGAACCTAAGCATGACTCACAACCATCCTTAGAAAAGATCAAAGTTCTTACAGAAGAGAATGATTCTAAGGAAAGCGAGAGAAACCTCCCAGTACTTAATGAAGAGCAAGAGATGAAAGCCCCAATTACTTTGGGACAGACTCTTGTAGTCAATATTGGCGAGGCAGCCATTGAGGTTCACAAAGGAAAGGTAACTATTAAATCTGGTAAGGAAAAGGATATTTCACAATCTTTGAATTTTAACCCCTCTCCTTCAATTTCTAGTTACTATATTGACGATGTGGTTGCTGTTAACAATCCTCCTTTAATTTCTTTTGATTTTATTAATAATGTGGATGTTTTTGTTAATAAGTTTGCTGGTTTAAGAATGCAGGAAGCTTTGAAATACATTACTAACTTGCATGATCCTAATATGTTTGTGGGGGATATTAAAGTAAAAATTGCATCACTCCATGATAACTCTCCACCACCGCAAAGAAAGAGGTCAAGCAACTTGGACCACATGGTCAAGAAATGGCGAAGAGGGAATGCGCTAAATGCAAAATTCACTCTTGGAGAACCCACTGGTTGACCACTTCTAAGGAATCTGTCAAGCTCAGGACGTTAAATAAAGCGCTTTGCAGGAGACAACATGTGTTTATATTATTTCAGTTTATTTTATGTTTACCATTCCATTTTTGTCGACAGTTCACTCTTCACTTACTTCAACTGTGACAAACTGTCAGTTTTGGGATGAAATTTACCTACTGTACCCCCTCCAGAATATGCTCGTGAAATTTTCTACAGGGGAGTCCCTTTCCCTCTTTACTTTTTTAGCACTTGATTCTAATGTTATATCTTTATGTGCTTATGCTGTGATTACTAGTATTGGGGACAACGTTGGAAATTAATGTGGGGAGGAGTTAACCACTTGATTTTTGGTTATTATTGTTTTGAAACAAATTAAAGCTACTAATTTTGGGGCGAAAAACTTGAACTTTTTAAAGACAGCTTTTGATGTTTATTGAGATGATATAAATTTGTGAAAGTTGAAAATTAGAGATGAGCCCTTGATTGAAATTTTTTCCATGAAATAGCTTCTAAAAGTGAGGATTTGAGCCTGATTTGGGTTTGCACATTGTTGCAAGATTATCATAATCCTATTCTTCATGAGAGTTGTTTTCATTGAACATTGTGTTCTAGAACTTGACATGTGACCATTCAAAGCGAAACTAATTTATAGAATTTTTGGAAAATGATTGGGGCATTTAGGATTTGTTTCTAGCCTACTACACTTTGCGATTAAATTTCACCACTTAGTTAACCACTTTGAGTTTTAAAAAGAAGTTTTATTCTATAAACTCTGATTTGATTGGAAAAAATGACAGATTCGGGTACCCTTTTTTTATTAAAATGGAGCAGCTTGGTTTTGGTGACAGATATATATTTCAATGGAAATGTGATAATGCAGAGACTTATTCCTAAAAAAAAAGAGATATTTGTAATGAGGAACTCTGATAAAACAAGGAAAATGTGAAAAAAGAAAAGTTTGGTGCTCTGTTTAAAAGTGAACATATATCTGAAGCTCCAATTTGATTCAAAAGGATAGTTGCTTAAAATTGATTATTTACTATAGCCCTTGAAATATCCTTTCTTTTAATTTTCATACCTTAAATTTTCACCTCTGGCCTCATTACAATCTTATAAAAGTCCCATTGATTTCAAAATTGTCTATAAATCATTAGTCGAGTCTTGGTTTATCGTCAAGCTTATGGTAATGTTTTGTCTATGAAATTTTTTTCTGAATTCTCCTTACCCATTGATACACTTGAGAGATTGAAATGGAGTGACATATTCTTGGTTAGTTTGATTTCGAAGGTGCTTATTTTTCTAATTATCAAATGAAGTGAAAAATATTTCTCTCAAAGAGATAAGAAGCTGTCGTTCAAAAAAGAAAAAAACATTTGCTCTGCCCCATTAATTGGTCAGCTATCATTGTTAAAATAATTTTGGGAAATCAAAAACCAATTACTTTGTTTGAGAGCATGCAAAGCTCAAGTGTGGGGGAATTGATAACACCAATATTGCATCATTTTTATAAGGATATTAGAATGTGATTTGAATAATTATTGAATATTATCAATTGAAATTCACTCTCTTTCAATCTAAATAGTGCAGAAATGGAAAATTAGGCAATATGGTGGTCAAATACAAATTTGGGATTGAAATAGGCTCAGAATACTAAGCACGGCCTTCGCATAATATAATGAAGCATGTTTATGCTTACCTGAAGCAACAATTAGCCACGAGTGCGCCTCACGCGCGTCCACGCGCTCCTCGGATAGCTGGTTGATATTTTAATCATATATGGAGCTGTAGATATCAGATTAAGGTGTTCTTTGTGGCGTTGGAAAGCTAAGAGAATTTCCTACAACTTTGTCACAAATTGGATGGATTCTAACATTAAGCACGTCCTCTTCATCATGAAGCACGGCCGTGCTCAACAAAAAAAATCAGAAAATCACTTCGGCAAGGTCGGTGACACGTAGACAGGCTGTAAAGGGAGCACGACCTTGGAGCACGCCCAAATTTTTTGCCTATAAAAGCAACGCTCAGCAGAACATTTGAAGTTCCCCGGGATTGATTCTCTCCCAATTCTCTTCTTCTCTTGTTACCTTCTAGTCTTATTTTGTTTGTTTTCTTATATTATGTTGTGTAACTAATCCCATCACTGAGGTGATGGGGGATCTTTTACTTTATCTGTGGTATCTTTATGATTTATAATGTGAGTGTTTAAATCTTTTTGATTAAATTATTCCTGGTGATATTTCTTTAATAAAAGAATTATCTACGCCTTACACAGTTAATTAAGTGTGTGGCGATCGTACCTTCAAGTCGTTAACGGAACTCTAGGGATAATTGAACCTGTGTATTTTGCCGAATCAAGGATTATATGTTCGTTTTCAGTCAGTCATTGAATTGATAAATCTATTGATGCTTTATGCTCTTTCTATTTACTTGCTTTGAATGATCAAACAAAATAATAAATTAGGAGGAAGACTGTTAACATTGCATGATCATTGGGTGTTAATAGCTTTTGAATAGATGATTAGTAATCAGTAAGAATTGTTAGTCATGTTATAAATTAATCAAATACACAGATATAAGTATTACTGAATCCATTACCTTAGTGCTTTTATTATCTAATTTTTCTTAAATATTTTATTATTTCTTTACTACTTATTTTTATGCACTCTTTGTTTAAGTTCACTCGAACCATTTGTCTAAATAACAAATTGATCTAAGTAGAGCAGTAATCATTTCAATTCCCTATGGAGACGATAATCTTTTATACTATAACTTGATGTGATCGTGCACTTGCGATCTCGACCGAACAAGTTTTCGGCGCCGTTGCCGGGGAATTGTTAGTGATATTGATCGAAATGATTAATTGTTAATTTAGACACTTTTTGTAATTATTTTCCTTTTTCTTATTTTATTTTATTTTTATGTTTTATTTTTTCTTTCTTGTCATTTTAATTTTATTCTCACCTCCTACATGGATGGTTTTATCTCCTACATGGACGGTTAGCCTTTATTTTTATATTTCGTCTCCTGGTTGGAAGACTAGAATTTATTTTGTTTAGCGTCTCCTGGTTTGAAGACTAGATTTTATTTTGTGTAGCGTCTCCTGGTTGGAAGATTAGATTTTCTTACTATTTTATTACTTGAACTTATTATTTAGTGTCTCTTGGTTGGAAGACTAGATTATTTTTTCTTTCTTTTAATTTTTCTTTTCTTCTCTTTAAAAAAAATTATGGATTCTCTTTTCGTTTGTGAGTGTTGTGGTATTTTAACAAACACTACAGATGCAAGACGAATTCTCTTTTCGTTTGTGAGACCACCTTGCTTAATCAACCAGAGCCTAAAGACGAAATCATCATTTTTAAGGATAATGAGAAGTTAATTGAATGTACTGAGTTCGACACTTCGTCTTAGACAGAGTCTGACATTCAGGCCATGCTTGACATTTGGCCTGAGAATGAGTCTGACACTTGGTCTGAGACTGAGTCTGACATTTGGCCTGACACCAAGTTTGATACTTGGCCTGAGACTCACTCTGAAACTTGGTCTAAGCTAGAGGTTGAACCTAAGCATGACTCACAACTATCCTTAGAAAAGATCAAAGTTCTTACAGAAGAGAATGATTATAAGGAAAGCGAGAGAAACCTCCCAGTGCTTAATGAAGAGCAAGAGATGAAAGCCCCAATTACTTTGGGACAGACTCTTGTAGTCAATATTGGCGAGGCAGCCATTGAGGTTCACAAAGGAAAGGTAACTATTAAATCTGGTAAGGAAAAGGATATTTCACAATCTTTGAATTTAACCCCTCTCCTTCAATTTCTAGTTACTATATTGACGATGTGGTTGCTGTTAACAATCCTCCTTTAATTTCTTTTGATTTTATTAATAATGTGGATATTTTTGTTAATAAGTTTGCTAGTTTAAGAATGCAGGATGCTTTGAAATACATTACTAACTTACAGGATCCTAATATGTTGGTGGGGGATGTTAAAGAAAAAATTGCATCACTCCATGATAACTGTTGAGTTCTTAACAAGAATAAAGTGAACAAATATCAAAGGCAACCAATAACTAAATAATAGCAACCAAACAATCAACATGGTGCATGAAAAATAACACTAACAAAGGAGTAGAGAGTAGGAAGAGTAACACCGCAATTTGGTTACGCAGTTCGGCCCCAAAAAGTTGACCTACGTCTGCGGGAGAGAGCAGCCCTCCGTTTCACTATCAAAGAATCTTTACAAGAGATTACAATTGCTTTGAACCCCTTCAAAATGTCCAAGAAGAACAAACCCAAGAGTTCCCAATCCCTCTCTCTTTTCCTCTCTGAAAAACCTCTCAAGAACAACAATAGAGAAAGCCTTCAATCCTCCCTCTATGATTTCCTAAGACCCCAAGGTGTTTAACCGTGTTTCCCAGCCCCTAAAACCTCACAAAGACGCTCAAGAACGGCTGCACACAACCCTAGAATGACTGCACCTCTTACTACACGCTTCAAAGAATCAGGTTTATAAAACCCGACTGTGAATCGATTCACAGACATAGGTGAATCGATTCACCTAGTTAAAAAAGCCTCCCCTGCACGAATTAATGAAATGAATCGATTCACGCAAGCTTCCCATGCGATTCACAGAGGCGTGCTTCGATTCACAGAGACTCAAACATGCTTGAATCGATTCACATAGCTAGGGAATCGATTCCCAGTGTTCAAGAAACACTTTCAAGCAATTCCATGATCCTCCAAACTGATTTTAAGGCACTCTAAACTCCACAATTCTCCACCTTGACTTCAAATCAGTGGTGATGCTCAACTTTATCCATCAACCACTTGCTGCTCTCTCCATAAAATGGAATTACGTCTCAACGCAAATGATCAAGTCCAAGTGATCCTTGAACCTTGATCTAGGAAGATACTTGATGAACTTCTCACAACTATGCGTAATCCCCAATTCACCAATTTCATTGCGACTCCACCTTGAGTTGTCTTCACATGCTTCAAACCGCATTTCAAAGAGCCATACCTCCCTTTCCGGTTCTTCCCAATATTCATTCCAAGTGTCCTTTCCACAATGCCGAGATCTTTCATCTCAAATCCAGAAGCTAACTTCCCCTTGAGCATACTAATCTCCTCCTTGCTAGAACTTGCCTTTTGAATATCATTCACACTCTCTAACTCAAGATTGACCTTACACACAAGCCTCTCCTTGTACCTTGGTTCTTCAAACTCCGGAATACCTTCCGTCTTCATGAAGTTCCACTTGCATCCAACTACCCTTGCCTTTTCCGGTAGATTCACAAGTTCCCAAGTCCGGTTCTTCTCCAATGAATTCACACCTTCATTCATTGCCTTTAACCGTTTCTGACTCTCCATGCTTCCCATTGCTTCACTGAAGTCTCTTGGTCCCGAGTCTTGAACCTCTTCAGTCACAACCAAAGCATAACAAACAAGATCAACATACTCGTATCTCTTCGGTGCCACAGTCTCCCTCATTTCCCTATCTCTTGCCAACTGATAGCCAGGATCCACTCTTTGTTGTCTTCCTCTAGAACCTGATGGTGGAGGACTATCCTCCTCTTCATCATTCCCGGTCTCACTAGTGGTAGACTCCACCTCAAACTGAGTTTTCTCTACCTCCACTTCTGAGCTACTATCCTCCAGGTCTTTGCACTTCATCCCCATGCAGGTCTCATCGAAAGTGACATCCCTGCTTATGATAACCTTTGACCCTCCAGATTCCAAATTCCGTAACTTGTATCCCTTCACACCCTCCAGATATCCGATGAGGACACATTTCACAGCTCTAACATCAAGCTTGTCCTGCTTGATATGTGCAAAAGCCAAAGCTCCAAAAACCTTCAACTTGGAGTAGTCTGCCGGTCTCCCACTCCAAACCTCCATAGGTGTCTTGAAGTCTAACGCCGTTGATGGACATCTGTTGATCAAATATGCTGATGTACTCACAGCCTCGCCCCAGAAGCTTTTAGGCAACCCAGCTGCCAAAAGCATACTCCTCACCCGCTCCAAGATGGTCTTATTCATGCATGTTGCTAGGCCATTTTGATGCGGTGAGCCTTCCACGGTCCTATGCCTCTGAATTCCCTGTTTCCTGCAAAACTTATCAAAATGCTCTGAAAGAAACTCCAGGCCATTGTTAGTCCTTAAAATTTTCAGTTTAGTTCCTATTTGATTTCCTATGAGAGTATGCCATTCCTTGAACTTTTCAAAGGTGTCACTTTTGCTTTTCAAAATGTAGACCCATACTCTCCTAGAGAAATCATCAACCATGGTGAGGAAATAGGAACCACCCCCATGAGTACTCACTCTAGCCGGACCCCAAAGATCCAAGTGAATGTACTCAAAGGCTTTACTATAATGATGCATGTCACCCCCAAACTCAACCTTATGATGTTTGCCTAGTATGCACTTATCACAAAATTCTAGCTTATCCAATTTATCACCACCTAACAAACCTTGTTTAGCTAGTTCAACTAAACCCCTCTCACTAACATGCCCTAACCTATTATACCATAACATGGTTTTATCATGCAAGGTTTGGCTAGCTAATGATGCATGCCCAATAATAGTTGAACCCTCTAATATGTACAAACCACACATTTTAGTCCCCTTAGCTATTATCAATGCATCATGCGAAATTTTCATCATACCATGCTCAATACTAGTGCAATAGCCTAATCCATCAAACATGCTTATAGAAATTAAATTTTGCTTGAGTTTAGGAACATACCTCACATCTTGTAAAAGGAATTCGCGGTTGTCATACATCTTAAGACGAATTGAACCCATACCTTGAACTTTGCACGCTTCGTTGTCACCAAGGCGAACTACTCCACCTTGCTTGAGCTCCAAAGTTTCAAAATATTCCTTCCTTGGACACATGTGAAAAGAGCACCCGGAGTCCATAACCCAACTCCTCTCTGGTTCCCAACTCGTAACCACTAGAGCCCCTGCATCCTCATAACCATCCTCCATAGCAATCGCAACCTCCACGGAATCTTCATCGCCCCCTCTCTCGGGACAATCCCTCTTAAAGTGACCAACCTTATGACAATTAAAGCATTTGTACTTAGCTTTATTGTCCCCTTCCGACTTGGATTTCGCCTTAGGCTTTCCTTTACCGTTTCCTCTACTCTCATTCTTTCCCCTTGAGACACTCAAGCCTTCCCCACTATCTTTCACCTTCAAGTCTTGAAGCTTGGTTAGCTCCTTGGTCCTAATTGATTGTTGGACCTCCTCCAAGGTAATAGTGGACTCCTTGCCATAGAGGAGTACATCCTTAAAGTGTTCAAAGGACCTAGGCAATGAATTCAATAAGAGTAAAGCCTTATCCTCATCATCGAGTTTCACATCAATATTCAGTAGGTCATCGATAATTTTGTTGAATTCCGTTAGTTGCTCCACAATAGGTTTCGTCTCTACCATCTTGAATGAATATAGATGTTGTTTCAGACATAACCTGTGGGCCAATGACTTGGTCATGTACAACGATTCTAACTTTGCCCATATCTCCGCTGCGGTTTTCTCTCTTGCAACTTCCCTCAATGCCTTATTGCCAAGGCACAAGATAATGACACTTCTTGCCTTATCTATCATCTCCTTCTTCTCCGTTTGAGACAGGGTGGCCGGCATTCTTGCCTCACCCTTCAAGGCTTCAAAGCACTTCTGTTGAATAAGGATTGCTTCCATCTTCACCTTCCATAGACCGAAGTCATTATTACCGGAAAACTTCTCGATGTCCCATTTAATACCCATGGTGCACAGTTGAATTATTTGTTCCTCCCCACAGACGGTGCCACTTGTTGAGTTCTTAACAAGAATAAATTGAACAAATATCAAAGGCAACCAATAACTAAATAATTGCAACCAAACAATCAACAAGGTGCATGAAAAATAACACAAACAAAGGAGTAGAGAGTAGGAAGAGTAACATCGCAATTTGGTTACGCAGTTTGGCCCCAAAAAGATGACCTACGTCTGCGGGAGAGAGCAACCCTCCGTTTCACTATCAAAGAGTCTTTACAAGAGATTACAATTGCTTTGAACCCCTTCCAAATGTCCAAGAAGAACAAACCCAAGAGTTCCCAATCCCTCTCTCTTTTTCTCTCTGAAAAACCTCTCAAGAACAACAATAGAGAAAGCCTTCAATCCTCCTTCTATGATTTCCTAAGACCCCAAGGTGTTTAACCGTGTTTCCCAGCCCCTAAAACCTCACAAAGACGCTCAAGAACGGCTGCACACAACCCTAGAATGACTGCACCTCTTACTACACGTTTCTGCAGCGTTAGATTTATAAAACCCGACTGTGAATCGATTCACAGACATAGGTGAATCGATTCACCTAGTTAAAAAAGCCTCCCCTGCACGAATTAATGAAATGAATCGATTCACGCAAGCTTCCCATGCGATTCACAGAGGCGTGCTTCGATTCACAGAGACTCAAACATGCTTGAATCGATTCACATAGCTAGGGAATCGATTCCCAGTGTTCAAGAAACACTTTCAAGCAATTCCATGATCCTCCAAACTGATTTTAAGGCACTCTAAACTCCACAATAACTCTCCACCACCGCAAAGAAAGAGGTCAAGCAACTTGAACCACATGGTCAAGAAATGGCGAAGAGGGAATGTGCTAAATGCAAAATTCATTCTTGGAGAACCCACTGGTTGACCACTTCTAAGCAATCCGTCAAGCTCAGGATGTTAAATAAAGCGCTTCGCAGGAGGCAACCTGTGTTTATATTATTTCAGTTTATTTTATGTTTACCAAGGAAAATGCGGAACTCTGATAAAACAAGGAACTCTGATATTTGTAATGAGGAACTCTGATAAAACAAGGAAAATGTGAAAAAAGAAAAGTTTGGTTCTCTGTTTAAAAGTAAACATATATCTGAAGCTCCAATTTGATTCAAAAGGATAGTTGCTTAAAATTGATTATTTACTATAGCCCTTGAAATATCCTTTCTTTGGATTTTCATACCTTAAATTTTCACCTCTGGCCTCATTACATCCTTATAAAAGTCCCATTGATTTCAAAATTGTCTATAAATTGTTAGTCGAGTCTTGGTCTATCGTCAAGCTCATGGTAATGCTTTGTCTATGAAAAATTTGTCTGAATTCTCCTTACCCATTGATACACTTGAGAGATTGAAAGGGAGTGACACATTCTTGGTTGGTTTGATTTCAAAGGTGCTTATTTTTCTAATTATCCAATCAAGTGAAAAATATTTCTCTCAAAGAGATAAAAAACTGTCTTTCAAAAAAGAAAAAAAAACATTTGCTCTGCCCCATTAATTGGTCAGCTATCATTGATAAAATAATTTTGGGAAATCAAAAACCAATTACTTTGCTTGAGGGCAAGCAAAGCTCAAGTGTGGGGGAATTGATAACACCAATATTGCATCATTTCTATAAGGATATTAGAATGTGATTTGAATAATTATTGAATATTATCAATTGAAATTCACTCTCTTTTAATCTAAATTGTGCAGAAATGGAAAATTAGGCAATATGGTGGTCAAATACAAACTTGGGCTTGAAATAGGCTCAGAATGCTAATCACGGCCTTCGCATAATATAATGAAGCATGTTCATGCTTACCTGAAGCAACAATTAGCCACGAGCGTGCCTCACGCGTGTCCACGCGCTCCCCGGATAGCTGGTTGGTATTTTAATCATATCTGGAGCTGTAGATATCGGATTAAGGCGTTCTTTGTGGTATTGGAAAGCTAAGAGAATTTCCTACAACTTTGTCACAAATTGGATGGATTCTAACATTAAGCACGGCCTCGTCTTCATGTAGCACGACCGTGCTCAACCAAAAAATCAGAAAATCACGTCGGCAAGGTCGGTGACGCGTAGACAGGCTGTAAAGGGAGCACAGCCTTGGAGCACGGTCGTGCTGAACCCAAATTTTTTGCCTATAAAAGGAACGCTCAGCAGAAAATTTGAAGTTCCTCGGGATTGATTCTCTCCCAATTCTCTTCTTCTCTTGTTACCTTCTAGTCTTATTTTGTTTGTTTTCTTATATTATGTTGTGTAACTAATCCCGTCACTGAGGTGATGGGGGATCTTTTACTTTATCTGTGGTATCTTTATGATTTATAATATGAGTGTTTAAATCCTTTAGATTAAATTATTCTTGGTGATATTTCTTTAATAAAAAAATTAGCTACTCTTTATACAGTTAATTAAGTGTGTGGCGATGGTACCTTCAATTAGCTAAAGGTACTCTAGGGATAATTGAACCTATGTATTCTGCCGGATCAAGGATTATATGTTCGTTTCCAGTCAGTCATTGAATTGATAAATCTATTGATGCTTTATGCTCTTTCTATTTAGTTGCTTTGAATGATCAAACAAAGTAATAAATTAGGAGGTAGACTGTTAACATTGCATGATCATTGAGTGTTAATAGCTTCTGAATAGATGATTGGTAATCAGTAAGAATTGTTACTCATGTTATAAATTAATCAAAACACAGATATAAGTATTAGTGAACCCATTACCTTAGTGCTTTTATTATCTAATTCATTTCTTAAATATTTTATAATTTCTTTTTTACTTATTTTTATGCACTCTTTGTTTAAGTTCACTCGAGCCATTTGTCTAAATAACAAATTGATCTAAGTAGAGCAGTAATCATTTTAATTTCCCGTGGAGACGATAATCTTTTATACTATAACTTGATGTGATCGTGCACTTGCGATCTCGATCGAACAAAGGGTCATAAACAAATCAACCAAAACAAGCAACCTAATTCTTTTTCACTATCAAGAGCATGCAAGAATCCCAATTTTCAATTTGGTTTTTTGAATTATGAAGGCATGAGCATGATCACTTAATTTTTTTTTTAAAACGCTCTTTCTTTCTCTTTTTCTTTTTCCTTTCCTCCTTTCATGCATTTATGCAGCAGTCAATCATTTTTTTAAGAAATAGGAGGGGAACAAATTGTTAAGCCTTCTCTTTTGAAAACATATAAAAGGAATTCTGGAACATTATTATTTTAATTTTTGCCACTAATTGCTCTCAAATAAAATTTTCTAAGGTTGCCTTCACAGAAAATAATCAATAGCAATAAAAAGGGTACCAAAGAAATTAAACATAATACTTTTAGGCACAAAAGTGGGCAACTAGTGGGATAATGTATTCAAAATGGTAGTGGCCTGAAGAATTCCTAAAAATTGCCTTTTCCAAAGTCACATGCAATTAAATTCATATTCGCTTCGTAATGGTCTCAGTACAAGTTCTAGAATGTGCATTCCAAGAAAAATATAATTCAACAAAGAAGAGAGTCAAAAGCATGATACTGCCTCTTATTTCAGGCTCAAAACTCACATTTAACGGGTTACACAGAAAGTCAAACTCACAGAACTTCAATGCTAGTTATCAGCAAATTCCAAAACTAGCAACGAATTGATTCAATCAAAAGTTATCATAAAAAAAAATTTGTATAGCCCCTAAATCAGCAAAAATTTAAAGTTGTTATATAATTGTCAGCAGTTATAAGCATAATCAAGTAATAGGCATAATGTAAAACTCCCTCCCCACACTTATTTCTAGCAGTGTCCCTTCTGCGACTATTTTAAAACAAGCACAAAAGGATAAAATAAAAGAAAAATAAGTGCTATAAAAAAATGTGGAAAGAGGCTCCCCTCTGGAAAATATCACGAACAAATTGAATGGGGATATTGGCAATATATTGTGTTTCCTTGTCGCACTACCGATGGAGCTGGTAAGCTGCGGAAGAACTGTGTAACACAAAACTCAAAAATTTAGAAACATAATAAAAGTAAAATATAATAACAAAATAAAATAAAAATAAAAGCGACAAAATAAAGTGTATCCTGGGAGTGTGCCAAAATAAATACATCTCTTTTTAATACAAAAGCAAAGCCTAAGTACTAAAAGAGAAAAAGAAGAGAAGGTCCCGCATCACTCGGCAGGAGGGAAAGGCTGGATGCGCTGTAGGTGCTCCAAAATATGTGCCAGTTGCTGGTCCACATGGTTCTATGCTCCACAAAGCTGGACTGCATTTGGTTAAGACGCATCATGACATCCTCAAAGAAGTGGCCCTGTGCTACTAGCTGAGGCTGTGGCGGTGGTGGGGTGGATGCTCCTCTGCAAGTGGGATAAAATCTGTAGCCTCGTCCTGCTCGTGCCCCAATCTCCGTAGAACACCAATGTTAAGAAGGGTCTAAAGGCCAATAGGCTCCATCTCAATCATCGTGTCTCCAGCTCCGGCGCGAACTCCGAAGTGATGAGCTAGACGGGAGATGAAAGAACCCAAAACGATGTGCCCGGTGTTCTGGATCTAAAGATGAACGCCCAACTGGGTGCACATCCATAAGAAAAACATCTCGGCGGCGTCCCTCTGTCATGGCCCACAAAATAAATATGTCTGGCCTCGTGATCGTACCGTCACTCAAGGCTCTCCCGTTTATGGAATGGGCAATCCATCTGTACACTATCCGCACAGCTGGGTCTCTAATTCTGCTGGCCTTGGCGCAGCTGGGAATGTAGTGGCCATCCCCAGTGAGATCTCTCCAACTCTCTGAATCCTGCCATCCATCTGGGATCACTATAAAGGCCTCCAAATACTCCGGCATCTGAATTGACTGTGCCGTCTCAAATCCAAGTCCAATGTTGAACTCGGCCAAAGTGATCTCGTGGTGAGTCCCACGGATCCAAAAAGTAACCATAATCTCCTGCTCCGGCTCCTCCTCTCCGCGCTGAGGCTCTCTGTCCCTCATGTGGTAGCCACAGGTGGCTAAGAAATCTATAACTGCCTCCATGTAGAAGGGCTTTCTGACAAAGGCTTCCTAGAGCCATCCTATCCTCTGTAGAAGGGTCTCCACCTCCTCCCGCAGGCCGACCTGCTGAAGGGCATCAAAGTCTAAGTATCCCTGGGTGTGGGTGTGGAAATCCTGCAGCTGCCTATATCTATCTCTGAACTGTGCTGGTATAAAGTTAGGCACGGGCCTAGAGCCACGTGCTGCTACAGCAGAAGAAGAAGAACCATCGGCCTTTTGGCGCTTAGGCATTTTCTTGCAAAAATAAAATGGAAAAAATTAATTTTCAAGTAAAACCTGTGTTAGGTACGGCCGTGCTATGTCATGTACAGCTGTACTGATGCTCTAAGTACACGCTAATTCAATGGGTCTGTACGGCCTGACTTAAGGTCTATGTATGGCCGTACGCTGCCACAGGTACGCCTGTACCTATGGTCAGTCTTCAACCCTAAGGCCGCTAGTACAACCTTTAGTACGGCCTGTTCTTGATAGGTATAGCCGTACTGCGCTATGGTTTTGTTAAAAATCTACCCTATGATCAGATTTTCTCAATTTTAAGCCTAGATTTCAAGTCTCTAATCATTCCTAGGGTCTCTAAGCATGCAAAACCAAGCAAAAACTACTCCTAATCACCTAAAGTTAGAATTAAACAAAATAAAAAACCTAAACTAATTAAAAACTTAAAATAACCAATAAAATAGCCAATCAATCCTCCAATTGAGTTTACAATTAGTACCTGGATGATCTTGTGAGTGGAAATGCAAAGAGATTGAGAGAAGAAAGTGCTCGAATGGACAGGTTTTGGGCGTACGAGATTGAGGTACGCCCTTATCTCTCTCTGTTTACCTTTTATTCAGCCTCTGGACGTGGGATACGGCCGTACCTGGTTTATTTCCGGCCGTACCTATCTGTTTCTCCGTGTTTTTTAAAGTGAAGCCGTGCCGTACGGTCGTAAATGGTGCAAGGTGCGCCCGTACCTATTGGTTTTCTGGAAAAAAATTTGATTTTTAACTTTTGTAATTTTTTTGTATTTTTAAATATTCCTAAAGTGAATAAAAATAAAGCAAAACAAGAATAGAAATAAAACAAATAGATAAGAGATAAAAATGTTAGTAACCAAGGTTGTCTCCTGGTAAGCGCTTGTTTAACGTCCCGAGCCTGACGGGTCGGAGGTCCTAGAAATTAGTCCTCAGCGGGTAATGGCCCGTCCTTAATATTACCTTTTGTCTTCTCACCATTGGGAAACACAATAAAGTAATCACCTTTTTCTGAGTGATCCATCCATGCAGGACCTGAGCATTTTTTTGGTGGGTTCATTGTGTACCCACAGTCTTCATAGATGTAAATTGACTTCTCAAAGTTGGGTGCAAAAGTTTTAATGAATGTCTTCACCATGTTGTTCCAAGATTTTACTTCCTTAACCAACAGGAGACAAAGCCATATCTTGACTTCCTCATTTAATGAGAATGGGAAAATCATTAGTTTTGCCTCATCTGGAGACAGGCCTTCAAACTTTGCATTCCTCATCTTCTTACAGAACTGTCTCATGTGCTCAATAGGATTTTGTCCTGTGGTTCCCTTGAATTGCAATTTTGGCACCTCTGATATTAAAGATGGGTCTAATTTAAAACCTGTAAACTCCTCTTGAGTGTCTTTTTTGAATCCTCGGAAAAATTGGAATAGGACCCTTCTTTCTTCTGGTGTGGATTTGAAAACTCTTAAAATCTCTTCTTTTAATTCTTCCCAACTTGAAAAGTGGCGCTTGGGATATATTGAGAACCATTCTTTTGCTATTCCTCCTAGAGTAAGGGGAAATAATTTGAACTTTATTCTTTCTACTTTGACTCCTGCAAGATTGTTAGATTTTTCCAAGCCATAAAAGTGCAATAAATGACAAGAAGGTTCATCACTATCAAGTCCTTTAAATTTAGGAATACGTAGTGCATTCAAAATCAAAGAAGAGGTTATGTCTTTATCCTACTCTAAGGAATCACTATCTTGTACTTCTTTCCTTTTTTCAACTTTTATATCCTGCAAGAAATAGCAAGAAGCACTAGAGGGAGAAATTTTATTAGAATTATATATGTTAAATACTTCTTCCTCATCCTCAATTCTTAGAGTTATGGCTCCTTTCTTTACTTGAATGTTAGTATCTCCTATTGCCAAGAATGGTCTTCCTAAGATAATAGGGACATCTTTGTCTTCCTCCATATCTAAAACTACAAAATCCACAGGGAAAATAAATTTTCCAACCTTGACTAGCATATCTTCTATTATTCCTCTTGGGTAAACAAGAGTTCTGTCAGCTAACTGTAGAGACATGTAAGTAGGTTATGGTTCCTGCAAATTCAGTTTCTTCCAAACAGACAAAGACATTAAATTTATACTTGAGCCTAAATCGCATAGTGCCTTAAATGTATTATTACCAATTGAACGAGAAACAACAAAAGTTCCTAGATCTTTAAGCTTAGGTGGTAATTTTTTTAAAAGAATAGCAGAGCAATCCTTATTCAACTTAACAGTCTCATCTTCTATCCTATTTTTGTTAGAAATTATTTCTTTAAAAAATTTAACATATTTAGGGACTTCAAATACAATTTTAGTCAAAGGAATATTGACAGGAAACTTTCTAAGTTTTTCTAATAACCTCTTATTCTACCTATCTTCAGAAGAATTTTTAGAACCTTGGGAAGAGTTACTTGCCTGCTGAGACTCAGTTTGAGTCTTCTCCTCTTTTAGTTCCTCCTTTTCCATGAAGATTGCATTGCACTTTTCATTGGGATTTGGCTCTACTTGACTTGGGAGTGCTCCTTTTTCTCTTTGAGTCACTACTTTCAACACAAGTGCCATTTGCTCACTTAATGTTTTTTGTCCTGCTGCTTGCTCAGTGACTATTTTTTCCAAGTTGCTACACCTCTCATTCATCTGTCCCATAACGTGATTAATATCATTTTCTTCGGGACTTTTATCGTTCTGAGCATTATAAGTATTCTGATTTTGGCCCTGAGATCTCTGTTGATCTTTCCACGAGAAGTTTGGGTGATTCCTCTGTCCGGGATTGTAGGTGCTTGAGTATGGGTCATTCTGTTGCGTATGCCCAACAAAATTCACCTCCTCAGTACAGTCATTTGAATCATGAGTTGTTACTCCACAAAAATTACAAGATTCCTTAACTGTCTTGTTTTCTATAGCCTTAAGTCTTTCTTCAGTTTTCTCTATAAAACCGGCTAAAACTCCTATACACGAATGTCCGTATCTCTGCATATACTTCAGCATAGCCTCTTGCATTCCCAATTTTGGGTCAAAATCTTTCTGGCCTATAGCATTGACTTCCTCCAATTGACCTTTAATTGCCATACAACCCCAATCATTTTTAGAATTAGATTGGGTTTGCGCTGCCATCAAAGTCTCTAATTTCTTAGTCATTGCCTCCAATTTTGCTTCTAGAGCTGTGTTGGCTTCCACTTTATAAATACCTGCCTGCTGGTTATTTCTTCCGGGCTGTCTATCATTAGCTGACCACTGAGCATTGTTCTGAGCCATTTCGGTTATAATATCAAAAGCCTCAGTGGGTGTTTTCTTTCCGAAAGATCCTCCATAAGCAGCGTTAGTAGCTCCTCTAGTTTGCATATTGAAACCATTGTATAAAATCTGAAGCTGCTGCCACTTGGTGAAACCATGATGAGGACAACTTCTCAATAAATCTTGAAATCTTTCCCAAGCCTCATGCATTGATTGTTCTTCATTCTGGATGAATCCAGACATGTCAGCTCTCAGCTTTGCAGATTTTGCGGGAGGCAAGTACTTATTTAAGAACTTAGTTTTCAGGTCCTCCCAAGTAGTAATAGAGTTAGGTGGGAATGAATCCAACCATAGATGTGCTTTCCCTTGCAGTGAGAACGAAAATAGTCTTAATCTGATTGCCTCCGGTGTTACTCCTTCACACTTGACAGTATTAGCAACCTTCTGAAATCTCTTAAGATGAGCATATGGGTCTTCATAAGATAAGCCAGAGAATTGCATTGCAGATACCATAGAAATCAGTGTTGGCTTCAGTTCAAAATTACTGGCCTCAATTGCCGGATAGTTGACATTGTCTGCCACATCTATAGTGGTGTGAAGTACTCGTTCAACGTTAATTCTCCAGCCATTGCTAAATGCTGTCTTCTTAACAATCTGAGTGTTCTTTCAATTTCAGGATCAAAAATCAATTTAGGATGTTGAGATCTTGTCTGCATACACCAAAGAAAACCAAATTAGAACGTCTTAGAACTAAATAAAAATAACAGAAAACACTACAACATTTTAGGCCTACGACAACGCCTATTTGTATGGAAGTAAAAAAAAACCGTTCTCTTAGAATATAATAGGCAACGGTTTTTTATTTTGTTGGTGTATGGGTTGAAATTTTATAAATTTTTAGTGTAACGTTTACAAACCGTTCTAAAAAAGTAATAGACAACGATTTTTATTTATTATTATTTTATTTCTTCAAAACAACACCTAAAAACCGTTATCTTAATTCTCATAAATTATGGAAAAAAAGAACCGCACTCCTAGATTAATATTTTCAATCCCTTTTTGAGTGTCGCTAACCACACCCCCTAGTTAGCTAACCACACCCCCAGACACATTATAACTTTTCAAAATACCAAACATACCCTTCTTGGAAAAAATGCACCTCACCTCATCTCTCACCTCCACGCTGTTGCAGAACCTCACCTCATCTTCATCTTCCACTGCTCAGTTTAATTTCTCAGCATGTCTCTCCGTCACCGACCTAAGACGTTTTTTTTTATATAAGAAATCTAAGACATTTGTGGTAGCCATTAGAAAACGATGACTCTGTTCTCTGCCTTTTTTTTTTCTCATCGAACAAGATATACGTGAACTAAAATCACGTAAGTGTATGTGATCTCAAATCACGTAAGTAAAAACCAATTTTTTGGGTCCTACGTGATTTCAAATCACGTACCCTTAAGTGATTTTAATTTACGTAGGTAAAAATCAATTTTTTAGGGCTGCGTGATCTTAAATCACGTAGGTAAAAACCAATTTTTGGGTGCTACGTGATCTCAAATCACGTACCTTTACGTGATTTAAATTCACGTACGTAGAAACAAATTTTTTTAGTGTTACGTGATCTCAAATCACGTACACGTATTAACACCAAAAAAATTAGTTTTTACTTACGTGAATTAAAATCACGTAAGGGTACGTGATTTGAGATCACGTAAAATTGGTTTTTAACTACGTGAATTAAAATCACATAAAGGTACGTGATTTGAGATCACGTTCCCCCTGAACGTGAACACAAGAAGGGAGGTTGAATTGTGTTAAAAACTTTTCACAAACTTTATGTAAAAAACACTTCGAACACAGATTTTTCAAAACTGTTTGTATATCGGATGCAGAGAAATTAACCGGATGCAGAAAATAAACCGCTTATGAAAACTTGTTTTATTGAGCAAGGTAAAGATAAATGTAAAGTAGAAAGGAAGAGACACAGAGATTTATACTAATTCACCACCAACTGGTAGCTACATCTAGTCCCTTCGTTCCTGAAGGATTTTTCACTATAATCAACTGATTACAATTTTCCTCAAGAGTATTCTACTGTCACAAACTTGACAATACTCTCAACTTCTCAAAACGACTCAGTGCAGTCGAGGCTTTGAGGAACAAAGCCTTAACTAGGCCAAATACAGTTTACAAAAGATATTATACTTTTGAATACAATCAAAATAACTCTCACAGAGAGGATGAAAAGATTAAGCTCAAAACAGAATAGCTTTCTAAAAGAAAGTATAAGATGCTGAGTTCAGTTCTTTATAGACCAGAAACTTGGCACGAAGCTTGATTGGTCACTTGAGTAATATTGCTTTTAGAATGAAGTTTCTTCACAGTTTTTCCAACTTCTCTTCAATGAATACCTTGGGGTATTTATATGAGTCTTCAAGGGTATTGCCGTTGCAGTAAAAATAGCTCCTTTCCATTGAGTGAGATAATTTGAAATATAGTCCTTTTCTTCCTTTCCAGAGAATATCAGAATAGTACACATTACCGTTTTCGTACTATCTGCTATTTGCAATTGCCTTGTACGATTTTTGTCTTATGCTAAAGGTGTCACCTTTGCTTCCTCGTACATCAAAATGAGCGCACAAAATCAAATTCAAATTTCGTTCCAGAACAGTCTGAGGCTAAGAGCAAAAACGTGATCATCACGTGCTTCATTAAAGAGATCAGACGCTCGCTCAGAACAGAGGACGGACGCTCCCAACAATTGAGTATTCCACGTGTCAAAGAGTAACACTACCGGACGCTTGCTGTTAGCAAGACACTGGAGTGAGTTTGGATGCTGACATTAGTGGATTGTATTCAATTCTTTTGTAAATTTCTTCTTCTTCCTTGAGTGTTTTGTACATATATATGAAGTTTTGATACCTGTACACTCAAAGATATGTTAGAAGATAAATTGTTCTTCTTGAAAATACTTTGTTATCATCAAAATTAATGAGGGTCTAAACTTCTCAATCGTTTAGGTTCCAACAATCTCTCCCTTTTTGATGATGACAAATATCCAAGGTTGATGAACAATTTAATTTCAAAATAATATCAAGGGTCTCCCCCTGAATTCAACCATTTTGATATATATGAACAATTAAGGTATTAAGGCGATTGTTGATAAACAAATTCATTTAAGTGATCGCAAAAATACGTAGATGTATCAGAGCATATATTTAACAAAGTGAGATCGGATGCTGATTTTCATTGTACCAATTGTAAGAAATAGAATTTCATTGATATTGATAAACATGTACAATCCCCAATTATATAGACTGACTATCACCTAAATAAGGAAATATAAATCTGTACAAATCAGAACCAAATCAATCCTAATTATGGCACATATCTCCTAATAATATACAATAATTATATTACACAACAGTACCAAATTTAATGATCATTATTAGAGTACTGGATCAATGAATATCAACACATTAATAGGTATTAGAGCAATGAATAACCACACAAATGCTATGTAGGAAATGATATACATGATACTTCTGTTTCAGCATATCCATCGGAGTTTGAACATCGGACGGTGAATTAGTCAATCAGACTTTCACGTGTTCATCAAACTTTTCTTTTACTCCCCCTTTTGTCATCATATAAAAAGAGTGTAAAGCACATCATAGTCAAAATAAGACTTAGAAAAATTTGAATATATATAAACAGGTAATCAGATATAGGTATATATAAACAGATAATTAGAGCAAAAACAATGAATATATATAAGAATACCCAAAAAAATATTTTATATCCCACAAAAAATAAATTTAAGGGTTTGGTGGAGGTGGTGGAAGGATGTTGAGACGTTCATATAGTAACTTCAGTGCATTCTCTAGCTGAGTAACTTTCAGGTTTGTGGCCTTCATTTCTTCAAACTCTGCTTTAGGAATGGTGACCATTTCAACTGCAGCAGTAGAAGTAGAAGGTCCAGCTTCTGATACTGGTGCAGGTTTCATCTTTTGATGCGCTGCTAGCACCTAGTTGGATAGCTTCAGTCTCAATTCCTTCTTCCGTTGAGCTCTTAGAAAGAATGCATCATTTGGTATAAACCATTTGATGAGACTTCCAAGTTTTCTCTGCTCAGATTCTGCCTGAATTTTTCTTCTTTTCTCCACCTCTTCTGGATACAGCAAATCCATGAAGATATTTTCTCTGTGCAGAAGCACATCAGCAGTGAAAGCATCAAACCTGTTTCCAGCATCTTCTCCCCATATTCTTCTGATAAAGGCACTCAATGATTCAAAAGCGAAAGAGAGTCCTTCATTTTCTGCCAGGTATATTCTTCGCAGATTTTCCCTGTCATCTTCTGCAAGCACTAGGGGGACGAGGCATGGTAACATAGCTTTGTCTTTCCACGACTCCGACCATTGACTCCAAGTAAATCCAATGTCAAAGTGCTTGGTCACAGCAGCCCATTGGACATATGTCTTCATGCAGTCAAGAGGCCTGATTACTGAACACCTGAACGTATCATCAAAGTAGGCAGTTCCCAGATTGGTGTCAGTAACTTTGCTGATAGTGCCAACTGTTGGAATTGTGGCTTTCTCGGCATTGCAGCAGTTTGAGGAGCCAGTTCTCAATTTATCTTCCTTAAGAGAACTAAGGTAAAACCTTCTGGCATGATCCTCAGTGATCTTGGCAATCGGAAGCTTAGAGAATTCTTTAAGGTTATACTTCTTGGGAGCCTTCTCATACTCTATGAGTCCGATCTTGCTGAATGGCAGCTTGCCAGGAGCAGGTTCTTTCCTCTTCCCAGGGATAAACCAAGGTAGCCACCTTTGTCTATCTGGCACAATCTTTACATATACAGAAGAAGGATCTTTGAACTGTCTGATAACTTCAATTTTCTTCATTTCAAGACAGTGTGCCATCAAGGCAGCTTTTCATCTGTAATCCATCTTCCACACTCCTCCAGTGTGAGAGGTTCAGTTTGAGGTAGGGATTTTGGAAGGTCAAGAGAGAAAGGAATTGCTCTGCTACCAGGTTCTGGTCTTAATCTTCCTTTGAATGACATCTGAAAATGGTCTTCTCCATCCATAAAGGTAGCATTCATTGGAGAGGCAATCTCAAGTCTGGCAACTCCAGAGGTTAAGGTTTTCAAATGCCATGTAGAAGGACGATTGTAGATGCTGTGATATGACTCATACTTAACAAACCGAGGTTTGTTAATGCATGAGACATTCTTCCTTCCACCGAAGTCTGTAGGTTTGTGGGTAAGGGTGAGTGAAGTGGGAGTGGTTTTGGTGATTGTATAGGTTTTAGGTGTGTAGGGTTTGAAAGGATTGATGGGAGGTATTTTGAATAATAGGTTAAAGGGGTGAGAGTGAAGTTTGGAAATGTATGTAGTCAGTGAGGTATTTGAGGAAATTTGTGGTAGGTCAAGGTTGAGTGTATTGGATGGTGTTTGGGTAGGTTTTGAGGGAATGAGGGTAGAGGTTTGTTGTAGGCTCATTCTGGTTTTCTTGATTTGTGTTTGAGTTTGTGGTTGTGAAACAGACAATGGGGGTGCACGAATAACATCATGAGAATCAAAGATAGATATTGACTCATCAGCAGTAAAGTCGAGTACCTTTGGGTTAAGCTCAGAACACTTAACCAACCTTCTTTCTGTTCCTCTAGGGGCAACAACGGCAGGAGGAGGAGGAGGGACTTGCTTCCCTTGACCGGACACTGAAGCATCTTTTTCGGCTGTTGGCTTATTCTTTTTCTCCAAGACCTTTCTGATGGGAATTCTATCCTCATCTTCTGGTTCCTCAACAATAGGTGCAGGAGCCACCTTCTGTTTCATTCTTCTTGTCTCCCTTATAGGGGATTCAGCAGGTCTCTTCACACCAGCCATTGAGCTTTTGGTGGTTTTCTTTTCAGCTTCTCCTTCTTGTTGCTCTAATTTCACCTTCTTAATCATAGAGCCAATTATCAACTGCATTCTGACTAGACTGTTGACTCCAAAAACTTCAGGACGAACAACAGCACCAACACCAAAGTATTTATCTTTTTCTTCTTTGTTGGTGGAGTCAGCAAGCTTTCTCACAATACCATCCTTTATCATCATTATGGAAAGAAGAACTCCATAAGGGATGACCTTGACAATATTCTTCTTATCAACACTTTTCCTTGAGAAGACGAGAGCATTGATAAGATTATTGATAATCAACCTTGGCAGGTTGATTTTCTTTCCATCCATATAGTTCCTCATAATGAACTTTTGCTCATAGTTCACAATGTCGCTTGAACCAGCCTTCAGAATCACGCTCTTAGCAATGATTTTGTGCAATACTCTGTAGTTGCTTTTCAAGTCTTTGGCAGTGGGAGTTATGTTCTTCTTCTTCAACTCACGATAGTTTTCGAACAGAGCTTCGTTGACATTTTCCAGACCTTTGTAAGCGTCAACCCAATTAGCATGGTAACTGATTCCTTCACACGGGCAATTGATGGTCTGAGCGATAGAGTTGATGGTGAAACGTAACTTGAAACCTCTGATGTGTCCTTCAATGATTTCTCCCGGAAGTAGGTAAGCGTTCCCCCAGAACTCCTTTATAGCATGGCTCAGTACATCAACTGGTTCCCAGATAAAGTAATTTTTCCAGCCTAGTTTCTCCAAACCTTCTTCGAAATCAAAACCATAGAGCTTGAAGTTCTCAAAATCAATTCTGTTTTCATTCATGAGTTTTGCTTCTGAGAAGACATCAAAGGCAGCAGTGTATTGTCCAACCTTTCTATCGGCCATGGTAGCAGTTGCAGAGAGGGTAATGGAGGTTTTAGGGTTTGAAATCACACAAAGAGAGAGAGAGATAGAACAGTTTTGCAAGTAGAAGCAGAGTGAAGTGATGGAGCAAAAAAATGTGGAGTAGTGGGAAAGTTGATAGAAAATGGTACAGTCCTTTTTCAAAAACCGCTTCGCATTTCCAAAATAAATTAAATCAAAAAGAAAAGAAAATGAAGATTCGCCTTTTCATTAAATGAAGACGCCAAAAGAAAAGTAAAATCAAGTAAAAAGATTTTATCGAAAAACATAAATAATCATGACTCAGTGAGATGTGATGAGACGCCTAAGTCCTTTACACGTGTGACATGTGTGTGCGCGCTCGGGCGCATGCAACTGATTCACCAGACGCTGAGTTATGATGCACATGACGAATAAAATGCTTACACGTATACATGCTTATGTCATACCAGATGTTGAGATGATGCATATCATCTGACGCTGAGATTAATCATTCTTCTATAAGATGAAAATTTAAATTTCTTCTTATAAAATTGAATCTATTTTCAGCAAGGGGCTTTGTAAATATGTCAGCCCACTGATGATCAGTGTCTACAAATTTTATTTTGAAAATACCCTTCTGAACATAGTCTCTTATAAAATGATGCTTAATCTCAATGTGCTTGGCTCGTGAATGCAATATGGGATTTTTAGTAAGACAGATTGCAGAAGTATTATCACAAAAGATAGGAATGTTACTCTCTTTTATCAGATAATCTTCAAGTTGATATTTCATCCACAGAAGTTAAGAGCTGCAACTTGCTGCTGAAATATATTCAGCTTCTGCTGTTGAGAGTGCAATCGTGCTTTGCCTTTTGCTTGACCAAGATACAAGATTTGCTCCAAGGAATTGGCGCCTCCACTTGTGCTTTTTCTTTTAATTTGGTCTCCTGCAAGGTCAGCATCACAGAAACCTACTAACTTGTAATCTTTTGATTTCTTATAAAGCAAACCAAGATTAGTAGATCCTTGCAAATATCTAAAGATTCTTTTAATAGCACTCAAGTGTGATTCTCTAGGATCTGATTGAAATCTAGCACACAGACAGACGCTGAACATAATATCAGGTCTTGAAGCTGTAAGATAAAGTAGAGATCCAATCATACCTTTGTACATCTTCTAATCTACCTTTTTACTAGTTTCATCTTTACCGAGACTGCATGTGGGATGCATAGGAGTACACATAGGTTTGCAATCCACCATTTTGAATTTCTTTAGCAATTCCTTGATATATTTGCTTTGATGTATATAGATACCATCATTGCATTGTTTGATTTGAATTCCAAGGAAGAACTTCAGTTCACCCATCATGCTCATCTCGAATTCAGCCTGCATTAGCTTAGAAAATTCTTTGCAAAGGCTTCCATTAGTAGCTCCAAAAATAATGTCATCAACATATATTTGAACAATTTAAAGTGCTTGTTGGATGTTTTTCTAAAAAGAGTAGTGTCTACTAGACCTCTGGTAAAACCATTTTTCATCAGAAATGTACTCAGTCTTTCATATTAAGCTCTGGGAGCTTGCTTAAGACCATACAGGGCTTAGGCCTTTTTAAGCTTAAAGACATGTTCTGGAAATTCAATGTCTTCGAATCCAAGAGGTTGTTTTACAAAGACTTCCTCAGTTATAAAACCATTCAAGAAAGCACTTTTCACATCCATTTGATAAAGAATTATATCATGATGTACAACAAATGAAAGTAAAATGCGTATAGCTTCTAACCTTGCAACAGGTGCAAATGTTTCAGTAAAATCAATACCTTCTTCCTGTGAGTAACCTTGAGCGACCAATCTTGCCTTGTTTCTCACAACCTTTCCATCTTCATTAAGCTTGTTTCTAAAAACCAATTTAGTTCCAATGGCTTGCTTGTCTTCTGGTAGAGTAACTAGCTTCCATACATCATTTCTTTGGAACTGATTCAACTCTTCTTGCATGGCCAGAATCCAACCTTCATCTTTCAATGCTTAATCAATCGTTTAGGTTCCATTTCTGAGAGTAGTGCCATATCTGCATGCTCTTTAAAAGAGGATCTGGTTCTTACTCTATCTCCAGGTTTTCCTATGATTTGATCTTTAGGATGATTAGTTTTGTACTTCCAGCTTTTTCTGGCTTCAGCTTCTGAAGATTCTTGTGTCTGGTCACCACCGGACGATGAAGATGTAGGTTCACTATTTGTAGTATCACCTATATTTGATTCTGAAAATAATTTAACTAGCTCTGACATGGCTGTGTCAGGCTTCTTGTCATCAAATTTGACATGAATGGATTCTTCCACTGTCATAGTTTCTTTATTGTATATTCTAAAAACTTTGGATCTTTCAGAATATCCCAAAAAGATTCCTTTGTCAGCTTTTGAATCAAACTTACCAAGCTGATCCTTAGTATTTAAAATATAACACGTACAACCAAATGAATGAAAATATGATATGTTTGGTTTTCTTCCTTTCCACAGTTCATATGGAGTCTTCTTCAAAATAGGTCTAATAAAAATTCTATTTTGAATATAACAAGTCGAAGCTTATCGCTTTCTGCCCAAAAATGTTTTGCAATGTTAGCTTCATTGATCATGGTCCTGGCCATTTCTTGGAGGGACCTATTTTTCCTTTCTACAACACCATTTTGTTGAGGTGTTCTAGGAGAGGAGAAATTGTGGGAGATGCCATTATCATCACAAAATTTTTGAAAGCTTTCATTTTCAAATTCTCCCCCATGATCACTTCTAATAGAAGAAATACAAATTCCTTTTTCATTTTGAACTGTTTTGCAGAATACAGTAAATACCTTGTATGACTCATCTTCATGAGCAAGGAATCTAACCCATGTCCATCTATTAAAATCATCAACAATGACTAACGCATATTTCTTTTCAGTTAAAGAGGCTGTCCTAGTTGGACCAAAAAGATCAAGATGCACAAGCTCAAGTGGTCTAGAGGTTGAAATAACATTTTTTGAATAAAAAGAAGTTTTAACTTGTTTTCCTCTTTGACATGCCTCACAGAGAGCATCAGATTGATACTTAAGATTTGGTAAGCCTCTGACAAGACTGTGCTTGTTTAGTTTTGATATTAATCTCAAATTGGCATAACCCAATTTCTTGTGCCAAATCCATTGTTCTTCGTCAACAGACATGAGACACTTGACATCTTGTTTTGCAAGTTCAGAGAGATCAATTTTGTAAATATTTTGTTTCCTCTTAGCAGTAAAGAAAATAGAGTCGTCTTTCTTGTTTTTTACTAGACATCCAGTTTCTGTAAAGATGACTTCATAACCATTGTCACATAATTGACTTATGCTCAATAAGTTATGTTTAAGTCCTTCAGCATGCAGTACATTATCAATAGAGGGAAGAGAGCCTTTACCAATGCGACCAATTCTAACTATTTTACCTTTTTGGTTTCCTCCGAAACCAACAAATCCAGCTTCTTTAGGCCTTAGTTCTTGGAACATATGCTTTTCTCCCATCGTGTGATGCGAGCATCCACTGTCTAAGTACCAAGATAAGTGTGTTGACTTTGTTGCTAAGCATGTCTGCAACATAGACTATTTTATCTTTAGGTACCCATATCTTTTTGGGTCCTTTCTTGTTAGCTCTTGAAGGAAACTTATCCTTCACAGTTTTAAAAACAGTACATGCACTTTTCAAATAACCAGGTTTATTGCAGTAAGTACAATGCAAGCATTTACTATGATTATTGGATTTATCAGATGCTGAATCATTTTCTAAAGGAGGTTCATCTAATATATAACCAAGACCATGAGTTGTCGTTTTACTGACACCCCAAATCATTGACGCTTGCTTGCTTCGAGTTACACTCTCTGCAAGAAACTTTTGAAATGCATATTCATAATCATTTGATTTGCATTTAAGGTTGCCTGTAATTTTAGAGCTTTCGCTGAGAGCTCTCGACTTACAGTTGCTTGTTAGCGGCCAGGCAATTATCCATCGATGCTGATTTTTAGTTTTCACCCAGTTCTCTTTATTGAGTACAGATTTTTCTTTGTTTAAAGCTTGAAAGTCTTGTGATAATTTTGAAAATTTCTTTTTCAAATTCTTATACTCAACAGAGAAAGTGGCAGAGTCCTTAAGAAGATCATCGAATGCAAGTTGAAGTTCAGAGTAGGAATCATATACTATTTCCTCTTCAACTTCTTCTTCTGAGTCAAGATCAGTGTTTGCCATGAGAGCGAGATTTGCTTCTTCTTCATTATCTTCCTCAGATGAGGATAAGCCTAGATCTTCCCATGTAGCCATGAGGCTTTTCTTCTTTTTCTTGAAAGAACTTCTTGTGGGCTTCTCCTTAAGATTAGGACATTCAGACTTGAAATGTCCTAGCTTTTTACATTCATAGCAAATGACTTGAGCTTTGTCTTTGTCTTTGCTTTCCTTCTTGTCCTTAGTATCTTTCTTCTGAAACTTCCTCCTGAAGTTTCTCTTCTTCCACATTCTTTGTATCTTTCTGGATATAAATGCGAGCTCATCTTCTGATGTATCAACATCTCCTTCTAAAGCTTCATCTTCTGATTCTTCTCCTTCAGCCTGAAGGGCTTTGGAAGAACTAGCTTTATGTTGAGCGACTTTCAAAGCAATAGACTTGCCTTTTTTGACAGGTTCTTCTTCGTTTAGCTCAAGTTCATGAGCTTTCAACGAACTCATAAGATCTTCAAGTCGTAGGACGTTTAGATCTTTTGCTTCTTGAATAGCAGTGACTTTGGGTCTCCACTGCTTAGTCAAGCTTCTTAAAATCTTTCTAACATGGTCAGGTTTAGTGTAACCTTTTCCAAGGGCCTGTAACCCATGAACAAGTGTTTGGAATCTTCCAAACATAGTTTCAATGCTTTCACCATCTTCCATTTTGAACAACTCGTATTGGCGAACCAACATGCTAGCTTTCGTTTCTCTTACTTGAGCAGAGCCCTCGTAAGATAAAACAAGTGAGTCCCAGATTTCTTTGGCAGTATCAAATTTGCCACATTTATTGTATTCTTTTTCTGTCATAGCACAGATAAGAATGAATCTAGCTTTTTGACTGATTTGATATCTCTTTTTCTGCTCATCATTCCAATCTTCTCTGGCTATAGTAACACCACGAGGATTAGTGGGAGGAATGTAACCACTTTGAACTATATCTCACAACTCAAGTTGTTGTGTCTCAAAGAAAGCTTTTATCCTATCTTTCCAGTAATCAAATTTTTCTCCATCGAATAGAGGAGGACGGTTCATATGACCACCTTCAGTAGACATGTTCACAGTATAGGATCTTTTCTCTTAACACTGTTAAGTGCTCAACCAAGAGGCCGAGCTCTGGTACCAACTGAACGTGAACACAAGAAGGGAGGGGGTTGAATTGTGTTAAAAACTTTTCACATACTTTACGTAAAAAACATTTCGAACACAGATTTTTCAAAACTGTTTGTATATCGGATGCAGAGAAATTAACCGGATGCAGAAAATAAACCGCTTATGAAAACTTGTTTTATTGAGCAACGTAAAGATAAATGTAAAGCAGAAAGGAAGAGACATAGAGATTTATACTAGTTTACCACCAACTGGTAGCTACGTCTAGTCCCTTCGTTCCTGAAGGATTTTTCACTATAATCAACTGATTACAATTTTCCTCAAGAGTATTCTACTGTCACAAACTTGACAATACTCTCAACTTCTCAAAACGACTCAGTGCAGTCGAGGCTTTGAGGAACAAAGCCTTAACTAGGCCAAATACAGTTTACAAAAGAGATTATACTTTTGAATACAATCAAAATAACTCTCATAGAGAGGATGAAAAGATTAAGCTCAAAACAGAATAGCTTTCTAAAAGAAAGTATAAGACGCTGAGTTCAGTTCTTTGTAGACCAGAAACTTGGCACGAAGCTTGATTGCTCACTTGAGTAATATTGCTTTTAGAATGAAGTTTCTTCACAGTTTTTCCAACTTCTCTTCAATGAATACCTTGGGGTATTTATAGGAGTCTTCAAGGGTATTACCATTGCAGTAAAAATAGCTCCTTTCCATTGAGTGAGGTAATTTGAAATGTAGTCATTTTCTTCCTTTCTAGAGAATATCAGAATAGTACACACTACCGTTTTCGTACTATCTGCTATTTGCAATTGCCTTGTACGATTTTTGTCTTATGCTACAGGTGTCACCTTTGCTTTCTCGTACATCAAAATGAGCGCACAAAATCAAATTCGAATTCGCCTGCAACACCGAGGCTAAGAGCAAAAACGTGATCATCACGTGCTTCATTAAAGAGATCAGACGCTCGCTCAGAACAAAGGATGGATGCTCGCAGCAATTGAGTATTCCACGTGTCAAAGAGTAACTATACCGGACGCTTGCTGTTAGCAAGACGCTGGAGTGAGTTCGGATGCTGACATTAGTGGATTGTATTCAATTCTTTTGTAAATTTCTTCTTCTTCCTTGAGTGTTTTGTACATATATATGAAGTTTTGATACCTGTACACTCAAAGATATGTTAAAAGACAAATTGTTCTTCTTGAAAATACTTTGTTATCATCGAAATTAATGAGGGTCTAAACTTCTCAATCGTTTAGGTTCCAACACCCCATTCCCCTTAAAAAAAAAACCGCAGAACCCTCCCTTCGCCTTCAATCGAGTTTGCTTCGCACAAAGTAATCAACAACAACATCATCAACGATTCTCTCTTCTTTCATCCTTCTAAATCCCTAATTTTTTTAAACTGGTAATCACTTGAATTGATTTTTTTTTGTTATTTGCACAAGTTCTTTGCGGAAGAAGAAGAACTGAGGTGAGAGATGAGGTGAGGAAGAAGAAGAAGAAGAATCTGGAGAGGAACCTGGAATGTGAGTGAGTGAGGGAGAGATGAGGTGAGGAAGAAGAAGAATCTGGAATGAGGGAAGGGTTGCAGGAGCTGAGCGAAGAAGAAGAATCTGGGTGGGTTTGAAAATTAAAAATAGGGCCGGGGGTAATTTGTTTATTTTGCTTGTTTAAAAACCTGACAAGGGGTCTGGTTAGTAAACTAGGGGGTGCGAATAGTGAGAGCCTCCCTTTTTCCACTCATGCCTCTTTTATCTGTTTCCCCATATCTCTGGTGCCTTACTTTTTTCTCTTCAAACCCTAGGTGCTCCCCAAATTGTGCTTTCAAACCCCCGGTGCTTCTTTCTTCATCCTCATTTTCTCTCTCGTGGTGCTCACCCGGGAGAGAGGTCCACTTCTTGTTTCACACTGCTACTCGTCAAATTCCACTTGGTGGCTCACCTAGGAGAGAGGTCCGCTTCTCAATCGTTATCGACACACCGTTTTCTCTCTCGAGGTCCCTTGTTCCTTCTTCATCACTTGTTTTCTCTCTCCCGACCTCGCTTCTCCACTAGATGTGCCACCCACAATGGCCGCACTCATTGGAGCTGTGATAATAGGTTGAGATTAGGCTGGGGAGTGTCACTGTTTGCGACTAATGGAGAGGGAACCGTTGCGTAAAGGAGCAGTAGGAGGTCGTGCGAGGAAGAGACACCGTCAACAACAATAGATAGGGGTATAGCTGCATTGCGCAGCATGGAGGAGCTTGTAGCAGAAACACATCCTGGTGGGTGTGGCGGTGGGTGTTAGCAAAGGTCAATGTTCGTGAAGGGAAACCGTACAGCGAGGTAAAGCTTAATGGCTAGTGCCGCTTGCAGTGGGATAACCTTTGTTGGTTGCCGAAATCGATTGATGAATTTTTTTCTATGAAGGGCATGTTCACATGATTTCATTCTAGTTGTTTGAGTTTTGGCTTGAGAAGTTTTTGGATTAATTTCTCTTTCTCTGCCTCATTCACTTTTCGTTTGATTGATTCTCGAGTTTTGGCTTTTGTGTACTATGAGTTAATTTTATGATTAAATCAGGTGCTTATTATTATTTGTTTAGTGCAATTCATATTTTTGGTTATGTGAGACTTTTTGTTGAAACCAATCTCTAAGATGAATGCAAAGTTTCTAAAATCAAACGAATTGATACTTTCCTGTAAAAAGAGCATACAAGTTTTAGTCTTTCTTGATTCTACTGATAATCAAAGGATGTAATATATATTATGATGATCTTTTGACATTTTGATACTTTGTTTTATTCACTTTAATTAGAAAGGGAATTGATCGTGGTGAAAACTATTTTTCCACTGTGTTTTTCGGTTTAATGTATCTAAAATATGAATACTTGTCTACTATGGCACTAGAGAATAATGTAGTTTGGAACTATCTTTTCAAGGTAATTAACAAACCTATCCATCTGTGTTTTTCTAATCACAACTTTTTTCAATATCGGATAGGATCAATTTTTTGTTTTGCAAAAGTGGTAACTTAAGTATAAGGTTCGAAAAGATGTGGTCTCTACGTAGTTTATGTATTGTGTTAATTTGTCTATCTGCTTATCTGTTGTCTATTTAGCTCTTCAGAGTAATAACATGTGCAATTGATATCTTGGAATAAAAATAATTCTACTTGGTTGAAAGCCTTTGAGATAAGAAAACATATTAACTCTAGTGTTGGTTTCATGTTTCAATGCAGAGCATAAGAAATGTGGCCTTAAGAAACCTTAATCATCAATATTGCCTTTGTAAGTCATTTTCTTTTTTTATATATTATTATTATTTTTCCCTTCTTTTGGGGGATTACAAATTCAGCACTTGAAGTTAGCTTACGAATTTGTGCAATAAAATCAAATTGTACAAGTGTTTTTAGTTTGTAACTGATGTTTTTTAAAATGAAGAACAATAGATTTAGGTGGTGGTCAGCACATTGGTTAAGGCTTATGAGATGGGGGATGCATATTTAGAAATATAACATGGTCTCCTCTGTTCTGTCTTATATGTATATTTTTTTTTTCAAAAATATTTGTGGTGAACAATGGTAGTAAATGGTACTAGCATAAATGAAAGTTAAAATAGGAGAAATGCCAATGTCAATTTATGTTGGAAAGTTTCACCTTTATATTAAAGAAGATTGAAAATAGAAATGCCAATGTGATCAAGTACTGAATGATAGATTTGAGACAGATTTGAGCATTATAAATGACAGTGGTTCCTCATCATAACTAGAAACTTGAGACATTCACTCTCAGTTTCAACTCTTATTTTGTTCTGAATTTGATCTATTGATGCTACCCTTCCAATATGACCAAATAGAATAAGCAATCTACTATGATATGATATGATTATTGGATTTGGAAGAATTTTAGTTTACTTTCTCAATTGATTGTTTAGATTATTAGATTAGTTCACTTCCAACATGTATATTCGGCTACCTTCGGCTTGCATGGCTTCCTCCATGGCTTCCAAGCCTATCTGTATGTGGCTTTGTCTTCAAGTCTCTCCTCCTCCTACCTCTGCGTCCCCTCCTCCGGCTCCTCCATCCCCTCCTCGACCGGTTACACCCTCATCACCTTCTTTAACGCCCAACGCGGCCGCACAAAAGAAAACGTTCGCTGCTGCACTTTCTAAATCTTGCGCCATACCTATTGATCTTCTTCCCAAACCTTTGATCAAAGGGGATTCCCTAGCAATCCAAATACCGGAAGAGGAGTATAGGGCAGGCCTTGAGGCCTGTAAGAATAACCTTCATGGTAGGTTAATACTCACGAAGGGCGATGCACCTCTCAAAATCGTTAACTTGCGCAACAAGTTAGCATCGCTATGGAAGCCTCTTGGTCAGTGGCATGTGGTATCGCTGGGTAAAGGGTTTTATGAGTTCTCTTTCTCCTCCTCTGATGACTTGCGGTGTGTTTGGTCATCAGGGTCTTGGTCTCTTAAACCTGGTATCCTTCACCTTTCAAGATGGCAGCCGGACTTTCATCCCTCTTTACAAGGGCAATCTCACACTCAATGTTGGATTCGCATACTTGGTTTACCACCAGAATATTGGCGCCCCAAAATATTGTTCTCTATTGCTTGTGGTGTAGGTATACCTATCGCTTTGGATGAGGCTACCCTCAATAAGACCTACGGTCACTTTGCCCGTGTGTTGGTTGATTTGGACCTCAAGGATGATTTGCGTGATCGCCTGCTTGTTGAAAGGCATGGTCATGCCTTCAATGTTTGTTTAGAATATGAGAAGCTTCCCATTTTTTGCTCCATATGCAAAACAATTGGCCACTCCAATTCCAATTGCAAGAAACAAAGGCTTCTCTCTTCGGTGCCTGTGCCCCGGAAACATGCTCAGGGTACTGGTCATGGAAAGCCTACTGTGAATAACAAGGAAAACACCAATCATGCTCACAACTCGAATGCTGCTTTGTCCCCTGTGATCAATGCTCTTGTTGATGTTGCTAACACTGTGCTCCCTGTGATTGATGGATCGGTTGTGGCACATGTTGCTCCTGACATGCATGCCAATGATAACAATGATGATGGTAATCAAGACTTTGGTGGTAATCATGGTGATGCTGATGGCAATCAACATTTTGATGATAACCAAGGTGATGATGATTCGGTGGAAGTCATTTATGATGAGACTGTGGCTGTTTCTTTGGTTGCTGTGATCCCTCCTATGCCTACCCAACTTGTTGTTAATGAACCTGTGGCCTTTCATGTTGGCACCCCTTTTCCTTCTCAAGTTCCACAAGCGGATGTTGTTACTCCACAAGTGGTTGAGGACTCTGTGAGCTACTCTCATTCTCCAGATCATGTTTCTACAACAATTCAATCAGAGGAGAATACTTTGGCAGATGTTGCTTTAGGTAAGGCAGTTTGTAAACCAGTTTTTGATGATTTACCAGAACATGTCAAGACAGATATGATCATTGCCTCAAAATTCTGGGCGCAAGCTGATGATAATGATAGCATTGCTGATGCTACTTCTACTCATGGGGAAGGGGATGAGTCTTTCACTAAGGCTTTAACCAAATCTCAGAAGAAAAAGATTAAGAAGCAAAAGCAAATTCTTTGCTAGAGCGTACTACCTAACCCGATCAAGGGTCGGGTCAATAGTTTCCTCAATGAAGCTTCTATATTGGAATGCCCATGGTGTTGGCAATCCGCACACCGATCGCTTATTCGTAAGCTTTGCTCCATTCACAAGCCAGATTTCCTTTTCATTTCAGAACCGTGGATTGCCTTTTCTCAAGTCCCTTATGGGTTTTGGGACTCTTTACAGCTGAAGTTGATTGTTACTAATCAAAGAGGTGATCTTCTTCTTAATCTTTGGTGTTTTTGCTCTATTCATCTTTCTCCTTCTGTGCTTTCTATCACTGACCAGCAAGTTTCTTTCCAAATTTCTGTGAATAACAAAAACATGTTCTTGGCTGCCATCTATGCCTCCACAAGCTACATTCGCAGGAAATCTTTTTACAAAGACTGCCAGATTTGCAAAGAAGACAACCCTGCCCCTTGGTGTTTTTTAGGGGACTTCAATGCTGTGCTCGGCTCTCATGAGCAACGGGGTAAGGGCACTCCTTCCAAGTTGTCTTGCAAAGATTTCTTAGACTGGAATGACCTTGGCAACCTCAGTCATTTAAACACTCGTGGAGCTCTTTATACTTAGTCTAACAATAGAAGAGGCAGCTCTCTCACTGAAAAAAGATTGGATAGAGTGATTTGCAATGATGATTGGATTAATGCTTGGACTAGTGTTGCTGCCTACACTCTTACCAAAAGTCAGTCTGACCATCATCCTATTCTCCTTATTGCTAAACATGATAGCAAGGCTGCTGCCTCTTCCTTCAAGTTCTTCAAAATGTGGTCAGAGCATGATGATTGCCTTAGGATTATCAAAGAAGTTTGGCAAACCCCTATTGCTGGTTGTCCTATGTATGTTCTCTCTCAAAAGCTCAAGAGGTTGAAAGCTAGTCTCAAAGAGTGGAATCGTACTGTTTTTGGTGATGTCAATCTAAAGGTGCAAGCTGCTTTCGCTGCTGTCAATGATGTCCAGCAGTAAATTGATAGATTGGGGGGAAATGATGACCTCTTGAATCACGAACGAGATGCTCAGTTACAGCTATAGCAGGCTTTGAACTATGAGGAACTCTTTTGGAGAGACAAGGCCCGTATCAAGTGGCACACTCAAGGGGATCGCATAACCTTTGCTTTCTTTCACAAAACTTCTAAAATTAAGGTCGCTACAAAGCATCTCTGTCATGCGCGCAATGCAGATCACCGCCGGATAATCCCGAGGCCATTCTCGAGCACATTTTGCGCACTATTCTGGTTTGTTTAATGCTGATTCTTGCCGCCGACTCTGAATTTGTCACCAACATCATTCCTCATCTTGTTTCTGATGATGACAACATGTTGCTCTCCAATTTGCCTAGCCAAGAGGAAGTTAAAAATGCTGTTTTCTCTCTCAATGGGGATAGTGCCCCTGGTCCGGATGGGTTTGGAGGCCATTTCTTCCACCATTATTGGGATGTCATTTATGTTGATGTCTACAATCCTGTTTTGCAATTCTTCAAGCATAGTTGGTTGCTTCCCAACCTTAATTCTAATATTGTTGTGTTGCTTCCCAAAGTTTATGGTGCTGATCGTATTGAGCATTTTAGACCAATTGCCCTTGCCAACTTTCAATTTAAGATTATTTCTAAAGTGCTAGCTGATAGGCTTGCACAAATTGTTCCCAAGATTGTTTCTCATAACCAGAGAGGATTTGTTCAAGGCAGAAACATCTCGGATTGTGTCTGTCTAGCTTCTGAGGTTATGAACATGCTGGATAAAAAGTCTTTTGGTGGTCATATGGCTTTGAAGATTGACATCAAGAAGGCCTTTGACACCTTAGATTGGAATTTCCTGATGGTAGTCCTCAAATCTTTTGGTTTCAATGACAAATTTTGCACGTGGATTAATTGCATTCTCCATTCGGCAAGATTATCCATTTCTGTAAATGGTCAATCTGCTGGATTCTTTTCTTGCAATAGAGGAGTTAGGCAAGGTGATCCTCTCTCCCCCCTTCTCTTTTGTATTGCTGAAGAAGTCCTCAGCCGTGGCATTACTAAGTTGGTGCAAGATGGCAAGTTTCAATTGATGAATGGCCCTAGGGGTTTTACTATGCCTAGTCACATTTTGTATGCCAATGATATTTTGGTTTTTGGCAGGGCATCTCAAAGTAGCTTGAGGCATTTGATGGACTTTTTTCACAAATATGCTGCTTTTTCTGGACAGCATATCAGCAGGGACAAGTCGAAGTGTTATCATGGACACATCTCAGCTAGCAGGCAGATCCACATTGCAAGTATTCTTGGCTTCAAAGCTGGTGACATTCCCTTCATCTATCTTGGTGTGCCTTTATTCAAGGGTAAGCCAAGGAAGACTCATTTAATGCCTATTGTTGATAAATTCAAGTGTAAGTTTGGGCTTTGGAAAGGTTTCCTCCTCTCTTTTATGGACCGGGCACAACTTATCAAGTCTGTCTTTCAAAGCACTTTGATGTACAACTTTCGATTTTACTCTTGGCCTGCTTCCCTTCTCAAATTGGTGGATGGCTGGTTGAAGAATTTCCTTTGGACTGGCAGTATCTCCTCTAAGAAACCAGTGTCTGTCGCATGGTCTAAAGTTTGCAAGCCCACTAGTTGTGGTGGTTTGGGCATTCGATCTTTAACTTCTGTTAATAAAGCTGGTATTCTTAAGCTTGGTTGGGATTTCTCTTCTTCTTCTTTGGAATGGTGTCAGCTTATGAAAGCTAGAACCTTTAAAAATTGCAAGATGATTTCCTATCATATCAGTTCCACTATTTGGGCAGGTATCAAACATGTCATTCCCACTATTTTAGTCAATTCCTCTTGGCATATTGGCTTGGGTTCTGCTGTCAAATTTTGGCAGGACAAGTGGCTGTCCAGTTCAATTGCTAACAGGTTGCAAATTCCTATCAATCTTCATTGCAACTTCACCACCAAAGTGAGTGATTTCATTGTGGACAACAGCTGGTGCATTCCTGGTCCTATTTTTTCCTATATTCCTGGTCTTAAAGAGGAAATTGAGGCTGTCATTATTACTAAAATCAGTTTTCCTGATAAGCTGGTTTGGGATCACTCTAACTCGGGCCACCTATCCTTCAAAGATGCTTATGATTTTTATGAGCATAGTGATCAGGTCCAGCCTTGGTCTAAGCTTATTTGGAGGCCTTGTATCCCTCCTTCTAAGACTTTTGTCTCTTGGAGGCTGCTGCATAATCGGTTACCAACCGATGACCACTTAAGAGGAGTTGGCTCCATTTATCCTTCCATGTGCTCTCTTTGCAATCAGGCTGCTGAGACCTCTAACCATTTGTTCCTTCATTGTGATTATGCTCAATCTCTTTGGTCTTGGATGAGTAGTGTCTTTCATTGTGCCATTGACACTTCTTCTGCTGCCTCGGTTTTTCTCAGCTGCAATAATACTTGGAGCTCTTAAGTGTTAGATTTAATGGTGGCTTGTATCTCTTTTATTATTTGGTTTATTTGGCATAGTCGCAATCATGCTAGATTTGAGAATTCTCATATTCCCTCCAATATAGTCATCATGTTGCTCTGGTGGGGAAGGTCAGTAAAGGCATAGCTTACCCCTCAGAGTCCTCTATTCTAAGCTCTTTCGGTGTTAATCCGCATCTTGTCAAGGCTCCTGTGGTCACTCAGGTTATCTGGCTTCCCCCTTTGTCGGGCTGGGTGAAATGCAATACTGATGGTGCTGCCTTTGGTTCTCCTGGTGTGGCGGCCTGTGGTGGTATTTTTCGTGATAGGAGTGCGGCAGTTTTAGGTTGTTTTGCCAAGCATCTTGGTATTCTTGATGCTTTCCATGCTGAGCTCCATGGTGCCATGTTAGCAATTGAGATTGCTCATTCCAGGGGTTGGCGCAATCTCTGGCTTGAATGTGACTCTATTTTAGTTGTCAAGGCTACCAAGAACCCCTCTTTGGTTCCTTGGCAGCTAAGCAATAGGTGGAATAACTGTTTGAATCTTGCTAAAAATATGCATTTCCTCTGCTCTCATATTTACCTGGAAGGCAATGCTTGTGCTGACAAGCTCGCCAACTTTGCCATCAATCACCACAATTTTCATTGGTGGGACTCCATACCTAATTTTTTAGGCATAGAATTCTTTAATAATAGGTTTGGCTTTCCGGCCTATAGATTTGTCTAGTCCCCTTCTTTGGGCTCCGTTGTTGCTCTGTTGCTTCATGGGTTTTGGCCTAGTCCCCCCATGGCTTCTTTGTTCTCTTTTTTCCTTTTTTCTCAATAAAAACAGGGAGGAGTACTTTTTTCCTTCTAGATGTTTTTTCCCTAAGGAGGGTTTTGCATCAGAAGGTTTTAACGAGGCTCCTTACCTTGCTTTCAGAAAAAAATTGTATATGTGCACCTGCCTTTATAAGCATGTTAGATCTTTTGAATTTGAAATTTTCTTACGAGTGAAAAATAACTCCCTTTGGAAAATAACTCTACCATGTCATGTTCCATCTTGAATGTTGTTATTGTCAAAGGAATTTAAGGAATGCATGAAAGCTGATTTTATAGTTCGGTTATAAATTGATGGCTACAAGTTGTGACTTTTTTCCTTTTGCATAAAAGTTATTAGGTTTACCTGAAGATGCCGGTCTTGGGATTTCTCGAAAGTGACAATTTCGACCAGAAGATATTTTAGACAGTTTCAACAATATTGGAAGAAAAAGTTCTAGTCCAAATTCGCAAACATGTTGCTTGAGGCACAGGATTTCTTGGAAAAGATGTTTATCTTTGATCCAATCCAAACATGCGCCTTACAACCTACAGGTATGTATTATGTAGAATTTGAGTTTCAACTTTCAAGGGGAGATTTATAGCTTGCTTATTAAATATGATTTTTCTCATTTACTTCATTTATGTAATATATTCATTTATTCGCAGTTGATGAGGCACTGTATCACTTGTATCTTTCATCACTTCACATAGGAGCCAATATGTCCTAAGCCAATTCACATTTGATTTTGATCAGCCAACTTGCACTAAAGAGCACATCAAGGAGGTCATCCGGAAGGAATCCGTGAAGTTATATCTAGATCCACCCTGTTAGTAATCTGAACAGCTGTGAAATTTTGGAGTACATGGCTAGATTTACAGGCATTCTGAATTCATGTGCTAGCATGGGAATGAGGCAATACTTGATGGTAGCAATAGAAACGGAAGGTCGAGGAAGCAAAGGCTATATTGTGAAAAAATAATAAGTTTTTTTTGTGTACAATTCTTTTCCACCATCTTTGAAAATTACAGTGAGATCCATGGATTGAGGGAGATGATTAACATTGTTAGGATTAGAGACTTTTTTATTTTTATTTTTCTTAGCCTGTGTAAAAGAAGATGATAACAATTTGGTATCATTTTATATAAAACAAAATTTATTGTAGTTGAAGTGCTCTATTATTATTCTGTAAAAAAAGTGCTCTATTATTATTGTTATTATTATTATTATTATTATTATTATTATTATTATTATTATTATTATTATTATTATTATTTGTGTTTTAGCTATTCATTCTATATTGTTGCTGACACTCAAAAGGCAAATAAAAATTGGTTATTGAAGGTAAAAAAAAAAGTCTTTCAAAATCAATGGCCACAATTTTATAAATGATGTCACTGACAACTATCTTAAAACCGTTGTCGTTGATCGCAACATCAAAAAAAATGTTCTCATAGTGTTATCTAAAAACCGTTGGCGTAACTCATTTCAAAACTGTTGTCTAAAGCACACCAACGACAACGGTTTTCTTGTGGCAACGGTGCATAACTGTTAGCGTAGTCTACTCCAAAACCGTTCTCTAAAGCATACCAACGACAACGATTTTCAACTAGCAACGGTAAAAAACCGTTGGCATTGTGAAATTATGAAACCGTTCTCTAAATCACACCTTAGACTACGGTTTTTGGAAAACGTTGCCTTTAAGTTAAAAAAACCGTTGCTTAAAGAATAGACAACGCCTTAATTCACCACAGTTTGAAAACCGTTCTCGTATCAAAAGACAATGGTTTTTTGGTGTAAGGCAACAGTTTTTAGGTGTACCTGATGACAAAAAATGTTGTAGTGAAATTAAATGACTAAATAAAATTATGCCTAATGCGAATAAAATCTATAATTCGATTAATATCGCAATCATTCCCCAGCAGCGGCGCCAAAAACTTGTTGCGGCTCAGGCAAGTGTACCTGATCGTAACTCGTAATAAAAGTGGAGTATAATTAGGACTCCAAATGTCGAACCCACAGGGAATGAGCGAGTACCAGTGAATTAATATGATTCTATTCTATTAGGCGAGCAAAGATTATGAATAAGCAAGTAATGACAGTAATCGAAATTAAAGTAATAAACAGATTGAATGCTAGAACGGTTTAACTATGTTATGGAAAATCTAGGGGAACCAGGTTCACCAATACTCTACCATTTAGTTCATTAATCAATTAATATGAGTTATCTATCATGCAAGAACACTAAGCACCCACTTTAAATTGCTAGAGGTTGTCCTCGCGTACAATAGCCTTCCTCCCAACTAATTACTCCGTTTGGTCCAGGAAGATAACTAAGGGAAAGAGCATTAAGTTCAGGTGGGTTTGTCAATCTAATAACTGATTAGAGACAAGCTCTAACCTATCCGGCATATAAAGCGAGTTCTTTTATCTTATGGTTCCGTTAACTAATTATGATCCTGTTACCACAACTAAGCCAACTAGATAAAGGTTGATCAGGCCTTATTGGATTAAGCACAATAGGAATAAAATACTCAAACAATCAATAAAATCTTATATAATTAGCTACTCATTACTGATGATAATAACATAAACAAAGATATGAAATCAGAATAATCCATAACAAGAGAATAAATTCTAAACTGGGACACCCTTTCGGTATGACCGCGGTCCTTAAGCACGTTCTTCACGTCCTCACAAGCTCCGGTAGCGATTCGAGATCGCACCAAGCTTCAAGGAGACAAGAATTCAATGGAATGGGCAAGGGTTTTGCTGTTAAATCACAATTAGGGGCTCTTGACTCAGAAATTCGTCAAAAGGTCTTTGTAACATGTTAAGAGTCCCCATTTATAGACTAGGCTATGAATTAGGTCATCTGGCTTCAAATCTGCACTGATCAGGGACTGGGTACGGTCGTACAGCATATATACACGGCCATACCTGTGACACCCTCTACCCCGTCATGGCATTTTAGCAATGTAAGAAGAAAATAACACAAGATAAAAAAAATATTCATTCGGATAAAACTTTCCTTTGAAACGAAATAGAGTTGTCACGTTCACAACATGCGAAAATAGAAAATGAGTATGAAATACAATTAATAAAAATAACCCAAGTCCCCGATGTCACACACCCGTGAGCTCTTCCCTAATCATTACATCTAAGAAAACAATAACTTAAACAAGTAAACACTAGTCTTCTATCTATCACAATGAGCTATCGTGATTACTTGCCGGCATTCATATCCTCAATACCTAGCCTCAAAGATTCTACACATACCCCGTGGGATATGTATAGCCACAAGAGGGGTTAGTCATCATAACCTCGTATAGTGCATACAAATGTGAGGGGAAATTAATGAACAATGCGCAATATACAACAATTCCAATAAGGACATCTAATCACTAGCGCATAGCATAAAGATGGTACCACAACGCCAAATATCACATGCTACAACATCAATCACAACATTAAGGTACATTACCACAACAATTATATATCACATGCCACGACATCAACCACAACAACAAGGTACATTACCAACACTAAACAACCAGTGCACATGATCATGTAAAACAATGTATTTATAGAACCATAACTATACGCATGTGGATCCACTTAAAACGGTTTCGGATACCTTGCCGCTTTAATACCGTGGTCGTAAGAGGTACCAATAATAACAACAGATCGAACCTCACCCACACGGATACCTTGCCCGATTCGGCCCATTAACCGTGAGGATCGGAAACCTCGCCCGGCCACGGATACCTCGCCTGATTCGCCTCTACTAACCAAAGGACCGGAAACCTCGCTTCACACGGATACCTCGTCTGATTCGCTCTTTTTTCTTTTTTTAACCGTAGGACCGGAAACCTTGTCTGGCCGCGGATACCTTGCCCGATTCGCCTCTACTAACCAAAGGACTGAAACTCGCCCGCCACGGATACCTGCCCGGGATTCGCTCTTTTTTTTTCTTTAACCGAGGACCTGGGAAACCTTGCCTGGCCACGGATACCTTTGCCCGATTCATTTCTACTAACCAAAGGACCGAACCTTGCTGCCACGGATACCTTGCCCGATTCGCCTTTTTAACCGTGAGGACCGAAATCCTCGCCTGGCCACGGATACCTTGCCCTGATACGCCTCTACTAACAATAACAACAACAACAACAACAATGACGACACCAAGATACATGAACATGACTAAACGCGTGTCTAACCATAACATCCTCTATCGCCATATTTTCGGATTTTAGTAACAACAACAACAACAACAGAACACAATTCATAAGTTAGCTAAAGGCTCTTCTACCAATAACATGAACATTTAGTAATCTTACCAACTTTGATTAAGCACATACATGCAAGTGAAACTTTGGCATAGAAGGACTAGTTCTCTCAGATTAACATACTAATAAATCAATAGGCATCATAAATGAACCTTAGACATTCTACTTAAGCTTTACAATATCAACATAATCATGGGACTCGAAGTTCTTTGATTCATACTTACTGGCTACACTTTCATAGTGGTCTAAAGCCTACTATTTAGTTATTTAATTTCCTTACATTGTCATTTGTTAACAACCAACTTCAGACATCAAGCATATAACAACCAAAGCTCAATCATCACGCCTAATTTCAACAACCAATAAAATTATCACATCAATGCTACAATAAATATCACTAGTCAAGAATAGTAATTGAGGAGTTCGATGCCTCCTCATCACGGCAGTGATAAGGCTCGCTGCTATCACATGAGGCGAGGGTCATGGGACACCCCTATTGTTCATACATGTTCCATATACTCACTAGAAGAGAACAACTACCCCTTACCTCAAGTGAATTTCAGTGCTCCTAGGACGGCATGAGGTAACACTAAGCTTTTCCTTTCCTAGTGAAGCTTTCCTCAAAGAAACACAAGAGTTAAAGGGTTTAGAATGGAAAATCATGGTTTAGAACCCAACATTGATCTTAAAGACAAAACTTATCATTAGAAGACTTACCACCTCCTATTCCTCCCAATGAGGCCGCATTTAGTTACAATAACGATGCTCCCCTGGCCAGTCCCCGTGAGCGAAGTCTCGAAAGTCAGAGCCCTTGACACCACAAAATTGGAAGAAGGGAAGAGCGCTTTTCTCGTTTGGATTGGTCTTATGAGCAGCTCCTAATCATGTTTAGGTCTTAGAACCGGATGCTTAGTGGCTAGGTTAAGTCTAGGGGTCGGGTTGCCCCTTTCAGTCGGTAACGGGTCACACCGGGGTCACGTAACCGCCCAAAACGAGTTAAAACGCCGAACGCAGGTAGTCACTTATCACCAGGACGCCGGGCGCCAGACTCTCGGGCGCCGCGCTACCGCTTCGGTGAGGTCCGGGCGCCCGAAGCTACCGCGCCTCGCCTCGGTCCGACACTCTGCCATCGCTTTGGTCGTGAGCTGAGCTACATGTCCGATTGAGGTGTTCTTGGTGTCGTTGGAAATTCTAAGAAAATTTCTCTACAATTGTATCTCTAATAGGCTTACCCAAATTCGGACTCTAACAGGATCAAAAATGCAGTTAAATATACTATAATATTCCTAAGTGTTACGCTTATGCTGTGTTGACTCCAGAGCATATCTGTAGAGTCAGAGGTATCGAAATCGAGTAGAACTAAAGCCAACTAAAATATAAGAGATAATGCTACAACTTTATTGAAGGGACTTAAATCCAATTGAGTTGTTAAGAGGTTCGAAATGGGGAATATGATGACCGAAATAGCTAAATATAGGAATAAAGGTACATCCGACACTTAATCTACCAAGGAACTAGAAACATATGAAACCCAACCCAAGCAACAATAAGCATGTTCTAATACCCTAAGACATATCCTAATCTTGAAGGATGAAAAATTAGGGCTATTACAGTACCGAGCTTCGTTGATGATGTTGACCCGTACCCGTGCGAGCTGTTGCCCTGACATCACTTGTGTACGGCCGTACTGCCTTTGGTACGGCCATACTGGACTATTTTATCGGCACCAGGTGGTACAGATTGAGGGGGTACGCCCTTACTGAGGTCCTGCTCTAGGTACGGCCGTACCGTTGGTAAGTCAGGTTGTACCACTTATCCAGTAGTGCTAAAACTCTCCAAAACTAGCCAGCTTTTGGTCCTTTTTTGCATCTTTTGCTCCGAGTGGTGTCTTCATGATATTTTTGCATAATAAGACATAAATGAGTACCTTTATGCATTAATCAGTGCAAAATGATATGATTAGATACTAAAAATGCCCTATAAATATAGACAAATTTGTGTGTTAACACATACTCCTCTCAGTGGGCAAGAGGCAAGCCTCAAGATGTGGATAGCTACAGATAGTTGCTAGCTATTCTTGTTTAAGCTTATTGCAGAGGGGTTTTGCCTATGTATAAACCTGGATTTTTAATGCATTACTTGTTGCAGTGCAAGCTCTTGTTTATCAAGCCGGATATGGAGGAGACTATGGTGGACCCAAACCTGAATTCCGGAGGTATAATTATGTAAAGCGTGTCTATGAAAGATGTGTTTCACATTACTTATCAAACTGAAACTAGGCTGTGCATGAAGCCATCTAATTTTTTGGTTTTATTGTCTGGAAGATATTAGTTGTGGTTTTAATGTCTGAAAGAATTATTAGTTGATCAATATGTCTGTTTGGCCTGTTCCTCATTTTACTTTAGTCTTTTTTTTTGTGTGGGTTTGAATTTTCTGTGTGTGTGAATGTGCAGAATATGATATTTGAGGTAGAAAGAAGAAATCCAATCAGATTACTTAGTAAAGATGATGCTGTTGTTATGCATTATAAAAGCTACATGATAGATCAAGATATAATCAAACTACTGTGAGATTTTTTTGTTTGTTTTAATTTCTAGATTACAGTGGGCTTAGCCGTCGATAATTTCGGATCTGTGTACTTTTTTTGTTTTAATTTGTAGTTTACAGTGGGTTTAGCCGTCGGTAACTTCGGATCTGTGTGCTTTTTTTGTTTTAATTTGTAGTTTACAGTGGGCGTAGCCGTCGGTAACGTTACCGACGGCTTATCCCTCGGTAAAGAACAACAAAAAAATGGTTGCTTTCATGGATTTTACCGACGGTCACGAGGCGACTTTCTGACGGAAAAGCCGTCGATAATTACCGACGACTTCATTTTGGTCGTCGATAAAGTTACCGAGGAGGAAAATACCGACGACCTTGTAGCCGTCAGTAGGCCGTCGGTAATCTTGAATTACCGACGGCTTTTGAAAATTACCGATGGATTTTGACTGTCAGTAACGACGGAAATTCTTGTAGTGGAATGCATGAATGTAAAAATAACACACAACGTTCAATCATTCTTCATCTTACACTACAAGAAAAAGCAGCGTTACAGACGGCCAAAAGCCGTCGATAATGCAAAAAAGCCGTCGGTACGATTGAATTACCGATGGATTACCGACAAACATGGCCATCGGTAATCGTTGGTGTGAAAATGCTATCGGTAATGAACATAGGCCGTCGGTAACATTTTGTAATTTTTTTAAATTTAATTAATTAATTAATTGTTTATTTATTAATTTAAAAAATATTAAGAAACGTAATAAACGTGATAACATAAACTAAAAACCAAAGTAAAACAAACATAATATAGATGTAAAATAACCTCATAATATCAAAATATAAAAAACATAAGTCAAAACGCTAAAACTATCATCTAAACTAATAATCCTGATAACCCTGATCCCGCATAAGGTGGTCTAAACCATCCGCATCATTGACATCATCAGTACCATGAGGCAGCTGCGGCAGCGGAAGTGGTGAAGGCGACTGATGATGTGGCTGTTGGTGCTGGCGAGCTAGCATCCCGTACATTTGATCTTGTCGCTCTAGCACCTTAGCTAACAACGCGTTCGTCTGACGGTTCTCCTCCTCGAAAGCAGTCAGTCTCCACTTCATCTCGGCAAACTCCTGCTCATCCACAGTAGAGCAATGACTGCTACTACTCGATGATGATCCGATGTTGAGGTAGCTGGTCCCTTTCTTGTAGTTGCTGGCAAGGTCTTCAGCACCGTATAGGTGACCCTTTTTCTTGCTGCCAACAACATCAGACCAAACCTTGAGCGGTATAGCTGGATCCTCAGGGGTAATCGGGCTCTGAGATGGGGAACATGATGATGTCTGAGATCTAATCTGAGACATCATCGCCTCAAACTCCTCCTGTCATGCATAAACAAAAAAATAAATCAAGTTTTTTGTAAGAAAACAATATAAATATTATAAAAAATTTCATTATATTTAATAATTACCTACGTCTGCCTTGACCGATCATCGACGAAATCGCCAATACTCTTCCTAACATGAGTTGCACGACGGAGCTCGTGTAACTGTACCTCTCTACTAACTTACAACAGTAATTTAATAAAAACATGAATAAATAATAATAATAATAATAATAATAATAATAATAATAATAATAATAATAATAACAACAACAACAACAACAACAACAACAACACGTACAAGTCGAGCTATGTGCTGCGCCTGGGTGATAGAACCTCCTGTGTGCAAGCTCCCACCCTTTTTAGATGCTCTATTCTTCTTGGCCTTCACGCTGATCAACTTGAACTCATCAGATTTTCAGTACTCTTGCAGCCTCTGCCAGATATGATCTCCTATCCAATGGGACTGTCCCTTAGGCGGGCATCTCTGAGCATATCAAAGAGGCAGTGATAGGCCTTCATATGAAAGTTCTTCTTGTTCCTCTCCTCATCCTCACTCCTCCAAGCACATCTCTCCTGTATCAATATAAAACATTATTAAACACAATTAAAATTTTAGAAATAATAAAATAATATGCAATAAAAATTGTAACTTACTTTGAAAAAATCAAACATATGATCCCGCTCTGTATCAATCAATGTCCCCCACATGGGCCAAAACCCCGAATAAGTCTCCTCAATTGTTATTGTGATAACCTTCGTAGCTAGTTTTGAGGGAAGGAACATGAACCATAAAAACACGTCAAACAAATATATATATATATATATGTAAATAATTAATAACTCGACCAAAAAATTGTAAATACTTACCTTTTACCAACCGGGCTGATAATAACTCGACCATCATGCAGCATCTTTAGATCCTCAACCTCGGCCTAATAAGGTGTATAGCCCGTACTATACTCATCCTCGGACTGACGAACATCGGACATCGTCTCAGGCACAACATGAGAACTAGAAGCACCATGTGTCTGCTAGAATCCTGGGTTGGGGATCACGTAGATGGCAGGAAAGGGGGTGTTGGTGCAACCAAAGGAGCCTGTGTAGGTACCGAAGGTGTTGGAGCCTGTGTAGGCGTTGATGTTGACAAACGTTGTGTAGATAACAATGTTGAAAACCCAGTAGCATCATGCTTGAAAATGTTCGCCCTGGCGATGAGAGGGGACGATGGCCTTCCCCTTCCCTTTACCACCAGTGTGTGGTCTCGGGGGTCGAATCTTGATCCTGATGCCATATATCTATATAGCAATTCAATAATAACAGTCATGAAATATTATATTTAAACATAACAATATCAAAAATAAATTCCGCATGATAAACAACAAGTTATGAAAATAACTAACAAATTAAAATATATTGTTAAACAATTCTCTGATTGTAAAAAGTTAAACAATTTCATTCTGCCCATTCTGATTCGGCATCGTCTTCAGATCTTGATGCTTCTTCCACTTCTTCCTTTAATTCCTCATCTACATCCACTTCTTCATATGTGATTGGATTGTCACGTAGCGAGAAAAATGTTCCACTTCATTTACTGCATTTACTTGAGACATCTCATCCACTTAATAAGCCATTTCTTCCTCTGGATCATCTGCTTCAATGCGACCCATTGGTTTTGTCTTTATTGTGACACAATAGCCTTGTTTGTCCCTTTGAGTTGATGGATAAGGGACATAATATACTTGTCTTGCATTTTGTACCATGATAAACAGATCAAACATTTGGTATATTCTACTCATGCAAATGTCCACAGTATTATATTTTGGATCCACTTTTGTGCCTCTATTTGACGGATCAAATCGGTTACGATAAAATAACACTATTCTTTTATACATATGTTGAATCATAGAAGTCGTCTTCACCTCCATCTGTGACACATTTTACATAAACTCTGCTGTTAATTCTTTTTCCCCTCCTCTGTTTTTGACTGAGTTTGAAATTTGTATCCGTTCACGAAGAACGTGTGCCATTCTTTGACACATGAATGAGAACTTTGAGATAAGTTTCTCAAGTGTTGGATGTTGGGGGATGGTGCCTCACTGTACACCTACGTACACACCATATGCAAACAAATTATAACTGGTTTTTCAAACAATCTTTTGTATTTTTTCAAGCAATAAATAGTTCAAATAGTTTATACATACATACCTGGTTCTTAAACCATGTTGGAAAATATTCATGAATATAGGCAGGAGAGTCTTGTTCGCTTGTGAGCTTAGTTAACAAGAATGCCCTGATCAAGTTATCAAACAAATGATCATGAGTAGATATGGATAAAAAAATTGAAAGTGGTCAAAGTGATACATACGTAAGGTATGGTGATACTTCAGTATAGTTGATCAACACGTGAAGTACATGGAAGCATCCTCAATAGCTAAGTACATTGAAAGTGGTCGTCCATGATCTGAGGGTTAAGTACATGGAAGCGTCCTTGTGTATCACCACTTTAGCCTCAGGTCATGGGTTCGAATCCTTGTGGGAGGTGAAAGAAAAAACACATTGGGGTGGTAGATAGTCCTACGAGTGACAGATTGATAGCATGAGAGGGTGGCCAGTCTGTTACAATATTTTACATAAAAACATTAATATCTGTATGTAAATTGAATAATATAAAAATTATAGATGAACCAATAAGAGATTTACACTTAAAGAAAATTTTCAGTTAACTCAAGAGAATGAGCATTCTTCGTATGTTTCAAATCTAAAATTTTAATAATTTTTATACAAGTCATTGTCTCTTTCTTTTCTATTAATAATATTTTTTAAATATAATAATTTAGTTTTTACATCAAATATCTCTATTTTGCCAATGTCAATTACCACATGCATGGCACATGAACAAATAAGATGATGTCTCTCAGAATTGATACGTGATTGTTAGGTAGAGAAACACTAGTAAAAAATGATTCCTCCTCCACCCAGATATTAATTAATGTTTTACATCACATTTGCTACTTTATGTGATGATTGAGTGGAAGTTATCTCTCCTGCAAAGTTCAAGTAATGCATAGCTCTCTTTCCATGATGAATTTCTATTTCATATTTGCATAAAACTCACATTTAGACATTATACCAATTAGTCATCCTCAATAGCTAAAGTTTTCAAATCTAACTCTTTCTAAAACCTGGACATCTATGATATAAATCTATTCTCAATGGGAAACTTAGATAATAAAGATTTGAATGTATACAAAATATTGCTTCTTCTAAACCCTAGGTGTATGATTATAATTTTTAAGCATATACTATACGTAAAACGGGGCTACAAATATATTTTTTAAAACATTAAGATTTTATAATCTAAATCTATTCTCAAATGAAGAATTAGAAATTGAAGGTTTGAGTGTATATACAATGTTTGTTCTTCTAAACCTAGATGTATGATTATAATTTAAGTATATATAGTTTGTAGCACGAACTAACTATTGCGGCTCAGGCAAGTACAGTTGATCGTAACTCGTAATAAAGTGGAGTCTATATATTACTCCGAATGTCGGACCTACAGGGAATGTGCGAGTACTAAATTAATAAAAATCCTTTATTATTTAGACGAACTAAGGTAGTGGTTATAAGAACTAGACAAAGAAACAATAATAATAAGGTAAATGCGCAAGAACAGAATAGAGATCAGTTATGGAAATCCTAGGGGAATCGAGTTCACTAATACTTAGTTCCTGAATTTACTAGTTGATTACCATGAGCTATATTTCCTGGTTGAAAGCTAATCTCCCCCTCTAATATTATTAATACCCAATGATCATGCAATATTAACAGTCTTCTTCCTAAATAATACCCCCAATGATCATGCAAGATAAATAGAATTAAAGGGTGATGAAGCCTTATAGAATTAAGCACGCTAAGAATAATACAATCAACAGGATAATAAGAAACTCTTAGAATTAACTAAATAAATATCAAAGACATAGTAAAAAATCACCCATAACCCCTAGTGATGGATTTAGCTACTCATAGTATTTCTCACTAACATAGAATAACAACAATCCAAATAAGAAATCATGAAAGAAAAGGAAAGACAAGAGGTAAGAAGCAAGAGACAAGAGACAAAAGCTAAAGTGGTCAAAAGACCAGCCTCTAACCCCCTTAAAAATGGGCTAAGAATGCCTATTTATAGGCTCTACTGTGCACTAGGTCAATCGGCCTTAAAATCTATGCGATCTGGGCTTGGGAACGGTCGTACTGTACTTTAGTTGCAACGCTGGCCTGTACTTGTGCATTCTGCATCACCTGACAAAGAATTGCGTCGATCAGATCGCACTTTATCGGGCGACGCCGCTCGCATTTGTGCATTCTGCACCATCGACAAAGAATTGGGTACAATCAGATCGCTTTGGTACAAACCAGATCGACTTTTTCTTCGATGCCAGGTTGTACTAACCAAGAGGTACGCCCCTAATGAACGTGACAAAAACACAAGAATTGGGGTTTGAATTAGGTTTTTAGAAATCTTTTCAAGATACTTATGTTTTTGAAAACCTTTTTCAAAACAACTCTTAATGAAAGATAACTTTGAGAAACAATAAAGATAAGGAAAGAAATGAGACATAAAGATTTATACTAGTTTACTACCACCTGATAGCTACGTCTAGTCCCTTCACCACAATAAATGATTTTTCACTATAATCAACTGATTACAAAACTCAAGAGTATACTACTGTCAAACTGGCTATACTCTCAACTTCTCAGAACGACTTAGTGCGGTCTAGCCTCTGAGAAAATATAGCCACTACTGGGCTAAATACAAGTGTTCAAAAATGATTTGAAACAATATAATCAAGCTCTCACACTAGAGCATTTACAATGAAAAACTTAAGCATTGAAAATAACTTTCTTGAAGAAAGGATAAAACGTTTTGAGTGTTGTTCTCTTGGTCTCAGAAACTTGGAATATTTCTTGGTTGCTCGCTTGCCTATAGTTTTGTTGGCCTTCTTCACTGATTTAAATAAGGTATATATAGCAACACCTTCAAATAGTACCGTTGTGACCTAAGCAGTCCTTCACCATTGGATAAAAATTTGAGATCCGCTTTTTGTGGCTTTTGGTGCGTCGGGTCCTTTTCAACTTTCCTTTCCGTACACTGACACAATTGTCAAATAAAATATCTGTCCTTTTGTGATCCTTTTTGAATTTGAGAACCTTTCAGAGCATGACAGATTGAATGATTGTTTCCGTTGACATTCCATTTGGCATTCGATTCCTCGTACATTAAAGAGCGATCAATGAGGATCCTTTAATGCTTGATATGGTCTTTAATGCTTCGCTTCGTCTGGTTGTATACCAGAGGCATCTTCTACCAGATGATCTTTGATACTGTAATACTCTGCTTACCAGAGTAAGCCTGTACTAGAGTCTAATTCTTCCAGAGCGTAGTTTCACTTAGGCTTTATATACCAGAGCCTTTGTATACCAGATGCAGGATTCTAATAGAGTGTAGTCCAACAGAGCTTAATCTTACCAGAGCATGGTCTACCAGAGCTTTGTTAATAGAGCTAATCTATAAGACGTTGTCGTCATCAGCTCTTACCAGAGTCTTCATGCCAGACTTAACTCAAAAGACCAGAGGGTAAATTACGCACAAAGCCAAAGCTTTTTGAAACATATTCATCTGATGAATAGTGACTACTCACTAGTTTCTGCACACTAACAAACTCGTCAGGGGATAAATTATTCTTATCATTATTTGTTATCATCAAAACAATTAAGGGTCATTGTTTTTGAAAAATATTTAAATAAGGATTTTCAGAGGCTCTCCCTGAATTAAGTGCATAAAAATATTTTCTAAGTGCAATGCCATATCAGATGCATGTTTATGTTCAATCATAAGAATGATATATCAGAATGTTAATACATATGCATGGTGTTCAAAGATGCATGGTGATCAAATTCATTTTAACACTTGGTTGATACATTGTGTTCATCATTTACTCTCCATATACTTCTCTATTTTCTTCACCCCATTTTGTCATCAGACAAAAAGGTTAAAGATAAATAACATCATTGTCAAAACAAAACAGAGTTTAGAAAAAGTATAGAAAGATAAAGTTAAAACAGAATAAGTACCAAAAGTAACTTTGTCATTTAATCAAAATATTACCAAGTTACAAAAGGTTGTAATAACTTAGAACAAAACAAAGAAAGGGCTAAAAACAAAAGGTGAAATTCCTAAAGCTATCTAAGGCTTTGTCACTTTCTCCAAGAGCAGCTTTAGCATATCAGCAAGTTCATCTTGTCTTTTGCTTGAAGAGACCATGAACTGCTTGAATTCTCTATTGTCTTCAACAAGCCTCTCAAGTATATCCTTTGGAACCTCAATGCGGTCAGAATGACTAGATTGACCAGAGGCAGAGGATTGTGCAACCATAGCAGATTCAGGTGCAGGAGGAGATATTTCCTGAGCAACAGGTGCAGGTTCATGTTCCCAAATAGCAAGAGGTGTAAGTGGAGTCTGTTTCCATGTAGGAGCAGCCAAGAGTCTCCTGTTGATCTGAAGTTGCTGCTTCTTGTGACTTTCAAACTAGTTAACCACTTTGTACCAATCAACATAAAATTCTTCCAAAGCTAACCAAGTATGAGTATACATGGCAAGGTCCTTTACTGTCTATTGTTCTGTTTCAACCAGTTCAAGCTATTGGTTCATGTACCTCTCAAAGGTTTAAAAAACAGAGGGATTTTCCAGAGGCAAAGGACATGTTTGGGTATGGTTCACAGAGGTTGTGTGGATCTTGTTTTGATTTTCAGAGGGTAAGGAAATTGATGGGGCTTAAAGGAAAAGTTTGGGTAAAGTGTGAATCTAGGGAGGTAGGTTCAGATTCTAGGTTTGCAACTACTTCATTTCATCTTCTAAAATAGGATTTGTTGTTGTTTCAGGTTCAGTGTGGTTTTGGGGTGATGGTGGTGGAATAGGTTCAAGAGAAGTTAGAGGTTGCAGTTCTAGAATGGTTTCAGAGCCAGGGTCAGGTATTTGTGTTTCCTGGGTGACAGGTTATGGTTCTTGTCGTGTTTGGTGGATATGGCCTGGTTATGGTTTTAGTTGAGGTGGAGGATTAGATTCTGTTTGAGATGGACAAGTAGGTTCTGGTTGTGCTTGGAGGTTAAGGTCTGGTTGAGGTTCTCGTTGTGATTCTGGTTCTGGTGGGAGATAAACAAATGTGGGTTGTTTAAGGGCAGGAACAGAGGCAGAGGTTCTCATTCTCTGTCTTAAGGCGGTTTCATCCTCTGAATCATCAGAGTATGTGACAGAGGGTGTTATGGTTTGGGGGCAATGGTAGGATGAGGGTTTTAGGTTACCCAAGAGGCACCAATAGGGTCAGCATAAACTGATTCGGATAAAGTAACAGCATTATCAAGTACCTTGGTTTTCTTGGGAGATACTTCACTGGTCTTGACAAGTTTCCTCTTCCTTGCACCAGAGGCAGCTAGTTGAGGTGCCTTTGTAGAGGCTTCCTCTTGAAGCCTTTTTGCTCTGAGATCCTCATAAAATTTTGCAGCTTCTTCCTGAGCTTTATCCGAAAACTCCTTCAAATCTTTCTTGCTATCTTCTTGTTCTTGAGTCGGAATAGAGGGCATACAAACTAGACGAGTTGGACGAATCAAGGGAGGTGCTTGTGAAGAAGTAGAAATTCCAGCAGAGCTTTTGGTGACTCTTTTTGTTGGTTTAGAAGAGCCAGCACCAACAGTTTTAACCCTTTTCCCCTTCTTCTTTTCCTCAGCCTTAGCTGCATCTTCTTCTTCCTTTGCAGCTTGAGCAACTAACTCTTTTGTAAGAAGGTTCATTCTCTTCAGATTTTTGCTTTCAAAAATTGAAGCAACACTTTTGCAAAGCAGAAGTGCAGCTTCTTCAGTGTCTTAGCCTGAAGGTCCTTGATCACATTGTGCCCTTCCAGAATAGCTGAGATAACCCTTCCATAGAGTATATTTCTATTCTTTCTGCTTCTAGAGAAGGTTACAACTCTCTTCATGAAGTTGAAAATGAACGTGAACACAAGAAGGGGAGTTGAATTGTGTTAAAAACTTTTCGCAAACTATACATAAAAAATTCAACACAAGTTGTTCAAAACTGTTTGTATATCGGATGCAGAGAATTAAACAGGACCGGATGCAGAAATTTAAACAGTTTATAAAAACTTGTTTTTCTGAGCAAGGTAAAGATAAGTAATGTAAAGCAGTAAAGGATGAGACTCAGAGATTTATACTAGTTCACCACCAACTGGTAGCTACGTCTAGTCCCTTCGTTCCTGAAGGATTTTCCACTATAATCAACTGATTACAATTTCCTCAAGAGTATTCTTCTGTCACAAACTTGACAATACTCTCAACTTCTCAAAACGACTCAGTGCAGTCGAGCCTTTGAGGAACAGAGCTTTAACTAGGCCAAATACAGTTTACAAAAGAGATTATACTTTTGATTACAATCAAAATAACTCTCACAGAGAGGATGAAAAGATTAAGCTCAAAACAGAATAGCTTTCTAAAAGAAAGTATAAGACGCTGAGTTCAATTCTATATGGACCAGAAACTTGGCACAAAACTTGATTGTTCACTTGAGTAATATTGCTTTCAGAATGAAGTTTCTTCACAGCTTTTCCAACATTTCTTCAATGAATACCTTGGGGTATTTATAGGAGTCTTCAAGGGTATTACCGTTGCAGTAAAAATATCTCATTTCCATTGAGTGAGGTAATTTGAAATGTAGTCATTTTCTTCCTTTCCAGAGAATATCAGAATAGTACACATTACCGTTTTCGTACTATCTGCTATTTGCAATTGCCTTGTACGATTTTTGTCTTATGCTAAAGGTGTCACCTTTGCTTCCTCGTACATCAAAATGAGCGCACAAAATCAAATTCGAATTCCGTTCCAGAACAGTCTGAGGCTAAGAGCAAAAACGTGATCATCACGTGCTTCATTAAAGAGATCAGACGCTCGCTCAGAACAGAGGACGAACGCTCGTAGTAATTGAGTGTTCCACGTGTCAAGAAGTCACACTGTTGGACGCTTGCTATTAACAAGACGCTGAAGTGAGTTTGGATGCTGACACTAGTGGATTGTATTCAATTCTTTTGTATATTTCTTCTTCTTCCTTGAGTGATTTGTACATATATATGAATCTTTGATACTTGTACACTCAAATATATGTTAGAAGATAAATTGTTCTCTTGAGAAATATTTTGTTATCATCAAAATTAATGAGGGTCTAAACTTCTCAATCGTTTAGGTTCCAACAATCTCCCCCTTTTTGATGATGACAAATATCCAAGGTTGATGAACAATTTAATTTCAAAATAACATCAAGGGTCTCCCCCTGAATTTAACAATTAAGATATATAAGACAATTAAGGTATTAAGGCGATTGTTGATAGACAAATTCATTTAAGTGATCGCAAAAATACATAGATGAATCAGAGCATATTTTTAACAAAGTGAGATCGGATGCTGATTTTCATTTTATCAAAAAGATTTTCATATTACCAATTTTATTGATCATTGTTAGATTATTGGGTCAATGAATATCAATGCATTAATAGATATTAGAGCAATGAATAACCATACAAATGCTATGTATGAAATGATATGCATGATACTTTCAGTTTTAGTGTATTCATCGGATGGTGAATTTGTTAATCAGACTTTCACGTGTTCATCAGACCTTTCTTTTATTTTTTTTACTCCCCCTTTTGTCATCAAACAAAAAGAGTGTAAAGCACATCATAGTCAAAGAATGGCTTAGAAAAATTTGAATGTATATAAACAGATAATCAGATAAAGGTATGTATAGTCAGAAAAAAAACACTGAATATATATATAAAAAAATATGAGAGTACCAAAAAAAATTTATATCACACAAAAAATAATAAAAAAATAAAAATTTTTATGGGTTTAGTGGTGGCGGAGGGATGTTGAGACGTTCATATAGAAGTTTCAGTGCATTTTCCAGCTGAGTAACTTTCAGATTAGTAGCCTTCATTTCTTCAAACTCTGCTTTAGGAATGGTGACCATTTCAACTGTAGGAGTAAAAGTAGAAGGTCCAGCTTCTGGTGCAGGTTTCATTTTCTGATGCTCTGCTATCACCCAGTTGGAAGGCTTCAGTCTCAAGTCCTTCTTTTATTGAGCCTTTTGAAAGAATGCATCATTTGGTATAAACCATTTGATGAGACTTCCAAGTTTCCTCTGCTCAGATTCTGACTGAATTCTTCTCCTTTTCTCCACCTCTTCTGGATACAGCAAATCCATGAAGACAGTTTCCCTATGTAGAAGCACGTCAACAGTGAAAGCATCAAACTTATTCCCAGCTTCTTCTCCCCATATCCTTCTGATGAATTCACTCAATGCTTTAGAAGCAAAAGAGAGTCCTTCATTTTCTGCCAGGTATAATCCTCTCAGATTTTCCCTGTCATCTTCTGTAAGCACCAGGGGGACGAGGCATGGTAACAAAGCTTTGTCTTTCCATGTCTTTGACCATTGACTCCAAGTGAATCCAATGTCAAAGTGCTTGGTCACAGCAGCCCATTGGACATAGGTCTTCATGCAGTCGAGTGGTCTGATTATTGAGCATCTGAACATATCATCAAAGTAGACTGTTCCCAGATTGATGTCAGTAATTCTGCTGATAGTGCCAAATGTTGGAATTGTGGCCTTCTCGGCATTGCAGCAGTTTGAGGAGCCAGATCTCCATTCATCTTCCTTTAGAGAATTCAGGTAAAACCTTCTGGCATGATCCTCAGTGATCTTGGCAATCAGAAGCTTAGAGAATTCCTTAAGATTATACTTCTTGGGAGCCTTCTCATACTCCGTGAGCCCGATCTTGCTGAATGGCTACTTGCCAGGAGCAGGTTCTTTCCTTTTCCCAGGGATAGACCAAGGTAGCCACCTTTGTCTGTCTGGTACAATCTTCACTGATACAGACAAAGGATCCCTGAACTGTCTGATTACTTCAATCTTCTTCATCTCAAGACAGTGTGCCATGAAGGCAGCTTCTTCATCTGTGATCCACCTTCCGCATTCTTCCAATGTGAGCGGTTCAGTTTGTGGTAGGGATCTAGGAAGGTCAACAGAGAAGGGAATTGCTCTGCTACCAGGTGCTGGTCTCAATCTTCCTTTGAATGACATCTGAAAGTGGTCTTCTCCATCCTTGAAGGTAGCATTCATCGGAGAGGCAATCTCCAGTCTGGCAGCTCCAGAGGTGAAGGTTTTCAAATGCCATGTAGAGGGACGATTGTAGATGCTGTGATATATCTCATACTTAACAAATCGTGGTTTGTTAATATATGAGACATTCTTCCTTCCACCAAAGTTTGTAGGTTTAAGGGTAATAGTGGGTAAAGTGGGAGTGGTTTTGGTGATTGAATAGGTTTTAGGTGTGTAGGGTTTGAAGGGATTAACGGGAGGTACTTTGAATAATAGGTTAAAGGGATGAGAGTGAAGTTTGGAAATATATGTGGTAAGTGAAGTATTTGAGGAATTTTGTGGTAGGTCAAGGTTGAGTGTATAGGATGATGGTTGGGTAGGTTTAGAGAGGGTAGAGGTTTGTCGGAGGCTCATTCTGGTTTTCTTGGTTTGTGGTTGTGTTTGTGGTTGTGAAACAGATAATGGGGTGCAGGAATAATATCATGAGCATCAAAGACAGATACTAACTCATTAGCAGTAAAGTCGAGTACCTTTGGGTTAAGCTCTGAAGACTTAACCAACCTTCTTTTTGATCCTCTCGTGACAACAACAGCAGGAGGAAGAGGAGGAGGGACTTGTTTCCCTTGACCGGACGCTGAAGCATCTTTTTCAGCTGCTGGCCTAAACTGTTTCTCCAAGACCTTTCTGATGGGAATTCTATCCTCATCTTCTAGTTCCTCAACAGTAGGTGCAGGAGCCACCTTCTGTTTTGTTCTTCTTGTCTCCCTTGAAGGAGATTCAGCAGGTCTCTTCACACCAGCCATTGAGCTTCTGGTGGTTTTCTTTTCAGCTTCTCCTTCCTGTTGCTCTATTTTCACTTTCTTGATCATAGAGCCAGTAATTAGCTGCATTCTGACTAAACTGTTGACTCCAAAAACTTCTGGACGAACAACAGCGCCAACACCAAAGTATTTTTCTTTTTCCTCTGTGTTGATAGAGTCAGTCAGCTTCCTCACAACACCGTCTTTAATCATCATTATGGAGAGAAGAACTCCATAAGGGATAACCTTGACGATATTCTTCTTATCAACACTCTTACTTGAGAAGACAAGAGCATTTATCAGATTATTGATAATCAACCTTGGCAGATTGATTTTCTTCCCATCCATGTAGTTCCTCATAATGAACTTTTGCTCGTAGTTCACTATGTCGCTTGAGCCAGCCTTCAGAATCACGCTCTTGGCGATGATTTTGTGCAGTACTCTGTAGTGGCTTTTTAAGTATTTGGTCGTGGGAGTAATGTTCTTCTTCTTCAGTTCAAGGTAGTTCTCAAACAGGGCTTCGTTGACGTTTTCAAGTCCTCTGTATGTATCAGCCCAGTTTGCATGGTAACTGATTCCTTCACAAGGGTACTTGATCGTCTGAGCAATAGAGTTGATGGTGAAGCGTAGCTTGAAGCCTCTGATGCGTGCTTCTATGATTTCTCCCGGAAGTAAGTACGCATTCCCCCAAAACTCCTTAATAGCATGGCTCAAGACGTCATTGGTTCCCGGATGAAGTAGTTTTCGGCCCGATTTCTCGGACCTTCTTCAAAATCAAAACCGTATAGCTTGAAATTCTCAAAATCTATCCTGTTCTCATTCAGGGGTTTTGCCTCAGAGAAGACATAGAAGGCAGCAGTGTATTGTCCAACCTTTCTGTCGGCCATTGTAGCGATTGCAGAGAGAGTGATGGAGGTTTTAGGGTTCGAAAACACACACACACAGAGAGAGAGAGAGAGAAAGAGAACAGTTTTTGCAAGAGAATGCAGAGTGAAGTGATGGAGCGAAAAATGTGGAGTAGTGGGAAAGTTGATAGAAAATGGTACATTCCTTTTTCAAAAAATCGCTTCGTATTTCCACACAAAAATTAAATCAAAAAGAAAAGAAAATAAAGATTCACCTTTTCATTAAATGCATACGCCAAAAGAAAAGTAAGATCAAGAAAAAGATTTTATCGAAAGACATAAATAATTATGACTCAGTAGATGTGATGAGACGCTCAAGTCCTTAACACGTGTGACACGTGTGGGTGTGCTCGGATACACGCAACCGATTCACCAGACGATGAGTTATGATGCACATGACAAATAAGATGCTTATTCATATACATGCTTATGTCATACCAGATGCTGAGATTGTGCATATTATCTGACGTTGAGATTAATCATTCTTCTATAAGACGAAGGTTTAAATTTCTTCTTATAAAATTGAATCTATCTTCAGCAAGGGGTTTTGTAAATATGTCAGTCCACTGATGATCAGTGTCTATAAATTTTATTTCTAGAATACCCTTCTGAACATAGTCTCTTATGAAGTGATGCTTAATCTCAATGTGCTTGGCTCGTGAATGCAATATGAGATTTTTAGTAAGACAGATTGCAGAAGTATTATCACAAAAGATAGGAATGTTACTCTCTTTTATCAGATAGTCTTCAAGTTGATATTTCATCCATAGAAGTTAAGAGCTACAACTTGCTGCTGAAATATACTCAGCTTCTGCTGTTTAGAGTGCAATTGTGCTTTGCCTTTTGCTTGACCAAGATACAAGATTTGCTCCAAGAAATTGGCAGCTTCCACTTGTGCTTTTTCTTTCAATTCGGTCTCCAGCAAAGTCAGCATCACAGAAACCTACTAACTTGTAATCTTTTGATTTCTTATAAAGCAAACCAAGATTAGTAGATCCTTGCAAATATCTAAAGATTCTTTTAACAGCACTCAAGTGTGATTCTCTAGGATCTGATTGAAATCTAGCACACAGACAGACGCTGAACATAATATCAGGTCTTGAAGCTGTAAGATAAAGTAGAGATCCAATCATACCTCTATACATCATCTGATCTACATTTTTACCAGTTTCATCTTTTCCAAGAATGCATGTGGGATGCATAGGAGTGCGCATATGTTTGCAATCCACCATTTTGAATTTCTTTAGCAATTCCTTGATATATTTGCTTTGATGTATATATATACCATCATTGCATTGTTTGATTTGAATTCCAAGGAAAAACTTCAGTTCACCCATCATGCTCATCTCGAATTCAGCCTGCATTAGCTTAGAAAATTCTTTGCAAAGGCTTTCATTAGTAGCTCCAAAAATAATGTCATCAACATATATTTGAACAATTATAAAGTGCTTGTTTGATATTTTTCTAAAAAGAGTAGTGTCTACTAGACCTCTGGTAAAGCCATTTTTCATCAAAAATGTACTCGGTCTTTCATACCAACCTCTGGGAGCTTGCTTAAGCCCATACAGGGTCTTTTTAAGCCTGAAGACGTGTTCTGGAAATTCAATGTCTTCGAATCCAGGAGGTTGTTTTACAAAGACTTCCTCGGTTATAAAACCATTCAAGAAAGCACTTTTCACATCCATTTGATAAAGAATTATATCATGATGTGCAGCAAAAGAAAGCAAAATGTGTATAGCTTCTAGCCTTGCAACAGGTGCAAATGTTTCAGTAAAATCAATACCTTCTTCCTGTGAGTAACCTTGAGCAACCAATCTTGCCTTGTTTCTCACAACCTTTCCATCTTCATCAAGCTTGTTTCTAAATACCCATTTAGTACCAATAGCTTGCTTATCTTCTGGTAAGGTGACCAGTTTCCATACATCGTTTCTTTGGAACTGATTCAACTCTTCTTGCATAGCCAGAATCCAGCCTTCATCTTTCAATGCTTGATCAATCGTTTTAGGTTCCATTTCTGAGAGTAGTGCCATATCTGCATGCTCTTTAAAAGAGGATCTGGTTCTTACTCTATCTCCAGGTTTTCCTACGATTTGATCTTTAGGATGATTGGCTTTGTACTTCCAGCTCTTTCTGAATTCAGCTTCTGAAGATTCTTGTGTCTGGTCACCACCGGACGATGAAGATGTAGGTTCACTATTTGTAGTATTACCTATATTTAATTCTGAAAATAATTCATCTAGCTCTGACATGGCTGTGTCAGGCTTCTTGTCATCAAATTTGACATGAATGGATTCTTCCACTGTCATAGTTTCTTTATTTTATATTCTAAAAGCTTTAGATCTTTCAGAATATCCCAAAAAGATTCCTTTGTCAGCTTTTGAATCAAACTTACCAAGCTGATCCTTAGTATTTAAAATGTAACACGTACAACCAAATGAATGAAAATATGATATGTTCGGTTTCCTTCCTTTCCACAGTTCATATGGAGTCTTCTTCAAAATAGGTCTAATAAAAATTCTATTTTGAATGTAACAAGTTGTGTTTACTGCTTCTACCCAAAAATGTTTTGCAATATTAGCCTCATTGATCATGATCCTGGCCATTTCTTGGAGGGACCTATTTTTCCTTTCTACAACACCATTTTGTTGAGGTGTTCTAGGAGAGGAGAAATTGTGGGAGATGCCGTTATCATCACAAAATTTTTGAAAGCTTTCATTTTCAAATTCTCCCCCATGGTCACTTCTAATAGAAGAAATGCAAATTCCTTTTTCATTTTGAACTGTTTTTCTGAGAATCTGATAAATACCTTGTATGACTCATCTTTGTGAGCAAGGAATCTAACCCATGTCCATCTAGTAAAATCATCAACAATGACTAACCCATATTTCTTTCCAGTTAAAGAGGCTGTCCTTGTTGGACCAAAAAGATCAAGATGCAAAAGCTTAAGTGGTCTAGAGGTTGAAACAACATTTTTTGAATGAAAAGAAGTTTTAACTTGTTTTCCTCTTTGACATGCCTCACAGTGAGCATCGGATTGATACTTAAGATTTGGTAAGCCTCTGACAAGACTGAGCTTGTTTAATTTTGAGATTAATCTCAAATTGGCATGACCCAATCTCTTGTGTCAAATCCATTATTCTTCGTCAACAGACATGAGACACTTGACATCTTGTTTTGCAAGTTCAGAGAGATCAATTTTGTAAATATTTTGTTTCCTCTTAGCAGTAAAGAAAGTAGAGCCGTCTTTCTTACTTTTTTACTAGACATCCAGTTTCTGTAAAGATGACTTTATAACCATTGTCACATAATTGAATTATGCTCAATAAGTTATGTTTAAGTCCTTCAACATATAGTACATTATCAATAGAGGGAAGAGAGCCTTTACCAATGCGACCAATTCCAACTATTTTACCCTTTTGGTTTCCTCCGAAACCAACGAATCCACTGTCTAAGTACCAAGATAGGTGTGTTGACTTTGTTGCTAAGCATGTCTGCAACATAGACTATTTTATCTTTAGGTACCCATATCTTTTTGGGTCGTTTCTTGTTAGTTCTTGAAGGAAGCTTATCCTTCACAGTTTTAAAAAAAGTACATGCACTTTTCAAATGACCAGGTTTATTGCAGTAAGTACAATGCAAGCATTTACTATGATTATTGGATTTATCAGATGCTGAATCATTTTCTAAAAGAAGTTCATCTGATATATAACCAAGACCATGAGTTGTCGTTTTACTGACACCCCAAATCATTGAAGCTTGCTTGCTACGAGTTACACTCTCTGCAAGAAACTTTTGAAAAGCATATTCATAATCATTTGATTTGCATTTAGGATTGCCTGTAATTTTAGAGCTTTCACTTGAGAGCTCTCGACTTCAGTTGCTTGTTAGCGATCGGTGTGGTTATCCATCAGATGCTGATTTTCAGTTTTCAGCTTCTGATTTTCTTTGTTGAGTACAGATTTTTCTTTGTTTAAAGCTTGAAAGTCTTGTGATAATTTTGAAAATTTCTTTTTCAAATTCTTATACTCAACAGAGAGAGTGGCAGAGTCCTTAAGAAGATCATCAAATGCAAGTTGAAGTTCAGAGTAGGAATCATATACTATTACCTCTTCAACTTCTTCTTCTGAATCAAGGTCAGTGTCTGCCATGAGAGCGAGATTTGCTTCTACTTCATTATCTTCCTCAGATGAGGATGAATCTAGATCTTCCCATGTAGCCATGAGGCTCTTCTTCTTTTTCTTGAAAGAACTTCTTGTGGACTTCTCCTTAAGATTAGGACATTCGGACTTGAAATGTCCAGGCTTTTTACATTCATAGCAGATGAATTGAGCCTTGTCCTTGCTCTCTTTCTTGTCCTTAGTATCTTGCTTCTGAAACTTCCTCCTGAAGTTTCTCTTCTTCCACATTCTTTGTATCTTCCTGGATATAAATGCGAGCTCATCTTCTGATGTGTCAACATCTCCTTCTGAAGCTTCATCTTCTGATTCTTCTTCTTCAGCCTGAAGGGCTTTATGTTGAGCGACTTTCAAGGCAATAGACTTGCCCTTTTTGACAAGTTCTTCTTCATTTAGCTCAAGTTCATGAGCTTTCAACGAACTCATAAGATCTTCAAGTCGTAGGACATTTAGATCTTTTGCTTCCTGAATAGCAGTGACCTTGGGTCTCCACTGCTTAGTCAAGCTTCTTAAGATCTTTCTAACATGGTCAGGTGTAGTGTAACTTTTTCCAAGGGCACAGAACCCATGAACAAGTGTTTGAAATCTTCCAAACATGGTTTCAATGCTTTCACCATCTTCCATTTTGAACAACTCATATTGGCGAACCAACATGCTAGCTTTGGTTTCTCTTACTTGGGCAGAGCCTTCGTAAGATAAAACAAGTGAGTCCCAAATTTCTTTGGTAGTATCAAATTTGCCACATTTATCATATTCCTTTTCTGTCATAGCACAGATAAGAATGAATCTAGCTATAGCAACACCACGAGGAATAGTGGGAGGAATGTAACCACTTTGAACTATATCCCACAACTCAAGTTGTTGTGTCTCAAAGAAAGCTTTTATCTTATCTTTCCAGTAATCAAATTTTTCTCCATCGAATAGAGGAGGACGGTTCATATGACCACCTTCAGTAGACATGTTCACAGTATAGGATCTTTTCTCTTAACACTGTTAAATGCTCAACCAAGAGGCCGAGCTCTGGTACCAACTGAACGTGAACACAAAAAGGGGGGGTTGAATTGTGTTAAAAACTTTTTGCAAACTATACATAAAACTTCAACACAAGTTGTTCAAAACTGTTTGTATATCGGATGCAGAGAATTAAACAGGACCGGATGCAAAAATTTAAACAGCTTATAAAAACTTGTTTTTCTGAGCAAGGTAAAGATAAGTAATGTAAAGCAGTAAAGGATGAGACTCAGAGATTTATACTAGTTCACCACCAACTGGTAGCTACGTCTAGTCCCTTCGTTCCTGAAGGATTTTCCACTATAATCAACTGATTACAATTTCCTCAGGAGTATTCTTCTGTCACAAACTTGACAATACTCTCAACTTCTCAAAACGACTCAGTGCAGTCGAGCCTTTGAGGAACAGAGTCTTAACTAGGCCAAATACAGTTTACAAAAGAGATTATACTTTTGATTACAATCAAAATAACTCTCACAGAGAGGATGAAAAGATTAAGCTCAAAACAGAATAGCTTTCTAAAAGAAAGTATAAGACGCTGAGTTCAATTCTATATGGACCAGAAACTTGGCACAAAACTTCATTGTTCACTTGAGTAATATTGCTTTCAGAATGAAGTTTCTTCACAGTTTTTCCAACTTTTCTTCAATGAATACCTTGGGGTATTTATAGGAGTCTTCAAGGGTATTACCGTTGCAGTAAAAATATCTCCTTTCCATTGAGTGAGGTAATTTGAAATGTAGTCTTTTCTTCCTTTCCAGAGAATATCAGAATATTACACATTACCGTTTTCGTACTATCTGCTATTTGCAATTGCCTTGTACGATTTTTGTCTTATGCTAAAGGTGTCACCTTTGCTTCCTCGTACATCAAAATGAGCGCACAAAATCAAATTCGAATTCCGTTCCAGAGTAGTCTGAGGCTAAGAACAAAAACGTGATCATCACGTGCTTCATTAAAGAGATCAGACGCTCGCTCAGAACAGAGGACAGACGTTCGTAGCAATTGAGTGTTCCACGTATCAAGAAGTCACACTGCTGGACGCTTGCTATTAACAAGACGCTGAAGTGAGTTCGGATGATGACACTAGTGGATTGTATTCAATTCTTTTGTATATTTCTTCTTCTTCCTTGAGTGATTTGTACATATATATGAATCTTTGATACCTGTACACTCAAAGATATGTTAGAAGATAAATTGTTCTCTTGAGAAATATTTTGTTATCATCAAAATTAATGAGGGTCTAAACTTCTCAATCGATTAGGTTCCAACAGAAAATGATGTTGGGGAGGTTAACAGCAGTTCGCAGATCATAATGCCACATCACAAACTTGTGATCAGAACTTACAGTGTCCACTGAGCCCACTTTTGGCATTACATTGCTCTTGATAATCTTAAAGAGCACTATAAAGTGATTATTCTTGTCCACCGCTTTAAAGGCACCCGGTTTCTCATAGATGTGATCTGAAATCACAGAGGGTCCACCAAAATCAGCTTCCCAGTTAGAGGTAATCTCTATACCTTCGTTTGGACAATTAAAGGCTTGGGAGATCAAACTCTGATTCACCAGTATCTCCCTTCCCTGAACGTTATTGACAATGCCTCTAGGAGCAACCTTTGCAAATTTCCTGAGCTCCTTGACCAACTCTAGGCAGATTTCCTTTGACTCAATGTAGAAGAACTCTCTCCAACTCATATCGATGAAGTTGGTTCTGAAGTCCTATTCGTGTTGAGCCAGTCCGTTGAGGTCGATTCTCGCTTCTGGCATGACTATGAGGTCTTCAAGGTCAAAATCTCCAGTGGGCATTGGAGCATTTTGGGGAACTATCTCTTGTTGTTGTTGTTGTTGTTGTTGTTGTTGTTATTGTTCGGCCATTGCGGATGATAGCAGAGAAAATGTAAAGAGAAATATTTGCGAAAGGCGGCTAGGGTTTACAGTGAATGACTTCTCAAAGAGATAGATAGTGGGCAGTGGGTGAGTGAGTGAGTGGGTTTAAAAACGTGTAGAAGAATGTAAACTGCCTTTAGCAGTTTTCAAAAATAGAATTAAAAGAAAATTAAATATGTCGTTTCAAAACTAAAACGTGTCAAGCATCACTACAAGAAAACCGGGATTTAGCGTTGGTTTCATAGCGGTGGTTGCCATCACCCGACGTTATCTCTAGGGACATGCTATTTGCCGTCTGTAACGACCCGTTTCCGGACCGCTACCGAGCTCAATATACCGAGCTCGAGTTACCGAGCTCAACACACCGAGCTCAACTAAACCTGTATGAGATGTGTTTTAAAACGGTACTCTTGTGCCTTTTAAAAATACGGTCCATTTTTTTTTTTTATAAAACCAACTCGTGCACATCAGAGTAATTCTGACTTTTGAAACATGGTGCAACTAAGACACAAGACTTAAATTCTAATAAAACATACATACATAACATACATATATATATCACTCAAAATAATAATGTATACAAAATCTGAGTAGTAAATGTACAAGAAAAATACACCTAAGGTATAGCGACTTGAGAAGCAATCATACCACAGAGTACTTCGAAGCGAACTCCCACGAGGAGCTGCTCCAAAGTAAACCGCCCTTGATCTAACCTTTGTAGCAACAAAACATAGGCCCAAGCGGTCACGACCTGCGAACACAAAGAAAAACAAAAGTACAATCATTAGAAAAAAACAAACATCCAGCAACATAATCAATCCACGACAAATAGAGGTGTCGCCGATCCTCGTCGAGCTCCTCCTCGCCATCGTCTTACGTCCGAGTTCCTGCACCCTCGACATCGCTGAGTAACCATCATGGATTGAAGGCACCACGGAAAGGGTCAACTTCTCAACAATTCAAGATAAACAAGGCATAAAGAAATAAGCGAAGCAACATGTATATCATTCTGCAGCGTGACTACGACCTACTCACTCTAAACTCGGCCCTTTATTAGGAATATCGTCGGCTGGTCCATCCCCGGCCCTGCGCATAATAGGTAAGCAGCAGGTCAATCCCAAACGAATTCCATACACTAACGGCGGGTCCATCCCCAGGCCCGATAATGCAACGCCTAGCGATCCACCGTAAACAAGGGGACCTAGCACCCTCGATTATGCGGGTCCAGGCTCAAAAGCGTCATCTGACTCACCTAGCTTCGCTCACTTTCGATGAACAATTAAAGCGTATCGATATTCAAAGAGTTAAACACAAGATATTCAACGCATGTCAAATAAAACAAGCTCGACGCGGAAGAAGCGCGAATTCAACATGCAATACACAATTCACGGCATATATTCAATCGCATATTAAATACATGCAAAAACCCGATCATATCACAACATTTCAAGCTCGACACAAATCGAGAATCCATTCACAATAACATATAAAATAAAGTCTTAATAATGTCTAAGCCGCTTACCGAACTCCGATGACGTATTTGCTGACAACGACCTGCGACCGCAGTCTTCAAACGACCTCGACAACGACTTCTCTTACTCGATCTCGACACGTACGCTTCTCAGTCGACCTCGACACGTACACTTCTCGATCTGGATCCCACTGCTCCCACGTCCTCGGATTCGGAAATCACACGATCTCGGGAAACAGACTTCCTAAAACAAGCACAACTTAGTTCGATCTATGGGTCCTAATAACACTTAGCTCTCATTACCCCGATCTTAACCACAACCCAGTAAATATTAAAACTCAAGAACTTAAATATCTTTTTCCTCTAACACAAGGTTAGGGTTTTCGATCAAAAGTTCATGAAAGAGGTTATCTGATACTACAACAGATAAATCGACCGCGCGACAACGACGAAGCAGCAAGCGAAAAACAGAAATCGAAAGCGACCAAAAAGGAAGGGTTTTGGCGCGCCTCTTTGCAGAAAAGCGAGGGGAAGAAATTTGTTTTACAAGCCCAAATAATCGGTTAGAAAGGGAGGTAATATCATGAAGAAGAAAACCCATCAGTTTGACATGATTTGGAAGCATAAAAACTAGCTAAAATGGAAGGAAGAAATGGCGCTAAACAGTAGCTTGAAGGAAGAGAATCTGTTTTTCATACCTCAAATGGTGGTCGAGATGGTGAGATATGTCGAGAGGATGATGAGGAACAAGATTGATGAAGAAAGTTTACGCAGAAGCTCGATGGAACTCAAGGTTCTTCGATGGAAGTTTTGGAGAGAAAGAGGAACTCAGAGAAGAAAGGAAGAAGAAGAAGAAAAGAAAGTGAGGTTTGTGAGGAGGCTGATCGATGTCTCTGGTAGTGAGAGAAGGGCATTATCGTAACTCCGGTTATGAGATGCCAATCCCATCCAGTCATTCTACCGTCTAATCGCTCCTCTCTCATGATTACCTACTCTCATAGGTCAGAGATCTGGAGCACGGCGAAGGCTGCAAGCCGACAATATAATTATTACAAACAATAGTCATAACGTTGAATAACGTTCGTAGAATCTGATTCACCGTCACCGACACGATGTCATCGACTAGGGTGCTTTCGTGCAAGCGCCTCTGAGCTCGCAACACGAGTTCGTGCCTGCGGCCTCCCGATTCGACATACAACCTCCTACGGCTCGATGCAGCGACCTCGGCTAATGCACGCGATCTCTATTTCGGCGGCTAGTGCCGCGGTCTCCTCGACTCGTGCAAATGACCTCGACACGCGCGATCTTGGCGCGGGATCACCGACACGAGGTCTTGATGCGAGGTCTCGACCACGAGATCTCGGCCGAGTCTCGATACGGCGATCCTATCTGAGTCGATCTCGTCCTCAGGTGTTACACCGTCGGTTAAAATTTTAGATCGCCGTCGGTTATGAACTGACACCATTCCTGTTTTCATTTCCCGCACTCTTTTTCCCTAATTTTCCCCCTTTTCCCTCATTTTCCCCTCGTTTCCCGCACACCCCTCTTTCGTTCTGCCTCCATGGTGAATGCCCCTCTTTGTGCCGTGGTGTTTTTCCCTCATCTTCTCGCATAGACCCGTTCTGGCACAGCAGGATTCATAGGATTAGCAAGGATGGAAGACTGCGCTGCTGCAAAACTTGCCTCAGTTGAGGCCGGCGACCTCGTCATTGCGCTTCTCATTCTCGCGCACACCATCACTGGTATCTCTCTCTCTTTTTATGTGTGTGTGTGTGTGTTTGACCACTGATTTTTTGCTGATTCTGTGATTCTGTAATCTTAGATTTGAAATTTTGTTGCAGGACTGTTATTGGGATCAAATGCAAAGATGGAGTTGTTGGTAAGTTAATCTAGGTTTTATGGTATTTGGGTTTTTCTTTTAATTTCTTATTTTTTTAAATTTTTTTTATGAATTGGATTGGTTTTAGGGTGTTGAGAAGCTTATTCCTTCGAAAATGATGCTGCCCGGTTCCAATAGAACAATACACTCGGTTCATCGCCATGCTGGGATGGTAATTTTGTCATTTACATTTTGTTCTTCTTTTGCACATCTTGTTACTTTATTACTATTTGTTGCTTTTGCTATTTGGTTTTTTGATTTTTGTAATTTTGTAATAACCATAAGGAGTTTTTTTTTTCCATAAAAGAGATGCGATTGACTTGCATTTATTTATAAGCTTGACCACAATTTGCTAGTGTTGTAGAGTAACGAGTGTTGAAGAGTGGAAGCATGTGAAGAAGTGTACACATAGAGATCACGTCCTCTATAACTGGATGATCTATTGGATCAGTAGCATTAACGAGGAAGTAGAGTTTTACTATTTTTATTGTATTGTATACTGAGTTGTTTATTTGTTTCGTACCTTGGTAGTTCCTATGGGGTAAGCATGAGGAATCTTATATTAACAGTTTAACACCCACATTATAGAGTGACCAAATTCAAAACAGCAATTCAGGGGTGTGTTTTGTGTTCTATTAATTGGAAAGTAAAATCAGAAAAGTCAGAAATAATCATGGTGCTATGACTGATAAAATATAGTTGAGGTGAAATTCTTATGTGCACCTGGTACAATGCACAACTAAAGCAGCCACTGTATTATGACCGAGTTAAAACATTGCGTTGATGATATTCTATTTCATATGAGGTTATCTTTAGCATACACTGTTATGTGTCACAGTCTAGTTGTTTTGATATTTTAGACTTCTTTTTATGTATGCATAAGTTTTCTTCCTATTGTAGGCTGTAGCAGGATTAGCATCAAATGGCAGGCAAATTGCTGCTAGGGCTAAGGCTGAAGCAACTAACTATGATAGGTTTACTCCATTATCTTGCAACATTTACATCCAAAGATCCCCGTTATTTTATCTAAATGTGCACATTACTTTATTGTATTTACTGATTAAATACACCATCTTTTTTATGGAATGGGCTGCTGCTACTCTATTTCATATGAGGGTATTTTTAAGTTCTTATTCTTTGTCATATCTCTCAGAAGATAAACTACTAATAGCTAGCAGATTTCATGAATTATAATTGCTTTCCCTGATTGAAATAGTATGACTGCTTGAGCATGAGCATGAGCATGAGTGACTGTTTTGTTGGATAAATTATAGATTTTATGGCATTGATAAGGTTCAATGTATTGCTAGAATAGATGCTATATATCATGCATTCATGTTCAATTTAATTATGCAATCTATCTATAGTGTTTCGTCTGAATAATGATATAAGTTATTTTTTGATTTCATTGTAAATTTTTCTAAACTATAAACATTTTACATGGCCTCTTTCAAATTTCCAATATAGGAGGCTGAGGATTAAGCAACAACATTTTTCATTGAATTGGGTTTTGGAGTTCTCTATGGAGAAAAAAGGTCTTACATGTGCAGCTTGATCAAAATCTTAAATTGGGGTTTAGACAAGTTTTGCTATTACATTGGCATAGTCAATCTTTACATTCACTTGGTGAAACTAGGGTGTAAAAGTTTCTCAAAGATTTGACTGTCTTAGTCCTCCTTGTGGGGAAGAACCATTTGTAGAAGAATCTTGTTGCTCTGATAAGATGAATTATTCTGCATACAAAGTGGAAAGTATGAATTGTATCGCCCAATGGAAAGTCCACAACTTGTCCACCTGCACTTACCTCAAATCTGATGCTTTCAAGAAGATATTGATGCAAGATGATTTCACAGCCTTCTTGCAAAATGCAGATAGGGATTTGATTTGTCAAGTCTTCCATGAAATTCTTGATGCATGGAAAAAAACAATAAAGATCTTCTTCCAACTTCAAATGATAGGAAGACTTGATGTTATTTGGATACACACTTAGGTTGTTTGAATATTCATTACCTAGATAGTTTTTTCTTGATTTCAATGTACACATTTAGGTAGTGCTCTTGACTTCAACTTATTCTTTTTTCAATTTACCACTCATTCCTGTACATAGTTTTTGTTTTTTTGACAGCTGTGCATCATTTTTTTAACACCTTTGAATGATGCATTTTCGTATGGATAAAACAGTTTGACACACTAATTGTTAATGCAAAAGGACATATGTGACTTAGTACTAAGGTCATATATTTATTGGATTATTGTCATATTTCTATTAAGCATTCTACTGTGACATCATTATTTAGTTATCCTAAGATTTAGGTCCTTACCCTAACATGAGCCAAAGGAAGATTGATTTTGTGCAATTATAAATGAGTATGCTAGTCAACATGTTACAATTAAAATTAGGAAGAAAGAAAAAAAAAATCCATATAGCAGTGGTTTAGAATCGCCCCTAATAACTTTTTAAAAAAATATTTTTTTGCATGCTAAACCGACGGTAAATTTTCTATAAAAAAAATCCATATAGCGGCGGTTTAGAACCGACACTATATTTGGTATGAAAATAGAAATTATTACTTCGTGGCGGTTATAACTGACGCTAAAGAAAATTCTAGCGGTTCACGATCACCGACGCAGTGTAGTTTAGCGTCGCCAGATTTGCCATCGGTTTTCAGCCCGACAGAACGGTTGCTTAGCGGCGGTTAGAACCGACGTTAAACCACAATTTTAACCGATGCTAATTCCCGGTTTTCTTGTAGTGCATACTTTAAAGAGGCGCAACAAAACTGTCCTTGGGCAGTAAAAATAATTATGACTCAGCGAAGAGCAATTCTCAGCCACTAGCATATTAACCAGTCTTAGAGAGACATGTGTATACCAATATTCCCAGATGGAACAAGTAATGAATGCACCATATGAATGACTATTTGAACAGTGTAACAGGTGCATGAGCAACAACAGAGGATATATATAGGGGACGACTTAAGTGAGAACACTTTGCTATTGTGAGAAACGAGAACAACAAATTATAACCAATAGATTCTAGTTAACTTAAACCGACGGCTTAGGTTATCTTTTTATTAAGAAAAGCACGTGAGGAGAACCTAACTATAATCCAACTTAATCCTGTAATTACGATTAACTCTCACTGGCATCATCTCTGAATTTCGAACAAACATGTTTGTCCCAGACTTCTAAATTCAAAAGTCTAAATCCAAATCGGTAGGTAACAAAATTACAAAGAGGGGTAGCACGACCAGTCGCATTGTGGAAGGAGCTACGGCCGACTGGTGATGATGGGACCCCAACTGCGCACAGTGGTACGCTGAACGGTTCGAATCGAGGCAACAACATTCACGGTTGAGCCGCTATGGGTTTGCATCGACAGTATGCAGCGTTTGTATTGAGTGTTCATGTTGAAAACACACAAATTGATGAGGTAGGACTGCAGAAATTAATAGCACTTATGCGAATTAATATGAGTTAGTGCATGGAAAAGCATATAATTTCAAGATAAATTGGGGCTCCACCTAAATATGTTGGGTACGAAGAGGGGACAGCTAACAGAGATCAATTGTACACCATATGCAATTATTTTGGTTGATGAGATTAAGAAGGAAGAAGGTCAATTAAAAAATGACAATTCAATTGAAACTTCTATAATTAATTAACCACTTATTTTGGATGATGGAAGAGTAATCGATTATTCACACGTTCTGCATAGTAGGTCTTAAACGTAACAGGGGTATGGCTGCTAGAGCAGACGGGGAAGACACTCAGAGAAGAGGAAGAAGGTGAAGGTCACGTGCCTATTTTTAATAAAATATGATCCAAACCATTGATTTTAATTAAATTTAATCAAATGGTCACGATTAACTGTTCTCATTTCTCACAATAGCAAAGTGTTCTCACTGAGTCGCCCCCTATATATATATATATATATATATATATATATATATATATATATATATATATATATATATATATATATAAACAGAGGCAGCATGGTATCAGAGGCATACATTATCACCAGATACAACATACGATATCAGAGGCAAACATGTTATCAGATGCAAGTACATCAGAGCCACACATATCAGAGGCAAATATATTCAATTTAAACAATCATTCCTTTATAAGATGAAAATTCAAGTTTTTCCTTATAAAGTTGAATCTATCTTCAGCAAGGGTTTTGTAAAGATATCTTCTCATTGATAGTCAGTATCTATAAATTTAATTTCAAGAATCCCTTTCATAACATAGTCTCTAATAAAATGATGTTTAATTTCAATATGTTTAGCTCTTGAAATGTAAAATAGGATTTTTAGTAAGACATATAGCAGAGGTAATATCACAATAGATAGGAATGTTACTCTCATTTATCTGATAATCCTCTAGTCGATACTTCATCCATAGGAGTTGTAAGCTACTGCTTGTTGCAGATATATACTCCAGAGTGCTATTATGCTCTGTCTTTTCATAGACCCTGAGATTAGGGTGACTCAAAGAAATTGACAGCCGCCACTTGTGTTTTTTCTTTCAGCTCTATCTCCAGCAAAGTCAGCATCACAGAAACCTACTAACTTGTAATCTTCTGATTTCTTATACAGCAGACCAAGGTTAGTAGTTCCTTTAAGATACCTAAAGATTCTCTTAACAACAGTTAAATGAGATTCTCTAGGATCAGATTGGAATCTAGAACATAAGCATACACTAAACATTATATCAGGTCTTGAGGTAGTAAGATAAAGAAATGAACCTATCATACCTCTGTAAACCTTTTAGTCTACCTTTTTACTTGATTCATCTTTGCTAAGAGCACATGTAGGATGGATTGGTGTGCTCATTGGTTTGGTTTCCTATAGCTTGAACTTCTTCAAGAGTTCTTTCACATATTTTGTTTGATGGATATAGATTCCATCTTGACATTGTTTGATTTGAATACCAAAGAAGAATTTCAATTCTCCCATCATACTCATCTCAAATTTATTCTGCATTAGCTCAGAGAATTCCTTGCAAAGAGATTCATTAGTAGCACCAAAGATAATGTCATCTACATATATGTGTACTAATATGAAATGTTTTTTAGATGATTTCCTAAAGAGTGTGGTATCCACCTCTCCTCTTTCAAAACCATTTGACATTAAAAAGGAATTAAGTCGGTCATACCAAGCTCTTGGAGCTTGTTTAAGACCATACAGAGCCTTTTTAGCCTTTTAAGTTTGAAGACATGCTCTGGCAAAACAACATTTTCAAAACCAGGTGGTATTTTACGAATGCTTCCTCACTTATGAAACCATTTAAAAATGTATTTTTTACATCCATCTGATATAAAATAATGCCATGATGTGCAATAAATGATAAGATAATTCTAATAACTTCTAATCTAGCTACAGGGGCAAAAATTTCAGTATAGTCAATACCTTCCTCTTGCGAATACCCATGGGCAACTAACCTTGCTTTGTTTCTTACCACTTTACCATCTTCATCAAGTTTGTTTCTGAAAACCCACTTGGTTCTAATGGCTTATTTATCCTCTAGCGGAGGCACTAGCTTCCACACATCATTCCTTTGGAATTGATTCAGTTCCTCTTGCATTACAAGTCAATATTCTTTGGCTCAATCTCTGATAATAGTGCAAGATCAGAGTATTCTTTGAAGGATGATCTGGTTCTAACTCTGTCACTTGGTTTACCAATGATCTGGTTCTTTGGATGATGAGTTTTGAACTTTTAATCCCTTCTTGGCTCTGCTTGAGCCTGTTCACCAGACGCAGGACTAGAGAGAGCTTTAGAGTTGTCACCGGATGCATCAGCATCTGCTCCATTATTGATCTGCATATTTGCAAAAGGCTCATCTAGCTCTGACATTTCAGTGTCAGGCTTCTTGTCATCAAACCTTACATGCATTGATTCTTCAACAATTAGAGTTTCTTTGTTGTATACGCTGTAAGCTTTAGAGCGTTTAGAGTATCCCAAAAAGATACCTTTTTGTGCTTTGGAATCAAATTTACCAAGACTATCCTTTGTATTGAGAACAAAGCAGTCACACCCAAATTGATGAAAATATGAAATGTTGGATTTCTCCATTTCCACAATTCATAAGGAGTCTTATTCAAAATAGGTATGGTGTAGATTCTATTTTGAATATAACAAGCAGTTTACTGCTTCTGCCCAAAAGTGCTTTGCAATTTTTGTTTCATGAATCATGGTTCTGGCCATCTCTTGAAGAGATTTGTTATGGTGTTCTAGGAGAAGAAAAATTGTGAGAAATGTCATGTTGTTTACAAAAGTTTTGAAATAGTTCATTTTCAAATTCACCACCATGATCACTTCTAATAGTTGTAATACAAAAGCCTTTTTCATTTTGCACTTGTTTGCGGAAGATAGAAAACATCTTAACAGACTCATCCTTGTGTGCAAGAAATTTTACCCATGTCCATCTGGTCCATATTTCTTTCCAGACAAAGAGGCAGTTCTAGTTAGGCCAAATAAATCCAAATGTAAAAGTTCAAGTGGTCTTGAAGTGGAAACAAAATTTTTTGATTGAAATGAAGATTTTGTTTGTTTCTCTTTTTGACAAGCTTCATAAAGAGCATCAGACTGATACTTGAGATTTTGTAAGCCTTTAACAAGTTCTTTCTTGTTAAATTTTGAGATCAACCTCAAGTTGGCATGACCCAATCTCTTGTGCCAAGTCCATTGTTCTTCATCAACAGACAAAAACACTTGACATTTTAGTTTGCCAACTTAGAAAGTTTGATATTGTAAATATTAATTTGCCTCTTTGCCGAAAAGAAAACAGAGTTATCTTTCTTGTTTTTTACTATACAGACATTATTACTAAAACCAACATGATAACCACTATCACATAATTGACTTATGATAAGTAGGTTATGCTTAAGGCCATCAACAAGTAAAACATTATCAATAGAGGGTGGAAATTTCTCACCAACCCTTCCAATGCCAATGATTTTACCTTTCTAGTTTCCACCGAAACCAACTGTTCCACTTTCTTTATATTGCAGCTCTTGGAACATAAGCCTTTCTCCCGTCATGTGTCGTGAGCACCCACTGTCTAAGTACCAGGACTGGTGTCTTAACTCTGTTGCTAAGCAAATCTCTTCTTCCTCTTCTTCACTGTCTGATCCAATAGTAGCCATCAGAGCCATGTTTGCATGTTCCTCATCATCATCAAATGATGATGAATCAGAGTCATCCCACACTGCCATGAGACTCTTCTTCTTGTCTTTGAAACCACTTCTCTTTGGTTTCTCTTTGTTGAGTAGTGGACATTCAGACTTGAAATGTCCTGGCTTCTTGCACTTGTAGCAGACTACTTGGCTCTTGTCTTTATTTTCCTTATTTTCCCTTGTATCTTTCTTTTGGAATTGCTTCCTGAACCTTCCTTTCTTTCTCCACATACGTTGAATCTTTCTTGGAATAAAAGAAAGTTCATCGTCTTTTCCATCACTGCTCTCACCAGACGATCCTTCGTCTGTTTCTTATTCAGCGTGCAGAGCCTTGGAGGAGGAAGCTTTGATACTAGATTTCAAAGCTATAGACTTTGATCTCTTCGGAGGCTTTTCTTCATTTAGCTCTAGCTCATGAGCTCTCAAAGAGCTGAGTAGATCTTCTAGACGCAAGGTATTTAGGTCCTTGGCTTCTTATATAGTCGTGACCTTGGGTCTCCATTACTTAGGCAGGCTTCTCAATATCTTTTTCACGTGATCAGCAGTAATGTAGCTTTTATTGTGAAATTTTGGACCATGAACTAATGTTTGAAATCTCCCAAACGTTGTTGCAGTGTCTTCTCCCTCGTCCATCTTGAAGAGTTCGTACTGTCTAACAATAATATTAGCCTTTGTTTCTCCCACTTGGGCAGTACCCTCATAGGCCAAGGCCAATGAGTCCTAAGTATCCTTAGCAGTAGCATTCTTTCCACACTTCCCATATTCTTTTTCAGAAATAGCACAGATGACGAAATATCTTGCTTTCTGATTCAGTTGATATTCTTTCTTTTGGTTAGCATTCCAACTAGCTCTAGGTAGTGGAGTACCATCAGTAAAAACTGGATCAGTGTATGTTGTTTCAATCATGTCCTAAAGTTCCAGTTGTTGTGACTCGAAAAAGGTTTTAACTTTATCTTTCCTGTAATCATAGTTTGTTCTAGTGAACAAATGAGGACAATTAACGTGACCACCAGCTTCATTGCTAGCTATAGATAAAGTATATGATCTTTTCCTCTCACTCTAGTTAAGTGCTCAACCAAGAGGCTGAGCTCTGGTACCAATTGAACGTGACAAAAACACATGAAATGGGGTTTGAATTGGGTTTCTAGAAATCTTTTCAAGATACTTATGTTTTTGAAAACCATTTTCCAAACAACTCTTAATGAAAGATAACTTTGGGAAACAATAAAGATAAGGAAAGAAATGAGACACAGAGATTTATACAAGTTCACTACTCCCTGGTAGCTATGTCTAGTCCCTTCACCACACTGAAAGATTTTTCACTATAATCAACTGATTACAAAACTAAAGAGTACACTACTGCCAAACTTGCTATACTCTCAACTTCTCAGAACGACTTAGTACGGTCAAGCCTCTGGGGAAATACAGCCACTACTGGGTTAAATACAAGTGTTCAAAAATGATTTGAAACAATATAATCAAACTCTCACACGAGAGGATTTACAATGAAAAACTTAAGCACTGAAAATAACTTTCTTGAAGAAGGATAAAACATTTTGAGTGCTATTCTCTTGGTCTCAGAAACTTGAAATATTTCTTGGTTGCTCATTTGTCTATAGTTTTGTTGGCCTTCTTCAGTGATATAAATAAGGTATATATAGCAACATGTTCAAATAGTGCCGTTGTGACCTAAACAGGTCCTTCACCAATGGATAAAAATTGAGATCCACTTTTTGTGGCTTTTGGTGCGTCGTGTCCTTTTCAAATTTCATTTCCATATACTGACATAGCTGTCAAATAAAATAAATGTCCTTTTGTGATCCTTTTTGAATTTGAGAACCTTCCAAAGCAAGACAAACTGAATGAGTGTTTCCGTTGACATTCCATTTAGTCTTCGATTCCTCGTACATTAAAGAGCCATCAATGAGGATCCTTTAATGCTTGATATGGTCTTTAATGCTTAGCTCAGTCTCGTGTTGGAACCTAAACGATTGAAAAGTTTATACCCTCAATAATTTTGATGATAACAAAGTATCTACAAGAGAACAATTTAATTTCTAATAAGTCTTGAAGTGTGTAGGTATTAAAATCTCGCATATTTTATAACTCACTCAAGCGAGTAGAAGAAATTCATAAGAAGATGAATACTTTCTTATGTGTCTGCATCCGGCTCACTCAAGTGTCTTATACTTACACTTCTAGCGAGCACCCGGTATAGCATTACTTAAGTCACATGGAATATCATTGCAGCGAGCATCCTTTGAATTCTGAGCGTACGGCTTATTAATGAAACATGTGATAGTCACATTTATTCTTTCTGCTCTTTACCTCAGCTATTCTGGAACGAAATTCGAATTTGAATTTATGCACTCAATTCTTTTGTACGAGGAATCAAAAGTGACACCTTTGGGATAAGACAAAATTCATACACTGCAAATGATTAAAAAGCAAATAGTATAAAACGATAAAGTGTACTATTCTGAAATTCTCTGAAAAGGAAGATAAGGACGTTTTCAAATTTCATCACTCAATGATTTGGAGCTGTGTATTTTTGCAACGGTAATATCCTCAAGGATTTCTATAAATACTCCAAGCTCTCTGTAATGCCCGTATTTTTACGATACGTTATTTAGCGCTATTGTAGTGTATTTCTGTCGTATTTATGCTATAATAAGCAATTTCTTGTTTGCTAAGTAAGTGATTTAAATAAATCAAGAGTAAATTAAAATTTAGAATTAATATTTTATATTAATTCATGGTTTAAAATATTAATTCATGGTTCGAATATCGTCAAAAAATTCTAACGAAGTTTCGTCGCGTTTCGAATCACCGGGTAGTTTTTATCCGCGAATAAAATTTTAAATAAACCCCGATTTCGATGAAAATTGAATTTTAACCTGTCGTGATTATTATTGTTTTTATTATTTATGATAATATTTTATCACGCGATGAATTAATTTCTTGAAAAATTAATTTTCGCGAATTAATCAGCGGAGAATTAATCGGTAACGCGGTTATTCGACGCCGTGTTTTAGCAAACCTTAGACTCTAGAATTATAGGGTAATAATAAGAGAATAAGGATTAGATGGTTAGTGTAACACCCCAATTTTCGTATTAATACGTATGTATATATGCCTGAATATATTAATAATTTTTGTGATAATTTTTATGTAAGTTACTTTGGAAATTAGTATTTTTAGTAATGCTTTATTGTTTTATTATTATCTTTATTTTTGTAAAACATTAGTTTGAAATATTAAAATTATCTTGTTAATAATTATTTAAATTTAAGGAGTATTGGAATGTTATTTTATTATTATTCTTAGTACTATTGTTAAGTGAGAATTGTAACACCCTCAAATTTGAATTCTTAGGATCCTATATATATTGTGTGCTTATATTGGTAACTTTGTGATAGCTTGTGTGTGTTTGCTTTAATAATTAGTATATTTTAATTATATTATTTTACCTTATTTTATTAAATATTGGTCTTGAATTTATGTTAGATATTTTAGAATAATTGTATATTTTATTAAAAATGATTTCAAGTAATAATTGTTTACATAAGGATATATATATATATATATATATATATATATATATGAATCGAAGTAGTGCAGCGCTTTACTTCTTCTTTCCTTTGTTTAATTTTTATTATTTTATTTTATAAATGATGATAGAAAGAAGTTGGGCTGGGCTGACCACGTTTCCTCTCCTACGCGGTCATCTATTACGCGTCCCTATTCATCATCTTCATCATTCATTCGTTCGGCTGGAAAAAAGATACGAACCCTTATTCCTTTTCTTTTCTCTTCTTGTTCTCCCTTTCTAGGCCACGAAAAAATCCCAAAACTTACAACCCAACTCGAAATCGACCAAAGAACACGTTTCCGGCCTCTGTTCGTTCAACCGCGGCTCCGTTCGTCGCGTTTATTTACGCTGGGCGAGCTGTAATTTCACTTTTTCGGACACCACAATTTTCGGTTCGAAAAACGGACGTCATTTTCGGATTCCTCGCGTCGAAACCTTCAGAAAACAATACTCCTTTGCTCGATTCGGTGAAGTTGATGTCGGACCCTTCGTAACCCATTTGTCTCGGTATGGCGTTTTTCGGTCACTCTTTTTGCTTCTTTTTAATTTCGTTTCAGCCTTAAAAATTCTAAAAAAATATATTATACTAATTATTATTTTTTCCAGCCGCGTTTCGCTCATCCGAAAATTTTATCCTGTGCTCAGTTGGTGCTCAAATTGTCGTTGTAGCCAGTTTTCTTCACCTTGGAATACTTCAAACTTTTTATGGAGGTAAGGGGGGTAGATGGATACAAGATTAGTGGGCTCATGGATATAATTAGGCAATAGGGACGTCCCATGGTCCCTAGACTTGGCGCGGTTGTGCAAAATAAGTACCATTGCCATTGTGATGGGAAAATTTGATATTAAATTATGTCATGATGTTAATGTTAATTGAAATTGTCTTATAAGGTGTTGTTTGAATTGATGTGTGACGATTAAATGTCATGTATGGATCATATGATGATTTGGTTGTCTTGGCTTGTTATTGATAAATGTATGTAAATGTGTTTAAATGAGATTGCTTGTTGCTATTTGATGTTCTGGATTTGTTGTGTTGAGTGAGAGCTAGATTATCATAGAGGGTGGTTTGTTACACTTAGATTCTCTAGGTAGTATATCATGGTTATGTGAAAGGATAAAGTATGGATGATGGGTGTAATTGTTAGGAGTTAACTAAGGTATAATGATATTTTTAGCGTTTAAGTTATGGTACAAGCAAGTCTTAGGACTAGGATATGATGGTCATATTGTGGTGTCGATGGTTTAAATTCTTTAGAAGCAAGATTTGGTGTTATGAGTATTTCAGCCTAGTTGACAACTTAGAGTAATAATTATACAGAAAAATTATGCAGAAAGATGACTAAGTCTAGAATTATTTTAGCAAAGTCTCACTAATTGAATTTTTAAATTCAGGATATAATAAGTATTGACCCAAACTCTCTTGGATAGTGTCCTATAATTTTAGGGGAGTAGTACGGTACGTCCGGTCAAATAAGTAAGTTGAAACACTTGAGTTAAGAGTTGGAAATTTAGTTAAGTTAGCCTAGACTTAGTGTGGTGAGGTAGGTTGATAACTTGGACTTGTTCCAAGATTGTGGGAAATTTGTCAGTTTACTGATGAGTAGTACCTTGTTATCGTTGTTATAGCCGGCCGCTTGATGAGATGGTTGGTGAGTTGTTGTTGTTGTTGTTGTTAGACACTTGCTTGGTTTGTGTTCATGCATCATATGTGTCTTATTAAGTTAACGTTATTGGGGGTGAGCAATGATGATGCGATATAGTATCGGCCATGATGGGCAAGGTACCCGGCCTTGGGGGTCAATCGGGTAGGAGCGTCTTATATAAAGGCGGTGGATAGCTACCACACCGGGCGTGACCAATAAATATACCTAAGCACTCGACTAGACACTGTTCGTACTCAAGAGTGATGATGTTTTCTCACTCGCTCATCTGAGTTGGTTTGGATCCACATGTTCGGTGAAGTAGACGTTGTATAGGATTGCATAAGTACTCGTTGAGTCAAGCATTCATATTATGTGTTGATCAAGTTAACGTGTTGTATGCGCATTGCTTAAGCTATGTCCTTTGCCGTTTTGTGCTATGATTGTATATGATGTCTAACCCCTTTTGCTGCGGCTACTCATACACCATTGTGTATGTTTAGACGATGAGACTGTAGGTGACGATAACGACGTGGCTGAGGAGTGATCTATGGGCGCGGTCACCGTAGATTAGGATTTTCGATGTTTTGGTTATTATCGATATTGTTATTTTCGAAGTAAATGTTTAGGGTCAGCTCTGAGACGTTGTGACATCGGGGTGTTTGTATCATGTGAATTTTATTCGCAACCGTCAATTGATTATTTCCGCAAGTTTATGAGAGTGTGACGACTCTACCTTTATTTATGAAAATTTTATTTGACTGTATTTTTCAGCAGTTACATTTTTTCTTAATTTATTTTCGTAACGATAACATGCGGGGTAGAGGGTGTCACAGTTAGACTTATTGATGTGATTAGAATCTTGCTTTATTTGAGAGGTGTCACATTTTGTGTGATTAGTATTTTTAATACTTTACTTAGACTATTTTCCACCAAGTGTTTATTTAAGTTTTTTTTTAATTAAATCCTCCCCTCCTTATTCAGCCCAAGGCCGAACCCCCCACCCCACTCTCTACATTTCATTTTACTTCATCTTCTCCATTTTATTGAGAGAAAGCTTAGAGCTCCCATGGCTTCCATGCTTCATCTTCAAGCTTGAGATCACCTCCAATGTTCAAGCTTTCTTGCTCCTAGTTTCTCCTTCATCTTCCTACCACCTATTCCCTCATCAAGTGAGTTTGAAAATCAAATTTTCTCCCCCTTGTTCAGCCCCAAAACCGTGGGGGTGAGTGTGTGTGTATAATCTTGTGTTTTCTTGTTTATTCTTGGTCTAATGCTTTGTATTTTGCTTGATTATGATCAATGATGGGAATGAGCACCTAAATCCCCAAATATTGGAACCCTAGGTGAAACCCTAAGGGGGAAAAAGAGGGATGGTGTGATCCTTAGTAAATCAATGTAATTAATTGATGTTTTTAGCTTATTTGGCGTTGTTGTTGTTGTTTTGATTATTAGTTTTGAACTAGAACCTTGATTGAGTAAATTTTTATGGAAAACCTTATTCTTGAAGGAACTTGAAATTAGGATTGACTATGAATTAGGCTTGTGTTTTGGAAACTAATTGTTGTTTTGTGTAAGGATTAAATTATGGAATGATGTTGTCAAATTTGTTTGGAAGTTTTGCAATTGTTCCTCATTTTTTTGATGAAGGCCGAGAGCCGTATAGGGTGTAAGGAAGAAAAATTATTTTGCAAACTTGATTATAAGGGTTGTATTTATGTGTTTCTAGGCTTTGGAAAATTTAGGAAAAGGTTTGATGTCATTTGGACTTGTTTTGGAATTTTAAGGCTATGAAGCACATAAGGTAAATTGGACTCTTTGAGATCCTAAGAACCTAGTGGAGCCTTAGTTAAGCATTTTGAGAAAAAGAATTTGATTGTAGCATTGTTCATGTTCTAAGTTTGAAAAATGAATGAGTCTTAGTTTTGAAAACCTTACTCTTAACTAATGTTATTTCTTTAAAGTGGAAGTGTTGTGTTTTTCTAATGGATTTTTGGAGCAAGGCCGCGAGCTCCTTGGAGTTGGGGAGGCATGATTTTGATAAATTTAGGGTTATGCTAGTTGTATTTAGAGTGTTTAAGAATTGTGAAAATTTTGAGAAAAACCCTTGAGTTCTTGGAGAGCTATGATTGGATATTTAACTTATGTAATGGTTTTTGTTTTGGAAAAATTGAATGTTTTGGAAAGGACTTAGGTGACTAAATGATATGGTTTTGATTATTGAAAATTTTGTAATTGTCCCCTAATTTTGAGTGTGTAGGTCGAGAGCTCTAAAGGCTTGAGGAAGAGAAAGTTTTTATGTTTATAGCTTAAATTAGTTGTATTTGATTGTGTTTCAAGTTTGGAAAATTTTTGAAAGAGTTTAATTGGATTGGAAATTGATGTGGTTAGGAATTGTTGTATAAGTTTTGGATAGTAGTTTGAATTAATTAAGGAGTTATTTAATTTTAAAGACAATGAAACACTTAAGGCAAAAGGATTCCTTGTGATCCAATGGCCAAGTGGAGTCTTAATTCAAGTTATAATGAGAAGTATTAAACTTTGTTTTCCAACTTAGTGTATTCGTTTAAAAAGAGTCTTATGTTTAAAACTTTGTTCTTTTAATTATTACTAATTTTCAAGTATATGTGATGCTTTTAAAAAATATATATATGTATTTCAAAATTTAGTATTTAAGTGAAAATGATTTGGTTAATTAAGAGATTTCTAGGGTTTTGAAAGCCTAAGGTATTAGAGTTAGTTTATGCCTAGGTTTGTGCTAAATTTATTTGGTGACGTTAGGATTTGTAACATCCGGAGATCGTGCGACGTGGGCGCGAGACTTGCGGTACCACACTAGCAACCAACTGTGGTTAGGGCAACTCTTAGACATGGATCAGTTTTATTATTTAATTTCAAGTCTTAAAGTGAAGAAGTCTGAGAACCTCAGGGTTCGAAGTGAGGGTCTCATACCCCTTCGATTTTGTTGTCAAATGTATGCTCCAAGTCTTTCGTGGGCTTGTCTGAAAAGTGGCTGGTCGCCTGATCCCAACCCCCCACACTTTGTTCCTCTCTGTCAACTCCATCGAGTTGCAACAGGATGGATTCTGTGATTGATGGTCGTGATATGATTGGTTGCGTTGATTGCTTATTGCTGTTGGACTGAGTTTTTTGTATGAGCTTGCGTGAATATTTATTTAATATGCAATTGAATAATTATTCGTGTTTGCCTTCTTGAATTTTCATATGAGTTGAATTATTATTCGAATTGCTTCTTGAATTATCGTATGCGGCGATTTATTCATCGGAGTGCGAGAGTTTAGTCGTGACATCTTTGAACTATATCCCGAACATCCTAGGGTGGTTGGAGCGCAAGGCTAATGGCTGGAATTCGGCAGCTTAGTTAGGCGTCGTGTCATTGGGAGTCGTCGTGACGTTTTTGGAGTTTCGATCTGAACAACCAAGGGCGGTGTAGAAGTCCGAAGCTACGGCTGGGTGGTGAAGAAGCCTGAAGCCAAAGCTGGTGTTCAGTGGCCCGAACAACCAAGGGTGGAGTGGAAGCCCGATGCCACGATTGAGATGGTGTAGAAGCCCGAAGCCACGACTGGTGTTCAATTGCTCAGTTGGCATCTGGTGGTGTAGAAGCCCGAAGCCACGACTGGTGTTCAAATTGCGCAGTGGGCGTCTGTGTTGTCAAGGAACTTAACCTGAATAACCCGGGTGGTGATGAAACCCAAGGCTACGGCTGGTATTCAGTGGATGGATCGGTGTTGCTTTTCGGAATTGTCGAGAGTCTCTCAAGGAAGAGTTTTGAGTGGCGTTTTGAGAAATTGTGCATCTTGTTGTCTTTTGCTTTATGTTTTGCTATTTCTATGATTATTTAAGAAGTTGACCCTTTCCTGTGGTGCCTTCAATCAATGATGGTTACCCAGGCGATGGCGAGGACGCGGAGGACCCGTTGGTGGACGACGATGCGGAGGACCCCTTCGAGGATCTGGGCAACGACTTTTATTTGTCGTGATTGGCTGTTGCACGCTTTTCAAATGGCTATAGGATTTTGTTTATAGTGTACAGTTGTTGTGGTGATAGTCAAGCTTTTAGTGTTGTTCTATGTGTACTGCAGGGTAGACTGGTGGCATACTTTTGGAGCACTGTGGGTGTCTCACGAGTACCCGGTGTGATTATCCTCACGAGGATTCTCATACTTTAGGTGTATTTCTTGTACATAGTTATCCACCGTTTTTATTTTGTATGCACTGCTTATTTTTGTATGTACTGATAGGGATGTCGTGCTTGTATATATTATTTATATGTGTTTCCAGTTCATATTCTTGTGTCTTAAGATTGCATCATGTTTCTAAACGTTGTGACGACTCTGTGTGTTCTTTGCGGGCGCCGTTGTTGTTTTAAAAAAAATAGACCGCATTTTTCCAAAGGACACAAGAGTACTACTTTAAAAGTACGTTGCATATAGAGTTAGTTCTAGTTTAGTAGCGGTCCGAAAACGGGTCATTACACTCTCCACTAAAGAAGGTGGACAACTTTGCTAGAAACTACATACTGCTAAAGTTATTACTCAAGTGAGCAACCAAGTTTCGGTGCTAAGTTTCTGAGAACCAAAACTGAACTTCAACATCTTATATTCTTTCTTTTAAAAAGTTATTTATTTTGAGCTTAAGTTTTTTTCATCCTCTTCTGTTGAGAGTTATTTTCTTGTATTCAAAACTTCTTTTTGTAACTTGTACTACCTCATAACAGGCTTGTTTCCTCAAAGGCTCGAACGTACTGAGTCGTTTGAGATGTTAAGAGTATTGTCAAATTTGAGACTGTAGAATACTTTTAAGGAATTTGTAATCAGGTTGATTATAGTGAAAATCCTTCAGGAACGAAGGGACTAGACGTAGCTACTGTAACGACCCGTTTCCGGACCGCTACTGAACTAAAACTAAACATGTATGTGATGGATTTTTAAAAACGGTACTCTTGTGTCCTTAAGGAAATATGGTATTTTTTTTTTCTAAAAACAATAGTGCCCGTAAAGCACACACAGAGTACTTACAGCGTTTCGAAACATGGTGCAACTAGGACACAAGTTACGTACTGAAATGCATACACGCATAAACATATATAGTCAACATACACAGTACGTACAAAATAGAGCAGCGTAGAAATGTATGAGATAATACACCTATGATATGACGACCCTCGCGAGAGTAATCATACCCTGGGGATACTCCCGGCAGACACCCACACAGAGGGATGCTCCAAAAGTAGAACCAGCAGTCTACCCTGTCTCAGCAAAACATCACTAGCCCGACCAGTCACCAACCAACTGTACACAAAAGATGTATATATACTACAGTCATCCAAAAAAACATAACAGCAGACAAACGGTCAACATGCAATCAAGACAAATAAAGGCCGTTGCCCGAATCCTCGAAGGGTCCCTACTCGTCATCGTCCACCAACTGGTCTTCCGCGTTCTCGCCATCGCCTGGGTAACCATCATGGATTGAAGGCACCACGGGAAAGGGTCAACTTCTCAACAATTCAAATATAACAATTCACGAAACAATAAGCAAACAGCAATGTATACAGTTCATAAGGTTCAATTCAAAACGCTCGCTCAAGACTCGACTCATGACTCATCTCACGACTCATTTTCTCTCGACTCGACAATTTTTCCGGAAAGCAGACGCCGATCCATCCACTGAATTCCAGCCGTAGCTTTGGGATCTTCGCTCTCCCTAGGACATTCAGCTCCGGTTTCTTAACGCTGCGACGCCTAGCTAATCCACCATGAACGAAGGGGACCTAGCACCCTCAGTTGTCCGGCTCATAGCTCAAAAACGTCTCGACGACTCGACAAAGCTCTCAGACTCAATGAACAATTCGCCACATACGATATTCAAAGAGTTGTACGCAAGATTATTCGACCGCATATCAAATAATAAGAGCATGCTTAATATGAAAAAACGCAATTCAACAACTTAAGCAATAAAAGCAGTTTGCATGGAGAAACACAATTCAACAATACAAGCAGCATAAGCAATTCACAGCATTATTCAACCGCATACTCAATAATTGCGCAGCTCAACAACAACAGTCGACAATCAAATCGTAGAATCCATCCCTCTGCAACTCGATGGAGTTCACAGAGGAACAAACAAGTGTGGGGGGTTGGGGACAACTGTCAACCACTTGCAGACAAGCCCACTAAATAATCAGTATATCAAAAAAAATAAAGCGAAGGGGTACAAAACCCTCACTTCGAACCCTGAGGTTCTCAGACTTCTTCGCATAAACACTTGAAATTAAATTCCTATTGTATTTAAAAGTTGCCCTTACACAAGGACATACAAAAATAAAAGCCTACAAATGTCTAGAAGTGCCCTTACCACAGGCTGTCACTAACGTGGCTTCGACTTCCGCAAGTCCACGTCGCTCGATCTCCAATAACACGATCCCTATTACCACGAACAACTTAGCACATATCTATAAATATTAACTTAAACTTAGGCTCTCAAGCTGACCCTTTTTCTAACCAACATCCACTAAAGAATTTAGTTCTAACTACTAGAAAATAATTAAGGATTTTGAACCAAAAATCACTTTTCTTGGAAATTAACTAACACATAACACTTTAACTTAAGAAAATGCTAACCTTTAAAGAACCCCTTTTATTTTTCTTGAAACCTTAAGCATAAAACATAATCAATTAATCACTTTGCACAAAGTTTCTAAGGCCTAAACATAACACATTCAAGCATTACAAACAAGTTCACAAATAAAATCTTCCTTTCACACCCTTTAAAGCCTCTCGACCATACTCCCTTTTTTTCTAAAAAAAAACTTTGCAAAAACTCCTTTTCATTACTACTAACATTTTCAAGCCAATCAACCATATTTAAAGGTAACCCACATCAATTCTTATCTAGGCATCATTCACACCCATATTTGAAACAAGTTATAAAACATTTTCCAAATCAATTTTTCATTCCAAAACTCAATTCTTATAACCATTAAATTCACCAAACATGCTATACATCAATCAACACATGAGCTAACCATTTAAACTAAATTACTAAGTTCCCAACAACTCATTTTCAACTTTTTCAAGAATAGGTTTTTCCCCAAAATTTCTTTCAATCAACCAAATCCCAATTTCAAGAATCCTAAGGCATTTAATACATTGCCATTATCATGATAAAAGTCATGTTCATGCCAAACTAAAATTTAAAGAACAACCAATTCATGTTCATATGTCAATCTAGTCCCTCATAAACTAATTTTTGCATAAAACATAACCTTCACTCAAGCTAATACATGCATACAAGTTCTAATAACCTTAAAAATAATTCTAATGACTTTGTTAAACATCTAAAACATATTTAAACATCACATCCTCATTTTCTCATAACTATCATGTTACACCTACTTAATTTAAAACAACCACTACAATCAACACATATACACTTCCAATAACACAATTAGACATCTAATTAGTTGATTCCTTAAGGATCACACCATTTCCCTCTTTTTCACACTTAGGGTTTTCACCCTCAAGTACCAAAGAGAGATTAGAGATGTTCATCTCCTCATATTCATCATCAACTACCCAAACAACATCACAAATCAACAATATCAATTAAACTAAAACAACAATTTAAACAACACCAAAGAGGGAGGGTTTAGGGCGCTGTTTTGGCTTCATTTAGGGGTGGAAAAATTCTGTTTTTCTCCTCAAATAATTGCTAGGAAGAATAGTCAGGACAAAGGGGAGAATCACCTAGCAAGAAATCAAGTTTTGGAAGCAAAACAAGTGTATAAAAAGGGGGGTGGGTGGCGTACAAAAATCAGAAATTTGGGGGGAGGAAATCTAATTTTTCTCTTACCCAAATGGTGTAGATGATGAGAAACTATGTTGAGGTGATGATTTAGAACAAGTTTGATGAAGGAATCTAGCTCAAAAACTCAATGGAGGTGGAGGTAGCTTCCATGGGTTTGTTTTGCTCAAGGAGAGGAAGAAGAAGAAGAAGAAGATGAGGGTTTTTGGGGGAGAGAGTGGCGTGAAAAATGGGGCTGAAGTGGGGGGTCTCACCCTTCATCAACCTTAAATATTCTATTTAATAAAATTAGTATTAAAAAAAATAGATTTAAGTAATAGGTTTTTTTTTTAAGATAAAACCACCCACATGTGACACTTAAATCACTTTTAGAGATGCTAATCCCATCACTCACTCTAACCCATCTAATCTCACTTATCTCAAGGTTACCCTCTAATCTAGAGTCTTAAGATTTAAAAACACGGCGACGAGAAACCGAAAAACCGATTTATTTCTCGCCGAAAAAATCCCGAAAAATTAATTCGCGAGGAATTAATTCTCCGCGTGATAATATCATTTAATAAATAATAAAAATAACAACAACCACTCAAAAATAGTCTCAACAAGTTACGATTCGATTTTCATCGAAATCGGAGTTCATTTAGAATTTTATCTGCGGCAAAACTGCCCGGCGATTCGAAACGCGACGAAACTTTGTTAGAATTTTTCGACGATATTCAAACCATGAATTAATATAAAATATTAACTCTCAAATATAGTTTGATCTTGATTTAATTAAATTCACTTACTCAGAGAACAAGAAATTGCTTATTATAGCATAAATACGACAAAATACACTAAATAATGCTTAATTAACGCATCGTAAAAATACGCGTGTTACAGCTACCAGTTTGGTGGTGAACAAGTATAGATCTCTGTGTCTCATTCTTTACTGCTTTACCTTTACTTTTGTTTTGCGAAGAAAAACAAGTTTTTATAAACAACACTTCAGCGTCCGGTCCTTTCTCAGCTTCCGGTAATAAATGTTTTTCAAACAAACTTGTTTTAAAAGTGTTCTTAAGTTAAAGTTAGCAAATAGTTTTCCACACAATTCAATCCCCTTCTTGTGTTCACGTTCAGTTGGTACCAGAGCTCGGCCTCTTAGTTGAACACTTAACAGTGTAAGAGAAAAGATCATATACTTGTGAACATGTCTGCAGAAGGTGGCCACATGAATCGTCCTCCTCTATTTACTGGAGAAAAATTTGATTACTGGAAGGATAAGATAAAAGAATTCTATGAGTCTCAACAACTTGAGTTGTGGGAAATGGTTGAAAATGGGTACATTATTCCAACTACTGCTACTGGTGCTATTTTATCTAGAGAGGAATGGAATGATGAGCAGAAAAAAAGATATCAGCTCAATCAAAAAGCTAGATTTATTCTTATCTGTGCTATGGCAGATAAAGAATATGACAAATGTTGTAAATTTGATACTACCAAAGAAATCTGGGATTCTCTTGTTTTATCTTACGAAGGCTCTGCCCAAGTAAGAGAAACAAAAGATAGCATGTTGGTTCGCGAATATGAGTTATCTAATATGGAAGATGGTGAAAACATTGAATCTATGTTTGGAAGATTCCAAACTCTTGTTTATGGGTTAAAAGCCCTTGGAAAAAGTTACACTATACCTGACCATGTGAGAAAGATCCTGAGAAATTTGACTAAGCAATGGAGACCCAAAGTCACTGCTATACAAGGAGCAAAAGATTTAAACACTTTACGTCTTGAAGATCTTTTGAGTTCCTTAAAGGCTCACGAACTTGAGCTAAATGAAGAAGAACCTGTGAAGAAACGAAAGTCTATTGCTTTAAGAGTTAACAAGCATAACGCCAGTTCTTCTAAAGCCCTTCAGGCTGGAGAAGAATCAGAAGATGAAGCTTCAGAAGGTAAAAGAGATGGATCATATGATGAGCTCTCTTTCATATCTCGGAAGATCCAAAGAATGTGGAAAAAGAAAGGGAACTTTAAGAGACAGTTCCAGAAGAAACGTGTCAAGGACAAGAAGGAAAGCAAAGACAAGAGTCAAGTCATTTGCTATGAATGTAAAAAGCCAGGACACTTCAAGTCTGAATGTCCTAATCCTAAAGAGAAGTCCACTAAGAGTTCTTTCAAGTGAAAGAAGAAAGGTGTCATGGCTACATAGGAAGACCTGGACTCAACTGAGGATGATGAGAATGAAGAAGAAGCTAATGTTACCCTCATGGAAAACACTGATTTAGATTCTAAAGGAGAAGTTGAAGAGGTAATATATGATTCTTACTCTAAACTTCATAATGCAGTTGATGATCTTCTTAAGGATTCCTCCACTCTCTCCATTCTTTCAAAAAGAAGTTTTCAAAATTATCAAAAGAATTTCAAGTTTTAACCAATGAAAACTCAAAGCTCAATTAAGAGAACCAGAAGCTAAAAATTGAAAATCAGCGTCTGGTGGATCATCAGCGTCTGGTAGCGAGTCAGCATCCAGAAGCTGAAAGCTCACAAACTGGAAGCTCACAAGTTGAAAGCTCATAAGCTAAAGGCAATCCCAAGTGTAAATCAAATGATTATGAGTATGCCTTTCAAAAGTTTCTTGCAGAGAGTGTAACTCGAAGCAAGCAAGCTTCAATTATTTGGGGTGTCAGTAAAACGACAACTCAAGGTCTAGGATACAAATCAGATGAATCTACTTTACAAAATGAAAATTTTGCATCTGATGAATCCAATGATCACAGTGAAAGCTTGCATTGCACTTACTGCAGTAAACCAGGCCATTTGAAAAGTGACTGTAATGCTTTTAAGATTAAGAAGGATAAGTATCCTTCACGAACTAACAAGAAAAGACCAAAGAAGATTTGGGGACCTAAAGATAAGATAGTCTATGTTGCAGATATGCTTAGTAACAAGGTCAACACACCTATCCTGGTACTTACACAGTGGATGCTCACGTCACATGATGAGAGAAAAGCATATGTTCCAAGAGCTAAGGCCTAGAGAAGAAGGATATGTTGGTTTCGGTGGAAACCAAAAAGGAAAAATAGTTGGAATTGGTCGCATTGGTAAAGGCTCTCTTCCCTCTATTGATAATGTACTTTATGTTGAAGGACTAAAGCATAACTTATTGAGCATAAGTCAATTATGTGACAATGGTTATGATGTCATTTTTTACAGAAACAGGCTGTTTAGTAAAAAGTAAGAAAGATGGCTCTATATTCTTAAATGCAAAGAGGAAACAAAACATTTATAAAATTGATCTTTCTAAACATGCAAAACAAGATGTCACGTGTCTCATGTCTGTTGAAGATGAGTAATGGACTTGACATAAAAGATTGGGTCATGCCAGCTTGAGATTGATCTCAAAGTTGAACAAGCTTAGTCTTGTCAGAGGCTTACCAAATCTTAGATACCAATCTGATGCTCTCTGTGAGGCATGTCAAAGAGGAAAACAAGTTAAAACTTTTTTTCATTCTAAAAATGTTGTTTCAACCTTTAGACCACTTGAGCTTTTGCATCTTGATCTTTTTGGTCCATCAAGGACAGCCTCTTTGACTGGAAAGATCATTGTAGATGATTTTACTGGATGGACATGGGTTAGATTCCTTGCCCACAAGGATGAGTCATTCAAGGTGTTCACTGTTTTCTGCAAATCAGTTCAAAATAAGAAAAGGAATTTGTATTTCTTCAATTAGAAGTGATAGGGGGGAATTTGAAAATGAAAGCTTTCAAAAATTTTGTGAAAAATGGCATCTCCCGCAATTTCTCCTCTCCTAGAGCACCACAACAAAATAGTGTTATAGAAAGGAAAAATAGGTCCCTCCAAGAAATGGCAAGGACCATGATCTATGAAGTTTATATTGCAAAACATTTTTTGGCAGAAGTAGTAAACATTGCTTGCTATAATCAAAACAGAGTCTGTATAAGACCTATTTTGAAGAAGACTCTATATGAACTGTGGAAGGGTAGAAAACCCAACATTTCTTATTTTCACCCTTTTGGTTGTATTTTTTATATTTTGAATACTAAGGATCAACTTAGTAAGTTTGATTCCAAAGCTGACAAAGGTATCTTTTTGGGATACTCCGAAAGATCAAAAGCTTTTAGAATATACAATAAAGAAACTATGATAGTGGAAGAATCTATTCATGTCAAGTTTGATGACAAGAAGCCTGACACCGAAATGTCAGAGCTAGATGAGTTGTTTTCAGGTTTAGACATTGGTGGAATAAAAACCAGTGAACCTGTAACCTCAGTATCTGGTGGTGACAACCAAACACAAGATTCTACCCAACCAAAAGCTGAAGCCAGAAAGAGTTGGAATTTCAAAACCCACCATCCTAAAGATCAAATCATAGGAGAACCTAGAGATAAAGTGAGAACTAGATCCTCCTTCAAGGAGCATGCAAATCTTGCACTACTCTCTGAGATAGAACCTAAAACGATTGATCAAGCACTGAAAGATAAAGGTTGGATTCTGGCTATGCAAGAAGAGTTGAATGAGTTTCAAAGAAATGATGTTTAGAGGTTAGTCGATCTACCAGAAGATAAACAAACTATTGGTACTAAATGGGTATTTAGAAATAAGCTTGACGAAGATGGTAAGGTAGTGAGGAACAAAGCAAGGTTAGTTGCTCAAGGTTACTCACAAGAAGAAGGTATAGATTTTACTGAAACCTTTGCACATATTGCAAGGTTAGAAGCCATTCGCATTTTACTTTAATTTGTTGCACACCATGAGATAATTCTTTATCAAATGGATGTGAAAAGTGCTTTTTTGAATGGTTTTATAACTGAGGAAGTCTATGTGAAGCAACCTCCCAGATTCGAGGACATTGAATTTCCTGAACATGTCTTAAAAATTAAAAAGGCACTGTATGGTCTTAAACAAGCTCCTAGAGCTTGATATGACAGACTGGGTTCCTTTTTAATCGAAAATAGTTTTACAAGAGGTCAAGTAGACACTACTCTGTTTAGAAAAACATTAAACAAGAATTTTATACTTGTTCAAATTTATATTGATGATATTATTTTTGGAGCTACTAATGAAAGCCTTTGCAAAGAATTTTCTAAGTTAATGCAAGCTAAATTTGAAATGAGCATGATGGAAGAATTGAAATTCTTCCTTGGAATTCAAATCATGCAATGCAATGATGGTATTTATATACATCAAAGCAAATATATCAAGGAATTGCTCAAGAAATTCAAGATGGTGGATTGCAAGCCCATGTGCACTCCTATGCATCTCACTTGTATCTTAAGCAAAGATGAAACTGGTAAGAAGGTGGATCAAAAGATGTACAGAGATATAATTGGCTCTCTACTTTATCTTATTGCTTCAAGACCTGATATCATGTTCAGCGTCTGCCTGTGTGCCAGATTTCAATCAAATCCTAGAGAATCACACTTGAGTGTTGTTAAAAGAATTTTTAGATATTTACAAGGAACTACTAATCTTGGTTTGCTTTATAAGAAATCAAAAGATTACAAGTTAGTAGAAACTGAATACATCTCAGCAGCAAGTTGTAGTTCTCAACTTCTGTGGATGAAATATCAACTTGAAGACTATTTGATCAAAGAGAGTAACATTCCTATCATTTGTGATAATACTTCTGCAATATGTCTTACTAAAAATCTAATATTGCATTCTAGAGTAAAGCACATTGAGATTAAACATCACTTCATAAGTGACTATATTCATAAGGGAGTACTTGAAATTAAATTTGTTGACACTGATCTTCAGTAGGCTGATGATTGTTCCCTAGTATGCTCATTTTTATGCACTTAATTGAAGGGAATTCTCATGCAAACTTACACTTTATACCTTGTTTGGCCTCTAATCTTAGGTGTTTGAGTCCTTGTTGTGGAGATATTCTAGTTGACAATCATGTTAGCTCTTCTGTTGTTTTGATGGAAAAAATTGTCCTTACTGTGGTCTTGCCTTTTTGTAGGTATGAAAAGGTTTGATTGGAGACATGTACCTAAGATCATGAGAGCAAATTGAAGTGGAAAAAGGAGCTGAACCAGGGCGCAGGCGCTCTTTGGAAGTAGAAGTCCCAGCGCAGGTGCCTCGAAGCGAGGCACTGCTTTGCTCTCGGGAAGCCAGTGCGTAACGCTGCTTTGTCTTTTACTCTTGCGCGTTTTAGGCTTTCTTTTAGGCCCAGTTGGTATAAATACCCATTTAAGGTCAAAACAAGAGGGGAGAGCACGACTTGGAGACTGAAAGAAGACTGGGGACACAAACCCTAAGGGTTGAACTCAATGAAGAGTGTGAAGTGAAGACATTCATCAACATTCTTCCATGGATTCTCCTAGTTCTTTCTCTTTAACTCTCTGTTTTGTTTATTTCTCTATGTCTAGCTAAACCCTTTGTATTAGGGATGAGTGAATATTGATGGAACACTATTGTATTTGGTTTGGGGTACTCTAATGACATATTTCCTCTTGCTTTATGTATTCAATCTCTGTTTTTAATGTTTTTCATGATTTGATCACCCATGGAATGATTTAAGGTTCATATATTGAATGGAAGTTTTATGTGTGAATGCTTGAGATTGCATGCATGCAATTCTTAGTCTAGGAATAGTCTTTGGATTATAGTATCTTTGTGAACTCTTAGTCTTAGTGCTTGTTCTTTAACTACATTCACCTAAGGAATTAGGGTTTATAGGGGAAACAAAGATTCACTTGCCTAAGGAATTAGGATTTGAGTACCATTGTGAGTTTGATAACAAAGCTATAGAGGGAATAACTTGTGAACACCAAATCAACATGCAATAGTGGGAAATCAATTGAAGCTCGTCCCTAATTCCTTTTATTATTGAGTACTTTTTCAAATACCTCTATTACATTATCACTTGAACTTTCCAAACATATAAAATCCTTTGGTGTTCACTTAGTAGTCGCTAACGTACATTGGTATTTGGCATTCGATCCTTGAGAACGATAACCGGTTATTTACCAAATTTATTACTTGCAACGACCCGGTACACTTGCCGTGGTCTCATCAAGTTTTTGGCGCAATTGCCGGGGATCGATTTTACCATTACCAGTAATTTTGAAGGCAACTTCTACTTCGAACCCGTTTTAATTTATGTTTTAGTGTTAGTTTAATTACTTCTTTTTCATATTTTCCATAACATTTTTTTTTATTTCTCAGTTGCTTTGACACTTTTTTGAGGTGCTTGCTTTTCAGTGTATACGTGGAACAGTAGATCCTCAAGAGCTATTGTTTGACCCAGAGATAGAAAGAACAGTCCGACGTAACCAAAAGGAAGCAAAGGCTAGAAGAAGAGAAGCAAGGCTAAGACAAAGAGAGACCCAACAAACAATTCCGGAACCCATTGTTGAAACACTAGAAGAGGTGATGGGTGACACGAACAATGAAAGGAGAACTCTCCGAGATTACTCCAAGGTCACTCCCAGGGGGTATTATGGGAGCAGTGTCAGGCCCCGTGTTGAAGGCCATAGCATCACTATTCCATCGGGCCTCCTACAAGTTATTCAACAAAATCAATTTGCCGGTTTGCCTCATGAAGATCCAAATCAACACTTGAAAGTCTTTGTCCAGTTATGTGATACAGTGCAAATTGATGGCGTTACTGATGATGCCATTTACTTGAGGCTCTTTACCTTCTCCTTGAAGGATAGAGCTAGAAGCTGGCTTAGTTCTCTACTTGAAGGGAGTATCACCACATGGGATGATTTGGCCAACAAGTTTGTGAGCAAGTTCTTCCCAACTTCTAGATCTGCCAAGCTGAGAAGTGAAATCATTGCCTTTGTTCAAAAGGAGGGGGAGACACTCTATGATGCTTGGGAGAGGTTTAAAGAATTGCTTAGAAAATGCCCTCAACATTCATTACCCGATTGGCTTCAAGCTCAAACATTCTATAATGGGCTCATTCCAACGCTAAAGTGATGATTGATGCTGCATGTGGAGGCTCTTTTGATTTAAAAACTCCAGCTGAAAGCCTTGAGATTATGGAAGCTATGGCGGAAAAGACCATGAATGCACCCTTTGATAGACAACAAAGGAAAGGAGGAATGCTCGAAGTGGGTACATTGGATGCTATTCTAGCCCAAAATAAGGCTATGAGTCAACAATTAGCCTCTATAACTAAGCAAATTGGAGGGATGAAGGTAAATTCAGTTGATTCTGTAAACCCCAAATGTGGTTTTTGTGGAGGAGAACATGCTAGCGTTGATTGTGTTACCCCTGTGGAGATTAGCAAAGATTCAGAACAGGTCAACTTTGTCAACAATTCTCAAAGGCAACACAACAATCCTTATTCAAATACTTATAATCCGGGTTGGAGAAATCACCCGAATTTTTCTTGGAAGGATCAAGGTGCTCAAGCTTCACATGGACTGCAAGGAAGTTCTTCGTCTCAACCACAAGCCCTTGAGCAGAAAGCCGGTTGTGAAATTGCTATTGAAAAACTAGCTGGGCAAACTTCAGCTTTCATGACCGAAATAAGGGCTGCTTTCAAAAATCAAGAGGCCTCCATAAGGAACCTTGAAACTCAAGTTGGTCAGCTGGCTAGACAAATAACAGAAAGACCTCTGGGTTCTCTGCCAAGCGACACAGTCCCAAATCCCAAGGGACATGAGAATGTTAGTGCCATCACTACCCAGAGCAGAAAGGTGATTGAGCCCATACCCAGGAAAGAAGTGGAGAAATCAAGTGAGGCTAAGGAGAAAGATGAGAAGGACTCAAATGAAGCACCTAATCCACCTAGTGTGCAAGGGAAAATGGTCTATCCAAAGCCAATCATCAAATTGCCATATCCTCAAAGGTTGAGTAAGGAGAAGGATGAGAAAAAATTTGGCAAATTTCTAGATGTATTCAAGAAATTGCAAATCAACATTCCCTTTGCCGAAGCTCTTGAGCAAATGCCTACTTATGCCAAGTTCATGAAAGAGATTCTCTCAAAGAAGAGGAAATTGAAAGATGAAACAATTGCTTTGACTGAAGAGTGCAGTGCAATCCTACAAAGAAAGCTTCCTCCAAAGCTGAAAGATCCTGGTAGTTTCACAATTCCCTGCACTATAGGGAATATGTCTATTGGGAAGGCACTATGTGACTTGAGGGCTAGCATCAATCTCATGCCATTGTCCATGTTGAAGAAATTAGGGACAGATGATGTTAAACCTACAAGGATGTCACTCCAGTTAGCGGACCAATCAGTCAAATATCCCTATGGTATTATAGAAGATGTCCTGGTGAAAGTGGATAAATTCATTTTTCCAGCTGATTTTGTTGTCCTTGACATGGAGGAAGATGCCCAGGTCCCTCTTATATTAGGAAGGCCATTTCTAGCAACTGGTAGAGCTCTTATTGATGTACAAAAACGGCAGCTCATGCTTAGAGTTCAAGATGAGAAGGTAACATTTAGCGTATTTGAGGCTACGCATCCTGCAAATGATGAAGAACAATGCTACCGCATTGATGTGGTTGATGATATGTATGATGGTGCCTCTAACAAGCAATATACTTCTATGCCCCTTGAAACATTGCCAGTGCAAGGAAAAAGAAAGGGTGGTATGCATATGAAGGATGGGAAACAAATCCCAATTTACAAAAGTCCAAAGAATGCACAAGCAAAACCTACTCATTCCTATAAAGAGTGCACTCAACATGTGAGGGATGACAATTTCCACCCTTACAAATTCAAGAGGAGAAAAAGAAGACCGATGAAGAAAAGGGAGGTGATTTCTTTGAAAGCACTCAATGCTATGGGCATGCATCTTCCTAAAGATGGACATGCTTCAATCTTCTTCTCTTCATTCAAGGAGCCATGATCAACCTCTTCATGCGTCAAGCTAGTGACGTTAAAGAAGCGCTTCATGGGAGGCAACCCACGCGAGGGAGTTTCTATCCCTTTCTCTTGCATTTTTAGAATTTAGTTTGTTTGATTTCATTTTAGTATGGTTGTCAAAGCTTCAGTTTGGAGTTCCTTTATTTTTGTGTTAAAAAAATAAAATTTGTGTGTGGTATGATGTTTTTAGTCTTTTTAGTTTGTAAGTCCTAGATGTCAAATGGAAATAACTGTTGGCTAAACTATGATGTGAACCCACTTGTGATTTGAATTCTGTGTTGAGCACCAATTACTTGGTTTGATATTGAGTGGGCTGCTGAAGAGTTACAACTTGAGACTAGAAACTTTTTGGAGTGGGTCAACCATTGCTCAACTGTTTTGGTTTGTTATAATGTCTTTGTGATTGATATGTGTTTGTCCTATGGTGTTTGTAGAGCCTCAATCAATATTTCTTTGGAGAGGACACATTTGAGTCTACATTCCCCTAACTTTGATTGAATCTCTGTTGCATGTTATTGGTTGTACAATGCTTTGATATAAAAAGGCAAATTTTGTTGGAAACCAGTTAGTCAAAAAGCCAAGCCAACATAATATGATTTTTGTTTGCAAAGCCCCGTTGAGCCTAAAGCCTTTTGTTCTTGTTAACCCATCAAAACAATAGCTTTTAACCTTATTTTTAACTTGTACCCACCCAAAGAGGGTAGATGAGCATGAATTGACTAAGGTTAGCAAAGAACTAAGTTTGGAGTGGGGGGAGTGAACAATATTACCATTGGTTGTGGTTTGAGCTGAAGTTCAAAAAAAAAAAAAAAAACAAAAAACAAAAAAAATGTGGCTCATTTGTGGATTAGTACCCCTTTGAGACCAAAGTGTACTGGGGGATTGATAACTACGTGATAAAATCACTTAAAGAATGGGTTTGTGGGCAAATACCATCTTTGAAAAAAAAATGAAGAAAAAAAGGAATTGTATTGAAAATTTTTAGAGTTGGTTGATGCTCATCTATCTTTGAAGGGTGATAGCCTAAATGTCTAATCCATCCACCCTGACCTTGGCCAAGTTACAACCTCAAAATACCTTTTGATTGGAGCATTGTGCAAGTGGTACTCATGTGAGTAAGAGATGAAAATCAAATCCATGGGGGATGGGGCTCAAATGGTGTTGACTGAGTGAAACACAAACCCCAAACACTTGAGAGTTGGAGTGAAAATTCTTCCTAATTTGTGAGAGTAGAAAAGAAAGCATTCAATCACATTGAAAGTGTCAATTGTACATTCCATTACTTGTTGAGTTAATAATGGTGAATTCATTGCTTATGTGACTCCAATTTCTAATTTGTGATAGTCTCATGTTGGTTCTGATGATGATAAAGCCCAGTAAAGTAATCTGTGATTGGTGTACATTTTGTGTGATAACATTCAAAAGCGATGAAAAATTGTGGTTTAGTCCAGTGGTTAGATCACGATTGACAATTTGGGTAGTTGTTTTTTGTTGAGATCTTGCTTGAGGACAAGCAAGGTTTAAGTTTGGAGTGTTTGATTGTTCCCAAGTATGCTCATTTTTATGCACTTAATTGAAGGGAATTCTCATGCAAACTTAGACTTTATTCCTTGTTTGGCCTCTAATCTTAGGTGTTTGAGTCCTTGTTGTGGAGATATTCTAGTTGACAATCATGTTAGCTCTTTTGTTGTTTTGATGGAAAAAATTGTCCTTACTGTGGTCTTGCCTTTTTGTAGGTATGAAAAGGTTTGATTGGAGACATGTACCTAAGATCATGAGAGCAAATTGAAGTGGAAAAAGGAGCTGAACCAGGGCGCAGGGCGCCTGCTGGAAGCAGAAGTCCCAGGGCGCAGGGCGCCTCAGAAGCAGGGCACCTGGCACCTGCTCTCGGGAAGCCAGGGCGCAGGGCGCCCACAGGGTGCAGGACGCCTGCTGCTGTCTTTTGCTCTTGTGCGTTTTGGGCTTTCTTTTAGGCCCAGTTGGTATAAATACCCATCTAAGGTCAGAACAAGAGGGGAGAGCACGACTTGGAGACTGAAAGAAGACTAGGGACACAAACCCTAAGGGTGGAACTCAATGGAGAGCGTGAAGTGAAGACATTCATCAACATTCTTCCATGGATTCTCCTAGTTCTTTCTCTTTAACTCTCTGTTTTGTTTACTTCTCTATGTCTAGCTAAACCCTTTGTATTAGGGATGAGTGAATATTGATGGAACACTATTGTATTTGGTTTGGGGTACTCTAATGACATATTTCCTCTTGCTTTGTGTATTCAATCTCTGTTTTTAATGCTTTTCATGATTTGATCACCCATGGAATGATTTAAGGTTCATATATTGAATGGAAGTTTTATGTGTGAATGCTTGAGATTGCATGCATGCAATTCTTAGTCTAGGAATAGTCTTTAGATTGTAGTATCTTTGTGAAATCTTAGTCTTGGCGCTTGTTCTTCAACTACATTCACCTAAGGAATTAGGGTTTATAGGGGAAACAAAGATTCACTTGCCTAAGGAATTAGGATTTGAGTACCATTGTGAGTTTGATAACAAAGCTATAAAGGGAATAATTTGTGAATACCAAATCAACATGCAATAGTGGGAAATCAGTTGAAGCTCGTCCCTAATGCCTTTTATTATTGAGTACTTTTTCAAAGACCTCTATTACATTGTCACTTGAACTTTCCAAACATATAAAATCCTTTGGTGTTAACTTAGTAGTCGCTAACGTACATTGGAATTTGGCATTCGATCCTTGAGAACGATAACCGGTTATTTACCGAATTTATTACTTGCAACGACCCGGTACACTTGCCGTGGTCTCATCAGCTGACATTTTCACAAAACTCCTTGCTAAATATAGATTCAATTTTATAAGAAGAAATTTAAATTTTCATCTTATAAAAGAATGAATAATCTCAGTGTCTTGTGCATCATGTATTTTATTGTTTTGCATCAGGTATGATGTCAGCATCTTAACATGTAAGCATCTTGTATGTCATTCGCATTTTATCACTCACCATCTGGTGAATATGAATGCTTGCATCTCGTTACACACGTGTCACATGTGTGCGGGGCTGAAACGTCTCATCTTACCTACTGAGTCATGATTACGTTTTCAATAAATCTTTTATTGATTCACCTTTTATTTTGCCATCTGAGCATTTAATGAAAAGGGAATTTTCATTTTCTATATTCTTTTTTATTTATTTTTTAATGTGTGAAATGTGAAACGGTTTACAAAAATTAGCTGTACTGTTTTGTTAAAAATCTTCCCACTACTTTTCCCACTTTCCCACTACTTCGTACTATTCATTCCCTCTGTTTTATACAAAACTGCTCTCTGTCTTTCTCTCTAAAAAACCTAAACCTCCTTCACTAGCTCCTCAACATCGCCACTATGACGAATGTTCAAATTTATGAGAACACTGCTATCTACGACACCATGACTGAAGGAAAGGTCTTGATTGAAAATTGGGTTGATTTCAGGCATTTGAAAAGTTATGGTTTTCATTTCTCTGAAGGTTTGAAGAAAATGGGCTGGTTAAAATACTTCCAATAGGAACCAACAGAAGTGCTCATCACTGCTGTTAAGGAACTCTGGGGAAACATTCGATTTTGTAAAGGAAATGTTATCAAGGGATATGTTCATGGGTTTCTGTTTGTGGCAACTCTAGATGGTATTGCTGAAATTACTGGTTGTCCCTGTGAAGGAATAAGTTTCCATGAAGAATGGGAAAAAGCCTTTAATGGAATGGAGAATGTTGATGAGGCTCCGTTTGAAAACTATCAACACCTGAAAGCCACAAAGCAACCTTTGATTGCCAAGAATCTGAAGCCACACTATAGAGTGCTTCATAAGATGATTTCTAAATGCATAATCTTGAAGGCTGGTTCAAGTGGCGTTGTCAATTATGAGCATAAGTTCATCATGAGACATTACATGGCTGGTCACAAGGTTAATCTGCCTAGGCTGATAACCAATACCCTGCTATCTGCCATTGTCAACTCAAGGAAGGGTTCTACTGACCAAAAGTAAGTCTACAAAACCATTCCATATGGTGTTCTTCTGACGAAACTCATGGTTAAGCAAGGAGTTGTGACAAACCTTGGTGCTTTGACAGGGGAAGACAAGGAAAAGTATTTTGGAAAAAGTGCTATGACATTCCCTGATGTCTTTGGGAGAAATAACTTAGTCAAAATGCAACTGGTTACTAGTGGACTGATTAAGAAGGTTAAGCAAGATGAAGAGGAAGCAGCTGATGCTGCTATTTGTGAAACTCAGAAGCAACCCACCAAAAGATCAACAAAAAGCTCTGCATCTGGTGTGAAAAGAACTGCTGAGCCTCCAGTCAAGGAGACTAGAAACAAGAAGCAGAAGGTGCCTCCTGCACAAGGAAAAATAGTTGAACAAGAAGATGATGAAGACACAGTCCCCATCAAAAGCATAATGGAGAAGAAGAGGAAGGTAGAAGCTGACAATCCTATTCCAGCTTCTGGACCTAAGAAGCATGTTCCTCCTCCTGCTCCTCCTGCTGTGGTTCCACAAACCAAGCAAAGGAGATTGTTCAAGCTTTCTGAGAAGCCTGATCTAAAGGTACTAGATTTCATTACTGATGATTCTATAGTTGTTTTTGGTAGTGATGATCCTATAACTGCACCCCCACTTTCTGTTTCCTCGCCACAACCTCCACCTACCAAACCTCAAACACAAAAACTGACCCAAAGAACCACAAAGAAAACACACCCACTCTCTGGTGCTTTGACTGTTTCAAGATCCATTCCCTCCACCACTCCACAACCTCCACTTCCCTCCATATACCAATCTAAATCCATAAAACCATTTGTTACCTCATTAGGAACAATTTCCTGGTACTTAGCCAACCAAACACCCAAACCTATCCGAGCCTTAACCTCATCTGAAACCTTAATATTACTCAAACCTCAGTCCACTTCCTCCTCAAATACCTCGCTCACCTCAGAAATAGCCGCATCCCTCTCTCACCCCTTTAATCAGTTATTCAGAGTGACTCCCACTAAACCAAGAACCTACAAAATCACTACCACTCCCTCTCCCACTTCCTCATCCGCTCCTTCATCATCAACCACCTCCTCAATAGATACCACCTACTTTGGTTCTTCTAGAATCATGTTGAACCCTGAACGACTAATTCCTATCAGAGAAGAGATATGCCACTCTGTCTATGATCATCCTTCCTTATGGCTTCTGAAGACCTTTACTTCAGGAGTAGCACGGTTGGAGATTCCTCCCTTCGGCTATAATGACATATTAAAGATGTCTTTTGGAGGAAGACTAAGGCCTCTTCCAAACCGTGGAGTTCTCCCACTCCTCAATATGAACTGATTACTCTGGAAGAGTGTGGTAGATGAGTCACAGATGATGAAAAAGATTTCATGTTTCACTGCTTAGAGATGAAAAGGCATGAAATGGTTCTACTTAACAGGGACCCATCTCTGGTCTCTGTAAAGTTAGTTCCAGACAGGCAAAGATGGTTGCTATGGCTGATCCCTGAAAAGAGAAAAGATAAAGTACCTCAGAGGTTATCAAAGATCATGACCTTGAAAGAGTTCAAGGAAGCTCCCAGAAAGTATGATACCACTTTCTTCCCTCTGGCTACTGTTGCTGAGAGGTCAAAGAATCATGCCACGTAAGTCTATCTCACTAGGCTCGAGAAGGATTCCCAAGATACTGGTTCTTCCGATATTTGCAATGCAGAGAAATAAGGAAAGTTTGGGACTCCAATCTGGCCATTCAACACTTTGATGATATGTTGCAATGTGCTGTGATAAGACCTCCTACCTTGCTAGTTGAAACAAGACATAAATTCACAAGGTACATCAAAGGGTGCTTACCCAATGATAATTTCTTTAAAGAGGTTCAAGCAGAAAAGGAAAGAAGGCTGAAATTGTCTCAAGGAGTTCTACTGGAACACATCAAGAGGTCTACTCAGAGATGGCAAAGGGCAATCTCTTGGCCTAGACCTGCAGAAAGACCTAAGCAAGCTAAATGAATTCCAGAACCTGCTCCTGATGAACCTGTTACAATTTCCAGAGCCCAATTTGAACACTTTGTAGAAGCTACAAGATCTGTTGCAAGGCTAAAGAATACTGTGCAATTCCTCATGGAACACCTTAACTAACTTCTACCTCATCCTCCTTAGTTTTTCCTTTTTTTTTAAACTTCTTTTGTAATTTAGATTCTGATACTTTTATCTCTTAATATATTCTCATTTTTGGTTATTTAAATCTATTTGATTTTGATTTCAAATTTTTCTCTTTTACTTATTCTGTTTTGACTATGATATGTGGTTTACACTCTTTTTGTCTGATAATAAAAAGCAGAGTAAAAGTAAAAGCTTGATGAACACGCCTCAGTAACATGTATCATGCATTGCATAGCATTATTCATCATGATCTGATACACTTAGTGTAGTTTAAAGCTCTGATACTTAGTGTATATCACTCAGCGTTTGATATTTGATACTACGATCTCAACATCCGCTCTTAAATATGTATATATGAAAATGCTCTGATACATGTATGTATTATTTTTTTTAATACAAATGCTCCGATACTTAGAAATATTTGATAATATTTTTGGTTGTTGAACACAGGGAGATGAACGTGACAAATCACAAGAAGGGGGTTTTGAATTGGGTTTTATGAATCTTTTCGAAATACTTATATGTTTTTGAAAACCTTTTCAAAACAACTCTTTAACAAAACAGTAATGCAAATAAGTAATTAAATAGAATAGAAGAGTATGACACAATGATTTATACTAGTCTACTATCACCTGATAGCTACATCTAGTCCCTTCACCACACTTGAAGTATTTCTCCACTATAATCAATCGATTACACTTGAGAATATACTATTGTCAAAGTGGCTATACTCACAACTTCTTAGAACGACTTAGTATAGTCAAGCCTCTAAGGAATACAGCCACTACTGGGCTTAATACAGGAGTTCAAAAATACTTGGAAACTATAACAATAACTCTCAACAGACAGGATATACAACGAAATGCTTAAGCACAAAGTATAACTTTCTAACAGAGAGAATGAAAACGATTAAGTGCTTGTCGCTTGGTCTCAGAGACATGGAATAATTTCTTGGTTGCTCACCGTCTCAGTTTGTTATAATGGAATCATTAACCCACTTCAGGGAATGAAGTAAGGTATATATAACTAGGGTTCCAAATAGTGCCATTGTGACCTAACAACTCTTTCACCAATAGACAAAACTTTAGATCTGCTTTTGGTGGCTTTTAGCTAGTCCTGTCACTTTCAACTCTGCTCCTGTACACTGACACAGCAGACAGTTACAGAATCTTGTCCCTTATGAACTTTTTGAAATGAGACACTTCTAGAGCAAGTTATTTCTGATGAATATATCCGTTGACATTCTCTTCGGCCTTTGATTCCTCTTACATTAAAATACTCATCAATGATATCTTTTCAATACTTGAAGTAGCCTTTAATGTTTCACTCAGTCTGATTTCCAATCAGAGGCATCTTCCTATCAGACGATGCTTTTTACTGAGATACTCTATACACCAGAGTGAGCTTGAACCGGAGGCGAGTTCTTCAGTACAAAATTTCTTGGCCTTTCACATAACAGTGTCTTTGTAGTACCAAATGAAGGGTTTCAACAGAGTAGTCTTATCAGAGCATGGTCTTACCAGAGCATGGTCTATCAGAGCATTGACTACCACCAGAGCGTTGACTACTAGAGCATAATCTTAGGAGTGAGGCTATAAGATGATGACGTCATCAACACTTACCGGACGATCAATGCCAGACTACGAGAAATGGATCAGAGGGTGAAATTCACACATAGGCATAGTCTTCTGAGACATTTCCATCTGATGAATATTGACTTACTCACTGAGTTCCGCACAGTAACACACACATCAAAGGATAAATTGTTCTATTCATTATTTGTTATCATCAAAACAATTAAGGGTCATTGTTTCTGAATCCACTTGATTCCAACAATCTCCCCCTTTTGATGATTACAAACACATAGATTGATGAAAAAATTTCTATTAGAAAAATATTTACTTAAATGAATTTCAGAGGCTCCCCCTGAATTAAGCACACATAAATATTTTCTAAGTACAGTGTCACATCAAATGCATGTATTGTATCAGAGAATTTTATGAAATTTATGCTTATAAACTTTCAGAGCATACATATAATGTATCAGAGCATTTATTTAAAAAAGGATGCATCACAACATATTGTATCAAAGTATATGCTGAAACAATATCAGAGCATACTAATATCAGAGTATACCAATTATAATATATCAGAGTATACATTCCAATATAATGTATCAGAGCAAAGCAAATAATGCATAATATAATACCATGTGTAATGCAATGTATGATAACACTTGATTGATACATTAGGTTCATCAATTACTCTATACTTCTCCATTTTCTTCTCTCCCTTTTGTCACCAGACAAAAAAGTTTAAGAGTATAAAGAACAGCATAGTCAAAACAAAGTATCGAAAGATAAAGTTAGAGCAGAAGAAGTACCAAAAGATATTGATTTCATTAATAAAAAAGAAGTTCCAAATTACAGAAGTTTTAACTAAAGAGAAAAACAAGTACAAGGCAAAAAAAATAGCAGAAGGTGAAAATCCTAAAAGCTATCTAAGGTTTCTTCAATTTGTTCGGAATAGTCTTGATATTTCAAGAATCAGATCATGCTTCTGATTCGAAGCTTCCATGAATTGCTTAGAAGACACAATGAATTCCTTGTTTTCTTCAACTTGTTTGTCCAAGACATCCTTTGGAACAACCACACTCTCAGAGTCACTAGAAGAAGCAAAGATAGAGGCCTGAGCAACCCTAGCAGTAGAGGCAGGAGGAGGTGTTGCAGGTTCTGGTCTAGGAGTAGGTTCCCAAACTGCAGGAGTTTCTTTTCTTTGGGGTTCTTTCCAAGCAGGGGCAGTCAGAATTCTCCTATTTCGCTGAAGTTGATGCTCCTTGTGAGTCTTAAACCAGTGAGTTACGAAATACCAGTTTGCAAGGAAATCCTCTTGAGACAGCCAAGTACCAACAGCATTGATACGATCCTCTTCAATGTGGTTTGGTGAAGGTGGTGAAACAGGTTTGAAAGTGGCTAAGGGTTGTATCTCAAGGACAGTATCAGAGTCAGGTATAGAAGTTTGGGTTTCCTGGGTGATAGATTCAGATTCATCTTGGGTGGGAAGGTTAAGGTCAGGTAGAACTTGTGGTTGTGATCTAGGTGGAGTGGTAGGTTTAGGTTGTGGTGGAGGTGTAGGTGTAGTTTGTGGTGGAATGGGTTTATATAAAGTTGAGGGAACAACAGCTAGGGGTTCAATGTAAGGGATCGAGATATGAGTTCTCTGTCTTTGTCTCAGAGGTGCATTGTCTTCTTCATCACCATCAGATGATAAGTCAAGGGTAGTGGAGGTAAAGGTTTTTTAGAAGGCTGAGAAGGTTGAGAAGAAGAAATAGGTTTAGAAAGTAATGGTTGAGAAAATTGGGTTTCCCTTGAGGGTTTAGCAGACCCAGCACTATATACAGAATAATATAGATGAACAGCATTATCCAATACCTTGGTTTTCTTGGCAGGCATGTCACCAAGCTTGATAATCCTTTTCCTCTTAGTAGTAGTTGCAGCAGTAGTAGTTCCGGAGGCAACAGCTGAGGGAACAGAGGCACCTTGAAGCCTTTGGGTTCTCAACTCAACATGAAACTAAGTTGTTTCTTCCCGAGTCTTGTCCAACAAAGCTTAAAGGTCAACTTTCTTTTCTTCATGCTCTTCCGGTAGCAAGGATGGCATGAAAGAAGGTCTTACTGGAGGAGCCATGAGAGGAGGCTCAAAAGCAATGGAAATTCCAGGACTCTGGGTAATTCTCCTCGTGGGCTGAAAAGGGCCATCACTTGCAATTTTTACCCTTTTTCCTTTTCTATCAGGTTTGTTCATAGCTTCATCTTCCTTGATAAGTTCAACAATTACTTCAGAAGATAACAGCTTCATCTTCTTCAAGTTATCACTGTTGAAGATGGGAGCAGAAGCTGTTTGAAGCATGCCTCCTGCTTGTTCAGTATTCAGAGCTTGTAGGTGCTTGATCACACCTTGTTGTTCCAAAAGCACTGAAATAACCCTTCCATAGGGTATATTTTTGTTCTGTCCTTTCCTGGAGAAACTGATAGCTCTTCGCATATGGTTGAAGATGATGCTTGGCAAGTTGATTTTTGTCTTGAGATCGTAATGCCACATTACGAATTTGTGGTCTGTGCTCAAGAGAATACATAGAGCCCGCCTTGGGCATGGCATTGCTCTTAATAATTTTGAAGAGCACCCGAAAGCGATTCTTCATGTCCACTGCCTTCGTAGAGTTGATTTTATCAAAGATGTACTCATTGATTACTTAAATTCCTCCAAACTCATTTTCCCAGTTATCCTTGATTTATCTTCCAGAGTTGGGGCACTTGATAACCTCATAAATTAAGTCTGGTGTGATCACTATGTGTCTTCCTTGAACATAGCTGCAGATAGTGTTATTTTCAAACCGAGCAAACCTCCAGAATTCTTTGACAATTTCTGACTAGATAGGTTTGTTCTCCATGTAGAAGAAATCAATAATACCCATATCAGCGAAGGTAGTTCTGATGTTGTACTCATTCTTTGCCGAATCTAGGAAATCAACTCATGATTCACACATAACAGTCATAAGATGTTGCTCGATGATTAAAGTAGGTTCATGAGGGTTCTGGGGACCAACCACGTGTTGTTGTTGAGCGGCCATAGCAGAAGATTGTAGAGAGAAAGTAGAAACAGAGAGCAGGGAGCAAAAGGGGTTTAGGGTTCAAGAGTGAGACTTCTCAGAGAGTAAGTGTGGGTAATAGGTGAGTGAAGTGATTGAGTGGGTTTAAAACGTGTTTGAAAAGGCAAACTGCCTATTTCAGTTTTCAAAATAAAAGAAATATTAAAACTGTCATTTCATAAATGAAACATGTCAAACACTGTGTTAAAGAGGCGCAATAAAACTGTCCTCGAGCAGTAAAAGCAATAATGACTTAGCGAGAGTAATCCGCATCCACTAACGCATCAACCAGTCTCATAGAGACACGTGTTCATAAAGATTCCCGGAGGGAACTTATAATGAATGCATCAGACGCATATGAATATGAACAGTTATCAGATGCATGCAACAACAGATGAAATAAATATAATATAATATAATATAAACAGAGGCAGCATAGTATCAGAGGCATATATGCATTCATCGGACGCACTATTAACATCAGAGGCACATGTAAATATCAGACGCACACATGATATCAGAGGCAGGTAAGCAATCAGATGCAAGCATATCAAAGGCACATATCAGAGGCAAATATATTCAATTTAAACACTCATTCCTTTATATGATGAAAATTCAAATTCTTTCTTATAAAGTTGAATCTATCTTCAGCAATGGGTTTTGTAAAGATATCTTTGCCCATTGATGGTCAGTATTAGTAAATTTAATTTCAAGAATCCCTTTCCGAACATAGTCTCTAATAAAATGATGTTTAATTTCAATATGTTTGGAATGAGAATGTAGAATAGGATTCTTAGTCAAACATATAGCAGAGATATTATCACAGTATATAGGAATGTTATTATCTTTTATCTGATAGTCCTCAAGCTGATACTTCATCCATAGAAGTTGTGAGCTACATCTTGCTGTAGATATATACTCAGCTTCTGCTATTGATAGTGCAATTGTGCTTTGTCTTTTGCTGGACCATGAGATGAGGTTTGCTCCAAGGAATTGGCAGCCACCACTTGTGCTTTTTCTTTCAATTCTATCTCTACCAAAGTCAGTATCACAGAAACCTACTAGCTTATAATTATCTGATTTCTTATAAAGCAAACCAAAGTTAGTAGTTCCTTCGAGATATCTAAAGATTCTCTTAACAGTAGTTAAATGAGATTCTCTAGCATCCGATTGGAATCTTGCACATAAGCATATAGTAAATATTATATCTGGCCTTGAGGCAGTAAGATAAAGAATTGAACCTATCATACCTTTATATATCTTTTGGTCTACCTTTTTACTAGATTCATCTTTTCTTAGAGCACATGTAGGATGCATTGGTATGCTCATTGGTTTGGTTTCCTCAAGCTTGAATTTCTTCAAAAGTTCTTTCACATATTTAGTCTGATAGATATAGGTTCCATCTTGACATTGTTTGATTTGAATACCAAGGAAGAACTTTAGTTCTCCCATCATACTCATTTCAAACTCATTCTGCATAAGCTTAGAGAATTCCTTACAAAGAGATTCATTAGTAGCACTAAAGATAATATCATCAACATATATTTGAACTACAATGAAATGCTTTTTAGATGATTTTCTAAAGAGGGTAGTGTCCACCTGTCCTCTTTCAAAACCATTTGACATTAAAAAGGTACTAAGTCTATCATACTAAGCTCTTGGAGCTTGTTTAAAACCATAGAGAGCCTTTTTAAGTTTTGAAGACATGCTCTGGAAGGGCAATATCTTCAAAACCGGGTGGTTGTTTTACAAACAGTTCCTCACTTATAAGACCATTTAAAAATGCACTCTTTACATCCATCTGATATAAAGTAATGCCATGATGTGCAACAAATGATAATAAAATTCTCATTGCTTCTAGTCTAGCTACATGTGCAAAGGTTTCAGTATAATCAATACCTTCCTCTTGTGAATACCCTTGAGCAACTAGTCTTCTTTATTTCTTACCACTTTACCATCTTCATCAAGTTTGTTTCTGAAAACCCACTTGGTTCCAATGGCTTGCTTATCCTCTGGTGGAGGCATAAGCTTCCAAACATCATTCCTCTGGAACTAATTAAGCTCTTCTTGCATAGCAAGTATCCATCCATCGTCTGTCAGTGCTTCATCAATTGTCTTTGGTTCAATCTCTAACAATAATGCAAAGTCTGAGTGTTCTCTGAGTGATGATTTGGTTCTGACTCTGTCATTTGGTTCACCAATGATCTGGTCCTTAGGGTGATGAGTCTTGAACTTCCAATCTCTTATTTTCTCAGATTGAGTCTGGTCACCAGACGCAGAGCTAGAGACAACATCAGAGTCACCAGCAGATGCATCAGCATCTGTTCTTTTGCTTATCAGCATATCTGCAAAGATCTCATCTAGCTCTGACATTTCAGTGTCACGCTCCTTATCATCAAACCTTACATGCATTGATTCATCAACAATTAAAGTTTCTTTATTGTATACTCTGTAAGCTTTAAAGCGTTCAGGATATCCCAAAAAGATACCTTTTTGTGCTTTTGAATCAAACTTACCAAGACTGTCTTTTGTATTGAGAACAAAGTAGTCACTCCCAAATTAGTGAAAATAAGAAATGTTGGTTTTTCTTCCTTTTCACAATTCATATGGAGTCTTACTCAAAATAGGTCTAATGTATATTCTATTTTGAATATAACAAGCAGTGTTTACTACTTCTGCCCAAAAGTGATTTGCAACATTAGTTTCATGAGTCATGGTTCTGGCCATGTCTTGAAGAGATTTATTTTTCCTTTCTACAACACCATTTTGTTGTGGTGTTCTAGGAGAAGAAAAATTGTGAGAAATGTCATGTTCTTCACAAAAGTTTTGAAATAATTCATTTTCAAATAATTCATTTTCTAATTCTCCACCATGATCACTTCTAATTGTTGTAATACAAAAACCTTTTTCATTTTGCACTTGTTTGTAGAAAACAGAAAACATCTTGAATGACTCATCCTTTTGTGCAAGGAATTTTACCCATGTCCATCTAGTATAGTCATCAACAATAACAAGACCGTATTTTTTTCCAAACAAAGAAGCAGTTCTGGTTGGACCAAACAAATCTAATTGTAAAAGTTCTAGTGGCCTTGAAGTGGAACCAACATTTTTAGATTCAAATGAAGATTTTGTTTGTTTCCCTTTTTGGAATGTTTCACAGAGAGCATCAGATTGATACTTAAGATTTGGTAAGCCTCTAACAAGTTCATTCTTGTTAAGCTTTGAGATTAACCTCAAACTGGCATGACCCAATATCTTGTGCTAAGTCCATTGTTCTTCATCAAGTGACAAAAAGCACTTAACATTTTGATTTGCCAACTCAGAAAGTTTATTTTATAAATATTGTTCTTTCTCTTTGCTGTAAAGAAAATGGAGCCATTTTTCTTGCTTTTAACTATACAGGCATTATCACTAAAGTCAACATCATAACCACTATCACATAATTGACTCACGCTTAGTAGGTTATGTTTAAGGCCATCAACAAGTAACACATTATCAATAGAAGGTAGAAATTTCCCACCAACTCTTCCACTGCCAATGATTTTACCTTTCTAGTTTCCTCCGAAACCAACTGTTCCACTCTCTTTAAGTTGAAGCTCTTAGAACGTACGCATTTCTCCCGTCATGTGACGTGAGCAGCCACTGTCCAAGTACCAGGACTGGTGTTTTAACTCTGTTGCTAAGTAGATCTGTAACATAGACAATCTTGTTCTTAGGTACCAAATCTTTTTGGGTCCTCTTTTGTTAGTCCTAGAAGGAAACTTGTCCTTCTTATTCTTCAATTCATAACAGGTACTTCTTATGTGACCTTTCTTATTACAGAAAGTACATAGCAGACAGTCACTATGATCATTGGTATCTTTGGGTTTCAAATTTGTGTTTTGAAAAGTGGGTTCTTCTGGTTTGTAACCAAGACCCTTTTTGCCATTTTGACTAACACCCCAAATCATAGATGCTTGTTTGCTTCGTGTTACACACCCAGCAAGAAATCTTTGAAATCCCTTTTCATATTTTGAAGAGTTGCATTCAATATTTTCTTCAGTTTTAGAGCTGTCAATCACTAGACGGTGATTCTCGGCTTTCAGTTTCTCATTCTCGTCATTAAGTGTTAAAAATTCTTTTGAAAGTTTTGAGAATTTGTTTTTCAAAGCTTTATACTCAATGGAAAGCTTAGAAGACTCGTCTAAGAGTTCATCAAATCCTTTTTGAATATCAGAGGATGGGTTAGAATTTACCTCTTCTTCCTCATCTTCACTGTCTGATCCTATGGTAGCCATCAGAGCCATGTTTGCTTATTCCTCATCATCATCAGATGATGATAAATCATAATCATCCTATGTTGCCATGAGACCCTTCTTCTTCTTACCTTTAAAACCACTTCTCTTTAGTTTCTCCTTCTCGAGTTGTGGACATTCAGACTTGAAATGTCCTGGCTTCTTGCACTCATAGCAAACCACTTGGCTCTTGTCTTTGTAGTCTTTCTTTTTCCCTTGAGTCCTTCTTGTGGAATTGCTTCCTGAACCTTCCTTTCTTCTTCCACATTTGTTGAATCTTCCTTGAAATAAAGGAAAGTTCATCGTCTGTTCCATCACTACTCTCACCAGATGATCCTTCGTCTGTTTCTTGTTCAGCTTGCAGAGCCTTGGAAGTGGAAGCCTTGCTAATAGACTTTAAAGCAATAGACTTTGACTTCTTTGGAGGTTCTTCTTCATTCAGCTCAAGCTCATGAGCTCCCAAGGAACTTAGAAGATCTTCAAGACGCAGTCTGTTTAGGTCCTTGGCTTCTTGAATAGCCGTGACCTTAGGTCTCCATTGCCTGGGCAGGCTTCTTGGTATCTTCTTCATGTGATCAGCAGTAGTGTAGCTCTTTTCAAGAACTTTTAGACCGTGAACCAATGTTTGAAATCTTCCAAACATGGTTTCAATATATTCTCCCTCTTCCATCTTGAAGAGTTCATATTGTCTAACAAGAATATTAGCCTTAGTTTCTCTCACTTGGGCAGTACCCTCATAGGCCAAGGCCAATGAGTCCCAAATTTCCTTTGCAGTACCATTTTCCCATATTTCTCGTACTCTTTCTCAGAAATAGCACAGATAAGAAAGTATCTTACTTTCTGATTTAGTTTATAAGCTTTCTTTTGCTCATCATCCCACTTATCTCTAGGAATGGGATTTTTCTTGGAATTAACAGGTTCGGTATATTGTCTTTGAACGATATCCTAGAGTTCAAGTTGTTGTGACTCAAAAAAGGGTTTAACTTTATCTTTCCAGTAGTCATAGTTTGTTCCAGTGAACAAAGGAAGACGGTTAACATGACCACCAGCTTCGTTTCTTACCAAAGATAGAGTATAAGATCTTTTCCTCTCACACGGTTAAGTGCTCAACTAAGAGGCCGAGCTCTGGTACCAATTGAACGTGATAAAAACACAAGAAAGGGGGTTTAAATTGGGTTTTATGAATCTTTTCAAAATACTTATGTGTTTTTGTAAATCTTTTCAAAACAACTCTTTAACAAAATAGTAATGCAAATAAGTAAAGAGAAGAGAAGAGTAGGACACAGTGATTTATACTAGTTCATAATGACCTGATAGCTACATCTAGTCCCTTCACCACACTTGAAGGATTTCTCCACTATAATCAATCGATTACACTTGAGAGTATACTACAGCCAAACTGGCTATACTCACAACTTCTTAGAACGACTTAGTGCAGTCAAGCCTCTAAGGAATACAGCCACTACTGGGCTTAATACAAGAGTTCAAAAATACTTGGAAACTATAACAATAACTCTTAACAGAGAGGATATACAATGAAATGCTTAAGCACAAAGAATAAATTTCTAATAGAAAGAATGAAAATGATTAAGTGCTTGTTTGCTTGGTCTCAGAGACTTGGAATAATTTCTTGGTTGCTCACTGTCTCAGTTTGTTATAATGGAATCACTAACCCACTTCAGTGAATGAAGTAAGATATATATTGCTAGGGTTCCAAATAGTGCCGTTGTGACCTAACAACTCTTTCACCAATGGACAAAACTTTAGATCCGCTTTTGGTGGCTTTTAGCAAGTCCTGTCACTTTCAACTTTGCTCATGTACACTGACACAGCAGACAGTTGCAGGATCTTGTTCCTTATGAACTTTTTGAAATGAGACACTTCCAGAGCAAGTTATTTCTGGTGAATATATCTGTTGACATTCCCTTTGGCCTTTTATTCCTCGTACATTAAAATACTCATCAATGAGGTCTCTTTAATACTTGAAGTAGCCTTTAATGTTTCACTCAGTCTGATTTCCAATCAGAGGCATCTTCCTATCAGACGATGCTTGTTACTGAGATACTCTGTACACCAGAGTGAGCTTGAATCGGAGGTGAGTTCTTCAGTACTGAATTTCTTGGCCTTTCATATAACATAGTCTTTACAGTACCAGAGAAAGGGTTTCTGTTGGATCGAGCGGTTACCACTAGGCCAAAATCTATAGTTGTTACTCAGGGCACAACCCTTTCTACTTAACCGTAACAGCCCAAGCGCCACATGTCGATTGTGACTTGACCCCACCTGAGCCTCCGCCACGGGACAATTGATGCTACAACCGGCAACAATCTCCCCTCAGCAATTGCTCTCGCTGGGAATTGAACAGTGACTGAACATGAACACAAGAAGGGGTTGAATTGTGTTAAAAACTTTTCGCAAACTATACGTAAAAACTTCAACACAAGTTGTTCAAAACTGTTTGTATATCGGATGCAGAGAATTAAACAGGACCGGATGCAGAAATTTAAACAGTTTATAAAAACTTGTTTTACTGAGCAAGGTAAAGATAAATAATGTAAAGCAGTAAAGGATGAGACTCAGAGATTTATACTAGTTCACCACCAACTGGTAGCTACGTCTAGTCCCTTCGTTCCTGAAGGATTTTCCACTATAATCAACTTATTACAATTTCCTCAAGAGTATTCTTCTGTCACAAACTTGACAATACTCTCAACTTCTCAAAACGACTCGATGCTGATCGAGCCTTTGAGGAAGAGAGCCTTAACTAGGCCAAATACAGTTTTACAAAAGAGATTATGCTTTTGATAACAATCAAAATAACTCTCACTGAGAGGATGAAAAGATTAAGCTCAAAACAGAATAGCTTTTTAAAAGAAAGTATAAGACGCCGAAGTTCGATTCTATGTAGACCGTAAACTTGTACGAAGCTTGATTGCACACTTGAGTAATATTGCTTTCAGAATGAAGTTTCTTCACAGTTTTTCTAACATTTCTTCAATGAATACCTTGGGGTATCTATAGGAGTCTTCAAGGGTATTACCGTTGCAGTAAAAATATCTCCTTTCCATTGAGTGAGGTAATTTGAAATGTAGTCCTTTTCTTCCTTTCCAGAGAATATCAGAATAGTACACATTACCGTTTTCGTTCTATCTGCTATTTGCAATTGCCTTGTACGATTTTTGTCTTATGCTAAATGTGTCACCTTTGCTTCCTCGTACATCAAAATGAGCGCACAAAATCAAATTCGAATTCCGTTCCAGAACAGTCTGAGGCTAAGAGCAAAAACGTGATCACCACGTGCTTCATTAAAGAGATCAGATGCTCGCTCAGAACAGAGGACGGACGCTCGTAGCAATTGAGTGTTCCACGTGTCAAGAAGTCACACTGCTGGACGCTTGCTGTTAGCAAGACGCTGAAGTGAGGTCGGATGCTGACACTAGTGGATTGTATTCAATTCTTTTGTATATTTCTTCTTCTTCCTTGAGTGATTTGTACATATGTAAATGAAGCTTTTGATACCTGTACACTCAAAGACATGTTAGAAGATAAATTGTTCTCTTGAGAAATATTTTGTTATCATCAAAATTAATGAGGGTCTAAACTTCTCAATCGTTTAGGTTCCAACAATCTCCCCCTTTTTGATGATGACAAATATCCAAGGTTGATGAACAATTTAATTTCAAAATAACATCAAGGGTCTCCCCCTGAATTTAACAATTTTGATATATAAGACAATTCTAGTATTAAGGCGATTATTGATAAACAAATTCATTTAAGTGATCGCAAAAATACATAGATGAATCAGAGCATATTTTTAACAAAGTGAGATCGGATGCTGATTTTCATTTTATCAAAAAGATTTTCATATTACCAATTTTATTGATCATTGTTAGATTATTGGGTCAATGAATATCAATGCAGTTAATAGATATTAGACCAATGAATAACCATACAAATGCTATGTATGAAATGATATGCATGATAAATTCAGTTTTAGTGTATTCATCGGACGGTGAATTTGTTAATCAGACTTTCACGTGTTCATCAGACCTTTCTTTTACTTCTTTTACTCCCCCTTTTGTCATCAGACAAAAAGAGTGTAAAGCACATCATAGTCAAAAAGATGGCTTAGAAAAATTTGAATGTATATAAATAGATAATCAGATAAAGGTATGTATAGTCAAATAATAATAAAAAACGGAATATATATTTAAAAAAAATATGAGAGTACCAAAAAAAAATTTATATCACAAAAAATAAAAATAAAAATTTAAGGGTTTGGTGGTGGAGGAGGGATGTTGAGACGTTCATATAGAAGTTTCAGTGCATTCTCCAGCTGAGTGACTTTCAGATTAGTAGCCTTCATTTCTTCAAACTCTGATTTAGGAATGGTGACCATTTCAACTGCAGGAGTAGAAGTAGAAGGTCCAAACAGTGCGTGTTTCATCTTACGATGCTCGCTAGCACCAGTTGGAAAGCTTCATCTCAAGTCCTTCTTTTGTTGAGCCTTTTGAAAGAATGCATCATTTGGTATAAACCATTTGATGAGACTTCCAAGTTTCCTCTGCTCGGATTCTGAATTCTTCTCCTTTTCTCCACCTCTTACGGATACAAAGAAATCCATGAAGATCGCTTTCCCTATCTGAAGCACGTCGGCTGAAAGCATCAAACTTATTCCCACTTCTTCTCCCCATATCCTTCCGATGAATTCACTCAATGCTTGAGTAAAGAGATTCCTTCATTTTCTGCCAGGTATAATCCTCTCGATTTTCCCTGTCATCTTACGTAAGCACCAGGGGCGAGGCATGGTAACAAAGCTTTGTCTTTCCATGACTTGACCATTGACTCAAGTGAATCCAATGTCAAAGTGCTTTGTCACGCTGCCCATTGGACATAAGTCTTCATGCGATCGAGTGGTCCGACATCGAGCATCTGAACATATCATCAAAGTAGACTGTTCCCAGTTGATGTCGATGATTACGCTAATAGTGCCAATGTTGGAATAGTGGTCTTCTCGGCATTGCGGTTTGAGGAGCGATTCTCCATTCATCTTCCTTCAGAAAATTCAGGTAAAACCTTCTGGCATGATCCTCAGAGATCTTGGCAATCGGAAGCTTAGAGAATTCCTTAAGATTATACTTCTTGGGAACCTTCGCATACTCGTGAGCGATCTTCTTGAATGGTCGCTTGCCAGAGCGAGTTCTTTCCTTTTCCCGAGGATAGACCAAGGTAGCCACCTGCATGCATGCGGTACAATCTTCATTGTTACAGACGAAGGATCCCTGAATTGTCTGATTACTTCAATCTTCTTCATCTCAAGACAGTGTGCCATGAAGGCAGCTTCTTCATCTGTGATCCACCTTCCGCATTCTTCCAATGTGAGCGATTCAGTTTGTGGTAGGGATCTAGGAAGGTCAACAGAGAAGGGAATTGCTCTGCTACCAGATGCTGGTCTCAATCTTCCTTTAAATGACATCTGAAAGTGGTCTTCTCCATCCTTGAAGGTAGCACTCATCGGAGAGGCAATCTCCAGTCTGGCAGCTCCAGAGGTGAAGGTTTTCAAATGCCATGTAGATGGACGATTGTAGATGCTGTGATATATCTCATACTTAACAAACCGTGGTTTGTTAATACATGAGACATTCTTCCTTCCACCAAAGTCTGTAGGTTTATGGGTAATGGTGAGTAAGGTGGGAGTGGTTTTGGTGATTTTATAGGTTTTAGGTGTGTAGGATTTGAAGGGATTAACGGGAGGTACTTTGAATAATAGGTTAAAAGGATGAGAGTGAAGTTTGGAAATATATGTGGTAAGTGAAGTATTTGAGGAATTTTTTGGTAGGTCAAGGTTGAGTGTAGAGGATGATGGTTGGGTAGGTTTAGAGAGGGTAGAGGTTTGTCGGAGGCTCATTCTAGTTTTCTTGGTTTGTGGTTGTGTTTGTGGTTGTGAAACAGACAATGGGGGTGCGGGAATAACATCATGAGCATCAAAGACAGATACTGATTCATCAGCAGTAAAATTGAGTACCTTTGGGTTAACCTCTGAAGATTTAACCAACCTTCTTTTCGATCCTCTTGTGACAACAACAGCAGGAGGAGGAGGAGGGATTTGCTTCCCTTGACCAGACGCTGAAGCATCTTTTTCAGCTGCTGGCCTAAACTATTTCTCCAAGACCTTTCTGATAGGAATTCTATCCTCATCTTCTGGTTCTTCAACAGTAGGTGCAGGAGCCACCTTCTGTTTTGTTCTTCTTGTCTCCCTTGAAGGAGACTCAGCAGGTCTTTTCACACCAGTCATTGAGCTTCTGGTGGTTTTCTTTTCAGCTTCTCCTTCCTGTTGCTCTATTTTTACTTTCTTGATCATAGAGCCAATTATTAGCTGCATTCTGACCAAACTGTTTACTCCAAAAACTTCTGGACGAACAACAGTGCCAACACCAAAATATTTTTCTTTTTCTTCTGTGTTGATGGAGTCAGTCAGCTTCCTCACAACGCCGTCATTAATCATCATAATGGAGAGAAGAACTCCATAAGGGATTATCTTGACGATATTCTTCTTATCAACACTCTTCCTTGAGAAGACAAGGGCATTTATCAGATTGTTGATAATCAACCTTGGCAGATTGATTTTCTTCCCATCCATGTAGTTCCTCATAATGAACTTTTGCTCGTAGTTCACTATGTCGCTTGAGCCAGCCTTCAGAATCACGCTCTTGGCGATAATTTTGTGCAGTACTCGGTAGTGGCTTTTCAAGTCTTTGGTCGTGGGAGTAATGTTCTTCTTTTTCAGTTCACGGTAGTTCTCAAACAGGGCTTCGTTGACCTTTTCAAGTCCTCTTTAAGCATCAGCCCAGTTTGCATGGTAACTGATTCCTTCACACGGACACTTGATCGTCTGAGCAATAGAGTTGATGGTGAAGCGTAGTTTGAAGCCTCTGATGTGTCCTTCTATGATTTCCCCCGGAAGTAAGTACGCATTCCCCCAAAACTCCTTAATAGCGTAGCTCAGTACGTCAACTGGTTCCCAGATGAAGTAGTTTTTCCAGCCCAGTTTCTCAAGACCTTCTTCAAAATTAAAACCGTATAGCTTGAAATTCTCAAAATCAACCCGGTTCTCATTCAGAAGTTTTGCCTCAGAGAAGACGTCGAAAGCAGCAGTGTATTGTCCAACCTTTCTGTCGGCCATTGTAGCAGTTGAAGAGAGGGTGATGGAGGTTTTAGGGTTCGAAAACACACAGAGAGAGAGAGAGAGAGAGAGAAGAAACAGTTTTGCAAGAAAACGCAGTGAAGTGATGGAGCGAAAAATGTGGAGTAGTGGGAAAGTTGATAGAAAATGGTACAGTCCTTTTTCAAAAATCGCTTCAGATTTCCACATAAAAATTAAATCAAAAGAAAAGAAAATAAAGATTCACCTTTTCATTAAATGCAGACGCCAAAAGAAAAGTAAGATCAAGAAAAGATTTTATCGAAAGACATAAATAATTATGACTCATTAGATGTGATGAGGCGCTTAAGTCCTTAACACGTGTGACACGTGTGGGTGTGCTCGGGCCTTGCAACCGATTCACCAGATGATGAGTTATGATGCACATGACAAATAAGATGCTTATTCATATATATGCTTATGTCATACCAGATGCTGAGATTGTGCATATTATCTGACGCTGAGATTAATCATTCTTCTATAAGATGAAAGTTTAAATTTCTTCTTATAAAATTGAATCTATCTTCAGCAAGTGGTTTTGTAAATTTGTCAGCCCACTAATGATCAGTGTCTACAAATTTTATTTCTAGAATACCCTTCTGAACATAGTCTCTTATAAAATGATGCTTAATCTCAATGTGCTTGGCTCGTGAATGCAATATGGGATTTTTAGTAAGACAGATTGCAGAAGTATTATCACAAAAGATAGGAATGTTACTCTCTTTTATCAGATAGTCTTCAAGTTGATATTTCATCCACGAAGTTGAGAGTCTGCAACTTCTTCTGAAATATACTCGACCTTTGTTAAGAGTGCAACGTGCTTTGCCTTTTGCTTGACCAAGATACAAGATTTGCTCCAAGGAATTGGCAGCTTCCACTTGTGCTTTTTCTTCCAATTCGGTCTCCAGCAAAGTCAGCATCACAGAAACCTACTAACTTGTAATCTTTTGATTTCTTATAAAGCAAACCAAGATTAGTAGATCCTTGCAAATATCTAAAGATTCTTTTAACAGCACTCAAGTGTGATTCTCTAGGATGTGATTGAAATCTAGCACACAGACAGATGCTGAACATAATATCAGGTCTTGAACCTGTAAGATAAAGTAGAGATCCAATCATACCTCTGTACATCTTCTGATCTACCTTTTTACCAGTTTCATCTTTACCAAGAATACATGTGGGATGCATAGGAGTACACATAGGTTTGCAATCCACCATTTTGAATTTCTTTAGCAATTCCTTGATATATTTGCTTTGATGTATATATATACCATCATTGCATTGTTTGATTTGAATTCCAAGGAAAAACTTTAGTTCACCCATCATGCTCATCTCGAATTCAGCCTGCATTAGCTTAGAAAATTCTTTGCAAAGGCTTTCATTAGTAGCTCCAAAAATAATGTCATCAACATATATTTGAACAATTATAAAGTGCTTGTTTGATGTTTTTCTAAAAAGAGTAGTGTCTACTAGACCTCTAGTAAAGCCATTTTTAATCAAAAATGTACTCAGTCTTTCATACCAAGCTCTGGGAGCTTGCTTAAGACCATAAAGGGCCTTTTTGAGTTTGAAGACATGTTCTGGAAATTCAATGTCTTCGAATCCAGGAGGTTGTTTTACAAAGACTTCCTCAGTTATAAAACCATTCAAGAAAGCACTTTTCACATCCATTTGATAAAGAATTATATCATGATGTGCAAAGAAAAGAAAGCAAAATGCATATAGCTTCTAACCTTGGAGCAGTGCAAATGTTTGATAAAATCAATACCTTCTTCTGTGAGTACCCTTGAGCAACCAATCTTGCCTTGTTTCTCACAACCTTTCCATCTTCATCAAGCTTGTTTCTAAATACCCATTTAGTACCAATAGCCTGCTTATCTTCCTCGTAAGGTAACCGACTTCCATACATCGTTTCTTTGGGCTGATTCAACTCTTCTAGCATGGCCAGAATCCAGCTTTCATCTTTCAATGCTTGATCAATCGTTTTAGGTTCCATTTTTGAGAGCAATGCCATATCTGCATGCTCTTTAAAAGAGGATCTGGTTCTTACTTTATCTCCAGGTTTTCCTATGATTTGATCTTTAGGATGATTGGCTTTGTACTTCCAAATTTCTTTACGAATCCAAACACGAAGATTCTTGTGTCCTGGTCACCACCGGACGATGAAGATGTAGGTTCACTATTTGTAGTATTACCTATATTTAATTCTGAAAATAATTCATCTAGCTCGACATGGCCGTGTCGGGCTTCTTGTAATCAAATTTGACATGAATGGATTCTTCCATCGTCATAGTTTTCTTTATTGTATATTCTAAAAGCTTTAGATCTTTCTAATATCCCAAAAAGATTCTTTTGTCAGCTTTTGAATCAAACTTACCAAGCTGATCCTTAGTATTTAAAATGTAACACGTGCAACCAAATGAATGAAAATATGATATGTTTGGTTTCCTTCCTTTCCACAGTTCATATGGAGTCTTCTTCAAAATAGGTCTAATAGAAATTCTATTTTGAATGTAACAAGATGTGTTTACTGCTTCTGCCCAAAAATGTTTTGCAATATTAGCCTCATTGATCATGGTCCTAGCCATTTCTTGGAGGGACCTATTTTTCCTTTCTACAACACCATTTTGTTGAGGTGTTCTAGGAGAGGAGAAATTGTGGGAGATGCCGTTATCATCGCAAAATTTTTGAAAGCTTTCATTTTCAAATTCTCCCCCATGATCACTACTAATAGAAGATATGCAAATTCCTTTTTCATTTTGAACTGTTTTGCAGAATACAGTAAATACCTTGTATGACTCATCATTGTGAGCAAGGAATCTAACCCATGTCCATCTAGTAAAATCATCAACAATGACTAACCCATATTTCTTTCCAGTTAAAGAGGCTGTCCTTGTTGGACCCAAAAGATCAAGATGCAAAAGCTCAAGTGGTCTAGAGGTTGAAACAACATTTTTTGAATGAAAAGAAGTTTTAACTTGTTTTCCTCTTTGACATGCCTCACAGAGAGCATCGGATTGATACTTAAGATTTGGTAAGCCTCTGACAAGACTGTGCTTGTTTAGTTTTGAGATTAATCTCAAATTGGCATGACCCAATCTCTTGTGCCAAATCCATTGTTCTTCGTCAACAGACATGAGACACTTGACATCTTGTTTTGCAAGTTCAGAGAGATCAATTTTGTAAATATTTTGTTTCCTCTTAGCAGTAAAGAAAGTAGAGCCGTCTTTCTTACTTTTTACTAGATATCCAGTTTCTGTAAAGATGACTTCATAACCATTGTCACATAATTGACTTATGCACAATAAGTTATGTTTAAGTCCTTCAACATATAGTACATTATCAATAGAGGGAAGAGAGCCTTTACCAATGCGACCAATTCCAACTATTTTACCTTTCTGGTTTCCTCCGAAACCAACGAATCCAGCTTCTTTAAGCCTTAGTTCTTGGAACATATGCTTTTCTCCCGTCATGTGACGCGAGCATCCACTGTCTAAGTACCAAGATAGGTGTGTTGACTTTGTTGCTAAGCATGTCTGCAACATAGACTATTTTATCTTTAGGTACCCATATCTTTTTGGGTCCTTTCTTGTTAGTTCTTGAAGGAGGCTTATCCTTCACAGTTTTAAAAGCAAGACATGCACTTTTCAAATGACCAGGTTTATTGCAAGAAGTACAATGCAAGCATTTACTATGATTATTAGATTTATCGATCTTTGAATCATTTTCTAAAAGAGGTTCATCCGATATATAACCAAGACCATGAGTTGTCGTTTCTTGGCACCCCAAATCATTGAAGCTTGCTTGCTACGAGTTACACTCTGCAAGAAACTTTTGAAAAGCATATTCATAATCATTTGATTTGCATTTAGGATTGCCTATAACTTTAGAGCTTTCGGCTTGAGAGCACTCGACAGTTGCTTATTAGCGATCAGACGCCGATTATCCATCGATGTCTTGATTTCCAGCTTCTGATTTTCTTTGTTGAGTACAGATTTTTCTTTGTTTAAAGCTTGAAAGTCTTGTGATAATTTTGAATTTTTTTTTTTTCAAATTCTTATACTCAATAGAGAGAGTGGCAGAGTCCTTAAGAAGATCATCAAATGCAAGTTGAAGTTCAGAGTAGGAATCATATACTATTACCTCTTCAACTTCTTCTTCTGAATCAAGGTCAGTGTCTGCCATGAGAGCAAGATTTGCTTCTACTTCATTATCTTCCTCAGATGAGGATGAATCTAGATCTTCCCATGTAGCCATGAGGCTCTTCTTCTTTTTCTTGAAAGAACTTCTTGTGGACTTCTCCTTAAGATTAGGACATTCAGACTTGAAATGTCCAGCCTTTTTACATTCATAGCAAATGACTTGAGCCTTGTCCTTGCTCTCTTTCTTGTCCTTAGTATCGTTCTTCTGAAACTTCCTCCTGAAGTTTCTCTTCTTCCACATTCTTTGTATCTTCCTGGATATAAACGCGAGCTCATCTTCTGATGTGTCAACATCTCCTTCTGAAGCTTCATCTTCTGATTCTTCTTCTTCAGCCTGAAGGGCTTTGGAAGAACTGACTTTATGTTGAAAGACTTTCAAAGCAATAGACTTGCCCTTTTTGACTGGTTCTTCTTCATTTAGCTCAAGTTCATGAGCTTTCAATGAACTCATAAGATCTTTAAGTCGTAGGACATTTAGATCTTTTGCTTCCTGAATAGCAGTGACCTTGGGTCTCCACTGCTTAGTCAAGCTTCTTAAGATCTTTCAAACATGGTCAGTTGTAGTGTAACTTTTTCCAAGGGCCTGTAACCCATGAACAAGTGTTTGAAATCTTCCAAACATGGTTTCAATGTTTTCACCATCTTCCATTTTGAATAACTCATATTGGCGAACCAACATGCTAGCTTTGGTTTCTCTTACTTGGGCAGAGCCTTCGTAAGATAAAACAAGTGAGTCCCAGATTTCTTTGGCAGTATCAAATTTGCCACATTTATCATATTCTTTTTCTTTCATAGAACAGATAAGAATGAATCTAGCCTTTTAATTGATTTGATATCTCTTTTTCTGTTCATCATTCCAATCTTCTCTGGCTATCGCAACACCACGAGGATTAGTGGGAGGAATGTAACAACTTTGAACTATATCCCACAACTCAAGTTGTTGTGTCTCAAAGAAAGCTTTTATCTTATCTTTCCAGTAATCAAATTTTTCTCCATCGAATAGAGGAGGACGGTTCATATGACCACCTTCAGTAGACATGTTCACAGTATAGGATCTTTTCTCTTAACATCATAAGTGCTCAACCAAGAGGCCGAGCTGCAGTACCAAATTAACGTGAACACAAGAAGGGGGGTTGAATTGTGTTAAAAAGTTTTCGCAAACTATACGTAAAAACTTCAACACAAGTTGTTCAAAACTGTTTGTATATCGGATCACGAATTAAACAGACCTGATCACAGAAATTTAAGCAGTTTATAAAAACTTGTTTTACTGGGCAAGGTAAAGATAAATAATGTAAAGCAGTAAAGGATGAGGCTCAGAGATTTATACTAGTTCACCACCAACTGGTAGCTACGTCTAGTCCCTTCGTTCCTGAAGGATTTTCCACTATAATCAACTGATTACAATTTCCTCAAGAGTATTCTTCTGTCACAAACTTGACAATACTCTCAACTTCTCAAAACGACTCAGTACAGTCAAGCCTTTGAGGAACAGAGCCTTAACTAGGTCAAATACAGTTTTACAAAAGAGATTATGCTTTTGATAACAATCAAAATAACTCTCACAGAGAGGATGAAAAGATTAAGCTCAAAACAGAATAGCTTTCTAAAAGAAAGTATAAGACGCTGAGTTCAGTTCTATGTAGACTAGAAACTTGGCACGAAGCTTGATTGCACACTTGAGTAATATTGCTTTCAGAATGAAGTTTCTTCACAGTTTTTCTAACATTTCTTCAATGAATACCTTGGGGTATTTATAGGAGTCTTCAAGGGTATTACCGTTGCAGTAAAAATATCTCTTTTCCATTGAGTGAGATAATTTGAAATGTAGCCCTTTTCTTCCTTTCCAGAGAATATCAGAATAGTACACATTATCGTTTTCGTACTATCTGCTATTTGCAATTGCCTTGTACGATTTTTGTCTTATGCTAAAGGTGTCACCTTTGCTTCCTCGTACATCAAAATGAGGGCACAAAATCAAATTCAATTGCTCTGCAGTCCTGAGGCTAAGAGCAAAAACGTAATCACCACGTGCTTCATTAAAGAGATCAGACGCTCCCTCAGAACAGAGAACGGACGCTCGTAGCAATTGAGTGTTCCACGTGTCAAGAAGTCACACTGCTGGACGCTTGCTGTTAGCAAGACGCTAAAGTGAGTTCGGATGCTGACACTAGTGGATTGTATTCAATTCTTTTGTATATTTCTTCTTCTTCCTTGAGTGATTTGTACATATGTAAATGATGCTTTTGATACCTATACACTCAAAGACATGTTAGAAGATAAATTGTTCTCTTGAGAAATATTTTGTTATCATCAAAATTAACGAGGGTCTAAACTTCTCAATCGTTTAGGTTCCAACAGTGACCTTGGCTCTGATACCAATTGAACATGAACACAAGAAGGGGGTTGAATTGTGTTGAAAACTTTTCGCAAACTTCAAGTTAAAAACACTTTATAACACTGGATTTTGAATCTGTTTGAAATCAGATTCTGGAGTAAGACCAGACACTGGTAATGAAGTTTATAAAAACTTGTTTTCATGCGCATGATAAACGAAAGTATAAAGCAGTAAAGCAAGAGACACAGAGATTTATACTAGTTTACCACCAACCTGGTAGCTACGTCTAGTCCCTTTGTTCCTGAAGGATTTTCCACTATAATCAACTGATTACAAATTTTCTTAAGAGTATTCTACTATCACAAACTTGACAATACTCTTAATTTCTCAAAACGACTCAATACGTTTGAGCCTTTAAGGAACAAAGCCTTAACTAGGAAATACAACTTTCCCAAAGATAGTTTTGAATACAATCAAAATAACCCTCACAAAGAGGATGAAAAGATTAAGCTCAAAAACAAATAGCTTTCTAAAATGAAAGTATTAGACGCTGAGGTTCAGTTCTTGTTGTCTAGATACTTGGCACGAAACTTGATTGCTCACTCGAGTAATAGCTCTTTCAGAATGTTTCTAACAGTTTTTGGCAACCTTCTTCAATGAATACCTTGGGGTATTTATAGAAGTCTCTGAGGGGTATTACCGTTGCAGTAAATTTCAGCTCCATATCATTGAGTGAGGTAATTTGAATTGCTGTCATTTTCTTCCTTTCCAGAGAATATCAGAATAGTATATATAACCGTTTTTATACTATCTGCTTTTCACAATTGCTTTGTATGAATTTTGTCTTATACCAAAGGTGTTGTTGATGCAAAATCGCAAGTGTACGATTCGTCGTCAAGTAATAAAAAGATCGAATCCACAGGGATTGTAACTAATTATTTAACTTAACAAACTTGTAATAATTTGAACTATTGAACTAAGTGATGTGTTTGAAATATTTATGACTTATATCAAAAGACAAAAACAGTAAACAACTAAACAAAAATTTGGATTTTAAGGAGAATTAAAAGCGACTAGGGAACGAATCCTCTTGCTTCCACTCTTATGCAATCAATTTACAACCAACGCAAGTTATTCCATATAATTGAAGTTCGAATCAACAAAATTAGTTTAAGGACAATTCCTTGCCTCATAAACCCTTTACTTTAACTAAAATCCCCTAATCCCTTAGGTAAATTAAAGCTAGATTAAGCAATAAGACTAATGATTCATAAGAACACATGCTCATAAGGTTATATTCCTATAATCCTCCTAAACATGACCAACAATTCAGTTCAAGTTCATAACCCCAATTTCCCAATCGTGAGTATAACCCAAAATCGATTCTAGAGTGATCGATTACAAAAAGCATTAATAATAGAATTGAAGGCTCAATCATAATTGAAATAAACTTGCATTGATATAAGTAAAACAACTACATAAGAGTGTTCACAAGGTTCATCTTCCCTAGCCTAAGGAATTTAGCTACTCATAGAAAAGGAAAAGCCAAACCAGAAATTCATGAGAATTGATGAAGAGATCGTTCCCAATCCTCCATCGTGCCTCCAAAATAACGAAGTTCGAACCCTAGACACGTCTCTAAAGTGTTTATTTATAGTCTAGGGTGAAAAGGAGTAAAAAACAGGTCCAAAACATGTAAAAACGTAAAATTCTGCGTCCAGGGTGCTATCGTAGCACGGCCGTGGTGTGAGGCACGGCCAGGCCGTGCTCATTCATTTCTCACACGCGGTTTAGGTCTTTGTCATAACACAGTAGCTTTCTGACACGGCCAGGCCGTGCTTCATGTTGTTTTGTATTTTTCACCTCTTTAACGTCTGAATTAGCTCAAGGTGTCTTCATGAAAGTTGAAGCTATGGATCTTAGCTTTCCAATGGCACCGGTTTAATCTAATTTGGACACCTAAAACTCCAGATATGATTAAAACACTGAACAAGTGTCAGCCGAGACAAAGATTACATTATCAACTTGTAGCACAAATTACCCCAACTTATTCCAAGTGATTTTTCTCCTTTTTCCTAGGACAAATACCTTCCTTTAAGCACAATTGAACCAAAACCAAGTGCGTTATTCAAATCAAGCCAAATGCATAAATAACATGGATAAAAATGACTAAAATGACTAAAATGTGATGTAAAACTAACACTAAACTATATGCTATTTTGAACGCATCAAATTACCCCAAGCTTAGAATCTTGCTTGTCCTCAAGCAATTGCAGTGGCCAAAGATAAGCAAAGAAACAAGAGACGCAACAAATAAGGAACCCAAGATAATAGCACATTCAAGCAATAGGCTAAAGGCTCGAACAGACAATAGGGACAACCAAAATCAAGTCCAATTAGAGAATCAGGCGCTCTGGAATCACGTCTCTCACTGATAGGGTACTCTCCTCACAACTCTCCAAGTGTTTAAAGGTTATGACAAATCGCTCAAATCCATCCATGAAAGTGTTCTACTATAAGCTTGACTGTTAACCAAATCTCAGCATACAATTCATGAAAACACACTAGAATCAAAAGGTCTTTGCAAGGTTGTAATGTGGCCGTGGGATTTTTCTTGTACGGTGGGATAAAAACCAGAAAGGGGAAACACAAGGGCTAAAATAATAGACAAAGAAAACAACCCTTTTAAAGCAGCATAAGCGGAACAATTCATTCTCCTTTTCGTTTTCAACACCTTTTTATTTTGCTCCTCTTCTGTTATTTTATTTTATATATTTTTCTCTTTTTTTTTTCATTTGAGATTTACTGGGAAGGAATTGAATAACAGCAGAGGTCCCAAATTTCAAGCACTGCCTAATTTACACAAGATTCACAACTAATTGCTCCCTTACACATACTTTAAAAGGTACTGTAACATTTAGCAATCACCTGGGTACCAAGAAAATTAATTTCATTTCAGGCTCAAAAGGGGCAACTAGAGGAAGTTTTCATTCAACAAACAGAGGCTTGAAACATTCCTAAATTGCCTAAATCATGTTCAAGTGTGTTGACAAAAATTTTCAAGTTTTGAAACGGTTTCAAGTCAAGTTCTAGAGAGCACAATCAGGATGGACACACTCATGCAAGGAGAAGGGGGCATATAAACATGATGAAGTGAAAGCCCTAATATTAAGCTCAAGTCTCATATTTAGAAGTTAAAACCAGTGAGAAACATCAAATCAGAGTGCCACATGCTAATTCTCAACTTATCCAAAGATTATCCCTATGTACATTAAGAATACTGCCTTGAAGCCCATCACAAGAACAAAATAATTGGGTTCCAAATCATGCAATCTCAAATTTAAAAAAGATTGTAGCACACATGCCAAAACACAAGAGGATAGCGTACAATTGGGGGATAAAATGATGCGAACAAAACAACGATTAAAACAAATATGCAAACATTAAACTAAAAATGCAAACCTAACCTGCAAAACTAAATGCAAAAATTTAAACGCCCTACCCCAAGCTTAAGAATTTACATTGTCCCCAATGTAAACAATTTAAGTTGACGCAGGGATGAGGAGGAAAGAACTCACCGAAAAACTTGGGTTGCCTCCCAAGAAGCGCTTCTTTAACGTCGTTAGCTTGACACTTCAACACCCATGTTAGGGTGGATAATATGACAAAAAGAAGATTTCATCCTTCCGCTTCCTTCTTTTGGGGAGAATTCCCATGTATTTGGCATAGGGATGTAAGTGTTCCCATGCCCCAACAACTAGACAATTGGGATATTGTTTCCCCCAGTCTTTCTCTTGAAGCACATCAAATTCATCTTGCGGAGGACGATTCTCTTCAATGCCCAAGAGTTGAGCTATCACTTGAATCTCTCCATGCCTCAACCTTAGGTCCTCTTTTATGTCACTATTTTTGTTTTTCCATTCTTCTTCCAATGCCACCATGAAGTTATGTTCACTCTCTATCTCCACTTTTTTCTGCTCAAATTGGGATAATTGTTCTGATAACCTCTCACAACGAACCTCAAAGCTATCAAATGAAGCTTGGTTGGCTCTCATGAATTTCACCCAAACATTGTTAAGGTAAGAGTCTCTGTCATGGGATTCTTCGAATTGAGTTTGAGGATGTGACTCTTTGGTTTGCTCCGCAAGTTGCTTTGAGAGTTGCCCAATTTGATTCTCCAGATTTTTGATAGAGGCCTCTTGGTTTTTGAAAAGAGACTCATGATTCTGGAAATTGGATTGCGTCATCTTCATGAACTGAATAAGAGCATCTTCTAAGGCACTTATCTTCTCTTGCTTTTTAGGATGTGACTCTTCTTCTTCCAAGATACTTTCCATGCAATAGTCCTCTTCTTCTTCCACCATGACTAAGAAATCCTCACAATAGCCATTTCTATGCTTTCCTCCACAAAAGTCACATCTAAGAGGCTGCATGTAATAATCCTCTTCTTCCTCCGCCATGACTAAGAAATCCTCACAATAGCCATTCCTATGCTTTCCTCCACAAAAATCACATCTAAGAGGCTGTATGCTACACAAGCTAAGAGAATTGTGAGCAACACAACAACTTTATAAGAAGAGAAGAAAAAAATTTAAATTTTTGGTTTTTTTTTATATAAACAAAAAATAAATGTTCAAAATAACACTAGTTTGCCTTGTTAAATATCAATTCAACAATCCCCGGCAACGGCGCCAAAAACTTGTTGATGCAAAATCGCAAGTGTACGATTAAATCGTCAAGTAATAAAAGATCGAATCCACAGGGATTGTAACTAATTATTTAACTTAACAAACTTGTAATAATTTGAACTATTGAACTAAGTGATGTGTTTGAAATATTTATGACTTATATCAAAAGACAAAAACAAGAAACAACAAAACAAAAATTTAGATTTTAAGGAGAATTAAAGCGACTAGGAGCGAATCCTCTTGCTTCCACTCTTATGCAATCAATTTACAACCAACGCAAGTTATTCCATATAATTGAAGTTCGAATCAACAAAATTAGTTTAAGGACAATTCCTTGCCTCATAAACCCTTTACTTTAACTAAAATCCCCTAATCCCTTAGGTGAATTAAAGCTAGATTAAGCAATAAGACTAATGATTCATAAGAACACATGCTCATAAGGTTATATTCCTATAATCCTCCTAAACATGATCAACAATTCAGTTCAAGTTCATAACCCCAATTTCCCAATCGTGAGTATAACCCAAAATCGATTCGGTAGTGATCAGTTACCAAAAAGCATTAATAATAGAATTGAAGGCTCAATCATAATTGAAATAAACTTGCATTGATATAAGTAAAACAACTACATAAGAGTGTTCACAAGGTTCATCTTCCCTAGCCTAAGGAATTTAGCTACTCATAGAAAAGGAAAAGCCAAACCAGAAATTCATGAGAATTGATGAAGAGATCGTTCCCAATCCTCCACCGTGCCTCCAAAATAACGAAGTTCGAACCCTAGACACGTCTCTAAAGTGTCTATTTATAGTCTAGGGTGAAAAGGAGTAAAAAACAGGTCCAAAACATGTAAAAACGTAAAATTCTGCGTCCAGGGTGCTATCGTAGCACGGCCGTGGTGTGAGGCACGGCCAGGCCGTGCTTCATTCTGTTCTCGCCGCAGTTTAGGTGTTGTCGCCGCAACAGTAGTGCTTTACGACATGGCCAGGCCGTGCTTCATGTTGTTTTGTATTTTTCACCTCTTTAACGTCCGAATTAGCTCAAGGTGTCTTCATGAAAGTTGAAGCTATGGATCTTAGCTTTCCAATGGCACCGGTTTAATCTAATTTGGACACCTAAAACTCCAGATATGATTAAAACACTGAACAAGTGTCGGTGAGACAAAGATTACATTATCAACTTGTAGCACAAATTACCCCAACTTATTCCAAGTGATTTTTCTCCTTTTTCCTAGGACAAATACCTTCCTTTAAGCACAATTGAACCAAAACCAAGTGCGTTATTCAAATCAAGTCAAATGCATAAATAACATGGATAAAAATGACTAAAATGACTAAAATGTGATGCAAAACTAACACTAAACTATATGCTATTTCGAACGCATCAGGTGTCACCTTTGATACCTCGTACATCAAAATGAGCGCACAAAATCAAATTCGAATTTCGTTCCAAATAGCTGAGGTAGAAGAGCACAAACGTGACCATCACGTGATTCATTAAAAGATCAGATGCTCGCTCAGAACAGGAGACGGACGCTGGCAGCAATTGAGTAATCCACGTGTCAAAGAATAACACTACCGGACGCTCGCTATACACAAGACGCTGAAGTGAATCGGATGCTGACACACATGGAATGTATTCAATACTTATGAGTTTCTTCTTCTTGCTTGAGTGAGACAAAACATAAGAGATTTTAATACCTGCACACTCAAAGACTTATCAGAAGATACTTTGTTATCATCAAAATTAATGAGGGTCTAAACTTCTCAATCGTTTAGGTTCCAACAATCTCCCCCTTTTTGATGATGACAAATATCCAAGGTTGATGAACAATTTAATTTCGAAAAATAATTTCAAAGTCTCCCACAGGTTCAACAACTCAGATAAAATTAAATAATTCTGGTATTAGAGCGATTTTTAATAATCATATCATTTATTGTGATCGTAAAAATACATAATAACATCAGAGCATATATTCAATTAGACGTGGGGATCGGATGCTGAAATAATTGTACCAATGATGAGTATACTCAGCAAACAGATGCTGAAATTCACTGTACCAATATAATAAACCAATAGATATTAATGATTATCAGAGCAGTAAATCTTATAAAGTATCTAAGCAATTTAGAAATGTGTTATGTATGATACTTCAACGTGTCCATCGGACTTTCAACGTGTTCATCATACCTTTCTTTTACTCCCCCTTTTGTCATCAGACAAAAAAGGTGTAAATCACATCATAGTCAAAATAGTAAGATATAATACTAGAAAAATTTTAAGATAAAAGGTCAGACTATAGAAATATAATAGTACCAAGTAAGCAGAATAATTGTTCTAAAATGATACTAAGTGCAACATATACTTGCACCCAAAAAAAAAAGATTTTATCACACAGTACCAAATAAAAAAAATAAAAACAAAGTGTTTAAGGATTTGGTAGAGGAGGAGGAGGAAGTTGTTGATTGAATCATTCTAACAGAAGATTCACAGTGCTTTCCAACTGGTACACCTTCTGATTTGTAGCCACGATAGCTTCAAATTCAGCTCTACGCAAGATGACAACATCATCATCTGCAGCAGGAGGAGCAGATGAAGGTTCAGCTTCTAGAACAGGTTCAACAGTTTCTGGTTTCAGCTTCTGATGCTTTGCTAGCACCCAGTTGGACAACTTCAATCTTAGCTTTTTCTTTTCCTTTGCCTTCTGGAAGAAGTTATCATTTAGTAAGAACCATTTGATAAAACTTCCCAGCTTTCGTTTCTCAACCTCCATAGCCACTTCCCATTTCTACACATTCTCTTCAGGATATAACAGACTTATGAAGATAATTTCCCTGTGCTTGATCAGATCTTCAACAAAAGCATCAAATTTCATAGCAGCAGCTTCTCCAAAAATTCTTCTAACAAAGATTCCTATTGCTTCAAAAATGAAGTTGAGTCCTTCATTTTCAGCAAGATACAATCTTCGCAGATTCTCCCTATCATCATCTTCAATATCCAGAGGCACAAAATGAGGCAAAATGGATTTGTCTTTCCAAGACGCAGTCATTTAACTCCAAGTGAAACCAATATCAAAATGTTTGCAAACAGCAGCCCATTGGTCATAAATCGTCATAGCATTCAGAGGCATGATCATAGAACACATAAACATATCATCGAAATACAGTGTTCTAAGATTAGTGTCAGGTACCCTGGTGATAGAGCCGAATGTTGGAATCTTTGATTTTTCTGCATCACAGCAGCCAGAAGAGCCAGTTCTCCATTCATCTATCTTTAGAGAATTCAGGTAGAATCTCCTACCATGGTCTTCACACAACTCCTTAAGCTCAGAGAATCCTTTGAGATCATATCTCCGAGGAGCCTTCTCATATTCCTTTAGTCCAATTTTACTGAACGACATTTTCCCAGGAGCTGGTTCCTTCCTTTTTCCAGGAATAGACCAAGGCATCCATTTTTGCCTATCAGGGACAATCTTGACAGACGTTGAAGCAGGGTTTCTATATTGACGAATAAGCTTAAGCCTTTTCATCTCCAGGCAATGAGTCATAAGGGCCACTTCTTCATCTATTATCCACCTTCTGCATTCCTCAAGAGTAAGAGGTTCATTCTGTGGTAGGAACCTAGGAAGATCAACGGAGAAAGGAATTGTTCTGCTGTTTGATTGAGGTCTCAATCTTCCTTTGAAGGACATATCAACTTTCTCACCTCTTTCTTTGAATACAACTCTTAATGGAGAGGCAACTTCCAGTCTTGCAACCCCAGAGGTGAATGTTTTCAAATGCCATAGAGAAGGATGATCATAAATGGAATGATACATATCTTCTCTAATAAACCTTGGTCTGTTAATGGCAGACACAAGCTTCTTTGCACCAGAAAAGGAGGTAGGTTTGTAAGTGAGGGTAAGTCGAAGAGGTGAAGTCTTCTTGACAGTGTAGTTTTTGGGCTTGTTTAGATGGATTTTGAAGAGAAGGTTGAAAGGGTGAGAGTGAAGTGATGAAATGTATGTGGAGAGGGATGTGTATAAGGATGTAGAGGTTTGTGGTGAGGGAAAAATGATTGTTCTAGGTCTTGTGGTTAATTTGGTTAATTGGGGAGTTTCTGTAGGTATTAGGGCAGTGGCTTGTTGTTTGGTTTGTGGTTGTGGTTTTGTTTGTGGTTGTGCAGCAGACAATAGTGGTGCAGAAATAATATCATCAGACTCAAAGGTAGTTACAGAATCATCAACTGTAAAATCAAGTACCTTTGGGTTAAGCTCAAAGTGCTTAACAAGTCTTCTTCTTTTGCCTTGAGTGGCAACAGCAGCAGGAGGAGGAGGAGGAGGAGCTTGCTTCCTGAGACCAGACACTAAAACAGGTTTTTTAGCTTCTGTCTTCTTCTTCTTCTTCTCCATTATTTTCTTGATGGGGACCAGATCCTCAACATCTTCTACTTCAACATTCTCTTGAGGGGCAGGAGGCACCTTCGGCTTCTTGCTTCTTGTCTTCCTAGCTGGAGACTCAGCAATTCTCTTCACACCAGATGCTGAACTTCTGGTGGGTTTCTTCATAACTTCACCAATAGAAACACCTACTTCTTATTGTTGTTCCTGTTTCACTTTCTTGATCATATCAGCATTGATCAATTTCATTCTTACCAAGCTATATACGCCAAAGACATCAAGGCGAACAATAGCACCAATTCCAAAATACTTATCCCTTTCTTCTTTGTTTGGCAAGGCAACAAGCCTTCTCGGAATACCATCGTTGATCATCAAAGTAATAAGAAGAACTCCATAAGGAATAACCTTGATAATGTTCTTCTTGTCAGCAGAACCGTTCCTTGAACCAACAAGCGCATTGACAATATTGTTGAAGATCAACCTAGGCAAGTTGATTTTGTGACCAGCCATATAATTTCTCATAATGAACTCATGTTCGTAGTTCACTATGTCACTTGACCCGGTCTTCAGAACAACGCTCTTAGCAATAACTTTGTGTAGAACTCTATAATGACTTTTCAGATTCTTGGCAGTAGGAGTTACATCGTCTTTCTTCAACTGGCGATAGTTCTTGAACAGAGCTTCGTTGATGTTGTCCATTCCTCGAAAAGCATCTTCCCAACCAACATAGTAACTAATGCCTTCACAGGGGCACTTAATCATTTCAGCAATGGTGTTTATGAACGTTTCCCCAAAATTCCTTGATAGCGTAAGCCATAACTTCAACTGGTTCCCAAAAGAAGAAGTTTTTCCAACCCAGATTGTTCAAACCTTCATCGAAGTTAAAACCATAGAGCTTGAACTTTTCCAAATCAATCATGTTCTCATTCAGGACCTTTGCTTCTTTCTCAGTATCGTAGATAGCAATGAAGTCACCGACCTTAACATCAGTCATGGTAGCAGTTGGAGAGTGATTTGATGGAGGTTTAGGGTTTCAGAGAAACTCACACAGAGAGAGAGAGAGAGAAGAGTTTTCGCAGACAAAAACAGAGTGTGGAGCGAAAGTGAAGGAGTAGTGGGAAAGTTTTGATAAATGGTACAGTTACTTTTTGAAAAACTCTTCACATTTCCTCTGAATAAAAATAATTCAAAAAGAAAATAAAATAAAGATTCCCCTTTTTCAATAAATGCAATTGCCAAAATGAGGATAAAATCAAGAAAAAGATTTTATTGAAAACATAAATAATCATGACTCAGATTAGGTGTGATGAGACGCTTAAGTCCCACACGAGTTCAACACGTGTGTGCTCGGACGCACGCAAACAAACTCACCGGATGTTGAGTTATGCATTATGAATGACATATCATATGAGTACACGTGTGAATGCTTATGTCATACCAGATGCTGAATGATGCATTTCATAAGACGCTAAGATTAATTATTCTTCTATAAGATGAAAATTTAAATTTCTTCTAATAAAATTGAATCTGTTTTTAGCAAGGGGTTTTGTAAAAATATCAACCCACTGATGATCAGTGTCTACAAATTTTATTTCAGGAATACCCTTCTGAACATAGTCGCCTATGAAGTGATGCTTAATCTCAATGTGTTTTGCTCTAGAATGCAATATTAGATTCTTAGTAAGACAAATTGCAGATGTATTATCACAGAAGATAGGAATGTTACTCTCTTTTATCAAGTAGTCTTCAAGTTGATATTTCATCCACAGAAGTTGAGAACTGCAACTTGCTGCTGAGATGTATTCAGCTTCTGCTGTTGAGAGTGCAATAGTGCTTTGTCTTTTGCTTGACCAAGACACAAGATTTGCTCCAAGGAATTGCCAACCTCCACTTGTGCTTTTTCTTTCAATTCGGTCTCCAGCAAAGTCAGCATCACAGAAACCTACTAACTTGTAATCTTTTGATTTCTTATAAAGCAAACCAAGATTAGTAGATCCTTGAAATCTAGCACACAAGCAGGCGCTAAATATAATATCAGGTCTTAAAGCAGTAAGATAAAGTAGAGATCTACTTTCTTACCAGTGCACGTGGGATGCATAGGAGTGCACATTGGTTTGCAATTCACCATCTTGAATTTCTTTAACAATTCCTTGATGTATTTGCTTTGATGTATATAAATACCATCATTGCATTGCTTGATTTGAATTCCAAGGAAAAACTTTAACTCTCCCATCATGCTCATCTCAAATTCAGTCTGCATTAACTTAGAAAATTCTTTGCACAGACTTTCATTAGTAGCTCCAAATATAATATCATCAACATAAATTTGAACAAGTATAAAATGCTTGTTTAATGTTTTTCTAAATAGAGTAGTTTCTACTATACCTCTGGTAAAGCCATTTCCCATTAAAAAGGAACTTAGTCTATCATACTAAGCTCTAGGAGCTTGCTTAAGACCATACAAAGCTTTTTTAAGTTTAAAAACATGTTCTGGAAATTCAATTTCTTCAAAACCAGGAGGTTGTTTCACATAGACTTCCTCAGTTATAAAACCATTCAAGAAAGAACTGTTCACATCCATTTGATAAAGAATTATCTCATGGTGTGCAACAAATGAAATTAAAATACGAATAGCTTCTAACCTTGCAACAGGTGAAAAAGTTTCTGTAAAATCTATACCTTCTTCCTGTGAGTAACCTTGAGCAACTAATCTTGCTTTGTTTCTCACAACCTTACCATCTTCATCAAGCTTGTTTCTAAATACCCATTTAGTACCAATAGCTTGCTTATCTTCTGGTAGAGTAACTAACTTCCAAACATCATTTCTTTGAAATTTATTCAACTCTTCTTGCATAGCTAGAATCCAACCTTCATTTTCCAAAGCTTGATCAATCATTTTAGGTTCCATTCCAGAGAGAAGTGCAATATCTGCATGCTCTTTGAAAGAGGATCTTGTTCTAACTCTATCTCCAGGCTCTCCTATGATTTGATCCTTAGGATGATTGGTTTTGTATCTCCAACTCTTTCGGGCTTGACAGCTGAGTAGAATCCGATTGTCCTGGTTATCACTTTGGGCCACAAGATACTGGTTCACTGTTTGTTGTACCACCAATATTTAAATCTGAAAATAATTCATCTAGCTCTGACATGGCAGTGTCAGGCTTCTTGTCATCAAACATGACATGAATGGATTCTTCCACTATCAAAGTTTCTTTATTGTATATTCTAAAAGCTTTAGATCTTTCAGAGTATCCTAAAAAGATACCTTTGTCAGCTTTGGAATCAAACTTACCAAATTGATCCTTCGTATTCATAATATAACATATGCAACCAAAGGGATGAAAATAAGATATGTTTAGTTTTCTACCTTTCCACAGTTCATATAGAGTCTTCTTCAAAATAGGTCTAACAAGAATTCTATTTTGAATATAACAAGCTGTGTTTAATACTTCTGCCCAAAAATGTTTTGCAATACCATCTTCATTGATCATGGTCCTGGCCATTTCTTTGAGGGACCTATTTTTCCTTTCTACAACACCATTTTGTTGTGGTGTTCTAGGAGAGAAGAAATTGTGGGAAATGCCATTTTCTTCACAAAATTTTTGAAAGCTTTCATTTTCAAACTCTCCCCCATGATCACTTCTAATTGAAGAAATACAAATTCTTTTTTCATTTTGAACTGATTTGTAGAAAACAGTAAATACTTTGAATGACTCATCCTTGTGGGCAAGGAATCTAACCCATGTCCACCTAGTAAAATCATCAACAATGACTAACCCATATTTCTTTCCAGTTAAAGAGGTTGTCCTTGTTGGACCAAAAAGATCAAGATACAAAAGCTCAAGTGGTCTAGAGGTTGAGATAATATTTTTAGAATGAAAAGAAGTTTTGACTTGTTTTTCTCTTTGACATGCCTCACAGAGAGTATCAGATTGGAATTTAAGATTTGGTAAGCCTTTAACAAGATTGTGCTTGTTTAGTTTTGAGATTAATCTCAAACTGGCATGACCCAATCTTTTACGCTAAATCCATTGTTCATCTTCAACAGACATGAGACACTTGACATCTTGTTTTGTAAGTTCAGAAAGATGAATTTTATAAATATCTTGTTTCCTCTTTGCTGTAAAGAAAATAGAGCCACCTTTCTTGCTTTTTACTGAACACCCAGTTTCAGTAAAAATGACATCATAACCATTGTCACATAATTGACTTATGCTCAATAGATTATGATTTAGTCCTTCAACATAAAGTACATTATCAATAGAAGGAAGAGAGCCTTTACCAATGCAACCAATTCCAACTATTTTACCTTTCCGGTTTCCTCTGAAACCAACAAATCCTTCTTTTCTAGACCTTAGCTCTTGGAACATATGCTTTTCTCCTGTCATGTGACGCGAGCATCCACTGTCTAAGTACCAAGATAGAAGTGTTGACCTTGTTGCTAAGCATGTCTGCAACATAGACTATTTTATCTTTAGGTTCTTTTTGGATCATTTCTTATTAGTTCTTGAAGGATACTTGCCCTTCTTAGTCTTAAAAGCAGTACATGCACTTTTCAAATGACCAGGTTTGTTGCAGTAAGTACAATGCAAGCATTCACTGTGATCATTGGATTTATCAGACGCAAGATTTTTATTTTCTAAAGAGGGTTCATCTGATATGTAACAAGACCTTGAGTTGTCGTTTTACTGACACCCCAAATCTTTGAAGCTTGCTTGCTTCGAGTAACACTTTCTGGAAGAAACTTTTGAAATGCATATTCATAATCATTTGATTTACACTTAGGATTGCCTTTAGCATCAGAGCTTTCAGGTTGAGAGCTCTCGACACAGTGGTGGCATGTCACGGACAAGCTATCGACCAGATGCCGATTTTTCAGTTTCGCCACGGTTCTCTTCACTGAGCTTTGAGTTTTCATTTTTCAAAACTTGAAATTCTGTGATAATTTTGAAAATTTCTTTTTCAAAGCTTTATTCTCAGTGGAGAGAGTGGCAAGTCCTTAAGAAGATCATCAAATGCAAGTTGAAGTTCAGAATAAGAATAATATATTATTACCTCTTCAACTTCTTCTTCAGAGTCTAAGTCAGTATTTGCCATGAGGGCAAGATTGGCTTCTTCATCATTATCTTCCTCAGAGGATGATGAATCTAGATCTTCCCATGTAGCCATGAGACTCTTCTTCTTTCCCTTGAAGGAACTTCTTGTGGGCTTCTTCTTAAGATTAGGACATTTAGATTTGAAGGGTCCAGGCTTTTTACATTTATAGCAGACAACTTGGCTTTTGTCTTTGCTTTCTTTCTTGTCCTCAACATCTTTCTTGTGGAATTTCTTCTTGAAGTTTCTTTTCTTCCACATCCTTTGGATCTTTCTGGATATGAACGTGAGCTCATCATCCGACCCATCAACGTCTCCTTCTGAAGCTTCATCTTCTGATTCTTCTTCAGCCTGAAGGGCTTTAGAAGTATTGGCTTTATGTTTGTTGACTTTCAAAGCAATAGACTTGCTTTTCTTTACATGTTCTTCCTCATTCAACTCAAGTTCATGAGCTTTCAGAGAACTCAAAAGATCTTCAAGTCTTAAGACATTTAAATCTTTTGCTTCTTGAATAGCAGTGACTTTGGATCTCCACTGCTTGGTCAAACTTCTCAGGATCTTTCTCACATGGTCAGGTGTGGTATAACTTTTTCCAAGGGCTTGTAACCCATGAACGAGTGTTTGGAACCTTCCAAACATAGACTCAATGTTTTCACCATCTTCTATCTTAAACAATTCATATTGGCGAACCAACATGCTAGCTTTAATTTCTCTTACTTGGGCAGAGCCCTCATAAGACAAAACAAGATAATCCCATATCTCTTTGGCAGTATCGATTTTGCCTCATTTATCATATTCTTTTTCTGACATAGCACAGATAAGAATGAATCTAGCTTTTTAATTGATTTGATATCTCTTTTTCTGCTCATCATTCCAGTTTTCTCTGGCAATAGCAACACCAGCAGCATTAGTGGGAATAAGGTAACCACTTTCAACAATATCCCACAACTTAAGTTGTTGTGTCTCAAAGAAAGCTTTTATCTTATCTTTCTAGTAGTCAAATTTTTCTCCAGTAAATAGAGGAGGACGGTTCATGTGACCATCTTCTATAGACATGTTCACAGTATAGGATATTTTCTCTTAACACTGTTAAGTGCTCAACCAAGAGGCCGAGCTCTGGTACCAACTGTTGGATCGAGTGCTTACCACTAGGCCAAAAGTTATAGCTGTTAGTCAGGGTGCAACCATTTCTACTTAACCGTAACAGCCCAAGCGCCACATGTCGACTGTGACTTGACTCCACCTGGGCCTCCGCCACAGGACAATTGATGCCACAACCGGCAACAGTTTCAACAGAGTAGTCTTATCAGAGCATGGTCTTACCAAAGCATGATCTATCAGAGCATTGACTACCAACAGAGCATGATCTTAGGAGTGAGGCTATAAGATGATGACGTCATCAGCACTTACCGAACGATCAATGCCAAACTTAGAGGAATGGATCGGAGGGTGAAATGCACACATAGGCATAGTCTTCTGAGACATTTCCATTTGATGAATAGTGACTTACTCGCTGAGTTCTGCACACTAACACACACATCAGAGGATAAATTGTTCTATTCATTATTTGTTATCATCAAAACAATTAAGAGTCATTGTTTCTAAATCCACTTGATTCCAACAGGGGAGACCCTTGAAATTATTTTTGAAAATAAATTCTTCACCAACCCTGGATATTTGTCGTCATCAAAAAGGGGGAGATTGTTGGAACCTAAATGATTGAGAAGTTTAGACCCTCAATAATTTTGATAATAATAAAGCATCTACAAGAGAACAATTTAACTTTTGACAAGTCTTGAAGTGTGTAGGTATTAAAATCTCTCATAGTAGATAATTCTTTTATTAAAGAAATATCACCAGGAATAATTTAATCAAAAATATTTAAATACTCATATTATAAATCATAAAGATACCACAAATAAAGTAAAAGATCCCCCATCACCTCAGTGACGGGATTAGTTACACAACATAATATAAGAAAACAAACAAAATAAGACAAAAAGGTAACAAGAGAAGAAGAGAATTGGGAGAGAATCAATCCCGGGGAACTTCAAATGTTCTGCTGAGCGTTCCTTTTATAGGCAAAAAAATTTGGGTTTAGCATGGCCTCAACACGACCATGCTCCAAGGCCGTGCTCCCTTTACAGCCTGTCTACGCGTCACCAACCTTGCCAACATGATTTTCTGATTTTTTTTGTTGAGCACGGCAGTGCTTCATGATGAAGAGGCCGTGATTAATGTTAGAATCCATCCAATTTGTAACAAATTTGTAGGAAATTCTCTTAGCTTTCCAACGACACAAAGAACGTCTTAATCTGATATCTACAGCTCCAACTATGATTAAAATATCAATCAGCTATCCGGGGAGCGCGTGGATGCGCGTGAGGCGCACTCGTGGCTAATTGTTGCTTCAGGTAAGCATGAACATGTTTCATTATATTATGCGAAGGCCGTGCTTAGCATTTTGAGCCTATTTCAAGCCCAAATTTGTATTTGACCACCATATTGCCTAATTTTCCATTTCTACACAATTTAGATTAAAAGAGGGTGAATTTCAATTGATAATATTCAATAACTATTCAAATCACATTCTAATATCCTTATAAAAATGATGTAATATTGGTGTTATCAATTCCAACACACTTGAGCTTTGCTTGCCCTCAAGCAAAGTAATTGGTTTTTGATTTCCCAAAATTATTTTATCAATGATAGCTGACCAATTAATGGGGCAGAGCAAATATTTTTTCTTTTTTGAAAGACAGCTTTTTATCTCTTTGAGAGAAATATTTTTCACTTGATTAGATAATTAGAAAAATAAGCACCTTTGAAATCAAACCAACCAAGAATGTGTCACTCCCTTTCAATCTCTCAAGTGTATCAATGGGTAAGGAGAATTCAGACAAAATTTTCATGGACAAAGCATTACCATAAGCTTGACGATAGACCAAGACTCGACTAACGATTTATAGACAATTTTGAAATCAAGGGGATTTTTATAAGGTTGTAATGAGGCCAGGGGTGAAAATTTAAGGTATGAAAATTCAAAGAAAGGATATTTCAAGGGCTATAGTAAATAATCAATTTTAAGCAAATATCCTTTTGAATCAAATTGGAGCTTCAGATATATGTCACTTTTAAACAGAGCACCAAACTTTTCTTTTTTCACATTTTTCTTGTTTTATCAGAGTTCCTCATTACAAATATCTCTTTTTTTTTAGGAATAAGTCTTTGCCTTATCACATTTCCATTGAAATATATATTTGTCACCAAAACCAAGCTGCTCCATTTTAATGAAAAAAGGGTACCCGAATCTATCATTTTTTCCAATCAAATCAGAGGGTATAGAATAAAACTTCTTTTTAAAGCTCAAAGTGGTCAACTAAGTGGTGAAATTTAATCGCAAAGTAAAGCAGGCTAGAAACAAATCCTAAATGCCCCAATCATTTTCCAAAAATTCTATAAATTAGTTCCGCTTTGAACGGTCACATGTCAAGTTCTAGAACACAATGTTCAATGAAAACAACTCTCATGAAGAATAGGGTTATGATAATCTTGCAACAATGCGCAAACCCAAATCAGGCTCAAATCCTCACTTTTAGAAGCTATTTCATGGAAAAAATTTCAATCAAAGGCTCATCTCTAATTTTCAGCTTTCAGAAATTTATATCATCTCAATAAACATCAAAAGCTGTCTTAAAAAAAGTTCAAGCTTTTCACCCCCAAAATTAGTAGCTTTAATTTGTTTCAAAACAGTAATAACCAAAAATCAAGTGGTTAACTCTCTCCCTCACTTATTTCCAACATTGCCCTCAATGCTAGTAATCACAGCATAAGCACATAAAGATATAACATTAGAATCAAGTGCTAAAAAAGTAAAGAGTGGAAAGGGACTCCCCTGTAGAAAATTTCACGAGCATATTCTGGAGGGGTACAGTAGGCAAATTTCTTCCCAAAACTGACAGTTTGTCACAGATGAAGTAAGTGAAGAGTGAACTGTCGACAAAAATAGAATGGTAAACATAAAATAAACTGAAATAATATAAACACAGGTTGCCTACTGCGAAGCACTTTATTTAACGTCCTGAGCTTGACAGATTGCTTAGAAGTGATCAACCAGCGGGTTCTCCAAGAGTGAATTTTGAATTTAGCGCATTCCCTCTTTGCCATTTCTTGACCATGTGGTTCAAGTTGCTTGACCTCTTTCTTTGCGGTGGTGGAGGGTTATCATGGAGTGATGCAATTTTTACTTTAACATCCCCACCAACATATTAGGATCCTACAAGTTAGTAATGTATTTCAAAGCATCCTGCATTCTTAAACCAGCAAACTTATTAACAAAAACATCCACATTATTAATAAAATCAAAAGAAAATAAAGGAGGATTGTTAACAGCAACCACATCATCAATACAGTAACTAGAAATTGAAGGAGAGGGGTTAAAATTCAAAGATTGTGAAATATCCTCTTCCTTACCAGATTTAATAGTTACCTTTCCTTTGTGAACCTCAATGGCTACCTCGCCAATATTGACTACAAGAGTCTGTCCCAAAGTAATTGGAGCTTCCATCTCTTGCTCTTCATTAAGTACTGGGAGGTTTCTCTCGCTTTCCTTAGAATCATTCTCTTCTATAAGAACTTTGATCTTTTCTAAGGATGGTTGTGAGTCATGCTTAAATTCAACCTCTAGCTTAGACCAAGTTTCAGAGTGAGTCTCAGGCCAAGTATTAGACTTGGTGTCAGGCCAAGTATTAGACTTGGTCTCAGACCAACTATCAAATTCAATCTTAGGCCAAGTGTCAGACTCATTCTCAGGCCAAATGTCAAGCATGGCTTGAATGTCAGACTCTGTCTGAGACCAAGTGTCGGACTCAGTACCTTCAATTAACTTCTCATCATCCTCAGAAATGATGATTTCATCTTTCGGCTCTGGTTGATTAAGCAAGGTGGTCTCTCTTTCTTTTTTGGTTTATCAATTGAGCAAAAACTGATATTTTATTTTCTAAGAATTTGTGACTTGCATTTGTAGTGTTTGTTAAAATACCACAACGCTCACAAACGAAAAGAGAATTCATATTTTTTTTTAAAGAGAAGAAAAGAAAAATTAAAAGAAAGAAAAAATAATCTAGTCTTCCAACCAGGAGACGCTAAATAATAAGTTTAAGTAATAAAATAGTAAGAAAATCTAGTCTTCCAACCAGGAGACGATACACAAAATAAATTCTAGTCTTTCAACCAGGAGACGCTACACAAAATAAAATCTAGTCTTCCAACCAGGAGACGAAATATAAAAATAAAAGCTAACCATCCATGTAGGAAATAAAATCATCCATGTAGGAGGTGATAATAAAATTAAAATGACAAGAAAGAAAAATAAAAGATAAAAATAAAATAAAATAAGAAAAAGGAAAATAATTACAAAAAGTGTCTAAATTAACAATTAATCATTTCGATCAATATATTTAACAATTCCCCAGCAACGGCGCCAAAAATTTGTTCGGTCGAGATCGCAAGTGCACGATCACGTCAAGTTATAGTATAAAAGATTATCGTCTCCACAGTGAATTGAAATGATTACTGCTCTACTTAGATCAATTTGTTATTTAGACAAATGGTTCGAGTGAACTTAAACAAAGAGCGAATAAAAATAAGTAGTAAAGAAATTATAAAATATTTAAGAAAGGAATTAGATAATAAAAGCACTAAGGTAATGGGTTCACTAATACTTATATCTGTGTATTTGATTAATTTATAACATGACTAACAATTCTTACTGATTACCAATCATCTATTGAAAAGCTATTAAGACCCAATAATCATGCAATGTTAACTGTCTTCCTCCTAATTTATTATTTTGTTTGATCATTCAAAGTAGATAAATAGAAAGAGCATAAAGCATCAATAGATTTATCAATTCAATGACTGACTGGAAACGAACATATAATCCTCGATCCGACAGAATACACAGGTTCAATTATCCCTAGAGTTCCGTTAACTAATTGAATGTACGATCGCCACACACTTAATTAACTGTGTAAAACGTAGATAATTCTTTTATTAAAGAAATATCACCAGGAGTAATTTAATCAAAAAGATTTAAACACTCATATTATAAATCATAAAGATACCACAGATAAAGTAAAAGATCCCCCATCACCTCAGTGACGGGATTAGTTACACAACATAATATAAGAAAACAAACAAAATAAGACTAGAAGGTAACAAGAGAAGAAGAGAATTGGGAGAGAATCAATCCCGGGGAACTTCAAATGTTCTACTGAGCGTTCATTTTATAGGCAAAAAATTTGGGTTCAGCACGGCCTCAGCACGGCCGTGCTCCCTTTACAGCCTCTCTACGCGTCACCGACTTTGCCGACGTGATTTTCTGATTTTTTTTGTTGAGCACGGTCGTGCTTCATGATGAAGAGGCTGTGCTTAATGTTAGAATCCATCCAATTTGTGACAAAGTTGTAGAAAATTCTCTTAGCTTTCTAATGCCACCAAGAATGCCTTAATCCGATATTTATAGCTCCAGATATGATTAAAATACCAACCAGCTATCTGGGGAGCGCGTGAGGCGCGATCGTAGCTAATTGTTGCTTCAGGTTATGCGAAGGTCGTGCTTAGCATTCTGAGCCTATTTCAAGTCCAAATTTGTATTTTACCACCATATTGCCTAATTTTCCATTTCTGCACAATTTAGATTAAAAGAGAGTGAATTTCAATTGATAATATTCAATAATTATTCAAATCACATTCTAATATCCTTATAAAAATGATGCAATATTGGTGTTATCACCCTTTGCATGACATTTTCTTTCTTTATCATACTAAACATTATTACCTTGGCCCCATTACAACCAATGAAAGACCCTATTCCTCTTTTGCATGTCTTATAAATTCTAATAGTAGAGTTTTTGGTCAATGTACAAGCCTATGGTAATGCCATTTCATTTGAAAATCTGAGTGTTAATGACTATACCTGCAAACATTTTGAGGTTGGTGAGAGTGTGACTTGAAAATCACAGATTGTTGGCTTGCTTGAACTTATATCTCTAATTGGGTATTCTATTTACTGACATGTTTTGTGATATCATATTGTTGTCTCACGTATTTTTCTGCCCTTATTCAGTAGAAATAATTTTTCTTACTATAATTAGCCAAATAGTTTGCTTGAGGGCAAGCACAACTCAAGTGCGGGGATGTGTTAACACACCAATTTATTTATATTTATAGGGCATTTTTAGTATCTAATTATACCATTTTATACTGATTAATGCACAAAGGTACTCATTTATGTCTTATTATGCATAATTATCACGAAGACACCACTCGTAGCAAAAGATGTGAAAAAGACCAAAAACTGACTAGTTTTAGAGAGTTTTAGCACTACTGGACAAGCAGTATGGCCTGACTTACCAACGGTACGGCCGTACCTAGAGCAGGACCTCAGTAAGGGCGTACCCCCTTAGTCTGTACCACCTAATGCCGATAAAATAGTCCAGTACGGTCATGCCAAAGGCAGTACGACCGTACAAGTGATGTCAGGGCAACTGCTCACACGGGTACGGGTCAACGTCATCAACGAAGCTCGGTACGGCCGTGTATATATCTTGATGCGGCCGTACCACATCACGATCGGTCTGGTTGAAGCGGATGACCTAATTCGTAGCCTAGTCTATAAATAGGGGCTCTTTAACATGTTACAAAGACCTTTTGACGAATTTCTGAGTCAAGAGCCCCCATTGTGATCTAACAGCAAAACCCTTGCCCATTCCATTGAATTCTTGTCTCCTTGAAGCTTGGTGCCGTCTCGAATCGCTACCGGAGCTTGTGAGGACGTGAAAAACGTGCTTAAGGACCACTGTCACACCGAAAGGGTGTCCCGGTTTAGAATTTATTCTCTTGTTATGGATTATTCTGATTTCATATCTTTGTTTATGTTATTATCATTAGTAATGAGTAGCTAAACCCATCACTAGGGATGACGGGGGATCCTTTACAAAACTCTTGATGTTTTGTTCTTTAATTATATAAGGTTCTATTGATTGTTTGAGTATTTTATTTCTATTGTGCTTAATCCAATAAGGCCTAATCAACCTTTATCTAGTTAGCTTAATTGTGGTAACAAGATCACAATTAGTTAACGAAACCATAGGATAAAAGAACTTGCTTTATACGCCGGATAGGTTAGAGCTTCTTTCTAATCAGTTATTAGATTAACAAACCCACCTGAACTTAATGCTCTTTCCATTAGTTATCTTCCTAGACCAAACAGAGTAATTAGTTAGAAGGAAGGCTAGTGTACGCGAGGACAACCTCTAGTAATTTAGAATGGGTGGTTAGTGCTCTTGCATGATAGATAACTCATATTAAATGATTAATGAACTCAAGGGTAGAGTATTGGTGAACCCAGTTCTCCCTAGGTTTTCCATAACATAGTTAAATCATTCTAGCATTCAATCTATTTATTGCTTTAATTCTAATTACTGTCATTACTTGCTTATTCATAATCTTTGCTCGCCTAATAGAATAGAATCATATTAATTCACTAGTACTCGCTCATTCTCTGTGGGTTCGACATTCGGAGTCCTAATTATAATTCACTTTTATTACGAGTTACGATCAGGTGCACTTGCCTGAGCCGCAACAGTATGGCAAGGATTTTAATTCACCAAACAAACACTGAAAACGTGCAAGATATATATACTGCAATTATAATCCAGGCCCGACATCTTTTATAAGGGAGAAAAAACACCCTTGACCTAGTTACCTCATTTAAAAGAAGAAATAATTATCAAGAGCAAGAAAAGTTAAGATGTAAGTCATATCAGGAAAAAAAAATCCATGAAGATGGCCCTCACAATCAATTTACCATATCACATTTCTAGAAATATAAAGTGTTTCAATATCAGCTATTACCTACAAGTCATAATTCTTCTTGTTCCATAAATGCATCAGTGAAGAAGGCCCGCGGCTAGAGAAATAGCAGAACCAGCAAAGGCAATATGAGTTTATCAGATAGAAAGAGTTATTTTCATTGAAGATTAAAAGCATATCATAACTACATCACCTAATTTTACAAAAATAGAGGCAACAAAGAGGAAGATAAAAGAAACTAAAAAAAAAGCCGAAGATGACTGATCATATACAGTAAGTCATACTTGCAAGTTGCCTAAAGATGACTGGTCATCCGATCAAAAAATGTCAAATCTTCCATTTCTCAGGGTACTGCAACAGGTTAAACTATCCAGTTCCAGCAGCATAAATAAATATTTTGTCTAGGTGTTGATTACATTAATCTCATCTACCCACTTATACACAGATAAGAACCCACTAAACAAATTGGCAAAATCTTCACAATTCACTCTACACCACTAGCTCAAATAACTAGCTAAAGCACACAATAATTATGACAGTGCACTATGAATCTCACCAAAACTAAAACCTTTTCTTGGTTCATTTCTTCTATAATCACCGTGTCTTATACACAAATATCCGATTGAAGCATTCTATCAAATAGCTAACGAGCATTAAACCATGAGGCACAACAACAGTATAAACAAAAGAATAAGAAATATCACTTCAACTACTTCCCAACATACAATGCAAAGCGAAAACATGAATGAAAGGAAAAAAAAGAAAGAAATCAAGGACATTGGATGGTGGTACTGAATGACAACATCCATTAGAAATCAGATGGCCTTCTAATTTTCAGAAACTCAAAACCAATTTTTAAAATTCAAGAACTTTAATCTTATGCCTCTCGAATATTATTATTTATCGTTTTCATAGTCATATTAGAATCGATGCTTTTGTCAAGAATAGGAGTTTAAATATTGCTAATAACAATACGAAAAAAAAACAAAACAAAACAAGAGTATCAATATCTTCCATCGTCTTGTATAAGCTTCAACCTGTCAGCACTAAGCACCTCAACCCGGTTCTGAAGGCGGTTTTGAGACAAAGAAACTGAGCCACAATACGTTATTAGGAATAGTGAGAGTATTTGGAGGGAGGATCTTGTTGATTGATGAGCCACCCATTCTAAAAATGAGTACCGGGCTCATATTCGTCTTTCCAGAGTCTAATAAAGGATCCATATGTTGCGAAGTAGTCGACGATGTTAGGATTACGCATTGCATTAGCATTTGTTGAGTCGTTATTGTACTGACTAATCGATGATTGGTCTATATGTGATTGTGTACCTGTTACTTTGATGCTTCGTTATCCTTACACATATTTTCGAGTATGATCTCTCACCCTTATGTTGCACCGTTTGTCTAACTATTCTTATTCATGAGCAACGGAGGAGCCCATGGTCGGTAAGGTTGCAGTAGCTGAGCTTGCTGAGTTGGAGGATAGCTGAGGAGTGATTCGAGGACCGATCACATAGTAGTTATGACTTAAGTAGTTTAGTTATTTGATCTGATGTACTTTGAGGGATTTTCTAGCTCTAAGCATGTGACATCAGACTGGGTTTACTTTCTCGCATGGTTTCTCTTTTGATATTTTGATTTATTTGCATTTTCCACATGTTGACGTTAGATTGTGTGACATTTTTATACATTTTATGTGAAGACTACGTTTTTATTATTTACTAGTGTATTTACTCGTACGATGCACGGGTTATCTAAATTTTATGATGTGTAAAGTAAAACATTTATTTATTTTTTGACAGAAAAATAAATCATTTATGAAAAGTTTAAAATTAAAATAACTAAATTTGTATAATAAAATAAAGATGAATAGTGATTGATATTCGATATAATTAATAAATAAAAATATGTAAGTCATTTAAAAGTTTTACACTGTAAAATTTTTGTTTGATATGGGGTAATAATGGTTGCTATAATTAAAACAACAACTTAAAAAATTAAATTGATTTAGGTAAAAAATTTAATGATTCTTATGTTGTCACATGACTTAGATAATATTTTGATTAAATAACAAATGTTCAGAACTGATAATTAATTGATTGATATGCTTTAATTTATTTATATTTTGAATTTGAATTTGATTTAAGTCAAATTTGATTGAATGGTAAAAGTCTAGATATGTGCATTAATTGATTGATGTGTCTTAATTAATAAAATATCATGAACTAAAAAATAAAAAAATTATTTTTTATTTAGCCGGGAAAAGAATGAATATAGAACTGCCACGTGGTATGAGTTTATGTGGCAAAACTCTATTTTATATAATATAGTAAATTTCTGTCGTATGTCTTTGATCGCATAAGGGTTTTTTGGGTGTCACAATGGCGGGATTATTGAGGTTGTACTTGTTCGCCATTATTATAGCGAAAGTCGTTTAACCGAAATCGCCATGGCCAAATATCAAGAAGCATTCAAAGCTATGATTGATTGGTCGCGAGGGTGGATGAACAGTGTCACGATTGACATGAAAGGTGATAAGGCTGAGGCAACAAGGTGGTGGTGAGGGACACTGGCAGAGCGAGAATGACAGAGAAAACAGAATCTAGTGTTGGCAATGCATCATAAAATCGGGTGGGACTACTTGATCCTACGGTTCTCAAATGTCATCTACTATAGACCATATGACTCACTTCCCCACCATATGATAATACATGCAATATTGATATATATCAATGAATAAAGATATAACACCATGTATAATCGTTCAAGGTGGCTTCTATGGTGATGAAGTACTCATGTGGTCCATAATAGACCAGCTTTTTTCACTGCTGGATCAAATCATCTCACTAGATCTTATCATGGTCCATCTACACTAATCCAACCTACCATCTGTCTCTCTGATTTCTCTCGCTCTTGTCACTTTCTCTCCCTCCCTATCATCACCTCCTCAAGGAGAGCATGACAGAGACGAAATGGCGATGCCGGTGCTTATGGTCTGGGGTGCTGCGGGCATGAGCGGATGAGGATGGAAAGTAAGAAGTTAAGGAGAGAAATAATGTGTGGAGGTGTATGGTATTATTGTGAGAATTCGATAAATCCAATGATAAATAATACTGATCCACAAAAACCACTTGTCTAACTTGATCATTCTTACCATTACCAACGTTCAAAAATACCCTTATCATGGGGTAAAGAGAGCCACAACTACTTACACGTGTATATATATATATATATATAACCTTAAATATACCGTAAATATATATTTTTACGTTGTATTATCAGAAAAATTATGGAGATTCGACATATGCGCAGGACAAATTCACTACTGATGTCATGATCTGATAATTTAATTTCAATTCCATGCATCTGCGCTGAGAGTAAGAATCCACGGTGTCCATCAAAAACAAAAAACAAAAAATCCACGGTGATGATGATGCAATAAAGAGAATGCACAGTGGCAGCAAGTGTTCAAATGCAACAAAAGGGACAAAAAAAGGTACATAATAGATTGGATATAAAGTAAGGAGATGGAGAAAAAAAGTGATGGGAGGGATTTTCCATCACAAGAGGGTTAGTGGCTAGAAGCAACGCACCACGGAGCATGTCTTGTTGATGTGAAAACTGAAAAGAAACTGGGAAGCACAACACTAGCCACGTGCTCCACTGCCACGCACTTTTTTCCAAATCAAGAAAGAAAGCTATTCACATCACAGTAGCGGTCAGCAAATAGCAGCTTGCTTGTTTGTTAGTCAGCGTTATCTTCATCCAACCTAGCCTCTAGGCAAAGCAGCAGATTGTACAGATATTCTTCCCCACAACACAACCCAATCTTCAAAGCAAAGAAATACTAGTACCCTATTCCAATCAACCAAATACCCACTATGGATTTTGGAAACTCTAGCCTAAGACCAAAGCAATCTACCTACATACCCAAATCCATGTAGCCCCATAACGTAACCAGCATGTAAATAATAAAAGTATAATCAACACAGAATCCATCAAAATTATATATTTATTAATATGCACAATTAGCACCAAAAAAAAATATGCACAATAGAAAGGTTGATGCTGGACGTTTCCGGTAGGATATATTTTTTTTAAGAGCAAAGTGACAAAAATTGTACGACTTATTTTTATCTCTCACAAAAAATAAATCTAAAAATAGTTATTGAAATCTATTAACATAAAAAGGGTGAACCCCTTTATTACTATTATTGTAGCACAACAGTAACTAGCATTCCCATTTCTATCAATTAATCAATTAATATTATTATCCCTTTTTATTAAACTAAGCAAAAAATAGACTAGGCAAAAAATAGATGAATGTGGACAAATCACTTCAACCATTATATTATATTAAAAATTACTGTAGCTAACTTCAGCACCGTTTTATATTAAAAAATCTGTAGCTCCACTGCTCCTCTTTTTTCTTCCTTTTCAATAAAATACAAATTTAGAATGGTATATGCACAACTGTCACCAATTAAAAAAAATAATGAAACGTGTTCCCAGTCCTTGCGTGTTCCAGAAGACGCGTTCAGCGAGAGGGGACACGGTGCATACCTTTTCTTTCTTAACACAGAACCACAAAAAAAAACGCAGAAAGCCAGGATATGGGCGGAATTGGATTTCTTGCAGTTACTGCGTGTAACTGCTTGAAATCATGGTCGTCCGATCTGATCTCGACGGTCGAGATCGGATCTCGATGGTCTAGATCGATTTAAAGGCGATTTGGTGAAGTTTTAGTCTCGTCCGTCCGATCGATTTCGACGGTCGAGATCGCTTCTGGCGTGAAAGCTGCGTGGAATCTCTCTGCGGCAAATCCAGTCTGGATATGGGCACCTGAGTTCACGTAAACGCAGCGATCGCGTGGCGGGGCGTTGACGAACGAAGATGAAAGATGAGCAGAGAAGGCGTCGTATTTGGCAAACCGCTGCGAGTGCGAGAAGATGAAAAACTCGATTTGCTTGTGCGAATCTGCCGTCGTCGATTGACCTATTTTTTTAAAATTTTTTTGGACTTGTTTTAAGTTGGGCCGTGTCCGTTTAGGGGTGATTGTGTGTCATTAGGATAGGTTGTGGTAGGTAAGCATGCTTATAAGTGGGTGATTTCTTGTATGGTTGGTGCGGAAAGCATGGTTTTGATGGGATTTATCGTCTTCTTTCTTCTATTAGGCGGGTGTATGGCAAGGTGGCGTAAAATTTTGGGTAAAATTTTGAAAGGAAACTTGATTTGTTCGGTTGCCATAAGAGGATGGTGTTAGTGTTCTTGATATTTTTGTGATTTTTTTTGGGCTTCGTGATTTGATTGCTCAAGATGTTGCACAAGTGATGGGTCTTACCAACTCTGTACTTGAGTTGGTCACTGTTCTTTCCCTCATTTCAACCTTCAATTAGATTACATTAGAGGTTTGTGTTATTGATCTATCTGTGACTTGTGATTTTTATATTTTTTGTTTCTTTTATGTCCGATTTCATTGCTTAGTAGTTGCCGCAGAGGGATGGGTCTTACCAACCGAGTACTTGAGTTTTACGGCTATTATTTCCCTCTTATTTTCAGTTTTAAAATTTCAAATTTTGTTGTGTTGGAGTCTATATAAATAGAAATGTTGTTTTAGGTTTTTCACATTTCCACCTTCTCTTTGTTTGAGTGTAGTTTGGCTTCTGAGTTGTAATGGCTATCTCTTATGATAAGATCAATAACATTGTGTTGAATAGGGAGTCCATTAGGTTGTTGGTGAGGGTTGTGAGGATGTGGTCAGTTCCTATGTATAACAATCCTAACGGACAGCTCATTGGAATTGATTCTTGGATGAATATGTATGCTATTCTTGGCTGATTAGTTCTTGTCTCTTTAACTTTTATGTTGATATGTATTTGTCTATTTTTGTTATTGTGGTAGTGAATATTGGTTTGTGTTTAAATTTTGTTTACAAGGGTGGCAAGATTCAAGCTCTTTGTCGAAAGCATTGTTGCATAGGTTCACTCCTATTTTGGAAGAGGGTTGTGTTTACAAGATGGTCTACTTTAATGTGATTCCCAATGGTGGTCATTATAGAGCCACTTTTCATGAGTTCAAGCTTGTCTTCCTTTTCAAAACAACTGTTGTCAAGAAGGAGGCAGGCTCAATCCCCATGTTTGGATTTAGTTTTGTTCCTTTTAATGATGTTTTGAAATATGATAGTTTTGAACATTTGATTAGTGAGAACGATGTGTAATTCATCTTTTGTTGTGATTTGTTAGCAATTTTTTTAATGCTGATTTTTTATGAGTTCTTTTGCTTTGTGGCAGATGTTATGGGTGTGTTAACTGCTGTGTTTCCAGAAAGACAATATGAGAAAGATGGAAAAGTAACCACCATGGTTGTGATGGAGTTGGCTGATGCTCAGTGAGTCATTGTTTCCTTTATTTTTTTATTGATTTCAAATATAGGCCTGTTTCGTGTTACCATTATTTGTTTTGTTGTTTCTGTATTTGTAGTGGGAAGTTGGAATGTGCTCTTTTTGGGGAGTATGTGGATGAGCTTAGGAACTTTCTACACCAGGGAGGTAATATTCAAGTAGTGGTGCTGGTTCAGCTTGCTAGGGTGAAGACTTTTAGGGGTTTGTATTTATCTTTTTTTTTATTGGCTTTATTTTTGGGTCATTTTGTAAAGATATTGTGATATGTTCTTTTATTAGTATTGCTAATTTTTTCTTTGGCTCGGTTGGTTTCATGAGTAGGTAAGACTGTCATTCAAAACAGTATGAATGCAACCAAGTTGTTTTTTAACCCAGACATAGCTGAAGCTATTTCATTTAGGAATAGGTTGGCAGAATTTATTTATTTTATTGTTGTTTTATTTTATTTCCTTTTATATTATGTCTTTTTCATGACTGAATCATATTTATTTGTGGTTTCTCATTTAGTGTTCTTTGAACATGGGGTGCTTGATGTGGAGCCTCTTGCTGTGGTCCTTGATAATTCAAGGGAGGGGTTGGAAGTTGACTTCATGAAGCTGCACCCAAAGAAGACAATCTCTCAACTGGAAGATATACAAGAGGTTGTGTCCTTACATAAAATTTTACTCCTAACGACAAAAATAGTTTGTATTGTTTGCTTCTAAATGACAAATCTGTTTGGACTTTTCAAAGGTTAACTGACAAATTTTTTTCAGGATGGGATGTTTGTTGTTTTGGCAAACATTGTTGATATAATTAGTGATGGGTCATAGTTCTATCTTGCATGCAAGTGCAACCGTGCTGTTACTCTTCAATCAAATGTGTACTTTTGTGAGAGTTGTCGAGTTCCTGTTCTTCAAGTTTCTCCAAGGTATGTTTTAGTTTTGTGTTCTTTGTTTTGGTCAGCTTATAAGGCTTATTGTATAGATTTCACATTTATATATTTTCCCTTATTTTGATCTATATTTGTATTTGTTGTTAAATAAGTAAGTCACTGTTTTTTGTAGGTTTAAGGTGATGGTTGAGGTTATAGATGGCAAAGATACAACTGTATTTGTTTTATTTGGACCGTGACATTAATCTGCTGATTAATAAGACATGTGAAGAGTTGTTTGCTCAGTCAATTCAGGTAGAAATTATAGTGTGGATTGTGTTCTTATCTATCTATTTAATAGATTATTCATTTAGTTTGTGGGTATTGTTGCTTTTGTGCAGGATGTTTAAGGAATGGTTATCCCTCACCGCTTGATTCTTTGATTGGCGAAAAATTCTTTTTAAGGTGGAGACCAAGGTTGAGCAAAGCAAATCGGTTTGAGGCGACTATCTTTGTGAGAAGGGTTTGTGTTGATGAGGACATCATAGCCATGTTTGAACTGCCAGGAGTGGATTTCACTCCAACAAAGGTATCAACTTCAGATTTGGTTATTGCTGAATTTAACTGTATTTACTTGTGTATGATTAGTTTGGTATTTTAATATGTTGAATCATGTGTCCTTCACTGTAGCGAGAACTTTTTTTAAAATTGTATTTTGTGTTGTGTTGGAAGGCAATTTTTGCACCACCTTTTCCAAAGGTTTCAAATGATGACCTTGAAGAACCTTTTCATGTGAGCACTGTATTCTATCCATATCAAATTTTGCTGCTGTTTTTGTACCTAATTAGTGGGGTTTTCTCATGGCTTTGAGTTTAATTTTATGTAGGACATTGTTTCTGAACTTATTGTTGCTCCCATAAATTTGGGAGATGATTTTCATTCTGAAGTCAAATGCACCCTTGCAAAGAGGAAACTAGATGCTGAGTTTGCTTCCTACCAAGTGGGCTGTTCAAGTAGCAGGCAGAAGTTGGGTGCTATTATTGAAATTGAAGATGATGTGGATCCAGTTTGTACATTGGTTCCTGTCAAGATTGAAAAGCAGTGAAGTTAGGGTTATATGTATAGTGGTCTGTCTTTTTTTGTTAATTATCCATTGCAAGATTTGTTTAGTGTGTGGTTTTGTTGTATAGGAGTATTTAGCTTTAGTATTTTGAAGTTGTGGGTCGTGGGCTATGTTATGTTTTGGTGAAGTTGTGGGTCGTGGGCTATGTTATGTTTTGGTGGGGTTACGTATGTTTGGTTTTGGATCTTTATGTGGTCAAGCTTCCAAAACCAAACATATTAAAGACAAGCTTAGGTTGTTAGTGGGTTATATGTGCATGTTTAAGCACTTTATTTCATAGTCCTTTTATTTTGGGAATGGTGTATGTAATCTTGGAATCTCAATGGAAATGTTGTTGATGAGGCCAATGTTTAATCAAGTGTTCTTTTGTCACTATCTTTTGTCACTTTATTTTGATGTTGATTCTGTTTGAACTGTATAGTATGGTTAAATAGAGAATGCACACTACAAACAAAAGAATTGATGCAGAGCCAGTGTTCTTAGACAAACATGTAAATTAGAGATAAGAATTGAAGTCATGGTTTGTATATCCCATGTTTTGTTTTGTGACTTTTACCTAAATTTCATTAACTTAATGGCAACTAATATCAAGCATCTGATTTAGGAATAGAGCCGTGTTATTCCGACACCACAAAATTCGACAGCGTACCCACCACCGTATGGCACCAAGAGAGAGAGTCGATGTCGAGAATAGCGCCAAACCGAGAAAATTTTTTTAAAAACAAACAAAACCGTATTTTAATACGGTGTCCGACAACAAAACATTGTCGAAATAACTTTTCTCTTAATACGGTGTCCGACAACAAAACCGTATTCCTAAGAGAAAAGTTATTTCGACAACGTTTTGTTGTCGGACAATCGTATTAAAATACGGTTTTGTTTGTTTTTAAAAAATTTCTGTCAGCGCTATTCTCGACATCGACTCTCTCTCTGGTGCCATACTGTGTCAGTACGCCCAAATTTTGTGGTGTCTAACACTACTCCTTAGGAATATGGAGCTTACTAAAACTTCAACCTAGCTCCAACTTCAAACACCTGCTCCTACATTAAAATCCTTTCTTTTGTAGACAATTCTACATTTTTGTGGTTAAATTGGATTAGGTATAGGCAATTTGATTCTAGGAAAGGTTGGTCAAATGGTTTTATATTCAAATCAATCACTTCTTTGGAGGCCATACTTGTGATGTGATTGTATTTAAAGTTTGTTTATCAATACAAGCTACATGTCACATTGTTGTGATTGTAATGGTTAGTACTTTATTTCCTTAGATGTTATCTATAATTATATAGCTTAGCTTAATATAGTCATGTACAAGAAGTGGTGTTACAAAGATATATTTTGGTAGTCGATTTGAGAACAAAACTCATGAAGGATTAAGGTGCTAAGATGCTAAGGTAGATTTCATTCCAACAATATTGGAGGGAGTTTGCAGAATAAAGGTTCTAAGGTAGATTTCATTCCAGCAATTAATTTTGTCATGATAAATTTCTATTATTTTTATAACATGGATCCCTAATTTGTTTTTATTATTTCATCTTTTTTTTTTGTCATATGCTGATTTGTTTTTTTAGTATCCGTATAAAAGTTGTTGTGAGCCAACTATTTTTGTTTGTCTATTATTCTTTAGTTACATGATTCGATAAAGCAATCACCAGGCTTCAGTTTTCTTGTGTTTATCTACCTTTTATTTATGCAATACTCTAGCCTTTCCAGGACTTGAACCCATAAAGCCAATGCCTTTTTCTCGCTACATAATTAATTTTGAACAAATGGAACCATGTAATTATAAAATAATAAAATAATGTATACATATTATCATTTTAATTGTTTACACGCTTTTCTTTCCTCTCCATACCTTTCTTTAAATAATATATTTTTTTATAAATTATGATAATACGTATTTGTAGAAATTATTTTGTTCTATTTTTTTAACTAAAGCATAAACTTATATTTAGTGTAATAAAATTAAACCTATATTTTCTATAACTGATATCTACATGATCTTTACTAATACAATCGTGAAAGGTCTAATAAAAATCAATAAATTAGTAACCTAATTTATTTGAGTATGTAAATTATATTTAAAATATACGATTGATATATGTATTGTGATTGATTTTTCTTTTATTTAGTTTCGAATTTGATGTATTCCTTATTTTTTTCCAGATATTTATACACGTGATGAGCAGTGGACAAGAACAAGAAAAGAAAGGTAAATGTAGTTCTTTGGATCAAAATGCTAGACAAAGAAAGTTGTCAATGGTTAGGGTGAAGAAGAAAAGACACTATAAAGAAAATGCAGGTTTGCACTCATTGTACTTATTGAGTTTTAATATAGTTTATGATAAAATTAAGTAGGCCTAATAACTAAAGCTTATATATATGCTAATGAAATAACTTTCATGTAGGTGAATTGGTTTCTAACGTGTCTAAGCCAAGATTTCAATCTCAATGGGATGCAACAATCAGTAGTTCTAATCCTCTGCGTCCCATAGAAAGGACATTTGACTTATGCTGAGTTTCCATCAAGGTTTGTTTATCATCCTCGAGAAAGGGAATGGCATCCTAGGAAGAAAGGACATATGATTGGACGGTTGCAATTTGTTCCCCCTGGTACAGGAGAAGTGTTTTACATGAGGTTACTCCTTAATGTACAAAAAGGTTGCACAAGTTATGAGAACTTGAGAACTGTCAATAACCAAACTTTTGATACCTTTCAAGATGCATGCTCGGCTCTTGGCTTATTGTCTGATGATAAGGAATTTGTAGATGGGATTCGTGAAGTTGCAACTTTGGCATCGGGGCTGTACTTGAGGAAGTTTTTTGTTACCTTATTGTTGTCAAACACAATCAGTAATTCGGTTCATGTATGGGAAGAAACATGGGAGCTATTAGCAGATGGGATTTTATATGATAAACGAAAAAGATTGCGAGATCCTGTATGCTTTGATACATATGCTGAGTTTTGTATTTTACATGTGTATCTTTTTTTATCAATTGCCTTATGATGATAATATATGTATGCAGGATTGTGTTTGTCTCAAGATCAATTAAAGTTGATGTGTTTAGTGGAGATTGAAAAATTGATGCGTGTGAATGGAAAATCTTTGAAGGATTTTGATAGCATACCATATCCAAATAGTCAGGAGTTACACGACTTTAATAACATTTATGTTGTTAGAGAACTTGACTATGATAGAGATGAGATGGCTGTTAAGCATGCTCAATGCTTGGAACAATGAATTTTGGACAAAGGCTAATATATGATGAAATTGTGAATCTTTGTAGTAAATGAGGTTGGTGGTTTCTTTTTGTTGATGGTTATGGCGATCTTGGGAAAACTTTTTTGGAACACTATGTCTTACAAATTTCGTTCGTGATGGTAAGATTGCTCTTAATGTTGCTTCAAGCGGTATTGCCGCTTTTATTACCTGGGGAAAGCGCTCATTCACAGTTTGCTATTCCATTGGCATTAAATGAAGAGTCGTGTTGTAATATTAGGCAAAACAGTTTTAAAGCTGATCTACTTCGTGAAACAAGTTTAATAATTTGGGATGAAGCTCCAATGGTTAATAGGTGGGCTTTTGAAGCATTAGACAGGACTTTAAAAGATGTAATGAGTGTTGTCAAAGCTGAGTATTCTGCCAAACCATTCGGTGGAAAGGTTGTTGTCCTTGGTGGTGATTTTAGACAGATATTACCTGTAATTCCAAAGGCAAGTAGAGCGGATATTGTTATGGCAACTATCAATTCTTCAATATTGTGGAAACATTGTAAGATCTTGAAATTGTCAGAGAATATGAGGTTGCGAATGAGCTCGAGTATTTTCGATGAACAACAAATTAAGGAGTTTGCAGAGTGGATACTAGACATTGGTGATGGAAAGTTGGGAATTGATAATGATGGTGAAGCTGAAGTTGACATTCCAGAATCTCTCTCGATTCTAGATTCTTCAGATCATATAGCAAGCATTGTCTCTTCTACCTACCCTAATTTGGTGGATAATATGAGTGATTTCAAGTTTTTTGAGGATAGGGCGATATTGGTGCCAACATTGCAAATTGTAGAAATGGTCAACAACCATGTGTTATCATTGGTACCGGGTGAAGAAGTGGAGTATCTTAGCTCTGATAGTATTTGTAAGATGGAGGAAGTTGCTGGGATTAATTCTGATTGGTTAACTCCTGAGTTTCTTAATCAAATCACGTGTTCAGTCTCCTAATCATAAAATAGTATTGAAAGTAGGTGTCCCTATTATGTTGATGAGGAATATTGATCAATCTTCGGTTTGTGCAATGGAACAAGATTAATCGTGGATCGAGTTGGGTTCGAATGTCATTGGAGCTAAAGTGACTACTGGAAATCATGTAGGTGATAAAGTTTACATTCCCAGGATGAATTTAGTCCCTTCAGATCCTGGAATTCCTTTCCAGTTTCAAAGACGACAATTTCCATTGATTTTGAGTTTTGTAATGACTATCAATAAAAGTTAGGGACAAACATTATCTCATGTTGGTTTGTACTTGCCACGCCCAGTGTTTTCACATGGTCAATTATATGTTGCCATGTCTAGGGTGAAATGTAAAAGTGGATTGAAAATTTTAAGTTGTAATGACAATGGCGAGGCATGCTCTGTTGTCAAGAATGTTGTTTACAAAGAAGTCTTTCAAAAAATATGATGTTATTCCAGCAACTTGATTGTTTGTAATATGGTGAGTAGGTTATGTAATATGGTTTTTAGTGAATAGTCTTACACTACATAAATATCTCCAATTCTTTATGATGCTTACCAATTAATATATTTTTCAAAAAAGAGAATAAGTTAGCTACAACTAACAATAATTTAAGATAATCTCTTTAATCTTGGTATAACCTATTTTTTAGCTCTATATAGCTTAATTGTTTGTAATTTGATCTTTAATTGTGCATATGAAGAGTAATAGACAACTTAAACCAGTGTGTTATCTTTTTATCTAATTGTAGGTTAGTATTCATGAAATTACATTGTGCTTATAAGAAAGGCAGATCAGGAAAACTTTAAACTCATATATCTAAAGATGCCCTTCTTTTTCTGACTCTACGTGATTACAACAATTCATTGCTTGATGCCAATAAATTACTTGTGCTAGACTAGAGTTGGAATTCAACAAAAGATTCTACAACACGAGAAGATCATTTTGTAAGTTGTCGACAGTTAGTCCTCCATCCTTTAACACTAGAGTTGGAGTTCGACAAAAGATTCGACAAATGTGTGAAAATGTTGGTCCTCAAAGACATTAGGAACAATATTAACTAGCGTTGACTTGCCTCTGTTTAATGAGGAATACAAGGTGACGTCGAATATAAAAAAAAAGATGATTCCACAATTGGGAAGAAAACTTCGACTTGGAACCAAACGAGCTAGCTCATGAACCAAACGAGTCGAGCTATGCTAGCTCAAGTTCAGTTCATTTATTTAACGAGCTTAATTTTCAGCTCAAGTTCAAAGAAAGATTCTACAAAGCGAGAAGATCATTTTGTAAGTTGTCGGCGATTAGTCCTCCATCCTTTAACACTAGAGTTGGAGTTCGACAAAAGATTCGACAAATGTGTGAAAATGTTGGTCCTCAAAGACATTAGGAACAATATTAATCGGCGTTGACTTGCCTCTGATCAATGAGGAATACAAGGTGACGTCGAATATAAAAAAAAGATGATTCGACAATTGGGAAGAAAACTTCGACTTGGAACCAAACGAGCTAGCTCATGAACCAAACGAGTCGAGCTATGCTTAGCTCAAGTTCAGTTCATTTATTTAACGAGCTTAATTTTCAGCTCAAGTTCAAAGAAGATTCTACAAAACGAGAAGATCATTTTGTAAGTTGTCGACAGTTAGTCCTCCATCCTTTAACACTAGAGTTGGAGTTCGACAAAAGATTCGACAAATGTGTGAAAATGTTGGTCCTCAAAGACATTAGGAACAATATTAACTGGCGTTGACTTGCCTCTGTTCAATGAGGAATACAAGGTGACGTCGAATATAAAAAAAAGATGATTCGACAATTGGGAAGAAAACTTCGACTTGGAACGATGTCATGCTTCACCGTTAACACCAACCCATTGCCCTATTTACAGGATCTACCACAACACTTTGGTACACCTGTCAGGAATACAACTTATCAAAGTCTGCTGCTAATAGGATTTTCAGGTGATCAAACATCTTGCAAGCTATTGATCCGAGTTGGACCAAACATCTAAATAGGCTAAATGCCCTTACCATTTTTTTGCTCCTTCATAATTCCTGCGTGACATCCCTTTAAAATTCATCAGCATCCATGCATTTAAATTGGAACATGGCATAAACCCTTTTTGTGATAGCAAATTTGTTTGGATAAGTTCTATTGGTGAGAATAAAATTGGCAGCTATGTGAGTACTATTTCTTCTGCACAATGTTTAAAGATATGTTTTACACGACCTACTTGTGTTCTGTTTCATTGTCTCGAAAAAACATCAAACTGCTATCTGCCACATGGTTTTGTTGAAAGGTTTTGTCATCGGTAATAATAATGTCTCACATAATATTATTATTACTATTATTATTACTATTATTGGTTAGTTATAACGATGGATACCCGTGCGTTTTGCACGGGTTAAAATCACTAGTTTTTAAAATAGGACCATATTAGTCTTTGTGCTAGTCTCCTACTAAATATGTCACTTAATATACTGAGGTATCACGTTAAATATTCACGTGGTCACGTTAATGCTTTATACAGTGGCAAAACAAGAACAAATGTCTTATTTTTTTCCTTCTGAAATCCGGTTTGGGATGTTTTAGTCCCTAAAAAAATTGAGTCATATTAATCCCTCTCTCTATTATTACTATTCCAGAGTTCTTCTTCTTCTTCTGACTCCCTGAACCCTAATCTAATTTGAACCTCCCTAAACCTCAGATCAAGATGAAAAGGAGGTTGTGGTGGTTGTTGCTGTGGTGGTGATGGTGGAGAGTGAGAAAATGTTGGCTTGAGTTTCAGAGATTGTGTTGGTCTTTTAACGGGGACTGGGAGTACTGGCCTATTTGGGAAGAGAGTACCTTCCATTGATTGAAATGAGGAAGTGTGCAGCGGCAATAGAAGAAGTAAGAAGGAGAGTTATGGGAGTGGGTTGGGGTCATAGTTCAGAATTGAGAGTAAGGATGAGATTGAAAGATATTATTGGATTGGAGATTTTGATTTTGCATTTATGAACGTGGAAAGAAGTAGAAGAACTCTGAAATGGTAATAATGGGGTCACTACAAGAAAAATGCCATCCACCTACGAACAGCTTTAGCGATGGAGCAATTCTCCAAATATACACGTCGGTAAAAGTAGCGGCACCGCACTTTTTTATTTTTCCAGAATCTCGTAAGTTTCATTTTTTTTTTCACTTTTAAACTTTCATTTTTCAAGTAAATCTCACTCTGCGCTCTCCGCTCTCCGCTCTCGCTTCTCTTGCTCTCGCTCTCGCTTCGTTGTCTCGCTTCTCTCGCTCATGTCGCTCTCTCCCCTGCCGGTTGTGAAAGGTGAACCCTATTTTTTCTTCCATAGTTTTTGCTTTAATTTTCGTTTTTTTGTGCAATAGCTTCTAGAGATCTTAAATGCTACAGATCCTAAAGCTAAACTGATTTTCGTTGTCATTTTTTTTTCTTCAGATTCGGAAACTGAGTTGAAGCTCCAGTTCTAGAGGTTTTTTTTTTTTTCATTTTTCATCTTCTTTTGTTCAATTTGTATGAGTTATTTTGCACGAAACTTGTTTGATAAAATGGTCGGAGTTATTAAATTTATAAGTGTTTGCTTGAAAGAGGCATTGACAGAGAATATTCTCATATTTCCTTTTCTCAGTGTTCGCTTGAAAGAGGCATTGTAATTTCTTCAGGTAATCTTCCTCCAATCTGTTACAAGAGCATTACAAGTATATCAAGCATTTTGAATGGAATAAAGTAATTTTTTTAGTATTTCTGGATACAAGCTCTTATTTACATGCTCATCTATATGTACCACTGTTAGCTTTCAACTAACAGTGTTTTTTATTGGTTTAGCACTTACACTGCTTAAAAAGCAAATTTATATTATATTCAGTTAAGTAATTCTTGTGAATAAGCAGCATATAACACTGTTTGAAACAATTTTAGTGCATTGTTGATTCCCCACCAGCACATAGCCTCCATTTTGAAACACATTTACACTTATTTCCTGAAAATTATTTGTCCTTAGACTGTTGAATAACATGTGTTTAGGGAACAATTAAGGAGTGAAAGAAAGTGGTTGGAATGGAATTGGGACTATGAGTGGATTGAAGCTAATTACGTGCTCTATCTTTCAGAATGTTGAAACAATTTTCTATAATGGATTTTCTATCATACTAGCTTCATACTAGTATACATGCATTTTCTATTATACTCACTATTAATTTATTGTGGCTTTTTCATTCTATTTTTCAGTTTATTATATCAAATGAATAAGAGTCGGATATCAGACAACTCTGTAACTAAAGATAAGTATATTAGACGGATTTAAGTTTTCTTGAGTTTGCATTTGCAAACTCAGCTGAAGATGGAAAAATTTTATGCCCCTACACCAAATGTGTCAATTACAAGAGGCGCTCTCACATGGATGCTTATGAACACATAATCAATAATGGGTTTCTAAAAGGATATGTTCATTGGATCTTTCATAGTGAGCAAGTTAGCTCTTCTAGCTCTCTAAGTGCATCTCAAGTAGAAAGGGAGTTTGACCATGACATGGATGCATTGCTTCATGATGCATTTGCAATGCATACAACTAATGATAGTGATGATAAATATGTAAATATGGAGGATGGAATGGAGGACGGGGATCCTGTTGGCCACAATGCGCAACAATCTGAAGAGGGTGATAATCAAGATAAGTTCTATAAGATGTTAAAGGAGGCAGAACAAAATCTTTATCCTGGTTGTAAGAAGTTCACAAAACTATCATTCATAGTACATTTGTACCACTTAAAGTGTCTAAATGGATGAACTGACAAAAGTTTTTCAATATTGTTAGAGCTGTTAAGTGATGTATTTTTCGAGGAAAATACTTTGCCCAAGTCATTTTATGAGACAAAAAAGATTATTTCAGGATTGGGATTATCATATGAAAAAATTCATGCTTGTCCCAACAATTGTGTATTGTATTGGAGGGATTTGGCTAATGCTGATGTTTGCCCTAAATGTGGTCTCTCAAGATGGAAACTCAACTCTGATGATGAAGGCAGAAAAAAGCTACATACAAAGATTCTTCGTTGGTTTCCTCTTAAGCCTAGACTACAAAAACTTTTTCTGTCATCAAAAACAACTTCTTTTATGATATGGCATGAAGATAATCGGACTAAAGATGGACTAATGAGACATCCAGCCGATTCTTTTGCTTGGAAGGATTTTGATCGTCGGTATCCTAATTTTTCTTATGACCCTCGTAACATTCGCTTAGGTTTTGCTTCTGATGGCTTTAATCCTTTTAAAACCATGACAATTTCTCACAGCACTTGGCCTATTATCTTATTTCCATATAACCTTCCTCCATGGATGTGTATGAAGAAACCCAATTTTATACTCTCGTTGCTTATTCCTGGTCCAAAAGGTCCAGGTAATAAAATTGATGTCTATATGCAGCCTCTTATGGAAGAACTAAAAGAATTATGGGAAGTTGGGGTAAAAAATTTTGATGCATGCAAAAAAGAGTCATTCCAAATGCGTGCTGCAATCATGTGGACTATTAATGGTTTACCCGCTTATGCAAATTTGTTTGGTTAGAGTACTAAGGGTAAATTTTCTTGCCCATGTTGTGGTTTTGAAACTGCCTTTAAGTGGTTGCGTTACAGTAGAAAGTTTTATAACATGTGTCATTGTTGTTGGTTAGAGCCTAACCATAAATGGAGGTACAATAGAGGAGATTTTGATGGAACCCAAGAGTTTAGAACTCCACCTGAGCTACCTAATGGAACTATGGCTTTGAGGCAATTGGAAGATAATGGAATTAGGGGTTGGTTACCATGGAAAAAGAAGAGCATTTTGTTCACATAGCCTTATTGGAAATATAATGTTCTTCGTCATAATCTTGATGTGATGCATATTGAAAAAAATATTTGCGATAACATTATTGGAACATTATTACATCTGGAAGGAAAATCAAAAGATAATGACAAGGCACGTTATGACCTTGTAGACCTTAACATAAGAAGTCAGCTACACCCAAGGATGCATCAAAGTACAGGTAAAAAGTATTTGCCTAGAGCTTGTTACCAAATGACATCAAATGAGAAAGAAGCATTTTTGGAAGTGCTCAAAACAATAAAAGCACCGGATGAATATTTGTCTAATATTTCTAGATGTGTTCAAGTGAAGCAACGAATGTCATTTGTTCGGAATCGAACACACCCAGAAAGGTCTATTGCAGAGGGATATACAGCTCATGAATGCTTGATATTTTGTTCGCGATATCTCTCTGGGGTGGAACCCTATTTTAATCGATCTAGTAGAAACGACGATTCATTTTTGTGGAAAATGCAAGTCTTACAAATCCTAGAGGTAGGCCATTGGGGAGAAAAAGGCAAGTTGGGTTCAATGTGAAGAAAAGAAAGAGAGTTTCTCGAGTTTCTCTTGATAAGAAAGCATTGCTACAAGCACATAGATATGTGCTTTTTAATAGCAACAATGTTGACCCCTTTGAGAGGTAAGAGAATTTCTTTCATATTTACATGTAGTTATTGAAATTTGGTTTGATCCCTTTAATCTCTCTAATGTTGGTTTGACACTTTTCATAGAGAACACATTGACCTCATTAGGAGACAAAATTGTTGGCTATCTCCATATGAAATTGACAAAACTCATAGTCAAACATTTCCTGATTGGTTTCGTGAACGAGTAAGTGTTAAGAAGCATCCATTATCAATATTGAATTTTGTAATCATTTAAAATTTATAATCATTTAAAATAAAATTGTGGTAGGTTGCACGATTGGAAGAACAAGGCAGTGTTATAGTCACAGATGAAATCAAATGGTTAGCACGTGGCCCACTAGAAATAGTGAGAAAATATAGTGGTTATATTGTCAATGGAGTTAGATTCCACACAAAGAAGCGTGAAAGGTGCTTAAAGACTCAAAACAGTGGCATTGTCATTACTGTTAAGACAAGAAGTTATGCTAGTTCAAGAGATAAACACCCTAAGGAAGGGGAAATCAACTACTATGGTGCACTGATAGATATAATTCAATTGGATTACTCAGGTGGATATAAAGTTGTACTTTTCAAGTGTGACTAGGTTGACATAAATAAGGGTTGCAAAATTGATAATTTGGGCATGACATTAGTAAATTTCAATTATTTGCAACATACAGGGAATGATATATGCGATGACCCATTTACTTTTGCATCTCAAGCAAAGAAAGTATTCTACGTGGAGAATAAAAGACAAAATGATTGGCTTGTTGTTGTGCATCCTAAAGTTAGAGATGTATATGATATGGGTGATGATCAATCCAATGACATAGATAAAGGGAACAAACAAGTTATACAAGAGATAAATGATAATGATCTGATTAGGCCAGAAGCTGATGGTAATGATGATATCATTGAAGTAGGAATTAATATGGAGGACATTCTCCAAAATGATGTGGCTGGTGATGGTACAGAGGATGAGAGCGAAGAAGACCTCTTCTAATTTATTACACTTTCTAATTTATTGATGTTACAAAGGTGTGTGTTTGTTTTTTCCTTTTGTATGTTTAAATGTCTATAATTTAAGTGGGATTATCTAATTACTGCAGTCAATTGTTTTTCAACCATTATTTTCGAAACTAATTTAGCTTTGTTATATGTAGCAATTACCATGGGGAGGCGCAGAAAGTTTATTACTGTTCAGGAAAGTGACCAGTCACTAGCAAAGGAGCAATCAATGGATAGCTCTAATGAAGTAAATCAAGAGGGAAGTCATGTTGAGTCCCATAATTCTCTTGGTAGTACAAGTGAGAGTTCAAATTAAGGTAAGTATATTTTTTCTTAAATGAGGGGCTTATGATGATACCATACATGCTGTCATAACATGATTCTATTATCAAGTTGGTATTTTCCTCTTTTTTCCTTTTTCCATGTGTGAGATTGGTTATTGTTCTTTTAAACTATATGATTTCCATGCTTCACAATTTTGCTATTTTTCTTTTTCCATGTGTGAGAGTGATTGGATTGGACCTTTTATTGAAAATCTATTTTAATTGTCTAGGTGAAAAGAAGACTAGAGGTTACACACATATGTTAGATATGTGGGACATGCCAGATGGAGAATTTGTGCGTGTTGAAGTAGATCATATGGCTAATCCTATGGGTTGGGAAGGAAAGACCCTATTGCATTCAATAGGGAGCTTGGTTAGGAGACACCAATGTGCTCCTATCAACTATCTTTGTTGGAAAGTTATGCCCGAGTCTTACATTGCAAACATGATGGGTTTGATTCAGGTCTTGTATAAAATTCTATATGTTATATTTTACTTCACTTGTTGTAAACTTTTATGGTTTGGCAATGTCTAACAAATTGTTTTTCTTTTGTTGCTGATGATTCCTACAATAGAGTAACTTTCGATTTGTTCCTGAACTGACAGAGCAAACAAAGGAGATATTAAAGGATAACATGAGTGGTAATAAGTGGAGGCAATTTAAGCATTATTTGAAATCAAAGGGGGATGATGAAAGTAAGACCGAGGAGGAAATGGCTGCTAGCATCCCTGACACAAGGGTTAATCCTTCTCAATACTGTGATTTGGTACATCATTGGTGTTCCCAAAATAGTGTCATTAACCATTAGTTAATATTAACAATTATGTAGTATATGTTTATTTTTATTCTTGACTTTTTTATTCATTGAATAAAGGAAATAAGTCACATCAACAAAAGGAATCGCTCAGAATATGATGATTTACATTGCATGGGAACAAAGAATCTTCCAAGGCTTATTCATGAGATGGTTTGCTTACCATGTCACTTGCATTGCTATTCTTAGTTAATTTCTTAATGTTATTTATGTTTCTGTTTTTAATATGCTGCTTACTGTTTGCAAAATCCTGAAGACATTGAGAAGTTATACTGTGAAATTCATTTTCTCAAGACTTTGAAACACAAAAACATCATGAAGTTCTATACTTCCTGGGTTGATACTGCCAATAGACACATTCATTTATGTTTCTGTTTTTAATATGTTGCTTCTGTTTTTAATTAATTTCTTAATACTAATAGAATGGTTAACATCCTTATTATTAATTTTAGACAACAAAAGCTAGAGGAGTGCAACCTTCACGAGCTCAAGTTTATATTGATACCCGAACTCGAATAGATGGGAGTATTGTAACTGAAAAGGCAGCTGATGTGATTGTAAGAATTTCAATTTTTGAGCATAAATTGAAGTATTTATTAATCATTGGTTTGTGATTTACATAACCCCATATATAGCTACTGAAGATCCATGTTACAATGTGTTTTATGTAGAATGAACTAAAGAAGCATATGACAGAGGTAGGAAGTTTAGAAAATCCTCAAGCCACTCAAGATTCTACATATTGGAAGAATGACATATACTCAAAAGTGAAAGGACCTGAAAGAAGAGGACGTGTGTGTTGTCTTGGCAAGCTTCCGCGACATGGAAGTTCAAGCTCTAATGTGGACAGTAAAGTTCAGAAATTAGAGAATTTGCTTGGAAGCCTTGTTGTTGTTCTTCAAGTTCGATTTGCTGAAGATCCACAAGTTAATGTGGTTTTACAAGCTGTAGCTCAAGAGGTATGCATTTTTATGATTTAACTTCTATAATCAATAATTCAACTATGATCTGGTATTCAAAAAATACATTTTTTTTTATTTAGGTACCTGCTGCAAGTGCTCCAACTGATTTGACTAGTAACAATCATCAAGCTAGAAATGACCCCGATTAAGTGGCATGAATACTGGTGAGCAATCAGACTTGGTTGAATTTTCTGTTTTACCACTTGGTTTATTTATTGGATGAAAACCAGGTTTTACTGCTAATTTTCTGCTTACTGGATGAATACTGCTAATTTGCTGCAAATGCTCCAACTTAGTGTTGTTTTTACTTTCAGGCACAGAAGACTCTTATAACACTAAAAGGATTGGTTAAGATACAAGCTCTTGTAAGAGGCTATCTAGTTAGAAAAGGGATGCTGCAATTAGTCAATTTTATTTGTTCTTACTTGATCCATTCTCATAATTTGCCTCATTCATACAACTTGGTTGGCTTCAAGTTTGTTAAGATTCTTTACCTGTTGATGGCTCAAATTCACATTCAGTATTTTTTGCATTTGTTAAAAGATACTTTTTGAGTTTGTACTAGAGATGGATATTTGAATTATAATCAGAATCTCACAGCTGCTTTTATTTTTGTTAATTAGTATTTTATGCACTATTCCTTTTAGTAAGCAGGTTAAAGTATTGCATGGGAAATTTGATTCTTCTGTTTCTTCCCCCCTCTTGATTTTTATCCTGATCTGTTGGATTAAACTTGACTTTGCTTCTGAATTAAAAGTGTGATTAAAATAATTTAAGACTGCTATTTTGAAGTTGCCTATTTTATCATTTAGGTTCTCACATATAATTTAAGACTAAAATAAAATCCTCATATATATACAAGCCCAAGGGTCAAATCTGCACCTGGCCTGGCCTCCCTTGAGATATTATAAAAATAAAAAAAATAAGTCCAAGTTAGTTTTTTTTCTTCCACAAGGAAAAAAGCGTCATGCCTTTTTTAAGAGAAGACTTGAGCTTTTATGTGAGACTATACTTCTTTTGTGATTTTTCTTTGCTTTCATGAGATATTTTTAATATGTTTCATGCTATTTAATTTATATTAATATTATGATGAGGAAACTAAATTATTTAACATATTTATTGTGTAAAATAATATTAGTAGCAATATTATGAATAATTTATTTATTAGAATTTATAGTAGTAATAAAAATAAAAAGTATTTTAATAAATATTAATAAGTTTTTAGTGACAGACGGAACTGTAGGTAGAAGTCAAATATATTTATCTTGTCTCACATGGCTTTTGCCTACAGGCGAAACCGTAGGTAGAAGGTAAAAACTTGTGGTGACAGTCAACGGAACTTTGAATGACGGTCAAATAGTCGTCGTTATTTGTCATGCATAATGCATGGCCACTGAGGCCGTCAGTCAATGTCAGGTGGACTTTTACCTACGGATTTTTTACTTTTAGTGATAGATTTTGTCTGTCAGTACAAGTCAAATTTCTTGTAGTGGGTAGAGGAACTAATATGACCCAATTTTGTTAGCGACTTAAATATTCCAAACCGGATTTCAGAAAAAATAAGACATCTGTTCTTGTTTTACCACTGTGTAGAGGGTTAATGTGACCACATGAGCATTTAACGTAACACATCAGCACGTTAAGTGACATATTTGAAAGGAGACAAACACAAGGACTAACATGGTCCTGTTTTGAAAATGTCAATGACTATTTCTAGAATTATTTTTTATCAGGAACGAAAATAGGTCGTGCAATTTTTGTCAGTGACTAAAATGAGAGTTTACTTATCATAGTGCTAATGAAATCAGGGGTTGTCTACAATCAAGTGGATAGTAATATCAGCCGTCGATGTGTGCCTAATTTTTTGTTTATTTAACACTACCTCACAACTCAACTCACATGACGTTGCTGCACCATTTGAAACCACAATACAAAGGCAAAAAATATAGGCCTGACAAGTCATCAGTAATAACACAATATATTACTCCCTCCGTCTCATATTATTTGCCATGTTTGGAATTTTTTTGTCTTAAATTATTTGTCCTTAAATTATTTGTCACTTTATAATATCGAGTGAGTATTAATGATATTTTTCCAACAATACCCCTATGTATTTATATCTCAACTACCCTATATTAATTGACTTTTCCATCTAATTCCCACTATTATAAGGGTATTTTAGTCAAGAAAATTTATTTTACCTTAAAAATGTGTGCAATCAATGATTTTCTTAAAACGTGTGCATAACCTTAAACGACAAATAATATGAGACGGAGGGAGTAGTTGATTTAATGGTTTGTAGTGACAATTGATCGTTTCCCCTTTTGACAGGTGCTTGCCTTTAGGACATAAATCCTTAAGCTCCTACCCACATGCTAATCATTCCAAAGTCAAGGACGGGATAACAGGTATATCCGTGATAATTTTATAAATGATTATGCCCATTTTTTATGTATTAATTATTTACTTAAAACAAAAAATTATTGTCCTCCTCCTCTTTAATTTTATTGATAAAAATATTAATATGAGCTTGTCTTTTCTTTTATAATATATAAAAGTGTTGGAATATTATGAAGTTTGGTTTTATGAACTCTCATTGCTAACTTGTTTAGGTATCTTGACTATGGATAAGTCATGCATTGATAAGCCACATGTAACATCCTGATTTTCAAAAAGTGATAAATAAACATTAGAAATTCTAAAATGAAAGGAGATAGGCCTAAATGTGTTAGAGAAACATTCAAAAAGACTAAAAGTACCCCTAAGAAGGATCTGGAAGCCCTAGAAATGTCTAGAATGGAAGAAATTACACATATGTCCTTAGATACGATTGCGACGTGACCGAGATTGAACTAGAATCCATCGCGACGCGATGGAGAGGATTCTGGAACCAATAGGTCGTGACTAAGTTGGTGATCACAGCCAATGAATGGGTGGCACGTGTCCTTGTTGCGACATGATGGAGATTTAACCTACACCCATCGCGACAAGATGGACCTGATCCTCATCTATAAATAGCCTTCACCTCTTCAATTCTAACTCGCCCCAAATCCTCTTCTCTCTCTAGCTTTCTCTCTCTAGGAACTTCTAAGGAGTGAGTATGCTCTGTGCTTGCCTCTAATGAGAATCCGGCACATCAGGAAACCCTTAGCAATTAATCCTTGAGATTGAGAAAGGGAGTGAGGCTTAGAGGGCCACTAAGGAGCAAGTATGCTCTGCACTTGCCTCAAATGAGGATCTTGTACATCAGAAAGCCCTTAGTAGGCCATCCTCTGAGAGAATAGAGAGTGGTAGCAACGACGACTGACTTCTAACCAGGTAAGCAGACCTGAACCCTATCCACTAGGGTTGTAGGATTAGAATAAGTGTATAACTAGGCGTAGGGTGACCCAAGCCCTACTAGAGGTTGATACTAGCAGTACCTTAGGAGAGGGGCTATGGCCTGTGATAGCTGAGGACAGTTGTCAGAGGTCTATCAACCATAGGAGTAATCTATTGATATCAGTGGATGGATGTTGATTGATGTGATATTGGTTTCTTATGATTGTATTATAATTGTGTGTGTAATTGCTGGTGTGTGTGGATTGATAACATGTCAGTAGTAGATCGCCTGAGCGACACTAGGGTTGACTTATGTGTGGATCGAGGATGATTGATGCTTAATGATGTGTTAGTTGACCTATGTGATATGATTAATAATTGATGTTGTGTTGGTTGATCTATAAATCATTCAAGGATGGTTGAGTATTGATAATGTGTTGGTTGATATGATGTAGATGCTGGTAATTCTGCTTATGCTGATTTAATGATTAAGTTATTATAGTGTTGTGTGTGGGAATATGGCTGAACTATTTAATTATAAAGAGTTGAATAGTGTTGGAATAAGACATTAAGTTGGTTGAGCTGATAGCCTGATAAGTACTAAGATAAGATGATGATGCTGGCTGAGACAATGAGTTGATGTGCTGAGTTGATGAATAATGAAAAGCAGATTAGGTGCTGAATAATAAATGATCATATGCATGTGCTGTAATCCACCGCCGTGTACATAAGTTGTGCACGAGGCCAGGTGCCAGAGTGCGGGCACGATATGTCGGATACATGACATGTTGTTCCTTAGGGGATAATCAAGGTCCAACAAGTCTACATGTGACGAATGGCTAGCTACCATCCTGTCGGGACGTTGGAAAGCCTAATTATCCTGAACTGTCCATAGTGTCGATCCCGAGTGCCGCCCCGATACCTGTTCTTATCGAAGAGCAGGGATGCACTCTTAGGGGTACGATGAGCGGGATAAGGGATGGACAACTGGCTGGCCTATCGAGGTCGTTGTTATCTATAAAGGCAAAGTAGCTAAAGTGGGGTTGCTTCTGCCATAATTGAGTTATGTGGCCACGTAGGCATATAGACGCAGGTTGCATGGGAAGGGTAGTTAGGTAATGATCCAAACAAGTTACTGGGAAATATATGATTTAATCTATCATATATTCCATTGTTCTATTTTACTGTTGTATTTATGTATCATGCCTGATTATGCATGAATTCTAAATCCTACCTTCCCATTTAATAGTGCATATAGTGCGTTCTGAGTCTCCTGCTCTATTTCATGTTTTGTATCTGCTCTCGGATATTAGCAGGTAACAGACGATTCAGAAATAAAGATGGTATCAGATGTTCCATAGCCAGTGAGTCAAAGTCAATAGATGGGAAGTCCAAGTTACTATCACTATACACTCTGTATCAGGATCCTATGAATAAGTACCTTTAGGTATAAATGTACACTTCCGCCTACTAAATAAAATAAAAATTATTTTCACTATTTGTGTATAAACTAACATATTTAATATATTGACTAGGATGTCACACCACACAATAGTGATGAATACTTAATTAGCTTAGATAAATTCTTAGATTTTGCTTTTGATAAGAACAGGGTTGTTGGAGAAACGATACGATGTCCATGTCCCTTATGCGGGTTTACGAAATGGAAAACTAGAGATATAGTTAAGGATCACCTAGAGTACAAACCATTCCCTAAAAACTATGGCATATGGAATCTTCATGGTGAGAGACAAGTACCATAGTCTTCTAGAAATGAAGATCCTGTGCAAGAGATATTTTATTCCGAAAATCTGATGGAAATAACAGTCAATGATGCATTTGGTCATTATAGACAACAAGCCACTAATATAGACGAATCAGCCCCATTAGGTACAAATGAAGGGCCACGTGTGGATTGTAGTGATTTTCAAGAGTTTCTCAATCATAGAAATCAGTCATTGCATGAAGGGATCAAATACACAAAACTAGAATTTATAATCAAATTATACCATATAAAGGTTTTGTGTGGATTAAGTGACAAGGCAATGACTATGATACTAGATTTGTTGAGAGACGCATTTCAATATGCAAAGTTACCTCTTTCTTTTTACGAGGCAAAGAAAATCATCAACAAACTTGGTCTTGATTATACAAAGATAGATGCATGTCCAAATGATTGTATGTTATATTTGGAAGATGATGAAAAAGATTTACAATCTTGTAAGCATTGTGGAACATCTCGATGGAACCCCAAGAAGAAGAAAAAGCAAGCTGTAAAGGTTCTACGTTACTTTCCGTTAAAATCAAGATTGCAAAGATTGTTCATGTGTTGTAAGACTGCAGAGCATATGAGATGGCAAGCTTCAGAGACTAATAAGGATGGGTTGATAAGGCATCCAAGGGATGGTGAGGCTTGGAAGACATTTGATTTGATGCATCCTGAATTTGCTTCAGATTCTCGAAATGTTCGGTTGGGCCTTTCCAGTGATGGTTTTAATCCTTTTGGGATCATGAGTACTGCATATAGCATTTGGCCAGTGTTCTTGATTCCATATAATTGTGTACTTTGATGACCAAGGTGCTCCATATGGTGAGGCACAAGGCTTGCTCGCAGGATATTGTGGAACATTAGCAACTGATTGCAAATTGTTTCCAATAAGATTTGATGAGTGGTCTAGACCAGTCGGCTTAGCAAAAGCTTATTTTGCAGATTGTTATAAAACATACATTAAGGTATAAGCATTATGCATGTATACTTTTTCATGTATATCAAATTCAATATATTTATTTGAATAAATATAAACTAACTGCATTTTTGGAAGCCTCGATTTTGTTTTAGGACTACTGAAGCTGTTGCACAGCGATATTGCAAACTTAGTATTGGGAAGAACTGGGCTACAAGCATACAAAAATTATGGTGGGAGTTCTATGATCCAACCAAAACCAGAGATGAAATCATAAGTAATGTGCCAACCGGTATAGAAAAAGATCAATGAATACAATTTGTTAACTATCGTCTAAACCCACAAATATTGGTAGGTGCAATTATGATTACTTTAATTGATTTATTGTTGTAGTTAATTATTTGATTAATACATGAATTTGTATTTGTTTGTTCATAGGAGATTTGTCAAAAAAAAAAATAAACAAATACAAAGCCAACAATTGATTCCTCATACTGGTGGTTCTAAACCTCTCTCTCAAAAACAACGTGAGATGGTACTTATATAAACTCGATAGATTTTACTATTTAGATTGTACTATTTAGTTTGCAAGTTTGTCATATTGTAACATCTTTTTCTATTATAGTTTTTGAACGTGGCAAAAACACAAGAAAGGGGGGGTTTGAATTGGGTTTTAAAAAAAACTTTTTGGCAAATACAAATGTTTATGAAAAATAACTATTGAATGAACTGTGCAAGGAATAAAGAGTAGAGAGAAGAAAGAGACACAGAGATTTATACTAGTTCACTATCACCTGATAGCTACGTCTAGTCCCTTCACTCACTTGAAGGATTTCTCCACTATAATCAACTGATTACACTTGAGAGTATATTTCTGCCAACTGGCTATACTCACAACTTCTTAGAACGACTCAGTACAGTTGAGCCTCTAAGGTATACACCCTTCTTGGGCTAAGTACTGATTCAAATAAGAGTTTTGAAACAATATAGAGATAACTCTCTTCAGAGAGGATTTACAATGAAAATACTTTTAGCACAAAATAACTTTCTTAAAGAAAGAATAAAACAGTAAGTGCCTTGTTCAAAGATCTCAGAGACTTGGATGAATTCTTGATTGCTCACTGTCTCTTGATTGGGTAGTGTTTGAGAAGATAGATGTTGATGCTCTCACTACTCAGAAAAATATTCAAGTTGCTAGCTTGCGTACAACTATGTTGAAAATCGTTTGTTGTTCTCTAAAATAAAATTACTTCAGTGTATGAGGTAGGATATATAGCTAGGATTGAAAAAGTGCCGTTGTGACACAACGTCTCTTTTTGTCCGAGGTCAAAGCTTCAGATCCTGGAACTTTGGCTTTTGCAGGTTACGTCGCTTTCAAGACTGAGATAAGCATACTGAGTATTATACACAATGTCAGTAACTTTGTCCTTAGTGAGCTTTTCAAAATGTAGACACTTCAAGCACAAGTTTCCTTGATGATTTTATCCTTTGACATTCTTCTTGTCTAATGATACCTCGTATAACAATGTACTTCAATTTCTCTATCAGAGCTCTTCGTTTAAAGACTTCACTGTTCACCAGAATCAAGTATTCTTCAATACAGAGCTGAGAGGGCTATCACTTAGCAGATTCTTGTTGAAGCACAATAAGTCTTCATGGAGTGCACTTAGTGGAATCTGTTGTATTGTTGACTTGCACCAGAGAGTTGACCAACCAGATTGTGACTATGCTCTAACAGAGCGTTGACCATCACAAGAGCGTTGACCAGACAGATTTGGAGTCTTCGAAAGAGCGAGTCACCAATGATTTGGCCGAGTCAAATCATGTCTTGCATCATATACCGTGAGTGTTGACCAACAATGAATGTTGACTAACTCCAGGCGTTGACCAAACAGATTCTATGTGCCAAGAATCGAGCCGAGGCCGGACTTTGATGAGTGAAGTTCAAGATTTCACTAAATCTTCAAGCAAATTTCTCTGAGTATAAATACTTTACGCACACTTATAACCATGTTAGAGAATAAATTGTTCTCTTAATCTTTTGTTATCATCAAAACAATTAAGGGTTATTGTTTCGAATCCACTTGATTCCAACAATCTCCCCTTTTGATGATGACAAATACATATATTGATGAACAATTTTTTCTTTATAAAAATATTTATTCAGATGATTTGAGGCTCCCTGAATTAAGCATATATAAATATTTCTAAGTGTAACAGAGCATAAGATATTACAAGATATAAGTTTCAGAGCATACAAGAATATATTAATCGTAACACATAATGTATGCATGATGACACTTGGTTGATACACTAGGTTCATCAATTGCTTTATACTCTCTATATTCTCTCTATATTCTTCTCCCCTTTTGTCATCAGACAAAAAGGTTAAGACAGTAAATAAAGAACATCACACCAAAATAGTATAAAGAAAGATAAAGAGAAAACTTTAAGTGTCATAAATAAATTTCATTAGAAATAAAAGCAGTGAGCAAATAAACAAAAACAAACTCAAAGCAAATCTATCAAAAGGGAGAAAACTAAAAGGTAAAAAGCCTAAGGTTTTCTAGGGCTTGTCCATCTTCTCCAAAACTTGCTGTAGTAAAGTAGTCAGCAAGTCAAGCCTACGATCAGTAGTTTCAGAGTGTTGTTGAGAGGCTTCCATAAACCTGTTGAATTTGTTGCTATCATCCACAAGTTTGTCATACACTTCCTTCGGTATCACTACTGATTGGTTTGTAGAGGCAGAGCCAGATGAGGATGGTTGAACAACCATTGCAGTAGGATCGGGAGGAGGTGTTACAGGTTCTCTTGGAGGAGTAGGAGGACGAGGAGGAGGTTCAGGTTCCCAAACAACATTGACCTCTTCTCTTGGAGGAACTCTCCATTTCAGGGCAGCATGCCATCTCTTATTTCTTTCTTCTTGTTCTTGCCTGTGCTTGTCAAACCAAGTGTTCACAGACACCCAGTTCTCATACCGATCTTCTTTAGCAAGATCATTGACTACTTCATCAATTCTGTCTTCTCCAAGGAAACCCCAGAAACGAGATTCCTCAGCATCTTGCGGCTTTGAAGTACTCAATGCTATCAATTAAATTTGGAAAACGTTGGGCACAATTCTTGGTTCCCAAGACCAGGCTCGAGGGTCCAGGGGTGCGGTGAGGAGAAGTGGCGGTGGCTCAATGATCTCTACATCGAGTCGATTCGGAAGAAAGATTCAACTGCTTCATGGGCCATATCAGCAGAGAGATCAATAGTATCATCCCCCACGGGTTCTGCAATAGATTCTGGTTCTCCTTGGAGAGGAGAATTTGGAGGAGAGAACAGTTGAGACATGAAGGGTACCATTATGGGAAGTCTGAAAGAGGAGTCAAGGAGAGGTTGCAAAATGCGAAGAGGTTGAGCTTCACACACAACCATATTGCCAGATTCAAGAGATGAAGACTCTTGAACCCTGGACTCAGATTCAGGTTCCTCAGAAATGGGCTCGATCTCACAGGTATGTTGAGGTCTGGTTGTTGGTGAGGGTGAAGCGGGTCTAGGTGGAGAAGCTGGTTTGGGTGGTGATTTAGGTGGTGAAGGTGTTTGGGTTTGTAGAGGAGATGATGGAGGTGTAGTTTCAGTTTGAGGTATAGTGGAACTTGGGGGTAAAGAGGCTAAAGGTTCAATATAGGGAATTTGAACCTGTGGTTGAGGTCTTTGTCTAGTCCTCGAGAGCAACATCATCTTCATCGGATGAAGAGAGTCTGAGGGTAAAGTAGGCAAGGGCTTTTTGGTAGGTATATGTGGTTGTTTCTATTGTGGTGTGGGTTTTGGAGTAGGTGTTGGTTTAGGTGCAGAAACAGATTGGGGTGTTGGATTGGGCAAGGGTTGTGGATTGAGGTTTGGCAGTTGTGGTGTAAGTGGGGGTGCATGAATAGGATTAATGGATCGAGATGGAGGGGGTTCAACAACAGTAGCGAGCAGAACAGAACAGTTGATAAGTAGTATCAAATAAATCAACTACCTTATCAATTACCTTCTTCCTTTTTGCAGCAGGGGCATCTTCAACCTTGTGTATCCTTTTCAAGGGTGGTTTCTGAGCAGGATCAACAGAGGTGGTCCTTGTTGTTGTAGTTGTGGTCCTTATAGCAACCTCAGAGACATCAGAGGTGGGCTCAGCAGGAATAGCCACTCTAGGGTCAGAGGTAGGAGCACGAACTGGAGGTGCAAAGGTCTCACGCTGGACAAGGCCTGCAGCCAAGCTTGCTTCATGATACAGTCGTGTTTCCTCTAACCTTTCCCTTATCATTTGATCAATCTCCACTTTCTTCTCTTCTTGTTCCTCTGTAAGCATAGAGGGCATGCATGCAGGTCTCACTGGGAGAGTGAGCTGAGGGGGTTCTGAGGCAATGTGAATGCCTGTGCTTCGAGTGACCCTTCTGGTTGGTCCAGTAGAGACACCAGAGTCAACCACAATCTTCTTCCCCTTCTTCACAACTTTCTTCCTTGCTCCTTCTTCACCTTGTTGAATTGCAGCAATAGCCTTCTTGGAAAGGAGTCCCATTCTCCTTAGATTGTCTGAAGAGAGAATAGGAATCACCATCGTTTTCAGGGCAAGCCCTGCTTCCAAGGTGTTGAGACCTTGAAGAAGATTTATAAGCCCTTGGTTCTTCATGATTGCTGACAACAGCTTTCCATAAGGGATATTCACATTTTTCCCTTTTCTGGAGTACATTAAGTCTCTTCGCAGATGTTCAAAAATCATCTGTGGAAGGTTGATCTTAGCTTTGAGTTCATAATTCCACATTATGAACTTGTGGGTATTGCTGACAGTATCCACAGAGCCAGATTTTGGCACCAAGCAATTCATGATGATTCTGAAAAGTGCTCGAAACCTGTTCTTCATGTCCACGGCCTTGATCCCTCCAGGCTTCTCATAGATAGTCTCATTTACAACATCCCAGCCACCAGCATCCTTTTCCCAACCAGGGGTTTCAACCGCTCCATCATTAGGGCAATGGGTGACCTCAGCAATTAGGTCCCGAGTGACCACAATGCGCCTGCCTTGAACATGACTCAGAATGGTCTTATCTTTACTCCAAGCATAAGTCCAGAACTCTTTCACCAGATTCTCATAGACTGAGTTGGTCATGTAGAAGAAATCCATTATCCCCATGTCAATGAAGTCTGCTCCGAAGTCGTATCCTTCATTTGCCATATCCTCAAACCTTACTTTGTGTTCCACCAACACTTTGAGGTCAGAGGGTTGAAGATTTTCCAAATAAGCATTTCACGCTCTTCTTCAGAACTTGAACTTGCGGTTGTTGTTGTGGAGCGACCATTGTTGAAATCGGAGAAACACAGAGTGCGAAGATGAAAGGGGTTTAGGGTTCAGAAATGTGTAGACTTCTCTTTGAGAGATAGAGTGGGTAGTGGGTGATGTGAGTGAGTGAGTGGGTTATAAACGTGTTCGAGAAGTTTAAGCATTATGCGCCATTTTTCAAATGAATTTTTGAAAATAAATTTGTCTTTTTCAAGCGTAATCACAAAATTAAAGAGGCGCAGTAAAACTGTCATTGCGCAGTAAAAGCAATTATGACTCAGTAAAAGCAAATGTCAATCACTAACGCATCAACCAGTCTCAGAGAGACACGTGTACTTAAGATTCCCAGAGACAGCTATGTAATGAACATACGAACAGTTAATGAAAAGAATATCAACAGATTTAACTACGACAGAGCCAACACACTCAAGCAGAGTCAACAAGTCAAACAAGTCAAACAGAATCAATTAGTCAAACAGAGTCAACTTTATTCACGCAGAGTCAACTTGTCAAACAGAGTCATCTTAGTCAAACAGAGTCAACTTAGTCAAACAGAGTCAACTATATTCACGCAGAGTCAACTTGTCAAACAGAGTCATCTATATTCAGATTAAACACCTATTCCTTTATAAGAAGGAAATTCAAGTTCTTTCTTATAAAGTTGAATCTATCTTCAGCAAGGGGTTTTGTAAAGATATCTGCCCATTGATGGTCAGTATCAATAAATTTAATTTCAAGAATCCCTTTCTGAACATAGTCTCTAATAAAATGATGTTTAATTTCAATATGTTTGGCTCGAGAATGCAAAATAGGGTTTTTAGTCAAGCATATAGCAGAAGTATTATCACAGTATATAGGGATTTTACTCTCTTTAATCTGATTGTCCTCAAGTTGATACTTCATCCAAAGTAGTTGTGAGCTACAACTTGCAGCAGATATGTACTCAGCTTCTGCTGTTGATAGTGCAATTGTGCTTTGTCTTTTGCTGGACCAAGAGACAAGATTTGCTCCAAGAAATTGGCAGCCACCACTTGTGCTTTTCCTTTCAATTCTCGCTCCAAAGAAAGTCAAGATCACGTAAAACCTACTAACTTGTAATCATCTGAGTTCTTATAAAGCAAAGCAAGATTAGTAGTTCCTTTAAGATACCTAAATATCCTTTTAACCGCAGTTAAGTGAGATTCTCTAGGATCAGATTGAAATCTTGCACATAAGCACACACTAAACATAATATCGTGCCTTGAGGTCAGTAAGATAGAGGAGTGAGCCAATCATATCTCATTATACCTTTTGGTCTCCTTTTTTCCTTGATTCATCTTTGCCAAGAGCTCATGTTGGATGCATTGGTGTGCTCATAGGTTTGGTTTCCTCTAGCTTGAACTTCTTCACAGCTTCTTTCACATACTTAGTCCGATGGATATAAGTTCCATCTTGACATTGTTTTATTTGAATGCCAAGGAAGAATTTTAGTTCTCCCATCATACTCATCTCAAATTCATTCTCGCATAAGCTTAGAGAATTCTTTGCAAAGAGACTCATTAGTAGCACCAAAGATAATATCATCTACATAAATTTGAACTACAATGAAATGCTTTTTAGATGATTTTCTAAAGAGGTTGTATCCACTGTCCTCTTTCAAAACCATTTGACATTAAAAAGGAACTCAATCTGTCATACCAGGCTCTTGGAGCTTGTTTAAGACCATAAAGTGCCTTTTTAAGTTTGAAAACATGTTCAGAAACTCGGTATCTTCAAAACCAGGTGGTTGTTTCACAAACACTTCCTCATTTATGAAACCATTTAAAAATGCACTTTTTACATCCATTTGGTACAAAGTAATGCCATGATGTGCGGATAAGAGAGTAATATTCTAATAGCTTCAAGTCTAGCTACAGGAGCAAAGGTTTCAGATAATCAATACCTTCCTCTTGTGAGTAACCTTGTGCAACAAGTCTAGCCTTGTTCCTTACCACTTTGCCATCTTCATCAAGTTTGTTTCTAAAACCCACTTGGTTCCAATGGCTAACTTGTCCTCTGGAGGAGGCACAAGCTTCCACACATCGTTCCTTTGAAATTGATTTAGCTCTTCTTGCATAGCAATGATCCAACCATCATCGATGAGGCTTCATCAATTGTTTTTGGCTCTATCTCGGAGAGTAAGGCCAGGTCGAGTGTTCTCTCGGAGAGGATCTTGTTCGACTTTATCACTAGGTTCACCAATGATTTGGTCCTTTGGGTGATGGGGTTTGAACTTCCAGTCGATATGATTATTTCCTTATCACCGTAATCAGCACCAGAGACTTCACCAGAGATCACGCCTAAACATCACCAGTCAAGACTTGTGATATCAACTCTTGTTTCCTTGTTTATCCAGAATCTGCAAAAACTTCATCTAGCTCGACGAATCATTGTCGGGCTTTTTATCATCAAATCTTACATGCATAGATTCATCAACAACTAATGTTTCTTTGTTGTATATTCCAGATGCTTTAGAGCATCGAATATCCCAAAAGATAGCTCTATGTGATTTAGAGTCAAATTTTCCTAGACTGTCCTTTGTATTGAGAACAAAGCAGTCACACCCAAATTGATGAAAATATGAAATGTTGGGTTTTCTTCCTTTCCACAATTCATAAGGAGTCTTATTCAAGATAGGTCTAATATAGATTCTATTTTGAATGTAACATGCAAATGTTTACCGCTTCGCCTAAAAGTACTTAGCAATATTTGTTTCGTGAATCATGGTTCTGGCCATTTCTTGCAAAGATCTATTTTTCCTTTCTACAACACCATTTTGTTGTGGTGTTCTAGGGGATGAAAAGTTATGAAAAATACCATTTTCTTCACAGAAGTTTTGAAAGGATTCATTTTCAAATTCACCACCATGATCATTTCTAATAGTAGTAATACAAAAACCTTTTTCATTTTGTACTTGTTTACAGAATACAGAAAACACTGTAAAATATTCATCCTTGTGGGTTAAGAATTTTACCCATGTCCATCTAGTATAGTCATCGACAATGACTAGACCATATTTCTTTCCAAACAGAGAGGCAGTTCTGGTTGGTCTAAATAAATCTAAATGTAAAAGCTCAAGGGGCCTTGAGGTGGAAACAATATTTTTGGAATTAAAAGAAGATTTCGTTTGTTTCCCTTTTTGATATGCTTCACAAAGAGCATCAGATTTGTACTTGAGATTTGGTAAGCCTTTAACAAGTCCTTTCTTGTTAAGCTTTGAGATTAACCTCAAGCTAGCATGACCAAGTCTCTTGTGCCAAATCCATTGCTCTTCATCAATTGACAAAAAGCATTTTACATTTTGATCAGCCAACTCAGAAAGTTTGATTTTATAAATATTGTTCTTTCTCTTTGCTCTAAAGAAAATGGATCCATCCTTTTTGCTTTTGGCTATACATTCATTATTGTTAAAGGCAATATCATAACCACTATCGCATAATTGACTATACTCAGTAAGTTATGGTTCAGGCCGTCAACCAATAAAACATTATCAATAGAGGGTAGAAATTTCTCACCAATTCTTCCGCAACCAATGATTTTACCTTTTTGGTTTCCTCCAAAACCAACATTTCCACCTTCTTTAAGTTGAAGATCTTGGAACATACGCCTTTCTCCCGTCATGTGTCGTGAGCACCCACTGTCTAAGAACCAGGACTGGTGTCTTAACTCTGTTGCTAAGCAAATCTGCAACATAGACAATCTTGTCCTTAGGTACCCAAATCTTTTTGGGTCCTCTTTTGTTAGTTCTAGAAGGAGACTTGTCCTTCTCATTTTTCAGTTCATAACATGCACTTCTAATGTGTCCCTTCTGATTGCAGAAAGTACAAAGCAAACAGTCACTATGATTATTAGTATCCTTGGTTTCCAGATGTATATTTTGAAAGGTGGGTTCTTCTGGTTTGTAACCAAGACCCTTTTTACCATTTTGGCTTACGCCCCAAATCATAGATGCTTGTTTACTACGTGTGACACATTCAACAAGAAATTTTTGAAATCCCTCTTCATATTTTGAAGAGTTGCATTCTACTGATTCTCATCTTTGAATCAAGTACTCACCAATCGGTGGTTTTCAGTTTTGAGTTTTTCATTCTCCTCAGTAAGTATTTGAAATTGTTTTTGAAGATTTGAAGATCTCTTTTTCAAGGATTTATACTCATTGTTGAGTTTGGAAGACTCGTCTAACAGTTCATCAAAGGCTAATTGAATATTAGAAGAAATGTTAGAATCTACCTCTTCTTGTTCTTCTTCTTCACTGTCTGACTCTATATTGGCCATAAGAGCCATGTTGGCCTGTTCTTCATCATCATCATCGATGATGACTCGAAATCATCCCATGTAGCCATGAGACTCTTCTTCTTCTTACCCTTAAAGCCACCTTTCCTTGATTTCTCAAGTTGTGGATATTCTGACTTGTAGTGGCCAGGTTTCTTGCATTCATAGCAAGTAACTTGGCTTTTGTCCTTGAAGTCCTTCTTTTCTTTTGAGTCGTGTTTTTCCCTTGAGTCCTTCTTAGGGAACTTTCTTCTAAACCTTCCTTTGCTTTTCATCATGCGTTGAATCTTCCTTGATATTAAGGAAATTTCATCGTCAGTATCTTCACTACTCTCTTCAGATGAATCTTTGTCAGTGTCAAGTTAAGCTTGGAGAGCTTTAGAAGTAGATGCTTTGTGTGAGGATTTTAAAGCAATGGTCTTAGTTTTCTTGGGAGGTTCTTCTTCTTCAAGCTCAAGCTCGTAAGCTCTTAGTGAACTCAAAAGATCTTCAAGTCGTAATTCATTCAAGTCCTTGGCTTCTTGAATAGCCGTGACTTTGGGTCTCCATCTCTTTGGCAGACTTCTCAAGATTTTCTTAACATGGTCAGCAGTAGTATAGCTTTTCTTGAGAACCTTCAAGCCATGAACTAATGTTTGAAATCTTCCAAACATAGTTTCGATGCTTTCATCCTCTTCCATCTTGAAGAGTTCATATTGTCTAACCAAGATATTAGCCTTGGTTTCTTGTACTTGGGAAGTGCCTCATAGGCTAAAGCCGTGAGTCCCAAATTTCTTTGGCGATCTTTGTTATTACCACATTTCTCAAACTCTTTTTCAGAGATAGCACATACAAGAAAGTATCTTGCTTTTTGGTGCAAGGTATATTCCTTTTATGATCATCACCCAAGACTCCCTAGGAATAGGATTTCTTTTGGAGTCAATCGTTCTGTATCGCTTTCGAACCATATCCCAAAGTTCAAACTGTTGAGATTCGAAAAAGTTTTTCACTTTATCTTTCCAGTAGTCATAGTTAGATCCAGTGAACAAAGGGGGACGGTTAACGTGACCACCGGGTTCGTTGCTTGCCATAGGATAGTATAGGATCTTTTCCTCTCACACTGTTAAGTGCTCAACCAAGAGGCCGAGCTCTGATACCAATTGAACGTGGCAAAAACACAAGAAAGGGGGGGTTTGAATTGGGTTTTAAAAAAAACTTTTTCGCAAATACAAATGTTTATGAAAAATAACTATTGAATGAACTGTGCAAGGAATAAAGAGTAGAGAGAAGAAAGAGACACAGAGATTTATACTAGTTCACTATCACCTGATAGCTACGTCTAGTCCCTTCACTCACTTGAAGGATTTCTCCACTATAATCAATCGATTACACTTGAGAGTATATTTACGCTAACTGGCTATACTCACAACTTCTTAGAACGACTCGATGCAGTTGAGCCTCTAAGGTATATAGCCACTTCTTGGGCTAAGTACAGATTCAACTAAGAGCTTTGAAACAATATAGAGATAACTCTCTTCAGAGAGGATTTACAATGAAAATTCTTTTAACACAAAATAACTTTCTTAAAGAAAGAATAAAACAAGTAAGTGCCTTGTTCAAAGATCTCGAGAGACTTGGATGAATTCTTGATTGCTCACTGTCTCTTGATTGGGTAGTGTTTGAGAAGATAGATGTTGATGCTCTCACTACTCAGAAAAATATTCAAGTTGCTAGCTTGCGTACAACTATGTTGAAAATCGTTTGTTGTTCTCTAAAAAAAAATTACTTCAGTGTATGAGGTAGGATATATAGCTAGGATTGAAAAAGTGTCGTTGTGACACAACGTCTCTTTTTGTCCGAGGTCAAAGCTTCAGATCCTGGAACTTTGGCTTTTGCAGGTTACGTCGCTTTCAAGACTGAGATAAGCATACTGAGTATTATACGCAATGTCAGTAACTTTGTCCTTAGTGAGCTTTTCAAAATGTAGACACTTCAAGCACAAGTTTCCTTGATGATTTTATCCTTTGACATTCTTCTTGTCTAATGATACCTCGTATAACAATGTACTTCAATTTCACTATCAGAGCTCTTCGTTCAAAGACTTCACTGTTCACCAGAATCAAGTATTCTTCAATACAGAGCTGAGAGGGCTATCACATAGCAGATTCTTGTTGAAGCACAATAAGTCTTCATGGAGTGCACTTAGTGGAATCTGTTGTATTGTTGACTTGCACCAGAGAGTTGACCAACCAGATTGTGACTATGCTCTAACAGAGCGTTGACCATCACAAGAGCGTTGACCAAACAGATTTGGAGTCTTCGAAAGAGCAGGTCACCAACAGATTTGACCGAGACAAATCATGTCTTGCATCATATACCAGAGTGTTGACCAACAACAGAATGTTGACTAACTCCAAAGCGTTGACCAAACAGATTCTATGTGCCAAGAATCAGAGCCAGAGCCGGACTTTGATGAGTGAAGTTCAAGATTTCACTAAGTCTTCTGAAGCAAATTTCTCTGAGTATAAATACTTTCTGCACACTAATAACCATGTTAGAGAATAAATTGTTCTATTAATCTTTTGTTATCATCAAAACAATTAAGGGTTATTGTTTCTGAATCCACTTGATTCCAACAGTTTTTGGAAACTGGAAAGCAACCTACTCGTGGACAATTGTATATTGAAACACATAAAAAAAAGGATGGATCAGTTGTAAATGATGCAGCAAAGGCTATAATGGTAAGTTTAACTTGAAAAATATTGTTTTTATGTTGCATTCTTTGAATTTAACTATAATAGTTTTAAACTTGATAATCTTGTATACTTATAGGAATAAATTTAAGTGGGTTTAACTCCAAGCAATAATAATGAATCTGTGGTTTCTCCTAATGATGTGGTTGGTAGAGTGTTGGGGGCTGAGCACTCTGGGAGAGTGCGATGCATGGGTATGGGAGCAGCTCCTGCTAATACATTTAGGAATACTAGACTCTGACTTTTAGATTTGAGTCTTTCTTCATCCGATGTTGCTACATCATCTTCTAACCTTTGGTGAGAGAAGTATACCGACTTGCGATCCCAAGTTCAAAGCACCATGGGGCACTTAAAGTTTACATGATAATGAAAGAAGGAAGGATCCCTGAAGAATTAGTTGGCTTCTTTGGTTCATCAAATGTAAGTATGTTTATGAATCTTATGGTCAATACTTTTCTATAAGCCAACTTGATATAAAGAGCATTTATGTCATCATGTTATTGTTGGATCAAGTTATGACAAATTTTTTTTTCCTTATTCATTGAGGCTCTTGAGTCAGTTTTTGCCTCTTCATATGCCATCAAGTAGGTAATTTATTATTTATTTGTTCTGCTTTACTTGGGATGTGCCTCTTATTGCACTTACTATTAGTTTTATAGTTCGGGATTTAGAGACTCATTTATTTGATAATTTACAGTTCAGTTGTTTGGATCTTGGGATGGCTTTATCACGACCTGAGTCTTAAGTTTGTGTTACTTGTCCTAACAGATTTGTTGTTTATATATACCCCAAAATGAGTTTTATTGTCTGTTTAGAGATGTTAGCTTATTATTATCGTTAAATATTGATAATGAGAGTTTTTTAGATTGTTTCTTGCTTGTGCTTTTTCTACATGCAATTGGCATTTAGTGTTTATTGCTTAGGTTTAAATTGTTCTTCTATTTAGTGTGTTCACATAAATACCACATTTTGTGCAAAAAAAGATTTTGGGAAGGCATTAAGTTGTTGTGATGAATTAAAGTTGAGAAGGAACAATTCTCTCCCCATGGAATGTGATCATGATTGCTCCCCTAGAATTGGACACATGCTTTTTGTATAAGACAATTAACATATGATTTCAATTAGAAGCCTCTGGTCATTCTGAATCCTAAATCTATTCATTAGTATCATTTTACATTGTACTTATCATCACCTAAATCTAGAGGCTCATAATGCAAAATTCAGTTTGGGGACTATAGACCATATATCTGTATGTGTTGCTTTCCAGATGGATTTTAGCCATATTCTTTGGACTCTTTGGTTATGTAATTTGTTGGTGTGGTTTTATTTTCATTTTAACTTTCAGTTTTAGATACTGTTTCAATAGAAATTTGTTTTGTTTTGTTTCTTTGGTTTCAAATTTGGTACCAAGTTTGTTCATTTTGAATATTTTAATTGTAATTTTAAGTATTTTAACTAAGTATTGTTCTTTGGTTATTTCAGCCAATAGATGCTACAAGTGAGCCTAATTCGTCTTTGGATGCAAGATGATCATCTGGTGCTAGCAACGTTAGAAAATGTTTAAGTTTTTTTTAGTATTAGACTTCTTTTGGAGTTCTATAAGACTTCTTTTAGGTTCCTTTAGTACTATTTTTGAGGTGTATTATCACATTTGATGTTTGAACTACAAATATTTGTAGTACGTTTATATTACATGGTTATATTTTTAATGGATTTTTAAAGTACTTTTATAAAATTTATTTCATGTTGTACAATTGCTACAAATTTTTATTTTGTTGGAACAGAGTATTAGAAAATAGATATACTTTGTAACAAAATTATTCAAATAGCAAGGTATATAATACAGAGATGCTAATAATAAAATCACAAATCAACTCAAAAACCTGATTACAAATGACAATATAGAAGGGAGCTTTAGAACTCATGACTGGCAATTAGAGGAGATTAAAAACCCCCACAAAATAACTACTTAAGAGCTGAGGTGTGGACGCGGATTGCGGAGGTTATCCACCGCCGCAATAAAACCGCCACGAAATAACACGCGTACCGGCGGTTCCCAAAAACTTCCGCAAATAGATTGCAGCGAACGTAACTGGGGAGGTTTTAGAAACCCCTGCAAATAATTTAGTGGAGGTCAAACCGCCGTAAAACGTAAAAAAAAAAAAAAACCGCCGCTATTTTGCCCTTTTTTGTAGTGAGTAGTGATGCCAGTGCTTGTGGTCTAGGGATGATGCGGGCATGAGTGGATGAGGATGGAAACTAAGAAGCTGAGGGGAGAAATAAAGTGTGGAGGGTGTATAGTATTATTGTTAGAATTAGATCAATCCAATACTAAATAATACTGATCTACCAAAAACCATTTATCTAACCTGTACACCTTGTCGTTGTTAGATAATATAATATAATAGTACTAAAGATAGTTTAGTCTTTTGTATCTTTAGTATTTATACTTCTCCATTGCCTTGTATTGTTAAGACTTTGAGCATTCTAAATCTATTGGATCCCTAGCCTCCATGGCTTTCAACCCTCTCTTCTCTTGTTTCTATATTGCTTTTCATTTTTAACATTGTATCAGAGCCGGATTTTGTAGGCATCTTGTGAAAATTAGGCACAAGCCCACGCTGCGCGTGAGAGTTGGTAGTGAAGTTACATTTGAGTCCCACATTGCTAGATTTTCTGGGCTGTGCAGTGTATATATGTGGTTGAACTAGGGACGGAGCCAAACTTGGATCACATCAGGGGCCAACTATAAAAATCAGAGTCCATCCAACAAATATGTATGCATCAACTTCAATATAAAATATTCATAATTATATGTTTCAAAACATTAGAAAATCATAAATATACTTAGAAAAATCATATTTGTACTCCCAAACAAATAAAATTAGAGCTGATTGAATTAATAGATAAATTAATGTCTAAATCAAATAGAAGTAATAATAAATACACAAAATTTTCATAAAAAAGTAGCAGTCATAATGGCTCAAGTTCATCAACATTTTATAAAACAAAATGACAAAAAAAAAAAAAAACTAAATACAAACAAACTAAATCATGTGAATTTATACCAAAAAAACTAAATCATGTGAATTGTGATGGCCCAATAGAATAGAACTAATATATAAAAACTAAAATGGCCCAAAGAATAGAATGAATATAAAAAAAATATAATGGCCCAAAATGACCCAATGACCCAATTGACACATGGTGAATTTCTTAATATTGAAAAAAGAAACATTGACCTGTTAGTTACCCTAAAACACAAGGCGTACTGTACCTTCTCTAATCTCTTCGTGACTTCGTCTCGTATGAAGAAAAGGTGGAAGCGAGTGAGACAACGGCATTGACCAGGTGGAAGCGAATCACGCAACCCAACGGCGACGCACTGTGCAAGCGGTGTGCTTCTGCGACGGCGACGCACGCACAAGCAGCGACAACGACGTACGGTGCAAACGGCAGCGGCGACGGTTCGTGGCGCGGTGTGACATCCTGATTTTCAATAATACTAGGAAAGATAATTAGATTAATAATTAGGCGATAAATGGAAAATTAGAGGCTTTAACTAGGATAAAATGAGCTTCAATGAGACCCAGAAACCCTAAAAGGGAGATAGAAGTCCTTAGAATGGTCTAGAATACCCTAGAGAGGTGTAGAGAACCCTAGAATCGTCTAGAAGGTTGAAAATAAGATATTTCTGGATAGCCTCCATCGCGACGCGATGAGGCCAGTACAAAATGGTCGCGACGCGAGCTAAGTCGGTGAGTAAGGCGGTGATCAGCGCCGCGGATCTTCTGCCACGTGTCCTATCTAGCGACATGACAGGAGTTACGTGTAATCCCATCGCGATGCGACGGGCCAAGTTATGCCTATAAATAGGCCTTGATTCCCTCCATTCAGCCCAAGATCTTCTAAGGGCTTTTGGGAGAGCGTGAAGGGCGTGGAGGAGCTCAAGAGAGGAAAGAATGAAGGATGAGAGGGACAACAGTCTTCTAGGCCAGGTAAGGGGAAGATACCTTAATCTCTAGGAAAAATAGGTAGTAGAGTAGGACTGTTGCATGAGTAGGGTTCCTTAGCCCTACTAGGGGTTAGTAATAGCAACACCTCAGGAGAGGGGTTACAGTGTACGATAGCTAAGGATAGTTACCGTAGACCTATCAACCAATGTAGTTTACGATAATGAGATTAGTAGACGGTCGCTTATGCGACGTAGGGAATAATTAATATATTAAATGAGGATTTATGATATTCTGTTTTATGCTTAATATTTATGTGTTGGTTGCATATGATATCTGTGAGTTTGATGAATGGTCTAGAGTCAACGGTGACGTCCTCTAGTTAGAGGTTTGAGAAACCCTAGACAGTAATAAAGTATTACTGTCAGTATCCTGTTTGTCAGTGGTGATAGCCGGGTCAGTGTATCCGAGGTTGGTGTACCGAGGTATTGATGGAATGGTATGAGATAGTCGGTGGCCTTGAGGGGTATGTACTCGGCCAAGACCTTGAGGGGTATGTACTCGGCCTTTCCGACGAGGCTCTCCATGTCCGTGGTACCAAAAGTACGCGGTGGTTTGGAGATAGTCGGTGACCTTGAGGGGTATGTACTCGGTCATCCAAACGAGTCTCCAGGACTCCACGTCTGACAGGAGGACAATCTTGACCATTCTCTGTAAAGGGAATGATGTCCTTGTGCACGGGACAATACCTTACTCTGGTAATTGGATATGGTAGTATGAGATGCCGTAACCAATAATCAGAGATGGTAGCGCATCAGGATATGTTCCCGGGACAACCAACTTATCGTACTCGGTGCCCTAAGACTGGCAATCGGTCTAGGGAGTAGGGCGTTAATGGCCCGCACTGATCAGCGATCTGTGGTATTCTGTGTCCACTGGGTCTGTGGGGCCGGTGATCAGCTCGAATGACCAGTGACGTGTGTCAGTCTGTGATCTGTGACCGTGTGGTCGGGTTATCAATATGACGTGATTTGTGACAGTATACTCATGAGTCAGAGCATGATGTGAGTTATGATGGTGATGTTTGATTGTACTGTTTGTACTGTGCATGGTAACAGTGCCTCTGCTATACTATTTCCTGATTGTTGGAGGTTAATTGATATCTTACCCCAATGTTTTCTTGTGTATTTCTATTATATGTTATTAAATAGCAGATGGACAAGCACAACCTGTAACTGGTGGTTGGAGAGTTTTTGAATAGCTTGCCTAGAGACAAAGGGGGATGCTTATGTCACGGCCAGTGTGTCTTTTGGTCACCCTTATGGGTGTTGGGTTTTATTTTGTGTTTGTATAATGGACTTTGTATACTTCTCTAATCTTAAATAAAATATGTATTTTCTTAAATATGAACTTCTGTAATAATTAAATAAAGTAATGCCCTGTTTTACCGTGGTGTTATACGCGGCGGTGACCGGAGAAAGGTACAAAATCCGACGACAGTGAGTGGATCGGAAAATAGAGCGCAAGGTTTTTATACTGTGAGGTTTGAGTTTTTTTGCTATTGAGTATTTTTGCTGGTCTATTTGATTGTGCGAGTTCCGAGAGATTGTAACATGACTTTTCTTTTCCGACCGTATATTGATTTTCCCTTTTTCCATCCTTTTGTATTTCATCTCTTTTGTTTTGAACCGACACCTATTTGTTTTATTCACACTTTTAGAAAAAAATTTCTTGTTTGAATTCGTTATAGCCTAATCTATTTGTAAAGCTTAATTTATTTTTTCCAATTGAGTGCAAAGCCTGCACTCAAAAAATGTAAAGAATACTCTATTTCTTCTACTTATAGCTTTACTATGCAAAAGCTCTTAACAAGTCTATATATTTAAAAAAAAAAAAACTTAGTAGGCAAAGGCAGAAAGTCATAATACTACTATTTTTATAATTTTTTTTTTAAAAAATAGCAGGGTGTAATAATAGCGTGCACGTGTCCCTAAGTTGAATTCTCTCATCTTATAAACTAGCTTTTGTACGTGAGATCAGAGCCCATTTAACCGTTCTTACCATCGTTCAAATACCATACAATAAACAAAGCCAACTTTCCGCTTGAAGATTTTGAAGATGTCATGTATGCATATCAAATCAAATAAACAGGAAGTTCATTCATTATTCATTATAAGCAATAAAACAAAATCCGACACGTACAATTACTCACACGAAGACCCCAGAGCGATGCAATAAATTACAGAGATTTGACATACACGCAGGACAAATTCACTACTGATGTCATTAATATTATGGGAATTTTCAATACCATGCATCTGAACTGAGAATAAGAATCGACAGTTATGATGATGATGCAATAAAGAGAATGCACATTGCACAGTAGCAGCAAGTGTTCAAAATGCAACAAGAGGGACAAAACAAAGTAGTACATAATAATTAGAGGGATATGAAGGAGATGGAGGGATTTTCCATCACAAGAGGGTTAGTGGCTACAAGCAACGCACCAAGGAGCTGTCCTTGTTGATGGTGAACAGAAACTACCAAAATGGGAAATAGAACCCTAGCCACGTGCTCCACTGCAACCCACTTTTTCCAAATCAAGAAAGAAAGCTATTCACATCACAGGAGCAGTCACCAAATAGCAACTTGTTAGTCAGCGTTATCTTCATCCAACCTAGCCTCTGAGAAAAGCAGCAGACTGTACAGATATTCCCCCACAACACAACCGAATCTTCAAAGCAAAGAAATGCCCTATTCCAACATTCAACCAAATACCGACTAACCACTACGGATTTTGGAAACTCCAGTCCAGTCTAAAGACCAAAGCAGTCTACCTAACCTAGATACCCAAATGCAGCCCCATAACGTAACCAGCATGTAAAAAATTAAAGTATAATCAACACTGAATCCATCAGAATTATATATTTATTAATATGCACAATACAGAAAGGTTCATTCTGGACGTTCCAGGTAGGATATAGTAGTATTTTTTTAAGATCGCTATCTATATCTTTAAAGTATTATTATTATTATTATGATTATTACACAGATTGAATATAGAATATCAGAAGTTTGGAAGCGAACGATTAACGCACTTTATTTAAAAGCACACAGACTCAGTTGGTGTCCAAGTTCAACCTCGATAAAATAATTTGAGCTCAGTCTTTACTTAATTACCTCACGACTAAATTCAGAATTATTCAGGCCTTTCTCGTCAAAGACCCAGAAAAAAAAAAAACACATCGCATTTAATTAAACAAGAAAACACATTCTTTTAACACGTTCTTCATTATTAAGTGAAGTGATTAAAAGACTGCGTATGTATTACACCTAAAGTTATGGAAAATTTTCGGCTTCAACTGTTTTGTTCTTGAAAAAGATACTTATCAAGTTCACTTTCTTCTGAGGAGAAAAAAATAAACCAAAATCTCAGTCCAAGAGTAGTAATTAAGCACTGCTTTAATTAAAATCTAAATCTAAACCAGTGTTACTTAAGAATCATTAAAACTAAACCAATCTCAAGAAAGAGAGCAAGAAACAAAAGCAACCCTAAATTAATTAAAAAAAAAATCCACAAAATAGCAACAAAAGTGACGAGTGAATCAGAAAGGTGGCCTTGCCGCTGGAGCCCAAATCACATCCGAAGGAAAGTGACTGTTGTACATACACGACTCCGCACCGGACACCGGCGGAGACTGCACATCGCCGCCGCCAGAGAATGAATTGTTCCGCACGTCCTCTTCCAAAGGCAGCCTATGATACGAGGGATTGTTAAACGAAGCAGCAATCACGTAAACCGTGCCGGCGGCTAGCAACTTTCCGACGACGTGTCCTCCGACGATCTGACCCTGAAGTCCGGCAAGGGAGATGGAGAAACCGTTGGGAACCGGCGGAGAGGTTTCCGGCGGGTGAGGAATGAAGGTGGCGGATATCGAAAGGATCTCGAAGCGGCCGTGGAAGGTAATAACAGCGCCATGCGTGGCGGAGGGTTGACGGAGGGAAACATTAGCGACGGTTCCTGAACCGGTTAGAACGACTAAGCCGGTGTTTCTGCGGCGGCTGAACCGGGCTATTGACTCGACAACATCGCTTCCTCCCGGGACTTCAAGAATGTGTGGGCTCATGGCGGGCTCGGGCTCCCGCGTTATTACGAGAGGCGATTTCTGCTTATTTTTTGACCCAGGTGGGCGGCCTCTGGGCCTACGAATAACCTCAATGGTGGCCCCGTCTCCAGGGCTTCCTCCGGAGATGGGCTTTTGGGCTGTTATTCGTGTAGCCCCACCGCTGCTTGGGCTGTCATCTTCCTCGGAGGTTTGGCATTCGCGGGAGGGTTGAAAAAGGTGGTGGTGGTGTTGTTGAATTTTGGAGAACATGATTGGAGTGTGATTCAAGTTTCCACTCAAGCGTGTTGTTGTGATATCCTTTTGATTATGTGTTTTTGTTGAACTATTTGTGTTCTTTAAATAACTCGGATCTAGTTGTGATGGATTTGGGGTTTGTGAGAGTTGTGTTGTAAGTAGAAGAAAAGGATTCTAAACGGAAAAGAGGATAAGAGGAAAATAATAGAACGAAGGGGAAGGAAAGAAAGAAAAGATAGAGTTGTTTGGATTTGCTTATTAAAGAATTGGGATTGGGTTTTTATGGGAGAGATTAGAGAGTGAGAAAAAGAGAGGAAGGTGGGTGAGCTTGGAAACCAAGTAAAGGGTGAAGACTAATTGGCGCCGCTGGTTGGAGCAGAGTGGGGTCCCTCGCTGACAGATAAGACAGATGGAGAGAGAGTGAGATGGGACGTGGAGGGAAAATCGGAAAGTCATCATTTTCTTTTGATAGGAGATGGGACTGGGGAGAGTGATTTTCTTTTAAAATTATTAAGCTAAGTCTATTTTTTGAAAACACGATATTGTATACTACTCCCTCCGGTCCTAAATATAAGAGACAAAATCCTAATTCATCAAAACCAAGAAAAATACTCTTTTTTCCAATGAAAAACACCTTTTTATCTCACATATCTCTTATATTTTGAAACCCTAAAAAACACCTTTTTTTCTCTTACATTGAGAACCGGAGGGAGTAGTATTTAAGATTTAAGATATAGTCCCTCTTTTTTTGTTGTCAAAATTGCTACAAGTCATTGATCGATTGCATTCGTTTTTTGTAAAACAAAAATTCTAGAAGTTGGCGGCTGGTGGATGATCTCATTCGGTTGCGCTACTATTATAGCTTACATTTTTTTTTATAACAAAATTACAACTTACATTTTGTGCTATACCATACATTGGTCTTGCTATATTATGGTCTTACGTTATGTTTGATTATGAGAAGAAATTATGAAGAGAGAATGATGTGAGAAAGAGTATGAAAAGAGAGAAATATGTGAGAAATAAAGTAGATTTAGAGTATTGTTTGGTATAAGAGAAATAGAAGAGAAATATAAGAGAGAGAAGTGTGTTTAATTTGTGAAAGGATAAAAATATCCCTTTACTAAAAAACCAATATATAATTCCATACTACTCCCTCCGGTCCTAAATACAAGAGATAAAACCCTAATTCATCAAAACCAAGAAAAGTTATTGAAATAAGTTCATTCTAAACTTTATTCCACAAATACCCCTATTTTATTCCTAAATCCAAGAACCATCCTATATCTGACTAATGACAGCTCGAGAAGAGGGAGCCTAAAAAAATGACGCCCTCACGCAAGTCACAACTGGGCTCCCCAATAAAAAGGCTAATGACACTAAGCTTCCCACCAAATTTAAAGTAAAATTTGCGGGATGCAGATTTAAATCACCGCCATTTTCAAATGCCAAAATAAACTTAAAAGTCACCCATCCATGAGCATATATAAGAGACCCGATTCAAATATGCCATAATCTTTGAGGTTGAACAATGCCACTTGATATAGATTTGAACGTTGCTTTTACCAACACTGGTGAATCACTACCTTCAGAAAATGATATAAATGTCCTATGACTTGAAGATCTTATGAGTTCGTTGAAAGCTCACGAACTTGAGCTAAACGAAGAAGAACCTGTCAGAAAGGGCAAGTCTATTGCTTTGAAAGTCACTCAACATAAAGCTAGTTCTTCCAAAGCCCTTCAGGCTGAAGGAGAAGAATCAGAAGATGAAGCTTTAGAAAGAGATGTTGATACATCAGAAGATGAGCTCGTGTTTATATCCAGGAAGATACAAAGAATGTGGAAGAAGAGAAACTTCAGGAGGAAGTTTCAGAAGAAAGATACTAAGGACATAAAGCTCGTGTTTCGATGATCTTCTTAAGGACTCTGCCACTCTCTCTGTTGAGTATAAGAATTTGAAAAAGAAATTTTCAAAATTATCACAAGACTTTCAAGCTTTAAACAAAGAAAAATCTGTACTCAATAAAGAGAACCAGGAAAATTTGGCGAAAATCAAGATCGATGGATAACCTGGCCGCTAATAAGCAACCAGAAGCTGAGAGCTCTCAAGCTGAAAGCTCTAAAGTTACAGGCAACCTTAAATGCAAATCAAATGATTATGAATATGTATTTCAAAAGTTTCTTGCAGAGAATGTAACTCGAAGCAAGCAAGCGTCAATGATTTGGGGTGTTAGTAAAACGACAACTCATGGTCTTGGTTATATATTAGATGAACCTCCATTAGAAAGTGATTCAGCATCTGATAAATCCAATAATCATTGTAAATACTTGCAGTGTACTTACTGCAATAAACCTGGTCATTTGAAAAGTGCATGTACTGTTTTTAAAACTGTGAAGGATAAGCTTCCTTCAAAAACTAGCATCTGATAAATCCAATAATCATAGTAAATACTTGCATTGTTCTTACTGCAATAAACCTGGTCATTTGAAAAGTGCATGTACTGTTTTTAAAACTGTGAAGGATAAGCTTCCTTCAAAAACTAACAAGAAAGGACCCAAAAAGATATGGGTACCTAAAGATAAAATAGTCTATGTTGCAGACATGCTTAGCAACAAAGTCAACACACCTATCTTGGTACTTAGACAGTGGATGCTTGCGTCACATGACTGGAGAAAAGCATATGCTCCAAGAATTAAGGCCTAAAGAAGCCGGATTCGTTGGTTTCGGAGGAAACCAGAAAGGTAAAATAGTTGGAATTAGTCGCATTGATAAAGGCTCTCTTCCCTCTATTGATAATGTACTTTATGTTGAAAGACTTAAACATAACTTATTGAGCATAAGTCAATTATGTGACAATGGTTATGAATCATCTTTACAGAAACTGGATGTCTAGTAAAAAGCAAAAAGGATGGCTCTATTTTCTTTACTGCTGAGAGGAAACAAAATATTTACAAAATTGATCTCTCTGAACTTGCAAAACTAGATGTCAAGTGTCTCATGTCTGTTGACGAAGAACAATGGATTTGGCACAAGAGAATGGGTCATGCCAATTTGAGATTAATCTCAAAATTAAACAAGCACAGTCTTGTCAGAGGCTTACCAAATCTTAAGTACCAATCTGATGCTCTCTGTGAGGCATGTCAAAAAGGAAAACAAGTTAAAACTTCTTTTCATTCAAAAAATGTTGTTTCAACCTCTAGACCACTTGAGCTTTTGCATCTTGATCTTTTTGGTCCAACAAGGACAACCTCTTTAATTGGAAAGAAATATGGGTTAGTCATTGTTGATGATTTTACTAGATGGACATGGGTTAGATTCTTTGCTCACAAATATGAGTCATACAAGGTATTTACTGTATTCTGCAAAACAGTTCAAAATGAAAAAAGATTTTGTATTTCATCTATTAGAAGTGATCATGGGGGAGAATTTGAAAATGAAACCTTTCAAAAATTTTGTGATGATAATGGCATCTCCCACAATTTCTCCTCTCCTAGAACACCTCAACAAAATGGTGTTGTAGAAAGGAAAATTAGGTCCCTCCAAGAAATGGCCAGGACCATGATCAATGAAGCTAACATTGCAAAACATTTTTAGGCAGAAGCAGTAAACACAGCTTGTTACATTCAAAATTGAATTTTTATTAGACCTATTTTGAAGAAGACTCCATATGAACTGTGGAAAGGAAGAAAACCAAACATATCATATTTTCATTCATTTGGTTGTACTTGTTATATTTTGATTACTAAGGATCAGCTTGGTAAGTTTGATTCAAAAGCTGACAAAGGAATCTTTTTGGGATATTCTGAAAGATCCAAAGCTTTTAGAATATACAATAAAGAAATTATGACAGTGGAAGAATCCATTCATGTCAAATTTGACGACAAGAAGCCTGACACAGCCATGTCAGAGCTAGATGAATTATTTTCAAAATTAAATATAGGTGATACTACAAATAGTGAACCTACATCTTCATTATCCGGTGGTGACCAGACACAAGAATCTTCAGAAGCTGAAGCCAGAAAGAGCTGAAAGTACAAAACTAATCATCCTAAAGATCAAATCATAGGAAAACATGGAGATAGAGTAAGAACCAGATCCTCTTTTAAAGAGCATGCTGATATGGCACTACTCTCAGAAGTGGAACCTAAAACGATTGATTAAGCATTGAAAGATGAAGGTTGGATTTTGGCCATGCAAGAAGAGTTGAATCAGTTCCAAAGAAATGATGTATGGAAGCTAGTTACTCTACCAGAAGATAAGCAAGCCATTAGTACTAAATGGGTATTTAGAAACAAGCTTGATGAAGATGGAAAGGTTGTGAGAAACAAGGCAAGATTGGTTGCTCAAGGTTACTCACAGGAAGAAGGTATTGATTTTACTGAAACATTTGCACCTGTTGCAAGGTTAGAAGCTATACGCATTTTACTATCATTTGCTGCACACCATGATATAACTCTTTATCAAATGGATGTGAAAAGTGCTTTCTTGAATGGTTTTATAACTGAGGAAATCTTTGTAAAACAACCTCCTGGATTCGAAGACATTGAAGAACATGTCTTCAAGCTTAGAAAGGCCCTGTATGGTCTTAAGCAAGCTCCCAGAGCTTGGTATGAAAGGCTGAGTACATTTTTGATGAAAAATAGTTTTACCAGAGGTCTAGTAGACACTACTCTTTTCAGAAAAACATCAAACAAGCACTTTATAATTGTTCAAATATATGTTGATGACATTATTTTTGGAGCTACTAATGAAAGCCTTTGCAAAGAATTTTCTAAGCTAATGTAGGCTGAATTCGAGATAAGCATGATGGGTGAACTAAAGTTCTTCCTTAGAATTCAAATCAAACAATGCAATGATGGTATCTATATACATCAAAGCAAATATATCAAGGAATTGCTAAAGAAATTCAAAATGGTGGATTGCAAACCTATGTGCACTCCTATGCATCCCACGTGCATTCTTGGTAAAGATGAAACTGATAAAAAGGTAGATCAGAAGATGTACAGAGGTATGATTGGATCTCTACTTTATCTTACAGCTTCAAGACCTGATATTATGTTCAGTGTCTGTCTGTGTGCTAGATTTCAATCAGATCCTAGAGAATCACACTTGAGTGCTGTTAAAAGAATTTTTAGATATTTGCAAGGATCTACTAATCTTGGTTTGCTTTATAAGAAATCAAAAGATTACAAGTTAGTAGGTTTCTGTGATGCTGACTTTGCTGGAGACCGAATTGAAAGAAAAAGCACAAGTGGAGGCTGCCAATTCCTTGGAGCAAACCTTGTATCTTGGTCAAGCAAAAGGCAAAGCACGATTGCACTCTCAACAGCAGAAGCTGAATATATTTCAGCAGCAAGTTGCAGCTCTCAACTTCTGTGGATGAAATATCAACTTGAAGATTATCTGATAAAAGAGAGTAACATTCCTATCTTTTGTGACAATACTTCTGCAATCTGTCTTACTAAAAATCCTATATTGCATTCACGAGCCAAGCACATTGAGATTAAGCATCATTTTATAAGAGACTATGTTCAGAAGGGTATTCTCAAAATAAAATTTGTAGACACTGATCATCAGTGGGCTGACATATTTACAAAACCCCTTGCAGAAGATAGATTCAATTTTATAAGAAGAAATTTAAATTTTCATCTTATAGAAGAATGATTAATCTCAGCGTCAGATGATATGCATCATCTCAGCATCTGGTATGACATAAGCATGTATACGTGTAAGCATTTTATTCGTCATATGCATCATAACTCAACGTCTGGTGAATCGGTTGCGTGCATCCGAACGCACACACACGTGTCGCACGTGTAAAGGACTTAAGCGTCTCATCACATCTCACTGAGTCATGATTATTTATGTTTTTCGATAAAATCTTTTTACTTGATTTTACTTTTCTTTTGGCGTCTTCATTTAATGAAAAGGGGAATCTTCATTTTTTTATTTAATTTATTTTAGAAATGCTAAGCGGTTTTTGAAAAAGGACTGTACCATTTTCTATCAACTTTCCCACTACTCCACATTTTTCGCTCCATCACTTCACTCTGCTTCTACTTGCAAAATTGTTTTCTCTCTCTCTCTCTCTGTGTGTGACTTCAAACTCTAAAACCTCCATTACCCTCTCTGCAACTGCTACCATGGTCGATAGAAAGGTTGGACAATATACTGCTGCCTACGATGTCTTCTCAGAAGCAAAACTCATGAATGAAAACATAATTGATTTTGAGAACTTCAAGCTCTATGGTTTTGATTTCGAAGAAGGTTTGGAGAAACTGGGATGGAAAAATTACTTTATCTGGGAACCAGTTGATGTGTTGAGCTATGCTATAAAGGAATTCTGGGGGAACGCCTATCTACTTCCGGGTGAAATCATTGAAGGACATATCAAAGGTTTCAAGTTACGTTTCACCATAAACTCTATCGCTCAGACCATCAAGTGCCCTTGTGAAGGAATCAGCTACCATGCTAACTGGGTTGACGCTTATAGAGGTTTGGAAAACGTCAATGAAGCTCTGTTCGAAAACTATCGTGAGTTGAAGAAGAAGAACATAACTCCCACTGCGAAAGACTTGAAAAGCCACTACAGAGTATTGCACAAAATCATCGCTAAGAGCGTGATTCTGAAGGCTGGTTCAAGCGACATAGTGAACTATGAGCAAAAGTTCATTATGAGGAACTATATGGATGGAAAGAAAATCAACCTGCCAAGGTTGATTATCAATAATCTTATCAATGCTCTCGTCTTCTCAAGGAAAAGTGTTGATAAAAAGAATATTGTCAAGGTTATCCTTTATGGAGTTCTTCTTTCCATCATGATGATAAAAGATGGTATTGTGAGAAAGCTTGCTGATTCTACCAACAAAGAAGAAAAAGATAAATACTTGGTGTTGGTGCTGTTGTTCGTCCTGAAGTTTTTGGAGTCAATAGTCTGGTCAGAATGCAGCTAATAACTGGCTCTATGATTAAGAAGGTGAAACTAGAGCAACAGGAAGGAGAAACTACTGCGAATGTTGGAGAAGCTGAAAAGAAAACCATCAGAAGCTCAATGGCTGGTGTGAAGAGACCTGTTGAATCTCCTATAAGGGAGACAAGAAGAATGAAACAAAAGGTGGCTCCTGCACCTACTGTTGAGGAACCAGAAGATGAGGACAGAATTCTCATCAGAAAGATTCTAGAGAAGAAGAATAAGCCAACAGCTGAAAAAGATGCTTCAGCGTCTGGTCAAGGGAAGCAAATCCCTCTTCCTCCTACGACCGTTGTTGCCTCTAGAGGAACAAAGAGAAGGTTGGTTAAGTCTTCTGAACTTAACTCAAAGGTACTTGACTTTATTGTTGATGAGTCAGTATCTACTTTTGATTCTCATGATGTTATTCCTGCACCTCCATTGTCTGTTTCACAACCACAAACCCAAACACAAACCAAGAAAACCAGAATGAGCCTACGACAACCCTCTACCCTCATTCCCTCAAAACCTACCCAAACACCATCCAATACACTCAACCTTGACCTACCACAAATCTCCTCAAATACCTCACTTACTACATACATTTCCAAACTTCACTCTCATCCCTTCAACCTATTGTTCAAAGTACATCCCATCAATCCATTCAAACCCTACACACCTAAAATCTATACAATCACCAAAACCACTCCCACTTCACTCACCCTTACCTACAAACCTACAGACTTCAGTGGAAGGAAGAATGTCTCGCGCATTAACAAACCTCGGTTTGTTAAGTATGAGTCATATCACAGTGTAACACCCCGATTCCGGAGCGCTACTGTGCAACCCAATCTAATGCTGAAAACATTTAATGCTTGTATGCTTTTAGTTAAAGAGTACTCTTATGTATTTCGCAAAGGAAAAATAGGAGTAAATTTTTCTTTTTCATTTTCTTTCCTTTGAAACCCTTTTCAAAATGAGACATAGAGTACTACAGTTTTCTAAATGATGCCAATTCAGACTTTTGCAATTATCAGAGTATAATGCATCACAAAATAATACTTCACATAACATAATCATTTCACACTAAGGCGAGGTTTTCTGAAAAGAGTAATTATAACACAACAATTTACAAAACCCTAAGTTAAGCTGGCCAACAACTATAACTCTTACTGAGGAACAGCTCAGCAAGACCAAACACGAAGTACTCAGAGGAATCTTCCTCCACTGGCTCAATCTTCAATGCTCCTGGCGAAGTCGCAATGCCATCGAACTCCATCTGGAAGTGACATCCATAAGGACATCCAATCCAACAACAGTACAAGGATAAATCCTTTGTCCACGAGTTTATCATAGGCTATGTCGCATGCAAACAATATATACATATATAATACAACAACATGCTTTTATATACATATACGTACTTAATAGACCGCACACAATCAACATGGTATATCAATTATTGCATGTGAGCAACCAAAACAACCAACAGATCAACAATCAAGTCACTACAATATCAAACTATTGCATGTGAGCAGGCAAATCTATCAACAGATAAGTGATCGAGTCATCACAATATCCAATTCATCGAACAATTCATCACATATCATAAATGTGGTTAGCTATGCATGTCAATGCAGTATGACTAGTTGTGTATACACCTGCAGCCTTAATAGGTCAGCAGTATGACGGGGACTACTTTCCCAACGTCCAAACAAAATAGCCTCTGCTTAGGCTTGCCACTACTTTGGCTGGCCACTACTTTGGCGTGCTTCTACTTAGGCAATGCAGTGTCAACTCGCCTTTTGAAGTCTATACGACCAATCAAACGCTACGAGTGACATGACAACTCATCTTTTGAAGTCTTTAAGACCAATCAAACGCTCCGAGTGTCGATGCTTAATGGTTAGTACGCATCCAAACAAATTCAACAATATGGCATGCTCACCGTAGTGAATGCCCGAATGATATCCAACAAATTCAACAATATGGCATGTTCACCGTAGTGAACGCCCGAGTGATATCCAAACAAATTCTACAATGTGGCGTGCTCACCGTAGTGAGTGCCCGAGTAATGCTTTAATTAATCAATGCGGATCGACGAACCCTCACTCACTCAACTTAGTGGGTGTCCAAATCTCAATTAACTAAGAGTTCAACACAGGACACAAGGTCCGGGTGTTCAATTAAGGAACGCTAGTCCCAATCTTAGATCAGAACTCTAGGCACGTAATGCGGAACACTAGGCTCAACTTTTAGGTTAAAATACTAGGCACGCCATACGGAACACTAGGTCCAATCCTTAATCAAGAAAATGCGCACGCAAGCAGGATATTAAGTCCCAGCACAGGACATATGGCCCATATGCTCAATAGGAACACTAAGTTCCCTAAGTTTTCTTCTTTCAAAATCCTGATCTTTGAAATCTCTTTCTCAATTCTTGTATCACTCCTATGTATCTGAAAATACTTTTTAGTTCTAGGTCGTTGAAACCCTAGTTGTGCTAAATAACACACTGGAAGAATTCCCAGTAAAGAGAGGTGGTGCGAACACTCTTAATTACCAAGTCTTTCCTAGCCAGAATTTTTCCAGGCGCATTGTTTAACGCAACCGTTTTCGCAAATTGGACTATTTATTTCAAGTTCTTTTCTCCACTATTATTCTATTGAAATTTCCTTGCAAGCTTTGGCTAGTTGTACTAAAACCCTCACGCTTACTTTTAAATCAAAATGCCCTTAACAATTTGTTTACGAAATCAGAATTCGGCTTGTGAAATCGCATCAGATTTACCGATGTAAATCATCAACCAATAGCAGTCGATCAACGCATTGTTAATTAATCCATTATCAACAATAATATATTTTTCATATTCCAATTCAATGCCAAGTTCCAATGGAATCCAAGGTGATTCAAGGAAAATAATACAACTCCTAATGCCACGCAGGGCCAAGAACATATCATCAATTTCAAGTCCAATTAAATCAATCAAGTATGATTTAAGCAACACAATACAATTCAGTCTTGCCACATAGTCCAAATCAATACACAGCAGCTCATGCTACAACATCTCAACAGTACATAGTAATACTACAAGTACTACCATACAATCCAACAACAATCAAACAAACAACACACAAGACGAAAAGCCCAAACTCATTATGTAAGAATTTCCCTTACCTTGGGCGCTTTAACAATCCAAGCAAGGTAAATTCGAACTATCATCAAGTCGTTCCCCGTACGAGCCTTAGGCACGAACCTTAACAACGCAAGTTTCAATCAATTAGAACTAAAACTCATGTCCTAATACCCCTAGTGCAGCCACGGCTCTAAGGTCCCTAAGGCCTAAGAACTACTCACTCAATCCTATTTGGTTCACACCTAGTCACATGTGATGGAACAATTTCAAACCATGCAAGTTTTCAACTTTTTCAAAAGCTACACACTTAGAAAATACCAAAACCCAAAACTTACCAATTGGAATAGTGTTTTACCAAATGAATAGTGTTTTGCCAACTTTGAACCATTTTTCAAAGCACTAAAACATGTCACAAAATTTTAGAAACAATTCTATTACAAGTTCAAAACAATTCTTGAAACATAAACTCAAACTTTTCCCAAAATCATACTTCTTTGAATTGTTTTGCTAAATCAAATCCCTACCCACTTTTTACAACATTCACAAGGTTTAAAACAACTAAATTCAATCCCAAAAGTCACTATAGGTCACGGCTTAGAACAATAAAAACCAACTAAAGATTTTCAACCATTTTCAATGTTTTAAACATACTAAACTTTATGGATTCAAGCCATAACCAAAAACCAAACTCTTTACCATTTTAATACACTTAAAACAAGTTAAACTTCATCAAGAACTTCCCCCCAAGTCACGGTTTTGAAAACCCAAAAGCAAGACAAGGATTTGATCTATAAACTTCATTTTCTATAATCTAAATCATGCAAACTTGTTAACCTTTAACTCATAAGCTAATATCTACTAATTGTAATACCTTTAAGCCATAAAAGCAAGTTCATAAAACTCATTTAGCACTACAAAGGTTACTGTTTTCAAAACCACAAAAAAGCCCCAAAATTTATGTTGTTTCAAACAATTTTTCAAAGCTTCACACATACAAATTCACCACATTCAATCCCCTTAACAATAAACCAACTTCTTCTACACTTAAAACACTTTGAAATCAATTTAAAACATCCCCCTAAATCATATTATTAGCCACGGTTTTCAGCCCCCCCTTTACAACAAATTCATTTTTCCAAAACCTTGTAAGATGCATATATGACTAGTTTCCAAACTTAGCAAGTATAACCCATCAAGAATCAACTCTAAAACACTAAAAACCAAACAAAACCAAGGCTTAAAACAGCCCCTAGGTTTCGGCCAGAGCAAGGTTAGGGTTTTGCAAAATTAAAACATCAAGAACAAAGTTAATCATGGAAGGAAATAAGGGGTTATGAAGCTAATCATACAATACTAGCCAAAACAAGCACTATAACTCCAAAATAACTCCTAAAACCTTCAAAACCCATATCATGGAACCCAAGAGAGATGAGGAAAAGTTTATGGAGCTTACCAAGAGTATAGATGATGATTGAACAAGGGTGGAGATGAAAGGAAACAAGGGTGCACACTTTGATCTCCAAAACTTCCAAAAAATCAAAGCTTTCCTCTTCAAGTTTTTTCCTTAAGTTCTTCAACAATGGAGGAGTGAATGAGGCTGATCTTGGCTGTGTGGGAGAGCCACGAAATCAGGTAGGGACATGGAAGGAAGAATTTTTGTTCATTTAGTTGGAAACTAACCAACTAGTTACAAACTAACTAAACTAACTAACTATAATTACCACTTAACCAATCATCTTGCAACACTTGTCAAGGAAGGTTCTAAAGGATGAGGTTCAGCTCCCCAAGTGGCTGGATGCATCTCCCCTTGGCCCAAAATATCTAGATATTTCGTTTCGTCGCGCTCTCGCTCAATCGGGTGCGCGGCGTTTCGCGTATATTAGGGTTTTTATATCAAAAACTCTAAAAATAAATCTAATAAATTATTCTATATTCAAAAATTATTAATCAACCAAAATATCCACAAAAATATTAGAAGTATTTCTATGAGTGTCGCTTTCTCGATTTGCGTGCTAAAACGCTACCGTAAAGCAGTTCTAGGCGTAGAAAACACCATATATTATTCTGATGCCTAAAAATTCCAGAAAAATTTCCAATAAATCATAAATATTTGAAAATTCCAAGATCTCAAATTTTATAAAATTCAGATCACGTTTGAGTAAGTTTCAGTTAGAAACTCACCCAATAGCTTATCTATGGCAGAATTCAACAGAATTCTCGCAGCGTAATAAAAACTCTAAATTAGTGAGGATCACTAATTTCAATTTCTATTATCATATAGATATTATTCAAACAATAAAATTATCAAGACAAAATCTTTAAAATAATAGTCATATTAAATATGACATAAAACAGACAATTAATACAATAACTAAACCATGAAAAATCAAACTATGACTTGAAAATATTTATTAAATCCTGAAAATTATTTCTCTTTCAATAAAATAATTTTCTTTAATCAAACAACAATCTTTCACATTTTTCAAGGTTAATTCATATTAAAAACAGTATACGTCTACACTGTCTCTTAATCTGAATTAATTGCTAAAACAATAAATTGTTTACAATAAATCTTTGTTGTTCTTCGTACTTTTAACAAACCATTGAGGTGATCAATCTCTATGATTTATTTTCAAGTAGTCGGAAACTATAAAATAATTTTCATAAAAATTGGGATGTTATATTACCACCCTCCTTAAAAAAATTTCGTCCCCGAAAATTAACTTATAAACCGAAACAAAATCAAAATTATGAAAAGTCATAACTTAATACTAAAAACATATCATAAATTTTGAACTTTGAAATTTAATACAACATAATAATTATTACACTCAAACACTCAAACACAAAGCATACATTTTATTCATATATCCTTACTAAAGTAAGGCACTACATTATCAACTTAAATGTCTACAAAACACAGTACTACGTGTCCATGCTGAAGAAGTCCTCGTGAATGACGCTTTATTCCAAACTATGATCTCTACTCCATCACGATCACGGTCACAGACACGGTCACGGACACGGTTACGAACACGTACAGTCACGAACACAGTTACGAAGGCCGTTGGTCACATGCTAACCCCAACAAGATATTGCCAACATGAAAGCACTCATGGAACCTAAAATCTTCTATGAACCCACGGTCGGTAGACAAAACGAGAAAGAAGAATTTGCACGATCACCAAACACAAAATTACTGACAACATTAACCAGCATAAACGCCAAGGAATTGCAAAAGGATCTACCCCCAAAGTCATCCTAAAGCTCACGGCTTGCAAGAAAAACAAGAAAGAGAAGATGAAAGCTTGGTTTCTCGCACTTCTCACCACCACGCGATTGGGTACAAGTTAGAATAAGGATGATGGGAAAATGAAGATTTTGAAGTGAAAGTATGTCACAAGAAAGGGGGGTTTGAATTGTGACCTGTTAAAAATCCTGCACTAAAACAGTTTTAAACTTGCTCTCAAGTCAGTTCTTGGAGTTGAGTAAGTTAGTGATACTACAGTTGAACTTACTCAAGTTGTAGTGTTTACATATGCTGTGTGATTGATCAATAATAGTGTAAGACAAAATCTTGCATGATGTGAGAACAGAATCATATGAATTGAATTGGCAGTAAGTAAAGCATAATTATGCAGAATGGTTGAAGAACACTGTTTCTGAGTTTTAAGTGAAGTGTGTGAAGTGTCACAGGTGAGATGAATTTAAAAACATAAATATAAATCACACAAGATGTATAGTGGTTCACCCCAAACCTTGGGCTACTTCCACTCCTCACTTCCAGTGAGTGTTTCTGTAGGGAAATAGCGCAATAACAGAGTTTAAAAACGCAGCGGAAATTTAAACTTTCCCTTCCATGGATCCTTGCGAATGGTCATGACTCAGGGTTATATGAATTACCTCTTGTAGCACAGATCGTTTGCAGACGGAAATTGGAATCGAGCACGAGCGTCGCACAGAAAAACAACGCCTCTACGTAGTCCACACGAGCGACCTTCGAATGGGAGCGGTCTCGTCACAGCTAGGTGACGTCGACGGAACGATCCACGATGCAAGTCACGATCTTTGGAACGGCTAGGGTTTTTCAGTGTTCGACTTGATCTTAACGAGTCTATTTATAGACTTCACTTAAGACTCCGACCTAGCGCATCAGTAGCTTACCGTGGTGCTCTCGCCAAGACCGTAACTTATCGTGTTCTGCGTCTTTCTTGACTCGCTATTTGGTGCATCGTAAGAATGCACCACCGAATAAAATGAGTCTCACTCATTTATTTAATCTCCCATTAGCCTGTTCTCATGTGTGTGACCCTGTAGATTCCCGTAACGTTGGCAATAATATTAAATCACTATTTAATATTATAAACAGTGAGCGGTGTCTAGCAATACATCACTACTACCCAAGTAACGAGAATGTCTTTGTTGTGATGTAACCTTTCCGTGATAATGATCATGTGTATAATTACCCTTTTGCCCTTATATCTATATTGAACACAAGGCATAGTATGTGTCACCCTTGTATAGTTCAATATTATATTCCTTGATGCCCGAGTAGACTTAGTAACAACAAATAAGATCAATATCTCATATTGACTTATTTCAGCATGGCTATGCATTTCTGATCATACTCTATCAAGGGCCACAGATATTAGTCTGTTATGTAGGAGGGCAAATCCCATCTAGGTCACTTATCTCTTTGCATGACTCGTTGAGTGCCCAGTTGACCGACTTTATAATTGTCTATTCTGCAGACAATGTTTGACGGCAATAAAACACTCAACTCCTCATGTAGGGACCATAGTGGTTTCAGGTCTGAGGGTGGCATACACCACTATCACTATGAGAATAGCTCATGACACTTACATAACACACTATGTAGTATTCTCATGGCGGGTCAATCCAGTACACAATTACCCTAACGTGTACCTATGTGGTGACTTGATATCTCATATCTATAACCTGTGAGATGAGGTTATCAGTCCACCCACATAATAGTCTTGATGCATTATTATTGTCCTTAATAATAATAATACTCGACTACGGATATTTAGAGTAAGTTCTTTAGTATCTCACAACCGAGTCGTCTACTCGATGTTCTATTGAAAACGAACTTTTACTCAAGGACTTTATTACGTTGAAACAAACATAATAATTGAAAATGCCTCATATAATAAATAAACTACATGATACAAAATATAAGTCCAAAGGAAAAACATTGGCCTCTAGGGCTTACACCAACACCATGAGCCTATAGGCCAACATGCTCCTTGGGCTAAATTAATTTGGAGAAGCTGTGTTCCCCCATCTAAATCCTTTGTTCTTTGGAGACTTCTTCATGATAAAATTCCTATTGACGACCACCAGCGGAATAGAGGTATTATTGTGGTTTCTGTTTGCTCTCTTTGTGGGAAGTATGCTGAAACTTCCCATCACTTGTTTTTGGATTACCCTTTTGCTTCTTACCTTTGGAATTGGCTTAGCTCGGTTCTTAATAGCTCTGTGGATTGCTCTTCTCCCCAGTCCACCCTCATTATATGTAATAGAGGTTGGAGCACACAAGTTCTTGATGTTGTTATTGCCTCTATTATCAATGTCTATTGGACAATCTGGCATTGTAGAAATAAGCTACGGTTTGACAATAAGCTAATTCCCCCTCAATCGGCCATCAATCTAATCTTGAGTAATGCCTCTCTTGCTGGGAATTCTAGCCGGGGGAAAATGTCTTCTTCTATTTCGAAGTTTACTATTTTAAAGACTTTCAAAGTGGAGGGTCGTTCTGGTAGTTCGCCAGAACATCAAATAAGTTATCTGGAAACCTCCCATGTATCATATGATTAAGTGCAACACTGATGGTGCAACTAAGGGATGTCCTGGCCCGGCTTCCTGTGGGGGCATTTTCAAAGGGTCTAATGCTGCTGTTCTTGGATGCTTTTCTGCTAACCTTGGCATCTGTAATGCTCTTCAGGCGGAACTTTTTGGTGCAATGATTACTATTGAGATTGCCTTTAAAAGAGATCGGCGTCGTTTATGGTTAGAGTGTGACTCCCAGTTAGTTATTGCTGCCTTTAGAAACAGGTCTATTGTGCCTTGTAAGCTCAGAAATAGGTGGTCCAACTGTATTGCTCTTACTAAGCAGGTGTCTTTCATTTTCTCCCACATATACAAAGAAGGAAACTCTTGTGCTGACCAGCTTGCCTCTCATGGAACTCATGTCAACGGTTTGGTGGAATACCATCCCGATCTTCATCTCTGATGATTTTTTTAGAAATAGAAATAGTTTGCCTAATTATAGGTTCTCTTAGTCTCTTTTGGGCTAGGTTGTCGTTCACTAGGTTCTCTGATGTCCTTTTGGATTGTATTGTTTGTTCTTTTGTTCCGGTCTTGGATTTTGGCCTAGTCCCCCCATGCACCTTTTGTTACTGTTTTTTCTCTTTATTAATATAAACAGGGAGGAGTACTCTTTTTCCTTCTAGATGTTTTTTTTTCCTAAAGAGGGTTTTGCATCAAAAGGTTTTAATGAGGCTCCTTTCCTTCATTTATAAAAAAAAAAAAATAGTTCTTGTTTTCTTTTCCAAATTATTCATTAATAAATATGTTTCAGGTTTTGTTTGTTTTAGAGAGAAAGTGGTGGGTTTAGTGTGATTTGCTCATTTACTCCTAGACCTACCATTAACCTTCTATAGGTAGACTTTGATTTGGAAAATTTTTTATTCCCTCTTTTCTCTCCTTACTGGCCGTGGGTTTGGGGCTGTTTAAAGGAGGCAGTTTATTCGGTTTTGTTGTTCTAAATTAAGGATCTAGCAAGTTAAAAATATTAGGGATTTAATCTAGTATTTTACAACTTCTATGGTTTCAAAGAAAACATTATTTGGGGCTGTTTTGATTGATCATTGCGGTGGCCCTCATAGCCCAATGGAAGTGTATTTTACTTATTTTCAAATGTTTGGATTTGTTGGAAAAGATTTAGATATTTAGATCTAGCAAGAACCTTATGTAAAGAATTAAATTTTTTAAGTGTTTTAAACCAAAAAGATTTCATGTAACTTTGAACAAGTTTAAAGATTTAGTTTTGGAACTTATTTCCATTTGGGCTGTGTTTCTTAAAAGTGAAAAACAAATATCCTCCCCTTTTGTTCAAAGGTTGCTGAACCATAAAAGTTTGGCAATAATTTTAGAATTGAAAATTTTAAGCTTACTTGATACACATGATTAGTGTAAGTCAAGTAGAATTAGTTAAGCAAATTCCTAGCCTTGTAAGCCTAGAAACCGTGGCTACCTATATGATATAGATTTGACTCTAAAACTTGGTATTTTGGTTATCAAGGTTTGAGCGACGATTGGTTCGAAACGACTTCACTAGTACCTCAATTAGACTACATACAAGGTAAGGGAAATTCTTATATAATGAGTTTGGGCTTTTCGCCTTGTGTGTTGTTTGGTTTGATTGTTTGACTAATTGTGTCGTAGTACTTGTAGTATTACTATATGCTGTCTGAAATGCTGTAGCATGTTGTAGCATACTGAATTGTTATATGATGTCTGAAATATTGTAGCATGTTCTTGGCCCTGCATAGCATTAGTGATTTGTATTGTTTGCCTTAAATCATGTTTTATTTAATTGGAACTTGGAATTGATTGGAATATGGAAAATATTGTTGATGATAATGAATTAATTAATAATACGTTGGTCGACTGTTATTGGTTTGATGATTTACAACGGTAAATTCGATGCGATTTCACAAGCCGAGTTATGATTTCTTAAGTAAATGTAAAAGGCATTTTGACTTAAAAGTAAGCGTGAGAGTTTTAGTACAACTAGCCAAAGCTTGCAAAGAGTTTTCAATGGAACAATAGTAGGAAAAAGAACTTGAGTAAATAGTGCAAATTACGAAAACGGTTAGGTTGAATAATGCGTTTGGGAAAATTCTGGCTAGGAAAAACTTGGTTATTAAGAGTGTTTGCACCGCCTCTCTTTCCTGGGAATTTCCCTCATGCATTATTTCAACTAAGGTTCCAACGACCTAAAATTAAATAGTTATTTCTAGTACAATATCGCTTAGCTGTGACACAAAAATTGAAATTGGAAATTCACTAAGTTGAGTGAGTGAGGATTCGTCGATCCGAATTGATTAATTAAAACAATACTAAAACGCTTCTTATGGTGAGCGAGCCATATTAAAGAATTTGTTTGGTTGCATACTGACCATTGAGCATCGACACTTGGAGCGTTTGATTGTCTTAAGGACTTCAAAAGGATGAGTTGTCACTTCATGTCAGTTTGGCAACATTGCCTAATGCGTGGCTATACCCTTGGTAGGAGAATTTTGTTCGGACGTTGGGAAAAACAGTTCCTCGTCTACTGCTGACCCTGTTTAAGGCTGCAGGTTTATACACAAACTCGTTCATAATGCATTGGCATGCATGGCTGACCACATTTATGATATGTGATGAATGGTTTGATGAATCTACTATATGATGACTTGATCGTTGATCTACTGTTTGAATTGTTTGCTCACATGCAATGCTTGATATACCATGATGATGCATGTGGTCTATTAAGTGTATATATATATATTGTTTGCATGTGACATAGCCTATGATAAACTCGTGGATAAAGAATTTACTCTTGCATTTATTTTGTTTCATGATATTGCCCTGGATCCGCTACTTAGAGGATGCCGATCCTGATGAGGTATCTGGGGGCGATGACATATGAATTCCCACAAGGGAAGTAACCATCAGCATGGTCTGTTGATCCCATTTCTGGACGTTTGTCTCATTCAGGAATGGTGATCGAGACCGACGATGATGGAGAATTCTCTACTACTATGCGATTCAGTAATAAGAGAGTTCAATTTTATATTCCACCTAGTTTATTAGTTGTACCTACCCCTTTTTCACCTGCTGGGATATCTCCATTTGTGGACCTTTCTCTTGGGATTGAGGATCCGACACCTGTGTTAGTCGGAATGGGCGTCCCACATCCGACTATGATACCGATTTCGAGCACATTTCCACCTTCGACTGGAGTTCTTGAAACTCCTCACATCTTTACTGCTACTACGAACGCTTCATTGGAGACACTTGCTGCACCTAAGGGTACTCCTCCCTCATTCTGTATTCTTCTGAGGCATCTGGACCTACTAGCTCGGAGTCGGCAACCTTTCGTGTGGGGTTTCCCCTCACAAGCGTATAAGGTTTATTTTCGGAGAGCATAGTTAGATAGAGTTGGTTGTTTAAACTCTAGTTAGTATTGTGTACTGTATGACTTTTAGGCCTAAGTCCTTGACAGGAGTTGCCAGGATACATCACAGATATGGGTCAACTCTAGGTGCTTAGGGTTTTTCATATGACTGATGTATTTTATTTTGAGTCTGTATTTTGTATATTTGGAACGCGCTGCGTGCGAAACACTCTGATCCTTGACACTGCTATGATGCATATATAAGATGTTGGCTATATTTTACATTAGAAGTGGTTGTTATTCGTCGTTCTAAAGTATTACACTTGTGGTTGTAAAAGGAAAAAAAATACTGTTGTTTTCAAAGAAAATCTTCTGCGAAAAAAAATGGGGTATCACATCTCTCTTCTCTTTACTTGTTCTCATTGTTATTTTCGTTTAAGAGTTGTTTTGAGAAGGTTTTAAAAAACATAAGTATTAGGGAAAGATTTCTAAAACTCAATTCAAACCCCCTTTCTTGTGTTTTTATCACGTTCACCGTTGCAGTTCCTGATCCTGATGATGAAGATGATAAGGCACCAATCAGGAAGATCCTTTAGAAGAGGAAAATAGAAGTTGCCTTGGATAGCTCTACCTTTGGCCCTCAGAGACCTACCCCCGTGCCACCACCTACAGTTCCCACGCAGAAGAAAAGGAGGCTTGTCGAGGCCCATGTAAAGCCTCAGGTACTTGACTTCACCTCTGAATCTCCTGTGATTGCTTATTATAGAGATGATCATATCATAGCACCACCTTTGTCTGTTTCACCTTTTCCTACCCCATCTACCAAACCACCCCAAACACAAATCAAACCACCACAAGCCAAACCACCACAAATCCCCATCAAATCCAAACCACTTCCACCATCTGGTGCCCTCACCCAACCTAAATCCAAAACAGTTCCTGCTCCTACTCCTACCCTATCCCAAACCATTTTTGTATCTTCCCCACACCATTAAACCATTTGCTACTCCATCAGGAATCTCCTTGTATATTGCAAATTGGAAACACAGACCTACCACCACAACCTCTTTAACCTCTACCTCTCAAGCCTTAACCGTCTACAAACCATAACCCAATCATTCTCCTATCTCCTCACTTACCTCTGAGATTTCTACCTCTCTATCTCACCCTTTCAGTCAACTATACTGCTTCCCTTCTCTCACAGAACCACCACCCTTGCTTCTGTATAATCATCAACTAGCACATCCACATACTCCACCTTCTTCAACCCCTCTAGAGGCAGATTCAGGCCCTCAAGACCTGTTCTTGTCAGAGAAAAGGAATACCTATCGGTCTATGATCACCCATCTCTTTGGCATTTAAAGACTTTTACCTCAGGGGTTGCAAGATTGGAGATTGCGCCTATGGTCTATCATGAGTTCTTACAGATGCACTTTGATGGAAGACTCAGGCCTCCTCCAGAAAGAGGAATGATCCCTCTATCCTTTGAGTTTCCCCACTCACTGCCTCAACATGAGCCTCTAACCTTGGAGGAATGTGGACGCTGGATCACTGATGATGAAAGAGCATTAATGCTTCACTATCTAGAGATGAAACATTATGAGTTGGCACTCCTCAACAGAGATCCTGCTTTGGCCACAGTTAGAATTGTGCCTGATAGGCAAAGATGGCTACCTTGGTTGATTCCTAATAAGAGAAATGATAAGGTCCCTCAGAGGTACTCAGAAATGCTCACTCCTGAGTATTTGGAAAAGGCTCATAAGAAATATAAGGTCAAGTATTTTTTTGACATGCCTATTGAAAAGAGGACTGAAACACAAGCCAAGGACTACTACTTTCATAAACTCAAAGCTGACTCTTTGAGCATTGGATCCTCTAGCCTGTCAGAAGCAGAAACTGAAGTTGCTGACACTATGAGGTATGACTGGGATTGTGACCTTGGCATACAACACTTCGAAGACATGTTGCAGTGTATGATGTGCAGACCCATGCTCCTCAAAGACAAGGCAAGAAAAGAACAAGAGAAAGAAGATATCCTCTGGGAAGGAGAACCTGCTCTTAAATGGGAGGTTATGGCCCTCAACTGGCTGGAAAAAGCTCGCTTGACTTGGCTTAATGCCACCTTGCTGGCTGAAGAAGAGAAGATGGATCAAAGGAGATGCTTTGATCTTGGACAAGAAATTATCAGCATATGCCTTGCTGATGTAGAAGCTGAGCCAAAGGCATGCTCTTCAAGAAAAGCTCTTTTTGTTTGATCAGTCTGTGGATGCCCTTTTCAAGGCACGAGAAGAGAAAAGGTTGGCACTCCTCGACCCCTCTAACCTAGAAATTGAAGAGAAAATGCAGCTGGATTTTGAGAAGGAGAAGCTAGGCAAACTCATCAAATGGTGTCTACCAAATGAAGAATTCTTATTGGTTGCTCAAGAGAAGAAGTAAAAGCAACTACAACTGGCTCACGAAATTCTTTGAGAGCACATCAAGATGCCTGTTCATAGATGGCAAAGGGCTATGTCTTGGCCTAGACTAACCTCAGCTTCTGACCCTGCTGAATAGATAAGAGAAGAAGCTTGTACATCCTAAGCCTCTGCCTCTGCCTCTGCGTCTGATGATGAACCTGTCATTATCTCACGGTCTCATTTCCTTAAGTTTGTGGAATCTTCTGAGAAAGTGGAACGACTTGAGAATTTGGTCCTCAGCCTGATGCAATGCCTTGATAACCCACCCTCTTGATTAATTTTTTTCTTTCTTGAAAAACAACTCTTTTTACTCTTTGTTCTGCTTATGTTTCTGTTATCAATACAATGATTTTTTATTCACCTCAAAGTTTTCTCACGTCATTTACCCTTTGTTTTGACTATGGTGGTTTACACTCTTTTTGTCTGATGACAAAATGAGGAGTAAAAGGTACAGGATTGATGAATGCTAAAGTAGCACGTATCAGACATTAGTAATCATTTGAGCATCTGATTGATTAAGCATCTGTCATACTATCATATAAAATTGACATGCTCTATTTTATACTCACAGTTTAAATCTGATCATGCTCTGATATGTAGCCTATGCTCTGATACTTAGCCAAATGTTTTAGAAAATAAGTATTGATATTGACTGTCGAACTCAGGAGAAGACCCTTGGAATTATTTTCTAAAATAAATTTTTCATCAACCTTAGATGTTTGTCATCATAAAAAAGGGGGATATTGTTGGAACCTAAACGATTGAAAAGTTTAGACCCATAATAATTTTGATGATAACAAAGTATCTATTTGAGAACAATTTACCTTTTGATAAGCCTTGAAGTGTGTAGGACTCAAAATGTCTACGTATTTGTAATATCACTCAAGCAAGAAGAAGAAGTTTACAAGAGAACTCATGTTCTAAAAGTTGTTTACATTCGGTCCTGCACTTGCATCTGGTACTTGGTCACAGCGAGTGTCCAGTTTTCAGAGATAGCAACACGTGGAACGGACCCAAAGCTAGTTAGCATCAGGTATAACCTAGCAAGCATCTGGCTCATTAGTGAAGCACGCGAGAAGCACGCATTGGTTTTCTGCTCTTTGTCTCAGCGTATCTATGCATTAAATTCAAATATTCTTTTGCGATCAATTTGATAGTACGAGGTATTAAAGTTACACAAAGGACAAAGATCGTACACTTTTCAAATTGTGCGAGGTTGCAAATGACTGGAAAAGGAAATAGTACAAACGGTTATAAAGGTGTACTATTCGAATATTCCCATAGAAAGGGCGTAGTACCCTAATTTTGTCCGACCTTTTATTTTATTTTATTTTATTTTATTTTATTTAGATTTGTAATCAAAATAATATTTTTGGTTTTATAATAAAGAATAAAAGAGATAAAAAAGAAAGAAAAAAAAAAGGAGAAAAGAGGAAGAAAAATGAATAAAAAGGAAAAAGGGGTGCAAATGATGAAAATGGGGGTGCCATTAGCAAACTGCACCCCATTTCATATGCCCAGCCCATTGCAGCAGCTCATTTCTTTATTTCCTGTGCACACCCCTCTTTTATTTTCACACCCCTACGTTCCTCCCTTGCTACTTGCTACCCGCGCCCCCGTCTTCCCTTCGCACACCCCTTTTTTTGTATACGCCCAGCCCAAGCTTTCTCTCACGTGTCCCTCCAAGCATTCACGCTGCAGCCCAACCCAAACCTAATTTAACCTAACCCTAAAACACAAACGCACAACTTCATTTCCTCCCAGCCGCAGCCTTTCTCCCTCGCCTCGTCTCCGTTTTCTCCCTTCTCTCTCAAACCTCATCTCCTTCCCCTTCTTCTAAACCCTAATCCCCTCATAACCCTAAAACCTAATCCACCTTCCCTCACACCCTCATTCAGTCGCAACACCAACACCCTTCTTCTCCCACAATCTTCACCACCCGCCTCGTCTTCCCTTCTCTCTTCTCTTCCAAAACCCTAGCCGCGGCCAACCCCATCCCCACGTTCTCTCTTCTCTCTTTTTCCTTCTCAATACCATCAAACCCTAACCCTAGGGGCTTCATGACTGCCGCGGCTACCTACCCTATCTCGCCTCCTTCTCTTCATTCCATCTTCATCCCTCTTTCTTCTCCAGACCGTAATCTCTCCCTCACTCTCTTAAACCTAGCCATGGTCATACCCTCCTCTAATCTCTCTCAATCAAGCATTATTTTTTCAATCTCACACCTAATCCCGTAAATCTCTCATAACCAAGCCATATCACAGTAATGAGAACTTTGAAGATCTGTTCGAGAAAGGAAAGGAGCGTGCAGATCCACCATAAATCAGGGAGTATTTCATTTCTTTCTTAATATTTCTTTTAGGCTTTTATTCCTTTCTATGATTCTGATTTATTTTCGTTTCTTTTGAAGGATGTCAGAAGGCTATAAAAGGAGGGGACCGAGAGCAGAAAAGGCGGACGAACCCTAAGGAAACCGAGAGCCAAAGAGAGAACCAAGGTAGAAACAGAGGAAAACCAAGGATGAACGAAAAAGTCAGAGACGCAAGGAAGGAAGCAAGACCTTGTGAGGCTACCAAAATCCCACATTACACACTGTTTTAGTCCTAGGTTTCTTTTGATCCCCCATCCTTTAATCTCTATATAAGTTTTATGGGGAGCTACAAACCCAGGTCTCTTCTTCTTCGTTTTCATTTTTTTTCTGTATTTTTTGCCCTGGTTTTGTATGTTAGACTGAAATGCATATGATTGTTGTTGTTGTTGCTGCAATTGTTGTTGTCGTTGTTATTGTGGTTATTATTGTTCATGTTAGCACCCACGGTCCCACGGTTTAGTTTGAAATTAGGTTTAGGGTTTGGCCTTCCAATGGGGCCAAATCCTAAATAGGGATTAATTTGCGAATTTGATGAGTTTATAAGCGTACAGTTTCCTTTTTTTTCATGTTGCAAGTGGTTGGATTAGGGTTAGGGTTTGGCCTTTCAAAGGGGCCAAATCCAGACAAAGGACCATTTAGCAATTTATCTTTGTTTCGACTTATGAGCAAAAATAAAATAAGAGAAGTAAACTAGGACCTTTAAGCAGAAGTTTAGTTATGTATATATGTATGATTAAATGAATACGTAAATATTTTGTTTTTATCTTATTTTTTTTAGATAAGATTTTTATTTTCTAAATTTTATATCTTTTATTTCCGTCTTGTATAAAAAAAAACATAATTAAGTTAAAAACGAATTTCCAGATTCTAATTATTAATAATAAACTATTCTTGGATACCAAGGTGTTTTGTTTTTTTTTCAAATAAATTAGTCCCCTTTTATACATAAAAAAAAGAATGATGACTTTTGGAAATAATTCGCTAAAGGCAAACATCGATTTTCAATCGATTAAAGGTACCATTTTTATGGGCGTTTTAGGGGTGCTAGCACCTTCCCTATACGTAACCAACTCCTGAGCTTAAGATCTGGTTCAAAGACTTTCTTTTTTTTCTTTTTTTAAAATCAAAAATAGGTTTCCCAATGTTTCTTATAAAAATAAAATATTGGTGGCGACTCCATTTAATTTTGAGGGTGGTTGTCACAGCTGGCGACTCCACTGGAGACCTTAGAGAGTTAGGCCTTTTTGATTGTTTGAATTATTTGTTTGCCTTACAACGTGAATTGTTTCCTTTTCTTTTATTTTTGTTTATTTATTTATTACTATTATTTTTATTTTTCATTTTTTTCAATTTATTTATTTTTTATTTTTATCTTATTTGTTTTTATCTTTGTTTAGTTTATTCATTTTTTTATGATTATATGTATATTGAACATTAGGATAGCCACCTTGTATATAAATGTATTTGTTAATTTATTTTGCTGCAGGTAGTATTTTAGGTTATTGTTCCTTTACACACTTCACTTTATACACTTTATTTAAACACACTGTGAGTGGGTGCCCTATACCCGGGCCCGAGTGAATCTTAAGTTAGGAGAGGCTATGTAGTGGGTGTTCTGCTGGACGTACGGCCAGTGGGTTCCTACGAAAGCCTCACCTAGAGTTTGGCTCCATTTGGGAAAAAACCATCCTTTAATAATATACTTATTATTGGTGGTAACGTTTTCAAATGGGACCCTTGGCTCTAGGGACCTTTTAGATTAGTATCTTAAATCCACCCAATGGAAATGTACTTAATATAAACCCTAGATCCTTTTAAGGAGCTACCAGCCCATATTACGAAAGGAGCATACCTTATCCCATTTTCCACGTGACAAAAGTCGTATGACCTAAGATCTTAGGAAATACCGGCCTACATCACAAGGGGCACACTCTACCGGTTTTTCCTCTATCCATTTATTTTCCATTCACATTTCAAAAATTGTGAAAGATAATAAATGATATTTTTCCCCAAAAAATATTATTTGTTATTCTTCTTTGCAAAAAAAAACACAGTTTCAAAAATATTTTCCCTTCTCATTCTTTTTTCCTCTAAAAAATAAATTTTTTTTAAAAAAAAAGGCTTTTTTTCTTCTTTTAGCAACAATTCTCATTACCCTTGCATTCATTTTTATTTTTATAAAAAATAAATAAATAAATAAATGTTTCTCCATTATCCATCATATTATTTTGCATAAAATGTACATAAAAAAAACATTCATGACATGCATAATCATGGCATCTACATAACATAACTCATTTTTTTTCTCCCCAATAGAAAAATAGATACAAATAAGCTTTCCCTGCGTCCCTACTGGACTCGAGCCCAATCTAGACTCATGGACTTGTTGGAACAGAATCAGCAAGCGATGAGAGAAGAACTCGACCAAATCAATGGTAAGATGGACAAGTTATTTGACCTTCTGCAGAACTTGGATCCAAAATTGACCATTGATGAGAACCATTCCACCAGCACTAATGAGTATCGACAGGCTTCCAATGGCCCATCAGGAGACCCCCTAGATCAGAAGAGACTCTAAATTGTGGAAGATAGGCTGAAAGCAATTGAAGGGGCAAACCATATTGGGTTCAAAGCTTCAGAAGTATGCTTGGTCCTGGACGTGGTGATTCCTCCAAAATTCAAAGTTCCTGACTTCGTCAAGTATGAAGGCTTAACTTGTCCAAAAAGCCACCTCATCATGTACTGCTGGAAGATGGCCTCCTGCTCCAGTAATGATAAGCTCCTAATCCACTTCTTCCAAGAGAGTCTTACCGGGACATCCCTACGCTGGTATATGCAGTTAGAGCGGGGGAAAATCAACTCCTGGAATGATTTGGCTAAAGCTTTCATCAAACAGTATAAGTACAATATGGACATAGCTCCTGGCCGCTCCCAGTTGCAAACCATGGTAAAAGGGGGCAATGAAAGCTTTAAAGAATATGCCCAAAGATGGAGAGGGATTGCAACCCAAGTGGAACCTCCGCTATCTGAGAAAGAGATGGTTATCACGTTCATTGACACACTTCAACAACCCTTCTATGATCTGATGATGGGAAATGTCTCTTCAAGCTTCTCAGACCTAGTTGTTGTCGGAGAAAGAGTGGAAGTCGGGATAACAAGTGGAAGGATTGGCAACCTCGAAGCTCAACAGCCATTGCGCAGTATGGGTCAAGAGCAGGAAGAAAATGCAAATGATGATACAAATGACATGCACTGAGGCAGTGGGCCACTCCATTAAGAATTGTTGGGATCTGATCAACACGAAGTGGTAAAACTTCAAGGAATAGCCCTGTTTAAGCAACCTTCATTTATTTTTACGCTTTGCCCGAAGCCTTGGGGCATATCTTGCAAAGGGCTCATTATGTTCTCATCTTTTCAGTTCATCAATAAAACTGCAATTTGAATATTTTTTTTCAATTTTTAGCTCACAGAATAATGGCAAAACAAATGCACAAATTATCAAAAGTTAAGTTTTGTGAAGATGTGAGCAATGAGATTTCGAGATGAAGTTTGACCCTTTTTCTCTACCCAAAAATATAAAAAACACTTATCCCTTGCTACCCCTTTTGAGTCTAAAACGAAATTTTCTTTCAAATACCCTGAATAAGGATCGTCCATACAATGAAGAAAAGCACAAGTCTCCGATCAACTTTGTCTTTTCAGAAAAAAGAAGAGCAAAGTAAGCAATAAGGTATCAAAGACAATTCAAAGAAATGTAAAAAAAAAGTGTGAAAGACACCTGCGAAGATCAAAAAGGAAACCGCAAAGACGAAACAAATGTGCTAGCAACCAATGAATTGCATCTTTAGACTGAAGATCCTTATTTCCATAAACCCTTAAACACTTTTTGGGCCTGAAATATCCTCTCTTTCATAGCCCTTAACCCTTGGCCACGTTACAACCCTAATAAAGTCCTTTCTGATCAAAGTCAAATTGCTCATATTTTCTCAAAACTTGATTTTTGAAAAAGGAGATCCATATAAACTCCTCAGTATAGTTGCTTTACCTAAAGAGAAAAGGAATATAAAATAAAATGCTCGCTAGGCTGAAAACCCGAAAGGGCGGTCTAGGCAGAAGTTAGAGCGACCCGCTAGGTTGAAAACTCGTAAAGAGCGGCCTAGGCAGAAGTTAGGGTCAAATTCACAAACATGTCAACCCGGATTGTACTTCTTGGGCCTAAACATAAACCAAGAAGCTATGGGCAAAAGTTGAGCCCATCATCTACAAGCTTCACATTCATTCCGGTTTCGGAACTACACAAGGTGATCCGCATCTCAACATAGATCCTTCCTCACATGGCTGGACGAAGGCCAAAAGGACACTAAAGAACCTCAGGATCAAAAGGAGTCAGTCTAATCCTCTTAGGAGCATTCAAAGCATGAAGCTGAAAATTTGAGGATCCATAAAATGATCTATCAAGGGGCAAAATATGCAAACCTGGTGCAGTACAAGGTCAACCATCCGGACAAGCAATCTGACAAAAAGTTATCATCCCATGAGTCTAGGGGCAGAGTCCTCAAAGGAATTCAGGGAAATCAAAAAAGGAAAGAAATTCAAAACAATAATAATGCTCATGCATGACATGCCATTCATTGCATCTTGCATAATCATTAATACTTTTAGGTCCCCGACCCATTTTCAAAGTCATTTCTCTAAAAACAAAACAACATTTGTGCATAGCATATCATTCATTGCATCTGGTATGGTCATCAATACTTTTGGGTCCACGACCCACCTTAAAAAAAAAATTCTATAAAAATAAAAAATTTTATTTCATGCATGGCATACCATTCATTGCATCCTGCATGACTATCAAAGTTTTTGGGTCCATTGACCCACCCTCTCAAATATTACATACAGTTGGTCTGTTGTTACTCAGTAAGATCTAGTACTCAACCTATCCAATCCACTTATTAGCAAGAGTTAGGAACCCATCCTACACCTTGCTGGGAATCTGACCCACCGCCTTAGGAATCTGACCCAGGCCTTTAGTCGGGAACCTGACCCGCGTCTCGAATCTTCCTCAATTATGGAAATTGACCCATCACCTTGGGAATCTGACCCAAGCTTTTAGTCGGGAAACTGACCCGAACTGTTTCGAGTGACAAAGAAGCTCGTACACTGGACGTTCACCTACAATAGGAAAACCAGTCCATACTTTAGCAAGAGTTAGATTCTGACACACATCTTGCCGGGAATCTGACCCGAACCTATATTGAGTGACAGAGAAACTCATATCGCGGACATTCCTTAAAGTAAGGTAGTCAATCCGTACCCTTTAGCAAGAGTTAAGAACCTGACTTACCCTTGTTGGGAATCTGACCCAAACTTGTGTCGAGTGACGAAGAAGCTCGCACCCCAGACTTACCCCAAGTAGAAAATAATCAATACCAAAGATGTGAGGGTTAGGAACCAGACCTATGCCTCACCGCGAATTCACTAGGAATCAAACCTAAAATCTCTCACCAACTTTGTAAGAACTAGGAACTAGACCTATGCCTTACCGAGAATTCACTAGGAATCAAACCTAGAATCTCTCACCAATTTTGTAAGAGCCAAAACCTATGCCTTACCGGGAATTCACTGGGAATCAAACCTGGAACCCCAAAGCAAAGTCGGGAGCCAATCTCGCATCCTCAAACAATTTCGTTCTAGACAAAATTAGAGTCCTTTATCCTTAATTACCTTTTACAACGAATGCACGAAGACCTTCGAGTAAAATGTAATTAAGGAGGGGCAGCTGTAGTACCCTAATTTTGTCCGACCTTTTATTTTATTTTATTTTATTTATTTAGATTTGTAATCAAAATAATATTTTTGGTTTTATAATGAAGAATAAAAGAGATAAAAAAGAAAGAAAGAAAAAGGAGAAAAGAGGAAGAAAAATGAATAAAAAGGAAAGAGGGGTGCAAATGATGAAAATGGGGGTGCCATTAGCAAACTGCACCCCATTTCATACGCCCAGCCCATTGCACCAGCTCATTTCTTTATTTCCTGCGAACACCCCTCTTTTATTTTCACACCCCTAAGTTCCTCCCTTGCTGCTTGCTACCCGCGCCCCCGTCTTCCCTTCGCACACCCCCTTTTTTGTATACGCCCAGCCCAAGCTTTCTCTCACGCATCCCTCCAAGCATTCATGCTGCAGCCCAACCCAAACCTAATTTAACCTAGCCCTAAAACACAAACGCACAACTTCATTTCCTCCCAGCAGCAGCCTTTTCCCTCGCCTCGTCTCCGTTTTCTCCCTTCTCTCTCAAACCTCATCTCCTTCCCCTTCTTCCAAACCCTAATCCCCTCATAACCCAAAAACCTAATCCACCTTCCCTCACACCCTCATTCAGTCGCAACACCAACATCCTTCTTCTCCCACAATCTTCTCCACCCGCCTCGTCTTCCCTTTTCTCTTCTCTTCCAAAACCCTAGCCGCGGCCAACCCCATCCCCACGTTCTCTCTTCTCTCTTTTTCCTTCTCAATACCATCAAACCCTAACCCTAGGGACTTCATGACCATCGCGGCTACCTCCCCTATCTCGCCCCCTTCTCTTCATTCCATCTCCATCCCTCTTTCTTCTCCAGACCGTAATCTCTCCCTCACTCTCTTAAACCTAGCCACGGTCATACCCTCCTCTAATCTCTCTCAATCAAGCATTATTTTTTCAATCTCACACCTAATCCCATAAATCTCTCATAACCAAGCCATATCACAGTAATGAGAACTTTGATGATCTGTTCGAGAAAGGAAAGGAGCGTGCAGATCCACCATAAATCAGGGAGTATTTCATTTCTTTCTTAATATTTCTTTTAGGCTTTTATTCCTTTCTATGATTCTGATTTATTTTCGTTTCTTTTGAAGGATGTCAGAAGGCTATAAAAGGAGGGGACCGAGAGCAGAAAAGGCGGACGAACCCTAAGGAAACTGAGAGCCAAAGAGAGAACCAAAGGAGAAACAGAGGAAAACCAAGGATGAGCGAAAAAGGCAGAGACGCAAGGAAGGAAGCAAGACCTTGTGAGGCTACCAAATCCCACATTACACACTGTTTTAGTCCTACGTTTCTTTTGATCCCCCATCCTTTAATCTCTGTATAAGTTTTCTGGGGAGCTACAAACCCAGGTCTCTTCTTCTTCGTTTTCATTTTTTTTTCCTGTATTTTTTGCCCTGGTTTTGTATGTTAGACTGAAATGCATATGATTGTTGTTGTTGTTGCTGCAATTGTTGTTGGCATTGTTATTGTGGTTATTGCTGTTCATGTTAGCACCCACGGTCCCACGGTTTAGTTTGAAATTAGGTTTAGGGTTTGGCCTTCCAATGGGGCCAAATCATAAATAGGGATTAATTTGCGAATTTGATGAGTTTATAAGCGTACAGTTTCCTTTTTTTTCATGTTGCAAGTGGTTGGATTAGGGTTAGGGTTTGGCCTTTCAAAGGGGCCAAATCCAGACAAAGGATCATTTAGCAATTTATCTTTGTTTCGACTTATGAGCAAAAATAAAATAAGAGAAGTAAACTAGGACCTTTAAGCAGAAGTTTAGTAAGCAGAAGTTTAGTTATGTATATATGTATGTTTAAATGAATACGTAAATATTTTGTTTTTATCTTAGTTTTTTTAGATCAGATTTTTATTTTCTAAATTTTATATCTTTTATTTCCGTCTTGTATAAAAAAAACATAATTAAGTTAAAAACGAATTTCCGGATTCTAATTATTAATAATAAACTCTTCTTGGATACCAAGGTGTTTTTTTTTTCAAATAAATTAGTCCCCTTTTATACATAAAAAAAGAATGCTCACTTTTGGAAATAATTCGCTAAAGGCAAACATCGATTTTCAAACGATTAAAGGTACCATTTTTATGGGCGTTTTAGGGGTGATAGCATCTTCCCTATACGTAACCAACTCCCGAGCTTAAGATCTGGTTCAAAGACTTTCTTTTTTTTCTTTTTTTAAAATCAAAAATAGGTTTTCCAATGTTTCCTATAAAAATAAAATATTGGTGGCGACTCCATTTAATTTTGAGGGTGGTTGTCACAAAGGGAATTGCAGATATTTTTCCTCAATTATGTCAATCAATGATTGGAGCTGATTTAGCTCACAATGGTAACATTGGAGAAGTCTATAAATACTCTATCTGTAACATCGAAGAAAGTTACAGAATTACAAATCAAGTGAACAATCAAGAATTCTGTGTCAAGCACTCTGCGAACCAGACAGTGAACAAGTTTTTAGTGTCTTATTCTTTCTTTTAGACAGTTATATATTTTGTGCTTAAACTTTTCACCCTCTCGTGTTGAGAGTTATTTATTGTATTCAAATCATTCTGGTAAAACTTGTATAGCCTTATAATAGGCTGATTCCTCAAAGGCTCGAACGTACTAAGTCGTTTTGAGAAGTTAAGAGTATAGTCAAATTTGTGACAGTAGTATACTCTTAAGAGAATTTGTAATCAGCGTGATTATAGTGAAAAATCCTTCAGGAATGAAAAGACTAGACGTAGCTACCAGTTGGTGGTGAACTAGTATAAATCTCTGTGTCTATTTCTTCTCTACTGCCTTTAACTTACTTTCAGCTCTACGGGAAAACAAGTTTTCACGACCTATTTTCAGCTTCTGTTGTCTCCTGCGTCCGGTAGCAAAACATTTTTTAAAAGAATTTGATTTCTGTTTAAAATATTTTCAAAAAGTTTTCAACATAATTCAACCCCCTTCTTGTGTTCACTTTCAATCATGGTGTTTTGAAAGGGGACTAAGAAGAATTTCTCTGCTCTTATGTCTCTCTTTCAAGAATATGGTGCTGCTTCTGGTCAACATCTTAGTTTGGGTAAATGCAAATTTTTTGTAGGTTCTATGTCTACTTCCTGGGTTATTTCTCTAATTCTTGGGTTTCTCTGTTGGTGAGCTTTCTTTCAATTATTTGGAAGTCCCTTTATTTCAAGGAAAGCCAAAAACGGCTTATCTATAGCCTACATCAGATAATATTTAGAACAAACTTGCTTCTTCGAAGGGCTGTGTGTTGTCTATAATGGGCAGAGTTCAACTGGTGGAATCTATTATTCATGTCATGTTAGCTTATAGTTTTCATGTGTATGAATGTTCTATTGCACTTTTGAAAACCTTAGGTTCTCGGGTTAGAAATTTCATCTGGTAAGGTGACATCTATAATAGGAAAATAGTCACTATTGCTTGGCACAAAATGTGTTCTCTAGTGGAAGCCGGTGGTCTAGGCATTAGAACTTTGAGATCTATAATGAAGCAGCTATGCTCAAGTTGAGATAGGATGTGCTTTCTTCTCAACAACAGTGGGCCTATCTTTTAAAGGCCAGGTTTATTCAGCATAATAATTCAATCACTCACTATGCAAAGTATTCTATTTGGCCTGGGGTAAAGCTTTTTCTGCAAAGAGCTCTTCATGGCAACCATTGGTACATTGGTGATGGAAGTAAAATCCCTTATTGATCAGCTTAACGTCCCAGCTGCTATTCATTCTTCTTTGAGAGACCATTGCGGATTTTATAACCGATTGATCTTGGTCAATTCCTATAGCAGATCGTGCTTGCCGAAGATCCAAGTAAGCATAAGCTCCTTTGGAAACATAATGACAGGGGAATTCTTATCTTTAAAGACGCTTATATTTTGCTTCATAATTCGAGTTAACAGGTCTATTGGGGAAAATTAATTTGGAATGTTGCAGTTCTGCCATCCAAGTCCTTCTTAGTTTGGAAACTTTTTCACAACAAATTCCCTACAAATGATCAGCTCCAGCATAGAGGTTGTGTCTCTATTTCCATTTTCAGTCTTTGTTATTCGACATATGAAACTACTCAACATCTTTTCTTTGAGTGTCCATTTGCTATCAACCTTTGGAATTGGCTAGGCGCTAATTTGCATCATCGGATTGATCATACATCTATCTATAATATTTTGACTCTTTGTGACAAGAAATGGAGTGCACATATGAAATATATTGTGCTCTCAGCTGTGACTCATATTGTTTGGGTAATTTGGTATGCCCGGAATCAACTTTATTTTAAAAACAGATGCATTCATTATAATAGTGCAATCCATCTGGTCACTGCTGCAGTTTCTCTCTCAGGTAAATTGTTCAGATGCCACTCTTCTTCATCTATTGAGGAGTTAACAATTCTTAAATACTTCTCTGTGGACTACCACCCTCCCAAAGCCCTTGTTTTTACTCAGGTAAATTAGTACAAGCATCCTTGTGGTTGGGTCAAGTGTAGCTCAGGTGGCACTTCTAGAGGTAATCCAGGCCTTGCTGCTTGTGGTGCTATTTATAGGGACTCTAGTGATATTATTATGGGGTGTTTTTCTGGTTTCTTGGGTATGAAATTTTCCTTGCATGTGGAGTTAATTGCAGCCATGATGGCAATTGAGATTGCTTGCCAAAAGAAGCGATCTAAATTATGGTTGGAATGCGACTCCATGCTTGTAGTTCATGCTTTTAAAAACTTGGATATGGTTGCTTGGAAGTTGACAAATAGGTGGAAAAATTGTTTGGCTCTCAATAGCTGTAGCCTTTCGTCATACCCAAAGGCTACTTTGTGCCTCCACCAACTGGGAAGCAAGAGTATGAGTCAAAAATCCCACATACACCTCCCCATATAGAGAATATAAGTCTTTAATAGGGCTAGGGGCAGTGGGCGAGCTTGGCCTTCGTCAGGAATAGATTGTGCCCATGATTGGGAAAGCTGGTGAGTTTGCTAGATCAAAAAATGACATTAGAAAAGTAAAAAGTCTCATGAGTCGCAGGCTGATAGAGTTCCATAGCTCCCGTATTTTCAGGGTGGGTAATTCATGTGCAAACAAATAGCTTCATATGGCATTGCTAGTCACTATTTCATTTTGTGGGATTTTCCCCAAAAATTTATTTTAGAAGACTTCTTTCGTAACAGATTTAGTCTCCCTTTTTTTAGATTTAGGTGATTTTTCTCCTTGTTATGGGTTTGGTCTAGTCTCGCAGGATCATTTTTGTATTCTTCAGTACTTTTCTTATTTTTTTTAATAATATTTTGGTATGCTGCAGATGATAGATAGGATATGAAGTGCCAACATAGATGGGATATTGATGTGTCAAATCCACAAGTGCACGGAGTTGTCATCAAATAATAAAATATCGACCCCACAGGGACTGCTTTTATGCTAATTAAATTAATTCACTGAGAGAAATTGTTGTTGTAACTGAAATAAAATAAATTAAGAACAAGAAAAATGCAATTGATGATTTTAATATATAGGAAAAGATTCTAGGATCCAGGGGTACCACAATGATGCTCTGAAATCCTAAAAGACTACTCTCTTATTAACGATTGAACTCAAATGAAGGCAAGCCATCTAAAATTAGTAAAAGTTCTCTCTCAGGATACAGAAACTGTATTTAACCGATACAACTCCTACTCTCGTGGTAATTGAAATCGAATTAAACCTATTAAGAAATATGATAGCTTGTTTTATCCTCGAAGGACTAAAAACTACTCTCGTGAATTTAGTCCTAAGTTCCATTCTTATAGTTCCGATAACAAAGGTTCACCTCTCGATTCATCCGTAAAAATCTAACACATGAATAAGTGATCACCGAATTCTTAAGAAATAATAATAAGAAGAAGAACGGAATCAAATTGCATTCCAAGTAACTAGAGAGTAATTTAAATAATCATCCAAAAACAATCAAAAGGCATAGCCCCAAATCCTAGAACAAGGAAAACTACTCTAACATGGTAGATAGAATGGAATCCATGGAGAAAGAATATCTAAACCAGAAATTCATAGAGAAAAGAGGAAGAGATTCAATCCTATCCTTCACCGTGCCCCCAAAATATCAAAGTTCAGACCCTAGGAAAGTCCTTCAAATGTTTATTTATAGTCTAGTGAAAAATAAGCCCCAAACGAGTTAAAACAAAAATATGTGCATCAGGTGGTTCACGCAGCACGGCCGTGGTGTGAGGCACAGCCAGGCCGTGCTGAGTTCTGTTTCTCGCTGAAGGGAAGAAATTGGCCGCCGCGAAGCTAGGTCATGCTACTGCACACGGGCAGGGCGTGCTTCATGTAATTTTGCTATTTTTTGTGTTTACCTCCGAATTGGTCCCAATGTCCGTCCAAGTAATTTTTCTTCTTTTTCCTAGGACAAATACCTTCCTTTAAGCACAAAAGAACCAACACCAAGTGCATTATTCAAATTAAACAAAATGCATAAATAACATGAATTAAAAAGGCTAAAATGACTAATATACAATGCAAAACTAACAGTAAATTATATGCTATTTCGAACTCATCAGATATCTTTCTCTATTGTGATGCTTTTGCACGACAATTGCCTTAAAGGAAATGTCGTATTCCATGAATTAGACTTGCTCTTTCTAATGAAAAAATTATTGCTTACAAGTCATTGATAGCATCCTTAACTTGCATATTTTCTTAGAAAATTAAAAAAATATAGAATTGGATGCACTACTGGTTGATTCCATTTCAATTTCAAGACCCAATAACAAGCAGAATGCAAAGGATCGATGCAAACTTCATGCAATCTATTATGTTGAGGAAGATCAAAGTGGGAGCAGTTGAGAAGCTAGCAATATGGAAGGAAGATTAACATGACCTTGTTCGGAGGAGGAGATCCTAATATCTGGGTATTTCTCTCGCTTTCATTGCATGAAGTGGGGAAGTTTTGAGTGATAAAACTCATTTGGTTATGTTTTAATGAAATAGTTGTTGCCAGAAAACCCATCTAAATAACCTAAAATAAATTTGGTTTTTCTAACATGTGCAACCATGCACACGATAAAGATTATTAAGGGTCCTCCCCCTCATTTCAGGACACCCATCCCTCTCTCTATCAGTTTCTCTCTCTAGGGGTTATCTGGTTATATCTGGCCGAATACCCAACCTCTGGTGCGATAGCGAAGCTCTGGAGCTATTCCGAGGCTATGGGAGTTAAGGTAATGCTCTACTCCTTATGCTTTAGTGATAGCTTCATATCGTATTCGATTATTATAGTAATATATTTTATTCCCGTAGAGGAGGTGCTGTGCGAGGAGATCCAGTGTCCAGTTCGGGGATTCGCTAACTACATCCTAACGATTATAGGTATACTCAAAACTGTCCTTATAGTATATTCCTTAGAAGTCAGGTAATAATATTTAATACGCTAGTAATAGTAACGTGGTAGTAATAATAAAGATACTATTCTTTCAGAAGTAGTCCTAAAGTCAATGGTGTACCGAATATGTAATTAGCTCATGCCTTTGGAGATTAGGATATTCCCTGTCATCATGAAAGATGCTATATCCCAATTATCGTTAGGATGTCGTAAGGTTAACGGGGGAACATGAGGAACTCAAGGAGACCTATCTTGCGAATCATGAATGCTAGGTATGTGGGGAAGAGAAACTTAAATACTGGAATAGTAGTTAGACTACTAGTATAGAATAGAGTAGAGTCCCACGCTCTACTAGAGGCTGATATCAATAGTTCTTAGTAGGATTTTGTGCTATGTGATTATCTGCTATGTGTTTGTATATGCTTGTAGTAGTCCCCTTATGTGACATTAGGCTTGTTATGCTATACTTGCTATGATTGACGTAAGAGCACGTGGTGAGGATTAATAGGATTCTAGATTGTTAGGATTAGAAGAGAGACGTTTGGGGAGTGCAATGATTAATGGTTTAGACGGACACTCGAACCTTAAGGAGGATATGTCAAGGTCGAGGTATGTTCCCTGTAACACCTGAGGACGAGATCGACATCGTATTAGGACGACGTATCGAGACCTCGACCAAGACCTTGTGTCGAGATCCCATGACTAGATCGTTTGCCGAGATCATTTGTCGAGCTGATGAGACCACGTGCACTAGGCTACCCGAGGAGGTCGCGCTGTCGAGTTGATGAAGTCGCTGCATCGAGCTAATGAGGCTAAGTCGGTGAGGAGACCGCGTTCACGAACTCGTGTTAGAACATTGTACGTTTGCACGAGCACCGCTCGACATCGTGTCGAGATGATACCGTATTCTTTCAACGTTATTCGTTATTATTATATTGTTTGTAATTATTACATTGTCGAACTGCCGCTGACCACAGTAGAGGGTAATTATGAGAGAGAACGAGTTAACGGGTAGATGATTGATGGGATTGGCATCTTATAGTGGAGTTACGTTTATACCCCTTTCTCTCGCCACCAGTATACCTACGAACGATTCCTCACGCCATTCTTTCTCTTTTCTTTCTTCTTCCTTCTTTCGCCTGCTCGTGTTTCGTTATTTTCTTCAAAAACTTCCATCAAACCGTGAGTTCCATCGAGATTCTGCACAAGCTTTCTTCATCAATTTTGTTCATCATCAACTTCGACCCATATCTCGATGCGACCATCACCGCTGAGGTATGAAGAACGATTTTTCTTTTCATCTGTCTTCGCTTTGTTTAGCGCTAATTTTTCTTCCATTTTTAACCAGTTTATGCTTCCAAATCATGTCAAATTGATGGGTTTTCTTATTCACAATATTACTATCTTTTAGCACCGATTAATTGGGCTTGTAAAACAAATTTCTTTCTCTGATTTCTGCAATCGGCAGTGCCCAGAAACCTCCATTTTTGGTTCGTTTCGATTTCTTGTTTTTCATTCGTTGCTTCTGGTTATTGTTGTTGTCGATCTATCTGTTGAAGCATCAGATAACTTTTTCATGAAATTTTGATCGAAATCCCTAACTTTGTGTTAGAGGAAAAATATCTTTCAGTTCTTGAGTTTTATATTTTCTGGGTTGTGGTTGAGTTTGGGGAAGAGAGAGTTAGATGTATTGGAACCCATAGATCGATCTGAGTTGTGTTTGTTTTAGGAAGTCTGATTCCCGAGATCGAGTGATTTCCGAATCGAGGTGTACGGGAAAGCGAATCCAAGGACGCGGAAGCAGAGAATCGGATCGAGGATTGACGTGTCGAGGTCGATCGAAAGCGTGCGTGTCGAAGTCGTTGTCGAGCTCTTTGAAGACAAATGTGTCAGGTCGTTGTCGGCAAAGATTAACTTGGAGTTCTGATGAGGCGCTTCACATTTATACTTGTTATAGTATGCTAGTGTAATGGCAACTCCTAGATATCTCTAAGGCTTTATTTTATAAGTCCTTAAGTAAGAGCATTTCATATTCTACGTGGTTATGTTATTGTGTATTTCCTGATTTGTGTCGAGCTGAAATGTTGTGATATGATTGAGTTTTTGCATGTATTTAATGTGATTGAATATATGTCGTGGAATTGTGTATTGCATGTTGAATTTCTTCATGTCGAGCTTGCTCTTTATTTGACATGGTTGAATATCTTGTGTTTAACTCCTTGAATATCGTATCACGGCGAATTGTTCATCGAGTGAGCGAGCTAGGTGAGTCGTGATGACGCGTTTTTGAGCCGTGACCGGATAATCGAGGGTGCTAGGTCCCCTTTTTGTTTCACGGAGATTGACTAGACGGGGCCGCCACGCTCTGACGGACTGAGTTAGTATCCTAGGGAGAGCGAGATCCCAAGGCTTTGGCCGACTTTCCGACATACGGCATTTGCTGGCGTGTGCATTCCGAAATTAGTCGAGAGAAAATGGATTCTGAGTTGTGTCGAGTTTAGAGTGAGATGGTCGAGTCACGCCGGTGAATGTTATACTTTCTTTGTTGCTTATATTTTTATGTCGAGCTTATCTTGAATTGTTGAGAAGTTGACCCTTTCCGTGGTGCCTTCAATCCATGAGCGGTTACCCAGCGATGTCGGCGCAGTAACTCGGCAGTGAAGCGATGCCGAGGAGGAACTCGACGAGGACCCGAGTGACGACCTCCCACCCGTCGTGATTGTTGAATTGTTGGATGTTTGTTTTTCCGAGGACTGTACTTGTTTTTCTTTTGTGTTCGAGGTTGTGACGCTGGGGCGTTGTTTTGTTCTTCTGGGGTGGTGGTGGTCTTACTTTTGGAGCGAGTTCCACTTCTAAGTACCTCAGGGTATGATTGCTCTTTGAAGTTATCGCTCACCTGTGTATTTTCTTTGCATATTTGCTACTCAGATTTTGTATACATTATTATTTCGAGTGATATATATATGTGTATGTTATGCATGTATGTTTTATTAAATTTAAGTCTTGTGTCTTAGCACCATGTTTTAAAGTCAGAATTACTCTGATGTGCACGAGTTGGTTTTATAAAAAAAAACATATCGTATTTTTAAAAGGCACAAGAGTTTTGTTTTTAAAACACATCTCATATAGGTTTAAGTTGAGCTCGGTGTGTTGAGCTCGGTAACTCGAACTCGGTATATTGAGCTCGGTAGCGGTCCGGAAACGGGTCGTTCTGACTTTGTATCGAGCGATTCGATCGACCGAAATGCATAAGGAATTTGACCGGTCACTATGTCGGGTTGTGTGTTGGGTACCTAGTTGTATTATGTTGATTCTTTGCTTGATTAAGTGAAGCACTTATTGCTTGAGAAATTGTTTGGTATTTCTTGATTGAAGCAGTGTGTTTTAACACATCCTTGTTGTGAGATCTGACGGGGGTTTTGAACTTTGTGGAATCTAATGCCACCTCGTAGGAATCGACATCCGCAACCGAGAACCCGACATGGGAACTTTATTCAAGCTATGACCGAGATGGCGGCAGCCATGGCTCAACAATCATCACAGAACTCAACAGGCTAACGCGATGGCTCAATGAGGCGGCGGCGTTAACTCGCCAGAACTCGCAAAGAACAACAAAGGTCTTTGAAATGGCCGGGCGAGAGGATTGGCGGATCAGAAGCGTGGATCCAAAGTTCTACGGTGAGCCAAATCCGGATAAAGCTGATCTTTGGATGCAAGAGATCGAGAAGATCTTTGAGGCACTTCATTGCTGACAAGCGTGAAGGTCATTATGCCACCTACTTAATGCTAGGAGACGCAGAGTATTGGTGGAGAGGAGGTAAACCAACGCTTATAGCGGAACATCGCGAGATGACTGGGAGCTTTTTAGTGAAAGGTTCTTAGACAAGTACTTCCCCTGACATCGCGACGAGCCGAGAAGGAGCGGAATTTCTTCAATCGCAGCAACCTTCGGCGGTGTCAGTATGCGGCCAAGTTCAAATCGTTGGCGAGGTATTTCAGTCCATTTAAATGACCGAAATAATTGACGGAGATGGTCGAGTGAGAGATTCCAACGAGATTGATTCGACATTCGTAAATCGCGGTGTCGTTGAGGATCGTAAATCTCCAAGAGTCGATTGATCGATGTGTCGAGGTAGAAGGAGTGAGCCACAAGAAAGACGTGGCGGACGGTGGGAGACCCCGAGTGCGGGGCAGAGATTTGCATGCAGAAAGGAAACCACCGCGAAGAGGCCTTACGACTCACTCGGGAACAACAACAGCGGGACGATGTCGTCCAGGATGACCCAAGTACCGGGAGTGGAGGTCGATGTCGAGGTGATTTGCTACCGATGTGTGGAAAGGGACATTACGCGAGTAATCAGACTGTTCGAGGAGGAGGTGTGTTTCAATTGCAAGAAGCCAGGGCATTTTGCTAAGGATTGTCTACACCTAAAGTGAACCGACTATGCTTGGCAAAGGCCAAAGGAGCGTCAAGTGGCTAAAGCGAGTTTTCTCGCATGAGTGCGAAGCGTAACGAGCCGATGATCTTATCCAGGTGAATGTGAGATCGAGGTAAATCCTTATCCGCTTTTTGATTCGTGCAACCCATTCCTTTATTTCTTCTCGATTGTGTGAACCATTTGAACTTCGACTGCAGCGCTTTCGTTTAAATTAGTAGTTACAACCCCACCGCTAAAACCTTAGTCACAAACATCGCATGTCTTAATTGTGTAGTGATTATTGAGTAGAAAGTTTGTGTGGTCAATTTGGTTTGTTTGCCTCTTGCGGCTTAGATGTCATCCTCGGGATGGATTGGTTGTCACCACCATGTCCTTTTGGACTGTGCCCGTAAGCTGTAATTTTTCAGACCTTGAGTCTCCAATTATCTTTCTTGAGCGTATTGGAGTTTCTTTGAAAGAAGGAACTAGGGAATACATGTATCTAGCTAGTTGAAGTTTTCCAGGCGGTCGGCGTGAAGAATGTTCCGGTGGTGTGTGACTTTGAGGGCGTTTCAAGACGGCGTGCAGGATTACCACCAAGGCGAGAGGTCGAAGTTCTCCATCGACACGATTCCAGGAAACAGACCTATTTCCAAAGCGCCGATGTGATGTCTCCCGCCGAGATGAAAGAGTCAAGTCCCCGGATCGTAACACTCGAGTCGGGAAGCAATTCATCGAGCCGTGTCAGAAGAGCTCCGTGTTGTTGGTTAAGAAGAAGGATGACGATCAAGATCAAGGCGCGGACTACCGCGAACTCAACAAGGTTTACCGTGAAGAACCGTTATCCGTTACCACGTATTGACGACTTGATGGACCAACTCGTGGGCGGCGATCTTGTCCAAGCTAGCCTTGAAGTCGGGCTCCCATCAGATTCGCGTGAAGGAGGAAGATGTCGCCAAAACAGCTTCCAGGACTAGATACGGTCACTACGAGTACTTGGTGATGCCGTTTGGAGTGACGAATGCGCCAGCTGTGTTTATGGACTACATGAACAGGATTTTCCATTCGTTTTTGGATCAGTTCGTTGTAGTGTTCATCGACGACATATTGATTTACTCGAGGAACCGAGAAGACCACGACGACCACCTGTGTCGAGTACCACAGATATTACGAGATAAGCAACTCTATGCCAACCTGTTGAAGTGTGAGTTTTGGCTTGAAGAGGTGAATTTTCTTGGTCACGTGATTTCCAGGAGAAGGGATACCGTGGATCCAACTAAGATTGAGGCGGTGATAGCATAGAACGACTAAGGCGGTTCAAGATCAGAGTTTTGCCCCAGCTATTACCGAAGATTCATTGAAGGTTTCTCGAAGATTGTCGCGCCTACACTCCATCGACGCAGGAAGGATCAACCTTTGCTTGGACCGAGGAATGTGAAGCGGTTTTCAACGATCGAAGGAGCTTTTGGCACGGCGCTGTGCTGATTTTGCCTCAACCGTAAGAGCCTTCGAGGTGTATTGTGATGCGTCACACCAGGGATTGGGATGCGTGATGCAACATCGGAAGGTGGTCGCGTATGCTTGAAGACAACTTAAGATTCACGAGAGAGAACTACCCTACTACGACTTGAGCTAGCAGTGAGTTTTTGCTTGGCGAAGATATGGAGGCACTACCTTTACTGAGCACTCTTCGCTTTCGGATCACAAGAGCTTGAAGTACATGTTCACCGAAAGAACTCAACATGCGTCAACGTAGATGGGACGAAATTTCTCAAGGATCACGACTTTACGCGTTGGAATACCATCCCTAAGCTAACGTATTAGCGGATGCGTTGAAGCAGAAGAGCGTTTAACCTCGGCGATGATCAAGGAGTTAGAGATGCTCGAAGTTCCGACATTTGAAGTTAGTGTCGGTTTCACCGGAAGTTGAGATTTGCATGCTTACCATTTCTAACGTATTGTTGGGCGAGATCCGAGACCAAAGCGCGTATTCATGACGCGAGCTTCGCAAGAGAAGATTCAACGATAACTTGCAAAGGAAGCGTGACTTCAGGTCGAATGACGACATCTTGAGGTGCAATGGCCGAGTGTGCGTGCTAACGATCCGAAGCCGAGGAAGTTGATTCTCGACGAGCGCGCATAAGAGCAACTTTAGTATTCATCCCGAGTTACGAAGATGTATCAAGACTTGAAGAAGCATTTTTGGTGGTCCTAATGAAGAAGCAAGTGGCCGAGTCACGTAGCTTCATGTTTGGCGTGTCGGCGAAGCGGTGGAGCACCAGCGACTGCAGGAATGCTACAATCGCTGACGTACAAGATGGAAATGGGGCGATATTTCCATTGACTTCGTTGTAGGTTTGCCGAAGACGCAGAAGAATGATTCGATTTGGGTGATCGCCGTAGATTGACGACCAAATCTGCCATTTCTTGCCGGTGGGTCACAACGCGTGGAAAAAGCTGACCGAGATCTACATCGGCGAGATAATGCGACTTCATGGAATACTCTTCGATCGTGTCGGACCGAGATCCGGTTCACGCCTCATTTTGGAGGAATTGCAGCGAGCGATGGGAACCGAGCTCAGGCTTAACTCGATATCATCCATGCAGATCGACGGTCAGGCCCGGGAAAACGATCCAATCGCCAAGATTTGTTGCGAGCTTATACGTTAGATCACCGAGGAAGTTGGGACGACGTCTTTACCATCGTGGAGTTCACACAACAACAGTTTCCATGCGAGTATTGGGATGGCACCTTTTGAACACGTATGGATCGGAAATGTCGACGCCTCTTTGTTGGTACCAGATTCGCTGAAGCGAATGGTCAGAGGGACCGAGATATGATCCAAAGAGACTCACATGAGAAGATCCGCTTTGATCGAGATCTGATGAACATCTCAAAGTCGGCCATTGCAAGAGTTATCGCGGTAACGACGCCGACCACTGAAGTTCGAAGGAGAACATGTATTTCTTAGAGTCACCCCACCTCGAGTTGGTCGAGCGATCAAATCCAAGAAACTTACCCCTAAATTCATTGGACCTTACCGCAGTTCTTCGTCGTATTGGTCGATGGCATATCGGTGCCTTACCCCATTCTTGTCGAACATCCACGCGTCTTCCACGCCTCACAATGCGGAAGTATGTTTAGCCCTTCTCATGTCATCGAACCGGATGTGATTCAACCGAAGACGACCTATCTTTTGAAGCGTCACCAAGAAGGATCGTTGATCGGAAAGCCAAAGCAGTGAACAAAGAGATTGACAATTTGTCAAAGTTGTGTGGGATCGAGGCGGGAGATGCGACTTTGGGAGTGGAGGAGAAGATGAAGACTCAAGACCCTGAACTTTTCGGGAGGTAAGAATCTTATTTTGCAATTTCGAGGACTAAATTTTTTAGAGGGAGAGATTGTAACACCCGAGGCCGAGATCGACATCGCCATTATTAGCGTGATCGAGACCTCACCAAGACCTGTCGTGAGATCCCGCGGACTAGATCGCCATTTGCGAGATCATTTAGCCGGTGATGAGACCACGTGCACTATTTCTTTGAAATGAGGAGGTCGCGTGTCGAGTTGATGAAGTCGCGTCATCGAAATGATGAGGGCGCAAGTCGAAATGAGAGACCGCGTTCACGCGAACTCGTGTTAGAACATTGTCGCTTGCACGAGCACCCTTGCCATCGTGTCAGATGATACTCGTATTCTTTCGAACGTTATTACGTTATTATTATATTGTTTGTAATTATTACATTGCTCGCTTGCCGCCGACCGGCGAGTAGGTAATTATGAGAGGAACGAGTTAGCGGGTAGATGATTGATGGGATTGGCATCTTATAAGTGGAGTTACGTTTATACCCCTTTCTCTTGAGTATACCACGCAGATTCCCTCACGCTCATTCTTTCTCTTTTCTTCTTTCTTCTTCCTTCATACGCTTCTGTGTTTCGTTATTTTCTTTAAAAACTTCCATCGACGAAACCGTGAGTTCCATCGAGATTGCCGCACAAGCTTTCTTCATCAATTTTGTTCATCATCAACTTCTCGACCCATATCTCGCCTGATCGACTATCACCGCTGAGGTATGAAGAATGATTTTTCTTTTTCATCTGTAACTCTTGTTTAGCTAATTCTTCTTCCATTTTTAACCAGTTTATGCTTCCAAATCATGTCAAATTGATGGGTTTTCTTATTCACAATATTACCTATCTTTTTAACCGATTAATTGGGCTTGTAAAACAAATTTCTTCTCTGATTTCTGCAATCAGCAGTGCCCAGGAAACCTCCATTTTTTGGTTCATTTCTGATTTCTTTGTTTTTCATTCGTTGTTTTCTGGTTATTGTTGTTGTCGATCTATACGTTGAAGCATCGGATAACTTTTTCATGAAATTTTGATCGAAATCCACTAACTTTGTGTTGGGGAAAAATATCTTTCAGTTCTTGAGTTTTATATTTTCTGGTTGTGGTTGAGTTTGGGGAAGAGAGCTAGATGTATTGGAACCCATAGATCGATCGAGTTGTGTTTGTTTTAGGAAGTCCGTTTCCGAGATCGAGTGATTTCGAGATCAAGGTGTGCGGAAAGCGAATCCAAGGACACACAGGCGGTAATCGGTCGAGGATTGCGACGGTCGAGTCATTTGAAAGCGTGCACGTGTCGAAGTCGTTGTCGAGCTCTTTGAAGACAAATTGTGTCGAGGTCGTTGTCGAGCAAAGGCGTTAACTTGGAGTTCGGTAAGGCGCTTTCACATTTATACTTGTTATAGTATGCTAGTGTAATGGCAACTCTAGATATCTCTAAGGCTTTATTTTTATAAGTCCTGGCAAGTAGAGCATTTTCATATTCTACGTGGTTATGTTATTGTGTATTTCCCGATTTGTGTCTGAAATGTTGTGATATGATTGAGTTTTTGCATGTATTTAATGTGATTGAATATATGTCGTGAATTGTGTATTGCATGTTGAATTATGCGTTTCTTCATGTCGAGCTTGCTCTTTTATTTGACATGCGGTTGAATATCTTGTGTTTAACTCCTTGAATATCAGGTCGCTAATTGTTCATCGAGTGAGCGAGCTAGGTGAGTCGTATGACGTTTTTGAGCCGTGACCCGGGATAATCGAGGGTGCTAGGTCCCCTTTTTGTTTACTGCGGGAGATTGACTAGACGTCGCCGCCACGCTACGGGACCTGGGAGTCGATGGTATCCAGGGAGAGCGAGATCCCAAGGCTTCTGGCCGACTTTCCGACATACATGATACGGGCGCGTGTGCATTAGAAAATTGTCGAGTCGAGAGAAAATGGATTTGGCGAGAGTTATGTCGAGTTTAGAGTGAGATGGTCGAGTCACGTCGGTGAATGTTATACTTTCTTTGTTGCTTATATTTTTATGTCGAGCTTATCTTGAATTGTTGAGAAGTTGACCCTTTCCCGTGGTGCCTTTCAATCCATGATTTACCCAGGCGATGTCGGCGCGGGTAACTTCGGCGATGAGACGATGCCAGGAGGAACTTCGGCGAGGACCCGAGTGGCGACCACTCTACACCGCCGTGATTGTTGAATTGTTGGATGTTTGTTTTTCCGAGGACTGTACTTGTTTTTCTTTTTGTGTTCGAGGTCGTGACCGGTTTGGCAAATGTTGTTTGTTGCTCTGAGGGTAGTGGTGGTCTTACTTTTGGAGCTGACCCTGCGGGAGTCTGCTGAAGTACCCCCGATATGATATGATTGCTTTTTGAAGTTGTCATTACCTGTAGGTGTATTTTCTTTGCATATTTAACTACTCTGTATTTTGTATACATTATTATTTCGAGTGATATATATATGTGTATGTTATGCATGTATGTTTTATTAGAATTTAAGTCTTGTGTCTTAGTTGCACCATGTTTGAAAGTCAGAATTACTCTGATGTGCACGAGTTGGTTTTATAAAAAAAAAACATATCGTATTTTTAAAAAGGCACAAGAGTTTTGTTTTTAAAACACATCTCATATAGGTTTATGTTGAGCTCGGTGTGTTGAGCTCGGTAACTCGAGCTCGGTATATTGAGCTCGGTAGCGGTCCGGAAACGGGTCGTTACATTCCCAGGTTTGTTCTTGGGTGTGAGGATTCATGATGAAATATGATACCACCGCTGTGCGTAGATGGGTCGACCATTACGTACGAGGTCAGAGTACCAGAATGGAGTACGGTATGTGCAGTACATAGGACTTACGGTTTCCTAGGGGTTTGATTTGAGTCCGACTTGTGCCTTTGGTGACGGAAAGCTAGCCTCTTCCTATTTTGTTAGTCGGGTAGCTCAAATATCCTGACAGGGTTACTAACATATCACAGTCCATAATATGTGCGATCCAGATGCACCCCGACACCTACCACCGGGGCAGTGAGCCACTCTGAAGGGTACAAGGAGCTAGATATGCCGGATGGACGACTAGCTCGTCCCTATTCTCAGTTGGTGAGAAAGGGACAATACAGAAAGGCTCGATGGGGCCGACAAGGAGGATTTGCTAATAATAGAATGGCCAAATGCATGTAGTGATACTAGGATTTTATGACAACCACCCTCAAAATTAAAATGGAGCCGCCACCTAATGTTTATTAAGGAAAAACAGTAGGAAAAACCTTTTTTATGAGAATAATTTAAAAATAGTCTTCGAACCAGATTTTGAGCCCGGGAGTTATTTACGCTTAAGGAAGGTATTAGCACCCCTAAGACGCCCATAAAGAATGGTACCCTTTTTATTGTTTAAAAAATACTCGCTTACCATTGAATAAATTATTCCCTAATGAATTTTCTAAAAAAATACAAGTTTATGACAATTCAACCATTATATACAAATTATTATTTATTTTTTTTCTTATGTAACAAAAACAGTAAATATAAGGAAAAAAACCTAAAAAGGTAAAAAAAACTAGTTATGTTAAAAAAAATATAGATAAGAAGGGAAAATTCTTTTTTTCTTTGCTTTTATACCCTTTATCAATTCTTTATTCAATTCTGACTATTTATGAAATAAAAAAAAGTAAATTGCAAATAAGTCCCTATTTAGGATTTGGCCCCATTGGAAGACCAAATCTTAAAACGTGTATGAACAGAAAATTAAAAAGAAGACTTTTTAATTTTTTGTTTTCAGGCCCCTTTTACCATATATTTACAATTCAGTCCTTCTTCATCATATATTTGCAATTCAGTCCTTCTTTATCATATACTTGCAATTCAGTCCTTAACCCGGATTTGACCCCTTTGGAAGGCCAAATCCCGTAACCCTAACTCACGCCCACTCACGGAACGCAGGAGACAGAGACAGAGAAGAATTAACAAACATCATACAGAGAAAAAGGGACATCACATTTGTATATTACAAATTCGAATCTCAGTCCAGAACATGCATAAACAAAACAAAACGCAGAACAGAATACTAAAATGTACAGAGATGGGAAGGAGAAAAGAAAAACCTGATTTCACAGGTCTTAATCCAAAAAGAAAATTTGATTCAGAGCCCTAAATCCTACTGGTGTTTAAAGAGAAAAAATAGAGAATTTTAGGACTTTTCCTCGCCTCTCACTTCAATTCCTTGGTAGGTTTTTCAGCCTCTTGCCCTTTCCGTGTGCTGTTTTTTGGATCCAGTTCCCTCTCCTCTTGCTCTCGGCCTCCTCTTCGATTTTATAGGCTCCGGGCTTCTGTAAAAGGAAACAAAAATCAGAAAAGAAATAATAATCAAGAATTAAAAACGAGATGAAGAGAAATATAGAAAAGATACTCCCTGATTTGTAGTAGTCACCACGTTTCACTCGTGTTTAAAGCTTGAATCTGGTCCGAATCGTGGAAGGTTCAACACGGTTGATTAAAAAAAGGCAAGGATTCGGATTGAATCCTGAGGGAAAAGGGGAGATGTGATTCGGTTTGATTGAGGAAAGATTGAGGCCGAGAAAAGGGGAAGGGTACCGCGGCTGAAGCTTCTAGGTTTAGGGTTTGAGAGGATGAGAGGAAGATTAGGGTTAAGTTTTGGTGTGGCCGCGGCTGGGTGATGAGAAATTAGGGTTTGGTTTTAGTGAGGATGAAGAAAGGAAGGGGAGATGGGGACACCGTGAATGGTGGAGGAATTGAAGGAGGGAAGGAGTGGCCGCGGAGAAGAAAGACCAAGGGAGAGTGAGGGAGTACAGAACGAGGGTGAAAATTAGGGTTAGGGTGAGGAGCAAGGAAAAGGAAGGCCGAGAAAGCTGGGGATGATTATGGGAGATTAGGGTTAGGGTGAGGAGGAAGGAAAAAGAAGGGAAGGATTGTCCGCGGCTTGGAGGCTTGGGGAGAGAGCGCCGCGCGAGGGGAAGAGGAGATGAGGAGGGAAGAATGAAGAATTAGGTTTTTAGGTTTATGAAGGTTAGGTTTGGGTTGGGTTGATGGACTGCGTGGGGTTTGGAGAAGCTGGGCTGCGTGAAGTTGGGCTGCGTGGATGGCTTGGTTGCGTGGGGGCTAGGGGTGTGTGAAATGAAGGAGGGGTGCCTGAAGCAAGCAGATGCAAAGGGGTGGCGTATGGAGAAAAAGGGGGTGCGCGAAGTAAAAAGGAAATGGGCTGGGTTGGGTTTTAGGAAATGGGGTGCAGTTTGCTAATTGCACCCCTCAAATATGCTATTCGCAACCCTTTTCTTTGAAAAATAAATTTTCTTTTTTCTTTTTCTTTCTTCCTTTTTTAATCTCTTTTATTCCTTATTATAAAACCAAAAATATTATTTTTTTCATTTTTATTACAAAGTTTAAAAAGTTAAAATAAATAAAAAATAAAATAAAATAAAATAAAAGGCCGGACAAAATTAGGGTACTACAGATTTGCATGAGATGGGAATGATAAATAACGCTTATGGTTTAGATGGGGACTAGGACCTGATCTGTAGACTAGGCTATCATCTTGCATTTGAACACATTGGAGATGTTTGCCTTGTGTGTGTGCGCTATTCTATATTCGTGACTAATTTACCTATTCCATGTTTTAAGCATTTGGATCACTTCTCATCTCCCCATTCTTGTTTGCTTGTATGTGATGGATTGGATGTTAGTAGCATGGAGGATACCTTGCAGTGCACGGGTACTGGAAGGAACCATCCATATGCATATGTTAATAAATTATGGCCAGAGAGTCAGTGTCAGTATGATTTGTGTTGCTTGTCATTGCACCCACTAAGTTAGGTGTGTAACAGATCAATGGAGGATCTGTTGTATACCGACACACTAAAAATGTATATTCTTATAAAGTATTTTCCACCTATCCGCTATAAGTGCATATTATAACGGTATCAGAATATTATAGTATAATAAGTTAAATAGAAAGATAATTTTAAATGAACTCGGGGAATATTGGGTAGCTTCACTTAATAATGGCTTAATAAATAAAGGAACGTCACAGTAGTGATAAGAATCAAATACTCTCTAACCAAGTGTCAAATACTCTCTCATTGCATGTTAATCATTTAAACTACATTATGACTACTGATCTAAAGCATTCAAAGAATTTTTTTGATAAGAATCAAATCATGTTTATCTTAATCTGTTTAGATAATGTTTTAGAGTAGGTTCTCATATACTATATATACTTCACTAATCTACTCATATCCAAGTTCAACTTGAGAAAGTTTATTTGAGAAGGTTGCAGAAAATTTAAAAAGGTCACAATTCAACCCCTTTCTTGTGACTGACATTCACTTCATCTCTCTCTCGATTCTTCCTTCATTGCCCCTCCCTTCGTCCATCTTTGTCACACCAGCGTCGGCAATCACCTTTTACCCATTCCTTCGTTGGTGACCCTTCCCTCAACCGCATCAGGATCACCCAACTTCGCAAACCACGCACAACCACAGTCTCAACACCCACCGAGACCCATCACCACCTATCCTCTCCACCGTGTTGAACCACCAATTGGTGTTGATGTTCTTCGCATGTTAAACAAAAAACATCAAAAACCAAAATATGCTGAGAACTAGGGGTAGACACAGGTACGGGTCGACCCGCGAATCCGACCTACCTGATTCAACCCAACCCAGAAAATACGGGTTGGTTTGGGTCATTGGGTTGAGTCGGTTTTAAAATAAGCAAACCCAAAACCTATGGGTTGGGTGTCGGGTCAGAAGATTGCGAACCCAAACAACCCAACCCAACCCACTGCATATAATTGAACCCATATACTGACCAATACCATTTGAACGAAGACGTAATTTGTAAACATATAAATTTCGTTTTGTTTTTATTTCACTTGGTACTATAATTTTATTAGAAATTTTACTTCAAATTGAGTTCAATTATACTTTTTATGCAACCACAAAGACATGAAGATTTTCTTTATTTGAAAATCCAAATTAAGACCTCGACAATGAGGTTTTTATTCTATTTTTTCAATTTTGTTTATAAATAAATATTTTAATAATAAATCCGATCACTCGACCAAACCAACCCATATGAGGTCGGGTTGGCTTGGTTCGGGTTACACAAAAAAAATCAATTAAACCAATCCAACCCATATTTAATTGACTGAGTTGGGTCTTTAAAAACCTCAATACCTACTTAACCCGACCATGCCCACCCCTATCGAAAACTGAGAACATAAAATAAATAAAGGAGAGTACGTATCGGAAAAAGTTCAAAGAGAGTTTATATCCGAGAAAAAGGTAAGATTACAATCAGTTTTATAAACCGAAAGTGAAAGCTACTCTGTTGAGCTTTGACTCTAACTCAACTTTGGAGATAAAGTATCACGTTTAACAACACTAATCCAAACGTGTTTTTAAAGAAAAAAATTGATGGATTAATAAACTTTCCTAATATAGTCATCCCAGGCCTTTAAATATTAGCTCTTCATCAAAGATGCCTCCACACTTCACTTCACAGTCCGCTTTCATCCTCCATTTAAACAAAACACCATCTGCCTTGCCATTCCTTCTCACTCTCAGGCAGCCACTTGGGTCACCAAAATATCTCTTCAAAAATATCGCATTTCAGTCACCCACCTTAATCCTCAAATCTATTCCTACTATTTAACCATTCTTTCTATTATTCATAGTTTTTGCTATTTTATAAAAAGAATGGTACACTTGTATTGTGTGCGCAACAATGGTACACCCCCGCCATCACCGACTGCCACTCCTCCTCTGGAACTGAACCCAAAATCAACCTAAAAAAATAGAGAAATGATTTTTAAACACAAGATTAAACACAAATACGAGATACAGTATTTTCGTACTGTACATACATACGGTCTGTACAATACAGATATAGTTTTGTTTTTCAAAATTTTTTTTAGATATTTTTTAACTGGTTAAAAAAATATTTGACATTCACCAGATAATGTGAACCATTAACCAGATAAGTGAACTTCGTTAACCAGAAAAATAAATGGAACGTGAGTTTGACATTCACCAGATAATGTGAATCATTAACCAGATAAGTGAACTTCGTTAACCAGATAAATAAATGGAATGTGTTAAGTTTCAGGGTTAGCATTCACCAGATAATGAGAACCATTAATCATATAAGTGAACTTCGTTAACTAGATAAAAAAAATTTGAATTTTTTTTTTAAAAAAATTGGGGTCCGTACTATATGGACACGTGTCCGAACAGTATGAACATACGATGTCTGTGTCCCGTTTTGTATCCAAATAACGGGACCCAAAAAAATAACCTAAAATAAACCCAAAGAGAAATGATTTTTGAACAAAAGATTGAACACAAATACGAGACACTGTATTTTCGTACTGTACGGACAAAGTTTTTTTTTTTCAAATTTTTTTTATTTTTTTTAGATATTTTTTAACTGGTTAAAAAAATATTTGGCATTCACCAGATAATGTGAACTATTAACCAGATAAGTGAACTTCGTTAACCAGATAAATAAATAGAATGTGTTAAGTTTCAGGGTTGACATTCACCAAATAATAAGAACTATTAACCAGATAAGTGAACTTCGTTAACCAAATAAAAAAAATTAAAAATTTTTAAAAAAAAAAAAACAAAAAAGTGGGGTACGTACTGTACGGACGTATCCAGTTTTGTGTCCAAATAACGGGACCTAAACCCAAATCTGGACCCAAATTAACCAAGCCCTTTGTCCAGGAACGTTTGATTTCTCTTGCAATTTCATCCAAAATACGCAAACACACAAATCCTAAAAATTAGGGTACAAACTCAGCAACGAGATACTCGAGCACCATAGAGAAGTAGATATGAGAGGTTGAGGGAGATCATAGAGAGAGGGAGAGGGATTTCGCAGAGTGCAATGATTTAGTTTTGCAGAGAAGGATTTTTGCGATTAACTTTCATTGAAGGTGATCTGTAGAGTGGGTTGGGGATTTTACAAGATGAATGGCTCGCAGAATGGAGGTTTTCATGATGGGAGGCTCACCGCTCGCTGGTTGGGGGGTTTACGGTGACCGGGGATTTGCCAAGAACAAAGGAGATGCGAGGGTTTTCAGGTCTAGAAGGTGCAGGATATTATCATGGAGAAGCGATTAATCACAAGGCTACCGATCGTCTCGCACACGCACTAACTACCTACATTACATGGGTCTTTTTTTTTTTGTCAGCTACATTACATGGGTCTTTCGCAACTATTTTGGGCTACGATATTTATGAACTCACGAATCCACATAGCTTTACTTAGGGTCCGTTTGTTTTAAATTGTAATAGAAATCCGTTTAAAAAAATCAATGTTAAAAGAATTGATTTTAAGAAATGGAGGTTGAAAAAATAGAATTGTGTTTGGTATTGATATTTTAAAACTGAGTTTAAAAGAATTGAATTTGTTTGAATAGAATAAAGTAAAATCATTTTTAGTGTTAATTTACCAAAAAGGACCTTAGTCTACACCCAAATTTGTGCCTTACTTTTCGAGCCATGCTAGTTGTTATTAGTATCCCTCGAAGATAACTCAAATCCGTTACTTGGCTTGCCCGAGATAGACATCATTTTCTTTTATTAATCTATATTATATGCACACACAAAAAAAGAAATAACCCAAAGTTATCAACCCATAAGGAATCACGAATGTTGCTGTAACGACCCGTTTCCGGACTGCTATTAAACTAGAACTAAACCTGTATGCGATACATTTTTAAAATAGTGCTCTTATGTCCTTTGGAAAATGTGGTCTATTTTTTTTTTAAATAGTCACATCCGCAAGGTACACATAAAGTTACCACAGCGTTTCGAAACATGGTGCAAACTAAGACACAAGACTCAAGCACTGGAAATACATACATATATACATAACCAAGTCTGCATAAACAGTACGTACAAAATAAAGCAGTGCATGAAAATGTACAAGAGAATACACCTATGGTATGAAGACCCTCATGAGAGCAATCATACCCCCGGGGTTACTCCCGGCAGACACCCACGCAGGGGGCTGCTCCAAAAGTATGCCACTAGTCTACCCTACAATATACAAAAGACAATTCACCAAGCCCGACTGGTCACCAAAACAAACTGTACACTAAGAGCATATACTATAGTCATCCAAAATAATATAACAAACATTCAGACAATCACGGCAACTACAGATAGCTATCCGGATCCTCAGACGGATCCTCCTCCTCCTCGTCATCCATCGGGTCCTCGCCAATCAAATCAATAAAAGGTACAGCCGGTGGTACGTCCTCCGGCACATCCTCTCCTACTAGCACATCCTCCGCAGCACCTGCACCGCTACAACCCACCTCTCCGCACACACTACACACATGAGGAGGGTCCACCGGCGGAGTAGGGGTCCTATCAAGCATGGGGGAGGCCGACTCTGCTGTTGGCTCTGGCTCAGGCTCTGCCAAAGAACTCGGAGTAATAGCCGACCTGGAAGTAGAAGCTCCTGCAGTCCCACGTCTGATCACGCTCTTACCAGCAGTCTATCGAACCCTCGGTCCTCGTCCTCGGGAAGCAAGTCGGGAAGCAGTACGCCTCAGGATCTCGAGGGGTCCCTCTGGCGAGGAAGATAATGCTGGCATAGTCCTCTCTCCCTGAATAGCTCGCCAAGCGTCCACCACCTACATCATCCGAATCGGGAAGCTCACTGTGCACCGCGAAGTCTCTTGTCTCACTACCATACCACCCTCTCGAAAGCTCTGTACAACATCCCCTGTATAAACAACGTGACGGGAGATGGGGTCGAACTCCATCGTCGCGGGCATCTCAATGTCTGGAAAATCAAAGATGATCTCCGCCGATGTCCTCATCGCTGGTATCAGCACGCTCTTCGTCATCGCCTGGGTCACCATCATTGGTTGAAGGCACCACGGGAAAGGGTCAACTTCTCAATAAATCAGGGAATAATAATCATAACAATAGGCAAAAACAACTATATGCACAATACTCAAGACGCAACTCAAGACTCTCACAAGACTCAACTCAAGACTTATATTCTCACGACACTTGACAATTTCCGGAAAGTAACGCCGATCCATCCACTGAATACCAGCCGTAGCCTTGGGCTTTCCGCTCACCCTAGGACATTCAGCTCAGGTTCCTTGACGCTACGACGTCTAGCTAAGCTGCCGAAGAACAAGCCGAAGCTGTTTAGGGGATCCTAGCACCCTAGGTTAATCGGATCGAAGCTCAAAAACATCACGACAACTCAACGACTTGACTAAACTCTCGCACTCCAATGAATAGGTCGCTGCATACGATAATTCACGAAGCAAATTGAATAATTATTTAACCGCATATCGAATAATATTCATGTCAAGCTTAATATAGTGCGAAACAGTTTAGCAGTATAAGCAATTCATTTCAACCAATCACAACTCAGCAAACAATGCAAATTGACAATTCAATTCATCCCTCTGCAACTCAGAGGAGTTGACAGAGAGAAAATCAAACAAGTGTGGGGGGTTGGGGACAGCTGCCAACCACTTACAGACAAGCGCACTAAATAATCATAATTACAATTTTAAGAAATAAAAGTCGAAGGGGTATAAGACCCTCACTTCGAACCCTGAGGTTCTCAGACTTCTTCGCATAAGGCTGAAAATTAAATTCCTATCAATATCTAAAGTTGCCCTTACCACAGTTAGTTGCTAGCGTGGTACCGCACGCCTCGAGTCCACGTCGCACGATTTCCGAATTCGTAACTCCAATCACCACAAGTAAACTTAGCACAATTCTAAGAACTAACTAGAAACTTAGGCTCTCAAAACCTAACCCTTTTCTAACCAAGTATTCACTCAAACATTTAATTACTAGCTACTTGAAAGAAATAGGTTTTAAAATCAAAATCATTTCTTGAAAGGTTAACATAACACATATATTTAATTCCTTGAAAACCTTAAAATAAGCATACTTCAATTAACCATTTTTTTCATACATTTCCAATAGCCTAAAACACATTTCATGCAAGCATTATTTCCAAGTTACAAACAAAACTTTCCTTCCACATCCTTTAAGGGCCTCTCGGCCACACCCCTTTTTCTTATAAAAATTTGCAAAATTTCTTTTAAATACGTAACCATTTCCATACATCATTTCCAAACTCAAATAACATCAAGTAGCATTTAGTACCCATAAGAAAACTTATATCAAACAACAAACTATTTTCTCAATTCTCATAACCAAAAGATTTTCAAATAACTTCTAATTAACACTTGAGTCCTAATCCTTTTCACAAAATTAAATTCAATGAAAGACCAAATTTTCAATACCAATTAAAAGAAAGTTTCAAAATAATTTTTTTTCCTCTCCTATTTCTCTCCTAAGGCTCACGGCCTCAACCCCCTTTTTTTTAAAATTTTGCAAATCCTCACCCAACATCAACAACACCATTTTAATCAATTCTTTTCCTTCATCAAATCACAATCCAACATCAAAAACTAATCATCAACAAGCTTAGGCATGCTATACAACATTTCAAGAGCCTCAAATTTCTAAATAAAATACCTAATCATGCTTCTAACACAAAACCATCAACTACAACAACAAGAACATCACCAATTAAGATAGAAACAACAATTAATTTCATGATTGTTCATCAAGATCACACTGCCCTCCTTTTCCCCTTTTTGCTTGCGCCTAGGGTTTCAAGATTGGGGTTTATGTGTTCATCTCCATCATTTAATCATGATCAAACAATAAACAACACAAAAACAAGCTATAAGTACAAGGAAAAAAAATGAAAGAAGCCACCACCTCTTCTTCCTCAAGCTCGCGGCCAAGGGCTGTTTTGGGAGGAGAAATTGTGATCTCAACCTTGCTTGAATGGAGGAGTAGAGGGTGATGGAGAGTAGAAGAAAAAGCTAGCAAGAATCATGGAAGAATGAAGGTGAAATGGAGCTTGAAAAAGCTTGGAACCATGGAGGATTTTTGGAGCTTCTCTTTCTAAGTTGAAGAAGATGAAGATAATGAGTGTAGAGAGAGGGATGGGTCGGCCTTGGGGCTGAAATAAGGGGGTGGGATTTTTGTTTTATCACTTAAAATAAAACTAGGCTAAAAATGGTTTAATAAAAAAGTAATTTCAAATTAATCACACATAATATGACACCTAGCAATAAAGCAAATATGCTAATCACATCATCTAATCTTACCCATCTAATCTCACATCTCTCATGATTACTCTCTAATTCTAGAGTCTAAGGGTTGCTAAAACTCGACGTCGAATAATCGTGTTACCGATTAATTACCCGCCGATAAAATCGCGAAAATTAATTTAGCGAGAAATTAATTCACCGCGTGATATTATTTTATTATACATAATAAAAATCATATCAAACGTTCAAAAATAATCACGACAAGTTACGATTCGATTTTCATCGAAATCGGGTTCATTTAAAATTTTATCTGCGATAAAACTGCCCGGCGATTCGAAACGCGACGAAACTTCGTTAGAATTTTTCGACGATATTCGAACCATGAATTAATATTAAATATTAACTCTCAAATTTAATTTGATCTTGATTTATTTAAATCACTTACTTAGAGCACAAGAAACTGCTTATTATAGCATAAATTCGTCAAAACATACCATAATAACGCTAAATAATGCATCGTGAAAATACATGTGTTACATCTGCATTAAAGAATAGAACCAACAAGATATTTCCCAGCAAGGATAGCAGCAATAGCCGCAACAATAAAACCCAAGCTGATGCAGTTGTACTGAAACACAATAAAATGCAATTCGAAATCAGGGCACTACCAAACCAATGACTGGAAAATAATTAAGGAATCAAACGAATTAAACAACATATGAACTTTCTTCTGAAACCTGAAATTGACCATGATCAATTAAGATCAATCAATATTTCCCTAGTTGGCAGTACATTATTGCACAGCCTCCATAAAAAAGATCTGCATTTCTGAGGAATGTGTAACTGCCAAAGAAAGTTCCAATCTCCTTGGATGTGCAAGGAACTGGTATTAGTGAAATTATCTATATATAATTATTTATACAAACAAATACTATTATTCTAATGAAACAATGCGCAGCTTGCTGGTTCCCTTAATGGCATCATCATAGAAAATATGCCACCCAATGAGACCATAATGTTTATAAAAAAAAAAAAAGGTTTGATCTCACACTTCCTCAACCCTCCAATGAATTAAACCTGAAAATGAAAAGTTTCTTCTCTTCTACTCTGTAATTAAAGCCGAGCAAAACAAGGAATACCATGCACATGCATCTAAGAAAGAAATTAAAGAAAAGCAATCATAGAACTAACTTCACACAAAATGCATCTACACAACTCAGCACTGCCATACACATATGGGAATGTTGTAACATATATAAAACAAGTTTTAATTAAATCCTACACAGCCAATCAAAACATGATTGTCATAGATACAAAACCAAATGAGCATACTCATAGTAACTATAATAAGCAAAAGACTAGTAAGCTAACAAAATGAGCATACTCAGTTACTGACAGTAACTATAAAACAAGATCCATGAGAATGTTGTTGGCATTTGTGGCTCCCATATGTATTAGTCCCTACCCAGATTAGCCACAATTTCATCTCTGATTAAGTCGCGAAGACTACTCATTTCTGTTGATGAAACCAAGTCAACATCTATATCTGAGGATCTACGTACATTGTGATCACTATCAATATCTTCCATGGCAATACCATTTTCCTCTATATGTTAAAACTCAATATCTGATGCATGATTTCTTCTAATAAAGTTATGTATTGCCATTGTGGCAACAACTATCTTTACTTGAGTAGCATATTTGAAACTGTGCATCTGACGAAGAACTGCAAACCTATTTTTCCATACTCCAAAGGTCCTTTCTATAGTGGTTCTTAAACTGGAATGAAAGTAATTGAAAACTTCGTCAGAATTGGCAAATCCAGTTGCACACCTAAAGTCAGGAAGATGATAGCGCTCACATCTATATGGACGCACGTAACCTGTTGGTGTTGGATAACCACTATCCACCAAATAATACTTACCTAAGAAATATGTTTATTATTAAAATCACCATTTAGAATGAACTATATAGTAAATATATCCAGTGAGATTATGCAGTTTTGGAATCAAACCTGGAGGAGGATGTGGAAAATTATAATTTGGCTTTGTAAGAGCATCCCTAAAAACTCGAGCATCATGAGCTGAACCTTCCCATCCAGCCAATACAAATATAAAACACATATCCCAATCACAAAAAACCATGACATTTTGTGATGTATATCCCTTCCTTCCTATATATTTTACATTTTTATTTGCAGGAACTACACATGGTACATGAGTTCCATCAATTGCCCCTATAAAATCTTTAAAATATAGCCAATATCGCTTGTCATCTTGGATTTTTCTTTGCGGATTGCTAAATGTATAATCGTGAGGCCTAATCAATTTTTTTGACAACTTTAAGCATGCTTTCAGTACATTGTGAAAATGTCTACTTACAGTTTCACCTAAGTGTTGAAGTCTTTCTTGTATTATCCTATTTCCTTCACCATGCCCAACAACAAGTAAAAACATGGCAACCATCTCATGTATCCCCATATGCTTTGTACACTTCAAACCATGTTGGGATAGTTCATTACAAAACAATAAAAATACATGCTTACCCATCATGAAGTTTTCATGACAACGTGTATCATTCTCATGTAAAACTTCTTCAACCCATTCGTACCCAGTTAGTTTACTTGTTCTACATGGTTGTTTGCATAAGTATTTCATAGCATGTTGTCCAACTACAAAACCTGCTGCAGCCACCATGGATAAAACTATATTATTTACTCCCCTGTAATCATTTTCTTGTCCAGAATCCTCATCACAATCACTTGAGGATATGGTTGACATTCTAATCAAATTTCTGCAATAAAAAAAAACACCAGCTGCTACTTTGTGATCGATAACATAAGTATAAATAAGTACACACTAGAACAACACCAGCTAAATAACCATCATATCTCAATAACTAGATAATTATACAACCAGATAATTATACAACCATAAATAAGTACACACTTAATCTGCTTCCCCTATAGCAACTACAATAAAACACATAATCTATTTGTCCTTTTATGCTAGAAGCCTGACAAATTGCAAATAAGTTATACATTTATAATAATATGACACATTGAAATTGCAAATAATCTAGTTGTCCTTATATGCTAGGCGCAAGAGAAAAATCAGTGTATGCTTATCATCTGGAATCGCAGCAAATACCTCCCTTGCAGCCTTGTTCATCATCAACTCATAACATCTACCAAAAAAATCTGCATCCCCTACTACTTCTTCCAGCTTATGAATATCAGCCATTACTATGCCAATACTAGAAGAATCTTGCATTTGTGTCTTTGTAACAACAGCATTAGTGTGAGACTGCATTGCATCTGCTATTTTTTAAATTCATTTCCTATGATTGAGCCACTATCCATTTTACCCTTTTTTATCCTATCCCCTTCCCTCTTTCTTTTTTCTCCACTCCTTGCTCTCCCTGTTGTTTCAGGTATGTTAATGTTTGTTGCCCCTGCACCACCACCACCACCACTACCACCACCACTTGTAGTACCATATAGATCAACTCCTATATTTAGATAATCACTATCTCCTTAGCCTTCATTGTTATCCATGCCAACACTCTCAAAACCTTGAGTACATTACTCATCCTCTTCATGGCTATCCATAAAACCACTTGCTGCCATTCCAAAGTGACCCATGGCAGTTTTATCTTTAAAAAGATATGTCAGGTCTTTTGCAAATGGTAAGCCCTCATTGCGGTACTTAGCATATAGTGGATTTATCTGCAGTATCAGAATTTTTAATCACATTTAAGGTGTCATATCAACACCTTAAAAAATTTATTAAAATACTTATATATCATAATGTGTGCTAACATTTTCCTTTCCATCCTACTAATCTGAATCAGCTGTGAAAGTATAAGTGTCGTAATTCCATCCTACACCAGTTTCATGTTGAAATAGATTATACCAAGCACTCCAATCCTTTTTTAAACTATCCCATTTGTTCTTGAATTGTCCTTTGTCATAATTTCTCCCGCTAACAACGTTAAACTGTGTCATGGCATCTCTCCAACCTTTCTTGGCCAAGGAACGTTCATTACGTTCACCTTTGTTTGCTTGGCCTAGAAAAGCATCAATGAACATTCTTGTCGTTGTGCGATCCCACATGGCTTTTGGTTTACTCCTTTCAGTTTCAGCATTTTTAGAGGTATGTAATATTTCTTTACCCCTAATCTGATTTTTGTTCCTAACATTTGACATCCTATATACTTTGCCCAAAAAAAGAGGAATAAGTGCAAATATTAGAATTTTCCATGTTTATTGTGCTTGTTAGGCTTTAGACTAGCATATATTGTAGAAACCAACCATTATCATGAAATCATAATAACAACATTATATTTAAGAAAATGGACAAAGCTGTCTAATCTCTCAGCACATCAATTAGGCAAACACCTTTAAAAAACTAGGCAGAAAACACCTGCAAGGAAGGCCACAAACAAAACCATATCCATGTCTGTAAGAGTAAATAATTCTGCTTCAACCGGATCCACCAAAAAAACAGATGCACACTTGTGAAGGCCAAGAGACTAGTATACTATCTACAAAGAAATTAATATCAAAGAAAAACAAAAACAAAAACAAAAACAAAAACAAAAACAAAAAAACAGTTTATATTGAGGAAAAAACCCATAATTTTGCACATAACAACCATGACCACAGGTTATCCCACAAAAAAGTACTGAACTTGGATAAAGCAAAATAGATAGGAAAAATAAGGATGTTAGGAAATTATTCTATGGACAGTATCAAAATAAAAATCGAGAGACAATTTAGACCTTATTCAGTATCACATAAACTATAAAGTATAATAAGCATTTAGAAAAAGCATCCTAAGTTTACCTATTATAAAATTTAAAAATAAAAAGATAATATGAGAACAAAAGTACATTGATTTGGCATACAGTGGAGGCAATTTCACCCATAATTTCAAGCAAATATTATGGACCCATCAAAACAAACGGGTGGCTTGCCGAAACAGAAGCAAAACAAGAGAATTTTTTGTGATTTGAAGAAGAAGGAGAATGAAGACCTACCCAGAAATCTTTACATATGCCAGTGAAGTTAAAGGAACATGCAAACCCATTTTTTTTTTGAACAGATACATGCCACGACTCACACACATACAATCAATATTTAGGCACCCCTTTTTCATTTTAAGTTTATTGATTAAAAAACTAAAAACAAAATAAAAGATAAACCTCAGATCTAATCTCAAAGATAAATTAGGACTCAAAGATAAACCTCAGATCTGGCAAAAGAGAAACACAACGAAATTTACCTCAGATTAATCTCTTCTTCCTTATCTCAAGCGAGCCCAAATCTTCAATTTTTCCTCTCTTTGACAGTTGCTGTGATGAGGTTGAAGAAGAAAAGGAGAAGCAGTAATGAAGGTTGCAGCCTGGTAGATAAGAGACCGTTGGAACATTAATTGAGGGCACTTTGATAAATTTGTATTTCCACCTGAAAACCCAAACCGAAAAGCACCGTCACAGCTGATGTTGGTAAACGGCGTTTCGTGTCCTTCAAACTGGATTTTGCCCACCAGAAAAATTAACCAAACACTTAAATAAAAAAGCAAACTGAGTTTGGCAAACGCAAACGACAAATTGTGGGCAAACGGTGGTTTCGACTGCAAACCACACAGGCACTTAGAGCATGTTTGGTTTAGATTCTCAAAATACCGTTTGTATAAAAAATTGGAAACCACGTTTAGAAAATTCCGTTTTGACTTTTCAACTGAGTGTTTGGTTAAGATTTTAGGTGAATAAAATCTGGTTTGAAGGTGCTAAACTAGATTTTGTTGGAAGCAAAAAGTCTTAGCTTTTCCGTTCAGGAAAATGGATTTTGAACATAGGACGCACACAATCCTTTATATTTATACATCAAAAGTGATTCTACTTTTATCTTTCAAACGAAATCAATTTTTTTTAACACACTTTTAAAATGTCATTACCAAACATAAATCAATTTTTTCAAACTCAATTTTTTTAAAATCAATTCTTTTAGCATCAATTCATCAGAATCAATTCTATCAAAATCTAAAACAAATGGACCCTTACATGTTTTGGTAACTTCCCCTCTTTCTCTCACAAGACTTGCAACGAACTAGTTTCTCTACGCACATTAAGGCTATGTTTGGCTGAGAAAAGAAATCGTGAAGAGAGAATAATGTGATAAACAGACGATAAATAGAGTAGATTTGAATTATTGTTTGATATAAGAGAAAGATGAGACAAATAGAAAAAAGAGAAGTGGGTTACTATTTTTGAAAAGAGAAAAATATCCTTGAACTAAAAAAAATTAATATACAATTTTACATTGATTTCATAAATTAACTTAATATTTTCTTTTAAATTAATTAAATAAATGTTATTTTATTTTAATTTAATCATCTAATTTTGTTTTTTCAAATTCGTGCACTTCCTGTCTTCCGTCATCATCTTTTTCTAGGGCTCCAAGCTTAATTCTACCTCCTTCAACACATAAATATCCGCAAAGATAAAAGTTGATGATTATCGTTGCTGCGCAATTCCAACTAACATTAAATAGAAATTACATAACAAATTGATATTTCCTCCCCCTTTTTGTATGAGAGGTGAGATCGTAAAAAGTGGTGGACCTCACTGATACATACAGTTTTACTGATTGTGGGTTTGTTAATTGGGCCATTGGGCCCATTGATGTAAGTAACAGATGCATAGCCCAAGTAACAGATATATAAGTAGCTGATATTGTAATGGCAACGAGAATATACGTTCACTGATTACTTTCTAATTCTCTCTTCTCCTCTCCTACTCTCTAATTCTTCTTTCTTCTAAATCTCTCAGTCTTACTTCTTTCTGAGTCTTAACACTGGTATCCAGAGCTCTCGATCAATTGGGGGCCTCTATAAACTAAAACCATGGCTGACGCAACCCGAACTCAGGCGGCAATTCGAGAAGCCGAAGACCGTATCATGGGTACAGTCAACCAGCGGGTAGGTGAAATGGAAACGAAGTTGACGGGCCTTAACGAGCTGATCCGAGGATTAACGATGCAAATTACATAATTGGTGGAAAATCAAGAACGGGGAAGGAACGAAGGGGATTACCGTGCACCCACTCGATTCACTAGAATGGACTTCCCTAGATTCACGAAGGAAGATGTTAACGGATGGGTTTCAAAGTGTAAGTAGTATTTCTTGTTGGACGGCACACCAGAGGGGAATAAGGTAACCATGGCCAGTCTTTCATTTGATGAAACATCATATAGCTGGTTCCAGGGTTTGGAGCGTGGGGTTGGAGGTCGAATATCATGGGTGGTGTTTGTAGAAGCAATAAAGATGCGATTTGGGTCCATTCTTGAGGACCCTATAGAGGAATTGATGCAATTAAAGCAATTGGCTGATCTGCAACAATATCAAGAATCATTTAACAAAGTGATTTGCAAAGAACTCAATGATCAACAAAAACTCAGTTGTTATCTTGTAGGTTTGAAACCAGAAATCTCGGTAGGGGTGAAATTGTTGAATCCCAGATCTTTACTTGAAGCAATCAAATTGGCTAAGCTGCAAGAAAAGAATCTGGAGTTGCTAAAAAGAGTCGAGGAACAACTGTTATGGGAAATTCTACATGGCAGATGGATGCTGCAAGAAACTGGGGTGGAAATCAAGAAAAGAAAGCAGAAGTAGATGACAAGAAGTGGAAGGTAGCAGCTGTCAACAACCAAAAAGGAATCTTGGGAAAGCCTAATCTAAGGTTTCAATCCAAATTAACACCTAAGGAGGTAGAAGAACATCGTAGTAAGGGCTTGTGTTACTTTTGTCATGAAAAGTTTTCACCTGGTCATGATTGTCCACAAAAGAAGAAGATGCATTTGTTCTTGATGGAGGTTGTAGAGGAAGAATCTGATGAGACCCATAATGAGGAGGATGTAGTCCATGCAGAAAAAGTTGTTGGTGCAGAAACAATTGATGAACCAGTTGTGTCGTCTTATGCAATTCAAGGGGAGGCAAGAGTACACAGGTCATATCCTACCATGCGGCTAGAAGGGTGGATTGGGAGGAAAAGAGTTTTTGTACTAATAGACATAGGGAGCACTCATAATTTCATTGATTGTAAGGTGGCAAAGGCTGGAGCAGGGAAATTGCGAACAACTTAGCCTCTCAATGTGACAGTAGCTACTGGAGGAAAAATGGAGGGCAACCAGGTGTGTGAAGGTTGTGACCAAGCCCAAGGATGATGCTGGCCCACCAGGCCCAAGTGAAGAAGAGCGCCCAGTTCAGGAAGCAAGGCCTAAAAGAGCAACTACTGCACCTGAGAAGTATTCTGACTATATTAGATACTAGTTGTAGTGACTCAGCTAGCTTCTAGAATGCATGACTCAACTAGTTGGTTATTTCAAATCTATGATAGATCCTTGAGGAATAATTCTGTTAGAAGGTTATTGTTTTGCTGGCATTGTATGGCCTAGGCCTATATATTGAATCACTGTAGTCATTCACAATCATCAATGAAATTATAATTCCACTTCCTTTCTTTTATCCTTCTTAGGAGGCCCTCTGTCCTCTAAAACAGAGAATCCCCTTCCCAACATTTGGTGCTCTTGTTGAGAGTCTCCTACCTCCCGTAACATCCAAATGGCCGACAGTAACAAACCCTCATCAACCCAGAACGACAAATTGGAAGAGATTGCGCAGCAGCTCGCTCAATTCCAATCTATCTTTACCACCCAAATGGCGGCCGTGTCTACTCGCGTGGATTCCTTAGAGCGTCGTCACGGATGGCGCTCGTTCATCTCACCGTCTTTGACTCCCGGCGTCATTTCTTGAAGCTCGACGTTCCGCGCTTCGATGGAACGGACCCCATTGGCTGTATCTTCAAGATCTCACAGTTCTGCACCTACCACGACACGCCAGAAGAGGAGCGAATTACCGTCGCTTCTTTTTACTTAGACGGCGCTGCTTTGGCTTGGTACCAGTGGATGTACCGCAACGGCCAAATTGTCTGATGGTCACAATTCCTCCAGGCCCTTGAGTCTCGTTTTGCTCGAAACCACGACGATCCGCGCGGTAAGTTGTTCAAGCTCCTTCAATCCTCCTCTGTTGCATCTTATCTTGCTGATTTTGAGGCTTTGGCTAATCGCATTGTGGGTTTATCTTCGGGGGATCTGTTGAGTTGCTTCGTTTCGGGGTTGAAAGCGGAGATCCGCCGTGAGGTACTCGCCCAACAACCTTCCTTTCTTTCTCAGGCGGCCAACCTCGCGCGTCTCCAGGAGAAGTTACAAGATATTTTGCGGCTTTCACGACCCAAACCGCCATGGCACACTTCCCCGGCTACCCGCACCTTCACGCCTCCTCAGAAACAATCGTCAGACGTGCCTCCTTCCAAACCCTCTACTCCCCTCGCCGTCGATGCCGCCAAGACTTCGCTCTGCCACCTCTCTGCCGAGGAGATGGCCGACCGTCGTGAGAAGGGTCTGTGCTTCAATTGTGACCAACATTTCTCGCGAAACCACAATTGCAAGGCCCGTTTCATGTTGATGGTAGTTGAGGACGATGATGAGGCCCAGTCTGCTCATGGAGAATTAACTTGGTGTGATCCAGAGGTCCCTGTGGGTGACTCTGCTCCTTCTGCCGAAGCCCAATCAGCCCAATTAAGTTTCCATGCTATGTCCGGAATTGAAGTGGCCCAAACCATTCGGGTCACAGGCCATATTAACTCCCGTCCGGTCCAGATATTGGTAGATGGAGGCAGCACTCTCAATTTCATTCAATCCAAGGTGGCTCTTGCTTTGGGCCTCTCCCTTAGCCCATCTCCTACCACCCGGGTCCTTGTAGGGAGTGGGGAGGAACTCATTAGTACTCAGGTTTGCTCTCAAACACCGTTATTAATTCAGGGACATGTGTTTTATTTGGATCTTTATGTTTTGAACTTGAGTGGAGCAGAAATAGTCTTGGGCACCCCATGGCTCAAAACATTGGGCCCGGTTCTCATGGATTATCAATCCTTAACCATGAAGTTCTCACTAGGACCCCACAGTATTGAACTCAAGGGCGACACCACACCCCCTCCATCCAACATCTCTTATCACCAATTGAAGAAACTGGCCAAGACTGACCCTACAGTCCAACTCTTTTCATTGAGCGCTGTAAGCCCAACTCCAGTATCACAATCCTCTTTCACCCTCACTCACCCTAAACCTCGCATTGCTCAGCTCCTCACCGAGTACTCCTCCTTGTTCGCCGAACCTGACCAACTGCCTCCACCCCGTTTCACAGATCATGCAATTCCATTACTTCCCAATTCAGCTCCAGTAAATGTCCGGCCATATCGTTACCCACATGCCCATAAAGTTGAGATTGAGGCTCAGGTTACTAAACTCTTAAAGAATGGCTGGATTCAACCGAGCAACAACCCCTTCTCCTCTCCAGTCCTCCTCTTGAAGAAAAAGGACGATTCGTGGCGCATGTGTATCGATTACCGCGCACTGAATGCCATCACTGTGCGAGACTGGTTCCCTTTACCGACCGTTGATGAGTTGCTCGACGAACTCGGTTCTGCTCGGATTTTCACTAAGTTGGACCTCACATCGGGGTTTCATCAGATCCTCCTCCTTCCCCAAGACACCCCAAAGACGGCCTTTCGTACTCACGATGGCCACTATGAATATCGGGTAATGCCATTTGGTCTTTGCAATGCTCCGGCGACCTTTCAGGCGACAATGAATGACGTCTTCCGGCCTCTCCTACGCAAAACGGTGATTGTCTTTTTTGATGATATCCTAGTCTACAGTGATACCGAGGAATTGCATTTGGAGCACTTGGCTCAGGTATTTGCTCTCTTGTCCCAAAATTCTTTTTTCATGAAACCACAAAAATGTTCTTTCTATCAAGACAGGGTCGCCTACCTGGGACATGTGGTTGCTCAGGGAACGGTAGCACCGGATCCGACAAAGGTTCAGTCTATTTTGGATTGGCCTTCCCTCAAGACTCTGAAGGCATTACGTGGTTTCCTTGGGTTATCTGGGTTCTACCGAAAATTTATCCGCAACTATGCTGCTATTGCACAACCACTGACTTCTCTGCTCAAGAAAGACTCGTTCAAATGGTCCCCAGAAGCTCAATCGTCCCTAGACAATTTGAAGTCTGCCATGGCCTCCGCTCCGGTTCTAGCACTACCGGACTTCTCCCAACCTTTTGTGGTACAAACTGACGCTTCTGGCTTTGCGATGGGGGCAGTCTTGCTTCAGCAGGGACACCCTCTGGCTTATTTCAGCAAGGTATGTTATCCGCGAATGGCGAAGGCCTCCACTTACCTTCGTGAATTACATGCAATCACTAGCGTAGTTAAGCGTTGGCGCCAATACTTGTTGGGACATTATTTCATCATCCAAACAGACCATAAGAGCCTCAAAGAATTACTCACCCAGGTGATCCAGACTCCAGAGAAGCAGCACTATCTTTCAAAACTCTTGGGGTACCATTATGACATTCAATATAAGCCAGGCTCTACCAATATTGTGGCAGATGCTCTTTCTCGTTCCTTGGAGCCCAACCAAGCAGCTTATTCCCTTTTATCCGTCCCACAGTTCCTGTTTGTGGATGAGCTCAAAAGGGATCTTGCAACTGATTTGGCATTTCAGAAATTGCGTGATGAATATGTGAGTAATCCTGCTGCCCACCCAGATTACAAGTTGATTGATGATTTATTACTGCGCCGTGGCAAAATCTGGATCAGTCCTAGTTCTCGTTTTAAATCCATTCTATTAAAGGAGTTTCATGAGACTCCTGTTGGAGGACATGCTGGTATCGCCAAGACTATGCGGCGACTTTCTGAGAATTTCTATTGGGACAATATGAAACAGGAGGTTCAGGAATTTATTCGTCAGTGCTCCATTTGTCAACAGACCAAATACTCTTCTCAGCGGCCGAGTGGTCCTTTACAACCCTTGCCGATCCCAAATAATGTGTGGGAGGACGTTTCTATGGATTTCATTACGGGCTTGCCCCCCTCTCATGGGAACACGATTATCTTCGTCGTTGTCGATCGCTTTTCGAAGGGAATTCACTTAGGTGCCTTACCAGCAGGCTTCACTGCCTACAAGGTTACAGAATTATTTGTAACCATGGTTTGCAAACACCACGGTTTACCTAAGAGCATTGTGTCCGATCGTGACCCAATTTTTATCAGCCGCTTCTGGTCAGATTTATTTAAGTTCAGTGGTACTCTGTTGCGCATGAGTTCTTCGTACCACCCGCAAACTGACGGCCAAACTGAAGTGATTCACAGTTGAGCAGTACTTGCGAGCTTTCCTGCATGCCAAACCTTCTCTTTGGGTTCGTTTCTTACCTTGGGCAGAATATCACTACAACACTTCAGTGCACTCAGCTTCGGGCCTCTCCCCTTATCAAGTGGTTTTTGGCAAACCGCCATCATCTATTCCCTCTTATATTCCCGGAGCATCGGCAATAGAGGCTTGTGACTCTCTTCTCACCTCCAGAGATGAGATTCTATCTCTATTGCGCAAAAATTTGACCAAGGCTCAGGTTAGAACGAAGGAGGCTGCTGATAAACACCATCGCGAAGTTCAGTTTGAAGTGGGTTCCTGGGTCTATGTTAAACTCCAGCCATATCGTCAAACATCCTTGTCTGGTGTTAAGTACCACAAGCTTTCTAAGAGGTACTATGGTCCTTACCTTGTCACTGCAAAGGTTGGACCTGTCGCATACAAATTAGCTCTCCCAGCTCATGCTAAGGTCCACAATGTTTTTCATTGCTCCCTACTTAAGCAGCATGAAGGACCACCTCCCTCCCTTATTGACCAGCTTCCACCTACTTCAGTGGATAATCACCCTGTGGTCTCTCCCTTGGCTGTGTTAGATTTCAAGTCTCAGATGATAGATGGCAAATTGACTCGCTTTGCCTTAGTCCAGTGGCAGGGACTAACCCCTGATGATACGTCCTGGGAACGATGGGACGAGTTGCGCGCGGCTTACAACCTTGAGGACAAGGTTGTTCTTGATGAGGGAGGTATTGTTGTGACCAAGCCCAAGGATGATGCTGGCCCACCAGGCCCAAGTGAAGAAGAGCGCCTGGCCAGAAGCAAGGCCCAAAAGAGCAACTACTGCACCTGAGAAGTATTCTGACTATATTAGATACTAGTTGTAGTGACTCAGCTAGCTTCTAGAATGCATGACTCAGCTAGTTGGTTATTTCAAATCTATGATAGATCCTTGAGGAATAATTATGTTAGAAGGTTATTGTTTTGCTGGCATTGTATGGCCTAGGCCTATATATTGAATCACTGTAGTCATTCACAATCATTAATGAAATTATAATTCCACTTCCTTTCTTTTATCCTTCTTAGGAGGCCCTCTGTCCTCTAAAACAGAGAATCCCCTTCCCAACAGATTGCGTTGAAAATGCAAGACCTTATTTTCAATATCAACCCATTGTAATTCCCATTGCAGGTTGTGATGTAATTCTAGGAATGCAATGGTTGAGGGAATTGGGAAAGGTGCTTTGGGATTGTTTACACTTGGAAATGGAGTTTTTGAAAGACGGGCAGAAGGTGAAATTAGTGGCAGGCAAACCAGCCAGTAATAAAGTGGTACCAAGTTGTAGATTGAGCAACATGGAGGTAACAAATGGGTCTGTCTTCATGATGCAGCTAATTCCTATTCACCAAGAGGAATCATGTTGTGCTGTTAAAGGAGGGGATGATAATGAGACCCCTGAGGAATTAACGAAGCTATTGGAAAATTTTGATGATGTCTTTGCAGAACCCAAAGAGTTGCCACCTTCTAGAGGAATCCATGACCACAATATAGTGTTAAAGGAAGGCTCAAATCCAATCAGTAGTAGACCTTACAGATACTCACCAAGCCAAAAAGATGTGATTGAGAAAATGGTAAGGGAGCTGTTAGATTCTGGTGAGGTGCAACCCAGCTCCTCTCCCTTTGCTTCTCCAGTAGTTTTGGTGAAGAAAAAGGAGGGTAGTTGGAGGATGTGTGTGGATTACCGTGGGCTGAATAAGATGACTGTGAGGAGCCATTTTCCCATTTCAATTGTTGAGGACTTGATGGATGAATTAAAGGGAGCTAAGGTGTTTTCTAAACTAGACCTTAGAGCTGGATACCACCAAATACGAATGAAGCCAGAGGATGTGGAGAAGACAACATTTCAGATGCATTCAGGCCACTACGAATTTGTTGTCATGCGTTTTGGCTTGACAAATACAGTTTTATTGATTGTGGGTTTGTTAGTTAGGCCATTGGGCTCACTGATGTAAGTAACAGATGTATAGCCCATTGATGTAAGTAACAGATGTATAAATAGCTGATATTGTAATGGCAACAAGAATATATGTTCACTGATTACTTTCTAATTCTCTCTTCTCCTCTCCTACTCTCCAATTCTTCTTTCTTCTAAATCTCTCAGTCTTAATTCTTTCTGAGTCTTAACACTCACTATTAATCTTTCTCTCTTCTCAGATTCTCATAAAAACCAATCAACAAAGATTAGATATTTTTCTTCTTCACTCTCTTATCTAATGGTATGTTTGGTAGAGGTGAAATAGGGGAGAAAGAGGTTAGTGAGAGAGAAGTTGGAGAGAGACCATACTTCTCTCATTTGGTTTGAAGAGAAATGGCAAAGAGAGAAAATAAAACTGTGGGACCCACTACTTTTTGTAATCTCTCCTTGATAGCGAAAAAAGGAATGAGAGAAACTTCAATTTTTTTCTATTTCTTTCATGCCCCTGCCCTACTTCCAACAATGGAGTTCTCACATTGAGATCATCAAATAGAGCCGTCGCTCTTCCGTTCAATGTTCGTCTTCAAATTGTATTGATAGAAAAACATAAATAAATAAAACACTGTTATATACTACGAGTAGGGTAACCGTTGCTGGAGCCTGGAAGCTTCATCATCATCATCATCATCATCATCATTATTATTATTATTATTATTATTATTATTATTATTATTATTATTTATGAAAATAATTAATTGAACAATAAAAGCACAACAATATACGAAGCGATAAAAAAAATATCAAAAGTAGTACTTTACAAACTTCACGTGAGACATATTTTTAATTAAAAAAATATATTAAATAACTTAATTAATTTTATTAAATTAGATTAAAAATTTACTTAAGTTAAAATTTATAATTTAATACTCCCTCCGGTCCTGATTATTAGAGACAAAAAGGTAGTTTTCTTTGGTCCAAAATATAAGAGACATGGAGCAATTTTTAAACTAAATTTCCTTTTCTACCCTTAATTATTTAAAATTCATCTTAAAGGGTCTCTACGATTTCCAATGCTTGTACTTTGGTCTATCTTGAACGTGAACACAAGAAGGGGGGTTGAATTGTGTCCAAAAACTTTTCACAAACTATACGTTAAAAACACTAAGAATACAGATTTTTTCAAAGCTGTTTGTTTATCGGACGCTGAGAGACTAACCGGATGCAGGAAATAAACCGTGTATAAAAACTTTTTTTACTGAGCAAGATAAAGATAAATGTAAAGCAGTAAAGCAAGAGGCACATAGATTTATACTAGTTCATCACCAACTGGTAGCTACGTCTAGTCCCTTCGATCCTAAATGATTTTTACTATAATCAACTGATTACAATTTACCTCAAGAGTATTCTACTGTCACAAACTTGACAATACTCTCAACTTCTCAAAATGACTCAGTACGATCGAGCCTTTGAGGAACAAAGTCTTAACTAGGCCAAAAACAGTTTACAAAAGAGAATATCCTTTTGAATACAATCAAAATAACTCTCACAGAGAGGATGAAAAGATTAAGCTCAAAACAGAGTAGCTTTTTAAAAGAAAGTATAAGATGTTGAGTTCAGTTCTTTGTAGACCAGAAACTTGGCACGAATCTTGAGTGCTCACTTGAGTAATATTGCTTTCAGAATGAAGTTTCTTCACACTTTTTCCAACGTCTCTTCAATGAATACCTTGGGCTATTTATAGGAGTCTTAAGGGATATTACCGTTTGCAGTAAAAAACATAGCTCCTTTTCATTGAGTGATGTAATTTGAAATGTAGTCCTTTTTTTCCTTTCCAGAGAATATCAGAATAGTACATATTACCGTTTTCGTACTATCTGCTTTTCACAATTGCCTTGTATGATTTTTGTCTTTTGCTAAAGGTGTCACATTTGCTTCCTCGTACATCAAAATGAGCGCTTAAAATCAAATTCGAATTCCGTTCCCGAACATTCTGAGGTTAAGAGCAAAAACGTGATCATCATGTGCTTCATTAAAGAGATCAGACGCTCGCTCAGAACAGAGGATGGACGCTCGCAGCAATAGAGTATTCCACGTGTCAAAGAGTAACACTACTGGACGCTTGCTGTTAGCAAAACGCTGGAGTGAGTTCGGACGCTGACATTAGTGGAGTGTATTTGATTCTCTTGTAAATCTTCTTCTTCTTTCTTGAGTGTTTTGTACATATAAACGAAGTTTTGATACCTGTACACTCAAAGATATGTTAGAAGATAAATTGTTCTCTTGAAAATACTTTGTTATCATCAAAATTAATGAGGGTCTAAACTTCTCAATCGTTTAGGTTCCAACAATCTCCCCCTTTTTGATGATGACAAATATCCAAGATTGATGAAAAATTTAATTTCAAAAATAATATCAAGGGTCTCCCCCTGAATTCAACCATTCAGATATATATGAACAATTCAGGTACTAAGGCGATTGTTGATAAACAAATTCATTTAAGTGATCGCAAAAATACGTAGATGTCTCAGAGCATATATTCATTTAATAAAATGAGATTAGATGTTGGTTTCATTTTATCAAAAAGATTTTCATTGTACCAAATTTATTGATCATTATTAGAGTACTGGATCAATGAATATCAACGCATTATAGGTTTTAAAGCAATAAATAACCACACAAATGCTATTTATGAAATGCTATGCATGATACTTCAGTTTCAGCATATCCATCGAAGTTTGAACATCAGACGGTGAATTAGTCAATCAAACTTTCACGTGTTCATCAAACCTTTCTTTTACTCCCCCTTTTGTCATCAGACAAAAAGAGTGTAAAGCACATCATAGTCAAAATAAGACTTAGAAAAATTTGAATATAAGTCAGAGCAAAATTATATATCGCAGATAATCAGAGCAAAATTATGTATATATATAAGAGTACCAAAAAAAATTTATATCACACAAAAAAATTAAATAAATAAATTTAAGGGTTTGGTGGAGGTGGTCAAGGAATGTTGAGACGTTCATATAGTAATTTCAGAGCATTCTCCAGCTGAGTAAGTTTCAAGTTTGTGGCCTTCATTTCTTCAAACTCTGCTTTGGGAATAGTGACCATCTCAACTGCAAGAGTAGAAGTAGAAGGTCCAGCTTCTGATACTGGTGCAGGTTTCATCTTCTGATGCTCTGCTAGCACCCAGTTAGATAGCTTCAGTCTCAATTCCTTCTTCTGTTGAGCTCTTTGAAAGAATGCATCATTTGGTATAAACCATTTGATGAGATTTCCAAGTTTTCTCTGCTCAGATTCTGCCTGAATTTCCCTTCTATTCTCCACTTCTTCTGGATACAGCAAATCCATAAAGATGATTTCTCTGTGCAGAAACACATCAGCAGTGAAGGCATCAAACCTGTTTCCAGCATCTTCTCCCCATACTCTTCTGATAAAGACACTCAATGCTTCAACAGCGAAAGAGAGTCCTTCATTTTCTGCCAGCTATATTCTTCGCAGATTTTCCCTGACATCTTCTTCAAGCACTAAGGGGACGGGGCATGGTAACATGGCTTTGTCTTTCCAAGACTCAGACCATTGATTCCAAGTAAATCCAATGTCAAAGTGCTTGGTCACAGCAGCCCATTTGACATATATCTTCATGCAGTCAAGAGGCCTGATTACTGAACACCTGAACGTATCATCAAAGTATGCAGTTCCCAGATTGGTGTCAGTAGCCTTTCTGATAGTGCCAACTGTGGGGATTGTGGCTTTCTCAGCATTGCAGCAATTTGAGGAGCCGGTTCTCCATTCATCTTCCTTCAGCGAACTAAGGTAAAACCTTCTGGCATGGTCCTCAGTGATCTTGGCACCCAAGCTCGAGAATCCTTTAAGATTAAACTTCTTAGGAGCCTTCTCATACTCTTTGAGTCCGATTTTGTCAGTATGGCAACTTGCCAGAGCGAGGTTCTTTCCTCTTCCCAGGGACTGACCAAGGTAGCCACCTTTGTCTATCTGGAACAATCTTTACGGATACAGAAGAAGGATCTCTGAACTGTCTGATAACTTCAAGTTTCTTCATTTCAAGACAGTGTGCCATGAAGGCAGCTTCTTCATCCGTGATCCATCTTCCACACTCCTCCAAAGGTGAGAGGTTCGATTTGGCGGGAACTTCGTAAGGTCAACAGAGAAAGGAATTGCCCTGCTACCAGGTTCCGGTCTCAATCTCCCTTTGAATGACATCTCGATACGGTCTTCTCCATCCTTGAAGGTAGCATTCATTGGAGAGGCAATCTCCAGTCTGGCAACTCCAGAGGTGAAGGTTTTCAAGTGCCAAGTAGAAGGGTGATTGTAGATGCTGTGTATAACATCCCAATTTTAATGAAAATTATTTTATAGTTTCCGACTACTTGAAAATAAATCATAGAGATTGATCACCTCAATGGTTTGTTAAAAGTACAAAGAACAACAAAGATTTATTTTAAACAATTTACTGTTTTAGCAATTAATTCAGATTAAGAGACAGTGTAGACGTATACTGTTTTTAATATGAATTAACCTTGAAAAATGTGAAAGATTGTTGTTTGATTAAAGAAAATTATTTTATTGAAAGAGAAATAATTTTCAGGATTTAATAAATATTTTCAAGTCATAGTTTGATTTTTCATGGTTTAGTTATTGTATTAATTGTCTGTTTTATGTCATATTTAATATGACTATTATTTTAAAGATTTTGTCTTGATAATTTTATTGTTTGAATAATATCTATATGATAAGAGAAATTGAAATTAGTGATCCTCACTAATTTACAGTTTTTATTACGCTGCGAGAATTCTGTTGAATTCTGCCGTATATAGGCTATTGGGTGAGTTTCTAACTGAAACTTACTCAAACGTGATCTGAATTTTATAAAATTTGAGATCTTGACATTTTCCAATATTTATGATTTATTGGAAATTTTTCTGGAATTTTTAGGCATCAGAATAATATAGGGTGTTTTCTACGCCCAGAACAGCTTTAAGGTAGCATTTTAGCACGCAAATCGAGAAAGCGACATTCATAGAAATACTTCTAATATTTTTGTGGATATTTTGGTTGATTAATAATTTTTTATTATAGAATAATTTATTAGATTTCTTTTTGGAGTTTTTGATATAAAAACCCTAATATACGCGAAACGCCGCGCACCCGATTGAGCGAGAGCGCGACGAAACGAAATATCTAGATATTTTGGGCCAAGGGGAGATGCATCCAGCCACTTGGGGAGCTGAACCTCATCCTTTAGAACCTTCCTTGACAAGTGTTGCAAGATGATTGGTTAAGTGGTAATTGTAGTTAGTTAGTTTGTAACTAGTTGGTTAGTTTCCAACTAAATGAACAAAAATTCTTCCTTCCATGTCCCTACCTGATTTAGTGCCTCTCCCACACAGCCAAGATCAGCCTCATTCACTCCTCCATTGTTGAAGAACTTAAGAAAAAACTTGAAGAGGAAAGCTTTGATTTTTTGGAAGTTTTGGAGATCAAAGTGTGCACCCTTGTTTCCTTTCATCTCCACCCTTGTTCAATCATCATCTATACTCTTGGTAAGCTCCATAAACTTTTCCTCATCTCTCTTGGGTTCCATGATATGGGTTTTGAAGGTTTTAGGAGTTATTTTGGAGTTATAGTGCTTGTTTTGGCTAGTATTGTATGATTAGCTTCATAACCCCTTATTTCCTTCCATGATTAACTTTGTTCTTGATGTTTTAATTTTGCAAAACCCTAACCTTGCTCTGGCCGAAACCTAGGGGCTGTTTTAAGCCTTGGTTTTGTTTGGTTTTTAATGTTTTAGAGTTGATTCTTGATGGGTTATACTTGCTAAGTTTGGAAACTAGTCATATATGCATCTTACAAGGTTTTTGGAAAAATGAATTTGTTGTAAAGGGGGGGCTGAAAACCGTGGCTGATAATATGGTTTAGGGGGATGTTTTAAATTGATTTCAAAGTGTTTTAAGTGTAGAAGAAGTTGGTTTATTGTTAAGGGGATTGAATGTGGTGAATTTGTATGTGTGAAGCTTTGAAAAATTGTTTGAAACAAAATAAATTTTGGGGCTGTTTTGTGTTTTTGAAAACAGCAACCTTTGTAGTGCTAAATGAGTTTTATGAACTTGCTTTTATGGCTTAAAGGTATTACAATTAGTAGATATTAGCTTATGAGTTAAAGGTTAACAAGTTTGCATGATTTAGATTATAGAAAATGAAGTTTATAGATCAAATCCTTGACTTGCTTTTGGGTTTTCAAAACCGTGACTTGGGGGGAAGTTCTTGATGAAGTTTAACTTGTTTTAAGTGTATTAAAATGGTAAAGAGTTTGGTTTTTGGTTATGGCTTGAATCCATAAAGTTTAGTATGTTTAAAACATTGAAAATGGTTGAAAATCTTTAGTTGGTTTTTATTGTTCTAAGCCGTGACCTATAGTGACTTTTTGGGATTGAATTTAGTTGTTTTAAACCTTGTGAATGTTGTAAAAAGTGGGTAGGGATTTGATTTAGCAAAACAATTCAAAGAAGTATGATTTTGGGAAAAGTTTGAGTTTATGTTTCAAGAATTGTTTTGAACTTGTAATAGAATTGTTTCTAAAATTTTGTGACATATTTTAGTGCTTTGAAAAATGGTTCAAAGTTGGCAAAACACTATTCATTTGGTAAAACACTATTCCAATTGGTAAGTTTTCGGTTTTGGTATTTTCTAAGTGTGTAGCTTTTGAAAAAGTTGAAAACTTGCATGGTTTGAAATTGTTCCATCACATGTGACTAGGTGTGAACCAAATGGGATTGAGTGAGTAGTTTTTAGGCCTTAGGGACCTTAGAGCCGTGGCTGCCCTAGGGGTATTAGGACTTGATTTTTAGTTCTAATTGATTGAAACTTGCGTTGTTAAGGTTCGTGCCTAAGGCTCGTGCGGGGAACGACTTGATGATAGTTCGAATTTACCTTGCTTGGATTGTTAAAGCGCCCAAGGTAAGGGAAATTCTTACATAATGAGTTTGGGCTTTTTGTCTTGTGTGTTGTTTGTTTGATTGTTGATGGATTGTATGGTAGTACTTGTAGTATTACTATGTGCTGTTGAGATGTTGTAGCATGAGCTGCTGTGTATTGATTTGGACTATGTGGCAAGACTGAATTGTATTGTGTTGCTTAAATCATACTTGATTGATTTAATTGGACTTGAAATTGATGATATGTTCTTGGCCCTGCGTGGCATTAGGAGTTGTATTATTTTCCTTGAATCACTTGGATTTCATTGGAACTTGGCATTGAATTGGAATATGAAAAATATATTATTGTTGATAATGGATTAATTAACAATGCGTTGATCGACTGCTATTGGTTGACGATTTACATCGGTAAATCTGATGCGATTCCACAAGCCGAATTCTGATTTCGTAAACAAATTGTTAAGGGCATTTTGATTTAAAAGTAAGCGTGAGGGTTTTAGTACAACTAGCCAAAGCTTGCAAGGAAATTTCAATAGAATAATAGTGGAAAAAAGAACTTGAAATAAATAGTCCAATTTGCGAAAACGGTTGTGTTAAATAATGCGCCTGGAAAAATTCTGGCTAGGAAAGACTTGGTAATTAAGAGTGTTCGCACCACCTCTCTTTCCTGGGAATTCTTCCAGTGTGTTATTTAGCACAACTAGGGTTTCAACAACCTAGAACTAAAAAGTATTTTCAGATACATAGGAGTGATACAAGAACTGAGAAAGAGATTTCAAAGATCGGGATTTCGAAAAAAGAAAACTTAGGGAACCTAGTGTTCCTATTGAGCATATGGGTCATGTGTCCTGTGCTGGGACTTAATGTCCTGCTTGCGTGCGCATTTTCTTGATTAAGGATTGGACCTAGTGTTTCGTATGGTGTTCCGTATGGCGTGCCTAGTATCTTAACCTAAAAGTTGAGCCTAGTGTTCCGCATTACGTGCCTAGAGTTCTGATCTAAGATTGGGACTAGCGTTCCGCAATTGAACACCCGGACCTTGTGTCCTGTGAGTGAGGGTTCGTCGATCCGCATTGATTAATTAAAGCATTACTCGGGCACTCACTACGGTGAGCACGCCACATTGTAGAATTTGTTTGGATATCACTCGGGCGTTCACTAGGATGAACATGCCATATTGTTGAATTTGTTGGATATCATTCGGGCGTTCACTACGGTGAGCATGCCATATTGTTGAATTTGTTTGGATGCGTACTAACCATTGAGCATCGACACTCGGAGCATTTGATTGGTCTTAAAGACTTCAAAAGACGAGTTGTCATGTCACTCGTAGCGTTTGATTGGTCGTACAGACTTCAAAAGGCGAGTTGACACTGCATTGCCTAAGTAGAGGCACGCCAAAGTAGTGGCCAGCCAAAGTAGTGGCAAGCCTAAGCAGAGGCTATTTTGTTTGGACGTTGGGAAAGTAGTCCCCGTCATACTGCTGACCTATTAAGGCTGCAGGTGTATACACAACTGGTCATACTGCATTGACATGCATAGCTAACCACATTTATGATATGTGATGAATTGTTCGATGAATTGGATATTGTGATGACTTGATCACTTATCTGTTGATAGATTTGCCTGCTCACATGCAATAGTTTGATATTGTAGTGACTTGATTGTTGATCTGTTGGCTGTTTTGGTTGCTCACATGCAATGATTGATATACCATGCTAATTGTGTGTGGTCTATTAAGTACGTATATGTATATTAAAGCATGTTGTTGTATTATATATGTATATATTGTTTGCATGCGACATAGCCTATGATAAACTCATGGACAAAGGATTTACCCTTGCACTGTTATTGGATTCGATGTCCTTATGGATGTCACTTCCAGATGGAGTTTCAGAGTCGCTTGCAGCTTCGCCAGAGCATTGAAGATTGAGCCAGTGGAGGAAGATTCCTCTGAGTACTTCGTGTTTGGTCTTGCTGAGCTGTTCCTCAGTAAGAGTTATAGTTGTTGGTCAGCTTAGCTTAGGGTTTTGTAAATTGTTGTGTTATAATTACTCTTTTCAGAAAACCTCGCCTTAGTGCGAAATGATTATGTTATGTGAAGTATTATTTTGTGATGCATTATACTCTGATAATTGCAAAAGTCTGAATTGGCATCATTTAGAAAACTGTAGTACTCTATGTCTCATTTTGAAAAGGGTTTCAAAAGAAAGAAAATGAAAAAGAAAAATTTACTCCTATTTTTCCATTGCGAAATACATAAAAGTACTCTTTAACTGAAAGCATACAAGCATTAAATGTTTTCAGCATTAGATTGGGTTGCACAGTAGCGCTCCGGAATCGGGGTGTTACAACGGTGGTATCAGAGCAGTTCGGTTCTAACCGGATCGCTTTGGGTTAAGCTGGCCTAGATTGTTGGGGATTGTCGGGTATAAGTTTGTTATGCCTAGGTTATGTGAATCTTGTTTGTGATTGTCTGTGATGTTTCCTAGTTGAAACAGGTACGATATTGTGTAAAATTGTGTGCAATCATCTCAGATGATTGAATTGTTGTGGGGATTTTGGTTAGTTTACTTTGTAGAAATTCGATGCTTCGAGACAAACAAGTCTCTCTCTAGAGCTTGTAACTTAGACGTGAATCACGTAATTCAAGTGATAGTCTGGATAGCAACTACTGTCGCACAACAGATTGCCGCAGAGAATCAACATGATTGGCTAAGACAACGAACGGAGGAGCGAGCTATTGGAAGGCCAGTTAAGCCGGATTATCAGGGCAAAGGACAAAGATGAAGACACCAACAAGGAGCACCTTATTTCTATCCTCAGGGAAATCACCGTAGTCAGGATCGTCTTGTGGCGTAGGCTATTGGGAATGACCGGGGTCGAAGTGGCACTATCATCAATGTGGAAGCAAGGAACAGTTAGCTGAAGAATGCTCATCGAAGAACCGACTATGATGTAACTACAAGAAGCCAGGATATTTTTCTAAGAACTATCAATTGCCAGATGTGGATCAACTGCAGATGCTGCGAAGGTTGCGTGCCCAGCTACTGGAGGATATGTCTACATGATAGACAGAAGAGGGAATCACAAGCATCGATAGCCGAAGAGCACTACTTCAACGGTGAAGATGAGGAGCACAATGTTAACGGTAACCAACCAAGGAAAGATTATGCTTAAACTGCAAGGAATTGGGATATCTGTCCAAAGACTGCAAAGTACTACGAGCCGAGTTTGTTGTCAACCATGTTGAAACTACAAGACCAACCACTAAGGGACGTGTATACACCCCAAGTAGAGCCGAGAACTCGTCATCTGAAGACTTCATCACAGGAAATACGACACAATGGAGCTGAGCGGGCCGAGATTTACGAGAGAGATTATCCGTAGGTGACGCTATAATTATCGTATTATATGTACTATAGTGTGTGCGTGGTTCTAGATATAGACCACATAAGTGTTTTAACCCTGTGGCATATTTTATTATTATACTAGATTCCAAAATCCAAAATTTTATTATCTTTTGGTATTATGATATATGTTATTGTGATTATTCGTGAAATTATTTATGTGATTATTTTGCGAGCGTATTTCTTATACGCGAATATTTTTGAGCGCGTTGAATTAAATTTCTCTTGATAATTTAATTTACGTGATTTGTCGCCAATCGAGCAACTGATTACGCGACTACCCTAACACAGCGAATTAGAGCGACGCCGAGACCGTGGGGCTAAGTTAAGAGAGCAATTTGGAGTATGTGAGAGTTAGTGGAGGGAATATAGTGCGTGATGATTATCGGTTAGACTTTGTTGCAAAATTCTATCCCACCTTTTTCTTTGTCTTCCCACACATGGATAGCTAAGTGGAACTTTAGGTGGGGGGTCATTTTTCTTCCTTCCTTTCGCCGGTTCCTTCTAAATAATTGAGGGGAGAAAGTTTCCTTTAGTGTTTCGGTGTTGGTGGGGAGAACCTTGGCTTCATTCCTTTTTATTCCCTTGTGAATCCTAAACCATTTTGCTATAAAATCTGTTGAAACAAACTCTGAAATTCCAGTTTTGATGATCAACAAACTCTGAGATAGATACTTAAGTTTATTGACTCATATATGTCGACTCTAACATTTTCTGTGAGTAAGTTCCAGCAAAGAAAGAAAAGAAAAAGAAACATGTCAAGCAAGAAGACAATGGAATTAAGCATAAGATTCTGAGAAATATGGTGAATTGACATTGGACATCATTCTTGAGAAGGAAGTTGTTAAACAAAGTGGAAAATAGCTTAATATGACATGACAATGGACAGCTTTCTTAAGAAACAAAACTGCAGTAACTACAATCAAATTCTAGCAAACTTACTCAGGAGTGAGTAAGTTCCAACTTACTCTCAACTATCACAAACAAAGTTCAGCAAAGAAAAAGAACAAATTAAATGCATCAAGTGATCACATTTATGAGCACACCATGCTATTAAATGAAGAACAAAAACTGAAATCAAGAGCTTGTTGCTGCTACTGCTGTAAGTGAGGAAGTTTAGCAAGTGAAGCTTCCAAAAGGTGATGTGACAGGGAGACAGAACTGATAGTTAGTGAAAAGCAAGACTGCTCTATGCAGAAACACTCATCACACTGTGCAAATCTGTCCTAAGGATTTCAAATGGCTCTACAATGGCTAGATCACCAAATCAGGGATATATATCACAGCATTGGAACACTGAACAAGATAGAGAGAGCCAAATTCAACTGTTGCATCAAATTCAAATTGCAAATCAACTGCCTCTCAACTCACTCAAAAGTGCACTCTGAAGAAATTGTTAGGGGATTTGTTTGTGCACTTGTCTGCTTGTAAACACAAAGTTTAAATTGTATTTCTCCGTGTGTAACCAAGCCTTAAACCCCAAAAACAACTTATCCTTGTATCTGTTTTGTCTTAGTGGGATCCTATCAAACTTCCTAGGGTAAGTGAGTGTTGGTGAGGAGTTCTGCTAAGGAAGATAATTCAAGAATAGGAGTAAGTTCCTGGTTGTAATCAGCTTGAAGAGGCTGAGTGAAAGAACACTAGTAATCAGCTTGAAGAGGCTGAGTGAAAGAACACTTGTACTATTTGGGAAATAGTGAAAACACTCACTGGGAGTGAGGAGTGGATGTAGCCTAAGGTTTTGGGTGAACCACTATACATCTTGTGTGATTTATATTTATGTTTTTAAATCCATCTCACCTGTGACACTTCACACACTTCACTTAAAACTCAGAAACAGTGTTCTTCAACCATTATGCATAATCATGCTTTACTTACTGCCAATTCAATTCATATGATTCTGTTCTCACATCATGCAAGATTTTGTCTTACACTATTATTGATCAATCACACAGCATATGTAAACACTACAACTTGAGTAAGTTCAACTGCAGTATCACTAACTTACTCAACTCCGAGAACTTTGTTGGAACCTAAACGATTGAGATGTTTAGACCCTCATTAATTTTGATGATAACAAAGTATTCTAAGAGAACAATTTATGTTCTAACATTTCTTGAAGTGTGCAGATACTAATAATACGTATATTCTAAGCCACTCAAGCAAGAAGAAAGTAATTCTCAAGAGAAGGATTTATTCTATTTGTCAGCATCCGGCTCATCCTAGTGAGCGTCTGGAATTTTCTCTTTATACACTATGCCTATCTTATTGCTACAAGCGTCCGAACTTCCGATTTTGAACGAGCGTCCGAACTTCCGATTACGAGCGGCGTCTGAACCTCACTTCAAATCACGTGTTAGTCACGTTCTTTGCTCTACCTTTCGTAAGTCTGGAACGGATTTCAAAATTGATCTTGAGCGCTAAAATAGTTGTACGAGGCATCAAAGGTGAAACCTTTAACTACAAGACAAAAAGCGTACAAGCAAGGAAATGCAAAGCGGTAACATGTACTACTGGGATATTCTTTGCAAAGCAAGAAAGAGACAGCATTTTGAATTTACCTTACTCAATGGTAAGGAGCCATTTTTTTACCTCAACGGTTATATCCTTAGAACTCCTATTTATACCTCATGGTATCCATTGAAGAAGCAACGAACTTACTGTGAAAAAGCTTGCTGAAATTCTGCTGAAATATTTACTGAGAACAAGCACTGCTTCTGTGAGCAACTAAGTCTCGTGCTAAGTCCCTGGACTACTGAACTGAACTTAGCGTCCGACCCTTTCTTTAAGAAAGCTTTTCTTTAGTTGAGCTTAATCTTTTATCCTCTCCGTGAGAGTTATTTTTCAACTGTATTTCAACTCACTTGTATAAGTTTGTTTTGGCCTAGTTTAGGCTGTATCCTGAAAGGCTCGACTGTACTGAGTCGTTTTGAGAAGTTGAGAGTATTGTCAAGTTGTGACAGTAGAATACTCTTGAGGAAATTATGTCGATTTGATTATAGTGAAAATCCTTCAGGAACGAAGGGACTAGACGTAGCTACCAGTTTGGTAGTGAACTAGTATAAATTCTGTGTCTCTGCTTTCGCTTTGATTCATTTATATCTTCTTTGTGTTAAAAATAAGTTTTCAAACTCATTTTCAGCGTCCGGTTCATTTTCACCGTCCGATTAACAAACAGTTTTGAGAAACTTTTATTCTAAGTGTTTTTAACATAAAGTTTGCAAAAACTTTTCAACACAATTCAACCCCCCTTCTTGGGTTCACGCGTTCGGTTGGTACGAGCTCGGCCTCTTGGTTGAGCACTTAACAAAGGTCAAGAGAAAAGATTCTATATTGTGAACATGTCTACCAAGGTGGTCATATGAACCGCCCTCCTCTATTCAATGGAGAAAAATTTGATTATTGGAAAGATAAGATGAAAGCCTTCATTGAGGCCCAAAATCTTGATTTGTGGGATATAGTTGAAAGCGGATACATTTCTCCCGCTAATGCCCTTGGTATTGCAATACCTAGGGATAACTGGTCTGATGATCAGAAGAAGAGATACCAAACAAACTGAAGGCTAGATTTATTCTCATACGTGCTATGACAGAAAGAGAATATGACAAATGTGGCAAGTTTGATCTTTGCCAAAGAAATCTGGGATTCTCTTGTTTTGTCTTATGAGGCTCTGCCCAAGTAAGAGAAACAAAAGCTAGCATGATGGTTCGCCAAGATGAACTATTTAAAATGGAAGATGGAGAGAACATTGAAACTATGTTTGGAAGGTTCCAAACACTAGTTCATGGGTTCTGAGCCCTTGGAAAAAGCTATACTACACTGATCATGTTAGAAAGATCTTAAGAAGCTTGACTAAGCAGTGGAGACCCAAAGTCACTGCTATTCAAGAAGCAAAAGATCTAAATGTTCTTCGACTTGAAGATCTTATGAGTTCGTTGAAAGCTCATGAACTTGAGCTAAATGAAGAAGAACCTACCAGGAAGAGTAAGTCTATTGCTCTAAAAGTCAATCATCATAAACCTAGTACTTCAAAAGCCTTGCAGGCTGAAGAAGAAGAATCAGACTATGAAGCGTCAGAAGGAGACTCTGATGGATCAGATGATGAGCTAGCGTTCATATCTAAGAAGATCCAGAAAATGTGGAAGAAAAGAAACTTCAGAAGGAAGTTTCAGAAGAAAGATTCAAAGGACAAGAAGGAGAGCAAAGACAAGGACAAAGCCCAAGTCATTTGCTATGAATGTAAGAAGCCTGGACATTTCAAATCCGAGTGTCCTAATCTTAAAGAGAAGTCCACAAGAAATTCCTTCAAGAAAAAGAAGAAAGGTCTCATGGCAACATGGGAAGATCTTGACTCATCCTCATCTGAGGAAGATAAAGAAGAAGCTCACATTGCTCTCATGGCAGACACTGACATTGAGTCAGAAGAAGATGTTGAAGAGGTAATAGTATATGACTCCTACTCTGAACTTCAACTTGCTTTTGATGATCTTCTTAAGGACTACGCCACTCTCTCATCGAGTACAAGAATTTGAAAAAGAAATTTTTAAAACTATCACAAGATTTTCATTCTTTACGCAATGAAAACTCTGTACTCATTAAAGAGAACTAGAAGCTGAAAACTGAAAATCAGCGTCTGGTGGATAACCAGCGTCTGGAAGCTAGCAAGCAACCGAGTGAGCTCTCAAGCTAAGAGTTACGTAGTTACGAGGCAATCCTATTTGCAAATCAAATGACTATGAACAAGCATTTCAAAAGTTTCTTGCAGAGAGTGTAACTCAAGCAAGCAAGCTTCAATGATCCGGGTGTCGATAAAGCGACAACTCATGGTCTTGGCTATATACCGATGAAACCATTTTAGAAAATAATTCAGCATCTGATAAATCCCATAGCCATAGTAAATGCTTACATTGTACTTACTGCAATAAATCTGGTCATTTGAAAAGTGCATGTAATGTTTTTAAAACTAAGAAGGATAAGCCTCCTTCAAGAACTAACAAGAAAGGACCCAAAAAGATATGGGTACCTAAAGATAAAATAGTCTATGTTGCAGACATGCTTAGCAACAAAGTCAACACACCAGTCCTGGTACTTAGACAGTGGATGCTCGCGTCACATGACGGGAGAAAAGCATATGTTCCAAGAACTAAGACATAGAGAAGCTGGATTCGTTGGTTTCGGAGGAAACCAGAAAGGTAAAATAGTTGGAATTGGTTGGATAGGTAAAGGCTCTCTTCCTTCTATTGATAATGTTTTATATGTTGAAGGACTGAAACATAATCTATTAAGCATAAGTCAATTATGTGACAATGGTTATGAAGTCATATTTACAGAAACTGGATGTTCAGTAAAGAGCAAAAATGATGGATCTATATTCTTTACAGCAAAGAGGAAACAAAATGTTTATAAAGTTGATCTTTCTGAACTTGAAAAACAAGATGTCAAGTGTCTTATGTCTGTTGAAGATGAGCAATGGATTTGGCACAAAATATTAGGTCATGCCAACTTGAGGTTAATCTCAAAGTTAAACAAGCACAATCTTGTTAGAGGCTTACCAAATCTTAAGTATCAATCTGATGCCCTTTGCGAAGCTTGTCAAAAGGGAAAACAAGTTAAAACCTCTTTTCATTTAAAAAATGTTGTTTCAACTTCTAGACCACTTGAACTTTTACATCTTGATCTTTTTGGTCCCACAAGGACAGCCTCTTTAGCTGGAAAGAAATACGGTTTAGTCATTGTTGATGATTTTACTAGATGGACATGGGTTAAATTCCTTGCCCACAAGAATGAGTCTTTTAAAGTATTTCTTGTTTTACGCAAATCAGTTCAAAATGAAAAAGGCATTTGTATTTCTTCTATTAGAAGTGATCATGGGGGAGAATTTGAAAATGAAAACTTTCAAAAATTTTGTGAAGAAAATGGCATCTCCCACAATTTCTCCTCTCCTAGAACACCACAACAAAATGGTGTTGTAGAAAGGAAAAATAGGTCCCTCCAGGAAATGGCCAGGACCATGATCAATGAAGCTGAAATTGCGAAACATTTTTGGGCAGAAGCAGTAAACACAGCTTGTTATATTCAAAATAGAATTTATATAAGACCTATTTTGAATAAGACTCCTTATGAAATTAGAAAAGGAAGAAAACCAAACATTTCTTACTTTCATTCTTTTGGTTGTATTTGTTATATCTTGAATACTAAAGATCAGCTTGGTAAGTTTGATTCCAAGGCTGACAAAGGAATCTTTTTGGGATATTCTGAAAGATCTAAAGCTTTTAGAATATACAACAAAGAAACTTTGATGATTGAAGAGTCCATTCATGTCAAGTTTGATGATAAGAAGCCTGACACTGCAATGTCAGAGCTAGATGAGTTATTTTCAGATTTAAACCTCCGTGAAAAGCCAGACGGTGAAAATACATCTTCATCATCCGGTGGTGACAAGACGAAGAATTCTACCCAAGCGGAAGCTGAAGCAAGAAAAAGCTGGAAGTACAAGACCAATCATCCAAAAGATCAAATCTTAGGAGAACCTGGTGATAAAGTACGAACCAGATCCTCTTTCAAGGAGCATCTTTGACTTCGCACTTCTCTCTGAGATGGAACCTAAGACGATTGATCAAGCCTTGGAAGATGAAGGGTGGATTCTAGCCATGCAAGATGAGTTAAATCAGTTCCAAAGGAATGATGTCTGGAAGCTAGTCACTCTACCAGAAGATAAGCAAGCTATTGGCACTAAATGGGTATTTAGAAATAAGCTTGACGAAGACGGTAAGGTTGTGAGAAACAAAGCAAGGTTAGTTGCTCAAGGCTACTCACAAGAAGAAGGTATTGATTTCACTGAAACTTTTGCACCTGTTGCTAGATTAGAAGCAATTTGCATTTTACTTTCATTTGCAGCACATCATGAGATAACTTTATATCAAATGGATGTGAAAAGTGCTTTTTTAAATGGTTTTATAACTGAAGAAGTTTATGTCAAACAACCTCTTGGTTTTGAAGACGTTGAATTTCGTAACATGTTTTTAAACTTAAAAAGGCACTATATGGTCTTAAACAAGCTCCCAGAGCATGGTATGATAGACTAAGTTCCTTTTTAATGGAAAATGGATTTACTAGAGGTTTAGTTGACACAACTCTTTTCAGAAAAACCTCAAACAAGCATTTCATACTTGTCCAAATATATGTTGATGATATTATTTTTGGAGCTACTAATGAAAGCCTTTGCAAAGAATTTTCTATGCTTATGCAGGCTGAGTTTGAGATGAGCATGATGGGAGAATTGAAGTTCTTCCTTGGAATACAAATCAAGCAATGCAATGATGGTATTTATATTCATCAAAGCAAATACATCAAAGAATTATTGAAAAAATTCAAGATCTTTGGATTGCAAGTCGATGAGCACGCCTATGCATCCTACACCTTTCTCTCGAGAAAGATGAAATTGGTAAGAAGGTAGATCGAAGCTATACAGAGGTATGATTAGATCTCTACTTTATCTTACGGCTTCAAGACCTGATATTATGTTCAATGCACTTTGTGTGCTAGGTTTCAATCGATCCTAGAGAATCACATTTAAGTCTTTGTTAAAAGAATATTTAGATATTTGCAAGGAACTACTAATCTTGGTTTACTTTATAAGAAATCAAAAGATTACCAATTAGTAGGTTTTCTGCGATCTTTGACTTTCTTTGGAGATCGAATTGAAAGAAAAAGCACAAGTGGAGGCCGCCAATTCCTTGGAGCTAATCTTGTGTCTTGGTCAAGCAAAAGGCAAAGCACAATAGCACTCTCAACGGCGGTGAATACATCTCGTGAAGTTGCAGTTCTCAACTTCTGTGGATGAAGTATCAACTTGAAGACTACTTGATAAACGAGAGTAACATTCCTATCTTCTGTGATAATACATCTGCTATATGTCTGACTAAAAATCCAATATTGCATTCTAGAGAAAAGCATATTGAGATTAAGCATCATTTTATAAGAGACTATGTTTAGAAGGGTATTTTAGAAATAAAATTTGTAGACACTGATCATCAGTGGGCTGATATATTTACAAAACCCCTTGCTGAAGATAGATTCAATTTTATAAGAAGGAGTTTAAACTTTCATCTTATAAAAGAATGATTAATCTCAGCGTCTGATAATAAGCTAAATTTCAGCATCTGATATGACGTAAGCATGAATGTGCATCAGCATCTTATTTGTCATACGCTTCATAACTCATCATCCGGTAAGTCGGTTGCGTGCGTCCGAGCACACCCACACGTGTCACACGTGTTAAGGACTCAAGCGTCTCATCATACCTACTGAGTCATGATTATTTACGCTCTTCGATAAAATCTTTTACTTTTATTTTGGCGTCCGCATTTAATGAAAAGCGAATCTTTATTTTCTTTTCTTTTTGATTTAAATTTCATGTGGAAATACGTAGCGGTTTTTTGAAAAAGTACTGTACTACTGTCTATATCCTTCCCACTACTCCACTTCTTTCGCTCCACTCTCTGTTTTCTGCTAAAACTGTACTCGTTCTCTTTCTCTCTCTCTCTCTCTGTGTGTGCTTAAACCCTAAAACCTCCATCGCCTCCATTTCTCAACTGCACTCATGGCTGGAGTATCAACTTCTGAATACACGGCTATCTTTGATACCATGTCTGAAGGAAAAGTCTTGATGGAAAATCGAGTCGATTTGGAAAGCTTCAAACTTTACGGCTTCGACTTCTTCACTGGGTTCAAGGCAATGGGCTGGGAACAGTATTTCTTCTGGAACCCGGTTGAGGTTCTGGTGACGGCGATTAAAGAATTCTGGGGAAATGTTCGGCTACACAAAGGTGGTATCCTTGAAGGAACAGTGAAAGGATTCAAGTTTGTCTTTACCATCAAAAATATTTCTGAAGTTACTGGGTGTCCGTGTGAAGGCATCGTCTTTTATTCAGAATGGGCTGACGCGTTCCATGGGATTGAGAAGGTCAACAATGATTTGTTTGAGAACTACCAGCAGCTGAAAGAATCTGGTGAAACACCTACTGCCAAGAATCTGAAAAGTCATTTCAGAGTTCTTCATAAGATTATCACCAAGAGCGTCTTGTTGAAGGCGGGCTCTAGTGACATTGTCAACTACGAGCAGAAGTTCATCATGAGACACTTCATGGCGGGAAACAAGGTGAACCTGCCAAGGTTAATCTACAATAACCTGGTCAATGCACTTGTCAACTCAAGAAAAGGTGTTGCTGACAAGAAGAACACCTACAAGTTCATTCCGTATGGTGTCTTGCTCACCAAAATGATGGACAAGAATCTGGTCATAAACAAGCTGACTGCTTTACCAGATCAAGTGAAGGCAAAATATTTTGGTGCTGACAATATTGTGATTCCTGACACTTTTGGAGTCAACAGCCTGGTAAGAATGAAATTGCTTCGGATCCATGATGAAGAAAGTGAAAGTTGAGCAACAGAAGAGGAAGCGGAAAAGAAAACCACCGGCTCAAAGCCTGGTGAGAAAAGACTCTTGAGTCTCCTGAGAGAGACCAGAAGGACAAAGCGAAGGTGGCTCCTCCTCTTGTTGAGGAACCGTAAGATGAGGACCGAGTTCCCATCGGTCGAGTTACGAGGAAGAGGAGCAAGCCGTGAAGCTTGATCTCGGCATCCGGACAACGTAAGAAGGACATTCAAAGATCCGCTTCCAAAGATCTCCGCCCTCGCATGAAGCTCAAAAGATCGGTCAAACAATCTGAACCTGAACCAAAGGTACTGAATTCTCCTGATGAATCAGACTGCATTGTTGCTTCTGATACTATTCCTGCTCCACCACTATACTTTGCACAACCTCCACAACATCAAACCCTTACACAGAAAACCTCCATTATCCAACCATCATCCACTTCACTCAATCTTAACCTACCACAAATTTTCCCAAACACTTCACTCACTACATACATTTCCAAACTTCATTCTCATCCTTTTAACCTCCTTTTCAAAACACCTCCCATTAATCCATTCAAACCCCACTCACCAAAAGCCTATAAAATCACCAAAGCCACTCCCACCTTACTTACCCTTACCATAAAACCAACAGACGCTGGTGAAAAGAAAAATATCTCATACAAACCTCCGTTTGTAAAGTATGAGATATATAACAGCATCTATAACCGTCCCTCAACCTGGCATTTAAAAACCTTCACTTCTGGAGCTACCAGACTGGAGATTGCCGATCCTATAAGTGCAACCCTCAAGGATGGAGATGACCTCGTCCAAATGTCTTTCAAAGGGAGGTTGAGACCAGCCTCCGGAAGCAGAGCAATTCCATTCTCTGTCGATCTTCCTCTATCCCTTCCTCAGTCTGAACCACTCACATTGGAAGAATGTGGAAGGTGGATCACAGATGATGAAGCTGCCTTCATGGCACATTGCCTTGAGCAGAAAAGGCTTGAAGTTATAAGGCAATATCGAGACCCATCATCTGTCTCTGTCAAGATAGTACCAGATAGACAAAGGTGGCTCTTGGTCTATTCCTGGGAAAAGGAAGGAACCCGCTCCGGGGAAGCAGCCTTTCAGCAAGATCGGGCTAAAGGAATATGAGAAGGCACCTACCAAGTACAATATTAAGGATTTCTCACAGCTTCCTATTGCCAAGATTTCTGAGGATCACGCCAGAAGGTTCTACCTGACTTCTCTGAAGATAGATGAATGGAGAACTGGCTCCTCAAGCTGCTGCGATGCTGAAAAGGCCATTATTCCTACTGTTGGGAAAATCAGCAAAGTTACTGACATCAACTTCGGAACAGTATACTTCGATGATGTGTTCAGATGCTCGGTAATCAGACCCTTGGACTGCATGAAGATCAATAACCAATGGGCTGCTGTGACCAAACTCTTCGATATTGGGTTTACGTGGAGTCAATGGTCTGAATCGTGGAAAGCCAAAGCCTTATTACCACGCCTCGACCCCCTTGTGCTAGAAGAATATGACAGGGAAAATCTGAGAAGGATTTACCTGGCAGAAAATGAAGCACTCTCCTTCACTTGTGAAACTTTGAGTGTCTTTATCAGAAATTTATGGGGAGAAGACGCTGGAGATAGATTTGACTCTTACACAGCTGATGTTTTTCGTCATAGAGAAACCATCTTCATGAATTTGCTGTATCCAGAAGATGTCAAGCATCAGTGGGAGATTCAGACTGAATCAGAGCTAAGAAGACTTGGAAACTTCATCAAATGGGTAATACCAAATGATGGATTCTTTTTAAGAGCTCAAAGGAAGAAGGATTTGAGACTGGAGTTATCTAACTGGGTGCTAGCAGAGCATCAGAAGATGAAGTCTGCATCTGTACCAGAAGCTGGACCTTCTACTTCTACTTCTGCAGTTGAGATGGTCACCATTCCAAAAGCAGAATTTGAAGAAATGAAGGCTACAAACTTGAAGGTTACTCAGCTAGAGACTGCACTGAAGCTACTCTACGAACGTCTCAATATCCCACCTCCACCACTTCAAAACCCTTGATTTTTTTTCTTGTGTGTGATATAAAATATGTTTTATTTGTTTGATACAATTATATATATAACTGTTTTTGATCTAATTATCTGCCTTTTGTTCAAATTTTTCTAAGTAGTATTTTGACTATGATGTGTTTTTACACTCTTTTTGTCTGATGACAAAAGGGGGAGTAAAAGAAAAGGTATGATGAACACGAAAGAAAGGTATATTGAACACGTGAGAATCCGATTATCCACCATCCGATGTCCACTGTCCGATGGATACAGTATCATGCATATCATTTCATACATAGCATTTTTGTGCGCTAATATTCATTGATCTAGTGCTATGATAATGTTTAATAAATTATTGGTACAATGAAATATATTTTGGTTAATTCAATCTATTTGGTATATAATCGAGATCCGATCTCACTTTATTAAATACATGCTCGATATATTTATCGATTTTTCAGTAATCACTTAAATGAATTTGTTTACCAAAAATTGCCTTAGAACCTGAATTATTCATATATATATAAACTGTTAAATTCAGGGGGAGACCCTTAATGTCTTTTTGAAAATAAATTGTTCATCAACCTTAGATGTTTGTCATCATCAAAAAGGGGAGATTGTTGGAACCAAAGCGATTGAGATGTTTAGACCCTCATTAATTTTGATGATAACAAAGTATTCTAAGAGAACAATTTATGTTCTAACATTTCTTGAAGTGTCTGAGATACTAATAATACGTATATTCTAAGCCACTCAAGCAAGAAGAAAGTAATTCTCAAGAGAAGGATTTATTCTATTTGTCGAGATCCGCTCATCCTAGTGAGCGTCTGGACTTTTCTCTTTATACACTATGCCTATCTTATTGCTACAAGCGTCCGAACTTCTGATTTTGAACGAGCGTCCGAACTTCCGATTCTGACCGAGCGTCTGAACCTCACTTCAAATCACGTGTCACCACGTTCTTTGCTCTACCTTTCAAGTCTGGAACGGATTTCAAAATTGATCTTGGCGCTAAAATAGTTATGCGAGGCATCAAAGGTGAAACCTTTAACTACAAGACAAATATCGTACAAGCAAGGAAATGCAGAAGCGGTAACATGTACTCTTTGGGATATTCTCTGCAAAGCAAGAAAGAAAGACATTTTGAATTTACCTTACTCAATGCTAAGGAGCCATTTTTTTACCTCAACGGTTATATCCTTGGAACTCCTATTTATACCTCATGGTATCCATTGAAGAAGCAACGAACTTACTGTGAAAAAGCTTGCTGAAATTCTGCTGAAATATTTACTGAGAACAAGCACTGCTTCTGTGAGCAACTAAGTCTCGTGCTAAGTCCTGGACTCTTAATCAACTCGGCGTCAGGCCACTTTCTTTAAGATAGCTTTTCTTTAGTTGAGCTTAATCTTTTATCCTCTCTGTGAGAGTTATTTTTCAACTGTATTTCAACTCACTTGTATAAGTTTGTTTTGGCCTAGTTTAGGCTGTATCCTCAAAGGCTCGACCGTCTCTGAGTCGTTTGAGAAGTTGAGAGTATTGTCAAGTTGTGATGAGAATACTCTTGAGGAAATTATGTCAGTTTGATTATAGTGAAAATCCTTCAGGAACGAAGGGACTAGGACGTAGCTACCGGTTTGGTAGTGAACTAGTATAAATTTACGTGTCTCTGCTTTCTGACTTTCGATTCATTTATATCTTCTTTGTGTGAAAAACAAGTTTTCACAAACTCATTTTCAGCGTCCGGTTCATTTTCATCGTCCGATTAACAAACAGTTTTGAGAAACTTTTATTCTAAGTGTTTTTAACATAAAGTTTGCAAAAACTTTTCAACACAATTCAACCCCCCTTCTTGTGTTCACGTTCAAACTTACTTGAGAGCAAGTTTAAAACTGTTTTGGTGCAGGATTTTTAACAGGTCACAATTCAAACCCCCTTTTCTTGTGACATACTTTCACTTCAATTGGTACCAGAGCTCACCTCAAGGGGCTGAGCACACCTAACAGTGTAGGAGGAAAGATCCTGGAAGAAGTGATGGTGCACTCTAACAGTATCATATTCCTTCCTGAAGGAGCATCTTCAAACAGACCTCCTGGTTTTGATGGAAACGACTACTACTATTGGAAGGGTCAAATGAGGCTGTTTCTAGAATCTTAAGACACTGATATTTGGGACATTGTGGAGAATGGACCTTTCACTCCACAAACCACATATGATGATGGAAGGACAGCACCAAAGCCAAAGGCATCCTGGACCACTGATGAAAAGTACAAAGTTCTCCTGAACTCAAAAGCAAAATATTATATCACTTGTGCCCTTGGCAGAAGTGAATATGATAAGATTGTTGGATGTGAAACTGCAAAGGAAATGTGGGACACTCTGAGAAGGCTGCTCATGAAGAGTCTTGTCGTAAAAGAGGCAAAAATAAACATTCTTGTTCATCAAGATGAGTTATTCAAAATGGGTGAAGATGAATCCATTGAAGAAATGTTCAAAGAGATTCACAATAATCACAAATGACTTGAAATCACCGGGAAAAGTGTTTACAAATCAAGAGAATGTCGAAAGGTAATCGAGAAGCCTCGCCAAAGGTTTGGAGGCCTAAAGTGACAAAGAATTCAAGAAGCTAAAGATTTATCCATTCTGAGAATGGATGAATTACTTGGGTCACTAAAGGTTCATGAACAAGAAATTATGGAGGAAATTCATCCTAAGAAAGGAAAGCTTGTTGCACTGAAAGCCTCTCACAAGTCTGGAAAGAGCTCATCACAGTCATCAAAATCTGCAGCTCTCAAAGCAGCAGAAGAAGAAGAGGACTACAGTGATGAAAGTGAGAATTAAGACTCAGAAAATGGAGATGAACTTGCTCTCATCTCAAGGAGGATCCAGAGGATGCTCAAAAACAGAAAATTGAGAAAATTTCCTCAAACAAGAATGGAATTTCAAAAGGGTGAAGGAAGCAACTCTCATCCAATATGCTTTGAATGCAATAAACCTAGTCACTTCAAGATAGACTGTCCTCAACTCAAAAAGCAAAACAAAAAATTCTCTCCAAAGAAAAAGGCCATGATGGCGCTATGGGATGACTCAGATGAAACCTCCTCTGAACAAGAAGAAGACCAAGCAAACTTTGCTCTCATGGCAAATTCTGAGGTTGAGGAAGAAGAGGTAACTAACTTTGAATCCATAAATTGCAATTCGTGCAGAGAGCTACAATTTGCTTTTGATAATCTTTTAAATGATTCAAACATTTTATCACAAAGATGCATGACTTTCAAAACTCAGTTATGTGAGGTTAAGAAAAACAATGAAGAACTTCTTACACAAAATGAAAGTCTTCTTAAAACCATTCATTGTTTGCGACAATATCATTTTAAACTCTCTGATCAATACCAAAAATTGAGTGGCAAGGCTCCTGAGATACAGATACAGAGAGTTGCTGAGGTTAAATGCCAAAAGGAAAATGAGGAACTTAGAAAAAAGGTAAATGAATTAACTGTTGATCTGCAAATGTTTTTGCATAACACTGAAACCTTTGAGAAAATCATGAGGAGTCATGGGAACAGATTTGAAAAGACAGGGATTGGGTATACACCCAAGCACAAACCAATTTCAAAAATGTATTTGTTCCCAAATCAAAAATGTTTAAACAATGCAATTACTGCAAGAATCTTGGGCATGATATTTCTGAATGTTTGAAAAGAAGAAAATCTTCCTTTAGGAAGAACACTAACCATCAAGGACCCAAAGCTATATGGGAACCTAAATCATTGCTCATATCTGATGCAGGACTGCCTCTGCGCATCAAAGAAAAAGCTATGGTTCTTAGACAGTGGCTGCAGCAGACACATGACAGGCGACAAAAGTAACTTTCTCTCATTGGAGAGAAAGAATGGGAGCTGTGTCACCTTTGGAAATAATGAAAAAGGTTGGATAAAAGATACAGGCACAGTAGGTAAGAAGAATTCCGCTCAAATAAAGAATGTTCAATATGTCTATGGTCTTAAACATAATCTCTTAAGTGTGAGTCAGTTGACTGACAATAGGAATGAAGTTTTATTTAAATCTAACTCATGCATTATCAAGGAAACTTCCTCTGGAAGCATACTCTTCACTGGTATTAGAACCAGAAACTTGTACAGTATCTGTTTAGAGGACCTTTCAGAAGAAACATGTTTTGTTTCTTTTGAAAATGATAAATGGATATGGCACAGAAGAGTAGGTCACACAAGCATGAACACTATTTCGAAATTATCCAGATTTGAACTTGTCAATGGATTGCCTAAAATCAAATTTGAAAAGGATAGAATTTGTGAAGCTTGTATTCAAGGAAAACAAGTCAAATCTAGCTTTCACTCCAAAAACATAGTCTCTACAGAAAGACCACTTGAACTATTACATATTGATTTATTTGGTCCAACAAGAGTTGCAAGTATAGCTGGAAAAAGATATGGCTTTGTGATAGTGGATGATTATTCAAGATATACTTGGGTTCTATTTTTGAAAAACAAGGATGACTCCTTTGAAGCTTTCAGAATATTTTGTAAAAAGGTTCAAAATGAAAAGAGTTGCAACATTGCTTCTGTGAGAAGTGACCATGGAGGTGAATTTGAAAACATATCCTTCAAAACCTATTTTGATGAAAATGGTATTTCTCACAACTTCTCTTGTCCTAAGACTCCTCAACAAAATGGGGTAGTTGAAAGGAAAAATAGAACATTGCAAGAAATGGGCAGGACCATGCTTAATGACTCAAAAATTGAAAAATATTTTTGGGCTGAAGCAATTAACACAGCATGCTACATTATAAACCGAGTCTCTATTAGAAAAATCTTGAATAAAACTCCCTATGAGCTATGGAAAGGTAGGAAACCAACTGTTGCCTACTTTCATATTTTTGGGTGTGAATGCTTTATCTTGAATCATAAAGAAAATTTGGGAAAATTTGATTCAAAGTCTGACAAAGGTATTTTCCTTGGATATTCAACTTCCTCTAAAGCCTATAGAATGTATAACTTGAGATCTCAAATTGTTGAAGAGAATATGCATGTGAAATTCAATGAATTTTATCAATCTTCTGAGAAAAGGACAGATGATGCTGAAGATACAATTGAAAGATCCAGTCCTCAACCACAAAATGAAGTTCCAAAACAGAATACTGATTCTGAGGAAGTTCCTGAACTTACTCAAGAACCAGGAAGCTCCTCTCAAAGAACCCACTCATCGTTAACTTTGCCTGTCGGAGAGTGGTTACAAATCACCCTCAAGAGCAAATAATTGGAGAAACCTCTGAACCTGTGAGAACAAGAAGGTCCTTCAGACAAGAATCATCAAATATGGCATTGATCTCAAAAATTGAGCCAAGATCCATAAATGAAGCCATAACTGATCCTTCTTGGGTTGAAGCCATGGAAGAGGAACTTGCCCAATTTGACAAAAATCAGGTGTGGACACTAGTTAAGCAACCTACTCATCAGTCTGTCATTGGAACAAAATGGGATTTTAGAAACAAACTCAATGAGGAAGGTAAGGTAACAAGAAATAAAGCTAGATTGGTAGCTCAGGGCTACAATCAACAAGTAGGTATTGACTATGATGAAACTTTTGCTCCAGTTGCTAGATTAGAAGCCATTAGAATCTTACTTGCCTTTGCTGCTCATAAAAACTTAAAATTATTTCAAATGGATGTCAAAAGTGCCTTTTTAAATGGTTTTCTAAAAGAAGAAGTATATGTTCATCAACCACCTGGATTTGTTGACTCCAAAAAACCAAATCATGTCTTTAAATTAAGTAAAGCCTTATATGGACTCAAACAAGCTCCAAGAGCTTGATATGAGAGATTAAGTGCTTTTCTAATCAAAAATAGTTTTTCTAGAGGAAAGGTTGATACAACTTTATTTATAAACATCACAAGGAAAACCTACTAATAGTCCAAATCTATGTGGATGACATCAATTTTGGTGCAACAAAAGAAAATTTATGTGATGATTTTGCAAACCTTATGAAGAGTGAGTTTGAAATGAGCATGATGGGTGAACTAAGTTTCTTTTTAGGGCTGCAAATCAAGCAACTTGAAGATGGTATTTTTATTTCTCAAGAAAAATATATAAAAGATCTTCTGAAAAAATATCAAATGAATGAAGCCAAGGCTATGGCTACTCCAATGCATCCAACTGCAAACCTTGATAAGGATGAAAATGGCAAAACTGTCTCTGAAAAGGAGTATAGGGGCATGATAGGCTCCTTATTGTATCTTACTGCAAGTAGACCTGACATTGTCTTTGCTGTAGGACTGTGTGCTAGATTTCAGTCAGCTCCAAAAGAATCTCACTTAATGGCTATTAAGAGGATACTCAGATATTTAGTTGGAACTCCTAACCTTGGTCTGTGGTACAGGAAAAACTCTCATTTTGATCTTATAGGTTATTGTGATGCTAACTATGCTGGAGATAAAGTAGAAATAAAAACCACTAGTGGCTCATGTCAACTTCTTGGAGAAGCAATGGTCTCATGGTCATGCAAGAAACAAAACACCATTGCTCTGTCGACCCACGGAAGTGAGTATGTTTCAACTTGACATCTTTGTCAACAAATTTTATGGATTAAGAATCAATTGGAAGATTATTCTCTCGTGTATGAATGCATCCCCATTTATTGTGATAACACAAGTGCTATTAATTTAACAAAGAATCCCATCCAGCACTCAAGAACTAAGCACATTGATATAAAGCATCATTTTATTCGTGATTATGTTCAAAAGAAAGAAGTGGAATTGATTTTTGTGGATACAAAGAATCAGCTTGCTGATATTTTTACTAAGCCTCTTCAAGAAGAAAGCTTTAGTTTCATAAAGAGTAAGTTACACATAATCAAATCTCCATGATTTGGTGTATGTGTCTAAACTTACTTAAATCTGAGAAAGTTTCTGTGATGTATATTGAACTTACTCTCAATCTTTGCTGATAACTGAACTTACTCACTTATCCTATTAAGTTATATACATTTAAATACATTGGACTGAGAAATGTCACTTCGTGGCACGTTTCTAGTGCACAGCTAGTAACGGCTACCAACATAACCTATTACCACCTTCCCATTATGTCAATCACATCTCGTAAATGAAACTTGACCACTCTCTCTCCTTCTCTCGCTTTCTCTCTCATCTTCTACAAATCTGAAACTGCCTCCTCCCTCTACTTAACCCACGTCGTTCCTCATCTTCCTCTTCAATTCAATCAAAACACTGAGTGAACCCTAAAACTCCCAAAATGGCACGAAAAAAAATCCCATGTGTAAGAAGAGTTCCTGAAAGCGCTTCAATGGCCATCATTCCATACGTATCTCCTACCTCATTCCTATTCGCCCAACCTCCTCCCATATCAACCACTTCATTAGCTCCACCACGCACCATTTCTCCTCTAAAACAGAAATCCCCAAAATCTTTGAAAACTTCATCTATTCCCAGTAGAAGATCAAACCGGATTGCTGCTGGTATAGGAACATCTTCTTCAAAAAGGTCTCGGGATGAAGGAGTGATACACATACTCGACGATGATGATTCAGAGGCTACTCTGACTGATCCTCCTCCTAAAAAGGAGGAAACCATTGCTGAATCCATTGCAATGATGAAGAAAGAAAAAATGAAGAAGAATACCAAGGAGAAGAAGGTCCAGAAAATGATCATGAAGGAAAAAGAGAAGAAGGAATTAAAGGATGAGAAAGACTCTGCTAAACGAAAAGGAAAGAGGGTTGAAGAAGAACAAGACAAAGTAGGTAAGGAATGGGAAACCAGAACTGTGGTTCCTGGAAGAATCTTCATGCTGGATAACTTGAAAGATTCTGGGTGGAATCTTTACCCCTTTCTGAGCAAACCAAAGTGGGTTGATTTTGTTCAGATTGAAGAAAGGATCTATGAGGGACTAGTAAGAAATTTCTATGCAAATGCTTGTGTTGATGAAAAGGACTCCTCTCTGACAAGCAAAGTAAAAGGGATCACCATTCGTCTCACCACTGAATCCATAAGCAAAGCCCTGCAGATTCAGGAGTATGGAACTAAACTGTTTGAAGATAACTGGTACCCTAAGGCCAACACCACAAAAGAAGAAGTACTGGAGCATGCTCTCAATCAACCCAACCTCAAAGACACAGCCACCAACCTAAAGGGACTGGAGCGAATTCTTCAAAACATGGCCTCTCACACCATCATTCCAAGGGCAGGTAGCTTCGAGAAAATTACTGATCTGGACTTATTGGTAATTTATCATCTGATTAAAAGAAAACCTTTAAGCTTGCCATACATCATACTCTATCATATGAAGAATGATGCCACAACCTTGAGAAAGGCATCATCCCTGCCTTATGGCATGGTCTTGACTAAAATTTTCAACTACTTCAAAGTGCCTCTGGATGGTGAAGCTTACTCCCGAAAATGCACCACCTTTTTCAGTAAAAACCTCAACCAGATGAACATTAAAGTAAACCCTCAATATGTTGGGGATCAGAGAGTTGAATCAACTTCCTCTAAGAAAAGGAAGGCATCAAAGAAGGAAGGTGATGTTGAAGAAGAAAAAGAAGCAGGGAGAAAAGAAAAGAAGGTTAAAGATTCTAAAAAATCTTCTGTGGAGAAGGAACCAGCACATCAAAAGCTGGTATTTGGAGATTCTGAACTTGCTCTAGAAGAACTTGCACAGAAGCAAGTGGAACAAGAAAATCTGGAAAAACTTGCTCAGAAGCAAGTGGCATAAGAAAATGAGGAAGAAATTGCTCAGGGGGAGCAAGGACCAGAAGAACAACTTGCTCACGGGGAGCAAGGACCAGAAGAACAACTTGCTCAGGCGGAGCAAGGACCAGAAGAACAACTTGCTCAGGGGGAGCAAGGTAATGAAGAAGAAATTATTGCTCAGGGGGAGCAACCTGCTCTGGAGGAACAAGCAGAGGAACCTGAGGAACTTACTCAGGAAATACAGGTTGAAGAAACTGTAATGGAACACATTCATTTTTCTCGTACAAGTGAGGCCACTCAAATGAACATTACTGAGCAACAACTATCCTCTCAAACCCCTGGTAAAGGCAAGAATGATGAATTACTGGCATCCATTGCCTTAACTCAACTTGTTCACACTACTCATTTCCTTCAACCCCCAACTGAACCTACTCTTGAAGCTGGTGAGAAAGGACAAGAGGACATTCTGAAGTACCTCTTTCAGTCCTCTCACAAAGAAGGTACATCCAGCACTGCCAATCTTTATCACATTATGTCTCCTCCTCCTATCTATGATTCTTCACACCCTCGTGTTCCAACAGGGTCAGATCCTCATTTCTCAAACATGCCAGAGATGTCAACAGATCTGAGTTCTTTGGGGTCCCGCTTCAAACAAAGTGCTGAACAACCCCACTCAATCCCAACTCCTCCAACAGGCCAACCGAGTGGACCTTCTGTGGAGCAAGTACAAAATATTCCAACTGAGTGGATGGCAAAGATGGAAAGGGAGGTGAAGAAGATTGCTAACAGAAGCAAAGAAAATGCTAGGAGAGGCAAAAAGCACTCCAAAGAAATGAAGAAAATTCTGCTTAGACTCACCTACCTCCAGTAAGATCAGAGGAGGGAACATGAAAGAAACTGGGCAAGGAGTGATTGGACCTCTAGGAACATGGCACCTGGCCTTAATCCTCCTCTATTTGAATTTCCTACTCGCTTTCCAGACATTCCAGCTCCTGCTGAAACTTCAAGCTCTGAATCCTCAGGATGGTCTTTCTCTGAGTAGCAGCTTAATGTGTACTTCTGCCCTATGTATGTTTTTTTGCTGATGACAAAAGGGGGAAAAGTGAGATTAAGTTTAAGGGCTACTCTAGGAAGTGCAATATGGATTAGGAAGAATTTCTTGTAATTTTTTTGTGGTTCTGATGTATCACATGAACTCTTTAAAATTTATGTTATTTAAAATTTCTGTTTTATATAATCTTTTGTTGTTGTGTTTTGGGCAAGGATGTAATGGACCTTCATGTTTTAATGAAATCACCAGATTGCTTCTGAACGTGAACACAAGAAGGGGGGTTGAATTGTGTTAAAAACTTTTCGCAAACTATACGTAAAAACTTCAACACAAGTTATTCAAAACTGTTTGTATATCGGATGCAGAGAATTAAACAGGACCGGATGCAGAAATTTAAATAGTTAATAAAAACTTGTTTTACTGCACAAGGTAAAGATAAATAATGTAAAGCAGTAAAGGATGAGACTCAGAGATTTATACTAGTTCACCATCAACTGGTAGCTACGTCTAGTCCTTTCGTTCCTGAAGGATTTTCCACTATAATCAACTGATTACAATTTCCACAAGGGTATTCTTCTGTCACAAACTTGACAATATTCTCAACTTCCCAAAACGACTCAGTGCAGTCGAGCCTTTGAGGAACAAAGCCTTAACTAGGCCAAATTCTGTTTACAAAAGAGATTATACTTTTGAATACAATCAAAATAACTCTCACAGAGAGGATGAAAAGATTAAGCTCAAAACAGAATAGCTTTCTAAAAGAAAGTATAAGACGCTGAGTTCAGTTCTTTATAGACCAGAAACTTGGCACGAAGCTTGATTGCTCACTTGAGTAATATTGCTTTTAGAATGAAGTTTCTTCACAGTTTTTCCAACTTCTCTTCAATGAATACCTTGGGGTATTTATAGGAGTCTTCAAGGGTATTGCCGTTGTAGTAAAAATAGCTCATTTCCATTGAGTGAGGTAATTTGAAATATAGTCCTTTTCTTCCTTTCCAGAGAATATCATAATAGTACACATTACCGTTTTCGTACTATCTGCTATTTGCAATTGCCTTGTACGATTTTTGTCTTATGCTAAAGGTGTCACCTTTGCTTCCTCGTACATCAAAATGAGCGCACAAAATCAAATTCGAATTCCGTTCCAGAACAGTCTGAGGCTAAGAGCAAAAATGTGATCGTCACATGCTTTATTAAGGAGATTAGGCGCCGCTCGTAATCGCAGGACGGACGCCGCATGAATTGAGTGTTCCACGTGTCAAGAAGTAACATCGCCGGGCGCCACATTAGCAAGGCATTTGGAGTGAGTTCGGATGCTGACACTAGTGGATTGTATTCAATTCTTTTGTAAATTTCTTCTTCTTCCTCGAGTGATTCGTACATGTATATGAATCTTTGATACATGTACACTCAAAGATATGTTAGAAGATAAATTGTTCTCTTGAGAATTACTTTGTTATCATCAAAATTAATGAGGGTCTAAACTTCTCAATCGTTTAGGTTCCAACAATCTCCCCCTTTTTGATGATGACAAATATCCAAGGTTGATGAACAATTTAATTTCAAAATAACATCGAGGGTCTCCCCCTGAATTTAACAGTTAAGATATATAAGACAATTCTGGTATTAAGGCGATTGTTGATAAACAAATTCATTTTAGTGATCGCAAAAATACGTAGAAGTATCAGAGCATATTTTTAACAAAGTGAGATCGGATGGTGATTTACATTTTATCAAAAAGATTTTCATAGTACCAATTTTATTGATCATTGTTAGATTATTGGGTCAATGAATATCAATGCATTAATAGATATTCGAGCAATGAATAACCATACAAATGCTATGTATGAAATGATATGCATGATACTTTGGTTTTAGTGTATTCATCGGACGGTGAATTTGTTAATCAGATTTTCACGTGTTCATCAGACCTTTCTTTTACTCCCCCTTTTGTCATCAGACAAAAAGAGTGTAAAGCACATCATAGTCAAAGAATGGCTTAGAAAAATTTGAATATATATATAAACAGATAATCAGATAAAGGTATGTATAATCAAATAATCAGAAAAACACTGAATATATAAAAAAAACATGAGCGTACCAAAAAAAAAATTATATCACACAAAAAAAATATTAAGGGTTTGGTGGTGGTGGAGGGATGTTGAGACGTTCATATAGAAGTTTCAGTGCATTTTCCAGCTGAGTAACTTTCAGGTTAGTTGCCTTCATTTCTTCAAACTCTGCTTTAGGAATGGTGACCATTTCAACTGCGGGGAGAAGTAGAAGGTCCAAATTTTCAGTGCGAGTTTCATCTTCGGATGCTCTGCTAGCACCCAGTTGGAAAGCTTCGGTCTCAAGTCCTTCTTCTGTTGATCCTTTTGAAAGAACACATCATTTGGTATAAACCATTTGATGAGACTTCCAAGTTTCCTCTGCTCAGATTCTGACTGAATTCTTCTCCTTTTCTCCACCTCTTCTGGATACAGCAAATCCATGAAGATAGTTTCCCTATGCAGAAGCACGTCAGCAGTGAAAGCATCAAACTTATTCCCAGCTTCTTCTCCCCATATTCTTCTGATGAAGTCACTCAATGCTTCAGAAGCAAAAGAGAGTCCTTCATTTTCTGCCAGGTATAATCTTCTCAGATTTTCCCTGTCATCTTCTGTAAGCACTAGGGGGACGAGGCATGGTAACAAAGCTTTGTCTTTCCACGACTTCGACCATTGACTCCAAGTGAATCCAATGTCAAAGTGTTTGGTCACAGCAGCCCATTGGACATATGTCTTCATGTAGTCAAGTGATCTGATTACTGAGCATCTGAACTTATCACCTGCTGATAGTGCCAACTGTTGGAATAGTGGCTTTCTCTGCATTGCAGCAGTTTGAGGAGCCAGTTCTCCATTCATCTTCCTTCAGAGAACTTAGGTAGAACCTTCTGGCATGATCCTCAGTGATCTTGGCAATCGGAAGCTTAGAGAACTCCTTAAGATTATACTTCTTGGGAGCCTTCTCATACTCTGTGGGCCCGATCTTGCTGAATGGCTGCTTGCCAGGAGCAGGTTCTTTCCTTTTCCCAGGGATAGACCAAGGTAGCCACCTTTGTCTGTCTGGTACGATCTTCACTGATACAGACGAAGGATCCCTGAACTGTCTGATTACTTCAATCTTCTTCATCTCAAGACAGTGTGCCATGAAGGCAGCTTCTTCATCTGTGATCCACCTTCCGCATTCTTCCAATGTGAGCAGTTCTGTTTGTGGTAGGGATCTAGGAAGGTCAACAGAGAAGGGAATTACTCTACTACCAGGTGCTGGTCTCAATCTTCCTTTGAATGACATCTGAAAGTGATCTTCTCCATCCTTGAAGGTAGCATTCATCGGAGAGGCAATCTCCAGTCTGGCAGCTCCAGAGGTGAAGGTTTTCAAATGCCATGTAGAGGGACGATTGTAGATGTTGTGATATATCTCATACTTATCAAACAGTGGTTTGTTAATACATGAGACATTCTTCCTTCTACCAAAGTCTGTAGGTTTAAGGGTAATAGTGGGTAAAGTGGGAGTGGTTTTGGTGATTGAGTAGGTTTTAGGTGTGTAGGGTTTGAAAGGATTAATGGGAGGTACTTTGAATAATAGGTTAAAGGGATGAGAGTGAAGTTTAGAGATGTATGTGGTAAGTGAAGTATTTGAGGAATTTTGTGGTAGGTCGAGGTTGAGTGAATAGGATGATGGTTGGGTAGGTTTAGAGAGGGTAGAGGTTTGTCGGAGGCTCATTCTGGTTTTCTTGGTTTGTGGTTGTGTTTGTGGTTGTGAAACAGACAATGGGGGTGCAGGAATAATATCATGAGCATCAAAGATAGATACTGACTCATCAGCAGTAAAGTCGAGTACCTTTGGGTTAAGTTCTGAAGACTTACCCAACCTTCTTTTTGATGCTCTCGGGGCAACAACAGCAGGAGGAGGAGGAGGGACTTGCTTCCCTTGACCGGACGCTGAAGCATCTTTTTCAGCTGCTGGCCTAAACTTTTTCTCCATGACCTTTCTGATGGGAATTCTATCCTCATCTTCTGGTTCCTCAACAGTAGGTGCAGGAGCCACCTTCTGTTTTATTCTTCTTGTCTCCCTTGAAGGAGATTCAGTAGGTCTCTTCACACCAGCCATTGAGCTTCTGGTGGTTTTCTTTTCAGCTTCTCCTTCCTGTTGCTCTGTTTTCACTTTCTTTATCATAGCACCAGTTATTAGCTGCATTCTGACTAAACTGTTGACTCCAAAAACTTCTGGACGAACAACAGCGCCAACACCAAAGTATTTTTCTTTTTCTTCTGTGTTGATAGAGTCAGTCAGCTTCCTCACAACACCGTCTTTAATCATTATTATGGAGAGAAGAACTCCATAAGGGATAACCTTGACGATATTCTTCTTATCGACACTCTTCCTTGAGAAGACATGAGCATTTATCAGATTGTTGATAATCAACCTTGGCAGATTGATTTTCTTCCCATCCATGTAGTTTCTCATAATGAACTTCTGCTCGTAGTTCACTATGTCGCTTGAGCCAGCCTTCAGAATCACGCTGTTAGCGATGATTTTGTGCAGTACTCTGTAGTGGCTTTTCAAGTCTTCGGCCGTGGGAGTAATGTTCTTCTTCTTCAGTTCACGGTAGCTTTCAAACAGTACTTCGTTGACGTTTTCCAGTCCTTTGTACGCGTCAACCCAGTTAGCATGGTAACTGATTCCTTCACAAGGGCACTTGATCGTCTGAGCAATAGAGTTGATGGTGAAGCGTAGCTTGAAGCCTCTGATGTGTCCTTCTATGATTTCTCCCGGAAGTAAGTAAGCGTTCCCCCAGAACTCCTTAATAGCATAGCTTAGTACGTCAACTGGTTCCCAGATGAAGTAATTTTTCCAGCCTAGTTTCTCCAGACCTTCTTCAAAATCAAAACCGTATAGCTTGAAGTTCTCAAAATCAACCCAGTTCTCATTCATGAGTTTTGCCTCAGAGAAGACATCGAAGGCAGCAGGGTATTGGCCAACCTTTCTGTCGGCCATGGTAGCAGTTGCAGAGAGGGTGATGGCGGTTTTAGGGTTCGAAAACACAGAGAGAGAGAGAGAGAAAACAGTTTTTGCAAGAAAATGCAGAGTGAAGTGATGGAGCGAAAAATGTGGAGTTGTGGGAAAGTTGATAGAAAATGGTACAGTCCTTTTTCAAAAAATCGCTTCGTATTTCCACACAAAAATTAAATCAAAAAGAAAAGAAAATAAAGATTCGCCTTTTCATTAAATGCAGACGCCAAAAGAAAAGTAAGATCAAATAAAAAGATTGTATCGAAAGACATAAATAATTATGACTCAATAGATGTGATGAGACGCTTAAGTCCTTAACACGTGTGGGTGTGCTCGGACGCACGCAACCGATTAACCAGACGATGAGTTATAATGCACATGACAAATAAGATGCTTATTCATATACATGCTTATGTCATACCAGATGCTGAGATTGTGCATATTACATGACGCAGAGATTAATCATTCTTCTATAAGATGAAAATTTAAATTTCTTCTTATAAAATTGAATCTATCTTCAGCAAGGGGTTTTGTAAAAATGTCAGCCCATTGATGATCAGTGTCTACAAATTTTATTTTGAGAATACCCTTCTAAACATAGTCTCTTATAAAATGATGCTTAATCTCAATGTGCTTGGCTCGTGAATGCAATATGGGATTTTTAGTGAGACAGATTGCAGAAGTATTATCACAAAAGATAGGAATGTTATTCTCTTTTATCAGATAGTCTTCAAGTTGATATTTCATCCACAGAAGTTGAGAGCTGCAACTTCTTCTTTGAAATATACTCGACCTGTTTGTTGAGAGTGTAATCGTGCTTTGCCTTTTGCTTGACCAAGATACAAGATTTGCTCCAAGGAATTGGTAGCTTCCACTTGTGCTTTTTCTTTCAATTCGGTCTCCAGCAAAGTCAGCATCACAGAAACCTATTAACTTGTAATCTTTTGATTTCTTCTAAAGCAAACCAAGATTAGTAGATCCTTGCAAATATCTAAAGATTCTTTTAACAAAGACTCAGTGTGATTCTCTAGGATCCGATTGAAATCTAGCACACAGACAGATCTTGAACATAATATCGTGTCTTGAAGTCGTAAGATAAAGTAGAGATCCAATCATACCTCTGTACATCTTCGATCTACCTTTACCGCTTCATCTTTACCAAGAATACATGTGGGATGTATAGGAGTACACATAGGTTTGCAATCCACCATTTTGAATTTCTTTAGCAATTCCTTGATATATTTGCTTTGATATATATATATACCATCATTGCATTGTTTGATTTGAATTCCAAGGAAAAACTTCAGTTCACCCATCATGCTCATCTCGAATTCAGCCTGCATTAGCTTAGAAAATTCTTTGCAAAGGCTTTCATTAGTAGCTCCCAAAATAATGTCATCAACATATATTTGAACAATTATAAAGTGCTTGTTTGATGTTTTTCTAAAAAGAGTAGTGTCTACCAGACCTCTGGTAAAGCCATTTTTCATCAAAAATGTACTCAGTCTTTCATACCAAGCTCTGGGAGCTTGCTTAAGACCATACAGGGCCTTTTTAAGCTTAAAGACATGTTCTGGAAATTCAATGTCTTCGAATCCAGGAGGTTGTTTTACAAAGACTTCCTCAGTTATAAAACCATTCTAGAAAGCACTTTTCACATCCATTTGATAAAGAATTATATCATGATGTGCAGCAAAAGAAAGCAAAATACGTATAGCTTCTAACCTTGCAACAGGTGCAAATGTTTCAGTAAAATCAATACCTTCTTCCTGTGAGTACCCTTGAGCAACCAATCTTGCCTTGTTTCTCACAACCTTTCCATCTTCATCAAGCTTGTTTCTAAATACCCATTTAGTACCAATAGCTTGCTTATCTTCTGGTAAGGTAACCAGCTTCCATACATCGTTTCTTTGGAACTGATTCAACTCTTCTTGCATGGCCAGAATCTGTAACACCCCCACCTTCGTGCTAGAACTTTTTAATTCCTTGTGTGTTTGACTAAGCTTTTCATGTATGTGAATGTGTTAAATATGCTAATGACTGGTTAGAAGATCAATTAAATTGGCACGGTGCGCGTATAGGCGAGTCGGGACACAAAAACTAGCAACGGATGCAGTTCAGGCGCGCAGGCGCCAGGCCTCACCGAGGCGCAGGCGCGCACCAGGCGCAGGCGCCCAGGCCTCACCGAGCAAAGCGCAGGCGCCCAAGAGATCTTGGCGCCAGCGCCCACCGCCGCGGCTTTGTTTCGCGTTTTAACTCGTTTTGGGCCGGTTCGGTGAGCCAGTATGACCCATTCTGGACCTGTAAGAGTGACCACGACCCCTAGGCTTAACCTAGCCCCTAAACATCAGTCTAAAACCATAAACATGATTAGAAGTTGCTCATAAGATCAACCAAGATAGAGAAAAACCCTTCTTCCCCTTTTTCCCCAATTTTGTCTTTGTCGAGGCTCTGACTCAAGCCTACGCTACGGAACGCCACCCGGAAGCATAGTTACTGTAATTCTTACCGCCTCATTGGGAGGAATAGGAAGAGGTAAGCCTTCTAATGATAGTTTTGTCCTTAAGAGCAATGTTAGGGTTCTAAATTATGATTTTTCCATTCCTAAACCCTTTCTCTTGTGTTTCTTTGAAGAAAGCTTCACTAGGAAAGGAAAAGCTTGGTGTTACCTTATCCCTCTCCTAGGAGCACGAATTTCACTTGAGGTAAGGGATAGTTGTTCTCTTCTAGTGAGTGTATGGAACCTGTGTGAACAATAGGGGTGTCCCAAGACCCCTATGCCTCACGCGGTAACGAAAAACGGGCACTATCACCACCGTGATAGAGAGACCATCGAATTCCTCTAAATTATTATTCTCGACTTGTGATAATTTTATTGGTCGTTGAAATTGGCGTGATGATTGAGCTTTGGTTGTTTATATGCTTGATGTACAGTAATTGGTTGTTATCAAACGACAATGTAAGGAAATTAAATAACTAAATAGTAGGCTTTAGACCCTATGAAAGTGTAGCCACTAAGTATGAATCAAAGAACTCGAGTCCCCGCAATTATGTTGATATTGTAAAGATTAAGTAGAATGTCTAAGGTTCATTTATGATGCCTATTGATTTCTTAGTATGATAATCTGAGAGAACTAGTCCTTCTAATGCCAAAGTTCCACTTGGATGTATGTGCTTAATCAAAGTTGCTAAGAATATTAAATGTTCATGTTATTGGTAGAAGGCACTAGCTAACTTATGCATTTGTGTTCTCGTGTTGTTGTTGTTGTTACTCTGTCGAAAATATTGCGATAGAGGATGTTCTGGTTAGACACCGCGTTTGGTCATGTTCATGCATCTTGGTGTCGCCATTGTTGTTGTTGTTGTTGTTGTTGTTATTGTTAGTAGGCGTATCGGCAAGGTATCCCGTGATGGGCAAGGTTTCTCGGTCCTCTGATTAAAAAGAAAAAAAAACAAAGCGGCGAATCGGGCAAGGTATCCCGTGACACGAGGTTTCCGGTCCTTTGGTTAGTAGGCGAATCGGGCAAGGTATCCGTGATGGCAAGGTTTCCAGTCCTCTGGTTAAAAAGGAAAAAAAACAAAGGCGAATCGGGCAAGGTATCCCGTGATGGCGAGTTTCCGGTCCTTTGGTTAGTAGAGGCGAATCGGGCAAGGTATCCCGTGATCCAAGGTTTCCGTGTAGGCGAATCGCAAGGTATCCGTGGCCACTTAATAGGTATTCGAATCATCGGGCAAGGTATCCCGTGATGGGTGAGGTTCCCGGTCCTGTTGTTATCGGTGCACTACTGACATGGTATTCCTAACGGGCAAGGTCTCCCGGCCTCGTTAGAAGTGGATTCACATGCATATAATTATGTTCTTAGAATCACACCACTTGTCTTGATAACATGCTTGGTTGTTCGGTTGTTAGTGGTATATCATAATGTTGTGATTGATGCGGCGGCATGTGATATTTGAATGTTATGGTAATGTCTTTTAGCGTTGCGTTTGATGTGTGACATGTGGTATTTGACAGTTGTGGTGATATGTTATGCCTTGGTGCTGGTGTGTAAACGTTTTATTGGAATTACTGTATATGCACATTGTTCACTGATTTCCTACACTGGTTGCACTATTTGAGGTTATGACGACTAACCCTTTTGTGGCTATGCATAACCCACCGGGTATGTGTAGATGTTGAGACTGCAGGTGTTGAGGATGCGAATGCCAACGAGTAATCTCGGTAGTTCGTCGGGATGGATAGAAGATTTGCATGTGTTTACTTATTAAAGTTTTTGTATTCTTCCGATGTAATAATTAGGGAAAAAGGGCTCACGAATTATTGTGACATCGGGAACCTGGGTTTTTAATTTCTTCGATTGTTATTTTCCGCAAATGAGCGTGATGACTCTATTCCACAATAACTGAAATTATGATTTGGCTTAAATAAAAAGGATTTTGTTTCTCCGTGTTTTTATTTTACATTATTACGTTGTTATAATGACTTGTTGGGGTAGAGGGTGTCACATTTAGTGGTATCGAGCTCGGCTTGATTCTCGTGCCGTGGTGTGTGTCTATTATGTTTTTGTCTGTGTGCTCGGTGTGATTGTTTATGCTAAAATAGATAGGAGTATGAATGGTAAGACTCATTTTATAGGCTAACCATTTTACATTTTGCCTCGAAGTGAGGAATGGCGGCGGTGGCCGTCTTTGTGATTGAGGCCTTAGGCGGGTTCTTTGAAGCTTTGGGCGCAACTGAACCCGTCTTGATAGGCCTCGCTAACTTCAGGAGCATTGCCGATTTTCAGAAAAATAACCCTCCAATCTTTAAGGGGATTTGACCTGATGGAGCCCAACACCGGATACGTGAAATGGAGAAGATTTTTAGAGTGATGGGGTGCCGACGCGTAAGGTGGCTTTCTTGCTTTCAAGGTGACCGAAGCGGTGAGTATTGGTGGGAGAACACTAGTCGGAGGTTGGAGAATACCGCAATGGCTGTAACTTGGGAGATATTCAGGGCGGAGTTCTTGGAAAAATATTTTCCGCCGAGATTCGTGGACCTGGAAGGAGGCTGAGTTCCTAGCTTTAACACAGGGGAATATGTCTGTAGATGAGTATGCGGTGAAGTTTGAGGAATTATCCCGCTACTACCCTGCTTATCAACTAGCAACTGGCGACCGCTCGAAGTGTGTTAAGTTTAAGAACGGCTTACGACCTGAACTCAAGCAGGGCGTGGCTGTCTTACCACTTACCGACTTCGGGAACTTTGTCCAGAAGACCCGAGACTTTGAAGAGGCTTATAATGAGAGGGTAGCTGCTTTCAGAAACAACAGTGGGAAACCCAAACCCACCCAAGGAAGAGGGAGACAACCTTTAGCACCTACTGCCAAGGCATTTAAGAATACCGGCTTTAGAGGGGCTAATCCTGTCATGAAAAAGCAGTTGGGGAAGCTCTTGGCACTACAATCGTAATAGATGTGGCAACTGTGGCAAGGACCACTATACTCATTTATGCAAGGAAACATCTGTCATCTGCTTCAAGTGCAACAAGCTTGGCCATATCACCGCGATCGTGATGAATTGAAGAACGAACCAACAAATAATAACAGGACTCGAGACCTCAGGCTAACAGATGAAGTCGATCGGCGAGTGTTTGCTCTCAGCACGCAGAGGCGGTGAATCGGAAGATCTCATCCAAGGTACTTGCTTTATTCGAGGAATTTCTTTAGTGGTGTTGTATGATTCAGTGCGACCCACTCTTTCATCTCTGCCGAATGTGTGAAAAATTTGCAACCGCCACATCTCGTTTAACCTTTGATTTGTCAGGATATTCCTTCTCATGAACCCGTTATTACGTCTCTTGTGTGCAAGGAGTGCACTCGTGATTGGAAGTAGGAATTTCGTAGTGGACCTAGTGTGTTTACCTCTTGAGGGAATAGACATTATTTTAGGTATGGATTGGTTGATCGCTAATCATGTACTTTTGAACCGCTTTGATAAAGCGTGGTGTTTGGGGCACTGAGCCTAGTGATCCACGGGTGGTTACCGCCAAGGAAATTCGGTCGTCCTTGAAGGAAGGTGCACAAAGTTTATGTGATGTTGTGTTCTATGGCTATAGAAACGAAGGTAGAAGCTAAAGATGCACCCACCGCTTGTGAGTTTCGGAAGTATTTGCGAAGTTAACTCTTTACCACCGAACGAGATGTGGACTTTGCTATCGACCTTGTTCCTGAACGGACCGATCTCTATGGCACCTTACAGGATGTCCCCGATTAGAGCTAGAAGAATTAAAGAGGCAATTGGAAGACATCTTTGGAGAAAAAGTTTATTAGACCAAGTGTATCCCCTTGGGGAGCGCCGCTTTATTGGTAAAGAAGAAAGACGGTTCGATGAGGTTGTGTGTTGACTATCGGCAACTTAACAAGGTTATCACAAGAACCGCTACCCTTTACCGAGGATAGATGATCTCATGGACCAACTAGTAGGAGCATGTGTTTTCTCTAAAATTGATCTGAGGTCCAGGTACCACCAGATTCGGGTGAAGAAGGAGGACATTCCGAAGACCGCGTTCGAGGCTGCGTTCACGGTCACTATAAGTACCAAGTTATGCCATTCGGTGTGACTAACGCACCAGCAGATTTATGGAATACATGAACACGATATTTCGCCCATATTTGGATAAGTTTGTGGGTGTTTTTATAGACGACATCTTGATTTACTCCAAGACCGAAAGGAGCATAAAGGGCACTTGAGAACTGTACTACAAGTGTTGAAGGAAAAACAATTGTATGCCAAGATGTCAAAGTGTGAGTTTTGGTTGGATGAAGTGGGATTTCTAGGCCACGTAATTTCTAAAGGCGGTATAGCTGTGGACCCAGTGAAGGTGGAGGCTGTATTGCATTGGGAAGCTCCTAAATCGGCCACCGAGATAAGAAGCTTTTTAGGCCTAGCCGGTTACTATCGAAGGTTCATCGAAGGTTTTTCAAAGATAGCACTACCGATGACTCGACTTACCAGGAAGGGGCAAGTTTTCTTGTGGGAAGGTAAGTGTGAGGAAAGCTTTGGATACTAAAGAAGAAGTTGACTACGGCACGGTGTTAGTCTTTGCCCGACCCGCTTAAACCTTTCGTGGTCTCTTTGTGATGCTTCAAAGCAAGGACTAGGTGGTGTGCTAATGCGGCATGGTAAGGTCGTGGCGTATGCTTCGTCAACTAAAGTTACACGAGCGTTATCCTACCCATGACTTGGAATTAGGTGCAGTTGTATTTGCCTTGAAGATCTGGAGGCACTATCTTTATGGGGCTCGGTTTGAGGTTTTTAGCGACCATAAGAGCCTCAAGTATTTGTTTGACCAGAAGGAGTTAAACATGAGGCAACGTCGGTGGATGGAATTCCTAAAAGACTACGAGTTTGAGTTGAACTACCATCCAGGCAAGGCAAATGTCGTGGCAGATGCGCTAAGTAGAAAGGCGTTGCATTGCTCGACTATGATGATTAGGGAAATGAAGTTAATAGAAGAGTTCAGAGATCTGAGTCTAGTGTGTGAAAGGACCCCCGTGAGCGTGAAGCTTGGCATGTTGAAAGTGACTAATGATCTAATGGGTCAAATCCGGATGGAATGTAAGACCGACTGTTCTTAGTTGAGCGTAAGATCTCGATTGCTCAAGGGAAGCCAAGTGAATTCTTGAGGGACGGATGGGATTTTAAGGCTCAGGTCGAATTTGTGTTCGGACATTCCGAATTGAAAAAGATGATTACGGAAGAAGGTCACAGAGTAGCCTGAGCATACATCCCGGCTACTAAGATGTATCAAGACTTAAAGAGATTATTACGGTGGCCTAGTATGAAGAAGCGGATAGCCGAATTTGTGTACGCATGCCTGACTTGCCAAAAGGCCAAGATTGAACATCGAAACCTTCTGGTACGTTGCGCGCTATTCATCCGGAATGGAAGTGGGACAAGATCGCTATGGATTTTGTGTCCCACTTCCCAGGACTTCACCGATTACGATGCGGTGTGGGTGATTGTTGACCGGTTAACCAAGACGGCTCACTTTTCTGCAGTAAACATGGAGTTCCCTCTAGAGAAGTTAACGGTTGTACATTAAGGAGATCGTTAGGCGCATGGTGTTCCTCTAGTATCATATCCGACCGAGATCCTAGGTTCACATCCGGGTTTTGGAATAGCTTGCATGAGGCGTTGGGAACCAAACTTAGGATCGAGCTCACCTATCACCCCCAAACGGATGGTCGGTCGGGCGGACTATTCAATCATTAGAGGACCTGCTATGGCCTGTGTGTTGGAAGAATCCGGAAGTTGGGATAAGTTCTTACCCTTGGTGGAGTTTACCTATAACAATAGCTATCACTCTAGTATTGGTATGGCTCCATATGAGGCGCTTTATGGGAGGAGGTGTCGTACTCCCCTTTGCTGGTGCGAGTCCGGTGAAAGCCTAGTGTTGGGACCAGAAGTGGTGAGGGAGACAACCGAGAAGGTGAAGTTGATTCAAGAGAAGATGAGGACTGCTCAAAGCAGACAGAAGAGTTATTACGACAACCGGACCAAGGAACTGACCTTTAAGGAAGGAGAACACGTTTTCCTACGTGTTACCCCAACCAAGGGAGTTGGTAGAGTTTTAAAGGCTAGGAAGCTTACTCCTAGGTTCATTGGACCCTACCAAATTTTGAAACGACCGTGAAGTAGCTTATCAGGTGGCGCTGCCACCGTTGTTGGGAAACCTCCACAATGTATTTCACGTATCTCAACTCCGTAAGTACATACATGATCCCAGTCATGTGATAGCACAGGACGCGATTCAACTCAAGGACAATCTCACATTTGAGACGTCGCCGGTAAGAATTGAAGACCAGAAGAAGAAGCAACTACGCGGAAGGGAGATTCCCCTGGTGAAGGTAATTTGGAGTGGAGCAAACGATGAAAGTGCAACGTGGGAGTTGGAGAGTAAGATGCGGGAACTGTATCCGCAACTTTTCACCACAGGTCAGTAATAATTCCGAGGACGGAATTTTTCTAAGGGGGGAAGGATTGTAACACCCCCACCTTCGTGCTAGAACTTTTTAATTCCTTGTGTGTTTGACTAAGCTTTTCATGTATGTGAATGTGTTAAATATGCTAATGACTGGTTAGAAGATCAATTAAATTGGCACGGTGCGCGTATAGGCGAGTCGGGACACAAAAACTAGCAACGGATGCAGTTCCAGGGGGCGCAGGGCGCCCAGGCCTCACCGAGAGCAGGCGCAGGGCGCCCAGACCAGGGCGCAGGGCGCCCAGGCCTCACCGAGCAGCGCAGGCGCCCAAGAGATCTTGGCGCCAGGCGCCCATCGCCGCGAAGTGGTCAGGCGCTGCTGCGTTTTAACTCGTTTTGGGCCGGTTCGGTGACCCAGTATGACCCATTCTCGACCTGTAAGAGTGACCACGACCCCTAGGCTTAACCTAGCCCCTAAACATCAGTCTAAAACCATAAACATGATTAGAAGTTGCTCATAAGATCAACCAAGATAGAGAAAAACCCTTCTTCCCCTTTTTCCCCAATTTTGTGCTGTCAAGGGCTCTGACTCAAGACTACGCTACGGAACGCGACCCGGAAGCATAGTTACTGTAATTCTTACCGCCTCATTGGGAGGAATAGGAAGAGGTAAGCCTTCTAATGATAGTTTTGTCCTTAAGAGCAATGTTAGGGTTCTAAATTATGATTTTTCCATTCCTAAACCCTTTCTCTTGTGTTTTTGCTGAAGAAAGCTTCACTAGGAAAGGAAAAGCTTGGTGTTACCTTATCCCTCTCCTAGGAGCACGAATTTCACTTGAGGTAAGGGATAGTTGTTCTCTTCTAGTGAGTGTATGGGACCTGTGTGAACAATAGGGGTGTCCCAAGACCCCTATGCCTCATGTGATAACGAAATCCGCACTATCACCACCGTGATAGAGACCTTCAATTCCTCTAAATTATTATTCTTGACTTGTGATAATTTTATTGGTCGTTGAAATTGGCGTGATGATTGAGCTTTGGTTGTTTATATGCTTGATGTACAAAGAATGGTGGTTGTTATCAACAGACAATGTAAGGAAATTAAATAACTAAATAGTAGGCTTTAGACCCTATGAAAGTGTAGCCACTAAGTATGAATCAAAGAACTCGAGTCGCACCAATTATGTTGATATTGTAAAGATTAAGTAGAATGTCTAAGGTTCATTTATGATGCCTATTGATTTCTTAGTATGATAATCTGAGAGAACTAGTCCTTCTAATGCCAAAGTTCCACTTGGATGTATGTGCTTAATCAAAGTTGCTAAGAATATTAAATGTTCATGTTATTGGTAGAAGGCACTAGCTAACTTATGAATTTGTGTTCTGCTGTTGTGGGTGTTGTTACTCTGTTGAAAGTATTGTGATAGAGGATGTTATGGTTAGACACCGCGTTTGGTCATGTTCATGCATCTTGGTGTCGTCATTGTTGTTGTTGTTGTTGTTGTTGTTATTGTTAGTAGGGCGTATCGGGCAAGGTATCCCGTGACGGGCAAGGTTTCCCGGTCCTACGGTTAAAAAGAAAAAAAAAACAAAGGGCGAATCGGGCAAGGTATCCCGTGACGGGCGAGGTTTCCCGGTCCTTTGGTTAGTAGGGCGAATCGGGCAAGGTATCCCGTGACGGGCAAGGTTTCCCGGTCCTACGGTTAAAAAAAAAGAAAAAAAAAACAAAGGGCGAATCGGGCAAGGTATCCCGTGACGGGCAAGGTTTCCCGGTCCTTTGGTTAGTAGGGCGAATCGGGCAAGGTATCCCGTGACGGGCAAGGTTTCCCGGTCCTACGGTTAATGGGGCGAATCGGGCAAGGTATCCCGTGACGGGTGAGGTTCCCGGTCCTGTTGTTATCGGTGCACTACTGACATGGTATTCCGAACGGGCAAGGTCTCCCGGCCTCGTTAGAAGTGGATTCACATGCATATAATTATGTTCTTAGAATCACACCACTTGTCTTGATAACATGCTTGGTTGTTCGGTTGTTAGTGGTATATCATAATGTTGTGATTGATGCGGCGGCATGTGATATTTGAATGTTATGGTAATGTCTTTTAGCGTTGCGTTTGATGTTGTGACATGTGGTATTTGACAGTTGTGGTGATATGTTATGCCTTGTGTCTTTGGTGTGTAGACGTTTTATTGGAATTACTGTATATGCGCATTGTTCACTGATTTCCTACACTGGTTGCACTATTTGAGGTTATGATGACTAACCCTTTTGTGGCTATGCATAACCCACCGGGTATGTGTAGATGTTGAGACTGCAGGTGTTGAGGATGCGAATGCCAACGAGTAATCTCGGTAGTTCGTCGGGATGGATAGAAGATTTGCATGTGTTTACTTATTAAAGTTTTTGTATTCTTCCGATGTAATAATTAGGGAAAAGGGCTCTGAATTATTGTGACATCGGGAACCTGGGTTTTTAATTTCTTCGATTGTTATTTTCCGCAAATGAGCGTGATGACTCTATTCCACAATAACTGAAATTATGATTTGGCTTAAATAAAAAGGATTTTGTTTCTCCGTGTTTTTATTTTACATTATTACGTTGTTATAATGACTTGTTGGGGTAGAGGGTGTCACAGAATCCAGCCTTCATCTTTCAATGCTTGATCAATCGTTTTAGGTTCCATTTCTGAGAGTAGTGCCATATCTGCATGCTCTTTAAAAGAGGATCTGGTTCTTACTCTATCTTCAGGTTTTCCTATGATTTGATCTTTAGGATGATTGGCTTTGTACTTCCAGCTCTTTATGAATTCAGCTTCTGAAGATTCTTGTGTCTGGTCACCACTGGACGATGAAGATGTAGGTTCACTATTTGTAGTATTACCTATATTTCATTCTGAATATAATTCATCTAGCTCTGACATGGTTGTGTCAGGCTTCTTGTCATCAAATTTGACATGAATGGATTCTTCCACTGTCATAGTTTCTTTATTGTATATTCTAAAAGCTTTAGATCTTTCAGAATATCCCAAAAAGATTTCTTTGTCAGCTTTTGAATCAAACTTACCAACCTGATCCTTAGTATTTAAAATGTAACACGTACAACCAAATGAATGAAAATACGATATGTTTGGTTTCCTTCCTTTCCACAGTTCACATGGAGTCTTCTTCAAAATAGGTCTAATAGAAATTCTATTTTGAATGTAACAAGCTGTGTTTACTGCTTCTGCCCAAAAATATTTTGCAATGTTAGCTTCATTGATCATGGTCCTGGCCATTTCTTGGAGGGACCTATTCTTCCTTTCTACAACACCATTTTGTTGAGGTGTTCTAGGAGAGGAGAAATTGTGGGAGATGTCGTTATCATCACAAAATTTTTGAAAGCTTTCATTTTCAAATTCTCCCCCATGATCACTTCTAATAGAAGAAATGCAAATTCCTTTTTCATTTTGAACTGTTTTGCAGAATACAGTAAATACCTTGTATGACTCATCTTTGTGAGCAAGGAATCTAACCCATGTCCATCTAGTAAACTCATGAACAATGACTAACCCATATTTCTTTCCAATTAAAGAGGCTGTCCTTGTTGGACCAAAAAGATCAAGATGCAAAAGCTCAAGTGGTCTAGAGGTTGAAACAACATTTTTTGATTGAAAAGAAGTTTTAACTTGTTTTCCTCTTTGACATGCCTCACAGAGAGCATCGGATTGATACTTAAGATTTGGTAAGTCTTTGATAAGACTGTGCTTGTTTAATTTTGAGATTATTCTCAAATTGGCATGACCCATTCTCTTATTCCAAATCCATTGTTCTTCGTCAACAGACATGAGACACTTGACATCTTGTTTTGCATGTTCAGAGAGATCAATTTTGTAAATATTTTGTTTCCTCTTAGCAGTAAAGAAAGTAGAGCCGTCTTTCTTACTTTTTACTAGACATCCAGTTTCTGTAAAGATGACTTCATAACCATTGTCACATAATTGATTTATGCTCAATAAGTTATGTTTAAGTCCTTCAACATATAGTACATTATCAATAGAAGGAAGAGAGTCTTTACCACTGCGACCAATTCCAACTATTTTACCTTTCTGGTTTCCTCCGAAACCAACGAATTCAGCTTCTTTAGGCCTTAGTTCTTGGAACATATGCTTTTCTCCCGTCATGTGACGCGAGCATCCACTGTCTAAGTACCAAGATAGGTGTGTTGACTTTGTTACTAAGCATGTCTGCAACATAGACTATTTTATCTTTAGGTACCCATATCTTTTTGGGTCCTTTCTTGTTAGTTCTTGAAGGAGGCTTATCCTTCACAGTTTTAAAAACAGTACATGCACTTTTCAAATGACCAGGTTTATTGCAGTAAGTACAATGCAAGCATTTACTATGATTATTGGATTTATCAAATGCTGAATCATTTTCTAAAAGAGGTTCATCTGATATATAGCCAAGACCATGAGTTGTCGTTTTACTGACACCCCAAATCATTGAAGCTTGCTTGCTACGAGTTACACTCTCTACAAGAAACTTTTGAAAAGCATATTCATAATAATTTGATTTGCATTTAGGATTGCCTGTAACTTTAGAGCTTTCAGCTTGAGAGCTCTCGACTACAGTTGCTTGTTAGCGGTCAGACGCTGGTTATCCATCGATGCTGATTTTCGCTTTTAAACGATTTTCTTTATTAGTCTGATTTTTCTTTGTTTAAAGCTTGAAAGTCTTGTGATAATTTTGAAAATTTCTTTTTCAAATTCTTATACTCAACAGAGAGAGTGGCAGAGTCCTTAAGAAGATCATCAAATGCAATTTGAAGTTCAGAGTAGGAATCATATACTATTACCTCTTCAACTTCTTCTTCTGAATCAAGGTCAGTGTCTGCCATGAGAGCGAGATTTGCTTCTACTTCATTATCTTCCTCAGATGAGGATAAATCTAGATCTTCCCATGTAGCCATGAGCTCTTCTTCTTTTTCTTGAAAGAACTTCTTGTGGACTTCTCCTTAAGATTAGGACATTCGGACTTGAAATGTCCAGGCTTTTTACATTCATAGCAGATGACTTGAGCCTTGTCCTTGCTCTCTTTCTTGTCCTTAGTATCTTTCTTCTGAAACTTCCTCCTGAAGTTTCTCTTCTTCCACATTATTTGTGTCTTCCTGGATATAAACGCGAGCTCATCTTCTGATGTGTCAACATCTCCTTCTGAAGCTTCATCTTCTGATTCTTCTTCTTCAGCCTGAAGGGCTTTGGAAGAACTGACTTTATGTTGAGCGACTTTCAAAACAATAGACTTGCCCTTTTTGACAGGTTCTTCTTCATTTAGCTCAAGTTCATGAGCTTTCAACGAACTCATAAGATCTTCAAGTCGTAGGATATTTAGTTCTTTTGCTTCCTGAATAGCAGTGACCTTGGGTCTCCACTGCTTAGTCAAGCTTCTTAAGATCTTTCTAACATGGTCAGGTGTAGTGTAACTTTTTCCAAGGGCCTGTAACCCATGAACAAGTGTTTGAAATCTTCCAAACATGGTTTCAATCCTTTCACCATCTTCCATTTTGAATAACTCGTATTGGCGAACCAACATGCTAGCTTTGGTTTCTCTTACTTGGGCAGAGCCTTCGTAAGATAAAACAAGTGAGTCCCAGATTTCTTTGGCAGTATCAAATTTGCCACATTTATCATATTCTTTTTCTGTCATAGCATAGATAAGAATGAATCTAGCCTTTTGATTGATTTGATATCTCTTTTTCTGTTCATCATTCCAATCTTCTCTGGCTATAGCAACACCACGAGGATTAGTGGGAGGAATGTAACCACTTTGAACTATATCCCACAACTCAAGTTGTTGTGTCTCAAAGAAAGCTTTTATCTTATCTTTCCAGTAATCAAATTTTTCTCCATCGAATAGTGGAGGACGGTTCATATGACCACCTTCAGTAGACATGTTCACAGTATAGGATCTTTTCTCTTAACACTGTTAAGTGCTCAACCAAGAGGCCGAGCTTTGGTACTAACTGAACGTGAACACAAGACGGGGGGTTGAATTGTGTTAAAAACTTTTCACAAACTATACGTAAAAACTTCAACACAAGTTGTTCAAAACTGTTTGTATATCGGATGCAGAGAATTAAACAGGACCGGATGCAGAAATTTAAATAGTTAATAAAAACTTGTTTTACTGAGCAAGGTAAAGATAAATAATGTAAAGCAGTAAAGGATGAGACTCATAGATTTATACTAGTTCACCACCAACTGGTAGCTACATCTAGTCCCTTCGTTCCTGAAGGATTTTCCACTATAATCAACTGATTACAATTTCCTCAAGAGTATTCTTCTGTCACAAACTTGACAATACTCTCAACTTCTCAAAACGACTCAAAACAGAATGACTTTCTAAAACAAAGTATAAGACGCTGAGTTCAGTTCTATTGTAGACCAGAAACTTGGCACGAAACTTGATTGTTCACTTGAGTAATATTGCTTTCAGAATGAAGTTTCTTCACAGTTTTTCCAACTTTTCTTCAATGAATACCTTGGGGTATTTATAGGAGTCTTCAAGGGTATTACTGTTGCAGTAAGAATATCTCATTTCCATTGAGTGAGGTAATTTGAAATGTAGTCCTTTTCTTCCTTTCCAGAGAATATCAGAATAGTACACATTACCATTTTCGTACTATCTGCTATTTGCAATTGCCTTGTACGATTTTTGTCTTATGCTAAAGGTGACACCTTTGCTTCCTCGTACATCAAAATGAGCACACAAAATCAAATTCGAATTTCGTTCCAGAACAGTCTGAGGCTAAGAGCAAAAACATGATCGTCACGTGCTTTATTAAGGAGATCAGACGCTCGCTCAGAACAGAGGACGGACGCTCGCAGCAATTGAGTGTTCCACGTGTCAAGAAGTAACACTGCTGGACGCTTGCTGTTAGCAAGACGCTGGAGTGAGTTCGGATGCTGACACTAGTGGATTGTATTCAATTCTTTTGTAAATTTCTTCTTCTTCCTTGAGTGATTCGTACATGTATATGAATCTTTGATACCTGTACACTCAAAGATATGTTAGAAGATAAATTGTTCTCTTGAGAATTACTTTGCTATCATCAAAATTAATGAGGGTCTAAACTTCTCAATCGTTTAGGTTCAAACAGCTTCATACTGTGCCACTCTGATAAATCATTGCTTACACACAACTTACTGTCAATTAAAAATTTATAAAATGTTGGTGATTCTAAAGTCAAATAAACTTAATACTCCTCCTAGAGTTTGTCATCATAAAAAAGGGGGAGATTGTTGAAACAAACTCTGAAATTCTAGTTTTGATGATCAACAAACTCTGAGATAGATACTTAAGTTTATTGACTCATATATGTCTCTAACATTTTCTGTGAGTAAGTTCCAGCAAAGAAAGAAAAGAAAAAGAAACATGTCAAGCAAGAAGACAATGGAATTAAGCATAAGATTCTTAGAAATATGGTGAATTGACATTGGACATCATTCTTGAGAAGGAAGCTGTTAAACAAAGTGGAAAATAGCTAAATATGACATGACAATGGACAGCTTTCTTAAGAAACAAAACTGCAGTAACTACAATCAAATTCTAGCAAACTTACTCAGGAGTGAGTAAGTTCCAACTTACTCTCAACTACTGCAGAAACAGATTCAGCAGCAAAAAGAACAAATTAAATGCATCAAGTGATCACATTTATGAGCACACCATGCTATTAAATGAAGAACAAAAACTGAAATCAAGAGCTTGTTGCTGCTACTGCTGTAAGTGAGGAAGTTCAGCAAGTGAAGCTTCCAAAAGGTGATGTGACAGGGAGACAGAACTGATAGTTGGTGAAAAGCAAGATCGCCTGCGTGCGTAAACACTCATCACACTGTGCAAATCTGTCCCAAGGATTTCGAACGGCTCTGCAACGGTTAGATCACCAAATCAGGGCTATATATCACAGCATTGGAACACTGAACAAGATAGAGAGAGCCAAATTCAACTGTTGCATCAAATTCAAATTGCAAATCAACTGCATCTCAACTCACTCAAAAGTGCACTCTGAAGAAATTGTTAGGGGATCTGTTTGTGCACTTGTCTGCTTGTAAACACAAAGTTTAAATTGTATTTCTCTGTGTGTAACCAAGCCTTAAACCCCAAAAACAACTTATCCTTGTATCTGTTTTGTCTTAGTGGGATCCTATCAAACTTCCTAGGGTAGGTGAGTGTTGGTGAGAAGTTGTGCTAAGGAAGATAGTTCAGGAACAGGAGTAAGTTCCTGGCTGTAATCGGCTTGAAGAGGCTGAGTGAAAGAACACTTGTAATCACCTTGAAGAGGCTGAGTGAAAGAACACTTGTACTGTTTGGGAAATAGTGGAAACTGTTGGTGTAAGCCCTAGAGGCCAATGTTTTTCCTTTGGACTTATATTTTGTATCATGTAGTTTATTTATTATATGAGGCATTTACAATTATTATGTTTGTTTCAACGTAATAAAGTCCTTGAGTAAAAGTTCGTTTTCAATAGAACATCGAGTAGACGACTCGGTTGTGAGATACTAAAGAACTTACTCTAAATATCCGTAGTCGAGTATTATTATTATTAAGGACAATAATAATGCATCAAGACTATTATGTGGGTGGACTGATAACCTCATCTCACAAAGTTATAGATATGAGATATCAAGTCACCACATAGGTACACGTTAGGGTAATTGTGTAATCGGATTGACCCGCCATGAGAATACTACATAGTGTGTTATGTAAGTGTCATGAGTTATTCTCATAGTGATAGTGGTGTATGCCACCCTCGCACTGAAACCACTATGGTCCCTACATGAGGAGTTGAGTGTTTTATTGCCGCCAAACATTGTTTGTAATGTGACAATTATAAAGTCGGTCAACTGGGCACTCAACGAGTCATGCAAAGAGACATGAGTGACCTAGATGGGATTTGCCCTCCTACATAACAGACTAATATCCGTGGGCCCCTTGATAGAGTATGATCAGAAATGCATGGCCATGCTGAAATAAGTCAATATGAGATATTGATCTTATTTGTTGTTACTAAGTCTACTCGGGCATCAAGGAATATAATATTGAACTATACAAGGGTGACACATACTATGCCTTGTGTTCAATATAGATATAAGGGCAAAAGGGTAATTATACACATGATCATTATCACGAAAGGTTACGCCACAACAAAGACATTCTCGTTACTTGGGTAGCAGTGATGTATTGCTAGACACCGCCATCGCTTATAATATTAAATAGTGATTTAATATTATTGCCAACGTTAATGAACCTACTGTGGTCACACACACATGAGAACAAAGCTAATGGAGATTAAATAAATGAGTGAGACTCATTTTATTCGGTGGTGCATTCTTACGATGCACCAAAGACGAAGTCAAGAAAGACGCAGAACACGATAAGTTACGGTCTACCGAGAGCACACGGTAAGCTACGGTGGCGCTAGGTCGGGCTTAAGTGAAGTCTATAAATAGACTCGTTAAGATCAAGTCGAACACCTGAAAAACCCTAGCCGCTCCAAAGATCGTGACTTGCATCGCGGATCGTTCCATACGTCCGCTAGCACCGTGATTTGAGACCGCTCCCATTCGAAGGTCGTTTCGTGTGGACTACGTAGGCGTTGTTTTTCTGCGGCGACGCTCGTGCTCGATTCCAATTTCCGTCAAACGACGATCTGCGCTACAAGAGGTAATTCATATAACCCTGAGTCATGACCATTCGCAAGGATCCATGGAAGGGAAAGTTTAAATTTCATCGCTTTTAAACTCGTTATTGCGCTATTTCCTACGGTGGTATCGTGAGCTGAGAAACCATGATTCGGTTTACTATGGTTACATGTGTGTATGATGCATTCTTGTATGCTGATTACGAACTGTTGGTTTTATGGTAGATTATGAATCTGTTCGCTTAAAAATTATACCTTGTATGATTGCTTAAAACCCGTTGAATATATATGTGATATATATGTCGCTTCAATAATCTATATATATATGAGATATATATATATATACATTGTGATTCTTGTATATTTGTTTGATTCGGTTTTTGTGTCAAGTGTTGATGCAACATGTTTTATCATGGGTTTAAGGATAGGCATCGATGGGTCCAAGTGTTTGGTACCCAGAACCGTGTTAGCAACCGTGTTGGTACCTCTGCGTTGAATCTAAGCGAAGCTTCAAAGTTTTAATTTTAATTAATTGCTTTTAATCACTATTAATGACAAGATTAATAAGTAATAAATGTATTATTATTATTGATTGTCATTAATGTTTTTGTGATGCATGGTGAGTGGTTATGACCTTAGTCCTTTTTATTTATTTTGAATTTTAAAATACGGCTCATCAGTGTCTTTGTTTGGATTAAAAATACGGTGTCGTGCCTCTCTCTTTTAATTCGAATGTAAATTCTTCTCATCTCACTCCTCGTGATGTATAAACGAGTACTCTCATTAATGTAATGAAGGAGACAAGAAGACAATATCATAAGAGAGCTACATTGAAGGTCACACTTGGAGAAGTATGATCGCCTTAGGTTTAGCAGATTCTCTCATTGGTCATTTGTGAGAATCAATGCTAGGAGCCATAACCACATCACATTTATTTACTATATATGTATGAGTTGCATGTATAAATATAGTAGGTTAAATAGTTTAACAAATTTTGTATGAGATGCATGTATAAATATTATAGGTTAAATAGTTTAACAAATGGTGAGATCAACTTTAATAAAAATCCCTCAAAAGAAATATTAAGTTTAAATGCCTTCCAAAGCACTCATCAAGGCTAATATCGAAGAAAATGTGGGTTCACAAAGCGGAGTGCATTTTCCATACTAGTAAGATGCGATGGGATAAATGTAATATCCCATCGCTATCTTTGGGTCTAACTTAACTAAACCGAGTATAATAGGATTGAAAGGTTTAGAGGCAAGTGAGTTGGGAACCATCCATAATGATGGATTAGAATAAATAGTTATTCACCAATTCATCCAGAATTGTATAAGATATCAATTGGAAGGAGTTCTACCTAAATAATCGATTCTTAAGTGACGCCAAAGTTGACTTAAAATAAAGTGAAATATGGATCTCACCACTAGAAAATCTTCCAACGGATTTTCAATCAATGATGAGGTCATTGGTTTGAGTAAAATAGTGGAGGCGTATTTAATTAAAGACCTAATTAAATATGTTTATTGCATGATACTTATATTCGATATTTTCTTAATGTAGATTACCATGGCATCAAACACTCACAATAACTCATCGCGATCAATCCTTGAGAAGGAAAAGTTGTCGAACAAACTTTCCGATCGCACCAAACTTGAGGATTGTCCTCGCCAAAGAGAAAAAATGTATGTCTGAAGAGCTAATACCCCAAGAGCCACTGGCCGCTAATGCCCCTAGGGCTAATAAAAGATGCTTATAAACATCAAGATGATGCCCTAGAAGTTGCCGCCTCATGCTAGCCACCATGAACTCGAGCTTGAAGCAACATGAGCTCATGGAAGCGCTCGATATGATCGAACACCTCAAGATGCTCTATCAAGAGCAAGCAAGGTACATGAGCGGTATGAAGTTTCCAAAGCCCTTTTTCCAAAGCAACCGGCGTATGATGCCCGGTAGGTCCCTTATGTACTCAAATGATTGGGTATATTGAGAACCTCGATCGATTGGGTTTTTCCTCAGGCGTGAGCTTGCGATTGATCCGATCCTCGCAATCGTTGAGAGTTTCAATCAGTTTGTCATGAATTTCACTATGAATGACATGGACAAACTCGCTGAGTCATAAGCATGTTTGAAGAATCACAACATAACATCAACAAAGGGAAAGGGAAGGCCATTTGATGGTCAATGGTGGAAAGGGCAAGAAGCGCTTCAAGAAGCCCATGAACAAGTATAAGGGCAAGGGCAAGGAATTAACAAGCCCAAACCTGCGACTTATGCTTTGAAGCCTAAGGGCGGTGTGGCTAAAGAAGGCAATTGCTTCCACTACGGTGTGATCGACATTGGAAGAGGAACCGCCCAAAGTACCGGAAGAAAGAAGAAGGGAAGTGAGACTTCCACCTCGGTATTTTTGTTATAGAAGTCAATTTATCTACTTTTGCATCACGGGTATTAGATCTTGGATGTGGGTCTCACATTTGTACTAATGTGCAGGAGCTCAAAGGAGTAGGACCGCTGGCAAAGGCGGTTGATCTACGAGTTGGCAATGGAGCAAAAGTTCTCGCTTTTAGCCGTCGGAATCTATGTATTAACTTTGCCTAGTATGGGCTTATTTTTCGATTAGAGAATCAAGCATTATTTTGTGCCTCAATTGCAGGAATATTATTTCGCTTGTTTGGACAAGTCTGGTTTTTCATTTATAATAAAGGACAAATGTTGCTCTATTTATTTAAATGATGTTTTCTTATGCTAGACAAACGTAGTAATGGACTTATGTCCTTGATCTCTAAATGCCCATTTATAACATCAATACCAAAAGTGATAAACTAAATGAGTGATCCGACTTATCTTTGGCATTGTCGCTAGCCATATAAATGAGAAGCGATTTCCAAACTTCATAAAGATGGATTCTTGACTCTTTTGATTATGAATCATTTGAGACATGTGAGTCTTGTTTATTAGGAAAGATGACAAAACCCCATTCACAGAAAAGGTGAAAGTGGCTAGTGATCTTTGGGCCTCATACATACCGATGTATGTGGACCACTAAACACATTAGCCAGAGGGGGTTTTCGATTATACATTTACCGATGATTATAGTAGGTATGGATTTGTATCTCATGAAACACAAATCGGAATCTTTGAAAAGTTCAAAGAATTCAAGAATGAAGTACAAAACCAACTAGGTAAGAATATTAAGATCCTTCGATCGTGATCGAGGTGGTGAATATTTGAGCCTTGAATTTGATGATCATCTCAGAAAGAGTGTGGATCCTATCCCAACTTACCCCTCTGAACACCGCAATGGAATGTGTTTACGAAGGAGAAACCGAACCTCGTTGGACATGGTCCTGCCTATGATGAGTCATGCGGATCTTCCAAATTCCTTCTGGGGGACATGCTCTATTGCAGCTTTCACACTTAACCGTGTTCCATCCAAAATCAGTGGAAAAGACACCATATGAGAGATATGGACTGCAAGAAACCCAGATGTCTTTCACTGAAGATTTGGGGTCAGAAGTGTATGTGAAAAGACAAATTTCACTAAGCTTGAGCCCAAACCGATAAATGCTTCTTTGGGGTATCCTAAAGAAACCAAGGGATACTACTTTTTGCCAATCCTTCCGAGGCAAAGTGTTTGTCGCTCAACTAGTGTATTCCTAGAAAGCGGAATCGTTTCCAAAGGAATTAGTGGGAGGAAAGTAGAACTTGAAGAAATTCAAGTATCATGAGTAGTGACACATCTATGGAGGAACAAGAGCAGCTGCACAAGATGTTGTGACAGAACAACCTCGCTTTCAAGTAACACAAGACCAGTAGAGTCTAGCAAGGATACGCCACCAACCCGAGAGATATGGATTTCTCATGACTCAAAGGGTGGATGTATTTCTCATGGATCAAGACGAGCCTGTGACTTACCAGAGGCCACATCGCCCCTGAATCGAGAAGTGGCTTGAGGCCATGAAATCGAAATGGATTCCATGTACACTAACCAGGTATGGACCTTGGTAGCCACCACGTGAAGGGTTACTCCCATAGGGTGCAAGTGGGTCTTCAAGAAGAAGAATGACATGGATGGTAAGGTTCATACCATAAGGCACGACTGCGGTTGCTAAGGGTTTCAAGCAAATTCATGGTGTAGACTATGATGAAACCTTCTACTTGCCATGATGCTTAAATCTGTTATTTTACTTGCCATCGCTGCATACCATGACTATGAAATATGGCAAATGGATGTCAAACCGCTTTCCTTAATGGAAATCTCCTTGAGGACGTGTACATGACACAACCCGAGGCTTTGACACTCAGATGATGCCAAGAAAGTATGCAAGTTGCAAACGTGATCAATTTATGGATTGAAGCAAGCTTCCCGTGGTTGGAATCTTCGTTTTGATGAAACTGTGAGACGCTGATTCATTAAAACGAAGATGAACCTTGTGTTTATAAGAAGGTTAGTGGGAGCATAGTTGTATTCTCGTTGTTATATGTAGATGACATATTACTCGCCGATCGAAACGACGTCCTACTTTGCAACAAGTTAAGACTTGTTAGGAATTGCTTTTCTATGAAAGATTTGGGTAGCTACCTACATATTAGGAATCGTGATCTATAGAGATAGATCGCAAAGATTGCTTGGCCTAAGTCGCAGTACATACATAGATAAAGTGTTGAGGACGCTTTAATATGCATGATTCCAAGAAAGGGTTCTTGCCCATGACACATGGCGATCCCTATCAAAGGCACAATCCCTTCAACTCAGAAGAGAGGATCAGATGAATAAGATTCCATATGCATCCGCACCGATCTATCATGTATGCCATGTTATGTACTCGACCGATGTCTCGTGATGCCTTGAGCACAACGCAGTACCACCTAATCCCTGATGGTCATTGGGTTGTCAAGAATATCCTTAAGTACTTGAGAAGAACTAAGATTCTTTCTTGAGATTGAGGTCGGGGAAAGAGCTCATTGTAATAGAGTTACACCGATGCTAGCTTCCGTGACGATAAAGATGATTCTAAATCGCATACGGTTATGTGTTTTGCCTAAATGGTGGCGCTGGTGAGTCGGGAAGAGTTCAAAGCGAGTGAAACAAATCAGCCGATTCTACTACAGAGGTCGAGTATATCTTGTCGCTTCCCAATGCGACAAGAAGGAGGTCGTTGATCAAGAAGTTCATTCATCAACTTGGTACAAGCCAGCATTGTGAACCCCATTGATCTCTTTTGTGATAACAATGGTGCCGTGCACAAGCTAAGGAACCCAGATCTCACCAACGATCCAAACACATACTTAGGCGCTCCATCTCATTCGAGAGATTATCGATGAGGAGATGTCAAAATATGCAGGTACCAACACTGACAATGTCACGACCCACTTACAAAGCCTCTTACCCACAGTACATGATGGTCATACTAGATCTATGGGTATTAGGTACATGCCTAATTGGCTCTAGTGCTAGTGGGAGATTGTTGGTGTAAGCCCTAGAGGCCAATGTTTTTCCTTTGGACTTATATTTTGCATCATGTAGTTTATTTTATTATATGAGGCATTTTCAATTATTATGTTTGTTTCAACGTAATAAAGTCCTTGAGTAAAGTTCGCTTTTCAATAGAACATCGAGTAGACGACTGGTTGTGAGATACTAAAGAACTTACTCTAAATATCCGTAGTCGAGTATTATTATTATTGACAATAATAATGCATCAAGACTATTATGTGAGTGGACTGAACCTCATCTCACAGTTATAGATATGAGATATCAAGTCACCACATAGGTACACGTTAGGTAATTGTGTACTCGGATTGACCCGCCATGAGAATACTACATAGTGTGTTATGTAAGTGTCATGAGTTATTCATAGTGATAGTGGTGTATGCCACCCTCAGACCTCAAAACCACTATGATCCCTACACGAGGAGTTGAGTGTTTTATTGCCACAAACATTGTCCGTAACAGGACAATTATAAAGTCACCAGCTGGCACTCAACGAGTCATGCAAAGAGACATGAGTGACCTAGATGGGATTTGCCCCTCCTACATAACAGACTAATATTCTGTGGGCCCCTTGATAGTAGAGTATGACCGTGTGAAATGTGGCGGTGTCAAATAAGTCAATATGAGATATTGATCTTATTTGTTGTTACTAAGTCTACTGCATCAGGAATATAATATTGAACTATACAAGGTGACACATACTATGCCTTGTGTTCAATATAGATATAAGGGCAAAGGGTATTATACACATGATCATTATCACGCTGAAAGGTTACGTCACAACAAAGACTCGTTACTTGGGTAGCAAAGGTGATGTATTGCTAGACACCGCCATCGCTTATAATATTAAATAGTGATTTAATATTATTGCCAACGTTCACGGGAACCTACAGGTCACACATGAGAACAAAGTTAATGGAGATTAAATAAATGAGTGAGACTCATTTTATTCGGTGGTGCATTCTTACGATGCACCAACAGTCAGAAAGACGCAGTAACACGATAAGTTACTGCGGCACCGAGCACGGTGTTACGGTGCGCTAGGTCGGTCTTAAGTGAAGTCTATAAATAGACTCGTTAAGACTGAAGTCGCACTGAAAAACCCTACTGCTCCAAAGATCGTGACTTGCATCGTGGATCGTTCCGTACGCCGCCAAAGACGTGACGGAGACCGCCTCCCATTGCTCGTGGTGGACTACGAGAGGCGTTGTTTTTCTGTATGCGACGCCTTTCGTGTTCGATTCCACTTCGCCTGGCAAACGATCTGCGCTACAAGAGGTAATTCATATAACCCTGAGTCATGACCATTCGCAAGGATCCATGGAAGGGAAAGTTTAAATTTCCGCTGCGTTTTTAAACTCTGTTATTGCGCTATTTCCCTACACATGGAACAAGAAGGCATCCGTAGAAGTTAAAATACCAGAGTCATTAGCATCCCAACGTAAAACATCCAACCCATGATCAATAGGAATAACAATCCCTTTAATCTTGGCCAAGATATTGGGAAAGTGAGAACAAAGAGCAGCAGGAATACACCAGGAACCATTATGAATGAAGTCACTAACCTTATCCTTGAACCTGTGGTGCAATGAAGGATGAATTCCCATGATATCAACTATGGGTCTAGACAATCAGGTATCCGTCCAAAAGTTGATGTTAGAACCATCACCAAGATACCAAATAGAGTTTTCAACAATAACGGGCATGTTGGACTTGATGCCCGACCAGATAGAGGAGGAGACATGATACTTAACTGGAGAGTTATTATTGAAAACTCAGGCTCTCAGGAAGTTGGCCCATTACAAGTCAGAAGCCCTAAAATCCCAAGCCAGCTTAAGTAAACCCGCTTGGTTAATAGAGTTAATAGGACGGACCCCCAAACCTCCTTCAAGAAGAGGAGAGCACACTTTCTTCCAAGCAACAGTGACATATTTTCGAGAAGAAACATTCCCAGACCAAATGAAATTCCTAATCCACTGATCTAAAGAGGAGAGAAGATTTTTAGGCCAAGCATAAATGTGAAAGCTGTAAACCAGCATGCCAAGAATGATGAACTTCACCAATTGAACCCTGCCCATAATAGACAACAAAGAGCCTTTCCAAGAAGACAACTTGGCCTTAATACGATCAGTAATAGGAAGAAGATGAGGAAGAAGATGAGCACGCTTTGGAGAGCCCTGGAAGAGAGAAAACACCTAGATAGGTGAAGATGATCAGGCGAGGCTAAGAGATGTTGCCAGAATAGAATTTAGATTTTTTTGAGCTAATAACCTGCTCAGAAACAACCTCATACTCCTCAAAAAGCTTCAACAGATTAGTAATATTCCTTTGAGTAGCCCGGCAAAAGATCGTAACATCATCAACATATAGCAGATGACTCCGCACCCTGTAATTTTTGGGGCCTGACATTAACTGTAATTTGTCATCAGCAACAAGCTTGGAAATGCCCCTACTAAGCACATCCTCAGCAATACAAAACAGAAGAGGTGATAAAGGATCACCCTGAAGAACTCCCCTTTTGCAACTAAAGAAACCAGTAGGATGACCATTAATAGAAATAGAAAGCTTAGCTGAATGAAGAATTAAATTAATCCAACCACAGAATTTGTCGCTGAAACCAAAAGCACGGAGAACCTGAATCAAGAATTCCAATCGATAGTATCAAAAGCTTTTTTTATGTCAATCTTCAGAGCAATTTGGCCACCAAAGGATATATTCTTAAGAAGATTAATAGCTTCAGAGGCAGTGCAAATACAATCATAAATATTCCTTCCTTTAATGAAACCACGCTGATGCTGAGAAATAATTTTTAGGGCCACCACCACAAGCCTGTCTGCAATAACTTTAGTGACTATTTTAAATTGGAAATTAGCAAGAGCAATAGGCTGATACTAATCTAAACGCTCCGCCCCAGCCACCTTAGGAATCAGAACAACAAGATTAGAATTCAAATTGGGAAGCAACCAACCCTACCTAAAAAACTGGAGAACCGCAGAATAAACATCGTTAGAAATAATATCCCAATAAGTGTGATAAAAATGACCACCATACCCATCAGGACTAGGAGCACTATCCCCACTTAAAGAGAAAACAGCCTACTTCACTTCCTCAAAGGAAGGCACTCTAGTGAGCAGATCATTATCATCGTCAGTCACAGAAAGTGGAATAACACTATCAACTAAACCATTGGACTGGCAAGAGTTCCCAGAGGCAAACAGATTACTATAATAATTAACAATGTATGCTTCAATGTCAGAGGGGTCAGTGAGGAGAACATCACCGTTTTTAATAATTGAGATTTGATTAGTGACATTTTTAATTTTGGCCATTCTATGAAAGAAAGTCGTATTCCTATCACCCTATAAATGCCAATTTAAACGAGCTTTTTCCCACCAAAAATCTTCTTCATAATTCAAAGCCTTCTGCAATTTAAATTAAGTAGCCATCTCTTGAAAAAATAAATGATTAGAACCACCTGAGTTGCTAATGATAGCTTGCACCACATCTAACTCAGCCATAGCATTAGAAACATTTAAATGAACATTGCCAAACTCATCTTTATTCCAGGCCTTAAGCTTGTATTTCAAAATTTTCAATTTTTGGGAGAGGACAAACATAGCACAGCCAGTCACCTCAGAGGCCTAAGCATCCTTAATAACATTTATACAATTCGGAGGTCTAGACCACATTTGCAAATATTTGAAAGGAGAAGCACAATTTTTATCCGAGTTATTCATACTAAGAAGGAGAGGGAAATAATCAGACTTGTCCCTAGTAAGAGTGCAACAATCAACACTACTCCAAGAATCCACCCAAGCATTATTATAGAAAGCTCTATCAAGTCTCTTAGCAATATAAGAATTACCCAATCGACCGTTAGACCAAGTAATTGAGATCCCTGAGTAGGCAAATGAATTAAGTGATCTAAGACAGTCCAAGCTCTAAATTCATCACAAGCTAATTGAGAAGACATACCTCTACCATGATACTCATGAGATTCCAAAACAACATTAAAATCCCCAAGCAAACACCAAGGGCCAGTGTTAGCAATCTGAACATCATGCAACTCAGCCCAAAGCTGTCTTCTCAAGATATAAGACGTAGAGACATAAATAGCAGCAATATATAAATTTATACCAGCAATATTGATAGAAAAGCAGACATGTTGCTTGACTTTTTTAATAACAACAAGAGAGTAATTATTCAAACAAAAGCACCATAAATTAGAGGCTAAGTTACCTCTATCGTTTTTAGCAAAAAGCTTCATGTTAATGGAACGGAAAAAACCAGCTGGAACCTGATGAAGAAAGATCCAAGGCTCAACAATAATAAAAAAATCAGGCTTATGCATTCTACACAAGTTCTTCTGGGCCAATCTGGTGTCAGGGTTTCCTATACCCTTGACATTCCAGTATAACAACTTCAACATTTAGAAGATTGGTTGAGACCACCCTTGGATAAAAAGCACTACGCTGAATCTAAAGCTATTTCTTTCGCATTTTTTTCTTCTAAGATTTTAACAGCACCTCAGTGAAAGTTACTGCAGCATCACCTGCCGCATCAGTATCCTGCTAATTGGAACTTGATTCAGCCAAAAATTTGAAAGCATCAGGTTCAGGCACATTGGAATAGCTATCAGCGATAAATTCAGTCTCACTATCAGAGGAATCCTTAGCCGAATCACCCCATAACCGACTAGCAATCTTCATATCTTGGATCACAACAGCATTGCATTGGTCTAGAGGAGCAGCAATGGCATTCACTGCCATAGTATCATCAATGGAATTGAAAGAATCCGCAACTACAGAGCCAAACTCAGCTGAGACCAATTGAGAATCAACACTAGGAGAGGTTAAATCCGCTGAGTGACATACACTGTCATTATTTGCAACTGGCAAATTACATGGTGGCTGCTGCATCATATCCGAATTGTGTTGTTTGCGCAAATATGGAGGGAGCAAGGAGAAGAAGAGTCAAATCTTTCAAGCACTAATCTTATTCAAGAACATAAGCTTTATATCACTACACTTTCTCTTATAACTTTTCTCAAGTTTTTTCCTAATGAAAAAAAAAGAAGGAGCTGGTCTTGCTTAAATAGGGAAACCCAGGGTTCAACTTGGGACATGGGAGGAAGAATTTTGTCCATTTTAGTTAGGATTCAACGAAATTAGTTACAAACTAAACATAAGAACTACCTACCATTTACTTAAATGCTAATCACTAGTTGCAAAAGAGGAGTTCGCCAAGGTGACCCTCTATCTCCTCTTCTATTCTGCTTAGCAGAGGATGTTTTTAGCCGAGGTATCTCTAATTTGGTCAGCTCTGGAGCTTTGCATCCTATGGCCTGCCCGAGGGGTTATCAAACCCCTAGTCATGTTTTGTACCCAGATGATATTTTAATTTTTTCCAGAGGCACCAAAAGGAATATTTTGGCCTTAATGGATTTGTTTGCTTCGTATGGAGAAGCTTCTAGTCAGCTGATTAATTTTGCTAAGAGCAAGTTCTTTTCCAGCTTCATTCCCTCTTGGAGAATAGCTTCGATTGCCTCCACTTTGGGCTTCTCTGCTGATAGATTCCCATTCACTTATTTGGGGGTCCCTATCTTCAAAGGAAAACTAACCAAGTCTCATCTTCAGCCTATTGCTGATAGGGTCAAAATCAAATTAGCTAGTTGGAAGGGTTGCATGTTGTCTATCATGGGTCGTGTGCAATTGGTGAAATCTGTTGTTTATGGAATGCTTTTATACAACTTCCACACTTATGCTTGGCCAATATCTTTACTTACCACTTTGGACACCTGGATTAAAAATTTCATTTGGTCCAGAGATGTTAATTACAGGAAAATTGTTACTCTTACTTGGCATAAGCTCTGCTCTCCTGTGGAAGAAGGTGGTCTAAGTTTAAAATCTTGCAGGAAATTTAGTGAAGCTGCCACTCTCAATCTGTGTTGGGAGTTTTTCTCATTTGATTCGGATTGGGCTCAATTTCTAAGAGCTAGATTTCTCAAGATTGTAGTGCTTGCTACTTCTTACATCAAGTCATCTATATGGCCGGCCCTGAAATCTGCCACTCCTTTGGTGTTAGACAATGTTGCTTGGAAATTAGGTGATGGTAAATCTATCAATTTCTGGCACGATCATTGGCTGCAGGAGCCTTGCATTTCCTGGTTGCATATCCCGCCAGCTCAGCATCAGTTTTTCCAATCAAAAGTTAGTGATTTTATTCACAATTTTGCTTGGAAGATTCCTCTGCTGATGGTGCAACATTGTCCGGAGCTAACTGCTGCTATTCTTCGAACACCTATCCTTTGTGAACCTGCTCAAGATAAGCTCCAATGGTCTAGAACAGAATCGGGGTCACTCTCCCTTAAAGGTGCTTACTTGTTCTCTAATCCGAAAGGTCCGGTTGTAAATTGGAGCAAGATGCTTTGGCAACCCTGCATTCCTCCTTCTAAGTCTTTCTTGACTTGGAGACTCATTCACCACAAGTTGCCTACTTATGACAACCTGATTGCTAGGGGCTGCGTGACTGTATCCATTTGCAATTTATGTGAAAAGAAGGCAGAGTCATCAGTCTATCTCTTCCTTGAGTGCCCGTTTGCAGTTGATCTTTGGAATTAGGCTCGGTCTATCATTGCTGCAACCATTGATCTGAGCTCCTTTCATTCGATCCTCTCGGTTTGCAATGGTTCTGGGAGCTCTCAAGTCAAAGATATTATTTTGGCCATCATTCTGAATGTCATCTATTCGATTTGGAGGTGTAGGAATAGTTTGTGATTTGAGGACAAGCGTATCTCTATCCGCTCGGCCATTAATTCGATCATCTCCTCGGTTTCATTGACAGGTCTTTTGTCCAAAGGCACAATGTCCTCTTCTATACAAGAATTCTCTATTCTAAAATCTTTTTCGATCTCTAGTCATGTTAGTAGAGCCCCCACTATTAAGGAGGTTATCTGGTCAGCTCCAGCTTGCAAATGGGTTAAGTGCAATTTTTATGGTGCCTCGAGAGGAAATCCGGGGTGGTCTGCTTGTGGAGGCATCTTTTGAGACTACAGGGCTGCGACGCTTGGTTGCTTTGCAGCAAACCTGGGCGTCGCTTCTTCTTTTCAGGCCGAGCTTGTTGGGGCCATGTTGGCTATAGAGCAGGCTTTCTTGAGGGGTTGGACAAACCTTTGGTTTGAATGTGATTCAGAATTAGTAGTGGCTGCCTTCTCTAATCCGGGCAGCGTTCCTTGGCGTCTTAGAAACAGATGGAATAATTGTTTACGTGCCACTAAAAGTATGAATTTTGTAGTTACTCACATTTTTAGGGAAGGAAACTCTTGTGCAGATAAGTTGGCCTCCCATGGGCTCTCTATTCAGGGCTTTTTGTGGTGGGCTACTATACCTATTTTTATTCAAGAAGACTTCTTCCGCAATAGGTTAGGTCTTCCGTTTTACAGGTTTAGATGATTTTTCCATGGGTTAGGTCTTGCCCCCCACATGTTTTTGCTTTTTGTATTCCTTTTTGGCCTTTTTAATAAATTGTTGATGTGCTGCAGATGATTGGTAGGCTCAAGGGTGCCAACATAGTTGGGATTCTTGAGCTCTACAGTGATGCTTGTGCATGTTAATCTTTGTTTATTTCGACTAAAAAAAATGTTAATCACTACTTAACACATGGCAAAGAACCTTCTAAAGCTTAGTTCATCCCCCTGGTCTCTGGATAAACCGTCCCCAGGTCCACCAATCACAAAGCTTCCATTTCGTCGCGTTATCGATTAATCGGGTGTGCGGTGGTTCGCATATATTATGGTTTTTATACCAAAAAGCTCTAAAAATATTCTAATTTATTAGTCCAAACATAAAAATTATTATTAAGTCAAAATATTCCTCATGACATGAGAAGTGCACCCATATGTCTTGTTTTATCAAATTACTAGCCAAAACGTTGTAATTAGGCAGCTTCTGGGTACAGAAAATACACTAAATATTTTCTGTTACCCAAAAATTCTCAAAAAATTACAATAAATCATAAATATTGAAAAATACTAATATCTCAAATTTTGTAAAATTTAGATGACGTTTGGCCAGGTTTCAGTCAAAAACTCGCCCTATAGCTTAAATTCAGCGTTTTACGGCAGAATTCTAACGTCGAAAGAAAAATCATAAATTAGTAATGATTACTAATCCCAATTTTTCCTATCAACTAGAATAAATCCAGACTTTAAGATTATCAACAAGATTTTATTAACAGAAAGGTCGTATTAAATACGATAGAAAACAGATAATTACTAAATAATTAGACACTGAAAATTAGGGTGTTACAAGAGAAAAGGACATAGTGATTTATACTAGTTCACTATCGCTTGATAGTTATGTCTAGTCCCTTCACCACACTAAAATATTTCTCCACTATAATCAAATGATTACAGTTAAGAGTATACTACTTCCAAACTGGATATACTCTCAACTTCTTAGAACGACTTAGTACAGTCAAGACACTAAGGAAAATAGCTACTACTGGGATAAATACAAGAGTTTTGCAACAAAAACAATAACTCTCAGCAGAGAGAATTTATAATGAAAAGCTTTAAGCACAAAGATAACTTTCTAACAGAAAAAATAAAACAATTAAGTACTTGTTCACTTGGTCTCAGAGACTTAGAATAATTTCTTTGTTGCTCACTGTCTCGCAAGAATGATTCAGTTCGTTTTTAAGCATTAACCTTCTTCAGTGGACTGAGTAAGGTATATAAAGCTAGGGTTTCAAATAGTGCCGTTGTGACCTAACAGGTCTTTCACCAATGGACAAAACTTGAGATCCGCTTTTTATGGCTTTTGGTGAGTCATATCACTTTCACTTTGCAGTTCGTATGCTGACACAGTTGTCAAAAGCAGTTTATGTCCTCTTGTGATCCTTTTTGAATTTGGGACATTTTCAGAGCAAGACATATTTGATAATTATATCCGTTGACATTCTCTTTGGCCTTTGATTTTTCGTACACTAGAAGATCATCAATGAAGTTTCTTTAATGCATGAAATAGCCTTTAATGCTTCACTCAGTCTGGCTTCCAACCAGAAGCATCTTTCTACCAGATGATGCTTGTTACTGAGATACTCTGCTTACCAGAGTAAGCTTGGTCCAGAGGCAATTTCTTCAGTGCAGTTTTTCTTGGCCTTTCATATACCAGAGTCTTGTAGTACCAGACGCAGGATTCTAACAGTGTAGTCCTACCAGAGCATGATGGTCTACCAGAGGGTCGACTACCAGAGCTTCTTACTAAAGCGTTGACTACCAGAGCATGATCATCAGAGTGAGGCTATAAGACATTGGCCTCATCAGCATTTACTAGATGATCAATGCCAGACTCAGAGGAATGGACCAGAGGGTGAAATACGCATAAAGGCATAACTTTGTGAGATAGTTCCATCTGATGAATAATGACATACTCACTAAGCTCTGAACACTAACAAACACATCAGAGGATAAATTGTTCTTTTCATTATTTGTTATCATCAAAACAATTAATAGTCATTGTTTCTGAATCCACTTGATTCCAATAAATGGGTGCAGTTTGCACCTTCTAGACCTTGCTTTTGGTCAACGTGACCAGATGCTCAGCGGGTCTCTTAGCACCAGATGCAGAGCTCCTGGTTGAGCTTCTGGTGTTCTTCCTTGGAAGGGTAGGTGATGCGTTCATTATAGCATATGGTTTGTTGTTAGTTTTGCATTGCATAGTAGTCATTTTAGTGGTTTTTACCCATAGTTCTCATGCATTTTGCTTGGTTTAGATAATGCACTTGGTTTGAGTTCAATTGTGCAGGAAAGAAGGTTATTGGCCTAGGAAAGCGGAGCTAAATCACTTAGACGGATGTTGCAACCAACTCGGAGGCCAAAATACCAAAATATGGCAAGAGCACGGCCTGCCCGTGTTCTAGCCCACGGCCGTGCCTTGGTGGATGTGAAGAAATTCAAGTTGAGCAAACAGTGTAAAACACGGCAAGGCCGTGTTTTCCAGCACGACCGTGCCCATGCTTCCTTCTGCGTGTTGAGGTTCTCAGAGCAGCACGGCCAGGCTGTGCCAGGCTCCACGGCCGTGCTGCGACTCGGTCCAGACTTGTATTTTGCGCGTTTTGACTTATTTTTGAGAGGTTTTTCAACCCTTTTTGTGGGAGAACTATAAATAGACTGAGAAAACATTGACCTAGAGTGGTTTTTTCTTGGAGATTGAATCTAGAACAAAGGATCAAGGCAAATTTAAGGAATCAATGGAGTCTTTGGCTATTTCTTCATCTCAATTGATTAGTTTCTTCTCTTCCATGAGGAACTAAACCTCTTGTACTAGGGTAAGATGAACTTTGTGGATCCTTCTATGTAATCGAATTCAGAATTTCAATGCAAGTATGATTTATGTTATTTGATCATTTATCTTTTTTCTTAATGCAATTTGATGCTTGATCACCATTGGGTCGAACTAGGGTTTTAGCATCAATTGGAAAATTGAGGTTTTAAACTTGCCTTGGGATAATTTGACATGCTTAATTAGGTTATAGGAATATAATTCTTGTGGTATGAGTTTGTATGAATCTTTATTCGTCATGCTTGATTAAATTAATTTGGACCTAAGGAATTAGGACTCGTTTATTTAATCAAAGGGGTTAATAGAGAAGGGATTTTCATTAATCTAAACTTGTGGATTTGAACTTCAAATACATTATCATTGCTTGCATTGGAATAGAATTCAAGAGCATAAAGGTTGAAACAAAGGGATTCGAGCCCTAGTCACTTTTATTCTCCTTAATATCCAAATATATTGTCTTGTTAGTTACTGATTTTGTTGCTAAACACGAATTACAAACTTTTCAAATACCTTCGTATTCGTCAATAGTTCAATTAGTTACCCCATTTGTTTAGTTAATAATTGGTCACAATCCCTGTGGATTCGATCTTTTATTACTTAACGACGAAATCGTACACTTACGATTTTGCCTCATCAAGTTTTTGGCGCCGTTGTCGGGGATTGTTGAATTAATTTTTAACAAGGCAAACGAGTACCTTTTTGAACTATTTCTTTTATTTAATTTCTGCTAAAAAAAAATAATTTACATTAATTGTTGCTTTGCTACTGATCTTTCCCTTTAGTTTTGTGCATGCGAGGTAAACAAACAGGTGAACTGTTGTTTTACTTGGAGATCGAAAAGACAGCGAAGGCTTTAAGGAAGAAGGCAAAGGAAGCAAGGCAACGACAAAAACAATCCTCTGCATCTACTTCTCAAGTCCCAACTCAAGAAGTGATGGGGGACCAACCACGCACCTTGGGCGATTTTGGGAGACGGAACAACCATGCAAGGGCTGTCAATGCCTACCAACAGGTCGAGGCAAATGCTAATTTTGAGATCAAGCCGGCATTGTTGAACACTCTCAAGCAAAGCCAATTCGCGGGGAATGAGATTGATGACCCAAATCAGCACCTGGTGAGTTTTTATGAAATTTGTGACACCTTTGGGCTGGCTGGAGTGACCGAGGGAAGCAAGAAATTGAGGCTTTTCCCTTGGACCCTGCGGGAGCGAGCAAGAGATTGGCTTGACACCTTGCCTACAGGAAGCATTGCAACTTGGGACGATTTGGAGGAGAAATTCATGACCAAATTTTTTCCACCCTCCAAATTCATCAAGAGAAGAGGTGAGATTCATGGCTTCCAACAGAATCAAAGTGAGAATTTGTATGAGGCATGGGAGAGATTCAAGCTCCTTATGAAGAGGTATCCAGGCTATGGATATGAAGATTTCAACCAAATGCAAATGTTCTGTAATGGTTTGAGACCGAACACCAGAATGATGCTGGATGCCTCAGCTGGAGGTACAATCAACAACAAGACAGCTGCAGGAGCAAGAACCTTAGTGGAGCAAATGGCTTCCAATGAGCAGTTGTGTCAGAATGATAGAGGTACACTGGCAAAAAGAGGAGTCCTTGAGCTAGAAACGCAAGATGCACTCTTGGCTCAAAATAAGTTAGTCTCTCAACAATTGGAGGCTATCACAAAGGAGTTGAAGGCCCTGAAAGTGGGAGCCTCTTCCTCTGCTCAAGTGAACCAGGTAAATCAAAACTTGAGATGTGACTTTTGTCAAGGGCCTCATGAGAATGGAGGGTGTGATACACTAGGAGACTCCAAGGAGCAAGCTAATTACATGGGTAACTTTCAAAGGTAGGGCTGGAAATGAGTCGAGCTGAGTCGAACTTGATTCAGCTCGACTCGACTCGACTAAACTTAGTTCCGCTGGTAGCTCGACTCGAGTTCGATATGAACCACTTTTTTTAGCTCGAACTCGATTCGATTCGAGCTCGCCAACAGCTCGGTTCAACTCGTGAGCTCGAATCACAAAAAATAAAAAATAAAAAACAAAATAACCAGAGAATCAAGGGAATAAGAAGTGGTCTACCATTCCCCTTTTTTTGTTTTTTGCTTTTAAATATATGATTTTTAGTACTTAAGTTTCAAATTTAGAATAAAAATTGTATTTATAAAAATGAAAAAATAAAAATAAAATACGTAAGGGTCCTTGGAAACCCTAATCTAGCGTGAACCCTAAACTTTGAACAGGATGGCGATGTTGGCGGCAACAACCGGGACCTTAGTCCGGCCGGTGCAAAATAATCGCAAACCGTAAAAAAGAAAAGAATAACAGAAATAGAACAAAGCAAACATCACATTTTCATCCCGGTTTTGAGTCCATATTACATCTTTATCTTTATATAACAGAGAGATTACAATGAGATGACCAGAAATATAAAAATGAACAAAACCTGGATTTAGTAGTCTCAGAGCAAGATACATAATCGAAATGAAGGAAAAGAAAAGAAAACCTAGAACTAAATAGTGTTTAATTTTTTGGTTTTTGGTAACCTCACAGGACTAGGACCGTGGCTTCTTCTTGCTTGTCTCTGTTCATCTTCGTTCATATTCCTTCTCTCCATATCTCGTTCTTCACGTTTCCTCTGGGGTTTTCTCCTTCGGGTTTGCTTCCCTCCTCTTCAGATCCGAATGCCTCCTTTTTAGAGCCTTGTTCTCAGATCCTCTGCACAAAAGAAAAAAAAAGCATATCAGTAAAAGATCATAACCTTAAAGAATTAAAACTGAAATCGGAACAATAACTCCCTTTTTTGCACAATTTCGTGATCTTGTTGGAAATCTGATCCCGTTCTTTTGGGGTGTGTCGCAGTTTTGATGGAGAGAAAAGGAAAAAATGGAAAGGAAAGATTTGAGGGAGAGAGGGAGGCTGCGGCACTATCTTTCTTTTAGGGTTAGGGTTAGCTATGGAAAGGGGATGGTGGAGAGATTGAGGAAGAAGAAGGATAAGATAGAGAGGGAGAGAAAAGGGGCAATCAATTTGAGAGAGGGGGAGAGATATTAGGGTTTGGAAAGGATGAGATGAGAGAATGGAGTGAGAGGCGCCGTTGGGTTTTCAGTTTTAGGGTTTTCTAGTTTTGGATGGTGTAAGGTTTGGGCTGGGCCGAGTGGCTTTCTCCACATGGGCTTGGAGGAAAGGGGGCGCAAAAGAAAAAAGAAAGGGGTGCTGCGAGTAAAGAGGATTTTCTATTATTTATTTTATATATATATATAATAAATATCGAGCCAGCTCATGAACCAAACGAGTCGAGCTATGCATAGCTCAAGTTCAGCTCATTTATTTAACGAGCTCAATTTTTAGCTCAAGTTCGACTCATTTGGTTCATGAACCAAGTTCAACGAGCTAATTATCGAGTCGAGTCACGAACTATGTTCGAGCAGCTCAACTCATTTCCAGCCCTATTCAAAGGCAAGGAGGGAATCCATATTCTAACACCTATAATCCAGGGTGGAAGAATCATCCAAACTTCTCTTGGAAGCAACAAGATAACTCATCATCCAGCAACCCTCCACAACCTCAAAAACCAGAGAAGCCAAATCAATTAGAAGAAGCTCTTACTCAATTCATGAAGATGACTCAATCAAATTTCCAGAACCATGAGTCGCATTTCAAAAATCAAGAGGCTTCTATCAAAAATCTGGAAAATCAGATTGGGCAACTCTCAAAGCAACTCGCAGAGCAATCCAAAGGTAAGTTTTCTGCTAGCACAGTAGATAACCCCGAAACTGAAAATTGTAGTGTTGTTACTTTGAGAAGTGGGAAGTTGTTGTCTGAAGTAGAGAAAAAGAAAAAGATTGAAAAGAGGGAAATAGAAAAAGAAGTTGAAAAAGAAAAGGGCGGAGTTGAAAATGAGAGTAGAGAAAATAGTGATAAAGAAGAGAAAAAAGAAGGTGAGGAAGACAAAGTTGCCACTGACAAACTGCAGGTACAAGAGCAGCCCAAGGCTATTCAGCCACATATGAAGCTTCCTTACCCTCATCTGAGCAAGAAGAACCAGAAGGATGAACAGTTTGCTAAGTTCATGGACATCTTCAAGCGTCTACAAATCAACATCCCTTTTGCAGAAGCTCTTGAGCAAATGCCCACATATGCAAAGTTTATGAAGGAGTTGTTGACCAAAAAGAGAAGATTTAAGGAGGATGAGACGGTGGCCTTGACTGAAGAGTGCAGTGCTATCATTCAAAGGAAGCTCCCTCCAAAGATGAAGGATCCAGGAAGTTTTACAATCCCTTGTACTATTGGGAATTTGCATATTGGTAAGGCTCTTTGTGATTTGGGAGCTAGCATTAATTTGATGCCCCTCTTTATGTTGAAACGGTTGGGAGGAGGTGAAGTCAAGCCCACAAAGATGTCTTTGCAACTGGCAGATCGATCGGTCAAATACCCTTATGGAATATTGGAGGATGTGTTGGTTAGAGTTGACAAATTCTTGTTCCCAGTTGATTTTGTTATCCTTGATATGGAAGAGGACAAGGAGGTCCCTCTTATTCTTGGCAGACCTTTCCTAGCTACAGGGAGAGCCTTGATTGATGTTCAACAAGGTAAATTAATTTTGAGGTTCCAGGATGAGAAGGTGACATTTAATGTTTTTGAAGCTATGCGGCATCCGGATGATCTTGAAAAATGTTCTCGAGTTGATGTGATTGACGACTCAGTGTTGGAAATCATGGAGCAAGACCACCCTTCACACCCATTAGAAAAAGTGATAATGAATTCCATAGAAAAGGTGGATGAGGAGATGGATGATGAAATAGAAAGATGTCTTGCACAACTTGAAGCTCTACAGGTTGAAGATGTTGTTGCTAAAAAGAAAGAGGACTTGCAAGGTGGTAAGTTAGAAAAGAAAGCTAGCCCGGAATTAAAGCAATTACCCCCACATTTGAAGTATGTTTTTCTTGGGAATGATGCTTTTAATCCGGTGATCATCAGTATCTCCTTATCAAAGCTAGAAGAGGAGAAGCTAGTGAGAGTACTTAGAGCACATAAAGAGGCAATTTGATGGACCATCTCAGATTTAAAGGGCATCAGTCCAACCTTTTGCATGCATAAAATAAAGTTAGACCAAGAGTTCAAACCAGTTGTTCAACCCCAGAGAAGGCTTAACCCGGTTATGAAAGAGGTTGTGAGGAAGGAGGTATTGAAACTTTTAGAGGCTGGGATGATCTATCCTATTTCTGACAGTACATGTGGTTCCAAAGAAAGGGGGAATGACAGTTGTAACAAATGAAAAAAATGAGTTAATTCCTACTAGGATTGTCACAGGTAGGTGGATGTGTATTGACTATCGGAAGCTTAACCAAGCCACTCGCAAGGACCATTTCCCTCTCCCATTTATGGACCAGATGCTCGAAAGATTGGCTGGACAAGCTTACTATTGTTTTCTTGATGGGTACTCCGGTTACAATCAAATCTCTGTCAATCCAGAAGACCAAGAGAAGACAACATTCACTTGCCCATTTGGATTTTTGCGTATAAACGGATGCCTTTCGGTCTTTGCAATGCTCCCGCAACTTTTCAAAGGTGCATGCTTTCCATTTTTGCTGATATGACTGAAAAATCTATTGAGGTTTTTATGGATGACTTCTCTGTGTTTGGTATTTCTTTTGATGATTGTCTGGATAACCTGGAGGATGTTCTTAAGAGGTGTAAGGAGACCAATTTAGTGTTGAATTGGGAAAAATGTCACTTCATGGTGAAAGAAGGAATTGTTCTGGGTCATAAAATCTCATCTAAGGGTATAGAAGTGGATAAGGCAAAAATTGATGTGATAGAGAAGTTGCCTCCTCCATTGAATGTGAAAGGAGTGAGGAGTTTCCTTGGGCATGCTGGTTTTTATAGACGATTTATCAAGGACTTCTCCAAGGTTGCTAAGCCGCTTTGCAATCTCCTCATCAAGGATGTCTCATTCAAATTTGACCCAGAATGCTTGAAGGCCTTTGAGTTGTTGAAAGAGAAACTTATTTCAGCGCCAGTAATAGTTGCACCAGATTGGGAGTCACCTTTTGAGCTAATGTGTGATGCTAGTGACTATGCAGTGGGGGCTGTTTTGGGGCAAAGGAGAGAAAAATTCTTTCATGCCATCTATTATGCTAGCAAGGTATTAAATGAGAACCAAGTCAACTATGGTACCACAGAGAAGGAGTTGCTTGCCATAGTATTTGCTCTAGAAAAATTCGGTTCTTATTTGATTGGTTCCAAAGTTGTGGTGTTCACTGATCATGCGGCAATCAAGTATCTTATGACTAAGGTCGAATCCAATCCAAGACTCATTCGGTGGATTTTGTTGTTGCAAGAATTCGACCTTGAGATTAAGGACAAAAAGGGAAGTGAAAATGTGGTGGCTGATCATCTGTCAAGGCTGGAGAATAATGAAATTACAGCTAAAGAGTTGGACATTCTAGAGGAGTTCCCAGATGAGAAAGCGTTAGTGTGGATCGAGGCCTTGGTTTACAGATATGACAAATTTTAAAGCTGCTGGTGTGATACCTGAAGAGCTAACTTGGCAACAAAAGAAGAAGTTTTTCAAAGATGCTAACTACTTCATTTGGGATGATCCCTATCTCTTCAGACAAGGCCCAGATGGACTCCTGAAAAGGTGTGTTGCAAAAGATGAGGCGCAGAAAATCTTATGGCATTGTCACAATTCACTATACGGAGGTCATTTCAATGGTGAACGCACAGCTGTAAAAGTGCTTCAATCTGGATTCTATTGGCCTTCAATTTTCAAAGATGCTTATGCTCATGCCAAGAGCTGTGACAAGTGCCAGAGGACGGGAAGTATTTCCAAGAGGAATGAGATGCCCTTAAACTCCATTTTGATGGTTTAACATTTTGATTGTTAGGGAATTGATTTCATGGGGCCATTTCCCTCCTCATTCTCTAACCAATACATTTTGGTAGCTGTGGATTATGTCTCAAAATGGGTAGAGGCAGTGGCAACTCAGGCAAGTTGTAACACCCCCACCTTCGTGCTAGAACTTTTTAATTCCTTGTGTGTTTGACTAAGCTTTTCATGTATGTGAATGTGTTAAATATGCTAATGACTGGTTAAAGATCAATTAAATTGGCACGGTGCGCGAATAGGCGAGTCGGGACACAAAAACTAGCAACGAATGCAGCCTTCAGGGGCGCAGGGCGCCAGGCACCGAGAGCGCGCAGGCGCCCAAGAGATGCTGGGGCCAGGCGCCCACTGCTGGCCGTGGCGTGCGTTGCTGCTTTAACTCGTTTTGGGCCGGTTCGGTGACCCAGTATGACCCATTCTCGACCTGTAAGAGTGACCACGACCCCTAGACTTAACCTAGCCCCTAAACATCAGTCTAAAACCATAAACATGATTAGAAGTTGCTCATAAGATCAACCAAGATAGAAAAACCCTTCTTCCCCTTTTTCCCCAATTTTGTGCTGTCAAGGGCTCTGACTCAAGACTACGCTACGGAACGCGACCCGGAAGCATAGTTACTGTAATTCTTACCGCCTCATTGGGAGGAATAGGAAGAGAAAGCTTCACTAGGAAAGGAAAAGCTTGGTGTTACCTTATCCCTCTCCTAGGAGCACGAATTTCACTTGAGGTAAGGGATAGTTGTTCTCTTCTAGTGAGTGTATGGAACCTGTGTGAACAATAGGGGTGTCCCAAGACCCCTATGCCTCATGATAACGAAAAATCCGCACTATCACCACCGTGATAGAGAGACCTTCGAATTCCTCTAAATTATTATTCTCGACTTGTGATAATTTTATTGGTCGTTGAAATTGGCGTGATGATTGAGCTTTGGTTGTTTATATGCTTGATGTACAGAAATTGGTTGTTATCAAACGACAATGTAAGGAAATTAAATAACTAAATAGTAGGCTTTAGACCCTATGAAAGTGTAGCCACTAAGTATGAATCAAAGAACTCGAGTCCCCGCAATTATGTTGATATTGTAAAGCTTAAGTAGAATGTCTAAGGTTCATTTATGATGCCTATTGATTTCTTAGTATGATAATCTGAGAGAACTAGTCCTTCTAATGCCAAAGTTCCACTTGGATGTATGTGCTTAATCAAAGTTGCTAAGAATATTAAATGTTCATGTTATTGGTAGAAGGCACTAGCTAACTTATGAATTTGTGTTCTCATTGTTGTTGTTGTTGTTACTCTGTCGAAAATATTACGATAGAGGATGTTATGGTTAGACACCGCGTTTGGTCATGTTCATGCATCTTGGTGTCGTCATTGTTGTTGTTGTTGTTGTTGTTGTTATTGTTAGTAGGGCGTATCGGGCAAGGTATCCCATGACGGGCAAGGTTTTCCGGTCCTACGGTTAAAAAGAAAAAAAAAAACAAAGGGCGAATCGGGCAAGGTATCCCGTGACGGGCGAGGTTTCCCGGTCCTTTGGTTAGTAGGGCGAATCGGGCAAGGTATCCCGTGACGGGCAAGGTTTCCCGGTCCTACGGTTAAAAAGAAAAAAAAAACAAAGGGCGAATCGGGCAAGGTATCCCGTGACGGGCAAGGTTTCCCGGTCCTTTGGTTAGTAGGGCGAATCGGGCAAGGTATCCCGTGACGGGCAAGGTTTCCCGGTCCTACGGTTAATGGGGCGAATCGGGCAAGGTATCCCGTGACGGGTGAGGTTCCCGGTCCTGTTGTTATTGGTGCACTACTGACATGGTATTCCGAACGGGCAAGGTCTCCCGGCTTCGTTAGAAGTGGATCCACATGCATATAATTATGTTCTTAGAATCACACCACTTGTCTTGATAACATGCTTGGTTGTTCGGTTGTTAGTGGTATATCATAATGTTGTGATTGATGCGGCATGTGATATTTGAATGTTATGGTAATGTCTTTTAGCGTTACGTTTGATGTTGTGACATGTGGTATTTGTGATTGTGGTGATATGTTATGCCTTGGTCTTTGGTGTGTAGACGTTTATTGGAATTATCTGTATATGCGCATTGTTCACCGATTTCCTACACTTTGGTTGCACTATTTGAGGTTATGACGACTAACCCTTTTGTGGCTATGCATATCCCACCGTATGTGTAGATGTTGAGGCTGCAGTGTTGAGGATGCGAATGCCAATGAGTAATCTCGGTAGTTCGTCGGGATGGATAGAAGTTTTGCATGTGTTTTCTTATTAAAGTTGTTGTATTCTTCCGATGTAATAATTAGGGAAAAGGGCTCTAATTATTGTGACATCGGGAACCTGGGTTTTTAATTTCTTCGATTGTTATTTTCCGCAAATGAGCGTGATGACTCTATTCCACAATAATCGAAATTATGATTTGGCTTAAATAAAAAGGATTTTGTTTCTCCGTGTTTTATTTTACATTATTACGTTGTTATAATGACTTGTTGGGGTAGGGTGTCACATTTAGTGGTATCGAGCTCGGCTTGATTCTCGTGCCGTGGTGTGTGTCTATTATGTTTTTGTCTGTGTGCTCGGTGTGATTGTTTATGCTAAAATAGATAGGAGTATGAATGGTAAGACTCATTTTATAGGCTAACCATTTTCTCGCTTGCCTCGAAGTGAGGAATGGCGGGGCGGTGGCCGTCTTGTGATTGAGGCCTTAGAGGCGGGTTCTTTGAAGCTTTGGAGCGCAACCGTAACCGTCTTGATAGGCTCGCTAACTTCGGGAGCATTGCCGATTTTCGTAAAAACAACCCTCCAACCTTTAAGGGGATTTAACCCTGATGGAGCCCAACACCTGGATACGTGAAATGGAGAAGATTTTTAGAGTGATGGGCTGCACCGAGCAGAAGGTGGCTTTGTCGCTTTCAAGGTGACCAACGAGGTGAGTATTGGTGGGAGAACACTAGTCGGAGGTTGGAGAATACCGCAATCGCTGTAACTTGGGAGATATTCAAGGGCGAGTTCTTGGAAAAATATTTTCCCGCCGAGATTCGTGGACCTGGAAGGAGGTGAGTTCCTAGCTTTAACACAGGGAATATGTCCTGTAGATGAGTATGCGGTGAAGTTTGAGGAATTATCCCGCTACTACCACGCTTATCAACTAGCAATCAAGCGACCTTCGAAGTGTGTTAAGTTTAAGAACGACTTACGACCTGAACTCAAACAGCGTGGTCGTCTTACCACTTACCGACTTCTGAACTTTGTCCGTAAGACCGAGACTTTGAAGAGGCTTATAATGAGAGGGTAGTCGCTTTCGTAAACAACGTGGGAAACCCAAACCCACCCAAGGAAGAGGAAGACAACCTTTAGCACCTCTCGCCAAGGCATTTAAGAATACCGCTTTAGAGGGCTAATCTGTCATGAGGAAAAAGCAGTTGGGGAAGCTCTTGGCACTACAATCGTAATAGATGTGGCAAGTGTGGCAAGGACCAATATACTCATTTATGCAAGGAAACATCGTCATCCGCTTCAAGTGCAACAAGCTCGGTCATATCAGCCGCGACTGTGATGAATTGAAGAACGAACCAACAAATAATAACAGGACTCCGAGACCTCAGGCTAACAGGATGAAGTCGACTGGCAGGGTGTTTGCTCTCACTGGCACAGAGGCAGCTGAATCGGAAGATCTCATCCAAGGTACTTGCTTTATTCGAGGAATTTCTTTAGTGGTGTTGTATGATTCTGGTGCGACCCACTCTTTCATCTCTGCCGAATGTGTGAAAAATTTGCAACTGCCTACATCTCGTTTAACCTTTGATTTGTTTGTGGATATTCCTTCTCATGAACCCGTTGTTACGTCTCTTGTGTGCAAGGAGTGCACTCTCGTGATTGGAAGTAGGAATTTCGTAGTGGACCTAGTGTGTTTACCTCTTCGGGGAATAGACATTATTTTAGGTATGAATTGGTTGATCGCTAATCATGTACTTTTGAACCGCTTTGATAAAAGCGTGGTGTTTGGGGCACTGAGCCTAGTGATCCACGGTGGTTACCGCCAAGGAAATTCGGTCGTCCTTGAAGGAAGGTGCACAGGTTTATGTGATGTTGTGTTCTATGGCTATAGAAATGAAGGTAGAAGCTAAAGATGCACCCACCGCTTGTGAGTTTCCTAAGTATTTGCGAAGTTAACTCTTTACCACCGAACGAGATGTGGACTTTGCTATCGACCTTGTTCCTGAACGGACCGATCTCTATGGCACCTTACAGATGTCCCAGATTAGAGCTAGAAGAATTAAAGAGGCAATTGGAAGACATCTTTGGAGAAAAAGTTTATTAGACCAAGTGTATCCCCTGGGGAGCGCCGGCTTTATTGGTAAAGAAGAAAGACGGTTCGATGAGGTTGTGTGTTGACTATCGGCAACTTAACAAGGTTATCACAAGAACCGCTACCCTTTACCGAGGATAGATGATCTCATGGACCAACTAGTAGGAGCATGTGTTTTCTCTAAAATTGATCTGAGGTCCGGGTACCACCAGATTCGGGTGAAGAAGGAGGACATTCAAGACCGGCGTTCGACGCAGCGTTACGGTCACTATGAGTACCAAGTTATGCCATTCCGTGTGACTAACGCACCAGCAGTATTTATGGAATACATGAACACGATATTTCGCCCATATTTGGATAAGTTTGTGGTTGTTTTTATAGACGACATCTTGATTTACTCCAAGACCCGAAAGGAGCATGAAGGGCACTTGAGAACTGTACTACAAGTGTTGAAGGAAAAACAATTGTATGCCAAGATGTCAAAGTGTGAGTTTTGGTTGGATGAAGTGGGATTTCTAGGCCACGTAATTTCTAAAGGCGGTATAGCTGTGGACCCAGTGAAGGTGGAGGCTGTTTTGCATTGGAAAGCTCCTAAATCGGCCACCGAGATAAGAAGCTTTTTGGGCCTAGCCGGTTACTATCGAAGGTTCATCGAAGGTTTTTCAAAGATAGCACTACCGATGACCCGACTTACCAGGAAGGGGCAAGTTTTCTTGTGGGATGCTAAGTGTGAGGAAAGCTTTCAGATACTAAAGAAGAAGTTGACTACGGCACCAGTGTTAGTGTTGCCCGACCCGCTTAAACCTTTCGTGGTCTACTGTGATGCTTCAAAGCAAGGACTAGGTGGTGTGCTAATGCAGCATGGTAAGGTCGTGGCGTATGCTTCTCGTCAACTAAAGTTACACGAGCAGAATTATCCTACCCATGACTTGGAATTAGGTGCAGTTGTCTTTGCCTTGAAGATCTGGAGGCACTATCTTTATGGGGCTCGGTTTGAGGTTTTTAGCGACCATAAGAGCCTCAAGTATTTGTTTGACCAGAAGGAGTTAAACATGAGGCAATGTCGGTGGATGGAATTCCTAAAAGACTACGAGTTTGAGTTGAACTACCATCCAGGCAAGGCAAATGTCGTGGCAGATGCGCTAAGCAGAAAGGCGTTGCATTACTCGACAATGATGATTAGGGAAATGAAGTTAATAGAAGAGTTCAGAGATCTGAGTCTAGTGTGTGAAAGGACCCCCGTGAGCGTGAAGCTTGGCATGTTGAAAGTGACTAATGATCTAATGGGTCAAATCCGGGATGGACAGAAGACCGACCTGTTCTTAGTTGAGCAGAAGATCTCGATTGCTCAAGGGAAGCCAAGTGAATTTACTGAGGGGACGGATGGGATTTTAAGGCTCCAGGGTCGAATTTGTGTTCCGGACATTCCCGAATTGAAAAAGATGATTCTGGAAGAAGGTCACAGGAGTAGCCTGAGCATACATCCCGGGGCTACTAAGATGTATCAAGACTTAAAGAGATTATTCTGGTGGCCTAGTATGAAGAAGCGGATAGTCGAATTTGTATGCACGATGCTCGACTTGCCAAAAGGCCAAGATTGAACATCGAAACCTTCCGTTGCAGCCGCTATTCATCCCTAATGGAAGTGGGGACAAGATCGCTATGGATTTTGTGTCCCACTTCCCAGGACTTCACCCGATTCACGATGCGGTGTGGGTGATTGTTGGACCTGTTAACCAAGACGGCTCACTTTTACCAGAAACATGGAGTTCCCTCTAGAGAAGTTAATGAAGTTGTACATTAAGGAGATCGTTAGATCGCATGGTGTTCCTCTAGTATCATATCCACCGAGATCCTAGGTTCACATCCGGGTTTTGGAATAGCTTGCATGAGGCGTTGGGAACCAAACTTAGATCGAGCTCACCTATCACCCCCAAACGGATGGTCGGTCGGACTATTCAATCATTAGAGGACACATTGCGGGCCTGTGTGTTGGAAGAATCCGGAAGTTGGGATAAGTTCTTACCCTTGGTGGAGTTTACCTATAACAATAGCTATCACTCTAGTATTGGTATGGCTCCATATGAGGCGCTTTATGGGAGGAGGTGTCGTGCCCCCTTTCAGTGCGAGTCCTGGTGAAAGCCTAGTGTTGGGACCGAAGTGGTGAGGAGACAACCGAGAAGGTGAAGTTGATTCAAGAGAAGATGAGGATGCTCAAAGCGCATGTAAGAGTTATTACGACAACCCACCAAGGAACTGACCTTTAAGGAAGGAGAACACGTTTTCCTACGTGTTACCCCAACCAAGGGAGTTGGTAGAGTTTTAAAGGCTAGGAAGCTTACTCCTAGGTTCATTGGACCCTACCAAATTTTGAAACGAATTGGTGAAGTAGCTTATCAGGTGGCGCTGTCACCGTTGTTGGGAAACCTCCACAATGTATTTCACGTATCTCAACTCTGTAAGTACATACATGATCCCAGTCATGTGATAGCACAGGACGCGATTCAACTCAAGGACAATCTCACATTTGAGACGTCGCCGGTAAGAATTGAAAACCAGAAGAAGAAGCAACTACGCGGAAGGGAAATTCCCCTGGTGAAGGTAATTTGGAGTGGAGCAAACGATGAAAGTGCAACGTGGGAGTTGGAGAGTAAGATCGGAACCGTATCCGCAACTTTTCACCACAGTCGAAGAATAATTTCGAGGACGGAATTTTTCTAAGGGGAAGGATTGTAACACCCCACCTTCGTGCTAGAACTTTTTAATTCCTTGTGTGTTTGACTAAGCTTTTCATGTATGTGAATGTGTTAAATATGCTAATGACCTCGTTAGAAGATCAATTAAATTGGCACGGCGCCGAATAAGCGATCGGGACACAAAAACTAACAACGGATGCGATTCCAGGGGGCACGAGGCGCCCATCAGAGCGCAGGCGCCCGTGCCTCACCGAGCAGTGCGGCGCCCAAGAGATCTTGGCGCCAGCGCCCATCGCCGAAGTGGTCAGCTTCGCGTTTAACTCGTTTTGGGCGGTTCGATGACCCAAGATGACCCATTCTCGACCTGTAAGAGTGACCACGACCCCTAGACTTAACCTAGCCCCTAAACATCAGTCTAAAACCATAAACATGATTAGAAGTTGCTCATAAGATTAACCAAGATAGAGAAAAACCCTTCTTCCCCTTTTTCCCCAATTTTGTGTCATTAAGGGCTCGACTCAAGACTACGCTACGGAACGCGACCCGGAAGCATAGTTACTGTAATTCTTACCGCCTCATTGGGAGGAATAGGAAGAGAAAGCTTCACTAGGAAAGGAAAAGCTTGGTGTTACCTTATCCCTCTCCTAGGAGCACGAATTTCACTTGAGGTAAGGGATAGTTGTTCTCTTCTAGTGAGTGTATGGAACCCTGTAGAACAATAGGGGTGTCCCAAGACCCCTATGCCTCGCGTGATAACGAAAATCCGCACTATCACCACCGTGATAGAGACCTTCAATTCCTCTAAATTATTATTCTCGACTTGTGATAATTTTATTGGTCGTTGAAATTGGCGTGATGATTGAGCTTTGGTTGTTTATATGCTTGATGTACGAAATTGGTTGTTATCAAACGACAATGTAAGGAAATTAAATAACTAAATAGTAGGCTTTAGACCCTATGAAAGTGTAGCCACTAAGTATGAATCAAAGAACTCGAGTCCCCGCAATTATGTTGATATTGTAAAGCTTAAGTAGAATGTCTAAGGTTCATTTATGATGCCTATTGATTTCTTAGTATGATAATCTGAGAGAACTAGTCCTTCTAATGCCAAAGTTCCACTTGGATGTATGTGCTTAATCAAAGTTGCTAAGAATATTAAATGTTCATGTTATTGGTAGAAGGCACTAGCTAACTTATGAATTTGTGTTCTGCTGTTGTTGTTGTTGTTGCTCATCGAAAATATTGCGATAGAGGATGTTATGGTTAGACAATCGTTTGGTCATGTTCATGCATCTTGGTGTCGTCATTGTTGTTGTTGTTGTTGTTGTTGTTATTGTTAGTAGGGCGTATCGGGCAAGGTATCCCGTGATCGGGCAAGGTTTCCGCCCTACGGTTAGCAAAGGCGAATCGGGCAAGGTATCCCGTGATCGCGAGGTTTCCGGTCCACGGTTAAAAAGAAAAAAAACAAAGGCGAATCGGGCAAGGTATCCCGTGACGGGCAAGGTTTCCGGTCCTTTGGTTAGTAGAGGCGAATCGGGCAAGGTATCCCGTGACGGGCAAGGTTTCCGGTCCCTCTACGGTTAATGGGGCGAATCGGGCAAGGTATCCCGTGACGGGTGAGGTTCGATCCTGTTGTTATTGGTGCACTCTCGACATGGTATTCGAGCGGGCAAGGTCTCCGGCCGTTAGAAGTGGATCCACATGCATATAATTATGTTCTTAGAATCACACCACTTGTCTTGATAACATGCTTGGTTGTTCGGTTGTTAGTGGTATATCATAATGTTGTGATTGATGCGCGGCATGTGATATTTGAATGTTATGGTAATGTCTTTTAGCGTTAAGTTTGATGTTGTGACATGTGGTATTTGTGATTGTGGTGATATGTTATGCCTTGGTCTTTGGTGTGTAGACGTTTTATTGGAATTATCAGTATATGCGCATTGTTCACCGATTTCCTACACTGGTTGCACTATTTGAGGTTATGACGACTAACCCTTTTGTGGCTATGCATATCCCACCTGCATGTGTAGATGTTGAGACTGCAGTGTTGAGGATGCGAATGCCAATGAGTAATCTCGGTAGTTAAATCGGGATGGATAGAAGATTTGCATGTGTTTACTTATTAAAGTTTTTGTATTCTTCCGATGTAATAATTAGGGAAAAGGGCTCTGAATTATTGTGACATCGGGAACCTGGGTTTTTAATTTCTTCGATTGTTATTTTCCGCAAATGAGCGCGATGACTCTATTCCACAATAACTGAAATTATGATTTGGCTTAAATAAAAAGGATTTTGTTTCTCCGTGTTTTTATTTTACATTATTACGTTGTTATAATGACTTGTTGGGGTAGAGGGTGTCACACAAGTGATTCTCAGACTGTTGTGAAATTCATAAAGAAGAACATATTTTCCCAGTTTGGGGTCCCTAGAGTGCTAATCAGTGATGGTGGTTCGCATTTTTGTAACTCAAAATTAGAGGCTGTGCAGAAAAAGTATGGTGTGAAGCACAAAGTTGCCACTCCTTACCACCCTCAAAGCAATGGGCAAGCGGAAGTGTCAAACAGGGAGATTAAGAAGATACTTGAGAAGACAGTGAGTGCCTCAAGGAAAGACTGGGCCCATAAGCTAGATGATGCTTTGTGGGCATACAGGACAGCTTACAAATCCCCAATGGGGTTGTCTCCATACCAGCTGGTTTATGGCAAAGCTTGTCATTTGCCAGTTGAGCTTGAGCATAAGGCGTTTTGGGCCCTGAAGTTCTTAAATTTTGATTCAACCTTGGCAGGAGAGAAAAGGATTTTGCAGCTGCACGAGTTGGATGAAATGTGTTTGCATGCTTATGAGAATGCTTCCATCTACAAGCAAAAGGTTAAAGCTTATCATGATAAGCACATTGTACAAAGAACCTTCTCTCCTGGGCAGCAAGTGTTACTTTTCAACTCTCGTTTGAAGTTATTCCCGGGCAAACTCAAGTCCAAGTGGTCGGGACCTTTTGTGGTAAAAGAAGTGATGCCACATGGAGCAGTAGAGGTGGAGGAGCCTTCATCTCAAAGACCGTTCAAGGTTAATGGTCAACGACTGAAGCATTATTTGGGAGGAGAGCTTGACAGGGCAAAGGTTGCTCTAGTCTTGCGAGAACCTTGAGCATACCATCACGCGTCAAGCTAGTGACGTTAAAGAAGCGCTTCTTGGGAGGCAACCCAAGGTGTAGAAGAGTGCATCAATGCAAAAGAAAAAAAAAGGGCAGTGCAGACACACGGCCTGACCGTGTCCTATGCCACGGCCGTGTGGGTTCAAGAAAAAAATGCCCAGTGAGACACGGCCAGGCCGTGTGGGATAACACGGCCGTGCCTCGATATTTTTTTTTTTTGGGAGAGACAGTGAAGAACACGAGCTAGCCGTGCCCTATGACACGCCCGTGTTCGAGCTTCCCTCAGCTTGGACCAGGCGTTCCCTATGTGTGCTTGCCCTTACCCAATCCTTCCCCCAGCCAATCACAACCATCCATTCCTTTTCATTTTTTTAATCTGCGGCCCTGGTGCAGACCCACCATACTTATCATACACCCAACCACACCACAGAAAATCCCAAAAAAAAATAACCCCCCTCCCCTTTTGCAGACCACGACCGTGCCCCCCTTTCTTCTTCACTTTCATTTTCCAACCCTAATCCCTCACCCCAGCCGCGCCTCCTCCACCCTTCCTCTTCCACCATTTTCTTCTTCCACCATCTTCTCCTTCCACCATCCTCTCACACCAACCACTCGCCCCACCCTTCCTCTTCTTCATCCTAAATTTCCACCCTTCCTCTTCCACCATTTTCTTCTTCCACCATCTTCTCCTTCCACCATCCTCTCACACCACCCCCCTCCACTTCCCTCTTCTTCCACTCACCCTTCCTCTTCTTCATCTGAAATTTCCACCCTTCCACTTCCACCATTTTCTTCTTCCACCATCTTCCACACACCACCACCCCTCCACTTCCCTCTTCTTCCACTCGCCCCACCCTTCCTCTTCTTCATCTGAAATTTCCACCCTTCCCTTCTCACCATTTGTTTTACCACTAATTTTTTTATTTTATTTCATTTTACTTGTGTTGGTTGTGTTGTGTGGTCTGATTACAGGTTATTATGGCATCAAAGAGGCAGAGGGGTGACGCCTCAGGCACAAAAGAGCCAGCATTGGCCAAGGGGAAGGGAAAGGGCAAGAAAAAGGTGACACGAGAATCCATATGGCATTCAGTTCCGGGACGACGTTCAAGAGGCAAGGTATAATTCTCTTGTCGCAAGAATAATTTCCCCAACCCGTTATATGGATGAGCCTGCATTGTTAATTCTAGGACTGCTAGATGATGTCCATTACTTATTTGCAAATGTGGGTTGGACGAAGTTTGTGGGACTGAAAAGTGTTACCTATGCAAGAATCACTCTGGAATTCCTATCATCCGTTAATGCCAATGTTTCATATGCGGAGGGATGGCCAGAGGACCACCATGACAATTTGATAACCTTTAGGTTATTCAATACTGAGCATAGCCTGTCATTGAGCCAATTCAATGCCATATATGGATTTCCATATGGTGGTCAACGAAGGGTCCCAAATGATTTTTCTGCAAGAAGATTTTGGAGCTTGCTAACGAAGTCCGACACTTATGACTCATCCTCATCAAAATCATCAAAGTTGCAAAACCCCTGTTTTTGCTATGTTCACAGAGTCATGTCAAACACATTGTTTGGACGAGGGGATAGTGATGGCGTTGTCCGTCACTGAATCGATGTTTCTCTGGAATATCTTTGCACCTAATTTGACTAGATGCGGGTTCTCATTTGATTACTCACATGGTTAAAGTAGGGAAAGCTTGGTGGTAAAATTATTATTGGTGGTTTAATCACCTATTCTTTGAAGCTCTTGGTTATAGAACCTCTGGCCTCCCAATTGTTCGTGGGAGCACCCGCTTGGATATGGAAGCCTGCTTGGCAATGAGAATGATAGTCAAGGAAGGCTAATGTTACTGTTTGGTGCTCCCTGATACAGAGGAAACCCATCCTCTACCTGACCAGGAGCACACCACTATAAGAAACCAGAGGAATTGGAATTTTCCTGGAGGCCCCCAACTTGACCCCCTTCAAGAGGAGAGACCTGAGGCACCCCCTGGCAGTTCTTCGTAGTACTTTGCACCACAGCCACCTCCCGGTTCTTATGCCGCTCTCCAAGAGGAGATGGCTGCTCAAAAGGCCCAGCTGACGGGTCTTGACAATACTGTCCACAACATTCAGGACATGGTCTCTGCAATGTATAACTGGCACCTCCAGCAATATCCTGGCCAGTTCCCTCCTCCTCCCCCACAGTGAGTCCCTCCCTTGCATCATCCCTATCTCAGTTTGATTGTTTACATTGGGGACAATGTAAATTCTTAAGCTTGGGGTAGGGTGTTTTAAATTTTTGCATGTATTTTTGCATGTTAGTCTTGCATTTCATTTTAGTGTTTGCATCTTTATGTTAATCGTTATTTTGTACGCATCATTTTATCCCCCAAATTGTTACACTATTCTCTTGTGCTTTGGCATGTGTGCTACAATCTTTTTGAAATTTGAGATTGCAATGATTTGGAACCCAATTATTTTCTCTTGTGATAGGCTTAAAGGTAGCGTTCTTAACGAATTTAGGGATAAACCATTGATAAGTTGTTGATTAGCATGTGGCGCTCTGATCTGATGTTTTCACTGAATTTAACTTCTAAATGTGAGACTTGAGCTTGTATTGGGGTTGCACTTCATCATATTATATGCCCCTTCTCCTTGTATGAGTGTGTCCCTCTTGATTGTGCTATCTAGAACTTGACTTGAAACCGTGTTAAAACTTGAAAATTTTTGTCTACACACTTGACTATGATTAAGGCATTTTAGGCATGTTTTCAAGCCTCTGATTGTTGAATGAAAGCTTCCTCTAGTTGCCCCTTTTGAGCCTGAACTGAAATTAATATTCTTGGTACCCTTGTGATTGCTAAATATGACAGTACCTTTTAGAGCATGTCTAAGGGAGCAATTAGTTGTGAATCTTGTGTGATTTGTGTGGTGCTTGAAATTGGGACCTCTTCTGTTATTTAAATTCCTCCCCAGTAATTACTGCAAAAATCTCAAATAAAAAAAAATAAAAAATAAAAATAAAAAAATAACAGAAGAGGAGCAAAATAAAAAGGTGTGGAAAGCACAAAAAGGAAAAATGGATTGCTCCGCTTATGCTGCTTTAAAAGGGTTGTTTTTATTGTTCATTATTTTAGCCCTTGAATTTCCACTTTCTTGTTTTTATCCCACCTTACAAGAAAAATCCCATGGCCACGTTACAACCTTGTGAAGACCTTTTGATTCTTGTGTGTTTTCATAAATTATATGCTGAGATTTGGTTAATAGTCAAGCTTATGGTAGAGCACTTTCATGGATGGATTTGAGCGATTTGTCATAACCTTTAAACACTTTGAGAGTGGTAAGGAGAGTGCCCCTATCAGTGAGAGACATGATTTCAGAGAGCCTGATTCTCTAATTGGACTTGATTTTGGTTGTCCCTATTGCCTTTATTAGCCTTTAGCCTATTGCTTGAATTGGCTTTTATCTTGGGTTCCTTATTTGTTGCATCTCTTGTTTCTATGCTTGTCTTTGGCCACTGCAATTGCTTGAGGACAAGCAAGATTCTAAGCTTGGGGTAATTTGATGCGTTCATTATAGCATATGGTTTGTTGTTAGTTTTGCATTGCATAGTAGTCATTTTAGTGGTTTTTACCCATAGTTCTCATGCATTTTGCTTGGTTTAGATAATGCACTTGATTTGAGTTCAATTGTGCAGGAAAGAAGGTTATTGGCCTAGGAAAGTGGAGCTAAATCACTTAGACGGATGTTGCAACCAACTCAGAGGCCAAAATACCAAAATATGGCAAGATTTAAGAGTAGCACGGCTGCCGTGTTCTAGCCCACTACCGTGCCTTGGTGGATGTGAAGAAATTCAAGTTGAGCAAGCGATGTAAAACACGGACGGTAGTGTTTTCCAAAGACGACCGTGCCCATGCTTCCTTCTGCGTGTTGAGGTTCTCGAGCAAAGACGGCCAGGCCGTGCCAGGCTCCACGGCCGTGCTGCGACTCGGTCCAGACTTGTATTTTGCGCGTTTTGACTTATTTTTGAGAGGTTTTTCAACCCTTTTTGTGGGAGAACTATAAATAGACTGAGAAAACATTGACCTAGAGTGGTTTTTTCCTGGAGATTGAATCTAGAACAAAGGATCAAGGCAAATTTGAGGAATCAATGGAGTCTTTGGCTATTTCTTCATCTCAATTGATTAGTTTCTTCTCTTCCATGAGGAGCTAAACCTCTTGTACTAGGGTAAGATGAACTTTGTGGATCCTTCTATGTAATCGAATTCAGAATTTCAATGCAAGTATGATTTATGTTATTTGATCATTTATCTCTTTTCTTAATGCAATTCGGTGCTTGATCACCATTGGGTTGAACTAGAGTTTTAGCATCAATTGGAAAATTGAAGTTTTAAACTTGCCTTTGGATAATTTGACATGCTTAATTAGGTTATAGGAATATAATTCTTGGGGTATGAGTTTGTATGAATCTTTATTCGTCATGCTTGATTAAATTAATTTGGACCTAAGGAATTAGGACTCGTTTATTTAATCAAAGGGGTTAATAGATAAGGGATTTTCATTAATCTAAACTTGTGGATTTGAACTTCAAATACATTATCATTGCTTGCATTGGAATAGAATTCAAGAGCATAAAGGTTGAAACAAAGGGATTCGAGCCCTAGTCACTTTTATTCTCCTTAATATCCAAATATATTGTCTTGTTAGTTACTGATTTTGTTGCTAAACACGAATTACAAACTTTTCAAATACCTTCGTATTCGTCAATAGTTCAATTAGTTACCCCTTTTGTTTAGTTAATAATTGGTCACAATCCCTGTGGTTTCAATCTTTTATTACTTAACGACGAAATTGTACACTTGCGATTTTGCCTCACCAGTAGGTTCAGCAATCTTTGTAGAGGCTTCCTCAGCAGCAGTGTCATCTTCTTCTTTGATATTCCTGATTATTTCAAAAGTACACAAACCCATTCTAACTAGGCTTGCTTCCTAAAAACAACACCAGTACCTTTAGCGTTTCTGCGAAAGTACTTTTCTTGTCCAGCAGCATCCAACTGCTCTAGCTTATCAACAATCCTTTGTTTCCTCATCAGTTCAGAGAGGAGAACACCATAAGGAATAGTCTTATTGATTTTTTTATCTACTACAGAGTCGAATCTAGAGGTTCCAACGGCATTCTTCAAGGTATTCATCAATAACCTGGGAAGGTTGATGACTGTACCAACAACATAATGCCTCTTGATGAATTTTTGTTCACGGTTCATAATGTCAGATGAATCGGCCTTCAGTATCACACACTTTGGGATGAGTTTATGAAGAACCCTGAAGAGATTCTTCAAATACACAACATTTAGAGGCTTTCATGAAGCCTTGAGTGCATTGTAGTTCTCAAACAGAGCATCATCCACTACTTGTGGAGCACCAAACTGTGTTTCTCAGCCTTCAGAAAGTATCAACCCTTCATTAGGGCACCTTATGAGTTCAGGAATAATTTTCGGAGTGACTGCCAACTCAAAGCCAGCAACTTAGCCTTTGATAGTGCTTCTAGAGTAAGCCCTAATATTTTCCTAGAATTCCTTCACGGTGTTGATGAGAGCTTGTTTCTCCTCCCATTGAAAATATTCTCTCCAACCCATGAGAGTAATGTCTTATCTGAAATCAAAATCATATCTTGCTAGAAGGTCGAGATCAACCCGGTGCTCTATCAGCACTTTGCCTTCAGTCATGGTGTTGTAGGCAATAGTTTGAGAAATGGTCTTGACCGCCATTGATGCAGAGCAAAGAAACTTACGAGGAAAGTTTAAGAAGTTTTGAGAGAGAGGTTTTGGCAAACAGAGAGAGTACGAAAGTAGTGGAGTAATGGGAAAGTTTAAAAGGGATAGTGGGAAGGTTTTTATAAACCGTATCAATTTAAAAGAATAAATTAAAATAAAATAAAATAAAAGATTCATTTCATTAAATGCGCCGGTTGCCAAAAACAAAGGTTACCGCAGTAAAAACTTTATTGAAAACGTAAAATTAATCATGACTCAGTAGGTAGGATTGAGATGGTTCAGTTTGCACGCATTTGACACGTGTTTAAGAAGCAGATGCTGAGTCACATATGAGATTAGGCATAGAAACAGGACTTCAAAGTTTTTCAAAACCTGATGGAATGGCTCTGCTAGGGTTTCGTGACACGTAATCCTAATTCGGCTACCTTCGGCTTGCATAGCTTCCTCCATGGCTTCCAAGCCCATCTGTATGTGGCCTTGTCTTCAAGTCTCTCCTCCTCCTACCTCTGCGTCCCCTCTTCCGGCTCCTCCATCCCCTCCTCGACCGGTTGCACCCTCATCACCTTCTTTAACGCCCAACGCGACCGCACAAAAGAAAACGTTCGCTGCTGCACTTTCTAAATCTTGCGCCATACCTATTGATCTTCTTCCTAAACCTTTGATCAAAGGGGATTCCCTAGCGATCCAAATACTGGAAGAGGAGTATAGGGCAGGCCTTGAGGCCTGTAAGAATAACCTTCATGGTAGGTTAATACTCGTGAAGGGTGATGCACCTCTCAAAATCGTTGACTTGCGCAACAAGTTAGCATCGCTGTGGAGGCCTCTTGGTCAGTGGCATGTGGTATCGCTGGGTAAAGGGTTTTATGAGTTCTCTTTCTCCTCCCCTGATGACTTGCGGTGTGTTTGGTCATCAGGGTCTTGGTCTCTTAAACCTGGTATCCTTCACCTTTCAAGATGGCAGCCGGACTTTCATCCCTCTTTACAAGGGCAATCTCGCACTCAATGTTGGATTCGCATACTTGGTTTACCACAAGAATATTGGCGCCCCAAAATATTGTTCTCTATTGCTCGTGGTGTAGGTATACCTATCGCTTTGGATGAGGCTACCCTCAATAAGACCTACGGTCACTTTGCCCGTGTGTTGGTTGATTTGGACCTCAAGGATGATTTCTTGCGATCGCTGCTTGTTGAAAGGCATGGTCATGCCTTCAATGTTTGTTTAGAATATGAGAAGCTTCCCATTTTTTGCTCCATATGCAAAACAATTGGCCACTCAATTCAATTGCAAGAAACAAAGGCTTCTCTCTTGATTGCTGTGCCGGAAACATGCTCGAGTCTTGGTCATGGAAAGCCTCTTTCAGAACAACAAGGAAAACACCAATCATGCTCACAACTCGAATGCTGCTTTGTCCCCTGTGATCAATGCTCCTGTTGATGTTGCTAACACTGTGCTCCCTGTGATTGATGGATCGGTTGTGGCACATGTCGCTCCTGACATGCATGCCAATGATAACAATGATGATGGTAATCAAGACTTTGGTGGTAATCATGGTGATGCTGATGGCAATCAACATTTTGATGATAACCAAGGTGATGATGATTCGGTGGAGGTCATTTATGATGAGACTGTGGCTGTTTCTTTGGCTGTTGTGATCCCTCCTATGCCTACCCAACTTGTTGTTAATGAACCTGTGGCCTCTCATGTTGGCACCCCTTTGCCTTCTCAAGTTCCACAAGCGGATGTTGTTACTCCACAAGTGGTTGAGGACTCTGTGAGCTACTCTCATTCTCCAGATCATGTTTCTGCAACAATTCAATCAGAGGAGAATACTTTGGCAGATGTTGCTTTAGGTAAGGCAGTTTGTAAACCAGTTTTTGATGATTTACCAGAACATGTCAAGACAGATATGATCATTGCCTCAAAATTCTGGGCGCAAGCTAATGCTAATGATAGCATTGCTGATGCTACTTCTACTCATGAGGAAGGGGATGAGTCTTTCACTAAGGCTTTAACCAAATCTCAGAAGAAAAAGATTAAGAAGCAAAAGCAAATTACTTCTAGAGCAACCGGCTACCTAACCCGATCAAGGGCTGGTCAGCAATAGTTTCCTCAATGAAGCTTCTATATTGGAATGCCCGTGGTGTTGGCAATCCAGACACCAGATCAGTTATTCGTAAGCTTTGCTCCATTCACAAGCCAGATTTCCTTTTCATTTCAGAACCGTGGATTGCCTTTTCTCAAGTCCCTTTTGGGTTTTGGGACTCTTTACAGCTGAAGTTCATTGTTACTAATCAAAGAGGTGATCTTCTTCCTAATCTTTGGTGTTTTTGCTCTATTCATCTTTCTCCTTCTGTGCTTTCTATCACTGACCAGCAAGTTTCTTTCCAAATTTCTGTGAATAACAAAAACATGTTCTTGGCTGCCATCTATGCCTCCATAAGCTACATTCGCAGGAAATCTCTTTGGCACTCGCTTTGCATTTGCGGCAAAGACACCTGACCACGGCCCTTGGTGTTTTTAGGGGACTTCAATCTTTGTGCTCGGCTCTCATGAGCAACGGGGTAAGGTACTCCTTCCAAGTTGTCTTGCAAAGATTTCTTGGGTGGGTCGACCTTGGCAACCTCACTCATTTAAACACTCGTGGAGCTCTTTATACTTGGTCTAACAATAGAAGAGGCGACTCTCTCAATCGAAAAAGATTGGATAGAGTGATTTGCAATGATGATTGGATTAATGCTTGGACTAGTGTTCTTTGCTGCACTCTTACCAAAAGTCGGTCGACCATCATCCTATTCTCCTTATTGCTAAACATGATAGCAAAGGTCTTTGGATCTTCCTTCAAGTTCTTCAAAATGTGGTCAGAGCATGATGATTGCCTTAGGCTTATCAAAGAAGTTTGGCAAACCCCTATTGCTGGTTGTCCTATGTATGTTCTCTCTCAAAAGCTCAAGAGGTTGAAAGCTAGTCTCAAAGAGTGGAATCGTACTGTTTTTGGTGATGTCAATCTAAAGGTGCAAGCTGCTTTCACTGCTGTCAATGATGTCCAGCAGCAAATTGATAGATTGGGGGGAAATGATGACCTCTTGAATCATGAACGAGATGCTCGATTCTGACAATGAGCTTTGAACTATGAGGAACTCTTTTGGAGAGACAAGGCCCGTATCAAGTGGCACACTCAAGGAGATCGCAACACTGCTTTCTTTCACAAAACTTCTAAAATTAAGGCTGCTACAAAAAGCATCTCTGTCATGCGCAATGCAGATCAGCTGCTGGATAATCCTGAGGCCATTACTGAGCACATTTTGCAGTACTATTCTGGTTTGTTTAATGCTGATTCTTGCCCTTAGAATTCTAAATTTGTCACCAACATCATTCTTCATCTTGTTTCTAATGATGACAACATGTTGCTCTCCAATTTGCCTAGCCAAGAGGAAGTTAAAAATGCTGTTTTCTTTCTTAATGGGGATAGTGCCCCTGGTCTGGATGGGTTTGGAGGCCATTTCTCCCACCATTATTGGGATGTCATTCATGTTGATGTCTACAATTCTGTTTTGCAATTCTTCAAGCATAGTTGGTTGCTTCCCAACCTTAATTCTAATATTGTTGTGTTGCTTCCCAAAGTTTATGGTGCTGATCGTATTGAGCATTTTAGACCAATTGCCCTTGCCAACTTTCAATTTAAGATTATTTCTAAAGTGCTAGCTGATAGGCTTGCACAAATTGTTCCCAAGATTGTTTCTCATAACCAGAGAGGATTTGTTCAAGGCAGAAACATCTCGGATTATGTCTGTCTAGCTTCTGAGGTTGTGAACATGCTGGATAAAAAGTCTTTTGGTGGTCATTTGGCTTTGAAGATTGACATCAAGAAGGCCTTTGACACCTTAGATTGGAATTTCCTGATGGTAGTCCTCAAATCTTTTGGTTTCAATGACAAATTTTGCACGTGGATTAATTGCATTCTCCATTCGGCAAGATTATCCATTACTGTAAATGGTCAATCTGCTGGATTCTTTTCTTGCAATAGAGGAGTTAGGCAAGGTGATCCTCTCTCCCCCCTTCTCTTTTGTATTGCTGAAGAAGTCCTCAGCCGTGGCATTACTAAGTTGGTGCAAGATGGCAAGTTTCAATTAATGAATGGCCCTAGGGGTTTTACTATGCCTAGTCACATTTTGTGTGCCGATGATATTTTGGTTTTTGGCAGGGCATCTCAAAGTAGCTTGAGGCATTTGATGGACTTTTTTCACAAATATCTTTGCTTTTACGGACAAAGATATCGGCGAGGACAAGTCGAAGTTTTATCATGGACACATCTCAGCTAGCAGGCAGATCCACATTGCAAGTATTCTTGGCTTCAAAGCTGGTGACATTCCCTTCATCTATCTTGGTGTGCCTTTATTCAAGGGGAAGCCAAGGAAGACTCATTTAATGCCTATTGTTGAGAAAGTCAAGTGTAAGTTTGGGGTTTGGAAGGGTGCGCTCCTCTCTTTTATGGGCCTGCACAACTTATCAAGTCTGTCTTTCAAAGCACTTTGATGTCTGACTTTCGATTTTACTCTTGGCTTTGCTTCCCTTCTCAAATTGGTGGATGGTGGTTGAAGAATTTCCTTTGACTGGCAAGCATCTCCTCTAAGAAACCAAAGGATCGCCGCATGGTCTAAAGTTTGCAAGCCCACTAGTTGTGGTGGTTTGGGCATTCGATCTTTAACTTCTGTTAATAAAGCTGGTATTCTTAAGCTTGGTTGGGATTTCTCTTCTTCTTCTTTGGAATGATGTCATCTTATGAAAGCTAGAACCTTTAAAAATTGCAAGATGATTTCCTATCATATCAATTCCACTATTTGGGCAGGTATCAAACATGTCATTCCCACTATTTTAGTCAATTCCTCTTGTCATATTGGCTCAAAGTTCTGTTGTCAAATTTTGGCGGAGACAAGTGGTCAGTCGATTCAATTGCTAACAGGTTGCAAATTCCTGTCAATCTTCATTGCAACTTCACCACCAAAGTGAGTAATTTCATTGTGGACAACAGCTGGTGCATTCCTGGTCCTATATTATCCTATATTCCTGGTCTTAAAGAGGAAATTGAGGCTGTCATTATTCCTAAAATCAGTTTTCCTGATAAGCTGGTTTGGGATCACTCTAACTCGGGCCACCTATCCTTCAAAGATGCTTATGATTTTTATGAGCATAGTGATCAGGTCCAGCCTTGGTCTAAGCTTATTTGGAGGCCTTGTATCCTTCCTTCTAAGACTTTTGTCTCTTGGAGGATGCTGCATAATCGGTTACCAACTGATGACCACTTAAGAGGAGTTGGCTCCATTTATCCTTCCATGTGCTCTCTTTGCAATCAGGCTGCTGAGACCTCTAACCATTTGTTCCTTCATTGTGATTATGCTCAATCTCTTTGGTCTTGGATGAGTAGTGTCTTTCATTGTGCCATTGACACTTCTTCTGCTGCCTCAGTTTTTCTCAGCTGCAATAATACTTGGAGCTCTCAAGTGTTAGATTTAATGGTGGCTTGTATCTCTTTTACTATTTGGTCTATTTGGCATAGTCGCAATCATGCCAGATTTGAGAATTCTCATATTCCCTCCAATGTAGTCATCAGCGGATCATCTCCAATGTTGCTCTGGTGGGAAGGTCGATAAAGGCATAGCTTACCCCTCGAGTCCTCTATTCTAAGCTCTTTCGGTGTTAATCCGCATCTTGTCAAGGCTCTGTGGTCACTCAGGTTATCCGCTTCCACCTTTGTCATTTGGATGAAATGCACATCGATGGTCTTTGCCTTTGGTTCTCTGGTGTGGCGGCTTGTGGTGGTATTTTTCGTGATAAGTCTGGCGGTTTAGGTTGTTTTGCCAAGCATCTTGGTATTCTTGATGCTTTCCATGCTGAGCTCCATGGTACCATGTTAGCAATTGAGATTGCTCATTCCAGGGGTTGGCGCAATCTCTAGCTTGAATGTGACTCTATTTTAGTTGTCAAGGCTACCAAGAACCCCTCTTTGATTCCTTAGCAGCTAAGCAATAGGTGGAATAACTGTTTGAATCTTGCTAAAAATATGCATTTCCTCTGCTCTCATATTTACCGGGAAGGCAATGCTTGTGCTGACAAGCTCGCCAACTTTGCCATCAATCACCACAATTTTCATTGGTGGGACTCCATACCTAATTTTCTAGGCATAGATTTCTTTAATAATAGGTTTGGTTTTCCGGCCTATAGATTTGTCTAGTCCCCTTCTTTGGGCTCCGCTGTTGCTCTGTTGCTTCATGGGTTTTGGCCTAGTCCCCCCATCGCTTCTTTGTTCTCTTTTTTCCTTTTTTCTCAATAAAAACAGGGAGGAGTACTCTTTTTCCTTCTAGATGTTTTTTCCCTGAGGAGGGTTTTGCATCAGAAGGTTTTAACGAGGCTCCTTACCTTCACTTAAAAAAAAAGGCATAGAAACAGATGTTGACTGACGCGAAGAGCATGCTAAACTAGATGCTTGATTAACCAGATGCAGAGATGCTATCAAATGCATATTATCAGCAGATGCACATATTGCACCAAATACTGAGATTAAACACTCACTCATTTATAAGATGAAAGTTTAAATTTCTTCTTATAAAATTGAATCTATCTTCAGCAAGGGGTTTAGTAAAGATATCAGCCCATTGATAGTCTGTATCAACGAATTTTATTTCATGTACACCCTTCTGAACATAGTCTCTTATGAAGTGATGTTTAATTTCAATATGCTTTGCACATGAATGCAAGATGGGATTCAAGATGGGATTATTAGTAAGACATATAGTAGAGTAGAAGTATTGTCATAGAAGATAGGAATGTTACTCTCTTTAATTAGGTAGTCCTCAAGTTGATATTTCATCCACAGAAGTTGAGAGCTACAACTTGCTGCTGAGATGTATTCACCTTCTGTTGTTGATAGTGCTATTGTGCTTTGTCTTTTGCTTGACTAAGACACAAGATTTGTTCCAAGAAATTGGCAGCTTCCACTTGTGCTTTTTCTTTCAATCCAGCCTCCAGCAAAGTGAGTATCACAAAAACATACTAATTTGTAATCTTTTGATTTCTTATAAAGCAAACCAAGATTATTAGTTCCTTGTAAATATCTAAAAATTCATTTAACAGCATTTAAGTGTGATTCTCTAGGATCAAATAGTAACCTAGCACACAGGCAGATGTTTTATATGATATCAGGTCTTGAAGTAGTGAGATACAGAAGTGAACCAATCATACCTCTGTAGAGCTTCTAGTCTACCTTCTTACCATTTTCATCTTTGCATAGGACGCAAGTAGGATGCATAAGTGTGCTCATTGCCTTACAATCTACCATGTTGAACTTTTTGAGCAATTCTTTGATGTATTTGCTTTGATGAATGTAGATGCCATCATTGCATTGCTTTATTTGAATTCGAAGGAAGAATTTTAATTCTCCCATCATGCTCATTTCAAATTCAGCCTGCATCAACTTAGAAAATTCTTTGCAATTTGAAATTTTCTAAACAGAGTAGTGTCCACCTGTCCTCTTGTGAAACCATTTTCCATTAAAAAGGAACTTAGTCTATCATACCAAGCTCTAGGAGCTTGTTTAAGACCATATAGTGCCTTTTTTAAGTTTAAAGACATGTTCTGGAAAGTCTATGTCTTCAAAACCAGGTGGTTGTTTCACATACACTTCCTCAATTATGAAACCATTCAAGAAAGCACTTATAACATCCATTTGATAACGAATTATTTCATGATGTCCAGCAAATGAAAGTAAGATGCAGATAGCTTCTAACCTTGCATAGCTAGAATCCAACCTTCATCTTGCAGTGCTTCATCAATCATTTTAGGTTCCAGCTCAGAGGGTAGTGCAAGATCAGTGTGCTCTTTGAAAGAGGATCTTGTTCTCACTTTGTCTTCTGGTTCCCCAATGATTTGATCTTTTGTGTGATAGGTTTTGATGTGCCAGTTCCTTCTGGTTTCAGCTTCTGTCTGGTTTGATTCTTTTGTTTGGTGATCTGCACCAGATGTTGGTTCTGCAGGTTCATTATTTGTTTCTCCAATATCTAAACCTGAAAATAGCTCATCTAGCTCTGACATTTCAGTGTCAGGCTTCTTATCATCAAAGTTCACATGAATGGATTCTTCCACTGTCATAGATTCTTTGTTGTATACTCTAAATGCTTTTGAGCGTTCAAAGTATCCCAAAAAGATATCTTTGTCAGCTCTGGAATCAAACTTACCAAGTTGACCCTTAGTATTCAAAATACAGCAAGTACACCCAAAAGAGTGAAAATATGAAATATTGGGGTTTCTACCTTTCCACAGTTCATATGGAGCCTTTTTCAAGATAGGCCTTATGTATATTCTGTTTTGAATATAGCAGCCTGTGTTTACTGCTTCTGGAAAAAAATGTTTCGCAAAACCTGCTTCATTGATCATGGTTCTGGCTATCTCTTGGAGAGACCTATTTTTCCTTTCTACAACACAATTTTTTGTGGTGTTCTAGGAGAGGAGAAATTATGGGAGATACCATTTTCTTCACAAAATTTTTGAAAGCTTTCATTTTCAAATTCTCCCCCATGATCACTTCTAATAGAAGAAATACAAATTCTCTTTTTCATTTTGAACAGTTTTACAGAAAACAACGAACACCTTGAATGATACATCCTTGTGAGCAAAGAATTTAACCTATGTCCATCTAGTGTAGTCATCTATAATGACCAATCCGTATTTCTTTTTTGTCAAAGAAGTTGTCCTTGTGGGACCAAAAAGATCAAGATGCAAAAGCTCAAGTGGTCTAGAAGTGAAAACAACATATTTAGATTGAAATGAAGTTTTCAATTGTTTTCCTTTTCGACATGCCTCACATAAAGCATCAAATTGGTATCTAAGATTTGGTAAGCTGGCATGACCTAATCTTTTGTGCCAAGTCCATCGCTCTTCATCGACAGACATAAGACACTTGACATCTTGTTTTTGTAAATCAAAGAGATCAACTTTATAAATATTGTTTTTCCTCTTTGTAGTAAAGAATATAGAGCCATCTTTTTGACTTTTTACTACATAGCCTTTTTCATTGAATATAACATCATAACCACTATCACACAATTGACATATGCTAAGTAGGTTATGCCTTAGGCCTTCAACATATAATACATTATCAATAGAAGGAAGAGAGTCTTTACCAATGCGACCAATTCTAGTTATTTTACCTTTTTGGTTTCCACCAAAACCAACAAATGCATCATCTTTAAACTTCAGCTCATGGAACATATGCTTTTCTCCCATCATGTGACGCGAGCATCCACTGTGTAGGTACCAAGACTGGTGTGTTGACTTTGTTGCTAAGCATATCTGCAACATAGATTATTTTATCTTTAGGTACCCAAATCTTCTTGGGTCCTTTCTTGTTAGTTCTTGAAGGATACTTGTCCTTCTTCATTTTGAAAGCAGAGCATCCACTTTTCAAGTGACCATACTTTTTACAATATGTGCAATGCAAGTTTTCACTGTGATCATTAGTGTCATCAGATGCAAGATGTGTATTTTGTAAAGTGGGTCCATCTTATTTGTAGCCAAGACCTTGAGTTCTCGTTTTACTAACACTCCAAATCATTGAATCTTGTTTGCTACGTGTCACACTTTCAGCAAGAAACTTTTGAAAAGTGTTTTCATAATCATTTGACTTGCATTTTGAACTTCCTTCAGCTTGTGAGCTTTCAGTCACCAGACGGTGATTTTCAGCTTTTAGCTTCTTGTTCTCTTCATTGAGTTTTGTATTTTCATCATTCAAATTTGGAATTCTTTTAATAGTTTTGAAAATTCTTTTTCAAAGCTTTGTACTCAATGGAGAGAGTGGAAGAATCCTTAAGAAGTTCATCAAAAGCATTTTGAAGTTCAGAGTAAGAATCATGATTTACCTCTTTAGATTCTTCTTCAAACTCTGAATATGTATTAGCCACAAGGGCAACATTTGCTTCTTCTTTATTCTCATCATCTTAAGAGGAAGATGAGTCCAGGTCTTCCTATGTTGCCATGAGACCTTTTTTCTTGCCTTTGAAGGTGTTCTTCGTAGGCTTCTCCTTGTTGAGTTGTGGACATTCAGATTTGAAATGGCCCCGGCCTCTTACTTTCATAGCAAATGATTTGACTTTTGTCTTTGCTTTCCTTCTTATCCTTGTAGCCTTTCTTTTGAAACTGTCTTCTGAAGTTTCCTTTCTTCTTCCACATTCGTTGGATCTTTCTAGATATAAATGAGAGCTCATCGTCTGATCCGTCACTGTCTTCTTCAGAGACTTCATCTTCTGATTCCTCCTCATCTTGTAGTGCTTTAAAAGAAGTGGCTTTGTTTTGTTGACCATCAGAGCAATAGACTTGCTCTTCTTCACAGGTTCTTCTTCATTTAGCTCAAGTTCATGAGCTTTTAAGGAGCTTAGAAGATCTTCAAGGCAGAGAGTGCTAAGATCTTTAGCTTCTTAAATAGTAGTGACTTTAGATCTCCACTGCTTGGATAGACTTCTTAGGATCTTTCTCACATGGTCAGCAATAGTATAACTTTTTTCCAAGGGCTTTTAACCCATGAACCAGTGTTTGGAATCTTCCAAACATTTTCTCAATGTTTTCATTTTCTTCCATCTTAAATAACTTATATTGGCGAACCAACATGCTAGCTTTAGTTTCTCTGACTTGAGTAGAGCCTTCATAAGATAGAACAAGGAATCCTAAATTTTCTTGGCAGTATCACTTTTACCACATTTCTCATATTCTTTTTCTGACATAGCACAAATGAGAATATATCTAGCTTTTTGATTCAGCTAATATTTCTTTTTCTAGTCATCATCCCATTTGTCTCTAGTCAAGATAGTACCATCATCAATAGTAGGAATGGTAAACCCAGTTTCAACCATTTCTCAATATGTTGAGATTCATAGAAACTTTTAATCTTGTTCTTCCAGTAATCAAAGTTTTCTTCAGTAAATAGAGGAGGATGGTTTGTAACACCCTAATTATCTAACGCTTATATTATTATGAGACGATAAGATTTCAAAACGTTTGGTAAAATAAGTCGGGTTTCTTTTCAAAACGAATTGTTTTGATGATTAATTAAAAATATTTCTCTCGATAAAATAACTAAGTTTATCAATCAGTTCATAAATAATATGACATGTACGAGAATCATTTTTGTGATAAATTCAAAATTTCTAAACTCCATTTATTTATACAGGTCAAAACCTTAAACATTAAAACCATTACGCAACGACATTTCTTTGTTGATACAAAACCTTACACAATTATTATACCATGTCACAACTTGATTTAAAATACCTTTACAAAACTTAATACAATACCTTTATACTTTATTTACAATTACACCTCCAAATCTCAATACAATTAACCATCTTCATACTCCCAGCCAGTTAACTAAAAAAAAATAAATGGAAATGAATGAGATAAAAATCTCAACGAGTGTTCCCACACACACGCACCCGACAGTTAAAAAGAAAGGCATGCAAAGGAGGCAAGTATTCATGCAACAGGCATAATAAAACCATAAAACAACTTGAATCATTTGGCACATAAGGCAAACCACATTAAATCAACAGCAACCAATGTTCCATTCATACAAGTACAAGGTCACTTCCATTTCAAAAGCACATAGCTCAAGCACGAAGCCAAGTTAATCTTAACAACGAATGCTAATTGGTTAACGGTCCTACGTTGGCAACCGGCTAATGCGAACCTAACATCTACTCCGTCGAAATCTTCAGGATCCTTTTCACTCTAGGTGAGCGGATGAGAGTGCCCTCAACATCTAGAGATACAGACTGAGTCTAGCCAGGGTGATCCAGTGTATAAATAGGACACCCCAGCAATGCCCTGCCTTTACGTAAGACCCCCTACTGACAACTACCCTCAAGGTCGAGCAGAGCTCCTCATAGCCATCTCTGAACTGTTCCCCATGAAATCGTTTGCTCACCACCCAAAAGACACTACATAAATAATGCATGGAAACTACCCTATGTGTCAATCCAATCTAGTGATTAAACCGTAATCACAACCAATCACATTGGCAACCGGCCTACATGTCAATCTTGAGGTACCACTACGTCAGTACGTCGACGAAGTTCCCTCTAATCCAAAACCAATCCAAACAAACAATCCAAATGGAAAAACTAAGTGGGACTAAGCTAGAAAACAACATATCAATTCGTCATAATTTCTGCAAAATTTAAATACAACAATTGCTACAGCATCCAGTCCAACAACGAACATCAAGTTATAAGCAGAGTATCATCACATCATAACTAATATATATATATATATATATATATATATATATATATATATATATATATATATATATATATATATCAGAGCCTGATGGGGAAGTAGGAGTGTGTTATTAAGTTTGAATGCTTGAGTTACTTCTCTGTTGTACTTAATATGATTAACCATGTTAAAGTTCTAAGATCTGGGAAATACATTACTGTTTATTGTGACGAACATAACAATGCAGGTTACTATTTATTGTTCTAGTGAACGTCATGATGAAGGTTACTGTTTACTGATATGAACTTATGCAGTGTTATACTCGAATCTAATGTTCTGGGTTCATGATGTTACTGTTCTGGACTGTTCAGTTATATGCGGATGTTCTTTAACTTAAACATGATTAAAATGAAAAATGCTTTAGGTAATAGCAATCTTTCAGTATCTGGTGGAAGTATGTTGTTTACTTAGGATTTGCCAATGATCTAAAAACTTTTTTATTCACAAGTTTATTTGAAAACCGATAGGATCAGTTTTTGGAAAAAATAGTTTTTAACTAAAAAGAACTAAAGTGATAAGATCTCATGAGAGATGGAAACCAGGCTTAGTAAAGGCAAGGAGCTGGGAAAAGGCAATGAGTAAGTCCTGACGGATAGGGCAGTGGAAGGCCGACAAGTACCGCTCTGAAGTTGAATGACTGGTAGAGATCTGGAATGGTTTTTAGAGCTTTAGTTTTGTTCGAAAATATTTTGGAAAAATCCTCGATCTGTTTTCTTTTAATCTTTGAAAAGGCAAGTATTAGTATCTTCATAACTCTTTGATAATCTGAAAGTATTCTATTAGCCTTAGTTTTGATAAAGTCAGCACGAGCATATACTTTACAGATACAGCTTTAATATCATTTACTTCGGAATGATTTCTGAGTTACATTGTCGTTTATAATCTTTAAATACTTGTAACTGAAGTTGTGATTAGTAGGGATAATATTTCAGTATACTAAAAATTGTTTTTAAGAAACAATATTCTTTGGTAATTATTTTCCCATGGATCTAAAGCAAGTATACCCGGTTAAACATAGTTAAGTATGTTAGATTGTAACTGTTGATTTATTCATTCTTAATACCAGTATCCCTATCAGTACTAGATGATGGCGAAGATATCAATGGGTGAGGAAGGCTTATTAAGATTGTTTGTTTCCTGATCTTTGGTTGTTTGTCTTGCTTTTATTCTACTCTTTCCACTTCTTGTGTTATTTCTGTGTTATTTCTTTTTTCTACAATCATGTCTTACTCTGACAATCAATCAATCTATTCAAATATGTCTTTTGACAATCAATCAGTTTATTCCAAACAATCTTATCAATCCTTGGCCTCCCATTGGTCTAAACAATCTTCTCAATTTTTAGATTATTCTGATAATCAATCTCAATCTCAATCTTTTGATAATCAATCTATTATGTCTTCTAATTTTGAAGATCAATTTTCCAATCAAAAATTTTTCAATTTTTCTGATAATAGCCTTGAGATGGCCAGATCCGTCTTCAAGAAGAACTTGCAGCTTCTTAGGAAAACTAAGAAAAAGCAAGGAGACAGTTTTTACAAATCTGTCTGTTCTGCTATTCAATCTGCTCGCAAAGAGATTCAATCTACCAAAAAAGACTCTAAGACTAATAAGTCATTAGTCGATAAAACCAGGTCTCATCCATCTGGTCAGAGTCTCAATCTTTCTAAGACTAAATATCCTTTAGTCGCCAAAATTATTTCTCGATTTCGGAAATCTGAGAAAGTCAAAACTTCTAAGACTAAGAAAAAACTTTTAGTCTCTGAAGACAAGTCTGGATCTATACCTAGATCTAGATCTAAATCTCTTCACATGAGTGAAAAGATTCAATCTGCCAATTTACAACAAAAGGTAGGTAGTGAAACCTATAGAGTTACTTCTGATAGTCTAGTTAAGGCTAGCCAGTTAGAATCCTCTAGTTTACCTACTGATACTTTTCAATCTGAAGAAAATGTAGAGGTACCTTTAGAACTAGTTTTAGTTTCTCAGGAACCTTCTATAGTAGAAACTCCAGTAGAAGCCTTATTAGGTTCTCAAGAGTTATCTTTAGTTTCTTCAACCAAAATTCAATTAGGCGATAATCTTAGAGATGTTCCCATAGAACCTCTTAGCGCCATCCAATTAGCATTACCTCCCTCTCCAACCCAGGATGATAGGTTATGTATCAATTGTCAATCTCCTAACCAGATTAGGATAGAATCCAATTTTCAAAACATTAGTATGCTAGGTCAAACTTGGATAGGTCATCTTTGGTCAGACACTAGTCAACAACCTCTTATCAATCTTAGGCTTGATCCTCTAGATCCTCTTTCGGTGGAAATAGAATCCAATCTTAAGTTTGATAACAAGCCCAATCAATTAGGTTTAACCTGTGCTAGTAAGTCCAGACCCAAACCTAAATCCAAATACAATTACTACCCTCCTAGACCCAAACCTCAGTATAGGAAGAAAGAGATTTCTGACCTTGAGGCCCAGTCCGTTAAGGAGAATAGTAATCAATCCAAACCAAATAGTATCTGTCTAGAGTGTGGTAAGTCTGGCCATAAGAGTAGATATTGTTGGTTAGCCAAGAAAAACCTCAAACAGTCTGTGATTAAGATTAATAATCTTATTCTTGAAAACTTTTGGGAAAAGGAATGTTTTTCTGAAAATCCTAAATTTCAACACAGTCAAAAGGTTTTTAGCCAATTTTATCTTTCAATCAAATCAATTTTCTAGAAGAAGATTTTGTTAATACCAATTTAATTGATATTCAAAATCTTCGTTCTAAAATAAAAACTTTAAAATCTGAATTAGAGGTTTTAAAGCAATCTCCCAATTTGCAAAATGATGATAGTTCTTCTGAAATTATTAACACTGTTAATAAAATTCAAAAGTTCTATATCAATATCAAGATCATTATAAGTGATTTTATGCTTGAAACACAGGCCTTTTTTGATACTGGTGCTGATTCAAATTGTATTTTGGAAGGGTTAATTCCTACCAAATACTTTGAAAAAACATCTGAGCAGCTCAGTACAGCCAGTGGCTCCAAGTTAAAAATCAATTATAAATTATCTTCTGCAACAATTCTCAATTAAACCCTTAGGATTGATACGTCTTTCTTATTGGTTAAATTAAAGAATAAAGTAATTCTTGGTACTCCGTTTATCAGATTACTTTTTCCTTTTCAAACTACTGATGATGGTATTATTACTCAGCATCTGGGAAAGCCAATTATTTTCAAATTTTTGAAAAAATCCATCACCAGAATAATCAATTCAATCTCTTTCAAAAAGAATCAAATTGATTTTTTTCTTAAAGAAGAAATTTCTTTTAAGACTATTGATTTTCAATTACAACAATCTGGCGTTCATGATAAGATTAATAATCCTTTGAACCAGATTCAAAATTCAATCTGTTCCGATTCACCTAATGCATTTTGGGAAATGAAGCAACACGTTGTTGAACTTCCTTATGAAAAGGATTTTTCTGAAAAAGAAATCCCCACAAAAGCTAGGCCAATCCAAATGAATCAGGAACTCCTTCAATTTTGCCAATCTGAGATCAAAGATTTACTGAATAAAGGTCTTATTCGTAAATCCAAGAGCCTTTGGCCTTGTTCTGCCTTCTATGTCAATAAGCAAGCTGAGATAGAAAGAAGAACACCTAGGTTGGTGATCAATTACAAGCCGCTTAATCAAGCCCTTAGCTGGATTAGGTACCCAATCCCAAACAAGAAAGACCTCCTTAATAGGTTATATAAGGCTAGGATCTTTTCGAAGTTTGATATGAAATCTGGATTCTGGAAAATCCAGATCAATCCTAAGCATAGGTATAAGACTGCTTTTACCGTTCCTTTTGGCCAATATGAATGGAATGTCATGCCATTCGGCCTCAAAAATGCTCCTTCAGAATTCCAGAGAATTATGAATGACATTTTCAATCCTTACTCTAAGTTCATTATTGTTTACATTGATGATGTCTTAGTGTATTCTCAATCTATAGATCAGCATTTCAAGCATCTTGACATTTTCATACATATTGTTAAGAAAAATGGTCTTGTTGTTACTAAAACCAAAGTCAATCTCTTTCAGACTAAGATAAGGTTTCTTGGTCATAATATCCATCTAGGAACTATTGTTCCTATCAATCGTGCAATCAGTTTTGCTGACAATTTTCCTAACCAGTTAATTGACAAAACTCAATTACAAAGATTTCTAGGATGTCTTAATTACGTCTCTGACTTCTTTCCTCAATTAAGCAATCATATTAAACCACTCCATGATCGTCTCAAAAAGGATCCTCCTCCTTGGACTGATGTTCATACCAATATGGTCAAACAAGTCAAATCTCAAGTTAAAGACCTTCCATGTCTTTATCTTCCCAATCCTCTTTCAAAATTATTGAAACAGATGCCTCAGACATTGGTTATGGTGGCATTCTCAAGCAAAAAACTTCTTTTGGTAATGAGCAAGTGATTGCCTTTACTTCCAAGCATTGGAATTCTGCCCAGCAGAATTACTCTACTGTCAAAAAAGAAGTTTTATCAATTTCAAAATTTCAATCTGATTTGTTAAATCAAAAATTTTTGGTGCGTGTAGATTATAAGTCTGCAAAAGAGTTTTACAAAGAGATGTTAAAAATCTTGCATCAAAACAAATTTTTGCTAGATGGCAAGCAATTTTATCTATCTTTGATTTTGACGTTGAATACCTCAAAGGCTCCCAAAATAGTCTCCCTGATTACTTTACCCAGGAATATTTGCAGGGAATTGACACAAGCCGAAGTTGTTCAATGGTCACCAGATCTTCTTCCTCTCGGGGAAGAGGAAAGGACAAAGGTAAGTTAATTCTTGCCTCAACAGGTACAACAGGGCATTTGGCCCAAAAACAATCTGAGTCATCGACTCAAAACCAATCAGGGTCATCAACCCAATCTGGGTCATCAACCCAACACCAATCTGGATCTTTGATCCTACATCAATAAGGGTCTTCGACCCAAGCCCAATTAATCGGGTCATCCACCCGAACCCAACTTTCCAAAGGAACCCCCAATCAAAAGAAAGATGATTACTTCTTTCCAATCCAAACCCTTCAGGCCTTCCAACAGCAAGGACTGACCAAATTGCCAATCACCAGTTGGGCCAAAACCATCCAAGACAATCCTGCCCAAGATTTGGATCTTGTAATCCAGAGCCAAAAATTGGAGATTACTCAGGTTAATCCCAAACCAATCACCCAATCTCCCAAAAGCCAATATATCCCTAAACCAAATTACTGGCCCACAGTAGGTTTAGAACCCGAATTTTTGGATAAGGATATTAACAAAATCCCTTCAAAAATATTTCCCTCGGGATTCAATTATGTTCCAATGGTTTTAAACAAAACCCAATCTTTCTATGAACTTATCCTCATAGATTCTGAATCTGTTAAAATTAAACATTTTAGGGATTCACAAAATAATTCAATCATAACCCATTCAACTTTGCAGATATTGAATGTGTTAACTCCATCAGATTGGAGGCATAATCCTTCCAAGTGCAAGAAATTCTCAGGAGCTTTTAACCCAATGGGTTACTCTTCCTGGGACTATATCAAGGCCTGGGATCTCATGATCTTAGGATTACAAAACAAGTTTTTCAAGCACTCCTGGCTCATTTACTTTAAAACTGGAGCTAGGTATCAATTTCCAAACTGGTTCCTTCATTGGTGGCAGTTTTTTGGACCAATCCCAGAAATCCTTCCTCCAGAGGTTGAAGAAGGGTTCCAATTATTTAAAGCCAAATATGATCAATCAAAGGACAATCTTCCAATAGATTTAAATTTCTTTGTAAATTTTTCTTTGTCTTGGGTTTTTACCTGGCAATTTAAAATTCTTAAATCTATTGTACCAAATGCTCTTCCTTGGCTCCAACAAGAGGCCCTAGTCAAATGGTGGTCAGAATTTGATGGTTCCATAGCATCAAAAGAAGGTGTTAAAAACTGGTTTAGGAAGAACCCTAAACTTCTCAATTTTGCAGATGTATCAGTCTGCCATCTTCAGAATCAAAAGTCTCAAATATCAGCAGCTCTTTTGAGTTCTTCAACCGAGCAAGATATGCTGACCAATCTGGAGAACATTCTCCAATTATTAAAGCAGTCTCAAGAAAAGGATCCAGGCATGCCTTCATCCTCAAAACTTAAGCAGGTGCTCCAACCAGCTTCTCTTCAACCTGACTTTGAAGGCTCAGGAACAGAAGACCAATTTTATCAGAATGAAGATGACTGTTTCGACATTTTTCCATCTGATTTCAAAACAGCCAATTCTGATGACGAGTTTCTACCGTCCCCCAAGAAGGAGTAATAACTGGTCCAAATTTTCAATCTTTGTCTTTTGCAGGTACAGGAAAAGATTCTCCTCTGCTAAAGTCTCGCGCAATCGCCGCTGACAGTCTGTCAGACACTCAATTGGTCTATTGACCTCTAATCAATTACTTTTACTGTTTGGCACTATTTGTAACTTGTACTGTATCAAATAGTCTGTAATAGTTTAGGTTTTTAACCGGAACTATTCCGAATAGTAAATTTTCAATCTATAAAAGCAGTGCGTAGGTCAGCGTTAGGCACACTTTTATTCTCCCTCAATCTAGAGAGAGTTTGGAGAGAGGAGCTCTGAGTGAGTTCTCCCCTTCCCTTCTCCCTCAGCTATGTTATTTGCTTTCTGTCTTTAAGTTTTAATAAATAAAAGTGGGACCGATTTTGCTTTTATTTTTCAAAACTTAAAGACAGAAAGCAAATAACATAGCTGAGGGAGAAGGGAATGGGAGAACTCACTCAGAGCTCCTCTCTCCAAACTCTCTCTAGATTGAGGGAGAATAAAAGCGTGCCTAATAGGAAGATCAATGATCTTATCCTTGAGTTTGGAAGATCGAGATTGAAATTCATTTTGAAATCGCGGATCAGGAAAACATTTTGATCCTTTTTGATTTTGAAAATGAATATTTATTTTTGAAAAATAAACTGCAAGAGCATTCATGCAATTGAGTCTATCTTTTAAGTCACAGGATAGCCAAAGGTTATCCATCAGACATTGTTGAGTTTGATTGAGATTTATACCTGCCAAGGGAACAAATCTCCTTTGATGGTGAGTTGGGAGTTGAAAATGTTCAAACTCCATGATTGATTCTTGATCCTGCAAAACAGAAATTAAATTCTTTCTTACAGGGTTAGTATAATTGATTACACAATTTGTGCAATTTGGTATTTCCAAAAATTTGAAAATAACCGATTGATTCTGATCTTGGGTAAAAATACCTTCATCAGTGATTTGTAAAGGAAAAAGTAATTTTATGAACGAAGTTCCTAAAATCACTTTGTTCTTTAAATTGTTAACCAGTAAAAAGGAGGTTTCAACCTTAAAATCCTGGTTCTGAATGATTGCAGAGGAAACCTTAAATTTGACTTTTAATTCAGAACCATTAGCAGTGCTTAACCGTTCTGAAGTAAATTCAAGATACTTAGTGGGAATTAACCCATCTAAGATACAATTGAAATCAGCACCTGTGTCAAAGAGTGTTGTGGTATCAAGGGTAAAATCCTTAATAACCAGTTTGATGTTTATAAAAAACATTTTTGTTTTAACAAGGTTGGCTAAGCCAATAAAATTATCAACCTTGTTTGTTTGAAGAGGATTGATTTTAGAAGCATTAGCTTCTAAAGAAAGAGTTTTGGAAGGCGAAGCTTCCGATTGATCTGATTCAGAAGTTGGCTTATCTTCTAACCAGTTATCCAAAATCATTTGAAATTGATATTGATTTTGTTTTAAAATCATAATTTCAGATTTTAAAAGATTGATTTCAGATTGAAGTTCTGCAATGGGATCCTTATTAATACTAGATTTCTCTAGTCTTTTGAAAGTATCCTTAAGATTGAATTTGTTGGAAACTAAAGGATTCCTAGGAGTTTTGGCTACGAAGGATGTCTTAAGTTTCTCAAGGTACTTGACCTTGTCTTGATGGTCAGGTATGGAACCAATGATATCAAAAAGGAGTTCCTGCTCCTTAGTGAGAACATTGATCTGACTTGATGATTCTGTAAGATCATCGTCCTGAACATGATTGAAAGATTGGTTGGAATCTTCATAATCAGAAGAATCCTCTGATTGAGAGGTTTTGATTAACAGACTATTAATATTGTCCTCAATGTCTTGACTGAGGTTAAGGGCCTTAATCCGTTGCCCTAATTTACAGTATCTACTAATGTGGCCTGGTTTTCCACACTTGTAGCAGACAATTTTGGCTTTGGATTGATGAGATTCCCTGTTCTCATTATCCAATTGGATTTTGGGTTTAGGTTTGGGTTTCCTAAAGCTCCGATTGTAGAATTGAGGTCTGGGAGGACCATGATTGGTTTTGGGCTTGCTACTGGGCTTCTTAGCACAGGGTAACCCGAGTTGTTCACAGAAGGTTCCTAATTCCCTACGAGTTTGGGCCTTCTCTTTGGACAATTGTTGTTGCACTTTGTCGTCCTGACAAATCTTGAGTGCAACTCTTTGAATGAGGGCAATAAGTTGTCCATAGCTTAGCTGCTCATAATTGATTGAATTGGAGTCTTGGCTCTGGCTTCTAAGCTTATCTCTAACCTTATCACCAAGAGATTTTGGAAGACCAGCAATGAACTTTTCTTTCCAGAAAGCTTGCCGACTATCTTCTCTGGTGTAAACCCTAGTTAGGAAGGTATCCTTGTACCACCTAAAGTCACCTAAGGTCTTGCACCTAAGATTGGATAATAACTCAGCAGATCTATCCTTAATCAGAGAAGGATCTCCTATGAAATGTTGAGCTATTGTAAAGATTAAGGTATTGACGACATCAGGAATGCTGGCGCCATTGTCAATGATTGGAGTACCATCATGATCTGACTTAATGGCACTAAGGATTGAAAGTCTATTTGTGTCAATGAGATAATTATCCCACCAACCTTTGAGTTGGCCACAGAAACCTGCAACTAAGATTTCGACTATCATAGACTCAGGAAAGTCATTAGAAGTCTCATAGGCAGTGGCAACCATGGTCATATTTTGAAGAATTTTAGTAATGCCATACTCATTCTCCCCATCTATGTTCCATTCATAGATGTTGCTGACACTAAAACTCTTGAAATTGGAGGTGGAGTACTTTTCCTCTAGGAGGAGGTCAGGTGTCGTGGCTCTAGGGTAATAGAGTTTGGTCGGCTTTCTCCAATTGATGTTTGGGTTATGAATAACCGGATTGATTTTGAGATTGTCAGAATTGGATTCTTCAGAGCAGATAGAGGAGGGTTCACCTACCATGTTAACGGCTCTATTGGAAGAAGTGATTGAAGGTGGAGTCCTAGGTGATTCGGGAATAACCATTTTATGGAGCTCCAATTGCTTATTGATTTTGGCAAGAAATTCACCATGAACTTCTTCAACTTCCTTCATGATCCGGGTTTTAGGATCAGAAAGTTGCAAGGCCTTCTTGAGCTTCTTTGAAATCCTATATGGATTAAACAAAGGCTTTTCAAGCTGATTGGAAGATTGAGGATCCTTAGTCTTGGAAGTATTTAGCACGGTCTTACCCTTATCTGTGCTATTGTCTCCTAAGGCTTGAAGATACCTATTGGTATAATTGGATTGTTCCATCAAATCCTTGATGTCTTTAGCTGAAATAGGTCCATCCTCACTTCTGGACTTGAAGGGAGTGGCTATAACAGGATTGGCAATTTGACTTTTACTGGTTAAGGTAAAAGGGGTTTTGGGAGGTAGCTCCGATTGAGTAGGTTGACCATCTCTCAGTTGCCATTCCTTAATGACATCCAATGAATTATTAATACTCCTTTTATCCTTAAAAGGGTATTTATACTTTTTCTTGATGGTATAATAATTGAACCATATAAAGAATGGTATATTGGCTTGGACCTGTCCAAGGTCTTGGAACCATTGATCACGGATCTCATCCCTCTTAGTTCCATGAATATTGTCAAAGAACCAGTCCCTATGAAGAGACCATTTCTCATATTTCATTTATGTTGCCAGAAATGCTTTGTCAATAATGAAATCAGCGGATATTGCCATAATATCATAATTATCATTAAGGGAGGAATATGTTGGAGATTGGATAGATTGATCCTCTTCATCCCATTGATAAGAGGTTTTTACAGGGGTTGTAGCTTCAAATCCCTACAAATGGATTGTAGAACCTTCATGATAAGGCTCAGGTTCAGACCTAGGGATAGATCTAGGAATAGTCCTAGAAAAAGATCTCCTAGAAACTGCAGATTGGAAATTGCTATCGGACCTAACAGAACTAGACCTAGACAAAGAGAAAGAATTTCTCCTATCAAAGACTAAATCTACGTGTCCAGTAGGATGCTAAAGAATTTCTTGAAAATTGGGTGTAACCTTGGGTAGGGCTGGTGTGGCTCTATCTAAGGTCCATCTTTCTGGAAGTGAGACGTCACTCCACTGGATTGTTTTAGGCACAACAATGTTGGCCTTGGAATTGTCAGTGAGAAACAAAGTGGTTTCACCATGTTTATCACAATTTATCATAACCTTGTATTGAACTCTATAATCAAAGGTACGGGAATAGATCCATCCTTCATGTCATAACCATGAAGTTTTACGTTCAAGAATAAGACATCAAGAATGTTTTTGTCATCCAGACTAACAGTTAAGTCCGGGAAGCAATTGAAGAAGATTGGGCCGTGACAAAGGCTGGTTTCTACGGTTCCAAAAGGGAATCCTGGAAACGATTATGTCTTTTGTCCCTAAGGCAGAAGAGAACTGCTACATCTAGAGATTCTCTAGTTAGGGGTTTCATACCTACTTGTACACTACCTATGTGCAAGTAATTGTATTTTTTGGCTTTGTGATGATCTATACTATCCTGGGATAGGAGATAAATCTCTTCATCATCAGATTGGATATTGTACTTTTGTTCAACATTTTTTATTATAAAATCAGATTGGCGTTGCCAAAAGTTTTTTGAAAAAGGTTGATAGAGATCTTCATCTCTAATTTTGGGAATATCACAATTGTCAAAATCTTGATTGATATTTTCAAAACGAATTTCTTCTTTGAAAATATTTTTTGAAAAAGATTGGCTGATTGAAGAAGAAGAAGAGGATGAGGAATCAGAAGACTTGTTAGGGGAAAAACGTGCAGAAAATGAGCGAAACATGCTGAAAGCAAAGGTAGATCACAACACAGATCTAAAAGCTCAAACAATAAACAAGCCTTCCTCACCCATTGATATCTTCGCCATCATCTAGTACTGATAGGGATACTGGTATTAAGAATGAATGAATCAACAGTAACATTCTAACATACTTAACTATGTTTAACCTGGTATACTTGCATCAGATCCATGGGAAAATAATTACCAAAGAATATTGTTTCTTAAAAATAACTTTTACTATACTGAAATATTATTCCTACTAATCACAACTTCAGTTACAAGTATTTAAAGATTATAAACGACAATGTAACTCAGAAATCATTCCGAAGTAAATGATATTAAAGCTGTATCTATAAAGTATATGCGCGTGATGACTTTATGAAAACTAAGGCTAATAGAATACTTTCAGATTATCAAAGAGTTATGAAGATACTAGTACTTGCCTTTTCAAAGATTAAAAGAAAACAGATTGAGGATTTTTCCAAAATATTTTCCAACAAAATTAAAGCTCTAAAAACCATTCCAGATCTCTACCAGTCGTTCAACTTCAGAGCGGTACTTGTCGGCCTTCCACTGCCCTATCCGTCGGGACTTACTCATTGCCTTTTCCCAGCTCCTTGCCTTTACTAAGCCTGGTTTCCATCTCTCATGAGATCTTATCACTTTAGTTCTTTTTAGTTAAAAACTATTTTTTCCAAAAACTGATCCTATCGGTTTTCAAATAAACTTGTGAAGAAAATGTTTTTATTCATTGGCAAGTCCTGAGTAAACAACATACTTCCACCAGATACTAAAAGATTGCTATTACCTAAAGCATTTTTCATTTTAATCATGTTTAAGTTAAAGAACATCTGCATATAACTGAACAGTCCAGAATAGTAACATCATGAACCCAGAACATTGGATTCGAGTATAACACTGCATAAGTTCATATCAGTAAACAGTAACCTTCATCATGACGTTCACTAGAACAATAAACAGTAACCTACATTGTTATGTTCGTCACAATAAACAGTAATGTATTTCCCAGATCTTAGAACTTTAACTTGGTTAATCATATTAAGTACAACAGAGAAGTAACTCAAGCATTCAAACTTAATAACACACTCCCACTTCCCCATAAGGCTCTGATACCAAGAGGGGGTCGGAAGCAGAGCTAAGAGCTGAACTATTACACACTCCTACTTTCCAACAAAACTAAAGTTCCAAAAACCATTCCAGATCTCTACCAGTTGTTCAACTTCAGAGCGGTACTTGTCGGCCTTCCACTGCCCTATCCGTTGGGACTTACTCATTGCCTTTTCCCAGCTCCTTGCCTTTTACTAAGCCTGGTTTCCATCTCTCATGAGATCTTATCACTTTAGTTCTTTTTAGTTAAAAACTATTTTTTCCATATATATATATATATATATATATATATATTTCAACATACAGTCATCACAAAGTGATCAATTATTTCCACATGTAAATTCAGTCAAGTACCCTCAAGCATACACATACTAACACTATTCAGCTTGTTTCATTGCTCCTACAATGGACATGCACCCAGACTCACATAACCACATATAATCACGAATTACACTATTGCTTATACAATGGTAACAACACAAAACACGTAAGGACACGTTCGGGGTCACAGGGTACCCCAAACAAAGGAAACACTCACCTTAGTCAATGTAAAATCATTAGCGTAGTTCATTCCTTCCAATCACATTTGCAAGAAGACTAGCAACAAGTCTTACAACTCCCATTCAACAATTTCGATTATCCTTTCTCGTCGAAAGTCACAGCCAAGGGCTCGCCAACATCCAACCAGTTAGGCAATAACAACCAGACACAAAACAATTTAATTATCAATCAGAACACATTTTAAAATCAATTAAATAATCGAATATTTTTGAAAGCAGATTTCTCACCAAAAATGCATAGGCGGAATAGAGGTCAATTTCTGAAGTGTCTCTATACAAGGGGGAAGGAAACTTGGCGATGAATCCAAAGCAAGTCTTGGTTCGTTGATACGATCACCAGAGTGGCCAGAAACGAGACCGAAAGTGGCGGCTACGAGCAAAACGGGTCTATCGTCAACTGTGACGAAATGACAAACTATGTACCAAACCAAAAAGCTTTCATGGCGAGGAAGACAGATATGGTCTCCGTTTTCTCCAACGACCACCGTGGTGGCTGGAATCGGGCTCTTAAGGTGGCGGCCACGGAGGTGACTTCGCTGGAACGGGGCGGTTTGGGGAAATCTAGGCATATGGGAAAGAAGGTCTTGGCGTGGGGAGTCTGAATATATGCTTAGTCTTCAAAGATGAAGCTCGTGGTGGCCGGAAACCAAGCTCCACGCTTTGGCCATGGAGGTTTTAGAGAGAAAGAAGGATGACGAGGAGAGAGCAAGAGCTTCGGTTGGCTCTTTATCAAAGCTCCATCGCAGCTGGGTTGGAGGTGGTTGGCCGCTGGAGGACGACGCCTGAAAGGCTGTCAGAACTGTGTTCGCAGGTGGTGGCGGCGTGGTGTGTATAGGGAGGGAGAGAACCGAAATCGTGGGAGAAAGAGAGGGGCTTCACGGTGGTGGTCTGGGCGGCATCGTGGTGGTCCAGGGGTGGTGCCTGGTAGGCTGCCATGGGAGGAGAGGGAGAGAACTGAGAGAGAGCAAGGTTAGGTTTTTTTTTAAAGAACAAAAGAACGACGCAGCACTCATCGCGAGGGCCAAAGTGAATAGTGCTCACTCAGGGGGGTGTATCAGCGGACAGGGGTGCGAATAGCAAAGGAAAAAGAAATTCAAGGGGTTGCATATAAATGTAACAGAGGTGTATGAAGTAAAAAGGCCCAAAACCCATATTTATATAATTCTAAACCTTTTCAACCCTAAAAACTCATTTTAATACATCTTTTACACAAAACAAAATCCCAAAAATACTAATATTTCAAGTACTAATATTTTATAAAAATAAATAAATAAATAATATATTACCAGTGTTTTCTAAAAATACCAATAAATACCAGTATTTTCTAAAAATACAAATAAATACCACTTCAACATTTTTCAATAATTCAAACACACTTAAGGGATCAAAATCACTAAATCTATAAATCATAATAATTAATGATACGAACACATATTTTAAAAATATACCATGTATGAAAAATGCGGGGTGTTACACGGTTCATGTGGCCACCTTCAGTAGACATATTGTCAAAGATAGGATCTTTTCCTCTCATATTGTTAAGTGCACAACCAAAAGGCCGAGCTCTGGTACCAACTGAAACTGAACTCAAGAAGGGGGATTGAACTGTGTTGAAAACTTTTTGAAAATCTTTTAAACAGAAATAAAATTCTTTCCTAAAACGTTTTATTGCCAGACGCAGGAGACACCGGAAGCTGAAAAATAGGTTGTGAAAACTTGTTTTCTCGTAGAATAGAAATTAAATTAATGGTAGTAAAGAAGAAGTAGACATAGAGATTTATATTAGTTCACCACCATCTGATAGCTACGTCTAGTCCCTTCATTCCTGTAGGATTGTTCAATATAATCACACTGATTACAAACTCCCTTAAGAGTATACTACTGTCACAAACTTGACTATACTCTTAACTTCTCAAAACGAGTCTGTGCATTCGAGCTTTTGAGAAATCACCCTATTACAAGGTTATACAAGTTTTACCAGAAAAATTTGAATACAAGAATAACTTTCAACACGAGAGGTTGAAAAGTTTAAGCACAAAATAGAAAACTTTCTAAAAGAAAGAATTGAAGGCAACACAGAGAGTCACAACAAGGGGGGGTTGGATTGTGACCCTTTGAAAATTTCTGACCTTTAATCATTTTAGCCTGAAAACTTTTAGAACGTTCTCTCAAGTTGATACTTGGAGATGAGTTGATTAGTATAAAGCAGTGTTTTAGAACGTTCTATTATATGCACATGTTTCATAGAACACTTTAAATGAATGTCCTTTTAGATGTGAAGATTCAATACAAAATGATTTGTGCAGTGAAGTGTCACATGAACCTCCTCCAATAAATATACTCATGTTGAGATGAAATAGTTTTAAAACAGAACACAAGTTATATGAGCACAATACAATTTTATTGAACTTTCTCTTATTGAGAAAATGGTGTGTAAGAGAAAGTATTGTGCAGTTGTTAAAAAGTTTTGTTTTAAACATCAGACAGTTGATTGCTTATTATAGAAAGATGGAGTATGAACAGAAAGTAAAGCATGCAGAGATAAGAAAAAGGAATATTGCACAGCATGTTTTTATAGTGGTTCACCCAGAAACCATGGGCTACATCCACTCCTCACCCACGGTGAGATTTTCCACTATCTCCATGAAATAGTACAAGCTGAGTATTCTTTCCACAGCTTCTCCAAGCTGCCTTCCCACTAGCGCTGCCGCAACAACTAAGTCAAGAAGCTAGTATTCTTTCTTCAAGCCTCTTCAGGCTCTACATGATAGTTTCTTATACAGCCCTATCAACTGTCTCACGATAGTTTCTTGTACAGCCCTATCAACTGTCTCTTGATAGTTTCTTCTACAGCCCTATCAACTGTCTCAACCCCTTGTTGAACCTTCTAACCAACACTCACCACCTTGGTAGCTTGGAAGAAGAAAGAACAAGGTACTTTTACAAAGGTTTGGTTTGTGGGATAAAGGTAACTTGAAAGGAAGATTACACAAAAATGTAAATACAAGTTACAACACTCTTAAAGATAATCCCTAGGTTGTATAGCACAAATACATAAGAGTGTGAAAGAGGGGAAATAAGGAGAGCAAAGTGAATCTTGGTAAAGCTTGTGTTTATCTCTCTTCCTCTTTGATGATAATGCATTTCAGCTGAAGAACTCTTATGAAGTGGATGTGCTTTGAAGGAATTAAGCTGAAAAATGCTTATACAGTGATCTTTCTATTGTAGAACACTTGCAGTAAACTTCCTGCAAACTTCCTATTCGTGAATAGAAAGTTTGAGGCATGGTGGAGAAAAGGTGGGGATGATGCAAATCAGTTAAGGCTCAGTATAATCCCACTCTCACGCATTCAAATGATGTTTCTTGAAGGCTATTTAATGGCTTCCCTTCATTTATGACCGTTGGGGAAGGTTTTGTGACCGTTGGGAGCTTTATCTCTCTTCTGCAGAAAGTTCTGTGTTTGTGTCAAATAGTTCAGGTGCTGTCTCCATGTGTTAGCTTTTTCCAACAGTCTGATTTGAACTTTCTTAGCAGAACCTTGCAAACTTTCTTGCGAACCTCCTCTCGAATATCCTGATTAACTTTCCTGAATGTTCTTAAACTTTTTCTTGATTCGAATGCTGCTCTGATGAACTTTCCTGAATGTTCTTGAACTTTCTTTTTCTGTTACAAGTCTTCTATATTCTTCTCACTTGTGCAAATCACTTGTGACTTAGTAGTAACCTTATGATGTCTTCATGAAGCTTGTAATACTACTGTTGTAACCTTCTGATGCTACTCTGATTCTTCAGTTGTTGAGTAGATTATACACACTTGATGGTTTGAGTAACTTCCTGCTTTTAAACATTCTCAAGTGCGAACATCCGTAGATCACCATTCATAATACTTAAGATTTAGTTCATAGGGTTTATTGTCATTAAAACCATATATCAAAAGGGATTTTGAACCCAACAAGAATAAGACACTAAAAACTTGTTCACTGTCTGGTTCGCAGAGTGCTTGGCACAGAATTCTTGATTGTTCACTTGATTTGTAATTCTGTAATCTTCTTTAATGTTAGGGATGGAGTATTTATAGACTTCTTCAATGTTACCGTTGTAAGGTAAATCAGCTCCAATCATTGATTGAGGTAATTGAGGAAAAATATCTGTAATTCCCTTTCCATGGGAATATTCGAATAGTAAACCTTTATCACCGTTTGTACTTTTTCTTTTCCAATCATTTGCAATCTGGCACAATTTGAAAAGTGTTCGATCTTTGTCCTTTAGCTAAAGGTGTAACTTTAATACCTCGTACTATCAAATTGAGCGCAAAAGAATATTTGAATTTAATGCAGAGATACGCTGAGACAGAGAGCAGAAAACCAAGGCGTGCTTCTCGCGTGCTTCACTAATGAACCAGATGCTCACTAAGTTATACCAGATGCTAACTAGCTTTGGGTCCGTTCCACGTGTCGTAACTCTAAAAACCGGACGCTTGCTGCGACCAAGTACCAGATGCAAGTGTAGGAACGGATGCAAACAATTTTTAGCGCATGAGTTCTCTTGTAAACTTCTTCTTCTTGCTTGAATGATATTACAAATACATAAACAGTTTGAGTCCTACATACTTCAAGACTTATCAGAAGGTAAATTGTTCTCACATAGATATTTTGTTATCATCAAAAATATTTACGGTCTAAACTTCTGAATCGTTTAGGTTCCAACAATGATGTCATCTGCGTAAAGTACATGAATGGGAGTAGAGCAAGATCTAGTGCTAGATATTGGTTTCAGCTGACCAGTCTTGACCAAAAGAGAAATGCTCCAGCTTAAGGCCACTTCCGCAAGACAAAATAAGAAAGGGGATTGAGGATCCCTCGTCTTACCCCTCTCTTGCAAGCAAAAAAAAAAAAAATTCAATGGCCATTCACAAAAATTGAAAGCTTTGCGTATTATAGGATAATCTTGATCCAATTGCAAAAGATGGAGTTAAAGCCAAAAGCTTTAAGCACATTCATTAGGAATGACCAGACAATTGTATCAAAAGCCTTCCTAATATCAAATTTCAAAGCAATGTTACCTCCAAAAGATTTGTAGTCTAACATGTTGATTGCTTCTGAAGCAATGCAAATACACTAAGAGATTTGTCTGCCTCTTATAAAACCCCTTTGCTGCTCTGAAATAATCTTGGGACCTATCAGGGAAGTCTATTAGCAATGACTTTAGTAATAATTTTAAATTGAAAATTGGCCAAAGCAATAGGCCTATAATCCTGAATCCAATCAGCACTAGTGAATTTGGAAATTAAAGCAACTAAATTAGAGTTCATATTAGGGAGAAACCAATCTTTGGAGAAGAATTGAATGACTGATTGAAAAACATCATAGCTCACAATATCCCAATAAGTTTGGAAGAAACAGCCTCCAAAACTATCCAGATCAGGACCACCAGACCCATTCATATCAAAAACTACTTTCTTAACCTCATCTAAAGTAGGTAAAATGGATAGCATAGCATTATCTTCTCTGGTAACTAGGTTTGGAATTACCTTATTGATGAAGCCGGAGTTGGAGCAATTGTTCTCTGAAGCATAGAGAGAGGTGTCACTATATCACAAAACGAAAGAGATAACGCTTATTTTTTGCCTTTGCTAGCGCTTAAAACTGCTTCCTATTCACCCGCTAGTGATCTTGATTTGAAAAGACATCATTTTAAAAGCGCTAGCAAAAACTGGCATCGCTAGCGCTATCTATTATCAACAATAGATAGCGCTTTCTCAAGGCGCTACCTATTCTATTCTTTTTTTTTTTTTACAGTTGCAATATGTTACCGTTACTGATAATTCTTAAAACCTGGCCTATTCGACATATGTTTCTATAAGAAATGTACAAGTGTTGAATATAAGAATGGGGCGAATAATAATAATAGCATATTAATTCACAAAATGGAATTACAATATTGTAGAGAATTACATTAATTTGAAAGATATTTCTACCAAAATTTTAGCAGAATCTCCCCTAAAATATGGACATACCAAAATAACATAATAGCTGTATAATTACAACAAACAATGTCAACCAAAATAATGCCTCACATGGGCCAACAACATACATTTAACTACTACTATAATGTGTATACACAATGATCATAGTTTTAAAACAAACTTCTCAACATAATGACACCAATCTTCCTTGAGTTGAGCAATTTGAACATCAGAATATGAATCGAATTTACATTCAAGAAGATACTGCGAAATGATAAATAAATCATATTAAAGTTTAAGTACGCAAATGGTCAAATGAAAGAGTAATTATTTTATGTAAATTAGAACAGAAATTACATACCTCCTTTGGGATTTGCATTTGGTTATGAACAACAATATCCTTCATAAACTTGATAACGCAATAACCACAATCATTGTAGTTTGGTTGGCGGGGGCACTAAAAAACCAAAAATAATATAAATAAATATTTTTTATTTTTTAAACTAAATAATTGCATAATAATTTTGATAATACCTCTATAGTTATCCACGTAGTTGTCGTTGATGATTTAGAAAATCGGGACTTGTTTAGTGTCCGATGTCCTTGATGAATTGCCAAAGCCCTGAGTCATAACATACAATTAGATATATTAATTATTGCAGAAATTTTCAACCTTAATTTCACATTCAGAACGCGTTCCAATACATGCATATATATACTTACTGATTGAATGTATCCCTCATTTGTTTGCGGTTGCTCAAACTAGAACGCAAAGGATCTAAATAGTACACAGTGTCTTCCCGGGGATTGATCGCTAACAATACCCAATGGCTCCTAAAAAAATGTTGAATAAGGAAATCTTAATTAGCAAGTAATCACATTTCACAAAATTTAGTATCATTAATTAAGTCATATGTATATATATATATATACATGATATATGATTAAGTTAAATAAATGACTCACCCTAGGTTACAAGGTGACAAAAACAAGGTGTCAACACCTAGCTTCGCTAATGTCAAGCGTTCAGATATATATCCCACCATTTTCCCAGATTGAAATTGAAAATTTGTTTTCTCTCGGCATAAGAACACAAACCTCTCGGTCCGTTCTTCTGGGATCAGCATCTCAGTATACAAGTACCTTGAATTAAAATGTAAACAAATTAATGGATTAACAATAACTTCAATATTTAGGTGAAAGAATAAAAAAAACGTATACTTTAAAGTTGGATGTTGTACCTGATATATACATTAACTAGAGTTTGACTGATCCACGCTCCATGAGTAAAAACTTCTACCAGTTCATCCTTAGCACTGAGCTATAATGCAGATTCATAACTGAAAATATTTTTACCCATTGGTATTTCGATTTGTTTTCCGGTCAATGTCTTCCTTGTTTCAGCATGAACTTTAAGATAATTAAAGAATTTTGCTTCAAGAGGGGAATGCTGAGATTTGTCCACAGGCTTTACTGGGGATGTACAAGACCCAACTGTTTGCTGCTTACCCTTTCCCTTGTCCTTGTCATTGGCTTTGGATTTTATGGGTTTCTATATATTTTGTATTAGTTAGTGACCACGTAATTTTATAAATATATTATGATAATGAATCATGTTTATTAAAAAATAGCACGTCACTTACAACGAGTTTTAATGGTCATGCCACATAAGTACCTATTGTCTGTCCCACTGTCATGATATCTACCCCCTCAAGTGGTACAGGCAATGGTGCATCCTCTATAGTTGCAAAGTCAATTCTAACTTTGCAATGATGGATAGGTAATGGACGATTGTGCAGTGTGGCACTCAAATCGATGTAGCAAATCCCATTACCAACTATTCGAGATGGGCTTGACAAATATAGCGTACACTCTTTGAAGTCCTAAACCAATGATAAACAAAATATTAATATGATAAACCATTGATGCAATACATACAAGTAACGGCAATTTCTAATGATTTATTACCTCGGATGACTTAAGAGTGCATCCATCCATGGGTAAACTAGGCTCGTGCACCACCACCGGCGCCATTACCTCCACCGGTTCCTTAAGTAATCAAGATCTACAATAATATTAAATTAGAATATTTGAATACTTCAATTTGAATTTCTAACAAAATTTTGGCAGAGTCTCCCCTAAAATATGGACATTCCAAAAATTTATCTAATACCCGTAACAACAAAAAATACCATATACCAACCAGCACAAGTCACTATACAAGTCCATTTCAAAGGGAGTCAGTATTATACCGAAACCAATTCACAAATACTAATTAATCTACTAAACCAATTAATGAAAAGAGAGTTGAACTTGGTAACACTATGTAATCTGTCATAAGTCATGATCTACTCCAGCACCAAATTATATAAGCAAAAGTTCAGCATGTGTGATATAAGTTTAAATTTCAAGATTTACATGTTTCATAAGTCACAAATACAAGATATACAAGATATGCATATCATCATACACAGTGTTCATATTCATTCTGCTTTCCATGTAATACTAATTAACAATTCACAAATACTAATTAATCTACCAAACTCTGCCTTTGAAGTAATTTGATTTATTACCTTGTGTGACTTTAGAGTGCAACTATCTTTGGCGCTACCATCCTGATGCGCCTCTACCGGTCCCTTGTCCTGATGATGCAGTTTTTTCATTTCCTGGACCTCATGATAGAATTTAGCTACCATCAGCTTCAAGTCTTCGTTTTCATCTTTTCTTGCGCACTTTGGTGACCGAAGATAGCTTTCTGTGACACACCAAATCCCACACCCCTTACACGTCTTGGATACTCTTTAATGGGGATTGCTTGGGAAAGGATGTCTATGTCAACAAACCCCTGTGACATAGCCTCCTGTGATAGGGCGTCCTGAGACACAAATATTATTCACAAACATTGTTCAGTATTATCACTTTCAAAAGAAAATTGCAAATGAAAATATTACTCAATCTATCATACTTACAATTTTTTCATACACTTCCGCAGTGGGGGGTCTTCAATCTCACCATCCTTGTTTTGGCGGGCTTCTATCCACAAGACATGGCAATCGACTGATTGTGAGGATACATCTTCTCCTGCATGCTTCAACTATACATATTAAAAAAGAAATTGAAATTCATCAGTGTTAATTAGGTTACTCTACAAACATGCTCAAATTCCCCAGTTGTACATATAATTTAAGGTTACTCTACATACCAGATCTTGCTCAATGCCCGGATACCTCTTAACCCCTCCTTTGTATGGGTAAGGACAATTTGATGCCCTCTGCCGATTTGCGTTACTTATTCTCTATATAGACAAACATATAAATGTGCTTAGGAACGACTACAAATAAATATACAAGTATAGACTTACATATACAGGTATACAAGTAGGGACATATATAAGTATACCAGAAATTCAGGATCTCTGATGTGTTTTGCTACAAAATCTCTCCAGACAACCATGCTCGGAATATATAAGTATACCAAAAATTCAGGATCTCTGATGCATACAATGATGGAGGATTAGGTATAATATTCCTTTTTTTATCTCTCACCCGCTTAGACAACCATGCTCGGAATGTCTGATGAGATTTTTCAGCAAGCTTCATTATGATGTCCTTCTGGGTGTCGTCAACATCAAATGTTTTCTGCAAATGCATTATAAACAAAATGGTAGGGTAAGTATATTTACACAACTGAGAAGAAATACAAATGATCAATGTTAATTAATTTATATACCTGTATCTCAGCCCAAAGCCCCTCTTTGCATCTATCCAAAACTACATTATCTTTCTCCTTCCAATGACTAAACGTAATTGGAACCTCGTCATTTGCACTTGAGTTCCAATGAAACTTATCAAATCTCTGCCACCTTTTCCTATGGGTTGACCTTTAGCATTCCATGAAACCTAAAAAAAATAAAAATTAAGTGTACAATATTAGATAATAAATAGATAAAAATAACTAATTATATTAATTAGTAAGTATCTTACCACTTGTATCTCTCCTCTACTCCTAGCTATAATGATATTCTTTTTGTATGTCGGTCGGCGATTCACATTTTAGGTCGCTGCAGCATCACTATCATGAGCATCACTATCATGTCTAGAAGAAGCCATCTATCTATCTACAAAAAAACTAGACACAAGTAATTAGACACACAAGTAATTTAACAAGTACATAATTCATAGTCATTTAACAAGTACATAATTCATAGTCATAGTCATTTATGATCATGTCTAATACATGTATCATCTTCTCTTGATGTACTTTCCTTACTAAACAGTGATTGTGTAACAAAGAACGGGTCATCTTCAATATCAGCATCTTCATTTGCTTGATCATCAATCCCATTAACAATTTTTTTGTTAGTCAAAAAGACAATGGACCAATTCATATCACATGGATCGGTGACATAAAACACTTGTCGAGCTTGCAATGCTAAAATAAAAGGCTCATCTTTATATCCCAACTTATTGAAATTCACCCATACGAACCCCAACTCATCCGTTTATACACCGTAATTATTGTCAACCCACTTACATTGGAACACAGGCACCTGAAACATCGCATAGTCCAACTCCCATATGTGTTCAATGGCATCGAAGTATGACATATTCGCATAAATGGGATTTTTGTCTTTGGCACTTGAGATATGCATAGCTTGAGCAACAAGAGTGACCCCACAATTTTGAATTTTACTCTGATCATGTTATTTTGTATAGAATGTGTACCCGTTCATCAAATAACTGGTGTAAGAGATAACATGTATACTTGGACCCCTTGCTAACCATCCGAGTCTTTCTGAAACTGAGGTAGGATTAACAGTAAGCCCTGCAGAAATATGATCTCTTAGCCACGTTATAAAACACCGATTGTGTTCTCTTGTTAACTAATTTTGATTCTTATTTGGGTGCAAACTCTTGAGCATTTCGTTGTGTTTTACAACAAAGGAATCAACCTCATCGGCGTGGTGTAAAACATATAAGTGTGCTTGCTCTATCCACTGCCTTGATATAGTCAATATTTTACATCCAGTAATCCCTTTCCCTTTGCTACCTTCTGTGTGACGAGATTTTACCATCCCTATGGAATATCCAACGTTAGAAAGGTAGTCGGAACTGAACGTGAACGCAAGAAGGGGGTTGAATTGTGTTAAAAAAATTTCGCAAACTATACGTAAAAACTTCAACACAAGTTGTTCAAAAACTGTTTGTATATCGGATGCAGAAAATTTAACAGGACCGGATGCAGAAATTTAAACTGTTTATAAAAACTTGTTTTACTGAGCAAGGTAAAGATAAATAATGTAAAGCAGTAAAGGATGAGACTCAGAGATTTATACTAGTTCACCACCAACTGGTAGCTACGTCTAGTCCCTTCGTTCCTGAAGGATTTTTCACTATAATCACCTAATTACAATTTTCCTCAAGAGTATTCTTCTGTCACAAACTTGACAATACTCTCAACTTCTCAAAACGACTCAGTGTAGTCGAGCCTTTGAGGAACAGAGCCTTTACAAGGCCAAATACAGTTTACCAAAAAGATTATGCTTTTGATTACAATCAAAATAACTCTCACAGAGAGGATGAAAAGATTAAGCTCAAAACAGAATAGCTTTCTAAAAGAAAGTATAAGACGCTGAGTTCAGTTCTATATGGACCAGAAACTTGGCACGAAACTTGATTGTTCACTTGAGTAATATTGCTTTCAAAATGAAGTTTCTTCATAGTTTTTCCAACATTTCTTCAATGAATACCTTGGGGTATTTATAGGAGTCTTCAAGGGTATTACCGTTGCAGTAAAAAATATATCCTTTCCATTGAGTGAGGTAATTTGAAATGTAGTCCTTTTCTTCCTTTCCAGAGAATATCAGAATAGTACACATTACTGTTTTCGTACTATCTGTAATTTGCAATTGCCTTGTATGATTTTTTTGTCTTATGCTAAAGGTGTCACCTTTGCTTCCTCGTATATCAAAATGAGCGCACAAAATCAAATTCGAATTCCGTTCCAGAACAGTCTGAGGCTAAGAGCAAAAACGTGATCATCACGTGCTTCATTAAAGAGATCAGACGCTCGCTCAGAGGAGAAGACGGACGCTCGTAGAAATTGAGTGTTCCACGTGTCATGAAGTCACACTGCTGGACGCTTGCTGTTAGCAAGACGTTGGAGTGAGTTCGGATGCTAACACTAGTGGATTGTATTCAATTCTTTTGTTTATTTCTTCTTCTTCCTTGAGTGATTTGTACATATATATGAATCTTTGATACCTGTACACTCAAAGATATGTTAGAAGATAAATTGTTCTCTTGAGAAATACTTTGTTATCATCAAAATCAATGAGGGTCTAAACTTCTCAATCGTTTAGGTTCCAACAATCTCCCCCTTTTCGATGATGACAAATATCCAAGGTTGATGAACAATTTAATTTCAAAATAACATCAAGGGTGTCCCCCTGAATTTAACAATTAAGATATATAAGACAATTAAGGTATTAAGGCGATTGTTGATAGACAAATTCATTTAAGTGATCGCAAAAATACATAGATGAATCAGAGCATATTTTTAACAAAGTGAGATCGGATGCTGATTTTCATTTTATCAAAAAGATTTTCATATTACCAATTTTATTGATCATTGTTAGATTATTGGGTCAATGAATATCAGTGCAATAATAGATATTAGAGCAATGAATAATCATACAAATGCTATGTATGAAATGATATGCATGATACTTTCAGTTTTAGTATATTCATCGGACGGTGAATTTGTTAATCCGACTTTCACGTGTTCATCAGACCTTTCGTTTATTTCTTTTACTCCCCCTTTTGTCATCAGACAAAAAGAGTGTATAGCACATCATAGTCAAAGAATGGCTTAGAAAAATTTGAATGTATATAAACAGATAATCAGATAAAGGTATGTATAGTCAGAAAAACACTGAACATATATATAAAGAATATGAGAGTACCAAATAAAATTTATATCACACAAAAAAAAAATATTATGGGTTTAGTGGTGGAGGAGGGATGTTGAGACGTTCATATAGAAGTTTCAGTGCATTCTCCATTGCTATACTGTCCCATTTCCATACAGGAATACTCAAGGGTTGTAAGAATCCAGATGGTTTTTGGTGCTCTATCTTGGCCTTCTGACAAGTCAGGCAGGCGTAGACAAATTCTGCTACCTCCTTTTTCATTCCAGGCCACCAGAAAATTTTCTTAAGGTCTTGGTACATCTTAGTTGCTCCGGGGTGAACACTTAGACTACTCTTGTGCCCTTCCTCTAAAATCATTCTCTTAAGCTCAGGAACATTAGGTACACAAACCCTACCTCGAAACCTCAAAATCCCATCCTTTTTCTTGACTAACAGCACTGGTGCACCCCAAGGGGATACACTTGGCCTCACAAATTGTTTCTCTAGCAGTTCCTCCAACTGTTTCTTAAGCTCAACTAGTTCTGCGGGAGACATCCTATAAGGAGCTATAGATATGGGTCCAGTACCTGGTACTAAGTCTATGGTAAATTCAGTCTCTCTCTCTGGAGGCAATTCTTGTACTTCTTCAAACACATCGTAATACTCACTCACTATAGGCATACCATCTATCCTGACTTGGTCTTCGACTTTTAGAGAGGCTATCATCATGTAAACTTGGGCATTTTGTTTCAAACATGCCTGTACTTGGTTGGCCGTTAAGAGTCGATGATCTCTGAGTTCAACTGAATCAGGAATACAAACAGTCTTTTCAAAGCAATTTAAGATGACTTGATTAGTAGCTAACCAATTCATGCCAAGAATTACATCAAGTTGGCTCAAAGGCAAGCAAACCAAATCAACCACAAATTTCTTATCACCTATGGACAAAGGATGCTTAAAACAAGCAAAAGAAGTTTGGACTTTACCATTTGTCGGTGTCTCAACCTCAAGCTCACAGGTAGGGTGAAACAGGCAAATTCAAATTTTTACACATTCACTTGACACAAAGGAGTGCGTAGCACCGAGTCGAAAAGTACCACTAAAGGAGATCCATGTATGAAGCACGTACCTTGGATAAGGTTGTCCGACGCCGCGGCTTCAGCCACGCTGAGAGCAAAGACTGGCCCCGTTGGCTTAGGTCGGTTGGGTTGGGAATTCGCCCTCCATTCCCGCTTGGTTCTTTCTTGATTCGGGCACTCCTTCCGATATGTCCTGGCCTTCCACGGTTGAAACAGATCATTTGCTTTCGAGAACAATCTCGGTAGGCATGTCCGCATTTGCCACACTTCATGCAACGCAGGGTCGGGCGGCCTCCTCCACCTCCGCCAAACATTTGTGCCGCAGGTTTGTGGAAAGATTGATTGCGGTTACCATTACGGTTATGTCCAAACCGTCCATTCTGAGTTAGGTATGGCTTCCCCGATTCTGGAAGTCTCTCTTGTCTTTCTTCTTATCCTTCTGGGAGCCAACCGACTTGTAGTGTGCTACCTTAGCTTTGTTGTCCTCATCCCACATTCTACAGTTGTGGATCAATTCAGGGAACTGTCGAATTCTCTGGTAGTTAATGGCTAGCTTTACTTCAGGTCGCAGTCCATTGATGAATTTCACACACTTCGAACGTTCACCCGCTTCTCCCACATATGGGTGATAGTACCTGGACAGCTCTTCAAACTTGGTGATATACTCAGCTACTGACATATTACCCTGCTTCAATTCTAGAAATTCAGCTTCCTTCCGGTTACGGATATCCTCAGGAAAGTACTTCTCCAAGAAAATCTCTTTGAAGGCATCCCAAGTGACTCCTCCGGGTGCAGCTTCCACACATGGGCGGTTACTCTCCCACCAGTATTCTGCGTCTTCAGCAAGCTTAAAGGTACCAAAAGTCACCTTTTGAGCATCCGTACACGCCATAGCACGGAAGATCGTATCCAGTTCTGGGCACCATCGGGATCATGTCCACCCCTAAAGGTAGGTGGGTCATTCTTTTGGAATTGCTCCAATCCTCTAAATTCAGCGGCTCCGACATTAGCATTCCTATTCTGAATTCTTTGTACAGCCTGAGCCATGGCAACGAGTGCATCCGCTAAAGCTCTATCGTTCCTACCCGCCATTACTCCTCGCACTAATCGTAACCAAATTGGATGCAACAAGCAACGCCAACCCATAACTAAATCAATAAATAAATAAATAAATAAATCAAACATTGACGCACAAAACACGAGTTCACACAGAGAAACATAATAGACACATACACGGTCAGAAGACCGAATCAGCTCGATACCACTAAATGTGACACTCTAATCCCGCTTTGAAAATCGTTAAATAAAAATAAATAAGAAAATAAAATATAAAAAGGATCAACGGATAACTCGATGAGTAATTCAATTTGGACATCATTCGGTTTGCAAATATTTAGTAACAACAAGCATAGTAAGTACTTCTCTAAGAAATCTTATTTGAACTTGTGAAATAAAAATAAAACCAAGCGATATACTGAACCCCCAAATAAAAGAAAACCTGTGTCACATAGCCTCAGAGCTTGACTTAGCCCAACTTACACTACAGTAACAAAATACATAAATGACTCAACGTCTCAATCAGAAAATGTTCGAATTAAAACTATAAAATAATTCTGCAGAAGAGGCCTTCACCACTAGCTACGTGTCCTGGTATTAGTAGTGTCTGCAATTGAAAATAGGAGGACAAGAGACAAACAACCATAGAGGGGTGAGTACGTTGAAATCGAGTTAAAGTGATATTTGGAGAGAAAAAGGTGAATAAATAAATAATATATTTATATATATATATATATATATATACACACACACCACACTATAACAATCAATTCACATAAAGTAGTAACAACATTATTCACATAAAGTAGTAACAACATCTCATATCATCTACAAATGCACGCAGACAAATTTCATCATTTCTCATAGCCACATAATTATCAAAAGAAAATAATGCAGATGCTAACATCACTACTTCTTATGCATGTGGTACCATCTACTACTCTGGGAAGTCTCCTAGGAGTACATATTTGGTTTATTAGAGATCACCTCGCGAGTGTTTTACTCTATTACCGCATACTCTCAACTAGGGATGATAATGTCAGGTGACGGTCGGGGTAGCTAAGTCGATAAGTGGTCCTCACCCAAGGCGCGACACTCAAACTATTAGGGATCACAAACTCGGCTTCTCACCCTCTAGGCCGAGGTATTGCCACGCAGCTCACTCATAATGGCCTCCACCTTTCATTTCAATGGTGCTTCCCCATCCTGTCACAAGGGTTGTATGACAAACAAACACACAAGGTCGGGTTTCCTCCGAACGTCATAGTTCAATGTTTCATCGACAATCCATCATGGCCCATATGGCTAGGATCATCTCACAAGGAATGACTCAAGTCCCATTATGGCTACTAATAGCTAGGTGACTTGCACAAAATGTCATTTATCCTTTCAAGGTCATTGCCACAAGTGTGGACTTTTCACAACCATCGTCACAAAATAATAAACGGATCAAGGAATAATTATAGGAAATCCATGACTTGTCTTAAGCATAATTATTTCTTAATCATGTAGTTAAAAATCTGCAGAGCACATAACAGAGACAAAAACAGCAACCTAAAACAGAATTTTCGCAGTACTTTAGATAGCAACAGCAACAAAAACAACAACAAAAACTGCAACAGCAACAAAAACAGAACTGCAGCGAAAAACAGAAACTGCAACAGAAACAGCAACAGCAGCGAAACAGAACTGCAGCAGAACAACAACAGCAGCGCTACAGCAACAAAAATAACAACAGCGGCAGAATAACAACAGCAGCGCTACATATTATTTCACATACGTTTTCACCTATTTTTCTTCGATTCTAAATATTTAGGAACATCACAATCAAGACTAACACTTGGAGAAAAATCTTTATTACTAATTAGGAGTAATTCTTAAGGTTCTAATCCGGTTCTCTAATTCCAAAATAGTTACGGTAACATTTCCACAAAGAAAAATATAAATTAAAATATGAACGAAGTACGTTAAAATTATTCTAAAATTTTCCATTAACAAAATCCATAAAATAGCGTCCATTTTAATCATTTATAAGGTCTCAAGCACAATTTAACATTGAAATTCATCACTAAAATTTAACGAACATATCAATTTGGTGTTCTAATAATTCAATCACTTCCTAGGCATCAAAACAGAAATTCTTCTAACACCTATAACATGTATGAACAACCATGGCAGCCACATCGATTTTTCAAGCAACTTGATTCTGTGTATACACATGAAAAATAGAAATTTTTTTTTTTCAATTAATTAACACACAACGGGGTTCAAGGACAACCCCTTCACCTATTCCCTCGAATATCCCCAATTTCAATAATCTCCCCCCCTTACCTTTGGTCCTTGCGAAATTCCTTAGTGAAAGAGGGATGATGATGACTCCGAATCAATCCTACGATGAGTTTGCTACGAATGTAAAAGAAAACTATAAGAAACGTTGGAAATCCCCAAGACTCACAATTTTCTAGGAGGCGCAACATAGGAAGGAGAAGAGTCATGACTTACCCAATTTCAGATGAAGAACAAAGATGGAGTTGCTCCTAACCTTGGTGATCGAATCATGCAAGAGAAGAAAAACGTGGAATGCCTCCTTCAAGCTTGTGTGGCGCTAGGGTTTGGAGCTAGAAAGGAGAAGGAACAAGTGAATCAACTTGAGAGAGAGAGGCTTGGAGGCGCTAGGGCTTGGCTTGAGGCGTCACATGCCTTCATACGCCCTAGGTTCTATTATTTGGGTTGGGTTGGAGAGAGTCCATGGGTGTTGGCCCACTAGGTAGGTGGAAAGGAAAATAACTATGCATATAAGATGCTAGCCCAAGGCATTATACGCCCTCCCCTTTCTTTTTATTAACAACTCTCAAAAAAATCATTTAATTAAATTAAAAGTCTCTTTTCATGCACAAACATATAATGAAATCAATTAAAATAACTGCCACAAAAATTATAATAAAAAAAGAGGGTCGTTACAAGATGCTTATTCATATATGTGCTTATGTCATACCAGATGCTGAGATTGTGCATATTATCTGACGTTGAGATTAATCATTCTTCTATAAGATGAAAGTTTAAATTTCTTCTTATAAAATTGAATCTATCTTTAGCAAGGGGTTTTGTAAATATGTCAGCCCACTGATGATCAGTGTCTACAAATTTTATTTCTAGAATACCCTTCTGAACATAGTCTCTTATAAAATGATGCTTAATCTCAATGTGCTTGGCTCGTGAATGCAATATGGGGTTTTTAGTCAGACAGATTGCAGAAGTATTATCACAGAAGATAGGAATGTTACTCTCTTTTATCAGATAGTCTTCAAGTTGATATTTCATCCACAGAAGTTGAGAGTCGCAACTTGTCAGCTGAAATATACTCGCCTTCATTGAGAGTGCAATTGTGCTTTGCCTTTTGCTTGACCAAGATACAAGATTTGCTCCAAGAAATTGGCGGCTTCCACTTGTGCTTTTTCTTTCAATTCGGTCTCCAAAGAAAGTCGGCATCACGTAAACCTACTAACTTGTAATCTTTTGATTTCTTATAAAGCAAACCAAGATTAGTTGATCCTTGCAAATATCTAAAGATTCTTTTAACAAAGACTCAAGTGTGATTCTCTAGGATCCGATTGAAATCTAGCACACGTATGCATCGAACATAATATCAGGTCTTGAAGCTGTAAGATAAAGTAGAGATCCAATCATACCTCTGTACATCTTCTGATCTACCTTTTTACCAGTTTCATCTTTACCAAGAATGCATGTGGGATGCATAGGAGTGCACATAGGTTTGCAATCCACCATTTTAAATTTCTTTAGCAATTCCTTGATATATTTGCTTTGATGTATATACATACCATCATTGGATTGTTTGATTTGAACTCCAAGGAAAAACTTCAGTTCACCCATCATGCTTATCTCGAATTCAGCCTGCATTAGCTTAGAAAATTCTTTGCAAAGACTTTCATTAGTAGCTCCAAAAATAATGTCATCAACATATATTTGAACAATTATAAAGTGCTTGTTTGATGTTTTTCTAAAAAGAGTAGTGTCTACTAGAACCTCTGGTAAAGCCATTTTTCATCAAAAATGTACTCAGTCTTTCATACCAAGCTCTGGGAGCTTGCTTAAGACCATACAGGGCCTTTTTGAGCTTGAAGACATGTTCTGGAAATTCAATGTCTTCGAATCCAGGAGGTTGTTTTACAAAGACTTCCTCAGTTATAAAACCATTCAAGAAAGCACTTTTCACATCCATTTGATAAAGAATTATATCATGATGTGTAGCAAAAGAAAGCAAAATGCGTATAGCTTCTAACCTTGCAACAGGTGCAAAAGTTTCAGTAAAATCAATACCTTCTTCCTGTGAGTACCCTTGAGCAACCAATCTTGCCTTGTTTCTCACAACCTTTCCATCTTCATCAAGCTTGTTTCTAAATACCCATTTAGTACCAATAGCTTGCTTATCTTCTGGTAAGGTAACCAGTTTCCATACATCGTTTCTTTGGAACTGATTCAACTCTTCTTGCATGGCCAGAATCCAGCCTTCATCTTTCAATGCTTGATCAATCGTTTTAGGTTCCATTTCTAAGAGTAGTGCCATATTTGCATGCTCTTTAAAAGAGGATCTGGTTCTTACTCTATCTCTAGGTTTTCCTATGATTTGATCTTTAGGATGATTGGCTTTGTACTTTCAGCTCTTTCTGAATTCAGCTTCTGAAGATTCTTGTGTCTGGTCACCACCGGATGATGAAGATGTAGGTTCACTATTTGTAGTATTACCTATATTTAATTCTGAAAATAATTCATCTAGCTCTGACATGGCTGTGTCAGGCTTCTTGTCATCAAATTTGACATGAATGGATTCTTCCACTGTCATAGTTTCTTTATTGAATATTCTAAAAGCTTTAGATCTTTCAGAATATCCTAAAAATATTCCTTTGTCAGCTTTTGAATCAAACTTACCAAGCTGATCCTTAGTATTTAAAATGTAACACGTGCAACCAAATGAATGAAAATATGATATGTTTGGTTTCCTTCCTTTCCACAGTTCATATGGAGTCTTCTTCAAAATAGGTCTAATAGAAATTCTATTTTGAATGTAACAAGCTGTGTTTACTGCTTCTGCCCAAAAATGTTTTGCGATATTAGCCTCATTGATCATGGTCCTGGCCATTTCTTGGAGGGACCTATTTTTCCTTTCTACAACACCATTTTATTGAGGTGTTCTAGGAGAGGAGAAATTGTGGGAGATGCCGTTATCATCACAAAATTTTTGAAAGCTTTCATTTTCAAATTCTCCCCCGTGATCACTTCTAATAGAAGAAATACAAATTCCTTTTTCATTTTGAACTGTTTTGCAGAATACAGTAAATACCTTGTATGACTCATCTTTGTGAGCAAGGAATCTAACCCATGTCCATCGAGTAAAATCATCAACAATGACTAACCCATATTTCTTTCCAGTTAAAGAGGTTGTCCTTGTTGGACCAAAAAGATCAAGATGCAAAAGCTCAAGTGGTCTAGAGGTTGAAACAACATTTTTTGAATGAAAAGAAGTTTTAACTTGTTTTCCTCTTTGACATGCCTCACAGAGAGCATCGGATTGATGCTTGAGATTTGGTAAGCCTCTGACAAGACTGTGCTTGTTTAATTTTGAGATTAATCTCAAATTGGCATGACCCAATCTCTTGTGCCAAATCCATTGTTCTTCGTCAACAGACATGAGACACTTGACATCTTGTTTTGCAAGCTCATATAGATCAATTTTGTAAATATTTTGTTTCCTCTTAGCAGTAAAGAAAGTAGAGCCGTCTTTCTTGCTTTTTACTAGACATCCAGTTTCTGTAAAGATGACTTCATAACCATTGTCACATAATTGACTTATGCTCAATAAGTTATGTTTAAGTCCTTCAACATATAGTACATTATCAATAGAGGGAAGAGAGCCTTTACCAATGCAACCAATTCCAACTATTTTACCTTTCTGGTTTCCTCCGAAACCAACGAATCCAACTTCTTTAGGCCTTAGTTCTTAGAACATATGCTTTTCTCCCGTCATGTGACGCGACCATCCACTGTCTAAGTACCAAGATAGGTGTGTTGACTTTGTTGCTAAGCATGTCTACAACATAGACTATTTTATCTTTAGGTACCCATATCTTTTTGGGTCTTTTCTTGTTAGTTCTTGAAGGAGGCTTATCCTTCACAGTTTTAAAAACAGTACATGCACTTTACAAATGACCAGGTTTATTGCAGTAAGTACAATGCAAGCATTTACTATGATTATTGGATTTATCAGATGTTGAATTATTTTCTAAAAGAGGTTCATCTGATATATAACCAAGACCATGAGTTGTCGTTTTACTGACACCCCAAATCATTGAAGCTTGCTTGCTACGAGTTACACTCTCTGCAAGAAACTTTTGAAAAGCATATTCATAATCATTTGATTTGCATTTAGGATTGCCTGTAACTTTAGAGCTTTCAGCTTGAGAGCTCTCAGCTTCTGGTTGCTTGTTAGCGGTCAGACGCTGGTTATCCATCAGATGCTGATTTTCAGTTTTCAGCTTCTGGTTCTCTTTACTGACTACTGATTTTTCTTTGTTTAAAGCTTGAAAGTCTTGTGATAATTTTGAAAATTTCTTTTTCAAATTCTTATACTTAATAGAGAGTGGCAGAGTCCTTAAGAAGATCATCAAATGCAAATTGAAGTTCAGAATAGGAATCATATACTATTACCTCTTCAACTTCTTCTTCTGAATCAAGGTCAGTGTCTGCCATGAGAGCGAGATTTGCTTCTACTTCATTATCTTCCTCAGATGAGGATGAATCTAGATCTTCCCATGTAGCCATGAGGCTTTTCTTCTTTTTCTTGAAAGAACTTCTTGTGGACTTCTCCTTAAGATTAGGACATTCGGACTTGAAATGTCCAGGCTTTTTACATTCATAGCAAATGACTTGAGCCTTGTCCTTGCTTTCTTTCTTGTCCTTAGTATCTTTCTTCTGAAACTTCCTCCTGAAGTTTCTCTTTTTCCACATTCTTTGTATCTTTCTGGATATAAATGTGAGCTCATCTTCTGATGTGTCAACATGTCCTTCTGAAGCTTCATCTTCTGATTCTTCTTCTTCAGCCTGAAGGGCTTTGGAAGAACTGACTTTATGTTGAGCGACTTTCAAGGCAATAGACTTTCCCTTTTTGACAGGTTCTTCTTCATTTAGCTCAAGTTCATGAGCTTTCAACGAACTCATAAGATCTTCAAGTCGTAGGACATTTAGATCTTTTGCTTCCTGAATAGCAGTGACCTTGGGTATCCACTTCTTAGTCAAGCTTCTTAAGATCTTTCTAACATGGTCAGGAGTAGTGTAACTTTTTCTAAGGGCCTGTAACCCATGAACAAGTGTTTGAAATCTTCCAAACATGGTTTCAATGTTTTCACCATCTTCCATTTTGAATAACTCATATTGGCGAACCAACATGCTAGCTTTGGTTTCTCTTACTTGGGTAGAGCCTTCGTAAGATAAAACAAGTGAGTCCCAGATTTCTTTAGCAGTATCAAATTTGCCACATTTATCATATTCTTTTTCTGTCATAGCACAGATAAGAATGAATCTAGCCTTTTGATTGATTTGATATCTCTTTTTCTGTTCATCATTCCAATCTTCTCTGGCTATAGCAACACCACGAGGATTAGTGGGAGGAATGTAACCACTTTGAACTATATCCCACAACTCAAGTTGTTGTGTCTCAAAGAAAGCTTTTATCTTATCTTTTCAATAATCAAATTTTTCTTCATCGAATAGAGGAGGACGGTCCATATGACCACCTTTAGTAGACATGTTCACAATATAAGATCTTTTCTCTTAACACTGTTAAGTGCTCAACCAAGAGGTCGAGCTCTGGTACCAATTGAACGTGAACACAAGAAGGGGAGTTGAATTGTGTTAAAAACTTTTCGCAAACTATACGTAAAAACTTCAACACAAGTTGTTCAAAAAATGTTTGTATATCGGATGCAGAGAATTTAACAGGACCGGATGCAGAAACTTAAACCGTTTATAAAAACTTGTTTTACTGAGCAATGTAAAGATAAATAATGTAAAGCAGTAAAGGATGAGACTCAGAGATTTATACTAGTTCACCACTAACTGGTAGCTACGTCTAGTCCCTTCGTTCCTGAAGGATTTTTCGCTATAATCACCTGATTACAATTTTCCTCAAGAGTATTCTTCTGTCACAAACTTGACAATACTCTCAACTTCTCAAAACGACTCAGTGCAGTCGAGCCTTTGAGGAACAGAGTCTTTACAAGGCCAAATACAGTTTACAAAAGAGATTATGCTTTTGATTACAATCAAAATAACTCTCACAGAGAGGATGAAAAAATTAAGCTCAAAACAGAATAGCTTTCTAAAAGAAAGTATAAGACGCTGAGTTCAGTTCTATATGGACCAGAAACTTAGCACGAAACTTGATTGTTCACTTGAGTAATATTGCTTTCAGAATGAAGTTTCTTCACAGTTTTTCCAACATTTCTTCAATGAATACCTTGGGGTATTTATAGGAGTCTTCAAGGGTATTACCGTTGCAGTAAAAAATATATCCTTTTCATTGACTGAGGTAATTTGAAATGTAGTCCTTTTCTTCCTTTCCAGAGAATATCAGAATAGTACACATTATCGTTTTTGTACTATCTGTAATTAGCAATTGCCTTGTACGATTTTTTTGTCTTATGCTAAAGGTATCACCTTTGCTTCCTCGTACATCAAAATGAGCGCACAAAATCAAATTCTAATTCTGTTCCAGAACACTCTGAGGCTAAGAGCAAAAACGTGATCATCACGTGCTTCATTAAAGAGATCAGACACTCGCTCAGAGGAGAGGACGGACGCTCGTAGCAATTGAGTGTTCCATGTGTCAAGAAGTCACACTGCTGGACGCTTGCTGTTAGCAAGACGCTGGAGTGAGTTCGGATGCTGATACTAGTGGATTGTATTCAATTCTTTTGTATATTTCTTCTTCTTCCTTGAGTGATTTGTACATATATATGAATCTTTGATACCTGTACACTCAAAGATATGTTAGAAGATAAATTGTTCTCTTGAGAAATACTTTGTTATCATCAAAATCAATGAGGGTCTAAACTTCTCAATCGTTTAGGTTCCAACAGGAACAGAATTCAATAGCTTCTTCGACTGTGTACTGCTCAACAATACAACCCTCTGGCCGTGATCGGTTTTTCACATGCCCTTTAATATCTTCATGTAACGCTCAAACGGGTACATCCATTTCATGTAAGTTGGACCACACAATTGTGTCTCCCTAACCAGATGAACTGTCAGATGAATCATTATGTCACATAATGAAGGTGAGAAATACATCTCAAGCTCACACAAAATCAAAACTATTTCTGTTTGGAATGATGGCAACTTTCCTGGGTCAATCACTCTGCTGCAGATTGCCTTGAAGAAGAAACAAAGTTTAGTTAAGGTATTTTGCACTTTAATGGACAAAATGGATCGTATACCAATGGCTAGCAAATTTTCCATGAGAACATGGCAATCATGAGACTTTAGACCATTTAATTTGAGATCTCTCATTGATACGAGATTCATAATGTTTGAAGAGTACCCCTCTGGAACCTTAATTCCATGAAGAAACTTACAAATAACCGTTTTATCTTTTCTAGACAAAGTATGAGCGGCTAGAGGTAGATATGTACGTAGTTTCCCATTCTTTATTGGTCCTAATTCCCGTCTCAATCCCATACTAACCAAGTCCCGCCTTGCATTGATGTCATCTTTAGTCTTCCCAGGCACATTGAGTAAGGTACCAATGACACTATCAAAGATATTTTTTTCAACATGCATCACATCAATGAAATGTCTCACGTACAATGATTTCCAATATGGCAACTCAAAGAAAATAGACATTTTCTTCCACCTTCGTGTGACAAGCTCTCCTGCAAAAGGTTTCCTGTAACACCCAGTTTCTAGAGCGTTACTAAACTAACTGTAACTCTTGAAAGTTCAAATACTTTTGAAAATAAAATACTCTGCTTGCATGGTTGTCAAAAATGTGGATCTAAATTTTTTTGTTCTCTTTTAAAAACTTCTTTTAAAAATAGCAATCAGAGTATTGCAGCATTTTCGAATGGTGGTGAATAAACGAAGACACCATAATCAAATAGTAGCAACCATGCAAGTAACTTTATTTAATCATTTCACACATGCCAATTCAAGTCCTGAAAACCAAAATACACTTATTACAACACTGTAGTTAATACATTAACACCCTATAGCTGGTCGACACACTACAACACTTACTAGACCCTCTAGTAAGTTTACCAAACAGTCACACAAAATAGATATCCAAATAGGACTATTCACAGCCACACTTATCAGTAATCTCGAACACTCTATAGTCTTCATCATCTAGGTTACATTCAATAATTGAAAGAATCACGGGCAAGGGTCAACTTCTTAAAATAAACCAAATATAATAACAACAGTGTATACAGCAACAATCACATAATACAAATACAGTGGAATTTGTATCAGCTTTATACAGCACTGATAAATAATCATGTCATTGACATTACAGAACAATTCAAATAAGGATGCACAAAATTCCCTATTGATGTAACTATATGCCAGTGCACATGATTCCAGAATATCGCAAAATACCCAACGTAATGGGTTAGTCGGCAGGTCCTTCCCCAAATCGACACAATAGGTTAATCGGATGGTCCATCCCTAAACCGATACCATGGGTTAATCGGTTGGTCCTTCCCCGAACTGATAATGTCCATGTATAGGACTAACGATGACACTGAACTCCCCGCATAGGATTATCCATTTTTAGGATTTTAATTCAGGTCAAAGTCTCTATGTATGCATGCCAATGCATCTCCACATAACAATTGAACATATCAACTCATATGATATTTCAAATATAACATAATTAAATCCTTATTTAATTACTCAGTACAATTTCCAACAACATATATCTCATATACAATTAAGCATATATATATACCAGTCAAAATATCAATTTCGGAATCACTAAAATCAAGCAATTCACAGCGAACTCATTTAAACCAAACTAAACATAGCACATATCAACATTTACATATCAAAACAGTATATGTCTAGAAAATCCTTTACAAAATCTTTTTTTTTTTTGAGGTAGGGAGCCTCGTTAAAACCTACTGATGCAAAACCCTCCTTAGGGAAAAAACACCAAGCAGGAAAAAGAGTACTCCCTCCTATATTTTATTATAAAAAAAGGAAAAAAACAACAAAACAACATGGGGGGACTAGGCCAAGACCCATGGGGAAAGGAAAAGACAAGATGCGTAGCATAAATTAAAATACTTCTACACCAACCAAAAGCAGTATGCAAAAGCATCACTATACTGTCTCCCATCCCAACGAGGTTGGCACCAGAGGCAATAACAATCATTTGCAGCATACTACCAAAAATCTAATCCAAAATGAAACCAAAAATATAACCAACAACATTATCTGAAACGATAACTAGGCAAACCAATTTTGTTGCGAGAGAACTCCGCCACTACGAAGGAAGGGATAGTGTTCCACCAAGTAAGACCATGAGAGTAGAGACCTTTGGAAGCCAATTTATCTGCACATGAATTGCCTTCTCTATATATATGAGAATAGTTGAACCACATATTCTTAGTCATGCGTAAGCAGTTTACCCACCTGTTGCGGAGCTTCTGAGGTAAGGTACAAAATCACACAATATCATGATTGGAAAAAGCCTTTACAAAATCACACAATATCAAATATTGAATTTGAAGTGCCCTTACTCAAGCATACATTAACAAGTATATATAACCAAAACAATATCTAGAAGAGGCCTTTACTAAAGGAGCTCTCAACCCACGCTAACGTCACTGAAACATCACGAACTCTCTCACAAGTGTGCTCACGACCTCAACCACCCTAAGACAAAACCACTAAGTCTTAGAAAAATCTCTAAATCTCTTAAAAGTAGCCCCTAGATCATGGTTTGCAAACTAACCCCTAGGGTACACAACCCAAAAATTCTTCTATTGATACTCACACTTAAAAACACTAAATCAAAGCTAAAAATAATATTATAAATATTATACAACTTACTCAAATCTTTATAATTTTACCAAAAACTTTTTAACTAAACTTTTAATTTTAAAAACACTAGAAAATCATTTTCTTTCAAAACCAAAGCAAATATTAAATTTCTAAAATACCTAATAAACAAACACTAACATACTAATCAAGTAAAAATTTTAAAAATAACATTAAAACACAATATACCCCTCGGTTTTGACAATCAAAACAACACCTAAAAATTTTCTAACTTCCAAATCCTTTCCAACAACAAAACTAACATTAAAAATTAATGGTTTTTAAACACTAAATTTCAAGACTCCACCTTGTTCAAGAAACACAAGATTTCTTTAAACATTAGGTGTTTCATAGTCTTATTCTACTAAAACAATACTCAACATAACTTTAACTCAAATCTAATTTTACAAAAAAATCTACTAAACTTCAACAACAACTAAACTATGAAGAAACAAGGTTTAAATCACAAAACTTCAAATCCTAAAAACCTTCTCCAATCATATCTTGATTCAAGCTCAAGGAGTATAAAAATTAAATCTTTTCTTGATCAAACATAAAACAACAACAACAACTAAAACAACAACAAAATACTAAGATTCAAAAGGAGCAAAAATTTTCCTTTTACCCCTTTGTATGTCACGGCCTAGAGCTCACGAAGGAGGAAAAATATTTCTCATTTTTGCTTCCTAAATCATTATCAAAAATATGACAAGAAAATAGAAGTTGAGAACATAAAAATCTCACCCAAAAATCCTATCTAAGGTCACGGTTTTAAGGCCTATGAGGAAGGAGGAAAACTTGTCTCAAACACTCACCCCTTCAGATCAAGAACTAACACTAAAATGGAGAAGAAAAATGAGAGGAATGATGGTGTTTTTGGTGAAGGAAGGCCACGGCTGAAGCATAAAAGGAAGGAGGAGAAAAATCAAAAAAAAAAGATGGTGGTGTTTCCTTGTGTAGAGCCCACGGCTAAAGGAGGAGCAAAGGGAGAGAAATGAGCTTTGTTCCCTTTTAACCCACACTTGCTTTCTTAGGAGGATGAAGTAATAAAAAGGGGAGTAAATGGGAAGGGGTGTTCTCGGCTAAACTTAAAAGGGGGGAGGAGGAGAAAATTACCTTGCCTTATTTCCTTACTTTACCAACACTTGCAACTAAGAGAAAAATAAACTGAGAGAGTGAATGTGGGAGGGGAAGCTTCGGCCAGATCAAAGAATGGAGGGAAGGATAAAAAAATTTATTAATCCAAATAAAAAGCTAATGGATAAGATTAAAGCAAGATATTTATCTAATGACCAACCAATGCTTGCCACCTATCACTTAGGCATAGACATTTTTTGTTCAAACCACATAATCTTGACACCTAATCACCCTACCCATGGTTAATCACTAATCCTAGAGTTTTGGTGTCCCAAAATTACGGCGTCGAGTAATCGTGTTAACAGTAATTTGCTCGCCGAGTAATTAATTTACTTAGAAATTAATCCACCGCGTGATAATAATTTATCTATAAATAATAAAAACAATTAAAAACACTCAAGCATTATCACAACAAGTCACGATTCGATTTTCATCGAAATCGGAGTTCATTTTAAATTTTAATACGGATAAAAATTACCCAGCAATCCAAAATACGGCAAATATTCATAAGAATTATTCAACAAATTTTGAACCACGAATTAATATTAAATATTAATTCTGAAATTTGATTTTATCTTGATTTAATTCAATCACTTTCTTAGTCAACAAAAATACTACGCGTCAACGCGTCAAACAATAAACTTGGATCATTGATAGCACCAAGCACCAACGAGTAGAGGTGAAGAAAGCAGAGGTAACCCCAAACCCTAACCCAATCCAAAATTGTGAGGAGGCGGTTGTGGTGGGTTGGGTTGCAGAAAGGAAAGAAATCCCTAAATTGTGAACCCTAAATCCCCAAATCGCGTCTTCACCCCTCTTCTTCACCTTTGTTCTTCTCATTTCTTCTTAATCTTTGCCCCATGAGAAGACCAGTGGTTCTAGTTCTCATTTTTGAAAGGGGGAAGAAGATGGGCAAGATGCTGTGGAGGATTTGGAGGTGGTGGTGTGGTAAAGATGAAGAGGGTGAAGTGGGGTTTGGAAGAAGGAGAAGAAGGAGGACGATGTATGTTTAGGGAACAGAAGGAGGACGACCGTGAGGAAGAAGAATGGGTCGAGGGAAGAAGAAAGGGTCTGGGTTCATCTTTTGGAAGAAGAAGAAGATTGTGTCACACATATACCACACACAGGAACAAGAAGTAGAAGAAGAGCATTCTGGTGCAGTACCTATGCTGCACTTCGAGGAAGATGTGAGGAAGAAGATGTGAGGAAGAAGAAAGGAAGTGAGAGGAAGAAGAAAGGGAACGCTATTGGGGATTTAGGGTTCATGATAACCCTCTTTTATTTTTATGATTTTAATTATTTAATTTTATTTATTTAATTGAAAAATAAAATAAAATGATTTAGATTTATTGTTTTAATGGATTAAATGACTTGGCAACTAAATAGCCACCTGTGCAGTCCAGTCACTTGCCACATCACTGCCACCTCAGCGTTTGACCTGCCACATCACCTAATTTTGACCCAAATTAGAGATAGGGACCCAATTTCAGAAATGTTAAAAATTATGGGACTAAAATTGTGGATTTAAAAATAGGGAGACCAAAATTACGGATTAGTGAAAATAGGGGGACCAAAACTGCAGTAAAGCCTATAATATACGAAGAAGTCCTTACGATCCACTGACGCTTTATTCCAGAGCCACGATCTCTGCTTATTCACAATCACGAGCACGATTACAGCTACACACCATCACTAAGAAAATATTACTAACCTATTCACACACACCACCACGGTTACACATACCAAAAATTCAAAAAGATTAACATTCTTTTTCTCAAATCAACCATTTTTCCTAAAAACAACTCAAATCTCCTAAGAACAATACCAAAACAAATAACTAATAAAACACAACTTTTCTCTTAAGACTCACCCATTCTCATGGACACTAAAGTTCCTTTGAGATTAGGTTCCCATTGTCTCAAATTCATTAAACACACTTCAATTCAAAACTTAAAACTAACTCTACGATTTAAATCAATAAACTCATTTCTCTCTAATATTCTTTTAAATCAAACTTTGCTAAAAAAAAATTTATACACCAACAACAACAAAATTATCAAGGGTTTAAGTTAGGAAAATTTGAAATCTAACCTCACACACATATATGTGGTCACGGGTCATACCCCCAAATCAACACCGAATTTTCAAGATTTTGCTTTAACACTACACACATGAAATTTGGTTTTCCAAACAAACAAGGTCAAAAACATTTTTCAACACAAGATCAACTAGGAAACCTTGAAATCATCTTTTGCAACAAAAAGGAAATAAAACTTTTTCAAACTTTTACTACTAAATTATCTTCACAAGATCACATACAATAACACAAAAATTGGAAGTCAAAGAACTAAATACTCACATAAAACGTCCAAGAACCCGCGGTTTGTAAGAGATCATTAGCAAAGAAGAACTCTCACAAGTATCAACCACAAAATACAAACAACCTCACCCATAGATACCCAGGATATAGAGGACAACCCTCATCCAACATCCTCTCAAAGCTTACGGCTTAAACTAAGGAAATGAAAGAAATGCAACTCCCTAAACCTCTCAAGATCTTTCACATACGACCCACTTCTACACGATTTAGCTAGGAGAAGGATTGGACAAAATGAGGATCCCTTAGGCAAGAAGGGCTCCCGGTGCATAAGGGAAAAAAAAAGAAAGGGAACTATGTTCTCTCAACACTAACACCAATAATACAAAACTTATCTCCCACCCACTTTCTCTTTGAAGTGACCGGCCAAGGAGAATAAAAGGAAGAACAATGATCCCTAAAATTTGTTTGGCTAACCTTAATTCAAGGAAAAAGGTTATTCCTTAAGGTAAGGTGAACGTAAGACTTGGTAAAATCTTAGGTATTACCCAATAATAGTTCGACACCTCATCCGCACTAAACCACACCATATCCCCTACTAACAACTCTCACTAACCATCTAGCTTCCATTTGACTGAGTCAAATGAGTCTTGCGTAAATTAAATTATCATAAGACATTCAATTAACACGTTACAAATAATTGCGTATAATATTTTCCTTGGCAAATATGAATATGCTCACAATAATTAATCAATCACACAATAAACCACATATAATCATAGTAGTACAAAAATAGACTGCTGCGAAAACACAAATGTTAGTGGCAAACATGTCACATTCTCAAAATCATGAAATAATTTTGATTTTTAAATCTAGTACATATCAAAATACATCAAAGATCAAACAATTATGTGGTCTATACTTAGAACCACTAATACACCAAAGATCATACGAAATAATAATAGTAATAGCGTTTCCTAAAGACGATCCCTGAATCTCATCTCTTATTTCCCACAAGGACTTAAGAGAGTCATGGTGACAAAAGTTAACCAATCCTTTGGTCTCTGCAGTTTGCTCCTCTCCCTACTGTCCTAGCAGTTCACATTGATTCTCCGTAGTAGTCTGTTGAGCAATAGCAACTGTTGTCCCTTTTGCGTCTTGGGCTATTTGAATCCTCTGATCCATCTCTTGAACTATCAACTTCAGTAGGAGAAATCGCTCGTCTCGGAGGTATTGGATTCTCATAAGGTCTTATAACCTAGTCAGAACCCCACAATAATTTTGTGTGTCAGCACTCATTGCTTCAATTAAGAAACAATTCACACAATTACAAGCAGAGTTACTCCACTTGAGGAACAAACACACAAGCACAGTTTGACTCACAACAAAACACATCTTGACTTCCAACAATCTATTCTCTATAATCCCGACACTTGACCAGCTATAGTTACCCAATTCACAGTCCGATTAGAACCGAACTGCTCTGATACCACTACTATAACACCCCGTTTCTAGAGCGTTACTAAACTAACTGTAACTCTTGAAGTTCAAATACTTTTGAAAATAAAATACTCTGCTTGCATGGTTTTCAAAAATGTGGATCTAAATTTTTTTTCCTCTTTTGAAAACTTCTTTTAAAAATAGCAATCAGAGTATTGCAGCATTTTCGAAAGGTGGTGAATAAACAAAGACACCATAATCAAATAGTAGCAACCATGAAAGTAACTTTATTTAATCATTTCACACATGCCAATTCAAGTCCTGAAAACCAAAATACACTTATTACAACACTGTAGTTAATACATTAACACCCTATAGCTGGTCGGCACACTACAACACTTACTAGACCCTCTAGTAAGTTTACCAAACAGTCACACAAAACAGATTGCCAGATAGGACTATTCACAGCCACACTTGTCAGAAATCTCGAACACTCTACAGCCTTCATCATCTGGGTTACATTCATTAATTGAAAGAACCACGGGCAAGGGTCAACTTCTTAAAATAAACCAAATATAATAACAACAGTGTATACAGCAACAATCACATAATACAAATACAATGGAATTTGTATCAACATTATACAGCACTAATAAATAATCATGTCATTGACATTATAGAACAATTCAATCAGGATGCACAAAATTCCCTATTGATGCAACTATATGCCAGTGCACATGATTTTGGAATATCGCAAAATACCCAACGTAATGGGTTAGACAGCAGGTCGTTCCGCAAACCGACACAATAGGTTAATTGTAACACCCCAATTTTCGTATTAATACATATGTATATATGCCTGAATATATTAATAATTTTTGTGATAATTTTTATGTAAGTTACTTTGGAAATTAGTATTTTTAGTAATGCTTTATTGTTTTATTATTATCTTTATTTTTGTAAAACATTAGTATATTTTAATTGATATTATTTTATTTTATTTTTATCCAATACTAGTCTTGAATTTATTATAGATATTTTAGAATAATAGTATATTTTAGAAGTAATATGAAAATGATTTTGTCTTTTTAAAGTGAAAATTGTTTAATTAAAATAAAACATATATTTATATACATTTATACAAGAGTGCAGCCTTGGTGTGATTGTTTTCCAAAACACTTGTTGGTTATATTTTTGCACAGGAGTGCAGCGCTGAGTGTTTCATTTTGTTTATAAAAAAAAAAAGAGAGAGACAATTAAAATGATAAGTAGAAGGAAGTTGGGCTATATTTGCAGCGTGACCCAACCTCTCCTGTATGCACGTCCCAATCCACTTTCTTTTGAAATACCACTGTTCATCGTCTTCTAAACAGAACTGCCCAAGAAAGTTACGAAACCCTTGCTCTAACTTCTCTCATCTCGTTCTCTCATTTTAGACCGCGGCTTGGCACCAAATTTCGTCCTCCAACTCGAAATCGACCATAGAATTCGTTTCTGGCCTCTGTTCGTTCAACCGCGGCTCCGTTCGTCGCGTTTATTTACGCTGGGCGAGCTGTAATTTCACTTTTTCGGACACCACAGTTTTCGGTTCGAAAAACGGACGTCATTTTCGGATTCCTCGCGTCGAAACCTTCAGAAAACAATACTCCTTTGCTCGATTCGGTGAAGTTGATGTCGGACCCTTCATAACCCCTTTGTCTCGGTACTGCGTTCTCCGGTCACTCTTTTTGCTTCTTTTTAATTTCGTTTCAGCCTTAAAATTTCTGAAAAAATATATTATACTAATTATTATTTTTTTCCAGCCGCGTTTCGCTCTTCCAAAAATTTTATCCTGTGCTCAGTTGGTGCTCAAATTGTCGTTGTAGCCAGTTTTCTTCACCTTGGAATACTTCAAACTTTTTATTGAGGTAAGGGGGTAGATGGATACAAGATTAGTGGGCTCATGGATATAATTAGGCAATAGGGACGTCCCATGGTCCCTAGACTTGGCGCGGTTGTGCAAAATAAGTACCATTGCCATTGTGATGGGAAAATTTGATATTAAATCATGTCATGATGTTAATGTTAATTGAAATTGTCTTATAAGGTGTTGTTTGAATTGATGTGTTACGATGAAATGTCATGTAAGGATCATATGATGATTTGGTTGTCTTGGCTTGTTATTGATAAATGTATGTAAATGTGTTTAAATGAGATTACCTGTTGCTATTTGATGTTCTGGATTTGTTGTGTTGAGTGAGAGCTAGATTATCATAGTGTGGTTTGTTACACTTAGATTCTCTAGGTGGTATATCATGGTTATGTGAAAGGATAAAGTATGGATGATGGGTGTAATTGTTAGGAGTTAACTAAGGTATAATGATATTTTTAGCGTTTAAGTTATGGTACAAGCAAGTCTTAGGACTAGGATATGATGGTCATATCGTGGTGTCGATGGTTTAAATGCTTTAGAAGCAAGATTTGGTGTTATGAGTATTTCAGCCTAGTTGACAACTTAGAGTAATAGTTATACAGAAAAATTATGCAAAAAGATGACTAAGTCTAGAATTATATTTAGCAAAGTCTCACTAATTGAATTTTTAAATTCAGGATATAATAAGTATTGACCCAAACTCTCTTGGATAGTGTCCTATAATTTTAGGGGAGTAGTACGGTACGTCCGGTCAAATAAGTAAGTTGAAACACTTGAGTTAAGAGTTGGAAATTTAGTTAAGTTAGCCTAGACTTAGTGTGGTGAGGTAGGTTGATAACTTGGACTTGTTCCAAGATTGTGGGAAATTTTTCAGCCATCGACGAGCAAAGACCTTGTTATCGTTGTTATAGCCGGCCGCTTGATGTGATGGTTGGTGAGTTGTTGTTGTTGTTGTTGTTGTTAGACACTTGCTTGGTTGGTGTTCATGCATCATATGTGTCTTGTTAAGTTAACGTTATTGGGGGTGAGCAACGATGATGCGATATAGTATCGGCCATGATGGGCAAGGTACCCGGCCTTGGGGGTCAATCGGGTAGGAGCGTCTTATATAAAAGTAGTGGATAGCTACCACAGCTGGGCCGTGACCAATAAATATACCGGTTACCCTAACTAGACACTGTTCGTACTCAAGAGTGATGATGTTTTCTCACTCGCTCATCTGAGTTGGTTTGGATCCACATGTTCGGTGAAGTAGACGTTGTATAGGATTGCATAAGTACTCGTTGAGTCAAGCATTCATGTTATGTGTTGATTAAGTTAACGTGTTGTATGCGCATTGCTTAAGCTATGTCCTTTGCCGTTTTGTGCTATGATTGTATATGATTTCTAACCCCTTTTTGCTGTGGGTACTCATACACCATTGTGTGTGTTTAGACGATGAGACTGCAGGTGACAATGACGACGTGGCTGAGGAGTGATCTATGGGCGCGGTCATCGTAGATTAGGATTTTCGATGTTTTGGTTATTATCGATGTTGTTATTTTTGAAGTATATGTTTAGGGTCAGCTCTGAGACGTTGTGACATCGGGGTGTTTGTATCATTTGAATTTTATTCGTGACTGTCAATTGATTATTTCCGCAAGTTTATGAGAGTGTGACGACTCTATCCTTATTTATGAAAATTTTATTTGACGGTATTTTTCAGCAGTTACATTTTTTCTTAATTTATTTTCGTAACGATAACATGCGGGGTAGAGGGTGTCACATTAATCGGATGGTCCATCCCCAAACCGACACCATGGGTTAATCGGTTGGTCCTTCCCCAAACCGATAATGTCCATGTATAAGACTAACGATGACACTGAACTCTCCGCATAGGATTATCCATATTTAGGATTTTAATTCAGGTCAAAGTCTCTATGTGTGCATGCCAATGCATCTCTGCATTACAATTGAACATACCAACTAATATGATATTTCAAATAATATAATTAAATGCTTATTTAATTACTTAGCATAATTTCCAACAACATATATCTCAAAAGCAATTAAGCATATATGTATACCAGTCATAATATCAATTTTGGAATCACTAAAATCAAGCAATACACAGCAAACTCATTTAAACCAAACTAAACATAGCACATATCAACATTTACATATCAAATTTCCTAAATTCAATAATCAAATCTTTTACCTTTTCAAACAGTTGTGCACCCGTCAAAGGCAAATGAGCTCTACGTTCTTCAGTACTCCCATTAAATGCTTTCCTCCATGACCGCTAATGATGCTTTTGAGGCAAGAATCTACGATGCCCAAGGATGACATTCTTCTTACCATGTTCCAACCGCATCCAATCAGTACCATCTTCACATATAGGGCACACACACTGGACTTTAGTACTGTATCCAAAAAAAATACCGTATGCAGAAAATCATTAATTGTGCCGAAGATCTTAGTCTTCAAGGTGAAACTTTCTTCTCTATACCCATCGTACACATCTATACCCGTCTCCCACATTTGCTTCAAGTCTTCAATTAAAGGCACCAAGAATATGTCTATATCATTTCCTGGTTGTTTGGGCCCAGAAATTAACATAGACAATATCATATATTTGTGCTTCATGCATAGCCATGGAGGTAGGTTATAAATCACCAAAATCACATGTCGTGTACTATGAGAGCTACTCTAAACACCATGCGGGTTAAACCCATCAGTAGACAATGCAAGTCTTAGGTTTCTTGGTTCTTTCCCAAAATTCGGATACTCAATATCAATTTTTTTCCATTGAAGGGAATCTGCCGGGTGCCACAGCATGCCATCCTTAATCCTTTCATCCTCATGCCATGTCAAGTGTTTTGCATCTTTTGAACTACAATACATGCGCCTGAATCTGGGAATTATGGGAAAATACCACATAACCTTCTTTGGAGCCTATTCCGATTCCTTCTTCTTATATCGCGAGGCTTTACATTTAGGACACGACTTTAACAATGCATATTCATTTCTAAATAAAATGCAATCATTAGGATAAGCGTGTATCCTCTCATAGCCCATGCCAATAGAGTTTAACATTTGTTTAGCCTCATATGTCTGACCAGAAAGCACATTATCATCTGACATCATATCTTTCAATAATGTGAGTAAGTCCGTAAAGCTCTTATCAGTCCATCTATTGCCCGATTTCAAGTTATACAACTTTAACATCGCTGATAATCTCGTGAATTTAGTACAACCCTCATACAACGGCTTCTGCGCATCACTTATCAACTTCTCAAACATTTAAGGATAATCACGGAGATCTTCTTCAACCACATTTGTCATCTCTTCAAAACGGTCGCCATAATATATATTTGTACCGATGTCATCTGACGCATATCTCCCACTATTCCTCATATTAGAAGATTCACCTCTTGTCTCACCGTGCTTTGTCCAACAGGTATAACTCTGATCAATTCCATTGCGCATTAAATGTCCTTCCAATTCCTAAAGATTAACTCGGCCTACATAACAACAACTCAAACCAGGACACACGATTCTACTTAGATCTATTTCTTTTTCATGCCGAACTACAAACCTAATAAAATCTTGCACTCCATCCCTATATTCCTTCAACAAACAATTGGCAAACATCCATTTCCGATCAATTCTAACTTCAACCTTTAAAAAACTAAGTTAGTTGTTGATTAATATAACATCATATTAAACATATTCTCAATTCACAGTTTGATAATCTAACGCATCAGGCTATAGCTAATGCTATGCCGTCAATCCACAATTCACAGTTCGTATTCAATTCACAGTTTGAATTTTTAACAAAAATTTGGCAGAGTCTCCCTTAAAATATGGACATTCCAAAATATATCTCAATCCAATCAAACATAAAACGATTCAAATTTCAAACTTTCACCAATTGGAGACACAACCAAATGCTTACTTTTAGTTTTCAATAGTATCCTCACATCTTTCTGTAAAACCATTCTTTCTAAATATGATCATTTAAAATCCAAGCAACTAGTATAACAATGAGACCATTCATGAGTTTCCAATAAACTTTTTTCCACTAACGAAACTATTGGAATCAAGTAGATTTAGAAACAATGACCCTTAATTGTTTTGATGATAACAAATGATTAAGAGAACAATTTATTCTCTGATGTGTTTGTTAGTGTGCAGAAATCACTATTTATCAGGAGAAGATATCTCAGAAGACTTAGTGATATCTTGAATTTCACACATCTAAGTCTGGCTTTAATCCTCTGTTTTGATGTGAAAGCCTTGCTCTGAAGTTTGTCAACTCTGTTGGTAGTCAACGCTCTGGTGAGACCATACATGACTTAGTCAACTCTGTTGGTAAACCAAGCTCTGGTAAGACTAGCTCTTGACTTGGTCAACTCTGTTTGGTCAGTCACCGCTCTGGTAGACAACACTCTGTTGAGACCACATTCTGATTGGTCAACACTCTGGCCTTCAGTCAACACATACAATAGACTATGGTTAGACCACTCTATGGAAGCCCTCGCGAAATTCTACAAGACTCTCTGTTACATGAAAGGCAAATTAATTCTACACTGAAGAAGTTGCCTCTGTTTCGAGCTCACTCTGGTGAACAGTGCAGCTCTGATAGAAAACAGACTGAATCTTATTTAAGGCTACCCTTATTCAAGACTAGCTCTTGACTTGGTCAACTTTGTTGGTAAACCAAGCTCTGGTAAGACTAGCTCTTGACTTGGTCAACTCTGTTTGGTCAGTCACCGCTTTGGTAGACAACACTCTGTTGAGACCACATTCTGATTGGTCAACGCTCTGGCCTTCAGTCAACACATACAATAGACTATGGTTAGACCACTCTATGGAAGCCCTCACGAAATTCCACAAGACTCTCTATTACATGAAAGGCAAATGAATTCTATGCTGAAGAAGTTGCCTCTGTTTCGAGCTCACTCTGATGAACAGTGCAGCTCTGATAGAAAACAGACTGGATCTTATTTAAGGCTACCTCACGTATTTAAGAGACCCCATTGATGAAGCATTTTAATGTACGAGGTATCAAAGGCCAAAGGGAATGTAACAAATATAATCATAAGGAAACTTGCTCTCGAAGGGTCTAATATTCAAAAAGCTCACAAGAGACAAACACTCTGATTCTGTCTGCTGAGTCAGTATGCTTTAAACAGAATGGAAAACGACGTGACTTGCTAAACCCACAAAATGGGGATTTGAAGTATTTTAACTTAAGTGAAAAGAGCTGTTAGGTCTCAACGGCACTATTAATAACCCTAGCTATATATACCTTACTTCATCCACTGAAGTAGGTTAACGCTGTGATACAAAGTGAGCAACCAAGAATTATTCCAAGTATCCGAGATCACATTGAACAAAGCATTTAATCATTTTTTATTCTTTCAGTTTGAAAGTTATTGATTGTGCTTAAGTTTTTTTTATTGTATATCCTCTCTATGAGAGTTATTTGATATTGCTTCAAAACATTTTTGAACATTGTATTTAGCCCAGTAGTGGTTGTATTCCTTAAGGGCTTGACTGTACTAAGTCGTTCTAAAAAGTTGTGAGTGTAGCCAGTTTGGCAGTATTATACTCTCAAGTGTAATCAAGTTGATTATAGTGGAGAAATCCTTCAAGTGTGTGAAGGGACTAGACGTAGCTATCAGGTGATAGAGAACTAGTATAAATCATTGTGTCACCCTCTTCTCTCTTCTTTTTTACTTACGCACTACCTTATTTCATTAACTAGTTGTTTTGAAAAAGGTTTTCATAAACACACAAGTTTTACAAAAAGTTTCTAAAAGCCAATTCAAACCCCCCCTTTCTTGTGTTTTTGCCACGTTCAATTGGTATCAGAGCTCGGCCTCTTGGTTGAGCACTTAACTGTGTAAGGGGAAAAGATCTTATTCTCTATTCATGGCAAGCAATGAAGCTGGTGGTCACGTTAACCATCCTCCTTTGTTCACTGGAACAAATTGAACGTGAACACAAGAAGGGGGGGTTGAATTGTGTTAAAAACTTTTCGCAAACTATACATAAAAACTTCAACACAAGTTGTTCAAAAACTGTTTGTATATGGGATGCAGAGAATTTAACAGGACCGGATGCAGAAATTTAAGCCGTTTATAAAAACTTGTTTTACTGAGCAATGTAAAGATAAATAATGTAAAGCAGTAAAGGATGAGACTCAGAGATTTATACTAGTTCACCACCAACTGGTAGCTACGTCTAGTCCCTTTGTTCTTGAAGGATTTTTCACTATAATCACCTGATTACAATTTTCCTCAAGAGTATTCTTCTGCCACAAACTTGACAATACTCTCAACTTCTCAAAACGACTCAGTGCAGTCGAGCCTTTGAGGAACAGAGCCTTTACAAGGCCAAATACAGTTTACAAAAGAGATTATGCTTTTGATTACAATCAAAATAACTCTCACAGAGAGGATAAAAAGATTAAGCTCAAAATAGAATAGCTTTCTAAAAGAAAGTATAAGACGCTGAGTTCAGTTCTATATGCACCAGAAACTTGGCACGAAACTTGATTGTTCACTTGAGTAATATTGCTTTCAGAATGAAGTTTCTTCACAGTTTTTCCAACATTTCTTCAATGAATACCTTGGGGTATTTATAGGAGTCTTCAAGGGTATTACCGTTGCAGTAAAAATATCTCCTTTCCATTGAGTGAGGTAATTTGAAACGTAGTCCTTTTCTTCCTTTCCAGAGAATATCAGAATTGTACACATTACCGTTTTCGTACTATCTGTAATTTGCAATTGCCTTGTACGATTTTTTTGTCTTATGCTAAAGGTGTCACCTTTGCTTCCTCGTACATCAAAATGAGCGCACAAAATCAAATTCGAATTCCGTTCCAGAACACTCTGAGGCTAAGAGCAAAAACGTGATCATCACGTGCTTCATTAAAGAGATCAGACGCTCGCTCAGAGGAGAGGACGGACGCTCGTAGCAATTGAGTGTTCCACGTGTCAAGAAGTCACACTGTTGGACGCTTGCTGTTAGCAAGACGCTGGAGTGAGTTCGGATGCTGACACTAGTGGATTGTATTCAATTCTTTTGTATATTTCTTCTTCTTCCTTGAGTGATTTGTACATATATATGAATCTTTGATACCTGTACACTCAAAGATATGTTAGAAGATAAATTGTTCTCTTGAGAAATACTTTGTTATCATCAAAATCAATGAGGGTCTAAACTTCTCAAGCGTTTAGGTTCCAACAATCTCCCCCTTTTTGATGATGACAAATATCCAAGGTTGATGAACAATTTAATTTCAAAATAACATCAAGGGTGTCCCCCTGAATTTAACAATTAAGATATATAAGACAATTAAGGTATTAAGGCGATTGTTGATAGACAAATTCATTTAAGTGATCGCAAAAATACATAGATGAATCAGAGCATATTTTTAACAAAGTGAGATCGGATGCTGATTTTCATTTTATCAAAAAGATTTTCATATTACCAATTTTATTGATCATTGTTAGATTATTGGGTCAATGAATATCAGTGCATTAATAGATATTAGAGCAATGAATAATCATACAAATGCTATGTATGAAATGATATGCATGATACTTTCAGTTTTAGTGTATTCATCGGACGGTAAATTTGTTAATCAGACTTTCACGTGTTCATCAGACCTTTCGTTTATTTCTTTTACTCCCCCTTTTGTCATCAGACAAAAAGAGTGTAAAGCACATCATAGTCAAAGAGTGGCTTAGAAAAATTTGAATGTATATAAACAGATAATCAGATAAAGGTATGTATAGTCAGAAAAACACTGAACATATATATAAAAAATATGAGAGTACCAAATAAAATTTATATCATAAAAAAAAATATTAAGGGTTTGGTGGTGGAGGAGGGATGTTGAGACGTTCATATAGAAGTTTCAGTGCATTCTCCAGCTGAGTGACGTTCTATATGCACCAGAAACTTGGCACGAAACTTGATTGTTCACTTGAGTAATATTGCTTTCAGAATGAAGTTTCTTCACAGTTTTTCCAACATTTCTTCAATGAATACCTTGGGGTATTTATAGGAGTCTTCAAGGGTATTACCGTTGTAGTAAAAATATCTCCTTTCCATTGAGTGAGGTAATTTGAAAGCGTAGTCCTTTTCTTCCTTTCCAGAGAATATCGTAATTGTACACATTACCGTTTTACTATCTCAGAATTTGCAATTGCCTTGTACGATTTTTTGTCTTATGCTAAAGGTGTCACCTTTGCTTCCTCGTACATCAAAATGAGCGCACAAAATCAAATTTGAATTCGTTCCGAGAACACTCGAGGCTAAGAGCAAAAGCGTGATCATCACGTGCTTCATTAAAGAGATCGACGCTCGCTCGGAGGAGAGGGACGGGACGCCGTAGCAATTGAGTATTCCACGTGTCAAGAAGTCACATTGTTGGGCGCTTCTTTGTTAGCAAGACGCTGAGTGAGTTAGGATCTTGACACTAGTGGATTGTATTCAATTCTTTTGTATATTTCTTCTTCTTCCTTGAGTGATTTGTACATATATATGAATCTTTGATACCTGTACACTCAAAGAAATGTTAGAAGATAAATTGTTCTCTTGAGAAATACTTTGTTATCATCAAAATCAATGAGGGTCTAAACTTCTCAAGCGTTTAGGTTCCAACAATCTCCCCCTTTTTGATGATGACAAATATCCAAGGTTGATGAACAATTTAATTTCAAAATAACATCAAGGGTGTCCCCCTGAATTTAACAATTAAGATATATAAGACAATTAAGGTATTAAGGCGATTGTTGATAGACAAATTCATTTAAGTGATCGCAAAAATACATAGATGAATCAGAGCATATTTTTAACAAAGTGAGATCGGATGCTGATTTTCATTTTATCAAAAAGATTTTCATATTACCAATTTTATTGATCATTGTTAGATTATTGGGTCAATGAATATCAGTGCATTAATAGATATTAGAGCAATGAATAATCATACAAATGCTATGTATGAAATGATATGCATGATACTTTCAGTTTTAGTGTATTCATCGGACGGTGAATTTGTTAATCAGACTTTCACGTGTTCATCAGACCTTTCGTTTATTTCTTTTACTCCCCCTTTTGTCATCAGACAAAAAGAGTGTAAAGCACATCATAGTCAAAGAGTGGCTTAGAAAAATTTGAATGTATATAAACAGATAATCAGATAAAGGTATGTATAGTCAGAAAAACACTGAACATATATATGAAAAATATGAGAGTACCAAATAAAATTTATATCACAAAAAAAAATATTAAGGGTTTGGTGGTGGAGGAGGGATGTTGAGACGTTCATATAGAAGTTTCAGTGCATTCTCCAGCTGAGTGACGTTCTATATGCACCAGAAACTTGGCACGAAACTTGATTGTTCACTTGAGTAATATTGCTTTCAGAATGAAGTTTCTTCACAGTTTTTCCAACATTTCTTCAATGAATACCTTGGGGTATTTATAGGAGTCTTCAAGGGTATTACCGTTGTAGTAAAAATATCTCCTTTCCATTGAGTGAGGTAATTTGAAACGTAGTCCTTTTCTTCCTTTCCAGAGAATATCAGAATTGTACACATTACCGTTTTCGTACTATCTGTAATTTGCAATTGCCTTGTACGATTTTTTTGTCTTATGCTAAAGGTGTCACCTTTGCTTCCTCGTACATCAAAATGAGCGCACAAAATCAAATTTGAATTCCGTTCCAGAACACTCTGAGGCTAAGAGCAAAAACGTGATCATCACGTGCTTCATTAAAGAGATCAGACGCTCGCTCAGAGGAGAGGACGGACGCTCGTAGCAATTGAGTGTTCCACGTGTCAAGAAGTCACACTGTTGGACGCTTGCTGTTAGCAAGACGCTGGAGTGAGTTCGGATGCTGACACTAGTGGATTGTATTCAATTCTTTTGTATATTTCTTCTTCTTCCTTGAGTGATTTGTACATATATATGAATCTTTGATACCTGTACACTCAAAGATATGTTAGAAGATAAATTGTTCTCTTGAGAAATACTTTGTTATCATCAAAATCAATGAGGGTCTAAACTTCTCAATCGTTTAGGTTCCAACAATCTCCCCCTTTTTGATGATGACAAATATCCAAGGTTGATGAACAATTTAATTTCAAAATAACATCAAGGGTGTCCCCCTGAATTTAACAATTAAGATATATAAGACAATTAATGTATTAAGGCGATTGTTGATAGACAAATTCATTTAAGTGATCGCAAAAATACATAGATGAATCAGAGCATATTTTTAACAAAGTGAGATCGGATGCTGATTTTCATTTTATCAAAAAGATTTTCATATTACCAATTTTATTGATCATTGTTAGATTATTGGGTCAATGAATATCAGTGCATTAATAGATATTAGAGCAATGAATAATCATACAAATGCTATGTATGAAATGATATGCATGATACTTTCAGTTTTAGTGTATTCATCGGACGGTGAATTTGTTAATCAGACTTTCACGTGTTCATCAGACCTTTCGTTTATTTCTTTTACTCCCCCTTTTGTCATCAGACAAAAAGAGTGTAAAGCACATCATAGTCAAAGAGTGGCTTAGAAAAATTTGAATGTATATAAACAGATAATCAGATAAAGGTATGTATAGTCAGAAAAACACTGAACATATATATAAAAAATATGAGAGTACCAAATAAAATTTATATCACAAAAAAAAAATATTAAGGGTTTGGTGGTGGAGGAGGGATGTTGAGACGTTCATATAGAAGTTTCAGTGCATTCTCCAGCTGAGTGACATTCAGATTAGTAGCCTTCATTTCTTCAAACTCTGCTTTAGGAATGGTGACCATGTCAACTGCAGGAGAAGAAGTAGAAGGTCCAGCTTCTGGTGCAGGTTTCATCTTCTGATGCTCTGCTAGCACCCAGTTGGAAAGCTTCAGTCTCAAGTCCTTCTTCTGTTGAGCCTTTTGAAAGAATGCATCATTTGGTATAAACCATTTGATGAGACTTCCAAGTTTCCTCTGCTCAGATTCTGACTGAATTCTTCTCCTTTTCTCCACCTCTTCTGGATACAGCAAATCCATGAAGACAGTTTCCCTATGCAGAAGCACGTCAGCAGTGAAAGCATCAAACTTATTCCCAGCTTCTTCTCCCCATATCCTTCTGATGAATTCACTCAATGCTTCAGAAGCAAAAGAGATTCCTTCATTTTCTGCCAGGTATAATCCTCTCAGATTTTCCCTGTCATCTTCTGTAAGCACCAGGGGGACGAGGCATGGTAACAAAGCTTTGTCTTTCCATGTCTTCGACCATTGACTCCAAGTGAATCCAATGTCAAAGTGCTTTGTCACAGCAGCCCATTGGACATAAGTCTTCATGCAGTCGAGTGGTCTGATTACTGAGCATCTGAACATATCATCAAAGTAGACTGTTCCCAGATTGATGTCAGTAATTCTGCTGATAGTGCCAACTGTTGGAATAGTGGTCTTCTCGGCATTGCAGCAGTTTGAGGAGCCAGTTCTCCATTCATCTTCCTTCAGAGAATTTAGGTAAAACCTTCTGGCATGATCCTCAGAGATCTTGGCGATCGGAAGCTTAGAGAATTCCTTAAGATTATACTTCTTGGGAGCCTTCTCATACTCCGTGAGCCCGATCTTGCTGAATGGCTGCTTGCCAGGAGCAGGTTCTTTCCTTTTCCCAGGGATAGACCAAGGTAGCCACCTTTGTCTGTCTGGTACAATCTTCACTGATACAGACGAAGGATCCCTGAACTGTCTGATTACTTCAATCTTCTTCATCTCAAGACAGTGTGCCATGAAGGCAGCTTATTCATCTGTGATCCACCTTCCGCATTCTTCCAATGTGAGCGGTTCAGTTTGTGGTAGGGATCTAGGAAGGTCCACAGAGAAGGGAATTGCTCTGCTACCAGATGCTGGTCTCAATCTTCCTTTAAATGACATCTGAAAGTGGTCTTCTCCATCCTTGAAGGTAGCACTCATCGGAGAGGCAATCTCCAGTCTGGCAGCTCCAGAGGTGAAGGTTTTCAAATGCCATGTAGAGGGACGATTTTAGATGCTATGATATATCTCATACTTAACAAACTGTGGTTTGTTAATACATGAGACATTCTTCCTTCCACCAAAGTCTGTAGGTTTAAGGGTAATTGTGGGTAAAGTGGGAGTGGTTTTGGTGATTTTATAGGTTTTAGGTGTGTAGGGTTTGAAGGGATTAATGGGAGGTACTTTGAATAAAAGGTTAAAGGGATGAGAGTGAAATTTGGAAATATATGTGGTAAGTGAAGTATTTGAGGAATTTTGTGGTAGGTCGAGGTTGAGTGAATAGGATGATGGTTGGGTAGGTTTAGAGAGGGTAGAGGTTTGTCGGAGGCTCCTTCTGGTTTTCTTGGTTAGTGGTTTTGTTTGTGGTTGTGAAACAGACAATGGGGGTGCAGGAATAACATCATGAGCATCAAAGACAGATACTGACTCATCAGCAGTAAAGTCGAGTACCTTTGGGTTAAGCTCTGAAGACTTAACCAACCTGCTTTTTGATCCTCTCGTGACAGCAACAGCAGGAGGAGGAGGAGGAAGAGGGACTTGCTTCCCTTGACCGGACGCTGAAGCATCTTTTTCAGCTGCTGGCCTAAACTGTTTCTCCAAGACCTTTCTGATGGGAATTCTATCCTCATCTTCTGGTTCCTCAACAGTAGGTGCAGGAGCCACCTTCTGTTTTGTTCTTCTTGTCTCCCTTGAAGGAGATTCAGCAGGTCTCTTCACACCAGCCATTGAGCTTCTGGTGGTTTTCTTTTCAGCTTCTCCTTCTTGTTGCTCTATTTTCACTTTCTTGATCATAGAGCCAGTAATTAGCTGCATTATGACTAAACTGTTGACTCCAAAGACTTCTAGACGAACAACAGCGCCAACACCAAAGTATTTTTCTTTTTCTTCTGTGTTGATAGAGTCAGTCAGCTTCCTCACAACACCGTCTTTAATCATCATTATGGAGAGAAGAACTCCATAAGGGATTACCTTGACGATATTCTTCTTATCAACACTCTTCCTTGAGAAGACAAGAGCATTTATCAGATTGTTGATAATCAACCTTGGCAGATTGATTTTCTTCCCATCCATGTAGTTTCTCATAATGAACTTTTGCTCGTAGTTCACTATGTCGCTGAGCGACCTTCGTAATCACGCTCTTGGCGATGATTTTGTGCAGTACTCTGTAGTGGCTTTTCAAGTCTTTGGCCGTGGGAGTAATGTTCTTCTTCTTCAGTTCACGGTAGTTCTCAAACAGAGCTTCATTGACGTTTTCAAGTCCTCTGTATGCATCAGCCCAGTTTGCATGGTAACTAATTCCTTCACAAGGGCACTTGATCGTCTGAGCAATAGAGTTGATGGTGAAGCGTAGCTTGAAGCCTCTGATGTGTCCTTCTATGATTTCCCCCGGAAGTAAGTACGCATTCCCCCAGAACTCCTTAATAGCGTAGCTCAGTACGTCGACTGGTTCCCAGATGAAGTAGTTTTTCCAGCCCAGTTTCTCCAGACCTTCTTCAAAATCAAAACCGTATAGCTTGAAGTTCTCAAAATCAACCCGGTTCTCATTCAGGAGTTTTGCCTCAGAGAAGACGTCGAAGGCAGCAGTGTATTGTCCAACCTTTCTGTCGGCCATGGTAGCAGTTGAAGAGAGGGTGATGGAGGTTTTAGGGTTCGAAAACACAGAGAGAGAGAGTGAAAGAGAAAGAGAACAGTTTTGCAAGAAAACGCAGAGTGAAGTGATGGAGCGAAAAATGTGGAGTAGTGGGAAAGTTGATAGAAAATGGTACAGTCCTTTTTTAAAAATCACTTCGTATTTCCACACAAAAATTAAATCAAAAAGAAAAGCAAATAAAGATTCGCCTTTTCATTAAATGCAGACGCCAAAAGAAAAGTAAGATCAAGAAAAAGATTTTATCGAAAGACATAAATAATTATGACTCAGTAGATGTCATGAGACGCTTAAGTCCTTAACATGTGTGATACGTGTGGGTGTGCTCGGACGCACGCAACCGATTCACCAGACGATGAGTTATGAAGCACATGACAAATAAGATGCTTATTCATATATATGTTTATGTCATACCAGATGCTGAGATTGTGCATATTATCTGACGCTGAGATTAATCATTCTTCTATAAGATGAAAGTTTAAATTTCTTCTTATAAAATTGAATATATCTTCAGCAAGGGATTTTGTAAATATGTCAGCCCACTGATGATCAGTGTCTACAAATTTTATTTCTAGAATACCCTTCTGAACATAGTCTCTTATAAAATGATGCTTAATCTCAATGTGCTTGGCTCGTGAATGCAATATGGGGTTTTTTGTAAGAAAAATTGCAGAAGTATTATCACAGAAGATAGGAATGTTACTCTCTTTTATCAGATAGTCTTCAAGTTGATATTTCATCCACAGAAGTTGAGAGCTGCAACTTGCTGCTGAAATATACTCAGCTTCTGCTGTTGAGAGTGCAATTGTGTTTTGCCTTTTGCTTGACCAAGATACAAGATTTGCTCCAAGAAATTTGCAGCTTCCACTTGTGCTTTTTCTTTCAATTCGGTCTCCAGCAAAGTCAGCATCACAGAAACCTACTAACTTGTAATCTTTTGATTTCTTATAAAGCAAACCAAGATTAGTAGATCCTTGCAAATATCTAAAGATTCTTTTAACAGCACTCAAGTGTGATTCTCTAGGATCTGATTGAAATCTAGCATACAGACAGACGCTGAACATAATATCAGGTCTTGAAGCTGTAAGATAAAGTAGAGATCCAATCATACCTCTGTACATCTTCTGATCTACCTTTTTACCAGTTTCATCTTTACCAAGAATGTATGTGGGATGCATAGGAGTGCACATAGGTTTGCAATCCACCATTTTGAATTTCTTTAGCAATTCCTTGATATATTTGCTTTGATGTATATATATACCATCATTGCATTGTTTGATTTGAATTCCAAGGAAAAACTTCAGTTCACCCATCATGCTCATCTCGAATTCAGCATGCATTAGCTTAGAAAATTCTTTGCAAAGGCTTTCATTAGTAGCTCCAAAAATAATGTCATCAACATATATTTGAACAATTATAAAGTGCTTGTTTGATGTTTTTCTAAAAAGAGTAGTGTCTACTAGACCTCTGGTAAAGCCATTTTTCAAACCAAGCTCTAGGAGCTTGCTTAAGACCATACATGGCCTTTTTGAGCTTGAAGACATGTTCTGGAAATTCAATGTCTTCGAATCCAGGAGGTTGTTTTACAAAGACTTCCTCAGTTATAAAACCATTCAAGAAAGCACTTTTCACATCCATTTGATAAAGAATTATATCATGATGTGCAGCAAAAGAAAACAAAATGCGTATAGCTTCTAACCTTGCAACAGGTTCAAAAGTTTCAGTAAAATCAATACCTTCTTCCTGTGAGTACCCTTGAGCAACCAATCTTGCCTTGTTTCTCACAACCTTTCCATCTTCATCAAGCTTGTTTCTAAATACCCATTTAGTACCAATAGCTTGCTTATCTTCTGGTAAGGTAACCAGTCTCCATACATCGTTTCTTTGGAACTGATTCAATTCTTCTTGCATGGCCAGAATCCAACCTTCATCTTTCAATGCTTGATCAATCGTTTTAGGTTCCATTTCTGAGAGTAGTGCCATATTTGCATGCTCTTTAAAAGAGGATCTGGTTCTTACTCTATCTCCAGGCTTTCCTATGATTTGATCTTTAGGATGATTGGCTTTGTACTTCCAGCTCTTTCTAAATTCAGCTTCTGAAGATTCTTGTGTCTGGTCACCACCGGACGATGAAGATGTAGGTTCACTATTTGTAGAATTACCTATATTTAATTCTAAAAATAATTCATCTAGCTCTGACATGGCTGTGTCAGGCTTCTTGTCATCAAATTTGACATGTATAGATTCTTCCACTGTCATAGTTTCTTTATTGTATATTCTAAAAGCTTTAGATCTTTCAGAATATCCCAAAAAGATTTCTTTGTCAGCTTTTGAATCAAACTTACCAAGCTGATCCTTAGTATTTAAAATGTAACACGTGCAACCAAATGAATGAAAATACGATATGTTTGGTTTCCTTCCTTTCCACAGTTCATATGGAGTCTTCTTCAAAATAGGTCTAATAGAAATTCTATTTTGAATGTAACAAGCTGTGTTTACTGCTTCTGCCCAAAAATGTTTTGCGATATTAGCCTCATTGATCATGGTCCTGGCCATTTCTTGGAGGGGCCTATTTTTCCTTTCTACAACACCATTTTTTTGAGGTGTTCTAGGGGAGGAGAAATTGTGGGAGATGCCGTTATCATCACAAAATTTTTGAAAGATTTCATTTTAAAATTCTCCCCCATGATCACTTCTAATAGAAGAAATGCAAATTCCTTTTTCATTTTGAACTATTTTGCAGAATACAGTAAATACCTTGTATGACTCATCTTTGTGAGCAAGGAATCTAACCCATGTCCATCGAGTAAAATCATCAACAATGACTAACCCATATTTCTTTCCAGTTAAAGAGTTTGTCCTTGTTGGACCAAAAAGATCAAGATGCGAAAGCTCAAGTGGTCTAGAGGTTGAAACAACATTTTTTGAATGAAAAGAAGTTTTAACTTGTTTTCCTCTTTGACATGCCTCACAGAGAGCATCGGATTGATACTTGAGATTTGGTAAGCCTCTGACAAGACTGTGCTTGTTTAATTTTGAGATTAATCTCAAATTGGCATGACCCAATCTCTTGTGCCAAATCCATTATTCTTCGTCAACAGACATGAGACACTTGACATCTTGTTTTACAAACTCAGAGAGATCAATTTTGTAAATATTTTGTTTCCTCTTAGCAGTAAAGAAAGTTGAGCCGTCTTTCTTGCTTTTTACTAGACATCCAGTTTCTGTAAAGATGACTTCATAACCATTGTCACATAATTGACTTATGCTCAATAAGTTATGTTTAAGTCCTTCAACATATAGTACATTATCAATAGAGGGAAGAGAGCCTTTACCAATGCGACCAATTCCAACTATTTTACCTTTCTGGTTTCCTCCGAAACCAACGAATCCAGCTTCTTTAGGCCTTAGTTCTTGGAACATATGCTTTTCTCCCGTCATGTGACGCGAGCATCCACTGTCTAAGTACCAAGATAGGTGTGTTGACTTTGTTGCTAAGCATGTCTGCAACATAGACTATTTTATCTTTAGGTACCCATATCTTTATGGGTCCTTTCTTGTTAGTTCTTGAAGGAGGCTTATCCTTCACAGTTTTAAAAACAGTACATGCACTTTTCAAATGACCAGGTTTATTGCAGTAAGCTACAATGCAAGCATTTACTATGATTATTGGATTTATCATATGCTGAATTATTTTCTAAAAGTGGTTCATCTGATATATAACCAAGACCATGAGTTGTCATTTTACTGACACCCCAAATCATTGAAGCTTGCTTGCTACAAGTTACACTCTCTGCAAGAAACTTTTGAAAATCATATTCATAATCATTTGATTTGCATTTAGGATTGCCTGTAACTTTAGAGCTTTCAGCTTGAGAGCTCTCAGCTTCTGGTTGCTTGTTAGCGGTCAGACGCTGGTTATCCATCAGATGCTGATTTTCGCCAAATTTTCCGATTCTCTTTATTAGTCTGATTTTTCTTTGTTTAAAGCTTGAAAGTCTTGTGATAATTTTGAAAATTTCTTTTTCAAATTCTTATACTCAATAGAGAGAGTGGTAGAGTCCTTAAGAAGATCATCAAATGCAAGTTGAAGTTCAGAGTAGGAATTATATACTATTACCTCTTCAACTTCTTCTTCTGAATCAAGGTCAGTGTCTGCCATGAGAGCGAGATTTCCTTCTACTTCATTATCTTCCTCATATGAGGATGAATCTAGATCTTCCCATGTAGCCATGAGGCTTTTCTTCTTTTTCTTGAAAGAACTTCTTGTGGACTTCTCCTTAAGATTAGGACATTCGGACTAGAAATGTCCAGGCTTTTTACATTCATAGCAAATGACTTGAGCCTTGTCCTAGCTTTCTTTCTTGTCCTTAGTATCTTTCTTCTGAAACTTCCTCCTGAAGTTTCTCTTTTTCCACATTCTTTGTATCTTTGTGGATATAAACGCGAGCTCATCTTCTGATGTGTCAACATCTCCTTCTGAAGCTTCATCTTCTTATTCTTCTTCTTCAGCCTGAAGGGCTTTGGAAGAACTGACTTTATGTTGAGCGACTTTCAAGGCAATAGACTTGCCCTTTTTGGATGTGTTCTTCTTCATTTAGCTCAAGTTCATGAGCTTTCAACGAACTCATAAGATCTTCAAGTCGTAGGACATTTGGATCTTTTGCTTCTGAATAGCGGTGACCTTGGGTCTCCCTTTGTAGTCAAGCTTCTTAAGATCTTTCTAACATGGTCAGGTGTAGTGTAACTTTTTCCAAGGGCCTGTAACCCATGAACAAGTGTTTGAAATCTTCCAAACATGGTTTCAATGTTTTCACCATCTTCCATTTTGAATAACTCATATTGGCGAACCAACATGCTAGCTTTGGTTTCTCTTACTTGGGCAGAGCCTTCGTAAGATAAAACAAGTGAGTCCCAGATTTCTTTGGCAGTATCAAATTTGCCACATTTATCATATTCTTTTTCTGTCATAGCACAGATAAGAATGAATCTAGCCTTTTGATTGATTTGATATCTCTTTTTCTGCTCATCATTCCAATCTTCTCTGGCTATAGCAACACCACGAGGATTAGTGGGAGGAATGTAACCACTTTGAACTATATCCCACAACTCAAGTTGTTGTGTCTCAAAGAAAGCTTTTATCTTATCTTTCCAGTAATCAAATTTTTCTCCATCGAATAGAGGAGAACGGTTCATATGACCACCTTCAGTAGACATGTTCACAGTATAGGATCTTTTCTCTTAACACTGTTAAGTGCTCAACCAAGAGGCCGAGCTCTGGTACCAATTGAACTTGAACACAAGAAGGGGGGTTGAATTGTGTTAAAAAACTTTTCGCAAACTATACGTAAAAACTTCAACACAAGTTGTTCAAAAACTGTTTGTATATCGGATGCAGAAGTTTAAACCGTTTATAAAAACTTGTTTTACTGAGCAAGGTAAAGATAAATAATGTAAAACAGTAAAGGATGAGACTCAGAGATTTATACTAGTTTACCACCAACTGGTAGCTACGTCTAGTCCCTTCGTTCCTGAAGGATTTTTCACTATAATCACCTAATTACAATTTTCCTCAAGAGTATTCTTCTGTCACAAACTTGACAATACTCTCAATTTCTCAAAACGACTCAGTGCAGTCGAGCCTTTGAGGAACAAAGCCTTTACATGGCCAAATACAGTTTACAAAAGAGATTATGCTTTTGATTACAATCAAAATAACTTTCACAGAGAGGATGAAAAGATTAAGCTCAAAACAGAATAGCTTTCTAAAAGAAAGTATAAGACGCTGAGTTCAGTTCTATATGCACCAGAAACTTGGCACGAAACTTGATTGTTCACTTGAGTAATATTGCTTTCAGAATGAAGTTTCTTCACAGTTTTTCCAACATTTCTTCAATGAATACCTTGGGGTATTTATAGGAGTCTTCAAGGGTATTACCATTGCAGTAAAAATATCTCATTTCCATTGAGTGAGATAATTTGAAATGTAGTCATTTTCTTCCTTTTCGGAGAATATCAGAATAGTACACGTTACCGTTTTCGTACTATCTATAATTTGCAATTGCCTTGTACGATTTTTTTTGTCTTATGCTAAAGGTGTCACCTTTGCTTCCTCGTACATCAAAATGAGCGCACAAAATCAAATTAGAATTCCGTTCCAGAACAGTCTGAGGCTAAGAGCAAAAATGTGATCATCACGTGCTTCATTAAAGAGATCAGACGCTCGCTCAGAGGAGAGGACGGACGCTCGTAGCAATTGAGTGTTCCACGTGTCAAGAAGTCACACTGCTGGACGCTTGCTGTTAGCAAGACGCTGGAGTGAGTTCAGATGCTGACACTAGTGGATTGTATTCAATTCTTTTGTATATTTCTTCTTCTTCCTTGAGTGATTTGTACATATATATGAATCTTTGATACCTATACACTCAAAGATATGTTAGAAGATAAATTGTTCTCTTGAGAAATACTTTGTTATCATCAAAATCAATGAGGGTCTAAACTTCTCAATCATTTAGGTTCCAACACAAACTTCGACTACTGGAAAGATAAAGTTAAATCCTTCTTTAAGTCTTAACAACTCGAACTCTGGGATATGGTTCAAAAAAAATACACCGAACCAGTTGATTCCAAAAAAAAATCCCATTCCTAGGGATAAATGGATAGAAGAGCATAAGAAACCTTATCAACTACAACAGAAAGCAAGATATTTCCTTATCTGCGCTATCTCCGAGAAGGAATACGAGAAATGTGGAAAAAATGATACCGCCAAGGAAATTTGGGACTCATTGGCCTTGGCTTATAAGGGTACTTCCCAAGTGTAAGAAACCATAGCTAATATCTTGGTTAGACAATATGAACTCTTTAAAATGGAAGAGGGTGAAAGCATTGAAACTATGTTTGGAAGATTCCAAACACTAGTTCATGGTCTAAAGGTTCTTAAGAAAAGCTATACCACTACTGATCACGTTAAGAAAATCTTAAGAAGTCTGCTAAAGAAGTGGAGACCTAAGGTCACGGCTATTCAGGAAGCAAAGGACCTGAATGCCTTACGACTTGAAAATCTTCTGAGTTCTTTGAGAGCTCATGAGCTTGAGCTAGATGAAGAAGAACCTCCCAAGAAATCAAAGTATATTGCTTTGAAATCTACAAACAAAGCATCTTCCTCCAAAGCTCTACAAGCTGAACTTGAAATAGACGAAGCATTGTCTGATGAGCGCGATGGAGACACAGACGAAGAAATTTCCTTAATATCAAGGAAAATTCAACGCATGTGGAAAAACAAAGGAAGGTTCAGAAAGCAGTTCCACAAGAAGGACTCAAGGGAAAGGCAAGACTTAAGGGATAAGAAGGACTACAAGGACATAAGCCAAGTTACTTGCTACGAGTGCAAAAAGCCAGGACATTTCAAGTCTGAATGTCCACAACTTGAGAAACCAAGGAAATGTGGTTTAAAAGCAAGAAGAAGAAAGGTCTCATAGCAACATGGGATGATTCTGATTCATCTTCATCTGATGATGATGAGGAACACGCAAACATGGCTCTAATGGCTACCATAGGGTCAAACAGTGAAGAAGAAGAAGATGAAGAGGTAGATTCTAATTCATCTTCTGATATTGAAATGGCTTTTGATGAACTATTAGATGAGTCTTCTAAACTCAACACTGAGTATAAAGCTTTGAAAAAGAAATTCTCAAAACTTTCAAAAGAATTTCAAATACTCAATGAGAAGAATGAGAAGCTCAAAGCTGAAAATCACCGTTTGGTGAATGATAGCTCTAAGACTGAGGAAAAGGTTGAATGTAACTCTTCAAAATATGAAGAGGGATTTCAAAGATTCCTTGCTGAATGTGTTACGCGAAGCAAACAAGCATCTATGATTTGGGGCATAAGCCAAAATGGTAAAAAGGGTCTTGGTTACAAACCAGAGGAACCCACTTTTCAAAACACAAATTTGAAAACCAAAGATACCAACAATCATAGTGACTGTCTGCTTTGTACCTTTTGCAATAAGAAATGACACATTAGAAGTACTTGTTATGAATTAAAAAATAAGAAGGACAAGTTTCCTTCTAGAACTAACAAAAGAGGACCCAAAAAGATTTGGGTACCTAAGGACAAAATTGTATATGTTGCAGATCTGCTTAGCAACAGAGTTACAACACCAGTCTTGGTACTAGGACAGTGGATGCTCACGTCACATGACGGGAGAAAGGCGTATGTTCCAAGAACTCCAACTTAAAGAAAGCGGAATAGTAGGTTTCGGAGGAAACCAAAAAGGTAAAATTATTGGAAGTGAAAAAATTGGTGAAAAATTCCTACCTTCTATTGATAATTCCTTATTGGTTGATGGCCTAAAGCATAACCTACTAAGTGTAAGTCAATTATGCGATAGTGGTTATGATGTTGGCTTTAGTGATAATGCCTGTATAGTCAAAAGCAAAAAGGATGGATCCATTTTCTTTAAAGCAAAGAGAAAGAACAATATTTATAAAATAAAACTTTCTGAGTTGGCAAATCAAAATGTAAAATGCATTTTGTCAGTTGATGAAGAGCAATGGACTTGGCACAAAAGATTGGGGCATACCAGCTTGAGATTAATCTCAAAGCTTAACAAGAAAGAACTTATTAGAGGCCTACCAAATCTTAGGTATTAATCGGATGCTCTTTGTGAAGCATGCCAAAAAGGGAAACAAACAAAATCTTCTTTTGAATCCAAAAATATTGTTTCCACCTCAAGGCCACCTGAGCTGTTGCATTTAGATTTATTTGGTCCAACTAGAACCGCATCTTTGTCCGGAAAGAAATATGGCTTGTTATTGTTGATAACTATACAAGATGGACATGGGTAAAATTCCTAGCTCATAAGGATGACTCATTTGCAATATTTTATGTGTTCTGCAAACAAGTGCAAAATGAAAAAGGTTTTTGTATTACAACCATTAGAAGTGATCATGGTAGAGAATTTGAAAATGAATCATTTCAAAACTTTTGTGAAGAGCATGGCATCTCTCACAAATTTTCATCCCCTAAAACACCACAGCAAAATGGTGTTGTAGAAAGGAAAAATAGATCTTTACAAGAAATGGCCAGAATCATGATTCACGAAACTAATATTGCAAAGCACTTTTGGCCAGAAGCAGTAAATACTACATGTTATATTCAAAATAGAATCTATATCAGACATTTCTTGAATAAGACTCCTTATGAATTATGGAAAGGAATAAAACCCAACATTTCATACTTTCACTAATTTGGATGGGACTGCTTTGTTTTTAATACAAAGGACAGTCTTGGAAAACTTGATTCGAAATCGCACAAAGCTATCATTTTAAGATATTCTGAACGCTCTAAAGCTTACAGAGTATTCAACAAATAAACATTAATTGTTGATGAATCTATGCATGTGATATTTGATGACAAGAAGCCTGACAATGAAACGTCAGAGCTAGATGAAGTCTTTACAGATCTACAGATAAGCAAAGAAACAGATGAAGGTGTCGCAGGTGCTGACTCTGACTCTGGGTCTGGTTCTGCATCTGGTGATAAGACCCAAGAAGAATCAATAACAGACTGGAATTTCAAACCTCATCACCCAAAGGATCAGATTATTGGCGAACTAAGTGATAGAATTAGAATAAGATCATCTTTCAGGGAACACTCTGACTTTGCTTTGTTGTCAGAAATAGAACCCAAAACAATTGATAAAGCACTAACAGAAGATGGATGGATACTTGCTATGCAAGAAGAGCTCAATCAATTTTAGAGGAATGATGTTTGGAAGCTTGTGCCTCCTCCAGAGGATAAGCAAGCCATTGGAACCAAGTGGGTTTTCATAAACAAACTTGATGAAGATGGCAAAGTGGTAAGAAACAAGGCAAGACTTATTGCTCAAGGGTACTCGCAAGAGGAAGGTATTGATTATACTGAAACCTTTTCTCTTGTAGCTAGACTTGAAGCAATTAGAATCTTATTATCTTTTGCTGCACATAATGGCATTACTTTATATCAAATGGATGTTAAGAGTGCATTTTTAAATGGTTTTATAAGTGAGGAAGTGTTTGTAAAACAACCACCTGGATTTGAAGACATTACTTATCCAGAACATGTTTTCAAACTTAAAAAGGCTCTTTATGGTCTTAAACAAGCTCCAAGAGCTTGGTATGACAGATTTTAATGTCAAACGGTTTTGAAAGAGGACAGTGGACACTACACTCTTTAGAAAATCATCTAAAAATAATTTTATTATAGTTCAAATATATGTTGATGATATTATCTTTGGTGCTACTAATGAATCTCTTTGTGAGGAATTCTCTAAGCTTATGCAGAATGAGTTTAAAATGAGTATGATGGGAGATTTTAAAATTCTTCCTTGGTATTCAAATCAAGCAATGTCAAGATGGAACCTATATCCATCAAACTAAATATGTGAGAGAACTCCTAAAGAAGTTCAAGCTTGAGGAAACCAAACCTATGAGCACACTAATGCATCCAACATGTGCTCTCGACAAAGATGGATCGAGTAAAAAGGTAGATCAAAAAGTGTATAGAGGTATGATCGGTTCACTCGTTTATCTAACTGCCTCAAGGCTTGATATTATTTTTAGTGTCTGCTTATGTGCAAGACTCCAATCTGATCCTAGAGAATCTCACTTAACTGCTGTTAAGAGAATCTTTAGGTATCTCAAAGGAACTACTAACCTTGGTTTGCTTTATAAGAACTCATTACAAGCTAGTAGGTTTCTGTGATGCTGACTTTGCTGGAGATAGAATTGAAAGAAAGAGCACAAGTGGTGGCTGCCAATTTCTTGGAGCAAACCTTATCTCTTGGTCCAGCAATAGGCAAAGCACAATTGCACTATCAACTGCAGAAGCTAAGTATATATCTGCTGCAAGCAGTAGCTCACAATTACTATGGATGAAGTATCAGCTTGAGGACTATCAGATTAAAGAGAGTAACATTCTTATATAGTGTGATAATACCTCTGCAATATGTTTGACTAAAAATCTTATTTTGCATTCACATGCTAAACATATTGAAATTAAACATCACTTCATCAGAGACTATGTTCAAAAAGGGATACTTGAAATTAAATTTATTAATACTGACCATCAATGGGTAGATATCTTTACAAAACCTCTTGCTGAAGATAGATTCAACTTTATAAGAAAGAATTTGAATTTTCATCTTATAAAGGATTAAATGTTTAATTTGAAAATGGTTGCCTCTGTTATGTGTGCCTCTGAAATGTCTGCGTCTGATTGATTTGCCTCTGTTTTGTTGCTGCCTCTGATGTTGCATACGTGCCTCTGTTGGTCACACGTGCCTCTGTTTATAAGTTAGCCCTGATTATTGCTTAATTATTAATCATTTGTTTATAATTTATTATTTTATTATTTAATTTTTGTATCATCTGTTCTGATGACTGTTCATATTAGTTTGTTGCATTTATCACAAAGATGCCTCTGGAATCTTTGTGTACATGTGTCTGTATGAGACTGGTTGATGCATTAGTGGCTGAGAATTACTCTCACTGAGTCATTATTATCCTTTACTACCCGAGGACAGTTTTACTGCGCCTCGTTTACTCAGTGTATGGCACGTTTCAGTTCTGAAATGATACATTATTTATTTCATTTATTTTGAACATTGAAAAAGGCAGTTTGCCTTCTTCAACACGTTTTATTACCCACTTACTCACTCACTACACCCACTACTCACACTATCTCTCTGAGAAGCCTCACTATTTGTAACCCTAAACCCCTTTCGTCTTCTATCTTCTATCTGCAACTCTCTGTACTTGGAATGGCCACTCCACAACTGTTTGCTTATGGTCCTGAGGAAGAACGTCAACCTACCTTGGTGAACGCTGAGCAACACCAACTAAAGGTGATGGTGGAACACTAGGTTAACTTCCAAGACCTAGCTGAAAAAGGGTACCCCTTCCGAACCGATTTCATTGATATGGGGATAATGGATTTCTTTTGTATGGAAAACTACCCAGTATATGAGGAGCTGGTAAGGGAATTTTGGATGTATGCTCGGTGCAAGGACAACACCATTCACAACTACATTCAGAAGAAGAATATTCTGATCACTCGGGACATCATTGCTGATGTTATCAAATGCCCTAATTCTGGAGTTGTTATCAAAGAATGCTGGGAAAAGGATTTTGGTGGCTGGGAAACAATCAACGACTCCATCTATGAGAAACCTGGTAGTTCTAAGGCTGTGGACATGAAGAACAGGTTCAGAGTGCTCTTCAAAATCATAATGCACTGCATTGTACCAAAGTTTGGATCCGTGGACACTGTGAGCAGTGACCACAAGTTCATTATGTGGAACTATAAGACAAAGGCCAAACTCAACATGCCAAGCCTCATTTTTGATCATCTGCGCAGAAACATTAAGTTCTCCAGAAAAGGAAAAAACTTAAACATTCCTTATGGAAGGATGCTCTCTACTATAATGGAAACTCAAGGCTTGATTCGGCATCTTCAAGAGCTTCAAACTGAAGAAGCTGGAGTTGCACTCAAAACGATGAGTGTACCAACCTTTTCCAGTGAGAACTTGAGGAGAATGAAGCTTCTATCCTAAGAGATTATTGTTAAGATGCAAAAAGAAGAAGAAGAAGAAGGTGTAAGAAAACCTGTAAGGAAGGGAAAGAGGAAGATAAGTGAAGTTACTACTGAGCCAACCAGGAGAGTAACTAGGAGCACTGGCATCCACATTGCTGAGCCCAATCACTTGGTTCAACCAGTGAGACCTGTAGTCATGCCCTCAGTAATGCCAGAAGAAATTGAGGAGAAGAAAGTTGAGGTTAATGAGATGATAGCCAAATGCAAGGAAGACAGCTATCAATATTACCTACACCTCAAAAAAGAAAGGCTACAGGGACAAGCCTCTATTACAGCTGTTGCTCCTTCCTCCACTGCTCCTATTGTTGCCTCTGGCACTTCTGCTCCTGCAACCATCAACACTGTTATTCCTGGTACTAATGCTGCACCTGCTACTTCAAAGTTGAAGCGGATAACCAAGTTGGGTGATCCTCCAGCAGCAATGAAAACTAAGGTACTAGATGATGCAGTACGTTTGTATGATTCTGTTTATGGTTCTGCATCTGTTGTGTCTAAACCAATTCGTCCTCCACAATCCTCTAAACCTATTCCCCCATCAAAACCTTCCCAACCCAAACCTTCTAAAAAGCCTTTGTCTTCTTTACCCTCTGACTCATCCTCATCTGATGAAGAGGAAGTTGAAAATGTCCCTCTGAGACAAAGACAAAGATCTCAACCCCAAGTTCAATTTCCTTATATTGAACTCATTTCTACAATTCATCCCTCAACCTCTACTTCTGCACCACCACCACCACAAACCACTCACATTCCATCACCTCCTTTGACTCAACCTGACCTTAACATACCTTCACAACCCGAACCTTTCACTACAACAGAATCTGAGCCTATTATCCAGGAAGCCTTATTCCCTTCACCTGGCTCTGATACTGTTTGTGAAGCACAACCCCTCTCTATCCTCCAACCAGTACCTGACCCCTCTTTTCAACTTGCAATTCTTGTACCTTTTTCACCACAAATTCTTTCTCCACCTCATTCACCACTATTGGCTGAACCTGAATCTACTATAGAACCAATTGTGGATGATGACCTAGTCATTACAGCTACAATTACGTCTGAGGTAATTCAAGGACTTGAACCTGATGATAATGTTGTTGCCATCATTGACCCACCAATCTGCTTCTTCCTGCACCCTGTAGCCCCATTATTCAGATTGGTTGTGCACCTCCTCCCAACCATCGGGAAGCAAGAATTATGCCTGAACGCTATCCACACCTGATTACTAGTTCTGAGAGTCTTAAGGCTAAGAGATACCGTGAATATCAAGACTAGAAAATCATTGAAGAAGAAAGAATGGATGAAGTTCTGTTTGCACAGGCTCAAGAGGACCTTCTTGCCAATTGGCAATTTGTGCATACCTGGTTTGAACAGCACAAAAAGGATCAACTCGAAAGGAATAGAAGATTAGTTACTGCTTCTACTTGGAATGTGCCTCAAAGGAGAAGCCCCCTATAGTTTGAGAACCTGAACCTGCTCCCATACTCCTATCTGCTCCACTTGCACCTATTCCTCCACCTCCTCCTGCCACAGAACCTGTTACCTCTCCTCCTGCTTCAACTGCTATGATCACTCAGCCATCTATCTCTGGTTTTGGATCTGCTTCTGCATCTGCAAGCCGTTCTGTAGTTGTTCCTCAGGAAGTCTTTGATTAGCTTATTGAAGATAACAAGGTCTTCAAGAAATATATGGAAACTACTGAGAAGTGTTTGAAAGCCTCGGAGAGGAAGCATGATGTTCTTACTGATTTAACTCTATCTTTCTCAAATAATATTTTGACTATGATGTTCTTTATTTATTCTTAACCTTTTTTTCTGATGACAAAAGGGAGATAAGAAAATATAGATAGAGTGATTGATGAATCTAATGTAATCAACCAAATGTCATCATGCATTGCATTTCTTGCACTAATTAACTTTGATACATTAACATGTAATAAAGTTATGTGCTCTGAAAGTTGCATATATTTGTTTGGCAAGTTCTGATACTGCATCCAATACTCTGATACTGTATTGAGTGTGATCTGACATTTAAACTTGGAAAATATTTATATATGCTTAATTCAGGGGGGGAGCCTCTGAAATTATTTGAAATAAATATTTTTCTAAAGATAAATTGTTCATCAATATATGTATTTGTCATCATCAAAAAGGGGGAGATTATTGGAATTGCGTGGATTCAGAAACAATGACCCTTAATAGTTTTGATGATAACAAATGATTAAGAGAACAATTTATTCTTTGATGTGTTTGTTAGTGTGCAGAAATCACTATTTATCAGAAGAAGATATCTCAAAAGACTTAGTGAAATCTTGAATTTCACACATCTAAATTTGGCTTTAATCCTCTGTTTTGATGTGAAAGCCTTGCTCTGAAGTTGGTCAACTCTGTTGATAGTCAACGCTCTGGTGAGACCATACATGACTTAGTCAACTCTGTTGGTAAACCAAGCTCTGGCAAGACTAGCTCTTGACTTAGTCAACTTTGTTGGTAAATCAAGCTCTGGTAAGACTAGATCTTGACTTGGTCAACTCTGTTTGATCAATCAACGCTCTGGTAGACAACACTCTGTTGAGACCACATTCTGATTGGTCAATGCTCTGATATTCAGTCAACACATACAACAAACTATGGTTAGACCACTCTATGGAAGCCCCGACGTAATTCTACAAGACTCTCTATTATATGAAAGGCAAATGAATTCTACGCTGAAGAAGTTGCCTCTGTTTCGAGCTCACTCTGATGAACAGTGCAGCTCTGATAGAAAACAGACTGAAGCTTATTTAAGGCTACCTCACGTATTTAAGAGACCTCATTGATGAAGCATTTTAATATACGAGGTATCAAAGGCCAAAGGGAATGTCAACAAATATAATCATCAGGAAACTTGCTCTCGAAGGGTCTAATATTCAAAAAGCTCACAAGAGACAAACACTCTGATTCTGTCTGCTGTGTCAATATGCTTTGAGCAGAATGGAAAATGACGTGACTTGCTAAAGCCACAAAAAGGGGATCTGAAGTCTTTTGACCTAAGTGAAAAGAGATGTTAGGTCTCAACGGCACTATTCACAACCCTAGCTATATATACCTTACTTCATCCACTGAAGTAGGTTAACGCTGTGATACAAAGTGAGCAACCAAGAATCATTCCAAGTATCTGAGATCACATTGAACAAAGCACTTAATCATTTTTTATTCTTTCAGTTTGAAAGTTATTCATTGTGCTTAAGTTTTTTTTTATTGTATATCCTCTCTATGAGAGTTATTTGGTATTGGTTCAAAACATTTTTGAACATTGTATTTAGCCCAGTAGTGGTTGTATTTGTGAATACATGCCTTGACAGGATGTTTTTGATGATTGACAAAAGGGAGCTTTGCAAATAGTCAACCATGCAAAAAGTGGAAAAGAATACCAAGACGCGTATCAAGAATGATAGTTTCTCAAGTCTTTGGGTTTTGGGTATTTATTTATTTTTATTAAGACTATTTGTAAGTAGTAATAAAAAGCTCTCAATTAAAATAAAATCACACACTCACAAAATGATTTTTATTCTAAAATTGATTTTATGATAATTTTTCTTAAATTATTTTTAGGCACAAAGTATTTTGAAAAATTCTTAAGTTGTGCTCAAAATATTGTTTGGAAAATATTTCAAGTTTTTCTTTGGAAAATATTCTCCGTGTCGAGCAGTGATATTTTGACATGCAAGTCGTGTGCCGAGCTGAGGTCGCGTGCCGAACTGTGGGGAAGTCGCGTCTTGCCGAGGTCGCGTCTTGGAGGTCGCGTGCACGTGGGGAAGTCGCGTGCCGAGCTGAGGTCTCGTGCCGAGCTGTGTGGAGAGGTCGCGTGCCGAGCTGTGAGGAAGTCGCGTGCCGAGCTATGAGGAGGTCGCGTGCCGAGCTGAGGAGGTCGCGTGCGGAGCTGTGAGGAGGTCGTGTGCGTCTTGAGGCTGCGAAGAGGTCGTATCTTGAAATTTGAGGAAGTCGTATGCCGAGCTGGGGAGAGGTCGTATGGAAATACGATGTCGAACTCCAAGTGTGTCCGAGAATCATTTCCGTCTCCGTGTTTTCAAATTCTTCATAATCAAAACGCAACGGGCAGATTTCCCTTTTAAATGCTGCAACGGACAAATCCTGCAACGGACATTTCTCTTAAAGTGACGCTCCTCTCAGTGCCTATAAAAGCACTACACCATGAGCATTGTTTTCAACATAACACAAGTGCTTAATTTTTGTGCTAAAACTCTGTCAAATATTCTCCATCACTCACACTTATTTGAGCACAATTTTTTAGAGTCTTTTTTTACTCTACATAATTTGAGTTGTATTATTTGAGCTTCAATTTGTTATATCTACACTATTGAGTGTATCTTTCTCATATCATTTTATTTGCGAAAATCATTTCTTTTGGGTAGGAATCCCAAGGTGTTCATAGAGAGGTGATATCTCTTGAACGTATTGCTCTGGTATAGAGTTGTAAAGGTTTCTAGCTGAACCTGATTTAAAAGCTAGTGATTTAGTGAAAATCCCATAGTGCTTTGCTTTGGGAGACGGGGCGTAGGCCACAGGGTGTTTGGTGGCGAACTTTGTATAATTTCTTTGCGTGCTCTTCTTTGCTCTCTGTCTCTTTATCATTCAAGCACTTTATTTATTTTTGTTCTTTATTTATTTTTCGATCATTTATTTTCTGTCATTTATTTATTGCAATTTATTCTTCAAGTTATTTATCTTTTCGCAAGTTATTTTTTTCAAGTTTTTTTAATTCAGTAATTTATCTGTAATTTTTTTTATAAGCACCGCTATCACAATTCACCCCCCTCTTGTGTTTGAAGTCACTTGGTAACTAGTGGCATCAGAGCTAGACTCTTGTATAAAGGACTTAACCGTCTCAAGAGAATGACTTCAAACAATAATGAGGGAACCTCCATGAACAGACCCCCATTTTTCAATGGTGAGGGGTATGGTTATTGGAAGGATAGAATGCAAATCTTTCTTGAGGGTGTTGATCTTGATATTTGGGATCTTTGTGGAAAATGGTCCATTTGTCCCCACTCAATCAATTAATGATGCAGTGGTAGACAAACCAAGATCACTTTGGACCGAAGATGATAAGAAAAAGGTCCAATACAATTTGAAAGCTAAGAACATCATCACTTCTGCTTTAAGCTACGATGAGTTCTATAGGGTCTCAAATTGCAAGACTGCTAAAGAAATGTGGGACACCCTTCTATTGACCCATGAAGGTACTACCGAGGTCAAGAGGGCTCGAATGAACACATTAACCCATGAGTATGAGTTATTTAGGATGAAACCAAGTGAAAACATACAAGATATGCAAAAAGGTTCATCCATATAATAAACCATCTCGTAGCTCTTGGGAAAGTCTTGTGAAGATTTAATTAATAAAGTTCTTAGATGTTTAAATAGAAAGCTGCAACCCAAGGTTCTTGCTATATCTGAATCTAAAGATTTATCTACTATATCATTGGCAACCTTGTTTGGAAAATTGCAGGAACATGAACTTGAACTAAATCGACTCATGAGAGTGAAGAAAGTGATAAGAAAAAGAAAGGAATTCCTCTCAAAGCAATCGTAAATGAAAAGAGGAATCGACAACAATGATAGTCTAGATGAGAATGAGGAAGACATAAGTCCGATGGTTCAAGGTTCAAAAGGTTCATGAGGCAAAAGGGAGAACGGGCAAGGTACAAAATCCTCAAAAGAAAAATGAGGAAGGAACTTCTTTTAATCCAACTTGCTACAAGTGTGGTCAAAAGGGACATATAAAACCCGATTGCCTCATGGTCGAAGAAAAGCGAAAAATTTGATAGAAGACCACAAAAGGAATCAAAAGGAAGAAGAGCCTACATTGCCTGGGATGACAATGATATGGACTCGTCTGATGAATCAGAAAATGAGGAGGCCAACATATGTCTCATGGCAAAACACGAGGAGGATGAGGTAAATGCTCTTGAACTCGAATCTCCTTTAACTTATGATGAGCTGCTTATTACTTGTGAAGAATTAAATAATGAAACGACTAGACTTCGAAAAATTATTTCTTCTTCTAAGAAAACCATCTCTTCTCTTGAATCTAAAATTATTTTCTTAAACCAAGAGATGGAAGTTTTTAAGGAAAAACAAGTTGTTGTGACTAAAGTTTCTACTTGCACCTTTTGTGAAAACCAAAAGATTGATACTTTCAAGTGTGATGAATGCAGTGTTTTGAAAAAACAAGATTGAAGATTTGGAAAACACCCTTGCCAAATTTACCATGGGAAGGGATAACTTAAACATTCTATTGGGAAAACAAAAGGGAACTTTTGGCAAAGCCGGTTTGGGTTATAATCCACAAACGCATGAAAAATCCTTTAAATTTGTCAATCACAACAACACTTCAAGCAGCCCTTTCATTAAATGCTTTCACTGTGGTAGAAATGGTCACACTGCCTCCATTTGCAATATTAGAAAGAACAAGAATGTGGTTGGCAAAAAGATATGGATTCCAAAGGGTACTTTGCCAAAAACTAACTCATCTGGACCCAACTTAGTTTGGGTACCAAAGGTTAAAAATTAATCTGTTGTTGTAGGTGTGCTTGAAAGCCAAGGACTTAAATTGGTATCTTGATAGCGGCTGTTCAAAGCACATGACAGGAGACAAAAGCAAGTTCTCCTCATTGGTACCTAAGAATAGTGGTTATGTCCGGTATGGTGACAACAACAAAGATAAAATTCTTGGGATTGGTTCTATTGGTAAAAGTCCTAATCCCACTATTGAAAATGTTTTGTATGTGGATGGTTTGAAGCATAATTTGCTAAGCATTAGTCAACTTTGTGATAAAGGAAACAAAGTGGTTTTCGATTCTTCAAAATGCATGGTCATGGATTCTATAAATGAAAATGTTATTGTTATTGGACCTAGAATTGGAAATATCTATATGCTTGATTTAGATAAAATACCTTCAAATGATGCATGTTGTCTTATTAGTAAAGAGGATGAATCTTGGCTATGGCATAGAATAATGGCTCATATTCACATGGATCATCTTAATAAATTGGTTCGAAAGGACTTAGTAATTGGCTTACCAAAGCTCCACTTTGAAAAAGATAAACTTTGCGATGCATGTCAAAAGGGAAAACAAGTAAAGGCTTCTTTCAAATCTAAAAATATTGTTTCAACAAATCGGCCTTTACAACTTTTACATATGGATTTATTTGGCCCTTCTAGAACTAAAAGCTTTGGTGGCAATTACTATGCTCTTGTTATTGTGGACGACTATTCTCGCTATACATGGACCTTATTTATTTCTCATAAAAATGACACTTTTGCTGCCTTTCGAAAACTTGCTAAAGTTATCCAAAATGAAAAAGGAATGAACATAGTATCCATCCGAAGTGATCACGGTGGGGAATTCCAAAATGAGGCATTTGAGGCCTTTTGTACTGAAAATGGAATTGAGCATAATTTTTCCGCACCTAGAACACCACAAACAGAATGGAGTGGTGGAAAGGAAAATCGGTCTCTTGAAGAGCTTGCGAGGGCGATGCTCAATGAGACCAACCTTCCTAAGTATTTACAGGCAGACGTGGTAAGCACCGCGTGTTATGTAATGAATAGAGTCCTCATAAGACCTATTCTAAAACAAACGCCTATGAAATTTACAAGGAGGAAGCCCAACATTTCCCACCTTCACGTATTTAGATGTAAGTGCTTTGTTCTAAATAACGGTAAAGATAACCTTGGTAAATTTGATGCTAAAGCTGATGAAGGTTTATTTCTTGGATATTCCACTTCTAGTAAAGCCTTTCAATTTTTAATAAACGCATTTTTAACTGTTGAAGAATCTGTGCATGTTTCTTTTGATGAATCTAACCCCAAATCTTGATGAAGAAAGTGTTGATGATCTTGCAGAAGTGTTTGGAGATACCTATTTAGAGGAACAAGAGAGATCAAAAGTTCAAAAGGAGGATCAAGAGTCCTTGCCTCAACCCTCTCAAGAACTCTCTCACTCAAATCTTCTAAAGGAATGGAGAGTCTCAAAGAACCATCCTCTTGACAACATAATAGGTGATATCTCAAAAGGGGTAACGACTCGAAACTCTCTTAATCATGCATGTCATCATATGGCCTTTGTCTCTCAAATTGAACCAAATGACGTCAATGAAGCCATCTTTGATGAGCATTGGACCCTTGCTATGCAAGAGGAATTAAATCAATTTGAGAGAAATGATGTTTGGGAACTTGTCCCTAGGCCTAAAGATCACCTAGTCATTGGGACCAAATGGGTCTTTCGCAATAAGCTTGATGAAAACGGTATCATTGTTAGAAATAAAGCTAGACTTGTTGCAAAAGGCTATAACCAACAAGAGGGCATAGATTTCGATGAAACCTATGCACCCGTAGCTAGATTAGAAGCTATTCGCATGCTTCTCGCATTTGCATGCATCATGGATTTCAAACTTTTTCAAATGGATGTTAAAAGTGCATTTCTTAATGGCTTTATTCAAGAAGAAGTATATGTTGATCAACCTCCCGGTTTTGAAAATTTTGAATTTCCAAATCATGTTTTCAAATTGAAAAAGGCTTTATATGGTTTAAAACAAGCTTCGAGAGCTTGGTAGGAGAGGTTGAGCAAATATTTACTTGAAAAAGGTTTTGAAAGAGGAAAAGTTGATACCACTCTTTTCATTAAACACAAAAATCATGACATTTTACTTGTTCAAATTTATGTTGACGATATCATCTTTGGTGCTACTAATGAGTCCTTGTGTGAAGATTTTTCCAAAATCATGCAAAGTGAGTTTGAAATGTCCATGATGGGAGAGCTCAACTACTTCCTTGGTCTTCAAATCAAACAAACAACGTAAGGAATTTTTATAAATCAATCCAAATATTGCAAGGAGTTGCTTAAAAGATTTGGAATGAGCAACGCCAAAGAAATCTCAACTCAATGAGCACATCATGCTATCTTGACAAAGATAAAGGTGGTAAGTCGGTCGAAGTAAGTAAGTATCGAGGTATGATAGGATCTCTTCTCTATCTCACCGCAAGTCGTCCGGATATTATGTCTAGTGTTTGTATGTGTGCACGTTTTCAAGCAAATCCTAAGGAATCACATCTCTTAGCGGTAAAGCATCATGAGATATCTCACCGCACACAAACTATGGGTTTATGGTACCCCAAAGGTGCCGATGCACACTTATTGGGTACTGATTCGGATTTTGCGGGTTGCAAAATGGACCGAAAAAGCACTAGTGGGACATGTCACTTACTTGGGAATGCCTTGGTTTCATGGCATAGTAAGAAACAAGCGGTGTGGCTTTGTCCCTTCTTTGAAGCGGAATACGTTACGGCCAGGTAGTTGTTGTGCAGATCATTTGGATGAAACAACAGTTGAATGATTATGGAATCAATCAAAACTGTTCCAATTAAGTGCGACAATACTAGTGCCATAAACCTCACGAAAAATCCGGTTTATCACTCCCGGACCAAACACATAGAAATTAGGCACCATTTTATTAGAGATCATGTTCAAAAAGGAGATTGTGTGATTGAGTTTGTGGAAACATCTAAACAACTCGCAGATATTTTTACTAAACCTTTGCCTAAAGAAAACTTCTTTTTATAAGAACCGAGTTAGGAATTTTAGACCAATCATGCATTGAATGACTGCGTGTGAGTGCATTTTATTATGAATAAGTTCTAACTTGGGCGTTGGAGTGTGCTAACATTTTTATGCAGGTTCCGTTACCAAGACTAAAAGTGGAGAAATGCAACCGTCCTTCCTGTAATCGTTAAAATAAAAGTTTGTGCGAGTTATGTTAATCGCAAACAATTATGCGCTTAATATCAGTGAAGATGAGGAAACAATTGATGATGAGAATGAGTTGAACGAGGACTAGTAACTCTTATCCTAGTGCTTTATTTTTGCTATCTCCCTGAATAATTTTTTTACCAAGGATTTCTTATGCTTCATTGAACCCTTGATACTCTATTATTTTTCGCCATCTAGTTACACGTATATGCATACGTTTTACATGTCTTTCCCTCTAATCTTTTCCGCTTTTTGATGTTGACAAAAGGGGGAGAGTTTTATGATTTAGGCGGAGTAAATTATATTATGCATATTGTGAGGGGGAGTTTTTCTAAATATTGTACGTAAACTCTGATATCTTTTATTGAAAAACAATGCTTATATCTCATTGCTATATCATGATTATATTTTACTAAATTCCCTCCATGAGATGTTTGTCATCATCAAAAAGGGGGAGTCTGTGAATACATGCCTTGACAGGATGGTTTTGATGATTGACAAAAGGGAGCTTTGCAAATAGTCAACCGTGCAAAAAGTGGAAAAAGAATACCAACGCGCGTATCAAGAAGGATAGTTTCTCAAGTCTTTGGGTTTTGGGTATTTATTTATTTTTATTAAGACTATTTGTAAGTAGTAATAAAAGCTCTCAATTAAAATAAAATCCCACCCTCACAAAATGATTTTTATTCTAAAATTGATTTTATGATAATTTTTCTTAAATTATTTTTAGGCACAAAGTATTTTGAAAAATTCTTAAGTTGTGCTCAAAATATTGTTTGGAAAATATTTCAAGTTTTCTTTGGAAAATATTCTCCGTGTCGAGCAGTGATATTTTGACATGCAAGTCGTGGGCCGAGCTGAGGGCGCGTCTAATCGTGGGGAAGTCGCGTCTTAAATGAGGTCGTGGTCGAGCCGAGGTCGCGTCTTCGAACCGTGGGGAAGTCGCGTCTTCGAGCCGAGGTCTCGTCGAGCCAGGTGTGGAGAGGTCGCGTGCCGAGCTGTGAGGAAGTCGCGTGCCGACCTGTGAGGAGGTCGCGTGCCGAGCTGAGGAGGTCGCGCGTCTTGCCGTGAGGAGGTGGGTGTGCGTCGAGGCTGCGAAGAGGTCGTATCTTGAGCCGAGGAAGTCGTATCTTAGAGCTGGGGAGAGGTCGTATGGAAATACGATGTCGAACTCCAAGTGTGTCCGAGAATCATTTCCGTCTCCGTGTTTTCAAATTCTTCATAATCAAAACGCAATGGGCAGATTTCCCTTTTAAATGCTGCAACGGACAAATCCTGCAACGGACATTTCTCTTAAAGTGACGCTCCTCTCCGTGCCTATAAAAGCACTACACCATGAGCATTGTTTTCAACATAACACAAGTGCTTAATTTTTGTGCTAAAACTCTGTCAAATATTCTCCATCACTCACACTTATTTGAGCACAATTTTTTAGAGTCTTTTTTTACTCTACATAATTTGAGTTGTATTATTTGAGCTTCAATTTGTTATATCTGCACTATTGAGTGTATCTTTCTCATCTCATTTTATTTGCGAAAATCATTTCTTTTGGGTAGGAATCCCAAGGTGTTCATAGAGAGGTGATATCTCTTGAACGTATTGCTCTGGTATAGAGTTGTAAAGGTTTCTAGCTGAACCTGATTTAAAAGCTAGTGATTTAGTGAAAATCCCATAGTGCTTTGCTTTGGGGGACGGGCGTAGGCCACAGGGGTGTTTGGTGGCGAACCTCGTATAATTTCTTTGCGTGCTCTTCTTTGCTCTCTGTCTCTTTATCATTCAAGCACTTTATTTATTTTTGTTCTTTATTTATTTTTCGGTCATTTATTTTCTGTCATTTATTTATTGCAATTTATTCTTCAAGTTATTTATCTTTTCACAAGTTATTTCTTTCAAGTTTTTTTAATTCAGTAATTTATCTGTAATTTTTTTTTATAAGCACCGCTATCACAATTCACCCCCCTCTTGTGTTTGAAGTCACTTGGTAACAGTATTCTTTAGATGCTTGACTGTACTAAGTCGTTCTAAGAAGTTGTGAGTGTAGCCAGTTTGGCAGTATTATACTCTCAAGTGTAATCAGGTTGATTATAGTGGAGAAATCCTTCAAGTGTGTGAAGGGACTAGACATAGCTATAAGGTGATAGTGAACAAGTATAAATCATTGTGTCACCCTCTTCTCTCTTCTTTTTTACTTACGCACTGCCTTATTTCATTAACTAGTTGTTTTGAAAAAGGTTTTCATAAACACACAAGTTTTACGAAAAGTTTTTAAAACCCAATTCAAACCCCCATTTCTTGTGTTTTTGCCACGTTCAGAAACATGCATTATGCATTGGCAATAACATCAAGTTAAAAATTACCCAAGACTTAGCACCAAATAACATAAGGACTTTTAAAGTGCAAGAATATGAATTTAACCTCAACCACCAACACTTCAATGAACTATATAAACCGCGCACAAATTCCCTTGACAACTAATACAAAGAGACAAAACAACAACTAAAGAAATAGAAAACCCACAGAATAAGTCTCCAACATCTACGAATCATATAGGAAGAATTAACCAACAGAGTAATAACATCAAAAAAGCCCCAGGATTAAAACAAATATATACAGACCAAAGGTGTTTCCCAACATTGAATTAAACTATTGATTTAAACCATTTGATCTCTTGGATGATCTCATGGATTTTTTTTTTGCCCCATTCAAATAAAAATAAACCAACAGAACCAAGCAAAAGCAAGAAAGAGGCGAAGCAGGACTTACCAACAGAAGAAACCAGCAGAACCAAGCAGGTCAGCACTGTGAAGAACCGCCGTGAGCTGTGAAAAAGATGTGGTTAGAACCATCAGCAAGAACCGAACCTTCTTCCACAACAAAACTAAGCAGAGAGGGCGACGAGATGAGTGGAACAGCGACGGCGATGAGATGAGGGCGACAAGATGAGGATGGTGACGGTGATGAAGAACGTGGAGGGAGCGACGGAGAAAGAGAGAGGACGACGGTGGAGAGGAGGACTGCGGTGGTGGTTTTTCGTGGTGTCGTTTTGCGTACGACAGCGAAGATGAAGCTGAAGGAGTAGTTTTTCAAGGAAGTTTTGAGCGCAGAGAGGTTTTAAGACTGAAGATGAAGATGAAGCAATAGTTTTTCGTGGAGCGAACAGCATGAAGATGAAGCAGGAATATCTAATTAATTTGAACTTGCGAGCGAAGTTTTGGGTTTAGTAATGACAATCGCTACCGCTTCCTTAGGAAAGCGCTAGCAAAGACCAGATACATGTGCACATAGACAGTGCTTCCTTGGCGAAGCGCTAGTGAAGGGTTTATTAGGACATAAGCGCTAGCAAAGGCCAGATTACATAGGCACATAGACATTGCTTCCTTGGTGAAGCGCTAGCGAAGGCCCACACGTAATTTTAGCTAGCGCTTTCAGAAAGAAGCGTTATTTAAGGTGGCGCCATTTTTATAATTATCTGTTGTAGTGTGTAATAGTTCAGTACATGTTGCTCAATGTCCAACTGATTATCAAGCTCATTATCACCAACTTTCAGCATTGACATATGCTTGAAGGCATATCTAGATTTAGCAAGTCTATGAAGTTCCTGTCACCATGACATATGACATCAGGTTTTTGGGTTGTTGTTTACGCAAAACGTTTTATGCTTTTATTATTATTATTCCGCAACTTGGTTTATGTATTATTTGACATGAACTACTATTCTGTTTAGAGGATTTTTATTAATTCGATATTTCACTACTTCTTGTATGCTCTTTAAATGCATTTTTCGTACGACGGGGTAATGGGTGCCACAGCTACCATCGTTGAGATTTTTGGCCATTGTGGGTTACCTTTATAGAAATAAATCGATTAAACTACTCAACTTTATCATTTTTAGTCTTCTGTGAGAACCTCTACCACTCCATCGTTGTCTACCATCGTGTGTTGTCATCTCTGTTAATGCCACCACTGGTGAACTACCATGATCATTACACCAGTAGTCTAGGGGTGAGCCAAGTTCTCACTCCCCTTCTTTTCCCTTGTTTGTTTTCTTCCTCTTTTCAGTTCGCTATCTTTTTTTTTTTCACAACTCATGAATTCAAGCTGGTTCTAAGTGTGATTGGCAAGAAGGACCACAAGAAAAATTATGTTGAAGGGCTCTATCATTGAAAATTGAAGTTGTGTTCAAGTTCTGTAATTTTAGGGTTTTAACTAAAACCCTAGGTGTTGGTTCTGATTCAATTGTTTTCTGGTATTATGTGAATTTGGTGTTGTTGTATAGGGTTCAAAAACCCTCATTTAAGTGCTATTATTGATTGATTAATTCATCTGTGGGGGTCCATACTAGGTAGATAGAAGTTGGAAATATGAGGAGTGAGTGGTTAAAAGATAGAGTTTTGCGTAATGGGTTGCTAAAGCATGGAGTTCATGGAAGAAACATTGGTTTCAAGTCCATTAGGCAGTGAAAAGGCAAGGGTACAGAACGCAGCGGCCGGATGCCGCTACTCACGACAAAGACATTGCCTTGTGGCGACGGAGGGAGGTGAGGGGAAACGGAGACGAGAGGCCATGGGTAGTATGTGCACAAACAACGGTGCTGCAACAGGAAGGAATCACGTCATACATAGTGGCTAGCTAGTTGCCCCTTGCTTTCCCGCGATGGTGCAACAAGTAAGATCACCAGCAGAAGGACACCCACTTTCCTTCTTTCTTCCTCTATCTTTTCCCTGAATTTGTCTTCTCTTTTGTTTGTTTATTACTACCACTAGTCCCTATTATAAGAAAATTTCATGTGTATTTTTTTGTTCTAATTATAAGAAAAACAAACTCATTTCAAGATGCATTAATTACTAGAGTTCCTTTTATACCCCTATTTAATGTGAGATGCATCTTAACTAGAAACTCATATTTTTCCTATACACTCTATTTAACGTCAGTGGTATATTTGGGATAACATTTCAATTTTATATCATTAAATAGGCTTCATTGGTTTTAGTGATTTTTGTTTTTTCTTCTTATATTAGGGACTAGAGATACTATCATTTTAAAAATTATATTTTCTTAGGTATGTTCACTAGTATACGAAACGTAAAGGAATTTACCATTTTACACTAGTTTCATATATAATAGGTGTAAAATGTGAACGCGATAGCAATTTTACTACTAATATGTGAATTAGTCAATTTACGCGTCACAATTTACACCGGTTATCTATAAAACTGGTGTAAAATGTAAACACAGTGGCAATTTTGTAATTAACTCGTGATTTTGTCTAAACATTTTACACCGGTGTTTCATACAATTAATGTAAAACGTAACGCGGTGATAATTTTGTAATTAACGCGTGATTTTGTTTTAACCATTTACACCGGTCTTTCTAAATAACCAGTGTAAAACATTTTTTACACTATCTCATTTAAATGTCAGAACCCCGTTTTCCTTTGTGATGCTTCCAAATTTTCACCGCCTATACGATTAAGTACGTATGTTGCTTTTTTGCAACGTACTTAATCATAAAAGCGACATACTTAATTGTATAGAGAATGAAAATTTTGGAAACGTCACAAAGGATATAGGGGTTCTGCCATCTAAACGAGATAGTGTATCTGGAGCCTTGGCATGAACGCACATCAAACCTCAAAACAGGAGAATAACAAGAACAAGAACTTGTGATGATGATAAAGAAGAAGTTGTGAAGTGGCGATGAGATCAACAAACTCAAGGTGTATTTATAATCAAAAGAATATTCAATGCCCAACACATCTATTGGCTAAAAAATGGTGCAGATGAAAACGTTAGAAAACTGCTGGACGATGGTAAATGCGTTTCAAAAGAAAGAAAAAGTGTATGAAACAATATTTACACTGGTTATTTGGACAAATCGGCGTAAAAAGATAATTTATTTTTGACTTTTTACACCGGTTTCCTCACTTAACCGGTGTAATATGTTTAAATTTTTTTTGAATTCATGAGCAGACTTTCCACCCTGGGTATTAGTAACAACCGGTGTAAAAAGATTTTATAATTTTAAATTTACAATGTTTTACATCGGTTTTTATAAATAACAGGTGTTAAAAGGTTGTTTCCCATGTTTTATCGCGCGACCGAGGAAATATTTCATTATCCCTCTTCTTTAGAAAACCTTTAATGTACTCTCACGACTAATGTACACCGCCTCACTCTCACAAAGAACCACCACCTCCATTTTCCCTTTCACTCTCACGACGAATCACCACCGGCCGCCATTGTTCCATTTGTGTTCTCTAGTAATGCTCTCTATCTCTCTTTACTTCTCGTTTTCATTCTCTTTCCTCTTTCACTCCTTTTCGTTTGCATTCCACTCTTTCATGCATGCTTTCGTTCTCATTTCTGTCACCTATTCATTCTCATTTCCACAGTTGTTACCGCAGTCGTTTTCGTCTCCATTAGTACTGTCTCCGCGCGTTTTCATCTCTGATCATCTCGCTTCTGTAGCCATTTCTCGGGTATGTTATTTCTAAAAATATCTTATGTGTTGTTGTTATTGTTGATATGATAGAGATTCTTGTTTTCTTTTTTTTCTTTTTTTTTGTGGATTTCAGTTACCATTTTTTGTTGGTTTTGTGATGAATTAATTAACTTGACGAAATTAGATGCTTTTTTAAGTTGTTTCCATGTCCTTAAAAAAAATAAGTTATTTTCATACATATTTGTGAATGAGTGTTATTAAAGTCCACCATTGTTGTGCTTCTTGAAGCTTCAAGCTTAAAAATTGTATAAGTGTATGTATTTTTTTTTCAGAGCGTACTTATGGATCGTAGTTGGATGCAACAATGTCGCTCCAGTGATGAGTATAAGATGGAGTGTCAGAGTTTATAAAATTTGCTGAAACAAAGCTTCGTAATGGAAGATTTTATTGTCCTTGTGTTAAGTGTTCGAATCAGGCACCTATAAAAGTTGAAGACATACAGTATCACATTTGTGTTTATGGGATTTGCAAGAGTTATATGACATGGGCATGGCATGGTGAAGTGTTAGACACGCCAAGTCCAAAAGAGAGGAAGTTGAGGTAGATATGGGCGATCGGCTAGAGGACATGATTTGTGATATTGGACAAGACTCTTTTGAGCGAGCACATTTGTATGATACTCTGTGCAGTGACAATGAAGGGTCTTTGTATCCAGAGTGCACCAATTTCACACAGTTGTCAGCGGTGTTGAGATTGTTCAATTTGAAGGCGATAAATGGGTGGACTGATAAGAGCTTCACAGAAATGCTTCGCTTATTGAAGGAAATGCTTCCAGAAGGCAACACATTGCCTAACCATAACTTTGAGGCAAAAAAAGAAAATACACGCATGCCTCAATGATTGCATACTATACTGGAAAGATAATGAAGACAAATAAAGGTGTCCCACGTGTATGACATCACGCTACGAAAAAAAGGACATCAATGTTATTTTTGGAAAGAAACAAAAAAAGTCTACTGAAAAAACATTTGGAAGAAGAGGTCAGTGTTCGTTGATCTTTTGTATTGGTCCAGTCTTGATGTAAGACATTGTATTGACGTGATGCACGTGGAAAAAAATGTGTGTGCTAGTGTAATCGGAACACTTCTCAACGTTCAGGGCAAGACGAAGGATGGTTTGAATGCTCATCTAGATTTGGTTATGATGGGCATAAGAGAACAATTAGGTCCACAACTAAGAGGAAACAGGACATATTTGCCACCAGCATATCATACATTGTCAAAAGAAAAGAAAAGAAGTTTTTGTGAGTTTCTACGGGGTTTAAAAGCGCCATAGGGCTACTCTTCAAATGCCAAGAGTCTTGTGTCAATGAAAGATCTCAAACTACCTGGCTTAAAGTCTCACGAGTGCCACGTCTTGATGCAACAACTACTACCAGTGGCTATTCGTGGCATCTTGCCAAAAAAGGCTTGGCATGCGATAACTAGATTGTGCTTATTCTTCAATCACTATAGCAGATTATTAAAAAAATGGCGCCACCTTAAATAGCGCTTCTTTCTGAAAGCGTTGGCTAAAAATATGTGTGGGCCTTACTAGCGTTTTATAGAATAAGTGCAAGTTAAAACGAACAAATAGACAGCGCTTCTTCGGTGAAACATTACTAAAAATATGCATAAGGACATCGCTAGCGCTTCCTCCAAGAAGTGCTATCAATTTTTTGATCTTCACTAGCGCTTCCCTAGGGAAGCACTATCTATGATTCTATGGCTGGCCTTCGCTAGCGCTTCTCCAAGAAAGCACTAGCTAATATCTCACTATATTTTAACCTCTTCCCTCCCACGCGTTCCTTCATTAATTTGCTCTTTCTCACTTTGAAACCCATTTCCTCCCACGTGTTCCCTCTTAACCTCTTCCCTTCCATGCCGTCTCTCCCTCGACCTCCTCCACTCCATCTCCCACACCCTCCACGACGCTGTTTCCCTCGCTCAACAATCTCACTCCCCAGATTTACCCCGCGGCAAGCTTCACACACAGAGCCTCCTCGACTCCCTCCTCGCCACCCTCGACCGCCATCTCATCGACTTCGATGTCCTCTTCTGCAGCGGCGTCCTCCTCGAAACCCCCGCCTTTTACAAAAGAGAGGTCGTTGGATCCCAATCCAGAGCCACTCCCCCATTCTCTCCCCCATTTTCGGATCCTCCCTCCTCTCTCTTCTTCTCTCTTTCCTTCATCCCTCCACCATTAAACCCTAACCTAGGAGATGGTCGCGACAGCCACTCCCTCTTCCTCTCTTCTCTTCCTTCTTTCTTCTATCAACCCTAACCTTACAAGAGAAACAACGCCTAGTGTGAAAAACTGACAACAAGAACCCAACTCAACCCAAATTCCCAACCCCTCTTTTCTCCCAAACTAACCAAAACCAGTTGCAACAATAGTATTTTTGCAGCGCTGAGCTCCAGGTCCAATGGAAGCAGCCCCAACATGCCATCATGAAATGAAATGTAGGAATTGTGTCTTGTTGTCTAAAACATGTTCATGTTTTACGAAACAAGATACAATTGCCTATATTTCATGTGATAGGCAGTTGTGCCACGTTTTATTCAAATTTCTTGCCCTTTGCAATTTATCTGGAATTGAGAAAAGAGTATCAAGTTGAGAAATTTGATGGTAAGCTGAGATTAAGAAGAGGTAAACAAGTGATAAGAAGGTCAAATTTGTTGGCAAAGCAGGTGATAAGCATTTACTTTGTTCTTAGCTTGGGATTCGTCTCGCAGCTTTGGGTGGACACCACCTCTGTGAGTAATAGTAGCACTTTGTTCATTTGTTAGCAAGTTTGGTTTCTTTTTTTTTTTGGGAATTATTTATTTGTTGGATTAAAAAATTTATTTTTTTCATTAAGTTTTTTGGTGAATTTTATTTCTAGTGGATGGTATTATTTGTAGAGGTGAGGCCAAATTTGCTTTCTGGGGATTCAGAAAATTCTTTCTGGAGAATATTAGTCAGGTATAACAAGTTAGTATTGATCCCATTCTTAGTTAAATGTCTATATGCTTGCTTTAGACATATTCGATCTACCTGCCTATGTTTTACCTTATAGGTGTTGTTTGTTGGAAAAAGTTGGGGGAGGGGGTTTCTAAATCTTTTTTTCCCTGAAATTTCCGATTAATTGTATTTGAATTTGAATTAGAAACTCAATCTTCAAAACCCTTGCTATCGCTACAGTTAATTTTAGTGTTTAATGGATTGTCAAATTATAGATTGAGTGGGAAACTATTTTGTTGATGTTTTGGTATGTAGGTAGCACATCTTTGCCAGAAGCTCCTTGTTCATTTTACTATATACTTGCATGTTTTAGGTTTAGACACTTTGGAGATGGATTCAACTTTCTTATTTTCATTATTTTCTTGGAATGCAACTGATGCAGAAATCCATCTACTTTCCAAACTCCCATCAAGCCCAAGCACCATGAATGCACCGTCCAACTAAATGCACCGTCCACCCCCACCGTCCACTTAAATGCACCGTCCACCACTTACTTTGAACCATTTCCAGAATTTTCTTGTTATCACTAAATGCTTTAAATGATTCTAGATTTTTCTGTATTTTGATAGCCCTCCTAGAATAGTATAAACATCACTTTGTACTTTGGCATAAAATAATACAAGTTTCATTTGAGCAACTGAGCTCTTTTTTCCTTCTGTTCCTGAGCCAGCAACTTTCCTTGTTTTGTCATGATGTGTTTGTTGGGAGATATTCTTTGAACCAACTACTACTTCTTGTGGTCACAGGTACATAGCAAATCCAGCTTATATCACAGTGTTCTTCCCTGAGTTGATTAAGTCTGTCCCTCCACAAAACTGGAGTTACATCTTCATCATCATCTATGTTTCATATCCATTTGCTTTTTATGCCCAGCGTTTTTAGAATGCAGTTGTTCCTATTTTAATTAAAATCCAGAATAAAGGAACAACTGCATTCTAAAAACGCTGAGCATAAAAAGCAAATGGATATGAAACATAGACGATGATGAAGATGTAACTCCAACTTTGTGGAGGGGTGGACTTAATTAACTCAGGGCAGAACACTGTGATATAAATGAGGTAGCTTCAGTACTTGGGCATATTGAGATTAGGATTATGTGTATATCTACTCAATCTACCTACTACATACGCAATATCAGGACGAGAGAAATTCATCAAATGCAGTAAGCTCCCAATAATTTGGGCATATTGAGATTGCTCAACACGATCACCTTTATTTTTCTTTAATTGAGAGTTAGCATCATAAGGGGTATTCACAAGCATAGATTCAAAATAACCAAACTTTTTGAGAAGTTTCTCAACATAATGGTCTTAGGATAGCATTATACTATCACCCTTCCTTATGATTTTAACTCCCAAAATTACAATTGCTTGACCCATATCTTTCATATCGAAATTAGAAGCAAGAAAAGACTTAGTTCTAATTACGATGTCATCACAAGTACCAAAAAATGAGCATGTCATCTACATACAGGCATATAACAACATTTTCACCATTCACAGATTTTGTATATACACATTTATCAACTTCTATAGGTGAAAAACCATCACTAATCAAAATATGATTGAACTTTTCATGCTATTGTTTTGGTGCTTGTTTCAAACCATATAATGATTTTAGGAGCTTGCAAACTTTATGTTCTTGACTAGGAATTACACATCCTTCGGGCTAAGTCATATATATTTCTTCTTCCAAATCACCATTCAAAAAAGCAGTTTTCACATCCATTTGATGAATCACAAGTTTATAAACAGAGGCCAAAGCTATTAAAACTCGAATTGAAGAAATTCTTGTTACAAGAGCAAAAGTGTCAAAATAATCAATATTTTCCTTTTGAGTAAAACCTTTCACAACCAATCTAGCTTTGTATTTTTCAATTGAACCATCAGGTAAATATTTTATTTTAAAAATCCATTTACAACCAATGGGTTTTGCTCCGTGAGGTAAATCAACCAAAATCCAAGTTCCGCATTTTGAAATAGAATCAAGTTCGATTTTAATAGCCTCTTTCCAAAATTTTGAATCAGAAGAAGAAATTGCTTCAGAAAAAGTTTGTGGATCATTTTCAACAAGATAAGTGTAAAAATCACTTCCGAATGATGCTTCTTTCCGTTATCTTTTACTCTTTCTTAATCCGTCATCCAAATTATCACATGCAATTTCTAAAGTTTGTCTAGGCACACTTTCAATTTTTAGAGGAAAAACATTTTCGAAAAATTCTGCATATTTAGTCTCAACAATAGTATTACGATCAAGAACATCACTATTAAGAAAAAGAATCTATACGCAGCACTATGTTCAGCAACATAACCTTAGCTAAACACCCCCACACTTTCAAATATTTCAACTTAGGCTTATAACCTTTCAATAATTCATAGGGGGTTCTACCTGTTTTCTTATGCGGAATCCTATTTTGTAAAAAAATATGCAGTTAAAAGAGCCTCACCCCAAAGGTTGTTAGGTGCATTAGAACTAACTAGCATTGCATTCATCATTTCTTTCAAGGTCCTATTTTTTCTCTCAGCGACACCATTCGACTCAGGTGAATAAGGGGAGTAACCTCATGTATAATACCTTCCTTATCACAAAATTCATTAAAAGATATATATTCACCTTCTCTATCAGATTTAATCCTCTTAATCTTTCTATTCAATTAGTTTTCTAACTCAGCTTTATAAGAAAGGAAAACACTAAAAGCTTCATCCTTATGCTTCAACAAATAGACCATAGTGAATCTAGAAAAATTATCAATAAAGGTTACATAATACTTATTACCTCCCCTAGACATGGTTTGTTTCAAATCTCCTAAATTGCTATGAACTAAACTAAGAGGTTCAGTTTCATGCAGTTGTACAGAGGGACATGATTTTTTAGTCAATTTTGCGTCAATCCATACATCACACTTATCAGGTTGATTATTACGAATACTAGAAATCATACCAAGATGCTGTAATTTCTTAACATATGAAAAGCTAACATGTCCTAATCTAGCATGCCATATGTCATACAAGTCAACCAAATAAGCAAAAGTAGATGCATTATTATTAATAACTTCAGAAACATTGAGTACAAAGAGTCCCTGATCACAGTACTCCTTCCCAACAAATACATTACTCTTTGTCATTACAATCTTGTCAGATTCGAATGACACTTTAACCCCAACTTTACTCATGAGTGCTACAGAAATCAAATTGGTCCTAATACTAGGCACATGTAGCACTTCACTTAAAGCCAATGTCTTCCTATATGTGAGCTTCAAGAGTACTTTGCCTTTCCCTTTAACTGCAACAGTTCTAGAATCACCAAGGTAGACTTGGTCTTCTCCATCCCCTACAGAAGTATAGGAGGTAAAGGCAGCTCTAGCTGCACATATGTGCCTGGTAGCCCCAGAGTTTACCACCCATTTTCTCACATCACTGACCATATTCACTTCAGATACGACAGCAGCAATAATGTCATCTCCTTTGTCATTACCTTTGTCATCTCCTTCAGTCAAATTAACTTTTGGCTTTGGAGGATTGTCACCTGTTTTTCGATATCTGTAGTGATATGCTTTATGACCTGGCTTTCCACACACAAAGCAACAACCTTTTCTTTTAAGGTTGGGGTTAGTTACTCCAGGCATATGAACAAGTTTCTTTTCAGATTTCTTGTCATACCTCTTATTGCGCTCATTGTTCTGGACTAAGTTTGCCCGGGATGCCAAAGCCTTAGCATGTGCCGCATTGCATTCCTTCCTGCTGGTGTCTTCAATGATTAAGTGTTTGATGAGTTCTGAAAGAGTCATTTGCTTGTGCTTGTGCTTGAATTGTTACTTGTAGTTGTTCTAAAAGTTTGGTAATTTCTCGATGAGGGCTCCTGCAAGGAACTCATCTGGTAGGTTGATGTTCTCCGCCTTTAATTCCTCCAGCAGCTTGTGGTATTCGTTGATCTGCACCTTGATTTCCTTTTCATCTATCATCTGCCATCGGAGATAGTTTCCAACAACAAATTTCTGCTTGCTAGCATCCTCAGCGGTGTACTTATCGTTCAAGTTATCCCAAATTTCCTTGGCAACCTTGTATGAGCAATAGACATTGAACAACTCGTTAGATAAAGTACTAATAATTGTATGACGACATGCCTTATTAGCATATGTCCATTTCTCCAGTTGTTTGGGATCGATTTTAGCCTCAGGTGGCTTGTCGTCAGTAAGAGCAAAAGCAACCCCGTGAACGTCCAACATAGTGTAGACTCGTTCCTGCCATCTGCGGAAATTCTGTCCATCGAAGAGCTCAATTTTGGAGACGTCAGGAAACGGTTTGGCATAGGTGACCTGAACCGGAGGTGCGGTAGCGTCGTCTTGAACATCGATCTGTTTGTTCTTGCCATTGTTGTTGGGGGAAGAAGTGTCGTCGGCAGCCATAAATCCTTAGATTGTTGTTGCGATGGCTTATCGGTGTACAAAACCTGAGGCTTGTAGTCACTGTCCTAAGGATTTATCCGCAAAATTGCGCAAACCCCCAGGATACAACATGTTCTTCCCGGCGATAAGCGTACCGGAGCTATCAAAACTCGAGAATGAAACGGCAGTTGGAATGGTAACCCAGGCACAGGCCGAAAACGAAAAGAAAGAACGAAAGCAGAGAGGGAGAGAAGTTGTGTCCTGGTGTGTGAGTGTAGGTCCAGATATATAGGAAAAATTATTAACGTTAAGAAAATATTTTTATCCATTAATAAAAGATTTTATAAACGTTAGTGGAAGATAATGCTACAGAAAATCGGGTGCACTTAGCAACAAATCAGATTTTTTCGGACGTTTATGCCTCAAAATAGCCACTTCTCGGGTAAGGCTTCTGAAAAATATTTTTGAAACAAAAATAATTAAACTGGCCGGACCAAAAAGTTTGGGCTCACTATTATCGTGCGCGCAGGGAGACAAATCAGAAGATTTGCACTGAAACTAGCCAACTTGGCCATGCTTGTGCACGCAAGGCCCATACTTCCATTAGCTTGTTTACTAGCTTCACTACACATTTAAGTATATAAAGCCTTAAAAGTCTCAAAACCAAGCTATGTGGGACTTGTAACTTTTGAAATATTACACAATATATAATATTTTAGAGATCAAATTGAGTATTTACTCAGTCTAAAATGGAATTTGAGTGTGTCCAGTGAAAACAACCGTGTTTACGGTTAAATTTTTTAAAAAACTTATGCTGTGGGGGAATTTTGACCAAACAGTTTTCGAAGTTACATTGGATTTTGACCCAAAAAAAAAAAAAACATTGGATTAGTCTATCAGCAGAATGGTTTATAGTCATTAACAAATGCGGATAGCTTTGGGTTCGAAAACATTTTTTTTTCCCCTTTTTTTAGTGCAAATTGACCATCTGGCGGGATAAAAAACTGGTTGACAGCAAAATAAGCTAATTCACTTGCACCTAGGTTACATGGGTTAGTTTTTGAACTGTTTAGTCACATGCATAGACTAACTGCCTCTTGTTCCTCACCCTCATCCAGCTCCCACCCATCTTCTGTAAAACACATAAATAAAAGATCTTGCGCTACGGGACAAACATTTTCCACAAGATTTCTGCATAGACATTAGACATTACCAAATGTTCTCATATAAATGCTCTATAATAGGACTGAGTGTTCCGATTATTAGAAATGGGAAAGAAAAAACAATGATGTAATTCATCCCAGGTTGTAAGATCAGCCAGTGAATGTGTAATGAATGATAAAGCAAACAACTATGTCGTCTATATTTAACTCGAATGTAATTTACAAATAAAGAATAAAGTAAATAAAATAAAATAAAAGGGGGCAGGGATTGCGTAGCTGCATCATATACGAGCAACGTAGGAATTTGCCTGTGTAACATATCTAACCCACCGATATGGCTCATGCGTTCCAGATTTCTTTCCTATCTGCAAATATTTTACCTGCATTTAGGAAATATATTAAGCACTTGGCATGTTCAAATGGATCCTTCATTTTAGGGGGAGAATATTCAAACAAACTTTGGTTATACATAACCCAAAATGTAGATGGCAAAGTTTTTCATGCTCTGTTTAGCAAGCAGTTTTTGGCATCCATAAATATAATCTCTCAATTATAAAGAAATACAAAACAGGGCCTAACTCATCCTTACAAAACCGGCTTGTAAGATGAAAAGTGCTTATTTCTTATAAACTCTTTTGAGATCTTAAATGTGGTGAGTGGCCCAACAAGGATCTAGGTTAAGCTCTGATACCGTGAAGAAACTAGAAAACAAATAGAGAATAGGAAAAGTCATGAGTTAGAGAAGTGAAGAAATGACTTCATTAACCAAAGTGGCAGTTACATGAGAGTATTTATACTAATTATAAAGTGTGAGTTAGTAATGACCTCTCTAAGTACCATCTGGTACAGTTTAACAACTATAACTACTAGTTTACAGCATACTTATCATATATTCTATTAGATATTACCAGAATTCCTAAATTAACTGGCCAAAAACATTGAATGGGTTACCAACGGAGCGCTGGTTGAGTGGAAGCAACTCGCCTCCATAAAAAGGAGAACCTAGAGTACCCGGGTTTGAATCCTTGTGGAGTCACCCTATTGAGAGGCTCAGAACCAAGAGATAAAACTCTGCTCAATCAACCGAACACGGGATCAGTCTCATAGCGTGCCCAAAAGGCCTAAGCCGTGGGATACCTTGGTGGACCCACTCGGCCCAAAGGGCCAATTAGGGTGAGTTTCGAACGGAAAAAAAAAAAAAAATTTGAATGGGTCTGTTTTCTCCAGCCAGACTGAGAAAAGATAAAACGGGTGGAAGGAGGGGCCGCTCAAAAGTAAGGGTGATTCAGCTAGCAGTCAATGAAATGACAAGCAGTCACGTTGAGTATGTAATTATCATAAAGAGGAATTATATTCCATCTTTAGCGCTAACTAACAAAATCATTAGCATGACCAGGTTTACAAGACTGTTCAAATACAGCAAATAGAAACCACATGACACAATAGAGAACAAGAAAACAACACATCTAATATGAGGCTAATGTTCAATAAACAGTTTAAAGAGATCACGGAATGCAACACCATTAAATCAATCTAGTAGGGCAGCAGAAAGGACACCATTGATAGAGTGAAAGTTTTTGGTTAAATCAAAACTACAAAAAGAAAAACAGCAAGTTGGCATGTCAGTTTACCTGAAGCTGTGATGCATTATACATTGGTATAGTAAATGTCATGCTAACAGGTCCAGATTCTTTCGTTATATTACCTGTTATGAAATAAATTTGCATTAACATGATATATTAATCATTCGATCAAAGAAAAAAAAATTATCCTTTTAGTGCATAACTACAAGAATAAATACCATGTGATTCCTGAGAAAAGGTTAGCTTTGCACGTAAAGTATGCTCAGATCCCCCAGTAATCTGTTTCATTGCATTTATCAGCGACCATTTTCTCCAAAAAAAAATTAATGACTAGAATTAAAATGCTTGAGAAATGATAAGACATTTTACCTTCTTTAAACTCCATTCTAGCCTCTTATTTGCCTCTTTAAAATCAGTTGTTTGTCCAACAGCTCCAGGTTCCAGTTCAAAACTAACTCTGAAACAAATTCCATATGACAACTCACATCAGCGACTATAATACCAGCCATGATTAGTACCTTCTATTGTTTTCCCAGGTTCCTGTATTGGAATTTATCCATAGGACAAATGTGCAAGAAGCATGATAAGCTAACTCTCAGAAATTAAAGAACATGAAAATATTATTTACTGATGATTTTGATACACACAGGTTTGATGCATATAAAGTCGGCCTTGATAGGAAAGCAAATAAAGTAATGTCAGATCCCACAATTTTTGGGAGTTAAATACAATTAAATGTGAACCTGGGTTTGTAATCTGTTACAGAATACAGAATATTTCCTAATATAGATAACAGGATAAGATCAGGTTTTCCACATTCTCCGTTCCCAGCTTGGATACAATGTTCTCAAATGCAGTCCTGCTTAAGCCTTTGGTAAACACATTGGTCAGCTGACCTTGTGCAGTCATATAGGGTGAGCAAATTAATCCAGTCTCCAGTTTTTCCATGATAAAATGTCTTTCCACCTCAATATGGGTCCGTGTTGTACCGGATTCTGGGTTACGCCAATTGTAGACTTATTGTCACAGGAAAGTTCACACTGGTCCTTCTCACTTTAACGTCAAAATATTCAAGAATAATCATCAACCGAAGTAGTTCATACACACCTTGAGCCCTTGCTCTAAAGTCTTCCTCAGATGGTGCCACCACATTCTGTTTTTTTGCTTCACCAAGTCACTTGTTTTTCCCCCAAGAAAGGTATAATACCCGGGGATTGATCTTCTATCACTTAGTGATCCAAAATAGTTTGCATCAGTGTATGCATCAAGCACCACTCCTGTATTTCTCTTAAATAAATACCTTTTCCCGGTGTCCCATTGAGGTACTGCAATAATCAATATGTTGCTAGCAAGTCCCTAGAGCTATACATGAATTGAGTTACCACACTACATAAGCTATGTCCAGTCTTGTATGGATAGATAAATAAGTCTCCCCACCAGCTGTTGGTATATTTCTGTCTACTGCAACATCATCCTTCCAAGCCTATATCTCAAATTAGGATCCATGGCAGTACTCGTGTCTATGCTGCTTTCCAGTTTCTATGAGGAGATCTATGACACACTTTTTGTGGGAGATAAAGGGGGCATTTGGGTAAACCGACTGATTAAGCGCTTATTCAATAACAATTATCATATAAGAGTTTATGTACAAGTTGTTTCTATAACTGGGAGAAAATAAGGATAGACCCCATATAAGCTTCGGATAAGTTGTTTTCAAAAACTACGTTGAGAAGCTTATGAGAATAAGCTGAAAACAACTTCTGCATGTATCATAAACTATTTTCAAAAGCTCTTCCAAACACTTATACAAGTTCTTATGTCATAAGATAAATCTAAATAAGTTCTTCCAAACACCCCTAAAAACATCATGCCTAGAATGAACAACTTCAATCCCAAGACAAAGAAAGTATTTCAACCTCCCTGGTGCTTTGATCTTAAATTCCTCAGTTATGCATTGGCTGAAAAACTGTTTCTCTGTAGCATCATTTCTAATCGCAATTATGTCATCAACATATACAGAGTGTTGTAACTTACCCTGATGGAGAATGTTCAATAAATGGCGCGTATTTTCCTTGGCTTTGCTTGCATCCTATAGTCAACATAACTTTTTGCAAATCTTGCAACCCACACTTGTGGTTGTTTGAGGACATTCAAGGCCTTCTTCAACTTGCACACAATATTAGTCTGAATGAACCCACTTCAAGATATTTTGATGAGACAACACAGGTCAATGCATCAGCCGTGCATGAAGATTTGTTCATCTCTCTTTAGAACTGATTGTAAGGATTTCTCATTATTGGACAAGAGGATCAGTCATTCTAAAATTCCTAAATTAAACCTAGTTATTGGAAACTTGAATTTTAATCCAGAAAACTCATTTTCAAATAACATATCTAAAATAGGCTTTGATACTATCTTATAATTAGGGCTAGACCTAACTCAACCCCAAAAGCTAGCTCAAGAGTTGTTCAAGCCTTATAAGAACTATTTTGGTCATATCTCTAGTTGATGTGGGATCTTAACACACCCGATGCCAGGACTAGACATCTGGTGTGTGGCCCAATAACAAAGATCTCAACAATGACAAATTTTTAGATGGAGGACAATAACACTTGTACAATTTCTAGGTTGAATAGACCACAAAGACACATTTACAGCCCTCATATCTAGCTTCCCCCTATTTGGATTGTGAACATGGACAAGAGACACACACCCAAAAATACCAGGGACAAGGTTGTTTGTGGTATGAATATCAAGATAGAAAGAAGGAAGCATGTCCAATGACTTCGGAATCCCAAAACTCATAGGCAACCAATTTATAAGATGAGTATCTGTGAGAATAGCTTCCCCAAAAAAGATGTTGGTATATTTTTTCTGACACAGTAAAGCTCAGTTGTTTCCAAGAAGATGCCCATTTTTTCTCTCTGTTATCCCATTTTTATGATGGGGTATTGAAGCAAGATGACTCGTTTATTATTCCTCCATTTGAAAAAATAGCTAAGGGTTTGGTTGAATCATCAGAACAAAAATTTGGGAGAATGTTATGAATAACAAATTTGTGTTTTTAGGCAGAAAAATTCAGGTTACACTAGTACAATCATCAATGCAAGACACGAGACAGCAACCATCTTTCCCTAGAAACATTAGGAACAGAAAAAGGACCCTATTCAACATTGTGAGTGAGATAAAAGTGAACAAAACTTTTACTACCAACTAGAAAGGTTAAATATGTGTTTGGCTAGTTCACATACTTCACAATGAAAATAATCAACATTTATACTTGTAAATAAAGAAGGAAGGACTTAACAATTTGAAAGAAAGGGTGTCCATTCCTGACTCGGTGGCTTTCGATGAAGCTTCCAGCATCTCTCACGAGTAAGGCATGGTTTATGGCATTGAGTGCACCATAAACTGTCATGATTTGAACCCTTTGATGAACCAGGTTTTCCTGCTTCAGAGGATGACATTTTATTCACCTTTGCTTCTGATTTGACATGAACAAAAGCCACCATGGCTGATATCTCACTAATTTTGGGTTCAAGCATCAGCCCTCTTTACCTCTATTTATGATTGCGGATACAACCTGATTAAAGGATAGAACCCCGGGTTTACCTAGAATTTGTTCAATAAACTTCTTGAGAACCACTTGATGATCTTGAGAACCACTGCATCATCAAGACATTTGGTTTTTATCATTTCATAGTGATCTAACTCCTACCGTAGGGACTTCAGTTAATTGGCATACTCACTAACAGTTTTGTTCCCTTATTTTACCAGTATTGTCTTTACCTTTACTTCATATCCTTGAGCACATTTTGTGGCTTTGAATAGGTTTTCTCCATTGTATTCCAAATGTCCTTCACAATGTTGCAGTGTTATCAAATAGCGGCATAGCGGCCGCTATAGCGCTATTGTGTAGCTGATTTTGGCCTCTCCGCTATGAAAATCACTACGCTATTGGGATTTCGCTACCATCACTATAGCAGCCGCTGTCTTCCATACATTCCATCGCGGGCATAGCGGAATTCAGTGGTTGTTTTGTTTTGTTTTTTAAAAAAACCAAAGAGTTAGGCACAAGACTCGGTTGACTCTTTAAAACCCTTAAATAACGCATGTGATAAGTGCAATAGACAGTTTTTTTGAAAAGAAAAACTAAAGAGGCATCATGTGCACTGCACATGGACTCTTTGAAAACAAAAAAATCAATGATCAATCAAAGTATATCAAACCGTTCCACTATCCAACGATCAAGGATTAATTCTCTCCACTCCTATATGTAAACCCTTCCACTAGCCTCCTTTCACAAACGTGCTCTGGAGTCACAATGATGATTATATTGGAGAAGCCGAAGGGGAGGAGAATGAATAGCTTTTTGTCTTTTATGTTCACTGTTTTGGGTTAATTTTATGTTTCAATTGAGCTTTAGAGTATTTTGTTTTGAACAATTGGGTATTCAATCTTTTAATTTTATTATGTCATTTCAGATTTTGCTTAGAACAATTGAGCTTTTGAGTTAAATATTACGTCACTTTGTTATATATAATTTTATTTATTTCACCCGCTATTTGACCTTCGCTATTTGCCCGCTACGCGATCCGCTATTTCACATAGCAGATTTTTGGGTCACCGCTATTTTCCGCAATCCGCGATTAACAACACTACAATGTTGAGAAACATGCAAGAGTCACTGATTTCAGGATTCATTAAATGGACAATTCCATAACTATGTCATAATAGAATTGCCTTCATCTCATTCTGCAAACTTGGGATCTCCTTTTGTAGCTCCAATACCCGTTAGGTGACTCAACTTTCCCTTTCCTTTTAGCACCGTGCAAACAAGGTGGGACCACCTCAAATAATTCTTCCAACTTAGACGTAGGACAGATGTTCTACAATTCTCCAGGCTGTTGGGATCAAGCATTTCCAGTTGCTTCAATTATGCTAAACTCCTCTTTGCTTGACATCATAAAACAAAAGCCTATACCATGTGATCAAGGACTGAAGGTTACAGTAAGCATGAGCCGGCAGATGCTGCGGCTGGCACAAGGAAGGGATCGAAAATGAAGGCCTATTGATGTAAGGGAGATAAGGGAAAACAATATGACAGGGAATAGTTGGCAATGAGGCCAACCACTTTTGGAAAGTGTCGTTCAAAAGGTTTCAGCAGAAATCAGGAAAAGTCCCAGATCAAAACTGAACTGCTACCATTTCAGAAACCGGAGAATATGAAAATATTATTCATTGATCTTTTTGATACACACATCGGTTATATTTAGACAAAGTTAACCTTGATAGGAAAGGAAATAAGCTAACGTCAGGTGATCAGGCCCGTGATTTTTAAGATTTCCTAAATGACTAAAATATACAATTAATTGTGCCTATATCTAGGAGTGAAATCTGTTACATATTACAAAATATTTCCTAACATAGCTAGCAAAATCACACCATGGTTTTTCATACTAGCCTTTACAGTACAATTATAGAAAGTGTTCCTCAAATTACTTGATGACATTCTTTTGAGATTTATTTATAATACCTCCAGTCCTATATATAAGAAACATAGGACAAAATCACAAGGACCAAGGAGGTGTATTGGAATGGGTAAATCTCAATTAATGATGTCATATTTTTAATTTTTTTTTCCAAAATTACCCTTTGTAATAAATGAGAGAGAGAGATAATTAATGGCAAGTTGATAAACATTGTAAATTAGTCTCATAGTAAACAAGGGAAAATATGGAAAAGTACAATTAATGTAGTTGAAAATAAGGGTTTGTTTTTTATATTTAGGACCAAGAAAAAGACCCCCTTTGTTTAATATAAATAGGACCAGAGGTAGTAGCTTTGTTAGTCTCTACCATACGCAAATTGTCAGATATGAAATCATTCAAGAGCTTTCACCTAATAGCTTAAACTTTAAGGAGAGTTGGTCCTTGATATGGTATCAAAACCTTCATGAACAAGTGTTCATAAGAACAATCCTTGCTGACTCAATTCTTCAAATAGAAATCAAATTTTAGCAAAAGCGGAAGTAGGTCATTCATAGTACACATTTCATGATCAAATATAAATAGGACCAGAGGTAGTAGCTTTGTTAGTCTCTACCATACGCAAATTGTCAGATATGAAATCATTCAAGAGCTTTCACCTAATAGCTTAAACTTTAAGGAGAGTTGGTCCTTGATATGGTATCAAAACCTTCATGAACAAGTGTTCATAAGAACAATCCTTGCTGACTCAATTCTTCAAATAGAAATCAAATTTTAGCAAAAGCGGAAGTAGGTCATTCATAGTACACATTTCATGATCAAAGAGTTCCTTGTATTCTTTTTTTTTTTTAAGGTTTTTTTTTAAAAGGGGTGGGAAAAGATGATATATTATTATTTCAGTGACACTAATGGCTATGTTACAACTGTCCCCGAGGGGATTTGAACCATGTCCCTTGGGGTTACAAGGCCAAGCTCCTACCATTGAGCTGACACCCCATGGACCAAAGGGTTCCTATATGAGTGGGCATGTAATATATAAAACTATTCATGGACAATTACCGAGGCTAATAGCATAAGTTGTTAGATGAGTTGGTCCTTGACACAACGGAAGTTTGCAATTCTTTCAATATTGATATAGGGTGGTCCCTTTAACTCTTTTCAAACTTATGTTCAGACTTTGTACAATTAAATGGTGTGAATTACATGAGTCTAACAATGGTCACAAACAACCAATGCAACAAACGATCTGATGATATCTCTAGAGTCTAGTCATACACATTAATTGGCAGTCAATAGCTGGTGTTCAAATTTTCCTTCAGCACAACCAGTGGAAAAAAAAGTAATCACGTTGCCCCAAGGGAGACATTTTCAAAAATTGCTTTTGATTAATTAGAGTATATAATTAGGTCCTCCTAAATATTTTAGTTCTTTATTGGTCAACAATCTCATCCAGACTCCAGAGTTCTAAACCAAACTCTACTCCTGTTCAAAACCTATATAAGGTTAAGGTATACTTTAGTAAGACAAAACCAAGGCCCAATATTTCGAAGACTTCAATTGTTGAATGAATCAACAAGTTCTGTCAAACTTTATAATTAATACTGTCAAATATACTTTCTTGTCATTTATTAATTGATATAGATAAGTATATCATAATACCTGGTGGTATATTTTGGTAGTGGCATCTGCACTTTGATAGTGTTTGCTGTTACACTTGAGGCAAACTCAGCACTTACTTTAAGAATTACTTCTGCCTGCAAAATCAAATTTAGAAGTTTTATTGAGTGCAAGGAAAGAAAACTTGAGATTTGAAAAATGGTTTAAAAACGGTAAATACTAAAATATTTAACAATGGAAACTGCATCTTCATTTCTTTTTTTTGTTACAATAGAGATATCCAACCTAAGAAGAGGGACATGGGAATAGGGATCTCCTAACCGAGAGGGAAATTTTGGATACAACATCTTCGTAATTCAACACATTTTATTCCAAATTGATCCATTCTGACACATCCGTAAGATCATACTTCAAATGTGCAAAAAGAATTTATAATAAGGACATGTAGAATTCTGACAATAATACTTCTCAGTTATTCTTGTTATTGTTCAAGAAAACAACAATAGAAAACACTACCGCATCTTAAAGGATTGTTAGCAAAAAGATAAAGAATAAGAAGAAAAATAAAATAAATATTGAGAAGTAGGTATCACCTTAAGGGACCCTGCTTCTTCAATCAAAGCATTGATACGAAAAGGAGGCCTAAATTCCTGGGTCATACGGTAGTTCATGACCGGAAATTCACCATCAGGCGGTATCTAAAATTGTCAGTACGAGACAACCATTAAAATAAATAATCAAAAAAAAAAAAAGCAAACTGATAAAGTACTTTTATGTTCTGAAAATTTTGTGGTCTTCAATATTACTTCTGTACTCACCAGGGATAGAGTTTTGTTCGTATCAAAACTATCAAGACGAACAGATTCATGGAAATTACAGTCATCTAATATCACTGCTCCTGAGCTAGAGGAACTCCTATAACCTGCTCTAGAAACATTTCAAAAATAAGTTTTTTGATAGACCACAGGATACAATTGTTTATACTAGAATCAGCGAGAAAGTCTATAAACAGACACAACAACAGTAATAAAGAACAGTAGAAGAAATAGACATAATTCTTAATGCCCCAAAGTTAAGTCACAGACACATTCACTGCAAACGCATCAATGAATATGCCAAATTGGTTATCATCATATCCAGTGAAATACAAGTTACTAATCAAAATCCATCAGATCAAGTATGATTTACACTGCCAAAACAAAAAATCAGCACATAAAATAGTCATATATGCCCACAAACTTTATCTTTCGTGGAATAGAAGAATGAAATCCTAAGCATGAATCTTCAACTGTGAATGAGAACAAAAACTAGAAATGAAAAACCACCAAAACTGAAAAAAGATACCGTAAACGGGTCCCTGGCTTCTTCCAATGGAAAGGTCTTCATTAAGAGCTAACCGAATTCCAGGATTGCCAGTAAGATAGCTCTTCATTTGTATGGTGCCATCAATCTCAGAAGTCAATATATATCCCTGATCCATTAAAAAAAATAATATATATCCCTGATCCATTAAAAAAAATAAGGATGACAAACAAAACATGACACATGAACAACTTGAAATACAACTAACAACAGCCAAGCTTATCACACTAGATAGCAATTCAAAATGCGAATCAACAACAATGAAAGCTGTTTTCTACTAGGTAGCTACAAGGATGAACAATGTCATTTTGTCAAATACCAAGTTTTTTAGAACGGTCTTCAGGTCTACATCTTTTTTAATGGCTTCTCTTAGAGTTGTCCTTGGCCTTCCTTCACATCTGTTTATTGGGTTAATCCTATACATCTAATAAATTTTTCATACTAGGGCATCTATTGATCTTCTCTTACATAGCCAAACCATCTTAGGCGAGAGATTTTCTGTCAACTTTTCCTCAAAAGGCACTACTTTTAATTTCTCCATGATACATTCAGTCCTGACTTTATCTTTTATTGTATGTCCACTTATTTACCACAACATTTTCATTTTACAACAGTTACCTTGTGCTCTTGTCGGAACTTTACCACCCAACATTCTTTACCATAATGCATCACTAGCCTACTATTGTGCATCACAAAAAATTCATCCAACAGTGACTCATTCTGTTTCGTAATATGAGTTTAGACATTTAAGAGGCAAACAGACAATCAGTAGATTTTCAATTGAACTTGATGGTTCTTTACTTAGATTAAATAAGTTTCAAGTACTCAAGAGTCGGGATGAAATACGATCACTAAAATTGAGTCCCTCAACATATAATTTTGTTTTGTCTGTTAACGTCCTGGAAACCATAAGCAAAACTCCTATACACATGAGACAGGACAGACAAAGCAATAACACACCAATATGAAATTCAGTGGCATATAAGATCTATGTACTCACACTAGAGCTAAAAGTGATGCTGATTTTCTCAATTATATCAACAAAGATTTCTTCCCTCCTTCTACCCCCAGGCTCTGTTGCAACAACAGATTTTGTAACAGCTATTCCTGGCATTCTTTTTGTCCCCTGCTGCATGAAACCAAAATTAAGAATTAATATATCATAAATGCAAGTCATAATCACAAAAGCTATTAAGTGCTTGACATTAAAGATAAAGATATTAAACATCATACCGAAAAGATTGCAGCAGGACCAAGAGGTGACAGACGCGCTGCATCAATTACAAGTGGCTCATTGAAAACATAGGACTTTAACAATTCGGTAGATGTTGTTTGCACATAACCAAAATCCTGGTTCAAATAATGTCATCAGGTCCCTCATAAGTAAAAATTTTGGAAACATAACTGAAGGACTAAAAAACTCAAGTCAAAGCAGGAATAAAACATAAAAAAAAAAAAAAAAAAAAAGGATGCAAATAGGCATTTGTTCTAATATTTTTTTTTAAAAAAAAAAGATACAACATCCATCAGAAACTTAGAGTGGTTTGTAATTTTGTATTTCCATTGTAACTTCCATAAAAATATTATGAGCATGGCTGCCAAACCTATCGGAGGTCACTGCTATTAACTGTCCAAAAAATTACTTTGTATTGATAGCAAGACTCAACAGTGAAGAAAATGAACCCCGAGTATGAAGATTAGATTAAAATACAAAAGGGGAGACAACCAGGATAAAGTGATAATTCAATTCAAAGAAGAAACATTAGAGTCGAGAAAATATAGGACTGCAATTAGGTTATAAAAGAGTAAAGAACCAAATGGAGTATGAGAGGAAGCTCACAATAACTTCATCAAGTAACTCGTACACAAGGACAAAGTTTTTTCGTAACGAGTCTTCATTGAGAATCCCAAGGTAATCTTTAATAACACGAGCAATTCTTTGTAAAAGCTCCAAGATAAAGGAAGGTGATATATTAACCCGTGTAGTTGCAACAAACAATAAGCCAACAACTTTCACATGAAAGTAATTTACACCATCAACATTCTGTCAACAAGCAAATAACACAACAAAATAAATCAGCATATTCTACTAGAAGAGTTGCAAATGACATAACAAGAATAGAATTTTACAGCTTCAAGCCTTCAACAAAATAAATTTTATGAGATCTAAGCATATGTTTTCAACTTTGAGAAAATTTGATATTTGAAATATTACTATAAATAATAAGCGAAATAATAGGGAATGGATCTAGCATTTCTGCATACGTTAAATAAATTGAAGTTATGATATAGCAATAATTAGCATGACTGGCCATTCATCTACACAATACAACAGACTGGGATCCACCCCCACTCCCATATTCACATTTACAACGTGTCTGTAATTTCAATGTTTTCAATTGTATGATGCAACAAAGCAAAGGTGTCGGACTGTGGGTGTTGTAAGGCGGCTGATGTCTCAACGAAAATAACTACATTACATGATGCAGAGGAAACAAGAAGATGCAATTATTAGTTATGTTACATACTCATTTCAAGTCTAAATCATGCTTAAATATACTCTTCCTTATTCAGAAAGATAATACCTACAAAGACAGGTGGTGCCTCCTCCAGTCCGCCATCTTCCCAAAACTTTACCTTGCGGAAAAATATCTCTGCACTTCCCTTAGGGACCTCACCACGGTCTGCAATAAAGACAATTAAGTAACAATAGCCACTGAAGGTTTGAATGTTAAAGATCCAAGCATTAGGATAGACTAAAAACATTAGTTAACATAAGAACTCTCATATTATGATCGAGTTTCACTGATAACGTTCTTCAATCCACTCCATTCAACCTTCTCAAAAACACTTGCAGATAAGCAGCAGCAAAAGTTTTCATTCCATTCAGCAGCAAAATTTAACATTTTAAATTTCAATTTGCTTTTGCTTGACCTAGGAAATCTGAAATTACAAGCAGCTACATAAAATGGGGAGACACCATGTGGAAACAGACAAAGTGGCAAGGTAAATAAAACTGAAGCACCAACAAGATTGTGAACTATGTATGGTTAAAGAAACTGCATAGCCAGCAAAAGTGCAATGATTCCAAAAGAGTAAACTCTCAATTTAGTCCCTAAACTAACACTTTCTCTCCTATTTAGTTCCTAAAATATATGAAAATAATAAGTAATCCCTAAAGTTTGTGAAATCCGTCAAATTAGTCCCTAAAGTTTTGTAAGTAATCCTTTACATGGACTAATGAGATGGATTTCACAAAACTTTAGGGATTAATTTGACGGATTTTACAAACTTGCTTATTATTTTCATATACTTTAGGGACTAAATAGGAGAGAGGGTGTTAGTTTCAAGGACTAAATCGATGGTTTACTCATCCCAAAAAATTTAGAATCTTATAATAAATACAAGAAGCATATAAAAGAGGAAGAAAAACATTTCCTGATTTCCAGAATGCGTTATAGGCCAACGTCCAATACAGATCTCACCAATTATAAGTTCAAATGTTAGTTTAGTTTCAATTGAAATGCATATCCACAAAACAGGTTCCAAATTCTGACGAATCAAAATCAATTCCAATGCGTTTGAGCTCGTGCAGCAAAATTTTAAAGTGCATATACCTCATTGAAATATCAACATTCCAATTTTAAAAAGAAATTAGCAACACAACGTTCATATTTCTAGATTTACCGAGGGATGTAATTAGTCATTAGCAATTAGCACGCGAAGAATATACGATTCAAGTAAGATCTGGAAGCGTAAACTTGAATTATAGAATACTGAGTTAGCGCTAATTTCGCTACGGATCAGCAAATCAAACTAAAACACTCTAGCTGAACATAAATCTATCAAAATATTGGATCAAAGAAACAGCATCAGATTCAAAAACAAAGAAAACAAAAATCGCAATGGAAAAGTGTAGTTGAGAGAGAGAAACTGACAATCACGGAAAACGATGTTATCGCCACGCTGTGAAAGGACGAAGAACTGTGAGATCATGGCTCCGCTTGATGCACGCACTTGCTTCGTACAGCTGCTGCCTTTGTTATGGCTATTTTGTGAACAATGAAGACAAGCACTGGACAAGTCTTCATTGCAATTAACGGTATATAATATATTTTCAAGGAAAAAATTATGAATCTAATTTTTTTTTTTTTTGATGCAAAAATTATGAATTTAATTTATGTGACCAAGGCAAAAAGTATATGTTTTTTACGTGAAGAAAAAAATTATATGTTAACCATAGGTCCATAGCCTATTTTTACAAAGTAAATGGTAACTAATATTTAAACAACGGTTAAGAAATTAGAGATAAATTTTTTATTAAATTATAATACATTCACATCAAAAAATAATTATAACACATTAATATCATGAGTTTTTATAAAAACCTTTAATAAATTTTAATATCTTTTTTCAGGATTAAATTTAAATTTCTAGACAATTAGTCGGACTCTTTTTACAAATTGAAGCAATAAATTTTAATTTTTTTAAAATATAATTATTTTATTAATTGGTTTTTTGTTCATTAATCATTATCATTAGTCTATACTACATATTTTAATTCTATAAATGGATTATGATGTAACATAATTCTACGTCGTTAATTAAAATATGCATACTACATATATTAATTCAAAACAAATATATCACATCAAAAAAATTCAAAACAAATATATAAACAAAATTTAAAAATGCTTATATATAATAAATAATGATTTGAATAACCACAATGAATAATAAATAAAAGACTTGAGTATAAAATAAAATAAAAATTGTTTTTTTTTACTGGATACACAAAAAATTATGAAGTTGAGTATTTGACAATATAGGTATATACCTGAGAAGATTATTATTTAATTATATTAAACGGAAACAAAATATAAACTCCTCCGAGTATTTTTTTTTTTTTTTTTTACGAAGCTTGTCCAAGTATCTAAAAAAATATAATTAAAAAAGAGTTTAATTTTACATGGCCGTCCAATAATATATTTTCACATCATTTAATGAGTTTAAAATTACATGACTTGTCATATTTTATTAGAGTTTTTTTAATATGTGCAACCGTGCACATGTTAAGCTCATTAATTAGTTAATTTTTTTTTATTAATTACTCATTTTCCTATTTTGTGAAAAAATAGAGATTAAATTCATAAAATAAATAGGAAACTATGTAATTAATAAGAAAATAAAGTGAATAATTAATGATCATAACCTGTGCTAGGTTGTACACGTTAGAAAAATCATATCCATTAAATGATGTGACAATACTCTATTGGATGCATGTGTAAAATATTTTCACATTGATGGTGCATACAAATTAAATCCACTATATTATATAAAATGGAGTTTTGCCGCGTAGACTCATGCCACGTGGCAGCTCCACATTCATTCTTTCCCCCCCAAAAATGAAAAATAATTTAATTTTTAGTTTTAATTCACGATATTTCATTAATTAAAGCATATCAATCACTTAATACTCATATCTAGACTTTTATCATTTAATCAAATTTGAATTAAATTAAATTTAAATTTAAAATGTAATAAATTAAAACATATCAATCAATTAATTATCATATCTGAACAATTGTCATTTAATCAAAATATTATCTAAGTCATGTGATAACATAAGAATCATTAATCTTTTGCCTAAATCAATTTAATTTTTTTAGTTATCGTTTTAATTATATCAACCATTATTACCTCACGTTAAACAATAACTTCGTAGTGTAGATCATTAATAATAGATAAGCGAATTCTTGCACATATATTTTAGCCAATATGGATCATCGGGTGATTTTACGTGAACTATTGTATATGTCCCTTCCACATCCCTCAGTCTTGCTTTACATTCTCATGTAATTGGGTGTATTACCCCTAGGCTTGTGTCGTAGTTCTTCTATTATTCCTTTTATTTATAAAAAAAGTGTAAATCATTAATATATTCTCTTAAATGATTTACATATTTTTATATATTAATTATATCAATTATCAGTCACTATTCATCATTATTTTACCAAACAAGTTGATTATTTTTAATTTTATAATTTTTCATAACTTATTTATTTTATTATGCACATCATAAAATTTAATAGAATAATGACTATATAATGTTCAATTATAATTTTTATAATTTTTTTTCATAATTTGTTTGTTTTATCTATTATATATTATTAAAATTTAACTTTCCAAAATTTCATTAGAGTATAAATATTTCCAGCATTACAGCGTTCACATGATTGTTTGTGTTTAATTATAATAAATGCTAAATTAATATGTATTTTTATTTTTTCGTTCTTAAAATTTAGATATTATATACGATAGAAACCATAATTTATTCTAGGATTAATTTGTTGTCCAACATAGATTATTGATTATCTATTTTTCATGTTACTTATTTTGAAGTTATCTTACTGTAATTTAGATAAATCATTCAATTTTGTGTTTTATATTTTTTTTTGGTTAAAAATAATAGTTGAGAAACTATATCTAAATATAAGAAAAATAGAACCGATATTTTCTGTTTATTTGTTATATTTTAAAATTGGAGCATACTTATAAATACATATATTCTCTACTTCATAATGAATTATCTATAATATTTTTTTGATAAATTCAATCTACTAATACTTTGGTTGATAAAAAGTCTTCAAATTTATTCTTACATGTTGGATACTTTACAAGCCATACGAATAACCCGTGCGAGCACGGGTAAATAAACTAGTTCATTAAAAAATTGACATTTATATTATCCTTGGACGGTTCAATAATGCAACGCCGTTATTACTACCAGAGTAATACTTAGTGCTCTTAGCTAGCGTAACAAGCTAAGAAAATCAATTAATTAAAATAAGGAAAAGTAAAAAATTGGTATAATTAAAACAAGGAAAAGTAAAAAATTGGTATAGTACTAAAATTTTCTTTAAATTGTACAACTTTGATATTGAACATACAGGGTAAAGTTATTCTTTATAAAAATAGACAACACTTGAATTAAATTACAGAGTAAATAGACCAACTATTACTCAAATTATGATACGGTACTGACTCGTTAAAATATCCGACATTGGATATTGTCGAGCATCCCAGTATGCTCTGTAATCTCCAAAATGCATATGCTACTTGAAAACATCACTCTAAAAATAGTGAGTCGACATAAACTCGGTAATATAGAATATGAATAAAAGCATTTTAACTGATATTTCCAGCCATACCTGGTGTACGAGGTATGGTGTACGAGGTATGGAAAACTCCTCTCAACATACAAAATCATTATTACACATTCATAGCAAAACATAATTATCACACTTACTAATTCTAGCTTCACAATCTCAATCCAAACATTCATCATATGACGAGTCATTCATAAACATCGTACGCATCTTGCGGTTAACTATTAATTACTTACCTATTGTCACATCAAAATAGATAACGTAATGCTCATTATTAGGACGTGCCACTATCTTGCATAGGGAATCTCATACACACTACCATTTCCTTTACCGAAAGATGTCTATGCGATCTCACCACGTACCGTTTCTCAACATTTATAAGTAGGACTTACTTGCACTACTTTACTATTTTGAAGCATGATGCTTCCTACTAGTCCTTAGGCCAATACATAAATTATTTATGTATTGTACTTTATATACTATATTGGAATACAACAATACTAGTGTAATTCAATAAAGTATACATGTCATAACAACATAACTCTTCTTAGGCATATGTATAATCATACATTACACGCCTATCCTTACTAATGCTAATCATATTCTAGCTTAAGCTTAACACCTGTCCTTATTGCTCTACACTATAGTTATTTAATCAATATCTACATCTCATGAAATCATATTAACATACATGGGTCTATCAAGCATCCATTCTAGCATACATTCATTTATTAGAGTTGTAGGAACGTATTCCCTAGCTATTTGAAATCAAACTGAATGTTTAAATCTAATTTCTTATCATAAGGATTGCTCATTGGATAAACATGTACCTACGTAAATATATCTTGGACATTTAGACATTTTTATCTTCAACTGATAGTAATAATTCAATCATGACTCTAGTACAAGAACATGTTTTGATAACCCAATTGCTTTAGGTAAAATCATACACATAGAGAATCCCAACTTGACTCGAGTATTTAAACTCACTTGGGTACGGCACAAAGGGAACTTGAAGTAATTCATCAATCTCGTAAGTTTAACATGGGGGTAAAATCAATTCATGAATCAACACAAAGGGGTTAAAAGGAAAACACATTGAGAATGTTCCATGGCCAGCCCATGGAACTTGCCATGGCCATGGAGTCTCAAAACCTGTTATACATAGAATAAAAACTTAAAACAGAATGATCCACGGCCTGTCCATGGAATCTACCAGGGACATGGTTTGTCAAATTCCCAGTTTTGTACTGAAACAGAACCGTCCACGGCTAGCCCATGGAATCATCCATGGCCATGTTTTGTAGAAAATCTTCGCATGAAAATTATGCAGAAATACTTTTATTTTAACCCATTCCTAATCCAAAATAACCAAATTTCAGCAAAGAGACAGCGCCATTTCATACATTATCATACATGCATCATAGAACAACAACTAAAGGCAAAGACAACACTTCATCGACAACATGCAAACATCATAAATCACATTTTTTACCCCCTTTCACCCCAAATTCTGGTTTATTTATAACCCAAGGCCAAGATCAACACCCATAAGAAAGCATACTGCCAGCATAAATTCTTGGCAAACTCAAGAACATGCTAAGAATTTATAAAACCCAACCATTTTAGACAAACAACATTCATCTTCATAGTCTCTAAAACAGAATTTCTAAAAACAAGACATTTATCATACACCTTGAAGGCACAACAAAATGTCACACCATAAGCTCAACCCATGGCATTTCTAACAACATGCAAGTAAGAAGATTACCCTAAGCACACCCTAATAGAGAGGTTTTGAAGGGGTTTTCTATGTTTTGAAGGGGTTTTCTATGTTACCTTAGGGTTTCTAGGAAGGATTTGGTGAAGTCTCCATAGATTGGGTCTTAAGCTTCTAATCTTTATTTCCCTTGAAATCCTCCATGCATGGAGATCGCAAGTTCTTCCTTCACCTTGTTCATTCAACCTTCCATGGCAACTTGAGCCTAAGCTTGCTTCAAGGTGATGAATACCTAGCCTCTTCCTCCCTTTGCTTTTCCTTCTCCCAAGCCATCCTTTCTTCTTCTTTTCTCTTCTCTTTCTTTCCTTCCTTCTTTCTTTCTAACTCTAGTCCCCTACGACTCCCCCTTATAATACCCCTCTTATCTCTTTTTTTTCTTTCTTTGTATTCTTCTCTATTTTTACGGTCCAATATGCTAGTTACACTTCCTAATATTACTTATGATATCCCTTCCACGATCTACCGTGTAAAGTATAACAACCCACACTTACTAGATGCGCCCAACATTTTATGGGTTACGCCCCCTTTTACTATCTTGGGTCATACACTTAATGCACCCACCTGGTTACTATATACAACTTATATACTGTACTACCTTGCTTTTAACTAACAAGTTCATTTTTATTTCTTATGCACACGCTTATCACCTAGCTTAGGGAATTGAGATGTTACAAATAATTTTTTTTTTGAAAATAGCAAGAGTTATTCCATTTCATTCAAAATAAGGTTTGAAATACAAGGTGGCATAAAATCCAAAACCTGGTAACTAGCGTGAATTATTGCCGCTCTAGCTAAACTATGAGCAAATGTTACAAATAATTTTGATTCTCGTAATTAAACTAAAATAATATAACTACTTTAGACATAATAGAATTACCTAGATTGTTTTGTATACTTGCGCGAAACAATAATTTTAGTTGTTTTATACTTGCGGTCAAATAAATTATTTGAAACAATTATTATTATTATAATATAAAACAAAGATTGATTACATCAAGTTTTTTTTTGGCTGAGAGATTGATTGCATCAAGTTTTGATTCTTGTAACTAAACTAAAATAATATAATTACTTAGATTATTTAGACAAAATATAAATAAATTTGACAAATATATATGTTTTTGAACAATGACAAATATATGTTTCGATTGTACATTGACAATAAAATTGGATAAAACAAATTTCACTTTTCATGGGACCAAGTGATCTTCAAATATCTTAAGCAATGTATCACGACCCTGAAAATGTCATTCTCATCAATTCTTCATAACCTAAGTAAGTATATCTCTTCATAATGTGTTAAATGCACAATTTTCTATAAAAAATTACCTTTTTAGACTTCTTAAACATTGTTCTTAGGACACTCATTAGCATTTTTCTTACAATAATTCAAAACCAAATACATTAAATCAAGTAATGTTCTTACTTCAAGGCTCACTTTTTAGCCATTTAATAAAGCAGAAAACCAAATAATGCATTCTAAATTTAATAAATCAGATAAGCTTTATTTTATAAATGTCATCGACATTGGCGTATCCAGGACCCTGGTCCAGGGGGTGTAAATTATTTTAAAAAATAAAAAATAATAATGATTATTATCATGTGTAAAATAATAAAAACAAAAATAAAATTAATTATTATAATATTATAAAAAGTTAATAATTATTACCTTTTTTACATACTTTATTTGAAGGTATTTATTAAAATTTCAAAATTATAATGTTAGCTATTAGTTAGCATTTTAAAATTCGTATCTTAATGGATTATATAAAAAAAATGTGTGGTATGTTAACCTTTCTCAAGATTTGTTCGGATATTGTTTGTGCGTGAATGAGACTGGACTGTGTGCTACAGTGTCTAGCGTGAAAACAACAGAGTTGACCGAGGAAAATGTTGTACTTCAGAGTTAAGCAAAGTTCAGAGGAACAGTGGGGCTGGGTTCATAAAACAGAAAGTAATGTTTTTTTTAGTCTTCAAAGTCACATTCTATGGTCTGTGCGTGAATGAGACAGGACTACACATGGGATAGTGTGCTACAGTCAGTCTATGGAGAACTTTCTGCGTGTGTGGCTGTTTTATTGGGTCAGGGGGTTCAAATATTTTGATACAGGGGGTGCAAAATTGAAAAATATCATGGTATCATGTGTAATTTTTCATGGTCCAGGAGTGCATCTGCACACCTTCAGTGTAGTGTAGGTCCGCCCCTGGTCATCGAGTGAAAATCTAAATATTGAAAGCAAAACATTCATGTATTTCATTGTCAAAATATCTCATATGATAAGACTTTAATATATTTGTTTAACCAAATATTTAAACCATAGGTTGTCTAGTCTACCATAAAGAAAGTCATCCTATCATTTGCTCCTTTCGATCGGTCTTTTGGGCCAAGATGAATGGTTTAGTTAGAGGTTCCTCCCCTCAAATAGACCCTCTATTTATAACGCTCTCCTAAGTAGAAGATTGAATTACACTCTTGTATTAAAATCTATATTTCTCTCAATTGGAGAGTAAATATGTATTATAATTTAATCTATTTATGTATATTTTTTATCTGTTTTTAATTTTTATTACCATTCATATAGTCTTCAAATATTCTATCAACTATCAAACAATAAAAAATAAAATAAAGGTTTTGGATAAAGTTCTAAAGCCAATAAAAAGGATATTTAAAGTTTTTTTTTTGTTACAAAAGGATATTTAAAGCTTTATTTTATCTTTTAAAGTCTTAAAGATCAATAATAAAATATTCAAAATTAGTTATACTTTATTTTATCTTCTAAAATCTTAAAGACCAATAATAAAGTATTCAAAATTAGTTATACCTTATTTTATCTTCTAAAATCTTAAAGACCAATAATAAAGTATTCAAAATTAGTTATAAGTGACATTAAAAATCGTAATTTTTTTTTGAAATAATTGTTTGATCATCATTAAAATATTTGTTTACGTTAAAATGAATTATAATGTAATACACACTACAAGAATTTTAGAGTTTCACTACGAACTCTAGCTACCGACTTAATCACTAGCTATTCTCTAGGTGATTAACTACCGGTCAACTACAAAATATGTTTTGCTATATTAATTTATTTTTATACTAGTGTGGAACCCATGCCATGTACGGGAATATTTTTATTATTAATTAGTTTAAACATTTTTTTACGAAAAATGAAATATAACAAATATTATGATAATATATATTAATTTTTAGTGATATTATAATACTGCACTTACTATTATTTATAAATATAAGGACCCTAACGTCCGATACGTAAATAAATTAATATTAATTAAGTTGTATATGAAACAAACAAAATATGATGTTGCATACACCTGATCGAATTAGATAAAAAATAGTTTATTTAATTGATTAGAATAAAAGAGTAAAAATATGTAATTTATGAGTTAATATTACATTAAGTTTTCAAAAAAATTAAAATATTTGATATGATTGAATGTTATTAGTATGAAAGAAGGTGACAACAATTTGTATAAAAATTATTAAGATTATAGATTTCAAACTTGCACATAGATGTCCATGCTCGTGATATAACTGAAATTTATCCTTAAGTTAAATCCCCCGCTTTCATGTAAAATTGTATTCCCGTGTGTAATATTTTATCAATGATTATTATATTGATTAAATTACATATAAATATTAGTGTTTTTATATACGTGTAAAATATTATGTTGGAATATAATTTTTTCAGGTGTTTTCTTGTAATTTGTTCATCTCCATGTCTTATGATTTATATATTATACTAAAAGAATTTTGAAATTTTCTTAGATAAAAAATATTTGATAAATTTTTTTTACAATATATCTATAGACCCGAGCTATGCACAATATATACTTAAAAAGTTATAATCATACGCTCAGGGCTTAGAAGAAGCAACGCTTTATATACATTTAGCTAAAAGATACACCTAATAATTATATATATGTAGTAATGTATATATGGTTCGAAATTTTCCTACAACTACAACTAATACAATTATAAATATTTTTATCTTACAATTAAGTTGTTAATATGGTTTTGCATAATATGTTCATTCTCGTGTATTAAGTGTAATTTTTCCTACATATTTTGATATAAAATTCTCATATGTGTGTTATATTTATCTATAAGTTATACATTAACAACTATATATATATATATATAGAGAGAGAGAGAGAGAGAGAGAGCATGTGTAAAAAAAATAAAATTTTCTCAAATAAAAAGAATCTTCAATAACACTTACTTGCTTCTAAAAGTGAAAATAATAAAGTACTGGCGGAAAAAAAAATGTTTACATTGATTTGAAAATTTGATAATATATTACCATTTAACATCAATTATAGCCTATAGGTAAAAAAGGTGTACATACAACAACTGATTGTCTTTTCATGGAATAACGAATTGTAAAAAATCCAAGATAATCTTAATTGTTTTTTATTGAAACTAGGGCCGAAGCCCATATTACAATTGTCTATATTTAATTGCATTTAATCTGATTCAAATCAATCAGAATCAAAACTAAGCAATCATAATCAATTCAAATTTTTAATTAATCATAATAAATTAACATAATATCATATTTGATTGAATTTTTATCAAAGTCTTATCTGGTGAGCTTATCAAAGTCTTATCCAATATGACATTTACATTGTAAAATAAATAAAATATATAGCCGTTATTTTCTTCAAAAATAATGAGATAATATTCACGTCAATAAATTTGTAGCTCTTGGTATGGAAAATATTTAATGTGAAGTTTTTTGCCACTTAAAGACCAATGTAAACCTTTAACCTAGTGATACCAAAAAAAAATCATTAACCTTGATAAGAATTTTTAACTAAGATTTTATTACCTAAAAATATATTACTTACAAAAAATATATCATTTTTATCATTTTTAATAAATTTGTAGTTTTGTATAAAAAAATAGAAATAGAAATAATATAATATTTTTATAACTATCAATAAAAAATTATTAGTTAACAAATTTCATTATAGTAAAGCCAAAAATTCAAACTTTGAGAAATGCAAATAAACTCCAATATCACTGCTATTGTTATATTAATATTTTTAAACGTAATTATGGCTAATAAAGTCTAACATCCTTTGTTAATCCGCTATATGACAAATATAGAAAATGATTCAATATATTTAACATTTTTTATAAATAGTATTTAATAAACTTTAATGCATTTAGACTTCGTAAATAAGGCATTGGAGTACCTTATTATGACAACAAATTCAAAAATTTATGTCTAATTTAATACTCTAAGATCGTTAACTGGTATAATATTGATTTTGAGCCCTTCAATCAAGTGAGACAATTTACGCTGGTAGAATTCAAAATGATAGGATTTTCATGAATTACCTTTTATTATGTAATTATTTTTTAAAATTTTTAACCTGTTATTGTATGACTGAGCAACTGAAATAATGATTTGATTGTTGCATGTTTTGAATTGGAATCATTTTGGAGATGAATTACCTTTTATTTTGAAGAAAAAAACATGGTCTTTGATTTGGGTATGAGTCAACATTAAATCAAAAGCCAAGAATAAATCTCAAATAATAAACAAAGCTCAATTAGGAAAGACATATTATACCAAAAAAGCAAAAGAAATCAATTAATAAAAATAGCAATCTAATGCTCAATCACATCATAGGTAAGGTTGTCCCTTAACCTAAACCAAATAAAAGGCAAAGCTTAAAAACATAATACTACAAAACACCATAGAATATATGCGAGATCAAAAATACAGAAAAATTAGGCAAAAGGCATGAAGACCAATGTATCAACATTCAACAGAGCTCACTGCGGGTCGTCACCATGATTGCATGAAGGGGAGGTCAACATGAATTTTTCCTGGAGCCCAGAATCTGTACATTACACCAATAGTTTTTATAATTTGGAATTCCCAGATCAAGCCAAGGTTACATTTTCCCATTATAGTGTAGCAGTGCATCTGTTTGCGTTAGAATCAATTGTGTAATCATGACCTAGTATAGACTGCACTCACAACTCATTGAGTGGATACATTTTATTCTCAAACGCGAGCAAGCTTAAAGGCCATCTACTAGCTTTAGCGAATCCTTTTTGTACACTCAACTAAATAAGGAAATAAATAATATTAGAAAATATGTAAGACGAAATATACAACAAAATACATCGTACAATCGTTAAAGACAACATAATCATTTAGGTAATTTTATATTTGTTATGCTAACTACGACAAAAGAAGTAAAAAAGTAAGAATAAATCATAAATAAAGATGGAGGCAAATTTTTTAAAATGAAATAAAATTTGAAAAACATATATCATACCATATTCGATTACCAGTATAACAACATATAGAGATAAGAATCCATTCACTTCTTTTCAGCTTGAGTTATAGATAGCTAGAAAATCTTAAAATGGAAACAAAATTAGAAGACCAAAAAAGGTTCTCTGGGCGGTGCCTGAAGAGATTGGCGATAAAAGAGAATATCTCTAGCTCTACCATTTAGAATATTCTCTTCGCATCACAAATTGGAAAATTTTCAGACTCCCAAAGGCCCAATCGTTTATATCTATAAAATCATAATATTTACCTCTCTATCACGACTCTTTCTCAAGAAACTCGTAATCGGTATCTGTGGAGCGAATTGTGACTTTGTTGTGGTGTGAGTCAACGACATGCTGATGGTAGTGCTGAGGGGTTGTCATGCTACCGTAGAGGTTTGATAACAGTTGTTGTTGCATATGAGTTGAAGAGGCCTTGATGTGAGTGAACTGGTGCAAAAAACTGTGAATGAAAATTTTGGGACTCTCTTGTTTGGTCATGCCAAGCGTGCAAATGTACTTGGGATACAAAAGGAGATTCATGCCTGTGATGGGTCTTTCCATTTTTTGTAACTCCACCTCTTTGCCTTCCACTCTTTATTTTTTTTGATGACTAATATAATAATTCTTCATTAGTTCATTTACCTGCTCAAAATCATAGAGTCACCCCAAAAAATGAGAGAAAAAATGCACCCAAAAGAAAAGAAACTTATATGCCCATGAAAAACTGAGAAGTAAAAACAAAAACAAAAAAATAGGAAGACACTACCTCCAATGCTCTTGCTTGCATCGCCTCTGCTCATCATCAACATCTAACAAAATGGTAAATTTTTAGAAAAAGTGTAAATCACATGAAAGAAGAGAAGAAGAGCATTTTTTTATAATGAAAAAAGAACTAATTTTAAAAAGTAGATTGAAGATAAAAAAAAGGCATATCAAAAGAAGGATGAAAAAAAAAATCGCTGGATAAAGGATGCATGAGAATAAGAATTAATCAAAAATGAAAATAATTAATTTTTGATAATAAAAGAGATTGAAATTTTGAAATTTAAAATTAAATAATAATTAATTGCTTAGAATTACGAATTCAAATATTGTTTTATTTTAATTCTGATTTTCTTTAAATGCGTTTATTATATGTTTTCAGTTATTTTCCATTCTCAAACAACAAAAATTACTTTCCATTATTTTTATGATTTGCTTTAAATGTTGATTGAAAACATTTTATTACATAAACTATAATTTAAATTTCAAATTTGTAGGACCCATTATTTATGTGCTATGTGTATGCCACGTAATAAGTGACTTTGATTACGTGTCTGTTAAAATTTCATGTGAATTTGACAAGTGTAATCTTTCCTTTTTAATTTGTTTCATGTTTGTATATAACAGATATGCTTAATTTTCATATCACAAGTGTATGGTGTCACTCTCCGTGTGCATTCTCACATTTCTATCTCGATCTCCCCCGTTCCTGAGCTTTTTCTACGTCTCTGATTAGAGCTTTTTCTCAGTCTTCGACCTGCGCTCAATCTTCACTCTCTCTCTCCCCGATCTATGCCCCCTCTCTTCAAAGGTGAGCTTCAATCTCTTCATACTCATTTCCCTCACACTTTTCAGTTGTCACACACTCTCCTTTTCTTTGAAGCTCATTTCTTTGGGTTGATCTCTTTCTCTGAATCAATGAGTTTTCCCTTTCGATCTCTTTTCTTAGACGCAGATTTGCTTTTTGATCTTTGATGATTGCTCTCGATTAAGATTGATTGAGCCTCCGATCTAGAAAATTTGTAAGCATTTCCCTCTTTGATTTGTTCCTTCACAAATGTTTTTGTTCATTCTTTTCCCATTGTTCACTATTTCAACTTCAAACGCTGCAACTTGCAATTTAGGCTCTGAAACTTAAGTAGCTCTTAGGATTTAAATTTCAGTTGTCTCACACAGATTCACCACACAAATAGAGACCTGGCTTTTAATCAAATTTCCTTGTGGTCTTAATCGCCTTCCAATGTTGCCGATGATCCACCACACTGCCCTCTCCCTCCCCCGCTCTCTCTCTCTCTCTCTCTCTCTCATCTCTCATACTTGTTAATTTTTATTGAGTTTAGCAAACTTCTCTTTCGGTTTGTTCATAGACTTTCAGTGGTTCATTTTTATTAAAGTATAGTTGATTCACATGCTTCTCTGTTAATTATTGTATGATGTTTTTGTATCTATTCATATCTTTCTTGGTTGCACATATTAGCAATTATAGATAGAATTAGCAATTATAGATATAATTGGCATGACTGATTGGTCAATCATAGGCAAATCACAATCTGGGATTTGATTCCTTATTTCTTTAAATAGACTTGCTGTAATTAGGCTCTTTGTGTATTAATGGAGGCACAAATCTAGGACAAATCAGGGGTGCCCACTCTTGTATATATATGGTGGCTCACTAAGAAATAAAACCATCGATCTGATCCATATCTTTTGCATGGTATCAGAGCAAACAACCCTAAAAAAATATACCTAGCGGCTGCTATGGGTGGAAGAGACGATCAACACACGTTTTCTACAACCAACGTTGCAGCAGAAGATGAACAAACACAGAAGAAGAAGCCGTCGCCGTACGATCTCAATTCCAATGACAACCCTAGGAATGTGATCACGCAGGTGCAGCTGAAAGGAAAAAACTATGATGAGTGGGCAAGAGCTATGAAGACGTCATTAAGAGCAAGGAGAAAATGGGGCTTCATCGACAGAACCTTGGAGAAGCCCAAAGAAGGATCCCCCTTGATGGAGGATTGGTGGACCGTTCAAGCTATGTTGGTGTCATGGATCTTGAACACGGTTGAATCGACTCTACGAACTACCATGTCCTACTTCGAGACCGGCAAGGAGTTGTGGGACGATATAAAGGAGAGATTCTCAGTCGTGAATGGTCCACGCATACAGCAACTGAAATCTGAACTGCCACAGTGCAAACAAGCAGGGCTGTCCATGGTGGCGTACTACGGGAAGATGAAGGCTCTGTGGGATGACTTGGCAGACTACGAGCCAATTTTGGCTTGCACTTGTAAAGGGTGCACCTGTGGTATTGCAGCGAAACTTGAGAAACGCAGAGAAGAGGAACGAAGTCATGTATTTCTGATGGGCTTGGATGATATGCTCTATGGAACAGTGCGTTCCAATTTGTTGGCAACAGATCCCATGCCAACGTTGAATAAGATATACTCGATTCTGGTGCAGGAAGAAAGAATGTGAAGTATCACACGAAGCAGAGAAGAAAGACCGGAAGCCATGGCTCTAGCTGTTCAAATAGGCACCAAGCTAAAAGGGCGTGAGAACAAGTACAGATCAGTGTGCAGACACTGCAACAAGGTAGGACACGATAAAGCAAGCTGCTTCCTGCTGGTCGGATACCCGGAATGGTGGGGTGAACGACCGAGAAATGATGGTGGACGAGGAAGAGGACAGAACCGTGGTGGAATCACAGGATTAGGCAGTGGACGAGGAAGAGGCCAGGCACGTGCTCATGCTGTTCAAAGCTTAGGCTCCAGCACGAGTGGAGATGCAGAGAGTTCAGCCACGACACTACTCAGCAAGGAATAGTGGAAAGCTCTGGCAGAATTTATTAACACTTCAAAAGTCACTACAAATGAAAACTTGACTGGTAAGACTAAACTCAATGCATGGATTCTCGATAGTGGGGCGTCCAATCACATGACAGGAACCTTGCAACATATGTGTAACGTGAGGGAAGTGCCTGGGTGCCCTGTTGGTCTTCCTAATGGACTTAGTGTCACATCTACCAAGGAAGGAACAATAAGACTTGATGATAGCTTAAAAATTGAAAACGTGCTTTATGTACCTCAGTTGAATTGCAATTTGATTTCTATATCACAACTAATAGATGAATCAAACTGTGATGTACAATTTACTGCTAACTTGTGTGCTATACAGGACCGAACTTCGAAAATGCTGATTGGTGCGGGTGAACGAAGGGATGGACTCTATTTCTTCCGTGAAGCTCCTAAAGTAAAGGCATGCAAAGCTAAAGGAATGAATCAACTATAAGTGTGGCACAAACGGTTGGGACATCCATCTTGGAAAACTACTCAGTTAGTGTCTAATAATAGTGGTAGTAGAATTGCTGATTTGCAAAATAAAGTTTGTGATACATGTCAAAGAGCTAAGCAAAGCAGAGATGTTTTTTCCATTGATTAATCATCAAGCATCTAATACATTTGATTTGATACACTGTGATTTATGGGGTGCGTATAGAACCTCCTCTTCTTGTGGTGCTTCATATTTCTTTACTATAGTTGATGATTGCTCGCGGGCAGTGTGGATTTATCTGTTAATAGATAAGAAAGAAGTAACACGAACACTGAGAAATTTCTTCTCGATGGTGGAAAGACAATATAACAAAAGGGTTAAAACTGTGAGAAGCGATAATGGGACAGAGTTCATTTGCATGAGAAAATATTTCCTTGAACAAGGGATAGTCTTTCAAACCTCTTGTACAGGAACCCCTCAACAAAATGGAAGGGTCGAAAGAAAACATCGCCATATTCTCAATGTGGCGCGAGCTTTGAGGTTTCAAGGCAACTTACCAATTGATTTTTGGGGGGAGTGTGTGTTGACAGCAGGATATTTGATTAATCGCACTCCAAGCTCAGTCCTAAACGAAAAAACCTCGTATGAGGTGTTACATGGGCAGCCACCCTCTTATGCTCACTTGCGTGTATTTGGGTCCTTATGTTTCGTGCACAATCAAATTACAAATGGCGATAAATTTGCAAGCCGAAGTCGTAGATGTATCTTCATGGGGTATCCTTATGGACAAAAAGGGTGGAGAGTTTATGATCTTGAGACACATAGTTTTTTTTTGTCTCACGGGATGTTGTTTTCTTTGAGAACGAGTTTCCATTCCACCATAGTGAAACCTCAATGAATTCCCCAAATCTCATGACTGAAATGGATGACATGGAGGAACAGGCCGATGACTTGACAGAGGATCAAGTGGCAGTAGAGACAGCTACTGAGGTAAGTGTTGATGATGTTCAAACTGCAGAAGCAGCTGCTGCAGAAGCTGTCGCAGTAGAGACAGCTGCAGCCGAAGCAACTGTAATAACAGATGTTGATGCGAAAATCACAATCAGGCATGTTGGAAATGAACCGTTGGGACGTGGATGTCGTACAAAGCAACCCTCTACCCGGCTACAAGGATATGTGACTAACACGGTTGCGAAATTGAGTCCTTCTCCAAGTTCAACAGCCCAATCAAATTCTTCAGGTACATTCTATCCTATTGCACACTATGTACATTGTGACAAATTTTCCTTGCCACACAGACAATTTCTTGCAGCGATTACTGCAGAAAAAGAGCCATTGTACTTTCATGAGGCAGTGAAAGACGTTCGCTGGAGAGAAGCAATGAAGGCTGAAATCCAAGCCCTTGAACGGAATAATACATGGAGCATACAAAGGCTGCCACCTGGGAAGAAAGCTCTGGGGTGCAAGTGGGTGTACCGCATCAAGTATAACTCAGATGGGTCTATTGAACGGTTTAAAGCTCGATTGGTTGTACTTGGGAATCATCAAGTGGAAGGAATCAATTACACCGAAACTTTTGCACCAGTGGCAAAAATGGTAACCGTACGAACTGTACTGGCAGTGGCAACAGCAAAAACGTGGGAACTCCACCAAATGGATGTACACAATGCGTTCCAGCATGGAGATTTAAATGAAGAAGTGTTCGTAAAGATGCCTCCTGGGTTCTCATCTTCGAAACAAGACATGGTGTGCAAACTAAGCAAATCACTTTATGGGTTGAAGCAAGCTCCACGTTGCTGGTTTGCCAAGCTCTCTACTGCCCTCAAATCTTATGGATTCCAACAATCGTATCTTGATTATTCTTTGTTCACCTTACACCAAGAAGAAGTCCACCTTGTAGTTCTTGTCTATGTTGATGATTTAATTATTACCGGCAATAATTCTTCAGCCATCAAGCGCTTCAAGCAGTATCTCAGCACCTGTTTTCACATGAAAGATCTGGGGGCGTTGAAATATTTTCTGGGTATTGAAGTTGCCAGAAATCCTACGGGTATTTTCCTTTGTCAACGAAAATACACGCTGGATATTATATCTGAGGCTGGTCTTCTCGGTGCTAGACCCGCAGGCACTCCATTGGAACAAAATCACCTCCTGTCGCTTGCTCCTGGAAAATTTCTTGAAAATCCTGAACAATATCTCCGTTTGGTTGGCCGGTTGATTTATTTGTGTTTCACACGACCTGAGCTTTCGTACAGTGTCCACACTTTATCTCAATTCATGCACCAACCTCGAATCGAACACTGGGAAGCTGCATTACGAGTGGTTCGGTTCCTAAAAGGTAATCCAGGACAAGGAATATTTCTTAGCCGTGACTGTGACTTGCAACTTCACGGATGGTGCGACTCAGATTGGGCTGGATGTCCTTTAACCAGACGCTCACCTTTGGTGGCTAGTGCGGCTTGGTCACTCTCCTATTTCCTGGAAAACAAAGAAACAAAGATATCAGATTCACTGGTCATCTCACGAGGCTGAGTATAGGTCTATGGCAACTACTACATGCGAACTAAAGTGGCTGAAAGGAATTCTCTCCAACCTAGGGGTCGCTCATGACAAACCCACGACTCTTCACTGTGACAGTCAGTCAGCCTTACACATTGCTAACAACCCGGTGTTTCATGAACGAACCAAACACATTGAAGTAGACTGTCATTTTGTCCGCAATAAAGTTCTCACAGACAATATTCGCCCAACCTATGTGTCTACTACGGCCCAACTCGCCGATATCTTCACAAAAGCTTTGGGGAAACAGCAGTTTGACACCTTTCTTAGCAAGTTGGGCATTCTAAATCTACATGCTCCAACTTGAGGGGAGGTATTAGCAATTATAGATAGAATTTGCAATTATAGATATAATTGGCATGACTGATTGGTCAATCATAGGTAAATCACAATCTGGGATTTGATTCCTTATTTCTTTAAATAGACTTGCTGTAATTAGGCTCTTTGTGTATTAATTGAGGCACAAATCTAGGACAAATCAGGGGTGCCCACTCTTGTATATATATGGTGGCTCACTAAGAAATAAAACCATCGATCTGATCCATATCTTTTGCAGCACATATAACGTTTGATAGAATGCTAAGCTAATATGTATGTTTTGTTAAGTAGAACACATGCCTAATGTTTGAGTCAAATTCCTAGAATAACAGAGAATTTTGACAGTGCGGCAAGTTGGCTCATTTCACTATTTCATTGCACTGACTTTATGTAATATGAAGATTGCCTCTAAACTAAATGGTGGTGGCAATAGGAATGACAAAAGGACAAGAATGCATAATTAGTGATTTTTCTCCTTCTTTTTGTCAAAAAATCATGTATCTGCTCATGTTAGTTGTTTTCTTTGATTTGACAAACTCCTGAGTGAGGATGAACACACTTGTGTTTTCTTTTTTATTTCTTCAATTATGCATTAGTTGCATTATGGAAAATTTACAAAAACATTTTTCCTTTTTGAAATGGTTTAATTATTTTGATTTTCTCTTTTGAATGTTCTAATTAATATATCTAATGATAGATAGTGATTTCTTTTGTTTCAAGTTGTGGTAAAAAAGCACATGTCTTCTTCTTATAATATTTATTGGGGTCTATTTGCCATCATTTGTTGGTCACTACTAGCCATCAATCCATATATTATTATTATTATTATTATTATTATTATTATTATAAAATTAACTATGTTGCAAATTGGTGCAGAAGTTCATCGCAGATGGAAATATTTGTGAAATAGTGTCATGGTTTATGTCTGCAAACGATGGCAGAGATACGGTAATCATGTCATGTTGTCTGCAAACGATGTTGAATGCTCATTATCAATCATATTTCAACAAGCCAAATAGTATATTTTTCTAATTTATGTTTGCAGAGAGTCAAAAAAGGAAAAAGGTTAATTAGAGTAGTCTATTTTAGTAACATGAATTAATATGTTAACTTTATGTCCAGTTCAAGGCATCACATCATCTAATAAACCACTTCATTAATACGATTTTAGCATAATAAGTCTTTCTTATACCATGTCAATGCTTTATATCTACCCAACAAATCAACTCAATTGGTTCAACAAAGATACAGAGATGTTCTCACACCGAACTGTACACGTCTTATTTCAAGGTAAGATTGCCTGCCAAGCATTTATAGTTTTAGTCTCATTCTTTAATTTATATTATTTGCTTATAGCAGGTTTGTGTTCTTGCCCTGACAGATAATGAGACTATGTCAAACATCCTTGAAGTTGTAGAATCAACTCATAAATATGGCATGAAGATAATCTGAGGTGTTGAAATTAGCACAGGTAATTCTTAAATTTTGGATTATTAATGCTCATTAATTGGATTGGCACTAAGGCTATAAAGTATTTGGTAGCCAAGAAAGTGGGGGGAGAGAAAGTTTATTGATTAAAGTGTAAAATTACTGATGTGTAACACTATGATTGGCCTGTCACACTTACCCTTACCCATGCACACTTTTTACATTTTCCAAAAAACTTTCCCTTCCCTCCACTTTCTTTACCCCCATCCAAATATAGTGTAAGTTTCTTGTGTTGCCTCTATCTAGAGCGAGGAAAAGCTTAAAATTTATAAACTATAATTGCCTAGGCCATTGTATATATTAACATCCTTTTTTTCATTAGTTATGATGTTTGCCAATCTACTGGCATAAGAGACTATGAAGCAAAGGAACCACTTAGTTGTCTTGCTGGTTATGAACTCTAGAGTAAGAAATTTAAGTCTCGTCTTATTTCTGCAAAATTGCAAGTGCCAACCTATAATGGTCATAATGTTGTCCTTACAGTAGATATGCTTTATATAATTGGGCTAGTACATGAGTTTCAAGTTGGTTTGTGTTGATAAACATGGCATCCATGGAAGAGAAGAGAGAAATTAAAGTCTAAAAGTGTATTATATTGATGAGTGTAAAATATTACAAATGAGAAAAGTAAGTTCAAGGTGCTTACATCCATGGTTGTCAAGATTGCGATTTTAATCGTAAGATCGGACGATTTTACGATCTTACCTGAGACCACCGAGCCACGATTATGAGCAAGATCGATTTTCGTTGAGTTCGGTACGATCCTACTGACGATCCTGCGATTTCGCGATTCTGGAACGATCCTGCGACGATTTCGCCGCAATGCGTGATTTTCTCCACCGTTTTCGGGTCGGGTCGATTTTGCGATTCTGGAAAGTTCCTGCGACGATCTCGCGCGATGCGTTTTCTTCTGCAATTCGTTTTCGGGTTTGGATTTGGACCCGGTTGAAGAAAAAGCCTAAAACCTTAAAAAAATTTGGTTTTAAATTCGCGACTGAATCCCTCTCCAAAATCGCGACTATTCCTTCTTGAAGCTCTCTTCCTCTCCCACGCTCACAATTCCGGTGCGGCCTTTGCAGCTTTTCCGGCGCGGTGCTGCTCTTTTTTCGTCGTCTTCTACAAGGTGTGGTCCTTTTCCAGCTTCTGCTCTTCTGCTCTGCTTTTGTTCTTCGCTGCTGCTCTGTTTTGCTTCGTCTCTTCTCATATTTGTTTTCCTTTTTTTTTGTTTGTTATTTTGCTGCTGCTTCTATTTTATTATTTATTATTTATTATTTTGCTGCTGCATGATGAGATGGAAAGTCTCCCAAATCCCAATTCGACCCTTCCTCCAACACCGAGTGTGTGTGGGGCCCTGGGGCTTGCTTTTATTTTTTCAAAAGCATTTATTTATTTATTTTCCTATATTTTTCACTCACAGTGGGGTGTGTTATTTATGTAGCCTATATTTTCCTATATTTCGAAAACATTTTTTATTTTCCAAATTGTCACATTAACAGTAATAGAATTTTAAACTTGACACATTTGTTTATTTGCATAGAGCCTTGGTGAACATGATTTGAAAATTCTACTTCTCTTATTCTTTATCATATTGCATGACCACACACTTTTTTTATTGACTAATTTCTACTCGTAGTAGATGGCTATTGGTGGTACCGGATCGGGGCCAGGTGGCGACTAGGACTCCTTCAGCGGTTGGTCGTGATACTTTGGTGGTAGTAGTTCAAATGCGGCTCTTGTTGGGAGTAAGAGACCACGAAATCTTCCAAAGAATGCTCTGGGCAAAGGCTGGATGTGGCATGGCAAAGATGGTATTAGTGTGGATGGGGATCCAAGAAGAATTAAATGCAAATATTGTGAAAAAGTGTTTCTGAGGTGCTTATCGGTTTAAGCGACATTTAGCATGCACCAAGAAGGATCTTTGAAGAGTGTAGGGCTGTCCCAGACGAGGTTAGAAAGCAAGTATGGGACATTGTTTATGGATTGCAGGCTAATCGCATAAAAAATAGGACTCAAACTGCTTTAACTCAAACTAGTGAGGATGAACAAGTGGGGGATGGAAAAAAGAAAAAGGTAATAGAATTACCGAGTCCCGCAGATATTTTCAAGAGGGGAGTATGCTCTCAACAAACGATCAACACTACTTTCAAGAAGGGTTTGAAGGAGGACATTGACCTACAAGTTGCCACTTTTTTTTACAACAATGCTGTTCCTTTTAATGTGGCAAAGAATGAAGATTTCATAAAGATGTGTGAGATGGTTGCTCGTTTGGTGTGGGATACAAGCCACCATCTTACCATGATGTTAGAGTGAGGTTTCTGAAGAAAAAAGTGGAGGAAACAAATAAAATCTTGGAGGAGCATAAAGCTGTTTGGAAGAGGACCGGATGCACAATTATGACTGACGGGTGGACTGACCAAAGGAGGAGGACCATCCTAAACTTTCTGGTAAATAGCCCAAAGGGAACTTTCTTTTTAAAATCAATTGATGCTTCTGATATTTCTAAGACTGCGGATAAAATTTTCAAAATGATGGATGACATTGTTGAGGAAGTGGGTGAAGAAAACGTTGTCCAAATTGTCACGGACAATGCAACAAATTACAAGTTGGCCGGACAAATGTTGATGGAGAAGAGGCAGAAGCTTTATTGGACTCCTTGTGCAGCTCATTGCATCGATCTAATGTTGGAGGATTTTGAGGACAAGATACAAATGCATAAAGAGACCATTACATCGGGTAGAAAGATCACAACTTACATCTATGCTAGGACTGGTCTTATTTCTTTGTTGCATCATTTTACAAATGGAGGTGAATTGATTAGACCTGGGATCACACGGTTTGCCACATCTTACTTGTGTTTGGGATGCTTGAATGAAAATAAGGGAGCATTGTTTAGGATGTTCACTTCCAAGCAATGGAAGGATAGTCAATTTGCAAAGGCTAAAGAGGGGAAGATAGTTGAAGATATAGTCTTGGATAAGGATTTCTGGAAGAATCTATTAACTTGCATAAGGGGTGCTTATCCATTACTTAAAGTGTTGCGTATGGTGGATGGTGATGATAAGCCAGCCATGGGGTACATCTATGAAGAAATGGATCGGGCTAAAGAGAAGATAGCAGAAGTCTTCAATAATAGAACGAAAAGGTATGTAAATTTATAGAAATATGGAATATCTTCCAGTGGTTGATTACTATATTTATAGTCTTGTTTATAATCTAATTCAATCTATTTTCATTATTTAGTTATCGACCTTTATGGAGAATTATTGATAAGAGATGGGACAGACAAATGCATAAACCTTTGCATGCTGCGGGCTATTATCTTAATCCTATATTTCATTATAGCCCTAATTTTAAAGCTGATAAGGAGGTTAAGGATGGGTTATATGCTTGTTTAAAAAGGATGATAGGAGGAGATATGAGTTTAGTAAATCAGTTGATGGCCGACTGAGGATTTCAAGGGTAAAGTGGGATTTTTGGTGATGAAATAGCTCAACTTGCACTTAAAAACAAAACACCAAAGACAAAGTGGTGGGAATCTTATGGTGATGGTCATCCTGAGTTGCAAAAATTTGCCATTCGTGTGTTGAGCTTGACTTGCGGTTCTTACATTTGTGAGGAACTTGGGCGCCTTTGAGATGGTATGATTTCAATTTCATTATGTTCAATTGTTCATAGGCTAGCTATTATGTGTCAAGTACTTAAATTTAATTTTTTATTGATTAGATCCACACCAAGAAAAGAAACAGATTAAAGCAAAAGACTATGAATGATCTTGTGTATGTGATGACAAATTCAAGATTGGGCAAGAAGAAGTCTGAAAGGAGACCACGAGATCTAAACATTGATGAATTTGATTCTGATGATGAGTGGTATGTGGATGGGGAAGATGTGGCTATGGTTGATCAACACGAAGATTCAATTCCTATTGAAGAAGCTGGTAGTAATGTTACATCAGCTGTGCCTGTGCCTGTAGATGAATTGGATGTTCCTAATGTCGAAAGTGATGATGACGATGAAGATGATGACAGAGGTGACGATGAAGATGATGATGGAGGTGATGATGGAGGAGAAGATGATGAGATTAATGAAGATGAAAACGTTGATGTTACGGAGGATGATATGGTTGATTGGCGCATTTGTGATTTGATCTAAATTATAATGCCTAGGCCTTGAGTTTTTTTTTTTTTTTGTAGACCTTTGGAGTTTTGGTTGTGTTATGTTTAAACTTTATTAGTAATAAGTAATTTAGTATAATTTTTATTTTGGTAGGATCTTACGATCCTAGTTACGATCTTACCATTTACGATCTTGCTACCCCCTCCCGATCCTACAAAATCTTTGCGGTAGGATCTTTCGATCCTGGTTACGATCTTACCATTTACGATCTTGTTACCCCCCTCCCGATCCTAGGTAAGATCTCGATCTTGACAACCTTGCTTACATCATGCCTATATATAGGCAACCAGACTAACTACTAATCTATAATATCCTATATCTCTAATATCCTCCCGCAAGCTGGAAGGTGTTCACAACACTTCCAACTTGGGATGAACAATACAAGCATGTCAAACAAATGGAAATACAAAGAGAAATGCCGGAAATACATCGGCTGAAAATGACATGAACAAAGCTTAATCACCATACTGAGCAGAAGCGAAAATCATCAAAGCCATAAGGCAAAGGCTTAACCACCAAGCAGAAACTATACCTCAAAGTTTAACCACTTGGCAGAAGCACAAATCAATGAGAAATGCTTAACCACCATAAGGCAGAAGCTAACATCAAGAAGGCCAATTAAGGCACCAAAGCTTAACCATCAAGAGTACTCAATTACTCAAGACAGAAGCACAATAGCAATGCTTAACCATCTATGGCAGAAGCATCACAGCTTAACCGCCATAAGCGAAGCTAAAAACAAGCCAATAAGGCTAAACATCAACAAAAACAGCAAAGAAGCAATTCACGAAACCAAATCGTCTTCAATATTCACAAATGCAGACAAAACCAAGAGCAATCATAAGCCAATAGCAACCAAACTTGCCACGAAATATGATAAAAGCGGTAAGAAACCACATGAGTGAAACTGTCTTCAAAGAGGACTTAGTACAAACACTTAGCAGGCAACACAGCGAGAGAGAGTAGCACAACGAAAATTCTCAAACGGAGCAAGCACCAAACCAAAGTGAGTGCAGTGCGGATGAAACATCAAAGAACCAAGAAAACTGAGATGATGCGCATCTGTTTCCACACATCTCAAGATCTTGAATCATCTTCAATAAAACCTACTGAAATCCAGCGAAAATTACATGAATATGAGAATCGAGAATCTGTCCCAACCGCACAACCAGATTCAGAAGAAACACTCCGCCAAGAAACCTAAAATCATCTATCGCAATGGATCTTGAACGGCGAAGATGATGAACAAATAATGAATAAAATCGAACAACCGCAGCGTAACAAGAAATCAAGATCGGAAAATCGGATCACCAAATCGGTGATTCTCCAACACCAAACACAACCACTTCGCAACCAAGAGTCGGTTCCATGAAGCAACAAGCAAGCCGTGATGTAACCAAATCAAATCGCATTTAACCTGACGAAGGCAACCAAAAGAAATCGCGATTGAAGAAATCGAAAGTCGAGAGATCGCGAAGAAGAACACCACCGATGCGCGAAGATAATCGCGATGAACACAGAGATCGCAAAGCAAAACGCGACTCAGAATCACGAAGAAGAAACGCGATGAAGAAGACGATCGCGATTCAGATGAAGAAGATCATCGCGATTCAGATGAAGAAGACGATCGCAAATCTGAAAAAGAACTCCAAACGAGCGGATCACGCACAATTAAATCAGCGATCGAGAGTTGTATGGACGAAAGAAAGCAGATCCGGTGGTGATTTCGATCAAGTCGGTGTCGATTCAAGAAATCGAATCAAGTTGTAAACCCTAAAATCGGAACTAAGCAAAAGCGAAATTACATGAACGACTCGTGAAATCAAGACTCGAACAACTCTGTTTGAAAACCGAGAAAATGTGTGAACGAAAAATAAAATAAGAAAAAGAATGGAAAAAAAGAAAAAAAGAAGGAACAACGGAAGAGCGTTCATGGAGGATACCAAGTTTGCTCTGATACCATGTTGATAAACATGACATCCATGGAAGAGAAGAGAGAAAAGTCTAAAAGTGTATTATATTGATGAGTGTAAAATATTACAAATGAGAAAAGTAAGTTCAAGGTGCTTACATCATGCTTATATATAGGCAACCAGACTAACTACTAATCTATAATATCCTAAATCTCTAATAGTTTGGAATAACAACTTTTGTTAATTCTTTTGTCACATTCCCTGGTCTTGCTCTTGTTTTTATTTGTTTGTTTCTTGAATGCAAGGTAGAGGCACTTAAGTAAATGTGGGTTCTATTGAGAGTAGCAAAATTTTATTTTTAGTTCCTAGTATTCTAGTCCTCCCTTATGGTGTTGACAATGATGTCCTTTTGGACAAATCCTGTTGCAGGCTTTTTATTGGTTAAAAGAATTGTAAGTTACACTTTGCTCCAGATTCATCCTGTTGTTACTTTTTTCGATACAAGAAAATTTGATGAGTGAAATTCCAATGGCCAAGTAGCAGGGTAGCACTCCAGTTAGAAACTGATACGAGACTAGATATATATGAAAAAAGACTTTAAACTAATTTTTCATTATTATTTATATAATAAAAATTCTTTTACCATGTTATTCGTTACATTAATTTGAACTGATGTTTACATGTTAGCAAATGGATTTCCTTCTTTACTATTTTTTTTCTCTTACATTTTTCTCGGATTACTCCTGTATATATACATTGGATGAAATAAGTTAGTGCACACTTGAAGTCAAATATCTGCAACATCGACTTATCATTTTATCTAGTTTTGAAACTCAAGCTACGTAGCACGAACATTTTTTTCTCTGTTTCTTTGCAGTACTATCTCAACTGATTTGGGTGGAGCACCCTTTGGGTAAACATTTCTTACTGTTATTATTTGATATTTTTAGATTTTTCTACATTATTTGAGTTCAAAATGAATCAAAATACATCTGGTTTATATAAGTTGACTTGTATGTTATGTTTGGCATAATATACAAGTTGTGTTAGTTTTCTCTTGGCACTCATTGTGTGGAAGTTTGAAACCGGATCTGAGGTTCTAATTGATGCATTGTGATTTCTCTTTGTTTTTATTGTATAGATAGCCTGACATGGCTTTAAATACTCCAAAGAGTATCCTCATTACTTGAGCAACTAGATTTATTGTATCTCATGAAGCGAACCAGCTTGTCCAAAGCTATCCTGACTACAAAATTTTTGTGTTTGACAAACTGGATTATTGTTCTAGTATGAAGAAACTCTTGTTTAGTGCTCAATTTATGCCAGAGATATTGATGTATTTTGATTTATGATTTGCAATACTTATTTTGAGTTTTCTTTAGTACCTTCAACTAAAATTGTTTTTTAACTTATTGATAGTTCATTGAAAAATATTTAGGTTTTTTCTCTTATTTCAAGCTAGATTATTTTACTTTGCTTAAAAATTATCACAAATTACGTGACATGACTATTTTGATTTCTTTAAAAATAATGAAAAAGTAAAACAAAATAAAAATTAAATCATGATCCAATGATAAATAGGAAATAAAAGAGAATAGAAAAAAAAAAAGAGAATATCCAATAGCTAGGAAATAGTTAAAAAATCGCTACAAAATTTTAGCTATAAATTAGCTACAATACCGCTATGCAATACCCTAGCTATGTAGCTAGGAAAAAAATAATTTTAAACAACTTATTACTATGAATTAACTATAAAATAGCTAGGATTTTATTATGATTAGCTACGAAATAGCTAGAAAAATTTTTCCTAGCTAATTAGCCACTTATGCTACGACAACTTTTGTAGTTAACTCGCAGCTAATTTGTAGCTAAATTCTTTTGCTTGAAATTACCTACCAAATAGCTACTAATTTTGTCGTAGCTAATCCCATAATTTCTTGTAGTGACATCTACGTAAAGACAAGAAAGTATAGATTTTAACATAAGAAGAGATGAAAGTGTAATTTATTTAGGAGAAGAGACGGTTATTTACCTAAAAATATGCTCTTGACCCTTGAAAGATTTTTTATTGTACAATGGTGGCAATAAAGTTTGAACCCATGACCTCATGCATACTACCGAAACCCCTTTGAAAGTTTAAGGAATACAAAAGAAACTTGAACTGAAGAACCATTAGAAAATTGTATTGCTTGATGCTAAGGTGTAATAGAATCAGCATTTGTCCAATTTTATAGAGATCAAAGATATATTTACTCTTTATTTTTATTTATTTTTTTATTTTTTGCAACAGCAGGCCATACTAAGATGTTACACTATCAATTCTAGCTGCTGATGGTTTTAGTAGAACAGGGGCGTTTTTGCTTTATAATTTCACATTGGCTTCCCTACATATTAGAATCACCAGCATAAAGTTTTGTTTTTTGAGTTATACGCCCCAAAGAGTCAGCACCAGAATTCTTGTTCTTTGACAGCATAGCTGCTTCCTTCTTCTTTAACATTGCACTCTTTAAAATCAAGGGTCCATTTCTCAAACGAGCAATTGGAGAAATTATAATATCCTCCATGAATAGAAAGCAACTCTTTCCTCACTCTATCTTCTATCCGAGGATAACTCAGCAAGTTCAATAATGATTGATTAATAGATTCCTGTAAGAAATCCAATGAACAAACACTAATTAGCCTTCGAAAATGCTAAGACTTCCTGTGTGTCTTTGGATTCACGATGAAGTGTCAAATTTGATTTTGTCTCCTGATTCTAGTAAAAATATAGATGTTTGGTTACTAATGGTCAAAACTGATTTTGCAGCGTTTGACTAAAGGTGATAAAAACTAGCTTTTGTTTAGGTTAAAATATTTACACCAAGTTTTACCTCAAACTAGCTTTAAGAGTAAAAATATCCAAACATAAATCACTTTACTTCAAACTCAATTTTTTAACCGAATCAATTATTTTATAAAATCAAGTTTGTTCAAAATCACGATTGTCAATGCTTACCCAAATAAACACTAAGAGTTCCAAGTGCAACTTCACAAAATTTGATGGAGTATAATGAAATATGATGGATACCTTCTCACAGAATCTGCACTGCTGATCAAAGCTAAGATGAGAAGTGGCAGCTTTTGTCTTCAATTTGGCAAGTTTTCCATTGGCAATCCATTTGTGTATGAAGTTTCTGAAGAATGAATGAACTCAAATGAGAACTAGATCATAATGGGGAAATTAAATATCTTGAGCTGCAGTAATTGTTAGCAAGAGGTACCTTGATTCTGCATCTTCTTGCATCCTCATCAGAGTTTCAATTCCAGCACAGCTACTATGACCAATGACTAATATATTCTCAACCTAAAAATTTTCAGCAACCATTTCGAATTATATAGGGTATAACTATAACCTATAACAGCATATACACAAACAAAGTTATTTTAATAGTCTCTAGACTCTCTAGCAAGTAGCAACTTTATTTCCTGGTTCATCCTTCCACTCTTCTCCTAACAAAGGGATATGCAATATCATTTCCTCAATAAAACTAGCTGAGAGAACTCATACTTAGCACGGGTGACAAAGAAAAACATAACCTATAGTGTAGTTAAATTTTTTGTAAGAAAATGGTTTTTGGCCGAAAAACTTATGAATAAACTTTTGTCACGTGTTCTTAATGTAGTTAAGTATCTTAAATAGATAATAGATAGACAGATAGATTCCCATTCTAGACATTCATTCACATTTTCTGAAATTCTTGGCTAATGCTTTTACATGAGAATTTACTGAGAAACCAACATATTTTTCCATTCAATTCTGCAGTGTCAACAACCCATGTAACAACTCTGACAACACAGAAGCTTTATAAATAAGTGCGTACCTCAAGAGTAGTTACTGCAAACTCAAGAGCAGCATTACACTCTGATGGTCCATTCTGCCCTCCAGTAAAAAAAAAAAAATGATTTGAGGGAAATAACAATTAAAATTAGTTTGAATGTCTTGTTAGTTACATAGGCAAAAATAATGAGAAGCAATTATGCAAATACCTTCATCACAGGTACAAGATTGGCAATGTTGCGTATCATAAAGGCTTCTCCAGGTTGGAATCCTAATATGTTAGAGGGACATACCCTAGAGTCTGCACAAGCAATCACCATAAACTGTACTTGGATTCATCAGTTAAGACCAATGTCTCAGTTTAATTACAACAGTTAAAATGTGATGTTGTGGAGATTAATTGTGAACAAGAATTGATAGTTTGGCGAAAAAAATTAAATAAATGGACTCCGAAAAGCTGTGTGTTATCACCTTTGGAGATTGAGCTTCAGCAAGGGATTGAAAATGCTCCAGCTCTTTCCTGTCTAAAAGTAAAAAAATAGCTTATTATACACTTGACTAATAACAAGGAACAAATTTTTGTAAAGTTGAAACTGGGAAAAATGTGCAACCAAAATCTTACATATATTTTTGGTTCTTGAAACTCATAAACCTCTGTTTCATCAAACCAAATAAATCCAGGTCCCCATCAGTTTCAGTCAAATTCCCTTTGACACAACTACCAGGAATCTCTGGTTGTTTCTCCCTACAGTTAATGTAAACAAATGATACAATTGTGATCAAATGTTACTTCTCAGGCTCTCACTCAAATCATTCAGCCAGATTTACAATTTGGAACAGAATGGTCAAACAAAAAAGTATACAAAAATAGTTTAACTGTAAGTATTATAAGAAAAAGCAAACTCAATTTTATTTCCTGTGCATAAATTCACTGTTTTATAGATATAGATTGTTAAGAATGAAGATATTCTTAGCAAGTTGCATACGGTATGATGGACCCGGATTCCCTGCAGTCAAGGACCTGGGGCTGTTTAATCGAAAATAGACGATTCAGATTTCAAGTTTGGTAAATAAGGTCTGCCGTTGATCGAAATTGGAAGGCTGGGATTTTCTTGTTTTGTAACAGACTGGCCACCCTCTCGTGCTACCAATCTGTCACTCATAGGTATATCTATCACCCCCATGTGGTATTTCTTTCGCCTCCCACAAGGATTCGAACCCCATGATTTGGGACTTAAGTACATGGAAGCATCATTGTATCTCACCACTTGAGCTAGGGAATCCATTTCAATCCAAATTACCATGAAACTAATTGTTATGCGGTGAATTAGCAAACAAACTTCTCTGGTGAAAGACAAAATTTATAGGGTTATTTAATTCAAATTATATTCCAAGTGAAAAGCCCTACAAGTAGCACAATTTCCAACCAGAAAATAGAAGATAAATTTTCTAACCATAAAATTCACTGCAGTTGAGCAAAATTAGCATCCCATAAAGTGAAATCCAAAAGTTTGAACAAAATTTAGGCACAAACTTAACTGGTACTACAAACTCAAACTTACTTGAATGATGGCAATGATGCTGCTGCTGCTGCTGCATGACAACCATCCGATTTCACCCAATTCATCTACAAACTCAACAAAACGAGATGAAAGTAAACAAAACAAAATCAAAACCAAGCATTGAGACAAATATGAAAGAAAAAATAATATGAAGAAAGCATTGTTTGATAAACAGCTTTTGACAAAAAGTGGAGAAGTAGCACTCACAAATTTTGGGTAAGGCCTTGTTATTGAGGAAATCACAGAGGAGCTGGTTGGACCAAAAAAGGGTGAACACCACCAAGAGTCCCCATGAAGGTATGAACCCACTAAAGGTGCCTTTGATCGGAGAAGTGAACTAGTTCTGGAACCTGTAATGTATTTGGCCAGTGATTAAATTAAATTATTAATTTAATTGCATTACTAAAACAAAAGGAAAGAAAATACTTCCAATACTAGTGTGTTACTCACGAATTGGCCACACCATCTCTTCCCGTCTCTAACAAATGCCGACTAGAAAGTACAAACTACCTTTGCATCGCAACGCATTCCATTTATTCTTAAAAAAAAAATTATTATTATTATTAAAGTACTAGCGGCAAGACGGACACTATCGTACCCGTCTTTCTACATTTTTATTGCGTTACAGTATGTACTATTTTATCGCATTTTAATATTTAATATTATAATTTGTTGTATAATATTGTTTTAAATTTAATTTTCTTCCTCATTTTATTTATTTTGTTTACATCTTTTAATGAATGACATAATATTATTGCAATGAGCTGGTTGGATTTCAAAACAAGAAATTTTTGGTTTTTGTGGATAGTGATGGTTATTTTTTACTTAACCGTGTAATAACTGTGTAATTAACATGTAATAGTATATCAATAGTTAAAAAAGTAAAACGAGAAAAAAAGTAATATACTAAAAAAACAGTTATCAATGCCCCTTCTCTTTGTATAATGATATAGATATAATGGTATAGATTATTTTATGTCTGTATATTAATTTATTGCTGGTGTTGTGGGATGACGAGATTCTTGTGGCTATTCATTGGCAAGATAGTTGGGAGGATGAGATAGATAGAAGACACGACTCAATTATATAAACTTATCCGGTTGATACACGTATATACCACCACGTAGTTACCCAACTTTGTGGGACTTCCTTGCAGCCTAACGTTATTTAAAACACTGTATCTTATCTATTTTATTGCCTTAGGTCACTTTCATTGTTGGCAACGCTATCTGCTTCTTGCACAAGCAACTACCGAATTTTGAAAAGCGATAAAGAAATATTGTTGATCATGCTCTTACACGGGTGGCTGTATTTAAATGACATAAGCCTACTGTTGCTGATATTGTTGCTATTGAAATGACATAAGCTTATTTTTGTAAGCAAAAAAAAAAAAATGCTATCTGCTTCTTTCATTCGTGCCAATCTTCCAATTAGAAATGAGCACGTAGTTTTTAAAGTTCAACTTACAAATTTTATCAGAATTTTACTTATTTAATATTTTTACAAATTTTTGGATTTATGTATAGCAAATTGGGACATTTAACCCCACTAACTTATTTATTTTGTTACTAATTCTTGAATAATTTTATTTTTGACCCCATTTAAAATTAATTGTTGACCCCACTAAAGAGCAAAAAAATAAAAATTAAGCAACCTTTTTAAGTATTGCCGCACATCTACTTAGAAAATATAAATTTTTTTTACTCCCTTTTATCTTTGTATCTCTATTTCTACTTCTCAAAATATTCTCTAGTCTCTACTCTGTTTCATTCTCAAAATCCATCAACCCAAATACTTCACATTCTAACTCAACCCTTTTTAATTACTCCCTTCTCTCATTGTCTCTCGATTTCTGTCTTCTCTCTCCTTATTCAACATTCTCTCTTCATACTCAACTTTATATTTTGTTACTGATATCTTTCCTTTCATATGTTCTTCATTTCATTTTTAATCTTTTATTATTTTTTTGGTTCTATTTACAACTTCTTCGTTGCTTGAGTAAGTTTCTTTTGCATCATGTTTCATTTTTGTACACCATGTGTTTAGTCATTTACCTAAGTGGGTTAATAGAGGGTTACTCGCTGAAGTTAGCTTTGATTTTGCCTGTGGCAACTGCAATGGTTGAAAGAAATTTCTCTGTAATGAATTTTGTGAATAATCAAATGTGCAACCTTATGGGAGATGAATTGTTGAATAATTATTTAATCACATACATAGAGAAAGATATTTTTTTGATGATAACAACGAAAAAATCATACAACAATTTTAAAATATGAGGACACGTAAAAAACAATTATAATCCGTAGATGTTGAGGTGTCTTCAATTTTGTGGGTATATAATATTATAGTTTATATAATCTCCAATTTTTGTTTAATGATAATGATATTATGTTATTATTTTATCACTTACATATTGATGTATATACTTTTTATACATATATTTATAGTATATGATTTTGTCTCTACTTATCAAATTTTTTGGATCTCTCGCAGCATAACATACTTATATAAAAATTTATAGTAGACATTTATTGGCTCAAAGTCACATATTTTAATAATAATAAAAACACTTATCCTCCCAAATTTAGTACGACTATGTGAGTATTTTTTTCTGACGCAAAAAACATTCAGCAGTCTAGAAATATATAGTTAAGAAATATAAAACATGTGGACAAATAGAGCTATTATCTCATCTATATATTTAATCTTAAATTAAAATATTTCTGTTTTTACTCATGAATCGGTGCCTTTATAGGAAAGTGGACCATTTAAGACATTGACAATAAAAATAATCAAGACATTCGGTATTTGCAAATTTATAATCAGTTCCAGCAACGTGGGCCTAATAGGTCCATTGCCCATAAACAAATTGGAGCCCAAGGCGAATATTCGCCTTGCCGTATACACGGCCCTGGTAGGTGCTAGCCGAGGGTGATACGCAGAATAGTTCCAGCTATAGAGATTTGTCTGTGATTGAGATTGAGCCAGAGAGGGTTGTTGCTGTCGAGCTAAAGGAGGCGACGACTTTATATAGTAGTTTCAATTCTTTCAGAGGCCTACCTTATGCGTTGATGCTTAGGTGTTCGGAGTGGAAGCTTTCTCTTGCTAAAGATGTTGTTTTAGAGCAATCTATGAAATGTGGGACTTTTCTAAGGTATCGATGTTTTGAAAATATCCTGGAAGTGCTTAATGTAAACCCCTTTTTAGACTGGGTCCTTGGGAACACACTGTTGGTTGAGCTAAATGGTCCTGGGTTGGTTATAGATTCTGAGAATCATCTCCACCACGGTTGTCAAATTCACAGCAATATAATTTTAATTGTGAGCCCCATACCTTCTTCCCTCTCCCTCCTTGATACATAAAGATGCATTGCTAAAAGATGTTGCATTTGGAACAACTTGTCAAAGGTATCAAGGAGAGGACTATTTGATCATGAAGGTAGTGGTAAATCTTTGGATGTGAGCTTTTATCCAATTATGACTGTGAGCCAGTATAATACTCAATAGGGAGGACCTGGCACAATTGCTCTTGTAGCAAGGCACGAGTTTCCTACGGGTGGTCTGACTCTGCGCTCACCATCAAAACCGTCTGACCTTATTTGTTGGGTTGCTGGTTTTTTGTTATACCTAGCTGGAGGATTGGTAATTATTATGCTTAGGTTAACCTGAGGTTAGTGTCTTGGGTTTTACGTGCTCCTGTGTTTTAAGGAATGATCTTAGAATCTGCATTGAGTCCTATACTATGCCCCAATAGTGAGCTGATGATTGTGCTGGTATAATGTTTTGGTGGCCTTTGCCCCGTTTGATTAAAATGTTGCATTATTGACAAAAAAAAAATCTCTCTATGTGAGAGAGAGAGAGACCGAGTTCGTTGATCATAATGAAACAAATAGAAGAAACTAGTGATATAGAAATATATCCATATTGATTAGCTATTTCTAATACTTTAATATTTTGTTTATTCTTATTTGGACATTGATTAGTATAGTGGTGTTCCTCTTTACAAATAAAACATGTACATCTCTTTGTTTTTTTTGTTATCTTTTTCTTGGCAAACCATGTTCTAGCTCGTAAACTAGGTTCAGTTAATCCTTGTTATGCCAATTCTTGGGTCTCTCGAGGGGACAATTTTTTATAATGATCTAAAAACTCTATTGATGTTATCTCATATTTCTCTATTTCAGCCATGCTTAAAATTATGAGAAAACATATTTATCATAAAATCAAAATCATATATATTCTTAGATTCATTATTAATAATTTCTTAGCTAAATTATATTTTTAGTCCCTTATGTTTATTTTTAGGTTTCAGTTTGGTCTCTTATGTTTAAAGGTTACACCAATATGGTCCCTCTATTTCGTAATGGTCCCTTATGTTACAAAAATTATATCAATGTGGTCCATTTTTTTTTTGCAAAATAAGGGGCAAATAAAAGAACCACATTGGTATAATTTTTCTAACATAAGGGACAATTTTGGAATAAAAAAATAAGATGGACCACATTGATATAAATTTTACACATAAGGGACCAATTCGAAACTTTTAATATATAAGAGACCAAACTAAAACCTAAAATAAATATAAAGGATCAAAAATATAATTTAGCCTATTTTCTACTTCTACAATTCTATAGTCATTTGTATTTAAATCAGCTATATAATATTCAAACTCAAATTGTGTTAAAAAGCAACGTCTACAAAATATTTCTTACTTTTCCTAATTCCTATTACTTTTCATGCACAAAAGTTCTTTACCCTATCTGTCAATATAGATTAAACAGTAATGAGCCTTACCACGCTTCTTGAATAGTTATTAGATGCAAGCTTGCCAGTGAAGAGCCTCAAATGTCCTCCCGCCTTCAAAATACGCCTACCCTATTTTAAAACGGCGAGGAAAGTAGATAGCTTCTACTTGTCTTCGATTCACCCTCAGGATTTTTGTCACAATTTACTATTCAGAAACACAGGTTTCAGCTATACTCTCGAATTTTATTAAACTCACATTAGGCTAAAAGAACTTGAAAGAAAATAAAGGAACTTGGAATTTCATAAACTTAGAATTTTATTTAGAACATGATAGGATTATTATAAAGATGATAAGTGAGGTGATCATCTGATACCTTTCTTACACAGCTAAAGGATTTTTATAGAGGTTTTTCCCCACCCTATATTCTAAACTAGAGCTACATAAAGATACAAAGTGACCATGGTTACTTAACTAGAGTAACTTTTTATCTTGTTTTTACACAAGTCTTGGTCAATCTTATTTTTCTTGTATACTTCTTCTAACAAAAGTAACATTTGTGAACATCATTATTACTTAACAGCTGGCAGAAGATTTGACGGGTTTCCAACTGTCCCTTGAACTGATTCTTCTCGATTTTCTGAATTAATAATTGGAGTATCTTCATAGTGGTTGGACCTGGATCTTTTTCTTTACGACAAATTATCATAAATCTCTATCATTGAATAACTCTAAAATTTTGCTCAAGTAAGTTCTTCTTTTATAGCCATTAGAAGCCAAGTGCTCGTCTTCTAGTGATTCAATCTCAATCAATTATTGGAACTTCCTTATCTTTAAGAGATGATTCTTGGACTTCTATTTCTTCTGAATTCACAGATTCAATCTTGATGAAATACACTGCTTCTCTATCTTCGTTTGGAAATTTACACCCTTAATATAACTCTTCATTCCATTTATAATGGGTTCAACAAAATATTTTAACTTGTATAGATCATCACTTGGCTAAATATATATTGAATCAATGAATCCATACATGAGTAAATCCGTAAGGAGGTGATATCTTACCAATCACATAGAATGACAAGTATCCTTGGATAAATACCTTTATACTCGATCACATATGATTCGAGTTCTCTTGGATTTCCTTTATACATAAAATCTACCAGAGACTGATAAAGTTTATTGAATTTATCCACCTGTTCATTGGAGGAGATTTAGTCAATTTCTTTTGAAAAGTAGTTCTTTTGAATGAGAGATTAAACTTTTGTCCTTGATTTGGTATCTTGGTTTCATCATTCTTCTCTTTTCCTTTTTCTTCTAAAAAAAAAAAGATTCATAAGGGGATATATCTAAGATCTTCATAACCTTTAAGCTTTCTTGATGATAAAAATCTGCAAATGCTAAGAACTTTTCATCAATCTTCGTTGTCATCTGAACAAATTGCTTCTCAATATGATTAAGTCTTCCCATAATAATCTTGCATTTATCTTCATTTTTTATCTTCATTTAATTGTTTATCCATCTGGTCCCTTCACCGAGGAGGTAGCGCTATTTCCCATTCCCCACTCGCTCAAAAAACCGCTGGTGTTCGAGTTATACGACGGAACAGGGGATTCGGATGAACACATCGGTCGTTTCGATATGATCATGCGATATCGGAATGCGAAGGGGCCAGTCAAGTGCAAGCTGTTCCCCTTAACCTTGTTTAAAGTCGCCTTAGCTTGGTTTCAAGGCTTAAGGCCTAACTCCGTTGGATCCTGGGGCGAACTCAGCAGAAAATACACTTACCACTTTACGACTTCCCGTCCTCAGCCGAAATCGAAAGCAACCCTCGCGGCCATCCAGCAGAGGAAAGACGAATCCCTCAGGAGCTACATCGAGAGGTTCACGAAAGAGGCCATGTTGGCTAGGGAAGTTCGCCAAGAGATGAAGATGTACCTACTCCAGCAGCGACTGGTCGAAAAAAGTCTTTTCCACATCCACATCGGTATCAATCGCCTATGCGATTATAGCGACCTCCTGTGACGTGCAGAAAAATTCATTGGTTACGAAGAGCAATGCATGGTAACAAAGCAGGGAGTGTAACGCCCGATATTTAATTATTTATTAAATTAAATATTTTCGAATATTTTTCCGATTAAGTTTTCGAAGTTGTGAAATATTGATTTAAGTGGTGTTGGTTTTAGTTGGATTAATTTAGTTGAATTAAGTTGTAGAATGATATTAGATTAATACTATTATTTGTTATGGGCTTATTTGAATGTTAGAAGTAGTAGAAAGGGGGGTGTGGGAATTTAAGCCCAATAAGACATAATAAGGATAATAATGTTATTATATTAGTTATTTAAAAAAAAAAAAAGAGGTATGCGTAGAAGGAAAGAAGAAAATAAGGGTTTGGGAGGTGATACGAAAAGTTGCCGGCAAGGAGAAATCTAGGAGTCAATCGGAGAGTTAGAGCAACCTTCAATCCAAGGTAAGGGTGGGGTTCCGACTTCTAATGGGTTGTATGATAAGTAGTAAGGGGAAGATTATTGTGGTTGGGGATAATTGAGGGGATGGGTGAAGGGGTGTCCTTAGACCCCGTTGTTTGATAAATGGTTGAAATGCACGTAACACCAATGATTTATAAACAATTATGCTTGCTGTTTTTAGTTAATTAAAAAAAAATGGTAAAGGGCTGTATGATTGGGAAAAAAAAATGGAATAGATTGTTTTATCTCATGTATTTTTTTAAAATGAAGTTCTTTTTGTGCGAAAAAGAATAAAGTTAGTTGCCGTTTGATTTTTCTTCTGTTATGCAGAATTTTATTGTGCAGAATTTTACTGTTTAATTGTGCTGCAAAAATTCTGTTTGCTGTTGCTGTTGCTGTTTAATTGTGCTGCGAAAATTCTGTTTGCTGTTGCTGTTGCTGTTTAATTGTGCTGCAAATTTTGCTGTTGCTGTTGCTGCTTATTTGTGCTCAAATTTTTCTGTTACTGTTTTATGCAGAATTTTCACTAAGTTACTGTTGATATTTAATAGTGTTTCTGTTTCTGTTATGGAGAATTCTGTTGTGCAGATTTCTGTTTTCTGCAGAATTTCTATAGTTGTTGTTTCTGTTTCTGTGTGCTGTTTATTGCTGCGAAAATTGCTGTCTTTTCTGCAGAATTTGCGTAGTTGTTGTTCTGTTCTTTATGCAGATTTTTGGTTGCAAGTAATTCTGTTTGCGGTTGCTGTTGTTGTGTAGTTGAACTTCATAATTATTGATGCATACATAGCATGTCATGTTGGGGGCTTACGCTCTGTTAAGTTGGCCTGATTGGCAATTTTTACGTTGGGAGTTTTGCTCCATAAATTTTTACGTTGGGAGTTTTGCTCCGTATTTTTTTTACGCTGGGAGTTTTGCTCCGTATATTTCAAGTTGGGAGTTCTGCTCCAATGGTACCACATGCATGTGCATTGTAACGAGTCGCACTCCGTGTTGCATATTTAAGTTGTTGTGTTGATCAATTGTGGTGATGGGTGTTGTTTGAAAGTTGTGAAGTGGTGATTTTATATAATCTGATTCTAATATAATATTTATCATACACTCTGGGAGTTTTGCTCCGTATATTTTAAGTTGGGAGTTCTGCTCCAATGGTACCACATGCATGTGCATTGTAACGAGTCGCACTCCGTGTTGCATATTTAAGTTGTTGTGTTGATCAATTGTGGTGATGGGTGTTGTTTGAAAGTTGTGAAGTGGTGATTTTATATAATCTGATTCTAATATAATATTTATCATACACTCGATTATATAGTTCGATATCTCACCCCTTCTGTTTGAATGTTACCCTCTGTTGGTAACGTGCAGGTAATCAAAAATGAAGGCTGCTTACCTTCGTTAGTTCGAGTCGGTGTCGCCGCTCGATCGTAGCACTCGGGGGATGAGCATGATTTCTTTATTGTTGAATTTTATTATGTTGCTGAATTTTCAAGTTATTTTCATTAAAAGACTTGATGTCTTAAAGTTGTTTTGAATTGGACAAGATGTTATGGTATTTTCAGTTGAATTTATGGATCCGCTGCGTAATAATGAAAGTTGTTTGAGTTTTAAAGACTAAACAGGTTGTTATCGGTTCATCCGAATTTTACGTGTTATGTATCTGAACTACAGGTGATTGAATGTCATTGTTCTAAGTTGAAAGTGTAACATTCCATATGTTTGATGGGAATTTTGCAACTCTGATTTTTTTATATTATTCGTTGGGTAGAAATGGGGTGTTACAGGGAGAAGTGACGTAAGGAAAAGAGGCGATCCACAAGGAGTCAAAATCAAAAAAGGAGAAGGAAACCAGGACTTCAGTGAACAAATATACCGAATACACACCCTTGAACACCTCACGGGCTCGCATCCTTGAAGAGTGTTTGAACATAGAATTCAAAGAGGCAAGGATTAAACTCCCAAACCGGTTGAAACAAAGGCCGGATACAGATAAAACAAAATACTGTCGATGGCATTGCAACAACGGCCACACAACTGAAGACTGTTTCTAGTTAAAGGATGCCATTGAGTAGTTGATAAGAAGAGGGAAACTCCAAAAGTTCGCCCACGAAAAATTAGGGAGGAAAAGGTCGAGATCCCCGGCACCCATGGTACATGATGCATCAACTACACGTGACAATTGACAACGAATAGAAGATGAGGAGGATCAAGTTCAGGCCGCCCCGATAGCCATGGTCATCACCGGAGGGCTCAACAAACCGGGAGGGCCGACTATAAAGACCGAGAAGCGAAAGTTCAGAGACATCGCGCGTGGCCGCGGTGAGTTCGCATTACCCACAGGTAAATCGCCCTAAATCAAGCAGACCACCGCTGGCATTTTACGATGAGGACTTAATAGGAGGAGAACCGAGCAACGACATCTCCCTGTTGGTCCGCGCAATGATGGCAAACGTTGACATCTGAAGGATTCTCATCGATCAAGAAAGCTCAGTCGACATCATGTACAAAGGACTGTTTGATACACTGAAGCACTCAAAAGACCTCCTCCTCCCTTACGACGGAATGGATCTCCAGGGCTTCAATGGAGCTAAAACCACACTGTTGGGATATGTTGAGTTAATGGTGACTTTCGATGTTCACCCTAAGTCAAAAATAGTGAAAGTGCAGTTTCTAGTTCTTCCATGTGACTACGATTATAACTGCATCGTCGATAGATCGACCCTGACAGCACTCGGAGCAGTAACATCCACAATTCACTTGAAGATGAAATTCCACATTGCCAGTGGCGAAGTCATCACTTTGAACAGTGACGTTGAGGCGGTCAGGAGGTGCTTCGAGATAAGCCTAAAAAGAGCACAAGCTAGTCGGGTAGCAATATATAGGAATGTTACTCTATTTAATCTGATAGTCCTCAAGCTGATACTTCATCCATAGTAGTTGTGAGCTACTGCTTGCAGCAGATATATACTCAACTTCTGCAGTTGATAGTGCAATTGTGCTTTGCCTTTTGCTGGACTGAGAGATAAGGTTTGCTCCAAGAAATTGGCAGCCACCACTTGTGTTCTTTCTTTCAATTCTATCTCCAGCAAAGTTAGCATCACAGAAACCTACTAGCTTGCAATTTTCTGAGTTCTTATAAAGCAAACCAAGGTTAGTAGTTCCTTTGAGATACCTAAAGATTCTCTTAACAGCAGTTAAGTGAGATTCTCTAGGATCAGATTGGAATCTTGCACATAAGCAGACACTAAACATAATATCAGGCCTTGAGGCAGTAAGATAAAGGAGTGAACCGATCATACCTCTATATACCTTTTGGTCTACCTTTTTACTAGATTCATATTTGCCAAGAGCACATGTTGGATGCATTGGTGTGCTCATAGGTTTGGTTTCCTCAAGCTTGAACTTCTTTAGGAGTTCTCTCACATATTTAGTCTGATGGATATAGGTTCCATCTTGACATTGCATGATTTGAATACCAAGGAAGAATTTTAATTCTCCCATCATATTCATTTCAAACTCATTCTGCATAAGCTTAGAGAATTCATCACAAAGAGATTCATTAGTAGCACCAAAGATAATATCATCAACATATATTTGAACTATAATAAAATGCTTTTTAGATGATTTTCTAAAGAGTGTAGTGTCCACCTGTCCTCTTTCAAAACCGTTTGACATTAAAAAGGAACTTAATCTATCATACCAAGCTCTTGGAGCTTGTTTAAGACCATAAAGAGCCTTTTTAAGTTTGAAAACATGTTCTGGATAAGCAATGTCTTCAAATCCAGGTGGTTTTTTACAAACACTTCCTCACTTATAAAACCATTTAAAAATGAACTCTTAACATCCATTTGATATAAAGTAATGCCATGATGTGCAACAAATGATAATAAGATTCTAATTCCTTCAAGTCTAGCTATAGGAGCAAAGGTTTCAGTATAATCAATACCTTTATCTTGTGAGTACCCTTGAGCAATAAGTCTTGCCTTGTTTCTTACCACTTTGCCATCTTCATCAAGTTTGTTTCTGAAAACCCACTTCGTTCCAATGGCTTGCTTATCCTCTGGAGGAGGCATAAGCTTCCAAACATCATTCCTCTGAAATTGATTGAGCTCTTCTTGCATAGTAAATATCTATCCATTGTCTGTTAGTGCTTCATCAATTGTTTTGGGTTCTATTTCTGACAACAATGCAAAGTCAGAATGTTCCCTAAGAGATGATCTTGTTCTAACTCTATCACTTGGTTCGCTAATAATCTGGTCCTTTGGGTGATGAGGTTTGAACTTTCAGTCTGTTATTGGTTCTTCTTGGTTCTTATCACTAGACGTAGAACCAGACGCAGAATCAGAGCCAGCACCTGTGACACCTTCGTCTGTTTCGTTGCTTATCTGTAAATTTGCAAAGACTTAATCTAGCTCTGACGTTTCATTGTCAGGCTTCTTGTCATGAAATCTCACATGCATAGATTCATCAACAATTAATGTTTCTTTGTTGAATACTCTGTAAGCTTTAGAGCGTTCATAATATCCTAAAAATATAGTTTGTGCGATTTTGAATAAAATTTTTCAAGACTGTCCTTTGTATTAAGAACAAAGTAGTCACATCCAAATTGGTGAAAGTATGAAATGTTGGGTTTTCTTCCTTTCCACAATTCATAAGGAGTCTTATTCAAGATAGGTCTGATATAGATTCTATTTTGAATATAACATGCAGTGTTTACTGCTTCTGCCCAAAAGTGCTTTGCAATATTAGTTTCGTGAATCATGGTTTTGGCCATTTCTTGTAAATTTCTATTTTTCCTTTTTACAACACCATTTTGCTGTGGTGTTCTAGGGGATGAAAAATTGTGAGAAATGCAATGCTCTTCACAAAAGTTTTGAAATGATTCATTTTCAAATTCTCCGCCATGATCACTTCTAATGGTTGTAATACAAAAACCTTTTTCATTTTGCACTTGTTTGCAGAACACAGAAAATATTGCAAATGACTCATCCTTGTGAGCTACGAATTTTACCCATGTCCATGTAGTATAGTCATCAACAATAACAAGCCCATATTTCTTTTCAGACAAAGATGCGGTTCTAGTTGGACCAAATAAATCTAAATGCAAAAGCTCAAGTGGCCTTGTGGTGGAAACAATATTTTTAGATTCAAAAGAAGATTTTGTTTGTTTCCCTTTTTGGCATGCTTCACAAAGAGCATCAGATTGATACCTAAGATTTAGTAGGCCTCTAACAAGTTCTTTCTTGTTAAGCTTTGAGATTAATCTCAAGCTGGCATGCCCCAATCTTTTGTGCCAAGTCCATTGCTCTTCATCAACTGACAAAAAGCATTTTATATTTTGATTTGCCAACTCAGAAAGTTTTATTTTATAAATATTATTTTTTCTCTTTGCTTTAAAGAAAATGGATCCATCTTTTTTGCTTTTGACTATACAGGCATTATCACTAAAGCCAACATCATAACCACTATCGCATAATTGACTTACACTTAGTAGGTTATGCTTCAGGCCATCAACCAATAAGACATTATCAATAGAAGGTAGAAATTTCTCACCAACTTTTCCACTTCCAATGATTTTACCTTTTTGGTTTCCTCTGAAACCTACTGTTCCACTTTCTTTAAGTTGGATTTCTTAGAACATATGCCTTTCTCCCGTTATGTGACGTGAGCATCCACTGTCCAAGTACCAGGACTGGTGTTGTAACTCTGTTGCTAAGCAGATCTGCAACATATACAATTTTGTCCTTAGGTACCCAAATCTTTTTGGGTCCTCTTTTGTTAGTTCTAGAAGGAAACTTGTCCTTCTTATTTTTCAATTCATAACAAGTACTTCTAATGTGTCATTTCTTATTGTAAAAGGTACAAAGCAGACAGTCACTATGATTGTTGGTATCTTTGGTTTTCAAATTTGTGTTTTGAAAAGTGGGTTCCTCTGGTTTGTAACCAAGACCCTTTTTACCATTTTGGCTTACGCCCCAAATCATAGATGCTTGTTTGCTTCGCGTAACACATTCAGCAAGGAATCTTTGAAATCCCTCTTCATATTTTGAAGAGTTACATTCAACCTTTTCCTCAGTCTTAGAGCTGTCATTCACCAAACGGTGATTTTCAGCTTTGAGCTTCTCATTCTCCTCATTGAGTATTTGAAATTCTTTTGAAAGTTTTGAGAATTTCTTTTTCAAAGCTTTATACTCAGTGTTGAGTTTAGAAGACTCATCTAATAGTTCATCAAAAGCCATTTCAATATCAGAAGATGGATTAGAATCTACCTCTTCATCTTCTTCTTCTTCACTGTTTGACCCTATGGTAGCCATTAGAGCCATGTTTGCGTTTTCCTCATCATCATCAGATGAAGATGAATCAGAATCATCCCATGTTGCCATGAGACCTTTCTTCTTCTTGCTTTTAAACCACATTTCCTTGGTTTCTCAAGTTGTGGACATTCAGACTTGAAATGTCCTGGCTTTTTGCACTCGTAGCAAGTAACTTGGCTTTTGTCCTTGTAGTCCTTCTTATCCCTTAAGTCTTGCCTTTCCCTTGAGTTCTTCTTGTGGAACTGCTTTCTGAACCTTCTTTTGTTTTTCCACATGCGTTGAATTTTCCTTGATATTAAGGAAATTTCTTCGTCTGTGTCTCCATCGCTCTCATCAGACGATGCTTCGTCTATTTCAAGTTCAGCTTGTAGAGCTTTGGAGGAAGATGCTTTGTTTGTAGATTTCAAAGCAATATACTTTGATTTCTTGGGAGGTTCTTCTTCATCTAGCTCAAGCTCATGAGCTCTCAAGGAACTCAGAAGATCTTCAAGTCGCAAGGCATTCAGGTCCTTTGCTTCCTGAATAGCAGTGACCTTAGGTCTCCACTTCTTTGGTAGGCTTCTTAAGATTTTCTTAACGTGATCAGCAGTGGTATAGCTTTTCTTAAGAACCTTTAGACCATGAACTAGTGTTTGGAATCTTCTAAACATAGTTTCAATGCTTTCACCCTCTTCTATTTTGAAGAGTTCATATTGTCTAACTAAGATATTAGCTTTGGTTTTTTGCACTTGGGAAGTACCCTTATAAGCCAAGGCCAATGAGTCCCAAATCTCCTTGGCAGTATGATTCTTTTTGCATTTCTCGTATTCCTTCTCAGAGATAGCACAGATAAGGAAATATCTTACTTTTTGATGTAGTTGATAAGCTTTCTTATGCTCTTCTGTCCATTTATCCCTAGGAATGGGATTTTCTTTGGAATCAACTGGTTCGGTGTATTGTTTTTGAACCATATCCGAGAGTTCGAGTTGTTGAGACTCGAAGAAGGATTTAACTTTGTCTCTCCAGCAGTCGAAGTTTGTTCTAGTGAACAAAGGAGGACGGTCAACGTGACCACCGGCTTCATTGCTTGCCATGAATAAAGAATAAGATCTTTTCCTCTTACACTGTTAAGTGCTTAACCAAGAGGCCGAGCTCTGGTACCAATTGAACGTGGCAAAAACACAAGAAAGGGGGGGTTTGAATTGGGTTTTAGAAAACTTTTCGCAAAGCTTGTGTGTTTATGAAAACCTTTTCAAAACAACTCGTTAATAAAATAAGGTAGTACGTAAGTAAAGAGAAGAGTGAAGAGAGTGACACAATGATTTATACTAGTTTACTATCACCTGATAGCTACGTCTAGTCCCTTCACACACTTGAAGGATTTTTCCACTATAATCAACCTGATTACACTTGAGAGTATAGTACTGCCAAACTGGCTATACTCATAACTTCTTAGAACGACTTAATACAGTCAAGCCTCTAAGGAATGCAACCACTATTGGGATAAATACAATGTTCAAAAATGTTTTGAAGCAATATCAAATAACTCTCACAGAGAGGATATACAATGAAAAACTTAAGCACAATGAATAACTTTCAAACTGAAAGAATAAAAACGATTAAGTGCTTTGTTCAATGTGATCTCAGATACTTGGAATGATTTTTGGTTGCTCACTTTGTATCACAGCGTTAACCTACTTCAGTGGATGAAGTAAGGTATATATAGCTAGGGTTGTAAATAGTGTCGTTGTGACCTAACAACTCTTTTCACCTAGGTCAAAAGACTTCAGATACCCTTTTTATGGCTTTAGCAAGTTACGTCGTTTTCCACTCTGCTCAAAGCATACTGACACAGCAGACAAAATCAGAGTGTTTGTCTCTTGTGAGCTTTTTGAATATTAGACCCTTCGAGAGCAAGTTTCCTGATGATTATATTTGTTGACATTCCCTTTGGCCTTTGATACCTCGTATATTAAAATGCTTTATTAATGAGGTCTCTTAAATACGCGAAGTAGCCTTAAATAAGCTTCAGTCTATTTCCTATCAGAGCTACACTTTTCATCAGAGTGAACTTGAAACAGAGGCAACTTCTTCAGCGTAGAATTCATTTGCCTTTCATATAACAGAGAGTCTTGTAGAATTACATAAAGGCTTCCATAGAGTGGTCTAACCATAGTCTGTTGTATGCGTTGACTGGAGACCAGAGCGTTGACCAACCAGAATATGGTCTCAATAGAGTGTTGTCTACCAGAGCGTTGACTGACCAAACAGAGTTGACCAAGTCAGTCTAACCAGAGCTTGGTTTACCAACAGAGTTAACTAGTCAAACAGAGTTGACTAAGTCATGTATGGTCTCACCAGAGCGTTGACCACCAATAGAGTTGACCAACTTCAGAGTAAGGCTTTCACATCATGTCAACATCAAAACAGAGGATCAATGCCAGACTTAGATGTGTGAAATTCAAGATTTCACTAAGTCTTCTGAGATATCTTCTTCTGATGAACAGTGATTTCTGCACACTAACTAACACATCAGAGAATAAATTGTTCTCTTAATCATTTGTTATCATCAAAACAATTAAGGCTCATTGTTTCTAAATCCACTTGATTTCAACACTGACCTCTAAGAAAGAAATACAACAGCTAATGGGAATGATGGCAACGCTTACCAAGTTCATATCCACTTTGGCACAACGAGCACTTCCTTTTTTCAAACTACTTAAAAAGGAAGTTCAATTCCACTGGACCCCGAAATGCCGAGAGGCTTTCACCCGACTGAAAGAAATCCTTTCTACACCTCCAGTCCTCAGTAGACCCCGAGCAGGGGAAAAACTGTATCTGAACTTGTCAGTGACTGAAGAGGCCTTGAGCGCATCTCCGATAAGAGAGGACATCGAGAGACAAAAACCAGTATACTTCATTAGTAAAGCTCTCCAAGGACCCGAACTGAGATATCAACGAGTCGAGAAGGTAGCGTTGGCTCTCATTGTTTCAGCCCGAAGACTACGCCAATACTTCCTATCTCACCCCATCATTGTGAGGACCGACCAGCTAATCAAGCAAATTCTCTACCACCCCGACCTAGCAGGTCATATGATTAAATGGTCAATAGAACTTTCTGAGCTCGACGTCAACTACGAGCCAAGAAAGTCGATTAAGGCACAGTCACTAGCTCATTTCGTGGCGAAGTTGACCCCGAAATCCATATCACCAGCTGGGAAATAGTCGATATTTGTCGATGGGTCCTCTAACCTGAAAGGGAGTGGGGCTGGATTAATCCTTGAGATTGAAAATGGTTTAGTCGTCGAGTACTCATTAGCATTCGAATTCCCGACCTCGAACAACCAAGCCGAGTATGAGGCATGCATTACCGGCCTCATGTTTGCCCATGAACTGGGTGGCACACGGGTTACCGTGCACACTGACTCACAACTCATTGTCTCACAGGTCAATGGCAACTACCAGGCCAAGGATTTGTTGCTCCAAAAGTACCTCACCCTGGTCCAAAAACTAATGAGCCGTTTTGTTGAGGTTGAGCTCGTACATGTACTGAGGGAACAAAACATGCGGGCTGATGTCCTTTCTAAGCTCGCCAACACTAAGACACTTACCTCTCTTCGATCAGTCATACAGGAGACATTAACAAGCCCCAACGTTCAAGAGCTGCCAAGCAAACACACCTCGAGGAAGTCTCTAGAACTTCCAAAGGTCGCCACTGTTGGTGTAAGCCCTAGTGGCCAATCTAGTTTTAGTAGATTATCATTTGTGTCATGACTTTGATTATATATATTTGATATATATATGAGGCATTTCATTTATTGTGTTATTTATTTTATAGCATAATAAAGTCCTTAGAATAGACTGTTCGTTTAATGGAACATCAAGTATGACTTGATCGTGAAACCCCATTGAACATATAGAACGTTATTCTTAAAGCGTCCGTAGTCGAGTATTATTGTTAATTAGGACGACAATAATGCATAGAGACTGTTGTGTGAGTAGACTGATGACCACATCTCATGGGTCATAGATATGCGATATCAAGTCGGCACACACATATAAATATTAAGAGTAATATTTATATTGGACTGACCCACTATGAGGACGCTTCATAATAGTTATGTAAGTGTCATAGGCGCTCCTCATGGCGACCATAGTGAAGTAGTCCTTTGACTTGAAGTCACTGCGATTCCTACATGTGGAGTTGTAGGCTTTAATGCTATCAAACGTCATCCGTAACAGGATGATCATAAAGATAGTAATTGGGCCTTCAATGAATCATGTTGAGGGGTGCGAATGATGTAGACAGGATTCATCCCTCCTACATAACAGGAGTAATGTCTTGGGCCTCTCGATAGAGTGAGACGTGAAATATGCGTGGCCATGCGGAAGTGGGTCAATATATGATATTGGGCCAACTTGTGATTACACGTTCATTCTGGTATCGAGGAACATATGATTGGACTTAACGAGGATGACGCATTTATGCCTCGTGTTCAATTAAGACATACGGACGAAGGGACATCGACTTCACAATAACCTTGGTCGCGGTAAGGTTAAAATCGGATCACCGGTTTTTTCCCGTTAATTGGGTAGCAATGATGCATTGCTAGATGCCGCTCATTGCTTATAATATTTAATATTAATTTAATATTTAATATTATTTTAATATTTAATATTATTGCCAACTTAATGGGAACCTATAGGGTCACACGATAGAACGGTCTAATCGGAATCAAATTATTTAATTAAATAGTGATTTAATTAAATAAGAAGGAAATTGGCTCATATTGTATGAGGCCTATTAGGGCAATAGAATGAAAGGAAGGGAGCATATAAGCTTAATGCCCCAAAACCGTAGTGGTTATGCTTCTTAGACCTTTCTGTGCCTCCTTCCTGTTGCCGTCAACTAGCAAGACGCATTCCGAGGCTACCGTTCGTGTGGACTGAGTAGAGACACTACAAGATCGTGGTGTTGGTGATCGATCTCCTCTACGCTTCAAGAGGTAAACACAACATCCCTGTGATTCTCGTAGTTCTAAGCGATCTTGGCAAGTGAATTTTTCCGCTCTTGAGATTGATTTTAAAAGAATTTTTAAAATTCTATCTCTTGATTTCCTAACAGTGGTATCAGAGCCTTGGTCTTAGTTACCTTGAATCCTATGTGATTGTTTGCCTTATTTGATAACATGTTTTATTGCTTTTGAATTTTGATTCAATTTTTAGCATGTTATCTTATTGAGATGAATGTCCTCTGTGAATGCCCTTTTATATGTGTAATACATATGTTTAACGAATTCAATTTGATGAGCAGTACGACTGTGAATCTTCATGCTTTCATTGGATTTATATTTTCTGTCTGGTTAGTTAATCACGTGATAAAAATCATGTCTTTCAAACCAAAAGGCAAAATACATCAGGATTTCTTGAAAACTTTTTGCAAACACGTACTGGAGATATCACATATATGAAAGTCAACTCGAGATCTGTGATTCAATTTTTAATCGGTTATTTTATTTTATTAAAAAAAAAATTGATCGGTAAATCATTTGTGTTAGACGCATATATTGAATGGCTTTATTATCCTGGTGCGTTCGTATGGGATATGAAACGCAAAACCTTTTCCGTAGTACTTGAAAAATCAATTCACGAAAGTTTTGGAACGGTAAAATATCAGATTTAATTTTAATTAATGATCCTTGAATTGGCTTTTAATTTATTAAGGGAAATTGTTTCCAATTAATTTTATACTAATGCCGTATTGTACGTTATCCGATCTTTTTGAATCAACATGGATATTGACCATTAATTTTTTTTGGAAACATGTTCCAAGTTGATTGGGCTTTTGAATCATAGTTTTAAATTCAATTGCTTTATACTGATTATAAAAAAAAAGGGGGGGGTCCAGTTGTTGCACATACTTTGATCCAACGCGTATTGGATTTATACGTGCATGATAAATATTTTTAAATATGTGGTATTTGGTTATGGCCTTAGTATTTTGGTAAATACGGCTTGCGTGTCGTGATTTATTTAATTTTTAAATACGACCTACGTGTCGTGCCATTTTATTTATTTAATTGTACTTTTATTTAAGTAAATGTAATTTTTTCAAAGAGTTGAAGATGAGATAATGCCAAATGAGGATGCCAGTGGGAGAAGCTTACGAAGCATGCTCGTTGGTCAAAGGATTGTAATAAAATAGTTTATTTAATTCCTAGGCGTTAGGAGGCCATAACTGTACCACCACGTCTTGCATGATTGATGTGTATGTGTTGTATGTTTAACATGTTTTGAATGTATGAGATACATGCATGTATGCTTTATATGATTGGATGTATGAGATGCATGTTTTATATGAAATGTATGCATGTATGCTTGTATGTTGTCCATGTTTGAGGGACGCGTTTGTATGTGATGCAAAAACCGGTGAGATCACTTAAAATAAAAATTCCCTCAATCTAAATATTAAGTCTAAATGCCTTCCGATGCGTGGCACTCGCCAAGGCCTTGATCGAATGAGTGTGGGTCATGCCAAAGCTGAGCACCTCGTTTTATCTCGGTGAGGCGCGATAGGTGAAATATCCAACTGCCAACCATCGGATTTGACTTAACTAGGCCGAATTCAATAAGAGGGAAATAGGCCTAGAGGCAAGAGTTGGGCTTTAATTCATAAGATGAATTAGAATAAAGGGTTATTCACCCAGCTGATCCAAGAGTTGCATATAGATGCAATTGGAAATAGTTTCCTACCTAAATAGCCGAGTTCTGGGCGATCAGCCAAAGCTGACTCAGGACGTGGCGAAATATGGATCTTGGCCCACTAGAAAATCTTCCAACGGGATTTTCCGAGCCAATGAGGAGGGTCATTGGTTTGAGTAAAATAGTGGGAGTGTATTTAATAAAAGTCCTTATTAAATATGTTATTGTCATGATACTTATCTCTGCATGTTTATTTTGTTTTAGATTACCATGTCTGGCAACACCGCTAATACCATGTCATTGCGATCTGTCCTTGAGAAGGACAAGCTGTCTGGAAGCAACTTTCTCGACTGGCAGCGAAACTTGAGAATTGTTCTCAAGCAAGAGAGGAAGTTGTATGCACTTGATGAGCCAGTGCCTGATGCACCCGCTGCTACTGCCCCTAAGGCTGAGAGGGATGCTTACCAGAAGCACCTCAACGACGCCATAGATGTTGGATGTCTCATGCTAGCTACCATGACTTCGGAGTTGCAAAGGCAACACGAGAACATGGAGGCGTTCGATATGATCGAACACCTCAAGATGCTTTTTCAAGGGCAAGCTAGGCAGGAGAGATTTGACACCTCCAGGGCCCTTTTCAATTGCAGGCTGGCTGAAGGAAACCCAGTAGGGCCTCATGTACTTAAGATGATTGGGTACACTGAGTGTCTCGAGAGGCTGGGATTTCCTTTGGGCCTAGAGCTGGCAACGGACCTTATCCTGCAATCGTTGCCGGATAACTTTAGCCATTTCGTCATGCAGGATAACATGAACGATTTTGCTAAACCGTTGCCAGAGCTTGCAGGTATGTTGAGAACTGCTGAGCAAAATATTAACAAGGGAAAGAGAAAGGCCATTATGATGGTCAACTCTGGAAAGGGGAAAGGCAAGAGGCCCGCTTCTTGGGCTACGAAGGACAAGGGCAAGAAACAGTTCAAGCAAAGTTCTTTTAGCCGAAGCCGCGTGGTTGCTAAGGATGCTTCTGCTTCCATTGTGGAAAACCTGGACATTGGAAGAGGCTGTCCAAAATACCTAGAAGAGTGCAAGAAGAAGAAAGGAAGTGAGACTTCCACTTCGTATTTATGTTATTGAGGTTAATTTATCTACTTGACATCATGGGTATTAGATCTGGGATGTGGTTCTCACATTTGTACTAATGTGCAGGGACTAAGAAGGAGTAGGACTTTGACCAAGGGTGAAGTGGACCTGCGAGTTGGAAATGGAGCAAAGGTTGCTGCATTAGCTATAGGGTCTTATGTTTTGACTTTGCTCTCTGGGCTTATTTTGGAATTGGATAATTGTTATTTTGTTCCAAAGAATTAGCGTAAACATTATCTCTATTTCTTGTTTGGACAAGAAAGGTTTTAATATTATTATTAAGGACAAATGTTGTTCGCTTTATTTGGATGATGTTTTCTACGCTAGTACACCTATGAGTAATGGGCTTTATGTCCTTGATCTTGATATGCCTATTTTTAACATAAATGCGAAAAAGGTCAAACCAAATGATTTGAACCCGACATACCTTTGGCAATCGTTTAGGCCATATAGGTGAAGCGTATTTCCACTCCATAAAGATGGACTCTTGGACTCATTTGATTATGAATCATTTGAGGTATGCGAATCTTGCTTATTGGGAAAGATGACCAAGGTCCCGTTCACTGGACAAGGTGAAAGGGCTAGTGATCTTTTGGGCTTAATACATAGTGATGTATGTGGTCCACTAAGCAAAGCGCTAGGGGTGGTTTTCCTACTGCCGTTACATTTCTTGATGATTTCGGTAGATATGGGTTTGTGTATCTAATGAAACACAAGTCCGAAACCTTTGAAAAGTTCAAAGAATTCAAGAACGAAGTGGAGAACCAACTTGGTAAGAGTATTAAGGCCATACGATCGGATCGTGGTGGTGAGTACTTAAGCCAGGAGTTTGATGACTATCTGAAGGAGTGTGGGATAGTATCCCAACTCACACCACCTGGAACACCACAATGGAATGGTGTGTCCGAAAGGAGGAATCGTACCTTGTTAGACATGGTTCGATCTATGATGAGTCGATCAGACCTCCATGACTCTTTACGGGGATATGTTTTACTTACATTGCTTTCACCCTTAGCAGTGTTCCGTCTAAGGCGGTTGAAAAGACACCATATGAGATATGGGCCAGTAGAAGACCTAGTATGTCCTTTCTAAAGATTTGGGGCTGCCATGTTTATGTGAAACGTATGATTTCAGATAAACTTGGACCTAAATCAGATAAATGTATATTTGTGGGGTACCCTAAGGAAACTAAGGGATACTATTTCTACAACACCTCCAAGGACAAAGTGTTTGTTGCAAGGACTGGAGTGTTCCTTGAGAAGGAATACATCTCTAAAGGAGCCAGTGGGAGGAATGTAGAACTTGGAGAAATCCATGACCCACAAAATACCGAACCACCTGTAATGGAACAAGAACCAGTTTCACAAAGTGTTGTGGCTCAACCAATGGTTCAAGTAGCACAAGATCCGCGTAGGTCTAGCGTGCCACGTCGCCAACCCGAGAGATATGGACTTCTCCTAACTCAAGAAGGTGATGTCGCTTATGGATCAAGATGAGCCTGTGACTTACCAGGAGGCGTAATTGGCCCAGAATCGAGAAGTGGCTAGAGGCCATGGGATGCGAGATGGAGTCCATGTACCAACCAGGTATGGACCTTGGTTGAGCCACCCAAAGGGTAAAACCCATAGGGTGCAAGTGGGTCTTCAAGAAGAAGGCGACATGGATGGTAAGGTGAATACCTTGAGGCACGATTGGTGGCGAAAGGGTTCAAGCAAATTCATGGAATAGACTATGATGAAACCTTCTCCCGGTCGCAATGCTTAAATCCGTCAGGATCCTACTTGCCATTCTTTGCATACCATGACTATGAGATCTGGCGGATGGATGTCAAGACTGCATTCCTTAATGGGAATCTTCTCGAGGATGCGTACATGACACAACCCGAGGGTTTTGTCGATCCAAAAATGTTTGAAAAGGTATGCAAGTTGCAAAGGTCCATTTATGGATTAAAGCAAGCTTCTAGAAGTTGGAATCTTCGTTTTGATGAAGCGTAAGGCAGTTTGGATTCATCAAGAATGAAGATGAGCCTTGTGTCTACAAGAAGGTTAGTGGGAGTATAATTGTTTTTACGGTATTGTATGTGGATGACATATTACTCATCAAAAATGATATCCCTACCGCAAAATGTGAAAACATGGTTAGGAAATGTTTCTCGATGAAAGACTTAGGCGAGGCATCCTACGTGCTAGGAATCGGGATCTATAGAGATAGATCAGAAAGGCTACTCGGCCTTAGTCGAGTACATATGTTGACAAAGTGCTTAGGCGCTTTAATATGCAAGATTCCAAGAAAGGTCTCTTGCCTATGTCACATGGCGTGTATTTGTCCAAGGGACAATGCCCTACCTCATTAGATGAAAGGAGCATGAGTAAAGTTCCATATGCTTTGGCAATTGGTTCTATTATGTATGCGTTGTGATGTGTACTAGACCGGATATCTCGTATGCTTTAAAGCGTAACAGTAGATATCAATCGACCTGGTGAAGGCCATTGGGACGGTATCGAGAACATCCTTAAGTACTTGAGAAAGACTAAGGATTCGTTCTTGGTTTATGGCGGTGAGGAAGAGCTTGTTGTAAAGGGTTACACCGATGCTAGCTTCCAAACCGAAGCGAGGATGATTCCGATCGCAATCGGGGTTTGTATTTTGCCTAAATGGCGGGTGTTAGTGGAAGAGTTCAAAGCGAGAGCGATTCTTGATTCTACTACAGAGTGAGTATATAGCTGCCTCTAATGCGACAAAGAGGCCGTTTGGATCGGGAAGTTCATTAGTGAACTTGGCGTTGTTCCTAGCATTTCGCACCGATTGACCTCTTTTGTGATAACAATGGAGCAATCGCGCAAGCTAAGGAACCTAGATCTCACCAATGATCCAAACATATACTTAGGCGTTTCCATCTCATTCGAGAGATCATCGATAGAGGATATGTAAAGATATGCAGTAGTACCTACATCGACAATGTTCTGCACTCCTTGTGAAGCCTTTTGCTCGTGAAGCATGATGCTCACACTAGATCGATGGGTATTAGATTGATGCCCGATTGGCTCTAGTGCTAGTGGGAGATTGTTGGTATAAGCCCTAGTGGCCAATCTAGTTTTAGTAGATTATCATTTGTGTCATGACTTTGATTATATATATTTGATATATATATGAGGCATTTCATTTATTGTGTTATTTATTTTATAGCATAATAAAGTCCTTAGAATAGATCGTTCGTTTAATGGAACATCAAGTATGACTTGATCGTGAGACCCATTGAACATATAGAACGTTATTCTTAAAGCGTCCGTAGTCGAGTATTATTGTTAATTAGGGCGACAATAATGCATAGAGACTATTGTGTGAGTAGGTGATGACCACATCTCATGGGTCATAGATATGCGATATCAAGTCGGCACCACGATATAAATATTAAGAGTAATATTTATATTGGGTGACCCACTATGAGGGCGCTTCATAATAGTTATGTAAGTGTCATAAGCTCCTCATGGCGACCATAGTGAAGTAGTCCTTTGACTTGAAGTCACCGCGATTCCTACATGTGGAGTTGTAGGCTTTAATACTATCAAACGTCATCCGTAACAGGATGATCATAAAGATAGTAATTGGGCCTTCAATGAATCATGTTGAGGGGTGCGAATGATGTAGACAGGATTCGTCCCTCCTACATAACAAGTGTAATGTCTTGGGCCTCTCGATAGAGTGAGACGTGAAATATGCGTGGCCATGCGGAAGTGGGTCAATATATGATATTGGGCCCGCTTGTGATTACACGTTCATTCTGGTATCGAGGAACATATGATTGGACTTAACGAGGATGACGCATTTATGCCTCGTGTTCAATTAAGACATACGGACGAAGGGACATCGACTTCACAATAACCTTGGTCGCGGTAAGGTTAAAATCGGATCACCGGTTTTTTCCCGTTAATTGGGTAGCAATGATGCATTGTTAGATGCCGCTCATTGCTTATAATATTTAATATTAATTTAATATTTAATATTATTTTAATATTTAATATTATTGCCAACTTAATGGGAACCTATAGGGTCACACGATAGAACGGTCTAATCGGAATCAAATTATTTAATTAAATAGTGATTTAATTAAATAAGAAGGAAATGGGCTCATATTGTATGAGGCCCATTAGGGCAATAGAATGAAAGGAAGGGAGCATATAAGCTTAATGCCCCAAAACCGTAGTGGTTATGCTTCTTAGACCTTTCTGTGCCTCCTTCCTGTTGCCGTCAACTAGCAAGACGCATTCCGAGGCTACCGTTCGTGTGGACTGAGTAGAGACACTACAAGATCGTGGTGTTGGTGATCGATCTCCTCTACGCTTCAAGAGGTAAACACAACATCCCTGTGATTCTCGTAGTTCTAAGCGATCTTGGCAAGGGAATTTTTCCGCTCTTGAGATTGATTTTAAAAGAATTTTTAAAATTCTATCTCTTGATTTCCCAACAGCCACTGCGACGTACGTGTGCAGTTTGTCAATTTCAAATGGGACCAACCCCATAGACTTCGGTGATTTCTGGATGACCCCAATTCTGAAGTTTCTTTACTTGGGGGAGTTACCAGTAGACTCGAAGGAATTGTCTAAACTCCGCAGGAGAGCATGTTCATTCTCCGTTATTGAAGGGAGGCTATACCGCAGAGGATTCTCGATGCCTTTATAGAAATGCCTAGATACTTCGAAGGCCCAATATGTGTTGGCAGAAATTCATGAAGGGATTTGTGGACAACATTTAGGCGGAAGAGCTCTAGCTAAAAAAGCGCTGAGAGCCAGATACTATAGGCCGGCTATGGAAACCGACACAATGGAGCATGTGAAAAAATGCGACAAATGCTAGAGACATACAGATGTCCACATCGTTTCCCTTGCAGAGCTAACCACTCTCTCATCACCATGGCCATTTGCTTGGTGGGGAATCGACATTCTTGGTCCCTTCGCTTTGGCTCCAAGACAAATCAAATTCTTGGCGGTGGCCATTGATTATTTTACGAAGTGGGTAGAAGCCCAACCCCTGGCAAAGATAACTACAAAAAATTTGATCAAATTCTTCAATGCTCAAATCTTGACCAGATTCGGAATTCCCGAAGTTGTCGTAATCGACAATGGTACCCAGTTCATCGGCCAACAATTCTGTAAAACTCTTGTCGAGCTCATTGTGAAGCATCACTTTACTTCGGTCAAGCACCCTCAGACAAACGGTCAAGCAGAAGTAGCAAACCGGGTAGTTCTACAAGGTCTTCGACGACACCTAGATGAAGCAAAGGGTAGATGGGTCGACGAGCTCCCTCAGGTTCTTTGGGCTTACAGGACCACTCCGCACTCTTCGACGGGAGAAACACCTTTCCGCCTGACATACGGGTCGGAAGCTGTGATCCCAGTCGAAGTCGAAGAATTAAGCTGGAGGATCCTGCACCCACCAGAATCCAGACTAAATTATCAATACCTCAGAGAAGAGCTCGACCACTTAGAAGAAAATCGAGGAATTGCCGCCCTCAAAGAAGCTGCTGTTAAACAACGCATAGTTGCAAGGTACAACCAGTGCGTAGTTCCCTGAGACTTTGCGATAGGTGACCTTGTTCTCCGAAGAGCAGATATCAGGCTGAAGAACGCAATGCAAGGAAGTTAGCCCCTGGGAAGGACCTTATCGAGTCACTGCAAAAACCGGAACAGGAGGCTATTGCTTGGAAGACCTCCAGGGAAGAGCAATCGCCCGAACTTGGAATGCAAATAAATTTCAAAAATACTACAGCTGAGTCGGGTTGCTGTAACCAGGATCAGTCACTGATACTTGTCACGGACATTTCCAGTTTATGATACATATGTTACCGTTTCCTTGAGCATTCCCAGTTTATGTTACTTATGTTATTGTTTTGTTGAACAGTTTCAATTTCTTCCTCCAAAGTGTAATTTGACATTACTATCGAATGCACATTACACTTCTGATTTTCTCATATTGTATTGGGAGACGAAGAGCAAAGTCGGTGTACGTACCGACAATTGCCAAAATCCTACCCAGGAGTCACCTGAGGTCGACCCCGATTATCCAGCAAACAACACAACAATGCTGAATTTCCTGAGTCTCAATATCCACTTTGAAGGAATTCGGGAAATCGCACTGTACTCCTGAACAACTTCGAAGGTGGCATCCGAAGGCCATTCGGTAGACCACCTGATCGACCTAGCCAGTTTTTCAAGGACAGATCACACCAAAGTAGTGTTCACTCGATCAAGGGAATATCTTCCCTAGGTTCGGGGCTGAAGAGGACCACCCTTGGCCCACCCTTGGCCGGGTTAGGCCCTCCGAGAAACCAAATCGGAAAGAACTCCGAAAATACATCATGCAGACAGTAGATAACTGCGATAATTCATTGCGGGAACAAACTTTGAAATTTCGCATAAACAAAATGTTGTTACATAATAAGCCTCCGAAGAGGACCAAAAATACAGTTCGTTCAAAACTTCAAAACAAGTTACAAATGAACAACTGGCATTCTAGCCCTTCATACATCTCCAACTTCCCGCTCCGATGTATGTGCCGCATCAAACAAGACTTCCATGGTCTTAGGATCATGATTTGACTATCTTGAACGACACCATGGCCGAACAGGCGAGAGAAATCAAAATCGAAGGTTGGCTAGATTAGGCGAACCTGGTCGAGAGCATTTTCAAATTGATGCTCCCCGATCTCAGAAGCTATGGTCATCCACTTCTGTCAATCCGCAGTCGTCAACGTAAGGGGTGTTTTGGCCTCTTTCAACTCCTTCATAAATTTCTCTCTTTCCTTTCGAAGTTCATCCTTCTTGACCTACAGAGCCTTCTTCTCCGAAAGAAATTGGTCTCGCTCTTCAGTTAGAGAAGTCATGTTCTAAGTCATGTCAGAAATTTCCTTCTTAGCATTCTCCAACTTATCAGTGCGATCTACCAAGTTGTTCACCAGGTCGGTCATCTTTGCCTCTCTCTTACCAAAGCTTCAGCGCGGGATTTGACTTTTTTGGTCGAGGTTTTCATATCCGAATTTTCTTTCTCAAGTACTGTGTTACTTTCGACCGTGTGGACAAGGAGGTTCAAAATTCGAACCATCCAACTAGCACACTCCAAGGCCGAATCTTGATGAGCCACACTGGATAAGTTTGCTAAATAGATCTTGTCCTCAGTCAAAGTATAATGATGCAGTTCTTCAGAAGACAGAGCGTGAGGATACGTCCACACAGCAGGGCCATCACTCCCCAAAAAGTTACCACTACCGATAACCCTTTCCAAAATGCTACGCTTCTTTCCGGTCTCCCGCCTTTGCCGCTTCAGATGTGGAGCAACTTGTTCAGTTATGACGTCCTTTCCCTTTTCGCCCTCAGTCACCTGGTCCGGTATCTCTTCGATCACCGACGATTGAGCACGGGTAGGAACAGGAGAGGGAGCACGATGAGAAGCCAGCGAGGGAGAAGCCATCAGGACTTGAGATGGGGAACCTGCCGAAGAGTTACCTAAAGGATCAGCCGAAGAGGCAGATCCAGAACCGGTCTTCTTCTTTTTCTTAAGGAATTTGTTCAGAGCTGCGATATGTGCCTTTGAATTTGAAGTCAAAGAAAAGAAAGTCAGAAGGTATGTGGAATAAAGCAAAAAATTTATATACAAATTTCCTAAACAAGCTTTGACTTCAGCCTCCGAAGAATAGTTCAGTAATATCCTGTTGTTCACATAGAGGGGAATTAGTTTCGGACCTACTAGAGTGTCCCTAAGTTCGGCTACAAAACTACCGACATAGTCATTCAGTCGGGTTATACACTCCACATCTTGAACACTCAAAATATGTTCCGAGAACCCGAACTCCTTACGTTTGACAAGGAAGTGATCCTGGCTCCAATATGGTCGAATTAGTTCCTCGATACCTTTAGTATCCTTTTTCTTTATAAGACACTTTTTAGACGACCAGTTTAGAGGTCTTAAGAAGAAGTATTCGCGTTTAAAACTGTGAATGGAGTCACTATAAGCCTCGAAGAGCCTGATCTTCGGCTTCAAAGACAACCACCCTTGTTTCTCGTTGCTACCATCTGATGATTGGAGGGGGGAGAAGAAATAGGAAAATACGCTTATAAGAGCAGGAATGTCGAGGTAAGAACAAGCCAGTTCGAAACTCCTAATGAATGCCCATGTGTTGGGGTGAAGTTGAGAGGGGGCAACTCTTAAGTGATTTAAGACTTCTATTTGAAAGTCCAAAAACGGTAATCGAACTCCTAGTTCGGAAAAATATATCTTATGCATGGGCAGGAAGAACTCCACGTCATCAACAGGAACCACACAGATCCGATCATTGGCGCCGAGAGCAATCACTTCCCAATTCCTTAGTTCGTCCTTCCCTTTGCCGATGTCCAACGATGGCAGGAACTCGACCAGCGTTGTCTCGTTGCTGAACACTGACCGAGCACAGAAAGCATTATCCGCCACCCAAGAATATCAGTCAGCGTTGGGTGGAAGGGAATATCCTCTCTTGCTTTGGGGATCCTTGGGTTTTCCCATCTCCGGTCTGCCTAAAGAAAGGACACTTCTCAGATAGCAAATCCCCTAATACCCAAAACTCAGTCATCAATATTATCACTATCCGGCCGGAGTTCCAAGAAACTCCGGCGTACAGCGAAACTCGTCGTGAAGTTCACAAAGAGCTCAGAATCCTCGCCGAAAAACTCATGCTCACCCATCGTGAAACATCAATGCTGCTGCAGGACATAGACCACAGACTAAACCCCTATGGCGGCGCCAACCCAAGAACACCCCCACAAAATAGAAGAATAGAAATAGAGGGTTCGAAAATGTACCTTGAATACAGGACGCTGGATAAGAACGCGAACAAGAAACCGGGGAGACCTTCTCGTGATGCACCACCACAACGATCGCAGGAGAAAGAAATAACAGAACGGAAAGTGTAAAATGAACACTTATCCTTCGTATTTATAGAACAGAGAGATGATTACCCGCAATTAATGGCACGGTAACCAAAGCATCACCTCGGGTAAAGAAATGACACGCTGCCAACGCACGAAACAAGACCACGTTTCAAATTTGAAACGATTGAAGTGACACATCGATTAGGGTTTTTGACATAGAACACCCTAGAAACCGTCACCAGGCAACGACGTGTGTCCATGTACGACACAGTGATCATCCCGAAGTCAACCTCGCACCCAAATGAGCTCCGAACTATGGATAAATACTAAATGCCTAGTTTCTAGACCGAACTGCACTGTCTGTCACCGATCCGAGATGAACTTTTCCTTAAGTCGAAGTCATCATTCATCGTACATCGACTTGGGGGGCAACTGTTCTGGACTGGGGCCAGGCCCACTCTGTTGAAGAACAAACCCTTAAACAACCCAATTATACCAACTGATCACGGCCGATGATCACCACCCGATCTAAGCTATTCAGACCATCAATGGCTCCTAATTCGTGTAACCCTTACGCCATCGAATCAGGCCCGTTGATCAAACTGACAAACCGCAACGCGCCACATGTAACATTGTGGTTCTATCTCCTTCCACGTACCCCATTACATCACGCATTCATTACATCACGCTTACCTATTGCAAAGGGGGACCTATTGCAAAGGGGGACCTATTGCAAAAAAGGTACGCATTCATTACATCACGCTTACCTCACCCGAGAGAGTAACTAACTTGATTATCGGAGTGCCTTTACAGGTACCCCCTCCAGTCTCCGTCGTCACTTCAGCCGGCCTACGGTGACTTCAGCGACTCCAGCCAGATCTTAGTTCTCTGCACAGAACATGTCTCTAGAATAGTTTTTGGCTCTCCCAATGGTGAATCCCAACATGTACAAAATCCAAGCTTCAAGTTAGAATTAATTCTAGAAGCAAAATCAATTTTACTTGAGAACACCCCAAACATGTCAAAAATCAATTTTTTGTCTCTAAAATTACTTTCGTCTCTCCTAAAAGTGAATCCAAATGTGCACTAAGCGTGTGTTTGGTTTGGTGTCACATTCACACTGAATCACGTCCAATGCAAAAGCTACGTATCGGAGCCTCCATAAAAGCACAGTGAGCGGTCATTGGGACACGAGCAATGCTAACCCAACACGTAGCCAAACATATGCTAAGTGTGTGTTTGGTTCTACAGTAACGAAAATTGATTTTTTAAAATTGTTTTGAATTAAAAGTGAGTTGAATGTTAAGTGATTTATATTTTGAGGCATTCACATAGAAGTACGTTGAATAATAAATTTGAGAATAAAATCACATTTGGAGGCAAAATCTCCAAATCTCAACTTCAAGTGAGAATCAATTTTAGAGCCAAAATCAATTCTACTTGAAAATATCCAAACTTGTGAAAATTAATTTTTTGTCTCTAGAATCACTTTAGACTCCCAAAAGTGAATCCAAATATGCACTTAAAATTCTTCGCTCTTTGATTGGGTTGAAAATAAATGGAAGCAAAATAATATATTTATGGAATAACATAAATACTCTGTGTAAAAATCTAAAAGAATGGTTAATAAATATTCGGAAAAATATATTTTTGGTATAACTTTACAAAATAAAAGATCTAATTAAAACTTTTAAAACACAAGGGACCAAACTAAAAAAAAAAGAAGATAAGGATAAAAAAAAGACATTTTAGCCTAAATCTTTCATAGTGAAAAATAAAAGATTTGCTACTTTCATTTTGTCTTCTAGCCACTTTTCTCGTCCATTGAGCCATTGAGGCAAGCAAATTTGATGATGGGGCTTTTCCTTCTCCCTGGTTTTTCTCGGAAAACAATCAGTGGAAAACTTCTCATTCCATTTGTTTTCTCTTCTTCGGTTTTCTATACCTCAATCATTCAAAACAAACGATGCATAAAGGAGTTAAGTTCATTATTAGCATGCTAGTATAAAGGAAAATCCATTGACCTACATCTAAAGATAATGGCCTCCATTATGCAACAATGTGTTTTGATTCGAAAACCTAACTAAAAATTATTACATATTTCTAGAAAAACCCTAAGTACGTGTTAGCAGAAGTCCTCATCGTTCCCCAACAAGAAGGAACTGTCAACCTCATTACTATCCCGAGCCCGTTTCTGGCCCAACACAACCCGGCCCATTCCATAGCCCACCAAAGCCCGATCCTCTACCACAGCCTTCAAAGCCCTTTCCAACGCTCCAACCTCCTCCTTTTCCTCCTCTCTTGCATCACCACCCTCACCTTTAGGCCACTGTACCACCACAACACTCTTGGTCCTTCCCCCAACCGTCATCATCTCCGCCCTAACCGCCTTCGCCCGAACCGACCGGATTGCCTGCGTCAGGTCCCGGTTCAGTCCGGGCCGGTCCTCACAACACACCGTCGCTTTCATCCGCCGCTGTTCCCCCTCCTCCTCCTCCCCGTCGCAATAACTCACCGTGGCCTCGTCCGACTCCCCGGGAAACGGCGCAGCAGAAACAACCGAACCCGGTTCACCACTGCAGGAAGACGACGAGTCTCCGTCGTTAGAACGGTTCGCCACGTCATCAGCCTGCTTCCTTAACCGTTTCACGTGCTGAACCACTTCCGCCAGCAACGACGCCTTATCTGACTGCACAAAATAAAAAAAAATAAAAAAAGAAGTTTCGAGTTTACCGAGTTGCCCTCAAACAACATAAAAGGAGAATTGAGAAATTGACCTTGGCGGCGTTAGGGAGGAGAGAGCGTAAGGTTGAGAGGTGGGTATTGATTCGCTGCCTGCGTCTCCTTTCAGCTTCCCTGTGACTCTTACATGCTTCCGTTGATTTCCTCTCCGACTTTGACGATCTCTCACCGTTGATCAACGAGCTCTGAACATGCCCTGACTCTTGATCTAGCCAGCTCTCGAACCCATAGAATCTCCTAAAAGGAATCATCTTTCTTCTTCTTCTTCTTCTTGTTTCTTTGTATAAGAGAGAAAAAAGGTTGGTTAGTGGCTTCGACGTAGTGATATGGAAAATGAATGATGATATATGTGTGTAAATGTAACGAGTCGACGAAGGTATACGATGTACGGAGTATTGAACAGGTTTTGGGGGGTTAAGAGAGTACGTACATGGGAGCCACAACAAGCTATGAGCCAAACCAAGGGAAGGAGAGAGTACGAGGGAGCGAGCTTTGAACCGTTGTGTTGAAGAATAGGACTACAACAAATATGCAGAGAATGGTACTTTGTTTTTATACTGGTAAAAAATAAAAGTAAATAGATTAGGGAGTGGGGATGAGCGAAAGCGTTGCCCGAGGTGGAAGAAAGAAGGAATAGGAATTGGGAGGTAGAAAGGTTAAACGAGCCTGTGACTGTGAGAGACCAGGGAATAAGTTAGTGCTTGCCTGTACATGTGTCTACAAAGACAAAAAGGGACAGAGACAGATACGTACTGTACACACACTACAAAAAAACGCGCTAAATAGTGACGGTTTTTTTGCAATTTGCAGGGTTTTTGATCTCCGCTAAATTATTTGCGGGGGTTTCTAAAACCGCCTCAGTTACGTTGGCCGTAATCTATTTGCAGAGGTTTTTGGAAACCGCTGGTACGCAGCTTATTTTGCGGCGGTTTTATTGAGAAGGTTGATAACCTCCACAATCTGCAACGCTGATTCCAAGCTTTATGTAGTTATTTTGTGGGGGTTTTTAACCTTCTCTAATTGTAAGTCATGGATTCTAAAACTCCCCTTATATATTTTCATTTGTAATCAAGTTTTTGAGTTGATTAGTGATTTTATTATTAGCTTCTAGGGCTGGGCACGGGTACGGGTCGACCCGCGAACCCGGTATACCTAATCCAACCCAACCCGTAAATACTGGGTTGGTTCGGGTCATTGGATTGGGTTGGTTTCTAAATAAGCAAACCCATAGCCTATGGGTTGGGTGCTGGGTCCAAAGATTGTGAACTCACTCAACCCACATAATAGAGAGGAATATTATAAGCCCAGCGGCTAGAGTGACTCTTCTATCTTGAATTTGATGACTCTTCTTAAATACTCAGCCGCCTAAATTAACTGAGAGCAAGCAAGGATACGAGGTGTCGAGGCTATCAGAAGAGGAAGTGGTTTTTGTTTTCACTCACTTCACTTATAAAATCCCATTCTCAATGAAACAGCCTGAGCGATTCTTCACTGTTGGCCTGAGCGATTCTTCACCTCTGAGCGATTCTTCACCTTGGCTTGAGCGATTCTTCACCTTCGTGTTCATCCGATTCAGCTGCTTCACTGTTACTGTGCAATTTCGTCCCCCTCATCCGATTTTGTCCCATTTCGTCCGATTTCATCCAAGCGCGTTTGTTTCCCTTTCGTCCCTCAGCGTGTTCATCCGATTTGTCTACCAGATTTTTCCTTCCTTCAAGCACTGTTCACTGATACAGATCGAAGAGAAAACCCTAAGAGTAAGTGCCATATTCATTCAAACATTGTTCACTGGGTTTATGTGGATTTCTTTTCTGTTGGAACTTCATATTACAGATTTTAATTTTTTCTTTTCTGTTGCTTTGAATCTGAATGTCACTTTTATTGAATTTTTTGGCAATTTCAAATGGCTGAAGGTGAATAACAAACTCAAGTGGGAAGTGTACCAAATTCACCAACACCAATTATTGTGCAGGAAGAGTAGCAGCAACAACAACCTGTTGGAGGAACTAATACTCCAGAGCAACAACCTCTTCAAGCTGGGAAACCTGCACAAACAGGTACCAAAAGAAAACCCAGTAGACCTTCTTTTGGTGTTTGGGCTCATTTTACAAAGGATGGAAAGAATGCTATTTGTAATTACTGTGGTAAATCATATGCTTGTGATAGTAATATTCATGGGACAACAAACTTGCACAAACATTTTCCGAAATGTGCTAAGAATCCTAATAGAGAAGCTGATAAGAAGCAAAAACAGATTGTATTAGGAAAGCAAGGTGAGGGTGACCCTACAACTTTTAAGCTTGCACAATTTAGTCAAGAAAGGTCTAGAGCTGCTCTTGCTAAGATGTTAGTTGTTGATGAACTGCCCTTAAGGTTTGTTGAGTATGTTAGGTTTAAAAGTTTCATGAGTGAAGCTCAACCTCGACTTAAAATTCCCAGTCGTAGGACTATTAAAAGAGATATCATGCAACTGTTTATAGAAGAGAAGGTAATCTTGAAGTCTCTGTTGTCTTTGAATCATCAAATGGTTTCACTAATAACTGATACTTGGACTTCAGTCCAAAACTTGAATTATATGTGTGTCACTACTCATTACATTGATGATGGATGGGGGTTATAAAAAAATATTAAGCTTTGGTTTGATTTCTGATCATAAGGGGGACACTATAGGAAACGAATTGGAGATATGTTTGAAAGATTGGGGTATTAACAAGGTGGGAACTATAATAGTTGATAATGCTAGTTCCAATAATATTGCTCTTACATATTTGGTTAGGAATATGAGTCACTGGAATGGGACTACCATGTTGAAAGGGGAATATATGCATTTAAGATGTTGTGCTCACATATTGAATATAATTGTGTGTGAAGGGATGAAGGAGATTGATTGCTCTATTGCTAGGATTAGAGCTGCTTGTAAGTATGTGAAGGGTTCTCCAAGTAGATTAGCTTCATTCAAGAGGTGTGCCCGAGATGCTAATTTGGATGTCAATCAAATGGTGATACTTGATTGTCTAACTAGATGGAATTCCACCTACTTGATGTTGGAAGCAGCTGAAAAGTATGAAAAGGCTTTTAATCGCCTTGAATATGAAGACCGAACGTTTGTAAATCAGCTTGACTCACGAAGAAGTGCGCGTCGATGATTGGAGTCGTGTTTGTAAGTTCATTCAATTTTTGAAGATTTTTTATGATGCTACTCTTGTATTCTCTTCATCATTGAGTGTGACTGCTAATACTTTTTTCCATCAATTATATCATATCTTAAATACTTTGGATGAATGGAAGGGAATTGAAGATGTAGGGATGAAAAACATAGCTTTAAACATGAAAATTAAATTTGACAAATACGGGGATATTGGTGGAAATTTGAATTATCTCCTCTTTGTGGCTGTTTTTCTTGACCTAAGATATAAATTGGATTTTGTGAAGTTTTGTTTAAGTGAAATGTGTGATTCTGGAAAGTGTGATAAAGTGTTGAAAAAACTGAATGATGTTATAAAAGGGTTATTTGATCAATATGCTTCAATGTATCCTTATGCTGTTGATGACAATCAAGCTAGTCTCCCATCATCAGAGGTTGTCCCCCAGTCACCTGTTTGTCAAGATGTAAATCCTACAATTAGACTTAAGAACAAATTCAAGGAGAAAGTTAAGAAAAAACAAGGGGAGCTGAAAACAAATGAGTTGGAAAGATATTTGGAGGATGATGTTGAGGATGATTGTGAGGGGTTTGACATTCTCAGGTGGTGGAAAGGGAAGACATCAAAATATCATGTTCTCTCTCGTATGGCTAGGGATATACTAGCTATTCCGGTATCAATTGTATCTTCTAAGTCAGCATTTAGCACGGGTGGTCGTGTTCTTGACCCTTTTCGTAGTTCCTTAAATCCCTCCATGGTTGAGGCATTGATTTGCACCCAAAACTGGTTGGGACTTTCCAATAGTAACATATATGGTGAGCTAGAAGCTCCAATGGCTGATGTAGAAGTTGATTCAGGTATAAAAGTTCTATTTGATTTGATTTGATTTGATTTGATTTTATGTCATTCATAACTATGTAGCTTATAAATTTTTGGCTTTGTTTTGTTTTCTTAAACTATTACATTGGTCAGTGATTGCAGCAATAGTTTGAAGAAGTGAGTTCCATGAGTGGAAATTTGAAGACAGATTTAAAGACACTACAGACAGATTTAAGTGGAATTTTGAAGATAGATTTAAAGACACTGCAGAGATGGTTTTTTTGAAGACAGATTTGAAGACATTATGTTTTTTGAAGACAGATTTGAAGACATTATGTTTTTTTTATTTCACTTGTTTGTTTAATTTTGATGGATATTGTACTCCAAATTGAGGTTGTATGCTTCATTTTGTATTTGGAAGTTCAAATTAATGCATTGGTAGTATTTTTCTTCCCTATTTTTTTCCCATTATTTGCTTTTGATGAAAACGGAATAATTTAATACCAAACCCGGTCACCCGACCCAAACAACCCATATGAGGTCGGGTTGGGTTAGTTTGGGTTACATGAAAATTTTTGACGAAACCGATCCAACCCAACTCATATTTATTTAATTGGGTTGGGTCTTTGAATGCACCAAAACCCACCCAACCCGGCCCATGCCCACCCCTATTAGCTTCCCTATATTATATATCTTGCTATTTGAATAATTTCGTTACAAATTATATCTATTTTCTAATACTTTGTTCCAACAAAAAAGAAATAATGTGTTGCAATTTTAAAACATGAAATAAATTTTATAATAGTACTCAAAAAATCCATTCAAAATATAACCATAGTAGCATAAATGTACTCCAAATATTTGTTGTTCAAACATCAAATGTGATAATACACCTCCAAAAGAAATTTAATACAAAAGGAACTTAAACATCTTCAAATGTTGCTAGCACCAGACGATCCTCTTACTTCCAAAGGCGAACTAGGCTCACTTGTGGCATTTGTTGGCTGAAATAACCAAAGAAAAATACCTAGCTAAAATAAATCAAACTGTAAGTATGCGGATCAGTAATGGATATTAAGATACGACATCAATCTGAACCACAGAGAAATGATTATTTTAACTACAAAATTACCATAACGGACATAAATACCAGTATATGGCACAACAAACCAGCATGGTACATTCAGCATAACTACATGATAACCATGAAAATAGACTTCTACACTTTACCAAAATAAATACGATAATGTATCACATGAAACCAGTAAGCTACATGATTCCAGTAGGCATTGCACCGTGAATTGCTTATTTTGTTAAATTTCTAGTAAAATACTCATACTAGCCTATTTGCGAAGTGTGATTAAACTATTGAAGTGAGAAAGGAAACACAATAACTCTTCACCAAAGCTAAGCTCCCCAAAAATTTGAACTCTTAACCAATGACACTAGCAGCAATTTTCATTAGCAGCTAAGTGGTGCAATGAGTTCTGCAAAGAGGCACTTAGAAGTTTCCAACAAAGAAAGTTTCTGATTCAAATATAATTAAGGAATGAGCATACTAACAGTTGGCATACTTTATATACCTATAACCATCATGACTTGAAACAAGAACCCCCCCCCCAAATGTTGCAATTTAAAAGAACAAAAGAATGAACTTTAACTTGATTCAAACCAAGTAATAGATGGAAAAGAAGAAACGATTGAGCTCTTTACTCATGAGCCAAACAGTTTTCGGAAATCATTGAGACCCATTTTTCCTTTACAGAATTGAAATTTAAAAAGCCAATAGCTACATAACATTTTGCAAAACATTTACTGAACTAAAGCAGCATATAAATTCAATGGGACTTTACAATTTATTGAACTTAAAGCAACATATATGTTTACTGAAGTAAAGCAGCATATCTGGACAAAGCCATACCTTTCCATATAAATTTGCCTTTGCGGATGACGCACCATTAGACAGTAGCAACCTAATTACATCAGTATGCTCACCACTTGTAGCATGATGAAGAGGCTGGGAAAATAGTCACAAGATGATGATAGAGAACAAATCAGGAGAAATTAATTAAACATAATTGAAAGATGGTTGGGGATTGGGATTTAGCTGGCATTTACTCATCTAATCCCCCACCCCCAAGAACACACACACAAGCAAATGAGAATGATTTCAAGCACACTTGGCATCTTGAATAGGAACTCAAATTTTTTGAAGGGTAAATAAATACTCACAGTATCACCCTCAGAATCAACGGATTCCAGCATCCTTTTTATATGCTCAGTGTCATTTCCTCTGTTAAGTAGAAGTTGAACTATCTCTATAAATCCTGATATGGTCATACAAAGCAAAATGGAATCACAAACTCAACCAAAAATGAACAAAAAATGTGTTTAACATTTTATAACATGCTTTCAAATTCAAACTACCTCCTGCACAAGCATCTGTAAAGGAATTGCCCCATCTTCATCCTTAGCCTCCAAGTCTACTCCTCTTTCTAGTAGCAGCTGCGTTTTACTAAACAAAATCAATAATTTATAACATGTAATAGAATAAGAACATAAGAAACCCCGAATGAGCAAAAATGATAAACCTGGGCACAATTGAAATGGCCATATAAACAAGTCAAATGAAGAATTGTATCCCCATCCTCCACCGGCTCATCAATACTACCAGTCATCTGCAGTTATGCAGCATAGGAGTAAGCATCAACAGAAAGGACATTCTTTTAACACCTTCAGCTTATCATTATCTTGGAAAAAACTCACACATATGTATCATTCCTTTTTATCTCTAAAAACCAACACCAACCACACTATGATTAAGGCAAGGTTGCTTTCTGTTTTGGCTATTTCTATTTCTTGGTATGAACTCTGCCCCTATGTGCAATCAAAGACCACATTCACAAAGTTTCTAATATAAATATAAAAAAAGCACATTATCAACATTCCAGAAACAATACAATTGAATAATTGGTATGTAAAACTAAAAAATAGAGAAAGAGGAAGGGCAGTCCATCATATCCACACTCTCACTCCCTCTACAAACACTATTATAATTAACATAGTCAAATTATTGTATAGAACATGCCGAAAACTTAAAAAATGAAAGAACAGTCTCATTGAAACTAACATGAACGGATCAATAGCCAAGAAACAAAATCACAAGTCAAAAAATAAAAAAAACAAGAAAAAAACCTTTGCAGAGCCAATGTCATTCCTCGTGGCAGCTTGTCTAATCTCCTTCTCCACATCTTTTTCCATTGAATATCAAAATTGAACCACACAAGCACAAAAATTAGGCAGAAGCACAAATAATCAGAAAAATAAATCAATTAGGGTTTTAAGAGAAAGAGGGAATTACAGAAAATTTGCTGAAGCCTACACTGCCAATATCTCAACATTTGTTGTGGGTTCGGCTTCGGCTTCTAAATGTTCATCACCTAATCAACATCAGTATCAATCAAAAGAAAGAAGAAAAATAGGAGCCAAAAAATAAAGATACAAAGGAAGAAGAGAGGCAAAGAAAGTGGAAGAAAAAAGAAAGAGAGACGAGGGACGAAATCCCCACCATTGGCCATGCAGTCACCGCCGCCGTCGTGTACCGGTAATTGGCACATGCTAGCAGCCTTCTCTACGCCACCTCCTTCATCGCGGTCGCACCACAATTGGATGCACTTAGCGACCGTCGCTGCTGCACGCGCCTCCTTGCCACGGTCGCACCACAAGCGGCGCTTTGCCTCCATCCATTAATCTCCTCTTCTCCCTATTCTCTCAATACCTGTTGAACACTGAGAGGATTAGGAATTACAATGCTGAGAAACGAGGGAGCAATGGTTGAGAGATTGGAGAAAGGGAAAAATTAGGTCTAGATAGGTTGGGGGAAAAGGGCAGTCGACCGCACAATACCGACGAGGGAAATTAAATGTTCATTTGAGGGGGTTTTTAACCCCTTTAAATTAAACGAATTTCTACGAGTGAATCGTGAAAGTGCCATTTTTAAACTAAATTTGTGGAGGGTTTCAAAACCTCCGCAAAAAACCCCCCACAATTTAGCTTTTTTTTTGTAGTGACATTTTTTATAAAGAAAAAATTGCAGACAAATAACCATCAAAAGTTGTAGTAGCTTTTTTAACCTGGGTTGATTTGGAACTAATTTGACTGTAATTTTAAGGATACGGGATTATGTTTGACTGTAATTTTGAGGAAGGGTGTTGGGGGGGTTAGATTTAAATACTATGTGGTAAAAGTACAAATATAAATTCTCTCACGATAATGAATAACATAAAATATCAATAGTCCTGTCAAAAAAAAAAAACATAAAATATCAATAGTGATAAGGAGTTTATTTTCTTCTAAATAAAGATGGAGTATCTTGAAAACCTGAAGTGGTTTGGTCTAGTAGAAACTTGCTAGGTCCGTAAGGTGCAAAGTGGGAGGTTTCTGACTCAAATTCTTGCAAAAAATATCTTGTTGCAAAAGGGGTATATCCATGTTGCTCTAACTCTCGAGACTGTGAAGTTACCTATTCACAGTTTTAAATATAAAAAAAAAAGTTGTAGCTTGAAGTATTGTTAAGGCGACGAGAGAATCTTGTTTCTTTTTGTAAATCCATCTACTTGAGTTCAACTAGTTGAGATAAAATTTTATATTGAAAATATAAAATTTTGCTTTGTAATATTCATTTTAATTGGTTATAAAATCAAATAATTTATGGTCGAATAAATTTGGATTCAAACAAATCAGTTACTTCAAAACAAAAAGCGAGTTCTCATCAATGGTTGAAAATAAATATATACTACCTGAGGTCTTATTATAAGAAATTTTTTTGTCTGTTTTTTGGTCCTTATTAAAAGAAAAAAAATTTATTTCAAGGTACATTTACTAGAAACTCACATGGTGTGTATAAAACATTTAATGCCCCTATGTGCAATCAAAGACCACATTCACATGGTATATTTGAGATAATATTTGCATTTTATAACATTAAATAATTTTATTTGGTCTTCGTGATTTTTATTTTTTTTTCTTATATTAGGACCAGATGTAGTACTTGGAAAAAATACGTTTTTACCGGGAACTAAAATCATTGATTCAGTTGTGCTATTTGCCCGAGAATTCGCTTTAGGAAAATACGTTATCTCCAGTTTTTAGGTATTGTTTTGCAAGGAAAAAATTATTAGTATTATTTTATCAAGTATATATTTATTTTTAACTAATTTATTAATAAAGGATAAAGTTAAGTAACTAGAACCTATTTTTATTTTTATTTAATAATTAGTATTTCTATTTTTAGTACCTTTTTTGGTGAGATTTTTAGTAATTTTTTTGAAGAACTATTTTTAGTACTTTTTTTTTAGAAGCAAAATTTTATTAACAATACTAGAGTGCTATGCATACTCTAACCCAACACAACAAAACAAATCAATACAATCTCAAACACATTAATAATGCTTAATTGGTCTAAAATACCTCACTCAACATGCACCAATAGCACCAAGTCACTTAATCCTATCTATTAATAAAGGAAAAATCATAAAAATAATACATTAATGAGACAAAGAAAACAAACAATAGTTTTAATGAAAAATTTGTTGATATATTTTTTTTTTTTGTTATCAAATCAAAAATTGTTGATCATGGTGTACGAAGTAGAGATAATGGTGGTGCATGTTTGGTGCAAAAAGGAAAGAATGGGAGCGAGGGGAAGCAATCGCTATCGAAGGATAAAGGGAACTGTTACTTAATAGTCTCAACATTCCTGTGGCCGGCGCCGACAGCTTTGTTGAGAGGAATCAAAACGAGACAGGTAGTAGTGATATGCTGAGCCGACAACCTCTTTTGCTTCTCGGATCACTTACTCTGCGTGCTCTGCTCTGTATATATAGAGTATATACACCATCATTGTCCTAATGAGTCGTCTATTCCCACCTCCCAAACCCATGGACCTATCCCTGCCTCCAAAACCATTTAACAAATTAAATATACATCACACAAACAACACACTTAGCAAGCAGCAGGCCCTGATTTGGCTCTGCCCAAGAAAACCGCTTCTGTTAATTTGCTTGTTTGTTACTTTTCATTCTTGATCTTAAGGGGGTAAAAGCAAAATTCCTATAAAAGCAAAACATCACTTATATTGCATCTGCATGCATGTTTTTCCCATGCAGTCATTCCGGGACCGCTTATTAGTTTGTAACTTTTTTATTTGTTTCTTTATTAATTTTTCATTGGGCATGAGCTTAGTGTAAATATGAAGCCTGAGTTCATTTATTATACATGTTAATAATTGTCTATATGACCTAGCTATATATGTATCCTCACTATAACAAGAAAAATGATTCATTACCCTCTCAAACATCCAGAGAGATAAAGAAATAGAGAGAGAAAAGTGATAGATGTGATAGGTGAGTGATGTGATAGGAAGAGAGAGAGATAGAGAGAAAGAGAGGTGTTGGATGGGTGTTGGTGGATTTTGGGGTGTCCAAAAATCAGGGTTTTTTTTTACCAAGGGCTTAATAAATCAATCAATAGCTAGCCCTTTTTTCATCCTAAGAAATGTAGGCATCTTAAGTTATGCGGCAATTGCTATAATGGATACGCATTTTAGTGGGAAGTGTATCATATCCGCACATCAGCAGTACGATTAGTGCATTTTTTTTCTATTAACAAATGTGGTAGTTAGGAAAGACACTCTCAAGCCTATTGGACAGATTGAGCACCAATAGCATGCTGGCGCTATTGGCAGAAACCCAATTTAGAGAGTTATTGTATCAGCTCATATTACAATCAATTGCAGTTACTCAACTAGCCTTGAGTGTCAAGAGATCTTTCTGGAAAGGAGCAACGGAAGTCCAATTTAGAGAATTACTATATAGGCTCAGACTATAATCAATTGCAGCTAGCCTTGAGTGTCGGGAGATCGTTCTATAAAGGAGCGACAGAAACCCAATTTAGAAAATTACTATATAGGCTAAGCTACAATCAATTGCAGCTACTCGAGTGTCGAGAGATCTTTCAGAAAAGGATTGTCCACTAAGGAAAATTTTAGTGACACAAGGAGGATTGGATCTCTCACCCAAGAGGAGAGTGAGAGTTCATCTCCAGACTCTTGTGCCAACCCCATTAGTACAATTTGTGCAGGCTAGGAGCTTAATTATATATTGAAATTAATGTTTGTTTGACAAACTGAAATTCATCTTATTTCATTAACAATCATCTTATTGAAGGAGGGATGGGTAGCTCAACTGGTTTGAGCTAAGGGTATGAATGAGTGAATAAGTTAAAGGTGCAAGGTTCAAATCCTACCGAAAGAGAAAAACTAATCTTAACAACTAACATATTAATATTTGCCTATAAAAAAAACAATCATCTTATTGAAATTAATGTTGTTAAATAATAACTATTTTATTCACGCGTTACGCATTTCTCATATCGTAATAGATATGCATGGATCACACATAACTCACATGCATCATTCTTCTTATTCCATCTCACGCATATAAAACACTCTTTTCTCCTATTCTACGAGTTAAAGGCCAATAAGAATAATGCTTCTGAATATTCAAATTAATTTCTTCCCACTTGTCCTAATCAGGTGAGAATTGATAATATAGATAAAGAAAAATACACAATCGTTCGCTCCATTATTGGCTGACACATTCTTTCTTCACCCAGAAACGTTAATCCGACAACTAGAAGTTGTCGGACACTGTATTATTATACGGTAGGTTGTTTTTTTTATTTTATTTTTTCGTTTTCGGCACACAGGTTGAGATCGGCTTGTCTCTGTGATTTCTACGGTGTGCATACTTGGTGTCGATTTGGTGATGTCTGTTTATCAGTCCTCTTTTTCACCCACCCATTGGTTTACCACACAACACTAGATAGAATAAATAAATAAATAAATAAATAAATAAATAAATAAATAAAATCTGAAAAATGTGCATGTGATAATGTCGGGTGGACCCCACCAAGGGGGTAGAAATGAAAATGGATATATCAGCATCCCATGTCCGTGCTCTGCATCGGCAGCAAGAGCAGAGGAGACTTCAGGATGGTATCACCCAACCCGCAGGAGGCACAAGGCAGATAGATAACTACTACTCACCTCAATCTATCTAATTAATTCTGTTATAAATAAACCCGATTTGTTTTCTCCTCCTAGTGGTAATAATGGTCATATTTTTTGGATTCATACTATTTAATACTATGCATGATTTTGACATCTCCATGGTGCAATAAGCATGTCTCTCAGACTCAGAATTGGACCCTATCCCCGTATCAATTTAATTCCTGATCGATGCGTATTAAATCGACCCCACCTGGCACTCTCGTTCAGCTTTAAGGTGAGCCCCCACCCATTGTTGTTTCACGTACGTACCCTTCACAATGATAAACATAAAAAAGGCCACGAGAGAAGCATTAGAATTTAGGGAACTCAATGGCCCCGGGGTGCCAATGTAAATGCCTTGGGGTTTAGAGTCAAAAGTTCTTCCACATTATTGATTACTTCTGTTCTTGGATAGGAGACACATGATAATATAATTATTCAGTTTGCATCTCATCAAATCTCACGGTACAACTAGCACCCAAAAAAAAAAAAAATCTCACGGTACAACTTTTTCTTTAATATTTTTCAGTTATAAAAGTTATATCAGCAAGAAACCCCCTCATATAATTTCTTGTACTATTAACCCCCCTTTGCGAAAGGGGTGATTTATTGCGCACTCTATTTAAAAAAATTTAACTACAGTTGTGTCATGTCATGCAGCTTTTTTCTCGTCTTTTTTCAGCTTTTAATATAATTTTTTTGCTCCAATCACTCATTTATGTAAGAAAATTAATTACACTAATTTTAGTTTGTAGAGTACTGTCAACACATTTTTTAACACTTTTTTTCCAATACACACTCTCTTATTGGTTGAAATTCAAGTGAGTCTCATTAAATAATGTGGATCCCACATAAATTTGCTACGACCATATGAATTTCAACTAATAGGAGGAAGTGTGTTGGACAGAGAGTGTGTTCTTAGTATTTCTCTTTTAGTTATCCACCGTTGCGCTACATGAAAGTATCTTCGTCTTTTATATAGAATATAGAAAAAACAAATCCCACTGATTTTCTTACACACTGTGCTGAGCGCGGATCTCATCTACTAGTTTATATATAAATATAAAATATAAATCTTGTTATGAAATAAACCAAAATAAGAGCAAATATTAAAAGAATAGAGATGAAGAAGGAATAGAGAAAAGAGAATAAAAGAGTCGTTACATTATGCTCTTCAAGTTGCAATTTTTACATTGCTACATGAGTCCTATTTATAGGACATAAGTCTTGTAACTTACAAGCATATTGAGGACCAAACATAATGTGTCATTAACATATGAAATTAAGAGAAATAACTTATGAGAGTGAAAGCTTTTTACTCATGAAAGTTATAGGAGGTAGGGAATATGGAAAGACAATGGAGATAGACATCCATACTTATATTATTCATAACAAATATATCTCTCAATAGAATTTTTACTATTGTATAAAAAATGAAACTGTTATTATGACTGACTGTGATGTATTTACTTTTACTAACTTAAGTAAATAAGTTAAAGGGATTTATGTGTAATGGTCCTTTGACTCCCTTGTATCAAAAAAATGAAACTATTATTATGACGGATTGTGATGTATTTACTTTTACTTTTTATACTAACTTGATTAGTAAGTAAATAAATAAATGATCACGATTCCCTGCAGTCACTACAAGAATTTGCTGAGTTACCTAGGGACTATTAGTGAGGGCCAAAGGACGGTAAGTATTTTTTTTATTACCGAGGGCCTAGGCCGCAGGAAATATTAGGCTGACACTTAGCGAGGGCCTAGGCCGTAGGAAACATTAGGCTGACACTTAGTAACATTAGCAAGGGCCACAAGCCCTCGGTAACTATGCATCGTTATGTCTGCCCCGTTAACGAGGGCCTGAGGCCCACGATAACTATGCATCGTTATGTCCGCCCAAATTAGCGAGGGCCCCTGGCCATCGGTAACTAATGTTAATTTTTCTTATGTAATTTTTTTTCTACTCAGCCCATCACATATGCATCTTATGCTTTCTCTTTCTTCCTCCCTCTCTCTAAACCATGCGGCCTCTCTCCCCCTTATCTCTCTCTCCCTTTTTCTTCTTTGTTCTTCATTTACGTTTGGGCATAAATCAGAGAATATGTCCCCTTTTCATTCTTCATTTCGTTTTTATATGTCCTTTTTCTACTGATTTGTTTCCTATTTTGATAGGTAAAAATGAGAACTTCGAAGGGGAGGGATTCAGATCTGGAAAGAAAAAAAAAGACGAGAATTTTTGGAGCAGAAGCAGAACGGAAAGCAGTAGCCAGAAGAAGACCTGATTTTTCTCCTTTGTATCTTCTTGATATTATTTTGCATTTTCGTTAGTATTTCAATGTAAAGTTAGAATTTTGTGACTGCAATATATTCTTCTTCCATTATTCTGTTCTGTTTATTTTTTTTTATTTTTTTATTATTAATCTCTTTAACTACCTATGTGTTGTGTGTGGATCGGGGAACCTATATTGGGTTACTGTTTCTTTTTCTTCATTTGTTATTCCTTTTATTTATTTGTTTATTATTTCATTTATTTGTTTATTCTGGGTTTGTAATATTGGTTGTATTTCTGAGTGTCTGGATTATAACTTTTTTTTTTATAAAAACGCTTGGGTTTGTAATATACCAAACGCTTGCATTTCAAATTATTTCCCGGTTCTGCGGCGTGCTAAACTTTTTTTTTTATTTAAAAAATGGTAAAATTAGCGAGGGCCACAGACCCACAGTAACGATCTCATTAAAATATCTGCTCAGTTACCTACGGCCAGTGGCCCTTGCTAACTATGCTAGGATTACCTACGGTCAAAGGCCCTCGCTAACTACCTACGGAAATAGGCCCTCGCTTACTACTTACAGAAATAGGCCCTCGGTAATTACCTACGGTCTTTTTGAAATTACCCTCCGTATCAGTTATCGATGGGCGATTAACCTACGGACAGTGGGCCCTCGGTAAAACCCTATTAGCGAGGGCTTTTGGCCCCTGGTAACGGCTGCAATTCTTGTAGTGAGTTGAATCCTAAGTGTAAATAGGCTTAAGGGAGAGATTGTAGGAGATGCTCTTTAGTGTTGTAATGACAAAAAATACTCTAAAAATAGGCAGAGTTTATGAATTAAGGGAATCTATTTCCATAAATCAAAGGGATTTATGTGTAACGGTCTTTTGACTCCCTTGTATGCAAAAAGATTGAATCAGCAAACACTTTCAATTTTCATTTATACATACATTCTCAAAATTAAATCCAATCATAATGTTTCTTCCTTGACATCTTACAAAATCGGATATCTGTCTTATATCAAAATTGATTTTTTTTAACTGTAATATTATTGATTTTTTTCTCTCCCTTAGGTTACGCTAAGGTGAGGAGTGTCTCTCCTCTCTCGCCAGAGAGTGTGTGAGAGTTTCTTTCTAGGTTTCAAGGCTTTGGAGGTTCGTTTTGATCTTGTCTTTTCCTTTGGGTCTCAATGGCGCTAGTGGGACTAGAGAGGTTATCGTTGGAGGAGGAAGAAGAGGAAGTGGTGTTGCCGGGGGTAGAGGAAGAGGGCGAGCAACCTTCTCTGACTCTTGTGGGACGATTCCTCACGGAAAAACCAATAAGATTTCAGATCATGAAGGAGCGTATGGCGAACGTGTGGTGCCCGAAGTTTGGTGTGAGTATAACTGAGGCACGCGCAGGCGGTTTTCTGTTTCAATGCTTCCACAAGCTAGTCGTCCAGAGGGTGATGAATAGAGGTCCATGGTCGTTTGATAAGTATTTGCTCATATTGGGAGTGCTACAAGAAGGTGAACGCCCGCATCAGGTCCCGCTGTTCACCGTCCCTTTCTGGGTTCAAGTCCACGACATCCCAGCCGGGTTTATGTCACAAGCCGTTGGGGAGAATCTCGCAAACTACATTGGCTCGTTCCTGGAGTACGATGCAAAAAATAACTCGAGTGCATGGCGACGTTACATGAGGATAAGGGTGCTAGTTGATGTGCGAGTCCCTCTGAAACGCATAAGGAAGATCAAGAGCGAGGAGGTGAGGCGAAGACTGTTCGGTTTCAATACGAAAGGCTCGGAAATTTCTGTTACTTATGCGGACTCCTGGGGCATTTGGAGGACTACTGTGATCACTTTTCTGCCATGCAACAAGATGATGGAGTTCGAATGTGGGGGCCGAAACTTCGGGCGGATGTGCTGCGGAGTAGCGGCGGCGGCAGCTCAAAATTTCTGCGTGAAGAAGGAAGTAGCGGCGGTCTAGGTCAAACGCACCTAGGGTACGATGGTCACGGAGCTTCCTTCAATCCCATTGGTTCCAAGAATATCTCGAGCGTATCTGTTGATGAGGAGGTGCTAAAAAACCGCAAGCAATTGATGGTGTCGTATTTTAAAAACTCGCAGCAGTCGGTTAGAAAGCTCAGCCCGAAATCCATGCAAAACCAATATTGTGAGCACGTGGGGATCGATCAAAAACAGGGTGCAAGGCCGCTCGCCTCGGAGGGAAAAAAAACGCACGATCTAGTGCATTCAATGGAGGAGGATTTAGTGGAGGAAGAGTTGACTGAGTGGGAGAAAAAATGCAAGAGAGTGCCAGCGCAAGTGGCGGCCTCAATTGGAAATATGGGTGCTTCAATATTACTTCAACAGGATCCTATTGGTTCGGCTAGTCACAAAACTGAGGGAACAACTCATATTCAAGCGCATGATGCTATTTCTTTTTTATCGGCGGGCCCTGGCAAAGGTGCCTGCCAGGGACAATGAGTATTCTAAGCTGGAATTGCCGGGGCTTGGGCCACCCGCGTGCAATTCCATCTCTCCGGGACCTCGTTTGGTCGCACCAACCGGACGTAATTTTTCTTTGTGAGACTTTGGTGCATTCTAACAAAGTGGAGGATATTCGAGTTCGTTTGGGTTTTGATGGAGCTTTTGCGGTAGATAGAGTGGGGAGAGCTGGGGGTTTAGCTATTTTGTGGCGTCATCCTTTTGTTTGCCACATCATTAGCTACTCTTCTAATTTTATCAACGCTGAGATAAGTCAACAAGGTAGGCCACGTTGGAGGTTTACAGGCTTCTACGGGTATCCAGATTCTGGTAGGAGGCGTGATTCTTGGGATCTTCTGCGTACACTTTCTAGAGATAACTCTCTACCATGGTGTACTATGGGAGATTATAATGATCTCCTCTCCAATGAAGACAAGAGAGGACAAGTGGAACACCCACCATGGCAACTCAGAGGTTTCAGGGAGGCAGATTTGGAGAGTAGACTTCATGACATCCCACTCCAGGGCTATCAATTTACTTGGTTCAAAAGTAGAGGCACGGCTCAAGTAAAAGAAGAAAGGTTAGATCGAGCACTTGCAACTCAAAATTGGCTTGATATTTTTCCTAACTGTAGTCTTAAATCTTTGATTGTTGATCGTTCGGACCATTATCCAATTATGTTGAGATTGCATGAAAGAGAAGCTAGGCGTGGCCAAAGACCTTTTCGGTTTGAAAATTCTTGGTTGGAGGAGGAAGGTTTGGAGGAGGTGGTGACGCAAGGATGGGGGGGGAGCGGAGGTGCGGGTTTGTTGGAGAGGCTGACAAACTGTACTGAGACGTTAAATCTTTGGGGGAGGAAGTTGCGAACAAGGTATAAGGTGGCCATTGAGAGGTGTAAGGGAGAGCTTGAGGAAGCCCGCTACTCTAATGCCAATGAAGATCATTACATTGCTATTAGGGATCGGTTGAGCACCCTTTTGGCTCAAGAGGAGGCCTTTTGGAAGCAGCGAGCACATGTGTATTGGCTACGGGATGGTGACACCAATTCTAAGTTTTTTCATGCCATGGCCAGTCAGCGAAAAAAGAGGAACACAATTTCTAAGTTGGTGACGGAAGGGGGCTTGGAGGTGACCGACCTAACAGATATGGGTAATGTGGCAACTTCTTATTTTGGTGAACTCTTTCCGGGCCGCCAAAGTGATATGGATCTGGTGCTTCAACTTGTGCAACCTAGGGTTCTTGATGATGACAACGGGGCACTTACCCAGCCTTTTACAATTACGGAATTCAAGAAAGCTTTGTTTGATATGCACTCTGATAAGGCTCCGGGACCGGATGGTCTGAATCCGGCTTTCTTTAAGAGGTTTTGGCATTTAGTGGGATTGGAGATTTTTCATGCAGGTGTTGAGTGGCTTGAGAAAGGAGAATTTCCTCCACAGTTGAATGATACCAACATAGTGCTGATACCAAAGGTTGATAATCCGTCCTCAATGAAAGATTTGAGACCCATTTCCCTCTGTAACGTGCTCTATAAAATTATCTCAAAAGTTCTGGCTAATAGAATGAAGCCTCTGTTGAATAAGTGCATCTCCCAAGAGCAATCTGCCTTTGTGGCTAATCGATCTATCCTGGATAATGTCTTGGTGGCCATAGAGACCATCCACCACATGAAGTGCAAGGTTAATGGTAAAGTGGGGGAGGTGGCATTAAAAATTGATATTAGCAAAGCTTATGATAGAGTGGAGTGGGTTTTCTTGAAAGGTATGTTGTTGAAGATGGGTTTTGAGGAGAAGTGGGTAAAGTGGATCTCTATATGCCTTGAAACTGTGAAATACTCTGTGCAACTTAATGGAGAGAGTGTAGGACATGTTACTCCAGGGAGAGGACTGCGGCAAGGGGACCCACTGTCCCCTTACCTATATATTGTGTGTGCTGAGGGACTGACTACCCTTCTAAAGAGAGCGGAAGCGAGAGGAGATATACATGGCATCAAAGTGTGTGGGGGTGCTCCTATCCTCACACACTTACTTTTTGCTGATGATTGTTTTTTATTTTGCAGGGCAAGTATACAGGAGTGCAGGCACCTAAAGGAGATCTTAGAAACTTATGAAAGAGCTTCGGGCCAGGCTATTAATATGCAAAAATCTGAAATCTTCTTCAGTAAAAACACCACCCAGGAGGTTAGAGAAGAGATCTCCAGCATGCTAATGGTTACAGAGAGAGGCGAACTGGAAGTACCTTGGACTTCCCTCCATGATTAGCGAGGAATAAGAAAGCGATCTTCAATTACTTGCGAGACCGGACTTGGAAGAGGATACAAAATTGGTCAGGAAGGCACTTGTCAAAAGCGGGGAGAGAAATAATGGTTAAGTCGGTGGCACAAGCAATTCCCACATACTGCATGAGTGTTTTCCTTATTCCTACTACTCTGGGGGAGGAGTTGGAGCGTATGATAAATTCTTTCTGGTGGGGCTCAAATAGAGGTGGGGGCAGAGGGATAAACTGGATGAATTGGGAGAAGCTGTCGGTTAGGAAAGAGCATGGGGGACTGGGTTTCCGCCACTTTCACGGCTTTAATTTAGCAATGCTAGGGAAGCAGGGTTGGCGTATTGCTACCAACCAAGATACCATTTGTTCGAAGGTATTCAAAGCTAAATATTTCCCAAAAGGGGATTTTCTGGGGGCCCGGTTGGGTCATAATCCAAGTTACACATGGCGTGGTATCTACACTTCCCGGGTTGTCGTTAAATCGGGCACAAGGTGGCAAATTGGAGATGGTAAACAAATTCGAGTGTGGCATGATCCTTGGTTAATACATCGTGAGGACCATTATGTGAAGAGTCCCATCATTCACGGGTTGGAGGAGCTTCGAGTGGCGGACCTAATTGACCAACGAACTAGAAGGTGGAAGCAGGACGTGCTTGCAACATGTTTTCAGCAGCAAGAAGTCGAAGCTATTAGCGCCATTCCTATTGCGCATTCACGAGCAGAAGACAAGTTGGTGTGGTCTCATAGTAAGTCGGGAGTGTACACGGTGAGGTCGGGGTACTATGTTTTGATGGAGGAAATTACGGATAACACCCACCTATGGGTTGCGGTAGTGGAGGAGATTGTGGCGAGCTAAAGTTCCAAATAAATACAAACTTTTCTTGTGGAGAGCTATGAGGAATGTACTTCCAACTCGCCAAAATCTGAGTAGGAAAGGAGTGCCTTGCACCTCGGCTTGTCCTTACTGTGAGGATACTGATGAGAACACTTGGCATGCGCTATATGGGTGTCAGAAGGCAAGAGACTGCTGGGTGGCAGGTGGTTTGTGGGATGTGGTGCGTGACACTATCCTTGAGAGGAGGCTTCTATGAGGTTTCATGTGAGTTGTTGCTGCAACTAACGGCGTCCCAACTACAGGACTTCTTTTGTATCATTTGGTGCATTTGGCGGTGTCGGAATGAGAAGGTTTGGAAGGATGAAGAACTCCGAGCATCAGTGGCCGTGAGAATGGCTAAGGATCAGTTGCATAATTGGCACAAGTCTAGGGAGCGGCATGAGCGAGTGGATTGGCACATCTCCAACCAGGTCGATTTGATATGGCAGCGTCCACCCAATGGCATGCTAAAATGTAACTTGGATGCGGCCTTATTCAATGAAGAGGGTACCTTTGGGATTGGTCTTTGTATTCGGGACAGTTCCGGGGTATGTAAAATGGCCAAATCGATGTGGTTTCCGGGTTTACCATTGCCAAAGGAAGCTGAGGCTGTCGCACTTTTGGAAGCGGCCAAATGGGTGCTTGAGGAAGGATTCACACAAATGGTCTTTGAGCTAGATTGCAAAGGGGTAGTGGACGATATCCTCAATTCGCAAGTTTATAACAATGAGATTGGAGCTATCCTAGATAGGTGTAGAGACTCTCTAAAGTTAGTACAAAACCATGAGGTTAGGTTTGTTAGGAGGCAAGCAAACTTCGTTGCTCATAGCCTTGCTAGAGCATCTAGGCTTTACGCTAGCCACCAAGTTTTTAATTCAATTCCCTCTTGTATTGATACGTTGATTATGAATGAAATGACTTAAGTGTGTTGCGTTCAAAAAAAATCTGACAAAATCGGATAAACTAATTAATAACAAATATGTTTGTAACTAAAAATGAATATGCTTTGATTTAACTTAAAAATTTGGTAAAATTATCGGTTAAAGTGTTAAATTACTAGCTAATAAATATAAAATAACATATTTATGTGTTTTTTTTATATAAATCATACTTTTTATATATTATTTATTTTAAGATAATTATGACATATGGTTGATGAAATGACATGAGGCATGAGAATATGTTAGAGATTAGGATATTTTTTTATTTAACATGTGGAGCGATGAGTTGATTAAATTGTAAAAAAAAAATATAAATGAAGTGTAATACTGAGACCCATTTAAGAACTCTAAAAAGTAAGGAAATAGTAGGAGATAAAGATGCTCTAGCAATCTCTCAAAGACAATTAAAGCGATAATAGAAAAGGACCAATTTGTTTTAATAAAAAAAAATTTCAAAATTAATGTGATAATGCGTAAAAAAAAATAAATTAATGTGATAAAATGATAATCTTTATATGATTAAGAGTTCTCTGCCATCGCCATGCAATGATGCAATAGCACCGGACCTACCAAAAACAGAAACATTGACCCTTAAAATTTTTGCTTCCAAATCCCAATATTCCGGTTTCAAAAAAAGGGGGTAAAGAAAGCCGGAAGAAGGTAAAAAAGGTAAGACAGAAGTGGGACTCATCCAGCAAACCGGGGTGAATGAACTGTTAAGGCAGAGGAATTTCTCACAGTAACATACCCTACGATGGTCTGATTGTTGTCCCAAAAAAGCTGCATGCGTCCCCTTTGTCACTACGCTAACTCTCGATTCTACCATGTGATGTTTCACTAGGGAAATAGCAAAAGAGAAACAGAAACAAAAACCAGGGAAAAGATAAACACCAACCTAATAGGAGGTAGATTAAGTGTGTGTTTATTTATGTGGTTATGAAAATTGATTTTGAATAAATTAATTTTGTAAAATTAATTTTTGGTTAGAAGTGAGTTGAAGGTAAAGTGATTTATATTTTAATATATTCCGTAAAAGTGAGTTGTGTAACACCCATACATTCAAACTTAATTGAAAGTAAGACATTAAACATTAAATAGAGATAAATCCAAGAGAATTTAAACTTAGACATTAAATCAAGTCCAAATACTACAAGGTTTTCTAATTCCGCTGCGGGAATAAACTTCATATTTTAAATATACATAATCATTTAAGAAGTCTAATACAAAATAGTAGTTTTTGTCTTAAACCACTCAAACTAAGCTACATAATTTAAAATACAACATAAAAAATCTTGGCATCTCAGATCTCTTCAGTCCTCTTGAGTCCCTTGCTTATCTGAAACAACAATGGAAAGGGGTGAGATAAAAATCTCAGTGAGTTCCTTCCAAACTTCTCACCATCTCTAACCGAGGCATATTATTTCCAAGTACTACATAAAACATGAATGCATAAAAGCATAAAACTTACAGTTCAACTTTCATAATGCGTAAAGCACAGCTTACTGATCCCATATGGTCAACGTTATTTGACTAGGACATTATGTTCCGGGTTGCATCGTATGCTTAGGTCCATAGACCCGATCAACGTAATCTACGGTATAACAGTTATACTTCTATAACCTACAAGGGCGTCCCACAAGTACATGGCTATACCGTCCTATCATAACTTACGATATAGCAGTCATACGTCTATAACCCACGAGTGGCGTCCCACATGTACATGGCTATACCGTAAGTATCCTCTTATGAGGAATCTATCATTAAGTCCTTTTAAATAGGCCTAAACATACTTTCATATCATGTTTGCATGTTTATAATGGAGTGAATAAATTAGGAAAACAATCTTTCATAGCCTTGATGATGAATAGGTAAACACTGATTCTTTAGAGCTTAGAATACCCAAAATCAAGTGTTCATAGCCTTAAAAGCCTTGAAAAATGATGAAAAACACAAAATTTTACAAGACAGGGCGCGTGTCGCCGCGTCACGCACTTTTGGCCTCTGCATTCTATTTCTCCGCACGTTGTGCAAGCCGGAGTGGCGCGCCACGCTCATTTCTCGCTGGGGGTTTTGTTTTGACGCGTGTAGGGCGCGCTTGGGGCGTGCGCCGCGCGCGTCCCCTGTAGAATTCTGCAGAAAATGCCTTTTTCATGGTTCCAACTTCCCCAACCTCAATATTTCTCAATTTAAGCCAATTCCAAAAAGAGTAAGACTCAAACTCAAGCATCAACAAGATAATATTGGAGAAATTATATCATTTAACAACAAGGTCACAAACAAGGCATGAATTAATGTCATCAAACACATCCACCATTTATCATTTTCAAACATACCAAACCCATATCATATTCTTCCCTAAAACCCCAAGCTAGAAAGCATGGAATTCACACAACAACGAAAAGGAAGATAACCCTAATGTGGATCTTATGGGTGCCCAACACCTAAGGTGCAAGAACTCACATAACTTCAAAGGCTTGAGCTAGAAGTGATGGAGCTTTGCTTGTCTTCCTTTTTCCACGTTTTTCCTCCTTCTCCTCAACTTAGGGCTTCCCAAATTCTTCACCAATGCTCAATCTCAGCTCTCTCTATCTCTTTCCCCAAGCAAGGATTTTAAGAAACCTCACTAGAACCTCTTTTGTTTCACCTAAAATCTCAAACCCTAGCCTCTCTCCCTCTTCTTCTTCTTTTCTCTTTTCTTCCTTCTTCTTTTTGCAGCAGAAAAATCGAGGGAGGAAGGGAGTGCAAGAGAGAGAGCTAATCGTATAAAGGGGAAAAAAGGAAAGAATAAAAGCGTTTCCACTTACTTTGACTATTCTACCCCTACCTTTCTAAGGTAGTTTACCACTATAGCCTTCCTTTTATCAATTTCTCTCATTATGCCACTCTTATTACACCCCATATCTTTATAATAACACCCCGTAATAAACTAGTTATAAATCAATTAAACATAGAATATGCCCATTTGACGAAATTAAATAATTAAATTAGGCGGGGTGTTACATTACTACCCACCATTTAAAAAAAATTGTCCTAAAAAATTAGACAAAATACATACCTATTTAAACAGGTGAGGGTATTGGCCTCGCATCTCCTCTTCCAGTTCCCAAGTGGCTTCTTCGAGATTAGATCCTCTCCAAATAACCTTAACTAAGGGAATGGTCTTATTCCTGAGTGTCTTGAAAGCTCTGTCCACTACTTGAACCGGGATGGGCTGAAATCTCAAATCTGATCTAATTTGTACAGTTTCATGATCCAAAGCTGGTATAGATCCGAAATGTACTTTTTGAGCTGAGACACATGAAAAACATTGTGCAAATTTGACAATGACGGGAGCAGGGCAATTTGATAAGCCACGGGACCGACTCGACTGAGAACTTGGAAAGGGCCGAGGTACCGAGGAGTTAACTTTTTGGCCTTAAGGGCTCTTCCAATACCTATGGTAGGAGTGACCTTCAGGAATACATATTCACCTTTCGCAAACTCAAGAGGTTTACGCCTACAGTCTGCATAACTTTTCTACCTACTCTGGGCAGTCCTTAACTTATCTCTGATCATGCGAATCTTATCAGTTTTCTTGAACAAGATCAGGACCTAACAACCTCTGCTCTCCTACCTCAAACCAGCACAAATGGGTCCTACACTTGCGAACGTAAAGAGCTTCATACGGTGCCATACATATACTGACATGGTAGCTGTTGTTGTAGGCAAACTCTATGAGTAATAGGTACCCATCCCAACTACCACCATCCTCTAGAACACAGGCTCTAAGCATGTCTTCCATGGTTTGTATGGTTCTCTTTGATTGACCATCCGTCTGAGGATGATAAGTCGTACTAAGGTCCAGTCTAGTTCCTAAAGCTTGGTGCAGAGCTTTACAAAACCAGGAGATAAACATGGGATCCCTATCAGAGACGACACTAGTAGGTACTCCATGGAGTCGAACAATTTCCTTAATATAGATCTTAGCTAACCTAACGGTATTGTAAGAAGTCTTGATGGGAAGGAAGTGGGCAGATTTAGTCAGTCTATCCACTATGACCCAAATACAGTCATAACTTGACTGAGCGCGAGGTACACCTCCCACAAAGTTCATCGCTATTCCTTCCCCTTCTATTCAGGAATTTCTAAAGGCTGAAGAGGACCAGAGGGCTTTTAGTGCTCTATTTTGGTCTTCTGGCAAACCAAACATTGCGCTACAAACACTGCTACATCATTTCTCATGGCTGGCCACCAGTACCTCTGCCTAAGTTCATGATACATCTTGGTGGAACCAGGATGTACTGAAAATCCACTCTTGTGGGCCTCTTCTAAGATCTGTTTCTTAATGAACTCATCTCTAGGAACACAGATCCTTTGATGGAACAAAATAGTGCCATCATCAGCTTCGGAGAAACCGGGCTGGTGTCTCCTAGTTTGTAACTCTTCATTTAGACTCTGAGTTAGTCTAATCTGACCCCTAAGGTCACAAGAAATTTCTAGGTGGCTTAACAAGAGGCTGTCCCCCGTGGAGAACATTCCTTAGTTTAGGTCCCTAAAGGACTCCAACAGCTCCATTTCTTTAATCATCATAGATGAAACATGAAGAGATTTCCTACTCAAGGCATCGACGACTACATTCGTCTTGCCAGGATGGTACTTCAATTCAAAATCATAATCTTTTAGGAACTCAACCCACCTCCTTTGTCTCATGTTAAGTTCCCTTTGATTAAAGAGGTATTTTTTATGATCGCTAAACACTTCAAATCGGACACCATATAAATAGTGCCTCCAAATTTTTAGTGCAAAAACTATAGCTGCAAGTTCTAAATCATGAGAGGGATAATTCTCTTCATGGGACCTCAACTGCCTAGAGGCATAGGCCACAACTCGTCGGTTCTACATTAGAACGCAACCTAACCCTTTCTTAGAGGCATCACTATAGACTTCGAAACCCAGGGCTGGGTCAGGGATCACAAGAACTGGTGCGGAAGTCAACCAGAGCTTAAGCTCCAAGAAATTGTTTTCACAGCTTTTATTCCACACAATCGGTCCCCCTTTTCGGGTTAACCTTGTTAGGGGAAGTACCAATTGAGAGAACCCCTGAATGAACCTACGGTAGTAACCGGTTAGCCCTAGGAAACTTTTGACTTCTGTGATAGTAATTGGTCGTTCCCAATTAAGAACTGCTTCCACTTTGCTGGGATCAACCGACACTCCATCTTGAGAGATGACATGTCCTAAGAACTTAACCTCACTGAGCCAAAACTCACATTTTTCAAGCTTTGCGAACAATCTCTTACCTCTAAGAATACCTAGTACAATTCTAAGGTTCTCCTCATGTTCTTGAGGATCCTTGGAATAGACTAGGATATCTTCTATGAAGACCACTACGAACTTATCAAGGAAATGCCTAAAAATCCTATTCATGTAGTCCATAAATACGGCCGGAGTGTTGGTCAAGCCAAAGGGCATAACCAAATACTCATAATGACCGTATCTAGTCCTAAAAGCAGTCTTTGGAATATCTCTGGCCTTAACCCTAATCTGGAGGTAGCCAGATCTCAAATCAATCTTCGAGAAAATTGAAGCTCCTCTAAGTTGATCCAGCAAGTCATCTATTCTGTGTAGTGGGTATTTATTCTTCACTGTGACCTTATTGATCTTCCGATAATCTATGCATAATCGCATGCTACCGTCCCTCTTTTTCACTAATAGGACCGGTGCGCCCCAAGGTGACACACTGGGCCTAATGAACTGCTTTACAATCAAATCTTCCAATTGGGTCTTAAGTTCTCTTAACTCTAAGGGCGACATCCTGTATGGAGCTACAGGGATTGGCCCCGCACCGGGAACCAAGTCTATAGAGAACTCCACTTCTCTTTTTGGAGGTAAGGTAGTTACCTCATCAGGAAACACGTCCAAGAATTCATTCACTACAGGGACATTAATCAAATCTAGGCTAACCTCTGTGGTTGAGGAAAGTAACATGATGTATCCTGCATAGCCCTCAACAAGACAATGATTTAACTGAGGAACACTAGCAAAAACGTCCAAACTAGACTCTTCAAGAGATGGCTGGACCTTTGGAAACTCTATTGTTTTACAATAATAGTTCAGGACAACTTGATTGGCTGAAAGGCAATCCATACCTGCTATATCCCAATTTTGTCCACTCATTTTTGCTTATTGAAATAATAGGATAAATTGTTGCTTGGACCATTTTTTTTTGCTTTTGCTAAGTTTTAGTTTTAGTCCTCTGGGTCTAGCTTGGGCCTAAATGGCTGATATACAATCCAAAGAAGCATAAGTCCAAAATACAAGCCAAAGTCCATTTACAAGGCCAACTCACAAAATCAGAATGAAGGGAAAAAAAACAAATAGAGCAGGGATGCGCATGGCATCCTGCTAACAACCAACAGCAGCAACAGCAACAAAGACATTTTGAGGGTGAAGTCAGTGTGCCTTTCTCCATGTTCCTAGCCTGTTTCCTATTTTTGCCAAGACCAAGTAGCTTTGCAGGCACCATCCTGCATCCTCTGAAATCTCCATCCAACAATTTTTCCCTGCTCCAAGCATTCCACCTGCACCACCAAAGCAAAGCAAAGAATTAGAGGCTCCACATTGGGGTCCTAATTCACTTGATTCAAACATAGAGAGAAAAAGGAATTCGCGGTTGAAGAAAAAGAAGCAGGGCAGTGACAACAGAAAGATACAGAGCAAAGCAAAAGTCTAGAATTGTTACCTGTGGAAGCCACAATCCTCCATCTTTCATAAAGCTTGGAACCTAGGTAATGCTTCAAGATGCATGTTGTTACAGTAATTTTTCTTTTTTTCCCTCTTCTTTCCCAAAATCCTGAGTATCATTCTGAGGTTGTAGATAGGTGAGAATCAGCAAAAGAATAGATAATAGAAAGAATAAAAAAATGAAAATGGAGAAGCAGATTAGAAATCAAAATGGAGGGAGGCAGTTTGTTTTTGAACCTGAGCAAGGTGTCGTCGCGAGCACCGTTGTGTGCCTCGGCCTTCTCCACCGCGCCGTCACGAGCACGATCGCGTGCCTCCTTCCTCCTCATAGAGCCACCGCCATCAACGCCACCCCCTCTCTCCTGTCACGCTCACTACCGTGTGCGGCCAAGGATGGTGAGCACCGACTGCTCTCCCGTTCTTCCTTGTGTCATCTCTTTTTCTCGCCCTTTTCCCTCTCTTCCCCCACGGTTTCTCCGCGGTCGCTCTCTCGCGACCTCCATCCATCACGCGCAAGGTCGTGTGCGGCCAAGGATAGCGTGCGCCGACCGCTTCTTCTTCTCCCTCGCGGCCGCGCCCCTCCTCTTCCCATGCTCGCCTCCCTTTTCTCTCTCTGGCACTTGAGGCTGCACTTTCTTTGCAGCATTTTGGGGCGCTAGGGTTATGAAACCCACTGGAGCCTTCCCTTTTGTTTTTTTATTATTTCATTTCATCCTTTCTTTTATTTTTTTATTTCTTATCTATTTATTAACATTAATATTATCAGTATTATTATTTAAACCCCTTTTTGTTTGTTTTTTTTCTCTTGGTCCCTAAATGGACCATGGGCCTTAGTCCATTCTTTCTCTCTTTCATTTTTACCAATTGTTATGGTCAATACATACTAATACTCATCCCTTTTATTTATTAACCACACATTTTTTTTTAAATTCCTCAATCTTTTTAACAATAAATATTAGTAGTGATTAAGCTAAATCTACTTTTGGTTTGGTCATTACGCAAACTTTTTTCGATGACTACTCCAAATCCTCTTTTGGTTTGGCCATCACAAAATCCTAATAAAAAATGTAATAAAATATTAGTAGTGACAATGCCAAATCCACTTTTGGTTTTGGTCACTACGCAAACCCTTTTCCGATTTCGAAAAATTTAAAATCGATGACTACCCCAAATCCACTTTTGGTTTGGTCATTACAAAAATCTTAATAAAAAGCCTTAAAATATTAGTAGTGATTATGCCAAATCAATTTTTGGTTTGATCACTGTGCAAACTCTTTTCAAAAAAATTTAAAATCGATGACTACCCCAAATCCACTTTTGGTTTGGTCATTATAAAAATCTTAATAAAATATCTTAAAATATTAGTAGTGATTACGCCAAATCCACTTTTGGTATGATCACTACGCAAACCATAAAATTTAAGTCACAAGTTGATTAATAAAAATCAACCAACACACAACCATTTTTTTTACCCAAGTACTACGTAGCCTTTGATTTCTCCTCTGCGCCCGGAGATAAGTAGGAGCAGGAGCCCACTCCTGTCAAGCACAAAAATAAACAACTTTTATTAAGTCCTCTTTTTTATCTTTGTTAATTCTTTTTTTTAATAAAAGGGAAATAGATATTTTTAGAAGTTAGTATAATTTTGCACAATTAATTAAAGGTAACCTTTTTCGAAAGGATGTCGTAGGGTGCTAATACCTTCCCTACACGTAATTCAATTCCCAAACCCAGATCTGATCTCAAGGACCATTTTCTTCAAAAAAGGGTTTTTTCCAATATTTTCCTTACAAAATAAATTATTAGTGGCGGCTCCATTAAACTCGAATAAATCCCTTCGGATTTTTCGGTCACTACAGCTGGAGACTCCACTGGGGACTTTTTTTTAGAGAGTCAAGCCTAAATAATTAATTGTGCTAAGTAGTTAACTTTTATGTTTAAATTCCCCTCATTTTTTTGTGAATATTGATATTTGCCGTGAATATTATGCATGTATTGAACCTTAGGTTAGAAGACTATATTTTGTATATTTTATTTGTTTTGCAGCTTGGGTAATTTTAGGTTGCCTCCATCACACACCTCACTTGCACATATTTTACACACACTTATGAGTGGGACCCTATACCCGGGCCCGAGTGCAGCTTAGGGAGTGAGATGTTGTTAGTGATAGTCACTTCGGAGCTATTTTCGACTTGGGTATCACGAGAAGCTAATCTAGAGTGCGACCATTTCGTGGATGCCCACCCGTAGGATCTTCTTCCTATAGGTGGTCACATTCCGAAATGGTACTTGGCTCTAGAGACCTTTGGTGAGGAAGTGTTAGTACCACCCGTGCAAGTGTTCACAAGTCAGATGACCTATAGGCCATTAGAAATAGAAACCCTCTAATTTAGAGTGACCTCATTTAGGACACAAGGAGGCAGTCTATACTTTTTGGTTGACCTTTTTAAAATTTTTCTTTTTCCAACTAGTATAGGCATCCCATCATTTACAAATGTTTCGACAAATGTCCCTCTCATTAGTAGCTGCATCATTCGGCACGTTCATGCATTCTTTGATTATTAAACATGATAAAAGTTAAACATGTTAAGGTACCAGTAGGTTTTGAACATATTGCATTCATACTCATTTCATTTCATTTTGGGTAGGTTTGCCAGGGAATCGTAAGGAAGAGCTAGCTTGTGAGTATTCGCGGCAAAATAATATGGGATCGAACAAGGAAACAGTTTCAAAAAAGCTCATACATGCCAAAGCAAATATGCCAAAAATACAAAGTTTAAAAGAATTCGGGAAGTTGCTAACAGGGAAAAACTGCATAGCCTTCAATGATAAGTATGGGAAGATTCTTTCTTTGATGGAGGTAGATGTACAAGTAGAGGCTATTACTGCACTAGCCCAGTTTTATGATCCTCCAATGAAATGTTTCACATTTCAAGATTTCCAAATGGTGCTCACTTTAGAGGAGTATGAGCAGATTTTGGGGTACTCTTTGGAAAATTCTAAGCCTTACCATTTTATAGGGCATTATCCCTCACACCAGACGGTCGCCTCAATTCTAAAAGTTGAGGAAAGTAAGTTGAAAGCCAACATGAAGAATCCAAATGATGTTGACGGCTTCCCACTAGCGTACCTAGAGGAGAGATTAAAGTCGTTATCTGAAGATGGGGATTGAGTTGCTTTCATGGATGTATTAGCCCTTGCCAAATTTGGGATTGTTCTGTTCCCACAAATAGATGACCATGTTGATTTTGTAGCGATTGGTGTTTTTATGGCAGTAAGAAACAGGGGCAAAAACCCAGTACCTGCCGTGCTTGCTGATACTTATTACATCCTTAACACCTGTCAGGAGAAGAAAAAGAAGAGGATATCTTGTTGCTTGCCTGCGCTCTATGTATGGCTTATCACCCATGTATTTCATGATGGACGAAGAGCAATATGCCCTATTGTTGATTCCAAATGGTGCTCTATGAAAACTAAGAGCAAACCAGAGTGGGCTCAATATTTACGCGACCTTAATAAGAAGAATATTCGTTGGTATCCAAAATGGCAAGAAGTGAACGAGGTAATCTACCAGTGTGGCAATTTCACAAATGTACCGCTCTTAGGAACGAAGGGTTGCATCAACTATAACCCTTCTATATCACTAAGACAATTGAGCTACCCCATCATGCATCCACCAGCGGAAGAGTTGATAACCCCTTTCAATGTGTATGAGATAAATAAGAAAGATACGGAAGAGTACAAAAAGATCAGGCAGGCGTGGAACCAAGTCATCCAAAAAAGGAAAGTGCTTGGGAAAAGAAGCATCGACGCCAAGGAAAGCTACCGTCAGTGGCTTAAAGATAGAGTTCAGGAAATCAAGTTACCTTTCAATAGCACACTCCCACCTGAGCAATAGACGCACGAACCTATCCCTATTACAAACGAAGAGGTGGAAGAACTCAAAGCATCACTGCTGAAGTCTGAAAGGGAAAAAGAAGGGTTGCAAGCAAAGCTAGAAAAAGCACATCAGGAGAACGGGAACTTGCGTTCGGAAAACACTCTTAAAGGGCAAGTCATCGAGAGGAGCAACAAGAGAGCAATAATAGAAGAAAAGAGCAAGCGTTATATAAAACTTTACCTGAGAGGTGCAAATGAACAGTTGGGGTTGCGTAATCAAGAGAGGGATAAGGCTATAGGTAATGCTTATATGTGGAAACAATTGTGGACAAAATCCTTAGTTGCTGAAAAGAATTTGCAAAAGGAGCTTGAAGGTTTAAAACAACATCTTGAGAAGGTGATAATCGAGTATGAGAACCGAGCCGAAAATGAAAAGCAATACAAAGAAGAGATAGAAGAAATGCTTGTGAAGTATCAAGATGCGCTGAAAAATGAACAAGAAGATGCAAATGAGTTGCGGGATTATATTGAATACCAAGAGAAGATATACGACGACCTAAAAAATGAAAACATGTATTGGGAGGATCGTTTTACAAAACTGGTCAGTCAGATAGAAAATCAAGAGCTCTTTATTGAACTGAGGAATGAAGACATACATTGGAGGGACTGCTTTTCAAAGTTGGCAAGGTTGGCCAATCAAGCGATCATAGATATCCCAAGGCATCTAGAGGAGGCTGATGCGGCAATGCACCCATTAAACACTCCAGTCAAAGTTTATGAATTTGTTGAATTTTGTAAGAATCTGATAGAAGAGTTGAGAGAAAAATCCGGTTGTCCTATTAAGAAGAAAAAAAGGAGGCTAATTGATGAAGTTTTAGTTTGAATGAATTGTACTCTTTTTCCTTCTCATCAATAAAGTATTTGTTACTTTGCTTATTGATCCCATTTTATTCTCCAAATACTTAATGCTTTTAAAGAAATAAACGGATAACCATAACAAAGCAATGAGGCTTACGGTTCCCTGGCACAAAATAAATAGATTAATGCATCCACATTCATTCATTTTTCTTTTCTTACATACTCATATCATTTTTTTAAATCACCAGAATAATTGAACAAACTGGTTCTTCGACGCCCTTATCGAACTCGCTCTCAATCAAAGATCATGGATGACCAAGAGATGAAAGATGACGTCAACCAGCTGTAGATGAGCAAAGTTTTAGAGCTTCTGCAGTCTCTAGGCAAAGACAAGACTGTAGATGGGGTATCTCCAACAGTGAATGATGAAAGTCAAGCTACACCTTCCCACCCACCTGGCTTCAGTCCCATGCAGGTTGCAATATGGTCTCAATGCTCAAGGGATGATGATACTTTTTGTAATTTACCCACATGGTCCTACACATTCACCAGCTAGCAACCCTCAGAATCAAATACCGCAATTCTCACTTTATGGTCTCCCACCTGGTTATACGCCACCTATGGCCAATGATGATTCTGCGAACCATAATCCTCAAGGCCCCCAGGTACAACAGTTCTCGCTATTTGGTCTCCCGCCCGGTTACACACCGCCAGGTGCTAATAATAACTCTGCAGAAACTGATTCCCAAGCACTTATTGTGCAAGATATAGCTCAGCCTCAAGAATCCGGTTCAGGTACTGAAACCATACCAGTTCAAAGCTCAACTCCTGTCTTCATGACATACACCTTTCCACCTGTTTATGTTTCACCCCATGTCGGGAATACTCAAGGAGTCACTACACCTGTAGTAAATACGCCTGTAATGACCCCTGTGGTGAATCCCCGACCATTTGGTCACCCCTATTATGTTCAAGGAAACCCATTAAATCCCCAGACTAACCGCGTTGCCTGGTCTCCTGCTATGGGGGGATCCAATCTGAGCGTCCCAGTTGGGAATCAATGGTCTGATACAAAGTTGCAAATCCTCGAAGATAGACTAAGAGCTGTAGAAGGAGTGAGTTATCTCGGTTCAAGTATTGCTTCAGATCTTTGTCTCGTACCAGATGTGGTCGTACCGCCGAAGTTCAAGGTGCCAGACTTTGACAAATATAAAGGGACAACTTGCCCGAAAAGCCACTTGACCATGTACTGTAGGGAGATGACGTCTTATACACATGATGACAAACTTCTGGTTCACTTTTTCCAGGATAGTTTAACATGGGCAGCGTCGAGTTGGTATACACACCTTGAGCGATCTCATATTCACTGTTGGAAGGATTTGGCGGATGCTTTTTTGAAGCAGTATAAGTATAACATTGATATGGCTCCTGATAGAATGTAGTTGCAAAATATGGCAAAAGAGACAATGAGACTTTTAAGGAATATGCCCAACGATGGAGAGGATTGGCTGCCCAAGTGGAATCGCCTCTGATCGAAAAAGAAATGGTGGCTATGTTCATGGATACTCTTCAATCACCCTTCTATAAAAAAATGATCGGAAGTGTATCGTCAAACTTTTCAGATATGGTCATCGTAGGGGAAAGAGTTGAAGGAGGAATGAGAAACGGAAAGATTGCCCAAAATTTTGCTGGAACCAATAATGGCAAGAGACCCCCGATAAACTTCGTAAAGAAGAAGGAAGGGGAAACCAATGCTATGATAACAAGCCCGGGAGGACAAACCCAAGGAAAACCACCCCAATTCTTTACCAATTTCCCACATCCTTTTCCATACCCCTACTTTCCACCTCCATACATTGCCGCCGCCTCTCATAACCCAACCCCTTGGCCAAACCAACTAATAATGCCCTTTCACCCACCTTCCCCCGTTTAATCACAAGCATAACTAGTTGCTCCCACCCAACCGGACCAAAACCAGAAACAGCCAAATGACCAAGAAAAGAAAGCAATCCAATTTGGCCCTATTCCCATAAGATATATGGATTTTTTCCAGCACCTCATCAGCAACTCCTTGGTCTCCCCGCACTCAATAAAACCACTTCAACCTCCCTTCCCAAGAGGGTATGACCCAAATACCAAGTGTGAGTTTCATGCAGGGGCAGTAGGTCACACAACTGAAAATTGCAAGGCTTTGAAGTACGTAGTTCAAGATCTGATCAATGCCAAATGGTTGATTTTTAAGGAGGATGGTCCTAATGTGGGTAATAATCCACTTCCAGGTCATAGGGTTCAGCAGTTAACGCCATTATTGAAGAGTTTAGGGATCAGCCCCTGATAACGAAAGTGGAAGATGTCCGTACTCCCTTGAGGATCATTTATGCCAAACTCTGCAAGTTCGGTATAATTCAGATGAAATATGATGAGAGGGACTTGTGTAGCTTGCATCCTAATGGCAATCATGGCACAGAGGAATGCGAGGAATTCAGGCAAATTCTCCAAAAACTATTAGACAGACACTTGATACAGGTAGGTCGTGTGAAGAAAGATGAAAACGTATTGACCCTTCAGTCAAGTGAACATAAAAACACGACCTTCCCAAAGCCATTGGAGATTTGCTACAATAAGGGGAATCTGAAGCCAGTCCTAGGCGTACCTAAACCGATAACTATTCATGTACCGACTCCTTTTCCTTTCAAAAACGTTAATGCAGTGCCATGAGATTACAACATGGAGGTCTTTGTGGACAATTCAGGGGCTGACTAGCTAAAAGCGACGTCTGGATCTGGCAATTCTGCTATCACTAACATCTCAGGAATCGGTGGGATGACCCGAAGTGGACGAATCTATACCCCTGTCGGACCCATGGGAAGAAAGACGCAGGAAGAAGACAAAGCTCGTAAGGGAAAGGATAAAGAAGAAGAGTCCATTGATAAAGATGTGGGTAAGAAGGCAAAGAAAGAAGAAGAAAACAAGAAAGTAGTGTCTGAAGAAGAGGCTTGTGAATTCTTGAAATTTATGAAGCAGAGTGAATATAAGGTGGTGGATCAGTTGAATCATACTCCTGCAAAAATATCTGTGTTATCACTGCTGTTGAATTCTGAGCGTCATAGGGAATCATTGATGAAAGTGCTAAATAAAGCCCATGTCACCCACGACATCACAGTGAACCAATTCAATGGGATTGTGGGTACTATTGCTGCTAGTAATTACCTTACCTTCACTGATGAAGAAATTCCAGTCGAAGGAATGAGGCATAACAAAGCATTGCACATCTCTGTGAAGTGTGGAGACTATATCCTTGCTAGGGTACTCGTCGATAATGGGTCATCTCTAAATGTTATGCCAAAATCTACCCTGGCAAAGTTGTCTGTTGATGGATCATATATGAAGCCCAGTACCACGGTGGTAAGAGCCTTCGATGGGTCTAGAAGAGAAGTTATCGGAGAAATCGAGCTACCTATACAAGTCGGCCCTCCCACATTTGAGGTAGTCTTTCAGGTGATGGAAATCGTACCAGCATACAGTTGCCTCCTTGGGAGACCATGGATCCATACAGCTGGAGTTGTGCCTTCGACCCTACACCAAAAGCTGAAATTTTCAATGGATAATCAGTTGGTGACTGTCTCTGGTGAAGAAGAGATGCTAGTAAGCAAGCCATCCTCCACGTGCTATATCGAGGTTGCAAAAGAAGCTCTTGAGACATCTTTTCAAATGTTGGAGATTGCGAATACCATCTTCGTGAGGGAAGGAGTCTTAATGAAGAAACCAAAACTGTCTGAAACTTCCATGATGATTGCTAAAGTTATGATGAAAGGAGGGTATCAGGCTGGATGTGGATTGGGAAGATATGGACAAGGGATTGTGATGCTGGTAGAACTTTGTCCATATCTTCCCAATCCACATCCAGCCTGATACCCTCCTTTCATCATAACTTCAGCAATCATCGTGGAAGTTTCAGACAATTTTGGTTTCTTCATTAAGACTCCTTCCCTCACGAAGATGGTATTCGCAATCTCCAACATTTGAAAAGACATCTCAAGAGCTTCTTCTACAGCCTCGATATAGCGCGTGGAGGATGGCTTGCTTACTAGCATCTCTTCTTCACCAGAGACAGTCACCAACTTATTATCTATTGAAAGAAAAGAAAAGGGGATAGCTAGATTGGAAGGTAGGGACCCAAAAGATGAGAGTATCCTTATATGCGACATCACACAAAGCTTTCGGAGTGGAGGAATGTCGAACTCGAATCAGATAGCAGCTATCAAAGACGATCGCAGTGCAGAAAATGATAATGTCAACCTTATCCACCCTTGCCCGCCGAATGAAGAACTTGGAACTTAGGAGATTGTTGAGTTTCCCATGATATTTGATTCAAGGTAATTATGTAATGCAAATTCTATTGCTCTGCCCAAGGCTTTAGAATAATTTATTGTCAAAAGGGCGCACATGTTTCATTTCAGTATCATTATCAATAAAATGCACTTTGAATTTTCCAATCATTTCTCTTTTCTTTCCTTTTCCATCTTTTCCATCTCTCTTCATCTTTTTCCATTTTCCATTTCGTTATTTTTAATTAATGCAGATCCAAAAATTATCTTTGAAAATAACGATGCCAGTAACTCATACTATAATTCTGAATACCCCATTAATCACACGGAGGAAGATAATGAGGACAATTGGGAAACTCCTCCTGAATTAATAAGGTTAATGGAACAAGAAGCTAAAGTGATTCAACCCCACGAGGAAGAAACTGAAACAATCAATCTGGGCACTGAAAACGACAAGAAAGAAGTTAAGATTGGCACCACAATGAAAAGCAGTGAACGAGAAAATTTGGTGAAACTCCTATTTGAATATGTTGATGTTTTCGTGTGGACGTACCGAGATATGCCTGGATTAGATAATAGCATAGTCAGCACAAATTGCCATTGAAACCTGAGTGCCTGCCGGTCAAACAGAAGCTGAGAAGAATGAAACCAGAGTTGTCACTCAAGATTAGAGATGAGGTAAAAAACAGTTCGATGCCAGCTTTCTGGCTGTAGCAAAATACCCTCAATGGGTGGCTAATATTGTCCCAGTCCCAAAGAAAGATGGAAAGGTCCGAATGTGTGTTGACTATTGAGATCTAAACAGGGCCAGCCCTAAGGATGACTTCCCTTTGCCACATATCGATGTCTTTGTAGATAGCACTGCTCAACACTATGTCTTCTCTTTCATGGATGGATATTCTGGCTATAACCAAATCAGGATGGCTCCCGAAGATATGGAGAAAACCACGTTTATCACTTTATGGGGAACTTTCTGTTACAAAGTAATGTCGTTTGGATTAAGAAATGCTGGGACAACATACCAAAGAGCAATGGTGGCTTTGTTCCATGACATGATGCACAAAGAGATAGAGGTGTATGTGGATGACATGATTGTTAAGTCCAAAACAGAGGAAGATCATGTTATTAACCTACAAAAGCTTTTTGAACGACTGAGGAAATATAAACTCTGGTTAAACCCAGCTAAGTGTAGCTTCGGTGTAAGGTAATTGATATTCATCCCAGTAAAGCTCCAGTTATCATATCGGTCCAATGGTATCCTTCGAAGTTTCGCTGGATCAAATGCAACACAGATGGTGCTGCTAGAGGTGCCCGAGTCCTGCGGCTTGTGGAGGGATTTTTCGTGATAGTGGAGCTGCTGCCCTCGGGTGCTTCTCTATGGCTATTGGTAATTTTTTTGCGCTTCAGGCTGAACTCCTAGGTGCTATGGTCGCCATTGAGATTGCTTATGTTAAGGGTTGGCACAATCTCTGGCTTGAGTGCGACTCTGCCTTAATTATTTCTGCTTTTGTTGCCCTCGGATTGTTCCTTGGAAACTTCGAAATAGGTGGTCAAATTGTTTACAGCTTACTAGTAGGATGAATTTTAGATTTTCACATATATACCGTGAGGGTAATCACTGTGCAGATAAATTAGCCTCTCACGATATTAGTCTTCAGGGATTTATTTGGTGGGATTTAATTCCTAATTTCATAAGGGAAGATTTTTTCCGTAATAGGTATGCTCTTCCAAATTATAGGTTCAAATAATTGTACATGGGTAAGGTTCATGCCCCCCATGATTTTGTCTATTTTTTTATTTTTAATAAATTTTGGTGTGCTGTAGATGATAGGTAGTGGCTGATGTGCCAACCTAGTTGGGATATCAGTTACTATTGTGATGCTTTTGCATGCCATTTTGCCTTAAAAAAAAGCTTTGGTGTAAGGTCAGGCAAGCTGCTAGAATTTATAGTCATCCAGAAAGGAATAGAAGTTGATCCGGCCAAAGTGAAAGCAATCTTGGAAATGCCGGCCCCTCGCACCGAAAAAGAAGTTCGTGGATTCCTAGGAAGATTGAACTACATCGCCAGGTTTATATCCCAGCTAACTGCTACTTGTGAGCCAATTTTCAAGCTGCTGTGTAAGAATCAGGAAACCAAATGGAACGACAATTTCCAGAAAGCTTTTGAGAAAATCAAACAGTACTTACAAGATCCACCGGTTTTGGTGCCTCCTGTGCCAGGGAGACCCTTCATCATGTACTTGACAGTGCTGGACGAATCAATAGGTTGTGTGCTATGACAACATGATGAATCTGGTAAGAAGGAACACGCCATTTACTACTTGAGCAAGAAATTCACTAGTTGTGAGACGAGATATTCATTGTTGGAACGAACGTGTTGCCCTTTAGCCTAGGCCGCACATCGGTTGAGACAATATATGCTATCCCAAACGACTTGGCTGGTGTCCAAAATGGACCCGATCAAGTATATTTTTGAAAAGCCTGCTCTCACAGGAAGAATTGCTCGTTGGTAAATGTTGTTATCCGGGTGTGATATTGTGTATGCTACTCAAAAGGAGATTAAAGGCAGTACCTTAGCCGAATACTTGGCTCATCAACCCGTAGAGGACTATCAGTCAATGCAGTGTGATTTCCCAAATGAGGACATAATGACTCTGTTTGAAGAAAAAGAATCCGCTAATAGTGAAAAATGGATCTTGTTGTTTGACGGTGCTTCTAATGCATTGGGACATGGGATTGGAGCCGTACTGATTCCCCCAGAAAGTCATTTCATCCCATTTACTGTAAGATTGTGTTTCGATTGTACAAACAATATGTCAGAGTATGAGGCATGTACTATGGGCATTCGGGCAGCCATTGAATCGAAGGTCAAAATTCTCGAAGTATATGGTGACTCGGCCCTGATCATCCATCAGTTAAAAGGCGAATGGGAAACTAGAGATTCCAAATTGGTTCCTTATCACGATCACATCAAAGAATTAACACAGCAGTTTGATGAAATTACCTTCCATCACATTCCCCGTGAAGACAATCAACTAGCTGATGCCTTAGCTATTCTATCGTCAATGTTCAAAATTAGTAACAGGGAGAACCTATCACTCATAAAAATACAAAGTCGTGATCGGCCAGCACATTGCCTAGCAATAGAAGTGGAGCCTGATGGTAAATCCTGGTATTACGACATCAAACGATACATCACAAGTAGGGAATATCCTTCGAGTGCCTCAGAGAATGATAAGAGGGCATTGAGGCGGTTGTCAATAGGATTCTTTTTAAATGGTGAAGTACTTTACAAGAGAAACCATGACATGGTACTTTTCAGATGTGTTGATAAAACTGAGGCAGAAAAGATTATGCGAGATGTTCACGAAGGTTCCTTTGGGACTCACGCGAATGGACATGCAATGGCAAGAAAGATCTTGAGGGCCGACTACTATTGGTTGTCTTTGGAGACTGATTGTTTTGGTTATGTGAAGAAATGCCATAAATGTTAGATTTATGCAGATAACATCCACGTGCCACCAATCTCTTTGAACGTCTTAACAGCACCATGGCCATGCTCAATGTGGGGATTGGATGTTATTGGACCCATTGAACCCAAGGCATCAAATGGACATCGCTTCATTCTCGTTGCATTTGACTATTTCACTAAATGGGTTGAAGCTGCTTCATATGTGAGTGTGACAAGGAATGTGGTTGTCAAATTTATCAAAAGGGATCTAATTTGTCGCTATGGCTTGCTAAACAAGATCATCACCGATAATGGGACTAACTTGAATAACAAGATGATGAAGGAGCTGTGCAACGACTTCAAGATCCAACATCATAACTCCTCGCTATACCGCCCAAAGATGAATGGGGCAGTTGAGGCTGCAAACAAGAACATCAAGAAGATTGTCCAGAAGATGGTAGTAACATTTCGAGACTGGCATGAAATGCTCTCTTTTGCCTTGCACGGTTATTGAACTTCGGTTCGCACCTCAACGGGGGCAACCCTTTTCTCGCTGGTGTATGGAATGGAAGCAGTACTTCCCATTGAAGTCGAGATCCCCTCGTTAAGGGTATTGATGGAGACAAAGCTGGAAGAGGCAAAATGGGTTCAGGCTCGGCTGGATCAATTAAACCTCATTGAAGGAAAAAGAGTGATGGCCTTATGTCATGGACAGCTATATCAGCACAGGATGAAGAGGGCTTACGAGAAGAAAGTTTGCCGTCGGGAATTTCAAGAAGGAGATCTAGTACTCAAGAAGATTTTTCCCATCCAAAAGGATTCTCATGGAAATTGGACCCCGAATTACGAAGGACCATATGTTGTGAAGAAAGCTTTTTCTGGAGGAGCCTTAATCCTCACAAGGATGGACGGTAAAGATCTCTCACACCCAGTGAACTCTGATCCAGTCAAAAAATATTATGTCTAAAAAAAAGCAAAAATGAGCTCGCTAGGTTGAAAACCTGAAAGGGCGACCTAGGCAAAATTTAGAGCGACCTGTTGGGTTGAAAACTTGAAAGAGCAATCCAAGCGAAAGTTAGGGTCTGGAAATTGGACAATAAAGTCGGCTGATGCATCAAGAGGCTCTTACCCAACCAGGGCAGTTTTATATATTTCCAGAAGTTGAGTAATGAGAATTTAAATTTATGGATATGGGAAGCTTGCACTGTTCCTACAAAGACGCAAATTATAAAAAAATCTGCCTAGTTATTTTCTTTTCTTTGTTTTTTCTTCTTCCTGCACGTTTCCTTGACTGAATTCTCGATGTACCTTCAAGTCTGTGTGACTTCAGTTCTTGTACACATGACTCTTCTTTGAATATCAAACACCTCCATTTTTCCCCTATAATCTCGTGTTTCCAAATATTGTTAGGCACTGAATTGTGAAACATGTGATGATACTGAAAAGCATTACGATTATTATATACATTCTAAGAATCACGAGGAAACGTCAAATCTCAACAAATAATTTTCAAAAGGGCAATGACAAAGGGATTACCTGTAAAAAATGACCAGCATTGCATCGATAACTTGCACTTCCTCCCAGTCGAATGCATAGTATGAATGAACCCAATGAACCTCGGTCCATCCCATATCTTTAAGTACTAGGGATCATACGGGCTGAGGAACCAGTGCAATAAAAATAGTAGTCGCATTGCATACATGCATCACATATCACCTATTCATGCCGCTTTGATATACAATCCAAAGAAGCATAAGTCCAAAATACAGGCCAAAGTCCATTTACAAGGCCAACTCACAAAATCAGAATAAAGGAAAAAAAAACAAAACAAACAGAGCAGGGATGCGCATGGCATCGTGCTAACAACCAACAGCAGCAACAGCAACAAAGACATTTTGAGGGTGAAGTCAGTGTGTCTTTCTCCATGTTCCTAGCCTATTTCTTATTTTTGCCAAGACCAAGCAGCTTTGCAGGCACCATCCTGCATCCTTTGAAATCTCCACCCTGCTCCAAGCATTCCACCTACACCACCAATCGCTCCTATAAATACAACAACAGAATAACAGAGAGAGGGAGGGGATTCGAAGAGGAATTTCTGAGATTTTCACCACTAAAGCAAAGAATTAGAGGCTCCACATTGGGGTCCTAATTCACTTGATTCAAACACAGAGAAAAAAAGGAATTCGCGGTTGAAGAAAAAGAAGCAAGGCAGTGACAACAAAAAGAAGCAAGGCACTTGAAGCCACAATCCTCCATCTTTCATAAAGCTTAGAACCTAGGTAACGCTTCGAGATGCATGTTGTTACAGTAATTTTTCTTTTTTTTTCCTCTTCTTTCCCAAAATCCTGAGTATCATTCTGAGGTTGTATGGGTGAGAATCAGAAAAAGAATAGATAATAGAAAGAATAAAAAACGAAAATGGAGAAGCATATTAGAAATCAAAATGGAGGGAGGCAGTTTGTTTTTGAACCTGAGCAAGGTGTCGTCGCGAGCACCGCTGAGTTCCTCGGCCTTCCCCACCGCGCTGTCACGTGCAGGGCCGTGCGCGCGCCGACCGCTTCTTCTTCTTCTCCCTCGCGGCCGCGCCCCTCCTCTTCCCTTGCTCGCCTCCCCTTTCTCTCTCTGGCACTTGAGGCTGCGCTTTCTTTGCAGCATTTTGGGGCACTAGTGTTATGAAACCCACTGGAGCCTTCCCTTTTGTTTTTTTATTATTTCATTTCATCCTTTCTTTTATCTTTTTATTTTTTATCTATTTATTAGTATTAATATTATCAGTATTATTATTTAAATCCCCTTTTTTTTTTCTCTTGGTCCCTATATGGACCATGAGCCTTAGTCCATTCTTTCTCTCTTTCATTTTTACTAATTGTTATGGTCAATCCATACTAATACTCATCCCTTTTATTTGTTAACCACACATTTTTTTTTAAATTCCTCAATCTTTTTAAAAATAAATATTAGTAGTGATTAAGCTAAATCTACTTTTGGTTTGGTCATTACGCAAACTTTTTCCGATGACTACTCCAAATCCTCTTTTGGTTTGGTCATCACAAAACCCTAATAAAAAAACGTAATAAAATATTAGTAGTGATAATGCCAAATCCACTTTTGGTTTGGTCACTACGCAAACCCTTTTCCGATTTCGAAAAATTTAAAATCGAGGACTACCCCAAATCCACTTTTGGTTTGGTCATTACAAAAATCTTAATAAAAAACCTTAAAATATTAGTAGTGATTACACTAAATCAACTTTTGGTTTGATCACTACGCAAACTCTTTTAAAAAAAAATTAAAATCGATGACTACCCCAAATCCACTTTTGGTTTGGTCATTACAAAAATCTTAATAAAATATCTTAAAATATTAGTAGTGATTACGCCAAATCCACTTTTGGTTTGATCACTATGCAAATCATAAAATTTAAGTCACAAATTGATTAATAAAAATCAACCAACACACAACCATTTTTTTTACCCAAGAACTACGTAGCCTTTGGTTTCTCCACTGCACCCTGAGATACGTAGGAGCAGGAGCTCACTCCTGTCAAGCGCAAAAATAAACAACTTTTATTAAGTCCTCTTTTTTATCTTTGTTAATTTTTTTTTTAATAAAAGGGAAATATATTTGTAGAAGTTAATATAATTTTGCACAAATAATTAAAGGTAACCTTTTTTGAAAGGATGTCATAGGGTGCTAATACCTTCCCTACGCATAATTCGACCCCCGAACCCAAATCTGGTGTCAAGGACCATTTTCTTCAAAAAAGGGTTTTTTCAATATTTTCCCTACGAAATAAATTATTGGTGGGGGCTCCATCAAACTCGAATAAATCCTCCGGATTTTTCGGTCGCTACAATACCTATAATTATGTCCATCCCCTCTAAGGGTAGACACACTAGATTTGCCAAAAATGTTCTTCCTTGAATTACGAGATGACAATTCTCGCACATCAAAGAAGTAGAAATACTGCCTTCAGCGGGTGTGTGTACATGCAAGGGAATTGGTAGAGAAGCAAGACACAACCCTAGTCTCAGTACACAATTACTGGAAATGAAGGAATGGGTTACCCCAGAGTCGTACAAAACAATTAGAGGTTCATCTTGGAGGAAACATGTACCTTTCATCAGATTTTCAACGCCCTTATCTTTCTTGGCATCCAGGATAAAGACTCTCCCTTGGGTAGGATCACTGGGCTTGGATCCCTTCCCTTTCTTGGATTGAGGACATTCCCTTGCCATATGTCCCGGCTGGCAACTTACGAAGCAAATATCTTTTCCCATCATACACTCTCCTCAATGCCTCTTACCACATATGGTGCAGTCATGATGTGGTCTAGTGTCATGGGTTTGTACTTGTTTCCCCTTATTTGACTTTCCTATAAGTCTCATGTGTTGAACATTCTTATCATTCTTCCTTCTTTGGATTCTATCACGTCGGTCCGCTTCCAAGGCCGCCTGTGCCTCCTCAGAGATTATACACTTTCCCACCAACTTTGCATAATCAGCTTCTTCAAACTGGGACACTGCATTTCTTAATTCAGGTGTCAGTCTCTGCTCAAACTGATGAGCCTTCCACTCGTCATCTTGGGTATGTTGGAATATTTGGCCAATTCTTCAAATTTGGCTACATATTCCCCCACTGACATGCTTCCTTGTGCCAGGTGAGCAAACTCTTGCTCCTTTTGCCTCTTAAGACTCCTTGGAAATTATTTCTCCACGAACATCCTCTGAAAGTTGGTCCAATCCAGAGGGGTCTCAAGAGACGCCGTGTGAGCCTTAGCTCCTCTCCACCATATTTCTGCTTCTCCTTTCAAGTAGTGAGAGGCAAAAGTCGCCTTATGTTCTTCTGTGCAAGCAATGACAGTGAATATCTTCTCCATTTCTTGCAGCCAGTACTGAGCTTTAGCCGGATCTGAGCCACCTTTAAAAGGGGGAGGACTATTCTTTCGGAACTCAGAGAATGCACGGTTGGGGTTCTCCAGTTGTGCTGCATTATTGGCTGGGCCGAATCCTCCTTGGAGAATTTGGTTGAGTAAAGCATTCGTTGCCTGGGATTAAGCATTGGAAGCTTCAGCTTGCTCCCGTAATGCATCTGCCATCACATTCCAACGATCACCGTCGGGTGGTGGTTGTCTTGTTTGTCTTCTGCCTTGTGATCCACTGGCCATAATTCTGCATACAGTGCATAAAACATTGAGTTGATCAGGCTCAATATCCTATAACATGGTACTTAGAAAGTCTAGCTAGTCAATCACAATAACTTTTAACCTACTACTCTAACTAATCACAGTCCAAAGGATTGAACTGCTCTGATACCATAATGTAACACCGATACAATCAAACTTAATTGAAAGTAACGCATTAAACATTAGATACAGATAAATCCAAGAGAATTTAAACTTAGACATTAAATCAAGTCCAAATACCACAAGGTTTCCTAATTCCGCTGCGGGAATAAACTTCATATTTTAAATATACATAATCATTTAAGAATTCTAATACAAAATGCTAGTCTTTTGTGTTAAACCACTCAAACCAATCTACATAATTTAAAATACAACATAAAAGATCTTGGCATCCCAGATCTCTTCAGTCCTCCTGAGTCCCTTGCTTATCTGAAACAACAATGGAAATGGGTGAGATAAAAATATCAGTGAGTTCCTTCTGGACTCCTCACCATCTCTAACCAAGGCACATTATTTTCAAGTACTACATAAAACACGAATGCATAAAAGCATAAAACTTACAGTTCAACTTTCATAATGCATAAAGCACGGCTTACTAATCCCATATGGTCAACGTTCTTTGACCAGGACATTACGTTCTGGGTTGTGTCGTATGCTTAGGTCCATAGACCCCGGTCAACGTAATCCACGGTATAACAGTTATACGTCTATAACCTACAAGGGCATCCCACAAGTACATGGCTATACCGTCCTATCATAACTTACGATATAGCAGTCATACGTCTATAACCCACGAGTGGCGTCCCACAAGTACATGGCTATACCGTAAGTATCCTCTTATGAGGCATCTATCATTGTCCTTTTAAATAGGCCTAAACATACTTTCATATCATGTTTGCATACTTTCATATCATGTTTGCATGTTTACAATGGAGTGAATAAATTAGGAAAACAATCCTTCATAGCCTTGATGATGAATAGTTAAACATTGATTCTTCAGAGCTTAGAAAACCCAAAATCAAGTGTCCATAACCTTAAAAGCCTTGAAAAATGATGAAAAACACAAAATTTTACAAGACAGGGGGGTGCACGCCGTGCGCTTTTGGCCTCTTTATTATGTTTCTCCGCGAGTTGCGTGTGCCTGATTGGCGCGCCACACGCATTTCTCGCTGGGGGTTCTGTTTTGACGTGCGTAGGGCGCGCTTGGGGCACGCGCCAAAAAATGCCTTTTCATGGTTCCAATTTCCCCAACCTCAATCTTTCTCAATTTAAGCCAATTCCAAAAAGAGTAAGACTCAAACTCAAGCATCAACAAGATAATATTGGAGAAATCATATCATTTAACAACAAGGTCACAAACAAGGCATGAATCAATGTCATCAAACACATCTACCATTTATCATTTTCAAACATACCAAACCCATATCATATTCTTTCCTAAAACCCCAAACTAGAAAGCATGGAATTCACACAACAATGAAAAGGAAGATAACCCTATTGTGGGTCTTATGGCTGTCCAACACCTAAGGTGAAGGAGCTCACACAACTTTACTTGAGCTAGAGGTGATGGAGCTTTGCTCTTCTTCCTTGCTCCACGTTTTTCCTCCTTCTCCTCAACTTAGGGCTTCCCAAGTTCTTCACCAATGCTCAATCTCAGCTATCTCTATCTCTTTCCCCAAGCAAGGACTTTAAGAAACCTCATTGGAACCTCTCTTGTTTCACCTAAAATCTCGAACCCTAGCCTCTCTCCCTCTTCTTCTTCTTTTCTCTTTTCTTCCTTCTTCTTTTTGCAGCAGAAAAATCGAGGGAGGGAGGGAGTGCAAGAGAGAAAATTGATCGCATAAAGGGGAAAGAGGGAAAGAATAAAAGGGTTTTCACTTACTTTGACTATTCTACCCCTACCTTTCTAAGGTAGTTTACCACTATAGCCTTCCTTTTATCAATTTCTCTCATTATGCCACTCTTATTACACCCATATCTTTATAATAACACCCCATAATAAACTAGTCATAAATCAATTAAACGTAGAATATGCCCATTTGACGAAACTAAATAATTAAATTAGACGGGGTGTTACAAGTTGACTAAAAAATTTGAGAGTAAAAATCACGTTTAGAGACAGAAACTACAAATCCTAGCTTTAAGTTAGAATCAATTCTACAGACAAAATCAATTATACTCGAGAACACTCAAACATATCAAAATCAATTTTATGTCTTTAGAATCAGTTTTGGCTCTCCCAAAAATGAATCCAAACATACACTAATACTCAATAAAAAAAAATTAAAAAGTGCCAAATTATAAGAGCCTTTTGGCTTTTTTATTTGTCCCATTTTATAAGGCCCATTTGAAGTTTGTCTGTAACATTAATTTTTTCCCCTATTATCCTTATTTAATTTACCTTTGTTTTAATCAACAAATTAAATGAAGTGTAGTCTAATGTACTTTTCTAATGAATTTAAGGATAGTTTAGGTAAAATAATAAAAAGTGTAGACAAATTTATTTTTGTTAACTACACTAATCACATTTCTTAGTGGGACATTGCTTGGTAGGAGAGATTTTACTAAAAAAACTCTTATAATTTGGGACGGATGGTGTACATTTTAAGGCAAAAACATTACTTAGAAGAACATTTGTCCTGGAATAGGTACTTGTTCCAAAATTAATCAATCATGGTGTTATCTTTCTCCCTAAGTATACTTTTTCCTAAGCATGAGACAATTTTTTCTATGATCCAAACTTTTATTGCAAAATTAAAAATGCTGTATAATGACAATTATTTAAAATGTATGAATATTACAATCACTATTTAAAAAATCTAAATATTTCAATGATATGTTAATGACATTATTAAATGATAATTCAAAAAAAAATTACCTTAATATTATGTCAATTTTAAACCCTTCATAAATATGAATGATTCGGTAATTTTCATTTTTTCCCCAGTGATAACCTAGCTAGAAAAATTAAAATTTAAAGTTAAATTAGCACAAAGCAACCAATATATTAATACGTTTCACTTTGAGGCTGATAAATTAATTAGGGACACCAGAACAAGAAGATGGAAAGCGAGAGTACCAGATGAGAAAACCACAGCTAAGGACAATAGTCTATCACCAGAAATGAGTACAAAGGAAAACAAGATATGACAACAAAAAAGTACATTCCTCAAAATAAATAAATAAAACAAAAAAGTAGAGTCGACTTTATAGTTAATGAAACATTGACTTAGAAGTTAGAACTTAATTTGGTTAAATTTCTCAACAAACGTCTATAAAAAGAAATATTAAAAGTATTTCACCATAACTAATTAAATAAACACAATATTAAAAAAAATTACATTAACTAATTTTAGTATATTCGATTTGAAGTTTGAACACAATTCAGGGCTTTCTTGGAAGCTATAATTTGGTCCCAGGTGATACTAATCTAGCTCGTCTGTGAGATGTTGTTGTTGGTATGGAGGGTGGATGACTTTTTTGTTTTGTTACGCTCTCACTCCGCTAAATTTGTTCTTCAAAGTTGTGCCTCAAACATCTGAGCGTGTGTTTGGTATCGCGGTGGAAATAGTATTCACCGTAAAAGCTACAACTAGTTGCTTCAAAGGCACTGCTGGTTGACACAGCTCGTTGGGTAGAACTCTACCGCAGTTCTAAACACATAGTGAGAAAAACCAGTTCAAAAAAAAAAACATAGTGAGAAAAACACAATATTGAAACACAAACGTCTATAGAAAGAAATATTAAAAGGATTTTACCATAACTAATTAAATAAACACAATATTAAAAAAAATTACATTAACTAATTTTATTATATTATGTTTGAACACAATTCACGACTTTCTTGTAAGCTATCATTTGGTCCCAGGTGATGCTGATCTATCTCATTTGTGGGATGCTGTTGTTGGTATGGAGGGTGAATGAGTTTTTGTTCTGTTTCGCTCTTGCCGTGTTAAAGTTGTTCTTCAAAGTTGTGCCTTGAACATCTGAGCGTATGTTTGGTATCGCGGTGGAAACAGTTCCAAACACATAGTGAGAAAAACCCCAAAACGTAGTTCTTTTCTAAATCCAGACACAATTGCCTCAGCAATGTTGTCGTACCACATTTTTTTTCACCACTGGCAGAGCGACCCCAATACACTCTTCGTATTACAAGTTGTGCTCTTAAGCCATACCTAAAATTAATGCCTTAAACAACTGAGAAAAACTCTAATCTGTTTGATTGCATTTTTTTTTTTGAAAACTGTTTTGTAAAATAATTTTAGAAAACTGTTTTTTAGAACAAAACATTAAAAAAACTTGTTTGATATTAATTTGAAAACATTTTTTTGAAAAGGGAAAAGAAAAAAAACTTGCCTGACAAACTTGGTTATCAAAGATGTTATGTTTGATTGTATTTTAACTTTTTTTTCCATAGTTTCCTTTAATCAAATGAATAAAACTTGAATATATTGTTTTAAAATTATATAAATAAAATAAAAATCAATCATATTACCAACTTATTTAAAATAAACTATAAGAAAACAAACATATATAAGATTGTAACGTGTCGGGCGACCGAGCCCATAGAAGTCTCAATCGACCACTAGCTTAGGATGACCAGGAAACGAGAGCTTCCAAATCCCCAAGGATAGTCGGTCAGTTATGTCTATGGCTCGATCAAGCTTGAGGATCGAGGGCCAATGCATTATACGACGCGTTCCCTCCACGTATGCCATCATAACCCTAGAACCCGGCTGATACCAGGAAAGGACATGTGTTATGCTTTTTGAGGCTCATACGACTAGGTAGTAATTGGTACGGAGATTCGTTGGGAGTTACCCTAACAGCCTCATGGAAGTGCGATCCACTACAGAGCAGACCATCAGGGGTCAATAGGGGACTATATAGAAACTCTCATGTCAGTTAGAGGGACTTGTTTTTACTACCTTACGTTTCTTGTCTTTAGGTCTCATTATACTATCGGCGGCGATACTCATATTCACACTCGTGAACAAAAATGAATACAAGCAGCCGATGTTATGTTTTTTGAAATTGAATAAATAAAATAAAAACCAATCATATTAGAGACTTATTTTAATTAAATTATAAAAAACAAACAAATAATATAATAGATGAAAATTGCATAAAGTGTTGCTCTCAATGTTATTACGAGCAGCCCAAAGATTCAATTCAACCTAGTACCTACACACACTTCAATCCCCATTTCCCATCACAGTGATCAAGAAACGGCGGACATCCCCACACACCACAATCGATCTCAATAAAATCGGTTGCCTTTGACCAACAAAAAAAATTGGTTTCCAAAAAAATAACTGTGATGTATTTACAAAATTGTCATTAAACTTGGGCCCAGTTTGTTGTGTAATATTTTTATATCGTTCTCTAATCACAATTCAACATATGAATTAACTATTTAATAGTAAAAACATGATGATTTTAAATTTGATTTTGAATTTAAATTTGAATTTAAATGAAAAAAATAAATTCACATGGCTTGTTATAATTAGTGAACAACACAAACAACACCTAAGTTTTTTTTCCTTAGGCTATGTTTGATAAAAATAAGTTCCAAGCTAACTTATAGCTAATAGCTAAAAAACTAACTAATTAAAAATATAAATATTTGATAAAACTAACTGTTTAACTAACTGATCAATATAAAATGACACAAAAGTACATATTTATCTTTATTTTGAATTTAAACACGGATAAAGACATCAACCAATTTAAGAGCCACTTTAAACGTACTCAGTACTCACATGATTGCCAATTTCAATGAGCTGGTAATTTGTGATGTCTTATATTGTTGAATTTCTTCTTTCCCAATTTTTTAACACAAGTCTTTTGCACTAGATTTCAAGAAGCAATGTGTGAACTAAAATATCTTCCAATCCTACCTAATTTGCATGCATGATGGTTTGAAATGATTGCATGTGTTCGGTATAGCCAAACAAGGGCCCAATCGAAGAGGCTTAATCTTGTATTGGGACTTGCTTCCTGCACCCCACTTATTTGCTTACCACACCCACACTCCTCTAAAAAATTTAAAAATTCCAAAATACCCCCACTCACTTTTTTTTCCCTTTTTTCTTTTCCCTCCCATCTATTCTTCCTTCTCCCTCCCATCCCTCCTCCACCACCGGAAAACTCACCGGAGCCACCACCCCCCAACACTAGAACACCTCCCCAGTGGCCACCGCGACCAACCCATTGACCACCAGAGGTACTTATGTTCGTTTTCGCGATTCTGATTTTTTCCGTAGAATGTATATGTTTCGGCAATTCAATTGCCGGAATACATTTTCAGCAGCTTCCAGTAACTAGCCGGAAGCTGTTGAAAATGTATTCCGGCGACTAAGTTGCCGGAACAAATCATAATTTTGGAAAAATATGCTGAGTTACCGGAAGCATATTTTTCCAAAATTATGATATGTTCTGGCAATTGAGTTGCCAGAATACATTTTCAACAGCTTCCGGTAACTAGTGGTCGGAAGCTATTGAAAATGTATTCCGACAACTGAATTGCTGGAACATATACAGTCTGGGGTATTTTGGGGATTTTAGACTTATTAGAGGGTTGGAGGTGTGGCCAGCAAACAAGTGGGGTGTTAAAGCAAGCCCTTCTTGTGTTTGCCTTTGGGCCTAAATGATCCACCATAGAGAGAAGACGAACAGGGGGAGTCCGACCATGATCTCTCAAGCAATTACTCCACGACTTGCGAACGTGTATCGAGCAAGGAGTGGAGAAATGCGACTCTGGCCATTCTGGGAATGTGATCCCCCAACCACGATAGTCACTACGAAGGAAGCAGCACACTATATGCATATATATGGGAAACTTAGCTACTCAAAGAGGACAGCTTACACCTTAGACTACAAACAGAGAGGAAATTCTTGTATTTGAGAGGTTTCTTTGTAGCCCTTAAGGGTCTGTTTGGTTCAAATGAAGGGAGGGGAGGGGAGGGAAGGGGAAGAGAGGGAATAGATTTAATTTGATTTTGTGTTTAGTTGAGAAGAGAGGAGGGGATGAAAGCTTTTGCATGTTTGGTTCAGGAAGGGAGGGGAGGGATTTTAATGAATTAATTTACTTGTATATCCTTATAGCCTTTTATATTATATTATGTATAAAGATATTTAAGTAATTTTTTTAAAATGATTTAATCTCCCCTCTCCTCCCCTCCAAAACCCCCCACTTTTGGAGGGGAGCTAAAATTGGCTTAGGAGGAATTTTGCTCCCCTCCCCTTGAGACGACCCCGTCCCATTATGTATTTTTATAATTCTTATATGCATGTCATGCTTTTCATACATCAACAAATATATATACATTATACAATTTGAGAGAGTGCGCAGTGCGTGAGTGTGGAAGTGACCACCAGTTGACTCATGCTTCTAGTCTTGCTTTCCCTGTTTGAAGTGATAGTGTGATTATGCAAAAATAAAACAGGAGATCAGAACACACTATTCACACCAATAATCGGACATAATAGTAATTAGAACTCATGTAAGAATAGGTTGAATTATCATATTTCTTTTATTATATTCTTTATGAAATGCGTCCTAGGACTCTATATGCCTACGTGGCCACAACTAGTAAATGACGACCCCACCTTAGCCTTTATGGTTAATAGCTACCTACCACCAGCTTGTGATGGGCAGGTTAAGTCAGTTGTCCATTCACATATCCCGCTCACCATACCCCTAAGAGTGCATCCCTGTTCCCCAACTTTGGCGATAGGAACAGGTGTCAGGGGCACTCATGATCGTCACTATGGACAATGATACAACAGTACCCCGTCAGGATGACCAGGCACTCCGACGTCCCGACAGGATGGTCGTGAGTCATCCGTCACCTGTAGACTTGTCGGACCCAGACTATCTTCAAGGACCAGCGTGTCCTGTACTGATTGTATCGTACCCACACTCTGGTACCTGACCTCGTATCATAGCCTATACGAATAGCGGTGGATTACAGCTTTGCACATGACTCTTACTATTTATTCTTTTTCCACCTTTTCATCTTAACTTATCATCTTTTGAGGGACTATACATTCAACAGCCTTGATGGGTTTTATCTATTTTCTACTTATATTTTTACTAACATGGTCATGTTATCATATTCTTTAATTATTCTAGTTGTGCTCATACATATACCATGGATATTGAAATAATACTGATTTAGAACACCAACAACACGCAAACATATCAGAAGAACATCACAGATATCATCTCATTGTTTATTTTACTTACCTAGCGTCGCTAAAGCGACTTACTGCCAATTATCAATTCATAACCTAATGTCTAGCCTATGGGTTGATAGACTAGCTGTGATCCCCATCGATCATCGTAGGTCACGACCCCTCTCCTGAGGTGTTGTATTTATCAACCCTCTAGTAGGGCTAAGGGCACCCTATACCTATTCTACATTCATTCTAATACTATATATTTTCTAGTGGATAGGGTTCTGTCTCCCTTACCTGGCTGGAGGACCTCTCCTTCCTTCACGCTCCTCAGGCGTCCCTCAGCCCACAACCCTAGAAGGCTAGTACTAGAGTAGGGAAAGGATTCTGAAGGTTTTGGTTAGTTAAATTGGGTGGTAGGACCACCTATTTATAGTGTTGGTAAAAGGCTCATCGCATCACGATATAGCATTGCGTCGCAAGGCACTGTCATCCTTTACACGTGTCAACTCGCGCATGGAGATGTTGTCAGGGTACGCTCGCGTCGCGAGCTCCCCCAGGTATACCCCGTCGCGTCGCGACGGTATTTTATTTTTAATTTGGGTTCTAGATTTCCCTAAGGGATTCTAGACCCTATTTTATTTTTATCATTATTATCTAAAAAAATCTATTTTATATAATACTTATTATCTAACTTTATTTTATTTTATTTATCATTTATTATTCTTTTTATTTTCTTTTATTATAACTCTTATATTTTCTTGAAAATATATATTTCTCTATATTTTATTTATTCTTATCATAATTTATGTTAAAAAATTATTATCCAATTATTTTTAAATATTTTGAAAATATAAAAATTCTTGGGATGTTACGTTACCATCCCCTTAAAATAATTTTCGTCCTCAAAAATTGGAGGTTGGGTGGTTAATATGGATCTTTTCTTTTTCTTTACTCGCTTGATTATTTCCATCACCTTTTTCCTTAAATTTTTTCCTCTTTTTATTTGATTTGTTAACCTTAAGATTTTGTGATGATTAATTTTAAAAATATACATTTATATTTAATGTATTTCCGGGTACGTAGTCATACTAAAGGTGTTTCTACCATTGTCAATTATGTCTAGTTGTTAGATTATCTTAGGGAGTCTTAGGATCATAAGTTTTTAGCTTCTTATTAATTTACAAAATTAAAATTTTTTCTAAATTCTGATACCATCGTGTCGCGAGGTGCTTTAGTGTAGTACCATCGCGTCGCGACGGTCCTTTTTCCAGAACGATAAAACACGCCCAGAAGGTCGCGCCATTGTTGGTGGTTCCAAGCTTTTCTCCTCCTCATTTCATGCTCTAATTCGCATAGGGAGACCAAAGATTCACCTATTTCATTTCTCTTGCATTAAGGTAACCTAAACTTTGTTATTTTTCAAAATTTCTTAGGTTAGTGTTTAGGATTGATTTTTAGATCTGGAAGTTAGAGAGAGTTTTTGAATTCCTTGATGATTGATCTTGCCTATAGAGTATTTATAGTTGTTAAGTTTGATTATTGGTAATTTCTAGTTTTGTTTGGATTTATTTAGATTATTAGTTGAAATGGGTATGTTAGAACTTAGTTGGTGCCTTGAAGGTGTTTGTTAAAAGTTCCAAATGGGTTTACACTTGTTCTTAGAGTTTTATTTCAAGTTTGTAGTCATTCTCCTATAACTTAATTGCCAAATTCTTCTTTTAGATTGTCCTAATACTTGTCCTAGGGATGAAATTTTATTCTTAGTTGTTGACACTTTAGAATTCATCTTTAAATTTTTCTCTAATTGTTTTTATAGGAGGAAATAGATATTAATCTCTTGTTTTATATCTAGCAATTCTTCAGGAATTAATGTTCTCGTGGTTTGTTAAATTTTGAGAGGTTAATTCTTAGAGAGGTTCTTAAAATTTTAGTTTATAGGAAAGACAGTTACAGGTAAGGTTGTAAAATTTAAAAAATTCTTTTTCAAAAAATCAAGATGTAAAGTTTAAATTTCAAGACGTAGGAATTATAAATTTTCATCTTAAAAGATTTTCTTTCAAAATTTTATAGGCCTTAAGATTCTAAAATTATCTGTTTAGTGTTGAGTAATAAAGGTATTGAGGATATTAAAATTTTTCCTAAATTTTAAATCTTAGCGTTAGGGAATGTAGTTTGTAAAAATTGAACGGATATGTTTTAAGGTATTTTGGAATAAGTTATAATTTTCACGTATTCATTTAGTTTGAGTTTTTATTTTTCATAGGGAATTATTTTATTTCTAGAGGTAAGTTAAATTTTCCTTGAAGTTTAGTAGGGGTTGAGTATAAAATTTTTGGAATGTTGGGAAAATTTTTCTTTTAAATTAGTGTATGAGGGTTTCTATTATTATTCTTATTGTTTCCTATTCAATAGAATGATGAGTGTTGAGTTTTTAATCTTACCGAGTTTATATTCTTGCAGGATGCCTTGTCGTAGTTCCAAGAGAATTCGCACAGGGCAGTCATTTGAGGAGAGGTTGGAGGAGCTCCGTTTTAGATCCTTGGAACATTAGAGAGTGTACTACTCATGTTTTGAGTCTCACGACATTTTTAGCGAGGGAGTGTTTAAGCTGGAGATGGGCGAATACCCAGAGATTATTGGGGAGTTTCAGGAGAGGCAGTGGATGAGCCTGCTGGATCTCACTGGAAAGTTCAGTGTGGAGGTGGTTCGAGAGTTTTATGCAAACGCCTACCTTCCTGCCGGTACGGCCCTGACCTACAGAAGCTACGTGAGGGGCGTGGAGATTGATTTTAGCCCAGGTGCCATTAGCACTTTGTTGGAGATTCCCTTGGTTGAAGGCTGCTATTTTATGGAAAGGTTGAACCATCCTACTAACCCGACTGCTATGGCTGAAGCACTTTATAGGCCAGGAGGTGATTAGTTTAGGTCGGCGGAGGGAGTCCGCTCAGGTTCAATGTTAAGAACCTTACGCGGTTGGCTCGAGCTTGGGCTTTATTCATGCATTACTCCCTTCTTGCCTGCACCAACAAGAATGACCTTACAACTAAGAAGGCAGAGCTAGTTTACTCTATCTTGGAGCATGATCCTATTGACATTTGCAGGGTGATTGCAGATGATATAGGTCGTTCTGCCAAGAACAAAAATTGGTTAAGTCACCCTGTTCTGATTTGCAGACTCTATCAGTCTTAGGGAGTGGAGATGCAGACTATGGATTCGATGGGTCGGGCCGGGTCGTGAAACCAATTACTAGGGCCACTATTGATGAATTTCCTAACGGGCCAGTGGAAGTGGAGCAGCAGCAGCAGCCACAGCAGGTTGGGGGTATTCCTCCAGTAGGATCGGGGCAAATCAGCTGTTGGCTCAGTTGCTGGAAAACCAGGCTAGACTGGAGGCACTGGTTTTATAGAGCAGGGATAAGGTTAGGGTAGACATAGCTCGGCTGCAGGATAAGGTTGACAGGCTGGAGGAGCATGTGGGTGTCTGGGTATCTACCCAGGATTTTGATATTTGATCTTTTTTTTTATAGTTTTTATGGACTTTTGTTTTTATGATTTTAATTTTTCTGGGGTGGATTTGATTTCCCTCCCTATGGTTTGTATGACACTTACTTATTTTATGGTTTAAGTTTTCTATTTCTTGTTCTAGCAATAACACTTTATCTTTATCGAATCATTTATCAACACCAAAGAACATTGGTATAAAACACATTAAAACATATTTTATATATCACACGTCATAGAACACACTGTCAAACATATATACAGAGCAATTTATACATATTCACATATCATTATGCGTTCATACACATCACTCTATCCCGAGGAAGTTCATCAGTTATTTCCCCACCCGTTCTATTTCTTCTTGCAGAGGGACGGCTTCGGCGGTTGGCAAGGTGATGGATGAGGTAATGGAAATGGGATGGTTAACTTCTAGGTTTCGTCTTCGTGGAGGAATGTTAGGTCTTCTCTGTCTGAAAGGAAGGGTAGGATCACACTCACCAGGTTCATGGGTGGGGTCTACACACATATAACATCTATTGTCGGTGTCCTTATAGTCAATAGTATAATGGTTGCCACCACAATTAAAACAATAGTGGTAGGTGTTGTGGCTCAGGCAAGTGCACCTGATCGTAACTCGTAATAATAGTGGAGTATATTTAAGACTCCGAATGTCGAACCCACAGGGAATGCGTGAGTACCAATGACTTAAAGGATTCTATTCTATTAGGCTAGCAAAAGTGTAATGAAAAAGTAGTAAAAGTTGTCACGTAATTAAAGCAATAATCAAACTAGATGCAAGAACGAATTAACTATGTTATGGGAGGTCTAGGGGAACCAGGTTCACCAATACTCTACTCTTGAATTCACTAAAGAATTACCACGAGTTCTCTATTATGATTGAAAGCTAATCACCCACTCTAAATTACTAAGAACTACCTAGCTTGTAATAGCCTTCCTCCTAACTAATTAATTCGTTTAGTCCAAGAACGGAATTAAAGGAAAGAACATTAAGAACAGGTGGGTTTGTTAATCTAATAACTGATTAAAAACAAGCACTAACCTATCCGGCGTATAATGCGAGTTCTTTTATTCCTAGAGATATGTTAACTAATTATGATTCTGTTACCACAATTAAGCTAACTAATTAAAAGTTGATCAGGCCTTATAGGATTAAGCATACTAGGGATAAAACATTCAATCAATTAATAGAAACACATAGAATTAAATAGATAAATATCAAAAGTATTATAAAGGATCCCCCATCACCCTTAGTGATGGGTTTAGCTACCATAATCAATGATAATAACATAAACACAATCATAAAACCATATGAATCCATAAAAAAGAGAATAAATCTAAACTGGGACACCCTTGCGGTATGACGACGGTCCTTAAGCACGTTCTTCGCATCCTCACAAGCTCTGGTAGCGAATCAGGATTGGTACCAAGCTCCAAGGAAACACAAATCAACAGGAAAGGCAAGGAATTGATATAAACTCTCAAAATGGGGGCTCTTGACTTGAGAATTCGTCAAAAGGTTCTCAGCATAGGCTAAGAGGGTCTATTTATAGTGTTGGATGCGGATTAGGTCATCTGGCTTTCAAATCTGCATATTATGGGACGGGGTACGGCTGTACCGGATATATACACGGTCGTACCAAACTTTACTTGTGATGTTGGCCCGTACTTGTGCGTGTTGCACTCCCTGACATGATCTGCGTACGACCGTACTGTATTTAGCACGGCCATACTGGACTTTTTCATCGGCGCCAGGTGGTACTGACCAAGGGGGTACGCCCTTACTGAATTTATGACTTAGGTACGGCCGTACTGAATGACTGTCAGGCCGTACCGCTCGTCCGGTAGTGCTAAAACTCTCCAAAACTTGCCAGTTTTTAGTCGATTCTCGTATCTTTTGTTCTGAGTGGTGTCTTTATGATAATTCTGCAAAATAGGACATAAATGAGTACCTTTGTGCTTTGAATAGTGCAAAATGATATGTTTAAGTACTAAAAATGCCCTATAAAAGTAGACAAATTGGTGTGTTAACACATCCCCACACTTAAGCTTTGCTTGCCCTCAAGCAAATTACTTGGATAGCTATAGTAAGAGAAACTATTTTCACTGGATAGGGACAGAAATATAAGTATGACAACAAAGTGATATCATAAAACATGCCAATAAATAGAATGCCCAGTTAGATGTGTAACTTCAAATAAGTCAATAATCAGTGATTTTCAAGTCACACTCTCACCAATCTCAAAGTGTTTAAAGGCATAGTCATTAATGCTCAGATTTTTCAAATGAAGTGACATTACCATAGGCTTGTACATTGACCAAAACTCTACTATTAGAATCTATTTATCATGCAATAGAGGAATGAGAGTCTTTCATTGGTTGTAATGGGGCCAAGGTAATAATGTCAGGTATGAGAAAAGAAAGAAAATGTCATGCAAAGGGTCAGAAACAAATCAACCAAAACAAGCAACTTATTTATTTTTCACTTTAAAAAGCGGGCAAAAATCCCCAATTTTCAATCAATATTTTTTTTCTTGCAATTTCTAAAGGCATTAGCAAGATAAACAATTATAATTCTTTTTTTCTTTTCAATGCTTTTTCTTTTCTTTTCCTTTCCTCCTTTTATGCATGTATGCATCAATTAACCAAGGGGAAATAAATACTAAGCCTTCTTTTTGTAAGCACATATAAGGGATTCAAAACATTATTCTTTTAATCTTTGCCACTAATTGCTCTTAAAGAGAATTTTCTAAGGTTGCCTTCACAGAATATAAATAATAGTAACAAGAAGGGTACCAAAGAAATTAAATAAAGTACTTTTAAGCACAAAAGTGGGCAACTAGTGGTACAATGTGTTCAAAATAGAAGTGGCCTGAAAAATTCCTAAAATTGCCCTTTCCAAATTCACATGAAAATAAACTCAGATTCACTTTGTAATGGTCTCAGCACAAGTTCTAGAATGCACATTCATAGAAAAATATCACTCAAACAAAGAAAAGAGGCAAAAACATGATGTGGCCTCTTGTTTCAGGTTCAAATCTCACATTTAGTAGTTTACACAGAGATTTACAACTCATAGAACTTCAATGCTAATTTTCAGCAAATTACAATACTAGCAATAGAATTAATTCAATTACATGTTGTCAGAAAAAAAATTTGTAGCCCCTAAATAAGCGAAAATTTAAAGTTCTTCTATAATTATAAGTAGTAAGCACAGCCAAGTAATGAGCACAATATAAAATCCTTCCCCACACTTATTTCTCGCAGTGCCCTCACTGCGACTAAGTTAAAGAAAGCACAAGAAGATAAAAGAAATTGAAATAAGTGCAAGAGTAAAAGAAGGTGAAAAGAGACTCCTCTCTGATAAATATCACGAGCAAAATGGATGGGGATATGGGCAAAATATGTTGGTTCCTTTCGCAATACCGATGAAGTTGGTAAGCGGGCGGAAGAACAGTGCATCAGAAAACTCAAAAGTTTAGAAATAAAATAAAAAAGAAATAATAATAAAATAAAATAACAAGACAAATTAAAACAAAAAATAAAAATAAAGTGTATCCTGCTAGCGTGCTAATATTTATACATCTCTTTTTAATACAAAAGCAAAAGCCTAGGTACTAAAAGAGAAAGAAAAATAATCCCGCATCACTCGACAGGACGGTAAGGCAGAAGACGCTGAAGGTGCTCCAAAATAGCTTCCAGCTGCTGGTCCACGTGGGTCCTATGCTCCAGAAAGCTAGACTGCATTTTGCCGAGATGCATCATGACGTCCTCGTAGGAGTGGCCCTGTGCTGCTGGCTGTGGCTATGGTGGTGGTGGTGGATGCTCCTCTGCCAAGGGCACAAAATCTGCATCCTGGTCCTGCTGCAGCTCCTGCTGCTCCTCTGGTCTGACGACCTCATAGTCTCCGTGCCCCAATCTCAAAAGAACACCAATGTTGTAGAGAGTCACAAGTTCAATGGTCTCCATCTCAATGCAGGTGGCACCTGCTCCAATGCGAACTCCGAGGTGGGCTGCCAGAAGTGAGATGAAAGAACCCAAGGCTATATGTCTGGTGTTCTGGGTCTGAAGATAAATGCCCAGCTGGGTGCACGTCCACAAGAAAAACATCTCGGTGTTGCAGCGGCGTCCCTAGGTCATGGCCCACAGTAGACATAGGCCTGGCCAGGTGACTGTGCTGTAGCTCAAGGCTCTCCCGTTAATGGAACAGGTAATCCATCTGTGCACTATTCGTACAACTAGGTCTCTAATCTTGTTGGCCTTGGCGTGGCTGGGAATGTAATGGGCATCCCTAGTGAGAGCTCTCCAACTCTCTGAATCCTGCCACCCCTCTGGGATCTCCAGAAGTGCCTCCAAATAATCTGGCGTCTGCACTGTCTCCGCTGTCTCGAATCCTAGTCCGATGTTAAAATCGGCCAGGGTCATCTCGTGGTGAGTCCCACGGAGCCAAAAAGTGCCAACCAGATCCTGCTCTGGCTCATCCTCTAAGTCTGGGTGCTGGGGCTCCCTGTCCCTTATATGATAGCCACATGTGGCTAGGGAAGTCTAAGACAGCCTCCACATGTGTGGGCTGTCTGACTGAGGTTTCCTGGAGCCACCTAATCCTCTAAAGCAATGCCTCCACTTCCTCTCGCAGGCCAACCTGCTGGAGGGCTTCGAAGCCCAAATATCTCTGGGTGTGGGCGTGGAAGTCCCGCAGCTATATGTATTGCTCCTTATGCTGTTGTGGGATATAATTAGGCACGACCTTAAAGGCACGTGCTGCTGCAGATGAAGAGTCTTCGCTTATTTGGCGTTTAGGCATTTCCTGCAAAAATAAAATAGGAAGAATTAATTATTTTTAAGCGAAAACTGCATTGGGTATGGCCGTGCTTCGTAAGGTACTGCCGTACTGTATCTCTATGTACGCCCAAATTTAAAAAGGTCAGTACGGCCAGACTTAATGCACATGTACGGCCGTACATTGCCATATGTACGCCCGTACCTATGGTCAGTCTTCAACCCTAAGGCCGCCAGTACGGCCTGATCTTGGTGGGTACGGTCGTACTGCGCTACGGTTTTATGAAAAATCTACCCTATGATAATATTTTCCCAATCTTAAGCCTAGATTATAAGTCTCTAATCATTCCTAGGGTCTCTAAGCATGCAAAACCTAGCCCAAACTACTCCTAAATTGCTAAAGTTAGAATTCAACAAAACTAAAAACCTAAATTAACTAAAAACTCAAAACAACCAGTAGAACAGACAATCAATCCAAGAAATAGGGTTAGAATCAGTACTTGGATGATCTTGTGATAAAAATGCGAAGAAATTGAGAGAAGAGGGTGCTTGAGTGGAGAGGGTTTAGGCATACGAGGGTATGTTATGCCTTTACCTTTCTCTCTTTACCTTAAATATTCAGCCTCTAGACACGGGGTACGGTCGTACTTGGTTATATGTGCGGTCGTACCTGTCTGTTCTCCGCGTTTCTCAAGATGAAGCCGTGTGGTACAACTGTGTCTGATGTAAGGTATGCCCATATCTACTGGTTTTCTAGAAAATTTTTGTTTTTTCAGAATATTTCATTTTTTTGTATTTTTAATAATAGTAATAATAAAAATAAAATTCACAAAAAAATAAACAAATAATAATAATAATAATAATAATAATAATAATAATAATAATAATAATAATAATAAAAACAAAAGTGTTAGTAGACACATGTTGCCTCCTGATAAGCGCTTGTTTAACGTCCCAAACCTGACGGTTCGGAGGACTTAGAATTAGTCCTCAGCTGGCAATGACCCTTCTTTGACCTTACCTTTTTTTTTCTCACCATTGGGAAAGACTGCAATGTAATTACCTTCCTCAGAGTGGTCCATCCAAGCAGGACATGAGCATTTTTTTGGTGGGTTCATTGTGTACCCACAGTCTTCACAGATATAAATTGGCTCCCTTATGATAGGTGAAAATGTCCTAATAAATTTCTTTACTAAGTCATTTCATGTCTCTATTTCTTCAACTGGTAAGAGATATAGCCATAAGTTGACTTCCTCATCTAATGAGAATGGGAAAATCATTAATTTTGCTTCATCTGGAGACAAGTTCTCATATTTTGCTTTTCTCATCTTCTTGCAGAACTGTCTTATGTGCTCAATAGGATCTTGCCGTGTTGTTTCCTTAAATTGTAACTGTGACACCTCTGAGATAATAGATGGATCTAATTCAAAACCAATGAATTCTTCATGAGTGTCATCCTTTAATAGTTGGAATCCTTGGATATGGTCCACTTTTTCCTCCACTGTAAGTTGGAAAGCCCTTACAAATTCTTCCATTAATTCTTCCCATGTTGAAAAGTGAAATTTTGGGTATATTGAGAACCATTGCTTAGCGAATCCTCCAAGATAAAGGGGGAATAACTTAAGTCTTATTCTTCCTGCGGTGGTTCCTACAAAATTGTTAGTCTTGACAAAGTCTTAAAAATTCAATATATGAGGAATAGGATCCTCTTCATATAGTCCTTTGAATTTAGGCAAATAAAATGCTTCCAATATCAAGGAAGGGGTTATGTCTTTATCCTGCTCAAAAGAGTTGCTATCTTGTTTCTCAACTTGCTCTTCTTTTTCTTTTTAATACTTATTAGCATTATAAGTATTAAAAAATTTCTCTTCATCCTCAATTCTTAAAGCCATGGTTCCCTTTTTCACTTGAATGGTAGCATCTGCAGTTGCCAAAAATGGTCTTCCCAAAATAATAGGGACATCTATGTCTTCTTCCACATCCAGAACTACAAAGTCAACTGGGAAAATAAATTTCCCCACCTTAACTAGCATATCCTCTATTATCCTTCTTGGGTAAACAAGAGTTCTGTCAGCAAACTGCAAGAAAATATTAGAAGTTTATGGTTCCTACAAATTTAATTTTCTAAAAATAGACACATGCATCAAATTAACACTTGAACCCAAATCACATAGTTCTTTAAAAGAGTTATTACCAATTGAGCAAGAAATAGCAAAGGTTCCTAGATCTTTAAGCTTAGGTGGTAATTTATTCAATAACATAGCATAGCAATCTTCATTTAATTTAATAGTCTTTACCTCTTCCAATTTATTTTTGTTAAAAATTATTTTCTTTAAGAACTTAACATATTTAGGCACTTCAGAGACAATTTCAGCAAAGGAAATATTGACATGCAATTTTCTAAGTTTTTCTAACAATTTCATTGCTTGCCTATCCTTATAAAAATCTTTAGAACCTTGGGGAGAAGAGTTACTTACCTGCTAAGGCTCAGTTTGAGCCTTCTCCTCTTTTGGTTCCTCCTTTGCCGTGAAGATTGCATTGCACTTCTCATTTGGATTTGGTTCCACTTGACTTGGAAGTGCTCCTTTTACTCTTTGATTCACCACATTCAATAAGGTTGCCATTTGTTTTCTCAACGATTTCTGATCTACTGTGTTAGTAGTTACTATCTTTTCCAAGTTATTGAATTTTTCAGTCATTTGTCCCATAAAGTTATTGATGTCATTTTCACCAGGACTTCTATAATTCTGAGCACGATTCTGTAAATGTGGAGGTTTGTAAGTATTCTGATTTTGATCTTGTGATCTTTGTTGACCTCCCCAAGAGAAATTAGGGTGGCTCCTCCATCCGAGATTATAGGTGCTTGAGTAGGGGTCATTATGTTGCTTATTTCCAACAAAATTCACTTCCTCGGTGCAATCCTTAGAGTCATGACTTGTTACTCCACAGAAATTGCAAGATGCCTTGGTTGCCTTGGTTTCTATAGCCTTAAGTCTTTCTTCAGTCTTCTCCATGAAACCGGCTAAAACTCCCATACACGGATGTCCATGCCTTTGCATAAATTTTAACATAGCTTTTTGCATCCCTGTCTTTGGGTCAAAATCCTTTTGTCCCACAGCATTGAATTCTTCCATTTGGCCTTCAATTGCCATGCTTCCCCAGTCATTATTAGTTGAAATTGCATTGGACTGTGTTTGCACTGCCATTAAAGTCTCTATCGTTTTAGTCATTGCCTCCAATTTTGCTTCAAGAGCTGTGTTGGCTTTCACTTTATAAATTCCTACTTGATGGTTCTATATTCCAGTTTGTCAGTCACTTACTGACCACTGAGCATTATTCTGAGCCATTTTAGTCATTCTATCATAAACCTCAGTGGGTGTCTTCTTTCCGAAAGATCTTCCATAAGCAGCATCAACAACACCTCTTATTTGCATGGTAAAACCATTGTATAAAATCTAGACTAGCTGCCACTTGGTGAAACCATGATGAGGGAAGCTTCTAATTAAATCCTGGAATCGCTCTCATGCCTCATGCATTGATTCTCCTTCATTCTGAGCAAACCCAGATATTTCAGCTCTCAGCTTTGCAGATTTTGCGGGAGGAAAGTACTTATTTAAGAACTTGGTTTTCAGGTCCTCCCAAGTAGTAATAGAATTTGGTGGAAGTGAATCTAACCATAATTGTGCCTTCCCTTGTAGTGAGAATGAGAACAGTCTTAACTTGATGGCCTCCGGTGTCACACCATGACACTTGACAGTATTAGCAACTTTCTGAAATCTCTTGAGATGAGCATTTGGATCTTCAAAAGGTAAGCTAGAGAATTGCACTGTAGATACCATAGAAATCAGTGCTAGCTTCAATTCGAAATTTGTGGCCTCAATTGCCGGATAGTTGACGCTGTCTGCCACATCCGTAGTTGGAGTGAAGTACTTTTCAACGTAAGTTCGTTATCCATTGTTGGTTGTTATCTTCTCAACAATCTAAGTGTTCTTTCAATTTCAGGATCGAATATCAATTCAGGATGTTGAGACCTTGTCTGCATACACTAAAGGAAACCAAATTAGAATGTCCTTAGAACCAATTAAAAACAAACAGAAAAAATAACTAAATAAAATAATGCCTAATGAAAATGAAATCTTAATTCAATTAATATCGCCAAACATTCCCCGGCAACGGCGCCAAAAACTTGTTGCTGCTGATGCAAGTGCATCTGATCGTAACTCGTCATAATAGTAGAGTATATTTATGACTCCAAATGTCGAACCCCATAGGGAATGCGCGAGTACCAATGACTTAAAGGATTCTATTCTATTAGGCTAGCAAAAGTGTAATGAGAAACTAGTAAAAGTTGTCACGTAATTAAAGCAATAATCAAACTAGATGCAAGAACGGATTAACTATGTTATGGGAGGTCTAGGGGAACCGGGTTCACCAATACTCTACTCTTGAATTCACTAAATAATTACTACGAGTTCTCTATTATGATTAAAAGCTAATCACCCACTCTAAATTACTAAGAACTACCTAGCTTGTAATAGCCTTCCTTCTAACTAATTACTCTGTTTGGTCCAAGAACATAATTAAAGGAAAGAACATTAAGAACATGTGGGTTTGTTAATCTAATAACTGATTAGAAACAAGCACTAACCTATCCGGCGTATAATGCGAGTTCTTTTATTCCTACAGATCTGTTAACTAATTATGATCCTGTTACCACAATTAAGCTAACTAATTAAAGGTTGATCAGACCTTATAGGATTAAGCACACTAGGGATAAAACATTCAATCAATTAATAGAAACATATAGAATTAAATAGATAAATATCAAAAGTATTGTAAAGGATCCCCCATCACCCCTATTGATGGGTTTAGCTACTCATAATCAATGATAATAACATAAACACAATCATAAAACCATATGAATCTATAACAAAGTGAATAAATCTAAACTGGGACACCCTTGCAGTATGACGATGGTCCTTAACCACGTTCTTTGCATCCTCACAAGCTCCGGTAGCAAATCGGGATTGGTACCAAACTCCAAGGAAACAAAAATCAACAGGAAAGGCAAGGAATTGATATAAACACACAAAAGGGGGGCTCTTGACTTGAGAATTCGTCAAAAGGTTCTCAGCATAGGCTAAGAGCGTCTATTTATAGTGTTGGATGCGGATTAGGTCATCTAGCTTTCAAATCTGCACATTCTGGGACGAGGTACGGCCGTACCAGATATATACACGGCTGTACCAAACTTTACTTGTGACGTTGACCCGTACTTGTGCGTGTTGCACTCCCTGACATGATCTGTGTACGGCCATACTGCCTTTGACACGGTCGTACTGGACTTTTTCGTCGGCGCCAGGTGGTACTGACCAAGGGGGTACGCCTCGACTGAATTTCTGACTTAGGTACGGCCGTACTGAATGACTGTCAGGCCGTACCGCTCATCCAGTAGTGCTAAAACTCTCCAAAACTTGCCAGTTTTTAGTCGATTCTCGCATCTTTTGTTTTGAGTGGTGTCTTTATGATAATTCTGCAAAATAGGACATAAATGAGTACCTTTGTGCTTTGAATAGTGCAAAATGATAGTTTAAGTACTAAAAATGCCTTATAGAAGTAGACAAATTGGTGTGTTAACAGTAGGTTGGATAAGGGCAGTTCTGAGCAAGGTGTGGTCCTCAACAGTTGTAACATCTTCCTCAACTAGCACATTTTTATGATTTATTCCATAGCTTTCTTCGGTAATGGAGCTAGGGCACAACATGATGTCTTTCTCGGCTAGAGGATGCCATCAATCTCTGAAAAGAATAAACATATCAGAATGCACACACACAAACAGATGAAATGCTATGCTCCTATATTACCAATTCTAGTATAGGTGAATCACTTATCAAACACCCTACCCAATGATATTTGTGTGGTTGAATTCGGTGAGAAACCAACATTTGTCAGCCGGTGAGGGTACTATGGATATCACAGTCCAGATAGGACCGAACGGCTCTGATACCACCCAAATGAGACGACCCCATTCCATTATGTATTTTTATAATTCTTATATGTATGCAATTTTATTCATACATCAACAAATATATATACATTATACGTGTGGAAGTGACTACCGGTTGACTCCTGCTTCTAGTCTTGCCTTCCCTGTTTAAAGTGATAGTGTGATTGTGCAAAAATAAAACACGAGATCAGAACACACTTTTCACACCAATAATCGGAAATAATAGTAATTAGAACTCATGTAAGAATAGGTTGAATTATCATATTTCTTTTATTATGTTCTTTATGAAATGCGTCCTAGGACCCTATATGCCTACGTGGCCACAACTAGTAAATGACGGCCCCACCTTAGCCTTTATGGTTAACAGCTACCTCCCACAAGCCTATGATGGGCAGGTTAAGTCAGTTGTCTATCCACATATCCCGCTCACCGTACCCCTAAGAGTTCATCCCTTTTCCCCTACTTCGGCGATAGGAACAGGTGTCAGGGCGGCACTCGGGATCGTCACTATGGACAGTGATACAACAGTACCGCGTCAGGATGACCATGCACTCCGATGTCCCGACAGGATGGTCATGAGTCATCCGTTACCTATAGACTTGTCGGACCCAGACTATCCTCAAGGACCAGCGTGTCCTATACTGACTATATCATACCCGCACTCTGGTACCTGACCTCGTACCATAGCCTATGTGTACGGCGATGGATTACAGCTATGCACATGACTCTTATTATTTATTCCTTATCCACCTTTTCATCTTAACTTATCATCTTTTGAGGGACTATACATTCAACAGCCTTGACAGGTTTTCTCTATTTCCTATTTATATTTTTACTAACGTGGTCATGTTATCATATTATTTAATCATTTTAGTTGTACTCATATATATACCATGAATATTGAAATAATATTGATTTAGAACACCCACAACACACAAACATATCATAAGAACATCACAAATATCATCTCATTATTTATTTTATTTACCTAGCGTCGCTAAAGCGACTTAATACTAATTATCAATTCATAACCTAATGTCTTGCCTATGGGGTTGATAGACTAGCGGTGATCTCCATTGATCATCGCAGGTCACAACCCCTCTCCTGAGGTGTTGTATTTATCAACCCTCTAGTAGGACTAAGTGTAACACCCCAATTTTTATGAAAAGCTATTTTATAGTTTCCGACTACTTATAAATAAATCATGGAGATTGATCACCTTGATGATTTATTAAAAGTACAAAGGACTGCAAAGATTTGTCGTAAACAATTCGTTGTTTTAGTAATTAATTCAGATTAATAGACAGTGTAGGCGCATACTATTTTTAATATGAATTAATCTTTAAAAATATGTAAAATTGTTGTTTGATTAAAGGAAATTATTTTATTGTAGGAGAAATAATTTCTAGGACTTAATAAGTATTTTTAAGTTACAATGTGGGTTTTCAACATTTGAGTTAATCAGTAAATTGTCTGTTTTATGTCGTATTTAATACGAATTTTATTTTAATGATTTTGTATTGACGATTTTATTGTTTGAATAATATCTAGATGATAAAAAAAATTATAATTAGTGATCGTCACTAATTTACAGTTTTTACTACTCTGCAAGAATTCTATTGAATTCTGCCGTAATGAGGCTATTGGGTGAGTTTCTAACTGAAACATACCCAAACGTGATCCAAATTTTACAAAATTTGAGATCTTAGCATTTTCTAATATTTAGGATTTTTTGGAATTTTTGGTCAATAGAAAATATTTAGTGTATTGTCTATGCCTAGAAACTGCCTAACGGTAACGTTTTAGCTCGTAAATCGAGAAAATGGCATTCATAGAAATACTTCTAATGTCTTAAGGGATATTTTGATTGATTAATAATTTTTAGTTGTTGGCTAATTTATTAGAATAATTTTTAGAGTTTTTGGACCAAAAACTCTAATATACGCGAAACGCCGCGCACCCGATTGATCGAGAACGCGACGAAATAAAATCTAGATATTTTGGGGACTGAGGGGTGGTTAATCAAGGGACTTGGGGGGATGAATCCAAGCCTTAGAATCTTCCTTGCCATGTGTTGGTGTTAGAGTGCAGGTTATGTAAATGGTAGATAGTTAAGATGGTTACCTTGTAACTATTTGGTCATGATCCAACTAAAAGAACAATTTTTGTTCCATTCTTGTCCCCAAAATTTTGTGGCTCTCTCCCTCATTAGACATCAGATCCATCCTTTGTTCCATTGTTGGAAAGCTTGAGAAAAAAATCCTTGAGACAGAAAGTGGTTCTAGGTGGAGAAACTTAGTGTTTTAGCTTTTAATCTTGATTTTTTCTCCTTCCTTCTTGTTCAATCATCTCCATCATTGTGGTAAGCTTCTATACTCCTTTTCCTTTTCTTCATGGCTGCCATGGTTGGGTTTTCATGGTATTAGTGTTGTTTTCTTTGATTAATTTCTTAGATCTTGATGTTTAAGCTTAATACCTCCTAGATCTATCATTACCTTCTTGATTAGATGGGTTTTGTGAATTTTAAAATTGAGGAACCCTAACATCTTGATGAGGCCGAAGCCTTAGGAGCTGATTAGAGGTTCATTTTGACGTGATTTAGTTGTCTTGGAGGTAGATCTTAGAAGGATTAATGCTTAAGAGATTAGATCTAGCCATAAACATGCATATTCATGGAATTTGTAAGATTAAAATTTGTTTTGTTTCTATTCCTTTAAAACAGCAACATATTTGGCTTTGAATGAGTCTTATGAACTTGATTTTATTGCCTATAATTAGTAAAGTTGGTAGATCTTAGTTTAAGTGTTTAAGATCTAGCTAGTTTGCATGATTCAAGTCCTAAAAATGAAGTTTGTGAAATTAAAAGTTGGTTTTGCTTCTATTTCTTTAAACCGGCAGCTAATTTGATTTTTAAAGAGTCATATGAGTTGGTTTTTGTTGTCTAAAGGTAGTGAAAGAAATAGAGCTTGGTCTATGTGTTTTAGATCTAAAATAGTTTGCATGGTATCAAATGTTAAAAGTAAGGTTTATGAAACAAAACTTGTCTTGCTTTTGGGTGCTAAAAACCGTGACCTTGAAGTTCTTTTGCAGTGAGATTTTAACTTGTCATAAGTGTAACAAAGTGGTAAAGAAGTTGGTTTTAGTTAGGGCTTTAGATCTATAAAGCTTAGTATGTTTAAAGCATTGAAAACGGTTCAAAATCTTGAGTTGGTTTTTGTTGTTCTAAGCCGTGACCTATAAGCCTTTTTAGGGATTGGTTTTAATTTGTTTTAAACCTTAAAAATGTTGTGAAAAGTGGGTAGTGATTTGATTTAGCAAATTCTTTCATAAAGGTTTAAATTTTGGAAAAAGAATTGTTATATGTCTTAAGAATTGTTTCAAAACAATAATGAAATTGTTTCCAAGTTTTTGTGACATGTTTAGGTGCTATAAAAAGTTGTTCAAAGTTGAGAAAATACTATTCAAAGTGGTAAAACACTATTCAAGTGGTAAACTTTGGTTTAAGTATTTTCTAAGTGTATAGTGTTTGTAAAAGTTTCAAGACTTGCATGATTTGAATATATGTCATGGCATATGGCTAGATAAAACCAATTAGGGATTAAGTTGAGTAATTCCTAGGTTTAGGGAACCCTAAACCCGTGGCTACCCTAAGGGCATTAGACTTGAGTGTTGGTTCTAATTGAATTAAACTTGCGTTGTTAAGGTTCGTGCGAGGTACGACTTGACGTCAACTTTGGATTACCTCTTTTGGAATGCGTTCGAGGTAAGGGAAATTCTTATATAATGAGTTTGGGATTTTCGCCTTGATTGTTGATTGGTTGATTAATTGTGTGGTAGTACATGTAGTATTACTATGTACTGTTGAGATGTTGTAGCATGTTGTAGCGTACTGAATTGTTATGTGCTATATGAAATGTTGTAGCATGTTCTTGGCCCTGCGTGGCATTAGTGATTCGTATTGTGTGCCTTAAATCATGTTTGATTTAATTTGGATTTGGAATTGATTGAAATGTGCAAATTATTGTTGATGATAATGGATTAATTAATAATGCGTTGATCGACTGTTACTGGTTTGACGATTTACAACGGTAAATCCGATGCGATTTCACAAGCCGAGTTATGATTTCTTAAGTAAAATGTAAAGGGCATTTTGACTTAAAAGTAAGGGTGAGGGTTTTAGTACAACTAGCCAAAGCTTACAAAGAATTTAAATGGAACAATAGTAGAAAAAGAATTTGAATAAACAATGTAACTTGCGAAAAACGGTTGAGTTGAATGATGCATCTGGGTAAATTCTGGCTAAGAAAGACTTGGTAATTAAGAGTGCTACACCGCCTCTCTTTCCTGGGAATTATCCTGGCGTATTATTTAGCACAACTAGGGTTCCAACGACCTAAAGCTAAAGTGCATTTTTAGATACAATAGTATAAAGGAATGACACCAGAACGTTGAAAGAGATTTCAAAGATCCAGATTTCTAAAGAATAAAATATAGGGAACCTAGTGTTCCTATTGAGCATATGGACCATTTGTCCTGTGCTGGGACTTGACATCCTACTTGCGTGTGCATTTTCTTGATTAAGGATTGGACCTAGTGTTCCGTATAGCGTGCCTTATATCTCAATCTAAAGATTGAGCCTAATGTTCCGCATTACATTCCTAGAATTTCAATGTAAGATTGAGACTAGCGTTCCGCAATTGAACACCCGAACCTTGTGTCCTGTGTTTGAACTCTAAGTAAAGAGGTTTGAAATTCACTAAATTGAGTGAGTTGAGGTTTCGTTTATCCTCATTGATTAATTAAAACATTACTCAGACGCTCCTTATGATGAGTGGGCCGTGCCAAAGAATTTGTTTGATTGCATACTGACCATTGAGCATCAACACTCGGAGCGTTTGATTGTCTTAAGGACTTCAAAATGACGGGTTGTCACTTCATGCCAAATACCCAAGGTCCTTCTGGTGACTAGTGGTTATAAATGGCTCTGCCAAATTCCCGAGGTCCTTCTGGTGACTAGAGGTAGGCAATACTCTTGGTAGGGGAATTTTGTTCGGACCTGGAAATAAAGTTCCTCGTCTACTGCTGACCTTGTTTAAGGCTGCAGGTGTATACACAAACTTGTTCATAATGCATTGGCATGCATGGCTGACCACATTTATGATATGTGATGAATTGGTTGATGAATCTGTTGATTGTTTTATCTGCTCACATGCAAATACTTGATATACCATGATGATGTATGCGGTCTATTAAGCATGTATATGTATATAAAAGCATCTTTTGTATTATATATATATGTGTGTGTGTGTGTGTGTGTATATATATATATTCTTTGCATGCGACATAGCCTATGATAAACTCGTGGACAAAGAATTTACCGTTGCACTGTTGTTAGATTGGACATTCTTATAGATGTTACCATATGGAGTTTCACATTGGTGCTGCTGTTCCGGAGCCAGTTGAGGAAGATTTCCTCTGAGTGCTCTATATTCTGATCTTGCTGAATGGTTTCTCAATAAGAGTTATAGTTGTTGGCCAGCTTAGTTTAGGGTATTGTCTTTGTTATTTGCGTAATTACCCATTATCTTGTTTCAAAAAACCTCGCCTCAGTGCAAAATGATTATGTTATGTTTTATGTTATGTGAAGCATTAATTACGATGTGTTATACTCTGATATTTGCAAAAGACTGATTTTGCATCATTTGGAAAATTGTAGTACTCTTTATGTCTCATTTTGAAAAGGGTTTCAAAGGAAAGAAAAAGAAAAAAAATTTACTCCTATTTACCATTGCGATATACAGAAGAGTATTTTTCACTGAAAGCATACAAGCATCAAATGTTTTGAGCATTAGATTGAGTTGCATAGTAGCGCTCCGGAAACGGGGTGTTACACTAAGGGCTCCCTACACCTATTCTACATTCATTCTAATACTATATATTTTTTAGTGGATAGGGTTTTGTCTCCCTTACCTAACTGGAGGACCGCTCCTTCCTTCACGTTCCTTGGGCGTCCCGCTACCTGCAACCCTAGAAGGCTAATACTAGAGTAGGAAAAAGATTCTGAAGGTTTTGGTTGGTTAAATTGGGTGGTAGGACCACCTATTTTTAGTGTTGGTAAAAGGCTCATCGTGTCGCGATAGATAGCGTCGCATCGCGAGGAACTGTCATCCTTTACACGTGTCAACGCGCAGGTGGAGATGTTGTCAGGGTACGCTTGCATCGCGAGCTCCCCCAATTATACCCCGTCGCGTCACTACGGTATTTTATTTTTAATTTGGGTTCTAGATTCCTGTAAGGGATTCTAGACCCTATTTTATTATTATTATTATTATTATTATTATTATTATCATTATCATCTAAAAAAATCTATTTTATATAATACTTATTATCTTATTTCATTTTATTTTATTTATCATTTATTATTCTTTTTATTTTCTTTTATTATAAATATTATATTTTTTTGAAAATATATATTTCTCTACATTATATTTTTTCTTATCATAATTTATGTTAAAAATTATTATCCATCTATTTTTAAATATTTTGAAAATATAAAAATTATTGGGATGTTACACCCCTCCCCTTCTCTCAAATAAATTGAACCAAACAAACATAATTTAAAATAACATCTCCCCTCCCCTCCCTTTCTTTTCCCTCCAAAAACCTCCTAACCAAACAGACCCTAATGGTATGTTTGGTAGAGGTGAAATAGGAGAAAGAGAGAGGTTGGTGAGATAGAGGTTAGAGAGAGACCAGACTTCTCTTATTTGGTTTGAAGAGAAATAGTAAAGAGAGAAAACAAAAGTGTGAGACCCACTATTTTTTGTAATCTCTCCTAAGTAACGAAGAAATGAAGGAGAGAAGTTTCAATTTTTTCCTATTCCTTTTATGCCCCTACCTTATCTCCAACAATGTAGTTCTCACATTAATTCAGAACGTGAAATAGAGCTGGTGCTCTTCCATACGGTGTTCGTCTTCAAGTAGTATCAATAGAAAAATATGAAATAATAAATAAATAAAACATTGTTATATACTACCCGCAGGGTAACTCTTGCCGGAAGCTTCATTATTCTTTTTTATGAAAACATTTCATTGAACATTAACAACAACAATATACAAAAATATAAAAAATATCAAAAGTAGTAACTTACAAACTTCATGTGAGACATATTTTTAATTAAAAAAAATATATTAAATTATTCAATTAATTTTATTAAATTAGATTAAAAAATTACTTAAGTTAAAATTTATAATTTGGAATTATATATTGGGTTTTTGATAAAAGGATATTTTTGTCCTTTCCAAATTAAACACATTTCTCTCTCTTCTATTTCTTTTCTCTTTCTCTTATACCAAACAATACCCTGAATCTACTCTATTTCTCACATATTTCTCTCTTCTTATACTCTTTCTCACATCTCTCTCTTCACAATTTCTAGTCACAACCAAACATAGCATAAATGTTATAGGGGGGAAAGTGGTCGCAGGGAGAGGGGTGGTAAGGGGTAGGTGTGGGGCGTCGCAGGGGATGGGGGAGGGGACAACTGGACAAGGAGAGGAAAAGGTAGGGACATGGGCATTTTGGAAAAAGAAAGTGGTAGGAGATGTGGTAGGAAAAAAATACGGGGTGGTGGAAGTCACCCCTAAAAATCATATTTAGATCCTTTTTTTCGTTAAAGGATTTCATATTACCAAGCGGGCAAGCCCCATCAATATGACATCTACATCAAATCAGACCCAACAATGGCCAAACAAACAACATCCGCAGTGACTTGCGAATCAGATAACAATACAAAGCATGGACATGTTGTGACGAAACACCAAAAATTATCTAATCACAAGCTTAAACCCTAAGCACAAAAACCAAGACCCAAAGCATCCTCCTTAAAATCTACTATACTTCTAAAAACTTAAGAACAAAGAACACACAAAGACTTTATCCTCATAGCAATATTGACCTTGTGTTCACAAACCCAAATAGTGATATCTTCAAATTGAGCTTGACCCAATAGGGTTTCAAGGACGCCCAAAAATGTAGCTTGACCAAATTGCCCCTGTTCTTCTCCATCTGGCATGCTTCACAGATTCTTTGAATCGCTAGGTCATGCCTTGTTTTTCATCTCCGAAGATGGAGCATGAAGGTTAGCAGAGGAAAAGGACACAAAAAACCAGTATTGCTGCTTCAGAGAGCTTGCTAAGAGCACAACTTCTAAGAATCAGAAACTCTGTGCTAACAATGCAGTCAGATTTGGTCCATAAACAAAAAAAGGGGGGGTTACATCTGGTGGCTTGGAAGGAGGAAGGGGAAGAGCCCGGTTTGGTGGTGGTGGAGCGGTGGTAACAGAACCACCTTTCCGACGAGGTGGTGCCTCCACCGTATGAGTGGTTGAGATGCACTAAGTTTGAGAGAATCCTCTTCAATTTCATGATTGAAGGATGAACTAATTGAGGGTGCGATTGGCAGCTCATACTTGGTAAAAACCTAGGGATGAAAGCAAAACAGAGGAGGTTGTGATGGGGGAAGAAGGTAGAGGGTGGGAAGTGGCAAGGATTTGGAGGAAAAGGGGGAAGAAGATATGGGAAGGAATGTGGCGAGGACTGGAGGGGGTGAGGGACTGTAGCGAAGCTAAGGGAGGGTGTCAGCGCCGTCTGGCCAAGAGAGCCCTGGCTGTTCCAGGGAGGAAGCCTAGCGGTTGAAGCCCTGGGAGAGAAAGGGTCACTTTTGAAACCCTAGCAGACTAACTCTTAATCCCTGTGAGTAGACCCCAATTTTTATGAGACACACAATAAGTCTTTTTGAGTTTTTTTCTTTTTCCCGAAAAGTCTTTTGAGTCTGAAAACTTTAAATCCTCTGTGTCTTCACATTCACATGCAATCGGTATCCAACCAAACTATGTAATACCTATGACAAAAAAAAAAAAAAAAACCTTTGGTTTTACAAATACCAATCCAGCCCAAAAGTGTGTGCTTTCCTATTCAGGACAAGCGTTCGGATAGGGCTTTGTTATTGGCACCTCCCCTATTAATTTTATCACCTCCTCTCCCCACTTAATTTTCAACTTTACCCCTACCTCATTTTCATCACCTTCATGATATCTCTCTTCTCTCTCTCGACAGACCTCCCTTCTCTCTCTCTCTCTCTCTCATCGACAGCACCTCCCATCTCTTTCTCTCTCTCACTCACTGAAGCTCCCTCTGTTCTTCAAATCTCTCCCTCTCAAGCTCTCTCCCCCTCTTTGAAGGTCTCTCCTTCCTCTCTGAAGACGACCTCCACCACCATTTGCAGAACTGGTACGTCGCGATCCGCCATTTTTTTTTCTGCATTTTTATATCGCACGTCACCTTGTTGACTCAGTCCCACGTCAACAAGTTGACGCCCTTGTATTGTGTTTTAGCTTGGGATATGCACGTCACTAAGATGATGTTTACTCGCATCAACAAGGTGACGCGTGTGTTAGTAATTTGAAGTGGCAACACTAACACAGGCGTCACCTTGTTGATGCAAGTAAACGTCATCTTAGTGACGCACACCTCCCAAGCTGAAACACAATACAAGGGCATGAACTTGTTGACGTGGGACTTCGTCAACAAGGTGACGTATATTGGCGTCAATTAGATGACACACTTGTCACAGATTATTTTTTTCCTTACTTTTATTTTGCTCCACAGTTTGATTACCATGGAAGATAACCAGGACACTTAAATGACAAATACGAAGGCCTTGGCCGTGGATTGTACTAGTGTATTTACAACTACGAGGGTACTTACATCTTTTGTTATTTTTTCTTTTTAATCTATGACTTCTCATTTGTGACAAGCCCAATTTTTTGTGCTTTATCAGATATTTCTTACACGAGATGAGCTGTTGTCATGGGTACGAAATATTGGAAAATCTGTTGGGTGTGTGGTTATCATATCAAGGTCAGACAATGAGCGGTCAAGCAAAAAGATATTTGTTATGTTTGGTTGTGAAAGAGATGGTAAGTATAAACCATACAAAACTGAAAATGTGAGGGCTACCGGTACTAGAAAATATGAGTGCCCGTTCAGACTGAAAGAAAGTTTAGTGAAAGGTTCTGGTGGATGGATTTTGAAGCTTATGTGTGGAACTCACAACCATGCGTTACCCAAAAACTTTGAAGGGCATCCATATGTTGGTAGGCTAAGTCTGAACGAGATGTCTATGCTTAGTGATATGACAAAGAACATGGTCAAGCCGCGCAGTGCCTTACTTTCACTTCAATAGAATAACCCAGAGAGCAACACTACAATCAGACAGATTTATAATGCACGTCAGAAGATTCGGTCTAGTCTAAGACAGGGCATGACAAAGCTGCAATATCTGATGAACTTGATGCATCATTATGTGCACTGGCACAGAAGGGCCAATGATTCTGATGTCATCAGAGACATATTCTGGACACATCTAGAGGCCATCACGCTTGCAAATACCTTCAACATTGTTTTGCTGATTGATTCCACATACAAGAAAAATAGGTATAGGATGCCATTAGTTGAGGTCGTTGGTGTTACCTCAACTGAGATGACATTCTCCGTCGCATTTGCTTATGTGGAGTCTGAAAAACTTGATAACTTCGTATGGGTGTTGGAGAAGCTGAGGGGTTTGTTTATGAGAGAGGATGCATTGCCACAGGTGATAGTGACTGACAGGGACCTTGCTTTAATGAATGCAGTGGCTAATGTTTTTCCCATGTCATATGACTTGTTGTGCCAATTCCACATTCGCAAGAATGTGAGGGCTAGATGCAGGACTTGTGTGTACTAGGAAGACAAACTCCAAGAAGTTATGACTGCATTTGATTCTGTTGCGAGTTCCTCTACCCCTGATGAGTATGAGAAGCGTTTGACACATTTTGAGGATGTGTCAGCACCATTTGCTAATTTCATTGACTATGTTAGAAACACATGGTTGAACCCTCATAAGGAAAAATTTGTTTCTGCGTGGATTGACCGGGTGATGCACCTCGGGAACACAACAACTAACAGGTGTGCATTTTTCATTAAAAAATGTTGGAAAATTGATACTATTTTTTGGTTTGTTGCTTATGGTATTTCGATTCCAATTTTTCAGGGTTGAGTCGGCACATTGGAGGTTGAAGAGGTTGTTACAGGATAACAGAGGAGACTTGTGTAACTGCTGGGATGCTATGAACAACATGATCAAGCTGCAACACACTTAGATTAAGTCTTCATTCGAGCATAGCATCAGTCGACAGCAACACTCTTATAATCTCCCAGTGTACAAGTTGTTAAATGGATTTGTGTCGAGGAGTGCTTTAGACTTTATATCCGAGGAGCTTCTACATGTTAACACTTTTGGTGTTGATTCCGCTACATGTGGTTGCATTCTTAGATACACTCACGGTTTACCATGTGCATGTGAGCTTGCTAGGTACACCTCAGATTACATTCCAATCTCGTTGGATGTAATTCATGTTCACTGGAGGAGGTTAAGCTTCAACAATGAATGTGATATTGGTGATAACTCTGATTCAGAACTAAGTGTGCAGGTTGAGCTGAAAGCATTGGCACGTAGGTTTAAAGAGCTCGATGTTGCTGGAAAATTAGTGTTGAAGGCAAAATTACGTGAGTTGGTATTCCCAGACACAACGTCCATGTGTCCACCACCTGAAAAGGTGAACACAAAGGGAGCACCAAAAAAGGGAAAGGGGTTCAAACTAGATATTTCAACGAGGCGTGAGCCATCGTACTGGGAACGCATTGACGACAGTACATCAGCTCCACAATCCTGCAGAAGGTCAACACCCACATCATCCAGACTGTCACAACCCCCTCTACTTAAGACTCCAGACCCCGCTCCACATGAGACCCCAGCTCCCCCTCCACCGGAAGAGGCAGCTGCCCCTCCAAATAAGAAGGCAGCTCATCCTCCACCCATGAGGTCATATCCTCGTGCATCCAAAATGCCAGTTAGACGTCCATCCATGATGGTAATACCATTCATAGAACAATTCCCATCTCAAATTCATGAATATGTTGACAAAATCGTCAACGTGGATTCTGATGGGAATTGTGGTTATCGGAGCACTGTTGCGTTACTTGGTATGAGTGAGGAATCTTGGCCTATAATATGCCAAGATTTGATTACAGAACTCACACACAACCATGATTTATACGTAGGACCACTTGGTGGCATTGATGAGGTGGCTAAACTAAAGAGATCACTATTTGTTCCACGTGGAGAGGTCAGATATGAAAACTGGATGACAATTCCAGATGCAAGTTATGTGATTGCTACCAGGTATAATGTGGTCCTCGCATGCATATCCTTACAGGGGTCTTACACAATTTTCCCTCTCCAACGTGCACCACCGCCTGATAGGATTAGTTATCGTGTCATTAGCATTGGGTATATCGAACGACTAAAGCACTTTGTACCGGTATGCATATAGTTTTAATTATGTGTAGGGTTTCTGGACTTTGCTTAAATCACTTGTATACCATCGATTTATTTAATACTCGTTATGTTTACAGATTTACTTAAAGGATGGATCTCCAATACCTCCGTCAGATAGAATGTGGCAATTGTGTAGAAGCGTTGAAGCCAGTGGATGAGAGACTCCATATTTCAGTCGCATGCAACACTGGAGATCGTTATTTGTGGGGACAAGACGCAGGAGTGGGTAGACCTTGCGGAGGATTGATGTATATAGAGTTATTTTGATTATGTAAACAATACATTTTGATATGCATATTTTTTTTTATCGATTAAAATTGACATTGTGTTATTGTGTTGTTTTTGTTTTTTACGATTAAACGTAATTAGATCAACAAACAAACTGGTGATACAATAAAATTATTCAGCAACACAACAGGTTCAACAACAAACAAACATAACATGACATGGGGGACTTTAAACAAACACTTGAAACAAACATACATCGGGTTATACAAAACAAATATAAATATTGTTCAACAATACAACAGATTACATGACAGATTACACAACATGACATGGGGGACTTCAAAACAAGCACGCCGTGGCCGAGCCATCAGATCAAGTTGACGAGTCAGGTACACGGCAGCAGGCAATGATCTCGTCAACGGTTCTAGATCTAGGTTGACGTAAGAGGGAAAGGATCTCATCAGTTGATCTAGCCAACTGTGCATATAGCTCAACAGGGCCATAGGACGCATGGTCACTAAATGCTGCAAACATCCTTGCTATGTCGCCGCCATTTAGAAGTTTCATCAGCCAATATTGCACACGACCAGATGCAACTGTCACTGGGCATCGATAATAGATCTCGCTAACCCTTCGTGATCCGGGTCTAATCTTTTCATGAATCTTTTGCCTTAATTCTTCGATTGTTACGTCTTCTTTGATCCTACATATTTTTGGATCGTAACATTCGAACTTCACTCCATCAGCATCTGTTGTAATATTTCCAGCGTAATACACAATGGTCATGGTCGTATCCATCGAGAACTGTGTTGACTGAGTGAGTGCCATATCTGTATAAAATGAAGTCGTCGTCAGATACAAGCAATGAAACAAACTCAAAAAGCAAAAAGATGCAGCAACATTAACATGCTAAAAGATGCAGCAGCATTAACATGCTGTCTCTGAGAATTCTAAAAAATTAATACATGCGTCAACTTGTTGACACAGTATAGCGGCATCTTGTTATCGTCATACCACGTCAACCTGCTGACGCTTTCATTAATTTACTAAACCAAATTGACAACATACGCGTCAACTTGTTGACGCATGTGAGCGTCACCAAGATGATGCAAGTGTTAAATATAAAACAACAATGTTAACGCGGGCGTCAACATGTTGACGCCTGTTTGCGGCAACAAATTGACGCGAATGTCTGGTTTGCAGAAAAAAAAATTGCTGAGTTGGGAACGTACCTGCGAGGGGTTGACGGTGGAGAAGTGACAAAGGAAGGCGTGATGGAGGTGGCGCAGTAGTATAGAGGGAGGCGTGATGGAGGTGGTGGAAGGAGATGGCGGTGGTAGAGGGAAAGATCGAAGGGAGGAAGATGGGAGGTGGGACGATGGTGGGAGAAAGACTTAATGTGAGAGAAAGAGACGAGGGGGTAAAGAGCAGTTGATTTTAGGGTTTAAGAAAATAGGGGTATTTTTGTCTTTTCATGGGGAGGGGGAGGTGAGAAAATTAAATGGGGGAGGTGCCAATAACAAAGGTCGTTCTGATATGTTTGGCATGTGGACCAAAAACAACAAAAAAGAAAGATATGTTTGGACCAAAAAAATGCATTCAGACGTATCAGTTTAGATCTTAAACGCGCTTGATGTCATCTGGACAAAGCTTCGGTTAACAGAGGATCGGGTTCATCTGGAACAGTTGTTATAAAACCGGATTTGTTATTAGGAGGGTCTCAGAGGGAGACTGATAGGCTTACAGAGAACCATTAGCATTGGATTTCACGAGAGTCTTGCGATGAGGAAGTTAGTACAAGTGAATAGGTTTCTCGGGTTTGACCCTATGTATGTTTGTGATTGTACTTGCTGATTGCGAACTGTGTACTCCAGTCTTTAGATTAGGATCTAGTGCAGCGTGTGTTTGACTGTTACCATGCGCCTCTCGCTATGTCTTGACTGGACCAGCTCAAGTTTGCTATGAATGATACTTTTGACCCAAAAAACAAAAAAGATCTTTGACGCGCTTGCGGTTCTTCCTAATTTCTTATTAATGAAGTAGCTTCTCTTCATCGAAAAAATGATTAAGGAATCTACTTTTATTTTACCAAGATTATCGAATCTACTGAATAATTCTTCATTCAAGTACATATCTCCACCATATTGCAGTGAGAATTAAGAACTTGAAGAGCAACATAGATATGGAAAAAGGAGCAACATAGATATGGTGTTCCTGCCATTCTTGGAAGAAAATGAAAGAGAGAAAGAGAAAAAAAAGAGTGAATTTGAGAGAGAGAGAGAGAGAGAGAGAGAGAGAGCGAGCCATAATGCCATAGTACAACAAAAAGAAAAACTTGCAAGCATACAAACCTGTAACAAAGAATCTTATCATGGACAGCCAGAAGTGCCAGCGCAACTCCCTTTTCTTTTAAGCGAAGTAGAAACTTCAATTCATCCTTAACAGTTGCTATATGTCTAAATACCAATTAATGGAAAATCAAGACGAATAATTTTATGCATCTTGAACTGTAACTACTATGCATTTGTATTCATCGCAGTCAGGTAAGTAAGGATCTTCAGAAGAGGTATTTGAGTTCTAGCGGCAGACAGTGGTTTGTGATGCAGTATTCTTAAAATTATAGCATAACCGAGAATCATCCTCTCTTTACAGTGCTTGCAGTAGGAGATTCTAGGAAAACAAAGGAGCTTCGAGAACGAAAACAAAGGAGCTTGTAGGATATCTACGAGATGGCAAATTTCTACCTGAGCGTAAAAAATGAAACCCCCCAATGCATCAGAGGGAAAAAACATAAAAGACGGCGACTTTTACCACCTCTAACTTGTTTATCTAGGGCAATATAGAAAAATACAGGGTATACTAGATGATTCCACTATCATCCATTGAACACTGCAGGAATCGAGCTATACTGAGTTGGATTTTGTTTAATCCTCAGAATACTATCAGTTTGTAAAAAAGAAAAAAATATAGCACGAGTAAAGCAATAGCTTTCTGTACAACTAATGAGTGCCTTGAGATTCCTATGTTTGGATATTTTAAAATGAACGATGCGGAGGGCAAAGGAATGGAGCAGTCCTCTAAATCACCGGTGAGGAACGACCAGTGAGACACACAATAACTCAATGTACGACCTCTAAATCCAAAAAGATGTGTCTAAAAACCTAAATCTCAGGTTGATGCATCCTCTAAATAGAATTTTCTCGAGGAATAGGAATTATAATAAAACCAGTCCTCTGAATAAGTTAAGCAATTAAGCTACCATATGGGACACAAGTAACCGATGCATAAGTAAATCCTTATTCTCATCAATGACTTAAGCATCATAGAGGGACTGGAGAGCTTATGCCTCATCAGAAGCCATCCTCAGCCTATTTTCCCATGTAGACCCGGGGTTCGGGGGGCTGTGTACCCTTTGAGAGAGATTATATGCCCGAATTGGTTATGCCAAGAACACCGGGCAAGATCCGAGATTGGCAACCACGTGGCTAATAAAGCATTGACCAAAATCAAGCATATCCAACTAATTATAGGATTACGGCATCAAAGACCTAGCAATAATGTGGAGCTTGGGATTCTCTCTACGACATTAATGTCTCCCTGGCACTAAAAGGATAGGTCCAAGATCGAAGAAGGAAATACACCAAAAAAGGTTCGACAATACTCACATCGGGGAACATAGTTTAGCGTTGGTCGGCTAGCATGAACACTTATCACCCAACTCAACAAATATCATTGAACATGCAGATTTGGGGAAAATATAATGGCAGCTTATGATTGATAATGATAAAGGTGGGATTTGGATTCCCCCCCATTATGGGGACATGCAGTTAAGCTAGTAAATTTACACAGTTGGATTTCATGCAGTCTTTAATTTCAAGAGAAAGATGCAGGCGAAAGATCAATCCAACCAACGACGTAAATTCACTTAATGCATGACTGTGTTCCCTTGAGGAAATGGATTCTCTGCAATTGAGTTACTTCAGTCGCAATTCTTGACTGTTGAATGAAAGATCGGACCAGACAGCCTATGCTTTTCAGTCATTAAATCAGATCAAAATATTCAGAACACAAACCATCCGATCTTCATCCAACGACCGAGATTCGCAACTGACGGCAGGACATGGTGACTACAAAGAATCCAGGGCCGTTCCCTTGACAGTAGGGAATCCAAATCCGCAAAAGTGCTATTGTGCTAATGTGACTTTTGTACAGTCAGCCAAAGAAAATACAATTTTCAAAACCACTTAAAACAAGAAAATTAGCAGTCAAGGCATTGTGAATTTAATTCCAACAATGGCAAACAGGTGACATTGTTCTCCTCCTCACCAACTAGGAGAAATGGTGAATCAATTCAACCCTATAACAGATACTTAAAAGTTAAATATACCAATCATGAAACATAAGAGAAAATAAGTTAACCATATCTACAAATCAAGAAATAAAACTAACATAATAGTACCTACAAACTATCCACCCGAACCAGCTACCCAACCTTCTTCAACCACCATCACAGCATCACAGCAATCAAAGCACTTCCAAGCTCCAGCTCCGCAGTCACTTCAAAAACCCCCAAACTCAAACGCGCTTTCCAACACTACTCACGATTGCAAAGGATACTTCCGCGGCCTTCCTCTCTTCTTCGGAGCAGATCCCGAACCCCCCCGAGCAACCCCATTCGGAACACCCACAGCAGCAGTTGACCTCCTAGTCACCCTAGTCGGCGACGGCGCCGGCGCCGGCATCGGCATCCGCACGGGCGCAGTTTCCTGCATTGCATTATTCCCACCGTTCTCTGCCGCCACCGGCATCCAATTCGGAAGTGAAGAAGCAGGCTGAGGCTGAGGCTGAGCCTGCGCCGGCACCGGCATCCAATTAGGAAGAGAAGAAGCTGGCTGAGCCTGCTGCACTGGCACCGGCTCCGATTCCGGTGCTGGCTCCGATTCCGGTTCCGGTTCAGGCTCTGCAGCCGGAGCAGCCTCTTTTTCCGCAGAACCGGTGTTTCCGTTCACAAACCCCATCGGAAAGAAACCCCAGCAGCAATAATAAGCCTCCTGACCCGGAACAAGCGGCGGCAAATTCGGAACCTCAACACCATGGAAAGATCTATCACAATTAGGGCACTTCAAACAGCAACCATCATAAACCTTAGGGTACTCATACAAACGGTAACAGTAAGGACACGCTGTCCAGAAAGTCGTTTTTCTCCGACGCGAGTTTTCACCCGCCGCAACCTCCTCCCTCGCGGCAGCCGCGCTGTCTCGTGGATCGTAACCCTGGTTGCGAGCAACTGGGCCTGGGCTTGGGCCTGGGCCGGGTCTAGGTCTGGGCCTAGGCACGGGGTCAGTTCTACGGACGGGTAACTTCTCCTGTTGCTGGACCCAACCGGGGACAGACAAATCAACACGGGAGAAGAAGGAGAAGCCTTTGTCGTAGTGAGCTTTTTTGATGGGATCGGAGAGGATGGCCCATGCATCAGCGACGAGCTTGAAAGCGTGATCGGCGAAGTAGAATCGGCTCTTGTCAGGGTGGAGGAGCAGGGCGAGGCGGCGGTATTGTTTTTTGATGAGCTCGATGTCGTCGGAACGGTGATTGATTTGGAGGATGGAGTACCAGTCGGGTTGGTTGTTGACACGCTTTTCGGATGCGATGAGGACGTCGATGGTGGCTAAGATCTGATCGGAACCTTCTAGAAGGGGTTCGGTTTCTTGTGCAAGGATCGCGAATTCCCTTGAGCCTAACAGATCGCGGTTCTGTAATAGCTTCTCGGCGATCCCAAGTAACCGCTCTGCTTCCGCTCTCGTTGCGTTATGCATTTTTCTTTTGGTTTGAACTTTGAAGGAATCTGAAATGATGGGTTTTTGCTTGCTTGCGCGAGCAGAGCGAGGGAGTGAAACTGTGTGTGAGAGTGAGAGGCAACAAAATGAGTAGCAGCTGGACGCGTAAAATGCGAAACTAGCGGCCCCAAAACATGATGCCCATCGGTTTTGTGTTCTGTCTGACATCATTTATGCGAACTAAGAAATACAACTAATATTCATAAAAATATATCGTGTGATTTTTTAATATACTTGTTATTTTTTTATCATTTACGAAAATTAAAAAAACCATATTGATGAGAAAACACATTAATAATAGTTAAGGGTATAATAAAAAATTTTAATACTCTATCGATATTATAAAACGACAATTAAAATGGGACAAAGCTATATTGCTAAAAGGACAAATAAAATGGGATGGAAGGAATATTACCTCGGTCCCTATGCCTACATGTAAGATTTTTTTGACCAATGCATATAAAATAAAGAAACTAGTTTTTACATTAAATTTGTTATCAATGTGTATTTTCTATACAAGTGAGTTGGTCCATAAAAGAAATACCTTTGGAAAAATTAAATATTTAAGAGTATTAATTAGAAAAACTATTTTCAATACGTTTCTTTGATATATGTTAATTAGGGTTTTGTTTCTTACAATAAGAACATGAGGGAGTATAATATTTTAATGTTAACCTTTTTTTTGTTCAAAAGTGTTAACCTTAAATATAATTAAAAATAAGGAAGGATGTAGGTAACTTAAGCCAGTTTTTTTGTTTAACAAAAACTTAAGCCTTTTTTTAATCATATTAAGACAGTTTTCTGCCCAAAACTAGGGGAAGGAAGGATGTAGATAACTGAAGCCAGTTTTTTTGTGTACTTTTTTTAATCATATTAAGACAGTTTCCTGCCCAAAACTAGGGGAATTTTGTAAATCGTAATCTTATCTTCTTATCTTATCTTTGGTATATATAAAAGTAAGGAAATATGTAGGTAATTTTTTCACCTCAATATCGGGGTAATTTTTGTAAATAAAAGAGCGATGATTAGGGTGGTCCAATGCAATAAATGGTTTACATTCTTGTATAATTATGTGATATTTTTAAAATTAAGTAGCTAAATGCTGGGAATGGGTTAGATGGCACAATATGTGGGTTTATTAACACATCACATATAATGTTGGCTAGGCGACTAACTTAGTTAGCAGCAATGTTTTTAAAACCGGACCGGACACTGAATCGGAGAAGAGAGTGGTTCAAGGTTTAAAGATCTGATCAGGGTTGAACCGGGGTTAATTAAATAATACTTATTTTAGTTTTTAATATAATATATTAAGTAATTGTTTTGGACTGGGCCGAGCCCACTCCAACAAATGCCACCTCTGCTGGCCCAACCCAAGTGTTGGACCAATACCGATCAAGATCATCTGATCTACGCCGTCCGTACAATCAATGGCTCTTAACTCACGTACTATTTACGCAACCGATCTATGTCCGTCGATCACATCAACGGACCACAACTCATCCTTCACGACATTGAGTCCCCATCTACCGCCACGTGTCCTGAACTCTGACAAGTCATATAAAAGAGGGGCCCATTGCAGAAAAAGGTACGCATTCATTACATCACATTAACCTCATCAGAAAATATACTGTCGGAGAGCCTTTTGCAGGTACCCACCTCCGTTCTTCGTCGTCACCTCCATCGTACGCGGCGATCTCAGCGACTCCGGCCAGTTCCACGTTCCTTGCTCGGAACATTGGCGACCACAGTGGAAGTTACCTCCTACCAAATAGATCTCTCCGATCACACAATGGCTCGCCCGTCGCAACCAGTCCGTCGGTCTACCAGGCACAACCCTGGATTTCGCCCTCCATCACCTCAGGTCGACGGACAGTTAGTTTCCATCACACCAGAACCAATCATGTTACCCATGACCATGGAGGAAGTCCCGATGTCACCGCCTTCGTACGGTGAAGCTCCGCCACCCCTTGCAGTGACTCAATAGCCTGACGACGCTCAACCGTCTCTTCTTGAGAATGTCCTCGATATCATCCAGAGACAAACCCAGATGATCGAAGAGCAGAATCGCAGAATCGCTAGGATGGAGACTCAACAGGCTGAGATCTCTGCACGCGCCATCATGCAATCAGGATCTCGTCGCAGATCTCGATCACCATCCAGATCTGGAGAGTCCAGAACTGAGAGGCACCGTGAGAATCCTAGGTCTGGAGAATTCCACCGATCCACCACTGGAGGACACCGCACCGCTGGGTTTCCGCGTCATGGATGGTCAGGTGAACGATCTCCCCCGAGGAGGGAGACACACCACTGATCGTCACGCGCTGGCAGAACCACGAATCGGTCACCGACCAGAAGACATCACGCTTCACCATATTCTTAGAGGAGATCTCCGTCGCGTCGATCACCGTATACGTCATCGGCTTCAAACGAAAGCGCGTCACCTCGTCGCAAGAGAAGGTATGGCGACGACCACGACATCCTCCAAGCCGGGCCGTTCTCCGAAGAGATCACATTATTTTTGATTCCTCACTCGCTCGAAAAGCCACCGACGTTCGAGCTATACGATGGAACAGGGGATCATGATGAGCACATCGGACTCTTCGATACCATCATGAGATATCGAAATGCTAAAGGACCGGTTAAATGCAAGTTGTTCCCTCTGACCTTATCGAAAATAGCTTTGGCTTGGTTTTAGGGGCTGAAACCGAACTCCATCAGATCGTGGGGCGAACTCAGCAGGAAGTTCACCTATAATTTCAGCACTTCTCGGCCTCAGCCCAGGTTGGAAGTAACCCTCGCTGCTATTCGACAGGGGGAAAATGAACCCCTAAGGAAATACATTGAACGGTTCACCCAAGAGGCCACGCTGGCAACGGAAGTCCGAGAGGACATGAAGATGTACCTCCTCCAGCAAGGGTTGATCAAGAAAAGTTCGTTCCATGTCCATATCGGAGTCAATCGCCTGCGCGATTACAGTGACCTCTTGTGCCGCGGTGAAAGGTTCATCGGCTATGAGGAACAATGCTTGTTGATTAACCACAGACAAGTAACACAAGGGAAGGGATCAGCCCACAAAGAGTCCAAGTCAAAAAAGGAGAAAGACTCCAAGAGTTCGGTAATTAAATACACTGAATACACACCATTAAACACCTTGCAGGCCCGTATCTTGGAAGAGTGTCTGCACACCGAGTTCAAGGACGCCGGGATCAAACTCTCGAACCGGATAAAACAAAGGCCGGATACAGACAAAACAAAGAACTGCCGATGGCATCGCAGTAACGGTCACAATACGGAAGATTGTTTCCAGTTAAAGGATATCATCGAGCAGCTGATAAGGCGAGGAAAGCTGCAGAAGTATGCCCGCGAGAAGCCGATAAGGAAGCGGTTGAGATCTCTAGTTGCACGCGTTCACGACGCATTCACAAGTCGTGACGCCAGGCGTAGGGTCGATGATGAAGAAGATCAAACCCATACCACAACAATTGCCATGGTCATTACTAGAGGACCTAACAAACCGGGTGGCCCATCCATCAAGACCAAATTTTTTTTTCAAGGAAATCGCAGTAGCTGCTGTTAACTCCAGTTACTCTCCTATCAATCATCCGAAGTCAAGTAGCCCCCGCTTGCTTTTTATGACAAAGACTTGATAGGAGGAGAACCCAACAAGGATATCCCTCCCTTAGTACGGGCAATGATGGCAAACGTCGATGTCAGGAGGATTCTCGTTGACTAGGGAAGCTCCGTCAACATTATGTACAAGGGATTGTTTGATACGTTGAAGCTTTCGAAGGACCTCCTCATACCATACGAGGGAATGGACTTACAAGGTTTAAACGGGGCCAAGACGACGCCGATGGGATACGTCGAATTAATGGTGACCTTTGGCGCTTATCCGAAGTCAAAAACAGTTAAGGTACAGTTCTTAGTCCTCCCATGCGACTATGACTATAACTGTATCATTGACAGACCTACTCTAGCCGCTCTCTGAGCAGTGACTTTGACTATCCATTTGAAAATGAGGTTCCACATCGCCAGCGGGGAAATCATCACCCTGAATGGGGACCTAGAGGCAGCAAGGAGATGCTTCGAGATTAGTCTCAAGAGAACACAGGTTGATCGAGTTGGAAAGATCTCGATACTCGAGAAATATTCCTAATCTAGACACGGCGTAATGTTAAGACCAAGGATATAGGCGATCCATTGGCCAAAGAACTCCCGAAGAAAATTGAAAGACCAGTTCCCGATGGTGAATCCTCTCACATCCAGATAGGGAAGGATCCCTCTCGAACAACGAAAGTAGGGGACGATCTCCCCAATGAGATGAAAGCAAACTTGATCAAATTCCTCCAAAACAATGTTGATCTCTTTGCTTGGACCGCTGATGAGATGCCCGGAATATCACCCGATGTAGCATGCCACAAGCTAGCACTGAACCCATCGGCCCGGTGGGTTGCGCAGAGGCGACGTCGACAGTCTCCCGAAAAAGCTCAAGCCACCGAGAAAGCTGTATCGGATCTAATCAAAGCCAACTTTGTAAAAGAAGCTAAGTACACAACTTGGTTATCAAATGTGGTGCTCATGAAAAAGTCGAACGGGAAGTGGAGGATGTGCGTAGACTATACCGACCTCAACAAAGCGTGCCCGAAAGACGCATACCCACTACCCAATATCGACAAGCTCGTCGACAACTCGTATGGTTTTCGGTTCCTATCCTTCATGGATGCCTATTCGGGCTATAACCAGATACCGATGTATGAGCCCGACCAAGGGAAAACTGCCTTTATGACCGAAGGCGCAAATTATTGTTACAAAGTCATGCCCTTCAACATGAAAAACGCGTGCGCCACATACTAAAGAATGATGAACAAGGTCTTTTAGAAGCAGATTGGAAGATTGCTTGAGGTCTACATGATGACATGATCGTCAAAACTGTCCATGACGAAAACCACATCACCCACATTGCCGAGTTTTTCTCTAAACCCCGCAAACACAACATGCGCTTGAACCCAGACAAGTGCACTTTCGGTGTCAGGGCGGGAAAATTCCCCGGGTTTTATCTAACCGAAAGAGGAATTAAGGCCAATCCAGACAAGTGTCGAGCAATCACCGATATGAATGAACCAACCTCGAAGAAGGAGATACAACGATTAACCGGGATGATGGCAATAATGACCAGGTTCATATCAACTTCGGCACATCATGCACTCCCTTTCTTCAGGCTGCTCAAGAAGGAGGTCCCTTTCCAGTGGACCCCTGAATGCCAAAAGGCCTTTGCCCGGTTAAAAGAGATCTTCTCTACTCCACCAGTTTTAAGTCGACCCCAGGTGGGGGAGACGTTATATCTTTATTTGTCTGTGACCGAAGAGGCTTTGAGCGCCGTATTGGTAAGAGAAAACATCGACGAACAGAAACCAGTATACTTCATCAACAAAGCCCTTTAGGGGCTGAGCTGCGATATTATCGAGTCGAGAAGATGGCCTTAGCTCTCGTCATTTCGGCATGAAGACTCTGCCAGTACTTCTTGTCTAATCACATCGTGGTCAGAACCGACCAGCCGATAAAGCAAATACTATATCGACCCAATCTCGCAGGTCGCATGATCAAATGGTCCATTGAGCTTTCCGAGTTCGACGTCAGTTACAAGCCGAGAAAAGCGGTCAAAGCACAGTCACTCGCGAACTTCGTGGCGGAGCTCACTCCGAAGTCATCATCCTACGTAGGTAGATGGACAGTCTTCGTCGATGGGTCTTCTAACCCGGCCAGTTTAATCCTAAAAAATGAGGACGGTTTTTTCGTTGAATACTCACTAGCATTTACATTTTCGACCTCAAACAACCAGACCGAATACGAAGCGTGCATAGCCGGACTCACTTTTGTCTACGAACTTGGTGCGGCATGTGTTGTCGTTCATTCTGACTCGCAACTTGTCGTCTCACAAGTCAATGGCAATTACCAAACCAAAGACCTGTTGCTACAGAAATACCTCGCCCTGGTCAAGGCACTAATGAGTAGGTTTGTACAAGCTGAACTCATACATGTGCCGAAGGAGCAGAACGTGTGGGCCGACATCCTTTCTAAGCTTACAAGCACAAAAATGCCAACCTCGCACTGATCATAATCCAGGAGACGTTGACCACCCCCAGTGTCCAGGAGTCTAGTGTCGAAAGCCCTTCAGAATCTGTAATCGAAGCACCAAAGGTCGCCACCGTAACTTATGTGCATAGCCTCTCAATTTCAAACAACATAGACTTTGGGGACTCCTGGATGACCCCGATCTTAAAGCTCCTCTATTTGGGAGAAGTACCAGTTTTACTGAAAGAAGCATCCAAGCTCCGCAGGAGAGCATGCTCATTTTTCGTTGTCGAAGGAAAATTATACCGAAGAGGTTTCTCCATGCCCTTGCTGAAGTGTGGACAACACTTAGGCGGAAGGACCTTAGCAAAGAAAGCTTTAAGAGTAGGGTACTATTGGCTGAATATGGAAGTTGACGGCAAGGAGAATGTAAAAAAATGTGACAAGTGCCAGAGACATGCTGATGTCCATGCCGCACCTCCTGCAGAACTGACTACCCTATCATCCGTGTGGCCGTTCACCTAGTGGAGAATCGACATTCTGGACCCATTTCCTTTGGCTCCAGGGCAGATCAAGTTCTTAGCGGTAGCGGTCGATTACTTCACGAAGTGGGTAAAAGCCCAACCTCTTGCAAAAATAACGGCGAAGAACTTGATCAAATTCTTCAACTCCTAGATCCTAACCAGGTTCGGCATACCCGAAGTCGTGGTGATCGATAATGGCACGCAGTTCATCGACCAGCAATTTCGAAAGACTCTGGCTGACCTCAATGTGAAGCACCATTTCACTTCGGTCGAACATCCTCAGATAAACGGGCAAGCCGAAGCAGCAAATCGTGTAATCTTGTGGGGTCTTCAACGACGCCTAGACGAGGCAAAGGGTAGATGGGCTGACGAATTGCCTCAGGTTCTATGGGCTTATAGGATGACTCCGCAGTTGTCGATAGGAGAAACACCTTTCTGCCTAACCTATGGGTTGGAAGCGGTAATTCCATTCGAGGTCGGTGAGTTGAGCTGGAGAACTTTGTACCCACTCGAACCATGGCTAAATTACCAATATCTCCAAGAAGAACTGGATCTCTTGGAAGAAAATCGAGAGATCGCAGCCCTGAATGAAGCCGCTGATAAGCGATGCATACCTGCGAGATACAACCAACGCGTAGTTCTACGAGACTTCACTGTCGGAGACCTCGTTCTCCGAAGAAAAGATATCGGTTTGAAGAACGCCACACAAGGGAAACTGGCTCCGAATTGGGAAGGGCCCTATCGAGTCGCTGTAAAGACCGGGACAGGAGCCTACTACCTGGAAGATCTCCAAGGAAGGGCCATCGCCCGAACTTGGAATGCGACAAAGCTTCGGAAGTACTACAGTTGAGTCCGTTATTACGACTAGGATCAATCACTAATAGTACTCCATCATGTTTTATTCGTTTTTGTCCTGATCAAATTTGAACTATTCCATGTCAAAATTCGACTAATCATTTACAGTTTTCCTTCAAATTGTAATTTGACATCAGTTTTCAATACAAGTTACATGCAAGTTACACTTCTAATATTTCTTGTGTTTTATTAGGAGAAAGCGGCAGGGTCAGGCTTACAAGCCAACCGGTCGATATACCGAATGGGAGTCACCTATCACAAACTCCGACTACTCAAAAAACGGCATGCGACCCGAAAGTTCACGATTCCCAGCACCCACTTCGAAGGAATTCAGAAATTACATGATACTCCAGAATGCCTCGAAAGTGGCATCCGAGGAACACGCGGTTGACCTCCTGATCGACCTAGCCAGTCTATTAAGGATAGGTCATGCCGAAATAGCATTCACCCATCAAAGGGAATATACTCCCTAAGATTGGGGCAGAGGAGGACCATCCCTTAGCCGGGTTGGACCCTCTGAGAAACCAAATCGGAACTTACTCCAAAAAAACTAAATCGGAACCAACTTCGCAGAAATTAAATCGGAACCAACTCCAAAGAGATTAAGTCGGAACAGACTGAAAGCGCTTGCAAGCAACAAAATTGCAAAATAAATTGCCAAATATGTGTTAAGACATACGAATAAAGTCGTTTACAAGCAACCTTCCGGAGAGGTCCAAAATTACAAATTGTTCAAAAATTTAAACAAGTTACAAATAGACCCTGGCATTCCAGGTCTTCATTCCATCTCCTCGGCACCCTTCTCCATGGCCTCCGACATAGGCGCCACCTCCCTCTCCGATGTAGGCGCCGCTTCATAAAGGACCTCCATGGTCTTGGGGTCAATAATTAGATTTTCATCGACAACACCCTTACTGAATAGCCGAGAGATGTCCACTTCGATGTTTGGGTAGAGCAGGCGAATCTGGTCGAAGACATTCTTGAACTGCTGGTCTCTGAACTCACCCGCAATTTTTGCCCACCTATCCTTCTCCGTATTGGCCGAAGTAAGAGCTGTCCTAGCCTGTTCTAGGTCTTTCTGAAACCTCTCTTTTTCTTTGAGAAACTCATCTCTCTAAACTTGAAGACTTTTCCTATCAGAAAGGGCTTGATCGCGCTTTTTGGTGAGGTCAAGGACAACCTACCCCAGATGGGAAACTTTCTTCCTCGCAATGTCCAATTTGTCAGTGCTATCTAAGAGATTGTTTTCAAGGTCAGTTATCTTGGCCTCCCGCTTTTCCAAGTCTTTAACACGGGCTTTGACCTTATCTGTTGAAGATTTAAAATCAGAGTTCTCTTTCTCCAAAGCCGCATTCCTTTCTATAGTGTGCCCTAGCAGTTTCAGACCTCGAACCATCCAACTTGCACACTCCAAAGCCAAGCCTTGACGAGCCGAACTCGACATCCAAAAGGTAAACGTTATCTTTGGCTGAGGTATAATGGTGCAGTTCTTCCGAGGTTAGAACATGGGGATGCGTCCACACAGCGGGGTCATCACTCCCCAAGAAGTCACCACTTCCAGTAACCTTCTCTAAGCGGATAAGTTGTTTCTTTTCGACCTCTCGCCTTTGTCTCTTCGAAGGGGGGATGACATGCTCAGCAACATCCTCTTTACCTCGTCTACTTTGAGATTTTGGTGGCGCTAAGACCTCTTCGACATCCAGTACTTTCGAATGAGTTGAAGTAGGAGAAGCAACTTGCCGAGAAGCCAGTGACGAAGAGACAACCGCGACCTATGAGAGTGAACCCACTGAGAAGCTGCCCAAGGGTCCGACTGACGAAGTACCTCCTGAAATGACCTTCTTCTTCTTGTTGACGAACTCATTCAGAGCTGCGATAACTGCCATTGCACCTGAAATCGAGGAAAAAATAAAAAGGTCAGAAGTCACGCATAAGGCAAACAAAAACTTATCCGCGCATATGCATATATTACCTAAACATTCTTTAGCCTCGTCTTTCGAAGAACAACTCATCAACCCCTGCTATTCACATAGCAAGGAACAGGTTTTTGGTTGTGGGGAGTTTCCCTCAGTTCGGCCTCAAAACCTTCAACGAATTCCTTCAATCGATTTGCGCACTGCGCGCCTTCAACGCGAACTCCTTGCTCTCGACAAGAAAATGATCCTGACTCCAATATGGTTGGATCAACTCCTCGATACCTCCGATGTCTTTCCTCCTTATAAGGCACTTCTTAGACGACCAGTTGAAGGGTTTTAAGAAGAATGGCAGGAAATCAGCCAATGCTTTCTCATTCCTAAACACTGACTGGGCGTATAAAGCGTCGTCCGCCACCCATGAATATCGTCCAGCGTTGGTCGAAAGCGAATATCCTCTCTTGTTTTTAGGATCCTTTGGTTTTCCCATCTCCGACCTGCCCAAAGAAATGCCCTTTAAACACTATTTCCTACAACCAACAGTTTATCATCCCTCACCGGAAAACTCATAGACCTCGCTGAAAAACTCAAAAACAAGAACAAGGTAGCACGACATGAATACCCAGGCAGAATGAGGGGTCACCGCGAGGGAAAGGGATCCTGGCCAGCCAGCCTCCAGGGCGGCCATGCCCAGAAACAGACAAGAAATGATAAACAAGATGAAGGAAAGAACATACCTTGAGTATTGAGGTTGAAGAACCACGAATGCAGGTGTTGCTAACAGAGAAGGAGAAGGAATCCGGAGCTTTCCACAGAGCAAAGTGCACAAAGAAGAGAAATGGCAACCAAAATGCCAAGTGATGCCTCTCTTCCGTATTTATAGACCCAGGGCAATGATTACCTGTAATAAATGACACGCTAACCTAAGCATCGCCTCGGTTGAAGGACTGACACGTGATGTGCTTGAAATAGCATGTAGTTTAGTGTTAGTTTTGCATTGCATTTTAATCTTTTTAGCATTTTTATTCCATGTTATTTATGCATTTTGTTTGAATTGAATAATACACTTGGTTTTGGTTCTTTGGTGCTTAAAGGAAGGTATTTGTCCTAGGAAAAAAGAGAAAAATCGCTTGGACGGACGTTGGGACCAATTCGGAGGCCAAAGCATAAAAAATGAGCAAGAAATGAATAAGCAAGGCATGCCTGTGTGGTGCAGCACGGCCCGTGCCTCATTTCCTGCTGAGAGGCACGTTTTTAGCGGTGCGGCATGGCTAACGCGACCCGTCTTTGCGCGTTTAGGCTGATCGGCGTGAGAAGCGAGAAAAAGCATGGCCTGGCGTGCAGTACCACCACCATCTTTGCGGCCCAGTCTGGAACCAGCGATTTCGTGTTTTTACCCGTTTTTGCTTGTCTTTTACCCCCTTTTTGACCTAGATTATAAATAGATGTTAGAAACACCTGCCTAGGGTCTGAACTTTGATATTTTGGAGGCACGACTAAGGATAGGATTCAATCTCTTCCTCTCTTTTTCATGAATTTCTGGTTTGGATATTCTTTCTCCATAGATTCTATTCTATCTATCATGTTAGAGTAGTTTTCCTTGTTCTAGGATTTAGGGCTATGCCTTTTGATGTCTCTTGAATGATTATTTGAATTACTCTTACATTACTTTGAATTCAATTTGATTCCGTTCTTATCGTTATTAATATTTCTTATGAATTCAGTGCGCACTTATTCATATGCTTTAGATTCCTAGGGATAAACTGAGAGGTGAACCTAGTAATCAGAACTATAAGAACGGAACTTAGGATTAAAATCACGAGAGTAGTTTTTAGTCCTTCAAGGATAAAATAAGCTATCATATTTTTAATGGGTTTAATTTGATTTCAATTACTACGAGAGTAAGAGTTGTATCGCTTAAACACGGTTTCTGTATCCTGAGAGGGAACTTTTACTAATTTAGGATTGCTTGCCTTCAATTGAATTCATTCGTTAATAAAAAAGTATTAAATTAGGATTTCTGAGCATCATTGTGGTACCCCCGGATCCTAGAAGCTTTTCCTTATTATTAAAATCATCAATTACATCGTTCTTCATTTATTTTATTTCTGTTACAACAACAAATTCTATTTCTTGAATTAATTTAATTAGCGTAAAAGTAGTCCCTGTGGGATCTATATTTTATTACTTGACGACAACTCCGTGCACTTGCGGATTTGGCACATCAAGTTTTTGGCGCCGTTGCCGGGGACTGCGTCTTATTGCTTTTTAAATTAATTCCTGTTAATATATAAAAAAATAAAATTATGTTTTAATTTTTATTTATTTTTGTTTTTCTTTTATTTTGGTGCTTTGATCTGTTTGCCTTCTTGTCTACAGTTAATTTTTTCCTTGAATGCGAAGAACTCGAAGCAGTGGAAATATTGTTGAGGCTGACCGAGAAATTGATAGGACCCTTCGCATTCTAAGAAGAGAACAAAGGCAAAGAAGAGTTAAAACAGAGCAACAAGCTGTAACCATGGCCACCAATGATGATAATAGGCCCCTTAAAATAATTTGTAACACCTACAGCTAGAGGCTTGCAGTCGGGGATTGCAAGGCCTGAAATTACAGCTACTCAGTTCACCATACCACCGGTCTTATTGTCCATGATAAGACAAAATAAGTTTGGTTATTTGCCTGCTGAGGACCCAACTGAGCACATTGAGAACTTCCTGGAGAATTGTGACACCATCAGAATCCAATGTGCTGAAATTGATGCTATTCGTCTCAGGTTGTTCATTTCCTCTGTAATCGGCAAAGCCAAGGCTTGGTTAAAGTCGGTACCTGCAAATACAATTACTACATGGGCTGTCCACACATTCTACAATGGTCTTACCTATCCTGCAAAGGTAACTTTGGACTCCGCTGCTGATAGAGCATTTATGAACAAGTCCCTCATTGAAGCTTCTGCAATCATAGAAAACATTGCCACTAATCATTCCCGATGGGGTGGTGAAAGAGGTAACAATCCGAAAAAGATTTCTGGGGGTAAGTTTGAAGTTGAGGGTGTTGACTTGATTATGGCAAAATTTGATGCTTTGAACCAACTCTTTGATAAGCTTGAGAAGGGTAAGACCAGTGTCAATGCAGTAAGTGCTTCCAACATTATGTGTGAGTTTTGTGGCAACCTGGGTCACTCCACTTGGAATTGTCAATTTGGGACTGAGCAACCGGAAGAGGAAGTGAATGCTATTAGCGGTTTTGGTCAAGGGAAGCAAAATGATCCCTATTCTTCCACGTACAAACCCGGTTGGAGAAATCACCCAAAATTTTCTTACCGGAACAACTAGGACCAAGCTGGACAAGGTTGTTGGAATCAAGTGGATTCAGAAACAATAACCCTTAATTGTTTTGATGATAACAAAAGATTAAGAGAACAATTTATTCTCTAACATGGTTATAAGTGTGCAGAAAGTATTTATACTCAGAAAAATTTGCTTCAGAAGACTTAGTGAAATCTTGAACTTCACTCATCAAAGTCCGGCTCTGGCTCTGATTCTTGGCACATAGAATCTGGTTGGTCAACGCTCTGGAGTTAGTCAACATTCTGATGTTAGTCAACACTCTGGTATATGATGCAAGACATGATTTGACTCGGTCAAATCTGTTGGTTACCTGCCCTTTCGAAGACTCCGAATCTGTTTGGTCAACGCTCTTGTGATGGTCAACGCTCTGTTAGAGCATAGTCACAATCTGGTTGGTCAACTCTGCAGTGCAAGTCAACAATACAACAGATTCTACTTAGTGCACTCTATGAAGACTTATTGTGCTTCAACAAGAATCGCTATGTGATAGCCCTCTCACTCTGTATTGAAGAATACTTGATTACGGTGAGCAGTGAAGTCTTTGAGCGAAGAGCTCGATAGTGAAATTGAAGTACCACATTATCTGAGGACAAGAAGAATGTCAAAGGATAAAATCATCAAGGAAACTTGTGCTTGAAGTATCTATATTTTGAAAAGCTCACTAAGGACAAAGTTCTTGACATTGCGTATAATACTCGAGAATGCTTTTCGTCTTGAAAGCGACGTAACTGCAAAAGCCAAAGCTCCAGGATCTCAAGCTTTGACTTCGACAAAGAGACGCGTTGTGTCACAACGGCACTTACAAACGGCACTTTTTCAACCCTAGCTATATATCCCGCCTCATACACTCAAGTAAGATAAGAATTGAGATTTTACAAACGATTTTCAACACGGTTGTCGCTAAGCTAGCAACTTGAATATTTTTCTGAGTAGTGAGAGCATCAACATCTATCTTCTCAAACACTACCCAATCAAGAGAAAGTGAGCAATCAAGAATTCATCCAAGTCTTTAAGATCTTTGAACAAGGCACTTACTGTTTTATTCTTTCTTTAAGAAAGTTATTTTGTGCTAAAAGTATTTTCATTGTAAATCCTCTCTGAAGAGAGTTATCTCTATATTGTTTCAAAACTCTTATTTGAATATATACTTAGCCCAGTAGTGGCTGTATACCTTAGAGGCTTAAGCATCTTGAGTCGTTCTAAGAAGTTGTGAGTATAGCCAGTTGGCGTAAATATACTCTCAAGTGTAATCGATTGATTATAGTGGAGAAATCCTTCAAGTGAGTGAAGGGACTGAAGCGTAGCTATCGGTGATAGTGAACTAGTATAAATCTACGTGTCTCTTTCTTCTCTCTACTCTTTATTCCTTGCAGTTTATTCAATAGTTATTTTTCATAAACATTTGTATTTGCGAAAAAGTTTTAAAAACCCAATTCAAACCCCACTTTCTTGTGTTTTTGCCACGTTCAATTGGTACCAGAGCTCGGCCTCTTGGTTGAGCACTTAACGATGTGAGAGGAAAAGATCCTATACTATCCTATGGCAAACAACGAACCGGTGGTCACGTTAACCGCCCCCTTTGTTCACTTTGGATCTAACTATGACTCTTGGAAAGATAAAGTGAAAAACTTTTGAATCTCAACAGTTTGAACTTTGGGATATGGTTCAAAAGCGATTACCGCAGAACGATTGACTCCAAAAGAAATCCTATTCCTAGGAGTCTTGGGTGATGATCATAAAGGAATATACCTTGCACCAAAGCAAGATACTTTCTTGTATGTGCTATCTCTGAAAAAGAGTTTGAGAAATGTGGTAACAACAGCACTGCCAAAGAAATTTGGGAGGCACTGGCTTTAGCCTATGAGGTACTTCCCAAGTACAAGAAACCAAGGCTAATATCTTGGTTAGACAATATGAACTCTTCAAGATGGAAGAGGATGAAAGCATCGAAACTATGTTTGGAAGATTTCAAACATTAGTTCATGGCTTGAAGGTTCTCAAGAAAAGCTATACTACTGCTGACCATGTTAAGAAAATCTTGAGAAGTATGCCAAAGAGATGGAGACCCAAAGTCACGGCTATTCAAGAAGCCAAGGACTTGAATGAATTACGACTTGAAGATCTTTTGAGTTCACTAAGAGCTCACGAGCTTGAGCTTGATGAAGAAGAACCTCCCAAGAAAACTAAGACCATTGCTTTAAAATCCTCACACAAAGCATCTACTTCTAAAGCTCTCCAAGTGAACTTGACACCGACAAAGATTCATCTCAAGAAAGTAGTGAAGATCTTGACGATGAAATTTCCTTAATATCAAGGAAGATTCAACGCATGATGAAAAGCAAAGGAAGGTTTAGAAGAAAGTTCCTAAGAAGGACTCAAGGAAAAACACGATTCAAAAGAAAAGAAGGACTTGAGGACAAAAGCCAAGTTACTTGCTATGAATGCAAGAAACCTGGCCACTACAAGTCGAGAATGTCCACAACTTGAGAAATCAAGGAAAGGTGGCTTTAAGGGTAAGAAGAAGAAGAGTCTCATGGCTACATGGGATGATTACGAGTCATCATCGATGATGATGATGAAGAACAGCCAACATGGCTCTTATGGCCAATATAGAGTCAGGCAGTGAAGAAGAAGAACAAGAAGAGGTAAATTCTAACATTTCTTCTAATATTCAATTAGCCTTTGATGAAGCTGTTAGGCAGGTCTTCCAAACTCAACAATGAGTATAAATCCTTGAAAAAGAGATTTTCAAATCTTCAAAAACAATTTCAAATACTCACCGAGGAGAATGAAAAACTCAAAGCTGAAAACCACCGATTGGTGAGTACTTGATTCAATGATGAGAATCGAGAATGCAACTCTTCATGAAGAGGGATTTCAAAAATTTCTTCTTTGAATGTGTCACACGTAGTAAACAAGCATCTATGATTTGGGCGTAAGCCAAAATGGTAACAAGGGTCTTGGTTACAAACCAGAAGAACCCACCTTTCAAAATATACATCTGGAAACCAAGGATACTAATAATCATAGTATTTGTTTGCTTTGTACTTTCTATGTCGGAAGGGACACATTAGAAGTGCATGTTATGGCGAAAAATGAGAAGGACAAGTCTCCTTCTAGAACTAACAAAAAGGACCCAAAAAGATTTGGGTACCTAAGGACAAGATTGTCTATGTTCTTGATTTGCTTAGCAACAGAGTTAAGACACCACCTGGTTCTTAGGCAGTGGAGTGCTCACGACACATGACGGGAGAAAGGCGTATGTTCCAAGATCTTCAACTTAAAGAAGGTGGAAATGTTGGTTTTGGAGGAAATCAAAAGGTAAAATCATTGGTTGTGGAAGAATTGGTGAGAAATTTCTACCCTCTATTGATAATGGTTTATTGGTTGTGGCTTTGAACCATAACTTACTGAGTATAAGTCAATTATGCGATAGTGGTTATGATGTTGCCTTTAACAATAATGAATGTATAGCCAAAAGCAAAAAGGATGGATCCATTTTCTTTAGAGCAAAGAGAAAGAACAATATTTATAAAATCAAACTTTCGAGTTGGTGATCAAAATGTAAAATGCTTTTTGTCAATTGATGAAGAGCAATGGATCTGCACAAGAGACTTGGTCATGCTAGCTTGAGGTTAATCTCAAAGCTTAACAAGAAAGGACTTGTTAAAGGCTTACCAAATCTCAAGTACAAATCGATGCTCTTTGTGAAGCATGTTAAAAGGGAAACAAACGAAATCTTCTTTTAATTCCAAAAATATTGTTTCCACCTCAAGGCCCTTGAGCTTTTACATTTAGATTTATTTGGACCAACCAGCGCCTCTGCATGCGGAAAGAAATATGGTCTAGTCATTGTCGATGACTATACTAGATGGACATGGGTAAAATTCTTAACCCACAAGGATGAGTCTTTTCTGAGTTTTTACGTATTCTGCAAACAAGTGCAAAATGAAAAAGGTTTTTGTATTACTACTATTAGAAGTGATCATGGTGGTGAATTTGAAAATGAATCCTTTCAAAACCTGTGAAGAAAATGGTATTTTTCATAACTTTTCATCCCTAGAACACCACAACAAAATGGTGTTGTAGAAAGGAAAAATAGATCTTTGCAAGAAATGGCGTAACCATGATTCACGAAACAAATATTGCTAAGCACTTTTGGGCGAAGCGGTAAACATCGCATGTTACATTCAAAATAGAATCTATATTAGACCTATCTTGAATAAGACTCCTTATGAATTGTGGAAAGGAAGAAAACCCAACATTTCATATTTTCATCAATTTGGGTGTATTGCTTTGTTCTCAATACAAAGGGCAGTCTAGGAAAATTTGACTCTAAATCTCATAGAGCTATCTTTTTGGGATATTCGAACGCTCTAAAGCATCTGAGAATATACAACAAAGAAACATTAGTTGTTGATGAATCTATGCATGTAAGATTTGATGATAAAAAGCCTGACAATGATACGTCGAGCTAGATGAAGTTTTCTTGATTCTGAGATAAACAAGGAAACAAGAGTTGATATCACAAGTCTTGACTCTGGTGATGTTTACGGTGTGATCTCTGGTGAAGTCTCTGGTGCTGATTACGGTGATAAGGAAATAATCATATCAGACTGGAAGTTCAAACCCCATCACCCAAAGGACCAAATCATTGGTGAACCTAGTGATAAAGTTATAACAAGATCCTCTCTGAGAGAACACTCTGACCTGGCCTTACTCTCTGAGATAGAGCCAAAAACAATTGATGAAGCCCTTACTGATGATGGTTGGATCATTGCTATGCAAGAAGAGCTAAATCAATTTCAAAGGAACGATGTGTGGAAGCTTGTGCCTCCTCCAGAGGACAAGTTAGCCATTGGAACCAAGTGGGTTTTCAGAAACAAACTTGATGAAGATGGCAAAGTGGTAAGGAACAAGGCTAGACTTGTTGCACAAGGTTACTCACAAGAGGAAGGTATTGATTATACTGAAACCTTTGCTCCTGTAGCTAGACTTGAAGCTATTAGAATACTACTATCTTATGCTGCACATCATGGCATTACTTTGTACCAAATGGATGTAAAAAGTGCATTTTTAAATGGTTTCATAAATGAGGAAGTGTTTGTGAAACAACCACCTGGTTTTGAAGATACTGAGTTTCCTGAACATGTTTTCAAACTTAAAAAGGCACTTTATGGTCTTAAACAAGCTCCAAGAGCCTGGTATGATAGATTGAGTTGCTTTTTAATGTCAAATGGTTTTGAAAGAGGGAGTGGATACAACTCTCTTTAGAAAATCATCTAAAAAGCATTTCATTGTAGTTCAAATTTATGTAGATGATATTATCTTTGGTGCTACTAATGAGTCTCTTTGCAAAGAATTCTCTAAGCTTATGCAGAATGAATTTGAGATGAGTATGATGGGAGAACTAAAATTCTTCCTTGGCATTCAAATAAAACAATGTCAAGATGGAACTTATATCCATCAGACTAAGTATGTGAAAGAAGCTGAAGAAGTTCAAGCTAGAGGAAACCAAACCTATGAGCACACCAATGCATCCAACATGTGCTCTTGGCAAAGATGAATCAAGTAAAAAGGTAGACCAAAAGGTATATAGAGGTATGATTGATTCACTCCTCTATCTTACTGACCTCAAGGCACGATATTATGTTTAGTGTGTGCTTATGTGCAAGATTTCAATCGATCCTAGAGAATCTCACTTAGCTGCGGTTAAAAGGATATTTAGGTATCTTAAAGGAACTACTAATCTTGCTTTGCTTTATAAGAACTCGGATGATTACAAGTTAGTAGGTTTACGTGATCTTGACTTTCTTTGGAGACGAATTGAAAGGAAAAGCACAAGTGGTGGCTGCCAATTTCTTGGAGCAAATCTTGTCTCTTGGTCCAAAGAAAAGACAAAGCACAATTGCACTATCAATGCCAGGCGAGTACATATCTGCTGCAGTCGTAGCTCACAACTACTTTGGATGAAGTATCAACTTGAGGACTATCAGTTAAAGAGGTAAAATCCCTATATCTTTGTGATAATACTTACGCTATATGCTTGACTAAAAACCCTATTTTGCATTCTCGAGCCAAACATATTGAAATTAAACATCATTTTATTAGAGACTATGTTGAAAGGGATTCTTGAAATTAAATTTATTGATACTGACCATCAATGGGCAGATATCTTTACAAAACCCCTTGCTGAAGATAGATTCAACTTTATAAGAAAGAACTTGAATTTCCTTCTTATAAAGGAATAGGTGTTTGATCTGAATATAGATGATTCTGTTTGACAAGTTGACTCTGTTTGAATATAGTTGACTCTGTTTGACTAAGTTGACTCTGTTTGAATATAGTTGACTCTGTTTGACTAAGTTGATTGTTTGAATGTAGTTGTTTCTGTTTGAGTATGTTGTCTCTGTTTGAATAAAGTTGACTCTGTTTGACTAATTGACTCTGTTTGATGTGTTTGACTTGTTGACTCTGCTTGAGTGTGTTGGCTATGTCGTAGTTAAATCATTGATTATCTTATCTCGTTATATTCTTTTCATTAAGCATTCGTATGATCATTACATAGCTGTCTCGGGAATCTTAAGTACACGTGTCTCTCGAGGCGGTTGATGCGTTAGTGATTGACATTTGCTTTTACTGAGTCATAATTGCTTTTACTGGGAAATGACAATTTTACTGCGCCTCTTTAATTTTGACAGTTACATGTTTGAAAAAGACAAAATTTTTTTTCAAAATTTCATTTCGAAATCCGGCGCATAATGCTTAAACTTCTCGAACATGTTTATAACCCACTCACTCACTCACTCACATCACCCACTACCCACTCTATCTCTCAAAAAGAAGTCTACACTTTTCTGAACCCTAAACCCCTTTCATCTTCGCACTCTGTGTTTCTCCGATTTCAACAATGGCTGCTCCACAACAACCACTGCAAGTTCAAGTTCCTGAAGAAGAGCGTAGGGTAACGCTGGAAAATCTTCAACCCTCTGACCTCAAGGTGTTGGTGGAACACGAAGTAAGGTTTGAGGATATGGCAAATGAAGGATACGACTTCAGAGCAGACTTCATTGACATGGGGATAATGGATTTCTTCTACATGACCAACTCAGTCTATGAGAATCTGGTGAAGGAGTTCTGGACTTATGCTTGGAGTAAAGATAAGACCATTCTGAGTCATGTTCAAGGCAGGCGCATTGTGGTCACTCAGGACCTAATTGCTGAAGTCACCCATTGCCCTAATGATGGAGCGGTTGAAACCATTTGGTTGGGAAAAAGGATGCTTTGGTGGTGGGATGTTGTAAATGAGACTATCTATGAAGCCTGGAGGGACCAAGGCCGTGGAAATGAAGAACAGATTTCGAGCACTTTTCAGAATCATCATGAATTGCTTGGTGCCAAAATCTGGCTCTGTGGATACTGTCAGCAGTACCCACAAGTTCATAATGTGGAATTATGAACTCAAAGCTAAGATCAACGTTCCACAGATAATTTTTGAACATCTGCGAAGAGACTTAATGTACTCCAGAAAAGGGAAATATATGAATATCCCTTATGGAAAGCTGTTGTCAGCAATCATGGAGAATCAAGGGCTTATAAATCTCCTTCAAGGTCTCAACACCTTGGAAGCAGGGCTTGCCCTGAAAACGATGGTGATTCCTATTCTCTCTTCAGACAACCTAAGGAGAATGGGACTCCTTTCCAAGAAGGCTATTGCTGCAATTCAGCAAGGTGAAGAAGGAGCAAGGAAGAAAGTTGTGAAGAAGGGGAAGAAGATTGTGGTGGACTCTGGTGTCTCTACTGGACCAACCAGAAGGGTCACTCGAAGCACAGGCATTCACATTGCCTCAAAACCCCCTTAGCTCACTCTCCCAGTAAGACCTGCATGCATGCCCTCTACGCTTACAAAGGAACAAGAAGGGAAGAAAATGGAGATTGATCAAATGATAAGGGAAAGGATAGAGGAAACACGACTGTATCATGAAGCAAGCCTGGCTGCAGGCCTTGTCCAGCGTGAGACCTTTGCACCCCCAGTTCGTGCTCCTACCTCTGACCCTCAGTGGCTATTCTGCTGAGCCCGCCTCTCTGTTGATCTGCTCGAAACCACCCTTGAAAAGGATACACAAGGTTGGAGATGCCCTGCCGCAAAAGGAAGAAGGTACTTGATAAGGTAGTTGATTTATATGATACTACTTATCAATCTGGTTCTGTTCCTGCTGCTTCTACTGTTGTTGAACTCCCTCCATCTCGACCCATTAATCCAACACCCCAATCTGTTTCTGCACCTAAACCAACACCTACTCAAAAACCCACACCACAACAGAAACAACCACATATACCTACCAAAAAGCCCTTGCCCACTTTACCCTCAGACTCTTCTTCATCTGATGAAGATGATGTTGCTCCCTTGAGGACTAGACAAAGACCTCAACCACGAGTTCAAATTCCTATATTGAACCTTTAGCCTCTTTACCCCCAAACTCCACTGTGCCTCAAACTGAAACTACACCTCCATCATCTCCTCTACAAACCCAAACACCTTCACCACCTAAATCACCACCCAAACCAGCTTCTCCACCTAGACCCGCTTCACCCTCACCAACAACTGGACCTCAACATACCTGTGAGATCGAGCCCATTTACGAGGAACCTAAATCTGAGTCCAGGGTTCAAGAGTCTTCATCTCTTGAATCTGCAATATGGTTGTGTGTGAAGCTCAACCTCTTCGCATTTTGCAACCTCTCACGACTCCTCTTTCGGACTTCCCATAATGGTACCCTTCATGTCTCAACTGTTCTCTCCTCCAAATTCTCCTCTCCAAGGAGAACCAGAATCTGTTCTTAGAACCGGTTCAGTCTTTCTTGAATCGACCTTGAGGTAGGGATCATTGAGCCACCGCCACTTCTCCTCACCGCACCCTGGACCCTCTGAGCCTGGTCTTCGGGAACCAAGAATTGTGCCCAACGTTCTTCCAAATCTAATTGGTAGCATTGAATACTTCAAAGCTGCAAGATACAGGGAATCTCGTTTCTAGGGTTTCCTTGGAGAAGACAGAATTGATGAAGTAGTCAATGATCTTGCTGAAGAAGATCGGTATGAGAACTGGGTGTCTGTGAACACTTGGTTTGACAAGCACAGGCAAGAACAAGAAGAAAGAAATAGGAGATGGCATGCTGCCCTGAAATGGAGAGTTCCTCCAAGAGAAGAGGTCAATGTTGTTTGGGAACCTGAACCTCCTCCTCCTCCTCGTCCTCCTACTCCTCCAAGAGAACCTGTAACACCTCCTCCAGATCCTACTGCAATGGTTGTTCAACCATCCTCATCTGGCTCTGCCTCTACAAGCCAATCAGTAGTGATACCGAAGGAAGTGTATGACAAACTTGTGGATGATAGCAACAAATTCAACAGGTTTATGGAAGCCTCTCAACAACACTCTGAAACTACTGATCGTAGGCTTGACTTGCTGACTACTCTACTACAGCAAGTTTTGGAGAAGATGGACAAGCCCTAGAAAACCTTAGGCTTTTTACCTTTTAGTTTTCTCCCTTTTGATAGATTTTCTTTGAGTTTGTTTTTGTTTATTTACTCACTCTGTGATTATTTCTAATGAAATTTATTTATGACACTTAAAAGTTTTCTCTTTATCTTTCTTTATACTGTTTTTGACTGGTGTTCTTTATTTCTGTCTTAACCTTTTTGTCTGATGACAAAAGGGGGAGAAGAATATAGAGAGTATAAAGCAATTGATGAACCTAGTGTATCAACCAAGTGTCATCATGCATACATTATGTGTTCTGATTAATATATTCCTGTATGCTCTGAAACTTATATGCTGTAATATCTTATGCTCTGTTACACTTAGAAATATTTATATATGCTTAATTCAGGGGGAGCCTCTGAAATCGTCTGAATAAATATTGTTTATAAAGAAAAATTGTTCATCAATATATGTATTTGTCATCATCAAAAAGGGGGAGATTGTTGGAATCAAGTGGATTCAGAAACAATAACCCTTAATTGTTTTGATGATAACAAAAGATTAAGAGAACAATTTATTCTCTAACATGGTTATAAGTGTGCAGAAAGTATTTATACTCAGAAAAATTTGCTTCAGATGACTTAGTGAAATCTTGAACTTCACTCATCAAAGTCCGGCTCTGGCTCTGATTCTTGGCACATAGAATCTGGTTGGTCAACGCTCTGGAGTTAGTCAACATTCTGATGTTAGTCAACACTCACGGTATATGATGCAAGACATGATTTGACTCGGTCAAATCTGTTGGTTACACCTTACTTCAAGACTCAGATCTGTTTGGTCAACGCTCTTGTGATGGTCAACGCTCTGTTAGAGCATAGTCACAATCTGGTTGGTCAACTCTGCAGTGCAAGTCAACAATACAACAGATTCTCCTTAGTGCCCTCTATGAAGACTTATTGTGCTTCAACAAGAATCGCTATGTGATAGCCCTCTCACTGTATTGAAGAATACTTGATTCTGGTGAACAGTGAAGTCTTTGAACGAAGAGCTCTGATAGTGAAATTGAAGTACCCTGTTATACGAGGACAAGAAGAATGTCAAAGGATAAAATCATCAAGGAAACTTGTGCTTGAAGTGTCTATATTTTGAAAAACTCACTAAGGACAAAGTTACTGACATTGCGTATAATACTCAGAATGCTTTTCGTCTTGAAAGCGATGTAACCTGCAAAAGCCAAAGCTCCAGGATCTGAAGCTTTGACTTCGGACAAAAAGAGACGTTGTGTCACAACGGCACTTACAAACGGCACTTTTTCAACCCTAGCTATATATCCTACCTCATACACTGAAGTAAGATAAGAATTGAGATTTTACAAACGATTTTCAACACAGTTGTACGCAAGCTAGCAACTTGAATATTTTTCTGAGTAGTGAGAGCATCAACATCTATCTTCTCAAACACTACCCAATCAAGAGAAAGTGAGCAATCAAGAATTCATCCAAGTCTCTGAGATCTTTGAACAAGGCACTTACTGTTTTATTCTTTCTTTAAGAAAGTTATTTTGTGCTAAAAGTATTTTCATTGTAAATCCTCTCTGAAGAGAGTTATCTCTATATTGTTTCAAAACTCTTATTTGAATCTGTACTTAGCCCAAGAAGGGTCGTATACCTTAGAGGCTTAAGCATCTTGAGTCGTTCTAAGAAGTTGTGAGTATAGCCAGTTGGCAGAAATATACTCTCAAGTGTAATCAGTTGATTATAGTGGAGAAATCCTTCAAGTGAGTGAAGGGACTAGACGTAGCTATCAGGTGATAGTGAACTAGTATAAATCTCTGTGTCTCTTTCTTCTCTCTACTCTTTATTCCTTGCACAGTTTATTCAATAGTTATTTTTCATAAACATTTGTATTTGCGAAAAAGTTTTTAAAAACCCAATTCAAACCCCCCCTTTCTTGTGTTTTTGCCACGTTCAAAGGTAATGGTACACCTTCTACAAGTCAACCTCAGGTACAAAAATCTAAACTTGAATCTCTTTTGGAGAATTTTGTTGAGTCCCAAACAAAGAAAAATGAGGAGTTTAGGCAACATGGACAGGTTGTAACACATGCTATTAGGGAGTTAACATCTAAGGTTGATAATTTGGCTATTCATAGTAAGATGTTAGAAACCCAAATTGCCCAATTAGCTAGCTCCTCTAGTGCTCCTCAAGATAAACTTCCCAGTAAGCCCGAAGTCAACCCAAATGAGCAAGTTAATGCCATAACAACTAGAAGTGGTAGGCAAACAAAAGACCCCAAGCTTAGGAAGGAGAGTGATACGGTAGAAGGGAATATAGATGTAGAAACTGTTTAGACACCAAATTTGAAAGAAAAAGAAAAAGAAGCGGTGTTTACATATGTTCCCCCAAAGCCTTATCAACCTTCGGTCCCTTTTCCTCAAAGGTTAGTTAAAGCCAAACTTGATAAGCAATATGGGAAATTTTTGGAAATTATAAATAATCTGCATATTAATATCCTATTCACTGAAGCTTTGCGACAAATGCCTGCTTATGCCAAATTTTTGAAAGATATTTTGTCTAAGAAAAGAAGGTTAGGGGAAGATGAGATTGTGGCTTTGACCGAGGAATGTAGTGCTGTAATTCAGAATAAGTTTCCCCGTAAACTAAAAGATTCGGGAAGTTTCACCATCCCTTTATCTATAGGCAACACAAATTTTGAAAAGGCTCTCTGTGATCTTGGAGCTAGTATGAGTCTCATGCCTCTCTCTATTTGTGAAAAATTGGGCCTAGGTGAATTAAAGCCCACAAGACTCTCACTGACTTTGGCGGATCGATCTGTCAAATACCCCACTGGCATCTTGGAGGATGTTCCTATTAGAGTGGAGAAATTCTTTGTCCCTGTTGATTTTGTTGTTCTTGAAATGGATGAAGATAAACAAATCCCCATTATTCTTGGTAGACCATTCTTGGCCACTGCTGGTGCCATAATTGATGTCAAGAATGGTAAATTATCTTTGACTGTGGGGGGTGAAAAGGTTGAATTTGATCTGTTTAAATCTGTTGAACAACCTTCTTTTGAGATTTCTTGTTACAGGGTTGATAAAGTGCCTAAAAATGTGCAAAAGGAGCCTATCAAGGCTCTTCCCAAGGAACCTTGAGAAGAGAACCCTCCACCGCCACAAGTGGACAAAGATAAGAAAAAGAAGGCCAAGTCCAGAGCTGAGAAGCGTGCTCATAGAAAACTGCTTCCATCGAGACTTCCTTGATCCCTTGATGCTAAAGGTAAAATTTGTGTTATGAAAGGGAAGGTGAAGGGGTCAAAACCCCTTAAAATTTGGAAGGTGAAGGGAAGTGCCACCCCAAGTTGAAACCAGGATGACCACTTACAAGAGTCAAGCTAGTGACTTTAAACAAGCGCTTCTTGGGAGGCAACCCAAGTTTTCAGTGAGTTTTTTCCTTCTCATACTTGCTTCAACTTAATTCCTTACCTTGGGGACAATGTAAGCTTTTAAGCTTGGGGTAAAGCGTTTCACTTTCATTTTTTGCATTTAGTCTTCCATCTCATTTTAATTTTTGTATTTTGTGTTTTTGTTCGCATCATTTTATCCCCCAATTTCTATTAATGTGTGCCATATAATCATTGTGGAATTTGAAGATTGCTATGATTTGGAACTCAATTATTTTCTCTTGTGACAGGCTTAAAGGTAGTGTTCTTAATGTACATAGAGATAATCTTCTGATAAGTTGAGATTTGGGCTTGTATTGGGGCTCTGATTTGATGTTTCTCACTGGTTTTAACTTCTAAATGTGAGATTTGGGCTTGTATTGGGGCTTGTACTTCATCATGCTTCTATGCCCCTTTCTCCTTGTATGAGTGTGTTCCTCTTGATTGTGCTCTCTAGTACTTGACTTGAAACCTTTTCAAAACTTGAAATTTTTTTGTTTACACACTTGAAAATAATTAAGGCATTTTAGGCAATTTGTTTCAAGCCTTTGACATTTGAATGAAAGCTTCCTTTAGTCGCCCCTTTTGAGCCTTGATTAAAATAAATTTTCTTGGTACCTATGCTTTTGTCAAATGTTTATGGTACCTTTTAGAGTATGTTTAAGGGAGCAATTGAATGCTTGATCTTGGGATCTCTTCTGTTGTTTAGTTCATCCCCAATAATTATTGTAAAATCTCAAATGAGAGAGAATAAAATAAAAATAAAAATAAAAATAAAAATAAAAAATAGAAAAGAAAAACAACAGAAGAGGAGTAAAAAGAAAAGATTTTGAAAGCAAAAAGGGAAAAATGGATTGCTCCACTTATTCTGCTTTAAAAGGGTTGCTTTAATTGTTCATGTTGTTAGCTCTTGAATTTCCCCTTTCTTGTTTTTATCCTACCTTATAAGTAAAATCCCATGGCCACGTTACAACCTTTTGAAAGACCTTTTGATTCTTCTAAGTTTTCATTAATTATTTGCTGAGATTTGGTTAATAGTCAAGCCTATGGTAGAGCACTTTCATGATGAATATGAGCGAACAGTCTTAACCTTTAAACACTTGGAGAGTGGTAAGAAGAGTGCCCCTATCAGTGAGAGTCATGATTTTAGAGAGCCTAAGTTTCTAATTGGACTTAATTTTGATTATCTCTATTGTCTTTGTTAGTCCTTTAGCCTATTGCTTGATCTTGCTTTTATCTCGGGTTCCTTATCTGTTGCATCTCTTATTTCCCATTCCTTCTTTGGCCACAGTAATTGCTTGAGGACAAGCCAAATTCTAAGCTTGGGGTAATTTGATGTGCTTGAAATAGCATGTAGTTTAGTGTTAGTTTTGCATTGCATTTTAGATTTTTTAGCATTTTTTTTCCATGTTATTTATGCATTTTGTTTGAATTGAATAATACACTTGGTTTTGGTTCTTTAGTGCTTAAAGGAAGGTATTTGTCCAAGGAAAAAGGAAAAAAATCGCTTGGACGGATGTTGGGACCAATTCGGAGGCCAAAGCATAAAAAATGAGCAAGAAATGAAGAAGCACGGCTTGCGGTGTGGCAAAGACGACCCATGCCTCATTTCTGTTTGAGGCGCGTTTTAGCGATGCTGACACGGCTAGCCGTGCCAGTAGCTTCTGACGTGCTGCGCGTTTAGTTGATCAGCGTGAGAAACAAAAAGAAGCATGGCCTAGCCATGCCAGGCGCCACGGCCGTGCTGCGGCCCAGTGCATACTTCGCTTGTCTTTTACCCCTTTTTTGACCTAGACTATAAGCACTGGCCTAGGGTCTGAACTTTGATGTTTTGGAGGCACAGTTAAGGATAGGATTCAATCTCTTCCTCTCTTCTTCATGGATTTCTAGTTTGGATATTCTTTCTCCATGGATTCTATTCTATCTATTATGTTAGAGTAGTTTCCCTTGTTTTAGGATTTGGGGCTGTGCCTTTTGATGTCTTTTGAATGATTATTTGAATTACTCTTATATTACTTTGAATGCAATTTGATTCCATTCTTATTGTTATTAATATTTCTTATGAATTCGATGCACACTTATTCATATGCTTTAGATTCCTAGGGATAAACTGAGAGGTGAGCCTAGTAATCGAAACTATAAGAACGGAACTTATGATTAAAATCACGAGAGTAGTTTTTAGTCCTTCGAGGATAAAACAAGCTATCATTTTTCTTAATGGGTTTAATTTGATTTCAATTACCACGAGAGTAAGAGTTGTATCGCTTAAACACGGTTTCTGTATCCTGAGAGGGAACTTTTACTAATTTAGGATAGCTTGCCTTCAATTGAATTCATTCGTTAATAAGAGAGTAGTAAATTAGGATTTCTAAGCATCACTGTGGTACCTTCGGATCCTAGAAGCATTTCCTTATTATTAAAATCATCAATTACATCATTCTTAATTTATTCTATTTCTGTTACAACAACAAATTCTTTTTCTTGAATTAATTTAATTAGCGTACAAGCAGCCCCTGTAAGATCGATATTTTATTACTTGACGACAACTCCGTGCACTTGCGGATTTGGCACATCAACATGCCGCCAGCGCGCGAAATGAGGTCGCCCTTTCGATTTTGAAACGATTGAGTTGACGCATCGATTAGGATTTCTGACATAAGACACCCTAGAAACCGTCACCAGGCAGTGACGCGTGTCGTGTATGGCAGTGATCTTCCAAAGTCATATCCAATTACACATCCGAAGTCACACTTCGATGACATGTTCGAAGTCGCACTTCGGTATCATCGCTTCTAAATTCTGCACTCCACGAACAATCGATTAACGATTTTTGATGTCGAAGTTCAGAACCAGTCACAATCCAAACAAATCACCACTTAAGTTAAAGTCTTTCACCACTCAGACATCGACTTGGTGGGAAACTGTTCCGGATTGGGCCGAGCCCACTCCGACAAATGCCACCTTCGCTGGCCCAACCCAAGTGTTGGACCAATACCGATCAAGATCATCTGATCTACGCTGTCTGTACAATCAATGGCTCTTAACTCGCGTACTATTTACACAACTGATCTATGTCCGTCGATCACATCAACATACCACAACTCATCCTTCACGACATTGAGGCCCCATCTACCGCCACGTATCCCGGACTCTAACAAGTCATATAAAAGAGGAGCCCATTACAGAAAAAGGTTCACATTCATTACATCACATTGACCACATCAAAGAATATACTGACTTGAGCGTCGGAGTGCCTTTTGCAGGTACCCACCTCCGTTCTCCGTCGTCACCTCCATCGTACCCGGCGATCTCAGCAACTCCGGCCAGTTCAACGTTCCTTACTCGGAACAGTAATATTTAAAAAAATAACATTATATTTATAGAAAAGTTTTCATTTTGAATGAAATTTCACATGGTAATATAATGAATTTAGTAAACAAAAAATAAGATAGGCCTACATATGCACCAGTAATAAAAAGCTCTAACATTCATATTGTTTTTCGGTAAAGTAACGTTCATATTGTTGAGATTTGATATATGATTTGTTCCCTTATTTGTTTGTTCATATCTCTGATGCGATTTGTAATTAATTAGATAGATTAGGTTGTTGATTCTTAGCCCTATTATCAAGGGATCTTGATTGTAACCACATTATTATAAATACACAAGTCTGAGAGTAATTCTCTTAAATAATTCAAACTAATCTTAGTCTCAATTTTAAGTTGGTATCACGGGTCACATCCTGTGGGCCTAATAACCCTTTTTTTTCCTACTGCTAAGCGTTCCCAGCCGTCCTAGTTGTCCCGACAACCAGCCACCGTCAGAGCTGAGCCGCCGGCACTAGCCCCAGACACCGCCGATCTACCACCCACCGGAACTCTGCCATGAAAGGAGAAGCCACGTGCCACTACGCGCTCAAATAGCGCTTCAGTGTTTCTGGCACGTGAGGTCCACGTGCTGTCATCTGCACCTCCAATCGACGCGCCGTCTCTCTGGTTCTGCTCGTCGGCAATCCCTCTTCCAGTTTTGGGGGTCCATCGTCAGACCCACTTCCATTGTCAGTGATTTTTTTTCGTTCTCGTCCTAGATCACATTTTCTGTTTGCACACGTTCTCTGTCTACACCAATTTCCCTACACTAGTTCAGTCTACACTGTTTCTGATAATAGTGGTTTGTCCGTTTGCGCGTTTCTTTGCACTGGTTCTGTCTCTGCATTTTTGGGCTTGCTTCTTTGCCTCTGTTAGCGCGCTTTTGATCTCTGTTGTTGGGCATCTACTTCTGGTTCGCTGCTGCCCTTTTTTTCTGGTCTTGGTTGCAGCATATTTTTCTACTACTGTGAAATTCTGCCTCTGTTTTTTTTATTTCCAATGGGAAGCACAGCTACAAACAAGTCCCCGATATCCTATGCATTCTCCGACAATCCCTCTATCACGTCGAAGAAACTTACAGGTAAAAACTATATGGATTGGCAAGCCGCTGTCGAGATGTAGTTCTTTGGTCAAGGTTTGTCTGATCACTTGACTAAAAAGGCAGATGAAATTGATGAAAAGGAACATGAGCAGTGGAAGAAAGTTGATGCACAGTTGGTTGGTCTTTTGTGGCAATCCATTGATTCAAAATTATTGGTTTGTTTTTGCCCCTACAAAACGTGTCTTGATATTTGGAAGAAAGCAAAAGACGTGTATTCAAATGATGTCCAACGTCCCTACGATGTGGTTTATAATTTGTTTACTCTTCAAATGACAGATCAAGATCTTCCATCGTATCTGAATAAAGCACAATCTGCTATTGATGAGATCAAGTTGCTTTTGACTGGTGATGACGTTACCAAGACAACCAACAAGATTGATAACATGTGCATGGTGTTGCTTCTTCATGGCCTTCACAAGGAATTTGAATCTGTACAGAACCAAATTCTGACAAATCCTAGTGTTCCCACCACAGAAGAACTTGTTAGTCGCCTGCTGCAAGTTCCTCATCTGGAGGTTGTATCAGGAGTTGGTTCTCAACAAGATTCTGAATCCACTGCTTTTGTAGCTGGACGTGGAGGTCGTGGTCGTGGCCGAGGAAATGGAAGGGGTGGTCGTGGAGCTGGGAATGGTCGTCCTCAGTGCTCGTATTGTAAACGCGTGGGACATACCCAAGATAAGTGCTTCCAATTGATTGGTTTCCCTCAAAAGTCGGCCAATGTCACCTATTCACAACCTCCCGCTCCTGAAAATCAAATGGAAGGCAACATTGGTAATCAAAATATTTTGTCAGTGGTGAGTACAAGGAGTACCTTCAATACAAGACAGCCCATCAAGCTTCCACAACAGTTGCCCATACTGGTAATTCTACAGCCTGTCTCTCTCATTCATCACCTGTTGGATCCTGAATCTTGGATTCCGGTGCTTCGGATCACATAGTTAGTAATCCCTCACTTTTCTTAAATTTGTCTTATCCCAAAGTTTCTCGCCATGTCAACCTAGCTGATGGTTCTACAGCTAAAGTCACAGGCATTGGTCAAGCCACACCTTTCCCTTCATTATCTGTAGACTCTGTTCTTTTTGTACCTGGGTCTCTCAATTTAGTTTATGTTAGTCAACTCACTTGTACTTTTGATTGTTCTATAATCTTCACTGCCAATTTTTTTTGTATACAGGACCGGAGTACGGGGAGGACGATTGGTACAGGATATGAATCACATGGTCTCTACTACTTTTAGTCTCCATCCTCTGTTGCTTGCACTACTACCGAGTCTCCGAATCTCCTTCATTGTCGTCTAGGTCACCCAAACTTAAATAAATTGAAGAAAATGGTCCCTGGTCTTTCTCAGTTGTAGTCCCTGGAATATGAGTCCTGTCAGCTTGGTAAACATGTTCGAGCTACCTTTCCAAGCAAAGTTCCTCATCAGGCTAATTCCCTTTTTGGTCTTGTTCATATAGATGTGTGGGGTCTGAGTCGTGTCAGTTCTATCTTAGGTTTTAGGTACTTTGTTACTTTTATTGATGATTTTTCTAGATGCACTTGGATTTTCTTAATGAAAGAACGTTCAGAGTTATTTACCATTTTTCAAAATTATTGCAATGAAATTCGAACTCAGTTTGGGCATTCTATTCGTGTCTTGCGCAGTGATAATGTAAAAGAGTATTTTTCCGAGTCTCTTAATAATTTCATGGCATCTCATGGTATGGTTCATCAATCTACTTGTCCCCATACACCTCAACAAAATGGTGTTGCGGAAAGAAAACATCGTCATATTATTGAAACTGCATGTACCTTGTTGATACATGCCCATGCACCTATAAAATTTTGGGGTGATGCTGTTCTTACTGCTGGTTATTTGATTAATAGAATGCCTTCTTCTTCTCTGAACAACAAAGTGTCGCATTCTCTGTTATTTTCTGATGATCCTCTCTTCAAAGTTTCCCCTCGTGTCTTTGCTTCTACTTGTTTTGTTCATAATCTTTCTCCAGGTCTTGATAAGTTGAAGGCTCGTGCTATTAAGTACATTTTCCTTGGTTACTCTCGAGTTCAGTAAGGATACCGTTGTTATTCTCCTTTAACTCAGCATTTCTATGTATCGGCTGATGTCAGCTTCTTTGAAGATACTCCATTCTTCGCTTCCTCTGATGCATCAAATGCACAAGAATCTGTCTTTCAGATGTTACCAGTTCCCCTTTCTCTTCCTTTTAGTTCTGAGTTCCCAACTTCAGATGCACCAGAGCCTTCCGTTTCTTTGGTTCCTCCTCTCCTTACCTATCAACACCGTCCTCGTCCTGCTCTATTGGAGGAAGCTGTCATTGAAGAGACCGGTGATTCATCTCCAGTTTTGATCACTTAACCTGCTTCGGCATAGTCTGAATAGCCTGTGGACATGCCAATAGCTCTTCGCAAAGGTATTCGTTCTACTAGAAACCCTCATCCCATTTATAATTTCTTGAGTTATCATTGCCTTCCCCCCTCCCATTGTGCATTTGTGTCTGCTCTTTCCTCTGCGTCCATTCCTATAACTGTACAGGAAGCATTATCTCATCCAGGATGGCAGCATGCTATGATTGAGGAGATGACGACTCTAGATTCTAACCAGACATAGACTCTGGTGCCCTCCCCTCCCGGGAAATCTAATGGTTGTCGATGGATATTCACAATCAAGGTCGGCCCAGATGGTCAAATTGATCATTTGAAAGCTCATTTTTTTGCTAAAGGCTATACTCAAATCTTTGGCTTGGATTATGGTGACACCTTTTATCCAGTTGCAAAGATGGCATCCATTCGTCTTTTCTTATCTATGGCAGCTATGTGTAGTTGGCCTCTTTATCAGGTGGACATCAAAAATGCTTTCTTGCATGGCGACTTAGCTGAGGAAGTCTACATGGAGCAACCGCCCAGGTTCGTTGCTCAGGAAGAGTCTCGTGGCTTTGTTTGTAGACTGTGAAAAGTTTTGTATGGTCTCAAGCAGAGTCCTAGAGCATGGTTTAGTAGATTGAGTTCAGTCCTTCAGGAGTTTGGCATGCTTCACAGGGAAGCCGACCATTCGGTGTTCTATAGACATAAATCTACTAACCAATGCATTTATCTTGTTGTTTATGTGGATGCCATTGTTATTACAGGAGATGACCAGAGTGGTATTCGGGATCTTAAGCGGCATTTGTGTCAGTACTTCCAAACCAAGGACTTGGGCTGGCTGAAATATTTCCTTGGAATTGAAGTAACTCAGTCATAGACAGGTGTTGCCATCTCCCAGAGGAAGTATGCTCTTCTTGACATTCTGGAGGAGACTGGGATGTTAGATTGCAAGCCCATTGACACACCTATGGATCCAAATACCAAGCTTATGCCAGACCAGGGGGAGTCCTTTTCAGACCTGGGTGGATATCGAAGGTTGGTTGGTAAGATGAACTATCTTACTATGACTAAACCTGACATATCTTTTTCGGTCAGTGTTGTGAGTCAATTCCTTAATTCTCCCTGCGACAGTCATTGGGATGCAGTAATTCGGATCTTGAGATATATTAAAGGGTCCCCAAGAGGAGGAATAATTTATGAGAATAGAGGTCACACTAATATTGTTTCATATTCAGATGCAGATTGGGCCGGATCTCCTAGTGATCGACGTTCAACCTCTAGTTACTGTGTCCTTATTGGAGGGAATCTTATTGCTTGGAAAAGAAAGAAGCAAATTTTTGTTGCTAGATCTAGTGCAGAGGCTTGGCTCTCACTGCCTGTGAACTTATTTGGTTGAAACAACTTCTTGATGAGTTAAATTTTTGCAAGTTCAAGTCAATGGGTCTCATCTGTGATAACCAGGTAGCTTTACATATTGCCTCTAATCCAGTCTTCCATGAGCGAACTAAACACATAGAGATTGATTGTCACTTTATCCGCGAGAAGATCCTTTCCGGGCAGATTGTTACGTCCTTTGTGAAATCTAATGATCAGTTAGCTGATATTTTCACCAAGTCTCTCAGAGGCCTGAGGATATCTTATATATGTAACAAGCTTGATGCATATGATATATATGCACCAGCTTGAGGGGTAGTGTTCAGATTTGATATATGATTTGTTCCCTTATTTGTTTGTTCATATCTCTGATGCGATTTGTAATTAATTAGATAGATTAGGTTGTTGATTCTTATCCCTATTATCAAGGGATCTTGATTGTAACCACATTATTATAAATACACAAGTCTGAGAGTAATTCTCTCAAGCAATTTAAACTAATCTTAGTCTCAATTTTAAGTCTTCTCATATCAATTTAAATATCCCCTGGATCGTTGCTATTTAATGGGCCAAGTTTATTCTAAAGTTGCTAGGCCCAAGTGGATCAGATCACAATACTAATTTATTAACATTGCTACTGTGATTGCAAGTTGAGAAACCCTAGCTGCACGAGGCTTTTCAGTTTTTCTTTTCATCACTCGATGCAGCAAGCCAGCAAATTTTAACGGATGCAGCAAGCTTCTTCTCCCTCCTCCCACATTCTCTCTTTCTGTGTCTCTATTTTAATGGCTATGATTTTATCGATCTTGTGGCCAAGGATGCTTTTTCTCATCCTCTCAAATCTCATTCTCTCTCTATATATACGTATTCTTCTGTACCGAATGTTGTTTGATGTGCTAGAGACGGAAGAACAAGACTATTTTTTTTCAAACCGCAGCAAACTGGAGAACCGCCGGTTTTTTCCTGATTTACCCAGTTTTTTAGCTGTTTAGCGGCTTCTCAGCCGGTTTTCTATTAGAGCGGTTCAGATGCCATTTCAAATCGGACAACATGCCGGTTCCCGGTTGCCGGTCCGGTCCGGTTTTCATAACCTTGGTTAGCAGTCATTTATTGTGCAATTAACAAGTGGGAATGGTTTATCATGGAGTGTGTATGCAAGCACGCATATTGAACTTCTTCCCATTGCCCTTTTACACTAGTATGTGGAAATAGTATACAGCTCTATGTTTCTCATTGTTATTTATTTGTCTATATGTGTATCCCCTCCTTCATTTATTTCGTGTATTTTCCTTTCATTTTCTGAATCACTCCATAGCTCATAGATAATAATTTCATGGCTTTCACCCATTGGCTTGTTTTAAAATCAGAAGAGTCTCCTATAGTCATGACACTGATCACCTAGATCGGCAACTTTATGGTTTGAACCCTCTGCACGATGGACTCTGTAACCGAAAACATCTGCTTCACTAGTGATTGTGGCTCCGGCAATATGGCATCTTTATGTCTTGATGGAATTTTGATCTTTTGAGTTGTGTACATTGCTTGGTAAAACTGATGCCTTACAACCAATAGTTGTGATAAGGACAGAGCCTCACAACCAGTTATTATTTTGAGTTGTGTACATTATTTGGTAAAACTGATGTCACTTACGTGATTATCTCAGTACAAACTCTTTTAAAAAAGTTGTGATCAAGTAATGTTATCTACCCAAGGGTTTTCATGTAAGCATTTTTTAATTAGTAGCGTTTTTTCATGTATTATTACACATTTTCTTAATTAGAAGTTATTCAATTGCTAGCTCACTCTCCACCCAACACAAAATCGAACGCTTACAGTAACATCCCAGATTGCTTTCAGGATTAACGACTGTCCCCACAAACCAACACAAGTCTTTTCAGTGTGCTTTGTCCTCACTCACACACATCCTGAGGTGCTTCCCAAGAGGTCACCCATCCCACAAGTGATCCGAGTCAAGCATGCTTAACTATAGAGTTCTTATGTTCTGGGCTCCCGAAAAGATAATGCATTTATTGGTATAGGTAGTACAAATCAATTCTTTTAAGCCTTCCTTCAACTATATAGTCCCATACAGCCTCAGGATCCTTCTCATTCTGATGTGTATTCAGTTTATTCACATGCCCCCTTCGCTGGAAGCTTACCAGGAGCCGCTCTTTGTCTGTGCCAGCTGCCGATGCATCAGCGATCATTCCCCGCCCGCCCTCGTCAGCCACGAATGTCACATACCCACCGGCTTTCCCCTGGTTCATCCCCGAACTACACCGTACTGGGAAAGGTCCACTCTGATACCATTTGTAACATCCTGGACTGCTTTCAGGATTAATGACTGTCCCCACAAACCAACACAAGTCTTTTCAGTGTGCTTTGTTCTCACTCACACACATCCTGAGGTGCTTCCCAGGAGGTCACCCATCCCACAAGTGATATAAGTTAAGCACGCTTAACTATGGAGTTCTTATGTTCTGGGCTCCCGAAAAGATAATGCATTTATTGGTATAGGTAGTGCAAATCAATTCTTTTAAGCCTTCCTTCAACTGTATAGTCCCATACAGCCTCAAGATCCATCTCATTCCGATGTGTATTCAGTTCATTCACGTGCCCCTTCACTAGAAGCCTGCCAGGAGCCGCTCTTTGTCCGCGCTCACTGCCGATGCATCGACGATCACTCCCTGCCCTCGTCAGTCCCAGATGTCACACTTACAATTTGAGAAAATGTGAGACAACAAGGGTTTCCTGATTGCCATAAAATTTGTAAGTCTGTCAAAGAAAGGTATATTTGATGTATGGCCATCGTTTAACTTGTTTTAGTTTACAAGGAAAGTTAATTTTATGTATCTCTCTTTCATACATTACCTTTGTTTCCAAATGTATAACTCCAATCCAACACTCAATTCTTTTCTTTATTTCCATTCAATGGTTTGATCTTTAATGCAGGTACAGACAAGTTAGAAATGTGTTTATTGTTTATATCGCTCAACTTCGTTTGGCCTATCAAGGATTGTTTGATGAAAAGCCTTTGACAACTCTCACGTTTAGGTTTCCATGTTGTCTTGCGTGTTCATCTTCATCTCAAACTAATAATGATGACTTAAGTTGAGGTTGTTCCCTTCCCATACTCCCACTCTCTCGTCCATTGTCTTGATATTTATACAACATCAAGTAATTATATGTCTTTAGAAGGATTGACTAGTTTAGGTAAGAAACTTCAAAATGCTTTGTTGGCATCTCTTTTTGGTTTACTGCTATCAATTATTATATGTTACAATAGATGATTGCGACAACTTTTAATACCTTTTTTGGCATAGTAATATAGGTTTGCTAAATTTATACTTATAGAGTGACATTTACTTTGCCCATTTTTGTAGTGTTAGTTTGCTTTTAGATCAACAATCATTCTATTGTTGAAGGTACAACTTTTCAAAAGTGAACTAAATTTTTTATCTAGGTTTAGGTTTTGTTATTGGGAGGACATTGAAATTATTATTGATAGGTTTATCACAAATGGAAATTAAAGACTTTAACTCTTTGATAGGGTTATTGAAAGTTTTATTGACATATTTATCACAAATGGAAGTTAAATACTTCAATCTAGTTTATGATGGAAGAAACTTCCTAACATTTACAACGACAAGCAAGAATTTAGTGTCAACGAGTTCTATTTCACTAAAATATGTTGTTTGCTTGCAAATTCAATAATGCAGTGTTGTTTGATGTCAAAACATGGCTTCTTTTTCCAAATTTAAAGTTGAAATCAATTTTGCACTCGAAAGAACTTCACAGGACCTGTAAAAAAACGAACTACACAAGAGTCACTTAAATTTGATTTAAATCATAAGTTTCCTTATAAACATTGATCATACATGTAATCAACTGATATATACGTTATACACTCGCGATATATTGCTTTCCTCCTACCGTAAAAGAGATAGGGTATTTGCATGTCATGTTTGCCACTTGAGTCAATTGTATCACTGTTTTGACTATTAATAATATGGCGTATCTTTTCTTTTGTTCAAAAAAAAAATGTTTGCCACTTGAGTTTTGTTTTAATGTTTGCATTCACTTTAGTTGCAATGACCTAAATATAGAGATTCAATGTTGATTTAGCATCTAAACATCATCATTTATGTGTGTTTTTCATTTACTATTGCATGGATTAATATTCGAGTTTGATGAGGTTGGTGATGAAGGATACAGAAACTGAGAATGAGAAAAGGAGCACATCTCCTAATTCCTCCAATAACAGAATAACGAACTCCTGTGCTACTGTTACATAGCAGCACTTTAGTATAGATAGTGCAGGCTCCTTATCATGGAACTGCATCCTTGTATAAATACTGTTAATGTACTCATTTTACAATCAATTCAAGAATAATGAATTCATTCCACATTTGTGAAATTTCACTCTTATGATGGTATCAGAGCCACGTTCTTCCCGGTGGTGTGGATAGTGCCGCCAGCCCTCGCTTGTGGTGACGAGCCCAGGCTCGAGGGGGCGTGTTGCGAGTCCCACATCGGGTGGTTAACGAGCCTGGCCGTTGCTTATATAGCTGGGTAGACCACCCCCTCACAAGCCGGTTTTGAGGGGACCATTCGGATGCCTGAATTCTCACATGGTATCAGAGTGCAATTTGGAAACAGATACAATTCTAGAGTATGCACACATTGTGGAAAACTTGGCCACACTATTGAGACTTGTTATAAAAAGCACGGTTTTCCTCCAAATTGGGGAAGAGGCAATTCCTTTGCAAATGCTGCTATGAATTCTGAGAATTCTGATGTAAAATCTGTTGCTGGTGCAGTTGAAGAGCAACACACCAATTCTTCTCCTTCTTTTACTCATGAACAGTATGACAGACTCATGGCTTTACTTCAGCATTCTAACTTGTCACAGCCATCAACTAATCATTCTGGAAGTTCAAATGTCAACCAGGTCAGCTTGTCATCTCACTTTGGCCAAAAGCCAAATGAGGATTTCACTTCAGGTAATTCACATGCCACTATATGTTTTTCATGTGTCCAAACCGAGTCATGGATCCTGGACTCTGGTGCCAGCGATCACATTTGTTCCACTCTTAATTGGTTCAGTTCCTATTATAAAATCAAACCTGTTAATGTTAATCTGCCAAATGGTAACACTGTCACAGCAAAGTATGCAGGTATGGTGTCATTCACACCAGATTTGTATCTTACTCATGTTTTGTTTGTTCCAGAATTTTCTCTCAATTTAATTTCCATATCCAAACTTAGTTCAAATCTGAATTGCATAGTTCAGTTTCATCATTCAAAATGTATTTTGCAGGATGTGAAATCCAAGAAGATGATTGGTTTGGCTGATCAATGTGAAGGACTGTACCAACTAGTACTCACTACAAGCAAAGCTCAAATATTTTCTGTTCACACCACCAGTGATATTGCCATTTCTGAATCTGATCTTTGGCATTTTAGATTAGGACACTTATCACACACTAGAATGGCCCAAATGTGTCCTGTTTTCCTTTCCTTTCAAAGAAATAAAACCTCTGTTTGTGACATTTGTCACTTTGCAAAACAGAAAAGGCTACCTTATGTTCTTAGTAACTCTCAAGCATCTAATAAATTTGAGCTTCTTCATTTTGATATATGGGGTCCTTTAGCTGTTTCTTCAATTCATGGCCACAAATACTTTTTAACTGTGTTGGATGATTATAGTAGGTTTGTATGGATCATTTTACTAAAATCAAAATCTGAAGTTCAACAAGAAGTTCAGAATTTTATCACCCTAGTTGAAAAACAATTTGACAGCAATGTCAAGATAGTGAGAACAGATAATGGTCCTGAATTCTTTATTCCTCATTTCTATGCCTCCAAAGGCATTATCCATCAAAAGTCTTGTGTTGAGTCTCCCCAACAAAATGGTAGGGTTGAGTGGAAACACCAACATATACTCAATGTTGGAAGAGCTTTACTCTTTCATTCAAAATTACCCAAAACCTTTTGGTCTTACGCACTTTCCCATGCTACATATATTATCAATAGAGTTAACACTCCCCTCTTACAAAATAAATCACCTTATCAAGTCCTACATCAATCTCTACCTGACTTACATGAATTGAAAGTTTTCGGATGTCTTTGCTATGCCTCCACATTACAATCACATAGAACCAAATTGGACCCAAGGGCCAGAAAATCTATTTTTTTAGGATATAAGTCAGGTACCAAAGGTTATGTTTTGTTGGATATCAAATCTAGAGAAATTTTTGTCTCTAGAAATGTTCAATTTTATGAAACTGTCCTGCCCTACAAAGTTGCTTCTGATGTGCCACAAATTCACACTTGGACATATCATAATACTGATTCAAATAGTGGTCCTATTCCAAGTGTTTCAGAATCTCCAAATTCTGCTACACTCCCTGCTTTGTTCTGCGGCACATGTTCCTGTTTCTTCTGTTTGCATCACCATCTAATTCTCCTCCCTTGAGGAATCTGGTAGAACAAAACACCCTCCATCTCATCTTACGGACTATGTATGCAGTTCCTTCCTGGTCAATGGCAATCAACTTCTAAATGCAGTTTTCCACTTTGTAATTACATTTCTTATTCTAAACTTTCTGCTCCTCATTGTCGGTTTGCTTTATCCATTACCACCAACACTGAACCACACTATTATATTGAGGCTAGCAAGTATGAATGCTGGAATTTAGCCATGAAAGTTGAACTTATTGCTCTAGAGCAAAATGGGACATGGAAATTGGTTGATCTTCCACCCAATGTGAAGCCTATTGGAAGTAAATGGGTGTATAAAGTTAAACACCATGCAGATGGTTCCATTGAACGGTTTAAGGCAAGATTAGTGGCAAAAGGCTACAATCAAATAGAGGGTACTTTGACACCTTCTCTCCGGTTGCCAAACTTACTACAGTGCGCTTGATCCTTGCTTTGGCTTCTATTAAAAGATGGCATTTACATCAACTAGATGTAAATAATGCCTTCTTGCATGGTGATTTGCAAGAAGATGTATACATGCTAGTCCCTCAAGGTGTCACTTCTCCAAAACCCAATCAAGTTTGCAAGTTGCTCAAGTCCCTCTATGGACTCAAACAGGCTAGCCGAAAATGGTATGAAAAACTCACTTCTTTACTCATCCAACATGGTTATATTCAGGCAAATTCAGATCACTCATTGTTTGTCAAACAATGTGCTGATTCTGTCACTGTGCTCCTTGTTTATGTGGATGATGTAATCCTTGCGGGTGATTCCCTTCGAGTTCGGCCATTAAATCAGTTCTTGACAAAGCCTTCCGCATCAAAGACTTGGGTGTCCTCAAGTATTTTTTGGGCTTGGAGGTCGCTCATTCTGATAAGGTCATTTCTTTATGCCAGAGAAAATATTGCCTCGACCTTATTACTGAAGCAGGGCTGCTGGGTTCCAAACCAGTCTCCACTCCCATTGATCCTAGTGTGAAACTACATAATGATGGTGGGAAACCATATGAGAATTGTAACGACCCGTTTCCGGACCGCTACCGAGCTCAACATACCGTGCTCAAGTTACCCTGTATGCGATGTGTTTTAAAACGATACTCTTATGCCTTTTAGAAAAGTACGGTCTATTATTATTTATAAAGCCAGCTCGTGCACATCAGAGTAATTACAGCTTTTCAAAACATGGTGCAACTAAGATACAAGACTTAAGTCCTAAATAACCACACGCAGGTATAACAAGTACATACTTATATATACAAGATATGAAAAGTGCATACAAAACGACAGAGTAATAATGTACAAAGAAAATACACCTAAGGTATGACGACTTCAAAAGAGCAATCCTACCCTGGGGGTACTTCCAGCGACACCCACGCAGTTTGCTCCAAAAGTAAAACCACCAGTGACCTCAGTAATAACAAAACATAACCGCCCAACTGGTCACAACCTCTATACACAAAAACATAGACAAAGCAAATCCACGACAAGTAGAGGTCGCCGCCGGATCTCGTCGAGCTCCTCCTCGCCATCATCTGGCCGTCGAGTTCCTGCGCTTCTACCTCGCCTGGGTAACCGCCATGGATTGAAGGCACCACGGAAAGGGTCAACTTCTCAACAAGTCAAGATAATCCAGGCATAAAGAATTAAGTAAACAACAAGTATAACATTCACCAAACGTGACTCAACCATCTCACTCTAAACTCGACTCAACTCGCTATCCATTTTCTCTCGACTCGACAATTATTCCGGAATGCACACGCCGTGCATCAGATCTTTGGAAAGTCCAGTAAGTAGCCTTGGGATCTTCGCTCTCCCTAGGACAGTCAACTCAGGTCCCATAGCATGGCAACGCTTAGAAGTCCCCATAAACGGAAAAGGGGACCTAGCACCCTCTCCGCTATCTGGGTCGCAACTTCAAACGCCAACGACTCGCTAAGCTCTCTCACTCAATGAACAATTCGCCGCATACGATATTCAAAGAGTTATACGCAAGATATTCAACCGCATGTCAAATAAAAAGAGCAAGCTCGACATGAAGAAACGCAATTCAATCATTTAAGCAATAAAAACACACTGCATGAAGAAACACAATTCAACAGCAACACGCAATTCGCAGCATATATTCAATCTCATCACAACACTTCAAGCTCGACACAAATCAAGGAATCCATACATAGGAATATAACAATAAAAATCCTAGAATGTCTAGAAGTGCCCTTACCGAACTCCAAGCTACGCTGCTCGACAACGACCTCAACACGGCTGTCTTCAAACGAGCTTGACAACGACCTCGACACGTACGGCTCTCAGTCAACCTCGGTTTCGTGTTCTCGTACACCCTGATTGTAACATCCCAATTTTTATGAAAATTATTTTGTAGTTCCAACTACTGGAAAATAAATCGTAGAGAGTCATGACCTCAATGGTTTGTTAAAAGTATGAAGAACAACAAAGATTTATTGTGAACAATTTACTGTTTTAACAATTAATTCAGATTAAGAGACAGTGTAGACGTATACTGTTTTTAATATGAATTAATATCGAAAAATGTGAAAGATTGTTGTTTGATTAAAGAAAATTATTTTATTGAATGAAAAATAATTTTAGGACTTAATAGTTATTTTTAAGTCATAGTTTGGATTTTTATTATTTAGTTATAGTATTAATCGTCTGTTTTATGTCATATTTAATATGACTATTATTTTAATGATTTTGTTTTGATAATTTTATTGATTGAATAATATCTATATGATAAGAGAAATTGAAATTAGTGATCCTCACTAATTTACGCTTTATTACTGCGAGAATTTGTCGAATTTCAGTAGCCTAGGCTATTGTGTGTGTTTCTAACTGAAACATGCTCAAACGTGATCCAAATTTTATAAAATTTGAGATCTTACCATTTTCCAATATTTAGGATTTATTGTAATTTTTATAGAATTTTTGGGCATCAGAAAATATTTAGTGTATTTTCTATGGCTAGAGACTGCCTAATTGCGACGTTTCGGTTCGCATTTCGAGAAAACGAGATACATAGATACTTTTCTTATGCCACGAGGAATATTTGTGATTTTTGGGTGTGGGGTTATAATTAGAAATATTTTTGGAGTTTTTATTATTAAACCCTAATATACGCGAAACGCCGCTAAGACCCTATTGAGCGAGAATGCGCCATAGCGAGACCCTGAGATATTTTGGGCTAAGGGAGATGTATCTAGCCACTAGGGAGCTGAATGTGCTTTTAATGATGGCATTTACAAGTGTCAAGGTGTGATTGGTTGGTTAGTAAATGGTAGGAAGTTAGTTTAGTTGGTTTATGACTTAGTGAGTTAGTTTCTAACTAAATGAACCTTTCCTTCCCATTCTACCCCTGAAATTTCGTGGCCTCATCCTCATTACACACCAGCACCATTTTCCTCTTCCATTTGTGAAGAACTTGAAGAAAAAACTTAGAGAAAGAAAGTTGTGATTTTGGGAGTTTTGAAGATTCAAGTGTGCATCTTTGCTTCCTTTCATCTCCACTCTTGTTCAATCTTCATCTCCACTCTTGGTAAGCTCCATAAATCTTTCCTCATCTCTCTTGGGTTCCATGATATGGGTTTTGAAGGTTTTAGGAACTATTCTTGAATTTTAGTGCTTGTTTTGGCTAGTATGGCATGTATAGTTTCATAACCCCTTATTTTCTTCCATGAATCCCTTTGATTTTGGTATTTTGAGTTTGGAAACCCTAACCCCCTTTGCTGGCCGAAACCATGGGGCTGTCCCAAGCTTTGTTCTTGGCTAGTTCTTGTCAATTTGGTGTTAGTTTTGAAGGTTTAGTAGTTGTATGTTTGGATCCTAGTCATATAACTATGTTTACAAGTTTTTGGAAAAATTGATTTGGTGAAAAGGGGGGGGGGCTGAACCGTGGCTCTCACATGATGTTAGGGGATGTTTTAATTTGATTTTTAAGTATGTTAGGTGTTAGGAAAAATTGGTTTAAGATGTAAAGATTTAAGTGTGATTGAATGATTTGTTTTGGAAATGAAAAAAAAAATTGAAATTTGGAATTGTTTTTGGGTGACCAAAACCGTGACCCTAATATGACTGAGGGGCTATGTTCTAAGTTGTTTTCAAAGTAATTTAAGTGTTGTGGAAGTTAGTTTTTGGTTAGAACTTTAAATCTATAAAGGTTTGTATGTTTGAAGCTTTGGAAAATTGTTTAAAAAAAAAAAATGAATTTTGGGGCTGTTTGTGAGGCTTAAAAACAGTAACTTTTAAACATAATTTGGGTGAGTTAGAACTTGTTTTTAAGTGTCTTAAAGTGGTGAATAAGTTTGGTTTTGATAAGAAGTTTTGATTGAATGAAGTTTGTAAGATTTTGATGTTAAAAGATTTGAAAATTTGAAGTTGTTTTGGAGCTTTGAAACCGTGGCCTCCAATGATATTTTGTAACTTGTTCTTGACTTGTATTTATGCTTGAAAATAGTTGTAAAAGTGGTTGATGATTTGATTTAGTAAAACAATTCAAAGAAGTATGATTTTGGGAAAAGTTTGAGTTTATGTTTCAAGAATTGTTTTGAACTTGTAATAGAATTGTTTCTAGAATTTTGTGACATGTTTTAGAGCTTTGAAAAATGGTTCAAAGTTGGCAAAACACTATTCATTTGGTAAAAACACTATTCCAATTGGTAAGTTTTGGGTTTTGATATTTTCTAAGTGCTTAGCTTTTGAAAAAGTTTCAAAACTTGCATGGTTTGAATATGTACCTTGGCATATGGCTAGATAGCACCAATTAGGGATTAAGTCAAGTAATTCCTAGGCTTTAGGATGCCTAAGCCGTGGCTGCCCTAGGAGCATTAGGACTAAGTTTTAGTTCTAATTTAGTTAAGTTTGTGTTGTTAAGGTTCGTGCTTAAGGTACGCGCGCGAAGTGCGACTTGACGATTATTTCGGATTACCTTGCTTGGATTGTTAAAGCGCCCAAGGTAAGGGAAATTCTTATATAATGAGTTTGGGCTTTTCGCCTTGTTTGTTGCTTGTTTGATTGTTTGATAGTGTGGTAGTACTTGTAGTACTTTTATGTGTTGTTGGAAATGTTGTAGCATGCTTTTGGCCCTGCGTGGCAAATTGAATTGTATTGCGTGACTTAAATCTTGTTTGAGTGATTTGATTAGACTTGAAGTTGATGAAACTGTGGAGCATGTTGTAGCCTATTGAATTGTTATATGCTGTTGAAATGCTATAGCATGTCGTTGGCCCTGTGAGGCATTATGATTGATGTTGTTTTCCATGAATCAAGTAGGATTTAAATGGAATTTGGTATTGACTTGGAATATGAAAATATTGTTGTTGATGATGGATTAATTAATAATGCGTTGATCGACTGCTATTGGTTGACGATTTACATCGGTAAATCTGATGTGATTCCACAAGCGAATTCTGATTTCGTAAGCAAATTGTTAAGGGCATTTTGATTTAAAAGTAAGCATGAAGGTTTTAGTATAACTAGCCAAAGCTTGCAAGGAAATTTCAATGGAATGATAGTAAAGAAAAGAATTTGAAATAAAAAGTACGATTTATGAAAACGGTTGAGTTAAATGATGCGCCTGGGAAATTCGGCTAGGAAAGACTTGGTAATTAAGAGTGTTCGCACCACCTCTCTTTCCTCGAATTCTTCCAAAGTGTGTTATTTAACACAAGTAGGGTTTCACCGACCTAGAACTAAAAGAGTATTTTCAGATACATAGGAGTGATATAAGAATAGAGAAAGAGAGTTCAAAGATCGAGTTTTTTGAAAGATTAAATCATAGGGAACCTAGTGTTCCTATTGAGCATATGGACTATGTGTCCTGTGGCCGATTTAATGTCCTGTTTATGCGCATTTTCTTGGTTTAGGATTGGACCTAGTGTTCCGTATGGCGTGCCTAGTACCTTAACCTAAAAGTTGAGCCTAGTGTTCCGTGACACGTGCCTAGAGTTACGATCCGAGATTAAGACTAGCTGCTCGCACTGAGCACCCTGACTTTGTGTCCTGTGTTTGCACTCTAAGTAATTGTTAAAGGTATTTTGGTTTAAAAATAAGCATGAGGGTTGTAGTATGACTAGCCTAAGCTTATAGATAAGTAGAAATGGAACCATGCTAGATAAAGAATTTGATGAAACTCGGGTTCCAATGACCCAAAGCTAAATGAGTTATTTATTTTGGTACAACCTCACCTAGGTAATATAAGAATTGGAAGCATGAAAATTCACTAATTAGAGTGAGTGAGTTGAGGTGTCGTCGATCCGCATTGATTAATTAAAACATTACTCCCGCCTCCTACGGTGAGCATGCCATGTTGTTGAATTTGTTTGGATGTATATCGACCATTGAGCATCGACACTCAAGCGTTTGATTGTCTTCGTGACTTCAAAAGGACGAGTTGTCACCGCATGCCCGTGTGGCGTAAAGCCTAATGTGTGGCAAGCCTTTGTGGCAATACCCTTGGTAGGGAGTTGATTTGGACGTTGGGAAATAAAGTTCCTCGTCTCTGCCGACCTTGTTTAAGGTCGCAGTGTATACACAAACTAGCCATACCGCATTGACATGCATAGCTAACCGCATTTATGATATGTGAGGAATTGTTGATGAATTGGATATTGTGATGACTTGATCACTTATCTGTTGATAGACTTGCCTGCTCACATGCAATGGTTGATATTGTAGTGACTTGATTGTTGATCTGTTGGTTGTTTTGTTTGCTCACATGCCATGCTTGATATACCATGCTGATTGTGTGCGGTCTATTAAGTATGTATATGTAAATAAAAGAATGTTGTTGTATTATATATGTATATATCGTTTGCATGCGACATAGCCTATGATAAACTCGTGGACAAAGGATTTACCCTTGCACTGTTGTTGGATTGGATGTCCTTATGGATGTCACTTCCAGATGGAGTTCGGTAGCTGTTGCAGCTTCATCTTTTAGGAGCATTGAAGATTGAGCCAGTGGAGGAAGATTCCTCTGAGTACTTCGTGTTTGATCTTGCTGAGCTGTTTCTCAGTAAGAGTTATAGTTGTCAGCCAGCTTAGCTTAGGATTTTGTATTGATTGTTTCGTAATTACTCTTTTCAGAGAACCTCGCCTTAGTGCGAAATGATTATGTTATGTGAAGTATTATTTGTGATGCATTATACTCTGATAATTGCAAAAGTTTGAATTGACATCATTTAGAAAACTGTAGTACTCTATGTCTCATTTTGAAAAGGGTTTCAAAGGAAAGAATATGAAAAAGAAAAAAAAATTACTCTTGTTTTTCCATTGAGAAATACATAAGAGTACTCTTTAACCGAAAGCATACAAGCATTAAATGTTTTCAGCATTAGATTGGGTTGCACGTTAGCGCCTCGGAATCGGGGTGTTACATTAAGTGGTATCAGAGCAGTTCAGTTCTAACCGGACCGCTTTGTCTAAGCTGGCCTAGATTTTTGGGAATTGTCGGGTATAAGTTTGTTATGCCTAGGTTATGTGGATCTTGTTTGTGATTGTCTGTAATGTTTCCTGTTTGAAACATGTTTGACATTGTGTGAAATTGTGTGCGATCATCTCAGATGATTGAATTTGTTGTGGGGATTTTGGTTAGTTTACTTCGTAGAAATTCGATGCCTTCGGGACGAACAAGTCTCTCTAGAGCTTGTAACTTAGACGTGAATCACGTGAATTCGAGTGATAGTCCGAATAGCAATTATCGCCGCACAACGGATTATTGTGAAGAATCAACACGATTGGCTAAGACAACGAATCGGAGGAGCAAGCTATTGGAGGTCGCTAGGCCGACTTTATCTGGACCAAACAAAGATGAAGACAACAACAAGGAACATCTCATTTCCATCTTCAGGGAAATGACCACAGCCAGGATTGTCTTGTGGCATAGGCTATTGGGAATGGCCAGGAGTTGAAGTGGAACTGTCGTTAATGTGGAAGCAAGGAGCAGTTAGCTGAAGAATACTCATTGAAGGACCGACTATGTTGTGACTGCAAGTAGCTAGGACATATTTTTAAGGACTATCAATTGCCAAATGTGGATGCTGCGAAGGTTGCGTGCCCAACTACTGGAGGATATGTCTACATGATAGACAGAAGAGGGAATCACAAGTATCGATAGCCGAAGACGCACTACTTCAACGGTGAAGATGAAGAGCACAACGCTAACCAGTATCCAACCAAGGAAAGATTATGCTTTAACTGCAAGGAATTGGAATATACGTCCAGAGACTGCAAAGCACCACGAGCTAAGTCTATTGTTGACAATGTTGAAGCTATAAGACCAACCACTAAGGAACGTGTCTACACCCCAAGTAGATCAGAGAACTCATCATCTGAAGACTTCATCTCAGGAAATGCGACACAATGGAGCTGAGCGGGCCAAGATTTACGAGAGGGATTATCCATAGGTGACGCTATAATTATCGTACTATATGTATTATGGTGTGTGCGTGGTTCTAACTATAGACCACATAAGTGTTTTAACTCTGTGACGTATTTTATTATTATATTAGATTCCAAAATCCAAATTTTTATTATATTTTGGTATTATGATATATGTTATTGTGATTATTCGTGAAATTATTAATGTGATTATTTTGTGAGCGTATTTCTTATACGCGAATATTTTAGAGCGCGTTGAATTAAATTTCTCTTGATAATTTATTTTACATGATTGGTCACCAACCAAGCAACCGATTACGCGATTACCCTGACACTGCAAATTGGTGCGATCACGAGAAACCATGAGGGCTAAGTCAAGAGAACATTTTGGAGTAGGTGAGACTTAGGGAAGGAATATGGTGCATGATGACTATTGATTGGACATTTTAAAGAATCCTATCCCACCTTGTCTTTGTTCTTAAACACATTGAGGGCTTAATAGAATTTTGGGTAGGGGTCACTTTTCCTTCCTTTCTTTCTTGCTAGTTTCGTCTCATTAACAAGGGGGGATGTGAGTCTATTATTGGTGTTGGTTTTAGTGGAGAGTAATCATAAGATTCCTTCCTTATCTTTTCTTGTGAGTTATCTTATTTTCTTTGACCATTGGCCAACCACACTTATATATAAGGGGAGAGGAGTTTGTTTTTATTCTTAGTTTGAAGTGTGGTGAGTTTTTGTGTGAGAAAAACCAAACCTTCATCTTCTTGTTTCTCCTGCAAACCGCGAGCCTTAGGATGATTTTTGTGATGGATCCTCTCACATTTCTGAATGTAATAATGTTGTTAGTGATTTTGTGGTTGTTAATCGTGGCAATCCTCCTCTGTCTTCATGAATCCAAACCGCGGGTTCCTGGAAGGTTTTAGAGTTTCGTTGATGTGAGCATGTAGCCGTAACCCGTTCGCCGTGGCTATGTTCGTGATCGTGCGTGTTCGTGGATCGTGCGTGTTCGTGACCGTGTTTGTGATTGTGTTCGTGATCGTAGATTGGAATAAAGCGTCATTCGCGAGAACTTCTTCAACATGGACGTGCAATATTGTGTTTTGTAAACGTTTAAGTTGATGATGTAGTGCCTTACTTTAGTAAGGATATATGAATAAAATGTATGCTTTGTGTTTGATTATTGAGTGAAAAATTATTATGTTGTATTAAATTTCAAAGTTCATATTTATGATATGTTTAGTATTAAGTTATGACTTTTCATCATTTTGATTTTGTTTTGGTTTATAAGTTAATTTTCGAGGACGGAAATTTTTTTAAGGAGGGTGGTAATGTAACATCCCAATTTTTATGAAAATTATTTTGTAGTTCCAACTACTTGAAAATAAATTGTAGAGAGTCATGACCTCAATGGTTTGTTAAAAGTATGAAGAACAACAAAGATTTATTGTGAACAATTTATCGTTTTAACAATTAATTGATTAAGAGACAGTGTAGACGATATCTGTTTTTAATATGAATTAATATCGAAAAAATGTGAAAGATTGTTGTTTGATTAAAGAAAATTATTTTATTGAATGAAAAATAATTTTAGGACTTAATAGTTATTTTTAAGTCATAGTTTGGATTTTTATTATTTAGTTATAGTATTAATCGTCTGCTTTATGTCATATTTAATATGACTATTATTTTAATGATTTTGTTTTGATAATTTTATTGATTGAATAATATCTATATGATAAGAGAAATTGAAATTAGTGATCCTCACTAATTTACGCTTTTATTACGCCGCGAGAATTCTGTCAATTCTGTAGTAGTAAACTATTGTGTGTGTTTCTAACTGAAACATGCTCAAACGTGATCCAAATTTTATAAAATTTGAGATCTTACCATTTTCCAATATTTAGGATTTATTGTAATTTTTATAGAATTTTTGGGCATCAGAAAATATTTAGTGTATTTTCTATGGCCGTAGATCGCTTAATTGCGACGTTTGTTCGCATTTCGAGAAAACGAGATACATAGATACTTTTCTTATGCCACGAGGAATATTTGTGATTTTTGGGTGTGGGGTTATAATTAGAAATATTTTTGGAGTTTTTATTATTAAAACCCTAATATACGCGAAACGCCGCGCACCCGGTTGAGCGAGAATGCGCCATAGCGAGACCCTGAGATATTTTGGGCTAAGGGGAGATGTATCTAGCCACTAGGGGAGCTGAATGTGCTTTTAATGATGGCATTTACAAGTGTCAAGGTGTGATTGGTTGGTTAGTAAATGGTAGGAAGTTAGTTTAGTTGGTTTATGACTTAGTGAGTTAGTTTCTAACTAAATGAACCTTTCCTTCCCATTCTACCCCTGAAATTTCGTGGCCTCATCCTCATTACACACCAGCACCATTTTCCTCTTCCATTTGTGAAGAACTTGAAGAAAAACTTAGAGATAGAGAGTTGTGATTTTGGGAGTTTTGAAGATTCAAGTGTGCATCTTTGCTTCCTTTCATCTCCACTCTTGTTCAATCTTCATCTCCACTCTTGGTAAGCTCCATAAATCTTTCCTCATCTCTCTTGGGTTCCATGATATGGGTTTTGAAGGTTTTAGGAACTATTCTTGAATTTTAGTGCTTGTTTTGGCTAGTATGGCATGTATAGTTTCATAACCCCTTATTTTCTTCCATGAATCCCTTTGATTTTGGTATTTTGAGTTTGGAAACCCTAACCCCTTTGCTGGCGAAACCATGGGGCTGTCCCAAGCTTTGTTCTTGGCTTGTTCTTGTCATTTTGGTGTTAGTTTTGAAGGTTTAGTAGTTGTATGTTTGGATCCTAGTCATATAACTATGTTTACAAGTTTTTGGAAAAATTGATTTGGTGAAAAGGGGGCTGAACCGTGGCTCTCACATGATGTTAGGGATGTTTTAATTTGATTTTTAAGTATGTTAGGTGTTAGGAAAAATTGGTTTAAGATGTAAAGATTTAAGTGTGATTGAATGATTTGTTTTGGAAATGAAAAAATTGAAATTTGGAATTGTTTTTGGGTGACCAAAACCGTGACCCTAATATGATTGGGGGGGGTATGTTCTAAGTTGTTTTCAAAGTAATTTAAGTGTTGTGGAAGTTAGTTTTTGGTTAGAACTTTAAATCTATAAAGGTTTGTATGTTTGAAGCTTTGGAAAATTGTTTAAAAAAAAATGAATTTTGGGGCTGTTTGTGAGGCTTAAAAACAGTAACTTTTAAACATAATTTGGGTGAGTTAGAACTTGTTTTTAAGTGTCTTAAAGTGGTGAATAAGTTTGGTTTTGATAAGAAGTTTTGATTGAATGAAGTTTGTAAGATTTTGATGTTAAAAGATTTGAAAATTTGAAGTTGTTTTGGAGCTTTGAAACCGTGGCCTCCAATGATATTTTGTAACTTGTTCTTGACTTGTATTTATGCTTGAAAATAGTTGTAAAAGTGGTTGATGATTTGATTTAGTAAAACAATTCAAAGAAGTATGATTTTGGGAAAAGTTTGAGTTTATGTTTCAAGAATTGTTTTGAACTTGTAATAGAATTGTTTCTAGAATTTTGTGACATGTTTTAGAGCTTTGAAAAATGGTTCAAAGTTGGCAAAATACTATTCATTTGGTAAAAACACTATTCCAATTGGTAAGTTTTGGGTTTTGATATTTTCTAAGTGCTTAGCTTTTGAAAAAGTTTCAAAACTTGCATGGTTTGAATATGTACCTTGGCATATGGCTAGATAGCACCAATTAGGGATTAAGTCAAGTAATTCCTAGGCTTTAGGATGCCTAAGCCGTGGCTGCCCTAGGGGCATTAGGACTAAGTTTTAGTTCTAATTTAGTTAAGTTTGTGTTGTTAAGGTTCGTGCTTAAGGTACGCGCGCGAAATGCGACTTGACGATTATTTCGGATTACCTTGCTTGGATTGTTAAAGCGCCCAAGGTAAGGGAAATTCTTATATAATGAGTTTGGGCTTTTCGCCTTGTTTGTTGCTTGTTTGATTGTTTGATAGTGTGGTAGTACTTGTAGTACTTTTATGTGTTGTTGGAAATGTTGTAGCATGCTTTTGGCCTCACGTGGCAAATTGACTTGTATTGCGTGACTTAAATCTTGTTTGAATGATTTGATTAGACTTGAAGTTGATGAAACTGTGGAGCATGTTGTAGCCTATTGAATTGTTATATGCTGTTGAAATGCTATAGCATGTCGTTGGCCCTGTGAGGCATTATGATTGATGTTGTTTTCCATGAATCAAGTAGGATTTAAATGGAATTTGGTATTGACTTGGAATATGAAAATATTGTTGTTGATGATGGATTAATTAATAATGCGTTGATCGACTGCTATTGGTTGACGATTTACATCGGTAAATCTGATGCGATTCCACAAGCCGGAATTCGATTTAAGTAAGCAAATTGTTAAGGGCATTTTGATTTAAAAGTAAGCGTGAAGGTTTTAGTATAACTAGCCAAAGCTTGCAAGGAAATTTCAATGGAATGATAGTAAAGAAAAGAATTTGAAATAAAAAGTACGATTTGCGAAAACGGTTGAGTTAAATGATGCACCGGGAAATTACGGCTAGGAAAGACTTGGTAATTAAGAGTGTTCGCACCACCTCTCTTTCCTGGGAATTCTTCCAAAGGTGTTATTTAACACAACTAGGGTTTCAACGACCTAGAACAAAAAGAGTATTTACAGATACATAGGAGTGATATAAGAATAGAGAAAGAGAGTTCAAAGATCGAGGTTTTGAAAGATTAAATCATAGGGAACCTAGTGTTCCTATTGAGCATATGCACTATGTGTCTGTCTTTGGGATTTAATGTCCTGTTTGCGTGCATTTTCTTGGTTTAGGATTGGACCTAGTGTTCCGTATGACGTGCCTAGTACCTTAACCTAAAAGTTGAGCCTAGTGTTCCATTACGTGCCTAGAGTTACGATCCGAGATTAAGACTAGCGTTCGCATTGAGCACCCGGACTTTGTGTCCTGTGGTTTGCACTCTAAGTAATTGTTAAAGGTATTTTGGTTTAAAAATAAGCATGAGGGTTGTAGTATGACTAGCCTAAGCTTATAGATAAGTAGAAATGGAACCATGCTAGATAAAGAATTTGATGAAACTCGGGTTCCAATGACCCAAAGCTAAATGAGTTATTTATTTTGGTACAACCTCACCTAGGTAATATAAGAATTGGAAGCATGAAAATTCACTAATTAGAGTGAGTGAGGTGAGGGGTCGGGGATCCGCATTGATTAATTAAAACATTACTCGCGCTCCCTACGGTGAGCATGCCATGTTGTTGAATTTGTTTGGATGTATATCGACCATCGAGCATCGACACTCGGCGCGTTTGATTGTCTCCAGGACTTCAAAAGGACGAGTTGCCACTGCATGCCCGTGTGGCAGAAAGCCTAATGTGTGGCAAGCCTTTGTGGCAATACCCTTGGTAGGGGAGTTGATTTGGACGTTGGGAAATAAAGTTCCTCGTCTCTGCGACCTTGTTTAAGGTCAGCAGTGTATACACAAACTAGCCATACTGCATTGACATGCATAGCTAACCGCATTTATGATATGTGAGGAATTGTTGATGAATTGGATATTGTGATGACTTGATCACTTATCTGTTGATAGACTTGCCTGCTCACATGCAATGGTTGATATTGTAGTGACTTGATTGTTGATCTGGTGGTTGTTTTGTTTGCTCACATGCCATGCTTGATATACCATGCTGATTGTGTGCGGTCTATTAAGTATGTATATGTAAATAAAAGAATGTTGTTGTATTATATATGTATATATCGTTTGCATGCGACATAGCCTATGATAAACTCGTGGACAAAGGATTTACCCTTGCACTGTTGTTGGATTGGATGTCCTTATGGATGTCACTTCCAGATGGAGTTCGGTAGCTGTTGCAGCTTCATCTTTTAGGAGCATTGAAGATTGAGCCAGTGGAGGAAGATTCCTCTGAGTACTTCGTGTTTGATCTTGCTGAGCTGTTTCTCAGAAAGAGTTATAGTTGTTAGCCAGCTTAGCTTAGGATTTTGTATTGATTGTTTCGTAATTACTCTTTTCAGAGAACCTCGCCTTAGTGCGAAATGATTATGTTATGTGAAGTATTATTTGTGATGCATTATACTCGATAATTGCAAAAGTTTGAATTGACATCATTTAGAAAAGCGTAGTACTCCATGTATCATTTTGAAAAGGGTTTCAAAGGAAAGAATATGAAAAAGAAAAAAAAATTTACTCCTGTTTTTCCATTGCGAAATACATAAGAGTACTCTTTAACCGAAAGCATACAAGCATTAAATGTTTTCAGTATTAGATTGGGTTGCACAGTAGCGCTCCGAAATCGGGGTGTTACACTGATCTCCTTGCAGCACGATCTCGGAAATCACACTGCCTAATACGAGCACAACTTAGTTCTATCTATGGGTTCTAATAACACTTAGCTCTCATTATCCCAATCTTAACCACAACCCAAGTAAACATTAAAACTCCTTTTCTCTAATAATTTTATTAAAAACTTCTTTCATACATCACCTAGGCAAAACCATTTTTCCTCTAACACAAAGTTAGGTTTTTCGATCAAAAGTTCATGAAAAAGGTTATATGATTCTATAACAAATAAATCAACAACAACCATCAACAAGAAGCAACAAACTAATACAAGAAATCAAAACAAACCAAATAGGGAGGGTTTTGGGCACTGCCTATTGCAGAAAACAGAGAAAGCAATTTGTTTTACAAGCTCAAATAATTGGTTAGAAAGGTAGGTCATGTCATGAAAAGAAAACCTATCAATATGACCTGATTTGGAAGCATAAAACTAGCTAAAATGGAGAGAAGAAGTGGCGCTAAACAGTAGCATGAAAGGAGAGAAAATCTGTTTTTCATACCTCAAATGATGATCCAGGTGGTGATATATGTTGAGAAGATGATAAGAAACAAGGTTGATGAAGAAAATTTATGCAGAAGCTCAATGAAACTCGAGGTTCTTCAATGGAGGTTTGGAGAGGAAGAGGAAACTTAGAGAAGAAGAAAGAAGAAAAGAGAAAGTGAGGGTTGTGAGGGGGCTGATCGTGATATACAGCTGGTAAAGAACCATTTAAATGAATTTTTCTTTTTTTTAAAAAAACACAAATAAGTGACGTGTAACTACTGTTATGAGATGCTAATCCCATCAATCATTCTACCCATCTAATCTCTCCTCTCTCATGATTACCCTCTAATCTACAGGTTAAAGGTCTAAAAACACAATACGAGAACTATGGCAAACCGATAATATCAATTTATAAATATTACAAACAATATAATCATTAACGCTAAGTAACGTTCGTAAAAATACGAGTGTTACAGTCTCGACACGAGGTCGATCGAGTGCTTGTGCAAGCGCACAAGGCTCTAACACGAGTTCGTGCACGCCTCCTCGATTCGACATGCGACCTCCTCATTTCGATGCAGCGACCTCATCAGTTCGACATATGACCTCGACACGCGATCTGGCACGGAATCTCGACACGAGGTCTTAATACGAGGTCTCGACACGAGGTCCTAATACGAGGTCGATCTCGTCCTCAGGTGTTACAATCTCTCCCTCTAAAAAAAATTTTGTCCTCGAAATTGCAAATAAGATTCTTACCGCGGAAAAGTTCAGGGTACTGAGTCTTCATCTTCTCTTCTAGCTCCCAAGTCGCATCTCCGGTCTTCTGATCCCACACAACTTTGACAAGTTGAATCTCTTTGTTCCGCAATTGTTTTGTTTTTCGGTCAACGATCCTTGCTGGTGATGCTTCGAAAGATAGGTCGTCCCTCAGTTGAATCATATCCGGTTCGATAACATGAGAAGGGTCGGAAATATACTTTCGCAACTGTGAGACGTGAAAGACATCATGAATGTTTGACAAGAAGGGTGGCGAACAATCGATATGCCTCTGGACCGATACGACGCAGAATCTGGTAAGGTCCAATAAATTTAGGGGTAAGTTTCTTGGATTTGATCGCTCGACCAACTCCAGTAGTGGGGGTAACTCTAAGGAATACATGCTCTCCTTCCTCGAACTCGAGTGGTCGACGTCTTTGGTCTGCATAACTCTTCTGTCGACTTTGAGACGTTCGCATCCTATCTCTGATCAAACGGATCTTCTCAGTAGTCTGCTGGATCATATCTGGTCCCACAACAGAACGCTCGCCATCCTGGTACCAACAAAGAGGCGTCTGACACTTCCGTCCATACAGTGCTTCAAAAGGTGCCATTCCAATACTCGCATGGAAACTGTTATTGTAGGTGAACTCCACCAATGGTAAGACGTCGTCCCAACTTCCTCGGTGATCTAAGGTACACGCTCGCAACAAATCTTCAAGCGATTGGATCGTTCTCTCAGTCTGACCGTCAGTTTGGGGATGATATGCCGAGCTAAGCCTGAGCTCGGTTCCCATCGCTTCTTGCAATTCCCTCCAAAAATGAGACGTGAACTTTGGATCTCGGTCCGACACAATTGAAGAGGGTATACCATGTAGTCGCACTATCTCCGCGATGTAGATCTCGGTCAGCTTTTCCACGTTGTATGTCGACCTCCTTTGGTAAGAAATGGCGATTTGGTCAATCGGTCGACGATCACCCAAATCGAATCATTCTTCTTCTGCGTCTTGATGAAACCTACAACGAAATCACGCGAAATACTATCCCATTTCCATACTTGATGCGTCAGCGATTGTAGCATTCCCGCAGGTCGTTGGTGCTCCACCTTCGCTTTACGACACGCGTTAAACACGAGCTACGTGCTCGACCACTTGCTTCTTCATTCAGGACCACCAAAAATGCTTCTTCAAGTCTTGATACATCTTCGTAACTCCTGGATGAATACTAAAGTTGCTCTTATGCGCCGTCAAGTATTAACTTTCTCGGCTCCGCTCGTTAGGTACACACACTCGTACCGTTACATCTTAAGATGTTGTCCGATTCCGACTTGGAATTCGCGCCTTCCACTTGCGCTTATCAATCAGTATCTTCTCTTGCGAAGTTCGTCATGAACTTTCGGTCTCTCGATCTCGTCCAATAATCTGTTAGAAATGGTAAGCATACCAAATCTCGGCTTCCCGGTGAAACTTCCACACTCGACTTCAAGTCTCGGAACTTCTCGAGCATCTCCAACTCCTTGATCATCATTCTTTGAGGCTAAAGCGCTCTTTCGCTCAATGCATACGCTACTACGTTAGCCTTACCGGATGGTATTCCAACGTAAAGTCGTAGTCCTTGAGAAATTACGTCCATCTTGACGCATGTTGAGCTTTTACGATCGAGCAGTACTTCAAGCTCTTGTGATCGCTGAAAAGCGATGAAGTGCTCCCATAAAGGTAGTGTCTCCATATCTTGACGCCAAAAACCACCATTGCCAGCTCCAAGTCGTGAGTAGGGTAGTTCCTCTCGTGAATCTTAAGTTGTCTTGAAGCATACGCGACCGCCTTCCGATGTTGCATCAGCACGCATCCCAATCCCTGGTGTGACGCATCACAATACACCTCGTAAGGCTCTTCTGGTTGAGGCAAAATCAGTACAGGTGCTGTCGTCAAGAGCTCCTTCAGTCTTTGAAAACTGTATTCGCACTCCTCGGTCCAGGAAAAAGGTTGATCCTTCCTCGTAAGCCGTGTAAGAGGCGCGACAATCTTCGAAAAACCTTCAATGAATCTTCGATAATAGCCTGCTAAGCCAACAAAACTTCTGATCTCGGTAACCGTCTTCGGCTGTTCCCACGCTAACACAGCCTCAATCTTAGTTGGATCCACAGCTATTCCTTCTTTGGAAATCACATGACCAAGAAAATTCACCTCTTCAAGCCAAAATTCACACTTCGACAGGTTGGCATAGAGTTGCTTCTCTCGTAATATCTGCAATACTCGGTGTAGGTGTCCTCCAGGCTCTTCTCTCGTTCCTCGAGTAGATCAGATGTCGCCGATGAACACTACTACAAACTGATCCAAGAACGAATGGAAAATCCTGTTCATATAGTCCATAAACGCAGTGGCGCATTTGTCACTCAAGCGGCATCACCAAATACTCGTAGTGACCATACCTAGTCCTGAAAGCTGTTTTGGGACATCTTCCTCCTTCACGCGAATCGATGATAACCGGACTTCAAATCTATCTTGGTAAAGATCGCGCTCCACGAAGTTGATCCATCAAGTCGTCAATACGGGTAATCGGATCTGGTTCTTCCCAGTACCGTTGTTGAGCTCGCGGTGGTCCCCGCACACCCTTGATCGTCCATCCTTCTTCTTAACCAACAACACTGGAGCCCCCCACGGTGACACGCTCGGTCGTATGAATTGCTTCGACTCCAAGTGTTCGATCTGGGACTTGATTCTTTCATCTCGGCAGAGACATCCCTGTATGGTGCTTTGGAAATCGGTCTGTTCCTGGAATCAACTCGATGAAGAACTTCGACCTCTCACCGGTGGTAACCACAGCACGTCTTCGGGAAAACGTCCACAAAGTCACACACCACTGGTACATTCTTCACTTCGATCTGTTGGAAAACTTACGAACTAGCGGATACATGTATTCTCTAGTTTCTTCTTGCAAAGAAACTCCAATACGTTCAGCGAAAGATAATTGGAGACTCCAAGGTGCAGGAAAATTACAGTTTCTGAGCGCAGTCTAAGAGGACATGGTGGTGTGACAACCAATCCATCCCGAGGATGACATCTAAGCCCTTAAGAGGCAAACAAACCAAATTGACCACAAACTTTCTACTCAATAACCACTACACAATTAAGACATGCGGTGTTTGTGACTAAGGTTTTAGCAGTTTGGGGTTGTAACTACCAATTTGAACAGAAAGCGATCACAATCAAGTTCAAATGGTTCACACAATCGAGAGGAAATAAAGGAATGGGTTGCACGAATCAAAGAGAACGGATAAGGATTTACCCTCAATCTCACATTCACCTTGAATAAGATCATCACCGCTCTGCTTCCTCACCGCTCATGCGTAAGACTACGCCTTTAGCTACTGACGCTTCCCTTTGGCCTTTGCCGCAAGCATTGCCGGTTCAGCTTTAGGTGTGGGACAATCCTTGGTAAAATACCCTGGCTTCTTACAGTTGAAACATACCTCTTCCTTTTGAGTGCAGTCACTCGCATAATGTCCTGGCCTTCCACAACGATAGCAAGTCACCTCGGCACCGGTCTGACCTCCGCTTCTCACTCCCTGGGTCATTGGACGATATTGTCCCCTGTTGTTGTTCCCCTGAGGTCGGTTGTAAGGCTTCCTCTGCAGTTGTTTCCCTTTCTGTGTAAACCTCTGCCCTGCACTCTGGGGTCTCACCGGTCCGCCTACAACAGTTTTCTTCTTGTGGCTTCTTACACCCTCTACCTCAACACAACGATCTATCAGCTCTTGTAGATTCCTGATCCTCAGTGACACCACCGACTTCTGAATGTCAAATCTTAATCCCCGTTGGAACCTCTCACTTAACCATCCTTGGTCAGCTCGATCACGAAATGGACTGAAATACCTCGCCAGTGATTCAAACTTGGCTGCATACTCGAACCTTTGTCATCTTTGCCTTGTTGTAGTTGAAGAAACTCTTGCTCCTTCTCGGCTCGTGCGATGTCTGGGAAGTATTTGTCCAAGAACCTTCCACGAAAAAGCTCCCCGAGTTATCTCGCGACGTTACGCTATCGATTGCTTGCTTCACTCCGCTTCCACCAATACTCTGCGTCTCTAGCGGTAGTAGGTGGCGTAGTCTACCTTCACGTTGTTTGGGCAATGGAGTGCCTCGAAGATCTTCTCGATCTCTTGCATCCAAAGATCGACTTTATCTGGGTTTGGCTCACGTAAAACCGGTGGATCATGCTTCCTAAAGTCCGCTAATCCTCTCGCCTCGGCCTCAGCTCTGCTCATTGTTGTTCTTTGTAAGTTTCTTTGGGTTAACGCCGCCGTCTGTTGAGCCATCGCGTTAGCCTGTTGAGTTGCAGCAGCTGATTGCTGAGCCATGGCTGCCGCCATCTCGGTCATAGCTTGAATTGCTCGTTCCATGTCGACGTTCTCGGGTATAGTTGTCGTATCCCTACGAGGTGGCATTAGATTCCACAAAGTTCAAAACCCTGTCAGAATCTCACAACAAGGATGTGTTAAAACACACTGCTTCAATCAAGAAACAGTTCGAACAATTTTTCAAGCAATAAGTGCTTCACTTAATCAAACATCAATCAGTATAGTACAATTAGGTACCCAACACATATATATATCCCGACACAGTGACAAGTCCAAATTACCTATGCACAGCTCGGTCAGAACCGAACTGCTCTGATACCAACATTGTAACGACCCGTTTCCGGACCGCTACCGAGCTCAACATACCGAGCTCAAGTTACCCTGTATGCGATGTGTTTTAAAACGATACTCTTGTGCCTTTTAGAAAAGTACGGTCTATTATTATTTATAAAACCAGCTCGTGCACATCAGAGTAATTACAGCTTTTCGAAACATGGTGCAACTAAGATACAAGACTTAAGTCCTAAATAACCACACGCAGGTATAACAAGTACATACTTATATATACAAGATATGAAAAGTGCATACAAAACGACAGAGTAATAATGTACAAAGAAAATACACCTAAGGTATGACGACTTCAAAAGAGCAATCCTACCCTGGGGGTACTTCCGGCAGACACCCACGCAGGGGGCTGCTCCAAAAGTAAAACCACCAGTCTACCCTGTAATAACAAAACATAACCGGCCCAACTGGTCACAACCTCTATACACAAAAACATAGACAAAGCAAATCACGACAAGTAGAGGTCGTCGCCCAGATCCTCGTCGAGCTCCTCCTCGCCATCATCTGCTGTCGAGTTCCCTGCGCCCTCTACCTCGCCTGGGTAACCGTCATGGATTGAAGGCACCACGGGAAAGGGTCAACTTCTCAACAAGTCAAGATAATCCAGGCATAAAGAATTAAGTAAACAACAAGTATAACATTCACCAAACGTGACTCAACCATCTCACTCTAAACTCGACTCAACTCGCTATCCATTTTCTCTCGACTCGACAATTATTCCGGAATGCACACGCCGTACCGTATGCTGGAAAGTCCAGCCGTAGCCTTGGGATCTTCGCTCTCCCTAGGACAGTCAACTCAGGTCCCATAGCGTGGCAACGCTTAGAAGTCCCCATAAACGGAAAAGGGGACCTAGCACCCTCTCCGCTATCCGGGTCACAACTTCAAACGCCAACGACTCGCTAAGCTCTCTCACTCAATGAACAATTCGCCGCATACGATATTCAAAGAGTTATACGCAAGATATTCAACCGCATGTCAAATAAAAAGAGCAGGCTCGACATGAAGAAACGCAATTCAATCATTTAAGCAATAAAAACACCCTGCATGAAGAAACGCAATTCAACAGCAACACGCAATTCGCAGCATATATTCAATCTCATCACAACACTTCAAGCTCGACACAAATCAAGGAATCCATACATAGGAATATAACAATAAAAATCCTAGAATGTCTAGAAGTGCCCTTACCGAACTCCAAGCTACGCTGCTCGACAACGACCTCAACACGGCTGTCTTCAAACGAGCTTGACAACGACCTCGACACGTACGGCTCTCAGTCAACCTCGGTTTCGTGTTCTCGTACACCCTGATCTCCTTGCAGCACGATCTCGGAAATCACACTGCCTAATACGAGCACAACTTAGTTCTATCTATGGGTTCTAATAACACTTAGCTCTCATTATCCCAATCTTAACCACAACCCAAGTAAACATTAAAACTCCTTTTCTCTAATAATTTTATTAAAAACTTCTTTCATACATCACCTAGGCAAACCCATTTTTCCTCTAACACAAAGTTAGGGTTTTCGATCAAAAGTTCATGAAAAAGGTTATATGATTCTATAACAAATAAATCAACAACAACCATCAACAAGAAGCAACAAACTAATACAAGAAATCAAAACAAACCAAATAGGGAGGGTTTTGGCCACTGCCTATTGCAGAAAACAGAGAAAGCAATTTGTTTTACAAGCTCAAATAATTGGTTAGAAAGGTAGGTCATGTCATGAAAAGAAAACCTATCAATATGACCTGATTTGGAAGCATAAAACTAGCTAAAATGGAGAGAAGAAGTGGCACTAAACAGTAGCATGAAAGGAGAGAAAATCTGTTTTTCATACCTCAAATGATGATCGAGGTGGTGATATATGTCGAGAAGATGATAAGAAACAAGGTTGATGAAGAAAATTTATGCAGAAGCTCAATGAAACTCGAGGTTCTTCAATGGAGGTTTGGAGAGGAAGAGGAAACTTAGAGAAGAAGAAAGAAGAAAAGAGAAAGTGAGGGTTGTGAGGGGGCTGATCGTGATATACAGCTGGTAAAGAACCATTTAAATGAATTTTTCTTTTTTTAAAAAAACACAAATAAGTGACGTGTAACTACTGTTATGAGATGCTAATCCCATCAATCATTCTACCCATCTAATCTCTCCTCTCTCATGATTACCCTCTAATCTACAGGTTAAAGGTCTAAAAACACAGCGTCGAGAACTGCAAACCGATAATATAAATATTACAAACAATATAATCATTAACGCTAAGTAACGTTCGTAAAAATACGAGTGTTACAGTCTCGACACGAGGTCGATCAGGGTGCTTGTGCAAGCGCACAAGGCTCTAACACGAGTTCGTGCACGCGGCCTCCTCAGTTCGACATGCGACCTCCTCATTTCGATGCAGCGACCTCATCAGTTCGACATATGACCTCGACACGCGATCTGGCACGGAATCTCGACACGAGGTCTTAATACGAGGTCTCGACACGAGGTCCTAATACGAGGTCGATCTCGTCCTCAGGTGTTACAAGACTGTTCCTTCTTATCGTCGAATGATTGGTAGACTCTCACAACTACTCGCTCGGATATTACTTTTGTGACCCAATAATTGAGTCAATTCCTTTCCAAACCCACTGCTGTCCACTATCAAACAAAGATGCGAGGTGTCTTTGCGATATTTGAAACATTGTCCGAGCAGAGGTTTGTTCTTTCCCGTAACTTCATCTTTGCAATTGTTTGGGTTCTCTCGATCTTGGCAGTGGGTGTTTAGACTCCCGTCGTTCGGTCACCGGTCTATTTTTTTACGGGGTCTTCCTCATCACTTGGCGCACTAAGAAGCGGCATCTGATCTCACGTTCTTCATCCGAAGCAAAATATCGCGCTTTGTCTGCTGCAACGATGAATTCTGATGGCTTTTGTACTTCTTGGCGGATCTGAAAATTCAATGTTCTCGTGTACTGTCCTATATTGTGACAATCAAAGCGCTCTACACATTGCCGCTATTCCGTGTTCCATGAACGGACGAAACATCTCGAAATTGATTGTCACTTAGTTCGAGAAAGCTCGGGTTGGTATTCTACGATTGCTTCCGGTTTCTTCAAAAGAGCAACTGTCGACTTCTTTACCAAAGCCTTATCACCTAAACCTTTCACCTTGTTAGCCTTCAAGTTGGGCATGGTAGACATTTACCAAGCACCAACTTGTGGAGGGGTGATGAAGGATACAGAAACTGAGAATGAGAAAAGGAGCACATGTCCTAATTCCTCCAATAACAGAATAACGAACTCCTGTGCTACTGTTACATAGCAGCACTTTAGTATAGATAGTGCAGGCTCCTTATCATGGAACTGCATCCTTGTATAAATACTGTTAATGTACTCATTTTACAATCAATTCAAGAATAATGAATTCATTCCACATTTGTGAATTTCACTCTTATGAGTTGGCATGATCATTTAATAGACTAATTTGATTGTATTTAACTAACATGATAAAGGATTTGTTATATTTGTAGAATGTGGGATAGGCTATTCTTGAAAGCTATTCCAGAATATTGGAAACTTTGGCCTTCATGTAACTCTTAAGAATAGATTATGTACTTTAAGCATATTATCAAGCTCAATCTAGGAGGAAAAAAGAGAGTTGGCAGAAACTTGATTTCAAAGCCAAGTCCTAAAGAAGCTATAGACAATGGTCGTGTAATTTTTAATTTTGATATTAATATATTGTTTATTTTTAACAATTTTTTATTTTGAAAATGACATTTTTTTTTTGTTAATTGATATTCAACCTCTTGTAACTATAGGAACCTTTGAGAGAGGTTACCAATGGTGTCCTAAAAGTTCCATATAGGTTTTAAAAAGTATCCAACCCAGAGATAATATATTTCTAGGTTGACTAATTTTTATCTAATTTCTAGCTTGTCCTTCAAAATAAAAGTCTTTTGACTCACTTGACCAAAAAGATGTTAGAATGTTGGACACACACTTATATAATGCTAGTGACATACTTGACTTGAGATAAAAAAAATAAGTTTATTATGTTTTTGTATGACTTGAAACTTGATTTATCTTTTAGCTTAAAATTAAACTTTTGTAGTTCATGTTGAGTTATTTGACTTTGAGTGTTGTCTATTTTAAATGATTGAGTCATTTTTATTCTATAGCAGAAGCATTTTATAATATGTTGTAAATCTTTGTGGCAAACTGAAAGTGATTAATGTGAATCTCGTGTTCATATATGATGCAATTTTCTATGGAGGTTTAATTAGAGAGTAATTCTATCCAGGAACACTTGCATTGGATGTATATTGTTGCCAATAATAGCTTTTTCTCTTAATTTACTTATAGTAATGGAAGTCTTACATCATTATGCTTTATATTGGGAATTAAGGTAGTCCATGATATTGATCTTCAAAAACTCCCAATTTGATTTTCAATGGATACAACTAGTTTGGTTGGTGCATATGGACCAACCCATTATGGAGTATTTGTTATAACTTACATGGCTGGCTTGCCAAACATGGTGGTCACGGATCCTTTTGATGAAGCACATGGTGGTCAATAATTTAGATTTCGACAGGGCAATGGAAATGGAGTCAATCTTGCCCCAAATAACAAAGGAACCCCATTTGAGGTTAGCATAAGTAGCTAACAAACATTTTTCAAATATATTATTGAATAGTTAAGCAACCAAATTGATTTTTTTGTTATGCAGATAGGGAAAAGCAGATGCATATTTGGAAATTATTTCACTACACTAAAAAGTAAACCAATGACGTTTAATTTTGATTCCCATGATGAGAAAAAACTTTATGGGCTTATGCATCATTGGATGCACGTATTTTTCCAGATGACGCTTCGAAAGCGTTATCAGAGTTAAACAAAAAACACACATACATATTCTGAATGACACATCTAAATAACACTTGCTTTACCTGGATGTCATCTAGACAATGCTTTCTTCAGCGAGTGTTATCTGGTTGTGTCACTTCAAGCAAGCGTAATCCAAATGTATGCTTTTTGTTTAAAATAATTTTTATGCTTTTCTAATTTCTCTATATACAAATATCAGTCAGATAATACAATAAACAAAATCAAACTATAAAAAAGTGTGATTGTAATGCGTCTTTTACCAAATCAATGTGGCACATGTGGGCCGCCTTACACTAGAGATAATACCCGTGCAACGCACTGGTTTGTTTATATTACATAATAATATGTTTTTTTTTGTTTTTGAAATAGTATGAAATTAATTGAAATAAAAAATATGTTTGTAATATTTGAAGATGCATAATATAATTAAAAATATTTTTTATCAAAAGTAATTAGATTTTTGTAATGTGAAAGATCTCTATTTTTTTTTTATAAGGTGTGAAAGAGCTCTTTTAGTTACTATTGTTATTACTAGAGGCATCGAATCCATGTTTCCGCATTTCTATTTCGCTAAAATATGTATTATTTTATTGCATTTTGTTGTTTAATGTTCCGAGCACATGAGAGAAAAATAGAAAAGTTATACAGAATAGAAAAATAGAATGACAAAATTGCCAATTTGCAGTCAACTAAATGAGAGTTAAATGGTAAAATTGGGAAAGAAAGTAATATACAAAAAAAGGTAGTTACTTGAGCCTATTCCCTTAATATTGCACTAAGTTGGTAAGATATTATGGTATAAGATACTTGAATAGTGGAATAAAGGACAAAATTGGGAAATAAAGTTGAAACCCAAAAGCGGCGGTTACATGAGGCCATCGTCGTCGTCGTCATCATATATGTATATTTTACTATAATAATATTTATAAGACTAAATTTTAAAAATATTAAAATATGTAAAAATTATTACAAATTATTAATGTATATGTAATTTTAAAAAATAAAATGTTGTTAGTTACACAATATTATAAAATAATCTAATTAATTATATTAAAAAATTAATTAAATAGTTCATTTTAGACAATAAATGTGTATATGTAGCATACTTCTCATTTAATATATGTATTAAATGTATGTTATATTGCTACTTTAAAATATGTCACAAATAGTCTGATTTGAAATTGTATATATTATTCTTTATTTTAATCTATATTTAAAATCTTAGATTATGTTTATATATACGTGTTGACGTAAGCTTGAGGGACCAATCTATTTTAGACTAGATTGATATTTGTATCATGACTTATATATATCTATATATATATATATATATATATATGAAGCATTTTATTTATTTTAATATTTTGTTATACATAATAAAGTCCTTATGTTTTTTTATCACTGTATTGCATTTTTGTGGTATTGATTATGTTCATGTCATTGCTCTGTCCTTGGCAATCATAGATGCAATCAACTTGGTGTAATTTGATGTGAACTTGGTGTAATTTGAGCCTTTGTTCACCTTGTCTATTAATAATGTTTTCTTTGCATTTTCAAAAAATAAAAATAAAATCTTTAGAATAGATGGTTCGTTTAATGACACATCAAGTGTTAGTTGATCGTGAGATCCCATTGAACTATAGAACGTTATTCTTAAAGTATTTATGGTAAAGTATTCTTGTTAATAAGGACGACAATAATGCATCGAGACTATTGTGTGAGTAGATTAATGACCACATATCATGGGTCATGGATATGCGATATCACGGATTGCGATATCAAGTTGGAGTAATATTTATACTAGATTGACCCACTATGAGAAGGTTTTATAGGAGTTATGTAAGTGTCATAAACACTTCTCATGACAACCATACTACAACATTTTCGCTTTTTGGCAACAGTTGAAAAATATAGGCAAAACTATAAAAAATGTTACCTAAACATATAGGCAACAATTTCTGGGGGTAGTCTATGCGAGCGTTACCTATTGTCTCAGACAACAAATTTTCATACGTTCTGGCCACACTTTCGAAAACTGTTACCTATTGGTTACGAATAGGCAACAGTTATCATGCGAGCCTAACGCAACAGGTCAGAACTGTTCCCTAAACTTAAAAATGCAACATTTGAAAATTATAACCATAGCTTATAGGCAACATTTTTTGGACTGTATGTGTTTCGTATAAGAAACAACTTTAACATGATGGCATAACCCAATTTTGAGTATAGTTGATGACTGTAGCCTAAAAGACCAAAAGCAACATTTTGAAATTGTAGCCTTAATTTTATTTTAATTTCAAAATTTTTTAAATAACGCTACCTTAATATCATTATCCATAAATTTGCAAATAATTCATAGTGGTAATTCATGAATAGTAAATGGATTAAGTTTGACACAATATATATTCTATAATGGTTGTTAAATATCGAATGAGTTAAATCATCAACCCAAATACACAATCATAAACAAAATGATACCATAGTTTGATCAAATCCAATATTTTAAAGTACAAGTCTAGCAAAAAAAAAAATACATCCAAAACAAATATCTAGTGAGAACTGAGATCATTCGAACTCCTCGTAAAAATCTTGCATCTCCTCATCATTAGCATCTTCTCCATTGAGATCATTCTACACAAAAGAATGAAATTTTTTTTATTAGACCAAAACTTTTGAATAATGTAGAAATGACAAATTTGTAGGTTATATATAATAGCTACGTTTCTAAAATTTGGAACATGTGTTAATGTACAGTCACCTTTTGGGCACTATTTGCATCACCAGGAGATAATCCTAACAAATCTTCTAACGATTCAATACCAACATTGGGACGACAATGTGAGAATAAGGTCTTAAAAGCATATTTTAACTTACCCACCGTATCTTCCATATTCTGCACTTTTTCATTTAACGAAGTGACCTCTTCATTATGTGCTTGTTTTAAAGCATTGATCTTTTCTTTTTTGCTTTAAAGAAGTTTTTGTGATATTTCTTCCATAACAACACATCATTCTAGAATGTTCTTTCCCAAGCACAACTTGAAAGGCTTCAGCATTACTTTCCTCATTCTCAATCAATTCTTGAAGTTGAGACTAACAAAATAGTGAAATTAAATGTGATCAACTAATATAAATATTGACAATCAAATTAAACATTTTTTTGAATAGGCATAAAGATTCATTAATATAAAATGAAACATTACAAACACAAGAAGTGAGAAGTTATGGATTAGACATGAAATCTGGTTTTGTAATTATTTTACATTGTCTTGGAACATGCAAGTGTCAACTCCAATATGCACAGCAAAAGCAACAAGCATAACTCCAATATGGTGGAGTACATGAAGGCCTAAATGAAGATGCAAAGAAATTTTTTAAACTAGTTGAGGATGCTAATCAAGAGTTGTATCCTGGTTGTAAAAAATTTTCCACCTTATCAATCACTATTCGATCGAATTTATTTGTTGAAATATCTCTATGAATGGAGCAATGCATCATTCACTGCTCTCCTAGAGTTATTGAAAGAGGCTATGCTAGATTTGAACATCCCTATCTCTTTCAATAAAACAAAGTCTATGATGAAGGACTTGGACTTAGACTATACTAAGCAAATGATAATTAATTTTAAGGATAACTTTTTCACTTACAATTGTATTTTCAGTTTCTGCATCCAATTATTTTCCCTTATTCCCTTTTCGAGTTTCAATAAAAATTTCTGCTTGGGTGGGCTCTCTATTTTCCATTGCACGCTACATAAAACAAATAAAAAAAATATTACGGAAGCTAACCATATCTCTATGAGCCTAAACATCATTAACAAAGCACAAAAGAATATTACCAAATTCTCACAAACTATAGCAAAGTTTTTTGGGCCCATTCGATGCCTCCACTATTGTTCCGCTATGTTTCCAATATTCCTTTCACTGATTGACTGCATGTTTAATTAAAAAGAATATAACAATGAGTAATATATTTATCTTACATGCACTAAAACCAATTATAAATCTTACTTGTACAGTATCCAAACTACAATATTCCCAAAGCTTCCTAAAATGATATTCTGGAATATTTGGAGGACGATGTTTAAGCCTCTCAGTCATGTTGGAATACTTCAAAAAGTGTTTCTTCTTTGTTTCGTGTTTATATCGTCTCCAAGAATCTCTAACAGTAGTCTCAACCCAATCGTGTGCTTGTTCCAGCAAAATAAACTTTCTCTACAAAATCATAATGCAATAACAGATCAAGAAATCAAATGCATCATATTGTAAACAAATAGACATGTATATTATTTTTATATATACATACATTAGTGTATGCCCTTATACATTCTATATTTTGATATAGCGTTTCTTTCCAACTTGTGTAAATCAGAGGACAAAATATTGCTTTCCTAGCCAATGTTCCCATGAAGAGGCTTAAGTTGGACACTGCTTTATTAGTAGGCCCAATAGGCTGACCATCCTCTTTAAAGGTTACTTCTTCTCGCTCTTACTTAGTTCTTGCATGAATCATTTTGCACAAAGTCATCCCCCGAGTTCTTTTCTTTGATGTTCCAATGTTTAGTACGAAGTCATCAACATAATAAATTAAGTTCTATTTTTGAACATTATATACATAACTAATGTAGTCATTAACATGAAACAAGAAATTGGTTACCTTCTTCCACTTCTCTATTTGTGTCTGTCACTTCCACTTCTTGATTGATATCTCCATCAACTTGTGCAAAACACTCCTCCAGTTGTCTCAAGTCTTCCTCTCTATTTCTTCCAGATGTTGTTTGGTTTTGATTCACTTTAGGGGGTTGTTTGGAGCTAAGGTGACAGTTGCTAGGGGCTTTTTCTCCTTCCAAGGACTTGGATGTAGCCTTTTCTTTTGATTGTTGGAGTTGAATGAAGTCATCAATCAACATTGACGGGCATGTTGGCACCCTCTTCACCTTTTTTGAGCATTGAGTCTTGGACATCATTGTGTCCAAAGAAAGCTTACGTTGGTCTTGTTTTTGAGGCTTTGTTGAAGGAATGGGGATTTCACTTGCAACAATGTTTCTTTTCAAGTTGCTATCTACCTCCTCTAGACCTCTATTATTCCCATGTAGTCTCTCACGCAATAGATCCATTGTAGCTTTCCCACGTGTACTTTTCTTTGATGTCCCTATTTTTAGAGTCATTAAAAAATATGCAAATTAAACAATTGTTTATAAAAACATACAAAAAAATGTACAATAAAACAAGAACATAATATACCTCCTACAACTTCTTTGTTTTTGTTTATCACTTGCTGTTCTTTATTGGTATATCCCCCAGCTTGTGCAAAACCTTCCATAGCTTCATAATGCCTCAATTTTTCTTCTTTATTTCTTTGAGATGATGGCTCACTTTGATTCACTTTGAGCCTATCTTTTTTCTTTGTAGCAGTGTTTTTGTTTAAGTTGCCATCTATCTCTTGAACTTTTTCTCTGTTATTGCCTTGTAGTCTCTCATCCAGCTTATCAATTGTAATTTTCCCATGAGTTATTTTCTTTGTTGATCCTATTTTCAAAGGAGAGTCATCTAAAGAATATGCAAATTAGAAAAATATCTATAAAGAAAATATTGTACCTGTTATTTGCGATCATATTTATGAAACATGAAAATGATTTTACCTTCAAAAACTTCTACAACCTCGTGATTTTTTTCTCCAGTACTATTCCCTTGCAGCCTTTCATGCATTTATCAATTTTTTCCTTCTTAATTTGCTTAAATTTCTTTGCCAACTCAATGCTTGATCTAAATTCTTTTTGATGGAAAGAAATTTCAGAAACTTCTTTTTAATGGGCTTTGACCAATCTTTCTAGCAATAAATCCATCATCTCTTGCACTTCTTGCTCTTTCCATTTGGCTAACGACTATACACTACAAAGAAAAAAAACTTAAATATTACACAAGTATAAAATACAATCAATATATCATTCCTACATAATCTACTATAACCCATATACCAACTTCAAATAGTATATAAAAAATCACATATAACAAGAAAGACATTAAATTAATGCTTACAACATAACAATATACTAACTATTTATTTTGTAATTGGTTACCTGATTATTGTATACTGCAATGTCTACTATATATGCTACTCCATAAAGTCTTATGTACTGTCATCAAAACTAGAATTGTCAGTGGTTTCATCTTCACTTTCAAAGCTTGCTTCGTCATCACTTTCATTTTCTTTTTGTTAAACATTAAGTTCAGATAGAGGCTTCTCAAATATATCATCTGGGACATCTTTCCTAATCAAATCATCTTCACAATCATCTTTTGAGATAATAAGGTTTGTTGAAGTCTCATATTCATGGTCATTTGAATTAGAACTTTCTCCCATGTCAAATGAGTCCCTTGGAAGTGCCTTTAAAACATAGCGTCTATTTTTATTAAAAGGATCTTCAATAAAAAAACATTGGTGCACTTGAGATGCTAGCACAAATGGATCATTCTTGTAGCACTTTTTATTAAAGTAAACACATGGCAACCCATATTTATCTTCTTCAGCCACAAACCAGTCACATTTGAACAATACATATTTAAAATGACCATAATAATCTAACTCTATGATATCCTTAATTGTCCCATAGTAGGTAACACTATTTTTTTTTTGGATTTTCATCCTTTGCACTTCCAAAGCTTTGAGTTAATGCCTCTAATGTCACACCACTATTTTGAGTTTTCAACCTTGCTTCACGTTTTCTGGTATGAAACCTATACCCATTAATAACATAACTAGAATACCTTTTGGAAACATCATTTGGTCCCCAAGATAACACCTTTAACCAATCAGATATTTCCTCATTCATGACACGTGTTTCAAATCATTGAATGAAATCTTCTCTTTGAGTTTTAGCTTTGCTCCACTTTCTTTTTTCCAAGGATTAAAAATGTCAACCTCATGCTCTCTACAAAATAATTAACTAAATTTTCAATGAAAAAAAATATGAATTAAATGTTGTAGTAAGTTGATGATGGTACCTAATGTATTCTTGCATTTCATCACAATTGAATAAGATATACCCATGAGCTTGGTTATGGGACTTTTGATCAAGAGAAATTAGTTTCTTTCTCCCATTAGGATGACCCGTGTTAGGAACGTTATCACTATTTCATGTCATTCTATTAATCCTTGTATCTACACCATTGGACAAATATCTTGAACAAAATGTCAGGGATTCTTTAACGAAGTATGTTTCAGCAATAAAACCCTCTGGGCGACTCTTATTACGAACAAAAGATTTTAAATCACCCAAATATCTTTCCATATGATACATCCATCGAAATTGAACTGGTCCACCCATTTTGACCTCATTTGCAAGGTGAATTAGTAAGTGAACCATCATATCAAAGAAACTTGGAGGGAAGATTCGCTCCAATTGGTAAAAAGATTTTGTAATCTCTACTTCCAAGGGATCTAAACTTTTCTAGTCGATAACCTTTTGGCATAAACACCGAAAGAAGGAACAAAACCGAATCAAAGGAACGCCAACCTAATTAGGGCTTATCCCTCTTACTGTAACTTGTAATAAGTAATGTAGCATGATATGAGCATCATGACTCTTGTACCCAAAAAAATTTCCATCACCAACTTGCACACATCGATAAATATTAGAAGCAAGGCCATCGGGAAGTTTTACTGTTTTTAAAACACCACAAAAAATAGATTTCTCATGCTTGGTTAGGGAGAAACATGCTTTTGGGATTTCAGTTTTCCTACCATCACTTGTTGCCTTCGAATGAAGATTCTTTCTAATCCCCATATCTTGTAGGTCCAAACGAGCATTTGCATGATCCTTTTTCTTCCCTTCAATCTTTGAGAGGGTCCCAATTATATTATCACATATGCTTTTCTCTATGTGCATTACATCAAAATTATGGCGTAAAGTATTATCCTTCCAATATGGTAATTGCCAAAAGATAGACTTTTTCTTCCATGGACCAGCCAATTTATTTTTATCATTCTTCCCCTATAATACATCAGGGATGTCTTGCAAGTCTTCTAAAATTCTTGTTGCATCTAACAAGGAGGGTGCAAACCTATATTTTGTCTTTCCACTAAATGAAACTTTATTTGATCTCCACACATGATTCGAATCCAAAAAGACTCGATGACCCATATAACACATCTTTCGACTATGTTTTAAGTAAGTAGAAGAAGTTTCATAATTGCAAGTAGGGTGAGCAAACTTCCCTTTAGTGCTCCAACCAGATAACATGGAATATGCAGGGTAGTCACTAACAATCCACAAAAGAGCTGCACACATTTGAAATGATTGATTTTTGGAAATATCATATGTTTCTACCCCGATATCCCACTATAGCTTTAGCTCCTCAATAAGTGGTTGTAGATACACGTCAATTGCATTTCTGGGCGATCGTGGCCCTGGAATTAGTAATGACATCATACAATTTTCTGCCTTCATGCATAAATTTGACAGATAATTGTATATTGTTAATACCACCGACCATGTGCTATGTGAAAGGCTCATAGTCCTGAATGGATTAAACCCATCACTAGCCAAATCAAGCTTGATATTACGAGTAACAAGAGCAAAATCTGAATGCTTTGCATCGAAGTCTTTCCATGCTTGTCCATCAGTAGGATGCCTTAGCCTACCATTCCTTGAACGCTCTTCTGCATGCCATCTAAATGAATCAGCTGTCTTTGAACACATAAAGAGTCTTTTCAATCATGGAATTAAAGGAAAATGTCTTAGCACTTTGGCGGGAACCTTATGAGCTTTTTTAGATTCTTCAAGATCACATTCAGCTTCAGGATACTCAATCCATCTTAAAGCTCCACAAAGATGACATGAATTGTCCCTCACATGCTCTTTCCAAAATAACATGAAATTGTTGGGACATGTGTAACACCTGAGGACGAGATCGACATCGTATTAGGACGACGTATCGAGACCTCGACCAAGACCTTGTGTCGAGATCCCGTGACTAGATCGTGTGCCGAGATCTTTGTCGGTGATGAGACCACGTACACTAGTCTGGCTGGTGAGGAGGTCGGGTGTCGAGTTGATGAAGTCGCGTCTCGAAAGCGATGAGGGCGCAAGTCGGCCGAGAGACCGCGTGCACGAACTCGTGTTAGAACTTTGTACATTTGCACGAGCACTCTTGTCGACATCGTGTCGAGATGACACCTCGTATTATTTCGAACGTTACTCAGCGTTATTATTATATTGTTTGTAATTATTACATTGTCGGCTTGTCGTTGGCCGACAGAGTAGAGGGTAATCATGAGAGGAACGAGGTAACGGGAAGATGAGTGATGGGATTGGCATCTTATAGCTGGAGTTACGTTTTACCCCTTTCTCACCAAATGTATACCACGCCCGTTTCACTCCTTTCTTTTTTCTTCTTTCTTCTTCCTTCCTTCTGCTCTGTGTTTCGTTGTTTCCTTAAAAATCTTCATCGACGAAACCGTGAGTTCCAAGCCGTAGATTCTGCACAAGATTTCTTCATCAATTTTGTTCATCATCAACTTCTCGACCCATATTTCGTCTGATCGACCATCACCGCTGAGGTATGAAGAACAGATTTTCTTTCATCTGTACTCTTGTTTAGCGCTAAATCTTCTTCCATTTTTAATCGGTTTATGCTTCCAAATCATATCAAATTGATGGGTTTTCTTCTTCACAATATTACCTATCTTTTAACCGATTAATTGGGCTTGTAAAACAAATTTCTTTCTCTGTTTTTCTGCAATCGGCAATGCCCGAAACCCCATTTTTGGTTCATTTCGATTTTCTTGATTTTCATTCGTTGCTTGATTATTGTTGTTGTCGATCTATCTGTTGAAGCATCGATAACTTTTCATGAATTCGATCGAAATCCTAACTTTGTGTTGGAGGAAAAATATCTTTCAGTTCTTGAGTTTTATATTTTTACGGGTTGTGGTTGAGTTTGGGAAGAGAGCTAGATGTATTAGAACCATAGATCGATCTGAGTTGTGTTTGTTTTAGGAAGTCCGATTCAGAGATCGAGTGAATTCAATCGAGGTGTACGGAAAGCGAATCCAAGGACGCGGGCGTGAATCCGTAATCGAGCGAGGATCGACGTGTCGAGGTCGACCGAGAAGCGTCGTGTCGAAGTCGTTGTCGAAGTTCGTTGAGGACACCGGTGTCGAGATCGAGTAAGAGAAGTCGTTGTCGAGTTCTTTGAAGACAGCTGTGTCGAGGTCGTTGTCGAGCAGCATTTAACTTGGAGTTCGGTAAGGGCGCTTCACATTTATATTTGTTATAGTATGTAAGGGCATTTCATATTCTATGTGGTTATGTTATTGTGTATGGAATTACTGATTTGTGTCGAGATGAAATGTTGTGATATGATTGAGTTTTGCATGTATTTAATATGTGATTGAATATATGTCGTGAAGTGTGTATTGCATGTTGAATTGCGTTTCTTCATGTCGAGCTTGCTCTTTTATTTGACATGCGGTTGAATATTTTGTGTTTAACTCCTTGAATATCGTATCTGGCGAATTGTTCATCGAGTGAAGCGAGCTAGGTGAGTCGTATGACGTTTTGAGCCGTGACCGGATAATCGAGGGTGCTAGGTCCCCTTTTGTTTACGGGAGATTGACTAGACGTCGCCACGCTTACGGGACTGAGTTATCCTAGGGAGGCGAGGATCCCAAGGCTTGGTGGACTTTCCGACATCTGATGCAGCGTGTGCATTCGGAAAATTGTCGAGTCGAGAGAAAATGGAATTGTGAGTTGTGTCGAGTTTAGAGTGAGATGGTCGAGTCACGTCGGTGATTGTTATACTTTCTTTGTTTGCTTATATTTTTATGTCGAGCTTATCTTAACTTGTTGAGAAGTTGACCCTTTCCGTGGTGCCTTCAATCCATGACGGTTACCCAGGCGATGTCGAGGCGCGAGGAACTTCGGCGATGAAGCGATGCCGAGGAGGAGGTCGGCGAGGACCCGAGTGACGACCTCTACCGCCGTGATTGTTTATTTATTGGATGTTGGTTTTTCCGAGGACTCGTTCTTGTATTTCTTTTATGTTCGAGGTCGTGACCAGTTTAGGCGATGTTGTTTTTGTTGCTACTGAGGTAGACTGGTGGTCTTACTTTTGGAGCAGCCCCTGCGGGAGTCTTAGGAAGTACCCCAGGGTATGATGGCTCTTTTGAAGTTGTCGTACCTTAGGTGTATTTTCTTTGCACATTTGCTACTCTGTATTTGTATACATTATTATTCGGGTGATATATATATGTGTATGTTATGCATGTATGTTTTATTTGAATTTAAGTCTTGTGTCTTAGTTGCACCATGTTTCGAAAAGCTGTAATTACTCTGATGTGCACGAGTTGGTTTTATAAAAAAAAAAATATATATCGCATTTTTAAAAGGCACAAGAGTTTTGTTTTTAAAACACATCTCATATAGGTTTTGTTGAGCTTGGTGTGTTGAGCTCGGTAACTCGAGCTCGGTATATTGAGCTCGGTAGCGGTCCGGAAACGGTCGTTCTGACTTTGGTATCGAGCGATTCGGTTCGACCGAGCCGCATAGGATTTGGGTACCGTCAACGTGTCGGGTTATGTGTTGGGTACCTAGTTGTTTTGTGTTGATTCTTTGTTTGATTAAGTGAAGCACTTATTGCTTGAGAAATTGTTTGAACTGTTTCTTGATTGAAGCGGTGTGTTTTAACACATCCTTGTTGTGAGATTCTGACGGGGTTTTGAACTTTGTGGAATCTAATGCCACCTCGTAGGAATACGACATCCGCAACCGAGAACGCCGACATGGAGCAGGCTATTCAAGCTATGGCCGAGATGGCGGCAGCCATGGCTCAACAATCACCGCAACTCAACAAAGGCTAACGCGATGGCTCAACAGACGGCGGCGTTAACTCAGCAGAACTTGCGCAGAACAAAGAACGAGCGTAACGTAATGTCAAGCAAGAGGATTGGCCGACTTTAGGAAGCATGATCCACCAAGTTCTACGGTGAGCCAAATCCGGATAAAGCTGATCTTTGGATGCAAGAGATCGAGAAGATCTTTGAGGCACTTCATTGCCTGACAACGTGAAGGTCGACTATGCCACCTACTTATTGCTAGGAGACGCAGAGTATTGGTGGAGAGGAGTGAAGCAACGTTTATAGCGTAACATCGCGAGATGACACGGGAGCTTTTTCGTGAAAGGTTCTTGGACAAGTACTTCCTGATAATCGCATTTGAGCCGAGAAGGAGCAGGAATTTCTTCAATCTGCAGCAAGCGCAACTCGGCGATGTCCGAGTATGCGCCAAGTTCGAATCGTTGGCGAGGTATTTCAGTCCATTTCGTGGCCGAGTTGACCAGAGATGGTTGAGTGAGAGATTTCAACGAGGATTGAGATTCGACATTCAAGTCGATGGTGTCGTTGAGGATCCGAAATCTCCAAGAGCCGATTGACCGATGTGTCGAGGTAGAAGGAGTGAGAGCCACAAGAAGAAGACTGTTGTGGCGGACCGGTGAGACCCAGTGCGGGGCGGGAGATTTGCCGCGAAAGGAAACTACCGCAGAAGAGACCTTACGGCCAGGCCTCGAGAGGAACGACAACAGGGGGCGATATCGTCAGATGACCCAAGTACCGAGGAGTGGAGGTCATCCGATGTCGAGGTGATTTGCTACCGATGTGGAAAGCGGGACATTACGCGAGTAATCGTACTCGAAGGGAGGAGGTGTGTTTCAACCGCAAGAAGCCAGGGCATTTTGCTAAGGATTGTCCTACACCTAAAGTCAACCGACTATGCTTGCGCAAAGGCCAAAGGAAAGCGTCAAGTGGCTAAAGGCGAGTTTTACGCATGAGTGGCGAGGAAGCGGTCGGTGATGATCTTATCCAAGGTGAATGTGAGATCGAGGGTAAATCCTTATCCGTTCTTTTTGATTCGTGCAACCCATTCCTTCATTTCTTCCGATTGTGTGAACCTTTTGAGCTTGGTGATCGCTTTACCGCTTAAATTAGTAGTTACAACCCATTGCTAAAACCTTAGTCACAAACACCGCATGTCTTAATTGTGTAGTGATTATTCGTAATAGAAAGTTTGTGGTCAATTTGGTTTGTTTGCCTCTTAAGGGTTTAGATGTTATCCTCGGGATGGATTGGTTGTCACACCACCATGTCCTTTTGGTGTGCCGTAAAGCGTAATTTTTCCGGACCTTGGAGTCTCCAATTATCTTTACGCGAGCGTATTGGAGTTTCTTTGAAAGAAGGAACTAGGGAATACATGTATCTCGCTAGTTCTAAGTTTTCCAAACAGATCGGCGTGAAGAATGTTCGGTGGTGTGTGATTTTGAGGACGTTTTCGAAGACGTGCGGGATTACCACCCGATGCGAAGTCGAGTTCTCCATCGACCGATTCCGTGAACAGGACCGATTTCAAAGCGCCGTCAGGATGTCTCTGCCGAGATGAAAGAGTTGAAGTCCCGTGATCGAACACTTGGAGTCGAAGCAATTCATACGACCGAGCGTGTCACCGTGGGGAGCTCCGGTGTTGTTGGTTAAGAAGAAGGATGGACGATCAAGGTGTCGCGTGGACTATCGCGAGCTCAACAAGGTTACCGTGAAGAACCCTTATCCGTTACCACGTATTGCCGATTTGATGGACCAACTTCGTGGAGCGGCGATCTTTTCCAAGATAGACTTGAAGTCGGGCTACCATCAGTTCGCGTGAAGGAGGAAGATGTCGCCAAAACAGCTTTCAGGACTAGATACGGTCACTACGAGTACTTGGTGATGCCGTTTGGAGTAGCGAATCGCCCGGTGTGTTTATGGACTACATGAACAGGATTTTTCATTCGTTTTGGATCAGTTCGTTGTAGTGTTCATCGGCGACATATTGATTTACTCGAGGAACCGAGAAGAGCACGCAGAACACCTATGCCGAGTCTGCAGATATTACGAGATAAGCAACTCTATGCCAATCTGTCGAAGTGTGAATTTTGGCTTGAAGAGGTGAATTTTCTAGGTCACGTGATTTCCAGGAGAAGGGATAGCTGTGGATCCAACTAAGATTGAGGCGGTGATAAGCGTGGGAACAGTAGAAGACGGTTCTGAGATCGTGAGTTTTGTCGGCTTAGCGAGGATATTACCGAAGATTCATTGAAAGTTTCTCGAAGATTGTCGCGCCTCTTTACGATTGACGAGGAAGGATCAACCTTTGCTTGGACCGAGGAGTGTGAAGCCGATTTTCAACGATCAAGGAGCTTTTGACGACAGCGCTGTCTTGATTTTGCCTCAACCCGAAGAGCCTTTCGAGGTGTATTGTGATGCGTCACACCAGGATTGGGATGTGTCGATGCAACATCGGAAGGTGGTCGCGTATGCTTCAAGACAGCTTAAGATTCACGAGAGGAACTATCCTACTCACGACTTGGAGCTAGCGGCAGAGTTTTTTGGCCGAAGATATGGAGGCACTACCTTTACGGAGCACTCTTCGCTTTCGGCCGATCACAAGAGCTTGAAGTACCGTTCGACCGAAGGAGCTCAACATGCGTCAACGTAGATGGACGAAATTTCTCGAGGACTACGACTTTACGTTGGAATACCATCCGTAAGGCTAACGTAGTAGCGCATGCGTTGAGCGAGAAGAGCGTTTTAACCTCGGTAATGATGATCAAGGAGTTGGAGATGCTCGAGAAGTTCCGAGATTTGAAGTTGAGTGTCGAAGTTTCACCGGAAGCCGAGATTTGGTATGCTTACCATTTCTAACAGATTGTTGGGCGAGATCCGAGACCAGCAAGTTCGTGACGAGCTTCGCAAGAGAAGATTCGATTGATAAGCGCAAGGAAGGCGGCAATTCAGGTCGGAGCGACGACATCTTGAGGTGCAATGGCCGATGCGTGCCTAACGTATCCGAGCCGAGGAAGTTGATTCTCGACGAGCGCATAAGAGCAACTTTAGTATTCATCCCTGAGTTACGAAGATGTATCAAGACTTGAAGAAGCATTTTTGGTGGTCCGGAATGAAGAAGCAAGTGGCCAGCACGTAGCTTCATGTTTGGCGTGTCGAGCGAAGGTGGAGCATCAACGACTGCGGGAATGCTACAATCGCTGACGCGTGCCGGATGGAAATGGGACAGTATTTCCATGGATTTCGCTGTAGGTTTGCCGAAGACGCAAGAAGAATGATTCGATTTGGGTGATCGTCGACCGATTGACCAAATCTGCTCATTCTTGCCGCGAGGTCGACATACAACGTGGAAAAGCTGACCGAGATCTACATCGCGGAGATAGTACGACTTCATGGAATACCTCTTCGATCGTGTCGACCGAGATCCAAGTTCACGTCTCATTTTGGAGGGAATTGCAAGGAGCGATGGGAACCGAGCTCGGGCTTAGCTCGGCATATCATCCACGGTGCGGACGGACGAGAGAGAACGATCCAATCGCTTGAAGATTTGTTACGAGCTTATGCGTTAGATCACCGAGGAAGTTGGGACGACGTCTTACCATTGGTGGAGTTCACATACAACAACAGCTTCCATGCGAGTATTGGGATGGCACCTTTGAAGCGGCATGGGCGGAAATGTCAGACGCCTCTTTGTTGGTACCAGGATCGGCGAGCGGACCGTCAGAGGACCAGATATGATCCAGCAGACTACCGAGAAGATCCGCTTGATCGTAGATCGGATGCGAACATCTCAAAGTCGACGTAAGAGTTATGCAGATCAACGACGTCGACCACTCGAGTTCGAGGAAGGAGGACATGTATTTCTTAGAGTCACCCCCACTACTGGAGTTGGTCGAGCGATCAAATCCAAGAAACTTACCCTTAAATTCATTGGACCTTACCAGATTCTTCGTCGTATTGGTCCAAAGTGGCATATCGGTGCATTGCCACCTTTCCTGTCGAACACCCCCGACGTCTTTCACGTCTCACAATTGCGGAAGTATGTTTCCGACCCTTCTCATGTCATCGAACCGGATGTGATTCAAGCGAAGGGCGACTTATCTTTTGAAGCGTCACCAAGAAGAATCGTTGATCGGAAAGCCAAACAAGCTATGAACAAAGAGATCCAACTTGTCGAGGTTGTGTGGGATCGAAGACGGGAGATGCGACTTGGGAGCTGGAGGAGAAGATGAAGATTCAGTACCCTGAACTTTTCCGAGGTAAGAATCTTATTTGCAAGTTCGAGGACGAAATTTTTTTTAGAAAGAGAGATGGTAACACCTGAGGGCGAGAACGACATGGTATTAGACCGACGTACCGAGTCCCCGCCCAAGACCTTGTGTCGAGATCCCGTGACTAGATCGTTTTGCGAGATCTTTTGTCGAGTGATGAGACCACGTACACTAGGCTCTTTGGTGAGGAGGTCGGTGTCGAAGTTGATGAAGTCGCGTCTGGGCGATGAGGGCGCAAGTCGAGTGAGGAGACCGCGTTCACGAACTCGTGTTAGAACTTTGTACATTTGCACGAGCACTCTTGTCGACATCGTGTCGAGATGACACCTCGTATTATTTCGAACGTTACTCAGCGTTATTATTATATTGTTTGTAATTATTACATTGTCGGCTTGTCGTTGGCCAAGCGAGTAGGGTAATCATGAGAGGACGGAGTTACCGGGTAGATGATTCTTGGGCTTGGCATCTTCTAGCTGCAGTTACGTCTTTCCCCCTTTTTCGCCAGCTGTCTACCACGACCGTTTCACTCATTTCTCTTTTCTTCTTTCTTCTTCCTTCCTTCTGCTCTGTGTTTCGTTGTTTCCTTAAAAATCTTCATCGACTAAACCGTGAGTTCCAGCCGAGATTCGCACAAGATTTCTTCATCAATTTTGTTCATCATCAACTTCTCGACCCATATTTCGTCTGATCGACCATCACCGCTGAGGTATGAAGAAACGATTTTCTTTCATCTCGTACTCTGTTTAGCGCTAAATCTTCTTCCATTTTTAATCGGTTTATGCTTCCAAATCATATCAAATTGATGGGTTTCTTCTTCACAATATTACCTATCTTTTTAACCGATTAATTGGGCTTGTAAAACAAATTTCTTTCTCTGTTTTTCTGCAATCGGCAATGCCCGAAACCCCATTTTTGGTTCATTTCGATTTTCTTGATTTTCATTCGTTGCTTGATTATTGTTGTTGTCGATCTATCTGTTGAAGCATCGATAACTTTTCATGAATTACGATCGAAATCCCTAACTTTGTGTTGGAGGAAAAATATCTTTCGATTCTTGAGTTTTATATTTTCGGGTTGTGGTTGAGTTTGGGAAGAGAGAGCTAGATGTATTAGAACCATAGATCGATCCGAGTTGTGTTTGTTTTAGGAAGTCCGATTCCGAGATCGAGTGAATTCAATCGAGGTGTACGGAAAGCGAATCCAAGGACGCTAAGCAAAGAATCCGTAACGAGGATCGTATGCGTGTCGAGGTCGACCGAGAAGCGTCGTGTCGAAGTCGTTGTCGAGTTCGTTGAAGACAGCGTGTCGAGATCGAGTAAGAGAAGTCGTTGTCGAAGTTCTTTGAAGACACCGTGTGTCGAGGTCGTTGTCGAGCGACATTTAACTTGGAGTTCGGTAAGGCGCTTCACATTTATATTTGTTATAGTATGTAAGGGCATTTCATATTCAATGTGGTTATGTTATTGTGTATGGAATTACCGATTTGTGTCGAGATGAAATGTTGTGATATGATTGAGTTTTGCATGTATTTAATATGTGATTGAATATATGTCGTGAAGTGTGTATTGCATGTTGAATTGCGTTTCTTCATGTCGAGCTTGCTCTTTTATTTGACATGCGGTTGAATATTTTGTGTTTAACGCCTTGAATATCGTGATGCGGCGAATTGTTCATCGAGTGAGCGAGCTAGGTGAGTCGTATGACGTTTTGAGCCGTGACCGGATAATCGAGGGTGCTAGGTCCCCTTTGTTTACGGAGATTGACTAGACGTCGCCACGCTACGGACCTGGAAAGCCGACCGCCCTAGGGAGAGCGAGATCCCAAGGCTTAATTTGGACTTTCCGACATCTGATGCAGCGTGTGCATTCCGGAAAATTGTCGAGTCGAGAGAAAATGGAATTGTGAGTTGTGTCGAGTTTAGAGTGAGATGGTCGAGTCACGTCGGTGATTGTTATACTTTGCTGTTTGCTTATATTTTTATGTCGAGCTTATCTTAACTTGTTGAGAAGTTGACCCTTTCCCGTGGTGCCTTCAATCCATGACGGTTAGCCGAGCGATGTGGAGGGCGCAGGAACTCGACAAGAGACGATGCCGAGGAGGAGGTCGACGAGGACCCGAGTGACGACCTCTACCGCCGTGATTGTTTATTTATTGGATGTTGGTTTTTCTGAGGACTGTTCTTGTATTTCTTTTATGTTCGAGGTCGTGACCAGTTTAGGCGATGTTGTTTTTGTTGCTCTGAGGTAGACTGGTGGTCTTACTTTTGGAGCAGCCCCCTGCGTGGGAGTTTGCCGGAAGTACCCCCAGGGTATGATGGCTCTTTTGAAGTTGTCGTACCTTAGGTGTATTTTCTTTGCACATTTGCTACTCTGTATTTGTATACATTATTATTCGGGTGATATATATATGTGTATGTTATGCATGTATGTTTTATTTGAATTTAAGTCTTGTGTCTTAGTTGCACCATGTTTCGAAAAGCTGTAATTACTCTGATGTGCACGAGTTGGTTTTATAAAAAAAAAAAAATATATATCGCATTTTTAAAAGGCACAAGAGTTTTGTTTTTAAAACACATCTCATATAGGTTTTGTTGAGCTTGGTGTGTTGAGCTCGGTAACTCGAGCTCGGTATATTGAGCTCGGTAGCGGTCCGGAAACGGGTCGTTACAACATGCATCAATCTTCTTATAGTCTAAGCCTAAGTATTTATCATAGACTTTGTTTCATTGAAGAGATAGGGATGTTCAAATCTAGCATAGCCTCTTTCAATAACTCTAGGAGAGCAGTGAATGATGCTTGCTCCATCCATAGAGACATTTCAACAAATAAATTCGAATAGTGAATGATAAGGTGGAAAAATTTTTACAACCAGGATACAACTCTTGATTAGTATCCTTAGCTAGTTTAAAAAATTTCTTTGCATCTTCATTTAGGCCTTCATGTACTCCACATGCTTCAGCCACATCTTTAAATGTCTGAATCAATAATCCATCAATATCATCAGATGAGACGTCACCATCAATATCATCGTCAAGATCCATAAAACTTTCACCTTCACCATGGTAAATCCATTTGTTGTATCCATTTACAAATCCTATTTTTTAAATGATTAAGCACCACATCTCTTTTTTCCCAACCATCATTGCAACAGCCAGCACAAGGGCATAATATCTCCTCTTCTACAAACACTCCTTTGGTGAATGCTGTTGGAATCAAGTGGATTTAGAAACAATAACCCTTAATTGTTTTGATGATAACAAAAGATTAAGAGAACAATTTATTCTCTAACATGGTTATAAGTGTGTAGAAAGTATTTATATTCGGAAAAATTCTGCTTCAGAAGACTTAGTGAAATCTTGAATTTCACTCTGGAAAGCCCGGCTCTGGCTCTGGTTCTTGGCACATAGAATCTGTTTGGTCAACGCTCTGGTGTAAGTCAACGACTCGTAGATCGATCTAAGAGACTACACTCTGTTTGGTCAACGCCTGGTGTAAGTCAACGCTCGGTAGATCGATCCAAGAGACTACACTGTTTGGTCAACGCCTGGTGTAAGTCAACGCTCTGGTAGATCAGTCTAAGAGACTACACTCTGTTTAGTCAACGCCTGGTCTTGATCAACACTCAATGATTGTGTTATATGTGCTCTATGATAGACTTAGTGCTTTCCTACACGATTCGTCATTTGATAGCCCATTAAATTCTACACACAAGAATCAGTGATCCGTGAAGCTCGATTCGATAGTAAAATTCAAGTACCTTGTTATACGAGGTATCTTTAGACAAGAAGAATGTCAAAGGATAAAATCATCAAGAAAACTTGGGCTTGAAGTGTCTATATTTTTGAAAAGCTCACTAAGGACAAAGTTATCGACATTGCGTATAATACTCGTAATGCTTTTCGCCTTGAAAGCGACGTTACCTGCAAAAGCCAAAGTTCCAGGATCTGAAGCTTTGACTTCGGACAAAAAGAGACGTTGTGTCACATCGGCACTTACAACGACACTTTTTCAACCCTAGCTATATATCCTACCTCATACACTGAAGTAAGACAAGAATTGAGTTTTTAACAAACGATTTTCAACACAGTTGTACGCAATCTAGAAACTTGAATATTTTTCTGAGTAGTGAGAGCATCAACATCTATCTTCTCAAACACTACCCAATCAAGAGACAGTGAGCAATCATGAATTCATCCAAGTCTCTGAGATCGTTGAACAAGGCACTTACTGTTTTATTCTTTCTTTTAAGAAAGTCATTTTGTGCTAAAAGTATTCTCATTGTAAATTCTCTCTGAAGAGAGTTATCTCTATATTGTTTCAAAAACTCTTATTTGAATCAGACTTAGCCCAAGAAGTGGTCAGTATACCTTAGAGGCTCAACTGCATCGAGTCGTTTCTAAGAAGTTGTGAGTATAGCCAGGTTAGCGTAAATATACTCTCAAGTGTAATCGGTTGATTATAGTGGAGAAATCCTTCAAGTGAGTGAAGGGACTAGGACGTAGCTATCGTGTGATAGTGAACTAGTATAAATCTCTGTGTCTCTTTCTTCTCTCTACTCTTTATTCCTTGCACAGTTTATTCAATAGTTATTTTTCATAAACATTTGTATTTGCGAAAAAGTTTTTAAAAACCCAATTCAAACCCCCCCTTTCTTGTGTTTTGCCACGTTCAATTGGTACCAGAGCTCGGCCTCTTGGTTGAGCACTTAACAGTGTGAGAGGAAAAGATCCTATACTTTCCTATGGCAAGCAACGAACCCGGTGGTCACGTTAATCGTCCCCCTTTGTTCACTGGATCTAACTATGACTACTGGAAAGATAAAGTGAAAAACTTTTTCGAATCTCAACAGTTTGAACTTTGGGAGATGTTTGGAAACAAGATACGTAAACAGTTGACTCCAAAAGAAATCCTATTCCTAGGGAATCTTGGACTGATGATCATAAAAAGGAATATACCTTGCACCAAAAAGCAAGATACTTTCTTGTATGTGCTATCTCTGAAAAAGAGTTTGAGAAATGTGGTAATAATAGCACTGCCAAAGAAATTTGGGACTCACTGGCTTTAGCCTATGAGGGTACTTCCCAAGTACAAGAAACCAAGGCTAATATCTTGGTTAGACAATATGAACTCTTCAAGATGGAAGAGGATGAAAGCATCGAAATTATGTTTGGAAGATTTCAAACATTAGTTCATGTCTAGAAGGTTCTCAAGAAAAGCTATACTATCACGACCATGTTAAGAAAATCTTGAGAAGTCGCCAAAGAGATGGAGACCCAAAGTCACGGCTATTCAAGAAGCCAAGGACTTGAATGAATTACGACTTGAAGATCTTTTGAGTTCACTAAGAGCTCACGAGCTTGAGCTTGATGAAGAAGAACCTCCCAAGAAAACTAAGACCATTGCTTTAAAATCATCACACAAGGCATCTACTTCTAAAGCTCTCCAAGAACTTGACAGCGACAAAGATTCATCTGAAGAGAGTAGTGAAGATATCGACGATGAAATTTCCTTAATATCAAGGAAGATTCAACGCATGATGAAAAGCAAAGGAAGGTTTAGAAGAAAGTTCCTAAAAAGGACTCAAGGAAAAACACGACTCAAAGAAAAGAAGGACTTCAGGACAAAAGCCAAGTCACTTGCTATGAATACAAGAAACCTGGCCACTACAAGTCAGAATGTCCACAACTTGAGAAATCAAGGAAAGGTGGCTTTAAGAGTAAGAAGAAGAAGAAGCTCATGGCTACATGGGATGATTCTGAGTCATCATCTGATGATGATGATGAAGAACAGGCCAACATGGCTCTTATGGCCAATATAGAGTCAGACAGTGAAGAAGAAGAACAAGAAGAGGTAAATTCTAACATTTCTTCTAATATTCAATTAGCCTTTGATGAACTGTTAGACGAGTCTTCCAAACTCAACAATGAGTATAAATCCTTGAAAAAGAGATTTTCAAATCTTCAAAAACAATTTCAAATACTCACTGAGGAGAATGAAAAACTCAAAACTGAAAACCACCGATTGGTGAGTAACAGTTCCAGCAGTAAGGAATCAGTAGAATGCAACTCTTCAAAATATGAAGAGGGATTTCAAAAATTTCTTGCTGAATGTGTCACACGTAGTAAACAAGCATCTATGATTTGGGGAGTAAGCCAAAATGGTAAAAAGGGTCTTGGTTACAAACCAGAAGAACCCACCTTTCAAAATATACATTTGGAAACCAAGGATACTAATAATCATAGTGACTGTTTGCTTTGTACTTTCTGCAATCGGAAGGGACACATTAGAAATGCATGTTATGAACTGAAAAATGAGAAGGACAAGTCTCCTTCTAGAACTAACAAAAGAGGACCCAAAAAGATTTGGGTACCTAAGGACAAGATTGTCTATGTTGCAGATTTGCTTAGCAACAGAGTTAAGACACCAGTCCTGGTTCTTAGACAGTGGGTGCTCACGACACATGACGGGAGAAAGGCGTATGTTCCAAGATCTTCAACTTAAAGAAGGTGGAAATGTTGGTTTTGGAGGAAACCCAAAAGGTAAAATCATTGGTTGTGGAAGAATTGGTGAGAAATTTCTACCCTCTATTGATAATGTTTTATTGGTTGACGGCCTGAACCATAACTTACTGAGTATAAGTCAATTATGCGATAGTGGTTATGATGTTGCCTTTAACAATAATGAATGTATAGCCAAAAGCAAAAAGGACGGATCCATTTTCTTTAGAGCAAAGAGAAAGAACAATATTTACAAAAACAAAATATATGAGTTGGCAGATCAAAATGTAAAATGCTTTTTGTCAATTGATGAAGAGCAATGGATCTGGCACAAGAGACTTGGTCATGCTAGCTTGAGGTTAATCTCAAAGCTTAACAAGAAAGGACTTGTTAAAGGCTTACCAAATCTCAAGTACAAATCTGATGCTCTTTGTGAAGCATGTCAAAAAGGGAAACAAACGAAATCTTCTTTTAATTCCAAAAATATTGTTTCCACCTCAAGGCCCCTTGAGCTTTTACATTTAGATTTATTTGGACCAACCAGAACTGCCTCTGTCTAGAAAGAAATATGGTCTAGTCATTGTCGATGACTATACTAGATGGACATGGGTAAAATTCTTAACCCACAAGGATGAGTCTTTTACGTTGTTTTCAGATTCGCAAACAAGTGCAAAATGAAAAAGGTTTTTGTATTACTACTATTAGAAGTGATTATGGTGGTGAATTTGAAAATGAATCCTTTCAAAACTTCGTGAAGAAAATGGTATTTTTCATAACTTTTCATCCCTAGAACACCACAACAAAATGGTGTTGTAGAAAGGAAAAATAGATCTTTGCAAGAAATGGCCAGAACCATGATTCACGAAACAAATATTGCTAAGCACTTTTGGCGTAAGCCAGAACACTGCATGTTACATTCAAAATAGAATTTATATTAGACCTATCTTGAATAAGACTCCTTATGAATTGTGGAAAGGAAGAAAACCCAACATTTCATATTTTCATCAATTTGGGTGTGACTGCTTTGTTCTCAATACAAAGGACAGTCTAGGAAAATTTGACTCTAAATCACATAGAGCTATCTTTTTGGGATATTCTGAACCTCTAAAGCATACAGAATATACAACAAAGAAACATTAGTTGTTGATGAATCTATGCATGTAAGATTTGATGATAAAAAGCCCGACAATGATACGCCGAGCTAGATGAAGTTTTTGCATTTACAGATAAACAAGGAAACAAGAGTTGATATCACAAGTGCCGACTGGTGATGTTTCCGTGTGATCTCTGGTGAAGTCTCTGGTGCTGATTCTGGTGATAAGGAAATAATCATATCAGACTGGAAGTTCAAACCCCATCACCCAAAGGACCAAATCATTGGTGAACCTAGTGATAAAGTCAGAACAAGATCCTCTCTGAGAGAACACTCTGACTTGGCCTTACTCTCTGAGATAGAGCCAAAAACAATTGATGAAGCCCTCACTGATGATGGTTGGATCATTGCTATGCAAGAAGAGCTAAATCAATTTCAAAGGAACGATGTGTGGAAGCTTGTGCCTCCTCCAGAGGACAAGTTAGCCATTGGAACCAAGTGGGTTTTCAGAAACAAACTTGATGAAGATGGCAAAGTGGTAAGGAACAAGGCTAGACTTGTTGCACAAGGTTACTCACAAGAGGAAGGTATTGATTATACTGAAACCTTTGCTCCTGTAGCTAGACTTGAAGCTATTAGAATATTACTATCTTATGCTGCACATCATGGCATTACTTTGTACCAAATGGATGTAAAAAGTGCATTTTTAAATGGTTTCATAAATGAGGAAGTGTTTGTGAAACAACCACCTGGTTTTGAAGATACTGAGATTCCTGAACATGTTTTCAAACTTAAAAAGGCACTTTATGGTCTTAAACAAGCTCCAAGAGCCTGGTATGACAGATTGAGTTCCTTTTTAATGTCAAATGGTTTTGAAAGAGGACAGGTGGATACAACCCTCTTTAGAAAATCATCTAAAAAGCATTTCATTGTAGTTCAAATTTATGTAGATGATATTATCTTTGGTGCTTCTAATGAGTCTCTTTGCAAAGAATTCTCTAAGCTTATGCAGAATGAATTTGAGATGAGTATGATGGGAGAACTAAAATTCTTCCTTGGCATTCAAATAAAACAATGTCAAGATGGAACTTATATCCATCAGACTAAGTATGTGAAAGAATCACAAGAAGTTTAAGCTAGAGGAAACCAAACCTATGAGCACACCAATGCATCCAACATGTGCTCTTGGCAAAGATGAATTAAGTAAAAAGGTAGACCAAAAGGTATATAGAGGTATGATTGGTTCACTCCTCTATCTTACAAATTTCAAGGCCTGATATTATGTTTAGTGTGTGCTTATGTGCAAGATTTCAATCGATCCTAGAGAATCTCACTTAATCAAGCGTTAAAAGGATATTTAGATATCTTAAAGGAACTACTAATCTTGCTTTGCTTTATAAGAACTCAGATGATTACAAGTTAGTAGGTTTCGTGATGTCGACTTTGCCGGAGACAGATTGAAAGGAAAAGCACAAGTGGTGGTCGCCAATTTCTTGGAGCAAATCTTGTCTCTTGGTCCAAAGAAAAGACAAAGCACAATTGCACTATCCACAAAGCAGGTTTAGTACATATCTGCCGCAAGTCGTAGCTCACAACTACTTTGGATGAAGTATCAACTTGAGGACTATCAGACAAAGAGAGTAAAATCCCTATATACCGTGATAATACTTCGCTATATGCTTGACTAAAAACCCTATTTTGCATTCTCGAGCCAAACATATTGAAATTAAACATCATTTTATTAGAGACTATGTTCGTAAAGGATTCTTGAAATTAAATTTATTGATACCGACCATCAATGGGCGTATATCTTTACAAAACCCTTGTCAAGATAGATTCAACTTTATAAGAAAGAACTTGAATTTCCTTCTTATAAAGGAATAGGTGTTTGATCCGAATATAGTTGACTCGCTTGACTAAGTTGACTCTGTTTGAATATAGTTGACTCGCTTGACTAAGTTGACTCGCTTGAATTTAGTTGACTCTGCCTGACTAAGTTGACTCTGCTTGAATTTAGTTGACTCGCTTGACTAAGTTGATTCTGTTTGAATATAGTTGACTCGCTTGACTATGTTGACTCTGCTTGAATAAAGTTGACTCTGTTTGACTAATTGACTCGCTTGATGTGTTTGACTTGTTGACTCGCTGAGTGTGTTGGCTATGTCGTAGTTAAATCATTGATTATCTTATCTCGTTATATTCTTTTCATTAATCGTCAGATGATCATTGCATAGTTTCTCTGGGAATCTTAAGTATACGTGTCTCTCTCGAGACTGGTTGATGCGTTAGTAATTGACATTTGCTTTTACCGAGTCATAATTGCTTTTACCGAAATGACAATTTTATCGCGCTTCTTTAATTTTGACAATACACGCTTTGAAAAAGACAAATATTTGTTCAAAAATTCATTTCAAATCAGCGCATAACGCTAATCTTCTCGAACACGCTTATAACTCACTCACTCACTCACTCACATCAACCACTACCCACTCTATCTCTCAAAAAGAAGTCTACACTTTTCAACCCTAAACCCCTTTCATCTTCGCACTGTGTTTCTCCGATTTCAAAAATGGTCGCTCCACAACAACCACCGAAAGTTCAAGTTCTCAAGAAGAGCGTAGGGTAACGCTGAAAATCTTCAACCCTCCGACCTCAAGGTGTTGGTGGAACACGGCTAAGGTTTGAGGATATGGCAAATGAAGGATACGACTTCCGAAAGCGCACTTCATTGACATGGGGATAATGGATTTCTTCTACATGAACAACTCACCTATGAGAATCAGTGAAGGAGTTCGGACTTATGCTTGGAGTAAAGATAAGACCATTCTCGAGTCATGTTCAAGGCAAAGCATCGTGGTCACTCAGGACCTAATTGCCGAAATCACCCATTGCCCTAATGATGGAGCGGTTGAAACCGCTGGTTGGGAAAAGGATGCCGTGGTCGGGATGTCGTGAATGAAACCATCTATGAGAAGCCTGAGGGACCAAGGCGATGGACATGAAGAATGTGTTTCGAGCATCGCTCGTAATCATCATGAACCGCTTGGTGCCAAAATGCCTGCGTGGATACCGCCGCCAGATCTACAAGTTCATAATGTGGAATTATGAACTCAAAGCTAAAATCAACCTTCCACAGATAATTTTTGAACATCTGCGAAGAGACTTAATGTACTCCGTAAAAGGGAAATATATGAATATCCCTTATGGAAAGTCATTGTCGAGAATTATGGAGAACCAAGGTCTTATAAATCTTCTTCAAGGTCTCAACACTTGGAAGGTGGCTTGCCCTCAAAACGATGGTGATTCCTATTCTCTTCGCACAATCTAAGGAGAATGGGACTCCTTTCCAAGAAGGTTATTGCTGCAATTCAGCAAGGTGAAGAATGAGCAAGGAAGAAAGTTGTGAAGAAGGGAAGAAGATTGTGGTGGACTCTGGTGTCTCTACCGACCAACCGTATGGTCACTCAAGCACGTGCATTCACATTGCCTCGTAATCCCCTCACCACTCTCCTGTGAGACCTACATGCATGCCTCTATGCTTACAGAGGAAGAAGAAGAGAAGAAACCGAGATTGATCAAATGATAAAGGAAAGGTTACAGAAACACGACTATATCATGAAGCAAGCTTGGCCGCAGCCTTGTACAAATGCGTGAAACCTTTGCACCTCCAGCCGTGCTCCTACCTCGACCCTAGAGTGGCTATTCCTCGCCGAGCCCGCCTCGCTGATCCCGCCGTAAACCACCCCTGAAAAGGATACACAAGGTTGGAGATGCCCCTGCTGCAAAAAGGAAGAAGGCACTTGATAAGGTAGTTGATTTATATGATACTACTTATCAATCTGGTTCTGTTCCTGTTGCTTCTACAGTTGTTGAACCCCCTCCATCACAATCCTTGCCCAAACCTAAACCCCAATCTGTCTCTGCACCCAAACCAACACCTACCAAAAAGCCTTTGCCGTCTTTACCTCGTGACTCATCTTCATCCGATGAAGATGATGTTGCTCCTCGAGGACTAGACAAAGACCTCAACCACAGTTCAAATTCCTATATTGAACCTTTAGCCTCTTTACCCCAGATTCCACTATACCTCAAACCCAAACACCTTCACCACCTAAATCACCACCCAAACCAGCTTCTCCACCTAGAACCGCTTCACCCTCACCAACAACCAGACCTCAACATACCATGTGAGACTGAGTCCATTTCGAGGAACCTGAACTGAAGTCAAGGGTTCAAGAGTCTTCATCTCTTGAATCTGCAATATGGTTGTGTGTGAAACTCAACCTCTTCGCATGTTGCAACCTCTCCCCGACTCCTCTTTCGCACTTCCCATAATGGTACCCTTCATGTCTCAACTGCTCTCCTCCAAATTCTCCTCTCCAGGAAGAACCGTAACTGCTGCGTAACACCTGGGATGATGCCGATGATCTCTCGCCGAGCCTCCGCCACTTCTTCTCATCGCACTCCTGGACCCTCCGAGCCTGGTCTTCGAACCAAGAATTGTGCCCAACGTTCTTCCCAATTTAATTGGTAGCATTGAGTACTTCAAAGTCGAAGATTCAGGGAATCTCGTTTCGGGTTTCCTTGGAGACGGCAGATTTGATGAAGTAATCAATGATCTTGTCAAGAAGATTGGTATGAGAACTGGGTGTCTGTGGAACACTTGGTTTGACAAGCACAAAAAGAGCAAGAAGAAAGAAACAGGAGATGGCATGCCGCTCGACATGGAGAGTTCCTCCAAGAGAAGAGGTCACCGTTGTTTGGGAACCGTAACTCGCACCTCCTCCTCGCCCTCCTACTCCTCCAAGAGAACTCAGAACTCCACCACCGCACACAATGCTATGGTTGCATCTACTTGTGGATCGGCTTCACATGACAATCAATCAGTAGTTGTGCCAAAAGAAGTTTTTGATAGTGGTTGAAGAAAACAGCAATTCAAGATTTATGGAATCTATCGATCAAAGGTCGGAAGCCTCGAGAAAGAAGCAAGATTTGATGACTACTCTGCTGCGGCAAATTTTGGAGAGGATGGAGCAACCCTAGAAAACCTTAGGATTTTTTTGCCTTTTTAGTTTTCTCCTTTTGATAGATTTGCTTTGAGTTTGTTTTTGTTCACTCTGCTTTTATTTCTAATAAAATTTATTTATGACACTTGAAGTTTTCTTTATCTTTCTTTATACTGCTTTGACTGTGATGTTCTTTATTTCTGTTTTAATCTTTTTGTCCGATGACAAAAGGGGAGAAGAATATAGAGAGTATAAAGCAATTGATGAACCTAGTGTATCAACCAAGTGTCATCATGCATACATTATGTGTTCTGATTAATATATTCCTGTATGCTCAAACTTATATGTCAGAATATCTCATGCTCGTTACACTTAGAAATATTTATATATGCTTAATTCAGGGAGCCTCAAATCATCTCAATAAATATTTTTTATAAAGAAAAATTGTTCATCAATATATGTATTTGTCATCATCAAAAAGGGGAGATTGTTGGAATCAAGTGGATTCGTAAACAATAACCCTTAATTGTTTTGATGATAACAAAAGATTAAGAGAACAATTTATTCTCTAACATGGTTATAAGTGTGCGTAAAGTATTTATATTCGGAAAAATTACGCTTGAAGACTTAGTGAAATCTTGAATTTCACTGGAAAGCCCGCCTCGCTCGTTCTTGGCAAATAGAATCTGCTTGGTCAACGCTCGTGTAAGTCAACGACTGGTAGATCAGTCTAAGAGACTACACTGCTTGGTCAACGCCTGGTGTAAGTCAACGCTATGGTAGATCGCCTAAGAGACTACACTCTGCTTGGTCAACGCCTGGTGTAAGTCAACGCCTGGTAGATCACCTAAGAGACTACACTGCTTAGTCAACGCCTGGTCTTCACCAACACTCAACAGATTGTGTTATATGTGCTCTATGATAGACTTAGTGCTTTCCTACACGATTCGCTCATTTGATAGCCCATTAAATTCTACACACAAGAATCCGTGATCCGTGAAGCTCGATTCACGATAGTAAAATTCAAGTACCTTGTTATACGAGGTATCTTTAGACAAGAAGAATGTCAAAGGATAAAATCATCAAGGAAACTTGTGCTTGAAGTGTCTATATTTTTGAAAAGCTCACTAAGGACAAAGTTATCGACATTGCGTATAATACTCAAAATGCTTTTCGCCTTGAAAGCGACGTTACTCGCAAAGCCAAAGTTCCAGGATCTCAAGCTTTGACTTCGACAAAAAGAGACGTTGTGTCACATCGGCACTTACAACGGCACTTTTTCAACCCTAGCTATATATCCTACCTCATACACTGAAGTAAGACAAGAATTGAGTTTTTAGCAAACGATTTTCAACACAGTTGTACGCAATCTAGCAACTTGAATATTTTTCTGAGTAGTGAGAGCATCAACATCTATCTTCTCAAACACTACCCAATCAAGAGACAGTGAGCAATCAAGAATTCATCCAAGTCTCTGAGATCGTTGAACAAGGCACTTATCGCTTTATTCTTTCTTTTAAGAAAGTCATTTTGTGCTAAAAGTATTCTCATTGTAAATTCTCTCCAAGAGAGTTATCTCTATATTGTTTCAAAAACTCTTATTTGAATCAGACTTAGCCCAAGAAGGGTCATACCTTAGAGGCTCAACTGCATCGAAGTCGTTCTAAGAAGTTGTGAGTATAGCCAGTTGGCAGAAATATACTCTCAAGTGTAATCGGTTGATTATAGTGGAGAAATCCTTCAAGTGAGTGAAGGGACTAGACGTAGCTATCAGGTGATAGTGAACTAGTATAAATCTCTGTGTCTCTTTCTTCTCTCTACTCTTTATTCCTTGCACAGTTTATTCAATAGTTATTTTTCATAAACATTTGTATTTGCGAAAAAGTTTTTAAAAACCCAATTCAAACCCCCCCTTTCTTGTGTTTTGCCACGTTCAAATGCAATATCCAAAAAGTACTTAACACCTTTCTTATAATCTTCACTGTATCGAGGCAAGTCCACCCAATCCTTCTTTATCATGTTTGGTTTACTGAATCACAATCAATTATTTCTATAAGGGAATAAGTTTAAGAAATTATACAGCTAAGAAGCCAAGCATAAAAATTTAAACTAAAGATAAGATTATATATAATTGGGTTGCTATGGATAGAATAAGTGAATGGAAGTAGTTTAATTGCAAAAAGATTGAACTGTAAATAGTTAGAAGTATGAATGTACAAAAATACATTCAACAGCAAATTGCAATCTAATGAAAAACAAACGAAAGAAGAAACTATAACTTTGGCCTCACAGAGCAGCAGAACAGAGTGCCGAGTTGGTTTTATTTATGCACTTTTACAAGGTCTATGATTATATCAAAGATTGAACTGCTTAAGGGAGATTTGCATGATCACATATTCACATATTACTACATGTGCATCCACTGGGCAGAAATTTAGAAATAGTGTGTGATGTCATATGAGACACGGAAGATGAAAAAGGAAAAATTAGTTAAACTAGTGAACTAGGATAAGGCACAACATAATCCCTATGGAGAATCAAGAAAACAAAACACTGGCATGCATACACAGAATAAATAGAAAGGAGAGTTGTAAAAAAGATACACATTTTGTAAAATAATGTGGCTCAAGCATTTTATCAAACAACTATTACACGATTTAAATAACAATTAACCATAACAAAATCCAAGATCAAACCAGTTTTGAAGTACGATGGAGGTGCAGTAAAACGGTGGTCTGAGCACGATGTTCAGCATCAGTGGTCTGAGCACGACGTTCAGCGTCGGTGGTCCAAGCACCACATTCAGTGTCGATGGTTTGTGCAGTCATCCAAGCACGGCAGAATGGTGGCTTGACGCAGTAGCGCACGTGGTCCAGCAGGCAGCGGTGCACAGTTGTGTGGATTGTTGTGAAATCACGGTGAGGGAGTGATGGGCGATGGTGGTGTGACGGTGCGAGAGTGATGGGTCAAAGAAGAAGAAGAAGAAGGACGGTGAGGGAGTGATGCGACGGTGCACGGTTATTGTACAAGAAGAAGAAGGACGGTGAGGGAGTGATGGGTCAAAGAAGAAGAAGGACGGCGAGAGAGATGAAGAGTAGAAGAAGAGCAAATGAGGGTTTTGGATCTTTTTATGTTTCTCTTTTATGATCTATTTTATTTTATGTTTCTTCTAATTTAAATTTCCCTTTTTTTAATCTAAACTAAATTACCCTTCTTCTTATCTAAACTTATTTTTGTTCAGCTTTAATATTTTGAAAAAAAAATTCCTTGAAAAAATATTTTAAATATTTTAATAATATAAAATTTTAGATTATTAGTACCGCCAAATATTTTTACCAGTATTCAATTTGAAAGGCAACAAGGATAGAAATGTAGCCTTTTATAACAAATAGTGTAACAGTTAAAAACTGTTCCCAGTTAAGTTTAAGGAAACAATTATTAATTGTTACGATAGAAATGACATAGTAACAGTTAAGAACTGTTCCCATTTACATTTTAGGGAACACTTACTCAGTATTGCAAAAAGAGTGTTGCATAAAACACTCGTTTTATGGCAACAGTCCGAAAATGCTGCCTAATTTAATCTGACGCAACATTTTTCACCTGCTGCGAAAACATGTGTTGCCAAAGAACAAAAATGTTGTAGTATAGTAGAGTTGTCCTTTGACTTGAAGTCACTATGACTCCTACATATTGGAGTTGTAGGCTTTAATGCTATCAAACGTGATCTTTAACAAGATGACCATAAAGGTAGTAATTAGGCCTACATGAATCGTGTTGAGGGGTGTGAGTGATGGAGACATGATTTGTCTCTCCTACATAACATGAGTATTGTCTAAGGCATCTCGATAGAGTGAGATGTGAAATATGTGTGGCCATGTGCAAATGGGACAACATGATATGTTGGGTCTGTTTATGATTACACGTCTGGTTGGGAATCAAGAAACAAACAATTGGACTTAACGGGGATGATACAATTTATGCCTTGATTCTATTAAGAAATATGGACGAACGGACAAACACCACACATATTTTGGTTGGTTGCTAAAAGATTGGAATAAGATCATCGATTCTCACATGGACTGTGTAGCAGTGATGCATCGCTAGATGTCAATCACTGTTTATAATATTTAATATTATTGTCAGTACAATGGAAGCGTTTTTAGTCACACTTATGGAGTAACTATTTAGAGCAATTAATTAAATTAAACATGATTTAGTTTTTTCACTAGATTGATTAAATTAAATGGCATTAAATTTAATCAATGGGTTAATTGATTAAATGGGATTTAATTAATTAACAGTAGATTTAATTAAATAGACATGGACTGGACTTGTAGTGTACAAGGCCTGTTAAAGGAACCAAGGGTGAGGTCACTTATTTCCTATTTAAGGAAATGTTTACCTCATTTCTTAGTATGCGTGTCATACAGAATTCACTCATTGGGCACCTAGCACTGATGCTCTGCTCCGAAGTTGCTTACGTGGGCTAATTAGTGGATTGTTGCTTCGGTACTTGGTGATCGTAAAGCACACTACGAGGGTAAACTCTAAACTTTTATGTGATTCTTGTATATATGTGAGATGCCCAAGGGTTTTGTTAAAATAATTTTTGAAATTATACCCTTGAATCCTCAACAATGGTATCCGAGCAAGAGTCACATCATTGCCTAGAATCTATGGTAGTTTACCTTTATTGAAAGCATGATAAACATGATTTTGTGAATATATGTGATATAATATGAAATATGTGTTTTTGGTATGATTAGATGCATGATTTAATACAGTTAATGCATACTTTCATATGCTCAAATGCGTTTGATTTATTTGGATTGATATGGTTGAAGCACAATCAAAACTGTGTGTAGAAAACGTTTCTATGTATTGAAGCATGAGCACAAGCATGACTATACTCAAAGATGCATGACCACACATGTGTTATTTTTGCAATTTCAAGCTTTAGCACAAGTGTGCTCACTTGAACATGGTTGTGCTCAAGGGTTGAGCATGAGCGTGCTTCTTTGAACACGATCTTGCAAGGCTTGAATGAGGTCGTGCAAGAGTTACACGATTGTGTTTCAATTCGAAATTGGTGTCATGGGACTCAACACGGGCATTCACAATTTTGCACTGTCGTGCTTTGATGCGGCCTTTGGTATTCATTGTTAAGCACGGTCGTGCTTTGCGCATTGAGGTCGTGCTCAACATAAAATGCGATTTTATGCGATTTTGACATTAATGATTGGAATAATAATAAAGGGTTATTATTATTGCTCATAATTGATGAGTGGTGTGTGGTTATGACTTTAGTTTATGTTGTTAAATTTAAATACGGTCTATGTACCATGATTTATTTATTTATGGTCTGCGTGCCATGATTTATTTTGGGCGACCTGTGTATCATAATTGGATGTAATTTTAAACATGGCCTACGTGTCTGATTTAATTTTATTTCTAGGAGTCATAATCATACCTCCGGGTCTTATATAATTTTGTGTATGTGAGGCATGGGATGTATGAATTTAAATGAATGATTTAAATCTATGCTAGCACATATGTCATTCTATGCTTAATATGTTTGGTTGAAATGTATGTAAGCATGAATGTGATGTATGCTGATAGAAATGCCTTGCATGTTAATACAACACCGGTGAGATCACTAAAATTAAAAATCTCTCAAATTCATATTAAGTCATTATTCCTTTTAATGTGTGGCACTCATGGGGGGATAGTTTAAATGTGGGTCATGCCAAAGCTAAGCACCTTGATCATTCTCGGTGAGGCGCGATAGGTGAAATATCCAATTGCCAATCATTGGGTTAGACTTAATTAAGCGAATTCAATAAGAACGAAATGACTTAGAGGTAAGAGTTGGACATCAATTTATATGATAAAAGAGCGAAGAAATTAAAACTAAAAGCATAAGTAAGACAACGACACGTCACATGTATAGTAAACTAGTGTTATAAAATATATACATACATGTTCTCAAAAGATGGCCTCATCATTAATGCCTAGATCATTAGAGTGCAAGGTAAGTGTAGTTATAAGTGTCATACAGTCATCCAAAATATATATATATCCTATGAGGCAACCTGTGCCTCATCTAAACATACAAAAATAAAACAAAACATAAACAGAAGATTCCTAACCAAAAGAAACTCAAATCATCAGCGAGGTGGATACTGAGAGCTCCCACTCTGAGATCTAGCTTGCCTCGGGAAGAAACGACGGTACTGACGGGCGGTCATAGTTCGGGAAGGTCCAGATGTCTCTCCAATCCTATGTATCTCACTCCATGACTCGATCCACTAGGATGGCTAGCATAGGGCATGGGCATTTGGTGTGGATGCATAGGAGGATGCCCACCATAGCCAAATCTGGGAGGAATATCGAGCGCCTGCGACATACATGCAAAAGGAAGCCTCTGACATATACGAAAATCTCCAGCAAAACTAGCAATAGGGAAACTAGGAATACAAAAGTACAAAGAGATCGTCCCAATGTACACAATTGATTGACGTGCATGGTCGATCTCCTAACCCATGCCATCAAAGTCGTGATACTGTATCTCATATTCCCCCAGACAGGGATCCTCGGGGTTTGCATCATCACCAGATGCATCAATAGGAACTGATCCATTGGATGTGCCTGCTGCATGGTCTTCCTCAATGGAATCTATAATAGGCACACATATATATACACACAAGCATGCAAAAGAGGGAGGTAGTAACAACACATCCATTATAAATCGGGAAAGTATCAGTAGAATAAATGTATGACAGTCCATGGCAAATAATACAAGTAATCACAAATATTAAAGATTGAGTCAAGTTACCCACTTCCACTTATCCCATGTCTCTCCATGAGTTTATGCATATTTAACTACTGTCACTGTACTCCTCATTCCCGATAGGAATAGGCAACCCCCATTCCTGATAGGGTTGCCCGTCCCCTTTTCCCAATAGGGATGCTCGCCTCTCTTTCCTAATAGAGACGGGGCAACACTAGCCTAGTCCATCAGGTATCCCCTTTTCTTGATAAGGATCCTCCTCCCCCATTTCTGTTAGGGACGTCTGTTTCCCTATTCCTGATAGTGACGGAGTGGATCTAACTTGCCGAATGAGGTATCCCCTTTCTCGTTATGGATCCTCTTCCTTCACATTTCCGTCAAGACTGGAGTGGTTACTAATAAAAAAATATGTATCATGCTCATGCATCCAACGCCTTTTCATCATATGCTTACCACATGTTACACTCATATTCCCTAAAAATATCCCTTTAATCATATAAGTCATGTCATGAATCATATTTATACATGTTATCATGCTATCGCAACATATGACACAAATTCACACATAAAGCATATAAACATGTTACCCTGAGCATTTTACTGCCCACATATGACATATCTAACACAATCAAAAAATAAGCATATTATCAGACAATTATAATTAAATATAATAAATTAAACCTTTGTTGGTTAATGGGCCTATGACACCTATCCTTAGACACCGCAAACTGTAACACCTATCCTTAGGTGTTACAAACATCAACCCCTAGTAGGGCTTAGGTCACCCTACACATGCCAAACAATCTATTCTACTTAACACATTCCAATGAAAGTGCATTCTTTCTCCCACCTGAATCTTGAAGTACCAGGATCACCAACGGATGTACAATCTCAATTACGAGTTCATGAACACGCAAATGGACGCTTTCCCCCTAAGGTTTAGGTTCGGCCAACACCAATTAATAGGCCAAGGATTGTCTAAAAATTCCATCGAGCATACCGTTACGACCCATATTTTACTCGAAACACAAAAACGCATTCAGATTAAAATTAGGGCAACTAAATAAGCATGAATAATTAATGAAATACATGAGTAGGATTATGTCCAAGGGTCATGGTATTGACCAGCCACGAAATTGAAAGTTTCGGGTGATTCCTAGCGCGTACGGTATCCCGACTTACACCAAAACCTTAAAATACAAAGAATAACAGCTAAGGAATAATAATATCATAACCCATAAAAGTCAGAATCAAAACAGAGGAATAACTCATTGATTCGTGAGGAACAAAAAGGGGTTGGAAGCTTCGGGTCAAACCTAGCTCGTTCGGTACTCGGTTCGTCACACAAGGACCTAAACGGATAATGATTCAAAGTCAGAACTTAGAAAGAATTGAGAAAGGAATCCAAATGATCAGGAGGTAACATGTCGAAGGGCTCGAAGCAACGAACACAACGGTACGATTGATCCTTGAACTCTACACTTGATTGGCTTGGATTTGGTGATCCAAGACCTTGAAACCTTCAACAATGGATTATTCTCCTCTAGTTTTCAGCCCCTGGTCGAGTTATAGTGAAAGGAAGAAGTAAAAAATGGCAATGTGGTATGAAAAATGTCTTAAATAGGGTTTTAACCCGTTCTGTGCGCTTTAAGCACATCCAAGCGCGTCCCAGCACACACTGTGCGCCCAAGCACTGATGCCATGCTCTCAAGCACAAATGGCCTGCGCCCAAGCACGTTTCCAAGCACATTTTTCCAGATTTCTTCACCGTGAATGTAACGGCCCGACTCTAATCAGAGCATTAATTACCAACTTGTTAAGAATATGTTAAAATGTAGTAAAATTTTCGCTTGAAATCATAAACCATTGATCATAAAATGTTTTGAAGACCAATGCTTCGACTAAATACAATTTTTTAAAGACCTATATCAACATTACCTTTCAATGCAACTGAAATTAGTATGCATAGATCAGAGTTTTGAAAAGCGGAACTTACTCTTAAAAAATACCACACTCTAGAATAAGAAGAATAAAACAAAAGTAATTAAAATCTATACTTGATTCCCTAACATCACTTGGGCTCAACCTAAATACGTAAGACAAAATAAATTAGGACTCTACTCGTGATCTGTCACTGACCAAATGCGAAGCGTCCCAATAACGCTGCACTATCTTCAACAAGTAGTTGTCACTAAAATAAAAGAAACGGGGTGAGATAAAATCTCAGTGACATAATATCATAAGTTAACATAAGTTGACTTAAAGCATTACCTACAATGCAAACATAATTTATAAAGATCCCATACGGAATCCATAATAAGCATGAACATGGCAATTGCGACGGGAATCCAATTATCCCAAGCAAGCAATACCAATTCCCTAATGAATCCATGATAAACCTAAACATAAAGATTCCAAAAGGAATCCGTGATTAGCATAAACATAACAATTCCAAAAGGAATCCATAATGTACCCACTTGGCTCAATTGTAATTGAGTTAAGATCCATAGAGTTCGGTTAACAACCAAGAGGGTCCCCGCCACCGAACCTTATAGCAAATCCGGACCGACAGGTTTGCCGCCGAACCTTATAGCAATCCAGACCGACAAACATCCCATAAACAAACAATCTCAACAATCAAAGGCATTAAACATACAACCATTCAAATGCATCAAACTTAAAGCAATTCAATTCATTTGATATTGCATCATAACTAGGATTGAAATCCTATAGATCAAGAACCAAGATCTTAAACTAAACCCACCCAAAATAGGGGAGGAATTGGCAACAAACATAATGAATCACGGCCTAGCCGTATCTTTAAGCGTTTCATTAAAAACTCAAATTGAAATAATTTTTCTAAAGGGTTCCTATGATATCCCTTTGGTCCCATGGACAAACTTAATCAAAAACTTTTACATTTTCATTACATTATCTTGATAACATGAATATGCTAGCAAAAACACTAACTCATAATCAACATTGATCATACATAAGTATACATAGGCAAACCTTAATTTTATAGGGTTTAGAACACCAAAAATCAAGTATTCTTAGCCCTAAGAGCATTGAAAAGTGAAGAAAATCACAAATCTTCCTGAAATTTACTTAGCTCAGAAAAATTCGCTAAGCTAATTTATTCTACAGAGTTTTATGCAGAATTTTCTGTCAAATTCGCTCCGCTCAGGGAAATTTGCTGAGTGAATTCGGAACAGCAAAAGGGACAGTTTTCTGCAGTTTTACATTAACTTGGATGATTTTATTAAAATACCAAACGAAGTCAGATTTGGCCAAATGACCACTCATTGGAAATCTTATGATGTCTAGTTTATGAATCTAATTTTTATTTTAGAACATAACCATTCATTTAGTGTAGTTTGACAAATGAACACATTGATGTCAGAAAAACAGGACAACTATTGTCCCTTAACTTTTAACTTCAATATCTAATTCAATTATTAACTTTTTCAAGCGATTCTTATGCTTATTTTGATGCACTTTGAGTCTATGTTCTCATGAACCAAACCCCATCCCAATTGGAGCTCTGTGGAACTCGCAATAGGGCAAACATCACACGGATGTTTGTGGGATTTGGGGATAGCACCCAACCCTTAGCCAATTTCAATTAAAGATCACAACTTCTAATCAATCCAAACTAATTCCCATTCATATTAAAGTTCAAAAAAGAGGACCAAACATGATAACGTTAAAGTATCAAATCATTTAACATGAAAGTCATGGACAAAACATACTTTAAATGTCATAAAAACTTAACTAAGTTATGAATAGCTTACAAAAATCCCTTTCCCATTATGTGACTCTCCTAAATCCCAAAACAAATGTCATGCAACATACAAAGGAAGGAAAAGAAAATCTTAATGGGTGTCTTATGGTTGCCCACCACCTAAGGGAGAAGAACTCACTTAAACTCCAAAAACCTGAGCTAGATGAGGTGGACTCTTGATTCTTCTTCTTCCTCTTCTTTTATTTTCATGATCCCCTTTTTGCTCAACTTAGGGCAGCTTTAATTTCTTCACCCAATGCCAAATTCCAACTCTTAATCTTCTCTTCTACTTAAGGCTTGAAAGAATCCCATACTTTCTCTATTTTTCCTCCCAAATCTCACCCAAAACTATGAACCCTAGACTCCCTTTCTTCTTCTTTCTTTTTCCTTCCCTGTTGTGACAGAACGCGAGAGAGAGAGAGAGGGAGAGTGAGAGAGAGAGCAACTCGTGAGGGAGAGAAGAGAAATGAGAGAGAAATGGTTGTAGACCCTTACCTCTTTCCCTCTTCTTCTCCTTCCTTCCTTCCTTCTTTTCTTTTCTTTTCTCCCTTTTCTCCTTTCATCAGAGACAAAAATCGAGAGGGAGAGGGAATTGAGAGAGCTGAGAACGAGAAAGAGGGGACAAGAAATGAGGGAAAGAGTAAAAGAATTGAGTGGACCATTATGTCACTCTTTTTCTAGGGTAATATACCATTATGCCCTTCCTTTGATTTAAATCTTCATAATACCCTTTCTAATCACACCCCTTTAATTATTAATTACTCCCCTAATTTAATTACTGAACAACCAATTTAGAACATAATAAAGCCTAAATTAATTGAGCTAAATAATTAAATTAGGCGGGGTGTTACAGTGAAGGTTTCTCCCAAGCGGTCCACTTATATGGTGCCACATGGCACTCTCTCATTGGTCCAAGTGTCGGTCCTATCATATAATGCCACGCGTCCCCGTCCAAAGGCGCCCAAAGCACACTTCTTATGCGCCCAAGCGCTGCCCTAAGCACTTCCAGGGTACCAAAAACTTAAATTTCACGATTTCTTCGATTTCGACGCTTCCACCTCCAAGAACTTGACCCTATTACATCTAAACATCATCTAGGACATCTAAGATATCATCATTAAGAAAAAAAATTAAGGTTCAAGACCTATAGATTCGTACGAAACGCACACTCGCACAAGATACCGAAGAAACCCTAACTTCTTGATCTTAGCTCCGTTTTTCCTCAAATTTTGCACAGCTTCTAGGGCTTGTACTAAAATCCTAGTAAGCCCTCAATCACCTCTATCTAACCCTTATAACCTCATAAACTCTTAATCAAAACTATACGATGACACGAAGGACACATCACACAGTACAATACTCAAACACATAAATATATGCAATGGAATACACCAAGTCACTCACAATACACACTAAACAAAGTTAGAAAATTGAGGATGTTACACTAAAGAGGTTGGGATACCCACTAGTCCTTAAGCTAGCAACATATCTCATCCTGCAATCGTTGCCAGAAAGTTTCAGCAAATTCTTCATGCAGTATAACATGAACGACTTGGCTATGTCGTTGCCAGAGCTTGCAAGTGTGTTGAGAACTATTGACCAGAACATCCAAAAGGGAAAATAGAAGGCCATTCTGATGGTCAATTTTGGAAAGGGGAAGGGAAACAAGCCCACTTTTGGATACCAAAAGAGCATGGGCAAGAATAAGTTCAACTCCAGTTCTTTTGGCCTAAAGCCTGCTAGCGGCGTGGCTAAGGATTTCTTATTTCCATTGTGGTAAGACTGGAAATTGTAGGAGGAATTGTCCAAAGTACCAGGAAGAGTGCAAGAAGAAGAAGGAAAGTGAGACTTTCACTTCAAATATTTATGTTATATATCGAGGTTAATTTGTCTACTCATGCATCATGGGTATTAGATACTAGATATGGTTCTTACATCTGAACTAATGTGCAGGGACTAAAGGGGAATATTGGTAAAACTTAATCTTATCTTAATATATATATATATATATATAAGTAAGGAAGTGTGTAGCAACTTGAGGTAATTTAGCGCCTCAATATCGAGGCAATTTTGGTAAATAAAGGTTGTATAATTATATGATATTTTTTAAAATTAAGTAACTAAATACTGGGATCAAGTTAGATGGCACAATATTTGGGTTTGTTAACACATCACGTATAATATTGGCTAAGTGATTAACTAGGCTAGTAGTCATTTATTGTGCAATTAATGAGTGGGACTGGTTTCTCATGTAGCATGTATACAAGCAAGCTTGTTGAATTTCTTCCCATGACCCACTAGTGTAGAAGGAGAATTTTACACCGGTTTTGGTATCGGTGTAGATGCTCTCAGTATTGTATATTGGGGTTTTTATACCGGTTATATATCCGGTGTAAAATGTCAATTTTCGTTTATTTTTTATTTTTTTGATGGAAATTTTACACCGATTTTAACAATACCCGGTGTAAAAGACTCCCCTTTTACACCGGTTATGTACAAAAATCGGTGTTAAAGGTCTATCTTTTACACCGGTTTTTGTGTTTTTTGCTTTATTTAATAAATATTTTACACCGGTTTCTTGGATAATCGGTGTAAAAGGTACTTTTTTTTATTTTTCTGTTTATTTTTATTCATTCCTGCCCAGAGACTTTCTAAAATGACAATAAAACAGGCAATAAATTTGCCAAGAATTGGCACCAAATGTGCCCAAAATTCAAACAATTTAAAGCTATCAAATTTAATCTATAAACATATCAAATATACACATAAACAAAGTTAAGCTATATATATAAACAATACATAAACAATGTATAAAGAAGGTAGTGCTATAAATATCTACATTTGCATCTAGTCCTAGACCTTGTAGGAGAGGAGGTTGAAGAATCATCCATGATGCTTATATAGACAAAAAAATAATGTTAGTCAGACTATAAATAATGAACAAATAACAAACATGCATGTATTAACAAAAGTATTATAATGTTATAAATAACAAACAAATATTAACCTAAAAAGTCTTACTTGATCATTTCTCCTCTAATATCCCTTCTTGATGATCATCACGAGTGGCATATACATCGTCCAAATCATTTTCGTCAGTGAAAGAAGGTCTTTGTGTTGAGAAAAAAGGAGTCTCATAAATATCTACAGATGAATCTTCATTTTCGTCACTCTGATGCATGTTTCTTCTTTGGAGCACTACAGACCACCTATTGCTAGAGGGATCCTTCACATAAAATACTTGTTTGGCATGGAATGCCATGATGAAAAGCTCGTCCGTATAACCTATCTTGTCAAGATCCACCAATGTAAATCCTAATTCATCAGTTTGTATACCACTGTTACTATTAACTCACTTACATTTAAACACAGGCACTCTAAATTTACAATAATCGAACTCCTAAATCTCTTCAATGACCCCAAATTAAGCTATAGATTCCAGAATAGGGTTCTTATCCTTTGAACTAGAGAACTGCATTGCAGAAGCCATGACCATAACCCCACTGTTTTGCACGGTACTCTTATCATCCTGTGACTTTGTACAAAAGGAAAATTTATTTATATCGTACCCTCTCCAACATAAGACATTAAAGCTTGGCTCATGTGGTAGCCAATTTATATCATCAGAAGCAGTATCATCATTCATAATATGTTGTTTAAACCAGTTTAGGAATGTCTTATTATACTCTTTCAACACCCATTGTTCGTTCCTATAGGGGTTTTTGGCCTTGACAATGGATTTGTGAGTAGACAAGTATGGCTCAACTTCATCAATGTTATTCAATATGTACAGATGTGTTTGCATCACTTTTGCTCGACCCATGTTCTTAACCTTTAGACATCGTGTACCCTTACCATCACATCTTCCCTCATGACGAGACTTGGGAATCCCTACAGGTTTCGCTTCTGACAAGTAGTCTGTACAAAACTCAATGGATTCTTCTGTGATGTACCTTTCAACAATAGATGCTTCGGGACGGTATGGATTCTTCACATACCCTTTCAAGATTTTCATGTATCATTTGACATAGTACATCCACCTTAGATAAACAGGGCCACGCACTCTAATCTCCCTCACTAGATGAACAATTAAGTGAACCATGATGTCGAAAAACAAGGGAGGAAAGAACATCTCCAATTGACACAAGATAATAAAAGCCTCGTTTTCCAAGTCGTCCAACTCTTGAGGGTCAATCACTTTACTGCACACAACATTGAAGAATAAGCACAATCTAGTTATCGCATGCCGAGCCTTTTTTTGCAAGATACCACTAATAGCCACTGGTAATAGTTGTTGCATCAAGATGTGGCAGTCGTGAGACTTTAAGCCAAGTAGTTTGAGATCTTTTATTGACATAAGACTCTTGACATTTGAAGAGTAGCCATGTGGTACTTCCACGCCCCGTAAACATCGTAGAAGCTTCTTCTCTCTTGTTTTGACAAGGTATAACATGCTGATGGCAAATATGTCTTGTTACCTCTTGGCTCTGGAGCTAACTGTTCTCTTATGCCCATCTTAACTAGATCTAGACAAGTAATCAAACCATCCTTTGTCTTGCCCTTGATGTTGAGAAGCGTACCGATTACACTATCACAAACATTTTTCTCCACGTGCATCACATCAATATAGTGTCTCACATCAAGACTCGACCAGTATGGAAGATCAAAGAAAACTGACCTCTTCTTCCATATGTTTTTTTCAGTAGACTTCTTTTATTTCTTTCCAAAACTAACATTAATGTTCTTCACCCGTTCATAAACTTCTTCCCCAGTTAAGGCATTTGGAGCAACTCCATTCTCCTGGCGACCATTAAAAGCCTTTTTCAACCTCCGATACGGGTGGTTACGTCTGAGAAATCTCTGATGCCTACGATAAACAGCCTTCCTTCCATGTTGCAATTGATGGTAGCATGTGCCTTCTTCACATATCGGACAAGCATTATGCCCCTTAACACTATAGCCAGACAAGTTCCCGTAAGCTGGAAAGTCATTTATGGTGCAAAATAACATGACACGCATCTTGAAATTTTTATTGGAATACCCGTAAAAAAATCAATGCCTTCACCCCACAATATTTTCAAGTCTTCAATCAAGGGACTTAGGTAAACATCTATGTCATTTCCTGACTGTTTTGGTCCGGATATCATCATAGATAACATAATATATTTACGCTTCATACACAACCAAGGAGAGAGGTTATAAATAACAAGAGAACAGGCCATGAACTATGGTTACTACTTAAACTACCATATGGATTCATTCCATCCGAAGAAAGTCCAAGCCTCAGATTTCTTGGGTCATTGCCGAAATTTGGAAACAAAGAATCAACTCTCTTCCATTACAAAGAATCAGCAGAATAACGAAGCTTCCCATCACATTTCCTCTCATCTGCATGCCATCTAATATTATTTGCATCTTTTGCATTGGCGAACAGTCGTTTAAACCTTGGAATAATTGGAAGATATTATAACATCTTCGCAGGAGGGCCTTTTGAGGTGACATCACAACCATCATCACCATCCTTCTTTTTGTATCGTGATTTCATACATTTAGGGCATATTTCTTTGTCTTTATTCTCCTTCCATTATAATATATAATCATTGGGACAAGTGTGTAGTTACGGTTTGGTAATGTGTTGCCTTCTGGAAGCATGTCCTTCAACAACTCCAGCAATTCAGTGAAGCTTTTATCAGTCCACCCATTTATCGCCTTAAGATTAAACCACCTCAATACCGTTGGCAACCGTGTGAAATTTGTGCAACCCAGATACAATAACTGATCCTTGTCACTACATAAAGTATTATACACATGTGCTCGCTTAAAAGAATCTGGTCGCATATCACGAATCATGTCCTCTAGTCGATCGCCCATATCTACATCAACTTCTACCTCAACTTCCCCTCTTTTGGACACACTTGGCATGTCTAACACTTCACCATGCCATGTCCATGTTGTATAACTTTGGCAAATACTAAAGACATCAAGGTGCTCACGTATGTCTTTAACTTTTAGAGGTTCCAGATCCGCACACTTAACACAAGGACAATAAAATACTCCTTTACTATTAGGAAGCTTTGTTTCAGCAAATTTCATAAACTCTGACACTCCATTCTTATACTCATCGGTCAATCAATTTTTTTCCATCCAATTACGATCCATATAGCTACGTTCTGAAAAAGTAAACACACACTTATTTAATGAACACAATCACCACTTCAGGACCCTTCAACCACAAGTTTACAATAGATCTCTATATATTTGGTATGAACCTATCCCATTCAAGAAGAAAATTTTTCTCTATTTGGTTAACAGTTAGTTGTTAAATCCTTATATCTTATACCTGACGAAATTTCGGCAGCATTTCCCATTGGTCTCCAAGTTGACAACCCAAACGTGGTGACATCCACCACGATCAAGCATGCACCCAGAGACAATAGGAAATGTTGCAATCTGAAATTTCATTATGTATTAGATAAAAGATTTAAAGACTAACTATTAATTAAATAAAAGAAAATGTTTCTTCTCATACTTTCCTACTTGGACAATTCAAGATTCAATAAAATGAGCGGTACCATCCCCGATACACATGCAAAAATTTTATTGAATCTCAAACGGGAAACTAAGGCTTAACACAAATTAAATAGGAAAGCTCAAATATAAAAACATAAACATACATCATATATCATAATCATAATTATCCAAATAAATAGTCAGGATAATCATAAAAAGCAATGAAAAAGACATTAATATATTCTCCTGATACATTTATCCAATTAAAATATCAAAACAGTCAAATATATTAATGAAAAAAGATATTAATATATTCTCCATCAAATCGTGGTCCTCATCGCGATAAGGATCACGATGATGAGGATCGCGATCCTTAATACTCACAAAGCTAGCTCGATACTGCCTCGCAGTCATCATCGGCCTGCTAATAGAGGGATGTGACCTCCTGGAAGCCATGCGAGTACGACGCCCCCCACGACCATGGCTTTCATCTAAAGACATCGTTTGTTGTCAACAGTGGTCAATCATGAGCAATTGTAAGAAAACATTACACATAATTCAGAACTAAACAAATAATCCATACCACATTGAGATCAGATATTGTATGTGAACAAACAAAGAACTAAAATAAAAATTAATTCAAAATGGGACATCTACAAAACTATATAAGAAAGAAATAAAATGAAAAGGGATACATAAAATATCAGAACCATTAAAAAATGCAAAAGCTTCATACAACAAAGAAATATAAAGTATATCAGTTTTGTACATAAACACATATAAGTCAAAAATACCCAAAAATACAATAGAGACTAACTTGAATGGCTTCTGTATCTAAAGTTGTCGTAATACCTAGGAACTTAGCAATGTCTGCCAAATCTGCACATTATAAGTCATAAGAAGTAATGTCAATGAAGGGAAGACAGAATCAAAACATTCAACAGAGGCAAATTTGTTTAAAACTAATAAGCCACTAACGGTGGCAACAGAAATAAGAGAAGGAGGCGAAAATCATGAGCTCCTTCAAATGCGAGCTCCTTCACGGCGGCGATAGTCATAGCGCTACGAGAGAGATAGTGAGATAAAGAAGGAGAACGAAAACGAGGAATAAGAACGAAAATGAGACCAAAAACGAGAGAAAGAAAGCTTTACCAGGGATTGATGAATGGAAAACGTAGTGGCGGCATGAGGAAGGTGGAGGTTCGTCGTGACAGAGAGTGAAAATGGTGGTGGCGGTCGTTTTCACTGAGGGTTTTGGAAGAAAAGAGAAAGTGAAGCTATATGAAAGTGCGCAAATATATAAAAGGGTTTTAACACCGGTTACTATTTTAACCGGTGTAAAAGGAATTTTTCACACCAGTTGTACGTATAACTGGTGTGGAATCCTAAACAATTTACACCGGTTATAGGTACAACCGGTTTAAAATATTACGCGGTAATTACAAAATTGCCACCGCGTCATTTTTTCCACCGGTTGTATATATAACCGGTGTAAAAAAAAACGCAAAAATTTTAAAAATACCACCGCGTCACATTTTACACCGGTTATATATATTACCGGTGTAAAATCCCCAATTATTATCCGTCTAGTGCACTAGTGACCCTTTCACACTAATATGTGGAAATAGTAGATAACTTTATGTTTCTCTCTTTGTTATTCATTTGTCTACACATGCATCCCTTCCCTCATTTATTTATTGTATTTTCCTTTCATTTTCTCAATCATCCCACAAAAAATAACTTCATGGCTTTCACCCACTGGCTTTATTTTAAAATAGGAAGAGTTTTCCATAAGCATGACACCGCCAACCTAGACCGACAACTTCAGGGATCAACACTTTGCATGTTGGAATCTGCCACCGATAACATCTACTACATCACAAGTGATTGTGGCTCGGACAAGATGGTATCTATATCTTTTGAGTTGTGTACATTATTTGGTAGAACTGATGCCTCACAACCAATATTTGTAACAAGGACAGAGCCTCACAACTAGTTATAATTTTGAGTTGTGTACATTGTTTGGTAAAACTGATGCCACTTAGGCAATTATCTTGGTACAAACTCTTTTAAAAATGTTGTGTTTAAACAATGTTATCTACCCAAGGGTTTTCATGTAAGATTTTTTTCATTGGTATGTGTGTGTGTATGTTATACACTCATGGTGTATTGCATTCCTCATGCTATAAAAGAGACAAGATAACAACATGTCATATTTGCGACATTGAGTTTTGTATAATATATGCATACACTTTGGTTACAATGACTTAAATATAGAGATTCAATGTTGTTTTAACGTCTAGCTAGACATCATCATTTCTTGGTGTTTTTCATTTACTATTGCATGGATTAATATCTAAGTCTGATGAGGTTGGCATGATCATCTAATAGACTAATTTTCTCATGTTAAAACTAATATGATAAAACTGTAAAAAAAAAAACTAACATGATAAAGGATTTGTTATCTTTGTAGCATGTAAGATAAGTTATTCTTGAAAGCTATTCAAGAATATTGGAAACATTAATTCGTCTTCACGTTACTTTTAAGAATATATTATGTGTAACACCCTAATTTTTATGAAAGCTATTTTACAGTTTTTGACTACTTGGGAATAAATCATAGAGACTGATCACCTCGATGATTTGTGAAGAGTACAAAGAACTACATTGATTAGTTTTAAACAATTCGCAGCGTTGGTATTAATTCAGATTAACAGACAGTGTAGACGTATACTATTTTTAATATGAATTAATCCTAAAAATACGTAACGTTGTTGTTTAAATTAAACTATTTATTTTATTGAAGGTGAAAATGATTTTTAGGACTTAATAAATATTTCTAAGTCATAGTTTAAATTAAGCCATAGAAATTCTGTCGTAAACTGCCGTAATTAGACTTTCGGATGAGTTTTTAACAGAAACAAGCCCAAACGTGATCCAAATTTCAACAAATTTGAAATTTAAGTTTTTTCCAATGTTTATGATTTATTGAAATTGTTTGGGAATTTTTGGGCGACAGAAAATAATTAGGGTATTTTCAACGCTAAAAACTGCGTAATTGCGACGTTTTGGATCGTAATTTGAGAAAATGAGATATAGGAGAGCATCTCTAATGTCATGAGAGACATTTTGACTGAATAATAAATTTTAGTTGTGGACTGATAAAGTAGAATAATTTTTAGAGCGATTGGTATAAAACCCTAATGTACGTGAAACGCCAACCCTTTACATGGCGAGCAAGAATTACAGCCCAAGTGGACCAATGAGGGCCAAGCCATGTGCTTGGGGCCCACCATTGGCAATGGAAGCATGTGATTAGCTTAGGAGTAAATGGTAGGTAGTTAAGGTAGTTAATTTATAACTATTTGGTTAAAACCTAACTAAATGAACAAATTTCTTTCCCCTTAACTCCCTTCTCAAGGTCGTGAACCTCCTCCTCATTTAGACGCCATCTTCTTCATTCCTCCATTGTTGCTTAGATGGGGGAAAAACTCTTGCGAGAGAAAGTTAGATCTTGAGTGAGAAACTAGTGATTTTGGAGCTTGAGTCTTCTTCCTTCCTCTCCTTTCTCTTTAGTGAACTATCCTTCATCTTCAAGTGGTAAGAAATCTGAACTCTTCTCCATTTGATTGTTCTTGAGAGTTTAAGGTTTAGATCTCATGATTTTGATGGAAAAAGAGTTGATTTTAAGCTTATTTAGTGTTAAACTTCCTAGATCTAACATCTCCTACACTTATCTATGCTTTTGATGAATTAAAAAATTGTGAAACCCTTATTTTTCAAAGAGGCCGAAACCTAAGGGCTGTTTAAGGGGATCCATTTTACTTGTTTTGGTTGTTTGGAGATGAGTTCTTTGAAGGTTATTACTTAATATGCTTAGATCTAGCCATATACATGCTTATGAATGAATTTGTGAAATTAAAATTGTTTGGCTTTTGACTTGTAAAACCATGACCTTTAAGCATGTTTTGAGTGAGTTCTTAACTTTTTTTTTAGTGTATCGAAGTAGTAAAGATGTTGGTTTATGGCAAAAAATTTTAGATCTAACAAAGTTTGCATGATTTAGAATTAAATGGTTCAAAACTTTGAGTTTGTTTTTGGTGCTCCAAAACCGTGGCCTATAAAGTTTTTAGTGAATGATATTAACTTGTTTTGATGCTTAAAAGTGTTGTGAAAAGTGGTTAACAAATGGGTCTAGCAAAACCTTTCAAAGAGATGTGATTTTGGGTAAATGATTTGAAGTATGTCTTAGGATTTGTTTTAAAACTATAAAGAATTTATTTTCAAAGTTTATGCCTTATTTAGATGCCTTAATAAATTGTTCAAAGTTTGAAAACACTATTTCAATTAGTAAAACACTATTCCAAGTGGTACGTTTTGGTTTAGGTGTTTTCCAAGTATGATAGCTTTTGTAAAGGCTTAAGAACTTGCATGATTTGAACTTGCTCCATGGCATATGGCTATATGTGATCAAAAAGGGATTAAGTTGAGTAATTCCTAGGCCTTGGAAACCCTAGAACCGTGGCTGCCCTAGGGGTAGTATACTTGAGTTTTAGTTCTAATTGAATTGAACTTGTACTGTTAAGGTTCATACGAGGTTTGATTTGATGTAAGTTCTGAATTACCTCTTTTGGAATGCTTTCGAGGTAAAGAAAATTTCTATATAATGATTTTAGGCTTCTTGCCTTGATTGTTTCTGTGATTTGATGATTGATTGGTTGTGTGATAATACGTGTAGTATTATTATGTGATACTATGGATTACAATTGTTAATTTGGCCCTGCGTGGCAAGATTGTTCTGTATTGTGTGATTTAAATCATGTATGATGATTTAATTTTGATTGATATTGATTTAGTATGCATGATGATCATGAGTTAATTAATAATACGAAGATCGATTGTAAACTGGTTTGACAATTTACATCGGTAAATTTGATGCGATTCCACAAGCCGAACTAAGGTTTCAAAAATGAAATGTTAAAGGCGTTTTGATTTAAAAAGCAAGCGAGAGAGTTTTAGTAAAACTAGTTAAGGCTTGCAAGATTTTCTAATGGAACATACTAAGAAAAGGACACAAGGTAAACAGCTCAATTTTCGAAAACGGTTGGGTTAAATGATATGTCTGGGAAAATTCTGGCAAGGAAAGACTTGGTAATTAAGAGTATTCATCACCACCTCTCTTTCCTGGGAATCCTCCTAGTGTATTATTTAGCATAACTTGGGTTCCAACGACCTAAAGCTAAAGAGTATTTTCAGATACAGTAGTACATTGGAGTGACACAAGAACTGGGAATGGGATTCATCAAGTTGAGAGTTGAGGACTCGTCGATTCGCATTAGTTAATTAAAAGATCTCTCGAACACTCCGATGGTGAGTGGACCGTACCAAAGAATTTGGATTAATGCATACAAACCATGAAGCATCGTCACTTGAATTTGGGAAGGCATGTTCCTCAAATAAAGTGTCGTAGTTTTGCTTGACCTGAGAGACCCAAAAGTTAGTCCGAAGGTCAGTATAGGCAATGTACTCTAATTGGAATTAATTAGAATACATATTCCATTGCAATGGAAAAAGGAATTTCGAACTTGAAGGTTGTTCCCAGTGTCCTAGGAGCTTTGGGCCTAGAGGCTATTCCTAGTGCCCCGCCAGGAGGCTGTTCCCTGTGCCATTTTTCCGTTGATGTGGGCTTAGTTTGGACCTAGAAAGAAAGTTTCTGTGTCTGGTTGCTGTCCTTGTTTAAGGCTGCAATTGTGTACACAAAATTGTTTATATGCATTGGCATGCATGCTGACCACATTATAACATGTGATGATATGTGACGATTGATGGTTGATTTGATGATTGAATTGTTTGTTCACATGCGAACTGCTTGATATGCATGCTGATGCTTGTGGTCTATTGAGCTATATATGTATATAGATAAAGCATGTTGTTGTACTATGTATAGTTTGCATGCGACTAGCCTGTGATAAACTCGTGGACAAGAAATTTACCCTTGTATTGTTGGATTGGACATTCTCATGGATGTTACCACCAGATGGAGTTCCTATTGCTGCTACAGTTCCGTCCTTCCTAGGAGCATTGGAGAATGAGCCAATGGAGGAAGATACCTCCTAGTGCTCCAGTTCTGATCTTGCTGAACGATTTCTCAGTAAGAATTGTAGTTTTTGGCCAGCTTAGGGTATTGTCTTGTCTCTCGACCTATTGGTCGAGCATGACTTTGCTATTTGTGTAATTATCTATTGTTTTGTAATTACACTTTTCAGAAAACCTCGCCTCAGTACAAAATGATTATGGTATGTTTTATTGTATGTGATGCATTCAATATGATGTGTTATACTTTGATGTTTGACAAAAGACTGATTACTCATTATTTAAAAATTGTGGTACTCTTCATATCTCATTTTCGAAAAAGGATTTTCAACAGAAAGGAAAATAAAGAGAGAAAAAAATTTACTCCTACTTTTCATTGTGAACAACAGAAGAGTAAATTTTACTGAAAACATATGAGCATTAAATGTTTTCAACATTAGATTGGGTTACACTATAGCGCTCCGAAAACGGGGTGTTACATTATGTACTTTAAGAAGATTATAAAACTCAATCTAAAAGGAAAAAGGAGTGTTGGCAGAAGCTTGATTTCAAAGCAAAGTCCTAAAAAGAAGAGATAGACAATGGTGTAACTTTGATTTTAATATTAATATATTGCTTTGTTTTAACAATTTTGTATTTTAGAATGACATTTTTCTGTTAATTGATATTTATTCTATTGTATTCACATGAACCTTTGAAAGAGGTTACTAATTTTTCTGTCTAATTTTCATCTATTTTATAACTTGTCCTTTAAAAGAAAAGTCTTTTGACTCTGCTTGACAAAAAAATGCTAGAATGTTGGACACATGCGCGTGCAGACACATATACACTCATATATTGTTAGTAACATACCTGAGGTAAAAAAGACTTAAATATGATTTTCGTCACCCAAAATGGTGTAATTATTGGTTTTGGTCCCTCAAAAAAATTTTCACCTTTCGATGCCTCTTTTTTTCAAAATGTCATTTGGTCCCTCTCCATGACTCAACACCGGCACATAGACTTTAAATGACGTGGCGTCCACATGGCAGCTGACTCAGTAGTTTTAATATTAATATATATTTAATTTGTTATTTTTACCAACTAAATATTTTAAATCAAATTTACTATTAATTAACTTATTTTAAACCATATAATATTAATAATTTAAAACAAAACAACACCGTAATTACACACCCCGTCCCCTCTCCCTCGTCCCACCCAGCACCCTACCCCCACCCCGATCTACTACACTATGAGTAGAAAGCTAATACACATTTAGAACATTCAACACACACATACATGAGCAACAAAACTCTCATGCTCAAGAATTGCCTGTCAAGAATCAACTTACAAATTTGATTACTATTTGAATGGGAAATAAGTTTGATTTGTTGAGCAATAAAGTAAAGAAAGCAAGGAACAATATTTTTGGCATTTTCTTGCATTGAAAATATATCAAACACTTGATGTGTGCAAACAATGAGAATTAATGAGTAAAAAGCGTTAGGATTGGGTTTCAGTTGATTTCAATTGCAATACCTAACTTAGGGTCAACATGAAAGTATTTTTTATTTTGCTTACCGAATTCAGTAAAACATGTAAATCATAACTCCTTAGAAAGATAAACCTTAGTGCCTAAATCAAAATGGATAACAAGTATTCAATGACTATTCGTAGTCTAAAGAAAAGCAAGGCCTATAACCTCATGGCACATTCACACATCAAACTTCCATTTAATGCATAAATCAAAATATCATTCTAAGGATGGCCAAGCCATAGAAATCATTAAGCAAAAGAGGTATGAACTCTTTTTTTTAGGTTTTTTTTTATAAATGAAGAAAAGGAGCCTCGTTAAAACCTTCTGATCCAAAACCCTCCTTAGGAAAACAATATCTAGAAGAACAATTTATATCCATGGACGAACAAGGTTGAGCTTTCGTTCTTTTATCATCTTCAAACCTTGGAGGCTTCAAGGTTAGGGCACAAAGGAGAGAACAATAACTTTTTAAGTCAAAAGATGAGCAAAATAACCCTCAAGTCGAAGGTAAAAAGGTATTTCGAGACATTGGGAACAAGATAGGGCGTCTGAGCCTGCATACAAGGCGCCCGACACCAAAAAAATTATAAAGGAATGATGCCTAGCAGGCACCCAACACCACAACCAAATAGAAGTTACGCATAAGGCTCTCAGCTATGGGACACATTAGGCGCCTTGTGCCTTAGTAGTGCCCTGCACCTTGGTTGACTGCTTTTGGCTCTGTTTCTTCCATGTTCCAACTTGCTCACGTCTTTCCTCCAATATCCTTCCATATCTATAGCAAAACACAACCGAATAAGGTCAAATGCTCAAAATTTCAGTCCAAAATTATGCAAATTAACTAATCCAATCTCGGCTATAAAGCTTCAAACAATAATGAAATTAGGAGAATCAAGGTTCAAAGCTTAAATTGAGTGATAAAGTCCATTCAAAAAGTATATGAAAACTAGATAATTTAAGGAATTACAAAGACTCCAAACTTGGACTTGCTTGTCCTCAAGCATGACCAAAACAAAAGAACAATCAAATGTCAACTTTAAACTAATTGCTAAACTAAACCAGAGATATCCAAGAGTCTTGGTGAAACCAAAAGGAATAAAGGCCGATCCATAATGAAGTTTAGCGGGATTTTATCTTCATGAAGTGAAAATTTGAAACTTTAACAAATCAGAAGTGAGAAATATATGAACGATGCATCTTTTCAATTAGAATTCATCAAGTAATGAAAAGCAGCAATTGAGTCATGCAAAGTGACTGATTCTGTTTTAATTCATCATTTAGGAAGATTTTTTTATGGAAATTTAGCAAGCCCAATGAAGATCCCCAAACCCAACGAGGAGCTCAAGCCCAAAGAAGAGTCTAAGCTCAAATAAGAGTCCAGGCATAATAAAGAGCCTCAAGCCCAATCCAAAAGAAGGAGCACTCAAATTGAGCCAAATAATTCAAGTGAAGGCCCAAGCCAATAAAGAGCCCAATGTGAGGCAAAGCTTTGCTTAATTTTAATTTATTTGTTTTGATCATTTTAATCATGTAATTGGACTACTAGTTGTCTATTTGTTTTTAGTTTTGAGCCTGTTGTTATTGGGCCTTATTGGCACTAAGGTTAAGGTTTGTTTGCACCTTGTTTGATGCCTAGTCATATCCTAGTAATAGCATAGTCATAACCATGTGCTTCCATTATGGAAATGAGGGGAAATTATGCTCCTACTTAATGTTTATAATTAGGTTTGTATTTTCCATCATTTGGCACTTTTGATTTGAGGAATAGAATAACTCTTTTTGAGTTTTGAGAGCTTAGTTCTCTTAGGATACATGGGTGAACCATCTTTATTTTTTATGAAAAGTATCCTTATCATTGTGGCGAATTTTCACTTGACTTATCACTCTCCAAGAGTGAGGCGTCTTCCCACCACTTCTCTTCTTCTCCATCTTTTCTATTTTGTTCTTTATCATTCCATGTATTTTATTTTATGCGCTTATTTATGAAGTTCCAATTTTTATGTGCATAGTTCATCTTCTTCTCTGTATTTGTGCGTCATTCTTCCATAAAGCTTAAAACTTGCATTTTATGCATTCATCTTTCAATAGAATTGGTGCCATTTTACAAGGATTAAAGAAGTTAATATAAAGTTCTTATCTTATTCACCTTTAATTCTTATAAACAAGAAATCAACTCAAGGACGATCTGTAAAAACCACATGCATCCAACTTGGATCATTTCAATTTTACACTCAACTCTCATTTGACTGAACCCCAACCCACATTGATTTTATTTTCTTCTCAACAAACAAGATTTTGATGCACACTGTAACACTCTGAATTCTATGACTTTTACTTGAGATGAAAATTGATTCATAAACCACCGCATAGGATCAAAACCATGATCTTATGTTCGACACAAAGGCAATTAATCAGTGGAAAGAAGGGTATTCAGGATTGCTCAGAAGATGTTCCAAGTGCAAGTTGAATATGATTTCAACAATCACTGTGTTCGACCTTGTTTGCTCTTTCTGGATTCTACAAAAGCATCATTTTTTTAATGACTTGTTTTTAATATAATGACTTGCTTATTAGGAAGTGGTAGACTATCTCAGTTGGTTGCTGAAGAATTTCGATCATGGACAGATTTGAATACTTTGACTCATATCATGACTAGAGGTTCCTAATTTACTTGGTCTAATGGAAGGAAAGGTAGTGCTTACACAGAAAAAAGGTTGGATAGGGCTATTTGTAATTATCTTTGGCTAGACTTTCGGTGTCAAGTTTCCTACTGCACTCTAACCCATAGCAAATCTGATCACTTCCCCATTTTGTTGGTTGTAAAGAAAGAGACTAGCAATGGTAGATCTTCTTTTGAATTTATGAAAATGTGGGATAGTCACCCTGATGTCGAGGCATTGTTGCTGAGGAGAGGAACAAGCCTTATGTTGGTTCTCCAATGTATATTTTTTGTCAAAAGTTGAAGGCATTGAAGACTAGACTTAGAGGCTGGAACAAGATGGTTTTCGAAGATGTTCACCAAAGGGACTGTGCAGCTGCTAGTAAAGTAGACCAGGTTCAAGCTAGGATTGATGCCTGTGGTTACTCTAATGATTTAATGAAATAGGAACAGGTTGCTCAGGCCAAAATGAAGCAGGCCCTTCTGTTTGAAGAGGAGTTTTGGTTAGAAAAATCAAGAATCAATTGGAATTTATATGGAGACCACAACACAGCTTACTTTCATAAGATGGCTAAAATCAGGCATGTAACTAAACAAATCTCTACTTTGCGGGATGGTGATCAAATTCTGTCTGCGGCCTCAGATATTGAGCAGCTTGTGATCTCTTACTACCAGACTCTGTTTGCTTCAGAGAACCATTGTGCAGATAATGACCTTATTGAAAAGGTAATCCCAAATCTAGTCTCAGTGGAGGATAATGTGTTTCTTACCAATTTGCCTACCATAGAGGAAGTTAAAACTGCAGTATTTGCTTTAAATGGGAATAGTGCCCCAGGGCCTGATGGCTTTGGCGGCTTCTTTTTTCATCAATATTGGGACATTATTGCTAATGATGTTTTTGGGTCTGTTCTTCAGTTCTTTAAAACAGGTTGGATCATGTCTAACTTAAATTCCAACGTAGTTGTTCTTATTCCTAAGGATCCTGGTGCTGATAAGATAGAGCAATTTCTACCTATAGTCTTAGCTAACTTTCAATTCAAGATTATTACAAAGGTAATGGCTGATAGATTAGATAAGGTAGCCCCCAAAATTGTCTCTGATAATTAAACTTGTTTTCTTCAAGTTAGGTAGATATATGATTGCATATATGTTGTTTCAGAGGCCATTGATATGTTAGATAGAAGATCTTTTGGAGATAATGTTGCTATCAAAATTGACATGTAGAAGGCCTTTGACACATTAGATTAGTCTTTTCTTCTGAAAGTACTTCACAGCTTTGGTTTTGATGCCAAATTCTGCAATTGGGTCAAAGCTATTCTCCATTCTGCTAAACTCTCTATTTCAGTAAATGGTAAATCCATGGGCTTCTTTTCCTGTAAAAGAGGTGTGCGACAAGGGGACCTTTTGTCTCCTCTTTTGTTTTGCCTCGCTGAGGAGGTGCTGAGCAGAGGTCTTGCCAAGCTAGTTCAGGATGGTCAGGTTCAGTTGATGGCAGGTCCTAGAGGCTTTCCAACTCCATCCCATGTTTTATATGCTGATGATTAGTTTCTGCAGAGGGACTCAAAAAAAATGAAAAAACTAGTGGCCCTTTTCAAGGAATATGGTGATGCATTAGGTCAAGTCATTAATCCTAATAAATCTAAATTTTTTGCAGGGTCCTTATCTGATCATAAGAAAGGTCTTCTTGCTTCTATTCTTGGATTCTCTACTGGGGTGCCTCCTTTTGTTTATTTAGGTGTTCCTTTGTTTAAAGGGAAACCTAGAAGGATTCACCTTCAGTATATTGCTGATAGGATCAAGGCTAAATTGTCTGCCTAGAAGGCTTCTCTCCTATCAATTATGGGAAGAGTTCATTTGGTTAAATCGGTCATTCAAAGCATGCTAATATACAGCTTTCATGTTTATCTCTGGTCTGTAAGGCTTATCAAGGAGGTGGACAGACGGATTAGAAACTTCATTTAGTCTGGTGATACTAGTTACAGAAAGTTGGTCACAGTTTCTTAGAGTAAAGTTTGCAGCCCAGTTACTGAGGGAGGTCTTGGACTGAGATCTTTGAGACCTATCAATAATGCTTCCCTGGTGAAATTGGGATGGGAGTGTGTAGGTCTTATGAGATCTAGAGTTATCAAGCATAATGTACCTACATCTTCTTTTATCAGCTCTTCAGTTTGGGCAGGGATCAAATCTATTTTTTCCACTGTTTTAAGTAATGTTTCTTGGCAAATTAGTGATGGCAGCAAGGTTAACTTCTGGACTAATAAGTGGTTATTAGACTCGTTAGTTGACATTTTGGCTATTCCCAATCAATTTCATCATTCTTTGGTTGCCAAAGTTAGTGATTTTATCAAGAATGGTGCTTGGGAAATCCCCCAGAGCGTTCTTCAGCAGTGTCCTTCTCTTGCAGCAGAATTAAGATCTATCTCAATTCCTATATCTGATGTTGAGGATCAATTGGTTTGGACTTCCACCGATTCAGGTGCCTTATCACTTAAGGAATCTTATTCGCTTCAGATTCAAGCTGGTCAGCAAGTTCTTTGGTCTAAAATTCTTTGGAATCCTGTTATTCCTCCTTCTAAATCCTTTTTAGTTTGGAGAATTATCCATAACCGGTTGCCTACTGATGATTCTCTTTGGAAAAGAGGTTGTAATGTTGTCTTCAATGTGCAGTTTATGTTGCAGTAATGCCGAAACCTTGTCACATTTTTCTTTGCTAGTTCTTTTACTCAGAGAATTTGCTCATGGCTTGACGCGATTTTACAGTGCAATATTAGGCTCTCTTCAATGTTGGATGCTCTTAGTATTTGTTCTGGGAATTGGAGCAAACAGGTCAAAGATGTTGTTACAGCAGGCATCATTAATGTCATCTATGTAATTTGGTTTTGTAGAAATAAGGCATGCTTTGAAAATCAAACTGTTCCCTATTCTGCTACAATTTGCATGGTCTCAGCTAATGTCAAACTAGCTGGGATTCTAAGTAAAGGGGTTGCCGCTTCGGATATTAAGGAATTCACTATTCTCAAGGCATTCCATATAAATGTTCATCCTTACAAAGCTCAAGTTATTAAGCAGGTTCTTTGATTTCCTCCAAAGTGTAGTTGGATCTAATGCAACACGGATGGGGCCACTAAGGGTACTCCGGGGCTTGCAGGCTGTGGTGGTTTGTTCCGTGATAGTGGTGCAGCTACCCTCGGTTGTTTTTCTCTTTTTGTTAGTAACACTTTTGCTCTTCAGGCCGAGTTATTAGGTGCAATGGTCGCTATTGAAATCGTAGGTTGGCATAATTTCTGGCTTGAGTGTGATTCTACCTTGGTTATTTTTGCTTTTACTTCACCTAGGATAGTTCCTTGGAAGCTTCATAATAGATGGTCGAATTGCTTTGAGCTTACTTGTAAAATGAATTTTAGATTTTCTTACATATACTGTAAAGGTAATCACTGTGCAGATAAATTAGCCTCTCATGGTACTAGTATTCAGGATTCTTTTGGTGGAATTTAACTCCTAGCTTCATAAGGGAGGACTATTACCGAAATAGGTTTGCTCTTCCAAATTATAGGTTCAAATAAGTGTACATGGGTTAGGTTCATGCCTCCCATGATTTTGTTTGTTATTTTCTTTATTTTTAATAATACTATGGTGTGCTGCAGATGATAGTTAGTGGCTAATAAGCCAACCTAGTTGGGATATCAGTTACTATTGTGATGATTTAGCATGTCATTTTGCCTTAAAAAAATGACTTGTTTTTATTTTATTTTTTCTCTTTTGCTCTTTAAAATTTATTTAGTCAAAAATACTTTTCCAAGTATTGTCATTTTTTTAGAAGATATATTATATGTGTTTTTGGATTTCAAAATAAATTTTTGTTTGAATTTTATCAGGTTTAGTCTATATAATAATTTTATTTGAATTTTATTAAATGAAAAAAGTAAAAATAAATAAAATTTAATAAGAAATTATTTTTTTAAAATATTATATTTATGGACAGCTATAACGTGTTTAAGACTTTATCATTTTTTTACTATCAATTATTTTATTTCACTCAGAAAATTTCTCCTATATATGTTTGATGTTACGGATTGATCTATATTAATTATATATGAAATGAAAACAGTATAATTTTTTTATAGTAAATTACCTTAACATTCTTTGTATTTTGCACCTTTTACATAAAATCTCCTCTATTTTCAAAATCTACCACTTCTAGAATTTCTGGCGTTTCTTGCGGATTTTGGCAAAAAATCCGCAGCAAATTCGTTTCCTGCAGAATTTCGCTCCCAGGTAAAACCTTCGTGGGTAATCATTTCCTGCGGATTTTTTCCACAGCAAAGGCAAACAATTCCGTAGCAATGTGTACCCTAAAAGTTTTTCCTTTTTTTCTGGAACTTTTCTGCGGATTTTCTTGCAAATATTTCTGCAGCAAAATCTGCAGCAAAGTCCGCAGCAAATGTGTTTTCCAAGTAAATCCGCAAGTGATTTTCGCATGTAAATCCGCAGGTGATTTTGATGCAAATATTTTCTACGATATTCCAGGTAAATCCACAGGTAATTTTTCTCCATTGAATAGAGGAGGACGGTTCATATGACCACCTTCAGTAGACATGTTCACAGTAGGATCTTTACTCTTAACACTGTTAAGTGCTCAACCAAGAGGCTGAGCTCTGGTACCAACTGAACGTGAACACAAGAAGGGGGGTTGAATTGTGTTGAAAACTTTTCCTTCTCTTTAAGTTAAAAACACTTAGAACACAGGTTTTTCAAAACAGTTTGTTAAACGGACGCTAGAAAAAAACCGGACGCTGGAAAAGCAGTTTGTGAAAACTTGTTTTTAACAGAGCAAGATAAAGATAAATAGAAAGCAGTAAAGCAAGAGATACAGAGATTTATATTAGTTCACTACCAAACTGGTAGCTACGTCTAGTCCCTTCGTTCCTGAAGGATTTTCCACTATAATCAACTGATTACAAAACCTTAAGAGTATTCTACTGTCACAACCTTGACAATACTCTCAACTTCTCAAAATGACTCAAGATATTCGAGCCTTTGAGGAACAAATTAACTAGGCCAAAACAACTTTTACAAGTAAGTTGAATACAAATATAAATAACTCTCACAGAGAGGATAAAAATTAAGCTTAATATAGAAATACTTTTTAAAAGAAAGTGTCGACGAGTTCGATTCTTGTAGTCCAGAGGCTTGGCTCGAAACTTGATTACTCACGAAGCGGTGCTTTGAGTATTGACTCTTTGTAGTGTATAGCAACAAGTGCTTGTTCTCGATAAATGAAGCAATATTCTCTTGTAGAGTTTGGCGCTTTCTTCAATGGATACCTTGAGGTATTTATAGGAGTTATAAAGGATATTACCGTTACGGTAAAAATGGCTCCTTTCCATTGAGTGAGGTGATTTCAAAAAAGCTTTCTCTTTCTTCCTTTCCAGAGAATATCTCAGTAGTACACATTACCGTTTTCGTACTACCTTGCTTTTCACAATTGCTTGTACGATTTTTGTCTTTTAGCTAAAGGTGTCACCTTTGATACCTCGTACAACAATTTTAGCACACAAGATCAAATTCGAAATCCGTTCCAGAAACTTTTGAGAGGAAGAGCAACTACGTGACCAACACGTGATTTATAATGAAGTTCGGACGCTTGCTCAGAACGGAAGATCGGACGCTCATAGCAAATGGATAAGACTAGTGTCACAAGAAGTTAATTCCAGACGCTCACGAGGACAATATACTAGGATGAGCCGGATGCTGACACATGGAGTGTATCCTTCTCTTGAGAGCTTTTTCCTTCTTGTTTAAGTGGCTTAGAAATATATGTAATATTAGTATCTACACACTTCAAGAATTGTTAGAACATAAATTGTTCTCTTGTGAATATTTTGTTATCATCAAAATTAATGAGGGTCTAAACTTCTCAATCGTTTAGGTTCCAACAATCTCCCCCTTTTTGATGAAGACAAATATCTAAGGTTGATGAACAATTTAGTTTCAAAATGACATCAAGGGTCTCCCCCTGAATTTAACAATTTTGATATATAAGATAATTCTAGTATTAAGGCGATAGTTGATAAACAAATTCAATTAAGTGATCGCAAAAAAATACGTAGATGTATCATAGTAAGATTGGATGCTGATCAAAAAGATTGATTTAATCAAATTGTACCAAATTTATTGATCATTATAAGAGCACTAGATCAATGAATATTAGCGCATTAACAAATAATCATAGTAAATGCTATGTATGAAATGCTATGCATGATACTTCAGTTCCAGTGTATCCATCGGAGTGTGAACATCGGACGGTGAGTTAGTCAGATTTTCACGTGTTCATCATACAGTTCTTTTACTCCCCCTTTTGACATCAGACAAAAAGAGTATAAAAACACATCATAGTCAAAATAAGACTTAGAAAAATTTGAATATAAGTCAGATGTAGGTATATATTAACAGATAATCAGAGCAAAATTAGTGTATATATATAAGTGTATCAACAAAACAAAGAAATAGTCTATATCACACAAAAATAAATAAATTCAAGGGTTTGGAAGAGGTGGTGGAGGGATGTTGAGACGTTCATATAGTAATTTCAGAGCAGTCTCCAGCTGAGTGACTTTCATGTTTGTGGCCTTCATTTCTTCAAACTCTGCTTTGGGAATAGTGACCATCTCAACTGCAGGAGTAGAAGTAGAAGGTCCAACTTCTGGTACGGGTGCAGGCTTCATCTTCTGATGCTCTGCTAGCACCCAGTTGGATAGCGTCAGTCTCAATTCCTTCTTCCGTTGAGTTCTTAGAAAAAATGCATCATTTGGTATAAACCATTTGATGAGATTTCCAAGTTTTCTGAGCTCAGATTCTGTTTGAATTTCCCATTTATACTTCACATCTTCTGGATACAGCAAATTCATGAAGATGATTTCTCTGTGTAGAACTACATCAGCAGTGAAAGCATCAAACCTATTTCGACTTCTTCTCCCCATATACTTGATAAAGACACTTAATGCTTCACAGCGAAAGAGAGTGCTTCATTTTCTCGCCAGGTATATTCTTCGTAGATTTTCCTGTCATCTTCTTCTAGCACTAGGGGACGAGGCATGGTAACATGGCTTTGTCTTTCCAAGACTCGGACCATTGACTCCAAGTAAATCCAATGTCGAAGTGCTTGGTCACAGACCCATTGGACATATATCTTCATGCGATCAAAGGCACGATTCATCGAGCATCCGAACATATCATCGAAATAGACTGTTCTAAGATTGATGTCGATAATTATGATTGTGCCAAGCTGTTGGAATAGTGGCCTTCTCGGCATTGCAGCGGTTGAGAGCGATTCTCCATTCATTTTCCTTGAAGAATTCGTAAAACCTTCGGCATGATCCTCAGAGATCTTGGCACCCAAGCATAGAGAATTCCTTAAGGTTGTACTTTTAGGAGCCTTCTCATACTCCTTGAGCCCGATCTTCTTTGAATGGCTGCTTGCCGGGCGAGTTCTTTCCTTTTCCAAGGGATAGACCAACGTAGCCACCTTTGTCCATGCGGTACAATCTTTACCGATACGTATAGGATCCTGTCTTGTCGATTACTTCAATCTTCTTCATCTCAAGGCAGTGTGCCATGAAGGCGACTTCTTCATCCGTGATCCACCTTCCGCATTCTTCTAATGTGAGTGGTTCACCGTGGTAGGGATCTAGGAAGATCAACGAGAGAAGGGAATTGCTCGCTACCGGATCTTTGGTCTCAATCTTCCTTTAAATGACATCTGAAAGTGGTCTTCTCCATCCTTGAATGTAGCACTTATCGGAGATGCAATCTCCAATCTGGCGACTCGAGGTGAAGGTTTTCAAATGCCATGTGGAGGGACGATTGTAGATCTTTGTGATATATCTCATACTTAACAATCCGTGGTTTGTATGAGACATTCTTCCTTCCACCAGCGTCTGTAGGTTTATGGGTAATGGTGAGTAAGGTGTGAGTGGTTTTGGTGATTTTGTAGGTTTTAGGTGTGTAGGGTTTGAAGGGATTAATGGGAGGTATTTTGAATAATAGATAAAAGGGATGAGAGTGAAGTTTGGAAATATATGTAGCAAGTGAAGTATTTGAAGAACTTTGTGGTAGGTCAAGGTTGAGTGTAGTGGATGATGGTTGGGTAGGTTTAGAGAGGGTTGAGGTTTGTTGGAGGCTCATTCTGGTTTTCCTAGTTTGTGTTTATGTTTGTGGTTGTGAAACAGACAAAGGTGGTGCAGGAATAACATCATGAGTATCAAACACAGATACTGATTCATCAGCAGTAAAATCAAGTACCTTTGGGTTAACTTCTGATGACTTGACCAACCTTCTTTTCGACCCTCTGGTGACAACAACAGCAGGAGGAGGAGGGATTTGCTTCCCTTGGCCAGGACGTGAAGCATCCTTTTCACCGGGTCTAAATCAAGCTTTCTCCAAGACCTTTCGATGGGAATTCTATCCTCATCTTACGGTTCTTCAACGATGAGTGCGAGTGCCACCTTCGCTTTGTTCTTCTGGTCTCCTTGAAGGAGACTCAACAGTCTTTTCACACCGCCATTGAGCTTACGGTGGTTTTCTTTTCGACTTCTCCTTCCTGTTGCTCTATTTTCACCTTCTTGATCATGGAGCCTGTAATAAGTCGTGCATCCGACCAAATTGTTGACTCCAAAGACTTACGGGCGAACAACAAGACACCAACACCAAAGTATTTTTCCTTTTCCTCTGTGTTGATGGAGTCAGTCAGCTTCCTTACAATGCCGTCTTTGATCATCATAATGGAGAGAAGAACTCCATATGGGATTATCTTGACGATATTCTTCTTATCAACATTCTTCCTTGAGAAGATAAGGGCATTTATCAGATTGTTGATAATCAACCTTGGTAGATTGATTTTCTTCCCATCCATGTAGTTCCTCATAATGAACTTTTGCTCGTAGTTCACTATGTCGCTTGAGCCAGCCTTCAAAATCACACTCTTGGCGATGATTTTGTGCAGTACTCGGTAGTGGTTTTTCAAGTCTTTAGCCGTGGGAGTGATGTTCTTCTTCTTCAGTTCACGGTAGTTCTCAAACAGAGCTTCATTGACTTTTTTCAAGTCCTCTGTAAGCATCAGCCCAGTTTGCATGGTAACTGATTCCTTCACACGGACACTTGATTGTCTGAGCAATAGAGTTGATAGTGAAGCGTAGTTTGAATCCTCTGATGTGACCTTCTATGATTTCCCCCGGAAGTAAGTATGCACTTCCCCAGAATTCCTTAATAGCGTAGCTCAGTACATCAACTGGTTCCCAGATGAAGTAGTTTTTCCAGCCCAGTTTCTCAAGACCTTCCTCAAAATCAAAACCGTATAGCTTGAAGTTCTCGAAATCAACCCGGTTCTCATTCAGAAGTTTTGCCTCAGAGAAGACATCGAAGGCAGTGTATTGTCCAACCTTTCTGTCGGCCATTGTAGCAATTGAAGAGAAGGTGATGGAGGTTTTAGGGTTCGAAACACAGAGAGAGAGAGAGAAAAGAGAGAAAGAGCCGCGGTTTTGCGAGAAAATGCAGTGAAGTGATGGAGCGAAAAATGTGGAGTAGTGGGAAAGTTAATAGAGAATGGTACAGTCCTTTTTCAAAATATCGCCGTATTTCCACATAAAAATTAAATCAAAAGAAAAGAAAATAAAGATTTGCCTTTTCATTAAATGCAGACGCCAAAGAAAAGTAAAATCAAGAAAAAGATTTTATCGAAAGACATAAACAATTATGACTCAAGAGATATGATGAGACTCTTAAGTCCTTAACATGTGTGACACGTGTGGGTGTGCTCTGACGCACGCAACCGATTCACCAGGCGATGAGTTATGATGCATATGACAAATAAGATGCTTATACACATACATGCTTATGTCATATCGATCTTTGAGATTTTGTTTATTTTCAGACGAGATTAATCATTCTTCTATAAGATGAAAGTTTAAATTTCTTCTTATAAAATTGAATCTATCTTCAAGGGGGTTTTGTAAATATGTCAGCCCACTGATGATCAGTGTCTACAAATTTTATTTCTAGAATACCTTTCTGAACATAGTCTCTTATAAAATGATGTTTAATCTCAATGTGCTTGGCTCGTGAATGCAATATGGGATTTTTAGTAAAGCAGTTACTTGAAGTATTGTCACGTAAGATAGGAATGTTACTCTCTTTTATCAAGTAGTCTTCAAGTTGATACTTCATCCACGTAAGTTGAGAACCCGCAACTTGTCAGCCGGATGTATTAAACCTGGCTGTTGAGAGTGCAATAATGCTTTGTCTTTTGCTTGACCAAGACACAAGATTAGCTCCAAGGAACTGGCAGCCTCCACTTGTGCTTTTTCTTTCAATTCGGTCTCCAGCAAAGTCAGCATCACAGAAACCTACTAATTTGTAATCTTTTGATTTCTTATAAAGCAAACCAAGATTAGTAGTTCCTTGCAAATATCTGAATATTCTTTTAACAGCACTGAGGTGTGATTCTCTAGGATCTGATTGAAATCTAGCACACAGGCAGACGCTGAACATAATGTCAGGTCTTGAAGCCGTAAGATAAAGTAGAGATCCAATCATACCTCTGTACATTTTCTGATCTACCTTCTTACCAATTTCATCTTTACTAAGAGTGCAGATAGGATGCATAGGTGTACACATAGGCTTGCAATCCAGCATCTTGAATTTCTTCAATAATTCTTTGATATATTTGCATTGATGTATATAGATACCATCACTGCATTGCTTGATTTGTATTCCAAGGAAAAACTTTAATTCTCCCATCATGCTCATCTCAAATTCAGCCTGCATAAGCTTAGAAAATTCTTTGCAAAGGCTTTCATTAGTGGCTCCAAAAATGATATCATCAACATAGATTTGAACAAGTATGAAATGCTTGTTAGAGGATTTTCTGAAAAGAGTAGTGTCAACTAAACCTATTGTAAATCCATTTTCCATTAAAAAGGAACTTAGTCTATCATACCATGCTCTGGGAGCTTGCTTAAGACCATATAGAGCCTTTTTAAGTTTAAAAACATGTTCTGGAAATTCAATATCTTCAAAACCAGGAGGTTGTTTAACATAAACTTCCTCGTTATAAAACCATTTAGAAAAGCACTTTTCACATCCATTTGATATAGTGTTATCTCATGATGTCTTTGCAAATGAAAGTAAAATGCGAATAGCTTCTAGTCTTGCAACAGTGGCAAAAGTTTCAGTGAAATCAATACCTTCTTCTTGTGAGTAACCTTGAGCAACTAACCTTGCTTTATTTCTCACAACTTTACCATCTTCATCAAGCTTATTTCTAAATACCCATTTAGTACCAATAGCTTGCTTATCTTCTGGTAGAGTGACTAGCTTCCATACATCATTTCTTTGGAACTGATTTAGCTCATCTTGCATTGCTAGAATCCACCCTTCATCTTCCAATGCTTGATCAATCGTCTTAGGTTCCATTTCAGAGAGAAGTGCAAAATCAGCATGCTCCTTGAAAGAGGATCTGGTTCGTACTTTATCACCAGGTTCTCCTATGATTTGATCTTTTGGATGATTGGTTTTGTACTTCCAGCTTTTTCTTGCTTCAGCTTCTGCTTGAGTAGGATTCTTCGTCTGGTCACCACCGGATGATGAAGATGCACGTTCACCGTCTGACTTGTCACCGAGGTTTAAATCTGAAAATAACTCATCTAGCTCTGACATAGCAGTGTCAGGCTTCTTATCATCAAACTTGACATGAATGGACTCTTCAACTGTCAAAGTTTCTTTGTTGTATATTCTAAAAGCTTTAGATCTTTCAGAGTATCCCAAAAAGATTCCTTTGTCAGCCTTGGAATCAAACTTACCAAGCTGATCTTTAGTATTCAAAATATAACAACTACAACCAAAAGGATGAAAGTAAGAAATGTTTGGTTTTCTACCTTTCCACAATTCATAAGGAGTCTTATTCAAGATAGGTCTTATAAGAATTCTATTTTGAATATAACAAGCTGTGTTCTTTGCCTTACGCCCAAAAATGTTTCGCAATGTCAGCTTCATTGATCATGGTCCTGGCCATTTCCTGGAAAGACCTATTTTTCCTTTCTACAACACCATTTTGTTGAGGTGTTCTAGGAGAGGAGAAATTGTGGGAGATGCCATTTTCTTCACAAAATTTTTGAAAGTTTTCATTTTCAAATTCTCCCCCATGATCACTTCTAATAGAAGAAATACAGATGCCTTTTTCAATTTGAACTGATTTGCGAATCTGATAAATACCTTAAAAGACTCATCCTTGTGCGCAAGGAATTTAACCCATGTCCATCAAGTAAAATCATCAACAATGACTAATCCATATTTCTTTCCAATTAAAGAGGCTGTCCTTGTGGGACCAAAAAGATCAAGATGTAGAAGTTCAAGTGGTCTAGAGGTCGAAACAACATTTTTAAATGAAAGGAAGTTTTAACTTGTTTTCCTCTTGTGACAAGCCTCACACAGGGCATCAGTTGGAACTTAAGATTTGGTAAGCCTCTAACAAGATTGTGCTTGTTTAATTTTGAGATTAACCTCAAATTGGCATGACCCAATCTTTTGTGCCAAATCCATTGCTCTTCTTCAATGGACATAAGACACTTGACATCTTGTTTTGCAAGTTCGGAAAGATCAACATTATAAATGTTTTGTTTCCTCTTTCTTTGTAAAGAATATAGATCCATCATTTTTGCTTTTTCTTGAACATCCATTTTACGTAAAGACAACATTATAACCATTGTCACATAATTGACTTATGCTCAATTGATTATGTTTCAGTCCTTCAACATATAAAACATTATCAATAGAAGGAAGAGAGCCTTTACCTATGCGACCAATTCCAACTATTTTACCTTTCTGGTTTCCTCTGAAACCAACGAATCCAGCTTCTCTAGGTCTTAGTTCTTGGAACATATGCTTTTCTCCCGTCATGTGACGCGAGCATCCACTGTCTAAGTACCAAGATAGGTGTGTTGACTTTGTTGCTAAGCAAGTCTGCAACATAGACTATTTTATCTTTAGGTACCCATATCTTTTTGGGTCCTTTCTTGTTAGTTCTTGAAGGATACTTGTCTTTCTTAGTTGTAAACATAGTACACGCACTTTTCAAATGACCAGATTTATTGCAGTAAGTACAATGCAAACATTTACTATGATTATTGGATTTATCAGATGCTGAATCATTTTCTAAAAGAGGTTCATCTGATATATAACCAAGACCATGAGTTGTCGCTTTCTCGACACCCCAAATCATAGAAGCTTGCTTGCTTCGAAGTTACACTCTCTGCAAGAAACTTTTGAAAAGCATGTTCATAGTCATTTGATTTGCGGTTAGGATTGCACGTAACTACAGAGCTTTTGACTTGAGAGCTCTCGACCAGTTGCTTGTTGGCTTCCAGACGCTGGTTATCCACCAGACGCCGATTTTCAGTTTTCAGCACGGTTCTCTTCATTGAGTACTGAGTTTTCATTGTGTAAAGAATGAAAATCTTGTGATAGTTTTGAAAATTTCTTTTTCAAATTCTTATACTCAATAGAGAGAGTGGCGTAATCCTTTAACAGATCATCAAATGCAAGTTGAAGTTCGTAATAAGAGTCATATATTATTACCTCTTCAACTTCTTCTTACGAATCAAGATCGATTATGCGCCATGAGGGCAATGTGTGCTTCTTCTTCTTTATCTTCCTCGAGGAGGATAAGTCAAGATCTTCCCATGTTGCCATGAGACCTTTCTTCTTTTTCTTGAAGGAGCTTCTTGTGGGATTTTCCTTAAGATTAGGACACTCGGACTTGAAATGTCCAGGCTTCTTACATTCATAGCAAATGACTTAGGCTTTGTCCTTGTCTTTGCTTTCCTTCTTGTCCTTTGTATCTTTCTTCTGAAACCTCCTTCTGAAGTTTCTCTTCTTCCACATTCTCTGGATCTTCTTAAATATGAAAGCTAGCTCATCATCTGATCCATCATAATCTCCTTCTGAAGCTTCATCATCTTATTCTTCTTCTTCAGCCTAAAAAGCTTTAGAAGTACTAGATTTATGTTGATTAACTCTTAAAGCAATAGATTTACTCTTCTTGGTAGGTTCTTCTTCATTTAGCTCAAGTTCATGAGCTTTCAAAGAACTCATAAGATCTTCAAGCCGAAGGACATTTAGATCTTTTGCTTCTTGAATAGCAGTGACTTTGGGTCTCCACTGCTTAGTCAAACTTCTCAAGATCTTTCTCACATGGTCAGGTGTAGTAAAACTTTTTCCAAGGGCCTGCAACCCATGAACAAGTGTTTGGAACCTTCCAAACATAGTTTCAATGTTTTCTCCATCTTCCATTTTGAATAGCTTATACTGGCGAACCATCATGCTAGCCTTTGTTTCTCTTACTTGGGCAGAACCCTCATAAGACAAAACAAGAGAATCCCAGATTTCTTTGGCAGTATCAAACTTACCACATTTATCATATTCTCTTTCTGTCATAGCACAAATGAGAATAAATCTAGCATTCTGATTGGTTTGATATCTCTTTTTCTGATCATCAGTCCAGTTTTCCCTAGGTATTGCAACACAAAGGGCATTAGCGGGAGAAATATATCCACTTTCAACTATATCCCACAAATCAAGATTTTGTGCCTCAAGGAATGCTTTCATCTTATCTTTCCAGTAATCAAATTTTTCTCCATTGAATAGAGGAGGACGGTTCATATGACCACCTTCAGCAGACATGTTCACAGTAGGATCTTTACTCTTAACACTGTTAAGTGCTCAACCAAGAGGCCGAGCTCTGGTACCAACTGAACGTGAACACAAGAAGGGGGGTTGAATTGTGTTGAAAACTTTTCCTTCTCTTTAAGTTAAAAACACTTAGAACACGGGTTTTTCAAAACAATTTGTTAAACGGACGCTGGAAATAAACCGGACGCTGGAAAAGCAGTTTGTGAAAACTTGTTTTTAACAAAGCAAGATAAAGATAAATAGAAAGCAGTAAAGCAAGAGACACAGAGATTTATACTAGTTCACTACCAAACTGGTAGCTACGTCTAGTCCCTTCGTTCCTGAAGGATTTTCCACTATAATCAACTGATTACAAAACCTTAAGAGTATTCTACTGTCACAACCTTGACAATACTCTCAACTTCTCAAAATGACTCAGTACATTCGAGCCTTTGAGGGAACAGCCTTAACTAGGCCAAAACAACTTTTACAAGTAAGTTGAATACAAATATAAATAACTCTCACAGAGAGGATAAAAATTAAGCTTAATATAGAAATACTTTTTAAAAGAAAGTGTCAGACGCTGAGTTCAGTTCTTGTAGTCCAGAGGCTTGGCTCGAAACTTGATTACTCACAGAAGCAGTGCTTTCAGAGTATTGACTCTTTGTAGTGTATAGCAACAGTGCTTGTTCTCAGTAAATGAAGCAATATTCTCTTGTAGAGTTTCGGCAGTTTCTTCAATGGATACCTTGGGGTATTTATAGGAGTTATAAAGGATATTACCGTTACGGTAAAAATGGCTCCTTTCCATTGAGTGAGGTGATTTCAAAAAACTGTCTCTTTCTTCCTTTCAAGAGAATATCTCAGTAGTACACATTACCGTTTTCGTACTACCTTGCTTTTCACAATTGCTTGTACGATTTTTGTCTTTTAGCTAAATGTGTCACCTTTGATACCTCGTACAACAATTTTAGCGCATTACCGATCAAATTCAATCCGTTCAAACTTCTCGAGAGGAAGAGCAACTACGTGACCAACACGTGATTTATAATGAAGTTGGACGCTTGCTCGAGCGGAAGATCGGACGCTCATAGCAAATGGATAAGACTAGTGTCACAAGAAGTTAATTCCAGACGCTCACGAGGACAATATACTAGGATGAGCCGGATGCTGACACATGGAGTGTATCCTTCTCTTGAGAGCTTCTTCCTTCTTGTTTAAGTGGCTTAGAAATATATGTAATATTAGTATCTGCACACTTCAAGAATTGTTAGAACATAAATTGTTCTCTTGTGAATATTTTGTTATCATCAAAATTAATGAGGGTCTAAACTTCTCAATCGTTTAGGTTCCAACAAATAATTCTTACAAAACACAATGCAGTAGTAGCATTACAAAATCATAACATATCAAATGTCAAATATATGATAAATTCAAATACAATTTAAATTGAAACCTATTTGAGATGATCACTAAAATCATCACTATCATCATCATTTTCATTGTTGTAATTTTGGGGCGATGAGGGTGGACGAGAAGATGATGCAGCAAATCCAAGATGTTCCATTAAAACAGTAACTTGTCTTCTGATCTCAGTTAACTCTTGTCTCATTTCCATCTTTTCTTGCTCATGTTTTTGGAGTTGTCTTTGGAGGGATTCATTCAATGCATGAATTTGGCTCTTTAGAGCATTAACCTCCTCTAAATCTGGCTTCTTTGTTTTACTTGTTGAAGATGAAATGAGTGTTTTTGTTACAGGGCCCAAACCAAAGACACTCCCTTTCTTCTTACCAACTGTATCTACCCATATATCCAAGTCGGATGGCATCTCAATGGATGTTGACTATCAGCTCCATCTTCTCCCAGAGCAACTGTTGAATTCTGAGAAGATAATTCAATCTTTTTTCTTTGTTGAAGTTTATCCTACATAAATGGTATACAACATTCAATCTCAATAAAATAAGGAAGGATATTCAATCTAGCAAATATTTACCTTACAAGATCAAAAGTGATGTACTTCAACAAACAAAAACCAACAAATAAGAAGATCTAAAAATGACATATTCCTTAGGAAGTAAGCTGACGACTCCAAAAAAGACTACAATTCAATAACAGAATTTCAATTACCATAGGGGATATTTTAAATACATGGGTCAATCACTATTTATTAATGGCATAGAAATGTTGCAACCAACATTAACACTCCAGCATTCGAAACCTTTCTCCTTTTATTTTATAAATATGCTGCACTTAAACAATCAACCATTAATTTAGTATGAAACTAGTAATAAAATTACCCACATTACATATTTTGTCTCGTTGGGAAAAAAAAAACCCTTCGATTTCTTTAATGTTGCACAATTCCTCCTTCAATTATATATAATCTATTTTTTACAATTAGACCTTCTCCACTGCAAGAAAAATTTAAAATTATTAAACATTTAAAGGATAAAATTTTTCAAAGAGCCATATAATATAATAAGATAATAAAAATAAAATAAATATAATTTCACATTTTCAAAATAATTTTAAAATTGTTGCAGTAAAAAACAGTCATATAAACCACTAAGAAGATAGAATAAAATCAATTTATTAAGTTTAATTTCTTGAGATATAAATAATATAAAGAATCAAGTTTAATTTTCTTAAAATGTGGATATTAGTATCTATGTTTAAATTTACCATTGTTGGGTTTTTTATATTTTTATTTTTATTTTTATTTTTTGAGTGTAACAAGTGCCTTTGACCACACTTGTTCCTAAAACCTTAAAGTAATAGGTTCATAAGTCTAGCATCTTATATATTCTTTATTTTGTTTATTATTAGGCGATGTGAAATTATCTCACAATTGAATACCCAACAACCAATAACAAAAATGTGTGTATGGTAATAAAAAAAATTAAAGATGTGTGTATGTCTATGTGTGTAATTCCATGAGTGATTTAACTATTTTTAGAGAAGTACGTCGAAACACTAATGTTATGTTTGGTATGTAAGAAAGTGGGAGGAAAGAAAGTGGAGGGAAAGAAAGCTTATTGGTTAAAGTGTAAAATTGATGATGTGTTATATTATTATTGGTATGTCACATTTATTAATGCATTTTTTTCACACTTTACGAAAAACTTTCCTTCCCCCCTATTTTCTTTCCTCTCTCCCAAACAGACCTAAGTCTTTTCTAATTAAAATCTTTTGTGTATCAAGAAACACATATCTAAACAAGCACTTAATTCATTGACAAACTTTTACCGTGTTACACCTGAAGAGATCTGATCAATTTAGCATTTTGTCGTACCAAAGTTGTGAATTAGTGAAATGACAAATTCAGCAATATATTAGGAGAATAATTTGCAATAAATCAACACACACTCGATATAGGTTCAAAGAGAAAAAGTTTAACTAGAGTCAGACCAATATGGACAGTAATTTTTTGCGCAAGTATGATCAAATTGTGTAGGTAGGTGTAACACCCCGTTTTCGGAACGCTACGGTCTAACCCAATCTGAATGCAGAAGATAATTTTAATGCTGGTATGCTTTCGGTAAAAGGTACTCTTCTGTTTTCGAAATGGAAAAGTATGAGTAAATTTTTTTTCTTCTTCTTTCCTTTGGAACCTTTTTCGAAAATGAAACTTGCAGAGTACTACGTTTTCTAAATGATGAGTAGCAAATCTTTCAACCCACACCGAAAAACAACACATCATATTGAATGAAATATCATACAATAACAAGGTACCATAATCATTTCGCATTGAGGCGAGATTTCCTGAAAAGTTTAACTACAAGGCAATAGGTAATTACGTAAATAAACAAAATCATGCTCCACCAACAGGTCGAGAGACAAGACAATACCCTAAGTTGGTTAGCATCTACGACTCTTATTGAAAAACCGTTCAGCAAGGTCAGAACTAGAGCACATGGAGGAATCTTCCTCCACTGACCCATCCTCAACCACTCCTGAGAAGGACGAAACTGCGGCAGCAATAGAAACTCCATCTGGTGGCGACATCCATAGGAATGTCCAATTCAACAATGCAAGGGTAAATTCCTTGTGCACGAGTTTATCATAGGCTAGTCGTGCAAACAATATATATATATATATAGTACAACAACATGCTTTAGATAAATATAAAGCCTAATAAACCACACACATCATCATGGCATATCAAGGAATCCTTTAATTGCTAATGCACTTGATAATCAACTTCGATTTCTGACGTCTCTCGCATCCCATAAGTAAAACCACTGTGTTTCTCTTTGAAAAGATGGAGGGAACTCAAAGCTTGAGCACCACGATGAGAATTTCATACTACTCAGTGTAATGCTTGGGCATTCCTCATCACTCAGTAAACTGAGACGATGAGAGCATACCACTTAGAGTTCAAACACAGGACACTAGGTCCAAGTGTTTAACTGCAGAACGCTAGTCCCAATCTTAGATCGAAACTCTAGGCATGTAATGCAGAACACTAGGCTCAATTCTTAGCTTATGACACTAGGCACGCAATACGAAATGCTAAGTCCAATCCTTAATCAAGTAAATACGCACACAAGAAGGACGTCAAGTCCCAGTACAGGACACATGGCCCATATGCTCAGTAGGAACGCTAAGCTCCCCAATTTTACTCTTTAGAAATTTGGATCTTTGGATTCTTTAAAATCCCTTTCGAAGAATGGTCATTGGGACATTTTTGAATCTTTTCGAAATTCATTATCTAAACGTCTAGTTTCTAGAAAACTTTGTGATTAAATTTCCTTAATCGTCTTTAGAGTTCGAAACTTCTTTCTCACTTACTAGTTTGTTTTCTTTTTAAAAGAAACCTCTTAGACAACGTCTAACTCTCTGATCCATAAAGCATTTTTGTACGCCAACTCATTGTAGAAAGATTCCTTTAGTTTACCTTGAAAAATTTTCTCTGCTCTTGAAATCGCATCAGACTTACCATTGTAAGTCGTCAAACCAATTAAAATTGATTATCGCATTAACAATTAATTCAAAAACAATATGCAACTGAATCATAATCAACATAGATTATCAAACCAACAGTACAAAACAATATTACCACGCAGGGCTAAATCAATCTCAACCAATTCAAACCACAAGTAATAATACTACACTTATTATTATTCAACCAATCAATTCAATCAAATCACACAACAAACAAGGCGAAAAGCCTAAACTCATTATGTAGAAATTTCTCTTACCTCGCGTGCTTTCCAAAACAGGGTAATATCAAGTCTCGCCGAACCGGTCGTCGCTCGAACCTCTAGATAATGATGATGATGCGCAAGAAGAAGAAGGAGAAGGAAGGAGAAGTTCCAAGCTTTAACTCCAACAAAACCCACAAAGGATCAAGGCTTTCTTTCTAATTTTTTTCTCAAGTTTTCATCAATGGTTACAATGAGTGAATTGATCCTTATATAGGGGAGGGAGGCCACGGTTTTCAAGGGAGAGGAAGAGAATAAATTTGTTCAATTTCATTACAAACTAACTAATTAGTTAGAAACTAACTAAGCTAACTACCTACCATTTACTTCCTAAACCAACACTACAACATTTTTTGCTTATGGCAACACTTTGTTTACCAACAGGTGTAAAAATGTTGCCTAAAAATGCATCAGACAACATATTATGACTGTTGCTATAAAATGTACGCCTATTGCAACACTCCTTTTGCAATATTGAATAAGTGTTCCCTAAAGTCCATCAGGGAACAATTTTAAACCGTTAGGATGACAATTTTTCAGCAACACTCATTAACTGTTCTCTTCACTTTAATTGGGAACAGTTGTAGACCGTTACATTATTTTTTACAAGACACTACATTTATCCCATTGTTGCCTTTGAATTTTTTTTTTGGCGCATGCCATTGAATTAATTAAGTTTTATATCCCCATAAAAAAAAAAAGTTTCATATCATTCCACATTTTCGGACCCCTACTCAACCTAAAATAAGCCATGTGCTAGGGCTCACACGAAGCAAAGAGGTGGGCGCTGGAGAAGAAATTGTAGAGTGGGGTTAATATTGAAAGCAGTGTTCATAAGGTTTGTTTGCGATGGATCTTCGAACGGATGCGGGGCTCACGACAGTGGAGGATCGTGGTGGTGAAGATCTGGTTTGCGGTGAAGGTCTTAGGTGGCGTGATGTAATGATTTCTGGCGTGGTGGTGGGAGCTCGAGGGCTTCGTTTAGCACCGGGAAAGAGCCGTCCTTGTTTAGGGTCTTTAGAGGAATGAGGCCACGAGAGAGGGGCGGTGAACGAGCTGGAGATTTTGCTCGTCTCTCCCCTGCAGTGTTCGCTAATTTCTCAATCTCCAGGTGTGTATCCCTAACCTCCATAACTCTGAGGAAGCTATCTTTGGTGCATATTACAGCAGTTGGATGAGAATAGAGTGTTTCGAGTAGTTTGGTCGATATTAAATGCTATAAATTTGTTAGAAGTTGAAGTGGAGTATGCTTAGTGTATATCTCGAGTTGATGCGTATGTATTGTGGAAGTCTTGCTTGTGTTGAGATTATAATATTGTGTGCCTATAAGGTGTTTGATAAAAGTCCTCAACTATTGATATCTATGTTATACTTGATTCTTCATGAAATTTTTATGGCTGTTGAGTTAAACTTAGATATATTCATGATACTGGGTGTTTGAATATTGCAATTTGAAATTGCTGAGTGTTTTGAATAGTCTTGGGTTAGGTTTAATTATGCACGCTAAAAAACCTAAATGAGAGACACTTTGTTGTCTTTCAGTGAGTAATGACATAACTGTTGTAGGCGAGTGTTAGGGAGAATGTGGTGGTTGGAATGCACCATTGTCAAGGAGCTTCATTCTATCCATTTCTCTATAAAGAAAGCCTCTCAACCGGTCAAGGAAATCGGTAGGCATGCTAATTTCTTCAAAATCCACATCATTTTGTGTCCATATAGTTACTATGTGAATCATTCATTGATAAACTTACTGACATTTTTACAATAGGTTGCTACTGACAAGTCTATTATGGAGTTACTTTTGCCTCAGTTTCATTAATAAACTTCTGATAGAGCTTGCATGACAATTCGCAGAGGAAGCATTTATGCTGCCTATGAAGCATAATATATTGATTTACTGATAACCGTGAAAAGACCTCCTATGTTCAATTCTTCATGAGACAGAGCTTTTCATGGCCTTTATAGATTTATTGCTTCTAATTTACATATTTTGATTATGTTGTGTGCTAATCTTTTGGTGGCCTTTACTAATTAACCATGAGAAAGACCTCCTGTCTCCAATCTTTTGTCTGATAAAAACCTTACTTAATGAAAAGTAGAGGTTCTTTACAAGTTCCTTTTTGTAGTTTTGTTTTGCTAAAAATTTGTAGAAATACCAAAGAAGCTTAGGTTTTCAAATTGAGAAAACTCTAGTTTTTGTTAATCAACATTAAGGAACTCTGTTTCGGATAGTTGATTCTTTTTAACTTGCCTTTGAGCTGTGTACTCTTGGAAACTTGTGAGGGGGTTGCATGCCATATCTTTTTATGCAAGATTTTGTCAAGTTAACACTTATTCATATTCATTATTATTTACATAGCATATATTCTATTTATGGATTGTTTTTGTTTACACTTCTCTTTACATTTTTTTGAAGGAGAATTTACCTAGCTGGTAGCAGCTTGATCAGTGCTGCCATTGAAGCTCCCTAAATCACTTCCAAGATCTCATTAGGTAAAATTACTAATATGTTTTTGCATGATCTGTTTCTTTTTTAAGTCAATTGGATCTTTTGCTTTTAATTTTCAACTATACTCTATATATTTATTGCTTTTAACCTTATGCCTTGATGGGCCCTTGCTAGATACGGGTGTGATGAATCTAAACAAGCCTAAGGTGTGGAGGGTGTATGTTAGGAAGAGAAGTGGTGTGGGAAGGAGTGTCATTAGTCCACTACGGATCGAAGGTGGGGTGAAGTTACTTGGATATCATTTTGATATCTATTAATAATACATCTATGAGTCATTGTTTGAGTAACTTTTCAGGCAAGGTAGACAAGAGCGAGATCCTACATAGGAGGCGGGAGGGGTCATAGGAGCGTAAGAGCGGGGTTCGTAGCAAGGTTCGTAAGCTCCTACCAAATTCTCAAACTAGTATATATATGCATATAAAAACATATGTAGGAATATAAAAACCATAAATAAGTGAAAAAAACTTCAAAACACCACAAATACTTAATAAACTTTGAAGTCATACACAAACATAAGTGCCACAAACATAAGTCATACACAAGATAAGTGCCATAAAGGCTTAAATAGTGTCCTGGTGATTGGACAGCCACATATGCATTCTTCCACATCAACACATGTTCCAAATTTTAAGAAGGTAACTATTATACATAACTTACAAATTTATCGTTTTTACATTATTCAAAAGTTTTGGTCTTATTTTTCATTCTTTTGTGTAGAATGATCTCATTGGACAAGATGCAAATGACGAGGAGATGCAAGATTTTGTGAAGGAGTTCCAAGATGACGATTTGGATTTTAGTTAACAGCGAGCAGATGCAAGATTTTATGGAGGAGTTCCACGCATATGGGTTTCAGTTCTCACTAGATATTTGTTTTGGTTGTGTTTTTTTGTTAGCCTCATGCTTCAAAATGTTAGATCTGGTCAAACTATGATGTTATTTTGTTTATGATTTGGATTGACGTTTAAACTAATTTGTTGTTTAACTACTATTACATAACATATATTATGTGACACTTGATCCATTTATTATTTATGAATCATCTTTGAAAATTTAAATTTGGATGCGAATTGAATATGGAATCAATTTATGATTTTATTTGTAAACTTGTGGAATATAATATTAAGGCAAAATAGTTTTTTAATTTGATAGCGTTATTTTAAATTTTTTGAAATTAAAATAAAATTAAGATTGCAGTTGTAAAATGTTGTCTTTAGTCGTTTAGGCTACAGTTATCAACTAACTCGAAATAGGGTTATGCTTACATGTTAAAACTGTACCCAATACTATGTACAAACAGTTAAAAAATGTTGTCTATAAGCGATAGTTACAGTGTTAAAATGTTGCGTTTTATAGTTTAGGAAACAGTTGTGACCTGTAGTTAAGTTAAACAACATTTTCTGACTGTTGCGTTAGGTTAGCGTGATAACTGTTGCCTATTCGTAACAACAGGCAACAGTTTTTTGAAGTGTGGCCAAAAGGTATGAAAAAATGTTGCCTAAACAATAGGTAACGCTCATACAGACTACTCCCGAAAACTGTTGCCTATACGTTTAGGCAACATTTTTTAGAGTTTTGCCTACACTTTTCAACTGTTGCCAAAAAGCAAAAATGTTGTAGTGCAATCAAAATGCTCCCTTGAAAAATGGTGGGCTACAAGCACATGGCTTGTCCCTCATTGGTCTAACACATAGTCGTCATCTTGCATGACAAGTTTCGTCTTTAAAATATCTCGGTATCGCGTTACCGATTAATCGGGTGCGCGATTAGTCGCGTACATTTGATTTTCTCGTACCGATTTCAAATAAACGCTACACAAAATATACTATTATATTTTCTTGCGTCTAAAAATCACCAAATAAATTTTAATCACTCACAAACTATTCAAAGAACTCTCATTTCGAATTTTGTCGAAATCGGGTCCCGTTAGGGTTTTTTGTCGGGTAAAATTTTACCTGAGGGTTCAAGTGCGGCGAAACTTCGAAAATATTTTCGTCGAAAATTTAATCATGGCTTAACAACAATATTTAAGCCTCAAATAAATTTATCTCTTGATTTAATATAATCACTGGAATTAAAAATAAAATACATAAAATACGTGTAATCGCATCTATCAGACAAGCCTACAGACAGTTTGTCGGTGATTTTAAAGAGTTATAAAGTCATAAATCCCGGGGATTAAAAAATATTATCCCTAAGGAATATTTTTCTTAGTATTTCTCATACTATAATGAAGACATAAATAATTTTTCCAAAATATAAAGTATTGTTTTCTAGATGTTGTTAATATATACGACGCGTAAAATACTCTACATCCTTTGGAAACATTTCAATTAAATCTCTTTAAGTAGAAAATTTACACAAAGCATACTTTGGTAAACATAGTCAATTTAAATTGACTTTGATTTCGTATTTCAAGATTAGTTCATATTAAAAACAGTATACGTCTACACTGTCTGTCAATCTGAATTAATACCAAAACTACAAATTTGTCTAAAACAAGTCATTACAGTTCTTCATACTCTTCACAAGTCATCGAGATGATTAGTCTCTATGACTTATTCCCAAATAGTCGAAAACTATAATGATAAAAGAATTTTCATAAAAAGTAGGGTATTACAATAGGATTGCTGATAGTTTTGTTAAGACAAGTCTGCTATCACTTCTTAATTTCTTGTTGTAGTAGTTAAATGTCAATTGTATGAATGACAAAAAAGTTGATAACTGAGAACGAAATAGTTGCCACATGAAATAGTTGCCCAAAATTGTTACAACAACAAAGGAACTATTTTCTGTAACTAGTCAAGTTCAGTTAATCTCATCAAGCTCCCGTCTGAGTATTTTCGAGTAACTGATGTGCTATTTTCAACTTGCCACAAATGTGAAACTCGTGCTCAAATAATGTGTCTCAAGCTTAAGCTGATAAATGAATACCCTTTTTTTCAAGCATTAATTTTACTTTCTCATAGGCATCATTCATCTAGTTGACATTCCTTACGCAGCTGCTTCTATAACTTGCTGGTTCTCCAATTTTCTTTCCAACTTAAAGTGTGACACCCTCTACCCCACATATTGATATTAAAAAGAAATTCAATAGAATTGATATGAATAAAATTTAAGACCAAATAAAAATATTTTAATCAAAAGGGTAGAGTCATTACACTCATATCATATCATGCGAAAAGAAAACATGGTTAGAAACATTTACAATCAAAGCCTAAATAAGCCAAATACCTTGGTGTAACTAGTATCTCAGAGCTCACCCCTAAATAATTACATCAGTAATCAACAGCTAGTCTAATTAATTCAACCAACATTGAACAGAAGTCCTAATCTACGTGGTGATCACATCTAGCCAATTACTCCTTAGCTATAACATCGTCTTCACCTACAAGGTCATCATCTAAACATACACAATGGTGTATGAGTAGCCACAGTAAAGGGCTTAGAAATCACATACAAGAATAATATTTAACAGCAAAGGAATTAACTTAAGCAATGCGCATGACTAATCGTCAACCATTAAACAACATATATCACGCACGACAAGAATGCATAACTCCATGAGTACATATGCAATCCTAAGACCAAGTCTACTACGCAATGCATGTGGATCCAACTAACTCAGGCAAGCGAGTGAAGGTGCTCCCGTCACTCTTGAGTACAAATAGTGTCTAGTCAGGATGAGTCAGCTTATCAACATGGGGCGCCCCAGCAGCGGTAGCTATCCACTGTCTTTACGTAAGACCCCCAACCAAACTTGATCCGCGAGGCCAGGTACCTGCCCATCATGGTTGTCAATAAAATCGTATCCACGTTGCTTACCGCCAGTAACAACAACAACACGACACCTTAGGATGCATGAACACAAAACCAAACAAGGTGTCTAATAACAACATCGTATCAACAACGCTAATCAACTTATCCAGTGATTGGTAACAACATCAATGATGTACCACTTGTCAATACGTCGCGACAAGCTTCCTACAACACCAATCAACTTATCAAGTGATCAGTATTAACAACATCATCACGGTACCACTCGTCAGTATGTCGACAAGCTTCCCACAGCCTTGGAACAATTCCAAGAAATCACCCTAACCCACGACACTAAGTTTTAAGCTATCTTCCCCTAACTACTCTACCTTTTACTCATGTGATTAATCTCAATTAAATTCATTCATGTTAGCTCATCTCTTAAGATACCTTTTTTTAACCTCAAATACTCTTAATATGCAAGATAGGACACTGCCCTAAGCCAGAACGAACCAAAACGCACGAGAACACAGCATCAGCAGGCTGCCTAGTGGGCGTCTGGCAAGGTGGGCACCCTACGCCTCACCTCTGTCTCTCAATCTTGTTCAATTTTTTTAATTGTGGTCCCCACGCATTCGGGGACGACCGGACATACCGTACTACTATTAAATAATTATAGAACACTAATCCAAAGGGTTTAAGTCATTATCTAACTCCTATGGAATTTAAAAATTCAATTAGTGATTCTTTAACATTTCCTGTTAACACTTAGTCATTTTTCCTACTAGTTTTTCTGCATAAAATCCTCTAAATCATTCATTTCCACTTGTTTCTTCTCTTACTCACTCAAGGTAACTACCCAATGAAGTCCATCACCAATCCTAGTCATTAAGACTTACTCTAGGCCTTGACTTAGACAATTAACTCATACATTCATTCTCATCAATTTATGCATAATCAACCTTCACTACTCATGAACAATAACAAGCAATCATACAACCAACATGTCAACCAAACCATGACAACAATCAACACATCAACATAAACATTGATCATTGAAATAACACATAACCATGACATCAACACTCATTTCAATCACATAATTGACTAGCATTCCTATCAGGACAACCAACATGTTAACAATTCACAACATGATAATTAACACATTCAATTCTTAACATGGCAAATGAACACATAATTAATTCACATAATTAACATAAAGACATCCTAATTAATTCTACAATCATGGCAATGTCACAAATGTAAATTTTTCCACCACGGTGGCGGTGGTACTCAAACACGCACAACCGCGCCAAGCGTAGAGACCATGAGACGTCCCTATTGCTAAATCAATTTCATAAGCTCACTAATCAAGTATCATTCTACCTCCTTACCTCGATAAAGAAGTTCGCAGTATCAACAAAAGCGAATGAAATTTGCTTATAGCGACAGATTTGGGCACCGAACGAGCAAGAATAAAATTTATGGGTCGTACAGAGAGCGAAATGCGGCTGAAAAATATAACAATTAGTATAACATATATTTTTTTTGGAATTTTTAAGGTTAAAACGAAATCAAAAGGAAGCAAAAAGAGTGACCAGAAAACGCCTTACCGAGACAACAAGGTTACGGGGGTCCGACATCAACTTTATCGAAACGAGAGAACGAGTAGTGGTTCCCGAAGGTTTCGACGCGAGGAATCCATAAATGACGTCTGTTTTTTCCAACCAACAACCATGGTGGCCGAAAAATGGAAATTACAGCCCGCCCATCGAAAAAGACGCGATGAATAGGGCTGTATTTGATCGAACGGAGGCCGGAAACGGATTCTATGGTTGATTTCGAGTGAGAGGGTGAAGTTTGGTGCCGAGCTGCAGTCTAGAGTGAGAGAACGAGAAGAGAGAATTTGGAGGCAAGGGTGTCGTTCTTTTTTTTTTTTTTTTCACAGGCGTACGTGAGTTAGAAGATGATGAATAGTAACCATTATTTAGTGACTCTGGGGTGCGCTAGTGGATATGAGGTGCAGGAAGTAAGTTTTTTTTTTAAAAAAAAAAAATCATGGGCTGTTATGTCAGTCCCACCCAAGTCCATTTCCAACCCCCCTTTTTTTCTTTTTTTACACTTCCCTCTCATCAAAAAAATCATTTCTTTACTCTTATTTAATATCAAACTCATTCCCACACTCTCATAAAAATAAAACAATTATTCCAAAATATTTATAATACTCAAGGCTAATATTTTATAAATAATAAAATATCAATTAAAATTTCTAATTACTAAGGCAAATACACACAAAATTGCTAATATATGCACACATGTATACACATATATTAATAATATAATTGGGGTGTTACATAAGGCACACATCTAACTGATCATGTTCTCTCAAAAGACTGTCTACTAATTAAATTATAAGTGTGAAAATGTGGAATCCATCCAAAACCCAACATATTTCCATCAACAAGTCATAAGCAGCTTTCCAATTCTTACACTCACCATGAGCATGTATATATGTATCAAAGCAATGTAGGTTAAACTATCTGGCAGACATCTTTTCTTGTTCATGATTTTAAAGACCCCCCAGTAGCATGGTCCAATTTACACAACATGGATATGACAGAATTGTAAACAGCCAACTACTGAACATTGTAGCAGATGAGGACATTGAGGAAATGTTCTTAATCTTTGACCAATGCTCCCAGATAAACTTCATTCACCTCCACACTAACGTGGAAGACACCCCTGTAGACCAGTGGTTGTATGATAATCTTCATGCCATAGAAGCTTTGCTTGATCAAAGCATGAACCTTGAAGACCATAACCCATAAAACCCGAATGCAGACCATACCCCAAAAGATCCAAATGTAGACGATACCCAGAAGATTCAAATGCAGACATCATGAGAGAGATCATGGAAGAAAAACAAAATTCTTCCAACGAGCCCTGGTGGTATAGAATGTATGGAAGTGTCACCTCAAAGGAATGGGGACAGTACAATCTGTCTCCTGACCAAAACTATCGCTAAATTTTAGCTTTTATTTTTTATTCAGCTTACTATCATGCTGTATCGTTATCATGTTGTATCCATGCTGGTTTCAATATTTATATTATGTTTTTAATTTACATTTTTTATTTTAATTAATTATAATGAATATTGTTAATTATTAGGTTAGTAATATTTTTGAATTAAGTTTTGTAAACAAAAATTTAATTACTTATTTAATTGTTTTTTGTTAATGGAATATTATTAACTTAATCAATCAACAATTAATTTAATTAAAAACCAGGCCCTGGGTTTTCTTCATTGTAGGCAATGTCATCATACATGAAAACAATGATGTTTCCATCTTCAAGACCACCACTTTTTAATATCTGGTAGGCATGACAAACATTAGCCTGGTGCCTGTAATTATCGTAACCTTTAGCACCAGCAACTAGTAAGGCCCATTTCTTCCCTCCTTCGAGCTTACCTTCTCCATGTCCATGAACCTCGAGTGACAGTTGGTTGTGCACAGAACGCACACCCTTTGACATTGTCACCGTCACATTCATCCGTATTGTGGCTATTAGTGCAACTGTGATGTAATATTCCTACTATATGATTTTAATCAGGGGAAAAAATTCTTTAAATTGTCTATTAATATGATATCGCTACTATAATATTGTTTACTATAAATTAATAACTTTATATTTAAATATAAAAGAAAACATTATTCTTAAATATAGTATTTTTGGTATAGTACAAAAAAATAAAATAATATTTAGGTATTTTTCACTTGTTATAGGAAAATTGAATATAATCACATTAAAATGTTTACACAATTTAAAATAAATTAATAAAATCCATTTGCCACCTGAATAAATCGAGAAAGGAAATAACTTCACCAAAAAAAAATCGAGAAAGGAAATATAATTAATTTCTTTAATTTTTTCACTCAGCTTTCTTTATTGCATATATATATATAGATTTTCCATCCCTGCCATGATCAGTACACCTCCACGTTTTTTGAAAGAATTATTAGTTTGATTTACTCTCACTAAGCTAGAGAGAAAACTTCCTTCTCACTCAGAGAGAAAACTTAATTCTATTCTTTCCACAATATATATATATATATATATATATATAAGGACCGGGTGTCGTGCTTTCAAGTCTACCCTTGTATTTTTTCTCATTTTATAAAGCCCCCAAAAAAGTACTACAAACCTTGTGTTCAATTCAGAGGAACTTTCTTTGGGGTGGTAAGGATGATTCCAAAAAGATGTGTTGGGTGAGTTGGTCTGATGTCTGCAAACCCAAAGAAGATGGTGGCCTGGGGATCTTTAATCTAAGTTTGTTAGTAAAATGGAAGTGGAAATGCCTTGTGGACACAAAAGCGGTTTGGTTTGATCTCCTAACTCGAAAGTATGGTTCGCTTTCGAGAGCTTTGTTTGATGAAGGGGATTTCTCGCAGCATCATTCTATATGGTGGAGGGATATTTTGTCGGTTAAAATGGACTGGTTTCATAATGCCGTGGGGATTAAGATGGGGGATGGTAATATGGCTAGATTTTGGGATGACAGGTGGTTGGGCCCTGGTACTCTGAAAGAAATGTTCCCCAGATTATTTTACTTGTCAGATAAAAAAGAAGGTACCGTGGCCTCCTGCGGTGAACGGGTTGATGACAGGTGGGTGTGGAGGGTCACATGGCGTAGGAGACTGTTGGCCTGGGAAGAAGAACAGGTGTCGGAATTTAATGCTATGATAAATGGTTGGACGCCAACATTTGATGTGCATGATAAATGGCGGTGGAAACTTGATCCACAAAACGGCTTCTCGGTGCGAAATGCCTACGGTGCTCTACTCAGAGATGGGGGTTTGCAGGTAAATGGGCTGGAGGATAATTTATTAAAGGCGTACAGGTACTTATGGAGGACAGCTATCCCTTCGAAAGTCATTTTCTTGGTTTGGAGACTTTTGCGGAATAGAATTGCAACGAGAGACTTACTTATTCACAGGGGGGTTATTTCAGGTACGCATAATTCTTGTTGCGTTCTGTGCTTTTGTGAGGATGAAACTTTGGGCCATTTATTCTTCTCTTGTTCATTTGCCAACAATGTGTGGAATGCTATATATGGGTGGCTTGGCTGGTGCGGTGCGTGGCACTGGAACCCAGTTGACAATTTTCTACAATTTGCTAACGGTTTTCGTGGTAAGCAATTTAAGAAAACAAAACATTTGATATGGTGTGCTGTGATTTGGTGTCTGTGGGGTTTGAGAAATAAAATTCTGTTTAAAGATGGTTTGGCTGAATTTTCTGGTTTAATTGCTCAAATCAAACAAGTTTCCTGGAACTGGTATATGGCTAGAGAAGGTAAAGGCAGCTCTTGGCAATTTTGGTGCGTGAATCCGATGGGGTGCCTTTAATTGTTGCGGTAGAGAGAATATCGATATGGATACTGTTACGGTTTTGCTGTTTGGGATGATTTTCAATCACTGTGTTATGGTTTTAGTATAGTTATAGGTGGGCATGGGGATATGTTTTCAATTATTTGGGTGGAGCCTGTTTGCCAATGGGGTGCCGTTTTTCTTTCTTTCATGGCCAATGTGATGTTTCTTGGGTGGTTTGGACAATTTATAGGGACGTGGGGCTGATACCTGCAGAGGGAGGTGCTTGGCCTATTCAATAATTGTTTATGGTGTTGTGCGGATCAAGTTGTGGAGATGGGTGCTGGATGCATGTGGCTGTCTGAGTATGGGTGGCGCTTCCCAACTGATTAGAACTTTGGGGGGGCAGCTTGTTTTAATGTGGGAGATTCTGCAGGAAGTTTGTTATATTATCCTCATGCGGTTGTGTCGAAATGTAAAGTGCGTAGTAATGGGTTCTGTTGTTTAGCTGATTTCGTCATTGTGTGGGGTGGATTGTTGTACTATTTTTCCTCTCTTGGTCTTTTTCCCACTGGGTTTTGGCCTTGAAAGGTTTTAATGAGGCACTTTCCTCCTCGAACACTTGTAAATATGGGTTCGGAGTACCCCTTGTACTCCAATTTAATATATTTTTTCGCTTATCAAAAAAATATATATATAAGGACCGGGTGTGGCGGAAAATTCATTCATGGGGAGGAAGATCGTTGTCAAGGGCAGGTAAAGAAATTATGATAAAATCAGTGTTGCAGGCGATCCCTACTTATTTCATGAGCATATTTCTTATACCATCTTCGCTAGGGGAAGAGATTCAAAAAATAATGAACTCTTTCTGGTGAGAAAATGGTGGAGAAAGGAACAAAGTGGATGTCCTGGGATAAGTTGTCTATGAGCAAGTCAAAAGGAAGCATGGGATTTAGGAATTTATATGTTTTTAACATAGCTCTTTTGAGGAAACAAGATTGGAAATTGTTGACTCAACCGGATACTCTAGTAGCCAAAATATTTAAGGCTAAGTACTTCCCTAATTGTGATCTTTTGGAAGCCAAAAAGGGATCTAATTCAAGCTTTGTTTGGAGGAGCATCCATGAAGCCAGCAAAATATTGCATAATGGGATACGGTGGAAAATAGGCACTGGAAGTAACATTTGGGCTTTTGATCATATTTGGACTCACGAAGGAAAGCAAGTTGGGCCGCTGAATCCAATGTTTGCAAACTATGTGCTACGGGTTAGTGACCTCCTACAACCGGGCCTCAAAGAATGGGATCAGGAGAAGCTTCTTCAATATTTAGATGAACGTTATGTTTCTGTAGTTCTAAAAACGACGTTGTTTGAAGCAGTTCGCAAGGATGAGCCGATTTGGTGGTCGGACAACCAGGGGAAAGTACACAGTTCGCTCGGTGTACAAGTTCTACTTGGATACACTGTTGGAGACAGATCATCTAACCATGGATGGAAACTGGGTGAAGCTCTGGAAATTGAAAGTGCCCCCAAAGGTTAAAAATTTTCTGTGTCATGCGTGTAGAAATTGCCTACCAACGTGAACGGATTTGCAACGAAGAGGGGTAGCGGTGGAGAACTGATGTCCGTGGTGTCAGTTGGAGAATGAAACAATGATGCATATACTGTTGGCTTGCCCGAAAATGACAGAAGTTTGGAGGAGATTGGATCTGTGGAATCAAATTGACCCTGTGCTAGATGGGAGATTTACTTTTGGAGAAATCTTCTTCAAATTGCTGGATCGGCTATTCGCAGAGGATCAACAAATGTGTGTAATGACTTTATGGAGTGCCTAGAGAAGCAGAAACCAGAAAATCAGGGAAGGAAATGATGAAAGTGTGGCAACCATTATACACAAGGGTAAGGTGCTGCTCGATGAGTGGTGGAATGCTAGGACACACAATCTGGGTAGGACAACAAATAACTGTGTGAATGACTCATTCTCTCGAGAGTTAAATCACGTGGCGATTGGTATCTGCTTAAGAGATGAGTTTGAAATGTTTATGAGTGCAAAAACTCAGTGGCTACAACCTATTGTTGAGGTTAAATTAGGTGAAGCTATTAGTTTACAAGTTGCAATTGATTGTGTTAAAGAGCTGGACTTCAAAGATGTAATTTTTGAGATGGACTCCAAATTAGTTGTTGATGAATTTAGGGGTGCTACTAGGAATGCAACTGAGTTTGGAGATATAGTAAGAGAATGTTATAGAAGGCTCACAACCCATTGTAACAACTCTCATATAGAGTTCACTAGGAGAAAGGTAAATATGATTGCTCATAGTTTGGCAAAGGCGGCCTTAAGCAATATCAACCCACAATTTTATCATGATATCCCAACAGGTATTGAATCTTTTATTATTAGTGAAATGAATTGAATGTTTTATGCCAAAAAAAATCCAATTTTTTTAAAAAAAAAGGTGAACAAAGGGATCTCATATCAAATTATTCTTGGATCTCAGAAATACAAACTTCTTACTTCACAAAAAGTTGACAATGCACAACAGATAAACGCCATGCCGGGGACATCAATATTTTAATTAAACTACTTTACTGGTACAATGCATGCTCTAATAAGTTTTACACACACGACAAGTTACTTTTTTTTTATAAGCTAACGAATTTATTTAAAAGAGTACTAGGGGTACTCTTTTACATATATAGAATAGAAAGTTACTGCAGCTTTACATATGAAAGTTCTTGCTTCCGCCTGATGCAAAGGCAATTTAAACCGGGTCAACTACCAACATATATAAGTAACTCACAAATTCAGATGGTTGTCATTTTGGAACCGTAAAGCAAATTTTCACTTACAAGAAGTTAATTAGAATCCCTCACTGTTCTATCTTCTCATTTCAATTCGGGAAGGGCAACCTGAAAAGACCAAACTACTTATTAACATAAATAATAATAAACTAAAGGTAAAATATATTTCTAGTCTCTATAAAATTAGTAAATTTTGATTTTGGTCTCTATAATTTTTTTTTTCATCGCCACAAAATTTGAAAATTACTGTTTTTGATCTGGTAAAAAGAGTAGATTTTGGTTTTAGTCCTTCTGAAATTTTTTTTATTTTGTTTTTTATCCTCTAAAATCTGAAATTATATATTGTTTTTTTGTCCCTAACATTCAGTTTAGGACAGCTAAATATAATTTATTTTACATCTCAATAAAATATTTTGGGAGTCACATGCTAACATGACACCACAAACATTATTGGGTGTCACCCGAGATGATAACATGATCTTATGTTCGACACATAAACAATTGATGGATGTCACATGGTGCTAGGACTAAAAATAATGATTTCGATTTTTGGAAGGATGAATATCAAAGAAAAAAGTATAGGAGCCAAAACTAAAATTTGTTCATTTTCTGAGGATAAAAACATATTTAATCTTAAACTAAATATATTGCAAATTTTTGTAATGGCGGTAAATAGTTAGTTAAGGGAGGGTACATAACACATTTTAGTTCTGCTTTAGTGGATACATGTCACAGATTTGAGTCCATATCCTTTGCAGTTGCAACGGTATAGTCACTACAGAGCCATTAGATTTAGAGAGAAAAAACAAAAAGTGAAAAACAATGTTTGATCCAACAGCTCTGCGGTGGTTGCACTCATGCTGCAGTGCTGCAGAGAATCTGTAGTGCACAAAATTGCTTACCCTAACTTAAGAGATGTGTCAGAGGAATCATCCTCAAGAGAAGGGCCACTATTGCAGCTGCATACGTTATTCATGGACTCTGATGAGACACCTTCCTGCATGTTAATATCCGAGTCCCCCATGATAGGACTTTTTCCCTTGCACAGCATAGCCATCTGGGACAAATTAAGCTAGCCACTTCTTTTAGCTTGGTAAAATCAAAGAAAAGAAACCTAAGTCATAAAAAAATAAAAATATGCAATGACATTCTTATTTCTCATACCTTTTGCTTTAAATGCTTGTTCTCATCTTCTAACTTGATTCCCTTTATTGGCACATGGTTAAAGAATGCAAAGAAAATTAAGAAAGCAAAATACTCAAAGAGTTCAGATGTGACTGTAAAACTAAAAACAAAGAAATTTTTGGCTCAAGTCATTATTTCACTAAATATATACTACATGATATCCCAAAATTAAAACATAATTAAGCTTTACGGTTTGTTTGGATTGACTTATGAAAAGTTTATTTGAGCTTATCTACCGAGATAAACACTTGTCAAAGTGTTTGTGAGAACTTATAAAAACAGCTTATAACATTTCCATAAGCTGTTTTCAGCTTATTTCAATAAGTTCTTCAAAATAGTTTATGAAAACAGCTTATAGTTTATATAAAAACAATTTGATTATATTTTCTCTTTAATTATAGAAATAGCTTATACATAAACACTTATATGATAAACACTTATCTTATAAGCACTTCATTAAGCTGTTTATCCCAAAAACAAAAACAAAAAACTGTTCTAGCTTGTGCTTTTGGGGTTATATGGAGGCACACAATTTGACCATGTACATAGATAGATCATGATAATGCTCATTGAAGGAGAATAATTAAAAGCCTGTTTTATCATATGAAAAAACACACGCACACATATACAAGAAGCTCATTCCTTAGAGGGTCAAGAGCAATATATACGAGATAGTATATGAATTTGATATTATTTTGATTAATATTAATATTATCAGATATACTGTTGAAAAAACCAATCAACAAACCTTTTCCTGAAGTGCACAAATCTCATCCATGATCCTCTTTTCCTGAAGGTAATGGTTACATTTTTTTCATTATAGCGTAAATTAATCAATGACAAACACCAAATTAATTAATCAAATGACCTTGTTTTTATATATATACCTTTATCTCAATCACATGCTTGAGTCCTGTTTCAAGTGCTTTCTCCAGTTCCTGCAAGCCCTCTATGTTCAACCCTTCAAAATCCTCACCTATCATCCCCCTGGTAAAAACACATAAATACAGAATTTAATTTACACACAAACCTAAGGCATTTTACTTTCTTTTCTATATTTTAGCTCTTTGTCACTTTAAGAAAATTGAGAAACCTTAGTTGTTGGGTTTTATCAGCAACTTCCTTAGGCAATATTTCAGCTGACTTGCTATTCTCTACCTGAAATGAACGATGGAACTGCCAATCATTGGTAAAGCTGTATCAACATTTTATGGAAGTTGAAAAGTATACAGCCTAACAGTAAATATTAAGTGGGGATCATAGTAAACAAGAAGCGAGAGCACAGAGAAAAGAGAAAGCCATAAAGGAGATGAATTTTGTTTATTGAGATGAAATGAATTATCTGAGTTAGTTACAACTGTGATTAGGTTTACATACAAAGACCAAAAGAACTGAGTCTATCCTATGTGGCATGAGTTAACTATAAACCGTCGTCTAATAGTGGATTTCATTAACTACACTATTTAGGTTAGTATTGGTAATGTCCCAGAATCTAAGCATGGTGTATTCTAGGTTTTCTTCTTATAGTAAAAGACTTGATTCCTTGCTAATAGCTAATAAGAGCCAATGCCAAGTGGCCTAAATCCCTTAACAATTGCTAACAGAATGGTGAGGTGCGGGAGGTGCACATGGGAATATTCTAACCGGCTAGAATTGCATATCTCCAGGTGTGATAACTGTATTTGACCCATAATCCTTTAAGCAGCCAGCTGTCCTTCTAATACATTGTTCTTTGCTTCTTTCATTTTCTCTGGGCCTAATTAAGTGCCTCTTGGATTCAAACAATTACTGCGTAGAAGGTGTTATAACAATTGATAAAGAACAATACAGGACCTGGTATATGTTAAGACTGAAATTCTGATTAGCGGCGTTCAAATCCAAAACAATTCAAAAAAAAAAAATTGCAAACCGATTAAAAAAGACAGCAAAACTGCAAAAAACCAAAAATTTTTGGATTTATCTGGATCACTTTTTCTATCAACCGTGCAACTCGGTTCGGTTTGCGGTTGGCTTACCTAGAACCGAACCAATCCAAATTGAACCGCATGTTGTTAAAAAAAGTAAATCGACTCTTTAAATAGTTACTAAACCGAAACCTAACCAAACCAAAATAAATGCACTCTTTAAATATTTATCAAAAAAATTAATTTTAAAAAAATTAACTCTTAATATGTAATTTGAAGTAATATAAATAATTAATTTGTAATGCTCGACAAAAGTAAAAACCGAATCATCTGATCCAATCCAAACCACATTTAATCGGGTCAGATTGGTTTAGATTTTTGTAAGGAAGTCATCCAAACCGAACCGAATCGCTTGTTGTTTTAATCTTTGGATCGGATGACTTTTTGCTTCAAAATCGAACCAAACTGCACCGCAAACACCCCCAATTCTAATGGTGTTAACCGAGTAGGCTGAATACGCTAACCGATTAGGTTATGAATCGATGTGTTAGCCGATTAGAATAAGTCCCTTGATCAATTAGACCCATGGAGACTGGTTAACCAGTTAGGTTTATTATGTTAACCGATTAGGTAGACAAATTGATGGGTAACCGATTAGACTATAAGCCCTAACTGATTAGGAAATCTCCCGTCGCTGTTTGACCAAGTTATAACGTGTTAGTTAGTGTTATTACGGCATAGTATCGTAATACTACCGTTGATGTTCCTATTTAACACTATTAGGTGTTAGATGATTCGTTTGAATCAAGAAGGATGGTTGGATTGGACGGTCGCTATCTGTCGTGCATCATACCATCATCATTGTTGGGGAACAATGATGCGCATTAGTGGAGGCCATGTTGGTTGTTATCCCGATCTTAGGGGTTTGATTCGGTGATGGGGGTTTTACATAAAGGTAGGGGCTAGCTACTCACTGTTGGGGACTCGTCGACAGAATCACTGTTGGGGACTCTTCCGAGCGATGCATTACCTAAGAAAAGGCAGAATATGTCCTCCCATTCATCTTTCCTGAGTAGTTGTTGTTGACGGATCCACATGCAATTTGTGTATGTGGTGTTAGCTTGCATTACTTCATCAGGCATATGAATTGAATGTCGTGAATTTAGTGCCTAATGGATATAACTGACTTGTGAGTTTGTACAATTATTTTGTTTATGTTATTTGTGACAGTTTACATGTATATATTGTTATTTCTTTTCGATTCTGTTATTTTATATATTATTGGGATGATTTCTCACCCATACATTGGTCATGTGGACCCGAGTAGATAAGGAGCTCATAGATGGTGAGTCTACTATGGATGAACAGCTAGCCGAGGAGTGACCTACTAGGACTTCTTTGCGCTAGCATGGATTGCTTTGGATGTTGCTACTTTATTACTTTTTTTTAGCTTTACCACATGATTTTATGTACTTACAATCATGTGATGCACGCTATCTCTTGTACAATGTATTTCCTTTTCATTTTTATTAATTGTTAGTTGATTGTTAATTTATCACATAAGGGGCAATGGGTGTCATGTTAGTTGGTATCAAAGCAGTTCAGTTCTATTTAGACCATAAAGTCGAGTCTTTAGAGCCACACCTACCTATCAGATCATTAGATTATCAATTTTGCTAGATATCTTAGCTGAGTAACATATTGAGTAACTTACTTTGGACAATGCAGATGGAAAACTCAGGAAGAAACAACTGCGTTATTTCTGATGCTCTGGCTAGGATTTGTGATGTTGTGGGTTGGAGCATGAACCGCAACACAGAGGTTAATGAGTTTGTTGGCTTGGACAAGTTCAAGAAGAACCACCCACCCGCTTTTGACCCGAATGATGCCCAAAATTGGCTCAGCGAGACGGAGAAGATCTTCAGTGCTATGGTATGCAATGACACAGAAGGTTACTTTTGCTACTTTTATGCTGATTGATGATGCAGAGCACTGGTGGGAGAATGGTCACCACCGCATGGAGGCTGAGGGTGCAATTATCGCTTTGTCATCTTTTAGAGAGGGGTTCTTAGAGAAATATTTTCCATCCGATCTACACAATAAGTAAATGGAGTTCATGTCATTGACTCAGGGAAGCATGAATGCTGAAGATTATGCCCAGAGATTTGATGAGTTGTCTTGGTATTATACAACATATCAACATTGTACAGATGATCACTCGAAGTGCATTAAGTTTGAGATCGGCCTGCGCCCAGAAATCTAGCAGGCTATTGCCTATTAGTAGTTTCGTGTTTTTCCTACTTTGGTTGATAAGTGCAAGATCTTCAAGGACATTTACAAGGAGAGAGTCGCTCAGTACAAGAATTCCCAAAAGTATGCGAAACAAAGCAAGGAAAAGCAATTTCTAGCTCCAATCAAGCAAGGCTTCAAGAACAACAACGGTAAGAAGTTTTCACCTATTGCAGGGAAGTCTACTGGAGGGAGTCCTTCTGGTCCTAGTACTATGAGATGTGGCAAGTATCGGAAGGGTCACTTCACCTGCGAGTGCAAGGAGAATGATGTTATCTGCTTCGAGAGTGTAAAGTCTGGGTCATCTGTCTTTGAAGGGTCACTAGGCTTGATGATGCCTTCAGCCAATATGTCTTTGATCATCTGGGTCATGACGGCTTTTTGACATTGTGGGTAATAGTAAGGCCTAACATGGACTGGAGAGGCACCAGGAATCAAACAAATATGATGGTCTTGGACTCTTTGCTGTGGTGGCCCTTGAGGAGTACTAAAAACAATGGTAAATTGTGACAATAGAGTAGTCAAGGTTGGGTATAAGGTGCTGACTACTGAGGGGGAGGATGAAGGGGCAGTAGAGACGGAAGGAAGGGTTCCATAGATGCTAGGGAAACCGTATTAACTGAATCAGTGGATTGGGTAAAGAGACATTGACAAATTTGTGAAAATGGGGCATAGGTACGTGTAATGGTAGTGTCTCCAGTAAGGGTGATGGGTTTGTGATTGTGGAAAAATTGTAAGGAAGTAAAGTTATAATCTGATAGGAAAGGGCCTAAGGTTTGGAGCCATTGTACCCTAACACAATGTCGTCCCATGTATAGGCAAGATGTAAAATGGTATATGGAACAACTCACTAGAGAGTGTAACTGCAACTATTTAAGCAATTGATAGATTCACCATTGCCAACGAGCACACGAAAAGGGGTGATGGCAACAATAGGAAGCTGAAGAAACTTATTGATGGGTGGCTGCAGAATATTATGTGAGCTACCAGAATCAATGAGTATTGTAACCGCAAGTTCCCAGACATGACCTTGAATGTACAGGGTGCAAGGGTAGGAAGTGTTAACAAACATACAACTCATATAGAGAGAAGGAAGAAGAGGAAGAGAAGGAGAAAAGGGGAAGAGCTCCCTTAGGCTCCGTTTGGGAGATAGGAGGGGAGGGAAGGGGAGGGCTTTGGGGGGAGGATAGGGGAGGGAAAAAGAGAGAAATCTTCCACCTTATTTGAGAGAGTGTTTTTGTAGAGAATGAAAAAAGAATGCTTAAGACTAATATATTTTTAATTTTGAGAGTAATATAAAAAGATGGAAGGGAGTTGAAGAATTTTTCTAAGCCTTCCAAAGCCCTCCTCCAATACATTTTTTTAATTCCCCCAAAATTGGGGGGTTTTATTATTATGAAGAAAAATAAACCCCCCATTCAAGGTGGGAGACTACCATTCCTTCCCATTCCTCTTCCTCCTTCCTTTTTTCCAAAGCCCTCCCCTCCCCTCCCCTCCTAAACTCTCAAACGGAGCCTTAGGGTTCCAATATAACAAACATAACAAAAGTCACAACAATACAAAGCTAAAGGGAGAATATATAGGAGCCTACTAAAAGACTATACTACCCTTATTAACTAATATTATCTAATATCCTTCCTCAAACTCACGATGCATTAACAGAAAGAGACAATCTGCATGGAGGAAGAGACAAAAGGCAAAGAAATGGTGTCATGTTGAAGATGATGGCGAGTGAGGTGACAATCAATCTCAATGTGCTTGGTGCGTTGATGAAAAACCGAGTTGTGGGAAATTTGAATAGCACTGTTGTTATCACAGTACATAGGAGTTGGTCCAGAAAGAGATACACCCATATCAGAAATCAACCAATGTAACTAAACTATTTATGAAGTGGCGTCTGCCATAGCACGATACTCAGCTTCTGTAGAAGACCAGGAAACAACTTCTTGCTTCTTGCTCCTCCAAGAAATAAGAGAATCTCATAGAAAAATGCAAAACCCAGTGGTAGACTTGCGATCAGTGGGGTCACCAGCCCAATCAGCATCAGAGTAAGCACGCAACTCCAAAGAAGAAGATGAGGGAAAGAGAAGACTTTGAAACTAAGTGCTCCAAAGATAACGAAGAATGCGAAGAACAGCTGCCCAGTGCACCGTAGTAGGAGAAACAACAAACTGACTAACAACATGCACTGCATAAGCAATATCAGGTCTAGGAATAGTAAGGTACACCAAGCTGCCAACTAGTGTGCGATACAAAGTGGGATCTGGTAAAGGAACACCATCAGATAAGGCATATTTAGCATTAAACTCAATAGGAGTGTCTGCTGCTCGCGTATCAGAGAGACGAGCTTGTTCAAGAATGTTACCAATATACTTAGATTGAGAGAGAAGATAACCTTTAGGAGAGTAGGCAACTTCAATCCCCAAGAAATAGCGAAGAGGACCTAAATCCTTCATCTCAAACTGTTTGGCCAACTGTAATTTCAACTCAGAAATACCATCAACATCATCCCCTATAATAATCATGCCATCAACATATAAAGAGAGTATGACACGACCATGAGGAGTAGACTTGAGAAACAAAGCAGAATCATGATCACTAGAATGGAAGTCGAGAGAGGCAATCACAGCGGAGAACTTTTCAAACCAAGCTCTAAGAGCTTGTTTAAGACTATAGAAAGCCTTCTTTAACTTACAAACTTCCCCCTGATTATGAGAAACACCTGGTGGAAGGACCATGTAAACCTCTTCTCGAAGATCACAATTTAGGAATGCATTTTTAACATCTAACTGAGAAATATGCCATTGACAGACCGATGCAATTGCAATAAGAATACGTATAATAGTCATTTTGGCCACAGGAGCAACAGTTTCTTCATAATCCATGCCATATTCTTGAGAGAATCCTTTAGCAACAAGAGGGGCTTTATAACGCTCAACTGACCCATCGGACTTGGTTTTGATCTTGTATACCCAACGAGACCCAATAGCACGTTTTCCTGGTGGAAGAGGTACTAAGTCCCAAGTATCTGTCTTGTGTAAAGCATAAAGTTCCTCTGCTATAGCCTGCTGCCAAAGGGGATCAAGAATAGTCTCTTTATAGGAAGAGGGCTCAGACAAACTATGAATAGCGGTTAGGAAAGAAGCAAAAGAATTGGAATAAGTGGAGTAAACATAATCTGGTAATTTAGTGGACTTACGATCGCGTAGAGGATACCGAGGAGGAGGAGGAGTAGGAGTAGCTGCAGGATCAACAACCACAGGAGGTTCTTGAGGGGCCGTGGGGACGGAGGGAACGTTTGGAGCTGTAGAAGTACTAGTGTCATCAACCCTGCAATTCTCAAAATCAGAGTCATCAACATCCATGGAAAAGGGATCAATACGTGTGAGATCAGACCTAGTGAGACCATGAGAGTTAGGAGGAATAGAGTAAAATGGTATGTGCTCAAGGAATACAACATGAAGGGAAACATATAGTTTTTGACTTGAAGGGTCATAGCAACGATAGCCCTTTTGGCCATCCCCATAACCAAGGAAAACACATCGTAGAACGAGAAGACAATTTACTACGTTCTACATGAGGGCGAAGGACAAAACAAGTGGAACCAAAGACTCTCAAAGACAAGTAATCAGGGACACAACTATATGATTTTTCAAAGGGAGACAAACCTGATGTGACAGAGGATGAAATTCTATTAATGGCATGAACAACAGTAAGAACAGCCACACCCCAAAACTCACTTGGAGCAGACGCAAACAAAAGAAGGGACCGAGCAGTTTCAACAATATAGTGATGTTTTCTTTCAGCAATGTCATTTTGTTCCAGGTATCAATACAAGAGGTTTGGTGCAAGGTCCCATTAGAAGCAAGTAACTCAGAGAATTTATTAGTGGTATACTCACCACCTAAATCACACCGAAAACACTTTATAACATTATTATATTGAGTTTTAACCAAAGCACGAAACGTGATAAATACCAAAAAACTCATAATGATGCTTCAAAAGATAAACCCAACAATAACGAGTACAATCATCAATGAAAGACACATAATATCTAGATCCACCCTTGGTAAAAACCGGTGATGGACCCCATACATTAGAATAAACTAAATTAAAAGGTGCATTAGAAACTGAAACACTTTCGCTAAAGGGCAAAGCAGAAAATTTAGCAAGTTTACAACCACACCAATCAGAAATATCATTTGTTTGTAACTTTCGTAAGGCATCAGTAGAAGCTAAGTATTTTAAACAAGAGGAAACATGTCCAAGATGTGAGTGCCACAAATAAAAACTAGAAGAAGATGAACTCATCCGAAAAGATGACAAGTCAACAGTAAAAGCTGCAACATATGGTACTTTCAGCTCATCCATAAAGTAAAATCCTCTGCCTACGGCCTGTCCCAATCAGCCTCCCGAATCACTGATCTTGCACATAAAAATGAGTGGGAGAAAACAAAACTAAATTACCAGAATCACATAACTGACCAACAGAGGCAAGACTCAATGTGAGATTAGGAATGTAGTATATATTTGAAAGAGATAAGTTAGCTGTGGAAACAGACCCAGTGCCTGCTAATGGCATGGGAGTGACATCAGCAGTCATGACAGACATAGGTAAGACAGAGTTTAAAGACACAAAAGAATTATAATCATATGACATGGTGTGCAGCTCCAGAATCAAATATCTATAAGGGTGAAGATATACCTGACGGGCTAGGGGAAGGCAAACCTTTAAAGGAGGAGAAAGACATGGCATGTGGCTGAGTGGCAAGAAACTTTTGGAACTGCTCAACAAGATTAGATACTTGAGGGGTCTCAAAAGAGGATACATGTCCAATACCAAGATCATCTGGGGGAGGGGCAGCAGCAACAACATTTAATGAAAAGGCCTTGAAATTTCTTTGATTCGTCTGATTTGAAGGAGGACGCCATTGAGAAGACTGTGGTGATTTCCCTAATTTCGGACATTGTGCCTCCCAATGACTCTTCTCCTTACAATAGTTGCAATAATCAGAACCAACCTTCCCATGAAGCTTGCCTCTGTTAAAAGGAGCAGCAAAGACAGATGTAGTGGAAGTGGAGAGAATTCCTTTTTCAGAATGAGAATGAAACTTGAGTCGAATTTCTTCAGCCAACAACTCATTAACCACTGAATCAAAACTTGGGAAAAGATTACGGTGTAAGATACCACGAAGGGCTTCAAAATCATCCCTAAGAGCCATCAGAAATTGAACCAAACACTGCTCTTCCCTTCGATTAGTATAAGGTGTGAAGGTTTGAATTCAGCAGATTCAGTAAGAGCCAATTGATCCCACAGATTTGACATAGCAAAATAAAATTTCTGAATGCTCATATTGTTTTGCTGAAGAGCACGAATATCAATCTCCAACTGATATTGTTTAGCAAAATTGGACTGTACATACAGCCGTGTCAAGTGATCCCAAACAGCCTTAGCAGTATCAAATTTAGCAAGTTGCATGCCTATAGACTATGAAACTGAGTTATTAATCCAATTAATGATCTTCGAACTGTAACTTCCACTACAAGAAAACAGCTCGTTATCGATTTAAATTTTACCGACGCTTTAATTGGCCGCTTAATATTTTTATTACCGATATTAGCCGCCGCTAATGCGCCAAAAATATGACTTGCGAAATTATTTTTTCCGACACCGTCGTAATTCTGACGGCCATAAGCCGTCATAATTACCGACGGCTTAGCCCGTCGAAACGCCGAAATATAAACTGATTTTTTTCTCGTTCTTGACGGCTAAGCCGTCGGTAATTTCGACGGCTTTGGGCCGTCTGTAATTACGACGGCTAAGCCGTCGATACAAAATTATGTTGGCGGTAAAATTTTTGTTGTCCCGCGTTTAATTGGCGGACGGTGGGCGAAATCTGCGACGGCGGGCTTTAAACGGCTAAGCCGTCGGTAATATTCAAGAAAATTTTTGACCTATCTGTTCTAATTTTCCTCTCCTCTCATTCTCAAAACTTCCCTATTTTCATCTCTCTCAACTCTCGCTCTCTTTGCCCTCACCGCCTCCTTCCTCATTGTGCCACACCATCGCCACCTTACCTCGCCGCCACGGTGCCATCGATGTTCGCCTCCACCACCACGCCTGCGGCCGTCTCACCTTACTAGAACAGCTTCGCCTCACTGCCTCTCTCTGTTCTTGACTGGCCGCAGTTGTCCTGTGGGTTACGCACGAGCCGCTCTCTCGATCTGCTCTACTATTGGTGAGTTTTTTGTGATTTTTGCTCTCAATTTCTTACGCTTCTTTCCATCGTGAATCAGTCAATCTATTCTCCTTTTATCGCTTTCGCCATTTTTGTTGGATCCCCCTCTTCTCTGTGTTTCCTTTTGATACTCTCTCTTTCCCCTTTGTATTCGACCCCTTTCCTTTTTTTTTAAATCTTCTGAAACTATAGTATCCCGCTTCACTTCCGCTCTCTTCGTCTTCAACGACGATCAATAAAGGTCCTCGTTACACTGATTCCCTAACTTCTTTTCCCTTTGTTACAGAAACATCCTTAATAAATTCGAAATGGAATGGTTGTTCTTGCTCACAGAAATTATGTAACACGATGTTGCTGAATGTTGATGTGTTTTGTTTTTCTTCAATTTTTTGTTGATGTTGAAGTGAATTCTATGCTGAACACAACAGATGGATCAAGCTATCGTGGGAGGGCATATGATGCATTGTTGTTGGATGCTGGAGGCACCCTCTTACAATTGGCCAAGCCAGTTGAGGAGACTTATGCTGCTATTGGATCCAAATATGGTTTGTTTGTTCACCCATGACACTTTCACAGAAATCTTGAACCAAAATTAAAATGCGAATTGAAACTGCAAGGCTTAGTAACAACAAAATAGGAGATGGAGTTGTTTTTGGATATTTGAATTCAGCGTTTGCCTTTGGAAATTTCTTTTGTATTTTTTTTAATCTGATTTTTGTTGATGGTTGCGTATGTTGATTTTGACTGTATCATTTATCAGGTGGCATGTGTGGTAAGGCTTTGAATTTCAATTTGAATAGGGAAACTCTTTTATTGCTTTCCCCTAATTTCCCCATGGGTCTGACTCTCAGATTAGGCTTCCTTTTTTTTTCTTTTTTGTTTTCCTTTTCGGTTTTTGGTCATGGAGAACAGGAAAAAGATGAACAGAGGCATACCACTTTTGGGAGGAAGCCACGATCAGGTATAGCTTTGACATGCTGTAAAAACACATGCACTCCTCTGTGATAGGATTATGTTCCAACAGTGTTTGACAACTTCAGTGCTAATGTAGTGGTGGATGGTAGTACGGTTAATGTTGGTTTATGGGATTCTGCAGGTTGGTTGGTTGTCCTTCTATGTTTCACTTTCATATTATATGACAATAATATTTGATGAGCCAAAATTTTGTGGATAACAGGACAAGAAGATTACAATAGACTAAGGCCTTTGAGCTACAGAGGAGCTGATGTTTTTCTGTTGTGCTTTTCTCTGGTCAGTAAAGCCAGTTATGAGAACATTTCCAAAAAGGTTTTTCCCCCCCCTCTCTGCCCGAGCTGAGATTCCTCTTTTTTTGTTACTGTAATATAATGTTTTTTGTTGACATTAGTATTGTCAAGTCATGTCTTTAAAAATATCTATATATGTTGGATTCTTGACAAACAGTGGATACCAGAGCTGAGACATTATGCTCCAAATGTGCCTATTGTGCTGGTGGGAACAAAACTAGGTAAGATAAATATTCCATCAAAGTAGCATTACAATTATCATCATAAGTTGACAGTAATGACAATCAATTAAATCTTATGTATGTACAGATTTGCGAGACGACAAGCAATTTTTTATTGATCATCCTGGAGCCCCACGAATAACAACTGCTCAGGCATGTTCTCAACAACTTAGACAAAAAGATGCATATATTGAAACCAAAATTATTTTGCACGTACAATGAATTTAACCAGTGATTATGGTGAGCAGGGTGAAGAATTAAAGAAAATGATTGGTGCAGTCACTTTTATTGAGTGCAGCTCTAAAACACAACAGGTAAAATGGCTGCACTTCATTGGATTCAAATTTTTTGAGCCCTATTTTGAAGCAAACTCAAGCTCTATATTATGATGTAGTTGAAAGAACCATTGTTTATATGTGTTCAATCAAACTGCAACAGATGTTCTCTGATTCAATTTAATCCCAATTGGGAAGTATTTTTAAGTGTTGGTTACAATTCTCTCTTTTTACTGTTTGCAGAACGTGAAGGTAGTTTTTGATGCTGCAATAAAGGTTGCAATGAGGCCACCAAAGCCAAAGAAGAAACCACGCAAGAAAAGGACTTGTACTTCATTGGAATGAGGAGGGTCATGTGTGCTTGAGTAAGAAACAAGTACTTATAGGCTCCTTATAGTTCCTTTGGAATTTGATCCTCTTGTAAGACAAAAATCATGTAGCCGTCGAGTTTTAATTTCTGGTAAAAACTGAAAAAAGACAGAGTTTTTTTTTGTTTTAATTTCTAGATTTTAGTGGGCTTAGCCGTCGGTAACTTCGGATCTATTTTTTTATTTTAATTTTTTACCGACGGCTAAGCCGTCGGTAACTTCGGATCTATTTTTTTTATTTTAATTTTTAGTTTACAGTGGGCTTAGCCGTCGGTAAATTACAACAGAGTTTTCGTGGATTTTACTGACGGTCATGTGACGACTTTCTGACGGCCAAGCCGTCGGTAATTACCGACGGCTTTTTGGCCGTCGGTAAATTTTACCAAGGGGAAAATACCGACGACCTCGAGGCCGTCGGTAGGCCGTCGGTAATATCGAATTACCGACGGCTTTTTAGAATTACCGACGGCTTTTGGTCGTCGGTAATGACGAAAATTCTTGTAGTGTTCCCAATTTTCTAACTCCTTTTCATATTTAGCTGCATCTTTTTCTTTATCTTTATCTATTGGCTTAAGAGATATGCCCTCAACATAGCTCCACATTCTTTTTCCTTTCAAAAAAATTTTCGTCACATAGCTACAATAGGAAAAAATTTGTCCAGTCAATTGCACACTAATGGATTGCAGAGAATCATCTTTTTCAGTTGCCATCTCTACAAACAGCAGATACCCAAGAAGCCAACACAACAAAAGCACAAATACCAGACCAATAGCAGACAATATCGTGCAGAAGGAAGAGAAAACAAATACCAGACCACCAAAGAACAGATGCGCACTGGAAGAAAAGATCCACGCCGGAACAGAACCGCGCACGAAAAAAAAAAAGACCACGAAACCGCGCCGAAAAAACCACGAAACCGCCCCGAAGGAAATTGCGACAGAAATAGGGTCACAAAAGTTGTGGATCACACTAACGTTCTTCCCAAAATCTTACTAGCTCTTTGATACCATGTTAACAAACATACAACTCATATAGAGAGAAGGAAGAAGAGGAAGAGAAGGAGAAAAGGGAGAGAGCTCCCTTAGGGTTCCAATATAACAAACATAACAAAAGTCCCAACAATACAAAGCTAAAGGGAGAATATATAGTAGCCTACTAAAAGACTATACTACCCCTTATTAACTAATATTATCTAATAGGGAGTTCCTACAAGAGCTGTTCTGGATAGGTTAAAGTGTTCACACTCTGCAGGAGGGTCTACTTTGGTAAAAGTGTTGGAATCGCGTCTAGGATCCAAAGGATTGGAGTCACCCAGCAGAATTTCAGGTTCACTGATATTTGGTTCATCTACCAGTAGTATCATAAACTGCTTATACTTCCACTTATGACATGGAGACAACTTGTCATCACAGTTAAAGACCTCGAGAACGAATTTCCTGAATCTCTGTTGGAGATAAACACCTAATAGGAATGGAGGATGGGGGGAGTGGAACCCAGTACTGGTGGGCAGCAGATGAAACAGTAGCAGGCATTGTGAAATGAGGAAAATGAGGTGCCAGATTGTGCGGTGCTGGTGAAGCATATCAAGGTAATGTCATGGAGATGGTTTTTGGCTTGGTCTAAATCGTCTCACTGTTTGTTTTATGAATGGTGTATAGATCCTATAGATTGTATTTCAAGGAAGTAGCCCTCTTAGGAGCCTCAATTTTTGTGTGCGCACGCGCGCGCAATGAGATATATCACAAAGAAAAATAAATTAAAGCAGTCATATATATGTAAATATTTTACCATTTTATTACAGTTTGGACTTAAGTATGTAAGACAAGTTTATACAAGATATTCAACTGAAAGGCACAATTATAACAGATATAGTAAAAAAGACTATATTAGAATTTGTTTTTAGTACTACCTGCAGTTCTAGAGATCTATCCAATTTGCGGATGTTTTGAAAGTGCTGATGATACCTTGTAATTATGTCCTTCATACTTCACCAAACCAAAATAAAATAAGCATGAGGAGTTAAAAAGGAAAATGTTAAGCGTATATCGAATCCAAAATTATAGAAATAAACATGTAGCGAAAGGTTGTCCCAATTTCCTACCATGAGATTAAGGTGAAATATTTGAAGCAAAAAGTTGAAATAACCAAAAAAAAAAAAAAAAAAAAACTTTGAAGGAACACAGTTTCTTCGAAGAAATCAAGATGCAGCATAATGTCTGATGGATATATCGATAAGAGGACTACATTGAATTTTTGGTAAAATAGTCCTAAGGGAACTATTTTTTTTTTTTTTGAATCAATTAATATGCATCTAACATATGTAAGATAGTTGAAATTTTTTTTCAAGATGATTGATGACATTATTGAGAAGGTTAGAGAAGAAAATGTTGTCAAAATTGTTATGAACAATGCAACAAAATACAAGACATCTGAAGACTTGTTGATGAGAAAGAGGAAGAACTTGTATTTGACACGTTGTACAACTTATTGCATCAACTTAATGTTGGAAGATTAATAGAAGAAGATACCATTCCATAAATTGCAAGTGGAAAAAGATTAAAACTTATATATATTCAAGGATTGTTCTTATTTCTTTATTCCATCACTTTACTAAAGGAACATATTTGATTACACTTGCTATTACCCGCTATTCCATCACGGGAAGTCTCAGTCTCGAATTTTTTACGGCGAAGGTAACAATTCTAATGATATCATCAAAGGAAAATAAGAAGTAATGGATCTTACTATGTAATAAAAGAAACTAGCATTGGAGAAAAAATTTGCCATGTGATGAAATGACTTCTCAAGCACTCTTCTCATATTTTCTATTTTTAGAGTCTTTTGTCATGTGTCTTTTTCTCATATAATGATTTCTCACGCACTCTTCTCAACCTACTTAATAATTTCAAAATTTGAAAACTTGTTATCTTTTCAATTAAGTGGAGACATAACGCATTGGAATATGTCATTTAATTAAATTGACCTGTTTAAAATTTGAATAAAGGAGAGCTAAACTTCTAGATGCAACACAGTTGGTCTTCTCCCTCATTGATTTTTACTTCCCCTTCGTATTCCCTCTCCCTCCCATCATTCATTTTGTTTCTCCTCTCTCCCTTCTCTCTTCGACTACTCTTCTTCAACCTCTCTTCAAATGGAAAATCCAACAGGTTATCACAACAAAAATATGGGATAAAGACTTCCATTAAGACGCCTCTTCATATTCGGGTAAGTTTTCTTTGTCTTTGTTCTGTCTCTTCACCTCTTCATCTCTCATTTTTTTTTATTTTCTCAAAATTCTTTTTTGTTCTTTCACTCTATTATTTTGATGCAGATTTTTTTTTCTTTCTACTGGGGATAGAAATGACAAGGACACCTTCATTTTGTGTACATCATCGAAATTGATTTGAGACCAAGACAATAAATTAATCTTGATACATCTCAATGACATATTAAATGATTTTAAATTAATGTTAAATTGCATAAATGTGATCTAGTGTAAAGTAATTGAACGATATAATAATACATAAGTATTACACTGATGTAATTTGATCATTCCCCAATATATATTCATAATAACGAATCACCCGTGCATTGCATGGATTAACACTCTGGTATGCATTAATTACCAGGAGCACGTAACCGATCAAAAGAAAATTTTCTTAGTGTTATATGGATGAAAGGTATAAAAATGATTAAAACTTGTAAAAAAATAAACAAACTATGTTTTGAAACCTCTAAGACGTGTCATATCGCCTCGAGAACGTGTCATATCGCCTGTTTGTTCATGAAATTACTGAAATGCAAATAATTTTGAAAGCGTTTACATATCTAGTGCTTTTCTACTCGTGCATCTTATTGAATTTGTTTCAAATTATGATACATTTATATATATCTAATTATATTTCATCACTTATTACGTTGTAATTTTATTTATAAACAGATTTTAAAGAATAACATTAAGATATAATATAATGATGGAATATAATTAGATTTGTGTGTGACTCATTAACGTCATATAATAATTAAACTCTTTTTTTGACAATATAATAATTAAACTCTAAAATTTCCAATTATTTTAAAATCGTGATTTATAACCGTGGTTTATTGCATAGTATTGTCAACAAATTTATTTTAAAAAAAAAACCTTGAAAAAACCATAATTTTATTTATAAACAGATTTTAAAGAATAACATTAAGATATAATATAATGATGGAATATAATTAGATTTGTGTGTGACTCATTTACGTCATATAATAATTAGACTCTTTTTTTGACAATATAATAATTAAACTCTAAAATTTCCAATTATTTTAAAATCGTGATTTATAACCGTGGTTTATTGCATAGTATTGTCAACAAATTTATTTTTAAAAAAAACCTTGAAAAACAACCATAATTTTATTTATAAACAGATTTTAAAGAATAACATTAAGATATAATATAATGATGGAATATAATTAGATTTGTGTGTGACTCATTTACGTCATATAATAATTAAACTCTTTTTTTGACAATATAATAATTAAACTCTAAAATTTCCAATTATTTTAAAATCGTGATTTATAACCGTGGTTTACTGTGTAGTATTGTCAACAAATTGTTGGTACTCACCAAAAAAAATCGTAGGTTAATAAATACTTATTATATTAATGCTGTCACAAATATGCAAAGCGCCAGAAATGAAATCGTGCAGAAAATTGTTAATTGAAGTTATTTGGAGCAGTTAATAACCCACAATTCAATACAATTAAATGAATGGGTATAACAGGCTTAATGGGGCAGGGCTGGTCCTTAGATATTGGGTATCATGGGCGAACTAAAAAATTGTTGTCATCGTGATTATTTAAATTTTATCATTTTTACATTTTTTGTTACAAAATAATAATCCGTTCACAATCAAAGTTCTTTAAAAAAATCATTTTCAATAAAAATCAAAACAAGATTTTTTAATCCATCTTGTAACATAATAGATCACAAATAAAATTTTAACAATTTTAATTTAGAAAAATTTCTTTTTAGCAAATACAACAATAACAAATATAGTTAATATTATTATATTTCTATAAATCGTGCATTCATTAAGAAAACTATTAAATGTCTTCAAAGAACTCAATATCATATACATAGATTGATTTTGATTCAACGATTAAAACCACTCTAGCGACTTTTAATTCTTCCAAATAATATTTTATCATTAAGATAACAAGAATTATCATGTTTTAAGTAAGTTTTAAGATATTTGCAACACAATTTTCAAGTCATTATCAACGAATAATCTAACCTTTTCAATATTAAACAAAAATACAAAAATCTTCTCATATGTGTTATAGTCCATTGGGTCTGCAATATAAGCAAAAAAAAAACTATTTCACACTTATTAAGAAAATTGATTATTCTCATTTAATATTCTTAAAGTTATCAGAAAACTAATTTTATTTCCTAAAGTACCCTTGCTTTAAAGTAAAAAAATTTATTAGAAAAGACAATCTCAATAAATTTAAGAGTATTTTTGGAACAATATCATTAAATAGAATAAAAATAGTAACATTTGCTTATAATTTAGACCATGAATAATAAATTTTTTTTCTTATATTTTAGACCGAAAAGAGTATTGCTCAAATCTTCTATTAAGTAAATCAATTATTTGATCTACGAAATATAAAAAATAATAGATCCTAATGTCCCAGTATTTTACCACCCGTCTGTCTACCCTGTCACAAAATAAAGACTATCTGGTAGCAAGCCCCTTTTTCCCACGTGTCATAATCACACTACCCTTACTTACCCCAAAAAGCTTCAACAAACTACTATTAAATTTCCGTATTTAAGGAAGGGAAAAAATAAATAAATAAATAACCTAGAAGCGTGTAATATGATGTTGCTATTCACCACCAACAACACAAGAATATTAATAGCATGGTTCATAGGTTTCCGTACGTACCTGGAGCTAGCAAACTCATAGAGCTTCCCAGTTGCTGAGAAAATGACGAGACCAACCTCAACATCACACAGCACAGAAAGTTCTTCAGCTTTCTTAAAGATCCCTCTTCTCCTCTTTGAAAATGTCACTTGTCTCGCCGTTGCGTTGTCGATTTTCTTTATCTTTATCTTCTGCCTCGCCATTTCAACTACGAAACAATTTTTTATTTTAAATTTGTAAAATATATAATTTTATCAATTTTTTATTTTAAATTTGTAAAATATATAATTTTATCAATACAATTAATATTAACCAAACCTTGGCAGAAACTCTCTCCGTACGAAAATACTTATTTCCGTACGAAACTAATTAATCAAAAGTCATTTTCATTATTATTTTTACATCATAACTATTTCTTCTCGTAATTAATAAAATACACATAAATCATGCACAAGAAAATGATAGGAGATTTTGTTTAATTTTCAGAACCAGTCAAAACCCTAGTGAAAACCCAGTTTCAGATCTGGCCAATATTAGGAAATCGAGCGTAAGAAAACCTAAACAGTAAAACTAAAAAGAAGCTTATTGGGTGCGGATTCTGCACTCCAGCGTTATCTAACTAATTAAGTAAATGAAAACCAAAAACCTAAAAAAAATTAATGATTAAAGATGTTACCAATAATAGAAAGAAAACATTATGGTATTAAGAGTAGTTTTAGGAGCTTTGGGATACAAAAAGAGAAAGAAAAGGCAAGGAAGGAGAAAGAAGGAGAACCTGATTGGAATGCCTGTGGCTGAATTTTCAAGAAAGGAAAGAGGGGCTTTCACCTAAATATAGCTAAAAGATATCGAACCTTCCTCTTTTACAACTAATTAAATAAATATCTTCGATTTTGTCAGACACTTTGTTGGCTATAAATGGTTAAGAGTCGAAAAGTTAAAGAAAATTCTTTCATCAGGTATTCCGACTCATAATATCATGACACCTGTTCTGTTAGATTTTTAATCTCGCAAAAATCATATATTATATTAGATTATAAGAAAAAAATTGGGTATTTTTTTTTCATTAACTCTAAAAAATCATATATTATCCTTTTTTCAGCCAAGAGTGACTTCTACTTCTGACACACTCATTTGAACACGCTTTTAATTATTGGTTTATATCACCCATTTTTTTCAATGGCTGACTTGGCTATCGGTTTTTTATGTGTAATACTCTTTATTTTATTTTTTTAAATTATTTACAACTAAATAAATAAATATCTTCAATTTTGTTGGACACTGTTGTTGGCTATACACCAACATAGACGAACAATATCTAACAACATCATCACTCAACGCTATTCCTCTACATCATTTGCAGAATCCAATATTGACACGAGTCCGTTACATGGGAGAGACACCATTCCATATAACACAACATTGCTGGGAACTGGACATACAAGCCAACTACAACCTACGCAAAGCTCTTCAACTATCCAAGATATGGTGGACAGTACAATTCCGAACGACATCGAAGATTGGTGGTGGGACAGCATCAAGCCTAAAAGCCCTCGCGATGATTATAAGAAAGCGAATTCTCCAAGAATTAGATAATTTAGGTTTTATTTCTGTTGCAAATATCAATTATGTATTACCTAAAGTCCTTACAAGAAATTACATTACTGATGTACACTTGAAATCTCAGACAGTAAATACTTTTTATTAATGCACTCCCATTGTATTACGAATGTTTACATTTTACATCATTCCTTATCAGAATTAATATAATGTTACATTGTATATGAACTATGGGTTTCCCTCTTAGGAAGAAACGTGACTTCTATATGACCCCTTTCTGGATCCGGTAGAAATCCAAGTTCGTCTAGACATTCATCTTTTTGTACGGCGACTTCCATCTGACGGAGACCAGTGTATATGTTTTTCTTTTCCGTCCTGAGTCCATTCAGCCAACGTATGAAGAGCTTTGGGTTTCTCAGTGTTTCCTGTGTAACTTCAACCAATATCAATTCTGGGCCATATGTATTCAACAGCCTCCTCATTATCTCCAGACAGCCCTTTATACGGCCCATGAAACTTCCTAAACAATTCAATACTTCTTTTTGACTATCAACAGTAGATGTGGGTCCCAGTCAAAAGCATTCACATTGTTCAATACATCTTTTTGACTCTCAATAGTATATGTGGGCCCCAGTCCAAAAGCAGACAGTGTCTTATCGGCCACATGCTAGAAAAATCACTCTGAGTGGGCTATGGGATCCACTTTATGAGAAATGAATAAGGACAAACAACTTACTGTAGCGAAACTTATACGCATACACTGTGCACTTACTCATCAGCCAATCACGTCAAAGTACTGTTCCACACCGGGCACGGCCATCCGGTAATATTATACGAATGGTCGCCACGTGTTCGGTGGGGATCTGTTAGTCGAAAAGCAGATCTAAAAGAGGGTCTCATATAAATACCACACCACATACACCACAACTATAGACTTTTAAAGAACTCGTGAATAGTAACTCGATCTGGTGTGTCTAAAGTTCTTCTTTCGTACTACTCCCATTTATATTTAAACACCCAGACCAATACTTCGTCCATCCATCTTCTTCCTACTTCGATAGTTGTATATTTCAAAAACATGTCTCTCCCACGTCCATTTCGAATTAATGCCAAAAATTATTTTCTCACTTATCCACGATGCTCGCTTACAAAACACGGAGCACTTTCCCAATTACAAAATCTCAGAACCCCAACCAACAAGAAATTCATTCGTGTTTGTTCTGAGAAGCACAATGATGGAAGCCCTCATCTGCACGTACTTATCCAGTTCGAAGGGAAGTACCAATGCCAGAATCAACGTTTTTCCGACCTAAAATCCCCATCTCGGTCAGCATATTTCCATCCGAATGTTCAAGCAGCTAAATCTAGCTCTGATGTAAAATCATACATCGCGAAGGACAGAGATTTCATACACTGGGGTCAATTTCAAGTCGATCCAAGAAGTGCTAAGGGGGTTAACAACAGATTGCTGAGATATAGGCAGAGGCCCTAAATTCTGGTAGCGTTGTTTTTGCTATGGCTATAATTAAGGAGAAAGATCCCAAAACTTATTTTATACAAAGGCATAGCATATATGCCAATGCTGTAGCCGAATTCAAGCCTCCACCAGAGGTATGAGTCCCACATTTTCATTTATCATCATTCACTCTTCTTCCTGACTCTATACGTCAATGGCAGAATACATATATATTAGATAGAGACGCTGCGTGGCAAAACAGACCAATGAGTATCATAATAAAAGGAGAATCAAGGTCAGGGAAGACACATTGGGCAAGAAGTATTAGGACCCACAATTATATTCAAGGATTGTCATCCTTTAGAACACTGGCTAGCCGTCAAGCCCTATATTGTGAGATTCCCTTGCCACTGTCACCCCTTGGTAAATGGTAATTCCATAAATGCTCCTCAATTGCAGGAATTCAACAACATGACAATCAAAATTCCAAATAGTCAAAGGGGAGCTGCAAAACCACAATATTTCATTCGTGGATGAATTGAAATTGTTTCACCGAAAAATGAATTGAAACTAGGGAAGAACCGCAAAGCAAGGGAGACCTGCTCATGGTGTTTTTGCCTATCATAGCTTCTACTGTTTCGTTGAATTCTTCAGTTTCAATAAGCTGGAAATTGATCCTTATCATCATGATTCTCTCTCTATTTTTCTTATTCTAATTATTTTGTTTTTGATTAGAAAAAAAAATTGTCCCAGCATATCGATTCGTTGTTGTTACCGTATGCACGGTGATAGTGAGTGCACATCGTGGAGAACCAGTTAATAAATTTTTTTTTTAATTGGAGAACAGGTTAATAGTTTAGTGATATTAAAAAGAAGGTGATATGGCCCAACAGTGCGGAGTGTGTTGTTCGAGGGTGTGACCATAGCACTCCTCAATTAAGTATTTTGCCTCTTAACTTAATATTAATTTTTATCATTTTTCCTTTTAATATAATTTTACTCTTAAAAATAGTATAAAAAATTTAACAACTTATCTAATACAATGAAAAAAATTATTCTATCCTTCAATAGGAGCATCATTGCTGCCTCTGTTATGTTTCTGCGAGAATTTTGCAGTACCTCCCTCCATTTCAAATAAGCTATTGACTAGAAAACTATGAGCAAAAGAGAACCTCCGGCAACGTTGGAGAATCAACTCAAAAGCAAGACTTGATTGATCGAGTGCTCAGGGAGATCATGCACATGAATTGGTATGCAACATGAAACTTCCTTGTGTAGTGTTGGCAAATGCAAGCAAAGTGAGTGTGTTATGGCAGAAGGAGAGAAGTATATATGTAAAATGAGAGGTTGGACTCTTCTGCTATTTTCTAGTGCTTTGTTTGCAAATGGATTAGTTGATCTTTATGATACAACTCATCTGTTTTCGTTCATTTTCTCGTTTAATGCTATTTTTTCACTTGTTTCCAAACTCGCTTGTGATTTCGAGTCTTCTTTCCAAAGGTTATGTTTAGCAAGGGTGAAGTCTGAAACATCTGGTTGATTTCCCTTTCCATTTTTATTGACTACGTTTTCTATGACCAAGATATGATTCAGCGTTTCTGAACATCTCCGCATAAAACCCAAATATTGTTAATTTGGCAAAATGGCAAAATGAAGAAAAATAGAACTTGAAGAAATCCAGAATGACTTTATCCTATTACTTTGAAAATTTTGAAAATGAAATGTGAACTGGAATAGGCAAATTTTTAGAAATTGAAGGATAGGATAATTTGTCTTTTGCATAGTATTAGAAATTTGTTAAATTTTTTATATTATTTTTAAGAGTTAAATTATATTAAAAGCGGAAATTTCAAAAAATAATATTAAATTAGGGGTAAAATGCTTAATTTCATAAATTGGGGTGAAAAGTACAACTATACCTATAAATTGGGGAGGGGGGTTAAGTGCATATGACCCTAAAAATCATGTGAGAAGTTAGGGTTATTGACTTCTCACATTGTTTTTAAATTTTTATATTTTTTTGTTATTTATTTTGATGGTTAATTGCATTGTTAATTAAAAAGTAATAATGCTCATGTAATAAAAAATATTAGTTATAATTAATTAAAATAAAATTATTGTAACAATCCGCATAACTACAAGATGTGTAAAATTTTATTTAAGTTATTTACCAGGTAAGCTTGAATAATTGTTTTAAATGTGTATGAATTTTTATTTAATAAATTTCTCTAATATGAGCATGAGGGGTGGGGTTGGCATTAGTAGTTTGAAAATTTAAATCATTCTAGTGAGAGTTGAGTACCCAAAATCTTACCCATAAGAGTTAGCCCATGTTTGACTAGAGAGTATACAGGGAATTTATTCTATTAACCAAGGGCAGAATAGGAAATTAACACCATTATACTTCCTCTTCCCCTGTCACACGACATCACCCATTCTCCATACATGCAACTAATGCTAAATTTTGGCAAAAAAAACTCACTCTTACTCCAAAACATACAACCACACGATTTGGGAGAGAAAGAGTGAAGGGACGAATAGTTGAGGAAGTGAATGAGAAAAGGAATTAGGGTGAAGGCCTTGCAAGTAGAAGAAGAAGTAAGCCCTTGATAGAGAAAGCAGGGGAGAAAGATCGAATAGAAGGGAAAAGGAAGAGGGGATATGGTTTCAGCATACCCAACTTCAATTTCTACACATTCATCTTCATTCCCACAAGTAAATTCTTTAGGAGGTGAGTTCTTTTCTTGATTTTTGTGTTGATAGAATAATAGGTAACCATAAATCCAATGAGTAGGTGTGATATTTTCTGGTATGATTCAGAATATGGAATGTGATTATTCTCGTTTGGGTGTGTTTGGGGTTTTAAGTTGGGGAAATTGTAGGATTATGTGGTTGGGTCAAGTATTATGCATTAATATGAAAAATTGCATAGCATGTGGTGAACCGGTGTGTGGTGAACTCTTGATCAATGAAGAATTGAGTGTTTAACATGTTTTTATGTTTCATGCATCAATGGAGAGTTAATTTGGTTGTTGGGGAGTGGAATGGGTGAAGGAGTCAAGCCTATTTAGTAAATTCATGTTTTCTACAAATGTGTAGCAACACTAGTACTGGAAGCACTAGTGTGAGGCCTGAGGTGGACGAGGGCAGGGAGTGATAGCCGGTGCATTGAGCATGGAGAAAGAGCGGCTCCTGGAAGCTTCTAGGCTAGGGGACACGTGAATGAACCGAATTTACACTGGAATAAGAGGGATCCTGAGGCTGTGCAAGTATGAGACTGCATAGTTAAAGGAAGGCTTAAAAGAATTGATTGGTACTACCTATACCAACAAGATGCATCTTTTTTTGGGAGCCCAGAACATAAGAACTCCATAGTTAAGCGTGCTTGACTTGGAGCACTCGTGGGATGGTGACCTTCGGGGAAGTTTTCCAGAAAGCGTGTAAGTGATGACAAAGTACGCTGAAAAGACTCGTGTTGGTTTGTGGGGACAGTCGGCAATTCTGAAAGCAGTCCAGGCCGTTATTAATAGTATCAGAGCGGACTTCTCCTAGTACGGTGTGGTTCGGGGACGAACCATGCGGAAGCTAGTGGGCATGTGATGCTTAAGGCTGACGAGGGCGGGGAGTGATCACTGGTGCATTGAGCATGGACAAAAAGCGGCTCCTGACAGCTTATAGGCTAGAGGACACGTGAATGAACCGAATTTACACCGGAATGAGAGGGATCATGAGGCTGTGCAGGTATGAGACCGCATAGTTGAAGAAAAGCTTAAAATAATTGATTGGTACTACCTATACCAACAAGATGCATCTTCTTTTCGGAAGCCCAAAATGTAAGAATTCCACAGTTAAGCGTGCTTGACTTGGAGCAATTGTGGGATAGGTGACCTTTTGGGAAGTTTTTCAGAAAGCGTGTGAGTGAGGACAAAGTATGCTGAAAAGATCCGTGTTGGTTTGTGGGGATAGTCGGCAATTCTGAAAGCAGTCCGGGCCGTTACAGCTAGAGGTAGCACTTGAAGTGCTCCTGAGATCGAGAAGAATGGTTAAAATATGGTCGAAGCACTCCTGCTTGTGCGAGACGCGCTAGGGTCAGCGCTATAAGTGCATTGGCCTGCGCTGGAAGCACTCCTGATGCAGTTTTTACTTCCGTTTTCGTTCGATCTTTATGTTTTATATGCTTTCCACCTGCATTATTGATACAGGACTACTTTAGAGTTACATATGAATCAAATGCTTGTCATATTATTATTATTAATGCATTATGATGACTATGAAGTATAGTTTATAACAACTTCTATAATGAAAAATATGGTATGGTTAGGCAAGTTGGGATGCCACTTGCGGGTTGTAGACGTCTAACCTTCCATACCATATACGGACGTCGATCCGAGATCTCGAGTTGATAAGTTCGACAGTGAGAAGCATCGGTCCAAAATCTCATCTGATAGGCCTAGCGACATATACTTGTGATTCATATATTGTATGAATGTCGGAATTTCTATGATAAGTTGCATACTAAATGTTCAAAGATGCATATGTACTTTGATTGTAAAGTGACTGTATAGTAGCAAAAAGGTAATGAGGATGGTGAGGGATCCGTAAAGGACTCGCTGAAATTTTTATCTCATTCTTTCCACGTTTTTGTTTAGCTAAATTATACTTTTGGTCCCTTACGTTTATTTTAGGTTTTAGTTTTGTCCCTTATGTATTAAAAGTTTCAAATTGGTCACTTATGTGTAAAAGTTATACTAATATTGTCCATCTTTTTTTTTTGGTCCGAAGTGGTCCGTTGTGTTACAAAAGTTATACATTGTAGTCCATTTTTTTTTGCAAAATAAGGAACAAAAAAGGGACCACATTGGTATAAATTTTGTTACATAAGGGACTAGTTTAGAACAGAAAAAATAAGAGGGACCACAGTGTTATAACTTTTACATATAAGGGACCAAATCAGAAATTTTAATACATAAAGGACCAAATTGAAACCTAAAATAAACATAATGAATCAAAAATATAATTTAGCCTTTTTGTTTTCAGACAAACATATGCAAAAAGATGCTTAGAGGAGCACACGAGACTTATCAATTCACTCTTTGTTATGATGCATCTAGCTAGGATGTTGTTTTGTGTGTTCTTTGAGAACCTTTATTGTAACTACTTCTAAAAGTTCAAAATACTTGTATTTAGATTGTTAAGTTGTAGTTGATGTACTAATACCATGCTACGTAATCCGACTTAATACTTTAGTTAACTTGTTTTATGTTGTGAATGTATGGATTTCTCTTTTCATTCTAGATGCAAATTTGTGGTCTCTCATTTATGGTATTAAAGTAGTTCAATCCTTTTAGACTGTGGATAGTTAGTTTTAGTTAGAATGAGTGTCTATGTTTGACTTGCTAGACCTTCTACTTACCTTGTTATAAGATAATGAGCCCGATCAACTCAATATTTTATGCATTATGTGCAGTAAAATGGCAAGTGGATCTAGAGGTCAGGGCGAGGAAGACATCCACTGAACAACCGGAATCAGAATCTGCCAGAGAATGTAGATGCTCCATGGGTTGTTATGGCAGATGCCATGAGGGAGTAGGATAATGTCATGACCAACCTATTTAACCATACTCTTCAGGGTTGATTAGGGAATGTTGGAGGTGGTGGCTCTGCAAATAATGTATCCCCTACCGAACCTCCAAACAGGTTGTTTTATGAATTCAGAAAGAATAATCCTCCAACCTTCAATGAGGAAACAACCCAGTAGAGGCGCAGTACTGTTTGCAGGAAATGGATAACATCTTCAATGTTGTTTGTAACTCCCTGATTTTTCGGAGCGCTACTTCTCTAATAGAACCTCTAAATGCTGAAATGCTTTTGGTGAAAATACTCCTCTTGCATGGTTTTCGCAAAAATGTGGGTCTAATATTTTTTTCCAAACCTTTTTCAAAATAGCAATCAGAGTATTATAGGGTTTTTTGAAAGCATGATGTACAACTAATAACACAATAACCATGCAAATAAATATTTATATAACATAAACATTTGCACGAAGGCGATCCAGGTTTTTGAAATACCAAATGCACAATACAACTTAAAAAGAGTACATTTAAAGACACATATAGCTGGTCAGCACTACAACGCTCACAGTGTCCCACAACAAGTCTCACAAATGATGACTTCAAGAAAATAGTCAGATGGGGTCCTCCTCTACATCACTCGCCGACCTCGAGTGAATACTGCTCTCCAGCTTGCACCATAGTCTGGGGTGACATCCATGAGAATGTCTGAATAGAAAGGGTCATCTTCCGAAAATAAACATATAGCAACAACATATTTTACTAACAGAGTATAATTAAACACAGAGCATCATGGCATAAAACATCAAAAAACAATCAACACAATAATGATGCATCACAAATCCCTATTCGTTAGTATATATGCCAATGCACATGATTCCGAAATATCGCCACACCACCCTTGCAAGGGTTCCCCGCAGGGTTAGACCTGGTCCACAACAAGATTACTTCAGATCGGCATCGACCCTGGTCCACAATAGGATTGCTTCACTCGACATCGATACTGGTCCACAACAAGATTGCTTCAGGTCGGCCTCGACACTGGTCCACAGTAGGATTGCTTCAGATCGGTATCTCCTTAATCTCCCTGCAAGGATACATGTATACATGAAAATGCTCCACCACAATAAATCATCACAATGGGATCACTCACGCAGAGTGTCTGAAATTGTTCAACTCCCACTCTAGACTCACCAAGTCTAGAACTCCATCTTATCATCTCTAAACCTCTCTTGGTATCTCTAAGTCCTCATTCTTGTCAAAACTCCTATTAGTTGTAAAACATCGGTATATGAAAATTCCTCTATTAGTTCGAAAATAATTACTTTTAATTATTCTAACTCTCACTTTATTCTTTTTAAGACAAAGTGGTTAATTCTTTACTAATTGAGGGTTTTTAGAAAAATCCACATTTAAGTGTCTCATTGATTTTACATAAAAGTCCTCTTAGGTTTTATTCGAAAAATGTTTAACCATCTCAACTACATAGTTCATCACCAACCTATTTTCAGTAATCTCTTATCACCCTCTAGTTATTAAACATACACACATAATATATTCAATAGCATAGCAACAACAATATAGAAAATCATGCCTTGGTGCCTTGGAAGTATAGAAATCGCTGGAAAAATTGCTCCCTTCTGGTTGCTCAAATGCAGTTTTTTTTTCCTATATCTACATGGAGGGGAATTCTTGTGCGGATAAACTAGCCTCCCATGGGGTCTTTAGTTAGTGTTTTTCTTAGTGGGATTCAGCCCCAAAGTTTATCATGGAAGACTTTTATCGTAATCGGTTTAGTCTTCTTTATTTTCGTTTTTCTTGATGTTTTTCCTTGTATTTTTTTTCATGGGTTTTGGCCTAGTCCCCCCATGTTTTTTTGTTCTTCTTTTTTCCACTTTTTTATAATAAAATAAGGGAGAAGTACTCTTTTTCCTTCTAGATATTTTTTTCCTAAGGAGGGTTTTGCATCAGAAGGTTTTAACGAGGCTCCTTTCCTTTCTTTGTAAAAAAAAATATATAGAATTCACAATTCACAATTACCAATCTCAACTCTTCAAGAAACACCATCAACAAATCAAAACACCAAATCATCATCAACCATCAACTCAAACATCCACCCAAAACATAACACATGCAAAGCAAGAATTTGGAAGATGCCCTGACCTTAGGCTTTCCTTCCTTGCTACCATCACAATCACGATCTCGTACTCGACCACTAACACGATCTCTACAACCTTAAACAATAAACACCAGGGTTTTAGAAACAACTCAAGTTACTAACTTTACTCCTAGGGCCACAGTTTTACTAGGCCAAACTAGGGTAATACCACTCTTAAAATTTCTAACTTGCTACCCACACTCCAACTACTAAATCAAGGTTAAAAACAAGGTTTTTAAAACTCAACACTTTTCTCAAAAACTTCACAACTTTAATTCAAGAAAAACTTGAACTTTTATCAACAAAATACCATCTCTTTTTCTAACAAATTAATGGATCTAACTTTCAAAACTTGTTCTTAAACTATTAACATTTTGATCAAATAAAAGTTGTAAAATCATCACCAAAACTCTAATATACCTCACGGTTTTTGAGCAACAAAAACAAAGCCAAAATTTCACATCTTTCAAACCTTTCAAACAACAAACGTAAGACTAAAACTAAAGACTTGATCACAAAATTTCTTAAGACTCTACCTTCATTAGAAATACAAAGATTTCTTCAAGATCTAGGTGTTCATTGTCTTAAAACATCCAAACTCATCTTGAATCAAAGATTAAAACTTAAATCTACACTAAATCAACTAAAATCACTACTTTTGGAAAAATCTTTTTGTTCAAACTTTCTCTAAAACTTTTGAACAACAACAAAATCATAAGGAAACCAAGTATGAAAAGTTTGAAATCATCTCCCCTTTTTAACTTAAAGCTCACGGTTTTGGCAAACAAAAGTGAGGAGGAAAAATTCCAAAACTTTGCTACTTGATTCAACACCATAATCATACGAAATTAGAAGGAAATTGTTGAAAACTCTTACCCCAAAAGAGCGAAAGTTCTTGGCCAAGGGAAGAAAAGGAAGGAGGAAAATAACTCTCAATTTTTTCTCACCAACAACTAGTTTCTCACCAAGATTTCTAGATAATCCAACACTTGATTTTAGGAGAAAGGAAACAAATGAAATGGTGGAGAAAAAATGTAGAATGGCCGCGGCCTTGAAGGGAAAGAAGAAGAGGAATTTTTGTTAAAAACCTAGATTAGATGACAAGGCTATAATTAGCTTATGTGATTCACTACTCTAAAACCATGAGTCACCACTTATGCCATAACTTAGGCCTAACACTTCATCACATCACCATACCCCCTCCAACCACTCTAATCCACCTTTTGACTCTTGGTCAAATGGGTCTCGGCGTCGTAAAATCGCGGCATCGGGTGATCGCATTGTCGATAGTTCATTCACCGATTAATCGTGTAAATTAATTTAGTGGGAAATTAATTCAACACGTGACTAAGAAATTATTCTCGAATAATTTCTTCACCAATAAATCATAAACTCACTCTAATAAAATCATATATCATCATACTAAGCCACGATTCGATTTTCGTTGTAATCGGAATTTGTTAGAATTTTCTCTCGGGTAAAAATTACCCGGCGGCTAAAAACGCGACGAAACCTCGTTAGAATTTTTCGACGAGATTTGAACAATGAATTAATAATAAATATTAATTCTCAAATATAGTTTCATCTTGATAAATTACATTCACTTGATTAACAACAAAAAAATGCGTCACCGCATCAAATCAAAAACTCACAGAAAAATCTGTCGGTGATTTCACATTAAAAACCATATACGTCTACGCTATATCTGAATTATCACCAAAATAGAAATTGTTGAAAATAAATCGACACAATTCTTCATACTCTCAGTAAGTCATTGAGGTGATCAGTCTATATAACTTACCTTCAAGTATTCAGGACTATGCTTGTAAAACATTTTTTCTTAAAAATTGGGGTGTTACATTGTTCCATTTAATGAAGAACATAAGGTAGTGTACGCCACTCATATGTTAAAGGGGGAGGCTGAGATTTAATGGAGGGGAGCAAGAAAGCACATGACGACCTTGGGGACACCAATGACTTGGATAAATTTTCAGATGGTGTTCTTTGGAAAGTATTTCCCTTGTAGTATAAGAAATCAGAAAGGCAAGGAGTTTGCACACTTGGTTCAAGGGGATATGTACGTGGGGCAGTACGTAGCCAAATTTAAAGAATTGGCTAAATATTCCCGCTACCTTTAATTGGCCTTTGATGATAAGTGGAAGACCAATCAATTTGAGCAAGGACTAAGCCTGAGATTAAGAATGCCATATCTCAATTGGAAATCACGAAATACTCCACACTTGTCAACAAATGTAGGATTGCAAATAATGTGACACCTAAATCCAATAATCCAAAAATCAAAAAAAAAATTAAAACTTTAATCAAACACGTGAAAACATACAAGAAATTAATATCGAAGTATTCACACCAGAGTGCGTACAATAATAGAAACAATGGACTCTCCACTGGCTGTGGTACACAACTACAGGCGAGTCAACAGACTCTCCTTGACATCAGCAGCCTCTTCAGGAGTATCTTCCACCTCGATCAAAAACAATCTTCTCAACGTTCCCGTCAACAGCCACTGAATCATCATCTTCTAATCTCACAACAATAATACAAGGATACACAGAAATATAGAGAGGAAGTAAGAAACTCATAAAACACTATACAGTTGAAAACAAGGTAATATACAACACAATAACATGTTCGTCACGATTACTACACATGTCGGCAGATCCACAAGAATTCACAACTAGAGAGCACGGATCCCCAACTTAAGAACAACACTCTTCCAACTGTGAAGACTTATGTATAGGCTCACATGGTCCATCATAACTACAACACATGCAACGAAATCTAACAACATATAGGCCAATAGATCATAATCGAGTCAGTATGCCAAGCAGTTGTACTCAACTACTTCCGACATTTAGCACGTCGTACTCAACTATTTCTGACACTGTTCCCCAACTTAAGAATAACACTCACTTGACCGTGAGCTATTCTCCTTTAAACAACTAAACAACACAACTACAACATACGCAACTGAACAACACAACATATAGTCTAATAGATCATAATCGAGGAGTACTATTCCCCAGCCGTGGGAACAACACTCATCCGGCCATGAGCTATTCTCCCTTAAACAACTGAACAACACAACTACAACATATGCAACTGAATCTACCAACATGTAGGCTAATAGATCATAATCAGGTCGGTATGCCAAGCAATTGTACTCAACGCTCCAAACATAGTGAGTTATGAAACTCAGTAACATAGACTTTAATTTAAAACATTTTACCGTTGTTTTCAGCTATACGTGGTGTGCGATGTATAGAAAACTCATCACAACAAAAATTATCAACATAATCAAGCTATTATGTTAGCAATAGATCAATACATGCATTTATAAAAAGTATAATTACATAATCAGTTCTTACATTAGGGTAAGATGTAAAACTCTAAGGCAACAACACTTAAAAGTAGCTAAGCATACACCTTTATCACTTGATTACTATATCATCACATAGTCTTAATTAACTCAGAGTGACCTAGGAAGACTCCTAGTTGTTCTAAGCATTAAGGTTCAAGCTATGACAGGTTTCTAAGGAGCCTAGCCAATTATAAGCATCACTGATACAATTACAACACTTAAAAATGAATAAAAAATTAAATTCTGCACTGCCATAATCGATTGAGAATGCTCTTGGTTAGGTTCAGAAAATGTGTATGAAAACCCTAAAATGTAGTTTTTATATGGTGCCCGAACTGGTTTCACGAAACTTAAAATTCTGCAGAAAAACAGAGTGTGAATCGATTCACCAGTATCATGAATCAATTCATCCATTAAACATAATTTGATTCACCAATTTGTAAATCGATTCACCAATTTGCAATTCGATTCACAGAACCAAATTGATGGTCTGGGTGCCTTTTGTGAATCGATTAATCATCTTGTGAATCAATTCATGCCAGTCAAGATGCCTAGAAAACATGAAATATCTGTAGAATTTGCATTTTAACACCAACAACACCACAATCAGTCCATACTCATCACTTCCAATCATTCAAAAACCAATTCCAACATCAGTTGCATTGCAAATCATCAAAACTTGCATTCCAGAACATTATTAAACATACATACAAAGGTAAGATTTAAGGGAAAATCTTAAAATGTCTATGAACCCATTCAATGTTCCCACAGGCTCAAATCAACTAGTAAATCCAACCAGGACAAACAAGGAAATAGAACCCTAGCACACCCTAAATTGGGAGTTTTGAGAGGGGAATCTATGTTACCTTAGGGCTTCCTCAAGATTAATGATGAAACCTCTAATTTGTAACCTTTGAGCTCAACACCAAGCTCGAGTCCTTGATTCTGCTTTATGGGAGTTTGAACTTAAGCCCTAGCTCCAAATCCTTCTTCTTATTCTTCTTCTTCTTCTTCTTCAATAAAACCTTGATTGGAGTTTGGATCCGACTTTTTTCTTCCATTTCCCTTTTCTTTCTCCTCTTCTCCCTCTATTCGAGCTCTCTCTCTCTGTTTGAGGTCTCTCTCTATTTGTTCTCCACAGCGTACGGTGGTGTGCCACCCCCTTCTCCCTCGCCGCCACGCTCGCGGCCACGTCGGAGCCGTCGCGGCCCCCCCTTTTCCTTCTTCCTCCGCACGCCCTCTCCCTTTCTCGTCTTTCTCTTCTTCTCTTTTTCTTTCTCTGTTTCTTCTTTTCTTCTTTCTGTGAAACGCGTGTGTGTGTGTTTAAATTGAGAGAAACAGAGAGTTCTAAGGTGGAATAGAGGGAAAGTGTGGTGTATGGTAGGGGTAAAGGCATGGGTTTGTTAAAATTTGGCTAATAAGCCCCCTTTTTAATATCATAATTTATTCTTTGGTCCTCATGAGAAACTTAGGTAAATAAACCAATTAAAAAACTACTCATGAATAAGTAGTCCCACATTTTCTTAATCCTTGAAAAAATTACTATTTTAGCCCTACGTTCCAACTTTGCTATAAATCACTAGATTAAAGGTTGTTAACCTCGTTAATCCTTAGGAATTAAATCCCTTTTTCACTTAGGGTCTCTAATTACCAAGCTTAGGAAAAGTTGGGGTGTTACATTATTCCCCTCTTTTTAGGAATTTTGTCCCCAAAATTCGACCTACCTTCTTACTTTATCCTTCTGTAGGATTCGTTCTCTATGCTTCCGCTGCAAACTCCAATCCTACGTCACTCCAAATGAGTAAGGTTATTTCCTTGATTTAAGTCTATCTAAGGTTACTTCCTTTATTCATGAGGATTAGTACGCTTGTTACTAACTACACTTTGTAAAGAATGGAATACATTTACCTCAAGCATGTAATCAATATTATTGATGATGTATACAATTAAACATCAAATACACAAGGAGATATGCAACTTCCATGCAATCTATCTCACTCCTCTTATTCCTCTAAAGTCCGATCTTTACTTGAGCAAGGAATACAAGTTGCGAATGCATTACTTGCATCTACCAATTCCTTTAGGGTTTAATTGTTTCTTGAAACAGGAATCTTTTGTAACAGTAGGGGCATATTGCTATATCGCAAAAACACACGCTCTGTACTCGTAACCCTTTAATTATAACACCTCAGCTGACCATGTTAATTGATGGTGCTGAGCGTGTCACCCGTATTTAACCTGGATGTATCCTCTTAGGGGTCAATGCTAATTGAGCCGGATCCACGCCGCCGGGTCTTATCGTTCACCAGATCGACGCATCTGCCGCCAGGTTTTATCGTTCACTGAACTGACAAACACCATACTATTCTATTTCTACAAAAATCTAGTTACTATTGATGTATTCCCTTAAATTATTAATTGACTTTCTTAGGAATCCACGCCACCAGGTCTTATCGATCACCGGAGTAACAAACATCATACCGTAAACATTCAGACAACCTTTTATGTAATTATAGCATTGCACAAGGTTGAACCAGAAATCTTTTGTGTAGTTAATGTCTACACCACGTGACATCTTTACCCTGAGTGAATTCTCTTTTTGTTCATTTGTAGATGAACCAGTAGTACACTCTTAAACATTCTTTAATTCATTTAAAACTCAGTTCCTATGAAGGTAAGGGTTTTCTATTTACTCTCTTCAACTTGATAGATTATTTCTCTTTGAATAAACCATATATGTATCCCCTTTTGGTTCAATTGGGATTGAACCGGGAATCCAGGCCGCCATGGCTAATTGTAACATAGACCAATGTGTTCGTCACCGGGTTTACGAACCAAACGGACCAACGAGCATCAAGAAAACAAATTTTGAGATTTTTGGGAATAATCTATCTCACTTATTTTAAATTACCATGAATGCATCCCCATATGATCCATCTACAACCGAATCGAGGATCCGTATCACTGTGGCTCAAAGCAAAACGGGTCGACACGCTCGCTGCCAGGTCTTATCGTTCACCGGACCGACTAACATCCTTCACTTCTATTAATTCATTTACGAAATTACCTTGACAATTCATTCTAAATCGTTAAAAATCTGAAAAGGAATTAATCTCTACAATTGAGCCAATTGTCCGGAGAATTTGGTGATTCCTTTAACTGATCACAAACTAGGTCTCATTCCAAATAAGGTTCTCATTTGGTTAAGACAGAGTTTGTAATTGGTCAAGCGAAGTCACTTCATGTACTGGTCAATTGAGCAAAGTGCAAACATTAATAATTTTGGATTCCCGTTGATTTAGCTTTGGTTGAAACTCTTATAGTTCAAAGACTGTAGTCTAATCCTCTTCCTTAGGCTAGTTATTCCACTGTGGTCACTAAACCTAGAAGATTTAGGGTCTTTCTACCTCACCAGGGCGTGATTACTTTGAGGCTCCTTACTACAACTTAGGTCTTTGAGAGTTTGGCCTCTCTTCATCTTACTTCTTAAACACTTTAGGTTTACCACCTTTTGGATTTCAAGATACACTAAGGTATTTCGAACTAAGAGTCCTATAGGTCCTTTAGAAGGCTTTAAGGTTCCCAATCAATCTAGGATTCATTCATAATGTGTTAGGTTCAATAAACTTGATTAATTAACAAGTATTGGGAAACCCAATCGAGTATAGATGTCCATCCTAATTGATTAAAACCATACAAATAAGATTCCTTACTTATCGATCCTAACTGCCATGGAATTAAGTAATCACAACAAAATAATCAATAAGGAGTGCTAGACCACATCAATTTACTGAATACTTCATACACGGGGTATGGTACTGACCAAGTCGTGATCATAACCCCTAGTTCGACTCTCGAATATAGGTAAGGAATACAAAGTACTCACTCACGTATATTTGCTAGCCGAACCATACATCACTTCAAAATTTCCTCTGTGGAGAGAGTAGTGAAGGAAATACAAAACATATGTCGGTGTGGGGATAAGGACAACAATTTACCCTTTTCCACCAAAAACCGACATTTCAAATATCAAAACATGATAGCAAGGGATTCATTGATTGTAAACAAAACATAACCACTAATATAAACAAGGGAGTAGAAATATAAACCAACATCAGTAGGCAAACACCCTGCACATATTATCATAATGTAGAACTCATGGAAATCAATTGAATCACACTAATTTCCAACACATTCATCATTAAAACATAAATCTCTATTCAATCTTTTGACAACACCATGCATAAGTATAATACATTACCAATTAAATTGTAATCATACCCGGTAGGCAAAATCGCAGGTGTACGATTTCGTCGTCAAGTAATAAAAGATCGAATCCACAGGGATTGAGATTGATTGTTTAACTTAACGAACTTTGTAATAATTTGAACTATTGAAACAATATGAGGTGTTTGAAATCTTTGTGACTTGTATCAAAAGACGAAAACAGTAAATAACAAGAACGCACTATTTATATTTCAATAACTAAAAACGAATAGGGATAGAATCCTTTTGTTTCCACCTTTATGTTGTTGAATTCAAATCCAATGCAAGCAACTATGATATAATTGAAGTTCAAATCCACAAGTTTAGATTAATGAAAATCCCTTTCCTATTAATCCCTTTGATTAAATTAACAAGCCCTAATTCCTTAGGTTCAAATTAATTGAATCAAGCATAAAGGTCAAAGATTCATACAAACTCATACTACAAGAATTATATTCCTATAACCCTATTAAGCATGTCCAATTATCTCAAAGCAAGTCTAAAACCCCAGTTTTCCAATTGATGTTAAGACCCTTGTTCAATTCAATAGTGATCAATTATCAAATTGCATTAAGAGAAGAGATAAAGGATCAAATAACATAGATTAACTTGCATTGAACTTCTGAATTCGATTACATAAAAATATCTACAAAATTCATCTTACCCTAGTCTAGGAGGCTGAGTTCCTCATGAAAGAAGAGAAACTAATCCATGGAGATGAGAGAATTGGAAGAGACTCCATTGATTCCTCAATTTTGCCTCAATCGTCAAATACATTTGCGTTTTTTTAATCTCCCAAAAATTCTCAACCCCCGGCTCAGTATTTCCAAAGTCTATTTATAGCTAGGTTAAAAAGGAGTGCAAAATTAAGCTAAAATGGGTTAAAAAAAATGCAAAATTGCATAGTCTAAGTGACCCAAGAAGACGGCCATGGAGCCTGGCATGGCACGGCCGTCTTCTACCGAGAACATGATGCAAAATAAGAGAGTCGGGCACGGCCGCAGCACCACTTTGGCCGTGGAATACACCGTTTGATGGGAACTTGTTCTTTGCGATCAAGAACCAAGGCAGCCGTGCCACACGACATGGCGGCAGCCGTGCCACCTCAAATGTTGCCCCCTTCTAGGAATTTGCCTCCGAGTTTGGTCCCACTGTCCATTTGAGTGATTTTTGCTCCGCTTTCCTAGGCCAATTACCTTCCTTTCTGCACAACTGAACCAAAACCAAGTGCATTACTCATATCAAGCAAAATGCATGAAAAACATGGATTAAATACTAAATGACTAAGATGCGATGCAAAACTAATACTAAACTATATGCTATATTGAACGCATCAATACCCTATCTTCCAATCTCCAAATGCAGATAAAGAATACATAAGTATTCAATTATAAGTCATTCTTCGTCCAACTCATATATCCGTAGGCTTACTCAACAATTAGCATATTAGGGTTAACCACATATGGGTTATAAATAGGGAAGAAACCCGGAAGTCCCCATTCCGATGAACGATATAGATTTCCGCTTTCTTCTCTAAGTGGGTACATATATGTATACACCCATACGTATGAGTATATACATATATTGAGGAATCTTGTAAAAACGAGGAAGTAACTACACTAACTCCTGCTCGTCTTCATTCTCCTCATTCTTTAGATAAATTCTTGAGGTGGCCTTCCTCAATAATTCGTAAAAAGAACTTAGAAAATTTAGATTCATAGACACAACTGACACTTCCTAAACCGGATCACTTCTAGACACACATAACTTACAGCCCGATAAGATCGAACGACTCTGATATCACTAACAGAAATTTAAGTTAAAAGTGGTGAAATTTTCGCACTGAACACTAATCAGTAGAAGGTAATACCTTTGAATACATCAAGGTAGTAATAAACAAATTTGCTAATAGAAGACCTTTGTCAAGAATTACAACCAAATAATAATGCGGTACTAAAGACCCATAATAATTACGACTCGACTCGTGATCCGGTTCCGACACATAAGAAAGTCTCGCGTGGAGGCAAGACCGAGCATCTTGTCATGCTCTCAGCTTATCCCAAATGCTAAGTACCTAAAAACAACGCTCCAAACATAGTGTGTTATGAAACTCAGTAACATAGACTTTAATTTGAAACATTTTACCGTTGTTTTCAGCTATACGTGGTGTGCTATGCATAGAAAACTCATCACAACAACAACTATCAACATAATCAAGCTATTATGTTAGCAATAGATCAATACATGCATTTATAAAAAGTACAATTACATAATCAGTTCTTACCATAGGGTAAGATAAAAAACTCTAAGGCAACAACACTTAAAAGTAGCTAAGCATACACCTTTATCACTTGATTACTATATCATCACATAGTCTTAATTAACTCAGAGTGTCCTAGGAAGACTCCTAGTTGTTCTAAGCATTAGGGTTCAAGCTATGACATGTTTCTAAGGAGTCTATCCAATTATAAGCATCACTGATACAATTAGAACACTTAGAAAAGAATAAAAAATTAAATTTTGCACTGCCATAATCGGTTGAGAATGCTCTTGGTTGGGTTCAGAAAATGTGTATGAATTGAAAACCCTAAAATGTAGCTTTAATATGGTGTTTAAACTGGTTTCATGAAACTTAAAATTCTACAGAAAAATAGAGTGTGAATCGATTCACCATTATCATGAATCAATTCATCCATTAAACATAATTTGATTCACCAACTTGTGAATCGATTCACCAATTTGCAATTCGATTCACAGAACCAAATTGATGGTCTGGGTGCCTTTTGTGAATCGATTAATCATCTTGTGAATCAATTCATGCCTGTCCAGATGCCTAGAAAACATGAAATATCTGCAGAATTTGCATTTTAACACCAACAACACCACAATCAGTCCATACTCATCACTTCCAATCATTCAAAAACCAATTCCAACATCAGTTGCATTGTAAATCATCAAAACTTGCATTCTAGAACATTATTAAATATACATGCAAAGGTAAGATTTAAGGGAAAATCTTAAAATGTCTATGAACCCATTCAATGTTTCCATAGGCTCAAATCAACTAGTAAATCCAACCAGGACAAACAAGGAAATAGAACCCTAGCACACCCTAAATTGGGAGTTTTGAGAGGGCAATCTATGTTACCTTAGGGCTTTCTCAAGATTGATGATGAAACCCCTAATTTGTAACCTTTGAGCTCAACACCAAGCTTGAGTCCTTGATTCTGCTCCATGGAAGTTTGAACCTAAGCCCTAGCTCCAAATCCTTCTTCTTCTTCTTCTTCTTCTTCTTCAATAAAACCTTGATTGGAGTTTGGATCCGACTTTTTTCTTCCATTTCCCTTTTCTTTCTCCTCTTCTCCCTCTATTCGAGCTCTCTCTCTATTTGAGGTTTCTCTCTGTTTGTTCTCCACGGCGTACGGTGGTGCGCCACCCCATTCTCACTCGCCGCCACGCTCGCGGCCAAGCCGGAGCCGTCGCGACTCCCCCTTTACCTTCTTCCTTTGCGCGCCCTCTCCCTTTCTCCTCTTTCTCTTCTTCTCTTTTCTTTCTCTTTTTCTTTCTCTGTTTCTTCTTTTCTTCTTTCTGTGAAACGCGTTTGTGTGTTTAAATTGAGAGAAAGAAAGAGTGCTAAGGTGGAATAGAGGGAAAGTGTGGTGTATGGTAGGGGTAAAGGCATGGGTTTGTTAAAATTTGGCTAATAAGCCCCCTTTTTAATATCATAATTTACTCTTTGGTCCTCACGAGAACCTTAGGTAAATTAATCAATTAAAAAACTATTCATGAATAAGTAGTCCCACTTTTTCTTAATCCTTGAGAAAAATTACTATTTTACCTCTAAGTTCCAACATTGCTTTAAATCACTAGATTAAAGGCTGTTAACCTCATTAATCCTTAGGAATTAAATCTTTTTTTCACCTGGGGTCTCTAATTACCAAGCTTAGGGAAAGTTCAGGTGTTACAGGAAGGCTCTTCATCAAGCTTCAGGGACAATGTTAAATTTTTGTATTGCGTACCATCCTCAAATAGATGGTCAAATAGATAGAACTATCCAAACCATAGAAAATATACTTAGGGATTATGTTCTAGAAGATGGGGGAAGTCGGGATGGGCATCTAGCTATGATAGAATTTTCCTATAACAACATTTACCAATCTAGTATAGGCATGACACCATATGAGGCGTTCTATGGTCGCAAGTGTAGAACCCCTCTATGTTGGTTTGAGGTAGGAGAGAGGAGCCTGATAGGCACAAATATGGTTCAGGAAACCAACAATAAGATTGCTTAGAGCTGACAGAAAATTTATGTCCACAGTAGGAGAGGGCCCTTTGAGGTTGAAGAGGGCGACCATATGTTTTTAAGAGTAACCCCTGCAATAAGCATTGGGAGATCCATTCGGGCTAAGAAGCTTAATCCTCGATTCATTGGTCCATTTCAAATGATCCACTAAGTTAGTCTAGTTTGCTTACTAGATTGCCTTACCTCCTTCCTAGTCAAGTTTGCATGATATCTTCTACGAGTCGCAACTTAAGAAATACATTCCTGATCCATTCCAACCATTAGACTAAGAATCAATACAACTAAAGCCAGATTTGACTTTCCAACCTGTGTCGGTTTAGATTGTTGACCATAGTCTTAAGACCCCGAGGAGTAAGGCTATTACCTTGGTAAAGGTCATTTGGGAAGGATCAATCCCTGAGGAGGCTATTTGGGAGTTGGGGGAAGACTTGAGAGCCAAATACCCATACGTGTTCATATAGGTATGTTGTACACTCAATATTTTAGGGCAAATTTTTTTCAAAGGTGGAGTATGTAGCGCCCTGCATAACTACAAGATGTGTAGAATTTTATTTAAGTTATTTACATGATAAGTATGAATAATTGTTTTAAATGTGTATGAATTTTTATTGAATAAATTTCTCTAATATGAGCAAGAGAGGTGGTGTGACACCCTTTACCCCGTCATGGCATTTTAGCAATGTAAGAAGAAAAGAACAAGAAATAAAATTTTGATCCAAGTAAAAGCTTTTCATTTCAAATAAGGTAGGGCTGTCACTCTCAACTTGCGGAAATCAAACATGATACAAGAGGGAAAACATCAAAAGGAGATAAACCCAAGGTTCCCCGATGTCACATTAATTCAGAGCTTCTCCCTAATTATTACATCAAAAAAAAAACAATAACTTGTTCAAAACAAAAATAAGTCTTCTATCTATTCCAACGAGCCATCACGATCACTCATCGGCATTAACATCCTCAACACCTGCAGTCTCATCATCTATACATACCCAATGGGATATGCATAGCCACAAAAGGGTTAGAAATCATGCACTCAAGTAGCACTTTAAGGTAAAGAACTAAAATGAACAATGCGCATAAACTGAACAAGTCCTAATATCAACATTGTACCTACAACAGCAACACATAATAACAACAACCGTCTAAACACCACCGGCAACGACATCAACCACAACATTAGAATAACATCACGACATATGCACAACCAGGCATATCATCATCATAATGATGCATCTCTAGGACCATAACTATATGCATGTGGATCCATTTATAACGAGGCCGGGATACCTTGCCCGTTTCGGAATGCCATGTCCGTAATGCCCCAATAACAACAGGACCGGGATACCACGCCCTTCACGGGATACCTTGCCTGATTCGCCCCATTAACCGCAGGACCGGGAAACCTCGTCCGTCACGGGATACCTTGCCCGATACGCCCTACTAGCAACAACAACAATGCCGACACCGGGATGCATGAACATGACCAAATGCGGTGTCTAACAATAACAACTTCTATCGCAATATCCTCTATAGAATAACAATAACGGCATCAATGAGACACTCATGATACAAGAGCAATCACCCAAGTGTCAACAAATTACATACAACAGCAACAAAGTTAACCAGTTAGTACGTTGACGAGTCCCTTTAACCAGCAACATAATAACAATCAACCTACTTAGCTAACTAAGTTTTAAACGCACAAAACTTAACTCAATCATTTAATTAAATAATTATCTCATCCAAGTCTTATCATGTTAACCATTCTCTAGTTACCATTGGCAAGTTTTGGACATCTAATATAGTTCATAGGATATAGCCCAACACGTGAGAAATGGCAGGATATTAAAGATACACGGCGGTGCCCAGGCGCTGGCGCTGACAGTGGGCGCTGGCGCCGGCCTGTCAAAACCTTCAGTCGTGTGATTTCCACGCTTTTGGGGATCGTTCGGGGTACCGTTATGTCCTATAATTCATACTTGACACTAATCCAGAGTCCTTAGAACCACACCTATCTTTTATGGAATTATAAAATTTAAAACATGAGACCTTAAACCCAATCAACCCAACACTTAGCATTTTTACGAGAATTCTGCATAATAGATGTTATATCCTTCCTACTATTCTTTTATTAAACACTTAAGGCTATAATACCAACATCAAGAAATCACCAAAATTGCCTACCATTTATTTAGTACATTTAATCTAGATTTTAACCTTTAAACCCATTACCCTTATTCCAATTTTCTGCATAATTTACTAGAACCAACACCACTACTTCAAACAATATTTTGCACTAACTAGCGAATCAATCATGCACAAATACTCAATCTCAAGACATGAAGTAGCAAATTCCAAAGAGCATGTTTATCACTTAGACACCAATCTCTCAACAAGGAAATCATAGCATGTTGCAAACATCAACAGATAACATAAGATCATAGGTGTTAATAACAAGGAATTTGCATCATGTTTCAAACACCAAAAGAAGCATAAAATCATGCGCTTCAACCACCAAACATCAATGAGTCAACCATCAACCACAACCACAACATCCAACCACAATATAATATCATAAAACCAATAAGGAACATATTTAAACATCAATTTACTGGTTTTAGATTGATTTTCTCGTCACCATGGTGACGGTACTCTCTCATGGTAACCGTCCGAGGCTTAGGGATCTTGGGACATCCCTATTGCTCATTCGCATTCCATAAACCCACTACATGAGCATCAAACTACCCCCTTACCTCTTAGAATTTCGTGCTCTAGATAGGGTATGTGAACTCCAAGCTTTTCCTCTCCCTTCGTGGCTTTCTCCATAAAAAAACACAAGGATAGGTGATGAGAAGTGAGAAAACTAATGTTTGGAACCCTAACGGCGATCATAAACTGAAACTTAGATTAGAGGCATTACCTTAAACCCAAGCCCTCCAAGAATGATGAAGGATGTTGGTAGAGCAAAGCCCCAACAATGGTTCTTTAGTCCCAAAAGTAAGGTTGAAACTCACCAAGTGCAGAAAAATAGAGAGAATGGAGAAGTGAGGTGTGATCTTTGGTGAGAGGTTTCCAAACGTGATTAGGGTTCAAAGTTGAGGCTTAGTGGTTGGTTTGTAACCCTAACATGTAATCTTAGTGAATTGGGTCGAGTTTGGGTCCAATGTGTCGGATTACACGTGCCAAAAATGCAACAAAACGCGCAAAAATGTGCAGAAATCACCTGTCAGCAGGCGCCTGGCGCCTGGAATGGGCACCTGGCGCAGGCTCTCGGTGATCCCCGGGCGCCTGCGCTTGAGTCTGGGCGCTCAGCGCTATTGCATCACTGTTTTGGCCGTATCTGGAGCTACAGATGTCTGATTGAGGCGTTCTTGGTGTCGTTGGAAAGATAAGAGAATTTCCTACAATTTTCTCTCTAATAGGCTTACCCTAATTCGGACTCTAACAGGATAAAACATGCAGTTGAAATATACTATAATATTCCTAAGTGTTACGCTTGCGCTGTGTTGACTCCAGAGAGTATATCTAGAGTTGTTGGTATCGAAATCGAGTCGAACTAAAGCCAACTAAAAGATAAGAGATAACGCTACAACTTTATTGAAGGGACTTAAATCCAATTGAGTTGTTAAGAGGTTCGAAAATGGGGAATACGATGACTGAAATAACTAAACATAGGAATAAAGGTACATCTAGATACTCAATCGGCTGAAGGAATGGTAAAACATATGAAACCCATCCCAAGCAACTATAAGCATGTTCTAATACCCTAAGACATATCCTAATCTTGAAGGATAAAAAAATCTGGGCTGTTACAGGTGGGGTTGGCATTCGTAATTTAAAATTTTAAATCATTCTAGTGAGAGTTGAGTACCCAAAATCAGGCCCATAAAAGTTGGCCCATGTTTGACTAGAGGGATATACAGGGGATTTATGCTATTGACCAATGGGAGAATAGGAAATTAACACCATTATACTCTCTCTTCCCTTGAAACATGATATCACCCACTGTCCATACATGCAACCAATGCTAAATTTTGGTAAAAAGCTCACTCTTACTCTAAAACACACACGATTTGGGAGAGAAATAGTGAAAGGAAGAATGGCTAAGGAATAGCAGGAGAAAAGGAATTGGGGTGAAAGTTTTGCTAGTAGAAGAAGTAAACCATTGATAGAGAAAGTGGTAGAGAGGGATTGAATAGAAGGGAAAAGGAAGAGGGGATTTGATTTCAGCATACCCAACTTCAATTTCTACACATTCATCTTCATTCCTACAAGTAAATTCTCTAGGATATGAGTTATTTTCTTTATTTTTGTGTTAATAGAACAATGGGTAACCATAAATCCCATGAGAAGGTGTGATATTTTCTGGAATGATTCTGAATATGGAATGTGATTCTTCTCATTTGGTTGTGGTTGGTGTTTTGACTTGGGGAAATTGTGGGATTATGTGGTTGAGCTAAGTATTATGCATTTATATGAAAAATTACATAGCATGTGGTGAAAAGGTGTGTGTTGAATTCTTGATCGATGAAGAATTGAGTGTTTAACATGTTTTTATGTTCCATGCATCAATGGAAAGTTGATTTGGTTGATTGGGAGTGAAATGGGGTGAAGGAACCAAGGTTGTTCAGCAAATTCGTGTTTTCTGCAAATGTGTGCTACACTAAGCGCTAGATGTAGCACTTGAAGCGCTCCTGAGACCGAGAGGAATGGTCGAAATATGCTGGAAATGCTGCGGTCAGCGTGGGAAGTGCATTGGCCTGCGTTGGAAGCCCCGTGATGCGGTTTTTTACTTCTGTTATCATTCGATCTTGAATGTATGTTTTATGTGCTTCCAATTTCCACTTACATGATTGATATAGGACTACTTTTGAGTTGCATATGAATCTTATGCTTGCCATGTTATTAATATGAATGCATTATGATGACTATGAAGTATAGTTGGTAACAACTTCTATGATAAAAAATGCGACATGGGTAGCCAAGTTGGGACGTCACTTATGGGTTGTAAATGTCTAACCATCCATATCGTATACAGACATCGGTTTGGGATCTTGAGTTGAGGGGTTTAGCATTGATAAAATCGGTCCAAAATCTCATCCGACAAGCCCGATGGCGTATGCTTGTGATCCATGTATTGTATGAATGTTGGAATTTCTATTGATAAGTTGCATACTAAATGTTCAAAGGTGCATATGTACTTTGAATATAAAGTAATTGTTTAGTAGCAAAAAGGTAATGAGCATGGGTGAGGGGTCCGTAAAAGACTCGCTGAGATTTTTATCTCATTCTTTTCATGTTTTTATTTTCAGACAAACAAGTGCAGAAAGATGCTTAGATGAGCATAAGAGACTTATCAGTTCACTCCTTTTGTTATGACGCAATTAGCTAGGATGTTGTTTTTTGTGTTCTTGGACAACCTTTATAAACTACCTCTGAAAGTTCAAAATACTTACATTTTGCTTATTAAGTTTTAGTTGATGTACTAATACCACGCTATATAAGCCGACTAGTTAACTTATTTTATGTTGTGAATGTATGAATTTCTCATTTCATTCTAGATGCAAATTTGTGGTCATACAATTACAAAAAACTACAATCAAATAAAATTTGTATGGTTGCCTAGAACTTACACTATGGTTAGAACAATTTTTCCTTACTATGACCCTCATTTCGACATAATTCACATCTTTTTGGATGACCCTTTTTCCCTGAGGTCAATTTCAGTATGAATGTCGGTAGACTAAGGACGATCTCGTGGATCTCTCCATGTTTCTTGATTGTGGCACAAATCATCTCTGTTATATTCTGGTTAATATGCTTCCTTGCCCACCGCACCGAACAGATAACTGTAAATGTTGACGGCGTGTTGCAACGTGTATACAACAACAACAAGCTGCATGTAGTCAATATGAGCATGTGAACACACAGCGACAACATGTGAATAGTGGATGCGGACTACTTGAAATTTTCCACAGACACACCCCATTGTGTCTGTGTTGACCTTGAAATTCTCCGCAAGTCATACGCCCCTCCCGTGGGTTACACATCTCCTCTGCCAAGAATTCGCTAAATTACCGGTTGAAAGTACGAATATGTTGAGGGTTGGCCTTTGCTTATGCGTCATCCATGGCCTTTGTGAGAATTTTTATATAAACACAACTGCCCATGATCATTCCTTGCAATTGTTCCCCCTCTTGGCGAAGAGTTCAGCTAACCTATAATTAGTTGATTGGACAAATGAAGTGATTAGAAGATTATGTGTCCCCTTAAGTACTGCAATAATACACCCAGCAAGGTTAGTTATCATGTGCCCGCAATATTGTCCTTCATCTCATGCTTGAGTCCACTTTTCCTTTGGGATCGGTCAAGCCACCTCATGACCTATTCATTGTCGGCTTGAAGATTATTATAGTAAAAATTGAAGGTTAGTTGAGTCATATCTTGAAAAGATGTAAGCAAAGTCAACATTGTTATGAAGAGAATATAAACAATAATTAATTTTATTTGTAATCTATATAAATGCAGTATTAACCCATATTCACAACTTGCTTTCACATAATAGCATTTTTGAAGGCCTTCATGAAATTATGTGTGATGTGTCGAATGCAGAAGAGTAAATCAAACCAGAGTAAAAAATGTAACAAAATAAATAAGGTAATAAAGTTCCAACAACATCACAGTTAGCATATCAGTACATTTCATAATAAGAAGCAAGTTACTTTGATGGTGAGATATACCTTCTCATGAAGCAACTCTCATAATCATATTGATATGCTTCTTGCTAGCAACCCTCGCAATAGCTCCTACATGGTTGCATGATATTTCTACATCCTGATCTTATTGAGAAGAGTCGAAGCACTTTTCCTACTTTCAAAGTGTAAATGTTTCTCCACCCTCTAAGGTGATTAGGATTGCCGCTTCTGCCAAATTCATGTCTCACATCTCTTGTTGGAACCTAGAGAATCCATAAGTCTAAGCTTGATAACCGATGATATTGACTTCTATAGGAAAATAGTTCCTTGCCTTTCATTGATTTGCGATTGTGCATATATACATGAATTACAATCAGATATTAGGCTGAGATTGATCTCTAATTGATTGACTAATAAAACCTAATGAATACAAATATATATTTTCTAAATATATACAAATCCTGTCACACCCCCGCAGTCGAAGCGGGAGGTTGTCGAATGCTGAGACTGTCCCTGAAATCTTGAAATAGCACCAAGGGAAGACCTTTTGTGAAGATGTCGGCAATCTGATAGCGCGATGGGACGTGTAGTACGCGTACGTGTCCACGAGCGACTTTCTCGCGAACAAAGTGAATATCCATCTCGATGTGTTTAGTGCGTTGGTGCTGAACAGGATTGCCGGAAAGATATATCGCACTAACATTATCGCAGTAGACCAAGGTAGCCCTGTAGATAGGACAATGTAACTCCAGAAGAAGATTGCGTAGCCAACATGACTCAGAGACCACATTGGCAATGCCACGATATTCGGCCTCAGCACTGGATCTAGATAATGTGGCTTGGCGTTTAGAGGACCAGGATATTAAGTTATCACCAAGGAACACACAATAACCAGAGGTAGACCTCCTGGTATCTGGGCAACCGCCCCAATCTGCATCTGTGTAAGAAATCAGAGAAGTAGTCGATGAAGGATAAAGATGCAGGCCATAATTAAGTGTACCCTGAATGTAGCGCAGGATGCGCCGGAGAGCTTGCATGTGATCATCCATCGGATTATGCATAAATAAACATATTTGTTGTACCGCATAAGAGATGTCAGGCCTTGTGAATGTGAGATACTGAAGGGCTCCGGCAAGGCTGCGATATTGAGAGGGATCCTCATAAGGAGTGCTAGTCTTAGCACTAAGTTTTGGTTTAGTATCAACCGGAGTAGGACATGATTTACAATATGACATCCCTGCACGTGCAATAATTTCTTCTGCATACTTTTTCTGAGACAAAAATAGGCCACCAGCATGTCTGTTGACTGCGATACCCAATAAGTAACTTAATGGACCCAAGTCTTTCATGGCAAATTCGGTGCTGAGAAGTGACATGATAGACTTGCGAAGATTATCAGAAGAAGCAGTGAGTATTATATCATCCACATAAAGAAGAATGTAAGCCATGTGAGTACCTTTCCGGAAGATGAAGAGTGAGTTGTCAGACTTGCTTTGAGAGAAACCCATAGAAGAAACATAGTCTGCAAATCGTTTGTACCAGACTCTGGGAGCTTGCTTGAGCCCATATAACAATTTACGCAGAAGACACACATGGTTGGGACAATCCGGGTCCTTAAATCCCAAGGGTTGATGCATGTACACTGTCTCTTTTAGTTCACCATGTAAAAAGGCATTTTTAACATCCAACTGATGGATGGGCCAGGCCTTAGAGAGAGCAAGGCTGAGTACTGTGCGAATAGTTGCCGGTTTAACTACCGGGCTGAAAGTTTCTCCACAATCCACACCAACCTGTTGACCTGCACCATCACCTACAAGTCGGGCTTTATGCCTCTCAAAAGAACCGTCAGATTTTTCTTTATGTCTAAAAATCCACATAGACCGAATAACATTAACATCAGGTGGACAGGGCACTAAATCCCACGTCTTATTTGTAATAAGAGCATTATATTCGTCATCCATAGCCATTTTCCAATTCGGGTCTTTGAGTGCAGACACTGGGTTACAAGGGAGGGGAGACTTTGTGACATGGGTAAGAAGGCCATAATATTTTGGATTGGGTTTAAAAATACCATGTTGGATCCTCGTAACGGGTTTGGTTTCGGTACTCGAAGTGGGCTGGAAAATGGGAGGAAGAGGGAGATGTTGTGGTTGGTCTAAGTGTGGTGAGGTGGGCCGAGAAGGAGAGTTGGTTCGAGAGGGAGAGTTTGGTGAGTTGGTAGGAGAGGAGAGTTGGTGAGGGGTGGTGGTTGGTCCTGCACATGAGTTTGTGGAGTGGACTGATCTTGCAAATGGTTAATTACGTATGGTGAAAAACCATTGTCAAGAAAACAATAGGTAGTGGAAGTGGGAGTATGCAACTTTGAGAAGGGAAATTCGGTTTCATGAAACAATACGTGGCGACAAATGATAATTTTATTTGATGATAAATCATAGCATTTATATCCACGATGATTCGACGGGTAACCCAAAAAGACACAAGGTGTGGAACGAGGTTAAAGCTTATTTATCGTGGTGGAAGGGAATAGAGGATAACATAAGCAGCCAAACACTCGTAGGTGGCAGTAGGATGGGTCTTTTTGGTAAAGAATTTTGAGAGGCGATTGATAGTTGAGACTCTTGTTAGGTATGTTTAGGAGATACGTTGCCATTTGCAAAGCATGGTGCCAAAAAAACGGAGGTAGAGAAGTGTAACGACCCGTTTCCGGACCGCTACCGAGCTCAATATACCGAGCTCGAGTTACCGAGCTCAACACACCAAGCTCAACATAAACCTGTATGAGATGTGTTTTAAAAACAAAACTCTTGTGCCTTTTAAAAATACGATATATTTTTTTTTTTTATAAAACCAACTCGTGCACATCAGAGTAATTACAGCTTTTCGAAACATGGTGCAACTAAGACACAAGACTTAAATTCTAATAAAACATACATGCATAACATACATATATATATCACTCGAAATAATAATGTATACAAAATACAGAGTAGCAAATGTGCAAAGAAAATACACCTAAGGTACGACGACTTCAAAAGAGCAATCATACCCTGGGGGTACTTCCTAAGAACTCCACGCAGGGGCTGCTCCAAAAGTAAGACCACCACCTACCCTCAGAGCAACAAAACATAACCGCCCAAAGCGGTCACGACCTCGAACACAAAGAAAAACAAGTACAGTTATCAGAAAAACAAACATCCAACAACATAATCAATCACGACAAGTAGAGGTCGTCACTCGGGTCCTCGTCGAGCTCCTCCTCGACATCATCTCATCGCCGAGTTCCTGCCCTCGACATCGCCTGGGTAACCGTCATGGATTGAAGGCACCACGGGAAAGGGTCAACTTCTCAACAATTCAAGATAAGCTCGACATAAAGGATATAAGCAAACAACAATAATATATCTCAATCACCACACGTGACTCGACCATCTCACTCTAGACTCGACTCGACTCTTATTCCGGAATATCGTCAGCAGGTCCATCCCCAAACTGACGTAATAGGTACACGGCAGGTCCAACCCCAAACCGATACCATGCATTAATCGCGAGTCCAACCCCAAACCGATAATGCGACGCCTAGCCAATCCACCATAAACAAAAAGGGGACCTAGCACCCTCGCCATCTGGGTCCGGCTCAAAAACGTCATACGACTCCCTAGCTCTCTCACTCGATGATTAGCTCGCCGCATGTCAAAGAGTAACACAACTTACTTGATCACATATCAAATAAAGAGAGCATGCTTAACATGAAGAAAACACAATTCGACATTTAAGCAATAAAACATTCTGCATGAAGAAACGCAATTCGACAGCAATACACCATTCACAACATATATTCAATCACATATCAAATACATGCAAAACTCAATCATATTACAACATTCCAATCTCGACACCAATCAAGGAGTCCATACATAAATATAACAATAAAAATAAAGTCTTAATAATGTCTAAGAGTTGCCCTTACGCTAGCATACTACGAAAGTATTAATGTGAAGCGCCCTTACCGAACTCCAAGCTAAAGTTGCTCGACAACGACCTCGACACAGCTGTCTTCAAATGAGCTCGACAACGACTTCTCTTACTCGATCTCGACACGGCTGTCTTCAACGAGTTCGACAACGACTTCTACACGTACCGTCCTCAATCGACCTCGACACGTACGCTTCTCAGTCGACCTCGACACGTACAGTTCTCGATCTGGATCCCACTGCTTCCACGTCCTTGGATTCGCTTTCCCGTACACCTCGATTCGGAAATCACCCGATCTCGGGAATCAGACTTCCTAAAACAAACACAACTCAGTTCGATCTATGGGTTCTAATACACTTAGCTCTCATCCCAACTTAACCACAACCCAGAAAAATATAAAACTCAAGAACTGAAATATATTTTTCCTCTAACACAAAGTTAGGGTTTTCGATCAAAAGTTCATGAAAAAGGTTATCTGATGCTTCAACAGATAGATCGACAACAACAACAACCAGAAGCAACAAACGAAAAACAAGAAATCGAAACAAACCAAAAATGGGGGTTTCTGGGCACTGCCGATTGCAGAAAAACAGAGGAAGAAAATTTGTTTTACAAGCCCAATTAATCGGTTAGAAAGATAGGTAATATTGTGAAGAAGAAAACCCATCAATTTGACATGATTTGGAAGCATAAAAACTGGCTAAAAATGGAAGGAAAAGTAGCACTAAACAGTAGCACAGAGGAAGAGAAAAATCTGTTCTTCATACCTCAATGGTGATGGTCGAACAGGCGAGATATGTCGAGAAGATGATGATGAACAAGGTTGATGAAGAAAGCTTGTGCAGAATCTCGATGGAACTCACGGTTTCGTCGATGGAGATTTTTGGAGAAAAACAACGAAACTCAGAGCAGAAGGAAGGAAGAAGAAAGAAGAAAAGAGAAATGAGTGTTTGAGGGAAAACCGATCGTGAATACAGCTGGTGAGAGAAGGGTATAATCGTAACTTCAGCTATAAGATGCCAATCCCATCAATCATTCTACCCGTCTAATCGTTCCTCCCTCATAATTATCCTCTACTCTGTCGGTCAACGGTCTAGACACACGACGAGAACGGCAAGCCGACAAAATAATTATTACAAACAATATAATAATAACGCTGAATAACGTTCGAAAGAATACGAGGTATCATCTCGACACGATGTCGACTAGGGTGCTCGTGCAAGCGTACAAGGTTCTAACACGAGTTCGTGAACGCGGCCTCCTCAGCTCGGCAAATGACTTCATCAGCTCGGTACGCGACTTCATCAACTCGACACGCGACCTCCTCAGCTCAGCAGCTAGTGCACGCAGTCTCCTCATCTCGGCAACTGACCTCGGCAAACGATCTTGGCACGGAATCTCGACACAAGGTCTTGGTCGAGGTCTCGATACGTCGTCCTAATACGAGGTCGATCTCGTCCTCAGGTGTTACAAGAAGCGTGAGCTAATAAAGTTCTAATGATATTATTAATGGAACGAATTTTCCTTTCAGCTTTTCCGTTTTGGGATGAAGTGTGTGGACAAGAAAAACGAAAAGAAATTCCATTAGCTTCACAAAGACTTTGAAAAGGACCATTATCATATTCTCTGCCATTGTCACATTGAATATTTTTTATTTCCCGTTCAAATTGAGTTTTGATGTAGGCTCTTAATTTGAGAAAAGTTGGATAGACTTGAGATTTTTTGGAGATAGGAAAAGTCCACAAAAACTTTGAATAATCATCCAAATAGAGCACATAATATTTGTGACCCAAAGAACTCAAAACAGGAGATGTCCACAAATCACTATGTAAAATATCAAAAGGCATATAAGTAGAGTTATGAGAATCAACAAATGGCAATTTAACATGTTTACCAAGAGGACAAGAATGACAAAATTTTGAATGTCTAGTGTTAGTACATTCAATTAAATTATGCCGCCTAAGGGAGTCTAAAACTGGAGCTCCCGGGTGACCCAAACGGTCATGCCAAAGGGAAGAAGACAGAGCTGCAAAAATGGATGGAGGAATGGCTTGATTACTTGTGGTGGTGGTGGTGGAGATGGGATACAACTCGCCCCGACTGTCACATCTCATTAGGGCCATCCCCGTCTGAAAGTCCTTCACAGAAAATCCAAAAGGATCAAATTCAACAGAAACGTTGTTATCCGTAGTGAATTTACGAACGGAAACTAAGTTTTTAATTAAATTTGGGGCATGGAGGACATTTTTTAACACCAATGGAGGGTGGGGGGGAGGTAAGTTAGCACTACCAAAACCACGAATAGGAATAGAATGACCATTTCCAACAATTATACCATTATTTTGGCTCAAATTAAAATAAGACGAGAGATTACCTTGTGCAGACGTCATATGTGATGTTGCTCCGGTGTCCATATACCAAGACGGGTCAGGCTGAGCAAGGCTGAGTGTGTGAAGGGCAGCTTCAATGTCAGTTGGGCTGGGCGCAGATGCAGTGAAGGCTGACTGCTGGGGTCGTGGCCCAAGTAATCCTGGCTGCTGTGGCTGCTGTGGTCTGGGAGCAAAATTGGGCCTGGCCCAATTGTAGGATGGATAGGGACATGGAGGAAGAGACCAAGGAGCCCATCACGCCATGGGTTGACTCCTGCCGCCACGCTCGCTCCACGACGGCGCTATTGCTCCACCAGGTGCCGCCACCGAGCCGCCGCCACCACCCCGGCCGCCCTTCCCAGAGTTACGGCCGCTGCCAGCATTTTTCTAGTTTCTCTTGCCCTTGTTCCCACGATTGTTATTATTCCGATTGATATGATTTTGATTCCCTGGAGAAGAATGTTGGGTATGCATATCATCATCAGAATTGAGGGAGTTTGCAACAAGAGCAGCCGCAGATGAAGGAGAACCGGATTCGCGAGTGGCTCGTTGAAGCATTGTCGATTCTTCCAGTTCCAATCTCGACTTGGCGGTTTAATCGTGGGTGAGGATCATGTTGTTGAATGTATGTCACGAATCCTGCATAGGAGTCAGTTAGTCTCGAAATCATCTTCAAGACCAAACGAGTATTAGTGACCGGAGCATCAACATTTGCCAATTGATCGGCCAGGAGCTTGAGGCGGTTGCAATAGGCTTTGGTGGCGGGAAAATCCTCCAAATTCGTGTTTGTGAATTGGTTTTCGAGGTGGACAGCCCTCGAGTGTTTGTTGTCTTGGAAAATAGCAGCAATTCGTTTCCAACACTTTTCGGCCGAGTCATCTATCACAAGAATGGAATTAAGAATGTCTTGTGATACAGTGGCGTACATCCATTGTAGCACGGCCGCATCAAGACGATGCCAAAGGTCTGGGTTGGCTGTTTTAGCATCGTCTGCCGCCTTCTTCTCCTTCTCATCGGTAGGGGGGACGATGTGATCAAGCACGTTATGGACACGGGCTTGAACTTTGAAGAGAGCTGCCCAAGAGACGTAGAGGCTTGAGTCGTTGTCCAACGTGACTGGAATGAGGGATTTCACGTTGGTGATTGCTAAAGCCGAGTGAAACTTGGGTTGTTCGGCCATTGAGGGCGGCGGTTAGGGAGGAGAGTAGCGGAAGAAAGCAAGAAGAGGTGGTGGAGATGGCCGCTAGCAGTAGGAGATTAGTGAAAACCTAGCTGATACCATATAGGAAAATAGTTCCTTGCCTTTCATTGATTTGCGATTGTGCATATATACATGAATTACAATCAGATATTAGGCTGAGATTGATCTCTAATTGATTGACTAATAAAACCTAATGAATACAAATATATATTTTCTAAATATATACAAATCCTGTCAACTTCATTAAGTTTTGCGTATGGTCAGTATGTGCATATATGTGTGCCTATCTTTGTTGTAAATGTGTGTGTAGTATATTTGTTAAGTTTATTTAAATATATGTCATTCATTTTCGTGTTTCTGATCAATGCATAATTATTTGTGTCTAATTAGACAATCTATGCACACGTGTATTGTTATGATCTCTCTAAAACATTTCATTTGTAGGTAACTCGTCACGTTGACACCCATCAACAAGTCATGCATCTTGCTGCAACCGCGATCACGACGTGGTGGACATTGATTGATTTGTCAATGGAGTCGCCCCCGATCTTTGTTATCCCCTTAAAAAAACTTGGAGGATTATTTTAGTGAATAAAATTTGTTTATAGAGAAGATAATATTTTTTAAAGTTTTGAAGATTTTTGGAAAAATAACTTTTTTTTTGACTTGACAAGATATGATCATGTTCCTATGTATTCCCAGGTACAATTGGAAACTCAAAATCGCGTAGTTCTTGATAAAAAATGATAGGGTGTTAGTAAATTTTAAAGAAACGATTTTTGATTGGTTTTAAAATGTGTTGATGTGATGAATATTTTTGAATATTTTTTAAAGTTAACATAGTTGGGTACAAGAATTAGGGTCTGCCATAAAAAAAATTGGGGCCACCAATACTTGGCGGTTCAAATGCCCCTAATCTGAATGAGGGATTGACAAGCCATCGTGGCTCGCTAACCCCATATTTTGTGATATTTTAAATTATTGTGAGGGTTTTAAAGATTTAGGGACAAAAATCCCTCGCAGTTCAGATGCCCCAAATTTGAATACGGGATCAACAAGCCGCAGCTCAGCTAACCCCTAATTTTATAATGCATAAAATTTTTAACTTGATAATTATTATAAAAGAAATATTTGGGGTTGACTTTGAAATTTTGATTATATTTGGTTAGCGTTAACTGAATAATTTTGATTTAGTTGATCAATTAAAAAAGCAAATCATTTGATTTATTATTTGTAAAGAAAGTTTGATAAATGAAAGAAAAATGAATTGTCTTTATTGAGAAAATATTTAATATTGGCACAATCTATACTCAACATATTTTAATAAATCATATATATATTATCCTTTTTTATTTTACATGAATAATATTTTAGAGAAAAGAACTTACGTTTATAATTCATAGTAACTAAAGTTTTTACAAAAAAATAAAAAAAATAAAGACAATACAATACACTAACAATAACGGTTTAAGCCTAATATTTGAATAAGTGGGCTAAGCCCAAAAAAGTGAACAAAAGATGGGTCTGAACCCATCAAACAAAATTAAGAAATAGACTCAAAAACTAAAATAAAAACAAAAAGTTATCCTTACCTTTACATGTTAACACACACACACCCGACACTTGTTTATAGTAGATCTCGGCGAAACCCCCTAGTGTCGTGCTCTCATAGTCCCAGCTAGGGTTTCCCAGCAAATCCAATGCCATTCTCACCTCCTCCCTTTTTCCTCACCCAGTACCATCCTTCCCTGGAGACACCAAGTCCAATCCATCATACACAAAGCATTGACTTCGCCATGGAGTCACGCTTCTAGGCTGATGGGGTGACACCCACTACCTGATCGTACAAAAAATGCATAAGTAACTCATGCAAATACTAATAAAAATATTGATTAATAAAAAATTTAACGAAGTAGTAACTCACATCATAAAATTCATCCCGGAATAAATCATAAAACAAATTGCGGAAATAAACCATAACCCTGATGTCATATGTCTCAGAGCTTAACCATTAGTTTTACATCGAAAATAAATAACAACTTGAACATAAATACTCCTAAGCTAAGCAGCAACATAAAGTCGATTCCTCAGCGTCCACGTCCACGTCGTCACTTATAATCTAACCATCTACTCGTACATGGGGTGTACAAGTGTAACACCCCACCTAATATAATAATTTAGCTTCATTAATTTAGACCTTATTATGTTTCAATTGATTGATGAGTAAATTATTTTTGGGTGTCATAAATTAAATTAGGGGTGAGAATAGAGAACCCAAGGTTAAGGTTGGAATTTTATTTTTAGTAAGGGCAAAGTAGTAAAGCCTATGTGCTCATTTAGGGGTAAAATGGTCCCAAAATAGTGCGAGACCCTCACTTCCCCTCTTTTCTTTCCCTCTCACGCTCAACTCCCTCATTTTTCTCCCTCCCCAACGTTTTCCTTTCTTTCCTACTGCACTCAAGAGAAGAAGGAGGAGGAGGGTTAGGGTTCATGAAATTTGGGAGAAAATGGGAGAAATTAGTGAGATTTCTTCATTCCTTTGCTTAGAATAAAAGAAGGCTGAGCTAAGATTTCACATTTGAAGAGAAATTAAGAGTTGTCTCAAGAGGAAGAAAAGGAAAAAACGAGTTGGAGAAGAGGAGAAGAAGAAAATCAGAATTTTCAACTTTCTAACCCAAGTTCTTGAAGGTTTTGGTGAGTTCTTCTCCCTCAGGTTGTGGGCACCTATAAGATCCACATTAGGGTTTCATTTCTTCCTCAATCTTGTGTGATTTCTATTTCTTCTTTGTGGTTCATGAGAGTCATAGGTAGGGAATGGGTTTTATGTGTGTTGTTCACTTTTGGATGAGTTCTTTTGACATTTAAATCAGATCCTTGTTTGTGATTTTTCTGCTGAATGAGTTGTTCTTCATCTTACCATGTTTTAATGCTTGATTTTGAGCCCAAATTTCATTGGAAATGGTTTAGGAAGGGAAGGAATCAAGTTTAGAAAGATGGAAGACAGAAAAATTTGTCTTCTGCAGGTGTGCACGTGGCGCGTGCTGGGGCAGAATCCTGGGCGTAGGGATGCGCTGGAGCACGTCCTAAGAGCGCGACTGAGGGCGCAACACAAAATCCTGGGCGCAGGAATGCGCTGGAACGCGTCCTGAGTGCACGTGAGCACGCCCGGACAGAGCCAAATTGCACCAAAAGCACGCAACGCGCGTACAGATGCGCTGGAGCATGCCCTGTTGTGCATTTTTTTTTGTGTTTTTCACTCCTAAAAGACTTATAAGGCTAGGAATACTTAATTTTTATGCTCTTAACCCTTTGGGACTAAGGAGATATCATAGGAATCCCTTAGAAAACACCATGTAAACATGTTTTTGGATTGAATCATTGAAGTTATGGTATTAAAACTATATATTGTAATAGTAACAATAAGATGCTTATGCAGTGCTGGTGCCACTGCGATACAGCGATATGCCCCGGCTGTTACACAAAAGTGTCGTGAGTGCAGTGCGGATGCCACTGCGATATAGCGATATGCCCTGGCTGTTACAAAAGATTCCTGGTATTAAGGTTAATCTATAAGGTAGTAATTGTCATATTTGCTAACTATGTTTACCAATGAATATTATTGTATGTGTGGCTCGTGTTGGTGAGGGGTCCGTGAAGGGCTCACTGAGATTTTTAATCTCACTCTTTTCCTCTATTTTTTTTCCAGAGAAGCTGGTACCCAAGGACGATTAGGCGATGCTAGAGGCCTAGTAATCCTAGTTTATAGTGTATTTTGGAGACAAAGCTTGTTTTATTTTGTCGTAATGACAAGGATTATACTTATAATTTTGTGTCACAACCTATGTCCTCTTTGAAGTTGTAATCTAATGTTTAGATTTATGACTACTTTAAAAGTTTAGACTTGTATTTCTTAAACAGGTTTGTAAATTTTTAGTAATTCCTGTACTTAATGTAAATATCTTGCTTTCAAAATTACTTTGGAGTACGGGTGTTACATTATGGTATCAGAGCAGTTCAATCCTGATTGGACTATGGATAATTAGGGTGGAACTTTCTCTTGTTCGAGAATTCCTCTCTGTATTCTTGTACTTAGTATGGATTATTAAGCCTGATCAACTTAATACTTTATACCATGTATGCAGAATATGGCAGAAGGAGCTGGAGGACAAGGGAGAGGATAGGGTAGACGTGGAAACACTGATGAGGCTCGATGGTTGGAGATGATGCAAATAATGCGGGATTAAGCGGCTGCTACCAACAACTTGTTGAACCACTTTATCTGAACAACACAACAATCTCAACCACAACCACAACCTTCGCTTCCACCTCATCAACTGGAAGACCCCAATTGAACTTTCTTCGAGTTCCATAAACTGAATCCCCCAACCTTCATTGGATGTTCCGAAGCAACGATGTCTCAGTATTGGTTGGAGGCAATGGATAAGATCTTTACTGTAGTCTAGTGTACGGAGGAACAAAAGGTTACCTTTGCCACCCACATGTTAAAAGTGGAATCGAAAAACTGGTGGAATGGGGCAAGGGCTTATCTGGTGGCTGTGGGAACACCCTTAGATTGGAAACACTTTCGAACTGCTTTTCTGGATAAGTATTTTCCCCAGATTATCAGGAAAAAGAAGGATTGAGAATTTACTCAACTTCAACAAGGGGACTTGACCGTCACCGAGTACGTTGCTAAATTTGAAGAATTAGTGAGGTACTCTTCTCATGCCCGGTATGCGCCGGATGAAGAATGGAAGATGGATCAATTTAAGCGGGGTTTGAGGACGGACATAAGGAACAATTTGGCTCAGATGGATTTTAATAGCTATGCTACCTTGGTTCACAAAAGTTATGTAGCCGGGAGAGTTTGAAAAAATTGTTTGAAGAAAGGCAACTTAAGTGGCAAAAGAGGAAGGATGAGGGTAAGTTTACACAAAAACTGAAACCAAAGGGAAGTCTCAACAAACGGAAGCAAGCGCAACACTCTAAAGCTTCTAAGCCTAACGAATGCCCTAGCTATGGTAAGACTCACAGAGGGGAGTGTATGATGGGACGAAATGTTTGCTTCTTTTGCCATCAACCGAGGCATTACCTGAAGGATTGTCCCAAGGCCAAATCAGGAGCGGCATCTAAGCCCGATGATCCAGTTCAAGGGCGTGTCTACGCCTTGAGTGCAAAGATGGCTAAGGGTGTAGAGAATCTGATCAAAGGTACATGTCTTTTTCATGATGAACCTCTAGTAGTTTTATATGACCCAGGTGCCACTCACTCTTTTATTTCTTGTAAGTGCGCATAAAGGTTGGAGTTGTACCTTTCTTCTCTACCTTTTCCACTACATGTTCAAACTCCAGCTGAATGTAGTATTTCCACTTCTTTGGTATGTTTACCCTTGAAGGGGATAGATATAATCTTAGGCATGGATTGGCTTTCGGCCAACCAAGTTGTTTTGAATTGTTTTTGTAAGACCATTGAATTTCCGTCAGTGTAGTCATTTTCTGACCAAACATGTCTAGAAGGAATGGCTGGTGGTTCTGTTGTGGCTCAGGCAAGTGCACCTGATCGTAACTCGTAATAAAGTGGAGTATATTTAAGACTCCGGAAGTCGAACCCACAGGAAATGCGCAAGTACTAAATTAATAGAGATCTTTATTATTTAGACGAACAAAGGTAGTGATTATGAGAATGAGACAGTTAAACAATAAAGTAAATACGCAAGAACGGAATAGAAATCAAGTAGGGAGAACCTAGGGGAACCGGGTCTACTAATACTTAGTCCTTGAATCTGTTAACCAATAATTATGAGCTATAATTCCTATTCGAATGCCAACCACCCACTCTTATATTATTTACACCTAATGATCATGCAATGTTAACGGTCTTCTTCCTAAAAACTACCTGCAATGATCATGCAAGGCAATGAAAGAGCATTAAGAGACAGTGCGTTTATCAATTTAATGACTGATTGAAAGTAAGCAATTATCGTTGATCTGGCATAATTAGCGAATTCAGTTATTCCTAGAGTTCCATTAACTAATTGTGGTCTCCAATTAACTAATCTATTAAGGATTGGCCAGATCCTATGGGATTAAGCATGCTAAGAGCAACACTTTCAATAAGATAATAAGAAAACTCATAATAACAATTAAACAAATATCAAAGACATAGTTAAAGATCCCCCATCACCCCTAGTGATGGATTTAGCTACCCATAGTATTTCTCAATACATAGAATAACAAGAATCCAAACAAGAAATCATAAAAGAAAAGAAAAGAAGAGGTAAGAGGCAAGAGACAAGAGGCAAGAAAGACAAAAGTCTCTCACTCTGAGAGTGAGTTCACTTTGAGAGTGAGTTCGTTCTCTAAAAAGGGTTGAGAATGACTATTTATAGGCTCTGCTACGCACTAGGTCAAACTGGCTTCAAATCTGTGCGTTTTAGGCTTGAGTACGTTCGTACCATCTTTATACACGGTCGTACCTCCTTATGTTCTCGGCGTTGGCTCGTACTTCTGCATTGGGTGCGGCCTGATTGCTTTGGGTACGGCTGTATTGACCTTTGGTACGGTCGTATTGGACTTTTTCTTCGATGCCAGGCTGTACTAACCATGAGGTACGCTCCTACTGTTGTGCGCAATTAGGTATGGCCATACTGACTTTAGGTAAGGTCGTACTGAATGTCCAGAATGAACAAAATATGCCAAAATCTAGCCAGAATCTTCCCAAAATTCAATATTTTGCTTCCCAAGTTGCCTTTTTTACTTTTCTGCATAAATGAGGAAATAATAAACACATTTTATCTAATAAAGAACAAAATCATAATATTTTATGCTCAAAACACCCCGATAATTTAGAAAAATTTGTGTATCGACACATCCCACACTTAAGCTTTGCTTGTTCTCAAGCAAACTACTTGGATAATTATAAGAAAAATCGAATTTACTGACTAGGGGCATATATGAGTTACATGACAACAGAGCAATATCATAAGAAGTGCTAAGTAATAGAATGCCCAATTAGAGATGTAAGTTCAACAAGTTCAACAAGTCTGTGATTTATAAGTCACTCAACTCACCACTCTCAAAGTGTTTAAAGGTGTAGTCATTGACGCTCAAATTTTCTCAAAGAAGTGTCATTACTATAGGGTTGTACATTGACCAAAACTCTACTATTAAAAATCATTATCATACAAAAGAGGAAACAGAGTCTTTCATGGGTTGTAATGGGGCCAAGACAATAATGTTAGGTGGGATAAAAAGAGAGAAAAGGTGAAGCAAAGGGTTAGAACAAAATCAACAAAACAAGTAACATTTTTCTTTTTCACTTTAAAGAGCAGCCAAGAATCCCTCTAATATTCATCATTTTTCTCTTTTTATTCCTTGAAGGCAATAACGCAATTTTGCTATTCTTTTTCTTTTTCATTTTCCTTTTTTTTCCTTTCTTTCCTTTCCTCCTTTTATGCTTTTATGCAACAAATAAACAATTTAATAATTCTAGAAGGGGAAAGTAACTGTTAAGCCTTCCTTTTATAAGCTTTCCTGAGGGATTTCTAACATTATCCTTTTGATTTTTGCCACTAATTGCTCTAACAAAAGTATTTTCCAAGGTTACCTCAATAAAAATAATAAACAATAACAATGAAAAGGGTACCAAAGAAATATTATAATAAGCACAAAAATGGGTAACTAGTGGTATAATATTTCCAAAATTGAAGTAGGCTTGAAGAATTCCTAAAATTTGCCCCTACCAAATTCACATGAAAGCAAATTTATATTCGCTTTGCAATAGTCTCAACATAAGTTCTAGAATACACAACATGGGAAAAAATACTCACACAAAGAAAAGAGGTAAAAAGTATGACGTGACCTCTCATTTAGGCTCAAATCTCACATTTAGTGGTTTACACATACAAGTTGAAACTCATAAAACTTCAATGCTAATTATCAGCTAATTCTAAAACTAGCATCAATCTCATTTTAATCACAAGTTGTCAGAATTTTTTTTAAAAATAGCCCCTAAATTAGAAAAATCTCAAATTTTCCATAATTTAATAGTTGTAAGCATAGCCAAGTAATTATAAGATCCCTCTCCACACTTATTTTCAACAGTGTCCTCACTGCTTATATTTTATAAAATAAGCAAGAAAGGTATTGTCAATTAAAGTAAGTTCTAAAAAGGAGGTAAGGTGGAAAAGTACTCCCCTCTGAAAAATTTCATGAGCAATTTTCAGAGGGATTGATGTCTTCTTGCCATTATCCATGTTGTCATCGAGTAACTGAAGAACTAAGGATCAAAATAGATTAATTAAAAATAATTCAAAATAGATAATAAATAATAAATAAAAGACTACAGGTTAACTCTTGTAAAGCGCTTGTTTAATATCGCGAGTCTGCTGCTTTGCTCCTTGTTTAGTGGGTGGAGATTGTTGGGGTATGCTAGACGCTGCTCTTGGTGTTCCTTCAACATAGGTTTTAGCCCTTTGTCCATTCACCTTAAACGTTTCACCATTTTTCTTACGGACTTCGAGTGCTTAATGGGAAAAGGCTTGTATCACTTCATAGGGGCCTGACCAACGGGGTTTTAATTTTGCTGGAAATAAGCGAAGACGTGAATTGTAAATTAGTACTTTGTCTCCAGTTTGAAAATTCCCTTTTTGGATGCGCTGATCATGCCATTTTTTAGTGCGCTCTTTGTACAGTTTTGCATTCTCATATGCTTCTAACCGAAATTCATCCATTTCATTGAGCTGTAACAGTTATTCACTTGCAAGCTGCATCTTAAAATTTAAAAATTTGATAACCCAATAAGCTTTGAGTTCTAATTCGACAGGCAGGCGATAGGCTTTCCTGAACACAAACATATACGGCGACATTTGTAACACCCCACCGAGACAGAGCGTCATTTTATCCTGACTCAATCACAACACATTTTCAATTCAATATCAGAGTACGCAACAGGACGCACTGGCCGTGATGCAACACTACTTCCCAGGCTCTAAGTACTTGATTTTCTTGTTCATCTATTATTTATCATCATATGATAGAAAACACACCAGAAAAACAAAGGGGTAAGACACTCATCAATCACTAATAAACAGGAAAACAACATAGCAGAGTAACTGCTATAACGCACACCATAATAACAGCACATCACAACAATCATTAACATGACTTTTTCCACCAATACACACTCAAACTCTTAAGTACACAGTCACAAACCAAACCATACTGATACATCAGACTGACAATCCTGATTACATGGTCACAGACCACATCATACTCTGATATCACAGAATGACACGTGTCACTGGCCTTTTGGGCTGATCACCGGCCCTACAGACCCAAACCACTGGACATTCAGCTGATCACCGGCTCTACTGTCCCAGAGGCTGACACGTAACACCGGTCCTTCGGGCTGATCACCGGCCCTACAGACCCAGACCACCAGACATTCAGGCTGATCATCGGCCTTACTGTCCCAGACCATCACTGAATATTGCGGGCCATTAACGCCCTACTCCCTAGACCAATCACCAGTCTCAGGGCACAGAAACGAAACTTAAGTTGGTGTCCCGGGAACATATCTTGATACGCTACCATCTCCGATTACCGATTACGGCATCCCATACTGCCATATCCGATTGCCGGAGTAAGGCACCGTCCCGTGCACAAGGACGACATCCCCTATACAGGAAATGTCCAAGATTATCCACCCATCAGACGTGAAGTCATGAAGTCCCGTCGGATGACCGAGTCCATACCTTTGGATTGATCACGGGTCCTCAGGTCCCCTCAAGGTCACTAACTATCTCCATACTACTTCGTACCTTTGGTACCATAGACATGGAGAGCCTCGTCGGAAAGACCGAGTTCATATACCCTCAAGGTCTTGGCCGAGTACACATACCCTCAAGGCCACCGACTGATCTCATTAGCATCCTGTCGATACCTCGGGTATACCAACCCGGCTATCGCTATAAACAGAGCATCGACAGTAATACTTCCTACTACCGTCTAGGGATTCGCAAACCTCTATCTAGAGGGCGGCACCCTTGACTCATACATCGGACCCACATATATCATATACAGCCAGTACATAAATATCAACATGTTAATCAGATTATCAACCATCTTTAATCAACATAAGGATCAACCCTAGTGTCGCTCAGGCGACCTACTATTGACATGTTATCAATCGGCACATCAACAGTCACACAATCATAAAGCATTCATATCAATTAGCATCACATCAATCAACATCCATCCATAGATTTCAATAGATTATTCCTTTGATTGACAGACCTCTGACAACTATCCTCAGCTATCACAGGTCATAGCCCCTCTCCTGAGGTGTTGCTGTTATCAACTCCTAGTAGGGTTAAGGTCCCCTACGCATGCTAACAGTACTATTCTACTACCTATTTTCCCTAGTGATTAAGGTATCTTCCCCCTTACCTGGTTTAGAAGACTGCCGCTGCCCGTGTCTCGTCCCAGCGTCCCGTTGTGCCTCCAAAGCTCCTCCACACCCTCCCAAATGATCCTTTGGAAGAAATAAGGAGAATGGAGGGTGAAGGGTGGTATTTATAGCCATTTTGGGTCCATCGCTCGAGATGGTCTTCAGGCACAAAGGCCATCGCGTCGCAATGAGTGACACGTGTCAGTAATCCCACGCTCTGAGCCACCGACTTACCCACCGACTTAACTACAGACACGATCGTATCGCGATGGAATCCTTCATAATCTTTGTCACGTCGTGACCGTCCTTATCCAAAAAGTTCTAGTTTTTCGTCCTTCTAGAGAATCTTGGGTTATTCCATGCTCTTCTAGTCTTTTCCAAGCCTATTTCATCCTTAATTAAGGTTGCTAATTCCCGTTTATCACTTAATTACTGATCTAATTATTTTCCTAATATTGTTTAAAAATTGGGATTTCACAACATTCCTATTGGGGTTTTGAAAGCAGTTCTATGCCCATAGTGCATCATCTAGTTTGAGTGACCAATCTTTCCTTGAAGTATTAGCGGTTTTCTCTAGGATTTTCTTAATTTCCCTATTTGAGATTTCTACTTAGCCACTGGTTTGTGGGTGGTAAGGTGTGGCCACTCTATGGGTGACTCCATATTTTGCTAAGAGATTTTCAAATTGCTTATTGCAGAAATGGCTGCCACCATCACTTATTATTGCTCTAGGGGTTCCAAATCTAGTAAAAACATTTCTTTTCAAAAATCTAATAACCCTTCGTGCGTCGTTAGTAGGTAACGCTACTGGTTCCATCCATTTAGAGACATAATTCACAGCCACTAAAATATACATGTTGTTATAGGACTTAGGGAAGGGTCCCATGAAATCTATGCCCCAAACATCAACAAGTTTGCAAATTAAAATATTATTTAGTGGCATCTCTTGTTTTTTAGAGATATTTTCGTCCCTTTGGCATGGGTCACAGGCCTTAACAAAATTATAAGCATCTTTAAAAAGAGTAGGTCAGTAAAAACCGCATTGTAGGACCTTTTGAACTGTTCTCGTGGGGCCATAATGACCTCCTACTTCTCTTGAGTGACAGTGCTCTAATATAGACTGATATTCTACTTCTGGAATACATCTCCTGATTATTTTATCAATACTTAATTTAAATAAGTGTGGCTCATCCCAAAAATAGCTTTTAACATCAGAGAAAAATTTCTTACGCTGCGCATAAGTTAAGTTGGGTGGAAGCACCTTACCGGCCAAATAATAAACAAAATCTGTATACCAAAGTGCTGTAGAGATAGAAAACAGATGCTCCTCTGGGAAAGTCTCTTGAATTCGCGCTTTCTCTGGTGGTCTAATTGTTGGGCCTATCCTTGAGAGGTGATCTGCGATGACATTCTCTACACCTCGCTTATCTCTAATTTCGATGTCGAATTCTTGAAGCAATAGAATCCATCTGATTAGTCTTGGTTTTGCATCCTGCTTGGCAAGTAGATGTCTAATTGCAAAGTGGTCAGTAGAAACTATAACCTTAGACATAACCAAATAGGAAAGAAATTTATCAAATGCAAATATAACTGCTAGTGGTTCCTTTTTGGTAGTGGTATAATTTCGATGTGCTTCATCCAAGGTCCTACTAGTGTAGTAGATAGGATGAAAGACTTTACCTTTTCTTTGCCCCAAAACCGCGCCAACTGCGACATCACTTGCATCACACATTAGCTCAAATGGAATAAACCAATCAAGAGCTATAACAATAGGTGCATTAATTAATTGAGACTTTAAAGTTTTGAAGGCTTCTAGGCATGCCTTAGAAAATTCAAAAGACACATTTTTCACTAAAAGATTGGAAAGTGGTTTTGCAATTTGTGAAATTTTTTTAATAAATTTTCTATAAAAACCAGCATGTCCTAGAAAACTTCCAATAGCTCTGACTGAGTATGAGGGGGTAGTTTTGAAATAACTTCAATTTTAGCCGGGTCAACCTCAATACCTTTTCTAGAGATCTTGTGTCCTAAGACTATGCATTCTGAAATCATAAACTGACATTTTTCCCAATTTAGAACTAAATTTGTTTCTATGCATCTTTTAAGCACAAGATTTAAATTATGCAGGCAGACGTCAAACGTGGATCCATAAACAGAAAAGTCATCCATAAATATTTCGATGCAGTTTTCTAAGATATCAGAAAAGATAACCATCATGCATCTTTGGAATCTGGCAGGGGCATTACATAAACCAAATGGCATTCTCCCATATGCAAATATCCCATAGGGGCATGTAAAAGTAGTCTTTTCTTGATCTTCCATAGCTACAGGAATTTGTATATAACCAAAATAGCTATCTAGACAACAGGAAAATTCATGTCCAGATAGTTTTTCAAGCATTTTGTCAATAAAAGGGAGAAGAAAGTGATCTTTCCAGGTTGCCTCATTTAGTTTTCTATAGTCGATGCATATACGCCAACCAGCCACTTTTCTTACTGTAATTGGTTCTTTTTGCTCATTTTCCATCACTGTGGTTCCTCCCTTTTTAGGTACTACTTGCACAGGACTTACCCAAGAGCTGTCAGAAATAGGATAAATAATATTAGCATCAAGTAATTTAATAACTTCATGTTTCACTACTTCCTTCAGATTTGGGTTGAGTCTTCGTTGAGGTTGCACTTTTGGTTTATGATCTGTCTTCATATAGATTCTATGAGAGCAAATTGAGGGGCTAATTCCTTTTATATCATGAATACTCCAACCAAATGCCTCCTTGTTCTCCCTTAGGACTCTTTGAAGTTTCTCTGCCATGGTACCTGTTAAAGAAGATGAAATTATAACTTGTAAGGACGATGGTGGATGTAAAAATACGTATTTAAGGTTAGCAGGTAATGGTTTTAATTTAAGCACTGGTGGCTCTTCTAGGGATGACTTTGTTTTAGTAATTTTGGGTCTTTCTAATTTTTCAAATCGCTGCACCCCGTTCCATCCACCAGGTACCATGTCTGCATCTGGCGCCATAGCTTCATTTTTCACTTCTTCTAAATCGGTCGTGTTCTCTTCGTCGCATGTTAGGACTCTTTCTAGGGGATCCTTGAGCAAGTGCCCCTGCAAATCAGAAGATGTTATTACAAACTCTTCTATAGTATCAATAAAATTGCAAGATTGAAAGTTAGAAGGTGCTTTCAGGGAATCAAACACTCTGATGACGACTTCTTCATCATTCGGCCTTAGCGTGAGCTTTCCTTGGTGGACGTCATTAATTGTTCTCCCAGTTTCTAAAAATGGTCTTCCTAATAAGAGTGGAACTTCCTTATCTTCTTCCATATCTAGGACTACGAAGTCAACCGGGAAGATAAATTTTTCTACTTTTACCAATACGTCATCTATTATCCCCTTTAGGCGCACTACGGGTGTCTGTTGATAACACTAATATTACATTATTTTTATAAGAATATTAGAATGTGATTTGAATAATTATTGAATATTATCAATTGAAATTCACTCTCTTTTAATCTAAAATGTGTAGAAATATAAAATTAGGTAATATGGTGATCAAATACAATTATGGGCTTGAAATTGGGCCAAAACTAGGTCAGAATGCTAAGCATAGACTTCAAGCACGGCCCTTACATGGCAGCACGACCCTGAGGCGGTTTCAGGAAGTAAAGTACGACCTCTCCATCTCAAGAACACGGCCTTACTGAGTTGGTGAGCTAAACACGGACTCTTCGTCATTCAGCACAGCCGTGCTTAACCAAAAATATCTAAGAAAATCATGTCGACAAGCACAGACACAGGTCGGTAATGCGTAAACAGGCTGTAAAGGAAGCACGACCTTGAAGCACGGTCGTGCTTAGGCCTTGCTAAACCCATTCCTGCGCCTATAAAAAGAACGTTCAGCAGAACATTTCAAGGTTCCCCGGGATTGATTCTCTCTCAATTCTCTTCTTCTCTTGTAATCTTCTAGTCATATTTTGTTGTTTTCTTATATTATGTTGTGTAACTAATTCCATCACTAAGGTGATGAGGGATCTTTTACTTTATCTGTGATCTCTTTATGATTTATAATATGAGTGTTTAAATTTTTTTGATTAAATTATTCCTGGTAAATTTATTATAATAAGAACTGATCATTTTTTACGTAGTAATTAATTGTGTGGCGATCGTACCTTCAATTAGTTAACGGAACTCTAGGGATAATTGAATCTGCATGCTCTGCTGGATCAAGGATTGTGTGTTCATTTCCAGTCAATCATTGAATTGATAAATCTATTGACACTTCATGTTCTTTCTGTTTAATTACTTTGCATGATCAAACAAGTAATAAATTAGAAAGAAGACTGTTAATATTGCATGATCATTGGGTATTAAATAGCTTTTAAATAGATGATTGGTAATCAATAAGAATTGTTACTCATTTTATAAATTGATCAAATACACACATACAAGCACTAGTGAACCCATTACCTTAGTGTTTTTGTTATTAAATTTTAATTTAATTTCTTTCTTAGATATTTTGTATAACTTATTTTCTACTTATTTTTGTACACTCTTTGTTTAAGTTCACCTCAAACCATTTGTCTAAATAACAAATTAATCTAAGTAGAGCAGTAATCATTCACTATTCCTAGTGGAGACGATAATCTTTTATACTATAACTTGACGTGATCGTACACTTGCGATTTTGAGCGAACAAGTTTTTAGCGCCGTTGCCGGGGAATTGTTAATGGTATTAATCAAAATGATTAATTGTTAATTTAGACGCTTTTTTTAATTATTCATTTTATTTTCTTTTACTTATTATAGTGCCTCCTAGTTGGAAGGCTAGATTTTTATGTATTATATTATTAATTTCTTTTACTTATTCTCACTTGTTTATTGTCTCCTACATGGAAGGCTAGATTTTCTATCTTACATTATTAATTTCTTTTACTTATTATAGTGCTTCCTGGTTAGAAGGCTAGATTTTCTTGCTATTTTATTACTTGATTTATTTAGCGTCTCTTGGTTGGAAGGCTAGATTATTTCTTCTTTCTTTTAATTTTTTTTTCTTTAGACTAACTTAATAATAATTAAAATTTTAGTTTTTGTTCACTTGCTCCAGATTCGTTGCAGTGTATGCTAACTTGCTCTCACAATCTTGTACTTCAGTTTGACCTTGAAATTGAGAGAACATTAAGTGTTATCATAAGACAAAGGAGAATAATGGCAGAAGAGGAATTGACTATGAATGAGTACTTCACACCGACTTTTGAGGAAAATGATAGTATCCAATACCCAGCGGTGGAAGCCAACACTTTTGAGCTTAAACCAGGCCTAATTTCTTTGGTCAAAGATGTGCAATTCTCGAGTTTACCACATGAAGACCCAAGTGCCCATCTAAAAAGACTTGAGCGGATTACAAAAATTGTAAAATATAATGGTGTTACTCCTGAAGCCATTAGATTCCGGTTGTTTACTTTTTCTTTGCAAGGAAAAGCTCAACTTTGGTTGGACTCATTGGAAGCCAATTCCATCACAACTTGGGCAGATCTGAAAAGTAAATTTTTGAACAAATACTTCCCACCTGGAAAATCTACGAAACTGAGAGCAGAGATTTCCGGATTTATCCAAAAAGAGGGTGAAACTATGCATGAGACATGGGAACGATTCCAAGATATACTTTTAAGCTGTCCCCATCATGGTTTTAATAAATCTCTGTTGGTTCAAATTTTCTATAATGGACATTCTTTTCAGGATAAGGCATCTATAGATACAGCATGTGGAGGATCCTTAGGCTACAAAACGCCTTCTGAATGCTATGAGATCATGGGTAGGATTGCCCAGAACAGTGCTCAATGGGCACAAGGAGAGAGACATATCTCGAAAAAATCTCAACAGACAGGTATGTATAAAGTAGATTCCACAACTACTATAGAAGCCAAGATAGAGGCTATGAGAAAGAAGCTCGAGGCTCTCTTAGCCTCAAATTCCAAAATAGTTTCCTCAGTTTCTCATGACAATGATGAATGGCCTGCTGAGTTCGGTGGCATAACTGAAGAAGTTAACGCCATCAAAGAAAAAGATTCTGACCCAAAACTTGAAATACATGCTAATTATATGGACTTCCGTGTATGGGTGTCTTGGCTAATTATATGGAGAAAACTAAAGAAAGGCTAAAAATCATTCAGAAGAAGGCCCATATGGCCTCTTGTAATTCTTGTGGAACAATAGGTCATGAGACCCAGGATTGTTTAGAAAAAGTTAATTTTGTAGGCACTAGCCCTAGGCCTAGAAATTATCCATATTCTAATACCTACAATTTGGGTTGGATGGACCATCCCAACTTTTTGTGGGGGGGCAACAAAACCAAAATCAGAATCAGAATAAAAATCAGATTCAAGCCCCCTACAAACCCCCTAACATGCAAGTCTAACCTCAACCACAAAGAAGGCCATACCTTCAAGATCAAATTGACAACCTTGTGGGAACTGTTAAATCACTGGAAAACACAGTCAATATTTCTGTTTCCAACCACAAGAATTTAGAAAGCCAGGTTGTCACTCTGGTGTAACTAATGACCAAAAGGGAGCAAGGGTCGCTCCCTAGCCAGCCTGAACAAAATCCTAGGGAGCAAATGAAGGTCATGAGTACTAGAAGCGGTAAAACTCTCAATTCATCATAAAATGAGAGTAGTTAAGTCCCTAATGAAAGGGACTCAAGTGAAAAAAATAAAGAAAATGAAAACGAACAAACTCCACCAATTCCATCATTTCCACTAAGCCAAACATCCCATTTCCACAAAGGTTTAAGGGTAACACAGTTGATCCACAATTTTCCAAATTTTTGGATATGTTAAAACAACTAACAGTCAACATACCCTTTGTGGAGGCAATTTCTCAGATGCCCAAGTATGCAAAATTTCTCAAGGACATTGTGTCCAATAAAAAGAGGCTAGAAGAATTTGCCACAGTCAAACTTAATGAGAAGTGCTCTTCTATATTCCTGAATAAATTACCTCCTAAACTTAAAGATCCAGGGAGTTTTACTATTCCCTGTTCAATAGGTAATTTGCATTTTAAAAAGTGTCTATGTGACTTAGGCTCTAGTATCAACTTGATGCCTTTGTCCATTTTGAGAAAGCTGGGTATTCAGGAACCAAAACCCACAACTATCCAAATCTAATTAGCAGACAGATCTGTGGTGTATCCACGAGGCATAGTGGAAGATGTCCTTGTTAAGGTAGATAAGTTTATCTTTTCAGTAGACTTTATGATTTTTGACATGGAAATTGATAAGGAACCAATTCTTCTGAGAAGGCCATTCTTGGCCACCGGTAAGACTCTATTTATGTCCACCAAGGGAAACTTACTCTAAGGTTAAATGATGAGGAGGTTGTTTTTAAAGTTTTTAACTCTATGAAAACCCCATCTACTTTTGAGTCCTGCAATTTTATATCTTCTGTGGATAACACCAGTGCTTTAACTCAGTATAATTTGCAGGAAATATTAAGTAGTAACAATCTTGAAAAAGCTTTAACAATGAGTGAGTTTGACTTTCTGGATAATATGGAAATGTTGGATGAATTCAAAGCCTTGGATGGTGGAATAATTCAAGGAGGTGTCAAATGGAAGGGGCAGTATGAAAATTTAGAGAGAGATAATCTAAAAAAGCCCAAGCCTTCCATTGAAGAACCACCGAAGCTCGAGCTTAAACCTCTGCCTAATAATTTAAAATATGTATTCCTACAACCCCCTTCCTCTGTGCCTGTTATTATTTCTTCATCTTTGACAAGTTTAATGGAAGAAAGGCTATTGAGAGTTCTCAGGGATCATAAGGAGGCATTCAGATGGACTATCCATGACATCAAAGGAATAAGTCCATTCATACTCATAGGATCCATATGGAGGAAGACCACAAGCCGAGGGTGCAACCCCAAAAGAAGGCTCAACCCAAATTTAAAAGAAGTGGTAAAATAAGAAGTTATTAAACTTTTTGATGCTAGTATAATTTACCCTATATCTGACAGTCCATAGGTGAGTCCAGTCCAAGTGGTCCCGAAAAAGGGAGGGACGATAATAATTGAAAATGATAAGAAAGAATTAATTGCTGTTAGAAAAGTTACTGGGTGGCGTGTTTGCATTGATTATAGAAAATTAAATGAAGCCACCAGGAAAGATCATTTCTCTTCCCCTTTATTGATCAGTTGCTAGAAAAATTGTCTGGACATTAATATTATTGTTGTCTAGATGGCTATTCTGGATATATGCAAATACCTGTGGCTTTTGAAGATCAAGAAAAGACCATTTTTACGTGCCCATACGGGACATTTGCATATAGAGGAATGCCATTTGGCCTATGCAATGCACCTGCCACCTTCCAGAGATGCATGATGCCTACCTTCTCTGATATTTTAGAAGATTGCATAGAGGTATTTATGGACGATTTTTCTATGTATGGTACATCATATGATCCTTGTTTAATTAATCTGGGACTTGTGCTGAAAAGATGCACAGAAACAAATTTAGTTCTGAACTGGGAAAAGTGTCAATTTATTATTACTGAGTGCATTGTTCTCGGGCATAAAATTTCTGAAAAAGGGAATGAGGAAGATCCTACCAAAATAGAGGTTATTACAAAACTTCCGCCTCCTAATTCTGTAAAAGCTATCAGAAGCTTTCTGGGTCACGCTGGATTTTACAGGAGGTTTATTAAAGATTTTTCGAAAATTGCAAAACCTCTATCAAACCTTTTGATGAAAGATATGCCCTTTCAATTTTCTGAAGATTGTTTGAAATCTTTTACAACTCTGAAAACAAAACTGACTGAAGCACCTGTTGTTGTAGCACCTGATTGGTCACTACCTTTTGAACTAATGTGTGATGCTAGTGATATGGTAGTGGGGGCCGTTTTGGGCCAGAAAAAGGATAAGGTTTTTCATGTCATTTGTTATGCCAGTCGTACGCTTGATGATGCGCAAAAGAATTATACGACAACTGAGAAAGAGTTACTGGCAGTAATATTTTCTTTTGACAAATTCTTTCCGTATCTGGTTTTATCTAAAATAATTGTTTATACTGACCATGCGGCTATTAGACATTTGCTTGCTAAGCAGGATGCTAAGCCAAGGCTAATCAGATGGGTGCTTTTGCTTGAAGAGTTTGATGTGGAGATCAGAGACAAAAAGGGAGTTGAAAATGTCATTGCTGATCATCTGTCCAGGATTGATCCTGAGGTAAGACCAACTGTTGTTGATGGTATAAAGGAAACCTTCCCTGATGAACAATTGCTGGCAATTTCTGAACTTCCATGGTATGCAGACATTATGAACTATTTAGCTGGTAATGTTCTTCCCCCTAACTTATCATATTCTCAACGGAAGAAATTCTTTTCTGACGTTAAACATTATTTTTGGGATGAACCATACTTGTTTAAATGTTGTGTTGATAATATTGTCAGGAGATGCATTCCGGAAGTGGAATTTAATTCCATTTTGGAACATTGCCACTCGAAAGAAGTGGGAGGTCATTTTGGTCCTACTAGGACTGCTCACAAGGTTTTACAATGCGGCTTCTACTGGCCCACCCTTTTTAGGGATGCTTATAATTTTCTTAAAATTTGTGATAAATGCCAAAGGAGCGAGAATATTTCCCGAAGACAGGAAATGGCCTTAAATAATATTCTTGTTTGTGAACTATTTGATGTTTGGGGCATTGACTTCATGGGTCCTTTTCTGTTTTCTTATAACAATGTGTACATTCTTGTTGCTGTTGATTATGTATCTAAATGGGTAGAAGCAGTGGCTTTACCAACCAATGATGCTAGGGGAGTAATCAAATTTTTAAAGAAAAATATTTTCACTCGTTTTGGTACTCCCCGAGCAATCATAAGTGATGGAGGTTCCCATTTTTACAACAAACAATTTGAAAATTTATTGGCAAAATATGGTGTGACTCACAAGATAACCACTCCTTACCACCCACAAACCAGTGGTCAAGTAGAAATTTCCAATCGCGAGATAAAGAAAATATTGAAAAAAACTGTTAATAATTCTCACAACGATTGGTCATTAAAACTTGATGACACACTTTGGGCATACAGGACAACATTTAAAACTCCCATTGGTATGTCCCCGTACAAATTGATCTTTGGAAAAGCTTGCCATTTACCTGTTTAACTTGAACACAGGGCCTATTGGGCCATCAAGTATTTAAATTTTGATATGAAAGATGCAGGTGAACAGCGTTTGTTACAACTTAGTGACATGTATGAATTCCGTCTAGGAGCTTATGAAAATGCGAAGTTGTACAAAGAACGCACAAAAAATGACATGACAAACATATCCAGAGGCGAGAGTTTAAAAAAGATGACTAAGTTCTAATCTATAACTCTCGCCTAAGACTGTTCCCAGGTAAGCTTAAGTCTAGATGGACTGGACCATACAACATAATCAAGGTATTCCCCTATGGAGTAATTGAAGTACAAAAAGATAATGGGGAAACTTTCAAGATAAATGGCAAAGGGCCAAGATCTATGAGGAGGGTTTCCAACAAGAGACCCTCACTGTCAATTTAAACTAAGATTCTTGAGTCAGGCTCGTGACGTTAAACACGCACTTCGCAGGAGGCAACCTGTGTTTATATTATTTCAGTTTACTTTATTTTATTTTGTGTTGATAGTTCTCTCTTCACTTACTTCATCTGTGACAAACTGTCGGTTTAGGAAGAAATCTGCATACTACACCCTCCAGAATTTGCTCGTGAAATTTTCTACGGGGGAGTCCCTTTTCACTCTTTACTTTTAACACTTGATTTTGTTGTTATGTCTTTATGTGCTTATGCTGTGATTACTAGCATTAAGGACAATGTTAGAAATAAGTGTGGGGAGAATTAACCGCTTGACAGTTTGTTATCACTGTTTTGAACAACCTGGAGCTACTAATTTTGGGGGCGAAAAAGATGAAATTCTTTCCGGAATGCTTTTGATGCTTATTGAGATGATATAAATTTCTGAAAACTGAAAATTAGAAATGAGTTATTGATTGAAAATTTTTCCAAGAAATAGCTTCTAAACGACAGGAATTGAGCCTGATTTGGGTTTGTGCACTGCTGCAAGATTTTTGTATCCCTATTCTTCATTTGAGTTGTTTTCATTGACATTGTGCTCTAGAACTTGACATGTGACCATTCAAAGCGAAACTTTTTTTTAAGCAAAATAGAGGTAGGGAGCCTCGTTAAAACCTACTGATGCAAAACCCTCCTTAGGGAAAAAACACCAAGCAGGAAAAAGAGTACTCCCTCCTATATTTTATTATAAAAAGGGAAAAAAAGCAACAAAACAAAATGGGGGGACTAGGCCAAGACCCATAGGAAAAGACAAGATGAGTAGCAGAAAATAAACGACATCTACAACTACCAATCACTATAATGTCTCCCATCCCAACGAGGTTGGCACCAAAGACATTAACAATCATTTGCAGCATACTACCAAAGAACCTAGACCAAAATAAAACCAAAAATAAAACCAACAGCATTATCTGAAACCATAACAAGGCAAACCAGCTCTGTTGCGAGAGAACTCCGCCACCACGAAAGAAGGGATAGTGTTCCACCAGGTAAGACCATGAGAGTAGAGACCTTTGGAAGCCAATTTATCTGCACAAGAATTACCTTCTCTATATATATGAGAATAGTTGAACCACATATTCTTAGTCAGGTGTAAGCAGTTTACCCAACGATTGCGGAGATTCTGAGGGACAATATCATGATTTGAAAAAGCCAGAACCACCAGCATGGAATCACATTCCAACCACAATTTGTTCCACCCATTGCGGCTGGCCAACTCAATAGCTATAATCGCACCCATCAACTCAGCATAAAAAGCATTGGCTATACCAATATGAAAACTGAAACAACCTAATGTAGCTGCTCTGCTATCTCTAAAAATACCTCCGCAGGCCGCAATACCCGGGGAACCCTTAGCCGCACCATCAGTGTTGACTTTGATCCAGGAGCAATTGGGGGGATGCCAGTTAACTTCTATAATTTTTGGGGCCGTACTCAGCTTACCCTTAATAAAGAAATTTTTAAGAAAAACAAACTCATGAATATTTCCGGTTATCGTACCAGCAGAGAGATTACCTGTGAGACTCACATTGGCAATAATAGTGTTGATGGCAGCTGCTAACGGAATATTTTTGTTCTCAAAGCGAATTTGGTTTCTGCAAAACCAAATAGCCCCAATAGAGTTAGCAATCGCAGCAACAATGGTATCCTTGGCTTGAGAACTCCAACCACGATCGCAAATCGTAGGGCGAGCGAATAGAAGTAGTATCCAACACTATATCGAGGCACTGACCCAACCAACTCCAAATTTGAGAAGCAAACGAGCATTGAAGGAACAGATGCTCGGTGGTTTCATAATGACAACCGCAAAGACTACACATAGAAACCATGTTACAACCCCTCCTGCGTAACTGGTCATCTGTAGGGAATCTATTATGAATGAAACGCCAGATGAGGAAGGACTTGGAAGGAGGTAGACAGCACTTCCAAATTAACTTGGGCCAAGAAAGAGTCTGAGTTGAGGGCGATTGGACCGCGTAAGCCTCTTTGAGAGAGAGAACTCCTGAATCATTATCTTTCCAGAGCCGAGTGTCAGAACTGAGAAATCTGGGGATAGAAATTTGTTGAATCTCCGAGATCAGGATAGGATAGTGCTGTAACAGAGCTTCGGGAATGGACCATTCATAATTAACAATGAAGTCGCTGACTGTAGCTCTAAGCGAATCATGCATAGCCTCTGGAATATTTAACAACTCCACAATAGGCTTTGAAAGCCAGCAATCCAACCAAAAATTGATTTGAGTACCATCACCAAGCCGCCAAGATGAGTGAGAGACAACAGTAGTAACAAAGTGCTTCAGACCCGCCCAGATCGAAGAGTTAATCTGATAGCTAATTGAGGCCTTGTTCTTGAAGACTCTAGCTCTAAGGAGGTGAGCCCATTGAGCATTAGAAGAATGAAGCTCCTAACAACGCTTCAACATGGCAGCCTTATTGGTAGCCTTTAACGATCTCAGCCCAAGACCACCAGCCTCCAACGGACTGCACACCTTATGCCAAGCAACGGTGACCACTTTAGAGTCGTGAATGTTTCCGGACCATATAAAATTATGGATATACCTGTCAAGCATATTGAGAAGAGAAACCGGCTAAGCATAAACCTGGAAAGAGTAAGTCAACATACCAAAAATCACAGACTTAACTAGCTGGACTCTCCCCATAATAGATAGCATAGAGCCTTTCCAATCGCCGACAAGAGTAATCCTATCTGCAATAGGTTGAAGATGGTCCTTCTTAGGCTTACCTGCGAACAACGGCACTCCAAGATAGGTGAAGGAGACACCCACTACCAAACCCCAAGATGCCGTAAATAGAGTTAAGCGAGAGTTAGGGATGCAACCCGCATAGAATTTGGACTTATCCAAGTTAATGTTCTGGCCAGACGCCTGACTGTAACGATGGAAGAGATGCATGATATGCTCAATGTTATTCTTGGTACCTTTGCCGAAGATCAGTATGTCATCCGCATAAAGCACATGACTGGGCACTTTGTAACCCCTAGGACTGGCCATCGGATGAAACTTGCCTTGCTGAACCAACTGCAAAATGCCTCTGCTTAGAACCTCTTCCGCCAGACAGAATAGAAGAGGAGAAAGAGGGTCCCCCTGTCTAACTCCCCTGCGGCATTCAAAATAACCAGCAGATTTACCATTAACAGATATAGAAAGCTTGGCCGATTTGAGAATGACCTCAACCCAATTACAAAAGATATTGTCAAAACCAAATTGTTTCAGCGTCTTGATAAGGAAAGTCCAGTCAATAGTATCAAAAGCCTTCTGAATATCAATTTTAAGAGCTATGTTACCACCAAAACTTTTTTTATGGAGTAAGTTCACCGCTTCAGAGGCCACCCCAATACAATCAAAAATTTGACGCCCTTGAATGAAGCCTCTTTGATTTTGAGAAACAATTCTGGAGGCCACTCTAGCAAGCCTATCCGCCAGAACTTTGGTGATGATCTTAAATTTAAAGTTAGCCAAAGCAATAGGTCTGTATTGGCCAATAGAATCGACTTGAGGTCTTGGGAATGAGAGCTACCACGCTAGAGTTATAGTTAAGCAGAATCCAACCATGTTTGAAGAACTGTAGAACAGCATTAAAAACATCGAGACCAATAACATCCCAGTACTTCTGGAAGAAAAACCCACCAAAACCATCAGGGCTGGGGGCACCGTTGGCATTCATAGCAAATACAACATTTTTAACCTCGTCCATAGAAGGCAAATTAGTCAGCATAATATTATCCTCAGAAGTAACTTCAGGAGAAATAATAGAATTAATCAAGTCATTGTCAACAGTATTATTATCCATAGCAAAAAGAGAAGTGTAATAGTCTAGGACATGTGTCTCAATATCAATAGGATCAGTAAGGATGGCGTCACCTGATTTCAGTAAGGACATGGTTTTGGTGGTGTTGCGAATTTTTGTAATCTTGTGGAAAAAAGAAGTGCATCTGTCCCCATAATTGTGCCAGTTCAGTCTAGATTTCTCTTTCCAAAAGGTCTCCTGAAACTGCAGCGCCTGATTAAGATTAACCTGAGCGTGTTTTTCTTGCTCCATCAACTCTTCTGAGTAACCCTGTAATTCAAGTTGTTCCTGAATGGTAGTTGCCGACTTCATAGCTTCCTGAACCTTATGATTAATGTCACCAAAGCAATCTTTATTCCATTGCTTGAGTTTGTCTTTCACAGACTTCAGTTTTTGGTTGAGCACAGCCATCGGGCAACCAGAGAAAGACCCATTCCAAGCATCTTTTATAATGCCTAAGCAATCATCATGATCAGCCCACATTTGCAAGAATTTAAAAGAGGAAGGGAAGGGACCCTTATGCTTGTTAAACTCCACCAGGAGAGGGTGATGGTCCGAGCGTGATTTGAGTAAAGTACAGCACGAAACATTACTCCAAGAAGATATCCACTCTTGGTTGCAAACAGCACGGTCAAGCCTTTTCTCCGTGAGATTACAACCTTTACGACCATTAGACCAAGTGTAAAAAGCTCCTCTGGTGGTAATATGCACCAAGCTGGTATGGTCAGACCAGTTTCTAAAATCAGTGCAGGCTATTTGAGTAGGCCTTCCTTTGCCTCTGTACTCATGGGAGCCTAAAACAGTGTTGAAGTCACCAAAAAACACCAAGGCCCATGATGCGATGCCTGGGCATCAGTAAGGTCCTGCCAAAGTTGTCTGCGAGTAATATAAGAGTTGGAGGCATAGATTGCCGCCATGTGAAATAACTGATGTTGCCACTCCAAAGAGAAAGCTACAAACCGTTAGTAAATGTAAATAATAGTAGGAGATAGAGAAACCTGACAGATGCACCATAAATTAGGGGAGAGAGGCTGTCTCATGTTTACCTCAAAGACCTTGTAATTTAAATTAGACCAAAAACGTTTAGGGATTTGATCTAACCTAATCCAAGGCTCCGAAATAAATAAGAGATGAGGTCTATTATCTACGATGAGCTGTTTGATTACCAATCTCGTAGCAGGATTGGCTACCCCCTAGTATTCCAATAGATAGCTTTCATTGGAAAACAGGATTAGCGACTGCCCTTGAACGGGGGTTGTAATCCTTCTTAGCCTCTGCTTTGGCTTTATTCCTAATCTTTCTCTTTTGAGATTTAGTGAGTACCTTGTTGAAGTCGGAGCGTTGACCAGCATCCACCTCTTGATTTACAATCAAGTACTTAGAAGAGGCACTAGGTTGGTCATCAGTATCTTCCACATATCCTGGTTCCTCGTCCTCGTCTTGTTGATCACTCCATAATCTGCCCATCATCGCCATGTCATTCCTAACATTAATGTTAGGTGTTGCGGAGGTGTGAATTGGAGTTTTTAACAAACTCTCATTGACTTCATTATTGGGAGCATCATCATGAAAAACTTGTACCTGACCTGCATCATAAACAGAATCGGGAACCACAGAAATATTGAGATCGGAAGAGGTGTTAACCTGCATAGTGTGTGGTGGATCTTCTCCATGGAGCTGTTGATGAGGAGGCCATTCCATTTCAGTGTCAGTATCATTGGCCGAGGTATCACCCGTATTGGGCACAAAACCTAGGAGCGGATTGTAGCCACAATTCAACAATTCAGCCGCAGAGAAAGGAACATTATTGTTACCTTTGAAAGCCATAGGGTTATCAATTTTCTCCACCTCATAATCGATAGCCATGCCCTTAGTAGTAAGAACTTGCTGCTCCTCGAGTGGATCCTTGATACTGTGAATACTCACTGCTGCCACAGAACTGTGTTCATTGTTATCAAAAATAGCATGTGCGTCACCTTGTTGAGGAGCACCATTATTAGTGCTAGATCTAATATCCGGGAGGACAGGTCCATTGCTTTGAACCTGGTTTGCCGCATTAACATTCTCTGGAGGAGATAATCTATGTGTGTGCTGCAGAAAGTTACAATTGCCAGCCATATTTGCTGCTAAATCATGCAGTTGGTCGTTGGCTGGGGATGTTTCATTGTCTAGGACATTATTAGCAGGAGTATCAACCAATGCTACATGTTCAGCTCCCTTACCTGTAGTTGGCTTATTGTTATAGGATTTTCTAATGATCTTAGGACCATCATGGGCTGCCTCCTTGTCCCTTATTAATTCCTTTTCTTTTTTCCTGCAGCTAGCAATCGAGTGACCCAACATCTTGCAAGAAGAACAAAAAAGAGGAAGGTTTTCATATTCAAGAGAAACGAAAAATGCATAGCCTAACCTTTCTACCAGCAACTTGCTTCGAAGATCCGAGTTTAAGTCAATATCTATAAGGATGCGGGCAAAGTGACCAAACAATCGCTTATTGGTGGCTTCATCTAGGCATATGGGGATACCTATGCTGCCTGCTATGGCGAATAAACTTCTAGGATCCCAAGATTTTTTTGAGGTAGGCCGACAAACCGAACCCACCACTGAGCATTAGATTGCTTGAGTTTTCTGATATCGAAGTCCGGAACCCAGGCAAACAACCTGAGATAACCCGGTTTGAGTTGCCACGAGGAGATGGATCGGACGCTTCGAAGGTCCTCAACCGATGAGAATTCAAACTCGTAATACCCTTTGCCTAATGGGATCATATGCCATTGTCCAATTGGTTTCCACAGAGCCTGAAGCTTGGACCGCAAGGCAGCAGCTTTCATGGGGGCGTCACCCTTAGAAAGGAAGAGACGACCGTGACGGTGATTTTTGCACCGTTCCAGACCTGCAAGGTAAGCTTCTTCAGGGATTTGGATGGAGAGCTCCTCCCCTTTGAGACAAGGTTTGGGAAGCTGGCTACATGGAACATCACAGACATTGCCGAGAGCTTGAGCAAAGGACTTAGTTTATGGCGTGAGAGAGACTGGTTCTGGACGAACTTGAGAAGGTTTAGATATGGACAGGAAAGCCGCCATGAAAGGCCATGGGCACACCGGTTGGGGGCCGGCAGCCATGACGGCAACGACCGCAAGGAAACCATGAAACCTAGCAGCCGAGAAAAAAACCTAGATTCAAAGCGAAACTAATTTATAGAATTTTTGGAAAATGATTGGGCCACTTAGGATTTTTTTCTAGCCTCCTACACTTTGCAATTAAATTTCACCATTTAGTTGACCACTTTGAGCTTCAAAAAAAGGAATTTTATTCTATATCCTCCGATTTGATTAAAAAAATGGCATATTTGGGTACCGTTTTAAAATGGAGCAGCTCTGTTTTTTGTGATAGAAATATTCAATGGAAATATGATAAGGCAGAGACTTATTCCTTATGCTAAAAAAAAGAAGAGATATTTGTAATGAGGAACTGTGATAGCAAGAAAAATGTGAAAAAAGAAAAGTTTGGTGCTTTGTTTAAAAATGATTATACATCTGAAGCTCCATTTTGATACAAAAGAATAGTTGCTCAAATTTGATTAATTATTATAGCCTTTGAAATATCCTTTTTTTGAATTTCCATACCTTAAATTTTCACCTCTGACCTAATTACAACCTTATGAAAGACCCCTTGATTTCAAATTTTTCTATGAATTGTTGGTCGAGTTTTGGTCTATTGTCAAGCTTATGGTAACACATTGTCTCTGAGAAAATTGTGAATTTCCCTTACCCATTGAAACACTTGAGAGATTGAAAACGAGTGACACATTGATTTGATTTCACGGTGCTTATTTTTATAATTATCAAATCAAGTGAAAAAATATTTCTCTCAAAGAGATGAAAAGCTGTCTTTCAAAAACATTTGCTCTGCCCCATTAATTGGTCAGCTATTATTGATAAAATTTTTGGGAATTCGTAAACTAATTAATTTTGCTTGAGGGCAAGCAAAACTCAAGTGTGGGAGAATTGATAACACCAATATTGCATCATTTTTATAAGGATATTAGAATGTGATTTGAATAATTATTGAATATTATCAATTGAAATTCACTCTCTTTTAATCTAAAATGTGCAGAAATGGAAAATTAGGCAATATGGTGGTCAAATACAATTATGGGCTTGAAATTGGGCCAAAACAAGGCCTAGAATGCTAAGCACAGCCTTCAAGCACGACCCTTACATGGCAGTACGGCCCTGAGGCAGTTTCAGGAAGTAAAGCACGACCTCTCCATCTGAAGAGCACGGCCTTGCTGAGTTAGTGAGCTAAGTACGACCTCTTTATCATTCTGCATGACCTTGCTTAACCAAAAATATCTGAGAAAATCATGTCGACAAGCAGAGACATAGGTCGGTAATGCGTAAACAGACTGTAAAGAAAGCACAGCCTTGGCATGGCCGTGCTGAGCCCATTCTTACGCCTATAAAAGGAACGTTCAGCAGAACATTTCAAGGTTCCCCGGGATTGATTCTCTCCCAGTTCTCTTTTTCTCTTGTAATCTTCTAGTCTTATTTTGTTGTTTTTTTATATTATGTTGTGTAACTAATTCCGTCACTGAGGTGTTGGAGGATCTTTTACTGTATCTGGGATCTCTTTATGATTTATAATATGAGTGTTTAAATTCTTTTGATTAAATTATTCCTGGTAAATTTATTCTAATAAGAACTGATCATTCTTTACGTAGTGATTAATTGTGTGGCGATCGTACCTTCAATTAGTTAAGGGAACTCTAGAGATAATTGAATCTGTATGCTCTGCCGGATCAAGGATTGCGTGTTCATTTCCAGTCAATCATTGAATTGATAAATCTATTGACATTTCATGTTCTTTTTGTTTAATTACTTTGCATGATCAAACGGAGCAATAAATTAAAAGAAGACTGTTAAGATTGTATGATCATTGGGTATTAAATAGCTTTTAAATAGATGTTTGGTAATCAATAAGAATTATTACTCATTTTATAAATTGATCAAATACACAGATACTCCCTCCAGCCTCATTTATAAGCAAAAAAGACGTTTCCACATTCATTAAAAAATATATGTATCTGGTCCAAATTTTGGACCAAATACATACATTTTTTAATGAATGTGGAAACGTCTTTTTTGCTTATAAATGAGGCCAGAGTAGTACAAGCATTAGTGAACCCATTACCTTAGTGTTTTTGTTATTAAATTTTAATTTAATTTCTTTCTTAGATATTTTGTATAACTTATTTTCTACTTATTTTTGTACACTCTTTGTTATTTTTGTACACTCTTTGTTTTAGTTCACCTCGAACCATTTGTCTAAATAACAAATTAATCTAAGTAGAGCAGTAATCATTCACTATTCCCTGTGGAGATGATAATCTTTTATACTATAACTTGACGTGATCGTACACTTGCGATTTTGAGGGAACATCTGCCAGCTGCAATTGAAGTCTTGTGGGTTTAGCCTCCTTCAAACCAAGTCGCTAAAAAATGGATAAGGGCATCAGATTGATGCTAGAGCCAAGATCGCAGAGAACCTTTTCGAAGTAAGCATTCTGATGGTACATGGAATTGTGAAACTCCCTGGATCCTTCATTTTTTGGGGGTAACTTCTTCAATATTATGGTCGAGCACTCCTCGCTTAGTTTAATCGTGGACAATTTCTCTAGCTTTTTCTTGTTGGCAAGGATGTCCTTCAAGAATTTGACATATTTGGGCATCTGAGAAATAGCTTCCACGGAGGGTATATTTATGGTTAGCTGCTTCAGGTTTCTTAAAATTTTTGCAAATTGGGGTTCCTATAAGTCGTTCTTTAGTCTTTGTGGGAATGGTACATTGGGCGTTGTGTCGGGTATATTGATGGTTATTGCCAGTTGCTCATTCTCCGATTCCTTGCTTTATGTGTCTTTTTCCTCGATTTGAACAGGTGGCTCCACATGGGTATGCGTTGGTGTTGAATTTCCTTTATTCTTTATAGATGGCCCTGCAAGTACTTTTCCTCCCTTGTAGTGATCAAGTTAGATTGTGCTTCTAGTGTTGATTTTTCTCGGGTAACAGTTTTCTTTTCATTTAGGTTGATCATGTGGCTTACTTGGGTGGCTACTTGCTCTTGCAACTGTTTCTGATTTTCTGCAGTGGTCGTTACCATATTTTCTAGGCACTTAAACCTCTCATCAAGTATTCTCATGTAACTTTGCATCGTTTCGGATAAATTGAGACTACCTCTTCTTTGAACCTGACTCTGCAAATATGAAGATCTCTGATTTTTCCACACCGGGTTATTGTTGTTTGAATAGGAGCTACTACGGGTCTCGGTGCATATAAAATGAACTTTCTTAATTGGGTCCTTAGCTGTCGTAGGCTTCTAGTTGAGACTATTTCTTGTAGCATTAGTTTGGACTCGTGATGCTAATAAAGCTTCAAATTTTTCATCCAATGCATCCAATTTGGCTTCAAAAGACTTCGGATCTTGAGTTGGGCTGTGACTTTTCTGACGACCACTAAGCACTATTTTGAGCCATCTCTTTAATTATTTCGAAAGCCTCAAATGGTGTTCTTAGCCCCAAGGATCCTCAAAACGCAGTATCTATAGCGGCCATTCTCTGTACATCGAACCCATTATAGGTTATGTGAACCAGTTGCCATGTAGCAAACTCATCGTGTGAGAAGTTTCTGAGTAGTTCTTGAAATCGCTCCTAAGCTTCAAGCATTGACTCTATTCAAGTTGCTTGAAGTTGACTATTTTGACTCTTAATTCTGCAGATTTGGCAGGAGAGAGATATTTATGAAGAAATTTGCTTTTCAAATCTTCCCAAGTGGTGATTGAATTAGGAGCTAAAGAGTCTAGCCAAACTTGAGCTTTCCCTTGTAAAGAGAACGAGAACAACCATAGTTTAATTGTTTTAGTTAGGACTCCATTATACAGTCAACGACCCGAACCTGAAAACCGGAAGCGATTCCACCACCTCACGTTCGATACCAGAGTTTTTCCTCTCTTGCAAACGTGCATCCCCATTGAGATTCGCGTTATTAGTCGCAACGAATGTGTTTCCGCTATTGCAGTGTTTGATGTAGAGAAGGAGAAGGAATGTGAGGGAAAATGTGGTGGTTAAAACGCCAACTATCACTGCCGTGCTAGGTTTGAAAGCCACAGATTTCCTCACATGGTGACCGGAACTTCCAGTTGATGGTGTCGGTGGTGATGTCGTGGTGGCACCGTTGTCGTCTTCGAGACCGGGGATTCCTCCGCTTTCTTTTGAATCATGATCTTCGGCGCTTGCGATTAGAATGAGTGTGGTGATGGTGACGATGATGGGGAAGAAAGGTGAAAATGTGACGCTGAATGGGTTGAGAGAAGCTGCACCACCCATGTCATGTGCCAAGTGATGCTTTGTTTTCTGTTTTTGGTGTTTGACATTGGAACAATAGAGAGATGAGGGAGGCATAGTTGTTGTTAGGAACGAGTATTTTTGATCATATGGATGCGGATACCGTCTATATTGGGAGATATTCTATGGTAGGAATTCACATGAAAAATGTGCACATGCCAACAGTAAGAAGCATGACAAGTACCAATTAATAACTTCTGACTTTAATGAATAGCTATTACATATCGCTTCTACAATGTTAATCTACAAATAGATAGATTTTAATTAATATACATCACATTAAAAAAACAGTTTACTATGCATGCTGAATTTATCTTCCTATAACGTTTAAATTTATCTTCTCATACTGCATAAAAGCGTTATTTGTAATACCCCGATTTTCGCAAGTGTATTTATTTGTTGCCATATCTATAGATGATATTATTGTTACTATTATAACTATTAGTATCATTAATAATGTTTTTATTATTATCATTATAATTAATAACATGTTTGTTCACATTATTACTGTATTTTATAATTATTTATAATATTTTTAAGTGACAATGTACGTGTCTATAGTTTTTTAGTATTATTAAAAGTGTGTTGTTTTAATAAACAAAAATGATATTTCGATATCACTTTTGGCGACACCCCACCTGACACTGTATTTTGCCCCCTTTTTTTTGAAAAAATATTATTTGGTGAAAAAGTTATTAAAGTCGTGATCACATGTGGTTAACAGAGTTAATATAAGTGGTTAATACAGTATTGAAAATGATTAATAAGTATCAGAATAACCTATTAACTAGTTAGTGAACTGAATTAACTACTTATTTGCAATGCATTAACCACTTCTGATACTGTATTGATAATGATACTTGGTTAACTAAATTGATATTACTGATTAACACAGTGGTTAATGCAGTTCATATTAGTGGTTAATACAGTTCATTAACTGGTTAATGTACTACTCTGATGCTAATTTGTCAAACTGCACTCATTAACCACTTTCAATACTGTATTAACTACTAACATTAATTATGTTAACCACTTATATCAGTGAGTTGCACTTGCCCTCATTAACCACTTCCAACATTGTATTAACCACTTTCAATACTATATTAACCAGTAATATCAACCTTGTTAACCAGTAATATCAACTATGTTAACCACTAATGTCAGAATAGCCCATTAACCAGTTAGTGAACTATATTAACCACTTATTTATACCACGTTAACCACTTTTATTATAATTTTTTTTTAAAAAATATTTTTTTTAAAGAAAAAAATATTTTTTTGAAAAAAAAATGTCCGTACATATACGGACATACAGCCCATACACGTACGGACGTAGGTGTTGCGTACAGTGTCGCTAAATATGGTGTTCATTTAGCGCAACCGTTTAATAAAAGGTGATTATCTATATGTGTGTGTGTATTATTTATATTAATTGTGCTTATAATAATGTGTAATTAATTGTAATGATGTATAACTGTGCATAATTATATTTATATTAATGTTTGATCATTTACATTAATGCATGACTTAATTATATTGATAGAGGATTATCTGCACTTACAATTATATCATGTTTATCGTGATAAGAAAATATTAATATTAAATTGTAATCGCAATTGTATTATTATATATGATTGATTTCTATAAATATCATATTATCTATATTGATATGTTTTTTTTTCGAAAAGCTATCTATATTGATATTGGATTAATTATATTTATATTTATATTTATATAGTGTTTATAATAGGATAAAATCAATTATGTTGTTATATGATTATATATTGATCTGCGATTATACTTGCATATTTATACAGGTATATATATACTCTAATAAGTCATATATATTCTAATAAGTAATACTCCTTCCATCCTATTATAAGTGTCATATTTATAAATAAAAAAATAATAGTCCCAAAAGATGTGTCATGTTAAATTTTCAATGTAATATTAATTACTTTTTTCCAGTTTTACCCTCAAATTAATAATGAGTGCATCACTCCCAAATCATTATACTCTATTATGCATTTATGGCAATTGTTAATACCCAATGGTTAATAAGAATAATTTTGTAAAATTGTTATACTCTTTCATTCATTTATAGTTAAGTGAAACTTCTTAATGTGACACTAATAATGGGACGGAGGAGTATATGACTACTGTGTGTGATTTGATACGTCAATACATGATCTTGTATAATAATAGTTGATTCTGTATGTTAATTGGAGATATATGATCAGGTGTATTTATTTATATTATTAATTAGATTGCTCAGATATTCTTTGTGTGATCTTATCTAAATAGATCAATGATTAATTATAGTAATATGTGAGTATGCAATCTTTGTGTGTGATAATACATGATTTTCTACGTCAATATGCGATTCTATGTTTAATAAGAATATTAATTATATGCTTTTTATTTAATTATGATAATTAGTTAAGTATGTGTTTGGATGCATATTAGAGTGCTTAATTATGATAATTTATACTTGACAGTGCTAAATATCCTTTGAAAGTTCTTGAGATGAGTGTGCGGGTCCTCCAAGGGTCATCCCAAAAATTGCACTGCGGATACCATTGAGATTAAAGCTGGTTTGAACACAAAGTTATGCGATCTAAGGGCTGGGTAGTTTATGCTATCCTGTGTGTTGACCGTAGGAGAAAAGTATTCTTCTAGTGTGAGTTCCTCTACCATTGCTCTTGGTTTCTACAGTGCCTGAGTACAAGAAAATTAGTTAGCTAAAATAGCAAAAATAAAACAAATGTAAAAATAAGACAAAATAGAGTAAAATGCTTAAAGTAACAAAGATCTCGTTAAGTCAATATCGCTAGAACACTCCCCGGCAACGGCGCCAAAAACTTGTTGCGGCTCAAGCAAGTACACTTGATCGTAACTCGTAATAAAGTGGAGTATATTTAAAACTCCGGATGTCGAACCCAAAGGGAATGCGTGAGTACTAAATTAATAGAGATCCTTTATTATTTAGACGAATAAAGGTAGTGATTATGAGAATGAGACAGATAAACAATAAAGTAAATACGCAAGAACGGAATAGAAATCAAATAAGAAAAACCTAGGGGAACTGGGTTCACTAATACTTAGTCCTTGAATTTGTTAACGAATTATTATGAGCTATGATTCCTATTCGAATTCCAACCACCCACTCTTATATTATTAACACCTAATGATCATGCAATGCTAACCGTCTTCTTCCTAAGAACTACCCCCAATGATCATGCAAGGCAATTAAAAGAAAGAGCATTAAGAGATAATGAGTTTATCAATTTAATGACTGATTGGAAATAAGTATTTATCCTTGATCTGGCATAATTAACGAATTCAGTTATTCCTAGAGTTCCATTAACTAATTGTGGTACGATAGCCTCCAATTAATTAATCTATTAACAATTGGCCAGATCCTATGGGATTAAGCATGCTAAGAACAACACATTCAATAAGATAATAAGAAAACTCATAATAACAATTAAACAAATATCAAAGACATAGTTAAAGATCCACCATCACCACTAGTGATGGATTTAGCTACTCATAGTGCGTTCTAGACTTGGGTACGATCGTACTGTCTTTATACATGGTCGTACCTCCTTATGTTCTCGGTGTTGGCTCGCACTTCTGCACTGGGTGCAGCCTAACTGCTTTGGGTGCGGTCGTGTTGGACTTTTCTTTGATGCCAAGCTGTACTGACCATGAGGAATGCCCCTATTGCTGTACGCAATTAGGTACGGTCGTACTGACTTTAGGTAAGGTTGTACTAAATGTCCAGAATGAACAAAATATGCCCAAATCTAGCTAGAATCTTCCCAAAATTCAATATTTTGCTTCCCAAGTTGTCTTTTTTACTTTTCTGCATAAATGAAAAAATAGTGAGCATATTTTATCTAATAAAGAGTAAAATCATAATATTTTATACTTAAAATACCCCAATAATTTTGGCAAATTTGTGTATCAACAGTTTTCCAACTGAACCAATGTCTAGTTGAAGGACACACAGGATACATTTTGCTACTCTCTTGAATTTCAGAGATTAGTCTAGATTTAACCACCATTCTAGTTGTGAATGAATTTCTAGATGTATTTCCGGATGAGGTTATTTCGTTACCTCCTGAGAGAGAGGTTGAGTTTTCTATAGAATTGATTCCAGGAGCGGGACCAATTTCTGCCCCTTATAGGATATCGCCCCTCCAATTGTAAGAGCTTAAGGTCCAGTTGGAAGATTTGATTGCTAAGCGATTCATTAGGCCCAGTGCTTCACCTTGGGGAACACCTTTCCTATTAGTAAAGAAGAGAGATGGTAGTATGAGATTGTGTATTGATTATAGACAACCCAATAAGGTTACTATCAAAAACAAGTATTCACTTCCTAGGATTGATGACTTGTTAGACCAAGTTAGAGGAGCCTCGATATTCTTTAAGGTTGATCTGAGGTTTGGATATCATCAAATCAGAGTCAAGGCCGAGGATGTGCCAAAAACCGCCTTTAGGACTCGGTATAGCCACTACGAGTATGTTGTTATGCCTTTTAGTCTGACAAATGCTCTAGCCATATTCATGGATTACATGAATATGATTCTTTGGCCTTACCTTGATAATTTTTTTTTTGGTGTTCATAGATGATATTCTTGTCTATTCTAAAGACCCTCAGGAACATGAGGAACACCTTAGGATGTCCTAGGCACTCTTAGGGAGAATAGTTTGTTTGCAAAACCAGAGAAGTGTGAATTTTGGCTTTCAGAGGTCAAATTTTTAGGACATGTCATTTCTCAAGCAGGAGTGGCAGTTTATCCTAGTAAGGTAGAAGCCGTTCTCGATTGGGAAAGACCAACTACGATTACGTAATTGAGAAGTTTTCTAGGACTGGCTGGGTATTACCGCAAGTTCATACAAGGGTTTTCTTACTTAGTACTTCCCTTAACCCGGTTAACCCGAAAAGGGCAACCTTTTGTTTGGGATAAAAGTTGTGAGAACAGTTTCTTGGGGCTCAAAATCCGACTAACTAATGCATCGGTTTTGATTATCTTTGACCCAACCTTAGGCTTTGAAGTTTACAATGATGCTTCTAAGAAGGGATTGGGTTGTGTTCTAATGCAAAATAGGCAAGCGGTAGCCTATGCATCAAGGCAATTGAAACCCCATGAGGAAAACTATCCCACTCATGACCCAGAGCTTGCAGCAATAGTCTTTGTCTTGAAAATCTGGAGGCATTATTTGTATGCTGCCCAATTTGAAATATTCAGTGATCATAAAAGTTTGAGATACCTATTTGATCAAAAAGAACTGAATATGAGGCAAAGGAGATGGGTAGAATTTCATAAGGATTATGACTTCGAATTGAAGTACCATCCGAGCAAGGTGAATGTTGTCGCTGAGCCTTATGTAGGAAGTCTCATCATATCTCTTCAATGATGGTAAAAGAGATGGAATTGTTAGAGTCCTTAAGGGATTTGAATCTGGAAATGTTCTCAAGAGGGGGTAGCCTGTTGTTGAGTCACTTGGAGACCACTTGTGATCTTAGCAACCAAATTAGGTATGCCCAAGGTATAGATGAGGAATTGCAAACTAGGAGATACCATCCCGGATTCTCCGAAGCCAGTGATGGTACTATCCTTTTTCGTCAAAGGATATGTATTCCTAGGGATGAAGCAATTAAGAATCAAATTCTTGAGGAAGACCACAAGAGTGGATTTTCGGTACACCCTGGTTCTATCAAGATGTATCATGAACTTAGGCAGAGGTATTGGTGGCCGGGAATGAGGAATGATGTAGCAGAGTTTGTAGCTTAGTGTTTGGCTTGTCAGAAAACCAAAATAGAACATCAAAAGCCATCTGGTATGCTTCAACCCTCCTAGAGGGGAATAGGAAGACATTTCCATGGACTTTGTGGTGGGTTTGCCTTGCACTCAGTCCAGATATGACTCCATCTGGGTCATCGTGGACAGATTGACCAAATATGCTCTCTTTCTCCCAATTAAGTCCACCTATAACACTGTTACGTTAGCTAAGATCTATATTAGAGAAATTGTTAGACTCCATGTAGTACCCACTAGCATCGCCTCTGATAGGGATCCTAAGTTCACCTCTCGATTTTGGAAATCTCTCCATCAAGCCTTAGGAACTAGATTGAGTCTTAGTACCGCTTATCATCCCTAGAAGGATGGTTAGACGAAAAGAACCATACAAATATTAGAGGACATGGTTAAAGCCTGTGTGTTGGAGGATGGTGGAAGTTGGGATGTGCATTTAGCTCTGATAGAGTTTGCTTATAACAACAGCTACCATTCTAGCATAGACATGGCACCGTATCAAGCATTTTATGGTCGCAAGTGTAGAACCCCCAATGTTGGTTTGAGGTACGAGAGACGATTGTTAGGGCCAGATCTAGTTCAGGAGACCACAGACAAGATCCAGATGATTTGAGATAAACTGAGAACTGCTCAGAGTCGGCAGAAAAGCTAGGCCGATAAGAGGATGAAACTGTTGCAATTCAGGCAAGTACACTTGATCGTAACTCGTAATAATAGTGGAGTATATCTAAGACTCCGAATATCGAACCCACATGGAATGCGCAAGTACTAATGACTTAAAGAATTCTATTCTATTAGGCTAACGAAAGTTGTAATTGGAAAATAGCAAAAGTTGTCAAGTAATTAAAGCAATAATTAAACTAAATGCTCGAACGGATTAACTGTGTTATGGGAGGTCTATGGGAACCGGGTTCACCAATACTCTACTCTTGAATTCACTAATTAATTACTATGAGTTCTCTATAAAGATTTAAAGCTAATCACCCACTCTAAATTACTAAGAACTACCTAGTTTGTAATAGCCTTCTTCCTAACTAATTACTCTGTTTGGTCCAAGAAGGTAATTAAAGGAAAGAGCATTAAGAACAGGTGGATTTGTTAATCTAATAACTGATTAGAAACAAGCAATAACATGTTCGGCATATAAAGCGAGTTTTTTTATCCCTAGAGATTCGTTAACTAACTGTGGTCCTGTTACCGCCAATTAAGCTAACTAATTAGAGGTTGATAATTAAGGCCTTATAGGATTAAGCATGCTAGGGATAAAACAATAAATCAATTAATAGAAACACGTAGAATTAATTAGATAAATAACAAAAGTATTGTAAAGGATCCCCCATCACCCCTAGTGATGGGTTTAGCTACTCATAATAAATGATAATAGCATAAACCCAATTATAAAACCACATAAATCCATAACAAAATCTAAACCGGGACACCATTTCGGTATGACGATGGTCCTTAAGCACGTTCTTCACGTCCTCAAAAGCTCCGGTAGCGAATCGGGATTGATACTAAGCTCCAAGGAAACATAAATCAATAGGAAGGCAAAAGAATTGATGTAAAACTCTAAAAAAAGGGCTCTTGACTTGAGAATTCGTCAAAAGGTATCTAACATCGGCTAAGAGGGCTTATTTATAGAGTGGGATGCGGATTAGGTCATCTGGCTCTCAAATCTGCACATTCTGGTATGGGGTACGGCCGTACCGGATATATACACGACCATACCAAACTTTGCTTGCGACGTTGGCCCGTACTTGTGCGTGTTGCACTCCCTGACATGATCTGTGTACAGCCGTACTGCCTTTGGCACGGTCGTACTGGACTTTTTCGTCGGCGCCAGGTGGTACTGACCAAGGGGTATGCCCGTACTGAAATTCTGACTTAGGTACGGCCGTACTGAATGATTGTCAGGCCGTACCGCTCGTCCAGTAGTGCTAAAACTCTCCAAAACTTGCCAGTTTTTAGTCCATTCTCGCATCTTTTGCACTGAGTAGTGTCTTTATGATAGTTCTGCAAAATAGGACATAAATGAGTACCTTTGTGCTTTGAATAGTGCAAAATGATATGTTTAAGTACTAAAAATGCCCTATAAAAATAGACAAATTGGTGTGTTAATACATTCCCACACTTGAGCTTTGCTTGCCCTCAAGCAAATTACATGGGTAACTATAGTAAGAGAAATTATTTTAACTAGATAGGGGCAAAAACATAAGTTTGACAACAAAGTGGTATCATAAATCATGCCAATAAATAGAATGCCCAATTAGAGGTGTAAGTTCAAATAAGTCAACAATCTGTGGTTTTCAAGTCACACTCTCACTAATCTCAAAGTGTTTATAGGCATACTCGTTAACGCTCAGATTTTTCAAATGAATTAAGTGACATTACCATAGGCTTATACATTGACCAAAACTCTACTATTAGAGTCTATTTATCACGTAAAAGAGGAATGAGGGTCTTTCATTGGTTATAATGGGGCTAAAGTAATAATGTCAGGTATAATAAAAGAAAGAAAATGTCATATAAAGGGTTAGAAATAAATCAACCAAAACAAGCAACCTATTTCTTTTTCACTTTAAAGAGCAGACAAGAATCCCTAATTTTCGATCAATATATTTTTTTTTTGCAATTTCTGAAGGCATTAGCATGATAAACAATTATAACTTTTTTTTCTTTTCAATGCTTTTTCTTTTCTTTTTCTTTTCTTTTTCTTTCTTCCTTCATGCATTTATGCATCAATTAGACAACTTTTAAGAACTAGGAGGGGAAATAAATACTAAGTCTTCTTTTTGTAAGCACAAATAACGGATTCAAAATATTATTCTTTTGATTTTGCCACTAATTGCTCTTAAAAAATATTTTCTAAGGTTGCCTTCACAGAGTATAATCAATAATAACAAAAAGGGTACCAAAGAAATTAAATACATAACTTTTAGGCACAAAAGTGATTACCTAGTGGTACAATGTATTCAAAATTAAAGTGGCCTGAAAAATTCCTAAAAAATTGCCCTTTCCAAATTCACATGAAAATAAACTCATATTCGCTTTGTAATGGTCTCAGCACAAGTTCTAGAATATACATTCATAGAAAAATATCACTCAAACAAAGAAAAGAGGCAAAAGCATGATGTGGCCTCTTGTTTTAGACTCAAATATCACATTTAGTAGTTTACACAGAAAGTTAAAACTTACAGAACTTCAATGCTAATTTTTAGCAAATTCCAATACCAGCAATATAATTAATTCAATCACAAGTTGTCAGAAAAAAAAATCGTAGCCCCTAAATCAGCAAAATTTTAAAGTTCTTCTTATAATTATAAGGAGTAAGCACAGCCAAGTAATGAGCACAATATAAAATCCCTCCCCACACTTATTTCTCGCAGTGCCCTCACTGCGACTAAGTTAAAGCAAGCACAAGAAGATAAAAGAAAATAAAATAAGTGCAAAAGTAAAAGAAGGTGGAAAGAGACTCCCCTCTGGAAATATCACGAGCAAAATGAATGGGGATATGGGCAAGGTATGTTGTTTCCTCTCGCAATACCAATGAAGCTGGTAAGCGGGAAAAAAAAAGAAATAACAGTAAAATTAAAACAACAAAATAAAATTAAAAGCAATAATAACAAAATGTATCCTGCGAGCATGCCAAAAATATATACATCTCTTTTTAATACACAAGCCAGGTCCTAAGTACTAAAAGAGAAAGAAAAATATCGTCGCGTCACTCGGCATGAGGATAAGGCTGGATACGCTGAAGGTGCTCCAAAATAGCTGCCAGCTACTGGTCCACGTGGGTCCTGTGCTCCTGAAAGCTAGACTGTACCCACGTCCTATGCTCCAGAAAGCTAGTCTGCATCACATCGAGACGCATCATGACGTCCTGGTAGGAGTGGCCCTGTGGTGCTGGCTGTGGTGGTGGTGGATGCTCCTCTGCCAAAGGCACAAAATCTGCAGCCTGATTCTGCTGTTGCTCCTCCGGTCTGACGGCCTCATACTCGCCAATGCTATAGAGAGTCACAAGTCCAATAGGATCCATCTCAATGCATGTGGCCCCGCTTTGGTGCGAACTCCGAGGTGAGCTGTCAGACATGAAATGAAAGAACTCAAGACTATGTGCCCGGTGTTCTAGGTCTGAAGATGAACGCCCAGCTGGGTGCATGTGCGCAAGAAAAACATACTGGCATTGCAGCGGTGCCCCTGGGTCATGGCCCAAAGCAGAAATAAGTCCGGCCTGGTGACTATGCTGTCGCTTAAGGCTCTCCTGTTAATGGAATGGGCAATCCATCTATGCACTATCCGCACAGCTGGGTCTCTAATTTTGCTGGCCTTGGCGAGGCTGGGAATGTAATGCGCATCCCTAGTGAAAGCTCTCCAACTCTCTGAGTCCTGCCACCCCTCTGGGATCTCCAGAAGTGCTCCCAAATACTACGACGTCTGAACTGTCTCTGCTGTCTCAAATCCTAGCCCAATGTTAAACTCGGCTAGGGTCATTCATGGTGAGTCCCACGGAGCCAAATAGTAACCCTGCTCTGGCTCATCCTCTATGTCTGGGTGTTGGGGCTCCCTGTCCCTCATATGATAGCTGTAGGTGGCTAGAAAGTCTAAGACAGCCTCCACATGAATGGGCTGTCTGACGGAGGCTACCTGGAGCTATCTGATCCTCTGCAGCAATGCCTCCACCTCCTTTCGTAGGCCAACCTACTAAAGGGCATCAAAGTCCAAGAAGAATAGGATCCTCCCCATACAGTCCTTTGAATTTAGGCAGACAAAGTATTTCCACTGTCAAGGAAGGGGTTATGTCTTTATCCTACTCAAAAGAGTTGTTATTTTGTTTCTCAACTTGCTCTTTTTTTTCTTTTTTCTGTTTAAGTTTCACATCCTGTAAGAAACAACAAGAAGCACTAGAGGAAGAAGTTTTATTAGCATTATAAATATTAAAAGTTTCCTCTTCATCCTCAATTCTTAAAGTCATGGTTCCCTTTTTCACTTGAATGGTAGCATCTCCAGTTGCCAAAAATGGTCTTCCCAAAATAATAGGGACATCTATGTCTTCCTCCATATTCAGAACTACAAAGTCAACTGGGAAAATTAATTTTCCCACCTTAACTAGCTTATCCTCTATTATCCTTCTTGGGTAAACAAGAGTTCTGTCAGCTAGCTGCAAGGACATGTTAGAAGGGTGTGGTTTCTGCAAATTTAATTTTCTAAAAATAGACAGAGGCACTAGATTAACACTTGAGCCTAAATCACATAGTGCTTTAAAAGCGTTATTACCAATTGAACAAGAATAGCAAAGGTTTCCAGATCTTTAAGCTTAGGTGGTAATTTATTTAATAACATGGCAGAACAATCTTCATTTAATTTTACTGTCTCAACCTCTTCCAATTTATTTTTATTAAAAATTATTTCCTTTAAGAACTTAACATACTTAGGTACTTCAGAGACAATTTCGGCAAAGGGAATACTGACATGCAATTTTCTAAGTTTTTCTAACAATTTCCTTGCTTGCCTATCCTTATAAAAAATTTTAGAACCTTGGGGAAAAAAGTTACTTACCTGCTGAGGCTCAGTTTGAGCCTTCTCCTCTTTTGGTTCCTCCTTTGCCATAAAGACTGCATTGCTCTTCTCATTTGGATTTGGTTCCACTTGACTTGGAAGTGCTCCTTTTTCTCTTTGAGACACAACATTTAATAAGGTTGTCATTTGTTCTCTCAACGATTTCTGATCTTCTATGTTAGTAGTTACTAACTTTTCTAAGTTATTGAATTTTTCAGTCATTTGTCCCATAAAGTTGTTGATGTCATTCACACCGGGACTTCTTAAACGTGAACACAAGAAGGGAGTTGAATTGTGTTGAAAAATTTTCGCAAACTTTAAGTTAAAAACACTTTAGAACACTTAGATTTGAAAAATGTTTGTTACCGGATGCTGGAAATGGACCGGAAGCTGGAATGAAATTTATGAAAACCTGTTTTTCTTTGCAAGGCAAAAGTTAAACATAAAGCAGTAAAGCAAAAGAACACAGAGATTTATACTAGTTCATCACCAAACTGGTAGCTACGTCTAGTCCCTTCGTTCTTGAAGGATTTTCACTATAATCAACCTGATTACAAATTCCTTAAGAGTATTCTACTGTCACAAACTTGATAATACTCTTAACTTCTCAAAACGACTTAGTACAATCGAGCCTTTGAGGAATCAAGCCTATTACTAGGCAATACAACTTTCACAGAGTAGTTTTGAATACAATCAAATAACTCTTAAAGAGAGGATGAAAAGATTAAGCTCAAAATAGTAGCTTTCTAAAAGAAAAAATACAAGACGCTGAAGTTCAGTTCTTGGTTCTCAGAAACTTGGCACAGAAACTTGATTGCACACTTGAGTAATAGCTTTAGCAGAATATAGTTTCTAGCAACTTTCTTTAATGGAGAGCTTGAGGTGTTTATAGAGGACCTTGAGAATAATACCATTGCAGATATTTCCAGCTCAAAATCATTGAGTGAGGAAATTTGAAATAACACGTCCTTATCTTCCTTTTCAGAGAATTTCAGAATAGTACAGTTTACCGTTTTTGTACTATCTACTTTTCACATAATTGCCTTGTACGAATTTGTCTTATTCCAAAGGTGTAACCTTTGATACCTCGTATATCAAAATGAGCGCACAAAATCAAATTCGAATTTCGTTCTAGAATAGTTGAGGTAAAAGAGCAAAGAGAATAAACGTGACTATCACGTGCTTCATTAAAGGACCGGATGCTCGCTCAGAATTCATAGGACGCTCGCAGCAAATGAGTGTACTACGTGTCTTAAGATAACAATACCGGATGCTCGCTAAGAGTGCTAAGGCAAGAGGCTGGAGTGAACCGAATGCAGACACACATGAATGTATTCATCATCTTGTGATTTTCTTCTTCTTGCTTGAGTGAGTTATAAAACATGAATGATTTTAATACCTACACACTTCAAGACTTATTAGAAGTTAAATTGTTCTCTTGCAAATACTTTGTTATCACCAAAATTAATGAGGGTCTAAACTTCTCAATCGTTTAGGTTCAACAATCTCCCCCTTTTTGATGATGACAAATATCTAAGGTTGATGAACAATTTATTTTCAAAATAATTTCAAGGGTCTCCCCCTGAGTTCAACATTCTAAGATATAACCAAATATTTCTAAGTATCAGAGCATTTGTATGATAGCACAATACATATATGTATCAGAACATATTTAGATAAACATTGTAGAGCGGATGCTGAGAACATTGTACCAATATCAGTTATAATTGTACCAATAAGTATCAGAGCAACCGACAAAATTATACTATGTGTGACAGAATATGATGAGTGATGCATGATATCTGTTACTTAAGCGCGTTCATCAGACGTTTACTTTTACTCTCCCTTTTGTTATCAGATAAAAAGAGTGTAAAACATATCATAGTCAAAACATAAGTAGATAAGAGAAAAATTTGAAGTTAATATTCAAATGATTCAAAAGATAATTGTATCAGGTTCAAAAATAATACAGAGCATTTGAAAACAAAAGAGAAAGCTTTAAGGTGGAGGAAGGAGCAGTTGGTTAAGGCGTTCCATGAGAAATTGAACTGTATTTTCCAACCTTGCCACCGATTGATTTGCAGCCATGAAGGTTTCATACTGAGCTCTTGAGATGATGACAGGTTCATCATTATCAACAGGATGAGCAGGCTTTGGAATCCTTTTAGCTTGTTCAATGATAGCTCTTTGTCATCTCCTAGTAGACTGCTTGATATGTTCCATTAGAACTCCTTGAGAAAGCGTCAGTCTCCTTTCCTTATTCTCTTTAGCCTTCAGGAAGAATTCATCATTTGGTAAGCACTATTTGATCAATCTTCCAAACTTCTGTTACTCAAATTCCAAGTCCTTTATTCTTCTATATTCCAACTCTTCAGGCTCAGCCAAACTCAAGTAATCAACTTCTCTTTTCTTAAACAAGGCATCAACAAATTCATCAAATTTTAACAATTCAGCTTCTGATGCATACCCTTGCATTTTAGCTTTTGCTTCTGCAAAGCAGGAATTGAGAATCTCATTCTCAAACAGATATCTTTTTCTCAGATCTTCCATGTCTTCCAAGGCTTGAACAATCTGTTTCAGTCAATCCAAATAAGCCTTGTCTAACCAATTCATGGTCACACATCTCCAATCAAAAGAAGCTCTAAGATCTTCATTGATTTCTTCCCATTCTAATCTTCTTTTCAAAGAATTAGGAGGTCTAACTACAGGACCTTGTAGCATGTCATCATAATGAATGATTGCGAGATTAGTATCCCAGACTCTCGTGATAGAACCACCAGTTGGGATTTTACCTTTCTCTTCATTACTCAATTCAGATTCACCATTATCTGCAAAGTCCGTTGCTAGCCTAGTGTGATACACTTCCATAGCATGGCTTTCAGATAGATCTCTAACTTCTTCTAAAGAGAAGAAAGTGGTTTCATATCTTCTGGGAGCATCTTCAAACTCATGAATTTTCATGATCTTGGGAAGTCTCACAGGAAGTTTACCTTTTCTCTTCTCGGGGATTAGCCATGGAAGCCATCTTTGCCTGTTAGGCACGATCTTGACAGTGGCCAGAGAGGGGTTTTTGTTCAGAAGAACCATTTCATGCCTCTTCATCTCCAGGCAGTGGTTCATGAAAGCTTTTTCTTCATCAGTAATCCACCTTCCACACTCTTCCAGAGTGAGAGGTTCATTTTGTGGTAGATTGTGAGGGAGGTCAAATGACAGTGGAAGAATTCCACGATTTGGAGGAGGTCTTAACCTTCCACCAAAGGTCATTTTTAGTATGTCATTGTAGCTAAATGGAGCAATTTCCAATCTTGCTACACCTGAGGTAAAAGTCTTTAAGTGCCAAAGCGAAGGGTGATCATACACAGAATGATACTCTTCTTCTCTGATAGGCACTGGTCTTTTAGGCCTAAGAGTGATCCTAGACTCTCCAAAGTAAGTGGTATCTGATGTGGAGTCAGATGATGGAGTGGATGAAGAAGTGGGAGTGGGAGTGGAAGTCACTTTGACTTTATAGGTTTTAGGTTTGTTGGGAGTGACTTTTAACAACTGATTGAAAGGGTGTGAGAGAGATGTGGCTATATGTGAGGTGAGGGAAGTGTTTGAGGAGACAGAGGTTTGTGGTTTGGGTAAAGGTAGTGTTTCAGGTGGGGCTAAGGCTTGAGTAGGTTTGGGTGATTGATTCCCCAAGTACCAGGAAATTATTCCTGAGGAGGTGATGTAGGGTTTTATGGTTTTGTTTTGGTAATAGGGAGGAAGTGGTGGTTGTGATAGTAATGGCTTTTGATTTGGTCTTTCTGGTTCTTTTGGAGGTGTGTGGTTTGGTGGGTGGAGGTTGTGTTTATTGAGGTTATGGTGTGGAAACAGACAATGGTGGAGCAATGATAGGATCATCAGAACCAAAGGTAATAATAGAATCATCAACATTGAAGTCTAGTACCTTGGGAGTAGGCTTCTCATAGAGCTTACGGAGTCTCCTTCTTTTCCCTTGAGGGACAGCAGTAGAAGGAGGAGGAGGTGGAGGAGCTTGCTTCTTAGCGCCAGAAGTTGGGATAGGCTTTTAAGCTTCTGTCTTCCTCTTCTTCTTCTCCAAGATGTTCCTGATGGGGACCTTGTCCTCATCATCCTCCTGTTCAATTTTTCTTTGTGGTGCTAGAGGCACCTTCTGTTTCTTGCTTCTTGTCTCCTTTACTGGAGACCAGTTCTCTTCACACCAGACATAGAGCTTCTGGCGGATTTCTTCAGAGTCTCACCAACAGTAGCCTCGGCTACTTCTTCTTGCTCTTGTTTCACCTGCTTTATCATTTCCCCAGTAACCAAATTTATTCGCACCAAACTGTTGAGTCCAAAAACATCAGGAAGAACCATAGCACCTCTTCCAAGATATTTTTCCCTTTCTTCCCCTTGCAAAGCACTAAGCTTTCTTGCAATTCCATCTTTAACCATAATCTCAGTCAGGAGAACACCATAAGAAATGTTCTTGTAGATTTGTTTCTCTTCAGCATAACCCTTCCTTGAGTTAACAATTGCATTGATTAGATTGTTGTAGATCAATCTAGGCAGATTGACCTTGTGACCAGCCATGTAGTTTCTCATTATGAACTTGTGTTGTGTTCATAGTTCACAACATCACTAGAACCAGCTTTCAAGATGACACACTTGGAAATCATTTTGTGAAGCACCCTGTAGTGACTCTTCAGATTCTTAGCAGATGGAGATTCCCCAGATTCCTTCAACTGACGATAGTTCTCGAACAGAACCTCATTAACATTTTCCATTCCATTGAAGGCTTTTTCCCAACCAGTATAGAAACTGATTCCTTCACATGGACACTTAATAATGTCAGCAATGTTATTCACAGTAATCACAGTTTGAAATCCTTTAACATAGCCTTCAATAATGCCACCCTTGTACAATCGAATATTTCCCCAGAGTTCTTTAATAGCAGTGACAAGAACTTCAATTGATTCCCATTTAAAGTACTCGAACCAACCCATGGCCTTCAACCCTTCATCAAAATCAAAACCATAAGGCTTGAAATGCCTCAAATCAACCATGTTTTCTATCAAGACCTTTCCTTCGATCATAGTATCAAAGATAGCAGTGTCTTCCCAACTTTTAACTTCTGTCATGGTGACAATAGAGGAACTTGCAATGGAGGTTTAGGGTTTCTCAGAGAGGGTAAACAGAGAGAAAGAGAGAAAACAATTTTCGCAGAGAAAACAGAGTGTACGAAAAAAGTGGGAGCGATAGTGGAGTAGTGGGAAAGTTTTGAAACAATAGTACAGTTTTTTTCAAAAACAGCTTCGCATTTCTCCTAATAAAAATAAATAAAAAAGAAAATAAAAATAAAAGATTCAATTTGCATTAAATGCAGTTGCCAAGATAAAGTAAATCAAGAAAAATATTTTATTGAGAACACAAATTTTATCATGACTCAGTCGGTGTGATGAGACGCTTCAGTCCCACACGCATGTGACATATGTGTACCCGGATGCACGAAATACTACAACCAGATGCTGAGTTATGCAATGTGAATGACATATAAGATGCTTACATGTGTGAATGCTTATGTCATACCAGATACAAAATAATACATTTCACAAGACGCTGAGATTAATCATTCTTTTATAAGATGAAAATTTAAATTTCTTCTTATAAAATTGAATCTATCTTCAGCAAGGGGTTTTGTGAAAATGTCAGCCCACTGATGATCAGTGTCTACAAATTTAATTTCAAGTACACCCTTCTGAACATAGTCTCTTATGAAGTGATGATTAATCTCAATGTGCTTTGCTCTAGAAGGCAATATTGGATTCTTAGTAAGACAAATTGCATATGTATTATCACAAAAGATAGGAATGTTACTCTTTTTTATCAAGTAGTCTTCAAGTTGATATTTCATCAACAGAAGTTGAGAACTGCAACTTGCTGCTGTGATGTATTCAGCTTCTGCTGTTGAGAATGCAATTGTGCTTTGTCTTTTGCTTGACCAAGACACAAGATTTTCTCCAAGGAATTGGCAGCCTCCACTTGTGCTCTTTTTTTCAATGCAGTCTCCAGCAAAATCAGCATCACAGAATCCTACTAACTGGTAATCTTTTGATTTCTTATAAAGCAAACCTAGTAGTTCCTTGTAAATATCTAAATATTCTTTTAACAGCACTCAAGTGTGATTCTCTAGGATCAGATTGAAATCTAGCACACAAGCAAACGCTGAACATAATATCAGATCTTGAAGCGGTAAGATAAAGTAGAGATCCAATCATACCTCTGTACATTTTGTGATCTACCTTCTTACCAGTTTCATCTTTAATTAGAATACACGTGGGATGCATAGGTGTGCACATTGGTTGCAATCAACCATCTTGAATTTCTTTTGCAATTCCTTGATGTATTTGCTTTGATGTATATAAATACCATCATGGCACTGCTAGATTTGAATTCCAAGGAAGAACTTCAATTCTCCCATCATGCTCATCTCAAATTCAGCCTGCATTAACTTAGAAAATTCTTTGCAAAGGGTTTCATTAGTAGCTCCAAAAATGATATCATCAACATAAATTTGAACAAGTATAAAATGCTTATTTGATGTTTTTCTAAATAGAGTAGTGTCTACTTGACCTCTGGTAAAACTATTTTCCATTAAAAAGGAACTTAGTCTATCATACCAAGCTCTAGAAGCTTGCTTAAGACCATACATAGCCTTTTTAAGCTTAAAGACATGTTGAGGAAATTCAATGTCTTTAAATCATTGAGGTTGTTTTACATAGACTTCCTTAGTTATAAAACCATTCAAGAAAGCACTTTTCACATCCATTTGATAAAGAATTATCTCATGATATGCTGCAAATGAAAGTAAAATGCGAATAGCTTCTAACCTTGCAACAGGTGCAAAGGTTTCAGTAAAATCAATATCTTCTTCTTGTGAGTAACCTTGAGCAACTAATCTTGCTTTGTTTCTCAGTACCTTACCATTTTTATCAAGCTTGTTTCTAAATACCCATTTTGTACCAATAGCTTTTTTATCTTCTGATAGAGTTACTAATTTCCAAACGTCATTTCTTTGAAACTGATTCAACTCTTCTTGCATAGACAGAATCCAACCTTCATCTTCCAAAGCTTGATCAATTATTTTAGGTTCCATCTCAGAGAGTAGTGTAAGATCTACATGCTCTTTGAAAGAAGATCATGTCTTCACTTTGTCTCCAGGTTCTCCTATGATTTGATCTTTGGGATGATGAGTTTTTTATCTCCAACTCTTTCTGGCTTTAGCTTTTACCTGAGTAGAATCCTGTGTCTGGTTGTCACCATCGGACGCTGAGGTTGCAGGTTCACTATTTGTTGTACCACCAATATCTAAACATGAAAATACCTCATCTAGCTCTGACATATCAGTGTCAGGCTTCTTGTCATCAAACTTGACATGAATAGATTCTTCCACTATCAAAGTTTCTTTATTGTATATTCTAAAGGCTTTAGATCTTTCAGAGTATCCCAAAAAGATACCTTTGTCATCTTTGGAATCAAACTTACCAAGTTGATCCTTAGTATTCAAAATATAGCATATGCAACCAAAGGGATGAAAATAAGAAATGTTAGGTTTCATACCCTTCCCCAGTTCATATGAAGTTTTCTTCAAAATAGGTCTAATAAAGACTCTGTTTTGAATATAACAAGTCGTGTTTACTGCTTCTGCCCAAAAATATTTTGCAATATCAGGTTCATTAATCAAGGTCCTGACCATTTCTTGGAGGGACCTATTTTTCCTTTCTATAACACCATTTTGTTGTGGAGTTCTAGGAGAGGAAAAATTGTGAGAGATGTCATTTTCTTAAAAAAAAAATTGAAAGCTTCCATTTTCAAATTCTCCCCCATGATCACCTCTAATAGAAGAAATAGAAATCTCTTTTTCATTTTGAACTGATTTGCAGAATACAATGAACACCTTGAATGACTCATCCTTGTGGGCTAGGAATTTAACCCATGTCCATCTAGTAAAATCATCAACAATGACTAAACCATATTTCTTTCCAGTCAAAGAATTTGTCCTTGTTGGACCAAAAAGATTAAGATGCAAAAGCTCAAATGGTCTAGAGGTTGAAACAATATTTTTAGAATGAAAAGAAGTTTTAACTTGTTTTCCTCTTTGACATGCCTCACAGAGAGCATCAGATTGGAATCTAAGATTTGGTAAGCCTCTAACAAGACTATGCTTGTTTAGCTTTGAGATCAATCTCAAGCTGGCATGACCCAATCTTTTATGCCAAGTCCATTGCTCATCTTCAACAGACATGAGACACTTGACATCTTGTTTTGCAAGTTCAGAAAGATCAATTTTATAAATGTTTTGTTTCCTCTTTGTAGTAAAGAATATAGAGCCGTCTTTCTTGCTTTTTACTGAACATCCAGTTTCTGTAAAAATGACATCATAACCATTGTCACATAATTAAATTATGTTCAATAAGTTATGCTTTAGTCCTTCAACATAAAGTACATTATCAATAGAGGGAAGAGAGACTTTACCAATGCGACCAATTCCAACTATTTTACCTTTTTGGTTTCCTCCGAAACCAACATATCCTTCTTCTCTAGGTCTTACCTCTTAGAACATCTGCTTTTCTCCCGTCATGTGACACGAGCATCCACTGTCTAAGTACTAAGATAGGTGTGTTGACCTTGTTGCTAAGCATGTCTCTTCAACTTCTTCTTCAAAATCTAAATCAGTGTTTGCCATGAGGGCAACATTGGCTACTTCTTTGTTATCATCATCCTCAGAGGATGATAGGTCCAAGTCTTCTCATGTAGCCATGAGACTTTTCTTCTTTCCCTTGAAATAACTCTTTGTGGGCTTTTCTTTAAGATTAGGACATTCAGACTTGAAGTGTCATGGCTTCTTATATTCATAGCAAATGACTTGACTCTTGTCTTTGCTTTACTTCTTGTCCTTGACATCTTTCTTCTGGAATTTTCTTTTGAAGTTCCTTTTCTTCCACATTATTTGGATCTTCCTAGATATGAATGCGAGCTCATCATCTGACCCATCATCATCATCTCCTGAAGCTTCATCTTTTGATTTTTCTTCAGCTTGAAGGGCTATAGAAGAACTAGCTTTATGCTTGTTGACTTTTAAAGCAATAGTCTTGCTTTTTTTCACATGTTCTTCCTCATTTAGCTCAAGTTCATGAGCTTTCAGAGAACTCAAAAGATCTTCAAGACATAAGGTGTTTAAATCTTTTGCTTCTTGTATAGCAGTGACCTTAGGTCTCCACTGCATGGTCAAACTTCTCAGAATCTTTCTCACAAGGTCAGGAGTGGTGTAGCTTTTTCCAAGGGCTTTTAACCCATGAACAAGTGTTTGGAATCTTCCAAACATAGACTCAATGTTTTCACTATCTTCCATCTTAAACAACTCATATTGGCAAACCAACATGCTAGCTTTAGTTTCTCTTACTTGGGCAGAGCCATCATAAGGCAAAACAAGAGAATCTCAAATTTCTTTAGCAGTATCAAATTTGCCACATTTATCATATTCCTTTTCTGACATAGCACAGAAAAGAATGAATCTTGCTTTTTGATTGAGCTGATATCTCTTTTTCTGCTCATCATTCCAACTTTCTCTGGATATAGCAACACCAGCAGCATTAGTGGGAATAATATATCCACTTTCAATCATATCTCATAAGTCAAGTTGTTAAGTTTCAAAGAAAGCTTTTATCTTGTCCTTCCGGTAGTCATATTTTTCTCCAGTAAATAGAGGAGGACGGTTCATGCGACCACCTTCTGCAGACATGGTCACAAGTATAGGAGCTTTTCTCTTAACACTGTTAAGTGCTCAACTAAGAGGCCGAGCTCTGGTACTAACTGAATGTGAACACAAGAAGGGAGATTGAATTGTGTTGAAAACTTTTTGCAAACTTTAGGTTAAAAACACTTTAGAACGCTTAGATTTGAAAAACGTTTGTTACCAGATGCTGGAAATGGACCGGACGCTGGAATGAAGTTTATGAAAACTTGTTTTTCTTTGCAAGGCAAAAGTTAAACATAAAGCAGTAAAGCAAGAGACATAGAGATTTATATTAGTTCACCACCAAACTGGCAGCTACGTCTAGTCCCTTCGTTCCTGAAAGATTTTCACTATAATCAACCTGATTACAAATTCCTTAAGAGTATTCTACTGTCACAAACTTGATAATACTCTTAACTTCTCAAAACGACTCAATACGATCGAGTCTTTGAGGAATCAAGCCTGTCACTAAGCAATACAATTTTCACAGAGTAGTTTTGAATACAATCAAGTAACTCTCAAAGAGATGATGAAAAGATTAAGCTCAAAACAATAGATTTCTAAAAGAAAGAATATAAGACGCTGAAGTTCAATTCTTGGTTCTCAGAAACTTGGCACAGAAACTTGATTGCACACTTGAGTAATAGCTTTAGCAGAATGTAGTTTCTACCAACTTTCTTCAATGGAGAGCTTGACTTATTTATAGAGGACCTTGAGAATAATATCGTTACAGATATTTTCAGCTCAAAATCTTTGAGTGAGGAAATTTGAAAAAACACGTCCTTATCTTCCTTTTCAGAGAATTTTAGAATAGTACACTTTATCGTTTTTGTACTATCTGCTTTTCACACAGTTGCCTTGTACGAATTTGTCTTATTCCAAAGGTGTCACCTTTGATACCTCGTACATCAAAATGAGCCCACAAAATCAAATTCGAATTTCATTCCAGAATAGCTGAGGTAAAAGAGCAAAGAGAATAAACGTGACCATCACGTGCTTTATTAAAGGACCGAATGCTCGCTCAGAATTCATAGGACGCTCGTAGCAAACGAGAGTACCACGTGTCTTAAGATAACAATACCGGACGCTTGCTAAGAGTGCCAAGGCAAGATGCTGGAGTGAATCGGATGCAGACACACATGAATGTATTCATCATCTTGTAATTTTCTTCTTCTTGCTTGAGTGAGTTATAAAACATGAATGATTTTAATACCTACACACTTCAAGACTTATTAGAAGTTAAATTGTTCTCTTGCAATACTTTGTTATCATCAAAATTAATGAGGGTCTAAACTTCTCAATCGTTTTGGTTCCAACACTTCTATCATTTTGAGCACGATTCTATAAATGCCGAGGTTTGTAAGTATTCTAATTCTGACCTTGTGGTCTCTGTTGACCTCCCCATGAGAAATTAGGGCAGTTCCTCTATCCGGGATTACAGGTGCTTGAGTAAGGGTCATTCTGTTGCTTATTTCCAATAAAATTCACCTCTTCAATGCAATCCTTAGAATCATGACTTGTTACTCCACCGAAATTACAAGATGCCTTGGTTTCTATAGCTTTAAGTCTTTCTTCAGTCTTCTCCAAGAAACCGGCTTAAACTCTCATACACCGATGTCTGTGCCTTTGCATAAATTTTAACATAGCTTATTGCATCCCTATCTTTGGTCAAAATCCTTTTGTCCCATAGCATTGACTTCTTTCAATTGGCCTTCAATTGGCATGCATCCCCATTCATTATTAGTTGAAGTTGCATTGGACTGAGTTTTCGCTGCCATTAAGTCTCTATCTTCTTGGTCATTGCCTCCAATGTTGCTTCAAGAGCTGTGCTGGCTTCCACTTTATAAATTCTTGCTTGATGATTCTTTCTTCTGGTTTGTCTGTCACTTGCTAACCACTGAGCATTATTCTAAGCCATTTCAGTCATTATATCATAAGCCTCAGTGGGTGTCTTCTTTCTGAAGGATCCTCCACAAGCAGCATGAACAACACCTCTAGTTAAACCATGATGAGGGTAGCTTCTAATTAAATCCTGGAATCGCTCCCATGCCTCATGCATTGATTCTCCTTCATTCTGAGCAAACCCGTATATGTCAGCTCTCAGCTTTGCAGATTTTGCGAGAGAAAAGTACTTATTTAAGAACTTGGTTTTCAGGTTCTCCCAAGTGGTAATAGAATTTGGTGGAAGTGAATCCAACAAAATTGTGCCTTCCCTTGTAGTGAGAATGAGAACAATCTTAACTTGATGGCCTACAGTGTCACACCATGACACTTGACAGTATTAGCAACTTTCTGAAATCTCTTGAAATGAGCATTTGGGTCTTCAGAAGGTAAGCTAGAGAATTGCACTACAGATACCATAGAAATCAGTGCTGGCTTCAATTCGAAATTTGTCGCCTCATTTGCTGGATAGTTGACGCTGTCCGCCACATCCGTAGTTGGAGTGAAATACTCGTTCAACGGGAGTTCGTTATCCATTGTTAGTTGTTGTCTTCTCAACAATCTAAGTGTTCTTTCAATTTCAGGGTCGAATATCAATTCAGGATGTTGAGACCTTGTCTGCATACACCAAAGGAAACCAAATTAGAATATCCTTCAAAACAAACTTAAAGTAAATAACTAAATAAAATAAATGCCTAATAAAAATAAAATTCTTATTCAATTAATATCGCTAAACAATCCCGGCAACGGCGCCAAAAACTTATTGCAGCTCAGGCAAGTGCACTTGATCGTAACTCGTAATAATAGTGGAGTATATTTAAGACTCCGAATGTCGAACCTACAGGGAATGCGTGAGTACCAATGACTTAAAGAATTCTATCCTATTAGGCTAACAAAAGTTGTAATTAGAAAATAGCAAAAGTTGTCACGTAATTAAAGCAATAATTAAACTAAATGCTCGAGTGGATTAACTGTGTTATGGGAGGTCTAGGGGAACCGTGTTCACCAATACTCTACTCTTGAATTCACTAATTAATTACTACAAGTTCTCTATAAAGATTTAAAGCTAATCACCCACTCTAAATTACTAAGAACTACCTAGTTTGTAATAGCCTTCTTCCTATCTAATTACTTCGTTTGGTCCAAGAAGGTAATTAAAGGAAAGAGCATTAAGAACAGGTGGATTTGTTAATCTAATAACTGATTAGAAATAAGTAATAACCTATCCGGCATATAAAGCGAGTTCTTTTATTCCTAGAGATCCGTTAACTAACTATGGTCCTGTTACCGCCAATTAAGCTAAATAATTAAATGTTGATAAGGCCTTATAGGATTAAGCATGCTAGGGATAAAACAATCAATCAATTAATAGAAACACATAGAATTAATTAGATAAATAACAAATGTATTGTAAAGGATCCTCCATCACCCCTAGTGATGGGTTTAGCTACTCATAATCAATGATAATAACATAAACACAATCATAAAACCATATAAATCCATAACAAAGAGAATAAATCTAAATCGGGACACTCTTTCGGTATGACAACGATCCTTAATCACGTTCTTCACGTCCTCAAAAGCTCCGTAGCGAATCGGGATTGGCACCAAGCTCCAAGGAAACACAAATCAATAGGAAGGCAAAGGAATTGATGTAAAACTCTAAAAAATGGGCTCTTGACTTGAGAATTCGTCAAAAGGTCTCTAACATAGGCTAAGAGGGCCTATTTATAGAGTGGGATGCGGATTAGGTCATCTGGCTCTCAAATCTGCACATTCTAGGACGGGGTACGGTTGTATCGGATATATACATGGTCGTACCGAACTTTGCACGCGACATTGGCCCATACTTGTGGGTGTTGCACTCCCTGACATGATCTGTGTATGGCCGTATTGCTTTTGGCATGGCCGTACTGGACTTTTTCATCGGCGCCAGGTGGTACTAACCAAGGGGGTATGCCCTTATTGAAATTCTGACTTAGGTACAGCCGTACTGAATGACTGTCAGGTCATACCGCTCGTCCAATAGTGCTAAAACTCTCCAAAACATGCCAGTTTTTTGTCCATTCTCGCATCTTTTGCTCTGAGTCGTGTCTTTATAATAATTCTGCATAATAGGACATAAAAAAGTACCTTTGTGCTTTGAATAGTGCAAAATGATATGTTTAAGTACTAAAAATGCCATATAAAAGTAGACAAATTGGTGTGTTAACAGAAACTTCTTTAGTTTGAAGAGGGTGAGCATGTGTTCCTAAAGGTTATTCCTAAGATAGGCATTGGTAGGGCACTTTGAGCCAAAAAGTTATGTCCCTGTTACATTAGTCCCTTCCAAATCCTTCAAAAAGTCGGTCTTGTTGCCTATCAAATTGCTCTACCTCCATCTTTATCAAACCTACACAATGTGTTTCACGTGTCTCAGCTTAAAAAGTACATTCTTGATCCTTATCAACCCTTGGATCATGAGTCGGTACAATTGAGATCAGATTTGACATACCAGCCTATGCCGGTACAAGTTGTGGACTGCAACTTTAAGGCACTGAGGAACAAGACAATTCCCTTGGTCAAGATCATTTGGGAAGGATATACTCCTGAGGAAGTTACTTGGGAAATCGAAGAAGAAATGTGAGATCAATACCCGTACTTATTCCAATAGGTAAGTACTATGTCTAATTTTTTAGGGCAAAAACATTTAAAAGGTGGGTAGTAGTGTAACACCCCACCTAATTTAATGATTTAGCTTCATTAAATTAGACCTTATTATGTTTTAATTGATTGATGCGTAAATTATCTTTAGGTGTCATAAATTAAATTAGGGGTGAGAATAGAGAACCCAAGGTTAAGGTTGGGATTTAATTTTTAGTAAAGGCAAAGTAGTAAAGCCTATGTGCTCATTTAGGGGTAAAATGGTCCCAAAATAGTGTGAGACCCTCACTTCCCCTCTTTTCTTTACCTCTCACGCTCAACTCCCTCATTTTTCTCCCACTCCCATGTTTTCCTTTCTTTTTTTTTTTCCTACTGCACTCAAGAAAAGAAGAAGAAGGAGAGTTAGGGTTCATGAAATTTGGGAGAAAAAAGGAAAAATTAGTGAGATTTCTTCATTCCTTTGCTTAAAATAGAAGAGGGTTGAGCTAAGATTTCACATTTGAAGAGAAATTAGAAGTTGTCCCAAGAGGAAGAAGAGGAAAAACGAGTTGGAGATGAGAAGAAGAAGAAAATCAGAATTTTCAACTTTCTAACCCAAGTTCTTGAAGGTTTTGGTGAGCTCTTCTCCCTTAGGATGTGGGCACCCATAAGACCCACATTAGGGTTTCATTTCTTCCTCCATCTTGTGTGATTTCAGTTTCTTCTTTGTGGTTCATGGGAGTCATAGGTTGGGAATGGGTTTTATGTGTGTTGTTTGTAACACCCATACCTCAATGTAAATTGAAAGTACGACAAATTAAATTAAAGTACAGGAATTACTAATAGTTTACAAACTTGATTACAGTAATCCAAGTCATAAATTAAAACTTAAATCGTAAATCTAACAAATAGATTACAACATGTACACCACTTGGAATTTTAAAATTCCATTACAATATAAAGTCAAATCTATGAGTCCCACATCAGGAGCTTTGCCTCAAAGTCATCGGTACCTGTTTATCTGAAAAATAAAAAGGAACGAGGGTGAGAATTAGAAATGGTTAACTTTTACAAGGTATCCCTCGATTAGACTAGTCGTAATTATATTAACCGGTCACAGACTAGGCCTTAACCGAGTAGTATTAACCAACCGGTTGAGCTATAGTTTGTAATTGGTTAAGTGAAATCAAACTAGGTAATAATCAATGAAACGCTTGCAACCGTTAATAAATTTAGGTCTCCACTGATTTTGGCGGCAACATACTTCCTTACGAATTCTAAATCTTTCCACGGAAGTGGAATGCTCTAACCGCCATTGGAGAATTGGGTTCTAATTCTGCTACCAAGGCAGCCTGTGCTTTCTTAGCAATTCTACTCCACCCTTTACAGAGGGAGGACTATTCTTCCGAAATTCAGTGGTTGGGATTCTCATACTACTCTTCTCACTTAATGGATTAATTTCCCTTTTTTGGTTCAATTGAAATTAGATAAGGAATCCACGCAGCCCTGACTGATAGCAACCTGGACTAACGTGTCTGTCGCCGAGTCTAATAACCAATGGACCAACGAGCATCAAGAAAATAAATTCTTAAGGCTCTTGGGAATAATCTATATCACTTAACCTGATCTCCCTTCATTGCTCACTCTAAATCATTGAAAATCTAGAGAGGAATTAATCTCTACAAAGGAACTAACTGTCTACAGAGCTATGTGATTTCATTACCCGATCACAGACTAAGTCTTATTCTAAACAAGGTTCTTATTTGATTAAGAAAAAGTTTATGATTGGTCAAACTAATTCACCTCATGCACTGGCCGATTGGATCGAATGTAGATATTAATAACCTTGAACTTCCGCCGACTTGGCTTTGCATATAACTCCTATAGTTCGAAGACCATAGTCTAATTCTCTTTCTAGGCTATCTACTCAACTAGGGTTATTATACTTGAGAGACTTAGGGTTTCTATCTGCTCCTCTAGTGCTTGGTCACCCCTGAGGTTCCATACTACCATTTAGGTATTGAAGTGAGTGGCTATCCATATCTTACTTCCTATTTTGACTACTAACCACTTAGAACACTAAGGATCACTTAGGTATGATAATAGGATCTCAAATAATCTTGGATCCATTCATAATGGATTAGGCTAAACAACCTGATAAATTAACAGCTGTTGAACCCTAACCGATTATAAACGCCCATCTTATTCGGTTGAAATCCTACAATTACAAACCCTTACTTACTCGTTGTTTCGAATTCCCTGCAGAGCATCCTGGTTGACGGTACCTGAAATACTCGCTTGTCCAACCAAGCATTCATCTTTGTGGTTCGGACCACACTTAAAACATTCCTTAACTCTGGGTTCCGGAGAGGTTTAAACTTGTTTCCCTCTATCCGTATCCTCCTAAGGCTCTCAATCCTTTTGGAAGCTCTTGCATTTGTTCCTACTCTTCCGCATCCTCCTTATCCATTAGGCTTTCTTAGAGTTCGCGCTCCTATTCAGTCCTCTCCCTCGTCTGCCAGCTTTGCTTACTCTATTCTACATACACGGTATGAAATATTAAGTTGATCAGGCTCAATATTCCATACTAGGTATAAGAAAGCAGAGAGAAGTTCTCGAACAAAGGAAAGTTCCGGCTAACTGATTACAGTCCTACAAGAACTAAACTGACACTTCCTAAATTGAGTCACTACTAAACTCATAACTCACAGTCCGATAAGATCAAACTGCTCTGATACCATAATGTAACACTCATACCTCAATGTAAATTGAAAGTACGACAAGTTATATTAAAGCACAGGAATTACTAATAATTTACAAACTTGATTACAGTAATCCAAATCATAAATTAAAACTTAAATCATAAATCTAATAAATAGATTACAACATGTACGCCACTTGGAATTTTTAAATTCCATTACAATATAAAGTCTAATCTATGAGTCCCACATCTGGAGCTTCGCCTCATAGCCTTCGACCTGTTTATCTGAAAAATAAAAAGGAACGGGGTAAGATTAAAAATCTCAGTGAGCCCTTCACGGACTCCTCACCATTCTCTCGTCGAGACATACTATAGTAATAAAACTATCTCAGGTATTACATGCCAACACCTACTTCTTCTCTTAATCAAAGACTAGTTTCGAGACATAATACATGTTAGACTTGTGTTAAAACTAAACATAAAAATGTGTAGAAACACACAATTCATACCACATTCTTTATTTACTCTATACTTAGCAATGCTAAAATAAAATGCAATGCAACCTTTAACTAAGAATGTATAGTTCTTCATTTCTTCGTGCAAAGCACGTCTTATCTATTCCCTTTGATGGTTAACTTGGGGACTAACCAGGGAATCTATGTTATCGGATTTAGTCGTATGTTTCAGCTCATAGGCCCCGCTCAACATAGCTAACGGTATGGTGGTTAAACATCATTAACCTCCAAGTGGCGTCCTACGAGAATAACAATACCGTACTCTCCTCTTGTGAGGAATCTTGGTATCTTTTAAGTGATTTTTATCACAATGCTTGACTCATGTATGCATGTTTACAATAATGCAAACTTAGCAATCTAGGATTATTAATCCCCATCATCATTTAACTATCCAAAGAAATTTACAATGAAATCAATGTATCAAGCTTAACATTAGTCGCATACTTGCTCTATGGCATAAAGTACACAAATACAATCTCCATTCATAATCAACATCCTTCCTATCATTAAATCATTTCTCTAAGTTGAATAATGAGTTGAACTTGGAGTGTGAAAGCATGAACGACCTTTGTGTATAAAGACACACTTTATTGACTTCAAAAGGTGTGAGAAATATGGTTATGGAAACCCTAGAACTTAGCCTTGATGAGATTTCGAAAGCCGGTTTAAGAAAACTCAAAACTCTGCAGAAAACAGGGAATGAGTCGATTCATAGTTCTGTGAATCGATTCATCACTTATGCAGAATTCGATTCACAGCTGTGTGAATCGATCCACAACTTCCCAATTCAATTCACAGAACCATATTGGGGCTTGAGAGCATTTTGTGAATCGATTCATCGCCCTGGGAATCGATTCATGCAGTGAAAGATGCAGAAAAACATGCTTTTAATAGCACAACAACATTTCCAACATCAACAACAACCCAATCAAACATTATACTTCATAATCTAAAAATCAAATCATTTCACTTACTAAACATAAACATGAACATATTCTAAATGCAACCAAAAGCATCGTAACACCAAGGCACTTAGCATGAAACTCATGAGTAACTCTACTTCAAATATCAATCTTAATATCATTGAGACATTACATTATGGCACATGAAAAACCAGTAATAAACATACTTTGGATAATCAAGAATGTATTCTAATTCCTACCAAAATCACGAACCACTCATTCAACATTCTTTCCTATCACATAGCTCCCTTATATTCTTAAATCAACATCATTGCCATTAAATTTAGGGCTCAATGACAAGCCTCAAACTGACCAATATAATGGACAACACATAGATCAAACTCATCCTCTTGAAGCTCTGTGGAGCTAACAAGGGAGCAAAACATCAAACATACACACATTTGTGGGGGGTTGAGGACAGCCATCCAACCTCTTTCAGTCAAACCCACTATAAAAATTCATAACAATAATAATAACAAACTCTATTTCATAAGGATACTCAAAATCCTAACTTGAATCTAGGGTTCACATATTATTAAGGAAAAGAAATTCCTATATGTGGGACTTATGGGTGCCCATCTCCTAAAGGATGAAGAACTGACAATACTCCCAAGAGCTTGAGCTATGAAGTGTGAAAACTTGGTCTTCTCCTTCTTCTCCTTTCCAATTTCGTTTTTCCCCAATTTCTCTTCTTAGGGTTCATCCAATCTTCTCCCAAATACCAAATCTAAGCTTCTAATCTTCCAATTTAAGCAAGAATGGAAGAAGCCCCATTATCCTTCCTCTGTTTGAGCTCTTTCCTCTCCCAGTCTCTCTTTTTCCTTCGATCATCATCTCTCTCGGTTCCCTCTCTCTCTCGCTCTTGGTCTCTATCTCTCTCACGGTGACGTCTCTCTCTACCTCCAGTGCGCCACCGCGCCGTCGCAGCTCCAGGGCCGACGCGCCGCCCTTCTTCCCTCCTCCTCCAACGCGTTTCCTCCTCATCTCTTTTCTCTCTTCTTTCTTCTTTTCTTCTCTTTTCTCCTTTCTTTTTCTTCCCTATTTCTTCTTTTCTTTTTCTGCTTCTTTTCTTCTTTCAGGTCACGATGGAGGGAGTTAAAAGAGAGAGTGGAATAGTGCTAGGGTGGAATGAGGGGAATTGTGGTGTATGGTGGGGAATAACCATAGATTTAATTAAAAATCTTGATAAACACCCAATTTAATTCCTTAAATCATCCTTTGTTCCTTAATTCAACCTTAGATAAATTAATGAATTAAGCTACCCATAAATAATTAGTCCCATATATTTCTAAATTACTGGGGAAAATTACTATTTTACTCCTTAGGCTTAACTTGGTTCTAAATTACCAAATTAATAGTTATTAACCACCTTAGTCCTTAGGAATTAAATCCCCCTTTCACTTAGGGCTTTAATTACCAAGGTTCGAAAAAATTGGGGTGTTACATTACTACCCACCATTTAAAAAATTTCGACCTCGAAAATTGCTACATCTAACATCATAATTACATCTGTCATTCTCTTTCATAACCAATCCAAATCATTGCGAGACTTAGAAATGGTTAACTTTTACAAGGCATCCCTCGATTAGACTAATCGTGATTGTATTAACCGGTCACAGACTAGGCCTTAACCGAGTAGTATTACCTAACCGGCTGAGGTATAGTTTGTAATTGGTTAGGTGAAATCATACTAGGTACTAATCAATGAAACGCTTGCAACCATTAATAAATTTAGGTCTCCGCTGATTTTGGCAGCAACATACTTCCTTACGAATTCTAAATCTTTCCACGGAAGTGGAACGCTCTAACCGCCATTGGGGAATTGGGTTCTAGTTCTGCTACCAAGGCAGCTTGTGCTTTCTTGGTAATTCTGCTCCACCCTTTACAGAGGGAGGACTATTCTTCTGAAATTCAGCGGTTGGGATTCTCATACTACTTTCTCACTTAATGGATTAATTTCCCTTTTTGGTTCAATCGAAATTAGACAGGGAATCCACGCAGCCCTGACTGATAGCAACCTGGACAGACGTGTCTGTCGCCGAGTTTAATAACCAACGGACCAACGAGCGCCAAGAAAATAACTTCTTGAGGCTCTTGCGAATAATCTATACCACTTAACCTGATCTACCTTCATTGCTCACTCTAAATCATTGGAAATCCAGAGAGGAATTAATCTCTACAGAGGAACTAACTGTCCAGAGAGCTATGTGATTTCATTACCCGATCACAGACTAAATCTTATTCCAAACAAGGTTCTTATTTGGTTAAGAAAAAGTTTATGATTGGTCAAACGAATTCACCTCATGCACTGGCCGATTGGATCGAATGTAGATATTAATAACCTTGAACTTCTGCCGACTTGGCTTTGCATATAACTCCTATAGTTCGAAAACCATAGTCTAATTCTCTTTCTAGGCTATCTACTCAACTAGGGTCATTATACTTGAGAGATTTAGGGTTTCTATCTGCTCCTCTAGTGCTTAGTCACCCCTGAGGTTCCATACTACCATTTAGGTATTGAAGTGAGTGGCTATCCACATCTTACTTCCTATTCTGACTACTAACCACTTAGAACACTAAGGATCACTTAGGTATGATTGTAGGATCTCAAACAATCTTGGATCCATTCATAACGGATTAGGCTAAACAACCTGATAAATTAACAGCTGTTGAACCCTAACCGATTATAAACGCCCATCTTATTCGGTTGAAATCCTACAATTACAAACCCTTACTTGCTCGTTGTTCCGAATTCCTTGCAGAGCATCCTGGTTGACGGTACCTGAAATACTGGCTTATCCAGCCAAGCATTCATCTTTGTGGTTCTGACCACACTTAAAACATTCCTTAACTCAGGGTTACGGAGAGGTTTGAACTTGTTTCCCTCTATCCGTATCCTCCTAAGTCTCTCAATCCTTTTGTGATCTCTTGCATTTATTCTTACTCTTCCGCATCCTCCTTATACATTAGGCTTTCTCAGAGTCCGCGCTCCTATTTGGTCTTCTCCCTCGTCCACCAGCTCTGTCTACTCTATTCTGAATGTGAACACAAGAAGGGGGGTTGAATTCTGTTAAAAACTTTTCGCAAATTACACGTAAAAACTTCAACACAAGTTGTTCAAAACTGTTTGTATATCGGATGCAGAGAATTAAACAGGACCGGATGCAGAAATTTAAACAGTTTATAAAAACTTGTTTTAACTGAGCAAGGTAAAGATAAATAATGTAAAGCAGTAAAGGATGAGACTCAGAGATTTATACTAGTTCACCACCAACTGGTAGCTACGTCTAGTCCCTTCGTTCCTGAAGGATTTTCCACTATAATCAACTGACATAATTTCCTCAAGAGTATTCTTCATCACAAACTTGACAATACTCTCAACTTCTCAAAACGACTCAGTACAGTCGAGCCTTTGAGGAACAGAGCCTTAACTAGGCCAAATACAGTTTACAAAAGAGATTATACTTTTGATTACAATCAAAATAACTCTCACAGAGAGGATGAAAAGATTAAGCTCAAAAAAGAATAGCTTTCTAAAAGAAAGTATAAGACGCTGAGTTCACTCTATGTGGACCGTAAACTTGGTACTAAACTTGATTGCTCACTTGAGTAATATTGCTTTCGAGAATGAAGTTTCTTCACGCTTTTCCAACTCTTCTTCAATGAATACCTTGGGGTATTTATAGAGTCTTCAAGGGTATTACCGCTATAAAGAAAATATCTCCTTTCCATTAAGTGAGGTAATTTGAAATGTAGTCCTTTTCTTCCTTTCCAGAGAATATCGAATAGTACACATTACCGCTTTCAGACTATCTGCTATTTGCAATTGCCTTTGTACGATTTTTTGTCTTATGCTAAAGGTGTCACATTTGCTTCCTCGCACATCAAAATGAGCGCACAAAATCAAATTCACTCTGTTCCCGAGCAATGCGAGGCTAAGAGCAAAAACATGATCATCACGCGTGCTTCATTAAAGATATCGACGCCGCCGTAACAGGAAGGGCGCTCGTAGCAATTGAGTGTTCCACGTGTCGAAGTCACATCACTTTGGGCCTTGCTTTGTGCAAGACGCTGGAGTGAGTTCGGATGCTGATACTAGTGGATTGTATTCAATTCTTTTGTAATTTTCTTCTTCTTCCTTGAGTGATTCGTATATATATATGAAGCTTTTGATACCTGTACACTCAAAGATATGTTAGAAGATAAATTGTTCTCTTGAGAATTACTTTGTTATCATCAAAATTAATTAGGGTCTAAACTTCTCAATCGTTTAGGTTCCAACAATCTCCCCCTTTTTGATGATGACAAATATCCAAGGTTGATGAAAAATTTAATTTCAAAATAACATCAAGGGTCTCCCCCTGAATTTAACAATTTTGATATATAAGAACAATTAAGGTATTAAAGCGATTGATGAAAAACAAATTCATTTAAGTGATCGCAAAAATACATAGATGAATCAGAGCATATTTTTAATAAAGTGAGATCGGATGCTGATTTTCATTTTATCAAAAAGATTTTCATATTACCAATTTTATTGATCATTGTTAGATTATTGGGTCAATGAATATCAATGCATTAATAGATATTAGAGCAATGAATAACCATACAAATGCTATGTATGAAATGATATGCATGATACTTTCAGTTTTAGTGTATTCATCGGACGGTGAATTTGTTAATCAGATTTTCACGTGTTCATCAGACCTTTCTTTTACTCCCCCTTTTGTCATCAGATAAAAAGAGTGTAAAGCACATCATAGTCAAAGAATGGCTTAAAAAATTTTGAATATATATAAACAGATAATCAGATAAGGGTATGTATAGTCAGAAAAACACTGAATATATATATAAAAAAATTTGAGAGTACCAAAAAAAATTATATCACACAAAAAATAAAAAAAATTTAAGGGTTTGGTGGTGGAGGAGGGATGTTGAGACGTTCATATAACAGCTTTAGTGCATTCCCCAGCTGAGTGACTTTCAGATTAGTAGCCTTCATTTCTTCGAACTCTGCTTTAGGAATGGTGACCATTTCAACTGCAGGAGTAGAAGTAGAAGGTCCAGCTTCTAGTGCAGGTTTCATCTTTTGATGCTCTGCTAGCACCCAGTTGGAAAGCTTCAGTCTCAAGTCCTTCTTTTGTTGAGCCTTTTGAAAGAATGCATCATTTGGTATAAACCACTTGATGAGACTTCCAAGTTTCCTCTGCTCAGATTCTGACTGAATTCTTCTCCTTTTCTCCGCCTCTTCTGGATACAACAAATCCATGAAGACAGTTTCCCTATGCAGAAGCACGTCAGTAGTGAAAGCATCAAACTTATTTCCAGCTTCTTCTCCCCATATCCTTTTGATGAATTCACTCAATGCTTCAGAAGCAAAAGAGAGTCCTTCATTTTCTCCCAGGTATAATCCTCTCAGATTTTCCCTGTCATCTTCTGTAAGCACCAGGGGGACGAAGCATGGTAACAAAGCTTTGTCTTTCCACGTCTTCGACCATTGACTCCAAGTGAATCCAATGTCAAAGTGCTTGGTCATAGCAGCCCATTGGACATAAGTCTTCATGCAGTCGAGTGGTCTGATTACTGAGCATCTGAACATATCATCAAAGTAGACTGTTCCCAGATTGATGTCAGTAATTCTGCTGATTGTGCCAACTGTTAGAATTGTGGCCTTCTCGGCATTGCAGCAGTTTGAGGAGCCAGTTCTCCATTCATCTTCCTTCAGAGAATTCAGGTAAAACCTTCTGGCATGATCCTCAGTGATCTTGGCAATCGGAAGCTTAGAGAATTCCTTAAGATTATACTTCTTGGGAGCCTTCTCATACTCCGTGAGCCCGATCTTGCTGAATGACTGCTTGCCAGGAGCAGGTTCTTTCCTTTTCCCAGGGATAGACCAAGGTAGCCACCTTTGTCTGTCTGGTACAATCTTCACAGATACAGACGAAGGATCCCTGAACTGTCTGATTACTTCAATCTTCTTCATCTCAAGACAAGCAGCCATGAAGGCGACTTCCTCATCTGTGATCCACCTTCCGCATTCTTCCAATGTGAGCGGTTCAGTTTGTGGTAGGGATCTAGGAAGGTCAACAGAGAAGGGAATTGCTCTGCTACCAGATGTTGGTCTCAATCTTCCTTTAAATGACATCTGAAAGTGGTCTTCTCCATCCTTGAAGGTAGCACTCATCGGAGAGGCAATCTCCAGTCTGGCAGCTCCAGAGGTGAAGGTTTTCAAATGCCATGTAGAGGGACGATTGTAAATGCTGTGATATATCTCATACTTAACAAACCATGGTTTGTTAATACATGAGACATTCCTCCTTCCACCAAAGTCTATAGGTTTATGGGTAATGGTGAGTAAGGTGGGAGTGGTTTTGGTGATTTTATAGGTTTTAGGTGTGTAGGGTTTGAAGGGATTAATGGGAGGTACTTTGAATAATAGGTTAAAGGGATGAGAGTGAAGTTTGGAAATGTATGTGGTAAGTGAAGTATTTGAGGAATTTTGTGGTAGGTCAAGGTTGAGTGTATAGGATGATGGTTGGGTAGGTTTAGAGAGGGTAGAGGTTTGTCGGAGGCTCATTCTGGGTGTCTTGGTTTGTGGTTGTGTGTGTGGTTGTGAAATGCATACAATGGGGGTGCGGGAATAATATCATGAGCATCAAAGACAGATCTTGACTCATCGCCAGAAAGTCGAGTACCTTTGGGTTAAGCTCAAGACTTAACCAACCTTTTTTATCCTCTCGTGACAACAACAACAAGGAGGAGAAGGAGGAACTTGCTTCCCTTGACCGGATCTTTGAAGCTTCTTTTTCTTCTGGCCTAAATCAAGCTTCTCCAAGACCTTTCGATGGGAATTCTATCCTCATCTTCCTGGTTCCTCAATAGTAGGTGCGAGCCACCTTCTGCTTTGTTCTTCTTGTCTCCCTTGAAGGAGATTCAAGAGTCTTTTCACACCAGCCATTGAGCTTCTGGTGGTTTTCTTCTCAGCTTCTCCTTCCTGTTGCTCTATTTTCACTTTCTTGATCATAGAGCCAGTAATTAGCTGCATTCTGACTAAACTGTTGACTCCAAAAACTTCTGGACGAACAACAGCGCCAACACCAAAGTATTTTTCTTTTTCTTCTGTGTTGATGGAGTCAGTCAGCTTCCTCATAGCGCCGTCTTTAATCATCATTATGGAGAGAAGAACTCCATAAGAGATTACCTTGACGATATTCTTCTTATCAGCACTCTTCCTTGAGAAGACAAGAGCATTTATCAGATTGTTGATAATCAACCTTGGTAGATTGATTTTCTTCCCATCCATGTAGTTCCTCATAATGAACTTTTGCTCGTAGTTCACTATGTCGCTTGAGCCAGCCTTCAGAATCACGCTCTTGGCGATGATTTTGTGCAGTACTCTATAGTGGCTTTTCAAGTCTTTGGCCATGGGAGTAATGTTCTTCTTCTTCAGTTCACGGTAGTTCTCAAGCAAGGCTTCGTTGACGTTTTCAAGTCCTCTGTATGCATCAGCCCAGTTTGCATGGTAACCGATTCCTTCATACGGGCACTTGATCGTCTGAGCAATAGAGTTGATGGTGAAGTATAGCTTGAAGCCTCTGAGGTGTCCTTCTATGATTTCTCCCGAAAGTAAGTACGCATTCCCCCAGAACTCCTTAATAGCATAGCTCAGTACGTCGACTGATTCCCAGATGAAGTAGTTTTTCCAGCCCAGTTTCTCCAGACCTTCTTCAAAATCAAAACCATATAGCTTGAAGTTCTCAAAATCTATCCTGTTCTCATTCAGGAGTTTTGCCTCAGAGAAGGCGTCGAAGGCAGTAGTGTATTGTCCAACCTTTCTGTCGGCTATTGTAGCAGTTGCAGAGAGAGTGATGGAGGTTTTAAGGTTCGAAAACACACACACACACACACACAGAGAAAGAGAACAGTTTTTGCAAGAGAATACAGAGTGAAGTGATGGAGCGAAAAATGTGGAGTAGTGGGAAAGTTGATAGAAAATGGTACAATCCTTTTTCAAAAAATCGCTTCATATTTCCACACAAAAATTAAATCAAAAAGAAAAGAAAATAAAGATTCGCCTTTTTATTAAATGCAGACGCCAAAAAAAAAGTAAGATCAAGTAAAAAGATTTTATTGAAAGACATAAATAATTATGACTCAGTAGATGTGATGAGACGCTTAAGTCCTTATCACGTGTGACACGTGTGGGTGTGCTCGGACGCACGCAACCGATTCACCAGACGATGAGTTATGATGCACATGACAAATAAGATGCTTATTCATATACATGCTTATGTCATACCAGATGCTGAGATTATGCATATTATCTGACGCTGAGATTAATCATTATTCTATAAGATGAAAGTTTAAATTTCTTCTTATAAAATTGAATCTATCTTCAGCAAGGGGTTTTGTAAATATGTCACCCACTCGATGATCGATGTCTACAAATTTTATTTCTAGAATACCCTTCGAACATAGTCTCTTATGAAGTGATGCTTAATCTCAATGTGCTTGGCTCGTGAATGCAATATGGGATTTTTAGTAAGACAGTTGAAGTATTATCACAAAAGATAGGAATGTTACTCTCTTTTATCGGATAGTCTTCAAGTTGATATTTCATCCACGTAGTTGAGAGCTACAACTTCTTTGAAATATATTCAACCTTCATTGAGAGTGCAATTGTGCTTTGGCTTTTGCTTGACCACGACACAAGATTTGCTCCAAGGAATTGACAGCCTCCACTTGTGCTCTTTCTTTCAATTCGGTCTCCAGCAAAGTCAGCGTCACGGAAACCTGCTAAGTTGTAATCTTTTGATTTCTTATAAAACAAACCAAGATTAGTAGATCCTTGCAAATATCTAAATATTCTTTTAACAGCACTCAAGTGTGATTCTGTAGGATCAGATTGAAAAGCACACAGGCAGACGCTGAACATAATATCTGGTCTTGAAGCAGTAAGATAAAGTAGAGATCCAATCATACCTCTGTACATTTTCTGATCTATCTTTTTACCAGTTTCATCTTTACCAAGAGTACATGTAGGATGCATAGGTGTCCTCATTGGCTAGCAATCCACCATCTTGAATTTCTTTAGCAATTCCTTGATGTATTTGCTTTGATGTATATAAATACCATCATTGCATTGTTTGATTTGAATTACAAAGAAAAACTTCAGTTCACCCATCATGCTCATCTCGAATTCAGCCTGCATTAGCTTAGAAAATTCTTTGCAAAGGCTTTCATTAGTAGCTCCAAAAATAATGTCATCAACATATATTTGAACAATTATAAAGTGCTTGTTTGATGTTTTTCTAAAAAGAGTAGTGTCTACTAGACCTCTGGTAAAGCCATTTTTCATCAAAAATGTACTCAGTCTTTCATACCAAGCTCTGGGAGCTTGCTTAAGACCATACTGAGGCCTTTTGAGCTTGAAGACATGTTCTGGAAATTCAATGTCTTCGAATCCAGGAGGTTGTTTTACAAAGACTTCCTCAGTTATAAAATCATTCAAGAAAGCACTTTTCACATCCATTTGATAAAGAATTATATCATGGTGTGCAGCAAAAGAAAGCAAAATGCGTATAGCTTCTAACCTTGCAACAGGTGCAAATGTTTCAGTAAAATCAATACATTCTTCCTGTGAGTACCCTTGAGCAACCAATCTTGCCTTGTTTCTCACAACCTTTTCATCTTCATCAAGCTTGTTTTTAAATACCCATTTAGTACCAATAGCTTGCTTATCTTCTGGTAAGGTAACCAATTTCCATACATCGTTTCTTTGGAACTGATTCAACTCTTCTTGCATGGCCAGAATCCATCCTTCATCTTCCAATGCTTGATCAATCGTTTTAGGTTCCATTTCTGAGAGTAGTGTCATATCTGCATGCTCTTTAAAAGAGGATCTGGTTCTTACTCTATCTCCAGGTTTTCCTATGATTTGATCTTTAGGATGATTGGCTTTGTACTTCCAGCTCTTTCTGAATTCAGCTTCTGAAGATTCTTGTGTCTGGTCACCACCGGACGATGAAGATGTAGGTTCACTATTTGTAGTATTACCTATATTTAATTATGAAAATAATTCATCTAGCTCTGACATGGCTGTGTCAGGCTTCTTGTCATCAAATTTGACATGAATGGATTCTTCCACTGTCATAGTTTCTTTATTGTATATTCTAAAAGCTTTAGATCTTTCAAAATATCCCAAAAAGATTCCTTTGTCAGCTTTTGAATCAAACTTACCAAGCTGATCCTTAGTATTTAAAATGTAACACGTACAACCAAATAAATGAAAATATGATATGTTTGGTTTCCTTCCTTTCCACAGTTCATATGGAGTCTTCTTCAAAATAGGTCTATTAGAAATTCTATTTTGAATGTAACAAACTGTGTTTACTGCTTCTGCCCAAAAATGTTTTGCAATATTAGCCTCATTGATAATGGTCCTGGCCATTTCTTGGAGGGACCTATTTTTCCTTTCTACAACACCATTTTGTTGAGGTGTTCTAGGAGAGGAGAAATTGTGGGAGATGCCGTTATCATCACAAAATTTTTGAAAGCTTTCATTTTCAAATTCTCCCCCATGATCACTTCTAATAGAAGAAATGCAAATTCCTTTTTCATTTTGAACTGTTTTGCAGAATACAGTAAATACCTTGTATGACTCATCTTTGTGAGCAAGGAATCTAATCCATGTCCATCGAGTAAAATCATCAACAATGACTAACCCATATTTCTTTCCAGTTAAAGAGGTTGTCCTTGTTGGACCAAAAAGATCAAGATGCAAAAGCTCAAGTGGTCTAGAGGTTGAAACAACATTTTTTGAATGAAAAGAAGTTTTAACTTGTTTTCCTCTTTGACATGCCTCACAGAGCATCGGATTGATACTTAAGATTTGGTAAGCCTCGACAAGACTATGCTTGTTTAATTTTGAGATTAATCTCAAATTGGCATGACCAATCTCTTGTGCCAAATCCATTGTTCTTCGTCAATGCATACATGAGACACTTGACATCTTGTTTTGCAAGCTCGTAGAGATCAATTTTGTAAATATTTTGTTTCCTCTTAGCAGTAAAGAAAGTAGAGCCGTCTTTCTTGCTTTTTACTAGACATCCAGTTTCTGTAAAGATGACTTCATAACCATTGTCACATAATTGACTTATGCTCAATAAGTTATGTTTAAGTCCTTCAACATATAGTACATTATCAATAGAGGGAAGAGAGCCTTTACCAATGCGACCAATTCCAACTATTTTACCTTTCTGGTTTCCTCCGAAACCAACGAATCCAGCTTCTTTAGGCCTTAGTTCTTGGAGCATATGCTTTTCTCCCGTCATGTGACGCGAGCATCCACTATCTAAGTACCAAGATAGGTGTGTTGACTTTGTTGCTAAGCATGTCTGCAACATAGACTATTTTATCTTTAGGTACCCATATCTTTTTGGGTCCTTTCTTGTTAGTTCTTGAAGGAGGCTTATCCTTCATAGTTTTAAAAACAGTACATGCACTTTTCAAATGACCATGTTTATTGCAGTAAGTACAATGCAAGCATTTACTATGATTATTGGATTTATCAGATGCTGAATCATTTTCTAAAAGAGGTTCATCTGATATATAACCAAGACCATGAGTTGTCGTTTTACTGACACCCCAAATCATTGAAGCTTGCTTGCTACGAGTTACACTCTCTGCAAGAAACTTTTGAAAAGCATATTCATAATCATTTGATTTGCATTTTGGATTGCTTGTAACTTTAGAGCTTTCAGCTTGAGAGCTCTCGACAGTTGCTTGTTAGCGGTCAGACGGTTATCCATCGATGTCGATTTTCGCCACTTTCCGATTTTCTTTATTGAGTCTGATTTTTCTTTGTTTAAAGCTTGAAAGTCTTGTGATAATTTTGAGAATTTCTTTTTCAAATTCTTATACTCAACAGAGAGAGTGGCAGAGTCCTTAAGAAGATCATCAAATGCAAGTTGAAGTTCAGAGTAGGAATCATATACTATTACCTCTTCAACTTCTTCTTCTGAATCAATGTCAGTGTCTGCCATGAGAGCGAGATTTGCTTCTACTTCATTATCTTCCTCAGATGAGGATGAATCTAGATCTTCCCATGTAGCCATGAGGCTCTTCTTCTTTTTCTTGAAAGAGCTTCTTGTGGACTTCTCCTTAAGATTAGGACATTCGGACTTGAAATGTCCAGGCTTTTTACATTCATAGCAAATGACTTGTGCCTTGTCCTTGCTTTCTTTCTTGTCCTTAGTATCTTTCTTCTGAAACTTCGTCCTGAAGTTTCTCTTCTTCCACATTCTTTGTATCTTCCTGGATATAAACGCGAGCTCATCTTCTGATGTGTCAACATCTCCTTCTGAAGCTTCATCTTCTGATTCTTCTTCTTCAGCCTGAAGAGCTTTGGAAGAACTAGCTTTATGTTGAGCGACTTTCAAAGCAATAGATTTGCCCTTTTTGACAGGTTCTTCTTCATTTAGCTCAAGTTCATGAGCTTTTAACGAACTCATAAGATCTTCAAGTCGTAGGACATTTAGATCTTTTGCTTCCTGAATAGCAGTGACCTTGGGTCTCCACTGCTTAGTCAAGCTTCTTAAGATCTTTCTAACATGGTCAGGTGTAGTGTAACTTTTTCCAAGGGCCTGTAACCCATGAACAAGTGTTTGAAATCTTCCAAACATGGTTTCAATGCTTTCACCATCTTCCATTTTGAACAACTCGTATTAGCGAACCAACATGCTAGCTTTGGTTTCTCTTACTTGGGCAGAGCCTTCGTAAGATAAAACAAGTGAGTCCCAGATTTCTTTGGCAGTGTCAAATTTGCCACATTTATCATATTCTTTTTCTGTCATGGCACAGATAAGAATGAATCTAGCCTTTTGATTGATTTGATATCTTTTTTCTGCTCATCATTCCAATCTTCTCTGGCTATAGCAACACCACGAGGATTAGTGGGAGGAATGTAACCACTTTGAACTATATCCCACAACTCAAGTTGTTGTGTCTCAAAGAAAGCTTTTATCTTATCTTTCCAGTAATCAAATTTTTCTCCATCAAATAGAGGAGGACGGTTCATATGACCACCTTCAGTAGACATGTTCACAGTATAGGATCTTTTCTCTTAACATTGTTAAGTGTTCAACCAAGAGGCCGAGCTCTGGTACCAACTGAACGTAAACACAAGAAGGGGGGTTGAATTGTGTTAAAAACTTTTCGCAAACTACACGTAAAAACTTCAACACAAGTTGTTCAAAACTGTTTGTATATCGGATGCAGAGAATTAAACAGGACCGGATGCAGAAATTTAAACAGTTTATAAAAACTTGTTTTAACTGAGCAAGGTAAAGATAAATAATGTAAAGCAGTAAAGGATGAGACTCAGAGATTTATACTAGTTCACCACCAACTGGTAGCTACGTCTAGTCCCTTCGCTCCTGAAGGATTTTCCACTATAATCAACTGATTACAATTTCCTCAAGAGTATTCTTCTGTCACAAACTTGACAATACTCTCAACTTCTCAAAACCACTCAGTACAGTCGAGCCTTTGAGGAACAGAGCCTTAACTAGGCCAAATACAGTTTACAAAAGAGATTATACCTTTGATTACAATCAAAATAACTCTCACAGAGAGGATGAAAAGATTACGCTCAAAACAGAATAGCTTTCTAAAAGAAAGTATAAGACGCTGAGTTCAGTTCTATGTGGACTAGAAACTTGGTACGAAACTTGATTGCTCACTTGAGTAATATTGCTTTCAGAATGAAGTTTCTTCACAGTTTTTCCAACTCTTCTTCAATGAATACCTTGGGGTATTTATAGGAGTCTTCAAGGGTATTACCGTTGCAGTAAAAATATCTCCTTTCCATTGAGTGAGGTAATTTGAAATGTAGTCATTTTCTTCCTTTCCAGAGAATATCAGAATAGTACACATTACCATTTTCGTACTATCTGCTATTTGCAATTGCCTTGTATGATTTTTGTCTTATGCTAAAGGTGTCACTTTTGCTTCCTCGTACATCAAAATGAGCGCACAAAATCAAATTCGAATTCCGTTCCAGAACAGTCTGAGGCTAAGAGCAAAAACGTGATCATCACGTGCTTCATTAAAGAGCTTAGAACAGAGGACGGACGCTCGTAGCAATTGAGTGTTCCACGTGTCAATAAGTCACACTGCTGGACGCTTGCTGTTAGCAAGACGCTGGAGTGAGTTCGGATGCTGACAATAGTGGATTGTATTCAATTCTTTTGTAAATTTCTTCTTCTTCCTTGAGTGATTTGTATATATATATGAAGCTTTTGATACCTGTATACTCAAAGATATGTTAGAAGATAAATTGTTCTCTTGAGAATTACTTTGTTATCATCAAAATTAATTAGGGTCTAAACTTCTCAATCGTTTAGGTTCCAACATATTCTACATACACGGTATGAAATATTAAGTTGATCAGGCTTAATATTCCATACTAGGTATAAGAATACAGAGAGAAGTTCTCGAACAAAGGAAAGTTCCGGTTAACTGACTACAGTTCTACAAGGACTAAACTAACACTTCCTAAATTGAGTCACTACTAAACTCATAACTCACAGTCCGATAAGACCGAACTGCTCTGATACCATAATGTAACACCCATACCTCAATGTAAATTGAAAGTACGACAAATTACATTAAAGCACATGAATTACTAATAATTTACAGACTTAATTACAGTAATCCAAGTCATAAATTAAAACTTAAATCATAAATCTAATAAATAGATTACAACATGTACTCCACTTGGAATTTTTAAATTCTATTACAATATAAAATCTAATCTATGAGTCCTACATCTGGGGCTTCGCCTCATAGCCTTCGGTACCTGTTTATCTGAAAAATAAAAAGGAACGGGGTGAGATTAAAAATCTCAGTGAGCCCTTCACGCACTCCTCACCATTCTCTCGTCGAGACATACTATAGTAATAAAACTATCTCAGGTATTACCTGCCAACACCTACTTCTTCTCTTAATCAAAGACTAGTTTCGAGACGCAATACTTATTAGACTTGTGTTAAAACTAAACATAAAAATGTGTAGAAACACACAATTCATACCACATTCTTTCTTTATTCTATACTTAGCAATGCTAAAATAAAATGCAATGCAACCTTTAACTAAGAATGTATAGTTCTTCATTTCTTCGTGCAAAGCACGTCTTATCTATTCACTTTGATGGTTAACTTGGGGACTAACCAGGGAATCTATGTTGTCGAATTTGGTCGTATGCTTCAGTTTATAGGCCCTGCTCAACATAGCTAACGGTATGGTGGTTAGACATCATTAACCTCCAAGTGGCGTCCCACGAGACTAACCATACCGTACTCTCCTCTTGTGAGGAATCTTGGTATCTTTTAAGTGATTTTTATCACAATGCTTGACTCATGTATGCATGTTTACAATAATGCAAACTTAGCAATCTAGGATTATCAATCCCCATCATCATTTAACTATCCAAAGAAATTTACAATGAAATCAATGAATCAAGCTTAACATTAGTCGCATACTTGCTCTATGGCATAAAGTACACAAATACAATCTCCAATCATAATCAATATCCTTCCTATCATTAAATCATTTCTCTAAGTTGAATAATGAGTTGAACTTGGAGTGCGAAAGCATGAACGACTTTTGTGTTTAAAGACACACTTTATTGACTTCAAAAGGTGTGTGAAATATGGTTATGGAAACCCTAGAACTTAGCCTTGATGAGATTTCGAAAGCCAGTTTAAGAAAACTCAAAACTCTACTGAAAACAGGGAATGAGTCGATTCACAGTTCTGTGAATCAATTCATCACTTATGCAGAATTCGATTCACAGCTGTGTGAATCGATCCACAACTTCCCAATTCAATTCATAGAACTAAATTGGGGGCTTGAGAGCCTTTTGTGAATCGATTCATTGCCCTGGGAATCGATTCATGCAGTGAAAGATGCATAAAAACATTCTTTTAACAGGACAGCAACATTTCCAACATCAACAACAACCCAATCAAACATTATACTTCATAATCTGAAAATCAAATCATTTCACTTACTAAACATAAACATGAACATATTCTAAATGCAACCAAAAGCATCGTAACACCAAGGCACTTAGCATGAAACTCATGAGTAACTCTACTTCAAATATCAATCTTAATATCATTGAGACATTACATTATGGCACATGAAAAACCATGAATAAACATACTTTACATAATCAAGAACGTATAATAATTACTACCAAAATCACGAACCACTCATTCAGTATTCTTTCCTATCACATAACTCCCTTATATTCTTAAATCAACATCATTGCCATTAAATTTAGGGCTCAATGACAAGCCTCAAACTGACCAATATAATGAACAATACATAGATCGAACTCATCCCCTTGAAGCTCTATGGAGCTAACAAGGGAGCAAAACATAAAAAATACACACATTTGTGGGGGGTTGGGGACAGCCATCCAACCTCTTTAAGTCAAACCCACTATAAAAATTCATAACAATAATAATAATAAACTCTATTTCATAAGGATACTCAAAATCCTACCTTGAACCTAGGGTTCACATATTACTATGGAAAAGAAATTCCTATATGTGGGACTTATGGGTGCCCATCACCTAAAGGATGAAGAACTCACAATACTCCCAAGAGCTTGAGCTATGAAGTGTGGAAACTTGGTCTTCCCCTTCTTCTCCTTTCCAATTTCATTTTTTCCCAATTTCTCTTCTTAGGGTTCATCCAATCTTCTCCCAAAGACCAAATCTAAGCTTCTAATCTTCCAATTTAAGCAAGAATGGAAGAAGCCCCATTATCCTTTCTCTGTTCGAGCTCTTTCCTCTCCTTGTCTCTCTTTTTCCTTCAATCATCATCTCTCTCGGTTCCTTCTCTCTCTCGGTCTCGGTCTCTGTCTCTCTCACTGTGACGTCTCTCTCTACCTCCAGCGCGCCACCACGTCGTTGCAGCTCTAGGGCCAGCGCGTCGCCCTTCTTCCCTCCTCCTCCATCGCGTTTCCTCTTCTTCTTTTCTTGTCTTTTCTCCTTTCTTTTTCTTCCCTGTTTCTTCTTTTCTTTGTATGCTTCTTTTCTTCTCTCAGGTCAAGAGAGAGTGGAAGAGTGCTAGGGTGGAGTGAGGGGAATTGTGGTGTATGGTGGGGAATAACCATAGATTTAATTAAAAATCTTGATAACACACCCGATTTTATTCCTTAATTCATCATTTGGTCCTTAATTCAACCTTAGATAAATTAGTGAATTAAAATACCCATAAATAATTAGTCCCATATATTTCTAAATTATTGGGAATAATTGCTATTTTACTCCTTAGGCTTAACTTGGTTCTAAATTACCAAATTAACAATTATTAACCACCTTAGCCCTTAGGAATTAAATCCCCCTTTCACTTAGGGTTATAATTACCAAGGTTCGGGAAAATTGAGGTGTTACATTGTTCACTTTTGGATGAGTTCTTTTGGCATTTAAATCAAATCCTTGTTTGTGATTTTTTTGTTGAATGAGTGTTCTTCATCTTACCATGTTTTAATACTTGATTTTGAGCCCAAATTTCATTGGAAATGGTTTAGGATAGGAAGGAATCAGGTTTAGGAAGATGGAAAACTGAAAAATCTATTTTCTGCAGAATTCTGCAGGTGTATGTGTGAGCGCGCGACTGAGCACGCAACACTGAGCCATGGTTACGCATGGCGCGTGCAGGCAGAATTTTTGTGTTTTTCACTCCTAAAAGGCTTATAAAGCTACGAATACTTAATTTTTATGCTCTTAACCCTTTAGGACTAAGGAGATATCATAGGAATCCCTTAGAAAACACCATGTAAACCTGTTTTTGGATTGAATAATTGAAGCTACGGTATTAAAACTATAGATTATAATAGTAACAATAAGATGCTTATGCAGTGCGGGTGCCACTACGATAGAGCGATATGCCTCGACTGTTACACAAAAGTGTCGTGAGTGCAGTGCGAGTGTCACTGCGATATAGCGTTATGCCCTAGCTGTTACAAAAGATTCCTGGTGTAATTCCAATTAGAATTGTGAATGGATTAAGGTTAATCTATAAGGTAGTAATTGTAATATTTGCTAACGATGTTTACCAATGAATATTATTGTATTTGTGACTCGTGTTGGTTAGGGGTTCGTGAAGGGCTCACTGAGATTTTTAATCTCACTCTTTTCCTCTGTTGTTTTTCAGACAAGCAGGTACCCAAGGACGATTAGACGAGGCTAGAGGCCTAGTACTCCTAGTTTATAGTGTATTTTGGAGACAAAGCTTGTTTTATTTTGTTGTAATGACAAGGATTATACTTGTAATTTTGCGTCACAAGCTATGTCCTCTTTGAAGTTGTAATCTAATGTTTAGATTTATGACTACTGTAAAAGATTAGACTTGTATTTCTTAAACAAGTTTGTAAATTTTTAGTAATTCCTGGACTTAATGTAAATATCTTGCTTTCAAAATTACTTTGGAGTACGAGTGTTACAACAAGTAGCCACAAAACATAGAGGGGTGAGGAATCATACTCAAATGAACAGACAACGGCATAGGCAAAATAACATGCTATGTCAACAATCAATCCAACGTTTCAATACTGTCAAACAACTCTCGACGATAAATCGTCATGTAGTCATTAATCGATCGGTAGTCCTACATCGGCAACTGGCTAATGCAAACCTACAACTACTTCATCGCAACTTTAGGATCCTTTACCTTTTTTGAGTGACCGAATGTGAGCATCCACAACATCTGTAAACGACGCCATCGAGCCATGAGATCCCCCCGTCAGTGCAACATCGACGAGTGCCACCATAGTAAGTCATTTACAAACTGCTGCAGTCCCCCCAAGTAGTGCAACGTCACTGATTGATGTCATAGGAACTCATCATCCTTCCAATCAACACCAACGAGCCACGGGGTCCCCTGTCAGTGCAACGTCGACAAGTGCCGACTGTAGAAACCCGAAGGCTACACCCGAACGACTAGCAAACAATGGAATCTACTACGTCTTAAAACTGGCGACGAGTTTTCTAAACACACATTATCCACCATACCTGTTGGATACAAATCCACCAATTGGTTACAAACTCGTGACCAATAAACAATAATCAACAATGTAATTCAATCATGCACAATCATTGGTCGCAACCCGCTACCAACATCAATCATGGGATTACTAACTGGTAACCCCTTCAAACAAGTTAAACATTTGATATTCAATAAGACTATGTGGTTACTACCCTTAACCAACCCTTACAAATCATTTAAAACAGTGTTTTATCAGTAAATAGGGGTATGAATCGATTCATGAGTCCCATGAATCGATTCAGGGTCAAAACGACATTTTGTGAGTCGAATTACACAGTTATGAATTGATTCACAGCTTCAATTCACAAAATCTGAAGCACTACGAGTGTGAATTGATTCATGCATGTTTGAATCGATTCACAGGACCTGCGGAAGTGCAATAACGCTGTTTTTCTGCACTTCGCGCATTGTGGACTCCTCCTAAGTGGTCTCACACCTAGTCCAAGATCAGAGGCAATTACTAGTTTGTCTCTAGTATATCTAATCACTAATTTTAACTTCAATCCTTGATTTTAAACCTTTCGATTCAATTCTTATCCATGTCAACCCAAACTTGTCTTTTATTCTTCTTTTAACACCTTCAGCCTCGAATACTCATTTTAAATCCATTCTATCTTTTATCACCTATTGGTCTCAGTACCACATTCCTTCTTTTAGTCTATTAGAGGTTCTCTATTCAATTACTAAAATTAAATATTCAATTCATCAAGGTTTCACTACACATCTACTTCTTTAATTATCTTTAAATATCAATGCATGACCAACCATATCCCAACACACACCAAGATCTCTATAACCAACTTAAAACATGCAGTCATTCTCAAAACAGTGACCATTACTTACTATCATGCAAACTAATCCACACCAATTGGTCCTAAATCATGCTTTTACTACATTAACACCTCAAACACCGATAAACCAACACTAATCATATATATAGCCACTTAAAACACTCACTAAAAACTCCAAATTAATTCTAAACACGAAAACACTTAGCCAATCATTGAAATAGTAAACACAACTCATCATTCAAGCTATTATACAATTCAAATCACATAAATTGAACCTTGATCATGCTTTTTTTTAATAAAACACATAAAGTATTAACCTTTTCATAATAAATATACTTCAATCCTCATAAACATGACAATTAACAATTCCTATGACTCCTTGCTCATACAAGGGCCTCAAATTAAATCAAAACAGTAACTAAAGTCATCCAAATCCACGCTCTTGCAGAATTACACATCAATTTCTTGCCCCGCAAGGCATAGGGATCATGAGACATCTCTAACATGCTATTTGAAGCCATAAGCCTCTTTTCAAGAGATCATTCACCCCATACCTTATATAGTCGAGGACTCCAATCAGTGCCTTAGAGAGCTCCGAATTCGATTTCGCGTGTGGTTCCTATCATAACAAAAATCAAGGGATTCAAATATAAGATTAGAATTTGAATCACCAAAGAATTGAAAAAAGAAAAACTGAGAGAGTTAAAGATACAAACAAAATTCTTCTCCTTTGGACCAGAAAGAATGAGAAGAATAGAAAGGGATTGGTTCTCTGGTCGTGGCCTTGAAGAAGGCATCCAAAATGGTGGAGAAACGAGAGAGATAACATCAAAACGGCGACAACGACAATAATAGATCCCTAAGGAGTTCTAAGGTTAATTAGTGCCATTTAATATGTTTTAAAACTAGGTTAATTTAGGGTTCTTTTAGATTTAGGGATGGGTCTAGGTCATGATCCAATAGACTTATCACGGCTAGAAGCAAAATAGGTCGAAACGGAGCGACCCGCTAATTAAAAAAACACTGTCAGCTGTTGTGAATCAATTCATTCATGAGGTGAATCGATTACAGATTTTGTTTTGTCTAAAGACATTGTTTAATGAAATGAATTGATTCATGCACGGGGTGAATCGATTCACAAACTCAGAATTGCCTAAAAATTGCTTTTTCCTTCATTCTTAGGTCTTGCAGTCCCTTCTAAGAGTTTCCCTTACCAACTAAGCCCTACCTATTCAAAAACACAATTAACATATAATGGTCCTATAGTTTCTAACATAAGCTTAAGAATTCAGGGTGTTACAAATGGGGTTCACTCGTGCCTTCACCATCCATCGCATTGGTGAGCCACCACCCCAGAGCCCATCCCTCCACCACTAGAGCCACCACCGAAGCGATCCATCTGTTGGCTCACGCTCCGGTATTTCATCGCCTTGCTTCCAGCATCCTGCTTTCTCGGGCTTCTTTCATCAACTTCCATGCACCAATATTCCTCTGCCTTAGGAGTCAGGTTTTCATTTCCGATTTTGGAGAGCTCACCATGAGATTGCCTATCCAACACATCATTGTAGATATGACCCAACCAAAAAAAATACCCTTTGGAGATATGGGCTATCAATTACTTCTATAATGTTTATTCTAATCCAACGAAAACAATAATATGGTGGTGCTTCTGAGGCCGAACCTAGGAAAAGAAACCACAAATTATAGTGAGAAAGGGAGATGCTGATGATGACAAATTCCTCTTGAGCACAACTCTTTCCAATGGAAAACCTAACAAGAGAAGAAAATATCCAAATGATTTAAAGCCAACCGAAACAAAAAATTGAAAGATGAAAATCGTAGGCTTCAGCTTACCAAAACGAAAAGGGAAGAAATGAAATCATAGCAGTTTAGAGCATGAAGAATGGGTTGCAATTTTGTGCAAAATGGAGTCCCTAGCCGAAGAACGGGGCAAAATAGTGTTTTCTCTTAAGAGGGAGGTTAGGGTTTGATAGAGGTTGATTAGAGATTTTTAGAGATGTTTGCGAGTAGTGGGAATAGTGTTTTAGGTGTTTTTAGCCCATGGCTAAAGAGTGAGAACGTTTTGAGATGAAACGGGCCGAAAACAAAAATCTCAAACACACAAAACTAATGTAAAACACATACTTAATCTATTAATTTGCATTAATTAATCGATTAAATGTTGTCTGTTTCATTCCACCCACAAATTAATCGATTAAGCAAATACATTAATCGATTAAATCTATCTGTTTTAAGAAAAGAGTTTTCTGATGTAGAATAATCGATTAAGTGTTGTGTATAATCAATTGACTGGGCTTTTTCCACCTATATTGATCTTTCTAAAGGCTATACCACCCCAGTCATGTATTTAGGAATCCATAATGAATCTAAGGACATAGATTAACATGTAGAATCATACAATAACATAATATAACACATATATACAAACGAAAAATAGTGTTAGAGAGGTACTAATAGAGGATCCTCATATGTATAGACCCATTGGCTTTCATTCAAATGAGTCACCAATGATTTTTATATATTTTATTCTTAAAAAATGCACACAATACGACACATTTTCCTTTTGGCCTTGTTTTCACATGTCGTATGCCTAGTTACTTACATAGGAGAGAGAAAAATGTCTCACATTTTTTTTTTTACTTTTATCTTACTTAGCCTTCTCTTCTCCACCCTGTTTATAACCATCCTTCAAATTTGTGTCCATTGTCAAGTAAATCCAACAAGATACGATTATGTTACTTCACCTTAGTGGCCGTTCATTGTGTTTCACCATAATCCATGGCATTTTGTAATGGATGTGGCATCTTAGAGGGATGATTATGACTCTATTTGGTAAAAAGTAGAGGATGGGCTTATAGCAGATAGCTGATAGCAGATAAGCTGGCAAATTGAATTTAAAATGTTTAATAAAATTAGCGGTTGAAGTGACTGATAAATACAAAATGACATAAAAGAACATTTTATAAAGGAGAGAGGCTCTGTAAGGATTATTAATTTTTTATTTCATTTAATAGAGGATAAATGAGGAATTTAATTAAAATCATAAGAGTAAAAATGAGAGAAAAAGTGATACGCTATAAGCCATAAGCTCAAACGCTACTTCAGGTAGTATTTGAAAAAACGCTATAAGCTAGTGAAAAAAATTATAAGCTAGTGGTTACCAAACACCTACTATAGGCTTATCCGCTATAAGCTATCCACTATAAGCTATTATTTTGACCTTACTAAACAGAGCCTACTTGTTTATCCACCAATGATGATGCTATTTTTCTTCTCTAATGAAGGTTTCTATCATCCTTTTGTCATTGATTTTCACTAAATGCCTGATTTAGTCGTTTCATCGTTAACTGATCGAGTCATCGATTTTCATTAAATGCGGTCGAGTTAAACCAACTCCAACAAATTTGTACGCAAGATTGATCCAATGAGTCACCCAAACTAGTCATATGGTTGATTTCTAAGTTGACTGGTCCAACAAGTTGATTTGAGTTTTTTTTTAACATTCCATATATGCATATTTAAAGACGTGTGTGGGGGTTTGACCAATAATCCATTGATCTATCACCTGATCGAGCCAAAGTTTGGTATGGGTTTCATAACATGCAAGTGAAGTCTGCTAGGTGACACTGTCAACAAAAGGTGCCAAGCGGTGGTAGCTACAGTGGTGGATGGTGTAATGTGGTGACAATGCTAATGATAAATAGCGCAGCGACAGAGCATGCCAAGTGACAAAAGCGGTAGTGGAGGGTGCTGCGTGATGGTGATAATGAAGAGTGCCTATGAAAGGAGCGACATAAGGTGCTTGGAGAAGACAACGATAGATAGTGAGGGGCAATATATGTCATCATGGAGTGAAAGGAGAAAAAAAGAAGGAAATGGGGTAAAAAAATAAAGGTAAGTGACTACTTCATGGTTGTGGTTTATATTACACAAAGTAACAAGCAACTTTTCGACAAATCATCTTCAATGCAAACTACTTAACTTTCATAAAACACAAGATGTGGTAACAAGTAAATATACACTATTCTAGGGTGTTGGACTAGCTTCAAATTATTTTAATATTACATCACACAAGTTGAAGTCATGCCTCTATTCCTCCATTCAAAATTTAAATACAAGGAAGCGATACTATAGTATTCACGCACACAAGGGCGGATTTAAGGGGTGACCTACCCCATATTTTTCATTTTTCAATTTAGTTAACACTCATATTGATGAAATTACTTTATGGCACCAGAAAGCTTTTGGTAAACACTATAAAAAAACAAGTGGCAGGCCTATTCCCAAATATATTCGGTTTTTCAATAATTGGTTGCATGTTTTATCTTCATTTGAGATATAAAGACATATATTTTATGCTATTTTCTGAAAGAGTGTTATCTGTGTTTTTTTAGTTTCTTATGATTTTTTTGCTACTGGTCAATTGACACTTGTATATTAGGTGCATGCACTTGCTTATCGGTACTTCTTGTACTCAATTTAGTTATATATTGTTTTAATTATGATATATATTTAGTTATATATTAACTTTTGAATGTGTTATGGATGTAAAAATTTAAAATTTTATGTTAACTCAGATGTTTTTTTGTTCTTGGCACCCCTCAAGTTAAACTTCTGGCTCCACCTCTGCACGTACATGATATTCTCATCTGAATACATTAATCAAACACATACATTGCTGTACAAACAAAATTCATATCATAACATTATTGTTTTTGTAGGAGTTTGAAAATCCCTTTTTACTAAAATAGTTTGGACTTCAATCACCTACAAAAAAGCGGATTATAAAGGACTCAACCTTTTAGGAAGTGTGTGTTTAAACAACGCTAACTTCTGTTGGTCTCTATCCTTCCCATTCCTCAAGCAAATCCTTGAAGTGGCCTACCCCAATAATTCACATGAAGAACTTAGAAAAACAGTGACTTTGTAGAACACTAAGGACAAACATCCAAGACCCAATCACTTCTAGGCACATGACTCACAGTCCCACAGGATCGAACTCCTCTGATACCATAATGTAACGCCCTAGTTCCTACCAGAGAATTATTTAGTGCTATTGGAGAAAATATATCGGAAACCAAAGCAGTAAAATAAAGGGGAAATAAAAGTCTGAAGCAGAAATAAAACATCCATTTAAAAGTACAAGTTTAGGAAATCAGAAGTGCAATTTTCTCTTTATACAAATAAGCAACACTTAAAACCATCTCCTATGATCTAGACCTAAACAAAAGCTCAAACTGTGATCCAGCATCGACTTCATGACTAATCCCAGCATTGGACAAATCTAAAGAATCGGAAACACAAATCTCAAACATAAATAGAGCAGAAATAAACAAAAATGGGACGAAGGAACTAGGGAACGATGAGACGAAGACGAAGAAGAAACTCGAACAAGAGATCAAGAACAATACAATGAGATCGACACAAGATCGGAACCAAAACTGTAAGAACTTACGATTAGGACCAAAACACTGAAAGAGGGGGAGAGAGAGAAAATCACAATGAAATCTGATCTGACAAAGCACAACACTGATTGCAGCATAAATTAGATTCACAAGCATGGAAAGAATGCAAAACAAAATCTGGATCGGTAACAGAAACAAAATCGAACCAGAGACCCATACATCGAAATCATCCATCTCAATAGATCTTGAACGCTGAAACCTTAGAATCTTGAAAACGGTGAGAACAAATCTTTCAAACCGAAAATTAAGAAATATGAGAACGATGGTAGTAGATCTTGGCAATAACAAAGAACGAAATGCATTTCAATTTCAGAGAAGATGAAGCAAAAAAATATGGAAGATGAGAGAAATTGTATATGGAAAGAGAAAAAAAAAAACTTAAACCAAAGAACAATGGAATAGGGAAGAAAGGATTTTCTCAAGAAAATTAAACTAAAAAAACTAAGAAAGAAAATTAAGAAAATGCAGCAGAATATCCTTCAAGGTTGATACCAAGTTTGCTCTGATACCATGTTGAGAAACATGGCATTTATAGAAGAAGAGAAGAAATTGAGAGAAAAATGTAAAAGTGTATTGATTGTATTGAGTGAAATGATACAAATGAGAAAAGTAAAGTGCAAAGTGATTACATCAAGTCTTTACATAGGCTAACCAACTATTAACAAACTAATTTCTAATCTATAACTTCCTATATTTCTAATATATCTAATTAGACAGAGATAATTATTTTAGAATTGAGTTATCTCTCTACCCTGTTCTTTTTTTATTGAGAAAAATTTAGGGTGAGGGGTGAGCTTCGGGCTCAATGAGCGCATCTCTCTCTACCCTGTTCTAAGACATCTAATTTTCAATTATCGATATATTTTCACCCTATATTACAATTTTAGAATTTAAAAATAATTAGTTTAGAGACGAATTATTTCTCTCCCCTATTATGAGGAATCTATTTCTCTCTACTTCTATGCGATTTTGTATTACAATTACTCTCTCAAAGTCAATTATTATATTTTATAAATTTTAGCGTTTTGTTTATACTTTTGTTTTCTTAGCTATATTTATGTTTGTCTCACTATTTATGTGACATACTGAGTAACTCTTGGAAGGATACCGATACAAATGATTCAGAAGCATTTAATTAATTTGTTTATTTTTTGGAAGCATTTTATTTAGATCAAATGATTATTAAAGAAAAAATGGATGTGGTAAGTACTTTCATTTTACATTTTATTTTGGAGAGTTTTACAAAATTAATGAATATTGGAGACGCAAGAAGACAAAAGGGAGAAAATGTATGATAGGAGAGAAACTACTGATGAATATTTTAATAAAAATTAACTATTAGTATGTATTTGTTTGAAAATTTTATTTATTTATTTATTTATTTTAATATGTACCATGCGGGACACAGGTCATCGTATAATAGATAAGTTGTTCGTAGAATTTTTGGAAATTATTTTCAATTTTAGTTATTATTATTGTTATTATTATTATTATTGTCAATATTTTATATTAGAGATTGACTTTGTCAATAAATAGAGTGAATTTTAAGTATCATGTAATATTAATATCTTATAATACCGACACATATCTTTTTTCACTTTTTTTAGAAATATTTTTGGCTATTTTGTACGTAAAACATGGGTTAACAACCACAAATCTCACTCGTGTAATGCATAGGTCAAATACGCTAGTTAATAAATATGATTATTTGTTAAAAGTAAAATTCGAATGGTAGATTGTAAATTTGAAATTAGATAAGAAATGATCAAATAAATAAGATGGTGACACGTGGCAAAATAAAACTTCTGTTTAAAAAAAATTATCTTTAGTTCAAATTCTAAATTAAATTTTAAATATAATATATAATATGATAGATTTCAAAATCAATTTTTTAAAATTTAAAATTCAAAATAGATTATTTTTCATTAAAATTATAAATTAAATTTTCAAGATTTGAAATTTGAAATAAATTATATAAACTATATTGAATGATAAATATATTTTGAATAGTAATCCATAATTTAAATTAATTATATTTTTAAAATTATGAAATTTTAAATATAATATAATATAAAATATCTTAGATTTTAAAATTAATTATTTAATATTTAAAATTTGAAATAAATTATTTTTAACTAAATTCTAAATTAAATTTTCAAGATTTTAAATTCGAAATAAATTATACTCACTATATTGATTAAAAATCAGAAATTCAATGATAATTATATTTTTGATAGTAATCCATAATTTAATTCAATTATTCGTCAAAAAAATATATAATTTAATTTAATTATATTTGGAATATTTATATAATATAATATATTTCAAAATTAGTTTTTTAAAATATAATTCGTCAAAAACAAATATATAATTTAATTTAATTATATTTGGAATATTTATATAATATAATATATTTCAAAATTAGTATTTTAAAATATAAAATTTGAAATAAATTATTAAATAAAGATTCGAAGTTAATTTTTAAATTTATATTAAATGATAATTATATTTTGAATAATAATCTATAATTTTAATTAATTATAATTTGAAAACTAAAATTTAAAAATTGGAATTAAATAAAAATGTGGCATAACAAAACCTTATTAATGTAGATTTGCTTTAGATTTTTTTATTTCCTTAAAATATATTTGAAAATGAAATTGTGTTCAATTTAAAAATATTATGAATAATTTAAGTGGTAACACGATGGAAAACGTTATATACAATGATAAATTTGATAAATTATTAGATTTTAAAATTTAAAACTTATATACAACGTTATTAACTTATTATAATATATACATATAATAATAATAATAATAGTATAACTAGCATGAATCGTTAATTTAATCTAACCTTCTGGTTTATCAGGTGAGATGCTGTGGTTAAATCTTTTCATGCATTTTGAAAAAAAAAAAAAAACAATCTTTTCATCGGTGATATTTAGTTTTGCACCAACATCCGATAAAAACTTAATATATTGACAAATCAACTCACTTTATAGTTATATATTTTAAAACTAACTGTAATGTAAAATAGTGTGGTATGCATGTTCCTTTTCCTCTATCCACTCTATCTCTACTTGCAAAGCACACGCTTTCAACTAACAAAAATCTAAACTAAGTCTTATTTAATCGCAATTGTTTCTTTGGCGCTCGTGAGTCCTTCATCCAGCTCGCCCGAGTACGGTACGAACCTAAACCCTTGTATGTTGGGGACGACGATGAACGGCTCTCCGCATAGGGATTTGGAATCGCTCGATTCCAAGAATGCGGTCGAGATTGCCTCTGCGAATTACCTCTGTGGATTCAACGGCCCTAGCCTCCATAATCAATCGCACGGTAAGACGATTTTCGAGAAATTCTTCTATTGCGGTCAAACAAAAAACAAATTGGAACTTTCTCGATTCGGTGTGTATTTGTCCTTTTCTTTTTTTGTCTTTTTTCTTCCAATGATGGACGTAGCTGTTGTATAAGTTGTGTTGTGTTCTTCTGGTTGATGCCGCATAGGCAAGGTTTTAAATCACGGTCATAGTCGTCACGTCGCGATCCTAGATATTGCATTAAAATACAGTTGATGCAGCCGCAATTGTGGTGGTGATAACCTTGGGTTGTTTTTGGGAGTTTGGAGGAAGGGGAAGGGAGGAAGAGATGGTTTATGACTAATAATTTATTAATAAACCATCCAAAACCGATCAAAGTCTTTTCCTGGATCATTTTGTCAGTTACCCAAATTCCAAAAGCCTCCAAAGTCTTCTTTTAATTCATTTTTTGAGTTTCCCAATTCAGAAAATGAACTGGAGAGGACTTTGTAGGGTTTTGGATGACGATTTTTCTCCATATTATTGATAAATTATTAGTCATAGGTCCTCTCCTCCCTTCTCCCAAACACACCCTTGATGTCGCGTCCACAATAGCAATTGCCGATCTTTTTCAAAAACATGCGCATAGGTAGGAATCTCAGGATACTATTACTGAGTTATTGATGTGGTAATTCTGTGAGTAAGAGTGTCATTGGAACGTTAGATTGAGAGGATAAAGTCTTTGCTCAATTTGGAATTATTATATCGATATGCTATTTTGCCCTTTTAGATGGGAATGTGTGAGTGTGTGAGTTGATGACAAAATTTATGTGCTTCAATGGATCCCCAAAAGAAAAGGTGGGCAGCTTGATAGAGATGCAAATAGGAGCAATTGAGTGACGGAATGATACCCTTGTATTTGTTTGAAATTATTAAAAGAGTTCATTTGAATTTGATATATAGATAGAATCCACTCGAATAGGGCAATATTTGAGTGGATCTTTTTATTTACTTAACTAAAATCAAAAGGATTTCAGAGTCAAATCACTTCCTTATTCGAGTGGATTTTTTTTTTAACAAAAATGGTATGCAAATGCATCACTATAGAGAAAGGAATCCCAACTATGTTGGCACCCTAGAACCTATCAATCATTTGCAGCATACCAAGATTTATTGAAGAAAGAAAAAAACAAAAAAGAACAAAATCATGGGAGGACCAGGCCCACAACCCATGCCAATTAAGCAAACCTGAAATTAGGGAGCCATGACCTATTTGTATAAAATTCATTTAAAAGGAATGAGGGAACAATATCCCACCAACTAAAACATTGGCTATTATTACTAAAAGCAGCTAGTCTATCAACATAAGTGTTATCTTCCCTGTAAATATGGGAAACAATAAAAGACATATTCTTAGTAAGTTGAACCCAATTATCCCATCTCAATTATTCGATGGATTTCTTTATTTACAAAATAACTAAAATCAGAAGGATTTCGAAGTCAATTCAATTCCTCATGTATTTCCAAATGATGGATTTCATTTTGAAATGAAATGAATTCCAAATAAGTTAAGCCAAGAACACTACGGGTTGATATCTTTGCACTTCTGGAAATACATCTTTTTAACATCATCAAATACACCTGGACGACCTGCAGCTTTTTCTTTGGTACTAGCTAGATGAGGCTTAAGTCTAGATATGCCTCCATTCACTTTTTTTTTCCCGGCATTTCGCCTTTCTGTTGTAAGCTTGTCGTAACCGGGATCTCAGAGAAAATAGGGAGAAGAGAAATAGGCATGGAATTTCGAGTGATTTGGGTAAGGTGAACTATGGGCGTTTTTCCATGGGCCAAACAGAAAATTTACCATAAAGATTACAAGTATTAGTCCATCAATGCTCAAACCCCAATCCTAGTGTGCCCAATTTCTTACTGTTGCTTAGATATTCTACCTTTCACCACAAATCTCCTAGAAAAATCCTTAATTGGGTCACACCGTAGGCTTTTGAGTCAGGTCGTGTGTCAAGCCAAAAATAAGCAAGGACTTTATGGTGAAGCGGAAACAAGAAAATAGGATGCAGCTTCTCAGTTTTAGTGTCCTGATATTTATATTTATTGTCGAAGATATGCTTTAGCTTTGTCATTTATTAATGTTTTGGTATTTTTAATTCAAATTACAATAGTTTTCTTGTCATGTATCCCACCTCCTTGTTTTCCTTGTTAATTAAAAAATAACATTTCAATTCTGTTATGGTTTCCATTTCATAATTGTTTCCCTTTAAGCCAACTTACTTAATATATTTACAGTTTCCCTGGTAGACAAGGTCAGTGTAAAGAATGTTGCTGATATTCCGTGCATTGATGTTGACGGAGTTGGTGGTAACTTTAATTTGGAGATGGGTCTGGACACATGGGGAAACATGCTTGATAGCAAAAAGAATTCTGAATTGGAAGCTGTGAAACATTCAAATTACACCACTCATGAAAATCACCCACATTTTGAACTATATTTTCATAAATATAGCAATTCTGTTGAACCAGAGACAGAAGATACCAGTGGTGGTGTATCTTCACCTCAGTCAAGTCAGATATATCATGTCCCTTTAGGGTCTCAATCCAGTGTACGGTAACTTCTATTTGAGATTACATCGTAGGGGAAGGATATAATTGTGGAATTAATATCTATGTTCAATTTTTTTTTTTTTTTTTTGTAGACCGAATCAGTCAACATTAATTCGGAGGCTGATGAATGCATGAATGAGGCTACTCCATCTAGTCCCGCATCTGATATTGCAGAGAATGGTTCATTTTATCGTAATCCTGGATTCCTAATACTTATCAACTACTTTTTTTTTTTTTCCCTCCTGGAAATGTTTTGTAGCCGTTTACAAACTAAACTATTTTTATTTATTTATTTATTTATTTATTTATTTATTTTTTGTAATTTCAGCTTCATTGAATGGTTGTGGATTGAGTTATTACATAGGCAAATCCAACATGGTAATTCTTTTTACGTTAATACAGTCTTTGCACTAAAGAAATACACATTACCTGCATTTTATTTCACCTTTTGACATTTTTTAAAAAGTTTGGGACAGATGCCATTGTTTTTTTTTTTTTTTTTTTTTACTGTTTTGTGATTCATTTCAGTTTACTTATTTTGATCGTTGATACCTTTTCATTTTTTGATTTGGTTTGAGTCTCCAACTCCGCCCCCTCTCCTATTCCTTTCTTTGCCAAGCCTTCCATAACACCTTTCTAGGCACATTATCCTACATCTTATCCAGATTGATGAAAACCATATCTAAGTCTTATTTTTTTCCTCCTATATCTCTCTTTCAACCTTTGTAGCACATATATCGCATCCATGGTCAGCCTCCCCTGCATATAAACCAATTGGTTTTTGATAATGTGAGTTTCTTCTCTTGATATCTACTTATTTACCCTCTCCGATAGATTCATAGTATGATTGATGAGGTTAGTCTTCCGATAATTTGAGTAATTTTGTTTCCGTCCTTGTTCTTATAGATAGAGACTAAAGTATTTCTCTTCTTTGTTTGGCATGATAATAGGCCTCATATTCTTGATAAATAGCATTGTGAACCATCTCAAGTCTTTCTCTCCTAGACCCTTTCATACCTCAATAAAGATATTATGCATTCCAAACTGCATTGCCTTTTTCCATCATAAAAGGAAGCTACATATCATAAAAGCATGTTTTAATCAAATATACCCTTAACATATCCCTTTTTTTTTTTTGGTAGCATAGTGCACTGATTCAGCTTTTGTATTGACTATTATTTTCTTTCTGAATCTTCAGGATGACACAAATGTCGAAGTTGTTCTTCATCCTGATTATGTTATATACCAGGATAATTATTATATGGGGTCAAAGTTAACCTTTTCACAGTGTCTCGTCCAAATCAATGATTCAACTGCATATGAAAAGCAAGGGGCCTTTAATATTGAATTGGCCGTCGATGATCTCATTGATATCAAGAGTCAATTGTTTCGAAGTGTGAGTTTTATTCTGTTAGACATCTTGCTTGCAATATTTATTTTTCGTGGATACATTCTGCATTTACTGATATGTAATTTATTCAGACTGGAATGGTCATGATGAAGCTTTGTGTAAGATCAAGTAATGCAGGTCAGACAAATCATGTTAGCTGCACTTCAGGTGAGTGTATTTGATATGGTTGGTTAATGTATTGTGGAATGATTATCTTCATTATTGCTTGCCATATTTGACATAATTTTACATTTTTTATGTATTTAACTAGAAATTTTTTTGGGTAATCTCTGATATTATGAGATATAAGTTAGTACGTTCTTCACAGATTGTAGCTTCTTCTGTTGCTGATTTTATCTGCATACCTACACTTATGCTAGGGATTGAGGAATTGGAGATTGCAGTTGTTGATTCCAATTGGTACCTGAAACAGAAACAAATCACGTCTCTTAATGTGAAATACTTGGCTGTTTGGAAAACTGTGCTTGAGTAAGTCATACAATTGCATTTTGTATTTTTCTTTCTCTTGGTCAGTTACAATGGTTCTAAAGAATACTGTTTACATTGCAAGTTTGCAATTATAGGGTGATGGTTCCTGTTGAAGTTATAGGGTTTTAGTCTTTTAGATAAAGAAAGGAAGAGAGAGAAAATAAAGAGTCGAATTATGATTATGGTTTGATATGATCATGACGATGACGATACAAAAGACAAAGTACTAAACCTTATAGTAATACTAGCCTCCTACTTCTTATCGAATAGGAAGTCAAATCATGATAATAGCTAATAAATATGGAAACTAATCGTAAATCTAAGATACTTTAAGAAACTAATTCTAAGAGATAATATAAGATAGTCTACGATAATATCAGGTTAGTGTAAGGTATTTTCATATCATCTAGTCGTTTCCATCAGCTATATTTGATAGATATCACTTTTAGTCTTGACAGGAATCTGTTGCTTCCAACTTTTGTGTTTTGAAATATAACGTATGATATCTTATTTTATTTTCCATGATTAAGTTTTCTTATTGGTTTGACAAGGGCATAAAGTTGTCAAGCATAAAGCCTGATTTGTGGTGGATCATTATCCTTATGACTTCCCTTATTATGGTTTCCTTGCTTTTCTAAATGATAGTTTCTATAATTTCATTTAATTTAATGTATTTTACATATGATAAGTGTTCTTCTGTAGTGTGGATGTGGAAGGTGATGAAATATTTTCACGTGGACCAACAAGCTACTTCCCAAAGTAAGTGATAATTTTTTGCCCCTCATTTTTCCAACAACTGGGCATTGGTATGTCGATGCAATAGCATTGGCTTTGATGTTATTCTCTGCTTTTGTACTTTCTGGTTTCTTATTTTGTTTGCCATTGTATGATATATGCTGTCTATAGTTCATTCTGTTTAATGCATTGTGCTGAGATGTATAACATAAGATTTTGCACATATCGTTGATGGCCTATTCGTTGGAAATGTGCATTGGAGTCCATGATTCCCTTTTTATTGTAAACGGACTTTACAGTAGAAAAATTCAGTGTCTGTTTATCATTTTGGGTAAAATTTTATGCATAAATCCTCTAATATGCTTGGTCCTTTTTAATATTAGTCATCATAGTTAGAGTGGATATGAAATCACCTGATATCTTGTTTTTACCTATATATGATGCTATTGAATTCTCCTGCACTTGTCACGGTCTTTTTTTGAGAGGGGTGTTTCCAAAATCCAAATACTGTCTTCTGGTTAATTCTGACATTTTATATTTGAAACAGTTTTCAGGAGGCTTTTGATGAAGTTGTCTATCCAAAAGGGGACCCAGATGCTGTTTCCCTTAGTAAGACAGATGCTGATCTATTACAACCAGATACATTCATCAATGACACGATTATTGATTTTTACATTCAGTAAGTTTGTATATGCATGTTTTCCTTTTGGAAGTTACATTTTTTTATCCCGTATTTTTGTTGAAAAATTTATTCACCACTTCCTTAAGAATGTTTTTTTTATAATTTTTCCGCTTGTTTTTATTTTGTCTTCTTTAGTTGCATTTAGTTCTTACTAGTATATTGTTATTTGTGAACCATGTAGCATTCATCTTTTCTCTTCTGTTAAAAGTAGATGCATTCATATGATTTCATAAATGCATTTTAGAGGTGAAAATATATAACCGCTTGTGTAAGCACTTATAGGCTAGAACATAAGGAATGTGTATAAAGAAATTGCTAAGGTGGTCTTTTCCAGGATAATGTTAAACTAGTAGGAAGTATAAAATGTAGAAAAATCTGGATTCTCATATACGTTGTTCTTCATAAAAAAAAACGGGTATAACAGTTTAAAAAATCTCAATTTTGGCAGATATCTGAAGAATAAGATACAAGAGGAGGAGAAGTCTAGGTTCCATTTTTTTAATAGTTTTTTCTTTCGGAAGCTGGCTGATATGGACAAAAATCCATCCAATGCTTGTGACGGCAAAGCAGCATTTCTACGTGTTCGTAAATGGACAAGAAAAGTAAATTTATTTGAGAAGGATTATATTTTCATACCTGTGAACTTCAAGTAAGAGACTATCAAACTTTTACTTCTTTGTATTGTTTGTATGTTGTATCTGTAGAGGTTCTGATCGGCATTAAGTTTTGGCCATGATGCAGTCTTCACTGGAGTTTATTAGTTATTTGTCATCCTGGTGAAGTGGTTAATTTTGATGGTGAGTTTTTGGCTTGTTGAACTCCTTTCTTGTAAACATCTGTATTCTAAGAGATTATGTTATGATGCATTTCAGATAGAGAGCCGGACAAATCACACAGGGTACCCTGCATACTGCATATGGATTCTATCAAGGGATATCATAGTGGTCTGAAAGACCTTGTGCAAAGGTATTTTTTAGCTTCTCAACTACCCACTTCAACTTTTCTTTCCTGCCCTCTGTTGGTCCATAAGAAGCAAATATATCTGCTGGTTTGTATATGATTTTTTCATCAAAAAAGATTTAGTGTTATGTAATATGTATACACACGCGTTCGTGCAAGTTGGCTTTAGAATTAAGCCCTTGTTCCAGCCAATTCCAGGGTTCCTTTGGGAACACGGTGATACAACTCCTGTGTTTACCACACCTGATATACTGCCTGTGGCCTGCAGTGAAGCACAGGCTAGCAAATGAATCATTTTAAAATCACTACATCATGAGTTGGCTCTTCATATTTATAAGTGACAATTCTCATGTTCTCTTTATAAATGCCAATCACCCTCCTAATCCATGCATAAACTTAGCTACCTACAAGTGCCAATCACCTCCTATTGACCTGCATAATAATTTCTCTTAGTTATACTCCAATCTTTTTACACAAAAGGGCAACTTAGTGCTATAGAGCTCCCACTTTGTGGGGTCCATGGAAGGATCTGAATTGCAGATCTATTGTAAGCAATCTTGCCTTGCATTTGCAAGCGGTTGATTCCATGACTCAAATCCGTGACCTCCTAGTCACACGGCTACGACTCCAACTTTTGTGCAAAGGCTAACCTTCAATTCTTGTACACGTTTTGCAGATTTAAATCTAAAAAACAGGGCTCAAATTATGCTTCTAGAGTTCTAGGTTACTTGAACAGATATATAGTGAATATCATAATTTACAACTTCTAAGATAATAGAAGAAATTCTGAATTTAGTAATTGGGATTACATATTTTTGTTAAGCATCATGTTGTAACTTACAATTTGTAGCTCTATATGATATATGAATATGGCTCTTTATTTTTCGCACTTAGATTGAGCTTGAGCTCTGAACTTGCTTCTCTTCTCTCTTAATGGAATATTTGTTTTTGATAAAAAAAAATTAAATTAGAAAAAAATCATGACTGGTTATTTGATTATGAGTGATAAATGTAAAATAAATAACAGCAGAAAAATTTCATGTTTATCTGTTTTCTTCAATTGCCACATTACTGCCTATTATATCATCCATCATTGATGTGTATTATATTTTGTGTTCATTTTATCAACTATTTCTTTGCTATTCCTTAAATTCGTTTGTATTCTCACTTTAAAAGATTAACTTAGTCATAGATTGATTCATCATCTGGATTTGACAGTTATTTGTGTGAAGAATGGAAAGAGAGGAAGGAGGATACATGTGGAGAAGACCTTTCATCAAGATTCTTGAATATGCGTTTCCTCCCAGTTGCGGTATTACCTGCTAGCATTTTGACAGCATTCTGATTAAAAGCACAGAGATAATCATTTTTTCTTTGAAGATTTCTTACTGTTGAATGATAATTATTCTTCTTTTGAAGATTTCTTTTGCAAAATTCTTTTACATAGCTATTGATGAACACGAGTCTGTTCATTCACTGTTAAATTGAGACCTAATAGTTCTTATAGAATACAGATATTATATTTTGGGAATTGGAAAAAAAAAAAAGTACAAAATGTTACACTTGGAAAAAAAAAAAAATCCTATCCTTTGCTAATTTACCCGATATTTTGTTTGCTTTTAATTGGAAAAAGAATAAAGGGAAATGCACAAGGTAATGCTTATTGAATATATTTATCAGTTGTTTCTGACTTACGATTAATTGCAAGTCATCAAGGGACATTTATTATTATATCTTCTTGATGGTGTTTTTACTAATGTTTTGCGACTGAATGTCCTTGACAGTTACCACAGCAAGAGAACTCATATGACTGTGGCCTCTTTTTGCTTCACTATCTAGAGCTCTTCCTGGCTGAAGCTCCAGTTAATTTCAATCCCTTCAAACTAACCAAGTTCTCCAACTTCGTAAGTGGTTTTCTTAGTTTTGACTTATTTTAAAGTTTTTAAACTTCATCTGAAGCTTTTGATATTGCCGATTTATGGATTACATCCACCCCAATTTTTTAGTTCCTCAGCCAATCATCTCAGAATATTTCAATTACTAGTAACTCCATGATTCATGGTTGCTCATATGGATTTGACCTTAACCTAATGTGAATTTTTCTAGCTCAATTTGGACTGGTTTCCACCTGCGGAGGCTTATCTCAAGCGAACACTAATCCAGAGGTTAATCTTTGATCTGGTAGAAAACCATGGTTCACCTGAAGGCTTTTCATCTGACTACAGTGATGACCACCACTGCTCAGAAAATAATGACAACATGACTGGTGATCACTGTCATGTAATCAATGGGGAGCCATCAACTTCCCATTCTGGCCAGGGAATAGAAATCACTATATTGTCAGCATCAGCATCTTTGGGTCCCCACTCCATCAATACTTCAGGCATGGTTCTTAAGGAGCTTTTTGAACCAGGAGCTGCAGTGGGAACTTCACTGGGATATTGCCAGTCTTTTGACCAGCGACCATCTGATCATTGTCTCAATGATTTGATATTTTCAACGGAGGTATCTACTCATTTTTTTGTCTGCTTCCTGTCATTTTGAAATTTTTTTGAACTTCTTCCTGTGCATCATGTGGCTCCTTCTGCCTACATGTTATATAGGAAATAAGTCATAACATGTTTCCTCATCCATATCTATATCTATACAAGAAATTTAACTACATTAAGGACACATGGCAGAAGCCTATTCATCCGTTTTCCCGCCAAAAACCATTTTTTTATAAAAAACTTAACTACTTTCCAAAAACTTAGCTATATTGTAGGTTCTATTTTTTATTTTTTTTTTTACACGTGTTGAGCATGAGTTCTCTCAACTAGTTAGGAGTTAAAGTTTTGAACCATCAGGTTTTGGTAGACTTTTGTGATTCTTGTAGTTGATACCTGCACTAAACTCGTACTTTGAATTTTCCATAGCATAGATTATCAGTAGGATCTCGTGATCTCAGTTTTATATTTCACTAGATGCTTTAAAAATTTCAAGATGTTTTTATATGATTATGATGATGCTAAGATCAACAAAGTTTTAACTTTTACAGTTCTACCTCATTTTACTCAGATTAGTGCTTCAAGTCTTGTATGCTTCTTTCTCATGAAATGTGTTCAAGTATATAAGCTTTTTAAGGGCGTTTCGATTCTCTGATTGTCATCACCATCATCATCTAGAATTAACAAAATAAATAATATTTCATGCATTACATTTTATATGATGACATCGACTTAGGCCCTATGACTGCATAGTTTGTTATATAATCATAAAAAAAAATTCATACGATTTCTAATTTCTAACATTGTTTTTTAAGTGTTTAGTTTAGTTTCACTGTGACTTAAGTTTCACCACGCCATTTTATGGTTGACTTTGTTACTTTGCCCTTCATGGTTTGTTATGTTAGCAAAAAAGCCGCCCGTCCCCATGGTTTCGTTCTGCTAAATCCAAACAATGACTGGCACTTTGGTGTGAAATTTATAGACGATTTCTGCATTAAAATGTTCAGATGATTCCATTTCCAATGTAGCTAACAAAATTAACAAAAGGGGGCAAAGTTACAAAGTTTAAACGCATAGTGACATCACTAATCTTGCTGGTCCTTTTTTTGGTTGTATTTTCACAGGAAGACCCAGATCTCAGTGAGCATCTTAGATATAAAACTACAGATCCCAACTTTCAGCAAGTGACTGGAATTTCACCGCAATCATGTTCATTGCCATACTTACCTATGGTTTGTGGAAACGAGATTTCTCAGAGACCAGAAACTTCTCTACAAGCAGAGCACGTCATGGCTGAGTCGCCTCTAGATACATCAAGTTGTGCATCAGATGATTCAGACGACATAGGGATCATTGAAATTTGGCCAGTTAGAAATGAAGCAAGATCATCGCATGAAGATGAACGAGGAGAAAAAAATGGTACATCCATAGAAAACCTTGAGCATTTACCAGATATTACTGGTTCCGCTTCTACCAGTTTTCCAGTTTATTCCCTCATGGAAATTTCTCAACACTCAAATACGATGCATGCTGGCGACAACGATGGGGATCAACACTTGTCCTGTCAAGAGACACCAACACTACAGTTGCATGAAGCTTCTGATGCAGTAGATGACAATGTCACACGTTATGATGTTCAGATAATTGATGACATGGAAGCTGATATTTGTGAGGAACAATCTTCAACGAAGAGGCAGCTTATGCCTCAGCAGTGTGGAAGTGATGGAATCCTGACTGAATCCAATTTGTAGATTTATTCTTTCACCTTCATATAATTTTTTGGATAAGTAGTTGTGCCAGTACGGGTGACGAAGAAAAACAGAACTAGGAAAATAGTTTTTGGCCGAAAAACGGATGAATGAGCTTTTGTCATATGTCCTTAGTTTAGTTAAGTTTTTTAAATAGATAATAGATTTCTAAGTTTTGCTTTTGCAAAATGTAAATAGTATCTTGTAAAAGCGATTACATCTATAATGCCTTTTTATTCATTTGATACCTGTCAGGAACCCACTGCGTAAAGGTTTCAGGTGTTGGGTGAAAACACGTTTTTGTATCTCTAACTCACACCTTTACGCAAGAGTTCTTTGACTTGAAGCATGGGCAAAATGCATAGACTCACCGTAGAAATTTTATTTTTTTTATTAAAAAAATGGGGACAGTAGATCATTTGATCAGAGACTTTGATATTATGAGATAGGCTTTTGACAATAATTTTATATAGGTTAAATATATTATTAGTGCCTATAAAATTAAAAAAATTAAAAAGATGTTAATTTTGGTTTCTATAAAATTTGTAGGTTTTTTGTTCTTATATTTAACTAAAAATTATATATTTTTAGTCTCGAGTCCCTCTCCTTAAGGACTAAAATCACTCAATATTTTAACTTTTAGAGATTAAAAACGTACAAAATTTTTATGGGGAATAAGATAAATATATTCCTGATTTTATAGGGATTAAAACATATTTAACCCTTTCCATATTATATTTTTAACAATTTTTCCAGCTTTTTATAATTTTGTTAGCTAAATTATTTTTTTTCCAACTATTTTTATTCGCTCCGTATATCTATGTGTTTGTATATAGTCTCGTTGCTTGTGTTTTATTTTTACTTTATTTATTATTATTATTATTATTATTATTATTATTATTATTATTATACCAATCTTACTTGCATTTTAGTTAACTTAAATATAGAGTTTTTTTTAAGCAGAAAGCAAGAGTGCGATACATGGGGTCAAAATTTGCCGAAGAGCTCCTATTCTAACCCATATGTTTTTCGCAGATGATTGTTTTCATTTTTTTAGGGCCACCGATGTTGAGACTACTACCATGAAGCAAATTCTGACGACTTATGAAGCCGCTTTGGGTCAAGCAATAAATCTCACGAAGTCAGAAGCTTTTTTTAGCCGCAATATCAAGAAGGAGGATCAAGATAGGTTGGCTGGCTTGCTTGGAGTTAAAACTACCTTGGGCACAGGTAAGTATCTCGGATTGCCGTCCATAGTTGGAAGGAGTAAAAAAAAGCACTGTTGCTTACATCAAGGATAGAGTTTGGAACCGTATTTCATCATGGGGAGGTAGAGCGCTCTCAAGGGCTAGAAAAGAGGTACTTAATAAATCAGTGTTGCAAGCAATCTCGTCTTATGTCATGAGCATCTATCTTTTACCATCTTCTCTATGTGATGAAATAGAAAAGATGATAAACTCATATTGGTGGAGTACTAATCGAAATGCAAGATTCGGTGGATGTCATGGGAGCGATTGACTGTGAGCAAAGCACATGGTGGCTTGGGATTTAGACAGTTAGAGGCTTTCAATTTAGCAATGCTTGAAAAAAGGCTTGGAAACTTATAGCGAAGCCGTAATATCAAAGGTTCTAAAAGCCAAGTATTATCATCCAATAGGATCTTTTTTACATGTGAGCTTGGGAAGTAGTCCGAGTTTTGTTTGGCGCAGTATGTGGCATACAAGACCATTACTACAGGCAGTAGATGGAAGATTGGAACCGGGACCAATATAACAGTTTGCAATTCTTCCTAGTTCCGAGGAGACCCTGCCCCGCGCATTGAGGACCATGTGCTACCGAATTGGAGTAATTTGTTCGTTATTGACCTATTAATTCAAGGCCACAAGCGTTGGAATGAACACTCATTCGGAGCATTTTTTATAGCAACATAGCTACTGAGGTGTTGCAGGTGCCTCTGTTTGTCTCAGTCCTTACAGATAGCTTAATTTGGCCACTTAGTAACACAGGTGATTACACAGTAAAATCGGCTTTCCATCTTTGTCGCGATTTATTTCCTTTAGATGGACATTGCCCCATACCAGGAAATTGGAAGGCACTTTGGAAGATGGATATTCTGCCCAAGGTCAAGGATTTCATCTAGCGGTGCTGTCGGATGTGCTTCCTATGCATGACAGACTACTCGAGAAAGGAGTGCAGTGTCATAGTCAGTGCCTTTGGTGCCAGACGGGTGTGGAAACAACTATGCATCTATTCATATCTTGTCCATTCAGTAAATCTTGCTGGGAGAAAGATGGTTTGTGAAGCATCATCTCGGCGTGTGCGGGTAGAGTATCCCATTATAAGGACTTATTCTTTAAGCTATATTCTTGCATGACTACACCTCAATTTCTAAATTTTGTGGTGGTCACTTAGAGTTTGTGGATATGTAGAAACCCTTTGCTTTGGGAAAGTAAGGAGGAGAACGTGTTTACAGTGATCACTAGAGCAAGGTTAACTTGGGAGGAATGAAAAATTACAAATATGATTACTCCATTGTCAGTACACCGAGAGCCAGTGTAGGATCAGCTGATACGTGGTCAAAATCGCCTGCAGGTTTTCTAGCTCTCAATGTTGATGCAACTTTCCCAAACAATGTGTGGGCTACGAGTATTAGTATGTGTTTACGAGGAGAGGCTAGTGATTTTCTTCTTGCAAGAACGGAGTGGCAACCACAAAAATTAGATGTTAAAGAAGGCGAAGCTTGGGGCCTTTTACAAGCTTTACAGTGGGCGTGCGAGTTAGATTTGTCCCATGTTATTTTCCAAGTTGACTCACAATTAGTTGTGGATAGTGTTTTATCTAGTAGGAACGATAGTTCTGAATTTGGTGTTTTAATTATGCAGAGTAAAGACATCTTGGCTTTGTAACCAAACTTTAAGATAAAGTTTGTTAGGAGACAAATGATTGTGGTAGCTCATAAGCTTGCTAGAGAGGCCACATGTTGAGCTAGTTCCCATGTTTTTGAGATGGTGCATATTTGTATTGGTGACATGGTTGATTTAGAAATACAATGACCTTATTTCAATAAAAAAAATATTCATTTTTTTATAGGACTAAAATATAGTCTTTCTTAATGCATTTTTTTGACAAACTATATAATAAACTGTAAATACTATTACAAAATTTACAATAGTGAAAAATAATTAATAAAAAAATATTGATTAAAAGTACAACATTGTCCATTGAAAAATATTTAAAGATTATCAAGTCCTAAATATAAAACAATACAAATAGAAGTACTAAATTCAAATACAATAATACTGAATTCAATATGTAAATTATATGGACATTTGTAAGATTTAGTTAGAATATGTAAAGATTGCACACACGAGTATTTGTGTTGTGCGTAGGGATGTAAATTTTGTAAAGAGAATTGCTATTTATTACGAACGATTGACGCACGAAATCATACGAATAACAATGTGCCGTGGTTTTGTAGTTTTTAAAATAAATAAAAGCCAGATCAAATTACAAATAAAATAAAATCCTGTGAATACATGCCTTGACAGGATGATTTTGATGATTGACAAAAGAGAGTCTTGCAAATAGTCAACCGTGCAAAAAGTGGAAAAGAATACCAAGACGCGTATCAAGAATGATTGTTTCTCAAGTCTTTGGGTTCTGGGTATTTAATTATCTTTATTAAGACAATTTGTAAGTAGTAATAAAAAGCTCTCAATTAAAATTAAATCACACACGCACAAAATATTTTGACATGCATATCTCGTGTCGGATGTCGAGCTGAGGAAGTCGGATGTCGAGCTGAGGAGGAAGTCGCGTGTCGAGCTCTGAGGAAGTCGTATGTCGAACTGAGGAGGAAGTCGCGTGTCGAGCTGATGAGGTCGCGTACCGAGGTCGTGTGTCGAGCTTATGAGGTCGCGTACCGAGGTCGCGTGATGAGCTCTTGTCGCGTGCCGAGCTGATGATCCGTGTCGAGCTAATGAGGTCGCGTGTCGTGCTGATGAGGTCGCGTGATGAGCTATGAGAACCGAGCTGATGAGGAGGTCGTATGCCGAGCTGTGTTCAGAGGTCGTGTGCCGAGGGCTTTTGCCGAGCCGCTCGTGAGGTCGATGATGAGTCGTGTGTCGAGGTCGCCCGGTCGAGCCGTGTTCGAGGTCGTCATGAGTCAGTCTTCAGAGGTCGTATGCCGAGCCGTCTCCGTGTTTTCAATACGCAACGGACAAATTCCAACGGACAAATCAAAACGCAACGGGCAAATGCTGCAACGGACAAATCCTGCAACGGTCATTTCGACGCTCCTCCATTGCCTATATAAACACAGCTCGTGAGCTTTGTTTTAAAGATACAACAACGCAGTGCTTAATTTTTGTGCCAAAAACTCTGTCAAATATTTTTCATCACTCACACTTATTTGAGCACAATTTTCTGAGAGCCTTTTTATTCTACATTATTTGAGTTGTATTATTTGAGCTTCAATTTGTTATATCTGCACTATTGAGTGTATCTTTCTCGTCTCATTTTATTTGTGAAAATCATTTATTTTTGGGTAGGAATCCCAAGGTGTTCATAGAGAGGTGATATCTCTTGAACGTATTGCTCTGGTATAGAGTTGTAAAGGTTTCTAGCTGAACCTGATTTAAAAGCTAGTGATTTAGTGAAAATCCCATAGTGGTTTGCTTTGGGAGACGGGGCGTAGGCCACAGGGGTGTTTGGTGGCGAACACCTGTATAAATTCTTTGCGTGCTCTTCTTTGCTCTCTGTCTCTTTATCATTCAAGCACTTTATTTATTTTTGTTCTTTATTTATTATTCGGTCATTTATTTTCTGTAATTTTTATATAAGCACCGCTATCACAATTCACCCTCTTGTGTTTGAAGTCAATTGGTAACAATTGGCATCGAGCTAGAATCTTGTATAAAGGACTTAACTGCCTCAAGAGAATGACTTCAAACAATTACGAGGAACTTCCATGAACAGACCCCATTTTTCAATGGTGAGGGGTATGGTTATTGGAAGGATAGAATGCAAATCTTTCTTGAGGGTGTTGATCTTGATATTTGGGATGTGTGGAAAATGGTCCATTTGTCCCCACTCAATCAATTAATGATGCGATGGTAGACAAACCAAGATCACTTTGGATCGAAGATGATAAGAAAAGGTCCAATACAATTTGAAGGCTAAGAACATCATCACTTTTGCTTTAAGCTACGATGAGTTCTATATGGTCTCAAATTGCAAGGCTACTAAAGAAATGTGGGACACCCTTCTATTGACCCATGAAGGTACTACCGAGGTCAAGAGGGCTCGAATGAACACATTAACCCATGAGTATGAGTTATTTAGGATGAAACCAAGTGAAAACATACAAGATATGCAAAAAGGTTCATCCATATAATAAACCATCTCAGTAGCTCTTAGGAAAGTCTTGATAATGAAGATTTGATTAACAAAGTTCTTAGATGTCTAAACAGAATTGGCAACCCAAGGTCACTGCTATAGCTGAATCTAGAGACTTATCTTCTATGACCTTGGCTACTTTGTTTGGAAAATTGCAGGAACATGAAATTGAACTAAATCGTCTCATGGAAAGCGAAGAAGCTGATAAGAAAAAGAAAGGGCTCGCCTCAAAGCAAGCATTGAGGAAAGCGACGATGGACGAATGTGATTTCCTTGAAGATGAAAAAATGAGGAAAACATGAGTCTAATGGTTCGCAAATTCAAAGGTTCATGAGACTCGAAACAAAGGTAAGTTCCCAAGCTCTCAAAAGAAAAGTGATGAAACAACTTCTTTTAATCCTACCTGCTACAAGTGTGGAAAGAAAGGTCACATAAAACCCGATTGTCCTCAAAACCAAACGAGGAATGAGAAATTTGAAAAGAAACCACCAAAGGATAAGAAGGGAAGAAGAGCTTACATTGCCTGGGATGATAATGATATGGATTCTTCTGATGAATCTGAAAATGAAGAGGCTCACCTTAGTCTAATGGCAAATCATGATGAAGATGAGGTGTGCTTGAAAGCCAAGGACTTAAATTGGTATCTTGATAGCGGCTGTTCAAAGCACATGACAGGAGACAAAAGCAAGTTCTCCTCATTGGTACCTAAGAATAGTGGTTATGTCCGGTATGGTGACAACAACAAAGGTAAAATTCTTGGGATTGGTTCTATTGGTAAGAGTCCTAATCCCACTATTGAAAATGTTTTGTATGTGGATGGTTTGAAGCATAATTTGCTAAGCATTAGTCAACTTTGTGATAAAGGAAACAAAGTGGTTTTCGATTCTTCAAAATGCATGGTCATGGATTCTATAAATGAAAATGTTATTGTAATTGGACCTAGAATTGGAAATATCTATATGCTTGATTTAGATAAAATACCTTCAAATGATGCATGTTGTCTTATTAGTAAAGAGGATGAATCTTGGCTATGGCATAGGAGAATGGCTCATATTCACATGGATCATCTTAATAAGTTAGTTCGAAAGGACTTAGTAATTGGCTTACCAAAGCTTCGGTTTGAAAAAGATAAAGTTTGTGATGCATGTCAAAAGGATACCAAGTAAATGCATCTTTCAACTCTAAAAATATTGTTTCTACAAACCGGCCTTTACAACTTTTACATATGGATTTATTTGGCCCTTCTAGAACTAAAAGCTTTGGTGGCAATTACTATGCTCTTGTTATTGTGGACGACTATTCTCGCTATACATGGACTTTATTTATTTCTCACAAAAATGGTGGCTTTAATGCGTTTTCAAAACTTGCAAAGGTTATACAAAATGAGAAGGGACTTAACATTGCTTCCATTCGAAGTGATCATGGTGGGGAATTTGAGAATGAAGCATTTGAAGCATTTTGCACAGAAAATGGCATCGATCACAACTTTTCTGCTCCAAGGACACCGCAACAAAATGGAGTGGTTGAAAGGAAAAATCGGTCTCTTGAAGAGCTAGCGAGGACGATGCTCAATGAGACTAACCTTCCTAAGTACTTTTGGGCAGCCGCCGTGAGCCCCGCTTGCTATGTGATGAATCGAGTTCTTATAAGGCCGATCCTTAAACAAACACCGTATGAACTCTACAAAGGAAGGAAGCCCAACATTTCCCACCTTCACGTTTTTGGATGCAAGTGTTTTGTCCTAAACAATGGTAAGAATAACCTTGGTAAATTTGATGCTAAAGCTGATGAAGGTTTATTTCTTGGATATTCCACTTCTAGTAAAGCTTTTCGAATTTTTAATAAAAGAACTTGGTGTTGAAGAATCTGTGCATGTTTCTTTTGATGAATCTAACCCCAAATCTTGATGAAGAAAGTGTTGATGATCTTGCAGAAGTATTTGGAGATACCTATTTAGAGGAACAAGAGAGATCAAAAGTTCAAAGGAGGATCAAGAGTCCTTGCCTCAACCCTCTCAAGAACTCTCTCACTCAAATCTTCCAAAGGAATGGAGAGTCTCAAAGAACCATCTTCTTGACAACATAATAGGTGATATCTCAAAGGGGTAACGACTCGAAACTCTCTTAATCATGCATGTCATCATATGGCCTTTGTCTCTCAAATTGAACCAAATGACGTCAATGAAGCCATCTTTGATGAGCATTGGACCTTTGCTATGCAAGAGGAATTAAATCAATTTGAGAGAAATGATGTTTGGGAACTTGTCCCTAGGCCTAAAGATCACCTAGTCATTGGGACCAAATGGGTCTTTCGCAACAAGCTTGATGAAAACGGTATCATTGTTAGAAATAAAGCTAGACTTGTTGCAAAAGGCTATAATCAACAAGAGGGCATAGATTTCGATGAAACCTATGCACCCGTGGCTAGATTACAAGGTATTCGCATGCTTCTCGCATTTGCATGCATCATGGATTTTAAACTTTTTCAAATGGATGTTAAGAGTGCATTTCTAAATGGTTTTATTCAAGAAGAAGTATATGTTGATCAACCCCGGTTTTGAAAATTTTGAATTTCCAAATCATGTTTTCAAATTGAAAAAGGCTTTATATGGTTTAAAACAAGCTCAGGAGAGCTTGGTACGAGGTTGAGCAAATATTTACTTGAAAAAGGTTTTGAAAGAGGAAAAGTTGATACCACTCTTTTCATTAAACACAAAAATCATGACATTTTACTTGTTCAAATTTATGTTGACGATATCATCTTTGGTGCTACTAATGAGTCTTTGTGTGAAGATTTTTCCAAAATCATGCAAAGTGAGTTTGAAATGTCCATGATGGGAGAGCTCAACTACTTCCTTGATCTTCAAATCAAACAAACAAAAGAAGGAATTTTTATAAATCAATCCAAATATTGCAAGGAGTTGCTTAAAAGATTTGGAATGAGCAACGCCAAAGAAATCTCAACTCCCATGAGCACATCATGCTATCTTGACAAAGATGAAGGTGGTAAGTCGGTCGAAGTAAGTAAGTATAGAGGTATGATAGGATCTCTTCTCTATCTCACTGCTAGTCGTCCGGATATTATGTCTAGTGTTTGTATGTGTGCACGTTTTCAAGCAAATCCTAAGGAATCACATCTCTTAGCGGTAAAACGCATCATGAGATATCTCACTGGCACACAAACCATGGGTTTATGGTACCCCAAAGGTGCTGACTGCACACTTATTGGGTACTCGGATTCGGATTTTGCGGGTTGCAAAATGGACCGAAAAAGCACTAGTGGGACATGTCACTTACTTGGGAATGCTTTGGTTTCATGGCATAGTAAGAAACAAGCCAGTGTGGCTTTGTCCCTTCTTGAAGCGGAATCGTTGCGGTAGTTGTTGTGCACAGATCATTTGGATGAAACAACAGTTGAATGATTATGGAATCAATCTGAAAACTGTTCCAATTAAGTGCGACAATACTAGTTCCATAAACCTCACTAAAAATCCGGTTTATCACTCTCGGACTAAACACATAGAGATTAGGCACCATTTTATTAGAGATCATGTTCAAAAAGGTGATTGCATGATTGAGTTTGTGGAAACATCTAGACAACTTGCAGATATTTTTACTAAACCTTTGCCTAAGGAAACTTTCTTTTTTATTAGAACTGAATTGGGAATTTTTAGACCAATCATGCATTGAGTGACTGCCTGTGATTGCATTTTCTTTTTGAATAAATTCTAACTTGGGCGTTTGAGTGTGCTAACGAGTTTATGCAGGTCTTTTCCCCTTCCATTTTCTTTAAGTACGGAATAATGAGTGGGTGACGCATTTGTCTTATGCAACTAGCTAATCATGTCCAACCAAATTTCATCCGACACACACCAAGCTTGGTATCACGTAACTATCAAAATATGCTTGTTTAATCCTGAATATATGCCTTGCTTTATTTGTCTTTCCCACTTTTTGATGTTGCCAAAAGGGGGAGAGTTACATGAATGCATGATTCAGGGGGAGTGATATTTTAAGTATTGCCTATTGTGAGGGGGAGTTTTTCTAAATATTGTGCTTAAACTCTGATATCTTTTATTGAAAAACCATGCTTATATCTCATTGCTATATCATGATTATATTTTACTAAATTCCTCCATGAGATGTTTGTCATCATCAAAAGGGGAGTCTGTGAATACATGCCTTGACAGGATGATTTTGATGATTGACAAAGAGAGTCTTGCAAATAGTCAACCGTGCAAAAGTGGAAAAGAATACCAAGACGCGTATCAAGAATGATTGTTTCTCAAGTCTTTGGGTTACGGGTATTTAATTATCTTTATTAAGACAATTTGTAAGTAGTAATAAAAAGCTCTCAATTAAAATTAAATCACACACGCACAAAATATTTTGACATGCATATCTCGTGTCGGATGTCGGTGAGGAAGTCGGATGTCGAGTGAGGAGGAAGTCGCGTGTCGAGCTCGAGGAAGTCGTATGTCGAATCGAGGAGGAAGTCGCGTGTCGGTGATGAGGTCGCGTCTGAGGTCGTGGTGTCGAGCTTATGGTCGCGTCTCGAGGTCGCGTGATGAGCTCTTGTCGCGCGTCGAGCCGATGATCCGTGTCGAGCTAATGAGGTCGGCGTGTCGTCTTTGATGGTCGGCGTGATGAGCTATGAGAACCGAGTCGATGAGGAGGTCGTATCCGAGCCGTGTTCAGAGGTCGTGTCCGAGGGCTTTCTTGCCGAGCCGCTCGTGAGGTCGTATGATGAGTCGTGTCGAGGTCGTCTGTCGGTGTGTGGCGAGGTCGTCTGCGAGTATCTTGAGGTCGTATGCCGAGCCGTCTCGTGTTTTCAATACGCACGGACAAATTCCAACGGACAAATCAAAGCATAGCGAACGGCAAATCTTTGCAACGGACAAATCCTGCAGCTGGTCATTTCGACGCTCCTCCATTGCCTATATAAACACAAACTCGTGAGCTTTGTTTTAAAGATACAACAACGCAGTTGCTTAATTTTTGTGCCAAAAACTCACAAATATTTTTCATCACTCACACTTATTTGAGCACAATTTTCGAGAGCCTTTTATTCTACATTATTTGAGTTGTATTATTTGAGCTTCAATTTGTTATATCCGCACTATTGAGTGTATCTTTCGTCTCATTTTATTTGTGAAAATCATTTCTTTTTGGGTAGGAATCCCAAGGTGTTCATAGAGAGGTGATATCTCTTGAGCGTATTGCTCTGGTATAGAGTTGTAAAGGTTTCTAGTGAACTGATTTAAAAGCTAGTGATTTAGTGAAAATCCCATAGTGGTTTGCTTTGGGGACAGGCGTAGGCCACGAGGGGTGTTTGGTGGCGAACTCGTATAAATTAGTCGCGTGCTCTTCTTTGCTCTCTGTCTCTTTATCATTCAAGCACTTTATTTATTTTTGTTCTTTATTTATTATTCGGTCATTTATTTTCTGTAATTTTTTATATAAGCACCGCTATCACAATTCACCCCCCTCTTGTGTTTGAAGTCAATTGGTAACAAATCCAACGGATGAAATTGGTTCGTCGTTTTTCGTTTATTCATCCCTCGTAACAATTAGCTTTTTCCTTTTGTAAATACTCATAACTCGTGGATTTCGGTGGGTAAAACCTGCAATGGATTGAATATAAATATCTTAATGGATATCCACAAATAAAATAAATGGATATTTTCTCTACCCATTTAGTAACTAGGCGGGGGTAGGTATTGTGGTATCTATATCCACAAGTATTAATTGAGGTAATTTTTTACTTTTATGATTTTTTAGTATTATATCTAATAGTAATTTATCATTACACCACATGCATCTTCCCTCACAGTGTCAATTTCAATGCCATAAGAAACAATTTTAAGCACAAGCTTACTGAAAAGTAAAACATCTATTTATACATCACAATCAAAATTTTAAAACCCACGGATATTCAAAAACCCATTTAAAACCTGCATGACGGATACCAGCACATATATGGGGTGAGGATGGGTATAGGATATTCATCCAATGGGGAGAGTAGTGGAGGGCTACTACTCGTACTCGGCTTGCCCTATTTACATCTCTAATTGTGTGCATGTGCGCGCATGTACACGTGTCATGTTAGCATTTCAAACAATTTACAAATTTGTAGGTGTCTACGCTTATGGTGGACGATGCACCATCTTAAAAAATAGCATTTTTCTCTCTCTTTTCCTACTCACTGTTCTTCCCTAGTGCTTTGACATCGTAAGACTATGTTGAAGGTCGATATTTCATGCAACCTTTTAGGGGTTTCAACAACTCTAGAGTTGTGGAGGATGGTTCTGTCATCATTTGTCATTCATTGGAAATTGGATTCCCTGCAGTAAAGTTATGACGCGGTTGTGTGTGAAAGAATTACCGCATGCGGTTAGCATTTTTCCCAATTTGCCAAATTACATGCAACTACGTGAAACTGCGCGAAAACAGACCGCAGGCGATCCGAGTCCCATTCATTGGCTCCCACGATAGCCTTGATGGCTATTGTCAGAATCTCAATGTGCACATGTGCAATGGCATTACTATGATTTTCAAGAACAACTTGTTGGCAGCAGTCGGCGACAGGGACCGTATTATGGAGGAAGCTACGTTCCTCACTGTTGGGAAAAACCAGAGATAATAGAACAAATATTTTTCCCCACATGTGCAAATAAATAGACACAACCAAAATATACTCCCATGACAATATAAATGCATAAAATAAATATCAGAGACACCGCAATTTTTAAATTAAAAAACTCTCCTCAATATGAGAGAATAAAAACCACGAACCGAGCCAGTAAAACCTTCCATTATGTAAAATAATAAGTATACCAATAAAGTTTTCCTAGCAGCTCTAGGAATCAACAAGACATCAAAGTGGAAACAAGCACAATAAAACCCATCAGTGGGTATACAGTCAAGACAATAGAAAAGGTAAAACCATAAATAAAATACATCAAAGTGACAAGTTTAATGGCATGAACAATATACTAAAATTTTAGCAAAAACGGACCACATTTGCTGACCCCACTTCTACCACCTGAATCCACTTTCCTCTTCTCCTTGCCGTCGGCGTCACTGTGCTTTCGTTTCTTTTTTTCTCGTTTCTTTCAACGTGCAGCAGCCGCTGCTCAATTTTATGAGGGATTATAATCCCTTTCTTTTTCTAAGACATGGGCTTGGCCCATTACTCCTTTATTTCATTTCTTTTTTCTTTTAAGTTAGCGTGGGCCCCACTTGGGGAGTGACACGCCCAACACTCACCGGGTACAATTTCAAAGTGTACATAATCCACTATAGGTACATGATTTAGGGCTTCAATGATCATGCATAACAAGACATTGAGCAATGGGAATATCATGGTGATATGGAACTCGGTGGTCTTTGAGATAAATGGGGACATAGATAACAAGAGAGTGATTGTGAGCTGAAGGCTAGGTGAAGAACATATATAGGCAGACCCACCTCTTAGTGAGGGTGTGGACTTGCACACCTTAAGATTTAAAAAATTTCACTGAAGTATGTAGTGACCTCAGAGGTGTCTGATTTGAATGTTCATGGATTATTCTTTACAGTGATCCTGCAACCAAGTTCTTAGTGAGTCAATTGGAACTGGATTTTAGTGGTTACAATGTGTGGGAATATATATTTAGTAAAAGCTAAATATGGAAAGTTGAATACAAAGTTACTCCGGTGAAATTAAGGAGTAATAATAGGAAGGACATCAAATTGAGAGGCTTATATTTGTGTGTAACGTAGTTCTCTTAATTTATAGTATGTAGCTTACTATATAAACTTTGTCTCGGTTTGTCAGTTGTTACAACAACGTAAAAACATAGAGTGTAACAAAGTGGAGTTTCATTGTATTAAAAGTTTAATCTTACTTCTTCAGACATTCATATTTCTTCATACAATTTATTGTTCAGGCTACATTGTTTTCTTGTTCAACTTTAGTGAGGGTCGTATTTCATATCATTATTAGAAGCCAAATTTCCGCTGCGACTCTAACAACTTTTTTTGTTTACTAAATATTGTGGGAATATTTAGTAAAAGCTAAATATGGAAAGTTGAATACAAAGTTACTCCGGTGAAATTAAGGAGTAATAATAGGAAGGACATCAAATTGAGAGGCTTATATTTGTGTGTAACGTAGTTCTCTTAATTTATAGTATGTAGCTTACTATATAAACTTTGTCTCGGTTTGTCAGTTGTTACAACAACGTAAAAACATAGAGTGTAACAAAGTGGAGTTTCATTGTATTAAAAGTTTAATCTTACTTCTTCAGACATTCATATTTCTTCATACAATTTATTGTTCAGGCTACATTGTTTTCTTGTTCAACTTTAGTGAGGGTCGTATTTCATATCATTATTAGAAGCCAAATTTCCGCTGCGACTCTAACACAATGTGAAAGTATTGTCGATCGCATGGGGAAGAACAAGGTGCGAGGGACAAAGGGGAGTCAAGAAAAGAGGGAGAGAGTGCATGATTACAATTTTTTAAGGGGTGTAATTTTTGTATATATTTAATAGTAGATATTTATTTATATTTTAAATAACATATTATACAGCAAAATAAGTTATGAGATGAAATATCAATTAATTTTTAAATTACGTGAAATTTTATAGATTTGATTTATTTAACTTAACAGTTGGATTGATTGAACTCATATTGATACCCGATGTATGTGACACACCAACTTGTAACTTTTAAAAAAAAATCTATTTTACTTTTAATTGGGGTCCTTATATTAAATAATTATCGGCTACAGTCTGTATTTACTTTTTTTTTTTGAATGGCAAATGAAGTTATATATATTAGATTGGGAGTATAAGGGGTACTCTAACACATTACAAGTAGCAAGAAAGCCACACAAAGAGCACCGAAAAAGAGGGCAATCACCCGTCGCCTAACAACAAAGAACCTATACCACGAAAAGCCATGCCTATCTGCCTAAGCACCTAAGGGGGTCTGTATACCACTCATAATAGAGACACATACCCGATTTGCCCTAACTAGGAACCAGCGCCAAGATACCACCTGAATCCTTTCCAAGAGTTCATCTCTATGGGTCGTCCGATTTGAGAAGATCGCATTGTTCTGGGCCTCCCAGATAGTCCACACAACTGAGTGTCAAATCAAAGCTAAACCCGATCTGCATACTGAATTGTGCCCAAATGATAGTAGAAGGAGGTATGACTGACAAAAATCCCGGGGTAATACCAACTGACTCCCCAACCACCTGAAAATATCATACCACACCCTAGAGAAGAGGTCACATGTTAGGAATATGTGTAAAGCAGACTCCTGTGAGTCACCACAAAAAGCACACATAGTCCGCAATATCTCTGACACAATCTTTCGGTGGAAGAGATTCACACGTGTAGGTAGTCTATCCAAAACAGTCGCCAAGAGAAAGCGATAACCCTTGTAGGCGCAAAGCTCTTCCAGATCTTCCCTAACACATAAACCTCCGAGTCCAATAGGCGTATCACACGCGAAAAGCTAGTAGACAGAAATACATAAGCAGAGCTCATAGAAAATAAACCACTAGGATGCCTGCACCAATACCATGTATCATCCTCCTGAGTGATGGATAGAGGTGGTAAGAGTTCCAGAAGTTCCCCAACCAATGCCTCCTCCCACACAAAAAGCCTCCTCCTCCAAGTTAGGCCCCAAACCCAACTGTCCCCCACCAACCTGCCAGCATCTGCCACACAGCAATCCCGCTGCTCCGAAACGGAGAACAACCTCGGGAAGGCAAGTCTCAAGGGCAGACTACCCACCTAAGTATCCTCCCAGAATGAGGTGGATGTCCCCACTACCAATCCTCCTAACCACACTATCTGAGAACCAGTCAGAGTCACATTCGCATGCAGCCCCCAGCAAACATATATCCTTCCACCAAGCCGAAGCAAAGTAGGGGAACGTAGCCTTAGCCAAAGAAGGGGTACCAACGAACCTCTCGCCGTACTTAGCTGCGAGCACCTATTTCCATAGTGAAGTTTTCTAATCCATTAACCTCCGCCTCCATTTCCCAAAAAGACTTAGATTGAACAAAATATGAGGTCCCGGACACCCAGCCCACCACCCCCTTTTGACTTGCATACATCATCCCATTTAACCCAAGAAATCTTCCTCTCTCCCATAGCCCCTCCCCATAGGAATACCCTCTGTAGCTGCACCACCAGTCGCCAAACTCTCAAGGGTAGGATAGATAAAAGATAGGAATGTTATTCAAAACCAAGTTTAGAAGTATAATACGACCCCACGACTCACGAAATTCTTACTCCATCCCCGTAGCCTAGTTCAATCATAACTGATGCACACTAGTTCAATTATTCATTACTAAATTTTATTTCATAGCATATTACAAACTTTGCTAGTTTGCTTGCTTTCACCACATTTCCTGTTCCACAACATGTAAGATTTTGTTTTTCTTGGTTGTTGGTCCATTTTATCCTGTGTCCCAGAAACCTAAATTAAGGTTTTAAAATTGGTAGGCAATGCTGTTCATCAACTTCATTGCCGAAGGTGCTGAATCTTTCAAATCAAAATACTATGAAACTGATGAGCAATAGAGACAACATGGATTGGAGTAAGTTTTTTGATGGGAGATGATGAGGCTATCAATTATTTTTAAATTAATTTTCTTAGTGGTTATCTCTATGTCTGGTCCCCCATCATACTTGACCCCTTATCATATAAGTCTTGCTCCATCTCTCTTTTTTTTTTTTTTTTTTTTTGGGGTCGGCTAGTGCTCCAATATCTCTGTCTGATATCAATAAATCTTGAGCTTTTTATTCACGAGAATTATATATGGGCGAAAGAGTTATTACTTGTAAATTTAATAAAGATTATTTATAAAATTACATAAATGACATGATTTACTATGGACAACCCATTAAGTCAGTTCACTCTAAAATATGCCATTGCCAAACTAATACACACACCCATACCCACACACCCCTACCAATAAATCTTGAGCTTTGGATTCACGAGAATTATATATGGGCGAAAGAGGTATTACTTGTAACACGCACGCACGCGCACCCTATTTAATGCAAAAATAATATTCTTTCCGTTAATTTTTATGAGCTTTTTTTAAAAAAAATTGTAACTAATTATAAGTCTTTTTTCAAATTATAAGATACATTAATTATTTTTTTTCCAAAAGTATCCCTAATATTTAAAAATCCAAGACATGTATTAATTAATTAAAAGTATGATTTATAATAAATGAAAGATAAATTTGAAAAAACGTACACAATATAGACAAATTTAGTTATGTTAATTACTTTTCTTAATATGCATTTTTTTGTCTAAAGCGACTTATAAAAAACAAAGAATGGAGTAATTAAAATAAATTGATGCATCCAATATATATTAAACACTTCGTAGTCAATGTCCATAAAGCTATGCATGGAATTAGCACTGGCTGAAGTGATATAACATGAAATGGAACAGAGCACAACGCAATGAAATTTAATAAAATCATCTTTCTACTATAAGATATATATTTTTATGATAAAATAAAGGAAAATATTGGTTCTACCTCATGACTCGCTAGACTAATGATTTGTGTTCTCATTGGTTTGGTTTGGTTTGGCTTTTATTCCCCCCCCCCCCCTCTTTCAATTCAGTGTTTAGTTCAGGTGTTAGGTCGAAATATAAATCATACTTGAGGAACTCGAACAAACCTGACGTGTTTGATTTTTCTGTTCTTTTTTCTGATATTTATAAACATATTCCGTTTTCTCTGAGGTCCAATATTGGTGGTATTAGTGTATTATGTTAGTTATGTTTGTTTAATAATAAAATTACAGTGCTTGTTACATATAGAAACAAGATTTTCAAATATTTGAATATTATTTAAATTTACAATTATAAATTTGTTTATAAAGTTCACTTTTTTTTTTTTTGAGGAATATATAGTTCACTTTTGATATGTATCCTTTTTTCCATAAGTTTACCATAATGATTTAATTTTGACAAAAGAAAGGTTACACCATTGTTAATAATCAAAACCGCAATACAAACGGACTTTATTACAATTTTGAAGGTTACTCACATATCAAGGTGTAAGCAACTACATGAGCTTTCTTCCTAGTAAACTTTACTGAAAAGTTGGGAAAATAAGAAGATAAAAGACTCATACAATCTGAAATAATATCAGGTTGATCCTCCTGATTAGTTTTTATCCATGACCACAACATACTTTGAATCCAACTCAAAGACCACCTTAGTTGAACCAAGGTCAATTGCCCATTGAGTAACATATAAGGGGTCTAGGGCTTCCCCTTCATGCGCCTGGAGTTTAGGAGAGTGCCTATAAGATTTAACTTTGAAGAAATATCATCTCTCATCACGTAAATTGAGACCATTATCGATTGTCATTTCACTAAGGCTTCGTGCAACCTACAAAAATTAAGGCTCAATGTACTCCCAATAATTTTTCTCGACTTTATTTGCTTAAACTAATTAATAATTTAAAAAGAAAAACCGCGTCCGATTAGTAACACCAAACAAGGTATTTGAGAATAGGAAGTGTTCACAGGTTACCCAGGCCACAATAGTTCCAACTTAAGATGCTCAGGGGTCCTAACAGGTCTGGGTACCAGTCTCTGGCCACTAGATGATCGACATGCGATTGATCCTTCATAATGTGATACCGAACTGGTTTGTCTGTAAGAAACCTCCCCACCAAACATAGATGAAACTCCTCTGTGAAAGAGTGGATCTGTTTCATGTCTAATGTCAGCCCCTCTTCCTCAAGAGACAAACCTTGCATCATCTCCTCAGTGGTTTACTTTTGAAGTCAATGTTTGAAAGACGATGCAACTTTAAATTTACCATAATGATAACATGTACTGGTCTTAGTTACTTGCTACTATATGTGAAAATCATAGATAGATTTTTTTGTGTTGGAAATAATGTTTTAATATTTTTGAGTATTGATATGTTGGAAAAAAATAGTTCCGTTAATATTATCTTTGTAGCGATAAAATAAAAAAATTGAATTTGGGTGATGAAAATATTTACTCTTCCCCTCAATATTTTTACAACTTCTATCTTTATATTTTTAATTTTTTTTCTTTTAATTATGCTAATATTTCACTTAATGTTCATGATTTCTAAATTTTTAAATATTTAATCTTATCATCCAATTCGAACCAATCCAATATTAAGGGAGCCATCAAATTTTTATAAAATCAAACCAAACCAAATCATATAAATTTTAATTGATAACTTGGACTTCAATTGTGCCTCAACCAACACCAACCTGAGTACCTGACCGTGTCCACTCCTACAAACCGGAATAGCTTTTACCCTAAAACTGAGTTAGAAGTGATTATATAATTTTTACATTAAATTTAAAAAAAATCAATTACATTTTACTATATTTTTAAATATAAAACTAGTGTAATAACCCGTGCCTTAGGCACAGGCATGGGTATCAAGTATACAATATTTATTTTTGAATTTTTTATGGTGTTTTCTATTATTTTTATGTTTTCTAACTTTTTTCTACCAAAAGTTTTAGAAAAGTAACTTCAATAGATATGAATATCAACATGTGAATAATTATAAAGTTTTACCTAACTAATATAATGTATATATGTCCTATATTATCCTAAGTGTTACAGACATATTTTTTTAATAAATATAAAATTATAGGGATACAAGAAATTTTTTAAATTCAGGATATGGGTGCGGCTTAGATATGTTTAAAAATTTTATTAAAATTTTATATAGACACAATATCGTAAATAATAATTGTTAACTATTTAATATTATATATTATGTATTGTATTAAATAATATTTGTATATTAAATTTATTGGTTCAGGTACCGTTTGTTCGGTTATAATAAATAATAATAATAATAACACAACATGTTTTCAGAAATATTAATAGTAATTATAAATTATAATAATAATAATTATTATTATCATCATCATCATCAACAACAAAAAAATATTTATTTAGTAAGACAATTTGCTTTGTACGTCACTGTCCATTATCTAGAGTAGGTAAACAAAAAAAAAGTGCACTATCTATCTAGAGTCTTCTGTCATGTCTTGTCTCATCCGCCGTTTCTTTCAAAGAAAAGTATTTATTTTGAAAAAGAAGAAGAAAAAGAAACAGAGAATCAGAAGCAGTATAAAAAAATCAAAACAATAGAAATAGAAGGCGAACGTTGCCAAACAATATAAAAAGTACCTGAAACGGTAATAGAAAAATGAGAACAAAAACAATAAAAAAACCATAAATTAAGAGAAGAGGAAAACATAATATCATCTGAACTTGTAAAAAAATGAGTGTGTTTTAAATTTAAAAATTTTTATTGCTATTTTACAATCACAAAAAATTTAAAAAGAGCGAGCATCAAAACAATAGAATTTTAATTTTTAAAGTAATAAATTAATAATAATCTATATTATTAATTTTGAATTTTTTTAAATTCATTCAGTAAATACTTATCATTTCAATGTTTAAATTTAGATCTGAAATGAATATTGTTCAAACTTAAATTGAATGGTTGGAACATTTATATTATTTACGTTTAATGTTCAAATTTTTTAAATTTATTGTGAATAATTATTAAGATAATGACATGTGATATAATTCTTTTATATAAATAGTATTATAAACATAGATATAGATATATTAAAATTCACAATTAAACATCATAAAATTCAAAATTGAAATATCCTCTAGAATTAAATTCAAAATCTTATTTTATACAAATAAAAAAACAGATAATAGATTAATTTAATTTAAATAGACTTTGTTTTAATAATCAAACTGGAATGAATGTTGCGTAGACACCTAGCAAAACAGCATGTAACAAATTATTTTTTTATATAATAATAATAATAATAATAATAATAATAATAATAATATAAATTTAGTATTATAATAGATAAATAATAGAATATAGATAATAGAAAAATAACAGATATTTTGACATTGAATATTTAAAATATAGTTTAACTTTAGTAAAATAAATTTGTTATGGATGAATGTGAGAGTCACACTTGACATTATGAAAAACCTTTTTGTGCATGTGAAATTCATCTATAATTTATAATTTATATTTTATAATTTGTAATAATATAATAATAGATAGATAGATAATAGATGATAGTAATATTAAAAATAGAAAATAAAAACAAATTTGGGTGATATTGTCATAATCAAAATTTTAAATATTTTTTAAATAAAAAACACTCTAATTCATTCTATGTAAAATTTCACCTAATTCAATTTTATGAATAAAAAATAAATATTGGTAAAATTTTATCTCCTAATTTAAAAAGAGAAAATGATGAATGTTGAGCAACTTATGCATGTTCACTACAGATTGGTTTTTCAATCAATCATCATTTCATTTTGGAATAGGAAGGAAATGACAAAAATAGTTTATAGGGTCACAGAGATTTTTAATGTTTCTTGATTTCGAACGAAATTTTCACATTAAACAAAGACCAAGAAAATATAAAAACCACGAAATATTCATAAGGATTAAAAAAATATGCATCCCAGAAAACTAACAATTTACACAATAAAAAACCATTAAAAATGGCAAGTATAATTCATCACACAACAACGGAAAAACAAAATCAACACAAAATATTAAACAAAATAAACCTAAGAGTCATTCTTTTTTTTTGTGGAACCTAAAAATCAATCTCAACCATAGTATTGTACATCAAATCAATTTCACGCCATAAGAATTATATATCCAAAATAATATCAAATATTGATTTAAAACAACTATCTTTCTCTGAAGCAAATCCCATGAAAAATAATAAGGCTTACCTTGTTATCTATACCTCCAACAAAAAAAAGAACATCTGAAACAAAAATAAATAAATGAGCGAGAGAAATAGAGAAATAAAAAAGAATAAAAAAAGAATAAGAGAAGAAGAGTTGAAGAGAGCAAAACTATAATAAAAAATACGTGTAAGAGAAAGAAAAGTTGAAGAGTTGAAAGAGATGGAGAAAAAGTGTAAAAGAATTGATAGAGGAGGAAAGAAAACATATGAATTATTGAGATAATAAAATTAATGGGTGTAGAGAAAACATACATAAGAATATGCTCTAAAAATAAACTAACCTAATTTGAAATTTGAAAGTTAAAATATATTGTGAATGAATTTGGTGGTGACACGTGACATAACAAACTTAGAATAGATAGAAGATAATAGATTTGTTTTAAATATATTAATTAATATATTAAATTAATTTAAATAGATTTTATTTTAATTTTTAAGCTGAAATGAATGTGGTCTTGTCACGTGGCATAACTTAAAGTAACAAAATCTTCTTTTATAATTGATATATAATTGATTGATTGATTGATTGATAATTGATAATTGATTGATTTCAAAATAACTTTAAAAAACATATATATTAAATTTCGAATAGAAGGGTTGATAACTATTTTATATTTTAAAAACAAATTTTGAAATCAATTATATATGTATAAAAGATGGTTTTGTTATATTTGGTTATGTCACGTGTCACCCTCACAGTTATGTCAATTATTTTATTAAAACAAAATCTATTTTTAAAACGAATCAGTTATTATCTTTTTTTAAACTCAAAATCAATTTGAATCAGTTATTACTTTAAAACGAATTATTATTATTATTATTATTATTATTATTATTATTATTATTATTTATAATTACTAGTATTATTTCTGAAAACATATTGTGTTATTATTATTATTATTATTATTATTATTATTTATTATAACTGAACAAATGGTACCTGAACCAATAAATTTAATATACAAATATTATTTAATACATTACATAATATATAATATTAAATGTTTAAAAATTATTATTTACAATATTGTGTGTAATACGTGTCTATATAAAAATTTTAATAAAATTTTTAAACATATCTAGGCCGCACCCGCATCCTGAATTTAAAAAATTTCCCGTATCCCTATAATTTTATATTTAGTAAAAAAAATATGTCTATAACATTTAGGATAATATAAGACATATATACATTATATTATTTAGATAAAACTATATAATTATTCACATCTTGATATTCATATCTATTGAAGTTACTTTTCTAAAACTTTTGGTAGAAAAAAGTTATAAAACACAAAAATATTAAAACACACCATAAAAAATTAAAAAATAAATACTGTATGGTCGATACCAGTGCCCGTGCCTTAGGCACGCGTTATTACACTAGTAACTTTAAAAAATACAAATATTAAATTTTGAATAGAAGGACTGTTAATAATTTTTTAGATTTAAAATTTTTATTGATTTCAAATTTATTTGAATATAAAAACTTGTTTAAATTAAAATATTTTGAATGATTTAAGTGGTGACGCATGACATGAAAACTGCTAATATAATTAATAGATTAAATAATTAATATCTAAGATTTAAAATTTAAAAGTAGGAATAGGTTAGTTGAAAATTGAAAACCTTATTTTATAATAGATAATAGATAATTGATTTCAATTTTAATTATATCTATCAAATTTTTTTTAATCGTTTTAATTTATTTTAAAAATAATAAATTAATCTATTTGTTTCAATTTAAATGAAAGTATTTCTATTTATTTTAAAATTTCTAAACTAACTAAAAAATTGTTTTAATTTATTTTAAAAATATTAAATTCTTCTACATGTTTAAATTTAAAATAAAATATTGCGCAAAATAATTAAAAAATAAAAAATCGTATTAATAAAAAATCAAAAAATTTGCACAAAACAAGACAAATTTTTCTTTTGGTGCAAACTGAGTTTGGGAGGCTCCAAAAAGCTACCCAAAGACGCACATAATCAAACTCATTACACAGGTTTCGATAATGTGACAAAATTTCAAGGTGAAAACTTCGATACCCTAGGGTTTTATTGGGTATGGTACCCAGTGGCCAATCATTTAACGCCACATCATTTTTTTAATTTTGTTTGAAGTGAAATTAAATTCTTAACTTTCATATTGGTTAATGTGAGGGTTTAGGAGAATTTCCTTAAAAAAATTCTATATTTATTAATATATTTTCATTTTTTTAAAGAGTCTATTTATTCTATTCTCTACTTCTGTTATTTGGATTTCTGCTTAAATAATATTCTAATGCTTATATAAGCTATTTTTTTTTGTTACCTTTATATAAGTTGTTTAATTTAATTTTATTCCTAACTTATTTTTCTTTTCTTATTTCATCACAGTAATAAAATTATATTTTTATCAATTTCTTCTATTATTTTACTAAATTCTTTATACACGATTTCAATTCCTTTTGATATTTCAATTTATTCATTTAGAGTTCATTTTATAGGATTTATTTGTTTTATTATTTATAATTTATGTTTGAATTATGATTTTTTGTTTTTATTGAAATTATTTTTGTCCTTTTCACAGATGGGTATCGGTACCCACCTTTCTTCGTGGGTAACGAAGAATTTACCAAATTTCAAACTTACCCTGCTTCACTTGTTTCTTGATCACATAACTGATTCCATTAATAAATACTCTCTCCGTTATTGATATTTTAGAATTTAAATGTCTAATTAATGTTTTTATCAAGAGAGAAGTTAGAAATCTGTAACACTACATATATACACTAAAATCTCAGCGCACTAACCATTGACATCAATAGCTTAAGAATGGGGTGCTTAACTTTGAAAAGAGAAAACAAAAAGGTACGTAAAAACTATAACCCTCGATTTATTAACATTAACAATACCTTATGATCATTAGAAAGAATCCTTCTGAGAAACTAATGCTATTATCCTTCCTAAGCTACAAAAATACAAATGCAAAGGCAAAGTCACGGGGTCCATAATTCTGAAGCTGACAATTAATAAATACGACATCCCTAACGTACATCTCCCTGTGACTGTGACCTTGAAGTCCAAGCCAACCACCTCGAAACCACTCCCTCACGTCGCCGCTCTTGTTCTTCTCCACCACCACCACCACCACCATGCTCTCTTTCCCTCCCTCTCCCCCTACTCAAAATCCTCCTCATTCCCGTCATTGCGGACACACTCCTCATATTCCCCACACCTCTCCCACTCCCACTCCCACCTCCAACACCAAAACCATTCTCCATCTCGTCATCCACAACATTTCGGTAATTACGCTCCACCACTGTTCTCCTTCCCCCACGATCAGCGTTATTATTATTTCGTTGTGAAGACGAACCATCGCTTATGATCTTATCAGAGGTTAAGTAAAGCAAATCAGACGTCTCAAAATCGCTCCATCGTTGGTGGACCCCACGAGACGGGGACACAATAATACGGTGCTCTAACCTGTGCTCCGCACTCTTCCTATTAGCACTATCCAAAGACCTCCTAAATGACGATGTTGAACTTGAACTATCCTCCCCTTGCGCCTGCAAAACAATCTCTAACAACCCGCTCTCCCTCTCTCCCGCCGAAGACACTCTTCGGGAGGAACCTACATTTCCTGGTTGCAACGCATTGTCGTTGCTAATATTATTAACTCTTCCCCTTTCGATGTCGACGTCCGACGACGACGCTTCTTCCTCCGCGTTTTGTCGCTCCTCCACTTGAACGACGTCGTCGGTGTCAACCTTGTCTCGACAAAGCGGGCACGTGGAATGCTCATCGAGCCACGTGTCAACACATTCCACGTGGAACGCGTGTTTGCATTTTGGTAACAACCTGAGAACCTCAGGGTCCTCGAACCCGTTGAGACAAACTGCGCATTCGAGTCCGTGTTTTTGTCCCCTCAACGACCCGAACCTGAAAACCGGAAGCGATTCCACCACCTCACGTTCGATACCAGAGTTTTTCCTCTCTTGCAAACGGGCATCCCCATTGAGATTCGCGTTATTATTCGCAACGAATGTGTTTCCGCTATTGCAGTGTTTGATGTAGAGAAGGAGGAGGAAGGTGAGGGAAAATGTGGTGGTTAAAACGCCAACTATCACTGCCGTGCTAGGTTTGAAAGCCACAGATTTCCTCACATGGTGACCGGAACTTCCGGTTGATGGTGTCGGTGGTGATGCCGTGGTGGCACCGTTGTCGTCTTCGAGACCGGGGATTCCTCCGCTTTCTTTTGAATCATGATCTTCGGCGCTTGCGATTAGAATGAGTGTGGTGACGGTGACGATGATGGGGAAGAAAGGTGAAAATGTGACGCTGAATGGGTTGAGAGAAGCTGCACCACCCATGTCATTTGTTTTCTGTTTTTGGTGTTTGACATTGGAACAATAGAGAGATGAGGGAGGCAAAGTTGTTGTTAGGAACGAGTATTTTTTATCATGTGGACGCGGATACCGTCTATATTGGGAGATATTCTATGGTAGGAATTCACATGAAAAATGTGCACATGCCAACAGTAAGAAGCATGACAAGTACCAATAACTTCTGACTTTAATGAATAGCTATTACATATCGCTTCTACAATGTTAATCTACAAATAGATAGATTTTAATTAATATACATCACATTAAAAAAACAGTTTACTATGCATTGCTGAATTTATCTTCCTATAACGTTTAAATTTATCTTCTCATACCGCATAAAAGCATTATTTGTAATACCCGATTTTCGCAAGTGTATTTATTTGTTGTCATATCTATGGATGATATTATTGTTACTATTATTACTATTATTATCGTTAATAATGTTTTTATTATTATCATTATAATTAATAACATGTTTGTATACATTATTACTGTATTTTATAAGTATCTATAATATTTTTAAGTGACAATGTACGTGTCTATAGTTTTTTAGTATTATTAAAAGTGTGTTGTTTTAATAAACAAAAATGATATTTGGACATCACTTTTGGCGACACCCCACTTGACACTGTATTTTGCCCTTTTTTTTTGAAAAAATATTATTTGGTGAAAAAGTTATTAAAGTCATGAATCACATGTGGTTAACAGAGTTAATATAAGTGGTTAATACAGTACTGAAAGTGATTAATGGGTATAACTTGTGGTATCAGAATAACCTATTAACCAGTTAGTGAACTGAATTAACTACTTATTTGTAATGCATTAACCACTTCTAATATTGTATTGATAATGATACTTGGTTAACCAAATTGATATTACTGATTAACACAGTGGTTAATGCAGTTCATGTTAGTGGTTAATGCAGTTTACTAACTGGTTAATGTACTACTCTGATGCTAATTTGTCAAACTGCACTCATTGACCACTTTTAATACTGTATTAACCACTAATATCAATTCTGTTAACCACTTATATCAGTGAGTTGCACTTATCCTCATTAACCACTTCTAATATTGTATTAACCACTTTCAATATTTCATTAACCAGTAATATCAACCTTGTTAACTAGTAATATCAACTATGTTAACCACTAATGTTAGAATAGCCTATTAACCAATTAGTGAACTATATTAACCACTTATTTATATCGCGTTAACCACTTTTATAATAATTTTTTTAAAAAAAAAATTTTTTAAAAAAAAAATTTGAAAAAAAAAATGTCCGTACATGTACGAACATACAGCCCATACACGTACGGACGTAGGTGTCGCGTACAGTGTTGCTAAATATGGTGTTCATTTAGAGCAACCGTTTAATAAAAGGTGATTATCTATATGTGTGTGTGTATTATTTATATTAATTGTGCTTATAATAATGTGTAATTAATTGTAATGATATATAACTGTGCATAATTATATTTATATTAATATTTGATCATTTACATTAATGCATGACTTAATTATATTGATAGAGGATTATCTGCACTTACAATTATATCATGTTTATCGTGATAAGAAAATATTAATATTAAATTGTAATCCCAATTGTATTATTATATATGATTTATTTCTATAAATATCAGATTATCTATATTGATATGTTTTTTTTTCCGAAAAGCTATCTATATTGATATTGGATTAATTATATTTATATTTATATTTATATGGTGTTTATAATAGGATAAAATCAATTATGTTGTTATATGATTATATATTGATCTGCGATTATACTTGCATATTTATACAGGTATATATATACTCTAATAAGTAATACTCTTTTCATCCTATTATAAGTGTCATATTTGTTAAAAAAAAAAAAAATTAGTCCCAAAATATATGTCATGTTAGATTTTCAATGTAATATTAATTACTTTTTTCCAGTTTTACCCTCAAATTGATAATGAGTGCATCACTCCCAAGTCATTATACTCTATTATGCATTTATGGCAATTGTTAATACCCAATGGTTAATAAGAATAATTTTGTAAAATTGTTATACTCTTTTATTCATTTATAGCTAAGTGAAACTTCTTAATGTGACACTAATAATGGAACTGGGGGAGTATATGACTACTGTGTGTGATTTGATACGTCAATACATGATCTTGTATAATAATAGTTGATTCTGTATGTTAATTGGAGATATATGATCAGGTGTATTTATTTATATTATTAATTAGATTGCCTGTATTACTGTGTGATCTTATCTAAATAGATCAATGATTAATTATAGTAATATGTGAGTATGCAATCTTTGTGTGTCATAATACATGATTTTCTACGTCAATATGCGATTCTATGCTTAATAAGAATATTAATTATATGCTTTTTATTTAATTATGATAATTAGTTAAGTATGTGTTTGGATGCATATTAGAGTATTTAAGTACCAATTACGTAAGCACTTGTCTAGATCTTGCTCTATTCGTGTGTCTAGTTCAATTTAGTCATCGTATTCTTCATTTTCAACCCCATTTAAAGACTCAATTGGAATCAGTGTCTTCATGAAAGTTGTAGTTTTACATCTTATCTTTCAATTGGCTTTGATTTGACTCAATTTCAATACTTACAACTCTGGATATACTATCCGGAGTCAATGCAGTGCAAAAGGTAGAATTGGAAATACTTGAGTTAACTTCAAATAGATTTTACACAATGTTATAGTCTGTTTTAGGAAACAATTATGAAATGGGATTTTGTAGGAAATTCGCTTTGCTTTCAAAATATGTAAAGAATGCCCCAATCGGACACTCGTAGCTCATGTTACGGCTAAAATAGTAACGTAGGGCACTTGAAACAGGAACGTCCGGTGCCTTGCTTTGGTCTCTAGCATGCGCAGGGGGCTGGTGGGCACAAGACGCCCCGTGTCAAATGACAATTGTGTGTTTTTAGTCTGTTTTTTACGTTTTTGACATGTTGGACTTGACCCATATGACTCAATTCGACCCTCTTTAGTACGTTTCAACTTATTGTAAAACCCCCTGTCTCACACTCTCTTGATTATCTATAAGTTCTCCTAGAACCGTAAGTGCCTATTTTTCGTTCTTCACCATTTTTGCTTTGTTCTCGGTTCGATTCGTCGTCGTTCACTGTTGCTGCTTATAATTCGAAAGGAGCATTCTCATCTTTATTCCATTTCCGTTCTTAGAGATTTAAGACCCAAAGGTAAACCATACCTTAATTCTCTTTCATCTTCCTTCTTGGATTTTATGAGTTGATGCTCATTGCGTGTTCTACAATGTTTACCTAGTTTTGGAAGGAAGGGAGCTGTCGAAGAAAGATTGGGTTGGAGTCTCTTAACCCTTTAGGATCTGCAATCATCAATCGTGGTATAGGAGTGGACGAGAGGGTATTGTGGAATCGATTGACATGATTAGGGTGTTTCTTGACCTTTATGTCTCGCGATATGAATTAATTAATAATGTACCATTGTAGGAGCAATGGAAAAATATATGTTGTTTGGCGATTATAATCCCTATAGGAGTAGTGAGTTGTGTAATTATGATATGACATAATGTTATTCAATAATCCATGTATGCTAAGTTTTTGTTATTGTGTCTCTTTGAGCATGCTAACGTTTCTATTGCTGAAATATGTGTTTGACTTGCTTATATGGATTAGTTACAGGTTTAAATGTGACAATATGTCAATTCGATGTGAATACTTGAAGCATGTTGTTGTTCTTTATTTGAGACATTGAATGGTTGTTGTCATAAGTCTTGGTTTGATCGTTTTGCAATTATGCAGAAATTGTGATTTGTTGTTACTATGGCTTTTACCTAATTAGTACCTTATTATGTCCCTTTGTTTAGGTCGACATGGTTCTTAATGAATTCGTGACTATTGGTTGGTGATTGGGGAGTTTGCTCTAGAACAAGAAAGGTAAAAGTAGAATTATGCAGAAATTGGATTAGGTTCATGTTTTTGCTTTGGATCTTGGATTATTGACAAAGACCCTATATTTGGTTAGCTTTATAATAACTTCAATAAGTACATGATTTGGTAGATGTTAGAAGATGTGTCACAAGTAATTGGAGGGACTAAAGTAGTTATGCATAATTTCGAGGTTTCGAGAACCCTTTGATTGGATAGTAACAAGCTTAAGCTCTTAATCATAATTGTATAATTCATGGAAGGTAGTCATTGGTAAAAACACTTGTAAGCCTTGATTCATAGCATATTAGGAGTATATTTGGAGGGACTAAAGTAGTTATGCATAATTTCGAGGTTTCGAGAACCCTTTGATTGGATAGTAACAAGCTTAAGCTCTTAATCATAATTGTATAATTCATGGAAGGTAGTCATTGGTAAAACAACTTGTAAGCCTTGATTCATAGCATATTAGGAGTATTTCGAAGCGTTCCTCAGGTACCAAAACTGTCCGAAAGGAATTTTGGTCAGGAATTTCAGAATCGGGGCGCAGGGCGCCTACACTGTGAGCGCCTGGCGCTAACCTTTTCTGTAGCAGGGCGCAAGGCGCCTACTGTCTGCACAGGGCACCTACTGGGCAGCCCTTTTCCGTCTGTTCTTTGTGTAGATGACTCGATAGAGACCAAAAGTGAGATGTACTCGATGGATTAGTAATGTTTAAAGTTGCAAATCAGATTTAATGATGTGGATTAGTAGAAGTATCTTAGGAGTTGACCTCGATGGTTTTAAGCCTTAAAGTATGCAATACTAGCATGGTTAATGAGCAAGATAGTGCTAGAATGCGTAGTGACTTAGAATACCAATTAGGACTGAATGTCCCGACTTCGTTAGAGTCTTAGAGCCTGAAGTCCAAAATCGAATTAGTTAGTAATAACAAGGAAAGATTGTGCTTGATAAGTTGCTAAGTAACTTGGTGATCATGCCTTGTTACGAAACATTGATCGGACTATTTCCAAGTTGGGGAAAACTTGTCGACGTACTGACATTGAAGTACTTGTAATACCCTTAGATGTCACATCAACTTAAACCTTAATTAGTTAACTTAATCATAAATTTAACGTGATAAAATACAGATAATTAAAAAACTTATAATATAAACATTATTATACATCAAATTAATAAAGTTTGCACAAAACATCAGAGGATGGGCTGAGGTAATAACCTCTAACACATGAAGTATAACAAACTCCCCTACATCTATAACCAAGTAAATTGATGGCCATGATACCACATTAAGGAGAATAAACGGATATCTCTGCATGTTTTTCTTGAACGTAAACACAAGAAGAGGGTTGAATTGTGTTGAAAACTTTTTTATAACTTATGACTAAAATCAAGTTCTTTTAAAAAACCTTTTAACACCGGATGCAAGGAAATACCGGAAGCTGAAAAATAGTTCGTGAAAACTTGTTTTTCTCGTAAAGTAAAAGGTAAATAAAAAGCAATAGAGAAGAAGTAGACACAGAGATTTATACTACTTCACCACCAACTTGTAGCTACGTCTAGTCCCTTCGTTCCTGAAGGATTTTTTCACTATAATCTCACTGATTACAAAAACACTTAAGAGTATTCTACTGTCACAAACTTGACAATACTCTTAACTTCTCAAAACGACTCAGTACGTTCGAGCCTTTGAGGAATCAGCCTATTACAAGGCTATACAAGTCTTACAAGAATGATTTGAGTACAGAGAAATAACTCTCAACACGAGAATATAAAAAATTTAAGCACAAAATAGATAACTTTCTAAAAGAAAGAATAAAACGCTGAAAAATTGTTCACTGTCTGGTTCGCAGAGTGCTTGGCACAAAATTCTTGATTGCTCACTTGATTATAATTTTGTAACCTTCTTTAATGGTTGAGTTGGAGTATTTATAGGCAGTTTTTAATGTTACCGTTGTGAGGTAAATCAGCTCTAATTATTGATTGAGGTAATTGAGGAAAATATTAGCAATTCCCTTTACATGAGAATATTCGAATAGTACACCTTTATTACCGTTTGTACTATTTTATTTTCCAATCATTTGCAGCCTGGCACAATTTGAAAAGTGTACGAACTTTGTCCTTTAGCTAAAGACGCCACCTTTAATTCCTCGTACTATCAAATTGAGCGCAAAAGAATATTTGAATTTACTGTAGAGATACGCTGAGACAGAGAGCAGAAAATCAAGCGTGCTTCACACGTGCTTTACTAATGAACTAGATGTTCAGTAAGTTTTATCAGATGCTGTCACAAGTAGTGAAAACCGGAAGCTCGCTGTGACCAATAACCAGACACAAGGGTAGAACCGGATGCAAACTAGCTTTTAGCGCACTAGTCTTCTTGTAAACTTCTTCTTCTTGCTTGAGTGATTTTTCAAAATATAGACATATTAAATTCTATACACTTCAAGACTTATCAGAAGGTAAATTATTCTCACATAGATACTTTGTTATCATCAAAATTATTGAGGGTCTAAACTTGTCAAGCGTTTAGGTTTCAACAATCTCTCCCTTTTTTATGATGACAAATATCTATGGTTACTGAACAATTTATTTTAGAAAATAACTTCAAGGGTCTCCCCCTGGGTTCAACAGTCAGTACAAACATTTATTTTCTAAAATATTTGGCTAAGTATCAGAGTATAGGCTAGCCAGTACATAGCAATATTTTATCGGAGTACGATAGAGTAGCAGATGCTTAATTAATCAGATGCTCAAAATGATTTCTAATGGATGATACATGTTATGCGTGCTACCTTAGCATTCATCAATCCTTTACCTTTTACTCCCCCTTTTGTCATCAGACAAAAAGACTGGAAACAATTACAGTCAAAACTATAAGCAAAAGTCGTGAGAAAACTTTGAGGCTAAAGAGAACTCATCGTATTAATAACAGAAGCAATAGCAAAACACAAATAACAAGAGCTTTTCAAAGAAAGAAAAAAATTAAGAAGGTGGTGGATTGTCTAGGCATTGCATCAGGCTAAGAACAATGTTCTCAAGACATTCCACTTTCTCAGAAGATTCCAAAAACTTGAGAAATTGAGAACGTGAGATGACAACAGGTTCATCATCTGAAGCAGATGCAGATGCAAAGGTAGAGACAGAGGCTTGGAGTGGAGGAGCTTCTTCCTTAATCCATTCAGTAGGAACAAAAGCTGAAGCAGGTCTAGGCCAAGAGATAGCCCTTTGCCATCTCTGAACGGGCATCTTTATATGCTCTAGGAGAATTCCCTGAGCCAGTTGTATTTGTTTCTGCTTCTTCTCTTGAGTAGCCAGGTAGAAGTTATCATTTGGTAAACACCATTTGATAAGCCTTCCCAGCTTCTTCTGCTCAAAGACTAGATGCATATTCTCTTCAATTTCCAGGTCAGCAAGGTCAAGAAGTCCTATTCTTTGCTCTTCTTTTACCTTGAGAGAGGAATCCACAATCTAATCAAACAAAGACAACTTAGCTTTTGAAGAACGCACCTTCAGCTCAGCTTCAGCTTCAGCAAGGCAGATGCTAATGATTTCTTATTCCAGATTAAAGCATCTCCTTTGATCCTTCTTCTCTTTTTCTGCCATCAGGATGCTATCAAGCCAGTCCAAATGAGCTTTCTCCAACCAGTTGAGAGCCATAATTTCTCATTTGAAAGCAGCTTCTTCTTCCTAGAGGATATCTTCTTGCTCTTGTTCTCTTCTTTTCCTTTCTTTGAGGGTCATGGGCCTTCGTACAACACATTGCAGCATATCATCAAAGTGTTGAATGGCAAGGTTAGAATCCCAGTCATATCTGACAGTGCCAGCAACTTCATTCTCTGCCTTCTCTGCTTCTGACAAGCCACAGGATCCAGCGCTCAAGGAATCTACTTTGACTTTATGGAAGTAAAAGTCCTTGGCTTGTGCTTCAGTCCTATCCTCAACAGGCATATCAAAAAGGTATTTGACCTTGCATTTCTTGGATGCCTTTTCCCAAAGGTTAGGAGTCAGCATTTGTGGGTACCGTTGATGGACTTTGGTCTTCCTTTTCTCAGGGATGAGCCATGGCAGCCATCTTTGCCTATGAGGCATAATTTTGACTGTAGCCGAAGAAGGGTCTCTGTGGAGCAGGACCAACTCATACCTCTCCATCTCTAGACATTAAAGCAAGAATGCTCTTTCATCATCTGTTATCCATCGTCCGTATTCCTCCAATGTTAGAGGCTCATGTTGAAGTAGAGAGCGGGGAAGCTCAAAGGAGAGGGAAAGAATTCCTCGGTTCTGAGGAGGCCTGAGTCTTCCTCCAAAGTGCATTTTCAGAAATTTATGATACATAGAAGGATGATCATAGGCAGAATAATATTCTTCTTCTCTGACAGGGACAGGTCGTGATGGCCTGAATTTGCATCTAGAGGGGCCAAAACGGGTGGTGTCTGTGGAGGAGGTTGTGGATGATTGTGCAGAGGCAAGCGTGGAGTCTCTATGAGAGGTGGGGAAACAGTATAGTTGATTGAAAGGGTGAGAGAGATGAGGCAATTTCTGAGATGAGTGAGGAAATGGAGTGGGATTGGATTGTGGTTTGTATATGGTGTAGGCTTGAGAGGCGGTGGGTGAGGAAGTAGTGATGGTTGGTCTGTGTGTCCTATTTACTACATATCAGGAGGTACCTAATGGAGTAGCAAAAGGTTTAATGGTGTGTGGGTGAGATGCAGGAATGGTTTGGGGTAGGATAGAAGCGGAAGTAAGGATTGTTTTGGATTTTGGTTTGGTGAGGCCACTAGAAGGTGGAGGTGGTTTGGACTTGGTGGGAATTTGTGGAGGCTTTGCTTGTGGTAGTTTGGTAGTTGGGGCAGGAGAAGGTGAGACAAAGGAGAAGCAATGATAGGATCATCTCTATCATAGACAGTTACAAAAGTATCAGAAGTAAAGTCAAGTACCTGTGGCTTAACATGGGCCTCGACAAGCCTTCTTCGCTTCCGTTGAACCACTACAGGAGGTGGTACAGGTGCAAGTCTCTGCAGACCAGAGGCAGAACTATCCAGGGCAGCTTCTGCTTTCTTTTTCTCAAGGATCTTCCTAATGGGTGCCTTGTCATCTTCATAATCAGGGTCAGGTACTGCTATGAGAGCAGGTTACACCTTCTGTACCTTGCTTCTGGTCGATATGACCAGATGCTCAGCAGGTCTTTTAGCACTAGATGCTATGCTCCTAGTTGAGCTTCTGGTGGCTTTCCTTTGAGGAGCAGGTTCAACGACCTGTGTAGATGCTTCCTCAGTAGCATTTTCATCTTCTCCCTGGTCTTCTTGATCATTTCAGAGGTGCACAAGCCCATCCTGACTAGTCTTGCTTTCCCAAAGACAACCCCAGTACCGTTAGCATTTTTGCCAAAGTATTTTTCCTTTTTAGCAACATCCAACTGCTCCAATTTCTCAATAATCTTTTGTTTCCTCATCAGTTCAGAGAGGAGAACACCATAAGGAATGGTGTTGTTGATGTTCTTATCCACAGCAGGGCCAAGTCTTGAAGTCCCAACAACATTCTTCAAGGTGTTCATCAACAACCTTGGAAGATTAATGACTGTACCAGCAAAATAGTGCCTCATGATAAACTTCTATTCACGATTCATAATGTCAGACGAATCGACCTTCAGAATCGCGCACATGGAAATGAGTTTATGAAGAACCCTGAAGTGATTCTTCAAGTAAACAGCATTCAAAGGCTTTCCCGAAGCCTTAAGTGCACTGTAGTTCTCAAATAGAGCTTCATCCACAGCTTGTAGACCACCAAATTGCGTCTCCCAGCCTTCAGAGATAATTAACCCTTCATCTGGGCACCTTATGAGGTCAGTAATGATCTTAGAAGTGACAACCAACTCGAACCCAGCAATGTAGCCCTTGATGGTGCTTCCAGTGTAAGCCCTAATGGTACCCTAGAATTCCTTCACAACATTAATGAGAGCTTGCTTCTCCTCCCATTGAAAGTATTCTCTCCAGCCCATGAGAGTGATGCCTTTTCTGAAATCAAAGTCATACTTTGCTAGATAGTCGAGGTCAACCCTGTGCTCTATAAGCACCTTGCCTTCAGTCATGGTGTTAAAGGCAGCAGTTTTCTCAATAGTCTTGTATACCATTGATGCAGAGTGAACAACTTACGGTGGAAGTTTGAGGGGTTTTGAGAGAGAGGTTTTGCAAACAGAAGGTACAAAAGTAGTGGAGTCGTGGAAAAGTTTAAAAGAGATAGTGGGAAAGTTTTTATAAACCGTATCAATTTTAAAGGAATAAAATAAATCAAAATAAAAATGAAAATAAAATATTCCTTTCATTAAATGTGCCAGTTGCAAAAAAACAGAGGTTACCGCAGTAAAAACTTTATTGAAAACGTAAAATTAATCATGACTTAGTAGGTAAGATTAGACGGTTCAGTTTGAATGCATTTGACACGTGGACAAGAACCAGATGCTGAGTCACATATGAGATGAGGCATAACAGCAGATGCTAAATGATGCGAGATGCATATTAACTAGATGCTAAATTAACCATATACAGGGATGCTATCAGATGCATAATACCACAGGATGCACACAGTGCACCAGATGCTTAGATTGAACACTCACTCATTTATAAGATGAAAATTTAAATTTCTTTTTATAAAATTGAATCTATCTTTAGCAAAGGTTTTGTAAAAATATCAACCCATTGATGGTCTGTATCAACAAATTTTATTTCAAGTACACCCTTTTGAACATAATCTCTTATAAAGTGATGTTTAATCTCAATATGCTTTGCACGTGAATGCAATATGGGATTCTTCGTAAGACATATAGCAGAAATATTATCACAGAAGATAGGAATGTTACTCTCTTTAATAAGATAGTCTTCAAGTTGATATTTCATCCACAAAAGTTGAGAACTGCAATTTGTTGCTGAGATGTATTCAGCTTCTGCAGTTGAAAGTGTTATTGTGCTTTGTCTTTTGCTTGACCAAGACACAAGATTTGCTCCAAGGAATTAGCAGTGTCCACTTGTGCTTTTTATTTCACTACGGTCTCCAGTAAAATCAGCATCATAGAAACCTATTAACTTATAGTCTTTTGATTTCTTATAAAGCAAACCAAGATTAGTAGTTCCTTGTAAATATATAAAAATTCTTTTGACAGCACTCATGTGTGATTCTTTAGGATCATATTGAAACCTAGCACACAGGTAGACACTAAACATAATATCAGGTCTTGAAGCAGTAAGATAGAGAAGTGAAAAAATCATACCTCTATAGAACTTCTGGTCTACTTTCTTACCATTTTCATCTTTGCATAGGACGTAAGTAGGATGCACAGGTGTGCTCATTGGTTTGCAGTCAATCATGTTAAACTTCTTGAGTAATTCTTTGATGTATTTGCTCTGATGGATATAGATACTATCATTGCATTGCTTTATTGAATTCCAAGGGAGAATTTTAATTCTCCCATCACACTCATTTCAAACTCAGCCTGCATCAACTTAGAGAATTCTTTGTAAAGGCTTTCATTAGTAGTACAAAAAAGAATGTCATCGACATATATTTGCACAAGTATAAAGTACTTGATTGAAATTTTTCTAAACAGAGTAGTGTACACCAGTCCTCTTGTAAAACCATTTTCCATTAAAAATGAACTTAGTCTATCATACTAAGCTCTAGGGGCTTGTTTAAGACCATATAATGCCTTTTTAAGTTTAAAGACATGTTCTGAAAATTCAACGTCTTCAAAACCAGGTGGTTGTTTCACTTACACTTCCTCAGTTATGAAACCATTCAAGAAAGCACTTTTGACATCCATTTGATAATGAATTATCTCATAGTGTGTAGCAAAGGAGAGTAAGATGTGAATAGCTTCTAGCCTTGCAACGGGTGCAAGGTTTCATCAACGTTGCCTTATTGATCCTTGGGCAACTAGCGTTGCCTTATTCCTTACCACTTTACCGTCTTCATCGAGCTTGTTGTGAAATACCCATTTAGTACCAATAGTTTTCTTATCTTCTGGTCGTGTAACCAGCTTCCAAACATCATTGCGTTGGAATTGATTCAGTTCCTCTTGCATAGTTAGAATCCAATCTTCATCTTCCAGTGCTTCATCAATCGTCTTAGGTTCCAACTCAGAGAGTAGTGCAAGATCAGTGTGCCCTTTGAAAGAGGATCTTGTTCTCACTTTGTCTCTTAGTTCCCCAATGATTTGATCTTTTGGATGATAGGTTTTGAATTGCTAGTTCCTTCTAGTTTCAACTTCTGTCTGGTTTGAACCCTATGTCTGGTGATCTGCACCATATACTGGTTCTACAGGGTCATTATTTGTTCCTCCAATATCTAAACCTGAAAATATCTCATTTAGCTCTCACAATTAAGTGTCAGGCTTCTTATCATCAAACTTGACATGAATGGATTCTTCCACTGCATAGATTCTTTGTTGTATACTCTAAATGCCTTTGAGCATTCAAAGTATCCCAAAAAGATACATTTGTCAGCTCTGGAATCAAACTTCCCAAGCTGATCCTTAGTATTCAAAATATAATAAGTACATCCAAAGGGGTGAAAACATGAAATGTTGGGTTTTCTACCTTTCCACAGTTCATATGGAGTCTTTTTCAAGATAGGTCTGATGTATATTCTATTCTGAATATAGCAAGATATATTTACTGCTTCTGCCTAAAAATGTTTTGCAATGTCAGCTTCATTGATCATGGTTCTGGCCATCTCTTGGAGAGACCTATTTTTCCTTTCTACAACACTATTTTGTTGTGGTGTTCTAGAAGAGGAGAAATTATGGGAGATACCATTTTCTTCACAAAATTTTTGAAAGCTTTCCTTTTCAAATTCTCCCCCATGATCACTTCTAATTAAAGAAATATAAATTTCCTTTTCATTTTGAACAGTTTTGCATAAAACAGTGAACACCTTTAATGACTCATCCTTATGGGCAAGGAATTTAACTCATGTCCATCTAGTATAGTCGCCTACAATGACTAAGTCATATTTCTTTCCTATCAAAGAGATTGTCCTTGTGGGACCAAAAAGATCAAGACGTAGAAGCTCAAGTGGTCTAGAAGTGCAACAATATTTTTTGAATGAAATGAAGTTTTAACTGTTCTCTTTTTGACATGCCTCACATAGAGTATCAGATTGGTATCGAAGATTTGGTAAGCCTCTAACAAGACGAGTTTGTTTAACTTTGAGATTAATCTCAAGCTGGCATGACCTAATTTTTTGTTCCAAGTCCCTGCTCATCATCGACAGATATAAGACACTTGACATCTTATTTTGCTAAATCTGAAAGGTCAATTTTGTAAATATTGTTTTTCCTCTTTACAGTAAAGAATATAGAGCCATCGTTTTTACATTTTACTATAGCCTTTTTCTGTGAAAATAACGTTATAACTACTGTCACACAATTGACTTATGCTAAGTAGGTTATGCCTTAGACCTTCAACATGGCGTACATTACCAATAGAAGGAAGAGAATTCTTACCAATACGACCAATTCCAGCTATTTTACCTTTTTGGTTTCCACCAAAACCAATAAATTCATCATCTTTAAACTTCAACTCTTGGAACATATGCTTTTCTCCCATCATGTGACGCGAGCATTCACTGTCTAAGTACCAAGACTGGTGTGTTGATTTTGTTGCTAAGCATATCTGCAGTATAGACTATTTTATCTTTAGGTAGCCTAGTCTTCTTGGGTCCTTTCTTGTTAGTTCTTGAAGGATACTTGTTCTTCTTCATTTTGAAAGCAGAGCAACCACTCTTTAAGTGACCATAAGTTTTACAGTATGTGCAAAGCAAGCTTTCACTATGATCGTTGGTGTCATCAGATGTAAAATTTATATTTTGTAAAGTGGGTTCATCTGATTTGTAGTCAAGACCTTAAGTTGTCGTTTTACTGACACCCCAAATCATTGAAGCTTATTTTCTACATGTGACACTTTTAGCAAGAAACTTTTGAAAAGCATTTTCATACTCATTTGATTTGCATTTTGAACTTCCTTCAACTTGTGGGCTTTCAGTCACCAGACGGCGATTTTTAGCTTTCAGCTTCTGTCTTCATTGAGTTTTGTATTTTCATTATTCAAAATTTGAAATTCTTTTGATAGTTTTGAAAATTTCTTTTTCAAAGATTTGTACTCAATGGAGAGGGTAGAAGAATCCTTAAGAATTTCATCAAAGGCATTTTGAAGTTTAGAATAAGAATCATAATTTACCTCTTCAGTTTCTTCTTCAGATTCTGAATCTGTATTTGCCACAAGAGCAACATTTGCTTCTTCTTCATTCTCATTATCTTTAGAGGAAGATGAGTCTAGGTCTTTCCATGTTGCCATGAGACATTTCTCCTTGCCTTTGAAGGTGTTCTTCTTAGGCTTCTCCTTGTTGAGTTGTGGACATTCAGAGTTAAAATGCCTCGGCTTCTTGCATTTATAGCAAATAACTTGACTTTTGTCTTTGTTTTCCTTCTTATCCTTGTAGCCTTTCTTTTGGATTTGTCTCTTGAAGTTTCCTTTCTTCTTCCACATTCTTTGGAGCTTTCTGGATATGAATGAGAGCTCATCGTCTGATTTGTCACTGTCTTCTTCTAAGACTTCATCTTCTGATTCTTCCTCAGCTTGTAGAGCTTTAGAAGAAGTGACTTTGTTTTTGTTTACCTTCAGAGCAATAGACTTGCTCTTTTTCGCAGGTTCTTCTTCATTTAGCTCAAGTTCATGAGCTTTTAAGAAGCTTAGAAGATCTTCAAGACGGAGAGTGCTGAGATCTTTAGCTTCTTGAATTGCAATGACTTTGGGTCTTCATTGCTTGGATAGACTTCTCAGGATATATCTTACATGGTCAGCAGTGGTATAGCTTTTTCCTAGGGCTTTTAACCCATGAACCAGAGTTTGGAATCTTCCAAACATCTTCTCAATGTTTTCATTTTCCTCCATCTTAAATATCTCATATTGGCAAACCAACATGCTACCTTTGGTTTCTCTGACTTGAGCTGAGCCTTCATAAGATAGAACAAGGGAATCCCAGATTTCTGTAACAGTGTCACTTTTACCACATTTCTCATATTCCTTTTCTGACATAGCGCAGATGAGGATGTATCTAGCTTTTTGATTTAGTTGATATTTCTTTTTCTGATCATCATCCCGTTTGTCTCTTGTCAAGACAGTATGATCATCAGCAGCAGGAATAATAAACCTAGTTTCAACCATTTCCCATATCTCTAGATGTTGAGATTCAAAGAAGGTTTTGATCTTATCCTTCCAGTAATCAAAGTTTTCTCCAGTAAATAGAGGATGACGATTCATGTGGCCACCTTCAGTAGACATATTGTCAAAGATAAGATCTTCTCCTCTCACACTGTTAAGTGCTCAACTAAGAGGCCGAGCTCTGGTACCAATTGAACGTGAACACAAGAAGGGGGTTAAATTGTGTTGAAAACTTTTTTATAACTTAAGACTAAAATCAAGTTCTTTTCAAAAACCTTTTAACACCGGATGCAGGGAAATACTAGAAGCTGAAATATAGTTCGTGAAGACTTGTTTTTCTCGTAAAGAAGAAGGTAAATAAAAAGTAATAGAGAAGAAATAAACAAAGAGATTTATACTAGTTCACCACCAAATGGTAGCTACGTCTAGTCCCTTCATTCCTGAAAGATTTTTCACTAAAATCTCACTGATTACAAAAACACTTAAGAGTATTATACTGTCACAAACATGACAATGCTCTTAACTTCTCAAAACGACTCAGTATGTTCGAGCCTTTGAGGAATCAGCCTATTACAAGGCTATATAAGTCTTACAAGAAGGATTTGAGTTCAGAGAAATAACTTTCAACACGAGAGGATAAAAAGATTAAGCACAAGATAGATAACTTTCTAAAAGAAAGAATAAGACGCTGAAAAATTGTTCATTGTCTGGTTCACGGAGTGCGTGGCACATAATTCTTGATTTCTCACTTGATTATAATTCTGTAACCTTCTTCAATGGTAGAGTTAAAGTATTTATAGCCAGTTTTTAATGTTATCATTGTGAGGTAAATCAGCTCCAATCATTGATTGAGGTAAATGAGGAAAATATCAGCAATTCCCTTTACATGAGAATATTCGAATAATACACCTTTAATACCGTTTGTACTATTTTATTTTCCAATCATTTACAGCCTGACATAATTTGAAAAGTGTACAAACTTTGTCCTTTAGCTAAAGAAGTCACCTTTAATTCCTCGGACTATCAAATTGAGCGCAAAAGAATATTTAAATTTACTGTAGAGATACGTTGAGACAGAGAGCAGAAAATCAAGCATGCTTCACACTTAAACTAATGAACCAGATGCATGCTAAGCTTTATTAGATGCTAACTAGCTTTGAGACCGTTCCACGTGTCACAAGCACTGAAAATCGGACGCTCATTATGACCAATAATTAGACGCAAGGGTAGAACCAGATGCAGACTAACTTTTAGCACACTAGTCTTCTTGTAAACTTCTTCTTCTTTCTTAAGTGATTTTCCAAAATACAGACATATTAAATCCTACACATTTCAAGATTTATCATAAGATAAATTGTTCTCACATAGATACTTTGTTATCATCAAAATTATTGAGGGTCTAAACTTGTCAATCGTTTAGGTTCCAACATTTCTCGAGTAGAAATCCATGCCTGAGCATGATCATTGAAGTAATCTACCTTCTTTAGCCATGTCGACCAAGTCAGATACAGGAACGCTGATGGTGCAGCCAATCTCCATATGAAGTTGTGATCCAATAGGATAGACCGAGAAATATATGGATAGAGAAAGAGAAGGGACAAATCTTCGAAACATCATAAAACAGGGATATTAGAATAACAGTTAACAATTTAATGCACACACAAACTATCAATCACAATCGCTTTTAGAGTTCCATTCTAGGATCATAACCTAGTTATAACCTAGCTATATGTCTACATGCATGTTGGCCATGTCTCAATTGCACATTCACTATTCGGAAGGGTCGCTGTCAACATGATCCCTTCCTTACTTTCCAGACTCAAGCTATTCTTCCTTATCGTCAGCCTAAGAAGGTGTCCCTTTCATGCTAGACTGATCACAAACTAGTCTTGCCATAAGCCTTTAATCAATCGTAAGTGCGTCCCCGTCCCCCAGAAGAGTTGCTTCCACCATCCTTTCTTGAGAGTGTCATACAAAAAACCTCGCGCATGGACGTTTTCATTCACGAAATTTAATCAGTGTTTTTTGGAGGGAATCCTTCTAGTCAAGAGGTTCTCTATACATAGAGAGTGATTTTGCTTACCATCCGGAAGAGAGTAGACCTCTTCGAGGAAGAATGGTGTTGAACCTTTCTCACTAGAGAAAGTTAATGTGCAAACTATGTCATGATGCATCCATTCTAATTCACAAGTTCTGACCTATGAGCCTATTATTTAGACCGCACATTCTATAACATCTTATCTCAATTACTACATAATCATTCAATCAATCTCATATCATGTGGTCAAATACTTCACTCATACAAGCCAGACAAGCAACATTTATATCAATGGACCATCAAGCATGAATATCTCAGAGCATATCAATACATAGATCATATCAGAGGCATGCTATATAGATTCTCAATCAACTTAGCATGTTTATCCAAACAATCATGGCATAGAGCACTTAACATATTAATTACAGTATATCAGACCATTCAAGCATAATTAACATATACCATAAGTAATCAATTAAATAACATGTTAATCAATCAATAAGCATGCCAAGTAATAGTAATAAGGGTTTCTCAACACTTAATTCAATCTAGTATCATTCCTAAGGAATGTCCTAGGTTGACTTAAGCATTGTAGTTCTCGGTGGCAAAGGGTTGTGATCCCCTAAGCCGAATTAAATTCTAAAAGCTACTCTTGCCTCTCCGACGTATTAGTCGATTTGCTCCACCTTAGCAAAGCGTGTGAGATGTCCCTCGAGCTTTTCTAATAGCTTGCTGCCCTCCCCAAGGTCAGCCACAAAATCTGTCCGAAATGTACGAGGGTTACGTCAACGAAATCACCAAACTATGTAGTATACGATTACAATGATGAAATCAATTAGCCTCCAAGCTTGAGATACCAAGACCATAGGCTCTGAGATGATTGAGGTGTTTGGAATTAGAAAAAGAGAATAAACTCGCAAATAAAGAAGAACACATGAGTTTATAAAGTTTTGATTCTTCTCTGTACACTTAAAAGTTGGGTTATCCCATGCTTAAGCGTGCCAACATTTAATCATGGGGTTACCCCACGCTCAACTGCAAGGATTGACCCTCGATGATTCAGCGCGTCGTTTGACACGTGTCTACATGTGTCATGTGATCTACATGTTATCTGACAAGTGGCAAACACGCTGCGAATGGAATTCATGCGAGTTGACACATGGTTGAGTGACTCAGAAGCCCAACGTTTAAATGTTAGAAAGGTTACGCTTAAATTTTGGCTCAACGTTTAAACGTTGGCATGCCCACACTTAAGCATGGGGGTCAAAATCCAAGATTCCTTTTTTTTTTTTTGCCCATTTGGGTCAGTTCTAGCCCTATTCTTGTGTTCTAATCAAGTATGAGAGTCCTTACGCATGTGATTAAAGGATAACGTCCAGTCAGTCCAATGATTAGGGTTAAGTCAAGGTTAAGGTTAACTCCAGTGTCGAGCTAGGGTTTTGGAGTCAATTGCTCGTTCGTGCAGATGAGTCAGGGTCTTAGGGTTTAGGGTTCTAGGTTTCGGTTCAATCTTCTTTTCTAGATCATCTAAGCCCTAACCTACGGGTTCCAAATTTACTAAGAAACAAATATGCTATCACCCTAAGATAGACAATTACACTACGAACTAGAGTTCTGAAAACTGGGATGTGACAGTACTCGTTGCTGGTTTAGCGGACTTGCTCCATCTTGGGGGAACCTCATAGACATACTAATGATGTAGTACCTTGATGGTAAAAGTCACGAAAATGTAATCGTCATGTGGTTACAAAGTTAATCACTAAATGTTGTTTGACTTTATGTTTGTTGTATACTCATGCATCATTTTGTGTCGATGTCATGTTTTTGGGGGTAAGCAAATGTCGAGGCAATACGGTGACTTCCACCAAGAGTTTAGCTCAGCCTTGCGGATCAATTTCGATACTGTCAGGGCGTCCCATTAATAAACTGGGTCATCCTGACTAGACATTGTTCGTTCTTATGGATGGTGATGGCACTCCCATTCGCTTATTGTTGCGGCTCAGGCAAGTGCACCAGATCGTAACTCGTAATAATAGTGGGGTATTTTTTAAGACTCCGAATGTCGAACCCACAGAAAATGCGCGAGTACCAATGAAATAAAGAATCTATCCTATTAGGATAACGAAAGTTATACTTAGAGAATAGCAAAAGTTGTCGCGTAATTTAAACAATAATTAAACAAAGTGCAAGAACGGATTAAAAATATTATGGAAGGTCTAGGGGAACCGGGTTCACCAATACTCAATTTCTGAATTGACTAATTAATTAAACGAGATCTATACTCTGATTGATAGCCAATCACTCACTCTAATTTACTATGGCCTTCTTCCTAAATAATTACTCTGGTTGATCCAAGAAGGTAATTAAAGGAAAGAGCATTAAGAACAGGTGAGTTTGTTAATCTAATAACTTAATAGAAACAAGCAATAACCTTGTCCAGCATATAAAGCGAGATCTTTTATTCCTAGAGGTCCGTTAACTAATTGTGGTCCTGTTACATCCAATTAAGCCAACTAACTAAAGGTTAATCAGGCCTTATAGGATTAAGCACACTAGGGATAAAACAATCAATCAAATAAATAAAAACTCATAAAACTTAATTAGATAAATATCAAAAGCATTGTAAAGGATCCCCCATCACCCCTAATGATGGGTTTAGCTACTCATACTCAATGATAATAACATAAACACATTCATAAAACCATAAAAATCCATAATAAGAGAATAAAATCTAAATCGGGACACCATTTCGGTACGACAACGGTCCTTAAGCACGTTCTTCACATCCTCACGGGCTCTGGTATCGAAACAGGTTTGGCACCAAGCTCCAAGGAATTAGGAATCAATAGAATGGCAAGGGAATTGATATAGTACTCTCAAAAAGGGGTCTTAGCTTTAGAATTCGTCAAAAGGTCTTTAGCATAGGCTCATTTATAGCTTGGGATACGGATTAGGTCATCTGGCTTTCAAATCTGAACAATCTAGGATGGGGTACGGCCGTACCGACTATATACACGGTCGTACCGAACTATGCTTGCGACGTTGGCCCGTATTTGTGCGTAAAGCAATCCCTAACATCAACTGTGTACGGTCGTACTGCCTTGGGGATGACCGTATTGAACTTTTTCATCAGTGCCAGGTGGTACTGACCAAGGGGATACGCCCCTACTGATTCTCTGAATTAGGTAGGGCCGTACTAATGTACTGGCAGGCCGTACCACACGTCCTGTGGTGCTAAAACTCTCCAAAACTTGCCAGTTTTCAGTCCATTCATTTTTTGCTCTGAGTGATATCTTTATGAATTTTCTGCAAAATGGGACATACGTGAGTACCTTTGTGCTTTAAATAGTGTAAAATGATATATTTAAGTACTAAAAATGCCCTATAAAAGTAGACAAATTGGTGTAATAACACATCCCCACACTTGAGCTTTGCTTGTCCTTAAGCAAATTACTTGGATAATAATAACAATAGAAACTACTTTCAATGAATAGGGGCAAAAACATAAGTATGACAACAAAGTGATATCATAAAACATGCCAATAAATAGAATGCCCAATTAGAGGTGTAAATCCAAATAAGTCAACAGTCTGTGATTTACGAGTCACACTCTCACCAATCTCAAAGTGTTTGTGGGTGTAGTCATTAACGCTCAGATTTTTCAAATGAAGTGACATTACCATAGGCTTGTACATCGACCAAAACTCTACTATTAAAGTCTATTTATTAAGGAAAATTGGAATAATGGCCTTTTATTGGTTGTAATGGGGCCAAGGTAATAATGTTAGGTATGATAAAAGAAAGAAAAGGTCATGCAAAGGGTCAGAAACAAATCAACCAAAACAAGCAACCTTTTTCTTTTTTACTTTAAAAAGCAGGCAGAAATCCCCAAATTTTCTATTAATAACTTTTTTTCCTGCATTTTCTGAAGGCACTATCAGGATAAACAATTATAATTTTTTTCTTTTCAATGCGTTTTCTTTTCTTTTCCTTTCCTCCTTTCATGCATTTATGCAGCAAATAAACATTTTAAGAACTAGGAGGGGAAATAAGTACTAAGTCTTCTTTTTGTAAACACATAATGGATTCATAACATTATTCTTTTGCTTTCTGCCACTAATTGCTCTCAAAGAATATTTTTCAAGGTTGCCTTCACAGAGTATAATCAATAGTAACAAGAAGGGGTACCAAATAAATATAATAAAGTACTTTTAGGCACAAAAGTGGGCAACTAGTGGTAAGATATATTCAAAATAGAAGTGGCCTGAAAAATTCCTAAAAATTGCCCTTTCTAAATTCACATGAAAATAAATTCACATTCGCTTTGTAGTGGTCTCAGCACAAGTTCTAGAATGCACATTCATAGAAAAATATCACTCTAACAAAGAAGAAAGACAAAATATGATGTGGCGTCTTATTTTATGCTCAAATCTCACATTTAATAGCTGACACAGACAGTTAAAACTCACAGAACTTCAATGTTAATTTTTAGCAAATTCCAATATTAGCAACAGATTAATTCAATCACAAGTTGTTAGGATTTTTTTTTTGTAGCCCCTAAATCAGCAAAATTTTAAAGTTCTCTAAAATTATAAGCAATTGTAAGCATAGCCAAGTAATAGGCACAATATAAAATCTCCTCCCCACACTTATTTCTAGCAATGTCCTCACTCCGACTAAAATAAAGCAAGCACAAGAAGATAAAAGAAAAATGAAATAAGTGCTAAAGTAGAAGGTGGAAAGAGACTCCCTTTTGAAAATATCTCGAGCAAAATGAATGGGGATATGGGCAAGGTATGTTGATTCCTTTCGCAATACCAATGAGGCTGGCAAGCGGGCGGAAGAACTGTGCATCATAAAACTCAAAAATTTAGAAACAAGATAAAAAGAAATAACACTAAAATAAAGTAACAGAATAAAATTAAAAGCAATAAAAATAAAGTGTATCCTGCGAGCATGCTAATATATATACATCTCTTTTTAATGTAAAATCAAGAGCCTAAGTGCTAAAAGAAAATAAAATGTAGTCCCGCATCACTTGGCAGAAGGGTAAGGCTGGAGACGCTGAAGGTGCTCCAAAATAGCTGCCAGCTATTGGTCCACGTGGGTCCTATGCTCCTAAAAGCTAGACTGCATCTCATCGAGATGCATCATGACATCCTGGTAGGAGTGGCCCTGTGGTGCTGGTTGTCGCTATGGTGGTGGTGGTGGATGCTCCTCTGCCAAAGGCACAAAATCTGTAGCCTGATCCTACTGCTGCTCCTTCGATCTGACGACCTCATACTCGCCATGCTCCAGTCTCTGCAGAACACCAATGTTGCAGAGCGTCGAAAGTCCAATGGGCTCCATCTCAATGACTGAGGCCCCCGCTCCAGTGCGAACTCCGAGGTGAGCTGACAATCGAGAAATGAAAGAACCCAAGACTATGTGTACGGTGTTCTGGGTCTGAAGTTGAATGCCCAGATGGGTGCACGTGCGCAAGAAAAACATACCAGCGTCGTAGCGGTGTCCTTGGGTCATGGCCCAAAGCAAAAATAAGTCTGGTCTGGTGAAGGTGTCGTCACTCAAGGTTCTCCCATTAATGGAATGGGCTATCCATCTGTGCATTGCCCGCACAACTGGGTCTCTAGTCTTGCTGGCCTTGGCGCGGCTGGGAATGTAATGTGCATCCCCAGTGAGAGGTCTCCAACTCTCTGAGTCCTGCCACCCCTCTGGGATCTCCAGAAGTGCTCCCAAATACTCCGGCGTCAGAACTGTCTCCGTTGTCTCAAATCCTAGCCTGATGTTAAACTCGGCCAGGGTCATCTCGTGGCGAGTCCCACGCAACCAAAAAGTAACTACCAGATCCTGCTCTAGCTTATCCTCCAGGTCTGGATGCTGGGGCTCCCTGTCCCTCATATGATAGCCACATGTGGCTAGAAAATCCAAGATAGCCTCCACATGGGTGGGCTTTTTGATAGAGGTTGCCTAGAGCCATCCAATCCTCTGCAGCAATACCTCTACCTCCTCTCGTAGGCCGACCTGCTGGAGGGCTTCGAAGTCCATGTATCTCTGCGTGTGGGTGTGAAAATCCCGCAATTGTTTGTATCTTTCCTTATGTTGTTGTGGGATGTAAGTAGGCACAACTTTAGACGTGCGTGCTGCTGCAGATGAGGAACCATCGCCTCTTTGGCGCTTAGACATTTTCCTGCAAACATCAAAAATAGGAAAAACTAGAATTTTTAAGCAGAAACTGTGTTAAGTACGGTCGTGCTTCGTGTGGTACGGCCGTGCTGTGCCATAGGTACGCCCGTACCTCTGGTCTGTCTTCAACACTAAGACCGCCAGTACGGCCTTAAGTATGGTCTGTTCTTGATAGGTACGGTCGTACTGCGCTACCATTTTGTGAAATATCTACCCTATGATAAGATTTTCTCAGTTTTAAGCATAGAATCTAAGTTTCTAACCATTCCCAGGGTCTCTAAGCATGCAAAACCAAGCCAAAACTACTCATAGATTGCTAAAGTTAGAATTAAACAAAATTAAAAACCTAAAATAACTAAAAACTCAAAATAACCAGTAAAATAGGCAATCAATCCACGAAATAAGTTTAGAATTAGTACCTGGATAGTCTTGGAATAAAAATGCGAAGAAGTTGGGAGTAGATGGTGCTTGAGTGGAGGGGATTTTGACGTACGAGGTTGAGGTACGCCCTTACCTCTCACTATTACCTTAAATATTCAGCCTCTGGACATGGGGTACGACCGTACCTGGTTATATGTGCGGTCGTGCCTGTCTGTTTCTTCACGTTTTTGAGGATGAAGTCGTGTGGTACGGCCATGCCTAATAGAAGGTACGCCCGTACATACTGGTTTTCCAGAAATTTTTTAGTTTTTCAGAATATTTCATTATTTTTTGTATTTTTAATAAATCATAAAAATAAAATCAATAATGAAACAGAATAAATAAATAAAATAAAATAACAATAAAAAGAAGGTGTTAGTAGACCCAGGTTGCCTCCTAGTAAACGCTTGTTTAACGTCCCGAGCCTGACAGTTCGGAGGACTTAGAATTAGTCCTCAGCAAGCAATGGTCCTTTTTTGACATTACCTTTTGTTTTCTCACCATTGGGAAGGACTGCAATATAATTGCCTTCTTCAGAGTGATCCATCCAAGCAGGGCCTGAGCATTTTTTTGGTAGTTTCATTGTGTACCCACAATCTTCACAGATAAATTGGCTCTCTGATGATAGGTGAAAATGTCCTAATAAATTTCTTTACTAAGTCATTCAACGTCTCTATTTCTTCAGCTGGTAGGAGATATAGCCTTATCTTGACTTCATCATCTAATGAGAATAGGATGATTTTCAATTTTGCTTCATCTGGAGTCAAATTTTCATATGTAGCATTTCTCATCTTTTTACAAAACTGTCTTATGTGCTTAATAGGATCTTGCCCTGTTGTTCCCTTGAATTGTAAAAGTGACACCTCTGAGATAATAGATGGATCTAATTCAAAACTAGCGAATTCTTCAGGAGTGTCATCCTTTAATTGTTGGGATCCTTGGATATGATTCTCTTTTTCCTCAACTGTAGGTTGGAAAGCTCTGACAAATTCTTCCGTTAGTTCTTCCCATGTTGTAAAGTGAAATTTTGGGTAAACTGCGAACCATTGTTTAGCCATTCCTCCAAGAGAAAGGGGGAATAACTTAAGTCTTATCCCACTTGCGGTGGTTCCTGCATAATTGTCAGTCTTAACCAAGTTATAAAAATTTAATACATGAATAATATGATCCTCCCTAGGTAGTCCTTTAAATTTTGGCAAGCAAAGTGCTTCCACAATCAATGAAGGGGTTATGTCTTTATCCTGCTCAATAGAGTTGCTATCTTGTTTCTCAATTTGCTCTTCTTTTTCTGTCTCCTGTTTAGATTCCATATCCTACAAAAAACAACAAGAAGCACTAGAGGAAGAAGTTTTGTTAGCATTATAAATATTGAAAATTTCTTCTTCATCCTCGATCCTTAGAGTCATGGTCCCCTATTTTACTTGAATAGTAGCATCTCCAGTTGCCAAAAATGGTCTTCCCAATATAATATGGACATCTCTGTCTTCCTCCATATCCAAAACTATGAAGTCAATTGGGAAAATAAATTTCCCCACCTTAACTAGCACATCCTATATTATCCCTCTTGGTTAAACAAGAGTTCTGTCAGCTAACTGCAAGTACATGTTAGAAGGTTGTGGTTCCTGCAAATTTAATTTTCTAAAAATAGATAGAGGCATTAAATTCACACTTGAACCCAAATCACATAGTGCTTTAAAAGAGTTATTACCAATAGAGCAAGAAATAGCAAAGGTTCCTGGATCTTTAAGCTTAGGTGGTAATTTATTCATTAACATAGCAAAACAATCTTCATTTAGGCTTACTGTCTCAACCTCTTCTAATTTGTTTTTGTTAAAAATTATTTCCTTTAGGAATTTAACATACTTAGGTACTTTAGAGACAATTTCAACAAAGAGAATATTGACATGCAATTTCCTAAGTTTTTCTAATAGTTTCATTTCTTGCCTATCCTTATAAAAAAATTTAGAATTTTGGGAAAAAGAGTTACTTACCTATTGAGGCTCAATTTTTGGCTTCTCCTCTTTTGGTTCCTCCGTTGCCATAAAGATTGCATTGCACTTCTCATTTGGATTTGGTTCCACTTGACTCGGAAGTGCTCCTTTTTTTCTTTGAGTCACTACCTTTATTAAGGTTACCATTTGGTCTTGCAACGATTTCTGGTCTTCTGTGTTAGTGGTTACTAACTTTTCCAACGTCTTGAACCTTTCATCCACTTGTCCCATGAAGTTGTTGAGATCATTTACACAGGGACTTCTATCATTCTAAGAACGGTTCTGTAAATGTGGAGGCTTGTAATTATTTTGATTTTTGCTTTGTGATCTCTGTTGGCCTCCCCATGAGAAATTGGAGAGGCCAACATAGATCATTTTAGGTGCTTGAGTAGGGGTTATTCTATGGCTTATTTCCAATAAAATTCACCTCCTCAGCACAGTCCTTAGAATCATGACCCGTTACCCCACAGAAATTACAGGAGGCTCTAGTTGCCTTGGTTTCAGTAGCTTTAAGTCTTTTTTTAGTCTTTTCCATGAAACCAGCCAAAACTCCCATACACAGATGTATGTGCCTTTGCATAAATTTAAGCATAGGTTCTTGCATCCCTGTCTTTGGATCAAAATCTTTTTGGCCTACAACATTAACTTCTTCCAATTGGCCTTCAATTGCCATGCATCCCCAATCATTATTAATTGAAGTTGTATTGGACTGAGCTTGCGCTGCCATTAGAGTCTCTATCTTCTTCGTCATTGCCTCCAACTTTGCTTCAAGGGATGTGTTTGCTTCCACTTTATAAATTCCTATTTGTTGGTTCTTCCTTCCGGTTTGTCTTTCACTTGCTGACCACTAAGCATTATTCTGAGCCATTTCAATCATTATATCATAAGCCTTAGTGGTGTCTTCTTTCCGAAAGATCCCCCACAAGTAGCATCAACAGTACCGCTAGTCTGCATGGTAATTGTAACATCCCAAATTTTCTTTAATTTAGTGATTTAAAGCAAATTTGGAAATTAGGGGTAAAATGGTAATTTTACCCTAGGATTAAGGGTATGAGGGACTAATTAGTCTTGTGTAATTTTAATTGATTAAAATTACCTAAGGTTAATTAGGGACCTAAGAATAATTAGGGGTTTTAAATAAGACTTGTAAGTCAAATCTAGTAAGATCTTGACCTAGCCCCACCATACACCTCACTAATGACCTCTCCACCTTAGCAACCCTCAATCTCTCTTATCCTCTCTTTCACTCGATTCCCAGCATAAAAAAGAAGAAAACAAAAACAAAAGAGAAAGAAGAAGAAAAGAATAGAAGAAGGAAAGAAAGAAAGGAAAGAAAGAGAAGGAAGGAAGGAAGGTCGACCGAAGAAGAGGGGAGGCGGAGCCACGGTGGCTGGCCGCGAACGCGGTGACAAGGAGGGTGGCATCGCGCCACTGTTCAGGGCCGAGAGAGAGAGAGATCGAGTGAGAGAGAAAGAGAACAAAAGCTGAGAAATGTGAGCTCGAAATTAGAAGAAGAAGCAGAAACCATGACTCAAATGGTGTAGAATAAAGAAGAAGGTGAAGATTGGAGCTTGGTTCAAGCTTTAATGGAGGTTAGGGTTTTTGAACAACAAGAAAGAGGGCTTGCATGTGCTATTTTCATGATGAAGGCGAAGAATCTGAGCTCAGAACAATGGAAGAAGAAGAATGGGGACTGAAATCAAACCCTAGGATGTGCTTCCATGAAAGGGGATTTTTGGAGCTCAAATCCCTAATTTGGGATTATTAAGATAACATAGATTTCCCCTAAAACCTCCCTTAGGGTGTGCTAGGATTTAATGTTTAATTCTTGCAATTTAAATTATTGTTAAATAATATGATATAGGGTTTGGCTGAAATAGGGTTGGCTCCTGTCTCCAACCCCCCCTAATTATTGTGTGATGTTTGCCCATTGGGAGTTCCATTGAGCTCCAAATGGATTATGTTTGATTGTGATTTAGCCTAAATTAGGAGTTGCTATGACTTCCCTGAATTAATGGAGGACTTTATGTCTTCTTTAAAATTAGTTTTATGTCATATGATTCTTGGGTTTGATGTTGGTTTCAAACTTGCATGTGAATGAGTTAGTTGATGGTGACTGAATGTGAGTTTTCTCCTTGCTTTCAGTGTTTCCTGCGAAATTCGCTTAGCATGACCAAATCTGCTAAGCGAAATTCCCGCTGGACGAGATGCTGCCAGAATTTCGCTTAGCGCTTAGCTTAGCGAATTTTGGGCAAAATTGCCCAGTTATGTTCTGTCCTGTTCTGGTTTGCTTGCAAAGTTGTGTAAGGTTGATAATTAGTTTCCTTAAGGGATTTTATGGTCTTAAACAAGATATAAATTGACTAATTAAGTACTTACTTGATTAGGAGCCCTTCCTATACCTTAAACTTAGGACCTAAGCTAGGTTGCAAGTCAAAAAAAACATTAACCAAGATGGAATTAAAGGAAAATAATATGAAATAAACTAGGACCTTAACTCAACTTAAGATTAAGTGAAGTTATGGCATCAATATTATCACCATGGGATGAGTAGTATGGGCTACTTTCCTTAGGAATAAGAATTTCTCCCTGTTGAATCATGTTTAATTTTTATATACCCTTACGTTTGGATGACTAATGACATGTATACTGGAACTTAAATGAAGAGGGTTTCCACCCTATATGTATAACAACGTTAATTATTTTGACTTGTTATAAGAATGAGGTTTGATGTTAGGAAACATGAATGTGTATGAATGTTATTTAGTTTGAATAAGTATATCCTTATTATTGGTTGATGATAGTTAAGAGGGATTACTTTATGAATTACTGAACGTGAACACAAGAAGGGGGGTTGAATTGTGTTAAAAAACTTTTTGCAAACTATACATAAAAACTTCAACACAGGTTGTTCAAAACTGTTTGTATATCGGATGCACAGAATTAAACCGGACCAGATGCAGAAATTAAACAGTTTATAAAATCTTGTTTTACTGAGCAAGGTAAAGATAAATAATGTAAAGCAGTAAAGGATGAGACTCAGAGATTTATACTAGTTCACCACCAACTGGTAGCTACGTCTAGTCCCTTCGTTCCTAAAGGATTTTTCACTATAATCAACTGATTACAATTTCCTCAAGAGTATTCTTCTGTCACAAACTTGACAATACTCTCAACTTCTCAAAACGACTCAGTACAGTCGAGCCTTTGAGGAACAAAGCCTTAACTAGGCCAAATACAGTTTACAAAAGAGATTATACTTTTTGTTACAATCAAAATAACTCTCACAGAGAGGATGAAAAGATTAAGCTCAAAACAGAATAGCTTTCTAAAAGAAAGTATAAGACGCTGAGTTCAGTTCTATGTAGACCAGAAACTTGGCACTAAGCTTGATTGCTCACTTGAGTAATATTTGCTTTCAGAATGAAGTTACTTCACAGTTTTTCCAACTCCTCTTCAATGAATACCTTGGGGTATTTATAGGAGTCTTCAAGGGTATTACCGTTGCAGTAAAAATATCTCATTTCCATTGAGTGAGGTAATTTGAAATGTAGTCATTTTCTTCCTTTCCAGAGAATATCAGAATAGTACACATTACCGCTGCAGACTATCTGCTATTTGCAATTGCCTTGTATGATTTTTGTCTTATGCTAAAGGTGTCACCTTTGCTTCCTCGTACATCAAAATGAGCGCATAAAATCAAATTCAATTCCATTCCGAACGATGCGAGGCTAAGAGCAAAAACGTGATCGCCACGCGTTTCATTTAAGAGATCGACGCCGCTCAGAGCAAAGGACTGACGCCAAAGAATTGAGTGTTCCACTTGTCAAGAAGTAACACTGCTGGACGCTTGCTGTTAGCAAGACGCTGGAGTGAGTTCGGATGCTGACACTAGTGGATTGTATTCAATTCTTTTGTAAATCTCTTCTTCTTCCTTGAGTGATTTGTACATATATATGAAGCTTTGATACCTGTACACTCAAAGATATGTTAGAAGATAAATTGTTCTCTTGAGAATTACTTTGTTATCATCAAAATTAATGAGAGTCTAAACTTCTCAATCGTTTAGGTTCCAACAATCTCCCCCTTTTTGATGATGACAAATATCCAAGGTTGATGAACAATTTAGTTTCAAAATAACATCAAGGGTTTCCCCCTGAATTTAACAATTAAGATATATACGACAATTCTGGTATTAAGTCGATTGTTGATAAACAAATTCATTTAAGTGATCGGAAAAATACGTAGATGTATCAAAGCATATTTTTAACAAAGTAAGATCGGATGCTGATTTTTATTTAATCAAAAAGATTTTCATTGTACCAATTTTATTGATCATAACCATACAAATGAATAACCATACAAATGCTATGTATGAAATGATATACATGATACTTTCAGTTTTAGTGTATTCATCGGACGGTGAATTTGTTAATCAGATTTTCACGTGTTCATCAGACCTTTCTTTTACTCCCCCTTTTGTCATCAGACAAAAAGAGTGTAAAGCACATCATAGTCAAAGAATGGCTTAGAAAAATTTGAATATATATAAACAGATAATCAGATATAGGTATGTATAGTCAAATAATTAGAAAAACACGGAATATATATATATAAAAATATGAGAGTACCCAAAAAAATTTATATCACACATAAGAAAAAAAAATAAAGATTTTAAGGGTTTGGTGGAGGTGGTGGAGGTATGTTGAGACGTTCATATAACAGCTTTAGTGCATTCTCCAGCTGAGTGGCTTTCAGGTTAGTGGCCTTCATTTCTTCAAACTTTGCTTTAGGAATGGTGACCATTTCAACTGCAGAAGTAGAAGGTCCAGCTTCTGGTGCAGGTTTCATCTTCTGATGCTCTGCTAGCACCCAGTTGGAAAGCTTCAGTCTCAAGTCCTTCTTTTGTTGAGCCTTTTGAAAGAACGCATCATTTGGTGTAAACCATTTGATGAGACTTCCAAGTTTCCTCTGCTCAGATTCTGACTGAATTCTTCTCCTTTTCTCCACCTCTTCTGGATACAGCAAATCCATGAAGATAGTTTCCCTATGCAGAAGCACGTCAGCAGTGAAAGCATCAAACTTATTCCCAGCTTCTTCTCCCCATATTATTCTGATGAAGTCACTCAATGCTTCAGAAGCAAAAGAGAGTCCTTCATTTTCTGCCAGGTATAATCTTCTCAGATTTTCCCTGTCATCTTCTGTAAGCACTAGGGGGACGAGGCATGGTAACATAGCTTTGTCTTTCCACGACTTCGACCATTGACTCCAAGTGAATCCAATATCAAAGTGCTTGGTCACAGCAGCCCATTGGACATACGTCTTAATGCAGCCAAGTGGTCTGATTACTGAGTATCTGAGCATATCATCAAAGTGGACTGTTCCCAGATTGATGTCAGTAATTCTGCTAATAGTGCCAACTGTTGGAATTATGGCCTTCTCGGCATTGCAGCAGTTTGAGGAGCCAGTTCTCCATTCATCTTCCTTCAGAGAACTCAGGTAAAACCTTCTGGCATGATCCTCAGTGATCTTGGCAATCAGAAGCTTAGAGAATTCCTTAAGTTTATACTTCTTGGGAGCCTTCTCATACTCTGTGAGCCCGATCTTGCTGAATGGCTGCTTGCCAGGAGCAGGTTCTTTCCTTTTCCCAGGGATAGACCAAGGTAGCCACCTTTGTCTGCATGGGTACAATCTTCAACGTCTGATACGAAGGATCACTCGAATCGTCTGACATTTCAATCTTCTTCATCTCAAGACAGTGTGCCATGAAGGCAGCTTCTTCATCTGTGATCCACCTTCCGCATTCTTCCAATGTGAGCGGTTCAGTTTGTGGTAGGGATCTAGGAAGATCAACAGAGAAGGGAATTGCTCTGCTACCAGGTGCTGGTCTCAACCTACCTTTGAATGACATCTGAAAGTGGTCTTCTCCATCCTTGAAGGTAGCATTCATCGGAGAAGCAATCTCCAGTCTGGCAGCTCCAGAGGTGAAGGTTTTCAAATGCCATGTAGAGGGACGATTGTAGATGTTGTGATATGACTCATACTTAACAAACCGTGGTTTGTTAATACATGAGACATTCTTCCTTCCACCAAAGTCTGTAGGTTTATGGGTAATGGTGAGTAAGGTGGGAGTGGTTTTGGTGATTTTATAGGTTTTAGGTGTGTAGGGTTTGAAGGGATTAATGGGAGGTACTTTGAACAGTAGGTTAAAGGGATGAGAGTGAAGTTTAGAAATGTATGTGGTAAGTGAAGTATTTGAGAAATTTTGTGGTAGGTCAAGGTTGAGTGTATAGGATGATGGTTGAGTAGGTTTAGAGAGGGTAGAGGTTTGTTGGAGGCTCATTCTGGTTTTCTTGGTTTGTGGTTGTGTTTGTGGTTGTGAAACAGACAATGGGGGTGCAGGAATAATATCATGAGCATCAAACACAGATACTGACTCATCAGCAGTAAAGTCGACTACCTTTGGGTTAAGCTCTGAAGGCTTAACCAACCTTCTTTTTGTTCCTCTCGTGACAACAACAGCAGGAGGAGGAGGAGGAGGGACTTGCTTCCCTTGACCGGACGCTGAAGCATCTTTTTCAGCTACTGGCCTAAACTTTTTCTCCAAGACCTTTCTGATGGGAATTCTATCCTCATCTTCTGGTTCCTCAACAGTAGGTGCAGGAGCCACCTTCTGTTTTATTCTTCTTGTCTCCTCAAGGAGACTTAGCAGTCTCTTCACACCACCATTGAACTCGTGGTTTTCTTTTCACCTTCTCCTTCCTGTTGCTCTATTTTCACTTTCTTGATCATAGAGCCGCTTATCACCAGATTCGACCAAACTGTTTACTCCAAAAACTTCTGGATGAACAACAGTGCCAACACCAAAGTATTTTTCTTTTTCTTCTGTGTTGATAGAGTCAGTCAGCTTTCTCACAACACCGTCTTTAATCATCATTATGGAGAGAAGAACTCCATAAGGGATAACCTTGACGATATTCTTCTTATCGACACTCTTTCTTGAGAAGACAAGAGCATTTATCAGATTGTTGATAATCAACCTTGGCAGATTGATTTTCTTCCCATCCATGTAGTTTCTCATAATGAACTTTTGCTCGTAGTTCACTATGTCGCTTGAGCCAGCCTTCAGAATCACGCTTTTAGCGATGATTTTGTGCAGTACTCTGTAGTGGCTTTTCAAGTCTTTGGCAGTGGGAGTAATGTTCTTCTTCTTCAATTCACAGTAGTTTTCAAATAGGGCTTCATTGACGTTTTCCAGTCCTCTGTATGCGTCAGCCCAGTTTGCATGGTAACTGATTCCTTCACAAGGGCACTTGATCGTCTGAGCAATAGAGTTAATGGTGAAGCGAAGCTTGAAGCCTCTGATGTGTCCTTCTATGATTTCTCTCGAAAGTAAGTAAGCGTTCCCCCAGAACTCCTTAATAGCATAGCTCAGTACGTCGACTGGTTCCCAGATGAAGTAATTTTTCCAGCCTAGTTTCTCCAGACCTTCTTCAAAATCAAAACCGTATAGCTTGAAGTTCTCAAAATCAATCCTGTTCTCATTCAGGAGTTTTGCCTCAGAGAAGACATCGAAGGCAGCAGTGTATTGTCCAACCTTTTTGTCGGCCATGGTAGCAGTTGCAGAGAGGGTGATGGAGGTTTTAGGGTTCGAAAACACAGAGAGAGAGAGAGAGAGAGAGAAAGAGAACAGTTTTGCTAGAAAACGCAGAGTGAAGTGATGGAGCGAAAAATGTGGAGTAGTGGGAAAGTTGATAGAAAATGGTACATTCCTTTTTCAAAAAATCGCTTCGTATTTCCACACAAAAATTAAATAAAAAAGAAAAGAAACTAAAGATTCGCCTTTTCATTAAATGCAGATCCCAAAAGAAAAGTAAGATCAAGAAAAAAGATTTTCTCGAAAGACATAAATAATTATGACTCAGTAGATGTGATGAGACGCTTAAGTCCTTAACACATGTGACACGTGCGGGTGTGCTCGGACGCACGCAACCGATTCACCAGACGATGAGTAATGATGCACATGACAAATAAGATGCTTATTCATATACATGCTTATGTCATACCAGATGCTGAGATTAATCATTCTTCTATAAGATGAAAATTTAAATTTCTTCTTATAAAATTGAATCTATCTTCAGCAAGGGGTTTTGTAAATATGTCAGCCCACTGATGCTCAGTGTCTACAAATTTTATTTCTAGAATACCCTTCTGAACATAGTCTCTTATGAAGTGATGCATAATCTCAATGTGCTTGGCTCGTGAATGCAATATGGGATTTTTATTAAGACAGATTGCAGAAGTATTATCACAAAAGATAGGAATGTTACTCTCTTTTATCAGATAGTCTTCAAGTTGATATTTCATCCACAAAAGTTGAAAGTTGTAACTTGCTGCTGAAATATATTCAGCTTCTGCTGTTGAGAGTGCAATCGTGCTTTACCTTTTGCTTGACCAAGATACAAGATTTGCTCCAAGGAATTGGCAGCCTCCACTTGTGCTTTTTCTTTCAATTCGGTCTCCAAAGAAAGTCAAGATCACGTAAACCTACTAACTTGTAATCTTTTGATTTCTTATAGAGCAAACCAAGATTAGTATATCCTTGCAAATATCTAAAGATTCTTTTAACAGCACTCAGGTGTGATTCTCTAGAATCTTATTGAAATCTAGCACACAGACAGATGTTGAACATAATATCGTGTCTCAAGTCGTAAGATAAAGTAGAGATCCAATCATACCTCTGTACATCTTCTCGATCTACCTTTTACCGCTTCATCTTTACCAAGAATGCATGTGGGATGCATAGGAGTACACATAGGTTTGCAATCCACCATTTTGAATTTCTTTAGCAATTCCTTGATATATTTGCTTTGATGTATATATATACCATCATTGTATTGTTTGATTTGAATTCCAAGGAAAAACTTCAGTTCACCCATCATGCTCATCTCGAATTCAGCCTGCATTAGCTTAGAAAATTCTTTGCAAAGGCTTTCATTAGTAGCTCCAAAAATAATGTCATCAACATATATTTGAACAATTATAAAGTGCTTGTTTGATGTTTTTCTAAAAGGAGTAGTGTCTACTAGACCTCTGGTAAAGCCATTTTTCATTAAAAATGTACTCAGTCTTTCATACCAAGCTCTGGAGCTTGCTTAAGACCATACAGGGCCTTTTTGAGTTTGAAGACATGTTCTGGAAATTCAATGTCTTCGAATCCAGGAGGTTGTTTTACAAAGACTTCCTCAGTTATAAAACCATTCAAGAAAGCACTTTTCACATCCATTTGATAAAGAATTATATCATGATGTGCAGCAAAAAAATGCGTATAGCTTCTAACCTTGCAACAGGTACAAATGTTTCAGTAAAATCAATACCTTCTTCCTGTGAGTAACCTTGAGCAACCAATCTTGCCTTGTTTCTCACAACCTTTCCATCTTCATCAAGCTTGTTTCTAAATACCCATTTAGTACCAATAGCTTGCTTATCTTCTGGTAAAGTAACCAGCTTCCATACATCGTTTCTTTGGAACTGATTCAACTCTTCTTGCATGGCCAGAATCCAACCTTCATCTTTTAATGCTTGATCAATCATTTTAGGTTCCATTTCTGAGAATAGTGCCATATCTGCATGCTCTTTAAAAGAGGATCTGATTCTTACTCTATCTCCAGGTTTTCCAATGATTTGATCTTTAGGATGATTGGCTTTGTACTTCCAAATTCTTTTCAATTCACGAAGATTCTTGTGTCTGGTCACCACCGGACAATGAAGATGTAGGTTCACTATTTGTAGTATTACCTATATTTAATTCTGAAAATAATTCATCTAGCTCTGACATGGCTGTGTCAGGCTTCTTGTCATCAAATTTGACATGAATGGATTCTTCCACTGTCATAGTTTCTTTATTGTATTTTCTAAAAGCTTTAGATCTTTCAGAATATCCCAAAAAGATTCCTTTGTCAGCTTTTGAATCAAACTTACCAAGCTGATCCTTAGTATCTAAAATGTAACACGTACACCCAAATGAATGAAAATATGATATGTTTGATTTCCTTCCTTTCCACAGTTCATATGGAGTCTTCTTCAAAATAAGTCTAATAGAAATTCTATTTTGAATGTAACAAGCTGTGTTTATTGCTTCTGCCCAAAAATGTTTTGCAATATTAGCGTCATTGATCATGGTCCTGGCCATTTCTTGGAAGGATCTATTCTTCCTTTCTACAACACTATTTTATTGAGGTGTTCTAGGAGAGGAGAAATTGTGGGAGATGCCGTTATCATCGCAAAATTTTTGAAAGCTTTCATTTTCAAATTCTCCCCCATGATCACTTCTAATAGAAGAAATGCAAATTCCTTTTTCATTTTGAACTGTTTTGCAGAATACAGTAAATACCTTGTATGACTCATCTTTGTGAGCAAGGAATCTAACCCATGTCTATCGAGTAAAATCATCAACAATGACTAACCCATATTTCTTTCCAGTTAAAGAGGTTGTCCTTGTTGGACCAAAAAGATCAAGATGCAAAAGCTCAAGTGGTCTAGAGGTTGAAACAACATTTTTGAATGAAAAGAAGTTTTAACTTGTTTTCCTCTTTGACATGCCTCACAGAGAGCATCAGATTGATACTTAAGATTTGGTAAGCCTCTGACAAGACTGTGCTTGTTTAATTTTGAGATTAATCTCAAATTGGCATGACCCAATCTCTTGTGTCAAATCCATTGTTCTTCGTCAACAGACATGAGACACTTGACATCTTGTTTTGCAAGTTCAGAGAGATCAATTTTGTAAATATTTTGTTTCCTCTTAGCAGTAAAGAAAGTAGAGCCGTCTTTCTTGTTTTTTACTAGACATCCAGTTTCTGTAAAGATGACTTCATAACCATTGTCAAATATTTGACTTATGCTCAATAAGTTATGTTTAAGTCCTTCAACATATAATACATTATCAATAGAGGGAAGAGAGCCTTTACCAATGCGACCAATTCCAACTATTTTACCTTTCTGGTTTACTCCGAAACCAACGAATCCAGCTTCTTTAGGTCTTAGTTCCTGGAACATATGCTTTTCTCCCGTCATGTGACGCGAGCATCCACTGTCTAAGTACCAAGATAGGTGTGTTGACTTTGTTGCTAAGCATGTCTGCAACATAGACTATTTTATCTTTAGGTACCCATATCTTTTTGGGTCCTTTCTTGTTAGTTCTTGAAGGAGGCTTATCCTTCACAGTTTTAAAAACAGTACATGCATTTTTCAAATGACCAGGTTTATTGCAGTAAGTACAATGCAAGCATTTACTATGATTATTGGATTTATCAGATGCTGAATCATTTTCTAAAAGAGGTTCATCTGATATATAACCAAGACCATGAGTTGTCGTTTTAATAACACCCCAAATCATTTAAGCTTGCTTGCTACGAGTTACACTATCTGCAAGAAACTTTTGAAAAGCATATTCATAATCATTTGATTTGCATTTAGGCTTGCCTGTAACTTTAGAGCTTTCAGCTTGAGAGCTCTCAGTTTCTGGTTGCTTGTTAGCAGTCAGACGCTGGTTATCCGTCAGATGATGATTTTCAGTTTTCAGCTTCTGATTCTCTTTATTGAGTACAAATTTTTCTTTGTTTAAAGCTTGAAAGTCTTGTGATAATTTTGAAAATTTCTTTTTCAAATTCTTATACTCAACAGAGAGAGTAGCAGAGTCCTTAAGAAGATCATCAAATGCAAGTTGAAGTTCAAAGTAGGAATCATATACTATTACCTCTTCAACTTCTTCTTCTGAATCAAGGTCGATTAATACGCCATGAGAGCGAGATTTGCTTCCACTTCATTATCTTCCTCAGATGAGGATAAATCTAGATCTTCCCATGTAGCCATGAGGCTCTTCTTCTTTTTCTTGAAAGAACTTCTTGTGGACTTCTCCTTAAGATTAGGACATTCGGACTTGAAATGTCCAGGCTTTTTACATTCATAGCAAATGACTTGAGCCTTGTCCTTGCTTTCTTTCTTGTCCTTAGTATCTTTCTTCTTAAACTTCCTCCTGAATGTTTCTCTTCTTCCACATTCTTTGTATCTTCCTGGATATAAACGCGAGCTCATCTTCTGATGTGTCAACATCTCCTTCTGAAGCTTCATCTTCTGATTCTTTTTCTTCAGCCTGAAGGGCTTTGGAAGAACTGACTTTATGTTGAGCGACTTTCAAAGCAATAGACTTGCCCTTTTTGACAGGTTCTTCTTCATTTAGCTCAAGTTCATGAGCTTTCAATGAACTCATAAGATCTTCTAGTCATAGGACATTTAGATCTTTTGCTTCCTGAATAGCAGTGACTTTGGGTCTCCGCTGCTTAGTCAAGCTTCTTAAGATCTTTCGAACATGGTTAGGTGTAGTGTAACTTTTTCCAAGGGCCTGTAACCCATGAACAAATGTTTGAAATCTTCCAAACATGGTTTCAATGCTTTCACCATCTTCCATTTTGAATAACTCGTATTGGAGAACCAACATGCTAGCTTTGGTTTCTCTTACTTGGGCAGAGCCTTCGTAAGATAAAACAAGTGAGTCCCAGATTTCTTTGGCAGTATCAAATTTGCCACATTTATCATATTCTTTTTCTGTCATAGCACAGATAAGAATGAATCTAGCCTTTTGATTGATTTGATATCTCTTTTTCTGTTCATCATTCCAATCTTCCCTGGCTATAGCAACACCACGAGGATTAGTAGGAGGAATGTAACCACTTTGAACCATATCCCACAATTCAAGTTGTTGTGTCTCAAAGAAAGCTTTTATCTTATCTTTCCAGTAATCAAATTTTTCTCCATCGAATAGAGGAGGACGGTTCATATGACCACCTTCAGTAGACATGTTCACAGTATAGGATCTTTTCTCTTAACACTGTTAAGTGCTCAACCAAGAGGTCGAGCTCTGGTACCAACTGAACGTGAACACAAGAAGAGGGGTTGAATTGTGTTAAAAAACTTTTTGCAAACTATACGTAAAAACTTCAACACAGGTTGTTCAAAACTGTTTGTATATCGGATGCAGAGAATTAAACCGGACCAGATGCAGAAATTAAACAGTTTATAAAAACTTGTTTTACTAAGCAAGGTAAAGATAAATAATGTAAAGCAGTAAAGGATGAGACTTAGAGATTTATACTAGGTCACCACCAACTGGTAGCTACGTTTAGTCCCTTCGTTCCTGAAGGATTTTTCACTATAATCAACTGATTACAATTTCCTCAAGAGAATTCTTCTGTCACAAACTTGACAATACTCTCAACTTCTCAAAACGACTCAGTACAGTCGAGCCTTTGAGGAACAAAGCCTAAACTAGGCCAAATACATTTTACAAAAGAGATTATACTTTTTGTTACAATCAAAATAACTTTCACAGAGAGGATGAAAAGATTAAGCTCAAAACAGAATAGCTTTCTAAAAGAAAGTATAAGACGCTGAGTTCAGTTCTATGTAGACCAGAAACTTGGCACTAAGCTTGATTGCTCACTTGAGTAATATTTACTTTCAGAATGAAGTTTCTTCACAGTTTTTCCAACTCCTCTTCAATGAATACCTTGGGGTATTTATAGGAGTCTTCAAGGGTATTACCGTTACAGTAAAAATATCTCCTTTCCATTGAGTGAGGTAATTTGAAATGTAGTCATTTTCTTCCTTTCCAGAGAATATCAGAATAGTACACATTACCGTTTTCGTACTATCTGCTATTTGCAATTGCCTTGTACGATTTTTGTCTTATGCTAAAGGTGTCACCTTTGCTTCCTCGTACATCAAAATGAGCGCATAAAATCAAATTCGAATTCCGTTCCAGAACAGTCTGAGGCTAAGAGCAAAAACGTGATCGTCACGTGCTTCATTTAAGAGATCAGACGCTCGCTCAGAGCAGAGGACGGACACTCGCAGCAATTGAGTGTTCCACATGTCAAGAAGTAACATCGGGCGCTTCTTTGATAGCAAGGCGGAGTGAGTTCTGATCGACACTAGTGGATTGTATTCAATTCTTTTGTAAATCTCTTCTTCTTCCTTGAGTGATTTGTACATATCTATGAAGCTTTGATACCTGTACACTCAAAGATATGTTAGAAGATAAATTGTTCTCTTGAGAATTACTTTGTTATCATCAAAATTAATGAGGGTCTAAACTTCTCAATCGTTTAGGTTCCAACAATTACGTGCTTTGATTGCTTGACTTGCATATGCATTGATGTTTGACATGACATATGCATAAGATGTTTGCATGTCCGTGTGACGATTCGGACGGCAGGCTCGTCGGTTGTGAATCCTTGCAAGCGTTTATCGACCGAGACCCCTTGTTAAAAATCCCTAACGGGATGAGAAAAAGAAAAGAGCGTAATTAAGCTCAAGTGCAATTGCTAAAAAGGACCAAGGGGGTACATCAGAGGAACTCATTTGCATGATGTAATATTTTTACTAATACTTACCTAGAGGAACCATTACGTATACGTTGTATTGTTAATAATGCAACATTGAGGAATTGATGTGAATTGTGCATTTTGAATTGTACATGAAACTTGAGGATTTACTTAGAATTACGTTACCTTACGAATGACTGTTCTTGAATTGAGTTGTGTGCTAGTATTGATGATTCAATTGAATGATTAAGGTATTTAGAATAAATAAATACATTTATGCTTAAGGGGAGGATTTTCCATACGTCGCACACCACGTATGGCTGGAAACAACAATAAAAGTTTTATTATCATAAGTCTATGTTACTGTGTTTTATAAACTCACGTTTTGGGGTGTTGTTTTCAGGTACAAGCTGATTGAAGAGGTTCAGAGCATGAAACATGCTCGGTCTTGCTCTCCTGCGAGACCCTGAGTCATCGGATCATGAGTCAGAGTCCTAACTGCTAGGTCGAGTCCTTGTAATTAGGAAATAATGTGTCTAAGTAATTATTTCTATTGTCATTATTGTAATGGTTTGTAACTAATTAAAGTAATTTCCGCATTTACAACTCTGATTTATGTCTACTAGTTCTATTATCGTTCGAATGTAATTTGAACCAAGGACTTTATTTAAACAAGTGTAGTATCTTTAGAAAGGATGCACTCTTGGTTATTACTTAGAAAGGCGAAAAATTTCCAGGTCTGAATTATTTTAATTCCTTTAAATTAGTAAGTAATTCCCTAATTAGAGCTAGGGTGTTACATTATGGTATCAGAGCAGTTCGACCCTCTCGGACTATGAGTCAAGTGTGTCTAGAAGTGATCCGGCTTATGAAAGAGTCAGTTGTGACTGTAAATCTGAATTTTCTAATTTCTTTCTACGAATTATTGAGGTTGGCCACCTCAAGGATTCGTTTAAAGATTGAGGAGAATGAAGATGAGCAGGAATTAGCATAGTGTTTTCTCGTTCAACGAGATTCTTTGATATATGTATATATTCATACGTAGGGGCATATACATATATGTAACCATCAGGAGAAGGAAATGGGAATCATGCCGATCGTTGGAATGGGACTTCCGGGTTTCATCCCAATTTACAACTATTATGTAGTTACCTTTGATGTGTTATGTGCTAATTAAGCCTAATGATGAATATGTTATAATTTTACCATCCTTCTGCTTGGCTTAATTATATGTGTGTGTGTGTGTGTATATATATGTGTGTGAAGTTGGTTAAAAGAAGCAACCTTGATTGATAAGACTAGAAATAGGAAAGTGTCACTAATAAAGAATTGCTTTTGTTCTATTGAGATAGTAATACTTATTTGGTGTGAAATATGTATGTTCGGTTTATGGATGTGCTTGTTGCAATTTTCTGCTGTTTGCAATCGATGTGTCAAGTATATGGAAGTTCTGTTGCTAGATTGATTGGTAACCCCATGAGCGTACGTATGATGTTTCGCCCATTGTGTGCTCCACAGAGCTTTAATTGGGATGAGGTTTAGTTCATGAGAAACTAGACTCATAGTGCTCTAGAATGAGCACAAGAATCACTTGAAAATGTTAAGAAATGAGTTAGGTGTTGAAATTATAAGTTAATGGTCAGTAGTTGTTCTAATTTCTGACATCAGTGTGATTTTTTTGTAAAACTGCACTAAATAAATAGTTATGTTCTAAAATAAAATTTAGATTCATAAACTAGACATCTTAAGCTTTCCAACGAGTGGTCTTTTGCTCAAATCCGACACCGTTTGATATTTTATTAAAATCGTCCAAGTTCATATAAAACTGTAGAAAAACGTCCCTGATTTTGTCCAAAATTCGCCCAGCGAATTTCCTCAAGCTAAGCGAATTTGACAGCAGATTTTGCAGTCAATTCTACTGACAAATTGGCTTAGTAGCCATTTTGGTGAAACCATGATGAGGGCAGCTTCTAATTAAATCTTGGAATCTTTTCCATGCTTCATGCATTGATTCTCCTTCATTCTGAGCAAATCTAGATATGTCAGCTCTTAGTTTTGCAGATTTTGTAGGAGGAAAATACTTGTTCAGGAACTTAGTTTTCAGATCCTCCGAGGTAGTAATAGAATTTGGTGGGAGTGAATCCAACTATAATTATGCCTTCCCTTGCAGTGAGAATGAGAACAATCTTAACTTGATTGCCTCCGGTGTCACACCATGACACTTGACAGTATTAGCAACTTTCTGAAATCATTTGAGATGAGCATTTGGATTGATCAGAAGGTAAGCGAGAGAATTGCACTGCAGATACCATTGAAATCAGTGCTGGCTTCAATTCGAAATTCGTAGCCTCAATTGCCGGATAGTTGACGCTATCCGCCACATCCGTAGTTGGAGTGAAGTACTCGTTTAACGTAAGTTTGTTATCCATTGCTAGCTGATGTCTTCTCAATAAATGAAGTGTTCTTTCAATTTCAGGTCAAATATCAATTCAGGATGTTGAGACCTTGTCTACATACATCAAAGGAAACCAAGTTAATATGTCAATAAAATAAACAGAAAATAAATAAACAAAATAAAATGCCTAACGTAAATAGAATCTTGTTCAATTAATATCGCTAAAACATTCCCTGGCAACGGCGCCAAAAACTTGTTGCGGCTTAGGCAAGTGCACCATATCGTAACTCGTAATAATAGTGGAGTATTTTTAAGACTCCGAATGTCGAACACACAGGGAATGCACGAGTACCAATGAAATAAAGAATCTATCCTATTAGACTAACGAAAGTTATACTAAGAGAATAGCAAAAGTTGTCACGTAATTAAAACAATAATTAAACAAAGTGCAAGAACGGATTAAGAATATTATAGAAGGTCTAGGGGAACCGGGTTCACCAATACTCAACTTCTGAATTGACTAATTAATTAAACGAGATCTATACTCTGATTGATAGCTAATCACTCACTCTAATTTACTAAGAACTACCTAGCTAATAGCCTTCTTCCTAAATAATTACTCTGTTTGATCCAAGAAGGTAATTAAAGGAAAGAGCATTAAGAACAGATGAGTTTGTTAATCTAATAACCGATTAGAAACAAGCAATAACCTTGTCCGGCATATAAAGCGAGTTCTTTTATTTCTAGAGATCCGTTAACTAATTGTGGTCCTGTTTCTGCCAATTAAGCCAACTAACTAAAGGTTAATCAGGCCTTATAGGATTAAGCACACTAGGAATAAAACTATCAATCAAATAAATAGAAACTCATAAAACTTAATTAGATAAATATCAAAAGCATTGTAAAGGATCCCCCATCACCCCTAATGATGGGTTTAGCTACTCATACTCAATGATAATAACATAAACACATTCATAAAACCATAAAAATCCATAATAAGAGAATAAAATCTAAACCGGGACACCATTTCGGTATGACGATGGTTCTTAAGCACGTTCTTCATGTCCTCACGAGCTCTGGTATCGAAACGGGATTGGCACCAAGCTCCAAGGAATTAGGAATCAATAGAATGGCAAGGGAATTGATGTAGAACTCTCAAAAAGTGGTCTTAGCTTTAGAATTCATCAAAAGGTCTTTAGCATAGGCTAAGAAGGCCTATTTATAGCTTGGGATGCGGATTAGGTCATCTGGCTTTCAAATCTGCACAATCTGGGATGGGGTACGGCCGTATCGTCTATATACACGGTCGTACTGAACTTTGCTTGCGACGTTGGCCCGTACTTGTGTGTAAAGCAATCCCTGACATCAACTGTGTATGGCCGTACTGCCTTGGGCACGGCCGTACTGAACCTTTTCATCGGCGCCAGGTGGTACTGACCAAGGGGGTATGCCCCTACTGATTCTCTGAATTAGGTATGGCCGTATTGATGTACTGTCAAGTCGTACCGCACGTCCAGTGGTGCTAAAACTCTCTAAAACTTGCCAGTTTTCAGTCCATTCTCGCATCTTTTGGTTTGAGTGGTGTCTTTATGAATTTTCTACAAAATGGGACATAAATGAGTACCTTTGTGCTTTAAATAGTGCAAAATGATATATTTAAGTACTAAAAATACCCTATAAAAGTAGACAAATTGATGTGATAACACTTATCCAGAGTTGATAAATCCACATGTATAATAGAGTATATGTTAGATATGAGTCTTGCATTGCACTGATTCATGATAACGTTGTCATATGGTATATTGACTTGATGTGCGTGAAATGTTGTTATAGTTTATATCCTGTTATTTGTGCATCATGACATGTGTGTTTACGTGCCATTGTTATTTTCATTATGCGTATGATTCCCCATCCCTTCTCCTGCTTTATTGTAGCTACTTGTACACCACATTGTATGGGTAGATTGTGAGACTGTAGGTGATAATGATGTCGTTGCTGAGGAGTAAGCGCTATGGAAGCTGCTTAGCTTAGGATGTTGATGTATCTGTTTTAGGTTTGGTTAAGTCTTGATCTTCTCATATATAACTAAGTATTGGAAAGTACGCTCTAACCACGTGACATCGGGTTGGGTTATTCACTTGTTATTTTACTATTTGATATTCATGATTAGTTTGTAAAAGTTTTGAGAACTATTTTATGTATGAAAAGCTGCGAAAGGCCTATTTTCCTAAGTTGTACTTAATAAAGCGATTTTTGTAATTTAAATATCCAATTCCGTAAACGTGACGATGTCATATTCTTTACAGTGTGAAAATGCGTTTCTTAGAACTCGCATTTTTTCGCAAACAAACTACTATTTTTTGCATACATTCTTTAACAATGCTTCGAGGTAAAGGATGTCACATTATTAGAGTGAGCATCATCTGATGCACGCGTCAACCCAGATAGCGCTTTTGAAGCATTATAATAAGCGATCTAAAATTTCACTTGAATCCTCTTAATTGCATTTTCGATAACACTTTCTTAAGGAATCTTATCAGAATGAATCATCCAGATAACACTTTATTTATTAAGCATTATTTGGATGAATCATATAATAACGCTTACAATTTCTTAAGAAAGAGTTATCAAATGTGTATTTTTAATTATTTTCCTGCATACATGCACTTAAGCAAATCAGATGGCTCAAAATCGCTTCATTATTGATGGACCCCACGAGAAGGGGACACAACTATATGGTGCTCTAACCTGTGCTCCACACTCTTTCTTTTAGCACTATCCAAAGACCTCCTAAATGACGACGTTGCACTATCCCCCCTACGCCTGCAAAACAATCTCTAACAACTCGATTTCCTTCTCTCCCACTGAAGACACTCTTCGGGAGGAACCTACATTTCCCACTTGCAACGCATTGTCATTGCTAATGCTATTATTATTAACTCTTTCCTTTTCGGTGTTTGACGACGACACTTCTTCCTCTGCATTTTTTCGCTTCACTTGAACGACGTTGTCGGTGTCAACCTTGTCTCGACAAAGCGGGCACATGGAAAGCTCATTGAGCCACGTGTCAACACATTCCACGTGGAATGCGTGTTTGAAATTTGGTAACAACCTGGTAACCTCAGGTTCCTCGAACCCGATTGAGACAAACCGCAATTTGATGTTCGTGTTTTTGTCCCCTCAACGACCCGAACATGAAAATCGGAAGCGATTCCACCACCTCACGTTCGATACCAAGTTTTTCCTCTCTTGCAAATGCAGTTCCCCTTCGATATTCACATTATTATTTGCAATGAATATGTTTCTGCTATTATAGTGTTTGTTGTAGAGGAGGAGAAGGGAGATGAGGGAAAATATGGTTGTTAAAATGCCAACTATCACTGTCGTGCTAGGTTTGAAAGCCACTGATTTTCTCGCTTGACCGTACTAAGTCATTTTGAGAAGTTGAGAGTGAATTAGTATAAATCGCTGTGTATTATTTCTTCTCTTATCCTTACTGCCTTTAAAGTTATTTTTGCTTAAAGTTATTTTTGAAAAGGTTTTTAAGATCACGTATTTGAAAAAGATTTTTAATTCAAACCCCCTTCTTGTGTTTTTGACCATGTTCAATTAGCATCAGAGCTCAGCCTCATGGTTGAGCACTTAATTAGTGTGAGAGGAAAAGATTCTATACTTTATCCATGGCAAGCAATGAAGCTGGTGGTCATGTTAACCGTCCTTCTTGTTCACTGGAACAAATTATGACTACTGGAAAGATAAAGTTGAAACTTTTTTTGAGTCACAACAACTGGAGCTGTGGGAGATGGTGAGACTACATACACTGATCCAGTGGCTACAGATGGTGCCCCTGTACCTAAAGCTAGTTGGAATGCTAACCAAAAGAAAGCATATCAAATAAATCAGAAAACAAGATATTTCCTTATCTGTGCTATTTCTGAAAAGGAATATGAGAAGTGTGAACAAAATGCTACTGCTAAAGACATTTAGGATTCATTGGTTCTGGCCTATGAGGGTACTGCCCAAGTAAGAGAAACAAAAGCTAACATTCTGGTTAGACAATATGAACTCTTCAAAATGGAAGAGGGAGAAGATAATGAAACAATGTTTGGGAGATTTCAAACATTGGTTCATGGTTTGAAAGTTCTCAATAAGAGCTATACAACCTCTGATCATGTAAAGAAAATATTGAGAAGTTTACCCAAACAATGGAGACTTAAGGTCACGACTATACAAGAAGCCAAAGATCTCAATGCCTTGCTTCTGGAAGATTTGCTCAGCTCCTTGCGAGCTCATGAGTTAGAGCTGAATGAAGAGGAACCTCCCAAGAAATCTAAGTCTATAGCTTTGAAATCAAATAACAAAGCTTCCTCCTTCAAGGCTCTGCAAGCAGAAGAATAATTTGGCGAAGGATCATCTGGTGAGAGTAGCGAGGAAACAGACGATGAACTTTTTTTTTATTTCAAGAAAGATTCAACGTATGTGGAAGAAGAAAGGAAGGTTCAGGAAGCAATTCTAGGAGAAGGATACAAGGGAAAAGAAGGAGATCAAAGACAAGAGCCAAGTTATTTGCTATGAGTGCAAAAAGCCAGGACATTTCAGGTCAAAATGTCCACAACTCAACAGAGAGAAACCAAAGAAGAGTGATTTCAAGAACAACAAGAAGAGTCTCATGGCAAAATGGGATGACTCTGATTCATTATCGTCAGATGATGATGAGGAACACGCAAACATGTCTCTGATAGCGACTATCGGATCAGACAGTGAAGAAGAGGAAGAAGAGGTATACTCTAACTTATCCTCTGATTTACAAAAGGCTTTTGATGAACTCTTAGATGAGTCTTTCAAACTCTCCATTGAGTACAAAGCATTAAAAAGAAAATTTTCAAAACTATCAAAAGAGTTTTTAACGCTCAATGAGGAGAATGAGACGCCTAAAGCTGAAAATCACCGTTTGGTGAATGAAAGCTCTAAAAAAGAAGAAAACCTTGAATGTAACTCCTTTAAGTATGAAGCGGGATTTCAAAGATTTCTTGCTGAATGTGTGACATGGAGCAAACAAGCCTCTATGATCTGGGGTGTCAGTCAAAATGGCAAGAAGGGTCTTAGTTACAAATCAGATGAACCCACTTTTCAAAATTCAAATTTAAAGTCTGATGAAACCAATGATCATAGTAACAGTCTGCTATGTACATACTGTAACAAGTATGGTCACATAAGAAGCACTTGCTATGCTTTGAAAAATCAGAAGGACAAGTTTTCTTCTAGAACTAACAAGAAAGGGCCCAAAAAGATTTGGGTACCTAAGAACAAGATTGTCTATATTGCAGATTTCCTTAGCAACAGAGTTGAAACACTAGTCTTGGTACTTAGATAGTGGGTGCTCACGACACATGACGAGAAAAAGGCATATGTTCCAAGAACTGAAGTATAAAGAAGATGAAGCTGTTGGTTTCGGTGGAAACCAGAAAAGTAAAATCATTGGCATTTGTCGGGTTGGTGAGAAATCCCTACCCTCTATTGATAATGTTTTACTTGTTGATAGCCTTAAGCATAACTTACTTAGCATAAGTCAATTGTGTGACAGTGGTTATGATGTTGGATTTAGTGATAATGTCTGTATAGTCAAAAGCAAGAAAGATGGATCTGCTTTCTTTAAGGCAAAAAGGAAAAACAATATTTATAAAATCAAACTTTCTGAGTTGGCCAAACAAAATGTCAAGTGTCTTTTGTCAGTTAATGAAGAACAGTGGACACAAGAGATTGGGTTATGCCAGCTTAAGATTAATCTCAAAGCTTAACAAGAAGGAACTTGTTAGAGGCTTACCAAATCTCAAGTATCAGTCTGATGCTCTTTGAAAAACTTGTAAAAAAGGGAAACAAACAAAAACCTCTTGTCAATCCAAAAATGTTGTTTCCACTTGAAGACCACTTGAATTTTTGCATCTGGATTTATTTGGTCCAACTGGAACTGCTTCTCTGTCTGGAAAGAAATATGGACTTTTCATTGTTGATGACTATACCAGATGGATATGGGTAAAATTCCTTGCACACAAGGATGAGTCTTTCAAAATGTTTTTAGTCTTCTGCAAACAAGTGCAAAACGAAAAAGGATTTTGTCTTACTACAATAAGAAGTGATCATGGTGGTGAATTTGAAAATGAACTCTTTCAAAACTTTTGTGAAGAAAATGGCATTTCACACAATTTTTCTTTTCCTAGAACACCACAGCAAAATGGTGTTGTAGAAAGGAAAAATAGTTCTCTTTAAGAGATGGCAAGAACCATGATCCACGAAACAAAAATTGCTAAGCACTTTTGGGCAGAAGCAGTAAACACTGCATGTTATATCCAAAATAGAATCTATATTAGACCTATTTTGAATAAGACTCCTTATGAATTGTGGAAAGGAAGAAAACCCAACATTTCATACTTTCATCAATTTGGATGTGATTGTTTTATTCTTAATACAAAGGATAGTCTAGGAAAATTTGATTCTAAAGCTTAGAAAGGTATCTTTTTGGGATACTCTGAACGCTCTAAAGCTTACAGAGTATACAACAAAGAAACTCTTATTGTTGAAGAATCAATGCATGTTAGATTTGATGACAAGAAGCCTGACAATGAAATGTCAGAGCTAGATGAGTTATTTGTAGATATGCAGATCAATGATAGAACAGAAGGTGATACATCTGTTGATAAATCTGATGATGCCTCTGGTCCTACGTCTGGTGACCAGACTCAAGCAGAACCAAGGAAAGAATGGAAATTCAAGACTCATCACCCAGAGAAGCAGATCATTGGTGAAAAAAGTGATAGAGTCTGAACCAGATCACCATTCAAATACCAGTCTAACATTACACTCCTATTAGAGATAAAGTCCAAGACAATTGATGAAGCTCTACCAGATGAAGGATAGATACTTACTATGCAAGAAGAGCTAAATCAATTTTAGAGAAATGATGTGTGGAAGTTCGTACCCCAACCAGAGGATAAACAAGCCATTGGAACTAAGTGGGTTTTCAGAAACAAACTTGATGAAGTTAGTAAAGTGGTAAGAAATAAAGCCCGTTTAGTTGCTTAAGGGTACTCTCAAGAGGAAGGTATAGATTATACTGAAACTTTTGCTCTTGTAGCTAGATTAGAAGCAATTTGGATTCTTTTATCATTTGTCGCCCATGGAATTACCTTATATCAAATGGATGTGAAAAGTACATTTTTAAATGGTTTTATAAGTGAGGAAGTCTTTATAAAACAACCACCTGGTTTTGAAGATGTTACTTTTCCAGAACATGTCTTCAAACTTAAAAAGGCCCTGTATGGTCTTAAATAAGCTTTAAGAGCTTGGTTTGATAGACTAAGTTCCTTTTTAATGTCAAATGATTTTGAAAGAGGACAGGTGGATACAACCCTCTTTAGAAAATCATCTAAAAGGCATTTCATCTTAGTACAGATTTATGTAGATGATATTATTTTTGGTGCTACTAATGAAAACCTTTACAAGGAGTTCTCTGAGCTTATGTAGAATGAATTTGAAATGAGTATGATGGGATATTTAAAGTTCTTCCTAGGTTCAGAAAGGGATCCTTGAAATTAAATTTATAGATACTGACCATCAATAGACATATATCTTTGCAAAACCCCTTGCTGAAGATAGATTCAAGTTTATAAGGAAAAATTTAAATTTTCACTTTATAAATGATTGATTGTTTAAATTGAATATATTTTCCTCTGATGTACTTGCCTCTGATGTTATGTTGCATTTGATTATATTCACCCTCTGATAATATTCATGCATCTGATGTACACTGAGCATACATGCGTCTGTTGCATCTCTTATCATGCATCCTCTGGGAATATTATGCTTTTGGTGTACACGTGTCTCATGAATAGTGGTTGATATATGTGGCTGTAAATTACTCTTCTACCGAGTCATTATGACTCTGACTGCACGAAGTTAGTGTGTTTGACACGTTTTACTTTGAAAAGACAAATTTATTTCTTTTTGAATTAAATTTATTCTGAAAACTACTCAAAACTGTTCAAATTCAAAACCTCCCACGTTTTATTTACATTTACCCCCACTCACTTACTTCACTTCACCCACTACCCACTCTCTCAGAGACTCACTTTCTTAAACCCTAAACCTCCATTTGCGAACTTTCTTTCGCTCTCTGCAAATCTTCTAAAATGGTTGAAGAACAACAACAACAAATCGTCCCACAGAACGTTCTAGTGCCTACTGGAAATTTTGAGCTTGACGAACTCTTGTCCTAATGGAGTCAAGAGTAGACTTAAACGAATTGGCTGAGCACGACTTCGACTTCAGAGAGAACTTCATCTTTACAGGTTGGAAGGGGTTCTTTTACATGGAATCCAAGCACATCTACCCATAATTGGTCAAGGAATTCTGGAAGTATGCCAGAATAGTCATTGGGAACATAGTCAGTATGTTCAAGGGAAGGAGATTCTGGTGACTAAAGGAATAATCTCCCAAGCGATCACCTGTGCTGACAAAGCGCTTGAAATTGCTCCAAACTGGGAAGACCTATACGGTGGTCCTTCTGTGATTTCCAGTCACATTTATGAAAGACCTAGAGCATTCAAGGCTGTGGACATGAAGAGCCACTTCAGAGTCTTTTCAAGATCGTCACTGGAACGGTGATGCCTAAGGCTGACTCTGTTGATTCTGTGAGTCAAGACCACAAATTTGTGATGTGGCACTGTGATAACAAGAAACATGTTAGCCTCCCCAACATTATCTTCAACTTCTTGAAGAGGGCTATCACATTCTCAAGGACTGGGAGAAACAAAAATGTACCATATGGAAGAGTTATTTCTGCTATTCTAGAAGGGTATAATGTCATAAAAGACCTTCAAGGGAAGAACACCATTGAAACAAGGATCTTACTCTGGTTGAGTGTTGCCCCAACCTTCAACAACAAGAACTTGAAGAAGATGGGCCTTTCAACTGAGGATCTGGTGGAACAAGCTGCCAAAGAGGAAGAAGAAGTAGCTAAGGCTGATGAAAAAGGAAAAGGAAAGAAGAAGAAGAAGAGTGTTAATGTTGCCTCTGTCAAAGCAACAAAGAGGATCACCAGAAATGTTGGAACCTCCTCTTCATCACAGGGAAGTCAACTCCCTCTGCCTCCTCTTCCTTCATCCGGTGTTCCTTCTACTCTAATTGAAGTAGAAGAAGACAACAAAGATCATCTGAGGGAACTGCTTGAAAAAGCTAAGGCTGATGTAGAACAAGATCTTCAAGAAAGAAGAACGAAGAAACTCCAAGAGAAAGCTTCTCCAACCATACCTCCACCTTTTGCCTCTGGTCCAAAGAAGAGAAAATTGGTCAATGCAAGTGAAGAAGCTTCTAAGAAGCCTAAGGTAGTTGACTCTACTGTTTCCTTATTTGAATCAGTTTATAGTGACCCTATTGGCGCTTCTCGCCGTGACCCCACCAACCACTTTTACCCAAAATAAACCCCCACCCTCCGATACACTCTTTGATGACTCAGAGGATGATATGCCTCTGATACAAAGGAAGATAACCTCTTCCTCTGGTCCTACTGTACCTCCACCAGAACCTACTCCAGAAACACAACCAGAACCTAACCCTGAAACACTACCAGAACCTACTCCACAACCAGATTCACCCAAACACTGCTCAGATTCACCCAAACACTGCTCTAAACCTGAAATAACAACAGATCTAATTATAGAAGATGAAATCATCATTACTTCTAAAATTTCATCTGAAGTTGTTGAACAACTTGTATCTAAATGCAACTCACCAGAGTCCAACCAAAATCAAACACTTCACTTTAGCCCCATTATTTCCTCACCCTCTGCACCTTCTTCGCCTTAGGAAATCCTTCTTCATCCACCCTCAAAATAGCCTTTCCATCACTTAACCCTACTCTTAGGGAGAAGCACGTTAGGCAGTAGGTTGAACTGATTGAGATAGAGAAACACAGAGAAATGGATCTTGCCACTTCTGCTCAAACCTAGACTGCACTGGAAGAGTTCTCTGATTGGCACAAGTGGAATTTGGAGTATGAAGAAAGGACTGCAAGGATGGCTCTGAAGAGAACTTTACGCTCTGAACAAGTAAGAGCATTTTCGTTCGAAGGTCATCGGATGAAGCAAGAGAAGGTGAACAAGAGATTATTGGCTGCCTCTAATTGGATAAGGTTTGCTCATCCACCTCCTGCTACTTGGGAACCAGAACCTGCACCTTCTGTTATGCAAGTAGATTCTCCTGCACCTTTCAATCCTGCCTCTGCTATGGTTACATTCTCTCCTGGCTCTGCTCAATCAAGCAAGTCAGACTGCATTGAGGTTTCAAAAGATGTCTTCGAGAAGCTGGTTGAGGACAACAGAGAATTTAAGCAATTCATGGCGTCTTCAAGCAAGGGACAAGATGAATTTGCAGAATCTCAGAAGAACATTGAGGCTATGATGAAGTTGTTTATTGACAAAGTGTCAAAACCCTAGGAAACATTAGGATTTCACCCTTTGCTTTTAGCCCTTTTCTTTTCTTTCTTATTTCTTTTGGTTGTTTAAAAATTTCACTTTGTATTTTGTTACCTTTTGATTAAATGGTAAAGTTATTTTGTGCTTATTCAATATTTTGTTTGAACCTTTATCTTTCTTTACTCTGTTTTGACTATGATGCTCTATTTTCTTTAACCTTTTTGTCTGATGACAAAAGGGGGAGAAGAATAGAGAGAAATATAGAGTAATTGATGAACACAATATATCAGTCACGTGTCAAAAGGGAAAAGAACTTAAAATGAACATCATGCATTTGCATTGACATTCTGATATTTCATATTTGTGATTGAATATGAACATGCATCTGATGAGTCGTTGTACTTAGAAAATATTTTTATACGCTTAATTCAGGGGGGGCCCTTGAAAATTTTTTACAAAAAATATTTTTCTAATAGGAAAATTGTTCATTAATCCATGTGTTTGTCATCATAAAAAAGGGAGAGATTGTTGGAACTAAGTTGATTCAGAAATAATGACCCTTAATTATTTTGATAACAATAAATAGGGTAAAAGAACAATTTATCCTCTAATGTATCCTCTAGTGTGCATAATCTAATAAAAACTCACTATTACTCATTAGAAGGATCTGTCTCAAAGAGATATTGCTCTGTGTGCTACTTACCCTCTAGTATGATCAAACTGTATCTGTTGCACATCCTCTGGTAAGAGCAAGATGACGTCAGCATCTAATGTCTTGCCTCTGGTAGAACCATGCCTCTGTTAACTCTACTCTACATCTGATAAGAAGATTCCCTCTGCTTCAAGTGTGCCTCTGGTATCTCATCTGACGGAACATAGTTCTCAAAGTCTATTTCAAGCATTTAAGGATCCGCATTTAAGGTTCTTTAATGTACGGGGTATCAAAGACAAAACAGAATGTAAACAAATATTTATTCACTCTGTCTTGTCCTAAAAGGATCTCATTTTCAAAAAGGTCACAAAAGGACAGAATTATCATTTACAGCTGTGACAGTATACGAAATAGAAAGATAAGGATGCCACGTCGCACAAGAAGCCACTAAAAGCGAATCTAATATTTTTAACCATTGGTGAAGGACCTGCCTATCTCACAACAACTTTATTGAAGTCTCTCACTATATATACCATTTCTCAACATGAAGAAAGCTAGAGAAGTGAACAACCAAGAATTCAAACCTAGCTTTTCTGAAATCCAAAGAACAGTGCTTCACAAGTTTCATTCTTTCTTTAAGAAAGTTTTTCTATGCTTAAGCTTTTATTCTTATCCTCTCGTGTTGAGAGTTTATTAAGTTTATTTCAAAATCATTTTGAACATTCTTGTATTAAGCCCTATAGTGGCTGTAGTTCCTCAAAGGTTTGACCGTACTAAGTCGTTTTGAGAATTAGCCAAGTTTTGGCAGTAGTATACTCCTGAGTTTGTAATCAGTTGATTATAGTGGAAAAATCCTTCAGAGTGGTGAAGGGACTAGATGTAGCTACCAGGTGGTAGTGAACTAGTACAAATCGCTGTGTATTATTTCTTCTCTTATTCTTACTGCCTTTAAAGTTATTTTTGCTTAAAGTTGTTTTTGAAAAGGTTTTTAAGATCAAGTATTTGAAAAAGATTTCTAAAACACAATTCAAACACCCATTTTTTGTGTTTTTGATCACGTTCATAAACATAATTACAACTAAATAAACATACCAAGTACTAACTGTTAAAAACTGAAACACCATAACTAGACTCAAACATAATAACATCTAAATACAAGTGTCTAATGTAAGGCCATAAACAAACTCAAATAATCAACTTTATCTGTTTATGACCTCACAAACTGAAAGAATAAAAGCAAGTTTATGCCCTTAAACAGTTAAAAGCATAAAAGCAAGACCATAAACTTGCTTATTTGCCATAAATAGCTAAATACATGTTTATAAATACAATCTGTTTATAAAGGAAACTAAAAGCATAATCCACAACAGAAAATGGCCTTGAACAAACTTAATCAGACGAGATCTTCATGAATTGCAGAGTGTCTCCACTCTCCATCAACTACCAATTGTGCATGGTTGTTCAGTCTTGATGCTTTCCCTTATCTGTGAGCATTAAGGCAAAGACATAACCACATGGTTCATTTTCATTAATCTAAGTTACCAAATTACAAGACAAAATGACAAATAATGGAGAACTATAGAGAGAAAAAAAAATGTATTACCAGATGTAAAGCTGAGGTATCGATATTTCTTTCACTTAAAATTCTACAGTTGCGGCCTATTACTTCATCGCTCACATAACCTATTCGTGTAACAGAGTGATTGAAAACAGACAAAACTTCTGAGTAAATATATCAGATGCCAGAAAATTATAAAGGCTATTATTAATTTATACAAAGTAAAAAACTTAGAACCTATCAATTTCAAGCGTAAACAACAGGCATGTCTGGCAAATGTGGATTAGTTCTGTGAGGAAACTCAAAATCAAACAAACAACAAATAAACAACACGCAACTCTAAAGGCAACAAGAAACAAACATGGTATATCATAGTATAAGTCCTTCTTTACTTCAAGCCTTTGGTCATGAGCCAACAAGCAAAACCTTAGCATATTTTGATACATCAGCTCCATTGTGACTGACTGGAACAAGTAGAACAATGACATATTTTGACATATGATCCAACAAGCAAAACAAGTTTTAGTTTTCTTTATAGAATTATTAATATGCCTTAATGAGAAAAGAAAATATATAGGAAGTGCATGTATTCATATTCACTCTTTAGATTCAGATTCAAGACCCAAAAAACATATGTCTTCCAAAAAGTATCTTGCTTGGATTCAGATTCAGACAATTCAAAAACCCAACTGTAGTTGGTACTAAGCAGATGTTAAATGAGTCATGTCTTAGTAATGACTCCAAAAAAGCAAAAAAACATGAAGATCTGTAAACCAAGGCAGTAACAACGAACAGACACTTAATAACTTCTCAATCACAACCAATATTTGGCCGTTATTGAAAAGATGGACCAGGTCCAGTTGCAGCTCCACTTGTTGATCCTTCAACTCTTCCAGAATTTGATGTAGCTTGACAAAATTCTTGGAAGCAATGACAAAAAATAGAAACAAACAACTTAGAGTTAGTGGTACAAACAGAAAATTACTATATTATTATTATTATTATTATTATTATTAATTATTACTATTATAGTATAAATTCTATACATTTATTTAATTTAATTTTATATATTATATAATATTATGTTATATATAATATTACATTGTATTTTTACGACATTATATTAAAAAAATTATATAATTTAAAATATAATATTATATATTACAAAGAATATTTAAGTAAATTTCACATTATTTTACTTGTTTTATTATTCATTGTCTATCAAATAATATACAGAACAAATAATTGTCATGTGACTCAAGCATTTGTCCTGTATCTTAGAGTGTATCAAACACACCCTAATGGAGTTGGCTATAGATAATAATAATTAAATTAAATAAAATAATAAATAATAATTATCAATTTTTTGGTAGGGTATCTATGTCTGCTTATAGAAAATGCGACTATTGTACCGTTAGGAGGACTCGTTGTAACACGTGACCAGCGCGTGATCTCATCCCTCATTTGAATTCGGACGTGAGCGCCATTTTCTCAAATCCAGTTAAATCCAACTCCGACGTCCACATTCAAAATCGCGGCCACTTACCCTCCCCTCTCTGTTCAAAACGCAAACCCTTCGTTCCGTTCCCCTTTGTCTTCTTCTCCTCTCTGTCGATTCACTTTATTCTCTTCCCTCTCACTCCTTCCATAATTTCGTTACTCTCACAGGTAGGAAGCTCAGAAACCAAATCCACTTTCGATCGAAACCTAACCAGCTTCAACCCTTGACGCTGTTTTTCTAAATCGCGGTAATGCGGGATTGAAGTATAAACGCAACTGAAAACGACGTTTCTCGAGTTAATTTTTTGCGGTTTCGATTGAATTCTAGGGTTCCCAATTCCAAACGCTGGTTTGAGTTAGTACAAGATGGAACACTCAGAAGGGAACGGGAAGAACGCAGATTCAACACAGTGCGTGCGAGTCGCCGTGAATATTCGACCTCTGATTACGTCGGAGCTTTTACACGGCTGCACCGATTGCATCACTGTTGCTCCCGGCGAACCTCAGGTGTGTTCGGGGTTTGAATCGCTTTCTTCGTTTTGCATTTGTTATTTATTAACTGCAATTAATTGTTCAATTCGTGTAATGCATTGTTTAATTTTTGGCTTTAGTGTATGTTGGAAACTTGAATTTCTGAAATTGACGCGTAATTGTTGTTTTTGGGTGCTCGTTAGGTGCAAATTGGGTCACATGCGCTTACCTATGATTATGTTTATGGTAGTACGGGATCGCCGTCGGCTGCTATATATGATGATTGTGTAGCTCCGCTTGTTGATGCGCTGTTCCATGGCTACAATGCAACGGTTCTTGCATATGGCCAGGTATATTTTTTCTCATATAGTTAACTGGTTTTGATTCTCATGATTGTGAATTTTTTTTGTTAGATACTTTGTTTTGGTTATGTTTGGTCTGCTTTTTGGTAATTTGTTATTGGGTTTTTGTTCTCAGACTGGATCTGGGAAGACATACACAATGGGCACCAATTATACCGGAGAGGAAAGTACTGGTGGAATTATACCCAAGGTGATGGAAACCATATTCAAGAGGGTTCAGGGTATGGAAGAATCCGCGGAGTTTTTGATCCGAGTATCTTTTATTGAGGTAAAGAATACTGTTTAGTGAATTTTCTGTGTGATTGAGACCAGGCTTTTTTAAAACTTATTCTGCTATAAAATGACAGATATTCAAGGAGGAGGTATTTGATTTGCTTGATTCCAATGCATCTAGAGGAGATGTGGCTTCTAATGCAAAGCCTGCCGTGCCTGCTAGAGTTCCCATACAAATTAGAGAAACTGTGAATGGGGGGATAACCCTGGCTGGTGTGACTGAGGCCGAAGTCAAGACAAAAGAAGAAATGTCGTCTTATCTCTCTCGTGGTTCCCTGGCACGTGCCACTGGGAGTACAAACATGAATAGTCAATCGAGGTAAACTGCTATAGACATGTTTTCCGCATTAGTTTGATTTGATATAATTGGCTTTCATATAATGCATATTAAAATTTAAATGCAATGGTTCTTTTTTTTTTTTTTTGCTCGCTCAGCTTGGAATTTGATTATCCTATGATGACTTTGTGTTTCTTGTACTTTGCGTAGTCGATCACATGCTATATTCACAATCACAATGGAGCAAAAGAATGGTGACGACGTCTTATGTGCCAAACTACATTTAGTCGACCTTGCTGGTTCTGAACGTGCAAAAAGAACTGGTGCAGATGGCATGCGTTTAAAAGAAGGTATTCCAATTGTTTGTTATACTATATACTATATATTTATCTGGTTAGGAATAAGATTAGTAGAGAAACTTGTTCTGTAGTTTATCATATTTTTCACAATAGAATTTTGAAAATTGAGTCATTGCATGGCCTTTCTGCTAGCTGAATTACATGAATGCTTTTTATTGTTTTGTTTTGCTTTTTTTCAAAGTGATTTGACGATCACTTGGTTTTTCATGCTTAAGGCATTCATATCAACAAGGGGTTATTGGCTCTTGGGAATGTAATAAGTGCATTGGGAGATGAAAGGAAGCGGAAAGAAGGTGGCCACGTGCCATATCGTGATAGCAAATTAACACGCCTACTGCAGGTTTGCATTATATTTGTTTAAGTAATACTCCAATATACTTATCTTCAATAGCTTTGTATTTTCTATCATATTATTTTTTTTTATTCATATATAATGATTCTATTCTACTTGGTGAAATAATGTGATAAATAATATCTGAACAGAAAATTTTTTAGACTCATCACTCATGATCTAACAGTCATGTTTTGTTGGGGAGGGGAGTGTGCCTCCTCTTTTGTTTGACATATCATCAGAACTTTTGAACAATGAGTGTCATGTGGGATTTATATTGCAACTCCTAACTTGAAACTTGAAAGCCAATGTTGACGAAAAACGTGTTAATAAAGTTTTAATTGTTGTGTTTGCTTTTGAAATATCTATGTCATGGGTTCATATCGTGTTATCTTGACATGCAATTGCTTAATGAATACGTAGGATTCTCTTGGAGGAAACAGCAAAACGGTGATGATAGGTATGCTGTTCATACCCAGTGAATGATTATAGTCTCTTGAAATTTCTATCCTTTAATATCATGTGTATCATTTAATCTATTTGGAATGCTGCAGCATGTGTTAGTCCTGCTGACACCAATGCTGAAGAGACATTGAACACTTTAAAGTATGCAAATCGTGCTCGCAACATTCAAAACAAGGCTGTCGTAAGTGCTTTATATTGGTGTTCTTTATAATTTCTTTGTATTTTTTGTTTGCCTGTGGGCGGCGGTCCTTTATGTTTCTTATATTTGATGAGTTTAAATTTTATTATTTTAGATTAATCGTGATCCAATGGGAGCTCAGCTACAGAGAATGCGAAGCCAGATTGAGCAATTGCAGGCTGAGCTTCTATTTTTCAGAGGTGATGCTGGTGGACCGTTTGAGGAACTTCAGGTAGGTACATCATTGTTTTAGGATGTATGCAAATCCCTCATTTACCGTTCATATGTTTCTGATGTCTCCCCCTACCCCCTGCCTAGATTCTCAAACACAAGGTATCCTTACTTGAAGCAAGCAATGCAGAGCTACAGCACGAGCTTCAAGAACGTCGAGAAACTTGTGAGAGTTTAAAACAACGTGCTTGTGATGCTCAGGTCTTTATTGAATCCTTTGCGTTTTCAGTTCTAATAAAATGTTGGGACTTTTAACAAAGTTACAAAGTTGCTAGTTCCATACAATATCATTGAGGTGTTTTTTGACAGCATGTTGTGGGGTCTTACTCAAAGTATTGAAAATTGTAGGTTGAAAAGGACCAACTGATCATGAAAATAGAATCAATTCGAAATGGTAAATCTTGGGATGAGATTGACTCCAACTCAAATCAGGTTTGAATGCATCAAGTCATTTCTAATGCATGGTTACAATTTTTTAACGGGGTAATTCATCACTAACTCATGGTCTGAACTTTTTTATAGGATTATGACCTGGTGAAATCTTATGTATCAAAGATCCAAGATTTAGAAGGCGAATTGATGCGTTTGAAAAAATTGAATGCGAAGTCTCACCATTTTGTTGATGACTGGGTTGATTCAGATGATATTGGATTCCGGTCAAAGAATGCTTTATTTGCATGTGGTAATGAGTTTTCTTCTGATTGTGATGTCAAACCTGTGGACATAGCAGGTAGCATTTTGGAAGTTGTTTTTACGTATTATTGTGCAGTATATCTTTAATTGATAACCCTTGTGGCTGACGTGTATATTCTTGACAAATTTGTTTTGGTTGGGACAAGTGCATCAAAATTTTGAGATGACAAATTGAATTCTCAAAGCTAGACATAGCAGCAGTATTTAGGCTTCTTAATACCCGAATTTTTTATATTTGCATTTTTGCTATCATTTTGAATTGGTATTTAATTAATTATACACATCAAATATATTTTTTGAACATTGTGCCACTTGTATGCAGATGACGTGGAGCCGGTGGAAGATCGTGAAAAGGAGCTAGAGCACTCTTCTCTTCAAGAACAGTTGGATATGGAGCTCAAAGAATTGGATAAGAAACTTGAACAAAAGGAGGTAATAGTTATTGGGTGTACACATGTACTTTAAACTCATGAAGATGCTGAATCTTTTTAGTCGATTTTTGGTTTGCTAGTCTTTGTCAAATTATGCGAATTCACAAATTTTATATATACATGTTATTGTATATTTTATAGTATTGATTTTATAACATGTTTTAACCGTCTTATTTTATTATTTGTCGAAGGCTGAAATGAAGCGGTTTAATAATGCTGATACTTCAGTTCTTAGGCATCATTATGAAAAGAAACTTCTTGAGTTGGAACAAGAGAAGAAATCTTTGCAGGTAATTGATCTCTGCTAGCAGTCTTTTGATGTATTATTGCATTTAAAAGGTTATGTAATAACTCAATTTCCTTTTTTATATTATCGGTAGAAAGAAATTGAGGAACTTAGGTGCAATCTAGGAAACATTTCATCCACCTCTGATGACAGCGCTCAAAAGTTAAAGGAAGAATATCTTCAAAAGTTAAATGCTCTTGAATCACAGGTGAACCTATTATTTTTAATGTTTGAACTCTTAATGGTCAGTCAATTCAGTAAACTGATTATTTGCTTTCCAGGTCTCTGTGTTGAAGAAGAAGCAAGATGCTCAGGCTCAGCTGTTGAGACAAAAACAGAAAAGTGATGAGGCTGCAAAACGACTTCAGGATGAGATCCACAGAATTAAATCTCAAAAGGTGCAATGGTCCTGTTAATGGAATTTGTATTTACAGTTTGAAATAGAAAGCCATAGTTTTTTCTTTTAGATTTATTACTGATAGTTTATTTTCATTAGGTTCAACTGCAACACAAGATTAAGCAGGAATCTGAACAATTTAGGTTATGGAAAGCTTCACGTGAAAAAGAAGTTCTCCAGGTAAATGCAGTGCGGAAGAGCTTTCCTTAACATTTTTAATAAAAAATACCCCCGATACTCTATCACTCCATTCTATATTGCATATAGGGATTTCTTTGGCTTGTAGCATTCTTTTTGCCATTAGATGATATTATTACAATATTATCTCTGGCTAGACTTTGCTAGATATTTAGGTTATTTTCTGGCCTCTTGCTTATAAGGAATGACTCTAGTCTCTAACACGACATTTCTCATTGACATCTGATACATATTTTGAGTAATTACCAGCTTAAAAAAGAAGGGAGGAGGAACGAGTATGAGATGCATAAGCTGTTAGCGTTGAATCAGAGACAAAAGATGGTAAGTTGATGTTCAAATCATCTGTTGTGGTCTTGGATGATAGATATTCCCACTATTAATGCGTTCCTTTCAGGTATTGCAAAGGAAGACAGAAGAAGCGTCCTTGGCTACAAAAAGGCTAAAAGAACTTTTGGAATCTCGAAAGGCTTCCTCACGTGAGACTACGGGTTAGGAGATTTGTCGAGCCATGCAGCTTTCCCTATTTTGTGAGCTTACTAATAAACTCATTTTATTTTTTATATACAGGCGCTGTTGGTGGGAATGTAGCTGGAATTCAGGTACTCCTAAGTTTGTGAATTAGTGCTTTATGTTGCCAAATGTTATATGCTTTTGATATCTTTTATGGTAATTCGCTGAATATGCATTATATTCCTTCTCGCTAATGAGCGGATGTCTTATTTTTTTATTGTTTCTACTTGACATATATTTTTCTATTTGAAGGCTTTGATGCAGGCAATAGAGCATGAACTTGAAGTCACTGTCCGAGTGCATGAAGTACGTTCAGAATATGAGCGTCAAATAGAGGAGTATGTGATATTTTTAGTTTTTAATTTAGATTTTTCATCTGAGACCTTTACTGAGTGGGCGGATTTACTGATTAAATCTCAAGTGCATATGCTTGAATTATCCGGTAAATGCTAGGACTTCTGAAAGGCCCCCTTCCTTTTATATTGTAAGAATCTGATAATTTATGTCAATTTTTCACCTTTAAAGTGAAATAAAGTATGGCTCCAAGAGTAATGGACAAAATCAATTTTTTTTCAGTATTTGAATTTATTTGCTATTCGAAATTTGTTTCTCTTATGTTTTCTCTATTGATTCGAACTTAAAAGTTGAGAAAACTTGAACCGATTTACCAACTATCCTTGCATAGGCGTTCTAATAATATCCACCAGTGGGTGTTTTTGTGTTTGAAAAATATTTCCATTCCAGTGATTGATGTTGGTCGGCAAATGCATGAATTCAATGGCAGATTTTGAATTTTTGCAATGAAAACTGAGCTTAACTTTTGTAGTTTGAGGTGCCCAATGATTGTAGTGTAGTTGGAATGCAGCTTTGCACACTCGCATTCAAGGGTGCAATACATTTTTTATGCTGGTGTTATGTTACTGCTTTACTCATATTCTCATTTAATTTTTTCTATTCATTTCAGGAGGGCTAAAATGGCCAAGGAGATTGCCAGGTTAAAGGAAGAAGTAGAGATGATGAAGCGAAACAATACAAGGTGAAAAAACCTAGCAGTTACAGAAGTCTTTAGTTATTGTACAATCTTGTCGGTTTTCTTTGGCAATGTGTGATTGACAAAATCTGTTTGACTGGTTTCTAATGTAGTTGCTAGAATATCTGAAAAATATCTTTCACATCATTATTCTATTATAAAACATGTTAGAGGATCTCTTAGGATTAGTTTTTATATTTTATTATATATCATCATTCGTTTCCTTATTTATTTAGGATTAGGTGTTTGGTATTTGTAAAAATAAGGATTTGTGTTTTGTCTTTTATAAAAACATCCAACATATTACATGGATATTGATCCATATAATTTTATTATTTTGAGCATTTCTTTTTCTCCCTCTATACCTGAAAGACTAACCCCATACCTTTGACATGTTATTAGAGTAAAATCACCCTTTGTAACCTGTCCCATCTCTATTCTACTGCTTCAGTTTCATAAAGTCTGAAACTCTTGTAATTCCATCTCTATACTGCTGCTGAAGTTTTTAAAATCTGGAACTCGTATGTAATAAAGTCATTATCTCCATGATTCTTTTCATTTTGTCGATTGTGAACAAGTGCACAAATTTCGACCACTTTCTCTCTTCAGGTTCTCTCAACATGTCTTGGAGGTATTAGATCAGCTAGCCTCATTATCATGTTTGGTTGCCTCTGGCTATCTCAGATAAAGTCTAGCCCTTGCAGCCTTAGAGAAGCAATCTGGCCTTGGAACTCCCAGTGGTGTTTTGTCTCCTCCCTTTAAAACCATGTCCCAGTTGTGGTTTAGCCTTGTCTTTAACGTGGTCTGGCCTAGAGATATTGGTCCTATATGCAATCCCTGGCTGCATCATCTTTTTGTCCTAGATGTAGATGTTATCTGGCCTCAGCTGGTTTCCAATCTTAAGTTATATTGTTTGGTTAGCTTGTTTCTTTTCCATGGTTTCATCTGTAAAAGCTTAAAATTGAGTAAGTTTTAACTCGATGGGGAGTGTTAGAATATCTGAAAAATATCTTATGACATAATTATTCTTTCATAAAGATAGCATCTTATTTTTTTACAATTAGTTTCCGTAATTCCTTATATGTCACAATTTGTTTCCTTATAAAGTTCAGATTAGGGGTTGTTGATATAAATAAATAAGGATTAGTACTTTGTCTTAATAACATCCAACATATCATTCACATAAATATCGATATAGTTTTATAATTCTAACTATTGCTTTTTCTCCATCTATATATAAAAGGCTAACCCTTATAACTTCAACAGTGGTGATGGCCTTGTATCAATGTCTCCGGGTGCAAGAAATTCAAGGATTTTTGCCCTCGAAAATATGCTTTCTGCTACTTCTGCAACACTAGTGTCTATGGCATCTCAGTTGTCAGAGGCAGAAGAGCGGGAACGGGTTTTCAGTGGCAAGGGACGTTGGAACCAAGTTCGGTCCCTTGCCGATGCCAAGAATTTGATGAACTATTTGTTCAACCTAGCATCTTCCTCCAGGTAGTAGCTTATCTGCAGTCTATTTTCAGTCCATTATTCAAGTTTAACCAAAAGTTATTAATTAGAGATATTCTATTAAAATGCAACACCTGTCAAATCTCAAGTAATTCATAAGTTGTCTTTCGTGATATGACTGGATTTTTTTTTCTCTGCTTTTCTTCATTTCAGGTGTTCATTGCGAGAAAAAGAATTTATCTGCAGAGAAAAGGACATGGAAATAAGAGATCTAAAGGAAAAAGTAGTTAGGCTAAGCTGCTCACTTCGACAGTTGGAAACACAGAGGGCTGAACTTATTCATCAATTGAAGTTGCAGGTTAGTATGTTTGACGAAGAGATGTTACACCTTTTCCCCATGGAATTTACTGATATACAGAAATAAATCTTTCTCCTTTCCAAATTTAAGTAGCACTTTATAAATTGAAAAAATTATATGTTCCTAATTGTTACTTTCCAAACTTATTTTTACCATAATTTTTAAACTTCACAGAGTACAAAGCAGTACTCAGAATACATGCAAGATACGGGATACTATCATAAGTATGACTTACGCAAGCTGGTAGGTCTCTCACCTGCAAACTATTCCATCTCATCATAAGTTACATTTTTATTTTTGGGTACTATAGTTAATGACCCATTGGTTATCAAATAGGAAAACCGACGATCTACCATTTTATTCGAGGATATGGAAATATCAGATACAGAATCAGATGATTATGTTGTAGATGCAACTGATGATGAATGGGTAGAGTCAGCAAAATTACACGTTAAGAAAAGAAAATCCAAAGGCGGACATTCAAGCGTGGAAAATAATCAGTTAAATATTAGTTCAGAAGATATCAAAGATGATTCAACAGAAGTACCTGATGGTGCAACTGGAGAAACTGCATCAGATGTTTGCTGCTCTTGTAGCAGATTCTCTTCTTGCAAGACAACAAAGTGCAAGTGCAGAGCTTTGGGTATCGGTTGTGGGAGTTCTTGTGGTTGCCGAGCATCCAAGTGTGCCAATAGAGGATCAATCTCCAATGAGTCACAGGAGGAAACACGATCAGGATCCGTTGAAGGGACCGAAAATGATTCTAGTATTGAGGAGGCAGACAAAAACCGCGTTCTTGCTACTCAAGGTGCTGAGTTGCTTCAGGGTGCGCTTGTTGAGAGACCTGCTGAAGCTCACAATGATCATGAACCAAGAAAACCTCTCTCTGACATTGGAAATACACTGGTGCGTAGTTTTCCTTTTCGATGTCAAGTCTCTCTGCATTGGGAAAATTCACCCTAATTGAATCATTAATTTTTTTAATATCAGATTGCTATTGATTTCACAGGAATTGTCTAAGTTGGCTCGACATTTTTTAATGCCAGTATTCTTTTAATGTTTATGTTGGTAGCTGTTTTAACCATTACCTTTTTCTTTTTCTTTTCCTCCTCCCAGGCCAAATCAAATGCCCTAAAGGCTAATCAGAGGAAGAAATGGCGGAAGTCGTCAATAGTTCTTGTTACAGATCCGCCAGCTTCATCGCAGTCAGATAATTCTGAAGTCCCCAAGAAAGAGAACAACAGCATCAGTGAAGTGAATATATATACAGACATACCACAGAAAATGCACCCACCTAAATCTGAAAATGCTTCAGCTGCCCCCAAGGCAGAGAATAACATTATTGAGACAGATATACTTTTGAAAATACCACGGGCTATGCGAAAGCAAGGGCCATCAAATTGTGGCCTTCCATTGGGGGACAGGAATGCTAGTAAGCCAGATGAATCAATCAGTAAAAAGGAGCCTGAAGTTGATGCTAAAAGTCCGGTCCGTCGAAAAAGAACACTTGAGAAAGAGAACAATGAACTTTAAATTTGCATTCATTTCTTAAGTCTTACACTTTCAAGGGCATCCATGTTCAGAATTTTAAACGCATGCCATTGCCATATTCTTATGGTGTATCTGTGGAAGATAGAAGACTCGTGGTGTATGTATGGGGTACTATAAATGTGTATCAGTTAAATTGATTTTCGTTTGTCCTCAGTAGACAGTTTCAGCAAGCGATTCCGTTGGTGGTGATCTACAAATTATCACGGTCTATCATTCGAGTGAAATCCTTGTTTCAAAGATCAAAATGAGTTGAAACTCGTATAAATTTGTATCAATTATATTGATTTTCGTTTGTCTTGTAGACTAACAATAGGCTTCCATTTATTGGTTATTACTTATTACAAACGATTTCGTGATGGTTATCTACAAAATTTTCACAGCGTATTCTTCGAATGGTATCATTGTATTTGAATCAAAGATCAACATGAGTTGAATACGTCAGTGGGTATTTTATCTTTTAGTCAAAAAATCCTGATTGTGCTTTCACTTTGCGGATTGTAATGTTGTTCCCTGTTTAATCTGTTCAGAAGTGAAGTCTATGGTATGGATGATATTTATGACATCACATAGAATTATGATAAAAAATTAAAAAGTATTAGCACTATACACGACGGTGCTATGGAAGGAAAGTCAACGCCTTCGTACTGGGGATGGCAAACGTGCCCATTTATTGGTTATTAAATAAGGGTGGGGATCATAGTACCCGCTCCACGAGTATCTGCATATTCATTACAATTATTTTCGTATTAAATATATAATTTAAATATATAATATATACTATGACATTTTCTATTACATTAATATTAAACAAATTTTGTGTTTTCATTTTTGAATATTTTTGGAGGGACTCATAATAATAAAATTTTGTAAATGTATATAGTATATTATACAAAGTTAATAGAACATGCTGTAAGATTTTATTTTGTTAAATTATTAAATACCCATGGATATAAATAATACTCGTTACCCGCATAAATATCTGTGTGGTATCCGCACTCGCTCGCCCCATTGCCATCTGAGTATCGATGATTAGTAATTTAGTATATCATACATGAGGTTTTAAAGGTTAAATTGACAACTTGGTACTTGCATTCAAAATTTTATTTAAGCCTTATAATTTAAACAATGTTATTTGTACACCTGGAAAGTGAAGTAGATTGGACACTTGGGACACCTTGATTAATGAAGTTTAAAATCATGGTTAATGGTGTATTGAGTTTATAGTCCATAACGTTAGCTCAGTTTGTTAACTTCATCACTCGCACTTATGTGTTATGTTTTCTACCACTGTGGATGCTGAGCTGTCACGTTTAAACGAGAATGAGAGTCCACCTGGTTAGCCACATGTTTAGAGACTAAAATGACGAAATTGAAACGTCACAGCTACACTACCCACAAGATATTATAATCCTCTTCTTAATTCCCCCCCCCCGCCAAAAAAGAAACCTTTCACATAACAACGTTTCCTAAACCGCTTTTGTCGCTACACTACCATCGGCCACCACATCGCCGCCATGTCTGCCTCTGTGTACGACCTCGCCATGGATAAGCATTGTTAAAGTGATAAAGGGAGAAGACATTTCTATTGGGGAACACACATTTGACACTTAAGGTACTGTGAACACACATTTTTTGTCAAAAAAACTTTGTGAATATTCCATATAATGAGGTCCATTTTGTTTAGCGTCATCCCCTTTATGAATGTGTTTCGTTGTTTATTCTATGTTTTCACTTATTTGGTTAGGGTTTAGGGTTATAATCCATGATTATATTAGGGTTTTTTTTCTTCCTATTTGGTAATGGGTGTCTCTGTTTTTCTGTTTTCAGAATGGATTGGAGAGCTACACTGATTTTCTACCATGTTGGTAGGTTCATACGATACGATGATGGTAACATGGAGTACGAGGGGGTGAAATATGCATTTGAGAGGATATTGAGACTGATTACCTTAACAGGTTTGGAATAGAAGATTTGTGCAAGATATGAAAAAGGTATTACAGGCTTAAGCACATATGGTGGTGTTAACTCTTATAAATAAGAGTTATCTATACTCTTTTGGCATTAAATTATGTGAGTCCAATAGTAATTTAGAGTATTTAGTTGGTAGAAATATGTAAATAATGTGTTTTCTTATGTTTGGACCTGTTTTGAGCAGTTTGGTATCTTTGTGAACATTTTAATGTGTTTTGGAGCTGTGTAAATTTTTTTAAGATAATGGTCAGGTGCTAAATGGGTGCCATATGGCACCAAATCGTTGTTGAGTAGAGGAGCAAAAGAGACTTAAGCTGAATTGCTAAGCTAAAGGAGCTGAAAGGAGTATGGTGCTGTACTATCAGGTGACTCCCTGCACGTGGTCCCTATGTGTCTGCATAAAAAGGACAACTTGTCTTTATTTGGATGGGCCAAGGACATGCCTTTTCTTAGTTTAATTCTTTTTGGGCCCATAAAGAAAGAGAATAAAAAGGAACTAACCTAAAAGGGGAAGGCAGGCTGGGACATTGTTGCTGAACCCTAGGTCAGAATTTATTTCCCTTCCTCTGTAAAAGAGCCGCAGCACCTTCCATCCTCCATAGCTCACCTTTGTAACACCCGCACCAACATAAATTGAAAGTACGGCAAATTACATTAAAGCACAGGATTTACTAATAATTTACAAACTTGATTACAGTAATCCAAGTCATAAATTTAAAACCTAAGCCATTAATCCAATAAATAGATTACAACTTAAAAAAAGATAAAAACTAAGTCAGAGTCCCCAGCCTGGAGCTTCGCCTCATCAGTCTTCGGTACATTAGAGCACCATGGATCACTTAGGTATTATCATAGGATCTCAATTAATCTTGGATCCGTTCATAATGGGTTAGGCTAATTCAAAGTCGATTGAAACCTTACAATTAAAACCCTTACTTGCTCGTGGTTCCTAATTCCTTGCAGAGCGTATTGATTGTCGGCATATGAAATACTCGCTTGTCCAGCCAAGCATTCCCCTCCGTGGTTTCGACCACACTTAAAACATTCCTCAACTCATGGTCCCAGAGGGTTTGGAACTTGATTCCCTTTATCCGTATTCTCCAAAGGTTCTCAATCTTTTGGGAGCTCTTGCATGCATTCCTTCTTTTCCGCATCATCCTTAACCATTAAGCTTTCTTAGAGTTCGCACTCCTATTCAGTCCTCTCCCTCGTTCGCCAGCTCCATCTACTCTATTCTACATACACGGTACGAAGTATTAAGTTGATTAGGCTTAATATTCCGTACTAGGTATAAGAATATAGAGAGAAGTTCTCGAACAAATGAAAGTTTCGGCTAACTGACTACACTCCTACAAGGACTAAACTGACACTTCTTAAAACGAGTCACTACTAGATTCGTAACTCACAGTCCGATAAGATCGAACTGTTCTGATACCATAATGTAACACCCGCACCTCAACATAAATTGAAAGTACGACAAATTACATTAAAGCACATAAATTACTAATAATTTACAAACTTGATTACAGTAATCCAAGTCATAAATTTAAAACCTAAGCCATTAATCTAATAAATAGATTACAACTTAAAAAAAGATAAAAACTAAGTCAGAGTCCCCAGCCTGGAGATTCGCCTCATCAGTCTTCGGTACCTGTTTATCTGAAAAACAATAAAAGGAACGGTGTGAGATTAAAAATCTCAGTGAGCCCTTCACGGACTCCTCACCATTCTCTCGTTGAATCATACTAGCCTGAATAGACTAACTTAGGCATTCCATTCCTAAACATACTCTCCCTATAGATCATAAGGACTTGCTTAAAAATCTATTCAACATCCTAAACGAGAATGCCCTAGAATGTGCGAATCTAAACTTACAGCTTAGTATATTGCAGGGTAGGATAATCCTAAGTTCAATATACCACTTAAAGGCTTGTGAATAATCTAGACATAGAAATGTATAGCAAACACACATCAATCTTATAAACATTCTTTCTTTAACCTATGTTTAGCACGGCTAAACTCAATGCAATGTAAATGCAATTTTCTTAACTAAGAACGTAAGGTTCTTCTTTGCTCTGTGCCTAGCACATCTTTGCTTTTCTCTTATGCTATTGGATTTGGTCTTATGCTTATTCCATAGATACCAATCAACAGATCTTGCTTGCTTTCTTAAGTGATCTTATCACAACTCTTACTACTTCTATGCGTTTTTACTATTGAGTAATTTAGCAATTAAGGAATTTACAATCCATTACACCATTTAACTAACTAAGCTAATTCCAATGATGTTTACAAGGAATTCATCAACAATCTTAAACTTAAGCATTACTAAGCTCATAGTCAGCTTTTCTTCTCTATTAAGCACGTTCTAGTTTTTCCCAAATACTTATTATACAATTTTACAAGAAAATAGATAATATAAGACTATGCAATGCATCGTGTTAACTAAGGACATGCCGTCCTTCTTTGCTTTGTGCTATTGGGTTTTGTCATATGCTTTGGTCTATAGACCCCAATAACACGCTTTCGGTACGGTGGTTAGACGTCTTAACTGTCCAAGTGGCGTCCCAGGAGGCTAACCATACCGATATCTCCTATAAATTGAGGAGACTTGCTTGGCCATTAAGTGATTTTTATCACAACTTTCTTACTTTAGTGCATGTTTAAAAATGCAACTTAGCTAACTAGGATTATCAACCCTCAACATCATTTAACTATTCAAGGAAATTTACAATAATTTCAATGAATCTAGCTTAACAATAACAACATACATCATTAACTAACTACTCACTTAGAGGTTGAAACATACCATATCTATAATATGAACCATACAAAATCATTAATAACTACTTCAAACATTCTTCCTATCACAAAATTTCTTTGGGTCCTTTATTTGGCATCATTGCCATGAACTTAGGGCTCACTAATAAGCCTTAAAACTGACCAATATAATGGACACACATACATCAAACTCATCCCCTTAAAGCTCTATGGAGCTAACAAAGGAGCAAACATCAAACATACATACATTTGTGAGGGGTTGGGGGCAGCCATCAAACCTCTTTTTAACCAAACCCACTATAAAACATAACAATAATAATAACAAACTCTATTTCTCATGGGTATTCAAAACCATAACTTAAACCTAGGGTTCACATATTACTTAAGGAAAATAAATTCCTATATGTGGGACTTATGGTTGCTGATCACCTAAGGGATGAAGAAGTCACCTCTATTCTTCAAGACCTTGAGCTAGAATGGTTGAACTTTGCCCTCCTTGCTCTTCTTCACGTTTTCCCTCTATGCTCAACTTAGGGCTTCTTCAAATACTTCATCCAATGCTCCATTTTGGCTTCCAATCTTCTATTTCGTGTGAGGATGGAAGAACCATGCCCATTACACTCTAATTTCTCTCCATTCTTCCTTCCAATTTCATGGAACCCTAGACTTCTTCTTCTCCTTACTCTTCCCCTTTCAATAGAACGAAAATGAAAGGGAATAGAAAGAGAGGATCATCGAGGAAATGAGAGGAAAATGAAGGAGGAAATGGTCCTCATGGAACCCTAGCTTATCCTTCCCTTTTCTTCTTCCTCTTTCTCTTTTTTTCTTTCCCTTTCTTCCCCTTTTTCCTTTCTTTCACGATCTGCTGCATTCTCCTGTGTTTTTAAGGAAATTTAAGTCTGTTAATCGATTCACTGCTTAGTGTGAATCGATTCACACAGGCAAAATGTGACAGCTCACAAATTAAGTGAGTGAATCGATTCCCAGGCCCTCCAATTCGACTCCCAGAGGCTTGTTTTTGCCTGAATCGATTCACAGAGTGAGTGAATCGATTCCCATTGCATAAAATCAAGATAACTCAATTATAACACCCAATCTTGAGACTTTCACCCCAAACCAACTTCAATTAACTCCTAATCAATACTTCCAATCATTTTAGGATTAAATCCAACTCATTTCTTAACTCGAGATCAACAACTTACAAATTAAAGCTTTGTGTAATCATATTTCCTCAATTTGAACCCAAATTAAGCTTAAACACAACTACATAACTTCTCACAACTTATACTCAACTCAACTTGGGAAATTTGGGGCGTTATAACCTTCACCTGCATCCTTTATTCTCCATTTCCATATCCCTTCCATACACCATTTTTATGAGAAAAACAAGCTGAAAAACATGGATGCCGAACCAATCTTAGACGTAGCAAGGAAATGCAGCAACAAGACATTGTTGCAGTGAAGTGCTCTTCCATCTTGACAGATTTACAGGCCTTTCACGTGCTATTTTTGCTTATGTTTGTAAACATTATGTACTGTAGAGTTTAGGTCCCATGAATCTGTTTTATAACACCTGTTTTTGCTATTTTATGTTTTTGTTCAGCATGAGCTAACTCTTTTATGCTAGGATGATTTGATGTTGTAATCAAACATTGTTGGTGTAGTTATGTGATGTTGCTTAGCACTTTTAACTCATGCATACTTACTGTTATATGCTTAATTTGAGCATGTACACCTTAGGTTAGGCACATGTATGTTAAATACTGAAAGGGTTTAATATGCGGAATTCATGAGTTGATATGGACAGCATATGTGGAGGACACATAATCTAATCTTGATTAAACTAGACATAGGCAATCAAATCCATAGAATGGTCTGAGTCACACTCAATAGTCAGGGGGAACATAATGGGGGCTTCGACATAAGGTACCCTTTACTTAATCCCATAGTAAGTGACTGAAAAGCACACACATCAGCACTCTGCGTACAGGTGCCACACGGCACTCATCACAACACCTAGCCAACTTGGTCAAGTTACAATGGATATGAAATCCTAGCTGTTTTTCTCAACTTTTACCATTCAATCCGTGACTGTTTTACCTTTTAATTACTTGTTAACTTTTAGTCTTGAAATTCACAGCGTGAATCCAAAATTGTTGATAGTTCTTATTTGTTTCTTTTATTCTGTCACTAACTAGATTAACCAAATTGGGAATTTGTGGAATTAACCGTAATCAATCCCCGTGGAAATGATCTTTACTTACTCTTTATTACTTGTTACGATTGTGTGTACTTGCACATTGCACTTTATCGCAAACATGTGGCTAGTGCCCGAGAGAGGTGTAGTTAAGTTGTTAACTGATGTCGACATATTAGACTTGTGTATCACTGCCCGTGCTAACAACCATGAAGTTCACTTGTATTTTGGTCACCCTATTGATGAACTAGACATTGTTACACCACTTCCTCAACTTATTTTTGAGCAACAACCCAAGGAAATACTTTATCATAAAGACCAACCTATTGAGCATGGAGTTGATGACCATCCCACTGGGCATGGTGCTGAAGAGCATTCTGTTGATTACGGAGTTGAACATATTTTTCAATATGGAGATGAGGAAGAAGACCAACCTATTGAGCATGGAGTTGATGACCATCCCACTGAGCATGCTACTGAAGAGCATCCTGTTGATTACAAAGTTGAGGAACCTGTTTTTCAGCATGGAGATGAGGCAGAAGACCAACCTATTGAGCATGAAGTTGATGACCATCCCACTGAGCATGCTGCTGAAGATCATCCCATTGATTATGCAGTTGAAGAACCTATTTTTCAGCATGGAGATGAGGCAGAAGACCAACCTATTGAGCATGGAGTTGATGACCATCCCACTGAGCATGCTGTTGAAGAGCATCCCATTGATTATGCAGTTAAAGAACCTATTTTTTAGCATGGAGATGAGGCAGAAGACTATCCTTGTGATGATGATAGTGAAGAGGATTCTGAATACATGCCATCATACTTCATTGGTGATGATGATGCATATGATGAAGTTGATCTGCAATCTATTGGGAATGAAACTAATGGAAACCCCCAAAGAGCTAGTGCAAGTTGTAGTAGGGTGAAGAGATGTAGCAACAAGAGACCACCCTCTAATGTCAATATGCAGGTTAATGTTGATGGTGATTCAGACAGCAAATCTTACCATTCTGGGAAGTTGAGGATCCCTATTAGTACAGACAATGAAGGTGATGATAAAATGGTTTTCCCACAATTTAATATAGCTGCAAAAGTTTTGTGAAGTCCATTTGGAATTTGAATGGAGTTTGAAAAGTTAAATACATTTAAGAATGTTGTGAGGGATTACACAATATTATACTATGGGAGAGAAATCGAGTGGGTGAAAAATGATACGGTAATGTGCAGAGCTAAAGGCAAGCAAAATGATTGTACATTGGAGATCTATTGTGGTTTGAGTGATGTAACCAAAAGCTTCCAAATAAAAACATTCAAATCTGAACATTATTGTTGTAGAGGTTTCAAAAAAAGCCAGGCCAATTGAAAGTTGGTTTCCAACAAGCTTCAGGAAAGGACTAGAGTGCAACCAAGTATCACATATGCAGAGGCTTTTGACTATATGAAGAAGGAGTTTTGTAACACCCCAATTTTTATGAAAATTATTTTACAGTTCCAACTACTTGGAAATAAATCATAGAGACTGATCACCTCAATGGTTTGTGAAAAGTACGAAGAACTGCTCTGTTTTGTTGTAAACAAATTACTGTTTTGGAAAATTAATTCAGATTAAGAGACAGTGTAGACGTATACTGTTTTTGATATGAATTAATCCTAGAAAATATGTAAACTCATCATTTGATTAAGGAAAATTATTTTATTGAAAGAGAAATAATTTTTTGGATTTAATAAATATTTTGAAGTCACAGTTTGAATTTCCGACGTTTAGTTGTTGATTAATTATGGGTTTTATGTTGTAATTAATACGATTTTTATTTTAATAATTTTGTCTTGATAATTTTATTGTTTGAATAATATCTAGAGGATAAGAGAAATTGGAATTAGTAATCCTCACTAATTTATAATTTTTATTACGCTGTGAGAGTTCTATTGAATTCTGCCGTAACTAAGCTATTGGGTGAGTTTCTAACTGAAAACATGCCCAAACGTGATCCAAATTTTATAAAATTTTAGATCTTGGTATTTTTCATTATTTAGGATTTATTGCAATTTTTTTGTAATTTTTGGGCATCAGAAAAATATAGGATATTTTCTACGCCTAGAAACTGTCTAACGGTAGCGTTTTAGCTCGTAAATCGAGAAAATGATATTTATAGAAATACTTCTAATATTTTTAGGGACATTTTGTCTGATTAATAATTTTTATTATAGAATAATTTATTAGATTTATTTTTGGAGTTTTTGATACAAAAACCCTAATATACGCGTAACGCCTCGCACCCGAGTGATCGATAACGCGACGAAACGACGCCTGTGACCAAGGGGGATGTATGTCAGCTGCACATGTGCTAAGGGGGCTGAACCATGTGCATAAGAACCTTCCATGACAAGTGTAGCATTAGGATTGGATGATGAGTAATTTGTAGGTAGTTTTTAAGTTAGTTTCTAAGTAAATGGTTAGTTTGGAACTAAATGAACAATTTTATTCCCACCTTGTCCCAAGCTGAATATCGTGGGCTTCCCTATTTAAGCAAGACTAGCTCCTTCATTTGTTCATTAGGGAAAAAAACTAGAGAGAAGTTTAGAAAGAGAAAGGGTGAGAAATCTTGAAAAAAAATTGTGATTTTAAGCTTAAATCTCTTTCCTTTTCTCTCCTTTCTTTTGTGCAATCTCTTCCCTATCTCTTGATGGTAAGATCTGACCTCCTTTCCACTATTTTGTTCTTGAGAGTCTTATGGTTTAGATCTCAAAATTTTGGTACAAAAGAAGTTGATTTTGAGCTTGTTTATTAGTAACCTTCCTAGATCTATCTTTTCCTTCATGTCAAAATGGATTTTGTGAATTTAAAATTTTGAAATCTCTAGATCTAAAATAGACCGAACCTAGGGGATGTTCTTAAGGTTTTACTGTTGAGTTTTTAAGTGACTGGAAGTTAGATCTTGGAAGGATTAATGATTAAGAGGTTGGATCTAGCCATAAGCATGAATAATCATGAAGTTTGTGAAATCAAAAGTTTGTTTGCTTTTACTTTCTTAAAACATCAAACTATTTGGTCTTAAATGAGTTTTATGAACTTGTTTTTTTTTTGGCTTAAAGGTAGTACAATTAGTAGATCTTAGCTTATGAGTTAAAGGCTAACAAGTTTGCATGATTTAGAGTATGAAAAATGAAGTTTATGGATCAAAACCTTGTCTTGCTTTTGGGCATTCAAAACCGTGACTTAGGGGAAAGTTTTTGATGATGTTTTAACTTGTATTTGGAGAAAATATGTGACTTGCTTTAGTATAAAGTGGTTGTGAAAACATGATTAAAATATAGATGGTTAAATCTTGTTGTTTATATTGAAAAACAAGTTGTGTTATATAATTGAAAAATTATTTGATAGGGGCTGTTTTGAAACAGAATTTTTAGCATGTTTTAGGATGATTTTTAACTTGTTTTTAAGTGTATTAAAGTAGTAAAGAAATTGGTTATAATAGGAAGTTTTGGATTTAATAAAGTTGTAATGATTTTGGAGTTAAAGTTTTTAAACCTTGAAATTGTTTTTGAACTTCCAAAACCGTGGCCTTCAATAATTTTTAGAACGTGATCTTGACTTGTTTTTGGTACCTAAAATAGTTGTAAAAAAAGTGATTAGTAAGTTGATTTAGCAAAACCTTTCAAAGAAGCTTGATTTTAGGAAAGAAATTGGTTTATGTTTCAAGAATTATTTTGAACTTGTAATAAAAGTGATTCTAAAATTTTGTGACATGTTTTAGTGTTTTGAAAAATGGCTCAAAGTTTGAAAAATACTATTCAAAGTGGTAAAACGCTATTCAAAGTGGTAAACTTTGGTTTAAGTATTTTTCTAAGTATGTAGTTTTGTGAAAACATAAAGAATTTGCATGGTTTGGGTAGGTGTCATGGCATATGGCTAGATAGAACCAATTAGGGATTAAGTTGAGAAATTCCTAGGGATAGGAGATCCTAAACCCGTGGCTTCCCTAGGGCCAATAGACTTGAGTTTTGGTTCTAATTAATTGAACTTGCATTGTTAAGGTTCGTGCGAAGTTCGACTTGACGATAGTTTGGAATTACCTTGCTTGGATTGTTAAAGCGCCCAAGGTAAGGGAAATTCTTACATAATGAGTTTGGGCTTTTCGCCTTGTGTGTTGTTTGGTTTGATTGTTGATTAATTGTATGGCAGTACTTGTAGTATTACTATATGTTGTTTGAAATGTTGTAGCATGTTGTAGCATACTGAATTGTTATATGTTGTCTGAAATACTGTAGCATGTTCTTGGCCCTACATGGCATTAGTAATTTGTATTGTTTTCCTTAAATCATGTTTGATTTAATTGGAACTTGATATTGATTGGAAATTGCGAAATATTGTTGACGATAATGGATTAATTAATAATGCGTTGATTGACTGTTATTGGTATGACGATTTACTACGGTAAATCTGATGCGATTTCACAAGCCGAATTCTGATTTCGTAAATAAATTGTTAAGGTCATTTTGATTTAAAAGTAAGCGTAAGGGTTTTAGTATAACTAGCCAAAGCTTGCAAAGAATTTTCAATGGAACAATAGTAGGAAAAAGAACTTGAGTAAACATTGTAAATTGCGAAAACGGTTGAGTTAAATAATGTGTTTGGTAAAATTCTGGCTAGGAAAGACTTGGTTATTAAGAGTGTTCGCACCGCCTCTCTTTCTTGGGAATTATCCTAGCATATTATTTAGCGCAACTAGGGTTTCAACAACCTAGAGTTAAAAAGTATTTTCAAATACATAGGAGTGATACAAGAACTGAGAAAGAGATTTCAAAGATCGAGATTTTGAAAGAACAAAATATAGGGAACCTAGTGTTCCTATTGAGCATATGGGCCATGTTTCCTTTGCTGGGACCTAATGTCCTACTTGCGTGCGCATTTTTTTTTATTAAGGATTGAACCTAGTGTTTCGTATGACGTGCCTAGCATCTCAACCTAAAAATTGAGCCTAGTGTTCCGCATTACGTGCCTAGAGTTTTGATCTAAGATTAAGATTAGCGTTCCGCAGTTGAACACCTGGACCTAGTGTCCTGTGCTTGAACTCGGGTATTTCTCATCATCTCAGTTTACTGCGTGATGAACAATACCCGAGCATTACTTGAGTAGTATGGGATGCTCATTGTAGTGCTCAAACTTTGAGTTCCCTCCACCTTTTTGAAAGTGAAACATAATTGATTGTCGATCTGCATTGATTAATTAAACATTAATTGGGCACTCCTTACGGTGAGAAAGGCATATTGAAGAATTTGTTTGGATGCATACTGACTATTGAGCATCGACTCTCGGAGCGTTTGATTGTCTTAAAGACTTCAAAAGACGAGTTGTCACTTCATTGCCTAATGTGTGGCAAGCCTAATGTGTGGCAAGCCTTATGCGTGGCAAGCCTAATGCGTGGCTATATTGTTCGGACGTTGGGAAAATTTCTCGTCTACTGCTGACCTATTAAGGCTGCAGGTGTATACACAAACTTGTTCATAATACATTGGTATGCATAATTAACCACATTGTAATATATGATGACTTGATCGTTGATCCATTGATTAATTTGTCTGCTCACATGCAATTGTTGATATTGTGATGACTTGATTGTGATCTGTCGGTTGATTTATATGTTCACATGCAAATGTTTGATATACCATGGTGATGTATGCGGTCTATTAAGTATGTATATGTTATAAAGGCATGTTGTTGTATTATATATATATATATATATATATATATATATATATATTGTTTGCATGCGACATAGCCTATGATAAACTCGTGGACAAAGAATTTACCCTTGCACTATTGTTGGATTGGACATTCTTATGGATGTCACTTCCAGATGGAGTTCCATAGCTGCTGCAGTTTTGTTCTTCCAGGAGCGTTGAAGAATGAGCCAGTGGAGGAAGATTCCTCTGAGTGCTTTATGTCTTGATCTTACTGAACAGTTTCTCAGTAAGAGTTGTAGTTGTTGGCCAGCTTAACTTAGGATTTTGTCTTTGATTAATTGCGTAATTACTTATTGCCTTGTAATTACACTTTTCGAAAAACTCGCCTCAGTGCGAAATGATTTGGTTATGTCTCATGATATGTGAAGCATTCATTATAATGTGATATACTCTGATATTTACGAAAGATCGATTATGCATCATTTAGAAAACTATAGTACTCCTTATGTCTCATCTTTGAAAAGGGTTTCAAAGGAAAGAAAAAAAATTTTCACTCCTATTTTCCATTGCAAAATACAGAAGAGTACTTTTTACTGAAAGCATATAAGCATCAAATGTTTTTCAGCATTAGATTGGGTTGCACTGTAACGCTTCGGAAACAGAGTGTTATAAGTTTGGAGTACATATTAATGACACTAAGGTATTCGAATCATTGAAATAGGAAAGAGAATTTGTGGAAAGGAGTTTTAAGGATCAATAAGGCAAGATATGAGACTGTGCTCATGAGTTGTTAAGGAGAAATCCTGTTTCAACAACAAAAATTAATTGCATTCCTATAATTGAAGCTCCACCACTGTTTAAAAGATTCTATGTTTGTTTAGAATCATGCAAAAGAGGGTTCAAGGCTGGTTGTAAACCCTTAATTGGTCTAGATGGTTGTTTCTTGAAGGGTTACTATGGGAGACAACTACTTTATGCAGTTGGACAGTATACTAACAACCACAACTTTGTTGTTGCTTATGCCATTGTGGATGTTGAGAACACAAAATTGGAAGTGGTTCCACATGCTTTTGCATGAAGATTTGGGAGACTATAAGCAGCATGGATGGAACTTTATGAGTGACATACCAAAGTTACGTACTTTATGTGATGGACCATTATGATAATTAGTGTATTTCAGGGACCATAATGACAGTAATGACAACTTTTAGAGACTAATTAAAATTTGTCTTATTGTTCATTTCTGCAAGAGGTCATGCCTAGCAGTGTGCGAGATCAACTACACCAGCCCAGTTCAAAACTGTGATGGAGAAGGTGAAAAGCAAAAATGAAAAGGCTTGGGCATATGTAAATAAATGGCCTAAGGAGGCATGGACCAAGGCATATTTCAGTACTGAGCCTAAAGTGGACAACATATGCAACAATAATTGTGAAGCTATTAATTCGAGTATTCTGAAGTATAAAGGGAAACCCATTTTAACCATGGCTAAAGAGATAAGGTGCTATATCATAAAGACTATGTGTACTAACAAGCTGAAATTGGCTAGAAGGTTATACCCACTATGTTCAATCCAACAATCTAGATTGGATAAGCAAAAAATTGAAAGTAATATGTGGGCACCAGTATGGGCTGGTGAATGACAATTTGAGGTACACAACAATTGGAGGACACATATGGATGTTGATCTGGATGCTCAGACATGCACTTATAGGTTCTGGCGGTTGGCAGGTATTGATACAATTGACTTATCATATGTTTTGGTATTGGTATATGCATGGAGGTCAAGTTTGACTGTATGTAATGTTGTATGTAACTCATTTCCCTATCTTGACAGGTATGCCATGTGCTCATGGAATTGCTGCTATTGCATGGAAGCATCAAAAGCCTGAAGATTATTATCATGGGTGGTGGACTTTAAGATCATGTAATGCCACCTATGAGCAATTCATCAAACCAACTCAAAGTCAAGAAATTTGGGAGGCAACTGAGTATGATAGGCCTGTTCCAGCAACAATTAGGAGGCGCCCAAGAAGGCCCAAGAAGCAAAGAAGGAAAAATGTAGCTGAGACCATTAGGCACAAGTGAACAAAAGAGATTATACCCACCAATAACTTGTTCAAGATGTGGTATCCAGGGTAACAATGCCAATGGATATTGTAGTCAAGGGGTCTTAATTACACCAAAAAATTGGACACCACCACCTCCTGAGTCACAAGCCCATGATCAACAAATTGATGTTGAGTTGTCACAATCTCCGCCTCAAAGTCAGTCTGAGATTACACAACCTGTAATGGACTTATTCTAATTTTTGCCTTATGATAAATCTGAAGTATAATTGAATGACAATACTAACAACGTGCTTTCATCATTGTACAAGAATCTCTACCTGCAATAAATGTGCAAGGAACTCAAACCATTGGATTTGGACAGGGAACATTTGCATTTAGAGGACACACTGCAGCTAGGTTTAGGCCAAAACCCATTAAAGGACACACTACAACTCCAGTTATGGTTCCATATCCTCATCCACCTTATGGCACATTTTCTGGTCAGCCTAGGTTTATGTCATTCATCCCAATTCCAAGGCTTCCCCCAAGAGGTCCTCATTAGCATTGAGGAGTGTGGACAAATGAAGATTGAAGACCTTTTTTACTGCTAAATATTGATGTATATGCACATGCTAGGTTCAATTTTGATTTAGACATTTTAGATTCTAATTGTACGTGCTATCTTTTGCTGATGAATCTACACAATATAAGTTCTATCTTTTATTGTGATGTCCCTGCACAGATTAAGGTGCTATCTTTCGATTATGTATCTTTCCTTTTTGGTGATGTACCTGGATTCATTTAGTATTAATTAATGGTATGGTTCTGGTATACATTGGTTCTAGTTTACTAGTATACATTTGCACACTGTTGACTAGTTTTGCTGCTAGCTCCAGCCAAAATTTTGTTGTTGGTTTGATTCATATTTTGCTGCATGTGTTTACTGGTTTTTTGAGTCATGTAACCAAAGTGTGCATTATGAAATTCATATTCTGCATTTTGGTTCAAAATGGTCAGCTTCTACATTCTGGTTTCTGCATTTTGCTCTGGTTACAATTTGGTTATGGTTCTGCACAGTGCTGTCTGCACTATGGTTCACAATTTGGTGACATGCCTCTGTATTTTGGTATTTTAAAATTCTAGTTAGCAACCAATGTCATTGGTTCTACAGCACAAAGTCAAATTATGGTGCTGTAAAAATGGCAAATTCTAGTAGCAGCCATTTCATGCATTCAATGGAATTAATTGCACTTAATTGGTATTTGGTATTTTTAACATAATTTGTAAACATGATTTGATAAGGAAATATTCTTCTCAACAGAATCTGTAAACACAACTCACTAACATTAAGACAGTTAATCCACATTACACAAACCATATTTTCATTACCACATTACATGAAGCATCACACAACCATGGTACTATATCACATGAAGCATTAAATAAACCTGTAATTGAAATTCTAACATTACATAAACCCAAACTAGTCTCTTATGCCCTCTGTCTAAAAATAAACACTACCATAAACAACATTTGCATGACAAATATTGCAAATACAAACATTCTCAACATCGTAAGTTCAACACCCATACAATCAAGCTTGGAGTAAACTTCAGCCTTCCACATTTCCTCTATAACAACCCCTATTCCATCCTCTCTTTTAAACTCTCTTCTTTGCTCTTTTCCAACCTCTCTTCCATGCTCTCTTCCACGTGCTTCAACTGGTACTGCTTCATTGTTTACAAGATCTTCAATCAATTTATCAATCCAGAAGAAGTATCCACAATAACTGTATAATAAAATATACACATTCAGAAAGAATAAAAAATTCAGAAAGGTTCACAATACCTTGTTGATTGAGCAAGCGTAAAAATGCCTTGCCTCGATCAATTTGGGTTTGGGCAACGCGCCTTATAGCTCTTCTCCCACATCCACAATAAAGCACCAAATGCGATACAGGTCCTATCCACGATGAAGATGACTAGCTCCGCTCTCCACCTATGTCTTGGTGTATGTCTCTAACCTGTAACCACAGTGTGCCACCTCCGATCATCACCTGCTTGCTTTGATACGTTGCTCTGATACACCGCGACCACACGAAAGGAGGAAAGAAGGATGTGTTAGGGTTAGGGATTCAGATTTGATTGGGAAGATTTAAAGGAGAAAAATCACGTTTCAATTTCATCATTTTAGTCCCTAAACACGTGGCTAACCAGGTGGACTCTCACTCTCGTCTAAACGTGATAGCTCAGCATCCACAGTGGTAGAAAACATGACACATAAGTGCAAGTGACAAAGTTAACAAACTGAGCTAACGTCAAGGACTATAGTAACTAACGGTAGACACATTCAAGGACTATTTTGCAATTTCGATGGAATTAAGGACCAAAGTAACAGTGCCGCATACATCTAGAGACCAAAATGGCTATTAACCCATCATAAATATGGGTTGCAAATGTTTTCTTTTGAAGGTTAAAATCTCCATTTCTTCTCTCATTTGGCTTTAGACTGGCTTATTAACACACAGTTCTATTGTGTTGCTTTGTGTTCCGTTGTCTAAGTCGAGATTCCATTGTTTAACCAATCTAGCAAACAAGATCAACCCCATTTCAGGTCCCATCTTTCAAAACACAAATCTCATTTAAAGTTGGAACCTTTGTTGTTTTCTCCCAACTAGCTAGCTCTCAAATTCAATGGAATGCTCTTTGAATTTCATCACCTACAATTACACTCTTGTAACTGCGCACTGAGGCACGTCCTCAATGTTATGGTTGGTGAAGATGTGCACCTCTTTGAGGCCAACTCCACGATCACAAACCCAATTCGATGAAGTATTCTATGGATGGGTTTTAATTTATAATTATTATTATTAAAAAGATGATTCAATGAAAAGAACCTCAACCCAAAAGAAGCATACGATTTGGGTTCTAATTTGATTTTCCCAATTAACAATAAGAGAAAGGGTTTGATTCCATTACTTTCCTTTGAAATTGCAAGCCAAGTATATTGTTTGAGCAACTTTACTTTTGCCTAAACTGAAATTGAATTTGGATAGGAATTTGAGAAGCTCCTGGTAAATCTTGTTTTGTTTTTAAGCGGAGGGGAAGGATTGGTCTGAGTTTAGCAGAAGAAAGGTCTCTCTTCGAAGGAGAGCAAATAGAAAACTAAAAAAAGTTAGTGACCTGTTATAGCCCATTGAAGGAAAGAGTCCATACTAGGACTGGGTCCATATTAGGATTGGTTCCATATTATACGGTGCCCTAAAAAATAGATCCTTTGGGATATTTTAGTTTACGATTTCATTTGGTTCAGAATTGGGTTGCACTCTGTAAAATTGATGTATTATCCGGTGCAAACTTTGTATTTTTTTTTTCCATTGAAAGTTTCGTTTGGATTTATGAATATGGGACATTTGAATTATTATAAAATATAGAATTAACACACACAAACACACGCACACATATTACACTACATTAAAATATGTTTAAAGTCAATAAATCCCACATTAATATATGAAATATATCTAAGAATTATCATTAAAATTGATTGTATTCAAAGTAATGTGTTAAGCAAAGTTGTTTTCTTGAAAAATGATATTTTAGGCAATTTATTGTAATTTTGTAGAAAAAAGCACATATAGGGCCTTGTTACAGGCTATTAAATGGATGGCCCAAGAAGGCTTATCACAGGTCATGGTCGAAATGGACCGTAAAAGAGTAGTCGATGATGTGAGCAAAGTTATAACTAATGAATCTGAGTATGGTTGTCTCCTGTGTGAGTGCAAAAAATTTCTGGACTTACAGAACAACTTCAAAGTTGTTTTTGTGAAGCAACAAACAAATGGTAGCACACATATTCTAGCAAGAGCGTCTACCGGTTATGCTAATCGCACTATTTTTTGTATTATTCCGCATTATATTGGAAACATTATTGATAATGAAATGAGCTGATTTGGTTTGTGTCAAAAAAAAAACAAAAAAACAAGTTAAAACATCAGTCTTTTCAATAATGATTTTTATGATTGTAAACAGACAGAAATTAGCTTCTATTTTTCTCAAAAATCTTTTAAAAATAATCACTAGATTATTTTATATCACAAACACTTTTTTAATATGTAACAAATGGGCTCATGGTTATGTTTTTCTTAAAGCATACCTAAAATTAAATTTAAAATTACATACTTAGGGAGTTAAATCACTTTCACTCAAGTGAAAGCAAATGTATTGAAAGTTAATGTAGATTGATAAAATATTGCAAACACAAGCCTATTGTAGTTGTCTTTTTTTTTTTGTTTAATGGCATTTGATTCTTTATAAGATTTGATTCATGAATAGGTTATGGAAATAGCATTTATTAGTTCAATATAATAAAGAAATTTGATTTGATTTGATAGCACTAAAATCCTTACGTACTCTATCCTTGATATACTTTTGCCACTTTTCTGACGCATGATACAATGTTAGTCTTTTGTGTTTTTGTTTTTTGGGACCTAGTATCTTATTATTGGTGAATTGTATATACAAGGAAGTGAACATCACATGGGCAATGTTGTTCCATTCCATCATTGCTGCTAATGAAATGAATGAAGCATAATAATTAGGCCGTGCTGATTATGTTGGGTTGTGTACCAAAATAATAAAAACTCCGATGGTGACAATCACAAAGCAACTTGCCCATACCACATGCCACATGTGAATTGGTTGGCCCATTAAGTTTAATACACACCGTCATTCACTAGACAAAATGAAAAGAAAGAAAAAGAATCGTCTATTTTTCCGTTAAAGTCCCTTGCGTCATCCGGGTAGGAATGGCAAAGCGAGCCAGCCCGCTGCCCCACCCCACCAATTGGTGGTGGGTTGAAAAAGTGAGTTTAATTCGCACCTGTCACGGGTTGACGGGCCGGCGGGTTTGCCACCTTAAAAATTAAAAAAAACAAAATAATAAATTTTGGCCTAAAAAAGTGGCAGGTCGGCCCGCCTAAGTCCGTCATAAAACGGGTCAAATGGCGGGTTGGCAGGCAGCCCCCCAAATACAAAAAAATTAAAACAAGTGGTTAAAAAAATTAAAATTATATACATAGAAACGTAGCGGGTTGGTGGGCTGACTTGCCTGTGGCCCAGCTGTATTATCATTTCATAATGAATGATTGTGGAAAGAAATTGCTAAATTTAATTCGAGGGAAAGACAACAATTATAATAATTGTGTCTATAAGTCTACACAAGACAACCGACAAAGTATTTCTTCGCTGACGCTGCGCGAGTTCAACTCGAACGCCCTCTTTCGCTCTTATGAGTGCGCCAGAAAGCCGTTGAGCCATCAGACCAAAAAAAAAATTGTGTCTAAGAAATTTGTGGACCTTTTCCTCTATTTTAGCCTTTAGGTTAGGACCAGGGGCGGATCTATGTTCAATTGAGGGTGTGCACTTACACACCCTCAATTTTAAAATCCCACTTTGTTCCTTGTAAATCTTTTATTTGACCCCTCTGGCTTTACAGTTTTGCACACACTGCCCATAATTGCACTGTCTCTCTCATTTCATTTGTCCAAATTGGTCTTTGACAAAAACACAGAGACCAATTTAGTCCCTGAGAAATGAAAAATACCAATTTAGTCATAAAAAAATCTTAAATTTTGGTCAAATTATTCTTTTTGAAGATATTTTTAGGGATATTTTAGTCTCTGTCAGAGACTAATTTGACCGACATCTGAAACTCTTAATGACTAAATTGATATTTATTCATTTGTCAGGGACTAAATAAGTCTTTGTATTTATTGTGAAGGACCAATTTGAGTCTATACTAATTTTATTTATAAGCAAGAAACCTAAAACCCATTTAATTGTTATTTTGAAATTTGAAAACAATACTCACTACGTCTACCTAATATAGGGAGTTTTGGTAGTACCTAATTTATTGTTAATTTTATTTTTTGTCATTAATTTTGTTTTTAAATTATAGAAGATAATAAATAGATTTTTGAATAGGAGATTATCATTAAATGAGCAACAATATTGTGAAATCAAATTCTCAACAACAAATATTTAAATTAATTTAAAAGAGTTGTTATCAGATCCATGAAAACAAATTAAAATCTTGACATACCGAGATAAGATATAAAGAACATATTTACAAAATAGAATATAATAATTATTAATTAAAGTTAAATGTTTTGACTTCACTGACCTAAGGTCCTGGATATGCCAGTTCGGACAGATAAAATATTATGTACTTATCCCAAAGTTTTTGCTCAGTTAATGTGGACGGGGAATTGAATATGAGCCTCAAGCATTTTATGGATTGGTTTGTCTTTGGAGGTTTGATGATTTGGTCGCATGTGGAGTACTTGGCTTGTAGGTAGCCCACTTGATTGGCTCCAGATAACACATTAAGACAAGCAAAAAGATCTTAGACCTATGACCGGGGACCGTTGCTGCTACACTCTGACCAAATTCCACTTTCTCCTCTCTTGCTTTGATATTTATCCCCCATACACTTGGAACCAGCACAAAATAAGTGATTTGTATAAAAATAACAAAAATAAGTGATGAGTAAATTAATAATGTCAAAAAGCGAATTGATTTTTGTTCTTCTTGCGTAAAATGTAAGCTACATTTAGAATTAAAAAAATAATTACATTTTTCAAATTATGTAAAACAAAACAAAATAAAATAGAATTTGATTTAATAATTTAATTTCATTTAATAACTTTAATTTCTCTTGTCTCTGATTTAGAGGATATTAAATGACATTAAATAGAACTGATTTATTACTGTCATTTTTTATTATGGAAAAAACATAAGTAAATTGCCTTATGTCAGTTGGTCATATTCCTTTTTAAAAATATAATACAACTATCAAAATTGTCTCAATAAATACATTAAATAAAATTGAGCAGTTACATCTTTTAAAAAAAACTTTTTTTTGTCTAGCACATGATGAACTTCACCGTTAGAACTTAACGTAAGTTTTGTTGTTTTATTATTCTGTTTATTTTTAAAATAATAACTTTTTTTTACTCCACTCTACTGTAAAATATTTAAATAATGATATGATAATTGTCTTTTTTTTTTGTGAATCCATGTATGTCATTTTTATAGGAAGCCATGTTGTTCGAGGAGTCGTCGCACACTAAACTTTAATGCCTATATGATAATTGTCTTTAATACTTATCCATTTCATTTTATCAAATATCCAATCGAATTCGTAGTTCAATTAAAAAATTGAACGTAATTAGAAGTGTATAACATGCGTTTTTTTCAATATTTTATTTACACGATATAAATTATTTCTTAATCTTATAAAAAAAATATTTCTTAATGAAATGCTTTATTTAAATTATATACTATACTTAAGGTAAACCAAAATTAAACCTAAAATAAATTATTTACGGTTAAGAAGTCAACATTAAAAACCAAACATTTACATTAATCTGATCATCATAAAATAATAGAGGTCCATAACCATAAGCCTCAAAATCTAACCAAGTGGCCAAATTTAAAGGATGTTCCTTGAACCACACCTCCACGCAAATGCAATACAATTTATACAATATACTACTACTCTGGCCTCATTTATAAGCAAAAAAAACATTTTCATATTTATTAAAAAATATATGTATTTGGTCCAAAATTTGGACCAAATACATATATTTTTTAATGAATGTGAAAATATTTTTTTTGCTTATAAATGAGACCGAAGGGAGTACAATCCAAATCCAAGTGGAATTCACCACATTTACAATTACCGTCTCAGCAGCCATCTTGCTAGCACCCCATCTATGACTTTCACCTTCACCCGCATTTCCTAGCAGCTGGTTTCCGATCCCATGCGGCGCGTCCCACGTGCACCTTCATTCACAAAATTACATCCTCCTCATTCGCCACGTGTAATTAACCGATTGTTTCTTTCCGTGGAACTGGGTGCAGCTTATTATAACTCTTCCTTTGTCGTGTTATTCTCTTCGTCTACGTGGCCATTTCTTATTGTTCCTTCCAACTTTTTGTTTATGCCAAAGGGACATTATCATTGGAACAGATCAGATTAGATCAAACGGCCTTGAAACCTCCACGTGAGATTCGGAATTATCCAACGGTATCTGGACGCGGTATACAAATTCTGATTCTCTTTTCTTTCTTTCTTCTTCATCTACCCTTTACCCCTTGAAAAGCCCTTAGTTCTGCATCAAAATCAAAACTTGAGTTCTCATTGGATTACACTTTTAGAAATTTTGATAATAGAGACTTTCCAAAGGTTTTCGCATTTTAAGGTATATACTGATTGATTAATCGTTGTTTTATATTCGTTGATTTTCTTTTATACCTTGAATAGCAGCTTATGAATGCTTTGAATGATTTAATCTTCGTCGAAAATTCGTGTTTTCAACACAGGATTTATCGTTTCAGCTTCTGTTCTTTTCAGTTCGACTTGTTTTTATCTGATTTCGAAGCAAAATTGATGTTTTTGTATGTTTAGGAAAAAAAAAGTTTAAAGATGTAGTTTTATTGTTTGGTAAGTAATTGAAGCTTTTATTGAGGAATTGAGTGAAGTTGTTAGCATAGGATGGGATTTGATTACCTTTATGGTTCTCGCGGTGAAAATTTGTTTGTGTTGGCTATTTCAAGCTTTGCTATTTTAGTTTTAGTTTTTTTATTTTGTTTGTTTTCCGGTTTAACTATGTTTTGGTATTGATTATGTGTCAAGGTGTGTTTTATCTCTGGATTCTGGTTGTTGAGGAAATAGGTGTCTATATTCAATGTACTTAGGAGTACTTTTTGGTTTTGGCTTTGGTTTGGGTGTATATACATTCAATGTATAATACACAAATTTCAGGACACATGTTTGCTAAGATTTTGTTTTGTCTTTGTTATAACCAATAAAATGCTGTTTTGGAAAAACCATAAAACTCAGCTCTACTAGCTTTGGGTGCTTGAATTTCAAGTAGCACCAAACAACAAAACAACTCCTTTTTGTTTTTGTTTTTGTTTTTCTGCCAAGGGTTGCAAAGCAATCATTAAAGAGGGAAAGGGTTCTTTCCTTTTCTTCTCACTTGCTCAGAGCTTTTGTTTTTTTGGGTTCAGGTACTTCATTAAAACATTGGAGTTCCTAATTTTCTGTCTTCGACATTGTTTTTTTACTTCAATTCAGATTTTATGATTGCATTGAGTTTGTGTTGATTCATAGTTACTAATGAGTTCTTCTTAATAGGATTCCCTAAAGAGAGGTTCAGGAAGACCATTGCTAAAAGTTTTGCTTCAAGAATTGAACATAAATGTCTGTGGCTTTCACCAATCTCTCATGGTGGTTATGGAGTGGAAAACACCAAGAACCAAGAATCCCAAATGGAACTTCTATAAATTCTTCAGCTGATTTGAACATGTGGGAATCTGATGTTATGAGATTTCCTTTGGTTCAGGCAAATATAGGTTCCTCATCAAGAAAGGTGAAGCGCAAATGGCACAGTAGGAAGGAGAAGAAGGTAGATAGGGAATATGATGTTGTTCTGGTTCCATCTGATGGTGGATGTGTTTCTGGTTCTGAATCGGATGATTCTGATTGGTCAATCGGATGGTTGGAACCTCATGGACCTGGTTTCCCTAGTGATGATGAAACAGATAATAGTTTTGCAGTGCTGGTTCCTTGTTATGGAAGAGAATATGGTAGGATGGAGGAGGATACAAAAAACAACTTGCTCAATGGTGTTGGGAATTTTTTAGATAGTTATTCAGATGGTAAGGGTTCTTTCTTTTTTTAATTAACATCTTTTAGAGTTACCTTTCTGCTTTTGTCAACTTGATTTTTCTCTTTATGTCATGTTTCATGAATCATTAGAATCTGAATGCTCGAATTGTGTTGAAAATTTAAAGCTGTTAAAAATGTTGGTTGCCTTTGATTTTTTGTTGGGTTTGTGCATGTTACACTGATTTCAGAACACAATTTAAGCATATTTTAAAAAAAATTAACAGCATGATAGTTTGCTGCTTTTCTTAATCTTGAAAGATTGGTGGTATAAATGAAGAGAAGCAGAGAATTTATAAATCATCCTTCACTGTGATTTCGGGGTGACAGTATTTTAACTAGGAACTCTTTTTATTCATTAATCTTCCCATGTTTTTTTGGCCTTAACTTTAGAATAAAATTTATAGTTTGGTGGGATCCTAGGATATATTATTCTGTCTTTACTTCCATGACCTATGAGCCATTAGCTGGAATCAACTAAGCTGTTAACAATAATGAACTGGTTTTAAATCCAATGGAGATTGCACTTGGACTTATATGTAGTATGATTGACAATGACATGTAAGGTTAATGTTCATTTGGACTTTATGCATATCTTAATGGTTACATGGTATTCAGATTTTCTTTTTCTTCTGGTGGCTAGAAGTGTAACACTTAAATTTTTTTTCTGTCTGCAGAGAGCAAGAAATATGTGGAAAACTGGCTTTCTTCTCTTCAAAATACCTAAAGCACTGATATTCATGATTTTGATCCTGCATCTTCCTGATATAATCCTCTGATGTGGTCATTAGCAAACAAAAATTGTATATATTGTAAATAGTGTAAAAAAGAGCACAGTGATGTGATTTGTGAATATGATTGGTAAACTTCTTGGTTAATTCATTTCTATGAGGAGCTGACATGGTCAAGAATAAAGCAATTGTGATGCTTTTGCATTGAGAATGATGTATAAATTCTGTTCTGCTCTCTTCCTTTGAGAATCACAAAAAATGTAGCCGAATTGGGAGCAGGAGCAGGAGAATGATGTGGATCAATGCATGTTGAAGTGTGACTTTGGAGCTTGCAATTTGTTGATGTAAATATTAATGTAGATATTGGATTGGTTGAATGCTCGATCTTGTACTCAAATTTGTAGATAACTGTATATAAATTTTGTATAACATGGATATACTCTATGTATGTTATGTGTTCTTGGGGTTCGCATGAGAACAAAATAGAGAAATTTGAAAGAGAGTTGATTGAGTAAATTTTTTTTGAGATTGAACACCTTTATATATATTTTGATTGGAATATAAAAAAGACCAACAGCTAGTCCATTATGTTTTAAAAAAAAAAAACTGGGTCTACGTTCAAAGACCAGAACTGATACTTAAATTGGCATCAATGCTTTTCTAGGATTTACTGCATTTATCTCTCCAACGGTAAAATTCTTTTAAGTATCGAATGCTATTGGAGTGGGTCACACCTAACACCCGAGTTGGAGTTGGTCTTAACAACTAGCTGTAAACTCATGCAAAAGCACGGATCTTACAAAAAAGCGGCAGAATATCAAAAGATAAAAAAGAGGTAGACCCAAGTTTGAGAATTGCACATCAACGTCACTTCAGCTTGCCACAATCCCACTCTTTTTTCTGGCAACAATAATGTTTTTGACGGAAAATACACTTTTGGTGGGAAACCAATTTTTGACGGGAAAATAGTTTTGACCGGTTGAATGAAGTTATGTCACGTGGTAATTACTGTAGTTAACTTTTTCAAATAGATAATATAAATTTTGTATAGATCAACTAAGTTATCAAAAGTCTCTACATGGCTACCCTCCCATTTCTTAGAAAGATTGCCACTTGCCATACGACAAATTTTAACATGGCCCGTGATTAGGAGTCATTAGATCAAGTAGTGCCACAGTATCTAATGACGCATTCTCTACAGTGCATATTTTTTTCTTCTTCCTCCCTCTTCTCTTCCTCACTCCTCTTCCTTTCTCTGACTAGCATTGTCGGGGCAGCTATAGTGAACTGTGAACCATTGTCGGAGCAGAGCCCCTGCCGCAAGCGTTGACCACATTGTCGTTCCTCTGACACCCTTGACCCTTTTTGCAATATTCATATATAAAATGATTTCAAAAGATTTCATGGCAAAAATAAAGGATGAGTTTTCAAAAAACGTTTCACATTGGTCAAAAGCACCACATTATCATTACACAGTTTCGTATTTCGACAAAAGAGAAATAATAGTTTTAAAACGTTTACAATCTCACTTGAAAATAATTGAAGAAGAATTGAAGATATCCTAAACAACCTGGTGCCACATAGTATCTAGACTTACAATTACTCATGGTCTAAAACATAATTCTCAAAAATGCTTAAACACAGGGGCCTATTTCTAGACCACTTCAAAGATCGTAAGTTAACACTTCATCCACTGTCCTCGACATCAATAGTATCTGCAACCAAACATATAGAACATGGAGAAATATAGAAACAAAGAGGTGAGTACATTGTAGTTATGTTGTGCTGGTATAAGATGAGCAAATCAATACAAGTACAATATATATATATATATATATATATATATATATATATATATATATATATATATAACTACAACATACATGTCAAATATCTTATGAATCAAGTCACAAAGTCAAAACACCTCACACCATATGCAATGCATAGTCTCGAGTCATCGAGACATCTCATATACCATAAGAATATGTAATCTCCAATCGTCACTACTTTATATGCATGTGGTACCAATCTATTACTCTAGGAATTTTGATTAGGAGGACATGTTCGGTTTATTGAAGAAGAGCACCGTAATGGTGAATACTTTGTTACCTCACACTCTCGACTAATCATGAATTCATTATAATGTCTAGTGACGGTCGGGGTAGCTAAGCCTAATAAGTATCCCTTCGCTCAAGGAGCTAACTCAAACCATTAAGGGTTATGGACTCAGGCTTCTCACCCCCCAATGCCGAGATATTGTCACAAAGACTCACTATTAGTGGCATCCACTTTTCATTTCAATGGTACTCCCCCCAATCCTAAACACATGGTCAATATGATGTATGATTAATCAATACAATCAAGGTTGAGTTCTCTTTCGAACGCCTCATATCACAAGGCTCATAGATGTCCCATTGTGGGCCATGTGGCTAGGTTCATCAAGAGCATAGGTGGCTAGGTTCATCAAGAGCATAGGTATAACCCAAGTCCCATCGTGGCTACATATAGCTAGCGACTTGCTCATAAGATTACCATACGGTCACAAGGTAGATCCCACTTGTAAGTGGTCATGGTCATGAAGTAGTTATAATCACAAAGTAGTCATGGGGTAATCCTAATCACAAAGTAGTCATTATCACAAAGTAGTCCTAATCGTAAGTAATGATCAGTCACAACATCTCGAAAGACTCAATCTTCAACATATTATATCTTTATACTTAGTCATTCCTAAGCATGTCACACTAAACCATTCTCATAACATAAATCCAATCTTTAAGATTCCCAAAAAGTCCATTGAGTACTCACGACACTATTCATGTTTCATTCTTAATCATATTCCTATATTCACTTATAGAACTATTTCCAAGGACTTCACCAATATCATCACCTTAACACTTAAAGTACTAAGATTAACACTTAAGGCACTAGGACTAACCATAACCAATCATCTTTGCACTCCCACATCACAATATGAAAACTATTCCTCGGGCATCCACTCTCTTTATTAACTCAGCATTTAGTATGTCAACTCACGTTACTCTCACAATTAGAATCCATTTCTTAGGACTCTAAGGTTAATCAAGAACTTAGGATGCGATCCAAATTCATTTTCACATTAGGTTTCTATTCTCGACGTTGGGATTATTTTCAAATCCTATGAATTCCTCAACTCATTGCTTAATGAACTAAGATCAACCTTAAAATAAAGTGTTCTAGTCCACAAGACAAACTATACTTGGAATTCTAGGAGAAATGCAAAGTGATAGGCCTATTATCACTTTGAGTCTAGGAATGCACTTACCAAGACATTAGGATCATATCACTAAAGAATCGAATCCATTAAGACATTCTTTTAAGCCTCCATATTTTGTATGTTGATCATCCAACTTAGGCAAACAAAGACCTTTTCATGTAATAGTGTTGTTCTACTCATTAAAACCTTAAAACTTATTAGAGTACTAAATGAATTTCACCGAATCTCCCCCAGCCTTTTCATGGAGGAAACCATCTACGAGACACAAGAAAACCGAGGGTTCCTCAAAATTGAGATTAAAGATGAAACCCTAAGATCAAAGGAACGTTTTTAGGAATCAAAGATGTCTTACTAGTGATTTGGATTGAAGGGAACCCTTCCTAGAGTGGGAAGAAGGAAGAAGTTCAAGTTCTCTAAATATGGTTCAAGCTTTGGGAGAAGGGCGTTCAATGGTAGAAAGCCTCTTGAGGAAGATGAAGTCACCAAAACCCTAGCAACCATGGAGGGTCTTTGAGGGTTTCAAAACTAATGTAAAACATGTTTAAGAAAACCCTAAGTCATATTTTAAAATTGGGTAAAAGATAAGGGTTCTATTAGACTGGTTTAGAAAAGTCAAAATCGCGAAAGCATGTCCAAGTCTCATTTTAATCGATTAGATAGTGCCTTTAAACAATTAGAAGCTCACTGGAAAATATGCTGAAGGTTTTAACACAATCTAATTGATTATAACTTGTCCTAATTGATTATGGATGCACAAAACTCATAAAAACCCATTCTAAGGCATTCCTAAGACCTCCAAACTGTCCATTAACACATTAGATCACTGAAATGTGAAAATATGGGGTGTTACAGTTCCCATTTTCTTTGACCCATCGATGAAGGAAGGATGTTTTACCAAAGACACTCGGCCACCGGCATAGCATTGCACCGCTAGGGATGGCAATGGGGCGGGGCAGGGATAGTACTAGTCCTATCACCCTCCCCATGCCTACCCATTCTAGCGTGAGTATCTATTAAGCGGGTATTCATGAATTTTATGAAAATCCACATATAACCATGAGCATCTTGTATATCTATTAATTTTTTTTTTTTAAAAAAACTCAATAATGGAGGTTTGCATTTAACCCTTATATTTTTGTAAGACAATGAGAAATTTTTTATAATACATTAACAACATTTTTAAGCTCTCTATTGTGAAGGAAAAAAGAATAGCAAACTAACTAAGTAGATATTAACGAAACTTTCATTTTATACTAAAATTTTACATTTTTGCAAAAAGGTTAAGCTAAAAAAGTTAATACGTAATAAATATGTCAATGTCAGCAATTTTTAAAATATTTAATATTAGGCATGAAAGCCTAGTTTAGGTGATTGTAAATGACAATATACATATCATATTACATGCACGTACCCACAGTTGTGGGTACTATGGTATCCACGCCCGCCTCGTTAATGAGCAGATAGAGAAAAACCCATTTATTTTACTTAAAAGCTATTCAAATCAAATCCATGACGAATTTTACCCGTTAGCATGAATTTTTTTGTCAACCCTAGACGTCATAGAATGAGACCATTGTAGTGCTGGAATGCATGGTAGAATTGTTGTTCACGCTGGCCAGAATGCATAGTGGCACATATGAGGGCTTGGTGGATCTGGATGAATTAAATCCCACAACGGTGGTGCGAGTTTGAGCTTATGCAGGACACCCTTAGACCGTCAATTGTTCAATAAAATGTTTGAAAAAGGATGCCACCCCAATGAGTTCACTGTCAGCATCTTAGTCAATGGCAGTGAGTCGCGTGTGGTGCCACTATCATTATGACTTACAAGCAACACTTGTGGTGGTCCTTGGCTGTAACTCTTAGTCACAGATTCAAGAACATGATGTCGTGGTTGTTTAGTCCTGGTTCTTTTTTCTCCTTTCTTGTATTTTTTCGAGAGAGGGAAACTCACTGAAGACATGATGGTGCACTCCTAGCAATGCGGTTGCGGCAAAGGAGGGTGGCAATATCAGTCGGAGAAAGGAGGAGGAGAAGGGAAGGAAAGATCGATGAAGAAGAAAAAAATACAGTGTAGAGGGTGCATCGTTATATATGGTGGAGCTACTTGATCTGACAACCCCCAATCATTCTCCACCACGAACTGCCTATTAAGACAATCCATGTTAGAATTTGTCTACGACATACTACTGAAAACTAGTGTATTAACCCGTGCAATGCGTGAGTGAGATTTGAGAGTTATCGAGTCTAGGGCTGATCAGGAATAAGTGACCCACCGAATCCGCCCAACCAATTTGAAATTATGGTGAAGCGAGCGGGTTCCAACGGGTTAACAGGTACACGGGTGAGATGAGCAAGTTTAATATGAGTATATTTTGGCAGGTTTGGGTCCATATAATTTGACCCGTCAGAACCCGACCCACCCGCTAACATTTCTGAGTGTTAAGGTTCGATACTTATTTTTTTATGTGACTCAATTAGGGCTGAGCATTGGGAGGGTTCAGTCGGTCAGCTCTAATTGAGAACTCGTTTTCCAACTTTGCCCATTTGAGAACTCGGTTACTATGAAACACAATCATTAGAATCACAACAGACACGACCTTAGACAAACCCCAAAATCAAGAGAAAAGGGTTCAAGAGTCATAAGAGCCTTACCAAGAGAATGGGTTGAAGGAAACTCTTACTAGAGTGATGAGAAGAGAGAAATTTTTTGTAGCTATCCTCTGATTCCACCATGATGAAGAAGCTCTTCAATGGAGGATGACCTCCTTGAGGAAGAAAACAAGAAAACCCTAGCATACACTTAGAGGAGTTTTTAGAAGTTGGAAAGTTGTGGGAAACGTGACTAGAGGGTGTTTAGGTCGTGATTTATAAGTCGGGAAAAGATTAGGACTTTAGTGGATCAGATTAGAAAACCCAAAACGTGAAACGGGTAAAAGACTGTGATTTAACCAATCAGACACATTGTATAATCAATTAGAAACCCTCTGGGAATCATACCAAGAGTTTTGTCCACGATTTAATAAATTACAAGCCCCTTCTAATCAATTATAAAGCCCCTGGAAATTGTACTAAGCCTAAGAACTTGTTCTAATTGATTATAACATAGTCTTAATCAATTACAACCACCCAAAACTATTAAAAAACTCATTGTAAGGCATTCCAAATGCATCCAAACTATCCATTAACACATTAAAGCATAAAAGTACGAAAATGCAAGGTGTTACAGAGTTACCTATTGATATATTAAGGTTTTAACAATAAACTTACTAAAAAATTGATGATTCTTATTATAAAACACTAGCGGAAAGATGGGCATTGTCGTATCTATCTTTCCACATTCTTTATTTTGTTTGTTATGTGTATTTTTTGTATATTTATATTGTTATATAGACTTGCTAAATAAAAGGGTTTTATCTGATAGTTAAGTAAATTACTATTTTATTTTTTTAATTAAAATAAGAATAAAAGGTATATAGATTTAAATTTCAATTAGGGGGCCAAAATGGGAAGAAAATGTGTTTACCAAAAAAGTTAGTTATCTTAGGCTATTCTCTTTATATATTGATATAGATGATAAGAAATATATTACTTAAAAATAATTTCAAAATAAATGAGTCATTCAATATATTTTTCTATATAATTTTATTTAATTATTATATGTTATTCTATATTTATTAAAATTTTCTTTATTTACATATTTTTAAATACTTATTTGATATTGTGGAGTGTCTAATACCCAAAGAAAAATAACCTAATCCTATGAGATGGGGATAACCTTATCAAGTCCTTCAACAAAAGCTAATAAATATGCTAAAAGAGAACTATCTATCAAGTGAATATCAATTTGTTAACAGACTTGAATAAAATATTTTTACATATTTAAGTTAAATAACTTTCACATATTTTTTTTCAAAAAATATTTGTATAAAATATAAACAAAATTGTTTTATGGTAGCCACAACGTGGTCTCAAACATTCTGAATTTTTCTTTTATGCATACACAATACTTTTATGGATGTTCATTTTTTTATTTAATGAGAATAGTTAAAAAAAAATTAAATTTTTTTTATGCATACACAAATCGAGAAATGGTTCAAATCTCTTTCAATATTTTGGGTCCAAATTTCAAACTCGAAATCGAAGCCATCTGATCATAATCCAACTACTCTGAGATGCAGACTGCTTGAATGATTGAAAGGAATCCGAATTCATTCCCCCTAGAGAAATGATATTTTGACAACAAAAAATAGACAACTTTCGCGACAACTCTGTAAGTGGTTAACACAGTTTAAATATGTGGTTAATTACGTTCAGTAAATGGTTAATGGATATATCAGGTGTTGAAACTCGTTAACCATCAACGTAACTATATTAACCACGAATTTGAACGTGATTAACCACGATTTTCAGGTGTTCAAATCTACATGTAGTTAGATACTTGGAAATCGTGGTTAATGACATTCAAATCCGTGGTTAATGAAGTTATGTTGATGGTTAACGAGTTTCAACACCTGATATATCTATTAACCATTTACTGAACGTAATTAACCATGTATTTGAACTGCGTTAACCACTTACTAAGTTGTCGCGAAAGTTGTCAATATTTGGTTGTCAAAATATCATTCTCTTCCCCCTAGTCTCTCGTTCATATGCATTAGTAATAATCATCTTAAAGCCACAGAACACCGTTGCAAACTATTCTTTGTATTTCATTATATGGGATTATGAGGTTTCATTTTTATCTCACTTAGGTTGTAGTCAGTTTTTTCCTATCTCTTGGTGTTTCTCTTGCAGAAATGTTATTTTGACACAAAATTTGACAACAAGTTTTGACAACAATTTGGATGATTAACGCAGTTCAAATACGTGATTAATTACGTTCAGTGGATTGTTAATGGATATAACAAGGTGTCACGACTCATTAACTATCCGCTGAACGTAATTAACTACGACTTTGAACGTCATTAACCATGATTTTCAGATGTTCAAATATACATGGTATCCATTAATCATCCAAATTGTGTTCAAATATACATGATATCTGTTAACCATAATTTGAGTTCAAATATACACCTGAAAATCGTGGTTAATGACGTTCAAAATCGTGGTTAGTTTTATTCACTGGATGGTTGTGACAACTTGTTATACCCATTAACCATCCACTGAACGTAATTAACCATATATTTGAACTGTATTAACCAACCAAATTGTTGTCAAATTTTGTGTCAAAATAACACAGCTCTTCTCTTGCACATAATTGCTGATTTCATCATTATTTGAAGTTTTTCACAAGAATTAATTATGACACCAAAAGGGGTATAGAAGATGCTGGCTTTTCTTATGAAAGGTCTTGCATTCTTATTTGACTTGAATTACTACCCTATATAAGTATATATTCACATTCCTCCAATTTGATGCGTTATTGCATTCAAGACTTAAAGGTGACTTCAAGTAAATTTAGACAGCTTTCTCCTAGGAATGCTGACTTGGGCAATAATCCCTTGTTGCTAGATAGGTACTGATAATTAAGTATGCATTTTGAAAATCATGGCCTCTTAATCATTTTTTTTATGCTGATGGCCTCTTAATCTTTATAATTAACTACTTTAAAATTCTGGTCATTAAAGATCAAGAACATGAAATCACTGGGATTGTGAATTAAAATTCCTATTATGGCTGCTTTTTGTTCACTCTTCAGAAATGATAAGAATATGGTATTGAAAAATTTATATAAGGCAGGTATACTATGCCCTCCTTATGTTCGCTTCTTAACACCTTGTTCCAAGCTGATAAACTTATACTTGGGTGGGAAAAAGAGAGTAATTCAGTACCTTTTTCTTTTGTTTATGTTCGCTTTTTGTTTTTGTTTTTGGTTTCTAGATTTCAAATGTCCTTGTAGTTAATGTTCACTTATTGAAAGTTTAAGGACATTGGATGAGGTTATGGAATATGAATTCTACTAAATTCTTGTAACTTCAAGCTTTTCTTATTCTTAAACTTCTGTATACCTGTGTCAAGACAAGAACAATTTCAATGACAATTATATATGCTACTTATTTGTTGCTAAATTTGCTTGTTCAGCTTCCTGGAAAGTTTGAAATGTCACACTAGATACTACATTCTGCCAGATGGTTTGTCTGAGTCCATGCTCACTCACACTGCAATGTTACTATAATGTTGAATTGCCATGTTTGTTTGAGTGATTTCCTTTATCATTTTTCTCTTTATTTTTCTTCTTTTATGACTATGTTGGGTGGACTATAACCAGAAACATTATACTCAAACCTGTCACTTGTGGACAGCCAGTCCCATAAAAGCCACCAATCCTTACTAGTTCTTCGCTACGTAAATTATTGCAATCATCCTTTGCTTATAACAAAAATTGCCCTTTTATTCAATATCTCGAATTTCATATGCTATTAGGTTCTACTCTATGCCTTGGTATTAAATTTCTTCCAAATTCCCTATTTGTATGTGCTGGCGTGCCACTGAATGTTAGAATCACCTACTTTTAGCTAGAATTGTGTGTGGGAAGTACTTAAAAGAAAATCGTTTGTGTGGGAAACCATCAAGAATGAACTTGATAAAGTGTACTTATATGTGTACTGTCAAGCAATGTTTTAAAAATCGGACCGAATTGGCTGGTTCAATCGTTTGAACTGGGAACCGACAAGTTCGGCGGTTGGTTTAACCTCATTTGAACCACAGTCTAGTTGAACCGCTTAGAATTGGGTTGAACCGGATTGAATCGCGGTTAAATTGCTTTGAACCGCTAATTGAACCGGTTGAACTGTTTTAAATGATTTTTTTGTTTACTTTTCTCCCCAAATTTAATATTTTTTTCTTTAATTATTAGTTATCCGGTTCAATCATGGTCATTCGGTTCAACCGTGGTTGACCCGGAGGTTTAACTGGTTCGATCTCCGATCCGGTTTTTAAAACATTGCTTTCAATCATAAAATTTATATGCAAATATATTAATCAGCTGAAAATATAAAAATAAACTTAAGAAAACAGACAACAAAAGTGAAAAAAGGAAGATGACCTTATTTTATTATGCACTTTGCTCTACATAACAGGATCAATTAGAAATCATCGCTTTTCTTTGTCTTCTCATTTGATGTTGATGTTGCTGTTGCTATCATCAAGTAGCATTCTTCTTATCTTGATGCAGGTAGGGATACTAACAACAACATCAATATCAAATGAGAAGAGTAAAAACGGGTAGCAGGTGTTATTCGACAATCTTTCTTGTAAGTTTCATGCTTTTTTTTTTCATGGTACCTGAGAGCAACCTCAAAAGAAAGAAAATAGGGAATTTCAAAGTGAAAATATTTTTAGACTTTTTGTTAGATAATCATAAAAAACAAAATTTAAAGTTTTTGAATTTTAAAATCTTATCTAATCATAAGGAGATAAAATTAGAATCAAGATAAAAAAAAAACTATTTTTATTTTTTGTTACCTAATCTATAAAAGATACAAAATTATAATTTTTAAATTCTAAAAGAAAATTATCAACTAATTTAAAAATTATAAGGAGGATCAAGATAAAAAGAATATATATTTTATCTTTTTAATTAATCTTGAAAAGAAATCAAATTCAAATTTTTAGATTTCAAAAGAAAGTTATAATCAACTAATTTTAAAATCCAATTCGAGGTAAAATTGAAAAAAAATTTTATTAAAAGGAGGCCCAAAAGGACCAGTTATTCTATAGGAGCAACCTAGGCCTAGACACAAGCCTTCAAATAAAATCCTGGAGAAGCAAAGGAGTACAAAAATTCGGGGGACAAGATAGTATCCTACACCTCATTGGACAAGAATGCCCATGTCTAGCAAGAGCATCTACAACCATATTACAATTTCTAGATACATGAGAGATAAAATTACTCCAATCCTTACTCACTAAATCAGTAATCATCTCAACTATAAGACCAAGAGGATGAGAAGGGTGAAAACCAGTCTTCACCAAATCAACAGCTGACACCGAGTCACACTCCACAACAACATGCCTAAAACCTTGATCCTAAGAAATATGAAGGATAGTGAGCATCCCCCATATTTCCCCAAGAACAGGGGACACCAATCCCATGTTCACTGAACCAATATTCCCCACGAAACCAACCTGCCACGACCCTTATGCATCACACGCCAAGCTACCACAGCTCGCGTATTGATCATAACTCCTAACCGAGCCATCCACATTAGCTTTAACCACCCCTACCTCGGGAACAGACCATCTGTTGCTGCTAAAGGCAAGTGCAACTTATCACAATTTGTAATAAAGTGGAGTATATTTAGACTCCGAATGTTGAACCCACAGGGAATGCGTGAATACTAACGTAATAAAGATCCCATGTTATTTAGACTAACGAAGGTAATGATTACGAGAACTAAAACGATTAAATTAGAGACAATAGAAATTAGGCAAATTCGCAGGAACGAGATAGAATCAAATATAGAAAGCCTAGGGAAATCGGGTTTACTAATACATAGCTCGTGAATTCACTAACTAATTACTATGAGTCTTATTATCCATGTAAAAGCTAATCTCCCACTCTATTATTATTAATATCTAATGATCATGCAATATTAATAGTCTTCTTCCTAACTACTACCCCGAATGATCATGCAAGACAATTAGTAGAAAGAGCATGAAACAGCAGTGAGATTGTTAATTCAATAACTGATTAGAAACAAGCAATTATCATTCATCTGGCATAGTTAACAAGTTCAATCATTCCTAGAGTTTCGTTAACTAACTGCGGTACAATTGCCTCCAATTAATTAACTTATAGAATTAAGCACACTAAGAACAATACAATCAATGGAATAAAGGAAACTCATAATAATAATTAGATAAGTATTAAGAACGTAGTACAATATCCCCTATCACCCCTAGTGATGGATTTAGCTACTCATGGTATTACGAAATAACATAAAATAACTTGAATCCAAACAAGAATCCATAAGAAACAGAATAAAAACTGAATTGTACACCCTTTCGGTATGATGACGATTCTTTAGCACGTTTCTCGCAATTTTTTTTTTCTCCAGAGCTCCGACGGCAAAACAGGATCAACAAAAGGTCAACAGTCAAAAAGTTCTCAAAAAGGGTTCAGAATGCCTAGTTATAGGTTCTGCTACGCACTAGGTCAAACTAGCTTCAAATATGTGCCTTCTGGGCTTAAGTACGACCGTACTGGCTTTATACACCACTGTACTGAACTATGGTCTCGGCGTTGGCTCGTACTTCTGCACTGGGTGCGACCTGATTGCTTTGGGTACGGCTGTACAACATTTAGGTACGGCCGTACTTGACTCTTTCTTTGATGTCAGGTTGTACTGACCATGAGGTACGCCCATACTGCTGTGCATAGTTAGGTACGGTCGTATGGTAATAGGTAAGGTCATATTGTACTTCCAGAATCACAAAAATATTCAAATCTTGCCAGTTTCAGCTCTGTTTACACCTTTTCTACTCAAGGTATTGTCTTTGTGATAATTCTGTAAAAATGAGACACAATTGAGCATTTTATACTTTAAATAGCACGAAATGATATGATTAACTACTCAGAAGTTCCCATAACAATAGACAAAATCAGGGTTTATCAACCTCCCCATACTTGAGTTTTGCTTACCCTCAAGCAAACTTCTTGGCTAATTATAAGAAGAATTGTTTTTATTGACTAGGGTATAAACGAGATACATGACAACAGAACAATATCATAAGAAGTACTAAATATTAGAATACCCAATTAGAGATGTAAGTTAAAAGCTCACCAAGTCTGTGACTTATAAGTCACTCTTCTCACTAATCTTAAAGTGTTTAAAGGTTTCCCAAAGAAGTGACATTGCCATAGGCTTGTAAATTGACAAAAACTCTACTATTAAAATCCACTTATCATGCTAAAAAGAGAGAGGTCTTTCATGGGTTGTAACGAGATCAAGGTATTAATGTTAGGTGGGATAAAGGGAAGTAAAAAGGTCATGCAAAAAGGTAGAACCAAATCAACAAAACAAGTAACCGTTTTTCTTTTTAACTATAAAGAGCATGCAAGAATCCCTCTAATATTCATCACTTTTCTCTTTTTATTATTTTCTGAAGGTTACACTAGAATTTTTTCTTTTCATTTTCTTTCTTTTCCTCACTTGATGCTTTTATGCAGTGATTTAACAATTTATTTATTCTAGGATGGGGAAAGTATTTACAAAGCCTTCCTTGTTATAAACTTTCCTAAGAGATTTCTAACATTATTCTCTTGATTTTTTTTTCACTAATGGCTCGAACAACTTAGTCTTGCCCAAGGTTACCACAATAATAAGAATTAATAGCAACAAAATGGGTACCAAAGAAATTTAGCAATAAGCACAAAGATGGGCAACTAGTGGTAAAATGTTTACAAATTTGAAGTAGGCCTGAAAAATTCCTAAATTTGCCCGCACCAGTTTCACAGGAAAGCAAATTTATATTCGCTTTGTAATGGTTTCAGCACAAGTTTTAAAATCCACAATCTTGGAAAAATATCACTCGATCATTGAAAAAAGGTAAAAATTATGATGTGACCTCTCATTTAGGCTCAAATCTCACATTTAGTGGTTTACACAGACAACTTGAAACTCATAAAACTTCAATATTAATTATCAGCAACTTCTAACATTAGCAACAAACTCATTTCAATCACACGTTATCAATTTTTTTTTAAAAATAGCCCCTAAATAAGAAAATATCAATTTCTCCATAATTTAACAGTTGCAAGCATAGCCAAGTAATATAAGTTCCCTCCCCACACTTAGTTTTGGCAGTGTCCTCCCTACTAACAATAAAAAAAATAGCACTAAAAGATAAATGCAATGAAAAAGGTGTTAAAAATAAAGTAAGGTGGAAAGGTACACTCGTCTAAGAATTTCACGAGCTAATTGTAGGGGTAAGTCAAAAATTGATATTTCCTTGCCGTTGCTGATGGAGCTAGTAAGCGGATAAAGCAAGAGGTAATAAAAATACTAGTAATAACTAACAAAATAAAATAAAACTCCCTAGCGAATGTTCAAATATACAATCCGTTTTTAATACAAAAGCAAAGAAAATGCCTAAGTACTAAAATGGAAAAGAAAAAGAAAATTCTGCATCACTCGGCAGGTGGGTGTGTCTGGAGCTGCTGGAGAAGTAAGTCGACTATGAGCTGCTCTCCCTGGGTGTGCAAGCGCTGGTCCACATGGGCCCGATGCTCCATAAAATTGAGCTACATCTTATCGAGACATGCCATGATGTGCTCATAGGAGTGGGCTGGTGGTGCTGGTCCTGCAGGTGGTGGTGATGGGTACTCCTCAGCTGACTGATCAACCTCTACAACCTACTCCTCCTCAAGGGGCTACTCTGGCCTCATGACCACATAGCCTCCATGGCCCAGCCTCCACAGGACACCGATGTTGTAGAAGGTGGAAAACGCGATAGGCTCCATCTGGATGATCGTAGCTCCCGCCAATGGTAGCACTCCCATGGATGCGGCGAGCTGTGAAATAAAGGATCCTATCACTATGTGACCAGCGTTCTGGGACTGCAGATGGAGACCAGTCTATGTGCATATGCACAAAAAGAACATCTCAGCGTCGCATCGGTGCCCCTGACCGCCAGTCATGCACCATAGAAGAAATAAATCAGCCTAGGTGACCGTCCCACCACTGTTGGTTCGCCCGTTAAAAATAATTTTTCTATATTTTTCTATATTACTTAAAAATAATTTCAAAATAAATGACTCATTCAATATTTTTCTATATAATTTTATTTAATTATTATATTTTATTTTATATTTATTAAAATTTTCTTTATTTATATATTTTTAAAAACTTTGTGAACGTGGCAAAACACAAGAAAGGGGGGGTTTGAATTGGGTTTTTAAAAAACTTTTTCGCAAATACAAATGTTTATGAAAAATAACTATTGAATAAACTGTGCAAGGAATAAAGAGTAGAGAGAAGAAAGAGACACAGTGATTTATACTAGTTCACTATCACCTGATAGCTACGTCTAGTCCCTTCACTCACTTGAAGGATTTCTCCACTATAATCAACCGATTACACTTGAGAGTATATTTCTGCCAACTGGCTATACTCACAACTTCTTAGAACGACTCAGTACAGTTGAGCCTCTAAGGTATACAACCACTACTGGGCTAAGTACAGATTCAAATAAGAGTTTTTGAAACAATATAGAGATAACTCTCTTCAGAGAGAATTTACAATGAAACTACTTTTAGCACAAAATAACTTTCTTAAAAGAAAGAATAAAACAGTAAGTGCCTTGTTCAACGATCTCAGAGACTTGGATGAATTCTTGATTGCTCACTGTCTCTTGATTGGGTAGTGTTTGAGAAGATAGATGTTGATGCTCTCACTACTCAGAAAAATATTCAAGTTGCTAGATTGCGTACAACTGTGTTGAAAATCGTTTGTTGATATCTCAATTCATATCTTACTTCAGTGTATGAGGTAGGATATATAGCTAGGGTTGAAAAAGTGCCGTTGTGACACAACGACTCTTTTTGTCCGCACAACGTTTCTTTTTGTCCAAATTTTGTCCAAAGTCAAAGTTTAGATCCTTGAATTTCGGCTTTTGCAGGATACGTCGCTTTCAAGACGAAAAGCATTCTGAGTATTATACACAATGTCAGTAACTTTGTCCTTAGTGAGCTTTTCAAAAATATAGACACTTCAAGCACAAGTTTCCTTGATGATATTATCCTTTGACATTCTTCTTGTCTAAAGATACCTCGTATAACAAGGTACTTGAATTTTACTATCAGAACTGAGCTTCACAGATCACCAGATTCTTGTGTGTAGAATTTAATGGGCTATCAAATGACAGAATCGTGTAGGAAAGCACTAAGTCTATCATGGAGCACATATAACACAATCTGTTGAGTGTTGACTGAAGACCAGAGCGTTGACTAAACAGAGTGTAGTCTCTTAGACTGATCTACCAGAGTCGTTGACTTACACCAGAGCGTTGACCAAACAGATTCTATGTGCCAAGAACCAGAGCCAGAGTCTGGGCTTTCAGTGAAATTCAAGATTTCACTAAGTCTTCAAGCGAATTTTTCCGAATATAAATACTTTACGCACACTTATAACCATGTTAGAGAATAAATTGTTCTCTTAATCTTTGTTATCATCAAAACAATTATAGGGTTATTGTTTCTGAATCCTCTTGATTCCAACAATCTCCCCCTTTTTGGTGATGACAAATACATATATTGATGAACAATTTTTCTTTTTAAAAAATATTTATTCAGATGATTTCAGAGTCTCCCCTGAATTAAGCATATATAAATATTTCTAAGTGTAACAGAGCATGAGATATTACTGACATATAAGTTTGAGCATACAGAATATATTAATCGAGAACACATAATGTATGCATGATGACACTTGGTTGATACACTAGGTTCATCAATTGCTTTATACTCTCTATATTCTTCTCCCCCTTTTGTCATCAGACAAAAAGATTAAGACAGAAATAAAGAACATCACAGTCAAAACAGTATAAAGAAAGATAAAGAGAAAACTTCAAGTGTCATAAATTTCATTAGAAATAAAAACAGAGTGAACAAAAACAAACTCAAAGCAAATCTATCAAAAGGGAGAAAAAAAATCCTAAGGTTTTCTAGGGTTGCTCCATCCTCTCCAAAATTTGCCGCAGCAGAGTAGTCATCAAATCTTGCTTCTTTTCTGAGGCTTCCAGCCTTTGATCAGTAGATTCCATAAATCTTCTGAACTGCCTGTTTTCTTCAACCAGCCTATCAAAAACTTCTTTTGGCACAACTACAGATTGACTGTCATGTGAAGCCGATCCAGAAGTAGATGCAACCATAGCATTGTGTGCAGGTGGTGGAGTTACAGGTTCTCTTGGAGGAGTAGGAGGACGAGGAGGAGGTGCAGGTTCTGGTTCCCAAACAATGATGACCTCTTCTCTTGGAGGAACTCTCCATGTCGTGGCATGCCATCTCCTGTTTCTTTCTTCTTGCTCTTGCCTGTGCTTGTCAAACCAAGTGTTCACAGACACCCAGTTCTCATACCGATCTTCTTCAGCAAGATCATTGATTACTTCATCAAATCTGTCGTTTCCAAGGAAACCCCAGAAACGAGATTCCCTGAATCTTTCAGCTTTGAAGTACTCAATGCGGAAGAACGTTGGGCACAATTCTTGGTTCCCGAAGACCAGGCTCAGAGGGTCCAGGGGGTGCAGTGAGAAGAAGTGGCAGAGGCTCAGCAGAGAGATCATCAAAGATCATCCCCAGGAGTTCTCGCAAACAGATTCTGGTTCTTCCTGGAGGGGACAATTTGGAGGAGAGAAACGGTTGAGACATGAAGGGTACCATTATGGGAAGTCCTGAAAGAGGAGTCGTGAGAGGTTGCAACATGCGAAGAGGTTGAGTTTCACACACAACCATATTGCCAGATTCAAGAGATGAAGACTCTTGAACCCTTGACTCAGATTCAGGTCCCTCAGAAATGGACTCAGTCTCACATGGTATGTTGAGGTCTGGTTGTTGGTGAGGGTGAAGCGGTTCTAGGTGGAGAAGCTGGTTTGGGTGGTGATTTAGGTGGTGAAGGTGTTTGGGTTTGAGGTATAGTGGAATCTGGGGTAAAGAGGCTAAAGGTTCAATATAGGGAATTTGAACTGTGGTTAAGGTCTTTGTCTAGTCCTCAAGGGAGCAACATCATCTTCATCGGATGAAGATGAGTCCGAGGGTAAAGACGGCAAAGGCTTTTGGTAGGTGTTGGTTTGGGTGCGAGACAGTTGGGGTTTAGGTTTGGGCAAGGATTGTGATGGAGGGGGTTCAACAATCGTAGAAGCAACAGAGCAGAACTGCAGTTGATAAGTAGTATCATATAAATCAACTACCTTATCAAGTGCCTTCTTCCTTTTTGCAGCGGGGCATCTCCGACCTTGTGTATCCTTTTTCGGGGTGGCTTACGAGCGGGGATCAACAGAGGCGGGCTCGGCGAGGAATAGCCACTCTAGGGTCGGAGGTAGGAAGCACGAGCTGGAGGTGCAAAGGTTTCACACTGTACAAGGCTGTGAGCCAAGCTTGCTTCATGATATAGTCGTGTTTCCTCTAACCTTTCCTTTATCATTTGATCAATCTCCGCTTTCTTCTTCTTCTTCCTCTGTAAGCATAGAGGCATGCATGTAGGTCTCACAGGAGAGTGAGTGAGGGGATTCTGAGGCAATGTGAATGCATGTGCTGAGTGACCCTTCCGGTTGGTCCAAGTAGAGACACCAGAGTCCACCACAATCTTCTTCCCTTCTTCACAACTTTCTTCCTTGCTCCTTCTTCACCTTGCCAATTGCGGCAATAACCTTCTTGGAAAGGAGTCCCATTCTCCTTAGATTGTCTCAAGAGAGAATAGGAATCACCATCGCTTTCAGGGCAAGCCACCTTCCAAGGTGTTGAGACCTTGAAGAAGATTTATAAGACCTTGGTTCTCCATAATTGCGACAACGACTTTCCATAAGGGATATTCATATATTTCCCTTTTCTCGAGTACATTAAGTCTCTTCGCAGATGTTCAAAAATTATCTGTGGAAGGTTGATTTTTGCTTTGAGTTCATAATTCCACATTATGAACTTGTGGGTACTGACGGTATCCACAGAGCGATTTTGGCACCAAGCGGTTCATGATGATTACGAGCGATTAACGAAACCTCGTTCTTCATGTCCATCGCCTTGGTCCCTCCGGCTTCTCATAGATGGTTTCATTCACGACATCCCACCACCGGCATCCTTTTTCCCAACCAAATGGTTTCAACCGCTCCATCATTAGGGCAATGGGTGATTTCAGCAATTAGGTCCTGAGTGACCACAATGCGCTGCCTTGAACATGACTCGAATGGTCTTATCTTTACTCCAAGCATAAGTCCGAACTCCTTCACCAGATTCTCATAGACCGAGTTGGTCATGTAGAAGAAATCCATTATCCCCATGTCGATGAAATCAGCTCGAAGTCGTATCCTTCATTTGCCATATCCTCGAACCTTACTGTGTTCCACCAACACTTTGAGGTCCGAGGTTTGAAGATTTTCCAGCGTTACTTGTGGAGCGACCATTGTTGAAATCGGAGAAACACAGAGTGCAAAGATGAAAGGGGTTTAGGGTTCCGAAATGTGTAGACTTCTCTTTGAGTGAGAGAGTGGGTAGTGAGTGATGGGAGTGAGTGGGTAATAAACGTGTTCGGAAGTTTAAGCACCATACGCCGCTTTTGAAATGAATTAAAATAAATTTGTCTTTTCCAAAAGAGTAACTGTCAAAATTGAAAAGGCGCAGTAAAACTGTCATTGCGCAGTAAAATCAATTATGACTCAGTAAAAGCAAATGTCACTCACTAACGCATCAACCAGTCTCAGAGAGACACGTGTACTTAAGATTCCCAGAGACAGCTATGCAATGATCATACGAGCGATTAATGAAAAGAATATAACGAGATAAGATAATCAATGTAATCAACAGATTTAACTACGACATAGCCAACACACTCACGCAGAGTCAACAAGTCAAACACATCAAACAGAGTCGACTTTATTCAACCAGAGTCAACTTTATTCAAACAGAGTCAACATAGTCAAACAGAGTCAACTATATTTAAACAGAATCAACTTAGTCAAACAGAGTCAACTAAATTCAAACAGAGTCAACTTAGTCAAACAGAGTCAACTAAATTCAAACAGAGTCAACTTAGTCAAACAGAGTCAACTAAATTCAAACAGAGTCAACTTAGTCAAACAGAGTCAACTATATTCAGATCAAACACCTATTCCTTTATAAGAAGGAAATTCAAGTTCTTTCTTATAAAGTTGAATCTATCTTCAGCAAGGGGTTTTGTAAAGATGTCTGCCCATTGATGGTCAGTATCAATAAATTTAATTTCAAGAATCCCTTCGAGACATAGTCTTTAATAAAATGATGTTTAATTTCAATATGTTTGGCTCGAGAATGCAAAATAGGGTTTTTAGTCAAGCATATAGCGTAAGTATTATCACGGTATATAGGGATTTTACTCTCTTTAATCGATAGTCCTCAAGTTGATACTTCATCCAAAGTAGTTGTGAGCTACGACTGCGGCGAGATATGTACTCGCCTGTGTGGATAGTGCAATTGTGCTTTGTCTTTTCTTTGGACCAAGAGACAAGATTTGCTCCAAGAAATTGGCGACCACCACTTGTGCTTTTCCTTTCAATTGTCTCCGACAAAGTTAGCATCACGAAACCTACTAACTTGTAATTATCTGAGTTCTTATAAAGCAAAGCAAGATTAGTAGTTCCTTTAAGATACCTAAATATCCTTTAACCGCAGCTAAGTGAGATTCTCTAGGATCGATTGAAATCTTGCACATAAGCACACACTAAACATAATATCGTGCCTTGAGGTGTGAGATAAAGGAGTGAACCAATCATACCTCTATATACCTTTTGGTCTACCTTTTTACTTGATTCATCTTTGCCAAGAGCACATGTTGGATGCATTGGTGTGCTCATAGGTTTGGTTTCCTCTAGCTTGAACTTCTTTAGCAGTTCTTTCACATATTTAGTCTGATGAATATAAGTTCCATCTTGACATTGCTTGATTTGAATACCAAGGAAGAATTTTAATTCTCCCATCATACTCATCTCAAATTGCTCGCATAAGCTTAGAAAACTCCTTACAAAGAGACTCATTAGTAGCACCAAAGATAATGTCATCCACATATATTTGAACTATAATGAAATGCTTTTTAGATGATTTTCTAAATAGAGTAGTGTCCACCTGTCCTCTTTCAAAATCATTTGACATTAAAAAGGAACTTAATCTGTCATACCAGGCTCTAGGAGCTTGTTTAAGACCATAAAGTGCCTTTTTAAGTTTGAAGACATGTGCAGAGAACTCAGAATCTTCAAAACCAGGTGGTTGTTTCACAAACACTTCCTCATTTATGAAACCATTTAAAAATGCACTTTTTACATCCATTTGGTACAAAGTAATGCCATGATGTGCAGCAAATGACAACAAAATTCTAATGGCTTCAAGTCTAGCTACAGGAGCGAAAGTTTCAGTGTAGTCAATACCTTCCTCTTGTGAATACCCTTGAGCAACAAGTCTAGCCTTGTTTCTTACCACTTTACCATCTTCATCAAGTTTGTTTCTGAAGACCCACTTGGTTCCAATTGCTAGCTTATTCTCCGGAGGAGGCACAAGCTTCCACACATCATTCCTCTGAAATTGATTGAGCTCTTCTTGCATAGCAATAATCCATCCATCATCGCTAGAGCTTCATCAATAGATTTTGGCTCTATCTCTCGATAGAAGTGCCAAATCAGCATGATCTCTAAGAGAAGATCTTGTTCTAACTCTATCACTCGGTTCACCAATTATTTGGTCCTTTGGGTGATCAGGTTTGAACTTCCACCATTATGGATATTCCTTTTTCACCGTAGTCAAGACCAGAGACATCATCGAGTCAAGACTGTGACATCCGCTTTTGTTTCCTTACAAATTTGTAAATCTGCAAAAGCTTCATTTAGCTCGACGTGTCATTATCAGGCTTCTTATCATCAAATTTCACATGTATTGACTCATCAACAATTAATGTTTCTTTGTTGTATATTCTCAGTATGCTTTAGAGCGTTTAATATCCCAAAAAGATAGCTTTTTGTGATTTAGAATCAAATTTTCCTAGACTGCCCTTTGTATTGAGAACAAAGCAATCACACCCAAATTGATGAAAATATGAAATGTTGGGTTTTCTTCCTTTCCACAATTCATAAGGAGTCTTATTCAAGATAGGTCTAAAATAGATTCTATTTTGAATATAGCATGCGTTGTTTATCGCTTCGCCAAAAGTGCTTTGCAACATTAGTTTCGTGAATCATGGTTCGCCATTTCTTGCAAAGATCTATTTTTCCTTTCTACAACACCATTTTGTTGTGGTGTTCTAGGATGAAAAATTGTGAGAGATGCCATGTTCTTCACGAAATTTTGAAATAATTCATTTTCAAATTCACCACCATGATCACTTCTAATAGTAGTAATACAAAAGCCTTTTTCATTTTGCACTTGTTTGCGAATACGTAAAAACACCGTAAAAGACTCATCCTTGTGGGTTAAGAATTTTACCCATGTCCATCTAGTATAGTCATCGACAATGACTAGACCATATTTCTTTCCGCAGACAGAGGTAGTTACGTTGGTCCAAATAAATCTAAATGTAAAAGCTCAAGTGGCCTTGAGGTGGAAACAATATTTTTGGAATTAAAAGAAGATTTCGTTTGTTTCCCTTTTTGACATGCTTCACAAAGAGCATCGATTGATACTTAAGATTTGGTAGGCCTCTAACAAGTCCTTTCTTGTTAAGCTTTGAGATTAACCTCAAGTGGCATGACCCAATCTTTTGTGCCAAGTCCATTGCTCTTCATCAATTGACAAAAACATTTTACATTTTGATTTGCCAACTCAGAAAGTTTAATTTTGTAAATATTATTTTTTCTCTTTGCCTTGAAAAGAATAGATCCATCTTTCTTGCTTTTGACTATACATGATGTGTCATTAAAGGCAACATCATATCCACTATCGCATAATTGACTTATACTTAGTAGGTTATGCTTCAAGCCATCCACTAATAATACATTATCAATGGAAGGAAGAAAGCTCTTACCAACTTTTCCACTTCCAATGATTTTACCTTTCGATTTCCTCCAAACCAACATTTCCACCTTCTTCATGATGGAGTTCTTGGAACATACGCCTTTCTCCCGTCATGTGACGTGAGCGACCACCGCCCAAGTACCAGGATCGTGTAGTAACTTTGTTGCTAAGCAAATCTGCAACATATATAATTTTATCCTTAGGTACCCAAATCTTTTTGGGTCCTCTTTTGTTAGTCCTAGAAGGAGACGTGTCCTTCTTGTTTTTTAGTTCATAACAAGTACTCCTAATGTGCCCTTTCTTATTGCAGAAAGTACAAAGTAAACAGTCACTGTGATTGTTGGAGTCTTTGGTTTTCAAATTGGTGTTTTGAAAAGTTGGTTCTTCAGGGTTATAACCAAGACCCTTTTTACCATTTTGACTTACTCCCCAGATCATAGATGCTTGTTTGCTTCGTGTGACACATTCAGCAAGAAATCTTTGAAATCCCTCTTCATATTTTGAAGAGTTGCATTCAACCTTATTCTTACTGTTAAAACTGTTACTCACCAAATGGTGGTTTTCAGTTTTGAGTTTCTCATTCTCCTCAGTGAGTATTTGAAATTCTTTAGAGAGTTTTAAGAATTTCTTTTTCAAAGATTTGTACTCATTGTTGAGCTTTGAGGACTCATCTAACAGTTCATCAAAAGCTATTTGAATATTAGAAGATGTGTTAGAATCTACCTCTTTATCTTCTTCTTCACTGTCTGAGCCTATGGTAGCCATGAGAGCCATGTTTGCTTGTTCCTCATCATCCTCAAAAGATGATGAATCTGAATCATCCCATGTAGCCATGAGACCTTTCTTCTTCTTGCCTTTGAAGCCACCTTTCCTTGATTTCTCAAGTTGTGGGCACTCAGACTTGTAGTGACCAGGCTTCTTGCACTCATAGCAAGTCACTTGGCTCTTGTCCTTGAAGTCCTTCTTTTCCTTTGAATCTTGGCTTGCCGGTGAGTCCCTTTTGTGGAACTTCTTTCTAACCTTCCTTTGCTTTTCATCATGCGCTGAATCTTCCTTGAAATAAGGAGATTTCATCATCGATATCTTCATCCCTCTCATCAGATGAAGTTTCTTCAGTTTCAAGCTCAGCTTGGAGAGCTTTGGAAGTAGATGCTTTGTTTGAAGTTTTCAGAGCAATGGTCTTTGCTTTCTTGGGAGGTTCTTCTTCATCAAGCTCAAGCTCGTGAGCTCTTAGAGAACTCAAGAGATCTTCAAGACGTAATTCATTCAAGTCCTTGGCTTCTTGAATAGCCGTGACTTTGGGTCTCCATCTCTTTGGCAGACTTCTCAAGATTTTCTTAACATGGTCAAGAAGTGGTATAGCTTTTCTTGAGAACCTTCAAGCCATGAACTAATGTTTGAAATCTTCCAAACATAGTTTCGATGCTTTCATCCTCTTCCATCTTGAAGAGTTCATATTGTCTAACCAAGATATTAGCCTTGGTTTCTTGTACTTGGGAAGTACCTCATAGGCTAAAGCGGTGAGTCCCAAATTTCTTTGGCGATCTTTGTTATTGCCACATTTCTCATACTCTTTTTCAGAGATAGCACATACAAGAAAGTATCTTGCTTTTTGGTGCAAGGTATATTCCTTTTTATGATCATCGGTCCAAGACTCCCTAGGAATAGGATTTCTTTTGAGTCAATCGTTCGATGTCTTGTTTAGAACCATATCCCAAAGTTCAAACTGTTGAGATTCGAAAAAGTTTTTCACTTTATCTTTCCAAAGTAGTCATAGTTAGATCCAAAGGAACAAAGGGGGCGGTTAACATGACCACCGGTTCGTTGCTTGCCATAGGATAGTATAGGATCTTTTCCTCTCACACTGTTAAGTGCTCAACCAAGAGGCAGAGCTCTGGTACCAATTGAACGTGGCAAAACACAAGAAAGGGGGGGTTTGAATTGGGTTTTTAAAAAACTTTTTCGCAAATACAAATGTTTATGAAAAATAACTATTGAATAAACTGTGCAAGGAAGAAAGAGTAGAGAAGAAAGAGAACACAGTGATTTATACTAGTTCACTATCACCGATAGCTACGTCTAGTCCCTTCACTCACTTGAAGGATTTCTCCACTATAATCAACCGATTACACTTGAGAGTATATTTACGCCAACCTGCTATACTCACAACTTCTTAGAACGACTCGATGCAGTTGAGCCTCTAAGGTATACACCCTTCTTGGGCTAAATCTGATTCAAATAAGAGTTTTTGAAACAATATAGAGATAACTCTCTTCAGAGAGAATTTACAATGAAACTACTTTTAGCACAAAATAACTTTCTTAAAAGAAAGAATAAAACAGTAAGTGCCTTGTTCAACGATCTCATAGACTTGGATGAATTCTTGATTGCTCACTGTCTCTTGATTGGGTAGTGTTTGAGAAGATAGATGTTGATGCTCTCACTACTCAGAAAAATATTCAAGTTGCTAGATTGCGTACAACTGTGTTGAAAATCGTTTGTTGAAATCTCAATTCATATCTTACTTCAGTGTATGAGGTAGGATATATAGCTAGGGTTGAAAAAGTGCCGTTGTGACACAACGTCTCTTTTTGTCCGCACAACGTTTCTTTTTGACCAAATTTTGTCCAAAGTCAAAGTTCAGATCCTTGAATTTCGGCTTTTGCAGGATACGTCGCTTTCAAGACGAAAAGCATTCTGAGTATTATACACAATGTCAGTAACTTTGTCCTTAGTGAGCTTTTCAAAAATATAGACACTTCAAGCACAAGTTTCCTTGATGATATTATCCTTTGACATTCTTCTTGTCTAAAGATACCTCGTATAACAAGGTACTTGAATTTTACTATCAGAACTGAGCTTCACAGATCACCAGATTCTTGTGTGTAGAATTTAATGGGCTATCAAATGACAGAATCGTGTAGGAAAGCACTAAGTCTATCATGGAGCACATATAACACAATCTGTTGAGTGTTGACTGAAGACCAGAGCGTTGACTAAACAGAGTGTAGTCTCTTAGACTGATCTACCAGAGTCGTTGACTTACACCAGAGCGTTGACCAAACAGATTCTATGTGCCAAGAACCAGAGCCAGAGCCGGGCTTTCCAGAGTGAAATTCAAGATTTCACTAAGTCTTCTGAAGCAGAATTTTTCCGAATATAAATACTTTCTGCACACTTATAACCATGTTAGAGAATAAATTGTTCTCTTAATCTTTTGTTATCATCAAAACAATTAAAGGGTTATTGTTTCTGAATCCTCTTGATTCCAACACTTTGTTGGTACTAAGGAGGGTGTAAGAGTCAAAGAAAAAAATAACCTAATCATATGAGATAGGGATAACCCCGTAAAGCCCTTCAAAAAGAGCTAATAAACATGCTAACAGATAATTGTTAATCAAGTAAACACCAGTTTATTAACAGACTTGAATAAAATATTTTTACATATTTAAGTTAAATAACTTTCATTTATTTTTTTTCAAAAAAATATTTGTATAAAATATAAACAAACCTGTTATATGGTAGCAACAATGTGGTTTCAAACATTCTAAATTATGCATATACACAATACTTTTTTGGATATTCATTGTTTTTATTTAATGAGAACAGTTAAATTTTCCTTTTGTAAAAATTCTTTATGCATACACAAATCGAGAAATGGTCCAAATTTCAAACCCGAAATCAGAGCCGTCCGATCATAATCCAACTGCTTCGAGATGCAGACTGCGTGAATGCGGGAAATGTTCGACGGCAGGGAATCCGAATTCATTCCCCCCAGTCTCTCATTCCTATGCATTAGGAATAATCATCTTAAAGCCACATAACACCGTTTCAAATTGTTCTTTGTATTTCATTATATGGGATTATGAGGTTTCATTTTTATCTCACTTAGTAGTCACTTTTTCCTGTCTCTTGGAGTTTCTCTTGCACATAATTGCTGATTTCATCATTGTTAGAAGCTTTTCAGGAGAATTAATTATGACACCAAAAGGGGTATAGAAGATGCTGGCTTTTCTGATGAAATCTCTTGCATTCTTATTTGACTTGAATTACTACTCTATATAAGTATATATTCACAGTCCTCCAATTTGACGTGTCGTTGCATTTAAGACTTAAAGGTGACTTCAAGTAAATTTAGACAGCTTTCTCCTAGGAATGCTGACTTGGGCAATTATCCTTTGTTGCTAGATAGGTACTAATAATTCATTTGAAAATCATGGCCTCTTAATCTCTTTTTATGCTGATAGCCTCTTAATCTTTATAACTACTTTAAAAATCTGGGCATTAAAGATCAAGAGCATGAAATCGCTGGGATTGTGAATTAAAATTCCTATTAATGCTGCTTTTTGTTCACTCTTCAGAAATGATAAGAGCTTGGTATTGAAAGATTTATATAAGGCAGGTATACTATGCTCTCCTTATGTTTGCTTCTTAACACCTTGTTCCAAGGTGATAGACTTATACTTTCGGAGGGAAAAAGAGAGTAATTAAGTACTTTTTTTTGTTTTTATTTTAGCTATATCTTGGTATGTGAGATTAGGATTATACAGTCTGGCTTTTTTACAAAAAAAAAAAAAAAGATTATACAATCTGGCTTTGGTTTCTAGATTTCAAATGTCCTTGTAGAAAGTTTACAGACATTGGATGATGTTATGGAATATGAATTCGGCTAAATTCTTGTAACTTCAAGCTTTTCTTATTCTTAAACTTCTGTGTACCTGTGTCAGGATTTTAATGACAACTAGTAGAGTACCCGTGCGTTCGCACGGGTCACGTTTGTTCTTACGCATGCTTTAAAAGCGGACTTGTATATAGAAGTAAATATTTATTTTGAATCCAGTTAAAACCCTAGCATAACATTACTGTAAGGTATGAAGGGATAAATTTAGTAGAAAGAGATAAGCTCACACTACAAAAAGTTCATCATCCCAACAGAAAAAGAAGTAAATGGCTAACGCATCAATGTTGGCTCTAATAATACTATAAACATAGAACTATGTTAATGAACTTATGTTTTCAAAAAAAAAATGTTACTGAACTTACCAAAAAATATAAAAGAAGTAGTGGTATGTGTCCTACAAAGGCATTGGAAGCAAAATGAGCAAACGAAGGATGTGTCCTGCAAATGCAAACAAAGGGAAATGTTAGGGAGAAAATAAAACTTATTGAAGAAAAAATAAGGATATGTGATAAGGTGATCTAAGATGTGTGTGAGATCTAAGAAAAGAAAACTCATTCCCGTATTTTGGGATTTAGTGGTGATAAAACTCAGAAACAATTAACTTTTGAACATTTGATATAATACACATCTTTCTGCCATTTTTATATGGAATGCAATTGTGCTTCGTGACAACGCAGACAAAGAATCACTCAACATCAATGCTAATCAAGTTGACAATCCTACTCCACATCAGTTAACCATTAATAAATATTATGGAATATAGATTAGAACAATACAACAAAATTAAAAAAAAATAAAAAATTAATGGCAGCAAAGCAAAATAAAAAGTAGTAAAATAATTCGTGTACGGGGACACATATTGAGTGGAAAGCATCTATAATTCATTGCTACTCTTTTTCAATCCAAAATGGAAGCAGAATGTCTCACTTGCCAAATCATACAGTTCATTGTTTTCTTATACTATCTCTGGTCCCTACAATTTGCATGAGCAAAAGAACTTTAGCCTGTTTAACACCCAAAATAGATCGGAGCATTAATAATTCTGACTTCATATAATGTAACAATCATGCAGACACTAACATCCCAAAATAACATAACAGTGGTTTTTGGTTAACTACCATATCAATCATATTTTATTTTGGGGCTGTGATAATAATTCTTTTGCATAATGAGATACCTCGGCCTCCAAAACTGCTTCTGCAACTATGTCAGATCCGTTCACATCAGCTTCTAAACAACCAAGGCTTGTTTAAGCTTGTTTAAGAGAGATATCATTCTAGAGCAAACAGAAATCCATCAATAATATGCATTACAACTATGACTGGCAATCAATTAAGGACAGGAAAAAACATAAAGCTATGTTGTCTCTTCAAAAGCTTGGAGAAAATTACTATCAGTAGGTGCTTCCAGATACTATAAATACATGCTCTCAAACTGTAAATATAAGAAAGCCAAATAAAAATCTCTATGAAGTAAAAATCTCCTTGGCAGCATTAGTGGTCTCAGTTCGCACTCTTGAGAATTCCTGCACTAATTGACCCAGATAATTATATATACTCAAAATTTATTTTCAAAAAGGTATTTACGTGTCCAATCAAAGTTGACCCCCTTGGAGGAAAATAGATGAAATTAATTGAAAAGCAAATCTAAATCCCTTTGAAAGAAGAAAGGCCATGTAGAATGTAAAGTCTATATTAAAATAAAACGGATAGTTTCAGGTAAGGTTAATAAAATAAATCTCTCGGTTAACAATATTATTATTAGACTATTAAGTTTTTCCAACAAATATATCCAATATCAAAGCAAGATGTAAACAATTTTCCCGTCAGATTTCATATAGCCCATAAGGCATATGATTTGGGCTATGGAGCTATTTCCTCCTAAACAAAGTCATAGCAAATTATTTATGGGTGTTTCTAACCAAAAGAAGGAAAAGTAATAAGATAACACTACAATATATATATATATATATATATATATATATATATATATATATAATAAGCTACCATTCTATTTAAAGAGATCTGAGTCATAAAAGGAGTGTACCTACATTCAGAATATCCGAATTGAATTCAAGGAAGTATAGGCATGGAATGTTAAAGTATGTTGCACTAATGCTTTAGTTTGGCTTTTAGCTCGAATTACATATCAAATTGCAGTATTCTCCTCTCGGATGTTTACTCTGTTTTTCAACCTATGGTAATGTATTATCGGGCAAGGCATCCGTTAAAGGAATGATGCAAATGATGCTTTTAAAAGAGAATGATGCTTGCAGGAATGGTGAATGATGTTTCCTTATTAGACAAACATATAATGCTAATTTTTCCACACAAAAAAATTAAAAAAAATCGTAGTACCTCTCATCATGAGGCATCTTGCAAAGAAATCTGATTCCCCTAAGAGAAATTTGGCAATGGTATCTGCAAATAACAATAAGTGAAAAAGGTCATAATGGGAGGTACCAAAACATGAGATGCTATAGGGGATAAAAAAACCAAAACACTGTATTACATTTCCACCAACAGTGAAAAGAGGAAATAATCTGCAACAAAAAAATCAAATGTAGAGTTAGTTCATGAATAAAAAACCAGTAACTCCAACTTACATGTAACCAAAATAAAAAGAAAAAACCCATAAGAAGCCTTATGAATACAACCTTGCTGCCATAACTGTTGGCACAATATCTCGACTCTCGAGCATAAGTAATCAGAGTCTTTTTTATAAATATAGTACTCCCTGTGCTTATCAAAGCTTGAAAACAAATGTAATAGATGAAAAGTCAAATAGACCAGGGGACTGAAAACCTGAATATTAACACCAGATTTCCTACAATCCCACACGATATATAGGCCTTTGAAATAGAAATATTTAAAATCCAAAGCCAAGTTGCTCTTGAATTCCAAAGGTAACTTAAAATCGATCCTACTATTTCAAAAACAAGTTCTCCAGCAAAAAAAAAAACTTCAAGACAATCCATGAACCCCAAAAACACCCTAAAAATAAAAATTGCAAGTAAGAAAAACAGAGAGGAATATGATTAAGATTTCAAGAAGTTAATATTGAAGTAAAACTTGAAGGAGAAAAAAAAATTGGTTTTTGGAGTTACGTTTTCACCAATGGCGAGAATTACAAACATAGGACAACTTGTCACATACTCTGTCGCACCCCTGAAACTAATAAAAGAATTCTAGCAATAGATTTGTTATAAAAAAAAAACCAAAAGGAGTTGAATTGACGTCAGAAATTTTCTCCCCAATTTCAGCCTCTTTTCGTCCCCATTGAAAAGACTGTGTCAAACACGAAAATAGGCAACCACCCACAAATCAATTTAAAGCAAATTGCTGAAATTAGGTTATCAACTTTTAATATAAAAGAATACCTTCGGAGATCTACTATGTAATTTTAAGTAACCTCTGATGGAGCACACCCATCAATTGTCTACCATAGCTATAATAGCATGGTGCCAAATCAGCTTCATTTGAGAACCACTACAGTACACACATGATCCAAGTCAGCTGCATCCCAGAGTTACTTAAAATTAGTAATAAAACCAACATTTTCATTGAAATAATACACTACAACAAAAAGTTTGACTCATAAGGAGAAGAAGGAAACATAATGAGATTCAAATAATACACTACATATGAAGCATACATTAAATTATAATTAATACAAAGTACAAACACATAGAGCACCATACATATGAAGCAGACATGACATTAAAATCAATAGTATAGTATTGCTATTGTACATGACATGAGTGAATGAGGATTACCTCTGACTGTAAGAACCTGAACCGTCATCATCATTGAGGTCCTTAATAATTGGAATCCCAAACGCCAATGTCTTCCCGATCCGAGTCTTTGCCCGTGCAATAATATCTCTACCTTCTAGAGTAGGTATCAACACGGCTCTCTAATCACAAAAATCAGTAATTATTTACCAGAAAAAATTAAATTCAGAAAAATCCAAAATTATTGACCTTTGAATCCAAAATCCTACCACCACCAAAAACCAGACAAAAGACACAACATCTAGGTATGATGCTTGCCAATTAGATTCATTAAAGTAAACAAACTGTTTGTTGAATTTTACTAAAATACCAAAACATTAATCAGAATATAGGAAAATTTCATAGGAAAAAAGTATTAAGAACAAAACAACAAAATTTAAAAGAAACAGAAGACCAAACCCTAACACGTGATTTTGGCAAAAGATAAAGGAGACGAACCAAACCCTAAAAGAAGGACGTGTCATCGTCCAAACACAAAGCTGCTTCTTCTTCCTCTTCTTAAACCTGGAGTTGCTCTTGTTTGGTGGCGAATGCTTCGGAGCGACGGTGCCTACAGAGGAGAGACGAAGAGATTGAGATAGAGAGAGATGAAGAGAGATGTGCACCGCGAAATTTGAGGGTAGATTTCGGGAATGGTGATGAAAGTGGTGGAGGAGAGGGGCGTCAACAGATTAGCTCATCTGAAGAAGGGAAGGGAAACTTGGAGGAAGGAGTAGGAGGAGGATAGATCGAGACCAGAAGAGAGAGAGAGAGAGAGAGAGAGATTTTGATTTCAAAATTTGAAATGGTGAGACAAGGAAGAGAGAGAGCCCGGAGAAATGGAATCAAAGAGTGTGTTTGTGAAAGCTGATGACTTGCTTTATTTTGCCCGTGCCCGTGAACGTGAGAGAGGAATAAATTGTTTTTTAAAGAAAATGAACCTAATTTTGACATCTGTACTTAGAAAACAAAGCTATATTATTAGTAATAGATTATATATACTACTTATTTATTGCTAAATTTGCTTGTTCAGCTTCCCAGAAAGTTTGAAATGTCACACTAGATACTACATTCTGCCAGATGGTTTGTCTTAGTGCATGCTGATCACTCATACTGCAATGTCACTATAATGTTAAATTGCCATGTTTGTTTGAGTGATTTCATTTACTATTTTTCTCTTTTTTTTTCTTTTGCTTAATTGCACTTTTTGTCCCCAGCTTTTTCAATTTGGCGATTTTGGTTCTCTTATTTTATCTTTTGCGATTTTGATCCCCTAATTTTCTCAATTTGGCAATTTTAATCCCTGTTTTTTTTAATTGCACTTTTGGTCCCAAAAATCGTGAATTCTTGGTCCCCTACTTTCTCAAAATCCAAGATTTTTTAGGACTAAAAGTGCAAAAAATCCATAATTTTGAGAGACCAAAAGTGTAATTAAAAAAGTATGGGGACCAAAATCGCCAAATTAAAAAAGTTGGGAGACTAAAGTTTCAATCAAACCTTTTTCTTTCTATGACAATTATGACTATGTCTGCTGGACTAGAACCGGAAACATTACACTCAAACCTGTCACTTGTGGGACAGCCAGCCCCATAAAAGCCGCCAATCCTTGCTAGTTCTTCACTATGTAATTTGTTGCAATCATCCTTTGCTTATAACAAAAATTGCCTTTTTAAGAGAAATGATTTTTGAACATAAGATTGAACACAAATACGGGATACAGTATTTTCGTATTGTTTGGACATACGGTCCGTACAGTATGAACATAATTTTTTCTTTTTATTTTAAATTTTTTTTAAAATTTTTTTTAGATCTTTTTTAACTGGTTAAAAAAATATTTGGCATTCACCAGATAAGTGAACTTCGTTAACCAAAAAAATAAATAGAATGTGAGTTTGGCATTCACCAGATAATGTGAACCATTAACCAGATAAGTGAACTTCGTTAACCAGAAAAATAAATGGAACGTGAGTTTGGCATTCATCAGATAATGTGAACCATTAACCAGATAAGTGAACTTCGTTAACCAGAAAAATAAATGGAATGTGAGTTTGGCATTAACCAGATAATGTGAACCATTAACCAGATAAGTGAACTTCGTTAACTAGATAAATAAATGGAATATGTTAAGTTTCAGGGTTGGCATTCACCAGATAATGAGAACCATTAACCAGATAAGTGAACTTCGTTAACCAGATAAAAAAAAATTGAATTTTATTTTCAAAAAAAAAATGGGGTCCGTATTGTACGGACAGTGTCCGTATAGTACGGACATACGGTGTCCGTGTCCCGTTTTGTGTCCAAATAACGGGACCCTTTATTCAGTATCTGGAATTTCTTATGCTGTTATAGGGTCTACCCTATGGCTTGGTATTAAATTTCTTTCAAATTCCCTACTTGTATTTGCAGGCGTGCCACTGAATGTTAGAATCACCTACATTTAGCTGGAACGATGTGTTGGAAATACTTGAAGAAAATCGTTTGTGTGGGAAACCATCAAGAATGAACTTGATAAAGTGTACTTATATGTGTCTTTCAAACAATGTTTTAAAAACCGGACCGAATCGGCCGGTTCAACCGTTTGAGCTGGGAACCGACCAGTTCGGGGTTGGTTCAACCTCATTTAAACTGCAGTCTGGTTGAATAGCCTAGAACTGGGTTGAACTGGATTGAACTGCGGTTAAATTGCTTTGAACCGCTAATTGAATCAGGTTGAACTCTTTTAAATGATTTTTTTTGTTTACTTTTCTCCTCAAATTTAATATTTTTTTATTTACTTATTAGTCATTCGGTTCAACCGTGGTTGAACGAAATGAACCAATTGAACTATAACTCGGAGGTCTCGCCGGTTCGATCTCCGATCGATCCAGTTTTTAAAACATTGCTTTCAAACATAAAATTTATATGCAAATCTATTACTCAACTGAAAATATAAAAGTAAACTTAACAAAACAAACACCAAAAGTGAGAAAAGGAAGATAACCTTATTTTATTATGCATGTTGCACTACATAACAGGATCAAACAGTTGTGGTGAAGCAAGAAACCTAGCTAGTAAGCAGTCCTTACCGGAAATCATCGCTTTTCTTTGTCTTCTCATTTGATGTTGATGTTGTTGTTGCTATCATCAAGTAACATTCCTCTTACGATGATGCAGGTAGGGATGCTAACAACAACAGCATCAACATCAAACGAAAAGAGTAAAAACGAGTGGCAGGTGATACTCGACAATCTTTCTTGTAAGTTTCATTCTTTTTTTTCATAGTTTGTATATGAGAGCAACCTCAAAAGAAAGAAAATAGTGAATTTCAAAGTGAAAATATTTTTAGACATTTTGTTAGCTAATTATAAAAAATAAAATTTAAAGTTTTTGAATTTTAAAATCTTATCTAATCATAAAGAGATTAAATTAGAATCAAGATAAAAAAAATATTTTTATTTTTTGTTACCTAATCTAAAAAAGATATCAAATTCTAATTTTTAAATTTTAAAAGAAAATTATCAACTAATTTAAAAATTCTAAGGAGGATCAAGATAAAAAGAATATATATTTTATTTTTTAATTAATCTAGAAAAGAAATCAAATTCAAATTTTTAGATTTCAAAAGAAATTTATAATCAACTAATTTTAAAATCCAATTCAAGGTAAGATTGAAATTTTTTTTATTGAAAAGAGGCCCAAAAGGGCCACTTATTCGATAGGAGCAACCCCAGGCCCAGACACAAGCCTTCAAACAAAATCCTGGAGAAGCAAACGAATACAAAAATCCAGGGGACAAGACAGTATCCTACACCCCATTGGACAAGAATGCCCATGTCTAGCAAGAGCATCTACAACAATATTACAATCTCTAGATACATGAGAGATAAAAATACTCCAATCCTTGCTCACTAAATCAGTAATCATCCCAACCTAACTATAAGACCAAGAGGATGAGAAGGGTGAAAACCAGTCTTCACCAAATCAAGAGCTGACACCGAGTTACACTCCACAACAACATGCGTAAAACCTTGATCCTAAGAAATATAAAAGATAGTGAGCATCCCCCATAATTCCGCAGGAATAGGGGACACTAATCCCATGTTCACTGAACCAATATTCCCCACGAAACCAACCAGCCACGACCCCTGTGCATCACACGCCAAGTCACCACAGCTCGCATGTTGATCATAACTCCTACCCGAGCCATCCACATTAGCTTTAACCACCCCCACCTCGGGAGCTGACAATATGTTGCGTCTAAAGGCAAGTGTACCTTATCGCAATTCGTAATAAAGTGGAGTATATTTAAACTTCGAATGTCGAACCCACAGGGAATGCGCGAATACTAATGAAATAAAGATCCTATGTATCTAGAAAATATATCAAATTCAAATTTTAAGATTTCAAAAGAAAGTTATAATCAACTAATTTTAAAATCCAATTCAAGGTAAAATTGAATTTTTTTTTATTAAAAGGAGGCCCAAAAGGACCAGTTATTCTATAGGAGCAACCCCAGGCCCAGGCACAGGCCTTCAAACAAAATCCTGGAGAAGCAAAGGAATACAAAAATCTGAGGGACAAGACAATATCCTACACCCCACTGGACAAGAATGCCCATGTCTAGCAAGAGCATCTACAACCATATTACAATCTCTAGATAAATGAGAGATAGAAATACTCCAATCCCTACTAACTAAATCGGTAGTCATCCCAACTATAAGACCAAGAGGATGAGAAGGGCGAACACCAGTCTTCACCAAATCAACAGCGGACACCGAGTCACACTCCACAACAGCATGCCTAAAACTTTGATCCCAAGAAATATGAAGGATAGTGAGCATCCCCCATAATTCCGCAATAATAGGAGACACCAATCCCATGTTCACTGAACCATTATTCCCCACGAAACCAACCAACCACGACACCTGTGCCTCACGCACCAAGCCACCATAACTTGCATGTTGATCATAACTCCTAACCAAGCCATCCACATTAGCTTTAACCACCCCCACCTCAGGAGCATACCATCTATAAGGCAAAGCACTATGACGACCCCCATCACCCATTGCATAACTGCTCCTATCAAGAGACTTTTGAAAGCTTCAATACATTCTAAAGAAAGAAACTGCACAACCACAAGGATGACCCTAGCCGACACCACATTACTTTCAAACACACATTGATTATGCCAATACCAAATACTCTGAAGAGTATTGGCAAACACAATCGCCCAAGGCTTGCCATTCCTCACTCCACCTGCTCCAAATTAGCCCAAATCCAGCTCACAAAATCCAAATTCCACCACGCAGGAAAAGGCCCAGCTCCTCATAAGGAACACCACACCTCTTTAACCACCCCAAAGTCACGCATCAAGTGACTTTCACTCTCAGCCAAAATACCACAAAGAGGACATAGATCCAGCTCTGCAAGATTACAACTAACTCGTGCCACATTGGACTTCAAACCCCTATTAAAAAGTGTCCAAAGAAAACATTGAATACACGGGGACCACGCCACTTCCAAACTTCCTTCCAACATTATCTGCCCTTTTTCTAATGCAACCCCATAAGCAGATCATAAGTTGTCTTAATAGAAAACTTACCATTTGGAGAGAGAGACTAAATAGGTTTATCAACACTTTTGTTGGGACAAGGAGCAGGACAACTCACGACTTCATCATACAAATCATGATCAAGAAGATCACAAAGGGCATCCTTATTCCAAACCACCACAATCGCATAAAAGCTCACACGGGACCTTAAAACATCACCACCCAACTTACTAGTAATAATCATTAAGCTTTCAATGAGAAGGAAGGCAAGGATCAGTCCAAAATAAAGTATCATTACCATCGCCAATGCCCCAAATAAGGCCATTGGAAAACTCACACCACACCTTGTTGATGCCATGCCACACCTCTGAAGCACACTTCTTATTCTTCACCACCAGGAGAAAACCGCCATACCCATACTTTTCCTTAAGAATCTTAACCCATAATAGCTCCGGATTAGCCACAAAAGACTAAGCCAACTTCATCATGAAAGATTTCTTTAAATAGTGTAGATCCTTAAAGCAAAGACCCCATGCTTCTTCAAAAAACAAAATTGGTCCCAAGCAATCGTATGCCGCCCACGCTTATCATGATTGGAACTCCAAATAAAATTCCTAATCATTCCCTCCAATTTCCCACAAATAGACCTAGGAAGTAGAACAAATTGCATAAGGTAATTAGGAAGATCCCCAAGCACAGACTTAGACAAAACCACTCGTCTAGCAAAAGAAGGTTTTTAGCATTCCAAGAAGCCAAACTTGTCGAGCTTTATGGAGGATGAACTCATAATCCACTACCCTATTTCTCCCATGTAGTAAAGGAACTCCTAAATAACTACCTAAATCTGAGGTAACCCAAACCTAGATTTAGCAGCTAAATCCTTAGCACACTCTGCATCAATGTTTGGAGAAACAAAAATCTTAAACTTCTCAAAGCTCGCAGACTCACTTGAAGCATCACAAAAGCAGGCTAAGCAATCATCGATAACCTCAATTTGATCAATCGAAGCCTCACCAAATAACAATAGATCATCAACAAAAATTAAAAAGGACAAAGGAGTCCCATTCTTAGATAACCGAATAGGATGCCATCTACCATTCGCAACCTCCTGCTTAATCAAATGAGAAAGTCTTTTAACACAGAGAAAAAAGAAGAGGGGATATGGGATTCCCTTGATGAATCCCCCGAGATGAACGAAACCCCTCCAACATCGTGCCATTAAATTGAAACCTCATAGAAGAAGACCCAATACACGCATAAATTTGGTCCAAAAACTGATTCTTAAAGCCAATTTGCTGCAAAGTGTCAATAACGAAATCTTAGTCAAGCTTATCATAAGCTTTTTTCCATATCAACTTTAATAGCAATCATACCTTTTCTCCCTTTCAAACTCCTCATAGAATAGAAAACTTCTTGAGCAATAATCACATTATCAAACACTTCCGACCCGGGATAAAACCACTCCGCGTAGGTGCCACCAAAACTCCCATGACATGCTTCAATCAATCAGATATAATCTTGGTAATAGCTTTATATACAGCGTTACATAAGCTAATTGGGAGAAACTTCATTAAACAATCATCCTTAGCCACTTTAGCGATCATAACAATAAGAGTACCGTTAATATCACGCACCTTCAAGGGATTGACAAAGCATTGTCGAACAAGATTATAAACATTCGAAGCCACAATGTCCCAATTTGCTTTATAGAAAGCAGGATGGAACCCATTTGATCCAGGTGACTTAAGAGACCCCATGGAAAAAATAGCAGGCTTAATCTCCTCTTGCAAAGGAATACCTTGAATGAAATCCAAATCAGAAGGTTCCAAAGCAGGGAAACCTTCTCTAAGAGACCACTTAGAACAAGGCTTCTCCTTCAAATACAACTTCTTAATAAAGTTCAAAGTTATATCATTTAACCGATCCAAATTAGAAATGAGCAACCCCTCATCATTCATCAAACAACTGATGGAGTTAACCCACTTACGAATCACAACAGTCATATGATAAAAGGAAGTATTTCTATCTCCAAGGAGCAACTAATCCTTGCGCGCTCGTTGCTTCCACAAAGACTCTTCCTGCAAAAGAATGGAAATACAATCCTTCCAGAGAGAAACCTGGAGATGCTCCAAACCCTTATTAGGACCCAAGAATAACTTGCGATCAACCCTCCCTCCTAGCCAAAATACGAAGCTTCCAGTAAAAATGTTACCAAAACATTCTCTATTTCACACCAAGGCACTAGACTGTAGCTCAAGAACTCTATCATTACAGTTATTATATTTACCCTAAGCCTCATGCACAACACTTTTAAACGAATCATCAGAGAGCCAGGCCACAAGAAACTCAAAAGGCTTAGGCTCCCTACAGACTCCCACATGCTCCGTAAGAAGTAAAATATGCCTATGATCAGACCCAAATTAAGGAAGATGAAAAAGAGCCCCTTCATAAACCGAACATTCCACGCCCTATTGTACAAACACATATCTAACCTCTCTTTCACCCCTTTAGCTTCCCACATAAACGGAAAACCATTAAAGCCAATATCAATAAGACCACAAGTATCAATACACCTTTGAAAGGTATTCATAGCACATAAGTTTGGGGATGCACCTCCACTTTTTTCAGAAGAAAGAAGATAAGCATTAAAATCCCCAAAAATCGCCCACGATTTCTGCATAGAAGAAGCAATATCCTCCGATCCATGCCAAAGCTGACTCCTCGGACCATATTGAGGTGCCCCATAAACCACAGTCAGAAACCACTCATCGTCAGTAGCAGGAGAAACACGAACATGAATCCACTGAGAATGACTACTAATGACCTGAATGGTAAAATTAGCCTCATTCCATAGCAACCACAGGCCACCTGCAAAACCACGAACCTCCACAACAAAATTATGCAAGAAACCACAACGAGATAAAACCCTTGCTGCCAAATCCCCACTAATGTGCGCCTCCAGGATCGCAAAGATGTGAATAACCCTATCAGATGGGGATAACCAAATCCCCACTAATGCTTGTATTTATTCATATACCGAAATTGAATAAAAAAAGAACAAAAATGAAAGAAAAAGAGAATAGCAATTGACTATTTTAAAAAGAGAAAATAAAGACAAAAAAATAACAATAGAGACATAAGCATCCATTTTTGTTTCATGAATATGTGAGTATTTATAGATTAAGTGATATTTTTTAAGATAAAAAAATATAGATTAAGTGATATTTTTTAGTATGATTCTTTAGTTAATTTCAATTTGATTTAATTTAAATTTGATTTCAAATTCATTTTGAATTATATGATTTTGTCAAATTAAAAGTTGTCAAATTTATATGATAAAATATTAATAATAAATTATGATTGATTACACTAATTCAAAATAGGCAAGTCATTTAAGAGAAGATATTTATGATCTTGATAATATTTATTAATTGAGATTTTGCAATAATATTGATATTAAAATAATAAATATAATAGTAATAATAAATAAATAAATAAAATTGTTTTAGGTGGAAAATAATATTTGTGGTTTTGACACGTGGTAAAGTCTCACGTGACAAAACTCTATTTTATATAATATAGTAAATAAATAGGTAGTGGATTTGTGCAACTGCTTTTATTTAGAAAATTTGTAAATATTCAAATATTAAAGGCATAAAGAGTTTCTTGGGGAGAACTTAAACATTGAATATATAATTTGATTATTGATGCCCAATGTATTTTGTCAAACAAATAATAAATGGAGTTTATTAATCTTGTAAAGTATCATTTTCACAAAGATCAGATGCAACTACTAGCCATGAAGCACATACACCTCTTGTTTTAGGCGCGTCTCATGTCTGACAAGTGTCGGATACCGACACCTGTACGACACATGTCTGACACTCATTTAGGTGTTCAATTAAAATAATAATATTTTTGTAGTGACATCTCTCCAACACGGATGAGACACCCTTTTAGTAGGAAAGGACACATGCATAAACAAGTTTTCTCACATACACAAATCATAACACATATTCAACTTCTCCAGTCTTTCATTCGTTTCCAGTTTCCCTTTCCAGTCGACATCTCCCTCCCTCTCGATCTTCTCTATTCGCAGTAGACGTCTCCCTCTCGATCAATATTTCGTTCGTGCAGTGACATGTTGGCTCCCTCACATTATCATTGTCATATATTCTCTAAGTTAGTTAATAACTATATGGCTTAACCAAAGAAGAAGAATACTTTATGACTCACAAACTTGAAAATAAATTCTAATACATTATTATTTTATTGGCAATCACCACTTGCAGTTTTTTTAATAAAAAGCATGGGTCCCATTTTTTATTTTTCAAACCAAATCCAGCTGTAGCCATTCTTTTGAAAAAGGTGCATCACTTTTTGTCAGCCGTACATGTTTTATTGTTTAAAATATATTAAGAATCCATATTTTAATGAAGCAAAGTCAGGAGGATAGAAAGAAGCAAACTGAGCAGAAAAAGACGAAGCAAACTCATGGAGCAGAGAACCTGCTCGTTCGACATTGGTTGTGGCGTCGCGCAGATTAGCACTGAAATGGGATGCGAGCGCAGTCGAGAAGGAGAACGGGAACGGCACTGGTCGCCGGACTTCAAGAACTTACGCCGAGAGAAGAATGGACATGTTATTTTAGGGATTTAGGGATTTTGTGGCTTGAAGACCAAGAGAACGAGAATCGTTTGAGAGAGGAAGAGTCTGAGACGAATTCAAACTGGTAAAACTACCTCGTTTCAGCAAGATTTTTTTTTTAAATGAAGCAGTTTCAGAAACCGGTTCAAACCGCGTGACCGCCGGTTTTCACCTGTTTTCCACCGGTTATGCCGGTTCCGTCCCGGTTCTCTTCAAAAACGGTTCTATGGTCAGGACTGACCACCGGTTATCGGTTGAACCGGTTCGATTGGCCGGTCCGGTTTTCAGAACCATGGTTAATAATAATATTTACCATGTAATCTATTTTGACCAATTTTCAGATAATACCCACTTATTTTTCATATTTATTTTTGTTTTTCCTATTACTTTTTATCATAAATAAATAGATACATGACTAAGTATAAAAAATATGAAAAGAATTAAAAATTTTGATTCAAAAACGATACATATACAGGGAAATTTTATGTCATGAGCCTCACACACAGTGGCGGACCTAAGACTCTGGATTAACGAGTGTATAAACTTTTTAAAATCATACCTCATGATAAATGTCAAGATTCTTGGTTCACAGGATTGTTGGTAATCTTTTGTCAAAAAAAATAAGCTAGGATTGTTGGTAATCTCCTATTCAAATGTCCTCACTTGATTCACTTAAATTATAACAAAACTAAGCATGTGTTTTAAAAAAAAAAAAACTAAAAAGTAAATTCTTGGACAAAAGAGATTTAAATCTCCATAGAAGAAAAGGAGATTTAATATTTTACAGAAATTAATATGATAAGTATGGACAAAAGGATCCAAATGAATGTACTACTCCCTCCGTCCCTAATTATAAGCATCTTAGGACAAAAACACGCAGATTAAGAAAAGTAGTTAGTTGTCAATAATGTACATGTTTTTCCAAATTTACCCTTTATTTATTAGTGGCTTGTCATATCCCAAAAAGTCTATTAAGAGAGAGAAAGTGCAATACTAATTGTATTAATTAGGGGGCAGTATTGTAAAAAAATAATTAATGCATCTTGTAAATTGAAAAGGGGCTTATAAAAAGGGACAAAATTTTTTGTTCTAAGGGGCTTATAATTAGGGACGGAGGGAGTATAAAGGAAAGGAAGAAGTAAATTGTTTGTGCCATAAAAAAAGAAGCGGTATGTCCTAACCTGACCCATCAGAAGCAACATCGAATTGACAACACATAGAGCTTCTTCTCCTTTTAAAATCTCCTCTTCAAATCTCCCTTTCTTCTCCTTTTAAGATTCGGAGGGGGTGTTTGTTCAACAATTTCGGGTGTTCATCAGTAAACGAAAGCATACAACAATTTCTAAAATCTCCAAATGAGGAAAATCTAAATTAGAGTTTGTTTAAATTGGGGAAAATCTGAAGAGGAAAATCACCACAAGTAAAAGGGAAAACATTAACAGAGGCACTCACCAATAGGAAACCGGCGACTGCATGGCGTCGTGGTCTGAGAAGGCCACATGGTGGTGGTTACCTGGTCGGAACTCAAAATAGAGAGAGTAGAGACATAGGTCAAGTGAGAGAGATTAGTGGGCACTGTGGCGCTAGTGAATAGAGGGAGGCAGAGATGACCTGTCGCGGCCAGCGGTCAGGTCAGTGGCGGCTTAGCCACGTACGCGTATGAGAGAGAGAGAGGGGATCGAGAGTGAGAGAAATGTGTTTTGAGAGAAAGAGAGCACTGCTGCATTGGGTGTCTGGGTCGAGACTCGAGATTGAGATGAGGTCAGGGTGGGTCTAGGTGCAAAATATTAAACTGAAAGGGGTCAAAATAAAATTTTAATAGGGGTTAAGTGAAAAATTTTAAACTTCTGGGAGTGCAAGTGCACACCCTGGACTTCAAATAGGTCTGCCTCTGTTCACACATTGCATAATTTTGAAGCATATATATTTACTTCACATTATATTTTTATAATAGATTATAATAACAATGTGTCGTTACATGAATATCTATATGTAAATATAATATTTTTCTTTTATATATTATATGTAAATATAATATATTATATAAAAAATATAATGTTATACTCAAACAAAAAAATATTAATAACTATATGTAAATTGATTAATATAAAAATCGTAGAAAAAACATTACATGACGGAATAAAATAAAATTTTACATGAGCAAATTTAAATTTTTTTAAGATATAAATTTAAATTTAGAAAATTTAAATTTATATCAATATATAGATTGATTAATATATAAATATAAATCATATAAAAGATATAATACACGGGAATGAGCATATTACATAAATATCTATATGTAATGTAATATTTTCATCTAATACATTATATGTGAATAAAATATATTATATAAAAATTATAATATTTTACTCACATAAAAAACATATTAATATCTATATGTAAATTGATTAATATAAAAATCATAGAAAATATAAAAAAAATACAAGTTGTAATAAAATAAAATTTTACATGAAAGAAAATTTAAAATTTTTTTAAGATATAAATTTAAATTTACCAAATTTAAATTTATATCTATATATAGACTGATTAATATATAAATATAAATTATATAAAACATATAATACACGTGAATGAATATATTACATAAATATTTATATGTAAATATAATATTTCCCTTTAATATTTTATATGTAAATGTAATATATTATTTTAAAAAAATATATAATATTATACTCACACAAAAAATATTAATATCTATATGTATATTAATTAATATAAAATCATAGAAAAAACATTTCATATTGGAATAAAATAAAATTTTACATGAAAGCAAATTTAGTTTTTTTTTAAGTTTTAGTTTAATCTAAGCTAATTTATTCTCTTTTATAACTTTATATCTTTTTTTTTGAAAGGATTTAAATTTATATCAATATATAGATTGATTAATATATAAATATAAATTATATAAAAAAAATATAATACGCGGGAATGAATATTTTACATGAAAGCAATAGATATAGATAAAATATAATACACGTGAATGAATATTTTACATTAAAAACAAATTCGTTAAAAATATTTTATGTACATTTTAGATAATTTCTTATGAAATTTCCCATGATTTTTTTTGTTTATATATTTTTAAAACGAACGGGTCAACATACAATAGATATGTTGTTACTATATAGTGCATCTCATTCGTACCCCCGACGTATAACACGTGCATCGTATGGCTCATGTCTATTATACCTTAAAATTTCATTTTATAAAATATTGTTTTATTTATTATTTTGTTTGTAGTAGGAACTCCCACATTAGTTTGGTAAGAATGTAAGTTCATACCTACCAAAAAAAAAGAATGTAAGTTCATAAAATTTGTATTCTCTTAAGTCAACAACAATTTATATCTTTTCCACTATATTCAATTTTAAATATGATAACCAACTACATATTTAATCAACTCTTTATAATGGACAATAATAATTACTATTTATTTTTTACACAAAACAGTAATTACTATTTTAAAGATTGCTATACTTTGTAATACATAATTGAAATTAAATTATTCTTATATAATTTTTCTCAGATATTGTCTTAAACTCACTTTAACAAAAATTTATATAAAAAATTAAATTATTTTATACAAATGGTCAAAAGCCAATATATTCATACATGACATGGGTTAGTATACTAGTTTTTATAATAGATTATAATAACAATGTGACGTTTCATTTGTCCGGTTGTCACTCAATAGAATTAATTAACACGAGAGATTAAACATGTTTATTCTAAAATAATGAAGGATTAAAAACAAAATAACAATTAGATAAGCGCGAAATAAAAAAAAAATTTATATAGTGACCAAAAACATATTCAAATTAGAAAATATTAAAAAATATTTACTAATTATCAAAAATCTTACCAATATATAATGTAATGTAGTCATCTTATTTTAACAACTAATTTGTGAATTAGTTATTACTACAACAACTTTGCCAAGTTAAGTGGTTTTGTGTTCGTTATAAAAACTGTTCTCTAAAATTTGTTTAACTTTCTTTACTTAGGATGGCAACAAGGTCTAGCCTGGCCAAACCAAAATCTCCCAACTTTTGAGCTCTTCAAAGGAGCCAACACCTTACACGTATGTATGCTTGTGGCGAAGTATCCTCCTCTCCATGTGTACTCCATAAGAGGACATTTTGGTCAAAACATGTTTTTCTTTTCCCCATAATGTCATTAATCACCATGATTATGAAAATCAAAGCTCTTCTTCTCTGATCAGAATTTTTTGTGGGACTTCTTATTTGTTTGTCATATTGACATTGTAATTTTCAAAGATTGGTTTTACCTCAATGGGCTGAATGTGTATATGATTGCTACCTAAAAGAAAAAATGTTGCAAAGGGCAGCAAGCAATGCATATTCATGGTGGTGGGCTAGCCACATTAGGACAAAGCAGTCAAAATGGCTGGATTCAAGCCTCCAAGGTACATTTCTTACTCTCTCTCTCTCTCTCTTATATATATATATATATATCTCAATTATCAATCTGGATTAATGCCGCCAACATCACTTGTTTCATCAAAACATATATATTTTGTGTTCACCAACATAGGACTTGAGATTTATCAATTTTCAGGTGATTTTAGAATGACCAACATTCTCATTTTATATGGATAATTACTTGGAAATTGTGGAAATTTGTTGATCCATCCAAAGATGGCAGGCAATCTACATGCATAAAAATTGATCTACATTAAATATAGTGTAAAATTAATTAAAAGATTTTAGAGAATTAAAAAAGTGGAAAAAGCATCCCAAATCATCATTATATATATACATAGTGGTTGGAGATCAACTAAGAGTAACTCTTGGCATAGTTACTTCATTTAATAACTATGTAGACATTAAATTTGACCAATCCAATCGTCCAATTTAAAGTTCTTATTGAATAGATCAGCTTCACAAATTTTCATAAAATTTTGAAACTATTTGATACTTTATCAAATAACTTTATTTGAACGTATAATGTGTTTTTAAAATAATTTAAGTAAATGTCGACTATAGATTACATAGTAATGAATGTCCATTGTATCTAAAATTTGGTTTGCATGATCTTTGATGTAATATGATGATATTTAACGGTTTGATATATGAAATTTAATGTCTATATTGAGTTATTAAGCAGAGTAACTACACCAATATCTATTCGGGAGTAACCTGATTCCCATCTATGTGTGTGTGTCTGTGTCTGTGTGTATTATGATTGCCAATTGTAGTTTTATGAGTTTCATTGCATAAGTCCTCCCCATATTTCTTATAGCTGAAGTTCTAATCTGCATAATTCTACTTCAACTTTTTAAACAATGTTCATTGCTAATGACATGGAAACAAAACAGATATGGAGGAGAAGGTGACTGATACACTAAGAATCCTGCATGATGAAGGGGACTCATTTTCACAAAGGGCAGAAATGTATTACAGGCATAGGCCTGAGCTAGTAAACTTTGTGGAAGAAGCCTTTAGAGCATATAGAGCCTTAGCAGAGAGATATGATCATTTATCAAGGGAACTCCAAAGTGCGAACCGCACTATTGCGAGTGTCTTCCCAGACCAAGTTCCATGCCAAATGGATGAAGATTATGATGAAGAAAGTGACACAGGAACAACAAATCCATCATCACCAGACCACAAAAATCAAATTCAAATTCAAAAATCATCAGTTATTCCTAAAGTTCCTAAGATCCCAACGAAAGATTTTAAAAGTCCATCCATGTTGCTTTCAAGGAAGGGACCACCTAAGAGGACTACAAGCTCTTCAAAATTTGTCACAAGTTCAGGTCTAACAAAGGCTGCAGCAATAGGAGAAATTGACAAGCTTCAGAAGGAGATTTTGGCATTACAAACTGAGAAAGAGTTTGTGAGGAGTGTGTATGAAAGAGCCTATGAAAAGTATTGGGAAATTGAAGACCAAATCACAGGAATGCAAAAAAAAGTTTGCAGTTTGCAAGATGAGTTTGGTGTTGGAACAGTCATAGAAGATAATGATGCAAGAGCCTTAATGGCAGCCACAGCTTTGAAATCATGCCAAGAGACTTTGTCTAAGTTGCAAAAGATACAAGCACAATCATCTATAGAAGCTAAAGTGGAGTATGAAAGGGTTAGGAAAGCTCATGAGATGTTTGAGACACTTAGAGATCAATTCATTTCTAAATTCATGAGTGAAGAAGACCAACATGATGGTGACAAATGTGAGTTGATAAGAGCTGAACAGAAAAACATTGATGAAGAAATGGCTACCTTAGAGCAACAGGAGCATGATGTGGTGATGTTGAGAGAGAAAATAAAAGAAAAATTGGAGGAAGATTCTGGTAACTCACTCACTGTGACTGAAATGGCTGAGTGCATTGATGAGCTTGTGAATAAGGTTGTTACCTTGGAAACAGCTGTGTCTTCTCAGAATGGTTTGGTAAAGAGACTGAGATCAGAAACCGATGAACTTCAGACAAACATAAAGAAGCTAGAAGAGGATAGAGAAATGATTATGACAGGTTCAGAAGTTACCAACAAGAAGCTAAAAGAATTGGAAGAGGAGTTGTTAAGAGTTAAACTTCTTAACAAAAGTGTCAAAACACAAGACAACAGCCTCAGAACACACTTCACTGAAGCTAGCTGTAATCTTGAGCACCTTTCTGGAAAGTTGAATAATATGAAGCCGGATGTGGAGGATGTGAACTTGGTACTTTACAAGAAGAAGAAAAGTGCTCAAGAAAAACATGATGATAATAATAACTCAGTCATGAAGGATGATGTCAAGACAATAAAAGAAGATGATGGTGCAAATGTTGTGGATAATAACAAGTCCTTTTTGAGCCAAAATACTAATTTTATGACTGAGAGGATTCAGAAGCTGGTACAACAGGATAAGGAATATGATTTGTCTGACACAATGAGTAATCTTGACATTGAATCACAGGATTTGGACACTGGTGAGGAAGGGCAACCTAACTGGAGGCAGATGTTTTTAAGTGGACTAGATGACAGAGAAAAAATTCTATTGGAGGAGTACACATCAGTTTTAAGAAACTACAAAGATGTAAGGGTGAAGCTCAATGATGTGGAAAAGAAAAATAGGGACAGCATTTTTGAGTTGGCACTTCAGGTAAGCTATTTATCAATCTTTAAAATTCACTTAATAGTATAGTTATTTTAGCAAATCTGATATAGATTTGGAAATTGGTGCAATGATTATATGTAACAAATTGGTTTAATAGCTACACATAGGAAAATAAGATGAAATTTCAAACCAAAAATATCAAATATCAAATATTCTTATAATGATTTGTATGATCTTATTACCAGCAGTATGGTGTTCAAATTTCTAAGTATAGAACATCCACTTGATTAAATATTATTAAAGCAAGAAAGAAAGGCTTCATTTATTTTTTATAGAGATTATTAATTATGAAATTTATAATTACTATGAAATTTTAATATAAAAAATAAAATAGTAAAGTTAGAGTTTAATTGGTATGTACCGTGAGCGTAAAGTTTTTTACACTGTCGACCAAATAACAAATCATGTTATGAGTGACTTTTAAGGTAGTTGAGATAAGAGATAAAAAATTTTAATGACATGTCAATTTATGATTGGTTGACCGTAAAAATCTTACACCGGTGGTGTATATGAATTAAATCCCCAGGATAAAACAATTATAAAATCTTAATGTAACCAAAGAGTGGTGAAGGATTAAAAAACACATACAATTTTATGTATGTTGGTTCTATTATGGAACACATAGCCAGACTCATCCAACTGATTGTATGATCCAGGATTGAAGAAACATATTACAAAAGTTTATCCTTAAATTTAGTCATGAATATGGTTTCATTTAATTTTATACTCAACATTATACAATTGCCTCCACTCCCACTAAATTTATTATTGACCCTACATGCAGCTAAGAGATTTGAAGAATGCTCTAGTCACAAAGGACAAAGAGATACAATTTCTACATCAAAAGCTGAACTGTCCAGACACAAATCCAGATGAAAGTCCTTACACCACCACCACAGAATACAAATACACACCGCATGAAGCCCTTCTCAGAAAAACAGGCCAAGGACCAAACATGCAGGACTCAGAAATCTCACCTCTAAACATAGAAGCAAATGCAATCAGAACTCCTTTCTCAGAACAACAACATCATGATGGCCTATCATCAGTAAAAATGACCCTAGAGAAGCTGATGGCAGACCAAGATAAGCGCCACGACCTATCAAACTTAGAAAAGAAATTCCGTTCGGACATCGACGATCTCCTCGAGGAAAATCTAGAGTTTTGGTTAAGGTTTTCCACCTCAGTTCATCAAATTCAAAAGTTCCAAAACTCAATTCAGGACTTAAAAGCTGAATTAAGGACAATAAAGGAAAACAACAAGTCAGAAGGACATTCACATTCCAAACACCAACCTATACAATCTCAACTGAGGCCAATCTTCAGACACTTGAGAGAAATCAGAACTGAGTTATCCCTTTGGCTTGAACACAATGCAGTGTTGCAAGATGAACTACAAGGTAGGTACTCATCATTATGCAACATTCAAGATGAAATAGCAAGGTCAGCAGGGAATGCAGAATCTGGTGGTGGTGATCATAAAGCCGAGATAATAAGTGGTTACCAAGCTGCAAAATTTCAAGGTGAGATTCTTAACATGAAACAAGAGAATAGTAAGGTTGCAAGTGAATTGCAAGCTGGTTTGAGCCTTGTGAAGGGAATGAAAAATGATGTTGAGAAGACACTTGATGAGCTTGATCAAGCTATTGGGATTAGTAGTGTTCATAGCAGCAGCAACACAAAGCGGAACACGAGTCGTGCTAGAATACCCTTGAGGTCTTTCTTGTTTGGTGTTAAGTTGAAGAAGCAGAAGCATCATCAATCGTTGTTTTCTTGTGTTAATCCTGCACTGCAGAAACAATACAGTGTTAATGAGCAAGCACCAGCACCTATATAAAGCAACTTTAATTTGATCCCACTCCCTTATTGACTACTTTGGAAACTGTTGAACTGTTAAGGATCTGTAGTATGATTCTGACAATAGAATGTGAATGTTATTATATACTATGTTGTTTTTAATTTCGAGGTTGGCTATAGTTCTGACATACAATACTATTCTTCATTATAAAACATGTGTTTGTGTGTATACATATATTCCGAAAGCAAATTATTTATCTCTTTATTTTATGTCAATGTATGTTTTCTTTTACATGTTTAATTTCATAAATATAATAACCATGCATATTTTTTTTTTGTAAGAAATTAATACCTAGCTACATGTTAGAGTATAAATAAATCTTACACAAATATTCAATTATATTTCACGATTTTAACACGTTATAATGTGTCTGCCGAATATGAACTCTGGTTTGAAGATGAACCCTTCAATCCAACCAGTTATAGCAGGTAAAAAATAAAAATAATTTACTCTTAAAACAGTACTTGCATATATGATGATTGTTCGAGACCCCATTCTTGTTTTTCTTTGATATCATGGACTTCGCTCGTAGTGACGGAGCTACTCAGGAGCCAAAAGATGCAACGGCATCTCTCAATAAAACACAATTTTTTTTTTATATACTACTCATACACCAATTATATATTTTATTATTGTTTTGTGTTGATGTTATTTTGAATCTTTGATAAAATTTTGTGTAAATACTTAAATTGGTCCCCCATAAAAATTACAGAGAAATGAAAAATATCAACTTGGTCCTTAAGAATCTCAAATGTGGGTCAAATTAGTCCCGAATAGGGATTAAAATGTCCCTAAAAATTATTCTAAAAAGGATTTATTTGACCCAAATTTGAGATTTTTAAGGATCAAATTGGTATTTTTTATTTCTTAAGAACTAAATTGGTTTCCATAATTTTTGTCGGGGATCAATTTGGGAATTTACTAAAAAAAATTATATATGGATCTTATGAATTTCAATTATAATATTTTAATTAGTAGTTTCTATTCCCTATAAAATTTTAGGCAAGCTCCGCCACTGTTCACTCGGACTTGGATTCCTCACAGTTGACGTAGTCACGTAGTCATGTGATTACGGTCGTACAATTAAGATCAGACGGTTTTTATAAAACAAATCTAAAACACAAAGTTAAAATGTAGAGTGTCTGATCAAATCGGACGCTAGATTCGCGACTATGTGACTGTGCCTAATTCATTTCTGACTTCACTCACAGATACAAACGAGTTACTTCGTCTCATATCTTTCAAGATGGAAACCAATCGTCTCATATCTTTCAAGATGGAAACCAAGTTTTTAATGCTTTAGCTTTGTCTTTTTTTGAAACGTATTAGTTTTTTGTCCTTAGGTTGTCCTGCAAGTTTTTTAATGTTTCTTCCTCTTTTCTCTCAATTCCCTGGTTGGCTGTTTCGCCTCCTCTATTATCTTCCTCGTAGGTATTAATTTTAATTTTTTTTTTTTTTTGAGCTTTAGCTCCTTTGATCCTACAAAAAAACTTATATTGAAATTTGAAAGTGTTAATAAATTTTGTACTGGTTAATAAGGTAAAATAATGAAGAAACTTATGTTTTTCACTATTATTCATTTATTATCAAATTACCATAATTTTCAATTTTTATATAAAAATCTTAAGGCTAAATTGTATTTTTGGTCCCCCTTGCCCAATTTTTTATTTTAGTCCCTCGATTTCAAATTTCGGACATTTAGTCCCCTTATTTTTAAAAATTCTGATATTTAGTCCAAATGTTAATCTGTCAACAAATTTATGTGATGTGGAATAACGTGGCTCTCATTAAACTGACAGGGCATCCTGCTGGATTACACATGTGACTGACACTTCATAAAATGAGTGACATGTGTGTAAATGAATTAAAATATATTCACTTTAACAAATACACAAATTAAATGAAATTTAAAAAAATAAGAAATTGGTTTTTCGTTGTGCTTCGTGTCTTCTTCTTCTTCTTCTTCTTCTTCTTTGTTCTTCTGCTTGCTTCGTGTCTTCTTCTTCTGCTTCTTTGTTCTTCTTCTTCACTACACACAGGCCGGTTCAGAACCCTCGATTGCCCACCACCACCACCGAGAACCTTTTATTCGAGCGCCGCCCCAACAACCCTTCGAAATTCCTCTCCCTCCTCCGCTCTCCCCGATTTCTCCCCCAGCCCTCTTCAGCTCGCCGCCAACATGCCCAAAAAGTAGAAGGGTGGTGGAGGAAGAAGAAGAGGCTCCGCCAATTTGGCCCCAAAACCAAAATTAAAAGAAAACAGAAACCCGAAATCGATTCCCATCTCGCTCTCTCAATCTATGACGTTTTCACCACTCGAATTCAAGTCAAAAACCTAAATCCCCAAATTTCCTTTCTTTTCACAAATTTTCTCGGGAAAATGTCGAGTCATGGGAAGGTTGGCAAGGGACTAGGCAAGGGAGGCGCAGAGGCACAAAAAGGTGCTCTGAGACAACATCCAAGGCACCACGAAGCCGACTATTCGGAGATTGGCGAGAAGAGGTGGCGTGAAAAGGAAAACGAAGAGAAGTCATACTCTCCTACTCACTGTTTTCTCTTTCATTTTCCTACTATCTTCCGTGCTTCTGGTTCTAATTCATGGCTTTCTCTGTTGGTAACGGTGGTGAATTCATTGATTTGTGCGAGGGAGGGATGAAGGGTGGTGGAGGAAGAAGAAGAGGCTCCGCCAATTTGGCCCCAAAAACAAAATTAAAAGAAAACAGAAACCCGAAATCGATTTCCATCTCGCTCTCTCAATCTATGACGTTTTCACCACTCGAATTCAAGTCAAAAACCTAAATCCCCAAATTTCCTTTCTTTTCACAAATTTTCTCGGGAAAATGTCGAGTCATGGGAAGGTTGGTAAGGGACTAGGCAAGGGAGGCGCAGAGGCACAAAAAGGTGCTCTGAGAAAACATCCAAGGCACCACGAAGCCGACTATTCGGAGATTGGCGAAAAGGGGTGGCGTGAAAAGGAAAACGAAGAGAAGTCATACTCTCCTACTCACTGTTTTCTCTTTCATTTTCCTACTATCTTCCGTGCTTCTGGTTCTAATTCATGGCTTTCTCTGTTGGTAGGGGTGGTGAATTCATTGATTTGTCTGCGAGGAGGGATGAAGGGTGGTGGAGGAAGAAGAAGAGGCTCTGCCAATTTGGCCCCAAAAACAAAATTAAAAGAAAACAGAAACCCGAAATCGATTTCCATCTCGCTCTCTCAATCTATGACGTTTTCACCACTCGAATTCAAGTCAAAAACCTAAATCCCCAAATTTCCTTTCTTTTCACAAATTTTCTCGGGAAAATGTCGAGTCACGGGAAGGTTGGTAAGGGACTAGGCAAGGGAGGCGCAGAGGCACAAAAAGGTGCTCTGAGACAACATCCAAGGCACCACGAAGCCGACTATTCGGAGATTGGCGAGAAGAGGTGGCGTGAAAAGGAAAACGAAGAGAAGTCATACTCTCCTACTCACTGTTTTCTCTTTCATTTTCCTACTATCTTCCGTGCTTCTGGTTCTAATTCATGGCTTTCTCTGTTGGTTGGGGTGGTGAATTCATTGATTTGTGCGAGGGAGGGATGAAGGGTGGTGGAGGAAGAAGAAGAGGCTCCGCCAATTTGGCCCCAAAACCAAAATTAAAAGAAAACAGAAACCCGAAATCGATTTCCATCTCGCTCTCTCAATCTATGACGTTTTCACCACTCGAATTCAAGTCAAAAACCTAAATCCCCAAATTTCCTTTCTTTTCACAAATTTTCTCGGGAAAATGTCGAGTCATGGGAAGGTTGGCAAGGGACTAGGCAAGGGAGGCGCAGAGGCACAAAAAGGTGCTCTGAGACAACATCCAAGGCACCACGAAGCCGACTATTCGGAGATTGGCGAGAAGAGGTGGCGTGAAAAGGAAAACGAAGAGAAGTCATACTCTCCTACTCACTGTTTTCTCTTTCATTTTCCTACTATCTTCCGTGCTTCTGGTTCTAATTCATGGCTTTCTCTGTTGGTAGGGGTGGTGAATTCATTGATTTGTGCGAGGGAGGGATGAAGGGTGGTGGAGGAAGAAGAAGAGGCTCCGCCAATTTGGCCCCAAAAACAAAATTAAAAGAAAACAGAAACCCAAAATCGATTTCCATCTCGCTCTCTCAATCTATGACGTTTTCACCACTCGAATTCAAGTCAAAAACCTAAATCGCCAAATTTCCTTTCTTTTCACAAATTTTCTCGGGAAAATGTCGAGTCATGGGAAGGTTGGTAAGGGACTAGGCAAGGGAGGCGCAGAGGCACAAAAAGGTGCTCTGAGACAACATCCAAGGCACCACGAAGCCGACTATTCGGAGATTGGCGAGAAGAGGTGGCGTGAAAAGGAAAACGAAGAGAAGTCATACTCTCCTACTCACTGTTTTCTCTTTCATTTTCCTACTATCTTCCTTGCTTCTGGTTCTAATTCATGGCTTTCTCTGTTGGTAGGGGTGGTGAATTCATTGATTTGTGCGAGGGAGGGATGAAGTAATGGTGCTACTGATTTGGTGTTATGTGTATGATGATTTGGTGCTACTGATTTGGTGTTATGAAGTAATAGAGCTGATGAAGTAATGGTGTTATGTGTATGAATGTGTTCTTTGGTTGAAACGAAATTGTTCATGGTTCATGAATCATGATGGTGATGAAGAGGGCTCATCGTTCAGCGATGATGGTGTTGAAGAAGGGAAGAAGAAAAAAATCGTGATTATGGTTCATAATTTGGGGATTCTCCTTTCAAAAAGTTATTTTTTTTAATTCTGATATTAATAAAACAAAATAATAGTGACATGGCTTGTTTAAATGACGTGGCAGCCACCTGTGTTGCACATTCAGATGCCACATAAGCTTAAGGCATGCCATGTCATCAATTTGGGATGTCAATTTAAGAGTTGGACTAAATGTCAAAATTTTTAAAAATAGGGGGACTAAATGTCCGAAATTAGAAATGGGGGGACTAAAATCAAAAATTAGCCAAAATAAGGGGACCAAAAATGCAAGTTAGCCAAATCTTAATTAAATTGAGTTAACATTAGGGCTGGACACCGGACGGTTTCGGCCGGTTTCGGGCCCAAAAATATCAATCCGAAAAAAACCACGGATGTGAATATCCCACCCATTCTCGTCCGCTTATGCAATGAATCAAGGCGGTGGCGATTCTGCGTTCGGCGGGTTTGCGGGTGGGCTCCAACGGTTTTTAAAAGAAAATAATTGCTTACACAGAAACAAGAAAGAAAAAAATTAAAAAAACATCGGTTACATCTTGCAGAACATGTACAAACCCAGAAACAAGAACATAAAGAGCCCAGAAATGAAAAGGATCAAACTTTTAACAAAAAACATCAATCTTGTTTAGTATTTCGTTTACAGAAAAAAATGGTTGAAATATAAGGAGATCTAATAGAGGCAGCAATCTTACAACCACTTCTTCTTCTTCGTTGGAGCAAGGAACCATGGCAGATCTGGGACAGAGGAGGAAAGCAAAAGCATCTTGGGTTTCTTAGTTCACAGATCTGGCAAAGTTGAAGCTTGGTCGGAGATATTCTTCTATATCGGGCACCAACATGTATGACGGAAAAGGATCGGGCGCGGGTTTCAGCAAGCTTCACGGTGTGGCTATGGAAGAAATGGTGGTTGTGGTAGCCCCCCCGGTGGAGCTATGAAGGGGCGATAGTGCGAGATAGGCTGCACGATGGTTGAGATTTGAGAGAGCCGAGGGAAACACAAATGGAAAAAGAGGAAGAGAGAGTTGAGTGATGTTCTACGGTGTTGTTTTCTTTATGAGGGAGAGCAACTAAAAAGTTACTTGGGAGTCATAAGGTGGTTGGCTTGGTTTGGAGGAAAGGGTGTAGGAGTTGGGAGACATAAGGTGTGTGGGTTCAAACCCATCTCAAGCCACTAATCTAACAATTACTAACAATTATTAACATTTGCCTATAAAAAAAAAACTAAAAAGTTACTTTTTCTCTCTATGTTTACACTTTACAGCTATTAGGTGAGAAATTAAATATTAGGTGAGAAATTAAATACTCTTACTGCTATGTTCTCTCATTTGTTTTACAGCTGTGCCTCATTAAAGTTATGCATTGCGAAAACAGAGTGAAAGAGCAGTCGGGTCCGGTTGCCGATGGATATTTTTAACACAACCGAACCCGCCCGTCAACAAACGTCTAAGACTGAATTCAAGGCCCGTTGACCCGTAGACTCACCCAAACCCACCCATATGCTTGTTTTCCATATCGGTTGTGTCGGGTTTCGGTCGGCTCGGATAAATGTGTCCACCCCTAGTTAACATATATTTCCACTCATTGCTATATCTATATCTACTTATATAGTACACACGTGTAAAAAAAGCTTTTCATCTCACATGATTGATGATGTATTTAAAGAAATTAAAAATTGATTAAGTTATGATTAGTTTTGGAAGAAAAATGTATCACGGAGGAAAATAGGAAAAATGATTAAGTTATGATTAAGTTACGATTAGCTGGAACCAAATATTTATTTGCTTTCTTGGTAGTGGTCCCAGTAAAAATGGGACCTGGATTCCCGCCGAAGAGTATGACGTAGTTTCACACAGTCAAGGACTCTCCATCATTGGATGTACATTTTTCAAACTCTCCACCCTTGATTGGTTATGTTAAAAAAATAGGAAACAATAGAAATAGAGAGATAGACACAAACTACAACAAGGAATCTACGTCCGTAAAATTTGTAGGAAATTGAATGGTAAACACAACTAAACGATCAAAGAAGATGAAACAAAGTTATAGGTACAACGGCTATGAGTTGTTGCACATAGAATTTATATTGACAAACATAATTTATATTGACAAGGTTGAAGTAAAATTCTAAAATATAAATAAGAGAACCACAACTTAACTTTCTTTCAAAAGAGTCTACAATTTATTCAGATTCTTTCCCGCTCAAATGTACCGCATCACTTTTTTATTACAAAAATCCTTCTTTGTATTATTATGATGAAGTTATTACATTACATTTACTATTTATGTCATGACTAGTCAACATTAATAATAATTATCAATATAGAAGGACCTTTTTACCTTAGAGACAGAATTAATCTACTATATATTATATAAAATAGAGTTTTACCACATAGACTCATGCCACGTGGCAGCTCTACATTCATTTTTTTTCCCGCCAAAATGTAAAATGATTTATTTTTAATTTTTTAATTCACGATATTCCATTAATTAAAGCATATCAATCAATTAATGCTCATATATAGACTTTTATCATTCAATCAATTTTGAATTAAATCAAAATCAAATTCAAAATGAAATAAATTAAAGCATATCAATCAATTAGTTCTAATATTTGGACTTTTGTCATTCTATCAAAATATCTAAGTCATGTGACAACATAAGAATCATTAAATTTTTTGGCTAAATCAATTTCAATTTTTTTTTATTTTTTAGTTATTGTTTTAATTATAGCAACCATCATTACCTCATGTAAAAAAATAATTTCGCAGTGTAAATCATTAATATATTCTCTTAAATGATATATCTATTTTTATTTATTAATTATATCAATTATCAGTAACTATTCATCATTATTTTACCATACAAATTTTGTTACTTTTCAAGAATGATTAATTTTACTATGCACATCATAAGAATTAATTAAAAATCAAAACTATATAATGTTAAATTTAATTTTTATATTTTTTACCTAATTTGAATATTTTATCTCTTACATATTATTAAAATTTAAAAATTTCTGGCATTTCATTGTAATATAAATATTTCCAGCATTCACATGATTATTGTGTATGTTTAAGTATAATAAATGCTAAATCAATATGTATTTTTATTTTTTGTTCTTAAAACTCTGATATTATACCCGAGAAAAACCATAATTTATTTTAGGTTTAATTTGTTGTCCAGCATAGATAATTGATTATCTCTTTTTCATGTTACTTATTTTGAATTTATCTTATAGTAATTTAGATAAATCATTCAGTTGTGTACTTTATATTTTTTCGTTGATACTCATAGTTGAAAAAGCATCTTTCAATATAAAGAAAATAGAACCGATATTTTTTGTTTTATTTGTTATATTTTAAAATTAGAATATATGTATAAATACATATATTCTCTACTTCATAATAAATTATCTATAATATTTTTTGAAAAATTTAAATCTGCTAATAATTTTTTTTTAAATTCTTATTTATTTTTGTATGTTGGATACATTTACAACTTATATAGATAACTCGTGCGAGCACGGGTAAATACACTAGTAAATAAATAAATAAATAAATAAATAAATAAATAAATAAATAAATAAATAAATTAATAGAACATGATTATGTTGATAAAAAGTTCGTACTCTTAATTGGAATCTAACCTACCTATGAAATATAATTAAGTGTAAGTGTAGTCCATCATTAGAAACTCAAGGGGAGTAAAATTTAGAAAGAGAAAAAGAGAGAGTGGAGTCTTTTATCATAATGCAAAAGTTAGAAGACTAAATAGCTGAGGATTTCCATATGTCCATATAGAAAGAACAATATAGAAGAAAGAAAGATCAATTCCTAATAATTGATTTCTACTATTTCCACAATCATCAACTGAAACTAAACAAAGGTTATGAGTAACAACACTGAACCTTCAGACTAGGTGGTTTTACATACAAATACATTAATTCTTAGACTAGAAATTAGCACAAGATAAAAGAAAGTTTAGCTGCACGGATAATTTTATTGATGGAACATTTCACTTTTTGATTTTTTTTGTCAAGTGGCTAAAGATGTTGAGTGATCGGTTGCTAAGCTGTTCAGCAGTATATAGTGAGCTTCTTGAGATGGTTTCTCAATTGGTGCCGCCACCTCTCTTTCGTAAAATGCCCCACCTCTGCATGCATTTGGATAAACCATGACAATATATAGTACAAAAAGTAAATAAGAATGAAAACATGCAGAGTACAGTTACTAAATCACATTAAACATTTACAAAACAATCAGCAAAAGCAGAGTATAGGCAAGAATTATCTCTTGAATTCAAAATCATCACATTCCAATGAAGCATTAAATCCAGAGAAAGACATGCTCAATAATAAAACACCTCACCACTAACCATTTTCTTCTATTCCTTTTAGAGAACGGTACTAAGGATTTAAATCATGGTAACGGTCACGGTCGCAGCGTGATCCTTAATATTACGGAGAGTCATGGTCAAATACAACTATTGCAACCTCAATAGCAATCGTGTTGTGGTCATGGCGACGTCAAAAACCCTGATATTGCGACCCCAATCGCAGTCGCGGGACTTTTTTAAAAACCATAAACAGTGTGAATGACTCACTTAACAGATACTGTCCACCAGATGACCAAAACTGGTCAGCTCCACAGACCCAATTTCAATAGGAACATAAACAAGTTAAAGTTGCCCCTCCCAGCAAGAGCTGACCAGTGTATATAGAGTTGCTATAGATTAGATAAGGGAATCAGATTTCAGCAATGCAGATATTCACTCTGCATCCAAGGCAAGTGGTGACTCTGCCTACTGGATGCTAAGGATCAAGACAGAGGAATAGTGCTTCTTCCAATAATAAAAGAAAACAAAAAAGGACAGAACCCACTTTACTAATGAATTCATCAACACAGAACAAATTTGGATATAATTCATTGTTAACATATTTACTGGTTTGGGAGTCATAAGGTGGTCCGGTGGTAGGAGGTGTGGGAGGTAAAGGAGTGGGAGGTATAAGGTGGGTTCAAATCCTCCCCGCCTCAAAAAACTTAACATTACTAACAATATCTAACAACTAACTTGTCATTAAAAAAATATATATTTGCTGGTTTAAATTTATCCACCTAAAAGAGAATGTGCTTTTTATTATTTCACTTCAGGGAACAGGCACAAGACTTCAACCTTAAGAGATATTAGCATACAATGGATTTTAACTTCACTTTCCTTTGATTAACAAGTTGCCATTCATGTATCACCATATATATGCAAGGATTGTAAGAAAACAAACATTAATAATTAATAATGAATAGTAATGGCAATTTAAGTTCACTAGTTTAGGGTTGAAAAACCACCTTAGACAACTGTGAAGCACTTCTCTCAATAGGAATTCTTCCAACCATGTTTGTCCAATTCCCTTCACCCCACTTCTTAACAGCAGCCAGTAGCTCCTTGTCCTCTTCCTCTGACCATCCTTTTCTTTTCTTTTTATTAGATGTGTTGCCACTAACTAATCCATTGGTTCTTATAGATGTGTTGCCACTAACTGATCCATTGGTTCTTATAGCTCTTGTTGAAGATACATTAATATTTAGCCTTGTCTCTCTCTGAACAGTAACTGGAAAAATAATGTCTGACTCTTCCATCAAATTAGAGGATGAACCACAAACTGGAACATTTATAGTCATTGGAGCTTCAATCAGTGAGCTTGTAGGGGTGCATTGACTCAGAGAACCAGATGCAATCATTACCTAAAGAATAAACAATTCCCCACTTGCCGGTCAGAACTGACGAACAAGAATGTCTAGTGTGTGTGTACACACAATAAAACTTAATAAATGTTACGTGTATATTAGTATATTGTTCTTTGAAAAAATAAGAGTCCCTTTTCTAGAAACATTTCTGGTTCTTATTTTCAGTTTATTAGTTAAAAGATGAAAGACTCTTACAATGAACAATTGTGATAAAAAGAAGATAGAAAACATTTTTTGACTGTATTTTCGGTTAATCTTTGCCCATGAAAGTTGTGGAGGAAGAAATTTATTGCAAAAAACAAAAAAAGATGGAATTACTGGCCAGCCAAATATCCTAAATTTCTCTTTCAAGTTAAATTAACACCTTTATACGATAAGGTTATTACAAGTTCTTCCGAATTCGGAATATTTAGTCAAAATTTGAAAAATGTGCCATGCATGAAGCAAAAGATGTAAGGGTCTCTCAATAAGGTACTTACTAAAGAATCAATATACAGAAAGTTTTTATTAAAAATTACAACATTAATATTCAATGTTTTTAAAAGGAATAATTTCCACTAAAAAATCTATAATTTTGATTTTTTGATTAATGTACTGTTTAGTATTTGTCAAAATAGGATTACGTAAGCCAGCATATCTGGATAAAATTTAATAATAATAATATTAATTAATTATTCAATTATCTACCTGCACACATGCTGCAGCTTGCAATGCAGTTTGGTTGTTAGCGGGGGGTAATGCTTCCCGTTCACATTCTATGTCACTATCATCATCCTGCAAGTAAAATTCCCAATATGTACAAATATAAGAAAGCGCTATGCAAATTCAATAACTATATTAATAACAAGTCTAGAAAAGATGACAATGAGGCAAGATAAATAGTGCAAAACTGATATGAGAAGAGCAAGATGAAGATCAAAATACGCATGGGAAATATAGATGGTTGTGACTAAAATGATATACTGACGATTTTCATTAATTTGCAAGTGGTGAATACATTCATATATATATGGGGATACGACAAGCTCAACTATATTCGAGAGTTACTACTTGATACACTTTCAGTGTATACAAATATTGAACGTACTGTTAACTAGTCTATTACATGAGTATTCAAACATATATATGTCAACATGGAATTAATACACTTCGGAAAAAATAAAGTGATTTCTATCAAAATAGAATTTCAATAAGTATATAACCAGAAAACTCAATTATTTAACACGTAATAAAATGTTTTTGGGTTAGTGACGGCAAGGTTAGTGACACTAAAGCATGATAAGTATTAGCATGGTTAATAAACACTAATTATTTTTTCTAAAAAAGTAAAGGTATCATCTTCTGCGCCTAGTGGTACTGCTATAGCTTTCACTGATCCAACACAGTAGCACAAAACAACAAATACAAAAATACAATTGAACCGATTCTCTGTCTTTCCGTACAAAGCACACATGCATATAGTAAGTTTCTTTTTTGATTGAAAGGAGGTACTAAGGCCAATTACACAGAAACAGAACGAGGGATCCTAGACCCCAAAGCATCATGATACAGAAAGGAACTACACACACTAGGGGGATACATATTAATTTATATTAAATACAAAAACAAAAACAAAAGCGCAAATAGGAGGATATATAATTAAAGGAGAAAATCCAGCATGATATGAATTTAAGATAACATTGTGGATATCATTTTCAATATTTGGGCTGCAAAAAATATCATTAGCAAACATATTCTGTATGATTTGTCCGTGATGCTTAGCACAATTGGTAAAGTATTTGCCGCTTGGGTGCGGGTTCAAACCTGCTACGCTCCCTTTCAGGGCTCTTAGGAGTGTGCTGTAGACTGTTGGGCTATCAGAACAAAAAAAATATTCCGTATGATTTATCAAATCAAAAAAAAAAAAAATTACTCCGTATATATAGTTAAATTTCTTAATTTCACAGCAAAAATATTCTATACGACAAATTCACAGTGAAAATTGGTTTTCTCGTGAAGGATTTGAATGGTCTGCAAGAAGTCATGGTTTCAAATTTCATTGTCACTACTGTTAGTACTGTACACAGAAAAAAAAAATCACAGTTAAGATTGCATCTCAACATGATTTTAAATTTTAAATCCCATACACCGAGTAGTTTTTTTTTTTTTCAAAAAAGAATATTCCGTTTAGTCAAAACATACATAACAAATTTTCAACCGGTTTAAATCTAGACAGTTCAAAACTTCACATTGCGATCATGCATATATATATATATAACATATTTCAAAATTATTTAAAATATAACCGTTGATTGAAATCAACAAATATAACTCGGATATTTATTTTCCTCACAAAAACTCATATTTTACCGTGATTTCATAGAAGCTACAAATACAGTTTTTGTGTGACCGTGATTTTTTACCGTGATTCCAGCAAACTCAACGCCAATCCAAACACACACTAAATTGAAAGCAAAGAAGTAATCAACAAGAAGGTGCATATATATATATACACACACACACATACCAAAGGTGGAGCATCATCTTCAAAATCATCATCAATCAATGGATGACCGTACGCCAAATGACGCCAAAGCATTTGATACTCTCTCGCACTAGAAATTCCAGTGGAGGTTTTCTCCACCAATTCGTTCCAATTAATCTTCCAATGCGCGTGACTCGCCACTTCCTGCAACAACGTCAAGACTATGCTCGCATCGTACCTGCACCACCAAAACGACACACACGCCTAATAAGAAAAACGACGACACGAGGAGCAAAACAAAACGCGCTGAAAATATTAAAAAGAGAGGAATAAATAAACGACAGAGAAACCTCTCCAAGAGAACCGCAGAGTCTTCCTCGTTGAACGGAACCTTCTTTTGCTTCTTCGTCTTGCTCTCTTCTTCTGCTGTTTGCAACGTCTTTTTGAAGATGGAGTTGGTAGAAGAACGTTCTCTCTCCATCTTCTCTCTCTCTCTGTGATCGAATTTGCGAATTTCGCGTTAAACGCGCCTGTTTGTTGATTTATAGCGATTGGGGGAGGGGGGAAATTGAGAGTACGGACCGTACTATATACACCAGTTGCGACGCTTTGCTTGGAGAAGGGGACATTCCCATATTACCGTTTTGCCCTTTGGGATTGGAAGGTGAAAATTTTTGGAATGAAATTCATCCTGCTTGATTATTATTATTCTTGATCTTGTTATTTTTGTGACAGGATTGTTGTTGATCTTGTTGTAATTGGTATTTTGTTAATCATTTAGTATAAATTTATAGTACAATGAAACTTTTTTGTAAAATATGATTTTAATAATAATATTCTTCGAATTATTGTGTTTGGAATTTATTTATTTTTTGTTAATCATTTAATGGATATTAATTAATACTATAAATTTTTAAGGTAAAATATAATTTTTAACGTTATTATTCATTATCTTTATTGATTGAGATATTATCTATATATTAATTAACCATTAATTAATTGATATTGATACTGTTAATCTTTCAGTAAAATATAATTTTAATATATAATGATAATATTAAATGAGCACCCATGCTATGTTATAATAGTACTATAAAAATTGCATACAAAAGTACAAAAAAATTATTCAAATATTAATAAATTCCTTTACTACTAAATGTTAGTTGTATGAAAACATATTTCCTTAAGAAGAAGGTGATCAGATTTAATTAATTTAAATGCAAAATAAATTATATCTTAGGAGGTGTATTGGATTGGGATTTTAAAAGGCTATTTTGATATGAAAAAGTCTTATGGATTTTAAAAGAATATGTAGGAATATAATGACTTATAAGAATTTTGTAAAAGACTTTTTTTTTTTTACAATCCAGATTTTGTAGTTTGGATTTTAATAGATTTATATCATAAGAATTTATAAGATTTAAAAGGACTTTATAGATTTATAAGATTTGAAAGGATTCCAGAGATTTTTAGCAAATATTCAAAGTTACAAGAGCATATATAAAATATATTAAAGAAATAACAAGGTTTGGATAAAAAAAATATTTTTTTTTCAATTCTTTAATAGCCAAGGGTGCATTTGATACAGAAATTGATTCATTGTAGTCATTTTGCCTGGAGTTGCAATCCTGACCATTGATAAAAAATAAACAGTTAAGGATGATTTGCTGATTTTATAACATGAGTCGTCCGATCTCACATGAATGATTTTGATTACACTAACCGCGTGACTGCACGGATTGCTGATTGCAGACAATTCGGGTTCGTTTGATACACATTGTAGTACAAGCCAAGGAAAACAACATATGACAGATACTTGAGTCACATCACAACTCTTTATCTCGTCTATTCTTTGGTGGATAATGAATACAATATATAATATTATATATTTTTATATATAATATATGTAATTATATATATATTACGCATTTATAAAATCTATGATATGTGTTATTGAACGTGGCAAAAACACAAGAAAGGGGTTTGAATTTGGTTTTAAAAACTTTTCCTTGAATATAAGTGTTTATGTAAAACCTTTTCAAAACAGCTTTGGAATAAAACAATACAGTAAGTAAAGAGAAGAGAGAAGAGAGTAACACAGTGATTTATACTAGTTCACTATCACCTGATAGCTACGTCTAGTCCCTTCACACACTTGAAGGATTTCTTCACTATAATCAACCTGATTACACTTGAGAGTATAATACTGTCAAACTGGCTATACTCACAACTTCTTAGAACGACTTAGTACAGTCAAACCTCTAAGGTATACAGCCACTACTAGGCTAAATAAAATGTTCAAAAAGTGTTTTGGAACAATACAAAGATAACTCTCACAGAGAGAATTTACAATAAAGAGCTTTAGCACAAAAGATAACTTTCAAATAGAAAGGATAAAATAGTTGAGTGCTTTGTTCAATGTGATCTCAGAGACTTGGAAGATTCCTTGGTTGCTCACTGTCTCAAAAAAGTAGTGATTTGAAGTTTGATAAGATTGTGAGCCCTCACTGTATGATCACTTAGTTCATTGTTTCAATCGTTTTGTTCCTCAGCGTTAACCTACTTCAGTGGATGAAGTAAGGTATATAAAGTTAGAGTTGAGAAAAGTGCTGTTGTGGCATAACGTCTCTTTTCATCCTAGGTCAAAACCTCAGATCCTGTTTTTGTGGCTTTAGCAGGTCACGTCGCTTTCCAGACTATATAAAGCATTTTGAGCATTGTACACAAAGTCAGAATCTTTGTCTCTTGTGAGTGTTTTGAAAATTGAGACCCTTCGTGAGCAAGTTCCCTCTGGCTAATGATACCTCGTACAATAAAATACTTCATCAATGAGGTCTCTTAAATACTTGAAGTAGCCTTAAATACCCTTCAGTCTGTTTCGTATCAGAGCTGCACTATTCACCAGATTCAATTACTGTATACCAGAGTGAGCTTGAAACAGAGTTGAGTTCATCAGCGTAGAATTCAATGGGCTATCACATAACAGAGTCTTGTGGAAATGCAAGAGGGCTTCCATAGAGCAGATTGACCAAAGTCTGTTGTGTGCTGACTGAAGACCAGAGTGTTGACCAAACAGAAAGTAGTCTCATAAGGTTGTGGTCTACCAGAGCGTTGACTGCTACCAGAGTGTTGACCAGGTTCAGAGCTAGCTTCACAGAGCTAGGTCACCAGATCTTTGACTAATCAATCAGAGTTGACCGAGTCAAGAGCTAGTATTTCCACCAGAGCGTTGACTATCTCAACAGAATTGACCAACGTCAAAGTAGAACTTCCAAGTACAGAGTCAGGGCCAGACTTAGATGTGTGAAATTCAAGATTTCACTAAGTCTTCTGAGTTATATATCTCTGAGTATAAATAACTTCTGCACACTCACAAACATGTTAGAGAATAAATTATTCTCTTAATCATTTGTTATCATCAAAACAATTAAGGGTCATTGTTTCTAAATCCACTTGATTCCAACAATCTCCCCATTTTTGATGATGATAAATACATATATTGTTGAATAAATTTTTCTTTAGAAAAATATTTATTTCATATAATTTCAGAGGCTCCCCCTGAATTAAGCACATATAAATATTTTCTAAATATCAATATGCATCAAATGAATATATTATGTCAGAGCATATTCAGCACAGTATCAGAGCAGATGATATAAAATAAGAATTGCCAACTAAATTGATACTATTTGCAGAGCATACAATTCTGTATCAAAGCAAATGAATTACTAAGTGCAATGCTTGATGACACTTGGTTGATACATTAGGTTCATCAATTACTCTATATCTCTATATTCTTCTCCCCCTTTTGTCATCAGACAAAAAGGTTAAGACAGAAATAAAGAACATTATAGTCAAAACATTATTAGAAAGATAAAGTTGAAACTGTTAGAGCCAAAACTATATTGATTGCATTTAAAAAAAATCAAAGAACAAAAAGAAAATAAAGGGCTAAATAACAAAAGGTAAAAGCCTAAGGGTTTCTAAGGTTTGTCCAACTTGGCTAAAATCTGTTGCAGAAGATCAGCCAGCATATCATGCTTTCTGTCAGACTCTTCAAGATGCCTTTCAGTGGCTTCCATAAACCTTGAGAATCGGGTGCTGTCTGCAACAAACCTATCATAGACTTCCTGAGGAATTACAACAGAGTGGCTCGCAGAAGCAGAGGCAGAGCCAGAAGATGATGGTTAAGTAACCATAGTAGTAGTTGTAGGAGAAGGTGTAACAGGTTCTCTTGGAGGGGTAGGTTCACGAGGAGGAGGAGGAGGTAGTAGAAGTATGGGGGCAGGCTCAGGTTCCCAAACAACAATGACTTTCTGCTTTGGAGGGACTTTTCACTTAGAAGCAGCAAGCCATCTCATATTCCTCTCAAGCTGATCTTGTTTGTGCCTTTCAAACCAATTGCGCACAATTATCCAATTCTCATATCTATCCTCTCTAGCAAGATCAGAAAGAACTGTATCAATTCTCTCATCTCCATAAAAACTCCAGAACCTATGTTCACGATATCTCTCAGCTTTCAGAATGTCAAAACTGGCAACCAGATGTGAAAAACGTGCAGGCACAGTTCTTGATTCTTGTGGTTCAAACCCAAAGGGAACAAGAGGACCAGTTGGAGGATCTATGATGGTTACATCATCATCATTAGATTCAGAGGAGAGATTCTGGATTGCTTCAGAAGCAATTGCAACAGAAAGATCAATTGCGTCTTCCTCAAGGAGTTCTGCTACTGATTCAGATTCTGCCAAGTGGGGTGAATGTGGTGGAGATATGAAATAAGGCGAGAAAGGTACCTAAATTGGAATTCTGAAAGAGGGGTCATGTACAGGTTTCAACATTTTGATGGGTTGTGCTTCAATGACCATAAGAGAGCCAGGTTTAGAAAACAAAGGTTCCTGAATAGAGGGTTCAGGTTCTGTTTCTGGTTCAGGTTGAAGGGGCAGGTTGAGGTCAGGTTGAGTGGAGGGAGGCGATTGTGGTCTAGGTGGAGATGCAAGTTTGGGTGGTGAAGGAGTTTTTGTGGGTGGTGTTTGAGATACAGAGTTATCTGGGTGTACAACTGCAAGGGGTTCAATGTATTGAAATTGAACTTGCGGTTGTGGTCTCTGTCTAGGTTTCAAAGGTTCATGACTTTTTTCACTATCAGTTGAAGAAGAGTCAGAGGTATTAGAGAGTGGTGGAGGTGGAGGTTTCTTTTGAGGTGAGGGTTTTGGTGTAGGCTTAGGTTGTGAAAGCTTAGGTTTAGGGATAGGTTTGGGCAAAGGTTGTGGATTAAGTTTGGGCAATTTTGGTGTGAGTGGAGGTGCTTGGGTAGGATGAATGGGTTGAGACAAAACAGGTTCTATGACAGTGGAACCAGTAGGAACAGACCCAGTTTGATATGTAGCAGCATATAAATCACAAAGTTGGTCAAGTACCTTGGGTCTCTTTGGTGCAGGGGCATCACCAATTTTGTGAATCCTCTTCAGAGGTTGTTTCTGAGCAGGTGCAGCTAAGTGAGTTCTTGATGCTGTAGTTGTTGCAGCAGGAGTAGTCCTTGGGGCAACACCAGAGGCAACAGTGGAGGGAGCAGCAAGATAGCCACTAAAGGATCAGAGGTAGGGGCACGAACTGGAGGAGCAAACGTGTCACGTTGTATAAGGCCTAAAGCTAAGCCAGCTTCATAATACAGACGAGTTTCCTCTAATCTTTCCCTCAGCATTTGATCGATCTCCATTTTCTTCTCTTCGTGCTCTTCAGTCAACATTGAGGGCATGAACTCAGGTCTCACTGGGTGAGTGAATTGAGAGGGTTCCGAGGCAATGTGAATGTATGTGCTTCGGGTTACTCTTCGGGTAGGCACAGAGGTTTCAGAATCAACCGCTTTCTTCTTGCCTTTCCTCACAGTCTTCTTTCTAGCACCTTCTCCTTCCCATTGCATTGCAGCAACCACCTCTTTAGAGAAAAGTCTCATTCTCTTTAAATTATCAGTGGAGAATGTAGTTATCACCATTCTCTTCAGAGCCAGTCCAGCTTCTTCAGTGTTAAGACTTTGAAGATGTCTGCCTTGATTCTCCATAATTGCTGAAAGCAACCTTCCATAGGGAATATTTGCATTCTTCCCTTTCCTGGAGTACATCATGTCTCGGCGTAGGTGGTCAAAGACAAGGTATGGAAGATTAATCTTGGACTTGAGTTCATAATTGTACATTATGAATTTGTGAGTACTGCTCACAGTATCCACAGACCCAGACTTGGGTACTAAACAGTGCATAATAATCCTGAAGAGTACTCTGAAACGATTATTCATGTCCACGGCCTTGGTTCTAACAGGCTTCTCAAAGATCGTGTCATTGATGACACTCCAGCCACCAGCATCCTTTTCCCAACCTTCATCAGCAATGGCACCTTCATTAGGGCATTTGATGATATCAGCAATCAAGTCCTGGGTTACCAAAATGCGCCTTCCTTGAACATAACTGAGGATAGTTCTGTCCTTGCTCCACGCATACATCCAGAACTCCTTGACTAGGTTCTCATAAACTGGGTAGTTGTCCATGAGAAAGAAGTCCATTATGCCCATTTCCACAAAATCATCTCTGAAGGCATACCCTTCATGAGCCAAATCATCAAATTTCACCTGGTGTTCCACCAATACCTTAAGCTCGTGAGGTTGTAGATTCTGCAGAGTAACTTGAGGTTCCTCCTCAGGACCTTGAACTTGTTGTTGTTATTGCTGTTGTGCGGCCATTATGGAAACACAGAGAGTTACAGAGAATGTGAAGGAGAAGAGGGGTTTAGGGTTCAGAAAACATGTGGGCTTCTCTGAGAAATAGTGTGGGTAATGGGTGTAGTTAGTGAGTGAGTGAGTGGGTATAAAACGTGTTTGAGAAGTTTAAACAGCATACGCCAGTTTTCAAAATAAAAGAATTTAATAAGAGGTCGTTTCACACAAAATGCAACGCGCCACACTCAGAATTAATGAGGCGCAGTAAAACTGTCCTTGTGCAGTAAAAGCAGTAAAAGCAATAATGACTCAGTAAGAGTAAATGCTATCCACTAACACATCAACCAGAGAGACATGTGTACACAAGGATTCCCAGAGGCAACTTTGTGTTAAATGCAACAGATTCATGAATATTAACAGTTAATAACAAATAATAAATAAATAATAATATAATAATAAAATAATCAACAGAGCCAACTAAAAACCAGAGTCAACATACGAACAGAGTCAATATGTAAACAGAGTGAAGAAGTCAAACAAAGTCAACATTTTCAAACAGCATCAACATAGTCAACCAGAGTCAACTAGTCAAACAGAGTCAACTTATTCAAATTAAACACTTATTCCTTTATAAGATAAAAATTTAAATTCTTTCTTATAAGATTGAATCTATCTTCAGCAAGGGGTTTTATAAAGATATCTACCCATTGATGGTCAGTATCAATAAATTTAATTTCAATATCCCTTTCTGAACATAGTCTCTAATAAAGCGATGTTTAATTTCAATATGTTTAGCTCGTGAATGCAAAATAGGATTTTTAGTCAAACATATTGCAGAAGTATTATCACAATATATAGGAATTTTACTCTCATTAATCTGATAGTCCTCAAGTTGATACTTCATCCATAAGAGTTGTGAGCTACAGCTTGCTGCAGATATATACTCAGCTTCTGCTGTTGATAGTGCAATTGTGCTTTGTCTTTTGCTAGACCATGAGACAAGATTTGCTCCAAGAAATTGAAAGCTACCACTAGTGCTTTTTCTTTCAATTCTGTCTCCAGCAAAGTCTGCATCACAGAAACCTACTGTCGTACCCTAATTTTGTCCGGCCTCTTTCTTTTAATTTATTTTTGCTTATTAAAATTAGTAGTAGTAATATTAAATAAATAAATAAATAAATAAAAATAATATTGTTGGTCTCATAGAATGAATAAAGAAAATAAAAAATAAGGCAAAAGAAAGAAATAGAAAAAATAAGGCAAAAGATCATCTTCCATCCCTTTCCTTTTCATAAAGCATATTTTGGAGAATCAATCAAATCTTCCTTTCTTAATCTCAAACCAAATCCCCCTTTTTTCGATAATATGTCTCAGATTTATGGAGATTCGGTTGAGAGGAAAACATGAACATCCAGAACCAAATCAGGGAGTGATTCTATTCTCTTTTTCTTCATTTATTTCCTTTTATTCCCAATTTATTTTGATCCTGATCTTTCTTTGTTTCTATAACAGATTCGAAGAATGCTATAAAAGCCTCTCAAAGAGGAAAAAGGGGGGGAGCGAACCAATGAGAGTTTTCGGGATCTGAAAAGAGTCACCAAGAGAGCGTTCTGGATCTCAAAAAAAAAGGGAAATTGATTTTTGAATCTGAGGAGAGACAGAAGCGAAAGCAGGGCCGCTGTTGAGATCTTTGTGAGGCCACAAAACAAAAACAAACACTCTTAGTTCTAGATGGATTTAATTTTTTGCTACCCTGTAAATTTCTGGGTCCTGAGTTGTTCGCTCAGGTTTCATCTTCTTCTCTTATTTCTTTTTCTTTTTTGATCTATAATAGCAATTCAGATTGTTAGCCTTAATCTATTCTATTATATTTATTCAGCTTGCTTTATTTTTTATTAACTTTTTTATTTATCTTTCTATTTAGATCGTGTTTATTTGTTGCCGCTGAGTTTTTTTTTATTTATCTTCTCATTTTACATTATGTGAGGCTCAAAGCTTGTGTTAGGGTTTGGCCTCCCAATGGGGCCAAACCTTGTAGGGACCGAATTGCAAATTTCCCATTAAGAGGGGCATCAAAGCGAAAAATGAAAGTTTCTACCTTTTTTCATTTATATGTTTTTTTTAATAAGTTAACATAATTGAAATCATGTTTATTTTCTTTTCCAAAGTTTCCTTTTTTTTATTTCTGTGTTATTTTTAAAAAAGGGATGAAGTAATAATATTAAAAAAGGAATTTTTCTAGATTCTAACAAAAATAATAATAAAGCTTTCTTTTTGAAATGAAGTACTTTCCTTTTTTAAATAAATTAGTTTTTAGGCACTATTGCTAATAAAACCAAAAAGGGAATCAATTTTAGGCAAACATTTTTTCGAACAATTAAAGGTACCATTTTTATGGGCGTTTTAGGGGTGCTAGTACCTTCCCTATGCGTAACCAACTCCCGAGCTTAAAATCTGGTTCAAAGACTTTTTTCCTCTTTAAATTCAAAAAAATTCAAAAAATAGGTTTTCCAATGTTTCCTATAAAAATAAAATATTGGTGGCGGCTCCATTTCAAATTTTAGTGTGGTTGCTACAACTGGCGACTCCACTGGGGACCTTAGAGAGTTAGGCCCTAAATTGTTTGTATTGATTTGTTTGCCTTACATGATTTATTTCTCTTTTATTTTTTTTTATTTCTATTTGTTCATTATATATATTTTGCTCATATGTTTGTATATTTGAACCCTAGGGTAGAAGACATTTGTAAATATTACGTTTTGATTTGTTTTGCAGTGGGTAGTATTTTAGGTAATTGCTCCTTCACACACTTCACTTTATACACTTTATTTATACACACTATGAGTGGGTGCCATATACCCGGGCCCGAGTGAACCTTAAGTTAGGAGAGGCTGTGTAATGGGTGCTCTGCTGGACGTACGGCCAGTGGGTTCCTATGAAGGCCTCACCTAGAATTTGGCTCTATTTGAGAAAAATCATCCTTTAATAGTATACCTATTATTGGTGGTGACATTCTCAAGTGGGACCCTTGGCTCTAGTGACCTTTTAGATTAGTAACTTAAATCCACCCAATAGAAAGACACTTATGTGGACCATAGACCCTTTTTAAGGAGCTACCGGCCCATATCACAAAAGGAGCATACCTTATCCCATTTTTCACGTGACAAAAGTCGTATGACCTAAGATCTTAGGAAATACCGGCCTATATCACAAGGGGCACACTCTGCCCCTTTTTTCCTTCATCCATTTATTTTCCATTCACATTTCAAAAATTGTGAAAGATAATAAATGATATTTTTCTCTAAAAAAATATTATTTATTATTCTTCTTTGCAAAAAAAAAAAAACACAGTTTCAAAAAAAATATTTTCCCTTCTCATTCTTTTTCCCTCTAAAAAATAAATTTTCGAAAAAAAGGCATTTTCTCTTTTTTTTAGCGACATTTCTCATTATCATTGCATTCATTTTAAAAAAAATAAATAAAAAATGTTTCTCATTTATCCATCATATTATTTTGCATAAAATGTACATAAAAAAAACATTCATGACATGTATAATCATGGCATCTTCATAACATAACTCATTTTCCCCCCTCCACAGAAAATAGATACACATAAGCTTTCCCTGCATCCCTATCGGACTCGAGCCCAATCTAGACTCATGGACTTGTTGGAACAGAATCAGCAAGCGATGAGAGAAGAACTCGACCAAATCAAGGGTAAGATGGACAAGATATTGGACCTCTTGCAGAACTTGGGTGCAAAATTGACCATTAATGAGAACCATTCCATCAGCACTAATGAGTATCGAGAGGCTTCCAATGGCCCATCAGGAGACCCCCTAGATCAGGAGAGACTCCAAATTGTGGAAGATAGGCTGAAAGCAATCGAAGGGGCAAATCATATTGGGTTCAAAGCTTCAGAAGTATGTTTGGTCCTGGATGTGGTAATTCCTCCAAAATTCAAAGTCCCCGAGTTCGTCAAGTGTGAAGGTTTAACTTGTCCAAAAAGCCACCTCATCATGTACTGCCGGAAGATGGCCTCCTGCTCCAGTAATGATAAGCTCCTAATCCATTTCTTCCAAGAGAGTCTTACCGGGGCATCCCTACGCTGGTGTATGCAGTTAGAGCGGAGCAAAATCAACTCATGGAATGATTTGGCTAACGCTTTCATCAAACAGTATAGATACAACTTGGATATGGCTCCTGACCGCTCCCAGTTGCAAGCCATGGTAAAAGGGGGCAATGAAAGCTTCAAAGAGTATGCCCAAAGATGGAGAAGCGTTGCAGCCCAAGTGGAACCTTCACTGTCAGAGAAGAAGATGGTTACCACATTTATTGACACTCTCCAGTCACCTTTCTATGACATGATGATTGGAAATATCTCTTTAAACTTCTCAGAACTAATCATTGTCGGGGAAAGAGTGGAAGCAGGGATAATAAGCGGAAGGATTGCCAACCTCGACATTTGAAAACCATCGCGCAGTATGAACCAAGAGATGGAAGAAGATACAAACGCTACTCATCACAACATGCCAAGTTGGGGCAGTGGGTCATTCAATTGAGAATTGTTGAGGCTTTGAAATACAAAGTGCAAGATCTGATCAATGTCAAGTGGTTGGACTTCAAGAAAGATAACTCTGTTTACTTTTTATGCTTTGCTCCAAGCTCGAGGGCATATCTTGTAAAGGGTTCATTATGTTCTCATCTTTTCAGTTCATCAATAAAACTGCAATTTGAATTTTTTCAATTTAGCTCATAAAATAAAATCGTAAAGCAAATGCGCAATTATCAAAAATTAATTTTTGTGAAAATTTGAGCAATGAGGTTTTGAGATGAAGTTTGACTGTTTTTCTCTATCCAAAAACATAAAAAATATTTATCCCTTGCTACCCCTTTTGAGCCTAAAAAAAAAATTCTTTCAAATACCCTAAACAAGGATCACCCATACATTGAAGATTAGCACAATAGTCCATTAAATTTTGTATGTTAAAAAAAAAAACAAGCAAGCAAATATCAAATGCAACATATCAAGACACTTGAAAAAAAAATGAATAAAAATGCAAAAGCAAAACAAGACAATTGTGCTAACAACCATCCAAGTGCATCTTGGCACTAAAGATTCTTGTTTTCATAAACCCTTAAATACTTTTTGAGCCTGAAATATCCTTTTTTTCATAGCCCTTAACCCTTGGCCACGTTACAACCCTAATAAAGTCCATTCTGATCAAAGTCCAATTGCTCATGTTTTCTCAAAACTTGATTTTTGAAAGAGGAAATCCATATAAACTCTTCGCTGTAGTTGCTTTACCAAAAAAAAAGAGTGTAAAAGAAAAGCTCGCTAGGCTGAAAACCTGAAAGGGCGGTCTAGGCAAAAGTTAGAGCGACCCGCTAGGTTGAAAACTCGCAAAGACCGGCCTAGGCAAAAGTTATGGTCAAATTTACAAACATGTCAACCTAGATTGGACCTCGTAGATCTAAACATAAACTGAGAAGCTGGGGGCAAAAGCTGAGCCCATCGTCTACAAGCTTCGCATTCAGGATTTCGTTCCAGTTTCAGAACTACACAAGGGGATCCGCGTCTCTACATAGATCCTTCCTCACATGGCTGGACGAAGGCCAAAGGGACACTGAAAGGTCTCTATGGATCAAAGTTGTCAATCTAATCCTCCCAAGGGCATTCAAAGCATGAAGCTGAAAATTTGAGGATCCATAAAATGATTTATCAAGGGGCAAATATGCAAACCTGGTGCAGTACAAAGTCAACCATTCGGGCAAGCAATCCGACAGAAAGTTATCATCCCACGAGTCTAGGGGCAGCGTCCTCAAAAGGAATTCAGGGAAATCAAAAATCTTTCAAAGCAAATAATACTTATGCATGACATACCATTCATTGCATCTTGCATGATCATCAATACTTTTGGGTCTACGACCCACCTAAAAAAAACATTTCATTACATGCATGGCATACCATTCATTGCATCCTGCATGACCATCAAAGTTTTTGGGTCCATTGACCCACCATCTCAAATATTACATACAGTTGGTCTGTTGTTACTCAGTAAGAACTAGTACTCAACCTACCCAATCCAATTTATTAGCAAGAGTTAGGAACATGTCCTACACTTTGCTGGGAATCTGATCCACCGCCTTGGGAATCTGACCCAAGCTTTTAGTCGGGAACCTGACCCGCGTCTCGAATCTTCCTCAATTATGGAAATCGATCCACACCTTTTAACAAGAGTTAGGAATCTGACCTACACCTTGTCGGAAAACTGACCCGAACTATTTCGAGTGACGGAGAAGCTCGTACCCTGGACGTTCGCCTGCGATAGGGAAACTAGTCCATGCTTTAGCAAGAGTTAGGATTCTAACCTACATCTTGTCGGGAATCTGACCCGAACCCATATTGAGTGACAGAGAAGCTCATATCTGGGACCTTACTTAAATAGGGTAGCCAACCGTACCTTTTAGCAAGAGTTAAGAACCTGACTTACCCTTGTTGGGAATCTGACCCAAACCTGTGTCGAGTGACGAAGAAGCTCGCACCCTAAACTTTCCCTAAGTAGGGAAGTAATCAATACCAAAGATGTGAGGGTTAGGAAACATACCTATGCCTTACTGAGAATTCACTAGGAATCAAACATAGAATCTCTCACCAATTTTGTAAGAGTTAGGAACCAAACCTATGCCTTACCGGGAATTCACTAGGAATCGAACCAAGAATCTCTCACCAATTTTGTAAGAGTTAGGAACCAAACCTATGCCTTACCGGGAATTCACAAGGAATCAGACCTAGAATCCCAAAGCAAAGTCGGGAGACAATCTCGCATCCTCAAACAATTTCGTTCTGGACAAAATTAGAGTCCATTATCCTTAATTACCTTTTACAACGAATGCGCGAAGATCTTCGAGTAAAATGTAATTAAGGAGGGGCAGCTGTCGTACCCTAATTTTGTCCGGCCTCTTTCTTTTAATTTATTTTTGCTTATTAAAATTAGTAGTAGTAATATTAAATAAATAAATAAATAAAAATAATATTGTTGGTCTCATAGAATGAATAAAGAAAATAAAAAATAAGGCAAAAGAAAGAAATAGAAAAAATAAGGCAAAAGATCCTCTTTCATCCCTTTCCTTTTCAGAAAGCATATTTTGGAGAATCAATCAAATCTTCTTTTCTCAATCTCAAACCAAATCCCCCTTTTTTCGATAATATGTCTCAGATTTATGGAGATTCGGTTGAGAGGAAAACACGAACATCCAGAACCAAATCAGGGAGTGATTCTATTCTCTATTTCTTCATTTATTTCCTTTTATTCCCAGTTTATTTTGATCCTGATCTTTCTTTGTTTCTATAACAGATTCGAAGAATGCTATAAAAGCCTCTCAAAGAGGAAAAAAGGGGGGAGCGAACCAAGGAGAGTTTTCGGGATCTGAAAAGAGTCACCAAGAGAGCATTCTGGATCTCAAAATAAAAAGGGAAGTTGATTTTTGAATCTGAGGAGAGACAGAAGCGAGAGCAAGGCCGCTGTTGAGATCTTTGTGAGGCCACAAAAAACACTTAGTTCTAGGTGGATTTAATTTTTTGCTACCATGTAAATTTCTGGGTCCTGAGTTGTTCGCCCAGGTTTCATCTTCTTCTCTTATTTCTTTTTCTTTTTTGATCTGTAATAGCAATTCAGATTGTTAGCCTTAATCTATTCTATTATATTTCTTCAGCTTTATTTTTTATTAAATTTTTTTATTTATCTTTCTATTTGGATCGTGTTTATTTGTTGCCGCTGAGTTTTTTTTTATTTATCTTCTCATTTTACATCATGTGAGGCTCGAAGCTAGTGTTAGGGTTTGGCCTCTCAATGGGGCCAAACCTTGTAGGGACCGAATTGCAAATTTCCCATTAAGAGGGGCATCAAAGCGAAAAAGGAAAGTTTCTACCTTTTTTCATTTATATGTTTTTTTAATAAGTTAACATAATTGAAATCATGTTTATTTTCTTTTCCAAAAAAAGTTAGTAAAAAATAAAGCAAGCTGAAGAAATATAATAGAATAGATTAAGGCTAACAATCTGAATTGCTATTACAGATCAAAAAGGAAAAAGAAATAAGAGAAGAAGATGAAACCTGGGCGAACAACTCAGGACCCAGAAATTTACATTGTAGCAAAAAATTAAATCCACCTAGAACTAAGTGTTTGTTTTTCTTTTGTGGCCTCACAAAGATCTCAACAGCGGCCTTGCTCTCGCTTCTGTCTCTCCTCAGATTCAAAAATCAACTTCCCTTTTTTTTTTCAAGATTGGAGTTTTGCCTTTCAGTTATTTGGGAATTCCTATCTTCAAAGGTAAGCCTAGAAAGATGCAGCTTTTGCCTATAGCCCATCGTATTCGGGCCAAGTTATCTGCTTGGAAAGCTTCCCTGTTGTCTATAACGGGAAGAGTTCAGTTAGTTAAATCAGTCATTCATAGTATGTTTGTTTATAGCTTCCGAGTGTATGCTTGGCCTAGCAGCTTCCTTAAGGTGATGGATAAATGGATTCCTAATTTCATTTGGGCGGGGGACGTGGAGAAAAGGAAAATAGTCACTGTGGCTTGGCATAAGGTTTGCTCTCCTGTGTTAGAGGGAGGCCTTGGCCTTCAGTCACTTTCTGCCATCAATCAGGCCGCCATGCTCAAGCTGAGTTTTGAGTTTTACTCCTCCAACAATCAATGGGCGGTGTTGCTCAAAGCCAAGGCTTTCAGGAATGGTAAACCTTCGGTGTCTCATGTTGCCTCTTCGATTTGGTCCTCTATTAAGTCGCAGATTGTGCGGATGACTGATAACTCTTCATGGTTGCTTGGGGATGGGTCTAGCATCAATTTCTGGACTGATTCTTGGTTAGGTCCTCCTCTTGTTGGCACTCTTAATATTCTGTTTGATAAGCATCATCGGCTTAAGGCCACAGTTGCCGATTTTATTTATAACGGCTCTTGGCGGGTTCCTCATGCTATTTTTTTGCGGTTTCCGGTTCTCTCAAATATCCTTCAGCAAGCCATCATCCCTACCACTCCTCGGTCTGATCAGCATATGCGGAGGCACTCCTCTTCAGGTATTTTATCTACGAAAGATGCTTATAACTTTTTGAATCCTCGCAGAATTGATTTACACAGTGCAAGTGGATTTGGAACCCTTCTATTCCTCCCTCCAAGTCTTTTATCTTGTGGCGGATTCTCCATAATCGAATGCCCACAGATGAGAACCTTAGAGCTCGTGGCTGTATCACCGTCTCCGCCTGTAGCCTTTGTCTTAGAGATGGGGAGTCTACTGACCATCTCTTCCTTCATTGTGAGTTTGCTGCTGCTTTATGGCGTTGGTTAGGCTCTTCTCTGAATCTTCATTTTAATTGCTCTTCTCTGCCTAACATTCTTAATAGCTGCTCTTCTGGTAATACGTCGCAATCTCGTGATGTTATTATTGCTAGCATTATTAACGTCTGTTGGGGTATCTGGCATTGTCGGAATAAGTTGCGTTTTGATAATATGAGTATCCCGCTTAGAAAAATTCAAAGTTTAATTTATGGTAATGTGGCTTTAACTGGTAATATTAGTCGTGGCAACATGTCTCATGCGACTGTTTTGGACCTCACTATTTTGAAAGCTTTCTCTATCCCTTTTAAGCTCTCGAAAGCAGAGAATATCAAACAGGTGCAATGGCTGCCCCCTCCTTGTTATTGGATTAAATGTAATACAGATGGTGCTTCTAGAGGTTGTCCTGGGCCTAGTGCTTGTGGTGGCATCTTTCGTGATAGAAGTGGTGCTTCTTTGGGTTGTTTCTCTGCTGGGATTGGGAATTCTTTTGCTCTTTATGCAGAGCTCACTGGTGCGATGTTGGCAATTGAGATTGCACATAGTAGGGGCTGGCACAAGCTTTGGTTAGAATGTGATTCTACTTTAGTGGTCCAAGCCTTCTCTTCTTCGAAGACTGTCCCTTGGCAGTTGAAGAATAGGTGGTTCAATTGTTTATCCTTGCTTTCTTGTATGGATTTTAAGTGCACTCACATTTACAGGGAAGGTAATGCCTGTGCAGATAGTTTAGCCAATTATGGTGCGGGCACTCAATGTTTTTTTTGGTGGAATACCATCCCTAAGTTCATTAGTGCGAATTTCTTCCGTAATAGAGTAGGCCTTCCTAGCTACAGATTTACTTAAGGCTTTTTGCATGGGCTTTGGTTTGGTCCTCCCATATTTTCTACGTGTATTTTACTTTTTTTTCTAATAAAATAAGGGAGGAGTACTCTTTTTCCTTATTGGTGTTTTTTTCCTAAGGAGGGTTTTGCGCCATAAGGTTTTAACGAGGCTCCTTACCTTCTTTTGCCAAAAAAAAAAAATTCTGTGTTATTTTTAGAAAAGGGATGAAGTAATAATATTAAAAAAGGAATTTTTCTAGATTCTAATAAAAATAATAATAAAGCTTTCTTTTTGAAACGAAGTACTTTCCTTTTTTAAATAAATTAGTTTTTAGGCACTATTGCTAATAAAACCAAAAAGGGAATCAATTTTAGGCAAACATTTTTTCGAACAATTAAATGTACCATTTTTATGGGCGTTTTAGGGGTGCTAGTACCTTCCCTATGTGTAACCAACTCCCGAGCTTAAAATCTGGTTCAAAGACCTTTTTCCTCGTTAAATTCAAAAAAATTCAAAAAAATAGGTTTTCCAATGTTTCCTATAAAAATAAATATTGGTGGCGGCTCCATTTAAATTTTTATGGTGGTTGTCACACCTACTAACTTGTAATTTTTTGAATTCTTATAAAGCAGACCAAGGTTAGTGGTTCCTTTGAGATACCTAAAGATCCTCTTAACCGCAGTTAAGTGAGATTCTCTAGGATCAGATTGGAATCTCGCACGTAAGCATACATTAAACATAATATCAGGCCTTGAGGTAGTAAGATAAAGGAATGAACTAATCATATCTCTATATACCTTTTGATATACCTTTTTACTTGATTCATCTTTGCCGAGAGCACATGTTGGATGCATTGGTGTGTTCATTGGTTTGGTTTCCTCAAGCTTGAATTTCTTTAGGAGTTCTTTCACATATTTAGTCTGATGGATATAAGTTCCATCTTGACATTGCTTGATTTGAATACCAAGGAAGAACTTTAATTCTCCCATCATACTCATTTCAAACTCATTCTGCATAAGCTTAGAGAATTCCTCACAAAGAGATTCATTAGTAGCACCAAAGATAATATCATCAGCATATATTTGAACTATGACGAAATGCTTTTTAGATGACTTTCTAAAGAGTGTAGTGTCCACCTGTCCTCTTTCAAAACCATTTGACATTAAAAAAGAACTTAATATGTCATACCAAGATCTTGGAGCTTGTTTAAGACCATAAAGAGCCTTTTTAAGTTTGAAGACATACTCTGGATAAACAATATCTTCAAATCCAGGTGGTTATTTTACAAACACTTCCTCACTTATAAAACCATTTAAAAATGCACTTTTCACATCCATTTGATATAATATAATGTCATGATGTGCAGCAAATGATAATAGTATCCTAATAGCTTCAAATCTAGCTACATGAGCAAAGGTTTCGGTATTATCTATACCTTCCTCTTGCGAGTAACCTTGAGCAACAAGTCTAGCCTTGTTTCTTACCACTTTGCCATCCTCATCAAGTTTGTTTATGAAAACCCACTTAGTTCCTATGGCTTGCTTATCCTCTGGAGGAGGCACAAGCTTCCACACATCATTCCTTTGAAATTGATTGAGCTCTTCTTGCATAGCAATGATCCACCCATCATCAGTTAGAGCTTCATCAATTGTTTTGGGCTCTATCTCTGAAAGTAAAGCCAAATTAAAGTGTTCTCTGGGTGAAGATCTAGTTCTAACTCTATCGCTTGGTTCACCAATGATTTGGTCCCTTGGGTGATGAGGTTTGAACTTCCAGTCTTTTGTTGTCTCTTCTTTATCTCTGGAGTCAGCACCAGAGACAGGATCAGAGTCAGCACCTGTGACTTCTACTTCTGTTTCCTTGCTTATCTGTAAGTCTGCAAAGACTTCATCTAGCTCTGACGTTTCATTGTCAGGCTTCTTGTCATCAAATCTCACATGCATAGATTCATCAACCATTAATGTTTCTTTGTTGTATATTCTGTAAGCTTTGGAGCGTTCAGAATATCTCAAAAAAAAAAAGCTTTGTGTGATTTTGAATCGAATTTTCCAAGAAAGTCTTTTGTATTGAGAACAAAGCAGTCACACCCGAATTGGTGAAAATAAGAAATGCTGGGTTTTCTTCCTTTCCACAATTCATAGGGAGTCTTATTCACAATAGGTCTAATATAGATTCTATTTTGAATGTAACATACAGTATTTACTGCTTCTGCCCAAAAGTGTTTTGCAATCTTAGTTTCGTGAATCATGGTTCTGGTCATTTCTTGCAAAGATCTATTTTTCCTTTCTACAACACCATTTTGTTGTGGTGTTCTAGGGGATGAAAAATTGTGAGATATGCCATTCTCTTCGCAGAAGTTTTGAAAGGATTCATTTTCAAATTCTCCACCATGATCACTTCTAATTGTTATAATACAAAAACCTTTTTTATTTTGCACTTGTTTGCAGAAAACAGAAAATACTGTAAATGACTCATTCTTGTGAGCTAGGAATTTTACCTACGTCCATCTAGTATAGTCATCAACAATAACAAGACCATATTTCTTTCCAGACAAAGATGCTGTTCTAGATGGTCCAAATAAATCTAAATGCAAAAGCTCAAGTGGCCTTGAGGTGGAAACAATGATTTTGGATTCAAAAAAAGATTTTGTTTGTTTCCCTTTTTGACAAGCTTCACAAAGAGCATCAGATTGATGCCTAAGATTTGGTAGCCCTCTAACAAGTTCTTTCTTGTTAAGCTTTAAGATTAACCTCAAGCTGGCATGACCCAATCTTTTGTGCCAAGTCCATTGCTCTTCATCAAATGACAAAAAGCATTTTACATTTTGATTTTCCAACTCAGAAAGTTTTATTTTATTAATGTTGTTCTTTCTCTTTGCTTTAAAGAAAATGAATCCATCCTTTTTGCTTTTGACTATACACGCATTATCACTAAAACCAACATCATAACCACTATCGCATAATTGACTTACACTTAGTAGGTTATGTTTCAGGCCATCAACCAATAAGACATTATCAATAGAAGGTAGAAATTTCTCACCAACTTTTCCACTTCCAATGATTTTACCTTTCTGGTTTCCTCCGAAAACAACATTGCCACTCTCCTTAAGTTGGAGTTCTTGGAATATAGACAATTTCCACCCACTGTCCAAGTATCAAAACTGGTGTCTCAACTCTGTTGTTAAGCAAATATGCAATATAGACAATTTTATCCTTAGGTACCCAAATCTTTTTGGGTCCTCTTTTGTTAGTTCTAGAAGGAAACTTGTCCTTCTTGTTTTTCAGTTCATAACAGGTGCTTCTAATGTGTCCATTCTTATTGCAGAAAGTACAAAGTAAGCAATCACTATGATCATTGGTATCTTCGGTTTTCAAATGTGTATTTTGAATAGTGGATTCCTCTGGTTTGTAGCCAAGACCCTTTTTACCATTTTGACTTACGCCCCAAATCATAGATGCTTGTTTACTTCGCGTAACACATTCAGCAAGAAATCTTTGGAATTCCTCTTCATATTTTGAAGAGTTACATTCAATCTTTTCCGTACTGTTGGAACTGTTACTCACCAAACGGTGGTTTTCAGTTCTGAGCTTCTCATTCTCTTCAGTGAGTATGTGAAATTCTTTTGAAAGATTTAAGAACTTCTTTTTCAAAGATTTATACTCATTGTTGAGTTTAGAAGACTCATCTAACAGTTCATCAAAAGCTAATTGAATATTAGAAGATGTGTTAGAATCTACCTCTTCATCATCTTCTTCACTGTCTGACCCTATGGTAGCCATGAGAGCCATGTTAGCTTGTTCCTCATCATCATCAGATGATGATGAATCAGAATCATCTCATGTTGTCATGAGACCCTTCTTCTTCTTGCTTTTGAAACCACCTCTCATTGGTTTCTCAAGTTGTGGACATTCTGACTTGAAATGTCCTGGCTTCTTGCACTCGTAGCAAGTAACTTGGCTTTTTTCCTTGAAGTCCTTCTTCTCCTTTGAGTCTTGTCTTTCCCTTGAATCCTTCTTATGAAACTTCTTTCTGAACCTTTCTTTGCTTTTCATCATACGTTGAATTATCCTTGATATTAAGGAGATTTCATCGTCTGTATCTTCATCACTCTCATCAGATGAAACTTTGTCAGTTTCAAGTTCAGCTTGGAGAGCCTTGGAGGTAGAAGCTTTGTTTGAAGACTTCAAAGCAATGGACTTAGATTTCTTGGGAGGTTCTTCTTCATCTAGCTCAAGTTCATGAGCTCTCAAGGAACTTAGGAGATCTTCAAGACACAAGGTATTCAAGTCCTTGGCTTCTTGAATAGCTGTAACTTTGGGTCTCCACTTCTTTGGCATACTTCTCAAGATTTTCTTCACATGGTCAGCAGTGGTATAGCTTTTCTTGAGAACCTTTAAACCATGAACTAGTGTTTGGAATCTTCCAAACATAGTTTCAATGCTTTCACCCTCTTCCATCTTGAAGAGTTCATACTGCCAACCCAAGATATTAGCCTTGGTTTCTTGCACTTGGGAAGTCCCCTCATAGGCCAGAGTCAATGAGTCCCAACTATCTTTGGCAGTGTTATTGCTCCCTCATTTCTTGAATTCCTTTTCAGAAATAGCACACACAAGAAAGTATATTGCTTTCTGATGCAATGTATATTCCTTCTTTTGCTCATCAGACCAAGAATCCCTAGGAATGGGATTTTCTTTGGAATCAACTGGTCCGGTGTATTGATTTCGAACCATATCCCAAAGTTCAAATTGTTGAAATTTGAAGAAGTTTCTTACTTTATCTTTCCAGTAGTCATAGTTAGATCTAGTAAACAGTGGAGGACGATTAACGTGACTACCAGGTTCATTGCTTGCCATGAATATAAAGTAGGATCTTTTCCTCTCACACTGTTAAGTGCTCAACTAAGAGGTCGAGCTCTGGTACCAATTGAACGTGGAAAAAACACAAGAAAGGGGGGGTTTGAATTGGGTTTTATTACTTTTCCTTGAATATAAGTGTTTATGTAAAACCTTTTCAAAACAGCTTTGGAATGAAACAATGCAGTAAGTAAAGAAAAGAGAGAAGAGAGTAACACAGTGATTTATACTAGTTCACTATCACCTGATAGCTACGTCTAGTCCCTTCACACACTTGAAGGATTTCTTCACTATAATCAACCTGATTGCACTTGAGAGTATAATACTGCCAAACTGGCTATACTCACAACTTCTTAGAACGACATAGTACAGCCAAGTCTCTAAGGTATACAACCACTACTGGGCTAAATACAATGTTCAAAAAGTGTTTTGGAATAATACAAAGATAACTCTCACAGAGAAAATTTATAATAAAGAGCTTTAGCACAAAAAATAACTTTCAAATAGAAAGGATAAAACAATTGATTGCTTTGTTCAATGTGATCTCAGAGACATGGAAGATTTCTTGGTTGCTCACTGTCTCAGAAAAGTAGTGATTTGAAGTTTGAAAAGATTGTGAGCACTCGCTGTATGATCACTTAGTTCTTTGTTCCAATCGTTTTGTTCCTCAGCGTTAACCTACTTCAGTGGATGAAGTAAGGTATATAAAGCTAGGGTTGAGAAAAGTGCTGTTGTGGCATAACGTCTCTTTTCATCCTAGGTCAAAACCTCAGATCCTGTTTTTGTGGCTTTAGCAAGTCACGTCGCTTTCCAGACTGTATAAAGCATTCTAAGCACTGTACACAAAGTCAGAATCTTTGTCTCTTGTGAGCGTTTTGAAAATTGAGACCCTTCGTGAGCAAGTTCCCTCTGGCTAATGATACCTCGTACAATAAAATATTTCATCAATGAGGTCTCTTAAATACTTGAAGTAGCCTTAAATACCCTTCAGTCTGTTTCGTATCAGAGTTGCACTATTCACCAGATTCAATTACTGTATACCAGAGTGAGCTTGAAACAGAGTTGAGTTCATCAGCGTAGAATTCAATGGGCTATCACATAACAGAGTCTTGTGGAAATGCTAGAGGGCTTCCATAGAGCAGATTAACCAAAGTCTGTTGTGTGCCGACTAAGACTAGAGTGTTGACCAAACAGAAAGTAGTCTCATAAGGTTGTGGTCTACAAGAGCGTTGACTGCTACCAGAGTGTTAACCAGGTTCAGGCTAGCTTCACAGAGCTAGGTCACCAGATCTTTGGCTGATCAATCAGAGTTGACCGAGTCAAGAGCTAGTATTGCCACCAGAGCGTTGACTATCTCAACAGGGTTGACCAACGTCAAAGTAGAGCTTCCAAGTATAGAGTCAGGGCTAGACTTAGATGTGTGAAATTCAAGATTTCACTAAGTCTTCTTAGTTATATATCTCTGAGTATAAATAACTTCTGCACACTCACAAACATGTTAGAGAATAAATTGTTCTCTTAATCATTTGCTATCATCAAAACAATTAAGGGTCATTGTTTCTGAATCCACTTGATTCCAACAGTTATACTATATGATATACGCAATAATATATATCAAGTAATTTTATATAGTATATAATATGTTTATTATATATAGATATAGATATATATATATATAGATATAGATATAGATATATATATATATATATATATATATATAAAATATTTTATTCATGTTGTATACATACACGCTGCTAATGTCTTAACATCCAGTTCCAGTGAAAAAAGTTACGATTTGTTATAAATTGTTAGTATCTTCATGTTTCTAACACACACATATAGAGAGAGGGGGAGAGAGAGAGAGAGAGAAAATATATTTTTGAATTGAATTGAATTTGTAATTTAGTGAGAAGTACTCAACATGATTTGAATTGTAAGAAAATATATTTTTATTTAAAATTAGTGTTTATTTTTACAAATAATCCACAAAAATAGTTTGAATTCAGTTAATATGCATTGATAGTGTAAAAAAGTTTTACACAAACATATAATCATATTTTAGTGTAGTGTCATATTATTTTCAACAAATATTTATATGGTGAGATATAGTTAAGCATATCTGGGTGTGCCAATTCTTCACCACAGAGTTAACAGGAGGTCACTTGATTTCATCCTTGAGAAAGTGAATCAAAGGCTCAGTAATTGGAAAACCAAGACCCTCTCCTTTGCCGGTCGAGTGACTTTGACTAAGTCGGTAATTCAATCCCTTCCTTCATACGTCATGCAATTGCGTATTTACCTTGCTATATCTATGACGACATTGATAGGAAGTGTATGAGGTTTGTTTGGGGTGACACTGAGGTTGAAAAGCATGTTCATCTAGTTAGTTGGCAAAAGATTTGTAGGCCTAACACTACAACAGATTATTAAAAAATGGCGTCATCTTAAACAGTGCTTCTTTCTGAAAGCACTGGCTAAAATTATGAGTGGGCCTTTACTAGCGTATTCTAGAATAAGTGCTAGTTAAAACGAACAAATAGACAGCACTTCTTCGGTAAAACACTACTAAAAATTCGCATGAAGATATCGCTATCGCTTCCTCCAGGAAGTGCTATCAATTATCTGGTCTTCACTTTAGGGAAGCGCTATCTATGATTTGAGAACTGGACTTCACTAGCGCTTCTCCAAGGAAGCGCTAGCTAATATCTTACCTGATTACCATATTTTAACCTTTCCTCCCACGCGTTCCCTCATTAAATTGCCCTCTCTCACTCTGAAACCCTATTTCCTCCCACACGTTCCTCTTAATCTCTTCCTTCCCACGCCATCTCTCCCTCGACCTCCTCCACTCCATCTCCCACACCCTCTATGACGCCATTTCCCTCCACTCCCCAGAGCCTCCTTGACCCTCTCCTCGCCACCCTCGACTACCATCTCACCGACTGCGATGTCCTCTTTCGCAGCGGAGTCCTCCTCATCGCCCGTTTGCAAATCGGGTCCCCGAATCCAGAGCCACTCCCCCCATTCTCTTCCCCATTTTCGGATCCTCCCTCTTATTCTTCTTTCCTTTATCCCCCACCATTAAACCCTAACCCTAATCCAGATGGCCGCGGTAGCCACTCCCTCTTCCTCTCTTCACCTCCTTTTTTCTTCTATCAACCCTAACCCAAGAGAAACAATGCAGCTTGTTGGCTAATGAAATATAGAAATTGTGTCTTGTTGGCTAAAACTGTTAGAATTTTACAAAAAAATGTTCATGTTTTAGACAATAAGACAAAATTGCCTATAATTCATGTGATAGGCAATTTATTCAAATTTAGGTGATAAGCAATCGCTCTATTCTTAGCTTGGGATTCGTCTGGCAGCTTTGAGTGGACACCACCTCTGTGAGTAATAGTAGAAATTTGTTCATTTGTTAGCAAGTTTGGTTTCTTTTTTTTTTTGGGAATTATTTATTTATTGGATTAAGAAATTTATTTGTTTTATTTCCAGTGGATAGTGTGAGAAACTGACAACAAGAACCTAACTCATGTGATAGGCATTCGCTCTGTTCTTTGCTTGGGATTCGTCTCACAACTTTGGGTGGACACCACCTCTGTGAGTGTCTATATTGTATTTGAATTTGAATTAGAAACTCAATCTTCAAAACCCTAAGTAAACTTATTATCGTTACTATTAATTTTAGTGTTTAATAGACTGTCAAATTATAGATTGAGTGGGAAACTATTTTGTTGATGTTTTGGTATGAAGGTAGCACATCTTTGTCAGAAGCTCCTTGCTTCATTTTACTATATACTTGCATGTTAGTATACTTGCATGTTTTGGGTTTAGACACTTTGGAGATGGATTCAACTTTCTTATTTTCATTATTTTCTTGGAATACAACTGGTACAGAAATCCATCTTTCCAAACTAAATGCACCATCCACCCCCACCGTCCACACTTAAATGCACCGTCCACCACTTACTTTGAACCATTTCAAAATTTTCTTGTAATCACTAAATGCTTTAAATGATTCTAGATTTTTCTGTATTTTGATAGCCCTCCTAGAATAGTATAAATAGCCCTACTATTTTTTGTGGTCACAGGTACATATCAAATCATGACACAACTTGGAATGGATGTCACTCTGTCCCTCCACAAATCTGGAGTTACATCTTCATCATCTATATGTTTTATATCCATTTGCTTTTTATGCTCAACGTTTTTAGAATGCAGTTGTTCCTAGGAACAACTGCATTCTAAAAACGTTGAGCATAAAAAGCAAATGGATATAAAACATATAGATGATGAAGATATAACTCTAGCTTTGTGGAGGGATAGACTTAATCAACTGCTGACTTGTGGTGACTATCTATAGCATGTCAAGGGATCTCTCTGGTATCTATATGACTCGAGTGCAACCTGTTCCAAGAAGTGAAGTTTTTCATCTATTCTCTGTTAGAAGTAGAAAACCTGACCTATGGTGACTATCTATATCAATATTTGTTGTTAATTAAATGTAATTTATGATTTTTATAATTTTAGTTTAATATATTTGAAACATTTGTTATAATTTGTTATACAGCTACTTATGTTACACTGCTACTGCAAAAAAAAAAAAGAGAAAGAGAATAGCTAGCGCTTCCTTGAGAAAACGCTATCTATTATTGAAAATAGATAGTGCTTCCTTTAAAAAGTGTTATCTATTCTTGACAATAGATATCACTTCCTTGAAAAATTACTATATATTCTCAAACATAGCTAGCGCTTTCTCAAGGAAGCGCTAGCGATTCTAGTTTTCACTAGCGCTTTTAAAACGCTGTCTTTTCGAACCAAGATCGCTAGCGGCTGAATAGGTAGCGCTTTTAAGCGCTAGCGAAGGCAAAAAATAAGCGCTATCTATTTCGTTTTATGTTATAGTGTAGGCGTTGTGGGGGGCTTGGTTTGAGATTGGCTAGGGATTTGAATCAAATTGCCCTTATGAAAGCTGGATGGAATCTTATTTCGAGCAGAGATGATCTATAGGTTAAGACTGTTAGAGCTAAGTATAAGTGTGGTAGAGATAGCATCCCAATTCTAACGTTGGACAGGCCTGGTTCAAACTTTTTGAGAGGTCTCTGTCATGCTTGGGATAAAGTGGAAAAGAATCTAGCTTGGAGAATTGGTAGTGGTTTCTCAATAAATTCTTGGTCAGATATGTGGATTCCTTCAATTGGTAAGCTAAGGGAGGTGATCCAGAGTCCTCTTTCTATTGTGGATCAAATTCTTCGGGTGTGTGATTTAGTGTCTGAAGAGGGAATTTGGAACTTAATTCTATTATTATATATGTTAGTCCTTGACAATGTGATTGTTTCTATTAGCTCGCTTCTAGTGCCTTCTATAAGTAGAGGGTTTGATCGTGTTGCTTGGTTACCTTCGAGAGATGGTTCTTTTTCCAATGCATCTTCTTATGCATCTATCCTAGAGCCAATTTTTGAGGAGGATGAGAGGTTGTGAAGGCTTATTTGGGGATGTCAAGGTCTTGAGAGGGGTATATTCCACCTTTGGAAGATGTTCCATGAGGCTTTTATGACCAATGCTTGGCGTAAGAGGAAAGGAATTAATAATTATGATCTCTGTCCCTTTTGCTCTCTTGAGTAGGAATCCATACTTCATATTTTTAGGGACTGTGCTGGTGTCTCTCAAGTGTGGTTGCGGCTAGTTAATGGTATTATTTTTTATGATTTCTTAATTTTAAACTTGAAGGACTGACTGTTAAAGAACTTGTGTTGGGACGACATGGTTCAGGGCTCTTCTTGGTCCTTGGTTTTATTATGTTGTTGTCCTTAGTTTTTTGAGGTTCAAGAATGATAAAGTGTTCAACAATAAATATGTAGATGTGAGGCAGATGCTTAGCAGTATTCTTTCCCAAGTTGAATATGTGAAGCTGAGTTTTCAGGACCAGCAGTTGGTGAGTCCCACTGCTACTTTGATGCAGACCGGTCATATGGTGTCGTGGGCTGCCCTGGTTTCTGGCTTTTATAAATTATAAATTAAATTGTGATGGGGAGGTGGTTGACTATGGTGCTAAAGCCTCATGTGGTGGTATTTTGAGGAATGATAGTGGGGGCTTTGTTTTTTTGGTTTACTTCCGACTTGGGGAGCTGCACAACTACAGAGGCTGAGTTACATGCTATTGTTGTTGGTCTTTCCCTAGTTCGAAAAAAGGGCTTTGGGAAAATCCTTGTTGAGCCAAGCTTTTTGTGGCGGTAAAACTAATCAATGGTGGTTGCTCTCCTTTTCATCCATGTAATAATCAGGTGTAGGATACTCATGTCTTTGGACTGTGATACTTCTTTGGCGCATACCTTGAGGGAAGCCAACCAAGTTGTTGATGGTTTTGCCAAGTTTGGGCTTAGTTTTCATGATTGTTCTATTGTTTTTTATAGTGTTCCTTTTTTGTTTTTGTTGCCTTCAAGGTGGACCTTGCTGGGATCTTTTTTCCCTAGGGGTTTCTAGTGTTTTTTGTTTTTCTTGCTGGGGGCTTGACCCCTTTTGCTCACAAAAAAAAACATATGTGAATAGTACTTACATTCATCCCATTGTCCTTGGAGAATCCTAATAGGGTATGGCTAGAGGAAACTTCTTTGTTCATTGAGTTTTATATCCTTGTAGACATTTTGTTGATTGGGACTTGAATGAAATATCCATTTTTTTTTTTTGTAAATAAAATTACATTCAAATCATTTCTTGTTAAAAAAACTAAAATATAATATTATAAAAAGTTAACGTTATCTTGGAGTGAATCTGTTACCACTAAAGAATTATAATTGGAAAATTTTTAAACAAATAAATTTCACATATTTTCGCTGCAGGAAGTTTAGGTGAGTTGGATCCTGGGGCTCACGAGAGTCAGGAAAAGCTTGAAGGCTCATAGAACTACTTACATACAGGGGCGGTGCTAGGAATTTTGTTCTAAGGGGGCCAAATTATAATTCATAAATATAATATATATTATAATATATTATTTATTATTTTTAAATTATTAAATAAACTTTATGCTTGTTCAAAATTATTAAAGTGTAGTATTCCTGTCAAAAAAAATAAAGTGTAGCATTTTTTTCGATAACATCATTATGAGTTGTCTTTATTTAATAAGCCAAAACATTTTTATTGAAATCATATTAATGTACAAAAACATGAATCGAAGGATAAATCATAAAGAAAGAAGAAGCACATGGAGTGCTTAAAGTATGTGAAATCCTCCAACCGAGAAAATAAGCCTCTAAATCATCCAGCCCATACAACAAATATAGGCCCAACTCCGTAAATAAAAGCAGCACACCAACTAAAAAATGAGAATAAAAAACATAAGACCGATGGCACGAAGGAAATGTAACTGGGTGGGGCCACAAAATGCATTGATACAACTAAGTAAAAGAAGATGAAAAATCTATGTAACCAAAAAAAAAAAGATAAAAAATTTGGGGGTGACCATGGCACCTGTAGGCCACCCCCGGTTTCTGCCTCTGTTTACATATTACACACTAACGAGGTACTCACATTGATAGTGAGATTTGAACACACGTTCTTGTAAGGTATGAGCCATATCTTTACTGGACCAACCCTCGTTGATAACAAAAAAAGAATTATCACTTGAACTTTAAGATTCATAAAACATTAAATAATATATCAAAAAAGTAAAACATTAAATAATACTCCCTCCAGTCCTATATATAAGAGACACTTTTGTGAGAGAAAAGTGTCTCTTATATATAGAACCGGAGGTATTAGTAAATTTATAATAATTTTCCTCTAATATCTTGAATGTTTAGCTAGTGTATTTGTTTCAAGTTATGTATATTATTCTCAGGAATATGCGGGTAGGAATGTAATATTCTTATGTTTGTTTCAAGTTTTTAAAAATTATTATTGGGTATTTTTTATTTATAGGAATTTCTTTTTTTACAAAATTCATAGGATTTTTATTCACGCATACTTTTTCCATTATTATTCCCATTTCAAAGAGTTGGAATTTTACATTTCTATGGGAATATATAATATAAGTAACCATATATAACTTTTCACCCTCACATTATTTTACCACATTTGTTTAATTTTTTTAATTTTCCAATTTTTAAATTAATACACACACCCTTTATAACCCGAGCAAAATTTCGTTGATATTGAAATCATAATTAATTAAATTAGAGAGATGGCTTGAGAAAAATAAATAGATATTGATACTATTAATCATTCAATAAAGTACGATTTAATATATAACTAGATGTAATACCCATGTGTTGTACGAATTTGTGTATATTATACAACCTTAATTATTTTTATTAGTGATTTTGTGAAGATGTATTAAATTTGTAAAGAATAACATGTCAAGAATATTTGAAAATACGTCAAGTATAATTACATTTAGAAAACTCGTTAAACATTTTATTATTGTCAAAACTCATTTTATTTGCACATTTTTCATCTTGCCCAATAATGAGAATTGTCAAAACTTTTGATCAAACCTCTCTTGATAACGCAACATATAATTGTCACCGACTAATTAGTCATTGACTTTTTTTTATTGTCAATGAGTACTCATGAGATAAGTACTTCTACACGATGTTACTTTTTGTAATAATTTTTTCTTTTATTTTATCCTATCTTTTATATGCACGATAAGAAGCCTTGCTCATAATTTGAATTTCTTTATTTATATATTTCAAAAGCAGTATTTTAATATTGCATAGGTCTTTAAAATAATTTCAATCCATACAAAAGGGTTTAACATTCCAACCCATACAAATGGCTTTGACATCATCGTCATTGTAACATTCAAATCCATACATATTTAATGAATTAAAATATAAATTTATTAAAATAAAAATGATATGTTTTTATTGTAATTGTCATAAGTTACTTTTTTAAAAGTTTATTGAACGCTTATTTTTATAACCTTTTTCCCCAATAAAGAGTCAAATATATGCTACGGCCTTTGTTGTACTTATTATGCCAGTTGCATGACCCCATGAAAATTAGCTCATGTTCAAAAATTTAAAATATAAAGATAAGTTGTAGAAAAATTTCAATAAGACATGTTGTGATTAAAATTAAGATTTAATTTAATGTACAACACTTTAAGTTTATGTAGAATTTAGTTATTTTTTTTTAATTTGGTTTATTATTAAGTTTTTTAATTAGTTAGTTCATTTATATTTATATTTTCAAATTGCTTTTGCTCATTGATAAAATGAATTTTTATCCATTGAAAGAATGTTCACTTGAATATGTTGTAATTTATATCTTAATATTAATTTTATTTAATACTTTTTTCATGCAATTCAAGAAATATTTACTAATTCAAGAAATATTTATTTTAATACTTTTTTAGCAACACATAACTTGCCAAATAAATTTCCTATATATCCTTCGGATACATGCTTTTTTCTCGTTTAAGTATAATTAAATGTGTTAACCTATCGTTCAATTAATGACACAGAATGTGAAAAACAGGTTTTAATATTGAAGTTTAAAAATGTGTTTAAAAAACACTGGGCTGCAAAAATACTTTTATTATGTAATTATTCTTTTAACAGTTTCTCATTGTGGTGCTCTGTAATTTAGTAACAGAAAAACGCATGAGTTTATAGGTTTTCATAAGATGAAAAGGCAACTAATGAAAAAAAAATAGGTAAGTGTTTCATATTCATGATAAATATTTTTATTTCAAACAATAATGTTTTCTTTTCATTATTCTTAAAGTTGATGAATAAAAGATAGTTTTATATAATTAATTTCTATACTCATGTCTATTTTACATATACATTTGATGATATCTTTAAAATAATCTTTAAATAATTAAAAATTTATTTATTAAGTAAAATATAATATTAACAAATATGTTAACTCTTGTGAATTGAGTTCTATACAAATCTCAAGTATGGTAGAAATTTGATTAGAGACTATGTTACATTTATTTTTCTCATGTAGCTTCTTTTTAAGATATTTTTGTCATTTAACAGAGCAAAAATTGAAGAAAAATAGGGATAATGTGAAACAAAAGTCACCAATCCAATTAAAAAATTAAGAATTAACAACCGACCAAATATTCATATATCTATATCCGAATCTGCAAGGAAATTGAAAACGCCAAGGTGAATGAAACTTAAAATCTCACAAAATAGAAATGAACATGTTTTGTCTCGAAAAGAATACTCCAAGGACCTGAAACCAGAACCATCAAAAAATGAAGTGAATCAATATATATATATATATATATATAAGGACATGCCTATTCTTTTATTTTATAACCTCTCAATCATACCACTTCTTTTGGTATGTTAAAGCAATTAAAACTCGTAGGCAATTTAAGGCAACAATCAAATACCACTAAACTATTACTAATGTCACTAATGCATCCCTCAATTAAATGTTTGAAATTACAAATAAATTAAATTGACTCAGTAGTTTTTTTCAGAATTTTATTTTTTAAAATTGTATGTGGGTATGTATATGTGTGTGCATATATTTGAAGACTAATTTTTTAAAGCTAACGTAGAAGAACTTTGTATTAAAATACAATATTTACACTCTAAAAAATGGAAAAATAAAATATAATCAAGAAAAAAGTTACTATTATCGTTCTTTTAATATAATGTATAATAAATAATTTAAATTATTTTAAATAAATAATTTTAATCAAAGTTTTATATTAGTAGGTAGAAGATTAAAAGACTAATTTTGTGTATCAGTTAAACTATCCATTACATATGATAGTTCAACATATAATATTATAATCACTATATGCAATCAATATAGTATTCATGTGAATTTATTTTAGTGAGTTATATAAATTGGTTTACATTTTATGGTAAGACTATTTATAAGAATAATTTTTTTGGACAGAATATAAGAATCGTGTTTATAGATATCTAGATATCATCATATTTATAATTTTAAAAGAATATGTACAACGAGATGTAAAATTAAATTGTGAATGAATCAGTGTGTTTATTTTTATTTTTAGACTTAATCTTTATTCATATTATTTAAAGCTTCTTCAAGATAATTGAGATTAATTTTGTAAATGTTTGTATTTATTTATTTATTTATTTATTTATTTATTTATTTATTCCTATACTTTCACTCATATGTAATTATATTTTACTTTTTAAATGTTATTTTATGAATTAACTGAATCAATTAAATTATCTATTTTTTCTTTTATATTTATTTAGTTAACATGAGACAACTTTCAAAAGTCTTAAGCTATAACTAATAAACTAAATTTATAATATAAATATAACACCAATTGATTGATTTAATTTAAAAATAATATAAGTACATAAGAATATTTCATATAATGTAATATTCTCTATTGGCATAGTTATAGAGAGATTTGTAAAAATATTATCAACTATGTATGTGATATTCTATATAATATTTCATACATCACTATATAACATTATTAAATATTGATTGTAATATCATCACTTATTATATAATAGAGAATATTACATTGATATTGTTTCAATATTAATAGTTAACACTATCACTAAGCAATTTTAATATTTAAAAGATTGTATAAGAATTTTGTTATCTAATAGTTTTTTTTTGTTGGAAAGGAGCCAAACTATGACAATTCATTGATAATAATTGACTGAATACAATAAGGCATAGTAAGCAAAGCAGTGCAAGGAGCATAATTAGTAGCTACCTTAGCCAAAGCATGAGCACTACTATTCACTTGACGCTTCACAAAACAACTTTGAAATCGTTGTGTAGAGCTAAATGAGTTTTACAATCAGCTATGAGACAACCATATTCGTTCTTAGCGGATTTATCTTTGAGCACATTTAACACCACTTGTTGACAATCCATCTAAAAAATGACAGCATGCAAGTTGATGTCTTCAATCCAAAGTAAAGCTTGCAGCAGCCCCCACGATTCAGCCTCTGCTGGGGTCATGGTTACATGGATCCAAGACGTGTGGGGCTTCAAAAAAGCACCTGAAGCATCCCTAAGGCAGCACCCAATACTCACACAACTTGATCCTTCGATAACTGCAGCATCCACGTTGCATTTCAACCAACTTGCAGGTGGAGGGGACCAGCGAACTCGGTTTTGTGCAGCAGCAACAGCATCATTGTTGTGGTTGGTGCGGGCATGCCTCCAAGCAAGCAACAAGTTGTCCGCACGATGCAGAATTTGATCAGACTGCTCCACCACATTGTCCCACAAATGTTGGTTTCTCATTTTCCAAATGCTCCAAATATTCATGCTGAAAGTGATTATTTGATTATTAGTTAAGTGGTCACAGGCCTGGAAAACGAACTCACAGAAATTGTTTGTATGGGGCATGATTCTTTCTATTTCATTCCACAGGTGGCTCTTCCTCCAACAAGCAACACTCGTTGGACAGGTCAAGAACAGGTGCCAGCAACTTTCATTATCATTATTACAGACCACACACAAAGGGGTGCAACTAACGCCCCTGCTGCGGATAGCGAACCGTGTAGGGAGGCAATCACGACAAGCACGCCAAAGACACGTCTTAACCTTCCGAGGGACATTCAAGGACTAGATGCTAGACCAATCACCTGCAAGTTTCAATTCATTTCTGTCTGCCAAGTGGTCCATATAGACCCTATAAGCACTCTTCACGGTGTAGTCCCCATTCTTCTTATAGCGCCATAAAACACCATCCGGTTGTGATATGTTAACCAAAGGGATGGTCAAAATAGCATGTGCATCTCCTGGCTGGAAAATTTGATTAATAACCGATGCATTCCATGCTCCAGAATCATGGTCTATCAAGTCACGAACAATGTGCACATTTGTGTTAAGAGGTTTTGGAGATTGAATGTGTGGTGCATCAATAGAGCGGAGCCAAGAAGAAGGCCACACATCTATGGCAACGCCATTTCCCACTCTCCACCAGTACCCTTTATTAACCAATTCTTGAGAAGACTAGATGCTACGCCAAACGAAACTGGGGTTATTGCCAAGAGTAGCCCCAAGAAAGTCCCCGCCCGGGAAATATTTAGCTTTGAAAACCTTTGTGACCATAGCTTCCGGGTTGGTGAGAAATTTCCAACCTTGTTTTCCCAACATGGCTAAGTTAAAGCCGTGAAGATCTCTGAAACCCATACCTCCCCATTCCTTCCTCACAGATAATTTATTCCAGCACAGCCAATTGATCCCTTTCTTATCACCTTTATTAGAACCCCACCAAAAAGAGTTTATCATCCGTTGGATTTCCTCCTCCAAAGATGTGGGTATCAAAAAAGCACTCATACAATAGAAGGGTATCGCCTGACAGATGGATTTGATGAGCACTTCTCTACCTGCTTGAGACAACATCTTACTACTCCAACTGGAAATTCTTTTCCACACTCTATCCTTTATATAGTTGAAGATAGACTTCTTATTCCGCCCAATCAACAAGGGCAGCCCCAAATATTTACTGTTCTCCTCACCCTCCTGGACTCCCATAATGTCTGCAAGACTGGCCTTCTTGTCACTGCTCACATTTCTACTAAAATAAATAGCTGACTTTTGCATATTTATAGATTGTTCGGACGCATGTGCATAAGTCTGAAGAATATTATTCACGGCTATAGCTTCCCTCTCTTTTGCTCTAAAGAAAAGAAAACTATCATCTGCAAACAAAAGATGACTAATAATGGGGGCTCTTCTACAAACCTGGGTACCATGAATATCACCTCTCCTCTCAGCTTGCTTCATCAGAGCTGATAAGCCTTCTGCACATAAAATAAACAAATAAGGAGAGAGGGGGTCTCCTTGTCTGAGGCCTCTGCTAGGAATGACTGGACCCACTAGATCATCATTCATTTGAATAGAGTAACTCACTCCAGTGACACACGTCTTCATCCATCCTATCCATTTTCTATCAAACCCCATACGCTCTAAGATGGCAAAAAGATATCCCCAATCCACTCGATCATAAGCTTTAATGGTGTCTATCTTCAAAGCTGCATCCCCCTTTTGGCCATTAGTCTTGCATTTTAAATGGTGAATTATCTCAGAGGCAACCAAAACATTATCTGTAATGCATCTACCTGCCACAAAGCCAGACTGTTCTTCGAAAATACAATGGGAAAGGACTAGCTGTAAATGATTTGCAAGTACCTTAGCTAAGATCTTGTATACTACATTGAAAAGAGAGATTGGGCAGAGATATTTCATTATTGCTGGAATGTCACACTTTGGAATAAGTACTATGTTAGTTTCCCCCAAGGAGCTAGGAATAACTCCATCAGTGAGCCAATAAGTAGTCACCACCTCATTGCCACAAAGTTTCCAAAATCTCCTATAGAAGGCTGGATTTAGGCCATCAGGGCCTGGGGCTTTGTCTGGGTGCATCTGAAAAGCTGCTTGTCTGAACTCCTCCTCCTCAAAAGGTGCTAAAAGGATTGCATTTTCAGCGTCTCCAAGTTTTCGGCTAACTGCATTGAGAACTGGCCCATAATCAGCATCACCTACAAGAAAAAGATCAGAGAAATAACGTAAACTCAAGTCACAAAGGGCTTGTTGTGTTGTTGCTTGATCACCACGATCATCTTGTAACTTGACAATTCGATTTTTCTTTTTCCTTGCAGTAGTAGCTGCATGAAAAAATTTGGAATTCATATCACCATCTCTCATCCAAAAGGACTTCGTTCTTTGCCTCTAAAAGGCTTCTTCTTGAGTCAAGAGAGTTTGTAACCTCTCTCGTAGAGTAATAATCTCCCTACCCGCCTCTTTTGTCCCCACACCACGCAACAAATCAATCTTCTTCTTGCAACTATCAATGTCATCCTTATATCGCCTTCTAAGAGCTCTTCCCCACCTATCCATCTCCTCGGTACAAATTCTAAGCTTGTTTAGCAAAGATTCACCCACACCGGTGTGCCAGACCTCCTCTACTACTTCAGGTAATTTAGGCTCAATTAACCAAGTATTCTCGAACCTAAAACGTCTTCTCCTAAACACATAAGTGTGCATCTTGGTTTCCAACAAAATTGGTGAATGATCTGATCTTGAAGCCACAATGTTGTGAAGACTACAATGAAGGAAAAGATCAAGTCAAGAGGTGGTGGCCATGGCGCGGTCAAGTCTCTCCTCAATAGCATCCGGTGAATCAAGGCTCCTCCACCAAGTGAAAGCATGGCCTTGAAGCGGTATATCAACCAGTCCACAGTCCCTGGTTGCATCTCTGAATCCATTCAGAAGCCACTGGGGATGATCCGCTTCATTTCTCTTATCATCTTGAGATAAAAGGTCATTAAAGTCACCTATGATGCACCAGGGCATATTGGATTGTGTCGCCAGCATTCTCAATAAACTCCAAGAATCTCTTCTACGACCTCTATCCGGGAAGCCATAAAAGCCTGTGAGCCTCCAAGATTGGCTAGTGTCATCTGTTACTATACCATTGATGAAATTTTGTGAATAATTTTGAATTTCACAAGTGTTACCTCTACCCCATAAGAGGGCCAAACCACTATCAACTACAAAACAAGCTTCAAAACCCAACGTCCTTCGAACTTCCTCTATCTTGTTTTTCATGCAAATAGTTTCACTGAGAAAAACTATATCCGGCTTATGACTCCGGACTAGGTCTTTTAAAGGAGGAACTGCGCTCGGGTGACCCAATCCTCGACAGTTCCAGCTGAGAACAATCATTGGTCCTTGTGGGCCTGACAACAGGACCCACCCCAGATGTTACTCATCACCCTTGTCTTTCTTCTCTCCTCCTTCGATATCTGTGTTCATGGACTGCACCTCTTCTATTACTATATGCCCCTCCCCCTTTTTACGTTGTTTGCCAATCAAAGCATCCTCCACGTCAGTATCTTCTAAATCAAAGGCATGATTTGACTTAAAAATCATAATAGGCATATCTGCATGATTGTTTGGTGCGCGTGATCCGCTACTACCAGTCCCCATATCACGTTGCATATTTGTTGGACCCTAAAGAGGTAATTGCATTAAGTGGTTGCCATAATGGTTGCGTGAATCCCGCGCTACTGATGTGACATTGTCTCCATGGACTGGGCTAGGGTTTTGTGCCTCAGGTACTGCGTTGCCCTCCTCCCTTAGCCATCGACAGCCACCACCACTTCCTCCTGGCTTCCTGTGTTCGACTTTCAGCTCAGGCCCCCACCCCCTCTCGCCATGATCCTCCTCCATCAAGAATAACTTCTCACATGTATTATCTCCATGCCCTAGCATGCCGCATAGATAACAAAAGATTGTCAATCTTTCATATTTGAATTTCACGGCCTTTACATCACCGTCATCCCTCTTTATTTTCTTTCCTTTCTTTAATGGCTTTCTAACATCAACTCTGACCTGAATGCGCATGAAAGTACGCCAAAAATCAGAACTATTCTTTGGACCATAGTCAATGAACTCACCAATAAAATTTCCCAAGCCTTTCCCCACTTCCATCAATAATAAAATAAATTTATCAATGCAATAAAATTTAATAATAATATCTAAATAGAGTAATAAAGTGAAAAAATTGATGAAAGGTAAATGAAAGGTTGTAACTTATGAATAAAAATAATTTTGAATTTAATGTTAAAACTCAAGCTTCCTTTACATGTGTTTATAGAAGATGATAATATAAATTGAGCACCCATGCTATGTTATGAAAGTACTAAACAAATTCCTTATAAAAAAGGTACTAAACAAATTGAATAAAAATTATTCAAATATTAATAAGTTTTTCTAATACTAAATGTTAGTTGTATGAAAACAGGTGATCAGATTAAATTGATTTAAATGTAACATAAATTATATCCTACTTATTGTCTGTGATTTGTAACTTAGTGAGAAGTACTCAACGTGATTTGAGTTATAAGAAAATATATTTTTATTTTAAAGTTATGTCCATTTTTACAAATAATTCACAAAAAAAAGTTTGAATTCAATTAACAATATGCATTGACGGTGTAAACAAATTTTACACAAACGTTTAATCATATTTCACTGTGGTGTCATATTATTTTCTACAAATATCTATATGGTTAGACATATGTGCATAGTAATTACATTCATCTCAATGTCCTATTATAACCGGGTATGGCTAGAGGTAATTGAGTCTTATATTTGTGTAGACATTTTGTCCTTTAGTACTTGAATGAAATGTCCATTATTTTTTGTCAAAAAATTACATTAAAATAATTTCCCATTACAAAAACTAAAATATAACATTATAAATTATCTAAAAGTTGTCGTTATTTGGAATGAATCTGTCACAATCCCACTGAAAGATTATAATGGGAAAATGTTAAACAAATAAATTTTCACTTGAACTTTAGGATTGATAAAACATTAAATAATAGTAAATTTATAATCATTTTCCTCTAATATCTTGAATTTTTATCTAGTGTGTTTGTTTCAAGTTATATAATATTATCTCGGGAATATGAGTTTGGGAATGCAACATTACATGTTTATTTCAAGTTTTTTAAAATTATTATTGGGTATGTTGTATTCACATGAATGTTATATAGCCGTACTTTTCCCATTTATTATTCCCATATCAAAGAGTTGGAATCTTACATTTCCTTGAGAATATTTTCTTTTTTTGGTGCAGTACACATTTCCTTGAGAATATGACAACTAACTATAACTTCTCACTCTCATATTATTTTACCACATTTGTTTTTATTTTTGAATTTTTAAATAAAGACACGAACCCTTGATAACCCTAGCAAAATTTTGTTGTCTTTGAAATCATAAATAATTAAGTTAGAGAGATGGCTTGAGAAAATACATAATCGCACACTTATACGAATGCACCAAACCCCTTGAAATGAAAAAATGTTTGTGTTGCACCTAAATTTTGTAAGAAAAATATATCCATAAATATATTAAAAATAGATTTTAGCAACTATACATAGATAGTATAAATTAGTTTTATATAGACATTTAACTATATTTTATCAAACAAATTTAATTGAATGAATTTAATATATATGTACCGTCAGTATAAAATTATTTTATACATGCAACTAATGATGTGTTGCCATATCATTTAATGAGTATGACAAATCATGTGTTTTTAAACTCATTCAATGATGTGGTATCACCTCATGGGTTGCATGTGTAAAATAATTTTACACTGACGATGCATAGAAATTAAACTCTAATTGAATATAATAAAGAAAGAGCTTAATATCTATATACACTCACAGTGTAAATAAGTACTCCCTCCGGAACAATTTATAAGGCAAAAAGTCATTTCCAGATTCGTTAAAAAGTGTATGTATCTGGTTTAATTTTTGGACCAGATACATACATTTTTTAACAAATCTGAAAATGACTTTTTGTCTTATAAATAGTTCCAGAGGGAGTATATATTACATGGATGTACAATTATATTTAACCATCTTATCACAATATAAACATATTTTAATAGAGGTGGCTACGTGTCCAAGTCCGACCAACCCAATTATTATTTATCAATCCAATGTAAAAAAAATTCGATTAAAATCATTGGTTTGGTGTCGTTTATCTCTTTAAACTTGATGTATTTGGTTTGGGTCTCGGTTAGGGAAAAATAAAACCCGATGGATCCTGAACCAACCCAAATGTTTTGAGTAATTTTACTTTTTATTATGAGTTTAAGGGAAATAGATTTTCTATGAAGTTATATCAATAATTTTTTTTGAAAGGGATAACAATGAAAATTTGACAATTGTGAAGATCACAATTATAATTCTATGTTGTGTACTTGTATACTCATGAGACAACAATAATTATACTATTGTATAATTTTATTTTTAGCGCTGTAAATTGTTATTTCATAACTTTTAAATATGTTGTGGAATGTTTTCTTTTATTATTCTATTTCAATTTTTATAATCTATTTTTCCTTTTTTATCATTTTAATTTCTATTTTTTATTAGTATTGAAAATTAAGATTGTGATGGAGTTGATTCGGTTCGGTCAATGACTCATTTTTTTAATAATATGAACCAAACCAAATCATTCAAATTTAAATGGGTTGGACTCTAACTTTCCTCTAATCTGAACTAACCCAACCCGTGATCATCCCTAGGTTTTAAGAAGTGATATTATGATGTGACAAGATTGTGAAATATAATTAGACTCTGTGTAAAACTTATTTACAATGTCATTACATAATTACTAAACTCTAATTATGATATAATTAAAAAGTATCCATCTATGATTATTGAAGAATAAAATATTTAATGTCCTTAAGTTTTCAATATCAATGACTTAATTTTTATTTAATATTCACCCTTATATATTAAATTTGAGTCTTCATTAATTATTGAATCTCATAAATCATATCATTTTCTTATTCTCAAAAACTCATAACATCTCCATACAGTATGCAAAAAAAAAAAAAAATTGAGAGTGATTCAAACAGTTCTTAAAAGCATGGTCTATTTTGATGTTGTCAGTGTGTAACAAATGATAATGTTTCATGAAGTGTTGTGGTAGGTAACATACAACAACACTTCCTCAAGGATGTGTTGACATGTTTGTTTATGCGAGTGCTTCCTTTTTCTATGCCACCACATCCTCAAGGCAATGCCGTTGTAGGTTATTTTTTTTTATAAGTTTTATTGTTTGTGACATTTCATCTTGCATTCTTCAGTGATTTGAAACGACCAGAAAAGACCAATTCAATAGTCATTCAAAACTCGGTATATAATCAATATCGCATTCAAAACTAATAAAATACAAATCCAATCTAAACAAACTTAGATAATAGTTGAATATCCAATAATTATATTTCATTACATGGTATGTCGTGATTACAAGGTTTTACATAGATATCATATGGAGAACATCCTTAAGATACAATTACGCTCTGATTCGATTCTCCAGTAGGCTTGAGGGTAGATCTGGCCTATCTTGGATAGTCCAGAAAGTGGCTCCTCTGGTCTAGCCTGAATGAGTATGATGGGGTGAGTACTTGCAAAGGCACTCCAATGCTAAAGTAAGTATGTGTTTAGTCTTGGCTAAAAGAATGGAACATAAAGCATACTCATCATATTGTTTTTTCCCTTTATATGGAGAGGGGTGTCTACTCTTCACTTTGAGTGGTATAGCCTTTACTAAGGGGACAATGTCTCTTAAAGATGTTGACCAAATAGCTATTTCCCCTTACTAGTGGGATGGTTAAGTTGCATGTTGATAATATAATTTCAGTGAAACGATGAGATGTATGATAATAGGCTTGACTAGTAGCATGATTCGTAGTATCTAACCTAAGATAAGTTGAATAGTTAAAGAAATACTCGAGAGTCGTATTGGTCCCCCGTAATGGTGATGTGAGATTGAGATATTAGTTTCATGGGCGAGAATATGGTCTATTAATCGAGGGGGTGCATAGACATTGCATATTCATTGATCCTATCAGATGAACGTATGGATCAATGGATCATACGAAGTTAATGTACTTGAGTGTGAGTATTGAATTCAAGTGGTGAGAGGTTTTGATGGACTTATGGAGACATTGCTAGGTCTGACACACGTCACCACTCACCGATGACTAGTGGGTAGCTCCCAACTGCGTCGTGAATAAGGCTATGTGATCTCGACCAAGTTTCATATTCGAGGTGTGTGATTCTGATACGACCGAGTTTCATATTCGAGGTGTGTCATGCACTCTTATTGGTATTTGCAAACAGAATAAGTTACCTGAACAATTAACTTGCACCTTAGCATCGACAAGGTGTACCTTGGCACCGACAAAATGTAGAGTACCTTGGCTTTGGCAAAGCGAAAGACTTAGAGACTGGCCAACATTCATGTAGATAGTTTCACATGTAGAACATACCTAATATATATAGGTGTTAATTCTTTTGGCTTTGGATGTATTTTGAGCATTTTCTGAAAACCAGACCAAACTAACTGGTTTGATCGGTATAACCGAGAATCGACCTGCCATCTAAATGAATCCCACAATTGATGATGCAAGGAACTAGCCAGAAACCAGATGAATCGATCGTAAATTGGTGCAACCGGTGAAAACCAGTGGTTTTGCAGTACAAAGATAGACTGCTTTTTTCTTAATAGAGTAGTGTGTGGGCCACAGATTATGAACAAAATTTGATTTATTTTAGGACTTAATTTCTTCTTTGGAATTGGATAAAGACCACGTGAAACTCTATTGAAAAAAAAAAAAACAAATATTAATGATTGTTTATGATCTTTTGAGAGGGACATCTTACCATAAAAAAGGTGGTGTCGAATGATTTTTGGATTTTTGCATGAAAAAGAGCTTGAAAAGGGTCCACCATTCCTTTTTAAAAATATTCGTACACATTTTTTTTTTATTATTGAATTGAATAAAAATAATTTTTAACATTAATGAGATATCATACTTTACTCCATTAATTTTATGGGGCTGTTGGGCCTAACTTCAGTATCATAAATTTAATATTAAATATTATTTAATATGTTATAATAAATTTTAAAGTTATTATTTGATTATTGACAGTTGAACCATAATCAGGTCATTGGATCTTAAACCAGTATATTCACAAGTTCAATGACTAGTTAAATTTTAAAACTATTGATTTTGATCACTTTGGTGGGGACCATTTTTATGCATATATTTCTACACTTTCATATTTCCCACTACTCTGATAGTGATTATGTAAGTACAATGTATGTATTAATATTGTTCCGACCTCAAGTCCGCATTATCGTTTTCTGAGGTATTGTCCACTTTGGTACATGTAATGTGCGCCGTAATTTTGTCGCCAAAAGCGCGCCGATTGGGTTAAGGCATGTGGGTGTTTATAAACTCGATTGGCCTCGATTCCCAAGCGATGTGGGACTTTTGGTGTATCCAAACAAGAGCCCCCTCAAGGCCAGCGAGTTTATAAACACCCACATGCCTTAACCCACCGAGGCGCGCTTTGGCGACAAAAACGGCGGCCCACATTACATGTGGCAAAGTGACAATACCCTGAAAATGATGACTTGACTCAGGCGAACATTGGCGCTGAAGGAGGGCTTTGCCACGCACGGTGACGGCCCTTTAGCCCTTGGCCTCGACCGGGGCCTCTTGTTTGATACACTAAAAAGTACCACATTGCTTGGGAATCAAGGCCAGCGGGAGTTTATAAACACCACATGCCTTAACCCACCGAGGCGCCTTTTAAGGACAAAACCGAGGCCCACATTACATGTGGCCCAAAGTGGACAATACCTGAAACGAGCGATGATGCGGACTTGAGGTCGGAACATTGGCGCTAGAAGGAGGGCCTAAGCCACGCCACGGTGGACCTCGCCTGGCCTTTGGGGGCTCTGCTTCGGATACACCAAAAAGTCCCACATTGCTTGGGAATCAAGGCCAACGGGAGTTTATAAACACCCACATGCCTTAAGCCACCGAGGCGCCTTTTAAGGACAAAACCATGAGGGCCCACATTACATGTGGCCTAAAATGGACAATACCTCGGAAAACGATGATGCGGACTTGAGGTCGGAACAAATATTATGCATGTTTCAGTATCCTTGTATACTGTCAAAAAGTTTTAAATTCACATGTTTTTCGCAATGTATATATATGTTGTTATTATTATTATTATTATTATTATTATTATTATTATTATTAATCGTGATTAAGTCTTACTAAGTATGTTTAGGTTCCTAGTACCCTAAAGGGGTGTCTTAGCAGACATGTCAACTACCAACATTACGGATTGTAGTGATGCATATTAATTCATCACTACAAAGGTAATTGAATGGTTACTTAATATTGTTAAGTTGTGGCTATTCAAACATTAAAACCTCAATTTGTAATTTGTAATTTATAATTTTAAGTGTTTCCTATATGATATGTTCTGTTGAATTAGGCTCAAGAATTTGGAAAAGAGAATGAAATTGGTGTCGTCATTGTGAGGTCAGACGCAGATACAAATGTAGAGGAAAAAAGACAATTGTATTTATTAGTTGTGAGAGGAAAGTATAGAGCATGTAAGAATGTATTTTCTTCCAAGGTGACTAGTACTAGAAAATGTGGGTGTCCCTTCAAAGTAGAGGAAAATCTTTATCAAATGGTGAAGGATGGTTCCCTAATGATGTGTGTTGATTTTACAACCATGAGTTAACGAAAACATTGATGTGTCATCCATGTGTTGGTCAGTTAAGTTCAAAAGAGACGTCTTTAGTTGGTGATATGAAAAAGAACATGCACTACAACATTTTGGACCTACGGCAACGCCTAAATTTGCAACGCCTAAAAAACCGTTCTCTTAGATTATAATAGGCAACGGTTTTGTGAATCCGTTGGTATGTTAACCAAACTTTTATAATTTTTATATGCAACGGTCAAAAACCGTTCTCAAAAGATTAACGGCAACAGTTTTTTTCAAAACTTTTTCCCAATATTTTTAAACCGTTCTCTATTAATTTTTATTTATTAACAAAAAAAAAAAAAAAAAGGGACGTTCGGTATTTTCGTCTAGGCGCTAAATTGTTTTTCTTCACCCGCCTGTTTCTTCACCCCATTTTTCTCACCACCTTTTTCATTTTTCTTTTTCCCTCTCTTTCTCTCTCGATCGATCTGTTCCTTCCCTTTTTCAATTTCAAATTTTTCAAACGAAAATTGAAACCCACCCACAGCTTCTTCTCTCTCACTCTCATCTTTCCATTTCTCACAAACAGAGAGCAGCAAAAAAAAAAAAAAAACTCGTGCATCTCGCTCTCTCATCTGATCTCCCTCGTCTTCTCGATCTCCCTCCGTCTTCTACCTCCTCCTTCGCCCTTTGGTCTTTCTTCTCTCCATCACCAACACCTTTTTTTTTCCCTCTAAAAAGATGATCGCCGACATCAGAATCAGCGCCGACCGCTTCCTTGATGCTCTGTTCATCACCACCTTACAGCCTCAGCACTCTCTCCAAAGACCGGCGTTCAAGGAGTCTCGTCGTTTAAGTACTCTTCTTGCCGGAAATCCCTCCGATATTCTCCTTGCCACGCAAATCCAATCCCATCGTCCCTGGTATTTATCTTTTTCTTTTCCTAATTTCATTTATTTTTTGTTTCAACTGTCAATCTTCATTTAATTTGTGTTTTATTTATTATTTATTTTGGATTGTGAATTTTAGGGTTAAGTTATTTGAACACTAGATTTGGGTTTAACAGGAGGAGAGCAGTGAGCATGGATGGTTCTAATAGATTTTTTGGAATTGATCTCTCTGGAAATCCAAAAGTTGGTGAATGGTATATCAATTTGATCTACTACTCAAGTGAATTATATTTATTGCATTTTAAACTTTGAAAATTGATGCTTATGCCCAAAATTGCTTGTTAAATTTTGTAGGACTACATATGTGCCAGCACTGAAATTCGCACGAGAACAAGGTCTTTATGTAACACTTCACTGTGGAGAGGTGGGTTTAATCTTTAGATCTTAGGATCTTACCTGTTACTTTTGAGTTTCCCTGACTTGTTTATTCTTCTGTCCTAGTGCGTTTAGGTACCTAATCCGAAGGAGATACACAATATGCTTGATTTTCATCCCCATAGGATTGGACATGCTTGTTGGTTTGAGGATGAACACTGGAGAAAGCTCAAGTCTTGTAAAATTCCGGTTAGACTTTTGCAAGTCCTTTCATTAATTGAAGTAAGGTATTGGAAGTAAATCATAACTTGTGTGGGAACGTAAAAAGGAGATTCGAATATGAATTTTCTTAAGTTCCTCATAGATAATCAGTAAAATTAAAGGTTATGCATACTCTTGAAATCTTTTCTGTTAAAAATTTGAAGTCTAAATTGATCTGGAAATGGAATGAATGAAACCCCATAATTGATTTTTTTATACCAATCAACCCTTTAGGGATTCTGATCATTGCTAAGCTTGAATGCTCTATTCTGCCTCCTGGTGTTACTCCTGTGGGTGCTACCGGCACTTCTGCATCTTCTGCTTCCAGTCATCAGCTAAGGGGAACAATTGGTTTGCAGACAGAAGTAATTTCAGCGAATGCTAGTATGCTCGCTGCAGCATTACTGGTCCACTGACATGTATTAGCTCATTGCTATGGTTTGAAAATACAATTCATGTTCCTTACATTTGTGGTTCTTATGATTGTAGATGACAAGAAGAAAGTAAATGCTGTTGTCGCACAGAATGAGGATGCTGCTAGTGATCAATTAGATGCTTGGACTGCCCACAAGACTGAAGCAGGAATTGTATACTATTACAATGCCGTGACAAGGGAATCAACCTATGATAAACCTGCTGGCTTTAAAGGGGAGGTACTGATACTGACTATCTACACTCATAGTAGATCTTATACCATATTGTGTCATGCATCACTAGACATATAATACTTAAATAATATAAAATTTTCTAATATCATAAAGGCAATATTCTTTAATATGGTTTATGTTATTAGTATATAATGTTTGAACATTTTAAATAATGGATATTGGATACCATACCAGATAGAAAATCTTAAAAAAACTAGATATTTGTAGACTAAATCATAATCATAATGGCACAACCATATTAACTAATTTTGGATGCCTACTCTTACTAAGCAAAACCGTCTATTATCATAAATGTTATAATTTATGATCACTTTATTTTTTAATACAAGTTATTGATATTATGCATGTTTATGCAGCCTCACCAAGTTTCTGTGCAGCCGACTCCGGTTTCAGTGTAAGTACATTGCTTGTCTCCTGGTGGAAAAAACTTTCCTATTGTACTAGTTATTTGTTTATTTCTCTTTTCTACTGTTGACCTTGTTTCCATGTGGCCTATAAAATTGTCCTTAATTCTGTATCTTTAATAAAACAATTATAATTCAACAGTTTAGATGTGTCATTGACCCTTTGTAGGTGATGGTGTTGTCAAAAACTTTGTTGCAAACTGAAGAAAGAGGATCATGGCATGCTAGTAAAATGTAAATCTTAATTTTTATTGGCATTGAGGTATATATTTGGGAGTTCAGAGGGAAAGGGCAATCATAGGAAAATAAGTAAAAAAAGGGGACAAATAATGAATTTTCTCTCTTCCTTTGGATGTTTAAAATGAATAAAGGGAATGAAATTGAGGGTTAAACAGTGCAATATGGATATTGCAGAACAATTTTATGTATCATCTTTTGTTAATACGTGACATACTGTTATTTGGTTAGTTGTTCGGTCTGAAATGTATGTGTTAGTTAGAAACAATGATTTATAATCTTACCTTCTTATCTTTTGTCATGCTTTCTTGTTATAGGGTAGATCTGCCTGGTACTGATTGGCAATTGGTCTCTGCTAGTGATGGGAAAAAATATTACTATAACAATCGAACCAAGGTATGATTCATATATTCATCACTCAACTTTATGATCTCAGTCATTTTTCTATTTCCCCTGCCATTTTCCTTGGGTACTTGTCTCTCTGGAATGTATTGCTAATTTCTGACATAACATCATCTGTTTGTCTTGTTATTCTTTGCTTTATTACTGCTGCTACTGATTATGCCTTTTACAAGTGTTATCTACGTCAGTGTGACACTTTCTTTTCCTTGCTTCTCGCTGCTACTTCATATTATTATCGTTTACCTCTGTTAGCAGGTGCAATATACTAATACTATTGGAATACAATGATAAGAAGAGGGATAAAATTACTTTTCCGCATGAGATTAGATGGGGAGGTCTATAGGTGAGAAAAATCTAGGAACTTATAGAACAGGGTTTGAACATCTCTAATTGAAGGATAACTTGAGAAAGAAAGGGAAAGAAACAGGAAAACAAGAATTAAGCATTCTTTTCCTGCTAGATGGCATTGTATACATGGATCAAATGATATCACTAAAATCTTTAATAAACAAAATGTTTATAAATTCATTTTGAGTATGGTCTTTTTTTTTTTTTTTAATGTTTGATCATAAAAAAAGGGGAAAAATAGGAAAGTAAAAGTTATTTTATTTCATTTGGTTGAAGCAGTGTGCTAAAATTGTGAAGATTGCTTTTTGCCACTGCACATGATTCAGTGTTGGATAGATTTTCTTAGCTTCACTATGGTATTATGTTAGTGGTGTTTCATAGTGTATGGGGAATTTGCATGTGGGTTATTTGACGTTTCGAGAGAAAACCATTCTCGGGCTTCCAATTAATAGCTTAAGCTTTGAAGAGAGATGGTCTGCACATGGCCAAAATATTAGGATTATGATCCTGGCTGTCCCAGTTTCTTACAAGGAATTGTTGCATAGGATTGTGAGGGGGGTGAAACATGCGAAACCTGAAATCATAACACAAATCATAGCATCTTACTCAAATTTTTTGGTACATGTATATACTCTTGACTTTTATTTTATGATAGTAATATGTTATTTTGGTAAAAGAATGATGAGATGATTAATGAAATTTCTTGTCACTACTTGGTTGATGTTAGTGATTATATTGTTATTTTAATAAGTGATTATAGTATTATTTTAATTTTGTAGGAACCCGATGACGATATGGATGATGGTCATTTGCTTGATGATTTGGAGGTAGAAGAAGATGAAGACTTGTCTTCATGATTGACTAGTTTGATGATTGACTAGTATTATGTAGTTTTATTTTGGATTATGAACAATGTTTTTTGGTACATATAATTAGGAATGTGATGATTGACTAGTGTTATGTAGTTTCATTTTGGATTATGAACATTGTTTTTTGTACATGTATATAATTAGTAATGTAAATTTTTTGGTACATGTATATACTCTTGTCTTTTATTTTATGATAGTAATATGTTATTTTGGTAAAAGAATGATGAGATGATTAATGAAATTTTTTATCATTACTTAGTTGATGTTAGTGATTATATTGTTATTTTAAGAAGTATTCTTGTTAAAATCATGCAAAAGAGGATACGACGCATCCCGTGCGTAAGCATGGGTATTTTGCTAGTCTAAGTTTTATACCATAATAATACAATTTTGATTAATAGCAATCGATAATGAGTATCTTTTTCTTTATTTGATAGATAAAAAACCATTTTATAAAAAACCGTTCACTTTAAATCTATTTTTTATATTTTTTTTATTTTTATTACCTTTGGCAACGGTTTTGAAGTGTTGTATATGTTGGCAAAAACCGTTCTCTATATTGTGAAAAACTGTTCTCTAATTTTGTTGGACAAAAACCGTTCTCTATATACTATACAAAAACCGTTCTCTATATCACAAAAACCGTTCTCTATTTTCGCATGAAAACCGTTGTCGAAAGCAAACAAAATAGACAACGGTTTTATTGTGTAAAAACCGTTTTCTTTTGGCATCTAAAGAGAACGGTTTTTATTTGTTGCCATTGACTGCAACAGTGTAAAACCATTGTCCTAGAAAAAACAAAAAAATCGTTGTCTATTACCTACCAAAGGCTACGGTTTTATATTTCTGTTGCCTTTGTTCAAAAAAACCGTTGTCTATAGAATAGGCAACGCCTGAGAATACCACGGTTGAAAAACTGTTGCCTTAGGAAAAGGAAAGGTTTTTTCGCCTAAGACAACGGTTTTCACGCGTTGCCGTAGGCAAAAAATGTTGTAGTGATGGTAAAGTCGAGAAGCATATTATTAACACTGAAATATCATAATGCAGTTAGCTTCACTATTATCAAGCATATTTATAATGAGCAGCTAACATATCGATTCTCTCATAAAGGTCGAAGAACAAAAATGCAACATGATCAGCATGAGTACTGGCATAAAAGGGTCGGCAATTATGATGTTTGTGATAGATATATTATGGACACATTTAGATGCCACAACTATGTTGATGTGCAAGTTGATGAGAATTGTGGTTATTGTGTTACTGTGGCCTTACTTGGCAAAAGCAATGAATCTTGGGCTATAATTCGTCACGATTTGATTAGACAACTTGGACAGTGGCATGATGAATATGTCAACCTCTTTGGAAGTTATGAACGAGTAGCTAAGGCAGTTTATGTATGTGGAGAACTATGCATCTTTTGATAAGCAGATGACCACCAGATATGAGCTATTTAATATCGTCTAGATATCACGTGGTCTTGGTCTCCTTATCCTTACAAGAAAGATTAATATTTTTCCCTCTTAGGGGTTGACCATCATTGTCTTAGTCAAATCACAGTGTTATCAACATTGGATTTGTGCATGACAACCACCTTATAAATGTATAATATGATTGACTTTGTATTTGACTAATTTACATGCCTTTTTGAAGGCTGGATCCACTACTGGAAAAACTTAAAATAGCGACGGAAATATAGGGAAAAATAATAAAATGACAATATCCGAAGAAATGGAATTAAAATACAGGGAATTAAATAAAACACTAGAAGAAATCAATAGAAATATGTTCTTATTGTTAGAAAAAATTAATAAAATTGTAAATTATACTTTAAATAATTTCCAAAATGGTAGAAATACTATAAATAATATACAGGATACATTAGAAAATATAAATATTGATGATAATCGAGACATTAATAGAATTAGAGAGGTTCTTCAGCAATTAGAAAATCTTTTAGAAAAAGAAGAAAATAGTAGATATATAACTATACGGGATTTAGAGGAATTTCTTGGTGATAGAAAATTAGTAAAGAAAGAGAGCGGAACTTTAGTTTATCCACCATGATTATGGAAGAATTAGTTAGAGAATATCAAGAGGATATAAAAAATGCAACAGAAATAGAAGAAATAAGTAGACTTATGAATGAATTAAAAATATTAAAGGATGAGATTAGTAGCACAAAAATATATAAAATAAATAATGATCAGGAAGAGGAAAATGATTTAGAAGAAGTCATCTTAGGATATGAAGATGAGGATGAAGAACATATAAGAGTAGATATGAAAGAAGAAAGTAGTAACTAAGGAGATAGTAAACAACCAAATTACCAAAGAAAAAGGACTTGGGGTACCTTTTTCAATGATCCGAATTACTGGAAATCTTATGATGAACCATATATGGGTAGACGTGGATATTATAGAAATAAAGGAAAATGGGAAAAGTACCCATCAGATTATAAGCCAAAGGTAGAAACACTTAGGTATAGAAATATTTTAAACCTAGACTGTGCTATAAATAAGGAAGAATTAATAAATGAATGGACAAATGAAATAAGTCTGATTCTCCAAACAGATGAATATTTAAAAACTATAGATTTTGATGTAGTACTAAATTTAGTCTTATATAAGATATCAGGAAATGTACAAAAAATGTTAAATAGTGTTGGAGCATTTGAGTGGCAGCGTATAATGAGTGGTGTCAAGAAAAATACTGATATAATACAAAAAATTACTAAAATAATATATAAAGAATTTGTTGGTTTTGATAATGAATATAGACAAGCAGAATTAGATAGAACAAGGCATGGGAATGCATTGCTACATCTAGATAATATGAATATATGTAATATGTGTTACTTTGAAGAATTTACTTGTGAATTCCAGAAATATTATTATCAATTGGATAAACAGTCTAAGGAGATATATAAGAATACATTTATCAATAAGTTACCATTCCCGATAAATGAGAAAGTTAAAGAATTATGGCAACAAAGGAGAATTGAAGTTGCAGATACCTTAGGAGGAATTATTTCGACTGTTTATGAATTATTAGCTAGTGAATGCCAGCAAAAGCAAATTAGGAAGTCTATTAGACATAACAAAGGAATTTGTTGTAAGAACCCAAATATAGACCTTCCAAACCAATGGGGATGTAATGATTCTAGGAAACCATATAGAAAAAAGAAATTTTTCAAGAAGGGAAAGAAATATAAATTTAGGAGATCTTATCCTAGAAAAGAATCATATAGGAAAAACAGATACTTTAAGAGGAGAAACCCAAATAAGATCCGTAGGAAATATTGCCCTGAAGGAAAAAAGAAGTGTACATGTTGGTTATGTAAGGAAGAATGACATTATGCAAATGAATGTCTCAAAAAAGGTAAGAAAGAAGAAAAGGTTAAGTTAATTAATTTAGCTCTTAAAAATAATTATGAACCAGTAGAAGAAGAATTTAGCTCAGGTGAAGAAATATACGAGCATAGTACGGAATCTAGTGATAATGGAGCAACTTCAGAAAGTGAATCTGAATAGCATATATATTAGAATAGAAATAGAAATAAATAGGATTAGGTATGCTACGGAAGCCTATATAGATAGTGGAGCAAGTATTTGTTTAGCAACAAAATATTTGTTTCCTAAAGATAAATGGATTGATTTAGATAATCCTTTGAAGGTTTAGATTGCTGATGGTTCTACTAAGGTAATTAGCAAGGTTGTTAGAAAAACTATAGTATATATAGAAAATTATATATTTGTTATACCTACTATATATCAACAAGAATCAGGTTTAGATCTAATATTAGGAAATAATTTCTTACGATTATATGCACCCTTTTGTCAATATAAGAGATTTATTCAAATAAAGACACCCTATATAGCAGGAAAGCAAAAAAGAAATCTTATATCAATTCCTATAATTCATGAATCCAAAAATAAAGCTACAAAATATAAATCAGAGTTTCACGCGCAAAAACGTGGTGATATATATAATAAAATGACAAAAATTTTAGAGCTTTTTGAGAATAAAATATATGTATTAGGCAAAAAAGAATTTCCAATTCCCCAGGAAATAGAAGAACTTTTAGATAAAGTATGTAGTGATGAGAATCCGTTTGATCCTAAAATCAATAATAAAAACCAGGAGTTAATTTCTCTTAGGTTAAAAGATCCTAGCAAGGAAATTAAGTGTAAGCCTATGTTTTATACTAAACAAGATAGAGATGAATTTGAGGAATATATAAAGAAATGGTTAGATTTAGGATTAATTCGACCATAAAAAAGTAAGCATTCTGCACCAGCCTTTTATGTAGATAATCATAATGAGCAGAAAAGAGGTAAGAGAAGAATGGTGATCAATTATAAAGCTATCAATAAAGCTTTGGAAGGTGATGCATATTTCATTCCTAGAAAGGATCATATAATTGAATTAGTTCGTGGAAATAAATTATTTAGTAGTCTTGATTGTAAATCTGGTTTCTATCAATTAAGACTTGATGATGATAGTAAACCCTTAACAGCATTTAGTTGTCCTCATGGACAATATGAATGGAATGTATTACCAATGGGTTTAAAGCAAGCACCAGGTATTTTCCAACGTAGAATGGACAATGTATTAAGAGATTTTAAAGACTTCTGTGTTATTTATATTGATGACATTCTTATTTTTACTGATAAGGATGATTTATTGGATCATTTTAAATATGTTAAGAAAGTTTTAGAAAGATGTTTAGAACAAGGAGTTATCCTAAGGAGGAAAAAAACGGTTCGTGGACAAGAAAGAATAGATTATCTTGGTCTTGAAATAGATGGAGGAAATATTGTTATGCAGAAACATGTCTTAACAAAATTACATGAATTGCCTTCTGAAATAAAGAATGTTAAGGAATTACAAAGGTTTCTTGGATTATTAACATATATTTCAAATGAAGGATTTATTAAAGATCTTGCAGAAGAAAGAAGACTTTTGCAGCTTAAACTCCAGAAAGACGCAGAGTGGAAATGGACAGAGGAAGACACTGCAATAGTTGAAAGACTAAAGCAGTTGTGCAAAAATCTGCCCGAATTATACCACCCTCGTGAAGAGGATTATATAATTATCGAGACTGATGCGTCCGATATAACTTGGGGAGGCTGTATGAAAGCCAAACCAGTAAATAAACCAAAAACAGAGTTACTCTGTCAGGCTCATTTCATGATCATGAGCTAAATTATCCAATTCATGAAAAGGAAACCTTAGCATTAATAAGAATGCTAAGAAAGCATCAGATATACCTAATGCACCAAGAATTCTTGGTAAGAACTGACTCTACTTATGTTGCAGGATTCAAAAATTTAAACATTAAGGAAAGCCACAAGCAAAGAAGACTTATCAGATGGCAGATAGAGCTAAATCACTACGATTATAAAGTAGTCCATATTGCAGGAAATAAGAACGTGCTAGCAGACATTCTAAGCAGAGAATGGAATGTGAGCAGCTGAAAAAAGAAAAAGCAATAAAGCAGGCCCAAATAAAGCAGAAAGAAAAGGAGCTGGAATTATTAAAAGCAGATCTCAAATTACTCAGCCTTCAACTTGGAGAAGAAGAAGAAGAAGAGCCTCAAGAAGTACAGCCAAAGAAATATTGGGTTGTGTTCAATGGCCCAATGCCGGGAATTTATGATGCATGGCATAAAGCAGCCGTTCATATAAATGGAATCCCTAATGTACTTCAAGAATCATTCAAGACATATGAAGAAGCAAAGGCCAACTTGGATGAATTTAACAAAAGGGAAGCCCTAAAACAAAAAAGCCAGAAAAATATTGGTTTTCGACCAAATTCAAGTTTTCTTGGACCAGTACCAGCCGGACCAGTAGATACCAAACCTAAAACAGGTTTAATGAAGGATGCCAGAACTTTTATTCCGAATAAGCAGAGCCTCAATTCACTTCCAATTATAACAAGGGAGGAACACGAAGCAATGGTTCGCTTCTCTCAGGAAAATTTCAACAAGTCTATCTCTGAATTATTCAATTGGAACGAGGAAACAAAGATATATAACTTCTACGTTCTGAACAGAGGAAAATATGGAGTAAAAGCAGTAATTACCCCGGGATGCCCAGCCATTAGAGTGTTCAATTATTTCCAGTTCGGATTAATTGAATGCATTTATCTATCTAATGATCTTCAAGAATTACAGTTTTTCCCAACAGGAATTAAAGAAGCCGTGAAGTTCTACAAACAAACAGTTGCTCGAGATCGGCCAATATTTATGAAGATGTATTCAAGTTATCCAGAGTTCGAATCAATGCAGGTCGCCAAGCATTTTATCAGCATGGGAATTTGCAATGGTACATTCTCATACATGGCTAAGCCGCCAGAAATACCATACAATGAGGAAGAATATACAACAATTATCGCAAATCAGCTATCCTATATATTTGAGCAGACCCAAAAGGTTCGTGGAGATACACCTCTGAAGGTTAATTACAAGGGACCCAGCACAATAATCACATCCAAAATTAGGCGCCCGATTAAGAAATAAGAGTTTGACAGAATAATAAATTTTGAAGCCCCATTTTTGACTCTATTGGGACCAAATATCAAATATTCGCCAGTTGTCAAAAAGAAGCTGTGTGAAATTATCAAAGTTTATCAGGATCACGCCTGCGAATTATGCTATAATGAAAAAGAAAAAATAAAGCCAGAAGAAGACAAAATTGAAGATAAGCCAGAATCTTCAAGAGTTGCTGACCAAGCCTTCTCAGAAGGATCATGTGAAGCAATTGTAGAAGAATGATGTAAGATAACGTAAATAGCCCACGTGTATAGTAGGATTGGTATGTGTAGTAATAGTTACGTGTTGTAAAAAACTTGCTACATGAATAGTAGCATGGTAGTTATTAGGAGTAGATATTAAAGTTGTAGATAAGTCTAAAATCTATGGAAAAATAAATGTGGCTAAGATAGGTGTGGCATAAAAGAACAAAAAGCCATTAAATGTAAAATGCCACGTTAGGGAAAAGATAACTATCTGGATGATATGTAGTAGTTTCTAGTGTCCCTAGCCAGTAGTTGGTTTTGTAAATATAAATAGAAGTATCAGACATGTAGTAGGGGAGAGGAAATCTAGTTAGAAAGTTTCTCTTTAGAGACTTTTACCTTCCTTCTCCGATAGGAAGTGTGCTCATTCCTTGTGGAACTGAGTTGCTGCTTTGAGAGTAGTAGTAAAACCCTTGTATTTTACTGTTGTGATATATCAATAAAAATATCCAGTTTCTTACATATATCTCCAGAATTATTTTCTTTTCTCTTCCAAAATATTCATTATATAACATCCAATATATCGTTAATCATCAAGCGGAAGCAAAGTGGGCAGTAACCACAAAAGTATGAATCCACTTCAGGTATATTCGAAACCATGCCTCTAAATATGTCAAATATCTGTTTAAGCTTAGAATTAATTATACTGTTTAGTATTTATTTTAAAAAATTATATTATTTCTAAATATGGCTTTTACGTCAAAAAATTTAGATATAACTAAATATAAGGATATAGAAAACTTAGAAGTTCATGAAGAAGCAGGAAATTATTCATATACTATAGTCTTAAATAGAGATAAATTTAAAGAAATACAAAAAGAAAATATAGATCTCCCTGAAGGATATAATATTAAAGGGTCAACAAAAAAGGAGAAATTAAAATCAGCAATAAATATTTTTAATAAAAGAGAAAACATTCTTTATTTTGGTAAATCAGCTGTAGAGACAACTATTAATATTGAAGATACTGAAGGAAATACAAGTTTACAGTTAATCACTGCTAGAGATATTAATAGTGTCATGAGAACAATTAAAAATAAGGAGCATAGAAAGAAAATAGGATATATTCATATAGGAAGCGATCTGATTTTGCTAAAAGCAACTTATGCTGATGGAACTAATTCACCAATTAAAATTATTCTGATGGATGATAGGATCACAGATAAATATGATTCTATTTTAGGAATTATGGACGCAAACTTAACATATACAAAAGTGAAGTTTGAAGCTTTTCCAAATATAGGAGTCCCACTAAATACCAAAAGATTAGATAGAACTTTGGCTCTTACATATAAGTTTGCTAGAAAAGATTTAATGAGACCAGGAGAAAAAGTATTTTCAATTACTTATTGTGTTAGTTTTGCACTTAGCAATTCTCATCATAGTATAGAATTTAGACATAATGATAAAATAAATTTAACTGAATTATTTATGGATATAGGAAGAATATATATGCCAAGAAAAAATAATATAGAAGATTTACCAGAAAAATTGCAATTGAAATATATTGATATTGATTCCGTAGAAAATAAGGATTATAAAAATATAATAGAGAAATATAGTACAAAAATAGAAAGACCAATTATGCTTTCAGAACCAGAAAAGGTTAGAAATGAAGATAGTGAAATAAATAAGTTAGTAAATCAAGTGAAAGATTTAGAGTTGTATCTAAAAAATAGAATATGAATACAGCCACTTTTTCCGTAAATCAGGGAATTATGGAAATAGAAGTGAAGTTAAATGAAAGATCTAGCATTATATACTCAAGTAGGACTGAAGATGAAGATAGAGATTTTTATGAAAAAATAAGATGCATATGACAGTTAAATTTACCAAACGAAATAAAAAGAATAATATGCAAAGATTATGGAAAACTATAGGCACAGTGGATAGTATATAATAATGAAATTATGGATGCTATATGGTGGGAAGAATTTATATTACCTGATAATAATTATCCAGAAATATATTTAGATGAACCATTAGAAGATTTTGACATAGACGATTGGTTCCTAGACGATGATTAAAAATACTCTTGATTTATCTGTAGATGTTCTAAACACAGTAACTATATATGCATATTTCAATAAAAATAGTTGTTTCTGATGAATCATTTATGCCATATGAACTTGTTGGTTATGTACTTTCTGGCCGAATTAATTATAGATGACATGTTTCGAATGAACTATTGGTTGAATACATTAATTGAAACTTTTATTCATGTCTCAGTTGAATTGAATGCAAGCATGATACAAATTAAATATTTCAATCAAATTATATTTATGTCATATTTTTGGTTAATATATGCGAATCATGTATGCGAACTATATAGGATTTATTTTGGTATCAGAGCAGGTAACTAGCCTGCGGAAATAAAAAGGAAATAAAAAAAAATGAGAAATTCATCTAGACTTATTAAAACTAATAGAGGATTACACGTAGTAATGAAAATAAATAATAATATGGGAATTTATTATATAGATGAATTTTTCTGTAAAAAGTTAAGAAAAATTCAAAAAATAAAATTACCCAAAGATGTTAAAATGAGAATAATAGAGAGATATGGATATCTGTTAGGCCAGGAATTAGTATATATAAGTAAAGTGGTTGATTTATTGAGATTCTTTGATGATATATTCTGGTTTTATGGATGAGTATGGAGTAACATTAGAAGAAATAAAAGAATATAAAATGACTATAATTAGAGAAAAAATAAGATAAGGAAAGATAGAAGTAGAGAGACTTTATAGAACTATAGATGATTTTGTTAGGGATCCTAATAGAATAAATTGGCAAGAAATTAGAAATAGAATTTTAGCACAAGAACAGAAAATAAATAGATTAGAAAATGAGTTCAACCAGATCTAGAAAAAAATTACGAACTAATGAGCTTATGGAATTAATTAAAGAAAATAGAAATATTGTAGAATTATTATGTAAAAGGTTAGATTATTTTATAACAAAAAAGGATAATAAAGAAATAGAAAGAATAACTAGATCACTTATAAAGTTTCAAAATATTTTATGTCAATATGAACAGGAATTACGAGAATTAAGAAATTAAAATTATATCCGTCACAAAACTTTGTGACCAAGGATTTAGCGACGAGAAATGACTTTTCCGTCACTAAAATTTGTCAATATTTTATCTTTTTCTAGCTATGATCTCCATTACCTCGCCCCACTTTACAATGGCGTGGACATTGTCATGTTGAATCACGGTCATGGAAAATTCCATATGTTGGTTGCATGTAGCATTTTAGGTCATTATTTGTACAAAAGGAACCATAATACATAGACATGACATATGATTGAATATATGGTTGCAAAAATATTAATATTTTACATTTGCACAATTTAATGAGTTATGATAATTATACCAATATTTCGACAAAAAAGTGTGATAGTGCAAATAAGTGGTAACAATGCCCAATTTATTATGTATTCCCGAGACAAATGACTGCATGTATTGGAACTTGTATAATTTTTAGGTTCCGGAAATTAGTTTCCAGAATTCATTGTTATGTATTCCAGAAACTAATTTCTAGAATGTAATAGATCTATTAAACATACATTTGAAAGCTAGTTTTCATAATACATATCAATGAATTTCAGAAACTAATTTCCAGAATCTATAAAGTTTTTTCAAAATATATTCAGGAATTAGTTTCTAGAATTCATTGATATATATTCTAGAAACTAGATTTCAGAAAAGAAAAAGAAAAAAAACTAAAGCGCATGAAAAAACAACATCGAATGGGTGAGTATTTTAGTCAGAGTAGGTAAAAGGTTTTAGTGAGGAAGGTGTGGTTAGAAATATGTAGGGGTGAGTAACAACCCACGATATGATAGTAGTAAGACCATGAAGAGATGAGCCAACAAAAATTGCAATACTCAATAATCCCGCCAACACATTTTATTTGAATTAAATGATATTGACCTTGGTTCAAAATCTAGAAGAGTGTTATTATCACCACCCCACGGTCATTACCCTCATCCCTACAAACCCAAAAAATTGATGAAAATACTATTACAATGAGTTCCGTAAACTTCCAATTTACGTAACATTTTTTTATTGTAAAAATCATGTTTATGAAACGCATGTTACAAAAAAAATGTGTTCCGTAAACTTGGTGTTTATGGTACCCTTTTTAAAAAAAATATGTTTTTTGTAAACATAATGTTGATGATGTGTATGTGTATTGTAAACTTGGTATTTATGGTACACATATTTTTGAAATATTATGCGTACCGTAAACTTTGAAGTTTCCAGAACATTTTAAAAAATTGTGTGTTCCGTAAACACCATAAACTACATATGTGTTTGGAGAATGAGTGACATGGAGAAGTGGTAGGAGTGTGTTTTGATAAAGAGGGGTATTTTTGGCATTCTAAAAAATTGTGGGCTGAAAGTAATGGCGGTGATAATAACACCAAACTAGAAAAATATGGAACAAAAGAAGTTGACAGGTGAACACAAAAGAACGAATTGAATTGAATGATAACAAAAATTGAAAAGAAAGAATTGGTTATGGCATCCAAGGCTCCAAGCTGAGGAGTAGGATTCACGAGACTAGAAACAAAGAAAATTCAGTTGCAGTGACTCTCCTTTTGCGGGAAACCCGAAGAATAATAAAACTGCATCAATCAATTCATGACACGTAGGGAGCAGGTGAGCTTGGCGCGTGGTTTGTTTCATGCAGTGAGTGAGTGAGTGAAGAAAAATATATCCTCCTAAAAACAATTTAAAATATATAATTATATACATATGTATGTGTGTGTATATGTATAGTGAAACTTAATTTTACTTATATTTAATGTTTATTCATATATAAATTACAATAAAATTAATTCTCTACGCTTTTCGAAGGGTTTTGGTTTGGTAAAAAAGAGGACGAAAGAAAATGTGAGGTAGGAGAAAGAGGGAAAAAAAAAAACCTGGCTGACTACCTTAAGGGCCAGTTTGGTGGTCAGAATAGGAGAGACACGATATGATAAATAATCATATCCTGTCTTAATCTAGTGTTTGTTAAACCAGCAAGATATGATAATTCAATCCTATCACCTATCATATCTTGTTCATCTAGTTAAATTTTTATCCTGAGGAGAGGGTTGTGTTAGAAATAACAGGATAGGATAGAAAATTTGTTTCCATATTCACCCTTATGAAAAATAATTTAAAATCTAATAAAATATAAAAATATTATAAATAAAATTTAAAATTGAAAAAGTTAATAATAAAAGTTATAGAAAATAAAAAATAAAAATAAATAATATAATTAATTTTAAAATTTATATGTCATTTTTTAACAAGAATAATTATGTCATTTTATATAATACAAAAAATTAAATTGTAAAAGAATAATTTAAAATCCAAGAAACATAAAAATATTTAAAATAAAAACTAAAAATAGAAAATTATTATTAATATTAAAAATTGTACAAATTTTAAAAATTATATGTAATTGTGTCACAATGATAATTTTGTCATTTTATATTATTTAAAAAAAAATAAAGTCGTGATATAATGATATCTAGTTTGTTATCCAGTGCGCACCAAACACATGATATGATAAGAGCTTATCATGTCTATATCATATCACTTTCTTATCCAGTTCTCTATCCTATCTTGCCTCTATCCTATTATGTCCACCAAACAAGCCCTTAGTGGAGTCTCTCCTCACAACAAGTTTTTTTTTTAAAGCAAAAGAAAGGAAATGAGCCTCGTTAAAACCTTCCGATACAAAACTCTTCTTAGGGAAAAAAAACATCTAGAAGGAAAAAGAGTACTCCTCCCTAAATTTTATTAATAAAAAAAAGGAAAAAAGATAAACAAAAATCACGGGGGACTAGGCCAAAACCCATGAACAAAAACAATAGTGAATCCAATAGGAATGAGAGGCAAACCTACAGAAAAGAAACTAAATCTAAGAAAAGCAAAATTGGTATGCAAAAGCATCACTATAATGACTTTAATCCCAACTATGTTGGCACCAAAAACATTAACAATCATTTGCAGCACACCAAAATCAAAACAACAGAGACTGTCAATGAACCCAAGGAGAATCATTTAAACCTGTAATTAGGCAAACCTAACCTATTTCTGAAAAAATCCTCAGCAATGAAACTAGGAATAAGGTCCCACCAAACAAAATCACTGATACTAGACCCATGACCGGTGAGCTTATCAGCGCAAACATTGCCCTCTCGATAAATATGAATGCAAATAAAGATCATCTGTCTGGTCAAGTGAACACAATTATTCCATCTATTTCTGAGCTTCCAAGGAACCACCTGACTATTCTTGAAAGCAGAAACTACCAATTGAGAATCACGTTCCAACCACAAAAAATTCCAACCTTTGTTAAAAGCTAATTCTATAGCCAACATTCCTCCAACAAGCTCCGCATGAAGCGCATAGTTGATACCAATGTTCGCAGAGAAGCAACCAAGGACATCAACACTTTTACCTCTAAAAATACCACCACAAGAGGCTGGACCAGGACAACCTTTGGTAGCCCCATCGGTGTTGTACTTAACCATATAAGGAGCAGGGGGAATCCAAGTAACCTCTTTGATGTTTGGAGAACTTCTGTAATTACCATTAATCTTGAAAGCCTTTAAAATCATAAAATCAGCAACTTTTTTTTTCTTCATATACAAAGCTCGAACTCAAGACATTGCTTAAGAATCCAACTCAATTCTACTCAGACCAACATAATGTTGGTACACATTATCGATAGGTGGTTATTAAACTCTAAAAGTAAAATACAGCAATAAAGATAATAATACATGAATCCTATGTGAAAAGATTTTAAGAGAGACACTATTTTTTAAAATCAATGTAAGTTGTACTTTTTTTTTTATCACATTCCATTTTTCCTTCAACTTATTTTGGTCATTTCACAAATATATATTTTTTCTTTCTTTAAGCTTTTATACAATCAAACAAAAGGAAAATAAGATTTAGCTTCAATTTTTTTTTCCTACCAAATAACTAAAAAGTATGTCATTTTCTACATTTTTTATTTTCTTTCTTCAATTTATTCACTCATTTTTTTTTTCCAAAACCAAATGATTGTAAAGAAGTAAGAGTTTAATGACTAATAATGTAAAAAAGTTTTACATAGATGTATAATCATATCTCACGATATAAATATATGTGAAGATATTTTGATAAACAATATAACAAAGTTTCATTATTGTGAAACGTGATTTGATATTCGTGCAATTTTTTTATACTGTTGGTATATAAACATTAAACTCAAGGATTAATAGAGTCAATTAAAATCTGTCAACAAAAAAAGAAAAAGAAAAAGAGTCGAGTCTTCCATATAATAAGTTTTAAATTCAGTTGATAGAGTTTTCCAAACACAATTTCTTTATTCCAAACTTTTTTTGAATGTATCCTAAACTTCTTTGTATTAAAAAAGAAATCTTACCGTCTAAATCAAGATAAAAAAGGAAATCTATTTCTTTCAAAAAAAAATATTTTTTAAAATAGAATCTTTCATATGTTAATAATTTAGAAAATTTTAGTTTTTTCATTACTGTTATTTTTAATCCTTAATTTGTTATAATTAAAAGCCACTTATTATTATTATTATTATTATTACTACCCTATTATAAGAGAATTTTTGGAGTATTTTTTGGTCATAATTATAAGAAAAAATAGACTTATTTCAGGATGTATTAATTGATAAAATACTTTTTATACCCATATTTTAGTGAGACATGTATATTTATTAGAAATTCACCTTTTTACTATATATCCAATTATTAGAAGTATATTTAGAATGACAATTTAATATTATAATATTAAATAGATTTCATTATTTTTGGTAATTTTTATAATTTTTTCTTGTATTAGAGGCGGAAGGAAGTTTTATTATTTGGTGTTTCGTTTTCTTTTTCGGGAATTAATTTATGCCAAATCACTCATCATGGCATTGAATGCTCAAATTACATGCCCAGTGTTCTCTCTCTCCTTCTCTCTCTCTCACACAGCAATAGATTAGTAATGCTACAGCGTCTGAGATAAACTGTATGTTGTGGTTTCCGGAGGAGAATCATGAACGGCGAAGAACAGCAAAAGATGTGTGTTTTTACGGCGGCAACCAACTCGGCCCACTCCGGTCTGTTTTTTCTCTCCTTCCTTTTTCTCTTTACTCGCTTTCTCGGATTTACGCTTCTTTTTTTTTCATATAAAATGACACGAGCTTGAACTTTTTCGGCTTCGTTTTCTCTTGTAGCCTCTTTTATTTTATCGTGTGCGTTGTTCTGTTAACAATGTAGGTTACACAAAATTTTCTCTCTTTTATTATATTTTATTTTGGGTTATTATTATTGTTATGCATTGTGTTGTTGGGTGATTTTACCTACCTGTTTCCATCGCACAAACACGGCACTGTTGAATGAAGAGGAAAATTTGAAAGAAAATGGGATTTATATTTTAAGAGTCCCCTATTTATACTAGAATTTGGGAGAACCTTAGCCTTAAGCTTTTAGACATAATTGTTCCACTGTGGTACTAATTGCTCAATGCCATCTAAATGGAAGGTGCCTACAACCTAAGTGCATGACTTTTTCATATGACTAGGATGTGGTTCTTGCCTTTGTGATTAGTACATTGTACATAAATGACTGTTGTTATTGTTTCTATCAGGAGAGCCTACTAAATAAAGGGGAAGGGGGGAGATATAATCCTAGGAAATTTGAAATTTGTATTTCTCTTGTTGCTAGTAAGCATTAGTGTGGGCATCATCCATACTTTCTCCTTGGTGTTCGAGACATATCTATTTCGTTGTAGTGTGTGTTTGGGAGAGCGTTTGTCAAATGTGATTTTGAATGAAATCGAGTTTGTAAAATTGATTTGGTTGAAATTGGGTTTGAAGTTAAATGATTTATGTTTGAATGTTTTTACTCCAAAAGCTAGTTTGATGCTAAAAGTTTCTTTTTATCACTTCTAGTCAAATCAAGGTTTGGAGACAAAATCAGTTTTGATTCAAAGTAACTGATTACTTTCTACTAAAATCATGTTTGATAGGAAACAAAAACAAAATCAGTTTTGACACTTTCAACCTTGTATCCAAACATGCACTATATATGTGCATGTCACATTATGCCCCTAGTGAATCCTCCCTAATGCACGAATCACAAGTTTCCCCATAGAATATTTTGTGGGGGATCCAAATTTTAAAGACGTTACTTGACAGTTCTGGAACTTGATATTTTAATCGTGGAATTGATAATGCAGCTGATATAGGGATGTTCAGGGTAATTTCGATCTTTTAACATCAACACTTTTTTCAAAAAAGAAAAACGAAAAGAAGTATGATTATTGATCTGAGAATGCTGCTATGCTGTTATCCTTTTCTGTGAGGATTTGTCTTATCCAAGGTTTCAAACTGTGGTCCCGGTCGCAGTTGTGGTTACTTCGCTACCTTGATATTGCGGAAATTTGTGGACAAATGTGGCTGATGTAGCCGCAATTGCGGTTGCGGATACTTCAAAAACCTTCACATTGCAGCCACAATTGTAGTCGCCGACTGTAATTTAAAACCTCGGTCTTATGGAATCTCCTTATAAGGAAGAAATTGTAAAATTTCATACCTACCAGCTTTACCGATGCCCCGCTCATGATGTGAAGATACCCACAATTAGACATCCCCATTGTGGATGCTCTTAGCTAGATTTATTGAAATTCACTAGAATGGAATGTGCATTGAAACTGAAGTGGATCGAATTGTCCTAGAAGTTAATATAATAGAGAATTTTCTGCTTTTATATATTCAGGATGGCATAGCTAGGGTTTTCAAATTTTAGCAGGCAATTGTTATCGCTAAGTTCATCGTCTTAATTATAATAGAGGCTTAGTTTGAACGATTATATGCTAATGAAAGTAAGTCTTTTCTGTTTTGACCTACACCTTTTGCACACAGTGATAAACACTTAACAGATTTTGTCGTAATCACTTTTATTTTTTATAAAAGTTGTTCTGAATTGAGGTGTGTTGTTTGTATGTTGCAGATATTTTTGTCAGATGATAATTAGTGTTTAATTTGCTCTAGAGAACAGTCACGAACTTTATAAATTTGTTTAAAGATTTCCATATAGTCATGTTGAACTTCATTTATTTGCACTTGAGAGATAATATCAACCTAAGAATGCTGTTCATATTTCAATGCAGGTTTTCTTCTTGACCCTGCAAAATGTGGTTTGCTGAATTTGCAGGAAAGGCAAAGACTAGTCCATGAGGTTGCTCGACAGTCAAAAGATGCCCCAAATATACTTCAATCATTTACTCGCAGGGAACTTCTAGAATTAATCTGTGCTGAATTAGGCAAAGAAAGGAAGTACACAGGATATACTAAGAGTCAAATGATAGAATATCTTCTTAAGATAATTTCTAAGAAATCTAAGTTGCACATTGACCAAAATAGTCTTGTACATTCTCCTGCCAAGAGTTGCGTTGGATCTAAAAGGAAAAAAGGACCTCCATCTCCAGATTTATATAATGCTCTTCCAGAGAACAGTAAAGAGGAAACAGTGAAAACCTTAGTGTGTCAGAATGTTGCATGCAGAGCTACATTGAATCCAGAAGATTCTTTTTGCAAGAGATGTTCTTGTTGTATATGTCACTGTTATGATGATAACAAAGATCCTAGTTTGTGGTTGACCTGCAGCTCTGATAATCCCAATGAGGAGTCATGTGGAATGTCATGCCATTTGCAATGTGCTTTGAGTAATCAAATGTCTGGCATTTTAAAGGGCGGTTGTGGCATAGCCTTGGATGGAAGCTTCTATTGTGTTTCTTGTGGAAAGATTAATGAATTAATGAGGTAAGTAGGTTATACACTATTGTATACACACACACAAAAGTAAAATGTGTATAGATAGTTACATACACTCGTATCGTATGTACATCCATGTTTGTATATAATCCCACGAATCCCGTTAATTACTTATTATCTGCTCATATGTTACCGGGAAAACTTGTGCTTGAAAGACATGTTATTGCTATAGTCATATTGGTTGCTCTTCAGCTGTTTAAGGAACCCTGTGTAAAATATACTTGACTATATGAATGGATATTTGGATCTTACAGGACATGGCGTAAGCAATTATTGGTTGCCAAAGAAGCAAGAAGAGTGGATATACTCTCTTTGCGAATATCCTTGGCCCACAGAATTCTCGTAGGAACAGAAGTCTATGAGGAAGTGCAGAAGATTGTAGAAACTGCTCTTAAATTACTGGAGAATGAAGTGGGGCCTCTGGATCATGTATATGCTAGGATGACACGTGGAATTGTGAGCAGGCTCTCATGTGGTGCTGAGGTTCAGAAGTTGTGCTCTACTGCAGTTGAATGTTTTGATTCAAAGTTTTCTGACCTCTTTTCTAATTGTGCAGAAAAGAAAGAAGCACCAAGTAAGCTTTTTATTTTTTGTGCTTTTGAAGGTCAGCTGATTGAGCTTTTAATTGCCAAGGAGAATCAGAAATCCTCTGGATTTTCATGATAATTGCACTTTAGTACGTTGACCAAAGTGAAAACAGCCTTAACAGCTGTTCATTCTGGAAATTTTGAATCCAGAAAAGCATTATATGCATTTTATAGAGTACTTGACTCTCAGCAAAGTCTTGATCGAGCTACTTCAAAAATGAGAGAAATGAAATTTGGAAGAATGTAAAAGGGAACTAAATAATTTACCTTTTTCTTCAGTTAGTGCTTATAGCAGATATGGAAATTTAAATGGATTACACCTCCAAGTCCCATCCCATAATCATTGAGATAAATGAAATTGCATTCTTTCTATATTTTTGTTTTCGCTATACGCGTGTAGATGACATCATGTGGGAGGACATAGAAGTAAATTAGTTGAACCATTAAACAATATTATTTTGGCTGATATTTATTTTATATACCCCACAATCACTCCCCTGCATGGATTTCATAGGGGAGAGAACATAATCAGCAGAAAACAACATTGGTTTTATTCAGTGTTGTCAATTGCAGATAGCAGAAAACAGCGGTATGTTCAAATTCTGCTACGCTATAACCGCTATTTGACAGCACTGATGGGCATATCACGGATTGCGAACAATAGCGATTTGTTATTCCGCTAGGCTATAGTGCTATAGAGCCGCTATTTGATAACACTGATTTTATTATATTTTTCTATATTAGTTAATTTTGTTTTTCTATTTATCTACACTGATTTGGCTTTTCTCCTAACTTTATTTTGGCAGCATGCTCTATACGTTTTGAAGAGTGTCTTCCTACCTCAGTGGTCATTGTGCTAGAATACAAAGAGAAACTTTTCAAGAACTTTCTAGGCTGCAGGCTTTGGCACCGAGTATCAGCAATGGACTACCCAGAACAACCCACTTTCATTGTTTTGAGGCCTGAGAAAAGATTCAAGTTAGAAAACCTCCATCCTTCAACGGAGTACTCTTGCAAGGCTTCTATATTCAGCAGCACAGGGATTTTGGGTGCAGCAGAAGCTAAATGGGTAACACCTTGTGAACCCGCAGATTCAAAAGTGATTAGACATGGTGGGAACCATTCAAGAGGTACAACTATGGACATAAATGCACAGAACCAAATTAACATAGCTGCTGATAATCATCAGGGGGAATCTGCCAACACTGACATAAACTTTTCATCAAGAGACCTTCCTCCAAAACACATCCTTTTAAACATCAGGGACAGGTTTGAAGAGTTCCTCACCAAGCCTCCGTCAATTGAACCTTTTTCTTATAAAAATTTTGCTGCAGTTTCACCTTCCACCCCTTCAAAATCCACTGAATTGAGGCAAATTACTGGTTTCAGTTCTAGAAAGCGCGTGAAGGAAAACGATTACGAGTATTCTGTCAGGGTGGTCAAGTGGTTAGAGCATCAAGGGCACATTGATGAAATCTTCAGAGTGAAATTTCTCACTTGGTTCAGCCTCAAGGCTAAGCAACAGGAGAGAAGGGTGGTTAGTGCTTTTGTTGATGCATTGATTGATGACCCTGCAAGCTTAGCAGACCAGCTGATACACACTTTCACGGATGAGATATGTTGCGAGCAAAAATCTTAGTGGGGATGATTTCTACACTAAATATTTGTTTTGGTTTGAGTCCTCTGAACCTAAATGGCACTGGATATTTATGAAGTTATTTGCGCTTTGTGGGAGTTGTAGGGACAGTCTATGGATCAGGTTTTTCTCACTTGTTCCTAAGGCGGGTGATGGGGAGCACTTGTTTATGGTGAATCTTAACAACATGCACTCTAACATTCTAACGTATTTTTTTGTTATTAGATGAAAATTATGTGAGGTCTATCAAATATAAATTGGTTTCGATTAATTAAGGTGTGTGACTTAAGCGATTTAATAAATAATAAATCTCATAAATTTTTGCGAGTTAGTAATCCCACAAATTTAATTTGGTAATAAAGAATTTGTTAAAAATACTGTTAATAATTCTCCTTTGCCAATTTAATTTCGATTATGGATGGATCAGTGGACTGATTGTTGAATACATATTACATATTTCATCCATAGCGCTCAAGCTTAATTTTTTTATCATTTGTGCCACTGTATTTTAATTTGTCTCGTCTATGGCCCGCTCATTTCCAACTTGGGGAGGCGGTAAACAACCATTAATTTCAGAATACATAATACGGTTCTCAGAATGTGTCGTATTGAGTTATCTGCTGGAGTTTTGTCCTTCAGAAAGTCAAAAGCTTTTTTCTTGCCTCAGTAGAGGCGCCCTTCCCCATCTAGTGGGGTTCAATACCCTTCAAGGGTGCCTCTTCCTCCCTCCCTACCACCGGATAGAGGTGACATGGCTACCAAGACTCCTCCGCCCATATACAGCCCCTTGAGCCTCCGCCTATAGTTGACCTAGATCCTACACTCCCCCTACCAGAGCTATCACATGGCTACTTTTGTCTTCACCATTTCGCATCTTGCTCAACCATCTCCCACACTTCGATTTGTAGCCGTCCCATACCACCCTTTTTTGGCGTTATCCAAACTGTTCTTATAGCTATCGAGCACCGCTGCAACGACGAGATAGACTGTCGATTTGATTCCCCTTTCCCACCCCTGGTTCTGTTTCAACACCATGTTAACACCTGTAGAAATGATGGGCAGGATCCGTTTGATTTCGATTTGGTTATTGAAGAGCATTTGGAGTCCACAAAAGATGGTTGGGTGCTCTTCAACCAAAGACCAGAAACGCCGATGAACAAGGTCTCGAGAGTGACAACGTGATGGTTCTCTCGGGTGGGGCAACTGGGGACAGAAAGGTATTTCTGTGTTTTGGGAATAGGTTTTAACCTAATTGGCCTAGCCTGTTTTGTTGGTTATATTGTTGGATGTTTTTGACCAGGATTTAGATGGGTAGTTATCTTCCTTATCGGAAACTAGTGATTTTGAATCATTCTTGTTGCATCCCAGTTGAGCCCTTTGAAGCAAATCTGAATCAAGTTAGCGAAGACCCTGTGGTCTTTTGGATCTCAAATAAATCCGCAAGTCTGGTTTTGCCTTAACATTCTGTGAAATCTTTTTGTGCATACATGGCAACCTCAGTTGGGAAACAACTAAACCCAACCCCCCTATGGAAAAATGTTCAAGAGTTGTTTGTTGCCTTTTCCTACCAAACTTCCTGCCCCAACAATTGTGGCTAAACGCAAGGAATGGCCTATTGTGACGTAAAGCAATCACAAACCAAGTTTGGTGGAAAAAAAGGTTACAGGGGCACTTCGATAAAGGGGCAAATTAGGATTTGAAGAGGATGTCTTGGTTCTTCTTTACTCTTAGCTATTAAGATTCTATGTTAAATGGTTGGTTTGTGTTTGCTACGTGTCTATAATAGTATTGTTGTTTAGGTTTAGAGACACTATTTATGCTGTTATTTTGGCCATGCTTGTAGGGACCACTTATCTTGCACTTTGGTGTAATGTTTTGAGTCTTGCTCATTCTTAATGAAATATTATACTATTTACAAAAAAAAAAAAATTACGAGTGAAAAAAATTTTGTTTTGAGAAAAGTTTCTTGGAAGTGTGCCCGCAGTAGAAATTTTAAAGGCATGTTTGGATACTTTAAAATGAGCGGAATGGAATATATCTTTCATTTCATTGTTTGGATATTTTATGATGGAACGGAATAAAACTCTCATTCCGTCGTTTGGGAAGTGAATGAAATAGAATGCGTTATAACTTTTTTATTCCTTTTTCATCCTTTTTTTAAAAAACAAAGACTATCATGTAGAATTAAAATATATACTACATTGTAATATAATAAAATAAAAAGAAAAATACTTAGTTAAATTGAATTTGTCAATACAAAAAACTTCTTCAAATAGACATACAAAAAATAAAATCAAATTTCAAACATACATACAAAAAAAAACTTTCCAAATAGACATCCAGCTTCTCGGTGAAAATCAACGGGTTAGTGATTTTCGGTGGAAAAAACGAGTGCAGATGCAATGTTAAATTAATAGTAAGGAATTGAGAGACCAGGACCGATTGATCATAGAGACATAGTTGTAGAACTGTGATAGAAATGTGTGATGTTTAAAGAACAATTTATATTTACTCAAGTACAAGGTAGAAAGGTGCCAGGGCCAAGATGCTTTAATCCTGTGGCCCTTAGTAGTGCTGACATTAACAAAAAAACCAGTTGTGCATATGATTTTCGGTGGAAATACCAATCATTAACCCGTTGATTTTCACTCCCACAAAACCAAATATATGAAAAATTGGTAGTGGGTTTGGACACAAGAAAAATAACACAAAATAAAGCATGAGAACAGAATAATGGGTTTGGACCAGATTCCATCTTCTTCTTCTATCTTATTAGGGCACACAGATTAAACAACAACACAGATGCAAGTGAAATTGAAAACTGGAAGCTGTACCTTGCTGTGTAGTCACAGGGAATAAGCTTGTGTAGTGGAGACGTCGTCAGAGGGTTTGCAGAGGAAGAAGCAGCTTGCTGGGCAGAGGAAGAAGAAACATTTCCCGCAAATGTATAAAATATAAGACGAGGGATAATTTAGTAAATTAATAATTAATAATTAGGGTGAGTGATTCCATCAGATACCACCCGAATTGAGGGGGGAGAAGGAAAAAGTGGGTAAAGGATGGAATGGGATGGAATAGATCCCATTCAACACCACTCCATTCCATCTATTTTTTTAACAATCCAAATGATGGAACCTTGTCCCATGCCACTCCATTCCATCTCATACCAACAATCCAAACACACCCTAAAAGACAAAAAGCCTGTTTGTTTAAAATTATTCTACCCACAAATGGAAAAGATGCACTTCCCAATCCACATTTTTACAAAGATAAAACCTCCTTTGAACAAAAGCTGTTTAGAAGAGGACAGAACAGCAAAACAAACAGGCTGTTTAGTGGTCCATAATAACAAAGACGTATGTACAATGTTCTAGTCATGCACTGCATAAAAAATTATAGTTTTATAATGTTCACATCCAGGCCTAATCAGAACCCCCACGGCCTGTTAAATGCTCACTGTCTCTCAAGTTCAGTAATCAGTATGTCGCTTATGCTAAAGCATTTAGACTTGATTCAGCTGCTGCGCGCAAAATGTGGTTACACAGTTCTACAGTTTCTATCCAGATCATCATGGACCTTGTATCTGCACTAACAAATTTAACTGTGCAATTCAGTAAGTATATTATAAAACTGGACTTCAACTAATCATTGCATGTCAGTGACCTGAACACATTCTGAAAAACTTCTCGGTGTGTTTGGTGAGTACATACACAGCTCAGTCAAAGGCATTCATACATGAAATGATTTCTTATTCAATCTTGTAGATTTTTCACCAGTTGGACTCTCCTTCCCCATCATGATGGGGGAACAATCTTGTAGTTACCATCAGCTATCATACATTTTCTTCACTGTTGGCAGCTTCGTCTAATGAAGCAGCCAAGTACTCAGCAAGACTTGGTCCAGAATTGGGCTTGACAAAAACAGCAGATGATCCCTCCCTTTTTGTACTTGTTGATTTTGAAGGAGTCCAGGGTTTTGAATTCTCCGGTGTGTGCGCGGTATAGAAATAAGAATTCGTTGCCTTCCATATTACAGGTTCCAAAAACTTCCACGGATCTTCAACCATGGACCTCTTGTAAAATCGATCCGGACCACAAGCTCTGTCCTCGTTGGACCAGCGACCGTGAGAACTTGATCCTTGTCCACGACCCCGTCCTGAAACAGGGCTTCTGTTGTTGTGCCAGAATCCCCTGCCTCGGCCTTGACTGGGGCTAGGACTGTTCCTATATCCTGGAGAAGGATTTGGACTCGGGTTGGGCCACTGATTCATGCCCTGTGCAGAGTTATGTAATGGACCATGTTGTGATTCAAACCTAGGACTTGGATAAGTACCACCACCACCTGCTGGACGGAATGGAAAGTTATAGTGAGCAGGTCCTCTAGGTCCATTCCAAACAGGGTTTCCATATTTTGTCGGCAATACTTGATTGGGAGAGGGAGTCATATGTCGATTTGTTGATTCTGTTATTTCAAATCCATGAATGTGAATAGTCAGAGAGTAAAACGTAAACGTAAATCTAAGGGTATATGGAGAGAAACTCCAGATGGTTAATACTAAAGATCATACCAATACAATATATAACTCATAAAAGCAATGCTGCAGACCTCAATTCAACCACTGATTAATGAAAATGGACCAAAGAAACTTGTCATACATTAAAGAGTAAGCTGATTTTTTGTTCCTTGAAAGATTGGGATTACAACGTGATCAATAGCGGATGGCGGACTATGGCGGCCAGTCAAAAATCCGCCATATAAGTATGGTGTTGTGGCCTATGGCGGCTGGCACAGAATCCGCCATGACATGGCAGAAATTTGACAACACTAGATAACACCAATTGAATCATTCAAAAATTATTTAATTTAATATAATATCCAAACTTGACCCAATCAAGTCCTTTAGTTTAAATTAATATCATCAGAACACTAGAGTTCCTCCTTGATTGAGTCAAATTTTAAATTTTAAAATAATGTAGATTGTAGTATATTGATGGATTTGAAATTAGGTTTAAATTAGGTTTAGTATATTGTAGTATGCATTGATGTAATATGAGTAGCATCAGCATAAATTAGGTTTAGTAGCTTAATGTTACATGAATCTATAAAGATTGCATAATAAATCAATCATCTCGTATCAAAGGATATATATATATATATATATATATATATATATCAACATAAATCAGGTAAACAAACAAACAGTAATGGAGAGACGACATATGAGTACCCGAAAACTGCTCCATGGTTGATCCACCAAAATTTGGAGGAGGAGGGAAATAATCAGGTGCATTGCTCCTGTTCCTTTTGTCAGAAGAGAATGCATTCATTGGGTCTGTATAATAGTTAAATCGTGGAGGAGCAGCAGCAGCATACGATTTACCCGGTGATAGCATAGTTGAAGGAGCTTCCGCTAGAGGATTCGAGAGAACACCAGGCATCCCAGAAGAGCCTTCTTCAACACCTTCAGCTAGATCAGCTTGCACACGCATTTCTTTCAGCCTTTTCTTTCTTTGCTCTGAATCCTCCATGTAACCCTAAAAACCCAATTACAGTCACAAGTCACAACGGCACAACCAGTGTTTTTGCTAAAATCGCGATTCAGAAACGTATCCGGGTCGGATTTTGCGACCCGGTTCAGAAAAAAACTGGGCTGAGGGCTTTAGACAACATACTCTTCAACTTGCGACCTAACCTAACAGAAGTTCCCTTCTCTCTGCAACCTCCGTCGCGCTCTCGCGCTCTCTCTCTCTCTCTACACCCTTTCTTTGCGAAGCGAGCTGCCTTTGTATGCGAAGTGTCTCTGCAATCTCCCTTTCTCTTCTGTCTGCCAGCTGCAACTCCCGTTCTCTCTATTGTGCGGCAACTCTCTCGTTCTCTCTATTATGCAGTGCGGTGTAAAAATTAAATTGCTAAATTACAAAATTGGCCCTCTAAGTTTATTTTAGGTTTCAATTTGGTCCTCTACGTTTTATTTGTTTCGTTTTTGTCCTTTACGTTTTATTTTAGTTTTCAATTTGGTCATTTCCGTCATTAAAAGTCAATTGTCCGTAGCTAGAATTTGGCTTTTAGCTACAGACAATTGGTTTTTAGTGACAGAAAGGACCAACTTGTTGTAACTTTTAAAACGTAAGGGACCAACACAAAACAAATAAAACATAGAGGACCAAATTGAAACCTAAAATAAATATAGAGGACCAATTTTATAATTTAGCGAAATTAAAAAGAGAAAAATTTAAATTGATGGTGCAGGATTTAGCCCAATTATTTGAAGCCCTGATTACAACAAAATAAAGCAAATCATCACCGCAAAATAATCAGGATAAATTACTCTCATCTTCTCGTAAAAAGCTTCAATTACACTTCACTCCCTTAGAGAAAATTAGTAAATATATTATATATTACACTTTAAATCATTTTAACATAAACAAATCTTTTAAGGAATTTTTTTCCAGTTCTTTATAACTTTTAATGTCAATGATAATTAATTTTGAATACTTAAGTGCTAATTTTATGACTTTAGAAGATAAATTTTAGTTTTAGATAGCTTTTTTATTATCAGCTTTATTAATTTGCATAAGATTTTTATTTTATCTTTTATTGCTATATGGTCTATAATAGGTTTAAATCAATATGTTAATGATATTGTGAAATTAAAAATAGAGGGAAAAAAACATGCATAAGAAGTTTGATTACAATAACATGGACTAAATCGTAATACATATTTACTTTTCAAGAAAATATGTTATGTATATTTTAACATAAAAAGGGAGAGTAATGTAATTGAAGCATCTTTTAGCGGAGAAAAGTGTAATTTTCTCTAATATATATTACATAAGATGGGAGAGGAGTGTATATTTTGACATAAGCGGGGAAGAGTATGTAATTTAAACATCTCTCAATGGAGCGAAATGTAATTTTACCAAATAATAATAAATAAATGAAAAAGAATGGATAAGGTGAGTGCAACGCGCACATAAACATGGTGGAGGCTAGAGAGTGATGTTTTATGTAACTTCTAACAAATTTAAAGTCTTCACACTTTGTGCATCATCATGTTATTTAGCAGAAGCTCTTCATGAATAAAATGTGAATTCATTCTACATATATCTTTCATTTTTCATAAACACCATTTCATGTCCATTACCCGTAGTGCCCCTCCCCACTATATTCTCTAACAACACTGCAATATCTTCCCCTCTTTAAATCATTTTATCAAAAAAAATTTCATCCACGATTCTCCTTTCACTAAAATTGTTTTCTTTAAATAAGTTTCTTTTTTTGTAACGAGACAATTTTTAGTTAAATAAGAATTCTATTGATAATTTAACATTAATATTCACAATTAATATTTGCATTCATTAACATTAATTCTCAATAACCAACTCACTTTTTCAACATTTATTTTCATTTTATTATCAACCAGATACTTTTTTTATTAAAAACCAACCACTAATTTAATAACTACAAAGAGTTATAATCATATATTTACACATTTACCCTTAAATTATAACTTAAGTAAGGAAACAACCAAAATAGCATGTACAAAACCAACCAATTAATTATTAATTATTTTTATTAAAAACCAACCACTAATTTAATAACTACAAAAATTGGTAACTATAGATTTACTTATTTATCCTTAACTTAAGCATGAGAAATGCTCAAAATAGCCCAGACAACATTATTTTATATATAGATAGAGTTTTATTAATTTTCTCAAGATTTTTATTTTATCTTTTATTGCTCTATAGTCGATAATAGGGTTTAAAACAATATGTTAATGATATTGCAAATCAAAATAGAGGAAAAAAAATATGCGTAAGAAGTTTGATTACAATAAGATGGACTAAGTCATAATACTTATTTACTTCTCAAGAAAGTGGGTTGTATATTTTAACATAAAAGGGGAGAGAAATGTAATTCAAGCATTTTTTAGAGGAGAAAAATATAGTTTTTCTCTAGTATATCTGTAACACCCCAATTTTTAAGAAAAACTATTTTAACAATAAAGTCCCAGTTACTTGAAGATAAGTCATAGAGATTGATCACCTCAATAATTTACTGAGAGTACGAGGAATTATTTTGACTTATTTTCAATAATTTATTTATTATAAATAATTATTATTTATAATGTCAATTCAAATTAATAGACAGCAACACGTATGCTTCTTTTAAGGTGAATTTATCAATTAAACTTATTATAAGTTTTCTGTCTGACGCGGTAAAACGTATTTGTGCTGACTAAGAAATTAATTGAATTAAATCAAGATCAAATTTAATTTAAGAATTAATATTTCATATTAATTCATGATTCAAATATCGTCGAAAAACTTTAACGAAGTTTCGCCGTATTTTGAATCGCCGGGTAATTTTTATTTGTATTCAAATTTAAAACGAATTCCGATCGAAACGTGACTTGTTGTGACTATGATTGAGTGTTTTCAATTGCTTTTATTATTGATGGTAAATTATTATCACGCGGTGAATTAATTTCTAAGTAAATTAATTTTCGTTATTTAATTGGCAAAAGAATTAATCGGTAACGCGATTACTCGACGCCATATTTTTTAGGACACATAAGACTCTAGGATTAAGGGGTAATCATGAGAAGAGAATGATTAGATGTTTAGACTTGTGATTAGATTAGAATCTTATTTTATGGGGTCTAGGTGTCAAGTTTTTGGTGATTAATTAAAAGGTACTTTTACTAAGCCTTTCTTAACCAAGTGATCGCATGTAGTTAATTAAATTTTTATCCCCTCCCTTTTTCTAAGACCTGATCGTGACCCCCTCCCCTCATTCTTCGCCCATCCATATTTTTATTTCATTTTTCTTTCTTAAGTTTAAGTGTGGGTGAGAAGGATAAGACTTGTTTAATAAATTTTTTTCTCTCTTATTCCTTTGCCTTATCAGGCCGTGACCTGCCCTTCCTCATTCCCACTTCATTTTCATTTCTTTTCTTTTATCTTGAGTGAGAAACTCCAAGCTCCTTCCATGGCTCTCACTTCTTTCTTCTTCTTGGCGTGAATCATCCCCTTTTTCCAACCTCCATCACTTCTAGCTTCTTCATCCTCTTGTCTTCATCTTCATAACATTGTAGGTGAGGAAGAAAATCAACTTCCCTTGTCTCCCAAACAGCCCCAAACCGTGAGCCCTTTGTTGTAGGTGTAGGAATTGTTATTTTGCTTCCTTCTTGTTTAATTGCTTTATGTATGGCTTGAATTTGATCATGAGAGAGATGAACACCATTTTCCCCAATTTTTACAAACCCTAGATCAATGTTCTAGGAGGAGGGTATTAAGTGATCTCTCATGTAAATCTTTTAATTAATTTGTGTTTCTTGTTCCATAATAATTGTTATTATTGTTGTTGTTGTCAATTTTAGTTTCTATCAAAGGAAATTATGATTTTGGGGAAAACCCTTGATGTTGGATTGAACTTGATAGTGTAGTTAATTGTGCTAATGGTTTGTGGTGGGAAAAAATTGAATGTTTTGGGGAAGAGAATTAGGTGATATATGATGTAGTTTTCGTGAATGGAAAGTTTTGCATTTTTTTTCTTCCTAAAACTAGGGGTGTGGCCGAGAGCCTAAATGGGGAGGGTGGGAAGAAAATATTTTTGTGTTCTTGACTTAAATAATTGTATTGAGTTGTCATTTAAACTTTGGAAAAGTTTTGGAAAGAGTTGGAATTGAAATTGAAAGCTGTTTGATTGTTTAAGGCAATGAAACACTTAAGACAAACTAGGATTTTGTAATCTTAAGACCTAGCGGAGCCTAATTAAGGATTTTAATGGATTTTGGTGATCTTGGCCTATATACTAATTGTAACTAGTGTGTTTAGTAATTGTTTGAGTATTTGAAAATTTTTAGAAAGAAATGTTGATTGGAAGTTGAATTGGTTTGGAAATGTGAGGATATGATACATTAAGGTGCAAAGGGATTTTATAATCTTAAGACCTAGTAGAGCCTTGAATCCAATATTGTTACTAGTAGGATTGGATTTTAAGTCATGGTTTCATGTTTCAAGTTTAAAGAAAATGTGTTTTGATTTTAAGGTTTGTTATCGTTTCTTTTACCTTGGAAGTTAATCCTAAGTAAGTGTGTTGATTAATAAGTGTTAGGGAAGTATAACCTAAGACTAGGGAATCAATTTGAGTGGCCTAGAATTGTACTAAGTCTTGTTGTGGTGATAGAATTCCCGAGAATTGTTCGTGCTGAGTGAGTTGCGACGTGTTTGGACACGCGAGCGGGTTATCTTTCGGTAAGGGCTACTTCTAGATATGATTAGGTGATGGGCACCCATAAGTCCCACTTAGATTTTATTTTTCTTATCAAAGAAGTCTGAGAATCTTAGGGTTCGAAGTGAGGGTTTCGTACCCCTTTGATTTTATTGTTTTAAGCTTATATTTAATTATCTCATGGGCTTGGCTAAAAGTGGTTGGTATTCTGACTCCGACCCCCCACACTTGTTTGATTACCTCTTTGCTAGCTCCACCGAGTTTCAAAGGGATGAACTGTGCTATTGATATTGATGATTGATTGTGATTTGGTAGTGTTGGTTTGAAATGTATTGTTGGTGATATTGGCTAGTTGAATATTTATTTGACTTGGATGGTTAAATAATTATTTGATTATGCTTGATTGAATTGTCATATGCGTTGATATATTCATTGGGGTTGTGGAAGCATTGTCGTGTCGTTGGGAACTTCGACATGAATATTCGAGGGTGATGGAAAGCCCAAAGCTACGGCTGGTGTTCAGCTGCTTAGTTCATTGTCGTGTCGTTAAGGAACTCGACCTGAATATCCTAGGGTGGTGGAAGAGCCCAAGGCTACGGCTGGTGTTCAGCTGCGATGTTCATTATTCCGGAATCATAAACAGTGGAATGTAGTCGCATTTACAGGCATTGTGCATATTTATTAAATTGCATGTTATGCTGTACTGTGTTATGCTTGTTATTTTAAGAAGTTGACCGTTGCCCGTGGTTCTTTCAATTAATGAATGTAACCCAGATCATGAAGACTGTAGAGAGTTCGAGGTTGCTGACAAGCGTAGCTGAGGATAGTCTGTCCGGCATTTTACCTGTGTTCTTGTTTGCGACTTACTAGAGGACTAGTAAGCGTTGTAGTGCTCCGACCAGCTATAGGGTGTCAAATGTGTTAATTGCTCTGTTGTAATAAATGTAATATGTTCTAAGACTTGATTTGTCGTATGTGTATGTTTTAAATAAATTTCATTGTATGGTTTTGTGAGTTAAGCATGGTACTTTATTTATTCACTGCCTTTCGAAAATGCTGCAATACTCTGATTGCTAATTTCTTAAAAGGAGTTTGAAAAAGAAAATAAAATTAGACTCACATTTTCGAAAACCATGCAGCAGTGTGTTCTATTTTCGAAAGTATTTGAACTGTCAAGAGTAATATTTAGTTTAGTAGCGCTCTAGGAATGGGGTGTTACAAAAGTGGTATCAGATCGGTTCGGTTCTAACCGGACTGTGAGTTGGGGAACTATAGCTGGTTAAGTGTCGAGTTTTGTAGAAAGCAGATTTTTAGGAGTCAAACTGTGTCTTATTGTGAGTCAAATTATGCATGTGTGTAAGTTGCCCCTCAAGTGGAGTAGCTCTACTTGTACTTGTTTGGAATTGTTTCTTAATTGAAACAATATGTCCTGAGACACAAAAATTGTTGTGGGGTTCTAATGAGGTTGTAAAACCTTGTGGGAACCCAATATCTCAGAAACGAGTAATTCCTTCTGTTGGAACTGATAGTTTGAGACCCGAGGATCCAGATAGCCAAGATGTAGCAGGGCCAGCAGTTGTTACTCTTCAACGGACTACTACGAAGAATCAAGGTGAAATGTTAAGACAGCAGTGAGAGGAACAAGCTGCAGAGACCAAAAAATTAGTTGACCTCTGTCATCACGACTCTCTTAAGTCCTTTGGAAAATAGGAGATGAGATTCCGGAATTGTTTGCAGGAGATGCTGTTATTATTATTATTATTATTATTATTATTATTATTATTATTATTATTATTATTATTATCATTATTGTTATGGTTTAATATGATCTTTGGCGTATTGTTGATGTTTGAAGTATTTTGATATGTATTATATTTGAAAATCAAAAATATTTTATGATTTTGTGAATGTGACATGTTTGCCACTAACATCTGTGTTTTCACAGTATTCTACCCTCTACTGTTGTGAATATATGTGATTGATTGTGTGATTGTTTACTATAGTGAGCGTATTCATATTTTCCAAGGAAAATATTGTACGCAACTATTTTCTAGCTAGCGTTAATTAAATGTCTTATGACAATTTAATTCACGCGGAATCCATTTGACTCAATTGAATGGAACCTAGATGTTTAGTAGGAGTTGCAGGTAGTAGTTTTAGTACATGGCGAGTTATGTAGCTTGCATTGGGTAGTACCTAACCTTTTTTCCAAACCTTTTCTTGATTTTTCAGATCTTAAGAGATTTCCTTTAGATAAGAACCAAGTATGTTTGGATGGCCCATTCTCCACTTTTCCTTTCTCTACTTGATAGGTCAGTTGCTCACTATAGGGTGGAGTAGAGAGAATATTACATCTTTGTTGAGTTACTAACAAGAATAATGAACAAATATCAAAAGGCAACCAATAACTAAATAATAGCAACCAACCAATCAACAAGGTGCATGAAAAATAACACAAACAAAGGAGTAGAGAGTAGGAAGAATCACACCGCTATTTGGTTACGCAGTTCGGCCCCAAAAAGATGACCTACATCTGCGGGAGAGAGCAGCCCTCCGTTTCACTATCAATGAGTCTTACAAGAGATTACAATTGCTTTGAACCCCTTTACAATGTCCACGAAGAACAAACCCAAGAGTTCCCAATCCCTCTCTCTTTCCCTCTATGATAAACTCTCAAGAACAACAATAGAGAAAGCCTTCAATCCTCCCTCTATTCTCTCCTAAGATCCCAAGGTGTTTAACAGTGTTTCCCAGCCCCTAAAACCTCACAAAGACGCTCAAGAACGGCTGCACACAACCCTAGAAAGACTGCACGTCGTACCACACGTTTCTGCAGCGTCAGGTTTATAAAACCCGACTGTGAATCGATTCACAGACATAGGTGAATCGATTCACCTAGTTAAAAAACTTCCCCTGCACGAATTAATGAAGTGAATCGATTCCTGCAAGCTTCCCATGCGATTCACAGAGGCGTGCTTCGATTCACAGAGACTCAAACATGCTTGAATCGATTCACAAAGCTAGGGAATCGATTCCCAGTGTTCAAGAAACACTTTCAAGCAATTCCATGATCCTCCAAACTGATTTTAAGGCACTCTAAACTCCACAATTCTCCACCTTGACTTCAAATCAGTGGTGATGCTCAACTTTATCCATCAACCACTAGCTGCTCTCTCCATTATTGGAATTACGTCTCAGAGAAATTCATCAAGTCCAAGCAATGCTTGAACTTTGATCTAGGTAATGACTTGGTGAATACATCCGCCGGGTTGTCCTCTGACGCAACCTTCTCAACCACAATTTCCTTAGATTCTACGACGTCTCTAATGAAATGTAAGCGGATGTCAATGTGCTTTGTCCTTTCATGATACACTTGGTGATTTGCCAAGTGGATAGCACTTTGACTATCACAATGTACCTTCACACATCCTTGTGTAATTCCTAGCTCCCCAATCATACCTTTCAACCATATGGCCTCCTTCACCCCTTCAACTAGGGCGATATACTCTGCCTGAGTAGTAGATAGCGCCACAGCAATCGTTGATTGGCCTTCCAACTTATTGCCGTTCCAAACAATGTAAATACAAATCCAGATAATGATTTCCTTGTATCCACATTTCCTGCATAATCTGCATCTACATAACCCTCCAAAGCGTCTTCTCCTTGAGTTGCTCTTGTGTACCTCAAACCACCTTTGAGTGACCCATTCAAATACCTCAGAACCCACTTCGATTGCTTCCCGATGAGCTTGGCCGGATTTGCCATAAACCGAGCTCACTATCTTGTTGCATATGCTAAGTCTGGTCTACTACAAACCATGCCGTACATGATGCTTCCTACCCCACTAGCATATGGAGTAGTATCCATCTTCCTCCTTTCCTCTTCGGACTCAGGAGCTTGTGTCACCGAGAGCTTTGTGTGATGACCCAAAGCAGTGCTAACCGGCTTAGCTTCATGCATCCTAAACCGCTCCACCACTTTCTTCAAGTACCCATGCTGAGATAAGAATAATTCACCCTTCTTCCGGTCCCTCACGATATCCATCCCAAGTATCCTCTTAGCGGCCCCAAGGTCCTTCATCTCAAATTCTGAATTTAGCTTCTCCTTGAGAATGTTAATCTCCTCTTTGCTAGAGCTTGCCATCAGGATATCGTCAACATAGAGAAGTAGGTAGAGAACCACTTTCTCATCCCTCTTCAAAATGTACACACAACTGGCGTACCCACTTCTCACAAATCCCGTCTTCAGAAGTAAATCGTCAAAACGAAGATACCATTGCCTAGGGCTTTGTTTCAACCCATACAAGGATTTCTTCAAAAGACATACCTTAGACTTGTCCTCTACAAAACCTTCTGGTTGTTGCATGTAGATTGTCTCTTCTAGGTCTCCATGTAAGAATGCGGTCTTCACGTCCATTTGTTCCAACTCAAGATCGTATTGATTCACGATTGCCATAAGAACCCTTATGGAACAATGTTTCACCACAGGTGAGAAAATCTCGTTGTAATCAATTCCCTCAACCTGTGTAAAACCCTTGGCCACAAGTCTTGCTTTATATCTTAGTTCTTCAATTCCCGGAATGCCTTCCTTCTTCTTGAAGATCCACTTGCATCCAACCACCCTTTGTTTCTTAGGTAGTTTCACAAGTTTCAGTGCAGTTCTTCTCCAATGAATTCATTTCTTCATTCAACGCCTCTAACCACTTGACCCTCTTTGCTCTCAACCGCTTCCCTGAATGTCTTCTGCCTGAGTCTTGCACATCTTCACCGCATTTAGAGCATAACAAATTAAATCTGCATAGCCATATCTCTTAGGTGCCACAGCTTTCCTCCTTTCCTATCTCTTGCCAATTGATAGCCAGGATCCACTGTTGGTTGTCTTCCTCTAGAACCTGATGGTGGAGAACTATTCTCCTCTTCATCATTCCCGGTCTCACTAGTGGAAGGCTCCACCTCAAACTGAGTCTTCTCTACCTCTGTTTCTGAGTTACTATTCTCCAGGTCCTTGCACTTCATCCCCATACGAGTCTCATCAAAAGTCACATCCCTGCTTATTATGAATCTTGATCCCCCAGGCTCCATCTTCCACAGCTTGTACCCTTTCACACCTTCCTATAGCCAATGAAGACACATTTCACACCACAGCTTCAAGTTTGTCTTGTCGGACATGAGCAAACGCCAAAGCACCGAAAACCTTCAACGTAGAATATTCTGCCGGTTTTCCACTCCAAACTTCCATAGGTGTCTTGAAGTTTAAAGCCGTTGATGGACATCTGTTGATCAAGTAAGCTGCTGTACTCACAGCTTCACCCCAGAAACTTTTAGGTAGCCCAGCTCCCAAAGCATACATCTGACCCGCTCCAAAATAGTCCTGTTCATGCGTTCTGCCAGACCATTTTGTTGCGGTGTCCCTGCCACGGTCCTATGTCTCTTAATTCCCTGTTTCCTGTAAAACTCATTAAACTGCTCTGAAACAAACTCCAGGCCATTGTCAGTCCTTAAAACTTTCAGTTTAGTTCCTATTTGATTTCCTATGAGAGTATGCCATTCTTTGAATTTTTCAAATGTGTCACTTTTATTTTTCAAAATGTGAACCCATACTCTCCTAGAGAAATCATCAATCATGGTGAGAAAATAGGAACCCCCTCCATGAGTTGTCACTCTTGAGGGACCCCAAAGGTCCGAGTGAATATACTCAAAGGGCTTGCTAGAATGATGCATGCCACTTCCAAACTTAACCCTATGTTGTTTGCCTAGTATGCAATTATCACAAAATTCTAGCTTATCCAATTTATCATTTCCTAGCAAACCTTGTTTAGCTAGTTCAACTAAACCTCTTTCACTGACATGCCCTAACCTTAAATGCCATAGTTTAGTTTTATCATGCGGAGCTTGACTAGCTAATGATGCATGCCCTATAACAGTACAACCATCTAATATGTATAAGCCACACATTTTAGATCCTTTAGCCATTACTAATGCACCATTCGAAATCTTAATCATGCCATGCTCAATTCTAGTACTATAGCCTAATCCATCAAACATGCTTATAGATAAAAGATTTCGTTTGAGTTCAGGAACATACCTCACATATTGTAAAAGAAATTCACGGTTGTCAAACATCTTGAGACGAATCGAACTTATACCTTGCACCTTACAAGCTCGGTTGTCACCCAGGCGAACGACTCCACCTTCTTTAAGCTTCAAAGTCTCAAAGTACTCCTTCCTAGGACACATGTGATAAGAACATCCCGAGTCCATGACCCAGTTCTTTTCAGATTCCAAACTCGACACCACTAGAGCCCCCGCACTTTCATAACCATCCTCCATAGCAATTGCAACATCCACAGAATCACCCCTGCCTCCTTTCTCAGGACAGTCCTTCTTAAAGTGACCGGTCTTGTGACAATTGAAGCACTTATACTTCTTATTGTTCCCCTTTGACTTGGATTTCGACCTAGAATTCTTCCCTTTGTTGTGGTTTTCTCTACTCTCACTTCTTCCCCTTGACACACTTAAGCCTTCACCACTATCATCCACTTTCAAGTCTTGGAGCTTGGTTAACTCCTTGGTCCTAATAGATTGTTGGACCTCCTCCAAAGTAATAGTGGACTCCTTGCCATAGAGGAGTGCATCCTTAAAGTGTTCAAAGGATCTAGGCAACGAATTCAATAAGAGCAGAGCCTTATCCTCGTCATCGAGCTTCACATCAATGTTCTGCAGGTCATCAATAATTTTGTTGAATTCTGCTAGTTGCTCCACAATAGGTTTGGTCTCTACCATCTTGAATGAGTAGAGATGTTGTTTCAGACATAACCTGTGGGCCAATGACTTTGTCATGTACAACGATTCTAACTTTGCCCACATCTCCGCCGCGGTCTTCTCTCTTGCAACTTCCCTCAATGCCTTATCGCCAAGGCACAAGATAATGGCACTTCTTGCCTTATCTATCATCTCCTTCTTCTCCGTTTGAGACAGGGTGGCCGGCATTCTTGCCTCACCCTTCAAGGCTTCAAAGCACTTCTGTTGAATAAGGATTGCTTCCATCTTCACCTTCCATAGACCGAAGTCATTATTACCGGAAAACTTCTCGATGTCCCATTTAGTACCCATGGTGCACAATTGAATTATTTGTTCTCCCCACAGACGGCGCCACTTGTTGAGTTACTAACAAGAATAATGAACAAATATCAAAAGGCAACCAATAACTAAATAATAGCAACCAACCAATCAATAAGGTGCATGAAAAATAACACAAACAAAGGAGTAGAGAGTAGGAAGAATCACATTGCTATTTGGTTACGCAGTTCGGCCCCAAAAAGATGACCTACGTCTGCGGGAGAGAGCAGCCCTCCGTTTCACTATCAATGAGTCTTACAAGAGATTACAATTGCTTTGAACCCCTTTACAATGTCCATGAAGAACAAACCCAAGAGTTCCCAATCCCTCTCTCTTTCCCTCTATGATAAACTCTCAAGATCAACAATAGAGAAAGCCTTCAATCTTCTCTCTATTCTCTCCTAAGATCCCAAGGTGTTTAACAGTGTTTCCCAACCCCTAAAACCTCACAAAGACGCTCAAGAACGGCTACACACAACCCTAGAAAGACTGCACGTCGTACCACACGTTTCTACAGCGTCAGGTTTATAAAACCCGACTGTGAATCGATTCACAGACATAGGTGAATCGATTCACCTAGTTAAAAAACTTCCCCTGCACGAATTAATGAAGTGAATCGATTCCTACAAGCTTCCCATGCGATTCACAGAGGCGTGCTTCGATTCACAGAGACTCAAACATGCTTGAATCGATTCACAAAGCTAGGGAATCGATTCCCAGTGTTCAAGAAACACTTTCAAGCAATTCCATGATCCTCCAAACTGATTTTAAGGCACTCTAAACTCCACAATCTTAGTCTTAGTGTAGATAGGTGATAAGAACTCGGGTAAAGATTTTTGTGAGAATTTTCCTTTCTTCCTTTTGGATCTGACCGACCATGTTTAAAAAAAATGGAATATTGAGTCATTCTTTTCACTACACGGTCGACCACTTAGAAAGAAAAAGGGGAAATAGTTAGTTTTGCATTATTGGCCTTAGTGGTGGGGTGAGAGAACCTAGTTCCCTTTCTTTTCCTCCTATTACACGCCGCGGGCGAGTTCTGCTTAAGAGACCCCCATTTTATGTAATCCCTCCCTTAGGTGATACCAAATCATGTGGTGATTGGAGTGCGTGAGAAACCTTAAGAAAACTTGGAGAGTTTGAGAGTTGCTTTTCCGTCCATTTCCTAGATCAAACCGTAAATTTTGAGATGATGTCAGATGAGGATTTTCCCTACCATTGGCATGTGGGTGATGGTGTTTGTGATTTTCTGGTTAGTGATTTTGAGGATTATTCTTCCCTTTTGATGTATTAACACCGCGAGTTCTTGGAGGAGCTCTAGGTGAGTATTTTAACTCTTTTGCTTTCAATTTTCTGCATTATTGTTAATAATCTTGTTGAAGATGGTTTTAAGTTTTAAATGATTTTGTTAATTTATGACTTAGTAGTAAGGTTGAGAAGTTTTTGTTTTCTTTTGCTGTAAAAGATAATTTCAAGGTTTTTAGTCAATCTTGAGTTCAAAAACATTCTTATTTATTTATTTTATCTTGTCTTGTTGGGAAATGTTCTTGATCTTATTTTCTCTTGGATGAACCAAGTTCTTATGTGTGTGTGTTGTTAAAGAAAATTTTTGGAAGTTTGTTGTTAAATTGAAGTACGAACTTGTGACCACATATATTATGGGTAAGGTTTGATTTCAAATTTTTCTAACTTAATCCTTGAGGATTTTGTGTCTAATGTAAATTAGAAGTTACAGAGAAAGGTCTTATTGGTAATCCTTTTGTTAAATTGTTTATGTGGGTGTTAGAACGAGTTTGAGAAAAGAAATTTTGAGTGGGTGGTGTCTTAAGAAAAGTGAAAAGGAAATTTTTGTGTTATTGGACTTGAATTATGTGTATTTAGTTGTGTCAAAGTTTTGGGAATTTTGAAAAGAGTTGTATTAAGTTTGAATAGTTGATTTGAATTTCAAGACAATGAAACACTAAGGTTGAAGGAAATCCTTGTATTCCTAAACCAAACTGGAGTCTTGACTAGTTTGTATCAATAAGTATTTGATTTAGTATTGTTGTCTTGTGTTTGATTAAGAAAAGAGTTGATTTTATAATCCTTGAACTTGATTCAAGTTATGATAGGAAAAAGAATTTTTGGGATTTGAAGTTTCGATTTGATTTATTTAAAGTTGCAAGAAAAGGGCTTTAGCATATTTGTTGATTAGTTGATTTGTGTTTTAAGGCCATGAAACACCCAATGTTTAAAGGAATCCTTGTGATTCTTGAACAAAGTGGAGCCTTGGAAAAGATTTTAGTGTTGAAATCTTTTAATTTTAGTGTGAGTTTTGTTGCTAGAAAAGATTTGAAGATTTGATTGCGAAACATTTTATTGTGTAATTAAATTTATTAAACCCGTGAGGATAATTAGTAATTTTAATTGTTAATCTAAGTTCTACTTGATTAATGTGTTAATACTTATTAATGAGTTATCTTAGAAGCTTAGTATTTGTTTTAGTTTGTTTTAGTTTTTGAAAGAAAATAATTTTCTATTGCTTAAAGTTAAAAGTTTAGTCATAATTTTTTTTTGAGCAAGTTGTAAAGTGTATAAAGATGTTATTTTAATTTTGTTCTAGCATCTTTCAGGTGTAAAGTATTACAAAAAAGGATTTTCATTCTTTAACACTTAGTGGTTAGTACATTTATTGTTGCTAATGCATAATTTTTTTTTTAAGAAAAAGCTTTGATATGAAAAGAATTTCAAAGGAAGAGTGGGTGTTGGTTTAAATTGCAAAACTGGTTTCAGCCTTAGAACTGAGGTGTGTTTAATGATTTTGAGACAATGAGGACCTTATCTCAAAGAAACTTTAGTGTCAATCAGAATGGTTGAGCCTTAAAAGAAAAGTTGGGTTTTATTAAAATTTTTATTTTGGGTGCCGTTTTAGAAAAGTGATTGATTGAGAAGAACTTTAATTTTTCAAAGTTTTAAGTGGTTTTTGTATTCTTGATGTGTGTAACTATGGTTGCATGTGAATAGGTTAGTATTATTTTCTTAGTAATGGCGTGTAGCTGTTATCGTGTTCGTGTTCATATTCGTGATCGTGAATAAGCAGAGATCGTGGCCCGTGAATGAAGCATCAGTAGACCATAAGGACTTCTTCGTCTAGTAAATTATATTACGTGTGTAATTCCATGTGATATATATATATATATATATATATATATATATATATATATATATATATACATATACATATACACACACACACTTAGTGTTATTGAGTGTGAATGTTATTGTTGCATGCTATGTTGTGGTTGCAATATTATGTATGTAGCTATAAATATTATAATACTACTTATATTAATATGTACTGAGAATGCTTATGTATGCAAATTATTTTTATGGATTTGAGTAAAATAATTTTTTCGTATTTTACTATCCGTATAGTTTCGAGGACGAAACTATTTTAAGAGGGGTGGTAGTGTAACACCCCAATTTTTAAGAAAACTGTTTTAACGATAAAGTCCTAGTTACTTGAAGATAAGTCATAGAGACTGATCACATCAATAATTTACTTAGAGTACGAGGAATTATTTTAACTTATTTTTAATAATTTATTTATTATAAATAAGTATTATTTATGATGTCAATTCAAATTAATAGACAGCGTAGACGTATGCTGCTTTTAAGGTGAATTTATCAATTAAACTTATTATAAGTTTTCTGTCTGACGCGGTAATGCGTATTTGTGCTGACAAAGAAATTGATTGAATTAAATCAAGATAAAATTTAATTTAAGAATTAATATTTCATATTAATTCATGATTCAAAAATTGTCGAAAAACTTTAACGAAGTTTCGCCGTATTTTGAATCGCCGGGTAATTATTATCTATATTAAAATTTAAAACGAATTCCGATTTCGATGAAAATCGAAACGTGACTTGTTATGAGTATGATTGAGTGTTTTCAATTGCTATTATTATTTATGGTAAATTATTATCACGCGGTGAATTAATTTCTAAGTAAATTAATTTTCGCGATTTAATCGGCAAAAGAATTAATCGGTAACGCGATTACTCGACGCCATATTTTTTAGGACACCTAAGACTCTAGGATTAAGGGGTAATCATGAGAAGAGAATGATTAGATGTTTAGACTTGTGATTAGATTAGAATCTTATTTTATGGGGTCTAGGTGTCAAGTTTTTGGTGATTAATTAAAAGGTACTTTTACTAAGCCTTTCTTAACCAAGTGATCGCATGTAGTTAATTAAATTTTTATCCCCTCCCTTTTTCTAAGACCTGATCGTGACCCCCTCCCCTCATTCTTCGCCCATCCATATTTTTATTTCATTTTTCTTTCTTAAGTTTAAGTGTGGGTGAGAAGGATAAGACTTGTTTAATAAATTTTTTTCTCTCTTATTCCTTTGCCTTATCAGGCCGTGACCTGCCCTTCCTCATTCCCACTTCATTTTCATTTCTTTTCTTTTATCTTGAGTGAGAAACTCCAAGCTCCTTCCATGGCTCTCACTTCTTTCTTCTTCTTGGCGTGAATCATCCCCTTTTTCCAACCTCCATCACTTCTAGCTTCTTCATCCTCTTGTCTTCATCTTCATAACATTGTAGGTGAGGAAGAAAATCAACTTCCCTTGTCTCCCAAACAGCCCCAAACCGTGAGCCCTTTGTTGTAGGTGTAGGAATTGTTATTTTGCTTCCTTCTTGTTTAATTGCTTTATGTATGGCTTGAATTTGATCATGAGAGAGATGAACACCATTTTCCCCAATTTTTACAAACCCTAGATCAATGGTCTAGGAGGAGGGTATTAAGTGATCTCTCATGTAAATCTTTTAATTAATTTGTGTTTCTTGTTCCATAATAATTGTTATTATTGTTGTTGTTGTCAATTTTAGTTTCTATCAAAGGAAATTATGATTTTGGGGAAAACCCTTGATGTTGGATTGAACTTGATAGGGTAGTTAATTGTGCTAATGGTTTGTGGTGGGAAAAAATTGAATGTTTTGGGGAAGAGAATTAGGTGATATATGATGTAGTTTTCGTGAATGGAAAGTTTTGCATTTTTTTTCTTCCTAAAACTAGGGGTGTGGCCGAGAGCCTAAATGGGGAGGGTGGGAAGAAAATATTTTTGTGTTCTTGACTTAAATAATTGTATTGGGTTGTCATTTAAACTTTGGAAAAGTTTTGGAAAGAGTTGGAATTGAAATTGAAAGCTGTTTGATTGTTTAAGGCAATGAAACACTTAAGGCAAATTAGGATTTTGTAATCTTAAGACCTAGCGGAGCCTAATTAAGGATTTTAATGGATTTTGGTGATCTTGGCCTATATACTAATTGTAACTAGTGTGTTTAATAATTGTTTGAGTATTTGAAAATTTTTAGAAAGAAATGTTGATTGGAAGTTGAATTGGTTTGGAAATGTGAGGCGATGATACATTAAGGTGCAAAGGGATTTTATAATCCTAAGACCTAGTAGAGCCTTGAATCCAATATTGTTACTAGTAGGATTGGATTTTAAGTCATGGTTTCATGTTTCAAGTTTAAAGAAAATGTGTTTTGATTTTAAGGTTTGTTATCGTTTCTTTTACCTTGGAAGTTAGTCCTAAGTAAGTGTGTTGATTAATAAGTGTTAGGGAAGTATAACCTAAGACTAGGGAATCAGTTTGAGTGGCCTAGAATTGTACTAAGTCTTGTTGTGGTGATAGAATTCCCGAGAATTGTTCGTACTGAGTGAGTTGCGACGTGTTCGGACACGCGAGCGGGTTATCTTTCGGTAAGGGCTACTTCTAGATATGATTAGGTGATGGGCACCCATAAGTCCCACTTAGATTTTATTTTTCTTATCAAAGAAGTCTGAGAACCTCAGGGTTCGAAGTGAGGGTCTCGTATGTTGGAACCTAAACGATTGAGAAGTTTAGACCCTCATTAATTTTGATGATAACAAAATATTCACAAGAGGACAATTTATGTTCTAACAATTCTTGAAGTGTGCAGATACTAATATTACATATATTTCTAAGCCACTTAAACAAGAAGGAAGAAGCTCTCAAGAGAAGGATACACTTCGTGTGTCAGCATCCGGCTCATCCTAGTATACTGTCCTATGAGCGTCTGGAATTATCTTCTCGTGACACTAGTCTTATCCATTTGGTTTGAGCGTCCGATCTTCCGTTCTGAGCAAGCGTCCGAACTTCATTATAAATCATGTGTTGGTCACGAAGTTGCTCTTCCTCTCAGAATTTTCTGGAATGGGTTTCGAATTTGATCTTATGCGCCAAAATTGTTGTACGAGGTATCAAAGGTGACATCTTTAGCTAAAAGACAAAAATCGTACAAGCAGTTGTGAAAAGCAAGGTAGTACGAAAACGGTAATATGTACTACTGAGATATTCTCTGGAAAGGAAGAAAGAGACAGCTTTTTGAAAACACCTCACTCAATGGAAAGGAGCCAGTTTTACTGTAACGGTAATATCCTTTAGAACTCCTATAAATACCCCAAGGTATCCATTGAAGAAACTGCCGAAACTCTACAAGAGAATATTGCTTCATTTACTGAGAACAAGCACTGTTGCTATACACTACAAAGAGTCAATACTCTAAAAGCACTGCTTCTGTGAGCAATCAAGTTTCGAGCCAAGTCTCTGGACTATAAGAACTGAACTCAGCGTCTGACACTTTCTTTTAGAAAGCATTTCTATATTGAGCTTAATTTTTTATCCTCTCTGTGAGAGTTATTTATACTTGTATTCAACTTAACTTGTAAAAGTTGTTTTGGCCTAGTTAAGGCTGTTCCCTCAAAGGCTCGACTGTACTGGGTCGTTTTGAGAAGTTGAGAGTATTGTCAAGCTTGTGACAGAAGAATACTCTTGAGGAAATTGTAATCAGTTGATTATAGTGGAAAATCCTTCAGGAACGAAGGGACTAGACGTAGCTACCAGTTTGGTAGTGAACTAGTATAAATCTCTGTGTCTCTTGCTTTACTGCTTTCTATTTATCTTTATCTTGCTCTGTTAAAAACAAGTTTTCTCAAATTGCTTTTCCAGCGTCCTGTTTACTTCCAGCGTCCGTTTAACAAACTGTTTTGAAAAACCTGTGCTCTAAGTGTTTTTAACTTAATATTTGCGAAAAGTTTTCAACACAATTTAACCCCCTTCTTGTGTTCACGTTCAGTTGGTACCAGGGCTCGGCCTCTTGGTTGAGCACTTAACAGTGTTAAGAGTAAAGATCCTACTGTGAACATGTCTGCTGAAGGTGGTCATATGAACCGTCCTCCTCTATTTAATGGAGAAAAATTTGATTACTGGAAAGATAAGATGAAAGCATTCCTTGAGGCACAAAATCTTGATTTGTGGGATATAGTTGAAAGTGGGTACATTTCTCCCGCTAATGCCCTTGGTGTTGCAATACCTAGGGTAAACTGGACTGATGATCAGAAAAAGAGATATCAAACCAATCAAAAGGCTAGATTTATTCTCATCTGTGCTATGACAAAAAGAGAATATGATAAATGTGGTAAGTTTGATACTGCCAAAGAAATCTGGGATTCTCTTGTTTTGTCTTATGAGGGTTCTGCCCAAGTAAGAGAAACAAAGGCCAGCATGATGGTGCGCCAGTAAGAGCTATTCAAAATGGAAGATGGAGAAAACATTGAAACTATGTTTGGAAGGTTCCAAACACTTGTTCATGGGTTGCAGGCCCTTGGAAAAAGTTATACTACACCTGACCATGTGAGAAAGATCTTGAGAAGTTTGACTAAGCAGTGGAGACCCAAAGTCACTGCTATTCAAGAAGCAAAAGATCTAAATGTCCTTCGGCTTGAAGATCTTATGAGTTCTTTGAAAGCTCATGAACTTGAGCAAAATGAAGAAGAACCTACCAAGAAGAGTAAGTCTATAGCTTTAAGAGTTAATCAACATAAACCTAGTACTTCTAAAGCTTTTCAGGCTGAAGAAGAAGAATCAGATGATGAAGCTTCAGAAGGAGATTATGATGGATCAGATGATGAGCTAGCTTTCATATCTAAGAAGATCCAGAGAATGTGGAAGAAGAGAAACTTCAGAAGGAGGTTTCAGAAGAAAGATACAAAGGACAAGAAGGATAGCAAAGACAAGGACAAAGCCCAAATCATTTGCTATGAATGTAAGACGCCTGGACATTTCAAGTCCGAGTGTCCTAATCTTAAGGAAAAGCCCACAAGAAGCTCCTTCAAGAAAAAGAAGAAAGGTCTCATGGCAACATGGGAAGATCTTGACTTATCCTCCTCTGAGGAAGATAAAGAAGAAGAAGCTCACATTGCCCTCATGGCAGACACTGATCTTGATTCAGAAGAAGAAGTTGAAGAGGTAATAATATATGACTCTTATTCTGAACTTCAACTTGCATTTGATGATCTGTTAAAGGATTCTGCCACTCTCTCTATTGAGTATAAGAATTTGAAAAAGAAATTTTCAAAACTATCACAAGATTTTCATTCTTTACACAATGAAAACTCTGTACTCAATGAAGAGAACCAGAAGCTGAAAACTGAAAATCAGCGTCTGGTGGATAACCAGCGTCTAGAAGCCAACAAGCAACCAGAAGCTGAGAGCTCTCAAGTTAAAAGCTCTGTAGTTACAGGCAATCCTAACTGCAAATCAAATGACTATGAACATGCATTTCAAAAGTTTCTTGCAGAGAGTGTAACTCGAAGCAAGCAAGCTTCTATGATTTGGGGTGTCAGTAAAACGACAACTCATGGTCTTGGTTATATATCAGATGAACCTCTTTTGGAAAATGATTCTGCATCTGATAAATCTAATAATCATAGTAAATGCTTGCATTGTACTTACTGCAATAAATTTGGTCATTTGAAAAGTGCGTGTAATGTGTTTACAACTAAGAAGGACAAGCATCCTTCAAGAACTAACAAGAAAGGACCCAAAAAGATATGGGTACCTAAAGATAAAATAGTCTATGTTGCAGACTTGCTTAGCAACAAAGTCAACACACCTATCTTGGTACTTAGACAGTGGATGCTCGCGTCACATGACGGGAGAAAATCATATGTTCCAAGAACTAAGACCTAGAGAAGCTGGATTCGTTGGTTTCGGAGGAAACCAAAAAGGTAAAATAGTTGGAATTGGTCGCATAGGTAAAGGCTCTCTTCCTTCTATTGATAATGTTTTAAATGTTGAAAGACTGAAACATAATCTATTGAGCATAAGTCAATTATGTGACAATGGTTATAATGTTGTCTTTACAGAGAATGGATGTTCTGTAAAAAGCAAAAATGATGGATCTATATTCTTTACAGCAAAGAGGAAACAAAACATTTATAAAGTTGATCTTTCTAAACTTGCAAAACAAGATGTCAAGTGTCTTATGTCTGTTGAAGATGAACAATGGATTTGGCACAAAAGATTGGGTAATGCCAATTTGAGGTTAATCTCAAAGTTAAACAAGCACAATCTTGTTCGAGGCTTACCAAATCTTAAGTTCCAATCTAATGCCCTGTGTGATGCTTGTCAAAGAGGAAAACAAGTCAAAACTTCCTTTCATTTAAAAAATGTTGTTTCAACCTCGAGACCACTTGGACTCTTACATCTTGATCTTTTTGGTCCCACAAGGACAACCTCTTTAACTGGAAAGAAATATGGATTAGTCATTGTTGATGATTTTACTAGATGGACATGGGTTAAATTTCTTGCCCACAAGGATGAGTCCTTTAAGGTATTTACTGTTTTCTGCAAATCAGTTCAAAATGAAAAAGGCATCTGTATTTCTTCTATTAGAAGTGATCATGGGGGAGAATTTGAAAATGAAAACTTTCAAAAATTTTGTGAAGAAAATGGCATCTCCCACAATTTCTCCTCTCCTAGAACACCTCAACAAAATGGTGTTGTAGAAAGGAAAAATAGGTCCCTCCAGGAAATGGCCAGGACCATGATCAATGAAGCTGATATTGCGAAACATTTTTGGGTAGAAGCAGTAAACACAGCCTGTTATACTCATAATAGAATTCTTATAAGACCTATTTTGAATAAGACTCCTTATGAATTGTGAAAAGGAAGAAAACCAAACATTTCTTACTTTCATCCTTTTAGTTGTATTTGTTATATTTTGAATACTAAAGATCAGCTTGGTAAGTTTGATTCCAAGGCTGACAAAGGAATCTTTTTGGGATATTCTGAAAGATCTAAAGCTTTTAGAATATACAACAAAGAAACTTTGACAGTTGAAGAGTCCATTCATGTCAAGTTTGATGATAAGAAGCCTGACACTGCTATGTCAGAGCTAGATGTGTTATTTTCAGAATTAAACCTCGGTGACAAGTCAGACGGTGAACGTGCATCTTCATCATCCGGTGGTGACCAGACGAAGAATCCTACTCAAGCAGAAGCTGAAGCAAGAAAAAGCTGGAAGTACAAAACCAATCATCCAAAAGATCAAATCATAGGAGAACCTGGTGATAAAGTACGAACCAAATCGTCTTTCAAGGAGCATGCTGATTTTGCACTTCTCTCTGAAATGGAACCTAAGACGAGTGATCAAGCTTTGGAAGATGAAGGGTGGATTCTAGCAATGCAAGATGAGCTAAATCAGTTCCAAAGAAATGATGTATGGAAGCTAGTCACTCTACCAGAAGATAAGCAAGCTATTGGTACTAAATGGGTATTTAGAAATAAGCTTGATGAAGATGGTAAAGTTGTGAGAAATAAAGCAAGGTTAGTTGCTCAAGGTTACTCACAAGAAGAAGGCTGAATTTGAGATGAGCATGATGGGAGAATTCAAGTTTTTCCTTGGAATACAAATCAAGCAATGCAGTGATGGTATCTATATACATCAAAGCAAATATATAAAAGAATTATTGAAGAAATTCAAGATGCTGGATTGCAAGCCTATGTGTACACCTATGCATCCTACCTGCACTCTTAGTAAAGATGAAAGTGGTAAGAAGGTATATCAGAAAATGTACAGAGGTATGATTGGATCTCTACTTTATCTTACGGCTTCAAGACCTGACATTATGCTCGTGCACTTTGTGTGCTAGATTTCAATCAGATCCTAGAGAATCACACCTAAGTGTTGTTAAAAGAATATTCAGATCTTTGCAAGGAACTACTAATCTTGGTTTGCTTTATAAGAAATCAAAAGATTACAAATTAGTAGGTTTCTGTGATGCTGACTTTGCTGGAGACCGAATTGAAAGGAAAAGCACAAGTGGAGGCTGCCAGTTCCTTGGAGCTAATCTTGTGTCCTGGTCAAGCAAAAGACAAAGCACTATTGCACTCTCAACAGCAGAAACTGAATACATCTCAGCAACAAGTTGCAGTTCTCAACTTCTGTGGATGAAGTATCAACTTGAAGACTACTTAATAGAAGAGAGTAACATTCCTATCTTTTGTGATAATACATCTGCCATATGTCTTACTAAAAATCCTATATTGCATTCTAGAGCAAAGCATATTGAGATTAAGCATCATTTTATAAGAGACTATGTTCAGAAGGGTATTCTAGAAATAAAATTTGTAGACACTGATCATCAGTGGGCTGACATATTTACAAAACCCCTTGCTGAAGATAGATTCAATTTTATAAGAAGAAATTTAAACTTTCATCTTATAGAAGAATGACTAATCTCAGCGTCTGAAAATAAACATAATCTCAGCATCTGATATGACATAAGCATGTATGTGTATATGCATCTTATTTGTCATATGCATCATAACTCATCATCTGGTGAATCGGTTGCGTGCGTCCGAGCACACCCACACGTGTCACACGTGTTAAGGACTTAAGCGTCTCATCATATCTACTGAGTCATAATTATTTATGTCTTTCGATAAAATCTTTTTCATGATTTTACTTTTATTTTGGCGTCTGCATTTAATGAAAAGGAGAATCTTTATTTTCTTTTCTTTTTGATTTAATTTTTATGTGGAAATACGAAGCGATATTTTGAAAAACAAAAAAAAAGGACTGTACCTATTCTCTATTAACTTTCCCACTACTCCACATTTTTCGCTCCATCACTTCACTCTGCATTTTCTGCAAAACCGTTCTCTTTCTCTCTATCTCTCTCTCTCTCTCTCTCTCTGTGTTTTCGAACCCTAAAACCTCCATTACCTTCTCTTCAATTGCTACAATGGCCGACAGAAAGGTTGGACAATACACTGCTGCCTTCGATGTCTTCTCTGAGGCAAAACTTTTGAATGAGAACCGGGTTGATTTCAAGAATTTCAAGCTATACGGTTTTGATTTTGAAGAAGGTCTTGAGAAACTGGGCTGGAAAAACTACTTCATCTGGGAACCAGTTGATGTACTAAGCTACGCCATTAAGGAATTCTGGGGAAGTGCATACGTACTTCCAGGGGAAATAATAGAAGGTCACATCAGAGGATTTAAACTATGCTTCACTATTAACTCTATTGCTCAGACAATCAAGTGTCCGAGTGAAGGAATCAGTTACCATTCAAACTGGGCTGATGCTTACAGAGGACTTGAAAAAGTCAATGAAGCTCTGTTTGAGAACTACCGTGAACTGAAGAAGAAGAACATCACTCCCACGGCTAAAGACTTGAAAAGCCACTACCGTGTACTGCACAAAATCATCGCCAAGAGCGTGATTCTGAAGGCTGGGTCAAGCGACATAGTGAACTACGAGCAAAAGTTCATTATGAGGAACTACATGGCTGGGAAGAAAATCAATCTGCCAAGGTTGATTATCAACAATCTGATAAATGCCTTTGTCTTCTCAAGGAAGAATGTTGATAAGAAGAACATCGTCAAGATAATCCCATATGGAGTTCTTCTCTCCATTATGATGATCAAAGACGGCATTGTAAGGAAGCTGACTGACTCCATCAACACAGAGGAAAAGGAAAAATACTTTGGTGTTGGTGCTGTTGTTCATCCAGAAGTTTTTGGAGTCAACAGTCTGGTCAGGATGCAGCTTATTACAGGCTCCATGATCAAGAAGGTGAAAATTGAGCAACAGGAAGGAGAAGATGAAAAGAAAACCACCAGAAGCTCAATGACTGGTGTGAAAAGACCTGCTGAGTCACCTTCAAGGGAGACTAGAAGAACAAAGCAGAAGGTGGCACCTGCACCTACTGTTGAAGAACCAGAAGATGAGGATAGAATTCCCATCAGAAAGGTCTTGGAGAAGCAGTTTAGACCAGCAGCTAAAAAAGATGTTTCAGCGTCCGGTCAAGGGAAGCAAATTCCTCCTCCTCCTCCTGCTGTTGTTATCACCAGAGGGTCGAAAAGAAGGTTGGTCAAGTCATCAGAAGTTGATCCAAAGGTACTTGATTTTACTGCTGATGAATCAGTATCTGTGTTTGATACTCATGATGTTATTCCTGCACCACCTTTGTCTGTTTCACAACCACAAACACAAACCAGGAAAACCAGAATGAGCCTCCAACAAACCTCAACCCTCTCTAAACCTACCCAACCATCATCCACTGCACTCAACCTTGACCTACCACAAATTTCCTCAAATACTTCACTGACTACATATATCTCTAAACTTCACTCTCATCCCTTTAATCTTTTATTCAAAATACCTCCTATTAACCCCTTCAAACCCTACACTCCTAAAACCTACAAAATCACCAAAACCACTCCCAACTTACTCTCCATTACCCTTAAACCTACAGATGCTAGTGGAAGGAAGACTGTCTCATACAAACCACAGTTTGTTAAGTATGAGATATATCATAGCATCTACAATCGTCCCTCCACATGGTATTTGAAAACCTTCACCTCTGGAGCTTCCAGATTGGAGATTGCCTCTCCAATAAGTGCTACCTTCAAAGATGGAGAAGACCACTTTCAGATGTCATTTAAAGGAAGATTGAGACCAGCATCTGGTAGCAGAGCAATTCCCTTCTCTGTTGATCTTCCTAGATCCCTACCACAATCTGAACCACTCACGTTGGAAGAATGCGGAAGGTGGATCACAGATGAAGAAGCTGCCTTCATGGCACACTATCTTGAGATAAAGAGGATTGAAGTAATCAGACAGTACAGGGATCCTTCTTCTGTATCAGTAAAGATTGTACCAGACAGACAGAGATGGCTACCTTGGTTTGTCCCTGGGAAAAGGAAAGAACCTGCTCCGGGCAAGCAGCCATTCAGCAAGATCGGGCTCAAGGAATATGAGAAGGCTCCTAAAAAGAACAACCTTAAGGAATTCTCTAAGCTTCCGATTGCCAAGATCTCTGAGGATCATGCCAGAAGGTTTTTCCTGAATTATCTGAAGGAAGATGAATGGAGAACTGGCTCCTCAAACTGCTGCAATGCCGAGAAGGTCACTATTCCAACAGTTGGCACAATCAGCAGAATTATTGACATCAATCTTAGAACAGTCTATTTCGATGATATGTTCAGATGCTCAGTAATCAGGCCTTTTGACTGCATGAAGATATATGACCAATGGGCTGCCGTGACCAAGCACTTCGACATTGGATTTACTTGGAGTCAATGGTCTGAGTCTTGGAAAGACAAAGCCATGTTACCATGCCTCGTCCCCTTAGTACTAGAAGAAGATGACAGGAAAAATCTGCGAAGAATTTACCTGGCAGAAAATGAAGCACTCTCTTTCGCTTGTGAAGCATTAAGTGTCTTTATCAGAAGTATATGGGGAGAAAAAGCTGGAAATAGGTTTGATGCTTTCACTGCTGATGTTGTTCTACACAGAGAAATCATCTTCATGAATATGCTGTATCCAGAAGATGTGAAGTATCAATGGGAAATTCAAACAGAGTCTGAGCTCAGAAAACTTGGAAATCTCATCAAATGGTTTTTACCAAATGATGCATTTTTTCTAAGAGCTCAAAGGAAGAAGGAATTGAGACTGAAGCTATCCAACTGGGTGCTAGCAGAGCATCAGAAGATGAAACCTGCACCCGTACCAGAAGTTGGACCTTCTACTTCTACTCCTGCAGTTGAGATGGTCACTATTCCCAAAGCAGAGTTTGAAGAAATGAAGGCCACAAACATGAAAGTCACTCAGCTGGAGTCTGCTCTGAAACTACTATATGAACGTCTCAACATCCCTCCACCACCTCTTCCAAACCCTTAAACTTTGTTTTGCTTTAAATTTTATTTTTTTTGGTATTAAGTGATATTTCTTATTTTTGTTGATACACTTATATATATACACTATTTTTGCTCTAATTATCTGACTTATATTCAAATTTTTCTAAGTCTTATTTTGACTATGATGTGTTTTCACACTCTTTTTGTCTGATGACAAAAGGGGGAGTAAAAGAAAGGTATGATGAACACGTGAAAATCTGACTAACCCACCGTCCGATGTTCACACTTCGATGAATACACTGGAACTGAAGTATCATGCATAGCATTTCATACATAGCGCTTGTGTGGTTATTTATTAATGCGCTTATATTCATTGATCTAGTGCTCATATAATGATAAATAAATTTGGTACTAGTGCTCTTATAATGATCAATATATTTGATACAATTTGATTAAATCAATCTTTTTGATCAGCATCCGATCTTACTCTGATACATCTACGTATTTATTTTGCGATCACTTAATTGAATTTGTTTATCAACTATCGCCTTAATACTAGAATTGTCTTATATATCAAAATTGTTAAATTCAGGGGGAGACCCTTGATGTCATTTTAAAAACTAAATTGTTCATCAACCTTAGATATTTGTCATCATCAAAAAAGGGGAGATTGTTGGAACCTAAACGATTGAGAAGTTTAGACCCTCATTAATTTTGATGATAATAAAATATTCACAAGAGGACAATTTATGTTCTAACAATTCTTGAAGTGTGCAGATACTAATATTACATATATTTCTAAGCCACTTAAACAAGAAGGAAGAAGCTCTCAATAGAAGGATACACTTCATGTGTCAGCATCCGGCTCATCCTAGTATACTGTCCTATGAGCGTCTGGAATTATCTTCTCGTGACACTAGTCTTATCCATTTGGTTTGAGCGTCCGATCTTCCGTTCTGAGCAAGCGTCCGAACTTCATTATAAATCACGTGTTGGTCACGAAGTTGCTCTTCCTCTCAGAAGTTTCTGGAACGGATTTCGAATTTGATCTTATGCGCCAAAATTATTGTACAAGGTATCAAAGGTGACACCTTTAGATAAAAGACAAAAATCATACAAGCAATTGTGAAAAGCAAGGTAGTACGAAAACGATAATATGTACTACTGAGATATTCTCTGGAAATGAAGAAAGAGACAGCTTTTTGAAATCACCTCACTCAATGGAAAGGAGCCAGTTTTACTGTAACGGTAATATCCTTTAGAACTCCTATAAATACCCCAAGGTATCCATTGAAGAAACTGCCGAAACTCTACAAGAGAATATTGCTTCATTTACTGAGAACAAGCACTGTTGCTATACACTACAAAGAGTCAATACTCTGAAAGCACTGCTTCTGTGAGCAATCAAGTTTCGAGCCAAGTCTCTGGACTACAAGAACTGAACTCAGCGTCCGACACTTTCTTTTAGAAAGCATTTCTATATTGAGCTTAATTTTTTATCCTCTCTGTGAGAGTTATTTATACTTGTATTCAACTTAACTTGTAAAAGTTGTTTTGGCCTAGTTAAATTTGTTCCTCAAAGGCTCATTTGTCTTGAGTCGTTTTGAGAAGTTGAGAGTATTGTCAAGCTTGTGACAGAAGAATACTCTTGAGGAAATTGTAATCAGTTGATTATAGTGGAAAATCCTTCAGGAACGAAGGGACTAGACGTAGCTACCAGTTCGGTAGTGAACTAGTATAAATCTCTACGTCTCTTGCTTTACTGCTTTCTATTTATCTTTATCTTGCTCTGTTAAAAACAAGTTTTCTCAAATTGCTTTTCCAGCGTCCTGTTTACTTCCAGCGTCCGTTTAACAAACTGTTTTGAAAAACCTGTGCTCTAAGTGTTTTTAACTTAATATTTGCGAAAAGTTTTCAACACAAGTCAACCCCCCTTCTTGTGTTCACGTTCATCGTACCCCTTTGATTTTATTGTTTTAAGCTTATATTTAATTATCTCGTTGGCTTGGCTAAAAGTGGTTGGTATTCTGACTCCGACCCCCCACACTTGTTTGATTACCTCTTTGCTAGCTCCACTGAGTTTCAAAGGGATGAACTGTGCTATTGATATTGATGATTGATTATGATTTGGTAGTGTTGGTTTGAAATGTATTGTTGGTGATATTGGCTAGTTGAATATTTATTTGACTTGGATGGTTAAATAATTATTTGATTATGCTTGATTGAATTGTCATATGCGTTGATATATTCATTGGGGTTGTGGAAGCATTGTCGTGTTGTTGGGAACTTCGACATGAATATCTGAGGGTGATGGAAAGCCCAAAGCTACGGCTGGTGTTCAGCTGCTTAGTTCATTGTCGTGTCATTAAGGAACTCGACCTGAATATCCTAGGGTGGTGGAAGAGCCCAAGGCTACGGCTGGTGTTCAGCTGCGATGTTCATTATTCTGGAATCATAAACAGTGGTATATAGTCGCATTTGCAGGCATTGTGCATATTTATTGAATTGCATGTTATGCTGTACTGCGTTATGCTTGTTATTTTAAGAAGTTGACCCTTGCCCGTGGTTCTTTCAATTAATGAATGTAACCTATATCATGAAGACTGTAGAGAGTTCGAGGTTGCTGACAAGCGTAGCTGAGGATAGCCTGTCCGGCTTTTACCTGTGTTCTTGTTTGCGACTTACTAGAGGACTAGTAAGCATTGTAGTGCTTCGACTAGATAGAGGGTGCCAAATGTGTTAATTGCTGTGTTGTAATAAATGTAATATGTTCTAAGACTTGATTTGTCGTATGTGTATGTTTTAAATAAATTTCCTTGTATGGTTTTGTGAGTTAAGCATAATATTTTATTTATTCACTTCCTTTCGAAAATGCTGCAATACTCTGATTGTTAATTTCTTAAAAGGAATTTGAAAAAGAAAAAAAAATTAGACTCACATTTTTGAAAACCATGCAGCAGCATGTTCCATTTTCGAAAGTATTTGAACTATCAAGAGTAATATTTAGTTTAGTAGCGCTCCAGGAACGAGGTGTTACAATATCGTAATATTTTTAAAGCGAGCTACGTCTCCTGCTACCACTTCCCGCGCCCTTTCTCCCGTCCTGTCTCCCCTTGCAAATCCATTTTGACGCCGTTGCATTATCAGTAGCATTAATTGTCTCCTCTTGCAAAACCATTTGGACACGGTTCTATTGCCAAGTGACTCCAAGAGGAGGTGAATTGTGTGAGCGGTGCTTTTTTAAAAATTTTTGCAAATAAAGTGCTGAAATAAAGCTTGCAAGAAATTAACTCCGGAAAAATAAATGACTTGAAGAATAAATTGCAGAAATCAAATTGCAATAAAATAAATGACAGAAATTAAATAACTGAAATGTAAATGACTGAAAGTAAAGACAATAAAATAAAGTGCTGAAGAATAAATTGCTTGAATAATAAAGAGATAGAGAGCAAAGAAGAGCACGTAGCAATTTATACAGGTTCGGCCACCAAACACCCATGTGGCCTACGTCCTGTCCCCAAAGCAAAACACTATGGGATTTTCACTAAACCACTAGCTTTTAAATCAGGTTCAGCTAGAAACCTTTACAACTCTAAACCAGAGCAATACGTTCAAGAGATATCACCTCTCTATGAACAACTTGGGATTCCCACCCAAAAGAAATAATTTTTACAAATAAAAGGATGTAAATAATATACACTCAAAAGGGCTGATATAACAAATTGAAGCTCAGAAAAATACAAGTAAAACTATGTAGTATTAAAAGGCTCTCAAATAAAAATTGTGCTCAAATAAGTGTGATGATGAAAAATAATGTTTTAGCAGAATTTCAGCAAAGCAAAGCAGCGTTCGTTGTATTTCACAAACGTATGGACCTGTTCCTTTTATAGGCAAAAGTAAGCGCGTGAGTCATAAAAGAAAATTAGCCCGTTGCGTTCAATCCGGGATTTCTGATCGTTATATAATCGATTATAAGACATATGTAATCGATTATATATTTGAAATTTAAAACCTGAGCGCATTTCAAAAGGCATAATTGATTATATAAGAGTTGTAATCGATTATTTAGTGCACCAAAAACACGGAGAGGCACACAGTTAAAATAATCGATTATGGAAGGAGTTGTAATCGATTATGTAACGTTTTAAGGACGCGGAGAGGGAGACAGAATCATAAACAAAAAGTGAAGTGCTTTAAAACATATTTTGTGCCTAAAATGATTTAGGGAAAAATGTCATAAAACCAATTTGGGATAAAAGTCTTTGTGAGTGTGTGATTTAATTAATTGAGAGCATTTTATTACTACTTACAAATAGTACTAAATATAAAATAAATACACAAAACCCAAAGACTCAAAATCCTTTGATCCTTGGTATGCGTCTTGATGTACTTTTCCACTTTTTGTACATTTGACTATTTGTGAAACTCCTTTTGTCAATCATCAAAACAAATCCTGTCAAGGAATATATTCACAGACTCCCACTTTTTGATGATGACAAACATCTCAAGGAGGGATTTTAGTAAAGTGTAATCAGAATAAAGCAATGATATATAGGCTTGATTTTATTAGAGTTTAAGCGCAAAAAGACTCCCCCTCACAATATGCATAATATGAATCACTCCCCCTGAATCATACAACTCTCCCCCTTTTGGAAACATCAAAAAGCGTGAAAGATTCAAGGGAAAGGCATGTAAAGCATAAGCATAATAACTATCAAATATATCTAAGGAAGCATAAGACTGAGATAGAGTACTTAAGCATAAGTTCATCTAACTATAGATTAATAACAAAATAAAGTACTCAATAAAAATATAAAATACTAGGATGAGGGTTACTAGTCCTCATCCGACCCATCATCATCATCATCATCATCATCATCATCCACATTGTCCTCATCATCATCGGATGCAATAGCCGCAGTGGGAGATGGTCTTTGTGGGGCCTGTGGGCGAATTGGACTGTCAATAATAATTTCTTTGTCGCGCAAAGAGTTTTCCAATCTATCAACTTTCTCATGCAGTGCATTGACGCTTTTAGTTGTGTTCTTTTGTTCATTGAGAGTGCCTTGTTGTTCACGGAGAATGGCCTGAAGAAGTGTCGTAATTTCAGGATTTCCTAATTCAGAGGTAGGCGGATGCACAGCCTGAGTTGATGAGGCACCAGCACTAGAGGAAGGTATAGGAGCAGGAGGAGGTGCAGGATGATCTCTTCTTAGCTTAGGCCACCATTGACCACCATGGTTTTCCCGCCCAATTTTGTTCAAAGAATTCACATTAAACCAAGCAAGGAAATCATCCTGGTTATGCATAATCTCCCCTTCAAGGGGTATTCCAAAATGAGTCAAAATACGAGTGACCAGGTGCGCATAAGGAAGGGACCATGGAGTCCTTTGGTCATACACGTGTTGCATCTCCAGAGCAGCCCAATTCACATTTTTCTATTTTTAAGAACCCACATAACAGGCACATCGAAATGAAGTAATTGAGCAAAATTGCTTCTCCTGGGAAATAATAATCTAGCAACCACATAATACAGCAGTCTATTTTCAATATTTAAGAGACCGACAGTAATATGGATAGCAGAAACATCAGAAACATCCCAAAGCATAGATTTAATGGCCTCTATCCTATTGTATTCATTAACTAGTGGTGCAGCAAGAACATCATCAATAATTGAAGGACCACTAACAGGCCGACCAACAATGCGACCAAACAGAGCACAATCAAGACTTATAGGTTTGTGGCATACCTCAGATGAAAGAATTCCGTCAGAGAAGTGAAGATTGCAGTAGAATACCTTTACCAATTCCGGATAGATGTTCTCGGTGGTGCTTAGAAAGTGCATGAGGCCAGCGTGTTGAAGCCACTCCACAAATTCGAATTTCTCCTTAATAAAGAAGGGAGCGTCCAGAATACGGGGCTTTTGAGAATATCACGATTGTAGAACGATCTCCGAAATTCATTGCATTGGTCCTCAGAGGAAAAATACTTTTGGAGTTCCATGCTCATGGAGACCGGATTCACAGTTTTTGTTCGTGCTCTCTTTAATGAACCCGCCTGTCTCTTTTTAGGACCCATTTTCGCTGCATAGAGAATGTGAGATAACCGAACAAAGAAAGAATTGGATAGAGACTAGTGCGAGTAAGGGCTTCAAAAAGAAAATAAACCAAAGGTTTTGTTCTTATGGGTGTTTGAAGGTTGAAGCCGTGGAGGAGATGAACAACAATGGCAGAGCGGCATGGCGGAAGAAGAAGAAGAAGAAGAACAGTTGTAGAAGAAGTAAAAAAAATGAAATCGAATGGTTAATGAGAGTAAATGACCGGTTACCTGACCATAATCGATTATTGTGATACCCATAATCGATTATGGAATGTGTTGGTGTGTCCTGATTGGTCCAGCAGGAGATGCCGTACACTGTTATCCATAATCGATTACCAAGTGTTATTTAATCGATTATATTGGCTGTTCCGCCTTTTTTTTCCTTCTTCTTCTTCTTCTTACAATGGTTATGTTTCTCCTCTTAACTGTCTTTGTAACGGAACCTGCATAAAATTGTTAGCACACTCCAATGCCTAAGTTAGAATTTATTAAAAATAAAATGCACTCACACGCAGTCATTCAATGCATGATTGATCTAAAATTCCTAATTCAGTTCTTATAAGAAAGAAATTTTCTTTAGGCAAAGGTTTAGTAAAAATATCTGCAAGTTGCTTAGATGTTTCCGCAAACTCAATCACACAATCTCCTTTTTGAACATGATCTCTAATAAAATGGTGCCTAATTTCTATGTGCTTAGTCCGGGAGTGATAGACCGGATTTTTTGTGAGGTGTGTGGCACTAGTATTGTCGCACTTAATTGGAACAGTTTTTAGATTAATCCCATAATCATTCAACTGTTGTTTCATCCAAATAATTTGTGCACAACAACTACCTGTGTGACACCCTCTACCCCGCATGTTATCGTTACGAAAATAAATTAAGAAAAATGTAACTGCTAAAAAAATACAGTCAAATAAAATTTTCATAAATAAGGGTAGAGTCATCACGCTCTTACAAACTTGCGGAAACAATCAATTAACAATTACGAATAGAATTCAAATGATAAAAACACCCCGATGTCATAATGTCTCAGAGCTGACCCTAAGCATTTACTTCGGAAATAACAACAATGATAATAACCAAAACATCAAAAATCCTAATCTACGGTGACCACACCCATGGATCACTCCTCAGCCATGTCGTCATCCCCACCTGCAATCTCATCGTCTAAACATACACAATGGTGTATGAGTAGCCACAACAAAAAAGGGTTAGACATCATATACAATCATAGCACAAAATGGCAAAGGACATAGCTTAAGCAATGCGCATACAACACGTTAACTTAATCAACACATAAGATGAATGCTTGACTCAACGAGTACTTATGCAATCCTAGACAACGTCTACTTCACCGAACATGTGGATCCAAACTAACTCAGATGAGCGAGTGAGGAAACACCATCACTCTTGAGTATGAACAGTGTCTAGACAGGGTAACCGGTATATTTATTGGTCACGCCCCAGCTGTGATAGCTATCCACTGCCTTTATATAAGACGCTCCTACCCGATTGACCCCCAAGGCCGGGTACCTTGCCCATCATGGCCGATACTATATCGCATCATCGTTGCTCACCCTCAATAACGTTAACTTAACAAGACACACATGATGCATGAACACAAACCAAACAAGTGTCTAACAACAACTTAACAACTCACCAACCATTTCATCAAGCGGTCAGCTACAACTTATCACCAACCATCTTATCTAGCGGTCGGCTACAACAACGTTAACAAGGTACTACTCGTTAGTAAACTGACAAGTTTCCCCTAATCTTGGAACAAGTCCAAGTTATCAACCTACCTCACAACACTAAGTCTAAGCTAGCTTAACTTAATTTTCAACTCTTAACTCAAGTGTTTCAACTTACTTAATTTGACCGGACGTACCGTACTACTCCCTTAAAATTATAGGACACTATCCTAAAGAGTTTAGGCCAATACCTATTATAACTTGAATTTAAAAATTTCAATTAGTGAGACTTTGCTAAAACACTTCTAGACTTTGTCATTTTTCTGCATAATTTTTCTGCAGAACTATTACTAAATTACTCATAACACAAGATCTTGCTTCTAAAGCATTTAAACCATCAACATCACAATATCACCATCATATCCTAGTCCTAAGACTTGCTTGTACCATAACTTAAACACTAAAAACATCATTATACCTTAGTTAACTCCTAACAATTACACCCATCGTCCATATCTTATCCTTTCACATAACCATGATATAGCACCTTGTAACGGCCCGAACTACTTTCATGATTGCCGACTGTCCCCACAAACCAACACAGGTGTTTTCAGCATGCTTTGTCCTCACTGACACGCTTTCTGGAAAACTTCCCAGAAGGTCATTCATCCCACGAGTGCTCCAAGTTAAGCATGCTTAACTGTGGAGTTCTTATGTTCTGAGCTCCCGAAAAGAAGATGCATCTTGTTGGTATAGGTAGCATTAACTAATTCTTTTAAGTCATCCTTCAACCATGCAGCCCCATACCTACACAGCCTCAGGATCCCTCTCATTCCGGTGCAAATTCGGTTTATTCACGTGTCCCCTAGCCTAGAAGCATGCCAGGAGCCGCTTCTTTGTCTGTGCTCAATACACCGACAATCACTCCCCGCCCTCGTCAGCCTCAGATCACACACCTAGAGAATCTAAGTGTAGCAAACCACACCCTATGATAATCTAGCTCTCACTCAACATGACAAATTCAGAACATCATATAGGAACAAGTAATCTCTTATCAACATATTCATCTCATACATACATTTATCAACAACAAGCCAAGACAACCAAATCATCATATAATCCATACATAATATATCATCATCATATTAATTCAAATAACATATCACAAGGTATTTACAATTAATATAAGCATCATGACAGAATTTAATATCAAGCTTTCCCATCACAATGACAATAGTACTTATCTTGCACAACCGCGCCAAGTCCAGGGACCATGGGACGTCCCTATTGCCTAATTATATCCATAAACCCACTAATCTTGTATCCATCTACCCCTTACCTCAATAAGAAGTTCGCAGTATCGCTAGACGAGGAGAATTGCCTACAACGACAATTTGAGCACCAAACGAGCACAAGGTAAAATTTACGGAACGGTGAAACGAGGCTGGAAAAAAATAACAATTAGTATAATATATTTTTTTTTGGAATTTTTAAGGCTAAAACGAAATCAAAAGGAAGCAAAAAGAATGGCCAAAAAACGCCTTACCGAGACACAGGGGTTACAAGGGGTCCACGTCAACTTCACCGAAACGAGCAAAGGAGTAGTGGTTTCTGAAGGTTTCGACACGAGAAATCTGAAAATGACGTCCGTTTTTCCAACCGAAAACTGTGGTGGCCGAAAAAATAAAATTACAGTTTGCCTAGCGTAAATAAACGCAACGAACGGAGCCGCAGTTGAACGAACAGAGGCCGAAAACGAATTCTATGGTTGATTTCAAGTGGGGAGGTGAAGTTTGGCAATTTTTCGTGGCTTGAGGAATGAAAACGAGAAGAGAGAAGTTTAGAGCAAGGGTTTCCTATTTTTTCCCTCCATCTCTGTCGTGTGCGCAAGATAGGGGATGATGAACAATTTTCTTTATAAGTGGACGGGGGTGTATGCGTGAAAAGGAGGGGTGCAGGAAACAAAAATGTTTAAAACCAAGCATCAGTGTGGATCACTGCACTCTTTTATATATATATATACTTTTTTTTAAAACAATTTTCACTTAAAAACAAAACATCATTTCTATACTACTTCTAAAATAAAATATTATTCTAAAATATTTATAATAGATTCAAGACTAATATTTTACAAAATAAGGTAAAATAATATTATTAAAACGTACTAATTATTAAGGTAAACACACATAAGCTATCACAAAATTATCAATATAAGCACACGATTTATAAGATCATAAGAGTTCAATTTTGAGGGTGTTACAACCTGCTGCAATGTATTCTCCTTCAGCAGTGGACAAAGCTACACTGGCTTGTTTCTTACTATGCCATGAAACCAAGGCATTTCCAAGTAAGTGACATGTCCCACTAGTGCTTTTTCGGTCCATTTTGCAACCCGCAAAATCCGAATCCAAGTACCCAATAAGTGTGCAGTCAGCACCTTTGGGGTACCATAAACCCATATTTTGTGTGCCAGTGAGATATCTCATGATGCGTTTTACCGCTAAGAGATGTGATTCCTTAGGATTTGCTTGAAAACGTGCACACATACAAACACTAGACATAATATCCGGACGAATTGCAGTGAGATAGAGAAGAGATCCTATCATACCTCGATACTTATTTACTTCGACGAACTTACCAGCTTCATCTTTGTCAAGATAGCATGATGTGCTCATTGGAGTTGAGATTTCTTTGGCGTTGCTCATTCCAAATCTTTTAAGCAACTCCTTGCAATATTTGGATTGGTTTATGAAAATCCCTTCCTTTGTTTGTTTGATTTGAAGACCAAGGAAGTAGTTGAGCTCTCCCATCATGGATTTCAAACTCACTTTGCATGATATTAGAAAAATCTTCACACAAAGACTCATTAGTAGCACCAAAGATTATATCGTCAACATAAATTTGAACAAGTAAAATGTCATGATTTTTGCGTTTGATGAAAAGAGTGGTATCAACTTTTCCTCTTTCAAAACCTTTTTCAAGTAAGTATTTGCTCAACCTCTCGTACCAAGCTCTAGGAGCTTGTTTTAAACCATATAAAGCCTTTTTCAATTTGAAAACATGGTTTGGAAATTCAAAAATTTCAAAACCGGGAGGTTGATCAATATATACTTCTTAAATAAAACCATTTAGAAACGCACTTTTAACATCCATTTAAAAAAGTTTGAAATCCATGATGCATGCAAATGCAAGAAGCATGCAAATAGCTTCCAATCTAGCCACGGGTGCATAGGTTTCATCGAAATCTATGCCCTCTTGTTGGTTATAGCCTTTTGCAATAAGTCTAGCTTTATTTCTAACAATGATACCGTTTTCATCAAGCTTGTTGCAAAAGACCCATTTGGTCTCAATGACTAGGTGATCTTTAGGCCTAGGAACAAGTTCCCAAACATCATTTCTCTCAAATTGGTTCAATTCCTCTTGCATAGCAATGGTCCAATGTTCATCAAAGATGGCTTCATTGAATAATTAGGTTCAATTTGAGAGATGAAGGCCATATGATTACATGCATGATTAAGAGAGTTCCGAGTCGTTACCCCTTTTGAGGTGTCACCTATTATGTTGTCAAGAGGATGATTCTTTGAGACTCTGCATTCTTTTGGAAGATTTGAGTGAGGATTCTTGAGAGGGTTGAGGCAAGGACTCTTGATCCTCCTTTCGTACCCTTGGTCTCTCTTGTTCCTCTAAATATGTATCTCCAAGTATTTATGCAAGATCATCAACACTTTCTTCTACTGAAGATTTGGGGTTAGATTCATCAAAAGAAACATGCACAGATTCTTCAACAGTCAAGGTTCTTTTATTGAAAATTCGAAAAGCTTTACTACAAGTGGAATACCCAAGAAATAAACCTTCATCAGCTTTAGCATCAAATTTGCCAAGGTTATCCTTACCATTATTTAGAACAAAGCACTTAATTCCAAATACATGAAAGTGGGAAATGCTGGGCTTCATTCCCTTGTAAATTTCATAGGGCGTTTGTTTTAGAATAGGTCTTGTGAGGACTCTATTCATTACATAACATGCGGTATTTACTGCATCTACCCAGAAATACTTAGGAAGGTTGGTCTCATTGAGTATCATCCTCGCAAGCTCTTCAAGAGACCGATTTTTCCTTTCCACCACTCCATTCTGCTGTGGTGTTCTAGGTGCGGAAAAATTATGCTCGATTACATTTTCAGTACAAAAAGCCTCAAATGCATTGTTTTGGAATTCCCCACCGTGATCACTTCGGATGGATACTATTTTCGTTCCTTTTTCATTTTGGATAACCTTAGCATGTTTTCGAAAGGCAGCAAAAGCGTCATTTTTATGAGAAATAAATAAAGTCCATGTATAGCGAGAATAGTCATCCACAATAACAAGAGCATAGTAATTGCCACCAAAGCTTTTAGTTCTAAATGGTCTAAATAAGTCCATATGTAAAAGTTGTAAAGGCCGGTTTGTAGAAATAATATTTTTTGATTTGAAAGAGGCCTTTACTTGTTTTCCTTTTTGACAAGCATTACATAATTTATCTTTTTCAAAACGAAGCTTTGTAAGTCCTTTCGAACCAACTTATTAAGATGATCCATGTGAATATGAGCCATTCTCCTATGCCATAGCCAAGATTCATCCTCTTTACTAATAAGACAACATGCATCATTTGAAGGTATTTTATCTAAATTAACCATGTAGATATTTCCAATTCTAGGTCCAATAAGAATAACATTTTCAGTTACAGAATTCATGACCATGCATTTTGAAAAATCAAAAACCACTTTGTTTCTTTTATCACAAAGTTGACTGATACTTAGCAAATTATGTTTCAAACCATCTACATACAAAACATTCTCAACAGTGGGATTAGGACTCTTACCAATAGTGCCAATCCCGAGTATTTTACCTTTGTTGTTGTACCATACCGAACATAACCACTATTTTTATGTCCCAATGAGGAGAACTTATTTTTCTCCCCTGTCATGTGCTTTGAACAGCCGCTATCGAGATATCAATTTAAGTCCTTAGCTTTCAAGCACACCTACAATATCAAATCAATTTTTAATCTTTGGTACCCGAACCATGTTGGGTCCAGATGAGTTAGTCTTGGGCAAAGTGCCCTTTGGAATCTATTTCTTTTTGCCATCCACATTTTTGTTCTTTCTAATATTGCAAATAGAGGTAGTGTGTCCTTTTCTACCACAGTGAAAATATTTAATGAAAGGGCTACTTGAAGTGTTGTTGTGGTTAACAAGTTTAAAAGATTTTTCATGCGTGTTAGGATCATAACCCAAACCGGCTTTTCCAAAAGTACCTTTTTGTTTTCCCAAAAGAATGTTTAAGTTATCCCTTCCCATGTAAATTTCGCAAGGGTGTTTTCCAAATCTACAATCTTGTTTTTCAAAGCATTGCATTCAACGCATTTGAAAATTTTGTTCTTTTGGTTTTCGCAAAAAATACAAGTGGAAACTTCAGTCACAACAACTTGTTTTTCTTTAAGAACTTCCATCTCTTGGTTTAAAGTAATAATTTTTAATTCAAAAGAAGAGATGGTTTTCTTAGAAGAAGAAACAATTTTTCGAAGTCTAATCGTTTCATTATTGAGTTCTTCACAAGTGATAAGCAGCTCATCATAAGTTAAGGGAGATTCATGTTCAAGAGCATTTACCTCATCTACCTCGTGATTTTCCATGAGACATAAGTTGGCCTCCTCATTTTCTAATTCATCAGACGAGTCCATGTCATTGTCATCCCAGGCAATATAAGCTCTTCTTCCTTTTGATTCTTTTTATGGCCTTTTATCAAATTTTTCATTTTTCTTCTGACCATGAGGGCAGTCGGGTTTTATGTGTCCCTTTTGACCACATTTGTAGCAAGTTGGATTGAAGGAAGTTCTTTCCTCATTTTTCTTTTGAGGATTTTGTAACTTGCTTGTTCTTCCCTTTTGCCTCATGAACCTTTTGAACCTTCGAACCATCAAGCTCATGTCTTCCTCATTCTCATCAAGACTATCATTGTCGTCAGAGTCCTCTTTTTCATTAACGCTTGCTTTGAAAGCAATTCCTTTTTTTTTCTTATCACTTTCCTCACTCTTAATGAGTCGATTTAGTTCGAGTTCATGTTCTTGCAGTTTACCAAACAAGGTTGCCAAAGACATAGTAGATAATTATCTAGATTCAGATATAGCGGTAACCTTGGGTTGCCAGTTTCTATTTAAACATCTAAGAACTTTATTAATTAAATCTTCATTATTGAAGACCTTCCCAAGAGCTCTGAGATGGTTTATTATATGGATGAACCGTTTTTGCATATCTTGTATGTTTTCATTTGGTTTCATCCTAAATAGCTCATACTCATGGGTTAATGTGTTCATTCAAGCCCTTTTGACCTCGGTAGTACCTTCATGGGTCAATTGAAGGGTGTCCTACATTTCTTTAGCGGTCTTACAATTTGAGACCCTATAGAACTAATCGTGGCTTAAAGTAGAAGTGATGATGTTCCTAGCTTTCAAATTGTGTTGGACCTTTCTCTTATCATCTTCTGTCCAAAGTGATCTTGGTTTATCCACCACTTTATCATTAATTGAGTGAGTGGGGACAAAAGGACCATTTTCCACAGCATCCTAAATATCGAGGTCAACACCTCAAGAAAAATTTGCATTCTATCCTTCCAATAACCATACCCCTCACCATTGAAAAATGGGGGTCTGTTCATGGAGCTTCCCTCGTTATTGTTTGAAGTCATTTTCTTGAGACGGTTAAGTCCTTTAAACAAGAGTCTAGCTCTGATACCACTTGTTGCCAAGTGACTCCAAACACAAGAGGGGTGAATTGTGTGAGCGGTGCTTTTTTAAAAATTTTTGCAAATAAAGTGCTGAAATAAAACTTGCAAGAAATTAATTGCAGAAAAATAAATGACTTGAAGAATAAATTGCAGAAATTAAATTGTAATAAAATAAATGACTGAAAGTAAAGACAATAAAATAAAGTGCTGAAGAATAAATTGCTTGAATAGTAAAGAAATAGAGAGCAAAGAAGAGCACGCAACAATTTATACAGGTTCGGCCACCAAACACCCCTGTGGCCTACGTCCTGTTCCCAAAGCAAAGCACTATGGGATTTTCACTAAACCACTAGCTTTTAAATCAGGTTCAGCTAGAAACCTTTACAACTCTAAACCAGAGCAATACGTTCAAGAGATATCACCTCTCTATGAACAACTTGGGATTCCCACCCAAAAGAAATAATTTTTACAAATAAAAGGATGTAAATAATATACACTCAAAAGTGCTGATATAACAAATTGAAGCTCAGAAAAATACAGGTAAAACTATGTAGTATCAAAAGGCTCTCAAATAAAAATTGTACTCAAATAAGTGGGAGTGATGAAAAAAAATGTTTTAGCAGAGTTTCAGCAAAGCAAAACAGCATTCGTTGCATTTCACAAACGTATGGACCTGTTCCTTTTATAGGCAAAAGTAAGCGCGCGTGTCATAAAAGAAAATTAGCCCGTTGCATTCAATCCGGGATTTTTGATTGTTACACAATCGATTATAAGACATATGTAATCGATTATATATTTGAAATTTAAAATTGGAGCGCATTTCAAAAGGCATAATCGATTATATAAGAGTTGTAATCGATTATTTAGTGCATCAAAAACATGGAGAGGCATACAGTTAAAATAATCGATTATGGAAGGAGTTGTAATCGATTATGTAACGTTTTAAGGACGCAGAGAGGGAGACAGAATCATAAACAAAAAGTGAAGTGTTTTAAAACATATTTTGTGCCTAAAATGATTTAGGAAAAAATGTCATAAAACCAATTTGGGATAAAAATCTTTGTGAGTGTGTGATTTAATTAATTGAGAGCATTTTATTACTACTTACAAATAGTCCTAAAAATAAAATAAATACCCAAAACCTAAAGACTCAAAATCCTTTGATCCTTGGTATGCGTCTTGATGTACTTTTCCGCTTTTTGCACATTTGACTATTTGTGAAACTCCTTTTGTCAATTATCAAAACAAATCATGTCAAGGCATGTATTCACAGGTTCCATTTATTGTTTACTCGACATCTATTGGCCATTGGAACGGCAATATCTACACTTCAATCATTAGCATCTTTTCTCACCTTTTTCTATGCGTTTTGCTCTTCCATTTCCTCCCTATATATACCTCCTTCCTTTCACTGTCTGTGCATGCCTTCTCCTCCTCACTGGGCTTATTGTTTTTGCTTGTGAAATGGACCCTAATCCCCCTATATATACTGATCATTATGTCTGTCAACAGCCTAAGATGCGAAAATGCTACACTGAATATCTTACTGGAAGTGTGAGTAATGGTGCAATGGTTGCTTCTTTCATTTGTATGCATTTTTGTCTTCTATCGTTGATTGTTGGTTCTCTTTTCATGCAGGATAAACAGAGGTTCCCCTTGTTATATTGCATTGACTACTATGGAAAAATACCAAAGCGTTTAAGGTTTTTGGATCCTATGGGCAATGAATTCGAGGTTGCTCTGTTCAAGAAGAATCATAGGGTGTATTTAAGTGAAGGTTCCGAAGCCATTGGCTAATTTTATGGATTAACCAAAGGTGGTTTGTTAACACTCTTCTGTTTTAATCCCTCCACCTTTCTCATGCGAGTGGAAGATAGGGATTGAAATGAAGTGCTCTATCCCACTCCTCCTACAAGGTTTACCTTGGGCAATAAGAATTCTCCCATAGATATATCTGATGATGAGCGTGCCCACGGTGAAAGTGCTTATAAACACAGTGAAGGAAGTTTCCATCATTTTCTTTGCAAGACTCTTAGTGTGAATGATGTCTCTTCTTTGGTATTTTTTTATATTACTTTCACTATGTTTAATTTTTTTATTTAATATATACTGCCATTGTTTGTACTAATGTGTTGTATTATGCCTCTCAAAACAGTCTATGTCTATTGGTTTCTGGCAGCATGCATTTCCCCTCAAATCTTCTTTTTTGAAGATGGTTGACGAAAGTGGAAAGAAATGGGATTGCACCCTTGAGTGGAACAATGAGCTTCCTTTTGATTGCAAGCTAATGGGTGATTGGGCTAAATTCTCCAAGAAAAAGGGACTAAAGGAAGGGACTGCTGTGAAGCTTGGTGTCTCAGAGAATGATTCTAAATTTCTTTATTTCATGTTAGTGTAATCCTTATCTTAGCTTTAAGGGACTCCCTTTTTTTTTTAAAAAAAAAACTACCACTTTTTTTGAGCATATCTTGATGTGCCTTTTTGATGACATTGTGGGCAAGCTTTGTAGTGGTGGCACTTAATGGTAGTATTTCCTTTCTTGGTGTTATGCCATGTTTCGTTTAACATCTAACGGAAGTTCAATCTATCTTTTTTTGAGTTTTTGGTTTTCTTGGCAAAGTTATGGCTCTTCTTCCCATTTCATTCTTACTAAGTTTATACATTCAGTTTTCCTCTATGCATGTCCATGGGTGGTAAAGTTAATAACTCAGTGAATGATTTCATTGGAAAGGAGGTGCGAGATAAAGAAATGGAGACAGAGGTAACCAACCTCAAAGAACAGCTGAAGCATATAAAATGTAGCATGAATTCATGAAGATGCTAATTTTAGCAATGGCAGTGGCGATTTTACTGTCATTTATAGCCAAAAAAATGCAATAGAAAATCACCATGGCTATGATCTTCCAATGAATTTGTAGTTCCTGTTTATCATGTTTTTTGGGCTGTTCATGTTTTCATTATCTGAATTTCTATTTAGGTTATGTGTAATTTTCAATAAAAAAAGGTCATGTGTAATTCAAGTTATTGCAAATAATGTTCATGACATCTTTAGAAAACAAAGCAAACAAAACACTTGCCAATGCAAAGGTCTCTTCAAAAATACCATATTACAGAAACTTCTCAAAAGCTGCCTCCTTGGAGATTTAATTAAGCTTTATTTTTCTCAACTGCATTTAAGTCAATGATTGTGAAACTATCCATTTTGCTGTTAAAGCCATGTGATACTACACATGGCTATGCATGTCCATTATCTAAAGCATGGCTGTTGTCAGTTTCTTTAAAAAAATGCCTTTTAAAGAGAATGTCACTTATACCAAGGGTCAGAATCAAGTGCCAGATTTGCTTATAGCAAGTTTAGAATAAAATTCAAGTTGCGTTGGTCTATATTTACACAATATTTATATGTCTCATGGAATAAAATTACTGCTGCCTAAAACTTGGCATTTCTTACTAAATTTAATCTCCTGAAGGTGGATTCTTGCAGGCTTTCAATTTATGAGTGCTGTATAAGTAATACTGTTCAGCAATTTATGGGCTTGACATGGATGATAGTTGTGAGGTTGCAATTGATCATGTGATTAACTTCAATGAATGATTCACAACTTTCTGCACATAACCGAAGACACAAGTGAGTGATCATATCAGGGCAACTGCTTTTCATTGGTTAGTGATTCGTATTACTGTACATTTTACCATATATGTAACAGATTATATTTACCAGCAAGTTATCATTGCAAAACTTATGCAACAATAAACATATGACAAATGGAATAAGGTTTCATTGTCAGGTCAATTCAGTCTTCTTGGAAAGAGTCAACAATCGATGTTGCTTTTCATATGCTCTATGGAAGATTGACATCATTTTCATAAATATATTTCTAGATTACAAGATAAAATGATTATCACTGCAAATATTCAAATGGCAATGTCAGAATACGGTTTCTTGCCATTCTAAGTGGCATAAATAATGTAGCCATATCGTGTATTTGTATTGTGTATCAAGTGAGAAACACCTAATTATCTTATTATTTTCATTTAAAACTGATAAGTTTTTTCTAAGCCCCAATATTCACGGTCCATAAGATTACATTGAAACCATAGGATTATATTCATGCCCAATATCCACGACCCACATAATCATCTCACTTGGTAAGTGTTTTGTTTGCCCAGAATTACTTTGAAGCCCAATAGGATTACGTTGAAGTCCATTTCATGAAAACCGATCTACCAAAACTGTCCGGTTCAGTTCTTACTATGATAAGAATAACATTATTCTTTGTCAAGTTGAAGTCATACCGGCTACAACCTTTGTATAATATAAACATATAGACATTAAAAGAAAATCTAAATGAATCAACAAAAAAAAAGATAACCATCATTAAACATGTAGAGGTCAAAGCAAGGGTGTCAAGGCAGAAGCAACCCATGATTCTGAGGTAAGATGATCTGTGTAAATGGTCTAAGCCTCCATCTGGTTTTTTGAAATGTAATATTGGTGCTGCCTTCTCGGTGTCACAAAACTGGGTTGGAATAGGTGTGTGCTTACGTGACAAATTTGGTCTCTTTGTGGGAGCCAAAACACATTGGTTGTAGCCTGTTATGGATGTGAAATTAGGTGAAGCTATGGGGCTCAAGGTGGCAATAGATTGGATTAAAGATCTTGGCTTCAAGGACGTGATATCTGAAATAGATTCTAAGCTAATGGTGGATGGTTTTTCCAAGTCTGTGCAGGATTTTACTGAATGTGGTGATTTGATTCGAGATTGTAGGGATACCTTGTTATCGCTTTGTAATAACTCTCATGTGGAGTTTGTTAGGAGATAAGCTAATATGGTTGCCCATACCTTAGCTCAGGTGGCCACGGCTAGTACTCAGTTTTATTTTGACATGCCAACATGTATTGTTGAGTTGATTATTAATGAAATGCAGTAGAATTTTATCGTAAAAAAAATGTAGAGGTCGCTCACATAGATTGAACCGATGTAGTCACTTATAACATTTATTTAAAAGAAAAACTTCTAAAATACCATTTCAACATTCATTTTCTCACCCAAATTCTGTGTTAACGATTTCTTGCATCGCTTAAGTAGACATTGCCAGGGAAAACCTGCCGAGAGTTGTCAGGAAACAACAAATGGGAAGTTTCATTGCTTGCATGTCGACCAAGTGGTAATGTTCTTTAAACTTGCCATTTTTAAACTAGGAATAAACAGGTTTTTTTCACACTACTGCTATTCTGGTATTTACTGCTCATACCTATCGGAACATCAAAAGAAAGTTGCAATCTTTATAGTTTGTAGCAACTTCCTGTGTTTATAACTATTAGGGCCAGTATTAGTAGTTGAAAATTTTCGTGATTTATTTCTAAAAACGAATGCTCTGTTTTAAACCATATTCATTCATTTTGTTCGAATATACCTATGCTGTTGTAAATATTTGGTCAACTTGATGTCTTTTTTAACGTGACAAAAACACAAGAAAGAGGGTTTGAATTGAGTTTTATAAATCTTTTCGAAATACTTGTGTGTTTTTGAAAACCTTGTCAAACAACTCTTTAACAAAAGTAATACTGTGAATAAGTAAAGAGAAGAGAAAGAGTAAGACACAGTGATTTATACTAGTTCACTATCACCTGATAGCTACGTCTAGTCCCTTGAATACACTAAAGGATTTCTCCACTATAATCAACTGATTACACTTGAGAGTATATATACAACTGCCAAACTGGCTATACTCACAACTTCTTAGAACGACTTGGTGCAGTCAAGCCTCTAAGGAATACAGCCACTATTAGGCTAAATATAATAGCTCAAAAATACTTTGAAACAATAACAATAACTTTCAATAGAGAGGATTTACAATGAAAAGCTTAAGCACAAAGTGTAACGACCCTCATTTTTATTATAATTTTTGTGGCAGTTATTTTAATTGATTTCATTTTATGTTTGTGCATGAAAAGAGACTTTTAATTTAATTAAATGATTTTTTTGAGAGTTGTTAATAAAAAGAAAGGGGAGGGCGTATAATGCCTTGGGCTAGCATCTTATATGCATAGTTATTTTCCTTTCCACCTACCTAATGGGCCAACACCCATGGACTCTCTCCAACCCAACCCAAATAATAGAACCTAGGGCGTATGAAGGCCTGTGACGCCTCAAGCCAAGCCCTAGCGCCTCCAAGCCTCTCTCTCTCAAGTTGATTCACTTGTTCCTTCTCATTTCTAGCTCCAAACCCTAGCGCCACACAAGCTTGAAGGAGGCATTCCACGTTTTTCTTCTCTTGCATGATTCGATCACCAAGGTTAGGAGCAACTCCATCTTTGTTCTTCATCTGAAATTGGCAAACTCACCGTAGGATTGATTCGGAGTCATCATCATCCCTCTTTCTCTAAGGATTTTCGCAAGGACCAAAGGTAAGGGGTGGAGATTATTGAAATTGGGGATATTTGAGGGAATAGGTGAAGGGGTTGTCCTTGAACCCCGTTGTGTGTTAATTAATTGAAAAAAATTCTATTTTTCATGTATATACACGCTATGATTATTGTTTGAATAAATGATGTGGCTGCCATAGTTGTTCATAGATGTTTTAAGTGTTAGAAAAAATTCTGTTTTGATGCCTAGGATGTGGTTGAATTATTAGAGCACCAAATTAATATGTTCGATTAATTTTGGTGATGAATTCCAATGTTGAATTGCGCTTGAGACTATATAAATGATTAAAATAGATGCTATTCTATGGATATTGTTAATTGAATATTTTGTAATAATTTAACTTGTTTCGCTCAGTATTTTAATACGCATTATTTCTTTGTAAAAATGTTACCGTAACTATTTTGGAATTAGAGAACCGGGTTAGAGCCTTAAGAATTACTCCTAAATATTAATCAAGATTTTTCCCTAAGTGTTAGTCTTAATTGTGATGTTCCTAAATATTTAGAATCGAAGAAAAATAGGTGAAAACGTTTTTAAAACAACAACGTAGCGTTGCTGTCCAGTTTTCGTTGCTGTTTGTTGTTTCTGTTTTGCTGCAGATTTTTAATTTGCTGTTTCTGTACAGTTTCTGCTTGCTGTATTCTGTGCAGTTTCTGTTTCTGGTGTTCCTGTTTCTGTTTCTGCGAAAATTGTGTTTCTGCTGTTTCTGTTTCTGTTTCTGCAAAAATTGTGTTTCTGCTGTTTCTGTTTCTGCTTCTCTGAAACTTATGTTCCTGCTGTGCTGTTTCTGTTTCTGTTTTCTGTGCGTAATCTAATTACATGACTAATTACATGTTGCTGTTTTGCCTCTGTTTTCTGCAGATTTGAATTATATGATTTAAAGATAAATATTTCTATGACAATTCATCGATTCCCTGTAATTATATTCTATAATCCATTTGTTATTTTGTGACAATAATTGTGAAAAGTCCACACTTGTGGCAATGACCTTGAAAGGATAAATGACCTTTTGTGCAAGTCACCTAGCTATTAGTAGCCATAATGGGACTTGAGTCATTCCTTGTGAGATGATCCTAGCCATATGGGCCATGATGGATTGTCGATGAAAAATTGAACTATGACGTTCGGAGGAAACCCGACCTTGTGTGTTTGTTTGTCATACAACCCTTGTAACAGGATGGGGGGAAGCACCATTTAAATGAAAGGTGGAGGCCATTATGAGTGAGCCTGCGTGGCAATACCTCGGCCTAGAGGGTGAGAAGCCGAGTTTGTGATCCCTAATAGTTTGAGTGTCGCGCCTTGGACTGGGGACCACTTATCAGACTTAGCTACCCTGACCGTCACCGGACATTATCATCCCTAGTTGAGAGTATGCGGTAATAGAGTAAAACACCCGCGAGGTGACCTCTAATAAACCAAATATGTACTCCTAGGAGACTTCCCAGAGTAGTAGATGGTACCACATGCATAAGAAGTAGTGATGTTAGCATCTGCATTATTTTCTTTTGATAATTATGTGGCTATGAGAAATGATGAAATTTGTCTGCGTGCATTTGTAGATGATACGAGATGTGGTTACTACTTTATGTGAATAATGTTGTTACTACTTTATGTGAATAATGTTGTTACTACTTTATGTGAATTGATTATTATAGTGTGGTGTGTGTATATATATATATATAAATATATTATTTATTTATTCACCTTTTTCTCTCCAAATATCACTTTAACTCGATTTCAACGTACTCACCCTCTATTGTTGTTTGTCTCTTGTCCTCCTATTTTCAATTGCGCATACACTACTAATACCAGGACACGTAGCTAGTGGTGAAGGCCTCTTCTGAATTATTTTATAGTTTTAATTCAGACATTTTCTCGATTGAGACGTTGAGTCATTTATGTATTTTGTTACTGTAGTGTAAGTTGGGCTAAGTCAAGCTCGAGGTGTGTGACACAGGTTTTTCTTTTTATTTGGGGTTCGTATATCGCTTGGTTTTATTTTTATTTCACAAGTTCAAATAAGATTTTGAAAGAGAAGTACTTACTATGCTTGTTGTTACTAAATATTTGCAAACTGAATGATGTCTGAAATTGAATTACTCATCGAGTTATCCGTTGATCCTTTTTATATTTTATTTAAATTATTTATCGTTACTTCTTTTATGAAAATAGATAATTTATTTTAATTCCGCAACGACTATTATATTTTTTTTGTTCAGTTTACCGAATCAAGATCAATTTGATGTATTTATTTATTTATTTATTTTCTTATTTATTTTTATTTAACCATTTTCAAACGGGATTAGAGTGTCACATTTCGTGGTATCAGAGCAGTCCGGTCTTACCGGCCTGTGTATGTGTCTATTATGTTTCTCTGTGTGACCTCTGTGTTTTGTGCGTCAATGTTTGATTTATTTACTTATTTATTTATTGATTTAGTTATGGGTTGACGTTGCTTGTTGCATCCAATTTGGTTACGATTAGTGCGAGGGAGTAATGGCGGGTAGGAACGATAGAGCTTTAGCGGATGCACTCGTTGCCATGGCTCAGCCGCACAAGGAATTGCAATAGGAATGCTAATGCCGGAGCCGCTGAATTTAGAGGATTGGAGCCTGTGTGTTTTCTAAGATAGACCTTAGGTCAGGTTATCACCAAATCCGAGTGATGTCTGAGGACATCCCAAAGACTGCATTCAGAACCCGTTATGGGCACTACGAGTACCTAGTTGTGCCATTCGGTGTAACCAATGCTCCTGCCGTGTTCATGGACTACATGAACCGAGTCTTCCACCCATACCTCGATAAGTTTGTAGTAGTCTTCATAGATGATATCCTAGTGTACTCTAAGAGTAGGGAAGAACATGTGGAACACTTGAGGATAGTATTACAAACCCTTAGGGAGAAGCGACTTTATGCCAAGCTTTCTAAGTGTGAGTTTTGGTTGGAGGAAGTGAGTTTCCTAGGACATGTGATCTCAAAAGGGGGAATAGCAGATGGGCAGTCTAAGGTAGAAAGCGGTCTTTGAAGTGGGAATCACCTAAATCAGTGACTGAGATTAGGAGTTTCTTAGGCCTGGCAGGATACTACCGTAGATTCATAGAGGGATTCTCTAAGTTAGCCTTGCCTTTGACAATGTTGACCAGGAAAGGAAAAGCTTTTGTGTGGGATGCTCAGTGTGAAAATGGATTTCAAGAGTTAAAGAGGAGATTGACTTCTGCCCCAGTTTTAGTACTACCTAATCCAAGTGAACCTTTTGAAGTGTATTGTGATGCATCTAAGTTAGGACTCGGAGGTGTGCTTATGCAGAATAGACAGGTAGTGGCCTATGCCTCTAGGCAGTTGAAAACCCATGAAAGGAATTACCCCACTCATGATTTAGAGTTAGCCGCTGTGGTGTTTGTGTTGAAAATATGGAGGCATTACTTGTATGGTTCTAGGTTTGAAGTGTTTAGTGACCATAAGAGCCTTAAATATCTTTTTGACCGTAAAGAATTGAATATGAGACAATGAAGGTGGATAGAGTTTCTTAAGGATTATGATTTTGGGCTTAACTATCACCCCAAGCAAAGCCAATGTAGTGGTGATGCTTTGAGTAGGAAACCCTACATCTTTCCGCTATGATGGTTAGAGAGATGAGTTTGATCGAAGAGTTTAGGGATCTGAGCTTAGTTTGTGAGGTCACTTCTAAGAGTGTGCGACTAGGAATGTTGAAAGTCACTAGTGGATTCTTGGGCAGATTAGGGAAGGTCAGACCGATCAACATCTTTCGGACTGTAGGAGCTTATCGCTCAAGGTAGGGATATAGGTTTTAGTGAAGGGAATGATGGGATTTTGAGGTTTCGAGATAGGGTTTGTGTACCTAATGTTCCTGAGCTTAAGAGAATGATTTTAGAGGAAGGGCATAAGAGTAGTCTAAGTGTTCACCCCGGAGCAACTAAGATGTACCAAGACCTTAAGAAAATTTTCTGGTGGCCTGGAATGAAAAAGGAGGTAGCAGAATTTGTCTACGCCTGCCTGACTTGTCAGAAGGCCAAGATAGAGCACCAAAAACCATCTGGATTCTTACAACCCTTGAGTATTCCTGTATGGAAATGGGACAGTATAGCAATGGACTTCGTATCAGGACTCCCTAGGACTCCCGCAGGAGTAGATGCCATCTGGGTTGTTGTGGACAGATTGACAAAGTCTGCACATTTCATCCCTGTGAATATGGAATACCCTTTAGAGAAGCTGACCAGGTTGTACATTAGGGAGATAGTGAGGTTGCACGGCGTACCTTCTAGTATTGTGTCTGACAGAGACCCCAGGTTTACCTCTAGATTTTGGGGAAGCTTACATGAGGCTTTAGGAACCAAGCTCAAGATGAGCTCTGCTTATCACCCTCAGAATGATGGTCAGTCTGAGCGAACCATCCAATCATTAGAGGACTTGTTAAGAGCTTGTGTCTTAGAACAAACCGGTAGTTGGGATACCTTCTTACCTCTTGTTGAGTTTACCTACAACAATAGCTATCATTCCAGTATTGGGATGGCACCCTATGAAGCCTTGTATGGCAGGAAGTGTAGGACTCCCTTGTGTTGGTATAAGACCGGTGAGAACCTTGTGTTGGGCCCTGAAATAGTTCAGCAAACCACTGAAAAGGTCAAAATGATTCAGGACAAGATGAGGGCCACTCAGAGTAGGCAGAAAAGCTATCATGACAAACGAAGAAAGGATTTGAGATTTGAAGAGGGCGATCATGTATTCTTGAGAGTCACTCCCATGACTGGGGTTGGCCGGGTAATGAAGTCGAAGAAACTTACTCCTCGTTTTATTGGCCCCTACCAAATTTTGAAAAAGGTTGGGGAAGTTGCCTACCAGATTGCCTTACCACCTTTCCTTTCAAACCTTCATAATGTCTTCCATGTGTCGCAACTCCGTAAATATGTCCATGATCCTACTCATATAATTGAACTTGATGAAGTACCATTGAAAGAGAATCTTACCTATGAGGTACTACCAAGGAGGATTGAGCACCGACAGGTCAAGCAGTTGAGAGGGAAGGAGGTTCCGTTGGTCAAGGTTATTTGGGGAGGGGGCAATGAAGAGACTGCTAGTTGGGAACTCGAAAGTCCGATGCAAGCCTCTTCTCCACCCTTGTTTGACCACGGTAAGTTTCGGGGACGAAACTTTTTGTAAGGAGGGGAGGATGTAACGACCCTCATTTTTATTATAATTTTTGTGGCAGTTATTTTAATTGATTTCATTTTATGTTTGTGCATGAAAAGAGACTTTTAATTTAATTAAATGATTTTTTTGAGAGTTGTTAATAAAAAGAAAGGGGAGGGCGTATAATGCCTTGGGCTAGCATCTTATATGCATAGTTATTTTCCTTTCCACCTACCTAATGGGCCAACACCCATGGACTCTCTCCAACCCAACCCAAATAATAGAACCTAGGGCGTATGAAGGCATGTGACGCCTCAAGCCAAGCCCTAGCGCCTCAAGCCTCTCTCTCTCAAGTTGATTCACTTGTTCCTTCTCCTTTCTAGCTCCAAACCCTAGCGCCACACAAGCTTGAAGGAGGCATTCCACGTTTTTCTTCTCTTGCATGATTCGATCACCAAGGTTAGGAGCAACTCCATCTTTGTTCTTCATCTGAAATTGGCAAACTCACCGTAGGATTGATTCGGAGTCATCATCATCCCTCTTTCTCTAAGGATTTTCGCAAGGACCAAAGGTAAGGGGGGGAGATTATTGAAATTGGGGATATTTGAGGGAATAGGTGAAGGGGTTGTCCTTGAACCCCGTTGTGTGTTAATTAATTGAAAAAAATTCTATTTTTCATGTATATACACGCTATGATTATTGTTTGAATAAATGATGTGGCTGCCATAGTTGTTCATAGATGTTTTAAGTGTTAGAAAAAATTCTGTTTTGATGCCTAGGATGTGGTTGAATTATTAGAGCACCAAATTAATATGTTCGTTAATTTTGGTGATGAATTCCAATGTTGAATTGCGCTTGAGACTATATAAATGATTAAAATAGATGCTATTCTATGGATATTGTTAATTGAAAATTTTGTAATAATTTAACTTGGTTCGCTCGTATTTTAATACGCATTATTTCTTTGTAAAAATGTTACCGTAACTATTTTGGAATTAGAGAACCGGGTTAGAGCCTTAAGAATTACTCCTAAATATTAATCAAGATTTTTCCCTAAGTGTTAGTCTTAATTGTGATGTTCCTAAATATTTAGAATCGAAGAAAAATAGGTGAAAACTGTTTTAAAACAACAACGTAGCGTTGCTGTCCAGTTTTCGTTGCTGTTTGTTGTTTCTGTTTTGCTGCAGATTTTTAATTTGCTGTTTCTGTACAGTTTCTGCTTGCTGTATTCTGTGCAGTTTCTGTTTCTGGTGTTCCTGTTTCTGTTTCTGCGAAAATTGTGTTTCTGCTGTTTCTGTTTCTGTTTCTGCAAAAATTGTGTTTCTGCTGTTTCTGTTTCTGCTTCTGCGAAAATTCTGTTCCTGCTGTGCTGTTTCTGTTTCTGTTTTCTGTGCGTAATCTAATTACATGACTAATTACATGTTGCTGTTTTGCCTCTGTTTTCTGCAGATTTGAATTATATGATTTAAAGATAAATATTTCTATGACAATTCATCGATTCCCTGTAATTATATTCTATAATCCATTTGTTATTTTGTGACAATAATTGTGAAAAGTCCACACTTGTGGCAATGACCTTGAAAGGATAAATGACCTTTTGTGCAAGTCACCTAGCTATTAGTAGCCATAATGGGACTTGAGTCATTCCTTGTGAGATGATCCTAGCCATATGGGCCATGATGGATTGTCGATGAAAAATTGAACTATGACGTTCGGAGGAAACCCGACCTTGTGTGTTTGTTTGTCATACAACCCTTGTAACAGGATGGGGGGAAGCACCATTTAAATGAAAGGTGGAGGCCATTATGAGTGAGCTCAAGGTGGCAATACCTCGGCCTAGAGGGTGAGAAGCCGAGTTTGTGATCCCTAATAGTTTGAGTGTCGCGCCTTGGACTGGGGACCACTTATCAGACTTAGCTACCCTGACCGTCACCGGACATTATCATCCCTAGTTGAGAGTATGCGGTAATAGAGTAAAACACCCGCGAGGTGACCTCTAATAAACCAAATATGTACTCCTAGGAGACTTCCCAGAGTAGTAGATGGTACCACATGCATAAGAAGTAGTGATGTTAGCATCTGCATTATTTTCTTTTGATAATTATGTGGCTATGAGAAATGATGAAATTTGTCTGCGTGCATTTGTAGATGATACGAGATGTGGTTACTACTTTATGTGAATAATGTTGTTACTACTTTATGTGAATAATGTTGTTACTACTTTATGTGAATTGATTATTATAGTGTGGTGTGTGTATATATATATATATAAATATATTATTTATTTATTCACCTTTTTCTCTCCAAATATCACTTTAACTCGATTTCAACGTACTCACCCCTCTATTGTTGTTTGTCTCTTGTCCTCCTATTTTCAATTGCAGACACTACTAATACCAGGACACGTAGCTAGTGGTGAAGGCCTCTTCTGAAATTATTTTATAGTTTTAATTCGAACATTTTCGATTGAGACGTTGAGTCATTTATGTATTTTGTTACCGTAGTGTAAGTTGGGCTAAGTCAAGCTCGAGGCCGTGTGACACAGGTTTTCTTTTATTTGGGGTTCGTATATCGCTTGGTTTTATTTTTATTTCACAAGTTCAAATAAGATTTTGAAAGAGAAGTACTTACTATGCTTGTTGTTACTAAATATTTGCAAACTGAATGATGTCTGAAATTGAATTACTCATCGAGTTATCCGTTGATCCTTTTTATATTTTATTTAAATTATTTATCGTTACTTCTTTTATGAAAATAGATAATTTATTTTAATTCCGCAACGACTATTATATTTTTTTTGTTCAGTTTACCGAATCAAGATCAATTTGATGTATTTATTTATTTATTTATTTTCTTATTTATTTTTATTTAACGATTTTCGAAACGGGGATTAGAGTGTCACATTTAGTGGTATCGGGCGATTGGTCTTACCGGACTGTGTGTGTGTCTATTATGTTTCTCTGTGTGAACTCTGTGTTTTGTGCGTCAATGTTTGATTTATTTACTTATTTATTTATTGATTTAGTTATGGGTTGACGTTGCTTGTTGCATCCAATTTGGTTCTGATTGGTGCAGGGAGTAATGGCGGGTAGGAACGATAGAGCTTTAGCGGATGCACTCGTTGCCATGGCTCAGGCTGTACAAGGAATTCAGAATAGGAATGCTAATGCCGGAGCCGCTGAATTTAGAGGATTGGAGCCTGTGTGTTTTCTAAGATAGACCTTAGGTCAGGTTATCACCAAATCCGAGTGAAGTCTGAGGACATCCCAAAGATCGCATTCAGAACTGTTATGGGCACTACGAGTACCTAGTTGTGCCATTCGGTGTAACCAATGCTCCTGCCGTGTTCATGGACTACATGAACCGAGTCTTCCACCCATACCTCGATAAGTTTGTAGTAGTCTTCATAGATGATATCCTAGTGTACTCTAAGAGTAGGGAAGAACATGTGGAACACTTGAGGATAGTATTACAAACCCTTAGGGAGAAGCGACTTTATGCCAAGCTTTCTAAGTGTGAGTTTTGGTTGGAGGAAGTGAGTTTCCTAGGACATGTGATCTCAAAAGGGGGAATAGCAAGATGGGCCGTCTAAGGTAGAAAGCGGTCTTTGAAGTGGGAATCACCTAAATCAGTGACTGAGATTAGGAGTTTCTTAGGCCTGGCAGGATACTACCGTAGATTCATAGAGGGATTCTCTAAGTTAGCCTTGCCTTTGACAATGTTGACCAGGAAAGGAAAAGCTTTTGTGTGGGATGCTCAGTGTGAAAATGGATTTCAAGAGTTAAAGAGGAGATTGACTTCTGCCCCAGTTTTAGTACTACCTAATCCAAGTGAACCTTTTGAAGTGTATTGTGATGCATCTAAGTTAGGACTCGGAGGTGTGCTTATGCAGAATAGACAGGTAGTGGCCTATGCCTCTAGGCAGTTGAAAACCCATGAAAGGAATTACCCCACTCATGATTTAGAGTTAGCCGCTGTGGTGTTTGTGTTGAAAATATGGAGGCATTACTTGTATGGTTCTAGGTTTGAAGTGTTTAGTGACCATAAGAGCCTTAAATATCTTTTTGACCGTAAAGAATTGAATATGAGACAAATAAGGTGGATAGAGTTTCTTAAGGATTATGATTTTGGGCTTAACTATCACCCCTAAGAAAGCCAATGTAGTGGTGATGCTTTGAGTAGGAAACCCCTACATCTTTCCGCTATGATGGTTAGAGAGATGAGTTTGATCGAAGAGTTTAGGGATCTGAGCTTAGTTTGTGAGGTCACTTCTAAGAGTGTGCGACTAGGAATGTTGAAAGTCACTAGTGGATTACTGGAGCAGATTAGGGAAGGTCAGAAGACCGATCAACATCTTTCGGACCAGAAGGAGCTTATCGCTCAAGGTAGGGATATAGGTTTTAGTGAAGGGAATGATGGGATTTTGAGGTTTCGAGATAGGGTTTGTGTACCTAATGTTCCTGAGCTTAAGAGAATGATTTTAGAGGAAGGGCATAAGAGTAGTCTAAGTGTTCACCCCGGAGCAACTAAGATGTACCAAGACCTTAAGAAAATTTTCTGGTGGCCTGGAATGAAAAAGGAGGTAGCAGAATTTGTCTACGCCACTGACTTGTCGAAGGCCAAGATAGAGCACCAAAAACCATCCTGATTCTTACAACCCTTGAGTATTCCTGTATGGAAATGGGACAAGATAGCAATGGACTTCGTGTCGGACTCCCTAGGACTCCGCAGAGTAGATGCCATCCGGGTTGTTGTGGACAGATTGACAAAGTCTGCACATTTCATCCCTGTGAATATGGAATACCCTTTAGAGAAGGCGACCAGGTTGTACATTAGGGAGATAGTGAGGTTGCACGCTGCACCTTCTAGTATTGTGTCCGACAGAGACCCTGTGTTTACCTCTAGATTTTGGGGAAGCTTACATGAGGCTTTAGGAACCAAGCTCAAGATGAGCTCGCTTATCACCCTCGCACCGATGGTCACCTGAGCGAACCATCCAATCATTAGAGGACTTGTTAAGAGCTTGTGTCTTAGAACAAACCGGTAGTTGGGATACCTTCTTACCTTTTGTTGAGTTTACCTACAACAATAGCTATCATCCCAAGATTGGGATGGCACCCTATGAAGCCTTGTATGGCAGAAGTGTAGGACTCCCTTGTGTTGGTATAAGACCGGTGAGAACCTTGTGTTGGGCCCTGAAATAGTTCAAAGAAACCACCGAAAAGGTCAAAATGATTCAGGACAAGATGAGGCCACTCGTAGTAGGCGTAAAAGCTATCATGACAAACGAAGAAAGGATTTGAGATTTGAAGAGGCGATCATGTATTCTTGAGAGTCACTCCCATGACCGGGTTGGTAGGGTAATGAAGTCGAAGAAACTTACTCCTCGTTTTATTGGCCCCTACCAAATTTTGAAAAAGGTTGGGGAAGTTGCCTACCAGATTGCCTTACCACCTTTCCTTTCAAACCTTCATAATGTCTTCCATGTGTCGCAACTCCGTAAATATGTCCATGATCCTACTCATATAATTGAACTTGATGAAGTACCATTGAAAGAGAATCTTACCTATGAGGTACTACCAAGGAGGATTGAGCACCGACAGGTCAAGCAGTTGAGAGGGAAGGAGGTTCCGTTGGTCAAGGTTATTTGGGGAGGAGGCAATGAGGAGAGTGCTACTTGGGAACTCGAAAGTCTGATGCAAGCCTCTTATCCACACTTGTTTGACCACGGTAAGTTTCGGGGATGAAACTTTTTGTAAGGAGGGGAGGATGTAACGACCCTCATTTTTATTATAATTTTTGTGGCAGTTATTTTAATTGATTTCATTATATGTTTGTGCATGAAAAGAGACTTTTAATTTAATTAAATGATTTTTTGAGAGTTGTTAATAAAAAGAAAGGGAGTATGATAATGCCTTGGGCTAGCATCTTATATGCATAGTTATTTTCCTTTCCACCTACCTAATGGGCCAACACCCATGGACTCTCTCCAACCCAACCCAAATAATAGAACCTAGGGCGTATGAAGGCATGTGACGCCTCAAGCCAAGCCCTAGCGCCTCAAGCCTCTCTCTCAAGTTGATTCACTTGTTCCTTCTCCTTTCTAGCTCCAAACCCTAGCGCCACGTAGCTTGAAGGAGGCATTCCACGTTTTCTTCTCTTGCATGATTCGATCACCAAGGTTAGGAGCAACTCCATCTTTGTTCTTCATCTGAAATTGGCAAACTCACCGTAGGATTGATTCGGAGTCATCATCATCCCTCTTTCTCTAAGGATTTTCGCAAGGACCAAAGGTAAGGGGGGGAGATTATTGAAATTGGGGATATTTGAGGGAATAGGTGAAGGGGTTGTCCTTGAACCCCGTTGTGTGTTAATTAATTGAAAAAAATTCTATTTTTCATGTATATACACGCTATGATTATTGTTTGAATAAATGATGTGGCTGCCATAGTTGTTCATAGATGTTTTAAGTGTTAGAAAAATCTTCTGTTTTGATGCCTAGGATGTGGTTGAATTATTAGAGCACCAAATTAATATGTTCGTTAATTTTGGTGATGAAGTCCAATGTTGAATTGCGCTTGAGACTATATAAATGATTAAAATAGATGCTATTCTATGCATATTGTTAATTGAAAATTTTGTAATAATTTAACTTGTTTCGCTCAGATTTTTAATACGCATTATTTCTTTGTAAAAATGTTACCGTAACTATTTTGGAATTAAAGAACCGGGTTAGAGCCTTAAGAATTACTCCTAAATATTAATCAAGATTTTTCCCTAAGTGTTAGTCTTAATTGTGATGTTCCTAAATATTTAGAATCGAAGAAAAATAGGTGAAAACGTTTTTAAAACAACAACGTAGCGTTGCTGTCCAGTTTTCGTTGCTGTTTGTTGTTTCTGTTTTGCTGCAGATTTTTAATTTGCTGTTTCTGTACAGTTTCTGCTTGCTGTATTCTGTGCAGTTTCTGTTTCTGGTGTTCCTGTTTCTGTTTCTGCGAAAATTGTGTTTCTGCTGTTTCTGTTTCTGTTTCTGCAAAAATTGTGTTTCTGCTGTTTCTGTTTCTGCTTCTGCGAAAATTCTGTTCCTGCTGTGCTGTTTCTGTTTCTGTTTTCTGTGCGTAATCTAATTACATGACTAATTACATGTTGCTGTTTTGCCTCTGTTTTCTGCAGATTTGAATTATATGATTTAAAGATAAATATTTCTATGACAATTCATCGATTCCTGTAATTATATTCTATAATCCATTTGTTATTTTGTGACAATAATTGTGAAAAGTCCACACTTGTGGCAATGACCTTTTGTGCAAGTCACCTAGCTATTAGTAGCCATAATGGGACTTGAGTCATTCCTTGTGAGATGATCCTAGCCATATGGGCCATGATGGATTGTCGATGAAAAATTGAACTATGACGTTCGGAGGAAACCCGACCTTGTGTGTTTGTTTGTCATACAACCCTTGTAACAGGATGGGGGGAAGCACCATTTAAATGAAAGGTGGAGGCCATTATGAGTGAGCCTGCGTGGCAATACCTCGGCCTAGAGGGTGAGAAGCCGAGTTTGTGATCCCTAATAGTTTGAGTGTCGCGCCTTGGACTGGGGACCACTTATCAGACTTAGCTACTGGCCGATCACCGGACATTATCATCCCTAGTTGAGAGTATGCGGTAATAGAGTAAAACACCCACGAGGTGACCTCTAATAAGCCAAATATGTACTCCTAGGAGACTTCCCAGAGTAGTAGATGGTACCACATGCATAAGAAGTAGTGATGTTAGCATCTGCATTATTTTCTTTTGATAATTATGTGGCTATGAGAAATGATGAAATTTGTCTGCGTGCATTTGTAGATGATACGAGATGTGGTTACTACTTTATGTGAATAATGTTGTTACTACTTTATGTGAATAATGTTGTTACTACTTTATGTGAATTGATTATTATAGTGTGGTGTGTGTATATATATATATATAAATATATTATTTATTTATTCACCTTTTTCTCTCCAAATATCACTTTAACTCGATTTCAACGTACTCACCCCTCTATTGTTGTTTGTCTCTTGTCCTCCTATTTTCAATTGCAGACACTACTAATACCAGGACACGTAGCTAGTGGTGAAGGCCTCTTCTGCAGAATTATTTTATAGTTTTAATTCGAACATTTTCTGATTGAGACGTTGAGTCATTTATGTATTTTGTTACTGTAGTGTAAGTTGGGCTAAGTCAAGCTCTGAGGCTGTGTGACACAGGTTTTTCTTTTATTTGGGGGTTCGTATATCGCTTGGTTTTATTTTTATTTCACAAGTTCAAATAAGATTTTGAAAGAGAAGTACTTACTATGCTTGTTGTTACTAAATATTTGCAAACCGAATGATGTCTCAAATTGAATTACTCATCGAGTTATCCGTTGATCCTTTTTATATTTTATTTAAATTATTTATCGTTACTTCTTTTATGAAAATAGATAATTTATTTTAATTCATAGCGACTATTATATATTTTTTGTTCAGTTTACCGAATCAAGATCAATTTGATGTATTTATTTATTTATTTATTTTCTTATTTATTTTTATTTAACGATTTTGAAACGGGGATTAGAGTGTCACATTTAGTGGTATCAGAGCAGTTCGGTCTTACCGGACTGTGTATGTGTCTATTATGTTTCTCTGTGTGAACTCTGTGTTTTGTGCGTCAATGTTTGATTTATTTACTTATTTATTTATTGATTTAGTTATGGGTTGACGTTGCTTGTTGCATCCAATTTGGTTCTGATTGGTGCAGGGAGTAATGGCGGGTAGGAACGATAGAGCTTTAGCGGATGCACTCGTTGCCATGGCTCAGGCTGTACAAGGAATTCAGAATAGGAATGCTAATGCCGGAGCCGCTGAATTTAGAGGATTGGAGCCTGTGTGTTTTCTAAGATAGACCTTAGGTCAGGTTATCACCAAATCCGAGTGATGTCTGAGGACATCCCAAAGACTGCATTCAGAACCCGTTATGGGCACTACGAGTACCTAGTTGTGCCATTCGGTGTAACCAATGCTCCTGCCGTGTTCATGGACTACATGAACCGAGTCTTCCACCCATACCTCGATAAGTTTGTAGTAGTCTTCATAGATGATATCCTAGTGTACTCTAAGAGTAGGGAAGAACATGTGGAACACTTGAGGATAGTATTACAAACCCTTAGGGAGAAGCGACTTTATGCCAAGCTTTCTAAGTGTGAGTTTTGGTTGGAGGAAGTGAGTTTCCTAGGACATGTGATCTCAAAAGGGGGAATAGCAATGGGCAGTCTAAGGTAGAAACGGTCTTTGAAGTGGGAATCACCTAAATCGTTGGAGAGATTAGGAGTTTCTTAGGCTGGCAGGATACTACCGTAGATTCATAGAGGATTCTCTAAGTTAGCCTTGCCTTTGACAATGTTGACCAGAAAGGAAAAGCTTTTGTGTGGGATGCTCGGTGTGAAAATGGATTTCAAGAGTTAAAGAGGAGATTGACTTACGCCCGGTTTAGTACTACCTAATCCAAGTGAACCTTTTGAAGTGTATTGTGATGCATCTAAGTTAGGACTCGGAGGTGTGCTTATGCGAATAGACAGGTAGTGGCCTATGCCTCTAGGCAGTTGAAAACCCATGAAAGGAATTACCCCACTCATGATTTAGAGTTAGCCGCTGTGGTGGTTGTGTTGAAAATATGGAGGCATTACTTGTATGGGTCTAGGGTTGAAGTGTTTAGTGACCATAAGAGCCTTAAATATCTTTTTGACCGTAAAGAATTGAATATGAGACACAAGGTGGATAGAGTTTCTTAAGGATTATGATTTTGGGCTTAACTATCACCCCCAAGAAAGCCAATGTAGTGGGTGATGCTTTGAGACGGAACCCCCTACATCTTTCCGCTATGATGGTTAGAGAGATGAGTTTGATCGAAGAGTTTAGGGATCTGAGCTTAGTTTGTGAGGTCACTTCTAAGAGTGTGCGACTAGGAATGTTGAAAGTCACTAGTGGATTACTTTGGGCAGATTAGGGAAGGTCAGAAGACCGATCAACATCTTTCGGACCAGAAGGAGCTTATCGCTCAAGGTAGGGATATAGGTTTTAGTGAAGGGAATGATGGGATTTTGAGGTTTCGAGATAGGGTTTGTGTACCTAATGTTCCTGAGCTTAAGAGAATGATTTTAGAGGAAGGGCATAAGAGTAGTCTAAGTGTTCACCCCGGAGCAACTAAGATGTACCAAGACCTTAAGAAAATTTTCTGGTGGCCTGGAATGAAAAAGGAGGTAGCAGAATTTGTCTACGCCTGCCTGACTTGTCAGAAGGCCAAGATAGAGCACCAAAAACCATCTGGATTCTTACAACCCTTGAGTATTCCTGTATGGAAATGGGACAGTATAGCAATGGACTTCGTATCAGGACTCCCTAGGACTCCTGCAAGAGTAGATGCCATCTGGGTTGTTGTGGACAGATTGACAAAGTCTGCACATTTCATCCCTGTGAATATGGAATACCCTTTAGAGAAGCTGACCAGGTTGTACATTAGGGAGATAGTGAGGTTGCATGGCGTACCTTCTAGTATTGTGTCTGACAGAGACCCCAGGTTTACCTCTAGATTTTGGGGAAGCTTACATGAGGCTTTAGGAACCAAGCTCAAGATGAGCTCTGCTTATCACCCTCAGACTGATGGTCAGTCTGAGCGAACCATCCAATCATTAGAGGACTTGTTAAGAGCTTGTGTCTTAGAACAAACCGGTAGTTGGGATACCTTCTTACCTCTTGTTGAGTTTACCTACAACAATAGCTATCATTCCAGTATTGGGATGGCACCCTATGAAGCCTTGTATGGCAGGAAGTGTAGGACTCCCTTGTGTTGGTATAAGACCGGTGAGAACCTTGTGTTGGGCCCTGAAATAGTTCAAAGAAACCACTGAAAAGGTCAAAATGATTCAGGACAAGATGAGGGCCACTCAGAGTAGGCAGAAAAGCTATCATGACAAACGAAGAAAGGATTTGAGATTTGAAGAGGGCGATCATGTATTCTTGAGAGTCACTCCCATGACTGGGGTTGGCCGGGTAATGAAGTCGAAGAAACTTACTCCTCGTTTTATTGGCCCCTACCAAATTTTGAAAAAGGTTGGGGAAGTTGCCTACCAGATTGCCTTACCACCTTTCCTTTCAAACCTTCATAATGTCTTCCATGTGTCGCAACTCCGTAAATATGTCCATGATCCTACTCATATAATTGAACTTGATGAAGTACCATTGAAAGAGAATCTTACCTATGAGGTACTACCAAGGAGGATTGAGCACCGGCAGTCAAGCGATTGAGAGGGAAGGAGGTTCCGTTGGTCAAGGTTATTTGGGGAGGAGGCAATGAGGAGAGTGCTACTTGGGAACTCGAAAGTCGATGCAAGCCTCTTATCCACACTTGTTTGACCACGGTAAGTTTCGGGACTAAACTTTTTGTAAGGAGGGAGGATGTAACGACCCTCATTTTTATTATAATTTTTGTGGCGATTATTTTAATTGATTTCATTTTATGTTTGTGCATGAAAAGAGACTTTTAATTTAATTAAATGATTTTTTGAGAGTTGTTAATAAAAAGAAAGGAGAGGCGTATAATGCCTTGGGCTAGCATCTTATATGCATAGTTATTTTCCTTTCCACCTACCTAATGGGCCAACACCCATGGACTCTCTCCAACCCAACCCAAATAATAGAACCTAGGGCGTATGAAGGCATGTGACGCCTCAAGCCAAGCCCTAGCGCCTCCAAGCCTCTCTCTCTCAAGTTGATTCACTTGTTCCTTCTCCTTTCTAGCTCCAAACCCTAGCGCCACACAAGCTTGAAGGAGGCATTCCACGTTTTTCTTCTCTTGCATGATTCGATCACCAAGGTTAGGAGCAACTCCATCTTTGTTCTTCATCTGAAATTGGCAAACTCACCGTAGGATTGATTCGGAGTCATCATCATCCCTCTTTCTCTAAGGATTTTCGCAAGGACCAAAGGTAAGGGGGGGAGATTATTGAAATTGGGGATATTTGAGGGAATAGGTGAAGGGGTTGTCCTTGAACCCCGTTGTGTGTTAATTAATTGAAAAAAATTCTATTTTTCATGTATATACACGCTATGATTATTGTTTGAATAAATGATGTGGCTGCCATAGTTGTTCATAGATGTTTTAAGTGTTAGAAAAAAATTCTGTTTTGATGCCTAGGATGTGGTTGAATTATTAGAGCACCAAATTAATATGTTCGTTAATTTTGGTGATGAATTCCAATGTTGAATTGCGCTTGAGACTATATAAATGATTAAAATAGATGCTATTCTATGGATATTGTTAATTGAAAATTTTGTAATAATTTAACTTGTTTCGTTCGTATTTTAATACGCATTATTTCTTTGTAAAAATGTTACCGTAACTATTTTGGAATTAGAGAACCGGGTTAGAGCCTTAAGAATTACTCCTAAATATTAATCAAGATTTTTCCCTAAGTGTTAGTCTTAATTGTGATGTTCCTAAATATTTAGAATCGAAGAAAAATAGGTGAAAACGTTTTTAAAACAACAACGTAGCGTTGCTGTCCAGTTTTCGTTGCTGTTTGTTGTTTCTGTTTTGCTGCAGATTTTTAATTTGCTGTTTCTGTACAGTTTCTGCTTGCTGTATTCTGTGCAGTTTCTGTTTCTGGTGTTCCTGTTTCTGTTTCTGCGAAAATTGTGTTTCTGCTGTTTCTGTTTCTGTTTCTGCAAAAATTGTGTTTCTGCTGTTTCTGTTTCTGCTTCTGCGAAAATTCTGTTCCTGCTGTGCTGTTTCTGTTTCTGTTTTCTGTGCGTAATCTAATTACATGACTAATTACATGTTGCTGTTTTGCCTCTGTTTTCTGCAGATTTGAATTATATGATTTAAAGATAAATATTTCTATGACAATTCATCGATTCCCTGTAATTATATTCTATAATCCATTTGTTATTTTGTGACAATAATTGTGAAAAGTCCACACTTGTGGCAATGACCTTGAAAGGATAAATGACCTTTTGTGCAAGTCACCTAGCTATTAGTAGCCATAATGGGACTTGAGTCATTCCTTGTGAGATGATCCTAGCCATATGGGCCATGATGGATTGTCGATGAAAAATTGAACTATGACGTTCGGAGGAAACCCGACCTTGTGTGTTTGTTTGTCATACAACCCTTGTAACAGGATGGGGGGAAGCACCATTTAAATGAAAGGTGGAGGCCATTATGAGTGAGCCTGCGTGGCAATACCTCGGCCTAGAGGGTGAGAAGCCGAGTTTGTGATCCCTAATAGTTTGAGTGTCGCGCCTTGGGTGAGGACCACTTATCGACTTAGCTACCCCCGACCGTCACCTGACATTATCATCCCTAGTTGAGAGTATGCGGTAATAGAGTAAAACACCCGCGAGGTGACCTCTAATAAACCAAATATGTACTCCTAGGAGACTTCCCAGAGTAGTAGATGGTACCACATGCATAAGAAGTAGTGATGTTAGCATCTGCATTATTTTCTTTTGATAATTATGTGGCTATGAGAAATGATGAAATTTGTCTGCGTGCATTTGTAGATGATACGAGATGTGGTTACTACTTTATGTGAATAATGTTGTTACTACTTTATGTGAATAATGTTGTTACTACTTTATGTGAATTGATTATTATAGTGTGGTGTGTGTATATATATATATATATATAAATATATTATTTATTTATTCACCTTTTTCTCTCCAAATATCACTTTAACTCGATTTCAACGTACTCACCCCTCTATGGTTGTTTGTCTCTTGTCCTCCTATTTTCAATTGCAGACACTACTAATACCAGGACACGTAGCTAGTGGTGAAGGCCTCTTCTGCAGAATTATTTTATAGTTTTAATTCGAACATTTTCTGATTGAGACGTTGAGTCATTTATGTATTTTGTTACTGTAGTGTAAGTTGGGCTAAGTCAAGCTCTGAGGCTGTGTGACACAGGTTTTTCTTTTATTTGGGGGTTCGTATATCGCTTGGTTTTATTTTTATTTCACAAGTTCAAATAAGATTTTGAAAGAGAAGTACTTACTATGCTTGTTGTTACTAAATATTTGCAAACTGAATGATGTCTGAAATTGAATTACTCATCGAGTTATCCGTTGATCCTTTTTATATTTTATTTAAATTATTTATCGTTACTTCTTTTATGAAAATAGATAATTTATTTTAATTCCGCAACGACTATTATATTTTTTTTTTGTTCAGTTTACCGAATCAAGATCAATTTGATGTATTTATTTATTTATTTATTTTCTTATTTATTTTTATTTAACGATTTTCGAAACGGGGATTAGAGTGTCACACAAAGAATAACTTTCTATCAGAAAGAATAAAACGATTAAGTGCTTGTTCACATGGTGTCAGAGACATGGAATAATTTTCTGGTTGCTCACTATCTCAGTTTGTTGTGATGAAATCGTTAACCTACTTCAGTGAATGAAATAAGATATATATAGCTAGGGTTCCAAATAGTGCCGTTGTGACCTAATAGCTCTTTCACCAATGGACAAAACTTGAGATCCGCTTTTTGTGGCTTTTAGCGAGTCCTGTCACTTTCAACTCTGCTCTTGTACACTGACACAGCAGACAAATACAGGATCTTGTTCCTTGTGATCCCTTTTGAATTTGAGACACTTTCAGAGCAAGTTATTTCTGATGATTATATCCGTTGACATTCTCTTTGGTCTTTGATTCCTCGTACATTAAAATACTTGTAACACGCGTATTTTTACGATGCGTTAATTAACGTTATTTAGTGTATTTGGTCGTATTTACGCTATAATAAAACAATTTCTTATTCTCTAAGAAAGTGTATTAATTAAATCAAGATCAAATTAAATTTGAGAATTAATATTTTATCTTGATTCACGGTTCGAATATCGTCGAAAAATTCTAACGAAGTTTCGTCGCGTTTCGAATCGCCGGGCAGTTTCGCCGCAGATAAAATTCTAAATGAACTCCGATTTCGATGAAAATCGAATCGTAACTTGTTGAGACTAATTTTGAGTGATTATTGTTATTTTTATTATTTATGAAATAATATTATCACGCGAAGAATTAATTCCTCGCGAATTAATTTTTCGGGATTTTTCTGGCGAGAAATAAATCGGTTTTTCGGTTTCTCGTCGCCGTGTTTTTATCCTTAAGACTCTAGAATTAGTGGGTAATCATGATAGATGAGAGATTAGATGGGTTAGTCTACTTGATGGGATTAGAATCTTGCTTTATTGTGAGGTGTCACACTTTGTGTGATAAGTCTTTTTCTTTTTACCTTTCATTAATTCTTTTTAACCAAGCATTTTTACTAAATGATAAAATAAAATAACCCCACCCCTTGGCCAGCCCAAAACCACGCCCACCCTCTCTCTCTACCCTCATTTTTTCATCATCTTCATCCTTTAGAGAGAGAAGCTCTCAAATCCTCCATGGAAGCCACCTCCACTAAGTCTTGAACTATTCCATCTCCTTGCTTCATTTTTCTTGCTAGTTTCTTCTCCTTCTCTCCATCATCATCTAGCTCATCATCAAGCAAGTGGATAACACCATTTTTCTCCCCAAGAACAGCCCCTAGGCCGCGCCCCACTAGGAGAAAGAGGTGGTGGTTCTTTTGCTTTCTTTTCTTGATTTTATGACTTGTTTTGTGTTTGATTTTTACTTGGTTGTGATCAATGATGGATATGAACATCATATTCCTAATTCTTGGAACCCTAGGCATGACCTAAGGGGGAAGAAGAGGGAAAGGTGTGATCTTGAGGGAATCAAGAAATTAATTGATGATTTTGAGCTTAATTAGTGTTGTAGTTATTGTATGTGTTCATAGTTTTGGTATTAGAAGTTGTTTGGGTAATTTTTATGAAGAACACCTATTCTTGAAGTAGGAAAAATGAAGGATTTGATAGTTGGTTCATGCAATTAATTGTTGAACAACATGTTTTAGTTAGTTTTATTGCTATTGGACTTGTGATATATGCTTAAGTAGGAGAGTTAGTAAGCTAGCTATGAAAAATTGTTCATGAGGGACTTAAAAAGCATGTGGGGATTGGTTTGTGTTTATTCACTAATTTTTAGCTTTGCCATGGTCATAGTTAAGTTGGGTTGAAGCAAGGAATTGGAAAGAATTTTCGGGAAAACTTATTTTTGAAATGTTTGAAAAGGAGTTTTGAAACTTTGTAGGAGTAATTGGAAACATTTGGTTATAAGTATTAAGAAAATAGTTTGATGTATAATTTAAATTTGCCTAGGTGTATTAATTGTTATATGAAGTTGTTTGAACCTTGTGAATCATGTATTGAAATGGCCACTTATTTTAAGGAAGATTTTGTTTGTAACTTGGAAATAAAGATTGCATGAGATATGTTTTTAGGCTTTAAAAGGTTATGAAAAAGAGGGTTTATGTTGTATAATAATGTATCCAAGTGTTAAATGGTATGTTTTGGGTGATATTAAGGCTATAAGAAGTTGTTTGATGATTATTTGAGTTATAGTCTTTGATTAGCATGTTTAACTTGTGATTTCATGATTTTTGGCCTACTCTTGAACTAGTGGAAGTATGGGTTAAAATTGTGAATTTTGCCTTAAGGGTTAAATTGAATATTTTAAGGTTTTTGGAATAGTTATGCATGAATTAGCATAAGAGTTAGTTTATGTTTTGTGCAATATTTATGCTTGGAGAATTAGAGTGACATTTAGGACTTGATTTAGTTGTTCTTCAAATTCTTAGCATGATTATGGCCATGATTCTAGTGTTTTGAAAATGGTTTGTTTTGAAAGAACTCTAAAAACTCTTATTTTTGGAAATGTTTTAGTAAGTGATATATGAAGCTTTGTGAATTGGTCTAATTGAAAGAACTCCTTGAGAACTCTTGTTTTTGAAAGGAAGTTTTAATTTATTAACTTGTATAAATGCTTGTATCAATATGTGTTTAGGCTTTGAAAAATTATGATTCCTTGCACGGTGTTACTTGAATTGCAAGAAAGCTTTTTAGTTTCAAAAACTTTATCTTTTTCAAGTAAGTTAAGATTTCTAAATTGTTATGTGTTATGCTACCCTTTCAAAAAGTATTTGATTTTAAAACCTTATTTATTTTCTAGTAGCTAATCATTTAAAATGCTTAAGTGAGTTTGGTTAGAAAAGGGCTAAGTTGAGGGCTTAAGTTAGTTAGAACTTATAGTTTGTGCTAAGTTGTATTTGGTAATAGGAATCGTAATACCGGAGACCGAGCGACGCGGACCCGAGGACGTTGGAGCTACGCAAGTGACAGTTCGTGGTAAGGGCGCTTCACATTTAATACTTGCTTTAGTTGTTAGCGTAAGGGCGCTTCACATTTAATACTTGCTTTAGTTTGTTAGCGTAAGGGCACTTCTAGACATCGTAGGCTTTTATTGTATATGTCCTTGTGTAAGGGCAATTTTTAGATACGAATTTAATTTCAAGTGTTCATGCGAAGAAGTCTGAGAACCTAAGGGTTCGAAGTGAGGGTCTTGTACCCCTTCGCTTTATTTTTGTTATATATGCTGATTATTTAGTGGGCTTGTCTGCAAGTGGTTGGCAGCTGTCCCCAACCCCCCACACTTGTTTGTTCCTCTCTGTCAATTCCATCGAATTGCAGAGGGATGGATTCCATATTGATTGATTTATTCTTTGCTAAGTGCGATTGTTTGAGATGAGATGCTTATGTCGTTTATCATTGATGAATTGAGTTATATTGCTATGTTGCTTATGCTGTTGAACTGAATTATATTGTTATAATTATGCGAATTGTTCACCGGAGTGCGAGAGTTGGTCGAGTCGTTGAGTCGTTGAGACGTTTTTGAGCTTGAGTCGATTCACCTAGGGTGGGAGGATCCCCTAAAAGGCTACGGCTGGTGTTCGGTAGGGAATGGCTAGACGTTAGTTTTGCCGGGACGTTTTTGAGCTTGCGTCGATTCACCTAGGGTGCTAGAATCCCCTAAAAGGCTACGGCTGGTGTTCGGTAGGGAATGGCTAGACGTTAGTTTTGCCGGGATGTTTTTGAGCTTGCGTCGATTCACCTAGGGTGCGAGAATCCCATAAAAGGCTACTACTGGTGTTCGACAGGGAATAGCTAGGCGTCGTAATGCTAATGGAACCTGAGCTGAATGTCCTAGGGTGAGGAGAGAGCCCAAGGCTATTGCTGGTATTCAGTGGATGGATCCGCGTTACTTCCGGTATGTGGCGAAAATGTTGAGAGAATGAGTCTTGATTTGGGTCTTGAGTCGCGCTTGTGAATTGTATACACTGTTGATTGCCTACTGTTTTATGCTTTGGTTTATTTTGATTATTTGAGAACTTGACCCTTTCCCGTGGTACCTTCGATTCATGATGGCTACCTAGGCGATGGCGAGGGTGTAAGGAACCCGATAGCAGATGATGGTGAGGAGGACCTCTTCGAAGATCCGGGCGACGACTTTTATTTGTCATGATTGACTATGTCTGTTATATGTTTTCTTGGGATGGCTGTAGTATGTCTTTTGTGTGTACAGTTGTTGTGACCAGTTGGGCCGGGTGATGTTTTGTTGTTACAGGGTAGACTGGTGGTTTCACTTTTGGAGCAGCCCCCTGCGTGGGTGTCTGCCGGGAGTACCCCCAGGGTATGATTGCTCTCTTGAGGGTCATCATACCATAGGTGTATATCTTTGCACATTTTCTACTCTGTTATTTTGCACATACTGTGTATATGACTTATGTATTTATGCATGTATGTTTTATCAGTATCTGAGTCTTGTGTCCTAGTTGCACCATGTTTCGAAACGCTGTAAGTACTCTGTGTGTGCTTTACGGGCACCTTTGTTTAAAAAAAAATAAAATAAATAAATATACCGTATTTTATGAAGGACACAAAAGTACCATTTTTAAAAATCCATCACATACGGGTTTAGTTTTAGTTCAGTAGCGGTCCGGAAACGGGTCATTACAATACTCATCAATGAGGATCCTTTAATACTTGAAGTAGCCTTTAATATTTCACTTAGTCCGATTTCCAATCAGAGGCATCTTCCTACTAGATGATACTTGTTACTGAGATACTCTGCTTACCACAGTAAGCTTGGACCGGAGGTAAGTTCTTCAGAATAATTTTTCTTGGCCTTTCATATAATGAGTCTTTAGTACCGGACGAAGGGTTCCAACAGTGTAGTTTTATCAAAGCATAGTCTATCAAAGCGTTGACTATCACCAGAGCGTTGACTACCAGAGCATGATCTTCAAAGTGAGGCTATAAGACGATGATGTCATCAGTACTTACCGGACGATCAATATCAAACTCAGAGGAATGGATCGGAGGGTGAAAAGCGCATAGAGGCACAGCTTTCTGAGACAGTTCCATTTGATGAATAGTGACTTAATCACTAAGTTCTGCACACTAACACACACATCAGAGGATAAATTGTTCTTTTCATTATTTGTTATCATCAAAATAATTAAGGATCATTGTTTCTGAATCCACTTGATTCCAACAATCTCCCCCTTTTTTATGATGACAAACACATAGATTGATGAACAATTTTTCATCAGAAAAATATTTACTAAAGAGAGTTTCAAAGGCGGGGGGGGGGAATTAAGCCTATATAAATATTTTCTAAGTGCAATGTTACAACAGATGTATGTAGTGTATCAGAGCATTTCATGAAATTCATGGTTATAAATTATCAGAGCATACAATTAAAAGGTGATTTATCAGAGCATATTGTATCAGTGCATATACTGAAACAGTGATGTATCAGAGCAAATAATGCAAAAATCATAATGCAATGCATGGTTCTTTTAACACTTGGTTGATACATTTGGTTCATAAATTACTCTATATTTCTCTATTTTCTTCTCCCCCTTTTGTCATCAGACAAAAAGTTTAGGATTATAAAGAACATCATTGTCAAAAACAAAGTAAATAGAAAGATAAAGTTTAAAAACAGAATAGGGATCGAGAAGCAACTATTTCATTAATAAAAAATGAGTACCAAATTACAAAAGTTTTAAAGAGAAGATGTACGAGGCTAAAATAACAAAAGGGAAAATCCTAAAAGGCTATCTAAGGCTTGTTCAACTTGTCTAAGATAGTCTTCAACATATCAGCAACTGCATCATGTTTCTGATTTGAAGTGGCCATGAACTGCTGAGAAGAAACCATGAATTCCCTGAACTCTTTGTTATCTTCAATCAATCTGTCCAAGACAGCCCTTGGAACAATAACACTTTCAGATTGACCGAAAGAAGTAGAGGCAGAGGCCTGAGCAACCAGAGTAGTAGATGCAGGACAAGGAGTTATGGTTTCTGGTGCAGGTGGAGGTGTAGGTTCTGGTTCCCAAATTGTTGGAGATTCCTTTGGAGGCTTTTTCCAAGCAGGTGCAACCAGAATTCTCCTATTGAGCTAAAGTTGTTGCTTTGTATGACTCTCAAACCAGTCAGTCAAAAAATACCAGTTAACATAAAAATCTTCTAGAGCTAATCATGTACCAACAGAGGAAGCACAATCCTCTTCAATATGTTTCTCTATGTCAAGCTCATGTTGTTGTGATGCCATAAACCTTTAAAAAGCAGAGAAAAGGTGGGGGTGTGGCAGAGGCAATAAGTTTAGGCCACGGTACAAAGGGATAACAGGAGGTTGGCTTGAAGAGGCAATGGTTTGGGTTTTGGTGAGGTCAGTAGAGGGTGCTTGGGTTTGTGTTTTAGAAGGTGGAGAAATAATGACAATGTCATTATCTGAATCTGGAGTAGGAGATTCAGATTCTAGATTCTGAGTTACCTTAAAGGCAATCTTAGAAGCGATGATTATTTCATCTTCTATGATTGATTCTGTTGTAGCTGCAGTCTGTATGTGGTGTGGTGATGGTGGTGGTGATGAAATAGGTTGAGTGCAGGGTGGTGAAGTAGGTTTACAGGTAGCTAAAGGTTGTATTTCAAGGATAGTATTAGAGCCAGGTGTAGAGGTTTGGGTTTCCTGGGTAATAGGTTCTGTTACTGTTTTTGGTTGTGTTGGGAGGTTAAGGTCAGGTTGAGGTTGAGGTCGAGTTTTAGGTTTAGGTTGTGGTGGAGGAGAGGGTTTAGATGTGGTTGGAGGAACAACAGTAAAGGGTTCTATATAAGGAATTGAGATATTGGTTCTTTGTCTCTGTCTCAGGGGTACAATATCATCTTCATCATCATCAGATGATGAGTCAGAGGGTAAAAGGGTAGAGTAGAAGAGGTTCTTTAGAAGATATGGAAGGAGGAATAGGTTTAGGTTATTGGGTTACCTGAGAGGCAGAGCCAACATATCCAGTAGCATAGACAGACTCATAGAGTCTTATTGCATCATCCAGTACCTTTGTTTTCTTGCCAGGGATATCACTCAGCTTGGTGATCCTCTTCCTCTTTGGCTGAGGGGCAGCAACAGTAGTAGATGCAACAGCGGCAGAGGGAATAGCACCACCAGAGGCAACCTGTTGAGGTACAGTTGCAGAGGCTTGCCCTTGAAGCCTTTGTGCTCTAAGTTCAGCATGGTATTTGGCACATTCTACCTTATTTTTTGCCAGAAACTCTGTCAAGTCTTCCTTCTTTTCTTCTTGTTCCTCAGTCAACATAGAAGGCATGAAAGAAGGTCTCACTGGTAGAGCCAATGGAGGTGCTTATGAAGAAATGGAGATTCTAGCATTCCGAGTGATTCTCTTGTAGGCATAGAGGGGCCATCACCAGTGGTCTTCACCCTTTTTCCTTTTCGATCAAGTTTATTTGCAGCTTCTTGATCCTTAACAGCTTCAGTAATTACCTCAGAAGATAACATCTTCATCTTCTTTAGGTTATCGCTGTTAAAGATAGGGGCAGTACATGTTTGAAGCATGACTCCAGCTTCTGGAGTGTTCAAGGCTTGTAGATGTTTGATCACACCCTGTTCCTCTATAATGGCAGAAATAACCCTTTCATAGGGTATATTTTTGTTTTGCCATTTCCTAGAGAAGCTAATGGCTCTTCTTAGGAAGTTGAAGATTATGCTTGGCAGGTTTATGTTAGTCTTGAAGTCGTAATGCCACATTACAAACTTGTGGTTTGTGCTCACAGAGTCCACTGATCCAGCCTTAGGCATGATGTTGCTCTTAATAATCTTGAAGAGCACCTGGAACCGATTCTTCATGTCCACTACCTTGGTAGCATTTAGCTTCTCATAGATGTATTCGTTGATCACAGACATTCCACCAAAGGCGTTCTCCCAGTTTTCAGTGATTTCTGTCCCAGAGTTAGGGCACTTGATAACTTCAGAAATCAAATCCCTTGTAATCACGATTTGCCTTCCTTGGACATGGCTATAGATGGTGTTGCTTTCAGACCTGCAAACCTCCAGAATTCCTTGACCAGTTCAGGGTAGATAGGTCTGGATTCAATGTAGACAAATTCAATCAAACCCATATCAGTGAGGTGGGTTCTGAAATTGTAGTTGTTCTTAGCAAGTTCTTGAAGATCGACACGAGCTTCGCACATAACAATGAGATCCTTGGGATCAACATCCACTGTGGGTTGTGGAGCATTCTGGGGACCAACAATTTGTTGTTGTTGAGCAGCCATTGCAGAAGGTTGCAGAGAGAAAGTAGAAGCAGAGAGCAGAAAGCGAGAATGGGGTTTAAGATTCAAGGAGTGAGACTACTCAGAGAGTTAGTGTGGGTAGTGGGTGAGTGAAGTGAGCGAGTAGGTATAAAACGTATTTGAGAAGATAAACCGCCTTCATCAGTTTTTTCAAAAATAAAAATAAATGAATTGATAAACTGTCGTTTTAGAAATGAAACGTGTAAGACACTGTGTTAAAGAGGCGCAGTAAGACTGTCCTCGGGCAGTAAAAGCAATAATGACTCAGCGAGAGTAATTCTCATCCACTAACGCATCAACCAGTCTCAGAAAGATACGTGTATATAAAGATTCCCAGAGGGAACTTATAACGAATGCATCAGACGCATATGAATATGAACAGTTATCAGATGCATGCAACAACAGGTACTGTAAATATAATATAATATAAATAGAGGCAGCATAATATCAGAGGCATATATACTATCACCAGACGCAATACCAATATCAGAGGCACTGATGATTATCATGTTGGGACCTAAACGATTGAGAAGTTTAGACCCTCATTAATTTTGATGATAACAAAGTATCTATGAGAGAACAATTTAACTTCTGATAAGTCTTGAAGTGTGTAAGTATTAAAATCATTCTTATTTTATAACTCACTCAAGTAAGAAGAAGAAAATCACAAGAAGTTGAATACTCTTATGTGTCTGCATCCGGCTCACTCCAGCATCTTGTACTTGCACTTATAGCGAGTGTCCGGTGTTGCTATTCTTAAGACACGTGGAATACTCATTTACAGCCAGCGTCCTATGAATTCTGAGCGAGCGTCCGGTTTATTAATGAAGCACGTGATGGTCATGTTTATTCCTTCTCCTCTTTTACCTTAGCTATTCAGGAACGAAATTCGAATTTGATTTTATGCGCTCAATTTGATGTACGAGGAATCAAAAGTGACACCTTTAGGATAAGACAAAATTCGTACAGTACAAATGATTGAAAAGCAGGTAATACAAAACGGTAAAGTGTATTATTCTGAAATTCTCTGAAAAGGAAGATAAGGACGTGTATTTTCAAATTACCTCACTCAATGATTTGGAGCTGTGTATTCCTGCAACGGTATTATTCTCAAAGACCTTTATAAATACCTAAAGCTCTCCATTGAAGAAGGTGGCTAGAAATGACATACTGCTAAATTTATTACTCAGTGAGCAACCAAGTTTCTGTGCCAAGTTTCTGAGAGCCAGAACTGAACTTTAGCATCTTATTCTTTCTTTTAGAAAGCTAATTGTTTTTTAGCTTAAATTTTTCATCCTCTCTTGTTGAGAGTTATTTGATTGTATTCAAAACTTCTCTGTAAAATTTGTACTTCTTTGTAACAGGCTTGTTTCCTCAAAGGCTCGAACGTACTGAGTCATTTAGAGAAGTTAAGAGTATTGTCAAGCTTGTGACAGTAGAATACTCTTAAGGAACGAAGGGACTAGACGTAGCTACCAGTTTGGTGGTGAACTAGTATAAATCTCTGTGTCTCTTGCTTTACTGCTTTTCATTCACTTCTGTTTTACGAAGAAAAATAAAGTTTTCATAAATTTTACTTCAGCTTCCGGTTATCTCTCAGCTTTCGGTAACAAACGTTTTTCAAACTAACCTGTTTTAAAGTGTTTTAACTTAAAGTTTACGAAAAGTTTTCAACACAATTCAACCCCCCTTCTTGTGTTCACGTTCAGTTGGTACCAGAGCTCGGCGTCTTAGTTGAGCAATTAACAGTGCTAGAGAAAATATCCTACTTGTGAATATGTCTGCAGAAGGTGGTCACATGAACCGTCCTCCTCTATTTACTGGAGAAAAATTTGATTACTGGAAGGACAAGATAAAAGTATTCTTTGAGTCTCAACAACTTGAGTTATGGGACATGGTTGAAAATGGATACATTATTCCCATTACTGCTACTGGTGCTGTTTTATCTAGTGAACAGTGGAATTATGACCAAAAGAAAAGATATCAGCTGAATCAAAAAGCTAGATTCATTCTTATCTGTGCTATGGCAGAGAAAGAGTATGACAAATGTGGTAAATCTGATACTGCCAAAGAAATTTGGGATTCTCTTATTTTGTCTTATGAAGGCTCTGCCCAAGTAAGAGAAACAAAAGCTAGCATGTTGGTTCGCCAATATGAGTTATTTAAGATAAAAGATGGTGAAAACATTGAGTCTATGTTTGGAAGATTCCAAACACTTGTCCACAGGTTAAAAGCCCTTGGAAAAAGCTACACTACACCTAACCATGTGAGAAAGATCCTAAGAAGTTTGACTAAGCAGTGGAGACCCAAAGTCACTGCTATACAAGAAGCAAAAGATTTAAATACTTTACGTCTTGAAGATCTTTTGAGTTCTCTGAAAGCTCATGAACTTGAGCTGAATGAGGAAGAACCTGTGAAGAAAAGCAAGTCTATTGCTTTGAAAGTCAACGAGCATAAAGCCAGTTCTTCTAAGGCCCTTCAGGATGAAGAAGAATCAGAAGATGAAGCATTAGAAGGCAAAAGTGATGGATCAGATGATGAGCTTTCGTTCATATCTAGGAAGATCCAAAGAATGTGGAAGAAGAAAGGTAACTTCAGAAGACAGTTCCAGAAGAAAGGTGTCAAGGACAAGAAGGAAACAAAAGACAAGAGTCAAGTCATTTGCTATGAATGTAAAATGCTAGGACACTTTAAATCTGAATGTCCTAATCTTAAAGAGAAGTCCACTAAGAGTTCTTTTAAGGGAAAGATGAAAGGTCTCATGGCTACATGGGAAGACCTGGACTCATCTTCCTCTGAGGATGATGAGAATAAAGAAGAAGCAAATGTTGCCCTCATGGAAAACACTGATTTAGATTCTGAAGAAGAAGTTGAAGAGGTAATATATGATTCTTACTCTGAACTTCAGAATGCATTTGATGATCTTCTTAAGGATTCCTCCACTCTCTCCATTAAGTATAAAGCTTTGAAAAACAAGTTTTCAAAACTATCAAAAGAATTTCAAGTTTTAAACAATGAAAACTCAAAGATCAATGAAGAGAACCATAAGCTGAAATTTGAAAATCAGCGTCTGGTGGATCATCAGCGCCCAGAAGCTGAAAGCTCAAAAGCTAAAGGCAATCCTAAGTGCAAATTAAATGATTATGAATATGTCTTTCAAAAGTTTCTTGCAGAGAGTGTTACTCGGAGCAAGCAAGCTTCAATGATTTGGGGTGTCAGTAAAACGACAACTCAAGGTCCTGGATATAGATCAGATGAACCTGCTTTGCAAAATGAAAATCTTGCATCTGATGAATCTAATGATCACAGTGAAAGCTTGCATTGTCCTTACTGCAATAAACTAGGCCATTTGGAAAGTGCCTATAATGCTTTTAAGAATAAGAAGGATAAGTATCCTTCAAGAACTGACAAGTTGTGTTTACTGACAAGTCATTTGCTTCAAGAACTTCAAGAACTTAGTACTTAGACAGTGGATGCTCGCATCACATGATGGGAGAAAAGCAAATGTTCCAAGAGCTAAGGCCTAGAGAAGAAGGATATGTTGGTTTCGGTGGAAACCAAAAAGGTAAAATAGTTGGAATTGGTCGCATTGGTAAAGGCTCTCTTCCCTCTATTGATAATGTACTTTATGTTGAAGGACTAAAGCATAACTTATTGAGCATAAGTCAATTATGTGACAATGGTTATGATGTCATTTTTACAGAAACAAGCTATTTAGTAAAAAGCAAGAAAGATGGCTCTATATTCTTTACTGGAAACAAAACATTTATAAAATTGATCTTTCTGAACTTGCAAAACAAGATGTCAAGTGTCTCATGTCTGTTGAAGATGAGCAATGGACTTGGCATAAAAGATTGGGTCATGCCAGCTTGAGATTGATCTCAAAGTTGAATAAGCATAGTCTTGTTAGAGGCTGACTAAATCTTAGATACCAATCTGTTGCTTTCTGTGAGGCATGTCAAAGAGGAAAACAAGTTAAAACTTCTTTTCATTTTAAAAATGTTGTTTCAATCTCTAGACCACTTGAGCTTTTGCATCTTGATCTTTTTGGTCCAACAAGGACAGCCTCTTTGACTGGAAAGAAATATTGTTTGGTCATTGTTGATGATTTTACTAGATGGACATGGGTTAGATTCCTTGCCCACAAGGATGAGTCATTCAACGTGTTCACTGTTTTCTGCAAATCAGTTCAAAATAAAAAAGGAATTTGTATTTTTTCTATTAGAAGTGATCATGTGGGAGAATTTGAAAATGAAAGCTTTCAAAAATTTTGTGAAGAAAATGACATCTCCCACAATTTCTCCTCTGCTAGAACACCACAACAAAATGATGTTGTAGAAAGGAAAAATAGGTCCCTCCAAGAAATGTCAAGGACCATGATCAATGAAGCTGATTTTGCAAAACATTTTTGGGCAGAAGCAGTAAACACAACTTGCTATATTCAAACATTTCTTAATTTCATCCTTTTGGTTGTATTTGTTATATTTTGAATACTAAGGATCAACTTGGTAAGTTTGATTCCAAAGCTGACAAAGGTATCTTTTTGGGATACTCTGAAAGATCAAAAGCTTTTAGAGTATACAATAAAGAAACTACGATAGTGGAAGAATCTATTCATGTCAAGTTTGAGGACAAGAAGCCTGACACTAATAAGTCAGAGGTAGATGAGTTGTTTTCAGGTTTAGACATTGGTGGAACAATAAATAGTGAACTTGCAACCTCAGCATCTGGTGGTGACAACCAGACACAGGAATTAACTTAATCAGAAGCTACAGCCAGAAAGAGTTGGAAATTCAAAACTCAACATCCTAAAGATCAAATCATAAAAGAACCTTGAGATAAAGTGAGAACAAGATCCTCCTTCAAGGAGCATGTACATCTTGTACTACTCTCTGAAATGGAACCTAAAATGATTGATCAAGCATTGGAAGATGAAGGTTGGATTCTAGTTATGCAAGAAGAGTTGAATCAATTTCAAAGAAATGATGTTTGGAAGTTAGTTAACCTACCAGAAGATAAACAAGCTATTGATACTAATGGGTATTTAGAAATAAGCTTGATGAAGATGGTAAGGTAGTGAGAAACAAAGCAAGGTTAGTTGCTCAAGGTTACTCACAAGAAGAAGGTATAGATTTTATTGAAACCTTTGCACCTGTTGCAAGGTTAGAAGCTATTCGCATTTTTACTTTCATTTGTTGCATATCATAAGATAATTCTTTATCAAATGGATGTGGAAAATGCTTTCTTAAATGTTTTCATAACTGAGGAAGTCTATGTGAAACAACCTCCTGGATTTGAAGACATTGAATTTCCTGAACATGTCTTTAAGCTTAAAAAGGCACTATATGGTCTTAAACAAGCTCCCAGAGCTTGGTATGATAGATTGAGTTCCTTTTTAATGGAAAATGGTTTTACCAGAGGTCAAGTAGACACCACTCTATTCAGAAAAATGTCAAACAAGCATTTTATACTTGTTCAAATTTATGTTGATGATATTATTTTTGATGCTACTAATGAAAGCCTTTGCAAAAAAAAAATTCTAAGTTAATGCTGGCTGAATTTGAAATGAGCATGATGGAAGAATTGAAGTTCTTCCTTGGAATTCAAATCAAGCAATGCAATGCAATGATGGTATTTACATACATCAAAGCAAATACATCATGGAATTGCTCAAGAAATTCAAGATGGTGGATTGCAAGCCAATGAGCACTCCTATGCATCCTACTTGTATTTTATGCAAAGATGAAACTGGTAAGAAGGTAGATCAGAAGATGTACAGAGGTATGATTGGATCTCTACTTTATCTTACTGCTTCAAGACCTGATATTATGTTCAGTGTCTGCCTGTGTGCTAGGTTTCAATCTGATCCTAGAGAATCACACTTGAGTGCTGTTAAAAGAATTTTTAGATATCTATAAGGAACTACTAATCTTGGTTTGTTTTATAAGAAATCAAAAGATTACAAGTTAGTAGGTTTCTGTGATGCTGATTTTGCTGAAGACCGCATTGAAAGAAAGAGCACAAGTGGAGGTAGCCAATTCCTTGGAGCAAATCTTGTGTCTTGGACAAGCAAAAGGCAAAGCACCATTACACTCTCAACAGCAGAAGCTGAATACATCTCAGCCGTAAGTTACGGTTCTTAACTTCTGTGGATGAAATATCAACTTGAAGACTATTTGATTAAAGAGAGTAACATTTGTTGGAACCTAAACGATTGAGAAGTTTAGACCCTCATTAATTTTGATGATAACAAAGTACTTGCAAGTGAACAAATTATCTTATAATAAGTCTTGAAGTGTGCAGGTATTAAAATTGTTTACGCTTTATAAGTCACTTAAGCAAGAAGGAGAAATTCACAAGAAATTGAATACATTCCATGTGTGTCAGCATCCGGTTCACTCCAGCATCTTGTGTATAGCGAGCGTCCGGTAGTGTTATTATTTGACACGTGGATTACGCAATTGCTGTGAGCATCCGTCCATTATTCTGAGCGAGCATCTAATCTATTAATGAAGCACGTGATGGTCATGTTTATGCTCTCCTACCTCAGCTATTTGGAACGGAATTTGAATTTGATTTTATGTGCTCATTTTGATGTACGAGGTATCAAAGGTGACACCTTTAGTATAAGACAAAATTTGTACAAGACAATTGTGAAAAGCAGATAGTACAAAAACAGTAATGTGTACTATTCTGATATTCTCTGGAAAGGAAAAAAATGACATCATTTCAAATTACCTCACTCAATCATATGGAGCTAAAATTTACTACAATGGTAATACCCCTTAGAAACTGCTATAAATACCCTAAGGTATTCATTGAAGAAGGTTGCTAAAAACTGCTAGAAACTACATTTTGAAAGAGCTATTACTCAAGTGAGCAATCAAGTTTCGTGCCAAGTTTCTGGACACCAAAAACTGAACCTCATTGTCTGATATTATTTCTTTTAGAAAGTTATTTGTTTTTGTGCTCAATCTTTCCATCCACTCTGTGAGAGTTATTTGATTGTATTCAAAAGAATATTACTTTGTAAAAGTCGTTCTGCCTAGTTAAGGCTTTGTTCCTCAAAGGCTCGAATATACTGAGTCGTTTTGAGAAGTTAAGAGTATTGTCAAGTTTGTGACAGTAGAATACTCTTAAGGAATTTGTAATCAGTTGATTATAGTGGAAATCCTTCAGGAACGAAGGGACTAGACGTAGCTACCAGGTTGGTGGTGAACTAGTATAAATCACTGTGCCATTTGCTTTACTGCTTTACATTTATTCTTATCTTGCAAAGAAAAACAAGTTTTCTTAAAATTTCAATTCCAGTGTCTGGTCATTCTCCAGCCTCCGATAACTTACAAATTTAAAATCAAGAGTTCAAAAGTGTTTTTAACTTAAAGTTTGTGAATAGTTTCGAACACAATTCAACCCCCTTCTTGTGCTCACGTTCAGTTGGTACCAGAGCTCAGCCTCTTGGTTGAGCACTTAACAATGTTAAGAGAAAAGATCCTATACTGTGAACATGTCTGCAGAAGGTGGTCACATGAACTGTCCTCCTCTATTTACTGGAGAAAAATTTGACTATTGAAAAGATAAGATAAAAGCTTTCTTTGAGACACAACAACTTGAGTTGTGGGATATTGTTGAAAGTGGTTACATTCTTCCTACTAATGATGCTGGTGTTGCAATAGCCAAAGAAAATTAGAATGATGAGCAGAAAAAGAGATATCAAATCAATCAAAAAGCTAGATTCATTCTTATTTGTGCTATATCAGAAAAAGAATATGATAAATGTGGCAAATTTGATACCGCCGAAGAAATTTGGGATTGTCTTGTTTTGTCTTATGAGGGCTCTGCCTAAGTAAGAGAGACTAAAGCTAGCATGTTGGTTTGCCAATATGAGTTGTTCAAAATGGAAGATGGGGAAAACATTGACTATGTTTGGAAGGTTCAAAACACTTGTTCATGGGTTATAGGCCCTTGGAAAAAGTTATACCACACTTGACCATGTGAGAAAGATTCTGAGAAGTTTGACCAAGCAGTGGAGACCCAAAGTCACTGCTATTCAAGAAGCAAAAGATTTAAATGTCTTAAAGATCTCTTGAGTTCTTTGAAAGCTCAAGAACTTGAACTGAATGAAGAAGAACCTGTGAAGAAAAGCAAGTCTATTGCTTTGAAAGTCAACAAACATAAAGCCGGTACTTCTAAAGCCCTTCAGGCTGAAGAAGAATCAGAAGATGAAGCTTCAGAAGGAGACGTTGATGGGTCAGATGATGAGCTCGCGTTCATATCCAGGAAGATCCAAAGAATGTGGAAGAAAAGAAACTTCAAGAAGAAATTCCACAAGAAAGATGTCGAGGACAAGAAGGAAAGCAAAGACAAAAGCCAAGTTGTTTGCTATGAATGTAAAAAGCCTGGACACTTCAAATCTGAATGTCCTAATCTTAAGAAGAAGCCCACAAGAAGTTCCTTCAAGGGAAAGAAGAAGAGTCTCATGGCCACATGGGAAGATCTGGATTTATCCTCCTCTGAGGAAGATAATGAAGAAGAAGCCAATCTTGCCCTCATGGCAAATACTGACTTAGACTCTGAAGAAGAAGTTGAAGAGGTAATAATTTATGATTCTTATTCTGAACTTCAACTTGCATTTGATGATCTTCTTAAGGACTCTGTCACTCTCTCCACTGAGTACAAAGCTTTGAAAAAGAAATTTTCAAAATTATCACAAGAATTTCAAATTTTGAAAAATAAAAACTCAAAGCTCAGTGAAGAGAACCAGAAGCTGAAAACTGAAAATCAGCATCTGATGGATAGTCAGCGTCTGGTGACATGTCAACAACCAGAAGTTGAGAGCTCTCAAACTGAAAGCTCTGAAGCTAAAGGCAATCCTAAGTGTAAATCAAATGATTATGAATATGCCTTTCAAAAGTTTCTTGCAGAGAGTGTAACTCGAAGCAAGCAAGCTTTAATGATCTGAGGTGTTAGTAAAACGACAACTCAAGGTCTTGGCTACATATCAGATGAACCCACTTTAGAAAATAAAAATCCTGCATCTGATAAATCTGATGATCACAGTGAATGCTTGTATTGTACTTACTGCAACAAACCTGGTCATTTGAAAAGTGCATGTACTGCTTTTAAGACTAAGAAGGACAAGTATCCTTCAAGAACCAACAAGAAATGACCAAAAAAGATATGGGTACCTAAAGATAAAATTGTCTATGTTGTAGACATGCTTAGCAACAAAGTCAATCCACCTATCTTGGTACTTATGAACGTGAACACAAGAAGGGGGGTTGAATTGTGTTTACAAACTTTTCGTAAACTTTAAGTTAGAAACACTATAGAACACAAGTTTTTCAAAATTGTTTGTTTATCGGATCTTTGGGTATAGCAGGACTGAAAAAGCGGTTTGATAAAACTTGTTTTTAACGCAAAGAAGATAAAAATGAATAGAAAGCGAAAGCGAGACACAGAAATTTATACTAGTTCACTACCAAACTGGTAGCTACGTCTAGTCCCTTCGTTCTGAAGGATTTTCACTATAATCAATCGATTACAATTTCCTCAAGAGTATTCTCTGTCACAACTTGACAATACTCTCAACTTCTCAAACGACTCAAGATAATCGAGCCTTTGAGGATACAAATTTAACTAGGCCAAAACAAACTTTTACAAGTGAGTTGAAATACGCTTAAAAATAACTCTCACAGAGAGGATAAAAGATTAAGCTCAACTATAGAAAAACTTTCTTAAAGAAAGGGTCGGACGCTGAGTTGATTACGTAGTCCGTAGACTTAGCACGAGACTTGGTTGCTCACAGAAGCAGTGCTTGTTCTCAGTAAATATTTCAGCAGAATTTCCGCAAGCTTTTTCACAGTATGTTCGTTCCTTCTTCAATGGATACCATGAGGTATATATAGGAGTTCCAAGGATATAACCGTTACGGCAAAAATGGCTCCTTACCATTGAGTAAGGTAAGTTCAAAGTGCTGTCTCTTTTTTGCTTTGCAGAGAATATCCCAGTAGTACATGTTACCGTTTTTGTACTACCTTGCTTGTATGATTTTTGTCTTGTAGTTAAAGGTTTCACCTTTGATACCTCGTACAACAATTTTAGCGCTCAAGATCAATTTTGAAATCCATTCCAGAAACTTCTGAGAGGTAGAGCAGCAACGTGACTAACACGTGATTAGAAGTGAGGTTCAGACGCTCGCTCAGAATCGGAAGTTCGGACGCTCGTTCAGAATCGGAAGTTCGGACGCTTGTAGCAATTGGATAAGCATAGTGTATAAAGAGGAAATTCCAGACGCTCACAAGGATGGCGGATCTTTGACACATAGAATGAATCCTTCTCTTGAGAATTACTTTCTTCTTGCTTGAGTGGCTTAGAATATACGTATTATTAGTATCTGCACACTCCAAGAAATGTTAGAACATAAATTGTTCTCTTGTGAATACTTTGTTATCATCAAAATTAATGAGGGTCTAAACATCTCAATCGTTTAGGTTCCAACAATCTCCCCCTTTTTGATGATGACAAACATCTAAGGTAGATGAACAATTTAGTTTCAAAAAGACATTAAGGGTCTCCCCCTGAATTTAACAGTTTAGATATATATGAACAATTCAGGTTTTAAGGCAATTTTTGGTAAGCAAATTCATCTAAGTGATTACGAAAAATCAGTAAATGTATCAGAGCATGTATTTAATAAAGTGAGATCGGATGATGATTATATACCAAATAGATTGATTTAATCAAATATATTTCATTGTACCAAAAATTTATTAAACATTATCATAGCACTAGATCAATGAATATTAGTGCACAAAAATACTATGTATGAAATGATATGCATGATACTTTAGTTCCAGTGTATCCATCGGATGGTGGATAATCGGATTCTCACGTGTTCAATATACCTTTCTTTCGTGTTCATCATACCTTTCTTTTACTCCCCCTTTTGTCATCAGACAAAAAGAGTGTAAAAACACATCATAGTCAAAATAAGACTTAGAAAAATTTGAACAAAAGGCAGATAATTAGATCAAACATATTTATATATATATAATTGTATCAACCAAATAGATTTTATATCACACACAAGTAAAAAAAATCAAGGGTTTGGAAGAGGTGGAGGTGGGATATTGAGGCGTTAGTAGAGTAGCTTGATCACAGTCTCTGGTGAGTAACCTTCAAGTTTGTAGCCTTCATTTCTTCAAATTCTACTTGGGAATGGTGACCATTTCCATTGCGGAAGAAGAAGCGAAGGTCGACACAGTGCAGATCTGCACTTCATCTTCTGATGCTCTGCTAGCACCCAGTTGGATAACTTCAGTCTCAAATCCTTCTTCCTTTGAGCTCTCAAGAAGAATACATCATTTGGTATGACCCATTTGATGAAATTTTCGAGTCTTCTGAGCTCTGATTCTGTCTAAATCTGCCATTGATGCTTCACATCTTCTGGATAAAGCAAATGCAAGAAGATGGTTTCCCTATGAAGAACAACATCAGCTGTGTAAGAGTCAAACTTATTCCCAGCGTCTTCTCCCCATAAATTTCTGATAAAGACACTCAAGGCTTCACAGGTGAAGTAGAGTGCTTCATTTTCTGCCAGGTAGATTCTTCTCAGATTTTCCCTGTCATATTCTTCTAGCACTAGGGGGGTCGAGGCATGGTAATATGGCTTTGGCTTTCCATGATTCAGACCATTGACTCCAAGTGAAACCAATGTCGAAATGCTTGGTCACAGCAGCCCATTGATCATAAATCTTCATGCGGTCAAAGTGCGATTCATTGAGCATCTGAACATATCATCAAGTACATTGTTCTAAGGTTGATGTCGATAACTCTGCTGATTTTCCTATGATTGAAATAGTAGCCTTCTCAAAGATCACAGCGGTTTGAGGAGCCGCTTCTCCATTCATCTTTCTTCGCAGAAGTCGTAAAACCTTACGGCGTGATCCTCGGAGATCTTGGCAATCGGAAGTCGAGAGAAATCCTTAATATTGTACTTGGTAGGTGCCTTCTCATATTCCTTTAGCCCGATCTTCTTTGAAAGGTCGCTTGCCAGAGCAAGTTCCTTCCGTTTCCCAGGGATAGACCAAGGTAGCCACCTTTGTCTATCTGGTACTATCTTGACAGAAACAGATGATGGGTCACGATATTGACTTATGACTTCGAGCCTTTTCTGTTCAAGACAGTGTGCCATGAAGGCAGCTTCTTCATCTGTGATCCATCTTCCGCATTCTTCTAATGTGAGCGGTTCAAACTGAGGTAGAGATCTAGGAAGATCAACAGAGAAGGGAATTGCTCTGCTTCCTGAAGCTGGTCTCAACCTTCCTTTGAAAGACATTTGGACGTGATCTTCCCCATCCTTGAAGGTTGCACTTATTGGAGCAGCAATTTCCAATCTGGCAGCTCCAGAAGTGAAGGTTTTTAAATGCCAGGTTGAGGGACGGTTGTAGATGCTGTTATATATCTCATACTTTACAAACCGAGGTTTGTATGAGATATTTTTCTTTTCACCAGCGTCTGTTGGTTTTATGGTAAGGGTAAGTAAGGTGGGAGTGGCTTTGGTGATTTTGTAGGCTTTTGGTGAGTGGGGTTTGAAGGGATTTATGGGAGGTGTTTTGAAAAGTAGGTTAAAAGGATGAGAATGAAGCTTGGAAATGTATGTAGTGAGTGAAGTGTTTGGGGAAATTTGTGGTAGGTTAAGATTGAGTGTAATGGATGATGGTTGGATAAGTTGTTTAGGGACAATGGAGGTTTTACGTGTAAGGGTTTGATGTTGTGGTGGTTGAGCAAAGGATAGTGGTGGAGCGATGTGGTATCGGATGCAACAACAGATACTGATTCATCAGAGAATTCAATACCTTTGGTTGAGGTTCGCATTACTGGCCGATCTTTTGAGCTTAATGCGGGCGAGATCTTTGAGGCGAATCTTTGAATGTCCTTCTTCATTGTCCGGATCTTTGAGGCTGGCTTCTCGATACGGCTTGCTCCTCTTTCTCGGAACCTGGTGATGGGAACTCGGTCCTCATCTTACGGTTCTTCAACAAGAGTGCGAGAGCCACCTTCTGCTTTGTTCTTACAGTCTCTCTCGAAGGAGACTCAAGAGTCTTTTCTCACCAGGCTTTGAGCTTGGTGGTTTTCTTTCCGCTTCCTCTTCCTGTTGCTCAACTTTCACCTTCTTCATCATGGACCCGATAAGCAATTTCATTCTTACCAGTGTTGACTCCAAAAGTGTCGGGAATCACAATATTATCGGACACCAAAATACTTTGCCTTCTCTTGATCCGTAAAGCGGTCAGCTTGTTTATGACCAGATTCTTGTCCATCATTTTGGTGAGCAAGACACCATACGGAATGAACTTGTAGGTATTCTTCTTGTCAGCAACACCTTTTCTTGAGTTGACTAGAGCATTGAGCAGGTTGTTGTGGATTAACCTTGGCAGGTTCACCTTGTTTCCAGCCATGAAATGTCTCATGATGAACTTCTGCTCGTAGTTGACAATGTCACTAGAGCCAGCCTTCAACAGGACGCTCTTGGTGATTATCTTATGAAGAACTCTGAAATGACTTTTCAGATTCTTGGCAGTAGGTGTTTCACCAGATTCTTTCAGCTGCTGGTAGTTCTCAAACAGATCATTGTTGACCTTCTCAATCCCATGAAATGCGTCAGCCCATTCTGAATAGAAGACGATGCCTTCACACGGACACCCAGTGACTTCAGAAATATTTTTGATGGAAAAAATAAACTTGAAACCTTTCACTGTTCCTTCAAAGATGCCACCTTTATGTAACCGAACGTTACCCCAAAGTTCTTTAATCGCAGTCACCAGAACCTCATCCGGGTTCCAGAAGAAATATTGTTCCCAGCCCATTGACTTGAACCCATTGAAGAAGTCGAAGCCATAGAGCTTGAAGTTTTCCAAATCAACTCGATTTTCTAACAGGACTTTTCCTTCAGTCATGGTGTTATAGATAGCTGTATATTCAGATGTTGTTACTCCAGCCATGGTTGCAGTTGAGAGATAGAGGCGATGGAGGTTTTAGGGTTTAAACACACACACACAGAGATAGAGAGAAAAAGAAACCGAGTACAGTTTTGCAGAAAACACAGAGTGGAGCGAAAAAAGTGGAGTAGTGGGAAAGTTAAAGGAGAATGGTACAGTTATTTTTCAAAATATCGCTTTGTATTCTCTTATAAAAATAAATCAAAAAGAAAAGAAAATAAAGATTCGCTTTTTCATTAAATGCGGACGCCAAAATAAAAGTAAAAGATTTTATTGAAAACGTAAATAATCATGACTCAGTAGATATGATGAGATGCTTGAGTCCTTAACACGTGTGACACGTGTGGGTGTGCTCGGACGGACGCAACCGACTTACCGGATGATGAGTTATGATGCATATGACAGATAAGATGCTGATGCACATACATGCTTATGTCATATCGAGATCTTTGAGATTTAGTTTATCATCAGGCCGAGATTAATCATTCTTTTATAAGATGAAAGTTTAAATTTCTTCTTATAAAATTGAATCTATCTTGACAAGGGTTTTGTAAATATGTCAGCCCACCGATGATCGGTGTCTACAAATTTTATTTCTAAAATACCCTTCGAACATAGTCTCTTATAAAATGATGCTTAATCTCAATGTGCTTTGCTCTAGAATGCAATATAGGATTTTTAGTAAGACATATGGCGGATGTATTATCACGTAAGATAGGAATGTTACTCTCTTTTATCAAGTAGTCTTCAAGTTGATACTTCATCCACGAAGTTGAGAAGCGCAACTTCTTTCTTGAGATGTATTCAGCTTACCGTTGAGAGTGCTATTGTGCTTTGCCTTTTGCTTTACCAAGACACAAGATTAGCTCCAAGGAATTGGCGGCCTCCACTTGTGCTTTTCTTTCAATTCGATCTCCGAAGAAAATCAGCATCACGTAAACCTACTAATTGGTAATCTTTTGATTTCTTATAAAGCAAACCAAGATTAGTAGTTCCTTGTAAATATCTAAATATTCTTTTAACAAAGACTTAGGTGTGATTCTCTAGGATCCGATTGAAACCTAGCACACAGTGCATTGAACATAATATCAGGTCTTGAAGCCGTAAGATAAAGTAGAGATCCAATCATACTTACAGATAGCTTCTGATCTACCTTCTTACCAATTTCATCTTTACTCAGAGAGCAGGTAGGATGCATAGGCGTGCTCATCGGCTTGCAATCCAGCATCTTGAATTTCTTCAATAATTCTTTGATGTATTTGCTTTGATGAATATAAATACCATCACTGCATTGCTTGATTTGTATTCCAAGGAAGAACTTCAATTCTCCCATCATGCTCATCTCAAATTCAGCCTGCATAAGCTTAGAAAATTCTTTGCAAAGACTTTCATTAGTGGCTCCAAAAATAATATCATCAACATATATTTGAACAAGTATGAAATGCTTGTTTGAGGTTTTTCTGAAAAGAGTAGTGTCAACTAAACCTCTTGTAAATCCATTTTCCATTAAAAAGGAACTTAGTCTATCATACCATGCTCTGGGAGCTTGCTTAAGACCATATAGTGCCTTTTTAAGTTTAAAAACATGTTCAGGAAATTCAATATCTTCAAAACCAGGAGGTTGTTTAACATAAACTTCTTCAATTATAAATCCATTTAGAAAAGCACTTTTCACATCCATTTGATATAAAGTTATCTCATGATGTCTTTGCAAATGATAGTAAAATACGAATAGCTTCTAATCTTGCAACAGTGCAAAAGTTTCATGAAATCAATACCTTCTTCTTGTGAGTAGCCTTGAGCAACTAACCTTGCCTTATTTCTCACAACTTTACCGTCTTCATCAAGCTTATTTACGAATACCCATTTAGTACCAATAGCTTGCTTATCTTCCTGGTAGAGTGACTAGCTTCCAGGACATCATTCCTTTGGAACTGATTTAACTCATCTTGCATAGCTAGAATCCACCCTTCATCTTCCAAGGCTTGATCAATCGTCTTAGGTTCCATCTCAGAGAGAAGTGCAAAGTCAGCATGCTCCTTGAAAGAGGATCTGGTTCGTACTTTGTCACCAGGTTCTCCTATGATTTGATCTTTTGGATGATTGGTCTTGTACTTCCAGCTTTTTCTTGCTTCAGCTTCGCTTGAGTCGAATTCTTCGTCTTGTCACCACCGGATGATGAAGATGTATATTCACCGTCTGGCTTGTCATCGAGGTTTAAATCAAAATAACTCATCTAGCTCGACATTGCGGTGTCGGGCTTCTTATCATCAAACTTGACATGAATGGACTCTTCAATCAAAGTTTCTTTGTTGTATATTCTAAAAGCTTTAGATCTTTCAGAATATCCCAAAAAGATTCCTTTGTCAGCCTTGGAATCAAACTTACCAAGCTGATCTTTAGTATTCAGGATATAACAAATACAACCAAAAGGATGAAAGTAAGAAATGTTTGGTTTTCTTCCTTTCCACAATTCATAAGGAGTCTTATTCAAAATAGGTCTTATATAAATTCTATTTTGAATATAACAAGCTGTGTTTACTGCTTCTGCCCAAAAATGTTTTGCAATATCAGCTTCATTGATCATGGTCCTGGCCATTTCCTGGAGGGACCTATTTTTCCTTTCTACAACACCATTTTGTTGAGGTGTTCTAGGAGAGGAGAAATTATGGGAGATGCCATTTTCTTCACAAAATTTTTGAAAGTTCTCATTTTCAAATTCTCCCCCATGATCACTTCTAATAGAGGAAATACAAATGCCTTTTTCATTTTGAACTGATTTGCGAGAAACAAGAAATACCTTATAAGACTCATCCTTGTGGGCAAGGAATTTAACCCATGTCCATCTAGTAAAATCATCCACAATGACTAAATCATATTTCTTTCCGATTAAAGAGGCTGTCCTTGTGGGACCAAAAGATCAAGATGTAAAAGTTCAAGTGGTCTAGAAGTTGAAACAACATTTTTTAAATGAAAGGAAGTTTTAACTTGTTTTCCTTTTTGACAAGCTTCACAAAGGGCATCAGATTTGTACTTAAGATTTGGTAAGCCTTTAACAAGATTGTGCTTGTTTAATTTTGAGATTAATCTCAAGTTGGCATGACCTAATCTTTTGTGCCAAATCCATTGCTCATCTTCAACAGATATAAGACACTTGACATCTTGTTTTTCAAGTTCAGAAAGATCAACTTTATAAACATTTTGTTTCCTCTTTGCTGTAAAGAATATAGATCCATCGTTTTTGCTTTTTACTAAACATCCAGTTTCTGTAAAGATGACTTCATAACCATTGTCACATAATTGACTTATGCTCAATAGATTATGTTTCAGTCCTTCAACATATAAAACATTATCAATAGAAGGAAGAGAGCCTTTACCTATGCGACCAATTCCAACCATTTTACCTTTCTGGTTTCCTCCGAAACCAACGAATCCAGCTTCTCTAGGTCTTAGTTCTTGGAACATATGCTTTTCTCCCGTCATGTGACACGAGCATCCACTGTCTAAGTACCAAGACTGGTGTGTTGACTTTGTTGCTAAGCATGTCTGTAACATAGACTATTTTATCTTTAGGTACCCATATCTTTTTGGGTCCTTTCTTGTTAGTTCTTGAAGGAGGCTTATCCTTCTTAGTTTTAAAAACATTACATGCACTTTTCAAATGACCAGATTTATTACAGTAAGTACAATGTAAGCATTTACTATGACTATGGAATTTATCAGATGCTGAATTATTTTCCAAAAGGGTTTCATCTGGTATATAGCCAAGACCATGAGTTGTCGTTTTACTGACACCCCAGATCATTGAAGCTTGCTTGCTTCGAGTTACACTCTCTGCAAGAAACTTTTGAAATGCTTGTTCATAGTCATTTGATTTGCAGTTAGGACTGCCTGTAACTACAGAACTCTTAGCTTGAGAGCTCTCAGCTTCTGGTTGCTTGTTAGCTTCCAGACGCTGGTTATCAACCAGACGCTGATTTTCAGTTTTCAGCTTCTGGTTCTCTTCACTGAGTACAGAGCTTTCATTACGTAAGGAATGAAAATCTTGTGATAGTTTTAAAAATTTCTTTTTCAAGTTCTTATACTCAGTAGAGAGAGTGGCAGAGTCCTTAAGAAGATCATCAAAAGCAAGTTGAAGTTCAGAGTAGGAATCATATACTATTACTGTTGGCCAAAATCGCAAGTGTACTATTTCGTCGTTAAGTAATAAAAGATCGTATCCACAGGGATTGTGACCAATTCTTAACTATACCAACGATGTACTATTTGAACTATCAGACGAACGAGTAGTGTTTTAATTGTGTAACTCGTGTTCAACAATAAGATTATAACTAACAAAACAATTGATTTAAATATTAAGGAGAATAAAGTGACTAGGGTTCGAATCCCTTTGTCTCACACTTTACGCTCCTGAATCCTATTCCAATGCAAGTAATAATTACGTATTTGAAGTTCGAATCCTCTAAATTAGATTAACGAAAATTCTTTTCCTCTTAATCCCTTTAATTCAACTAATAAGCCCTAATCCGTTAGGTTCCAATTAATCAAATCAAGCAATAAGGATAAGGATTCATACAAACTCATACCAAAGAGAATTATATCCCTATAACCCTATAGATATGTCAAAATATCCCAAAGAAAGTTTAAAACTTCAACTTTCCAATTGATGTTAAACCCTAGTTCAACCCCATGGTGATCAAGCATAGAATCGCATTAAGAACAGAAATAATTGATCAAATAACATACATCAAACTTGCATTGAAAACTCTGAATTCAATTACATAAAAGGATCCACAAAGTTCATCTTACCCTAGTACAAGGAATTTAGCTACTCATAGAAAAACAAGAACCAAACCAGAAAAATAGAGAAAAGAGATAAAACCACTCCATTGAAGACTCCAATCCTTGTTCCCAAGCTTGAATCCTCTTTGGAGATGGAAGAAATTGAAACCCTAGCACCCTAGACCAGCCTCCCAGCGTTTTTAGGTCTTAGATATGATAAAGAATGGTTCTGATTCGCAAAAACGCGATATTTAACTGATACTGCGCAGCAGGTGCGCGCCAAGTGCGCTCCACGCGCGTTTCACGCGCGCTGACACAGAAAGACATGAATTTTTGCTCTCCAAACGCGCTCCAAATGCTCTTCGCGCGCGGAGAGACAGCAACAATTTTAATTCCGCGCGCAGGTTGCTCTTAGGATGCTCTTCACGCGCGTTCAAACAGTAGGGACTGATTTCCTGCTCTTCAAGTGCTCTTCTGGTGCTCTTCACGCGCGTTCAAACAGCAGGGAATGATTTCCTGCTCTTCAAGTGCTCTTCTGGTGCTCTCAAGCGCACAGGAACACTTATTTTGAGCAGAATCTTGTGTATTGTGAAGGGCTTTGCTCTATTGGTCTTTGCTCCTTGACCTCCTCCCTCTTGGCATTTTTGCTCAACGTTCATGCTTGAATTCCTGTGAAAAAAAACAAAGATAGAGACCAAGCATAACTCTGCACACTATAGATTCGGGAACAAATAAGGAGAACCAATGAATTTATCAATTTAAGCACATAAATGACTTCAAATGTTCTTCATTCATCATGCAAAACTCAACTTAAGCTATATAAATATTCATGTGATGAAGATTTATCACAACCCCAAACTTAGCTCTTTGCTTGTCCTCAAGCAAACTTAATTAAAAAGGGGGTCGGGGTGAAATTAATTGATGGGTCTCCATCTTCACTATCAACTCATCCTCAATCTATCTTTTTCTCTCACATTTTTCAGAGAGTGACCACTCAGGCATTCTTGAATCACTTTTTTCCCAATTTAGCTCTATAAGCAACACATGTAATCATCAAATATGCTCAACTTCTCTCAGTATCCTCACCACAAGTATTGCTCTTTCACTCAAGTGTTTGTACGGTTATTCTCTCATTCACATCACAATGCGACATCCTACCATAGGCTTGAAAAAGCTCTTGAAGAGACAAATGCAATGCAATGCTACAACACACTTTAGAGGACTTTTGGGTTGTAATGGGGCTTAGGTAAGGGTAGGAATTCATTTGGATAGTGGGCTTTCACACTTGGAGTTAGACTTAAGTCATTTTATACATGCACAATCCACTTCCCATATTGTTGAATCCATAGTTTCCCAAGACACCTTCCAACACACTTGAATTACAAACAAAAGGGTTGCTCTTTATTCACTTGAATTACGAACCAAAAGGGGTGCTCTAATCCACAATGTTTTTTTTTTCTCCCTCTTGTTTGTTTTCCTTTTTCTAATATAAACCTCAAACTTAGTTCACATCCACCCCAAACTTAAAATGTTTGCTTGTCCTCAAGCAACCTTTTCCTGAAGCAACCCCAAACTTAATCAATGTGCCAAGACATGTTATAAAATGACCCTTACCTAACTCCGAGTAGATGGGGACTATTGGTTTTTCGATCTTAGGCTTGTAATGAGGTTGTATCACAAAGAATGGGTAAAACGGCTCAAAGGGGCTAGCAAAAGACAATATTATTCAGGTAGGCTATTTAGTCTCTAGCTATTAAGACAGATTTGCCTCAGTGTGTAAGAACATGCAAGTAAATATCACTAAGAACCTAGTCAAGTTCTGAAGAATGTCACATGCAATGGCAACACAAGAAGAAACTTATCTGTTTGGCCCAAAATTCTCACAGGCTATTGATGAGAGACAGTCAAGCACAAAAGAGTCATGCAGTGCAAAGTGACAAAAACATGCTTCTAAGAGTTTTAATTTAAGGGAATTTTAGATCAACAAGAAGCATGGCAAGTCACAATCCAACCGCTGGTATAACAGTTCATGAGCATGCATATGATATAGAAGATGAAAACCACACCCAAGGGAAGTCACTCACAAATTAATGAAACAATCAAGTTCTTGAGCACCAACTTTGTCATTCAAACCATTCATCAACATATAGCATGCACGTAATAAACCGTCCCTAATTTCTACTCCCTAATCCTTCACAAGCATTTTATCAAACATGCAGTGTGCATAACTTTGTTCATTCATGGGAAAATTGCAATCACAACTCTAACACACCCCAAACTTAGTGCTCAACATCAAAGTGCATAGAAAATAGCAAACCCACAATTTGAATTTCAAGAGTTCACAGTCCACATCATTTTTTTCAAAAATTTGTTTCCCCATTTGAGAGAGTCATGAATATAAGACAAGAAAGTGTGAACGTGACTTACTCGACGAATGATGCAGTAGGGATGCAAGAAAAAAATTGAAGAACTAGCCCTCCAGTGAAGAGTTTTGAGGTGTGATTGAAGTTTGTGAAGGATTAGGGGGAGTGGGGTGCCTATTCGGTTGAGAAAGAGTGAGAGTGAGAGGGGCGCAGATGGTGCGCATGTATATGAGCACGCGAGTGCGTTTGCACGTAGATGGGGCGCGGATGACGCGCAAAAAATCAGGTCCTCCTGACTTGGTGCGCTCCAATTGCGCTTCTGTTGCGCGTCGTTGGGTGCTCTTGCACCTGATCAGTAGCGCGCCTGCGTGCAAGCGCGGCTTGTGCGCAAAGAGACAGAGGCCTCTGATTTCATGCGCGTAGGATGCGCACGATGCAGCCGCCACGCACCCCACCAATTTTTTTTTTTTAATCAAAGAAAAAGGATACAAGCTTGGGTTGCCTCCCAAGAAGCGCTTCTTTAACGTCACTAGCTTGACGCTTGAAGGAGTCGATCAAGGCTCCTTAAAGGAGGAAAAGAAGATTGAAGCACCACCTTCCTTGGAAAGATGCACACCCATAGCCCTGAGTGCTTGCATAGACATCATTTCCCTTTTTCGCATTGGTCTCCTTTTTCTCCTCTTGAATTTATGTGGGTGGGCATTGTCATCCCTCGCCTGTTTGGTGTGTTTTTCATAAGAATGAGTAGGTTCTACATGTGCCTTCTTTGGAATTTTGCAATTTGGGAATTGTTTCCCATGGCCCATATGCAAACTACTCTTTCCTTTTCTTCCTTTTTCCCGCACTAAAAATTCTTCCATCCCATCATCTAGCTCTTTAGATATCTCCTCAATAGAATTCATTGTCACCTTCTCTAAGGGTTTGGAAGGTCGGTCTTGATCAAGATTCTCTCCAACCGGCTGCCTAACCACATCAATTCTAGAGCACTTTTCGGTGTCATCGGGATGCCTCATAGCCTCAAACACATTGAAAGTCTCTTTCTCATCTTGGAACCTCAAAATTAATTTACCTTGTTGGACATCAATCAAGGCTCTTCCTGTAGCTAGGAAAGGTCTTCCAAGAAGAAGAGGGGCCTCCTTGTCTTCCTCCATGTCAAGGATCACAAAGTCTCACTGAAAAGGAATTTACCAACCCTTACCAATACATCTTCCATAACTCCATAAGGGTATTTGATTGACCTATCTGCCAGCTGCAGTGTCATTTTTGTAGGCTTGACTTCACCTCCTCCCAGCCTCTTCAACATAGATAACGGCATCAAATTGATGCTAGCTCCCAAATCACAAAGGGCTTTGTCAATATTTAAATTCCCAATAGTGCAGGGAATTGTGAAGCTTCCAGGATCTTTCAGCTTTGGAGGGAGCTTTCTTTGAATGAGGGCACTACACTCTTCTGTCAAAGCTACAGTCTCATCTTCTTTGAATTTCTTCTTTTTAGTTAACAATTCCTTCATGAATTTGGCATATAAAGGCATTTGCTCTAGAGCTTCTGCGAAAGGAATGTTGATCTGGAGGCGCTTGAAGACATCCATGAACTTAGAGAATTGTTCATCCTTCTCCTTTTTCTTGCTCGCAAGAGGATATGGCAGCTTCTTATATGGAGGAACAACTCTGGGCTTCTCTTGTACTTGCAGTTTGTCAGTAGCAACCTTGTCTTCCTCACCTTCTTTTTTCTCTTTTTTCTCAACATTTTCTCTACTCTCATTTTCAACTCCACCTTTTTCTTTTTCAACTTCTTTCTCTACTTCCACTCTCTCTTTTTCAACTCCATCCACCTCACTTTTTTCGCTCTTTTTCTTTCTCTCTACTTCAGACAACAACTTTCCACTTCTCAAAGAAATAGCACTACAATTTTCATTTTTGGGGTTATCTACTGTGCTAGCAGAAAACTTACCTTTTGATTGTTCTGCAAGTTGCTTTGAGAGTTGCCCGATCTGATTTTCCAAATTCTTGATAGAAGCCTCCTGATTTTTGAAATGTGACTCATGATTCTGGAAATTTGACTGAGTCATCTTCATGAATTGGGTAAGAGCTTCCTCCAGTTGATTTGGCTTCTCTTGCTTGGGAGGTTGTGGAGGGTTGCTCGATGATGAATTATCTTGTTGCTTCCAAGAGAAGTTAGGATGATTCTTCCACCCTGGATTATAGGTGTTAGAATATGGATTCCCTCCTTGCCTTTAGAAGTTACCCATGTAATTAGCTTGCTCCTTGGAGTCTCCCAAAGTATCACACCCTCCATTCTCATGAGACCCTTGACAAAAGTCACATCTCAAGTTTTGATTCACCTGATTCACTTGAGCAGAGGAAGGGGTTCCTACTTTTAGTGCTTTCAACTCTTTTGCGATAGCCTCCAATTGTTGAGAGACTAATTTATTTTGAGCCAAGAGCGCATCTTGTGTTTCCAATTCTAGGACTCCTCTTTTACCCAGTGTCCCTCTGTCATTCTGACATAACTGCTCATTGGAAGCCATTTGCTCCACCAAGGTTCTTGCTTCTTCAGCTGTCTTGTTGTTGATTGTACCTCCAGCTGAGGCATCCAACATCATCCTGGTGTTCGGCCTCAAACCATTACAGAACATTTGCATCTGGTTGAAGTCATCATATCCATGCCCTGGACACCTCTTTAGAAGGAGCTTGAATCTCTCCCATGCCTCATATAAGTTCTCACTTTGGTTCTGTTGGAAGCCATGAATCTCACCTCTTCTTTTGATGAATTTGGAGGGTGGAAAAAATTTTGTCATGAATTTCTCCTCCAAATCGTCCCAAGTTGCAATGCTTCCGGTAGGCAAGGTGTCTAGCCAATCTCTTGCTCTCTCTCGCAGGGTCCAAGGGAAAAGCCTCAATTTCTTGCTTCCCTCAGTCACTCCAGCCAACCCAAAAGTATCACAGATTTCATAGAAGCTCACCAGGTGTTGATTTGGGTCATCAATTTCATTCCCCGCGAATTGGCTTTGCTTGAGAGTGTTTAACAAAGCCGGCTTGATTTCAAAATTGGCATTTGCCTCCACCTGTTGGTAGGCGTTGACAGCCCTTGCATGGTTGTTCCGTCTCCCAAAATCACCTAAAGTGCGTGGTTGGTCCCCCATCACTTCTTGAGTTGGGACTTGAGAAGTAGATGCAGAGGATTGTTTTTGTCGTTGCTTTGCTTCCTTAGCCTTCTTCCTTAAAGCCCTTGCTGTCTTTTCGATCTCCGAGTCAAACAACAGTGCACCTGTTTGTTTACCTCTCATACACAAAACTAAACGGAAAGATCAGTAGCAAAGCAACAGTTAATGTAATAATATTTATATTTTTTTTTCAGAAAATAAATAAAAGAAATAGTTCAAAAAGGTACTCGTTTGCCTTGTTAAAAATTAATTCAACAATCCCCGGCAACGGCGCCAAAAACTTGTTGGCCAAAATCGCAAGTGTACGATTTCGTCGTTAAGTAATAAAAGATCGTATCCACAAGGATTGTGACCAATTCTTAACTATACCAACGATGTACTATTTGAACTATCAGACGAACGAGTAGTGTTTTAATTGTGTAACTCGTGTTCAACAATAAGATTATAACTAACAAAACAATTGATTTAAATATTAAGGAGAATAGAGTGACTAGGGTTCGAATCCCTTTGTCTCACCCTTTACGCTCTTGAATCCTATTCCAATGCAAGTAATAATTACGTATTTGAAGTTCGAATCCTCTAAATTAGATTAACGAAAATTCATTTCCTCTTAATCCCTTTAATTCAACTAATAAGCCCTAATCCCTTAGGTTCCAATTAATCAAATCAAGCAATAAGGATAAGGATTCATACAAACTCATACCAAAGAGAATTATATCCCTATAACCCTATAGATATGTCAAAATATCCCAAAGCAAGTTTAAAACTTCAACTTTCCAATTGATGTTAAACCCTAGTTCAACCCCATGGTGATCAAGCATAGAATCGCATTAAGAACAGAAATAATTGATCAAATAACATACATCAAACTTGCATTGAAAACTCAGATTCAATTACATAAAAGGATCCACAAAGTTCATCTTACCCTAGTACAAGGAATTTAGCTACTCATAGAAAAACAAGAACCAAACCAGAAAAATAGAGAAAAGAGATAAAACCACTCCATTGAAGACTCCAATCCTTGTTCCCAAGCTTGAATCCTCTTTGGAGATGGAAGAAATTGAAACCCTAGCACCCTAGACCAGCCTCCCAGCGTTTTTAGGTCTTAGATATGATAAAGAATGGTTCTGATTCGCAAAAACGCGATATTTAAGCGTCTTTGCGCGAGTGCGCCAAGTGCGCTCCACGCGCGTTTCACGCACGCTGACACAGAAAGACATGAATTTTTGCTCTCCAAACGCGCTCCAAATGCTCTTCGCGCGCGGAGAGACATCAACAATTTTAATTCCGCGCGCAGGTTGCTCTTAGGATGCTCTTCACGCGCGTTCAAACAATAGGGACTGATTTCCTGCTCTTCAAGTGCTCTTCTGGTGCTCTTCATGCGCGTTCAAATAGCAGGGAATGATTTCCTGCTCTTCAAGTGGTCTTCTGGTGCTCTCAAGTGCACAGGAACACTTATTTTGAGCAGAATCTTATGTATTGTGAAGGGCTTTGCTCTATTGGTCTTTGTTCCTTGACCTCCTCCCTCTTGGCATTTTTGCTCAACGTTCATGCTTGAATTCCTGTGAAAAAAAAACAAAGATAGAGACCAAGCATAACTCTGCACACTATAGATTCGGGAACAAATAAGGAGAACCAATGAATTTATCAATTTAAGCACATAAATGACTTCAAATGTTCTTCATTCATCATGCAAAACTCAACTTAAGCTATATAAATATTCATGTGATGAAGATTTATCAATTACCTCTTCAACATCTTCTTCTGACTCAATGTCAGTGTCTGCCATGAAGGCAATGTGAGCTTCTTCTTTATCTTCCCATGTTGCCATGAGACCTTTCTTCTTTTTCTTGAAGGAGCTTCTTGTGGGCTTTTCTTTAAGATTAGGACACTCGGATTTGAAATGTCCAGGCTTCTTACATTCATAGCAAATGACTTGGGCTTTGTCCTTGTCTTTGCTCTCCTTCTTGTCCTTTGAATCTTTCTTCTGAAACTTCCTTCTAAAGTTTCTTTTCTTCCACATTCTCTGGATCTTCTTAGATATGAATGCAAGCTCATCATCTGATCCATCAGAGTCTCCTTCTGAAGCTTCATCATCTGATTCTTCTTCTTCAGCCTGAAAAGCTTTAGAAGTACTAGGTTTATGTTGATTAACTTTTAAAGCAATAGACTTACTCTTCTTGGTAGGTTCTTCTTCATTTAGCTCAAGTTCATGAGCTTTTAGGTAACTCATAAGATCTTCAAGCTGAAGAACATTCAGATCTTTTGCTTCTTGAATAGCAGTGACTTTGGGTCTCCACTGCCTTGTCAAGCTTCTCAAAATCTTTCTCACATGATCAGGTGTGGTATAACTTTTTCCAAGGGCCTGCAACCCATGAACAAGTGTTTGAAATCTTCCAAACATAGTTTCAATGTTTTCTCCATCTTCCATTTTGAATAGTTCATATTGGCGAACCATCATGCTAGCCTTTGTTTCTCTTACTTGGCGTAACCTCATAAGACAACACAAGAGAATCCCAGATTTCTTTGGCAGTATCAAACTTGCCACATTTATCATATTCTCTTTCTGTCATAGCACAGATGAGAATAAATCTGGCCCTCTGGTTGGTTTGATATCTCTTTTTCTGATCATCAGACCAGTTTTCCCTTGATATTGCAACGCCAAGGGCATTAGCGGGAAGAATGTATCCGCTTTCAACTATATCCCACAAATCAAGACTTTGTGCCTCAAGGAATGCTTTCATCTTATCCTTCCAATAATCAAATTTTTCTCCATTGAATAGAGGAGGGCGGTCCATATGACCACCTCCTGAAGACATGTTCACAATATAGAATCTTTTCTCTTGACACTGTTAAGTGCTCAACCAAGAGGCCGAGCTCTGGTACCAACTGAACGTGAACACAAGAAGGGGGGTTGAATTGTGTTTACAAACTTTTCGTAAACTTTAAGTTAGAAACACTATAGAACACAAGTTTTTCAAAATTGTTTGTTTATCGGATGCTGGGTATAACCGGACACTGGAAAAAGCAGTTTGATAAAACTTGTTTTTAACGCAGCAAGATAAAAATGAATAGAAAGCAGTAAAGCAGGAGACACAAAAATTTATACTAGTTCACTACCAACTGGTAGCTACGTCTAGTCCCTTCGTTCCTGAAGGATTTTCACTATAATCAATCTGATTACAATTTCCTCAAGAGTATTCTACTGTCACAACTTGACAATACTCTCAACTTCTCAAAACGACTCGATGCTGGTCGAGCCTTTGAGGATACAACCTTAACTAGGCCAAAACAAACTTTTACAAGTGAGTTGAAATACAGTTAAAAATAACTCTCACAGAGAGGATAAAAGATTAAGCTCAACTATAGAAAAACTTTCTTAAAGAAAGTCGGACAGAAGTTGATTCAGTAGTCCAGAGACTTAGCACGAGACTTGGTTGCTCACAGAAGCAGTGCTTGTTCTCAGTAAATATTTCAGCAGAATTTCAGCAAGCTTTTTCACAGTATGGTCGTTCCTTCTTCAATGGATACCATGAGGTATATATAGGAGTTCCAAGGATATAACCGTTAAGGCAAAAATGGCTCCTTACCATTGAGTAAGGTAAATTCAAAGTGCTGTCTCTTTTTTGCTTTGCAGAGAATATCCCAGTAGTACATGTTACCGTTTTTGTACTACCTTGCTTGTACGATTTTTGTCTTGTAGTTAAAGGTTTCACCTTTGATACCTCGTACAAAAATTTTAGCGCTCAAGATCAATTTTGAAATCCATTCCAGAAACTTCTGAGAGGTAGAGCAGCAACGTGACTAACACGTGATTAGAAGTGAGGTTGACGCCGCTCGAGAATCGGAAGTTGAGGCTGCTCGTTGAATCGGAAGTTCGGACGCTTGTAGCAATTGGATAAGCATAGTGTATAAAGAGGAAATTCCAGACGCTCACAAGGATGAGCCGGATGCTGACACATAGAATGAATCCTTCTCTTGAGAATTACTTTCTTCTTGCTTGAGTGGCTTAGAATATACGTATTATTAGTATCTGCACACTCCAAGAAATGTTAGAACATAAATTGTTCTCTTGTGAATACTTTGTTATCATCAAAATTAATGAGGGTCTAAACATCTCAATCGTTTAGGTTCCAACAACTTAGACAGTTGATGCTCGCGTCACACGATGCGAGAAAAGCATATGTTCCAAGAGCTAAGGCCTAGAGAAGAAGGATTTGTTGGTTTCGGAGGAAACCAGAAAGGTAAAATAGTTGGAATTGGTCGCATTGGTAAAGGCTCTCTTCCCTCTATTGATAATATACTTTATGTTGAAGGACTAAAGCATAATTTGTTGAGCATAAGTCAATTATGTGACAATGGTTATGAGGTCATTTTTACAGAAACTGGATGTTCAGTAAAAAGCAAGAAAGATGGCTCCATTTGCTTTACAGCAAAGAGGAAACAAAATATTTATAAAATTGATCTTTTTAAACTTGCAAAACAAGATGTCAAGTATCTCATGTCTGTTGAAGATGAACAATGGATTTGGCATAAAAGATTGGGTCATGCCAGTTTGAGATTAATCTCAAAACTAAACAAGCACAGTCTTGTTAGAGGCTTACCAAATCTTAAATTCCAATCTGATGCTCTCTGTGAGGCATGTCAAAGAGGAAAACAAGTTAAAACTTCTTTTCATTCGAAAAATGCTGTTTCAACCTCTAGACCACTTGAGCTTTTGCATCTTGATCTTTTTGGTCCAACAAGGACAACCTCTTTAACTGGAAAGAAATATGGGTTAGTCATTGTTGATGATTTTACTAGATGGACATGGGTTAGATTCCTTGCCCACAAGGATGAGTCATTCAAAGTATTTACTGTTTTCTGCAAATCAGTTCAAAATGAAAAAGGAATTTGTATTTCTTCAATTAGAAGTGATCATGGGGGAGAATTTGAAAATGAAAGCTTTCAAAAATTTTGTGAAGAAAATGGCACTCCCACAATTTCTCCTCTCCTAGAACACTACAACAAAATAATGTTGTAGAAAGGAAAAATAGGTCCCTCCAAGAAATGGCCAGGACCATGATCAATGAAGCTGATATTGCAAAATATTTTTGGGCAGAAGTAGTAAACACAACTTGCTGTATTCAAAATCGAATTCTTATTCGACCTATTTTGAAGAAGACTCCATATGAGCTGTGGAAAGGTAGAAAACCAAACATATCTTATTTTCATCCCTTTGGTTGTATATGTTATATTCTGAATACAAAGGATCAACTTGGTAAGTTTGATTCCAAAGCTGGCAAAAGTATCTTTTTGGGATACTCTGAAAGATCTAAAGCTTTTAGAATATACAATAAAGAAATTTTGATAGTGAAAGAATCCATTCATGTCAAGTTTGATGACAAGAAGCCTGATACTGCCATGTCAAAGCTAGATGAATTATTTTCAGAGTTAAATATTGGTGGTACAACAAATAGTGAACCTGCATCTTCAGCATCTGGTGGTGACCAGACACAGGATTCTACTCAAGCGGAAGCTGAAACCAGAAAGTGTTAGAGATACAAAACCAATCATCCTAAGGATCAAATCATAGGAGAACCTGGAGATAGAGTAAGAACCAGATCCTCTTTCAAAGAGCATGTAAATATTGCACTTCTCTCTAAAATGGAGCCTAAGACGATTGATCAAGCATTGGAAGATGAAGGTTGGATTCTGGCTATGCAAGAAGAGTTGAATCAGTTCCAAAGAAATGATGTGAGGAAATTAGTCACTCTACCAGAAGATAAGCAAGTTATTGGTACTAAATGGGTATTTAGAAACAAGCTTGATGAAGATGGTAAGGTAGTGAGAAGCAAAGCAAGATTAGTTGCTCAAGGTTACTCACAAGAAGAATGTATTGATTTTATAGAAACTTTTGCACCTGTTGCAAGGTTAGAAGCTATTCGCATTTTGCTTATATTTGCTACACACCATGAGATAAATCATTATCAAATGGATGTGAAAAGCACTTTCTTAAATGGTTTTATAACTAAGGAAGTCTATGTAAAACAACCTCCTGGTTTTGAAGACACTGAATTTCCAGAACGTGTTTTTAAGCTTAAAAAGGCTTTGTATGGTCTTAAGCAAGCTCCTCGAGCTTGGTATGATAGATTGAGTTCCTTTTTAATGGAAAACGGTTTTATCAGAGGTCAAGTAGACACTACACTATTTAGAAAAACATCTAACAAGCATTTTATACTTGTTCACATTTATGTTGATGATATTATATTTGGAGCTATTAATGAAAGTCTTTGCAAAGAATTTTCAAAGCTAATGCAGGCTGAATTTGAAATGAGCATGATGGGAGAATTGAAGTTTTTCCTTGGAATTCAAATTAAGCAATGCAATGATGGTATTTATATACATCAAAGAAAATACATCAAGGAATTGCTAAAGAAATTCAAGATGGTGGATTGCAAGCCAATGAGCACACCTATGCATCCTACATGTTCTCTTAGTAAAGATGAAACTGGTAAGAAGGTAGATCAGAAAATGTACAGAGGTATGATTGGATCTCTACTTTATCTTACTACTTCAAGATCATATATTATGTACAGCATCTGCCTGTGTGCTAGATTTCAATCTGATCCTAGAGAATCACAATTGAGCACTGTTAAAAGAATATTTAGATATTTGCAAGGATCTACTAATCTTGGTTTGCTTTATAAGAAATCAAAAGATTACAAGTTAGTAGGTTTCTGCGATGCTGACTTTGCTGGAAACCGAATTGAAAGAAAGAGCACAAGTAGAGGCTGCCAATTCCTTAGAGCAAATCTTATGTCTTGGTCAAGCAAAAGACAAAGCACAATTGCACTCTCAACAGCAGAAGCTGAATACATTTCAGCAACAAGTTGTAGCTCTCAACTTCTGTGGATGAAATATCAACTTGAAGACTACTTGATAAAAGAGAGTAACATTTCTATCTTTTGTGACAATACATCTGCAATTTATCTTACTAAGAATCCAATATTGCATTCTAGAGCAAAGCACATTGAGATTAAACATAACTTCATAAGAGACTATGTTTAGAAGGGTATTCTTGAAATAAAATTTGTAGACACTGATCATCAGTGAGCTGACATCTTTACAAAACCCCTTGCTGAAGATAGATTCAATTTTATAAGAAGAAACTTAAATTTTCATCTTATAGAAGAATGATTAATCTCAGCATCTTATGATATGCATCATTCAGCATCCGGTATGACATAAGCATTCACACGTGTACACATATGATATGTCATTCACATCACATAACTCAGCGTCTGGTGAAATCGTTTGCGTGCGTCCGAGCACACATGTGTCACGCGCGTGTGGGACTTAAGCGTCTCATCACACCTAACCTGAGTCATGATTATTTAGGTTTTCAATAAAATCTTTTTCTTGATTTTAACTTCATTTTGGCAACTGCATTTATTGAAAAGGGGAATATTTATTTTATTTTCTTTTTGATTTATTTTTTTAGAGGAAATGTGAAGAGGTTTTTTTTTTAAAAAAAAGTAACTGTACTATTTTATCAAAACTTTCCCACTACTACACCTCTTTCGCTACACAGTTACTCTGTTTTTGTCTGCAAAAACTGCTCTCTCTCTCTGTGATTTCTCTGAAACCCTAAACCTCCATCACCTACTCTCCAACTGCAACCATGACTAATGTTAAGGTCGGACAATACACTGCTATCTTCGACACCATGACAGAAGCAAAAGTCTTGACTGAGAATAGAATCAACTTGAAAAGTTTCAAGCTTTATGGGTTTGATTTAGATGAAGGTTTAACGAATCTGAGGTGGAAAAACTACTTCCATTGGGAACCTATTGATATTATGGTTAATGCTATCAAGGAAGTCTGGGGAAATATTCATATGCTTCCGGGTGGAATAGTTGAAGGTCATGTCAGAGGTTTCAAGTTGGTGTTCACTATAAACACCATTACTGATACCATTAAGTGCCCCTGTGAAGGCATTAGTTACTATGCTGGTTGGGAAGACGCTTTCAGAGGAATGGAAAATGTCAACGAGGCTCTGTTCGAGAACTATCGCCAGTTGAAGGAAAATGATGTAACTCCCTCTGCCAAGGATCTGAAAAGTCATTACAGAGTTCTACACAAAATTATCGCTAAGAGCGTTATTCTGAAGACTAGGTCAAGTGACATAGTGAACTATAAGTAGAAGTTCATTATGAGAAATTATATGGCTGGTCACAAAATCAACTTGCCCAGGTTGATTTTCAACAATATTGCCAATGCGCTTGTTGGTTCAAGAAAGGGTTCTGCTGACAAGAAGAACATTATCAAGGTTATTCCTTATGGAGTTATTCTTACTACAATGATGGTTAAGGATGGAATTGCGAGAAGGCTTAGTGCCTTGATAAACAAAGAAGAAAGAGATAAGTATTTTGGAAGTGGTGCTATTGTTCGTCCTGAGGTTTTTGGAGTCAATAGCTTAGTGAGAATGAAATTGATCAATGCTGATATGATCAAGAAGGTGAAAAAGGAACAAAGAGAAGGAACAGAAACTAAAGTTAGTAAAGAAGCTGAAACAAAACCCACCAGAAGTTCAGTATCTAGTGTGAAGAGAACTGGAGAGTCTCCAGCAAGGGAGACACGAAGCAAGAAGTAGAAGGTGTCTCCTGCACCTAAAAGGAGAGATAATCTAGAAGATGATGAGGACCGAGTCCCCATCAGAAGCATTATGGAGAAAAGGAGAAATGCAGAAGCTGAAAAGCCTGTTTCAGGTCTGGTCCTAAGAAGCAAGTTCCTCCACCTCCTCCTCCTGCTGCTGCCCCACAAGGAAAAAGAAAGAGATTGGTTAGGCACTCTGAGCTTAGCGTAAAGGTACTGAATTTTACCATTGATGGTTCCATTATTACCTTTGGTTCTGATGACACTATTCATGCACCACTACTCTCTATTTCATCACCACAAACACACTCCACACAACCATCACCCTCCAAAACACTAGCCAAGAAAACCACAAAAACCAAATCTCAAACCACTACCCTTATCACTCAACAACATTCATCAACTAAACCACAAACCTCCCAATTAACCACAAAGTCCAGAACACTTACATTTCCCTCACCACAACCCTCATCAAACACATCCCTCACTACATACATTTCATTACTCCACTCTCACCCTTTCAACCTACTCTTCAAAATCCCTCCAATCCAAACCAAAACATACAAAGTCAAGGTGACTTCCCTTCTCCCACTTTCTCTCATTCTCAAACCTACCAACTACCATGGTGCCAAGAAATCTGTGTCACCTATAAACAAGGTATTAAAAACCGGACCGGACCGGCCGGTAAAACCGGTTGAACCGGGAACCGGGCCATGGTCCGGTCCGATTCACCCTCTAAAACCGGCTGCGAAAGAACCGGACGGTTCTGTTAAAGAACCGGCCCGGACCGGGTGAAAACCGGTAAAAACCGGGTTTTTTGGGCACCCGGCCGGTTCGCAAACTGGTTTTTTTTTTAAAGGCAAAACGACGTCGTTTTATATTTTGACTGTTTTTTTCCCCTGTGCCATTTTGCTTCTCAAACTCGACTATTTTAACTGTGTTTTTTTTCCCTGTGCCATTTTTCATATTTTGTGTTATTGAACGTAATAGTTATGTCATATTTGAGATGGATGAATGCGTAATTTTTTGTTATATGTCGACTTATTAAGAAAATATTAAGTGAAGTATAATTTTTATGGTGTGAAGTTATGAATATCAGTTTATTTTTTGTTTATTATTTATTTATATATTGTATTAAATATTTTTTTAATAATATTTAATCGAACCCGGTTCGACCCCGGTCCAACCCCGGTCCAACCCAAAAACCCTGAACCCAGGCCCTCTCCGGTTCAATGCCCGGTCCGGTTTTTAATACCTTGCCTATAAACAATCCACAGTTTGTAAGAGAAGAAGTGTATCATTCCATCTATGATCACCCTTCTCTGTGGCACTTGAAGACATTCACCTCTGGGGTTACAAGACTGGAGATTGCCCCTCGTTCAAGCATCACTGTCTCTAAAGATGGTGAGAAAGTGGAAAGTTCATTTGGTGGAAGGTTAAGACCTCTTTCAAATAGAGGAATTATTCCTTTCTCTGTTGATCTTCCTCATGTTCTGCCACAACATGAACCTCTCACTCTGAAGGAATGCAGAAGATGGATCACAGATGATGAAAAGTCATTCATAGCTCACTGCCTTGAAATGAAGAAGATGGAATTGGTTTATCTGAACAAAGATCCTTCCTCAGCATCTGTAAAGATTGTGCATGATAGGCAAAGGTGGCTACCCTAGTCTATCCCGGGTAAAAGGAAGGAACCAGCTCCTGGTAAACTTCCAACATCTATTGGTATCAAGGAGTATGAAGAAGCTCCTAGAAAATACGATGTCAAAGCATTCTCTGAGCTTCCGATTAAGAAGCTATCTGAAGACCATGCTCGGCGTGTGTATCTGAACCTCCTCAAAGGAGATGATCGGAGAACTGGTTCTTCTGGTTGCTGTAATGCAGAAAAGGCAACCATCCCTACTGTTGGCTCTATCAGCAGGGTAACAGACACAAACCTTGCTGTTGTTCATTTTGATGACTTGTTTATGTGTTCTGTTATTAGGCCTCTAAGTGTTATGAAAATTGAAGACCAATGGGCTGTTATATGCAAACACTTTGATATTGGATTCAGTTGGAGTAAAATGACTATGTCTTGGAAAGACAAAGCCATTCTACCTCACTTTAGGCCTCTCAATATTAAAGAAGATGATAGGGAGAATTTGCATAGGTTGCACCTGGCTAAAAATGAAGGACTTATCTTCATTTTTTATGGAATATGAGTTCTTATAAGAAGCAATTTTGGAGAAGATGCTTTTGCAAAATTTGATGCATATGTTGAAGATCTGCTTAAGCACATGGAAACTATCTATCTGCGTATGCTTTACCCTGAAGGGATTGTGCAAAGATGGGAATAGGCTATGGAAATTGAGAAACAGAAGCTGGGAAAAATCATCAAATGGAGCTTACCAAATGATGGTGTCTTTCAGAGGGTCAAGGAAAGAAAGAATTTGAAACTGAGTCTGTCACAGGTAGTGCTAGCAGAGCACCAGAAGCTGGAATCTCAACAAGCTGTTATTGTTGAACCTGTTCCAGAAGCTGATCCTGCTCCTTCTGCTGCAAATGATGTTGTCATCTTGCCTAGAGCTGAATTTGAAACTATCATGGCTACAAATCAGAAGGTGAACCAGCTGAAAAGCACTGTGAACCTTCTTATGGAACACCTCAATCAAATTCTGCCTTCTCCACAAAACCCCTAAAAACACTTTGTTTTATTTCAAATATTTTAATTGTGTGTTAATTTTTGGTACAATTATCTCTTTTTTTTTGTACAAATATATTTGATTTGAACTTTATCTTCAAATTTTTCTGGTATTATTACTTACTGTTTTGACTATGATGTGTTTTACACTCTTTTTGTCTGATGACAAAAGGGGGAGTAAAAGAAAGGTCTAATGAACACATTGAAAGTCTGATGAACACGCTGAAGTATCACACATGTCAAGCATAAATCATTTCATAACATATTTATTGTATGTGATTTGTTGTTCTGATACTCATTGATATTCATTGTCTTGTGCTCTGATAATCATTAATCATTTGCTGGCACAATTTTATTATAATTGGTACAATGAATTTCAACATCTGATCCTCGAAAATTGTTTGAGTATATTCGGTATTGGTACAATGATCTCAGCATCTGTTCTCATCGTTTAATTGAATATATGCTATGATATTAGTATGCTTTTTACGATCATAATGCTCTGATCATTAAAAATCACTCTAATACCTGAATTATTTAATTTTATCTGAGTTGTTGAACTCATGGGGAGACCCTTGAAATTTTTTTTGAAATTAAATTGTTCATTAACCTTGGATATTTGTCATCATAAAAAGGGGGAGATTGTTGGAACATAAACGATTGAGAAGTTTAAACCCTCATTAATATTGATGATAACAAAGTACTTGCAAGTGAACAAATTATCTTCTAACAAGTCTTAAAGTGTGCAGGTATTAAAATTGTTTACGTTTTATAAGTCACTCAAGCAAGAAGGAGAAATTCACAAGAAATTGAATACATTCCATGTGTGTTAGCATCCGGTTCACTCCAGCATCTTGTGTATAGTGAGCGTCCGGTAGTGTTATTTTTTCACACGTGGATTACTCAATTGTTGCGAGCGTCTGTCCATTATTCTGAGCGAGCATCTGATCTATTAATGAAGCACGTGATGGTCATGTCTATGCTCTCCTACCTCAGCTATTTGGAACATAATTCGAATTTGATTTTATGCGCTCATTTTGATGTACGAGGTATCAAAGGTGACACCTTTAGTATAAGACAAAATTCGTACAAGGCAATTGTGAAAAGCAGATAGTACAAAAACGGTAATGTGTACTATTCTGATATTCTCTGGAAAGGAAGAAAAGGACAGCTTTTCAAATTACCTCACTCAATCATATGGAGCTGAAATTTACTGCAACGGTAATACCCCTCAGAGACTCCTATAAATACCCCAAGGTATTCATTGAAGAGGTTGCCAAAAACTGCTAGAAACTACATTCTGAAAGAGCTATTACTCGAGTGAGCAATCAAGTTTCGTGCCAAGTTTTTGGACACCAAAAACTGAACCTCATCGTCTGATATTCTTTTTTTTTAAAGTTATTTGTTTTTGTGCTCAATCTTTTTATCCTCTCTGTGAGAGTTATTTGATTGTATTCAAAAGAATATTACTTTGTAAAAGTTGTTATGCCTAGTTAAGGCTTTGTTCCTCAAAGGCCCGAACGTACTGAGTCATTTTGAGAAGTTAAGAGTATTGTCAAGTTTGTGACAGTAGAATTCTCTTAAGGAATTTGTAATCAGTTGATTATAGTGGAAATCCTTCAGGAACGAAGGGACTAAACATAGCTACCAGATTGGTGGTGAACTAGTGTAAATCTCTGTGTTTTTTGCTTTACTACTTTACATATATTCTTATCTTGCAAAGAAAAACAAGTTATCTTAAAACTTCAATTCCAGCATCTGGTCATTCTCCAGCATCCGATAACTTACAGATTTAAAATCAAGAGTTCAAAAGTGTTTTTAACTTAAAGTTTGCGAAAAGTTTTGAACACAATTCAACCCCTTCTTGTGTTCACGTTTAACATTCTTATCTTTTGTGATAACACTTCTGCAATATGTCTTACTAAAAATCCAATATTGCATTCTAGAGCAAAGCACATTGAGATTAAACATCACTTCATAAGAGACTATGTTCAGAAGGGTGTACTTGAAATTAAATTTGTTGACACTGATCATCAGTGGGCTGACATTTTCACAAAACCCCTTGCTGAAGATAGATTCAATTTTATAAAAAGAAATTTAAATTTTCATCTTATAAAATAATGATTAATCTCAGCGTCTTATGCATCATGCATTTTGTTGTTTGCATCTGGTATGACGTCAGCATTTGAACGTGTAAGCATCTTATATGTTATTCAGATTATAACACTCAACATCTGGTGTAAGTGAATGTTTGCATCCGGTTACACACGTGTTACTTGCGTGCAGGATTTAAACGTCTCATCTCACCTACTGAGTCATGATTAATTTACGTTTTCAATAAAATCTTTTTATTGATTTACTTTTATTTTGGCAACAACACTTAATGCAAAAGGAATCTTTGTTTTATATTTTCTTTTTGATTTATTTTTTATTTGGAGAAATGTGAAACGGTTTACAAAAATAGCTGTACTATTCTTTCAAAACTTTCCCACTATTCCACTACTTTTCCCACTCCCTCCACTTCTTCGTACTATTCATTCCCTCTGTTTTTCTGCAAAACTGCTCTCTTTGTTCTTTCTCTCAGAAAACCCTAATCCTCTTCCTTCTCAAGCTCCTCAACACCGCCACTATGTCAAGTGTATTTGAAACTACTGCTATGTTCAACACTACGACCGATGGAAAGGTCCTAATAGAGAACATAGTTGATTTGAGGCATTTGAAACAATTTGGGTTTGATTTCGCTGACGGATTGAAGAATATGGGCTGGTTTAATTACTTCAAATGGGAACCTACAGAAGTCCACCTCAATGTTGTTAGGGAACTATGGGGTACTTCTAGACTTCATGCTTGAAGTCTCGTCAAGGCATATGTCAAATGATTTGAGGTACAAGTCATTCCCAAATATATTACCGAAATTGTTGGTTGCTCTGATGAGGGGGCAAGTATTTCTGATTGTTGGGAAACAACTTTTGGTGGAATGGATGCTGTGGATGAAGCTCTGTTGGAGAATTATTATTAGCTGAAGGCATCAAACCAACTTTTGGTTGCAAAGGATTTGAAGGCTCACTACAGAGTACTTCACAAAATGATCACCAAATGTGTGGTTCTGATGGCTAGCTCAAGTGACATTGTGAACCGTGAGCAGAAGTTCATAATGAGTCACTACAGAGTAGGGAACAAGGTCAATCTGCCTAGATTGATCATGACCACTTTGAAGCAGGCGATTGCAAATTCATGGGTTGGAGTCGGTGAAAATAAAAAGGTCTACAAAGCCATTCCTTATGCTGTTCTCTTCTCAGAACTTGCTAGTAAGCAAAGGGTTACAGAAAAGCTTACTGGTTTGAAAGGAGAAGAAAAAGACAAATACTTTGGAAAAGGTGCTAGAACACTCCTTGATGTCTTTAGGAGAAATAACTTGGTCAGAATGCAGTTGGTTAATGCCGAACTGATCAAGAATGTTAAACAAGAAGAAGAATAAGAAGTTGGTGTTGTTGGTGATGCACAAGCTCTTGTTTCTATGGTTGAAACACAGAGGCAACCCACCAGAAGCTCAAAAAGCTATGCCTCTGGATTGAAGAGACCTGCTGAACTTTCGGTCAAGGAGACTAGAAGCAAGAAGAAGAAGGTGCCTCCTGCACAAAGAAAAATAGTTGAACAAGAAGATGATGAGGACACGTTCCCCATCAGAAGCATATTGGAGAAGAAGAGAAAGGCAAAAGCTGAAAAGCCTATCTCAGCTTCTGGTCCTAAGAAGCAAACTCCTGCTCCTGCTATTGCTCCTATTGTTGTGGTTCCTCAAGGCAAGAGAAGGAGATTGATTAGGCTCTTTGAGAAGCTTGTTCCTAAGGTACTAGACTTCAACACTGATGATTCTGTTGTTGCTTTTGGTATCGATGATCCAATTACTGCACTCTTATTATCTGTTTCCTCACCACAACCTCCACCTACCAAACCACAAACACAAAGAACCACAAAGAAACCTTACCCTTTATCTGGTACTTTGACTGTATCAAAATCAAAGTCCATTACCTCCACCACACCACAACCATCATTTCCCTCCATATACCAAAACAAATCCATCAGGAACTATTTCCTGGTACTTAGCAAATCAATCACCCAAACTTTTAAAAGCCATAACCCACACTGAAACCCTAACCTTACCCAAACCTCAAGCCTCTGCCTCCTCAAACACCTCCCTCACCTCACAAATAGCCACATCTCACTCTCACCTCTTCTATCAATTATTCAAAGTTACTCCTACCAAACCAAGAACCTACAAAATCGCAGTCACTCCCGCTCCCACTTCCTCATCTACTTCATCATCCATAACCACTTCCTCATTAGATACCACACGTTTTGGTGCTTCCAAAATTATGCTGAAGCCTGAAAGACCAGTGCCTATCAGAGAATAAGAGTATCATTCTGTTTATGATCACCCTTCATTATGGCACTTAAAGACTTTTACTTCAGGTATAGCAAGGTTGGAAATTCCTCCCTTTGGCTACAACGACAAACTGAAAATGACCTTTGGTGGAAGACTGAGACCTCCTCCAAATCATGGAATTCTACCACTATCATTTGACCTCCCGCTTACACTACCTCAAACTGAACCACTCACTCTGGAAGAGTGCGGAAGATGGATCTCAGATGATGAAAAAGCTTTCATGAATCATTGCCTAGAGATGATAAGGCATGAAATGGTACTACTCAACAGGGACCCTTTTCTGGTCTCTGTGAAGATAGTGCCTGATAGGCAAAGGTGGCGTCCTTGGTTGATCCCTGCGAAGAGGAAAGCCAAAGCTCCTCAGAGTCTTCCAAAGATATTGACTCTGAAAGAGTTTGAAGAAGCTCCCAGAAGGTATGATACCACCTTCTTCTCTCTGGAAACTATTGCAGAGAGATCTGAGAGTCATGCTATAGAAGTTTATCACACTCGGCTCACAATGGACTCCAGAGACACTGGTTCTTCTGGTTGTTGTAATGCAGAAAAAGCTACAATTGAAACTGTTGGTTCGATCAATAGGGTTTGATACAAATCTTGCAATTCTGCACTATGATGATATGTTACAGAGTTTTGTCATTAGGCCTCCCAATGCTTTGAAACAGAAACTACAATGGGAAGCAATCAATGAAGAACATCAAGCTGCTTTTAATTGGAAACAAATGGCACTGAATTTGTCTGAAGCCCATTGTTCATGCCTGGGAAGACAAAGAAGATATGAGAAGAAGGTACATGTTTGAGAATGAAGTCCTCAGTACTTGCTTTGCAAAAGCTGAAGCTAAAATGAAATGGCAAGTATCAGAAGCTGAACTTATAAAATTTGATAAACTTGTTGATGCTCTATTCAAGAAAAGAGAGATTGTGTTTCTGAGTCTGGTTGACCCTGAAGAGGTAGAATATAGAAGACTCTAAGAAGCTGAGTTTGAGAAGCAGAAGCTGGGAATATTAATTAAATGGTGTATACCAAATGATGAATTCTTCTTAAAGGCTAAAGAGAAAAAGGAAAGGAGATCAAAGTTGTCACAAGGAGTAATTATGGAACATGTTAGGCAGTCTACTAGGTGATGGCAAAAGGCTATCACTTGGTAAAGACCTGAAGAGCACATTGAACAAGCTGAATGGATTCCAGAGCCTGCTCCTTCTGTTGATAATGATGAACCTGTCATCTTTTCCAGATCTCAATTTGAGACCTTTGTGGCTGTAACTCAATCAGTGGCAAGGCTGGAGAATATTGTTAACATCCTTATGGGAACTCCTTAACCAATTCCTCCCTCTCTCTTTTTGTTTTAAGTCTTTTGTACTTTTTACTCTGATACACTTAACTTTTATGTTCTTACTGTCTTTATATAAATCAATTGAATTTTAACTTCAAAATTTTCTCTTTTTTATTTTGTTTTGACTTTGACGTGTTTTACACTCGTTTTGTCTGATGACAAAAGGGGGAGTAAAAGCAAAGGTTTGATGAACATGTCTCAGTAACAAGTATCATGCATTGCATAGCATTATTCATCATGCTTTGGTACACTTAGTATAATTTATAGCTATAATATTTTCTTTGTAAGCCTTGATATTTATTGTATGTTGCTCAGCGTCTGATAATTAATCCTATGATCTCAGCATCCGCTGTTTAATACTTATATACGAATATGCTCTGATACATGTATGAATTGTTTTAAAATACAAATGCACTGATGCTTAGAAATATTTGATGATATTTTTTATTGTTGAACTCAGAGGGAGACCCTTGAAATTATTTTTGAAAATAAATTGTTCATCAACCCTGAATATTTGTCATCATCAAAAAGGGGGAGATTGTTGGAACCTAAACGATTGAGAAGTTTAGACCCTCATTAATTTTGATGATAACAAAGTATCTATGAGAGAACAATTTAACTTTTGATAAGTCTTGAAGTGTGTAGGTATTAAAATCATTCATATTTTATAACTCACTCAAGCAAGAAGATGAAAATCACAAGAAGTTGAGTACTCTTCTGCATCCGGCTCACTCCAGCGTCTTGTACTTGCACTTATAGCAAGCGTCCGGTGTTGCTTTTCTTATGACACGTGGAATACTCATTTGCAGCGAGCGTCCTATGAATTCTGAGCGAGCATCCGGTTTATTAATGAAGCACGTGATGGTCACGTTTATTCCTTCTACTCTTTTACTTCAACTATTCAGGAACGAAATTCGAATTTGATTTTGTGCACTTAATTTGATGTACGAGGAATCAAAAGTGACACCTTTAGGATAAGACAAAATTCGTACAGTACAAATGATTGAAAAGCAGATAATACAAAACGGTAAAGTGTACTATTCTGAAATTCTCTGAAAAGGAAGATAAGGACGTGTATTTTTAAATTACCTCACTCAATGATTTGGAGCTGTGTATTCCTGCAACGGTATTATTCTCAAAGACCTTTATAAATACCTAAAGCTCTCCATTGAAGAAGTTGGCTAGAAATGACATACTGCTAAAGTTATTACTCAGTGAGCAACCAAGTTTCTGTGCCAAGTTTCTGAGAACCAGAACTGAACTTCAGCGTCTTATTCTTTCTTTTAGAAAGCTAATTGTTTTTTAGCTTAAGCTTTTTCATCCTTTCTTGTTGAGAGTTATTTAATTGTATTCAAAACTTCTTCGTAAATTTTGTATTGCCTTGTAACAAGCTTGTTTTCTCAAAGGCTCGAACGTACTGAGTCGTTTTGAGAAGTTAAGAGTATTGCCAAGTTTGTGACAGTAGAATACTCTTAAGGAATTTGTAATCAAGTTGATTATGGTGAAAATCCTTCAGGAATGAAGGGACTAGACGTAGCTACCAGTTTGGTAGTGAACTAGTATAAATCTCTGTGTCTCTTGCTTTACTGCTTTTCATTCACTTCTATTTTGCGAAGAAAAACAAAGTTTTCATAAACTTTACTTCAGCGTCCGGTTATCTCTCAGCTTTCGGTAACAAATGTTTTCAAAAAAAAACTATTTTAAAGTGTCTTTAACTTAAAGTTTGCGAAAAGTTTTCAACACAATTCAACCACCCCTTCTTGTGTTCACGTTCATATCAAATGCACACATGATACCAGAGGCAAGTATACTATCAGATGCAAACATACCAGAGGCATACATAACAGAGGCAAATATATTCAATTTAAACACTCATTCCTTTATAAGTTGAAAATTCAAGTTCTTTCTTATAAAGTTGAATCTATCTTTAGCAAGGGGTTTTGTAAAGATATCTTCCCATTGATGGTCAGTATCAATAAATTTAATTTTAAGAATCCTTTTCGAAACATAGTTTCTAATAAAATGATGTTTAATTTCAATATGTTTCGCTCTTGAATGTAAAATAGGATTTTTTGTCAAACATATTGCAGAGGTATTATCACAGTATATAGGAATGTTACTCTCTTTTATCTGATAGTCCTCAAGCTAATACTTCATCCATAGAAGTTGTGAACTACAACTTACTGCAGAGATATACTCAGCTTCTACCGTTGATAGTGCAATTGTGCTTTGTCTCTTACTGGACCACGAGATAAGGTTTGCTCCAAGAAATTGGCAGCCACCACTTGTGCTCTTTCTTTCAATTCTATCTCCAGCAAAGTCAGCATCACAGAAACCTACTAACTTGTAATTATCTGATTTCTTATAAAGCAAACCAAGGTTAGTAGTTCCTTTAAGATACCTAAAGATTCTCTAAACAGCAGTTAAATGAGATTCTCTAGGATCCGATTGGAATCTTGCACATAAGTATACACTAAACATTATATCTGGCCTTGAGGCAGTAAGATAAAGAAGTGAACTTATCATACCTCGGTATATCTTTTGGTCTATCTTTTTACTTGATTTATCTTTGCTTAGAGCACATGTAGGATGCATTGGTATGCTCATTGGTTTGGTTTCCTCAAGCATGAACTTCTTCAAAAGTTCTATCACATATTTAGTCTGATGGATATAGGTTCCATAATGACATTGCCTGATTTGAATACAAGGAAGAACTTCAATTCTCCCATCATACTCATCTCGAACCCATTCTGCATAAGCTTAGAGAATTCCTCACAAAGAGATTCATTAGTAGCACCAAAGATAATATCACCTACATATATTTGAACTACTATGAAATGCTTTTTAGATGATTTCCTAAAGAGTGTAGTATCCACCTGTCCTCTTTCAAAACCATTTGACATTAAAATGGTACTAAGTCTATTATACCACGCTCTTGGAGATTGTTTAAGACCATAGAGAGTCTTTTTAAGTTTGAAGACATGCTCTGGAAATACAATATCTTCAAAACCAGGTGGTTATTTTACAAAAACTTCCTCACTTATGAAACCATTTAAAAATGCACTCTTTACATCCATGTGATATAAAGTAATGCCATGATGTGTAAAAAATGATAATAAAATTCTAATTACTTCTAATCTGGCTACAGGTGCAAAGGTTTCAGTATAATCAATACCTTCTTCTTGCGAATACCCTTGAGCAACTAGTCTTGCTTTATTTCTTACCACTTTACCATCATCAATTTTGTTTTTGAAAACCCACTTGGTTCCAATGGCTTGCTTATCCTCTGGTGGAGGTACAAGCTTTCACACATCATTCCTCTGGAACTAATTCAGTTCCTCTTGCATAGCAAGTATCCATCCATCGTCTAACAGTGTTTCATCAATTGTCTTTGGTTCAATTATGACAATAGAGCAAGATCTGAGTGTTTTCTAAGAGATGATCTGGTTCTGACTCTGTCACTTAGTTCACCAATGATCTGGTCCTTAGGGTGATGAGTCTTGAACTTCCAATATCTTGGCTCTGCTTGAGTCTGTTCACCAGACGCAGGGCCAGAGGCAACATCAGAGTCACTAGCAGATGCATTAGTATCTATCTGCATATCTACAAAGATCTCATCTAGCTCTGACATTTCAGCGTCAGGCTTCTTGTCATCAAACCTCACATGCATTGATTCATCAATAATTAAAGTTTCTTTGTTGTATACTCTGTAAGATTTAGAGCATTTAGAATATCCCAAAAAGACACTTTTTTGGGCTTTTGAATCAAATTTACCAAGACTGTCCTTTGTATTGAGAACAAAGCAGTCACACGCAAATTGGTGAAAATAAGAAATTTTGGGTTTTCTTCCTTTCCACAATTCATATGGAGTCTTATTCAAGATAGGTCTAATGTAGATTCTATTTTGAATATAACAAGCAGTGTTTACTGCTTCTGCCCAAAAGTGCTTTGCAACATTAGTTTCGTGAATCATGGTTCTGGCTATCTCTTGAAGAGATCAATTTTTCCTTTCTACAACACCATTTTGTTGCGGTGTTCTAGGAGAAGAAAAATTGTGAGAAATGCCATATTCTTCACAAAAGTTTTGAAATAGTTCATTTTCAAATTCTCCACCATGATCACTTCTAATTATTGTAATACAAAAACCTTTATCATTTTGCACTTGTTTGCAGAATACAAAAAACATCTTAAATGACTCATCCTTGTGTGCAAGGAATTTTACCCATGTCCATCTGATATAGTCATCAATAATAACAAGACCATATTTCTTACCAGACAAAGAGGCAGTTCTAGTTGGGCTAAATAAATCTAAATGTAAAAGTTCAAGAGGCCTTGAAGTGGAAACAATATTTTTAGATTCAAATGAAGATTTTGTTTGTTTCCCTTTTTGACATGCTTCACAAAGAGCATCAGACTGATATGCTTTGAGATTAACCTAAAGCTGGCATGACCTAATCTCTTGTGCCAAGTCCATTGTTCTTTATCAAGTGATAAAAAGCACTTGACATTTTGATTGGCCAACTCAAAGAGCTTGATTTTATAAATATTATTTTTCCTCTTTGCTGTAAAGAAAATAGAGCCGTTTTTCTTGCTTTTGCCTATACTGGCATTATCACTAAAACCAACATCATAACCACTATCAAATAATTGACTTACGCTTAATAGATTATGCTTTCGACCATCAACAAGTAAAACATTATCAATTGAAAAGCAGAAATTTCTCACCAACTCTTCCACTGCCAATGATTTTACCTTTCTGGTTTCCACCGAAACCAACTGTTCCACTCTCTTTAAGTTGAAACTCTTGGAACATACGCCTTTCTCCCGTCATGTGACGTGAGTACCCACTGTCCAAGTACCAAGACTGGTGTTTCAACTCTGTTGCTAAGTAAATCTGTAACATAGATAATTTTATCCTTAGGTACCCAAATCTTTTTGGGTCATCTCTTGTTAGTCCTAGAAGGAAACTTGTCTTTCTTATTTTTCAATTCATAATAGGTATTTCTTATGTGACTTTTCTTATTACAGAAGGTACATAGCAGACAATCACTATGATCATTGGTCTCATTAGACTTTAGATTGGTGTTTTGAAAAGCAGGTTCCTCTGGTTTGTAACCAAGACCCTTTTTGCCATTTTGGCTGACACCCCAGATCATAGATGCTTGTTTGCTGCGTGTCACACACTCAGCAAGAAACCTTTGAAATCCCTCTTCATATTTTGAAGAGTTTTATTCAAGTTTTTCTTCATTCTTAGAGCTGGCATTCACCAGACGGTGATTCTCAGCTTTGAGTTACTCATTCTTTTCATTGAGTGTTAGAAATTCTTTTGAAAGTTTTGAGAATTTCTTTTTCTAAGCTTTATACTCAATAGAGAGTTTAGAAGACTCATCTAAGAGTTCATCAAAATCTTTTTGACCATCAGAGGGTGAGTTAAAGTTTACCTCTTGATCATCTTCTTCACTGTCTGATCCTATGGTAGCCATCAGAGCCATGTTGGCATGTTCCTCGTCATCATCAGGCGATGATGAATCAGAGTCATCCCATGTTGCCATGAGACTCTTCTTATTCTTGCCTTTGAAACCACTTTTCTTTTGTTTCTCTTTCTCGAGTTGTGGACATTTAGACTTGAAATGTCTTGGCTTTTTGCACTTGTAGCAAACCACTTGGCTCTTGTCTTTGTAGTCCTTCTTTTCCCTTGAGTCCTTCTTGTGGAATTGCTTCCTGAACCTTCCCTTCTTCTTCCACATATGTTGAATCTTCCTTGATATAAAGGAAATTTCATCGTCTGTTCCATCACTACACTCACCAGATGATCCTTCGTCTGTTTCTTGTTCTGCTTGCAGAGCCATGGAGGTGGAAGCTTTTTTTGTGAATTGTAAAGCAATAGACTTTGACTTCTTTGGAGGTTCTTCTTTATTTAGCTCAAGCTCATGAGCTCTCAAGGAACTAAGAAGATCTTCTAGATGCAGTCTGTTTAGGTCCTTGGCTTCTTGGATAGCCGTGACCTTAGGTCTCCATTGCCTTGGGCAGGCTTCTTAATATCTTCTTCATGCAGTAGTAGTGTAGCTCTTGTCAAGAACTTTTAAACCATGAACCAATATTTGAAATCTTCCAAACATGGTTTCAATATCTTCTCTCTCCTCCATCTTGAAGAATTCATATTGTCTAACAAGAATGTTAGCCTTAGTTTTGTAAGTATGGTATACAACCTAAGAGGGGGGGTGAATTAGGTTGAACACTTTTCGAGTAACTTTTAGAGATTTTTCTCGTTCTTTTGTTTTATGGACAAATAGATAGAGTTTGATTGATAAACAAAAGTAAAAGGATAAGGAAGAAGATTGAGACACAAGAATTTATACTGGTTCCCCTAACCACTTGGGTACATCCAGTTCTTCTGACACCTGCAGAGCAATTCACTATGATAGAAATTCTTGTTACAAGCAAGCCTCACCCCAAGGCTCCCTAACAATCTCTATACAACAAGATAGCACCCCACTATCTTTTCAAACCAAAACCCAACACAAGGATGAGTTTAATAACTGTGAAGAATGGTAAAGCATATGGCTGTATCAGATCAATATCACTTTGTAACTATACAACTTTAGTGCTCAAGAACTTTTTCAGAATATGAAAATAGTATCTAAGTTCTAGGCAAGAAAGTTTTGAAGGTTTAGAACTTGTAAAATGATATTGAACTCTTATGATTGAAAGAATGAAAGTTCTATCTGTTCTGATGTACAAGAAAGGTATATATATACACATCAGATCATGTCTGAAGCAAGGTGATGTTTGGCACCTTTCCAGGGACCAAAACACACCATTTGAAATCATAACGTTTCAGAAAATTTGGTTTTGAAGCAGTGGTAATCGATTACGTCGTTGTGGTAATCGATTACATGTGTACGTTGAAAATCAGCTATTCAAAAATTTAGTTGATGTAATCGATTACACATTTTAGACAATCGATTACACCCACATCACCGAGACTTTAGGTAATCGATTACAGCTTTGAGGTAATCGATTACTGCAATGAAAAAAGTGTTTTCTTGAGATTTCAAAAGGATTGCTTCAACATTTAACTTTGAAAATAACTTAGATTAAGTTTTAAACTTAAGAAATGATTTGTTTGAGCACATCTAAGTTATATAATCACAGCTTGTAATATGTCAAAGATACAAACCATACTTACAGAGAATTGACAATACATAATTAAAGTCTCTGTAGAATGATTTCTTTGACTTGATCTATCGGAGGCTTTTCTTCTTTTTGATCAGTAATCTTGTCATCATCTAAACCCAGCCAAGTTTAAGAAGGAAATCTTCTTCACAATCTCCCCCTTTTTGATGATGACAAACACCAATCTTGTTAACGGTTTGCGGACGGAAAAGCTCCCCCTGTCTTGTATATCTCCCCCTTTGTATTGATGTTGGGAAACCTGAAAAGTTATTAATATACAAGATATACAAATAATATCTCCTTTCTCCCCCTTTTGACATCATCAAAAAGAAGAAAAAGTAGCATAAACACAATATAGCGCATAGATTTACCAAGCTCAGTCAAACACAAACTAAAGACTAGAAGTAAACATCCATACAAAGTTTGCAAAAGTCCTACTTAATAAAGTCCAAAAAAAAAACATAAACAAAGTAAAATTAAAGAAATAATACATAACTAGATTTGGAAATCCAACATAAACAAATATGACATAATGATAATAAGATGCATGCATGATGAAGCAAATCAGGCTACTCTTCATCCTCCTCATTGTCATTTCTAAAAGCTTCAAGGCGGTCCATGCGAGCAGACAGTTGATCAAACCTCTCAGCCATGTAGCCACGGACACTCCGAAGCTCATCCATAATCATTTGATTGGTGACCTCACCATCTTGAGGTTCTTCATCTTCTTGTGCAGGAGGGTGTAGCAGATCGCTTGATGCACAGCAGACTCGTGGGCGAGATCCCGATTTATACCCATTTTTGGCAAGATATCCATATGGATTTCATTTTCAGCAGGTGTCATTTCCAGAGAAACCTCATTGTTGGTGTCTACATTGCAGCATTCCAACAAGCGAGAGATTTGTCTAGCATAAGGCAAACTGGTAGTTCGCTGCTTCAGTGACAACATGTGATTCACAACCAAATAGGCCCAGTTGATAGGTTTATTATTTTTGATAGCATACATGATTTGCATTTCAAAATCATTGATTTGAGAGTAGTTGGAGGCCTTAGGCACTAAGACATAGCAGAGAACATAATGAAGAAGTCGATCATCAACATTCAAGTGTCCTACAGAAAGAATGTTTCTAGCAGAAGAGGCTGCTCCAGACCTTTGTCTTTTGTTGGCAATTTCAGTCTCATCATATCGACACATGGATAAATAAAATTCTCTCTTGTCATACTCCTCCCAATCACATAAGAAATCAGTATGAATCCGTTTCTCCTCAAATGGAATATCAAGAAACTCTCCAACTTGCTTCAAGGATAATTTAATGGGAACCCCTTTCACCCAAGAAACCAGACCACTATCCTTAGCCTCTAAATTGCAATAAAACACTCTAACAAGATCAGGGTAATAAGTTCCAAAATCAATAGCAAGGGGTGTCACTTCCTGACTTTCAATCAATGAAGGAAAATTGAATCTAGCAAAGGCAAGAAGACTCACAAACTTTGGAGTGATTAGTTTCCTACCAATGAACTGTTGGAAGCGAGTTCTTTGATCAGTGTTAGCCAACAGCCTTGATAAGTCCAGAGGATTGGGATTTGTTCTCCTTGCATCAGTCACAGAGGGATTCTTGCTTCTGAACTTCCTTGAATGTTCCATGGTGAAGATAGTGGTGAATGAAGACTTAGGGTTCGAATTTTTGGGGAAAAATCAGAAGAGAGCCACCAAAGGGAAGAGGATGAGGGATTAGAAGTGAAGGATTTAAGCAAAAATGGGAGAAATGAGGATTGGAAGGTAGGTGGTTGAGAAAAAATGAGAGGTAACCGATTGCAAGAGTGAAAGAAATGGTTTGGGAAACTGTTTTTATGCAGAAAAGCGCTGGTTTTATAAATTTTTGCGGATGTAATCGATTACACCCAGTGCTAATCGATTACACAACGGGTCGATGGAGCGAAAAAGCGAAATTTTTAAGCAGTGTCGATTACCACGATATTATGTCGATTACACATGGTAAAATTTTTAAAAATATTGATAAAACATGCAATGTATGAGTATCTATTCTATGTATAACAAACATATCACATAGATTTATGATTAAAAACATATACATATACTAGAATGACACAATAAAAACATATAGATTAAACGAAAGAACCTGTCACCAAATGTGTTGGTCTCATATATCCTTTTCATCCAAAATGCCAAGTTCTCTTCTTATTTTGAAGAAGGGTTCTTTGGCTAATGGCTTTGTGAAGATGTCTGCTAATTGAGCATGAGTATCAACAAATGTAATCTCCACGTCTCCTTTTAGAACATGATCTCGTAAAAAATGATGTCGAATGTCTATATGCTTGGTACGAGAGTGCATAACAGGATTCTTTGAAATATTTATAGCACTTGTATTGTCACACCTTATAGGAATGCATCCATGATTGATTCCATAATCACATAGTTGTTGTTTTAGCCAAAGACTTTGAGCACAACAACTTCCGGTACAATATATTACGCTTGTGGTCTTTGAGAGCAACACTTGCTTGTTTCTTGCAAGACCAGGATATCAAAGCATTTCCAAGGATATGGCATGTGCCACTAGTACTTTTTCGATCAATTTTGCATCCTGCATAATCAGAATCTGAGTAGCCAACTAAAGAACATATACTACCTTTGGGATACCATAGGCCAACATTTGTTGTCCCTTTTAGATACTTCATGATCCCATTTCTAGAAGAAAGATGAGATTCTTTTGGATTGACTTGAAATCGGACACAGACATACACTAAACATAATGTCGGACGATCGCGATTAAGTATAATAATGAACCAATCATACCTCGATATTTCTTGATGTCTCTTGATAAACTCGACTCATCTTGATCAATATAAGTACCAGATCCCATAGGAGTTGCAATCTCTTTGCGATTATCCATGTCAAACCTTTTAACAGCTTCTTTCTGATATTTTGATTGATTTAGGAAGATACCATTCTTAGTTTGCTGGATTTGAAGTCCAAGAAAGTAATTCAGCTTTCCCATCATGGACATTTCAAATTCTCCTTGCATTACCATTGAGAACTCTTCACACAAATCTTTATTGGTTGATCCGAAAATGATGTCATCAACATAAATTTGGACCAATAGAGTGTGATCCTTAATTCTCTTGATGAAGTTTACTCTGAATCCTTTATCGCAGAGTTGACTTATGCTAATCAAATTGTGCTTCAAACCTTCAACATATAGGACATCATCAATAGTTGTGAAGGGAGAAGCTCCAATCTTTCCAATCCCAAGAATCTTTCCTCTATTGTTATCTCCATATGTGACATATCCTTTAGATTTCAGCTTCAGAGATGTAAACTTTGTACAATCACCAGTCATGTGCCTAGAAACATTACTATCAAGATACCATGTGTTCTTTGGTCTTTGTTAGCATTTCTACAACAGTATTTAATGTATGTTAGGTACCCAAAGTGATTTGGGTCCTGATGGGTTAATGCCTTTCCTTACCCATATGAATTCTCCATAAGGAACTCCAAAGTTTCTTATGTAGCAAGCATTGGGGGTATGGCCTTTTGACATACAGTAATCACAATTCTTATAAATATGACTAGTGATAGAACTACTAGACTTGTTTCTTTTTACATTTCTAGAAATTGAATGATTTCCATTCTTAACCTTATTTCCAGAGTTTGCTTTAGAAGAGTTTCCAATATGCAATTTAGATGATTCGAGTTGTTGGTAGTTGTGCTTGCCTTGACAAATATAGTTTTGTTAGGACTTGGTGTTTGAAAATTTGAAAAACCAAGACCATGTTTGTTGTTTGAATACCTTTGTCTACTAAGCACTTCTTCTAAACCAATTTGACCTTTTTCATATCTTTTGATCACTTGATTTAGACCAACAATCTTAGATTCATATTTTAAACATTTATTACATACAGAATTATTGAGATTTTCGACTCCACACATGTGTCATTTGAACTTCTTTCTAGTTCTAAAATTAATTTCTTTTGTTTCGAAATTGTTCTAGAAAGTATCAAACATTCTTCATGTAACTCATGAAATGCATTCTGTAATTCTATATAAGATGGTTTTTCATTAGTCATAGAAGAACTAACCTCTTGTTCATCATCTGAGTGATGTGATGCCATTAGTGCTTTGACTTCAGATTCTCCACTTTCTGAATCGGAGGATGTACTTACTTCATTGTCATTCCATGCAATGTAAGCCTTTTTGGATTTGAATTCCTTTTTCCCTTTGAAGTACTTCTTCTTTGTCAGATTAGGACATTCTGCTTTCATATGTCCTTCCTTACCGCATTCAAAACATGTGAAGTTCTGATTTGAAGTGGATGTATCCCTTTTCTTGAAAAATTTCTTTTGTTATCAAATTTAATATTTTGGTCTTTGTTAAGAATTTTTCCAATCCTTTTTACCAGGAGGGTGATATTCTCATCTTCATCAGTGCTTTCTTCTTCATGTTGTTTTCTGGTTTCAACCTTTAAGGCAATACTTTTGTTCTTCTTCTCTTTGACTTGATCTCTTCCAATCTTCCAAGTTCCAATTCATGTTCTTGGAGTTTTCCAAATAATGCCCTTGAAGTCATTTTTGTGATGACTTTTCTTTTCGAAATTGTCAGAACCTTTGGTTGCCATTGCTTAGTCAATGATCGAAGAATTTTAAGATTCAACTCATCATTGGTAAAGGTTTTTCCAAGAGCCATTAAGTGATTTGTCAAATGAGAGAATCTCTTTTGCAAATCAAGTAATGATTCACCAGTCTGCATTCTAAACATTTCATACGCTTGTGATAAAGTATTCAGTTTAGATCTCTTTACTTCTCTTGTTCCTTCATGGGTTACTTCTAGAGTATCCCAAATCTCTTTAGCGCTTTTACAATGTGAGATCTGAAAGAATTCATCCATACCTAATCTTGTTGTAGAATGTTCTTGGCCTTTTTGTCGTAGAGTACTCTCTTCTTGTCATCATCCGTCCATGAGGTTTTGACTTTGTCTTGCACTTCATTGTTAATGACTGTTGTAGGCACATAAGGACCATTCTCTACAGCATCCCATATTTCTTCTCCTTGTGCTTCAAGATAGGATTGCATGCGAATCTTCCAGAAGTCATAGTGTTCTCCAACGAAACATGGTGGCTTGTTATTACTGCCACCATCTCTAAAAGTAGGATTGTTGCTTGCGGAAGCCATGGATCGAAGGAGCAGGTTACCTTAACCTGCTCTGATACCAATTGTAAGTATGGTATACAACCTAAGAGGGGGGGTGAATTAGGTTGAACACTTTTCGAGTAACTTTTAGAGATTTTTCTCGTTCTTTTGTTTTATGGACAAATAGATAGAGTTTGATTGATAAACAAAAGTAAAAGGATAAGGAAGAAGATTGAGACACAAGAATTTATACTGGTTCCCCTAACCACTTGGGTACATCCAGTTCTTCTGACACCTGCAGAGCAATTCACTATGATAGAAATTCTTGTTACAAGCAAGCCTCACCCCAAGGCTCCCTAACAATCTCTATACAACAAGATAGCACCCCACTATCTTTTCAAACCAAAACCCAACACAAGGATGAGTTTAATAACTGTGAAGAATGGTAAAGCATATGGCTGTATCAGATCAATATCACTTTGTAACTATACAACTTTAGTGCTCAAGAACTTTTTCAGAATATGAAAATAGTATCTAAGTTCTAGGCAAGAAAGTTTTGAAGGTTTAGAACTTGTAAAATGATATTGAACTCTTATGATTGAAAGAATGAAAGTTCTATCTGTTCTGATGTACAAGAAATGTATATATATACACATCAGATCATGTCTGAAGCAAGGTGATCGTTTGGCACCTTTCCAGGGACCAAAACACACCATTTGAAATCATAACGTTTCAGGAAATTTGGTTTTGAAGCAGTGGTAATCGATTACGTCGTTGTGGTAATCGATTACATGTGTACGTTGAAAATCAGCTATTCAAAAATTTAGTTGATGTAATCGATTACACATTTTAGACAATCGATTACACCCACATCACCGAGACTTTAGGTAATCGATTACAGCTTTGAGGTAATCGATTACTGCAATGAAAAAAGTGTTTTCTTGAGATTTCAAAAGGATTGCTTCAACATTTAACTTTGAAAATAACTTAGATTAAGTTTTAAACTTAAGAAATGATTTGTTTGAGCACATCTAAGTTATATAATCACAGCTTGTAATATGTCAAAGATACAAACCATACTTACAGAGAATTGACAATACATAATTAAAGTCTCTGTAGAATGATTTCTTTGACTTGATCTATCGGAGGCTTTTCTTCTTTTTGATCAGTAATCTTGTCATCACCTAAACCCAGCCAAGTTTAAGAAGGAAATCTTCTTCACAAGTTTCTCTCACTTGGGCAGTACCCTCATAGGCCAAGGTCAATGAGTCCCAAATTTACTTAGCAGTACCATTTTTCCCACATTTTTCGTACTCTTTCTCAGAAATAGCACATATAAGAAAGTTTCTTGCTTTTTGATTTAGTTGATAAGCTTTCTTTTGATCAGGTTCCCACTTATCCCTAGGAATGGGATTTCTCTTAGAATCAACTGGATCGATATATTGTTTTTCGATCATATCCCACAGCTCAAGTTGTTGTGACTCAAAAAAGGTTTTAACTTTATCTTTCCAGTAGTCATAGTTTATTCCAGTGAACAAAGGAGGACGGTTAACATGACCACCAGCTTCGTTGCTTGCCATAGATAAAGTATAAGATCTTTTCCTCTCACACGGCTAAGTGCTCAACCAAAAGGCCGAGCTCTGGTACCAATTGAACGTGACAAAAACACAAGTAAGGGGGGTTTGAATTGGGTTTTATTAGTCTTTTCGAAATACTTGTGTGTTTTTAAAAACCTTTTCAAAACAACTCTTTAACAGAAGTAATATTGTGAATAAGTAAAGATAAGAGAAAAAGTAGGACACAGTGATTTATACTAGTTCACTATTACCTAATAACTACGTCAAGTCCCTTCACTACACTGAAGGATTTCTCCATTATAATTAACTGATTACACTTGAGAGTATACAACTGGCAAACTGGCTATACTCACAACTTCTTAGAATGACTTAGTGCAGTCAAACCTCTTTGAAACAATAACAATAACTCTCAGCAGAGAGGACTTACAATGAAAAGCTTAAGCACAAAGAATAACTTTCTATCAGAAAGAATAAAACGATTAAGTGCTTGTTCACTTGGTCTCACAGACTTGGAATAATTTCTTGGTTGCTCACTGTCTCAGTTTGTTGTGATGAAATCGTTAACTTACTTCAGTGAATGAAGTAAGATATATATAGCTTCGGTTTCAAATAGTGTCGTTGTGACCTAACAGCTCTTTCACCAATGAACAAAACTTGAGATCCGCTTTTGTGGCTTTTAGCGAGTCCTGTCACTTTCAACTCTGCTCCTGTACACTGACACAACAGACAAATGCAAGATCTTGTTCCTTATGATCCTTTTTGAATTTGAGACACTTTCAGAGCAAGTTATTTCTGATGATTATATCCGTTGACATTCTCTTTGGCATTCGATTCCTCGTACATTAGAATAGTCATCAATGAGGCTCCTTTAATACTTGAAGTAGCCTTTAATGGTTCACTCAGTCTGATTTCTTATCAGATGCATCTTCCTACCAGATGATGCTTGTTACTGAGATACTTTACTTACCACGTTAAGGTTGGACCGGAAGCAAGTTCTTTAGAATAATTTTTCTTGGTCTTTCATATAACGGAGTCTTGTAGTATCGGATTAAGGGTTCTAACAGTGTAGTCTTATCAGAGTATGGTCTATCTGAGCGTTGACTATCACCAGAGCGTTGACTACCAGAGAATGATCTTTAGAGTGATGCTATAAGATGATGATGGCATCAGCACTTACCGAACGATCAATGCCAGACTCATAGGAATGGATCAGAGGGTGAAAAGCGCATAGAGGTATAGCTTTCTGAGACAGTTCCATCTGATGAATAGTGACTTAATCACTAAGTTCTGCACACTAACACACACATCAGAGGATAAGTTGTTCTTTTCATTATTTGTTATCATCAAAACAATTAAGGGTCGTTGCTTCTGAATCCACTTGATTCCAACATCTTTTTCCATTTGGTGTTAATAGGTATTTGAATACTATTAACAACTACTTATGGTGTTTTTCTCAGTGATTGCAGAAGAAAATAGATTCTGTCTTTTTACATTTTCTTTGGTAAATGCATGTTTTAGGATTCTCTTTGTATTAACTTTTTGCTACTTTTTAACTTATGTCTTCATGCGTTTCGTTTTACTAGACCATATTTTCATCAGTATATGTGTTGCATATATGAGAATATGTACAATGGTTGTTTTTCGTTTTCAATAAGTAAATGTTGTATCCTGACACATTTTCATCACTGTGAACCAGTATATGAATTGCAAATTTAAGAACACATACCAATGGTGTTTTTCCTTTTGAATATAAAAATTAGAAACCAACGGTTCTATATGTAAAACACTCTGTATTGCGATAGAGCATGAGTTTTATTTAAGAACATATGCCTATCATGTTTTTGCTTTTGAATATAAAAATTAGAAACTAATGGTTGTATATATAACATACTTTGTAATGTCATAGCCCATGATTTTTATTTTTTGCAAATGCATGTTATCAATTATTTGAAATTGACCGCTTATATTGCAAGCAATAAAAAATGGAATCTGAATAAGTAAAAATGTTGGAAATATTTTGACTTTATGATTCATGTGAATAACATTTACTTTATATTAGCTAACTATTTCTTTGTGTCTTTGTTCGAAAGCCATATTTAGAGGTTGATCCTAACTTTATTCAGCAATTTCATCATGAGCTCGATAAGGTATGGACTCTGATAGACAACAAAAGTTACCGGTACAAAGTGACATACAACAAATACAAGGACATGCATGTGCTCATTCATGGATGGCAGAAACTGAGGCATGGTTTAAGGATAAAAGGAGACCAAAATTCGTACTTAAGGTACATGGGAAATAATCTGTTTCATGTGGTAGTCCTCGAAGAAACAACAGCAAATACATTCCCAACATTTCACAGCGGCTGCACACCACCACACAATGATCTGGTCTTCTTCACTATAAAACTGACGAAGATTAAAGCTACTGCCAGTCACTTGGTTGGTTTTAAAAACTTATTTTTCAATTTGTCATTTAGAATTCCTTATCTATTTCCTTATTCACTTTTCATTTGTTTGCCATAGGATCTGCCTCAAGATTTTGCTTCATGTGTAAGAGAAACTCGATATTCCAACCTTTTGTTGCATGGTCCTAAAGGTGTCGAGATGAGTTGCAAGTTGCTGATAAGGGATGTGACAAAGAAGATGACAAAGATTGGCATGGGTTGGAAACAATTTTCTAGAGAGAATGAACTCAAAGCTAGTCAGCTTCTGAAATTTGAATTTGACAATATCAACAGGAACAACATTGCCAATGTGCAAATAGTTAATTGAGAACTGTTATCTCACTTTTCTACTACTGTTTTAAATTTGGAATGTAATTAACCATGCTTTTAATGTTTGTATCATTAAAAGACTTGCTCTTACTTTTGTGTTACCGTCACTTATAGAGACAATAACACACTTTTGGACTTTGGATGTTAAACTCTCTACTCCTTGGCAATATATAAGTTAGTTAGTTTTGTCATTGGTTGTTATATTGAATTTATCTCACTTTAAACATTACTATGCTTTTAGAACATGCTTTTACAACTATGTGTAAAGTTTATGTAACAAACTGGCATGTAAAAATTTCAGTGCCAGTTTAAACAACAATTTAATTTCTATTTAGTTAATAATCATGAATATTGGTTATACTCAAATCGTATAAAGAAATTAATTAGTCAACCTTATATTCATCATATATAATTAAGTAGTGAACTAAACGTTAACGTGATGTATTTTCACAACAAATAGATTAATGTATTGACTATGAGGGTTGCCTAGAGTGAGGTCTTGCCAAGTCTATCATAGTCCCATCTATTGCTCTAAAAAAATACTTGCATCTATTTCCAAGTCTATCATAGGCCAATAGTTTACACATAAAATGAATATCTATCCATTTATGACACTTGCAATCTGGCTTTCAAGTAAATAAGAATACTAGGTGTTATAATTATATTGTTGAACCATTTCCATAACCCAGTTGCCTTGCATGACTTAATGCCATGGTATGCATTGTTTATTGTGCTATGCTTGAGTCTTTGTATTATATTTAGTCTTGCATAAATTGTGTAAAGATTTTGCCTAATCATTAAGTGTCATGGTTACTTCTGATGGTGTAATGCCTCCTTTATCAACCAATGGTGTGTCTTCATTCCTCTTATTATGTGTGTTGTTATTGGGTGGAAAGATTCAGTCCAAAGATATTCTCATGATGTAATGCCTCCCTTATCAAGCAATAGCTTGCCTTTGCTTACCTTATTTTATGTATTCTTATTGGGTGGAAGGATTGAGTCCAATCAATTTCTGATTCAGCCTTTCCGTATATTAGCTAAAGATATACTCTTGGGTTATCCCATCTGATTTCTTGAAGATTTTGCTTCTCATGATGTAATGCCTTCCTTATCAACTAATAGCTTACCTTTGCTTACCTTATATCATCATATTAAGATTACATATCTAGGAAGTTACCACTGGGAAGGATTCTGAGCCATAGCCTCCACGTGGTGTGTATTTTGACAGACTTGCCCCATCCTTTTACACATGCATTAGACCATAGATATATGTGTTTGTTAACCACATAATTCTTCGACTACACCAACCATTTAATCATAGCAAACTAAAGTATACTCCGAGTTATTCACTTTACAAAGGTCAGCCACATTTTTCTCACCCCATCCTTCTACTAAGTTCAGTCTTATACAAATAAAATAGGAAAATATATATAAGCTTAACACCATTCTATGAATGGGCATTTCTCTAATGGACTTATTGTACATGGTTCCTCATTTCCTTTATTGCTTCTTATAGAATTTCATAATGGCATCAAAGATGACTTTGACAAGAAACATTGTTCCTGGGAGGATTGAGTGGAAACTCAGGGTCCGTGTCATACATCTTTGGACTCTTCCAGACTACAGAAACCCTGTTGAACCCGGCAGTCTTGAGATGCTGCTGCTTGATGAAAATGTGAAAATGAGATTTGATTTTTGTACCAAGCCAATTGTGTATATGTCGTTTATTCTTTGTGTTTTTTGATACTTCCTTGACTTTTCCTCATTTTTTTATCCTTAATAGGTTGGGAAGATTTATGTGTCTGTTAGGAAAGTTCTTTTAGGGAAGTTTCGCAATGTTCTCCAAGAAGGGGCTATTTATTTGATTGAAAATTTGTTGGTTGCTCAAAATGATACTAAATTCAAGACTACAACCCACAAGTATTTGAATTTCATCGGGGCCACTAAATGAACAAAGATCGATGCGCATGATATCTTGAAAAATCATTTCGATTTCGTGTCTTTTACAGACATCCTTGCATCACCAAACGAAGACAAATTAATTGGTTAGTTGTTTATTATACATTTGTTGTCCCTCGGTAACATATTGATTCCCAATTCTTTGGCTCATTTTCTCTTTCATTGTGCTTTTTTGATTTAGATGTCATAGGGCATGTTGTTGAAAATGATGACCTTAAGGAGATTGAAAAAGATGGGAAAAGCACTAAGCTCATTGACATTGTTCTTCAGGATTTGGAGTGTGATCCTTTTGTCACTATCTTACATTATTAGTTTCAATTGTCTTTTGTTCATAGAGTTTTAACTATATGGTTCTAACTTTTATCTTAGGCAAAGAGTCTGGTGCACTTTGTGGGCTGATCATGCTGAAACTATGAACCAATATTTAAACCATCATGACTCGATTGCTCCAATCATAGTAATACTCAAAATGTGCAAGCTGAAAAAAATACTATGGTGTGGACTCTTTTGGTTATTAAATATCAAATTTAACCCGCTATTCATTTGCTTCAAATGCATTGAATTCTTGTTTATGTCTTGGTGACAATTACAGGTGTGATGGGCATATCCAATGCTTTTTTTGGGACTCACATTTTGATCAACGCTAATCTCGTTGAAATCCACGAATATAAACAAAAGTCCTTTCCCTCTGTCATGATTAAAAGTTTTTGTCCATTAATATTAATATAACATTGGCTAAAAAGGTAACCAATTTTTTTGTATTAACAGGATGGATGGTTCTCAGGTCAGCCTAACTCAAGTTGTCAGCTAAATGAGTGGTTACAGTTATCTCTCAGCAAGTGATGATTTACTGCAAGCCAAAAGGATGACTATATCGGGTTTGATATAATCCACCGATGTAGGATTAGTTTTGCTAATCAGTCATCTTTAAGTGTAGGTTTTGATTAACTAAAAGAAAAAATATGTCCATCATTTCTCACTCTTATTTCAACTGTGATCCTTCTTTCTTAGGAGTGTTTTGGATCGAGATACAAACTGAAAATCACTGGTGGTATGAATCATGCACAAAGTGTGCCCATAGGGCTTTCAAAGTTGGAAACAAATATTATTGTGATACTTGCAAGAAAATGGTTACTGCCATTCCCAAGTATTTTAGCATATTGTGTACAGTTAAAGTCATTAATTACAATACAAATATTAACCTAATTGAATCTCATCGTCATTTGAAAAAAAAAAAAATTTAGGTTTAAGTTGCATATTAAAGTCATAGACAACACAAGATCCAGCACTTTCATTTTGTTTGATCACTTGGTGTCTTATTTTACTAGAAAGGTGGCAAGGGATTTGGTTGCCTTAGCTAACAAGGTAATAAAATATAAATTAGCATTCCTTTTCCACTTAAGTAAACATGCTTTGTTCCACAAATAAAGGGTGTTTGATACCTACAATATATATTTTGTTTTCTTATTTTACAGTCCACTGAAGATGCTCCATGGCCTTCTGAATTAGATGTCTTCTTGGATAATCAAATTCTCTTCAAAATTGAAGTCAGCGATGCTAACATTTGCCATAATTGACAGAGTTATACTGTGAAGCGGTTATCTGATGACAACGACATTATCCAACAATTCATATCTCTTCACGAGATACAGGTGATAGTCATAAAGAATGTGTCTTTTAGACCTACACTAAAATGAGGTTCAATGTACAAATTAAAAAAATGAATTTCTATCACTTAGGTATGCAACCCTGAAGAGGAATCTGATTTAGATGGCACTGATAAGCCTTTGGCCAGCGACAAGTCCTTGGTGCTTACTCATAAACTCCTTTTCCTTTATACGTTGTTTACTTATACCCTTTAAATCTGATGTAAGATTCATGGCTTTTTCTTTTAAATTATAGGCATCTGTTGAGGATGGTAATTCAATCACCAAGGTTGATGCTGTGCTCCCTGATGCTCATATGACTCCTACCAGCAAATTCAGTTCCAAGAGGTCAGGAAGTGATGGAGACATAGGTCGTGGTAGCACCAACAAATCGAACACCAAGGCTCCTAAAATGGCACGCATCAAAGTTGAGCCCAGTGAATGAATCATTGAACCTTAAACATTGTAAAATAAAGACAACAGCTTTCTTAGGGTTATTGTTAGCCCTTAGGCACTTATGGTTTGTAATAATTGAATACTTTAGACCTGTGTTTTCATTTCTATTGTTTCTCAGATTTGAAGCACCCTATCTTGAATGAATTTGTTTGGTGTCTTTTCATGGTATTGGTTACACTTTATAAACGTTTATGTTTCAATGCTTATTGGTATTTTCCTTATAGGTAATTTATTATGCTATTCATGTCCAGGTTGGTATTTTGCTTATAGGTAATTTATTATGCTATTCATGGTAATTAACTAACTTATTCAACTTCTCTTTCAGGATTTGAAGTTTCCCGCTCTCTTAAATACCGTGAGGCTGGTGTATGTAACCAGATTATTGGATGCCATTGATCGCTCATTTACAGCTTGGGATTTCTATTAGTCTCTGATTTGCAATATTCAAATAGCTACAAGGAAAAGCAAAAATTGCAGCGGTTCATGTCTCTTGGTTTCTCTGGACTTGCATAGTAATTGTGATTTATGTCAACTGTACTCACACAATTCTGATCTTGGGTCGAATCACTAGATTATTGTAGTTGTTATCAAAACACTGATATAGATTTAATGGCTTTACATGTATGAGGCTTCTGATTTGAATTTGGCATGTAGGAGAAATGTGACCAAGATTTGATTGAATTTTATAGAAAACAAAATGCAGAACTTTTGTTTCTGTTTTTCCATGTTGTGGATATTGTGGACAACTTCCTTTCATTATATTTGCGAAGAGACATCTGGTGTAACTTCTAGTGACCAAAATTTCAATATATTATGAAACTCAATTCTTCAAATGATGAATAAGATAGCTTTGCATTGGCAATCTGAATGCGAGGACCAATGGTATCAATGCATGGATTTGGAAATCTAAAAGTCATGGAGAATGGCCATGGCTATCTATGTGGTCCTCAAATGAATCTGTAGTTCCTGTTAGTGCAGGTAATTTGAATCAAGTATTCAAGATGAGAATTTATATTCAATAAGCATGTGGAAACTCTCTTGATCTTGCTTCTTTGATGCTAAATAGTTAGTTATTCGAACTCAATTCAATTGTATTGTCAATATACAGAGGGGTAAGAATGATACTCGAGCAATGACAATTTCTGGGATGGTGATATGAACATTATTTCCAATAACTTGAATTACACATAACATTTTTTTTGATTGAAAATTACACATAACCTGAATACAAATTCAGATAATGAAAACATGAACAACCCAAGAAACATGATTAATAGGAACTACAAATTCATTCAAAGATCATAGCCATGGTGATTTTCTATTGCATTTTTTTGGCTATAAATGATAGTAAAATCGCTACTGCCATTGGTAAAATTAGTATCTTCGTGAAGTTCATGCTGCATTTAAGATGCTTCAGTTGTTCTTTGAGGTTGGTTACCTCTGTCTCTATTTATTTATCTTTCACCTCCTTTCCAATGAACTCAGCCTCAAGAGCCAGTGACCTTTCCTGCAACTGTTTGATTGTTTTCTTCAAGGTTTTAAGTTCCGTGTCTGCATCATCAAACATTATGAATTGTTTCTTAGTAAGATTTTGTAGCTCCTTGATCTTATGCTCATGTGTGTCGATGAGTCTCTCATCCATGTCCATGACAATGCTTTGGAATAGAAGTTGAAGAAGAAGTTCATCACCACATGCATGGCACAAGAGAGCATTAGAAAAGGAAAAAAAATTGAAACTTAAAGAAGAGAATTAACACGGGATTTACCAGAAACTTAAACAAGATGAAACAATGAATGAGAGGGAATGAATGAGAGAGATCTTTGGGATGTTTCTTTTTCGGTTTCCTGCCTTCTCCCCATCGATGGGCTTATTGTTTTTGGTTGTGAAATGGACCTTGATCCCCATATATATATATTGATCAATGTGCCTATCAACAACCTAAGTTGCTGATTTGTATGATAAGTCTTATTTTATCATCATATATGTGCAGCTGATTTGTGAAAAAAGAACACGCATAGAGTTAGGGGCAATCAAGATTTCTTAAGATTTGGCTTTATGAATATAATCTATTGGTCAGCCTATTCATAATCTGTTGCCACCCCTATGAGACCAATTATTTGCTTTAATTGAAAATCATTGTGTTTAATATTGCTTGGAAAGATTTGGTAATCAAGGGTTCTTATACAGCATTCGATTTGGGTCATCAGGTAGCGGTTTAGTATTGCTAGGAAAGATTTTGTGTGATATGTAGCCAATTGTATCCTTTTATTTCTCATAATGATGAAGTGGTCAGGTGGCATAATATTTCTTTTACCTGCATTCTTGTGTTTCTTTCTCCACAAACACTTACCCATGCAGTTGATCATATATATGTAAGGCATATGAGCAATCAATGGTTATAAGCTCAAATTAAGCTATAATTCATAGGTCATGATTTAATGTCGCCCTGAGGAGCCAATGCTTGCAAGCATCGTATCATATTATATACATGTCAAACTTCCCTCACTTCCACTTGCTTAACTAATTGGAATCAACGGCTGCCACATGTAGGTTGGTTATCATTGGTATTGATCTACGGAAATCTTTTGCATTCTCACATTGGATCAAGTTAAAAAATAGCTAAGCAAAAGATTTTGCACATTTGAATGGATTTACATGTCTCCATCACGCTTGAATCATCGCCCAATCTCTCATTCTCTTATCCTATTTACTTTATTTCCAACCAATTGAGATGCAAGAAAAATAAAGATCGAACAATTTCGATGAAATCCACTTGGTCCAATGAAAGAACAAAGAGTATGCCTATAATTAGGCTTAGTCTGTGGAAAATCTTAGGTATCCTGTGTTGCATATGTTTTCTAATGATTAACATCTAAGGAACCAATATGGAAGGTGATAAACTGCAACTTTACAGAACCAATGCATGTATGTATCATCTCAATTAGCTGAATTAGTAGTTTTGCTCATAGAATACTATTGATTCTCAGTACCTATCATTGTTTATTTATACTCTTTGTTATTGTTTCTAATGCTTATGGTATTCCTTTTACCCGAACTACTTCCTCCTCTAATCATAGTGATTCTTAAATCCATCCCATCATCCAAGCATGGGAAAATAGATACCCTATGAAAAAACAAACTATTCTAATGACTTAGAAAACATTCACCAAGCACACCCACCATCCTTGACTTCCCTTAGCTCTGGTGGGTTTAAATATGTTTTGTGTGTCCATGAATATGTAAACATTATTTTGTTTTGGCTTAGCTAACACACTGACCACTATTTGTTTTGATTTTTTAGCCAGTAGTGGTTCAAGTAATGAGCAACTAATCTGCAACGAAGTATTAGACCCCAACTCTTCTTTAATTGATACTCTCACATTATCATCCAAGTAACGTGGTAGGGTCCTTGGTCCAGGGAGATTTGTCCTTAAAAATGGATCAATTACCATAGTTCATTCCTACAAGCAGAGCACAACAACGAATGCACAAATTCCTGTACAGAGGCATGCCATATCTCTTACAGGTTATTCATCCCACACACCATGTTTCCTTTAAGGTTATTTGTGTTATCGTATAGTAATTGCTCACACATTGTATTGTGCTATTCAATAGCTAACCAAGATTTCATGATAGAAGATCCTATAAATTCCCAACAAAATACTGCCTGCGATAGCACAGGTCCAACCAATTGTATTGGTAATTGTTCAGCATATAGTTCTAATGATATGCAAAATTTTTGTTCTAATGCAAAATACTTCTGTATGGTTTAAAAAAAATTATCGCTAAAATTGGAATTATATTGTTTTACATTTCATGTAAGATCTCTTGTCATTTGTATTTGTTTATTATTGACAAGATGGAGCCTCACAATACTACGACATTGGAGAGCCAAATTGCATCTGTGAACATTGTGGTGCAATGATGTGGTTTGAAGAGTGACTCCAAAAACATTATAATGCAACCAAACCACGATTTGGTATGTGCTGTATGCAAGGTAAAATTGTGATTCCTAATTACAAGGACCCTCCCCAACCATTAAAGGATTTATTTCATAAACATGAAAAAAAAAAAGCAAATATTTCTTGGATAACATAAGATCATTTAATAGCATGTTTACTTTCACCTCCATGGGTGGTAAAGTTAATAAGTCAGTGAATGATGGTAAAGCTCCTCCAATGTTTGTGAGCAACGGTGAGAATTATCATCAAATTGGAAGCTTGCTCCCTATGCCTAGAAACCAGCCTAAGTTTGCTCAGCTATACATTTACGATACTGAAAATGAAATTAGTAATAGAATATCGGTTGTCAGGTATTTTTCTAATTCCATGATACAGATTTTGTATTATATATTGTTCCTCTTATTAAAATTTAAATTTAATTTATTTTTCCTTATGTGCAAAATGGAAGACACCTCATCTTCTTTGAGGTCAGAAATCGTTGCCGATTTGAAGCAAGTCCTTGACACTTATAATCCATATGCACAAATATATAGGATTATACGGGGCAAAATGCATCACACAAATGCCCCAACAGTGAGTCTAAGATTGTTGGGTAAAAGAGGTCGTGATGGTAGAAGATACAATATTCCACATGTTTCAGAAGTTGCTGCTTTAATTGTCGAGGATTTCAATTCGGCAGATTTTGAAAGAGATATTATCATTGAGAATATGTTAGGAATGTTAAAGCGGATCTCAGTCTTTGACCCTTCCTATTTGCTGTTACAATATCCATTGCTTTTCCCGCGAGGTGAGGATGGTTTCAGGGATGATATTGAATTCAGTGAGGAATCAAATGCTCCCTCAATCAAAGGACAAAGGATTACTCTTAGAGAGTGGTTTGCATACAGGATCCAACATAGACACACTGAATAGTCAACTCTATTGTTTGCTCGACATTTATCTCAACAGTTTTTGGTTGACGCTTACAGCATGATAGAATCTTCACGCTTGAAATGGGTTAGAAATCATCAAAAAGAGTTAAGGGCTGAAATGTACAAGGGTCTTATAGAAGAAATACTTAGAGGTGAGACTAGCCCTTGAACGGAGGTCGAAGAATTGTGTTGCCTTCTTCTTTTACAGGAGGAGCTCGATATATGTTTCAAAATTATCAAGACGCTATGGCAATCCGTGGTTGGGCTAGATATCCGGATTTATTTATAACTTTTACCTGCAATCATAAATGGCCTGAACTAACCCGATTTTTGGGCAACAATAACCTGAGATCTGAAGACCATCCAGATTTGGTCAGCCGCCTTTTCAAGATCAAGCTTAATCAATTAATAAAAGAAATAAAAAAAGGCAAAATCTTTGGCAAGGCTAAGGCAGGTATGTATGTATCATATCTAAATTGATTCATTTGTCCTAATAATTTAAATTTTTTAAAATAATTTGACTTTACTTTTCAGTTATATACACCATTGAGTTTCAAAAACGTGGTTTACCACATGCCCACATATTGGTATTTTTGAACCCTCATTCAGGCCATATACATCCTGATGACATAGACAGGATAATATCTGTTGAGCTTCCAAATAAAGATTTGGATCCTAAATTATTTCAAATTGTTTCTTCACTTATGCTTCATGGTCCATGCGGTGTTCAAAATACAAAGTCTCCCTGCATGCAAAATGGCAAGTGTATAAAATATTTCCCAAAAAAATTTGTTGATGTCACTACTGTTGATTCGGATGGATATCCAGTATATAGAAGGAGAGATAACAGTGTCGCTGTTCAAAAAGGTGAATGTTATCTAGACAATCGTTTTGTCGTCCCTTATAATAGACATCTATTGTTGAAGTTCAATGCTCACATTAATGTCGAGTCGTGTAATCAGTCTCGGTCTATAAAATATCTTTTTAAATATGTCAACATGGGCCACGACTGCGTTACCGCGACTTTCTATAGTAGTGCAAACAGTGGCAATGAGTCTAGATATGTTGATGAAATCAGGATGTACTATGATTGTAGATATTTGTCGTCCTGTGAGGTTGCTTGGAGAATTTTTAGCATCGACATCCACCATAGAGAGCTTTCTGTTGAAAGATTGACCTTTCATTTGCCAGATCAGCGGTTTGTTATATTCGACGATGATGAGCCAATTGATCAAGTTGTGAACAGGAAAAACATTCACAACACAAAGTTCTTGGCATGGATGAATGCAAACAAGATATATCCAGATGCAAAGAACTTAATTTACACCCAATTCCCACTGAAATTTGTTTGGAATGATACTAAACATGAATGGGTTCACCGTCAAAAGGGATTTACGATAGGAAGGCTTCATTTTGTACCACCTGGATCTGGGGAGATATATTATTTAAGAACTCTATTGAACTATGTAAAAGGACCTGAGAGTTTTGCACAAATCAGGAAAGTAAGAGGATATGAGCATAAAACCTTTAAAGAGGCATGCTATGCCATGGGTTTGTTGGATGATGACAGAGAATATATAGATGCAATAATTGAGTCTAGTGGTTGGGGTACTGCGAGCTATTTGAGGAGACTACTTTCTATTTTGTTGATCTCAAATCAACTATCTAGACCAGAATTTGTCTGGGAAAAGACCTGGGGATACTTGAGTGATGACATATTACATAGGCAAAAAAACCCTTCTTCAATTTGAAGGTAGTTAGTTTTTGTTTGGCTCAACCATTTTACATCTCTTTCTTTGCATTGCTAAAAATATTATTCACTATTTATAATTGGTTTTTATCTAGTACATGTGTTTAAAATATTGCTTATTTGCAATTGTCTTTTGAAGAGTTGAAGAGTTTTGCATTGGCAGACATTGAAACGTTGTTACAAAGTAATAACCAGAGCCTATTAAACTTCCCTACAATGCCACAACCAGATATGTCGTTAATAGCCCATAGAGGAAATAAACTGATATATGATGAGTTAAACTATGATAGACAGTATTTGGCCAGGGAACATGAACAATTAATGTCAATAATGACTGCTGAACAAAAGAGGGTTCATGAAACGATCATGACAACAGTTACCACCAACAAACCTGGTCTTTTTTTTTATGTATATGGCGAAACAGGGAAAATTTATATCAGGAGGGCTATGTCTGCTGCAATTAGATCAAAAGGAGATATTGTTTTGACGGTTGCATCTAGCGGAATAGCTGCTTTATTGATTCCTTGTGGAAGAACTGCACATTCCGATTTGCTATTCCTATAAATGTTGATGAAGACTCAGCCTGTAACTTTAAACAGGGAAGTCAGCTAGCAGAATTGATAGCAAAAGCAAAGTTAATTATTTGGGATGAAGCACCAATGACCCATAAACATCGTTTTGAAGCTGTTGATAAAACATTTAGAGTTATTCTTCAATTTTCTAATGGTGGAAATTTGAATCTCCCTTTTGGAGGTAAAGTAGTAGTTTTTGGAGGAGATTTCAGACAAATTCTACTCGTTATACTAAAAGGGACAAGGCATGAGGTGGTTTATGCTTCTATTAACTCCTCATACCTCTGGGATTTTTGCAAGGTCATGACCTTGACTACGAACATGAGACTATTATCCAGTAATGTAGATTCTGATGTTGAAAAAAGAAAGAAATTTTTAGAGTAGATGTTGAGTGTTGGTGATGGTAGTGTCGGAAAAATAGATGATGTCAATCTGACTATTCAGATTCCAGAGAATTTGCTCATAAAAAACAATGGTGATTCAATTGCTTCTATTGTTCATGAAACTTATCCATTCTTCCTAGATAACATCAATAATCCATCTTTTTTCCAGGATAGGGCAGTATTAGCTCCTACAAACGATGTTGTTGATAAGATAAATGATTATTTGTTATCCTTGCTTCCTGGTGATGAAAAACCGTATCTGAGTTTTGACAGTCCTTATTCAGCTAATTCAGATTCTGATAGAGCAGATGACATCTATACTCCAGGTTCTTAAACACAATCACTGCTTCAGGACTTCCAAATCATATACTAAAACTAAAGGTAGGAGTTCCTGTGATGTTGTTGAGAAACATAGATCAGTCTTTGGGTTTGTGCAATGGGACTCGACTAACCATCACAAAAATGGGCAAATATGTTGTTGAGGCAAAGGTTATTTCAGGAAATAAAATTGGTCAAAGCGTGTATATACCTAGGCTATCTTTGACCCCTTCAGATAAACGGATTCCTTTTAAATTTCAACGAAGGCAATTTCTTTTGGCTCTTTCATTTGCAATGACTATTAATAAAAGCCAGTGACAATCTTTAAAGCATGTAGGAGTCTATCTTCCACATCCTGTGTTTTCACATGGGCAATTGTATATTGCAATATCAAGGGTCACATCAAGGAGTGGTTTGAAGATATTGGTGACTAATAATGAAGGTGAAAATACAAACATCACTTCCAATGTTGTTTACAAAGAAGTATTTCGTAATTTATAACACAGGTGCGCTTCAAAGAACAATTAATATTTTTATATATCATTGTGCTCTATTTTGTTAGTGTTATTGCTTTAATTTTTAAGGCGATGTATCATTTCCCTTTGTCAAAGCCATATGGAAAGGGGGATTCTGACTTTGCTCATTATGTTGGGGAGTTGTAATCTTTTATCACAAGCTATAAGTTATCTCTATTTTATCAATTCTCCTATATAAATTAGACATGAATATGAAATCTCTCATATAAATTAGCTCCTTAATAAGTTTGATATTTAACATTCCTATTTAAAATTACTCCTATATAACCTACCCGTATATCGCACGGGTCAAACGACTAGTTTTACATAAAAAGAGAGAAGAGTGTATATTTTGACATAAGCATGTTGTTTGGTAGCTGCGAAAACAAGCGGAAAGGATAGACCATGAATGAAAACACACCTCCCGACGATTTTTCCACGGTTTGGATCTTCTGTTAAAAGGGAAGGAATGATCACTTTTTGCGGGTCCCACACCAAAAAGCCATTCCGTCCGATTTTTTTTTTTGGGGGGGTTTTTGTTGGGGGGGGGGGGGCCGAGCGAAGAGAGTATCATTTGTCTTAAATGACTTAAAAATCATTGCTTTTATGGCTGCTGCACGTGATTTCTTTTTACTTTCTTACAATTTGTTATATTTTTTTGCATCAATTTTTTACATTAGATAATTATTTTGTTTATTATAATGAAAATAAATATTTTCAAAACTACTAATATTTTTTAAAATGTGTCTTTTTTTTAAACAGTTTAAAATGTATCCTTTTACATTAATAAGAATGTTTTTTATATTTTTTTCTCTCAACCATATTCAATTTTTATTTAGGGTTATTTTTGTCATTCTATAAATATATATTTTCCTTTCCTCTCACTTTTTACTCAACCAAACAAAGGAAGAAAAAACTTTTATCTTTCTTTCCTTCCACTTTTTCTCGTACCAAACAACAACAAAATAATCTCATTTTCTACTTCTTTTCTCTTGTTCTTCCTTCCTTTCCTTTCTCTTCTTTTCCTTTATCTTTCTTTCATAAACCAAACATACCCAAGAGGTGAGGAGTATGTAATTTAAGCATATCTTAAGAGCGCGAAATTTAATTTTATCAAATAATAATAATAATAATAATAATAATAAATGAAAAAGAAAAGAAAAGGCGAGTGCAAGGCATGCATGAGCACGGTGGAGGCTGGAGAGTGATGCTTTTGCAACACTTCTAACAAATTTGAAATCTTCAAACTTTGTGCACCATCATTTTAATTATTTAACATAAGCTCTTTACGAATAAAATGAGGATTCATTCTTCACAAACACCATTTAATGTTCATCACCCATGTGCCTCCCTCTCCCCTCCCCTCTATTTCTCTAACAAAGCTACAATATCTTTCTCTCTTCAAATTATTTTATCAAAAATTTCATCCATGATTCTCCTTTCCTAAAAAATTGTTCTATTTAAATAAATTTCTTTTTTTGTAACGAGCCAATTTTTAGTTAAATCAGAATTCTATTGGTAATTTCTCATTTATATTCACAATTAATATTTGTATTCATTAACATTAATTAATTCCAAATAGCCAACTCACTTTTTCAACATTTATTTTTATTTTATTATCAATCAAATATTTTTTTATTAAAAACCAACCACTAGTTTAATAACGACAAAGGGTTGTACCATATATTTGCTCATTTACCTTTAATTTAAGCAAGGAAACAACCAAAGTACCACGTACAAAATTCCGAAAGTCAACCCACTTTCTCAAGCATGAGAAACACCCAAAATACCCCAGACAACATTCTTTTATATAATATAATATTTTATCATGTCTCATTTTATTTAAATTTTATATGAAATTCTCATGTTATGATAGGAAAAACTTAAGAATTTTGGTATGTTTTAAGGTTACGATCTTATGATTCTTTGCTACGATCTTAGTCCGAGTTACGATCCAACAATTTGATAGACCGTACGATCAGTTTTACGATCCTCTGAGTTACAATCTTTCACCCTCGTCCTGTTTCTAAACCAAGTTACGTGTTTGACGACATTGGTCACAACATAGATAACAGCCACCCCATGTTTGTCACGCCAAGCTGAGCTCATAGACAACATGAAAACAACAACCACAAGTATAGAGCAAATGAATAACTAACTTCTCATGGCTCATGCTCTTTTATTTTGTAGGTAAGTAATAAGTAGTAATATGCTCAATGTTATTGATCAAGATTTTTTTTATCGAATACACCTATTACCTATATCCCAAAATCCTTAACAATGCCAAAATTGGAACTTACTCAAACTGAATATGAAATCACACAAAATAGTTAAAATTTAATACACACAAATATTGGAATATGTCTTCAAAATGAGAACGATAACCACTTAACTATAAACTAAAAGAGGATCAAATATTCAAAAATGAATTTCAAACAAAGTAACAAACATTGAGACAAATTTCCAACCAAATTGTGATGCAATTGAGCGGCATAGATAGTGCAATTCCAGCTATTTGCATCACGGAACAATTGTGTACTAAGAAATCGTTTTTTTATTTTGTTCAACAACATCGATAAAAAATCGAAAAACAAATATGAGATAGGGTTTAACCAAGTTGCGAGGATGCGGAGACCGAAAATTAACGAATAGGTATCCACCTCAAAAACGAAGGAGATTGAAAAAAAAAAACAAGAAATACAATAGGTAACTTTTTTTTATCGAAAATAATAGGTAACGTTTTAATACCCCTACTTTTATATTATCAATTTAATTATTTTGTATATTGTGTAGGATATGAATGAGTAAACAGTCATTTTGATTCCAAAATGTGTGATATCACTATGTCTCTAAATGTATTGAAAATACAAAAATATTCCCGAGTGTGTCTTTTTTTAGTTATTTTAGGGATCAAACTGACTAACGAATGATATATTTGAGGACTAAATTGACTAAAGAAAAACACATTTGAAGACTAAAGTGACTAACGAAAAACACATTCAAAGATGTTTTTTATAATTTTGATACATTCAAGGATGATAATGACAACGCCCCACACATTCAGGGACCAAAATAATTGTTTACTTGTATACGAATAGTTCTGTAAAATATAAAATAATGAAATTTTTAAAAAATTTTAAAAATTAGATTAAATTAATAAAAAATATCATAGTAGTTTGAAAAAATAAATTAACTATAAAAATTTAAAAATGTAAATGTCCAAAATATTTAATAACTAATGATTATTCATAAACATTTTATTGTATTTGATGTTTAATCAAATAATTTAAGCATTGATTAAAAAACTATTTGATTAAATAGTTAATTAAGATAAATTTAAAATTAATTTTATTTAATTTAATATAAAAACTCTAAATACTTGTCATAGTGTGAGGATAGCATACACGTCCATAAGAAATCACAGTGTGACGTGGTATGTGTGAGTTGGTTTGGTTCAACTCGACGAACCCGAAAAAGGAGCTTGTTTAGGATAGAGTGACTCTCAAGTTGCACTCAGAATTCTTCAAGTTGGGGTTGCTTCTTATCATCTTTTTTTAATTGGTTGTTCAAAAAATTCATAGCTGGATGCAAAAAAACTTGGCGAGTTCGTTTTTATCATGGTTTTAGGAAAGAAATATAGTTGCTGATAAATTAGTTGTTTCAGCTCATTCTTTAGATTGAGGGTTTTGTATCTGAATCACCTTCTATCTTGTTGTTGATTTGGTTGAATGTTAGTTGTGTAGTCGACTAAGCTCAAGCAACAATGATTCCCTTTTCTTCAGTCGATTACGCTGTGGAAGAAACTCTATTCCTCAACTATGAGTCCCTTAACTCCAAAGAGCGTTAAGTGAGGTGAACTTTGAGAGAAAATATACTAAGTGCACAACCATAAAACTGAAAGTAAGTGCAACTAAAAGTAAATTGGAAAAATAAGTTGTTTGTATTGATTCTTGTGTTTACAAAGTATGTACAACTTAGTATTTATAGTAACAATTAAGCATCACCCCTATTTGTCACGTTCTATTGGCTAACAACAACAATGTCTCAACTGACAGTTATTTGGCTAAATCGTGCCTCTTTCCACTAACCACATTCCTAGATTTTAGGCACTAACTTGATCCTATCTTCTATATCGGCCACGTTTCATGCCAACGGCTCTTTTCATCTTGATCTTATCCTCTTGTTCCACTTGCTCCTAAAAATCAGGCGACAATTCTCATTCTTGCAACTTCTTTTCAAATTTAATTACATAAATGATTATCTCCACTGCTTCTTGGGACTTGGATCCTCTCCTACTGTGCAGCGGTGCAGTAATGTTTTTTTTTAACTAATACTGGATTAGACGGTAGTTTTATTACACGGGGTATCATTTTTGTACACTGAAAAAATATGCTGTAGAGAGCCGGATGCAGTAGAGTATCCAGACACCGCTTCTCGGAGTCTTTAATCTTTACCTCAGCCAATCAAGAGTAATATCAACATTACGTCCATTGATTTAAACATCGGCTCCTCAGCTGCACCTTCGGCAAAGCCATTATTCGACTAACACCTATTCGGCTAATAATCTCACTTGACTGTATGTCATATTCGACTAACACTTAAAATATTTTTTTTAAATGTAAACACTTGTATTCATTTACTTTGACAGGACATGGTGGGTGTTTGCTACCTAGTAGTACTTGGTGTCCTAATGTAGTCATTGAGCTGTGGCATTCTTTAATAAAAAAATATTTTCTGTTTTTATTTTATGCAATTAATTACAATTATAAAAATATTACATCATTTTCAATACAAAACAGTAGAAATTTTAATTAAAACTGAAAACACAAAATTAAATCAGTAATGTCTTCTAAAACCAAACCCAATCAACACAGTAATTACTTTCTAAAACCAAACCGAGACAAATTTTGTGAAAGATATTCTATCATTCCTCTCTTCAATGCGGACTTGCTCTCGCAATTTAAAATAGACAATATTTACTTATTTAGTTACTAGTAAGAAGTAGTTTTTTTTGGTCGGGGCTACGGATTATTCGCTCAAGGTACTGATATTCATTTAACAAAACAACATCTCTATTTCATACACACGAAAACCTCAAACAACATGCTTAAGAGATCTGACTATCTTTCAACTATACCACACATGGTTAGTAGTAATAAAACATCCATAACAATACACAATTGCCTTAGTTAAAAGAAGTGGCTAATTTGTACCTCAATTGGAGTTTTTTTTTTTGAACAGCAAAGAAGAATTATATATTAATGAATTAGGAGTACTAAGGGTACTCCAACCAATTACGCAGAGTACAAAAGGGTATTCGAACCCGTGTTTACGATATAAAGTGCAATGTGCAAATATACACAATCGTAACAAGTAATAAAGAGTAAGTAAAGATCGTTCCCACGGGGATTGATTATGGTTAATTCCACAAATTCCCAATTTGGCTAATCTAGTTAATGAGAGAACAAAGTAATAAGTAACACATTAATTTGAGATGATGATGACAGTAATTTAAAGTGCAATTGACAGTAAAAGTAACTTAAAAAGATGTGGTAAAAATGGATGGATAATAATAGCTAGGATTTCATATCCATTGTAACTTGACCAAGTTGGCTAGGTGCTGTGAATGAGTGTCATGGCACCTGAAAGCAGAGTGCTAATGTGTGTGTTTTTCAATCACTTTCACCAGGGTTAAGTAAAGGTTATCTTATGTCTAAGCCCTCATTATGTTCCCCATTGTCTTCTAAGTGTGACTCAGATCAATTCTATGGGTTTGATTGCCTATGTCTAGTTTAATCAAAATTAGAAAATGTGTCCATTACTAATACTGCCCATATCAACTCATGAAGTAAGCATATTCAACCCTGTCAGTATCAAACATGCAAGTGCCTAACCTAAGGTGTACAGGCTCAGATTAAGCATATGACAGTAAATCACATGAGCTAAAAGTGCAAAGCAACATTCACATCAATTCACCAACAAGGTTTTGCTACAACTTCAAATCATGCTAGCATAAAAGATTTAGCTCATGGTGAGCTTAAAAACAAGAAAACAGAAAATAAAACCAAAGCTAATATCCATAACCAAACTAAATATTCAAATTCACAAATGGAGGATTAAAATGATAGAGCTAAGGGAAAAGAAATAGCCAAGAGCTTGTTCAAGCATGAAACTCCTCTTTGCCCAAGCTCCTCTCTCTAATGTAATTCTGCTCCACTGCAAATGTGCAGAAAATTCAGCTCCGAAAATGGGTTAACAATGGTGAAAGATGGAGTGGTGAAGGGAGGTTGAAGATGGAATGGTGGAGGATGGTGAAAATGGAAGGAAATGGAGTGTGGTTGGCGGCTGGGAGAGAGGCAGAGTGCTGTTCAATGAATTCTGAAATCCCTCTCTAACGTTTCAGCAACTGTTCTACCCAACTTAGGGTTTTTCTCCAGTGACCATCCCTCACTTTCATCCTTAATGGGCCTTGTTTTATCCATTTAATCACTAAGGAAACTAAGGCCCATTCACAAATAAACACACCTTCAAAAATATGAGTGGGGACCACTGTTTCTGTCACTTAATGGCACATGGAGACTGCCATTTTACAGCTGGAACCACTTCCAATACGAAATAATTCGCAGCTAGATGTTTTCTGCATCAGACCAGCAATAGGTGCCAAACCCGTGGTGCCATGGCACCAAACAACAGCACCCGAATTTCTTGCATAATTCTACACACTAAACCAATGACATTATTCATACTTAAATGGCACTAAAAGTGCCAAAACAGCAACTAACACATTTTAAACTAAACATTCCTATACTAAACTAAAATGCACATATTGAACACTTAAAACACACTTTGGCTTTGCAAATTCAAGCTTAAAAGAGCAAAATAACTCTCATTTCTAAGAGTTATCACACTCCCAAACTTGAACCATTGCTTGTCCTCAAGGAATGACACAAACAAAATTAAGACAAAGACAAAGTTTACACATGCAGCAGGTCCAATCCAGAATTATTTTCAGAGATTGTGGTATTTCACAGGGCTTAACTTTCAGACAAACTCAGAAACAAGCAATCCCCTTGTACATCATGCATCAATGACTTGGTCACCAATTTCAAGTGTGTGTGTGTGTGTGCAACCCTTAAGCTCAATTCAGAAACTAGTATAACCCTCAAGCTCACCTTAGTCTCCCCCCAAAGAATCTCCTAAGTCTGCTCCTCCTAATCCAACAAAGAGAAATTGGCTTACAACTTTAGCATTTAGGGGCTTTACTACATGCAAGGATATGCATACATTTTAACTAGCATAGGGTCAGCACACATTTTATTCAATTTTCATCTTTTTGCCTTTTTCTATGTTTGCCTCCTTGTCTTTTGACGCGAATAACAACACTTGTAATGAAATTACCCGGTTACTCAGCAAAGAGGCTTATTTTTTTATATATATTTTTGGCTTTTTTTATTTGCTACTGTGTATTGCCCTTTTTCTTTTGAATATTGACACATGGATTACCCCCAAACTTATATCTTTGCCCATTCCCCTCCATTTTTCAAATTTGGAAACAAAGCTTAGACTAAACTAGGGGTTTGACCTCACCTTGCTCTCAAGTCACCTATGGTTCCTTCTTAAACTAAGGGTAAGTGTTAGAAATTAACAACCAGTCAACTAGCAATCAGAACAAGGTTCCATAAACACCAAGCAATCATTCCTCATTAAGTCAGCCCATGTGTTAACCATTTTTTTTTCCATATAAGATCATGGAAAAGACAATGCTACACATGTAAAATTAAAATCCTAACTAGTTTCCCCCCAACTTAATTTCATGCAGTGTCCCCATTGCATTCCATTAAATTAAAGAGGTACTTAACACAAAAAACAGAAACAAAAGCAATTAAAACAGAAAACATAAACAGTAAACACAAATCCTAAAACTACTGCAGAAAATTTGAAATGAACAGAGACTAGGGAGAGAAAACCCTTGCTCGAAGCCTGTCACTAAACCTCCTAGGCTGGTGGCTCTGGCCCTTCTGCCTTTTCTTGCCCACCACCTTGGCAACTTCTTCCTTATCAGCACTTATCACAGAACACATCACCATCTCATCTTTATTCGGCCACCTGAATTGAAAATGAAATAAAAACAAGAAAACAAACAAACAAAAGCAGAAGCAAATTATTAGAATCTGGGTTGCCTTCCAGTAGCACTTGGTATGCAGAAGTCCTCAGCCTGACTTTTTTTTCTCTTTAACACCCAAGTTAGGGTGGATAATATGACAAAAAGAAAATGTCATCCTTCCGCTTCCTTTTCTTGTATAGGAATCCCATGTACTTTGCATAGGGAAACAAGTGTTCCCATGCCACAACAACTAGGCATTTGGCATATGTGCTCCTCATCTCATAAAGCTCATAAAACTCTTCTTGTGGGGGACTCTGAGGAATAAACTTGGGGAAAAAAATTTATGGTGCAAGTGTTGTAACAGGTGCTGAAACATGTGCTAGGATGGCACCTACTTCTGGTTCTGCGGAATTTTTCTGCATAATTTTCTGGGCAGCGGCATGTTCAGATGATTCCTGCACATCAAATTCTGACTTCTGATTTTTACTCTTCCCATCAATCACCAAAGGTTGAATCTCAATTGTCACATAGCTCTCTTCATAGCTCTCCCTTGCTTTCTCTTCCATGTTACTATTTTTCTTTTTTTCTTTTTCTTCTACTACTACTACTGCACTCTTTTTTTGTTTTTCTTCCACTACTTCCACTACACTCTTTTTTGTTTTTCTTCCACTACTTCCACAAGATCATGTTCAATTTTTAACTACACACTTTCTTCTTCTTGTTCAACCACTTCTTCAATACAATTCTCCTCTTTTAGAGTCCATAATTGTCTTAATGTGAGCCTCTATATTCTTGCATGAAACATGAAAGTCTTCATTATACGCCTTGAGGTCTTCACTATACACTTGGAGGTTTTCACTATGCACTTTGGTATTCTCAATGTATTGAGCTAACATAGCTTCAAGGTTGGAGGATTCCTCGTGGGGTTCTTCGAATTAAGCCTGAGGATAAGATTGACTCTTGCTCCAAAATGAAATTTTCCATGCCATAATCCACATTTGGCACTGTCATGGACATGAAATTTGTCTCATAACAGCCCCTTTTACATTTACCTCCATAAAATTCATGGTTGAAATATTGTGGTTGATCATTCCTTGCTTCCATAGAGACAAAATAATAGTGTTCCATAGCTTGGAGTGATTTTTTTTTTCCACAAAACAACAAACAAGGTGAGCAATGCTAAGAACAACAAAGACAACACCACCAACACAAAAACAACACAAAACAGAAAATTTTACTGCTAAAAACAAACACACTAAAGTCTAAGAATCTCAACTAAACCAAACTAACTCAATTGAAAACTTATAGAAATCAACACTTTCGATCCCCGACAACGACGCCAAAAACATATTTGCGATATAAAGTGCAATGTGCAAGTATACATAATCGTAACAAGTAATAAAGAGTAAGTAAAGATCGTTCCCACGGGGATTGATTATGGTTAATTCCACAAATTCCCAATTTGGCTAATCTAGTTAATGAGAGAACAAAGTAACAAGTAACACATTAATTCAAGATGATGATAACAGTAATTTAAAGTGCAATTGACAGTAAAAGCAGCTTAAAAAGATGTGGTAAAAATGGAAGGATAAAAATAGCTATGATTTCCTATCCATTGTAACTTGACTGTGAATGAGTGCCATGGCACTTGAACGCAGAGTGCTAATGTGTGTGCTTTTCAGTCACTTTCACCAGGGTTAAGTAAAGGGTACCTTATGTCTAAGCCCCCATTATGTTCCCCCTTGTCTTCTAAGTGTGACTCAGATCAATTCTTTGGGTTTGATTGCCTATGTCTAGTTTAATCAAGATTAGAAAATGTGTCCATTACTAATACTGCCCATATCAACTCATGAAGTAAGCATATTCAACCCTTTCAGTATCAAACATGCAAGTGCCTAACCTAAGGTGTACAGGCTCAGATTAAGCATATGACAGTAAATCACATGAGCTAAAAGTGCAAAGCAACATTCACATCAATTCACCAACAAGGTTTTGCTACAACTTCAAATCATCCTAGCATAAAAGATTTAGCTCATGGTGAGCTTAAAAACAAGAAAACAAAAAAGAAAACCAAAGATAATATCCATAACCAAACTAAATATTCAAATTTACAAATGGAGAATTAAAATGATAGAGCTAAGGGAAAAGAAATAGCCAAGAGCTTGTTCAAGCATGAAACTCCTCTTTGCCCAAGCTCCTCTCCCTAATGTAAATCTGCTCCACTGCAAATGTGCAAAAAATTCAGCTCCGAAAATGGGTTAACAATGGTGAAAGATGGAGTGGTGAAGGGAGGTTGAAGATGGAATGGTGGAGGATGGTGAAAATGGATGGAAATGGAGTGTGGTTGGCTGCTGGGAGAGAGGCAGAGTGTTGTTCAATGAATTCTGAAATCCCTCTTTAGCGTTTCAACAATTGTTCTACCCTATTTAGGGTTTTTCTCCAATGACCATCCCTTACTTTCATCCTTAATGGGCCTTGTTTTATCCATTTAATCACTAAGGAAACTAAGGCTCATTCACAAATAAGCACACCTTCAAAAATATGAGTGGGGACCACTATTTCTGTCACTTAATGGCACATGGAGGCTGCCATTTCACAGCTGGAACCACTTTCAATACCAAATAATTCGCTGCTGGATGTTTTCTGCATCAGACCAGCAATAGGTGCCAAACCCGTGGTGCCATGGCACCAAACAACAGCACCTGAATTTCCTGCTTAATTCTGCACACTAAACCAATGACATTATTCACACTAAAATGGCACTAAAAGTGCCAAAACAGCAACTAACACATTTTAAACTAAACATTCCTATACTAAACTAAAATGCACACATTGAACACTTAAAACACACTTTGGCTTTGCAAATTCAAGCTTAAAAGAGCTAAATAACTCTAATTTCTAAGAGTTATCAACCCGTCATACTAAGTACAAAGGGGTACTCCAACCCCAATCCTACCTCCTCCCAATACAATCTAGCGGACACACCTCCCATTCGTAGAATAAGCAGCTACTCCTACCCGACCTACCCAGGAACCACTTCCAAGAGGTGACCTTTGTTAGGTCCACTATTTCTTGTACAGTCAATTCTTTCCCTGGGAAGATACGTCGATTCTGACACCCCCATAGTGCCCATAAAACTGAATGCCAGATTAGGCCTAACCCCTTCTTACTAGTCCCATATGGCTCGATGGAAGAGAATATCGGGAATAAGTGTGTAACACCCTCTATCCCACATGTTATCGTTAAAGAAATAAACGAAATAAATACAAATGACTAAAAAATATAGTCAAATAAAATTTTCATAAACACAAGGTAAAGTCATCACGCTCTTATAACTTGAGAAAAATAACAATTTGACAATTACGATCAAGTTTCGAAATAAATAAAACACCCCGATGTCACAGCGTCTTAGAGCTGGCCCTAAACATTTACATCGGAAACAATAACAATGATAACAACAAAAAGCCGAAAATCCTAACTACGGTGATCGCATCCACGGATCACTCCTCAGCCACATCATCGTCCTCACCTGCAATCTCATCGTGTAAACTTACACAATGGTGTATGAGTAGCACAAAACGGCAAAGGGCATAACTTAAGCAATGCGCATATATCAACATCAACTTATTCAACACATAACATGAATGCATGACTCTACGAGTACTTATGCAACCTAGTCCAATGTCTACTTGACCGAACATGTGGATCCAAACCAACTCAGATGAGCGAGCGAGGAAACACCATCACTCTTGAGTACGAACAGTGTCTAGTCAGGGTAACCCGGTGTATATTGGTCACGCCCCAACTGTGGTAGCTATCAATTGCCTTTATATAAGACGCACCTACCAGATTGACCCCTGAGGCCGGGTACCTTGCCCATCAATGGCCGATACTATATCGCATCATTGTTGTTTACCCCAATAACGTTAACGAACAAGACACCATATGATGCATGAGCACAAACCAAACAAGTGTCTAACAACAACAACAACTTATCAACTCACCGACCATCTCATCAAGCAGTTGGCTACAATATCGTTAACAAGGTACTTGTCAGTAAACTGACAAGTTTCCCCCAATCTTGGAACAAGCCCAAGTTATTAACCTACCTCACAACACTAAGTCTACACTAACTTAACTTAGTTTCCAACTCCTAACTCAAGTGTTTCAACTAACTTAAATCCATCTAGGCTTGATCATCACTTAGGATACCCTATCGAACCTTGAATACCCTTAGAATACACGTTAGAACACTTCCCTAGGCCAGAACGGACGGGAAAACATTAAAACACGGCGCACCTAGGCTGCCCTCAAGGTGCCTGGTGCCCAGCCTCAGTGTGGGAATCTTTCGACGCGAGTTTTTATGTGGTCCCCGCATATTCGGGGGCGACCGGACGTACCGTACTACTCCCCTAAAATTATAGAACACTATCCAAAAGGGTTTGGGTTAATACTTATCATATCTTGAATTTAAAAATTCAATTAGTGAGACTTTGCTAAAGACTTCCAGACTTAGTCATTTTTCTGCTACTATTTTTCTGCATAATATTACTCTAAGTTCTCAACCACTCTTAATCTTGCTTTAAAACACTCAAACCATCAACATAACAATATCACCATCATACCCAAGTCCTAAGACTCACTTGATCCATAACTTAGGCACCAAAACATCATTTTACCTTAGTTAAGTTCTACACAATTTCACTTATCATGCATACCTTAATCTTCTTCACAATCTTACTATACCACCTAATGAACTCAAATCACCCAAGTCACTCTCTAAGACATTCTATCACTTATCAACATATCATTCAAATGGTCATATAAGGTCAAACAACAACCATCGACACCATCATCCAATCACATGTTTATCAACATAGTAATCAAAGTCATCAAGCAACACATATCACATGACATAGCATATAACCGTAGTATCAACACATATCACGTCATGTAAATTGTCTCAATATTCTAAGGACACCATGACAGTGCCAACACGCCAATTTTCTCATTACAATAGCAATAGTACTTATTTTGCACAACTGCGCTAAGTCTAGGGACCATGGGACGTCCCTATTGCCTATTTATATCCATAAGCCCACTAATCATGTATCCATCTACCCCCTTATCTTATAATTTTCATGATCCCTCACCAAGGTGGAGAAGAAAGGTTCTTTGCTTCACAAGAATAGTGATTCTCCTTCAAGAATGTGAGATCATGGCACAAAACAAAGGAATTGTGAGTTTGGAAACCCTAAGAATAAAAAAGAGATCAAACCCTAACCAAGAGAACTTACCTTATGATTAACACACTAAGAATAAGAAGGAAGGTCAGTGGTTCAAGCCCTAATTTTCGTGCTCCTTTGGTCAAGCCCAAGATAGAACCTCCAAGTGCAGAAAAATGGAGAAGAGAAGAGGAAGGCAGTTTTTCTGATTTGAATGATGATAAAGAGAAGTTAACAAACGTGTGTAGGGCTCTTAAAAGGTGGGTTTAGTGGAGGTTAAGTCCCACTAATCATATCTCATTTTACCTGGTCAAAAGTGGGCCCCCACGGAGTCATAAAACGACCCAAAATACACTAAAACACAGCAAAACGTGCAACATCACGCTGCAGTAGGCACCCTGTGCCTGGCCTGGGTGCCCTGCGCCACAATATTTTCCATAACTTGAGTTCTCGATGTCCGATTGAGGCGTTTTTTGTGGCGTTGGAAAGATAAGATAATTTCAAACAATTTCTTATCTAATAGGCATAACCAAAATGGGGCTCTAAAATGGTCAAAAATTCAGTTGAAGTATACTCCAGCATTCCTAAGTGCTACACTTGCGTTGCATTGACTCGAGAGAGCATATCCAGAGTTGTAGGTAACGAAATCGAGTCAACCCAAAGCGAATTAAAAGATAAGAGATAAGGCTACAACTTTCTTGAAGGAGCTTAAATCCAATTAAGTTGTTAGAGGGTTCAAAAATGAGGAATACGGTGACTGAAATGGCTAAACGTAGGAATAAAGGTACATCTAGATACTCAATCGGCTGAAGGAATGGTAAAACATATGGAACCCATCCCAAACAACTCTAAACATATTATAATCCTATACGACATGTCCTAATCTAGAAGGATGAAAATTCGGGCTGTTACAAAGTGCATCAAATCTTAAGGCATAATCAGGACCCATCATAACTAATGAAATACACCATACCAGACACGGATGGAGAAATCGCAATGGCAAAAAAGGTGGGTACTCGACTCACGGGCACGACTACAAAGCACGCAACCCACCGCCTCAGGGTCCGCAATAGCACCCCGGTGTAGCAGATTAACCCTAGTAGAAATCCTATCCCACAGTAGCTGCCAGGAAAAAGTAATAACCTTCAGAGGTGCGTAACTCCTCTATTGGCATTCCAACACCGAGGTTCCCAACTCGGATAGCCCCTCCTGCACAAGAAGTGGCGACAACAGGAATGAATAGGCCGATTTGACGGAATAAGTTTCACCGCTCTCTGGCTCCCAAATCCATCTATCCTCCTTCTGCGAGGACAACCAAGGAGAGCTTTTGTAGCAAGTCCCGAACTAGATCTTCCTCCCAAGAGAAAAATCGCCTCCTCCAGGAATAAGCCCGTACCCAGACTCCGTCGACCCAGCTACCCATATCTGCCACCGTGGATTCTTTTTGCAGAGAGATAGAGAATAGCCTGGGGAAGTCCTGACAGAGGGTAGATGTGCCCAACCACTGGTGGTTCCAGAATGATATAAACCTCTCGTTCCCTAATTTTAGGCCCACCGACTCTACAAACCAATCCCCCCAAGGCCCCTACATGTCCCAATTGCACAGATATCTTTCCACCATGCCGAAGCCCAATAGGAATTCCTCGGGGCCCCCAAATTTGGATTGTTCACCACCCCCGCCCTATACTTAACCACCAAAACCTCCTTCCACACCCCACCCCACCTGATAGAAGCCGCCAATGCCACTTACCCAGTAAACTTAGATTCATCAACCTAAGATCTTTCACACCCAACCCCCCTTCGCCTTTGGTCGACACACTACCGACCACCTGACCCACGGTATTTTCCGGTGTCCCGAGGCCCCACCCCAGAGAAAACCTCTTTGCAACTTAACGACAATCTTCCAGACGGCCACCGGCATTTTAAAAACCGAGATATAAAAAATGGGAATACTACTAAGGATTGAGTTAAGAAGAATAATCCTACCCCCGAAGCTTACATATCAGTTCTGCCACGCCCCCAATTTACTACGCAAGACATCCAACAGTGGCTGCCAAGTGGCCACCCTTCGGGTGGAAGCACCAACCGGAAGGCCCAGATACTTAAATGGCACCGCCCCCAACTTACAATTGAGGAAGTCTGAGGCCAATTCACGGAATGGCTGAGGCACATGAATCCCCATAAGGCTGCTTTTGTGGAAGTTGACTCTCAATCCCGACACTAGCTTGAAGCACCATAGAACGACCTTCAAAGTCTATAAATTACATACACTGGCCTCCCCGATCAACAGAGTGTCATCTGCGTATTGTAAGTGCGATATAACCTCTATTGGAGTATCTTGAGAACATGCTGAAACACGTGTGACAAAAAAAACGGATGTTACAATATAGTTGAATTTTTAAAGTGTAGCGAAGTTTTTAGTAAAAAAATAATTTATGACGAAAAAACGGATAAATGAACTTTCACCACATATCTTTAATATATTTAAGTTTTTTTATATAGACAATAGATTATGCCTAAGAACAGCAATACGTTTCAAATAATTATAGCTCGGATGCAGCAAATCACAAGACACCAGACCAGAGCTCGAATATTTTATAAATCTCAAGCTATAGATAAAAGAGCTTGATGTAATCAGTTTTATACTTTTCAGTGGTCTAGGTACCATGTTACAGGAAGCTCCAATTAGTACCTCTTTCTTCAAGTTACTGGACTTCATCATGGCTTTAACTGCGCTTATGAAATGTGTTAGTCTGAAACAACTGATATACAGTTGCAAACAACCAAAGGGTTCTATCAATACGAGTGTATGACCAACAAAGGTCGGATTACTTGTTAATAAACATTTCCATAGAAAACCAGCAAATTTCAACGACAAAAACTACAATCACGGGTGGCGTGCTCCTTATGTTCCACTCATTTTTATCGCGTCCGCTGGTGACTTAAGCAGCTTCTTTAGCGACTCAACTATGCTAGCAAATGATGGGCGATCCGCAGGATCACTGCCAAAAAAATCAGCAAGCATCAGAAGAATGCTACAAAATATGAGAAGGATGCAGTTAAAAAGGCAAAATAAAACATGAATTATGAGAATGTTTCCTGAAGAGAAAAAGTTTCTCTACATAGAAGGTGGAGTTGGTAAGATCATAGAAGGTTCTCCAGTCTATAGTTAAGATCAGAAAGTAAAAACTATTAAAATCAATATTGAATGAGTCAAACCAATTTGTTCTGTTTTTGGTTTTAATGTTCACTAATATAATAAATAACTAGAGTGAGTACCAAAAATAAATAAATAAATAAATAACTAGAGTAACTGACCCGTGTATAGCACGGGTAATTGACTTTGGCTAATGTGAAAAATAAAATATTAAAATTAACATTCGTTATTGATAAGAAAGAATGAGAAAATAATTTGTCTAAAAATTATTAAGATTTTATATTTAAAATGGAATTCATCCAAACAATCAACTAAATAGAAATACAAAGAGTGCAAACCAGAAATAGGCCCAACCACTATTATGTCAAGATTCGTCCAGAAATTCGAATTGACCAGAAAGACTATTGGAAAGCCACTAGAAATATCAAAATTTATACATATGGGAGCCTATATGGTTGCCAATTTGCGAGGACTAAACATAGGTTTTTCCAGAAGAAAGTTGGACCAAATGGACTATCTCTATTGTAAACATATTGAAAATTGCCTGAAAGTAACACTTACTCAGCCCAACAAGCTTCCATGAGGGAGGTCAATACTGGGGAGATGTTTGGAGGGATTGAAGGTCTCCTGTTCTGGAAAGCGACAGCTCCAACCACCTGAGCATACACATGAAGATTATTTTGCAAAATTCACCCATAAACATTTCAGGTTTCACTTTGTCATGCAGTCGTTTGAAACATGCAAGGTCACATCTATAACTCTCTCAGTTATATTTCCTTTTGAATTAAAAATTTCTTGAAATTGATCCTTATTACAGTATGAACAAACACATTAAGTAAAAAAATCAACTTCAATAATCTGCAATTCAGAACTTAATTACTCAACATGTTTACCTGGGCATGGCTAAGTCCATTCCATGGTTGTTGCAAGGTCACGAGTTCCCATAGGATAACTCCAAAACTGTAAACATCAGACTTCTCATTTGTAGGTTCTCCGCGAAGAAATTCTGGAGCCATCCACTCAGGCTGAAAATAAAATTAAGAGTGTTACATACTTATTGAAGGTGAGGATCCGTGAAGTGCAAGTTCAACCTGCAAAATATTAATCGAATGGCAACTTTTATTAAAAGGAATTTGCCTCTATATCTACACCGACATGCAGAACCTGCTAAGCCATATAATATAAACTATACATATTGGCTTCCATAAAGCACACCCAAAAAAGTACACACATCCCACTGAAAAAGACCGAACCAACATCAAACAATTGACATGTTAGAAGTCCCACGTAGAAGAATGAGATGGCCTGATTAATGGTTATAAGTGAGGGGGCAACCCTCACCCCATGAGCTACATTTTGGGGTTAAGTTAGGCTCAAACCAAATCCTAATATGGATTAGAGTCTATCATAGATCTATTGTCGGGCCACCCGTTATCGGGCCACTCGAGTCACGCTCCAGATGTTCAGTCTTGGGCGGGAGTGTGTTAGAAGTCCCACATGGAAGAATGAGATGGTCTGATTAATGGTTATAAGTGGGGGTAAACCCTCACCCCATGAGCTAGCTTTTGGGTGAGCTTTCTTTTGGGGTTGAGTTAGGCTCAAACCCAAATTCTAATATAACAGTCAAAAAACCTATCTCAGTAGTAATGAATCAGCCTCCGAAATCATACGATTACATCATTTGATTTTATGACCAACTTGAAAGGGGAAGGTTAATAAGTAACAGTACTTTTGTCTATTTTTTTTTTTTTTGAACAACAAATGTTGGTCATTAGTATGTTATGTTAGTTGGGGGAGTTGAACCCATGACCTCCTTATCATTCTAACCCCTATGTCTCTCGCCCAAACCACCAAGCCACCTTATCACTTTTGTCTACTCGAAACATGGTTTTCTCATGTATGGTAACACTGGTAGAATTCTCTTTACTTCAAACTTGGAATTGCTACCCAAATATTTTCTTTTGAAGGAAATGGACCACTTGAACTAACTGAAAGAGAACTAGAACACTGGAACGTGTATATAATCAGAGTGCGAGAGACCTACCGTTCCAGCAACAGATTTTGATGATAAGAAAGTGTTCGCCTTAAATCTGGACAACCCAAAATCACACACCTGAGCATAAAAATTGCAACAAAAAATCATCTACTAGCTAAAAAATTTCAAAGAGAAACTCAATTGCTCAATCAGTTTCATTATACCTTTACATTCCAATTTTTGTCTACTAACAGGTTTGGGGATTTGAGATCCCAGTGCACGATTGGAGGATTCAGACAGTGGAGATAATTGATCCCTTTAGCCTGGAATCAGACAAATGATATATCATCTACACATTAATTTATAAATGTGACAAAATAATAATGTCTGGTACAAACCACATCCAAAGCCATCCGTAATCTTCTCCTTGGATCCTGAATTTCACCAGCTGCTGGCCTATGTATCAGGCGGAATAAACTACCTCTGTCATAGATGCACCAGGAAACGATATCAGTAAGACACTTCTTAATGCAAGAGTTCAATAACACAGTTAACTACGAAAGAAGTTTGATGACTTTACCTAGGCAAATACTCTGTCACTATAGATAGATGGGGACGTTTTGTAACTGCACCCATGAAGAGCACCACATTTGGATGGCGAACACGTTTCATTATTGCAACCTAAAGCAATGAATATTAACATGAATACTAACTTGCTTCATTTTTCCCAAATAGTGAAGGGAATAGAGAAGTGAGTTTCATAACATGATTTCTTAATTTTATCATGCTCAAACTAGGGATGCATAAAAAAAAGACAAATTTTCAATTTGAATCTACAGATTGACAGTACTACACAGAATTCACTACCTTCCAATAAACCATACTTTGTGATTAACTAAATGTCATACTAACATAAACAACTAGCTTATGGAATCCAGTGTTATTATTTTGGCAAAGACAAATTAAACAAACTTTAGTAGGACATAGATATCTTAATAATACTAAACAAGAAAAAAAAATAGTAGATAGTAAATAAAAGAAATAGAAGCATTATTCTACAAAAACAAAAAAAAAACAAAAAAAAAACAAAAATTATCAGAGCTAGACAAGGATTAAATACAAGACACTAGACAGAAGGCAACGGATCATCCTAATGAGGATAGTTGACTATCAGCTAATATGTAATGACATTCCAGGAAAACACCACTTCGTCAAAACAATTCAGATCCTAAAGTAATGCAATAAAATAAATAGGGAGAATAGTTCACTTGTTCAATCAATATTAGGAAGACAAACCTCTCTCAGAAACTCTTTCAACTGATCATCAAGGAAATTTTGAACTGATAAAACCTTGACAGCAACATCCTGCAATTTTAAAGCAACGGATAAATGCACCAAAATGATAAAAAAATTGAAGTAGAAAAATACTAAGCTATATCGAAATAATGAAGGAGATAATTTTTCCATGGTAAAATGTTATTCACGCTTTGTAGAGACATTTTAAGTGCTCATCCAAACTTTAGGGTGGAGTTTATTAGGAGACAAGCAAATATGACAGCGCATATTCTAGCTAGGGAGGCTATTTCTTGGACTTGTCCCCATGTTTTTGATTCAGTACCTATTTGTATTGACAACATTATTGATCTAGAAATACAATGATCCTATTTTTGTTGAAAAAAAAAATAAAATTTGTTATTCACGCAACCAACTACGAGTCTACAATCAGACATAGGAAACTAATGAAGCTGCAAGAAAGCAACATTCAGGAACGTAAATATGCAAAGAATTTCGGAATGAAGAAAAGAACACTTACTGATCCATGCCATTCAGCTCGGTACACCGTCCCAAATGATCCTGCATATAGAAAAGAGCAGCCACATTTAGAGTCACATGTCATTTATGTTCCTTCAAAACTAAGAAATCAGGAGAAACAGAAAATTTACCAGCACCAACACGCTCTTTGATCCGTAAATCATCCCATGATATCTCAAGCCAGTCCATTGCAAGTGATGGTTCAAGATTCACATATTTTGGAAAATTCTCAGCACCCTGGTTTTCAAGTTTATTGTCTACCTGTTCCTGCTTTGACTGCCTACTTTTTACCCCAGAACTTCCCTTTACAATGATCTCATTGTAAGAAATTTCTTGGACTACAACTGAATCTTTACCAAGCATGGGATTTTCACGTAATAATGCTTCAGAGGCTGGATGAAGAGCTTCAGAAACACCTTCAAAGTTAGAAGGAAAAACTAATAAGCCTAAAATTGTAAATTCATTGTCACTTCCTTTCAAGCCAAAAGGAATCAGAGGTGGTTCTGTACCTCCACAAGTTTGATCGACTGAAGCGTAAATGGAGTCGTTATTTTTGAGCAAATCAGTTTTTTTAATTTGTTGATCTTCCTGTATACGACCTGTAAAAGATTGAGTAACAACTAAGACCAACTTTAAAATATGATTGATCCCTGAAAATTAAGATTTATTAAGACAGCACTATAGGAGCAAAGGATGGTTATCAATCTTAAATTCCAGAACCAACCATGCTCCACAAGTTCGGGAAGGAGAAAGCCAAAGCATTTTTAAATGCAAGTACTGTGAAAAATGGGGATTTGGCCCAAGTACGAAAGAAAGATCAAATGTCTTTGTAATAGGCATAGATCTGAAATTTTTCAGGAAATGAAAAATGAAACATGCTGCTCAAATTTGCTTGGTGATGTAAATAGCTCAATTTATACACCCACACGTGATGTTTGTGTGCATCTACATAATTTGCAAAATTAATTGACAAATTTTTATCAAGTATAATTCATACTAACAAACCCACCTGGTAAAACTATATGCCCTACTATATTATATATATAGTGTTTAAGTAATATGCACTTGAATGACCAAAAATGCATCAGCCATCAAGGCTTGCCTTTACAATGAACTTGAAATACCAATAGTTCTAAACAATTGGAAGACCAAATTGCCAATTATATAAGGCACAACATACCTGAATACAGGTGATTGTCAGGAGTAACAGAATTCTGATTAAAACTCAAAGGTTGAGAACATGTTACACCATCCGCATAGGGCGATTGAAATTCTCTCAAATGCGAAATCTGTAATGGGGAAGGTGTGGAAGACACATATGCTCCATTAATTGAGGAATCTGGCCCATGAATATTTCCTGGTTCCCCAACCAGGTCAACAACATACTCCCTGTTAAAAATATAGTGGATAGCAAGGGTGTCAGTTCTTGATAAGCAACAGTAATCTTAAATGTTCTACGATGTCAATAAATTATTATTTGAAAACCAATATCCTAATATGAGCAATCTAAACAGAGAGATGTAATGATTCATACAGCTTACCAATCTATAAACCGGTTGAAGCTTATTAAAGCCCGGAAAACCTATACCATTGATAGGTGAAAAACTAACAATAAAACTTGAGGAAATTAATCGAAGAAGGAATGAAAATGGTCAAAACCACCGAAGAGATGCAAAAATGATTATAAACAATCAAAATTATAAGCACTTCGGCCGAGTCTAGTGTTTGGTTTGACATTGCTAATAAAATTCAAAGGAAAAGAGCAGCAAAAGTAGCCATTGCACTAGTAACCTTGACAACTGCCTGTCATCTTTAATCTTTACAAGGCATGAGGATCTATGATCCGAAGCACAGTACATGCAACCTCGAGCAATGCGACACGGCAAACCTATATAATCTGCTAATCTCTGCATCCACAAAACCAAAGCAACAATGAATAACTAATCTCAGATCTTCTGTAAAATAAAATAAAAAACTAATCTCAGATCGATCTCGCATAGCAATTAATAATGCAACATATTAATCCACCCTCCTCTTAATGCATCCAAATTATCATAACCAAGAAACAAAATCATTTACCTTGAAGAGAATCGCACGATGCCTACAGAGTCCCGAAGACAAACTACCAATGGGAAGCACAACACACTGGTGAAAGTTCCTCAACCGTTTACTAACCAAACTCCATCGCTTATGCAGATCTCCTTGCTCCACAGGGAACGTACCCCTTTTAATACATTCAACACAAAACATATCAATAAATCGATAAACAAATAAATAAAATGTTAATTATTATTCTTTAATGTTAATTATTCTTAATTCTTAATTATCTTATTATCTTACCCCATACATATAGCAACAAGTTTTCCCAGCTTTTCCACCAACACCAATGCATTCTCCGAAGCAGAGTGCAACTCTTGAGCTTTATCTTGAAGTTCCTTAAGCCGAGAGTCCTCGCGTCTATCGATGAGAACCACTTCCAACGAAGTCTCGCTGGGTTCAACCGCTTTAAGCGCCATTAAAGTAGGGATGCTCTTCTCTTCCTCTTCTTCCACGTCATTGCACATCACCCACAAATACGGATTCATCCCCAATATGTTATAAAATCCGTCAGATATCTTGTCAGTGTACGACAAGCAGCCAGTCACCTGAAGGAAAAAAAAAAAAAATACACACAAAACGAATCAAAAACGGTTATCTCAAACGAAACGAGCTTTGCTAGTTATAAACGAGTGTCGTTTCGTTACCCATAAACGACGTGAAACGGATTCAGCGTCCCAGGTTTCTATTCCAGTGTCGAGAATGTGAACTGGCTCGGAGGCAAGGCTTGCTAAGAAAGAGAGCCTCTTCGTAAACGCAAGTTGTAGTTGGAAGCTTTCTTTGTGCTTCTGAGCGTAACCTTCTTCGTTGCGTTTTTCTTCTTCTTCTTCTTGTTTGTGTTGTACTTGTTCGTGTCGTCTTGTTGCCTCCACGGTGGAGACAAGTGACAACGACGTCGTGTCGTCCTTCGTAATGTCGCTGGAGAACGTGGCGGTGCCGGTGCCATCAGAAGCAAACAAACTCCCGGCGAAACTGCTTCCGCTTGACAACCGCGGCAGCGAGACCTGTCGGTCGAAGCTCCGATCGACGGCGGCATCCTTTACCCGCGTCGCCTTCTCCGACGGCTGAAGCAGAAGCTGGCTGTCCTCGTCGTCTTCATGGTTGAGGCGGTTACCGGATCGGTGACCCGATCGGTGACGGTTCCTCTTTTTCTCGAGCAACCAATCGCAGAACTCGGCAATTTGCTTCTGCTCGGTTCGGAACTTGTTGCCGCCGGTGAGGAGTTCCGATACTGCCGAGTTTTTGGCTTCAGAGAAAACGACGTCGTCCTTGGTAGCGGGAACCGAACTTCTAGTTGAAATCGAGCTTTTCGGCGGGTCGCTTTCACCGCGAAAAGTATCTGATAATTTGATAGAGTTGACAAGTTTTTTCTTCTCGTGATCTAATTTCTGCTTTGGAGATTCGTCCAACCGTTTATCTGGAAACTGCCTTGGGAAAAAGTAAGTAGCTCTGTGAGGCATATTATTGAGTTCACTAAATAACCGTGATCTCTAACTGTTTTCTTCTTTTGTTTGCTTTTTTCCTTAACCACCCACCCACACGAACCAACACCTGCAAGCACAGACGATGGTGGTTATGATGCACGTACACACGTGCGAATCACTTTTCTCCGTCTTCGTCGCCGTCGTCTTTCTTTCCTCAACCTAAACTCAAATAATCACTGATCGCTCTCAAGCTAGCACAATCTCCTCCTAGCTCTAGCGGTAACCTCCGTCAACGAGCTTCTGTATATGAAACGCACAGCTTTGGGAAAATTACACTTACTCTTTTTCTAGCCTGTGCGCATGCTCACTCTATGATGAGTTTTCAGAAAGCACGATTGGCGACTCGCGGAGTAACCGAAGAGGAAGCGTAAGAAGTTGGTTGCTTCAGTATTTTAATGTGCGAAAACTAAAAACCCACCGAGTGAGGAATTCGGGTTTGGAGGCGGTGGAGTGTGTGTAAGAGAGAACAAGAGAGAGACAGAGTGTGTGTGTGAAGAGTGGGAGACTGGGTCTGAAAATTGGTGCAAGCAATCTGGTTGGTCGGGTAAAATGTGACTACGCTGTATTTTATGCAGAAGGCCATGCTAGTTGATGGATCGTAGAATATTGCAGTGGGTGGGAAAGCGGAAAAAAAACAATTATGAAGTCCTCATGCTAACGTACACCGGGGGTACAAAACACACCCATCGTCATGAGGCGCCACGTCAAATTAATGGCCAAACAGTTCGTGACACATATACGAGGAGATGCGCATATATATATATATATATATATATATATATATATATATATATATTTTACCAAATAGCATTGCCTTACTTCCGAGGTACCTCTGGACTCATTTTTTTTTTGGGCAATAGGGTGTTTATAGCATTTCAATATTAATAATGTGAGCAATACAAATATAAATAATATCAAAAACTTGAGCATAAGCCGTATATATGGTCGTCTTTACTAATATGTGAGCTGCGATATTGGCTTGTCTTATAGTAAACTCTACCAACGAATTTGTAAAATTAGAACGAAGAATACTACAACACTCGGCTAGAATAACCTCAAACTCAGAAATGTTCGGTGTTGGCTTGTGAAAAGCATCTACTACAATCTTAGAGTTCATTTTAAAGATGATGTTGTTAACCAAGCTCCACCACCCAAGTAAGTGCCTGCTCGAGGCCTAGACATTCACCCTCATGCACAGGAAGACAAGGGGTAAATCTCACAGTCTTGGCTTTCACAAAACGACCTGCATCGTCCTGAATACACATCCCTATCGTCATGAAATGACATTAGATTGCTCGGTAAAAGCTGTATCTATGTCTTTGGACTCATTTATAAAACTACTTACTTTCACACTTATTAAAAATGATAGTTAAATGCATTTAATTTTTTTGATTTCATGTAAAAAAGGAAATACATTTACTAAATTATCTTTAATCTTAATAGTCTTCTCCTCACAACGTTAATGAATTAAATTAAGAGTATTTTTGAAATAATAGCATTAAATATGAATAGATTAGTTGACATTTGCTTATATTTGAGTCGATCAAATTTAGACATTTTTTCTTATAATTGAGTCCGGAGGGAGTAATTATTCTTTACTAAAAAAATAACAAAGTCAATAAGTGTTATTAATATTAAAAATATATTTTTTAATTATATTGTTTTTTACACGATTATTTAAGACTATAAATTAATTTTTAAAATTTAAATAATATCTTATATTAATTTTTATTTGCAAAATAAAAATATTTTAAAATAAAATAAAATTCATAAAACAATAACTGTTTTAATTTAAAAATATAAATATTTCTCATATACACCTCTTGGTGAGGTGACTCGGGAGTACGAAATAACCTTGCAAGTAAATAATTACTATTATTTTATCTATTTTTATTATATACTTGAAATCTATTTCATAATTTTTTTGATAAAATATTTCATAATATTTTAATATTGCATTCATTATATTTAAAAATTATGTTAAATTATGATTAATTGAAATCGAAATTTGCTTGACAACTATTTTTTTATTTACAAAACTCAAATTTAACACTGCTTAGAAAAAAACAATTTTTTATCTGTCCAATCATTAGAGTAAAATAATTCTAATTTCATCACACTTTTAGTTACATATAGAATATAAAAAATGTGAAACTAAAGATTTCATTGACCAATTTTTTTTTACAAATTGACATTTTTTTATAATGATTATAAAATAAACATTTTATTATTTTTATCATATTTAGATATTTTTAAAAAACTATATTTACTAATGAAAGATAAAAAATACTATTTCTAAGAAAATAGCTCCTTTTACTTATTTTCTAGGTGGCAAAATAACAAATCTGAATCACGCCGATCGATGCAATAAGCATATTATTGCGCCGCAAACGATGGTTTTGTGCTACTATATTTTTTTTTTCTTGTTGGTATCGAGTGTTCTAAACGTATTGTTTAAAGATTTCAAACAAAATAATTTATTCATTGAAAATCTAAGAAAATCTCTTTTTAATGTATTAAATATACAATTTCTCATAAAAATTTATTATTTTTTTACACTTTTTAAACAATGCAATGCCTTAGGGCATTCATTAGCATTCGACTATTTTTTAGGTATTTTTTTCTATGGTAAGTTTGTGCTACAATACTATTTCTAAGAAAATAGCTCCTTTTACCTTTTTCTAGGTGGCAAAATAACAAATTTGAATCACGCCGCTCGAGACAATACGATTGTTTTGTGCTATTATATATTTTTTTTTTGCGTTGGTATCGAGTGTTTTAAGCTTATTATTTAAGGATTTCAAACAAGATAATTTATTTATTGAAAATTTAAGAAAATCTCTTTTTAATGTATCAAATACACAACTTCTCATAAAAATTTATTATTTTTTATATTTCTTAAACAATGTAATGTCTAAGGGCATTTTCGGCTATTTTTTTAGGTATTTTTTTATCTCCGGTAGGTTTGTGCTACAATACTTTTTCCTACTGTTATCTTTTTAATTAATATTTTTTATTGGTACACCTGAATTTTTCTTTTATATATGTAGTAACAGCATGTGACGACTCTCATGACTTTTAGGGAGCTACGAACCTACGGCTGTTGATATTGATAGTTGCACCAATGTATCGTGTGTGTATGTGCTGTAAAGGCTACTTCTCTTACTATTTTTGACTCCAAAACTCTATTCATTTTATGCTTTCTGGTGCTTCATCCGCTCGATCTGCGTGAACTTGTCTGTTTATTTCTTAATCTAATCCAAGCTTTCCTATTTTTTTCGCTAAACAATGTGATGCATAGATTTTCTTTCCCGTTTGGTATAGCATTATTGCCGTATCTTTGTGCTGAGTTTGACTGTTAAAATTAGAAAGACTTATCCGAATTTAATTCTGTTTTGTATTGATTAGAATTTTATACATTTTATTGTTTCGGAATACACACACACACAAAGACTACTCAACTGATAAAAAATTGTAAGACTACTCAACTGATAAAAAAAATGTTTTTTTATAAGAAAGTGCTGGAAATTTAGTGTGTAAATCTGGACATACCTACATTTTTTCCCCTTATTTACTTCCTCTTGACTTAATTATAAGCAAAAAATTAACCATATTTGATAGTTCAAAATATAAGTAAATTTTAACTAATTTTATTATATTTAATGTTAACATTCTCAAAATATAAGCAAATTCTAAGTAACTTCATTGTTTAGTGTGAAAGCATCCTTGAGTCTGGCCCATCATGTCCCATTTTCCTGGCTATCTAGGATTAAACCCATCTAAACACTGGCGCACTGGGGAGTCACCTATGATGCAATTTCCAAAGAGTCCACAAAGGTTGTAGAAGTCACAGGTATCTCTAGGCCCCGTTGCATAGAGCCTCCGACATTGATCTTCTTGAATCCATATGTAACGCTGCCGAGTAAAACTGGTTTGGTTCATAAGCATCGTTGAAATTAATGACTTATTCATGAGGTTTTATGGGTAACCAGTGCATATACTCGTGCGGCACGAGACAAAATTATGTTTGTGTGGTAATGCATTGGGTCATAATGACAATAATATCATTGAAGCAGAAAAATAATGACAAATTAAAATTAATGACAATTCATTATAATCTATTTGAAGCACGTATTGAAAATTAATGACAAATTAAAATTAATTATAATTTATTATTTTCATTATCATTGAAGCACGTATTAAAAATAATATCTATTTGTATATTAACTTATATAAATAAGTTGTTAAGTAATAATCTATTTATATATTTTAGTGTGTAAATCTGGGCATCGCATGGAGAAATTAATGCGAGGAATTTTATTTTGTATTAGTGAACTTTAATAATTTTTGAAAAGTAAGAACTTTAATGTCAAGTTATAGTATTGAAAAGTAAATTCATTTATATACTTAATTCATTACATGCATACATCAATTATCATGATTGTTTAAACATAAAGATATAGTATAAAAAAACTTGAGGTAACCCCAATAAAATCTACCAATGAAGTAAAGAAGTCATATTTTAATATGAAACCAATTTATTTATTCAAAATGTTTTTTTTCAAAATTTTGGACATATATGTGTTAAGAAGTGCATATGTATATTGTTAAAAATTTTGGCAAGTGTACCGAATCGTACAAGTAATAAAGTGATAAGTAGAGTATCATCTCCACGATGATTGTGATCGATTAATTAACTTAACAAAGTTCATATTTATTTTGAACGAGAACAAACTCTTGGTATTTGAAATTGAGAATAATTGTGAAAAACAATAACAATAACGAGAACAAACAATTTGTAATTCGATAGAATAAAAACGACTAGGGGTTGAATCCTCTTGTATCCACTATCATGCAATTAGTTCAACATCAACTCAAGCAATTTCATACAATTTGAAGTTCGAATCAACTAAATTAGTTTAAAGACAATATCTTGCCTCATAAACCTTTACTCTAACTAAAACCCCTAATTCCTTAGGTGATTTATAATTAGGTTAAGCATTAAGAATAGTGATTCATAAGAACACGTAATCACAAAGTTATATTTCTATACTCATCATGATTATGACTACCAATCTCAGTTCAAGCTCTTCACCCAATTTTTCAGTCATCATGAAAAACCCCAAATCGATTCAATAGCGGCCAAGTATCGAAAAACATTAAACATGGAGATTGGAAGCTCAATTAAAATGAAATAAACTTGCTTTAATGTAGTAGAACTAACTACATAAGAGTTTCAACAAGATTCATCTAACCCTAGTCTAAAAGAGTTTAGTTACTCATGAAGAACAAGGAACCAAACCAGAAAATTGAAATAAAGATAGAAGACCACTCCATTGATGACTCAAATCTTTGTTCCCAAGCTTGAATCCTCTTTGGAGATGGTAGAAAGTGAAACCGAACCACCCTTGACAAGCCCCACATCGTTTTAGGTCTTTGGAATGGTCAAGAAATCCCCTAGACAAATGTTTAAAGTGCCTATTTATAGTTTAGGTCAAAAAGGGGTGAAAAACAAATCAAAAACCAAGTAAAACAAGAAACAACGCTCAAAATCACGCTCAGCAGGTCTCGCAGCACAGCCGTGGCCACTGTCATGGCCAGGCCGTGCTTCTTTCTGTGCCTCTCGAATAAAACAACATAAGTCGAAGCACGGTCGTGCTTCATGCAGTTTTGGATTTTTCACCTCTGTAAATCCGAATTAGCTCAAGCTGTCTTCATGAAAGTTGAAGCTATGGATCTTAGCTTTCCAATGGCAGCAGTTTCATCTTATTTGGACATCTAAAACTCCAGATATGATTAAAATATCGAACAGGTATCAGGCTAGGATAGCTTCACCTTATCAACTTGTAGCACAAATTATCCCAACTTAAAGATTGATTTAGGTCTCGATTTCTTCATCAAAGTTGTAGATAATTCTTTTATCTTTCCAACAAGACCAAGATCATTTCATTCGGATTAGTGTGGCTCAAGATATAGCTTTTGGAATCTTCTTTGTCAGGAAACAGCGCTTCCAGACGCGCTTCCAAGTCAATCCTTTGGCTATGCCCCCATTCCTGTGCACTTAGAGATGAAAAATCATAGAAAACACTAATACACAAACGTTAGAACGGGATCAAGTAAATACATTAAATCATACAATTTAAGCATAAAGTCACTTTCAATTCTCTTCATTCACCAAGCAAATATCCAATTTAACACTATAAATCTACATGTAATGAAGATTTATCACAACTCCAAACTTAGCTCTTTGCTTGTCCTCAAGCAAACTCAATCAAAAACAAGGGTTGGATTTCAAATAATTCCAATTCATCTAGGTGAACTTTTCATAAAAAATTTGACAATCCATGCACAATCAATTCACCTACTCTTTTGAATTCATGCTTTCCAATCATCACAACTCAAGTAACCAAAATGAATTTCTTTACTCAGACCCACAAATCAATTCCCATTACTCCACTCTAGATAAAGTGTTTCACTCCACTCAAGTGTTTAAGGGATATTTCTTTGGATCTAGGCTTCCATAATTGGAGTTAAGAGATGCCTCTATTAGTAGTTATCCATACCTTGTATCAATTCATAAACTTCCCCCAAATTACCATCAACTTTGTATACAACAAGCCAAATGAGAACTTTTTCTTTGTTTTTCTCATTGATTTCTCTTTTCTGTCTTTTTTTTTTTGAAATCACAATTTGGATCTTTCTATTGTTGTTCTCCTCTGGCCTGTTCATTTTTTTTTCTGAAATGAACTACATACATTGTGTAGCCACCCTAAACTTAAGATTGTTGCTTGCCCTCAAGCAACCCCAAACTTAATTTACAACCAAATAACTATTTTTATAGAACACAATCTCTCAACTCCAATTTAAAGGGACAATTAGTTTTTCTTTTTGTTGGCTTGTATTGAGCTTAATATTCAACAAAAAGGGCTTCAGGCTCAAAAGGGCTAGCAAAGGATAATATCACAAGGGTAGGCAATCAAAGGCTCTAGCTGTTCAAACAAAAATAAAGATCTCAATCATCTGTGTGTGTGTTCACATGCAATGCAAAAGCAATCAAGAACTGAGTCAAGTTCTGAAAAATTCATACAAATGGTGGAGCACTCAAGAATAAATAAAATTCTGTTTAGGCTCAAACACTCACAGATTTTTGCTTTTGTAATGAGAAAAGATTCATGGCCACTGAAGTACTCAAGAGTTATGGTTACAATGAGCTGCTTAAAAAGGTTCATGTCAACAAAAGTTTTAGCTCCTTGATCACACACATCATGCACACAATAAGAGTAACAGTTCACACAAGATGACATGGAACGCCATTGTAACGACCCGTTTCCGGACCGCTACCGAGCTCAATATACCGAGCTCGAGTTACCGAGCTCAACACACCAAGCTCAACAAAACCTATATGAGATGTGTTTTAAAAACAAAACTCTTATGCCTTTTAAAAATGCGATATATATTTTTTTCATATAAAACCAACTCGTGCACATCAGAGTAATTACAGCTTTTCGAAACATGGTGCAACTAAGACACAAGACTTAAATTCAAATAAAACATACATGCATAACATACACATATATATATCACCCGAATAATAATGTATACAAATACAGAGTAGCAAATGTGCAAAGAAAATACACCTAAGGTACGACAACTTCAAAAGAGCCATCATACCACAGGGGTACTTAAGACTCCCACGCAGGGTCAGCTCCAAAAGTAAGACCACCAGTCTACCTGTAGCAACAAAAACAACATCGCCCAAACTGGTCACGACCTCGAACATAAAAGAAATACAAGAAGCAGTCCTCGGAAAAACCAACATCCAATAAATAAACAATCCACGGCGGGTAGAGGTCGTCACTCGGTCCTCGTCGACCTCCTCCTCGGCATCGTCTCTTTGTCGAGTTCCTGCGCCCTCGACATCGCCTGGGTAACCGTCATGGATTGAAGGCACCACGGGAAAGTGGTCAACTTCTCAACAAGTTAAGATAAGCTCGACATAAAAATATAAGCAAACAAAGAAGGTATAACATTCACCGACGTGACTCGACCATCTCACTCTAAACTCGACACAACTCACAATTCCATTTTCTCTCGACTCGACAATTTTCCTGAATGCACACGCCGTACAGTATGTCGGAAAGTCCAGCCAAAGCCTTGGGATCCTCGCTCTCCCTAGGGCGGTCAACTCAGGTCCGTGGCGTGGCGACGTCTAGTCAATCTCCCGTAAACAAGGGACCTAGCACCCTCGATTATCCGGTCACGGCTCAAAAACGTCATACGACTCACCTAGCTCGCTCACTCGATGAACAATTCGCCGCATACGATATTCAAGGAGTTAAACACAAAATATTCAACCGCATGTCAAAATAAAAGAGCAAGCTCGACATGAAGAAACGCAATTCAACATGCAATACACACTTCACGACATATATTCAATCACATATTAAATACATGCAAAACTCAATCATATCACAACATTTCATCTCGACACAAATCAGTAATTCCATACACAATAACATAACCACATAGAATATGAAATGCCCTTACATACTATAACAAATATAAATGTGAAGCGCCCTTACATACTATAACAAATATAAATGTGAAGCGCCCTTACCGAACTCCAAGTTAAATGCTGCTCGACAACGACCTCGACACAGCTGTCTTCAAAGAACTCGACAACGACTTCTCTTTTCGATCTCGACACGGTGTCTTCAACGAACTCGACAACGACTTCGATACGTCACGCTTCTCGATCGACCTCGACACGCGTCACGATCCTCGTTACGGATTCTGCGCTTGGCGTCCTTGGATTCGCTTTCCGCACACCTCGATTCTGAATTCACTCGATCTCGGGAATCGACTTCCTAAAACAAACACAACTCGGATCGATCTATGGTTCTAATACATCTAGCTCTCTCTTCCCAAACTCAACCACAACCCGGAAAATATAAGACTCAAGAATCGAAAGATATTTTTCCTCCAACACAAAGTTAGGGATTTCGATCGTAATTCATGAAAAGTTATCGATGCTTCAACAGATAGATCGACAACAACAATAATCGAAGCAACGAATGAAAATCAAGAAAATCGAAATGAACCAAAAATGGGGTTTCGGGCATTGCCGATTGCGAGAAAAAGCAGAGAAAGAAATTTGTTTTACAAGCCCAATTAATCGGTTAAAAAGATAGGTAATATTGTGAAGAAGAAAACCCATCAATTTGATATGATTTGGAAGCATAAAGCTGATTAAAAATGGAAGAAGATTTAGCGCTAAACAGAGTACAGTATGAAAGAAAATCATTCTTCATACCTCAGCGGTGATGGTCGATCAGACGAGATATGGGTCGAGAAGTTGATGATGAACAAAATTGATGAAGAAATCTTGTGCAGAATCTCGGCTGGAACTCACGGTTTAAATCGATGAAGATTTTTAAGTAAACAACGAAACACAGAGCGAGAAGGAAGGAAGAAGAAAGAAGAAAAGAGAAATGAGTGAAAGCGGTCGTGGTATACTGGTGGCGAGAAAGGGGTAAAACGTAACTCCAGCTATAAGATGCCAATCCCAATAATCATCTACCCGTTAACTCGTTCCTCTCATGATTACCCTCTACTCTGTCGGTCAACGACAAGCCGACAATGTAATAATTACAAACAATATAATAATAACGCCGAGTAACGCTCGAAATAATACGAGGTGTCATCTCGACACGATGTCGACAAGAGTGCTCGTGCAAATGTACAAAGTTCTAACACGAGTTCGTGAACGCGGTCTCCTCGGCTCGACTTGCGTCCTCATCATTTCGATGCACGCGACTTCATCAACTCGACACCCGACCTCCTCATTTCGGCTGACTAGTGTACGTGGTCTCATCAGCTCGACAAAAGATCTCGGCAAACGATCTAGTCACGGGATCTCGACACAAGGTCTTGGTCGAGGTCTCGATACGTCGTCCTAATACGATGTCGATCTCGTCCTCAGGTGTTACAGCCATAGAGTAACAAAGAGCTCAGTCAGCCATAGGATGCATGGAATCAACTTCACACACAAAAGAAAATAAATTCAACATAAAATAAATAGCAAAAGAAAAGAAAGAAAGACAAAACCTGTGCGGTGAGCCGCCTGACTTAACCGCTAACTTGAAATGAGAAAGGTGGGCCGCCAGACGCCACCGTCAATAGGTTGCCTCCCATGAAGTGCTTCTTTAACGTCAGTAGCTTGACGCTTCAACACCCAAGTTAGAGTGGATAATATGACAAGAAGAAGATTTCATCCTTCCGCTTCCTTCTTTTGGGGAGAATTCTCATGTACTTGGCATAAGGAAGTAAGTGTTCCCATGCCCCAACAATTAAACATTTGGGATAATGTTTCCCCCACTCTTTATCTTGAAGCACGTCAGATTCATCTCGCGGAGGACCATTCTCTTCAATGACCAAGGGTTGAGCTGTCACATGAATCTCTCTATGCCTCACCCTTGGGTCCTCTTCTGTGTCACTATTTTTGTTTTTCAATTCTTCTTCTAATGCCAAAATGTAGTTATGTTCACTTTCTATCTCCACTTTCTTTTGCTCAAATTGGGATAATTTCTCTGATAGCCTCTAATATTAAACCTCAAATCTATCAAATGAAGCTTAGTTGGCTCTCATGAATTCAACAATAACACTTTTGAGGTAAGTGTCTCTGTCATTTGATCCTTCAAATTGAGTTTGAGGATGTGACTCTTCTTCTCCCATGATACTTTCCATGCAATAATCCTCTTCTTCTTCCACCATGCCTAAGAGATCCTCATCTTCTGGTGATATGACCAAGAAATCCTCACAAGTGTCATTTCTATGTTTTCCTCCACAAAATCACATCTAAGAGGCTGCATGCTACAGAAGCTCAAAGAATTGTGAGCAACACAAAAACTTTATAAGAAGAGAAAAGAAATTTTAAATTTTTGGCTTTTTTTAATATATATAAACAGAAATTAAAATTGTTCAAAAAAATACTAGTTTGCCTCGTTAAAAATCAATTCAACAATCCCCAGCAACGGCGCCAAAAACTTGTTGAGAATTTCTGCAAGTGTACTGAATCGTACAAATAATAAAGTGATAAGTAGAGTATCGTCTCCACGAGGATTGTGATTGATTAATTAACTTAAAAAAGTTCGTATTTATTTTGAACGAGAAAAAATTCTTGGTATTTGAAATTGAGGATAATTGTGAAAAACAATAACAATAACGAGAACAAACAATTTGTAATTCGATAAAATAAAAACGGCTAGGGGTTGAATCCTCTTGTATCCACTCTCACGCAATTAGTTCAACATCAACTCAAGCAATTTCATACAATTTGAAATTCGAATCAACTAAATTGTTTAAGGACAATCCCTTGCCTCATAAACCCTTTACTCTAACTAAAACCCCTAATTCCTTAGGTGATTTATAATTAGGTTAAGCATTAAGAATAGTGATTCATAAGAGCACGTAATCACAAAGTTATATTCCTATACTCATCATGATTACGACTACCAATCTCAGTTCAAGTTCTTCACCCAATTTTCCAATCATCATGAAAAACCCCAAATCGATTCAATAGCGGCCAAGTATTGAAAAGCAGTAAGATGGAGATTGGAAACTCAATTGAAATGAAATAAACTTGCTTTAATGTGATAGAACTAACTACATAAGAGTTTCAACAAGATTCATCTAACCCTAGTCTAAAAGAGTTTAGTTACTCATGAAGAGTAAGGAACCAAACCTGAAAATTGAAATAAAGATAGAAGACCACTCCATTGATGACTCAAATCCTTGTTCCCAAGCTTGAATCCTCTTTGGAGATGGTGAAAAGTGAAACCGAACCACCCTTGATAAACCCCACGGCATTTTAGGTCTTTGAAATGGTCAAGAAATCCCCCCTTGACAAATGTTTAAAGTGCCTATTTATAGTTTAGGTCAAAAAGGGGTGAAAAACAAGTCAAAAATCAAGTAAAACGAGAAACAACACTCAAAATCACGATCAGCAGGTCCCGCAGCACGACCGTGCTTCTTTCTGTGTCTCGCGAATAAAACAACATAAGTCGAAGCACGGTCGTGCTTCATGCAATTTTGCATTTTTCAACTCTGTAAAGTCCGAATTAGCTCAAGGTGTCTTCATGAAAGTTGAAGCTATGGATCTTAGCTTTCCAATGGCAGCAGTTTCATCTTATTTGGACATCTAAAACTCCAGATATGATTAAAATATCGAACAGGTATCAGGCTAGGATAGCTTCACCTTATCAACTTGTAGCACAAATTATCCAACTTAGAGATTGATTTAGGTCTCGATTTCTTCATCAAAGTTGTAGATATTTCTTCTATCTTTCCAACAAGACCAAGATCATCTCATTCGGATTAGTGTGGCTCAAGATGTAGCTTTTGGAATCTTCTTTGTCAGGAAATAGCGCTTTCAGACGCGCTTCCAAGTCAATCCTTTGGCTATGCTCCGATTCCTGTGCACTTAGAGATGGAAAATTATAGAAAACACTAATGCACAAACGTTAGAACGGGGGTAAAGTGAATACATTAAATCATATAATTTAAGCATAAAATAACTTTCAATTCTCTTCATTCACTAAGCAAATATCCAATTTAACACTATAAATCTACATGTGATGAAGATTTATCATATATAGATAGCAATGAAATGATAAGGAATGACTCATTATTAATAAGATATTATTTTGAAAATACCGATTTTTTAAAAGGATAAAAATATCTAAAAATACATTCTAGTTAATATACCTAAAGTATGATTGCCCGTGCTCCTCACGGTGTCCGATGTATCGCATGGGTATCCAACAATACTTTACATGTTTGTTTTTTGGTAGACAAAACCTTTATTTTTGGTAGACAAAACCTTTACATGTTTTCCAAAAGAACTAAACTCCATAATATTAATACCAAAAAAAATTAAATATAGATTTCATGAAAGAAATGAAAGGTGTTAGTGAAATTCATATTCAAATATATAAATATTAATATAAAAATATTAAATTTAAACTTGAAGGAATCAAAGTGGAGACCAAAATTGAAAAAAAGAAGAAAACAACATTGTATCTTAGCCTAACATCTTAGACTAATTTTTGAAAAGTAAAAACTATAATTTAAAACTTAGAGAATAAAACTGTCAATTTTTGTCTTTAATTGACAAACTTCTTACTTTATATTATTTTGAAACAACTTAATTTAAATAAAATTATTATTATTACACCACCATATATATACATATATTATTTGTATATCGAAAGACAGTAAGTGAATTGCTGGTGTTAAAAATGAAGTAAAATGATGTAGTGTTGATTGATTGGTAAATTTGAAGTATCAGTTGAATTGTATCATTATATTTTTATTAATAATAAAAATTAAAATTAAAATACTAATTTATAATAATAAATAAATGACAAATGAAATATTTTATAAATATAAATGTTTTGTATCAACACGTAAGATGCGTAAGTTATTTAAACTATTAAAATATATTTTTTAAAAGCATCACATAATTATATTACAACAATGATAATTAAATTGAGTGCTAAATATTAATTAAATAAAAATAAAGTAAAATAATTTTAAATATAAAAATTAAAAGTTAATTCAATTAAGGAGAAAAATTAGGTGCAGTTACTTACACCCTGTTTTTACTGTTTTACACACAAAATGTGTCTTCCACATCACCTCTAAATTAGGTAACTGTCATTTGCATTTTCTATAATTGTTATTACTGATATATGAGAGAGAGTGAGAGAGGAAAAAAAGTGAAAAAAAACACCAATGGGATATAAGCAACTGCACCTAAATTTTATCCTTCAATTAAATACTTTACTCAGTGTGTTAAGTGGGTTTTTTTTTACCTACTGTTATACTCCCTCTGAGTTTTTATTATAAGGAACAAAACCTCAATTCACATAGACCAAAAATTTGCATTAACATCTTTTTTTTTTACGAAACAAACTCATTGCATTTCATTCAAAATAAATTCCTCAATACAGGTTGGTACTATGTCAAAAACTTGGTGACTAGCGTAAAATTTTGCCGCCCTCGTAAAATTTGCATTTATATCTGTTATTTTCTAGTTAATACTTCTAAAGAATGAGTTTGTTTCCAAAATTACCTTTTTTTTTGAAATGGCATATAATTAATAAACCATCTCACTTGCATAGAAAATAGTGCATCGTTAATATAAGTCTCACTTTAAATAAGAGTAAAAATAAAAATGAGCAATTAATGCATTAGAAAATTAATGTACGTTTCTTATAATGAGGACCCAAAAAAGGACTCATTTGTTTCTTATAAAAAGGACATGAGGGTGTAATTGTTAATTTTAGATATATATACCAAGTTCAATATTTCATAAGAAAGCAAGAGCTAACAACCAACACAGACATTCAAAATTTTTGGATCCAATCCTAAAAAATCAAAAGCACAACCACGTGAAAAGATTTTTTTTTATTTATAAATTACGTCTCTAAAGACTTTCGAAAAAGTTGAAGCATAATACTCCCTTCGATTCTTATTATAAGAAACAAAACTCTAATTCACACAGACTAAATACTCCCTCCAGTCCTTATTATAAGAAACAATACCCTAATTCACACAGACTAAGTAAATGTATTGAAAATAGTTTTTTTCTAATTAATATTACTCTTAAAAATTTAATTTTTTCCTAAAAGTACCACTTTTAAGAACTAACCCACTTACATAGAAAATAGGTCATCTCATTAATATAAGTTTCGCTATAAATAAGGGTATAAATAGAAGTTAGACATTTAATACATTTGAAAATTGATATTGCATAATGCAAAATTGATATAAAGGTTATTAGTTATATTCTAAATTGATTTTAAAAGACAATTATCGTCCCCGCTTCAACACCTCCCATCATCCCCACCAGCCTTCCAAGTCAAGACACCATTGATGAATCCTTTACAATTACATGATTTAGTATACTTAAAAGTTTCTCCAGCACTATTTGGAAAGCAACTTTCCAAATCATTTATAATTTTCAGGCAAAATTGCGTTATAGGTCCTTTAAGTTATTTTTAAAGTTTCACATTAGTCCTTTAAGTCTTTTGTGTGTCAATTAGGTCCCACAAGTTAGGTTTGGATGATAAAATAAGGCTTTCTTTTACCATTCCTCCATCTCCTCTTCTATGTGTCACTCCTAAGCCTATGTGGCAGCTGTTGTGTCAATAATTATAATAACAAATATTTTATTTAATTAAAAAAAAAGAGTTTCGTTTTGCTCCTTCGTTCTTCACCCCCATCTTCTCCTTCATTCTTCAACCTCCATCTTCATCTTCAACCCCATCTTCAATGCCAACTTCATCTTCAATCCCTCTTCTCCTTCGTTCACCATCAGAAACAGATCATCACCACCACCACTCCCATTTGTTTCAGAAAACAAAAACCCTAATTTGAATTTGGGGGAGCAGTAGGGCGGCGGTGGTGCGGCCGGAATCGCGCCTGGTAGGCTGCGATGATGATAGATCCGCGAGGACAAATAGGAGAATACAATGAAGAGAGGAAGGCCATGGGTGGAGGAGGGAGAAGAAGCAGCACAGAAATGATAGGGTTTAATTGTTTCTCTGTTTTTGTGTTTGTTGGTTTCTTTTTCTTCTGGTTGTTGTTGCTCGGTGCTTGCTGTCATTGTAAAGGGGAATATATTATTACTCTGCTGTTTGGGACCAAGGAATGGGAATCATCTATCTTCTTTGGCCCTCAATTTTCCTTTTCTGTCGTTTTCTCGGTTGCTTCCTTGTATCTCTGCACCACAAACCCATGGCTCTGCTCTGTGATGAGAGTGGTGAAATGAGGGCGATGAGGAGTGAGGAGGAAGGAAGGGAATTCGCTGAGAGAGAGAGGGGGGAGAGAGAGAGATCTGGAGGTTGAAGATGATGATTTTTTTCTTTATTATAATTATTGACACATCAGCTACCACATAGGCTTAGGAGTGACACATAGGAGAGGAGATGGAGGAATGGTAAAAAAAGCTTTATTTTGTTATCCAAACCTGACTTATAAGACCTAATTGACACACAAAAAAAACTTAAAGGACTAATGTGAAACTTTAAAATAACTTAAAGGACCTAGAAAGCAATTTTGCCTAATTTTCAACTTGTGAACCAATAATTCTTATATTTCGAATCCTGGATCCACAGTTTGCGTAAATCAACATGAGTACATTATACAATCAGTTATAGAAACATTAAACAGTTTTCGAAACCAAAACAACATCCTTTCAACAAAATCTGACTAAGATCAAATAAAGGGAAGTATGTATGTAGAAAAATATACTTGGACCAACTTTTAAACATATGCCTTTGTGAGAGCAAATTGTTAGAAAATTGGGAACAAATAGCAACTCTTGCATCCTCCTATCCCATGGATATGATACAAACCCATCCTAGAAGCTGCAAATTGCATTAAGTTGATGGACAATCATTGCCCCATTCTTTCAACTTCCCATATCTTAAGATTGTACCACCCATAGTGTAACACCCCGCCTAATTTAATTATTTGACTTTATTAATTTAGGCCTTAATATGTTTTGAATTAATAGTTGAGTAATTATATTGGGGGAACAATTATAATATTGGGGGTGTAATTAGTAAGGTATAGTGTAAATGAGAGATTGAAGGAGGGGTAACTTGGTCAAGCCACTTTTCCCTTCTCTCTTTTCCCTCACCTCTCGACCCTCAGCCTCTCATTCTCACTCTCCCTCTTGATTTTCTGAGAAAGAAGAGGAAGAAGATGGGGCCTAGGGTTTGCGATTTTGGGGAAGGAGAAGAGAAGAGTTGGTGACTTCTTCATCTCTTCCATGTTTCTTAGCATTTGGAGCTGAAGATTTGGTATTTGAGTGAATCTTTGGAGCTGCCCTAGACCATTGGGTGTGGAGCTCGAACTTGAAGAAGGAGAGGAGGAGAAGGTCTCAAGCTTTCAAGCTTCCTAGCTCATCTTCTTGAGCTCATTGTGAGTTCTCCTCACTTAGAGTTTGGGCAACCAATAAGACCCAACACTTAGGGTTTCTTTTCCTTCCCTTTTTGCATGTTAGTTCTGATTTCAAGCATGATTAGTGGGTGCATGATTGATTTGGAAGCATGAAAATGTGGATTTGAAATGTATGTTTGAGTGTGGGTTGCACAAAAATGAGTTTTGTAATATTTTACTTGAACGCATGTTGAAATGATTGTGATAGATCAATTTGTTTCTTGTTTGAGTGCCATTCGGTTGATTGTGATGTTGATTGGAATTAATGACTTGAGTTTTGGAAGAGGTTTGGGTTGAAAAATCTGAGTTTTGATGTTTGAAACCCTGCTAAATTCGCTAAGCCGCAGAATCGCGCTGAGCGACCTTTAGCGCTGCTGTTAGGGGGTCAGTTCTGCCCCAGTTTCGCTCAAGCGAAATAGCTGAGCTAAGCGAGAATCTCGCTAAGCGACATTCTTGCGCTAAGCGAATTTTGGGCAGTTTTCTCCAAATTCTCGAAATTCCTTTCTTCTTTTAAATTCAATCCTATGTATTGTTATAGCCTTACGGGAGGTTGTTTACATGATTGAGCTATTAAAATGCTTGTAGGAATGATTAAGAGTTTGATATGATTGAACTTAATGATGTTTTATGATTCATTAAGTATTGTTTATTGAAGAATTCCATGGAAAGTCACTGCTGTACTTTCTTGGATTCACTGTGTATCGTTATTGAAGAATTCCATGGAAAGTTACTGCTATACTTTCTTAGATTCACTGTGTATCGTTATTGAAGAATTGCAGTGAGGGTCAATTATATACTCTTTAGGATTCATTGTGCATTTGTGAATGCTTATTGGACTGTGGTAACATTATGAATTTTCTTGACTATGAAATTGTCATGTTGTATTGGGAACCGAGTTGGTAAGGGGTTCGTGGAGGACTCACTGAGATTTTTATCTCATTCCTTTCTAATTGTTTTTCAGATAAGCAGGATCCGAAAGGTGATCAAGCAAGTTGAAAGTTTGAATCTTTTATTTTAGTGTCATATTTTGGAATGTAACAACTCATCTATCTTTTGGATATTTGGAGCTTTGTCATTGTATTTTGAATTCCAAATACTTAACTTTAGGAAGTTGTAATCTAACTCTTAGATCATTGACTATGTTTGGAGTTTGGACTTGTAATGCTTATTATCAAGTTTAAAATTTTTGGTAACTCCGATGCTATTTTGTTGATTGTTGTAATTTCAAGTAAAATTGAATTATGAGCGTTATATTATGGTATCAGAGCAGTTTAGTCCATTAGGGACTGTGGTCTAGTATTGTGAATTTTCTTTTGCCTGAGAATTCTCTCTATATTCTTGTACTTAGTATGGAATATTAAGTCTGATCAACTTAATACTTTATACCGTGTATGCAGAATATGGCAGATGAACATAGAAGTCATAGGAGAAGACACCACCAACGAGATGCGAAGGAGGCTCGTTGGACGGATATGATGCAAATGCTGAGGGATCAGAATAACCTTCTGAGGCCCAAAATGAAGCTACCAACAACATGATGCAGCAATTTCTCCAGCAGCAACAACATGGTCTGCAACCACCTCCACCCGTGTAACCAGCTATACAACCAGCAGACCCACACTCAGCTTTCCTCAGGTTTCATAAGCTTAATCCTCCAAGCTTCCCTAGAAGTGAGGATGCTATGGAGGCTCAGCATTGGCTAGAAGCTATGGAACAAATTTTCAAAGTGGTACCGTGTACGGAGGAACAAAAGGTAACCTTCATTACACACTATCTTACTGAAGAAGCTGCTCATTGGTGGGAGGGGGCACGAGCATATTTGGAGGAAGAAGACGAGCAGATTGAATGGGAAGATTTTAAGGATACCTTTCTGGAGAAATATTTTCCCCAAACGGTCAAGGACCAGAAGGAACGAGAATTTACTCACTTTAAGCAAGGGGATATGACTATTGCAGAATATGTCAAGAAGTTTGAGGAGTTGGCGAGGTTTTCTTCTCATGTCGGATATGCACTGGATGAGAAATGGAAAATAAATCAGTTTATGTGGGGACTTAGAGCTGACATTCAGAATAACTTAGCCCAAACTGAATTCTACACTTTTGCTTCATTGATTAGCAAAAGCTTCACGGCTGAAAAGAGTTTGAGGAAAATGTATGATGAACGCCAATTCCTATGGCAAAAGACGAGGGATGAAGGTAGGTCATCTTAACCCTCCAAAGGCAAAGGAAGCAAGGATAAAGGAAAACAGGTTCAACAATCTGAGGCTCCCAAGTCGAAGGAGTGCTCCAAATGTGGCAAGATCCATAGGGGGAGTGCAATTCTGGAAAACCTTTAGTGGCAAAAAGGCGAAGGATGTGGAAAATCTGATGAAAGGTACATGTCTGCTTCATGATCACTCTTTAGTGGTATTGTATGACTCTGGTGCAACTCATTCGTTCATTTCCTATAAGTGTGCACAAAGGCTGGAGTTATGCTTTTCGTCTTTACCTATTCCTTTGAGTGTTTAAACACCAGCTGAAGGTAATATTTCTACTTCCCTGATATGCGAGAATTGTCCTTTCATTATTCAAGGAAGGACGTTTATGGTTAATCTAGTTTGTCTGCCCTTAAAAGGAATGGACACCATCTTGGGTATGGATTGGCTATCGGCCAACCAAGTTATTTTGAATTGTTTTACGTAAACTATAGAATTTCTTTCAGTTCAGTCTTTTCCTACTCAAAGGTGTCTGAATGAAATGGCTAGTGTCTTCCAAATACACCATTGCTTATTTTAGGGACACTCAGGTTATATTTTGTTACTCTATTCAATTTCAGATGTTGATCTAAAGACCGTCCCTATAGTGAATGAATTTTTAGATGTTTTTTCGGATGAGGTTACTTCTTTACCACCCGAAAGAGAGGTTAAGTTTTCAATAGAGTTAGTTCCAGGAGCGAGTCCAATTTCTATAGCTCCGTATAGGATGTCACCGTTAGAACTGCAAGAACTTAAAGTCCAGTTGGATGATTTGATTTCTAGACGGTTCATTAGGCCTAGTGCTTCTCCTTGGGGAGCACCTGTTCTTCTAGTCAAGAAGAAAGATGGTAGGATGCGTTTGTGCATAGATTATAAGCAACTGAATAAGGTTACAATCAAGAATAAATATCTGCTTCCTAGGATTAATGACCTGTTAGACTAACTTAGGGGAGCTTCGGTATTCTCTAAGATTGATCTTAGGTCTGGATATCACCAAATCAGAGTCAAGGCTGAGGATATACCGAAAATTGCATTTAGGACTCGGTATGGCCATTACGTGTATGTTGTGATGCCTTTTAGTTTAACAAACGCTCCGGCAATATTCATGGATTATATGAATAGAATTTTTCTGGATCCCCAAGAGCAAGTGGAACACCTTAGAATTGTGTTAGTCATTCTTAGGGAGAAGAGATTGTTTGCGAAACCAGAGAAGTGTGAGATCTGGCTTCAGGAAGTTAAGTTTTTGGGTCATGTCATTTCTCAGGCGGGAGTGGCAGTTGATCCTAGTAAGGTAGAGGTCGTTCTTGAATGGGAGTGACCCACTACTATTATCAAAGTTAGGAGTTTCTTAGGACTAGCTGGGTACTATCGAAGGTTTATCCATGGATTCTCTCAGTTGGTTCTTCCATTGACTCGGTTGACCCGTAAAGGACAACAATTTGTGTGGGATAAGAGCTGTGAAGACAGTTTCTTAGAGCTCAAACTCCGGTTGACTAGTACGTCGGTTTTGATTATCCCTGGCCTGACTTTAGGTTTCGAAGTTTTTAGTGATGCTTCTAAGAGAGGATTGAGTTGTGTTTTGATGCAGAATAGGCAAGTAGTTGCTTATGCATGTAGACAGTTGAAGCCCCACGAGGAAAACTATCCAACTCACGATCTTGAGCCTGCAGCTATAGTCTTTGCCTTAAAAATCTGGCGGCATTAGTTATATGGTGCCCGATTTGAAGTATTCAGCGATCATAAAAGTTTAAAATATCTGTTTGATCAAAGGGAGCTGAATATGAGGCAAATGAGGTAGGTAGAGTTCCTCAAGGACTATCATTTTGATATGAAATATCATCCTGGTAAGGCAAATGTGGTTGCCGACGCCCTGAGCCGGAAATCTCTTCATGTCTCTTCCATGATGGTTAAGGAAATGGCCTTATTGGAATCCTTTAGGGATCTAAACTTAGGGATATTCACAACTGAGGATAGTCTGATTATAGGTCATCTAGAAATCACTTACGGTTTTAGAGACTAAATTAGGGATGCTCAAACTCTTGATGAGATATTGCAAGCTAGGAGACATCATTCTGGATTCTCCGAAGCTGATGATGGTATGATTCTTTTTAAACAAAGAAATTGTATTCCAAAGGATGTGGCACTTAAGAGTCAAATTTTTGAGGAAGCCCATAAGAGTGGGTTCTCGGTACACCTGGTTCTACCAAGATATATCATGACCTTAGACAAAGGTATTGGTGGCCAGGAATGAAGAATGATGTAGGTGAGTTTGTGGCACAATGTTTAGTCTGTCAGAAAACTAAGATAGAACACCAAAGACCCTCCGATCTACTTCAACCATTAGAAATTCTGGAATGGAAATGGGAGGGCATATCCATGGACTTTGTGGCGGGTTTGCCCCACACACGGTCCGGGTATGACACCATTTGGGTCATTGTTGACAGGCTAACCAAATCAGCTCATTTCCTCCTGATTAAGTCCACTTACAACACAGCGAGGTTAGCGAAGGTTTATATTAGGGAAATTGTTAAACTTCACGGAGTACCTACTAGCATAGTCTCTGATAGAGACCCTAAGTTCGCCTCCCGATTCTGGAAGCATTTTCAGCAAGCCTCAAACACGAGGTTAAGTCTTAGCACCACTTATCATCCACAGACGGATGGTCAGACGGAGCGTACTATCCAAACCCTAGAGGATATGCTCAGAGCATGTGTGTTAGATGATGGAGGGAGTTGGGATGAGCATTTAGCTCTCATTGAATTCACTTACAATAACAACTATCATTCTAGCATAGGCATGGCGCCGTACGAGGCACTTTATGGCCGCAAGTGCAGAACTTCTCTGTGTTGGTTTGAGGTAGGTCAGAACAGATTGTTAGGACCAGACCTAATCCAGGAAACCACAGATCAAATCCAAAAGATTAGGGACAGGTTGAAAATTGCTCAAATTCGGCAGAAGAGTTATGCCGATGAGAGAAGGAAACCTCTTGAATTTGAGAAGGAGGAACATGTATTCCTAAGGGTCACTCCTACGATAGGCATTGGTAAGGCACTCCGAGCCAAAATGCTGTGTCCTCGTTATATCGGTCCCTTTGAAATTCTTCAAAGAGTCGGTCCTGTTGGGTATCAAATCGCTCTACTCCTATCCCTATCAAGTCTGCACAATGTATTCCATGTGTCTCAGCTTAAAAGGTACATCCCTGATCCTTGTCAACCCTTGGATCATGAGACAACACAACTGAGATCAAATTTGACATACCGGCCTATGCCGGTACAAATTGTGGACCGTAACTTCAACAGGTTAAGGAATTAGGATATTCCCTTAGTCAAGATCATTTGGGAGGGGTCTACTCCTGAGGAGGCTACCTGGGAGACCGAGGAGGAAATGCGAACACACTACTCGTATCTATTCCAAAAGGTATGTACCTTGATTCATTTTTTAGGACAAAAATTTTAAAAAGGTGGGCAGTAGTGTAACACCCCGCCTAATTTAATTATTTGACTTTATTAATTTAGGCATTAATATGTTTTGAATTAATAGTTGAGTAATTATATTGGGGGAACAATTATAATATTGGGGGTGTAATTAGCAAGGTATAGTGTAAATAAGAGATTGAAGGAGGGGTAACTTGGTCAAGCCACTTTTCCCTCACCTCTCGAACCTCAACCTCTCATTCTCATTCTCTCTCTCGATTTTCTGAGAAAGAAGAAAAGAAGAGGAAGAAGATGGGGCCTAGGGTTTGCGATTTTGGGGAAGGAGAAGAGAAAAGTTGGTGACTTCTTCATCTCTTCCTTGTTTCTTAGCATTTGGAGCTGAAGATTTGGTATTTAAGTGAAGCTTTGGAGCTGACCTAGACCATTGGGTGTGGAGCTCGAACTTGAAGAAGGAGATGAGGATAAGGTCTCAAGCTTTCAAGCTTCCTAGCTCATCTTCTTGAGCTCATTGTGAGTTTTCCTCACTTAGAGTTTGGGCAACCAATAAGACCCAACACTTAGGGTTTCTTTTCCTTCCCTTTTTGCATGTCAGTTCTGATTTCAAGCATGATTAGTGGGTGCATGATTGATTTGGAAGCATGAAAATGCGGATTTAAAATGTATGTTTGAGTGTGGGTTGCACAAAAATGAGTTTTGTAATATTTGACTTGAATGCATGTTGAAATGATTGTGATAGATCAATTTGTTTCTTGTTTGAGTGCCATTCGGTTGATTGTGATGTTGATTGGAATCAATGACTTGAGTTTTAGAAGAGGTTTGGGTTGAAAAATCTAAGTTTTGATGTTTGAAACCCTGCTAAATTCGCTAAGCCAGAATCGCTGGCGACCTTTAATTCTTTGTTAGGGTCGATTACGCTGATTTCGTTCAAGCGAAATAGCTGAGCTAAGCGAGAATCTCACTAAGCGACATTCTTGTGCTAAGTGAATTTTGAGCAGTTTTCTCCAAATTCTCGAAATATCTTTCTTCTTTTAAATTCAATCCTATATATTGTTATAGCCTTATGGGAAGTTGTTTACATGATTGAGCTATTAAAATGCTTGTAGGAATGGTTACGAGTTGATATGATTGAACTTAATGATGTTTTATAATTCATTAAGTATTGTTTATTGAAGAATTCCATGGAAAGTCACTGCTATAATTTCTTGGATTCACTGTGTATCGTTATTGAAGAATTCCATGGAAAGTCACTGCTATACTTTCTTAGATTCACTGTGTATTGTTATTGAAGAATTCCATTGAGGGTCAATTATATACTCTCTTGGATTCATTGTGCATTTGTGAATGCTTATTGGACTGTGGTAACATTATGAAAATCGTAACTGATTTTGGCGTCAATTATATACTCTCTCTTTGTGAATGATTAAAAATCTGTCACAAATCGATTTGCGACGGAATTTTGTGACGGAGCTAAAATCGTAACTGATTTTGGCGTCGCAAAAAAAATTAGCGAGGGAAAGATAAATCCGTCGCAATTTGCGACCGAATTTATTCCTCACAAATATATATTTTTCGTCACTAAAAAGCTGGGACGAATCAGAACAAAAAATATATTTCCGTCACTAATAGTGAGGGATATATTCCGTCACTAACAGTGAGGGGTGTTTTCTGTCACAATTTGTGACGGATTTTAAATTTCGTCGCTATTTATGAGGGATTATTTCCGTCGCTATTTGTGAGGGAAACGATTTTCGGTCGCTATTTGTGAATGATTATTTATTTGTGAGGGATATATTCCCTAGCTATTAGTGAGTGATTGTAAAAAAATAAACTTTGTCTCATAATTTGTGAGGGACAAATCCTTCTCTAATTAGAGATGAATTGCTATTTTATTCTTTTTTTTGGAACAAAATTACCATTTTATTCTTTTTTTTTTGGAACAAAATTACAATTTTATTCTTTTTCTAATTAATTTATTTTTCAAATAAACTTGTAGACAACAACTCGTGCGCTGCATGGGGCAACATCAAACTATATTTAAGCAAGTTCCAAGTAACATTAATGTGAGCCCAGCAAATCATATTTAAGTAAGTTCCAAGTAACATTATGTTCAATCTGCAAAATATTTACATATGTTGATATATCTTAAATCTTAAGCAATATTACTGTATTCCATAGTCAAAATTTAGTCTTTGATGATTATAAAATATTTGTTAAAAACAATTTGAGGGCACCTTGCATATAGCTTTGGATGATATGCAGATGCAAACACAGTTAAACTAGGTGACATTGATATGCACAATGTAGTTGGATTATTTGCATCATAATAAATTACAAAAAGTAAAGATAAAATAAAAATGCAATTTGATTCATATGCAGACACTATACAAAGGCCGAGTAAGATTTATATGTAAGCACTATTAAAAGGGCAATTAAGGAAAAAAAATATAAAGGCCATTGATCCCAAATTGATAAAGGCTTATTACGTTGGTCTTCAAAAAGTCCATGATTGGATTTGGGTATGGTTCAAGGCACCAAGCATCTGCATACACACACATCGGATCCTTTATTTGCCCTAATCCAAGCCTTTGGGTCAACAACTTTGAAATCATCTTCATCTCTGACGCCTTTTGTATCAACAGCTTTGAATCATCTTCATCTCTGTACAACAAATTTGGTATGATCACTTAACAAATTTGGTGTAACTACTGTTATAAAATTTAGTTTCCAACTGAACAACATATCATCAGTTAGTTAATCAATGCTTTTTGAACACAACTATTTGATATACATAGCAACTTATATTTCCTTATTGGTAAGAGTTAAACCTTATCATCTCCATCACGTTTCTGACAACTCAAGCTCCACTTCAGCAAAGAATGCCTCCAAAACGAAAGCAACAATCTGAAATATAGGAAAGACAGTATCATTTATAACTTGTGTACAATGACAGGGCAATTGTTTACTACATAAATAAATATAGAACTTGTAATTTACTTTAACTGGAAAGTAAATTATAACAAAAAAGTAGTGATTCTAACAATAATAACAAAAAGAAATTAACAGTGTCTATGCTTGTCACCCATAAGGAAAAAAGATTATTCTAGCTTTATCACTTGGCTAGAATATTGTCTGCCTCTATTTAGTTGAAGAAGCAGAATGAATTTCCATAGAACTCACCATGGGAATCAATTGATCCTCTTTCTATTGTCCTTCCATTTCACTCTCTCAAGGTCAAAACTTTCCAGATAAATGTATTATGCTAGAAAATAATAACATTCAAAATTCCTAGTTAGTCTTCGAAAGATACCACAATAATATGATGTTACCCTAGAAGTAAGATAAGACCATCCTCTGCAGCATAGTCTCAGAACTAATGTTTAGACATAGTGATACACCACAAGACCTGGGCATCATTATGAGCTTAATTTGACCATAAAAGGAAAGAAATCTCCCTGCTTTTTCTATTACATGCAAACACAAATGAAGGAAAGAAAAAAAATATAAGAGGATGAACAACAAACCACACAAAAACAAAATGAAAAATAACATCAGATTTAGAGAAGTGGGAGAGGATAGAGTAAGAGAGAACCTGCACTAGCAAACATACTGAAATATTCAGAACCTGCACCTTCAAATAAGATTGTGAAATCAGAATCTGCACTTTGAAACACAAATTGACATCAAAGATTGCTCTTCGAACCAAAAACACAGACTAAAAAAACTGAAGGATTCACAGTATATTGTAAGAGTTTTTTTTGGAGGCGGGGAACCCAATTTGCAACAAATAATATTCCTTACAAAAGTCTTATTAACTAAAAGTTTAACACAGTTAGGCAATTATGAACTGCAATAATCGTTCGCTATTGCTCACAAATACCTCTCATTAAGTTTCTGGCACATAAATGTGGACAAAAACATATTCAGCAAACAAAAAAAAATACAATCCAACAGCTCATCTCTAGTATTCTGCATTCTATCAATCATTTTCTCACATTTAGCCTCTTTTGGAGCAATTACCTTAATGTCAGTTCAAGAAATCTATCATCAAACCAACTCATTTGGCTCATTAGCGAAGCATAAGCGAATCGAATCAGAGCACAGTCTCACATAAGCGAAAAACCGAAGAAGAGAAGCAAGGAACCAGCAAAGATGCAAAGCTATAAGGGTTTCGTTAAAAGCGAAGAAGAAAGAATGTATAACAATACTTTGATAGAATCCATGTAAAAATTGTTTTGAGAGTAATTGCAATTTGCATATGAGTATATCAATCAACCCACTTATCAAACAACAATAATTCCATTCAAATCTAACACTGTCAAATGCCAAACAACAATAATATCATTCAGTGATAGATCCAAAGAGACATATGACATAAATCAATTACCATTTAGATTCAAGATTGTCGTAAGCCTCTTTCACCTTCTCGATTTTCAGAGCTGCAATCACCAAAACCAAGAGAATTAACGAAAAATTCATTTCACAAAAAAAATAACAGAAGAAGCGAAGCAGCACAACGAAGAACAGAAGCAGCAAAAAAAAAGCAGCAACAAAGAAGCAAAGCATCGAAGCAGCACAACAAAGAAGCAAAGCTATAAGGCTCGCTAATTCCTGATTTACGGTCGCCGGTCGGAGCAGAGAGAGGAGACAAGTGGTCCGGTGGAGACGAGGCTCAGGTGGAGACGAGGTTTCAGGTGTTGTGATTTCACGCGATGGTGTGATTTTAACAGAGAAATCGCAGATCTGAGAGACTGAGAGGAAGTAAAAAAGCAATGACAGACTCAACGAACAACGACGGTGGAACAGGTGGTGGCATCGCAGTTTCTCCTCTCCGGCGTCAGCTTTCGCGAACACAGGGCTACCAAAAGCAAACAGGGTTGGAAACTTTTGAGTGTGGGTCAGCGAACAGAGGGGCGTCAGCTTCAACGTAACCATGATGGTGATGAGGGAGCGCGAGCAAGGAGGGAGATTGAGTGAGAGATGACGACGGTGACGAGAAGCGCGAGTCGTTTTTCAGATCCCGTCGTATTTTAATTATAAAAAATGACAAAAAAATAAAAATAATACGATTAGAGAAGGATTGCTAAATCCGTCACTAATTGTCACGGGTTTAGTGACGGAATTTTAAGAGAATGATTTGTTTCCTCCCTAAATAGTCAATTTGTGACGAATTTAGTGACGAAAAAATTAGAGACGGATTTTTTTCGTCACTAAATCCGTCACAAACGTGATCCAAATTAAGTTTTCCTGATCCATCACTATTAGCGACGGATAAGGATCCTTCTCTAAAATCCCTCTCTAAAATTGATTTTTCTAGTAGTGTTCAAATCCTACCAAACTATCTAGGTTGGTGAGTGTTGGTGAGGTGGCTCTGAGAACTAGAAGTGGGATTCTAAAGAAAAGACAGTTTGCAGAGGCTGTATGAAAGAAAATTACTAAATGTAATTAACCAGGGAGTGGTTAAGCAAATTGTAACTATTTGGGAAATAATGAAAATTCTCACAGGAAGTGAGGAGTGGATGTTGCTTATGAATTTTAGGCGAACCACTATAAATTCTTTTTGTCTCTTTCATTTTGAGTTTAAGCATATTGCATTATCATTTATAACTGTTGAAAATGACTTTGTTCTCAAATTGAGGAGGTTTGATCATTGAACCTACTCAGCTCAGTTTTTAAAGATCAAAATCAGAATCTTGCCTTTTGAATCAGTGTTATTCATTCTGATAATACTTCCTCACTTCTCATAAACACTCAAGCATATAAATCTTATTGTTCTAAGTTATCAGAGAAACTATTTTGCAATGCATTGATCATTAGATTAAAGGATACTCTAGAGTAAGTTATTTTACCCTGAACTTATATAACCTACTCATATCCAAGTTTCACTTGAGAAAAAGTTTGTTTAAACAAATTTGCAGGAAATTTAAAAGAGTTACAATTCAACACCCGTTCTCGTAACTTGTATTCACTTCAATCATCATGTGATGAATTATCCCAATCCTTCCATGCAGATACACGTCTTTCACACCCAATCTTTATGTCCCAACCAAAAAACTTCATGATATATTTTTGTCCGATTGAAACCAACCTTTGAATTTCAGAACTAAATGCTTGTGTTTTGCCATTTGGAATTGTTACCTTGTACGCAATTCCATAACTTCTAGTGCCAATCCCATTCGATGATGTAAAATTTTGAATAATGTCATCAATATAGAATGCAAACTTGTGATGCAAAGTCATCACCCAACTGCTAATCCCCTTGAGTGCTAATAAAGGTGCAATAACAAGGATATTTGAACACCATTGTATAAAGGAATTAAAAACCATGACTAGTACTTTTGCTAAAGACGAGCTTATGGCAAACTCATTCCAAGAAGCAACACTAACCACACTTGGAAGAGTAAATTGGGTTTTGGGTGAATACATATATGTCGCAACAAGTAAAATATCTTAACTGCTGCCTTATTATGCCCTGGTTGATTTTTTAACACATTCCTCAAAAGAGCATCGTATCAGCAAGGTCCATTGTGCCATGTTCCGCATATAATTGACTAGTGCAGATCCATCAAACATATTAAAGAAGAAAGCAATCTAAATTGCGTCTATTTGAAGCTGTTTCCCATTCCAGCAATTTCCCCTAGACACAAAGCCTTGAATTAATAGAGTCCAAGAGAGAATATCTTGCTCAGTCGTTTCAGCAAGCACCTGGCATGCATAAGTGGGAAATCCATATTTTGCAAAAAGAAATAAAAAAAATAAAAATAAAAATAAAAATAAAAATAGAGAAACCCAAAAGTGTGAATCTGGGTCAACCACACTTTTCAAATGGTGCCCATGAATGGCTATTCCCTCATTCAAAGCCTTTCTCAAGGAACAATCACCCAACAAGTGTTAATTGGGATTTTTAGTTTGACGAGCATTTGTCTACTAAATCCAAAAGAAAACAAATGATTTTTCAAACGATTGTAAATTCTACAAGTTAGGCGATAATCTCGTCAAATAACGGGTTTTATGACAAAATCAGTATTTCGTCAAGAAATCGACTCAATCAAATGAGATTAAGGATTTTGCCAAAATCACTGTATTTCTAACGTTAAGATTTAACTTGCCATTTCTACTAAGGATTCTCGTCAAGTTGATGGTTGCACATAGAGTGAAGAAAAAACGGTTTTAATAAAAGTTTGAGAAATGAAAGTGTGATGGAGTTCGAAATTGACAGTAACACGAAAGTGATTTTTAAAGGATTTTTTTTGATTATTTGAAAGACTGAAATTAAATGAAAAGCAAGTAAAGTTTACCAGAAAGTAGATTGCAATGAAATGTAAATGAATGTTAAAGGTAGGTGCAGAAAAGATAAAGTTTGTAGAAACTTAAATGCAGGAAAGTAAACAAACTGGAAAGTAAAGTGCAGGAATGTAAAGAACGTGAATATAAAATGCAGAAAAGTAAAATAGACGAAGAATGTAAATGACATGAATGTAAAATTGCATTGAATTAAAAAGGGGTGAAGGGGTACTTGATGTCAGACCGCGAATCTGCGATGTGTGAGATGTAGGGAAATCGATCAAGTATCCAACCCATTTTACATCGTCCGACCTAGTATTTATAGAGAACTTAGAAAATAACGGACTACCTATCTGCTTGATACGTATCCCGCAGTTAAATTTGTGTGTCTCGCAGTTACATTATCTTAAACCTATTCGACGTAATCCACTTGGACAAATCTAACTATGCTAAGTAACTCAAACATTGAGCCAATCTTGATAAGTCTTCGTTGGCTTCGACAATGCTCTCGTACTCTGACAACACCAAGTTAGGTCATTTTGACAATAACTTAGCGCTTCGTCAAGAGGTTTACTAAGTCCCTAAGACTTAGCCACCTTGATTGATTCAACGAATTAGCAAATATTTCGACTGAGAACCAAAATTATGCGTCTAATCGAAGTATGCCAATTTTGACTGTAATTATGGTATGAACTTAGCCATTTTCGTGCTTGCTTTATGTCTTTGACCAAATCTTCGAATTCTTTCGACGACACCTGATTCTTCATACTCTTGTTTCACCTTCAAAGAGTTAGCCTTATCCAAATATCTCCTTTGCATTATTTGACTATTTGACCACAGCATGTTCTTTGTCAATGTGAAGATGGTCAGCTTTTCTGTCTATTGGTATATTTTGACCTTCTTCTGTCAAATATGACCTGCCTAAGACCAAAATTTATTTTGGCACCCAACAAATGCCCCCAAGTTTTGGTTTTTGACAGTCAGGAGTAAGAACAAAACTTTAGTGATTCCTGGTTTCTCACGTAACCGTCACCCATCAGGCCCATCAACCCCATCGAATCACCACGTTTCTCAACACAATAGGCTCGTGATGACTTAAATGTGCTACGTCAAATCAACTCCCTTTAAATAGTGTTGCCGCAAAATTTCTTTCTCTTTCTCTACTGTTCATCTTCACCTATACACTTCGTCTTCCCCAGATTTTGCAACTCAGCTTTCAACACCACTTTGCCTATGGCTTCATTAAGTAATGCAGCTCCTAGCAACCGCAGAATCGTTCGGAATCCGACTCTGAAAGATTCAGATTTATGGCAAAAATCCAAGGTAATACTTCCTTTTGAAGATGAATCGAACCAAGTAAGTCCCCTTCAAGTTTATTTGGGTCCTTGCTTCTCCTCTGAAACTGATCTTGATGAGTTCAAGGACTCTTTTCCAAACACGAGAGTTGTTACTGACATTTTGGCCTCATCTTCCGTTTTGCCCATACATCCCTTCTTCAAAAGCTCAAGGCTTTTTAGAACTCCGCCTAACCCTTTGAAAGTTGACGGGTACCTTGCCTGGCTCAAAAGAGTTAAATGCGTCAAGTCCAAAACTTGGACAAATTTAGGCATCTATAACCTAATTCAGCTTTCCAAGCACGCTAGCTAGATGCTGCCATGATTGGCGCGTCAATTTTCTTCTAGAACAAAACCACTGACACCTTCCAATTTCCTTGTGGCATGATGACCCCTACCTTGTTCGACATTGCCACTATAACAGGCCTTGAACCAGATGGTGAGCTTATTCATCTATTGATGAATTCTGACATCATCATTGATGCCTATCAAGGAGCTCTCACTGCATTTTCTAAGTTTATACAATACCATAAGGGTCAAGACGACAATGTTAACGACATGGAGCATGTCGATTTTCTGTTATTGTGGTTGTCAGCTTTTGTTCTTTGTTCAAAGAAAGTGAAAATTTCCAAGTCTTATTTGGTTTTGGCCAATATAATCCACCAAAGTCAATCCATTGGCCTTGGTTCTTTCCTCTTAGCCAATTTATACAGGAGCTTGGGTTCTTTGTACGATTCAATTGTCGCTGGGACAAAAAGTGGCCAAGGTGGCCCCTTTTGGCTCCTGCAATTATGGCTAAATGCAGTCCTGTCAAAAAGATTGGCCTATTCTCCTCCTGAGGATCTTTCATTTACCACTTAAGCCCATCTCTTTGCTATTATTTCAATGAAATCCCTAATGAGGTGGAAAGCTTTAAGCATTTCTTCGAGCTTTTCAACTCATTAGATGCTAATGATTCGACCAATAATTTTGCTCCTTTTGTTGAACATCGATATGGTCCAAAATGGTTCACTCGACCAATTGACCCTGAAGAACCTAAAGTTGATGCAACTTGGGCTCATTTTCTTACTCCCCAAGTTTTCTTCTCTAGCCTTCCTTTGTCGAATGATAGCGCTCTTCACGTATTTCTTCCAAATTGTGTTGTTGGTCAGTTTGGGCTTGTTCAATGCTTCCCTGCCCCTTTCTCTCACCTTGTCGATGAGCACTATGTTCAAGATCTTAATTTGTCATCAGACAATATTGAACATTGTCGAAAGAAAAACATGATTAGATTGAACAAGATTGATCTTGTTCCCTTCACACCAACTCGTGATGTTAGCAAAAGCTTTGTGACTTGGTGGAGAAATTATTTTCAAGCTTTTTGCCTTCCTTTGGATACTTGCATGAGCAGACTTGAATTAACTCCACAGGAACAAAATCCTTTCGGCAAGACTAAAGGTGAGCACATTGCTGAGATTAAAGCTTTTGAGAAATTTTACAAGGTTAAACGGGATCATCGATAGCCTTATTATATTACTCGACAGGTAAATGAAATTCTAGCCAAAGTGAAAGAAAATCACAAAACTAAAAGGAGCTAGCAATCACAAAGCCAATGGCAGGTTCCTTTTGCTCCTTAGCAAATGCCTGAGTTTCGTCATCCTAAAATTGTGCCTTTGCCTTGTGCTCCTTTTGGTTTGGCTAATGAATTTCCTGGAAAACCGACAAAAGCTGGTAACTTCCTTTCTTTGGATAGGTATTATTCGCGAACTAACCTTGAATAGGTTAGTAACAAAGAAGTTACTTTCACTGGTCGGTTGGCATTACCTCATGAGTGGGATAATAAGGCTGTCAAGATGATCATCAATTTTCCTTAAGGTAAAAACTTTATTTGTTTATACCATTGTTTCCTTTAATGTCTGAAACTTTTTTTTTTACAGCTGTTCCTATCGAAAATCCTCTTCCCTGTCGACGGGATTCAACTACAATCATTGAAGAGGCTGATGAAGATGAGGGTATTGAGGTCCCTCTTAAAAAATTACTCTCTTCTAGGAAGAGCAATGTAACAAGCGTATTTTTACGATACGTTATTTAGTGTATTCTGTCGTATTTACGCTATAATAAAGCAATTTTTTGTTCTCTAAGAAAGTGTATTAATTAAATCAAGATCAAATTAAATTTGAGAATTAATATTTTATATTAATCCACGGTTTGAAAATCGTCGAAAAATTCTAACGAAATTTAAATCAGCGTTTGAATCGCCGGGCGGTTTTGTCGCAGATAAAATTTTAAATGAACTCCGATTTCGATGAAAATCGAATCGTAACTTGTTGAGACTATTTTTGAATATTTGACATGAATTTTATTATTTATAATTAAATATTTTCACGCGATGAATTAATTTCTCGTTAAATTAATTTTCGCGAGTTTATCGGTAACGCGGTATTTCGTCGCCGTGTTTTAAACAACCCCTAGACTCTAGAATTAGTGGGTAATCATGAGAGATGTGAGATTAGGTGGGTAAGACTAGATGATGTGGTTAGGTAATAGGTGTCACATAATGTGTGATTTATTTCAAAAAAAATTTACTTTACTTATTTTAAATTATTATCAATAATGTGCTAATTTATTTAATTGGATAAAATGTGAACCACTCCCCATTTTTTCAGCACCATTCACGCCACCCCACCTTCTCCAACCTTCATCTTCATCTTCATCTCCTTCTTTCTTTTCTCTTGAGCAAGAAATGGGTTCCAAATTCCATGGCCAACAACTTCCACACCTTTGAGATTTTGGTCTTACTTCCTTCATCAAAGTTGCTCCAAATCTTCTCCTCTATCTAGTTCCTCATCCTCATCATCATCTAAAGTAAGGAAAATCAGTTTTTCCTTCCTCCATTTTCTGTTTTGGATAGCAAATTCCCTCCCCTTTGTGTAGTTGGTTTTTCTTGTTTTCAAACCTTGTTTCTTATTAGGTTTTCTTCCATACTTCATTATCTATGTATCCTAACTATTTGAGTATGAGAAAATCAATTTTTTTGGCCCCAAAACAGCCCCTTGAACAGTGCCCCACACCCCCTTTTTGTTTGATTAATTGATTTTGCTTTCCTAGTTTTAATTAATTGATGTTTATGTGTTGTTTGTTGGTTTGATTTGTGCAAGAGAAGATGAGACATCCTTAAACCCTCTCATTAAGCTTTAGGGTGAAAACCCTAAGTGTTAGAAAAGGGGGAAAATGATGTGATTCTCTTTGAATCAAACAATTAGTGATTTGTTGTGTTAATTGTAGTTATATGATGCTTGATTGGGTTAGAAATTGTAATGAGCATGCTTAGTTTATTATTTTTGGGTTTATGTTCATTCTTGAACTAGATAAAATGTGGGTTCTAGTTGTGGGTCATTGCCTTGAATTGTCTAATTAAATTGTTGGGGTGATTTAATTGATTTTGGAAGTTGTGTGATGCATATTAGAGTTAGAGTTTTTAGTGAGCATGAATAAATTGTTATTTTAAGGTTTTGCCTATTCTTGAAACTATAGAAAAATTGGGTTGTGATGTATAACCTTGTGTTCAAGTGTTTAATTAAAATGTTTTAGTTAATTTCAAGGTTTTGAGATAGAGTTGCATGAATAAGTATAGGTGTAGTTTATGTTTTGTAAAACAATTGACTATGGAGGGACTAAGTTGACATGTGAAGTATGATTGGCTTGTTCTAAATTTCTAGCTTTGCTTCGAATGTGATTAAGAGTGTTTGAATAAGAGTTGAAATAGTTGCAATTTTCTTTTGTGAAAGAGGGGAAAATTATTTTGTAACTCCTCATTGGTTTTGAAAATTTACTTGAAATGAAAATTGATTTGGAAGGACTTGTCTTAGAATATTGTTTTACAATGAGGGCTTGATGTTAAATTATGTGCTTAAGTGTTAGATAACATGTTTAGAATAACTTAAGGCTAGTAAGATAGATATGCATGAGTTAGCATGATTGTAGCTTATGTCTTATGCAAAATGTGGTTTTTAAGGATTAGAATAGTATGTAGGATTTGACCAAGTTGTTCTTTAAATTTCTAACATGATGATGACATGATTCAATATGTGTAAATAGGAAATTGAAAATAATTTGTCTTTGAAAGGAAAAAGGGTTTAGATATGGTTGTTTGAAAGAATCCTTAAAAACTCTTGTTTTTGGAAAGTATTCTAGATTATGCTTGAATTATGTTTAGCTATAGTTGTTGTTCTATTGCCTTGAAGTGTGTTTGAAATTGCATTTGGAAATAACTTGGAAGTTACCATGAATATGGAAGGAAGGCTTGTAAACATTTTTGAGAAAAGAGGAAGTAGAGGTCGTGAGGCCATAGGTGTTTTTGGAAAAAAGATTTTGGTTTCTTTGACTTGTTTAAAGCTTAATTGAACATGTGTTTTGGGTCTTATAAGTTTTATGTAAGTGGTTAGTAGTTATGCTTTATGCTTAAGGTTTTAAGCAAGTGTTTTGTATGGTTAAGTGTTAGGATTTTGAAAGTTATGAAAATTGATTAATTAAATTGTGCTTACTTTAAAACTTTCAAGTACGTTGGCATTTTTCTAAAGTGAAGTGTTATGCGTTACCTTTCGAAAAATGTTTGATTTAAAAACCCTATTTATTTCTAGTAACTAATTATTGAAAAATGCTTGAATGAATTTGGTTAGAGAAAGGGTTAAGTTTGAGTGCATAAGATTGTAGAATTAAGTTTTTAGAATTTCGCTAAGTCGTTTCATGTGTTAGGCTCGAATAACCCGAGACAGTGCGGTACGGAGATCGAGGAGCACGTGGACACGTAGGTTGGAGTTCGGTAAGGGCACTTCATATTTATAATTATTGTTATATGTCCTTGTGTAAGGGCAAATTTAGATACGAATTTAATTTCAAGCGTTTACGCGAAGAAGTCTGAGAGCCTAAGGGTTCGAAGTGAGGGTCTTGTACCCCTTCGCTTTATTTTTATATATGTTGATTATTTAGTGGGCCTGTCTGCAAGTGGTTGGTAGCTGTCCCCAACCCCCCACACTTGTTTGTTCCTCTCTGTGAACTCCATTGAGTTGCAGAGGGATGGATTCTGTGAGTTGATTGTTGTCTGTTGTTGTTGAGCTGTGAATTGTTTATGCTGGTTGTATTGTTGAATTGCGTTTCTTCATGCAAACTGCTTTTATTGCTTAAGTTGTTGAATTGTGTTTCTTCATATTAAGCATGCTCTTATTATTTGATATGCGGTCGAATAATCTTGCGTAAAACTCTTTGAAATATCGTATGCGGCGAATTGTTCATCAAGTCTGAGAGCATTGTCGAGTCGTCGAGAAGTTTTTGAGCTGTGAGCCAGATAACTGAGGGTGCTAGGTCCCCTTCGTTTATGGTGGATTAGCTAGGCATCGCAGCGTTAAGGAACCGGAGCTGCTTACCTAGGGAGAGCGAGGATCCCAAAGCTACGGCTGGTATTCAGCGGATGGATCGGCGTCTGCTTTTCGGAAAAATTGTCGAGTCGAGAGAAAATGAGTCGTGAGATGAGTCATGAGTTGAGTCTTGAGTGAACATATGAATTGAATTTCGTGAACTATATACGTTGCTGTTGATTATTGTTTTGTGAATTTGTTATATATGAATTGTTGAGAAGTTGACCCTTTCCCGTGGTACCTTCGATTCATGATGGCTACCCAGGTGATGGAGAAGAGTATCCCGATACCCGAGATGCAGACCTCACCGGAGATTATCTTCGACTTTCTCGACATTGAGCTACCTACGGCTATGGAGTATGACCCTATCTCCCACCGCGTGGTATACACGGGGGATGTTGTACAGACCTTTAGAGAGGATGGTAAGGTTGTGAGGCGGGAGGTGACTAGACGTACCGTGAGCTTTCCGATTAGGACGACGCAAATCATCGAGGCTTGGTGGGCTTCTCAGGGAGAGGAGGCTATGCCAGACTCTTCCTCGTCTCCCGAGGGATCGACTGACGTCCCTAGAGCGACGGTTCCCAGGCTTTTATCCCGCGGACGTGGTCGAGGACCACGGGTGAGATGGACCGCTTGTAAGAGCGTGATTAGGCGAGGATCAGCAGGAGTATCGACTTCGAGGGCAGTTGCTATTCCGAGTTCCCCTCTTGTGGACCGAGTTCCCACCCCATCAGTGGAGCGGCCCCCTGTGGGGAGGCAGATTGCTTAGGTGCACGGACTGATGACGATATGGCTGGAGGAGAGTACGTGCCGAGTGATGTGCCCGAGGATGTTCCAGCTGCGGCACCCTTCATCGATTTGGCGGGCAAGGATCTGATGGAGGACGAGGCGGAGGAGGATCCCTCGGAGGATCGGGACAGTGCCTTGTAGTTGCTGTGTTCTCTGATTGCTGATGTGTTTCTTTCTGGGGATGACTGTAGTATATATATATATATGCATATTTTTGTGTATAGTGAGTTGGTGACCAGTTGGGCTGGGTGATGTTTTGCTGTCACAGGGTAGACTGGTGGTTTTCACTTTTGGAGCAGCCCCCTGCGTGGGTGTCTGCCGGGAGTACCCCCAGGGTATGATTTCTCTCTCGAGGGTCTTCATACCATAGGTGTATTTCTTTGCACATTTTCTACTCTGTTATTTTGCACATACTGTATATATATGACTTATGTATTTATGCATGTATGCTTTATCAGCTTTAGAGTCTTGTGTTCTAGTTGCACCATGTTTCGAAACGCTGTAAGTACTCTGTGTGTGCTTTACGGGCACTATCGTTTAAAAAAAAATTTACCGTATTTCCTGAAGGACACAAGAGTACCATTTTCAAAAATCTATCTCATACAGGTTTAGTGTTAGCTCTGTAGCGGTCCGGAAACGGGTCGTTACAAGCAAACCCAAGTCTACTGTGTCCCTGGTGAAAACATCTTTGACAAGGAAACCACTACCAAAGCCCCAGGAAACTGCAGTCGAACCCTCAAAAGTCCAAAGCAAAAGAAAGTCTGCAGTAAATTCTATGTCAACTCCTAAGAAGTCTAGATAATTAGAGGCTACCGCTGTTTCTAGCTCAGCAAATTTGTTTAAGGTAATGAATCAAATTCAACACTTTGTGCATTGATTTGATTCTCATATTTGCATTTTCCTTGTTGGAAATTATTCTTGACGCTTTAGAATCTCTGAGTGCTTCCTCTCCAAGCCCCAGGAAACTGCGGTCGAACCCTCAAAAGTCCAAAGCAAAAGAAAGTCTGCAGCAAATTCTATGTCAACTCCTAAGAAGTCTAGACAATCAGAGGCTGCCGCTGTTTCTAGCTCAACAAATTTGTTTAAGGTAATGAATCAAATTCAACACTTTGTGCATTGATTTGATTCTCATATTTGCATTTTCCTTGTCGGAAATTACTCTTGACACTTCAGAATCTCTGAGTGCTTCCTCTCCAAGCCCTCCAAAAGGTTCAGAGGTAGGAATTTGACATTATTGTTACAATTTTCTTTCTGAAGACAAACAAATTATCTCACTTATCTTCCCAATGGGTTAAGGGAAAAACCTCTCAGGAGGCTACTTCCAAGTTAACACCATTGGTTGAAACGACTCCTGTTGTCAACCCGACAAGTAATCCACCAGTTTCTGAGGTGGTCGAATTTGACCATGCTCAAACTCCTAAGGTAGCATCTTAGTTCTTCATTTTGACCAATAAATCAATATTGTCATTGATTACAAAACACTTCCTTTTCAGGAGACTCAAGGCATAGATATCAACGAACATGCCACTGATGTCAATCCACCGAATCTATCCCCCATTCAGTCAATTTCTACTGGTTCAAACTTACCAATGCCACCACCCATTTGGTCCTCAAGATTCCGAGAAGATATTTATTTTAGTAGCACGTCTTGAAGATACAACTATGGACCAAACACTAGAAAAAAAGGGTAAAATAGGGGCTTTTTTTGCGGGGGTTTTTAAAACCCCCCTAAATTAATTTAAAAAAAGACACTTTCGTGTCTGGTTGTGTTAAAAACTCGGTTAAATTGAGGGGGTTTTTAACCCCCTCTAATTGAACATCTCCCTCTCCCCTTTTTTCCCTATTTTTTCGATGGTTCCCTTTATTTCCACACGAGAAAACCCTATATTTCGATGGAAAGCATCAGTTCCCTCCTCTAAATTGAACATTGTCGTGCCTCTACCGTCCCTCGTTTTACAGCGTTCCTCTGCCGTCGTCCGCGTTCCTCGCCGCCTCTGCCATTGTTCGTGTTCCTCTTCAGCATTCCTCGCCGTCTCTGTCGTCCCCGTTTCTTTCTCTGCCGTCGACGTCTCTGCCTTCGCCGTGCACCTCTGCACCTCTGTGCACCTCGCCGTCTCTGCCCTCACCTCTTCCCTCGCGTCTCTGCCCTCAAATCAAGATGTTGCAGTCAAGGATTTTTCAATTGAAGAAGTTTCTGAGAGAGGTATGCATTCCTTATGAAGGAGTTTCTGTTGGAGTTTCTCTTATATTTTGGTTGGATATGCTCATGATTTATTGTGATTATTAGCAATTCTTTGGTGCTTTTGTCGTTGAAAGATTCATTCTTTTGTTAGCAGTGAACTGATTGGATCGTTCCTTGCCGTCTCTGCCCTCACCTCTTCCCTCGCGTCTCTGCCCTCAAATCAAGATGTTGCAGTCAAGGATTTTCAATTAAAGGAGTTTCTGAGAGAGGTATGCATTCCTTATGAAGGAGTTTATGTTGGAGTTTCTCTTCTATTTTGGTTGGATATGCTCATGATTTATTGTGATTATTAGCAATTCTTTGGTGCTTTTGTTGTTGAAAGATTCATTCTTTTGTTAGCAGTGAACTGATTGGATCGTTTGGGAGAGGAGGGGAAGGGGGTTTCTTCATCATGAGTTTGTTTGTATGCTTTATTACCTGAGTTTCTATTCTCCTGTTTTACACTAAATTTATTTTGCATTCAGCTGAGGAACTGCAAGTGACAAAAACATCCCAAAATCATATTACTTCAACACTTCCATAAGACAAACTAAATTAACTCTCTCTGTTTGTCTCTCACACACACACATGCAAAGGTAGCAGAGTTGGAAGACTTATCTTCATTGTGAAAGGACTAAGGCTATAGAAATAAGGGGATGAATGGGTTATTAGAGTGTGTAATCTGAAAGAACTAGCTAGGTAGCAATAAATATATAATGTGAGAGGAAAAGGGGGTAATGATATTTAGATGATAGTGACAGTGAGGTAGAGAACCAAGTATCAGAAATATAAAGATTGTAATGGAGGCACTTTTTTAATTAACTAGTAAACCATTTATTGATAACTACTACTAGTAAATTTCATATGAGAAGATTTTATAAGCCAAATATAAATTAAGAATTGAGCTTTGGGATTAGACAACTTAGTTGGTTGGATAATTTTAAAGAAAAGCCAATAACGTGAAGAGGAAAGATTGTAATGATGGTTGGATGATATTACTACTAGGTGTCAGAGCAACAGTCCAACTCCACCTAAATTGACGAGGCATAGAGCTGCCAAGTTCAAGCCATGCTTCCAACAGATAGCCCCATAAATAAAGCAGGAATGCCAAATCCAAGTCCCCATCCTGCATTATCTTGAATCCACACAATGAAGCTGCATGATACAACAGCACCTAGGTTGATAGAAAAGGAATACCAGTTGAAAAATGATGCCTTCTTGGCCCTTTCCTTAGGATCAGTATCATCAAACTGATCTGCCCCAAAAGATGACACACATGCTTTTACACCACCAGTTCCTAGTGCAATTACATAGAGACCAAAGTAGAACACAGTATATTGTGTAGGAGTAGCTGGAGGGCACACAGAACCCAAACATTCAGCTGGCTTCAATGCTGGAACAGATGCAGAAAGAGTCAAGGTACACATGCCCTAGAAAAAAACAACCATATCAGTATCACATATTAAAACATGTAAAGACAAATTAAACACCAAGGCATGTATGTAATTATGCATATTGTATAGCCGATTCAAAACAGAATCAGGCTAGAATCACATGCCCATATTGCTCATCTCACATGATTGATGTACTACTGGACAAAAAGAAAATCCTAACAGAAGATATGAGCTCCATTTTATAATGACTGTCAAGAGAAAGATGTGTGTAAAAATATTTGACTGGGAGAAGAAATTCAACTTTGTTCATTACAATGAAATAAATTATAGAGAAAACAACAATTGTCCAGTATCGACCCCAATAACCATCAGCCAGAACAGCTCCAATGAGAGGTGTGAGATAACAAGTGCCTTGCCAGATGCTGACATTTTCAGTTTCAGTTATTATTTTCAGTTTCAGGTGTGAGAAAACACTTCTATTTGTGTTGTGCTATTATTTTCAGTTTCAGTTAAAAAAAATAGGGTGCTTTAATGTTTGTGTACCTCGTTTCAGTTTCACTATTTTCATGCTTGTTGCCTTGTTTCTAATTCCCAGAATTTCTGAGTGTTGTTTCATCTTGATAGTTTATTATGAGATTTCATAACATAATTTTGTGCAAGTAATTATTTTCTTTTTTCATTTCATGATCAGGTTTATGATTTTGGATTGGCCAGATTTAAGGCAAACACTTTAATACCCTCAAAATCTGTTGCTAGAACAGTTTCGTTTCCTTTCTCTCTGAAAAGGTCAGTTTCTTCATAAAGTTGCATGTTTATTTGATTTGTTTTGTATGGTTCTGGTTTAACACATATCCTGGACAAAGTTTAAAAGTATTAATGTGAGCTTGTATTTTCTTTTATAATATTGAATCTTATGGTCAATATTTTTCTATATGCCAAATTGATATAAAGAGCATATATGTCAGGAACTTCAATACTTATTGCTCTAATATTTATGACAGTATATGGCTATTATTATGGATATTATTATTAGTTATTATGTGGCTGTTTTTGATTTTGATGTGATTATTGTAGCTGTTTTTGTTTTTGGTTTTGATGTGGCTGTTATTATGGCTGTTTTGTTTTTGGTGCATATCCCATCTTAAGTGGCCTTTCTCCTAATATGTAGTCTACCTGAAATTTTACAATAAAGTTTATCAACAAAGGAGAAGAGATGTTGAACTCACAAAGGTTGAATGAATGAGACTTATTGTGAAATACTTTATCTTTCCTTGTAAATTTTGAAGTTCAGGGACTTAGCTTGTTTTCATAAGTACTATATTATGAGAATTCACTTTTTCAAATCACTTTTATCTGAAAAAGAAATCAGTTTTTAAAAGTCAGCAGTGTGCTTATTTAAGCTAGTGAAAAGAGTTAGATTTCTGATTATTTGAAAAACTACTTTAAGTAGTTTCCAACAATAAAATTGACATCATAGATGCTGGATTTGTGTTCAAGTATGGCCCTTTTTTATGTCATAGGAAGGTTATCTATATAATGAGACAATAGTTATCTATGTAAGAAATGGTTGTTCAAGCTAGCAATTAGGACTTGATGTGTTTGGGATTAGACTGTTATTATTGACAATGAAACTAGCTAGTAGCTATTTCAAGACTTTAAATCTTCTCTAGTTTGTATTAAATTTAATAATGTGTTGTGATGGCTGTTGCATATCTGCATTCTTATCTTTTTCTAATAGTAATTTGAGATGTGTTCATGGAACATTCAATTTCTTTAATTATAAACTAGAATGACCAGCCTAATTAATGAATTTCTGAGTTGACTGATGTGAAGAAAGCTGATCAATTGCTGAAACATGAAATATTTTTCTGGTTAAATGGTCTTTGTGAAACCTTCAATTCCATGATCTTGTTGTTTACTGCTCATGCTTGTAACATCATTTTGAATATTTTAATTGTAATTTTAAGTATTTTAACTAAGTATTTTTTTTGTTATTTCAGCCAACAGATGCTACAAGCGAGCCTAATTCGCCTTTGGATGTAAGAGGATCATCTGGTGCTAGCAATGCTTGAAGATATTTAAGTTATTTTAGTATTAGACTTCTTATGGAGTTCTATATATATAAGACTTCTTTTAGGTTCCTTTAGTATTATTTTTTTGGTGTATTATCACATTTGATGTTTGAACGACAAATATTTGGAGTACAATATATTACTCATTATATTTGGAGTGCAATTATGGTTATATATTTTGAATAGATTTTGTGAGTACTATTATAAAATTTATTTTATGTTTTGCAATTACAACAAATTATTTTTTTTTGTTGGAATAAAGTATTAGAAAATAGATATAATTTGTAACAAATTAATACCAAGATATATAATAATGGGAAGCAAATAATAAAATCACCGATCAATTCAAAAATTTGATTACAAATGAAAATATTGATGGAGAGTTTTAGAACTCATGATAGCAATTAGAGGAGGTTAAAAACCCCACAAAATAACTACATAAAGTCAGAGTCACAGCATTTTATGGAGGTTTTCGACCTCCGCAATAAAACCGCCGCAATATAGGCAAAGCGTAAATAGCTTCAAAAGCCTCCGCAAATAGATTGCGGCGAACGTAACTGCGGCAGTTTTCAAAACCCTCGCAAATCATTTAGCGGAGGTCGAAAACCCCCTCAAAATGAAAAAAAAATGCCGCAAATTAGTGCATTTTTTGTAGTGAAATTTTTTATGAATTGACTCCTGCAAACGCTTAGTCTGCTCCCGAGACTAACACTGTGTCGAAAAATATCCAACAACAAGTGGGTGAGGTTGATGCAGTAGATGAGCTCATTAGCATGCTTTAAGGGTCAAGTCACATGAGTTCCCCCTTTCTGCACGTTCTTCGATGGTTATTGGCAAGATTGTGATTCCAAGGCTTTGGAAATCATGGCTAATCTAAAGGAAATGCTCAACATTCCCTTTGACACGCTATGTTTTGACAATGAAGTCATGGAAAAGTTCACTAACTTAGTGGAAGGACTTGCCCCTATTCAAAAGCTTCTTCCTCCTAATAGTCGAGGCACCTTCTTCATGTTTCAAGACTTTGCAAATGAACTTACCCATAAAGCCAATGCCTTACAAGGAGGCATTCCTCCTTTCTAGCAAGCCGATGGAGAAAAGAAACGCTTGTTGGAAGAGCTTCAGTGCATCAAAACTGATAGGGAAGCCAGAAACAAGAAACAAGATGCTGACGAAGCTGAGAAGAAGAAATTGGAGGCTGAAGTGTTGAGACTGAAGAAGGAACTAGCAACTTCCAAGGCTAAGTTAAAGATGCCCGACAAAGAGATGGCCTCATATGCAACCAGCCAGTCTAATTCGGATAGCAACATAGCTGATTTGTGTGTCAAAGCCAAAAGTTGTTGAAACTCTTAGCAATCTAAAGGCTGAATATTCGACAGCTATGTCTGCCAAGATAGACCTGGAAAACTCTTGGGACAATTTGAAGACTTTGTAATTTATTAACTTTCCTGTTTATCATTTTTTGCACCGTCGAATGCTTTATCTTTGACAATAGTTTATACTGCCTCTTATGAATATCGAACTGCCTCCGTTTCTCTTATCCCATCAAACGTCTTTTCAGCACATTTTCTTTCTTGTCAACGTAAAATTAATCATTAATTACTTTGGCATTTCCCAAAGTATGACTGACTTGACTTTAATCTTAAAAAATAACGCCTAGGCCTTAATCTTGGCCTATAAATAGCAAATGGCACCTGTTGCTAATCTGCCATATTCACGTTCTTTCTTTTTCATTTCTCCCTTCTCTGCAAAACTTCTGCAACAATTTGCACATGAACACTTGCGGTTCAAATTGCTTCAACATAATGCAGCTCTTGGAGAAACATTTGGTTGAGCTCCAATTGCTCAATCTTCCCTGGGAAACCTGGATTGACAAATTACTCCCTTCACCAAAAAGTCTTTGTCTTGACGGAGAAAAAGACTTTGGGTTTTGGTAATTTGCCTTAGTTCTGCCAATGCGTTTTGGTAAGTTGCCTAATGCCACTTACTAGGCTCATTGACCTGTGCGAGAAAGGGAAAAGCCTGGGTCGATTTGGCTTTTTGCTATTTTACTTTCCTTCACGCCTTGTGTTCGAAATTCAATGTGAAGGTTAGTAAGATCTCAGAAACAAGAGAGACTATGGTACGTTTAGGCCTGTTGTCAAGCACCATTTTGGCATTCACGGCCACTATTCTCTTTACTCAAGCTTTTTCACTTCTCGACCCGTATCTAACACTCCTCCCCATCATCTTCTAGGTCTATGATTTCAATCTGCCGTCGATGAGGGTGTCCCTACCTTGAAGCATCTCATTCAGCATGACATTCTCATCATCATTAGTCATCTCTACACACCACATCAGTGAGAATGTTCCTGCTTTGATGCTTCTTGCTCAACAAATTCTGAACCTGATTCGTGGTGAAGCTTCTCGTTACTTTACTCATTTGTAACAGCATAGTATTAGGAATACCTTAGTCATTTTTATATTTCTAGGATGATAACTAATTCGACAATGTATTTGTAACTTTCCAAATGGCTTATGAATAAAGGATTGGCTTTTTCTATTAAGTCTAAATTTTTACTTTGCACATTGTCGGCCTGTATGGTTTTAAATATTTGCCATTAATTGACTTAATCCTCAAACTAAAATTGACATCGACAAGTGCATAAGCATTACCATAATAAACTTGCATAACCTTGAATGGTCCTTCCCACTTAGGAGACCATTTGCCTAATTCTCGACAAGATTTATCCATGGGTAAAATAACTTTCCAAGGATTTGTATTTGACCTTGCTGTCATAAAATTTGTCTATTCTTTCTTTCTGCCTAACCAAGTTTTCCAACACAATTAACCTTTCATCATGCAACTCGTTTAATTCGTCGAACATTGAATCCCAATACTATTCGATGGGAAAGTCATCTTGTCTTAATATACGAATTGACTCAAGGTTAATTTCGACAGGCAGCACTGCGTCATGACCATATACTAACTTATATGGTGTAGTGCCTATTGATTCTCTTGGTGAATTTTTGCATGCCCATAGGATCTGTTCAAGAGTGTTGTGCCAGTTCCGGGGATATCGTCCAATATGCTTTTTTATGAGACAAATTATGATCTTATTCATGGCCTCCACTTGGCCATTCACTTGAGCATAGTAAGAGGTAGACGTTAACATTTTAATTCCCCTGGAATCAGCATATTCTGACACTCTTTGCCCAATAAATACTGACCCTTAGTCAGTTGTCAAGGTTTGCGGTATTCCAAACCGACAAACTATGTGTCCTTCGACGAAGTCAATGACATCTTGTTGAGTGACTTCCTTTAAGGCTACAGCCTCAACTCACTTTGTAAAGTAATCAACTCCAACCAAGGTGTACTTGTTGCCTTTTAACAAAGTGGGTGAATCTGGCCAATGATATCTAGTGCCTAACCCTTAAATGGCCAAGGCTTGACAATAGAATGCAATTCACTGGCAAGGACATTTTATATATGGCCATGTTTTTGACATTTCTCAAAGGATTTGGAAAACATTATACAATCCTTCACCAGTGTTGGCCAGTAATATCTTTGACGTTGCAAAATCCACTTCATTTTATCACCTGCCTGATGAGCTTCACAAATCCCTTCATGGACTTTAGATAAAGCCAAATAAGCTTTTTCTTGGCCTAGACAAGTTTCTAGATTGCTATCAACTGGTTTTCTATATAATGCTCCTGCCAATAATACAAATTTTGACGCTTGATACCTGAGTTTCCTGTCAATATTTTGACCAGGATTCTCTAAGTATTGTATTATTGGCTTTCTCCAATCATTTTGCTTGGCCTTTGGCGGCTTTCATTGGTACGTATTGTAATGAAAATTCAGATAAATCAAGTGTCTATTTTCCTATACATCCATTGAGAACAGGCTTAGACAACATATATTTTATTATATTTGTCTTCGATATAAACAATACATTACAAGACATCATATAATACTTGAGTTTTGTACATGAAAAATACAGTGCTAAACATAATTTTTCTATTGCACTATATCTCTTTTCAGCATCATTGAGAACCTTACTAAGATAATAAACGGCTCTTTCAACATTGTTTTCATCTTCCTGAGCTAGTAAACTACCTATAGTGTCTTCTGACTCTGAAATGTACAACTTCAACGGTCTACCAGGCATTGGTGGCATCATGACCTGTGGATTTAACAAGTATTGCTTGAGTTAGTCGAAGGCTTCTTGATGAGAAGGTGCCCAGACGAACTCCTACTCTGCCTTCAACTTGACCAGTGGTGAAAACACTCTAGTCCTGCCTGACAAGTTAGAAATAAACCTTCTCAGGAAGTTGACCTTTCCTAAGAAAGATTGGAGCTCTTTCTTATTAGTGGGTGGCAAAGCTTCCAATACCGCCTTGGCTTTGTTCTTGTCAACCACAATTCCTTTCTTGTGAACCAAGAATCCTAAGAACTTGGCAGCTGGCACACCAAACCCACATTTTTCTGGATTCATCTTCAAACTTTGTCTCCTCATTCTGTCAAAGGCTTGTCTTAGATGATCCAAGTGCTCCTCCTTATTCCTTGACTTGACAATTACATCGTTAATTTATACTTCCATGAATTTGCCAATCACATCATGAAAAATGGTATTCATGGTGCGCTGGTAAGTAGCTCAAGCATTCTTCAAACCAAAAGACATGAGAACCATTCATATGTCCTAAATGACCCAGGGCACCTGAAGGCAATTTTAGACATATACTCTTCGGCTATGAAGATCTCGTTGTAGCCAGCATGGCTATCCATAAAACTCAATAATTCATGCCCAGATGTCGTGTCGACAAGCATGTCTGCCATATGCATAGGGTATTCATCCTTTGGGTTTGCTTAATTTAGATTCCTGGAGTGTATGCATACCCTCATCTTCCTATTTTTCTTCAAGACAGGAACTATGTTCGATAACCATTAAACATATCTGGTTGTCCTAATGAACCCTAATTTTAGCAAGCGTTCCACCTCTTCCTTAATCTTCAAGACAACTTCTGGAGAAAATCTTCTATTTGCTTGCTTGCTTGACATGCTTGCTTCCTTCTTTCAAGTGTAGCCTATGCTCTACCAAGTTCCTACTTAGACCAGACATTTCATGGTATTCCCAAGCAAAACAATCTTTATACTCACTTACAAGCTCTATTATCTGATCTCTGAATTCTTTTGACAGAAATAAATTTATGTAGATTGGTCTCTTTTTAGACTCATCTCCTAAGTCAATCTCTTCCAATGGGTCTTCTACTTCGACACTGAACTTGTCATCTGGCCCTTTTCCAAAACCTAATGGGCCATCATCTAAGATACACTTTGTCAATACACCTTTGAATGCATATTCTTCACTGTTGGCCACATAGGCTGACAGGCTTTGTTGCTTAGGACTCATCATCTCCACTGGGTTGTGATTCGGCCTTATTTATGACTCTTACTCCAAATTGCTCCATAAGTGCATTGTCCAATGCTTCTCTGTCGACCTCCCCATTCACCACTATTATGGGTTTTACTTGTGGAGCATATAACTTAAAATCAATGTGCATCTGTTGCAAGTAACAAGGGCTATCATCAGCTTCTATTACTTCTACCTCTCATTGTGTATTCCAAATGATCATTTTCTGATGAACAGTAGAAGGAATGGCTTCTACTGCGTGAATCCAGTCTCTTCCAAGCAAAACATTGTAACTTGACTTCGTCGGAATAACTACAAACAAGGTTGGTCGAGTAACTGACCCCACTTGTATGTTAATAATAGCTATTCCATTAGAAGCAGAGGTTTTACCACTGAAATCAGACACCACCATGTCCGTTGGAATGAGATCAGTTTCATTTTTGCCCAACCTTTTGAACATGGAACGAGGCATTATGCTAATAGACACTCCACCGTCGACCATTACTCTGTCTGTTAGTCTACCATCTAATACAGCTTTTATGTGAAGTGGCCAAAGGTGTGACCTTTCTTCCCTGGATGGTTGCTCAAAATGTGCACAATTTTCGAAGATGGTCACATGGTTTTCCTCACATAATAACCAATCATGAGAGAGACCATCTAAATCCTCCTCATTCTTGCCAAGAATAGGACACTCATAGTATCCTTCAAACTCTTCTGGCAAGATTGAGATGTAATTACATACATCCTGGTGCTTTCTTCCTCTGTCTTTTCATCTTCATCTTGATAGCCTGGCTCTAACCTTAAGTACTCGTTGTCAACTAATCTGTCTTTCGACCCTGCATCTGTTGCGACTCTTATGGCCATGACAACATCATCCAAATCAGTTTCCAGGTCAACGTTGTCTTCAAAGACCTCATCATCATTAAGGCTTATGGGATCATCTAGATTATCAAGAGCTACAATGACTTCATCAACTGAGAAGTCTGTGTCGGCTGACAATTTGCCATGAAGTCCATTTGGTCAAGATTAGTATCAGTATCATTGAGAATGATGTTGAGAGTTTTGTCTGATGTAGTCTCCACATCTATCTTATCTATTGGCTCTTGAGCAACTGAACTTCCTTGTTTCTTTGCCATTATCTCAGTAGCTACTAAACCAATAGGCCATGGCCTTCTTAGTCGAAGAGCACCAATTTCTCCTATTGGAGACTTAACCTATTCGGTACTGCCATAACACCTTATATTTTCTTTGGCACCATGATTCTGGGTCTTAGGTGCTATTCTATTGTTGTCTGTGTTTTTTGACAACAACACTCTTCAATTTCCTGTCAACTGGCACTGTATGACCTTGAGCCGACCGTGCTTGAGCCTCTGCCATTTTCTTCATTTGAACTCGCCTTTGTCTTTAAAGCCTTCATTTTTGACTGCTAGACAAAGGTGGCTGTCTAGTTGTCTTGAACAGGCTTGACTGACTCACCTTCACCTTGTCGAATAGCTTTCCCCTCATGTAATCTTCATCCCAAAATAGTTGTTTGGTTTGTACAGTACTCTTCTTGGCTTTATCTCTCATGTCAGAGTTTCTAGCCATTACAGAGTTTTTCAGCCATTTGTTAACAGTAACATTGGCAGGGGGTTTCCTAGTCTTGGGCGCTTGGCTACCACCAATTGATTCTTTGACAGGCTTGGCAAACCATTCTCTCTTGTTAACTTTAGCACTGCTGCTTGATGTATACAATGATGGAGAAAATGGTGTACGTTGAATAGCACCATTGTTCTTGCCAGGAACCTGGTTGTCAATTCTTTTATGTTATTGCCTTTATCTTGTAGCCTTTTTAGCAGTCGCATCGTCAAAGTGCATTTCACAGCATGCACAAAGCTTGAGTTGCCCCCCATTGTCCCTTCTTCTTGCAAACTCAGCAAAGGTTTCATCAGGCCTTGGGTAAATGTCGAATGGATCGTCAACATCTACTTCATATTTCTGGCTTGTCCTGATGTTAACCATACCAACATTGAAAGAAACTTGGCCTTCCAAATTTGAAACTCCCTGGCTAAAGGGATCTTTGTCCATTTTCATGTTTGCTTTTGGCTTTTGTCAGCAAACTTTAATCTACCGTTCTTTAGAGCTTTTTGAATTAAATCCCTGAAATTAGACACAATCATTAGTAAAATGGCCCATAGAGTTGTGATACTTGCAATATTTTTGGCCATTTAATTCATCAGGCCTTTTGAGCCTATGATCATTTGATAATTTCAATTGCTTATCCTTCAAGAGGATGTCAAATATTTTATCGGCTTTAGTTATGTCCAATGTATATGTCTTTTTATTGATATATTCCATTTTTTCCTTTGCTCTAGCAAGCATGAGTGCCTGACAGGCATAGGGTGGGCCTTCTTTTAATTCTGCCAAGTTTATCTCAAGCTCACCTGTGCTTGAGTCATCGCTATCAGAATCCTTAGTTTCGACTAGATTGATTCTTTCTCATTTTAGGAACTTGTTCTGATGCTTTTGTTTCTTTTCAGCCTTTAGCTGCTCAATCTATCGAACCTTTTCACCTAGTTGTGCCAAATCAACTAAGTGTTGATTGATTAATTTCTTTCTGACATAGTAGTCCAGACCACTGACAGCAATCTAGACAGTTTTCACTTCTAGAATATGCGTAAAACACCTACTCTTCAATTATCTAAATCGTGTCAAGTAATTGTCTATTGACTCATTGTACATCCACTTAACGTTAAACAAGTCAGTTAGGTTGACTTTCATGTCTCCTCTAAAGAATTGATCACGGAAGCTCCTTTCCAATTGTGCCCAAGAGTGAACAGAATTGGGTCTAAGTGTTGAAAACCAAGAAAAAGCATTTTTGGTGAGTGAACTTAGAAAGAACCTCATCTTAAGGCTTTCTACAGTGGCCAATTATCCCATTTCAATGGTGTATCGTGTGATATGATCAACGGTTGATTCACCACTTTCACCAGAAAACTTAGAAAGTTTGGGAATTTTCACTCTCCTAGGCAACTCTGCTTGTTACACGCAATCAGGAAACGCCGATACATAGTATGGCTGATTAGCATAGCCAATATTAAACCCAAACCTATTTAGAACCTGTTCAACCACTTGGTTAACATTTTGTTCCACTTGGTTTCCAAATATATTATGTCTAAGCGCGACTAAACCTGGGTGAACTGGACCTCTAGGCTCTTCGTTTCTGTTCAATATTTGGACATAGCCATATTGCAGGTTTTCTTGACCTTGTCCTTGGACTTCATTTACTGAGCTTTGCTCTCCATTAGGCATTTCCCCTTGAACTACTACTTGGCGACCAAAGTTATGCGGTGCTAGCACTGCATGTAGCTCTTGTCTAACATTGTTTTCAGGTGCTGCAATGCCAAGGCTTGGTTGAGCCTAGCCATTTGTACTGCCAGTGTGTTGCAAGCATTATTGGTATTTGTCATAAGTAGAGTAATCACTGCACCCATCTACTGAGTAAGTATGCTGACCATGTCATGATTACTGTCATCGATCTGTTGACGAATAATGGCAAGCGTATTTAATGACAAGCCATCACCACTATGGAGTGGCGCATTTCTTGGCATATTAGGGAACATAGGATTTTGTATGTTCAAACCTATCTTGACGGGTAGCAACAGTGGTACTTGTCCCTGCTACTGCTGTACCTTGGCTCACAAATTGCCCGCCAGGCCCTGGGAGCCCAAAATTCATCGAAGCCTAGTTTGCCTGTTGTTGCGGCTCAGACAAGTACACCTGATCATAACTAGTAATAATAGTGGAGTATATTTAAGACTCCGAATGTCGAACCCATAGAGAATGCGCGAGTACCAACGTAATAGGGATCCTATGTTATTTAAGCTATTGAGATTAGTTGTTTGAGAGTAAAACAGTTGAATTGAGAAAACGAGGATAAAACGGGATAACAAGAACTAAATTGAGATCAAATAGGAAAAGCCTAGAGGAACTGGGTTAACTAATACTAGTTCCTGAATCTATTAACCTGCTATTACGAATGATATTTCCTTGTTGAAAGTCAATCACTTACTCTAGGATTATTAACACCTAATGATCATACAATGCTAATAGTCTTCTTCCTAAGAACTACACAGTTTGATCATGCAAGATAATTAAAAGAAAGAGCATCACTAGTACAGAAATAGTCTTTCATATCGGATTTTAACATCGGTTATTTCACAACAGATGTAAAAAACAAGGCGGTGGCATTTTTGTAATCAAAACAAAAGTTTTACCTCGATTATTAAAAAAACCGATGTTAAAAAAGTTTTCATTTCAGTTGCTTTATGGACCGATGCTAAACAAAACGTTTCCACATTGGATATGTTTAAGATCGAGGTAGAAATTGTAAAACCGGATGTCACTTTTTTATTCTGGCCAACTCAACCCTAGAGAGGCGCTGTGCCTTCGCTTTTCTCAGATCGGTCTGTGCACTTCCTCTCTTCTTTCTCGTCTCTGTCGTCGTTTCTTATGCTCTGATGGCTCTCGTTCGAGAAAGAGGGAGAGAGTGACTGAAAGGTGGGAGCAGAGATAGAGAGAGAAAGCAAGGTGTAGGAAGAATGAGAGATCGAGAGATCTGAAAGTAAGAGCGAGAGAGAGGGACGAGGGAACGCGAGACAGAGAGGGAGTACAAGGGAGAGCAAGGCGGAGAGGGCGAAACAGAGAGAGAGCAAGAGGCCTTTACTGAGAATGCGATTCAATGCATTGCTTTTCGATTTTGAGAATCGGTGCCAGAGGTTTTGGTTTCAGGGAAACGGCTTCGGAGAAAACAAATTAGGGTTTTGATGCGATTTAGCTTATCCGATTCTTGGTGACCATGGCGATTGAGGGATTTGACTTTCCGACACTGTTTATGGACGACGGGGACGATGGCGATGACAAGAAGCTCGCCATGGATATCGAATCTTTTCTCAGCGTTCTTGATGAAGATTGTGGTCCTTCTGAGGTACGGCTACATGGACTTGGTTTTTGTCGTTTTGTGCTTGCATTGAGTGTGTAAAAAAACCCCTCCCTTCCAATTTTCTGAATGCTGTGACTGGAGGTTACTGTGAATTCCGATTGGGTAGTGGAATTCGAGTATATTCATGCTTCGGTGGTCATTACATGTTTTTTTTCATTGATTATATAGGATGGTGGGACTTGCAATGTTAATTTTGGTTATATTTTTCTTAGTTTCTGATATATTACTTTGATTTCCCTTTTGCGGGTTTTTTGATTTGTAAACTTTCGTGCGGGATAAAACTTAAAATCTCCACAGAGCCTGAGGGCCTACTCATCCCAATGAAATAATTATATTGGTGTAAATTCCTATCCAAACGAGGACTTTTTACTGTAGCAGAGAGGGGCGAACGCGACGGAGAGGGAGGGAGGTCATTCTTCTATTTTCATTTTTTTAATCTCTGGTCCACCTTCTCTGGACTTTTAATGACTGTATCCTTTTGTTTTACAGGTTTGAAATATGTCAATAGGGGTTGCTGTTATAGAATCACAACTTATGAGACAAAGGAGAGTATTCCTAAACTTATCCATTTCTAATTGTTTTCTCCTTGTTCTGTTATCTTTATTTAACCATACATTGTGTATGTATGCTTGTAACTTCACCAATATGCTTATTGTGATGAATGTCTTTCTCTGTTCTCCTTGTGTAGCCAACATCACAGATGTGATTGATATTTTGTAAAAAGGGATAAGTCTGTAATGTTTTGCAAAGCTATGAAGACTCACCTGTTCAAGAACCATCTGTAATTTGAATAGCAATAATTTTTTGAATGTGTTTCATACTTTCATTACTTTACAATTATTCAATTGTGAGAAAATGGATCATGTCTTGTTATGCAATGAAATGTACACCTATATAAATCAGTTATGTCTGAGCTCTACTCTTTAAGTTATTATCTCAATGACTTTCATCTAATGTCATAGATGCTCACTTTAGTTAGAAATTCCCGTTAACTGTTATATACGCTTATATGAAATGTAGGGGTCCCCAAGTTGAATCGAGCAGACTTGGAGACAACCTGTGAAGATTTCAGCAATATCATTAATAGTTTTGAAAAGTGCACCATATATAAAGGAACATTGTCCAGTCGAGTTGAGATTGTTGTTGATTCTACTATTGTTACTTCTTGTCAGGATTGGTCAAATAACATGGAGATAGCCTATCGGAAAAAGGTTTTCTCCTCCTTAAATCAATGGAAAGGAAGATAATAAGAGTCTCAATTCAACTGACATAGGGATTCTCATTTTTCAAAATTAATTGTTGCTAATTTTGTTTCTTATATACTTCAGATTGAGGCTCTATCCCATGTTAACCATAAGAACTTTACCAATCTTATTGGGTACTGTCTAGAAATAAGCCACGTGAGTGAAATTAATATCATTTACTTTATCTTGTTTTGTCTTTGAAACACATGATGTTTGTGTATGTATATTGCTTCATTTAATCTTTATATGACTGGAACTTGATAAAATATATGTGTTTGACCTTTTTTGTGAAGCTGACTTGAATGTCTCTTAATGTATCAACCTCAAAATGGTCACAAGTTCACTGGAGCAGAGGTTTAGTGATTCTAACCTCTTTTCTTTTTCCTCCACACGTGTGTAATCGATCTTCACTATTACTTTGAATCATATATGGAACTTGCGCTTGCAGTGATGCTGAAATATACCTCTTTGGAGGCTGCGTTACCTCTTGGAAAGTTCCCAATGGCAAGGACCTCCTATTCGTTCGCCTTGACGTTGTTTTCAATAAGAAGAAACCAATAAGGTTCTTCTCTTACAATTACAAATCGCTTTTATTTTTAAGCTTATCGCGCGAAGTATATAGTTTGAACTCTTTTGTAGTTTACTAATTTGGGATCCACTAGACACTGATTAATTTTCTACTGGGACAGTGGAGGTGTAACACCCCAATTTTTAAGAAAAAATTGTTTGAACAATAAATCTCGAATACTTGAACATAAATCTTAGAGATTGATCACCTCAATGATTTACTAAGAGTACGAGAAATTATTTTGACTTATTTTGAATAATTTATTTATTATAAATAATTATTATTTATGATGTCAATTCAAATTGATAGACAGCGTAGACGTATGCTGCTTTTAAGGAGAATTCATCAATTAAGCTTATTATAAGTTTTCTGTTTGACGTGTAACGCGTACTTTTGTTGACTAAGAAAGTGAGTGAATTAAATCAAGATGAAATTTAATTTAAGAATTTATATTTCATATAAATTCATATTTCAAAAATTGTCAAATAATTCTTATGAATATTCGCCGTATTTTGGATTATCGGGTAATTTTTTATCCGCAATAAAATTTGAAACGAATTCCGATTCCGATGAAAATCGAATCGTGACTTGTTGTGATATTATTTGAGTGTTTTATATTGTTTTTATAATTTATAGATAATATCTTATTCACGCGGTAAATTAATTTCTCGGTAAATTAATTTACAAGACGAAGCGGTAGAAAACCTAACACGCAACGAGAGCCGGGATTTTAGTGAATGTGTAAGCTAGCTTTTTTTTACTCGCGGAGGAGGTTATGTTATTTAACCAAATTCATTTAACCAAATTCTTAATATTATCCAAAACTTTTATTTTAATTTTTTTTCTTTTGCTTGTCCAAGTGTTGGTGTAAGTAAGAAATAAGCCAAGTCTCATCTTATTCTTTCTTGCTTCCCCTGACCGTGGCATTCCTTCCATTCTTACTCACTCATAATAATATTTTTTTCTTTGTCTCCAATTTACTATATGTAAGGTGTCATATTGTAGTGGATTAACACCAAAATATCTATTTCGATCTTATCTTTATCTAATCCCTAATTAAGGAGAACGCATGTTTTATTTTTTATCAAAATATTTTTAATCCCTTCTTCTTTCTTTGGTTCAGCCGTAGCTCTCTCTTCCTCCCATTTACTCACATTTCCATTTTTTCCTCTTTCAAAAGCTATGTGTGTTAGTGAGAAAGAAAGACAAGTTCCATTCCCCTTCCTCTTTTTCCTCTCTCAGCCGTAGCTTTCCTTTCTAATTAGCACCATCATCCACTTCCATGTTCTTCTTCTAATTAGTACCTACATATTGATCTATTCAGTGAGTATGAAATTCATTTTTTTCCTTCGATCTTGAGGACAAACCGTGGCCTTTTTAGTGTTTTAGGAGGATTTCTTTTGATTTCTTGTTCTATTTTCTTGTATTGTTTTTGATGATGATTATGGAAGCAAAATGAAAATTTTTCACTTTCCCTTTGTGAGCTCTAAAAGCCGTGACACTTAGGAAGACTTTGGGGAAAAATTGCTTTCTTTTGAATCTTAGTTTTTGGTTGTTGTTGTTGATGATTTATGTTTGATCAAGAAAAAGATTTGATTTTTAGTACTCCTTGAGTTGATTCAAGTAATGACTTAAGGAGAGTTTTTAGAAAAAAATTGGAATTTAGTTAAGTTGTTTAAAGTGTTGATTTAGTGAGACTATGAAACACCTAATGTTTAAAGAGATCTTTGTATTTCTTGAACAAGGTGGAGTCTTGAAAATATTAGTGTGAAAAATATTTTATTTTAGTATTGATTTTATGGTTTTAAGATTTAAAAGAAAATGAATTTTTAGTCTTTAAAATATTTATTTTCAACTTTGCTTATTATTCCAAATATGTGTGTTTTACTAAAAAGAATTTGGGCTGCGTACCCTAGGGGTTTGTTTGCAAACCAGGACCTAGCGGTTACGTTTAGTAATTTAGAGCTTTTCTAAGACTTAGCAGTTTTGTCTTAGGAATGTTGAGGTCGTGAGTACGTGCATGCGAGAGTTCGTGACGTATATTTGACGTTAGCGTGGACGTGGAACTCTCTTCTGTAAGGGCACTTCTAGACATTTGTAGGCTTTTATTTTATATGTCCTTGTGTAAGGGCAACTTTAGTTATTGCTTAGGAATTTAAATTCCAGTTTTACATCGAAGAAGTCGGAGAACCTCAGGGTTCGAAGTGAGGGTCTTGTACCCCTTCGTTTTACCGCTTTTGATATGCTGATTATTTAGTGGGCTTGTCTGCAAGTGGTTGGCAGCTGTCCCCAACCCCCCACACTTGTTTGTTCCTCTCTGTGAACTCCATCGAGTTGCAGAGGGATGGATTCTATGATTTGATTGTCGACTGTTGTTGTTGAGCTGTGCAATTATTTAATATGCGGTTGAATAATGCTGTGAATTGCTTATGCTGCTTGTATTGTTGAATTGTATTTCAATATGCGAATTGTTGATGCTGCTTATATTGTTGAATTGCGTTTCACTATATTAAGCTTGCTATAAATTATTTGATATGCGGTCGAATAATTATGCGAATTGCTCCTTATATTTCGTATGCGGCGAATTGTTCATCGAGTCTACGAGCTTTGTCGAGTCGTCGAGACGTTTTTGAGCTGTGAGCCGGACAACTGAGGGTGCTAGGTCCCCTTCGTTCATGGTGGATTAGCTAGGCGTCACAGCGTTAAGGAACCGGAGCTGAATGTCTTAAGGAGAGCGAAGATCCCAAAGCTACGGCTGGTATTCAGTGGATGGATCGGCGTCTGCTTTTCGGAAAAATTGTCGAGTCGAGAGAAAATGAGTCGTGAGCTGAGTCTTGAGAGAGTCTTGAGTTGCGTCTTGAGAACTGTGTATACTGTTGGTTGCCTATTGTCATGATTGCTAATTCCTGTAATATGTCGTGTTATTACATGTTTTATTGCCGAGTGTGTTATCGAATATGTGTATCTGTCTCTTTATTTTTAAGAAGTTGAACCTTGTCAGTGGTTCTTTCAATTGATGAATGTAACCCAGATGGTGGAGCAAGCGAAGGATTCGGAACTGCATAGAGGAGCAGCTGAGGATAGTCGTCCAGCTTTTTACTTGTGCTATGTTTGTGGAACTTCCTAGTAGGCTAGTAAGGAGCGTCGCGTGTCGACCAACTATAGGATAATTGTAGTTCATTACAGTGTTGTAATAAGTTGCATGTTATGTTCCAGACATGTATTGTCATATATGAATTGATGAAATAAATGAGTATAGTTATTGTGGGTTATTTAGTGTCATTAAATGTTCACTGCCATGTTTCTAAAAGTCACTACAATACTCTGACTGTTCCTTCTTAAAGAAGTTGTTTAAAAAAAAAATATAGAACCATATTTTTGGAAAACATGAAATGCAGAGTATTCCGCCCTTCAGAAATATGTCAAAGTTGTCAAAACATCAGTTTAATAGTGCTCCGGAAACGGGGTGTTACAATGGTGGTATCAGAGCGGTTCGGTTCTAACCGGACTGTAAGTTGGGAAACTATAGCTGGTCAAGTGTCGGGTTTTATAGAGAACATACTGTGAGGGGTCCAATTGTGTTTTGTGTTTTGCTTGTTCCTCAAGTGGAGTAACTCTACTTGAAATTGTTTGAAATTGTTCTTATTTGAAACAATGTGGGCTGAGACACAATATTGTTGTGGGGTTCTAATGAGACTGTAAATCCTTGTGTGAATCCAATTCCTCAGAGATAAACGATTTTTTTGTTGTTAAAGTTGATAGTTCAAGAGATGAGATTCTGGGATTGCTTGCTGGAGACGCCGTTATTATTACTAATATTATTTAATATGATCTTTGGCGTATTAATGGTTCTAGATATAAACCACAATGTTTGAGGTTTGAATTATTTTGATATGTACTAGATTTAAAAAAAAATCAAAACTATTTCCTGATTTTGAGAATGTGACATGTTTGCAACTAACATCTGTGTTTTCGCAAATGTATATTTTGTAATATTACTGTGACTATTTGTGTGATTGTTTATTTATTGTAAGCGTATTAATATTTTCCATTGAAAATATTATACGTAATTATTTTCTAGCAAGCGTTAATTAAATGTCTCGTGACAATTTAATTTAAGCGAGATTCATTTGACTCAATTAAATAGAATCTAGAGGGTTAGTGAGAGTTGCTGGTAGCCGGGTTAGTGCGTGACTAGTGGTCTAGCTAGTATTGGATAGTACCTAAATTTTTTTTTACCAAACTTTATCCTTATTTCTTTAGATCATGGAGGACTAAGATAAGGACTTGGACCAAGATTTTAGGAGTCTTTTCTCTTCCTTCTTTTAGACCGTGACCGACCACTTATTGGTTAAAAAAAATAAAAATAAAAATTAGCCGTCCTCCAATTATTGTGTCGGACACGCATAAAAAGGAGGAAAGGGGGAATAGTGGTTGCTGTGTATTAATGTGGGTAAAGAGGAATAAACCTAGATTCCTTCTTCTTCTTCCTCCTGATATGCGCCGTGAGCCCCTCTTGCCCAAGAAATTCTCATTTTTGCTCTAATCCTTCTCCTAGCTAAACCGTGTAGTAGTGGGTTGGATGTAAGAGATCTTAAGAAGCTGGAGTAGTTTTAAGAGTTGTATTTCCTTCCATTTTCTTGAGTTGAGCCGTGAGTTTGAGGGAGAGATTTGGAGTTGTTATCCTCATTTATTTCTATAGTTTGAACCGTAAACCTTAAGATGGTTTTAAAGGAAGATACCATTTGGCATTTATGCGGGTTGATGTTGTGGGTGATTTTATGTTTGGTGATCGTGGAAATTCTTCTTCGTCTCTTTGTCTACCGACCGTGGGTTCTTAGAAGACCTTAGAACCGGGAGTTACTAAAGGTTGTGGGTGAGTTTATTTTGCTATGTCTTTCCCTTTTCTTTTATTGATGCTTTGATAATTTTGTGGATGATTTTGGTTTGAAGAAAATGAAGTTTCTTTCTCATTTTCTAGCCTAGAGGCCGTGACCTCATGAGGGCAAAGGAGAGAAATTTATTTGCTTCAAAGCTCTAATCTTTTGGTTATATAAAAAAAAAAGAGGGGCTGATGATTTTAGGTTTTCCTTAAAAGATCTTTTGTCAGAATTGTGTTGAGAAGGTTGATGTTGGGAAAAAAAATGTTTTTCATCTTGTTTTGTTGAAAAAAACCAAGTTTATGTGTATGTGGTGTTGAAGTGAAGATTAAAATGTTTGGTGTTAATTTGGAGGCGTGAACCCATGACCACATAAATACGTGAGAGGTTGGATTTCAAATTTTTCTACCTTAAGTTCCAATGATTTTATGTTAGTTGTAATTTAGTATTGTAGAGAAAGGTTTTATTGTTAATCCTTTTGTTAAAAAGTTTGGGGGTGAGTCAGCATGATTAAAAAAAAAAATTTGGGAGTGGATGTGTAAATCCGTAGGGTTCCTTGAAAGGAGAAAAGGGATTTTCAATTTTCAACAACTTAGTGAGTAGTAATTTTATTGTTGTTAGTGTATATTTTTTTTCAAGAAAGGTTTTGATTCAAAAGGATTTTAAAGAGAAGTGAGATTGTTGACTTAAATTGTAGAACTGGCTTTAACCTTTGAATTGAAGTATGTTTAATGATCTTGAGACAATAAGAACCTAATCTCGAATGAACTTTAATGTCTACGAGAATGGTTGAGTCTTAAGAGAAAGATCGTGCTTTTATTAGTCTTTTGCTTTGGTGATGTTCTTAGGAGATTTAGAATTATTTTAGTGTCAAAATATTTGACTTGAGAAAAGGTTTTAATTTTCTATAAACTTTAGATAGTTTTGTATTTTGATATGTGTGACCATGTTTAGGTATGAAGTGGTGTAAAATTATTATGGTGATAGTATGTAGTCGTATTCGTGATCGTGTTCGTGTTTGGGTCCGTGTCGTGTTCGTGTTCGTGTTCGTGATCGTGGTTGTGATTAAGCAGAGGTCGTAGCTTCGGAATAAAGCGCCAGAAGATTGTAAGCACTTCTTCGTCTAATATATTTTGTTCGTATTTCTGTATGATGCATATACTTAGTGCTGTTAAGTTTGGTTGTTGTTGTATGTTGTGAAGCGATCGTAATGTTATATAGCTATGAATATTATAGTACTACTTATATTAATATGTGTTGTGAATGCCTATGTGTGCAAACTATTTTATAGATTTGAGTAAAGTAATTTTCGTATTTTCATATCCGCATAGTTTCGAGGATGAAACTATTTTAAGGAGGGTGGAAGTGTAACACCCCAATTTTTAAGAAAAAATTGTTTTAACAATAAATCTCAAATATTTGAACGTAAATCTTAGAGATTGATCACCTCAATGATTTACTAAGAGTACGAGAAATTATTTTGACTTATTTTGAATAATTTATTTATTATAAATAATTATTATTTATGATGTCAATTCAAATTGATAGACAGCGTAGACGTATGCTGCTTTTAAGGAGAATTCATCAATTAAACTTATTATAAGTTTTCTGTTTGACGCGTAACGCGTATTTTTGTTGACTAAGAAAGTGAGTGAATTAAATCAAGATGAAATTTAATTTAAGAATTTATATTTCATATAAATTCATATTTCAAAAATTGTCGAATAATTCTTATGAATATTCGCCGTATTTTGGATTATCGGGTAATTTTTTATCCGCAATAAAATTTGAAACGAATTCCGATTCCGATGAAAATCGAATCGTGACTTGTTGTGACATTATTTGAGTGTTTTATATTGTTTTTATAATTTATAGATAATATCTTATTCACGCGGTAAATTAATTTCTCGGTAAATTAATTTACAAGACGAAGCGGTAAAAAACCTAATACGCAACGAGAACCAGGATTTTAGTGAATGTGTAAGCTAGATTTTTTTTACTTGCGGAGGAGGTTTAGCTGCAGATACATTGAATTATGTTATTTAACCAAATTCATTTAACCAAATTCTTAATATTATCCAAAACTTTTATTTTAATTTTTTTTCTTTTGCTTGTCCAAGTGTTGGTGTAAGTAAGAAATAAGCCAAGTCTCATCTTATTCTTTCTTGCTTCCCCTGACCGTGGCATTCCTTCCATTCTTACTCACTCATAATAATATTTTTTTCTTTGTCTCCAATTTACTATATGTAAGGTGTCATATTGTAGTGGATTAACACCAAAATATCTATTTCGATCTTATCTTTATCTAATCCCTAATTAAGGAGAACCGCATGTTTTATTTTTTATCAAAATATTTTTAATCCCTTCTCCTTTCTTTGGTTCAGCCGTAGCTCTCTCTTCCTCCCATTTACTCACATTTCCATTTTTTCCTCTTTCAAAAGCTATGTGTGTTAGTGAGAAAGAAAGACAAGTTCCATTCCCCTTCCTCTTTTTCCTCTCTCAGCCGTAGCTTTCCTTTCTAATTAGCACCATCATCCACTTCCATGTTCTTCTTCTAATTAGTACCTACATATTGATCTATTCAGTGAGTATGGAATTCATTTTTTTCCTTCGATCTTGAGGACAATTCCCCTTCCTCTTTTTCCTCTCTCAGCCGTGGCTTTCCTTTCTAATTAGCACCATCATCCACTTCCATGTTCTTCTTCTAATTAGTACCTACATATTGATCTATTCAGTGAGTATGGAATTCATTTTTTTCCTTCGATCTTGAGGACAAACCGTGGCCTTTTTAGTGTTTTAGGAGGATTTCTTTTGATTTCTTATTCTATTTTCTTGTATTGTTTTTTTTTTGATGATTATGGAAGCGAAATGAAAATTTTTCCCTTTCCCTTTGTGAGTTCTAAAAGCCGTGACACCTAGGAAGAATTTGGGGAAAAATTGCTTTCATTTGAATCTTAGTTTTTGGTTGTTGTTGTTGATGATTTATGTTTGATCAAGAAAAAGATTTGATTTTTAGTACTCCTTAAGTTGATTCAAGCAATGACTTAAGGAGAGTTTTTAGAAAAAAATTGGAATTTAGTTAAGTTGTTTAAAGTGTTGATTTAGTGAGACTATGAAACACCTAATGTTTAAAGAGATCTTTGTATTTCTTGAACAAGGTGGAGTCTTGAAAATATTAATGTGAAAAATATTTTATTTTAGTATTGATTTTATGGTTTTAAGATTTAAAAGAAAATGAATTTTTAGTCTTTAAAATATTTATTTTCAACTTTGCTTATTATTCCAAATATGTGTGTTTTACTAAAAAGAATTTGGGCTGCGTACCCTAGGGGTTTGTTTGCAAACCAGGACCTAGCGGTTACGTTTAGTAATTTAGAGCTTTTCTAAGACTTAGCAGTTTTGTCTTAGGAATGTTGAGGTCGTGAGTACGTGCATGCGAGAGTTCGTGACGTATCTTTGATGTTAGCGTGGACGTGGAACTCTATTCTGTAAGGGCAATTCTAGACATTTGTAGGCTTTTATTTTATATGTCCTTGTGTAAGGGCAACTTTAGTTATTGCTTTGGAATTTAAATTCCAGTTTTACATCGAAGAAGTCGGAGAACCTCAGGGTTCGAAGTGAGGGTCTTGTACCCCTTCGTTTTACCGCTTTTGATATGCTGATTATTTAGTGGGCTTGTCTGCAAGTGGTTGGCAGTTGTCCCCAACCCCCCACACTTGTTTGTTCCTCTCTGTGAACTCCATCGAGTTGCAGAGGGATGGATTCTATGATTTGATTGTCGACTTTTGTTGTTGCGCTGTGCAATTATTTAATATGCGGTTGAATAATGCTGTGAATTGCTTATGCTGCTTGTATTGTTGAATTGTGTTTCAATATGCGAATTGCTGATGCTGCTTATATTGTTGAATTGCGTTTCACTATATTAAGCTTGCTATAAATTATTTGATATGCGGTCGAATAATTATGCGAATTGCTCCTTGAATTTCGTATGCGGCGAATTGTTCATCAAGTCTGAGAGCTTTGTCGAGTCGTCGAGACGTTTTTGAGCTGTGAGCCGGACAACTGAGGGTGCTAGGTCCCCTTCGTTCATGGTGGATTAGCTAGGGGTCGCAGCGTTAAGGAACCGGAGCTGAATGTCCTTGGGAGAGCGAAGATCCCAAAGCTACGGCTGGTATTCAGTGGATGGATCGGCGTCTGCTTTCCAGAAAAATTGTCGAGTCGAGAGAAAATGAGTCGTGAGCTGAGTCTTGAGAGAGTCTTGAGTTGCGTCTTGAGAACTGTGTATACTGTTGGTTGCCTATTGTCATGATTGCTAATTCCTGTAATATGTCGTGTTATTACATGTTTTATTGCCGAGTGTGTTATCGAATATGTGTATCTGTCTCTTTATTTTTAAAAAGTTGACCCTTGCCAGTGGTTCTTTCAATTGATGAATGTAACCCAGATGGTGGAGCAAGCGAAGGATTCGGAACTGCAGAGAGGAGCAGCTGAGGATAGTCGTCAAGCTTTTTACTTGTGTTATGTTTGTGGAACTTACTAGTAGGCTAGTAAGGAGCGTAGCGTGTCGACCAGCTATAGGATAATTGTAGTTCATTACAGTGTTGTAATAAGTTGCCTGTTATGTTCCAGACATGTATTGTCATATATGAATTGATAAAATAAATGAGTATGGTTATTGTGGGTTATTTAGTGTCATTAAATGTTCACTGCCATGTTTCTAAAAGTCGCTACAATACTCTGACTGTTCCTTCTTAAAGAAGTTGTTTAAAAAAAAATATAGAACCACATTTTTGGAAAACGTGAAATGCAGAGTATTCCGCCCTTCAGAAATATGTCAAAGTTGTCAAAACATCAGTTTAATAGTGCTCCAGAAACGGGGTGTTACAGGAGGCATCCCGCATTGCTTTCCACAGTTTGGTCCTGGTCCAATTCAGTAGGTCCGAATGCTATTTTCTTGCGTTTCATGTTACTTCTGCTATTTAATGTTATATCAGTTAAATTCAATACGAAAATATGATGTAAGTAGAGGTCATGCACCACTTGGGTTTTGGCTAATTGGTCATTGTATGGCTTCTACATTCTATGTTATGCAAGCTTAGTTAAAAAAATGATAGCAACTTTGTTAATAAAATTTACTTCTCTTCATTAGAGTCAGTAGTAGTGTGATAACAAATTCTTTCACTTAAAATGTTTGCTTGGTTGAGTGTTTGACAGCATGGGTTTGCATGGAACATGGATTGGACTGTTGCTGATTCTGAAAATTTGGAAGGAAATTTCATTGTAACTTCGAAACTGAAGGATGCTCCTTATAGTCGTGCTATGTGGGATTTCAGCTTCCATGCTTTATACAAGGCCAAGTTCTTTTCAAGCACAGCTCACCTTTGCAATACTACTAGACTATGACCATGAGTACTCACTCTTGTGTTACTTAATGATGGTTCAATTTCATGTTTCCCTTTTTGCAGGTCACACTAAATACTAAAAGTCTTTCCACCGAGTTAAAAGTACAGACAATAAGGCATTCTCATTTAGTACTACCTTGCACACATATTTTCGGGTAAGTGATAAAGGTCATAATTTCGAATTATCACTGTGGAATGACCTAAATGGGGTTTTATATTTGTGCTTGAATATTATTTTAACATTTAGTATTATTATGTTTGTTGAATATCTGAACTGAAACTAAGCATCTGATGCCAAACCACTAACAAAGAATTCTTTTTCAATAATTGTTTGAATGAATTAAAATTTATTCCAATGCATGGTTTTTTAACTCAATTAATTCCTTATGCTTTCTGCTTAACCTTGTGAAAGTAATCATTTTGGCATTTTTACGTAGACTTCGGAAAGTGGTGCATCATTTAAGGGGTTAAAAGGTTGTAAAACTCTGAACAAACATCCAGACCCTAACAATCTAGTGGAAGGTAGCGAAGAAAGGTCTGTATCATACTTTATGCCTGGGAATTCTTAAATTGAAATAGGACATGTTAACTACTTGCACTGGGAAAAGAAAAGTGTAACTTTTGTACGTTATAACCTTTGTATATACATGCATTTTCTTATGCATAACCATTGTATGTTATATAAGACAGGTAGTGACCAAAAAGTCTACCTTCTTTATCTCCCATTTGTCTGAATTTGAAGTAGAATTCTGTACAGTTTCATTCATTTAGTGGCCAATTTCTATTCTTGTTTCTTTCAATTTTCATCTCTTACATTAATCAAATGGTTTAATGTTTTTTTATACATTAATCAAATGGTTTAGTGTTGGTTTGGTATAGTATTGCAATAGGGATCTTCAATGGTGGTTTGGTATGGTATCAAAAGAAATACAGTTAGCCATGGTTGCTTAAAATAACAGATGTAAAAAGGGTACTTTTAACATCAGTTATTTAAAAATCGATGTGAAAATGGCACTTTTAACATCGGTTATTTAGAAACTGATATTAAAAGGCAACTTTTAACATCGGTTATTTACAAATGGATATGAAAAGGTAATTTTTAACATCAGTTATTTAAAAAACGATATGAAAAGTGTATATTTAACAACGGTTTAGGTGGAAAACCGATGTTAAAAGTGTACTTTTAACATCGGTTTCTGTAGGAACCGATGTAAAAAAGGTTTTTCACATCGATTCATTACCTGATGTAAATAGTTCATACTTTTAATATCGCTCGTATTAATAACGATTTCATAACCGATGTTAAAAGCTGTTTATAACCGATGTTAAAAGCCAAAACTGCAGTAGTGCATTAAGAATTAGTAAGTTTATTAATTTAATGACTGATTGAAAATAAACAACTATCCTTAATCCGACATAATTAGCGAATTCTATTAATCCTAGAGTTCTATTAACTAATTGTGGTACGATTACCTATAATTAACTAACTTATTAAGGACTGGTCAGATCCTATAAAACTAAGCATGCTAGGAAAAACACATTCATAAGGATAATAAGAAAATCATAATAGTGGTTAAATAAATATCAAGAACATCGTAAAAGATCCCCCATCACCCCTAGCGATGGAATTAGCTACTCATAATATTTCTCAATATAATAGAAAAACACAAATCCAAACATAAAATCCTAAAAGACATGATTAAATAGAACCGAGACACCCTTTCGGTATGATGGCGGTTCCCCCACTTGTTCTTCACGTCCTCACAAGCTCCCAGCAGCAAAACAGAATTGGCAAGTTGTCAAAATCGGTCAAAAGGTTCTCAAAGCAGGCTAAGATTGACTTTTTATAGGCAAGGATGGGAATTTGGTCATCTGGTTTCAAGTCTGTGCATTCTAGGCTTAGGTACGACCGTACTTCTTTTATACACGGTCATACCTCGCTTCACTTGCGATGCAGGCCCGTACTTGTGCACTCTACATTCCTTGACAGCAATTGTCTATGGCCGTACTACCTTTGGTACGACTGTACTGAACTTTTTCTTAGATGCCAGGCTGTACTGACTAAGGGGGTATGCCCCTACTTCTAATCCTACATAGTTAAGGCCGTACTAACTGGGTGTCAGGTCGTACCTCTTGTCCAGAAAAGCCAAAAATCTCCAAAACTTGCCAGTTTTTTATCTGATCTCGCATCTTTTGCTCCGAGTGTTGTCTTTATGAAATTTCTGCAAAATGAGGCATAAGTGAGCACCTTTATACTTTAAATAGCACAAAATAACATGTTTAAGTACTAAAAATGCCCTATAAAAGTAGATAATTTGGTGTGTTAACACATTTTCACACTTGAGCTTTGCTTGCCCTTAAGCAAATTACTTAGGTAATTATAATAGAAACTATTTTCACTGAATAGGGGCAAAAACAAATGCATGACAACAAAGTGATACCGTAAGAAGTGTCAATAAATAGAATGTCCAATTAGAGGTGTATGCCCAAATAAGTCAACAATATGTGATTCATAAGTCACACTTCTAACCACTCTCAAAGTGCTTATAGGTATAGTCATTGACGCTCAAATTTTTCCAAAGAAGTACATTATCATATGCTTGTACATTGACCAAAACTCTACTATTGAAGTCTATTTATCATGCAAAAGAGGAATAAGGGTCTTTCAATAGTTGTAATGGGGCCAAGGTAATAATGTTAGGTAGGATAAGAGAAAGAAAATGTCATACAAAGAGGTCAGAAACAAATCAACCAAAACAAGTAATATTTTTCTTTTTCACTTTTAAAGAGCAGGCAAGAATCTCCAAACTTTGACCAATAAGAATTTTTTTTGCATTTCCTGAAGCCAATAACACATTTTTTTTTCTTTTTCTTTCCTTTTTCTTTCCTTTCCTCCTTTGATGCTTTTTATGCAACCATTTTAACAATTTAATAATTCTAAGAGGGAAAAGTATTTTCCTAAGCCTTATTTTTCATAAACAAATACGAGAGATCCATAACATTATTCTTTTGATTTTTCTGCCACTAATTGTTCTAACAAAAGTATTTTACAAGGTTACCTCAATAGAAATAATAATCAATAACAATGAAAGGGTACCAAAGAAATATAATTTTAGGCGCAAAAGTGGGCAACTAGTGGTAAAATAATTTCCAAATAGAAGTGCCCTGAAAAATTCCTATAAATTGATTCACATGAAAATAAACTTTTATTCGCTTTGTAATGGTCTCAGCACAAGTTCTAGAATGCACAATCATGGAAAAATATCACTCAAACAAAGAAAAGAGGCAAAAAACATGATGTGGCCTCTTATTCAGGCTCAAATCTCACATTTGGTAGTTTATACAGAGAATTGAACTTACAGAACCTCAGTGCTAATTTTCAGCAAATTCTAATACGAGTAATCAAATTATTTCAATCACAAGTTGTCAGAATTTTTTTTATAGCCCCTAAATCAGCAAAATCTTAATGTTCTCTATCATTACAAGCAACTATAAGCATAGCCAAGTAATAAACAAAATATAAAATCCCTCCTCACACTTATTTCTAGCAGTGTCCTCACTGCTACTAAGATAATTTAAGCATAAAAAAGGATAAAAGAAATTAAAGATAGTTGTGTGAAAATAAAAGAAGTTGGAAAGAGAGTCCCCTCTGAAAACTATCACGAGCAATTTGCAGAGGAATTGATGCCTTCTTGCCATTATCCATGATGTCATCGAGTAGTTGAAGAACTGAGAATCAAAATAAATTAATTAAAAATAATTAAAAATAGATAATAAATAAAAGACTACAGGTTGCCTCCTGTAAAGTGCTTGTTTAACGTCGCGAGCCTGACACTTTGCTCTTTGTTAAGTGGGTGGAGGTTTCAGGAGCATGACAGACGCTGCTCTTCGTGATCCTTCAACATAGGTTTTAGCCCTTTGTCCGTTCACCTTAAACGTTTCACCATTTTTCTTACGGACTTCTAGTGCTCCATGGGGAAGGCTTGTATTACTTCATAGGGGCCTGACCAACGGGATTTTAATTTTCCTGGAAATAAGCAAAGACGTGAATTGTAAATTAGTACTTTGTCTGCAGTTTGAAAATTCCTTTTTTGGATACGCTGATCATGCCACTTTTTAGTGCGCTCTTTGTACAGTTTTGCATTCTCATATGCTTCTAGCCGAAATTCATCCATTTCGTTGAGCTACAATAAATGTTGTTCACCTGCAAGCTGCATCTCAAAATTCAAAAATTTGATAGCTCAATATATTTTGTGTTCTAATTCGATAGGCAGGTGACAAGCTTTCCCAAACACTAACCTATACGGTGACATTCCTATTGGGGTTTTGAAAGCAATTCTGTATGCCCATAGTGCATCATCGAGTTTTAGGGACCAATCCTTCCTTGAAGTATTAACGGTTCTTTCTAGTATTCTCTTAATTTCCCTATTTGAGATCTCTACTTGGCCACTAGTTTGTGGGTGATAAGGTGTGGCTACTCTATGGGCGATTCCATATTCTGCTAAGAGATTTTCAAATTTCTTATTACAAAAATGACTGCCACCATCACTTATTATCGCTCTAGGGGTTCCAAATCTAGTAAAAATATTTCTTTTCAAAACATCTAATAACCCTTCGTGAGTCATTAGTGGGTAACGCTACCTTTCCACCCATTTAGAGACATAATCCACCGCTACTAAGATATACAGGTTGTTATAAGACTTAGGAAAGGGTCCCATGAAGTCTATGCCCCATGCATCAAAAAGTTCACAAATCAAAATATTATTTAGAGGCATCTCTTGTTTTCTAGAAATATTTCCGCTCCTTTGGCACGGGTTATAAGCATCTTTAAAAAGGGTAGGCTAGTAAAACTGCATTGTAGGAATTTTTGAGCTGTTCTTGTGGGGCCATATTGACCTGCTACTTCTTTAGAGCGGCAGATTTTAAATACTGATATTCTACTTTTGGAATACATCTCCTGATTATTTTAACAGCATAGATTTTAAATAAATATGGTTCATCCCAAAAATAGTTTTTAACATCGGAGAAATTTCTTACGCTGAGCATAAGTTAAGTTGGGTGGAAGCACCTTACCGACCAAATAGTTAGCGAAATCTGCATACTATGGTGCTATAGAGATAGAAAACAGATGCTCATCTTGGAAAGTCTCTCGAATTCGCTCTTCCTTTAGTGGTCTGACTATTGGGTCTATCCTTGAGAGGTGATCTGCAATGACATTCTCTACACCTCGCTTATCTCTAATTTCGATGTCGAATTCTTGAAGCAATAGAATCCATCTGATTAGTCTTGGTCTTGCATCCTGCTTGGCAAGTAGATGCCTAATTGCAGAGTGGTCAGTATAAACTATAACCTTAGACATAAATAAATAAATAAATAAATAAATAAATAAATAGGAACAAAATTTATCAAATGTAAATATAACTGCTGGTAGTTCCTTTTCGGTAGTGGTGTAATTTCGATGTGCTTCATCCAAGGTCCTACTAGCGTAGTAGATAGTATGAAAGACTTTATCCTTTCTTTGTCCCAAAACCGCGCCAACTACGACATCACTTGCATCACACATTAGCTCAAATGGAATAGACCAATCAGGAGCTATAACAACGGGTGCATCAATTAATTGAGACTTTAATGTTTTGAAGGCTTCGAGGCATGCTTTAAAGAATTCAAAAGGCACATCTTTCACTAAAAGGTTGGAAAGTGGCTTTGCAATTTGTGAATTTTTTTTAATAAATCTTCTATAAAAACCAGCATGTCCTTGAAAACTTCTAATAATTCTAACTGAGTTTTGGAGGGGTGTAGTTTTGAAATAACTTCAATTTTAGCTAGATCAACCTCAATACCTCTTCTTGAAATCCTGTGTCCTAAGACTCTGCATTCTGAAATCATAAACTAACATTTTTTCCAATTTAGAACTAAATTTGTTTCTATGCATATTTTTAGCACAAGATTTAAATTATGCAGGCAGACGTTAAACGTGGATCCATAAACATAGAAATCATCCATAAAAATTTCGATGCAGTTTTCTAAGATATCAGAAAAGATAGCCATCATGCATCTTTGAAATGTGGCAGGGGCATTACATATACCAAATGGCATTCTCCTATATGCAAATGTCCCATAAGGGCATGTAAAAGTAGTCTTTTCTTGATCTTCCATAGCTAGGAATTTGCATATAACCAGAATAGTCATCTAGACAATAGTAAAATTCATGCCCAAATAATTTTTCAAGCATTTGGTCAATAAAAGGGAGAGGAAAGTGATCTTTCCTGGTTGCCTCATTTAATTTTCTGTAATCGATGTAGATACGCCAACCAGTTACCTTCCTTACTGCAATTAATTCTTTTTGCTCATTTTCCATCACTGTGGTTCCTCCTTTTTTAGGTACTACCTGCACAGGACTTACCCAAGAGCCGTCAGAAATATGATAAATAATATTAGCATCAAGTAATTTAATAACTTCCCGTTTCACTACTTCCTTCAGATTTGGGTTAAGTCTTCATTGAGGTTGCACTTTTGGCTTATGATCTGTCTCCATATAGATTCTGTGAGAGCAAATTGAGGGACTAATTCCTTTTATATCGTGAATACTCCAACCAAACGCCTCCTTGTTCTCCCTTAGGACTTTTAGAAGTTTCTCCTCCATGCTACCAGTTAAAGAAGATGAAATTATAAATGGTAAGGACGATGGTGGATGTAAAAATATGTATTTAAGGATAGTAGGTAATGGTTTTAATTCTAGCACTGGTGGCTCCTCTATGGATGACTTTGTTTTAGTAATTTCGGGTCTTTCTAATTTTTCAAATTTCTGCACCCCATTCCATCCACCAGGTATCATGCCTGCATTTAGTGCCATAACTTTATTTTTCACATCTTCTAAATCGGTGATATTCTCTTTACCGCATGTTAGGATTCTTTCTAGGGGATCCTTGAGCAAGTGCACCTGCAAATCAGAAGATGTTAGTACAGACTCTTCTATAGTATCAATAAAATTACAAGATTGAGAGCTAGAGGGGGCTTTCAGGGAATCAAACACTTTGAAGATGACTTCTTCGTCATTCAACCTTAATGTTAGCTTTCATTGGTGTATGTCAATAATTGTTCTTCCAGTTGCTAAAGATGGTTTTCCCAATAAGAGTGGGACTTCCTTATCTTCTTCCATATCTAGGACTATAAAGTCAACTGGGAAAATAAATTTATCTACTTTTACCAATATGTCTTCGATTATCCCCTTTGGGTGCACTACAAACCTATCTTCCAGCTGCAACTGAAGTCTTGTGGGTCTAGCCTCCTTCAAACAAGTCTTGTGGGTCTAGCTTTCATTGGTGTATGTCAATAATTGTTCTTCCAGTTGCTAAAGATGGTTTTCCCAATAAGAGTGGGACTTCCTTATCTTCTTCCATATCTAGGACTATAAAGTCAACTGGGAAAATAAATTTATCTACTTTTACCAATATGTCTTCGATTATCCCCTTTGGGTGCACTACAAACCTATCTTCCAGCTGCAACTGAAGTCTTGTGGGTCTAGCCTCCTTCAAACAAGTCGCTGAAAAATGGATAAGGGCATCAGATTGATGCTAGAGCCAAGATCGCAGAGAGCCTTTTCAAAGTAAGCATTTCCGATGGTTCATGGAATTGTGAAACTCCCTGGATCCTTCATTTTAGGAGGTAACTTCTTCAAGATTATGGCCGAGCACTCCTCGCTTAGTTTAATTATGGAAAATTCCTCTAGCTTTTTCTTGTTGGCAAGGATGTCCTTCAAGAATTTGGCATATCTGGGCATCTGAGAAATCGCTTCCATGAAGGGTATATTTATGGTTAGCTGCTTCAGGACTTCTAAAATTTTTGCAAATTGGGGGTCCTGCAAGTCGTTCTTTAGTCTTTGTGGGAATAGTACATTGGGAGTTATGTCGGGTATATTGATGGGTGTTGCCAGTTGCTCCTTCTCTGGTTCCTTGCTTCCTGTGTCTTTTTCCTTGGTTTGAACAGGTGGCTCAGTATGGGTATGAGTTGGCGTTGAATTTCCTTTATTCTTCACAAATGGCCCTGCAAGTACTTTTCCTCCCCTTGTAGTGATCAAGTTAGATTGTGTTTCAGGTATTGATTTTTCTTGGGTAACAATTTTCTTTTCATTTAGCTTGATCATGTAGCTTACCAGGGTGGCTACTTGCTCTTGCAGCTGTCAATGATTTTCTGCAGTGGTCGTTACCATATTTTCTAGGCATTTAAACCTCTCATCAAGTATCCTCATGTAACTTTGCATCGTTTCGGACAGGTTGAGACTTCCCCTTCTTTGAGACTGGCTCTACAAATATGAAGATCTCTGATTTTTCCACACCGGGTTATTGTTGTTTGAGTAGGAGCTGCTTCGTGTCTCGGTGCCTATAAAATGAACTTTCTTAATTGGGTCCTTAGCTATCATAGGCTTCTGGTTAGGACTATTCCTTGCAGCATTAGTTCTGGCTCGTGATGCTAACACAGCTTCAAATTTTTCAGTTAGTGCATCCAATTTGGCTTCTAGAGACGTGTTAGTTTCCATACCATAGACTTCGAATCTCCAGTTGGGTTGTGACTTCTTTGACGACCACTGAGCACTATTTTGAGCCATCTATCCAATTATTTCGAAAGCTTCATGTGGTGTTCTAGTCCCCAAGGATCCTCCACATGCAGTATCTACAGTAGCACTGCTATGCACATCGAACCCATTATAGGCTATGTGAACCAGATGCCATGTTGCAAACTTATGGTGCGAGAAGTTTCTGAGTAGTTCTTGAAATCGTTCCCAAGCTTCATGCATTGATTCTGATTCAAATTGCTTGAAGTTGACTATTTTGGCTCTTAATTCTGCATATTTGGCAGGAGAGAGATATTTATGAAGAAATTTGCTCTTCAAATCCTCCCAGGTGGTGATTGAATTAGGAGCTAAAGAGTCTAGCCAAGCTTGAGCCTTCCCTTCTAATGAGAATAAGAACAACCTTAGTTTAATTATTTCTGTTGGGGCTCCATTGTACATGACAATGCTAAGTATCATTTGAAAGCTCTTGAGATGAGTGTGCGGGTCCTCCGAAGGTAGTCTCGAAAATTGCACTACGGACACCATTGAGATTAAGGCTGGTTTGAACTCAAAGTTACGTAGTCTAATGGCTGGGTAGTTTATGCTATCCTGTATATTGACCGTAGGAGAAAAGTATTCTTCTAGTTTGAGTTCCTCTTCCATTGCTTTTGGTTTCTGCGGTGCCTAAGTATAAGAGAATTAATTAATTAAAATAACAAAAATAAAGCAAATGTAAAAATAAGACAGAATAAAGTAAAATATTTAAAGTAACTAAGATCTCGTTAAGTCAATATTACTAGAACATTCCCCGGCAACGGTGCAAAAAACTTGTTGTGGCTCAGGCAAGTGTACCTGATCGTAACACCTAATAATAGTGGAGTATACTTAAGAATCCTAATGTCGAATCCACAGGAAATGCGCGAGTACCAACGTAATAATGATCCTATGTTATTTAAGCTATCGAGATTAGTGGTTTGAGAGTAAAACAGTTGAATTGAGAAAATGAGAACAAAACGGGATCGCAAGAACTAAAGTGAGATCAAATAGGAAAAGCCTAAGGGAATTGGTTTCACTAATACTAGTTCCTGAATCTATTAACTTGCTATTACGAATGATATTTCCTTGTTGAAAGTCAATCACTTACTCTAGGATTATTAACATTCAATGATTATGCAATGCTAATAGTTTTTTCCTAAGAACTACCTATTTGATCCTGCAGGGTAATTAAAAGAAAGAGCATTAAGAACTGGTAAGTTTATCAATTTAATGACTGATTGAAAATAAGTAATTATCATTGATCCGACATAATTAGCAAATTCTGTTAATCCTAGAGTTCCATTAACTAATTGTGGTACGATCACCTATAATTAACTAACTTATTAAGGACTAGCCAGATCTTATAAAACTAAGCATGCTACGAAAAACACATTCATAAGGATAATAAGAAATTCATAATAGCGGTTAAATAAATATCAAGAACATCGTCAAAGATCCCCCATCACCCCTAATGATGAAATTAGCTACTCATAATATTTCTCAATATAATAGAATAACACAAATCCAAACATAAAATCCTAAAAGACATGATTAAATAGAACCGGGACATCCTTTTTATAGGCAAGGATGCGAATTAGGTCATCTGGCTTCAAATCTGCGCATTTTGGGCTTAGGTACGGCCGTACTTCTTTTATACACGGCCGTATCTTGCTTCACTTGCGACGTTGGCCCGTACTTATGTACTCTGCACCAATGTTTTAAAAATCGGACTGGAGATCGAACTGGCGAGACCTCCGGGTCATGGTTCAATTGGTTCAACCGGTTGAACCGTCGGTTGAACCAGGTGAGTAATAAATAAATAAAAAGTACTAATTTTCAGGAAAAAGTAATTAAAAATAACAAAAAAAAGTTAAAACGGTCCAACCCGATCCAACCCGGTTCTTTTGTCCGGTTCAACCGTGGTTCAATCCGATTCAACCCGGTTTTGGGCGGTTCAACCAGACTGCGATTCAATTGAGGTTGAACCGACTGCTAACACTACCGGGTGACGGTCGGACCATCCGGTTCGGTTTTTAAATCATTACTCTGCACTCCCTGTCAACAATTGTATACGGCCAGATCGCTTTAGTACACCAGATCAACCTTTTCTTCGATGCCAGTCAGATCTGACCAAGGTACGCCTACTGATCCTCGCATAGGTACTACTGCATCGACTAGGTTTCAGGTCGTACCTCTTGTCCAGAAATGCTAAAAATATCCAAAAGTTGCCAGTTTTTTATCTGATCTCGCATCTTTTGCTCCGAGTGGTGTCTTTATGAAATTTCTGTAAAATGGGGCATAAGTGAGCACTTTTATACTTTAAATAACACAAAATAACATGTTTAACTACTAAAAATACCCCATAAAAGTAGATAATTTGGTGTGTTAACACCTGTCCTATAGTAAATCCAAATGGCATGCCAAATTGATATTGGTTATTTGGAATAAAATTCCTTCCATTTGAGTTTGCTATACTATTAGGGGACGACATAGCTACAGTAGATGGAATGTTCGCATTCACGTTGGGTGAACCACTGGTTATATGTACCAATTCTTCTGACCGTGGAGGTTGTATCACACTTGCCTCTACAGTCGTCGGGATAGGTGGAGGTATATTGCCTCCTATTTCAGACATAGTGACTGCTATATCACTTAACGCATTACCTGCATCAGTGCTTGCCAAAGTTGCACTCACATTGACATTCGACACACCGTGATCTGCCACTGACGCATTAGCGTTAGACTCACTTGCATTAGTAGCGTTATTGGTATTTCTAGTCATATTTCGTCTTCTGGGTTCTTTAGTAGGATAAGTAATGCAAGACTTTCCACTCCTTAACCGTATAAAACCATTATCAATGAGTTACTCATAACTTGTCCCACTGTGCGTGCCAATTTGTTAACTAGGATTTTTGGTTTGACGAGCATTTCTCTACAAAATCAAAAAGAAAACAAATGATTTTTCAAACGATTGTAAATTCTACAAGTTAGGCGGTAATCTCGTCAAATAACGAGTTTTATGACAAAATCAGTATTTCGTCAAGAAATCAACTCAGTCAAATGAGATTAAGGATTTTGCCAAAATCACTGTATTTCTAACGTTGAGATTCAACTTGGCATTTCTGCCAAGGATTCTCGTCAAGTTGACGGTTACACATAGAGTGAAGGAAAAACGGTTTTAATAGAAGTTTGAGAAACGAAAGTGTGCTGGATTTTGAAATTGATAGTGAAAATAGAGAACACGAAAGTGATTTTTAAAGATTTTTTTTTTGATTATTTGAAAGATTGAAATTAAATGAAAAGCCAGTAAAGTTTAACAGAAAGTAGATTCAATGAAATGTAAATGAATGTTAAAAGAAGGTGTAGAAAAGATGAAGTTTGTAGAAACTTAAATGCAGGAAAGTAAACAAACTGGAAAGTAAAGTGCAGGAATGTAAAGAACGTTAATGTAAAATGCAAAAAGTAAAACAGACGAAGAATGTAAATGATTGGAATGTAAAATTGTATTGAATTAAAAATGGTGGAAGGAATACTTGATGTTAGACCGCGAATCTACGATGTTTGAGATGTGGGGAAACTGATCAAGTATCCAACCCATTTTACATTGTTCGACCTAGTATTTATACAGAACTTAGAAAAAAACTAACTACCTATCTGCTTGACACGTATCCGGTGGTTAAACTTGCGTGTCTCGCAGTTACATTATCTTAAACCTATTCGACATAATCTACTTGGACAGATCTAACTATTCTAAGTAACTCAAACATTAAGTCAATCTTGATAAGTCTTTGTTAGCTTCGACAATGCTCTCGTACTCTAACAACATCAAGTTGTGTTATTTTGACAATAACTTAGAGCTTCGTCAAGAGGTTTACTAAGTCCCCAAGAATTAGTCACCTTGGTTGTATCAACGAATTAGCAAATATTTCGACTAAGAACCAAAAATATGTGTCTACTCAAAGTATGCCAATTTTGATTGCAATTATGGCATGAACTTAGCCATTTTTGTGCTTGCTTCATGTCTTCGACCAAATCTTCGGATTCTTTCGACGACACCTGATTTTTCATATTCTTGTTTCACCTTCAAAGACTTAGCCTTCTCCAAATATCTCCTTTGCATTATTTGACTATTTGACCACAACATGCTCTTTGTCAATGTGAAGCTAGTCAGCTTTTCTGTCCTTTGGTATATTTTGACCTTCTTCTATCAAATGTGACCAGTCTAAGACCAAAATTTATTTTGGCACCCAACAAAAAGGAAGAATATATTTTTAGCAGTATATGCTTGTTGTTCACATTCATAAGCACATGTGCCTCCTAGATAATCTCCTATTGAGGCACTAAGTTATGAATTTTACCATTGGGGTCTCTTTCGATTATTGTCCATGACCATCCGTGAGTTGAATTGGTTGTGCGGTAGCACGACTTCATGAGTTGAAGAGGTTTCTACTTTCGGGAAATTGAAAAGAAAATAATTGAATTGGGAAGATGGGCATAAAGAGAAACTAGGAAATGGGTGATAGAGTCTAGGTCATATGGGCTGCTATCTATGGTCATCACAACTACAGAGTTATCACCGCTATCAAAACAGTGATCCTTGGAGCGGCGTAATTGCATGTCCGATAATGGCAAACAACGTATAGGGGAGGTGGAGGACGAACAGAGCTTCCCGCCACTAAGAACCCCAAACCTATCCTCGATAATTGAGTTGTCTTCTTTCCTCTTCATATCAAAAATATCTAATGTTGTCTTCCATGAATGGTGAATCCTCCACAACACCGCCACCCGGCGGCATCAACTGCTTGGAATCCCAATTTGGCTCTTCTTCCTCATTGAATATCATATAAATGTCTCGATATTCTGGGTTAAAATTCCAAAGAAAGGAAACGGTGAATGATTCCTAACTCACACGTGGATGAGGAGGAGACTACTAACGCCATTATTTGAGAGCACCTTTTCATTGTCGGCACAACTTTCATCTCCGTCTCTAGTGTTCCCTTCGTAGTGAAGAATTTCTCATTGCAGAGTACCCACTAGTAGGCATCTTCTTCTCCGTCAAACAACAAAATCTCCATCTCCGACACTGATTCAGCAGGCAAGAGATCGAGAATGAAAACACCAATGATAGTGATATGGAATTGAGAAAGCTCATTTTGAGTATTAGCCAAACTTGAGATGCATTGAGAAAACAATTAATTGTCTTCAAAGAATTCAATATCATTTAACTTGATTTTGATTCAACTGTTAAAATCTCTCTAATGACTTTCAATTCTTCAAATAGAATTTCACCATCAAGATTATAAGAATTATCATATTTTAAGTAAAATTAAATATGTTTGCAACGAATTTAAGTCCTTATCAGGGAATGAACTAAGTCTTTCAATACTAAACAAAAATCCAAAAATCTCCTCATATGTGCTATACTACTAAAATATTTTAGTAAGTGCGCCAATTGTTTGATCTACACTATATAAAAAATAATGAATCCTAAAAGACTCATCAGTGGACTCAAGGATCGGTTGTGTGCATTCAGAGAACTTTTCATCATAGTGTTTTTTTTTCTACGAATGACATTTTTGGACAAATACACATTCAACCTCCATTTCATTCGCAATTTTTAGGACTAACAATAGCATTTGTAAATCCAGATTCTATATATTTTTCCAAGTAGTTAATCAAACATTTTTAATTCTGTAGCCACATTAATACACATGTCTTTTTTTTTGCAAATTTTTGCTAACTTCATTTATAGCAGTTAATAACTCAAACCAAATAATCATAGGTAATAAAATCTTTAAAGTTTCCAATTCCATGAGTTGCTAAAGATTCAGCTTCACTCTTAATTTTTGGATCATTATCTTGTTCAGCTAGTTGAAGCAAGACTTCTCTTATGTTTGAAGCTTGAGTTTTAATTGTACACACACTATTCACACGACTTTCTCTTAAAAAATTTCAACATTTTGCTGAATGAGAAAATATAGTACAAATACTTTATAACACTCTAAAAAAATCTTTAGCTTTAGTACAAGAATTTGCAATACCACAGAGTGTCAAGTTAAGTCTATGACAACCACATGGTGTGTATAATGCTATAGGATCTATATCTAATAATTTTCTTTGTACACCGCAGTGTTTACCTTTCATGTTTGATTCATTATCATATTCTCGGATTTGGATCCTCTGCTAAATCCTATGTCTCCATCCCTCTACAAAACGAATTCCCAACCGTTAGATTAATCTAACGGCGCGACTGATTGAAAATTTAAAAAACAAAAAATAGTTTTTTGAAAAATTAAATCAAAAAGTAGTTTTTTAAAAAAATTTAAAAAAAACAACTTTTTGTTTTAAAAGGAAAAGCAGTTTTAAAAAACTACTTTTAAAAAAAAATTATCTGCTGTGTCGTTAGATTAATCTAACGGTTGATAATTAGTTTTGTAGAGGGATGGAGACATAGGGTTTAGGAGAGGATACAAACCCCATATTCTCACATTATTAATATCAAGACCAAAAATTTATAAAATATTATGTAATTCCTCAAACAATCATTGACCTATTGTATCATAAATACTGTAATTCCTCAAACAATCATTGACCTATTGTATTATAAATATTTGTATACACTACTAAATAAAATAAAAAATTGGTGCCCCCCAAAAATTGAGGCCCTGGGCAGTCGCCCATCCCGCCCATGCTCAGGGCTACCTCTGCATTATATTAGTCCAATCCATTTCCCACATTAAGCGACGTGTCACATTTCCATTTCAATTTCTAAACCGTAGTTTCTCCTTCTCACTCCCTCTCTTGTTTTCTCGCTACCATTGATGGAGGGTGAAGCCTAACTCTTCTTTGTTTCAAATTTGTTACTTCTTGAGTTCAAGTTTTCATCTTTCTCGTTTCACATTTCGCATTATGCTTCATCACAAACTTTTTTCTTTTTCCGTCTAACAAACCATTAAACTCTATCTTTCACTGAGTCGTTAGCAAACGATCACAAGAAACTCATGCTTTCAGAAATATCGTTTTCTTGATATTTTTATTTTTCTGTTTCGTAATTATCAGTGATAACAAATTTAAAGTAAAAAACATTTGATCATTGCGAAAATCATTTTTTTTATTTTAGTTGAAAAACATTGAGTATTTCTTCTATTGATGTAGAGTGCTTATGTTAATAAGAAGTATGAATTTGTCTTTGATGAAAAAGTATCAATTTGGTTTAAATTTGGTTTATTTGGATATCCAAATGGTTTTGAAAATAAATTATGATTCTAAAAAAAATGAAATGGATCCAATTAAAATTTAATTTTTAATATATGGTTTTTTAATAAGGATTGGATCAAGTTTTGGTTTGAGCCACTATAATCGAGTTTTTTGAACATACTTGATAGAAAGAGCATTACTAGCTAGAAGCACTAGACCCTAAAGTGCTTTAAGAGTAATTGCACAATACAAATAGTGATTCTTTCTAACATTAGCAAATCACAAATCCTTCCAAATAAAAAGTTAAAATGGTATAACACGAAATAGAGCTAAATATTTGCAATAACAATCGTCTTCTTTTAATAAGTAGTGAATAACTTTAACTCTCACGTCTCAAAGTTATGGTAGTTTCATGTCTTTTTAATAATGGTTGGTCATCGATTTCTTGTCTTTATTCTCATGCTTTTATAGTGATGATCGATCAATCATATGGTGTTGTTCCTACAAAACAAAAACATGGATAAAAAGACTTGGGTGATTTTAAATCAAGATTTGTCCACGTTTCCACAAAATAAAGAAGCAATATAAAGTTGTAAAAGGTTAGAATAGGTAACATTATGATTTACGATTTGTGAAAAAAATGAAATCGACAAAACAAATATACTAAATCAGCTACTTTCCATAATATTAATGATCAAATAAAAATAATTAAAGAGCAATAAGTTTAATATTCTCGCCTACTTTACTTCACAAAGATGTTGTTGATTTGAATATAAGGGGGTTGAATTGTTTATAGCACCATATATATCCATTCCTCTCAAAATAACTAATTTGCTCACAGTATAAATATATTCATACAAAACATAGATATAATTATTATGCAATATGATATTATTCTTTTAAAATTCAGGTATGCAATCATCTATAATATAAATGTTGAAATAGAACAAATCGAGGACTAGATTATATGTTTGCATTGATTTACTTCACTAATATATATTCTTGATTTGGATTGAAGAGAGTTGAATTATCTATGGTATATGCCCCTCCAAAAATACCTTTGCTCATGCAATAAATATGTGTAAAAAATAGTTAACCATTTTTAACTAAACAAAAAATAAGAATCAAAGTAATAAAATACATTTACTTAAATGCTCTCTAGTGTGCCAACAATAGGCAAAAAAAAAAAAAAAAAGCCGTGTGTAATATTTCCGTATTGATATTGAGTAGAAATTTCAACCGCTAAGTAGGTCAGCAAAATAAAAAGAGATATATATTGGGTAGAACTTCAGAACCGCTAACCAATCTCATTTTCGTTACTGGTTTCACGCTGAAACCGCTACTGGCATGCCACCTAGAGTAGTAGTTTAGCTTTTAAAACCATTATTATAAAAGGAACTGATATTCGTAGCGGTTCTATACTAGGAATCACTACATAAAGTGCTTTTAAAAAATCTCATTATAATTTACCAAATTAGGCATAATTCCTTGTGCTTCTACAAATAAATGTTTGCAAAAAAAAATTATTTGTTCAACCACATAGTGCAAAATGTAACATCACCACATAGTGCAAAATGTAACATCTTATTTTCCTAATCATGTTTAGTGTGTGATTATGTATGTTTAATGATGGCTTGGGAATACGTTAAGTTAAGAGAGGATTAAGATAAGTAGTTTAGATCAAGGCTGCACGCTCAAGAGTGGCATTTGTGAACGTTTAAGTGTTAGAACGCTTAAGCCTAGGGACAGAGAATGCGTAAACGTTGGTTGGTGACCTGCATGGTCTGACGGTACGTAGAGGACACATGTCAGTGATACATGAACAAATACATGCATGGGCGCTGCCTTCTCCATTAAGGCATCAATGCTTAAGTGTGTGTTAGTGCAACGTCAACGCATTGGCACGCTCAAGCATGGGGTTGTTCAATGCTTAAGCGTTATGCCTGGAATTAACTCAAGTGAATTTTCTCTCACTTTAACCTCGCACATTAAATAACCTTCTTCCTCATTTTTTCTGCAACCAGAGAGATCGATAGTACATTCGAAACTTCCGAGCTTGATTTCTCCAACGCTTACTCCATGATTGAGTGAAATTCATGTGGGTCCCACCATTTTAGAAAATGAGACCCACTGATATCGCGGAATCCATATGAATTCCACTCAATCATAAAGAAAGTGTTCGAGGTGTTAAAAAAAATATGTTGTTGGTACTCCAGAATCCAATAAAATATGTGTCCAAATGTTTTGAATATGCTACTAGGGATGGCAAAGCGGGTTGCGCACAACGGGTCGGCTCGCCAACCCGCCTAAAATGCGACGGGTTAGGTTGCGACATGTTAGCCCACCAACCCATCTAGCTCAGCCCACCTAGCCTGTTAACCCGTCGGGCCACAAGCGGGCTGGGTCGAGCCAACCCGTCGAGTTAACATATATTTTTTATTTATTTATTTTCTTATTTTCTGCTCCTTTCGTCTCATTTTAGTTGTCCTCTTTAGAATATTTCATTGTCTCTAATTACTTGTATTTCAACCAACTATATTAATGAATTTTTTCTACTTGACTATTCTAATTAACAAAGGGTATTTTAGTCAAAGAGTGTCATTTTATCATGAAAATTTGTAAATTCAATCATTTTCTTAAGACGTGTCCATAAACTAATATGACAAGTAAAATGACAGGAGGAAGTAACCAATTTCTTTTTTTTTTTTTTTACATATTTCGGGCAGGTTGGCTCGCCATTTTGGTATATTTTAGGCGGTTGACCCCCATTTTGGCCCCGTTTTAGCCCGAATTTCAGTTTATATATTTATTTTTTGATTTTTGATTTTTTAATGGGCTGGCCTGCCCACCCGCCAGCCCATGACGGGACGGGTTGGGTTCGATATCTCAACCCACCACCCTTGACGGACCGGGTTGGGCCTGCCAATTTTTAAGCGGGCTCATGGCGGGTTGGGCTGGGCTGGCCAGTTTTGCCATCCCTATATGCTACATAAACATGACGTACTTTTACATACAAAGTTAAAATTGCCCATTGTGACAAAATTTCAACTATTTTGCTCGTTCGACCAATAGTGAATCAATTGTTTCTCTCCCACATTACTATCTATGTCTGTAGTTTTGTGTGTGTGTGCGCGCGCGTCTTAATAAATTGTTGTGATAATTTTGTAGGTGTTTATTTTAATAATAAGTGTGACTTATCACTTAAATGATTATCTATACGTTTGTGTATAGTTGAGTGCCAAAGTATATTGAAATGATATTGAATGGCGTTCTGATATTTTTTAGATAATATTGATGTTACATTATTTTTATTATTTTATAGATATTAGTTTTGAAAATATTATTAATATTTTGTTGTCACAAGTACGTTATTTCAATTTCATCGCTTCATATAGATGTGGATCATATAGTTGATCCTAAGCTTGAGAAAAAGAGTAAGGTTGTGTTAGGCAGTTGATAGTGAACTTGATCTTTGTTGTATCTATGCAGTTATGGATTTTTTATGACAATGATACTGCTAGGTTATTGCCGTTATATAAGTAACGCACTTATGGCTCGAATATAGTGTCAATTTGTTTACACCCAAAATATTCATCAGAACCAGCCGAAGCTAGTCCCAGTCGAATAGATCAAGTAGCCGATTACTCATCAGCCGATGTTCCTACCAGTCGATATGGCGTGTCAGCTGATAGGTTCGAAAGCAGGAAACTGGAAGCTATACATGGGCCTTGGACTGATTGGGCTTCAAGGAAGATATTCAGGCCCATGGGGATAGCATGGAGTCACGTATGGGATCAGATTCTTGCTCCACGAGTCGAGTGACGTGGGAGTAATTTTGAATTAATTAAATATCCAAGAAAAAACTGATTAAGATTGTTCCCATGGTTTTAGGAGCTGAGCGAGGGAATCTGAGGAGATCTTTGCACATAGAGGACCGTTGGTTGAAGGGACGTGGCCACAATGCACTAATGCGCCTAGTTTTTAGGATCGTGGTTAGTGGAGCATGGCACGACTCAGCCGAATAACTGCCAACTAGGAATGTATCAGTGTTAGCCAACTGAACGTGGTAGATAGGGATAGTTCTTAGTTGCTACTATAAATACCCAGTTGTACATACATGGAGGCATCATCGATCAATCAAATAACTTATATTTTTTCGCTCAAAGCTTTTATTCGCAGTTTATGTTTACCTTTGCGTCCCAGTTTTTATCTTAGTTCACCGACTTAAACCTTTCTGGAGTGAGTTAAGGGACCCATAGCTAAGGAACAGAGTTCCTTCCTTGGCGTAATCGCTTGAAGAAAAGGGAATCACCGTTGTGAAAGTTAGCCGATCCACGACTAATTGACTTTGCAGACAACAAAATTGGCACGCCCGGTGGGATCAAAGGTGAACGAATCAACACGTTCGAATCCCCAGGTCAGGATTACCAGTGGCGTATGCACTTGCGTTCGGGCAAGAGTTTGAGCAATATGACGGCAAAGAGCAATCCCAGAAAACCGGTTGAAGGAAGCCCATCCCGTGGAAGCAATGTTCCACCAGCAGAGCAAGTACAAGCAGAGATGGAGGCTGAAACTCAACCCAACGAGCTCAATGAGACCCCGGTGGTGATGACCACTTCGTTTATACGCCAACAACTCGATTTGGGAATCAATGATATCATGTACCAAGTGTCGCAACAGTTGGCTGATATTGTGAAACCCATGGTGCATAACGAAGTACAGCAGGCCAGGGAGACAGAGGCCAGGAGGGCTCGTGCAAGTGAAAGCTCTATCAATTCTGCTATCCCAACGCAAGTGGGGTACCCTACCCAGCAGACTCGTCATCCAAATTGAGTGCACTCAAAGTGACTAATTCAGGTTCAAATTAACATGACTCGGCAGTGCACACGGCCAAATTTACCTACATTCAGCCTGACCTACTTAGGTTCAAATTAATATAGACAGTACCTTCTAATCCAATTAATTCCCGAGATGGTGCTTTGCCACGTTGAACAACTGGAGGGCAACCGGTGGCAAATGACGTGAACAACCACGCTAACCTTCATTTTGGGCAGTGCGGATGGCTGTGAGGCCACCGGATGCGATGGGACCAATTGGTATGCCGCAAGCTATGCCATATGCTCAGCCTTTATGGTTCTACTGTGGCGCGACTAACCCATAGTACTGGGGGGCAAACTCTTGGTACAGGGATTGGGTGGTATAAGACCACTGGGGGATATGCAGTCGCTGACCATGGAACCAGGTTCCACCCGTATCGGCTAATCTTCCATTCTACCCATCCTATCCTGAAGTATCTGCAGGCACTCAAATGGGGTCAACTCCTCCAAGGGCACCTGGTTTGATGGCAGAGCAGTCATGGGGACAGATCCCACCTCTACCATTTAACACAAGTGTGCCTGGAACTCAATATAGGGCACCCGGCGAAGGAAACATGGAGCAGCCATGGGGGGTTTACCCACCTCCATTGTTTAATCAACCAGGCTACCCCAATCCTCCAGAACAAGCATCCCAGGCGCATCCCCCAACTTGGAGACAACAACCACAGACGGCTGCCCCTACTTTGGGAGAAGTGAGGCCAGGGGGTTCACAGCTGCTAGACCCGGCCGTCATTGCAGACACCATCAAAAAATACTTTGGTGTGCAGCTGAAGCCTCTGGATCGTCCAATCTACAGGAAACCTTACCCTGAGTGGGTGGATAGATTGGTACCTCTGCCTAGGGGATACAGGACTCCAGACTTTGCTACTTTCTCCGGGGAAGATGGCAAATCGACTATGGAGCATGTGGCGGGTTTATCGCCTAATGTGGTGACGGGAACCAACATGAGTACCTCCAATTGCAGCTGTTCCCCTTGTCACTTACCGGCACAGCTTTTCCATGGTATTCCTCTTTGCCACCTAATTCTATACAAACATGGTCAGATATGGAGAGGTGCTTTCATGACAGATTCTCATCGCCCCAACCTGAAGTCATGCGGTGATCTCATGAACCCGAGGCAACAGGTAGATGAATCTCACGATTTTGTGGAGAGGTTCAGAAAATAGCCGGGAAATGTTCAGCAGCTCCTGGCGTAATACACCATGGCCATTAGCAGCATGCATCCCCAACTCAAGGAAAAGCTAGTCGGCCAAGCTTGCACTGACATGAACCAGTTAGTCTCAAGGGCTACTCGCATTGAGCAATTTATCCAGGAGAAAGAAAAGAGGCGAGCCAGTAGGGGGAGAGGCCCTCAGTTGGTATCCATTGTAGAAGCTGAGGACTCTGATGATGATTCAGCCGATTCCACGGCAGACATCATGGCAGCCGAAATAATGAAGGGTAAAGGTTACACTTGCCCTGCCCTAAGAGCTGCGAAAGGAAAAGAGCCAAGTTCAGGAGATGGCAAGACAGAATACTCCTTCGATATCTCCAAGGCAGACCAGATCTTTGAATACTTGCTTAAGGATAAGCAAATTCGGCTGCTGGATGGGCACAAAATCCCACCTGCTGAGGAGTTGAAGGACAAGAAATACTGCAAGTGGCACAATTCTTATAATCACGCAACTCAAAATTGCATGGTTTTTAGGAAGGCCATTCAGAAGGGGATAAAGGAGGGGAGGTTCAAGCTTGCAGACAAAGGAATCGCAGAAATGACGGTGGATACTGATCCTTTCCCTGCCCTTGGGATAGGTATGGTCTCATTCTCAGGATTTGATGACGAAGGGCCTAGCCACAATCACAGGATATCTGTGCAACAAGTCTGGAGGCCAAAAAAGGGACCAGCCGATTCAACCCATATCGATCGACTGGGACCTCAAGATGCCAGGGTTTCTGTCTTTGACAGACTGGGAAACCCCCAACCAGAAGCAAGACCTAGGAAGGGGGGCAAGCCACCCAAACCAGGTAGGCTCACCCAGGAATTGGTGAAACACTACATTACACACTGCCAGGCCCCAACAGGGAATCCTGACAAAGAGAAAGGCAAGGCACCTGTTGAAAAAACTGGGGGGCAAGATCGGCCAACCATTAGAGAAAGTGGTAGGCTATCTTTACCCAGGATTGATGAGGAGCCTATTCCCAGGGATAAGAGAAGGATAGCCGAGTTCATTGTAGAAGGAGGAATGTCCTCCCTAAAGATAACAGTGAGGAATGATGAGAAGTTAAAAACACAGAGAATACTGAAACCCCCGGCTAATGTCACAGAAGGACACTGGTTCTTGAATAAGTATGCCAAGGACAAAAAGGCGATACCAGCCGTGCTGACAAGAACCCAAAAGAGAAGGATGCAGAGAATGAGGTCTGTCCAGAGGATGAAACAAACTCTGCAGATGATAGCCGATGTAAAGAATAGCGAGAAGAGGGAGATCCCCTTAGAAAGCTATTAGTGAAGCATTGGATAAGGCTTTCCAAGTCGGAAGCTAAGGGGCCGAGGAAAAAGAAGTGCCCAAAATGTAGAGCCAACCATCGAGCAGGAACTCCCCCTGAAGCGAGAGGTCCGATCGCCGCAATCGATGTAGATGAAGAGGCGATCATCGTAGAAGGTTCTGATCCCGCAGATGCACCGAACAAGATGACATCATGGAAGCCTCCTTGTTGGATCTCCTGTTCAATGAAGACACTGATGGCTGTTGGTGAGATAGAGGCTATCGCCTTATTCCCGAGAAGAATTCAGGCAAATGCGACAACCAGGAGGTTTGGAGGGGGACGTGTTCTGTGAAGAAGCAGAATGGGCTACGTTAGCCGATACACCGGCTGATGAGGTCACCAAGGTAGTCTTTGAGAAACCTACAGAAGAGATGATGAAACATTTGAAGCCCCTTTACATCAGGGCCTATATTAATGGGAAGATTTTTGGAAGGGTCTTCGTGGATGGAGGGGCTGTGCTAAATGTCATGCCTGTGACAACCATGAGAAAACTGGGAAAAAGTCTTGAGGACCTAGTTCCCACCAACATGAAAATGTCCAACTTCACTGGGAACCTTCCAGGCACTTGGAGTCTTGATAGGTGAAGTCACAGAGGGCCCCAAGACCATCAAAGCGACTTTCTTCGTGGTTGATGGCAAACCTTCCTATAAGCGTGATTACGGGAAGGACTGGATTCATACAAGTCGGTGTCCCCTCTACTCTTCATCGAGCTCATGTTTTGGGTTGGAGACAACGTGGAGACAGTCGAAGCGGATAAGAACCCCTTTTCGGCCGAGGTAAAAATGTTGGAAGCCTGTTCTATTCCCCACACCTAGGCCTATTGCCATCCAGAGGATTATGAGGAAGGGGTATGGAAAGCATGCAACCTTACTAATGAGGGGTTCAAGTTAAGATCTCAGGCCGAACCACGGCCCAATGAGCAAATAACTCATGAGTAGGGCATCCCAGGTACTCGAAGACCATTTGGGTCGGCTAGAAATCTTTAAGGCCGAGTCCAAAGCGATGGATGCCATGATGGAAGATTATGACACTGCAGAGGAAGAGAGGTATCGCTCTCCAGGGAGGAAGGTACAGCCCAAGCTCGATGAGGTGTGTGCAAACAGCCTATGGAATTGGATTCCCTCTTCACAAGACTGCTCCTGCGTTTGAGGCGTAAGATCCTTTAATTGAGATCAATTTGGGCACGCATGTAACAACCCGTAATCGTGAAGGTGAGTGGATTGCTTGAGGAAGACAAGCGGGGTAAGATAATCGAATTAATCCGGCATACAAAGATTGCTTTGCTTGGAATTATTTCGAAATGCCTGGTTTGGCGAGAAGGTTGGTAGAACACGAGTTGCCTATCAAAGCGAGGATACAAACCGTTCAAGCGGCGCCGCAGTTCAATCCCCAACCGATGCCTCAAATTAAAGTCAAAATTGAAAGGCTACTGAAGGCAGGCTTTATAAGAACGGCCAGGTACGTTTGAATGGCTATCTAACATAGTCCCTGTCGTCAAGAAGAATGGCCAGATAAGAGTATGTATAGACTACAGGAACTTGAACTTGGCCACTCCCAAGGATGAGTATGCTATGCCTGTGGCTGACATGTTAGTCGATGCGGCAGCTACGCATGGCATTCTCACCTTTATGGATGGGTACTCAGGGTATAACCAGATCTTTCTAGCAAAAGAAGATACTCACAAGACAGCCTTCAGGTGCCCAGGAGCATTGGGGATTTACGAATGGGTGGTCATGCCTTTTGGGCTCAAGAATGCAGGAGCCACTTATCAAAGGGCCATGAACTCCATCTTCCATGACTTGATCGGCAAAACCATGGAAGTATACATAGATGACGTGGTTGTCAAGTCTGAGGATTTTGAAAGCCATCTAGTCGATCTAGAGCAGGCCCTGAAAGGATGCGTGCCCGTGGGCTAAAAATGAATCCGACAAATGTGTTTTTGGAGTGGCGGTGGCAATTTCCTAGGATTTTTGGTCCACCATCAAGGAATGAAGTAGACAAGAACAAGGTGAAAGCTATCTTGGAAGCCGGACCTCCTAGGAATAAGAAGGAGCTGCAAAGTTTGATAGGCAAGATCAATTTCCTAAGAAGGTTCATAGCCAATTAATTTGGAAAAATGAAGGCTTTTTCCCCTTTGAAATTAAAGGATACAGAGGATATGGTATGGGGAAGGAGCAACAACAAAGCCTTTGACCAAATTAAGCAAGCGTTGGCGGACCTCCCGTGCTAACGCCTCCAAAGGTCGTGAAGGCCACTCAAATTGTATATAGGCTTTGAAGAAGAGTCAATTGGGTCGTCTTTGGCGCAGATCTTTGATGATGGAGTTGAAAGAGCTGTATACTATCTCAGCCGCACCTTGAATGATGCAGAAACCAGATACACCCCTATTGAGAAATTATGTTTATCATTGTTCTATGCTTGTACAAAACTCGAATATTATTTGTTGCCTAAGGAAATATTGGTTTTGTGCAAAATTGATATTATTAGGTATTTACTTAATAGGCCTGTCTTACAGGGTCGACTGATGAAGTGGGCCATTAAGTTAAATGCTTTCGCGCTAAAATACGTTCCATTAAGAGCAATGAAAGGCCAGGCGGTAGCCGATTTTCTGGCTCAACACCCTTGTGTTGAAGTCAAAGACCCATTAGCCGAACACGTTGCATGTATTAACTTGAAACCTTGGGTGCTGATGTTTGATGGGTCACGAACCCAAAGGGTAGGTGGGCATCACCATCACTGATCCAACTGGGAAAAGTTGGAAATTCATGTGTCAGCTGGATCTTGGGTATTCTAATAATCAGGCAGAATACGAAGCTTTGATTTTAGGGCTTAAGATCCTGGCAGCCATGAAAACAAATTATGTTTAAGTCATGGGAGATTCACATTTGGTAATAAAACAGCTAACTGGGGAGTATAGATGCAATAACCCTAACTTGAAAGAATGCTATGAAATGGCTAGCAAGCTACTTCGCTTGTTTGCTGATGCAGTAGTACATCACATTCCTAGAGAAGAGAATGAAGAGGCTAATGATTTGGCTCAACAGGCCTCAGGGTATAAAGACATGATAGTCAAAGTAAAACATGAAGAGTACCCAATCTGGGAGTGTGCACCAATAGGAGCGATCGACTCTTGGAAACAAGAGTTAATCGACTATCTTAAAGATCCTTCAAGCAGTACTGACTTCAAACTCAAGCAGAAAGCACTCAAATACGTATTGGTAGACAATGAAGTTTACAGGAGAGCCATCAATGGAGTGCTACTCAAGTGTATTGATAAAGAGGAATCCATGAAGGTCATGGGGGAAGTACATGAAGGAATCTGTGGATCTCACAGGGCTGGACCCACGATGAAATGGCTAATATACCGACATGGATATTATTGGCCTACCATCACAGCTGATTGTTATCAATATGCCAAAGGATGTGAGGCGTGTCAGCTGCATGGTCCAATTCAAAGGGTTCCAGCCGAAAACCTCCACCCAGTGATAAAACCTTGGCCATTCAGGGGATGGGCAATGGATTTAATAGGCAAAATCTATCCACCTTCGTCCAAGAGGCATGCGTTTATCATAGTTGCGACTGACTACTTCACCAAGTGGGTAGAAGCCCAGCCGATGGTGAATGTGACTCAGGAGGAGGTGATTAGGTTTATACAATGCCAGATCATATATAGATTTGGAATACCTGAAACCATCACCACAGATCAAGGCACTATGTTCACTGGGGAGAAAGTGGTGGCCTTCGCACAACAATTTGGGATTAAGTTAATTCACTCATCCCCTTATTATGCTCAAGCCAATGGGCAAGCTGAGGCCACCAACAAAGTTCTTATTGATATAATCAAAAAGAACATTGAGGATAAGCCAAGGAAATGGCATGAAACACTGAATGAGGCATTGTGGGCCGTGAGGAACTCCAAGTGTAGTGCGACTGGATTTACTCCATATCGGCTAAACATATGGCCAAGATGCAGTGTTACCCTTAGAAATAAACGTGACTTCACTAAGAGTAGCAAAGCAAAACCTGCTGAGCCTGGATGAATATCAACAGGCCATGTTAATGGAATTAGATTCGGTTGACGAAGATCGACTCATGGCCTTAGATCAGATTGAGCATAGCAAGCAAAAGATGGCTAGGGCTTACAACAAGCGTGTGAAGCCAAAAAGGTTTGTTGAAGGAGACCTGGTTTGGAAAACCATACTACCTGTTGGGATCAAGGATCCTAAATTTGGGAAATGGTCACCAAATTGGGAAGGGCCATTCATTGTTAGCAAAGCTTATCATGGTGGTGCTTATCGGCTAGTCAACATGCAAGGCGAAGAACTAAATAGAAGCATCAATGGAAAATACCTCAAGAGATATTACCCCACTATGTGGGAAGGCATATTGGAGAATTAAAAGCAAGTGCATTAGCATAAAAGCAAAATTGTTTGTGGTGACCACAGTGGCCACCTAGCCAAAATTACAAAAGCTTAAATGTGAAACTAGGAAAGCTAGCCTCGGGAGCCTCACTTGATTTTTCCTCAACACTGGCAGGACTGGATCGGTGACGATGCAGAGCATCGATCATAGCCAAGCTTCAGCTATATCTAGGATAGGTTCTGGCCGCACTTCACCTAATGCCTCCATCGGGAAACAACAAAGATCTTCGTGGATCGCCACGATCGTTGAAGGATCGGCTGCTACGATAGCTTCCTGTTTCCTAACCTCCTCTAGCTGATGCTTGAAGGAGTGCCAAGCTTGATTGGCCTCGTCTAACCCAGCGTGGCTAGTCTCAAGATCTTTGTCTAAGCCTGTCTTCTGAGCGCTCAGCACCGCCAAATCACGATCCAAAGAGGAAGATTGCTTGAACAAATCATAACGCTGTTGAGAGTTGACACGGCGCTTTTCAGTTAAAGCAGCCGATTGAGGAGTCAACTCTGCTATCTCCTTTTTTATTCTCTCTAACTCAGCCAACAGAACAGCTAGTCGTTCATCTTTGTTCTGGCGCTGGCTTAGGGCTTCTTGACGCTCCTTCTCCAATAATAGGAAAGAGGTTTGGAACTGAGCCTTTTGTTCCTGGAGGTCCTTCAGTCTTTTGAGATCATGAGAAGTCACGTCATGAACCTCCTTAAATCGCCCGTATTGGAGAGACAGGTCGTTCAGTTGAAGAGCCAAGGTATGGTACACCTCCTGGCTAGCCAGAGGATGTCGGTGAAGTAGACAGCTTGAACAAAAAAGTCCTCAGATGGGCAACCTGCTCCCTACTGGTTGGTATTTCCCCCATCAGTGCTGCATCAACTCTCTCCAAATGATTGGAAAGAGGAGAGGAGACCGCTGAGAAGGGGTCAACAGAGGTGAAATACTTCGTCAGCTCTTCTTCTGAAATAGTCACTGCGGGAGCTGTAGGAGGCGAAGGCATCTGGGGAGCTTCTCTTCAGCTTGTGATTGGGGGTACTATGGAAAACCATGGTTAGCCGATTAAGTAAACAAGTAATATATGTTGAAAGGATAAGAAATTGGTTGTACCGGTGGAGGAAATTGAGAGCTAGTGCCCTCGGTAAATTCTTGAACAAAGGAGGTAGGAATCTCCACACGCGGCTTCTGAAAGTAAGGTGGTTAGATTCAGGCTAACAAAGGATATTAAGGAAAAGGGAGATAAGGACAAGTTATGTACCTTTACCTTCGGCTGTTTGCCTTTGCTAGCCGAATGTGTTTTCTCTTTGAGCTTGGCCTGAACCTCGGCAGGTTCTTCTATTACGATGCCAGGGGCCCTTGTTCTTTTCTTGGCGGGAGGAGTAACGGGGTCGTCTTCAACGACAATGAATTGTGGAGTAGTGGTTGTGGCTGCCATAAGACAAGAAAAGTAAGAAATTACTTTGAGTCTAAAAGCAAGAACTGCAAAGAGCCGAATATAGGGGCACTTACTTGGCTGAAGTACTGAGGTCTTCATCCTGGTAGAAGACCGTTTCTGGACTTGGGTTTGGACCCGGGGCTTGGTCTTAACAGGAGTGCTTTTGGGTTGGCTCGACGGCCTCATCGCCTCGGCTACATCAGTGAGGATTAACCGGGTTGCATATCTATCCAGTCGATCAGGGAACAGCCTGTCCTTCACTGATGGCCACCAATTGGCAAAAGCAGAAGTCTCACCCGATACGGGAGTGAAGGGGAGGAAGTGGAAGGCCTGGATCTTTTTGAAGTTGGTAGAAACCACCTCCATCACATCAGTGGCGCTAAAGCGATCGACCAGGCTCCCTACCATAGAGTCGTATGGCAAAGGAATGTGCTGTAACAACCCAAACTGCCTTGCCACGCAGTTTGGAAAGTAGAACTCAGCCGACGACTTATTGTTTCGTGAGGTGGGTTTAAGACCACAAAGCAAGTCACGAGAGGTCAAGACTGAGCTCCAGTTAAGCTCCAATTGGTTCTGCTGATCGACTGGGAGAGGGTCATTAGTGGAGAAGATCCAGAAAGGCCCAATACCTTTCTCCAGGACAGGGCACCAATCAGCAGCTATCCGGGTCAGACCAAAAAGCTTGGTGGCCACAGTAAAAGCATAAGAAGGCTCACAAGGAGTGAGCACCAAATGGGTACCCAATACACCTGCATCCTGGGGAAGAACGCTCGGGTTGAAGCGCGAGTCGATAAACTCTGGAAAATGGAGCATTATCCAGAGTTGTAAAAACCAGAGTGGGCCCTGAACGTTCCTGATATCTTCACCCCTTTACAGCCGATCCATAATGGTGAACAGGCAGCGATAGAGGTATGAGAGGAAAAGGGTTCCCCAAGAAAAGTTGCCATCAGAGTTCACAAGAGCTACATAAAGCTGTAACTCTTGAACCACGGCAATGGAACTGGAACAGAGAAAGTACTTGCTGAACCAGTACAGAAGGAATGCGTTGTGTTCTGCATCAGACACAGACCCTCTGGACTTGGCATTATTGGCAATAAAATTGGAGTATCCGGAGGTGTGTTTGGAGAAGTGGAACCCTAGTTCAGGAACCTGGAAGGAATAATGGGAAAGGACGTCATCGCCTGTGATCGGGAGCCCCAAAATAGCCGCCACGTCCCGTAAGAGTGGGGAAACCATACCCCAGGGGAAAGTGAAGGTGTTTGTGGCAATGCTCCAGTAGCCGAAGAAGCCATAGAGCAGCTCTAGGTTAAGGGGGATGTCCTTGGTTGACAGCATGATTATATCATAGAGACCCCATTGTTTCCACTTATCGGACTTCACAGCCTTTAGCCGATCCACCCAATCGAGGTAGAAATTTGAGACGATCGAGGCCATGAGCGAAGATCGATGGGTTTGGACCTGGTGGTAAACCGGTCGCAGGAATTGGGCAATGCGTCCGGAGGGGGCCATATACTCCGTCGAAGACCGCCCTTCACCCATATCTAAGTGGAAGGAGCCAATGAAAGAGAGCCCTGAATCTCGACTAAGGGAGATTGGAGACCAGAGTCGGGAGCCTCAGGAGGGCTAAGCGAGCGGTCAAGGTTCATGGAAGAGGAAGAAGATTGTTCGCCATCATACGCGTGAGATTGGTTTTGAGAATCAGAAGCAGAAGACATGGTGGGCCTGGTTGCTAGGTGAAAGATGAAGAGGTTGGAGATGGTGAAAGCTACAGGAGTTAGGGCTGAAAGTAAGCGTAAGAGGTAATTCGACTGATGAGTATTTAAAGGAAAAGTAAATCACTGATAGTGGGATTTAAAGGCGAATAAATCGGATGGATGAGGATTAGCCGTTACACGATTCAAAAAGTTGTTGTTAATGGATGACCTCGCATTTATGATTTAAAAAGGTGATTTAACTTGAATCATTACGCCGCCCCAGCCTAAACCTAGGATGTTACGGCTGAGACAGCGTAGGGGGGCAATTGTTTACACCCAAAATATTCATCAGAACCAGCCGAAGCTAGTCCCAGTCGAATAGATCAAGTAGGCGATTGCTCATCAGCCGATGTTCCTACCAGTCAATATGGCGTGTCAGCTGATAGGTTCGAAAGCAGGAAACTGGAAGCTATACATGGGCCTTGGACTGATTGGGCTTCAAGGAAGATATTCAGGCCCATGGGGATAGCATGGAGTCACGTATAGGATCAGATTCTTGCTCCACAAGTCGAGTGACGTGGGAGTAATTTTGAATTAATTAAATATCCATGAAAAAACTGATTAAGATTGTTCCCCATGGTTTTAGGAGCTGAGCGAGGGAATCTGAGGGGATCTTTGCACATAGAGGACCGTTGGTTGAAGGGACGTGGCCACAATGCACTAATGCGCCTAGTTTTTAGGATCGTGGTTAGTGGAGCATGGCACGACTCGGTAGAATAAGCGCGACTAGGAATGTATCAGTGTTAGCCAACTGAACGTGGTAGATAGGGATAGTTCTTAGTTGCTACTATAAATACCCAATTGTACATACATTGAGGCATCATCGATCAATCAAATAACTTATATTTTTTCGCTCAAAGCTTTTATTCGCAGTTTATGTTTACCTTTGCGTCCCAGTTTTTATCTTAGTTCACCGACTTAAACCTTTCTGGAGTGAGTTAAGGGACCCATAGCTATGGAACAGAGTTCCTTCCTTGGCGTAATCGCTTGAAGAAAAGGGAATCACCGTTGTGAAAGTTAGCCGATCCACGGCTAATTGACTTTGCAGACAACACAATGAATAAGAGTTGTTGCATTGATTCACGCCTAGATGTAGTAAAAAATAAGCAAGAGTACTTCACACAGAGTTCTGAATGACTACGGGTAAAGAAGTTAGTTTGCAAGTATACAACTAAAGACATAGACAAAATATGAAAATGAAGAGATTTGTTATTAGTTACTTAAGTAAGCTGGAATATGCAATTGATTTACTTGATCTTAAAAATGTATACTGATAACATAATCTATTGTGCATTAAGTATCATTGTTTAGTCATGTACCTTTGTACCCATTGTAACAGGAGGAGTATCAGGTGAGAAAGGAGAAATGCCAGCTTGCCTCAAATGAAAAGACCATGGCTTGGGATCCAATGGAATTGGAATATCAAGTGACATATCCAGAAGATCAACCTGTTTCAAATGATGAAAGCAGTCATGTGATGGGATTTGAGATTAATCAAAGAAGTTGCTGGTGGCAATTTTGCTTGTCTACTTTGATCATCTCAATTGTGTCCTATTGACTGTAATGAAATTTAGCTGATGGACTAACTCCACACGACAATGATTCCCTTTTCTTCAAACGATTACGTTGAGGAAAGAACTCTGTTCCTCAACTATGGGTCCCTTAACTACTCCAGAAAGCATTAAGTGAGGTGAACTGATCTAAAACAAGAACATAAAGATAAATATAAATGCGACTGAGCGAAAGTAAGTTGTTTGTATTGATTGATGTGTGTAAAATTATGTACAACATGGGTATTTATAGTAGTAACCAAGAACTACCCCTATTTGTCACATTCAATGGCTAACAACAGCAATATCTTAGTTAACAGTTAATCGGCTAGATCGTGCCCCTGCTCTACTAACCACGTTCCTAAATTCTAGGCACTTTGTTGCTTTGCGGCCACGTCTCCAACCGACGGCCTCATTTGCTTGACCTTATCTTCTCATTCCCTCGCTCAGCTCCTAAAAACCAAGTGACAATCCTCAATTCCAATTTCTTTTGAATTTAAATTAATCCAGGATTTATTCCCATCATTTCCGTTTTATAGACCAACTCCAACATCAGCCCAATAACGACTTTACATCAGCCCAATAGGAATAATACCTTCACATCAGCCCAATAAGGATAAAACCTTCACTGAACTCTTTGCTTCATGCATCGGCTTGTTAGCTGCAACTTCGACTGAACTGTGACTCGGCTAGCCTCTATTCGACTAGCTTCTTCCAATCGGCTGCTATCAAATTCGGCTAACACTTAGAAATATTTTAGGTGTAAACAATTGCCTCCTATGTTATTGCAGCTGTAACATTTTAAGTTTAGGCTGATGCAACGTAATAGTTACTGACAGCGCCGCCTTAGTCATCAATACTAAGTTATCCGTTTGCAACAAACTTTTAAATTAGCAACGGCTAACCCGATAAGACCTATCCCATCCGATTTATCCTCAACAGATTTTATCTTCAGTGATCAACACCCCTTTAAATATTCCTCAGCCGAATTACCCTATTCACTTCTTTACGAACACTGTTCCCCTGTAACTTTGCCTTCCTTTCTTTCAAATTTCTTATTCACGATTACCATGTCTTCTGCTTCTGATTCCCAAAACCGCTCCTATGAGTACAATGATGACCAATCATCATCCTCTTCCAGCATTAGCCATTCAGTAAGTCCCCCAATAGCTACTGAACCCTTGTTTAAGTCTTCTCTTTTTCGAATTCAGGAATTCCTATCTCTGCGTCCTTCTACCTCAGAGTTATCAGAAAGAGGCAAATTTGTGAACGAATATATGTGTCCATCACTTTATGGCTTACCAATTTCATGTGATTGGTTTACCACAAAATCTAAGCTAACCAATCTTCAACCCTGGCCCCATGCCACTCAACCCTACATCGACTGAGTTAACCGATTGGCGGCCGTCAAATCCACCTAATGGAAAAATTGGGGCCTTTTTTATATGATCATGTTATCTAGGCATGACACTCCGCTCAACTTGAATTTTCTTTATGGCTTCTTTGGCTTCTGGTCCGTCCCCACCAATACCTTTATATTTCCTTGGGGTATGACCACTCCTACCCTGTTAGATGTGGAAGCCATAATAGGGCTTCCTCTTGTTGGAGATGAAGTTCCAGCTCTTCATTATTTCCCTATTCCTGCACTGGAGATCCACTTCTCCAAAAACACCTCTAGTTACTACACCTTTTTGGCCCACAATGCCAAAACCAAAGGACCAGTCTCTGAAGCTGAGCACAATGCATTCCTCCTGTATTGGTTCAGTAAGTACTTCATCTGTTCAAGCTCCATTGCAGTAGTACAAGAGCTACAACTCTATGTGGCTTTTATCACCTCAAATAGGAAACTATCATGGGGTTCCCTCTTCCTTTCTTACCTCTACCGATCCCTCTTCACCATCATGGATCGACTGTAAAATTAAGAGGACATTAAGAATGTCCAAGGGCCTCTCTGGTTCCTTCAACTTTAGATAATATTGTATTTTCCAGAATTCATTTAACCCCGTTTCAACCTACGTACACTTCCTCAGAATGAGAGAATTTTAGGGACTCAACTTAGGCTCTTACCTTATGAGCCTACACATGCCTTCAATGTAGCCGAACGGCCCTTCAATCTCACCCGCATCTCAACTGACTAGAGCCCTGTTCTTGAAAAAGGCGTTGGGCCCTCTTGGATATTCTCTAATATGAGAATCTCCCAATCGAGCAGCACAATGAGATGGAACTTAACTGGAGTACGGTTTTCACAGCTCATGACTTATTGTGTGGTCTCAAACCCACCTCCAGGAACAACAAATCTTCAGCCGAATTCTATTATCCCAACTGTGTAGCTAGACAGGTTGTGCTTTTGCAACATGTGCCTCTGCCTTATGAATCCAAACAAGGCAGCCTTGGTCGGCAGAGTTTCTCAACTAATGATGTGGAAGATTTGGCCACCACCAACTCGGCCAAAATCAATGCTTTTGAATGCATTGCATTCAACCCTGCCTCTGGGGAAACTTCTACTTTTGCAAATTGATGGCCATCTGTGACTACTAAGATGTTTCCAGATAAGTTGGAAAAGTATATTTCTAGGCTCATCATCACTGACACGGAAGATTAAGAAAGGGAAGAACCTAGGCCAGCCGCACAGCCTAAGTAGTACTCCTGCTAAGACTAAGCCTCAGGTTCATAAACGGTCATCTTCCCGAATCAAAACTTCAGCTGCACCAACCAATAAGTACCTTGATCTCAACTCCTCTATTTGCCTTTTCATCCCCCCTTAAACCTATCTTTCATTTTCAATCATCTCTTCGCAGCAAAAACAGCACCCAAGGTAATCATCGTTGAGGATGAAAGTACCCCGTTTCAAGTTCCTGCCTCTAAGGAATCTCACAAGGCCCATTCGGCTGACAAGGGCAAGCAACCTAAAGTAAGTTCTTCTTTACATTTCCTCTAGATTTTTTCACACTTTCATCTTATCAGCCTGAATCTAATTATTCCAAATAATTTCATAAGCCACATGTAGTACTTCCTGCTCCTGGCATCCCAGGATACTTTCAAGGCACTAGCTCTCAAGCTGCCCCAACGGTATAGCCGATTTCCTTTTATTTCAATGCACAATCGGATTATTTGTTCATCAACTAACCCTATATTGGAATGTTCAGGCTCCTGAGTCCGCTGCTGTTCCACCTCCTTCTTCAGAGCCTGCACACCACACTCTTCATGCATCATCTCCACCTAGAGCTCCACTAGTCAAGGTGTCTGAAGATGAGTTGTCTAAATACTTTACCTCGGCTGATCCCCTTCCAATGGTTTCTTCTCCCATCTCCAATCATTTAGAGAGGGTCAATTCAGCATTGATGGGGGGAAATTCTAACTAGCAGGGATCAGGTAGCAGCTCTGAGAACTTCATTGTTCAAGCTGGCCAATTCAGCTGACATCCCTACGGTTAGCCGAGAGGTATACAACACCATAGCTCTTCAACTTAATGACTTGGCTCACAAGTACGATCATTCTACGGAGATTCATGGCATTGCCTCCTTCGACCTCAAAAGGCTAAGAGAACTCCAAGAGAAGAAGTCTCAGTTTCAGGCCTATCAGGCCCTTAAGGTGGAACGCCAAGAAGCTTTGGCCCAACGCAAGGCTATAAATGATTGGCTAGCCGTATTAATAGCTGAACTCGATGGAGTCAAGAAGAAAATGGGAGAGTTGGCTCCCAAATCATCTGCCTTGTCCAAATGGCTAGACTCCTATTCTGGCCAGCGTCTTGCCTTGTATGAATCCACTTCTCTACACAGTGAGATAGTGGTGTTATTTTCTCAGAAGGTTGGCTTAGAAAAGGACCTCAAAACTGGGAGTGATGGTCTAGCTGAAGCCAACAAGATATGGGACTCCTTGAAGCAGTTGTTGGAGGAATCAAAGAGGACAAAAACTCCTGCTGCGACTGACACCTCAACCAACCAACAAAAAGAGCTGATTGATCCAGTTGTGCCTGTTATGGAGGCCCTAGCTGATCCTACCCTTGAAGTTGCTAACCCTTCGGCCACAGCTGATCTTTCTACAACTACGAACCCTTCTGCAGCCGAACAAGGATCATGGAGAAAACTGCAGGTGATTCACCTAGTGCAGTGGCTGCCTAACCTCTTGAACTTTTCTTTTTTATTCTAAGTATTTAGGCTAGGTAGCCGGCCTGTGGTCACCATATCATCAGCTTTTGAATTAATTGCCTTTATTCCTCCAATATGCCTTGCCATATAGTAGGGTAGTATCTTTTAAGGTATTTCCCATTTATGCTTCTATTCAATTCCTCACCTTGCATGTTAACCAGCCGATAAGCACCACCGTTGTAGGCTTTACTAACAATAAATGCCCTTCCCAATTTAGCGACCATTTTCCAAACTTAGGATCTTTAATCCCAATAGGTAATATAGTTTTCCAAACCTTCAACAAACTTTTTCCCTTTGACTCATTTGTTATAGGCTCTGGCCATTTTCTGTTTGCTGCGTTCAATCCAATTCAAAGCCATGAGTCGATCTTCATCGATTGGGTCTAGTTCCATAAGCATGGCTTGTTGGTACTCATCTAGGCTTAACAGGCCTTGTTTTTCTATTCTTAGTGAAGTTACATTCACTTCCAATGGCAACACAACATCTTGTCCATATGTTAGCCGATAAGGAGTGAATTCAGTCGCATTGCACTTGGAATTCCTTACAGCCCACAATACTTCATTTAGTGTTTCATGCCATTTCCTGGGCTTATCTTTAATATTCTTCTTGATTAAATCAATTAAAATTTTATTGGTAGCCTCTGCTTGTCCATTAGCTGTGCATAATAAGGGGATGAATGAATCATTTTAATCCTAAATTGTTGTGCAAAGGCCACCACTTTTCCTCCAGTGAACATAGTACCCTTGTCTGTTGTAATGGTTTCAGGAATACCAAACCTGTAAATGATTTGGCATTGTATAAACTCGGGTCACGTTCACCATAGGTTGTGCTTCTACCCATTTGGTGAAGTAGTCAGTCGCAACTATAATAATCGCATGTCTCATGGAAGAAGGGGGTAAATTTTACCTATCAAGTCCATTGCCCATCCCCTGAACGGCTAAGGTTTTATCACTGGATGCAAATTCTCGGCTGGGACCCTTTGTATTGGATCATGCAGCTGACAGGCTTCATGCCCTTTTGCATATTGATAACAATCAGCTGTAATGGTATGCCGATAATACCCATGCTTGTATATTAGCAACTTCATAATAGGTCCAGCCCTATGAGAACCGCAAATTCCTTCATGCACTTCCCCCATAACCTTCATGGATTCATCTTTATTAATGCACATAAGTAGTACTCCATTGATAGTTCTCCTGTAGATCTCATCACCCACCAAAACATACTTAAGTGTTTTCTGCTTAAGTTTGAAGTCAGTAATGCTTGAAGGATCCTTTAGATAGTCAATTAACTCTTTCTGCCAATAGTCGATCATATCTATAAAGGCACATTCCCACAATGGATACTCCTCATGCTTTACTTCGACTATCATATCTTTGTATCCTGAGGCTTGTTGAGCCAAGCCGTTAGCCTCTTCATTTTCCTTTCTGGGAATGTGACACACTATGACATCGCAATAGCCTGCTAGCCGTTTCACAGCATTCTTTCAAGTTGGGATTATTGCATTTGTATTCCCTAGTTAGCTGTTTTATGACCAACTGCGAATCTCTCATGACTTGAACATAGTTTGCTTTCATGGCTGCCAGGATCCTAAGCCCCAAAATCAAGGCCTCGTACTCTGCTTGATTGTTGGAACGACCAGAATCTAGCTGACACATGAATTTCCAACTCCTGCCTATTGGAAATGTAATAGTTACACCCGCACCTACCCCTCTTTGAGTCCTTAACCCGTCAAACATCAAAACCCAAGGTTTCAAGTTGATACACACAACTTGATCGACTAAGGGGTCACTCACCTCTACGCAAGGGTGCTAAGCCAAAAAATCAGCCACCACTTGACCCTTCATTGCCCTTAATGGAACATATTTCAGCGTAAAAGCATTTAACTTAATGGCCTATTTCATCAGTCGACCTTGTAAGACAGGCCTATTAAGCAAATACATGACAATATCAATTTTGCACAAAACCAATATTTCTTTAGGAAATAAATAATATTCTAGTTTTGTACAAGCATAGAACAATGATAAACATAACCTCTCAATAGGGGTATATCTAGTTTCTGCATCATTCAATATTCGGCTAAGATAATAGACAGCTCTTTCTGTCCCATCATCATCATCCTGCGCCTGCAAGCAGCTGATTGATTTTTCTTCTGCAGCTATATACAGGATTGGGGGTGTCAACATAGGAGGATTGGCTAACACCTGCTTAATCTGATCAAATGCTTGTTGTTGCTCTTTACCCCATATCATGGTATCTGAGTCCTTTAGCCTCAATAGAGAAGAAAAAGTCTTCATCTTCCCAGTCGGATTAGCTATGAACTTTCTTAGGAAATTGATTTTACCTATCAAACTTTGGAGGTCTTTCTTATTCCTAGGAGGCCTAGCTTCCAAGATGGCTTTCACCTTGTTTTTGTCTACTTCAATCCCTTGATGATGGACCAGGAATCCTAGGAAATTGTCAGCCGTAACTCCGAAAGCACATTTGGCAGGATTCATCTTCAGCTTATGGATCCACATCCTCTTAAAAGCCTGCTCTAATTCTACCAAATGGCATTCAAAGTCTTTGGACTTGACAACCACATCATCAATGTATACTTCCATAGTCTTACCAATCAGATCATGGAAAATGTTATTCATAGCCCTTTGATACTTAGCCCCAGCATTTTTAATTCCAAAAGGCATGACCATCCATTCATATATCCCCAAAGCTCCAGGGCATCTGAAGGTTGTCTTGTGCGTATCTTCTTTTGCTAAGAAGATTTGGTTGTACCCTGAGTATCCATCCATGAAGGTAAGAATACCATGAGTGGCTGCCGCATCGACTAATATGTCAACCACTGGCATTGCATATTCATCCTTTGGTGTTGCCAAATTCAAGTTTCTGTAATCAATACATACTCTTATCTGGCCATTTTTCTTAATCACAGGGACTATATTGGACAGCCACTCTACATATCTAGTCGTCCTAATGAAACCAGCCTTCACTAACCTTTCTATTTCTGCTTTGATCTGACGCATCATCTGGGGATTAAATCTGTGAAGGGCCTGCTTGAAAGGCTTGTACCCTTCCTTAATAGGCAACCTGTGTTCCACCAACTCTCTTGCCAAACCAAGCATTTCGTAATAATTCCAAGCAAAACAATCCTTGTATTGCTAGATAAGTTTGACTAACTTTCCTCGTTTGTCTTCTTCCAACAACCCACTTACCCTGACTCTTCTAGGTTCCTTTGATGTTCCCAGGTTAATTTCAATCAGAGGGTCTTCTACCTCAAAAGTAGGTGCAGTTTTGTGAAGAGAGAAATCTAATTCCATAGGTTCGGCTGCAAGCATCCTGTCAGCCTCAGCTACCGTACCTTCTTTTATGAATAACAGGTTTTCTTCATCATCTTCACTTTCGGTGTTATCTTCTTCCACCATGGCATCCATAGCCTTGGATTCGGCCCTAAAAATCTCCAGCCGACCCAACAAGTCTTCAAGTATCTGTGATTCCTTATCCATTAATCACATGGACATTAGGCCGTGATTTGGCCTGAGACTTCAACTTGAATCCTTCATTGGTGAGATCACATGCCTTCCAAGCCCCTTCTTCATAGTCTTCTGGAATGGTAATAGGCCCTAAATGTGGAGAATAGAACAGTGCCTCCAACATCTTCACTTTAGCTGAGAAAGGATTTGTTATCTGTCTCAACTGTCTCCACATTGTCTCCAACCCAGAACATCAGCTTCTGGTGGAGTGTAGAGGGCACATATTGACTAGTGTGGATCCAATCCCTACCTAAAATTATGTTGTAGGAAGGCTTACCATCTAATACGAAGAAAGCTGACTTGATGGTTTTGGGGCCTACAGTCACTTCGGTTATCAAGACCCCAAGAGCCGTGGATGGTTCCCCCATGAAGTTGGACATTTTTATGTAAGTAGGCACCAAGTCTTCTAGAATCTTCCCAAGTTTTCTCATGGTTGCAATGGGCATCATGTTCAAAACGGCTCCACCATCCACAAACACCCTTCCAAAGATTTTTTTTCCATTAATGTAAGCCTTGATATATAGAGGTTTCAATTGCTTGATCATTTCTTCAGTAGGCTTTTCAAAGACCATCTGATTAACCTCATTAGCCGAATGTTCAGCTATCGTGGCCCATTCTGTCTTTTTCGCAACTACATCGCCCTCCAAACTTTCTCTATATCTGCTAACAAGCCATCAGCCTCCTCATTAAATAAGAGGTCTAACAAGGAATCTTCCATGGTATCATCTGCTTCCCAGTGCATTTCTGGGATCACTGACCCCTCTATCACAATTGCCTCATTAGCTGCATGTACAGAAGCAATTAGTCCTTTCGCCTCAAGAATGGGATCCTGTCCATCGACTGGTTCCACATTTTGGGGCACCCCATCTTTTTTATCGTCCCCTAATTCTAGCTTTGGAAAAGCTTGATCGAGCATGTTGCTTACGGTTTCCAAGGGAATTTCTTTCTTTTCCCTGTTCTTAGCTTCAGCTAGCATTTGGAGAGTCTGCTTCATCTTTTGGACGGACCTCATTCTCTGCAACCTTATTTTCTGGGTTCTTGTCAACATAATTAGCTTTGCATTTTTGTCCTTAGCATACTTGTTCAAGAACCAATATCCCTCTGTGACATTAGCAGGAGGCTTCAACTTTCTCTACGGCCTTAGCTTTTCATCATTTCTCACTGTGATTTTCTGAGAAGACATGCCTCCTTCCATGGTAAACTCGGCGACCCTCCTCTTATCTCTATGGATAGGTTCCTCGTCAATCCTGGGTAAAGATGGCTTCCCATTATTACTAATGGCTAGCCAATCTTGCCCCTCAGTTTCAACGATGGGTGCCTTTCCTTTCAAATTGGCATATCCTCCTGGTGAAGTTTGGCCATGCTTCACATACTGCTTGACTAATTCCTAAGTGAGCCGCCCTGGTTTCAGTGGTTTCTTCCCCTGCATGTGTTCTGTGATCGACTGAGGATTTCCCAACCTGTCAAAAACAGAAGTTCAGGCTACCTCAGGTTTTAGCTGATCAATATTGCTTGATTCGGCTAACCCCTTTTTTGGCCTCCAAACTTGCTAAACTGATATCTTCCACATGTGGCTAGGCCCTGCATCCCCAGGTAGGGAACGGGTCAGTGTCCACAGTCATCTCAGCAATTCCTTTATCTGCAAGTTCGAACCTTCCTTCTTGTATTCCCTTTTGAATGGCCTTCCTAAAACCATACAATTTACAGTTGCATGATTATAAGAGTTATGCCATTTGCAGTATTTCTTATCCTTTAGCTCTTTAGCTGGTGGGATCTTGTGCCCATCCAGCAGCCAAATCTGCTTGTATTTGAGCAAATAGTCAAAGATTTGGTCTGCCTTGGAAATATCAAAGTAATATTGAGGCCACCTTGCTTTCGTATCAACAATGGACACCAAATTGAGGCCCCCTTCCTCTACTGGCTCGCCTCTTTTCCTTCTCTTGGATGAATTGCTCAATATGTGCAGCCCTGGAGACTAGCTGATTCAAATCAGTGCAGGCTTGACTAAGTAGTCTTTCCTTGAGTTGAGGATGCATGCTACTAATGGCCATGGCTGCATATTCTGCCTTAGGGAACTACACTGAACACTTTCCAATTGTTTTCCTTAACCGTTCTATGAAATTAGCAGCCGACTGATCAACCTGCTGCTTTAGATTCATGAGATCATCCGCAGTGACTTCAGGTTGAGGCCAATAGAACCTATCATGAAAACATCTCTCCATATCTGCCCATGTCTGCATAAAGTTAGATGGTAAAGAAGAGTACCAAGTAAATATTGTCCCTGTGAGTGACAAGGGGAACAGCTGCAATTTGTGGAACTCATTTTAGTTCCCTTTACCACACTGAGCAGTAAATCTTCCTATGCGCTCCATAGTTGACTTGTCATCCTTTCCAGAGAAGGTAGCAAAATCTGGAGTCTTGTATCCCCTAGGCAAGGGTACCAATCTGTCTACCCATTCCAGATATGGTTTCCTGTAGATTGGCCTATCTAAAGGTTTCAGCTGCACTTCAAAGTATTTCTTGATGGTATCAGCAATCACAGCTGGGTCCAGCTGCTGAGAACCTCAATTTCTTATCTCCCCTAAGTTAGGCGTGTTTGCCTGTGGCTGTTGTCTCCATGTTGGAAGATGTGCCTGGGATATTTGTTTTGGAGGATTGGGGTAACCTGGCTGACTTAGCATTAGAGGTGGGTTAATTGCCTATGGCTGCTCTATGCTTCCTTCTATCGGCACCCTGTATTGAGTTCCTGGAACACCTGTATTATTAAATGGTGGAGGTGGGAACTGTCCCCATTGCTGCTCCGCCACTAAACCAAGTGCCCTTGGAGGAGTTGACCCCATTTAAGTGCCTACAGGTACTTCACGATAAGGTGGATAGAATGGGTGATTAGCCGATACAGGTGGAAGAGTAATCCATTGCGGCTATCCAGCATAACCCCCAGTTGGTCTTATCACACCCCCTCTTGAGCCAAGAGTTTGCCCCGTGTACTGTGGGTTGGTCGCCTGCATAGTAATACCATATGGCTGTGTATATGGCATCACTTGCGGCATTCCAATTTGTCCCACCGCATCTGGTGGCCTCTAAGCCATCTGCACCTAGCCAAAATGAAGATTAGCCTAGTTAGGTTCATCATTCACCACTTGTTGACCTCCAGTGTTCACAGTGGCAAAAGTAATAGGCTGGGAATTAATTGGATTGAAAAGTACCAGTCCTACAGTCGGCTGAGCCTGAGTAGGTCCTACCTACATGCAGGTAAGCTGAACTTGTTGTATCCCTGTCGGGGTCGTGCTCGGTTGAACCTGAGTTGGTCCTATCAGAATTGCATTTGGCTGGGTGATAGATCCTGCCTGAGTGGGCTACCCCAGTTACATTGGAATGGTAGAATTACTAGAGCTATCGCCTGAGTGAGTCCTCTTAGCCTCTATCTCTTTGGCTTGCTGCACTTCATTGTGTACCATGGGTTTCACAATATCAGCCAACTATTGTAACACTTGGTACATGATATAATTGATACCCAAATCAAGTTGTTAGCATAAAAACGAAGTGGACATCACTAGTGGAGGATCAGTAGGCTCAGAGTTCACCGCCACATGCGTCGACTCAGTTGTTGAAGTGGGCATTCCCTGAGAGGCATTCCCTTCAACGACTTTCTCAGAACTAGCTTTCTTTGAGGTTGACGTAGGCTGGTCCATGCTGCTTAGACTCTTCCCAGATCGCAAGTGCATATGCCAATGGTAATCCTGACCAGGGGATTCGAATGTGTTGATTCATTCACCTATTTGGTCCCACTGGGCATGCCAATTTTGTTGACTGGAATGAAACTTAGCTGATGGATCGACTAACTCAACACAACAGTGATTCCTTTTTCTTCAAGCGATTACGCCGAGGAAGAAACTCTGTTCCTCAACTATGGGTCCCTTAACTACTCCAAAAAGCACTGAGGTGAACGAATCTAAAACAAGAACGTAAAGATAAACATAAATATGACTGAGCGAAAATAAGTTGTTTGTATTTATTGATGTGTGTAAAATTATGTACAACTTGGGCATTTATAGTAGTAACCAAGAACTACCCCTATTTGCCACGTTCAATGACTAACAACAGCAATATCCTAGTTAACAGTTAATCGGCTAGATGGTGCCCCTGCTCCACTAACCACATTCCTAAATTCTAGGCACTTTCTTGCTTTGCGGCCACGTCTCCAACCAACGGCCTCATTTGCTTGACCTTATCTTCTCATTCCCTCGCTTAGCTCCTAAAAACCAGGTGACAATCCTCAATTCTAATTTCTTTTGAATTTAAATTAATCCAGGATTTATTCCCATCTTTTCCATTTCATGGAGCAACTCCAACATTAGCCCAATAATGGCTTCACATTAGCCCGATCGGAATAATACCTTCACATCGGCCCAATAAAGATAAAACCTTCACTAAACTCTTTGCTTCATGCTTCGGCTTGTTAGCTGCAACTTCGGCTGAACTGTGATTCGACTAACCTCTATTCGACTAGCTTCTTCTAATCGGCTGCTATCAAATTCGGCTAACAATTATACCATAACTAGGTGAATTATTTACATGTCCCTATGTTCTTAACTGGGTGTAAACATGTCCCTATGTTCTTCCTCCTCTTCTTTTTCTCCCTCTTCTCCAAGGTAAACATGTTATACCATAACTAGGTGAATTATTTACACGCTTTGATTTGATTGCACATTTAGTTGTATAATATATGTTTAATACATTGTCTTTTGGTAATAACTTTGTTTGAAAAGACCTGCTTTGTTTCAGCCTGAGACATGCATTTTGCAAGTTTTAAGATAACCCATTTGATATTACCTGCTTGAAGTAATATAATATGTGCAAATTACTCAACGTTGCAATTTCCTTCACAATACTCTTGGTTTATGTGGACGATGTGATTTTGACTGGTAACTTCAGTACCTCATCCTGATCCTTTTGAATACAGAAGGCTTGTTGGTCGCCTTTTATACTTAACTACGACTTGTCCAGTTATTTTCCATGTTATATAGTTCCTCAGCTAGCAGATGTCTTCACTTACTATGCTCCATTTTAAGGCTACAAAACGAGTCATGTGACACATCAAAATTTCTCTGGGTCAAGGATTATTCTTTGCTACCTCTTCACGACGCCTCCAACTCAAAGCATTTAGTGATCGATATTGATTGGACTGCATGCCCCTCTACCCGTAAGTCAATTACTGGGTTTTGTATGTTCTTGGGTGATTCCCTCATTGCTTGGCAATCAAAGAAACAAGTTACTGTGTCCAAATCATCATCAGAAATTGAGCATAGAGCCCTTGCTGGCTTGCTACCACTACTTGTGAACTCCAACGGTTGACATATACGTAACAGGACCTTTCGTTGCCTTTTATTTATCCTGCATTGCTTTACTGTGACAGCCAATTTGCTCGTCATATTGCCTCCAATCCAAGTTTTTATAAGCGTACAAAACATATTGATATTGATTTAAAAAATTGCAGTCCAAATTGTTTCATCTTCTTCCTATCAGTTCAGCAAATCAGCTTGCAGACTCTATCACCAAACCGCTTGAGCTTATGCCATTTCATAGATTCCTTTTCAAGTTGGGAGTGTTAGAAATACACTCTCCAGCTTATCGTAGGGTATTGGGATCAGTTAATAAGAGTTAGAGTAGTGAGAGTGATGTAACCGAAAGTTAGCTTTGTGATAGAAAATTAGTCAAGTCAGTAACTAACAGAGCTGGATTTGATAGGCTCTCTATATACTTGTACACTAGATGAAACCCCCGTGCGTTGCACGAGTTTGTTTATATTTTATATAAATTTTTTAAACAATGTGTGAAAGATATATAATTTATATATATAAAAATATTTTATATAAATCTCTCAACAAACTGGTGTTCACTTGGTGCATAGTCATATTTTACCATATTTTTAGTTTTTGTTGACAGACTTAGTGGGTATATTATGTAATAATTAAGTATCTCGTCAAAAAGTTTAATAATTAAGTATAGTCATATTGAAACATTGTATTAGCTAACTCAGTTATTTATATATTATTTTTTGTATATGTTATTTGTTATCGTATTTAAAAATTTATTTGTTATCGTATTTAAAAATTTATTTGTTATCGTATTTAAAAATTAGAATTATTAATTTTTTAGTAATATTATATTTGAAACATTAATATATCAAAAGTTAACTCTGTCAAAAAAGTTTATTAATCATATTATGGTATTATATTTTTTTCATATGTGTATTTCTTATCTTGGTTATCAACAAATAATTTCAATCCTTATGGTTATATTATTGTTGACAATGAGATATATAATTATCCATGATAAAATATAGATTTTATATGTAACATCACATAATTTAGAAATTATTATTGGCTTTTGGTTATCATCGCTATGTATAATCTAATTTTTGGATGTCATTTTATTCTATAATTTGATGTTATTTTGTTCTAAAAAAATGTAATTTGTAGTCATTTATCATCGAAATTATTTATAAAATAAGTGTTTACATCAGTGTCGCCTTTTGTAATAATCTTTATTAGAATTATTTAATCTCTTATAATAAGGAGTTTTATTTCATTACAAATTTTTTATGTAATATTAATGTTTCTAATTAGCATTATTGGGATGAACTTGGATTATTGTAGTAAGATTTTTTTATTTTGTGCCTAATTTTCTTTTGAACGTTTTTCAAGCCGATTGTGCGGGATTTGTTTGCCTAGGGGCTTATAGTTTGCTTGTCTTTTCCGGGGGGGTTAATCCCCCTGTTGCTTACCCCAAAAAAAATTGTTAATTTTTTTGTTGAAAATATAGTAAAATTTAAGTTTTGTAGCATTATTGGTATTTCTAATATAATATTAATATTTCTAATTTTTATAGTCAATATGATACTATAATTGACTTTCAATTGATTTCACCTCCTGTGACAATAAAGATTTTTTTGAACATGCTAATCACATTAAAAATTTGAATTGAAAACTCTTTACTTGTCTTTTAAAATTCATGTTAAGTCATTTTAATATGTGATATATTATAAATATCATTAAATTAATTTTAAGATATTTTTTAAATAGAAAATTGCACTTAGTATTGCCATTAACTAATTTTAATAAATAACACTATATTTTTATATTTTATATTTGATAATTAATAATTAACATTGTAGTTAAGCAATCTTAATATTTAATAGAATGTCTAAGAAATTTCATACTTAATAGTTGATACAACTAATATTTAATAAATTAATAAGAGTAATTGAAAGGTTGTAACTTATGGAGTAAAATAAATTTATTTAATTCTAAAGCTCATTTTTTTTACTATTACATATGTGTGTGTAGAGATAGGTAGATAGATAGATATAAATGAGATAATATACAGTATCATATAAAATTTTTCAATAGTAAATAGCATGCACTTATTAAATACTAGCGGCAAGACGGACACTCCCGTGCCCGTCTTTCCACATTTCTACTGTATTACAGTATGTATTATTTTATCGCGTTTTAATGTTTAACGTTATAATTTATTGTATAATGTTGTTTTAAATTTAATTTTCTTCCCATTTTATTTATTTTGTTTACATCTTTTAATGAATGACATAATATTATTGCAATGGGGTAGTTGGGTTTCAAAGTAAGAAATTTTTGGTTTTTGTGGATAGTGGGAGTTATTCTTCACTTAACCGTGTAATAACCGTTTAATTAACCATGTAATAGTGTACCAGTAGTTAAAAGGGTAAAATGGGAAAAAAAGTAGTACACCAAAAAAGCAGTTACCAACACCCCTTCTCTTTATATAATGGTATAGATAATTATTTTTCATATTTAATAAATTATATTATAATTTAGTTATATTTTAAGTATTTTTTTCTCAAATTATAATTAACAATTGAAGGTTATGACTCACAAATTAAATTAAATTTATATTCAATACTAAAGCTCAAGTCCTTAAATTAAATTAATTAATTAATTAATATTTAAAAATAATATTTAAATAGAATAATAAACTGATAAAATTGATTAATAAGAATAATTAAAAGGTTGTAACTCATTGATTAGAATATACTTGTATTCAATGTTGTATCTCAATATATATATATAGGAGAGAGAGAGTGAGAGAGAGAGAGAGAGTGTTATCATTATCTACTTTTAGAAAATAGCACTATATTTATATTTGATAATAATATTTAATAATTTTTATGGTTATTTAATTATTTTTTTAAATATTTAACTCAAGTTGTAAATACTATTCAACATTATAATTAACCAATTTTAATATTTAATAGAACTTCTAAGAATTTTTATATATAATAGTCAACATAACCAAGAATAAAATAAGTTTATTAATATAATAATATTTAGTAATAATCTCTAAATAGAGTAATAAAGAGATAGAATTGATGAATGGTAAATGAAATGTTGTAACTCATGAATAGAAATAATTTTGTATTTAATGATAAAACTCAAGATTCCTTGTAAATATATTAAGTTTTCATCAATCATACAAATTATCGTCATATTATTATATTGATAAATTTTGTCGATTGTTTCGGGTTAGAGTACCCTTATTAATCTCACTCCAATATAATCGCTTTGCTATTAAAAAAAACAAATTATTGTCATTCTCATATAATATTTTTGATACATATTTTCATCTAAATTTTAATACTATATTTTTGTTATTCGATTATGCCATTAAATTTTATATTTATTTTTCAAACTATGTATGTTAAACTTTCCTATAACATTTGTCATAGAATAATATAGTTTTTATTCACTATGATTATTATATAATAAATAATGATTTTTAAAATGAATTAATCATGCATTAATAATAAGAAGTTTAAATATAAGTAAAAATGCAGTAAACAATAACATGATAACAAATTTGATCATAACTTAAGATGAAATATAATTTTAGTAAATTCAATAATTTAAAATAACAATATATATATATAAGATAATAGTAAGCATTCTATTAAAAGAAATTTTATAGTTAAATGTTATTGTAAGATTGCATCAATTTTTTTAAAATATGATTTCACATAATTCTCCTGCTGCGATGCTTTAGACATTATGGCCACAAATAACTAAATATAGGATTAGTAGCATATGTCATAATTAATAAAGAAATCTGAAGGAACAATAAGTTGGGTCAATGTTAACATAAAAATAATTATTCTTTACTATTTATTTGCTTGACATGATTTCACATGTTAGAATATTTTTTTTAAATAATTTTAATCATTAATGAGATATTGTTAATGGAAAATACATTTAGTTTTTATAGTCAGTATAATATTATAATTGACCTCCAATTGATATAAGTTCTGGTGATAATAAAAGTTTTTTTTGAACATACTAATCAAATTGGAAATTGAAATTGAAAACATTTTACTTATCCTTTAAAATTCATGTTGAGTCATTTTTAATATGTGATCCATTATAAATATCATATTATTATTTTTAAGATATTTTTTTAAATAAAAAATAGCACTTATTATTGTCATGAAATAATTTTAATAAATAAAACCATATTTTATATTTTATAATAATGTTTAATAATTTATAATGTAACTTAATTATATTTTTAGTTTTTTTTCAAATTGTAATTAGTAATTAACACTACCATTAAGTAATTTTAATATTTAATAGAATCTCTAAGAAATTTCATACTTATCCTTTAAAATTTATGTTGAATTATTTTTAACATGTGATCCATTATAAATATCATACTATTATTTTTAAGATATTTTTTAAATAGAAAATAGGGTTTTATTATTAAAGAAATGAAATGAGTATGTTATTATAAAAAAAATAGAAAATAGCATTTATTATTGTCATGAACTAATTTCAATAAATAAAAGGCTCTCGCTATCCACACCCCCTTGTTTCCTAACCACACCCCCTGTCAGGTTTTTAAACAAGTAAAAGGACCAAATTACCCCTGGCCCTATTTTTAATTTTCAAACCAACAACCTCTCATTTCCCTCACTCTCGCTGCACCCCCTCCCTCCATCATTCCAGTTTCTGCTTCTCTGCTTCTCGATCTGAACATCATCTCTCTCCCTCGTTCCAAATTCTGCTCTCACAGGTAATCTTCTTCTTCCTCACATATCTGATTCGTGCCATTCGTTTCCCTCCTTTCTTCTTCTCAGTCACATTTTCATTTTTTTTTTGTTTTGATTAGGTTGTATGAAAAGTTAGGGTATATGATTTTTGTGTTAGGTTTTAGTTAGGTTGTATGATTTAGGGTTGTTTAGGATTTAATTTCGTTTGACCAGTATGCTTGGCGTGCATTGTAAACGTGCTTAATTGTAGTTAGACTCTCCACATTACGATCCTTTAGTGTCAACAGTATGTTTCTCAGTTTAACCATATTCTTTGTCATGTCATCTACTAAGGACTTCTCTTCACTGGATAGCCGCCCAACATAAGAATGATCGGTTAATGTCTCGGCCAACTCGTGGTTGTGAATACCACATGCTACGTCAATTGTCCAACCTTGACCGTCAATCACGGGTCTCCTTCTCAATCTAAAAGGACACTCACTTTTCTTGGTGCCGGCACCCCTCACAGGCTGCGGGTTATTCCAAGGTCTATATTTCCCACTTCTCTCACAAGCAAGAATTAACTTTGTCTTCGTTCCTGGACGTCCTGTACTTGTTTCAGACCTAAATATGATGACAACGATACCATGTCGCCTGCCAACTTCTCTGGCCCATCTCAATAGATCATTTCGGGTGGCAAATACCTAGAAAAACACAAACGACAAAATTGTAAAAAATTATATGTTAACTGTAACACCTGAGGACGAGATCGACCTCGTATTAGGACGTCGGATCGAGACCTCGCGTCGAGATCTCGTGTCGAGACCTCGTACCAAGACCTGGTGTCGAGATCCCGTGCCAAGATCGCGTGCCGAGGTCATTTGCCGAGCTGAGGAGACTGCGTGCACTAGCTGCTGAGCTGAGGAGATCGCGTGCATTAGCTGCCGAGGTCGCGTACCGAGCTGAGGAGGTCGCATGTCGAACTGAGGAGGCCGCGTGCACGAACTCGTGTTAGAGCCTTGTGCGCTTGCACGAGCACCCTAGTCGACATCGTGTCGAGATGATAACTCGTATTCTTACGAACGTTATTCAGCGTTATTATTATATTGTTTGTAATAATTATATTGTCGGCTTGCAGTCTCGTCGCCGTGTATAGATCTCTGACCTATAGAGTAGAGGGTAATCATGAGAGAGTAGTGATTAGATGGGTAGATTGACTGATGGGATTGGCATCTCATAGCTGGAGTTACGATAATGCCCCTTCTCTCACCAGCTGTATACCTCGATCAGCCCTCTCACAAACACTCACTTTCTCTTTTCTTCTTTCTTCTTCCTTTCTTCTCTGAGTTTCCTTCTTTCTCTCCAAAACTTCCATCGAAGAACCTTGAGTTCCATCGAGCTTCTGCATAAACTTTCTTCATCAACCTTGTTCCTCATCATCCTCTCGACATATCTCACCATCTCGACCACCATCTGAGGTATGGAAAAACAGATTTTCTCTTCCTTCATGCTACTGTTTAGCGCTACTTCTTCCTTCCATTTTAGCTAGTTCTATGCTTCCAAATCATGTCAAACTGATGGGTTTTCTTCTTCATGATATTACCGACCTTTCTAACCGATTATTTGAGCTTGTAAAACAAATTTCTTTCTCTGATTTCTGCGATAGGCAGTGCCCAAAAACCCTTCATTTTTGGTTTGTTTCGATTTCTTGTTTTAGTTTGTCGTTTGTTGCTTCTGGTTGTTGTTGTTGTCGATTTATCTGTTGAAGCATCAGATAACCTTTTCATGAACTTTTGATCGAAAACCCTAATCTTGTGTTAGAGGAAAAATATATTTAAGTTCTTGAGTTTTAAATGTTTACTGGGTTGTGGTTAAGATTGGGATGAGAGCTTAGTGTTATTAGAACCCATAGATGGATCTGAGTTGTGCTTGTTTTAGGAAGTCCGATTCCCGAGATCGTGTGATTCCCGAATCGAAGTGTACGGGAGAGCGAACCCGAGGACGTGGGAGCAGCGGAATCCAGATCGAGAACTGTACGTGTCGAGGTCGACTGAGAAGCGTGCGTGTCGAGATCGAGTAAGTGAAGTCGTTGTCGAGCTCGTTTGAAGACAGCCGTGTCGAGGTCGTTGTCGAGCAGCATTAACTTGGAGTTCGGTAAGGGCACTTCATATTTTACGTGTTTATGTTTTGTGCGTAAGGGCAACTTTTAGACATTATTAAGACTTTATTTTTATTGTTATATCTCTGTATGAATTTCCTTGATTTGTGTCGAGCTTGAAATGTTGTGATATGATTGGGTTTTTGCATGTATTTAATATGTGATTGAATATATGCTGTGAATTGTGTATTGCATGTTGAATTGCATTTCTTCATGTTGAGCTTGCTCTTTTATTTGACATGCGGTTGAATATCTTGTATAACTCTTTGAATATTGTAAGCGGAGAGCTGTTCATCGAGTGAGCGAGCTAGGTGAGTCGTATGACGTTTTTGAGCCGTGACCCGGATAACTAAGGGTGCTAGGTCCCCTTTTTGTTTACGGGAGATTGACTAGACGTCGCATTATCAGTTTGGGGTTGGACCTGCTGATTAATGCATGGTATCGGTTTGGGGTTGGACCTGCCGCTTACCTATTACGTCAGTTTGGGGATGGACCTGCTGACGATATTCCGGAATAAGAGTCGAGTCTAGAGTGAGAAGGTCGAGTCACGTGTGGTGATTGAGATACATTATTGTGTTGCTTATTTCTTTATGCCGTGCTTATCTTGTATTGTTGAGAAGTTCACCCTTTCCCGTGGTGCCTTCAATCCATGACGGTTACCCAGGCGAGGTCGAGGGCGCAGGGAACTCGACAGCAGATGATGCCGAGGAGGAGCTCGACGAGGACCCGAGCGACGACCTCTACTTGTCGTGATTTGCTTTGTTTTTCTTTTGTGTTCTGAGGTCGTGACCAGTTTGGGCCGTTTATGTTTTGTTGCTCTGAGGTAGATCAAGGTTTACTTTTGGAGCAAATGCGTGGGAGTTCTGGAAGTACCCCCAGGGTATGATTGCTTTCTTGAAGTCGTCATACCTTAGGTGTATTTTCTTTGTACATTTACTACTCTGTATGTTGGATACATTATTATTTCGAGTGATATATATGCATGTATGTTTTCTTAGAATTTATGTCTTGTGTCTTAGTTGCACCATGTTTTCGAAAAGCTGTAATTACTCTGATGTGCACGAGCTGGTTTTATAAAAAAAAAAAATATAGATCGTACTTTTAAAAGGCACAAGAGTATCGTTTTAAAACGCATCGCATACAGGTTTAGTTGAGCTCGGTGTGTTGAGCTCGGTAACTCGAGCTCGGTATATTGAGCTCGGTAGCGGTCCGGAAACGGGTCGTTACATTGTTGGTATCAGAGCAGTTCGGTTCTGACCGAGCTGTGCATAGGAAATTTGGACTGGTCACTGTGTCGGGATATATATATATATATATATATGTGTTGGGTACCTAGTTGTAATATGTTGATTGCTGTTTGATTAAGTGAAGCACTTATTGCTTGAGAAATTGTTTGAACTGTTTCTTGATTGAAGCAGTGTGTTTTAACACATCCTTGTTGTGAGATTCTCGACAGGTTTTGAACTTTGTGGAATCTAATGCCACCTCGTAGGGATACGACAATTTATGCGAGAACGCCGACATGGAACGAGCAATTCAAGCTATGACCGAGATGGCGGCAGCCATGGCTCAAAGAATCAGCCGCAACTCAACAGTTAACGCGATGGCTCAACAGACAGCGGCGTTAACCCAGCCAGAACTTACGAAGAAAGAATGGCCGGCGAGCTGAGGTCTTTGAAGCGAGAGGATTGGCAGACTTCAGGAAGCATGACCCACCGAAGTTCTACGGTGAGCCAAATCCGGATAAAGCTGATCTCTGGATGCAAGAGATCGAGAAGATCTTCGAGGCACTCCATTGCCCGGACAACGTGAAGGTCGACTACGCCACCTACTTGCTGCTAGGAGACGCAGAGTATTGGTGGAAGGGAGTGAAGCAAACATTTATAGCAGAACGTCACGAGATGACCTGGGAGCTTTTCCGTGAAAGGTTCTTGGACAAGTACTTCCCAGATACTGCACGAGCCGAGAAGGAGCAAGAGTTTCTTCAATTGCAGCAAGGCAGCTCGACAGTGTCCGAGTATGCAGCCAAGTTTGAGTCGCTGGCGAGGTATTTCAGTCCATTTCGTGATCGAGCCGACCAAAGATGGTTAAGCGAGAGGTTCCAACGAGGATTAAGATTTGACATTCAGAAGTCGGTGGTGTCGCTGAGGATCAGAAATCTACAAGAGCTGATAGATCGCTGTGTCGAGGTAGAAGGAGTAAGAAGCCACAAGAAGAAGACTGTTGTAGGCGGACCAGTGAGACCCCAGAGTGCGGGGCAGAGGTTTACACAGAAAGGAAAACAACTGCAGAAGAAGCCTTATGACCGACCTCAGGGGAACGACAACAGGGAACAATATCGTCCGATGGCCCAGGGAGCGAGGAGCAGAGGTCAGACCGGTGTCGAGGTGACTTGTTTCCGTTGTGGAAAGACGGGACATTATGCGAATAACTGCACTCAGAAGGAGGAGGTGTGCTACAACTGCAAGAAGCCAGGGCATTTTGCCAAGGATTGTCCCACACCTAAGACTGAACCAGCAATGCTTGTGGCAAAGGCCAAAGGGAAACGTCAGGTGGCTAAAGGCAGAGTTTTCTGCATGAGTGGCGAGGAAGCAGAGCGAGCTGAAGATCTTATTCAAGGTGAATGTGAGATAGAGGGTAAATCCTTATCCGTTCTCTTTGATTCGGGTGCAACCCATTCCTTTATTTCTTCTGATTGTGTGAATCATTTGAACTTGACTGTGACTGCTTTACCGTTCAAATTGGTAGTTACAACCCCAGCTGCTAAAACCTTAGTCACAAACACTGCATGTCTTAATTGTGTAGTGGTTATTCAGAGTAGAAAGTTTGTAGTCAATTTGGTTTGTTTGCCTCTTAAGGGCTTAGATGTCATCCTCAGGATGGATTGGTTGTCACACCACCATGTCCTCTTGGACTGTGCCCGTAAAACTGTAATTTTTCCAGACCTTGGAGTCTCCCATTATCTTTCTGCTGAACGTATCGGAGTTTCTTTGAAAGAAGGAACTAGGGAATACATGTATCTGGCTAGTTCGGAAGTTTCCCAGCAGATTGACGTGAAGAATGTACCAGTGGTGTGTGACTTTGAGGACGTTTTTCCCGAAGACGTGCCAGGGTTACCACCAGTGCGAGAAGTCGAGTTCTCCATCGACCTGATTCCAGGGACAGGACCGATTTCCAAAGCGCCATACAGGATGTCTCCTGCCGAGATGAAAGAACTAAAGTCCCAGATCGAACACTTGGAGTCGAAGCAATTCATACGACCGAGCGTGTCACCGTGGGGAGCTCCAGTGTTGTTGGTTAAGAAGAAGGATGGACGATCAAGGCTGTGCGTGGACTACCGCGAGCTCAACAAGGTTACTGTGAAGAACCAATATTCGTTACCTCGTATTGACGACTTGATGGATCAACTTCGTGGAGCGGCGATCTTTTCCAAGATAGACTTGAAGTCGGGCTACCATCAGATTCGCGTGAAGGAGGAAGATGTCCCCAAAACAGCTTTCAGGACTAGATACGGTCACTACGAGTACTTGGTGATGCCGTTTGGAGTGACAAATGCGCCAACTGTGTTTATGGACTACATGAACAGGATTTTCCATTCGTTCTTGGATCAGTTTGTAGTAGTGTTCATCGACGACATCTTGATCTACTCGAGGAACCGAGAAGAGCACGCAGAACACTTATGTCGAGTACTGCAGATATTACGAGATAAGCAACTCTATGCCAACCTGTCGAAGTGTGAATTTTGGCTTGAAGAGGTGAATTTTCTTGGTCACGTGATTTCCGCAGAAGCGGATAGCCGTGGATCCAACTAAGATTGAGCGGTGCTAGCGTGGGAACACCAAGACTAAGCTTCTGAGGTCAGAAGTTTTGTTGGCTTAGCAGGCTATTACCGAAGATTCATCGAAGGTTTCTCGAAGATTGTCACGCCTCTTACCCGACTAACGAGGAAGGATCAACCTTTTGCCTGGACCGAGGAGTGCGAATCCAGTTTTCAAAGACTGAAGGAGCTCTTGACGACAGCGCCTGTGCTGATTTTGCCTCACCCCGAAGAGCCTTTCGAGGTGTATTGTGATGCGTCACACCAGGGATTGGGATGCGTGCTGATGCAACATCGGAAGGTGGTCGCGTATGCTTCAAGACAGCTTAAGATTCACGAGAGGAACTACCCTACTCATGACTTGAGCCGGCAAAGAAGGGTTTTTGCGCTGAAGATATGGAGGCACTACCTTTATGGGAGCACTCTTACTGTTTTCAGCGATCACAAGAGCTTGAAGTACATGTTCGACCAGAAAGAGCTCAACATGCGACAGCGAAGATGGACAGAATTTCTCAAGGACTACGACTTTACGTTGGAATACCATCCCGGTAAGGCTAACGTGGTAGCAGATGCGTTGAGTAGGAAGAGCGTTTTAACCTCGGAAATGATGATTAAGGAGTTGGAGATGCTCGAGAAGTTCCGAGACTTGAAGTTGAGTGTCGAAGTTTCACCGGGGAAGCTGAGATTTGGTATGCTTACCATTTCTAACAGATTGTTGGACGAGATCCGAGACCAGCAAGTTCATGACGAGCTTCTGCAAGAGAAGGTTCAGTTGATAGCGCAAGGGAAGGCGACAGAATTCCAAGTCGGGACGGACGACATCTTAAGATGCAATGGCCGAGTATGTGTACCTAACGTAGCCGAGCTGAGAAGGTTAATACTCGACGAAGCGCATAAGAGCAACTTTAGTATTCACCCAGGAGTTACGAAGATGTATCAAGACTTGAAGAAGCATTTTTGGTGGTCCGGAATGAAGAAGCAAGTGGCCGAGTACGTAGCTTCGTGTTTAACGTGTCAGAAAGCCAAGGTGGAGCACCAACGACCTGCGGGAATGCTACAATCGCTTGACGTACCAGTTTAGAAATGGGATAGTATTTCCATGGATTTCGTTGTAGGTTTGCCGAAGACGCAGAAGAAGAATGATTCGATTTGGGTGATCGTCGACCGATTGACCAAATCTGCTCATTTCTTGCCAGTGAGGTCGACATACAACGTGGAAAAGCTGACCGAGATCTACATCGCGGAGATCGTACGACTTCATGGTATACCCTCTTCGATCGTGTCGGACCGAGATCCGAAGTTCACGTCTCATTTTTGGAGGGAGTTGCAAGAAGCGATGGGAACCGAGCTCAGGCTTAGCTCGGCATATCATCCCCAGACTGACGGTCAGACTGAGAGAACGATCCAATCGCTTGAAGATTTGTTGCGAGCTTGTACGTTAGATCACCGAGGAAGTTGGGACGACGTCTTACCATTGGTGGAGTTCACCTACAATAACAGTTTCCATGCGAGTATTGGAATGGCACCTTCGGCTAATCGTATGGACGAAAATGTCAGACGCCTCTTTGTTGGTACCAGGACGGCGAGCGTTCTGTTGTAGGACCAGATATGATCCAGCAGACTACTGAGAAGATCCGTTTGATCAGAGATAGGATGCGAACGTCTCAAAGTCGACAGAAGAGTTATGCAGACCAACGACGTCGACCACTCGAGTTCGAAGAAGGAGAACATGTATTTCTTAGAGTCACCCCCACTACTAGAGTTGGTCGAGCGATCAAATCCAAGAAACTTACCCCTAAATTCATTGGACCCTACCAGATTCTTCGTCGTATCGGTCCAGTGGCATATCATATTGCCTTGCCACCATTCTTGTCGAACATTCACGACGTCTTCCACGTCTCACAATTGCGGAAGTATATTTCCGACCCCTCTCATGTCATCGAACCGGATGTGATTCAACTGAGAGACGACTTATCCTTCGAAGCATCACCAGCAAGGATCGTTGATCGGAAAGCCAAACAGTTGCGGAACAAAGAGATTCAACTTGTCAAAGTTGTGTGGGATCAGAAGACGGGAGATGCGACTTGGGAGCTGGAGGAGAAGATGAAGACTCAGTACCCTGAACTTTTCCGAGGTAAGAATCTTATTTGCAATTTCGAGGACGAAATTTTTTTTAGAGGGAGAGATTGTAACACCTGAGGACGAGATCGAACTCGTATTAGGACGTCGGATCGAGACCTCGCGTCGAGATCTCGTGTCGAGACCTCGTACCAAGACCTGGTGTCGAGATCCCGTGCCAAGATCGCGTGCCGAGGTCATTTGCCGAGCTGAGGAGACTGCGTGCACTAGTCAGCCGAAATGAGGAGATCGCGTGCATTAGCTGCCGAGGTCGCGTACCGAGCTGAGGAGGTCGCATGTCGAACTGAGGAGGCCGCGTGCACGAACTCGTGTTAGAGCCTTGTGCGCTTGCACGAGCACCCTAGTCGACATCGTGTCGAGATGATAACTCGTATTCTTACGAACGTTATTCAGCGTTATTATTATATTGTTTGTAATAATTATATTGTCGGCTTGCAGTCTCGTCACCGTGTATAGATCTCTGACCTATAGAGTAGAGGGTAATCATGAGAGAGTAGCGATTAGATGGGTAGATTGACTGATGGGATTGGCATCTCATAGCTGGAGTTACGATAATGCCCCTTCTCTCACCAGCTGTATACCTCGATCAGCCCTCTCACAAACACTCACTTTCTCTTTTCTTCTTTCTTCTTCCTTTCTTCTCTGAGTTTCCTTCTTTCTCTCCAAAACTTCCATCAAAGAACCTTGAGTTCCATCGAGCTTCTGCATAAACTTTCTTCATCAACCTTGTTCCTCATCATCCTCTCGACATATCTCACCATCTCGACCACCATCTGAGGTATGGAAAAACATATTTTCTCTTCCTTCATGCTACTGTTTAGCGCTACTTCTTCCTTCCATTTTAGCTAGTTCTATGCTTCCAAATCATGTCAAACTGATGGGTTTTCTTCTTCATGATATTACCGACCTTTCTAACCGATTATTTGAGCTTGTAAAACAAATTTCTTTCTCTGATTTCTGCGATAGGCAGTGCCCAAAAACCCTTCATTTTTGGTTTGTTTCGATTTCTTGTTTTAGTTTGTCGTTTGTTGCTTCTGGTTGTTGTTGTTGTCGATTTATCTGTTGAAGCATCAGATAACCTTTTCATGAACTTTTGATCGAAAACCCTAATCTTGTGTTAGAGGAAAAATATATTTAAGTTCTTGAGTTTTAAATGTTTACTGGGTTGTGGTTAAGATTGGGATGAGAGCTTAGTGTTATTAGAACCCATAGATGGATCTGAGTTGTGCTTGTTTTAGGAAGTCCGATTCCCGAGATCGTGTGATTCCCGAATCGAAGTGTACGGGAGAGCGAACCCGAGGACGTGGGAGCAGCGGAATCCAGATCGAGAACTGTACGTGTCGAGGTCGACTGAGAAGCGTGCGTGTCGAGATCGAGTAAGTGAAGTCGTTGTCGAGCTCGTTTGAAGACAGCCGTGTCGAGGTCGTTGTCGAGCAGCATTAACTTGGAGTTCGGTAAGGGCACTTCATATTTTACGTGTTTATGTTTTGTGCGTAAGGGCAACTTTTAGACATTATTAAGACTTTATTTTTATTGTTATATCTCTGTATGAATTTCCTTGATTTGTGTCGAGCTTGAAATGTTGTGATATGATTGGGTTTTTGCATGTATTTAATATGTGATTGAATATATGCTGTGAATTGTGTATTGCATGTTGAATTGCATTTCTTCATGTTGAGCTTGCTCTTTTATTTGACATGCGGTTGAATATCTTGTATAACTCTTTGAATATTGTAAGCGGAGAGCTGTTCATCGAGTGAGCGAGCTAGGTGAGTCGTATGACGTTTTTGAGCCGTGACCCGGATAACTAAGGGTGCTAGGTCCCCTTTTTGTTTACGGGAGATTGACTAGACGTCGCATTATCAGTTTGGGGTTGGACCTGATTAATGCATGGTATCGGTTTGGGGTTGGACTGCCGCTACCTATTACGTCAGTTTGGGGATGGACCTGCTGACGATATTCCGGAATAAGAGTCGAGTCTAGAGTGAGAAGGTCGAGTCACGTGTGGTGATTGAGATACATTATTGTGTTGCTTATTTCTTTATGCCGTGCTTATCTTGTATTGTTGAGAAGTTCACCCTTTCCCGTGGTGCCTTCAATCCATGACGGTTACCCAGGCGAGGTCGAGGGCGCAGGGAACTCGACAGCAGATGATGCCGAGGAGGAGCTCGACGAGGACCCGAGCGACGACCTCTACTTGTCGTGATTTGCTTTGTTTTTCTTTTGTGTTCTGAGGTCGTGACCAGTTTGGGCCGGTTATGTTTTGTTGCTACAGGGTAGACTGGCGGTTTACTTTTGGAGCAGCCCCCTGCGTGGGAGTCTGCCGGAAGTACCCCCAGGGTATGATTGCTCTCTTGAAGTCGTCATACCTTAGGTGTATTTTCTTTGTACATTTACTACTCTGTATGTTGGATACATTATTATTTCGAGTGATATATATGCATGTATGTTTTCTTAGAATTTATGTCTTGTGTCTTAGTTGCACCATGTTTTCGAAAAGCTGTAATTACTCTGATGTGCACGAGCTGGTTTTATAAAAAAAAAATATAGATCGTACTTTTAAAAGGCACAAGAGTATCGTTTTAAAACGCATCGCATACAGGTTTAGTTGAGCTCGGTGTGTTGAGCTCGGTAACTCGAGCTCGGTATATTGAGCTCGGTAGCGGTCCGGAAACGGGTCGTTACATTAACAAATCATAAATATTTTACTTCTCAAATTTGATACCTCTTCAGTGGTGAATGCATCAGTACAATCCACCAACTGTAAGCCCTCGGTACAATCCACGCCATCGCCCTGTGCGTCATCATATTCTTGCTCAGAATCCATTTACTGGGTTTAAACATTGACAAAATTGCATCAGAAAAAATTAGCAAACATGCTGCACAAAACTGTTTCCACTGTATCTACGTAAACTCAAATCACGTAAGGCTACATGAATTAAAATCACGCGTGGTTACGTGAATTAAAATCACGTACTCATATGTGAATTCAAATCACGTAAACTTACGTGATTTTAATTCACGCAAAGCTTGTAAATTACAAATCCATAGTTATGTACGTGAATTAAGTTCACGTATGTTGACGTGATTTGAATTCACGTCTGTATTGTGGACTTGCGAGTTACAGGCGGTACGTGAATTAAAATCACATACATATTGAAAATCAAAATATAATGTACGTGAATTAAGATCACGTACGAACCCAAAACATAGAAAAAAAATACGCGAGTGCAGCACGAAAATGAACACTTACCAATGCTAATGGAAGTGTAAGGGAAGCCTTTGAGTCACTTTCCCCAACATTCATGAGATAGAGAGAGTGGAGAAGGGTGTGGAGAAGAGAGGGGTGAAAGAGTGGAGAAGAGAGGGATGAGAGAGTGATGGGTTTTGAGAAATAAATTTAAATATAAGGGAAGAGTATTTTGGGTATTATGAAAGCCATTAACGCGTCAGGGGTGTGATTAGTAAACTAGGGGGTGTGGTTAGCGCCACCCAAAATAAAACTATCTTTCATATTTTATAATAATATTTAATAATTTATAATGTAACTTAATTTTAATTTTAGTTTCTTCAAATTGTAATTAGTAATTAACACTACCATTAAGTAATTTTAATATTTAATGGAATCTCTATGAAATTTCATATTTAAAAGTTAATACAATTAATATTTAATAGAGTAATGAAATGATGAAGTTAATTAATAAGAGCAATTGAAAGGTTATAACTCATGGATTAAAATAAATATGTATTTAATTTTAAAACTCAAGCTTCTTTTACTTTTATATATATATATATATATATATATATATATATATATACTGGAAATAGGACGGCTGTTTTCTTGAGCATTAATGTGGTCTAATAAGACATGTTATAGAGTTTAGTTTCTTAATTAAACCATACTTTATAGTAGTATATTTGGAAAATCAAGTCGAATCAGTTTTTGAGATCAAGTGTAATCATTAAACCTTTTATTTCCGTGCACCTGTAAGTAAGTGGGAATAGGCTGGATCGAGCTAGGTTTTGCAAGGCCTAAACTTGGCCTGTTCAAAAAATTCAAGGTCCAAACCTAGTCTATTACCTGTCATAGGTTTTTATTAGGCCTCGTCTAGCCTTTTTTTAAAGTCCGGTATGACATGTTAGCCTACTTAATAGCTTATTTCATATTAATGTCTTTGAACAAGTCATCTGACCTATCTTTAAATATACTAACAGACTAATATGTCAATGATACTAAGTTCTATATATAATAAACTATAAAAGAAAGAAAACTAAAACCACTGCTAAGAGACATGTGACATAGGGGTAAAAATAGAGAAAACTACCTGAGTTTTATAAGGTCTGATTCTAATTTATTCGTATCATATAAATCTTTTTAAAGGTCTAGCTTGACCTTTTAGAGAATCTGACCTTATATGATAGCTTATTTAAATTATATATTTTGCAATAAAGCCTTTAAAAATGTCACAAATTTATGTAAGCCAATATACTTAAATTATTGAAAAGGTCAGCAAGTATATGATATAACACAATGTACAAAATCTAATATAATAATAATAATAATAACAATAAAAAATATTATTTATATTTACTTAAATAGGTCTGTCGTTAGGTCTAAAAAGCATTTTAGGTGGCCTGAAGCCTGACATTTTTAATTAAGAGGGGTGTATTGGATTATGATTTTAAAAGACTATTTTGGTATAAAAAAGTATTGTGGATTTTAAAATACTATGTAGGAATGTAATGACTTATAAGGATTTTTTAAAAGACTTTTACAATTCAGATTTTATAGTTTGGATTTTAAGTGATTTATATCATAAGAATTTATAAGATTTGAAAAGACTTTATGAATTTATAAAATTTGAAAGGATTCCAGAGATCTTTAGCAAACATTCAAAGTTACGAGAGCCTATATAAAAGATATTAAAGAAATAATAAGGTTTGGATAAAAAAATATTTTTTTTCCAATTCTCTAATAGCCAAGGGTGCATTTGATACAGAAATAGATTCATTGTAGTCATTTTGACTATAGTTGCAATCCTAACCATTGATAAAAAAATAGTTAAGGATGATTTGCTGATTTTATGATGAGTCATCCGATCTCACATGAATAGTCTTGATTACACCGACTGCGTGACTCAATCGGCAATCCGAATTTGTTTGATACACATTGTAGTATAAGACAAGAAAAACAACACATGACAGATACTTGAGTCACATCACAACTCTTTATCCCGTCTATTATTTGGTGGACAATGAATACAACAAATAATATTATATATTTTTATATATAATATATTTAATTATATCTATATTACTATATTACACATTTATAAAATCTATCATATATGTAATACTATATGATATACACAATAATATATATAGTATATAATATGTATATTATATATAGATAAATATAAAATATTTTATTCATGTTATATACATACATGTTGATAATGTCCTAACATCTTGTTCATGTGGAAAAAAAAAGTTACGATATATAGAGAGGGGGATAGGGAGAGAGAAAGGGAGAGAGAGGGAGAAAGGAGAGAGATGGAGAGAGGAGAGAGATGGAGAGAGGAGAGAGAGATGAAAAAACACAGGGTGAAGAGAACGAATCCTGAGAAATCTCACGTGAGATGGAAAAGACTTTTTATTATAAAAAATTAACTAAAAAGTCCAACAAAATCCGTTTTAGAAAACAATCCATCGAAATCAGTATGATTTTGAATACTAAAAGACTTTTTTTTAAAGTTGTAAAAAGTCTTAATCGAATACCACAAGATTTTGTTAACCTCTTTAAAAAGTCTTGATAGTCCTGATTGAATACCACAAGATTTTTTTATTTTATTTAAAAGTCTTGATTGATTACCACATGACTTTTTTTATCAAAAAAGTCTCTTAAAGTTTTTTAAAATCTTAATCCAATACACCCCTTAAATAGACTTCTCAAAAAGCTTTGATCGTGTCTATTTAAAAAAAGTCTAGTCTGACTTGGGCCTAACGTAGACTAGGTGGTAACCCGTGTCAGGCGGTCTGACCTATTTTCACCCTGAGCTATTCCCACGTATAAGAAATTTTTGGATCCGGATCCTCTCCTAAATTTTATGTTTCCTTTTCTCTACAAAAGTGCATCACAACCATTAAATTAATCGTGCGGATGAGAAATTAAAATTAAAACTAAATTTAAATTTTAAATTAAAAACGAATTTTAAAATAAACAAAAGACATCACCCCCAATTTGTCGTGTGCGTTTTCTCCCTGATATAGGACCCGTTTATTACAGATTAAAAAAAGTGATTTGATACAAAACAATTTATATATTCTTTTAAAAAAAGTAAAAATGAATTTTTTTTAAAAATAATTTAGTGATTTTGTATCCAAACAAGTTTAAAATAATTTTTTTAATAAATGCTTTTTATTATTGTTAACAAACATAAAATAGTTTTTATGTTTGTTAACAATAATTACTATTTGAAATAATCAGAATCTAAATATAATTTGAAATCTAATTATAATGAAAAGCTATTTGAAATGGCTTCTAAAAAATATTCTGATTTTAATGAATGTCAAGATTAGAGAGAAGATTGAAAAAATGATTTTTGTGATCTTTAACAAACATAAATTATCTTCTACTTTACTTAAAAATCTCTTATAAATAATCTCTAAATTATTTTGTTTCAAAATCACTTTTTTAATCCTAAACAAACGAGCCCTTAAATCTGGGAGAAACGCATACGAGAAATTGAGTGAGAATAGCTTTTGTTTATTTTAAATTTCGGTTTTAATTTAAAATTCAAATTCAGTTTTAATTTTTAATTTTTCATCTGTACGATTAATTTAATGGCTGTGATACATTATATATATATATATATATATATATATATATATGGATCAAATTACACTGATGTAATACTTGGGTAATATTACATCGTTCAATAACTTTGTAACTAATATTTATATTAAAAAATCACCGTTGGATTGAAAGATATTATCACATAGATCATATCTACAAAAGTTTACATTAATCTAAAATTATTTGATAAGTCACTGAGATGGTTCAAGATTAACGTCTTATGCACTTTTATTAAACAACGTTAATCTTAATTCATCTCATTGACATATCAAATCATTTTATGCATGATCATTAACATAATATGACGATATTAAACGGTTGGAAAAATTCAATATTTATACAGAGATATTAACCGGAATAACTCATACAAGAGTTACTACTAAAGTAACATGATTCTATATATATATATATATATATATATAAGAGAGAGAGAAAGCTGTGTTACTAATATATTTTTTTGGTATATAAGTTACTAATATTTTATGTATGGCTTATCTTCTTGATTCAATGTACTAGTCATTTTGGTATTAATCTAAGAAGGGAATGTGATCCTCCAATGCGACAAATCAAACACCACTCGTCATAAAACTAATAATTTATAGCTAAATAATTCAATTAATTACCATAAACATTAAGTTTGATTCGACAACAATGTATATTTCATATGCATTGACTCCATAGGCAACCGGACGTACGACAAATTCTACTGTTCCAATTTCCAACCATTATGCAACTTAGTATGATTGCACTGTAGTATACTTTTGTTTGCTTATATAAATTTCATAAACTGGCCAATGCGGAGAGTTCATAAGTTTATATAAAAAGTACTCCAGTGTTATGCCGTCAAGTGATGGCGGCACTCATGGTTTAGTGGTCCACAGGTGAATAATTAAGAAAAAGTGAAAAACTACTATATCAATATTTTAAGAAACGGTTATGACTCATTACCTATTGCCTGTTAAATAATTCAGATGTTAAAATTTTAATAATCTAAATGTACTCCAAAAATAGTCCACATGTGACTATATAGCACTTTCTTGAGAATCTCCTATTTAAGGTTTAACATTAAATAGTGCATTCGTAGGAAAGCATATATGTAATGTTTAATATTAAATAGTGCATTTTTGGGAAAGCGCTATATGATCTTTTGGTCCGATACTTCATGAAATTTCTTTTCCCGTAACGTAAACGAAACTACATAGAACCTTTGTGTGGAAACTTTGCTGCTCACGTGATATTTAAAGAAAATCCTTCACCAGCAACGTTCATCTCAACTACTTCTTTCGTGATCCTCCGTCCGCTATTCGCCACCGCCGCTATGCTAGGTTTGGGTTTTTGGTTTTCTCATTGTAGATTTTTTTTGTTCGTTTTAACTTATTCTTTCCTTTGACATTCCTTGAAGTGTGGGTTGGATTTTCCCTAGAGATTGGACAACGAAGGTGGGTTAGGAACTTCCCAAAGGTTGGATTTCACTTATTATCTGTCTAAGTCGCCTCTGTATACGCTCTCTCCCATGGTGGGTTAGAACTTCCCTAAAGCAAGCTCTACTTCCTCCTCACCTTCAAAAAAGTTCCACATTAGGTTTGCTCCCAAAACTTATTCTTGGTAAGATACCCTTTTAGAGAATCAACCTATGTTCATTGTTGCATTATCTGAGAAATTTAATAAATCTATGGTATCATGCATTTTTCCTAGTAATTTTTTGTTAAAAAATAGTTTTATATTGTGTTTTGGTATAATATACAAGTTGTTTTTTAATTCTCCAATGTAGATAGTCTAGGATTGTAAATTCGCATTAGGTACTATATAATTGTATGCATTAGTTATTGATATACAAAATCTACTTTGATCAGTATTTCCCAATGTTCTTCGGGTACATACCTAATCTAAGTTGTATTTGCACTTAAATTAAGTCGTGTGCTTGGAGAACCAAGGGGAAAATTAGAGTTATACAATAATATAGTGTGAATTTGACGATCCTTGATAACATAAACCCCACCTTGTATAACTTGAAGTATACATCTGTAAGTCAAATTAATTATTATACTTACTTGGTACTATTAGAGAAAAATAAACAATTGCGTCTGACTATCCCTAAGGTTTTGATGATAAAAACGAAACCATAAGAATGAACAATTAATCTTGTGAGTATTTAACAAGTTTATTACACTACAAAAAAGAAGGCTAGATAGAGGCTTTTTTTACGGAGGTTTTGCAAACCCCTCCCTCCAATTAATTTAAAAATGGACTTCCCCGTTTAACTGTGTAAAAAAATTCGTTTATATTGATTGGGTTAAAAACCCTCTCTAATTCCCATAAAAAAAAAACCCTCAAATTAACTTTTAGTTTCCCTTTTCCTATTTTTATTTTTTTCGATGACTCCCTCGTCTCTGTTTTCATTATCACGCCTCTCCTTTTCCTTCAAGTAACTCTCCAAAACCCTTTTCCCTTATCGTGTCAGTACCGTGTAACATCTCGCCTCGACAGGGCGCCACATTTATGACACATAGGTAATAAGCAACAACACATATTATTTATTATCAGAATACGCAAGCATGGTACAAACACACATATAGACATATACACCTCACCCACAAGAAGTGACAAAAGGATACACTGGCCGTGATACAACGGTCTGAACACTACCTCTAGGCAGCTTTATTATAGCGATCACCCCCACTAGGTCCTACTCCCCAGGCTCTAAGCACAAGTTGTTCCTGTCCATCTACTATTCATCATGATATAATATAAAAATACACAAGAACGAAGGGGTAAGAAACCCATCAATCACCAATAAGCAGGAAAATAGAATAGCAGGGTAACTGTTACCATTCACAGGATAATTAACAACAAAGATAACCACCATCAACAATACTGATACCACATACTGAGCACACGGTCACAGACCACAGATATCACAGACGGAATCCTGGGCACACGATCACAGGCCACATCACATTGATTACCACGTACTGACACCTGAGCACACTGTCACAGACCACACCACGTACTGACACAGACCACTGACATAGATCACTGAATATTGCGGGCTGATCACCGACCATACTTCCTAGAATGATCACCAGTCTCAGGGCACTGAAGGAATGATACATAAGTTGGTTTGTCCCGGGAGCACATCCTGATACACTACCATCTCCGATCATTAGATAAGGCATCTCCCCTATGCAAGGATTTACCATTACCGATCACCAGAGTAAGGTACCGTCCCGTGCACAAGGACGATATCCCCCCATATAAGGAACGGCCAAGATTGTCCCCCCGTCAGACGTGGAACCCTAGAGCTCGGTCCCATTCACCTACTCCAGACCACTCCGTAATGTCGGTCCTGGAGCTTGGTTCCATTCACCTACTCCAAACTACCTCAGGTACACCAACCTCGGGTATATCGACCCGGCTATCACCCCTAACAAACAGAGTGTCGACGGTAATACTTGCCATTACCGTCTAGAGATTCGCAATCCTCTAACTAGAGGGTGTCACCCTTGACTCTAAGACCACACATTAATCACACTCATAGATATTATATCAAATCAATCAGCACATAGATATCAGCACATTAATCATAATGGCAATAGATCACAATTAAGCAGCATATAATTCATTCCTAGCATCGCGAAAGTGACTGTTAACTAAACATGTTATCAGTCAAGCAAACACACAATCACACCAAGCAAAACCTATGTGGTTGACAGGTCTACGATGACTATACTTAGCCACCGCATACCGCAATCCCTCTTCTAAGGTGTCGCTGATATCAAACCCTAGTAGGGTTTGAGGTCCCCTATGCAAGCTAACAGTATTACTCTACTGCCTATTTTTCCTAGTAATTGAGGTATTCTTCCCCCTCATTGGCACTCCTAGCTAATCTCCTATGCTTTAACCCTCAACCACTGTCCACGCTCTCGCCTTGGCTGCTCCTCTAAGCCTTACCCTTCTCTCAGACTTAAGGATTTCCAACTAAGAGTTTTTTGATGCACTGGATCCTCACACAAGGCAAGTGCAGAGCATACTTACTCCTTAGAGGAAGTTACTAGAGAGAGAAGAAAGTTTGGGGAAAACAATGAAGGGAGGGTAAATGCCTATTTATAGGCAACCCTGGGTCCATCGCGTCGCGACCCATTCCTTCATAATTTCGTCACGTCGCAACGGTTGCTCTAGAATCATCCCACCTTTACATGTGTAATGGATGGATTAGTGATGAGCATCGCATCGCGAGGGTTCCTTTGCAGATACCATCGCGTCGCGATGGTCTTCTTAGGAAAATATCTCGTTTCTTTCCTTCTAGAAGGTTTTAGGGAACTCTACACTCTTCCAGGGACTTCTAGGCTTTTCCTATGGTTTCTACATCTTTTCTAGGGTTTATGGGTCCCACTTAATCCCATTTTATCCCATTTTAAGGTTTTTAACTCATATTTATCACCTATTACCGATTTATATTTCTAACGTCAACTTTAAATATTATTCAAGATTATTTGAAAAATCGGGATGTCACATACCGCGAAACCTAACTTTGCAGCCGCTCAAAACCTCTGTCGTCAGCGTCCATGCTCGGGTTTTGCTCTCTGGGCCACCATGCACCTAGCCACACCACCGCCGCGCAGAAAGCTGGTAAGCCCCTCTCCCTCTCTCTCTGTGCAAACCTCATAATTTTGGTGGTAAGGTCCTTGGCTTCTTCTACTGTGTCCGTATAAGAGACATTGTTTTGTTTTCATTACACACAGTTGGATAATTTCCCTGTCGTTCACGATCTCTTTAGACTTTATTTCTCTTTCTTCAGATTCGATGTTATTTCCCTACGCTCCTCCTACGGTCCTTTTTTCTGGCTATACAAACACACAAACATATTTGTATCCTTGAATACTGTAATTTTACTGAAAAGAAAACAAATAATTTTTTTGGACAGGAGACTGAGAAAGCTCGCGCAGATAATGCATGCGAGCATACATATGGAGTTTTGGCAAGTTGTCTCTGCAATGATCATAAAAAAAGTTACATTTTTTTTGTTTTAGTAATAATAATAGTATACTTATGAAAAAAAAATAGTAGTAATAGTATAAATATTATTGCATGCATTGCACAGTTACACGTGTAATGCACTACTGTATTGTGTACGAGTTACCTTAATTAGAAAAATTGTGTTCGTGTTACCTTAATATTTATTTATCAATACTTTTAATATTCTTACAATTTTTATGACACAAATAAAAAATTTCCAAATGAAAAATACGAAATTATTATCACAAACTCTGTTTTCCCCGTACATCGCACGGGTCAAAAATATAGTTAAAAGTAAAAATATCAGAGGTGAATCTATAATACTCCACGTGTGTACCCGTGCGATGTACCGAGGCAAACACACTAGTAAAACAATAATACTAGTCAAAATGAGGGGAAAAGAGAAAAAAGGAAACACAACAATGACATGCTCTTAAGTGAGAGGGTGTAACACCACGGTTTTCGGAGCGCTACTGATATGATATATCCTTTACGAGTTAAAATACTTTTAAAAATGCAATACTCTGCTTGTATGATTTTCGCAAAATCTGAGTCTATATATATATATATATATATATATATATATATATATATATTCTTTTTAAACTTTCTCAAAACAGCAATCAGAGTATCACAACGTTTTCGAAACGTGATGTACAAATAAAACACAATAACCAAAATCACAGAACCATGCAATTGAACATTTAGATAAACGAAAACATTCGCATGAAGGAGACTCAGAGTTCTTGCACAATACAAAATGCAAAAATACAACTTGGACAGAAAACATTATAACACCTATAGTTGGTCAACCCTACAATGCTTACTGTTTCCTACAGCAAGTCTAGGCAATCATGACTTCACAGCAAGTAATCAGATGGAAATCTCCTCCGCATTACTCGCCGACCTCGAGTGAGTACTATTCTCCGGCTTGTCAATCCCACTAATGAAAAGCTCACAACTTGATCCTTTTTTGACAAGTCTTCGTTTCAAATTCTTTTAACACATACTAGGCTCATACATTTAAGGAATTCGTAGCCTAAAACCTTTAAAACTCAAAACTACAATTTTTAATTTATCAAAACCACTTCCTTTCTTTCAAACACAAAATTTAAACTTATACTTCATAAAATCTTTTTAGAAACCTATACAACTTTAACTCTAAAATTCTTTAAACTTTTAATCAACCAAAAACCATTTCTTTTTCAAACAAATTCATGGATCTAACTCTCAAAACACATAATTTTTAAACTGCTAACATTTTGACTAAATAAAAGTTGTAAAATCAATACCAAAAACCCTAATAACCTCACAGTTTCAACAACAACAACAACAACAAACCCCAAAATTTTTCATCTTTCAAATCTTTCCAACAACAAAAGTAAGATCAAAACTAAAGATTTGATTACAAAATTTCTTAAGACTCCACCATCTTTAGAAATACAAAGATTTCTTCAAGATTTAGGTGTTCATTGTCTTAAATTATCAAAACATACTTGAATCAAAATTAAACTAAATCAAACTTTCTCTAAAATTTCTTAAACAACAACAACAACAACAACAACAAAATCATAAAGTAAACAAAGTTTTAAAAACTTGAAATCTTCTCCTTTTCTTCCTTTTAGGTCACGACCTCAAGGGCTCCCAAGGAGGAGAAAATTTTCATTTTCATTCTTAGATTATCATCATCAAAATCATCATCATCAACAACAACAACAACAAAAAACAAATTAACAAGTGAATCAAAGTAAACTTTTCCAAAGTTCTCTCAATGTCACGGCCTAATGGCTCATGAGAGAGAGAAAAATTCAAGTCTTTGCTCACTCAAAACCATCATCAACTATCTATGAAAAATAAAGCAAAAGAAGTTACAAATCTCACCCACGCAACTCCAAAAAGAGGCCACGATTTTGGCAAGAAAATGGGAGGAGAAAAACTTGATCTTCCACACAAAACTCACACAAACTCTAGCACAAGATTTTGGCTCTAAATCAAGCAAAGAAAATGAGCTAAAAAAGGGAGGTAGCTCACGGTTCTCACAACGAAAGAAGGAAAAAGAAAACTCAAGTTTCCAAGCACCAACACTTACTAACACAAAAACAAAGCAAGACTTCTCTTTTCCCCCTTTTAATAAGGTGATGGTCGGCCAAGGAAGTGAGAAAAAGAAGAAAAAAATGAGTCACCACATAAGCCATACCTAGGCCATGTCATTAGGTAGGATTTTCATCTTTTAGCCAATAAACTAATGACACGTCATTACTAACCCATGCTTCCTCCAACAACTCTTAGTCAAAGCTTGACTCTTTAGTCAAATGAGTCTCGACGTCGCAAAATCATGTCGTCGAGTGATTGCGTTTCCGATAATTTGCTCCTTGATTAATCGTGTAAATTAATTTACCAAGAAATTAATTTAACGCGGGACTAAGAAATTATTCTTGTATAATTTCTTTTCCAACAAATCATAAACTCATGCTAATAAACTCATACATCATCACGCCAAACCACGATTTGATTTTCGTCAAAATCGGGATTCGTTAGAATTTTCTCTCGGGTAAAAATTACCCGGCGGCTCAAAACGCGACGAAACTCTATTAGAATTTCTTCGATGAGATTTGAACCATAAATTAATAATAAATATTAATTCTCAATTATCATTTCATCTCGATAAATTTCACTCACTTTATTAACAACAAAAATACGCATCGCCGCGTCAAACAGAAAACTCACAGGAAAGCCTGTCTGTGATTTCACATTAAAAGCAGCATACGTCTATACTATCTATTAATCTGAATTATCACTAAAATAGAAATCATTGAAAGTAAATTGACACAGTTCTTCATGCTCTTAGCAAGTCATTGAGGCAATCAGTCTCTATGACTTACCTTCAAGTACTTAGGATTTTTATTAATAAAACAATTTTTCTTAAAAATTGGGGTGTTACATTACCACCCTCCTTAAAATAGTTTCATCCTCGAAACTATGCTCATATACTAACTCAAAATACTGAAATCTTATCTGAATCTAATCTATAAAATAGTAACTTAGAATATATTATAATCTCAAAATCACAACATAAGTTTGATTTTACAACAGCGAACATGCACCAAAGATCCAAAATACTATGTGGTCTATACTTAGAACCACTTACACACCAAAATATAAACTAACGATAATAATAGCGTCTCCTGCAGACGATCTCGCTTCTTATTCTTCTCCCACTGTGTTGCGTCATCCCTTGCTTGAATCCACCCCTACCGCTTTCGTGCTGCATCCCCTGGGATAACATCTTTAGGTAGTGAGCTCCCTTCTCCACTCACGGTGTAGACAAATCCCTTAGTGGCCGGTCTTTCAACCTCAATATTGTTAACATTAGGCTCAGTCTTGGGTTCTCGGCAATCTTTAGCAAGGTGTTCTGGCTTCTTGCAGTTGAAACAGAGCGTCTCCCTGGAAGAACACTGGTTCGCCTTGTGTCCGTCATCCCCACAACGGAAACAACTGTTTTCTTGACTTTGGGGTCGTTTGCCCCCACCTCCACTTCCTGAAGCTTGAGCCACAGGGCGATACTAGTCTCTGTGGTCCTCTTGAGGACGGTGGTAGGGCTTCTCCTGTTGCTTCCCATGTTGTCCTTAATCCTGATGACTTGACCGAATAGGTCCCCCAGCACCTCATTTCCTCGACTTCCCATTCTTTATGTTCTCTACCTAGATGCACCTCTCGACCAACTGTTGAAACTATTGGATGCCCAACGGTAATACCGACTTCTTAACATCATAACGTAGCCCACGTTCAAACGTCTCACTCATCCGACACTCATCCACCTAGTCTCGGAAGAATCGAAAGTATTTGGCCAGTGATTCAAACTTGGCCGCATACTCAACTATGGTCATATTCCCTTGGTACAACCACAGGAACTCCTGCTCCTTCTCAGTCCTGACACTTTCTGGGAAATACTTATCCAGAAATCTACCCTGAAAGATCTCCCAGTTAGCTTCATGATGCTCAGCCACAAGCATCTGCTTGACTCCCTTCCACCAGTACTCTGCATCGTTAAGCAACAGATACGATGCATAGTTGACCTTGGCATGCTCTGGACAACTGATCACTTCAAAGATTTTTTGTACTTCCTGAAGCCATAGATCGACCTTCTCCGGGTCAGGTTCTCCATGAAACCTTGGTGGATCATGCTTGCAAAAGTCTACTAGTCCTCTCGCATCGGCATCTTGCTCAACCCGTTGCTGCTGTTGCAGGTCACGTTGAGTTAACGCTGCTGTCGGTTGCGTCACAGCAACCGCCATGTCAGCCATGACTTGAATCACTCGATCCATCTTGGGGCTTCCAGTTCCAGCAGTCGTAGGCTGTCATTTAGGAGGCATTGGGTTCCTACAGGGTCTACAACCTAGTCAGAACCCCACACAATTGGTTTGTCAACACACATTGCTTCAATTAAGAAGCAATTCAAACACACAAGCACAACTTGACTCACAACAAATCTACTTCCAATAAATCCCGATATTTGACCAGCTATAGCTATCCAACTCACAGTCTGGTTAGTGCCGAACAGCTCTGATACCATAATGTAACACCCTGATTTTTGGAGCGCTACTGATCTGATATATCCCTTAATAGTTAAAATACTTTTGAAGATGTAATACTCTGCTTGCATGGTTTTCGCAAAATGTGAGTCTATATATTTTTTTTCCTTTTCAAACTTCCTCAAAACAGGCGTTTTCGAAACGTGATATACAAATAAAACAAAATAATCAAAATCACAGAACCATGCAATTGAACATTTAGATAAATGAAAACATTCGCACGAAGGCGACTCAGAGTTCTTGCAAAATATAAAATGCATTAATACAACTTGGACAGAAAACATTAAAACACCTATAGCTGGTTGTAGCGACCGAAAAATCCGGAGGGATTTATTCGTGTTTAATGGAGCCACCACCAATAATTTATTTTCGAAGGAAAAATATTGGAAAAACCTTTTTTGAAGAAAAGTGGTCCTTAAGACCGGATTTGGGTTCAGGAGTCGATTATGCGTAGGGAAGGTATTAGCACCCCACGACATCCTTTCGAAAAAGGTTACCTCTAACTAATTGTGCAAATTTTATTAACTTCTAAAAAATATTTATTTCCCTTTTATTTTAAAAAAAATTTAACCAAGATAAAAAAAAGGGGACTTAATAAAAGTCGTTTATTTTTGCGCTTGACAGGAGTGGGCTCCTGCTCCTACGTATCTCCGGGTGCAGTGGAGAAATCAAAGGCTACGTAGTTCTTGGGTAGAAAATGGTTGTGTGTTGGTTGATTTTAATTGTATATTTTTTGATGGAAAAAAGGTAGGTTTTGTAGGGACCAAACAAGAAGCAATCAAGAGTGGTCCTCACTAACAACCTATTTTGTTTAGAAAATTAACGGTGTTCGTAATGATCAAACGGGAAGCAATCTCGAGTGATCATTACTAGTAAAAAAAGATTGATTTTATTTTTATAAAGATGATGGGTTTTCATGGGGACCAAACAAGAAGCAATCAAGAGTGGTCCTCACTAACGACTCATTTTTATTTAGAAAATTAAGATATTTGTAATGACTAAACGGGAAGCAATCTCGAGTAATCATTACTAGTAAATTAATTTTCGTGATTTTTATCAAACGTTTTTTTAAGAAAAAATAGGGTTTCGATATTTGTATGTGAAATTTGGTTGAATAAAATTATACTAGTTTGACTAGTAAAAAAAATAAATAAAAGGGGTAAAGCGGTTCAATGGATAGAGAAAAAAAAACTAAACACGCGTAAGTGTAACTCACTGGGAAGGGGGAGAATTAACAAAAATAAAAGAAAAAAATGAAATGAAATAAATATGTACAATTATCATTTTTTATTAAATAAAGAAAATAAAAGAAATGAAATAAATAATAAAAAGAATAAAAGAAAGCAGGGGTGCCGTTGAGTGGGTGAGGCCCCCAAAAGAGGAAAAAATGGATTAAGAAAAAGGGCGGGTAGCGTAGGAAGGAGGGTGGGGTGACCAGTCAATAAAAAAAAAGCAAATAACACAAAACAACAAAAAAACAAAAAAATAAATAAGATAAGGGGTATCACTTCTTCCTTACGGGTTTCATTTGAAACCCTAGTGGGAGGAAAGCTGCGCGGCGCAGCGAGGGGGAGACAGCGAGGAGGTCGCGGCGTCGAGAGAGAAAAACGACTGGGGAGAGAAAAGAGAGGGAACGTTGGGGAAAAAGAGAATGAGAAAGGCGAGTAGAGAGATCGCCATGAGAGAGGAGGCCGCGAGGGAGGATGAGAAGAAGCGGCCGACGCGCGCCATCCTTGGCCGCGCGCGGCCGCAAGTGGGGGAGATCTATGGTGAGGGAAGGATGGGTTGGCGCAAGGAGGAGGTGAAGGAGGAAGAAGAGAAACCTTTTTTTTTTCTTCTGCTTCTTCTTTCTTCTGTTTGCTTCTTCTGCGTTTTTTTTTTCTAGTTCTTCTCTTTTTTCTCTCAATTTTCTCTCAAATTATTGTGTATAATTGGTACCAAGAATGAGATATCCAATTCTGAAATTAAGTGCAATTTTTCTTCCGTCTCCCTTTCTTTTCATGCGACTGCTTCTTTTATTTCCTATTTTATTTTATTTTTTTGTTATTTAAAGTGGGCTGCAGCCCATCCTTTCACCTTTTTTTTTATTTTATTTCTTTTTTTATTTTATTTGTTTCTTTTGTTGTTTTTTTTAGTGGGTTTCATTTGTTTCTTTTATTATTATTTTTTTTGGGCTCAGCCCATTCTCCTTTTTACTCTTTGGGCTTTAGCCCACTTAACTCCTCTTTTTTTTTTTTTTGTCAAACCCTTTTCCTCTATCATTTATTCAATAAATATGAACACCTTTTTTTTTTACTAGTCAAACTAATACGATTTCATTCAACTAAATTTTGCATACCAGTTTTGAGACCCTATTTTTCTTGAAAATCACGTGACAAAAGTCATGAAAATTAATTTATTAGTGATGATTACTTGAGATTGCTTCCCGTTTAGTCATTACAAATATCTTAATTTTCTAAATAAAAATGGGTTATTAGTGAGGACCACTCTTGATTGCTTCTTGTTTGGTCTCCATGAAAACCTATCCTCTTCATAAAAAAATAAAATTAAGTTTTTTTTACTAGTAACGATCACTCGAGATTGCTTCCCGTTTGATCATTACGAACACCGTTAATTTTATAAACAAAATAGGTTGTTAGTGAGGACCACTCTTGATTGCTTCTTGTTTGGTCCCTACAAAACCTACCTTTTTTCCATCAAAAAAATATACAATTAAAATCAATTAACACACAACCATTTTCTACCCAAGAACTACGTAGCCTTTGATTTCTCCACTGCACCCGGAGATACGTAGGAGCAGGAGCCCACTCATCAGCGCCAAAAATAAACGACTTTTATTAAGTCCTCTTTTTACCTTGGTTAATTTTTTTAAAATAAAAGGGAAATAAATATTTTTTTAGAAGTTAATAAATTTTGCACAATTAGTTAGAGGTAACCTTTTTCGAAAGGATGTCGTGGGGTGCTAATACATTCCCTACGCATAATCGACTCCCGAACCCAAATCCGGTCTTAAGGACCACTTTTCTTCAAAAAAGGTTTTTTCCAATATTTTTCCTTCGAAAATAAATTATTGGTGGCGGCTCCATTAAACTCGAATAAATCCCTCCGGATTTTTCGGTCGCTACAGCTGGCGACTCCACTGGGGACTTTTTTTTTAGAGAGTCAAGCCTAAATAACTGATTGTGCTAAATAGTTAACTTTTATGTTTAATTTCCCTTGTTTTTTTATTTATTTATTCATTTATTTATTTATTCATTTGTTTATTTATTTATTCATTTATTTATTTATTTATTTATTGTTCTTATGTGAATATTTGTTGTGAATATTATGCATATATTGAACCTTAGGTTAGAAGACCATATTTTGTATATTTCATTTGTTTTGCAGCTTGGGTAGTGTTAGGGTGTTGCCCCTCTCACACACCGCACCTACACGTTCGCACACACATGTGAGTAAGGCCCTATACCCGGGTCAGAGCAAAGCTTAAGTTGAGTGGATGTTCGGTGATGGTCAATTGGAATTTGCTTTCCTTCTGGCTATTGCGAGAACTTCATCTAGAGTGTGCTCCCTCTGAGTATTCCGCACCGGATAGTTATCTATCGTTGTGGTTAATATTCAGGAGGAGACTTTAGCTCTAGAGGCCTTTGGTGAGAATGTGACTAGAGCCACCATGAGATCTATCACTCAATACAAGACTATAGACCCCTTAGGCTAGAAAATCTCTAATTTTAGGTTTAACTCATTTAAGACACAAGGGGCATCATGTCACTTTTGTTCTTCCACCAAAAATATGTTATATCACGTCCATGCATAAAAGGGTCTACAAAAACACATATCTTCATGCATACAAATGATAATCATCATCATCCAACATTATATCCTCATGCATTCATACGCCAAAAAAAAAAACACATGTTGAAAATAAAGAAATAATATCATTCATTCTCATTTCATTTTAGGTCGCCAGAGAATCGTAGGAACTCAAGAGCTTGGCTGCAAGTATTTTGTGAAATAATATGAGATCAAATTGTGAAACAGTTTCAAAGAAGCTCATGCATGTCAAAACAATGAGGCCTGCGGTTCCTTGGCACAAATAAATAGATTCATGCATCCACATTCATTCATTTTTCTTTTCTTACATACTCATATCATTTTTTTAAATCACCAGAAAATAATCAAACAAACTGGTTCCTCGACACCCTTATCGAACTCGCTCTCAATCAAGGATCATGGATGACCAAGAGATGAAAGAGGACATCAACCAGCTAAAGGAACAGATGAGCAAAGTTTTGGAGCTTCTGCAGTCCCTAAACAAAGACAAGGCTGCAGATGGGGTATCTCCAGCAGTGAATGATGAAAGTCAAGCTACACCTTCCCACCCACCTGGCTTCGGTCCTATGCAGTTGCAATATGGTCTCAATACCCAAGGGATGATGGTACCTTTTGCAATTTACCCGCAGGGTCCTACACACTCAACAGTTAACAACCCTCAGAATCAAGTACCACAGTTCCCACTTTACGGACTCCCACCTGGTTACACGCCACCTATGGCCAATGATGACACTACAAACCATAACCCCCAAGGCCCACAGGCACAACAGTTCCCACTATTTGGTCTCCCGCCCGGTTACACACCGCCAGATGCTAACAATAACTCTGCAGAAACTGATTCCCAAGCACTTGTTATGCAAGATGTAGCTCAAGGATCCGGCCCAGATCAAAACCATACCGGTTCAAAGCTCAACTCCGGCTTCATGACATACACCTTTCCACCTGGTTATGCACCGTCCCATCTCTGAATACTCAAGGAGTCGACGCGCGTAGTACCCCGTGGTGAATCCCGACCATTTGGTTACCCCTATTATATTCAAGGGAATCCATTGAATCCCCGGACTAACCGCATTGCCTGGTCTCCAGCTATAGGGGACCTAATCTGGCGTCGGTTGGGAATCGATTGATTACGATCTGAAGTTGCAAATCCTCGAAGATAGGCTAAGAGTCGTAGAAGGAGTAAGTTATCTCGGTTCAAGTATCGCTTGGATCTTTGTCTCGTCTGGGATGTGGTTGTACCGTAGAAGTTCAAGGTGCCGGACTTTGACAAGTATAAAGGGACAACTTGCCGAAAAGCCACTTGACCATGTCTTTGTAGGAAGATGGCGTCCTATGCACATGATGACAAACTTCTGATTCACTTCTTCCAGGATAGTTTAACAGGGGCAGCGTCGAGTTGGTATACACACCTCGAGCGATCTCACATTCGCTGTTGGAAAGATTTGGCGGATGCCTTCTTGAAGCAGTATAAGTATAACATTGATATGGCTCCTGACAGAATGCAGTTGCAAAATATGGCAAAAAGAGACAATGAGACCTTCAAGGAATATGCCCAACGATGGAGAGGACTAGCAGCCCAAGTGGAACCGCCTCTGATTGAAAAAGAAATGGTGGCCATGTTCATGGATACTCTTCAATCACCCTTCTATGACAAAATGATTGGAAGTGTATCATCAAACTTTTCAGATATGGTCATCGTAGGGGAAAGAGTTGAAGGAGGAATGAGGAATGGAAAGATTGCCCAAAGTTTTGCTGAAACCAGTAATATCAAGAGACCCCCTACAAACCTCAAGAAGAAGGAAGGGGAAACTAATGCTGTGATGACGAGCCAGGGAGGACATACCCAAGGAAAGTCACCCCATTTCTTTACTAGCTTCCCGCAGCCTTTCCCATACCCTTATTTTTCACCTCCATACATTGCTGCTGCCTCTCATAATCCACCCACTCAGCCAAACCAAAGCCAGAAACAGCCAAACGACCAAGAGAGAAAAGCAGTCCAATTTGACCCTATTCCCATGACCTATACTAATTTATTCCATCACCTCATCAGTAATTCCTTGGTCTCCCCGCGCTCAATGAAACCGCTCCAACCCCCCTTCCCAAGAGGGTATGACCCAAACGCCAAATGTGAATATCATGCAGGGGCAGTAGGTCACACAACTGAAAATTGCAAGGCTTTGAAGTACGTGGTTCAAGATCTGATCAATGCCAAATGGTTGAGTTTTAAGGAGGATGGGCCTAATGTGGGTAATAATCCCCTTCCAGGTCATGGAGGTCCAGCAGTCAATGCCATTACTGAGGAGTTTGGGGACCAACCCCTGATAGCTAGATTGGAAGGCAGGGAGCCAAAAGATGAGAGTATCCCCATCTGTGACATCAGGCAAAGCCTTTGGAGTGCAGGAATGTTGAATCCAAATCAGATAGCAGCTATCAAGGACGATCGCAGTGCAGAAAACGACAATGTCAACCTTGTCCACTCTTGCCCTCTAAATGAAGAACTTGGAAATTGGGAGATTGTTGAGGTTCCCGTGATGTTGGATTCAAAATAATTTTGTAATGCAAATCCTATTGCTCTGCCTAAGGCTTTAGGATGATTTATTGTCAAAAGGGCGCACATGTTTCATTTCAGTATTTTTATCAATAAAATGCACTTTTGAATTTTCCAATCATTTCCCTTTTCTTTTTTTTATCTTTTCCATTCCCTTTCTTCTTTTTCGTTTTTTCTTTTCGTCGATTTTAACTAATGCAGATCCAAAAAAATATTGTCTTTGAAAATGACGATGTCAGTGACTCATACTATAACTTTGACTACCCCATGAGGACAATTGGGAAACCCCTTCTGAACCGATAAGATTGATGGAACAAGAGGTAAAAGTGATACAACCCCACGAGGAAGAATCTGAAATAATCAAACTGACTACTGAAAGTGACAAAAGTAGTTAATAAAAATAGAAAGAAAAAGGTAAAGCAAATGCACAATTTGCCAAAATTAAGTTTTATGAAAATTTGAGCAATGAGGTTTTGAGATGAAGTTTGACTTTTTTTTCTCTATCCCAAAAATAAAAATGTATATCCTTGCTACCCCTTTTGAGCCCTAAAAATTTCTTTCAAATACCCTATACAAGGATCATTCATCCATTGGAGGTCAAGACAATAGTCTATTCAATTTCATCATCCAAAAAAAGGCAAAGCAAGCAAGCAAGCAAATGGCAAATACAACGTATCAAAGACGCTTGCAAGAATAAAAAAAATCAGTAAATAAAAATGTCCAAACAAAACAAAAGCAATTGTGCTAGCAACCATCAAAATGCATCTTTGCACTAAAAAATCCTTGTTAAAAAAAAAGAAGCCCTCAAACACCTTTTGAGCCTGAAATATCCTTTCTTTTGTGACCCTTCAACCCCTGGCCACGTTACAACCCTAATAAAGTCTATTCTGATCAAAATCAAATTGCTCATATTTTCTCAAAACTTGATTTTTGGAAGAGGAAATCCATGTAAACTCCTCATTGCAGTTTTTTGCCAAAATGTGGTTGTCAAATTCATCAAAAAGGGATATGATCTGCCACCATGGTCTGCCAAATAAGATCATCATTGATAATGGAACTAAGTTAAATAACAAGATGATGAAGGAGTTGTGTGACGACTTCAAGATCCAACATCATAATTCCTCACCATACCGCCCAAAGATGAATGGGGCAGTTGAGGTTGCAAACAAGAACACCAAGAACATCAAGAAGATTGTCCAGAAGATGGTTGTAACATTTGGAGACTGACATGAAATGCTCCCTTTGTCCTTGCATGGTTATCGAACTCTGGTTTTTACCCCAACAGGGGCAACATCTTTCTCGCTGGTGTATCGAATGGAAGCAGTACTTCCCATTGAAGTCGAGATCCCCTCGTTAAGGGTATTGATGGAGACAAAACTAGAAGAGGCGGAATGGGTTCAGGCTCGGATGGATCAATTGAATCTCATTGAAGAAAAGAGAGTGATGGCCTTATGTCATGGACAGCTGTATCAATACAGGATAAAGAGGGCTTACGAGAAGAAAGTTTGCCCTCGGGAATTTCAAGAAGGAGACCTAGTGCTCAAGAAGATTTTGCCCATCCAAAAGGATTCCCGTGGAAAATGGACTCCGAATTATGAAGGTCCGTATGTTGTGAAAAAAGCTTTTTCTGGAGGAGCCTTAATCCTCATAAGGATGGACGGTGAAGATCTCCTGCTCCCAGTAAACTCTGATGCAGTCAAAAAATATAATGCCTAAAAAAACAACAAAAAAAAACAACAAAAAAGAGCCAAGCAAAAAAGAGCTCGCTAGGTTGAAAACCTGAAAAGACGACCTAGGCAAAAATTAGAGTGACCCGTTGGATTGAAAACTCGAAAGAGCGATCCAAGCAAAAGTTAAGGTCTAGAAATTGGACAATAAAGTTGGCTGATGCATTAAGAGGTTCAAGTTACCCAACCGGGGCAATTTTATACATTTCCAGAGGTTGAGCAATGAGTATTCAAAGTTATGGATATGGGAAGCTGGTATTGTTTCTACAAAGACATAAACTATAAAAAATCTGCTTAGTTATCTTCTTTTCTTTGTTTTTTTTTCCTACACTTTTCTTGACCAAATTCTCGATGTATCTTCAAGTCCGTGTGACTTCAGTCCTTGTACACGCAACTCTTCTTCGAATGTCAAAGACTTCCATTTCTTTCCTATAGTCTCATGTTTCAAAATGTTGTTTTATGATATTAGGTCCTGAATCGTGAAACATGTGAAGATACTGAAAAACATTACGATTATTATATACGTTCTAAGAATCATGGGGAACGCCCAAATCTCAATAAATAAAGTTCAAAAGGGGCAATGACAAAGGGATTGTCCTTAAAAAAAAAAAAAAAAAAGAATGACAAGCACTGCATCTGTAACTTTCACTCCCTCCCAGTCGAAGGTATAGCATGACTAAATCCGATGAATCTCAGTCCATCCCATATCTTTAAGCACTAGAGATCATACGGGACGAGGAATCAGTAAAAATAATAATCGCATTGCATACATGCATCACATACCATATATCCGTGCATCATCTTCATATCACCACCTTTTAGCCGTTTTGTTACACCTGGTCCGTGCACCAAATTTTGATCCTTTATTCTCATTTACAAACAATGCGCCTAGCATTGGTCCTTTATTTTGCTTTCTAAGCGACACGCCAAGTATCGCTCACTCTTTATTGCTTTTCGATCACCGCGTCGATTGCAGGCACCTGGCGGAGATCCTTCTTTATAATTTTCTCGATAAATGCGCCGAGCATCACCCTTTATTGCTTTCCGATCACCGCGTCGATTACCCGACCTGGCGGTAGTCCTCATTATTGCTTTTTGACCAACATATCGATTCCGACCTGATGTTGATCCTTCTTTATTGCTTTCCATCGACGTCAATACCCTACTTGGCGTCGAACCTTCCGATCACCGTGTCGATGCGACCTGGCGGCGATCCTTCTTTATTGCTTTCCATCGACGCGTCAATACCCTACTTGGCGTCGAACCTTCCGATCACCGTGTCAGTACCCGACCTGGCGGCGATCCTTCTTTATTGCTTTCCATCGACGCGTCAATACCCTACTTGGCATCGAACCTTCCGATCACCGTGTCAGTACCCGACCTGGCGGCGATCCTTCTTTATTGCTTTCCATCGACGCGTCAATACCTTATTTGACGTTAAACCATCTTTATTGCTTTCCGATCACCGCGTCAGTACCCGACCTGGCGGAGATCCTTCTTTATAGTTTTTTGATAAACGCGCCAAGCGTTAATCCCTCATTATTGCTTTTCGATCACCGCCGATTGCGACCTGGCGGAGATCCTTCTTTATAGTTTTTGATAAACGCGCTGCGTTAATCCTCATTATTGCTTTCCGATCACCGTCGCATGCGGACCGCGGAGATCCTTCTTTATAGTTTTTTGATAAACGCGCATGCCGTTAATCCTCATTATTGCTTTCCGATCACCGTCGATGCGACCTGGCGGAGATCCTTCTTTATAGTTTTTTTTGATAAACGCGCAAGCGTTAATCCTCATTATTGCTTTCGATCACCGCGTCGATGCGGACATGGCGGAGATCCTTCTTTATAGTTTTCTCGATAAACGCGCAAGCGTTAATCCTCTTTATTGCTTTTAGATTACCTCGCCAAGACCTGACATGGCCGTATTCCTTCCTTATCACTTTCCGATTAAACGCATCAAGCGTTGATCCCTCATTGTCATTCCTCACGTCAAGTTCAAGACAAAATTAGTGTATTTATCTTTAGCTCTATTTTATGACAAAAATATAACAACCATTGTTGTTTGCATTTTCTAATAAAATATAACTAAAGAGGGGCAGCTGTTATACCCCAATTTTGTCCGCTCATATTTTCATTTTTTTTGTCCGCGCACCGAGCTGAGGTCGCGTGCCGAGCTGTGGAGAAGTCGCGTACCGAGCTGAGGTCGCGTGCCGAGCTGTGGAGAGGTCGTATGCCGAGCTGTGGGGAGGTCGCGTCCCGAGCTGAGGTCGCGTGCCGAGCTGTGGAGAAGTCGCGTACCGAGCTGAGGTCGTGTAGCGAGCTGAGGTCGGGTGCCGAGCTGTGGAGAAGTCGCGTGCCGAGATGTGGAGAGGTCGTATGCCGATCTGTGGAGAGGTCGTACGCCGAGCTGTGGGGAGGTCGCGTACCGAGCTGAGGTCGCGTGCCAAGCTATGGAGAAGTCGCGTCTTAGCCGGGTCGCGTCGAGCCGTGGGGAGGTCGCGTCTTGCCGGCGTGGTGGTCGCGTCTTGAAGCTATGGAGAGGTCGTATCTTGAGTGGGGAGATCGTATGCCGAGCTAGGGATAGGTCGCTTGGAAATACGATGTCGGACACCAAGTGTGTCCGAATCATTTCAGATCCGTGTTTCAATTTTTAATCTTTTGCAACGGACAAATCTCTTTTACTGCTGCAACGGACAAATCCTCATAAATTATTTTGGGCCAATTTTAGCCCAATTGCAGTCCATTACAAGCGTTATTAACAAAAAAACCTAAAATTCAAAACTGAAAACCAAAGTCAGATTTCCACACTTCACCCTTCACAAAGTCATCTGCATATCTTCACCAAAGTCCTCTGCATATCTCCTCAGCTACTCTACAAACTATGTCTTACAGCTATATGTCCCCCATAGGCCTCTTGCTTTTTCTTCATCTGCCAACCAAGTTTGACAAACAATGCAATTTAATCAAAAAAAGGAGGAGCACCGTTGTTGAAGTCACGGCTAATTGCAATAGTTTTTCAAACCATTGATATCATCTCAGACTTTGCACATGTTACCATCTCCTCAGCATCATTTTAGCACACAATTAGCATACAAGTTGTAACCTAAGTTGACAAACTGGACCTTTTTTTTTATAAATAGTAGAGCAAGAAGAGAGAACAAGGGGGGAAGAAAAATTGCACTGAATTTCAGAATTGGATATCTCATTTTTGGTACCAATTATACACAACAATTTGAGAGAAAATTGAGAGAAAAAAAGAGAAGAACTAGAAAAAAAAAACGCAGAAGGAGCAAACAGAAGAAAGAAGAAGCAGAAGAAAAAAAGGTCTCTTCTTCCTCCCTCTCCTTTCCTTTCTCTCTCACGTTCTCTTCTCTCCCCCAGCCACGATCTCCACCCTCTCAGCCTCCCTCACCCTCACTCTCCCTCTCCTCTTCACGATCTCCCCCCACCGTTCCCTTTCCCTCTCTCGCACGTCCCTCGCCGTGCTTCTGCAATGGACATGTGCCAGGATCGAGGCCTTGCCGCACCACCACCCTCCTCCCAAACTTCTTCTCTCTCTCGCTCTCTCTCTCCTTCCCCTCCTTCCCTCCCGCTTCTCTTTTTCTTTCTTGGCGTAGTATTTCTTCTCACTTTGATTGTGTTTTTATGTGTGTATGTATTCTCACTTATTAGGTTTAGCATCCCCTTTCTTTTTTTTTTAATTTTCCAATCCTCTCCCTTTCTTTTCATGCGATTGCTTCTTTTATTTCCTATTTTATTTTATTTTTTGTTATTTAAAGTGGGTCATGACCCATCCTTTCACCTTTTTTTTATTTTATTTCTTTTTTCTTTTATTTGTTTCTTTTGTTGTTTTTTTAGTGGGTTTTATTTGTTTTTTTTATTTTTTTTGGGCTCAGCCCATTCTCCTTTTTACTCTTTGGGCTTTAGCCCACTTAACTCCTCTTTTTTTTTTTTTTATTTGTCAAACCCTTTTCCTCTATCATTTATTCAATAAATATGAACACCTTTTTTTTTACTAGTCAAACTAATACGATTTCATTCAACTAAATTTTGCATACCAGTTTTGAGACCCTATTTTTCTTGAAAATCACGTGACAAAAGTCATGAAAATTAATTTATTAGTGATGATTACTTGAGATTGCTTCCCGTTTAGTCATTACAAATATCTTAATTTTCTAAATAAAAATGGGTTATTAGTGAGGACCACTCTTGATTGCTTCTTGTTTGGTCTCCATGAAAACCTATCCTCTTCACAAAAAATAAAATTAAGTTTTTTTTTACTAGTAACAATCACTCGAGATTGCTTCCCGTTTGATCATTACGAACACCGTTAATTTTCTAAACAAAATAGGTTGTTAGTGAGGACCACTCTTGATTGCTTCTTGTTTGGTCCCTACAAAACCTACCTTTTTTTCCATCAAAAAATATACAATTAAAATCAATTAACACACAACCATTTTCTACCCAAGAACTACGTAGCCTTTGATTTCTCCACTGCACCCGGAGATACGTAGGAGCAGGAGTCCACTCCTGTCAAGCGCAAAAATAAACGACTTTTATTAAGTCCTCTTTTTACCTTGGTTAATTTTTTTAAAATAAAAGGGAAATAAATATTTTTTTAGAAGTTAATAAATTTTGCACAATTAGTTAGAGGTAACCTTTTTCGAAAGGATGTCGTGGGGTGCTAATACCTTCCCTACGCATAATCGACTCCCGAACCCAAATCCGGTCTTAAGGACCACTTTTCTTCAAAAAAGGTTTTTTCCAATATTTTTCCTTCGAAAATAAATTATTGGTGGCGGCTCCATTAAACTCAAATAAATCCCTCCGGATTTTTCGGTCGCTACACTGGTCAACCCTATAATGCTTACTATTTTCTACAACAAGTCTAGTCAATCATGACTTCACAGCAAGTAATCAGAAGGAGCCCTCCTCCGCATTGCTCGCCGACTTCGAGTGAGTACTACTCTTCGGCTTGCACTATCATCTAGGGTGACATCGATGAGAATGCCCGAATAGAAAGGTCATCTTCCAAAAATAGACATATATATATATATATATCTGTGTGTGTGTATATATATATATATATGTATGTGTATATATATATATATATTTGTGTGTGCGTGTGCGTGTGTGTATGTATATATATATATATATATATATATATATATATATATATATATATATATATATATATATCTGTGTGTGTGTGTATATATATACACACATACCTATATATAGATAATCTAACAATAAATCACAATCAATCATGACGTATCAACAAACCAATCAATCAGCACAATAAGGATGTACCATATACCTCTTTTGATTAGTCTACATGCCAATGCCGATGATTCCCAAATTCCAACAACAACGCCTACCCATACCAATGGGCATTAATGACACTGGTCCTACACTGGATTCTCAGGTCAGACATTGGTTCTACACTGGATTCTCAGGTCATGACTCACTGACTCTGGTCCTACACTGGATTCTCAGATTGGAACGCCTTATTTTCCCATGCCAATGGGATTTCAATTACTTGGCATTAGTCCTACACTGGATTCCTAATGTCGGTATCAAAGTATGCATGCCAATGCACAAACTAATCAATTCACCAAACCACACAAGAATCATAATCAACGTGTCTCTAGTTTGAGGAGCCATGAATTGCTTAAATTCTCTGTTGTCTTCAATCAGCCTGTCCAGGACATCCCTTGGAACTTGAATGCGATCAGAATGGCTTGATTGAGCAGAGGAAGATGATTGTGCAACCAAGGTAGATGAAGAAGTAGGAGGAGGTGTTTCTGGGACAACAGGTGCAGGTTCAGGTTCAGGTTCCCAAAAAGCTGGAGGTGGAGGAGGAGTCCTTCTCTAAGTTGGAGTATCCAAGAGCCTTCTTATGAGCTGAAGTTGCTACTACTTGTGACTTTCAGACCATTCAGTCACATTGTACCATTTAGCATAATGGTTTTCTAAAGCTAGCCAAGTATGAGTGGATATAGCAAGGTCCTTGACTATTTGTTGTTCTATTTCAACCAGTTTATGTTGTTGGTTCATATGTCTCTCAAAGGTAGGAAAGATATGATGGATTGGCAGAGGTAGAGAGCAAGTTGGACCTCGATACAGAGGGATGGTTTGAGTCTGGTTTATTGGAATTGGTTGGATCTGATTTAGGTTAGCAGAGGGTGGTTGGGTTTGAGTCTGAGAGGGTAAGAAAATGATAGGGCTTGAAGGTGAGGCTTGGGTAGAGTGTGAATCTGGAGAAGAAGGTTCAGATTCAAGGTTTTGGACTACTTCAGAGGCAATCTTAGAGGTGGTGATGATTTCATCTTCTAGGATTGGTTCTGTTGTAGTTTCAGGTTCAGTGTGATGTAGTGGTGGTGATGAAATTGGTTGTGTTGAGGGTGGTGAAATAGGTTTTAAAGAAGCTAAAGGTTGAATATCTAGTATTGTATCAGAGTCAGGGTCAAGTGTCTGGGTTTCCTGGGTGATAGGTTTAGATTCCGTTTGGGGTGGAAAAATTGGTTCTGGCTGAGTTGGAAGATTAAGATCAGGTTAAGACTCAGGTTGTGATTATATTTAAGTTTCAACTTGTTGTGAAGTTTGAGTGGTTTCTGTTTGAGGTGGAGAGGTAGGTTTGGGTTGTGGTGGAGGAATAGGATTTGTTTGTTGTAGGGGGTAAGGTTGTTTAAGTACAGGAATTGAGACATTGGTTCTCATTCTCTGTCTTAAGGGCATATCATCTTCTGACTCATTAAAGTCTGTAACAGAGGGTAATGTAGTTTGGGGGAAATGGTTGGGTTAGAGGTTTGGGTTACCCTAGAGGCACCAACAGGATCAGCATAAACAGATTCAAAAAGTTTAACAACATTGTCAAGTACCTTGGTTTTTTTTTTGCAGGTACTTTACTTATCTTGACTAGTCTTCTCTTCCTTATGCCAGAGGCAGTAGCACCAGAAGCAACAGCAGCACCAGAGGCAGCATGTTGAGGTGCCTTTGCAGAGGCTTCCTCTTGAAGCCTTTTTGCTCTAAGTTCCTCATGGAACTTGGCAGCTTCTTCTGCGGCCTTATTTAGAAATTCCTACAAGTGTTCCTTATTTTCTTCATCCTCTTCAGTCATAATAAAGGCATGCAAGTAGGCCGAACTGGAGGAACCAGTGGAGATGCTTGTGAAGAAGTAGATGTAACACCCCGTTTTCAGAGTGCTACTGTGTAACCCAATCTAATGCTGAAAACATTTAATGCTTGTATGCTTTCAACAAAGAGTACTCTTCTGTCTTTTGCAATGGAAAATATGAGTAATTTTTTTCTTCTTTTTCTTTCCTTTGAAACCCTTTTCAAAAATAAGACATAAAGAGTACTACAATTTTCTAAATAATGCAAAATCAGTCTTTAACAAAGATCAGAGTATAAAACATCACAATCAATACTTCTCATAACATAAAACATAACATAATCGTTTTGCACTAAGGCGAGGTTTTCTGAAATAGAGTAATTACAAAACAACAAAGACAAAACCCTAAGCTAAGCTGGCCAACAACTATAACTCTTACTGAGAAAAGTTCAGCAAGATCAAAACATGAAACATTCAGAGGAATCTTCCTCCATTGGCTCGATCTTTAACGCTCCTGGAAAGACAAAACTGCAGCAGCTATGGAGCTCCATCTGGAAGTGACATCCATAGGGATATCCAATCCAACAACAGTGCAAGGGTAAATTCTTTGTCCACGAGTTTATCATAGGTATGTTGTAACACCTGAGGACGAGATCGACCTCGTATTAGGACGTCGGATCGAGACCTCGCGTCGAGATCTCGTGTCGAGACCTCGTACCAAGACCTTGTGTCGAGATCCCGTGCCAAGATCGCGTGCCGAGGTCATTTGCCGAGCTGAGGAGACCGCGTGCACTAGCCGCCGGCCGAGGAGATCGCGTGTCGAGTTGATGAAGTCGCTGCATCGAGCCGAGGAGGTCGCATGTCGAATCGAGGAGGCCGCGCGTGCACGAACTCGTGTTAGAGCCTTGTCGCTTGCACGAGCACCTGGTCGACATCGTGTCGAGATGATGACACTCGTATTCTTACGAGCGTTATTGAAGTTATGACTATTGTTTGTAATAATTATATTGTCGGCGTGCGATTCGTCGCCGCGTGTATAGATCTCCGACCTATAGAGTAGAGGGTAATCATGAGAGGGGAGATTAGATGGGTAGATTGACTGATGGGATTGGCATCTCATAGCTGGAGTTACGATAATGCCCCTTCTCTCACCAGCTGTATACCTCGATCAGCCTTCTCTCAAACACTCACTTTCTCTTTTCTTCTTTCTTCTTCCTTTCTTCTCTGAGTTTCTTTTTTTTTTCCTCTCCAAAATTTCCATCGAAGAAATCTTGAGTTCCATCGAGCTTCTGCATAGACTTTCTTCATCAATCTTGTTCCTCATCATCCTCTCGACATATATCACCATCTCGACCACCATCTGAGGTATGAAGAACAGATTTTTCTCTTCCTTCGTGCTACTGTTTAGCGCCATTTCTTCTTTCCATTTTAGCTAGTTTTTATGCTTCCAAATCATGTCAAACAGATGGGTTTTCTTCTCCATAATATTACCGACCTTTCTAACCGATTATTGGAGCTTGTAGAACAAATTTCTTTCTCTGTTTTCTGCAATGGGCAGTGCCCAGAAACCCTTCATTTTTGGTTTGTTTCGATTTCTTGTTTTAGTTTGTCGTTTGTTGCTTCTGGTTGTTGTTGTTGTCGATTTATCTGTTGAAGCATCAGATAACCTTTTTCATGAACTTTTGATCGAAAACCCTAACTTTGTGGTTAAGATTGGGATGAGAGCTAAGTGTTATTAGAACCCATAGATCGAACTAAGTTGTGTTTGTATTAGGAAGTCTGTTTCCCGAGGTCGTGTGATTTCCGAACCCGAGGACGTGGGAGCAGTGGGATCCAGATCGAGAACGGTACGTGTCGAGGTCGACTAAGAAGCGTACGTGTCGAGATCGAGTAGAGAAGTCGTTGTCGAACTCGTTTGAAGACAGCCGTGTCGAGGTCGTTGTCGAGCAGCATTAACTTGGAGTTCGGTAAGGGCACTTCATATTTTACGTGTTTATGTTTTGTGCGTAAGGGCACTTCATATTCTACGTGCTTATGTTTTATGCGTAAGGGCAACTTTTAGACATTATTAAGACTTTATTTTATATGTTATTGTGTATGGATTCCTTGATTGGTGTCGAGCATGAAATGTTGTGATATGATTGGGTTTTTGCATGTATTTAATATGTGATTGAATATATGTTGTGAATTGTGTATTGCATGTTGAATTGCGTTTCTTCATGTCGAGCTTGCTCTTTTATTTGACATGCGGTTGAATATCTTGTATAACTCTTTGAATAATGTAAGCGGAAAGCTGTTCATCGAGTGAGCGAGCTAGGCGAGTCGTTATGACGTTTTTGAGCCGTGACCCGGATAACTAAGGGTGCTAGGTCCCCTTTTGTTTACGGGAGATTGACTAGACGTCGCCACGCTATGGGACCTGAGTTGACTGTCCTAGGGAGAGCGAAGATCCCAAGGCTTCGGCTGGACCTTCCGACATACGGTACGGCGTGTGCATTCCGGAAAAATTGTCGAGTCGAGAGAAAATGGATTGCGAGTTGTGTCGAGTTAGAGTGAGATGGTCGAGTCACGTTGGTGAATGTTATACTTTGCTGTTTGCTTATTTCTTTATGCCGTGCTTATCTTGTATTGTTGAGAAGTTGACCCTTTCCCGTGGTGCCTTCAATCCATGACGGTTACCCAGGCGATGTCGAGGGTGCAGGGAACTCGACAGCAGATGATGCCGAGGAGGAGCTCGACGAGGACCCGAGCGACGACCTCTACTTGTCGTGATTTGCTTTGTTTTTCTTTTGTGTTCAGTGGTTGTGACCAGTTGGGCCGGTTATGTTTTGTCGTTTCAGGGTAGACTGGTGGTTTTACTTTTGGAGCAGCCCCCTGCGTGGGAGTCTGCCGGAAGTACCCCCAGGGTATGATTGCTCTCTTGAAGTCGTCATACCTTAGGTGTATTTTCTTTGTACATTTACTACTCTGTATTTTGTATACATTATTATTTCGAGTGGTATATATGTATGTTATGCATGTATGTTTTATTAGAATTTAAGTCTTGTGTCTTAGTTGCACCATGTTTCGAAAAGCTGTAGATACTCTGATGTGCACGAGCTGGTTTTATAAAAAAATAAATAGACCGTACTTTTTAAAAGGCACAAGAGTATCGTTTTAAAACGCATCGCATACAGGTTTAGTTGAGCTCGGTGTGTTGAGCTCGGTAACTCGAGCTCGGTATGTTGAGCTCGGTAGCGGTCCTGAAGCGGTCGTTACATTGTTGGTATCGAGCGATTCGGTTCGACCGAGCCGTGCATAGAAATTTGGATCGTCACCGTGGTCGGGATTTATATATATGTGTTGGGTACCTAATTGTACTATGTTGATTCTTTGTTTGATTAAGTGAAGCACTTATTGCTTGATAAATTGTTTGAATCAAGTTTCTTGATTGAAGCGGTGTGTTTTAACACATCCTTGTTGTGAGATTCGACAGGTTTTGAACCTTGTGGAATCTAATGCCACCTCGTCGGGATACGGCAAATGCAACCGAGAACGTCGACATGGAACGAGCAATTCAAGCTATGGCCGAGATGACGGCAGCCATGGCTCAAAGAATCACCGCCGAACTCAACAGCTAACGCGATGGCTCAACAGACGGCGGCGTTAACTCGGCCAGAACTTGCAAAGAATGGCGGCAGAGCGTCTTTGAAGCGATAGGATTGGCAGACTTTAGGAAGCATGATCCACCGAAGTTCTATGGTGAGACAAATCCAGATAAAGCTGATCTTTGGATGCAAGAGATCGAGAAGATCTTCGAGGCACTTCATTGCCCGAACAACGTGAAGGTCGACTATGCCACCTACTTACTGCTAGGAGACGCAGAGTATTGGTGGAGAGGAGTGAAGCAAACATTTATAGCAGAACGTCGTGAGATAACCTGGGAGCTTTTCCGTGAAAGGTTCTTGGACAAGTACTTCCCAGATACTGCACGAGCCGAGAAGGAGCAAGAGTTTCTTCAATTGCAGCAAGGCGGTATGACGGTGTCCGAGTATGCAGCCAAGTTTGAATCACTGGCGAGGTATTTCAGTCCATTTCGTGATCGAGCTGACCAAAGATGGTTAAGTGAGAGGTTCCAACGAGGATTAAGATTTGACATTCAGAAGTCGGTGGTGTCATTGAGGATCCGAAACCTCCAAGAGCTGATTGATCGCTGTGTCGAGGTAGAAGGAGTAAGAAGCCACAAGAAGAAGACTGTTGTAGGCGGACCGGTGAGACCCCAGAGTGCGGGGCAGAGGTTTGCACAGAAAGGAAAACAACTGCAGAAGAAGCCTTACAACCGACCTCCGGGGAACGACAATAGAGGACAATATCGTCCGATGGCCTAGGGAGCGAGGAGCGGAGGACAGACCGGTGTCGAGGTGACTTGCTATCGTTGTGGAAAACCAGGACATTATGCGAGTAACTGTATTCAGAAGGAGGAGGTGTGTTTCAACTGTAAGAAGCCAGGGCATTTTGCCAAGGATTGTCCTACACCTAAAGCTGAACCGGCAATGCTTGCGGCAAGGGCCAAAGGAAAGCGTCAGGTAGCTAAAGGCATAGTCTTTTGCATGAGTGGCGAGGAAGCAGAGCGAGCTGAAGATCTTATTCAAGGTGAATGTGAGATCGAGGGTAAATCCTTATCCGTCCTCTTTGATTCGGGTGCAACCCATTCCTTTATTTCTTCTGATTGTGTGAACCATTTGAACTTGACTATGACTGCTTTACCGTTCAAATTGGTAGTTACAACCCCAGCTGCTAAAACCTTAGTCACAAACACTGCATGTCTTAATTGTGTAGTGGTTATTCAGAGTAGAAAGTTTGTGGTCAACTTGGTTTGTTTGCCTCTTAAGGGCTTAGACGTCATCCTCGGGATGGATTGGTTGTCACACCACCATGTCCTCTTGGACTGTGCCCGTAAAACTGTAATTTTCCCAGACCTTGGAGTCTCCAATTATCTTTCTGCTGAACGTATTGGAGTTTCTTTGAAAGAAGGAACTAGGGAATACATGTATCCGCTAGTTCTAAGTTTTCCAAAGAAATCGACGTGAAGGATGTACCAGTGGTGTGTGACTTTGAGGACGTTTTTCCCGAAGACGTGCCAGGGTTACCACCAGTGCGAGAGGTCGAGTTCTCCATCGACCTGATTCCAGGGACAGAACCGATTTCCAAAGCGCCATACAGGATGTCTCCTGCCGAGATGAAAGAACTGAAGTCGCAGATCGAACACTTGGAGTCAAAGCAATTCATACGACCGAGCGTGTCACCGTGGGGAGCTCCAGTGTTGTTGGTTAAGAAGAAGGATGGACGATCGAGACTGTGCGTGGACTACCGCGAGCTCAACAAAGTTACTGTGAAGAACCGTTATCCGTTACCTCGTATTGACGACTTGATGGATCAACTTCATGGAGCGGCGATCTTTTCTAAGATAGACTTGAAGTCGGGCTATCATCAGATTCGTGTGAAGGAGGAAGATGTCCCTAAAACAGCTTTCAGGACCAGATACGATCACTACGAGTACTTGGTGATGCCGTTTGGAGTGACGAATGCGCCAGCTGTGTTTATGGACTACATGAACAGGATTTTCCATTCGTTATTGGATCATTTTGTTGTAGTGTTCATCGACGACATCCTGATCTACTCGAGGAACCGAGAAGAGCACGAAGAACACTTACGTGGAGTACTACAGATATTACGAGATAAGCAACTCTATGCCAACCTGTCGAAGTGTGAATTTTGGCTCGAAGAGGTGAATTTTCTTGGTCATGTGATTTCCAAAGAAGGGATAGTTGTGGATCCAACTAAGATTGAAGCTGTGCTAGCGTGGGAACAGCCGAAGACGGTTACCGAGGTCAGAAGTTTTGTTGGCTTAGCAGGCTATTATCGAAGATTCATTGAGAGTTTCTCGAAGATTGTCGCGCCTCTTACACGGCTTACGAGGAAGGATCAACCTTTTGCCTGGACCGAGGAGTGCGAATCCAGTTTTCAAAGACTGAAGGAGCTCTTGACGACAGCGCCCGTGTTGATTTTGCCCCAATCCGAAGAGCCTTTCGAGGTGTATTGTGATGCGTCACACCAGGGATTGGGATGCGTGCTGATGCAACATCGGAAGGTGGTCGCGTATGCTTTAAGACAGCTTAAGATTCACGAGAGAAACTACCCTACTCACGACTTGGAGCCGGGCCAGAGTTTTTGGCGTGAAGATATGGAGGCACTACCTTTATGGGAGCACTCTTCTTGCTTTCAGCGATCACAAGAGCTTGAAGCACTGTTCGACCGTAAAGAGCTCAACATCGCGCCGAAGATGGACGTAATTTCTCAAGGACTACGATTTTACGTTGGAATACCATCCCGTAAGGCTAACGTAGTAGCAGATGCATTGAGCAGAAGAGCATTCTAGTTTCCTCAATGATGATCAAGGAGTTGGAGATGCTCGAGAAGTTCCGAGACTTGAAGTCGAGTGTCGAAGTTTCACCGGGAAGCCGAGATTTGGTATGCTTACCATTTCTAACAGATTGTTGGACGAGATCCGAGACCAGCAAGTTCATGACGAGCCCTCGCAAGAGAAGGTTCGATTGATAAGCGCAAGGGAAGGCGACAGAATTCCAAGTCGGGCGGACGACATCTTAAGATGCAATGGCCGAGTGTGTGTACCTAACGTAGCCGAGCTGAGAAAGTTAATACTCGACGAAGCGCATAAGAGCAACTTTAGTATTCATCCAGGAGTTACGAAGATGTATCAAGACTTGAAGAAGCATTTTTGGTGGTCCGGAATGAAGAAGCAAGTGGTCGGGCACGTAACCGCGGTTCTAACGTGTCAGAAAGCGAAGGTGGAGCACCAACGACCTGCGGGAATGCTACAATCGCTTGACGTACCAGTTTGGAAATGGGATAGTATTTCCATGGATTTCGTTGTAGGTTTGCCGAAGACGCAGAAGAAGAATGATTCGATTTGGGTGATCGTCGACCGATTGACCAAATCTGCTCATTTCTTACCAGTGAGGTCGACATACAACGTGGAAAAGCTGACCGAGATCTACATCGCGGAGATAGTACGACTTCATGGTATACCCTCTTCAATCGTGTCGGACCGAGATCCGAAGTTCACATCTCATTTTTCGAGGGAATTGCAAGAAGCGATGGGAACCGAGCTCAGGCTTAGCTCGGCATATCATCCTCAAACTGATGGTCAGACTGAGAGAACGATCCAATCACTTGAAGATTTGTTGCGAGCTTGTACCTTAGATCACCGAGGAAGTTGGGACGACGTCTTACCATTGGTGGAGTTCACCTACAATAACAGTTTCCATGCGAGTATTGGAATGGCACCTTTTGAAGCACTGTACGGACGGAAATGTCAGACGCCTCTTTGTTGGTACCAGGATGGCGGCGTTACGTTGTGGGACCGGATATGATCCAGCGGACCATCGAGAAGATCCGCTTGATCGTAGATCGGATGCGAACGCCTCAAAGTCGATGTAAGAGTTATGCGGACCAACGACGCCGACCACTCGAGTTCAAGAAGGAGAACATGTATTTCTTAGAGTCACCCCCACTACCGAGTTGGTCGAGCGATCAAATCCAAGAAACTTACCCCTAAATTCATTGGACCTTACCGCATTCTTCGTCAGATCGGTCCAAAGTGGCATATCGATTGCCCCGCCACCCTTCTTGTCAAACATTCACGACGCCTTCCACGCCTCACAATTGCGAAGTATATTTCCGACCCTCTCATGTCATCGAACCGGATATGATTCAACCGAGGGACGACTTATCCTTCAAGCATCACCAAAGAAGTATCGTTGATCGGAAAGCCAAACAAATATGAACAAAGAGATTCAACTTGTCAAAGTTGTGTGGGATCAGAAGACGGGAGATGCGACTTGGGAGCTGGAGGAGAAGATGAAGACTCAGTACCCTGAACTTTTCCGAGGTAAGAAACTTATTTGCAATTTCGAGGACGAAATTTTGTTAGACGGAGAGATTGTAACACCTGAGGACGAGATCGACCTCGTATTAGGACGTCGGATCGAGACCTCGCGTCGAGATCTCGTGTCGAGACCTCGTACCAAGACCTTGTGTCGAGATCCCGTGCCAAGATCGCGTGCCGAGGTCATTTGCCGAGCTGAGGAGACCGCGTGCACTAGCTGCTGAGCTGAGGAGATCGCGTGTCGAGTTGATGAAGTCGCGTACCGAGCTGAGGAGGTCGCATGTCGAACTGAGGAGGCCGCGTGCACGAACTCGTGTTAGAGCCTTGTGCGCTTGCACGAGCACCCTGGTCGACATCGTGTCGAGATGATGACACTCGTATTCTTACGAACGTTATTCAGCGTTATGACTATTGTTTGTAATAATTATATTGTCGGCGTGCAGTTCTCGTCGCCGTGTATAGATCTCTGACCTATAGAGTAGAGGGTAATCATGAGAGAGGGGAGATTAGATGGGTAGATTGACTGATGGGATTGGCATCTCATAGCTGGAGTTACGATAATGCCCCTTCTCTCACCAGCTGTATACCTCGATCAGCCTTCTCTCAAACACTCACTTTCTCTTTTCTTCTTTCTTCTTCCTTTCTTCTCTGAGTTTCTTTTTTTTTTTCCTCTCCAAAACTTCCATCGAAGAAATCTTGAGTTCCATCGAGCTTCTGCATAGACTTTCTTCATCAATCTTGTTCCTCATCATCCTCTCGACATATATCACCATCTCGACCATCATCTGAGGTATGGAAAAACAGATTTTTCTCTTCCTTCATGCTACTGTTTAGCGCTACTTCTTCCTTCCATTTTAGCCAGTTTTATGCTTCCAAATCATGTCAAACTGATGGGTTTTCTTCTTCATGATATTACCTCCCTTTCTAACCGATTATTTGGGCTTGTAAAACAAATTTCTTCCTCTGTTTTCTGCAGTAGGCAGCGCTCAAAACCCTTCCTTTTGGGTTGTTCGATTTCTTGTTTTAGTTTGTTGTTTGTTGCTTCTGGTTGTTGTTGTTGTCGATTTACCTGTTGTAGCATCGGATAACTTTTTTTCATGAACTTTTGATCGAAAACCCCAACTTTGTGGTTAGGATTGGGATGAGAGCTTAGTGTTATTAGAACCCATAGATCGAACTGAGTTGTGTTTTTTTTTAGGAAGTCTGATTCCCGAGATCGTGTGATTTCCGAATCGAGGTGTACGGGAGAGCGAATCCGAGGACGTGGGAGCAGTGGGATCCAGATCGAGAACTGTACGTGTCGAGGTCGACTGAGAAGCGTACGTATCGAGATCGAGTAAGAGAAGTCGTTGTCGAGCTCGTTTGAGGACAGCCGTGTCGAGGTCGTTGTCGAGCAGAGTTAGCTTAGAGTTCGGTAAGGGCACTTCATATTCTACGTGTTTATGTTTTGTGCGTAAGGGCAACTTTTAGACATTATTAAGACTTTATTTTATGTTATTGTGTATGGATTCCTTGATTGGTGTCGAGCTTGATATGTTGAGATATGATTGGGTTTTTGCATGTATTTAATATGTGATTGGATATATGTTGTGAATTGTGTATTGCATGTTGAATTGCGTTTCTTCATGTCGAGCTTGCTCTTTTTATTTGACATGCGGTTGAATATCTTGTGTATAACTCTTTGAATATTGTAAGCGGAGAGCTGTTCATCGAGTGAGCGAGCTAGGCGAGTCGTATGACGTTTTTGAGCCGTGACCCGGATAACTAAGGGTGCTAGGTCCCCTTTTGTTTACGGGTGATTGACTAGACGTCGCCACGCTATGGGACCTGAGTTGACTATCCTAGGGAGAGCGAAGATCCCAAGGCTTCGGCTGGACCTTCCGACATACGGTACGGCGTGTGCATTCCGGAAAAATTGTCGAGTCGAGAGAAAATGGATCGCGAGTTGAGTCGAGTCTAGAGTGAGGAGGTCGAGTCACGTGTGGTGATTGATATACATTATTGTGTTGCTTATTTCTTTATGCCGAGTTTATTTTGAATTGTTGAGAAGTTGACCCTTTCCCGTGGTACCTTCAATCCATGACGGTTACCCAGGCGATGTCGAGGGTGCAGGGAACTCGACAGCAGATGATGCCGAGGAGGAGCTCGACGAGGACCCGAGCGACGACCTCTACTTGTCGTGATTTGCTTTGTTTTTCTTTTGTGTTCAGTGGTTGTGACCAGTTGGGCCGGTTATGTTTTGTCGCTTCAGGTAGACTGGTGGTTTTACTTTTTGGAGCAAATGCGTGGGAGTTCGCTTAAGTACCCCTGTGGTATGATTGCTCTCTTGAAGTCGCCATACCTTAGGTGTATTTTCTTTGTACATTTACTACTCATATTTTGTATACATTATTATTTCGAGTGGTATATATGTATGTTATGCATGTATGTTTTATTAGAATTTAAGTCTTGTGTCTTAGTTGCACCATGTTTCAAAAGTCAGAGATACTTCGATGTGCACGAGCCGGTTTTATAAAAATATAGACCGTACTTTTAAAAGGCACAAGAGTTTCGCTTTAAAACGCATCGCATACAGGTTTAATTGAGCTTCGGTGTGTTGAGCTCGGTAACTCGAGCTCGGTATATTGAGCTCGGTAGCGGTCCTGAAACGGTCGTTACTTTGTTGGTATCGAGCGCTTGATTCGACCGAGCCGTGCATAGGAAATTTGACCGGTCACCGTGGTCGGATATATATATATGTGTTGGGTACCTAATTGTAATATGTTGATTCTTTGTTTGATTAAGTGAAGCACTTATTGCTTGAGAAATTGTTTGAACTGTTTCTTGATTGAAGCGGTGTGTTTTAACACATCCTTGTTGTGAGATTCTGACAGGTTTTGAACTTTGTGGAATCTAATGCCACCTCGTAGGATACGATACCAGAATCGAGAACGCCGACATGGAGCGAGCAATTCAAGCTATGACCGAGATGGCGGCAGCCATGGCCCAAAGAATCACCGCCGCAACTCAACAAAGCTTACGCGATGGCTCAACAGACGGCAGCGTTAACCCAGAGAACTTACAAAGAACAAAGAATGGCGAGAGGAGAATCGAGGCGAGAGGATTAGCGGACTTTAGGAAGCATGATCCACCAGTTCTACGGTGAGCCAAATCCAGATAAAGCCGATCTTTGGATGCAAGAGATCGAGAAGATCTTCGAGGCACTCCATTGCCCTGACAACGTGAAGGTCGACTATGCCACCTACTTGCCGCTAGAGACGCAGAGTATTGGTGGAGAGGAGTGAAGCAAACATTTATAGCGTAACGTCGCGAGATGACACGGGAGCTTTTCCGTGAAAGGTTCTTGGACAAGTACTTCCCAGATCTTGCACGAGCCGAGAAGGAGCAAGAGTTTCTTCAATTGCGATAAAGGCAAATGACAGTTGTCCGAGTATGCGACCAAGTTTGAATCATCAAGCGAGGTATTTCAGTCCATTTCGTGATCGAGCCGACTAAAGATGGTTAAGTGAGAGGTTCCAACGAGGATTTAGATTTGACATTCAGAAGTCGGTGGTGTCATTGAGGATCCGAAACCTCCAAGAGCTGATTGATCGCTGTGTCGAGGTAGAAGGAGTAACAAGCCACAAGAAGAAGACTGTAGGCGGACGGTGAGACCCCAGAGTGCGGGCGAGGTTTGCACGTAAAGGAAAACAACCGCAGAAGAAGCCTTACAACCGAGCCTCGGGGAACGACAATAGAGGACAGATGTCGTCCGATGACCCAGGAACGAGGAGTGGAGGTCGCATCAAAGGTCGAGGTGACTTGCTATCGCTGTGGAAAGCTCCTGGACATTATGCGAGTAATCGTACTCGGAAGGAGGAGGTGTGTTTCAACCGTAAGAAGCCAGGGCATTTTGCCAAGGATTGTCCCACACCTAAAGTCGAACCGCAATGCTTACGCAAAGGCCAAAGGGAAGCGTCAGGTAGCTAAAGGCGTAGTCTTCTCGCATGAGTGGTGAGGAAGCGAGCGAGTGAAGATCTTATTCAAGGTGAATGTGAGATCGAGGGTAAATCCTTATCCGTTCTCTTTGATTCGGGTGCAACCCATTCCTTTATTTCTTCTGATTGTGTGAACCATTTGAACTTGACTGTGACTGCTTTACCGTTCAAATTGGTAGTTACAACCCCAGCTGCTAAAACCTTAGTCACAAACACTGCATGTCTTAATTGTGTAGTGGTTATTCAGAGTAGAAAGTTTGTGGTCAATCTGGTTTGTTTGCCTCTTAAAGGCTTAGATGTCATCCTCGGGATGGATTGGTTGTCACACCACCATGTCCTCTTGGACTGTGCCCGTAAAACTGTAATTTTCCCAGACCTTGGAGTCTCCAATTATCTTTCTCACGAACGATCGGAGTTTCTTTGAAAGAAGGAACTAGGGAATACATGTATCCGCTAGTTCTAAGTTTTCCAGCAGATCGATGTGAAGGATGTACCAGTGGTGTGTGACTTTGAGGACGTTTTTCCCGAAGACATGCCAGGGTTACCACCAGTGCGAGAGGTCGAGTTCTCCATCGACCTGATTCCAGGGACAGGACCGATTTCCAAAGCGCCATACAGATGTCTCCGCCGAGATGAAAGAATCAAGTCGCAGATCGAACACTTGGAGTCAAAGCAATTCATACGACCGAGCGTGTCCCCGTGGGGGGCTCGGGTGTTGTTGGTTAAGAAGAAGGATGGACGATCGAGACTGTGCGTGGACTACCGCGAGCTCAACAAAGTTACTGTGAAGAACCGATATCCGTTACCTCGTATTGACGACTTGATGGATCAACTTCGTGGAGCGGCGATCTTTTCCAAGATAGACTTGAAGTCGGGCTATCATCAGATTCGTGTGAAGGAGGAAGATGTCCCCAAAACAAATTTTCAGACCAGATACGGTCACTACGAGTACTTGGTGATGCCGTTTGGAGTGACGAATGCGCCAGCTGTGTTTATGGACTACATGAACAGGATTTTCCATTCGTTCTTGGATCAGTTTGTTGTAGTGTTCATCGACGACATCCTGATCTACTCGAGGAACCGAGAAGAGCACGAAGAACACTTACGTGGAGTACTACAGATATTACGAGATAAGCAACTCTATGCCAACCTGTCGAAGTGTGAATTTTGGCTCGAAGAGGTGAATTTTCTTGGTCATGTGATTTCCAAAGAAGGGATAGTTGTGGATCCAACTAAGATTGAAGCTGTGCTAGCGTGGGAACAGCCGAAGACGGTTACCGAGGTCAGAAGTTTTGTTGGCTTAGCAGGCTATTATCGAAGATTCATTGAGAGTTTCTCGAAGATTGTCGTGCCTCTTACACGACTTACGGGGAAGGATCAACCTTTTGCCTGGACCGAGGAGTGTGAAGCCAGTTTTCAAAGACTGAAGGAGCTTTTGACGACAGCGCCCGTGTTGATTTTGCCCCAACCCGAAGAGCCTTACGAGGTGTATTGTGATGCGTCACACCAGGGATTGGGATGCGTGCTGATGCAACATCGGAAGGTGGTCGCGTATGCTTCAAGACAGCTTAAGATTCACGAGAGGAACTACCCTACTCACGACTTGGAGCCGGGCAAAGTAGTTTTTGGCGAAGATATGGAGGCACTACCTTTACGGGAGCACTCTTATCGCTTTCAGCGATCACAAGAGCTTGAAGTACCTGTTCGACCGTAAAGAGCTCAACATGCGTCGGCCAGATGGACAATTTCAAGGACTACGACTTTACGTTGGAATACCATCCCGGTAAGGCTAACGTAGTAGCGGATGCATTGGCAGAAGAGCATTCTAGTTTCCTCAATGATGATCAAGGAGTTGGAGATGCTCGAGAAGTTCCGAGACTTGAAGTTGAGTGTCGAAGTTTCACCGGGAAGCCGAGATTTGGTATGCTTACCATTTCTAATGATTGTTGGATGAGATCCGAGACCAAAGAAGTTCATGACGAGCTCCTGCAAGAAAAGGTTCATTGATAGCGCAAGGGAAGGCGACAGAATTCCAAGTCGAATCTGACGACATCTTAAGATGCAATGGCCGAGTGTGTGTACCTAACGAGTCGAGCCGAGGAAGTTAATACTCGATTTAAGCGCATAAGAGCAACTTTAGTATTCATCCAGGAGTTACGAAGATGTATCAAGACTTGAAGAAGCATTTTTGGTGGTCCTGAATGAAGAAGCAAGTGGCCGAGCACGTAGCCGTGTTTAACGTGTCAGAAAGCGAAGGTGGAGCACCAACGACCTGCGGGAATGCTACAATCGCTTGACGTACCAGTTTGGAAATGGGATAGTATTTCCATGGATTTCGTTGTAGGTTTGCCGAGGACGCAGAAGAAGAATGATTCGATTTGGGTGATCGTCGACCGATTGACCAAATCTGCTCATTTCTTACCAGTGAGGTCGACATACAACGTGGAAAAGCTGACCGAGATCTACATCGCGGAGATAGTGCGACTTCATGGAATACCCTCTTCAATCGTGTCGGACCGAGATCCGAAGTTCACATCTCATTTTTGGAGGGAATTGCAAGAAGCGATGGGAACCGAGCTCAGGCTTAGCTCGGCATATCATCCTCAAACTGACGGTCAGACTGAGAGAACGATCCAATCGCTTGAAGATTTGTTGCGAGCTTGTACGTTAGATCACCGAGGAAGTTGGGACGACGTCTTACCATTGGTGGAGTTCACCTACAATAACAGTTTCCATGCGAGTATTGGAATGGCACCTTTTGAAGCACTGTATGGACGTAAATGTCAGACGCCTCTTTGTTGGTACCAGGACGGCGAGCGTTACATTTGTGGGACCAGATATGATCCAGCGGACTCATCGAGAAGATCCGTTTGATCGTGAGATCGGATGCGAACGCCTCAAAGTCGATGTAAGAGTTATGCGGACCAACGGCGTCGACCACTCGAGTTCAAGAAGGAGAACATGTATTTCTTAGAGTCACCCCACTCATCGAGTTGGTCGGCGATCAAATCCAAGAAACTTACCCCTAAATTCATTGGACCTTACGAGTTCTTCGTCAGATCGGTCCAGGTGGCATATCGATTGCCACCGCCACCCTTCTTGTCAAACATTCACGACGTCTTCCACGCCTCACAATTGCGGAAGTATATTTCCGACCCTCTCATGTCATCGAAGCGGATATGATTCAAGTGAGGGACGACTTATCCTTCGAAGCATCACCAGCAAGGATCGTTGATCGGAAAGCCAAACAGCTGCGAAACAAAGAGATTCAACTTGTCAAAGTTGTGTGGGATCAGAAGACGGGAGATGCGACTTGGGAGCTGGAGGAGAAGATGAAGACTCAGTACCCTGAACTTTTCCGAGGTAAGAAACTTATTTGCAATTTCGAGGACGAAATTTTGTTAGACGGAGAGATTGTAACACCTGAGGACGAGATCGACCTCGTATTAGGACGTCGGATCGAGACCTCGCGTCGAGATCTCGTGTCGAGACCTCGTACCAAGACCTTGTGTCGAGATCCCGTGCCAAGATCGCGTGCCGAGGTCATTTGCCGAGCTGAGGAGACCGCGCGTGCACTAGCCGGGCCGAAAGGAGATCGCGTGTCGAGTTGATGAAGTCGCGTACCGAGCTGAGGAGGTCGCATGTCGAACTGAGGAGGCCGCGTGCACGAACTCGTGTTAGAGCCTTGTGCGCTTGCACGAGCACCCTGGTCGACATCGTGTCGAGATGATGACACTCGTATTCTTACGAACGTTATTCAGCGTTATGACTATTGTTTGTAATAATTATATTGTCGGCGTGCAGTTCTCGTCGCCGTGTATAGATCTCTGACCTATAGAGTAGAGGGTAATCATGAGAGAGGGGAGATTAGATGGGTAGATTGACTGATGGGATTGGCATCTCATAGCTGGAGTTACGATAATGCCCCTTCTCTCACCAGCTGTATACCTCGATCAGCCTTCTCTCAAACACTCACTTTCTCTTTTCTTCTTTCTTCTTCCTTTCTTCTCTAAGTTTCTTTTTTTTTTCCTCTCCAAAACTTCCATCGAAGAAATCTTGAGTTCCATCGAGCTTCTGCATAGACTTTCTTCATCAATCTTGTTCCTCATCATCCTCTCGACATATATCACCATCTCGACCATCATCTGAGGTATGGAAAAACAGATTTTTCTCTTCCTTCATGCTACCGCTTAGCTACTTCTTCCTTCCATTTTAGCCGCTTTATGCTTCCAAAACATGTCAAACTGATGGGTTCTCTTCTTCATGATATTCCCTCCCTTTCTAACCTATTATTTGGGCTTGTAAAACAAATTTCTTCCTCTGCTTTCTGCAGATGGCGCGCTCAAAACCCTTCCTTTTGGGTTGTTCGATTTCTTGTTTTAGTTTGTTGTTTGTTGCTTCGTTGTTGTTGTTGTCGATTTACCGTTGTAGCATCGGATAACTTTTTTTCATGAACTTTTGATCGAAAACCCCAACTTTGTGGTTAGGATTGGGATGAGAGCTCAGTGTTATTAGAACCCATAGATCGAACTGAGTTGTGTTTTTTTTTAGGAAGTCTGATTCCCGAGATCGTGTGATTTCCGAATCGAGGTGTACGGGAGAGCGAATCCGAGGACGTGGGAGCAGTGGGATCCAGATCGAGAACTGTACGTGTCGAGGTCGACTGAGAAGCGTACGTATCGAGATCGAGTAAGAGAAGTCGTTGTCGAGCTCGTTTGAGGACAGCCGTGTCGAGGTCGTTGTCGAGCAGAGTTAGCTTAGAGTTCGGTAAGGGCACTTCATATTCTACGTGTTTATGTTTTGTGCGTAAGGGCAACTTTTAGACATTATTAAGACTTTATTTTATGTTATTGTGTATGGATTCCTTGATTGGTGTCGAGCTTGATATGTTGAGATATGATTGGGTTTTTGCATGTATTTAATATGTGATTGGATATATGTTGTGAATTGTGTATTGCATGTTGAATTGCGTTTCTTCATGTCGAGCTTGCTCTTTTTATTTGACATGCGGTTGAATATCTTGTGTATAACTCTTTGAATATTGTAAGCGGAGAGCTGTTCATCGAGTGAGCGAGCTAGGCGAGTCGTATGACGTTTTTGAGCCGTGACCCGGATAACTAAGGGTGCTAGGTCCCCTTTTGTTTACGGGTGATTGACTAGACGTCGCCACGCTATGGGACCTGAGTTGACTATCCTAGGGAGAGCGAAGATCCCAAGGCTTCGGCTGGACCTTCCGACATACGGTACGGCGTGTGCATTCCGGAAAAATTGTCGAGTCGAGAGAAAATGGATCGCGAGTTGAGTCGAGTCTAGAGTGAGGAGGTCGAGTCACGTGTGGTGATTGATATACATTATTGTGTTGCTTATTTCTTTATGCCGAGTTTATTTTGAATTGTTGAGAAGTTGACCCTTTCCCGTGGTACCTTCAATCCATGACGGTTACCCAGGCGATGTCGAGGGTGCAGGGAACTCGACAGCAGATGATGCCGAGGAGGAGCTCGACGAGGACCCGAGCGACGACCTCTACTTGTCGTGATTTGCTTTGTTTTTCTTTTGTGTTCAGTGGTTGTGACCAGTTGGGCCGGTTATGTTTTGTCGTTTCAGGGTAGACTGGTGGTTTTACTTTTGGAGCAGCCCCCTGCGTGGGAGTTCTGAAGTACCCCAGGGTATGATTGCTCTCTTGAAGTCGTCATACCTTAGGTGTATTTTCTTTGTACATTTACTACTCTGTATTTTGTATACATTATTATTTCGAGTGGTATATATGTATGTTATGCATGTATGTTTTATTAGAATTTAAGTCTTGTGTCTTAGTTGCACCATGTTTCAAAAGTCAGAGATACTCTGATGTGCACGAGCTGGTTTTATAAAAAAAAATATAGACCGTACTTTTAAAAGGCACAAGAGTTTCGTTTTAAAACGCATCGCATACAGGTTTAATTGAGCTCGGTGTGTTGAGCTCGGTAACTCGAGCTCGGTATATTGAGCTCGGTAGCGGTCCGGAAACGGGTCGTTACTTTGTTGGTATCAGAGCAGTTCGGTTCTGACCGAGCTGTGCATAGGAAATTTGGACTGGTCACTGTGTCGGGATATATATATATGTGTTGGGTACCTAATTGTAATATGTTGATTGCTGTTTGATTAAGTGAAGCACTTATTGCTTGAGAAATTGTTTGAACTGTTTCTTGATTGAAGCAGTGTGTTTTAACACATCCTTGTTGTGAGATTCTGACAGGGTTTTGAACTTTGTGGAATCTAATGCCACCTCGTAGGGATACGATACCAGAATCGAGAACGTCGACATGGAGCGAGCAATTCAAGCTATGACCGAGATGGCGGCAGCCATGGCCCAAAGAATCACCGCCGAACTCAACAAAGCTTACGCGATGGCTCAACAGACGGCAAGTTAACTCCAGAACTTACAAAGAACAAAGAATGAGCGCAGAGGAGTACCGAGGCGAGAGGATTAGCGCACTTTAGGAAGCATGATCCACCGGTTCTACTGAGCCAAATCCAGATAAAGTCGATCTTTGGATGCAAGAGATCGAGAAGATCTTCGAGGCACTCCATTGCCGGACAACGTGAAGGTCGACTATGCCACCTACTTGCCGCTAGGAGACGCGAGTATTGGTGGAGAGGAGTGAAGCAAACATTTATAGCGAACGTCGCGAGATGACCTGGGAGCTTTTCCGTGAAAGGTTCTTGGACAAGTACTTCCCAGATCTTGCACGCAGCCGAGAAGGAGCAAGAGTTTCTTCAATTGCAGAAGCGGCTCGGCAGTGTCCGAGTATGCACCAAGTTTGAATCATCAAGTAGGTATTTCAGTCCATTTCGTGATCGAGCTGACCAAAGATGGTTAAGTGAGAGGTTCCAACGAGGATTAAGATTTGACATTCAGAAGTCGGTGGTGTCATTGAGGATCCGAAACCTCCAAGAGCTGATTGATCGCTGTGTCGAGGTAGAAGGAGTAAGAAGCCACAAGAAGAAGACTGTTGTAGGCGGACCGGTGAGACCCCAGAGTGCGGGGCAGAGGTTTGCACAGAAAGGAAAACAACTGCAGAAGAAGCCTTACAACCGACCTCAGGGGAACGACAATAGAGGACAGTATCGTCCGATGACCCAGGGAACGAGGAGTGGAGGTCAGACCAGTGTCGAGGTGACTTGCTATCGTTGTGGAAAGCCTGGACATTATGCGAGTAACTGTACTCAGAAGGAGGAGGTGTGTTTCAACTGTAAGAAGCCAGGGCATTTTGCCAAGGATTGTCCCACACCTAAAGCTGAACCGGCAATGCTTACGGCAAAGGCCAAAGGGAAGCGTCAGGTAGCTAAAGGCAGAGTCTTCTGCATGAGTGGTGAGGAAGCAGAGCGAGCTGAAGATCTTATTCAAGGTGAATGTGAGATCGAGGGTAAATCCTTATCCGTTCTCTTTGATTCGGGTGCAACCCATTCCTTTATTTCTTCTGATTGTGTGAACCATTTGAACTTGATCGTGATCGCTACCGTTCAAATTGGTAGTTACAACCCCAGCTGCTAAAACCTTAGTCACAAACACTGCATGTCTTAATTGTGTAGTGGTTATTCAGAGTAGAAAGTTTGTGGTCAATCTGGTTTGTTTGCCTCTTAAAGGCTTAGATGTCATCCTCGGGATGGATTGGTTGTCACACCACCATGTCCTCTTGACTGCGTGCCAGAAAGCGTAATTTTCCCAGACCTTGGAGTCTCCAATTATCTTTCTGCTGAACGTATCGGAGTTTCTTTGAAAGAAGGAACTAGGGAATACATGTATCTGGCTAGTTCGGAAGTTTTCCAGCAGATCGATGTGAAGGATGTACCAGTGGTGTGTGACTTTGAGGACGTTTTTCCCGAAGACATGCCAGGGTTACCACCAGTGCGAGAGGTCGAGTTCTCCATCGACCTGATTCCAGGGACAGGACCGATTTCCAAAGCGCCATACAGGATGTCTCCTGCCGAGATGAAAGAACTGAAGTCGCAGATCGAACACTTGGAGTCAAAGCAATTCATACGACCGAGCGTGTCACCGTGGGGAGCTCCAGTGTTGTTGGTTAAGAAGAAGGATGGACGATCGAGACTGTGCGTGGACTACCGCGAGCTCAACAAAGTTACTGTGAAGAACCGTTATCCGTTACCTCGTATTGACGACTTGATGGATCAACTTCGTGGAGCGGCGATCTTTTCCAAGATAGACTTGAAGTCGGGCTATCATCAGATTCGTGTGAAGGAGGAAGATGTCCCCAAAACAGCTTTCAGGACCAGATACGGTCACTACGAGTACTTGGTGATGCCGTTTGGAGTGACGAATGCGCCAGCTGTGTTTATGGACTACATGAACAGGATTTTCCATTCGTTCTTGGATCAGTTTGTTGTAGTGTTCATCGACGACATCCTGATCTACTCGAGGAACCGAGAAGAGCACGAAGAACACTTACGTGGAGTACTACAGATATTACGAGATAAGCAACTCTATGCCAACCTGTCGAAGTGTGAATTTTGGCTCGAAGAGGTGAATTTTCTTGGTCATGTGATTTCCAAAGAAGGGATAGTTGTGGATCCAACTAAGATTGAAGCTGTGCTAGCGTGGGAACAAACAAGACGATTCTGAGGTCGAAGTTTTGTTGGCTTAGCGGCTATTATCGAAGATTCATTGAGAGTTTCGAAGATTGTCGTGCCTCTTACACGACTTACGGAAGGATCAACCTTTGCCTGGACCGAGGAGTGTGAAGCCGCTTTTCAAAGATCAGGAGCTTTTGACGCCAGCGCACGTGTTGATTTTGCCCCAACCCGAAGAGCCTTACGAGTTGGATTGGGCTGCGTCATACCAGGGATTGGGATCCGCGCAGATGCAACATCGGAAGGGGGTCGCGGATGCTGCAAGACAAGTGAAGATTCACGAGAGGAACTACCCTACTCACGACTTGGAGCCGGCGCAGAGTTTTTGGCGAAGATATGGAGGCACTACCTTTATGGGAGCACTCTTCGCTTTCAGCGATCACAAGAGCTTGAAGTACTGTTCGACCAGAAAGAGCTCAACATGCGTCGGCCAGATGGACAGAATTTCTCAAGGACTACGACTTTACGTTGGAATACCATCCCGGTAAGGCTAACGTAGTAGCAGATGCATTGAGCAGGAAGAGCATTCTAGTTTCCTCAATGATGATCAAGGAGTTGGAGATGCTCGAGAAGTTCCGAGACTTGAAGTTGAGTGTCGAAGTTTCACCGGGGAAGCTGAGATTTGGTATGCTTACCATTTCTAACAGATTGTTGGATGAGATCCGAGACCAGCAAGTTCATGACGAGCTCCTGCAAGAAAAGGTTCAGTTGATAGCGCAAGGGAAGGCGACAGAATTCCAAGTCGGAACGGACGACATCTTAAGATGCAATGGCCGAGTGTGTGTACCTAACGTAGCCGAGCTGAGGAAGTTAATACTCGACGAAGCGCATAAGAGCAACTTTAGTATTCATCCAGGAGTTACGAAGATGTATCAAGACTTGAAGAAGCATTTTTGGTGGTCCGGAATGAAGAAGCAAGTGGCTGAGTACGTAGCTTCGTGTTTAACGTGTCAGAAAGCGAAGGTGGAGCACCAACGACCTGCGGGAATGCTACAATCGCTTGACGTACCAGTTTGGAAATGGGATAGTATTTCCATGGATTTCGTTGTAGGTTTGCCGAGGACGCAGAAGAAGAATGATTCGATTTGGGTGATCGTCGACCGATTGACCAAATCTGCTCATTTCTTACCAGTGAGGTCGACATACAACGTGGAAAAGCTGACCGAGATCTACATCGCAGAGATAGTGCGACTTCATGGTATACCCTCTTCAATCGTGTCGGACCGAGATCTGAAGTTCCCGTCTCATTTTTGGAGGGAATTGCAAGAAGCGATGGGAACCGAGCTCAGGCTTAGCTCGGCATATCATCCTCAAACTGACGGTCGATCGAGAGAACGATCCAATCGCTTGAAGATTTGTTGCGAGCTTGTGCGTTAGATCACCGAGGAAGTTGGGACGACGTCTTACCATTGGTGGAGTTCACCTACAATAACGCTTTCCATGCGAGTATTGGAATGGCACCTTTTGAAGCATCGTATGGACGTAAATGTCGACGCCTCTTTGTTGGTACCAGGACGGCGGCGTTACGTTGTGGGACCAGATATGATCCAGCGGACTCATCGAGAAGATCCGTTTGATCAGAGATCGGATGCGAACGTCTCAAAGTCGACAGAAGAGTTATGCAGACCAACGACGTCGACCACTCGAGTTCGAAGAAGGAGAACATGTATTTCTTAGAGTCACCCCCACTACTGGAGTTGGTCGAGCGATCAAATCCAAGAAACTTACCCCTAAATTCATTGGACCTTACCAGATTCTTCGTCGTATCGGTCCAGTGGCATATCAGATTGCCCTGCCACCCTTCTTGTCAAACATTCACGACGTCTTCCACGTCTCACAATTGCGGAAGTATATTTCCGACCCCTCTCATGTCATCGAACCGGATGTGATTCAACTGAGAGACGACTTATCCTTCGAAGCATCACCAGCAAGGATCGTTGATCGGAAAGCCAAACAGCTGCGAAACAAAGAGATTCAACTTGTCAAAGTTGTGTGGGATCAGAAGACGGGAGATGCGACTTGGGAGCTGGAGGAGAAGATGAAGACTCAGTACCCTGAACTTTTCCGAGGTAAGAAACTTATTTGCAATTTCGAGGACGAAATTTTTTTAGAGGGAGAGATTGTAACACCTGAGGACGAGATCGACCAGATTAGGACGTCGGATCGAGACCTCGCGTCGAGATCTCGTGTCGAGACCTCGCATCAAGACCTTGTGTCGAGATCCCGTGCCAAGATCGCGTCGAGGTCATTTGCCGAAAGAGAGACCGCGTGCACTAGCTGCTGAGCTGAGGAGATCGCGTGTCGAGTTGATGAAGTCGCGTACCGAGCTGAGGAGGTCGCATGTCGAACTAAGGAGGCCGCGTGCACGAACTCGTGTTAGAGCCTTGTGCGCTTGCACGAGCACCCTGGTCGACATCGTGGCGAGATGATGACACTCGTATTCTTACGAACGTTATTCAAATAAGTATGACTATTGTTTGTAATAATTATATTGTCGGCGTGCAGTTCTCGTCGCCGTGTATAGATCTCTGACCTATAGAGTAGAGGGTAATCATGAGAGAGGGGAGATTAGATGGGTAGATTGACTGATGGGATTGGCATCTCATAGCTGGAGTTACGATAATGCCCCTTCTCTCACCAGCTGTATACCTCGATCAGCCTTCTCTCAAACACTCACTTTCTCTTTTCTTCTTTCTTCTTCCTTTCTTCTCTAAGTTTCTTTTTTTTTTCCTCTCCAAAACTTCCATCGAAGAAATCTTGAGTTCCATCGAGCTTCTGCATAGACTTTCTTCATCAATCTTGTTCCTCATCATCCTCTCGACATATATCACCATCTCGACCATCATCTGAGGTATGGAAAAACAGATTTTTCTCTTCCTTCATGCTACTGTTTAGCGCTACTTCTTCCTTCCATTTTAGCCAGTTTTATGCTTCCAAAACATGTCAAACTGATGGGTTTTCTTCTTCATGATATTACCTCCCTTTCTAACCGATTATTTGGGCTTGTAAAACAAATTTCTTCCTCTGTTTTCTGCAGTAGGCAGCGCTCAAAACCCTTCCTTTTGGGTTGTTCGATTTCTTGTTTTAGTTTGTTGTTTGTTGCTTCTGGTTGTTGTTGTTGTCGATTTACCTGTTGTAGCATCGGATAACTTTTTTTCATGAACTTTTGATCGAAAACCCCAACTTTGTGGTTAGGATTGGGATGAGAGCTTAGTGTTATTAGAACCCATAGATCGAACTGAGTTGTGTTTTTTTTTAGGAAGTCTGATTCCCGAGATCGTGTGATTTCCGAATCGAGGTGTGTACGGGAGAGGGAATCCGAGGACGTGGGAGCAGTGGGATCCAGATCGAGAACTGTACGTGTCGAGGTCGACTGAGAAGCGTACGTATCGAGATCGAGTAAGAGAAGTCGTTGTCGAGCTCGTTTGAGGACAGCCGTGTCGAGGTCGTTGTCGAGCAGAGTTAGCTTAGAGTTCGGGAGGGGCACTTCAGATTCTACGTGTTTATGTTTTGTGCGTAAGGGCAACTTTTAGACATTATTAAGACTTTATTTTATGTTATTGTGTATGGATTCCTTGATTGGTGTCGAGCTTGATATGTTGAGATATGATTGGGTTTTTGCATGTATTTAATATGTGATTGGATATATGTTGTGAATTGTGTATTGCATGTTGAATTGCGTTTCTTCATGTCGAGCTTGCTCTTTTTATTTGACATGCGGTTGAATATCTTGTGTATAACTCTTTGAATATTGTAAGCGGAGAGCTGTTCATCGAGTGAGCGAGCTAGGCGAGTCGTATGACGTTTTTGAGCCGTGACCCGGATAACTAAGGGTGCTAGGTCCCCTTTTGTTTACGGGAGATTGACTAGATGTCGCCACGCTATGGGACCTGAGTTGACTGTCCTAGGGAGAGCGAAGATCCCAAGGCTTCGGCTGGACCTTCCGACATACGGTACGGCGTGTGCATTCCGAAAAAATTGTCGAGTCGAGAGAAAATGGATCGCGAGTTGAGTCGAGTCTAGAGTGAGGAGGTCGAGTCACGTGTAGTGATTGATATACATTATTGTGTTGCTTATTTCTTTATGCCGAGTTTATTTTGAATTGTTGAGAAGTTGACCCTTTCCCGTGGTACCTTCAATCCATGACGGTTACCCAGGCGATGTCGAGGGTGCAGGGAACTCGACAGCAGATGATGCCGAGGAGGAGCTCGACGAGGACCCGAGCGACGACCTCTACTTGTCGTGATTTGCTTTGTTTTTCTTTTGTGTTCAGTGGTTGTGACCAGTTGGGCCGGTTATGTTTTGTCGTTTCAGGGTAGACTGGTGGTTTTACTTTTGGAGCAGCCCCCTGCGTGGGAGTCTGCCGGAAGTACCCCCAGGGTATGATTGCTCTCTTGAAGTCGTCATACCTTAGGTGTATTTTCTTTGTACATTTACTACTCTGTATTTTGTATACATTATTATTTCGAGTGGTATATATGTATGTTATGCATGTATGTTTTATTAGAATTTAAGTCTTGTGTCTTAGTTGCACCATGTTTCGAAAAGCTGTAGATACTCTGATGTGCACGAGCTGGTTTTATAAAAAAAAATATAGACCGTACTTTTAAAAGGCACAAGAGTTTCGTTTTAAAACGCATCGCATACAGGTTTAGTTGAGCTCGGTGTGTTGAGCTCGGTAACTCGAGCTCGGTATATTGAGCTCGGTAGCGGTCCGGAAACGGGTCGTTACATATGTCGCATGCAAACAATGTATACATATATAATACAACAACATGCTTTTATATACATATACATACTTAATAGACCGCACGCATCATCATGGTATATCAAGCATTGCATGTGAGCAGACAACCCAACTAGCAGATCAACAATCAAGTCACCACAATATCAAATAATTGTATGTGAGCAAACAAATCAACCAATAGATCAACAATCAAGTCACCACAATATCCAACAATTGCATGTGAACAACAATTCTATCAACAGATCAACGATCAAGTCATCACATATCATAAATGTGGTTAGCTATGCATGTCAATGCAGTATGACTAGTTTGTGTATACACCTGCAGCCTTAATAGGCCAACAATATGATGAGGAATTTATTTCCCAACGTTCGAATAAGATAGCCACACATTAGGCTTACCTCAATTTAGGCTTGCCACACATTAGGCAATGCAGTGACAACTTGTCTTTTGAAGTCTTTAAGACCAATCAAACGCTCTGAGTGTAATGACAACTCGTCTTTTGAAGTCTTTAAGACAATTCAAATGCTCCGAGTGTCGATGCTCAATGGTCAATATGCATCCAAAAAAATTCATCAATATGGCATGCTCACTGTAGGGAGCGCCCGAGTAATGTTGTAATTAATCAATGCGGATCGACAAACTTCAACTATGTTTCACATTCAAAAAGGTGGAGGGAACTCAAAGTTTAAGCACTACAATGAGCATCCCATACTACTCAAGTAATGCCCAGGTATTCTTCATCACGTAGTGAACTGAGATGATGAGAAATACCCCTTAGAGTTCAACCACAGGACACTAGGTCCAGGTGTTCAACTGCGGAACACTAATCTTAATCTTAGATCAAAACTCTAGGCATGTAATGCAGAACACTAGGCTCAATTTTTAGGTTGAGTTACTAGGCACGCCATACAGAACACTAGGTCCAATCCTTAATCAAGAAAATATGCACGCAAATAGGACATTAAGTCCCAGCACAGGACACATGGCCCATATGCTCAATAGGAACACTAGGTTCCCTATATTTTATTCTTTCGTAATCTCGATATTTGAAATCTCTTTCTCAGTTCTTGTATCACTCCTATGTATTTGAAAATACTTTTTAGCTCTAGGTCGTTGAAACCCTAGTTGTGCTAAATAATATGCTAGGATAATTCCCAAACACATTACTTAACTCAACCGTTTTCAAAATTTACAATGTTTTCTTTTTAAAAGAACCTCTTAAACAACTTCTAACCCTCTGATCCATAAAGCGTGTTTGTACACTGACTTATTTTAGAAGATACCTTTAGTTTACCATGAAAACATTTCTCGGCTCATGGAATCGCATCAGACTTATCGCTGTAAGTCATCAAACCAATAACAATCGATCAACGCATTATTAATTAATCCATTATCATCAACAATATCTTGCATATTCCAATCAATATCAAGTTCCATTTAAATCCAACATGATTCAAGGAAAACAACACAATTCATAATGCCACGCAGGGCCAAGAACATGCTACAACATTTCATACAGCACATAACAATTCAGTAAGCTACAACCTGCTACATACTTTCCCCAATTTCAAGTCCAATAAATCAATCAAACATGATTTAAGTCACACAATACTATTCAGTCTTGCCACACAGGGCCAAATCAATACACAATAATTCATGCTACAACATCTCAACAACACATAGTAATACTACAAGTACTACCACACAATTTAACAAAACATCAAACCAACCAACACACAAGGCGAAAAGCCCAAACTCATTATATAATAATTTCCTTTACCTTGGGCGCTTTAACAATCCACGCTAGGTAATTCAAAACTATCGTCAATTTGCACCTCGCGCGTACCTTAAGCACGAACTTTAACAACACAAACTTAATACAATTAGACCCCAAAAAATACAAATCCTAGACCCTTAGGACAGCCACGGTTTTAGGTCGCTAAAAGGCCTAAGAATTACTCACTTAATTCCATATGGTTCACATCTAGTCACATAGCATGATACAAGTTCAAGTCATGCAAGTTTTCAAACTTTTACTAACTCTACACACTTAGAAAATACCTAAACCAAAATTTACCAATTAGAATAGTATTTTTACCAAATGAATAGTGTTTTGTCAACTTTGAATCACTTTTTAAAACAGTAAAACATGTCACAAAATTTTAGAAACAACTTCATTACAAGTTCAAAACAATTCTTGAAACATAAATCAAATCTTTTCCCAAAATCAAGTTTCTTTGAAAAGCTTTGCTAAATCAAATCATTAACCACTTTTACAACTATTTTAGGCCTAAAACAAATTTAATATCATGTTCCAAAACACCATAAGGCCCACGGTTTCAAGCTTCTAAAAACAACTCCAAGTTTCCAAATATTTAAACATCAAAATCTTACAAACTTTGCTTGATCGAAACTCTTATTATAAGACAACTTCTTTGCCACTTTAATACAATTAAAACTAAGTTAAAACTCACCCAAATAATTTTCATAAGCCACTGATTTTGTAATCTCAAAACAGCCCCAAATTTATTTTGTTTTAAACCATTTCCAAAGCTTTAAACTTACAAATCCTTATAGATTTAAAGTCCTAATCAAAAACCAACTTCTTCAACACTTAACACACTTTAAAAACAAATTAAAACATCATCAAAACCATACAAATAAGCCACGGTTCCAGCCCCAAAAATTAACTAAATTAATTTCTCAAAACTTTGTAAAACATTCATAAAAGACTAGTTGCAAACATACTACTCAAAACCCTCAAAGAACCAACTCCAAAACCTCAAAAACAAGTCAAGATCAAGCCCCCCTAACAGCCCCTAGGCTCGGCCAGAAATCAAGAGTTAGGGTTTCAAATGTTCAACATCAAGAACAAGCTTAATCTAGGTGGAAAATGAAGGATCTATGAAATATACAAGCTAATACATCAAGATTTAACAAATTCTAAGCAAAACAACTCCAAAATCATTGAGATCTCATCCATGACAGCCATGAGAAGAGGAAAGTGATCAAGAACACTTACCAACAAGATTTGAGATGATGGATCAAGGATTAAGAACAAGGATTGAAAGTTGTAAGCTTAAACACCAATTTCCTTCAAGAATCAACACTAAAATCATGAGGAACAACACTAATACCATGAAAACCCAACCATGGAAGCCATGAAGAAAAGGAAAATAAGCTTACCACAATGATGGAGATGATTGAACAAGAAGATTAGGATTTAGCTTCCAAAATCACAAGATTAAGCACTTAAATCAACTTTCTCTTTCTAGAATTTTTTCCATGCTTTCCAACAATGGAAGAAGTGAAAGAATGAAGTCTAGTTCAGCTAGGGAGCCACGAAAATTTTGGGGACAAGGATGGAATGAATTTGTTCATTTAGTTAGGAATTAACCAAACTAGTTACAAACTAACTACACTAACTGTTATACCTTAATTTTGTCCACCTACCTCCTGTAATTTATTTTTATTATTGTTTTTACTTTATTTTTAACAACACATTTCAGGTTCATTTTTGTTAATCATTTGGGCTAATTTTAGCCCAATTACAATAAATAAAAAGGAGGTACAATGGCTGGCCTTTTTGTTATAGATTACAACCACATGCATAAGTCCAAAAATGTCAACCATATCCATTACAGAAGAATACAAACAAACAGCCCATAATGTCCATTACTTGTCCAATAAATCCAATAAGTACAAATCCAGCCCAAAACAAAATCACAAGAATCCGAATGAAACACAAAAAAGAAAAAAAACAACAAAAATTGCAGGGAGCATGGCTCCTGCACAGAGACAAAAAAAAAGAAAAGAAAAGAAGTAGAATGCAGCATCTGCTGCGATGAGATGCTGGGACAAGGGGAAGAGGACAAACCCTCCTTTCTGAGCCACCCTACTGAGCTAGCCAACCTATTCTCTCAAGTTTTGAGAAGACCACCCAAAGATGAGAAAGGAAACCTCTACCTGTTGAGAGCAAAAGCCAATCAGACAAATGAAGGAAAATAAAGTCAAACCAGGCAATTGAAACAGGCATACGACAGGGGCTTAGGGATGCAACCATCCTTGATCAGAGCATTAGAACACCAAAATGGCAACAATTTGAAAAATTAAAAAGATGATGCAGAGATAAAAATTGACCACACTGTCTATATCTCTATATCTCGTGTAAGGCAAAACTTTGCCTATAAATACCAGCAACAAATTCACACCAAGGGGGGATTCTGGGCGTTTGACTACCAACTAAAGAATTAGGGTTCCACACTGAAGCCCTAATTCACCAAGCCAGAACAAAAAAAAACGAAAAAAGCAGTAGAAACAGGAGAAAAAGCAAGAAGAAGCAAAAAAAGAAACGCAAAAAAAAAAACCAGCAGAACCCAAAGAAAAGAAGAAAGAAGAAGAAGAAGGGGGAAGAAAAAGAAGAAGGTTTGTTTACCTCTCACACGATCTCTAGCCCTCCCTCTCCTCTGCGTGATCTCCCCTACCTTTCTTCTCCCTCTCTTTCACGATCTTCCCCTTTTCCTTCTTCCTCTCACCATCCTTCTCTCTCTTCTCTCTCTCCTCTCAACTGACCCACTTCTTTCTCGCTTTCCTTTGTTTGTCATTTTTTTGATTTTTTTCTTTCTCCCCGCCCATGGATACCAAATACAGCCTTCCCCAACTATTTTCCCTTTTGATTTGTCTCTGTTAGCTTGATAGAAGTTTCTAGGTTGTGTAGCTTTATTATCATTTTGTATTGTTGGGCTTGCAGCCCATTGGTCCTTGCTGGCCATTTCTTTTGTATCTTCCTTTTTTTGTTTTTGCTTTTCTTTTGTTTTGCTTTTCTGGATCGATCTACACGCCACTTTGTTAATCTTTTTTTTTTCAAATTTTGTTTAACTAATTTCAACCCTTTTATTTTAAAAGAAAAATTATAACAAATAATTGAAAATTAATTACTAGTGATGACCACTCGGGATTGCTTCCCGTTTGATCATCACGAACACTTAATTTTCTAAATAAAAATGGGTTAATAAGGACCACTCTTGATTGCTTCTTGTTTGGTCCCTACAAAACTTTCCCTTTTTTTTATTATCAAAAAATATACAATTAAAATCAACCAACACACAACCATTTTCTACCCAAGAACTACGTAGCCTTTGATTTCTCCACTGCACCCGGAGATACGTAGGAGCAGGAGCATACTCCTGTCAAGCACAAAAATAAAGAACTTTTATTAAGCCCTTTTTTTTATTCATTTCATCATTGTAAATCCTTGTCTTTTTTTTAATAAAAGGGAAATAAATATTTTTTAGAAGTTAATAAATTTTGCACAATCAATTAGAGGTAACCTTTTTCGAAAGGATGTCGTAGGGTGCTAATACCTTCCCTACGCATAATCGACTCCCAAACCCAAATCCGGTCTCAAGGACTATTTTTCTTCAAAAAAGGTTTTTTCCAATATTTTTCCTTCGAAAATAAATTATTGGTGGCGGCTCCATTAAACTCGAATAAATCCGTCCGGATTTTTCGGTCGCTACACTAACTAACTACAATTACAACTTAACCAATCATAATCCAACACATGTCATGGAAGCTTCCAAGCATCAAGGTTCAGCTCCCCTAGCCTTATCTCAACTGCCACTTGCTCCAAAATATCTAGATATTTCGTTTCGTCGCGTTCTCGCTCAATCGGGTGCGCGGCGTTACGCGTATATTAGGGTTTTTCTACAAAAAAACTCCAAAAATAAATCTAATAAATTATTCTATAATCAAAAATTATTAATCAACCAAAATGTCCCTAAAAATATTTGAAGTATTTCTATGAATGTCACTTTCTCGATTTACGAGCTAAAACGCGACCGTAATACAGTTCTGCGCGTAGAAAACACCCTATATTTTTCTGATGCCCAAAAATCCCATAAAAAATTCCAATAAATCATATATATTGAAAAATTCTAAGATCTCAAATTTTATAAAATTTGGATCACGTTTGGGCATGTTTCAGTTAGAAATTCGCCTAATTGCCTAGTTACGGCAGAATTCAATAGAATTCTCGCAGCGTAATAAAAACTGTAAATTAGTGAGGATCACTAATTTCAATTTCTCTTATCAACTAAATATTATTCAAACAATAAAATCATCAATACAAAATTATTAAAATAAAAGTCACCTTAAATACGACATAAAACCAACAATTAATAAAATAGCTCAACGTCAAAAATTTAAACTGTGACTTAAAAATACTTATTAAATCCTGAAAATTATTTCTCATTCAATAAAATATTTTTCTTTAATCAAACAGCAATTTTTCACATTTTTCAAGATTAATTCATATTAAAAACAGTATACGTCTACACTGTCTCTTAATCTGAATTAATTACTAAAACAGTGAATTGTTTACAACAAATGTAGCAGCTCTTTGTACTTTTCATAAATCATCAAGGTGATCAATCTTTATGATTTATTTCCAAGTAGTCGGAACTGTAAAATAATTTTCACAAAAATTGGGATGATACAGTAGAGATCCCAACAGAGCTTCTACCTTGACTCTTTTTCCTTTCTTTTTCTCAGCTTTAGCTGCTTGATCTTCCTCCTTAGCAACTTGAGCAATCAACTCTGATGATAAGAGCTTCATCTTTATCAAGTCGTTGTTGTCAAAGATGGGGGCAGAACACTTATGAAGCAAAAGTCCAGCTTCTTCAGTGTCTTGTGCTTAAAGATCCCTGATTAAACCATACCTTTCCAATATAGCTGAAGTAATCCTTCCAATGGGTATATTCCTATTCTTCCTACCTCTAGAGAAGGTAATGGATCTTCTCAGGAAGTTGAAGATAATGCTGGGTAGATTAAGAGCAGTTCTCAGATCGTAGTGTCATATCACAAACTTGTGATCAGAGCTTACAGTATCCACTGAGCCTGCTTTTGGCATTACGTTGCTCTTGATGATTTTGAAGAGCACCCTGAAGTAGTTCGTCATATCTGCGGCCTTCGTAGCGCCACGTTTCTCATATAGATGATCTGAAACCACAGAGGGTCCACCATAATCTAGTTCCCAGTTTTGAGTAATTTCTTTTTCTTCGTTTGGGCAGTTGATAGCTTAGCCTATCAAACTCTTGGTCATCACAATCTCCCTTCCTTGAACATGGCTAATGATAACTCTATTTTCAATCCTTGCAAACCTCCAGAATTCTTTGACCAACTCTGGGTAGATGTCATTCGACTCAACGTAGAAGAATTCTATCCAACCCATATCAATGAAGTGAGTTCTGAAGTCATAATCATTATCAGCTAGCTCGTTGAGATCAACTCGTGCTTCGGCTATGACAATGAGATCCTTGGGGTCAATATCCACAGTAGGTACAGGAGCATTCTAGGGAGCAACCACTTGTTGTTATTGTTGTTCAGCCATTTGCAGAGAGTTACAGTGAGATAGCAGAGAGAAAAAGGAATGAAAACGCGAAAGGGGGGCTAGGGTTCAAAGTGAAGGACTTCTCAGAGAGATAGAGTGGGTAGTGGGTGAGTGAGTGTGTTGAGTGGGTATAATCGTGTAAAGAAGGTAAACCGCCTTCATCAGCTTTCAAAATAAAACTAAAGATAATATTAAAAATGTTGTTTCAAAAACAAATGTGTCAAATGCACTATTAAAGAGGCGCAGTAAAACTGTCCTCAGGCAGTAAAAATAATTATGAATCAGCGAAGAGCAATTCTCTGCCACTAACATATCAACCAGTCTCAGAGAGACACGTGGACACCAATATTCCCAGAGGGAACAGGTAATGAATGCACCAGACATATGCAAATATGAACAGTGTACCAGATGCATGAGCAACAACAGATGATATAATTATATATATACAAACAGAGGCAGCATGGTATCAGAGGCATATATGATCACTAAACGCACATATGATATCAGAGGCAAGCATGTTACTAGATGCAAGATGTGATATCTGAGGCAAATATGCTATCAGATGCAAGCTCATCAGAGGCACACATATCAGAGGCAAATATATTCAATTTAAATATTCATTCCTTTATAAGATGAAAATTCAAGTTTTTCCTTATAAAGTTGAATCTATCTTCAGCAAGGGGCTTTGTAAAGATATCTGGCCATTTATGGTCAGTATCTATAAATTTAATTTCAAGTATCCCTTTCTGAACATAGTCTCTTCTAAAATGAAGATTAATTTCAATATGTTTAGCTTTGGAATGTAAAATAAGATTCTTAGTCAAACATATAGCAGAGGTATTATCAGAGAAGATAGGAATGTTACTCTCTTTTATCTGATAATCTTCAAGTTAATACTTCATCCATAAGAGTTGTGAGCTACAGCTTGCTGTAGATATATACTCTGCTTCTGCTGTTGAGAGTGTTATTGTGCTCTATCTTTTGCTAGCCCATGAGATAAAGTTTGCTCCAAGAAATCGGCAGCCACCACTTGTGCTTTTTCTTTCAATTCTATCTCCAGCAAAGTCAGTACCACAGAAACCTACTAACTTGTAATCATCTGATTTCTTATACAGCAAACCAAGGGTAGTGGTTCCTTTAAGATACCTAAAAATTCTCTTAACAACAGTTAAATGAGATTCTCTAAGACCAGATTAGAATCTAGCACATAAGCATACACTAAACATTATATCTGGTCTTGAGGCAGTAAGATAAAGAAGTGAACCTATCATACCTCTGTATACCTTTTGGCCTACCTTTTTACTTGATTCATCTTTGCTTAGAGCACAGGTAGGATGCATTGGTGTGCTCATTGGTTTGGTTTCCTCTAGCTTGAACTTTTTCAGGAGTTCTATCACATATTTTGTCTAATGGATATAGATTCCATCTTGACATTGCTTGATTTGAATACCAAGGAAGAACTTCAATTCTCCCATCATACTCATCTCAAATTCATTCTGCATAAGCTTAGAGAATTTCTTGCAAAGAGATTCATTAGTAGCATCAAAGATAATGTCATCTACATATATTTGTACTAAAATGAAATGCTTTTTAGATGATTTCCTAAAGAGTGGTGTATCCACCTATCCTCTTTCAAAACTATTTGACGTTATAAAGGAACTAAGTCTATCATACCAAGCTCTTGAAGCTTGTTTAAGACCATATATAGCCTTTTTAAGTTTGAAGACATGTTCTGGAAAAACAACATCTTCAAAACCAGGTGGTTGTTTTACAAATACTTCTTCACTTATGAAACCATTTAAAAATGCACTCTTTACGTCCATCTGATATAAGGTAATGCCATGATGTGTAGCAAATGATAATAAAATTCTAATTGCTTCTAATCCAGCTACAGGTGGAAAAGTTTCAGTATAGTCAATACCTTCCTCTTGTGAATACCCTTGAGCAACTAACCTTGATTTGTTTCTTACCACTTTACCATCTTCATCAAGTTTGTTTCTGAAAACTCACTTAGTTCCAATGGCTTGCTTATCCTCTGGTGGAGGTACTAGCTTCCACACATCATTCCTCTGGAATTGATTCAGCTTCTCTAACATAGCAAGTATCCATCAAACGTCTGTTAGTTCTTCATCAATTGTCTTTAGTTCTATCTCTGACAACAATGCAAGATCAATGTGTTCTTTGAGAGATGATCTGGTTCTGACTCTGTCACTTGGTTCATCAATGATCTGGTCCTTTGGGTGATGAGTCTTGAACTTCCAATCTCTTCTTGACTCTGCTTGAGTCTGTTCACCAGATGCAGGACCAGAGGCAACATCAGAGTTAACACCAGATGTATCAGCATCTGCTCCATTATTTATCTGTATATCTGCGAAAATCTCATCTAGCTCTGACATTTCAATGTCAGGCTTCTTGTCTTCAAACCTTACATGCATTGATTCATCAACTATTAGAGTTTCTTCATTGTATACTCTGTAGGCTTTAGAGTATTTAGAGTATCCCAAAAAGATACCTTTTTGTGCTTTAGAATCAAATTTACCAAGACTGTCCTTTGTATTGAGAACAAAGTAGTCACACCCAAATTAATGAAAATATGAAATGTTGAGTTTTCTCCCTTTCCACAATTCATAAGAAGTCTTATTCAAAATAGGTCTAATGTAGATTCTATTTTGAATATAACATGCAGTGTTTACTGCTTCTGCCTAAAAGTTCTTTGTAATTTTTGTTTTATGAATCATGGGTCTGGCCATCTCTTGAAGAGATCTATTTTTCTTTTCTACAACACCATTTTGTTGTGGTGTTCTGTTAACACACCAATTTGTCTACTTTTATAGGACATGTTTAGTATCTAAATATACCATTTTGCACTAATTAAAGCACAAAGGTACTCGTTTATGTCTTATTTTACAGAATTAACATGAAGACACCACTCAGAGCAAAAAATGCCAAAAAGGACAAAAAAATTGGCAAGTTTTGGAGAGTTTTAGCACTCTCTTGAATGACGATGCGGCTGGCCTATATCCGATTGGCCGTACCTAGATCGAAACTTCGATGAGGCATACCCTCAATTTGTACCACCTGGCGCCGATGAAAAAGTTCAGTACGGCCGTGCCCAAAGTAGTACGGTCGTACACAAATGATGTCAGGGTTGCAGCATGCATGAGTACAAGCCAACGTCACAAGGAAAGCTAGGTACGGCCGTGTATATATTTGGTACGGCTGTACCTCGTCTTAGAATGTGCAGATTTGAAAGCCAGATGACCTAGTTCGCAGCCAACATTATAAATAGTCTTAACCGTTTCTAAAGACCTTTTGACGAATTCCCAAGTCAAGAGCCTCCTTTTGAGAGTTCATATCAATTCCTTGCCTTTTCCATTGATTTCTGGGTTTCCTTGGAGCTTGGTGCCATCCTGAATCGCTACCGAAGCTCGTGAGGACGCGAAAAACGTGTTTAAGGACCGTCGTCATACCGCAAGGGTGTCCCGGTTTAGATTTATTCTCATCTTATGGATTATTCTAGTTTTATGATTAAGTTTATGTTATTATCATTTATAATGAATAGCTAAACCCATCACTAGGGGTGAAAGGGGATCTTTTACAATACTCTTGATAGTTTATCTATTTACTTATATGAGTTTCTATTGAATGTTTAAGTGTTTTATGCCTATTGTGCTTAATCCTATAAGGCCTGATCAACATTTAATTAGTTAACTTAATTGTAGTAATAGGATCATGATTAGTTAATGGAACCATAGGAATAAAATAACTCACTTTATACGCTGGATAGGTTACTGCTCATTTCTAATCGGTTATTAGATTAACAAACCCACCTGTGCTTAATGCTCTTTCCTTTAATTATCTTCTAGGACCAAATGGAGTAATTAGTTAAGAGGAAGGCTATTGCAATCTAGGTAGCCCTTAGTAATTTAGAGTGGGTGATTTGCTCTCTTTCATGATAGATAACTCATAGTAATTATTTAGTGAACTCAAGAGTAGAGTATTGGTGAACCCGGTTCCCCTAGACCTCCCATGACATAGTTACACCGTTCTTGCATTTAGTTTAATTATTGCTTTGATACGTGATAACTTTCTCTACTTTCGCAATTACAACTTTTGTTCGCCTAATAGGATAGAATCATAATAAGTCATTGATACTGACTCATTCCCTGTGGGCTCGAATTTGGAGTCCTAACTATACTCCACTATTATTACGAGTTACGATCAAGTGCACTTGCCTGAGCCGCAACAAGCTCCAGGAGAAGAAAAATTATGAGAAATGCGATGTTCTTCACCAAAGTTTTGAAATAGATCATTTTCAAATTCACCACCATGATCACTTCTAATAGTTGTAATACAAAGCCTTTTTCATTTTGTACTTGTTTGCAGAAGACAGAAAACATCTTAAAAGACTCATTCTAGTGGGCAAGGAATTTTACCCATGTTCGTCTAGTATAGTCATCAATAATAACAAGACCATATTTCTTACCAAACAAAGAGGCAGTTGTAGTTGGACCAAATAAATCCAAATGTAAAAGTTTAAGTGGTCTTGAAGTGAAAACAACATTTTTAGATTGAAATGAGGTTTTGTTTGTTTCCCTTTTTGACATGTTTCACAAAGAGCATCAGACTGATACTTGAGATTTGGTAAGCCTTTAACAAGTTCCTCTTATTAAGATTTGAGATTAACATCAAGTTGGCATGACCCAATCTCTTGTTCCAAGTCCATTGTTCTTCATCAAGTTGCAAAAAGCACTTGATGTTTTGATTTGCCAACTCAGAAAGCTTGATTTTATAAATATTATTTTTCCTCTTTGCTGTGAAGAAAACCGAGCCATCTTTCTTGTTTTTAACTATACAGGCATTATCACTAAAGCCAACATCATAACCACTATCACATAATTGACTTATGCTAAGTAGATTATGTTTAAGGCTATCAACAAGTAAAATATTATCAATAGAAGGTAGAAATTTCTTACCAACCTTTCCAATGCCAATGATTTTACCTTTTTGGTTTCCACCGAAACCAACTGTTGCACCTTATTTATAGTACAGCTCTTGGAATATACGCCTTTCTTCCGTCATGTGTCGTGAGCACCCACTATCCAAGTACCAGGACTGGTGTCTTAACTCTGTTGCTAAGCAAATCTGCAACATAGATAATCTTATCCTTAGGTACCCAAATCTTTTTGGGTCTTTTCTTGTTAGTCTTAGAAGGAAACTTGTCCTTCTTATTTTTTAAAGCATAACAATTATTTCTTATGTGATCTTTCTTATTACAATTGGTACATCACAAACAGTCACTATGATCATTGGTCTCATCAGACTTTATATTGGTGTTTTGAAAGGTGGGTTCCTCTAGTTTATAACCAAGACCCTTTTTGCCATTTTGGCTGACACCCCAGATCATAGATGCTTGTTTGCTGCGTGTCACTCATTCAGCAAGAAACTTTTGAAATCCCTCTTCATATTTTGAAGAGTTGCATTCAAGTTTTTCTTCTGTCTTAGAGCTGGCATTCACCAGACGATGATTTTTAGCTTTGAGTTTCTCATTCTCTTCATTGAGCGTTAAAAATTCTTTAGATAGTTTTGAAAAAATTTTCTTTAACACTTTGTATTCAATGGAGAGCTTGGAAGACTCATCTAAGAGTTCATCAAAAGCTTTTTATAAATCAGATGATGAGTTAGAATTTACCTCTTCTTTACTGTCTGATCCAATAGTAGCCATCAGAGCCATGTTAGCATGTTCTTCATCATCATTAGACGACGATGAATTAGAGTCATTCCATGTTTCCATGAGACTCTTCTTTTTGCCTTTGAAACCACTTTTCTTCGGTTTCTCTTTTCAAGTAGTGGACATTCAGACTTGAAGTGTCCTGGCTTCTTGTACTCGTAGCAAACTACTTAGCTCTTGTCTTTGTAATCCCTTTTTTCCCTTGTATCCTTCTTCTGGAATTGCTTCCTGAACGTTCCTTTCTTTTTCCACATACGTTGAATCTTTCTTGAGATAAAAGAAAGTTCATCGTCTGTTCCATCACTGCTCTCACCAGACGATCCTTCGTTTGTTTCTTATTCAGCTTCTAGAGCCTTGGAGGAGGAAGCTTTGTTAGTGGATTTCAAAGCTATAGACTTTGATTTTTATTATCACACCAAATTGTCTACTTTTATAGGGCATTTTTAGTACTTAATTATATCATTTTTCACTATTTAAAGCATAAAGGTACTTATTTATGTCTTATTTTGTAGAAATACCATAAAGACACCACTCAAAGCAAAAGATGCGATAATGGACAAAAAACTGGCAAGTTTTGAAAAGTTTTAGCACTTTTGGACAAGCGGTATGGCCTGACAGTACTTCAGTACGACCATACCTAAATAAGAGAAACAGTAGGCGCATACCCCCTTGGTCAGTACAGCTTGGCACCAATAAAAAAGTTCAGTACGACCATGCCAAAGGCAGTACGGCCGTACATAGATGATGTCAGGAAGTGCAAAGCGCACAAGTACGGGCCAACGTTGCAAACAAAGTTCGGTACGGCCGTGTATATATTCGGTACGGCCGTGCCACGTCCCAGATTGTGCAGATTTGAAGACCAGATGACCTAATCTGCATCCCAACCTATAAATAGGCCCTCTTAGCCTAAGCTTTGAACCTTTTGACGAATTTCTAAGTCTTAAACCCCCTTTTTGAGAGTTCTACATTATTCCCTTGCTTTTTTGTTGATCCTTGTTTCCTTGGAGCTTGGTGCCAATCCTATTTCGCTACCGGAACTCGTGAGGACGTGAAGAACGTGCTTAAGGACCGTCGTCATATCGAAAGGGTGTCTCGGTTTAGATTTTATTCTCTTTATTATGGATTCCTTTGCTTTTATGATTGTGTTTATGTTATTATCATTGGATATGAGTAGCTAAACCCATCACCTTTACAATGTTTTTTTATTTTTATCTAATTAGTTTTATGAGTTTCTATTTATTTGATTGATTGTTTTATCCCTAGCATGCTTAATCCTATAAGACCTGATCAACCTTTAATTAGTTGACTTAATTGGTGGTGACCATACCATAGTTAGTTAACGGATCTCTAGGAATAAAAGAACTAGTTTTATATGCGAGGATAAGGTTATTGCTTGTTTCTAATCGGTTATTAGATTAACAAACTCACATGTTCTTAATACTCTTTCTTTTAATTACCTTCCTGGACCAAACGGAGTAGTTATTTAGGAAGAAGGCTATTAACTGGGTAGTTATTAGTAATTTAGAGTGAGCGATTAGCTTTCAATCAGAAAATAGATCTTGTAGTAATTAATTAGTAAATTCAGGATCTGAGTATTGGTGAACCCAGTTCCCTAGACCTCCCATAATATTCTTAATCCGTTCTTGCACTTTGTTTAATTGCTATTTTATTTACGTGACAACTTTTGCTATTCTCTAATTACAACCTTCGTTAGCCTAATAGGATAGACTCTTTACTTAATTGGAACTCGCGCATTCCCTGTCTGTTCGACATTCGGAGTCTTAAAAATACTCCATTTTTATTACGAGTTACGATCGGGTGCACTTTCCTGAGCCGCAATAATTTCTTTGTGTGTTCTTCTTCATTCAGCTCAAGCTCATGAGCTCTCAAGGAACTGAGGAGGTCTTCCAGACGCAAGACATTTAGGTCATTGGCTTCTTGAATAGCCGTGACCTTAGGTCACCACTGCTTAGGCAGGCTTCTTAATATTTTCTTCACGTGATCAGTAGTAGCGTAGCTTTTGTCAAGAACTTTTAGACCGTGAACCAATGTTTGAAATCTCCCAAACATTGTTTCAATATCTTCTCCCTCTTCCATCTTGAAGAATTCGTACTGTCTAACAAGAATGTTAGCTTTAGTTTCTCTCACTTAGGCAGTACCCTCATAGGACAAAGCCAATGAGTGACAAATATCTTTAGCAGTGGCATTCTTGCCACACTTCTCATATTCTTTTTCAAAAATAGCACAAATAAGGAAATATCTTGCTTTTTAATTCAGTTGATATGCTTCCTTTTGTTCAAGATCCCACTTATCCCTAGGAATTAGGATTCTCTTAGCATCAGCTGGTTCGGTATTTGATTTTTCAACCATATCCCAAAGTTCAAGTTATTGTGACTCAAAAGAGATTTTAACTTTATCTTTCCAGTAGTCATAGTTTGTTCCAGTGAACAAAGGAGGACAGTTAACATGACCACCAGCTTCGTTGTTTGCCATGGATAAAGAATAGGATCTTTTCCTCTCACACGGTTAAGTGCTTAACTAAGAGGTCGAGCTCTGATACTAATTGAACGTGACAAAAACATAAGAAAAAGGGGTTTGAATTGGGTTTTAGAAATCTTTTTCAAATACTTTTGTTTTTGAAAACCTTTTTCAAAACAACTTTTTAAACAAAGATAACAAGAAGAAGCAATAAAGAGAAGAGAAAAAGTAGGACACAATAATTTATACTAGTTCACAACCACCTGGTAGCTACGTTTAGTCCCTTCACTACACTGAAGGATTTCTTCACTATAATCAACTGATTACAACTCAAGAGTATACTACTACCAAACTGGCTATACTCTCAACTTCTTAGAACGACTTAGTGCAATCAAGCCTCTAAGGAATACAGCCACTACTGGGCTAAATACAAGTGTTCAAAAATACTTTGAAACAATATAAATAACTCTCAACAAGAAAGGATTTACATTGAAAAATTTAAGCACAAAGATGACTTTCTAAAAGAAAGGATAAAACTTTTGAGTGATGTTCACTTAGACTCAAAGACTTGGAAAATTTCTTGATTGCTCACTGTCTCGTAAAAATGATTCACTTCGTTTCATTTTCGTTAACCCTCTTCAGTGAATTGAATAAAGAATATATAGCTAGGGTTTCAAATAGTGTCGTTGTGACCTAGGTAGTTCTTTCACCAATGGACAAAACTCGAGATCCGCTTTTTGTGGCTTTTAGTGAGTCATGTCATTTTCAACTTTCCTTCCGTACACTGACACGGCTGTCAAATAAAATATCTTGTCTTTTGTGATCCTTTTGAAATTGAGATACTTTCAGAGTAAAACAGATTGATGATTATAAACGTTGACATTCCATTTGGCTTTTGATTCCTCGTACATTAAAAGAAGTCATCAATGAGGTTTCTTTAATGCTTCAAGTAGTCTTTAATGCTTCACTCAGTCTGGTTTTTAACTAGAGGCATCTTCTACCAGATGATGCTTGAAATTATGATACTCTACTTACCAAAGTAAGCTTGTACCAAAGCCAAGTTCTTCATAGCGTAGTTTCACTTAGGCTTTTATCTACCAGAGCCGTGTAGTAACAGACGCAGGGTTCCTACTAGAGTGTAGTCTTGCCAGAGCATGGTATCATCAGAGCATGGTCTACCAGACCATCTTACTGGAGGGTTGACTCTAGAGCTTTGTCAACAGAGCTAAGCTATCAGACGCTGACGTCATCAGCTCTTACTAGACGATCAATGCCAGACTCAACAGAATGTACCAAAGGGTGAATTGCGCACAGAGCCAAAGCTTTATGAGATAGTTCCATCTGATGAATAGCGATTTACTCGCTAGTTTCTGCACACTAACAGATACATCATAGGATAAATTGTTCTTTTCATTATTTGTTATCATCAAAATAATTAAGGGTCATTGTTTCTGATTCCACTTGATTCCAACATAAACCACTAATACCACTTATTAGGGCCACGGCTCAAATGTCACAACTAGGGTAACACCACTTTAAAATCTCTAGCTTGCTAGCCACACTCCAATTAATTAAACAAGGTTTAAAACAACAGTTTTTGAAACTCAACACCTAACACAAAAATATCACTTTTAGAATACTCAATCACATAGGTTAGTATGTAAAGAATTGAAACTTGTCAATCCCACAAATGGAAAGCTCACAACTTAATCCTTTTTGGACAAATCTTCGTTTTCAAATTCTTTTTAACACATACTAGGATCATCCATTTAAGGAATTCATACCCTAAAACCTTTAAAACTCAAAACTACAATTTTTAATTTATCAAAACCACTTCTTTTCTTTCAAACACCAAAATCTAAACTTATATTCTTAAATTCTTTTTAGAAACCTATACAACTTTAACTCTAAAATTCTTTAAACTTTTAATCAACCAAAAACCATTTCTTTTTCAAACAAATTCATGGATCTAATTTTCAAAACACATGTTTTTAAACTAATAAACATTTTGATCAAATAAATGTTTTAAAATCAACACCAAAAACCCTAATAACCTCACGGTTTCAACATATGTTCATTGTCTTAAATTATCAAATACTTAAGTGGTATTAGTGGTTTCAACATAAACCCTAATAACCTCACAGTTTCAACATATGTTCATTGTCTTAAGACTCCACCATCTTTAGAAATACAAAGATTTCTTCAAGACTTAGGTGTTCATTGTCTTAAATTATCAAAATATACTTGAATCAAAATTAAACTAGGTCAAACTTTCTCCAAAACTTTTTAAATAGCAATAACAACAAAATCATAAAGTAAACAAAGTTTTAAAAACTTGAAATATTCTTTCTTTTCTTCCTTTTAGGTCACGGCCTCAAGGGCTCCCAAGGAGGAGAAAAAATTCATTTTCTTTCTTAGATTATCATCATCAAAATCATCATCAACAACAACAACAAAAACAACAACAAATTAACAAGTGAATCAAAGTAAACTTTTCCCCAAAGTTCTCTCAATGTAACGGCCTAATGGCTCATGAGGAGAGGAAAAAATTCAACTCTTTGCTCACTCAAAATCATCATCAACTATCTATGAAAAATAGAAGCAAAAGAAGTTAAAAGTCTCACCCAATCAACTCCAAAAATGCCACGGTTTTGGTAAGAAAATGGGAGAAGAAAAACTTGATCTTCGACTCGACACTCACACAAATTCTAGCACAAGATTTTGGATCAAAATCAAGCAAAGAAATTGAGCTCAAAAAGGGAGGTAGCTCACGGTTTTCACAAGGAAAGGAAGAAGAAGAAAACTCAATTTTTCAAGCACCAACACTTACTAACACAAAAACAAAGCAAGACTTCTCTTCTCCCCCTTCTAATAAGGTGATGTCCGGCCAAGGAAGAGAGAAAAAGAAATAAAAAATGAGTCACCACAAAAGCCATACCTAGGCCATGTCATTAGGTAGGATTTTCATCTTTTAGCCAATAAACTAATGACACGTCATTACTAACCCGTGCTTCCTCCAACAACTCTTAGTCAAAGCTTGACTCTTTAGTTAAATGAGTCTCGGCGTTGCAAAATCATGGCGTCGAGTGATCGCGTTTCCGATAATTCGCTCGCTGATTAATCGCATAAATTAATTTAACGCGGAACTAAGAAATTAATCTCGTATAATTTCTTTGTCAACAAATCATAAACTCGCTCTAATAAAATCATACATCATCACGCCAAGCGACGATTCGATTTTCTTCGAAATCAGGATTCGTTAGAATTTTCTCTCGAGTAAAAATTACCTAACGTCTCAAAACACGACGAAACTCCGTTAGAATTTCTTCGAAGAGATTTGAACCATGAATTAATAATAAATATTAATTCCCAATTATCATTTCATCTCGATGAATTTCACTCACTTTATTAACAACAAAAATACGTGTCGTCGCTTCAAACAGAAAACTCGGAGAAAAGCCTGTCGGTGATTTCATATTAAAAGCAGCATACATCTACACTGTCTATTATTTTGAATTATCGCTAAAATAGAAATCATTGAAAGTAAATTGACACAATTCTTCATAATCTTAGCTAGTCATTGAGGTGATCAGTCTCTATGACTTACCTTCAAGTACTCAGGATTTTTATTGATAAAACAATTTTTCTTAAAAATTGGGGTATTACAAAGTGCAAAAAACAATAGCTAAAATGGAAATACAATGCGATTAGGGAATGGGGTTTCTTTGGCAAGAGAAAAAAGTTAGGGGCCCTGGGACCCCAAGGGTACACATAAATCTATCACTGGTAATGACTACAATGGTACGGATCATAACGTTGGTGGTAGAAGTGGGGAAGATAATCGAACTAGATCTTCATTTGATATAATCCATTTAGTTCTGGCGGTGTTAGTGGAAATTACTCATCTTCTTTCGATTCTTATAGTGCAAATTCAAAATATTAAACTGATGTAGTTCCACCGTTTGCAGGCTACATAGGTAAACTTGCCGCATATGTTGTTGCTAAAATGGAGCAATTTTGTCCACTAAAAAAATATATCATTTTTTATCTCTTACATCAAACAATATAAAAATTTATTGTCTTTCTCACCTCTTTCTTTTCCTCCACTCTCTTTCTCACCTCTTTTTTTCTTCTCACTTTCTTCAAACAAAGTATAAGTTTAAGGCGTTGGCTACCGTGCACAAGACTATTAGGTCGCGCATGGTACCTAACATTTTATGGCCCTTGGATACTACAGTTTCACCAAATGTATGATAATCCTTCTACACCTGATTTTTTTTTCCTCCTTACTCCTAAGAGGGAGCGCTCCCTTCTCCTCTCTGCCAATGCCACCCACGGCTACCGGTTCCCCCACCCCTTCTCCCTCACCATCTTTCTTCTTCTCTCTTTAGGTTTATCTGAACAAAGTTTCTTCGTTCTCCTCCATTCTCTATAATGAAAAACCTCAAACTCAGCCCAAACGCCTTTTCCGTTCCAAAATTTGACTTGCCATCATTTGACGTCTTCTTCTTAGGGCTCCACCTAGCATCCTCTCGAAGGCCTCTAACGGTTGGTCCGACATCACCATCGACGTGTGGTGGCAAAATTCATGGTTCTTTAGCTGCATAATAGGAGAGAATCGGCCGAATTTCTCTCTCTCTCTCTCTCTCTCTCTCTCGTTTTTAAAATAACACCAATTTTCTTTGTTGAAATTCTCACTCGTGGATCAATGATTAATGAAACTAATATGGGGCTTCTTCTAGTCGACACTATGCAATCAATGTAGTGTGAAATCATGCGATTTGATAAAGCATACTACGATATTGAACTGGGTTGTTCTTCTGACCCGTTTATGTGTTGTTCTTCTTATGTTAGTGCTAACTGTCTTCGAGCTCCACCCATGCTGGCCCGACCCAAATTTGTTGACAGGGTGGCAGAAGGTTGGTTCGTAGATGGTTAGAAGAGGAGAACTAGGCGGCAGGGCATCACGAGAAACATAAAGCAAGAGAGGAGGGGTTGCCTACATACTTTCTCTGAAGGCAAGAGAAAAATTCCGGTACAGAAGACATATGAAAGATACGATAAAACTATAGTATTCAATGATGGAAAATTGTTGTGTAACATGCACAACCTAACAAGGTTGTGCACGGTAGCCATCACCTAAGTTTAAAGTATAAATTTAGTAACGGAAATAGTTCCTTTTTTTATCTAATTTTCGTAGTTAATTTAATTTTTTTTCAAATAGTGCTTTCTTTCTTCCCATTTTATTTTTCAACTAAACAAAGCGTATAATGAGAGAGACTAATATGTGAATAAAATCTAAAAAGATGAATCATTTTCTTAAAACCCATGTTTTCTATTTAGTTAGCAAGATTTTTAATATAGATCTTACATATTTTTTTAATCTCTTTTCATTCAGTAAAAGAAATTGAATCGATATATCATTCTCATTTTTTTTTTCTCTACCAAACTTTTCTTTTCTTACTTTTTAATTAAGTATAGGCTAAATGAAGCGAACTCAGATGATGGGAATATGGGATTGTCTTTCTGTATAAAAGAACACAAGAAGCACATGACTGGAGACCAGAAAATTTTTTTCTATGTAAAAGAAGTCATCATCGTTTCCTTTTTAAAAAAGTAAATGACAATAATCTTTCAGTATAAAATTATTTTAATCGCACCCACTTTCTTGGAATTGTAAATCAATAATAGTGATTTTCATTTTTTATTGGAATCAGTTGCATGTAGAAAAATATACCAATTCGGTGATAGTAGTACTTATGAGATGAATAAAAAAGGAGACAACAATTTATGCAAATATGTGATAAATCCCTTTATATTAATTCAAAATATATCGATATTCAATTATTCTTGAATCATTGGATTTGAAAGTAAAATTAGGCTTAACAATGATTTTCCACTGGGTATGATGCGGTCCGTTGTCAACAATGATTTTCCACTGTTTCCAGATCTTGCGTATCAGTGCTAGGGCATAATGGCACCTATTGGGCAAAATTTTGATGTACATTACGAGCACCAATTGTTTGGTTTAGGTTGATAAGTCTTGGAGTTTAGTTTTTGAGCAGTGTGATATTTCGATAACAAAAAAACCGACACCGTAATCGGCAACGTATAAGAAACAGAGACAAAGGTGTTTTTCGACATGCGTACCAAAAAGAGAAAAAAAAAATAAAAAAAAGCAGACAATCGTATTATTATACGGTGTCTGACAACCGAGAGTTGTCTATTTATCTTTTCTCTAGTTTTTTGGGAGCATAATTTGCTCTGTTGTTTATTGTGGTTGAATTTGAAGGCAGAACAAAGAAAGACTTCAGAGTTTGGAGATCACCACCACAACATCCAAATCATTCTCCTTTGACAATGGATACTAGAATTGTTCCATTATCGTGGTAGTTGAAAGAAAAAACAAAGTCAGTTTCTTACACACATAAATTAACATTGTTGGGTTTGGAGTTTTAGCAATACAAAATTTTTATTACTACTATTGGACTATCGTATTTTGTTCTTCCATGACATTTATTTTTGGTTTAATTATATTTTTGGTCCCCTATTTTGACCAATTTTAGATTTTAATCCCTCCATTTCTAAATTCAGACATTTAGGGCCTATTTGATTAGTGTTTTTAAAAAACTGTTTTCAGTTTTAAAAATTAAAAAAAATTAAAAACCTGTTTGATAAACTATCTTTATAAAAGTAGTTTTAAAAACTGTATTAGGTTTTTTAGTTTTGGGAACTAAAAGAGGGAAACAGCTCAAAGATGTTTTGCTCCCAATTTTTTCGTTTTAGTTTGCAAAACTGAAAAGATGCGGAGAACGGGTTGTTTTCATTAATGGCAGAAATGTAATTATGTGCAACTCTGAAAACACGATCATATTTCTTCTCCCTCGCTCTGCTCTGAAGGATGGAACACCGTGAACCCTAATCACTCTGAGAACGCGAAACGCGGAACGAGAACGCGGAACACTCTTCTCTCGCTCAGGAGTGACCGCTCTTTCTTCTTGCTCGCTGCTTGAACCCTAATCGCCGAAACACAAGGGAGAAGAACCATCACACTGCTCTCATCTCCCTCGCTCGTCTCATTCTCAGTCTAAATAACCCGAATCGCCGCTTTGATTCAGGTAGTCATCTCTGCTTTGATTTGTTTCTGTTCTATTTTCCTATGCGTTTCTGTTTGATTACGTCTCTTTCGGTTTCGTTTCAGTTCGATTTCATATGCGTATCTGTTCTTGATGTTGGAATGATTTAATATGTTTGTGCCTTCTGCTTTATATGAAAATGGGGTTTTAGGTTTCAATCGGTTTCAATGGTGAAACCGATTTTGGTTTCCTGGGCATCACAAAGTTTTTTTTTATCTGATATCATCAAGTGTGTTGCTACTTGTTAGGGTTCATCCAAATCAGAACAATTAAGCAGCACGGTGCGGGATCATGAGGATGATTCTGATGTTCTTATTGAGTGTAGAGACGTTTACAAGTCTTTTGGGGAAAAGAAAATCTTAAACGGTGTCAGCTTCAAAGTGATTGATCATATGATATCTATGCTTATCCTTTACTTATCCTTTAGTGTTTTGGTTGAGTGTGGTATTTAGTATTAAACAAAATAATGATTGGGGTCTATTACATGAAATAAACATTAAACTACCTATTTGGGCTCTATCAAAAATCAAATTTTTGATTCATTCATGTAGAGCAAGGCCTATGAAATGAAAAGTAGTTATCAGAAGAAAGAGTTGGAGGAGGAGGTCTTACTGATTGGGAGCTTACCATCTTTATGCTTTTTGTTTTGACTTTGTCAATAGATCAGGCATGGTGAAGCTGTTGGAATAATTGAGCTCACTTCTAGAGTGTTACCCCTTGTCCAATGAGCATGGAGAAGTTTATATTCGAGGTAGAAAGAGAGGTGGTTTGATAAGTGATGACGAGATATCTGGCCTTCGGATTGGATTAGTAAGTTTCAGAGTTACATATGACATGCTTATTCTTAAATGCTATTACTTTCTGATTGTAATTTTATTTATTTTTTTCTGTAAACAGGTGTTCCAAAGTGCGGCACTTTTTGATTCTTTGACTGTTCGTGAAAATGTTGGTTTTCTCTTATAAGATGTGGCCTTGATCTAGGGTTTGAAATTTCACTTCCATCTTAACATTGTTGTGTGAAGGGTGATAAAAATGATGTATCTAATTGATTTTTATCCTCTACAATCCTTTTCTTTTTTGTTTTTGACCTTGTTAGTTGTTCAGGTATGAACACTCAAGCATGTCTGAGGAACACATATCAGAGCTTGTAAAAGTAGTTTATGTTTACTTCTTATAGGTGTAGTATTTGGTTCATCCATCAACACCAGGCAGTGGATACTTCATTAAAGAGTAGCAAAAGTAGTTTATGTTTCCTTTGTGCCATTGAAAAAGTAATTCCATATAGATACGGCTGGACTGCTTAATTCATATTCTGCTTTATACCATTTTAGTTTTACAACTAGTATGTTTTATATGTATAGACTAACTCCTTACCCACCATTTTTTACAGGGAGTCGAGGATCGGCTTCCCTCTGAGTTATCAGGTGGAATGAAAAAACGAGTTGCTTTAGCTCGATCTATTATTTGTGACACCACAAAGGATTCGGTAGAGCCAGAGGTGTATTAGCTTCTAAAATTTCCCCTTTCCTATTCTTAAGTCTCCAACCCTCCCTCAGATTATCAACTACTTAAGGCCATTCCAAGTGGTTCTTAATTAATGTTTGAAATGTCTACACTAGGTAGAATTGTCTTAGAAATTCTATTTGCTTTAAATGGGTTTCACTTATAAATGCAAGTACTGTAAAATTAATTGTATGTTCATTTAATGCAATTATCTTCAATTTTTAGTATATATGTTAGCAGAACCTCAGTTTTGGAGGGCTAGTTAACTGTAATTGCTAGTATGTTAGGTAGTTAGAGAGGGGATGACAAGGTATAAATATTAGGAATGAAAGAATAGAGAGGAGTCTTTGGTTTTAGAGTGGAATTTGAGAGGGAAAGTCTGGGTATCTCGAATATCTGAGTTTACCTATCTCGAATATTTGAAAGTGAAATGCTATAGTTGAGTTTTGTAGGTTGCCACTTGTCACAGTATTTCTCAGGATAAGTCTGTTTCAGAGGTTCCTCTGTCATTTAGTTTACCTAGGTTTTCTAGCATTGACTGAGTAGATGGCATGATTGGAAAATGATGCTTTTGATTGTTTATAATCAGGTTTTTTCTCTTGCTTGTGAACATTAGGATGCAACTTAAAGAGTGCTGAAGGCGTTTCATGTGTCCATTGTCAAACTCAGTTCACTTGCAGTAATATTGACTGTTTTTACATTAGATAAGTGACATAGGAGCATATTTTAATTAAACCTTGTTATTAGACATCTTTAAATGTTGCACCGAGGTTTTGTATGCTCTTATTGTTTGAAAAGATTCAGATGATAGTATTCAAACCATGGAATCCTATTTCTGCTATTGTTTCTTTTAATGTAAAAATCATTTTCCCTCAACCACATTTAGTTCTTTGCAGTTAATCTTGGCTGGGAGACTGTCTTATGTATCTATTCCACTTGATACTATTTCCCATATCTTTATGTCCACAATTTACTATTGGTTCATCAATGCCAATGATTACACTTAAGGAGAAACCAACCATAAATGTGTATCATGCAAAAAAGTAGAGATCATCTTATGTGAAGAATTCACTCTTTGCCTCTATCCTCTTCCTGGTTATTATATATTCATAAAACTAGACTCGATGGCTTTCAGTTATATTGATGAGTAAGAATATCATAATGACGTTATATTCTATTGATGAAATGAACAAGTAGAGCTAACATATAATTTATGTGATGAAAGTTCGTTCTATCTCGTTGATTCTGGCTATCCATGTACTGGAGGTTTTCTTCCCCCTTACAGGGGTGAAAGATATCATGCGCAAGAATATAGAGGCCGAGACAGACAACCTCGGAGTCGGAGTTATTTAATTACGGGCATTCTTATCTAAGAATGACTATTGAGCAATGCTTTGGGGGTCCTGAAAAATGATTTCTTATTTTGAAGATGATGCCTTTTTATAAATCTTCTAGGCAACGACTTATATTAATAGTGTGTTGTGCTATCTGATGGCGTGAATGAAGAAATGGATCCGGTAACACTTGAGGGCGTGAATGAAGATCCTCACGCAGTGGGAACAAGCTCCAATAAAAACGTATCAAGGTTATCTAATGATAGTGCAGCTGAAATGACAATGCATAGGGATCGTATTGCAAATATGATGTGGGCACAATGTAATAATTAGTTAATCCAATTTGACTTCCTTTTTTTAAAGACCAATTTGGCTTTTTATGATATTAGATTTTACTTAATTAATTGAGTTGTCATTGTAAATGTCACTTGATTAATTGACTTTTATGACCGATTTGAATTTTTTTCAACGCACTTACCAGTTTTTATGATGATATCACGCTCCTATATTTGTTACTCCTGCTTTAAGTCTCGTTAAAATAATTACAAGAAAGTGTGGAAGATGAGGTGGTAGTATTAATAAATGGAGTTTTAAGTTTCATGATGAAGTCTAGTAAAAAAAAAATCTCATGATGAATAAAAAAAAGTGTCATGATGAATAAAAAATGTGAATAAAAAAATCATTTAAAAATGTGTATCAAACAAGTTTTTTTTTTTAGTTTGCAAAACACATTTAAAAAACAAGTCTATCAAACATGTTTTTTTATTTTCTCATCTCTAAAACAGTTTTTAAAAATAGGATAATCAAACAGCTTTTTTTTTCTCTTTAAAACAATTTTTTAAAACTGATTTGAAAAATAGTTTTTAAAAACTGAAAACTAAAACCAAATCAAACACACGCCAGCTGTTTGAAAAAACTTAGACATTTAGGGTGTGATTGGTTCATGAGAGAAATTGTGAAGAGAGAAATTGTGAAGAAAGAGTATAAAAAAAGAGAAAAATGTGAAAAATTGGGTAGATTTGAGGTATTGATTGGAATAAGAGAAAGAGAATAGAAAAAGAGAAGAGAGAAGTGTTGATTATTTTTTAAAAGACATTAATATCCTTGACTAAAAATTTAAATAATTTGAGATATAAGGAGAAAATAATGGTAGAAGTTGGAAAAAGAGTGCAAATTTCGCTCAGCTGCCGTTTTCGAACGTTTTCTTCGCAAATATGCGAAGAAAATAAAAGGAAGTGGACCCCCCCTGTTTCTTTCAATCTTCGTGTTTTCTATGCTTCACCAAACATGAACAGTGTTTTCTCTCTGCACGTTTTCTCACTCGTGATTCTCTCTCGCGGCAAGTTCTACGAAAACAATCAGGGCGTTAGTACATCTGTTAAGTTGTCATCTAAAATCTAACAGAGTTAATGACGTGACTTTCATTAATCTTAAATGTCATCTGATAGGGTGATACATGTTGGTGCCATGTCATTAAAAAATTGTCATCTCATTAAGAAAAATGTGTAATTAGAGTAAATGTGTAATGGCATAAATTTTACTACCTCTTAATGAGATGACAAGTTTTAATGACATGACACCAACATGTATCACCCAGTCAGATGCCAGCTAAGATTAATGAAAGTCACGTCACTAACACTGTTAGATTTTGGATGACAACTTAACGGATATACTAAATGTCTAAATTTTTAAAAATAGGGGACTAAATATCTGAATTTAGAAATGGAGGGACTAAAATCCAAAATTAGTCAAAATAAAGGGACGAAAATGTAATTAAGCCATTATTTTTTTAGTCCAAGGGGTTTGTTGAAATAGGAGTTTTCTTTTATTTGTCTCTTGGCTTTGTTGGCACAATTTTTTGTTCAGAGACAATGAATGTGAGCAACGAAGAGATGAGAAATGGAAGACTGGGAATTACAATATTGGCCATATATTAAAGCGTCTCAATGGATGAGGGAGGGGAGGTTTACGGTGGCAAGGAGAGAGACGAGGATGCAGATTCTTTGCATTCACTCCTCTATATGTTTCTCTTTTTTTTTTTTTTTTTTTTTTTTTTTTTTTGCAAATGTCTGCCTTTGACGCTGGAAAGGCACCATGTCTTTCGGTGCTTCTGATTCGCTTAGTGAAGCATGGATACTCCAAAAATTAAAGCCGTACCTGTACCAAGTGCGTATCCATACCCATATCTATATCCCGTACCACATGTATAATATATAAAAATATCGTATTTTTGCAAAGGTACCCGTATCTGTACTCGGTACCATATCCCGTACCCGTGGAACATAGTTCGCTTGGTTAGTCACATGGCCTTTCTGTTTTCTTCTTCTTTTTCAAATAAAGCCTAAAACAGAACGAAACAAATTATGGCAATCACATGGAAACGGAACAGAAAAAGGCAATCACACAGTATATAGAACTCAAGATTAAGTGGCTATAAAACTGGGAGCAACACCACCAAAACCACATCATGCACAAGGCATTTTCATTTTACAAAAAAAAAAAAAAAAGCATTCCCGCAACAGATTTGACTTCACCCAAATTGGACGTGTCTCTATCTTTTTTACTCATGCAGTCAAGACCTCAATTGGAAGGAGAACCAACAATATTACACAGACATCAGGAAAGATTGAAGTCAACCCCCCCATACACCAAGATTACGATGATAACATAAGGATGGAAAAACCAATTAACATATCAGATCCATAAAGCAAACCATTAGACCATAAGCATGTCTATAACGCTTCTCTCTCTCGGTCAGAGCAGCGACGTCACAACAGCAGTGGAGAGGCGGCAAGAGCGAGACGACGTGTGATGGGTTTGGTCCTTTCTGCATTTCATATGAGTTTTGTGACTGTGTTTTAGGCTTTATTTTTTATTTTTTTTAAAAAGGGAAGGTCACATGGCGCCTTCTGGAGCGTCTGATAAATCCAACGGAGCAAAAGCTGTGAAATGCACTGTGCTTTTCGCCGCGTCAAAGGTAGACAATCCGTTTCCTAAATCAAGGGTTGGAATGCGAGAGAAGCAAATCCAAAAATGTAAAAGAGGTTGGCTGTGTGAGTGCGAGAAGGGGAAGATGAAGGGGGGACTATGCAGGAATTGGGGATTGGACGAAATGAAATTTTAATTTTTTTTTAATTTTAATATATGGTCATTTCTATGGCATCGACCACCTCAGGTAAAACTTAGTAAGTGTTTCGTTGGCGACAAAGGCAGAGATTATTTTAAGTAAAATCCTTTCTAGATCAATTTTGGCTCTCATCCTATACCTAGGGATTTTGAGGAGAGCTTAAATCAAATAAAATGAGTTAAATATCTTTATATAAAAATATAATATAAAAGATTATAAGGATATAAAAATAAAATAATTCCTCTCATTCCTTCAAGAAAAGACTCTCCTCCTCCCAACCAAACAAAATATCAAATTAAATCCCTCATCTTTCCCCCCTTCTCTTCCCTCACTTGTATCTACTTTTTTTTTTATCGATTTTTCATAAATTCTTGAAATATAATTAAATGTGAAAGGTAGTGATCATCCTGTTTTTTCTTCTTCGTGTACATAGAATAGATACCAGAATGGATTTTCTCATGTTGGGTTTCAACATGAGGGAGTCCAGTATTTGATATCTACCCTTAAATCTCCCTCTCTTTCTTTTTTAACATTTAAAACACTCTCTCTCTTATATCCAATAAAGATTAGGATTGAACATGACAAAAAAAATAACCTGAGAAAATCCAGTCCCAAATAGATACAAAGATTGAACACATCAAGTCAACACATGTTTTCTTTGCACATGTTGTCTTTGTGCATTCAGTTTACATCAATTTTTTAAAGATATAAACTTTTCTGATCACTTTTTCTAAAGATATAATAATAAAAAATATACTATACGAAAAATTATTAAAAAAGCAAAAGCAGTACTATATAATCATTGAAATTAATTTTTGGTCAAAGAAGCCTATCTCCAAGTAAAATTAAATTATTATGGATAATCACAGGATATGTTGAAGTCACCTCCCATTTTAATTTCAGCACCTCTCATCTCTAAGTAAAATGACTAAAATAATTTTGCCCCTAAAAAAATCCAAAAACCATCCCCTTCCCCACTCCACCATTTCCCACCCCACCACCCTTAACCCCTCTCACCCCCAACCCCCCTCCCCACCATATTTTAGAGGTATAACAACTCTTCCCCCATCTCCATGTCTCAGTTGTCATTTCGCGAAGCCTAATTTTTTTTATGCGTTCATATGCTGTTTGGAAACAAGAATTCGGAGTCACCCGAAAACAGGTTTATGTGCATGTTAATTTATGTCTCATAGATGTGAGGCTTTCCGAAAACTTGTTTTCATTTGTTCACGAATCCTTATTTCCGTATGTGTTAATATAATCCGGAAACAAGTTTCTAGGTGTTTTTTTTTTAACTTGCTTTTTATGGACTCATTTTTTAGGGTTTACAAAGACATGTTTAATTAAGTTTATACATCATTAGCTATGTTATTAATTATTAAAAAATTGAAAATGTTGTCTATTTTTTAATTATTATAATTCTTAATATAAAAATGAATTACACGTGAATTTGGAACATAAACACATCACAAAAATGCAACAATGACATAAAAATATAAAATCATAAATAGTCATTACATAAAGAGTTACTACTCTACAAAAAAGTATACATAACAAAATAAAAAACTAAAATAAACTAAAATACCATGTGCCCTTAAGTTTATTCTGCCAGACATATGTCTGTTCACTTCCACGAGGAGGATACACTAATCACATCAGCTCTTGAGCTAAGCACTTACATGTAAATGGCGTGTGTATATCAGCTCCTCCATGATCTTGAAGACTCTCGTCGCGAGCAAACAACAACAACAACAAACAATATTTGTGTCTAATCATCATAATCTAAAAAATGAAACATATAGACATTTAATACGAATATATCTCTGAGTCCTCTACAGTTGGAGCTGGTGCTGGAGCTGGAGCTAGTGCGTTGGAGCTGGAACTGGTGCTGGAATTGGGTAGATGTATGGGTGGCAGAGATCCTGTGGAACCACCCCATGTACCTAGGCTCCACATTTACCGGCTGCATCACTAGAGGACCAACGTTGATCAGGTGCTGGTCAAAAGCACACCATCTCTCATCCATTTCCTGTGTACTGATTGACTGTTCTTTGATGTCACACAGTGGCCTAGGTATGCACTGCACGTGTCCAAGTTGCCGCAACACCTTGTTCGACAAGTATGGATGCATTATACGATCAACCTGGATGAATAATCTGTACAATGATATGGGCTTCCGCTCCCTCGTCGTCTTGTGTTTTGCGTACGATCTCCAGCGGACATCGTCAACGGTTAGCCTATCCAATACATGCCCATATAACTCCACCAATCCCACACTCTTGGTCAATATCCACCGATAGGCTTGGGGTCATGCCTCGTTGTAGTCAGGCTCTAGCTCCTTGGAGCTGAACGCGAAACCTTGGAAGTGCTCATAGATTCATGCCTGTATGAAAAAACCAACTCAGATAATTGAAAAATACCAAGTCAGTAAATTGAAAAATACCTGTAACAACGCCATGTATCCAGTCAGTTGTCTCGTCTTATGTTTGTTGGCCTCCCAGAGATGGTCATACATAAACACAAGGGCCATGACACCCTATGCGTAAGTTTGGACAATGCTCACGTACCTGAACATGTCTAAGTACATCACCCGTGAGTACAAAGGACTTTTGTTGGTGAAGATGATGTTGCCGACAAGATGTAGTACCTCGTCAACCGTGTGGCAACATGGTCGCCAAAGGTGATGAGGACTGAGGCGTCCTTTGGACTGCCCTAGAATGACTCTGGCACAACATCAACATGCTCGACCTACTGTTGCTGCCGAGGGTCAGCCTCATGTGGCACCTCATCTGTAGGCTCCTCATATGGCACCTGATGAGGCTGCTGCAGCTGCTCCTGCTGCTGGCACCGGTGCTGCTCAGCTAGCTTCTTACGTGATGACATGGTCAGCCTTTGCCATTGAATGTGACACTCAAAATTTGCTAAAGTGGCTCCCTTCGTGTGTGCCATATCTACGGAAAAACAACAAATAAATAAACTCAAAAAATAAAAAATCAGTTCTGAAAACAAGTTTTCGTGTGTATAAAGGGGTATTAGATCCAATTACAAACCCTGAAACAAGTTTCCGAGAGTAAAGTTGGACCTGACCCCAAGTACACGCCTAGAAAACTTATTTCTAGAGCTCCTAACAACAAGTTTTCGGGAAATTCAAATTCTCAAAAAAAAAAATAAAGCGTGAACAGTTACGTTGCGATGGAGAAGAGACGTCGACAGAGACGACGTTGCGAGTGCGAAAGGGAAGAGCGAGAGCGATGGGGGGTGAGAGAGACTTCGTGAGGTGAGGGAGAGAAAGAGAAAGAACTTGGTGAGTATGGGGGAGGTGCTGTCACGAGAAAGGGGAGAAGAGAATGTGAAAGGGTGAAAAAGGGGGGTGGGGAAGGGAAAGGTGGTGTGTTTGGGTAATTGTTTGAAGCAGGGTTATTTATGAAATTTTAAGGTGGGGGGAGGTGCCCGAATGAAAAAGGGGAGGTGCCTCTAACATTGCCCTAATCTCATTGCATCAAACAATCCAAGTGCCACGGGCCTTCACTGAGCAAGCCTCGTAAATATCGCCATCATTAGGGTCACTTTTTCTTTTTCATTTGCCCTTTTCTGAATTGCTGTGTTGTGTTGTCTTTCTCCTGTGTTGTTGGCCTTCGCCTTCGACACTCTCTTTGCTCTCACACACAGTTCCACACACACAAATTCTCCTTTTTCCATCTACTTACGGAACTCTCACTCTTCGAAATTCGAATCATACTCAAAACCTTTGCTAGGGTTAGGGTTTCGAACTCTCCACCAATTTTCCCTGTAATGCATCGGAATCCCCGGGTTCTACCATGGAGCCAGCAATGTACGGACACGCCCAGCCCTTGAACATGACCGGACAGATCGCCGCCGGCGAAAGTGACGACGGCTCAGGCGCCGAGGCCAACATCGATGGCCACCACCACAGTCAGTACGAAACGCACGCTCTCGAAGGTGGCGGCATGGTCGTCGTCGACGATGTCACCTCGGATGCCGTTTACGGCCACGGCGGTGGAAGCTCCGAACTAGCTCTTCAACCCTGCGACGATTCTAGCCAGCTTACGCTGTCGTTTCGTGGCCAAGTTTATGTCTTTGATTCTGTTACGCCTGATAAGGCACGGTTTTCCTTAACCTCCTCCCGAATTTTATAATTATTAATTATTAATTAATCCTTTTAATGATTTTATTTTGCTTGCTTGCTTCTTAATTTTACCTTTTTTATTGATTTTTCGCTGATTGTGGATTGTGAAATGGGCCTAAGCAGAGTGTGAACGAAAAGTATGATTATAGTTTCTTGAAGTTTTTGTTCATTCACATAAGTGGACGAACAGAGCGAGCCTGAATTTTTTGTTTTTTTGTTTTTTTTTGTTTTTTTATGTAATCTTTGGAAATTTAAGAGGCAGGTACAGGTACTTTAAGTTATTTGACTTTGAGAATAAAATTCTGCATTTGGTTCCACGTGACAGGTTCAATCGGTGTTGTTACTGTTGGGTGGATGTGAACTACCTCAAGCGGGTACGACATGTGTGGATGCAGTGCCTCAACAAAGTCAGAGGGTATTTTCTAATAGTAGAAGAATAATGCTACTTACACACACTTGCATTCACATCACTTCACCGTTTACTTGGTAGCTTAGATAAGCATCATCTGACATTAACATGATGGTCATCGGTAATTTGTATATACATTAGACTCAGGTAGTAATTACTTTAATATTAGATGATAATTAATCTTAAAGCTACGCAGTGAGCAGATTGTACTAGCTACTTTGACAACCTATCCAACCTATGGCTTGCTAGCTTAGGTTAACAAAAATTTGTATGTATGCTGACGTGTGGTGGTACTGGTAACTGTATTGATATCAGTTGATAGTTATCATAAAACGACCTAGTAATTGGTAAAGTGATGTGCATGTGATGTGAGTGTTAGTGTGTGTGAGTGACATTATTCAGAGTAGAACTTCATTAATGTTCAAGTGCACTGTGCTGATTGACAATTTCTAATTCTTTGGGCCCTGTTGCAGGATTCAATGGAATATCCTACAAGATGTAGTCAACCACAACGAATAGCCTCATTAAATAGGTTCCGGCAGAAGAGGAAAGAAAGATGCTTTGATAAGAAAGTTAGATATAGTGTACGCCAAGAAGTTGCACTCAGGTCTGAATCTGATAAATAACCTACTTGGGTGTGTAATATGAACTTATGAGTATTAGAATGACTTCTTCGAATGTAAAACAAAGTTGTTTGCTGTCTAAGCTTAAAAATTTTGCTGCTTATATGACAGATTCATCATGTGAGTGATGGTTGGGAATGAGTTTGCAACTTTGCTTCTATAAACCGATTTATTGATAAGTTGTAGATATGATATAATTTTGCAGTATTATATAACAAAAGAATAATACAGCGAAGCAGCGTGCTAGACATTAGATCTGTTAGCAGGATGGACTCTGGGCTTAGTTTTACTTATAGTTATGTTGGCTTCGAGCTTCATTTCATATAGAATTTTGTTGGGCTTCAGGCTTCCTCTTACATACATTTGTGTTCAGCTTTGGACTTCATTTTTACATGGAATCATGTTGGCAGTTGGGCCTGACTTGGTAAAATTAAGGCCCAAGCCCGGCCATATGAGCAGGTCCATCAATGAAATATGTGCTTTAAATTTCCTTCTCATTTGAAGTGGCATAAAATGGTAGACTTTATTGTGAATGTGTCTGGAAGAGTTTAATTTTGGTCCTGTTACCATATTGACTATACGAGGGGAGTTGTTGAGGGACAATTTTAACTTTGTTGATGTGGAGCAATCTCAAAGCTACACTATAGAGAGGCCTGTCCTTTTGAATTGTGGAAGAATTGGATCTGAACTTAATGTTTAATAATGTTATGCTGTGTTTACGTATTAATTAAATTGATCTCTCAAACTTGATCTAAAAAAATATCGAAGTTCCTTTGTTAAATGTGATGACATGGATTCTTTTGTGCAATTTTCACTTTTTGTCAATCGTTTTGTGTTATTTTGAGTGTGTACGGTATTCTTGCAATTCTCTCCTTTTGGCATCCTAAATTTTTTATTCAGTGATAAAATCAACTCAATCATACTCCTTCTGAATGAGAACATTTTCTATTTCATTTCCTATGAATGATTTTCATTTTCAAATTTTAGAAATCACATTACTTGATGGGGGATTACTTTGATACTGATCCCCCCGCCCCCAGAAAAGGTGCTGGTACCTTGGGTCACTTGTCAAACATTTATTCTTGTTGATTATATGTAATGAAGGGGTATTGCTAACAAGTGTTCATAGGGCATGGAGTCCGCGGACGAAGAAATCAAGAATAGAAAGTATTTATTGAAAAATGCAACATTTAATGAATAGGCAACTTAAAAAGTTGCACTTTCTAATGAATATTTTCTACTTTTGATCTGTTACCAATGCCTTTTCAGGCACTTATTATGTGCCTTAATGAATTTTTAAACATCCCTCGTCAAACCACTAACCAAAAACTGTTTGGCAATTCACTTTGCTATGGGTACAAATACTGTAGCAACTTACTTGGTTCATACAGTTTTTATTATAATTACAAAGTTGCCACTGTGTTTTCAACTTTTGGTTTCCGAAAATGATTGAAATGACTTTTTTTTTTGTCCGATTTGGTTCCTTTTTAAGATAAGTTTCCTAAGCGTTTTCTCTAAAAGCAACTGAACATGTTTTGAAACCTGTTTTTCTGTTTTTATTGAAATGAAGTGTGAAAGGTGCCAATGAATAACACTCTAGAATATTATAGTCAGTACAAAGATCTTAGATATGTCTTACAAAGATATTAAATATGTCTTACAAATATTCTGTTTTTCCTTATGCCCCTATTGTTTTGAAACATATATTGACCACTGACCATAGTGCAGTTAACAAGAAACTAACAGTAGTGCTTTCTTATTATTCCTTCCTCCTCTACTAAGAACAAAAAATAAATTTACCAAGAAATTTTGAATATAATGCACTGTAAAAGCATCCCCTATCAGTATGTTGGATGCATATGTCAATGATTTATATCTGAGAGTGAAAGGCGGAATAATAAGTCCTTGTGAAATGCTTGGTATATGCAATAAGTAATTGGTATGTATAGTTGTATGTATTGTATCAATAAATGACTTGAAGTCAACAGATATTAGCTACCTTTCTCATCAACAATTGATATTGCATTTTTTAACGTACCAAAATATGAAGTTTTGTCATCTCATTAACTATTCCATGTTATCTATGTTCCACTTCATCTTGTTGCTCTTATTGTAGCTGTTAAATTGTACTTGTCATTGCCAATTTCATATATTTTTTTTTTTATGTTTAAATGTAGGATGCACCGTAGTAAGGGTCAATTTACTTCATCTAAGAACCAAGATGGATCCAATAGTTGGGGTACAGACCAGGAGTCTGGGCAGGAAGACAGTCAGTCGGAAACCTCGTGAGTTTTTTGTTACCCTATATATTCTTATGGCCAAAAGATATTTTTCATTCTGAGATTTGTAGCCATTTATTTTACTTGAAAAATGCAATTTGAAATAATGATGCATCCTTTTCCCTTCACGGGGCGGTCTCTAACTAGAATTATACCATCACTTTTTTATTGCATGTTTATATAGATGCACACATTGTGGCATAAGTTCAAAGTCGACCCCAATGATGCGGCGAGGGCCATCCGGTCCAAGGTCACTTTGCAATGCTTGTGGGCTCTTTTGGGCAAATAGGGTAGGTATTTTCTCCAAATGGCTTTTATTTTTTGAAAAAAGTGTTTGGGTTTGTGTGTTTTTTTTTCCCCTTTAATAATGTGTCCACTCATGACTAACATATACACTCTCATGCATTCCCTTCCCTATTCCTTCATTGCATTGGAATTCGCAAGTACATAGTTACATGAATTTTTAGGTGAGAGTTGATTTGTCAATCAGTATAGTGAAAACTCATTTTTTTGTTATTTAATGTTTTTTAGTTTTCTCTGGTTTGAAAATATTTGAAATTTGTGTCTGTTTAGCTATTATGGATGTTTTGAAATGTCCTGTGGCTACATGATATAATAACGATACTGAATTTGCATGCAAATGCAATGCATATGACCATGAAGGTGTGCCTTTTCGTTCTTGATTCTATTTCCACTTCCAGCTGCATCGTGCTGTGGGGAGACACAACAAAGTGAGAAAATCTATTGGTGTATACGTAATTTGTAGTCTTTTCTGGCACTATTTGGGAATATCAAAATCTTGGGAAGTCTTGTTGATATTGCTTTTAAACTTCTTGTAAATTATTTTCTTCTAAGAGTCGTCAGAGGGTAATTTAATTTTCTTTCCCTCATCTCGAGGCGAATTATCTTTTGTCTGGAGAGGGAAGGGGGGGGGGTGCAAGTATATTCTCTGTTGCATTAAGCCAAATTTGCTCAACTGTGAATCTGCAATTTCTTTTATGCTGACTGCTGAATTGTCAGTAGTCCCACTTTTTGACAATGGTATATTCTACAGGGTGCTTTGAGAGACCTTTCTAAGAGAAATCAGGAACACACTCTTGCACCAGCTCAGAAGGTATCCTTTCATTCATCATCTATTTATCAGTATCAGTATAATAATATGTGCATACTTTTACCTAATTTTTTGTTTTGCATGTGATGAATAGGTTGATGAAGGTAATGGCGCAGACTGTCGGACAGTTAATACCCCTGTCCATAACAATCTTGCTGCTTTCTCTGAGAATGATAACCCAGCTTTGGTAGCTGATCGCTGAGTTTTCCAAGTCACAGAAACTGCTAGAGTCGTTGGTTCTTGCATAATTAGCTTTATATTAATTCCATTCAGATTGACCAATAGATTGTACAGTTATAGCAATGCTCTCATCAATTCAAGAGGTCTGTTTCTATATGCTTGGATCAGTTGCATTAACTACTGATCTCTATTTACAACCTAGAATTTGAATTATAAGTTATAACTTGGAAATCTCGAGCAGGATCTTTAGTCGGACTGAATACTTTGAAAATAAGTTTACATGTAGATATCTTTGCTGGAGAAAATTAGACACTGTTCTTGACTTACAGTTCTTTTGTTCCTCACTAAAAAATACACTCCGTCTCAAACTGTTTCAACAGATGTAATATAAAACTGTCTTTTTGACTTGTTCAGTAAAAATAACTGTCCTTTAGTGTCTAAAGTAGTAAGAACAATGGTTTAGGCACCGGATCTAAGCTTTATTTGCAAGTTCCTGTGGAGTAGCCACAGTTGGACATCTGGCAACAGAGTCTTGCAAGCCTAAAGTAAGCAAACTAGATTTAGAAGGTGAAGTCCTTAAACCTTAATCGTACAAATAATAATGGCTATATGATTCTAAGTTTGAATCTTTCGCGTGAGATTGTCATGATTGTTAATGGAGATGCTGCAAATATTAAATGCCTTAATAGTATATAGTAAAGAAATTAAATTTTGCAGGGATTTTACGCAGTTTTGTGCAATATCCTATTACTAATATAGAGGAAGGAAAGCAATTAAATTATGCTTGTGTTGGCTCCTAGCGCAGCAGTCTGCACTCTGCAGTAGTGCAGTCATGTACCAAATCCTGATATTACTTGGCAGTCAGGCTCCTGTGACACTGGATCTGGATGTGAGGTTTTAGCGAAAGGAGCGGAATCAGTTGAGAGTGAGTGTAGAAGTTCCTGTTCGGAGGGCTTTATCTGTGGTAGGAGGAGGTTGTATTGGTCGCAAAGGGAGCAAAGGGAGGGAAAATAGTTGGATTGAAGCGGTGTGATCTGGGTTTTTGTTTGGGTTTGGAGTTGTAGGATGCAGAGACAGGATTTTCTTGTTTTTGTTCTTGTTTTGTGCTTTTGTTTGTGTTTATTGGGATTTTCTTCTTCTTCTTCTTCTTTGCTGCTGTACTAGGTGTTTGGGGGTTGGGGTAAATGGGAATGTCTTGTGGAGGAAAGGAAAAATGAAGAGAGTCCCATTGCATGGTTTCGGTAATTCTTCATCGGCAACGACAGATAATCAAAAGGTTGTTGTCTACTTTTGCTGAGCGATGACATAGAGATACCAATAGTTTCCACTTGCCGTGCGGGGAGATGACAATTGCAATGGATGATGTCTCATGCTTATTACATCTACCAGTCATCGGTGCCTTTATCTCACATCCCATCATTTTCGAAGATATTGTGTGCACCTATTTGGTTGATCTTCTAGGGGTGACACTTGCAGAGGCAATTATAGGGACCAACCCATTTACTGTATTGATGCATGACAAGAGGAAATTGTTGTAACAATGGCACAACTCTCTTGCGTTCAGTCACAGGGATTGATGTGTGAGAAGAAGGGCCAGTTGATGTGCTATCATGGACGGATTATAGTGAATCAATAGACTCAAAATACGAGGGATTACATTTAGTTGATATTTTGAACTTCAACGCGTGACCCCTTTTTTGCTCCATTTGTTTTGACCTTTTCACGAGGTGGACATAATGAAGTTGTATCTAGAAATATTGATTCACGCACTTTACTGTTCAGATTAATTTTCCCAAATACATCAAGTTCTTGAAAATGCTTCAACAATGCATCTATTTCATGTTGCAGTGATAACTCTGACCACAAATCGTTAATTCCTTGGTCAGCAAAGGTTAACCTCTTCCAATAAGGATGAAATGGATGCTACGGGACAAAGTTACCCATTGAACTGTACCTAGAAAGTTTTCATGCACAAGGTAGTCCATGTGTATCTCTGAGTAGGGGTGTTCGTGGTGTAGTTTAGTTTGGTTTTGAAGCAAAAAGCTATCCAATCCAAAGATGAAAACAACATGTGATTCGGTTTGGTTTGGTTTGGATCGAATCAGATGATTCAGTTTTTATTTTTTCCGATCATTACATATTTAATTATTTATATTACTTTCAAATAACATATTAAAATAGTTATTTTTTAAAAGAACTAGTGTATTTACCCGTGCTCGCACGAGTTATCTGTATGGGTTGTAAAAGTATCCAACGTGCAATAATAAATCTGAAGTATTTTAGCAAATTTAAATTTTTCAAAAAATATTGTAGATAATTCATTATGAAGTAGAGAATATATGTATTTATATATATACTTCAATTTTAAAATATAACAAATAAAACAAACAATATTGGTTCTATTTTTTTTTTTATATTTAGAGATAGTTTCTCAACTTGTGTTTAAAAAAAAGCACATAATTGAATGATTTATCTAAATTACAGTAAGATAAAAATAAAAAAGAAATAATCAATTATCTATGTTGGACAACAAATTAATCCTAGAATAAATTCTGGTTTTTCTCACATATAATATCAAAACTTTAAGAAGAAAAAATAAAAATGCATATTGATTTAGCATTTATTATAATTAAATGTAAACAATCATGTGAATGATGGAATGCTTGAAATATTTATATTCCAATGGAATACTGGAAATTTTTAAATTTTAATAATAAGTAAGAGATAAAATATACAAATTATGAAAAAAAAAATTAAATTTAAAATTATCAGTTATGATTTTTAAATTAAGTTTTATGATGTGAATAGTAAAATTAATTATTCATGAAAAGTTATAAAATTAAAAGCAACCAAATTTGTATGGTAAAATAATGATGAATAATGTTTGTCAAAAAAATTGATGAATAATACTAATAATTGATATAAATAATAAATAAAAATAGATGAGTTATTTAAAGGAATATATTCATAATTTAGATTGCGAAAATAAAAAATTAATGATTCTTATGTTGTCACATGAATTAGATAATATTTTGATAGAATGAAAATGTTCCTGATATGAGAATTAATTGATTGATATACTTTAATTTATTAAATTTTAAATTTGAATTTGATTTAATTCAAATTTAATTGAATGGTAAAAGTGCAAATATGAGTATTGATTGATTGATATGCTTTAATTAATGAAATATCATGAATTAAAAAATAAAAAATAAAAAATAAAAAAATGATTTTGCATTTTGGTGAAAAAAATGAATGTGGAGTTGCCACGTGGCATGAGTCTACATGGCAAAACTTCATTTTATATAATATAGTAGATTAATTTTTTTGGTAAATATTTAAAGAGTTAATTAATTGGTCGCATACGAGGAAAGAAATAATAAATGCTCACTAATACTATGGAGGACAAAAAATTTGTTCATATTTAACATCTCGACCCTACTCAGACATCCCTCAATTACCAAATAGCTAAGTATACAATGGCCTGAAGCTTATCTGAGACATGAGTATATAAAATTTTACCAGACTTCAAGTTCGGCCATTTAAATGACAAAATCAAGACCAAGCCTAGCACTACGATGATACCTATTGAGAGATACAAGACATGTAGCCGTAACAGGGGGTCTTACATAATACAACATTTTGGTTTGGTTTGGTTCGGTTCGGTTCTAGGTAAACCAACCGCAAACTGAACCGCGCGGTTGATAGAAAAAATGGCCCAAGCAAATTTAAAAAACTCGGTTTTTTTGCAGTTTTTAGTTTTTTTTGATCGGTTTGCGATTACTTTTTGGATTGGTTTGGATCTGAACACCCATAGCACAAATTGAACTACCAACACCAATAATCCTAACTCGTTCATACTCATTAGCAATTTTTTTTTTTGGATAGACAAATATTAGTATGTTAGTTGTTAGATTAGTTTTTTCTCCTTCGGCAGGATTTGAACCCTGCACTTTTAACTCATTCACTCCTTCATACCCTTAGCTCAAACCAGTTGAGCTACCCATTCCCCCTATACGCATTACCAATATGACTCAGTTTCGTGGTGCGGTTTGGTTCGGTTTTGAAGTAAAAAGTCATCCGATCCAAAGATTAAAACAACATGCGGTTCGGTTTGGTTTGGATGACTTCCTTAAAAAAATCCGAACTAATCTGATCCGATTAAATGCAGTTTGGATTGGATCGGATGATTCGATTTTTAATTTTTGACGAGCGTTATATATTAATTATTTATATGACTTCAAATAACATATTTGAGTTAATTTTTTAAAGAATAATTTTTTTTTTGGTAAATATTTAAATAGTAGATTTACTTTGGTTTAGTTAGGTTTCAGTTTGGTAAATATTTAAATAGTGGATTTGAAGAGTGGATTTACTTCAAATTCTCTTTGAATTTACTTTTTTAATAATATGCGGTTCGATTTGGATTGGTTCGGTTCTAGGTAAGCCAACTGCAAACCGAACCGAACCGCGCGGTTGACGAAAAAAGTGGCCCAAACAAATCCAAAAAATATCGGTTTTTTTTGCGGTTTTCGGTTTTTTTTTGGATCGGTTTGTGGTTTTTCTTTGAATCGGCTTTGATTTGAACACCCTAGCGCACTCCTTCATACAAATACCTGCAATTTGAGGTAGAATTAGTCATTGAACTTGTGTTCCACTATGATTATGCTTTTCCAGAATGATGTCTTTATTTCAGTGTGTTACAATTTAAGCGTGTTGTAAAGCCATCAAAGTGGGTTGCAACCAGTGAGCCAACCCGATTGGACGTGCTACAAAATTTCCGGCTCACCATGACCTTGGATCATCACAACCCAGCTCACTAAACCCACGGGTAGAGCCGGGTTGACCCACCCCTTTGACTTATTTTTTTATAAAAAAAAACTAACAAAAATTAGGTGGAAAATGGAACCTAGCGGCTGACCCTCCATCAAATAGAAACCCTATTATCGTTTATCAGGTTCATCTCGTAGCTTTACCTCTCTCTGTATCAACTCACTCCTCCGCACCTGTAACCCTCCACCGGCAAGCATCGCGAGTCACTGTTTTGGCACGCCTCACAATTAGCCATGCCTTCTCCATTGCAGATCTGTGAACGGCTCATAACACCCCTCCCCATCTCTTTTTACTGGTTCTGGGTGTGTCACATATAGGACTATCTACCACCCCCATGTGGTATTATTTTGCCTTCCACAAGGATTCGAACCCATGACATGGGGCTTAAGTACATTGAAGCATCCTTGTGTCTCTCCGTTTGGCGTCTTACTCTCTCTGTTATGCTTCACCTTGCCCGTTCCCAGTCTCCTCGAGAGTAGCGGCAAAGTTCCCAGTCACCTAAATGACTCACCCCTTTCTTGCCAAACCCGTTTTCCCTATGCTTTGAGGTTGGAAAGATCAGATGATTGCAGTCTTTTCCCGTCGTCTCTGTATTATCATGGAAGATGAAAATGTTCACTTATCTCCAAATCATCTCTTGTCGTAGCAAGCTCATTATCATCTATGTTATAAGGGGGTGGCTATGCTTCTCACCGCCGCACCCGATTACCGTTACCTTTTGTTTCATGGGGTGGTCAATGTTTGAATTCGTGGTTAGTTTCTATAATATAAATGGTTTGATTGTTTGGAACATCTTACAGGTATAAATCAAAATATAAATATAAGTGTGCCTATTAGTTGTTTTATTCCCAAAGTGCATCACCCCCGATCTATCGATGCTATGACAAATTTTTCTTTATGAGGTATCAACTATCTATTCTTCATATAGTCACCAAAAATAGGAAAACATGAACGAACATCTTTTAATATTCTTGTAGAGAAGTGTATTTATACGCTTATATAGACTAAGCGGAACCTAATGGGCCTGACTAATGGGCCTTATAGAAAAACACTATTAATTACAAACTATATGCTATATTTACAACACTCCCCCTCAAGCTGGTGAATGGATATCTATCATTCCCAGCTTGCAAGTAAGTTGGCTGAATCGTTTTGTTGGCAAGCCCTTTGTTAAAACATCCGCTAGCTGATTCCCAGAGGGAATGTAGGCTGTTGTTATCACAACAATATCTAACTTCTCTTTGATAAAATCTCGGTCTATCTCAATATGTTTTGTCCTGTCATGTTGAACAGGATTATAAGCAATGCTGATAGCTTATTTGTTGCCACAAAACAACTTTATAGGACCCTCATACTTTATCTTCAAATCATTAAGAACAATCTTCATCCATAGTAGCTCACAAATTCCTTGTGCCATAGCTCTGAACTCTGCCTCAGCACTTGATCGAGCCACTACATTTTGCTTCTTACTTCTCCAAGTAACAAGGTTCCCACATAGGAATGTGCAATAACCTGAAGTGGACCTTCTATCACTCACTGAACCTGTATAGTCTGCATCCATATAAGCCTCCAAAGTCAATCTTCCACTTCTTTTGAATAAGAGGCTTCTCCCTGGAGTGGCCTTGAGATATTGCAGAATACGATCCACAGCCTGTAAGTGTCTCACCCTCGAATCATGCATTAATTGACTAACCACACTGACTACATATGCTAAGTATGGTCTAGTGTGCGCCAAGTAAATCAACTTCCCCACTAGTCTCTGATATTGCACCTTGTCAACTTTAGCCGTCTCCTCTTCAATAGTTATTTTGTGATTTTGCTCGATGGGAACACTTGCAGGTTTACATCCAAGTTTGCCTGTTTCTTATAAAAGATTAAGCACATACTTGCTTTGAGAAATGAAAGTGTCTTGCTTAGAGTAGGCCACTTCAATTCCCAAGAAGTATTTGAGTTTTCCAAGGTCATTCATCTCAAATTCAGCAGATAGTTTATTTTTGATAAGTTGTCTCTCAATTGGATCATCTCCCGTAACAATAGTATCATCAACATAAACAAGAAGTACTGTCAGCTTTTCTCCCTGTGAATGTTTGAAGAAGAGTGTGTGATCGCCTTGGCTTTGCTTGTAGCCTAGGCACACCATAGCCTTCGTGAATCTTCCAAACCAGGCTCGAGGAGATTGTTTTAGTCCATACAAAGCTTTTCTCAGTCTGCACACCTTGTTTGCTCCACTAATGGGTCCAAATCCAGGGAAAATCTCCATATACACTTCCTCTTCTAAGTTTCCATGCAAGAATGCATTTTTGACATCAAATTGTTGTAGTTCCCACCCAGAGTGGGCGGTAAGAGAGAGTAAATTTCGGACAGTGTTCATCTTTGCCATAGGAGCAAAAGTCTCCTCATAATCGATGCCATAAGTCTGAGTATATCCCTTTGCCACTAGTCTTGCCTTGTATCGATCAAGAGTGCCATCTGATTTGTATTTGACTGTATAGATCCACCTGCAACCAACTGGCTTCTTGCCCCATGGCCGCTTAACAATCTCCCAAGTTCCATTCCTTTCAAGTGCTTTCATTTCCTCATCCATAGCTTTGACCCAATTGACATCTTTTAGTGCCTCCTACACAGATGCTGGGATTCTCATAGAGTCAACAGCTGTAATAAAACTTTGATGCTGCAGGAAAAGATGTTTAGAGGAAACAAATTGAGAAATGAGGTACTTGGCACATGACCTTTTCCCTTTTCTCAAGGCAATAGGTAAGTCATCTGGATCAGGGTCAAGAGTATCAGAAATCTGAGAATCAAAAGTAGAGGGATTGTTTTTAATACTTACCACCGGTTCAGACAGTTGAAGTTGTTGCTGGACCAGGTCGGGTTTTCCTCTCCTCTGATAAGTCAATGTTGGTTCATTAGCCTTATTCTTCACTGGTGTTGAAGGTGTTGATTCCTGCAAAACAGGAGACAAAGGAGGAACAGGGAAAGAACCAAGTGACTCAGAATACAAAGGAGGAATGGGGAAAGAACCAGAACCAGGTGACTTAGAATCGGGAGGCTCAGAATCAGGTGACTCAGGGATAGAACGAGAAATAGGTGACTCTGGAACAAGTGATATAGGAAGGCAGAGACCAAGAAAAAGAAGCTCATACTCAGATTCCAAATTACTATTCTCCCCCTAAAGCTGAGGACGAGTGAAAAAAGACACATGTTCATGGAATATGACATCCATAGAGACAAAGTACTTACGATTGGAAGGATGATAACATTTGTACCCCCTTTTGTTAGGAGTATAACCCACAAAAACACATCTGACTGCACGAGAGTCCAACTTAGTTTGGTGTTGCTTATGAATATGGACAAAAGCAACACACCCCAAATACTCGAGACTCAAGACTCTGCAAGATAGGAACAGAAGGAAAATGTGAGGTCATAAACTGAACAGAACTAATATTACCTAAAACACGAGATGGAACCCGGTTAATCAGATAAGCAGTAGTCAATACTGCTTCACCCCCGTATGAGGTTGGGACAGACATTTAGAAGAGAAGAGCTCGAGCAACTTCAAGTAAGTGACGATTTTTCCTTTCTGCAACCCCATTTTGTTGTGGGGTGTCAACACATGTAAATTCATGGATGATGCCCTGTTTACTAATAAATCTTGAAAGGCTTTGATTGTCATATTCTTTTAATGCCTTTCCCAAATTGTGTTTGTACCATATTGTAAAATTGGATGAACAATTGAGGTACTTGTGATTTATCCTTCATCAAGAAAAGCCAAGTTACTCGAGTACATTCATCAATAAAGGAAACAAACCATCTTGCAGCAGAAATATTAGAAATAGGGGTAGGTCCACAAACATCAGAATGAATAAGATCAAATGGTTCAACACTTTTAGTAAGGCTAGAAGGAAAAGTAGCACGATGGTGCTTAGAAAACTGACAGATATCACACTTAAAAGACTCAACCTATTGTTTTAAAAACAATCTTTTGAGTCTCAAAGATGGAAACATAGACCTCATTAAAGAAAATAGAGGATGACTATGACGCTTGTGCTGAAGCCAGATTTGTGAGGCAGGAGAGTGAGACTCTGATTGAGACCGGAGTGCGGAAGGCAACACCTTCTGACCAGCTCGTTCATCAAATAGATAGTACAACCCTCCCTGTTCCTTAGCAACTCCAATCGTCTTCCCCGTTGCAAGATCCTGAAAAGAACAATGAGAATGAAAAAAAATTACTGCACAGTTATGATCCTGGGTAAGCTTGCGAATAGAGATAAGGTTATTCGAAAGACTGGGAACATGAAGCACATTTCAATTTAAAAGATTGAAGGTTAATGTACCCACAACCATCAACACGAGTATGAGAACCATCTGCAACAATTATAAAAGGAATGCTAGAAGTGGAAGTATAAGTCGAAAACAGTTGAGAATAAGAAGTCATGTGATGAGTGGCACCAGAGTCAAGAATCCATGCACTCTGAGTGATAGTATCGGCAACATTAAGAGAATTCAAGGCAGAAAAAGCCATAGATATATTGTCTGAGATATTGATCGATGTCTTTCGATTGTGTCTAGCTCAAGAGATCAAAAATAGCCTACAAACAGCAAAAATGGGCCCGAACACAACTGAACAATGGGACCCACGAGCTAGGAATGTCCAAAAAATAAACCAAGAGAGAACACAGCAATATGAGCGAATATGAATGACCAGAAACTCGACCCACCAAACCTGTAACACAAGTAGTGGCAGAGAACCAGAAACAATGAGCAATAAACGCAACAGTTTCAAATAACCCATAAATAAAGGTGCTCAGATCGGAGAGTAGACCCCCAAAACAAAAAGAGGAGGTGCCGATCTACAAGGCTGGAAAGTACGGTGACGAACGGAGTTACGTGAGGTGGTGCGTGGCCTTCACGCGACGGAGGACCTCCCGGAGTTGTGTGGCGCGTGGCGGTGTGTGATTTAGCCGTCAGGGACTCGCTTTCAGGGTGGCCGGTTTTTTGGTTCCGGTCCTGATGGTGTGGTCGTTGGAGTGATTAGAGCGTCGTACGGTGGTGCTTTGGCGTTTTTGTCGCGCGAACAGTGAAAGAGAGGAAATAGGTGACAGAAAAAAATTTCCCGTTGATTCACGAACAGCAGGCCAAAAAATAAGTGTTTTTCTAGTTTAACAGAATAAGGAAAAAGGCACAACAAAGGTGCAAGGTATGGCAGGAAAGGTAGGAAAAAACAAGCTGCAATGAAGGCGGCAAAGGGTTTGTGCGGAAGCGAGACCCTCAAGACCGAAAGCTCGTGATACCATATAGAGAAGTGTATTTAGAATATTATTTCAAAATGTATTTCATTTACAACCACTAATACACTTATATTGACTAAACAGAACCTAATGGGCCTGACTAATGGGCCTTATAGAAAAATACTATTAATTACAAGCTATATGCTATATTTACAACAATTTTCAAATGCTCCCTATACTCATCTTCATTAGGAGAATTCATAATACTACCCGATGCATCAATCACTGGGTCGCATTCCTATTTCCAACGCACTAGCAACTTCCACGCATCACATTCTTAGCGATATGAAATTGACATAAAAAATAACTTGAACATAAAAAACAGTTTGCACTGCATTCACCAAAGCAATGTCTCTCTTGGCCAAAATGACTTGAGGTATCACATCATCTTTTAGAATCAATCCTCTAAATTTTTGTAATACCCAAATGAAGTTATCAACTTAGTCTCCGAATAAGTAAATGCCACAAAGAACGTCAACTCTGTTGAAGTAACACTAATAATCTCAAGTAATGACAATTGATATTTGTTGGTTTTATATGTACGATCATTGATCAACACAAATGTGGAATGCATCCAAAAGTTTTATGGTATCTGGATATGCCCATAATATCTCTCTCACAAGATTAGACACCTGCCAATATACATATTGGTCACATTCCATTAATTTCATTAGATGTTGCATTTATGTTTAGGGCCTTTTTGAAAGGCAAACACAACATGGTGATGATGCCAGCAAAGAGGCAAACAAAGTGCCACAATGCTCTCAAATTTTTCCCGGGTATTAGATTTAATGGTGGTACATGTGGTTACAGGGACGGAGGCAGGTGTTGCCCTCCGGGGGCTCTTGGTCCCCCCTGACTTTTCTAAAGACTCATTTTCCCACATATTTTAAAGACAATTTTTGCTTAGTGTCCGCTTAACAAGTCACAAACGCACAAAACTTTTCTTCATTAATATTATTAATTATTAAAGAAACCAATAACTTTTATAAAACAAACAAAACTGTGTCTTTTTTTTTTCAAGCAGTGGAGTCAACTTGAGTTACTTTTTCTCAAATAGCGGAACCAACAGAGAGAGTTCAAGTTTTTTTATCAGAAAGAGAGTTCATGTTAATACTAATACTATAGTTTGCCCCCCGATAAATCCTTTTCTGGCTCTGCCTCTATGTGGTTAGTTGAGGGGGAGGATGTGATTTTGCAGTGGTGTGGTGAGAGAATTGTGCTAGCGTGCTAAGAGGGGTGGGTAGTGTGTTTAGTAACATTACAAGTATTTCTGGAACAAAATTTTTCAAAAAAAAAATCATTATTAGAGGATTAATAATGATTTGACTTGTTCTGCCGAATCGGTCGCTCAAGATCTTTGGTCTATATCAGGACCTAATGAAAAAAATGGGATCACTTCTTATAGACTCGTTGAGAATGATTCTGATCTAGTTCATGGCCTATTAGATTAATTAATAGGGTTTTGTCTCCCTAGGGTTTCTTCAACGTGAAGGTTCTTGGTTTGCATGCTTCTTCAATGGTGGAATCCTCCATATGCATGTGGCCTTGCATTGGCCCTGTCAGCTCTACGAACTCTCCTCACCATGCAGACCCTCTTTTCACGGTTTCCCCATCACCAGTCACAAAAACTTTTGCTGTGGCTCTCAAAAACTCCTGCGATGTTCCTGTTGCATCATTGCCAAAGCCTTGCTTCAAGGGAGATGATTGGTCCATTAAAATATCACAAGAAGAGTATCTTGCTGGTGTCATTGACTGCAAGAATGTTCTTCTTGGGCGGTTGAATATGTCCAAAGGATCAGCTCCTCTCAGAATGGATGATTTGCGCAGGAAGATTTCTCTGCTTTGGAGAACCAAGGCAGCGTGGTCTATGGTCTCCTTAGGGAAAGGGTATTATGAGTTTGTTTTCTCCTCCATGGATGACATGAGAACTGTGCGATCCATAGGTTCTTGGAGTCTTGAATCGGGTGTTTTGAGATTGTTTCCATGGACACCGGACTTCAATCTGCACTTGATCCACCAAACAAATGTTCAGTCTTGGATCCGAATTCATGGCCTATCTCGCGAATATTGGCACCCTAAGATTATTTTTGAAATTACTGGTGCGATCGGGTGCCTCTTGCCATTGATGATGCAACAAAAAATAGAATTCTAGGTCACTTTGCTAGAGTCCTTGTTGATATTGATCTCAACTCTATCTTATGGGAGAGATTGTTAGTTGAAAGGGAGGACTATGCTTTCTTTGTTAATGTGGAATATGAGAGGATTCCTCCATTCTGCTCCTCATATCAAACTATTAGTCACAATTTGGAAAATTGCAAGTTTCTTAACCACGGTTTAAAGCACTTAAAGGAGAATAAAGAGCCAAGAAATTTAAATCACAAGGATGTTCAATTTGCATCCAAGCCTGCTAATGGTGATCATGGCAGTAAATTGAACACAAGAAATAAAGCACAATATGTTCCTAAGAAAAATTTGGAGCCGAATGCATTGTTTGATAAAGGCAAAGGTGTTGCAAATAATGACAATGCTGTTGTGGTGAACAATAATTCTGATAAGAATTTGGAGTTGGGCTCCCCTTCCAGGCAGACTGTGTAGCAGCAGGTCGAGGTGCTTCAAGTGCAATCTTTTGTTGATAAGGATGCTTTTAAAGGGGTTAATAATGTCCCTTGGGATGGGTTGAAATCAAATCCTTTAATTGCTTTTGTTGAGACATTTCAGGTTCAAGGAAAAGATACACAACTTGGCATGCCTATTGCTTGTTCAACTCTTGCTGATAATGCTGAATCTCAGCAACAATACTTAGGCTCTAATATGCAACAAGATGTAGATACTGGGAGTGACCAAATAGGGGTTGTTATTCACATTGCTGGAATCACAGATTCAGAAATGGTGGTTCCGAATTCTGTTAATGCCTCTGATAGACCCCCTGATTCCACTTAAGGCGTGGGCCCCAAAAGATATGGTAAGATGTACGCGCGAAAAGGGAAGGGAAAGGAGGGAACAATTGTAACAAACTCTGCCTAGCTGGCAGAGTGTGGGAGGGCAGAATATTCTAGCTGAGAGCCTCACATTATGCGTGAGCTCATATAAGAAAGTAGGAGAGAGAATTGGGATCTTAGGCTGGTATTGGGTATTGGCTTGTGGGAGAGAACCAGGCACTCTCAAATCTGCCTGCATTCGTTTCTTTTTATTTCTTCAGCTCTTTATACCTCCTGTAATTACACTACAATTACAGAATATTATTAATATACTACTTGAATTTGCCCTCTACTCTTCCATTTTACTTAACCAGTGGATAGATACCTATCAACTGGTATCAAAGCTCCAGAAATCAGAGCTTGGATGGTAGTTACGAGATCGATCATGGAAGCACGTGTTGAAATTGTGGAACGTGAGCTCACCGAGATGCGACAGGAGAATCGCGAGCAATTGGCAGAGTTACGACGCCTGCTCGAACGGCGAGGACAATCCCGTCCACGTCGCCGGCGACGAGGAAGAACACTGTCGCGAGAACGAACCAGAGAAGAAGAAGAACGAAGCGTGACACCAGTACGATCTCTGTCACGTCACGTTCAGACCCATTCTCCAAGGTGATACTATTCGCGAGGACGAAAGATTGAAATTCCGGTGTTTAACGGTGATGAAGCCCATGGATGGATCGTTCGTGTTGAACGATACTTCCGAGTGAACCATGTGCGTGATGAGGATAAGCTGGACGCTGCAGTGATAGATTTGGAGGGTAGAGCTCTCAATTGGTACCAATGGTGGGAGGAGCAAACGGAGGAGTTGAGCTGGGAAGAGTTCATGCGAGCTGTTATACGCAGATTCCAACCTGCACTAGTACAAAATCCACTGGGCCCCTTGCTTAGCACCAAGCAGACTGGTACGGTGATGGAGTATAGAGAGAAGTTTGAGATGTTGATTGCGCCATTGAAGAGAGATGAGAGAGTTATGTTAGACAGCATCTTTCTTAATGGATTGAAGGAGGAGATCCAAGCAGAATTGAGGCTTCATTAGTCCAGTTCATTAGCTGAATTGATGGACCGAGCATTGTTGAGTGAAGATAAGAATGCTGTGATTCAAAAGGCACGCATGGACCCTAGAGACAAGAACGACTGGAAGGATCGTTCAGGCAATTGGAGACAGAGCAAGGAGAACTTTAATAGTGGAGGAAAAGCTTATGTGGCTAGACCTGTACGATTAGCAATTGAAGGGGCTGACTCTAAGGGGGCGGATGGGAGGAAGAATGGTTTGAGCAAACGCTTGAGTCCTGAGGAATTGAGGGACCTAAGTAAGAAGGGTTTGTGTTTCAAATGTGGCGAGAAGTGGGGGCATGATCACAAGTGTAAACTGAGACACTTACAGTTAGTTTTAATAGAAGGGGGAGAAACTGAGTCTGAGAAAGAAGAGGAAGAAGAGGCAGTGTTAGAAGCTAAGGTGTTGCAGCTGTCTTTGAGGAGTAAAGAAGGGCTTACTTCCAATAAGTCTTTCAAGGTGTGGGGACTGATAGGCAACAGGGCAGTGTTGATTTTGATTGACTCGGGAGCATCTACTAACTTTGTATCTCACAAGTTAGTGGAGGAATTGAAGCTAGAGTTGGAGACTACGGCTGAGTATACTATTGAGGTGGGCAATGAAGATAAGGTGCATCACAAAGGGGTTTGCAAAGGACTGAAGTTATATATGCAGGGCATTGAGGTTGAACCGAATTTCTTCCTCATGACCTTGGGAGGAACAGAAATCATGTTGGGCATGGACTGGTTGGCTAGTTTGGGAGATATAAGGGCCAATTTCAAACAGTTGGTCATCAAATGGAAGAAGGGCTCTGAGGAGTTCATGGTGAGGGGTGAACCTTCACTTAGTAGGCATCAGGTTTCTGTTAAAACCATGATGAAAGATATGCAGCAAGAAGGTGAAGGCTACATGGTAGAGTATTACCATTTGAATGCAGCCGAGGAAGGAATTCCTAGTGAATGGGAAGAGATTTTGGGAGCATTTCAAGATGTGTTCCGGGAACCTACAGAACTGCCTCCAGAAAGGGAACAAGACCATGCAATTACACTCCAGCCAGGAGCTCCAACTCCAAATGTGCACCCTTACAGGTATCCCCACTATCAAAAAGATGAGATAGAAAAATTTGTCAATGAAATGCTCCAAGCAGGCATCATTAGGCCTAGCATAAGTCCTTTTTCTAGTCCTGTACTATTGGTTAAGAAAAAAGATGGAGGATAGAGGTTTTGTGTTGATTATAGGGCACTGAATAAGCATACTATACCTGATAAATTTCCCATTCCAGTCATAGATGAGCTTTTAGATGAAATTGGGTCTGTAATTTTCTCCAAATTGGATTTGAAATCGGGTTATCACCAGACACACATGAGGAAGGAGGACATTCCAAAGACTGCTTTCAGGACTCATGAGGGGCACTATGAGTACCTAGTGATGCCATTCGGGCTCACAAATGCTCCCTCTACATTCCAAGCACTGATGAACAGGATTCTGAGACCAATGTTGAGGAGGTATGTGCTAGTATTTTTTGATGATATACTAGTATACAATCCTTCTCTTGAAAGCCACAAAGACCACTTGAGTACAGTGCTGAGTACCCTAAGAGAGAATCAACTGTTTGCTAACCAGAAGAAGTGCCAATTTGGCAGAGCTCAGATAGAATATCTAGGCCACTTGATCTCTGGACAGGGTGTCTCTGCTGACCCTGCCAAGATCAGTGCCATGGTGAATTGGCCTGTCCCCAAAGATGTGAAAGGATTAAGAGGATTTCTTGGCCTCACAGGTTATTATAGGAGATTCGTGAGAAACTATGGGAAGATAGCTTGGCCCTTGACACAACAGTTGAAGAAGGACTGTTTCCAGTGGAATTCAGAAGCTCAAGGAGCATTTGAGCAGCTCAAGACAACCATGACCACTCTGCCAGTGTTAGCAGTGCCTGAGTTTGACAAACAGTTTGTGCTTGAAACTGATGCATCAAGGAAGGGATTGGGTGCAGTACTTATGCAAGAAGGAAGGCCAGTGGCTTATATGAGCCAAACTTTATCACCAAGGGCTCAAAATAAATCTGTGTATGAAAGGGAACTCATGGCAATTGTACTAGCTATGCAGAAATGGAGACATTATCTGCTGGGAAGGCATTTTGTGGTGCATACAGATCAGAGGAGTCTGAGATTTTTGACTGACCAGAGGCCCATGGGTGAAGAACAACAGAAGTGGGTTACTAAATTGCTGGGATTTTCATTTGACATTAAATATAAACCTGGAGCTGAGAATAGAGTTGCTGATGCCCTCTCCAGAAAATTACAGTACTCTGCTCTGTCCACCATTCAATGTCATGAATGGGAAGGATTGGAAGAGGAAATACAGGCAGATGCAAGGCTGAAGGTGATAGTACAGGATCTGGCAGCCAAAGCAGAAGAACATTCAGGATACAAGCTTAAGCATGGCAGATTATACTACAAGGATAGGATTGTGATTCCAAAGGATTCTCCTAGAATTTTGGGAATTTTGAAGGAATTCCATGACTCAGTGATGGGTGGTCATTCTGGTGTCTTAAGAACTTACAAGAGAATAGCCAGTGTAGTGTATTGGGAAGGCATGAAAGGGAGGATCTAGAAATCCATACAAGCTTGTGACACTTGCCAGAGGAATAAATATCAGGCTCTGAGCCCTGGGGGACTTTTACAACCACTGCCAGTACCTACTCAGGTTTGGAGTGACGTGTCCATGGATTTTGTGGGAGGTTTGCCCAAGGCTAGGGGTGTGGCCTTGGATTTTGTGGGAGGTTTGCCCACTGCCAGAATTGTTTAAGTTAGTAGGGACAAAACTCAAGATGAGCTCAGCTTACCATCCTCAGAGTGATGGTCAGACAGAGGTGGTGAATAAGTGCCTGGAAACCTATCTGAGGTGTTTCATTGGTAGTAAACCAAAACAGTGGCCTAAGTGTTTGTCATGGGCTGAATATTGGTACAATACCAATTATCATGCAACCCTTCAAATGACCCCTTTTGAAGCTTTGTATGGTAGGAGACCTCCTGTGTTGATTTGGGGGGATGAAAACCGCACCAGTGTTGATGAGGTGCAGAAACTGACCAGGGACATAAATGATTTGCTCAAGGAATTAAGAGATTTGATGAGCAAGGCTCAGAATAGAATGAGGCAAAGAGTGATAAGCACGTACAGGTCACTTTTGAGGTGGGGGACTCTGTTTATCTCAAAATTCAGCCTTATAAGCTGAGACAATTGGCTAAGAGGATCAATCAGAAGCTTAGCCCGAAATACTATGGCCCATATGTCATTACTAAGAAGATTAGCACAGTGGCCTACAAATTACAGCTTCCACCTGAGAGTAGGGTGCACCCTGTCTTACATGTCTCCCTGTTGAAGAAGGCAATTCCATCTGAGGTGGTAGTCCAGCCATTGCCTGTTTGTCTACCTGAGGATTGGGAGCTGCAAGTTGAACCAGAAGAAGCCATGGCTCTGAGAACTACTGCTCAAGGCATTGTTGAAGTGCTTATTAAGTGGAAACATCTTCCTGCCTGTGAGAACTCTTGGGAAGAATGGCAAGAACTACAGGATTTATTTCCTCAATTTCACCTTGGGGACAAGGTGAGTTTTGAAGGGGGGGTGTTGATAGACCCCCTGATTCCACTAAAGGCGTGGGCCCCAAAAGATATGGCAAGACGTACGCGCGAAAAGGGAAGGGAAAGGAGGGAACAATTGTAATAAACTCTGCCTAGCTGGTAGCGTGTGGGAGGGCAGAATATTCTAGCTGAGAGCCTCACATTGTGCGTGAGCTCATATAAGAAAGTAGGAGAGAGAATTGGGATCTTAGGCTGGTATTGGGTATTGGCTTGTGGGAGAGAACCAGGCACTCTCAAATCTGCCTGCATTCGTTTCTTTTTATTTCTTCAGCTCTTTATACCTCCTGTAATTACACTACAATTACAGAATATTATCAATATACTACTTGAATTTTCCCTCTACTCTTCCATTTTACTTAACCAGTGGATAGATACCTATCAGTCTCTGGTTCGAATGTTGCTGATTCTTTATTGGCAAATTGCTTGGTGCAGGGTGAGCATTTGGCTATACAGCAAGGAAAGGACTTGGCTTCAGTTTCTGCTCAGCATTTGAACTCGGCTTCTGCTTCTGCTACTCATGTGGCTGCTCCGAATAATCCAAATAATCCTCAGGTTTCTCCTCTTTCTGTTAATGATACAATATATGCCCACAATATAGACATTCCAGTTGTGCATTCTAATGCTAAGGTTGTTAAAGATATGCAACTTGTTGGCCGTCTTTGGAGTGATTCTGTTGATGAAACTGAAGATGAAGAAGATTCCCATGTGGTATCATCTAAGTATTTAGTAGATAATAATGATGCTAATTTTACTGAGGTTTTGTCAAAATCGAAGAAGAAAAAAATGCGCAAAAAGCAAACTAAAAGTCCAGAAGAAGGCTGGTTATATGACCCGTTCTAAGGGTAGTCTCCAACTCTCTCCTCAGTGTTGAAAGTGGTCTACTGGAATGTCAGGGAACTTGGTAATCCTGACACTAAAGTAGTGTTAAAAAAAACTTTGCAAAATGCATAAGCCTGGCTTTTTGTTCATCTCAGAGCCTTGGGTTGGTTTACATCAAATTCCTTCTAACTTTTTCTCTAAGTTGCATTTGAAGCTGTTTGCAGAAAATAATAGAGGTTCCTTGTCCTCTAATCGTTGGTGCTTTTGTACAGATGCTTTTAGTCCTTCTATTATCTCTTCTACTAATCAGCAGGTGGCGTTCTCTTTAGTTGTGGAGAATCAGTCTCTTTATTTCTCAGGTATTTATGCGTCCACCAATTACATTGCTAGGAGATAACTTTGGAGTGATTTGAATAATTTGCAGCTAGCTTATCCAGCTCCTTGGGGTTTTATAGGTGACTTTAATGTAGTTTTGGACGCTCATGAGCAGAGAGGTAAGAGTCTTCCTTCTGTTATTTCCTGCAGTGATTTTGTTAATTGGTCTGACTTGAATCATTTGATTCACATTAATACTAGGGGATCTCAATATACTTGGTCTAATGGTAGAGTTGGCAATAATTATACTGAGAAGAGGTTAGATAGATCTATTTGCAACGAGGATTGGATCAATTATTGGGATAGTGTTAACTGTTGTACCCTCACTAGAAGTAAGTCCGATCACTACCCGCTTCTTCTGCTCATGAAAAAGGATGCTTTTCAGAAGCATTCTTCTTTTAAATTTATGAAAATGTGGGCTCAACATCCTGATTGTAAGAGGGTTGTTTCTGAGGTTTGGCAGAATTCGATATTTGGCTGCCCTATGCATGTTCTATCTCAAAAATTGAAAAATTTGAAGGCTAAGCTTAAGGATTAGAATTTCTCTGTTTTTGGTAATGTTTTTAATAATGTTACAGAAGCTTTAGGAAAGCTTGATAATATCCAGGCGCAGATTAATAATCACGGAGGCTCTGATAACTTACTTGCTCTTGAGAAGGAGGCTCAGACTAATCTGCAGATTGCCTTGAATTATGAAGAAGCGTATTGGCAAGAGAAATCTAGAGCGAATTGGCATTCTTTTGGGGATAGAAATACAGCTTTCTTTTACAAAATGACTAAAATCAGAAATGTTACTAAGAGAATCTCTGTCATGAAGACAGGTGATCGTATTCTCTCTAAGGCTAGGGATATAGAGAATCATGTTTTGAGCTACTATTAGAATTTGTTTTCTGTTAATAATGATTGTCAGCCTAATGGTCTTATCAGTGAGGTTATTCCTTCTTTTTGTTTCTGATTAGGATAATGTTATGCTTACTAGTTTTCCTTCTCTTGAAGAGGTAAAAATGACAGTCATTTCTCTTGATGGGGATAGCGCTCCAGGCCCTGACGGTTTTGGGGGATTTTTCTTTCATCGTTATTGGGATATTGTTGCTCAAGATGTTTATAATGCTCTCCTGCAATTTTTTCAACAAGGTTGGTTGCTTCCTAATTTTAACTCTAATGTGGTTACTTTGATTCCAAAGATTCCAGGAGCTGATAAAATTGAGCAATATAGACCTATAGCTTTAGCTAATTTTAAATTTAAGGTTATTACTAAAGTCATAGCTGATAGACTTGCTTTAGTGGCTCCTAATATTATTTCTGACAATCAAAGAGGTTTTGTGAAAGGTAGAAACATCTCTGACTGCGTCTGCACTGCTTTTGAGTCTATTAACCTTCAGTAGAAAAATGCTTTTGGAGGTCAATTAGCTTTAAAAATTGACACTAAGAAGGCTTTTGATACTATAGATTGGAATTTTTTTATTCAAATTCTGACTGCTTTTGGTTTCAATGATAAATTTTGCTCCTGGATAAATATTATTCTTCATTCTGCTAAGCTTTCTTTTTCTATTAATGGTGCTGTTGTTGGCTTCTTTGGCTGCAAATGGGGTGTTAGACAAGGAGATCCCCTATCCCTTCTTCTCTTTTGTCTGGTGGAAGATGTCTTAAGCAGAGGTATCACTAAGATCGTTGATGATGGTCAGCTCCAATTGATGATTGGCCCCAGAGGTTTCCGCATGCCTCGTCTTGTTTTATATGCTGACGATATTATGATTTTTTGCAGAGCTACTAAAAAGAGCTTATCTAGTCTGTTGGATCTTTTTACTGCTTATGAGAAAGTCTCTAGCCAGGTTATTAGCAAAGAAAAATCTAAATTTTATACTGGTAGCATCTCCCAATCTTGTATTCATGTCATCTTGGACATGCTTGGCTTTTCTATAGGTACTATTACTTTTACTTATCTCGGGGTCCCTCTGTTTAAAGGTAAGCCTCGGAGAGTACATTTATTGCCTATTGCTGATAGGATAAAGGCAAAATTATCCTCCTGGAAAGGTTCTTTATTATCTATCATGGGTAGAGTTCAACTTGTGAATTCTATTATTCTTGGTATGTTGGTTTACAGTTTTCGCATTTATGCGTGGCCTGCTAATCTTCTAAATTCTGTTGATACTTGGAGTAGAAATTTTATATGGTCTGAGGATATTAGTAACAGAAGATTGTTACTATGGCTTGGAGTAAGGTGTGTAAGCCGCTTCAGGAAGGTGGTTTAGGCTTGAGATCTATAAAAGCTATTAATAACGCAGGCATGCTGAAGCTTGGGTGGAATTTCTTGTCTTCTGATTTACAATAGGCTCTTTTAATGAAAGCGAGGGTTTATAGAAATGATACTCCTGTGAATTATCATGTTTCCTCCTCTATTTGGCCTGGTATTAAATCTTGCATTCCTGAAATTTTGGGCCATTCTACTTGGCAGCTTGGTAATAGTCTCAAAATTAATTTTTGGACTGATACTTGGCTTTCTCAGCCAATTGTGGAGATTCTTGGTATTCCTCCTAATTTGCACAGGGGATTGGAAGCTACTCTGAGTGACTTTATTATTAACGGTAGATGGTCTATACCTGCTGCTCTTTTAAGTCATTTCCTTTAGCTTTATTCTGATATCCAGGAGGTGGTTATTCCTACTATTCTGGTGGATGACAAGTTGATGTGTAATACATCTACTTCAGGGGACTTGACCTTTAAAGATGCCTTCCTCTTCCATAACCCTGTGGGGCAGGTGGTTCCTTGGACAAAAATAGTCTGGAAGAATTTTATTCCCCCTTCTAAATCCTTTATTCTTTGGCAGATTCTTCATGATAAGATGTCGACGGATAATCAACTTTGGAATAGAGGTTGCACTATTGTTTCTGTTTGTAGTCTTTGTGGTAGTGATTCAGAGACTTCTCATCACCTTTTCCTTGATTGCTCTTTTGCTAAATATATTTGGAACTGGCTTGAAGGTATTCTGAACATTTCTATTGATAGCTCCTCTTTTCAGAAGATTCTTTCTTTGACTTCTCATGGTTGGAGCCCTCAGTTGTGTGATATTGTCTCTGTTGTTATTGTTACTACTTGCTGGCAATTTGGTACTGCAGGAACAAGCTAGATTTGATAATAAGGTTGTCCCTCTACACTCGGTTATTAACTTGATTCTCTCCAATGTAACATTAGCAGGAAACTTTTCCAATCCTTTAATGTCTTCATCTATTGCTGATTTTATGATTATAAAGGCTTTCAATGTCACTAGCAATTACCGAAGTTCTCCTAATATCAAAGAGGTTATTTGGATTCCCCCAGCTCCTTATATGGTAAAGTGCAATATTGGCAGGGCTGCCAAAGGTTGCCCTGGCCCAGCCGCTTGTGGTGGTATTTTTAGAGACAGAAGTGCAGTTGTTCTTGGTTGCTTCTCTGCTAACATAGGCATCAATTATGCGCTTCATGTTGAGATAATTGGGGCCATGTTGGCTATAGAAATTGCTTTTGACAAAGGTTGGAAGTTTTTATGACTGGAATGTGACTCTCTGTTAGTGGCATGGTAACAAAAACCGGACCGGACCGACCGGTCCGACCGGGAACCGGGCCATGGTCCGGTCTGGATAACCCTCTTGGACCGGCTGGCAGAGAACAGGCCTGTTCAATGCCAAAACCGGCCTGAACCGTAATTATCTTTATTAATTAAAAAAAATCAATTTTTGGTTTCAACAGGGCTTGAACCCCTGTCCTCAAGGCCATAACAAGCCATCTTACCACTAGGCTACATGTTATTGTGTATAAATTGAAATATTATCTATATATTATCTATTTTTTAATATATATATATATATATATAATATACTATATATATTATATATTTGGTATATATATATATTTAAAAAATAATATTTTATTAAACCCGGTTCGACCCCGGTTCGATCCCGGTCCGACCCAAAAACCCTGAACCCTGGCCCTCTTCGGTTCAATGTCCGGTCCGGTTTTAATTACCTTGTTTAGTGGTTTCTACTTTAAAAAATTGCAAGGTAGTTCCTTGGAAGCTCAGAAATAGATGGAACAACTGTCTTTATTTGACTAGTCAGATGACCTTCATTTGCACTCATATTTATAGATAGGGTAATGCTTGCGCTGATAAACTTGCTGGTCATGGAACTAGCATTAATGACTTCGTTTAGTGGGACCGTATTCCTAGTTTCATTGCTGAAGATTTTTTCAGAAATCAGCTTCGTTTTCCTATTTATAGGTTTAGTTGATTTTTCATGAGATTGACGTTTTTCCATTTTGCCTTTGTCTTCTCTTTGTTTTCTGATTTTGGCGTGCTGCAAATGATTAGTAATGTCTTTGGTATCAACATAGTTGGGATGAAAATCATTATAGTGATATTTTTGCATGCCATTATAGCTTTTCTTAGTTCTAGTTTCTTTACTATAGGTTTGGTTTTCCTTCCTATTGATTTCACTATTGTTCTTGTTCATGGATTTTGGCCTAGTCCCCATGTTTATTTGTTTACCTTTTTCCAATTTTTTATTAATAAAATTCAGGGGGAAGTACTTTTTTTTCTTCTAGATATTTTTTTCCTAAGGAGGGTTTTGCATCAAAAGGTTTTAACGAGACCCATTTTCTTTCTTTTGCTTAAAAAAATATTAGATTAATCAAAGTTATTATTAAATTGTACAGTTCACACTCATGCTACCCATGAAAAATCTAGTCTATTTTTCTATTTTCTTTCTTATTTTTATATAAATATAAATAAATATTATTATACTTATTTAATATATATATATATATATATTATTTGTTTTATTTCTCTTGTTTTTGGTTTTTCTTAAATACCACTGTATAGCTAGATTTCGTTGTGAAATACCTATTACTAGATATTTCATGGGTAGAGCTCATGAGTGTGAACTGTATAAGTTAACAATAACATTAATTAATCTAATAGGCCATGTAATATTATAAAAATTATGTCTATGTATAAAATTATGCTGTCAAAATGTAAAAGAAAAAAAAATTATGCTGTCAAATAGATCAATAAAATAAGAAAATCAATTAGACCATGGTTTCCCTTTTTTTCTTATTCTTTCTGGAAAAAAAGAATAACTCGTCAGATTCGCAACCTCATACTTCAATTTGGATAACTTTCATATAACTCAAATCAAAAGAAAGCCTTTAGGTATTTCATTTATTGAGCGGTCTCTATCCCTTTTCTTGCTTGTTTTCTTTAGAATTTATTTTTTTTCTTCATTCTAGTAGAATTGTTGAGACAATTTGAAAATGGTATTTACTTGTTCCAAGATCCTTTAGCTTTTTCTCGAATCATTGGGTTTATACATTACTTCGGGGATCTTTAATCATTTCAAAAATGGCAGCAACATACCCATTTTGTTTCTTCCAAAAAATCATACAAATAGAAGGTTGATTCCCGCGGATACACTTTTGATAGAAGTAGTTTTCGCAATTCCAATAAAGTTTTTTTTAGGGGAATTTTTTTTTTGAACCTTGCTCAAATTAATAGTATTAGTATAAAAATTTGGAAAATGAAAATTATTTAAAATTTTTCACTATATATGTAACTATATGTGCTGGATTATAAATGTAATATTACTTATTACTTATAAGCAATATCAACGCAATATCAATCAAAGAGATTGGATCATGTAATATTCATCTTGACAAGAATTTATTTATCTAATATGATAAAATATGTATCAAATGCACAAGGGCTATAGCTCAGTTAGGTAGAACACCTCGTTTACACACGCGCCAAAGTTTTTTCATTGGAGTCCATCATATAATTAAAAGAGTTGATCTTATTGAGAAATTGATGTCTTACTCCGAGAACAAAATAAGAGAACAATAGCTTGACAAAGGATTTAGATGTCATTATTACTATTCAATGCAAAAAAAAGGAAGGGGCAGATAGCGGGAATCGAACCCGCGTCTTCTCCTTGGCAAAGAGAAATTTTACCATTCAACTATATCCGCATTTTTCTTTCTTATCAAGCATAATGATGCGAATCGAGTTTTAATGGGTTCTAGTATGCTACGTCAAGCAGTTCCTCTTTCTCAGTCCGAAAAATGCATTGCTGGAACTGGATTGAAACGCCAAGTGGCCTTAGATTCAGGAGTTCCGTTGTCTTTTTTTTTTGGGCTGACTCCGTCTGACTCATAAAACCCCAAAAAAGCTATTACCCGATGAGTATAGCTTATAACACCTCTTTTTTTTCTTCCTCCAACAGCACCCCTTAGTGTTTTGGAAACTAGTTTCCACAATGCTTTTTCTCTGAAAACTAGTTTCCGAAAATTATTAGAAAGCATTTCCAAAACTACTTTTCGGAATACTAGGAAATGATGTTGGAAAAAGGGTGCTGTAGTGAAAATATATTACTATGACCCTGCTGGTTTGTTTATGACTTGGTTATAATAAAAAAATTGTTATCACTACAACGAACTTTGAGTGAATTGACGGCATGAGTTGCATGCATAATAGTTTTCAATTAAATCAATTTCAATAAAAGATTTTTCAACTTAAGGATAATTTGAGTAACTAAATTTAGTTAACAAAGAATGTTGTTATGAAAAATAGATCCTACAAAGCTCTATCGTCCTCACTCTGGAATGATGAACAGATAAAAACAGAGAAAGTTTAACAGAGAAGAGAGAGTTTGGGAATGCATTAGCTTTCTTATTGATTAACTCGAATTGAGTCTGTTACAAGCCTTATATAGGCATTACAAGTAACACTAACAACTAACCAATTCAGATACATTCTGTTATAAGAAAATAACAGAGTAACTACCTCCTAACTAACTCCCCAAAGACCATAAAATTCCCAAGCCATTATTAGCAATTCTCCACCTTGGCTTGACTTTATGCTACATAACCTGTAAAATCTTCAAATAATGTTTGAATTTAGGCCCTTGCAGTGCCTTTGTAAATGCATTAGCTAGATTGTCATCTGTGCTTACCTTTTCCAGAATCACCTCCCCTTTTGCAACAACCTCCCTAATAAAATGGAGCTTGACATCAATATGCTTAGTTCTCTCATGGTAGACCTGATTCTTAGCCAAGTGTATCCCACTTTGGCTGCCACAAAACACCTTAGGAACTGCTCTGTCTGCCTTCAAACTTGCAGCCATCCCCTTCATCCAGATCGCTTCCTTTATTGCTTCACTAACCGCAATAAATTCAGCTTCAATTGTGGATAAAGAGACTACATGTTGAAGATTGCACTTCCAGCTAACTGTGTTACCACAGAACTTGAAAACATAGCCTGTCAAAGACCGTCTAGAATCCAAACAGCCAACATAATCCGAATCAACAAAACCAGTAACATTTGCAGCACTGCTATCATGCCTTGAATACAGTAAACCAACTTCAGATGTTCCTTTCAAATATCTGAAGATCCATTTCATAGCCTCTCAATGCAGCTTTCCTGGCTTCCCCATGTACCTACTCACCAAACTCATGGCATAAGCCAAATCTAGCCTAGTGCAAATCATTGCATACATGACACTGCCTACTGCATTTGCATATGGAACCTTCTTCATATAGGCTATTTCCTCCTCTGTCTTGGGTGAATCCTGCTGAGAAAGTTTGAAATGCTGCGCCATAGGAGTCATCACTGCCTTAGATTGATCCATATTGAATTTCTTCAAAACTTTAGCTATGTAGTCCTTTTGGTTAATGAACAAGGTTCCCTTGGTTCTATCCCTTGTGATCTGCATACCCAGAATCTTACTAGCAGCCCCCATATTCTTCATTTCAAACTCACTCTCAAGCATCACCTTCACCTTCTCAATTTCTACCTTGTTGTTACAAGCAATCAGCATGTCATCTACATAGAGGAGAAGGTAGACGACAGCTCCAATTTCAGTGTTCTTCAAGTAGACATAACCATCATACTCACACCTTTTAAAACCATTCTTCACAATGAATGTATCACACCTTTTGTACCACTGCCGAGGGGATTGCTTAAGGCCATAGAGTGACCTTTTCAGCAAGCAAACCTTCTCTTTTTCGCCCATCTTGATGAAACCTTCTGGTTGAGTCATGTGAATCTGCTCCTCAAGCTTTCCATGCAAGAAAACTGTTCTCACATCAAGCTGCTCCAATTCCCTATCTTCTTGTGCTACCAAGGCTAGGACAATTCGGATTGAAGAGTGTTTCACCACAGGAGAGAACACCTCATTGTAGTCAATGCCCTCTCTTTGTGCAAACCCTCTAGCCACCAATCTTGCTTTGAATCTAGCCTTCTCCACTCCTGGAATCCCTTCTTTTAGCTTGAAAATCCACTTGCAGCTAACACGTTTCTTCCTTTTTGGCTTGTCTACCAGCACCTAAGTACCATTCTTATGCAAAAAGCTCAATTCTTCATTCATGGCAGCAACCCACTCTTGAGATTGCTTGCCATTCACAGCTTCACTATAACTCCTAGGCTCATCTCCTTCAATTTCCTCTGCTGTAGTGAGTGCAAAAGCAACTATATCAGCATGGCCAAACCTGACTTGTTCCCTAATAGGTATTCTTTCTCTATCTCTAGCCAAAATATAGTTCTGCAGATAATCATCATTCTGTACTTTAGCATCTGTCTCAACTTCAGCTTCTGTGTTCCTTTCCTGAGTAGGTTCTGGAGAACATTCCTGAGCATCAGGAGCAGGTTGCCCCTTCAATGTCTCCACCTCCAGCTGAACTCTCTCATCACCCTTTTGTTGTTTCTGACTTGAAACCTTCTCAGAGTGATACATTTCAGATTCTCTGAACACAACATCTCTGCTAATTAATACTCTTGGTTGTCTCTTCTCCATGCACCACAATCTGAACCCTTTTAACACCTTGAGGGTATCCCAAAAACATGCATTTCAGAGCCCTTGGATCCAACTTGCCTTGGTTGATATGAGCATAAGCCACACACCCAAACACTCAAGTTTCCAAGATTTGGAGGATGACCAGACCACAACTCCTCCGGTGTCTTCATGCCAATAGCAGTAGATGGACATCTATTTATCAAATAAACATTGTCATCACAGCTTCGGCCCAGAACTGTGTAGTACAATTCGTGTTAGACAGTAAGCACCTAACCCTCTCTATGACTGTCCTGTTCATTCTCTCAGCAAGCCCATTCTGCTGAGGCGTTCCTCTAACTGTCTTATGCCTAGCAATACCATTCTCATTACAAAATTTATCAAATTCTTCAGAACAAGACTCCAAACCATTATCAGTTCTAAACCTCTTGGTCTTTCTACCGGTTTGAGTTTCAACTAAAGCCTTCCATTCTTTAAATTTTGCAAAAGATTCACTCTTATTCTTGAGAATGTAAATCCATACCTTCCTTGAGAAGTCATCAATGACGGACAGAAAGTACCTTGCTCCCTTGTGAGAAGGAACTCTTGATGGCCCCCACAAATCACCATGAATGTAGTCAAGAGTACATTTTGTGTGATGAGCAGCAGTGGCAAACTTCAATCTCTTTGCCTTCTCAAAAATGCAATGTTCACAGAACTCTAATGCATCAATGCTGTCTTTGCCCAACAAATTCTGCTTGCTCAACTCCTTCAATCCACCTTCACTGATGTGACCAAGCCTTTTATGCCAAAGACTTGCCTGAGACTGAACTTTCTCAGAAACTGCAGTGACAGCAGTTCCTACAAGAGTACTCCCTTGAAGAAAACACAACCCATGATCTAACTTTCCTTTCATCAGCACCATAGAACCCTTGGTAATCTTCAGAACTCCACCTTCAACCTTCCACACATAGCCTTGTGTATCAAGCATTCCTAGAGAAATAAAATTTCTCTTTAGTTCTGGTACATGCCTCACCCCTTTCAAGATCCTTATGGCTTAATTAGCAAGTTTCAGTTTAATGGCACCAATCCCAATCACCTTACAGGCCTTGTTATTGCCCAACAAAACCCTTCCTACATGGTTGTCTTCATAGGACACGAACCAGTCCTTGTTGGGACACATATGGATTGTGCATCCTGAATCAAGAACCCACTCTGATTTGCCCTTTTCTTCTGCAATGCACATGACTTCAGTACTTTCATATCCCTCTAAAACAACATCAGCATCACCATTGTTACTCTTTTGATCTCTGTGCTTCTTTTTCTTCTTGTTTTCTTGGCACTCCTTCTTCAAGTGCTCCTCACTCCCACAGATAAAGCACTACCTCCTTTTGCCCTTTTTTGACTTGGATGTTAGACCCTTCTTGTTCTTAGAATCTTTCTTTTCTGACCAGCCTCTTGTATATAAACTTTCAACATCTTGATCTCCTCCTTCCTCAGACTGAACCTCCTCCAATGACAGCGTGTCTCTGCCATAAATGAGCGTGTCTGAGAGAGTACCAAACTCACTGGGTAAAGATCTCAGCAATCAAGGCTTGATCTTCATCATCAATCTTGATTTCAGTATTCTCCAGATCAAGAATGATCTTATTGAAATCATCTAAGTGATCTTTCAACCCTTTTCCCGCTGGCATCTTGAATGTATACAATTTCTGCTTCAAATGCAACCTGTTGGCCAAAGATTTAGTCGTGTACAGGTTCTCCGATTTGAGCCAAATCGCAGCAGCAGTCTTCTCCTTCAAGACTTCTCTAAGAACCTTGTCCCTCAAAGAAAGAATCAAGGCGCTATGAGCTTTATCAAGCATTTCCTTCTTCTCCTTGTCAGATAGCGTGGCTAACATTTTCGCTTCACCAGCAAGCGCTTCTTCGATACCTTGATGAACCAAGAACGCCCCCATCTTCATTCTCCAAAGGCTGAAATCATTCTTGCCTGTGAATTTCTCGATATCAAATTTCGCAGTTGATTCACAAAGAACACCTTCAGGAATAACCGAACTTGCAGCCGATACCAATCTGTTATGAAAAACAGATCCTACAAAACTCTATCGTCCTCACTCTAGAATGATGAACAGATAAAAACAGAGAAAGTTTAACAGAGAAGAGAGAGTTTTGGAATGCATTAGCTTTCTTGCTGATTCACTCGAATCGAGTCTGTTACAAGCCTTATATAGGCATTACAAGTAACACTAACAACTAACCATCTCAGATACATTCTGTTATAAGAAAATAACAGAATAACTACCTCCTAACTAACTCCCCAAAGACCATAAAGTCCCCAAGCCATTATTAACAAATGTATATAGACAAGAAGAATGCTAGTGACTCTACCCTAAATAATGGCATCATATATACATCGTAAATGAAGCAGTTAAAGATGAAGAGACCAAATCAGCGAGGATTAGAAAAGTGCACGACATGACAATAATATCATGGTTGACCTTACATGATTGCATCCTCCTACTATTGGTATATTCAGAAGTGTTTATACTATTGGACACTATCATCACTGGCTATCAAGGTAATTAAAACCGGACCAGGCATTAAACCGAAAAGGGCCAGGGTTCAGGGTTTTTGGGTCGGACCGGGGTCGGACCGGGTTCGAATAAAATATTATATATATATGTATATATATATATCAAATATATAATATATATACATAATATTTAATAATATTTCAATTTATACATAAAATAACATGTCCCGGAACTAATAAAATATTATATATATATATATACCCCAAATATAATATATATACATAACATCAATTTATATTTGTAGTTATTTTATTATTAATGTTTTATATATAATAATAATAATTATTATGAAAAGAGAAAAGTTTATGAAGGCTTTTTATTTTTTTTTTGGTCAGAATTGTTGGGTATACTACAAGCCCTGAAACGACTAACCCATTGTCCCAACAAGCCTAGGACCAATTAAGGCACATGTTGCCAAGTATTAGACTTCTAGTGTTCAGAATCAACTTGCAAAGCAAACACACAGCTCACAAGCAAACAAGGGGCGCCACATCTCTCCCAAGCTCACCTCCTCTCTCAAGCTATTAGGGGTTTGTAGATCCAACAGCGCCGCAACAGAGCTCATCAGATCTTCTATTTCTTCTTCCACTTTTCTCATCTGTGTACTTCTTCGGTTCTTCTTCATTTCGACCAGAAAATGCAACTGCTTCTTTAGTTCTTCTTCTCTCATCTCTCATCACGGCAGAGACAACGCAGAGCACGCCAGAGACGAAGCGAAGTACGCAGAGCACGTCGTTTTGCCCTTTTTTTTTAAAAAAAAAATTGGACTGTTTTTTGAACCGGCCGGTTCTGGCGAAAACTCGGTTTTCACCGGTTTTCCCGGTTTTCAAGCCGGTTTCCGGTCCTTTCTTCTGGTTCCCTGCCAAGCGATCCAATGGGGTGATTCGGACCGGACTGGTGCCCGGTTCTCGGTCCGACCGGCCGGTCCGGTCCGGTTTTTGTTACCTTGCTGGCTATTTATACTATTGGACACTAAAAAAAATATATGGTTAATGACTTTCAAATATTTGGTTAATTCAGTTTATTACGTGGTTAATCGGTTATCCTGATGCTTTAATCATATTTTACAAACCACTAAAAAGTACATGGCCAATGACTTGCAAATACTTAGTTAATTCAGTTCATTATGTGGTTATTGGGTTACTTTGATACTACATTTTTCACAACCCGCTAAAAAGTACATGGTTAATGACTTGCAAATACTTAGTTAATTCAGTTCATTATGTGAATAATGAGTTACTTTGATACTATATTTTCCACAATCCATTAAAAACTACATGATTAATAACTTGCAAATATTTGGTTAATTCAGTTCATTACAAGATAAATGAGTCATTTTGAAATACATTTTTCATAACCCACAAAAAAGCACATGTGAAATATGAGTAACCCATTAACCACATAATGAGAAGAATTAACCAAGTATTTACAAATCATTAACCACATGAAAGTCTCATACGATGTCTGGCATACGGTGTCAAATTTGGGTGTCAAAATATCATTTCTCTTGTTTTACTAAAATATTGAAGTATCTGTATCATCGTTTGATAAGATCTAAGTGAATATTGCAGTAATTCTTATTTTGAAAATATAATCAAATGTCTGTACGTGTCAACCTTCTAAGCTTCTATTTTTCTGAAAAATTAAGGAGCCCAAGACACATTTACCAGAAGCTACAAGAATATAAAACCAGAAAATGTTTGATGAAGAGAAGATCGCAAGACTCATTTTTTATTTATTTATTTATTTATTTATTTTTTTTTTTGGAAAGCAAGATCGCAAGACTCTTGATCACGGTAAATGTGGTTGACGATGGCGAGGGATAGAAAATGTAAGAGAAGACATGAATGCAATGCAAGGCTCTTTATCTACAATGACTGAGGTTGCCATGGATCATGTACACTGAATAGAAATCCAAATCAATCATGCATTGTCCATGTCCCATGTTCTCCTTCCATTTTTGGTGTTCCTTCTCTCGTCAAAATCTGGCTACCTTTTAGTCATTTAAGAATCAGATGAAACGTGCTTCATGTTCAGCTGAAAAATAAGAATTCCTTTAGATAAACATTTCTATTCTTGAGAAGCTTCATAGGATGAGGATCCACTTGACGAATCACTGTCAAATGTAGTTGTCTCTTTTGGAGATGATGGTAGTGCTTCTCTTCGTAGTGAGGATGATCCTATAAAAAAGTTAACTATTCAGTCCTCAAGCTATCAATTCAACAAGAAAGGAATTGATGAGCATAGATAAATCAGCCAGATTAGAAAATCAAAATATGTCGTCATTTGACTTGGGATTTATTTTCAAAAGCAAAGACAGATCTATTATCTATTCAAAAAAAAATAACTACGCTTAGTTTAGTTATTCATGTTGCGCCACGTGGCATCACCTCCATCTTTTTTATTTAAAAAAATTAACTACACTTAGTTTAGTTATCCACATTACACTATATGGTAGCATCTCAATATTTTATTTAAAATATTATTATTTTCTTTTGATTTTCTTGCACCGCATGCTGAACACAGGTCTTATCTGCTAGGAGTTATTCACTAGGAATCCAATCAAGTTAGAGAAATTAATGAATTAAGAGTCCCTTTTGCATTTCTTGATTCTACTGATCTCTTCTCTAGGATCGTAAGTTTTTTGATTGATTGTGTCTAATAGGCATTGTGCTCATACAATAAATTTTCATTTTACTTTACCTTGTACTACCATATTACTAAATAATATAAATAAGTATAAGAGGACACTGTATTTCACTGATTCATCCACACAAATTTGGGTTTCTCCACTATGCTCTCTATGTCAATAGGTTCTTCCTTGTCAAAAGCATTTGGAAGTCCAAAACTCCCTTCAAAATTTCCTGTTGTTTAGCCAGCAGTACTGAATGAATAGGGTTGATTCAAATGAAAGTGCAGATTTGTAGACCTTAAACAACTCTTTCTTCGGCCTAGCTCAGAAGAAATACCCTATTGTTTCTGTATCTAATTTTCTATGGAGTAATCCATTTGGGGTTCTGATGAATGCTGAGTGTATCCTATTACCTTGGAGTAGTTTTTCATAATATAGTTAAAGGTTTTGGCAAGAATACAGAGGCTGAGTTTATGGTGGTAGCTATTTTTGCAGATTTTTGGTGTCAGAGAGGAAAGCATGTATTTTTAAATGTGTCCTTTTGCCTTTATGTTTGTTAGGGGATAGATTATGTTTATGGATTTTCCTCGGTACTCTACTCTGATCAGTAAAGAGACTAGAAACTTTGTTGAATTCTTGAGCCATTTTGGTTTGCTTTTTGTTGTTGTTTTTCTTAAGGAGGATTTCTTTTCATCTTAATAATATACTTTTGACCTAGAAGTATCTCTTTTCTTGTTAATATCATTTTTTTTCTCTTATCTAAATTACAGAAATTATCCACATTTCGTAAAGAATGTTAAGTAGCCAAAAAGCAACAACATGGAGTATGTTAGGTAGCCAAAAAGCAATAACATGGAGTGACACTAGAACAAACCTTTTTGTCCTTTAGAGTGGAACTTCTTAGTGTGCCGCTTAATAAGCTTTTTAGCTTTTATTATTGTGAGCTGCCTCGCAAAAGGAGAGATCTCTACATCATTTTCACTCCAATCTCCTTGAATTTCATTTTCTGCTTCACCTCTCATTGTCTTGAGTACAAATGCTTTTGCCTTGCGGCGTTGAGTGCTAAATAGTCCTTTAACAGATGTTACAAATCCATCGCCTGCTCCATCACTTGGGCGCTTAGGCCAAGTTGGAGGATACTTATCAGGTTTTCCTGCATGGCCTTCATGGTCACTAAAATTAAGGTCAATTTCCGGAACACCAGCTCCAATGGGCTGATTCTGACCTTTGTCTTTAAACTTCTTCACCTACATGATCCATGACAATAAGACATTTAAATGAATTCATTATAAACAGTTGAAGATTGCCACAACATAGGTCTAGGAAATTAGCATACTATGCTTTTTTTATTGGAAAAAGGCCATTTTAAAGGGAATCACAAAAACAGTTTCACTCAAGTTTGTTTTATAATGTCTTCATAAATTTTGTAGTGGCAGGTATGAGTAGCACATATGTCTACAAAGGGAAACAACAAGTGTATATAGTTATTCTCACTACCAATAAAATTAAAAGAGAAAATGACACTTTTAAGTTATTCATTACCTGCATGCCAGTCACAGACTTTAGGACTCCCCAAATGATGTGCTTCTTAACTCGCGAGAAGAGTCTTCGCCAAGTCCCGGTAAACTCAACTCGGTGAAATTGATCCATCAATAATTTCAGATCGTTTACCACAAATCTTTGCCCTTCATATGTAACACACAATTCCACCTGCAAGGAAGAATACACAATTTACGTGAAATTGGCATGATTTCAACATAATCGATCAAAGATGACAGGTCACGACTTCATCAAACAGTTCAAAACTACTAACAACCTGGCTAATTTTGATGTTGTGAAATTCTATTGTCTTTTGCGGCTTAGATCTCTTATCTTCATGTGACTTCGCCACCTTTTTTTCTTCAAGAGATGATTGACCAGCTTTGGCACCTTTTGGATCTTTTGATTTATTCTTAGATGCTTCATCTTGTTGCTCAGTAGAGCCAAATGGGCCATTTTTGTTGGAAGAAAAGCCTTGTAAGACGAGTTCATCAGCTACAGATTCTGCCACAGTCTCTTCCCACGTCCTATCAAAAGAAGACGTCCTTCTCAACTCGGGGGTTGAACCAGTACCAGGGTTTACTTTGACATTTTGTGCTTTGGATGCCTGCATGCATGTTGCCAAACTCCTCATGGAAAATATATCTTGTATATTAATATATTATAAACTAGGACAGCAAGAAAAGAAAGGAAAAAAGAAGCTATATTCTTCCCTAACTCTAGTACCAATGCAGTTTGGCATTGGCCTTCCTTGATTCTATTAATATTAGAATGTTGAAATTATAGGAAAGGAGAAAAAGAGAGGAAAGAGATATTCAGAATATTTAAATTATATTGATATTAATTTGAAGGATGGGTTGCAAAATATAAAGAAATATGAAAAACAATCCTAAGAAATCACCAAAGACTCTACTAACATTGAGATGCTGTTCATATATTCTTACACAGAGGAATGCCAACAACAAACTTTTTGATTCTATTTTGTCAACACTTTCTTTATTATTGGGTGGAATTTTATATTGGACTTACTTCCTAATAGTGAGGCCAGCGTGAGATTTCACCCAATAGTATAGAATGTATTGAAAGGAGAGTGCCAAAGATTGTGTTGCTAGCATTTCTTTTAATATCATTATTTTAGAACTATGTACTAGACAATTCATTAGGTACTCACCTTTGCTGTACCAACTTGGACAGAAGGCTGATTGGTTGCAGGAAATAGCATTGCAGAGATGACAGATTTGGATGAGGCCTCAGACTCTTTTGTCGAGTGGCTGCTTGAAGCAGAAGCTTCATGGGCTGAGGGACCTTTCTTTACACGCCTTGCACCAGCTGTGGTTGAAACCTTCCAAACTTCCTGCATAAACAGCCATTATTTTAACATAATAAACCTGTGAATTTTATCCTCGGTTGTCGAAACAAGTTAATGAGAGATTTGAAATTCTAAACAAACCTGTCGGCGTTGAGAATCTCGTTCTTCCTCTGGGAAGAAATATCCCCACATCATTCTGTACATTGTCTCCGTCAAATGGATCTTAAGTGGATATATCTCTACCTATAGTGTAAAGTAAGTTCATGTTAGGAAACAAAACGCACAAGTCTTGGCATTCCACACAAACATCTAATAGATGATATTTGAACTCCTTTTCTACTCATCAATTACCAATTCTCTCTATAATGGAATTCCATTGACAATACAATATTGAATCATGAGTACTTTCTTTAGACATTAGAGTATATTAGTAGTACTGCTATTAACAACTGTGTGGGATGTACAGTTACTGCCACCTGTCAATTTCAATGACAGTTAGTTTGTTATTCAGTTTAGAGCCTTTTCTCCGGAGAAATTTTTTCCGGAGAAAATACAAACAAGTGCCCTTAGGACATTGGTTAAGGAACTAAAAGAGGTAAGTTTGTATGGGAAAATACTGTATTTTTTTTTTTTGGTAAGAGGAAAATAATGTATTTATTACTGTTGAAATAGAGAGAAAGCGAGAGACATATGCTGAATATCGTGTGTTTCAACTACACAACGGAGGTTCTTTATATAGGCTTAAAAAGAAATCAAAACAATTAATTACAAGATATCTTATTCCTAATTACATGATATGATTTGCCTATACAATAAATACAAAGATCCTATCTTATTTTCAACACTCCCCCTCAAGCTGGAGTATATAAATCGTATGCACCAAGCTTGTTACATATATAACTGATTCGAGGACCTCTTAGAGATTTAGTGAAGACATCTGCCAATTGGTCATTGGAATTGACGAAGCTAGTGGTGATGTCCCCCGATTCAATCTTCTCTCTGGTATAATGACAGTCCACCTCAATATGCTTAGTCCTCTCATGAAATACGGGATTGGAGGCAATATGCAATGCCGCTTGATTATCACAGTTATGAGAACGGGTCAAACGACTGATTGAAAGCAAATTAAATGGACACTCAGGAACGTAAAGTACATAATTAACTGACAAGGAAGGGAAGAGTTTGGCAGTACCAATCCCTTGGGGTTTGGTTTCAGTACCACTGGCTGAAGTCATACTAGGTAAGTAACCAGATGTAGAAAGAGAGGATAAAAGAGCTTTATTACCAGTGATGTGGTCGGATGCACCAGAGTCAAGGACCAAGGGGCCAAGGGAATTGGGCTGAGAGATGCAAGCAAATGAATTACCAGTGTGTGCAACCGAAGCAGTGGATTCGGAGTTCTGGCGATTCTCAAACCATTGGAGAAATTCTTCATAGTCAGGTGGAGTTGGCTTAGGCTGAGCCGAGTTCTGATGTGTGTCAGGCATAGTAGTCTGAGCTGAATTCACCGGACGTGGAGGGCGCCCATGTAGCTTCCAGCATCGATCGATAGTGTGTCCCATACGGTTGCAATAATCACATTTGGGACGATTCTTAGTGTTGGATGTGGAACCTCGCGCACGGCCCATTGTTGTCTTTGAGATGCAAGGCGGCCGGTGTCACCAGCGCCGGGAAGCAATAGGAAGGCTTCGAGGTGGACTTCAAAGGGACCGAAGAAGGCGGAAAAGCGGCGGAACATGGTGGGAATAACAAGAGATCCCAAAATCGATCACGGATGGCGGTGTACTCCCGAGGTAAGCCATAAAGGCCAAGGAGCATAAAGAATGTGCTTATTTGAAGTTCCTTCTTCTTCTCATCTGCGGCGGATGCAAATGGAGGTGAGCTCATTAAATTGATGGAGTGCGGCATGAACACGACCAGAGATAAGCGGACATAGGGCCATCCAACTTCTTTGGTCCAATGAGGGTTCCCACATCATGAACCACACTATAGAGACGCTGAATATCATTGGTGTAGAGTGCCTTAGCCTGACTCCAAACCGATTCACACGTGAGATGAGGATAGAAAATTGACTTGATAGTGGGATGAAGTGTGGACTTGATGAGACTGCACAACTGAGCATCAATCTTATCCCATTTCGTACGTTCAGCCGGGTCAAGCACAGATTCGGCCTTTTTGGTGAGATGGTCTTTATACCCTCGACCAATAAGCCATAATCGAATGTCTCAAGCCCAAGTTTCATAGTTGGAACCGCCCAACTTCTCTCAGAGAGGGAGAAGTGACAAAGTTGGTGAACGCAGACTTGGAAGCATCGGCGGCGAAGGACCCCATTTTTCGATCCACAGGAGAGAAAACACGCCCAGGAGAGAAAACGGCCGCTTGCACCGAACGTGGTCAACCGTGGTACCGAAATGAAAAACTAATAGCGGTCGAGGACCTGGTAGGCGATGCCGTAGATGAAAGCACGGCCGAGGGAGGTCGCACGCTGGCCGCCACGCCGCGACGACTGGCGGCCGGGAGTAAGATGAACCGCGCGAAGAAACGGCGCGTCAGTACGCCGAGCCGAGATTTCAAGGGTGGGCGGTCTCACTGAGGCGAAATACGGTGGGGTCGGTCGGTCACGGAAAAGGTCGCCGGAGATGAGGCGGTGGCGGCGATGGCGGTTTTAGGCCGGAAAAGGGTGCCGGAATGGGTCACGACAGTGGAGAAGGGGCAAACCGGAGTTGAAACAAGGTTTGCCAAAAAAAAATGTCACCGGAGGACAATGGGTCCACCGGGTAAGTACGGTTTTAGGGTTGCCTCTCTTTAGGCTCTAGATACCATGTTAAAATAGAGAGAAAGCGAGAGACATATGCTGAATACCGTGTGTTTCAACTACACAACGGAGGTTCTTTATATAGGCTTAAAAAGAAATCAAAACAATTAATTACAAGATATCCTATTCCTAATTACATGATATGATTTGCCTATACAATAAATACAAAGATCCTATCTTATTTTCAACAATTACATTGAAAATTGTTTAACTTATATTCTCAAGACAAACTTTTCTTTTATAGATTTCTTAACCGATGCTCTTAGGGTACTCGTTAGCAAGACCCTTTCTCCAGTTACATATCTCTGTACATTCTGTTCTCAATTTGAAAAGTGAATATAGTTAGATTCCAAATCAAGCTTCCGGCTCTCTTTATGTTTTCTCTTCTTTTTTCACACTTTCTATCAGTTCCTCTCAGTTCATTGATATCTAAAATGGTATCAAGAGCTTAATCGATGCCATTTCCATGCCTTCCTCCAGCAATCCCCTTTAAAATTATTGACACTTGTACTGATGCTGACTGTGATGGGTCAGTTACTGATAGGAGGTCCACTACTAGGTACTGTAACTTTCTTTGAGGAAATTTAGAAACTTGGAGGAGTAAAAAGCAGGATGTGGTGGCTCGTCCTAGTGTCGAAGATGAGCTCCGGGCTATGGCACAAGGTATTTGTGAACTTCTTTGCCTCAAAATTATTTTAGAAGATTTGAAGATGAAATTGGATGGACCTGTGATAATAAGTCGGCAATCAACATAGCTCATAATCCTGTTCAACATGATCGAACGAAACACGTTGAGGTGGACAGCCATTTTATCAAAGAAAACCTTAACTCTGGTTTGATTTGTACTCTGTATGTACCTTCACAAGGGAAACTTGTGGATGTTCTTAAAGGATTGGGCAGTCCAGTTTTTGAAAAAATAGTATCCAAGCTAGGAATGGAGAATACCTATTCACCAGTTTTTGCATTCCCATTCCTTGTCTTGTGCTATGCATAAATTGACTAACCAAACTTATAGCGAATGCAATGTCCAGTGTTGTGTGAGACAAATAGATTAATTTCCCAACCGATCTTTGAAACATCTCCTCATCTGCATTACCCAATTTGAGGCTCAAATCAATGGGTGTACTTACAGGTTTACAAGTTGTTTTACTTGTCTCCTTGAGCAAATCTGTGATATATTTTTTTGTTGAGATATGAAAATACCTTTCTTGAGTTAGCCACTTCTATTCCGATAAAATAATTTAGCCTCCCAAGAGTATTTATCTCAAACTCCTATACCAGACATTGACTTAAGACTTGTTGCTCTTCCAATCATTTCTTGTCAAAATAATATCATCCACATATACTAACAACATTGTCACTCCCCCTGAAGTTGAATGTTTAAAGATTAATGTGTGATCTCCTTGACTTTGTTTGTATCCTAAGGCTGTCATAACCTTAGCGAACCTTTCAAACCATGCTCGAGGTGATTGTTTCAACCCATATAGTGCGTTTTTTAACCTGCAAACAATATTAGCAACAATATTTTACAATATCCTTGTGGTAACTACATATAGACTTCCTCCTCAAGTTCCCCATGCAGCAAAGCATTCTTCATATCAAATTGCTGAAATTCCCAATCATAATTGGCAGCAAAGGATAATATTACCCGTACTGTGTTCAATTTTGCAACCGCAAAAAAAGTCTCTAAATAATCAATTACATAGGTTTGTGTGAAGACTTTGGCCACTAGCCTTGTTTTGTAACTCTCAATCGACCCATCAGCTTTATACTAAAGTGTATACACCAACTTGCGACCAACTGGCTTTTTTCCTTTCGGTAAAGTAACTAGCTACCATGTTTTACTTTTCTCCAATGCCTTGTGGATTGATGAGAATTTTTGAAATGAGAGGTAATTTGACAGAGGGTATAATAGCCGTTTGGTACACTTTACGGTTCCTTTTTTGATAGCAATTGGGAGGTCAAGGACATCTTTAGCTATTTGGGTTTCTATTTCATTTTGAGAGGCTGGAAAAACATCCTGTAAAGATGAAAATTCAGAATCTATTACCTAATGTGAAGGAGTTGGGTTTGTGAATAAGGAAATAACGAAGTTTGTAAATAGTAGATTTATTTATGTATTCGGCCCAGGCCCGTTAGGTTGACACATAGAATAGCTTATTTAAACTCATTAGGGTTTGTACTCAAAAAAAAAGATACACAATCAATAAAACGGAACTACAGCTGCTCTGTAGTCGCAGACGTAGGCAAAGATTGTGATCAATATTGCGTCTCATATTTCGTGACATGGTATCAGACTAGTTCCGATCAAAACCTTCTCACTTGTTTGATGTTCGTGATCTGGTCGTGACTTTTGTTCAAGATTCTGGTTCTCGCCTGCGTAACTTCGTTCTTGATCGAGGTGTTGCTCGTACCTCACTCTTGGTGATTTTGTTTCTTGGTTGCGAGATCCTTCTGTTCTTGGTGTCTTCGCACGTTTTCCCCACATCGTGCTTCGTTACTCCTGGTTCTTGTGTTTTGCGGTTCTCTTCTTGGATTCGTGTTTTTTTTTTGGATCGTTGTTGCTCGTTAGTTTCTGGTTTGTGGGTTTCCCTGTGGTTTCTCCTGCTCTCGGTCAGTGACCCATACTTACGCAGTGCTACATCGTTGTTCCGACTTGGCGATCGTGGTGCTTGATTAGCTCTCTGCGCTGTTCTCATCGCTCAGTTCTGCTTGTGGGTTTGTTTCGTGAGTTTTTTTTTTTTTGGGACACGTTTGCTTCGTGAGTTCTCTCTTTTGTGGGCTCCTTTGAGGTACTTGGTGTTGTTTCTATTATTATTATTATAAGCTGCTACAATTTTCTGGAAGTTTAGGGAAGAATGAATTTTCATTGATATCAAATAATGAGAATACATCAGGTATATATACATGGCTTGTAAGCTAATTTAGGAAATAAATTGACAGCATATTCTGAAAACAAATCCCTGTAATTATGGGATATTTCCTAAGTTACTAAACCTGTACTAATAAGAAATAAATACAAGATTTCCCTAATTGCACATTCTAGACTATATACACGGTTTCCGACACTCCCCCTCAAGCTGGTGAATAGGTATTTTCCATTCCCAGCTTGGATACAATCTTCTCAAAGTTGTTGCTATTCAGTCCCTTTGTAAGAATGTCTGCCAGTTGGCTTTGAGAGGACACATATGGAGTGCAAATCAGGCCACTGTCTAATTTCTCTTTGATGAAGTGCCTGTCTACTTCAATGTGTTTAGTTCTATCATGCTGCACTGGGTTATGGGCTATGCTAATTGCAGATTTATTATCACAATAAAGTCTCATTGGCTCATCCCATTTTATCTTCAAATCATCTAAGATAATCTTCAGCCAAAGAAGTTCACATATCCCGTGTGCCATTGCCCGAAACTCTGCTTCAGCACTGGATCTAGCCACCACACTTTGTTTTTTACTCTTCCAAGTCACAAGATTTCCCCCAAGGAAGGTGCAGTACCCTGTAGTTGACCTCCTGTCCACAACTGACCCTGCATAGTCAGCATCCGTATATGCTTCAAGGCTCACACTTCTGTTTCGTTTGAACAGAATTCCCCTTCCTGGAGTCCCCTTTAAGTAATGCACAATTCTAAGTGCAGCTTGCAAATGAATCTCCTTCGGTTTGTGCATGAATTGACTGACTAAACTCACAGCAAAGGCAATATCTGGCCTAGTGTGAGATAAGTATATGAGTCTGCCCACTAATCTTTGATACATCTCCTTGTCAACTGCAACATCTTCCTCCGCATTCCCCAATTTTATACTTGTATCAACCGGTGTACTGGCGGGTTTGCATGCTGACTTGCCGGTTTCTCTAAGTAGATCAGTAATATATTTTTGTTGGGATATGAAAATCCCTTTCTTTGAGTGAGCCACTTCGATCCCCAAAAAATACTTCAATTTTCCCAAGGTCTTGATCTCAAATTCTTTGGCTAGGCATCGGCTTAACACTTGTTGTTGCTCCTTATCATCCCCTGTCACTATAATGTCATCCACATAAACCAATAGCACTGTTACTCCCCCTGACTTGGAGTGTTTAATGAATAGAGTATGGTCTCCTTGGCTTTGTTTGAAGCCCAGACCTGTCATAACCTTGGTAAACCTACCAAACCACGCCCACGGTGATTGTTTCAGCCCATACAACGCCTTTTTTAGCTTGCAAACAGTGTTGGCAGCACCCTGCACACCATATCCAGGGAGCAATTCCATGTAAATTTCCTCCTCAAGTTCTCCATGTAGGAAGGTATTTTTAACATCGAATTGTTGCAAATCCCAACCATAATTAGCGGCTAGAGATAATATCACCCTTACTGTGTTCATCTTAGCAACCGGGGCAAATGTCTCCAAGTAATCCACTCCATAGGTTCGAGTGAATCCTCGCCACCGCCTCGCCAGTACCTCTCAATAGACCCATCGGCCTTGTATTTTACAGCATATACCCACTTGCACCCTACTGGTTTTTTCCCTTTTGGTAGGGTGACCAGCTCCCAAGTACTATTTTTTTCCAACGCCTCCATTTCCAGGTCCATGGCTTGTTTCCATCTTCTGTCAGATAATGCCTCAGATAGGGAGGTAGGTATGGTTGTAGTGTTTAGGCTTGTGAGGAAGGCTTTATGGGTAGGTGAGAAATTTTCAAAGGATAGGTAATTTGATAGGGGATAGAGTGGTTGTTTGGTGCATTTTCTGGTTCCTTTTCTAAGGGCAATTGGGAGGTCTATGTCCTCTGGTATTTCAGTTTCCACCTGTGCAGCTGGCAATTCAGAAACTGAGTCACTAGAAATTAAAGGATCAAAGAGTGTTACCTCATGTAATGGTGTCAGGTTGGATTCTTGGACATTAGCAGATTCTGGAATGGCCTTTAATCTTTTTGAGTATACCAGATTCTTCCCAAATCTCACATCAGATCCGGGTTCAGCTTCATTTGTTGCAGGTGCAGATTTGGTTTGTTCAGCAGTTCTATCTTCACTAGAAGATTCAGCTCCAGCTTCTGGTCCAAGTGCCAAATTTGGGAAAATGAGGGGCTCATCTTCCTTTCTTAAACTCTCCCCCTGAAGATGAGGTTGGCTGAAATAGCTTTCCTGCTCATGGAAAGTGACATCTCTTGACACAGAGAATTTTTGGGACGGTGGGTGATAGCATTTATATCCCTTTTGTGTGGATGAGTACCCTACAAAAACACATCTTAAGGCCCTAGGATCAAGTTTTCCCCGATCAGTACTATGGACATGGACAAAGGACACACACCCAAATATTCTAGGTATAAGGTTAGTTGTAGTGGCCACATTTGGGTAGAAAGAGGATAGGACTTCCATAGGACTTCTTGAAGCTAGGACCCTAGAGGGAAATCTATTAATCAGGTGAGTGGCAGTGAGTACGGCTTCCCCCCAAAATTTTTTAGGAACATTATTTTGAAAAAGAAGAGCCCGAGTTTGATCTAATAGGTGCCCATTTTTCCTCTCTGCAATCCCGTTTTGTTGGGGTGTTTTGACACAAGACGACTCGTGAATTATACCCTCCTTTTGACAGAAGGAATTAAGAAAATGATTGAAGTAATCTTTAGCATTGTCCGACCTAAGCCTCTTGATATTAACCCCAAACTGATTTTTTATCATCGAGAAAAACTGTAGGAAAGCAGAGCTGACTTCAGATTTCTGTTTAAGTAAGAAAACCCAAGTAACCCGGGTACAATCATCTATAAAGGTTACAAACCATCGAGCACCTGATACATTTGGAACATTAGAGGGACCCCACACATCAGTATGAATCAGGTAAAAAGGAGAAGTGCTTATTTTATTGCTAATGGGAAAAGGTACACGCTTGTGCTTAGCAAGCTCACACACCTCACAATGAAGACTCTCCACATCAAAATTTTTAAAAAAGGAAGGAAACAACATTTTTATAACTCGAAAGGAAGGATGTCCTAGGCGACAATGATATAGTAGAGCTTTTTCCCTGTTGGTCATCACTGATTCAGATATGAATGTGTGGCTCTTACTGGGCAGATTTTGGTTTTCCATGTAATAAAGGCCATTCCATTCTCTAGCATGTCCAATCGTCTTCCCCGAATTCTTGTCCTGCAACATACAAGCATTGCTATGAAAAACAACATTACATGATAGATCCTTTGTAAGTTTTTGTATAGATATCAGGTTGGTGGACAGTTTGGGAACATGCAGGACATTTTTCAGGGTTATTGATGGGCTTATTTGGACATCTCCTTGGCCAGCTGCAGTTATGAGGGTTCCATCAGCTGTGGCTATTTTCTTATTGCTAGGACATGGGGAATATGTGGAGAAGTGTTTAGGTAGGGGTGTCATGTGGTCAGTGGCTCCAGAATCCAGAATCCAATATTGGTTAAAGGGTGTATCTGAGACATTGAGTCCAAAAGAAAATGGAAACTTACCTGAGTAGGCCAGTGAACAACTACCTGTTGGTTTCTCCAGTTTACTGAGGAAGGATCTTACTTTTTCTATCTCTTCCTGGTTGAGTCGAACAGATTCTTCTTTGCTGTCTTCACTGGTTCCAGCAGCTATATGTGCCTGTCCTCCCCATTTTGAGAAACCTCCCTTTTGCCCCCACTCTCGGTCTCGGTTCTGAGGCTTCCCATGCAACTTCCAGCATTTTTCTCGAGTGTGGCGAGGCTTGTTGCAATAGGTACACCAGATCCCCTCATTTCTCTTCTCCACATTGATCATGCCTCCTTTTTTCTGTTCAGCAACCATGGCCGATGCCCCATCTGCTATCATAGCCAAATTTTCAGCGGCTGGGGTCTCCATCATCAGCCCCCTCCTACTTTCCTCACTCCGGATAATTGCAACTACTTCATTAAAACCTGGGACTTTCTCCTTTCCCAAGATTTGAATTCTGACCTGATCAAATTCAGAGTTCAGGCCCACCAGGAAATCATAGACTCGGTCTTGCTCAATGTATGCCTTGAGTACCGCTGAATCCTCTGGACATTTAGCTTTTATGACCCTGTAATGGTCCAGCTCCATCCACAATGACTTGAGTTGATTCGCATACTCTGTAACAGTTTTGTTTCCCTGTTTTGCTGCCAAAGTCTTCACTTTCACGTCATAAATTTGAGCAGCGTCCTTAGCTTTGGAGTAGGTCTGCTCTATCGCATCCCATATCTCCTTCGCCGTGTGGAGAAACATACACGTATCACTGATTTCCGGGATCATCGAGTTCCATAACCATGCCATGATCATAGAGTCTTCTTCATCCCATACTTTAAATTTGGGATTCTCCTTTTTAGGAGCATCATCGGTCAAGTGACTCGCCTTCCCTTTTCCTTTCAAAATGGTGCGAATAAGTTGTGACCATTTGAGGTAGTTCTTCCCAGTCAATCGATAGGCAGAGTGGATGTTCTGCAGCTCTCCAGAAGCCTGGGATTTACTATCCTCGCTTCGCTTTCAGACATGGCAGATTGTGCGATGAAGGCACGAGATAAAGAAGAGAGGAAAAAAGCTGTGCAGCGGCAGCACAGGGCTTGTGCGATGAAGGCACAGGGATTTGCGACAGCAATGAAGGCTGCCGTCTAGGGTTTGAAGTCATGTCGTGGCGGCCTGACAGAAGGGTTTGCGGCAATGAAGAAGGCTGCCTAGGGTTTAGTCGCCTTGATCGAGCCTCCCAGTTGGAGCTTTGATACCATCTGGAAGTTTAGGGAAGAATGAATTTTCATTGATATCAAATAATGAGAATACATCAGGTATATATACATGGCTTGTAAGCTAATTTAGGAAATAAATTGACAGCATATTCTGAAACACAAATCCCTGTAATTATGGGATATTTCCTAAGTTACTAAACCTGTACTAATAAGAAATAAATACAAGATTTCCCTAATTGCACATTCTAGACTATATACACGGTTTCCGACAAATTTTAATGGCATCTGAAAAAGAAAGGGATAACTTTTGTGTTCGCTTTACCGGCAAGAATTATGCTACTTGGGAATTCCAATTCACGATATATGTCAAAGGGAAAGGATTATGGAGTCACCTTGATGGGATTTCTAAGGCGCCGGAAGATAAAACTGCCTTAGATGCGTGGGAAGTCAAAGATGCTCAAATTATATCTTGGATTCTTAGCACTATTGATCCTCAGATGATCATTAATCTGCGATCTTTTTCAACTGCTCAAGAAATGTGGAATTACTTGAAGCGTATTTACAACCAGGACAATACGGCCAAGCGCTTCCAGTTGGAGTTGGAGATCGCCAATTACAAACAAGGTAATTTGTCAATCCAAGATTATTACTCTGGTTTTCTGAATTTGTGGACAGAACACTCTGCTATTATATATGCTGCTGTCCCAAAATTGTCTCTTTCGGCTGTCCGAGATGTCTACGATACTAGTAAGAGGGATCAATTTCTCATGAAACTTCGTCCGGAATTTGAGGCTGTTCGAGGTGCTTTGCTGAATAGGAACCCTGTTCCTTCTTTGGATATCTGTGTTGGTGAACTGCTCAGGGAAGAACAACGTCTTCATACTCAAGGAACCATGTCTCATGATCCCGTCCATTCTGAACCTGTAACAGTTGCATATGCTGCGCAAAATAGAGGCCAGGGCCGTGATATGCGACAGACTCAATGCTTCTCTTGTAAACAATTTGGACATGTTGCTCGTAGTTGTCCTAAGAAATTTTGCAATTACTGCAAGCAGCAGGGTCATATCATCTCTGCATGTCCTACGCGTCCTCCACGACCGACTAAGCGTCCGGTGCAGGCATTCCATGCCACTACTAGCTCTGCAGCTGGTCCTTCCATCACTGGTGCATCTAGCTCTGCCGCTGGTTCTTCCACCACTGGTGCCTCTGATGGTGGCGCTCTACAGCTTGAATTAATTCAACAAGCGGTACTATCTGCTCTTTCTGCCTTGGGCATTACTGGTATGTCTTCTTTCATCTCATGGTTACTTGACTCTGGTGCATCGAATCACATGACGGGTTCCTCTAAACTCTTGCACAATTTACGTTCTTATATTGGTAATCAGAAAATTCAAATTGCTGATGGTAGTACCCTTCCTATAACTAATGTTGGTGACATAAATTCTACCTTTCGAAATGTGTTGGTAGCACCTGGGCTTGCCTCAAATTTATTGTCTGCTGGTCAATTAGTGGATGAAGGTTGTGATGTTAATCTCACTCAGGCTGGTTGTCTTGTGCAGGAGCGGGTGTCGGGGAAGGTGATCGCGAAGGGGCCTAAAGTTGGAGAGTGTTCCCGCTCCAGTTTATTCCAAATCATTTATCTCTTGCTTGTACTAGTGTTTTGAATGTATGTGAGGATTGGCATAGGAAATTAGGCCATCCAAACTCTGTTGTTTTGTCTCACTTATTTATGACTGGCTTGTTAGGTATTAAACCTATGGATTCTAGTGCCTCTATTTCATGTTCTGTTTGCAAATTAGCTAAAAGTAAAACACTTCCCTTTCCGTCTGGTGCTCATCGTGCTTCTACTTGTTTTGAGCTGATTCATAGTGATGTTTGGGGAATCTCACCTGTCGCTTCTCATGCTCACTATAAATATTTTGTCACCTTTATCGATGATTATAGTCGTTTTACTTGGATTTATTTTCTTAAATCTAAATCTGAAGTGTTTTCTATGTTTAAGAAATTTCTGATGTATGTTGAAAATCAATTTCAAACCAGTATTAAAATTCTTCGGTCTAATTCTGGTGGTGAGTATGTCTCATGAGTTTCAGGAGTTCTTACAGCAAAAAGGTGTATTATCTCAACGATCTTGTCCCAATACCCCTCAGCAAAATGGTGTTGCAGAACGTAAGAATCGTCACTTGTTGGATGTGACACGTACCTTACTTCTCCAGGCTTCTGTTCCGTCCAAATTTTGGGTGGAGGCTCTTTCCACAGCTGTTTTTTTGATCAACCGCCTTCCTTCCACGGTGATTGGGTTTGATTCTCCTTACTTTCGCCTTTTTAAAACTCAGCCTGATTATCGTAGTTTACATACTTTTGGGTGTGTATGTTTTGTTCACCTACCATCCACTGAAAGACATAAGCTTGGAGCACAATCTGTCCGATGTGCATTTATGGGGTATAGTCATTCTCATAAGGGTTTTGTGTGTTATGATGTCTCTAACCATCGTTTTCGCATTTCTAGGAATGTGATTTTTTTTGATAATCAATTTATGTTTCCTTGCCCTTCTCCTGGTCTGAATGATATTGTTATACTTCCCCAATTTTCTACCCCGCCTTCACCTGTAGAACGTTTTAAACCAGGACTCGTATATGTTAGAAAACACAGTGTGCAGGTTCCCACTTCCCCTTCCGACGCTGATCCGCCACCTGATCCTGATCCTGCATCGCTCCACCACTTGCCTAGTAGAAACGTCTCGAGCACGATAGATATTCCCCAGGCAGGTTTGATTCCTCACATCTTGCTTTAATCGCTTCTCTGTATCCGCACATCTATTCCTACTTGTTACTCGCAGGCTGTTAAAGATGTGTCTTGGGGAAATGCCATGAATGACGAACTTCAGGCCCTTCAGGACAATTTCACTTGGGATATTGTTCCTTGCCCTCCTGGTATCAAACCCAGAGGCTGTAAATGGGTTTATTCGTGGCCAGATTACGATGGATCTCTCAATCGGTACAAGGCTCGATTGGTTGCTTTAGGCAACAAGCAGGAATATGGTATTGATTATGATGAAACATTTGCACCAGTTGCTAAAATGACTACTGTTAGAATGGTGCTCTCTATAGCTACTTCTCATGGGTGGTCTCTCCACCAAATGGATGTAAAGAATGCATTTCTTCATGGCGACCTGACTGAAGATATTTATATGACTCCCCCTCAGGGCCTATTCTCTTCATCTAAGGGGGTCTGCAAGCTTAAACGCTCTCTACATGGTTTGAAACAGGCGCCTAGAGCTTGGTATGAGAAATTCCGTTATACTCTACTTGGGTTCTCTTTTACTCAAAGTCAGTATGATTCGTCTTTGTTCATTCACCGCACATCTACGGGCATTATTCTGCTCCTTCTTTATGTTGATGATATGATCATTACTGGTTCTGATGCAGCATCTATACAGGAAGTTAAACAAAAGCTTCAAGCCTCATTTCAGATGAAAGACCTTGGTCTTTTACATTATTTTCTTGGACTCGAGGCTCATTCTACCTCTAAGGGTATATTTCTCCATCAGCATAAGTATGCCACAGACCTTATTGCTATGGCTGGCCTCCAATCCGCTAATCCTGTAGATACTCCTCTTGAAGTTAATGTTAAATACCATCGTGACGAGGGTGAACTTTTGGCCGATCCTTTATTGTATCGACAGCTCGTGGGTAGTCTTAACTACTTGACCATTACACGACCCGACATTTCGTTTGCTGTTCAGCAAGTAAGTCAGTTCATGCATTCTCCTCGTCATCTTCACTTGGCAGCGGTTCGTCGTATAATTCGCTACTTAAAAGGTACCTCTCAACGGGGCTTATTCTTTCCTAGTGGGACCCCTCTTAAGTTGATTGCCTATAGCGATGCTGATTGGGCTGGGTGTCCTGACACTCGCCGCTCTGTCACTGGTTGGTGCATGTTTCTTGGTTCTTCGTTGATCTCATGGAAAAGTAAGAAGCAAGCAAGAGTCTCTAAGTCCTCAACTGAATCGGAGTATCGTGCTATGTCTACGGCATGCTCCGAAATACTTTGGCTTCGTGGTCTTTTGGGTGAACTTGGATTTCCTCAAACTGAACCGACATCTCTCTATGCTGATAATACAAGTGCCATTCAGATTGTTGCCAATCCGGTTTTTCATGAGCGTACTAAGCATATTAAAATTGACTGTCATGCTATTCGTGAAGCCTATGATAATCATGTTATATCCATCCCTCATATCAATACTCAATTTCAAGTTGCTGATATTTTGACCAAAGCTGTTCCTCGTCCGCGCCATCAGTTTCTTGGTAGCAAATTGATGCTCCTTGATGACCCGCATCAATTTGAGGGGGGATGTGAATAAGGAAATAACGAAGTTTGTAAATAGTAGATTTATTTATGTATTCGGCCCAGGCCCGTTAGGTTGACACATAGAATAGCTTATTTAAACTCATTAGGGTTTGTACTCAAAAAAAAAGATACACAATCAATAAAACGGAACTACAGCTGCTCTGTAGTCGCAGACGTAGGCAAAGATTGGCCGAACTGCGTGATCAATATTGCGTCTCATATTTCGTGACAGGGTTGGGCTCTTAAACGTGTGTCGATTCGGGAGGACTTTAGTGAGAGAAAAAAATTAATAAGGTTATTGATGGTTTAAAATAGAGTCTTAGGACTTGGTATGAGAGGCTTACACACCCCTGCTGCATTTTGGTTCTAAATCCAGCTAGTTTAAACCATCTTTGTTCTTATCACTGGCAGTCTCTTCGGTTGGTTTAGTAGCTCATAGATAAACTACGTTCAGTTTTTACTTTGAAGCAACTTGACAACCTGGACTATTTTTTGGGAACGGAAGTTAAACACCTACAAAATGGCTCCTTATCATTTCACAAGGAAAGTACGTTAGAGATCTGCTAATGCTTGGGTTTGCATGTGTTGGTAAACTAACCGTTAAAGTTACGGGTTTTAGATAAAAAAAGGAGAAGAATAAGAAGAAATATGATCATGGTGTAATATGATTGATAATAAACTTGATGATAACTTGATACAAAAGATTAGACACTAACCCATATTTATAGGGATACAAGACTCCTAATGCAAAATAAATAGGGAAATCAGGAAACAAATCATGATAATAACCAAGTAATATGGAAACTAATCTTCGGAGATAATCTAAGATATGAAACTAATCATATGAGATAATTTAAGATATGCTAACATAATATCAGGATATTTTGAGATATTTCATATATTTTAACACTAACAAATCCTCAAAATGAGAGAACGAAAGTGCACAAGAATTTTTTATACTAAACAAGATGTTGGGAATTTGACTCTTCAAATTCTCTTCCCCAGAAACTGCACTTGTGGAAAATTGGAATTGGAAAAACAAAATAGAGAAATAATAACAACACAAGAATTTAACGTGGAAAACTCCCAAACCAGGAGAAAAACCACCAGCACCAGAAAAAAATCCACTATGTAGAAAATTATTACAACTACACAATTTTCTCTCTACACCCCCGCACACCCACAAAGCTTCCCCACTAGCAAAACTTATTCCTCACACCTCTCCTTTTACAAGAAATATTCCTAATAAATTCTTTTTCTGATGTGGAGGTTCAGCCCAAGCTGCAACCACAGAGCATACTAAGAATTCTATTAAATTCTAAAACAAAGAGAGGAATTTATCTAGAGACAAAAGTTGCTAGACAAGCTTTTGAATGGTGTACATAAAACCAAGGCCCAAGCCTCCTTTTATAACAAAGAGGTTCACTCCTCTTTACTATTTTACTCGATGTGGGACTAAAAGTCCCAACACCAACAATCTCCACCTTGTGACTTTGTGGTCCCACAACGCTCCACCTTGATGAAGATTCTCATAGCTTTCGCTATCACTGCAACGCAGTCATGCTCCACCATAAAAGCATAATCACTCAGAACTAGCCATCCCAAGCATTTAACGTCGACACATGTCGAAATATAACCTTGCTGAAAAAAACTATGGTGTAACTCCCATATTTGACTCTCATGGAAGTTAATCAGCCATCGACATAAATTTCACCACACACCCTGCATCAATGTCAACCAATGCCCGTGTGCAAAATGTGGTCCCGCTAACATTTAATATCCTTTATCATGGCAACTTTGGGACCCATGCCATAAGGATATACATGTCCTTCTTTCAAAAGACATCAAGATCGGAAATAATGTTAGCCTCATTATCAGCATCTCCACTACTTTCAGGAGTAACCCTGCCCTTCAAAGCCTTGTGTAAACCAGACTGAATCAACACATCCTTGACTTGTATTTGCCACAAGCCAAAGTTGATCTTTCCACAAATTTCTCTACATCAAATCATTTGCATTTGAAACTCTGCTTCCCGACATCCTCTTTGGCAGAACCTGTGCTCTTGATACCACTTGTTGGGAATTTGACTCTTCAAATTCTCTTCCCCAGAAACTGTACTTGTGGAAAATTGGAAAAACAAAATAGAGAAATAATAACAACACAAGAATTTAACGTGGAAAACTCCCAAACCAGGAGAAAAACCACCAGCACCAGAGAAAAATCCACTATGTAGAAAATTATTACAACTACACAATTTTCTCTCTGCATACCCGCACACCCACAAAGCTTCCCCACTAGCAAAACTTATTCCTCACACCTCTCCTTTTACAAGAAATATTCCTAATAAATTCTTTTTCTGATGTGGAGGTTCAGCCAAGCTGCAACCACAGAGCATACTAAGAATTCTATTAAATTCTAAAACAAAGAGAGGAATTTATCTAGAGACAAAAGTTGCTAGACAAGCTTTTGAATGGTGTACATAAAACCAAGGCCCAAGCCTCCTTTTATAACAAAGAGGTTCACTCCTCTTTACTATTTTACTCGATGTGGGACTAAAAGTCCCAACACCAACACAAGATTACAATATCTTGCACAAGGCGTACTTCAAAAAACTCTTAAAGTATTACTTATGGTCTCAATTTTAAGCAAAAAAGTGAAAAATTAAAAAAACCTAAATTAGAATATCAGATGGATTCTATTGCTCTGCACTGAACATTCTAGTTTGAAGGAACAAAATAACCTTAAGGAATCACTTACTTGGAAGAGTTCAAAGGGAGAACTTCCATCCTTTGGAGCTCCCTGTCTCGCATCAACTTGAAGCATGACTTTTCTAGAAACAATACAAAACAAGCAAACATGCAATAAGAAAAATGGAAAAAGACATCACTCTTTATAACAACAGAAAAAGTAACACATCAACCTTATAGTCAAAAGTCGAAAAATATTGAAAGGAATAACTTTCTAAATATTCTTCACTAAAAAAATATGTATATAGGCGATTCACAATTTATAGGCTTATGAGAATAAAAGAAAAAAACATTACAAGAATATTATTAGAATTTGGGTTTGGGCCTAACTCAACCCCAAAAACTAGCTCATGGGGCGAGGGTTACCCCCTACTTATAACCACTATTGAGGTCATATCATTATCCAATGTGGGACTTCATCACACCCTCTCATGCCCAGAACTGGACATCTGGAGCGTGAAGTTTACAGGACTAGACATCTGCAGGTGGCCCAACAGATCTCAATAGGCTTTGATACCATATTAAAATTCGGGGTTGGGCCTAACTCAACCCCAAAAGCTAGCTCATGAGGTTAGAGTTGCCCCCCACTTATAGTGGGACTCCAACAAATATAAATTTATTTTGTCCTCAAGTAGTGCTGTTTACATTATTTTACACACACCCTTTCAAGCTAGTGAATGGATATCAACCATTTCTAACTTGCAAGTAAGCTCCTGTGAAACCCTTGGTTAATACATCTACTAGCTAGTTCCTGGAAGGAACATAAACTGTTCTCTCAAACCATATTGAGAGAAGAATAATTTCAGAGAGAAAATTAAAATTGTATTTATGACAATGAAGATTACAGAATAACTGAATGTAACAGATTCAGTCATCAGCTTTAAATAGTTGATCTTAACCTACACTCACTTATTTTAACCAAGGTTGTCAAATTCGAGAGTCTAAGTAAACTCGTGGATCTTATGTAGACCCGGCTCGTAAACTCGTAAGAGTTTAATTAAACTCGTAAGAGTTTACTTAATATTAAAAAAACCATAAACGACATATATGTGTAATATAATACTCTTAATACAACAATAATTCAACATTTCAATTGCATAATAATACAATATTTGGATTTTGACCGAGTCCTCAGGCTTTATGTAACAGCAATACGAACAAGGCTTTGTGTGAGGCTGAACAAGTGAAGCATAACAATGAGCAATCTGAACATATATATATATATATATATATATATCACATTTTTTTAAATAAAACATTCAATCTAAAACATTTTAGTTAGATAAATGATACTGACATTAATAACATACTTATTTGGTAAAAAAAAAAAATTTATGACAACGTTATTAATATTAATAATATTATTTATTAGTAGTTACTAGTTAGAGTTAATTGGTAATATTAATAATATATCTTTGTTTTAAATAAAAGTTTAAAAACAAAATAAAGCATAAAAGTGATTAAAAAACAAAATGTATGAGTACTCAGCTTGTTTTTTTAGTTCGATAAATATAATATTATTTTCCTTTTATCCACGGTGATTTGGAAGGGTAAAACTCAAAAGCATTAATTATTATAATCATTATACCGTTACATTTCCAGCCCATCCTATCAGGAAAGCGCTCTCACACATTTCCAAGATAACCCATTACCACGGGCCTCCAAAAGAATGCACACTACTGACATCGGTTTATTGTTTTTTATTTTCTTATTTTTAAAATGTTTGAAGTTACGATAGTGTTTGATTGGAGGATGTTGTAAATAATAGTTATTTTTGTAATTATTAGCCGTCATTGTATAAGGCTCGTTAATAAGGCCCATTAGGTTTAAGTCTAGCTAGCCTTGTCTATATAATAAGGATTAGTGAATGTAATTGATACAATTGAAATAATACTAAGAATTATTTCTTTTTTACTTGTATCACGAGCTCCCGAACTTGAGGGTCTCGCTTCCGCATAGAATCCTAGCCGCCTTCATTGCGGCCCTCTTTTTTGCTGCCTTCATTGCAGCGCTCTGCACTTCCATTGTGCCCTTTGCTGTTCCTCGACAGAAACTCTGTTTTTTGTCACTTTTCCCTCACTATTCACGACTGAAAACTATTATCCGGATCTGTTCACCACAGTTGACCACCGTACATGGCTGATCTTTGTCCGGCGACCGCCCCACTCGCATCGGATCCGCAAAACCGGTCGGACCCCGAAGGCTCGTCCCCATCGGCCCAGCCACACGTGGTTTCACTCCGGCGAGTTCTCGGGCACGTGACAGTCACGCGCCGCCTTGCGCCGCTCCGTTCACCGCCGTTTTTCAGTAGAAGCTTCACCAGTGTCTCCTCTTTCAATTGTGGGGGTCCACTCTCTGATCTGAGCAACTTTGTTCGTGGGTCATTTGAAACTTGCGCATTTTTTACTCATTTCTCTGTTTTTTTGGGGGTGTTCTACCACGGTTGCTGCAAAACAAGTTCGGTGGGTTTGTCTTTCGTCATTCAGCTTCGCCCTATTGCTGTGTTCTCACTTGGTTGTTCGTCAGAACCTCTTGGTTTATTTTTTGGATGTTTCCAGCCCGTGGGTCCCACTTTTCTGTTGTGTTTAGTGGCTCTTTACTGCTGTTTGCAGGCTTTTTTTGTTTTCTTGAGCAAGACACAGTCGCAGGACATCAATCAATATATCAAAAAATAGATCTATGGTTGTTTCAGCCTTGAATTCTCTTAATGTTGCCGATACTATCACTCAGAGTGCATCGATTCTTGACTCTGGTGCCACACATCACATGACCTCTCATTCTCAACTGTTTTCGACCTATACTTCCCCTTCCAGCATTCCTTATATAACTGTTGCAGATGGTTCTCATAATCGTGTTGATGGTTGTGGGGACATTGACCTTCAATCTTTTAAATTGAAAGATGTGCTTTATGTTCCCAGTTTTTCGAATAACCTTATCTCCATTCATAAGCTTACCCAGGACCATAACTGTGCAGTAATCTTTTTTCATTCTCATTGTGCTTTTCAGGATCTTGCAACGGGGAAGACGATTAGAGTTGCTAAGGAACAGGGAGGGTTGTACTATCTGTCTGATGAACGAGCTGGCCAGAAGGTATTGTCTTCCGCACTTCGGTCTCAGTCAGAGTCTCACTCTCCTGCCTCACAAATCTGGCTTCAGCAAAAGCGTCTTGGTCAACCCCATTTTTCTTTGATGATGTCTATGTTTCCATCTTTGTTTTTAAAACAATCTGTTGAGTCTTTTAAGTGTGACATCTGTCAGTTTTCTAAGCACCACCGTGCTACTTTTCCTTGTAGTTTTATGTGCTGAACCGTTTGATCTTATTCACTCTGATGTTTAGGGTCCTGCTCCAGTTTCTAATATTTCTGGTGCACGATGGTTTGTGTCATTTATTGATGATTGTACTCGAGTAACCTGGTTATTCTTGATGAAAAATAAATCTGAGGTATCTCAATTGTTTATTCAATTTTATAATATGATACAGACTCAATTTGGAAGACGCATTAAAAGAATTCGCTCTGACAATGGAAAAGAATATGTTAATCATAACCTTTCCAGTTTTCTCGTTAAACAGGGAATCATTCATGAACCTACTCGTGTCGACACTCCGCAACAAAATAGGGTTGCCAAAAGGAAAAATCGTCACCCACTTGAAGTTGCACGCGCCCTTCTCTTCCAAATGTCAAAATCATACTGAGGAGAAGCAGTATTGGCTGCTACCTATCTAATAAATCGGATACATTCGCGTTTTGTAGGTAATGTTTGTCCTATTCAGCTTATGGTCTCACAGTTTCCTTTTGTTCCTATCATGCAGAGTCTTGAGTCTCGGTTATTTGGTTGTGTGGCTTTTGTCCATGTTCATCCACAACACCGAAATTAGTTGGATTCTCGTGCTATACGGTGTGTCTTTCTAGGTTATGCCCCCAACAAAAGAGGATACAAGTGTTATCATCCACCAAGTCGTAAGTTCTTTGTTTCTATGAATGTCACATTCCACGAGCATGTCTCCTATTTCACTAGGGGGAGAGCAGTGATTCTAATTCTAATTTGGAATCTGAGTCCGAGCTCGAGTTTCTCTTCTTTTGTCCTTGGCTAGGTGACTCACCTCCTGTTTCAAACTCTTTGTCTCCAGGTCCTGATCCTCCTGTTTCAGACTCTCTGTCTCTAGGTCCTGATCCTCCTGATAGTCCTGTTCCTAATCCTTTTGTTCCTCCTGTGTCCCCTATGTCTTCTGTTTTGCCGGAAACAACACATTTGGCACCAGTGAAGAACAAGGCTAGTGAACCTATGTTGACTTATCAGAGGAAAGAAAAACCCAACTTGGTTCAGAAACAACTCCAACCGTCTGAACCGGAGGTAAGTACTGAAAATGATCCCTCTATTTTTGATTCTCATAATTCTGATACCGTTGACCTGATCCAAATGACTTACCTGTCGCTTTGAGAAAAGGGAAAAGGTCTTGTGCTAAGTACCCTATTTCTCAATTTGTTTCTTCTAAACATACTTTCCCTGCAGCATCAGAGTTTTATTGCAGTTGTTGACTCTGTAAGAATCCCAGCATTTGTGCAAGAGGCACTAAAGGATAAAAATTGGGTCTAAGCTATGGATGAGGAGATGAAACACTTAAGAAGAATGGAACTTGGGAGATTGTTAAGAGACCTAGGGTTAAGAAGCTCGTTGGTTACAGGTGGATCAATACAGTCAAGCACAAATCATACGGTACTCTTGATCGGTACAAGGCAAGATTAGTGACAAAGGGATACTCTCAGACTTATGGCATTGATTATGAAGACGTTTTGTAACACCCCGACTAATTTAATTATTTAGCTTCATTAATTTAGACTTTATTATGTTTTAAATTGATTGTTGGGTAATTAAATTGGGTGTCATGAATTAATTTAGGGGTGTGTATATAGTAATGGCAATTGAGAGTTTTAAATAGAAGAAAGGGTATTTAGGTCTTTCACCTACACAAGAGAGGGACAAATAGTCCAACATTATTTGAGACTAATTTTTCTCCTTTTTTCCCTCACTCTCTCGACAGCTCTCTCTCATTTCCTCCCTCCCTCACGTTTTGTTTCTGCTGAAGAAAAGAAAAGAAAGAAAGAGAGAAAGAAAGAAAGAAGAAGAGGAAGAAGGGCTAGGGTTTACGAGAAAAAGAGAGAGAAAATAGTGAGAGTTCTTCCTTCCTAGCATAGAGAAGAAGAGGGGAGCTGAATCTTTGACATTTGGAGGAAGATTTGGTGGTGCCCTAAGTGGAAGAAAGGGGAGAACGAGTTTGGAAAAGAAGAAGGAAAACCAGAAAAATTCCCCACTTCTTGGCTCAAATTCTTGGAGACCGTTGGTGAGTTCTTCTCCTTTTAGGTGGTGGGCAACCATAAGACCCCCATTAGGGTTTTTCCTTCCCTTTCATATTGTGTGATTTCATGACTTCTATTTTGGGGTTTGTGGGAAATGATAGAATAGGGATGGGTTTAATATGGGTTGTTCATTTTGGATGAGTTTTGTGATGTTTGAATCATGTTCTTGCTTGTGATTTTAATGTTAAATGAGTTGATTCTTCAATTGATCATGTTTTGATACTTGATTTTGATTCCTAATGTGATTGAAAATGGTTTGGATGAGGAGACATCAAGATTGGATAAGTTAGAATTGCCAAAAATTGCATTTCTGTAGAATTCTGCAGGGACGGGCGCGGTTCGCCCCCTGGCGTACTCGACGCGCGTCCAAACAAAGACAATTTTAGGAAATGCGCGTGACGCGCGTATAGGCGCGCGCGAGACAGGGTCCAGGTTTGTAGGAACGCGCGTGACGCGCTTCCAGGCATGCGCGACGCGCGCACAGATAGAACCAAAGCGAGCCCTGTGGTGCAATTTTGTGATTTTTCACTTCTAAGATGCTTTTAAGGCTAGGAATACTTGATTTTTGTGTTCGGAACTAAGGAGATATCATAGGAATCCCTTGTAAACATTATTTCAACTTGAGTTTGAATTGAACCCTTAATGCTAATGTACAAAAACTATGGAATTGTAATAGTTATAGTAAGATAGTTGTGCAGAGCGGTGTGCTACTGTGATATAGCGATACGTCCCAGCTGTTACAAAAACATTTGTAAATAGCGGTGTACCACTGCTATAGAACAATATGCCTCGGCTGTTACGAAAGAGTTGAGTACAGAGCGGTTGTACCACTGTGATATAGCGACACGTCCCGACTGTTACAAAGACGTTTGTACAGAGCAGTTGTACCACTGCTATAAAACGATACGTCCCGGCTGTTACTCAAAGGGTCGCAAGTACAGAGCGGTTGTACCACTGTGATATAGCGACACGTCCCGACTGTTACAAAGACGTTTGTACATAGCGGTTATACCACTGCTATAGAACGATATGTCCTGACTGTTACGAGCGATCCTTGTTTAATTGAATTGTCATATTTGCTAATAATGTTTGCAATTGAATATTATTGTATTTGTGGCTAACGTTGGTGAGGGGTCCGTGAAGGACTCACTGAGATTTTTAATCTCACCCTTTTCCTCTATTGTTTTTCAGATAAGCAGGTACCCAAGGACGATTAGGCGATGTTAAAAGCCTAGCACTCCTAGTTTTAGGGTTTTGTTGGATGTGTAGTTCATTCTACTATCTTTTGATCTTGGAAAAGCTTGACTTGTATTTTGTTTTCCAAGTTTTGTATTTCATGAAAGTTGTAATTCTAACTTTTAGATTTATGACTAAGATTAAAGTTTAGACTTGTAATCCTTTAACAAGTTTTAAATTTTTAGTAACTTTTGTACTTTAATGTGATTATCATGCGTATGGGAGTTACACGTTTGCTCCAGTGGCAAAGATGAACACTGTTCGTATTCCACTCTCTCTTGCTGCCCACTCGGGTGGGAACTGCACCAGTTTGATGTCAAGAATGCTTTTTTGCATGGAGACTTAAAAGAGGAGGTGTACATGGAGATTCCACCAGGTTTTGGTCCCACAACAAGTCGAACAAACGTGGTTTGCAAATTGAGGAAAGCATTATATGGGCTTAAACAGTCTCCTCGAGCTTGGTTTGGAAGGCTCTAGAAGTCAATGGTGGGCCTTGGCTATAAGCAAAGCCAAGGAGATCATACACTTTTCTTCAAACATTCACAGGGAGGAAAACTTACAGTACTTCTTGTTTATGTTGATGATATTATTGTTACAAGAGATGATTTGGATGAGAGACAACTGCTCAAGGAAAGATTAGCTGCAGAATTTGAGATGAAGGACTTTGGAAAACTCAAGTATTTCCTGGGAATAGAGGTTGTCTACTCCAAGCAAGGCATTTTTATTTCTCAAAGGAAATATGTTCTTGACCTCTTGAAAGGAAACAGGAAAGCTTGGATGTAAACCTGCAGGCGTTCCCATTTAGAATAAGCAACGAAGAGGAGAGTGCTAAGGTTGACAAAGTGCAATATCAGAGACTAGTAGGGAAGTTGATCTACTTGGCCCACACTAGACCGGACTTGGCATATGCCGTTAGTGTTGTGAGTCAGTTTATGCATGATCCAAGAGCAAGACACCTACAGGCGATAGATCATGTCCTGCAATATCTTAAAGCCACTCCGGGGAGAGGACTCTTGTTCAAGAAAGGTGGAAGTCTGATTATGGAGGCTTATACTGATGCAGATTATGCAGGTTCACTGAGTGACAGAAGATCCACCTCAGGCTATTGCACATTCTTGTGTGGGAACCTTGTTGCTTGGAGAAGTAAGAAGCAAAATGTGGTAGCTTGATCAAGTGTCGAGGCAGAGTATAGAGCAATGGCACACGGGATATGTGAGTTATTATGGATGAAGATTGTGCTAGATGACTTGAAGATAAAGTATGACGCCCCTATGAAGTTGTTTTGTGACAACAAATCAGCTATCAGTATTGCTCATAATCCTGTTCAACATGACAGGACAAAACACATTGAGATAGATCGACACTTTATCAAGGAAAAGCTAGATAATGGATTGATAGCAACGGAGTACATTCCCTCTGGACACCAACTGGCGGATGTGTTGACATAGGGCTTGCCAGCAGAACGTCTTAGTCAACTTACTTGCAAGCTGGGAATGATAGACATCCATTCACCAGCTTGAGGGGGAGTGTTGTAAATAATAGTTATTTTTGTGATTATTAGCCGTCATTATATTAAGCCCGTTAATAAGGTCCATTAGGTTTAAGTCTAGCTAGCCTTGTCTATATAATAAGGATTAGTGAATGTAATTGATATAATTGAAATAATAATAAGAATTATTTCTTTTTACAGAGGGAAATGGAGGTGAGGGGAGGGGATGGGTTATTTTTTATGTTTGGTTCAATTTTTAGAAGAGGAGGGGAGTAAAATCCCTCCTATTTTGCTCCCCTCCAATGTTAGGGTTTTTTAGAGGGAAGGTTAAATCATTTAAAATAAAATGACTTAAATAACCTTATATAAAATGTAATATAAATGATTATAAGAATATATAAGTAAATTAATATCACCCCTCCATTAAAATCCCTCCCCTCCTGGACCAAACAAGCAAAGACTCTCGTTCTGTCCCCTCCCCTCCTCTGAACCAAACACAATATCAAATTAAATCATTCCCCTTCCATTCCCTCATTTGAACCAAACATACCATAAGGAACTGTGCTATTCCGCCTCTTCAATTTTTGGATAATATAGCGCCTCGACCTTTCGTCTTTCTTCCCCCCTCGCCCGTCTCTCTCTGTTTTTGACAATGAAACGATGAAAGCCAAGACCGAGTCAAATTGAGTCCGAGCGATTTCAGCGAGTTGAAACCGATTCCAGGCGAGTCGAATCGCTACTCCATCGATTCCATGCAGAAACGATTCCACGCAGAAACGATTCCACTTACATGTTGACCAGATTTTGGCACTTGGAAACGTGAACCCATGCGATTCCATGAGTTACTCGAGTTTTTAACAACATTGAATCTTAACCTACGCTATCTGTAACTAACTTTCTGAGTTAGTTACAGCCGATCTCAGGACATGTGGGAATGCTGAAACTGTTGCGGACGAGGGAATTAGTGAAGGTATTTGGGTAGGGATAGGTTGAACTGTAGGGGTAGAAACACTGGAGTGTAATGAAGAGAGTTCTTTGTGAGGAAATCTAATCTCATTAAAAATGACATCCTTAGAGATGAACAATTTGCCACTTGGAAAAAGGCAATTATAGCCCTTGTGAGAATTAGAAAACCCAAAAAAAATGCATTCATGGGATCTAAAATCAAACTTGTGTGCATTATAAGGCCAGAGCAAGGGAAAGCAGGCACAATAAAATACTTTAAAGAAAGAATAATCTGGAATTTGATTGAGAAGAATTGTATTGAGGGACAGAAAAGTCTGGTGCTTCAGTAGGTAACCTGTTGATGTGAAAAATTCAGAGGCTCCTCTTTTCCTACCTTTCCATCTACACCAATAATTTGACAGTACATGTAAATTTTGTAGTTTTTGATATACTTTTCCATTATACTTCCTGTATGTCTTTACTTTTGCATTTTAGAGAGAGGGTAGATGGAAACCTAGGGGGGCAACAATGAAGTTGGACTTGAACTTGAACTTGGACTTTAAACCTAACCCGAATGTAACCTATCTCCAGCAATTAAGACAAATTTTGGAACAAGAAAGCAATAAATACCAAAAAAACAATAACCTGGAAGCACCAGTAAGATAAAGAAAATGGTCAGGAAAGGTTACATACTTTCCCCATTCAGCTGGAGGATTCCATGCTGACAAAATCATATCAGATTTGGCATTGGGCAGGCAGTTTTTGAAAACAAAATACTTTGTTGTAAACTGAGAAATACCCACATCCTTATAATCCCGATCGAAGTCATAGATCTAAGTGGTTAGCAATGAAACTGAATTAGTATATTCTTGCAATTTTAGACAAAAAATAAAAGCTTAAATATGTTTTTGGTCCCTATGATATAACAACTTTTTCGTTTTAGTCCCTGCATTTTTTTTTGTTTGAAATGGCCCTTGTAATATGTTTTTCCCATTTTGGTCCTTATTGTTTTATTTTAGTCCCTATAATATATTTTTTTTTTTAGTACCTACAATATTTGGTTCATGTTCCATTAGACCTTGCATGATACGGACTCAAATGAAAAAAAAAAAGTATATTGCCTGGACTAAACAAGAAAAAAAGTATATTAAAAGGAATAAAATCAAACGAGGACCAAAATGAAAAAAAATATATATTACAAGGACTAAAACTTAGGGACTAAAATGAAAAGGGGTATATTGCAAGACCAAAAACATCTATAAGCCAAAAATAAATAAATTAAAAAAGTTAGAAAACTATGACTATAGAGGAATCACTAAATGCTCGGGCATAGGAACAAGGGCAAGAATGAAGAACTACACCAGAAAAGAACACTGTAATTTTTTGCTTCATCCCACATAACATTCAGGGATAAGAAATTTCCAAATTCAATTGTTTGCAAAGGTAGAAGATCACTATTTCATGTGTTGCAATGCCTTGCGCATAAAATCTATGGAGAAAATTTAAGTGTTGAAGTAAGAAATTTTTAGAACCTGTCTAATAAATATGAAGCCAGACTCAGAATTGAGAATATTTGATGTTGAAATACCAGTTCATACTTTGCAAAAAACAGCTGGATTAAATGAGTTTTGGAAGGAAAAGCAGTGAAAGGGGAGAAGGATTAAGGCTTGCAAAATAATTCTTACCATGTCATTGATTTCGGCTTCAGCAAAGGATTTACCATCAAGAAGCATGCTCCAAACAACTTTGTTAATTTGCAAATATATGCGCATAGCATAGGAAGGACTTTTGTTCTTCTCCTTCTCCATTAGCCGCAGCTGTGCAGCTTTTTGCATAGCCATTCTTAATATTGCATATGCTTCCTTCCTGGATTTTTGTGCACTTACAAGTTCTCTCTTCAGTCCTTGGACCTGCCAGTGTTGGACTACTTTGATTACAAATGCAAATTTGTCATACTAAAATCATAAAATTATAAAAGTAATGTGCACATCTGAAAACAAGTTTGATCTCCAAGTGATAGTGATGATATAGTTATGACAGCTTTAGATCACACAAATTTCAAAAAGAAGCAATATCCTTTCACTCCTTAAAAAAGGGCAAAGAACCAACAAATATGTTGTTGATTTGCTCAAAGAAACAAGTACACTTGAAGCTAAACCTGTTGAAACTCCTATGGTTCCTAATGCCACAAACTCCTACTAGATGATGGATGTGTTATTTTGGATCTTGAAATATATAAAAACTGAGTAAGCTTAACAAACTCAATCACACGTCAAGATTTTGCATTATTTTCCAATGTGGTTAGTCAATTTATATTAGTTGATAGTGTATATGATGGTTTAGTATCTATGCTGAGTTAGTTAGCTATCTAGCTTCTAGTTAGTTATTCAGTTGAATTCTGTTATCTAACTTTTAGATGGTTAGATTAGATTGTTCTAGAGCTTTCTGTTAGAACTCCATACCAGAGCTCTCTATATATACCTTCTGCAAACACTTTACACACATACAGAAAATACAACTTTATATTGGAATATTCATTCCACTACATCTCTCGAAAATTCTCCCATTCTTGATCTTCTTCATGGTATCTAGAGCTCGAAGAAGCCTTCTCTTATGGCTTTTGATACTCCAATCTATGGTTATTCTCCACTGCCACGGTGAGAAAACTCTTCATCTCTGATTGCTTCGAATCAAGGCTTTGGATGACTCATTGATCTCAATTGGTGCCTCTTTTTCTTTCCAAGATCAACTAGATGTCCTACTTGGAGGACTTCCTCAAGACTGAGTCCATATTCTCTATTGTTGGTAGTTAAACTAGCTCTTTGATATAGATGAAATCAAAGCACTTCTACATGCTCATACGGTGTAAATTGAAAAGTTCAACTAGGAAGTGAGAGTGTGATAAAGACTTGGGTATTATGGGGTGCCTAAGTCCAACATTGAATGGTATGGGATGCTCAGTAGAGTACTTGAGTGACTTGGTTCTTCCCCCTTGACCACTAGCTTTTAAGGGAGGGTTCCGCAAGTGCTTGGGTGCTTATCATTTGGTATCAGAGCTGGTTAGTGGTGTATCAAAAAGGGCAACCTACAAAGGGGCTGACATGAAAGGCCGAGTGAAGCGTCATAGTGTGCAACCACCAGGACGTCGTCTCTCAAGGGCAGTGCTATGATACGGACTTGGGTATTATGGGGTGCCTAAGTCCCACATTGAGTACTATGGGACGCTCGGTGGAGTACTCAAGCGGCTTGGTTCTTCCCCCTTGACAGCTAGCTTTTATGGGAGGGTTCCCCAAATGCTTGGGTGCTTATCAGAGTGTTTTTGTCAACCTTACACACCCTAATCATTCAATAAGCACTTTGTTTGATGCAACTTCTCAAGCTCACTTAACTCAATCCTTCAACAATAATCAATAGCAGTTATCATTCCAACCTAATTATTGTGGTTTGGAGGAAGAGGTAACAAAGGAGGTCGTGACTCTATCCAATTCCCAGTGTGCTAGTTTGGCCATGAAACCTTTGTCTGCTAACGTTGTTTCAATCCGACCTATGTTAAACACTAGTAATCTCAACAACATAATATTTAGCAGCAAAATTTTTAGTGTCAATCATTCCACCAGCAACAACAATTTCTATGGCAGATTTTTAACAATTATAATCCTCCTTGGCAGCAGCTCCGTTGGAACCCTCATAATGAATCCCTACTCGGTCAAACCCTACACCAGTTGCCTAAGTGGCAACTTCCTCAACAAGCAGCAATCCACCTCAAAATTGGTACATTGATTTAGGTGCTACCCACCATGTCACTGCAAATACTCAATACCTACGTAAAGGAGTTCACTTTAGTGGCTAGGACCAAGTTTAATACTTGCACTCTGTACGGTGATAATGCTCATGAATACTTGTCCCAATCATTTCAAACATGGATGGCTTCACATGGCATTATTCACTGAACATCCTTTGCTAATACCCCTCAACAAAATGGGATTGCAAAATGCAAAAAATCATCATCTTAATGAAACAACTCAAACACTACTAATTCATGGCAACGTTCTTTCTTGATTTTCAAACGATGCCATTCTTACTGCATGTTATCTCATAAATCAGATGTCTTCCTCTGTCCTTGATAACCAAGCACCTCATCCTGTTTTCTTCCCCCATCACGATCTGCATTCCTTGATAACGTGCGTCTTCGGGTCTACCTATTTTTTCCATAATCCTGCACTTGGTCTTGATAAATTGTTTGCTCAGTCTCACAAATATGTCATTCTAAGTTACACTCGATCCCAAAAGGGATACTGTTGTTATTCTCCTAATCTGCATAAGTACTTAGTCTCAATTGATGTTACATTCTTTGAGTCTATGCCATTCTTTAGACCTTCTTCCACACTTGAGTGTATCTCGATCACTTTACCACTTCCTCCTCTCTCAAGTGAGTACACTCCACCAGTGATACCTAGGTTCAGGACAATCCTTCTCCTTCTCGTCCTTTGCAGGTCTATCATTGTCAAATGCCTCCACCTCAGCACCTATGCCTTCACTTATAGCTCCTATGGACTCTCCCCCGACTCTGCCTCTGCTTGCCCTGGCCCAACCCCTTGAGCTTGATCTTCCTAATGCACTTCAAAAAGGTATATGATCCACTTGTAATCCTTCTTCTCATTATGTTACTTCGAGCTATCATCTTCGCATTTTGCTCGTCTTTCTTCCTTGTCTTATGTATCTATTCCTACGTCTGCAAGTGAAGCCCTTCTCAATCTGGGTAGTGCCAGGCTATGGTTAAAGAAATGAGTCATAGCAGTGGGACTTGAGACCTTGTTCCTCTTCCTCTATGGAAGTCGATTATTAAATGTCGGTAGATTTTTATGGTTAAAGTTGGTCTAGATGGTCAGGTTGATCGGCTTAAGGCAAGACTAGTTGCTAAAGGTTATACACAAGTCTTTGGCTTAGATATGGGGACAACTTCTCCCTGGTGGAAAAAATGGCATATGTCACTTGTTTTTGTCTATGGCTGCTATTCGCCACTGCCTCTTCACCAACTTGATACTAAGAATGTTTTCCTCCATAGTGATCTCAATGAAGAGCAACCTCCAAGATTTGTTGCTCAGGGAGATTCTTCAAGCCTAGTTTGTTGCCTTTGCAAATCCCTATATGGCCTCAAACAATCTCCTAGAGCTTGGTTTCGAAGATTTAGCAATATTGTTCAGCAGTTTGGTATGACTCGAAGTGAGACACATCACTCAGTTTTCTATCACCATTCAAGTAATGGGTGTATTTAGTTGGTTGTGCATGTTGATGACGTTGTCATTACAGGTAGTGATCATCATGACATTGCTTAGATAAAACAACGTCTTGGTCATCAATTTTAGACGAGATCTTGGTGGGCTCTGATACTTCTTGGGGATAAAGATGGTGCAATGCAAGGATGACATTGTAATTTCTCAAAGGAAGTATGCCATGGACACTCTAGAGGAAACAAGTTTGATGAATGCTACACTTGTTGACACTCCTATGGATTCTAATGCAAAGCTTTTATCAAATTAGGGGGAGCCACTTTCAGATCCACAGAGATACAGAAGATTGCTGGCAAAACTAAATTATCTCACAGTTACTCACTCAGATATCCCATTTGCTATTAGTGTGGTAAATCAATTTCTTAACTCTCCTTGTGAAGGACATTGGGATGTTGTAATTCACATCTTGAAGTATATTAAAGAATCTCCTACAAAAGGACTTATCTATTAATACAAGGGCAATACTTGAGTTGTGGGATAATCAGATGTTCATTTGGCAAGCTTTCCTATTGACAGGAGATCCACTTTCGGGTATTGTATAGTCATTGGGGGAAACCTTATCTCCTAAAAAGGTAAGAAACAAAATGTTTTTGCAGGATCAAGTGCATAAGCAGAATATCGAGCCATGGCATCGGCTACATGTGAGCTCATATGGCTCAGAGAGTTACTTCAAGAGCTTAGAATGGGGTAGGTTATGTAGATGATACTCATTTGTGATAATCAAGCTTCATTGCATATTGCCTCAAATTCATCATTTCACAAGATGACTAAGCATATTGAAATAGGTTGTCATTTTATTACAGAGATTTTATGTGGGGACATCAACACTAGCTTTAATAGTTCAAATCGAAATGGGCAGAAGTTTTCACTAAGGCTTTAAGGGCCCCTCATATAAACAGGAAATGTAACAAGCTTGGTGCATATGATCTATTTGCTCCAGCTTGAGGGAGAGTGCTAGAAATGATGTAAATAAGTAGTCATGGTTTGATAGTATCATATAAAAGGGGTAATGTTAATATTTGTATTTATTATTATTAGGATTTTGGCCTAACTCATCCTTACAAAACCGAATTGTAAGGTGAGAGGTGCTCTTTACTTATAAACTCTTTTGAGACCTTATCTTTAGTCTATGTGAGACTTGGGTTTTTTCCCAATACACCCCCTCACGCCCAATACTATTGGTCTTGGTGCGTGTAAAATGTGGTGGATGGCCAAATGGATCTAGGATAGACTTTGATACCATATTAGGATTTTGGGCCTAACTCATCCTTACAAAACCAATTTGTAAAGTGAGGGGTTTTATTTACTTATATACTCTTTTGAGACCTTATCTCTAGTCTATGTGGGACTTGGGTTTTTTTCCCAATAATTATGATTCAGTATATATATAACATAGCTCCGCTGTCCAAAATAAACGAATTCCCCTATGCACTCTCGTTTTTCTTCTTTCTCAACAGATTATTATTTATTGAGCCAAGTCGAGCGATGTTCAGTGCACTGAGCTTAGACTTGTTTCTAGCCCTAATTGTTCAGCTACAGAAAGAAGTTAACCCCACGGAGGAAATAAACTGTCAAGTGCCATAGATGTTGACAACAAGTATTCTGAGCTAAAGTAATCCATCTATAATTAACATTTGGGCAGCATAAACATAGAAATCAGAGAATTTCCTCATTTAATTTATTTCAAACTTTAGAAAGCTTGGCCATTTCTTACTGGAAAATTATTGTGTATCAATAATTATGACTATAACATTGAGTATAGACTATACTCAATGTTTAAGCATTAAGATGTGAACCCCAGTTGGTACCATTATTAGGCAAACTATTAGGCCTGGCTGTAATTATTATTTTGTCACATACTGTATGTACCAGGTCATAGCTGTCTACTACAAATAGACTGTAACTGCCATAATATTCTAGACTAAAGTTTAATAAAAAAATCTCCAGTAATCTCTCCTTTATTTGTAAGTGATTTGATTTCTGTCTATTTAATAAGAAGAGAAATGTTTTTTGAACATCAAAATTTGACATCAAAATACGTGATTAATGCAGTTCAAATATGTAGTTAATGAAGTGTTATCTTTGGCTAATGGATATACCAAGGTGTCTCAACTCATTAACCATCAACTGAACTTCGTTAACCATGATGTTTAGGTGTTCAAATATAATCTACTACATGTATATTTGAACACCTGAAAATCGTGATTAATAACGTTCAAAATCGTGGTCAATGAACTTCAGTTGATAGTTAATGAGTTGAGACACTTTGGTATATCCATTAGCCAAACACAACACTTCATTAACCACATAATTGAACTGCATTAACCATGTATTTTGATGTCGATTTTGATGTCCACTTTTGATGTTCACATAGCGGGACTGTAATAAGAAAAGGCTACAAAGAGCCGGACAATTCTTCCAAAAGCTCTCTTGACTTTTATCATGGTACATCTTGATCTTTGACATAAGAAGGCTAACTTGTCCTTTTTTACTACATACTACTTTCCTTTTATCATTAATTTACGTTGGATACAAATATTTTAAGAACCACAACCATGACATTATCATCGTTCAAAGTACTAAATTGATTAGTTTTTGGCAGATAGAATCACCTAAATTCAAAGAACATGCATCTATAATTGGAATCAAACCAGCCAGTTACATCATTTAAAGGACAGGTAACAAGATTCATTCCTTACCAGCATGGCTATTCCACCATCTATCATCCACAATTCTGGTTCCTTTTCTGGATGTAGATCTTTGGAAGGGTGACACCAAGAAGACAATTTTTTTATATCATCAAGAAGCAACTTTTGTTCCCTCTCTTTCTTTTCGAGGTCGATTTTTGCAAGTTCCACCTCTTCAACACCATCAGGAACCACCTCATCTGCTTCTTCTTCGGCATTTTCATCATCTTCAACAGAAAGTGACAGGCTACTTTTCTGAGGCCTAAGTTGTGTATGATATACTTAGTTAATTTGAAGGACTCTTCATAAAGAACAGAACATCTTGGATTTAAGTTTAAGGGAAAAAAGAGACTGGATCAACGTAATATTCATATATTTTAACTATCTCGATTATCTAAATTAAAACCAAAGCCATGAATAAGAAACATATCTGACGGATCAATAATTTCACACAGTAAATGAACAATAAATTTAAATAGAAAACTGTTGCAGTGTCAATAAACAACTAACACTGCATCAGGTCGGTATCCACAATAAAAAAGCAGTTTAGATGTTTATAATATATACAGGTTAATGCTGACTACGTGAGTTGACTATGCCAAATAACTAAAACAACAAAAAAACCAGCTTGATCATTCCATATGTAAGAGCTAATAAAGCTCACTCGTGAACCCTTGAGAAGAAATTATAGTGATATTACCTATAATCTTTTACAATAGAATGACCAAACTTGCATGGTATTGTTAAATTTGATAGAGTAATAAATGGTGTAAACATACGTGAGTGTTTGCACTAGGAAAACAGATAATAGTAGATTTAGAAGTGCACAGAGCAAGAGGGGTCATCCATACTTTGGAATCCGTGCAAAGAGAAGATTGCTCAACACATCCAACATGACCTGAAACTGGCGAGATGTCATTGCTGCTGTAATATTATGAGAATTGAATTTGAGCTCCTTCAAGGGCTTCACCTGCAGAGTTGAAATATGGATTTGAACCAGACTACTGACCACCATAGTAAAAAAAAAAAAAAAAAAAAAAAAACAAAATTACTCTAAGGGTCTTTTATCTTAATTTAAAATTTCAAGTTAGTCCTTTATCTTTTTTTTTGTTTCAATTTAGTCCCGCATTTTTAAAACGTCAATTTCGAGACAAATTGTTAGCTGATCTACAACGAGAAATGCATGCGTGCTATAAGCACAATCTGCACTATCAATTGTGCCACAAATCAGAACCCAAAAAGTTGTTGTAAAAAACCGAAAACAGACCAATTTGGCCAACATTGTTAACATTTTAGAACATGTGGGACTAAACCGAAACTAAAATTAACTTTAAAGGATTAACTTGACAAAAAAAAAAAGATAAAGGACTGAAGTGAAACTTTAAATTAAGATAAAGGATCTCTAGTGCAATTTTGCCTAAAAAAAAGACATACAAACCAGATAAACATACTCTTTAAAGATATCTGGAACTTTCTATGTTGGAGTACATGTGTGTGTAAAGAGTCAGACAGTAAATTCTGTTATCAGTATTTGTTACAACACAACTACCCTGGGATTCAGTTTCTCAATTGACAGTAAATATGAGAATTCTATCTACAGTTCATTTTTCAGAAATATAATTTCACATATCACAGAAACTCCATTTCTTCTACATTTTCCTTCATATTCTTTTATTTTCCTTCACCTTCTTACTCATAGCACAAACCTTTCAGAAAACGAAAAAGAAAACCCAGAGATGGAGATGATCAAGGTTAGGATCCATTTCTTCTAGAAGGAGTTCATTAAGAAAGAAGAGATATATATAAATATAGGAGGATAGGATGTCATCCACAAGAAAATTAACAGAAATAAAAAAGAACCAGCAAAACAAAAAATAAGAATAACAGTGCACAGTGGTAGCTCAGTCTCATGCAAGTCTGAAACACCAGCAGCTTAAAAATTCCATGGACGGAGCACCAACAAGAAGCCAAAAACCTTGAAACACCTAAAAATCTGAGCATTTTTCTCCAATCAGATGCACAAAAGAATTGTGAACACAGAACAGTTCCTATAGAATCTTGACATCCTTTCTTCTACCAAACCCCTTAAACCTAATATTCTGTCAAGAATGACAAATCTAATATTCCCCACAAACACCAAACAGCCTATTCAATAAGAAATTAGCAGTCAAACAATGAGAAAACAGATGCGTAACTCATTCAGAATTGTTCATGTACAAAAAAACAAATACCAAGAGACATGGTTGTTTCAGCTCTCTGAATCCGCAGAAAATCACAGGTACTATTCAGTATCTCAGTCCAGACAAAAGGCTTCAACTTGCAAGCAGTTTTGGATTTCCAAATAAATATTACAGGCTAGGATATTACTATTATAGGAAAAAAAGAACTTACCTTCAGTTCCGGAGTGCCCCCCTTGTGCCTCGTGTACTGAAAGTACATGTCACAAGGCATAAAAACTCTCTCAAGAAGAGCACCTGTACGCATTACTTTTGGAGAGCCTCTGATAATTTTCGGTAGCCACTGCACCCCAGCCCCTAGATCAACATCTGTTGGTGCGACATGTGCCTGCACATGCTCCAACATAACAGACAACTCCATTCTTTTCCATGCAATTTCAGGCTGGTATTCACCAATATGTTCATCTGTAGTACCATGTGCTTGCTCAATCATGTCACAGCCAACATGAAGGACTGAATGAAAAGACTGGGCTAAAACGCGGCCACTTACAGCAGCAAGTAAAAACCTACCCTGTAGGCATAATTGACACATACTTTTGAAAATTTCATATCTGATCAGATTGATCAATAGTGAATATTATGTGCAATAGAAAATGTAAAAAAGAGTTAGAAAACTTCAGAGAATATTTTCAGGAAAATGTCATATTTGGTTGATTCCGTTCTCTACTATATATATGAACCAGTATATACAGGAAACACAAGATCAGTTACAATGGTTAGTTAAAAACAGAAAACTGAAACTCCTAACTAAATAACTGAATCTAGAAGATTCTAAAGTAACAGAAAGTAACGTCTATAGCAAAGCTGTTGCTCAGTAAACTAACCATTACAATATAATATGCAAAAATCTAACTGATACGGAGAAGTCAGAGTTGTGCGATACCTCATCCATAATCTTGAAAGAGTATTTTCCAAATTTGTAAACAAATCACAAATAATAGGTTTAGGCCTGACTTTAGTTATAATTCCATCACATGTTTATTATGTTTATTATATAACAGGTTATAGCTGCCATATTCTCCCACTATAAATAGATAGTAAATGCTAGAATATTCTAGGCTAGACTTTGGGACAAAATCTCCTGCCATCTCTCCTGAATTTGTATTGGATTTGATTTCTGTCTATTTAATGAGAAAAGGACATATAGAGCTGAACAGTTTTTTCCCCTCTTGACTTTTATCGCAGTATCTCTTGATCTTTGACTAAGTAATTATTAATAGAGTATCACTACTCTCAGCTAGTATAGGTTTACTTATGTATTCAGTTAGTTAATTGTCAGTAGTTTGTTAAGTCTGTAACTGATTTCCTAGAGTGACCAGCTCATCTATAAATATGAGCTGTCACAGTTGTACACTTCAGTCAACATCATTTTACACAGTTTATACTTTTTTCAGAAACTCTCTCTCTCTCTCTCTCTCTCTCTCCCTCCCTCTCCCTCTCTCTCTCTCTCTCTCCCCCTCTCCCTCTCCCTCTCCCTCTCCCTCTCTCTCTTTGTGTGTTTTGAGTTCATCATAAGCATAAGTCTATATAATGCAAACAACATCTATATAGTTGTAATTCAAGGAATGATACTCAGAAAGTATTCTTCTAAGTTTTATTCTTCCAAGTAAGAGTATTTCTAAGTCGTATAAGGGGTACATCACCCATAGCTAAATAAGATCCATCAAAAAAGGAAATTGTTTGTCTAGGTTCAAGTTTCTGCCTGAAAGGCAAGCACAATAATTAAAGTGCACATGTTCCTTACTGCAAGCTCTATTTAAAATGCAAAAGTATTTGTTTTTTTTTTTTATTTTTAGCTTACATTTGCATCCTCTGAGTGAAGATTAAATTGTGGTTCAATAACATTAACCATGAAGTGTCGAGTCCCCTCCTTCGAATCGTCTGTATATTCATCTTTAGCTGGCAATAAACAAAAAAAAGGGATAACAGAGGGTAAACAAGCCTATCAGTAAAAGTACATAAGAACAAATTGTGCTTTACCAAAAATACCTCAAGGATCTGGCAAGCAGTGAAAATATTTGTTGTGACAGAAATCATATTTACTGTATTTATTTTGTGTATTACAATCTCTGATCTAATTTGCATGCCCAAATTGATATCAGTTGCCAAAATTTCTGGAACCATATGACACATACCAGATGGCAAGTTGTCCACCTCAAGTGAATGTGATGGGGATGAAGGTAATCCAGAAGTCTTGGCAGCCAGAGAAGAAGGAGAATCTGAGATGTTACCAGTAGGAAGGGACTTAGAAACTTCATCTTGATGGGTTTCAGCCCCATCATCTCGATGCGTTTCAGATCCATCATCTTGATGGGTTTCACATGCATCATCATCTTGATGGGTTTCAGTAGTTCCATCTTGCTGCTGTTTGTTGCCCTCATGTAATTTTCTCTGGGCATACTGCCGGGAAGGAGAAGGCTTGGCAGGTTCGAAGGCTTTGGATAGACCCCCAACCCAGAAACAAACTGCATTTCTGTTTTCAATAGTCCACAAAAGCTTTAGACCATACACAAACACACGCTGACAATTGTCAGCTATTACCACATTGTACCCATCATCATCTATTGCCACATTGTACCCTTCATCATCATCGCTTGGGTCCGATCGCATATGCTCATCAGTTTCGCGCTGATTTTCACACTCAGACTGTACACAAATCTTGTCAACATTTCTCCTTCCGGCTTCATGCCAGGCTAATAACCTAGCCGGATCAGCCTTTGGGGATTGTTTTCTTATAGTAAAGTAATCACAAGATAATAGAAATCCATCATCATCATGATTATTTTTCTGTGACATATAACCCTTTTTATCAGAGGGGATTTTATCCTCGGGTGCTGCAGATTGTGAGCTTTTTGGTATCATGCCAACTAATTTAGCAACATTTCCGCACTCTTTTTCTTTAATTAGGAAAGCCTTGGGCATATGAAGGTCAATACCTTGGTAAACAAGATCGAGAAGGTCACGTTTGCTTTCAAAAGTATACTTTTGCTTGCCCCTACTAAAACATAATTCAAGCTTCAGCTTTGTCATCATGAATGTCAGTCCTTTGGCTGGATCATCATCGTGTAAAGGCATGTTCTTTATGCAGATTGGTTTGGAATCTATACGGATCATAAATTCGGTCATCACTTTATCAAGCGAAAGATTGCCTGATCTGACAAGTCTTGGAACTCCAAAACGAGGCCATCGCGAAAAGGTGCGCAGTTTATGTGGAGGTAGGTAGTTCAAATTCCAGAATCTTATAACCCATGCTAGATCATGAGCACCTAGTTTTATTGTTGGGGAAGTAACTGAAACATTCTGACAAACACGTGGAGGATGAGATACAGTAGTATTGGATCTAAGAGATAGGTTCCATCGAAGGGAAAGAGAAGTGGATCTGAAGGGATCAAATACTTTCTCACGAGGTTTCCCTTCAATTGGAAGTGCAAATAAATAATGATTCAAGGGTTTTCCAGAGTCACAATCCCAGTCCATTGTAACTTCAATTGTAAACACTGGGACTTGCAAAAACGAACCACCAGAGACACCACCACCACCACGACCTTGTTCTTGTTGAATAATTTTGGAGCCACGTTTGTTTGCCAAACTCTCCAAACTGCTCAAAAAAATCTTGAAATCTTTGGAAGAAACAAGAACACGACCATCCGACTGGTGAATTTCCATAGAGCTAGTCACAATTGAAAGTTTATCAAGCTTTTCATAAGGATCTGTAGTAGCCAAAATGTTCCATCTAGTTTCAGAAAATGATAACGAAATTCTTCCGTGGATGTAATTTCTCATGTCATCCCACCATGGTAAACTCTTCTCCTTTTTCGGTGGCAGAATAAGTGGGCCAGGATTCCTAACACTTAGATTAGCCCTTCGTAGGGCCACCGTGAAAGCATAACTAATATCAGCAAAAACTGGTTCATAACCTACCCCAAATGACACTTCACCCTTCTGAAAATGTATTGGCAAATCTGAGTATGTCTTCATCGGTGGAGTTGTACCACTAGCTGATCGAAGCATGCACACCTTTCTCCATTTCCCAACATACACATCTTGAAGTATTTGAGGTTGAAAGCTAGTTGCCTAGTAGTTGAAATAAATACAAGAATAATCACCAAAAAATATTACTATCAGGTTAATCATCATGTAGTTAGTTAATCCCTCACATAGTATTGGAAGATAGTTAATTATTGTAATTAGCACATGCTAAATTAAGAAGTAGTTAGGAAGTTAGAGGAGGTAGTTATTCAGTTAGCTTAGCTGGCACTTGTTAGTTAGTCTACTTAGCTTACATACTTGTGTATAAATATTGATATTCAATCAATGAAGAAGCAGAATTCATTTTGCCAAAATCACTTTACATAGAGTAAAAGAAACAAATACGAAATTCAGTTTATGTAACACATGGCTTATTTATTTTAATTGAAAGTAACAGGAAACATATAAATTCATGTGGACATTTACAACATAAGGATTTACTGGGTCCCTTCAAGATCATGATTTTGTGTTGATAGGACCTTCATAACATGAGGATGAGCAGAATTGTGTTAGGTAAGTTCAAACGGGATAGGTTGGTTTCTGTATCGGTCTGGGTTCTGTTAGTTGAGGAAATTAGAGTAAATAGTGGTTATTAGTTAGAGTTCTAACAGAATGTGGCAGAGATAGGCTAGTAAGGGTGGAACAGTTTGGATGTTCAGGGAGAGAATTCTCCAAGTCTATCCTAATTCAGAGCAGGGATCCCAATTTTATGAATGGAATCCGGTGCTAGGAATCAATGGAACAGTAGCAGAGTGTAGAGAATTGAGAGAAGGAGAGTTTGTTATTTGGAATGATGAGATGATTATTCCATTGGCCCACATGGCTATATAACAGCAAGTTAGTTACACCTTTTGCCATACACAAAAGGAATATTCAGACTAATTCCACTAACTAATGCCACATCAGCTAATAGGACAAACAAGTGATCACCACTACTAACATATGACCTCATATACTCGAAATGCATAAACTACTGACTCCAAATGCAATGCTAACATAGAAATAGCTAATTTGGGAACATATGCAAATATAAATGCCTTCACAATATGTAAATACTGTGACAAAAAGAGAGTGGGAGAAGATTAAGATCGTTTTCGACAGTTGAGATTGGTCATGGTGGGTGAGATCTCAGGTTCTTGAAATCCCAAGAGGAATAGCAACAGATTGTATTCATCCTTCTTAACCTGGTTTCACTGCTGATCTGGGTCTAAGGGAGTTTTTATCAATAAAATCATATATATTTTTTTTTTTTCCTTCTTCTTCTTCAGATATAAATCATATATTTTCTTTTCTTTTTTTTTCCTTCTTCTTCTTCTAATATCTGAACCAGTATCTATCAATATGCAGTCAACATAAATGGGAAAACCTTTACATATAGAACGATGAAAGAAATTATTATTATTTTTAAATATTACCTGCTGAGCTAACACAAGACAACCCTTACATTTACCAGAACTTCCAGAGAAAAGAGGAAATGTGTAATTTCGAAGCTGAACCACAAGAGAACCTGTATTTAAGAGAATATTTGTTCCATACAGTCGGGAAAACGGTATATCACATTCAAGACAGACAGGGTCAAGCTTCTTCAGAACCTCAATCATCCCAGCATCTCCACCATCAATTTTTTCCAAGCTTACATCTAAGTCCGATGCAGATATTGAAAGAACAGAAGACCTTGAAGCACTAGGCTTGAAACCAGCTTGAAAGCCATCTCTACAAGCACCTGAGCCTTCAGTAAACACTAACTTCTGGCATGCCTCGTAATATGATCGGAATGATCGTTTATAAATTTCTTCTCGCATGGATTCAATACTTGAAGAATTATTTACATCAACCTCAACATCATTAAAATAATAAATTTTTCGTTCTTGAGAAGAAGAATTATCTGTGTCGTCATCATTAGATTTTGGATCTTGCTTCGCCTTCATTATAAATTCATCTAGAAAGTTTAACCGGACAGCTAACTCACCAGCTTCCTTCTTCAACAGCTGATAGTGTTCATCAAGCCATCCCTGGATTGGTTCCTCTTCAACATCAACAGTTAACTTGCGTATGAAAAACTTTATGCATCCAAATTTTATTGAACTGGGTTTTTTAACTTTAGAACTCTCTTTCTTCACAGGAAAAATCAAATTAATCTTTGCTGCCACAACAAGCTTCAAAGCTCGCAACATATCCTCAAGAGCATCATCAATGGCACGCAACTGCAATCTGTATGGCATACAAATGTGAACATCAAGACCTTGAATTACCCAATCCCATGTTGTGGTTACAGGTCCCTTTTCATCAGATGCACTAGCAGATATACTAGGAATTCGTGAAATTTGCATCCGACTACTCTTGAAGATTGTAGCCCCATTAAAATTAAGCATTAGTCCTTCAAAGAGCACTCCTATAGAAGCATTCTCAGAGAAAATTGACCGCACCTGAACCATAGCATCAACTCCATCTCCTAGCTCAGCAGATATGTTTAACATTTCGATATCAACAGCAAAAATATATTCTTTCTTCTTTTCAAGATGCCTTGATTCCATGGTAGCTTCATTTTTCCTATTAGCATCTCTTACATTAGACGAATCTTCCACATGTTCATTACCGCGTTCCTGAAGCTTTTTATTGTGTAAAACTAATTTCAGCTGGAGAACAAGTTCAATTAGTGATAGATGCACATCAGGCTCCCACCTCATTGTAATGTCAGTGGCACTGAAAAGGGAACAGGCTGTGTTCTCTCTGAGGCCACCTAAGCGTTTTACAAATTTAGTATTTTGCATAACAAATAATGCCACCTTTGTTACTGGCCTATTTTCCTCCACATATTCCTGATAGATAGATCTGGCCCTTTCAAGTTCTATCTGTGTGGATTGTTTCTCCTTGCTCACACATAACTTGGTATTAAAGATTTCAAGAGAAATACAGTACTTTAGCTTCTGGTAGTCATCGGAAACAGTGGACAGTACCTTTGCATTACGTGGGGTACCGTCTGCTGACACATCTATTATAATTCTACCACCCTGTGAACCGTAATTAACTCTCTTGGGATCTGGAACAACTGTATTTTCCAATCCAGTCTCCCCCGACATATATACTGAACACTGTACAAGATTGCATTTCAGCATTTGAGTTCCCTTCCCTGAAGGTTTTGATATATGCCCACGGCTTTGAGTTGATTTTTTCTTTGAAGAAGATAGGCTTTTAATTAGAGCTTGAAAGGATATAGCTGTTGATATGAAAGATTCTAAACGCCTGAAAGTTAGATAAACTCCCATGCTAGTGACATCAACTGATAAACCTAGCATACATCTTGGACCATCTTCTTCAGAGGATTTCGTGTCCTTTTTGCCCCAATCCAAACTAACCTTTGTAATGTGCATAATGGATCCAGAATTTGATTCCACACCAAAAAAGCTTTCTTTCAACAAGCATTCTTGATTTTCATCAGCCAACTGGAGATTGAATCCACCAAGTTCAACGCGAACTGCAGTCCCCATATTTGAAATGTTGTTTGCAAATAGATGTGGTGATTGTAAGCAACCCTAAATTTGGAAAGCAACAATACATGGATGCTTTGCAGTAAATGACTTTACTCAAATCATTTAAATTAACGTATAAAAAATGCATAATAGAGATACTTTCATCCAAAACAATAGAAATTAAGAGAGTCAAATGTTAGGGATATAATGACTTGATGAGTCAACCATATCAAACAAACTGCCTGTTGGAAAGAGTGTAAACAGTGTCTAGAATCTAGATACATAATGACAAGACAAAACATATTGAGATAGACAAGGATTTTATTAGCCTTGTGTTTCTTCATGATGTTAGTTGGCAGATGTATTAGCCAAGGGACTACCCCTAGAGTGCTTTCAAGATCTTATTGGCAAGCTAGTAATTATTGATATCCATTCACTAGCTTTGGGTGGAGTGTTTTGCTGTGTGATTACTTGTTTTAGTGCATATTACTTGTGTTATTTCCTTTTTATCTGAACAGATTTTGTTTCCATAATTTTTGTTTAGGGATGATTTATTTCCCACAATTATAGGCTAGTAATTAGTAGAACTTATGTATAACAGTCTATATATTGTAAAATACATCTGTACTGCATAGATCAAACAATAATATTTTCAGAATTCTTCTTTCAACTCTATTCAATAAGAATAAACAATAGGGAGTTGGGTTTCTGAAAACAAGGATTGGCAGGTTCAGTTAAGGAACTTGGATTGCCTTTGACAATCTTTTGCCCAACTCTCATACTATAGCTCAAAACTGTGCCCTACTAAAAGTGCAACTTTTGATGCTCATAAATAAAACAAAAAGTTAAACTCTCACAATCAGAGACTCTGCAAGACAAGTTATCCTCTTCAGCAATCTCATTTCAAAATTTTTCAACAGCTCAAACTTCTAAGAATTCAAACTTTTGAAGTGCAGACTTATAAAATTTCTGAACTTTAGAATGAAAACCAGTTTTTGAAAAAAACAAGTTAATGAGTTAACACTTGACCTAGCCAGATTTGCCCATGGCACCGGCAATTTGGGAAAACTTATTGAAACTCATAAAGGTGAGTATGGAGAAGTTGGCATAGGATACAGAAAGTCTAAGAAGAAATAGTTGTACAAATTTTTGTAACAGCCTTCTCAAATGTTTTTGTACAAAAACTTCTCAAAAAGCCAAGGAAAAATGTTCCTATTGTAACAGACTTGGTCATAAGACCTCATCCTGAGGGAAAGACAACTAATCCAAGAAGACCCAATAAAATTTGGATACCTAAAACCTTATTAGTTTTTGATGTAGGAACGTCTTCTAGAAGAAGGAAAAGAAGGCAATGAATCTTGGACAGAAGCTAATCTAGATATATGACTCAGGACAAAAGCACATTTTTGTCAATTGAAAAGAAAGATGAAGGCTTTGTCACATTTTTTGACAATAGCAAACCAAGGATTAAGGGCATAGGAAGAGTTGGTAAGTCTAACTCTAACCGAATTGAGAATGTTTATTATGTGAAAGATTTAAAACACAATTCTTTGAATTTGGGCCAAACCTAACTCAACCCCAAAAGCTAGCTTAGAGGTGAGGATTGCCCTAGCCTTATAAGGATTATTTTAGTCATATCTCTAGTCGATGTGGGATCTCAACACACACCCTCAATCTAGCACAATAAAGGTGTTGAAGCCTACAATGAAGGAAGGCCAAGGTGGCCTCAATGAAGTAAGCTAGGGTTTCCAACACGCCCTCTCATGCCTAGGACCAGACACCTAGAGCGTAGACAAATACAGGTGACCAAATAACAGATCTCGGATAGGCTCTAATACCATCTTAAAATTCGGGTCAGGCATAACTCAAACCCAAAAGCTAGATCAAGGGTAAGGATTGTCCCAGCCTTATAAGAACAACTTTGGTCATATCTCTAGTCGATGTGGGATCTCAACACACCCTCACACACACCCATTACAATAAAGGTGTTGGAGCCTGCAATGAAGGCCGTCCAAGGCGGTCGTAATGAAGGTGGCTAAGGTCTCCAACAACCACCTTATGAGAAAAACCAATATCGTGTGTCAATCAGTCACAAATTCTCTCTTCCAATTCAAAACTTACTTGATAAAGTTGTATCATTCAATGATCAAATCTATTTTTTTCTATGTTCTAACTTTAAACTACATTTAAATTTAGTAATAAGTAATTTAATTTCATATAAGTGATAAAACAGATCTTATCCCATTATGCAATCATAAGTTAGTTACTTTAGTGTTTCAAATTTAAAATTAATTCTAACATCTATTATATTAGTAAATAAGGATAAAATTGTTCAATTTTAATTTTCAATTATTTTTTTTATTTATATCAATCACCAAGTATACAATATTACATATAACTAGAATCAGATTTATTTTACTATGTGCATAGCATGGGTGTTATGCCAGTTTTGGTTCATAAAACAATGATAAATTATATATATTTACAAATACTTACATGATACACTGGAAAACCATCCATGTTGTAAAGCATTATTGTCATCTCAGGTGTTGACAATTTACATGTCCACGTGATGGTCTTGCTATCAGTTGATTTTGGTTTTACAACTGAAGCTTCTTCCCGAAGTACCATTTTTTTCTTTTTGGATGAGTGGAGGAGCAACCAAGGCTTTATTCTGCTCATTATGATGTTGCATTGTAAACCTCCAAGCTTGATTTCAGTTTCAGCTCTAACAAGTGAGGTTGACTGGAGGAAAGAACCCAAAAAAAAAAAAACGGAATAAGTTTGCAAAGACAATACAAAAAACACAAACACACACGTGCGTACACAAACAAAGAGGGAGAGAAAGTATAATTGATAGTCCTGTAGTCTAGATCAAATGAACAACACAATAAATTAATTCAACAAAAAAGTGGTTTAGGGATCGAATTTCCCATACAAGCTTGTCTCTCGAGAAATCCTTCCTGGTATTTATTGTTGTTTTGTATCCCTATATGGGAATCTCCTATACAATAGAAAAATATTGAGGTACATTTTTTAAAACACGCCCTGTGAAGATCATAAAGATGTGACAGTTTGTATCATAAAGTATATCAAAGGAGCAGTAGGACAAGGCCTTATGTTAAGGATCACATGTTTTTTGGATATTCAAATGCTGATTGTGTGTGTGTTCATTGCGGGTGATATGATTTCGTGGAAGACTACGACACAAAATATGATCGCAAGATCAAGTGTCAAAAGCAGAATATCGAGCCTTGGCTTCAACTACTTGCAAACTCATTTGATTAAAAATGATGTTCATTTGTGATAACCAATCTACATTGCATATTGCGTTCATTGTTTCATGAAAGGACCAAACATATCAAGATAGATTGTGACTTTATCAAAGAAAAGAACCTATTTGGAAACATCACCACTAGTTTTGTCTACTAAATGATCAATAAGTAGATGTTTTCCCGAAGTCCTTTAGAGGACCTTGGATCAACCGCCTATATAACAAGGTTGCGAATATGAACGATATCTGAGAGCTTGAGGGATGTTTTCACCAAGTCTTTAAGAATACTAATAACATATTGAAGGTACTTAGCCCACAAAAGGATCTTACAGTTCACATATGTTCTTATCCTGTTCTTCTCTGATTTCTTTGTAGAATTCCTCATTCGTCATTTTTAGTGAATGTTGAGTGAGTCCTATGTTCTATTACCAATTCTTAGCTTTCATGGCTTTAATAGAACTGAAGAGATACTAAATTTTCGTGGCAATGTTCAATTTATGCTACCATGGGGCATTTGGTGAAAGCATAGCTCTTGTATTTTAAAGGAGATCTCAATGGCACAAAACACTTCATTAGGGATAAGAGTTAGCTTTTGATTTCTATCTAGGGGATGTTTGAGCAAACAGTTTAATTAAGCATTTATTCAATAAGCGTCTATCATATGAGAGATTAAATTTATGTTGTTTATATCATTGAAGAGGGGATCCTTATATTTATTAGAAAATTAAGGATTTAGAAATTGAGAAGATTAGAAAACAAAAAACATGCTTAAAAAGGGAGTTTGTTCTTGGGAAACACTTTTTGTGCACTTCGGCATATTTTCTCAAGGCTTAGCAATTGGAGACTGATAGCTCTGACATTCAAGAAGAGGATTGCTATTGAGGAAACTTGAAGATTCACGTTCTTGGAAAAAGGGGATTTTGTTTCTTGGTTGTTCTTTTCCATCATTCAGATCTAATACAATTATATAAACTAATTTACATTGTAGAAAATATATCTGAATAATATTGCATTGACTCAGTTAATAGTATACACACACTAATCGATGTTATATAGACTATGCTAGACTTAAACCTAATGGGCCTGAGTAATGGGCCAGATAAATAAACTAGGTTACAGTACAAAAGGTAAATATTTACTATTTACTCTAATTATTTACAATACTCCCCCTCAAGCTGGTGAGTGGATATCAATCATTCCTAGTTTGCAAGTAAGTTGGCGGAATCGTTCTGTAGATAGCCGTTTTGTAAGCACATCTACCAGTTGGTGTCTAGTAGGAATGTAGGACGTTGTTATCAGTTCACAATCTAACTTCTCCTTTATAAAGTGTCTGTCTATCTCAATGTGTTTGGTCCTGTCATGTTGTACAGGATTATGAGCAATGTTGATTGCTGATTTATTGTCACAAAACAACTTCATTGAGCCTTCATAATTCACCTTCAAATCATCAAGTATAATCTTCATCCACAATAGCTCACAAATTCCATGTGTCATTGCTCTGAATTCTGCCTCGGCACTTGATCTGGCCACTACATTTTGCTTTTTGCTCCTCCATGTAACAAGATTACCACAGTAGCCAGAAGTGGACCTTCTATCACTCACTGAGCCTGTATAGTCTGCATCAGTATAGGCTTCCAACGTCAGTCTTCCACCTTTTTTGAACAAGAGACCTCTTCCTGGAGTAGCTTTAAGGTATTGCAAAATTCGCTCTACCGCCTGCAAGTGCCTCATCCTCGGATCATGTATAAACTGACTGACTACGCTTACTGCATAAGCTAAGTCAGGTCTAGTGTGTGCCAAGTAAATTAACTTCCCCACTAATCTCTGATATTGAGACTTGTCAACTCTAGCACACTCATCTTCAGTGCTCATTTTATGATTTTGCTCTATGAGAACACCTGCAGGTTTACACCCAAGCTTGCCAGTTTCCTACAGAAGGTCAAGAACATATTTTCTCTGAGAGATAAAGATTCCTTGTTTTAAGTAAGCTACCTCAATCCCAAGGAAATACTTGAGAGTTCCCAGATCTTTCATTTCGAATTCTGCAGACAATTTCTTCTTGAGGAGTTGTCTCTCAACCAAGTCATTTCCTGTAATAATAATATCATCAACATAAACAAGAAGTATTGTTAGTTTTCCTCCCTGTGAATGTTTGAAGAAGAGGGTATGATCTCCTTGACTCTGCTTGTAACCAAGAGCCAACATAGCCTTTGTAAATCTTCCAAACCATGCTCGGGGAGACTGCTTTAGCTCATACAAGGCCTTTTACAATCTACACACCTTATTTCTCCCATTGGTTGGATCAAATCCCGGTGGGATCTCCATATACACCTCCTCCTCTAAATTTCCATGCAAGAATGCATTTTTAACATCAAACTGATTAAGTTCCCACCCAGAATGAGCAGCAAGAGAAAGTAAGATACGGACAGTATTCATCTTTGCTACCGGCGCAAATGTCTCCTCATAATCAATGCCATAAGTCTGGGTGTACCCCTTTGCTACTAGTCTGGCCTTATATCGATCAAAAGTGTCATCTGATTTGTGCTTGACAGTATAAATTCACCTGCAATCAACTGGCTTCTTGCCTCTTGGCATCTCAACTATCTCCCAAGTTCTATTCTTTTCGAGAGCTTTCATTTCCTCATTCACGGCTTTGATCCAATTTTTATCTTTAAGTGCCTCCTTAACAGATGCAGGGATTCTTACAGAGTCAACTGCTGTCATAAAAACCTTATGCTACGGGGAAACACGATTAGATGAAACAAATTGAGAAATAGGGTATTTGGCACAAGACCTTTTCCCTTTCCTCAAGGCAATAGGTAGGTCAACTGGATCAAGATCAAGTGTATCGAGAATAGAAGAATCAGAAGCAAAAGGGTTAATTTCAGTACTTACCTCCGGCTCAGACGGTTGGGGTTGTTTTTGGACCAGGTCGGGTTTTCCTTTCCTCTGATATGTCAAAGTTGGCTCACTAGCTTTTGTCTTTGCTGGTGCTGAAGGTGCTGTTGTTTCCTGCAAAATAGTAGGTAACGGAGGAACAATAACGGGTGACTCAGAAACAACAGGAGACTCAGGAGGATCAGGAGACTCAGGAGGAACAGGAGACTCAGAAACAACAGGAGACTCAGGAACAGGAGGCTCAGAAACAACAGGAGACTCAGGAGGATCAGGAGACTCAGGAAGCCAAGGACCAAGGAGAAGAAACTCGGAATCAGATTCCAAATCACTACTATTCTCCCCCTGAAGCTGAGGACGAGTGAAAAAAGGGACCTGTTCATGAAAAGTGACATCCATAGAGACATAATGTTTACGACTTGAAGGATGATAACACTTGTATCCCCGTTTATTAGGGGCATAACCCAAGAAGATGCATCTGACAGCACGAGAATCCAACTTATTGCGGTGTTGCTTGTGGACATGAACAAATGCAACACAATCGAATATGCGAGACTCTAGACTCTGCATGATAGGAGCAGATGGGTGAAAAGACAACATAGATTGAACAGGACTGAAATTACCTAGAACTTGGGATGGAATCCGATTGATGAGATAGGCAGCAGTCAAAACTGCTTCTTCCCAATATGAGTTTGGAACTGGTGTTTGGAAGAGAACGGCGCGAGCAACCTCAAGTAAGTGACGGTTTTTTCTTTCTGCAACTCCATTTTGTTGTAGAGTATCAACACACGTTAGTTCATGAAGAATACCAGTTTGACTAATAAATAAAGAAAGACATTGATTAACATAATCTCGACCATTATCAGATCGTATTCTTTTAATGCACTTGTCAAATTGAGTTTTTATCATATTATAAAATTGAATGAACAACTGAGATACTTCAGATTTATCTTTCATCAAGAATAGCCAACTAACGCGAGTACAATCATCAATAAAAGTAACAAACCATCGCGCACCCGAAATATTAAAAACAGGCGCAGGCCCCTAAACATCAGAATGAATAAGATCAAAAGGTTCAACACTTCTATTACAACTAGAAGGAAAAGACACACGTTTGTGTTTGGAAAATTGACAAACATCACACTTAAAAGACTCAACAGACTCTTGCAAAAACAAAGCAAGAAACATAGTTTTTAGTAAGGAAAATGGAGGATGTCCTAGACGCTTATGCTGAAGCCAGACTTGAGAGGAAGTATGTTGAGACTGGACGGAGGAAGACAGCACCTCCAGACCATTTTCTTCAGCAGATAGAAAGTATAACCCTCCCTGTTCCTTAGCAACTCCAATCGTCCTCCCCGTGGCAAGATCCTGAAAAGAACAATGAGTAGGAAAAAAAGTTACTGTGCAGTTCAGATCCTGAGTAAGTTTGCGAATAGAAATTAAGTTATTTGAGAGTCCAAAAACATGAAGCACACTTCTCAAATAGAAAGGGGTGTGGAGTTTAATATCTCCAAAACCTACAACAGGAGTGTGAGAACCATCTGCAACAGTAATATAGAGAATGCTTGAATGAGGGCTATAAGTGGAAAACAGTTTAGAGTCGAAGGTCATATGGTCAGTAGCACCAGAGTCTAGAATCCATGCATCTTTAGGAATAGTACCAGAGGCAGTAAACGATCGAGAACATAGAACCTTATCAGTCATTGTCAGGGAACTAGAACTAGAAGGCTTACGCAAAGAGTCGAGGAGGTTCTGCAATCGATCCAAGTCTTCAGCGCCCAAGGGAGAAGGCGCAGTTGGACCGAATGGAGAAGCAGCAGGTGTAGGAGTAGATGCTACCACATGTGCTTGAGTACCTTTGAAACCTCCCATACGGGTAAGGACATTGTTTTTCCCATGAAGTTTAAAACATCTGTCCTTTGTGTGCTCCGGCTTCTTGCAGTGTTCTTAGTAGCGATCCTCCCTCCCAGGCTTGGATGATCCATGTCTGCCTGTCTTGCTAACAACTAATGCAGATCCTTCAGAAGGTTTGGTACCTAGCATGACATCCCGACGACTCTCTTCACCCCGCACAATGTAGAACACTTCATCAAGAGAAGGAAGGCAGTCATTGCCCAAAATCTGCAGTCGAATAGGGTCAAACTCACTGTTCAACCCAGCCAAGAACTCAAAAATCCGATCAGTTTCAATACAAGTATTCAAAGCAAGAGTGTCATTAGGGGTCTCCATCTTGAGAGTCTGATATTGATTCAACTCAATCCAGAACCCTTTCATAATGGCAAAGTAATCAGAGATGCATATACTTCCTCGCTTAGTATTGAAGATCCCGCTCTTCAAATCAAAGCGCAAAGAGATCCTTTTTTGGAGTAAGTCTTGCGAGACTATCCCAAATCTCCTGGCAAAGAGCAAGAAACATATAATTCCCGCTGATCTCTGGAATCATACTGTTCCACATCCATCACATAATGAGAGAGTCTTCATTGTCCCAAGTAGAGAATCCAGGATCAGTGGCAGGAAGAGGAGTCCCTTCAATATGGTTCAATTTGCCACGACCCTTCAGATTCGTGCGCATGAATTGAGCCCAATTGAAGTAATTCTTCCCATTGAGACGATAACTGGGGGTGCAACGTTGGCAGAGCATCAGAATTCATCAAGTTTGACGACTCCACAATAGGAGGAGGAGGAGGCGGTTGAGGATTGTGTGGAGGATTCTGTGGAGGATTCTGAACAACTCCATCGTCTTCCATAACAACAGATCAGATGTAATACTCCGAAGAAAAAAAAAACAACGAACGAACGAACGTCAAATAACCCACGAAAATAAAAGTTCTCGGATCGGAGAGTGGACCCCCAAAACGGAAAGAGGAGGTGCCGATCTACAATCTAGGAAAGTACGGTGGAAAACGGAGCAGGGGACGGCGGCGCGTGGGTTACACGCACCGGAAGGTGGCCGAGGAAGTGGAGGCGCGTGAGAGCGCGTCCGGCTGAGGGTGGCAGCGAGGTTTCTTGGGCCTGGCTCGGTTTTTCAGGGCGAGGCTGATGGTATGGGTGGTGAGATCAAATGGTCAAAAATTAGGGGTGTTTGGCTCGTTTTCGTTGTTGCACACCAAACAAAATGAGAGGGGCTGCAATGAAGGCAGCAAAGGTGTTGTGCCACAATGAAGGTGGCTACGGTTTATGCGGAAGCGAGGCCCTCAAGAACGAGAGCTCGTGATACCATGTAGAAAATATATCTGAATAATTTTGTATTGACTCAGTTAATAGTATACACACACTAATCGATGTTATATAGACTATGCTAGACTTAAACCTAATGGGCCTGAGTAATGGGCCAGATAAATAAACTAGGTTACAGTACAAAAGGTGAATATTTACTATTTACTCTAGTTATTTACAATATACATAAATCTTCATAAATGATAATAAAAAAAAGGAAATAAAATATGTCCTAATAATTACATACCGTCATGGTGACTCTCACAGAAGAAGGGGGAAAAAAGGAGAGAATGAAATATTCTATCCTAAAATAGTACAATTTATAGCAAAGGGAAATAAAATAGCAGATCTGTACATAAGGGAAAAAAACAGAAATTCTACAATAAAAAGTGCTATTTATATTATTTGTAATAATCTCAACAGTATGTTTTACCCTTTTATTGCTCCTAATTGTATGAAAATTTTGCCAGGCGTGGTAAACACTAAAAATTACTAATTATATAGATACACAAAGGTGCCTATTGTGGATTGCAAATAAGTTACCTGTACTGGGATATACACAAAGGAGACCAAATTCACCTTCAATATCTCCAGGATGGAAGCTCCAGCTTCTCTAAGAAGCTATAGCGTCAATGGTACAAAAAATTTGTCAGCAAAGTGAAAAAAGTGGAAATCATACCACACGAGCTTCATCAAATCAACAGTCACACTGCATACATGAATTTCTCTGAACTTCAGTTGAAAATGAAGGCGCGTACTCTCCCCAATATCCTTATTCGAGCGCGATTTGATGCTATTAAATTGGATGCCCGTGATGTTATTTTCAACAGAAAGACCATATTCACGATGCACAAAACTCACATTCAACTTTGGTAGATTGAAGCCCACCTATTGATACCAAGTATAATTCCACAACTGAAATTAAAACTAATCGAGAAACTTTTGAACGGTTATTTGGTTAGATATAATCATAAAAATATAACACAAATTGATTATCCAATAAGCACCACAAATAGGACAAACACTTTGATTAGGGCCTTGCATTTCCAAATTAAATTCGCAAATAAAATCGAAAATACCAAGAACACAAACATGATATTCAGAGAGATTTAAAAAATGTCTATCCCCACAGCTAAATGCTAGTGTTCTGGAAAAATGAAAGCTAATTGATAAACTAAATCCACCCACAAGGCAACCAAAAGCCAATGTACCATGCAAAGAGCTTAAAGTTGGGTAAAGATGTGACACCCTTAACCCCAAGTACTATTATTATATAAATAGTGATTTAATAAAGGTCTTTTGCAGAATAAAAATATGGGTTTTCAAAAATATTTTTTGCACATTATTAAAAGTAACACATTCTTCATAACTCAAAGTCTCATAAATTAAAACTTAAACAAATGATTAATTAAGGCATTTACAATACTCGCATAAGGAATAGGACACCACAATGAAAATAACCCATAGCCCAATGTCACATCTATCAGAGCTATACAAAACCCATGAGTGGTACATTCTGGGCTGGTTTATGTTTACGAGTTTAATGTGGTATTTGGGGAAAAGGGTTAGGGCAACACAGAAGATTCGGGTAGGGTGGGCCAAGGCGAGATTGTTGGGACAAGAGGTGGCTAACATCAGCCTAATGTGCCTCTTATCATGGCTTGGAGGGTGGCATGTGAGACTAGTTGCAAAATCATGAGGGCGTGCATGACCAGCTGTCATTTGGCTTTCAAGACTATCAAATACTTTGAGGATGACATATTGGAGGGGTCCAACTACACATCTGTGCAGAGAAGGGTCAGACATGATATCAGCACCTTACTTATTGAGTTTGCAACCACCTATCAAGGGAGATGAGATACCTTTTGTTTCATTTAAGAGGTCTCTGATGTATTTTCATTGGGAAAGAAGCAGTGAGCTATCAGGAAGATGATTGTTTTCAATGCCTAAAAAGAACTACAAGTCGTCAAGTACTTTTAGTGCAAACACACTATTTAGCTATTGAATGATTTGTTGAATGACTGCTGAGGAATTTCCTATTAGAATAATGTCATCAACATAAACCACAAGATAGATAATAGTGTTAGATTTTGAGTATATAAACAATGAAAGGTCACATTTGCTGGCTATAAACCCAAAGTATAGAGCAATGTGGATTTGAGCATGTCAAACCAGGCCCTAGAGGCTTGTTTTAAGCGATAAATTGCCTTTAGTTTGCAAACTAAGCTTTATCTATAGCTGCAACGCGCTGGCTGATATTGACTTTTTCCTCTAGATAACCATTGAGAAAAGTATTTGTAGAAAAGTATATAATTAATCTTATTTCAATTGTGTATGATTACATAAGCTAATCTTGATTATATAGACAAGCTAAGACCTAGCTAAACTTAATGGGCCTGATTAACGGGCCTATTACAACTAAGGCTAATAATTACAAATATATATGGTAATAACTACTATTTACAACACTCTCCCTCAAGCTGGTGAATGGATATCTATCATTCTCAGCTTGCAAGTAAGTTGACTAAATCGCTCTGTTGGTAAGCCCTTTGTTAACATATCTACCAGCTGGTGCATAGAGGGAATGTAGGCCGTTGTTATCACTCAACTATCCAACTTTTCCTTGATGAAGTGTCGATCTATCTCAATGTGTTTTGTCCTGTCATGCTGAACAGGATTATGAGCAATACTGATAGCTGATTTATTATCACAAAATAACTTCATAGGACCCTCAACCTTTATCTTCAAGTCATCAAGCACAATTTTCATCCACAATAACTCACAGATTCCATGTGCCATAGACCGGAATTCTGCTTCAGCACTGGATCTGGCTACAACATTTTGCTTCTTACTTCTCCAAGTGACAAGGTTTCCACACAAGAATGTGCAATAGCCTGAGGTGGACCTTCTATCAATTACTGAACCTGCATAATCTGCATCAGTATAAACCTCCATAGTTAAACTTCCACCTCTTTTGAATAAGAGTCCTCTTCCTGGAGTGGCTTTGAGGTAATGCAAAACAAACACGATCTACTGCCTGTAAGTGTCTCACCCTCGGATCATGCATGAATTGACTCACAACATTGACAGCATAAGCTAAATCTGGTCTAGTGTGTGCTAAGTAAATCAACTATCCCACTAGTCTCTGATATTGGACCTTGTCAACTTTAGCACTCTCCTCTTCAATGCCCATTTTGTGATTTTGCTCGATGGGAACACCTGCAGGTTTACATCCAAGTTTGCCTGTTTCTTGTAAAAGATCAAGCACATACTTCCTTTGAGAAATGAAAATGCCTTACTTAGAGTAGGCCACTTCAATTCCCAATAAGTACTTGGGTTTTCTCAAATTCAGCAGATAGTTTCTCTGAGTAGTTGTCTCTCAACTGGATCATCTCCTGTAACAATAATATCATCAACATAAACAAGAAGTACTGTCAGCTTTCCTCCCTGTGAATGTTTGAAGAATAGTGTGTGATCGCCTTGGCTTTGCTTGTAACCTAGGCACACCGTAGACTTCGTGAATCTTCCAAACCAGGCTCGAGAAGACTGTTTCAGCCCATACAAAGCTTTTCTCAGTCTGTACACTTTGTTTGTTCCACTAGTGGGTCCAAATCCATGAGGAATCTCCATATACACTTCCGCTTCTAAGTTTCCATACAAGAAAGCATTTTTGACATCAAATTGCTGTAGTTCCCACCCAGAGTGGGCGGCAAGAGAGAGTAAAATTCATACAGTGTTCATCTTTGCCACAGGAGCAAATGTCTCCTCATAATCGATGCCATAAGTCTGAGTATATCCCTTTGCCACTAATCTTGCCTTGTACCGATCAAGAGTACCATCTGATTTGTGCTTGACTGTATAGATCCACCTGCAACCAACGGGCTTCTTGCCCCCTAGGTCTCTTAACAATCTCCCAAGTTCCATTCTTCTCAAGTGCTTTCATCTCCTTATCCATAGCTTGGACCTAATTTTTATCCTTTAGTGCCTCTTGCACAGATGCTGGGATTCTCACAGAATAAACAGCTGCAATAAAACTCTAATGCTGCAGGAAAAGATGTTTAGAAGAAACAAATTGAGAAATAAGGTACTTGGCACAAGACCTTTTCCCTTTTCTCAAGGCAATAGGTAAGTCATCTGGATCATGGTCACGGGTATCAGAAATCTGAGAATCAGAAGTAGAGGGATCATTTTCAGTACTTACCTCCAGTTCAGACGGTTGGAGTTGTTCTTGGACCAGGTTGGGCTTTCCTTTCCTCTGATAAGTCAACATAGGCTCACTAGCCTTGTTCTTCACTGGTGCCAAAGGTGTTGTTTCCTGTAAAACAGAAGACATAGGGGACACAGGAGGAACAGAAGGACTAGGAACAGGACCACCAAGAGGATCAGGAGGATCAGGACCTGGAGACAAAGAGTCTGAAACAGGAAGATCAGGACCTGGAGACAAAGAGTCTGAAACAGGAGGTGAGTCACCTAACCAAGGACCAAGGAAGAGAAACTCGAGCTCGGAATCAGATTCCAAATTAGAATTAGAATTAGAATCACTACTCTCCCCCTGAAGCTGAGGACGAGTGAAATAGGAGACATGCTCATGGAATGTGACATCCATAGAAACAAAGAACTTAGGACTTGGTGGATGATAGCACTTGTACCCCCTTTTGTTAGGGGCATAACCCAAGAAGACACACCGGATGGCACGAGAATCCAACTTATTTCGGTGTTGTGGATGAACATGGACAAAAGCCACACAGTCAAATACCCGAGACTCAAGACTCTGCATGATAGGAACAGAAGAAAACTATGAGATCATAAACTGAACAGGACTAACATTACCTAAAACACGAGATGGCACACGACTAATCAGATAGGCAGCAGTCAATACTGCTTCACCCCAGTATGACTTTGGGACGGAAATTTGGAAGAGAAGGGCTCGAGCAACTTCAAGTAAGTGACGATTTTTCCTTTCGGCAACCCCATTTTGTTGCGGGGTGTCGACACAAGTAAGTTCATGAATGATGCCCTGTTTAACAAGAAAACTGGAAAGGTTACGATTAACATATTCTTTGCCATTGTCAGAACGAATTCTTTTAATGCGTCTTCCAAATTGAGTCTGTATCATATTATAAAATTGAATAAACAATTGAGATACCTCAGATTTATCTTTCATCAAGAATATCCAGGTTACTCGAGTACAATCATCAATAAATGACACAAACCATCGTGCACCAGAAATATTAGTAACTGGGGCAGGACCCCAAACATCAGAGTGAATAAGATCAAACGGTTCAACACTTTTAGTAAGACTAGAAGGAAAAGTAGCACGGTGGTGCTTAGAAAACTGACAGATGTCACACTTAAAAGACTCAACAGATTGTTTTAAAAACAAAGATGGAAACATAGACCTCATCAAAGAAAAAGGAGGATGACCAAGACGCTTGTGCTGAAGCCAGATTTGTGAGGCAGGAGAGTGAGACTCTGACTGAGACAGGAGTGCGGAAGACAACACCTTCTGACCAGCTCGTTCATCAGACAGATAGTACAACCCTCCATGTTCCTTAGTAACTCCAATCGTCTTCCCCGTTGCAAGATCCTAAAAAGCACAATGAGAATGAAAAAAGTTTACTGCACAGTTATGGTCCTGGGTAAGCTTACAGATAGAGATAACGTTATTCGAAAGATTGGGAACATGAAGCATATCTTTCAATTTAAAAAATTGAAGGTCAATGTCCCCACAACCATCAACACGAGTATGAAAACCATCTGCAACAGTTATATAAGGAATGTTGGAACGGGAAGTATAAGTCGAAAACAGTTGAGAATGAGAGGTCATGTGATGAGTGGCACCAGAGTCAAGAATCCACGAACTCTGAGTGATAGTATCAGCAACATTACGAGAATTCAATGCTGAAACAGCCATAGATCTATTGTCTGACATATTGATTGATGTCCTGCGACTGTGTCTTGCCCAAGAGAACAAAAAATAGCCTGCAAACAGCAGTAAAGAATCCCCTTGCAAGCTGGAATGCAATAATAGTGGCAGAAAAATACGAACAAGTGTGGGCGTCCAAATGACCCAAAAATGAAAGTGCTCAAATCGGAAAGTGAGGTGCCGATCTGCAATCTGACAAAGTACGGCGACGAACGACAAACTGGAAGGCGGCGCGTGGCCGTCACACGCCCGGAAGGCTGCCGGAGTGTGGTGGAGCGTGGAGGCGCGTTGATGCTCCGATGATGGCGAAACTTCAGGGTCTGGCCGATTTTTTGATTCCAGTCCTGATGGTGTGGGCGGTGAAGTGAGATCGGCAGTAGACGACGGTGAACGGGACTGAACAGTGGTTGAAGTATGGAGAAAACAAACGTCCAAACAAAATGGAACAGGACGAATATAGACGTAAACAAACAAATTATGGCACAAAGAAGTGCGAAAGAACTACAATGAAGGCAGTAGAGGGTTGTGCCGCAATGAAGGCGGCTAGGTTTTTTGTGCGGAAGCGAGACCCTCAAGACCGAGGGCTCGTGATACCATGGTGCTTAGCACAACTGGCAAAGTATTTTCCGCTTGGACGCTTGGCTTTAATATGGTATCAGAGCCTATCATAGATCCATTTGTTGGGTCACCCGTTATCGAGCCACTCGGGTCACGCTCCAGTTGTCTAGTCTTGGGTGTGAGGGGGGTGTGTTAGAAGTCCCACATGGAAGAATGAGATGGCCTGATTAGTAGTTATAAGTGCGGGGTAACCCTCACCCTATGAGCTAGCTTTTGGGGTTGAAGTTAGGCCCAAACCCAAATTCTAATAGTATTATTAACATCAACGGCCAGTGATGAGTTAGGGCCAAAGTCAGCACAGTTCAGACAGTTATAGGTTTGATTACACGGTGGGGTTCAAGTTAAGGCTCTTGATACTATATTAGAATTCTTCAATTCGAAGAACTGAGAGAGAAAAGTGAGTAAGAGACAATTCTGATGCAAGGAAGAGACTGATATTATCGACACTTGATTCTGATACATATTATCTATTTATAGATTGAACAGAGACCGAGTCAGTTTTAGTTTCTGTTATACAACTGTTGATTCTGTTACAAGTCAATCTAACTATGACATCTGTTACATGGCTACTTCTATGGTGAACAAGCATGGTGGGTAACACCACCATGCACAAGTTTTATCAACTGTTGGATCAAAAAAATCCTAGACCTTATCATGCACCCTCTCCCACCGAATCAAACTTTCCTTTCCCATTTTCTATCTCTCTCAGCCTAGCACCGCCCTTCCCTATCATCTCTCCCTCTCATCTTCTCCACTGAACAGCCACCGCCACTGTGAGAGCCTTTTCAGGCCATTGTCCAGTCTCGTTCCACCGCGCCACCACCACGTGTGCTCTCCCTGTTTTCCCGTCTCAGTTCGCGATGGAAAACCAGATGAGAACCCCACGTCACCGCCACCTTCTCTAGGCCGTAGCGCCGCCGTTTGACCTCGTCCGGCCTAGCCGCCACCACCATTCATCTCCTCTCTCCTTCCTCTTCAAAACCCACCCCTATTTCGAACAAATGGAATGAAAATAGACCAGACCGAAAACCCTAAAACCGCCACCTTCTTCTTCGTTTTTCGGTCAACCCAGACTTTGAATCAAAAAACTAGTTTGATATTTGGACTCTCCATGATCTCCTCTACGAAACCCCTCAAAAAAATCCGTGAAAGGAGCAACTTGACCGTGTGCCACCGCACCGGGGAGCTTCCTCCGCCGCGCCGGAAAGCCTCATCACAGCCACTTCTTCTTCATCTCAGGGTAAGTCAATTTCTCAGATTTGGTAGGACTGATATGGTGCGGATGGACCATGGTAAGATTTGGTAGGACTACTTGATCAATGGTGAAAATTACTTGTGCATGGTGGTGTTACCCACCATGCTTGTTCCCCATAGAACTTGCCCTGTTACATAGCTGTAGTTTAACTGAAGTCAGCTAGACTTTTAGTGAAATACATTACCAATGCTGAGTGTATACTCTAATAAGAGGTGAAGCTCTATCTTTAAACTTCAATCATGACAAGGCATTATAGCGTCGTTTGATCCATATAGTCAACCCTGCCTACTAGAAAGGCCTGGGTGTTACTATTATTGTTGTTGATTATTTTTCTTAATTGTTTAATATTCCCAGATGATCTTCTTGTTACCTCGCCTCGTTCTCAAAACATGGTGTTACTAGATACATTGGTAAGGTGAAAGAACTACGAAAATATCTTCCAATATCTTTCAAAAAGTAACTACACAAAAAATATGTCAATGTAGAAAAGACCTAAGAGCTTCTTTTCTCAGGCTCATCAAGAGCAACCAAATTACTAAATAACAATCAAGTGGGGTTTATTATTTGGTGTTAATAAAATAAGAAAAAGAATTAGAAAGAAAATGAAAATATAAGCAACAGATTTTAAAAAAAAAAAATTGAAGTGATTCCTGTCCTTGGGGACAATAATATGTTCTATAGCTCTAATTTCCTGATATTCAGTCAAATAGTAGAACAATAAAACCTTAAAACATGATAAAGAAAGAAAGAAAGAAAGAAATTGTTCAAGCAAGGTTCAATATGTAAAAAATTTGAAGCAAAACAAACTTCAATCATTATATTGTTGCACTTTCTCTGCTTCTTATGTGTTTTCTATTTTGTGGTGTTTAAGGAAGATCACCCATCCTATTTACTTCTATTTTAGCAAGGGCACCCATGAGGCTCCCACCATTGTGGTTTGGGGAGGATTAGATGTATATATCCTTACCCAAATAAGCAGAGAAGCTATTTATGTGACTATAACACATGACCACCCGTTTACAGGGCAACAACATTACCATTGCACTAAGGCTCACAAAAGTATACATGATGATTAGAAAAACTAATTATATTCAAATTCCAAACCTTCTCAGGAAACAAAGGACTATAGCCTGCTAGTATTTGCTGCTTCTTTGAAGGCTGTTTTGTGCTCATAGAATCAACATTTGACCCTATACTTCTGTCAGATCCAGAAGGAGGTTCCAAGGACCTCTTTTTTTTCACAAACAACCCCTCATTTAAATTCACAGTAACCTCTCCAATGGCAATGTCCACATTCTTAATAATTATACCCACTTCCCTGTATCCAAAAAGGAGAGAAAAAAACCCTAAGTAAGAAGCCATAGAAGGAAAAAAAATGAAAATACGGAAAGAATAAGAGCATCCAAGTTAAAGTCAAGTAAGCCTACTGCAACATCACATAATACAAGAACAAGTAAATTTTTTTTGTATGAAATACAAGGACACTTACAGAAAATGCAAAGGGGAAAACCATGTACAAGAGGAAGAAATCTCACTCTAGGGAAAAGCAACAGATGATCAGATTCAGATACAAATATAAAGATTAAGATGCAAGTTCCATTTGACAAATCCCATAATTTGAAAAACTTTGAGATACACACCGTATGCCACAAGAATTGTGAACTAAATCAAAGACTGAACAAGTGCAAGATTAGTATTAAAAAAATGTATAAAAGGAAGAATAGTACCTGTCATGACCAAATTCACATGAGACGGAGAATTTCTCACAGATAAAAGGAACAGAAGATTTTTCTATAGCAGCAACAGATGCCTGGCTAGAAACACTGCATCCTCCACCACTAAATTTAGATAATTGATCATAACTAACTTGAGCGTCACCAACGTGAACAACAATGGGCAATATGTGTACACTAACAAACAAATTTGACCCCGATTCACCACCTTTAGATATATCAACATTCACCTTCCTGATCCCAATAGTACATTTAGGTGTCTGCGACAATCAAAAGAGACTCTCAGGGACCCAAAGAAGATTTTCAAACAAGATCCCAGTCACACTAGGAACATAACAAAATAAATACACAAGTTAATATAAATATATAAGAAGATATGCTGTATAAAACCATATTTTACTCTTAGTTGTGTTATTTGTACAACTAAATGGGACACCTAATATCGTCAACTATTTTGCTGGTTAACGCAGTTTACATACGTGGTTAATAAAGTGTTAAACTTGGTTAATGGATATATAAGGTGTCACAACTCATTAATTATCAACTAAACTTCATTAACACAATTTTGAATGTCATTAACCACGATTTTTAGGTGTTCAAGATTTTTAGGTATTCAATTGAACACCTAAAAATCGTGGTTAATGACGTTAAAAATTGTGTTAATAAAGTTCAGTTGATAGTTAATGAGTTGCGACACCTTAGTATAACACTTCGTTAACCACGTATGTAAACTGCGTTAACCAGCAAAATAGTTGTCGATTTTTGGTGTCTTATTTAGTTGTACAAATATCACTTCTCTTTTATTCCTCGTAATTATCATTACATTCGATTATCTAAAATCATTTCTAATATATTGTTGCAAATTGTTGAGTATTTGTGCTATTTTCTAACATTATTTATGTTTCCTTTGTGACAGGTTTGTTGCTTCATTTCCTCATGTTAGGACATATTTGCTTCCCATAATATAGTCCTATTCTAGGCAAGTAGCTATTGCCACAAGTCTATATAATGTACATTACCTCTGTACAATTGTAATTATGCAATATCACACACTAAATCATTCTTCGAAGTCCTCTCATACAAGGAAACCACACATGACAGTATTAATAATCAGCATATGTCAGATACTGGATTTGGGCCTAAGCCCAACAAATAGGCTGAGTAGGGAAGATAGGAATGAAGGGTGATGTGGCAGTTATTTGAGAAAGGAAAATCGATTATATGGGGGGAATGGGGGGGGGATTAGGCATTCAGAACATTTCCAGTTAGAATCTTTGAGGTTTGGGCAGAGAGAGAAATGTTCGAAATGTCTCTCCTCTGAGGAGCTCTTGCTCTGGGGTTACAGGGGTTCTACTTCTGTAATACATTTATCTTTTCAGTAAATAATACAATTTCTGCTTGTTTTTCAATTTTGGTTCCTATCAATTGGTCCGACCTGCCAGATCTATCGAGGGAGAGCCAGTGATGGAGAAGACGATCCCAATTTTTGATGGAACGGGAGAAGCCTACTGGTGGCTGATCCAGTTGGATCGATATTTTGAAACCAACAGCTGGCTCAATGAAGGAATGAAGGTGTGATGGGTGTCTCTGTTTGCATTGAGAGGAGAAGCCTTCAAATGGTGGACTTCTTGGAAGCAAGACAATCTGAACGCAGCATGGAAAGATTTTGTAAAGGGCTACATTAAGGAATTCATCCCAGATTTGTGGGATATGATCAAAGCGGCAGAAGAGGCGGAGCAGGAGAACTACGATCAAGTTCTAAATGAGACGGCCAGGAGGGAGGAAGAGTCAAAGGATGGTGACGAAGTATCTGATTCTGGGTCTCTATCACCGGAACGACGAAGTACAGGAGTCAAACGCCATCAGAGAGAGTCATCTGAGCCGACGAAGTACCCTCCGCCATCAAAACCAAACGCGAGTCCAACAAAGCTCATAGGGGTTGAAAGGAGACGAAGTACGGGAGAGCTCCAAGGAACACAGGACCCGATTGCCCCTATACCTCCGTCGGACACAAGTTCGTTCGCGGTGACCTTTCAACGGCCAAAACCGCCACCCAAACCGCCGGACTCGGGTTTACGAGCTAAGGCCCTTTCCAAGCCAGAACCACAAGTTCTCGGCGCTCCCTTGTGTGAGGAGGCATTTTTGACCAAGCTGCCACCAGATCCGCCTGAACCGTCGCCGTATTCACCTGCGACGATATTTCCCGAGCCCAAACCGCCAGATCTGGATGTGGTTGGTCGCCGAACAGTCCGCCGCTGTCAGATACGCCGGAGTTACCACCAACCATCACCGCCTGTGCGGCCGGCGTCGCTATAAGCAAAGGGGATTGGCCACGTTTGAGGGAGCAGCACGGGTGAAGGATGAAGAGACAGGAATGGTTCTTCCGTCACATATGGGCTGCTCGATGATGAAGATGGGAGAAGGAACAGGGTGGAAACCGGGTCAATGTTTTGAGCTAATGGGCCAAGCCCAATTGAAATTCAGCTTGTTGGATGAGGAATTTAGTTGGGCTGAAGCAATGTTATTGGGTCTGTTTCTTTTTAATGAGGGCATATGGGTTCAGGGTTTGATTTCATTGGGCTCAGTTCAAAAAACACTTCAGTGGGTATCCTTCAAGTTGGGTCCAATTCTAAATTTAATGGGCATGGGCCTGGCTCAAAGGGCTAATAATAGTTGGAACCAGGGGAAAGGATCCAGCGTGAAATCCCAATGGGAACACGCTCTGTTGCTAAACTTTCCCGCATGTGAGTCGTTCCCTCTGCGAGCTCCTCCAGTGCACACGACGTCTCCTTTTCCACGCAAGGTGAGAGCTCTGTTTCTATCATCTGTTATGTCACCATTCCAGTGCTCTGTCTGGAGAGATGTGGAATTGTTACACAATGTTTGGCTTTCCCTTAGAGATGTTATAGCTATATTGAAGTATGGTACCACTAGTGATCCATCAAAAAGTTTTGCTCTGGTTCATGGAATTTCAATTGATGGTACTGACTTCTCAACTCTTGCTTTAGATAATGTGATGGGTTCTTCTCAAGAAAAATACTTTTGGGGTTATTATATAGAGAAGAGTAGCAAGAGTATATCATTGGTTATAAGTATAGTAGCTGGACCAGATAAATTTTCGTCCCTTCCATTGGTAATGAGATGGGTTAAGCTTACAGTAATTATTGTCAAGAAACACATGGGGAAATATAGGAACCACTTGTTATTTTTGAGGACTGTAAGTGCGCCTATTTTGGAACCAATAGAAATGTCAATGGCTTCAACAACAAAGAGTGGGTGTGGGTTGGACTCCAAACAAGAGTTGTTTGGCGGTGGGTATTTCTCTAAGTTATCATCTGCCGAAGTATTACCGAGTCGTGAGCATTGTGCTTGGAAGATAAGGGATTTTCAAGTGATGGAGGTGTGCCTCTTGTCCTAGATTTAATGTTCTCTCACATACTATGTGCATTCATTACCATTAGATGCTTGGAAATTTTTGAGAAGCTTTTTTCTGATGATGGTGGAATTGATTTCTTTATTGATGGAGAATGGAAACAACTTGAATTAGATGACATTATCACCAAATTGCTAGCTTTGCAGCAGCTTCCTAACTCAGTTCACTACTTCTACAAGCCTACATTATGTGATTTTCTTGACAATCACAAGTGCGAGGCAAGATTGGTTCTTGAGTTATTATCTGTTAACAAAATTAGCCTTTTGCACCATTGTTGGCTGATGAGGTCCGGAATTGGAGAAAAAGCAATGCTTTTAGGCAGTTTTGATATCGCAGCCATGACACGCTGTTTTCTGGCAAAAAATGACACTGAAAGCAGAACATTTGACCCAGGAGGAAGTTCTTTAGTAACACACTTAGCTTGGTCATTATACTTTAAGCTATGGGACCCAGGAGAACTCAATTTTACTATGGTAGCTACAGGTTGCGGTTGGAGTGGTTTCCTCATTTGTCATGGACTGTTCAACTTTGTATTTGACAGAGGCAAGTTGTGGTGCGATGGACAGGTTTGGCAGCTGGTTTTTCAGCCTTGAGGACAAGGCTGTTTTTCAAGCGGTGGGTAGTGTTAGATACTGGATTTGGGCCTAAGCCCAACAAATGGGCTGAGTAGGGAAGTTAGGAATGAAGGGTGATGTGGCAGTTATTTGAGAAAGGAAAACCGATTATATGGGGGGGAATGGGAGGGGATTAGGCATTCAGAACATCTCCAATTAGAATCTTTGAGGTTTGGACAGAGAGAGAAATGTTTCTCCTCTGAGGAGCTCTTGCTCTGGGGTTACAGGGGTTCTACTTCTGTAATACATCTATCTTTTCAGTAAATAATACAATTTCTGCTTGTTTTTCAATTCTGGTTCCTATCAGCATATGTTTGGCCATACAAGAAGAAAATTACAATGATGTGATGTAGAGATACATACCTTTAGAACTAGCTCTGTCAAAGAAACTGAAAAGTATCTAGCAATATTGACAATAGTCTTCCACTTTCCCTTGCCTAAAGAATGAGTTTTGGATTTCTGAGTTTTCTTCTTCCCAGAGCTTTTATTTGAAGAGCTTTTATTTGAAGGCCTCATAACAACTTCTAAGTTGCATATTAACAATTGCAACTTTGGACTCCAAGAACTAAAACCCCCACCAGGTTCGACCAAGGAATGGCATAAGCTGAGTTTGATTTCACCAATAGATACAGATTCAGTAGCACCCTGTACATGTCATAAATCAACAGCATATACTGTTATGGGATCTTAGAGACACAAACATGACAGCTCACTAGAATAAAAGCATAGAATTTGAACTAGGATATGCAGATTGGGCTGTATAAAGAAAACTAGATCAACTGAACCAAGTTGCCCATAGGTTTCAGATACTGAGGAAAAACTTATTTTTTGTGTGGGGGGGGCGGGGACAATGCAAGAACATACAATGACCCATTTAGGAATGATGATAAAACCCACTTTTAATGGCAAGTACATGGCTAGTTCAAATTAAATTCTCCCAAAGAGTACACTGACAACAAAAATACTAAATAAAAAGAAATGATTTTTTGACAACCAAATTTAGACAACTTTTTAAGTGGTTAACGCAATTAAAATATGTGGTTAATTACGTTTGGTAAATGGTTAATGGATATACCAGGTGTCGAAATTCATTAACCATCAATATAACTTTATTAACCACCAATTCGAACATGATTAACCACGGTTTTCAAGTGTTCAACTACATGTAGATTTGAACACCTGAAAATCATGGTTAATCACGTTCAAATTCGTAGTTAATGAAGTTACGTTAATGGTTAAAGAGTTTCGACACCTGGTATATTCATTAACCATTCGCTGAACATAATTAACCACGTATTTGAACTACATTAACAATTTAGAAAGTTGTCGCGAAAGTTGTCCTATTTTAGTTGTTAAAATAGTGTGACCGCTAAATAAAAGGGCTGCTTTGTACTAAAGACACAACAGCTGATTTTTCTGTACCAGAAAATAACTGAAACTTTTGCAGCACTGAAAAAAGGGAGGGAGAGGGAAAATGATAACTCAATTAGTAGGCAATGTAATAATTCAAAGAGTTCCACAAGCAAGTAACAAAATATTGTTTCAAAATAGTATTTTAATTTATTAGAAAATGATAATTAAGAGTTAAATATATTTTTTGTCCCTAAAAATATGGTTATTTTTTTGCTATTAGTCCCTACTTAAATTATACTCATTCTTAATCTCTAAAATGTACAAAATTTTGGGGATTAAAAATGATTAAAATTTAAATAGCAATTAAAGCAAAAAAAACAATATATTTACCGAACTTGGTGGTTAAACTCTACTGCAGTGCCAACTGCTGGGAGAAGTAAAACGAAATTAGGATTTGGCTGAATAAGAAGTAACACTATGGATACACTCGAGACAAAAACATATTTAATCTTAAATATTAGTTTTCTGCACTACGGAGAACTATAGAATTCAACCAAGGTTTGTAGCAATATTTTGGGGATTCAAAGTTGAAACGGAAAATCTGAAATCTTATTTCTGAAATTAGTTAATCTGTACAGTATTGTTTATTGCAAATATAAGGCGGCTTCTATTGTACATAAGCTAAATGGGTCATGCACAATACAAAACCTCATCCTAACAAATTTTAATAATTATACGAGCCTTCTTCCTTTCTGCCTATTATCATCTTCTCTCCATTGTTGCAAACCACTTTGAGGCCCAAACCTCCGACACAAAGGGTTCTTGTGTTGGTGGGGAATTCGTTGAGTACAAGCCTCTTCTTGTTGAAACCAAGCTTTAGGCCATCTACGAAGGCTTGACTGAGATGCAGAAACAGGGGATGTCAATAAAGCCTTCGAGCTCGTCAAAGAAATCGGTGTTGGCACGGTCAAATCTCGCTTCCTAGGTGCCTTCGCCGGAGACGGTGACTCTCACGGAGGAGCACTCTATTGATTTGTTGAAGGGTTCGGAGAGATTCTGCAAGGTTGAAGTTTCCTTGTCTCCGGTGATGGCTGAGATCCCCTTTGGGATCTTACCTTTTGTTCTGGACAGAACTTTAGAGGATGACCGGAGAGAAGCGATACGGCAGCGTCAGGTCGGATGACGACGGCGCGTGGTGGTGGTGTACCTGCAAACACTCCAACGCTCAAGTTAGTGCGTGTAAGAGGTAAGTGAAGAGGTGATGAAATGAATAATACCTCAATCGTTTGAAGTGACTCTCCTTTTATAGGAGTTAAGGACGGTGAGGGCGGTTCCCGTGGAACCCGGGGTGCCGTCAGATCGTTTACCGACCTGTGATGGGATGGGCGGAATGCTGAGGACCGTTGGATCGGCCACGTCGATATGGTCTCGAGGTAAGGCAGTGGGAACCGACGTTGGTAATGGGCTGGATGTGACTCTTCGGATTGGGCCTCGGCCCAGTCCGGAACAGTTGCCCTCCAAGTCGCTAGCTCGAATGTCGAGGTGGTGACTTGTTGTCGAAGTTCGTTGATGTCCTTGTTCCGCAGCGAACTGCAAGCGTCGTCATGTCGTGCTTGTTCATTAGTTCGTTCGGAACCTTCGTGTTCCACGTCTGCTGAGGTAGTTCACGACACGAGGCTTGATGGCTTTGTCACGAGCTCGTGCACGCGGTCTCGGCAAGAGGTCGGTCAGGGTGCTTGTGTCAAACGCACAAGGCTTTGTCACGAGCTCGTGCACGCGGTCTCGGCACGAGGTCGGTCAGGTGCTTGTGCAAATGCACAAGGCTTTGTCACGAGCTCGTGCACGCGGTCTCGGCACGAGGTCGGTCTCTTCAACAGGTGCTTGTGCAAACGCACAAGGCTTTATCACGAGCTCGTGCACGCGGTCTCGGCACGAGGTCGGTCAGGTGCTTGTGCAAACGCACAAGGCTTTGTCACGAGCTCGTGCACGCGGTCTCGGCACGAGGTCGGTCTCTTCAACAGGTGCTTGTGCAAACGCACAAGGCTTTATCACGAGCTCGTGCTCGCGGTCTCGGCACGAGGTCGGTCAGGTGCTTGTGCAAACGCACAAGGATAACAGTGTTTTGTTTTCTTCAATCATACTTTATTGCTTCACATTGTGTGTTTCGGATACAATTGTTTCAACTATAATATTTCTTCATTTTTGCCGCATTCCAAGTTCTTGGAATTTGCTGTCCTTGTAGTGTCTCGAGGGTGTAGGCGCCGGTACCAGTCTTTACGACGATTCTGTATGAGCCTTCCCAATTGGGCGCAAGTTTCCCTTATGGGGCGTTCTTCAGGCCAACATCAGCTCGTCGAAGAACTAGATCTCCAGGCATGAATTCTCTGGGTACAACACTTTGGTTGTATCTTGCTGCGATCTTCTGTTTCACTGCGACCTCGCCAAGTGCCGCGAGTTCCCTGCATTCGTCAAGGAGGTCAAGTTCTTCTCGCACACACCGACAGCTTGTCAATGCTACTCTGGGATGTGAGGTTCTCCAACTAAGTTCCCAATCTCGACAGAATAATCGCCTCGATCCCATAAGTGAGACGAAAGGGGATTCTCCTGCCGTTGAATGTGGAGTAGTCCGACACGCCCAAAGCACTCGGGAAGCTCTTCTCGCCCGATTGCCCTTGGCCTCGCCTAACCTTCGTTTGAGACCTCGTAAAATAACCATGTTCGCGGCCTCGGCTTGACCGTTAAATGCAGGGGTGTTCTACCGAGGTGAAGTGCTGTTTGATGTCGAGGTCTTCCATAGTCTTTCGGAATCAGCGATCTGCGAATTGTGTTCCGTTGTCAGTGACGACCACCCTGGGAATCCCGAACCTCGTCAGAATATATCTTTTGAAGAACTTAATCAAGTTCTTTGCAGTTATCTTTGCCAGGGGCTCTGTCTCAACCCACTTGGTAAAGTAATCTACCGCAACGGCCAGGTACTTCACCTGTCCGGGAGCTGTTGGAAAAGGTCCAAGTATATCAATCCCCCACCAGGCAAAGGGCCACGGTGAAGTCAGGGATGTTAACTCTGTAGGAGGAGCTAAGTGTAGATCGCCATGTCTCTGGCATTTGTCGCATTTCTTCACGAACGATGTTGCGTCCGCATTCGTAGTCGCCAATAGTATCCTGCGCGGAGGATTTTCTTTGCCAAGGAACGTCCTCCAAGGTGTTGCCCACATATGCCTTCATGCACTTCAGCAAGTGCATATTGCGCTCGTGTATCGTCGAGGCATTTCAACAGGGGGGTGGAGAACCCTCTTCGATATAAGATACCGTCGATCATGGAGTATGAAGATTCTTTCTTTCGGATTTTGGCAGCCTCCTTCTCATCATCAGGTAGTTAACTAAGTTGAATAAACTCTTGAATGGATGTCATCCAACTGTCGGGCTCATCGGGCAGATCCTCGACACTTGCCTGGGAAATTGCAGCGTAATTTGGCGCTTTCTCGAGCCGTCATAAGTGGCATCAACCATCGCAGTAATGCTAGGCTTGGCGATGTTTCTTGTATCACCGACCGTTGTTTCCGTGAGCTTCGTCGTCTTTGGCGAGTTTGGACAAAATGTCAGCTCTGGTGTTTTGTTCTCTCGGGACGTGTACGATCTCAACTGAGGAGAAGTCGCTCATTTTCTTTTTTACCAGGGCGAGGTATTTTTGAAGAAGTGGATCTTTAGCCTAGTATTCTCCACCAATCTGGGACACAACTAGCTGAGAATCAGTTCTGAGTTTTACCTCTTCGGCGCCGAAGTCTCGAGCCAGTGTGAGGCCAGCTAAACACGCTTCGTACTCTGCCTGGTTGTTGGAGGTAGGAAAAGAGAATCCCAATGAAAACTCGACAATCAGCCCGTCGTCGTTCTCGAGCAATAAGCCAGCCATCGCCTTTGGAATTGACGATCCGTCGACATGGACCGTCCATCCGGAACATGGTTCAGTAGCCCCAGGAGTCATCTCGGCAATGAAATCCGCCAAGCACCGGGCTTTGATAGTTTGTCTCGGCCAGTAACTCGGTCGGACAACTCGATCGACCACTTGATCATACGCCCGCCAGGTCGTCGCCTGTAGAATCTGTTTGATTGGTTGGTCAGTTCGAACCATAATGGGATGTGCCAAGAAGTATTGTCTTAGGCGTCGAGCTGCGACTACCGGTAGCGCCGACTTTGTCGATCTTACGGTATCTCACTGGGCCCCGGGCGCTTTGCTTATAAAATAGACCGGTTTCGCCCTCGCCTGCTTTCGCGAATGAGGACGGCACTCGAGCTTCGCTCGACACCGCCAAGTAGAGATAAAGGACCTCCCGGATACGGTCTCGCTAAGATCGGGCGGTTGGGACAAGATGCGTTTTACCTGTGTTAAGGCTTCTTCGCACTCGGGCGACCATTCGAACTGAATTCCCTTTTTGAGCAAGCGGAAGAAAGGGAACGCATGTACTTCAGACGTTGAGAGAAACCTCGCCGTGATGCGAGCATTCCAGCTGAGTCTTTGGATGTTTTTCTTCGACGATGGTTCTTTGCATCTACGTGGTAGCTCGACATTTGTCGGGGTTGGCCTCGATTCCCCTCTCGGTTAGATAAAAACCTAGAAATTTCCCAGCTCGTACTCCGAAAGTGCACTTTTCGGGATTGAGCCTCATATTATGTCTTCATATTTCAGCAAAGACTTCTTTAAGATCGACGACGTGGTCGATTTCCCTCATCGTTTTTACTATCATATCATCCATATATACCTCCAGCATTCTACCGATTTGGTTGGCAAAGACTTTATTCATCATGCGCTGATATGTCGCTCCAGCGTTCTTGAGACCAAAAGGCATCACGTTATAGCAGTAATTGCTTTTATCGGTCATGAACGCGGTTTTTTCTTGATCGGCATGGTGCATCGGAATCTGGTTGTAACCAGAGTATGCATCCATGAAAGATAACAACTGAAAACCGGAGGAATTATCGACGAGTTTGTCGATATTAGGGAGGGGGTAGGCGTCTTTGGGACATGCCTTGTTAAGATCAGTGTAATCAACACACATGCGCCATTTTCCATTAGATTTTTTAACTAATACAACATTTGATAGCCAAGTAGTATATTTGACCTCCCTAATGAATTCATCCTTTATCGGGTTTTCAACGACTTTGGTCGCGGCTTCACTTTTCAGGAGCTTGCTTACGACGGCTCGAGCTACCCAATGAGCCTTGGGTCGAGCGAGTTGGTGGCAAGCGATATCGAGAAATACCTGGCATGTCGGCGATCCAAGCGAAGAGGTCCGCATTGGACTTGAGCACTCGTTAGTTGCAATTTGACCTGCTCAGGAGGTCGGCACCGAAGCTTCACCGTCTTCCCAGGGTCTTCTCTAGCTGAACTCGGATGAACTCTCCATCTGCACCGGCCTTTTAATTTTTCTTTGGGCTCGCGGGCTAGGGGTCGTTTCTCCCAGATTTCATCTTCGATCTCAATCCTGGCGTCAAAATCGGTGAGATTGACCTCTGCAGCAGCTTTTGCAGGGTCGGGTTTCTTGGTCGACAGGAGTTGCTTTTCTTCTCTTGGCTCGTCGGCCTTTAAAGATAAAGATAGCATCTCCTCGTAGCTTCTTGATCCGCTGCGATGGTGACGACTTTGTGCTCGTTATCATGGAAGCGCATTTTCAAGTGGACTATCGAGGTTACAGCTCCGAGTTCACCCAGCGTCGGGCGTCCGACGATGCAGTTGTAAACGGACTTGCATGGTAATACAATAAACTGGACCTTCACAGTTTTGGAGATTGGTTGTTCTCCAAAAGTCACCATCAACTCCACATAGCCCAACGGCTTTGTCTTCGAACCGTTGAACCCAGTCAGATCAGACCCCGGGTATGGTACGAGATCTTTTTCCGGAAGTTTCAAGGTTTTGAATAACTCGTGGAACATGATATCCGCCGAGCTCCCCTGGTCTATCAAGATTCTTCTGACGTCAAAGTTAGCCATATAGGGGAATCAAGTAGTTCGGCCTTTCATTCACCAAGTCTTCATCTGAAAAGGCTAGGGGTGGTCTTCCCTTATGCCGGCTTGATGAAGAGAAAACAGTAGAAACGGTCATTGCTTCTCTCAACTTCCGTTTTGCCGAATTGATGCTCGCCCCCTCTTTATCGGAGAATCCTCCGGAAATGACCATGGCGACAGGAGGAGGACGAGATTTCTCTTCGGATGCACGAGCTGCTCCTTCGCGTTGCGTCACGTGGTTGATTCTTTCTTTTGAGGTCGAGGTGATCTAGATCTAGACCTTCTATCCCGGATCTTGGCTTTCCTTTCACGTATCTAGTCAACTTCCCTTTCTTGATTAGTTGTTCTATGGCGCCCTTCAGGTGAAAGCATTCATCACCTCGTGCCCAACACACTTGTGGAAGTGGCGATTTCGATTTATCGGCGTTCGGCATCTCTTTTCCTCCTGGGAAATCTGACTCGACATCGCGAGTCGGTGTTCGCGCACTCATTCAAGATGCGCTTGGGTGTAGTGTTCAAAGGGTATATTCGTCATACCACTTCGGACCACTGCGTTTCTTCTCCTTACACGACTTGTCTTCGCGTTGTCCACCAGCTTTCTTCTGGGTCTTACCTTTAGTTCTCGATGTCATCAACTTTTCTTCATAATTTATATGTTTCGAAGCTCGCCAGGAACTCGCTCGTGGTCTCGCGGCCAACACCAATGTCGACGCTAAATAAACTTCCTTCGATCAGGCCTTGCTCTAACAAGTACGCCTTCATCTCGTCGAGCATTTCTTTACCGTAATGGCCTCTTTGTTGAAACGCCCGACGTAGTCTCCGATAGACTCATCTTTCTCCTCCGAATTGCCGCCAGAGTCAGCGCCGACTTGGGTTGGACTTTAGACGCAGCGAAATGTGCGAGAACCGCTAACGAGCTCACCCAGAACCAATGGAATTTTTCCTAAGAGTCCTGAACCAAGACACGCTTTCTTCGTGAGTGAGGAAGATTACGTGACTTCACCGGCCCTTGGGCGCCTCGATAGCTCATGACAGTATCAAAGCAACCAATATGTTCGTCGGGGTCGGTGGTGCCGTCGTATGAGTCCAAAGCGGGTGGTTTCTGAAGATGCTTCAGAATCGGGAATTTCATGACTTTGGACGTAAAAAGACCAAAAGCCTTATACGAGTCACCTGTGTCATCGCTATGAGAAGGAGTTGATGAAACAGAGCGAGCACGGCGGCGGTGAGAGGTGTGCCCAAAAGTTTTGACTTGCCGCCTAGATGCTGAGGCGGCTCTTCTATGAGGAGTGTCACTACTCGCGGTGGTATCTTCGCGACGGACGCCAGCGTCGGAGTGGCGATGGCACGGCGGAGTACGATCCACCGAACGGTTATTTTGGCGTGCTCTATCCACAGAGTGATGCGGAGTCGTGCCACGGTGGTGGCGATGAACAGATCTGAGATTTGCAGACTCCTTCGACCTCTGAGTAGAACGAGAAACATGATCTTCTCTGTTTTCGACCTGTGTGGCAATGCGAACGGGGATTTCCTTCTGCTGATTCTCCATTCGATCGAGGCGTTGATTCTGAGCGTGCATTGCTTCAGCATGGCTCCGAATGAATTCAAGGAATTCGTGGATCGGAACGGCGTCATTCTGATGGGGAGGTGGAAGGTTACTCCTCTGTCTCTCATGTTCCACGACAAAATTAACAGGTTCGTGGTGAGGTGGTTCTGTCGGAGCTATCGGAGGATTCGGTGGTTCAAGATCTGCGTTCGCACGAGTGGAGCTGCGAGTTGCGACCTGGTGCTTCGATCCAGTCATCGTCTCGACAAGTGTCGAGCAAAGATGTCGAGTAAAGAAAAATGAAATCAGAAATGATCCCCACAGGCAGCGCCAATGTTCTGGACAAAACTTTAGAGGATGACCGGAGAGAAGCGATACGGCAGCGTCAGGTCGGATGACGACGGCGCGTGGTGGTGGTGTACCTGCAAACACTCCAACACTCAAGTTAGTGCGTGTAAGAGGTAAGTGAAGAGGTGATGAAATGAATAATACCTCAATCGTTTGAAGTGACTCTCCTTTTATAGGAGTTAAGGACGGTGAGGGCGGTTCCCGTGGAACCCGGGGTGCCGTCAGGTCGTTCTGGGCTGATGGGATGGGCGGAATGCTGAGGACCGTTGGATCGGCCACGTCGATATGGTCTCGAGGTAAGGCGGTGGGAACCGACGTTGGTAATGGGCTGGATGTGACTCTTCGGATTGGGCCTCGGCCCAGTCCGAAACACCTTTGTTGATGTGGTGAGCCACAGTGGGAAGCTGATTCAGATAATTTTAATCTGCACAAGTACCCCTCTTATGAGATCGATTGGGATTCTCTATGAAGCCATATTTATTACTCTTAGTCCGTGTCTCATATGTAGCTTGAGTAATCGGCGTGCAAGAAGCTGACCCAATCCCACACACTCATCACTCAGGACAGCAACAAGAAATGTGAAATCACTATTAAAAAATTGACTTCTAGTGACATATTTATACTCCTGGGCTATGTTTGGTTCCGAGAAGAAGTTGAGAAAAGAGAAAGAAGTGAGAAAGAGTGTGAGAAGAGAGAAAGAGGTGAGAAATAAAGTAGATTTGAGGTATTGATTGGTTTAAGAAAAAAAAGAATAGAAATAGAAGAGAGAGAAGTGTGTTTAATTTTTGAAAAGACAAAAATATTCTTGTACTAAAAATTAATTTATTTTTTGTTTGAATGTAATTTCTTATCAAAATTAATATATTTTTTATTTGAATTCAATTAATTAATTTATATAATTTTATTAATTTACTTTTTTTGATTTTAATTAATCTAGTTTTTTCAACCAACATTTTATTAGATTTATTAATTCAAAATTTATGTTGCTTATAATTTAGTTTTATATCACTGTGTCCAAGACAACTAACGTTGGCTTGTTCCCGTGATTCACTTTGCTAGTCATTGTACAATTTTTTTTGTTTTACGAGACGGTACAAATTTTTAATGCATTATATTAATATCAATTAAGGGCATAAATGGAACTAAGCAAGAAATTAATAATTTCTCTTCTCTTTCTTCTCTATTTTGGAGAGATTGAAAAAAGTGGTGAGTCTCACTGATTTTTTTCTCTTTCCCTTATTCCTCCTCTAAACCAATCAAGAGAAATTTCTCATCTCTCTCCAACTTCTCTCTCACCCCACTCTCTCTTCCCAATTTCTCCTCAACCAATCACACCACTAGGGACATAAATCAATGGGAAAGAATAAAACCAGAAATCAATGTACCAATCATTGATAACACACACTAGTTCTAAAATAGAGGCACACATCAACATTACACTAACACACAGCAGTTCAATATAAGCAAGTAACAACTAAATTGTTGCTGCAAATATAACTAAACGGTGAATAACAACTATAAAAGATTAATACGTGCGCTTTCAAAGGAGGAAAGTTCCATAGCCAAGTAAGATCCAGCAAGCTAGTTATCTGTTATAGCAGTAATTGACGGCTCATACATATTTCTGTGAGTATATACTAATTCCAATCATACTATGTCACACCTCAAATCTTAGCAATAAGAGCCAGGCTTAAAAATTGAAACAATTCCAAATAACACAACAATAGAATCAATTCTTTTTATTGAAATCAGGGTTTTTCAATCAACACTTTTACATTAAGATGAAAGATAAGATCGCAAAATATGAGCGATAACATGGACAAGTATCTTTCTATCTACAATGAATATTGCAAGTTCTTTGAATAACTCCTCTCGTTGTCCTCTCATTCAATGCAAACACTCAAACAAAGAAGACAAATATAACTCGGGAACAAAAGGAGAAGACATGTCCTCTAGCAAACACGTAGTGGCGGTGGCGGTGGCGGCAGCGAACGGTGGGGGCGACAAGGAAACTCGTGACAGTTAAAAGTTGTAGAGGTTGGGGTGTTTTAACTCCTCTTTAGTTTTCGTTCACTCCAACACGACGAGGCTCCACAGATCTGTGAGGAGAGCCTCTCCTTTAGATCTGCCTCCGCCATGAAATTTGTTTTCGCGAATATCCTCGCTGCACAAGTCTGGTTGGGTGTGAGGGGTGGAGGAAATGGTCTTCTCCAGCGGTGCAGCATTGAGGTGGTGGAAAAAGAAGGGCGGTGGGGGAAGTAGATGGGGTGGGTGGCACCGAGTTGGGTTTCGTGGCCGGAAAAGATGCGGAGAGACAAAGGAGAGAAGTTTATGGAGATAAATTCTGTTTTAAAAAAGTTTAAGGGTTGAAAATAAATTTAAAATTTTCTTAAATAAACCTTTGTATTGTGCATGACCTATCATGCACGATATAAATTCCCCAAATATAATTAGGAGAAAACTTTGTAAAGTTTTTGTTTTTTTTTTAAATCAAACTTTATTCAAAAATTAGAAAAAAAATCAATACGCCCAACTTTGTAAAGTTTTTTAGGTGGTGTTGATACTGTTCCTTTCACAAAATGAGAAAAAATCAGTCTTGATAATGGTAATTATGAGAGGATAAATGTAGTATGAGTGGATAGAGAGAGAAAAATTTATCTATTTTGTGAGAAGAACAACACCAACAACATTTAAGGAACAAAGTTTTGTCCATAAATTATTATTCTTATAACTAGGGGTGAGCATGAAACCGATACCCGCCTGAACCCGTTCTAACCAATGTCAATTCTGGGGAAACAGGCGGTTTACTTCGGGTAAACGGATAGATCAGATATGAAAATAAATTAAAGACGGGGGTAGTTGGTCAGATTCGGTTCTACGTTTTCCAATCAACTGGAAGCCGAATCCGACCGAGAAATATGAGACTAATCTACCGGTGTGACTTTCCTTCTACCTCACGCATGATATTGAAAAGATATTGTAATAGTTAAGTGTAAACCCCAAAACATAAAGACTGCAAAAATTGTCACCTCAAAGACTGCAAACACAAGGCACTGCTACTATCATAGACCCCAGAGACCCAGTCTCCTGACATATTGTTTTATAATGTACTCTCTCCGGTCTCAATTATAAGCAATAAAAACCTCATATTTTTTGGTCTCAAATATAAGCAAATTTAACCAATTTTACACTAACATTCATAAAATACTCTTATTAAAATTATTTTTTGGTCTTGGAAATTGTAAGAGTATGCTTGAACAATGCTTTTTTGGTCTTGGAAATAATAAAAGTACGCTTGAATCAGTGGCTCAACAGCATCTTTTAATTACCGTGCTTTTTTTTTGTTGCTAATATTCAGGACCGAAAGGTGTATATTTTTATTTGATTAGTAATAATGTATATTTTTATTTGATTAATAATTATAATATGTGACCATTTGTTTTTTATCGATGATTATCAATATGCATTGAGGTTGAGATATTAGAACCTTTGTTATGGGTGGTGTTAGTGGGGCTTTCATACCTCGGTTGATTTCTGCTCTGTAGTTGTTCTTTTGGGTCCAGGCCCCGTTAACTACCAAAAAATAATAATATATCCATTTAACATAAATCCACCGCATTGTAAAAAGAGACCCACCACTCTGCAGAACCACCAAAACCATGTTGTTTCTACAAAACCACGCAACCCTTAAAAATGGCTACATTAGAGTGGGGGAAATAGAAAATTTTGAAAAATCTACTTCAACCAAAAAATCTTCAAAATGAAGCCAACTCTGAGAAAACTAGAAAGAGTGCTAAAGGAAAAATACTCCTTCTGTACGAATTGAAAATCAACAATCAACAACTAATTGAGAGTTCAAAAGGAGTCTCATTCACTCATTCTTAATTTTATCAACTTGCTCTTCCCTGCAACATTTTTTTCACTAAGTGAAGAAGTAGCAATGTAACACCATAGCTCTAATAGCAACCATGGAGAAGACCCATAGTCAGACCCTCACTACCATAACTAGGCATTTACAATGTAACCCGAACCCATGGCATCTCCACCCGACTCGACCCAATTTTGACTGAGAAACCCGCTGATGGGTAGAGAACTGGTTGGGGATATCGATACACAACCCGCTCCCGACCCGAACCCGTCCAACTAAATATAAATTATTAATTTTTATTTTATTTTATGCATTTATACTCATTCATTTTGTTTCATATATTTTATTTATTTTTAATTTAATTTCTTTTCAATAGAACATTTTATTTTGATTTTCTTATTTTATTTTATCATTGTATAATAATTATGATTTTATTTTATTAATTATCATAAATATAATTTTTCAATTTTTCTACATATTTAGAGCTGAGTTGGGGGCCTGCGGGGAAATCCGACCCTGTCGGGACGGGGATGGGGAAGGCAAAACCCGAACCTGTTGGAAATAGGGACGGGGACGGGGGAGGCAAAACCTGCCCCCGACCCAGCTCGTTGCCATGCCTAACCATAACCCAACATCTACGAAAATCATCTTCCCCATTACCATACAGTTTCGCTAGAGCCATCGCAAAACCCACTCCTCGCACCACGTAAACCTTCTCCTTCACCATGAATCAGTGGCGAGGTTGTCATTAAACTAGTCATCGTAACCTACATCCCATCATGATCGTACCATTTGAGTCACTAAACCAGCAAACCTAAATCTACCGGCCGTCTGTCGTACCTCATTTCCACCATGTAAGCTCTCTCTCTCTCTCTCTCTCTCTCTCACTCTCTCACACCCATGCCAACCCACTCGTTAACTCGACCTTCGTCAAAACCCGTACCCAACGAACCCATAGGCATGCCACGAACGGAAACGGTCCATAAATGCTCTCTTTGGTTCTATCTCGGTTTTGATATTTTTTACCCGAAACCGTCTGAAACCACCCGATGCTCAGCCCTACTTATAACGGAGTACATTTTTCATGATTATCTGTTCTGATAAAGGAAATACAGTTACAAATTTATATAAAAAAAACATAAGGCAATCATAATAATTCAACATTCAAATGTGAACAGAAGGAAGATCATGACCACATGCGCTGTTGTAATCATGATGGCTTTTTTACTTTGGGATGTAGGGCAAACAAGGATTGGATACACAAAAAATTGTATTCAAGATGAAATGTGTAGATATTAAATGGAAGCCTTGGTGCAACTGTTGGAGTCATTACCGTGTGAATGGAGGTCACGAGTTCGAGACGTGGAATCAGTCTCTTGCAAATACAAGGGGTTGTGCAAGACTCATATTTATATATTAGGAAAGGCGAACAGACGCTGGAGCGGAGCGAGGGAGGGCGCTTCCCCTCCTTCGAGCGGAATGCATAGGTGTCATGATGATGGAGATGGAGTCACTGCATAAGAACCAAACTTAGGAGTTAGTTTAGCTCCCAAAAGGGAAACGTGCTATTGGGTACAAGTGGGTGTACAAGAGGAAACCGTCAGTATCAGAAAAAGAAGGGGAAAAGTTCAAGGCTCGTCTTGTTTCAAAGGGGTACTCACAGAAGAAAGGGGTTGATTATGATGAGATTTTCTCCCCGGTTGTGAGACATACTTCTATCAGAGGCAGTGTTAGCTTTGGTAGCCAGTCGGGATATGCATTTAGAATAGATGGACGTGAAAACAACTTTTCTTCATGGTGAACTAGAGGAACAGATTTACATGGAGCAGTCAGAGGGGTTCAGTGAAGCTGGACAATGTCGGTTGGTTTGTAAGTTGAGGGGGTCTTTATATGAATTAAAGCAGTCTCCAAGGCAATGGTACAAGCGCTTTGATTCTTACATGCTTCAGATTGGCTATAGGCGTTGTGAGTATGACTGTTGTGTCTATCTGAGGAGCCTTATTGATGGCTCTTTTATTTTTTTGCTACCGTATGTTGATGATATGTTGATTGTTGTTAATCATTTGTGTGATATAAATGAGCTGAAAACTCTTCTGGGCAAGGAGTTTGACATGAAGGACTTGGGCGCTGCTAAGAAGATTCTTTGGATGGATATACACAGTGATACGAGAACAGGGCAACTATGGCTCTCTCAACAAAGCTATGTACAGAAGGTGCTAGAAAGATTCAACATGAGCAATGTTAAGGCTATGAATACTCCATTGGTGAATCACTTCAAGCTTTCATTGGATCAGTGTCCAAAGACAGAAGCAGAAACTGAATACATGTCAAAGGATCCCTATGCCAGTGCAGTTGGTTGCTTAATGCATGCTATGGTTTGCACTAGATCTGACTTGGCACATGTTGTAAGCCAAGTCTGCAAGTTTATGTCCAAACAGGGTAAGCAACATTGAGAAGCAGTCAAGTGGATTTTCATATACTTGAAGGGCACTACAAGACATGGTGTTATGTTTGGCAGTCAACAGGGTGATCCGTCGGTTGTTAGATATGTGGATTCTGATTATGCCGGTGACTTGGATGATAAGAGGTTTACAACAGGATATGTTTTCACTCTTGCAGGTGGACCTAATTGTTGGAAATCAACAGTTCAATCCATTGTGGCAAAGTCAACAGCTGAGGCAGAATACATGGCAATAGCTAAGGCTTCTAAGGAAGCTTTGTGGCTTATGGGGCTAGTGAAGGAGGTGGGCATTGAGCAAGGTGGAGTTTAGTTACATTGTGATAATCAGACTGTCATCTACTTGGCAAAGAATCAGGTGTATCGTGTTGAACAAAGTACATTGACGTAAGGTTTCGCAAGATTAGAGAGTTGATGGCATCTGGACAAATATTACTTCAAAAGGTTCACACTTCTGATAATGCAGCTGATATGTTAACCAAGTCAGTTACTGCAGACAAGTTCAAGCACTGCTTGGACTTGTTAAATGTTTGTCAGCACTAGACATTAGAGCAACCCCAACCCACGAGATTTATGAGAGACAAGTGATGCAATCTTCTAGGTGACTTGATATTCATCAAGGTGGAGATTGCGGTGCATGGATATAATCTTCTAAGTGGTTTGATATTCGACAAGATGGAGATTGTTGTGCATGGCTCATATTTATATATGAGGAAAGACAAACAGACACTAGAGCAGAGCGAGGGAGGGCGCGATTGTAACCCTGAGTATATATTACCCTCCAGTACGATACAGGGGTAATTTTTTAAGCTGTGTCATAGTATATATACTTAAGTTGTAACCCTTATTTTATCAATAAAAAATCGAGCCGCTCTGCTCCAGAGACGTAAGCACAATTGACCGAACTCCGTGATCAAATCATGTATTCTTTATTTGCGTTTCTTTTCTCTATTTAGTTTTTCGTGATTACTGTTTCCCAACACAAGGTAAGACTGTCTGATATAGATCTGCAATAGGTCTGACCATTCTTTAAACCCCGCAATGGCGGGAGATCTATAGCACCAAGTTGCCTTTTTACGTAATGTGTAGATACTTTCAACGAGAAAATTTAGTCATGCAATACACACCGATTATCGTAATAAAATCTAATCAATGAGTGAATTTTATTATATCAAGCTTTAGGCTGAATGTGCCCCAGTTTCCATCAAAATTCTAACTTTTGAAATAAAGGAGTGAATGAAGGAAAAGAAAAACCTTTTTAAACTTCACTACTACATCTCTTAAGCTGTTGCATCCACCAACATAAAATCCAACAGATGCAGCAAAAATCCGGCTCAAGATCCAAGCCAGCAATGCAGAAGAAAATCTGTAATAATAAATATGTGTAATCAGAATCAAGTAACAGGATTGATAGGGGTCCAATATAATTTATGGATACCAAGGATCCAAACCCAAGAAAAAAGAAGAATCAGGTAATAGGGTGGTTTAAACACTACAAGTCCTTAAAGCACAAATCTATCTATCATTTTTTTATGGAACTAATCTATCTATCATAATCAATAAAAACCGAGTAGCGGGATATAGCATTGCCAAGTGCACATTACTTTTGTCACATCATAATTTCATCTTAGTTGTCACTATCGTATATCTTCCTTTCTTATGCAAATCGATGGCTCCAATTCATGTTATTTCTTATTTACTTTATAACTTATGACATAAGTGACTTCAATTAGCCATAAATTCAATACTTTTATTGGGCCATCAATAACAACTTGGTAATAACAACCAGTAGATTCCCCCCCCCCCAAAAAAAAAAAATCATTGTGTTGTTATTTGGGATTAATGCTAAATATTGTACACCTATCAACTTCAAAACATAATACTAGTATCTTTAAAATTTATAATAAAAATTAAGATTTAAATATCTTTTTTGCCTTAGAAATTTTTAAGATTTATAATAAAATATTCAAATATAAAATAAAAATTTATAATAAAAAAAAATTTGGTGTATATGTAGTGTGTGGCTTTTTAATATTTGAGACTACTGTGTCAATTATGTAAAACACAATAGTAATCTTAAAAGGTCTCGTTATTTGAACATAAAAAATCGATATCAAAACTCAAAATTAAAATGTGTGGTTAATGCAGTTCAAAAATGTGGTTAATGAAGTGTTGAGTCTGATTAATGGATATATCAAGGTGTCGCAACTCATCAACTATCAACTGAACTTCATTAACCACGATTTTTAGGTGTTCAAATATACATGTAGTAGATTATACTTGAACACCTAAAAATTGTATTAGCATTCATCAACCCGTTTCCTCTAAAATATCCATTGCATACTTCCACCGAGAAATCACAATGCAATTTTTGGACTGTGCCACCTCTATCCCCAAGAAGTAACGAAGTCTGGCAAGATCTTTAGTTTGAAAACTATGGCAAAGATGCTACTTTATATACACAATCAAATAAATACATCTTGCTACTTAATAGCGATAGAAAACTAAGTGATCAGTCTCACTTCGAGTCATACCAAACTGTTGAACTATAGTGCTAAATCTATCAAACCATGTCCGAGGAGATTGTTTGAGGCCATATAACTAGTCATGAGGACTCTCCCCTGAGTAACAAATCCAAGAGGTTGCTCCATATAAACTTCTTCTATGAGATAACCATGAAGGAAATCATTTTTTATATCAAGCTAGTATAGAGGCCAGTGACGAATAGCAACAATGGAAAATAATAACCTGACAAATGTCATTTCATCCACAGAGGAGAAAGTGTCATCATTGTCTAGGTCATAGATAAGTCCGTAGCCTTTGGCAACCAAACGAGTCTTGAGCCTGTCAACCTGACCATCACGGCCAACTTTAATTGTGAAGGGCACACATCTCATCAACCATAGATTGTCACCATCTAAGGTGACATACGGCATCACCAACATTCTTTGGAATAGGCACAAAAAACAAAGAAGAAAGAAAAACATAATGCAAAAGAAATAAACGATGATAAATTAAAGTAACATAATGAGGAGAGGGGTTCCTACTTGAATGGATACCTTTTCGAGTTGCAATAGGAAGATCAAGCTCATGAGGCAATGCCGAATGGCTGGAGCAATTAGATTCAGAGGAGAGTCAATCCTATCATTAGCCGGTGGTGGAAAGGTGGATGTGACCGATGTTGATACACCTTTAGAGGACATGGGGGAGGTGGTTCATGAGGAACAAGAGACAGCACTGGAGGGTGAAATTCAAATCGAACAAAAGTAGAGGAAGTGGTGATGTAGGTGAGACGGACTCAAAAGCAAGTGGAGTAGACACAAAGAAGTAAAAAATTTCAAAGAAGGTAACATCAGTCGAGACCAGGTAACAACAAAGAGTAGGGAATAACATTGGTAGCCCTTTTGAGACTGAGTGTAGCCTAGGAACACACATTTGTGAGAGCGAGGTGTAGTTTTTCTTAGAATTTAGGCCTAACTCAACCCACAAAACTAGTTTGTGAGATATTAAGCAGAGTAACTCAGACAATAGTTACTCCTCTCTTTATGTATGTGTGTGTATATATATGTGTGTGTGTGTGTGTGTGTGTGAATAGGCCCAGTAGCTTAGTTGATGTCTACGTGTCCATGTTTGTGTCGTATCTGGTGTCTGTGTGTGTGTTCGCGCTTCATAGCTTATACCTGACCTTCGTCACAGTAATAAATCTATCAAACCGAACTTCAAATCCAAGTGGGATCTCTGTGTAGATTTCTTCTCCAATGTTTCCACGTGGAGAAGCATTCACTTCAAATTGTTGCAAACTTCATCCATGGTTAGCAGCTAGAGATAACAAAATTCTAATCGCACTCATTTTTTAAAGAGGTGAAAAAGTTTAAAGGTAAAAAATCCCATGTGCTTGAAGTCATACTAATGGGTTCAACACTCCAATGTCTTTCTGCTTACATGACCTCACTTAAAGATTGCTTTGTTGAGATTTTCATCATGGTAAAGGTTACACATTACAAGCCACAGTAATCAAAAGGAAAAAATATATCCTTCTTCAGAGAAAAATTTCTATCGAACAGACAGTTGGTCAGTATCCATAGTCCACACTGATCAATCGAAGCAACCTGTTTATAATTCAAATTGATTTTTTTCAACTTAAAAATGAGTGACAAGCATGTGACATTCCAATTCAATTAACTACTATTTGATCACAAAATACATCCAAAACTCAAGTGCATCAAAAACAATAATAATTGGAAATCATCGCTAAATATACTGAAATCTAAGAGAGAGAGAGAGAGAGAGAGGGGGGGACACATTGGACTTACAGGAATGCAAGCGACAACGCAGAGCAGGAGGAAAACAAAGAGGAAGTTGGCGGAAGAAACTGCCATTTTCGATGGGGAAAATCACAAGTCCTTTTGTATAAGTTGTATAGAATAATACAAGACGAAAGAAGAACACGATTCTTCTATCAGGTAACTTCGTGGTGGATTGCACCAAAAGAAGTATTGGGGAATGAGGGGGAAAAAAAAAGAAAAAAACCGAAATGAAATTTGTTTGGAGAAAAAGCATAAGTGAACCAGACTCGGTCTTTGGAAATGTCGTGATAGGAGACGTTCGTTTTGTGCTTGAGATTTAAGGTTAAGATCCGCTCCGTAAGGTGCTCGGCAATAGATGGCATGCCACTGGTAGTGGCGCTAGTGTAACAGAAAAGGAAATTAAGATCATGTGCGACGCTGTACAAGAAGGGTTTATTTTTTCTTTTTTTTTGGATAAATGTGTACAGGAGGAGTTGCCTGGCTAAAACGATGCGTTTTAGGCACTAGTTACCGTTCCTTTTTTTTGTTGGTTTTTGCTCGCACAAATGTGGATTGGCGCACTATCTTTCGGGTGTGGGTGTATTTTTAAAGATAACTAGAAAGCCCCTCTACTATGCACGGCTTCTTTTATATATATATATATATATATATATATATATATATATATATATATATATATATATATATTTATTTGTGTGTGTCGGTGTCGTTGTCGTATATTTTGGACATTAGCAGCTTCTACGTGTCCATATCGTGTCCGGTGTCCGTGTCTGTGTCCATGCTTCATAGCTTGTACCTAACCTTCATCACAGTAGTAAAACTATCAAACCAGGCCCTCGGGGACTACTTCAATCCATAGAGTGCCTATCTTAGGTTACACAACTTTCCTTTCTCAACTTTAAATCCAAGTGGGATATGTAGATTTCTTCCCCAATGCTTCCACATAGAAAAGCATTCTTCACTTCAAATTGCTGCAAACTCCATCCATGGTTAGCAGCTAGAGAGAACAAAATTCTAATCGCACTCATTTTTTAAAAAGGTGAAAAAGTCTCAAGGTAAACAATCCCATGTGCTTGAAGTCATACTAATGGGTTCAACACTTCAATGTCTTTCTGCTTACATGACCTCACCTAAAGAGTGTTTTGTTGAGATTTTCATCATGGGAACGGTTACATATTACAAGCCACGGGAATCAAAAGGAAAAAATATATTCTTCTTCAAAGAAAAATTTCTAACAAACAGATAGTTAGTCAATGTCCATAGTCCATACTGATCAACCAAAGCAACCCGTTTATAATTCAAATTGATTTTTTCAACTTAAGAAAGAGTGGCAAGCATGTGACATTCCAATTCAATCAACTAATATTTGATCACAAAGTACACCCAAAACTCAAGTGCATCAAAAACAATAATAATTGGAAATCATCGCTGAATATAAAGAAATCTAACACACACAGAGAGAGAGAGAGAGGCATTGGACTTACAGGAATGCGAGCGACATCGCAATACAGAGCAGGAGGAAAACAAAGAGAAAGTCGGTGGAAGAAATTGCCATTTTCGATGGGGAAATCACAAGTCCTTTTTGATCAAGTTGTCTTGAATAACACAAGACGAAAAAGGAACGCGATTCTTCTCTCACGTAACTCCGTGCCGGATTGCACCAAAAGAAGTATTGGGGAATGAAGGAAAATAAAAAAATAAAAAACCGAAAACGAAATTTGTTTGGAGAAAAAGCATAAGTGAACAAGACTCGGTCTTTGGAAATTTCGTGATAGGAAATGTTCGGTTTGTGCTTGAGATTTAAGTTTAAGATCCGCTCTGTGAGGTGCTTGGTGATAGATGGCGTCCACTGGTAGTGGCGCCAGTGTAACAGAAAAGGAAATTAAGATCAGGTGCAACGCGTGTACAAGACGGTTTTTTTTTTTTTTTTTGGATAAATGTGTACATGAGGGGTTGCGTGGCTAAAACGGTGCGTTTTAAGTATTAGTTACCGATCCTATCGTTTGTATGAAATTCTTCTCTTTTCTTCTTCCTTTTTAGTGCTGATTTTGGGGTGCTTTTCCCCATTATCCTTTGTGATGAAATTTTGGTCTTGCATGCTTAGATCCTAACATGCACAAAGTTGAAAGTTTGAGAAAATTTGTTCCATTTTCATCTCTTCTTTGTGCCGATTTTAAGGGGTGTATATACCCACTTGATTTATTTGCAATTTTCTTGTGAAATCATGATGTTTTCATGTTGGATCTTCGCATGCATGTGGTTAATTAGATCATTGAAAAATTTATTCTCCTCCCTTTTTCCTCGAGAATCGCAGTCATGCATGCCTTTGCTCACCAAGTTTTCCTTCAATTTCATGGTTTGATCCTTGCATGCATGTGCTTGAAGTTTTTCACTTCTCTTTTTCCTTCTCAAGACCTTGATCCATCCATTCATGGGTTAATCATCCAAGTTTTCTTCAATTTTAGCAAGATAATTATGGCTTGCGTATAGTTGGAATGGTGAAAGTTTCATCCTTTCTCTATCTGTTGCAACTTTTCTCTTTCCTTTTTTTATTTTACAAGTACTACTAGCTAGTGGCTCGTAGCTACGCTTACTAGTTTCTTTATGATGAGACGCTATTAGCTTCTACGAGAAGCTTCAAACCCAACTTTTTATATATTGTTTTAATTTTAATTCGCAGCTTTTCATTTTCGATTTTTTTTATTTTGCAAGTACTGCTACCTGTTGGCTGGTAGCTACGCCCACTAGCTTCTTTTTTATGAGACTCTACTAGCTTCTACGAGAAGCTTCAAACCCAACTTTTTATATATTGTTTTAATATATTGTTTTTTTGTTATAATTGTTTCAATATATTTAAACTCTCTTGAGAGTGAGCTTGGTCAATGTGATTGAATGAATTTGATGGTTGGATTATTATTTTATTTTTTTTGGTTGGATTAAACTCTCTTGAGAGTGAGTTTCGTCAATGTTATTGAATGAATTTGATGTGATGTCTGCTTAGGGATTTTAGTTAATAATTTGATGGTACTGCTTTTTTTTTTATTTTATAAGCAAAGAAGATGTATTAATAAAAAATGGAGTACAAGGGGTACTCCGAACCCATATTTATAAATGGTCTAGGGAGGAAGTGCCTCATTAAAACCCCCGACGGCCAAAACCCATTGGGAAAAAAACCGAAAGGGGAAAAAGAGTACGACAACCAACCCTAGCAAGTTCAAACAACAGTAGCATCATCAAAGTTTAAGACATTGAATAGGATTCATGCACCAATTAGAAAAAATAAAACTCCTCTTACGGCCTTCCCTAAAGATAAACCACCCCCATGAGCTATGTTTGATTTGAGCCAGTAACTTGCTAGCATCCTTACCCTCATCTCTAAAGATAACCGCATTGCGAAGGTTCCAGATATTCCAAACAACAGCCAACCAAATCAGATATCTCACTTTGTCAAGTTTCTTACCCCGGACAAAGTTCTCAAACTGTATAAAATGCTCCATACAATTACCTGACAAAGCTCCATCAACCCCTAACCACTGCTGAGTATTGGAAAATTTATTGTGCATGTGTTGAATGATGAGATTGATGTTATTATGATGTTGAAATTGTAAAATTATGTGTGATTGTGTTGTAGCTTAAATATGATTTTTTAAGCCATTTATGAGAAATTATTGATGAAGTTTTGAAACACACAATTTTTCTGTGAATTTCAGAAATGCTTTTATAAATTTAGAAAGAAATTTTTATAAACATATTTCTACATGCGTTAAATCTGAATTTTAAAGGTGAAATCTTTTGCGAAATGTGTTTAGAAACTGAATTTTAAAGATGAACTTCATTTTTAAATGAGTTTTAGAAAAAGAATTCTTTAGAAATGATTTCAAAATGAGACTTCCAAAAGTGGTTTTTGTAAAAGAAGTTATTTTCTTTTGTAAATGATTCTAGATAATTAAAGTGAAATGCATGAGCATGAAGAACAAGTCTGCATATATACGAAATGTTGTATCACATGAAGAACAGATAAAGTGAAAACATCAACATGTCGGTGCATCAATACGAGATAATTAAATGCATAAGCATGAGACAATAGACCAGATCTTTGGAAGATTCCAAAGAATTATTAATGGCCACAAGTCTCTTGAGGAAAGATATGACTCTCAAGATCATGTGAAGAAGATTCTTCGAAGTCTTCCAAGACAATATCGGCTTGAGGTCACGACTATACATGAAGTCAAGGACCTGTCTAAGTGAAAGCTAGAAAAGCTCATGGTTCTATAAAGATCTGTGAGCTAACTTTATGAAGAAGATACGCATATAAAAAGAAAGTTTATTTCTCTCAAGGTAAAGATGTGCATTTACTCCTCGAGTCCCATTAATTGGAAACAAAAGGAAACACAAAATGGGATACAAAGTCCGTACTGTACGGATATATGGTCCGTACAATATGAATATAGTATTTTTTTTAAAAATTTTTTTTATTTTTTTTAGATTATTTTTAGATGTTTAAAAAAATATTTGTCATTAACCAGATAATGAACTGTATTAACCGGATAAATGAACTTCGTTAACCAGATAAATAATGAACTTCAGGGTTGGCATTTACCAGATAATATGAATCATTAACCAGATAAGTGAACTTCGTTAACCAGATAAATAAATGGTTCACATTATCTGGTGAATTATTTATCTGGTTAACGAAGTTTATTTATCTGGTTAATGGTTCATATTATCTGGTGAATGTCAACCCTGAAGTTTATTATTTATCTGGTTAACGAAGTTCATTTATCCGGTTAATGTAGTTCATTATCTGGTTAATGACAAATATTTTTTTAAACAGCTAAAAAAATCTAAAAAAAATTTAAAAAAAAGTATTGTTCCGTACTGTACGGACCATATGTCCGTACAGTACGGACTTTGTATCCCATTTTGTGTTTCCTTTTGTGTCCAATTATACGGATATACGGTCTGTACACGTATGGATATATGGTGTGTCGTATTTTGTGTCAAAATATGTGTACAAATATCATTTTTCTTTGCTCCTCTAAGGCACTAAAAATTGAAGAAATTTCTGAAGATACAAGAGATTCTAAAGACAAGAAAAGTGAAAAAGATGATGAGATTTACTTCATCTCGCAAAATAAAAAGGATGTGGAGAAAAAAGGGAAAGTTCAGACATTAAGGGAAGGAGAATAATCAAAATAAGAAATATCCTCCTAAAAAAAAATCAAATCATATGTTTAGAGTGCAAGAAGCCCATACGTACGAAAGATGAATGTCCTTCCCTCAAGAAGCAAAGGAGACAGAGAATCATCAAGAAGAAAAAGAATAGCCTCATGGCTACTCGATAAGATCTCGATAATCCATCCTAAAGAAATGACAAGGAAAGAAATGAAAAAACCAACATTTATCTAATGGCAAATAAAGGCACAAACATTGAAGAAGAAGACACTTTACAACAAGACTAGCTATAAGGAGCTTCTAAAAAATTCTCATCTTCTGTCTATGGAGTTCAAAACACTCAAAGAGATTATTGAAATTATCTAAAGACATTTGAAGAAAACTGATATGATGTTCAAGACCTAGAGGAAAAACCACAGACTGAAGTCTTAAAGTCTGCTGCCAATAGAGAGACACAGACCTCAAATGGAGTTGTGGAAATTCATAAAAAGGTCACAAAACTCACGGGAGATCTTTACAATTTTACTCGGGGCAAGGAGAATTCGACCAAACTTATTGGGATGAAAAGATCACCCAAAAATAAGATGGACTTGAGTTGTATAGAAGCTACTATGAAATTATAACCTATAAAGAAAAGAAAAATCTTTATGATAAGTCTGATAGTTCCTCATGCAACTTTTGTGGAATGTAAGGACCTCTTGTGTCTAATTGCTTACTCAAGAGGAAACAAATTTCTGCTAGAGCTAACCAGAAAGGACTCTAAAGAATTTGGATAGCTAAAAATATGATTATTTCTGTTGTAAAACTGAGAAAAGAATCTTGCTTTCTTTATGTTTGACTAAGCACAAGTCTTGGTCAAAAGTTACTACATAACCATTCTCACATAATTGAATTATGCTTAGTAAGTTATGTTTAACACCCTTCTACTATGGACATTTTTAATGGAGGGAAATACATATTTATCAATTTTACCTATACCCTTAATCTTTCATTTCTTACTGCCTCTAAAGGTGACAAATCCACCTCATTTAGGTCGAAAGTCTAGGAACATAGACCTTCCTCCTTTCATATGTCGCGAGCAACGACTTTCCAAATACCATTTTTTGTGTGTATGTTGTCCTATTAAAGATATTTCACTACAAGAAACTTGACTTTTAGTGACGACCAATTACCGTAGGTACAAGTCATTTTACCGTAGGTATAGCACCAAATACCTATACCGACGGCAGATGTTTTTCGTAGTCTTTAAGTTGCTATACCTACGGATTTTTGCCCGTCACTATTGGCTATAGTGACGGAGTTTGACCCGTCGGACCAAACATTTGGTTGTACCTACGGATATTGACCGTAGGTAAAGAGCAGAGTCAGAACTTACTGAATCTTTTACCTACGGCTCTTTCCGTCACTAGAAAACATACTGACAAAGAAAAATCCGTAGGTATAGATTCTGTAATTTTTTTTTTCGATAAGCCTATATAGATGTTATATTATATTTATTTTAAAAATTTAATCAAATTAACAACGAAGCAATTAAATAAATATATTTAAAAAAGCAAAATGTAACAAAAGTTCCACATTATATATATATATAGATAGATAGATAAATAGATATCAAAAATTAACAAAGTCTTACAAACATAAAATTAACAATAGCCAAACCATGTCAATCCTAGAGTACTTTAGAGTATTATACTAATAACAAAAAAGATAGTCTTCTAATCATATAATAGGCATACAAATCTTCAAGTTTCCATCTTCAAGTCTCCATATTAGCTTCTAGTCCAGCCTACAAAAATAAAAAAGAACAGATGAATAATAACGCAATTCAACATATAATATGACACCTAAAGACAAAGAAAATATTAACAACTTTAGTGAGAATTAATTAATACCATTTTCATTATCTTCATTATCGCCTGGACTAGGAGAATTCAAATGGTTAGGAGCACAAGAAGCAGCGGTAACCTATCACAAAAATAGAAATTACACATAAAGATTAGTGTTGAATCAATGAAGGATTGCCCGTCAACATGTTGAAGTTTGTCGGCACATCTTCTCTAGGGGCAAGAAATGATGATTAATTTGTATTTTTATATAAAGATTAGTAAATTATAATATACCTGTCTAGCAGCATGTATTATGTCATTCACATCTTCTCCAGAAAACCGATTTTGAATCATGGTCATGACATTTGCTAACATGCCCTCCATATGCTTGACTCTATCACGTAACTCTTCATTTTCAGACACATAAACCTTTGATTTTTTAGATTTAGGGAACTTGCCCATACATCGCACGCGTCCCTTCTTTGCAGGTCCTTGTACTTTAAAAAATACATCATCCTTCCAAGACATAGAATCTTGCGTGTGTTGGGCTGATTGAGATGTTCCATCCTCATTGCTGTATTTTTTTATTTCTTCCTGAAACGTAAAAAATATTTGTAAATTAATTGGTGTAAAACCAGTCCCCACAGAAAAGAAAGAAAGAACAATACAAAACAAAGCAACCAGTGCGAGTGCGAATGCGAAACAATCCTTAAAACTAACAACAGAACAATATAAAAACTTACAATCAATCTTGCAATCAACCAATGCAAAACAGAACAATATAAAAATAGTCCTTAAAACTAATCAATACTTACAATCAATCTTGCAGCATTTTCATTGACAATTGACCCATCTTTACGAGTGCGAGTTTCGATGTAAATCTCGTCACGTCTAGGCAACACTCCTTTGCCCTTTTTCATCTAAAACCCAAACAAACATGTTATATGTTAATTGTTTTTGAAATACAATTCACCCCATGAAAAGTACAGATAGAAACAAACCTTTTCATCAATAAGTTTTGGGAGACTTTTTGTACCCATACAATGAACATCTTTAAACTTGGCACGATTTTGCCTATTAGTTTCACTTATTTTCTGCATTTCATATAAAATATTAGTTGAAATAATAAACATTTTAATGTATTACTCATTGCAACAATAATATGTATGACTTACTTTAGCATCATCAGAGAACCAGTGATCAACCAACTCACGATATTGATCTTCGTCAACCCTATCATCAGGTACTGCAGAAGCAACTTCTTCTTTAGTTTTACTTGGGTCATATGCCATTGCCTTTAAATCACCCTTCCATTGCCTCCACTTATCATTCAGCTCAGATTTTATCATTTCTCGTGTTTTGTCATTTATTGGAGGAACAAACTCAAATTTGCTCTACACAATGAGAGATGTTAAATAAAAAACATAAGTTATATTACAACTTTTGATAAAAAATAATTTAAATGTACAATCATAATACCTCTATTACTTTCAGCATCTCATTTTTGTGATCATCTGGCATCAATTTCCAAGATTTGATGTTGATGGGAGCATATTGAGACCTTCTAACCACACTACCTATGAATCGAGTCAAAGTTGTCGCCTCCTCACCAATTGGTCGACCATACTTATCCAAATTAACAATTATGAAATCATCTTCCATTTGCCATACATCTAACATTCTTGTCCCACCTCTAAGCCGCTTAGGTTCTACATCCACAAATAAAACAAAAGACATAAATTATAAAACAGAGCAATGCAAACCCAATATGGTTACTGAAACAGCTCAAAAAAGCAAAACACATATTTCCACAGTGCATGCACAGGATGGCTTCATTCCTTGATTCTGCATATGACTTACTGATTTACTTATTTACTGATTTTGATTCTGCATATGTTTTTTCATAGCTTAATAGCTTACTTAGTTTTGTATACCTCCTGCTTTCTTACTTTACAACTTGAAAACTTTTGGAACCGTTAGATAGTGAAGCTAATAAAAGAAAACTTTGTGAAGAGTGATGAACGATAATACCGCTTAAACTTTAATATAATAGTTTCTCCCATTTTTTGATGTAATACTAATAGTCATTTTAATTAACTTTCATCTTGTTTTAAGATAAAAACAGAGCCAATCTACAGACAAAGACAAGTTAAAATAGAAGTAAATCTACAAAAAAAGTCAGGCTGCTAAAATGAGAGTCAATTTGCTGGAAAAAAAGGGGCTAAAACAGGAGTTAGTATGTGAAATCATATAAACTAAGATAAATGCAATTTATGGACTGAAACAAAATAATTTTGTATATAGAAATTGATATGATAACAAAGATGTGAAACAAAATAAAAGCTTTGAGATTTCAAAGGAGAGAGATCATAAACAAAGAAAAGTACATAATATGATTTAGTGGATTGGATTCAATAAACTCAACTCTAAATATACTATGTTGAAGTAAAATGGATTTAAGTTTTAAAAAAAAAATACTAATATTGTTTGTAGTTACTTATGGGGCTATAAGAGACTGTTTATTTATGTGCATACACGTATTTTTTATGACAATGTCAGCAATTAACTCTGTACTTTTTTAAGTATAAGTATGTCCTTATTCAACCTAAGATCACACATCCTAACAATGATCATGTGTCAAACTTCCTTGTCCTTCATAGCATTGATTGACTGCTCTATTTTCCTTAGAGTGAAATACTGAAAATCAAAAATTCAAATGTTGAATTCATGTCAAGGTCAAATGTCTAGGCTGCAATGCCTTGTGTTAATATGGAAGTCTATACTTTAATTCACTTAAGCAAGGAAACAATATCAAATAGAAGCAACCCCCTTGAATTTTCCCTCTCTTCCTTTCACGTGTGCAATCACAATATTATGATAATTGCTATATAGGATTTATAAATTTTGATAGGATTTCTCATATGTAATGTCATTTGATAGAAACAGAGAAGCCTCATGGATATATTCATAAATTTTGATAGGATTTCTCATATTTAATGTCATTTTGATAGAAGCAGAGAAGCCTCATGGATATATTCATAAATTTTGATAGGATTTCTCATATTTAAATAACAAGGTTATGCCCAATAAATTTTGTTTTCAAACAAGAAATTACTCCCTGAATCATGTTTTGTCTGACCAATAAATCCAAGTGAGACCTTCTAACCACACTACCTATGAATCTATCATGTTAGAACAGCAATACATCATTATATTTTGGAGGAAGTTATTGTACTGCAACCTGAGCAATATAACAATAAATGACAGTCTCACAACAAATTCCAGCAACAATCAATTCTATAGACTCATGTATGACATAAAATTTTATAAAATTATACCTTTTGCAATCTGTTCTTCAGCTTCTATGTCAGAAGGAATGGAGTGAGATTCTACAGACTCATGTATGACATCTTCTGTATGACTAGGACCAGAACGAGTTTCTACAACATTACTTCCTTGCACATTGGCTGAGTTTGTATTGGTAGGAATAGGCTGTATTCCTTCATTGTTACTTGCTCGATGCCCAATATTCAATTTTTTTCTTCGAGCCATAGCTGCTCTAACTATAAAAATATTTTTTAAATAATCTCAACTCTATATTAGCACAAAAAGTAATATTAGGATGTCCATAAAACACAAAGTGAAAGAGAAGATAAAGCAGAACATAAATGAACATGGGATTAATTCCAAATACAAAAAATTGGACAATTCTAAGAAGCAAACTGTAATTTGAAATAAACAACTGTAATTTGAAATAAACATAACTAAAACATATCGTCCCTCTTCCTCCTCATCTTCATCATCACCCAAATTATCAACATCCACAACTTCAAAGAAATCGTCATCATCCTCAACTTCAAGCCTAACCAAATCATTAACATTATGAGTAGCTTCACTTGTATCATGCATTAGTTGCTCATGAAATTCTTCAATTTCGTTAGGTTCCAAATCACCCATATCATAGATATCTCTGACCTTTGCATCCAGAACAACAGGCCAATCTTTGTTTCTCTCATCATATACATAAAACACCTTTTTAGTTTGTGATGCAAAAACAAATAGGTCATCACAAATATCTTTCCCGGTATGTTTCAAAAATTTGAAATTCACAAGTGTTAACCCAAACTTATCTTTCTTGATACCTTTCTTAATATCAACCCAATCACATTTGAATAACACAGCCTTGTACTTGCCAGAATAATCCAACTCGATTATATCAATTATTGCCCCATAATAATTAACTTCATCTTTTGAGGTCTTAGTCTTTACAACTACTCCACTATTTTGTGTTTTCAAATATCTCTCTCTCTTCTTTGTGTGGAACCTAAAACCATTAATTGCATAACCAGTGTATCTTCTTACAACCTCAAATGGTCCACGAGCTAACCATCTAAGTTCATGAGTAACTTGTGGGCTCCCTTCTTCATCCAAGAGAAGAATCTAAAATAGTTCATGAAAAACAGTAAGTTGAAATATAAAAACAGCAGTAAGTTGAAATATAAAAACAGGCACTAAACTTATAATTTCTTCAATTCTTAAAAGCTCACCCTTTGTTTAAACCACTTAGTAAATTGTTGGCCATGTTGTTTGTCAATTTCAAGTTGTGACAATCGCCGCGGCCGACTCTGTCTCTTAAGAAGCGCAATGTGTTCTCTAAAAATCATGATAGTGAAATTATAAAAGTTATAAAAATTATGATGTGTTCTCTATAAAACTGAAATATGTTTTGTGTCTTACTCTATATATGGAGCAACTGCATCACAATTAGAAAGCACATATCTATGTGCTTGTGTTAACTCTTTCTTGTCAAGTTTAGTTCCACTCACTCTCTTCCGCTTCCCTAACTGTAACTTTTGTTTTTTCTTCATCCCTAATGGTCTTCCAATAGGATGTAAATAGGTCACATCATCTATCAATGTAGAATCCATTTGGTCATCATTTCTGCTAGGTCGATTCAACCTAGTTTCCACTCCAGATAGATATTGTGAACAAAATGTTAAACATTCATTAGCCAAATAACCTTCTGCAATTGATCCTTCTGGATATGCTCTATTACGTACAAAGGACTTAAGAGTAAGAAGAAACTTGAAAGTGATTTTATATATCATGCTCTTAGCATCCAAATAACTCGTTTAACAAATTTAATTAAACAAATTGTTAATAATATACGATTTATACCTCTCAATAGGATATATCCATCGATATTGTACCGGTCCAGCAACCTTTGCTTCATATGCCAAATGAATTACCAAATGCATCATAACAGTGAAAAATGAAGGAGGGAAAATTGTTTCCAGCTGACAAAGTGTTACGGCTATTTGAGACTCCAATTGTGCTAGAAATTCCACATTAAGTACCTTGGAACAAATTTGCTTGAAGAAATTGCAAAGATCAACCAAAACTGAAGTGACTTTATCCGGCAATGAACCCCTTAAAGCTACTGGAAGAAGCTCTTGCATCAAAACATGGCAATCATAACTTTTTAAGCCAAATATCTTGCGTTGCTTGACTTGAACACAACGTGGAATGCTTGATGAGCATTCATCTGGACATTTTACATTCTTGAGGATGCTTAGAAAATCATCTTTTTCTTTGTTAGTCATTTGATAGCATGCTCTAGGCAAACGCAATGCACTACTCTTAGGGCTCGGTTGAGGATGAAGCATACTTCTTATGCCCATGTCTACAAGGTCAGCTCGCGCCTTATAATTATCTTTGGATTTTCCCTCTTGGTTTAACAATGTACCAATGATGTCATCACATACATTTTTTTCAATGTGCATGACATCAAGATTGTGACGCAATACATTATATTGCCAATAAGGCAATGTGAAGAAAATGCTCTTCTTTTTCCAAGGTTGTGCCCCATTCGCTAGACCTTCTTCTCTAGATTCATCTATTTGCCTTAAAATATCATCCCTATCAAGTCTTCTAGGAGGATTCCTTAACTCCCGTGTTTCGTCAAAATCCTTACTATTCAACCTCCACTTATGGTTAGGAGCTAACCAACGACGATGGCACATGTAGCAAATTTTTTTACCATGACGTAACCATCGTGAGGTAGTTTCAATACCACAACATGGACATGCGTATTGACCTTTAGTACTCCATCCAGACAAGTTAGCATATGCTGGAAAGTCATTGATAGTCCACATTATAGCAGCATGAAGTTGAAATGTTTCTCTCTTGTAGGCATCAAATGTTTCAATTCCATCATCCCATAAATCTTGCAACTCTTGCACTAATGGTTGCAGATAAATATCAATGTTATTTCCAGGACCTTTAGAACCGGGAATTAGTAGTGATAACATGAAGAATGATTGTTTCATGCACATCTAAGGAGGAAGATTATAAGGCACTAGAATGACAGGCCAAGTGCTATGAGTAATACTCATAGTCTTGAAAGGATTGAACCCATCAGAAGCCAATCCTAATCGAACATTACGATGATCTGACGAAAATGTTGGATATAGAGCGTCAAACTCCTTCCAAGCAAGGGAGTCAGCTGGATGCCTAAGAGAACCATCATTCAATCTACCCTGATGGTGCCATCTCATCGATTCAGCAACTTTGGAGGACATGAACAACCTTTGTAGCCTTGGTTTCAATGGAAACCATCGAAGGATTTTTGCTGGTAACTTCTTTCGCTTTTCAGAAGTCTCCATTCCATTAGCTTGTACATCTTCATTTGTTGTTTTCCACCTAGACGTACCGCACTTTGGACATACTTGATCTTTGACATATCTATCTCGATATAATATGCAATCATTAGGACAAGCATGAATCTTCTCATACCCCAAACCTAACCCTGAAATCATCTTCTTGGTTTCATAGTATGACTTCGGCAAAACGTTTTCCTCTGGTAAAGCATCTCTTAGTAAGAATGATAATTAGAATTGCATTATTCTTTCAACATATTCTTTCACCACAGCAATTAAAGGTACCAACAATGATAATTAGAATTGCATTATTTTAATTTTTTTGTATAAACTTTTTGAATTAATTGAATGGTGGTTCATGACAACATTGCAAGCAAGGGGAGGCTATAACAGTTGGGAGTGTTTATCTCCAGATGGATTTGCTTTAAATTCTAAGTGGAATGAAGCAGAAAAGTATATATGCAATCCACTCTCAGGGGAGGTACCAATGGAGTGTTTATCTGCAAAAACTCTTAGTGGAAGATCCTTTAGAAACTCAACAAACAGAATCACCATGTCTGCTCCTCTAGTTTATTCTTCAAGATATATTCAAACAAAGCCATCAACTTACACACAAGAAGATGTTTCTCACTATAGCTTCACCTTCTGGACCCATTTGTCCACCCACAACCAAAAGTTTCTCTCCACACATATCAATCAGTATCACCCCTTAATCCTTATCAACAGAGAATCAGAAAAAATAAAAGAGAAAGGCATATCTAGGATAGTGAAGCTCATACGATTCACATTAGAAAACCCCAAATTTGTGCTAAAATTATTTGAAATGCCCCAAATTTATTTTTGAAAACTCTAACCCTCTTCTCCTCCCCCAAACCGTCTATCACCATGTATCAGAAGGAAGAAGAAGATAAAAAAATTAAAGGGAATAAGGAATAACGAAATGGGACAAGAGTAAGAAGAAGTACCTCTTCCATTCCTTCTTAGTCTTTCTTTGTCTGAACAAAATACAAAAATCAAAGAAAATGATTAAATAAACAGAAACACGGTTGAGGAAGGAGGCAACGATGCAAAATCAAAATGAGAAACACAGTTGAAGAAGGAGGAAACGATGCAAAATAAAAAAGATTACATTTTGAGGGCGTGAGAAATGAATGACGGTGCGAGATGGCTTGACGGCGCGGAGGAAGGAGAGGACGAAGGTTGAGGTCGCGGAGGAAGGAGGTCGCGGGACGGCGCGGAGGAAGGAGAGGATGAAGGTTGAGGTCGCGGAGGAAGGAGGTCGAGGAGGAAGGAGGATCGTGAGAGTTTACTGTTAGGGTTGTTTTTTTTGTTTAAGTTCAACAAACGCAGCGCGGGACTTTTTGTTTATTTTTTTGCCTAAAAAAAATGTGGGGGGAAATTTTCAGAAAGCAAATCGTGGACCTTAATTTTTTTTTTAATAAATATGATGTCTATAGCTACGGTCAAGTCTGTCCGTTGGTATATGTCGTCTATACCTACGGTTTATTGGGCTGTTACTAGAAACCTCCGTTGGTATATGTCAGTTTTCTTGTAGTGGCCAGAAAGTATAATATATTGTATAGAATTGATCTGGAGGAACTCTCATATCAATATGTAACATGTTTTCATATAAAAACATGATGAAAAATGGATATGTTAGAATATTCAACAATAGTTAAAAGTGTGTTATTTTTGTTACCGATCTCGCTATCGCAGAAACTTCAGCGGTTGTTAAGAATAAGTGAAATATGAGTCTTGCTTAACAGTGAAGGCGATCTTGGATGCTCTTCTCCAAAAGCTCCAGCTTTGACAAAGGCTTTTAGAAAGAACACCACCTTTCATGGTTTTACACGTTTGGTTTTGAGATCTTCCTCTAGTTGGAATCAATAGTGATTTGATGCATTGAAGATTGCTTCAAAATCTGTCTGTTGAGTTAGTTTTGCTTAACGATGGACTAGGAAAAGGGGAGTTGGAGGGCATGGGACGCCTGAAGAGGGAAAAGAGAGAGGGGTGACAAGTAAGGGGGAGAAGAGAAAGGGAGTGGAGGAGGATAACAATTTGTAAATTTGAAACATTTAAAGAACTTCAAAACAAAAATAAAATTGCAAAAGTACCTTGATCATGATGGGTTACATGAAACCATGATCCACCCTAGCATTTGCTATAAACAATATAATCATAATTTTGGATGTGCAAAATTTAAAGAAATATTTAAATTAATGTATAATGTTTATTGTTCAAATCTTTGTTAGTAGTATGGTTCACTTTTTTTAGAAGGAATAAAGTTATTTCATTTTCATTTCATCCAAGATCAAATGTTCAGGGAAAAACTGAAGAGAATAAAATGTATGGGGGTTAGGATCTGATAAGGATGCTCTAGCAAGATTATGAGCAATCCTATTTACTCACCTCCTTACAGACACTAGCTTGAACTCAGTGTGAATGGAAAGGATATCCTACAACGGGATAAAATGTTGCCTTACTCAGTTAAATTATCAAGAGAGTAGGACATGGCGTCAACTACAAGCTTACTATCTGATTCAAAGATGACTTTCACAAAACCCAAAGAATGAGCCAACTGGAGAGTTCTAAAATACCCAACACTTCACTTTCTTGGATGGTCACTTCATAGGGAGACCAAGCTATTTTTTCCAAGATAAAAGAGCTGAGTCTTGAAAGCACAACCCTATCCCCATTACGGTGTTATTGTGAAAAATGCACAATCCACATTTCATTTTATGATACCCTCAGGCGGTTTAATCCAATGATGGACATCTGCACTTACCAATGGTTGTGCAGGGACAAGGTTGACTCGATGTCTCCTTATGAAAATCCACTCACTATCGACGTACATCATTAGCATTGGCTAGGATGCGAGCTACCAACGTTAGATTCCCCTCCCAAACATTCTCATTTCTACACTTCCACGGGCTCCAAATTAGCATCACAAATATCGAACAACAAGGAAGAAAAACCATCCTGTTGGGGCATCAATCTTTCAATAAGGTGCCAGAAGTTCGATTCTCTCCAACACTGGACAAAATGCCTACAGAAAAAAAGAAAGTGGAAGGCATTCTTAATATTAGAATCACAAAACCGAATAACAAATGGGGCAAGGGACACCTCGATGAGCTAAATTCGATCTAGTTGGAAGGCAATCACTGGCTGCTCGCCAAATAAAAGATCTGACCTATGGATGGACTTTAAGATTCCAAAGCAAATTCCAGTTAACAGAAGTTGTTTCTCGGGCTAGGAAGATGAATATTATCCATGCATATCTTTTAGGTTGACTTGTAGTGTAGTGCCCATCAAAACAATGGTGCCAAATATGCTTATCCTCCTCTTCACGCAAGAAAAGCGGCATGTTCAAAATTTCTCAAACATCAGAGGTACAAAAAATGGCTTCAACTAGTTCTTTGTTCCACGAAACTGGTCAAAAGATATAATTTGATGCATTGTAAGGTTTGTAGCAACCTCAAAATTTTAGGAGCCGCCACCTATGTTTATTTTATGAAAACATTGGAAAAACCCTTTTCGAAGATAATTTGAAAATTGGTCTTACGAACCAAATTTAAGTCCGAGAGTTAGTTATGTGTAGAAAAAGTATTAGCACTCCTACGACGCCCGTTTATAAAACGATACCCTTTAATTGTTTGCAAAAAGAAAATTAAGTTCGCCTTTTTAATAATTTATTTCAAAAGAAAATGAAAAGAAGTTAGTTTTATTTAGATAGGAAAAAAAAACTAAATTGGTTCTCTTGTTCACTATTCAATCTATTCTCTCTCACATACCCAATGGGAATTCAAAAAAGAACACCAGAACAAATAAATGAAAAAAAAAGAACAATCTTATCTAATTATTTTTATTAATCTGGAAAAAGGGCTGAAGCACATTATCATTCCCAAATATAACTTTATTATTATTGAGTTGAATGTGAATTACATCTTCAATAACTCTTTGTAGAATGTGAATTTAATCAATCCAACCGTTGAATTGAAAGTTCTCATTAAGTAGATCAAGTGTATAAAATTTCACACAGTTCAAAAACTATTTGATACTTCATCGTATGACATTATTTTAACGTATTATGTGTTATTTAAAATATATGTAAATGTCAACTATCAAATCATATGTCTGTAAATATCCGAATTGTTTCAAAATTTGTATACACAATCATCAATATAATATAAAATAATTTAACGATTGGATTGATTAAATTCACATTCTACAAAGAATTCTTGAAAGTGTAATTATGATAAGTTTGACACCTAGTGTCAACTGGTCCTGACTCATTATTATTACCATTTGTTGTTATTCTGTTTTCGAAAAGTGACATAAAGATAATCATTAATCTAAAAATTTATTACCATTATTATCATCACTAAAAAAAATCCCTTTATTTTGATTTCCTTTTTACTATTAAACTAAATAATTATTTTTTTGAAATGAGTCAAATCCATAAATATCTTTTACTAAAATTTTATATTTGATTCAAATCCAGAAATATCTCTCTTCACTAAAAATTTGACTTTCCCCATTATTTATGGTAACAAATTTTAAATACCCACTATTGTAATTAACTACTCATTATTATCATTAAATACTAATTAATCCCTTTTTCTAAAAAATGTATTAATGAATAAAAAGGAACCATTTTTAGCTATTAAATTTATTTACAGGATTAAAAGGTGATTTCCTACTATAAAAAATGATTTTTTTATCCTTTTAATGAAAAAAAAAGAATGAAGCATAATGTGAAAGAAGAAATGAATTTTAAATAACAAAGTTAACCCTAATATGGGTTTAGCCTCATTTGGAGGGCCAAAACCTAACCCTAATCTAGAACATGACTCAACAGAGAGGGTCAAGGGGGAACCACCAGCTCTCAGCCCCTGACCTGTGAGCATGCCAACAATCAAAGATTAGAAAGAAAAAAGAAGTAGGTGAAGAAAAAAGGAGTTTATTATAGTCATAGGGTTCTCTAAGATATATACTTTTAAAACCACAAAAATCCACAAAAATAAGAAATACACAGGAATTTCAGAGGGTTAGAGGAATCAGAACCTTGCTTTGGGATTCTCCAAGAATCTAGACAAAAGAAATACAAGGAAAAGAAGAGAAATTCCTAGATCTAAACTGTATATTTTCAGAATACACTCTCCTCTCTCTTTGCTTTTCTCCTTCTTTGCTTCGGTCTCCACTCAAAATCGCCCTCTTCCTTGAGTCTCCACACTGGCGCTTTTTATAGGCCTGATTTCCATTAGGTCCTGCAAACAAAAAACATAATTTTAGTGATAAAAATCAAAGTTTTTTACTCAATATCAACAAAACGATAAGATAAATATAAACTTTCCTTTATCCAAAGGAGATATATCGGTTTCCTTCTTCCTTTTGCATCTCATCCAAAAAATCTGGAGTTTGAAGATAGGATGAGAGGGATGAGAAGGAGAGGGTTGCCTAGGGTTTGTTGATGATGATAGAAGATAAGGTGAGAGGAAAGGAAGAAAAGATGAAGAATGAGAGAAAAAAGGGGGAGTGGCTGCGGCTGCGGCCAAAGATATAAGGAGGAAGAGAGTGCACAGGGGTGTGTGCAGAAAAAAGGGGGTGTGGTCAACAATTGGACTATTAGCAGATTGCCAGTTGCACCCCTCAATTCCTTATTTGCAACCCCTTCTTTCTTTTTCTTTTTTCTTTTCTTTTTTCCTTTTACACTTATTTGTTTTTCTTTTACACTTATTTATTTATTTTGAGAAAATAAAATTATATATATATATATAAGTCGGACAAAATTAGGGTATGACAAGGTCAGATAAATGAGAGGGCATGGATGTTGATAGCTTGAAATTCTCTACTGTACGCAACCATGAATCACTCCACACACATTGATATTTCAGTCACTACCATTTCTCCAGTGGTAACCAAGCTTGATCAAAGGTTGGGAACTCCACGCATTCCTTCGTGTAAAGCTTGGATTATAACCTAAATTAGCTTCCAAGAAATTCTTCCTTGGGTAATATCTAGCCTTGAGAACCCGAGAGAGTAGGGAGTTGGGATCTGAAAGGAGTTTGCATCCTTGTTTGCCGATCATAGCAAAGTTGAAAGCTTCTAAGTTTCAGAAGGTAATACTGACTTAATCATTCCTTATGGTAAGCTTACTCCACCTAAGCCAATTTATGCCTCTGCTACCATTCTTCTTAGAACCCCAACAAAAGGAGTTAAGCATTCTTTCAATCTTTTCTCCAAGCGATGTAGGCAATGAAAAAGCACCCATGCAATAATAAGGGATAGCTTGCGCTATTGTCTTGATTAAAATTTCTTCACCCGCTCCAGACAAAGATTTTGCTTTCCAAGATTGACACTTTTTTCTATATGTGATCCTTCAAGAAGCCTAAGATGGCCTTCTTGCTCATGCCTACAAGAAAAGGAAATCCCAAATATTTTTAACTACCAATGGTGGCAGAAACAGCCAAGGAATTAGCAATAGAATCACACAAAGAGTGGTCAAGATTTTTACCGAAAAAGAGTGCAGACTTGGAGAAGTTAACCGCTTTACCAGAGGCAAATTTGTAGGAGGAGATAATGTCTTTCAAACAAGCCTATTTTTGCAATATAGCTTTGCAAAATATGAAACTATTAATCGCAAAAAGTAGATGACTAATAAAAGGGCATATCTAGAAATTCTAACCCTGTGTAATCTGCCCAAACTTTCATTCTTCTTTATCATAGCTAACAAGTCTACTGCACATAAATTGTGGAGGTATTTTATCATTGTTTCATACTTCTTAACACTGGCGGAGCTTCTTGGTGACATAGGAGAGCTATGGCTCCCCCACGTTTTATATATATATATATAGGATTACTCATAATAGCATAATATATCAAGTGGTGTAGTGGCTAATTTGTGTTTTGCAAATCGCAGGTCCTGGTATCGATTCCGATAGGAGCCTTTTTAGCAGTTTTTTGCATTTTTGTTCTAAGAGCACTGCAATTTTTCTCAAAAAATACAAAAATACCTCTTCGTGGAATCAAACTCGGAGCTTTACATATTCAATACCTTCTTACTGCTGCACCATATTGGCAGATTGTCATACCATTGAGCAATTATTTATATATACACATATTTGGCCCCTCAAGAAAACCACTCAAGCTTCGACACTGCTTCTTAATACCATTGTTGATTTCTTAACTATCTTATATCATGTTCGCATTATTTTTGTTGAAAATAAAGTATGATCGTGTATTTATTGTATAGGATTGTATAATTAGGAGTAGAATATCCTTTATTTACTTGTATTAATTGACTTTAAGTCTATATATAAAGCACTCCGATGTGTAGTTGAGACACACGGTTTCACAATCATATGTGTCTCTCTTTTCTCCCTTTCAACATGGTATCTAGAGCCTAAAGAAAGGCAACCTTAAGAACCGTGCTTACCCGGTGGACCCACTATCCTCCGGCGAGAAATTTTTTGGCAAATCGTGTTCCCTTCTCCGATTTTCCCTTCTCCGTAGCCGTGACTCATTCCGGCACTCAGTTTTGGCTATTTCCAACCCATATTCGTGTCTGTCGCCGCGTTTTTTGGAGACTTTTCCGGTGACCAACCCCTCCAGTAGGACCGCAACCACCGGATCCGTTGTGCAGCCACTACAGACATATCATCGTCGTTAACTCCCATATATGGTGCATATCCCTACCCCTATTCCTACTGCTGAGGCCATGCCAGACTCTCCACCGATGCCACTTCCTTTACCGGATCCCGTCCCGCCACCGGAGTTTGACCTTCCCATTACCCTTCATAAAAGTATATGCTCTACTCGTAACACATCCCCTCATTACATTACTTTGAGTTATCATCGTCTTTCTCCTATGCATTACACTTGTCTTTCCTCTTTGTCTTCTATCTCTATTCCTAACTCTCCAGGTGAAGCTTTATCTCACCCCGAGTCACTATAAGAAAAATCGGGCGTACTGACGGCCCCACACCCGTCGAAAAAGAAAAGCATTTCTAATGGCCAATATCGTCGGTAAGCCTAATTTGTCATTCCTATATACTTACCGACGGCTTTTCCCATCGGTAAAGTTTCCGCCTTCTTGATTCGCTCCACATTTTCAAATACCGACGGCCCTAGCCCGTCAGTAATCTCGACGATCAATTGACTGTTGAGGTTATAGTCAGTCAAGGTTCGTCGGTATTTGAAACATGGCTGTCGGTAATGCCGCGTCGTGTTACGACAGGCTTAGGCCGTCGGTAAGTAAAGAAGAGGTCGTCGATATATTGCATTATGAAGCAGAACACAACCTTCACCCCCTTCACTGTTCAGAAACCCCTTTCTCTCATCTCTTTCTCTCTCTGTGGAACGCTCTCCTCCCTGTCTCCGGCCACCGCCACCACACGACCACTCTGACCACCGTCCCTATCCCTATCTCTCTCTGACCATTGCGGCCACGGTCCCTGTCTATCTCTCTTTGTCTGTCACGGCTACCACCACAACCACCCCTTTTCCTTCTCCCTTTGTCCGTCGCGGCCACCACCACCCTACCACCCCCACTCCCTTTTGTCCAGCGTGACCACTAGACACCGGGCACCACCACTGCCACTGTCGTCTCGCGCACCACTGCAGTGTTGTTGCCCACCATGCACCAGTAACCGTGATGTCTCTCGCCATGCACTGCGACTATCGTTGTTGGGCACTGGGGCATTCTTCTTCTCCTCCTATTGTTTCTCCTCTCTTCCACTTCAACAGGTTCTTTCTTACATTCATCTCATGACTCATGCTGGCCTTTTTTTCTCATCGAAGTTTTGAATTTTTGTATTCCTTCTGTGTGTTTGTGGTTCATGGAGTTGTCCATTTTTCTATGTTAATCTTCATTGATCATTTCTTTGTGCCTGACATGGATTTAGACCTTGTTAGCTATTATTGAATTATTTTGAACGAATGTTTGGAAAGCTTTGTTCTTTCAAGGTTTCAAGAATGTGTTGGTGGTTTTTCTGCAAAATTTGGAATTTTTTTTCTGTCTTTCGTTAGCTTCTGGTGGCTTTTGCTGTTGATGCCAAGGAAATATGGTGTTTGGCTTCCTTTGTTTTTTTAATTTTTTTCCTTGCTTACAAAATTTAGGTATATTTTTATTGCTCATATGCTCGCTCTCTCTGGACTGTATTTATTTATGACCCCTCACTCCTCACTATTCCTGTTGCCTCAATCTAATAAATAACTTTTATTTGAATGGATTCTTTTAAGGAACATCAAACACTTGTATTGTTGACTGGCAGTGGCCAGTGGGATGGGTACTTAAATTAATAGGGTGGGTATTGGGATGGTGGGACCAGAAGGGAGGATTAGATATTAGATTTGTTCAGTCAGGTATCTAGGCTTAGGATGCCAAAAGTAAATTTAGGTTTATGATTTCAGGCCTTTGTTTCAAAAGTATGCTGGATTTCTGAGTGAATTTAGCAGGCGTGAGATGGCTGGGGTTACTGGTAGTGGTAAGAAGACAAAATTTGTGACTTTGATTGGTGGTGAATGCATATATGACGTATCGAGTTTGACCCTTGTTTGTTCTTAGGAAGTGGGTTGTGTAAGGAATCACTGAAGAAATTTATGTGGGTTGTATAAGCCTAATTACACTTGGTATAACTTGTTCTTGTTTTGTTTCCTTTTTCTAAGGTCACTTATCTTGGAATTAGATTTTTCATTATTATAAGAATGGTCGAGGTTAAGAGAGATAAAATTTGTCATTGCAGTTGTTGATTGGGCATTTTTAGATGTGATCTATAGCATCTGGTTTAATGGTTTTTTCATTCAATTTCTCTGAATGATTTGCATTTTGTGATCTGTAACTATTATCAAATTTATTCTCAAAAATGTTTTATGAATTTGAATTGTTAGTTGCTGGCATCACACTCCGTCGCACCACTACAGCTGTCACCACTGCCCATGCCTCTACCACTACTCTGCGATCAAGGTTGGTTCGTTATAAGTTTTTATCATGAGAGTAATTTTGTATTATTAGGAATCGTAGTTTAATTGAAATTTTGTATGATTAGAGACCGTATTAGATACCGTAGTTTTGTTGAAATTTTGTATGATTATGGATTGTAATTATAATCAGAGATTGTATGATTTGTGACTATTATGTAATTTTGTATATTTGGGACTGTAATTATGATTAAAGACTGTATATTTAATAATTTGTATTTTAAATGTGTTATTATTAGATATATTAAATATGTTAGATATATTAAATGTATTAAAAATTATTATTATCGAAGAAAAACCGATATTAAATATATTAAATGTTATTAATATCGGTGAAAACCGATATTAAACGTGATTAAATATGTCTTAGATTACTTAATTTATTTTAGAGTAATATTAATATCGGAGAAAAGCCTTAGCTTCCCGTTTGAGGTTCAACATATTATTGAGTGCATGTACTCTTCCAGGGTACCACGTGTTCATTGCATATTGAACCTTGAATTGTCCAAGTCGGACAGTTTGGGAAAAAACTTTTTCTTTACTCGTATAATAGTTATTGCTTAATTCTCGTATCTTTATATTTGATGAAATTTCGGTTCAGTTCATTTCGTTTTGTTCTCTGGGTGCATACTTGATAGCGGTATTCATAATTGCGATCATTTAGTGTACTCAGAGACCAATGGAAAATGCTGCCGAAATTTTGTCAAGTATAAGATATGAGAATTAAGGAAAGACTATTATACGAGTTCTGAAAAAGTTTTTTCTCGAATGAGATAGGGTCATACCATTTAAAGAAAGAGAGCGGTTCTAAGAACGTCGTGCTGCTAAAATTGTCATTATTTTTAACATGCAAATGATGAAACTTTTTTCTTCGAGTCGTAGTTGGATGTACGATAGGTTGCATCCGGGGAGAAGGGGTTTGAAACAATCTTTTTTGCGTTTGGGTTGATCACTTTGTCGAAGCCGCAATGGCATATGAAGATTTCATGACTAATGGAGGAATTAAATATCCGTGCCTTAATTACGATTGTAGAAGGATTAAGAGCCCAGGTGAGGTCATGCATCACCTGTATTCAGTTGGATTTAGGCCTAACTACTGGATTTGGACTAAACATGGTGAAGAGTTACCTCGGGTTGATTTAGCGGGTTGGCGATAATTGCACAGGTGCTTCAAGCAGTTGCGTAGATACAGGATATGGTGAGCAGATTGAATTGATGCAAGATATGGTTTGTGATGCCTTGGGGGGTCAACGTATCATTCGAGGAGCAACTGTATGATGACACGGATAAACTTCCAAATGAGATAGCACAAAAATTTTATAATCTCTTGTTAGAAATAAATACGTTGTTGTTTGAAGGGTCTGCAGACTCTAAATTATCAATGTGTGTTAAGGCTTTTAGCTCTTAAGTCCAACTGTGGTGCTACCAATGTGTGCTCGGATCTCGTAACGAAAATGATGTTGGACTGATCACCTATCAGAGATGGTTTGCCAAAAAGTTATTATGAGGCTAAAAGTTTAGTGTCCAAGTTGGGATTAGAAGCTAAAAGGATTGATTGTTGTGTGAAAGGGTGTATGTTATATTACGATAATGAATTCGGTAAAAATGATGGCGCGCTGGTTGAATGCAAATTTTGTGGTGAGCCAAGGAATATTTCACACATTGATAATGGAAAGAGTAGATAAAAACCAGTTCCAGTGAAGGCAATGTTTTATTTGCCAATTATTCCAAGGCTGCAGAGAATGTTTGCATCAACACAGACTGCAGGTAAAATGACGTGACACTAAGAGAATATAAGCACTTCAGGTATGTTGCGCCACTCATCTGATGGTGAAGCTTGGAAGCACTTTGATCGTGTGCATCCCGAATTTGCAGCAGATCCACATAATGTATGACTTGGCTTATGCATTGATGGGTTTACCCTATATGTTCAATCCATGGCAAAACCTTATTCTTGTTAGCCAGTTATTGTTACCCCATACAATCTTCCTCCCGAAATGTGCATGTCTAAACCTTATTTGTTCTTGACTTGTATTATATCGGGTCCAGATAATCCAAAAGATGGTATTGACATCTATTTACAGCCTCTCATTGACGATCTCAAAAGGTTGTGTAATGGTGTTTTGACGAATGATATTACACGAAAAAAGAATTTTACAATGATGGCAACTCTGATGTGGACCATTAATGACTTCCTTGCATATGGCATGTTGTCTGGTTGGGGTACTCTTGGTAAAATGGCATGTCTGCATTGCATGGAGCATACAAAGGCCTTTATCTTGAAATTCTGGGGGAAGAGTTCTTGGTTTGACTCACATCGCAGGTTTTTACCAGGTGATCATCTATTTAGACGAAATAAGAACGCTTTCAAGAAGGGAGAAGTTGAATTAGATGGCCCGCCTCCAAGGTTGACATCAGAACAGATTTGGAACAGAGTTATGGAACTGCTAAAAATCACAGATTATGGTAATTTAGATCGATTTGAAGGATATGGATAATGGCATAATTGGACAAAAAGAAGTATTTTTTGGGATCTGCCATATTGGAAAGATAGTTTGTTGAGACACAACCTTGATGTTATGCACATTGAGAAGAATTTTTTTGACAATATTTTTCTCACAGTGATGAACGTTAGAGAAAAACAAAAGACAATGTTAAGGCCAGACTAGACTTATCACTTTACTGTAGGTGAGAGGACTTGCAATTGACAACACGGTCGGATGGGAAAACCCTGAAACCCAAAGCTGTTACTCTTTAACCGGTGAGGAAGCTAAGTCAGTTTTTCGATGGATAAAAGAACTTCGGATTACATACAGTCATTCTTCTAATTTGGCAAGATGTGCCGATGTGAACAAAGGAACCATGATTGGGATGAAAAGCCATGATTGTCATGTATTCATGGAGTGTTTACTTCCTATTGCATTTTCATCAATGCATTTTAATGCATCTTTTATAGCATTGCACTTGGTGTTCTTAAATGTTTGATTTACCCAACAACTACTTTTTAACATGGTTTTGCATCTTTGGGTCTTAATTGGGCTTTAGTGAATTTAATTGCTAATTTTCGGATTTTGATTACGTCCTGACTCATGTTCCTTCTGTAGGTCATAACTTAAGCTATACTTGTCCGATTTTAGTGACCTTCATGGCTTTGGAAAGCTAAGAAGCAGAGCTACAACTCTTATGTTGGCACCGAAGTCCAGTTTTGACATTTTGAAGGTCGAAAATGCGTATTACTGCTGCAAGCGAGGTTCACTGCGAGTTTTGAACCACTTACTTATGTAATTAGTTGTTATTGGGCTAATTAACCTTTTATGGGCATTTCTCTTTGGTCTTAACATCTGATTACTTAGGTTAACCTAGGAGACGCTATAAATATTCTTTTAGAGTCTTAGGTTAGTACCTTTTTGATTACTTTGAATATTTTACCGTTTTTGAGTTTTAGCAATCTTTTCTCCTTCTCTCCTTCTTAATTTCGTTTTTGTCAATTTTTTCCATGGAAGGCTAAGACCTTAGATTAATTCACTGGTTAGGGAGTTTTTATAAGGATCTTGAGGTTTGATTATTATTGTTAATTTCGATTTTTGTGTTTCTATTTCTTTTCCTTTTGATCTTTCATCTCTTCGATTTCTGTTTGCAAATTCGTTTTAGGTATTGATGCTTAATCATATCAACTTCGTTTTTGCTCTTTGATTTGAGATTATTTGAATTAAATTGAACGCTTGCTTTAGTTTATTTCGAATAGAGATTATTATGATCTATAACGCTTAGTTATAGGTTTGATAGAATTCAGTTATTAAATTAATTATGTTTTGTGACGCTTGTTTTTTTTTCATAATTAATTGAATTCTGTGATGCTTAATCCAGAAGGAATTTTTATAGAATTAATTGATGCTTGATTGGTTAATTTTATGGTCAAACAAGAATAGAATCACGAAATAGAATAATCATTTGAAACCCGTGATAGATCAAAATATTAATTACCTTGAACCAGTGGATTAGTCGTTTTTATATATTGATATTTACATCTTTTATAACCTGTTTCTTGAATCGAAATCCCCCAATTTTATTTTTTTGCATGTTCTTGTTATTAGTTATTGTTAATTAGAGATCCTTGTGAGACGACTAAGGTTAACTGTCTTGTTACTACATTCTTATTTTATTTATTTTGACCCGTGCGCGACAGCAGATCAAATTGGCGCTGTTGCCGGGGATCTCTGATCAATAGTTGCCAATTCAAGGACCCTACTAACGTCTCTAACAATTGGTTTTGTGTTTTTGGTTGTGTTTCAGGTCTTAACATCGGATTTGGCATTGATTAGTAAAAAAATCGATTTTCGGTCAACTTACTCGGATTGTTCCGAAATTTGGCCAGAAAATCCGGAAAAAATCAAGGATCCAAGGTCCCATATCAGAGACTAATATAGGGAGTAGAGGCTAAAAATTCGAAATTTCATCGTTTAGACCACTTTTTTATTTTTTTTTGTTTTTTTTGTTTTTTCAAAAAAATTAGCGTAATCTTTATTTGATTTTTAGAGATTTTTGGTGCTGTTTTTAGATTTTTTTAGATTTTATTTGATAGGGTTTCTCGATTTCTTTAGTGTTTTAGCTTGGTTTGGCAGATTCAGTTCTATAGTGCAGCAGTTTAGTATGATTCGTAGTAATGCTGATCACTCTGTTTTCTATTGCCATTCAGCTCGAGGATGTGTTTATCTGGTTGTGTATGTGGATGATATTGTGATAACTGGTAGTGATCAGCAGGACATAATCCAGTTGAAGCAGTACATCTCTCACAAGTTTCAGACTAAGGACCTTGGTAAACACCGTTATTTTTTGGGTATCGAGGTAGCCCAATCCAAGGATGGTCTAGTGATTTCACAAAGGAAATATGCTACGGATATTCTTGAGGAAACGTGTTTATTGAATGCCAAGCCAGTTGATACTCCTATGGACCCAAATGTCAAACTTTTGCCTAATCAGGGGGTCTCTTTCTGATCCAGGGAGATACAACAGATTAGTTAGTAAATTAAACTATCCCACAGTCACTCATCCAGATATTTCCTTTGCAGTTAGTGTGGTAAGCCAATTCCTAAATTCTCCTTGTCATGATCATTGGGATGTTGTCATATGGATCCTGAAGTATATTAAAAGCGCTCCGGGAAAAGGTCTCATTTATGAAGATAGAGGTCATACTCGAGTAGTTGGTTACTCAGATGCTAATTGGGCAAGCTTACCCAATGATAAGCGATCCACTACTGGGTATTGTGTACTAGTTAGAGGAAACTTAATATCCTGGAAAAGCAAAAAGCAGAATGTAGTAGCAAGATCTAGTGCTGAGGCTGAATACAGAGCCATGGCATTAGTGACTCAAGAGCTTATGTGGTTGCAATCACTTCTCAAAGAACTTAAATTTGGAGAGGCTATGCTAATGACAGTAATATGTGATAATCAAGCGGCATTGCATATTGCCTCCAATCCCGTTTTTCATGAGAGGACTAAGCATATTAAGGTGGACTGTCATTACACCAAAGAGAAGATCGAATCAGGAGACTTCACCACTAGCTTTTTCAATTCCAACGACCAATTGACAGATGTCTTCACTAAATCTTTAAGAGGTCCTCGAATCAGTTATATATGTAACAAGCTCAGTGCATATGATTTATATGCCCCAGCTTTAGGGGGTTGTTGAAAATAAAGTATGATCGTGTATTTATTGTATAGGATTGTATAATTAGGAGTAGAATATCCTATATTTATTTGTATTAATTGACTTTAAGTCTATATATAAAGCGACTGCGATGCGTAGTTGAGATACACGGTTTCACAATCATATGTCTCTTTCTTTTCTATCTTTCAACAATTTTAAATTTGTAAACCATTCTTTAAATCACGTGCATACTTCAGAGAAGCTTATTCTATGGTTGATCTTATGGTGCAACCAAGTATATATAGCTTAAGAGTTGGTAATCATTGTTGATGTTATGTTATACTCCCTCCGGTCCTTATTATAAAGAATAGGCTAAATTATACTTTTGGTCCCTTACGTATATTTTAGGTTTCGGTTTGATCCCTTATATATTAACACTTTCAAATTGGTCCCTTATGTGTAAAAGTTATACCAATATGGTCCCTCTTTTTTTTGTTCCAAAATGGTTCCTTGTATTACAAAAATTATACCATGTGGTCCCCTTTTTTGCCCCAACATGGTCCCTTTTTTGCCCCTTAATTTGCAAAATAATGGACCACATTGGTATAATTTTTGTAATATAAGGGACTACTTTGAAACAAAGGGACCATATTGGTGTAATCTTTACAGATAAGGGACCAATTTGTAACAGATAATACATAAGGGACCAAACTGAAACCTAAAATAAACTTAAGGAACTAAAAGTATAATTTAGCCTAAGGAATAAAATCCTAATTCACACATACTAAGGAAAAACATTGAAATTAGTTTTTTTTTTTACGTTAATATTCCTAAAGATTTAATTTTTTTCAAAAATCTTGTTGGGGTACCGGGGGTCTTACATGTCTCCACATTGGTATGATATTGTCTACTTTGGGCTTTAAGCCCTCAAGGTTTTGCTTTTGGACATTTCTCAAAATGGCTCATACCAATGAGATATTTCCTTGCTTATAAGCTCATGTTCTTCCTCTTGTTTAGCCTATGTGGGACTTTGTTTTGCACCTCAACAATCTTCCCCTCAAACAAAGGATCGTAGTTCATCCTCCCATCCAGCGGAAGCCTCTGAGTATTTAGCCTTGTTTTATACTTGTACCACTGTCTAACAGGACATGCCGTGTGATCACCACACTGCCGGGACATGTTGCGTGATCACCACACCACTACGAAGACTTTCGACACAAAGATCTTCGACTTAGATCCACAACAGCTATTCTAATGCTCGCCCAAGCTGACACAATTGGCTCTGATACCAGTGTTGGGTATCAACGTACACACAAAAGATCGAAGATTGGAACACACACAAAGGAAATAATAAAGGACACAAAGATTTACATGGTTCGCCACTTCTTGCCTACGTCCACGAAACACCATAAGAACAATATCCACTATCACCAAAAGAGATTACAATCAGTATTGTAACCCACCCCAAATTGTGTATCATTCTTACAAACCCGAATACATCACTCAAGAGTTACAAAGAATGATAACACTCACACACCTCACTTTGCATGCTCTCTCTTGATTATATTATATGGATGCAAGGACTCATAATCCTAATTAAATAAGAAAACTAGGAAACAAATCGCAAGACTCTTAATCCTAATTAAATAAGGAAACTAGGAAACAAATCACTATAATAATAACTCTGTAATATGGAAACTAATCCTATGAGATAATCTAAAATACTCTAATATTATAAACTAATCTTATGAGATAAACTACAATAATATCAAAATATTCTAAGATATAATTTTTTTTTTTAATTGATACCTAACAAAAAATAAACTTTTTATGAACCAACTCACTTGCATAAGAAATAAGTGTATCTCATTAATTTAAGTATCACTATAAAATAAGATATAAATAGAAATTAGACATTTAATGCATTTGAAAATTTATGTTATTTTTTATAATTAGGACCGAAAAAAATGATAATTTTATTTTTTATAAAAAGGATAGGAGGGAGTAATTTTTAATTTTTTTTTACGATTAGTGTACGATACTTTAATAATGATTATTTAGTACTGTTTTTACATTTTACGTTTGAAATTTTATTTCTCATAATCTATCAGTCATAACATATTTCAATTTTTCCCTAAAAATAAAACATATTTCAATTTCCTCATGCTAAAAAAACCATATTTCATTTCACGATATTTATGGTTTTTTTAAAGCCAAACATGGGTAATTAACACACTAGTTATTTCCCCCAATTATATTTTTCTCGCCTTTTGATTCTCATTTTGTTGAGAATCACCCTAATTAATCTTTTGGACCGAGTGACTTTTTTGAGTATAAGGGTCTGTTTGGTTCAAACGAGAGGAGGGGAGGGGAGGGATTTTAATGGAGGGGAGGGGAGGAAAGGGGAAGGGAGGAGGGATTTAATTTGGTTTTGTGTTTGGTTGAGAGGAGGGAGGGGAGGAGAGGAAGTCTTTGCTTGTTTGGTTCGGGAGGGAGGGAGGATTTTAATGAAGGGGAGAGATTAATTTACTAGTATATCCTTATAGTCTTTTATATTATGTTATATATAAGGATATTTAAGTAATTTTATTTTAAATAATTTAATCTCCCCTCCCCTCCCCTCCAAAACCCTCCACTTTGGGAGGGGAACCAAAATTGGCTTAGGAGGGATTTTGCTCCCCTCCCCTCCCTTTAAAAAAATTGAACCAAACAAACATAATTTAAAATAACTCCTCCCCTCCCCTCCAAAATCTCCCAACCAAACACACCCTAAAGCAAAGCCTTTTGAATTCTCATTAGACTAATCTCGAGTCGGCGAATTAGAAAGAAGTATTTGACGATTGGTTGATTGTCTCCCAAAATTGATTTATCCAAAATTTCCTCTTGTGATCTCTTGTTAAAGATTATGTTTTGCCAGTCGGCTCAACCACTCCCCGTTGCGTGCCTTTTCATTCCCATTTTAATTGGCTTATTATTTTTTGGAATTGGAAAAGACGCGTGTAGACCCAACCCAAGGAGGTTGCATTGACTTGTGGTCTTCTACCTTCCTGGTTCCTCCACGCGCTTATGTGTATTTTCTTTACCGTTAAGCTATATATATATATATATTTGGACTTTGGGTGAAAAGAGAAGAATAAGAAAAAATTTGAAGAAATGGGTTGGGAAGCCGAAGCTCTGCATACAATCTTAACGAAATCACTCACCGTTCTTGCCTGGTATGCCAACTCTTTTGTTCGTTTTGTTTTCCGTCAGTTTTTTTTTTTTTTTTGAAAAATATACTCACATTAAATCTAAAATTACTACCTAAACTTGAATATATTTAAACGTTGCATTTTTTATTTTATTATTCTCTAACATTAGTGTCAGCAATTTTTGTTTTTATTTTTAAATGCAGGCCTCCATTTTGTTTGCTTTGTTCCTTGTAAGTATCTAGAACTGGATCCTCTATTTTTTTTTCATTTTTTTTAAAATAATAATTTTTAGCTTTATTTTTTTTTATTTAATAATGATAATGATACAAGAGAACTGTGAATTCGGCCTCTAAAGTTTTTTGTGTTTTGTTGTAGATACGCTTCTATTCGGACATTGGAGAGTGATTCTCACTCCAGAAATCAGCGATGCCTTGCTTTTTGGGTTCTCTTTTCCTTCTCTATGATCATGGAATGGGAACTTGCAGTGTTATTTAGATGGTAATTTGAGTTTTGAGTAGATACAAGTGTTATTAGTTTACTTTAATCATCCATTATTAGTAAGTACTTCAAAATGTTCCAAATTTGATTTTTGACATCAAATTGGTGAAGTTGTGGGAAAGTCCCTTCCTTTTCCTATGAACTAAATGAACACACTGATTATTGTTATTGATGCTATAATTATTTTAATTCCAACTATAACTATGAAGTTGTGGTGAACCATAATCAGAAACCTAGGCATGATATTTCGGAATTCGGTGCAGTGATAAACACATGGTCTGAACTCCTCTCAATTAGTCCAAACTTTGGTATAAATTTTATTTGGAGGCAAGCGAATAGTGTTGTTAGAATCTAAAAATATCTAAGAATATTTTGATATTATCTTGAATTATCTCGTAGGATTAGTTTATTATCTCATAGGATTAGTTTCCATATTACTTAGTTATTATCATGATTTGTTTCTTGGTTTTCCTATTTAATTAAGATTAGGAGTCTTGTATCCCTATAAATAGAGATTAATGTTTAGCCTTTTGTATCAATCAATCATCAAGTTATCATAAATCATATTACACCATGATCAAACCAAGTTTTCTTGACAAGTGTAGAACCTAGTTTAGCTAACGAGACACTCTTCAGGGCTAGTCCCCAAACTTTTTATTATGCACCACCTTGTAATCCCCCTTGTATCATTAATGAAATGCTGTAAATCTTCTGGTTCGAAAATAACGACAAAACTTGGTAGTTGGTATTTTTAGTCATCAAATTCACAATTCAATTAATAGGTAGCTTCTTTGTTCACCCTGATATTGACTATTGTCTTGGTCACTAAAATGATGCCATTCTCATATGATACTATAGGATAGGTGATTCTTTTAACTTAATTTTATTCTCTTTTCTTGTTGGAAATATTCGCGGTTGTCCAACATGAATGCTTACAGTTGAGCTATGTTATACGGATACGGGTGCGAGTACAAGTGCGGAGATACGAGATTTTTGCAATGATTTTACACGTGGTACGGGGTACAGGTACGTACCCGGTACGGGTACTTCATAGCAGCTGATTGATTACTGGAACCTTGTCTCCAGTCTTCAGCTTCAAATCCTTTAACGAAGTTCCATTTTATTTGGAGTTTTTCTACATGGTACTGAGTCCTGACATTGCATAATTTAGTATCACAGTCACATGCATGTTGGTTTGTTTTGTTTTTGCTTTTGAGCATTTTATGATCTATTTCTGAGTTCATCTTCTTACTTGAAATTATTTCTACGAATAAAGTAAAGAATCTGAGCAGGCACATGTATTGTTAGAAACTAGAAACAAAATCAAAAGGAATGAATACAATCTTAGCTCAAGAGCAGCAGGGTTATGAAAGAAAAAGGAAAACTAGTCTACTAAGTTTAACAGTTCATATAGTTTGTCCTCTCTGACAATCATCGTCGTCTAATGCTCGGAACCATTCATCACTAGTGCTTTTGTTTGAATATCTTTATCTTTAGTTTTCTGCTGTCATTTGTCCTCATTTTGAACTTGCTTGTTGTTACAGGCTCCCATGGTGGCCTCATGTGAAAGCCATGGCAACTATCTTGCTCTTAATACCTTATTTTGGTGCTGCGCCATACATCTACAAATTCTTAATTGAACGCTACTGTACTTCAAACATATATGCGAGGACGTCGAACATCTTCAATAAGAAGATCACACATTTTGAATTGGATGAGGATGGCAAAACACTCTCAGCATTGGATGAGGATAGCAAAACAATTTTAGAATCGGATGAGGGTAGCAAAATTGTTGAGGTCCCTGTCCAGACAATTATTACAAGTCATTTACAAGAGGAGAAACTCTTAGTATATGAGGTATAGGTTCTATGTTTTTGCCCCTGTTTAAAACATGGTACTGACAAACCATTTGATTTTAAGGTTTTTTTCTTATTTGTTTGCTGGTTTTGATTTATGAATCTCCATCAACTCCAAATATGCATTTATCATGATTCTAAATCTTACAAGGTGTACAATTCATGGTAACCTTTCACTTGCAATTGTATTGCAAATTTATATAGATGTTATGTTAACCACCACAGTGACTGCTTCCTAATCATTCCAAGTCAGATTTTTATTTAATCTAATTTTTTTGTTTTCTTGTCCTAATAGATGTCATAGATTTCTTTCTAAAAAGTTGTTTGCATCAGGGGAAGGATGATCTTGCTGGTTGTGACAAGACAGAAAGCGGTTATACAAGGTTAACTGGTAAAAAGCAAGTGCAGAAGGAATGGAGCTGTGCTTTGTGTCAGATTAGTACTACAAGTGAAAATTGCTTAGGGGCACATCTTCATGGGAAGCAACACAAGACTAAGGAAAAAGAATTTGGAGTTGGGTTACATGTGACGAATAGCACATATAAGTTATCCTTTACACAGGAAAGAATCAAAGGAATGGTTCTACTTAGGAATCTCAACCAAATTGCAAATATTCTGAATCCAGTTTCCAGATCCATAAGATGGTGTGAATGGGAAAAGCCAGAGTTTGGATGGACAAAATTAAATACTGATGGTTCTGTAAATAAAGAAACTGCTGGTTTTGGCGGGCTGCTTCGCGATTACCGGGGCGAACCGATATGTGCTTTTGTCTCTAAAGCTCCTCAAGGAGATACTTTCTTGGTTGAGCTGTGGGCCATATGGAGAGGCCTTGTTCTCTCTTTAGGTCTTGGGATTAAAGCACTATGGGTGGAGTCAGACTCCATGAGTGTTGTGAAGACAATTAATAAGAAACAAACTTGTCCAAAAGCTGAATGCTGTTTGAAAAAAATATGGAAACTCCTGAAGAAGTTCGATAAATATCGAATTTCTCACTCGTGGCGTGAAACTAATAGAGCTGCAGATCATCTTGCAAAGATGGTTGTCTGGGGAAATGATGTGGTTTTGTGGCCAGTTGATTTTCCACATAGCCTTTGCAATATCATTAAAGATGATGCTGGAGGAAAGAAATATCTAAGACGGTGATATCTAAGTCTTTAGTTTGGACTTAGCTTTTCTAAAGCGAGCAATTCGCTTAAGAGGGTAAAGTAAGTAATTTTAATCGTTGATAAGAAAATTGACTGTTGATATTCCAACGCATTTAGTTTAGTTTGAGATTGCCATCTGAATAGGGGAATAGGGTTGGTAGAGAAGGTAAGATAAGAAACACAATTAGAAAACTTGTAATTATGGATAAAGTGTGTGATCATTGTGTGTTATCTTTTTCTTTATCATGATATCTCAGACTGCAGTTAGTCTTCCTCATCATTTCTTTCCCAAAATTTTGTTTCCTTCCTTAGCTGTATTTTCTATTGATTGAGTTCCTCTTGGTTATTTGTTGACTTAGTAAACAAATATAGTCGCTTTCTTTTTTACTAATATTTGACACCCACCCCCAAAAAGAGAGCTAATAAAAGAATCCATAACATGACTATATATTGTTTTGTTCCAGTCAGTGTTTGGGCTGTGAAAACAATAGTTTCCCAACTAAAACTGTCTGCATAATTTTTTTCCTCCTTTTGATTGGCTGCAACTAATCTTTTTTCTTTGAAAGGCAAAATAAAATTTATTAATGAAACTAGACAGCAGAAACAATGTGCTTGAATTTGAATACAAGATGGAATCAGTTAATATGTTTAAGAGAAATCAAACCATGTATGTCATCCTTGCACCAAAGCCTTTATCAATTATCTGCATTATGCCAACATTCTACAAAAAGCTTTGACTGCTTTATATTCCTCACACAAAATGCACACCTGATCTGATACATTACATAAATACCATTGCTCCCATGTCATGCAGATTTTGATATTGCAACAGCTCACCCATCTTCTCTGCCTCATTGAGTTGACAGTATGAGAAAGATAAGCATCCATAAATACTCGACTTGTCAACGTGAGTTAAGACCAAATAGAAACAGCAGTAGTATGCTTAAAAACCAGCAAGTTCATTTTGTGGCACAACACATGCGTCCATTATGATGAATACTTTGCATTAGACCTTGTCCAGTTCATTTCTCTTCAGCATTCACTTCAATTCTTTGTTGTCCTACAAAACAGATCAACACCCTTCTCTGACCTCTAGAGCCTCTTCCAATCCTCCTTTTCCATTTTTTTTTAAACTGAACTGCCCACCTAAAATACATGCTCCCGGATTTTGTAACCAACTAGACATTGAGTAATTGAAACCTGAAACTTTCACATTCACCCCTGCCCAGGTTTTCAATTTAACTGCTTCTATTGTCTCATTAACCGATTGAGGCTTAGACTTGAAAACCAAGAGATTCAGACTCAACCATATAGTACACATCATTGCAAACCATAAAGTCTGTCACACCTCTCTAGACTGAGTAGAGCCATTTGGCATGTAGTGGACTCTTTGAGGGGAGCACCTTGAGACGTTGACCGTATTTGTTCCCAAAATCTTAAAATATTAGGTTAATGGGTCTAGCCTCTTATATACTATTTATTTTGTTCATTATTAGGCGACATGAGACTTCTTTATTTCATACCTCACACTTGGATACCCATCATGGCAACCCCATGAATTGCTCAAAATGCATCCCACTGACATTATGTAAGGCTGATTGAAATCCCACCCATTGAAGACATCTACGCTACACCTTAGAAAGCATTCACATTGGAAGAAAAGATGAGCAAAGAGCAATGCTTTCTTCGTGTGAATTACAACCAGAGCACAATGTGTTTGCTAGCTTTAGCAATCCTCTATTCATCAAATTATCTCATTGGAATAAGATTCAATGCAACCCTCCATGCAAATGCAACAACTTTTAAAGGCATAAATTTACTCCATAATTTTATGAAGAATTTGTCCTCCAACTCACCCCATACACTTATCAGTTCTTTGTAAGCTGAATGTAGGAATATAGGTTGAGTCCCAATTGTGTTGGTGTCATGACACCTGTTATGGCACCAGATAGACTTAGATAATATGTAATAGTTAATTTGTTAAGTTGTTAGGTTGTTAATTCAGTTATGTTAACTGAATACTGCGGTTATATAAACTAACTTCCTAATGTCTCAATGTACATTTTTTTGATAATTCAATCAATGAGAAAGAGGAATATTCAGTATCTCTAGTTTCACACTGAACGCACCGAATAATTCCCAGATGTGTCTAATTTCCAACTACATCGATCATCGGTATTTTCTTGCATCACAATTGAGTCTAACAAATTATGTAAGTTAGCGAGTAACTCCGTCTCCCACTGAAAAAGAGGTCTCCTCCATACCCAATTCCAAATCCATTTTCCTTCCTGTCAATACCCATATCAACAACATTAACATCCTTATCAGCCGCAATATAATAAAGTCTATTATACCTGTCACACAGCAAACCATTTCCCGTCCATGGTTCATGCCAAAATAAAGTCTATCTTCTGCATCCTACCTTTTTCATCAAATTATCTTGCAGCCAATTTTCTTTCAATCCCCTACCCGTCTTATACAATTCACAAATTTTCTTCCACCAAATTGAATCGCTTGCCAGGGCCAGCCCAAGGATAAGGCGGCCTAAGCCCTTACTTTAGGCCTCAAAATAAAAATCTTTTTCCTATTAGTAAATAGGCATTCAAATAAACTTTCCCATTAGTAAATTAGTTAGAACAAATTTTGCCAGTGGAATTGAACACGGGTCATATGAGTTTTTGAAAGAAGTTTGCCACTACACCAATTCAAGACTGTGATATAAAATTGACAAATAAAGTATATATACATACATATTTTATTAAATTTATATATTCCGTAATTTAATTTTTCTACTTTATGATTTAAAAAATTATAAATGTTGTTCATATCAAATATTATTTTAAACATACATGAGTAATCAATACACTCTTTATTTATTTTAATTTATTTTTGTAAGATCCGTAATTTTTATATTATATTTTCTCTCTTAAAATGCATCACTTAAAAGTTTGTTTTAAGCCTATAAATATGTTGGGCCAACCCTGCCGCTTGCCACTCTTTCTCCCCTCTCAACCTCTTGTGTTCCATACCTTGCCACTAGAACCTTAGAACCTTATACCAACGCAAATGTTTATCCACTTATCCTCCACCACCATTTTCCTAATAATGCTTAAACACTCATAAATTTTTAATATCCAATCCTTCCATCTCCTTCTCCTACATATGGAATCCCATGCTACCCAACTAATCTTCTTTGCACCCTCTGGCCCACCTCACAAGAATTTAGAAAACACGGATTCAAGTGAAGATACAATACCTTTTGGATTCTTGAAAAAGAAAGAAAAAGAGAGAGAGATGGAAGCAATTGTTAACTAACACCGAGATGGAAGCAATTGTTGAGCATTCAATCATCCACTTTTTCCATAACGCTTAAAACCTCATATTCTCCATGACGAAATTCAGATATCACCAATTAACTGAATCATGTGCTTTTTTGAAGTCTACCTTAAACATCACTCCTTGCTTCTTTGATTGATTCGCATCTACCACACACTCATTTGCAATAAAAATGCCATCGAGAATTTGTCTTCACTTAGGCTATGTTTGGTAGCCAAGAAAGCGGGGGGAAAAAAGTTTATTGATTAAAGTGTAAAATTGCTGATGTGTCACACTATGATTGGTCTGTCACACTTATCCATGCACAAATTTTACATTTTTCAAAAATCTTTCTCTTCCCCCCACTTTCTTTCCTTACAACCAAACATAGCCTTAACGAAAGCTGATTCATTATCAGATATTATCTTATGCAGCACCCACCTCGGTCTGATAGCCAAAATCTTAGCCAATACTTTCTTTATACACACCAGATGAGAGATATGGATCTATCTTCAACCTTTTGTGGGTTGTCCTACTTTGAAATTAAACTATAAATGAGTTGTTTAATCCTCTTACCGATTTCCCATTTTGATGAAGCTCCGTTATTCATGGCTTTTTCCAACCACACCCCCCATTAGACTAGCCACACCCCCTGTCAGCTTTTTTATTAATGAAAAGCCCAGAATACCCCTATCCCAAACCCAATTAGCATTGTGTATGCTATGTTTCGTCTGTCCGTGAATTGAATTCACGTAAGTTACGTAAATTAAGTTTACGGAAGGATAAAAATTTTAAACTAGTTACGTAAATTCAATTTACGTAACTTACGTAAATTCAATTCACGGAGGAGAAAAAATTTTACACTAGTTACGTAAATTCAAATAACGTAAGTTACGTAAATTGAATTTACGTAACTTAAGTAAATTAAATTCACGGATGGAAACAATTTTTTAAACTAGTTACGTAAATTCAAATAACGTAAGATACGTGAATTAAGTTTACGTATACTGAAATTATTTGATTTCAAAAATGTACACCTTTAAAACAATTCTAAAATATTGTAACTTACGTTATTTGAATTTAAGTAACTAGTTTAAAATTTGTTTCCTTCTGTGAATTGAATTTACGTAACTTACGTAAATTAAATTCACAGAAGGAAACAATTTTTTAAACTAGTTAGGTAAACTGAAATATTGTAACTTAAGTTTACGTATACTGAAATTATTTGATTTCAATTATGTACACCTTTAAAACAATTCTAAAATATTGTAACTTACGTTATTTGAATTTATGTAACTAGTTTAAAATTTTTTTCCTTCTGTGAATTGAATTTTCGTAACTTACGTTATTTGAATTTACGTATCCAGTTTAAAAAAAATTTCCTTCCGTCAATTGAATTTACGTAAGTTACGTAAATCCAATTTACATAACTTACGTTATTTGAATTTACGTAACTAGTGTAAAATTTTTTCCCCTCCGTGAATTGAATTTACGTAAGTTACGTAAATTCAATTTACGTAACTAGTTTAAAATTTTTATCCTTCCGTAAACTTAATTTACGTAACTTACGTGAATTCAATTCACGGACAGACGAAACATAGCATACGCAATGCTAATTGGGTTTGGGGTAGGGGTATTCTGGTCTTTTCATTAATAAAAAAGCTGACAGGGGGTGTGGCTAGTCTAATGGAGGGTGTGGTTAGAAAAAGCCGTTATTCATTTATTAGTAACTGTAAATTTGTAATGTTTGTTGTGGTTGTGTAATGATAAATAAATAT